>CM074723.1:412798632-417763632 GCA_037306005.1 Rhinophrynus dorsalis
CAATACACCTTATCAGTCTGGATGAGATTAACTATTAACTATAACAGAATTCAAACTCAAAAACAAAGTACTTTAACTAGATCTACCCGACTGTTCTTGAAGGACACGTTAGTAGTTCTGTGAAACAAATTAGGAGCAATTTACTCCAAGAGAACATTTCAAATTAATTTGATTGTTGGAGAATCTTCTTGTGAAAGGTTCACTCCTCACTCTGATAAATTTGCAGTATTGCAAGTAACATAAGAATGCGGACAATGGGAAATTGCACAAATTTATCACCAAGGAAAACAACAAAGTTGTAAAGTTACATTTAATCTCATCATTTCCCACTTCCATTTGTCTAACCAAAGTGTAACTTTAACTGCTTCCAGTATTATACTGAGTCTGATGTTCTAAGAAAACTTACATCTCCTGATCAGTGCTGCTGGTAAGCCCCAGAATTGATCCAGTGCTCCCACATACATAAACCTCACTTTCAAAATTAGGGTATTATGATAGTCTTATCTCTCAAACCTTTATGGTTTATGAGATATTCACAAGCAAAGTTTCCCTTCCTGCCCCTTTTACCTAGTGTAAGCCATCTCTTCTCAGATGGGGAATGCAGTCTATAGACCAGACAGATAACAGCAGGGGACAATCTTCTTCCTATGAGAACAATGAAAGCCCTACCCCCCTTGACAAGCTTTTCAGGTTTTTCCCTTATCTTAATTGAAGATTGTCCCTCTCTGCAGTCTATCTGGGCTCCTCCCTTCTGATCTGGCTGAACAGTGTGACATCAGTAAAAGGGGCGGGAGGGGGATACTTTGTCATTGAATTACTCTTGAACTACAACTCTGACAGAATTTAAATAGCACTCTCCAAAGTCCAAATACTATGATGATTAATTAGAGCTGCTTTTATTATGGTTCATAAACTAGAAACAACTACTTTTTTTAAAAAAAATTAAGAAAAGTGTATTTCTAATTATTACTGTTAATATTATTTGCCATTTATACTAGGGTTACACTTTTTTCTCCTTTTACTATGTGGTTCATAGTCTTATATGCTAGAGCAAACTGAGAGGATGTTTCCCCAGAACCCCCCCCCCTTGGACTCCATTATTCCTCTAAACTAGGGAAATCTATAATGAATACTAATTGCTACTGTTGTATCTATGGGCCCATCTCTACCTGTTGTGCTGCAATGTTCCTGTGTTCGGATCCATATTAAAGTATATAGATTCTATGTTCAATATTAGTATTTATAAATTAGGCTGTGGGACAAAAAGCATGAGAATAAGAAGGTGAGAAAGAGAGAGAGAGAGAAATTGGGGGGGGGGGAGACAGAGCATGAGAGGAGAGACAGAGCAAGGGTAAAGTTGTCCAGCAGTCCTGCCTGCCTACTTCTAAACTGCTGTGGAAGCTCTTCTGTTTTGTTTAAAAGTGTGAACCAAATAGAAGGCAAATGAACTGAAGATAAACAAACCTGATTTGTTTTCCACAGACACCGCTTGATCACTATTCATGCAATCTGATTGGTTAAAACAACAAAAGATACAAGAAAAACATTTTCATGAGACATGTTAACGAATGAGCATATAGTCTAGCATCTTTCATACCCTATATTTCTTTCTGGAAGGTGATCTCTTTGAGCAAAGTATTCTAGTCTTCAGTGTACCACAGACCTTAATTAGTATATGGTGCTTCCCTTTCCAGACATGAAAGTACCTGTATCTCCTAAATTATGCATTTGCTGGTCCATACCACTCTCCCTACATCTTGAAAAATCCCCCTTTGTTCTTTAAGTCTATCCCGAAATCTTACCTTCTGGAGCACTACCTTTGGCCAAACTCAGCACTTGTAATCTCAGCACTTGACACCCTCATACCCTATTGTCTGTCTCCTATTACCCATTTAGACTGTAAGCTCATTGGGGCAGGGACCTCTCTCCTGTTGTTTCTATGAATGTAACACATATTATTCCTTTTTATTTATTGTAACATACATACACTGTGTGGCGCCATATAAAGATATACATACATACATACTTTAGCTAATAAATCCTGAATTAAGTTTTCTATTGTATAAATGTAATTCAAGGTGACAGGTGTACTTCAAATATGTACAAACAGGATTAGTTCCAGGAATATTTTATAAGGAAAGAGCTGGAATAAAACACATCTGCTCATGCACATGGTCACCTCTAAAAACGTTTATTCAAAAAAGTTGAATGTATAAATGTTGTATAAAGTGCTATCTTTTTAAAATAAGAATTTTTTTCTAAAAGTTTCTGTTAACAGTGAAAATCAACATGGAGCATTTGTAAAGTTGTTGATATGATGATATGCACATTTGATTCCAGCTACATTCACATTTTCCTTGTATGCTTCATACAGTATATGATCTCATAATGTCTCTATGTCATCAACTAATGGGGCATGTATATAATACTATACAGTTAGTGATTCATGTAATACAAGTACAGAATATAAAAATAGTAAGACATTTTTACAGCAACTTTGTCATGTAGTATTTGTTGTACATTTGTAGTTAATATAATTCAGTCTAGAGGGGACGATGAGGAGAGGGATGAAAAGAGAGAATAAGAGATACTAGATCTTATACTATTGCCATGGATAGTTTTATCAATATGTTTTAATTCCCAGATGCAATCAATGATAACAAGGATATTTGAGATAAATGCATTTTCAGTAACATAATATAATTCCCCAGAAAGAGAAGGATACCCAGTATTGTTTGTGATGCCATCAACACATGCAGTATTTATGCAAATGCTTAATCTCATACTTATACTGGAAAATAATCTACGGTATACAATATGAGCTATAGGCTGACCACAGTTACAGATCTTTGAAATGGACATGATCATCTTTCTGGTGAAAAAATGGATTACCATTTCCTATCAAGTCTCTTTGAATGTGATCTGATTTCTAGGTGGAGGAAGTATCACTCTGCTACAACACTGTTTCTGAACCCTGGATCTCAAATACCACCAGCAGTGCAGGATGTAAGGAATCATGATTTCCCTGCATTGGTATGTGTCTGATTAGTCCACCAGGAGCTCCCTTTAAAACCGGTACTTTGGCGATACTTGAGGACCCTGGCTGTGAAACCTTGTGCTACAGGATATCAGTACAGGACAGCATCTCAAAGACATGTCATCTTGATCTTACTTAGTCATGTAAAGCTTGCATGAATAAGTGTGGTCTGAACAACATGGTTAGTTGAATATTTAATTCATGTGGGGTAACTATATACAATTTCAATCTATTAAGATCCACCTCTGTGGTAAGAATTTTCCACTGATAATAATTGATGCTTTCAACTATTTTGATACAAATTTAAAGGCTGTACTATCAATATACAGTGCTTAATTTACAGTATTTAAATTTGAACTTGTTTCCCTTTTCATTCTTATCATATTTCAAACGACAATCAGAAACTGATAGATAATTTAAGAAATGAAGAATTACAACAAATAAATTTAGAAATAAAGAAAAATCTGTTCTTATTTGTATTGCTCAAAGTAAAATACCTTTGAACCAGGAGTTTATAAGTAACTGTTCCCTACAACAACAACCATCCCCAACAAGCCATTTGCAGGTTGGAGATAATGGAAGTTGAAGTCCCCAACCCCCGAAAGTCTAAAAATTAACTACACCTATCAAAGAGTTTAGGGTGGCCCTATCTACTAAGGCCAACATTAATGAAATGCATGCCATAATAGGAAATTCAATTAGAAGATTCCCTTGTGCATTAGCCATTTGTGTATCCTTCCATGACTGTATTAAATCTAGCTTTGTCTCATTCATCAAAGAGTGAGGGCTGGATAGATTCACTAGCAAAAGACAGAATCCTAGTTGGTTTTCCCCAGAATGACTATACTTTTGTTGTGCATATAAGGCCCTTAATACTATACAAGTAATATAAGATTTCCAGTGAGTGAAAAGAAATATACAGATAAAATTGAAATGTTTTCTATTCACTTTCACTCATTCAGAAGTATGACATGAATGATCTTCATCTGTAATTACATGTCTGGCAACCTTCCATCTCAGCGTTGTTGGCGAGAGACTTAAAAATCAATGGATCTTTGTTGTTGTGTAAATGGTAGAAAATACAGACTGCAGTGCTTCATTCAATAACCATTTACCTGCATTTCACTGAAGAAACATTCTTATTGAGGAAGCAAAAAAAAATCTCTATCAAATTAAAAATGTATATAGCCTGAGTTACTCCAAGGAGGGATCATAAGGGACAGCACAATGGTTTGCAAGAAAAGAGAACGTTAATTTATTGCATTCATGTCATACATTTGCAGTCCAGAATGGACATTCCTCAAGGATGTCCATTCCGAACCTAAAATGTATTCAATAAATCAACTATCTATCTATCTATCTATCTATCTATCTATCTCATTATCATTATTATGCTTTATTTATATGGAGCTAACTTATTCCACAGCACCGTACAATAGGGAATAGACCTACAGAAACTGTAAAAAAGTACAAATGGAAAATGGAAATCAAAAGGAGCAGAGGGCCCTTCTCGTGAGAACTTACAGTTTACACACAGAGCAAGTAAGTCTATGGGGTGTAAATTCCTCCTGTCACATGAACAGTCAGTGGGTGGGAGAAAGAAATGCTTTTGAGTGCAGTGGTCCAGGCAAATAGTGGGTCTGTGAAATGCAGAACTTCCTAGCTCATATGATGCTGGGGAGCGACCCTAGAGAGTGATGCTTGAAAACAGTCTGAACCACTGTATTCCCCCTGCTGCTGCTGTCAAGACCGGTTAAAATTGCTGGCCACAAGGCCAGATAGCAACCCCCCACAGGAAAAGGGGAGCAGATCAGAATGGGAATACAGTGAACCCTGAGAAAAGCTAAGGTCAGAGGACCTAAGGAGGCTGACACACTTTTGTTCAGGATCACCACTCACATACAGCCAGGTTCTGGAATTGAGTCAGCAGGTCGATGTCTGGAAACAGAGAAGGGAGCAGGGTAGCCAGAAGATCTTGGGGATGAGAAGGTAAACTTTTCTACCACTAGGTGGTGAATCACTGAGAGAGCAGGACACCTAGAGCTGCAGTACCGGGTGCTGCCAGTGGAGGCTCAGACAGAAGGAAGTTGAATTAGACATAAGACCCAGCTGGCTGACTGGAGAGGAAGTGGGTTCAGCCACCAGAGGTGTCCTGAACTGCAACAAAAGGTAAGAGGAGATGTAATACTCCCAGCAGGGATGACAGATGGAGCAAGCTAGCCAATGAATCTGCAGTAACTCAGGGAAAACAGCCAGTAGAAGATTGAAGGTCAAGAGAGCCAAATCAAAATCAGTAGGAGGAAGTCAAACCAAAATAATAAGCAGAAGGCAGGGTCTAACAGAGCAAGGGTCAGAAGCCAGAGAATCAACAAACACCAGGGATCACTACAACTACTCACTGTTGCATCAGATGATGTTTAAAGTCCACACAAAGCTAAGGTCAGAGGACCTAAGGAGGCTGACACACTTTTGTTCAGGATCACCACTCACATACAGCCAGGTTCTGGAATTGAGTCAGCAGGTCGATGTCTGGAAACAGAGAAGGGAGCAGGGTAGCCAGAAGATCTTGGGGATGAGAAGGTAAACTTTTCTACCACTAGGTGGTGAATCACTGAGAGAGCAGGACACCTAGAGCTGCAGTACCGGGTGCTGCCAGTGGAGGCTCAGACAGAAGGAAGTTGAATTAGACATAAGACCCAGCTGGCTGACTGGAGAGGAAGTGGGTTCAGCCACCAGAGGTGTCCTGAACTGCAACAAAAGGTAAGAGGAGATGTAATACTCCCAGCAGGGATGACAGATGGAGCAAGCTAGCCAATGAATCTGCAGTAACTCAGGGAAAACAGGCAGTAGAAGATTGAAGGTCAAGAGAGCCAAATCAAAACCAGTAGGAGGAAGTCAAACCAAAATAATAAGCAGAAGGCAGGGTCTAACAGAGCAAGGGTCAGAAGCCAGAGAATCAACAAACACCAGGGATCACTACAACTACTCACTGTTGCATCAGATGATGTTTAAAGTCCTCACAACCAACAGAAATGTGTCCAGGCAAGAGTATCTGAAGTCTTGAGTGGAGTCTGATGAGACGGGAGAGGGAATTCCAGAGCTCAGGTGCAGCATGGGAGACGTCCTGTAGGAGGAAAGGCAGGATGTAACAAGAGCTGCAGAGAGATGGCCCTGTGCAGAGAGAAGATGGCAAGTGGGAGTGTATTTGGAAATTAGAGCTGAAATATAAGGGGGTGCTGGGGGTGTAATGTTAGTAAGGGCTCTGTAAGTTAACAGAAGAATTTTGAATTACATTTTATATGCTAACAGGAGCCAGTGTAGGGCTTGGCAAAGAGGAATGGTATTAGAAGAGCAATGTGAGAGGTAGTTTAGTCTGGCAGCAGATTTCATTATGGATTGTGGTGTAGTTAATTGGGTGAGAGGAAGGCCAATTAGGAGTAAGTTACAGTAGTCAAGACGGGACATACAAATAGCCATTCACTGAATCATGTGGCACCAATTCAATATATAAAGCATGCAGACATGGTTAGTAGGATTAGCTATTGTTTGACTAAACATTAGAATAGGAAACACACAAGATCTAAGTGACTTTGAATGTGGTATGATTACTGGTGCCAGATGTTGTGGTTCTAGAACCTCAGAAACAGCCAATCTCCTGGGATTTTCATAAAATACAGTTTCTAGAATTTATCAAGGATGCAATTAACAAAAAAAAGATCCAGTGAGTGGCAGTTCTGTGAGTGAAAAACACCTTGTAAATGAGAGACATCAAAGGAGAATGACTTGACTCATTCTAGATGACAGATCACAAATACTCAACCACTCTTTACAACAGTGGTGTGCAGAAGGGCATTCCTAAACACACAACACATTGAACTGTGCAACAGGTGGGCTTCAGCAGCAGCAGATCACTCTAGGTTCCACTCATGTTAGCTAAGAACATGAAGATGAGGCTACAGTCCCATGGTCACCAAAATTGGATGACTGAAGATTGGAAAAATGTCACCTTGTCTGACAAATCTCAATTTCTGCTATGATATGTAGATGGTATGGTCAGAAATTGGTGCAAACCACATGAATCCATGGATCCATCCTGCCTTGTGTCAGTTGTTCAGGCCCCTTAATATTAGACTTGTGTACATCAAAAATGTTCTGTAAAATTCTATTTCGGACGATTTTTTTTCATTCTGAGGATCCACATTTTGGACCAGACCTGTTCGACTCGGATGAAATTCAACGACAGTCCAAATTATTCGTCTAATTTAAAATGCTTTAAAAAATTATTCTCCCTTGCGTGGCAATAAGGTACTAGTCCTGCCTGCCTGCCTACACAACTCTGACACTGGCTGTGTCACTCTGAAAACTATTAAAACAAATTCCTCATATTTTTAATATTTTTTGCACAGGAACAAAGATGACTCTCCCTTGCAGCGGCAATAAGGCACCCTGCCTGCCTACAACTGTGAGACTGGCTGTGTCACTCTGAAAACTATTAAAACAAATTCCTCATATTTTTAATATTTTTTTGCACAGGAACAAAGATGACTCTCCCTTGCGGTGGCAATAAGGCACCCTGCCTGCCTACTCAACTGTGAAACTGGCTGTGTCACTCTGAAAATTAGCAAAACAAATTCCTCATATTTTTAATATTTTTTTGCGCAGGAACAAAGATAACTCTCCCTTGTGGTGGCAATAAGGCACTAATGCTGGCTGACTGTGTAAGCCTAATGCTACCTGCCTGCCTACACACAACAACTGGACACTCTCTATCTCCTTTTTCTCTCACTGAACTCCAACAACGGACTAACAGGAAATGCATGCTGCCTGGGTGTCTGACGTGTCACTAGTCCAACCCCCATCATGAAATGAAGAAACTAATTGGACTAGAGAGGGAGGGAAAGGATCAGGCAGTAATCGCCGAAGTTCTGAAGTTTTGACAACTTTCAGACCAGGGCTGTTCAGATTCAGATTTTTCTTTTACGAACAACCCTTGCCTATCGGCCGGCCCAAATGACGCTGAATGACCCCTTATTCGACGAATTCTGAATTTTGACAAACCAATTTGCACACGCCTACTTAATATAAATTGACCATAATTTGAATGCCACAAGGTCCCTAAGCATTGTTGCTGACCACATGCATCCCTTTATGGACAAAGTCTATCTATTTTCAAATGGTTACTTCCAGCATGACAATGCACCATGTCACAAAGCACACATTATCTCAGACTGGTTCCACAAACATGACAGTGGCTTCATTTTACTTCAATGGCCTGCACAGCTCTCAGATCTTAATCCAGTAGAGCACATCTGGGATGGGGTGGAAGGGAAAATTTGCAGCATGCATGTGCAGCCAAGAAATCTGCGGGAACTGTGTGATGCTATCAAGTCAGCATGGACCAAAGTCCCTAAGGAATGTGCAACTCATTGGAGTAAAATGAAGCCAATGGGCCCTACCCTGTACTAGGAAGTTGTAACTAATAAAGTTGTCACTAAGTGTAATAAATAAATAAAGTGCCTTGCCCCACTTTTTCTACTCAAAGGGGTCCTGAGTAGAGAAAGGTAAGGGCAAGGAACCTTAAATTATTTTCACTATATGGAATTGCATCAAGGACCAGAAAAGCCATTTGAGGATAGTGACTGGTTAGCAGCACATCTTAGAATTCGTCAAATGGGAGGACAGAAGGTTACCATGCAAGTGGAATTGCATATAGATGGAAAAAATGTCACCATGAATTTAGACACTGGATCTTTTGTCTCAGTCATAACTAGGTAACAGTCTTTACTTACAGTTAAATTCCATGCCAATTCATCTAAAAACTTATTTTGGCTACCTCATAAAGCCACTAGGATGTAGCTGGGTGACAGCCAGTCATAAGAAGTCACAACATCAAGCATTGCTATATGTTCTCAATGAAGGAGGTCCCCCATTGTTTGGAAGATATTGGATAAAGCTCATGGGCATGCCTGAGCTCAGACAGAACCTATAGTTTCACATGAAACCTGCCATCTCAGACCCAAGTGTGGATAGAAGGTTTATGTATTAATTTCAAGACATATTTGCCCCTATTGTAGGTAAAGTAAAGGGTATGCAAGTTCATTTACAGTTACACCTTGGAGACAGTCCCTTTTGCAATTAGAACAAAAGTGGAGAATGAACTGCAATGTCTAGAGCTGCAAAGAATTGTTTTGAAGGTGAACAAGAGTGTCCCCCATAATACCAGTCATTAAGAAGACAAGCGACATCAAACTTTGTTAGCATGGCAATCAATTACCAGTGGGAGGTGGAGCACGACTTAGCAGTAGGTAATACATTCACATTCAACTTTCAAACACGGCTAACACTAACTGGAGAATGTACCCGGACAGTTATTATGTTCTAACAATCAATGTACATTAAAAGGTTGTTTCGGCATAACAGAATGATATTTGGAGTTGGTTTAGAACCTGTTATATGGCACTATGGCCATATATGGCACAATCCTTGCAGGCATCTCCCACACCAAGTGTTTGTTAGACAATATGATAATCACTGGGGAGAAGAAGAAGAACACAGAAAGTTGAAGCTGTCTTACATTTACAAGATTATGGGTTGAGAGCTAACCTTGACAACTGTCAATTTTTCAAAAAATAAAGTTTGTGGACACGTTATAGATTAAGAAGGCTTACACAAAGCAAAAGATAACATCCAAGCAATAGTCAGTGCTTCACTACTGACAGATGTGTTACACTGACAGTCCTACTTTAGCATCCATAACTATTACCACTGATATCTGCCAAACAAAGCTCAGATTCTACATCACCTACATCTTCTACTCAAAGCAAAGACTCAAAGAAGCTGGACAACAAGCTTTCAGACCCCAAAGGACTTACTTTTGTAATCCAGTGTTCTAACATATTACAACCTTCAATTTCATTTACCTGTGATACTTCTCCATATAGGTTACGTTAGGAGCAGTGTTGTCACTGGAACATCAAATCACTTTTTCTTCCAGGTTCTTGAATCCAGCTGAAAGGAATTATCCCTGATTACTAAAGTGGCCCTGGCAATTGTTTGGGCATTAAAATGTTTACATTATACTTGTATTGCTGTCATTTTACTCTAACTACCAACCATAAACCGCTTCTAGCCATTTTTAACCCAAGAAAAGGAATTGGATGAACAACATATTTGTTTCTCCACAGTATGCACTTCTGAGGACATTGCTCAAGCCCCAGCTCAAGAAAATGCTTTGTCCCAGTTGTATAATTTTCTATAGAGTGGGTGGCCCATGTCCACTCTAGTTTACTGTCTTCCATACTTCAGACTGAAACTCGACCTCTCTTCTCCACAGGAAACAGCTTTACGGATTCCACATGAAGGTCATCCTGGTATTGTTCAGATGAAGTAGAAAGCATGAAGAACTATTTAGTGGCTGGCCTTGCATACCAATAGTGCACCATGAATGAATGTTTGCCCTGTATGTTCTCAATCTTGCAATAGCCATCCTCAACCTCAGCCATGCTGTGTCACATAACTGAGAGCTTAGTAATACAGTGGCACTTCAGAATGAAAACAACTAGCACCATATGTTTAAGTGGAAAGTCAGTTCATCTCAAGGACATTACCTGCCTTCCCTCAATATGAATCAATCTGGTTAACATTAATAAACGGAGCAAGGCAGTTTCTGTTCCTTCTGGAAGAGTGAGTTCCATACTTCCTCTCAACATTGGGTTCAATATAACATAATACTATGGGCGAGATGTTCAAAAAGTTGTCATAATGAAAAGCTTGTCGGATCATGAGTTGGTGGTAAAAGAATGGCAATATTTACAGAAGTAAATCCGTCATGTTTGAAAATTCATCTAATGAATTCAAAATGATGGTAAGAAGATCTCAGTGAACATTGCCGTTAAAAATTCTGATCTTAAAAATTGTCTTTCATTTTGTCTTTGAAATGAAAATTTTCAAAGAAATAAAGACATTTTTTTGTCTTTGAAACAAATTTTTCTTCTCCAAGTTTAGACCAGTTTTATTATGTCAGGAAAAAAATGAAGTTAATCAGACAAAAAAATTACGTTCAAACGAATATTTTTTTATGACGGAAGATCACGGTGTAAGAAATGTTTTATTCTGATTACAGACAATTTCAGTTAGCACCACTTTCTGAACATCTCGTCCTATGTGTCTGTACGTGTGTGATTGTGTATGTGTTTCTGTGTCTGTGTCAGTGTCAGTTTGTGTGTTGGTATGTGTTCATGTTAGTGTGTGTAACTTTGTGTATGTTTGTGTGTCTTTGTGTTTAAGTTTGTGTGTTGTGTGTGAGTAAATATGTGTTGTGTTTGTGTATGTGAGTGTGTGTTTATATGTGTGTGAGTATATGAGTGTGTGAATTTGTATGTGTGTTTGGGTATGATTGTATATTTAGATAGACTGAGAATTCACTTCACTCAGATAGCCTGGTGCTGGTTTTAGGTTACTGTTGGCTGCAGGGCAGATAGATTTACATAATTCCTGCTTTCTACCTCCCTTGGGTGTGTTTGGCACAGATCACACCATGTTACTTTCTCAGATATAACTACAAAGTCTTTTACATATGTAGAGAGGTGTAACTAGAAACCTCCGGGACCTGGTACAAGAAGTGCTACGGGCCCCCCCACCACATTGGTGCCCCTCGACCACATTGACCCCCTCCACAATGCCCCTCAATCTCCACAATGCCCCCACCTCCTACCTGGAGCTCCCATGCGGTCCTCTTAGTAATGCAAAGCGCTGGGAGATGACGTCATCTCCCAGCGCTCTGCATTACTAGAGCAGCGGCGGGAGATTGCAGGCATCAGGCGGAGGGTTTGCAGGGGGAGGCCGGGCCCTAAAGTTACGCCACTGCATATGTACATATAGTATTGTTGGACTGTTGGTGAGTACAGCTGTTGACTGTTAGGTGCTGTTAGGAGTTGTAGTAACGACTGGAGATCTAGCAGTTGACCACCCCTGCTTCATGCAGACCGATGATACAGTATGCTAGATAATCTGCATATCAACAATAACATTTACATTGAAATAAAAAAAAGTTTTAGAAACTATTGAAATGTTTTGAAATAGCACAGTGAACAAAGACTTAGATAATAAAAACATTTGATTACATTATTTGAGAACATAAAGGGTCAGTAATGTCCCATAATTTTTTATAATTTTGTAGAGCTTAAAAAAAGAAACTATTTGCCACAAATCCTACCTCTCAAACCGCTATGGTTTGAGAGATATTCGCTTTCAAAGTTCCCCCTGCCTGACAGCAGGAGATCCCAGTCCGGGGACCAGCTGGTGGCTCTTCAGCAGAGCGGAAGTCGCATTATAGGAAAATAGTTACTTGATTGGAAAGGTCTACAAACTGTGCCTGGTTTGCAAGCACACTTTGTAGACCGTTCCAGTGAAGTAATTATTTTTAAATAATGAGATTTCAGCTCTGCTGCAGAGCCTCCTCAAGTCGTATGACTCGAATCTCCTGCTGCCAGCTTTACATCTGACATCAGAAGAAGGGGAGGGAGGAGGGAACTTTGAAAGTGAATATCTCTCAAACCATAGCGGTTTGAGAGATAGGATTTGTGGCAAATAGTTTTTTTTAAGCTCTACAAAACTAGAATAATTTTTTATGAGACATTACTGTCCTTTTAAATCTGTGTTCATAAAATAGAAAATACTAGCATTAAATCAGAATGTCCATCATGTAATTTGTTGCAGCTATTGTCACAGTCATATCTGTGTTTGTTCTATGGTCACACTGAGGATGACCTTCAGCAGTTCTAGTGCAAATCAGTTGTTCCACAGGGGGCAAATAAAAACTGAGTGGGGCATTTAACTCCTGAAATGCTAGAGAGGTTTCCAACAAACTCGAGACGTCTCTTGCATTCGAGAGGTTAAAAGTCCCACACAATAAAAATGGGAATTTTTATCTGTCATCTAAAGGTGCAATTGGTTTGACTGAGAATTGCTCCAGGTTTAAGTACAGGGCTGGTCAATTGTATGACCTCCAGCTGTTGGTGATTATGGGAGTTGTAGTTTCCAGCAGCTGAAGGTCGAGCAATTGACTAGCCTTGTCATAGTACATCAGCCTTAATGTTCTGTTTTATGGGGGTTGTTAACCCTTTAAGTGCCAGAGTGATACGCAACGCATTGCTTTGCAATGCGTTGCGTATCCCTCTGGCACTCGATGGGTTAACAGATATTGAACACAACTGTCTGCTCCAGTTCAAATGATCATCACAATGGGCCTGTCTGAGAGTTTTCTCATTAAAACTTGTTTAGCATACATACATGGTTTCCATTATTCAGGAACATAGATCTATCATTTTTGCATCAATGTTTCATATTCCCCATAACATTTTAATATGTTATATAGGAAAGTGTTGCCTCAGGTATGTTTAATAATACTTCATAACTATTTTCTATGTTATTGCCCTTATCAACAGTTTTCCAGCAGGTTGTCACGAGTGTATGGCATTGGCAGGCATTATTTGCTACATCAAGTTTTGATTAAATCCTGAAATGTGGATTATATAACATCAATACCTTCAGGCTTCTAAGCTGACCTTTAAAGCTGGCTCATAGAAATTAAGGGAGTGTGTGCATGTGTATTTTCTTATATGGCTTTATGTGTGATTTTGTGTGCATGTTTTCGTATGCGTTTGTTTGTGTTTGGTTTTGTGTGTGTGTTTATTTGTATGTGGTTTTTGTATGTTTTTTGTGGTTTTTGTATGTTTTTTGTGTATGTGTATTTTTGGATGGGTTTTTATTTGTGTATGCATGTTTTTTATGTGTATGCGTGTTTTTGTATGTGTATGCTCGTTTTTGCATGTGTTTTTATATGTGTCTATATGTGTGTGTTTTGTATGTATATATGCATGTTTTTCTATCTGTATTTTTTAATGTGTTTGTGCATGCGTGGCTTGATATGTATGTGTGTTTTTATATGTCTTTGTCTAAGTATGTTTTTCAGGTGTGTATTTGTATGCATGTTTTTCTGTTTGTGCCTGTATGTATGTGTGTTTTTGTTTGTCTTTGCGTGTGTTTTTTAGGTGTGGATTTGTATGTTTATTTGTATGCATGTTTTAGTATGCACGTTCTTTCATTATTTTAATATAACTATAAAGAACGTGCAGAATATGCATTAGTGTGCCAGAGAGGTATGTGGCACATTGCTTCGGAATGGATTGCATACCCCTCTGCCACTTCAAGGGTTAAAATACATACAGAGGTTGATTTAGATCTAGATTGCATTGCAGGTGAACTGATAAATGTTAGCACTGGTTTTATCTCAAGGTTCCTATTTAAAGTCAGTGGGGAAAGGTGTGATTTACACTAGTGATAAAGTTATCCCCTGCAATGGAATCCAGGGTTTTATAAGAAGCACGGGCACAAACCAACTGCATGGTGGACAAATGCGGCTGATTTAATAGAACTGGAGACATTTTAGAGCAAAACAACTGCACCATAAGGAGCAACAAAAATTTCCATAAATTGTCCTAGATCTAAATGGGGATTTTAACTACTTGAATTGTAGAAATGTTTCCGTGCATTGCTTTGCAATAAACTCCTCTAGGATTCAAAGGATTATAATCCCCTTATAACTCTCTGAGTGCCAGAGGTTTGATTGGGAAAAAGTCATTGTTTTCCTTCCAGCAGGGAACTTTCTGAATATTTTATTGGAAAAAGTCAACGTTTCAGCTCTGACTTCAAACTATCTAAAGAAAGTTACAGTTTTCTGATTGATGAAATATTGATTTGTTGAAATACAATTGTATTGTTTAGTAATACCAGAGTTTGTAGCTTTGGGGAGCTACAGGGGAATGCACAGCATCATGAACTGAAGGTCTGGGGGAAACCAATGCATAGCAAAGGGATGGGAAGGGGATCTACCACTACTACATGAAGGGAAAGGACACTTTAAGTCAAGGGAGAGGAGTACAAGTTTCCAAGGACAGATTTCCCTATACGCAGAGTAGGCAACAGCCTAGAGATCCAAATTTTGAGGGGTGCCTCGGCTGTACTGGCCATATCCAATTCTGTGTGAGTGCGGACAGAGCAATCTCAGTGTCCCTGCACCAGATTTATATCCATTTACAGGCTGTTATTTATCCCCTTGGATGATATAGAGATCGGCAACTCATTGCAAAGCAATTCTTTTGAGTGGGATTGTGACCGTTGTTAAAGCACCTAAACTACCTTGTCTAGTGTGCACCAGGGATGTATATATGGCCCTGCAAGATTTCCTTGGTGGGCCACATGATTCGTATGTGTGAGGGCCACATACTTTTTTTATTGATAATATAGTTGTTAATTATAACCATTAGCTCTGGAAATTTATATGAATAAAGTTTAATCGATGTTATTCTTGCAAAAGGGCATAGTTATAGGCCTGGTGATAGTTATTGATCAACTTTGATTAAGTCAGTATGAATACTTGTGAAACCCGTAGAGTGTCAGGTATACACTTACAGCAGAGAGCTTGTGGTTAGGCTTTACTCTCCTCCTAGTCCATGTGGCTACAGAGTGTGATGGGGCTCACATAATATAGCCCCAGGGAAAGGTCTTTGTTTTTTCCACACATGTCAGAGTGATACATGTTCAAAGATCCCTGGGGCAGAATATTTGGCGAGGTCTGGGCCAATACTCCATCCCACCTCAACGTGGGGAAGTGCCTGAAAATCCATGGTGTGTTTTATGAATCTAGTCTAGAGGCTGGATTCAGGCAAGAGGTGCATGGGATGCACTGATTTAAGTCTGCAGTACCAGAGTAACAGAGCGACCTCTGAGAGGAAGTGGAAGATTCCCTGCTATCCAATGACAAGGAGAGCCCCTGTTCATTACCATGTGCCTAGGAAGCTAATACCAAGCTTGCAATATCTAAATGGGTAAAAATGTTTTGTTATAATTCTGAAGCATCTGCAATCTATGGTCAGATTTGGCCCACAGACCAAATGTTAAATACTCATGCTTTAAAGGGAACTATACCCTTAGCTATAATTGAGGACATATATACAGAATAGGTTATTATAATAGAATGTAGCACTCAAATGATAATTAGTTAAATATATAACATATCCAAAAAGCTTTCCAGCAAGTTCCCTGCTTGCCTGCTCCTCTGTTTGTCTGCTTACTAAAGCTTGTAATGACAATCCACCTTCTTTTTCAGACACCAGGTTAAAATATAACTTACATGGCAGACTGGAGCTGTGCCAGTTGGATTGCAATAATCATGCACAGTTTGCCTGTGCAGATTGTAACCACAATTTTGAAGGCTAAACATGTCTGATGTTAATACATTCACCTATGGAGTTCAAGGTCATAGCCATGACAGAAATGATGTCTGATTACTTTGTGCTCACTAGTGTGACCTGGCACCATCATAGAAGCTTCATCTGACTTAATCATAACTTCAGTTTTGCATAGAAGCTGCCTATATTAATCATCTGCTGTCTAGTGGCTCAGGAAGGATCTATCCCAGATGACTGAAGATTTTTCTTGCCATGTCACTGTACAAGCCAGGTATAGTAGATGAGAAGAGAATTACACATGAGGGCCTTTTCATTCTGCATTGTGGTATAAATTTATATTACACAAAGAGTTGAAATAATGTACTAAAACCTAATAAATATAATGGGTTAATTTAAGGTAATGTACTCTAATGTAGCACCTGTTATGAAAAATTAACCCATTAAGGACCAGAAAGGTGTACAATGCAATGCTCACCCACCTAGTAATTAAAATTTGTAATTGTAGATCGCTAAAATATAATCAGACTCATGCTTTTATAATGTGTGTCTAGAGTTTCCCATTGACCACCATTTTGTCAGTTCTGTTTATGTGTGTATGTATATCTTTATTTATATGGCGCCACACAGTGTACTCAGCGCCTTACAATAGACAGATGTATAAATAAATAAGAGGGGATGAAATAAGTGCGACATTCATAGAAACAATGGGAGGGAGGTCCCTGCCCCAAGGAGCTTACAGTCTAAATGGGTAAAAGGAGACATACAATGGGTTAAGAGGGTGTTAAGTGCTGAGATTACAAGTGCTGAGTTTGGCCAAAGGCAGTGCATGGTCCTAGTGCTCCAGAAGATAAGATATCAGGGTAGATTTAAAGACAGAGGGGGATTTTTCAAGATGTAAGGAGAGGGTATGGAGTTCCATAGGTATGGAGCAGAAAGTGAGAAAGGTTTGAGACGAGAGAGGGCAGAGGGTGTGAATGGTGCAACAAGAAGTGCGTTGTGTGCTGAACGAAGGAAGCGGCCAGGAACATAATAGGAGATGAGGGAAGAGCTGTAAGGAGGGGTAGCAGTGTGGAGATCGTTAAAGGTCAGAAGAAGGACTTTGTAATTGATGCACTGCTGAATTGGGAGCCATGACAGATGTCTGAGAATTATGTGGGCAGGTTCAGTTTTTGGGGAGAGTGTGGTGATTCGTGCAGCTAAGTTTAAAACAGATTGCATAGGTGAAAGATGAGTAGCAGGGAGGCCAGTTAGTAGGATATTGCAATAGTCTAAGCGGGACAGAATGAGGGCATGTATAAGAGTTTTAGTAGTTTGTTGGGAGAGGAACGGGCGGATTTTAGCAATGTTGTGGAGAAACAAGCGAGATGATCTAGCCACAGAGTTAATGTGAGGGGAAAAGGAAAGAGAGGAATCAAATATGGCCACAAGGCAGCGTGCTGAGCTGACGGGATCAATATCAATTCCATCAACTGTAATGGTGAAGCTAGGTGTTGGGCAAGGTCTTGGTGGGAAGATTAGCGGTTTTGGCCATGTTAATCTTCAGCTGACGTTGTGCCATCCAGGAGGAAATGGCCAAAAGGCAGTCTGAAATTTGCAGCTGGATTTGAGGTGAAAGATCAGGAGTGGAGATGTAAATTTGGGTATCATCAGCATATAGTTGGTATTTGAAGCCAAATGAACTAATAAGTTCACCCAATGAAAGGGTGTATAGTGAGAAAAGCAGAGGACCCAGAACGGAGCATTGAGGCACCCCCACAGTCAGAGGGACTGTGGAGGAGGTGTTATTGTTAGAGGACACAAAAAAGGAACGTTGTGAGAGATAGGAGGAGAGACATAAAGCAGTTTGATTTCGGAAACCAAGATTGTGGAGAATTTGAGCAAGAAGTGAATGGTTAACCGTGTCGAAGGCAGAGGATAAATTGAGTAGTATGAGTATAGAAAACTGTCCTTTGGCTTTTGCAGTCTGTATCACTGGCAATTTACAGATAATACTGAGCTATCAATCAAGATTGCTATGATACTGGGATCCTGGAAGCCCTACACAAAGCATGAATATCTCAATGGGGGATATTTAGGACTAGATCCTGGGCCTCTAGTAACAAACAGAGAATTTTTACAGATACTGTTTTGGATTGCCGAGTATTTCTGCCATTATATGTATTTATACCATTTCATCTTTGGTGTTGGTGGTCCTTTAAGGAAAATAGATTTAATACAACGTACTGAACGGTAACATTTTCTGTTTTTCCAATGTATACAGTGAACAGGAAGGGAAGTTACTATATTGAGATGTTTAACTTCAAACTCCTTTCACATTTGTTTTAGCTGTAAGCGAATCATTTTAACAGCCGTATTTAATTCTCTGTGTCACTTGTGCTATTGAAGTGTTATCCTCAGCTATCCTGAGGCACAAAGCACATATGATTTTCCGGTGACAAGCTGCTATTTGTCTGTCTTTTCTTTTGAAAGGCTTCAATACATTGTATAACTTTTACTAAAGATTTGTCTTATATTTTAAAGATCGCCTAACTAGTTAAAAGTGGCTTAAAGTGGATCTATCACATGTAGATATTTAATGCTCATTAGATAGCACATTTAGCGAAAAAGTTTAATATGTTAGTCATTTTTGAAAAAAACCCGTTATCTGTGCAAAACTTCAAGTTTAAAACATGCCCAGCAGCCTTCTTCCTGCTTGCAGCACTGCCTCTGCTCCCGTCCCACTACCCAGCGTCCTCCGGTGACGGAGGCTTTCTTTCTCTAAGTTGGAGCGATCTCATTGGCAGAGATCGATATCTAGCCAATGAGATCGCTACAGCTTAGAGACAGACATACTCCGTCATCAGAGGATTCTGGGTAGTGGGACAGGAGCAGCCTCTGTGCGGCAATCAGCTTGCCGCGGCAGCAAGCGGAAGTAGGCTGCTGGGCACCTTTTAAACTTGAATTTTTGCGTAGATAACGGGTTTTTTCAAAAATGACTAACATATTAAACTTTTTCTCTACATGCTCTATCTAATGAGCATTAGATATCTATATGTGATAGATCCACTTTAATACCTTATCATTTTGGGCAACAGGTAACCCTGGGCCCTCATGCAACCCTTGGAGGTTTTTCCTGTCCTCTCTCAGTCTGTTCTTTGGTACAGTAGGTAGAGGAAATCATTTTCCTCCACCACGTCACACACACCCTATTTTCACCACAAAAAACTCCCATCCCCTTTCTTTTGCATCAAAACATGCCTCCATTTAAACCTATACTGTTCTACCTTAACCTATTGGGTGCTAGAGAGTTTTCTAGCACCTAAGGGGTTAACCCTTTGAGTGACAGAGGGGCATGCAACGCATTGCTTAGCAATGCATTGTGTCACCCTCTGGCATTTAAAGGATTAATCCCCTGTTTCATTCTGTTTCTTGAAGAATATGGAGTACAATTTTGGGCGCCAGTTTTTTAAAAAAGACATTGTTGAACTGGAAAAGGTGCAGAAACGTGCAACAAAACTGATAAAGGGATTGGAGGATCTGAGTTATAAAGAGAGACTAGCCAAACTGGGTTTGTTTATATTAGAGAAGAGATGTCTAAGGGGTGATATGATTACCATTTACAAATACATTCAAGGTCAATACAAAGAACTAACCAATTAATTATTTACGCAAAGAGCTGAGCTAAGAACCAGAGGTCATCCATTAAGACTAGAGGAAAGGTGCTTTCAACTAAAACAAAGGCAGGAGTTCTTTACAGTAAGAGCATTAGAGCTATGGAATTCTTTGCCTCGGCATGTTGTACTTGCAGATAATGCAACTGCTTTCAAAAAAGCAATGGGTGCCTATCTAGCACAGAACAATACTGACAATTATGACAGATGGCTTCAGTGCAGAGAGGATGTTGATCCAGGGAAATATCTGACTGCCATTTGGAGTCAGGAAGGATTTTTTTACCCATTTGGGGCTAAATTAGAAATTGCTCCAGAGGGCTTTTTTTTTTTTTTTGCCTTCTTCTGGATCAACAGGGGTGTTTTGTCATGGGCTGGACTTTTCAGCCTCATCAACTATGTTACTATGTTACTATGAATGTTTAACCATGGGGTGAATCTGGGTGCCTGTCATCATCCGGTACTCTGTCCTTTGCCGTATATAAATTCAGTGCACTTGGATGTAGTAAGATGAAATGGAGGAATTCTGGGGCAATCCAACTGCATCATGGGGGAGAAAAAAAAAATCAAAAATTCCTTTGATATAAGCATGGCTTTTAACTCCTTAAATACTGTTAAGCAATGCATTGGATAGACCTTTCTAGCCATCAAGGGGGTAGAGGTTCATTTAAATCCGTGGAGTGTTTTTTGTCCCTTATGATACCCCAGAATTGCTTGAATTCTACTTATTACTGACTACCAGAGTGGTATTCAATGCATTGCAATGTGTTGGATACCTCTCTGGCACGTAAAGGTTTACAGTAAAATTTTATCTGTTCCCTATGTTGCAGTTGGTTTGTTCCAAATGTATTCATTTTTTCTTGGTATAACCGCCTCAGTTTCGTTATCTACTAAACGCTGTGCTTTAGGGCCATAAATAAATCTAAAATACACTACACTTGCTTTCAAAAAATATCAGATAACTTTCTGGTTCAGAATAACTGTTATGATTGTTGGTTTCACTGCATATAGGCTGTTACTCCAGGGGATAGGCAATTGCCTTTTGGAGTCAGGAAAGATTTCGTTTTTTTACCCACTTGGCACTTAATTGGAAACACAAGAAAGAACAGAAGGAGGCGCAGACCGCACTGGACTTTGCATAATATTTAAAATAAAATAATATTTACTTGAATTATGTTACTAGTTGACCTAGAGCAAACTGGTTTAAAGCATGCAGGGTGCTACAACCAGCCCTTCTTGGTAACAGTGGGATTAACTGAATCCGCAAAATTATCTTTACTGTGAAGGTTTATTACAAGATAACCAATTAAAACAATGCATCTGTACTAACAGAAACCAGTACAATATATATATATGTTTATGGGCACACAACCCCTTCTTCTGAAAAAATGTAAACAGTACGAACATTGGTCCATCTCCCCCCCCTTTTATGCAGCATAAAACAAAATTACTGTCAAATATGACAATGCTACAGGACATGTAACATAGGTGGCATCATCACTAGTTAAAACATTCTAGCGCATATGCACTGCAAAAAACTTCTCAGGATAGACATCGCCCACATTTGGAATGACTTAATTCATAAACGTAACAAGATGGACAACACTGTAGAGACTCGAGACACATCCTATATAATAATTCGCTAAAACATGTGTAATGACGAAGTCATGTGCAGTAGAGACTGCTGAGTGTGCTGCAGTCATGCGCAGGAGCATCCAGCTCTGTATCAACTGTGGCGCCAGCAGTCTCTACTGCACATGATTGCCCCTCGACCAGCTGGCAGTGGCACTGCGGCCCGTGTAATGGGCTGTTCAACTAGTAACATATAATCGTTATATTGAAAAAATACAAATGCATGTCCTAACACAGCAAATGTCTAATTGAAACCTAGTAACACATGCACACAAAACATTAAGTGCAGCCCCATCAGCAGCAAGATAATAAACCACATATTTATGGTGCTTAAAAAATGCTACATATGAACAGTAGTGGCACTACAATATCAGCAGGCCCCCAAAATCCTAGTGCCTCCATTGCATATGAATATAAATATATATCTAAAAATTGTACTAAATCTGCAAAGAGGTGAGAGGGGCCAATACATATAATAAATACATAGATACATTCTCAAAAATAAACCCTTAGAAATGAGTGTAATAAATAAAGATAATGATGGCAAAATAATAATAAAAAAATGATGGATCCAAAACAAATCTATATACTTAAAAAGCTTAATTTAGATGCACAAAACCCAACTGTTTGCATTTAAAATAAACAAAAAAATAGACATAATAAAACTATACACAATCTAAATGCATATGCATACACATTCATACCCATACAAATGTCACCAGAATGAAATCGCTATGCTTGTATTCATTATATACACAAGATATATACATTTGTGAAATATGTGAACTAATCAATAATCTATTAATTACAAAGTAATTCTAAAGCAACTCTCATAATGTTACCTATCAATTGAAATCCTAAATAATAATTATCCTAAGTGTTAATACTTCTTAGTAGTGATATATGATCTAATATCAAACATATATATACTCAATTATAATCAATTAAAACCCTTAAGCACATATGTAAAAATATAAACTCAATAAATGTTCTCAGTCCTCTCATTCAGTCCCATCGGTACCATTGCCTGTAACGATAAATCTAATATGCCTCTCTGTGATTATGCCTACTTATTTCTCCATAATTATCACATTTCTCAATGTACCCAAAGGGATTAATCTTAGGGCAGAAAAGATCTCTATCATGAACTAGGAGACAATCTCAGGATATACAATGTACGGTATACTCACGCTCACCTTTTCTACAATGTTGCCCAAACATAGTCCTAATTATCAGAGTGGTCCACCCCATATACTGTACCCCGCAGGAGCAATTCGCGACGTATGCTTTCTAACACACTGGTAATTGGACTCCTGTGAATATAGTGACATATTTCCTGATTACTTTCCATTTTTATTCAGGCCTAATTTATAGAACCATATGTTTGGGGGTTTTTAATCTCTTTCAGATACTTTAGAGGAGATGAGGCCAGTCACCCCAGTTAAACTTCCTCCATGTACAAGACTTCTAAGTGGCCATAACAAAAATGTGAGTCTTCCACTGTGAGATCTGTATCTGAAGAATTATTGCTCAGACTATTGCTCTCTGGGTACCCCATGTTTTTCTGCTAGCTTATCTACTGCAAATAAGTTTCAGGAGGTAAAGAGTTATGAGAAGGGTAAAGTTCATCTGTAAAGGAAACAAACACTTCCTAATTACCATTACAAATCAGTTATTGTGTGGACTGGTTCTCCACAACAAAAGTTTAATTAGCATTAGATGTTATGTCATTAGAAGTAGACATGAATCTTTTTTATGAAGGATGGAAGATTTAAGTTGGATACATTTTAATCCTGCAAAAAGAATCATGTCTGCCTCCCTGAACATGATGTCAAGTATTAATTAACCCTTTGAGTGTCTAAGAGGTATCCGACACATTGCATCAAAACTACAAACTGGTGTCCAAAAGTCATTTTTTTTATAATGTACACAAGGGGGAGCTTGAGTCTCCAACAATGGCTCTGCGTAGACATCTAGTGACTGACCATTACAGCGATATATATATAAAGTGACAAACTAACCATCATAGATCAGGAGTACATGACTTGTTGAAGGGTGCTGGGATTGCACTTAAACATACCCTAAATGCAATACATTGGGTGTACCCAGCAATTTTGAGGTTTTTCTCGCAAATAAACTATGTTGCTGCTTACTCTGCCTAATGCCCTAATGCAAAATCTAACCCTAATATCAACTGCCATTGAAATAAGATTGACATTGATACCACATTGATATCCTGGTTGCTAGAAAGCTCTTAAAGGGAGAGTAATGGTTAATTTTAAGTTGATTTAATATTGTAGACATTACAAAAAGGTTAACATCTATGTAAGTCTTATCGCTCAAATCTTTATGGTTTGAGAGATATAACGTGCTAAAGTTACCTTTTCCTGGCTGTTTTACTCAAGTCTGCCATCTAGCTGACAGCTGCAGATTCCAGTCATTTGACCAGACAGAGGCTCTTCAGCAGAGCTGAAATCACACTATTTAGAAATAAATACTTCATTGGAATGGTCTACAAAGTGTGTTTGCAAGCCAGGCACACTTTGTAGATTGTTCCAAATTAACTATTTATCTTTAGATATTGTTATATCGGTGCTGCTGAAGAGCCATATCTGGTCAAGTGACCAGAATCTGCTTCTGACAGCTTTACAGCTCGTCAAGCAGAAAGGGGAGGGACCAGAGAACTTTATTTTCCTATATCTCTCAAACCATAATGGTTTGAGAGATATGAATAAGTGCAAGTACTCTCTTTTAATTGTATCGACCATATAGTTAATACTTTTTTTCTGACATTACTATCCCTTTAAACGCATTTAAATGGATTAATGGATTTTACTGTTAGTGTTCCCTGGGGAGTTTATTTAAATCCAAGATTCCACCAAGAAGCAGGCTGGTCATGGGAGGGGATAACCTAACTGGCTGCCACCATCAAGGGAGGTAGCTTTATCAAGGTCCTCTCAAGAGAACTCAGTTCACTTCCTGGAGCAACAATGCCACAGCCTTTCTCCTAAGAGTAGGAGAAAGGAAATCAGGATCTCAGGCCATGGGTCCATGAGATTGATTGCTCTAGAGAGTCCTCACAGGAACCACTAATAGGCCATGTCTTTAGGATTTCTTTGCTTGAGTATAGGTGAATCAATCATGGACTTGTTCATTTTAATACCTCAGCTGTGCTCAAGCAGGATAATCCTAAAGAAATGACCTATTAATGGTCGCAAGGAAATGTTTGGGAACCACTGCTCTAGGGGAAGGGAAAAACCCAAGCTCTATTAGTTTAATAGGAAGAAAGATTGTCCTACATTAAATTAACCCCAGTTGTTATGTTGAACTAGTGCCATTCATTTAAAAAGTAACCCTTTGGTCTCTTTGTACTGTATTGGGAAGCTCTCTAGCATCCAGTGACTAAAGGACAACTAAAATCATCCTACAATATTGTCCTTCACGATAGTCTGGGCCATATGCACAAACAAATGAATAATTCTGAATCAAAACAATGTCACCATAAGGAACAAATAAACATTCTCACTGCTGTAAGTGGGGCTTTTAACCCTTTGAATGCTAGCATGTGTTGCAGACTTCTCTAGCATTCAAGTGGTTAAAAGTCCCATTTATGTGGATAGTAACATCTAATATATAAAATATCTTTACTGTAGGGGTTATCTTCCTGGGTTAAACAACGGCACTCTTGCTGCAAAGAGGTATTTTATTCAAAAGTAATTACATTTCAAACTTGAATTCTGTATCAATGGACTGCTATTTAATAGTGGGGCTGTTGCTTCATTATCCTGTGGAGGTTTATGGTCAACTGACCAGAGCTGTTCATAGGATGGTGTAGAAACAGCACCATTTTATTATTCAGGCCATTGAGATACTGCACTTAAGAATGTCAACTTTGACCTGCAATAACATTTGTTTTACTCAGGAGGATAAGGCTACAAAATATATTTTACGAGGCATTAATTGTTACTGTCCCTTTAAATCAAAAGGGAATTTAGTTGGGGTTTTTTTTTTTTGTTTCCTAGGATCCCCAAAATCATCCACATTTACCCTGTGTATAGGACCCTCTGGGCTTTGGATTAATGCTTTTAGTTCCAGGGGCGTGTGTGCTGCGCTCCCCTTCAGCATTCAAAGGACTAAAACAATATCAAAACATTTTTACTTGTTTTATATAGCATATAATACTGTGTTTTACTAGGGGAAATGATAGGAGTTCCAATTTGTCAGCAGCTGGAGGGCCTTACATTGCAAACCACTTGTGTATAGCAACTGAAGCAGTACAGTGATTCATTTCCTACCTTTGTGTAAAGCACACACTAGAGATTTTCTCTATAGCAGTTCTCAGTTTGATCTACTCTTGCACAAATTCCATTAAATCAAAACATGCAATGCTGATAGCAAAGCAATCAACAATCTTTTAAATCTCAGTTTACTATTTTGTATACGGCTACATTTAGTCCACTGTGACATTGTTTCCCTTTTATCAAAATAGGATCATTCCTAAGAGTGTTTTTTAAGTGATGCAAATTATTTTTTTTGAAAGCTACAAACTCAGTGCAGATTTAAAAAAATATTCAATAGAAAAAAATGATAAAATATCTAAAATATTGTACAGGAACGTAGATATGTCTTATACAATTTGACAGGACTACACAATTATTCTGTATAATACTACACCTATTCATAAAACTTTGAAGTCTAAAAATGATAATTTTCTATGTGATTTAGAGAAGATAAAAAATAACATATAGTCTAGAATGTTATTAAAGTAGCAATGGCGTTTTCATACAGTTATAAATAGTAGGACATTTGCTGCTGAACAAAGGACATGTCATTCATGTTTCATTCAAAAGTTATTACAATCCAAACCTTTTTAAAAAAAATCCTTTCTCCATAGCATATAGTAGGAACAGCTAATTAAAGGAATAGTAATGTTTCATTTTTACAGTACAATCGAGTCTTCTATATACTTTCCTATACCAATATGTAGCTTCATAACCAAGTTTAACAGTTTAACACTTTGAGTGCCAGGGGGTACGCAACGCATTGCTTTGCAATGCATTGCGTACCCATCTGGCACTCAAAGAGTTAATTTTAATCTAAAATAAAGTTTCCCCCTCCTGTCCCCTTTATTTACCTCAAGTTACCTCCCCTCAGATCTGGAATCTAGTCACAGCGAGGGCCAAACTTCTTTCCTTCAGTATAAGAAAAACTCTGCCCCCTTGGTGAAGGAAGGTAGGTTTTTCCTTATGCTGAAAGAAAATTGTCCCTTGTCATGATCGGTCTGGACTTGCTGAGGCTGCTTGAGGTAAGTAAAAGGGGCTGGTGGGGGGAATGCAACTATAGAATAAAAGTAAAACATTAAATGTATATATTATTATAAAGCTACAGATTGGCCTAGCAAAGTTTTTACTTTTAAATGGTAGCACGTGAAAGAGCATGAGACCAAATGATAAAGTTACCAGGTCGCCATGTTCAAAATGGCAATATGAAAATCTCGCCCTGAATGATAGTGCTAGATTGTCATGTTGCTTTCTGTAAGGTTGCATCCCAAAATATACTGTAATATAATCTTGCACAGCACTGCTCAAAACACAAAAAAAAAAAAAAAAAAATCAATGTACTGAACTTACTGAAATGGAAAACTTTAATTACTCAGACCCACCAGTTCTCTCTCCCCACTTCGCCTGTCATTCTGCGCTCTTTCTCTCTACCCTGCTCCAGGACCTAGAGCTCCCGTAGGACCCTAAATTGTGGCCCGTGGTTTGCCAGTAGAATGACAGGCGGAGCAGGGAGACAGAGACAGCCCAGAATGACAGGTGGAGTGGGGAGAAAGAACTGGTGCAGCGCTGTGCAAGGGAGGCAGGAGGCATCAGAGGAGTTTTGATGTCCCCCCAGGTTGGTCTGAATAATTAAAGTTTTCCATGTCAGTAAGTTCAGTACATTGCATTTTTTTTACTTTTTTCTGTTTTGAGCAGCACTGTGCAAGATTACATTTCAGTACATTATGGGATGCGACCTTACAGTAAGCGACATGACAATCTCACGCTGTCATGCAGGGAGAGATTGTCATGTCGCCATTTTGAACAGGGCGACATGGTTAATGCGGCTACTAGCCATATTTTATTTGCGACTTTTTAAAAGGATACCATAGAAAAGAATATAGAAGACTCTATTGTACTGTAAAAATTAAACATTAATATTGATTTAATTTAAGAGTGTGTGTGTGTGTGTGTGTGAGAGAGAGAGAGAGACCACATACACACACACACACACACACACACACACACACACAGATGTGGTAGAGCAAAATTATCTCCAATTTCCAGTGAACTAGAGAACAGACTGGGGGCCACAGGAGAAGCATTCAAGAACTACATTAGACTCAAGGGTCACCTGTTGCTCACCACTAGCATACACCATGTTCCACCAAGGAGGAAAAGGCATAGGACAGAAGGAAAGCAGGTTAAAACCTACCCGTGAGGTCACTCCTCACCAGGTAGGTGGGTGGCTAGGTAGAAAAGAAGGGGAGGGCTGTCAACTTGTAGCCTGGGTGGCGAAAACAATCAAGTGGCCTATTTCTATCATTTGAACCCACTGTCCCAGCCCTACCCGCGTAGCTTACATACAATGGAAATGGGGGCTACACTTCTGATACTATAGAGCTTACAGATGAAATAGAGCTACACTAGTGATACCACAGAGCTTACAAGGGAATTTGGTTGTGCTACTAGTGTAGCTCTGTGTATCACTTATGTAGCTCCATTTCAATTTTAAGCTCTGTGGTATCAACAGCAGCAAGTGGGAGACTGAGTGAGGCAGTGGCCCACTGGTCAAGACATATGACTTGCCCACGGGGCAATTGCCCCCCTTCTCCCCAGGCCAGCCCTCCCCTGTAGAAAAGAAACCAACCCTTCTATGATTATATGAAAAACTATAGTCCAGTGACCCAGATTTCCTATGGAAAAAAAAAGAGAAA
The DNA here is from genome assembly GCA_037306005.1 of Rhinophrynus dorsalis. NCBI lineage: Eukaryota > Metazoa > Chordata > Amphibia > Anura > Rhinophrynidae > Rhinophrynus > Rhinophrynus dorsalis. The sequence goes on from CM074723.1 coordinate 412,827,175, forward strand.
AAAATGTATGTAACAGTTTTACTTTAATGCCTTGGATGCCAAACAATGCATCTGAGATGTTTTAGCATCCAAGGGGTTAAATACATTGCATTCAGAATGATTAAAGAGACAGTGTACCAATAGGAGTAGGCAATTTAATATTTCTAAGGTCTATGACACAGGATCACCTGGGAGGAAAATGTACTAAGAGGTGATAAGGGGCCAGGGTGGCGATATGATGGTGAAGTGATGTTAATGGCATATCAGTAACATTTGCAATTGCAGCAGCTGAGTGACTCTGCACACTGTTGTGGTCTATCATCTATCAGTACTCCTAAATATTTCTCTAATGAGGATTCAGCAAGTTGGGTGGCAACAATATATATATCTTGCTAGAAGATGAGCCATAATGATATAACAACATATACAGTACTGTGCAAAAGTCTTAGGCAGGTGTGAAAAAATGCTGTAAAGTAAGAATGTTTTCAAAACTAGACATGTTAATAGTTAATTTTTATCAATTTACAAAATGATAGAGAACAAAAGAAAATCCAAATGAAATCAACATTACTTAGGAATGAAGATAGCAAAGTCTACCACACCCAGTCCAGCATCTGCTCTGTCATGTGTGGCATCAAATTATATATGCAAATTAGAAAGCTCTCACTTAAAAAATATATGTCAAAGAAACTTAGAAATGTAAGATTCACTAAAAGGATGTCTGTATATGAAAAAACTAGATCAATCTGTTGTGAGTAATTATAAGCAGTACAGACTCATAAATATTGATTATACAATAACATGCTAAATAGAAGAAACTGATTAAAGAAAAATATTAGCCCGACATCCTCTCTTTAGGTATAATCTATATCAGGAAATGTGTTAATTCAGCGGATAACAATACATTTTCCGCAATTAAACAACATCTGATTAAATGTACTGATACTACAAACATCCCTATAGCCTAATCTATAAATGGATTAAAATGTCCTTATCAGTCCCCTGAAAAATAGAACTGAGAAAAGTTCCATATAAGGTCAGAAACCCCAATAGAAAAAATGAAAATAAAAAGTAATATTCCTTATCCCTCCATGGATAATTGCAATCCTGAGGCAAAGAATTCAATGTAATACACCTGCAGTTTCTTAATACTACTGATGCAGACAGTCTATATCAATATGCAAAATGAAAAAAGAATGGATGAACAATGAATGATTTTGATGAACTGAGACCTAATGAGTCCTGTCTGGGACAAGGAAATGATGGATATAGATGATTGGATGAGATGAATTCCGTCAGTGGAAATCTATTAATGTGTGTAAAATGTGTCTTTTAATGTAGTGATTCTCTCTCTGTGCCGCTATGCGCAATGTGTACAGGTATATGGAAGTTAAAAACAAACAGCAGCATAACAGACATCTAAGAGTAGGTTTATTGGATCTGACAGTTAAAATATACAAAACACACCAAATAAAATATGTTAATTAGATGTTAAAAAAATTGTGATATATCAGTTAAACTATGCATACAACATATATAATTAAAAATACAATACCAGCTAAATAAATTATAAATAAAGGCAAGAATACGTCAAACAATAAATGAAGACTGATGTAGAGGGGGTAAATTCTGGAAATCCTATATAATAATTCGCTAAAATGTGTGTAATGACGCAGTCATGCGCAGTAGAGACTGCCTGCACTGCAGCTGATAAAGAGCTGGACTCTCCGTGGCGCGGGCAGTCTCTATTGCGCATGACTGCCCCGCGACCAGCTGACAGTGGCACTGTGGCCCATGTAACGGGCTCTTCAACTAGTATAGAGATAAGCAGGTATATTTGTATAAGCAGGACAAGCACTTTATGGGGGTCATGTCTCCACTTCAAAAATGGAGTAGACTCGCGGCACAAATTTATTAGCGTGACAGGAAAAAAAAACCTTCCTTTTTCATCCATTGGCTTATGTGCTTACTAAAAAGTTGCTTGTGATCTCAGTCATCAGTAACAGAGTCCTACTTCTTCTTGTTCATGTCACTCATGTCCAGTGCTCCAATACCTCTCTCTCTCTCTCCACTTGGTCCAGAATTATAGATATATTACGTTTTGCTCTTGCAAACTTTATAGTAAACAGTTCAATGTGTTTTCGGCCGTATAGGCCCTTAGTCAGGAACACATATACACAGTTTATATGATATGCAGAAAAGGACACTATAATAAAAACAGCTGGAGGTCCAAATAGTGATTACACCTGATGTAGTGCTCAAAACAGTATTTTGGTTGGAGGACCAAATTTTAGGTTATTGTCAACTAGGCAAGGTACCCTCAGATACACTACTGGTATATCAGATGAACAAAGACCTTCTATCTGCCAACACATTATACTACTCTTAATTTCACTAGGGCAAAAATGCTAATCATCCAGTGCAGCTCAGCTGGCTTTAGCTTCCAATGCCTGCACTTCGAGGTATGCACTAGAGAATGTGTGATTGTTTTAGAGAATATTGGTGCACACACACTCTTTTGTTTATAAGACTTTAATGCCATCAAACCCTGAACGTTAGGAGAGCCGTGTCTCAGCTACAACAAGAAGCTGGAGTGTCTGTGATCAGTAAAGATCTTGTGTGGCAGTCGATTTGTTAGTGAGGGAATGAACATTTGGTAGACTACATGACAAGGGCTTGGAAAGTAGTAAGAGGGAAGGGATGAGGATGAGGTTAGAAAGAGTACAGTCTCAATAGGATGGGAAAGAAGGTAGGCATGGGTGGTTATAAATGGGGATATGATTGCAGCCAAGAACTGGGAAATGTTACCTGCCACAAGGAGGAGAATACAACATACAGCATGAAGGTGGAAATGTGATTTGTATCTGATGGTGATGGGATTGGCGGGATAGACTGGTCTGAGAAATAGATACAGGTTACTTTACAAATTGGATTAAGTAGGTGTAGGAAGGAGATATGAATGTGAGGAGTAATAGGCAAAAATACAGAGTGCAATACAACAGGAGAGTTGTGTGTAGTAGTAGGCTGCATTGTGGAGTAATATAGAACAGGTATATCGGAGAAACAAAACCTTCGAAACAATAGTTTCTGCAAGGAGGGATGTCAACCTTCAGTCCACCTCCAGTCCAACAACAATATAAAGCCATTAAGCACTTCAAATATATAATAATTAATGCATACCAATATAGAAACACAAGAAAAATGTTAATACTTTTAAATGAATGATATTCAGACAACACTATACACAGTATGGTTTGCAAGCACACTTTGTAGACCATTCCAGTGAAGTATTTCTTTTTCAATATTGTGATCTTGGCTCTGCTGAAGAGCCTCCGCCAGTCCCGGGACCGGATTCCCCTGCAAACAGCTAGAACGCTGACGTCAGGGAAAGTGGAGGGAGGGGGGAACTTTAGTGCCTAATATCTCACAAACCATAAGGGTTTGAGAGATGGGACTGGGGTCATTTAGTTTATTTTTTTAATGGCTGCAAGATTCATGTTTGTACAAATTTGACAATACTATCCCTTTAAGGGAAGAGGTGTAGATTGGAAAGAGCAATCGGCTCAGGACTCAACCTTGTGGTACTCTGACAGGAAATGTTTCTGCACTCTAGTCTAAGGGTAGAAATGCAAGCGACTCTATAATTTGAAGCAGACAGTTCTGCAGTTTCCAGAATAATGTGACTTGTCTGTCTTTCCTGTAATTATATCTATATATATCTATGTCTATATATATAAAAAAGAGAACTCATCAAGTGACCAACAACTTGTCCGAAGCCTAACGCACCCAGGGGCGGCAATAAGGAGGGGATATTCATTCCTTACTGCCAGTCCTGGAGATAGAGAAGGACGTGATTTTCGACAGGCAGTGGCCGAAGTCTCTGCAAGGAGTTAGCCCTCCCTCAACTTCCTCCTCGGCCTCAAAAAAGAGAATTTTAGTGTTATCTGTTAAATCCTTTTCTCGTAGTCCATATAGGTTACTGGTAACTTTGGGTAGGAGATCCGCCCCTTTAAGTAGGCAGGAACAACTCTAGCAGTGAATGCAGGGGTGGAGCCTACCTTCCCTCCTTGGCTGCAGCTAGCCAATCAGCTCCAGTAAGATTTGAGACACTAACTATTGACTAGATAGTAAGAAGGGAAAGAAGACACCTGTGAGCATGAACCCGAAGGACCCCCACGTTCTGCCACAGGAGAACCAAGCATGGTCCCTTGACAGGGTGGGAGACCAGTAATCTATATGACTAACAGAAAAAGATTTAACAGGTAAGACTAAAATCTTCTTTTCTTTGTCATCCAATATAGGTTACTGGTAACTTTGGGATGTCCAAACAATGAGTTTCCCAGAGGTGAGAAGTAAGGCAAGGACCAAGTGCAGGGCCCTTAAAGTCACCAGGGCATATATGAACCATCAGATAAAAGTCAGCCCAACAAAAACAATGAAGTGTCAACGGACACTGGACAGGGGTAACAACAACACCCCAGGAACTGTTACACAGCACACTGAACTAGAGCCAACAGGGCTCAAAAGTGAGGTAGCACTGAAGAACCAAAGGAGATCCTAGACAGGCAAGACTGCTTCCAGGATCTTTCTTCCAAAGCTGGCATCAGCCGATGCCAGCACATTAACACAACAGTGCTTCAAAAAGGTGTGCACGGGTGACCAAGTGGCAGCCTTGCACAAATGGTCAGCAGATGCCTGATTCTTGTAAACCCAAGAAGCCCCAATAGATCTAGCAGAATAAGCTGTGACCCGAAAGGGAACAGGCTCTTTCCTTAGTTCATAAGCCTGACGAATAGTGCACTTAATCCAAGACACAAGGCGTAGAGGAATAGTAGCCAAAGACTCAAATGGAGGGAGCTGAAGAACGCCCAAAACCAAGCTAAGATCCCACTGAGGTGCGACATTCTTGAAGGCTGGAAGAGTATGAGTAACGCCCTGGAAGAAAACCTTGACATCCGGAAGAATTTCAATGCACCTCTGAAAGAAAACAGAGAGTGCAGATGTCTGAACCTTAAGGGAACTCAGACTGAGGCCCTCATCCACACCTTCCTGCAGGAAGGCCAGGACCGTAGGAAGATCAAAATCCTGAGATAGGTCCCTATCAGCATACCAAGAAAGAAAGGTCAACCAGACACTATGGTAGGCCTTAGAAGAAACAGGTTTGCGTGCACTAAGCATAGTAGCCACCACACCAGAAGAAAAACCCTTCTTCCTCAGTATTGAGTATTCAATTTACAAGCTGTCAGATCTAGATGATGGACATCCTCCTTCCACAGGTAGCCCTGTAGAAGAAAATCCAGACGGTAAAGGACCCGGAATGGCTCCACAACTGATAGATCCAGGAGCTCCAGAAACCAAGCCTGCCAAGGCCAGTATGGAGCAATCAGAATGACTGGACAGCACTCCACTCTCAATTTCCATAACACTCTGTGCAACATGGGGAGGGGAGGAAAGATAGTAAGCCAGAGGAAATAACCAAGGAATGGATATGGCATCCACTGCTAGAGCTACAGGATCCCTCCAGCGAGAGCAGAACGTCAGAATCTTCCGGTTGTGTCTTGTCCCCATCAGGTCGATGCATGGAAGACCCCACCTCTGAACAATGAGGTTGAACACCTCTCGATGCAGTTCCCACTCTCCACTGTCCACTGTGTGTCGACTGAAGAAGTCTGCCATGACGTTGTCTACGCCAGGAATGTGCACTGCGGATATGGCAGGAACATGGTCTTCTGCCCAGGACAAAATAGCCTTGACCTCTAACCAAGCTGCGAGACTTCTTGTTCCACCTTGCTTGTTGATGTAAGCCACTGCTGTGGCGTTGTCGGACTGGACCAGGTAGTCCTCCAGCTAGCACGTCCAGTGGTGAAGGGCATGAATATCGCCCGAAGCTCCAACACGTTGATGGGAAGGAACGTTTCCTCCAGAGACCACCGTCCCTGAGCAGTCAGGTGACCCAAGACCGCTCCCCAGCCAGATAGGCTGGCATCCGTCGTCACCGTAGTCCAGAAGGACAACAAAAAGGGCTTGCCCTTCAGCAGATTAGAGAGGTTGAGCCACCAAGACAGACTCAGTTCCACATGAAGAGGGAGGGACACTGACATCTTCAGGAGATCCGGCTGACCCCTGCATACCTGGATCACAAACCTCTGGAGTTCCCTGGTGTGAGCCATGGCAAATGGGACTGCTTCTATGAGGGAAATGAACTTCCCCACTAGAGAGGACAACTTCTTGGCTGAAACTGGATTGTGAGCCAGAACAGCGGAAACCCTGTGGGCGATTTGGTGAGCCACCTTGTCCGTGAGAAACACCATGCTCCGTTGAGTGTCGAAGAGAAGACCCAGGAAGACAAGTCTCTGGGATGGGACAAGATCCGACTTGTTCATGTTGAGGATCCACCCGTGATGGGGGAGTGCATGAATGCAGTCCTGAACCTAATGATGAAGGAGTTCCGGAGGAGAGGCTTTCAGAAGCAGGTTGTCTACTCTGATGCTGTTCCGATGGAGGATGGACACTAAGGCTCCGAGGACCAAAGGGAAGAGCAGAAAACTGAAAATGCCCTTGGTCGCATGCAAAACTGAGGTACTGCCGGCTCTTTGGATGTGCAGATACACATCCTGAAGATCCAGAGAAGCAAGGAATTCTCCAGGGGACATGGCAGTAATCACCGTCCTTAGGGACTCCTTTGACCACAAAGGAATTGAGATCCTTCAGGTCCAAAATTGGACGACAGCCGCCCTCCGTCTTGGAAACCACAAACAGGTTTGAGTAAAAACCCAAACCCCTGTCCTGAATGGGATATGTCTGTTGTTTTTCTACATTGCCTGTATAATTTTTCTACATTGCCTGTATAATTTGATAAAGGGGTTGAGCCCCGAAATGCGTTATTAGGCTTTTATATTATATGTATAACGCCATTTTCTTATTATGAGGCATTGTGTTTTTTAATAAAAGACTTTTTTAATGAGACTGTGGATCCGGATTTGCCTGGTGATAACTGTATCGGGGCAGTTTATAATTCCCTGTTTGTTTTAGCTGGTTTGAGGTTCACCAGCTATCTTATTTGGAAAGTGTGAGTATCAATGCACTTTTTATTAACTGTCCAACGGATACTTGTAAGGTGGTTTGCGCTCTTTCTGTTCGTGTGTTCCAGAACCTACTTGTCCAGAAGGGTCTGGATAGCACCGTTGAACAGACAGCATTTCTGTACACCCTGAGGTGTGTGACAAGAGAAAAACCAGAAGGGAGGAAGAGATGTGAAAGGGATCCTGTACCCTTCTGCCACCACCTGCAAAACCCACTGAATCCTCCCATAAGCTGTGGTAGTGGCGCAGACTGCCACCAACAGCAGAGTGGGGACCTGGGTTCGGCAAGTCATGCCGAAGGAGGTTTGGAAGCCTTGGGCTTGGTGGAGGCCTTAGGCTTCCATTCTTGTTTGGGCTTGGAGGAGGAACGCGGAGCTGAGGGAACCACCTGGTTCGCCTGACGTGTCTCAGTCTGGAAGGAATAAAAAAGCCGATTTCGCTAGAAAGGCGTCTTCTTCCTGGAAACCATAGGCAGGAGGGTACTCTTGCCCCTGTGGCCTCATTAATCAGACCCTTAAGTTCTGGCCCAAACAGAGAAGTGCCCTGAAAGGGCAATGAGAGCAATGCTTTCTTAGAAGCAGTGTCAGCAGAACAGATCTTGAGTCATAGATCTCATCTGGCAACCACAGACATGGTGGAAACCCTTGGCACCAAATGGATGGCATCAAACAAAGTAGAAGATACATAGTGCTGGGCTACAGAAATGTTGGCAAGTAGCCGCAACATATCAGGAGTAGGAGCTCCCTGAACAACAGCAAGTGTGAGCTGTTCAGTCCAAACCAGAATGGCCCTATTCACCCAGGCCACAGCAAACGCTGGACGTTGGAAAGTACCAGCGGTGGCAAAAAATGGACTTGAGGGCCTCTTAGGCTCCTGAAAAGCATCAGAGGGGTCCGAAGAAACCTCTTGAACCAAGGGAATGTTTAGAGTGTTTAAATGGTCCTAATCATGCCCTCAGCTGAGGGATCAGGATCAGCCTCAAAGGGGTCCCCAAAAAACTGAGGGGAGACCACTGCAGAATTTTTCTCATCATCAGAATCCACCAACAGTTCTTCTTCAGAGGAATCTGATACTTCAGGTACTCCCTGCAGCTTTGGCAGGGAAGATCTGACAGAAGTAGTGGTCTGCCAGGAGTGATAGACCCCCTATAACCCCTAAAGGACTACATGATGTACTATGAACGTCATGGTCCTTAAATACTTAAGGACCGATGATGGTCATAGTACGTCATGTACTTTCAACTTACAACTCCATCGGGAGCGCTGTAAGTAAAAATGGGGCCTACAATTGACCGCTCCAAGACTGGAGCGATCTCTTTCAAGCCCCAAAGCGGCGCTCCGATACACACAACAGGTCATGTGTACCGGAGAATAGGCAATGATCAAAGCGGTCCTTATGGGACGGAAATGTCCCAGGACCATTGGTCCTTAAGGGGTTAACCGGGATGGAAAGAGTTGTAATGTAGACTGGCGGTCTCTAGTAGCAGCCTTAAACTCCTGTAGCCAAACTGGCTCTAATGCATGGCTGGAGGTCCATGGGGGAGACTCAGGGACAGCAGAACATGCTGGGCATAAATTACCTGAGAATTCTCTAGGTAACCCTGACTGACATGAGGAGCAATGCGCAATGGGGGACACAGAGACCCCAGAGTCCTTAGTCTTAGGCCTAGCATTAACGGTTTAGAGATATTCACAGTGTCAAAAAGTTAAAAGTATAAGGTATAACCCAAATACAGTGTGATTGATTAAAAGTTCAACCCAGAAGTCGCAAAGATACACTTATCTGGCAGATGAAGGGTTAATATGCAGAGGAATGAAAGAGAGTCCAAGCCCTACGTAGGATACTCGTTCAGGGAAAGCACAAAATGGCTGCCATGACGGGAGCTAATCAGGAACGAGCACGCGATGCAAGCACTCATGGGAAATGTAGTTTTCCCAGAAAAAGTACCCCAACAGTGCTCAAAGCCCCCTGAGCCCCCCAAATACACACCAAACATTGACCAGATAATAGAGCAAGGACAGACAAACAAAATGAGCCATCTCTCAAGTTGCTACGATGAGAGGTTGCAGAGATATGTTCCAAACTATATCATCCCATAGAAGAGAATAGAGCAATGGCGTCTATGCAGTAAAAGCACGGAAAACAAATTTTGCTAAGTTGTAACTAAAAAGTAAATTTGCACCAGACATTACTAAAACATGTCACTAGACCCAATGAACACTCAACCCAGTAGGGAAAGTGCCAACAACCCCACCCCTCCCAAAGATGCTAAACCAGCAACCAAAGGGTTAAGTTACCACAGAAACTTGCTCCAAAACACCCAACAGACACACAGATAAACCCAATGAGTGCAGGAGTATGAATAAGAACTCCAAAGGAAAACCCCTGTGCAGAGTGGAAGAGTGGGACATGTGGACCTCGGCACTCAATGGGTTACTCACCTTTCCTGCAGATCTTCTGTCTTCAGATTACATGTATCAAGAAGAAGCCTCAGTGGGCAACTCCTGAGGAAAGAGCTTGTAACCAAGATTTTACCCCCAGGGCTTAAGGTCCATCAAAGCACCTGGATATTGAGCTAGCCACATCTAAGGACATTGTCAGTGATGGTAATCCATCTAATGGTGGTATTCGATGTCTAGTCAATAGTTATTGTCTCAAATCTTCCTAGAGCTGATTGACTAGCTGCAGCCAAGGAGGGAAGGTAGGCTCCACCCCTGCATTCACTTATAGAATTGTTCCTGCCTACTTAAAGGGGCGGATTGTCTACCCAAAGTTACCAGTAACCTATATTGGACGACAGAGAAAAAAGCATGGCTGACACACACACACACGCGCACACACACGCGCACACACACACACACACACACACACACACACACACACACTACCGTTTTATGTGCCCCTCACTGCCACGACTCCTGCCTCCTGTCACAGCTCCTGTTCTAACCGCATGAACTCCATCTCCCAGGCTCCTTCCTGTCACCGGCTCCTGTCACCTCCCAATTTACAGTAACCACCAAGGGGAGGTGGTTGCTGTAACTTCAGAGGTGACAGAAGCCTGTGAGAGGAAGGAGCCTGGGAGATGGAGTTTGTGCAGCCACAACAGAAGCCACGGTGTGTGATGCGGGGATGGTTCCGCCAGCCACTGTGTCCGGAATACAGGGAAGGGGAGGAGATGTCGTGTCTCCTGTAGGAGCTGAGTGCACTGACTTTCATACTGCATTGTTCAAGTAAGAGCACAGCTTCACTGTCATGTGTCCTTTGTTCTAAGGACAAGTGAACACTCTGCAAGGGACCAAAACCTTACCTGTGGGTTTTCTCCATAATTCCCTCATATATAATGGTCTTCACATTCTATATATTACTACTGACCATGATACCAACAATAGGGATACCACCACACATTCATAGAATATATTCATCCTTGATTTAAAGGGCCATTCACGTTGGTTACATGGTAATATTGTGTGTCATTTACTGTTTATGTACTTTTTTCTCCAATTTTCTATATACATAGCAATCTCTCTGCCTAATCATGCCCAACCTGTCACTGTATACCAATTTCACCCATTCATGTCTACACATGTATTTGTTTCTATGCATGCATATCTGTCTTCAAATAAAAGTATATGTATTATTTTATTTTTGTTAGGCTGTATTTTAGAGCCCCCCCCCAACTCCTACCAAGCCAAAAGTACCCTTGGTAGAAAGAGGAGAATCTACCCTTTTCAACAAGGATAGGCATGAAGAGTGTTGTATGATAGCTCATACCAGTGATGTACCATTTTATTCAGGAGGTTTCTAGCTACCTAACTTAATGTTATTCATTTTTCCAGCGATATCAGTGTATTTGAAAGAGTTCAGAAGGGTTTTTTATTGATCCCAGACTGCCCCTTTAAGGACGAGGGGGTGCATAATGCATTTTGAAGTTTGATGTTGCACAATATCTGGTCCTTCAATGACTAACACTAACGTGTGCAACGAGCATGGTCCTACCAGTAAGTGTTATATCTGTCTCAATGAATATGACATGCAGGACTAATTTGAGATGTTATATCCTGAACAAAGGCACTAGGCTGAAATTGATAGGGGCTGTAAGGATTTTTGTCGCTATTAAGGAAAGTGGGGGATTATTATTACAAGTTTACCTCTAATTAGAGTTTTATAAAACTCTATCTTCAATATGAATACACACTTCCTGCAATCCACTACTGGTCTTTGAAAAGAATTGCCTTAACCTCTACTGAAAATTCAAATCAGGTTAACACTATGAAGAAAATTGTCATTACATTTCAGGGGTCAAATTAATTTCATAGCCATGCCGTTAAAATGTTCAAGTCTGCTAATGGTATATTTCGTTTCTTCTGTACAAAATAGAATAGACCAATAAAAGGTGAATTAGAGAGGAAAATGAAAAAAAGAGCATGAACTATAACATCATTATACATTGTAATACTGCGAGAAGTGAATGGCCTGAATGAATGATTCTTTATCAGTGTAACCATTTAGACATTATACAATTTTCCATTGAGTTAAAGGGGCTTTTAACTCATTTTTAACCCCTTTGTCTTCAAGGGGTAATGTTCACTGTGGTGCAGATGATTTGTCCCAGAATTGCTCACTTTTACCTTAGGGGACAAGTAAAAATCCCAATGGATTTAAATGCCTTTGAAATGTCTCTAGAATTGAGTGGATTAAAAGCCCCACTTATATTAATATGTGTTTGGGATGTATTATTTCTCTTCTGTGGTGCATTTAATTTGCTCCAGAATCGTTCATCTTTTCGTTTGTGTCTACGTGTCATGAAAATACATAGCTGGACATGTATTGGCTAAGTAGTTGTGGTAGGTTGAATCATACACATGAACTCCTGTCATTCTGTTGTAAGCAGGACTCAGACAACCCACACTGGAAGATCTTGCTGCTGTGCTTATTGGATGGTCCTGTAGATTTTCTCATTGGATGCCCAGTCCACAGTATCGATTGGAAGCTCATTGAGAAAATTGGTTGAAATCAGTGGGCTTTCAGTTGCTGAACCACAACTTCCACAACTCTTAAAAGGTTAGTGGAGAGCTGAAGATGACAGGAAATAAATGTGAACAATAGCTGGAGAGCCACAGGATGCACACTTAAACATGCCCTCAAGCTCCCTCAACAGTGCAGAATTACCACAACAGAACCAAGTGAATGTGACTAACACAGGCAGAATCACCAGAATGAAGGAACCTCAGATTGATCTACTGTGTGTATGTGAAGAGATCCTAAAAACAGGCACAGTTGGGGGATTGTCAGTGAATGCATTTGGGCAACTGTGTTGTAAATAAAAATGCATAAAAATCTGTCAAAAGGTGGCTGGGCTTTCTGTCAATCAGCACTGCACAATATGCTAGCAAATATATACTATACAATATGGTGCTTATTTGTGGATGTCTAGCAGTGAACTCCATTTACTCTGTCTCTTTTACCCCTCTCCCATTTTTCTTTCCAGTGACGCCAACATATTATTGTCTTTTACCTTCTTTCTTCCAGTTTAATCATCACATTCTTTCCCTCTGACCCCCTCTCTACACACTGAGCCTTCCCTTTGAAAGACAAGTGGAGGGATTCTGGATAAAACCAACTGCACCATAGGGGAAAAAACATTTCCATCATCCCCATTGATCTAAATAGGACTTCTAACCCGTTATCGAAATACATTTTTCTTCATTTTCCTCTATGTTACAGCTGGTTTACCTGAGAATTCCTCCATTTTCTTTTGAATGTAAGACCCTATATGTGACAGGTGTTATAAGAGAATAAATAAAACAAGTATGTAACATTATGGACAACTTCCCACACAGATACCTTTTGGCTGGAACGGACAGTCTGTTCCAATGATGAGAGATAGATATACAGATCAGGAGTAGTGATATTTTGGTGCAATCCAACTGCCCCATAGGGAATAAGTAAAAGTCCAAATTTCCCAATTGATTTACATGGCATTTTATCCCCTGAATACTAGCGAAGTCTTCAATGAATTTTGTAGCAATTCGTAGGAGAATGCTCCAGTCCCTATTCAATGGATTATTTATTCTGTTATCTGCAGTTGGTTTGCATCATCATTGCACCCTTTAATTTCAAAATGTCTCCTGCAAGTCAGAAAACACTGCATATGCCACCATATCTTACCTAATTGTATATTCCATAATAATTACCCTGGCTACATCTGTGAGTGGGTCGGTTTGCACATGCAGTACAAAATGAAAAAGTCAATTATGGCTAACTAGTGTAAAAGTCTGTGTTCACAGGCCAAGGTCTGGGTGATGTTAACCCTCTGGCACTCAAAAGGTTAAGAGGGCTGTCCTGATCTGTGTACTGCCGCCGCCTCACTGCGGGTGCATGCGATGCAGTCATGCGCTGTAGCGGTTGCCTGAATGCACAGAATGCTACCAGCATTATGTGCGTTCGGGCATTCTCTACTGCGCATGACTGCATCGGACAAACATTCTAGCACTTTATTATATAAGGATAATTAAGACATGCAATCATCAATACGGTTCTTCAATAGTGTTTTATTACATAGTCTTTTTTCCAATTAACATTTTCATTACGTCAAAGACCTCAATTGCATTGCGACACAAATCTAGTGAATATTTTGTACCAGCTCAGCATAAGGAGATTAAAGAAAGTAAATCTGATAGTGATATCACAAGTGAAAAGAACATAAAAGCCCACAAATCAATCTCTGCCATTTCCAGAAGGATGTCTGACACACAAAACTATACAGGGTTTATTTTCCTTAATTTGGAAGCATTTCATTAAATAATCCACACAATAATGTGCACAATATACAGATCTGCATTAATATATTAAAGCAACTGACATTTTAACAGCAGAAAAGACAGTTCTCTTGATAATATAAATAGTGAGACAATGTAAAAGTATGCTAACAGGAATCCAGGCATATTTGTTGATCCCAGTAATACATCTGATCCTTTTAACCCCTGGAGAACAAGAAAGCTATGAAATGCATTGTGAAGCAATGAGCTGCACATCCCTGGGGTCCTCAATGAGTTGAGGGCTATACTAGCTATGATGTAGTTGTGGTCATATAGACCTGGGATATTCAACCCTGGTCCTCAAGAGCTACCAATGGTGCATGTTTTCAGTATTTCCTGGATAGAGTACAAGTGGAATAATTTATGGCTCAATCATTCTAATTAATCCACCTGTGCTCATTCAGGGACAGAAACAAATAATAAAACTGGCGATTGAATCACTAGTACAGGTGGATATCTGAGTGAATTGAGGAGAGCACTAATATACAACACATAAATATATATGAACTAAAAGGCCACTAGTCCAACTCCTGCCTGGCGTCACAACACTAATAGTGATGATCCTTTGATGCAGCTAACTCCACAATACCATTAGATTCAGTAGGCAGCAGACATGCAAAGACAGGCTCCAGATGAAGGCAGATTAGTTGTAAGTGTCTAAACGTGTTGAACTATACTCAATGACACACATTCCAAATGGATTACTTTGACTTACCTCAATATTGCAACAAGACTACATTAACAGAGACCAGTAATCCCCTCAACTATCAAAATGCCAGCAAACGGAATCAGAAGAATCTCAATGTCTTCTGATCCAGAAGGGCACACTGACTATGGTAGAGCACCACAACAGTGATTGGCCTCCAGGACAAAGTGTGGAGACTTCAATCCCAATCGTTCAAGGTGCATACTTATACTTATCAAGTAAGGGGACATCTGCTACCAGATTACTGACTTATATTGTGGTCCCTATACTGACTGAATATTCTAAGTTTTAAGAAACACAGTTTTATAATCAATTATTAACAGCTTATGATTTTATGATTTTTTTTTTAAATTTCTAAGCATTGTATTTTATCAATAAATGTAATGTTTCTTAATATTACACTTTGTTTCTGGTCTCACCTACTATACTTAGAGGATCCATTTTGTTTGCGCTTGCCCGCTCCCTCCATCCTTCCCTTTCTTTTTTTCTCTTTTGGGTATATCCTGAAAATATGCACTGTTGGCAGCACTTGAGGACCAAGATCAGCTACCCCTTATATAAACTCTGAAAATATGATTGTAACATAATATACAGTTGAAAACAAGTTGACTATACAAACTATCTCACTAGATCCACAGCAGGAGGCATAATGAACTCCATCTTGTCAGTTATAACTTACGGTTGGTCACTTCCAAATCAACACTCGTTCATGGTTTGATTTGGAAGCGACTAGCTATATTGTAGAAACTGACAAGATGAAGTTCATTAAGCCTTTGTTGTGGAGCTTCTGGGACAGTTTATCTATTTTACATATTTGAACAATATATTATTTTATAATTATCTTTTCAGAATCTACATAACCTTAATTATAAATAAGGGTAGAGTTCACCTTCAAATGCCCTTGAAATTCAAATGCCATCTTAAATATCAGTATCTTAACATTGAGTTAGGTTTCAAATAAGTACTGATTCATTATTGTTCTAGATTTCCTAAAGCAGGTATAGGCAATATGCAGTTCTCTCACTGTTGCTGGACTACAACCCCCCTATCCTCAGCTGACCAATGACCAGCTGGGGATAATGGGAGTTGTAATGCATCAGCAGACCTAGAGACATGTTGCTCACCTCTGCACAACAGAATATACTAGTTGACAATAAGGAGGTTTCTTTGCTAAATATATGTAACTCTGTCACAAATGCTATAAGCTGAACAATATTTTAGTGTGTTTATTATTATAGCTTTCCATCATCTCACATATCTAAAAAGGACAACATATATAATACATTTTTAGTCAGTGCAAATGTATTTAAATGGAAGGAGTTGTTGATACAATAATTTATTCATAATACAGTATTAAAAAAACTGTAAAGGATAAATTTAGCTACAAGTGGTAAAATAATCCATTAACTTCAAAACAATAAGATTGTGCACTAAAATACATGGTAGTCTTTTCTGATTAATATTGTAAGCCACATCTCTCATAAATGTTTACCGAGCTTTGGAAATTCTGCATAGATCATATTATTTTCCAAAATTTGAGTTATCTTCAGTGCTTAAGACTGTCAGGTTTTTGATGGCATTGCAATATTTAGTAAACTTATGTATATGTGCTTCAAAGACATGTTACCTTAAATTAAGTTTACATATTTGCACATTTTAATCAACATTTATCTTGTCAGCCAAAATGTTAGGAGATGGAAAGTTAAGGAGTTGTTAAAACGTTTATTCCTGAATGCTGATCTATCTCAGTACAGGATCGAGTGCTAATTATGGTCTCAATGCAGCACAGAACTTGGGTCTGGACTCCACTAGAGTTGATAACTTTATTTTCAAATTTTCCCAAATACTTCCATTAGAATCTGTGAGATAAAACCAGTGATAAGACTATCCTTGCAATACAATCCAGTCCTTAACACACAGAGGGGTGTCCAACACCTGGCATTCAAAGACTTAATCCTATATAATAATTTGCTAAAACGTGTGTACCGACACAGTCATGCGCAGTAGAGACTGTCAGCATCCAGCTCTGTATCAGCCGCGTCAAGCTCTGTATCAGTCGCAGCGCAGGCAGTCTCTACTGAGCATGACTGCACCGCGACCGGCTGGCACTGCATCAGCCGCGGTGTGGGCAGTCTCTACTGTGCATGACTGCCCTGCGACCGGCTGGCAGTGGCACTGTGGCCCGTGTAGCGGGCTCTTCAACTAGTTAATATATATTTCAGTACTGAGAGATTTTAACATCCAGAAATAAAAGTATTAATATCTCTAACTATTTATCTGTTGACTTTTGGGCTAATGCAAAACATACTGTAGTTTGAATGACGTTTGCTAAAATGCAAACTGAATTCAAGGTGCGTCCAGTTTTAATACAAGAGACTTCACTGATGGCAGAAAAACTAGTTTAACCCTTTAAAGAACAGAGGGATGTGCAGCAAGCTGCAAACCCCCCCCCCCCCCGGTCCTTAAAAAGTTTTAAAATGGGAAGATTACAAGATCTCATGAACTTAACACAATGTTACATGTATATAAAAATATCTAAAAGAAAAATGAGTACATGTAACTTTTCCATGTATTGCAACAAAAATGCATTTCCTCTTCCTATGTTTTCTTCTAGGCATGTACCCCCCAACAGCTCTGTAATCGTGTATTGTTAAGCCATGGAGTCAGCAGAGTTTCAGGGGAAATTATCTTTTCGGCCTGTCCATGTCATCGATTGCCGCTAAGAGTTTCTGCCTGGCCTTTTTATTGATGTGTGATCCCAGGCAAACATTCACCAGGTTTGTCAGCTGCTTAGTGGAGTACTCCTGGTCAAGAGGAAAGAAAACATGAAAAGAAGCTCTGTTACTACATGTAAGCTCTGAAAAGAAGGCCAGAGTAGGAGAATATCATTCACAATTTCATTAAAGCAGGACACTGGCAGAGTAATTTCATTAAAGGAGCAGTAAACTTTTTAAATGAAAAGGTATATAATAAATTGCTGAGATTCTGCATTCAATGATTAATACAGTTCAAATTTATTTTTTTTTTTTTAATCAAACAAATAGCTATGGTGCCAACTGCAGTCCAAAAGGGAATTTTTAAATAATACACTATAAGGGAGAGCCTGAGACATTGATTATGGCTCTCCATAGCAAATGAGAATGACCACCTGGGGACCGCAATAACAAACTGCATTGCAATTGCATTATATGTAATTCATTGATAGGCATTCCAATAGTGTCAACGATGGCCTGGGTGCTCTAGTAGAATTATTCAATAACCATAGCTCTATCACAAAAATATGATGTCTTCATAGGCACTCGCAGGACTTGCAATAAAAAAAGTATCTACTCATATGTGTCTTTATGCCAATGTTTTGGCCAGTTATGGGCCTTTATCAAAACACCAAACACACAAGAATCTTTGAATATACAAGATGGCATGTGAGAAAAGGATTCCCAAACCCAGAACCAGCTACTGGAATGTGATGTCACAGGGTGACGCCCTGGGAGGACTATGGATTATAATGCATGTATGCGTCTGCAATGTTTTCAGTAGAACTGCATGGTTCTGTCCCATTGTTTGTATGATCATTGTCATGAAGGAGTTTCTTCCATTTAATTTAAGTTTTTAAAGTTTTTTTGGTGTTTGAATGTAATGATTGAGGACTTGGGGAAGATGCATTTCAGTGCTACACCCTCTGGGTTTGGGTCTCTGAATGTTTTCTGCATTCTCTCTAGTACCAGATTATATGTGGCTAATAGTGGGAAGAGTTGGTTGATTGTTCTCTCCTTATACTGTAGCAGGTGCTCCCTTGTGGATCCAACAACAGAACTGAAGTTTGTGTTAAATTACTTTGATTCATAGCAATTTTCGTAGAATGATCCAGCTAGGATTGCGGCCCCTAAATGTCAGCATATTCAGTGATGTGTGGTGGTGTGGCTGTGTATGATGTATATGTAGTCAGGAGAAGCTGGAGCTGTGCAGATATATAATTCGTCTGTGTTTTTTTGTTTTGTATATTGACATGTGAATGTTGCCATTCTTCACTCATACTGTTGTGTCCAGGAAGTTAACAGAGCCTTAAAGTAATCAAACTTGAGTTTGGCTGATGGGTGGAATTAACTAAATTAGTTTTGCAAATTCTTGCAGGTGTTCAAATCAGTAGATGTTGTTATTCGTCCCCTTTGATGCAGTTGGTTTGCTCTATAATCATTTCTCTTTTTCTTTCTGCTTCTCTCCCAGTTTTGCTGTGCAGATTATGGAGATCTCCCCAGCCAGCTGATGTCAGTGCTTTACTCGGCACTCATTGAAAATTTCTTCCCTCCCCATAAAACCCGTGTCAGAAAATCTGACTTCAATGGGCACCTATGGTGTAGGGCAGTGGTTCTCAACTCCAGTCCTCAGGACCCACTAACAGGCCAGGATTTGATGATTTCCTTGTTAGAGCACAGGTGAGTTAATCAATGTGAATGAGCCTCTGATCACCACACCTGTGCTCTAGCAGAGAAATCCCTAAGTCCTGGCCTGTTATTGGGTCCTGAGGACAGGAGTTGAGAACCACTGGTGTAAGGACAAAGCTCCCATGAGCACTGAGTAAGGAGTTGATGTCATCCAGCTGTGCAGAGAGAGAAGTGGTGAGTTATGGGAACTGTGGGGGAGATTTAACTGGAGTTATAAAGAAAGTGTCTGTAAAATAGTCTCAAAGTGAGGGATGTATAAAAAGCCTTCTTAGTGTATACTTAAGAATTGTCTCTAAAATTCACAACTCCTAGTCATATTTATAAAGGGGTAACGTCACGTTTATAAATATGTCTATCTGAGAATATTCTGAGAAAATTCGCACCTGCGAATATATTTCCACACACATATCAGTATTATATATTTCCAATAAGAACAGGTTATACCTGGCGTTAATATTTATTCATTAAAACTGCCTTTATTTTTGGTGCAATTAGTGAATTTCTTTATAAATACACTGAGACACAATTATTATTTGGCCAAGACCATGTCTACTCCACTTTTCAAAAAAGGCAATTAACTGGAGTTAGCACTTAGAGATGTTTATACATATACTTGTGTTGCTTTGAGACAATTTTACAGACACTTTCTTTCTAACTCATTTTCTGTACATCTCCCCCATAGTGACATAACGATATGTATAAATGTAGTGCTAACAGCAGTCAGTCGACTTTTTTGAAAAGTGGAGTAGAAATTGGTGTGTGCAAATAAGAATTCTGCTGCAATGTATGTATAAAGAAATTGGCTAATTGTGCCAATTAGCAGTTTTAATGATTAAATCTTAACTCCAGGAATAACCTGTTCTTAAAGGGATAGTAATGTCAGAAAAAAGTATTAACTATATGGTAGATACAATTAAAAGAGATTACTTGCACTTATTCTTATCTCTAAAACCGTTATGGTTTGAGAGATACAGAAAAATGAAGTTCTCCACTCCCTCCCCTTTCTGCTTGACGAGCTGTAAAGCTGACAGAAGCAGATTCGGGTCGCTTGACCAGATGCGGCTCTTCAGCAGCGCCGATATAACGATATCTAAAGATAAATACTTCATCTGGATGGTCTACAAAGTGTGCTTGCAAACCAAGCACATGTTGTAGACTGTTCTGATGAAGTATTTATTTTTAAGTATCGCTGTGTCGGCGCTGCTGAAGAGCCGCCGTCTGATCTAGGAACCAGAATCTGCTTCTGACAGCTTTACAGCTCCTCAAGCAGAAAGGGGACGGAGTGGAGAACTTTATTTTCCTATATCTCTCAAACCATAACGGTTTGAGAGATATGAATAAGTGCAAGTACTCTCTTTTAATTGTATCTACCATATAGTTAATACTGTTTTTCTGTCATTACTATCTTTAATGGAAGTATATAGTGATAACTATATTCTCAGGTATGGATTTTCTCAGAATATTCAAATATAGATATATTTATAAACTTGACTTTATGTCTTTATAAACATGAACCCTTATTGTGAATTCTAGTGACAATTCTTAACCCTTTGAGTACTAGAGGGGTACGCATCACATTGCTTTGCATCTGGCACTCAAAGGGTTAAACTAAGAAGGCTTTTTATACATCTCTTGCTGTGTTCCCATAACCCTGAGGGCAAAACCAAAGAAGTTCTTTTATTTACCGTAAAATCTCGGGTATAATACTCACAATTTTACCCCACTTCACCTTATGTGAAGTGGGGGCTGCGTGTTATACATGAGGTTTTTTTTGTTTAAGAAAAAAAAAAAAAAAAGTTATGTGATGGGATTAATATTTAGTTAGGGCTTGTTGATCCAGGGAGAAATCTGATTGCCATTTGGAGTCGGATGCCTTCTTTTGGGTCAGCGATGGTAAACAGGAATAGGAAAAGGGTTGAACTGGATGGACGCAAGTCTTTTTTCAACCTAAATTACTATGTAACTATGTAACTATGTCTGGCAGCTATCTTCTCTCCCTCCCCCGGCGCTATCCGCTTTCAAAATAATGCTTATCAAATAGCAAGTGCAAATAGCAAATAGATGGATGCTATCGCAAGTGCTAATTTTATCACTGCTTTTATCTCCAGGTTTCTCCATAGACTTCAACAGGAAAATAGTTGATAAAATGGGTGTTAACATTTTCACCTGCAATAGAATCCAGCCCCTCATGAGCAGTGGGAAGGAAATAATTGGAATATGGTGATTCATAGAAACCCAATTACTGTAAAATCTCAGGTATAATACGCACCTGTGTATAATATGCAGGTGTATCTGAAACTCAAGATTTAGGGGAAAACAAGAGTGCCTATGTATAATACGCACCCTTGTTTTCCCTCTTCCAAAAAAAAAAATATATGTCTGGCAGCTATCTTCCCTCCCTCCCCCGGCGCTATCCGCTTTCAAAATAATGCTTACCATGCTCCACTGAGGTTCCTATTGTAGCAAATAGAATAGAAGGCAAACTTCATCTGTGTAAATGTTCTCTGCGGGCGGCATGCTTGCATTTGCCGCCCGCTTCCTTCAATTGGCTTTCAGGACCATCTGCCTCCAGCCATTGGTAATGCGCTGTGAGGATCTCAAGGTCCTCATAGGGCAATACCACAGACAGGAGGTCCTGCAGCCCTTTGAAGGAAGCGGGCAGCATGCTTGCAGAGAACATTTACACAGATCAAGTTTGCCATCTATTCTATTTGCTACAATGGGGAGCTCAGTGGAGCATGGTAAGCTTTATTTTGAAAGCGGATAGCACCGGGGGAGGGAGTGGAGATAGCTGCCAGACATAAAAAATTTTTTTGGAAGGGGGAAAACAAGGGTGCGTATCATACATAGGCACTCTTGTTTTCCACTAAATCTTGGGTATAATATACACCTACGTATTATACACAGGTGCGCATTATACATGAGATTTTATGGTAATTGGGTTTCCATATATCGCCATAGTCCAATGATTTCCTTCCCACTGCTCATGAGGGGCTGGATTCTATTGCAGGTGATAAATGTTAACACCCATTTTATCAAATATTTTCCTATTGAAGTCTATGTGGAAACCTGGAGATAAAAGCAGTGATAAAATTAGAACTTGCAATAGCATCCAGTCCCATATCTTCTAAATAAAAGTGTGTGCTTGCAGCTGCCATACAACTACAATTCCCAACATCCTCAGCTGCAAACTGCTGCCTGAGGATGCTGGGAGATGCAGTCTGTCATCAGCAGGAAAGGTTCCAGCTTGCCCCACTTTATAGTAAAGAAGGATCCCACAAACACACTATAACATACACTGAAAACAGACAAATCTAATAATTTAGAAGTAAAACAGCATGCCTTACTACTGATGTCTGTCTGTAAGTGAATAGGCCATACGCACAAAACAGAAGTGGAGTAATTCTGAGGCAAACCAAATGCACCACAGGGGACAAATAAAAGCGGGCACCAATTTAATACTAAGGAGGTCTTCTATGTATAGGAAAGCCCTTTCAAGCACAGAAGAGGTCTAAAAAAGCCACATTTCAATCAACTGGAGATATGGGGAAGTTTTATTGTATGCATCATAGAGGGCAAATACAAATTCTCATGTATTTACATTAGGATTTTAACCCCTTGAATGTCAGAGGTCTACAATGCAACACTTCTCAATGCGTAGGGGCCCCTCTAGTATTCAAAAGGTCAAAAATAGGTTGTTTTAAATTACTAGTGATTTTGGGAATATGTAGTAGTCCCCTATGATGCAGCTGGTTTGACCCAGAAGTACTATATTTTTGCTATGTGCATAAAGCTCTAGGAAAATAATGTCTGCTCAGAATGGCTCTCTCATTAAATATCCAAGATCACTAGTAGAACATTTCCCTTTCACCCTCAGTTTCCTCCATCAAATTGCATTGAAAAACAGGAAAGAAGAATAAGCTCCTTACCCTATGCTCTTTGATCCAACGTTCCATGTCATTTTCGGTCAAGTAATAGGCCTTAATGTAGGTCTCCACAAACTCTTTGTCTGGAATCGGTCTAATGTCTGTG
Source organism: Rhinophrynus dorsalis (assembly GCA_037306005.1). Lineage (NCBI taxonomy): Eukaryota > Metazoa > Chordata > Amphibia > Anura > Rhinophrynidae > Rhinophrynus > Rhinophrynus dorsalis. The sequence continues at coordinate 412,850,234 of CM074723.1, forward strand.
AGCTTCTCCAGCTTCATTAGAAATTGCTGGAAATCGAGCTGCATTAGAGCCCGTCCCTCATTACTGCACTTCTTGACATTAGCATAACTAAGGATAAAGAAAGAAGATTAAGGTGAATCTATCTTAACCAAGGCCAGAGTTACACCTCATGCTCTCCTACGCAAAGCAACTTTGGTGCCTTAAGCTCCACCTATGACCCTGCTACCAGTAACATCCACAGCTGACTGGCACAGGAAAATCCCTTAGATATGGGTGATAATCAACCACATTAAATTCCCCTGAAAACAGCAATATCTAGTACAAGAGAGGCTGATGTACTAATAATAAGTGGTGTAATTCTAGGGAAAACCACAGAAAAAGAATACAATTCCCATTGATCTAAGTGAGACTTTTAACCCCTAGAATGCAAATGCAGAAATCTCAAGCATTCAAGGGGTGGGAAGCCCCATTTAAATCAACAGGAATTTGTGAAATATTTCAGATGTTTGCTCCAGAACTGTTTCAGTTCTTCTTAGTACATCAGCATCATTAACCTTTTGAGTGCCAGAGGGGTGTGCATACCCATCTGGCACTCAAAAAATTCATGCTTGTGGTGCTTATCACATAGTGATTTTTGTCCTCTCTCAAGGAGATGCAGCTTGATGCTTTCACTGCATTATCACACTGACACATTGTACAAATGTATTTTACAAGTATCGGACACAAACTGCAATAGTATCGTACAGATAGTGTATAGTATGTTCTGTTGTTTATGAGAGCAGGGGATGCTGGGAGAATAAAATATGGCTACAAAATCCCATGTAAACGCATTCCATTTATTTATGTAAATAAAATGGACCCTGTGTGGTCAGGATCTTAACCTATAACAAATATAAAAATATCTTATCTTCTTGGGTGCTAGAGAGCTCTCCAGTTAATTGATTTGCAATGTACTGCAGCCCACTCCAGCATCCAAGGGGATAAATACTGGCCAGTAAAGTTGAACATGACTGTAATTAAACTGACCAAATTAGTATATCAACTGATCATCATAAACAGGACTTGTGCTGGGAACTGGGAATCTTTGGGCCATATCCATAATGCAAGATGTGGCAATGGCCAACATAGCAGAGGCATCACTCAAAATGTGGCCATCTAAGTGTTTGTCTACTCTGTGTAATGGTAAATCCAGCCCTGTCTAATGTCAACGCAGTCTTCTGTTCTTGCTTTAAACACCTGGCTGCTAGAGACATTTCAAATTATTTGCTTCATAATGCATTGGAAATGTCTCTTAACAGCCAAGGAGTTAAAGACAGAGTGAAACCAATTAATACAATGTTTCCCTGAATAAAGCAACTTACAGATTATTAAAACACATGAACATCTCTGTTTTTTTTTTTTTCTTCCTTGAAGTATTCCTGAGCGACTGGGTGAAACCAGCAGCTGCCTCTCTCTGTGGGTTTCCTGAGGGGTAACGCTACATCATCAGAGACAAAGGTCCATATTTATAAATATAAATTGATATCCATCTAATATACACTCATTACTGTTGCCTTTGATGGTTTTTGGAAATGTCTCGAATCCAATGTGTTAAAAGAGCAATGATTCTGAAAAATAACTCTTATTTGTGTTCCATATGGACTAAAGAGAAAAGGATTAAACAGGTAAGAATATGAAAATCCTATTTCCTCTTACATCCAATATAGAATGCAAGAACCAAAGCATCTCAAAGATTCCAGACAGGGAAAAAGGATAAAAAAAAAATTTACACTACCCTATGGTACCAGTGTTCCCTAGGACAAAACTGGATCGGGTGTCAACGGACAACAAACTAGCACAACACACCAAATAAGAGCCAACAGGGCTCAGACTACTGAATAACAACAGGGCAGTAGATGAAAAGGAAAGAGGTAGCCCTCAGACAGGCAAAACTGCCTGAAGAATCTTCCAGCTAAAGGTGGCCTAAGCAGAGGTCAGGACATTGACACAGTTATGTTTGGTGAATGTGTGTAAACCCAGGAAACATCCATCGATCTGGTGGGGTGTGATGTGATCTTGAAAGGAACAAATTTCTTCCTGATCACATATACCTGGAGTATGGTAGCCTTGATCAAAGGGAATGGTAACCTTGGATGCAGCCTGACCCGCATTAGGACCCTCAGGGATGACAAAAAGAGAGTCAGCTTTGCGGAAGAGCTGAGTGCGATGCACATTATAATTAAGGTAATGCACAATGTCCAGTAGATGGGGATCCCTCTCATATGTGGATGAAGGTTCAAGAAAAAAAAAAAAAAAGTGCAGTAATATCTTGACTGATGTGCAAATCAGAGACAACGTTAGGAAGGAACTCCTGTAAGGAATGAAAACCCAGGAATGGATATATGCAAAGTAGAGTTTGCAACTCAGCCACCTTTCAAACATTGACTACTGCCAAAAGAAAAACATCTTACATGTCAGTTGACACAAAGAGATAAAAGCCAGAGGCTCAAAAGGGGCCTTTGAAGGACACAAGATCAAACTGAGATCTCGCAGAAGTGAGAGACCTAGAAAAGAGGGAAAGGCATGGGCCACGCAATACAGAAAGTTCTTCATATCTGGGGCAGAGCTGAGATTTATACCTTGAGGAAGGCTCAAGCTGAGACCATTGTTGACTCTGTCCTGAAGGAAGGACAACCCCATAGGAATATTATAGACATGCATAGACACATTCTTGTCAGTGCACAGTGAAAACTTGTCCAAACCCTTTGGTATGCCTTAGAGGAAACTGGTTTCCAAGCATGGATCATAGTAGAGATTATATCACAGGAGAATCCCTACCACCTCAGATTGGAGTCCTCAAGAGTCATGCCATCAAGGACAGTCTTTCCAGATCCATGTTCCACCAGAGTCCCTGAAGCAGCAGGTGTGGTCTGGGTGGCAGGTGGATTGGCTCCTGACACGACAGACTGATGAGGTCTGCAAACCAAGCCCACCTGGGCCAGAATGGGATCAGGAATCTGAGGAAACATATAGGGCAGATGAAAGTTCCATGGAATGGCCATGGCATCCATCGAGAAGGCCAGAGGATGCCTTGTCTGTTGCCATCAATTCTATCGCTGGGACCCCCAGCACTGAACTATCAGGTAGAAGACCACCAGGTGAAGTTCCCATTTTCCTGGACCCATGTCTTGAAGACTGATGAAATCTGTGAGTATGTTTTCCACTCCTGAAATGTGCATGGCTGAAATTGCTAGGATGTGGGCCTCTGCTTATCAGTCTGATCCTTAAGCCCAGCGGCATCTACAAGGGGAAAGGCAGTGTTATTCTCCAAACACCAAATAGGGGGTCAACAGCAGGGGGTGAAGTCCACTGTACCAGTGCCTCAGCTGTAAAAAGGGTACAGCTTACATATGCATTTATTAAGGAAAAGTCTCTTATCTGGAGTTTTTTATTAGTCCATAAGGGTCTGATTGAGAATGTTATTGGGAGGAAAGACAAGGGGGACTTTTCTGCACCTCTGGAAAATGTGCAGAGGTAGACCCCCACCTGCAGCCTCTGGAGACCTGAAGGGTCTCCAAGGATAGTTTGATTAGTCTCTCAACAGCAAGGACAGGGTCAGACTTAGAAGATATGGATTCATCCTTCTCATATATCTAATTCTTCCTCAGAGGAGACCGCAATAACTTGAGAATGACCCTTGAACACAGGTTCAACTTGTTTAAAAGTGGGTAAAGGTTTCCAGGAATGGAGAATCTCCTGAACTGAAGAATGGATACCTGCCACTGAGGAAAGCAGAGCTGTAACCAAAGCTGGCTCTTGGTCAGTGCTAGAGGGCTCAAATGGAGTGGTAGGACCACCATATATGAAGGGCATAGAAACTCAGAATACTCCCTTGGAAGCATGGTATGGCATGAGGAATAATGGGTAAGGGGAATAAGGGAAGCCCTTGAGGCCAGGAGAAAGTATCTAAACTAGTGAGAAACTAGTTAAAATATCCCCAGTTTAAAGCAAAGCCCACAACACGATCTGGACCAGGGCACTCAAAGGGTTGCTCACCAATCTTCTGTCTTCAGGCTCCCATCTTAGAGAAAGGGCAGGATCTCTAGGCTACTCAGCCATGAGGAATAGCCTTATCATAAAGTCAACCTCCACACGGCAAAAGGTCCACAAGGCACCTGTGGACTGGACAATCCAGCTGAAGCCAATGATGGGAGCCCACCTAATTGGGGACTGCCTATATCTAAAAACAAAATAAAAATCTAAAATAACTAAGATGATGGCTACTGCACTTCCTTTCAGCTTCAAAGAGCACATTAATCTGGGCGGTGGTATGGGGGGGAGAAGGGGTTTGATCTGGAGGAAGAGGGGGGAGTCTCCAGCTCGAAGACCCTGTCTTTTGTGATGTGCCCTGTCCTCCTGGAGGAGGAGCTTAACCCCCATGGTTCTTAAGGTCCATATTGGATGTAAGAGAAATGTATTTAATCAAACAATAAATATATATTTTGCAAACACTTACTAGGGATCTGTATATAAGCAGACAGACACCTACTGATTATAACCTCCATTTACCTTATTAGGGAGATAAAATCCAAATGCCCTCCATGAATACTGCATTTGAGCAACAAAGAACATCCTCAAACTGTCCTGTATATCTTATCTATAGAGGTGGCCATGACAGTTGCAGGCGGTTTGTTAAAATGAAGCACGCAGAAGGCATGAGTCTACTTAACCCTTTAAGGACTAAATGGGTGTGCAGAATTGTAAAGAAATGTATTGCCTATACTTCTGGTCATTAAAGGGTTAAGATTACCATGTGTAATGAGCAGTTTGAGATCCTCTTGGCAACCGTCATGTCCGCCTCCATGGGCATGGCATCCACGACTGAATGAAGTACTCTCTTGAACAGAGGCAAAATTCATAGAGCTTTTAGGATATTCTGGCCATTGTATGGTAAACACAGAATTATTAGGTGGTGTTAGTTTTCCTTTAAGTGCTCCTTGGAGATTAGCACTACTGCTCTGCTGGAGGGCAAGGATGGTTGCTTGCTAGCTTAAGTAGGAATACCATCCTTTTCTGCTTGCAAAGTGATCCTCTTTATAGTTTGTCATGTTTCTAGCCCTCTGCTCTAAACACCATAGCATGCTTATACTTCCATGAAGACCTCATTAACCACATTCACTGACAGCTCAAAAGATCCACACAGACTATGAATTCGGGTATTCTGTGCTGCCCTTGGTCTGTTGTTTCCATCAATAAAATCAAAAATGGCAACATGATTTATGAAGTAGAACAGGAGAACTACATGGAGAGCTTAACATAATAACTTATAAGAGAGATGATAAATAGGATTCAAAAATATAATTTCCCATCAAATTATGGGCTGTCAGAGAGGAGAACCAAAGCGTTTTAACATTTTGTCTCCCTGGATTTAGAGGTCAGGATAGTCCCATCATCTAGCATTTCACAGTTTATCACAACAAACAATATGAATCTTCACTATGGGAAGCCAAAAGACAGCCAAATGTAGCACAATATGTATTTTACATTTTCACATAGGGAGATTACTTTTTCCTTTGAGATGTACATAAAATAATGCATTTTGTAAAAAAAAAATGTGTATCCTATAACTATACATATCTCATCAATGACATTGGATAAATGTCACTAAAGCATTTAAATATAGCTACATCATTAAAAGGAGTAAATTGTCTGAAATTAATGGATCAAAATCAAATTGAAACATTGCTTACCCTTCCACAAGCGTTCTATTGGCAAGTCGAATGCAATGTTCCCAAAGAATATTTGAAACTGGCAAAGGGATCCGGACATGCTTGGAAAGTTCAGATAACTTCTTATTAAACGCTTCAAATTCCTGAAATTATAAAATGTGATATTTACAGGGATATCAAATATTGAAACAATATAAAAGATACTGACATCACAACTTTAAATTACCTAGTTGAGTGTGGAAGTCATATAGTTGTATGCAAATGTTTAAGCACCCCTGGCCAGATTTAACTTCTTTTTTTTCTCTCTCTCTTTAACACAACCTCTACAGCAAACAAACTTAAACTTTAGATATTTCTGCAAATTAAAATGCACGGTTCCTACTCCCTTGCTGTAATTAAAAGACTGAAGAAAAAAAAGGAGGATTTTAGTCTTACCTGTTAAATCCCTTTCTCTTAGTCCATATAACTTACAGGTACCATGGGCAGGGGACAGCTCCTTTAAGTAGGCAGGAACAATTCTTGAAAATAATGCAGTGTGGAGCCTTCCTCTCATCCATAGCTGGCTACTAGCCACATCCCTCTACAGTTAGATTTGAGACAATAAACCTACCTAGCTAGACAGCAAGAAGGAAAAGAAGAAAACTCCTGTGAGCATGAACCCAAAAGGACTCCCATATCCAGCCACAGGATACCAAGCATGGTCCCTTGACAGGGTGGGAGACCTGTAAGCTATGTGGACAGAGAAAAGGATTTAACAGGTAAGACTAAAATCCTCTTTTCTCTGTCATCCAATATAGCTTACAGGTACCATGGGATGTACCAACATTGAGTTCCCTGTGGTGAGAAAAGACGGCAAGGACCAAGCGTTGGTCCCCATGATACCAGAGCTCCCATGAACTAATCAGAGTACGGAATAGCCCAAACTAATAAAGTGTCAATGGACACTGAACTGTAACACAGCACACCAATATAACTGTAAACACAGCACACTGAACAAGAGCCAAAGGGGCTCAATAGATAAAGATATCTAATATATGGAAAGTAAAGTCCTAGACAGGCAGAGCTGACACCAGTACTTTCCTACCAAAGCTGGCTTCAGCCGAAGCAAGAACATCAACACGGTAGTGTTTGGCAAAGGTGTGCACAGAAGACCTAGAGGCCACCTTGCACAGCTGATCAGCAGAGGCCTGATTCTTGTAGGCCCAGAAGGCCCCAACAGGCCTGGTGGAATGCGCTGTGATGCAAAAGGCAATGGGTTTATTTCTGAGTTCATAGTCCTTTGTGAATGGCAGACTTGATCCAAGACACAATAGTCACTTTGGATGCTGGCTTACCAAGCCTAGGACCCTCAGGGATGACAAAAAGTGCATCAGTCTGGTGGACAGACTCAGTGCGCAGCACATAGAACTTAAAGGGAAAGTAATGTTTCAAAATAAAAGCAGCTCTAATTAATCATCACAGTATTTGGACTTTGGAGAGTGTTATTTCAATTCTGTCAGAGTTGTAGTTTTAGAGTAATTCAATGACAAAATATCCCCCTTCCGCCCCTTTTACTGATATAACACTGCTCAGCCAGAGCAGAAGGGAGGTGCCCAGGTAGATTACAGAGAGGGAAAATCTTCAATTAAGATAAGTGAAAAACCTGAAAAACTTGTCAAGGGGGGAAGGGATTGTTTTCATAGAAAGAAGAGTGTCCCCTGCTGTTATCCATCTGGTCTATGGACTGCATTCCACATCAGAGAAGAGATGGCTTACACTAGGTAAAAGGGGAGGGAGGGGGAAACCTTGCTTGTGAATATCTCTTAAATCATAAAGGTTTGAGAGGCAAGACTTATATCGTTCTTCATGTTTTTTTAATGTCTACAAAATAAAATAAAGATAAACGAAGTATTACTATCCCTTTAAGGCAGCGCACCACATCCAACAAGAGGAGATCTCTCACCTTGTCAGATTTGGGTCAGGACAAAGGAAAGGCACAATAAATCTACAGATCGATGTAGAACTCAGAGACCACCTTAGGAAAAAATTCCTGGGAGGTACAAACGACAGCCTTATCCTTGTGAAATACTAGGAAAAGGCAGTTTACAGGACAGAGCCTGCAATTCATCTACTCTGCAGACAAAAGTAAAAAAAATGCCATCTTCCACATCAAAAGGGCGGTCGGTGTAAGACCCCCAAAACCAGGTTAAGGTCACATTGAGGAGTGGGAGCCTTAAAGGCAGTAAAGGCATGATCAACCCCCTGAAAAAAGACTTTGACATTCGGGAAAATGGCTATGCTCTTCTGAAGAAAAAAACAGAGAGAGACAAGGTCTGAACTGTCAAGGAACTAAGGCTAAGGCCCTTGTTCACGCCATTCTGTAAAAAAAGGACAAGATAGTTGGGAGACCACCTCAGGGGAAAAACCCTTCTTCCTCAAGATGGAGGCTTCAACCTTCTTGCCGTTAAAGCCATGACCTCTACTTCCTCCTTCCATAGGTAACCCTGAGGCAGCCCTGGAAAAGGTTGCCTGGTCCAAAATTAGGAGCAATCTGCAGCAGCCCCCTGGAAAGGAGGGGAAGAAGAGGAAAGATGTAGGCCAGATGGGAATGCCAAGGAATCGACAGGGCATCCACTGCAAATGCCAGAGGATCCCTCCAGTGGGAGTAAAACAGCTGAACCTTCCAGCTGTTCCTTGTGGCCACCAGGTTGATGCAAAGAAGGCACCATCTCTCCACCAAGAGACTGGACACCTCCGGGGGGAGCTCCCATTCCCCTGAGTTCACCGTGTGGTGACTGAGAAAGGGTGCTAGGACATTTTCTACACCTGTAATGTGGGCAGCGGAGATGGCAGGAACATGCTCTCCTGCCCAAGCCAAAATAGCCTTGGCTTCAAACCAAGCAGCTGGGCGTATGGAATCCACAGGTTAATGTGGACCACGGTTCGGCGAGTCATGCCAAAGAATGCTTAGTGGGACTGGGCTTCACTCCACTGCTGCATGGGCTTGGAGGAGAAGCACGGTGCCTGAGGTACCGCCGGATTTGGCCTGTGCAATTCACCCTGATGAGTGCTCTTAAGGACCAAGGGTAACAAGGTACTCTTGCCCCCGGTAGCCTCGTTAAAAATGATCTTCAATTCAGGGCCAGAAAGAGATATACCATGAAAAGGAAGAGAAACTAGTGATTTCTCAGAGATCAGGTCATCAGACCAGATCTTAAGCCATAGCAAGAGCCTAGCAGTCACAGAGAAGGCAGAAGCCTTTACCGCAAACAGCATCAAACAGGGCTTCAGTAACATAGTTCTGAGCCACATAGATATTATCCAAAAGCGCCAAAGGGTCAGTTTTAGGGGCACCCTACAGACAGCATTAGTCAGCTTTTCAGACCAAACAGCAATGGATCTATTAACCCATGTAGAAGCCAAGGTAGGACGTAATGACGTGCCTATAGCCATGAAGGTAGCCTTTAAAACAGGTTCAAGCTTCCTATCAGTTAAGTCCTTAACAGCTGAAGCATCCACTACAGGTAATGCAGTGGATTTAGAAAGTATGAAAATAGGGGCATCAACCTTATAAGGTGTAGCTCACTGAGCAAAGGCTGTTTCACAATCATAGAGAATCTCATAGACAGAGATAAATGCTTATCAGGGGTCTTCCACTTGTCTAGTATGATCTGTTCTATAGTGGGATTAGGTGGAAAAACAGTGCAAAACTTCTTGTGCATTGAAAGACGTCAGAAGTAGACTGAGCTTCTACAGCAACAGTAGGAATGGTTAAGGTTTTTTAAAACCGCCTTAATGAGACCCGCAGCAGAGAGTTCAGGGTCAGCTTCAAAGGGGTCGCCATAAAACAGGGAAGAAGCCTTTTCTGAACACACACCATCCTCTGAATCTTCCAGCAATTCCTCCTCAGAGGAATCAGATAAGTCAGGAATGCCAGGTGCCTTAGGGGCTGCATACCTGAAGGACGTGGGAGGTTTCCAAGACTGAAGAACCCCATGAAGAGAAAGAGGAAACTGTGCCATAGAGGACTTAAGTCCTTGACCCAGTGTGGCTCTTGTTCATGGCTGGAAGGCCCTGGCAGAGAGGCAGGGGCCACAGCACATGAAGGGCATAAATTACCTTAGTATTCTCTGGGAAGCCTTCTCTGGAGTGTGGAACTCCTCCAGGGGAAAAGACATAGCTGGCAAGGTTCTCCTCCAGGGCTGGAAGGGTCCACAAACAGCACCTGTTAACTGAGCAATCCACTACTGGGAAGTCAGTAATGGTAATCCACCTAATGGGGGGATTTCTACACCCCATATGTAATAGAAAAATAATAAAAGAACTAAAAACTAAGCAGAACTGTTCTCTGTAGCCTCTTCTGACAAGGTACAAATTTATATGGAGAGGGAAGTGGCTAGTAGTCAGCTATGGAGGAGAGGAAGGCTCCCCACTGCATTCTTTTCAAGGATTGTCCCTGCTTACTTAAAGGGGCTGTCGCCTTCCCACAGTACCTGTAAGCTATATTGGACGACAGTGAAAAAATGTTTCACGAGCAAAAGGTTGGACACCATTCCAGGTGATCCATTAGTGTTATTGTTTGTAAGGTCTCAGAACTTAATTGACTTGTTAGCCCTATATCTAAGCCAGTCAGCTGACTCGAGGCGGCTCTTCAGCAGAGCCGAAATACCAATATCTAAAAAGAAATACTTTATTGGAATGGTCTACAAAAAATGTCTGGTTTGCAGGCACACTTTGTAGGCTGTTCCAATTAAGTATTTCTTTTTAGATATCAGTGTTTCAGGTCTGCTGAAGAGCCACTGGCTGGCCCTTGTATCGTGATCTCCTTCTGTGTGACATCAGCGCAAGGGGAAGGAAGAAGGAACTTTAAAACCTTATAACTCTCAAGCCATAAAGGTCTGAGAGATATAACTTGCTCCGCATACTTTATTTTTGTTAAATCTACAATACTGCCTAAATTTATATCCGGACATTACTAACCCTTTAAAAATGCAAGTTTAGCATTATATTTTAGGGACCTAAACATAAAATATTTACATTTACAGATGCCAGCTGGACGTATGTGATTATTAAATCTAACCCAATTACATTTTTTTGTGTTAATACATTTTTAATAAAAGAAGAAAAATCTCCATTAGGGAATCTTCTAGAACATTTTCTTCCAAGTTTTCTAAGGATTGTTTGGTGCAGGAATCCAAGTCATATTTAAATTGGTCTTGTCACCTTAAAATAACGCGTGTTTTTGAAACAACTTTTTACATTATACAATAGTTTTAGTGATATTTAGGTTTAATAAATTCAGGATATTTGGTACCTGCAGTTTTCTGTGGCTAAGCTATATCCCAAATCCCACTGCAGTTTTCCCTTTGGGGAAGGAGAGAATCAAGAACACTGTTTTAGTTCAGTGTAGAAGATGAGGAGCTGGAGTCGTTTTTCCCTTCATTTATTACTACTATTGTAATTCTGTTAATTTATTTAATTTTCAGAGAGAGAGAAAAGAGAATTTACAATGTATGTGGCTTTTAAAGGGATAGTAATACTTGCAAATTACTAATCCCCATATTGTAGCTTTGTTAAAAAGAAACTTATTGCCCCCAGTGTTATCTCTCAAACCCATATGGTTTGAGAGATAGTAGCACTCAAAGTTCCCCCCTCCCTCCCCCTTCCCTGGCTGAATGCTGACAGCAGGGGAAGCTGTCGTACGACAATCTTATGTGCATCAGACGGCTCTGCAGCTGAGCCGAGATAGCGTTTATAAAAAATAATTCTTTCACTGAAACGGTCTTCTACGTGTGCTTGGTTTGCACGCAGTCAGCATTCAGTCAGGGAAGGGAGAACTTTGAGCACTATCATCTCTCAAACCATATGGGTTTGAGAGATGACACTGGGGGCAATACGTTTCTTTTTAACAAAGCTACAATATGGGGATTAGTAATTAGCAAGTATTACTATCCCTTTATGTACAATCAATGAAAGGAGTATAACTCAAGAAAAAGAGATGTCTACCCAACTGCTACCTCCATATTAATTTATAAGAGGTTTTAGCCAAGCTCATATGATTTACACAACTCTGGATATAGAGAGGAGGACTGGATATACTGTATGCTTTAAAATATTCCACATCCATTATTACTGGTGGGAATGTCTATTTTTCTTGATGACTGACTAAAATAGCATATTGGTACTTAAAGGGATAGTAATACTTCGTTTTAACTTTATTTTATTTTGTAGGCATTAAAAAAACATGAAGAATGATATAAGTCTTATCTCTCAAACCATTATGGTTTACGAGATACTCACAAGCAAAGTTTCCCCTCCCCGCCCCTTTTTCCTAGTATAAGCAATCTCTTCTCAGATGTGAATCTGGTTGTAAGACTGGACAGATAACAGCAGGGGACAATCTTCTTTGTATTAAAACAATGAAAGCCCTTCCTCCCTTGACAAGTTTTTCAGCTTTTTCCCTTATCTTAATTGAAAATTGTCCCTCTCTGCAGCCTACCTGGGCACTTCCCTTCTGATCTGGTTGAACAAGGAAGGGATACTTTGTTTGTGAATATCTCTTAAACCATAAATGTTTGAGAGATAAGACTTATATCATTCTTCGTGTTTTTTTAATGCCTACAAAATAAAATAAAGTTAAAACGAAGTATTACTATCCCTTTAATGAAGAGAGAGGGATAAATCTCCCATGTGAACAGCAAAAACACTTAGGGCATTAGTAGTAAATGTAAAGAAGAGTTAGCAGGGAAAAGTGTTAATGAGGGTTGAGTGCATCATACCATGCATTCTTATATACACTGAAAATAAAAATATTTATAAATATTTACAGATCTATGCTTTTAAATAAAACGTGTCAGAACATAGCATAGGAAATATAGAAAGCTCTTTCCAAATCATCTAAGTTTATGTAAGGTAAAATATCTACTTTAATCATCTATGTGGAGTTATTATGATGTAATAATAAAATCCATTACCTTCAGAAGTGCATCAACATAGACATTATGTTGTGACATGATTTCTTTTACGTCCCATTTCACATTTGCCATAAGAAGCAGCAACTGTTCATAATCAATAGCTTTTGCAGCTACAATCCAGTAAATTGGCTTGCGGAGTTCGCTGGCTGTGGACACAGTCTGAAACAAAGAACATAATACATCAAAGACAATTAAATCTAGTAGAAATAATAAAATAACACAATAACTATGTGATTCACCTGTGTTACAGGATGTTGTATTATTTTAAATTTAAATAATACGAATTTATGTTACTATGACACACAAGGCCAGACCTCATATTAATAGGTAAAGTACCCACACCCCTTCTTCTACCCTCCCTACTGGGAGCGGAATTATTATAATTAATTGATTGGGGGGTGTTAACATCCATATTAATTTTAAAAAATACCAAAGTAAGTCCCTTCTTCAACTCTCTCAAAATATCAAATAAATTGATATGGAATGAGAATATACCATATTTATAACTTATATGCTCAAAGTATTTGTAGAAGGAGCCCTTCCTCTACTCTCCTTTAGTGACAAGCAACAAATGAAATATATTAATATTGGATCAGGAGATTAATCAATACGTTTTTGAGGGAAGGGATCCAAGGACTCATTTTCCTAACCTCCCAATAGGGAGATGAATGTTTAAAAATAATTAATATAGGGTAAAAAAACCCACACCAATTTAAATGTGTCCAATGGAGGGGTTTTCCAACCTATGCATTTACTCTCTAAGGGTTCACTTTCAAAATGCTGCACACAAAAGAGCGTGTGACATTAAGGAGCAGTAACCACGTCACCCTGATGAAAAAGTGACATGAGAATCTCAGAAGAAGCGCAACCACAAAACACCTCTAAGCGCAGTATTTATAATATTGTGTTGTATTTGTCCTGTTTCCCCCCCAATTAAATTCACTCACATGTAAGAGAGGCTTATTCTACCTCCAGTTGAATAGACCTGCACTGGATCTGAGCGCCACTCCAGGCTAATGGCTTCTTCACTTGCTCCAATAGACAGATATTATAAAGTTTGTTGTTCTCAGTGTGTTAGCTGCACATAAAGATACAATGTGCAAATCACGTTATGAACTGTTTAGTGAAGTGAATAAAAGGGTTATTTGTAACTACCCCTGGCAAATATTCTGGGGGTTATAGGAACATAAAAAATCTTTAGTGCGATTTGCACATTGTATCTTTGTGTGCAGCTAACACACTGAGAACAACTAACTTTATAATATCTGTCTATTGGAGCAAGTGAAGAAGCCTTAGCCTGGAGTGGTGCTCTGAGATCCAGTGCAGGTCTATTCAACTGAAAGGCAGGATAATCCTCTCTTACATGTGAGTGAATCTAATTGGGGGGAAACAGGACAAATACAACACAATATTCTAAATACTGCACTTAGAGGTGTTTTGTGGTTGCTCTGTTTTCTGTTCTTACTACCTAGTGTCTAGGATTGCGATCTGTGAAACTCCAATACAGAAGCAGAACCCAACACCAGGGTAAGTGCATAACAATTACTATTTTAATCTCATTGTCTCTAAACAGTAAATCCCTATCTATAGCTAAGTGCATAACAACTAACCACTGTTGAGGTGTCAAGTTTTGTATTGACATGAGAATCTCGCCCTGCATCAAAAGCATGAGATTCTCATGTCACCGCATTAAATGTCGCTTCAACCCTTCAACAAGCTGCATTGTTCTCATTTTGGTAACAGGAAGAGGATTTGGCAGCGAATTAAAAATGTACCTCAATCTGATTTCCTTTGCCACAGAGGTGCTGGCCCATTCTGGATGGCTGGAGAAAGAAGACCTTGATACTCTTTCACCTTGGCACTGTCAGTCTGCTTAATCCCCAGCGCTTTTGCACCTTAAACTTGCTCAGAAACAATTGTTTCAGTTCTCTAAATACACTGGGAAATCAGACTAAGGTACATTTTTAATATGCTGCTGAATGCTCTTCCTATTACCATAATGAGAACAAGGCAGATTGTTGAAGGGTTGAAGTGACATTAATGTGGCGACAGGAGAATCTTGCGCTTTTGATGCAGGGTGAGATTCTCATGTCGCCATTTCATGTTGACATGGTTGTATTGCTCATGTCAACATGGTTGTACTGCTCCTTAAAGGGGAACTACCACCCCGCAATAAGTTTACATGAATGCAGTCTTCATCTGGCGACTAGCTGCTTAGTAGCGCTAGTCGCCAGACATATTACCTGGTTCCAAAGATTTTGCCATTTTTCCGAGGCTCACAGGAGCAGGAAGCACGGACATCTCGTCACAGTTACGTCCGTGCGCCTGCGCTGTCAGTCCCTTTGGAACCAGGTAATATTTCTGGCGACTAGCGCTACTAAGCAGCTAGTCGCCAGATGAAGACTGCATTCATGTAAACTTATTGCGGGGTGGTAGCTCCCCTTTAATGTCACACACTCTTTTGTGTGTGACATTTTCAAAGTGTATCCTCTCTAAGAAAGGAGGCCAAATCCCCACCATAAGTTTGGTTCTTGTATGGAGAGACCCCATGGCACCTCAGCAATGCTGTGGACCTCTCTTCATGTTAAAAAATAAATATAATAATGAAAAAGCTAAAAAGGAAGAAGAAAAGATTCAGTGTAAAACTAACATCTTTCCTGGACCAATGCTCAGTTTACTGTTATGTTACATAACCAATGTTGCAAAGCTATTCCAATTTGGCAATGGAGGGGTTAAGGACAGAACCTGTAGGAGTGAGGTAGACGTTTCAAGGTACTAAGATGTCACTATAGGGTCAGTCAGGAGACCAGACAGGCTATTGCCCAGAATACCCTCTGTTTAATCCAATGCAAGGAAACAGGTGCTTGTTTACCAGCTTCCTTGGGCCTTTGAGGGCCTTCTTTAGGGAACTTCAAGAGCATTTTCCTATGGTCCCATAAGTTTCCAAGGCAGTTTTTTTACATGAAGAAAAAAACCCCAACACATCAGGAAAAAAGTCAGATTTTGTAATAAATGTACTCACTTGATAGGGCTGACACAATTATCTACCAATGTTGCACATAGCCCACTGGTAGAACATTTTCATCTGGAATGGAATCTAGGCTTTAATTAAAACAACTGGCACAATTCTAAAGCAAACCAACTGTACCATGGGAACAAATAAAAGCTTCCCAAATGACCATTCAGTTAATGGAAATATGCTTCAGATCTCTACCTTTAAATGATTTAAAATCCCCATATACTGGTATTTTTGTATTTCTCCCCCTATAGTACATCTACCTGTTTTTCTACAAAATTATTCCAATTCTAATTAAATCTCCTTTAACCTTTTCAGTGCCAGAGGGGTATGGAAGGCACTGGTTTGCAATGCATATAGTACCCCTCTGGCACTGAAAGGGTTAAAGTATAAGAGAAAAAGCTGAGGCAGTGGCTGTAAAAATCAACTGGGGTTGAAATCTAAGTTATGGCAACCCAAAAACAGCTGAGAGAATGGAATGTTTAAGATGGAAGGCAAGAAGAACAATAGTGTAGACAGATGTCTGGCAGCCTGTTCGTACTGGGATTTAGTTGGACATCTGCAATCAAAAGAAAGGATGTGGTAGCCTGATGTTTGATTGGGAAAAGATTACCTTTCTGAAAAGGAGGGCAAAAGTCCACTGTGGTGATGTACTGAGAGTGGTAGGTGGATGTTTGGACAGGTTAGTGGGTTAGGACTGGTAAACTGCTGGAGGTCATTAAGCGGTCATGTGGGGCTCACAATCAATAGGGTTGTGATGTATATGCAGGGGATAAGGCTATTCAACATACTGGGAACACATTACTATTTAACCCTTTGAGTGCAAGAGGGATACGCAATGCTTTGCAGTGCGTTGCGTACCCCCTGGCACTCAAAGGGTTAATAACTATATAGGTTAGAGGAGTTAATTTTATAGTTTCATGACGATGAGAGAAATGGATAGATTACAGCACATGTGGTTATGTGCTAGTTTGGGCATAGGTAAACTTTGGAGACTACAAATCCTATCAACCACAACCAAGCGTTGGCTGGTTGGGGTTCATGGTAGTTGTAGTCCCTTGCAGCTAAAAGGGATAGTAATACTTCATTTTATCTTTATTTTATTTTGTAGACATTAAAAAAACACTAAGAACTATATAAGTCTTATCTCTCAAACCTTTATGTTCTTCCTATGAGAACAATGAAGGCCCTTCCCCCCTTGACAAGTTTTTCAGGTTTTTCCCTTATCTTAATGGAAATTGGAGCAAATGTACGAAAGAAAAGTATCCCAATTCTGGGGTAGACCAATTACATCATCATAGGGAACAAACATAAATCCGCACTGAATTAAAAGGGGATTTTAATCCCTTAAATGCTTGAGCTTTCCAACGCATGGAAAAAAAAAATCAGTTTAGAATGTCTATATGTCCCTTATGGTGCAGGTGTTTGTCCCAGTGTTGCTCGACATTTGTATTTATACATATGCCCCATTATATGCAGTGTGATAATAGTAATCTATCATGCAGCTAATTAGGGCCCCTTTCACATAGGATCATAGAACCTAAACAACAAAGCATAATGGTGTAAAATATTGCAGTACTCTGCGGTCTACCTGGGCACCTCCCTTCTGCGCTGGCTGAGCAGTGTTACATCAGTAAAAGGGGCGGGAGGGGGATAGTTTGTCATTGAACTACAACTCAGACAGAATTGAAATAACACTCTCCAAGGTCCAAATACTATGATGATTAATTAGAGCTGCTTTTATTATGAAACATTACTATCCCTTTAAGTCAAATGTTGCTACACCCTATGATAGTTAAGTGGTCATTGTTTGACCTCCCTAACAGAATCTCTCTCTTTACCAGCAATTGTATACACAGGAAAGCAGAGGATAGACTTATGTCTTTGATAGTAGTTCATGTTATATAAGGTTAGGTTTCCTAACTGAAAAGTTAGGCTAAAATATATTTTTTTATTACATGGGGATGACAAGAACATAGATTGGATCACCTCTTTGACAACTAAAGTTTTGTTACACTATATTAAATTAATAAAGTTATTTTTGTGAAATTGTTAAAACACATCTTATTAAACAGCAATTAATCACTCAAAATTATTGACATAATGTCAAACTCAAACCAGGAAATTGAAAAAAAAAACAAACAAAATCAAAATGGTAAAACAGAAATAAAGCTCTGTAATTAAACTAACAAGCACTTGCATTCAAAGTCTTTGTGAAAACGGCAGCTCAAGAAAATGTGCATTAATAAGACCATATTCTGCTTCACAAATCTCATTTAATAACTTCAATGCTTTGAAACACATCAGTGTGTGTTCTCCCAGCAGGATAAGTTAGGATTGATGTGCCACATGCCTATATAAATTAGAACATTATTTGAGATGATAAAATATATACAAAGAATAATATTAACCCCATGCATTCTAAAGAGGTCTTAAACAGTGCAAAGTAATGCATTTGAGATCTATCATCAAACGGTTAACGGTACATTTGCAGATATTTTTGCTATTTTTGGTCACCTGAACATAATTATATACACTATTTTAATGAGCTACAACTAAATATAGATTTATAAGACAAACAGCACACAAGCAGTAAATGTATAATTAAGAACAATACCATTAAAAAATAGAGTTATAGCAAATGTTACTGCAATTTTTGGGGGACTTCTCTCAAAATATATAGAGTACAACTGAATGAAGTCTTGCATTGCACTTGACACAGTTCCTATGATGTGTGGTTAACCCCTTAACGACATGTGCCGTACTATGACCGTCACGGTCCTTGAAATACTTAAGGACCGATGACAGTCTTAGTACGTCACGTACTTTTTACTTACAGCGCTCTACCTGGAGTGCTGTAAGTAAAAATGGGGCCTGAAATTAACCGCTCCAAGATCGGAGCGATCTCTATCAGGCCCCAAAGTGACGCACCGATACACGCAACAGGTCACGTGTACCGGCACATCAACGTGGTTCAATGCGGTCCTTATGGGACGGAAACGTCCCAGGACCGCTGGTCGCTAAGGGGTTAAACAGCTGTCTGAGACAGACTAGTTGGAGCAAATGTACGAAAGAAAAGCATCCCAATTCTGGGGTAGACCAATTACATCATCATAGGGAACAAACATAAATCCGCACTGAATTAAAAGGGGATTTTAATCCCTTAAATGCTAGAGCTTTCCAACGCACGGAAAAAAAAAATCAGTTTAGAATGTTTATATGTCCCTTATGGTGCAGGTGTTTGTCCCAGTGTTGCTCGACATTTGTATTTATACATATGCCCCATTATATGCAGTGTGATAATAGTAATCTATCATGCAGCTAATTAGGGCCCCTTTCACACAGGATCATAGAATCTAAACAACAAAGCATAATGGTGTAAAATATTGCAGTATACAATGTACCCCAGAAAATGATGCAATAGTACTACACCTAAGTTCTTAAAGAACATTAATGTTTAATTTCTACTTTTATTATTTTAGTACTATTATATTTTTATAGGTATCATACCAGCAAAATCAGCATTTTTGCATTTCCAGTGCACTAAAAAAGCAGGAGGAAGGGAGAAGTATACACTAGACACAGGCCCACACGTGTCTGATATCCCACACTTGTTTCACTGTCCACTAGTAATCACAGATCCATACATCCACTGTCTGACACACCAGCCTTGCTCCACTGTCTACTAGTAGCCATAGAGCCACTAACACACTGTCTGACACCTCAGCATTATCCCAATGCTGACTAGAAGCCACAATCTACACATGAATTCACTGCTTCACTAGCCTAGTTCCACTATTCACTGGTAGTCACAGACCCACTCATACACTGTCTGACACCCCATCCTTGTTGCATTGTCTACTGTTAGTTACAGAAAAATAGCTGTCTGAGACAGACTAGTTGGAGCAAATGTACGAAAGAAAAGCATCCCAATTCTGGGGTAGACCAATTACATCATCATAGGGAACAAACATAAATCCGCACTGAATTAAAAGGGGATTTTAATCCCTTAAATGCTAGAGCTTTCCAACGCACGGAAAAAAAAAATCAGTTTAGAATGTTTATATGTCCCTTATGGTGCAGGTGTTTGTCCCAGTGTTGCTCGACATTTGTATTTATACATATGCCCCATTATATGCAGTGTGATAATAGTAATCTATCATGCAGCTAATTAGGGCCCCTTTCACACAGGATCATAGAATCTAAACAACAAAGCATAATGGTGTAAAATATTGCAGTATACAATGTACCCCAGAAAATGATGCAATAGTACTACACCTAAGTTCTTAAAGAACATTAATGTTTAATTTCTACTTTTATTATTTTAGTACTATTATATTTTTATAGGTATCATACCAGCAAAATCAGCATTTTTGCATTTCCAGTGCACTAAAAAAGCAGGAGGAAGGGAGAAGTATACACTAGACACAGGCCCACACGTGTCTGATATCCCACACTTGTTTCACTGTCCACTAGTAATCACAGATCCATACATACACTGTCTGACACACCAGCCTTGCTCCACTGTCTACTAGTAGCCATAGAGCCACTAACACACTGTCTGACACCTCAGCATTATCCCAATGCTGACTAGAAGCCACAATCTACACATGAATTCACTGCTTCACTAGCCTAGTTCCACTATTCACTGGTAGTCACAGACCCACTCATACACTGTCTGACACCCCATCCTTGTTGCATTGTCTACTGTTAGTTACAGAAAAATAGATCCATTCCTCCCTGCTTCCATCACCTCTCCAAGAAGTCTATCTGCCTCTCTCCTCTGTGGCCTGCCTCCCAGTGAAGTGATGGCCCCCTGTCTCTTTCTTTCTCTTCTGGTCTGCTTGAAGCAGTCTCCATGGTCTGCTCTCCTAGAGAAATATCACAGGGAGGGCAGGACACAGAGAGGAAAATGGCAGGCCAAAGAGGAGAGAGGAGTTGATGGGAAGGCTAGGAAGACTTCTTAGAGGAGGTGGCTAGCAGGTACAGGCACAGTGAAGAGAGTATGCTTGTGTGGAGGTGAGGTCTCTATAGTGATTTTAAAACTCATCCAAGACACTACTGTCAAAATCCCCATCCCCCAGCCATGGCATAGGTAGCAGTAGGGAGGAATTTATATAACACCTCCCTACTGCCACTCTGGGTGTGTGTGGCAGAGGACACAGGGCAATCTTGCTATTATCTGGTCTACTGCATCTGCAGTGAATCATTAGAACTCTGTGTATGTCTCACTCTCTATTCTGTGTTCAGCTGAGCAGCCAGCACAGTGAAGGGGAGAGTGAGATAAAGACAGAGTTCTTATTACTTTGTAGACATCGTGGAGTTGCAGATTCTTTATACAGACTGTAGACGAAGTGCCCTCACATTACTGAAATTGAAACAAAGATTATTCATGTAAAAAATTAGGGAGCCACCAGATTAAATGTATATAACCAAAATAATAAAGTTAAAATAAAGAATGAATATTCATTTACGTAACACAAACTGTGAAACTGAATAATGTAATAACACGTAAAAGCATAGGTTACAATTTAACCCTTTGAGGTATCAAACGCCTCTCTGATGCACAAAGGGTTAAAGGAAAAGCAATGTTTGGCTGGGAAAACAAACAAACTTATCCTGAGATATATTGCTTTACTGGATAAAACTCTGGCACTCCCACTTCTTGAGGTCTGTTTTAACCCTTTGAGTGCCAGAGGGGTACGCAACGCATTGCTTTGCAATGCGCTGCGTACCCCTCTGGCACTCAAAGGGTTAAAAGCTGTTGTGGCTCAAACTTTTTATAATCCAAACTGAACAATGAAACGTCATTACGAGTGGTGCTGTTGTTATTGCATTTTATGGAGAACTATATCTGGAGACAATCGTGCACTAAAAACAGGAAAAGACAGCAGGAATTTTGTTATCTAGTTTGAGCTGCATTAACATTTGAATGAATTATCCGTCAATGGGGGGCATGAGTTTTTCTAAACACGAAAAGCCTCACATTATGACTATTTCGATACATGTAATATATTTTCATAAAAAAAACCTTTACTGTTTAATTAACTATATTTTTAAATGCACCAGCGAGCAATACAAGAAATAGAAGGTTCACACTGACAGTGTAAGCTCTAACCTGTGAGTAGAACTGCTGAAGAAAAGGTTTCTTTGCTGCTGGCATCACAGAATCAAGATGTGTCTGGAGAAATTCAAACTGTTCTGCCAAGAATACTCTGAAACACAATAAACAGTTATAAATGGTTCATGGGGTTAGAAAAGTATAAAAAGCAAACAAAGTTTTTTCCAAGTGTGATCAGAGAATTCTATAGATGGTTTGGTACCTTTTTACTAGAAGAACATGAAAAAGCTTTAGAACCACAAAGGTGCCAAATTGAGGACTGTTTCTCAGATGTGTCCAAAGCAATTTGCAGTCTTGGAAGTAAATGTACATCAACATCTGCTAATATTTTTGGAGTTGATCTAACAGAGACAACAGTAACACTAAAATGCAGTTTCCCACTGGCAAGCTAGGCTTAGTCCCTAATTACATGCTCTTTACACATCTCCAGTGTTTGATAGATTCGATCAGCCTGCCAGAATGAGAATTATGTTTAAACTGAGGTCGAGATGTAAGAGTTCGCATGGTACATTTAGCAGACAGTAAGCCATGCCAACCACGGACACCCATTCATTCAGGTGTCAGTGGCAGAGGTGCAGCATGCTAAATAATACAGTTATTTAGGCTATCTCCATGTAAGGAAAAAGCACTGCACAGCCCTCTGGTCCTCAACCTCCTGCCACTGAAAGGGTTCCAGTTGCTATTTACATCTGCAAATTTCAGATAATTTGTATTTGTTTCCTATGATACAGTGGATTTGCATCAAAATATCTTTCTGCATATGACCATAAGCAAGGTGTTTTAGAATAAAATGGTGCATGAGCTGTGGCACTGCAAGTTCTTTCATCAGGTATTGTATAACAACTCCCATCAGCCTCAGACAGTAGCAACTAGCTGTGGGTGATACAAGTTATAGTCTTAGTGCAGCTGAATGGTCTCACACTGCCTACTGATGCTGCACATGTACGGATTGTATCAACAGTGCAAGTGACCTTTCAGAAATATGACCAAGGACAATCCCTCAGAATATTACATATAAATAAGGTAAAAAGGCTTTTAGCAAATCAACGAGGGAGCACAGGAAATGTTTAATGCATGTGCTGCCGGTATTTTCTGCTTTTGGTGTATGTATTATAAGAAGTAATTAGGAGTCAATTCAAAATATGGTTTACTGTAATGGAAGAAATGCACTTGTAGATCATCATAAATCGTGCAAATGTGTGCTGATATTTCTGTATCTACGGAACATTTTAGTGCTAAACAGATTAAATACAATTTAATGTATGTCACAGAGAAATTACATGAATGTATTTATAATTCAGGATTGCTAAAAGCATCTTAACCAGTTGGAAAATAGACAATTCATGAAGACTCTCCTTGTATGTAGGACATGGCTGATATGATTAGAAAACCATTGGAGAATGGAGATATTTCTTGGACCAAAAGGGGTTTAAATAGCTGAAATCATGAAAGAGAAAAAATAAACAAATATCACAAACAGTATAATTTATTTTAAAGGGACAATATATACTAATTATGAAAAAGTTTTACAGCAACAGAACCACCTGAATGAAAACTTCTTTAACTCAATCTATAAGAAAAATGCCAATATATTTTAATAAATGTTGAAAGAGAAATCTCCACATACTGTGAGTACCTATCTTTTATAGGAAAACCCTTACCACATTTTTTCTTAATTAGGGTATACTACACCTTTAAAGGAAAAGTAAACTGAAATACCCTAATATAACTGAAATTCCACATTATTTTGGCTTTGATCAAGCACACTGGTCCATTCTTGTGATGTCAGTCCCAGCTCCCACAGTGACAGTCATTGATCAGAGACAGAATTTGGAGACTGCATTCCCCTAGTCTTCAATATACAGCCCACGTTCGGCCAAGTGACAGAGAAAGGATTAACCCCTAAGCTACAGACACAACATAGTGGTAGTCTGGAGTACATGGAAAGTCTTCTATTTAGATAAGGATTTTAGAGTTTACTTTTCCTTTAATCCTGAGTGTGGTGGAAAAAAATGATGGGAATAATCACTTATTCCTGATATCCTGTCTGTATATAGGAGTAAGGGGCCCCTCTAACGAAAAAGCCCCATTTAAATAAACAGATATTTTCATTTTTCTTCATTTCATTTCATTTTTGTCTCAGAACTGCAACTTTTTTCTTTTCGTCCTTTCATTAAAAGGCAATTATAATATTTTACTAAGTATGCTCCAATGGGAGGAGACTTGCTAAACGTCAGGTGCTGAAGAAAACTGCCCCTCAAGTGGATCATTACCTGGAACTGTGTAGCTTTCAGCCATAGGGGAGAAGATCTGTCTATAGGACACTATCTGTGTGATAGCGCTCCATAAGCCTTAGAGTGCCAGAAGGAGGTACGCAATGCATTGCTCACAATGCATTGTACGTCAGTACAGGCACTCAAAGAGTTAAGTCATATCTCCATATAGCATCTGTTTCACCTGATTAGTGATTTGTGCCGTTTATTTGCTGAAAGATCATTAATTTTTTACAGCACTGCATTTGAAACTGATAGTGTATTCTAACTAAAGGTTACATTTGTATTACAACAATAACCTAGGAAATTAAAATGAATTTACTGAATCATGAATATTATGTTCTTTCCTAATTCCTTGTTCAACGGCTTGTAAGAATTAAATCTTAACAAAACAAGAACAATGTTGTGACCATCTGCTGTTATCAAATATAAACTGCTGAAAACTGCTGTACTAATCTACAGACACAGACAAAGGGATGAAAAGCAGAAAAATACAGAGCAGCATTTCTGGAGCAAATCAACATTGATCTAAATGAATGCTAGTGAGGTTTCCAACCCACTGCAAAATACCACACTTGCATTCACTGGGTTAAAAGCCACATTTAAATCAAAGGGCATACTGAGTATTTATTTTTTCCCTATTTTGCATTTAGTTTCCTCTAGAACTGCACCTCTTTAGCTTAACCCCTTAACGCTTTGCAATGCGTTGCATGCCCCTCCGGCACTCAAAGGGTTAAGAACCAGTAGAGGTACATCTGCTCCTTAAGGGAATATGAATGGTTGAATACAGCCCTTGCAGCTCTACTAAACTTGTATTAAAGGGATAGTAAGGCTTCACAAAAAAAGCACCTCCAATTAATCTTCATAGTATTTGGGCCATACGGAGTTATTTCAATACTGTCAGAGTTGTAGTTCAAGAGTAATTGAATAATGAAGTATCCCCCTCCTACCCCTTTTACATAGTGTAAGCCACCTCCCCTCAGATGTGGAATCTGGTCCTGGGACCAGACAGATCACAGCAAGGGACAATCTTCTTACTGTAAGAACAATGAAAACCCTGCCCCCCCTTGATAAGTTTTTCCTTATACTCATTGAAGATTGTACCTCTCTGCGATCCATCTGGACAGTCTTGTTGCTCTGAGGTGAGCAGTGTTACATCAGTAAAAGGGGTGGGAGGTAGATACTTTATCATCAAATTACTTTTGAACTACAACTCTGAGAGTACTGAAATAACACTCCCCATGGCCCAAATACTATGAAGACTAATTGCAGGTGCTTTAATTGTGAAACACTGCTATCCTTTTAAGATGACAAGTCCACTTTAAAACCAGCAATGCACGGAGGCTTCTCTACCATTCAAAGGGTTAAAAACGTCAGTTTAAATCAATGAGAATTGTGGGATTATTTATTTTTTATTAATCAACAAGATGCAGTTGATTTGTTTCCTCTTTACATTTCTGCAACCAGCACAAATTGCATGTGACCAAAATAGCAAAGTGGCACAAAGTTAGTTTATGGATGACTTCTATACCACTTAAAGGGTTAAAAGTCCCATTTAATCACAGAGAATTATTGGAATTTTTATTTGTCCCCTATGGAGTAGCTGGTTTGCTCCAGAATTGCATTTTTTTTTTTACATTTCCACATATGAGCCAAAGTGGCTTGTGATGCTTTTAGAAGTATTTGTGACAAGAATTCAAAGTACAGAGAAAGTTTATGGATGACCTCTCTACCACTCAACTGGTTAAAATCCTGTTTAAATCAAAGAGTTATGGGATGTTTTGTCTGGTAACATGCAGCTGGTTTGCTCAAAACTTGCTAATCTCTTCAATACTTCATCTCGAATATGAAGTGCAGTTGTAGGAATCAGTTCTGAAAAAGGATATTGTAGAAATGGAAAGAGTACAGGGAAAAGCAACAACATTAACCCCTTAACGACCGGCCGATCGTCGCGGCGACGAGACTGAATGACCGCGGAGCATTTTTTTTTCTGGTTCCGGACTCCCCGAATGGCGTGCAGCCGCGTGGGGAGCCTGGAACTCCATGATGGTCATAGTACGTCATGGGTCGTTCAGTCAGATCAACCCTTGAAGTACTATGACCGTCAAGGGTCGTTAAGGGGTTAAGTAAAGGAATGGAGGACTTGACGTATGAGGAATATTTGGACAAACTTGGCTTGTTTATTCTAGAGAAAACATGACTAAGAAGAGCTCTTGTTACACTGTATAAGTATAAACAAGGTCAATAAGAGGCTCTCTCTCAGGGGAGCTTTAATTTGAAGTCTTGAACAATTAACTAGGGACCACCCCTTAAGATTAGTGGAAAGGAGGTTACAGCATAGGAAGGTTTTTGTTTACAGTAAGGTCTATTAAACTGTGGAATTATTTGCCCAAGCATGTGGTAATGGCAGATACTATGGATACATTTAAGAGATGATTAGATGCATTTATTTCAAGAGGGAACCTACAGGGTTATACTGCGTATTAGTGGGTAAAACAAGTCATTCCAGTAATAGACTAAAACTCATTTTGGCAGGAAGGCTTATATAATTCTCATTTTTCTGGGTTATGAAGAAAAGGTTAAACTTGATAGACTTGTGTCTTTTTTTTCCATCCTATTTTACTATGTTACTTTATATTTCTGTAAATTAACCTTGCCTTACAGTGCTTACAGAAAGCATGTGACAATGCAAAGTGGTTGATGATACCTGTACTCCAGCTTGATATGCTTTTCGTTACTCAGTAGCCAAGGGAACCATTCTAGAGCCAAATTTTCCAGCATACATGAAATCTATGTAATGCTGGTCTTGTTGAAGAAAACCTTAAACCTTAAATATTTTGGAATGTCCTGATGATGATGTACTAGACACATAGAAATGGACAGTGAAATCGACACTGTCTTCTCAGTGTTATGGATTTCATTCATGCTAAAATAAAATAGCTCACCGAGCAAAGGCACAGGTTATGTAGAATAAAAAGAATTCTAGCAAACTATGGTAAACTTTCACTTTACATAAGAAGGAAGTGCTACAGCCACAATTTAACAAGTCTGTATGTCTATCAGAAGTTATCAAGAGCTAATGAAACAGGATGCATTAAGTGGGAAGCAATAGGTGTTCAACTCTGAAGCATACCAACTGTATCATAGTGGACAGATACAAATGATTACAATTTCCCATTATTTAAGTGCAGTTTTTTACCCTCAGAATGCAAGAGCAGTCTCCAATGTATTGCTCTGCAATGTACTGGAGAAAGGGATTGAAAGCCCTATTTAAATCAATGGGAATTTTCATCCTCCCCAATAATGCAGTTGGTTCACTCCAGAAATACTCATCTTTTGCTGTCTGCACAGGGTCTAGAAAGTGGAACGACTCAATAGATTACCCCTCCCTCCAGCTCCACCACAGGTCCTAATGAACTGACTCCCATCACATATGGAGGTGGAGGCAAGATAATAGACTGAATAAACCGTAATGAACAGCCGAATCAAGACATTTTGGCAGGATAATACATGGAGGGAAAGAAAAAAGGAGAGGAAGGCACAACAATTACATGATCTCCATGGAAGCTAAACAATTTCCAGTCTTACATCTACAGTTTACACAAGCATCCAAACATCTACAAATACAGACTGACAAAGACACCCACAGAGATATACACAAAAACTTGAGACAGACACACTAATTTATCCATGCAAGAGTGCAAAACTGCACTTTGAAGGAGCAATACTACCTCCAATAATAATCCCATGCTTAATGTGGATCTCTCACCTCGATTGTCATTAAAAACTGCCTATGGGTCATGATAGCCAAAAGACCAGCAAATGTACAGTTAAGGAGATGTTCATACTTGATAAGTATGCTAATATTTGCTAATTGTGGTACCCGTGTTGTTCTATTTGGTAACAAAGATTTTCAGTGCTGCTTCATATGCTAATAAAGGTTTTCAGTGACTTTTCATATACTAATTATGTAATGTGATGGACCAGGGGACTTTTACTTTCACTTTTCTCAGAAATAAAAGAAAGAATATTTCCTGAATGCTACATCTGCTGGACTTTTGCTTAACAAGACACATAGGCAGTTTTTAATTAAGATGTCAAATATGAAAAATAAATTAAAGGTGAACAACTCTCTAACTTATTAAGGCCAGAAAATCCTAATGGTTGGTATGAAGAATGGCTTCACTTAGTCCTGAATGTCATGTCTACAGGGCAGGACATGATAGCTGGTAGCAACCTCAACCTACAACCCACTGGAATTTCCATCTTTTCTAACCTGAAGCAGGCAGAGTGCATGCGCTGCAGAATATTACCTGGGCAGAGTTTGAGGTCCAGTAGTCTACAACAAAGGTGTGAGGACAAAATTCATAGTGGCTATAATGATTTTCTGGGCACAGTACAGTAAACTGAGGTTATAGGGACAGTAATACATCAATATAATTACATTTAATAATGTATCTACCAAAAAAGTTAATTAATTGTGCCCTGTACGATCTCTCAAACCTTTATGGTTTGAGAGATATCAGCTTACAAAGTTCCCTCTTCCCTCCCCTTGCACTGACGTCAGTTTTCTATCTTATAGATGGAGATCCCGGTCCACAGACCGTCCTGCGGCTCTTCAGCAGAGCCGAAATCTCGCTCTTTAGAAGGAAATACTTCATTTGAACGGTCTACAACGTGTGCTTGCGAACCAGGTAGATCCCTCTGATAATATAAGAGCTACTTATGCTTCTGGTATAGCTCCCCTTAAACACCCTATCGAGTAGGCATAGATTTAAATATATTTCATATTTTGAGATTCATCCCTCATACTAATGGAAGATGAATATTTAACACCACCAGGTAAAACTAACACTGAATCATCCTATGTGAAAGGGTATTGCTCTCTTGATGCTCATCCAGATGTTCAGACTGAAGCATTGCAGCGTGAAAATAAGGCTTATTTTGGAGTCCAACTTCCAACATGCACAGCTCTGTAATAGCTAAATGATGCATTTGGGAAAATGCTCAAGATCATAAGAAAGAAAGAAAGAAAGAAAAAAAGGAGTACTGAAAGACAAACTTGGATGAAATGGAATACAGATCTATGTTTTCACTGTTTCTGTGAATTAAGACCAGTCATTAGATGTGAGCTGTACATAATATGACACAGTCTGGCACATCTAATTAAGTTCCTCTCTGGTTTCTAACTAGGTAAATAGATATAATTTACATAGTTAGCAGCAAGATGCTATAATCCTAATAGTGGCTGTGGTTTCATAGTTTAATAAACTGTAGTTTTTTTATAAAAAATAATAAATAATAATAAGCCTTTATTATGTCAAATATTTCATAACTGGCAGTGAAGTAACAAAGACAGTGGTGTAACTATAGGGGTTGCAGCGGTCCACCTGCGATCGGACCATTACTCCAGGGGCCGGCCGCCCCCTGCGACTTCTGCTTGGTGCCCGCAATCTCTCTCCGGCACTCTAGTAATGCAGAGCGCTGGGAGAGGACATCATCTCCCAGTGCTCTGCATTACTAAGAGGATCGTGCGGGAGCTCCAGGGAGGTAGGAGATGGGGGCATTGTGAAGATTGAGGGGCATTGTAGAGGGGGTCAGTGTGGTGGTGGGGGGGGGCCCGTGACACTTTTTGCACCAGGGCCCGGAGGCTTCTAGTTACGCCTCTGAACAAAGTCGTGTTATATGAATATTTATAGAGAATACAAAAAGCAAATCAGTTTCTCACAAAAGAATCAAATGCTACAATGTTTAGTATGAGGCCATAAAACCAGTCTACATAAACAGTGCAGTCTCTTCTGCAATGAAGGGAAAACCTAGGATGACTTAAGGGCCATATGCAAAAATGCAGCAATTTTGGATCAAACCAATTGCACCGAGTTTATGTTAATTCCCAACAAGTATACTAATTAGTTGCATTTGAGGTCAAACTTAACACTCGCAGAAATGCCCCCAGTGTGTCGGCTTTGCCCAGATTCATTGATAGCAAAGTATGTGGTAACATTAGCTGAGCACATAAACGAAATAGAAAAAAAGGACAGACTGTGTAACTTAATAAAGGATCATTTCTCAAAAAAATGTTACAAATGGGTAATACAACATACAGGCAATGTTTCATTATCTTTAAAATGAACTACACTTATCTTAGGTGGCAGGTCAACTTTACATTCATAACTTTGGATTCTATCACTCTTCTGTTATACATAATTAAGGCCCTATGCACAGAAGACTGGCCACGCGACAGCGAGGTTGGTAGTTAAGGGCCACTGGGCAGCTGAGCGGGGAGCCCTGAATTCCATGACGTGCCAGGACCATCATGAGTCCTTTTGGGAAGTTCACCCATGACGGTCCTGGCATGTCATGGATCCTTAAGGGGTTAAAGCTACAGTAATGTTTCCCAAACAAAGAAGCACTGATTAATTTTCATGGTATTTGGGTCATGAAGAGTGTTATTTCAATACCTTCTGTGTAGTAGTTCAAGAGTAATTGAATGACAAAGTATCCCCCCTCCCTCCCCTTCTACCTAGGATAAGATGCCTCTCCTCAGATGTGGAATCTGGTCATTGGACCGGACAGCTTGCACCAAGGGACAATCTTCTTGCTGTGAGCATAAGGAAAATCCTGCCCCCTTGAAGAAGGAGGGTAAGGTTTTACTTATGCTCAGTGAAGATTGTCCCTCACTGGTTTTCATGTAGACCGGCGTGCAGAGATGAGTTAATTAAGTAAAAGGGGAAGGAGGGGGATACTTTATCGTTCAATTACTCTTGAACTACAGCATGGACGGTATTGAAATAACACTCTCCATGGCCCAAATACTTTGAAGATTAATCTGAGCTCCTTTGTTTGTTTGGTTAACATTACTGTTGCTTTAACTGCCATAGATGACAACAGTTCTCACAGATTTAACCATGGGGTTCATGGGTGGGGTGCACTGGAACACCAACACAATTTTTTTGTGTGTGTGTCTGTTTTGAGAGCTGGTATGTGTGAGTGATCACATGTACCGATCTCCTCTGGAGAGGCTGAAACTGACTGCTCCAATCTCTGAGCAGTCAGTTTTAGGCTCTACCAGTCATGGCTTCATTAGAATATGAAATGTCTCTGGTACTGCACGGGTACCATCAATTGCAATTTTTAATGAAGTTTACAAATATGAAAACTTGAATCAAGGTGACAGATCTGCTTTAAGGCTTTAAATCCTTTGAATGCTATGTCTCCAACACATTGCTTTGTCACATGCAGGAGACCCTGATAGCATTTATAGGGCTAAAAGCCCCATTTAAATCAATGGGAATTTTGGGAATATGCATTTGTCTCCTATGGTGGTTTGGGTTAACCCTACTACACTGTAAAACATAGCTCCTCCAATATAAATTTTACCATCTCTGTGGTTTCTCTCACAAGTCTCATCTCCTTGTATGAGTGCTGTGTTATGAGGAACGGCCTTCTATTTTTTAGCAGTGACTGGATGGTGTGATACAGCTTTCACTTCCTGATTATTTATCAGACTGTGCTCACTGGGATATCAAGACACATGGGTATAACTTTACACCCTTTCTTAATCTATGCATTTGTACTACTTTATCTCTAACGTATGTAGAATGCTCTTTGGCCTTCATTTTCCACTAGATCCACAGCCTGAACAATGATCCTTCAACAGCAGGGCTTTTATCCTGAAAATGTGACCATTGGAGGCCAACGGTAAGGTAATGTGTCCTTGTTAGGGAACATTCTTTCATCTGTGTTATTTGCAAGATTCCACAGCACAGGGGCTGTATACTTATGCAAGCAACATAATTCAGCTTTTTATTTTTCTTAATATTTCCCAACATAAAACCACTGTCACAATAACTGATTTTGCGTTTCATGGTTTAAAATAAAAAATATCTTACATAACGAAAATTACAGTGTAGCATTTGCAATTCAGTAATATGAGAGAATTGGTAAGGGGTTTGAATATTTCTGCGAGGCCCTGTACATATACTCTACCATAGGTTTTGGTAATGAGGGACCTCCACTACAAATTTCATCATCTCAGTCAGCTTAACTTTGCCCACTTGTTCTCTACCCAGTGGGTGCACTTTCACTAAACATGAAAAAAGAAAAGGCAAAAAGTGCTTACAAGGATTCTGTGGCCACAACTCTTTCAGCGAGACCATATAAAGTGCCACTTGCAGTTAAAATCACCAGGTGGCTAAGATGTGGACTGGGCACTTTTTCCTTCCGTTCTTCAGAAGAAACCAGGGATCCAACATTTTCTCCTGTCACTTCCTATAACAAAAACATTCCAATTCTAATTAAAGTATGGAAACATTACATTGCAAAAACAACAAGTAGATATTGACACTTTTAAATATTGCGTGGCTGCACACCGCATGTCAGTTATCCAGTATTTAATGAGGCAACATGAGAATTTCGCAATTATAAGCAGCGCGAGATTCTCATGTCGCCTTTTTCAACCAGGCAACATGTTTAATGAGGTGTGCAGCCGCACAATATTTAAAATGCGACAATTTAAAAAGATAGCCTTTCAAAGGTGCTCTGAGAGTCTTTTTCCTCATCAGATTAGGGAAAGACAAAGCTTAGGCACCCTAATAAAGAGAAATGTTTGCTACTGTTCTGCATATGGGCTCTTCCTCCAGCTATTGGACTGCAACATTAATAGATGGCCAAACTCCAGTCAGAATTGCAGGGCAACAACAGAAAGAACACCACAGGTTAGTCACACGTGGTCTATACACATGGATCTACAATGGCTTTTGTATACAGAATTACATAAGACAAAATCTAAGTATCATTATTGCACTTTTTTTTGGAAATCCTGCATTTGCCCAGGACTTTGGGTCATATAAATGAAAGCAGATGTTGAGCAAATCTGGGGCAAACCAAATTCAACATAAGGAAAAAATACACATTTTCAGTGATTTAACTGGAACTTTAACCCCTGTATTTCTAATACTTTTTATAGTGCAGTTGGTTTGCCCCATAATTTCACCATTTTGTATTTATACATATGCCGCTTTAAGTGCCAAGGGGATCCACGATATTTTGCAATGTGTTTTGCATCTCTCTGTCATTTGACAATTGAAAGATGAAGGGTAATTTTGCATAATACATTTTTCATTTTAAAATGAATCAAATTCAACAGTATTCATATGTTTCTTATAAAAAGGTACATTTATTTGAAATAATATATTAATATTCACTTATACTTTTTAATTTTTATATTTCAGCTTTGTAAGAGCTGGTACAAAAGAAAAATGGGTAACTCTGGAGCAAAATAACTGGGCACATATAGCGCAAATCCCAAACTTTCCTTGTATTTAAATCACGGGTGTCCAAAAAGCAGACTGGGGCCCACATAATGCCAGGGTGACCCCAGGATTTGCCCCTCCTGAAATTTTGTATAAGAAATCTTTATTAGCCAACACTCATGAACTAGTAGGCTCGTAGGGCCTAACCACCTGCCTGCCACTACATTATGTAACCGATAACATATAGTTTGAGAGAAGTTCAGTTTGTTAACTCTTTAAGGATCAAAGTAGTGCATTGCTGCACTACAAATGAAACTGATCAGTGACTAACAGTAGGCCGATAACAAAAAAAGTTCATTCAACTTTTTAATAACCAAGAGGCTACAATGCACCATAAAATTGTAATGCTGCCTTAATGGATTTCTTATCATGTAGCTTTCAACTGAATAAACGAAGATTCCCCTGATTAAAATGGAGCTTTAACCATTTTAGAGATTTCTTCAACTCATTGTTTCATAAACTAGTTGCCTCTATGGTATACTTGGTTTCCCTAATATTACTCCACTTTTCCTTTGTGCAAATGGCCCATGGACTTTTTGCCATCTCTGGCATTCCCCCTGTGGGTTGCATATTAGTAGAAATGCTTCAAAAGTGTACAAGACCTGACATCTTTCAGTAAAAGATAAAGTTTGTGAAAACAGGTAGCACTCATAAGAACTATTTCCAGATGGATAACAGAGGCAATTTATTAGTCAGCATATTTATTAGTCGACATATTGAACAACTTCATTGTTATCCAACCCACTAACGTGCATGCTCACAATGCAGGCATATATTAATTAGCTATCTTGTTTTATGAAGTACTAGTTGAACAGCCCGTTACACGGGCCACAGTGCCACTGCCACCCGGTCGCGGGGCAGTCACGTCCAGTAGAGACTGCCCGCTCCACAGCTGATACACAGCTGGACGCTCCTTCAGATCGCCCAGCTCTGTAACAGCCGCGGCACGGGCAGTCTCTACTGCGCATAACTGCAGCACGCGCAGCAGTGTCTACTGCGCATGTCGCGGCGTTACACACGATTTACTGAATTATTATATAGGATTTTTAAGCTTTTAGGTTTCAAATTTCATACAATTCCAATGTACATTTAATTCAATGTAACAAAGCTAAAAAGAAAATGTAAACAGAATGTTCAGATACATGGCACAGCCATAAAAAAATTAAATACCAATGAAGGACGCTCCCACATTGAAGACTGCAAGTGTTTTTATTACCAGAACAGTAAGACAAGATGCTTTATAAACCAGTAGTTCTCAAACTCTGCAATGCAATGAAGACCTCTTTAGCATATAAGGAATAGCATAGTGTCTATGTAAAACATATTTTCAAGTTACTTCGTGCCATTAACTTAACCCCTTAATGACCAGTCGCGGTAGTGAGCAGCTTGCAGTTAAGGATCACAGGACTTTTTTTTCACTGAGAGGTGTGCAGCCATGCGGGAACCCCGGAATTCAATGATGTGCTAGGACCGTCACTGGTCCTTAAGTGCTGGGACCAACAATGTATCAAGTGACTTTCTGAAAATTATATTTTTTGAAGGAGGAGGGCAAGGAACTATATTACAAAAGTGAAACATTTCAATAATCGGAAAACCACACTAACACTAATGGCCATCTTGGTCTTGTCCCACTGTCTACCATTACACAGGGAAGGGGGGGGGGGTGATAAAGTGGAGATGACTTCTCTCCTGATAGCACTTCTCCAATTACCAAGTTATTCTATAGAACCTTTGTGCTTTCACCAGCTTTGGGCATCTTATTGCATAGCCTCTGTAGAATAACAAGATTTGGAGAAGTGATAACACTAGAGAAGTCATCTCCGCTTTATCACATCTTAGTGAATAACTCTAGGGGAACCCTGGGGTTCTACAGAACACAGTTTAAGAACCTACTGTTAAAAACAACTCACCAGCCACAGTACAGCAATATATTTGGAGAAATCTCTACTATTCAAGAGTTTAAAAGCCACATACAAATCAATAGGGATTTTTATTAGTCCCCTATGGCAGAATGATTTGCTTCAGAACTGCTCCACTATTCTTTTATGCATAAGACCTTTTGTTTCTGTGAACAGATCTAAAGTAAATAGAATCAGCAGCTGGGAGAAGATACTCATAAAAAACTGATTAATTCTCAGCAGAGGAACTAAATACCCAAACGGTCTTAGGAATCTGCACATTCATAGAAATAATATATTTTCTGACAGTTGTAATTCAAAAAAGCAGAGGTTATATTATAAAACTTGCTTAACCCCTTGGTGGTGAGGTTTTTTTTTTTACACTTAAGGACAAGAGAAATGTTGGCCTCTTTAGTATGCCTTTGTTCAACCATATTTTGTCTCTAATTCATTTAGTACACACACCCATACAAACTACATATAGATTTTTTTAGCGATATGTAGGCCTTTCTTTTTGAGACCATACTTATATGTATAACTCATCATTTAGTTTGATAATAACATAAAAAGGGTGAAATAAATTGAAAAAACCCAACATTTTAATAGGTTTTCCTGTGACGATTTGTGCTCAATTAGTGTATTTTTAACAGAGACTGGATAAAAGGAACGTTTAAACTTTAATATATGTGTTTAAAAAATGAGTTTGTGTGAATAAAATACTTTGGTCTTGATCTAAATCATTTATTCAGTTACAGTCAGAAGTGTTAAGATGTCATGGAATTAAATATTTTTTTATGCTCTCCCCACCAGTCCTGCCAACAGCATAACAAAAATGTTTTGGCCATTGGGGCACTGGGAGCTGTGTTCTCTGGCTCACAATCACGGTGTAGATGAAAGAGGCAGAGAACAGTGACAAATGCAATGTTTACATATGTTGTCTTTGTAATGTGGCTCCATTGGCACATGATCCGTGTAACAGAGATCACATGTGCGGAGCCACCAGGAAATGGCTGAAATGCACTACCGGAGCAGTCAGTTACAGCATCCCCAAAATGATCACAGTGCACCCTGAGGCAAGCTGTGATCATTAATCTAAGATGTGCCAGGACTGTCATCTGTCCTTAAAGGACGGAGTTGTGTCTTGGTTCTGGCATTGCATTCACTATTAAGGGATTAAATTAGGGGTAAGATTTAATTTATGAAAAACATATGTTATAGGGCTTTTCCTGCTGAGTATAACATGGGAACTCCCACCATAGGGAGATCTCTTATTCAAACATTATTACAGCTCAAGCTTTCTTTTATCAGACTGTTAGTGACAATGTCAACTGGTATCCAAAAGTCAATATAATACTGTGTATGGGAAAGCTTAAGTTTTTGACTATGTCGCTCCAGATTAAGTGATAGCATCAGCCCCACCAAGTGACAGGAATAAAAAAAATGCAGTTTCATTTAAAAAAAAAAATGTATGTTTCATCTGCAATAGCTATTGAATGAAAAATCTCCCAGCAGTGAGAGTAACCTTGGCTCACTCAGAAGGAAACACCCTATAACAAGTTTCATTTAAAAATGTTTACTGCTCTTTTAAGCTTTTGAGTAGCAGAGGTTTGTGCAACACATTGCAGAGCAATGCGTTTCACAAACTTCTGGCACTCAAACGGCTAACGTCTAGGAGGATAGAAACATCAATAATGCATTACACAGCAACACGTTGGAGTTGTTTTTAACAAAAAAACTTGACCTTTACTAAACCAAAGTTGCATCTTCTAAGAGTGAAAAAAAATCAACGATTATTTCTTGTTACTATGTATTTTATTAACCCCTTGAGTGCCAGAGGGCTACGAAACGCATTGCAAACCAATGTGTTCCGTACCCTTATGGCACTCAAAGTGTTAACATGTGATAGAATGAAAAGTTAAAGGTTTAGTAATGTCCCATAAAATGTTTTATAGATTTGTAGAGGGTAAAAAAAGAATTTCATTGCCACAAACCCCATCTCTCAAGCCGCTATGGTTTGAGAGATATTGGCAATCAAATTTCCCCCTTCCCTCCCCTTCTCTTGATGTTAGCTGTAAGGCTGACAGAAGGAGATCTGTGTCGGCTGACATGAGGAGGCTCTTCAGCAGAGCCGAAATCCCGTTATTAGAAAAGAAGTACTTCATGGGAACGGTCTACAAAGTGTGCTTGCAAACCAGACACACGTTGTAGAACTTTCCAATGAAGTAATTATTTTCTAATAACGGGATTTCGGCTCTGCTGAAGAGCTGCTAGCGGGTCCCCGGACTGGGATCTCCTGCTGTCAGCTAGACGTTGACATCAGGAGAAGGGGAGGGAGGGGGGAACTTTGATTGCGAATATCTCTCAAACCATAAAGGTTGGAGACATGGGGTTTGTGGCAATGAGATTCTTTTTTTACCCTCTACAAATCTATAACACATTTTTGTGGGACATTACTAACACTAAGTACTGTTGCAAAAAAATTCGCATTTTCAAGATTACTAAAAACATTATTAAGTTTACTTTATTGGATAATGACGCATCAAATATCTAAAAGAAAAGTAGCAACAAGGGCAGGGGAAGATTTTAACCCTTTGAGCTTTGCAATGCGTTCTGTACCCCCTGGCTCTCAAAGGGTTAACCACTGGAGCTCAAGAGCGGTATCCAACACACTGCTTAGCAATTCTTGGATACCCCTCTTCCCCTCAAAGTATTACAAAGACAAATGTAATGCAAAACAGAAAAGAAAACTCTGTTAAGAGGAATTCACATAATGAATACCTTTTAAAGATAGTTCATATAATCTATGAACATCAAAGAAGAAACACGAAGTGCATACAAAGTAATATCCAAAACATAAAAATAGCATTCAGAAAACGTAATTAAATAGTAAAACTTTGTAGAAAGTATTCCATCAAAAAAATGTCATTTACAAGTTGCCTAAGGGTTCAGAAAACAATAAAGAATATGAACAGGCAAATACAAGGTGGTGTGACTAGTATATAAAACTGGAATATCGCAAACCATTGCTGATGACATGAAGTGAATACATCACTTCTCCAAAAGTAATAAGTGACAGCTTCAAAGTGATCCTTTGATTAAAAAAGTAGTCTCTTATAAATATTCAAAGACTTTTCTATTGAAAACTGGTAAAAAAAGTAAAAGTATTTAAATCTCATTCTTAGTTTGTAGGAAATTTGACACACAAAATAGTTTTGTGATCACTGATATTTTTTTTTGTGTTTGACAATTTCAAAGCCAATGGTTTCAATGCTTGCAAACATAACAGAGCCAAACTAATGTCGTTTGGGGTTATAGAGAGCTGGTTCATTTGTATCAGGACAAATGCTTTCCTTTGTGATCAACAACATCTAGATGACATAAAAAGGAATGAATGGATCATTTACAGCTTTTATATTCAATTTGGGGTTCAAGCTCATAAAACATCTTGGACAATAAAAAATCAAAGATGAACATACATAAGACTCAGTGGGATAAAAGCAAAATTACAGAAAACCTTCTGCTGCATAGGATCAAATAAAAATTTTATGACAACATGATTCTTTCTTTATCTGTGAGCATTACTCTTACCAATGCCAGGGAAAGATGCTTATACACTCAAGCACACATCTACGAGCACACTCACACTCACAGCTCTACATTTATAGACACAAACTCACGTGAAGAGTTTTTAAATATTCATTCATGGGTATCACTTTGATTTTTAAAAATTAACCCTTTAGATTGCTTTGTATACCACTCTGGTCCATACACCCAGTCTCACACACCCACACACATTCACAAATAAAAATGCCCCAAATTATCTTTGGTTTAAACAGGGCTTCTAAGCCCTTAAAGGGATAGTAATGTTTCATAATAAAAGCAGCTCCAATTAATCTTCATATTTTTTGGGTCATGGAGAGTGTTATTTCAATACTGTCAGTGCTGTAGTTCAAGAGTAATTGAATTATAAAGTATCCCCCTCTTGCCCCTTTTACTGATGTAACTCTGCTCACCTCAGGGCAGCAAGAAAGGGACAATCTTCAGTGAGTACAAGGAAAACCTGAAAAAGCTGTAAGGGGGGGGCAGAGTTTTCATTGTTCTCACAGTAAGAAGATTGTCCCTTGCTGTGAGCTGTCCGGTCAAGAGACCAGATTCCACATCTGATGGGAGGTGGCTTACACTAGGTAAAAGGGGCGGGAGGGGGATACTTTATAATTCAATTATTCTTGAACTACAGAATTGATATAACACTCTCCATTGCCCAAATACTATGATGATTAATTGGAGCTGATTTGTATGTGAAACATTACTATCACTTTAAAGTGCTGCATTGAAGACCTCTCTAGCATTCATGTAGTTAAACGCCCCATTTAAATCAATCAGGGATTTTCATTATTCTCAAACAAGTTAATTTTATAATAGGTACTGCAAGATGGCTGGTGCACCCTTCTTCCAAATCACTGTGGGGTGCACCACAGAAAACAAATAAAATTATCTTTTCATTTCAGCTGGGCTTTTAACCCCATGAGTGTCAGAGAGATCTCCAATGCATTGCTTCACAGTGCAATGGACACTTCTCTAGAATTTAAAGTTTAACTTTTTGAGTGCTAGAGAGTTGGATACCTCTCTGGAACTCAAAGAGTGAAAAGCCCCATTTAACTCAAGGGGAGTAAACTGATTCATTTCAGCATGTATTGCTGTGTAATACTACCCATTGGGCTTTGCAATATTGGCCCGTCTCTTTGAGGCTGATGTACTAAAAGTACACTACTCATCGCTGTGATATGTTAAAAGAACTAAATTGGTTAACACTCAAATCTAGATGTGCCCTTCACCTTTCTTGCTTAGTACACAACCATTTCTCTGGAAAACTAGCACACTACCTGAGCAGTATGCTCACTTCTGCTCTCCGTACTAAGTATAACCTCCGCTCCACCACAAACAACTCGCTATGTATACCACAATACAAGGAAGAAGCAGGAAGAGCCGCCTTCTCCTTCAGAGCGCCAAAGGCCTGGAACAATCTGCATGAAATAATCACATCTGCTCCCAGTCTAAAATCCTTAAAAGTAAATGCTTCTCTATATCTAAAAACAGAGTCTAACTGTTTATAATTTTAAAATTTCCAAATGAATATTTGTATGTATATTTAATAACATGTAATATATAATGTTTCTCAATTTGTATAAATATGTAACCCTTTACTGAAAACTCTCCAGGACATACTTGAAAACGAGAGAAATCTCAATGTATTCTTCCTGGTAAAACATTTTCTAAATAAATAAAAGAACCTGAAGCAGAGTCATTGGACAAAAATATAGATTCCCCAAATTTAAATGGGGGTTTTAACCCCTTCGATGCTAGACAGGTCTCAGCCGCATTGCAGAGCAGACCATTCTGGCATCCAAAGGGTTAAACACCCAATTTAAATCAATGGAGATTTTTATTTGTTGTGTATGGTGCAGCTGGATTTTCATATGATTGCTCCAGTTCTGCTTAGTACAGCCTCTGTAGGTGAAATCTAAGTACGGTACCTTCTTATGAACAGTCCATGTGTCTGAGTTTAAAAAAAAAAAAAAAAGGAAACCCATAAATGTGTCAATTGAAGGTCACACTATACAAGAATTATTTTTATTTCCCTGAAGAAAAAGAAGCTATTAATATGGATGTTTGCGCTATTAAGTCAGTACACCATGCAACTATTGTGGTCTGCTTATACCTAAGAAAGTCTGGCTTTCCTCCAGGACAAATCAATATTTTACAAACTCAGTGAATTGCTATGGGTAGGTGTTTTCACTTGGTTGTAATGAAAAACATGTGTTAATACTGGAATACATTAAAGTTTGTTGTTTTAGACTAGGAATTACTTATACATTATACAGTTGGTAAAGCACAGTCCCACATGAAGATAGATCTGTAGTAAGACTCTCTCAGACTATGCAACTGTATGCACATTTTATGTATAAGCTCTCTCTCTTTCTCTGTCAAATTACAGAACTTAGCGCAATTTAAACTAACACCTAATTACTTCCACTTAACTTTAAATGGCCTGAAATGTATAAAAGTCCCATTATTTTTTCTCTTGTTCCTCAACAAATAACTTCAGTGCGTTTTGGGTATCAAATCCATGGAGGCTGACATGACAGTTGCTTCAAGGATGAGTGTCACAGGACCTCAAACTCTACTCACTTCACATGGTAATCCTAATCCTTTAAGACCCAAAGAGGTACACAGCTCATTGCTTTTTCAAAGTGTTGTGTACCACACTGGTCCTTATAGGGTTAAAGTGTTACTAATGTTCAAAAAAGTTTTTTGCATTTAGAAGAGCTTAAAAAGCTGAGCTGAATGCAAAAAAACGTATCTCTCAAACCAGTATGGTTTGAAAGATACAGGCATATAAAGTTCGATGTCTCCTACTGACAGCTGTCGGTAAGTGGAGGGTTATTATTAAGAAGTGTTAGTTCTACTTAAAAAAGACAAAATATCTGTTCTTTAACATTTGCCTGGATTTCACTGCAGGTGATATGTATCAAAATTTTATCTATAAATTGTCCCGACCATTTTAACAGGAATCCTCTACATAAAGCCCATGATAACATTTATCACCTGCAGTGGGATCTAGGCTATATTTTCCAAGAGGTAAAATGGAGTTAAAAATCATGGGATTGAATTAATCACGCTTAAATTGGAACTAACACTGTGTCCCAACTTAAATTCATTTGAAACAGCTTTCAAAATCCCTTATATGTTTTGTCAATTTTTATAAAACGTAGTGTATGAGAGATTTAGTTTTCTTTGTCAGTTTATGCAAATTAAACATGACTGCCTGGAACAACTGTGTGCCAAATTCTAAAACACTTCCAAATTCCACTCCACTGGGAACCAATGCTCTACACAAAGAGTGTACCATCGACCTGAAGACACTATACATTCCATCTCGCTCTCTTCTATTAGAAAGCTTATCACTTCCAAAGAGTACCCAAAACCATGCTGCTCAACAACCCAGAACTAACTGGAGACATTGAAAAATAGGCTCACGTTTTATCTTTCCTGGCAGTCGATTAGTGCACATCCAACTGTCCGGGATGCATGCCTCAATAAACATTTTCCCCTATCTAGGCTGTATTATAGTCTCTCTATTATAACTGCATTAGTTTGTCTATGCGTTGTATATCTGTAAACCACTTTGAGTCCTTCTGGTAGACAAGCGCTATAAAATATTTATTTCGAAAATGTTTTACCAGGAAGAATACGTTGAGATTTCTCTCGTTTTCAAGTATGTCCTGGGCAGTTTTCAGTAGAGGGTTGCATATTTACACAAACTCAGAAACATTATATATTACATGTTATTAAATATACATACACATATGAATATTCATACATATGGAAATTTTAAAATTCTAAACAGTTACACTCTGTTTTTAGATATAAATAAACATTTACTTTTAAGGATTTTAGACTGGGAGCAGATGTGATTATTTCAGGCAGATTGTCCCAGGCCTTTGGCGCTCTGAAGGAGAAGGCAGATCTTCCTGCTTCTTTCTTGTATTGTGGTATACATAGCGAGTTGTTTGTGGTGGAGCAGAGGTTATACTTAATATGGAGAGCAGGAGTGAGCAAACTGCTCAGGTAGTGTGGTAGATTTCCAGAGAAGTGGTTGTGTACTAAGCAAGAAAGGTGAAGGGCACGTCTAGATTTGAGTGTTAACCAATTTACTTCTTTTAACATATCACAGCAATGAGTAGTGTAATTACATTGTAGGCTAAAACGGCATATTGAATTATACAGGGTGTCAGGTTTACTAAGATGGATTTCTGGTGCTGGAGCATAAACTACATCACCATAGTCTATGACAGGCAGCAACATCTGTTGCACAATACGTTTTCTAACCAGGGGACTTAAAGGGATAGTAATACCTAAAATGTAAAAAAAAATATGTTGTAGGGTTTATCCCCCTGAGTAAAACAAGAGTACTCCCACTGCTGAAAGATGTTTCATTCAAAAGTTATTAATTTTCAAAGTTGAATTTTTTAGGTGCAATATCACAGTGGCCTGAAATTGTACAGTGGCGCTGTTGCTACACCATCCTATGGAGATTTATGGTCCTGAGACCAGAGCTGTCCATAGGATCGTGTAGCAACAGCGCCACTGTACAATTTCAGGCCACTGTGATATTGCACCTAAAAAATTCAACTTTGAAAATTAATAACTTTTGAATGAAACATCTTTCAGTAGTGGGAGTACTCTTGTTTTACTCAGGGGGATAAACCCTACAACATATTTTTTTTACATTTTAGGTATTACTATCCCTTTAAACATGATTTGTGTCTAAAAAGAGTACTGGTTTTGGGATAAATCTTGGAGGTTAATTGGTCAGTATGATGTCCAAAAGTGAGGTTGGGGTCAAGCCACATACCAAGATATTTGCAGGAGTCCACTGGGGCCAATTTAGGATTAGACTCCGTTACAATGCATAGGTGGGTATAGGTACTATTATTATTATACTAACTATTGTGATAGAAATGTAGCTGCCTGTTACCGTGACTCTTAACACACACACAGACATGCAGGCACACACACACACTAAAATCATACATCATCTATTTATTCCCAATCACTCTGGCCACCCTGTGAATAGTAGCAGTGTTCAAAATGGTGCAATAATGGTATGTACATCTGCACAGT
Organism: Rhinophrynus dorsalis; assembly: GCA_037306005.1. Classification (NCBI taxonomy): domain Eukaryota; kingdom Metazoa; phylum Chordata; class Amphibia; order Anura; family Rhinophrynidae; genus Rhinophrynus; species Rhinophrynus dorsalis. The sequence continues at coordinate 412,894,181 of CM074723.1, forward strand.
AATAGGATGTTTCAATAATGTAGTTAACCCTTTAAGTATTACAATGGGCCTTAAAAGGTTAAACTGGAGTGTGATAACAATTACTCTTGACTCATTGCAAGTTATACAGTATCTCACATAAGTGAGTACACCCCTCACATTTTTGTAAATATTTTTATTTTATCTTTCATGTGACAACACTGAAGAAATGACACTCTGCTACAATGTAAAGTAGTGAGTGTACAGCCTGTATAACAGTGTAAATTTGCTGTCCCCCTCAAAATAACTCAACACACATTAATGTCTAAACCGGCAACCGGCTGTCGGCTAAAGCACTGATGTCAGTGCAAGGGAAGGGAGGGGTAACTTTAGCTGAGAATATCTCTCAAACTATAAGGTTTGAGATTGGACTGAAATCATTTGTTTTATTTTTTAATATCTACAAGATTACATTTTGTTAAAATAATCCAATACTATCCCTTTAATCTTAATAGTATTTGGGCCATGGAGAGTGTTATTTTAATACTGTTAGAGTTCTAGTTCAAGAGTAATTGAATGATAAAGTATCCCCCTCCCGCCCCTTTTACTGATGTAACACTGTTCACCTCAGAGCAGCAAGGTGGTGTCCAGGTGGATCACAGAGGGACAATCTTCAATTAACATAAGGGAAAAACCTGTCAAGGGGGGGCAGGGTTTTCATTGTTCTCACAGTAAGAATATTGTCCTTTGCTCTGAGCTATCTGGTCTTAAGACCAGATTACACATCTGAGGGGAGGTGGCTTACACTAGGTAAAAGGTGTGGGAGGGGGAAACTTTATCATTCAATTACTCGTGAATTACAACTCAGTATTGAAATAACACTCTCTATGGCTCAAATACTATGAAGATTAATCGGAGCTACTGTTTTTTTTGAAATATTACTATCCCTTTAAATGACTGATCCTCTGATTAACTCAACTGTACCTAAACAGGTGGACTGTTAGTCACCCCAGAAGATAGGGAGACAAGAGGGTTAGGAACCACTGCTATAGTTAATTCAGCCTGATGCTACAAGTGGCAGGTGGTGAAGCATCATAGTGGATTCTGTGCTTGCATGCTACCACTGGGCATTATTCATCCAAGCCATATAGGGCAGAACCTGGAGCAAAATAGTCAATTAATTGACTGTGGTCTTCTTGCTTGCCTTTAAGTAGATCAGCTTATTATTGATCCAGTATGGCTAAGCTTGATGAACATGAGTTTTTTTTCTACCTCTACTAATATATATTGACCCTGCAATACTTACATATTATTGAATAATAACACACTGAACATTATTACAAATTATATTTTGTATCCATATAATGTATGCATTTGTAAGGATTCCTTTTAAACTCCAAGGAGCAGTACAATAGAAAACAGCACTAAGTGGATTTCCTTAAAGCAGCAGTGAATAATTTCTAAGTTTTAAACTGGTGGATGCTGTGCACTTAAGATGTCTTTAGCATTAAGAAGTTGACAAAACAGGGAAAAGCTTATTTATGTATAAATATTTCTTACTCCCTTGGATTCTAAAGAGGTCTCCAGTGCTTTGAAAAGTAACAAGTGGGAGATGTCTAATGACCCTACACTCCCCTTATTGTGTTTTAACATGCTTTTGTTCCATGTTAGTTGCCCTTTAAATTAAATTCTAGTTAAATAACTACATAATAAATATTAAATAACCCCAAAAAGAAGAAGGCTACATTTCCAGTTGATAATGGAAATTTAGAACAAAAATTTCAATGGTGATGTGACCACATAATTAATGGTTCAAAGGAAATAGTAGAAATACTATGTCACAGAGGTGTAGTTGTTGACATCTATATCCATTATATTAATCATGGCACCCATCCATCCATCAAAGTACCGTGTGAGCCATGAAAGGCAGACAGAGCTCTCTCGGGATGAAATAAATAAGACTCCAAACCAGAATAAGAGAAAATAGAATGATGTCTCTTCTAATGATAACCTAATTATTGAAAAACTAGTTGAAGAGCCCATGTACACGGGTCACAATACCACCCAGCAGCGGCCGCGCTGCAGTCATGCACAGTAGAAATTGCCTGTGCCGAGGCTGATACAGATGGGGGCATTCCAAATTCAGATTGTAGTCCTCTCTGTGCAAACTACGATCTGAATTCGGAGCCCCGCTCCGTTATCAGTAGCAGCGCTGGCAAGCTCTACTGTGCATGACTGCAGCTCTTGCAGCTGCCTCTAGTGCACATGACACCATCTGACAAACACACACTTAGCGAATTATTATATAGGATATGCACTTTTCTGATTATGTAGGTCCTGTGTATATAAATAGATAATATTCCATGCAACAATACTTAGCCTCGGTACTTCATGAGATGTTGTGCAACACCTAATCCCACTTAAAGTGAACTTGTCAAAAAATCATCCACCTTTAAGTTTCTCATTTTAAATTTCAAACAATAGTTTAATAGTTTCTGAGATATTTAGCTGTATTTATGTGTCAGTTTATGCAGATGAGTTAGTACTTCCCTGAAGGAAATGGCAGTTGGTAATGGAGCGCTACGTGAATGTTTGAATGACTTGCACCAACTGACATGTAAGTAAAGCTAAATATGTTATAAACTAATGTTTAAAATATATAACAAATAGTTTGCTTTTGAAATCTCTTTCAAAATCACCTAATGCATACAAATTTACAGTTACAATTTTATTTGCAGGTTTCCATTCATTTATAGACAAGGATCAATAAAGATTGAGCATCTTTAGTGTATGATTAGCAGTGTGTGCATATATTCCTATGTAAAATATATGGAGAGCCTTATGTGCAAAAGAAACATATTGCAATTCTAGGGCAAACTACCCTTTAGGGAAAAAACAAAGCGTTCCCAATTGATTTAAAAGGGGCTCTAACCTTGGATGCTTCTCATGGCACTGGAGACCTCTCTAGCACACACCACTTACAACAATAACAAGTTGGGTAATTTGTATTCGCTTCCTATGGTACAGTTTGCATTCCTCAGAATAACTTTTATTCTGAACAATGGGCCCTGATAATCATTTTCTTAGCAGCAGGAAGAATTGTAGTGTTTGGAGAAAGGCATACATTTCCCTATATAGAAGCAAAGCAATTTAATTTTAGGAAGGAAAAATAATGTTATGACAGATACATTAAACTGGAACACCACAGTGCACACCATAATGACGTGTGTGAATGTGTGTGAGTTTGTGTTTACATTCAAGGTGATCTTTTGAGTACAGTTTATGCTGCAATCACTGTGCTAATGACAGGGTTACCGCTAGAATGTAGGCAACACAAAAGTTATTTACCATAATGGCCAAACAAGCATCCTATATAATAATTTGCTAATGCATGTTTGTCAGAAGCTGTCATGAGCAGAACAGATGGCTGTGCGCGCTGCAGTCATGCGCAATACAGACTGCCTGCGCCGCGGTTAATAATGGAGGGGGGTGCTCTGAATTCAGACCGTAGTCCTCTCTGTGCACCGTCTGAATTCGGAGCACCCCGCTCTGTTATCAGCCGTGGCGCGGGCAGTCTCTACTGCGCATGACTGCACTGCAGCCGATGCTGCCTGGCACTGTACACGGGCTGTTCAACTAGTACTCTAGATAAAGGCCAAACAAGCACACATACTTAAAGGGATAGTAATGTTTCTATTCAAGTGCAACTCTGAGTCTGCTTTATATTTTTTGACATGTAGCGCTATATTCAATTAATTATAGTTTTGTTGTTTAGAAAACTGAAAGGATCCCCCTCCCACCCATTTCCCTGCGTCACACTGCCTTTAAGTGTGGTCCAGATGGAGAGCAGTGAGGGACAATCTTCGGTAAGCAAAAGTACAATCCTGTCCTCCTTCATCAGGGGGGTAGGGTTTTCCTTATACTTACTGAATGAAGATTGTTCTTTAATGCATGTACCACAACCAGATTCAAGATCTAAGGGGAGGAGGACAGAAGGGGCGGGAGGGGGGGATCCTCTCAGCTTGAATAGCTTTTATTGTACAACACTGTAAGTAATTAAATATAGTGCTACATGTCAAAAAAAACATAAAGAAGACTCAGAGCTGCACTTTAATAGAAACATTACTATCCCTTTAATTCTCACTGTCATGAGAGAGAGGGGGGATTTAGCAATTCTACACAGGTATAATTTAGACAAGGTGGAGCATGTTGGGATAGTTTATAAAATAACAGAAATAAATAGCAAAGTCTAATTTCTTACCAGGTCAATCAGACTCTCCTGAATTCTGTTCAGTGTTGTTCTGAGTCTGCTGCTACTGAGCCCCAGCCCCATGGATTCATACTGCAAGATAAAAGAAGTGTACAGAAGACAGCAAGTAACAGTATCATCTATTGGTGGAGGCCACATGGGATTGACATCTTTCTTCAATATCTTATAATGTTTTAATTTCTATTAGCTAAAAAACAGAAGGATATACTCAGATAATTCCAAGGTTAAGTTGGAGCTGAAATCGAATTATTGGTATTTTGATAGCTTATCGCATAAGCACAAAGCTATCTACACTGCACATTTTCTTATTTTCAGCTCTTGCTCCAAGGCCAGGGCACTAGAGCAGTTATAGTCATTTCAGACTTTCAGTTCCTCTGCACCTTGTTCCTCTCTATGTACTAACAAGGCACACATAAGATACTGAAGAAAGATGACACAGGAAACCACCTAGAATATTAGATTATTTTCCTGTATAAACTCTACTGGTAGCTCTCTCTGTAATTGCTGAAATTAAATCTTAATGATGGCAGAATCAGCGTGCCAGTATTCGCTAAAGCAGTGGTTCTCAATCTTTTTTTTCCACTCGAGGCTCCCTAACATTCAATCTGGAATTTTCAGGACAGCCCTAAAATGTTATAGGTATTTGTCGAGGAATAATAAAAGGTACAAAAACAAAATATACTGTTATTCTAAGATCGTAAAATCAGAAGGACAAGGACAAACTTATTGGGCTTAACAAATTCCTTAAATACACACTTAAAATTCTATATTCACATTTTTGTGAAAAGAAGAAGAAAGAAGGTGCTTCTGGTGCAATATCTTTAAGATGGACTATTGTACTCCCACCCGTCACCTTATATGTTCAATGAAAAAAATGTGTAGAAGGGATGTTTATACTGCCCCAGCCACAATGCAGATCTTTATAATCCACTTGAGACACTCTATGGATCCAGGCTGCTCGTTAGTGCAACTCTCCAGGAGTGGGGAACATAGGAAAAAAACATACAGACAAGTGGGTGCCCAATAGTTTCTGTTATCTCATTGGACAATATATTGTTCAAATCTGAATATACTCACATAAATTGTGGCAATTATAGTTCAATCAAGTTGCTGTGTAGACTCTTCCAAAAGTTTTATTCAAAGTATAAAATACACATGTATAAAAAAATGGAAGACTCTACACAGCAGCTTGATTGATCTATAATCACTATCCTGGGAACCTGAGCAGAGACAGGCTTAAAGGGATAGTAAAGTAGATTTCTGCAACTTCTTTATTGTAAATGTAACATACTGTGCTATGTTTAGCAACTTGCTTTTCTGTAGTTCAAAAAGATATGAAATGTAGAAAGATCCCCCTCCCGTCCCTTCCAGCCACCTCCCATTGAATCTGCAATCTGGTCCCGGGACCGGACGGATGCAGCAAGGGACAAATTTCATTGAGTAAGTATAAGGAGAACCCTGCCTCCCTTGATGAAGGAGGACAGGATTTCCCTTTGCTTACTGAAGTTTGTCCCTTGCTGCATCTGTCTAGACCAGACCGAGAGGCAGTGTGACGAGGCCAGAAGGGGCAGGAGGGGGATCTTTCTACATTTCATATCTTTTGAACTACAGAAAAGTAAGTTGCTAAGCATAGTGCAGTGTGTTACATAAACTATAAAGAAGACTCGTCAATCCACTTTATTGCTCACATTACTATCCCTTTAATATCTCTGCAAGCCTCTGTTGTTGGAACTAGACGTATATGTCCCCCTTCCAACCACTATTTATGTGCGTATATTCAGATTTGAACCATATATTGTCCAATGAGATATCAAGCACTATTGGGCGCCCTCTTGTCCGTATGTTTTTTCCTTTATTTCTATTTTTGTCAGTTTTCATGGAAAAAGAAGTGGCAGCCTAAGCTTTTGCCCTTTGGTGTGCCACGGCACCCTGGTTGAGAACCACTGCACCAAAGAATACAAACGTGCTCATACATAACAAGAGGTGCAAGAATATAATTGTGAGACATATTTAAGTGCAAAAAATAAGAATTTGTACATATTCCCCCTCAAGTCAGGTCCTCCTCTTATGTTCCCTCATTCATACTTATTTCCTGTCTTTTACTTATTGATCAAGATCTATTTTCCTTCCGTTTACCTGTAAACTGAGACTGCATTTATATTACCCCCTCTCTTTAACCTTCTAAGTGCCGGAGGATACTTCTATGGCACTCAAAGTATTAACTCTGTTTAGTAGCTTCACACATCTTCCACCTCTTTGCAGAAATCAGGTCCCTGACTACAGTGACTCTCTTGTGCTAGAGCAATTATGGAGTAAAACAACTGCACTATTTCCTATTTAATTGGGAGCTTTTAACCCTTTGAATGCTAGAGAGATCTCCAACACATTATGAAGCAATGCTCTCTAGACCTCTCCAGAATTCAGTTGTTAAAAGTTCCATTTAAATGAATGTGATTGTGAGGTTGATCCCTATAGCACAGTTGGTTTGCCTCAGAATTACTCTAATTATTCTAAGAACATCAGTCTCTGTATCTCATCTCTTTTACATACCTTATTTTTGCTTATAGCACCGGTTGATAGTTCTCTTACACAGAAGCCCATTCCCTTCTTTCATTTAAAGGGGTAGTAATGTTTCACAAAAAGGCAGCTAAAAATAATTTTCATAGTATTTGGCCCATGAAGAGTGTTATTTCACTACTGTCATAGTTGTAGTTCAAGAGTAACTGAATTATAAAGTATCCCCCTCCCGCCCCTTTTATCTAGTGTAAGCCACCTCCCCTCAGATGTGGAATCTGGTCATGACACCAGACAGCAAGGGACAATCTTCTTACTGTGAGCATAAGGAAAACCCTGCCCCCTTGACAGGTTTTTCCTTATGCTCACTGAAGATAGTCCCTCTCTGTGATCCATCCGGACAGTCTTGCTGCTCTGAGGTGGGAAGTGTTACATCATTAAAAGGGGCAGGAGGGGGTAATACGTTATCATTCAATTACTCTTGAACTACAACTCTGACAGTATTGAAAGAACACTCTCTATGGACCAAATACTATGAAGATTAATTAGAGCTGCTTGTTTTGCGAAACATTACTATCCCTTTAACTCCAACAAATACAAGTGGTATACATTCAAAAGCAAAAAGGTTTACATTCTGGTGAACTTGGTTTGTTAGGGAAATGGATGTTTTTTGATCTCTGCGTGTGGCATACCATTTATAAATTTAGATGTTTAACCCTATAAGTGCCAAAGTGTGAAAAATGCATTCAATAGCAATCCATCTCTCACTTCACTGACACTAAAAGGATTAACCTAGTTAGCTTACAGACAACCTCAACGAACAAAACAACTCATACTTACAGCATCATTCCTTCCAAAAAAGGTGTACACTGCATACAAGTAGTAATCAAACAACTGAGACATACAGTGAATAACATCAAAGGCAATTGGTTTCAATATAGTCATCATCTGCATGTACTTTCCTAAAGAAAAAAAGAGAAAAAGATAATGATTAACTTCATCATTTTCATTGCAACCTGTTATTGTCTGTCTGGAGAGAGAGCTAATTTGCACACTCTTAAGACATGAGAACGGTACTCAAAGAAGAACAACGATCTATCAATGAGCTGATTAAGATCAACTGGTATGCCCTCCAGGTCATCCCATTAGGCATGCAATATTCTGCCTGACTAGCATGTTCTGGGTAAACTACTTTTCTGATACTTCTAAAGACAAATCAGCATTACAAGACTGCTCTCAGAAATCAGTAAAATATATATAATTATTAGTAAAGAAAGCATTTGTTGAGAATGTATGCGAAGCATGCGTGATATAAAAAAATTATGAATTAAATGCTGATCGGTATGTGACACGTGCTCCATCTAACAAATCTATGTAGTTTAAATAAAAGGTTGATTGTGCACATGATAAGCACGCGTCCAAAGTATAAAATGAACAAATGAAAGTAAAGTTTGTGCAAAGCGCATTTAATTGAACAAAAAATAAGAGAGAAAAAAGTTTCGATTATACACAAAATGCTTTCAACTGAACAAAAGGCAAGAAAAAATCTTGATCATGCTCTCTTGCACCCTTAATCGAACAAAACATTTGCTAAAAAAAATGTAAGATGTATGGACTGTAGATCTTGCATGCAATGCATCAATTGTGCTACAAAGAACCAAAACATTAATTCATGTATGTATGTATGTATATCTTTATTTATATGGCGCCACACAGTGTACGCAGCGCCTTACAACAGACATACGTTACAATAAAGAAGAAGGGATGAATTAAGTGCGACATTCATAGAAACAATGGGAGAGAGGTCCCTGCCCCAAGGAGCTTACAGTCTAAATGCATAAAGAATCAAACTTGCTTGAGCAAAAAAAAAAAAAAAAAATAGAATTGGTTAAACACTCAAAGCCTCAAGCTTTCTCGATAGAAAGTAGTTTGATTGTGCATGTGAAGCACACTGCATGGAACCAAAACACAGCTGACATTACAGATGTCACAGAAGAGATCAAAACTATTAAGTATGGTTATAGTTCAGCGAGCTTTAAACTTGATATGCTCCTCATCATCACATCCTATATAATAATTAGCTAGGATGTTTCTCACGATGCAGTCATGCGCAGTAGAGGCTGAGCGCTTTCGGGCAGTCTCTACTGTGCATGCTGCATCGTGTAAGTGAGGCGACGCAAGACTGCATTGCGTGGAGCAGTGAGGTAGCGGCAGCTTAACCCTTTGAGTGGCCAGACCTCGGCCCATGTACACGGGCTTTTACACTAGTATTAAATAAACAAAGAAAAGAAAGAGATAAAGTTCTCCAAACTATAGCCACATTTCCATACTTTTCATCATTTGAGCAAACACTGTCATGTCGGTTTTAATGAGAGTTTTTTGCTTTATAAATACATATTGTGTAAAATACTTTATTATAGTAGGAGAACCCGTAGCACTAATAGATCAGTGGTGGGCAACATGCTGCCGTCTATCTGCTGTTAGACTACAACCCCCATCTTTTCAGGGAATTATGGGCGTAGGCAGCAGCTGGAGGACTTCACATTGCCCAGCCTTGTACTAGATCCAGCGATACCTCATACAAAGTCCTTAAGAGCTAGCAAAAGGCCAGATTGCATTTGCAGCTCAGAACCTTAAAATATTTTTTAAGTGTTTATAAGAGGAAATTGAAAAATGTAGTCTCCTGGAGACTCTACAGGACTGTGTCTTGTCAATGTGAAGTAAAGGAAGCCAATTATTGTGACTACAAAATACTCTGAGGCCAATGTACCAAGGAGACTTTGAGTAATTCTGGGGTAAACATCCTGCAATATAGGGGACAAATAAAATGCTCATTGATTTAAACTGGGCTTTTAATCCCTTGAATCAAAGAAATGTTTCCAAAGAATAGGAGACTTCACTAGAAACCAATGGGCTAAAAGCCCTATTTAAATCAATAGGAATTTTGATTTGTCCTCAAAGTACTGTTGATTTACCCAAGAACTACTCCAGATCTTAGAAGTCACTTCAAGGTCAGAGTACAGGTTTGCTTTGTCTGTACAGTCATAATGTAACTGTCACCAGCTACTTATTACAGTAAAAACCAATTACTATAAAGACAACCAGTAATTGTGAGTTACATTGAAATAGCATGGCCAGGAATTACAGAATGTCAGATGGTGTCAGCTATTTGTTATAATTATAGGAAATGCCAGTTTTCCTATAGGAGGACTGAGCGACACATTACTTTATACCAAGCCAACAACTGCTGATTATAGAGCAGATATGCGAACATGACTTTGTAGGTTTGAGAGGTACAGGACACCCGCCAAAATAGTAAAAAACCTGTATTTGTTAAATGGAACAAATGATTCTTTCAGTGAAACTTGAAAGGGTGCCCGTGTGCCTGTATTTTCTCTTAGATATCTTTCAATAAGTCTCATGTTAAAAGAATTAATGAGGCCTGGAATGTTCAGTTGAAAGAGGAATCTTACACAGTAAGGGCGATAAACTAAACAGGACTGGAGTCATTCTGAGGTAAACCAACTGCAAAATTGAGGAAGGTGAGTTTTTACAATGCCTCTTCATTTCAATAGGGCTTTTAACTCCTTGAATACTAGAGAGGTCTCTCATGCATTGCAAACAATGCATTAGAGACCTCTCTAGCATTCATGGGAGTTAAAAATCTCCATTGAAATCAATGGGAATTTGGATTTTTTTTTTTATTCTCAATGGTGCAGTTGGTATGCTCCAAAATTACTTAACCCACATTGTAAAGCAATGCATTGCGTAACTCTCTGACACTTAAAGTGGATGTGTCATATATGTATAACGTAGCATCAATATTTAGGCTACATAGCGACTACTATTAAAACTTTATTAATTTCTTATTTGGTGTAAATTTAAATTAAAAACTCTGGGCTGAAGTTACTTCCACATAGACTGCTCTGCCTCTGCTCTCCTCCCTCCTCCGATGACGGAGGCTTCTGTCTGTAAGCTGGAGCGGTCTCATTGGCTAGCTATCGATCTCAGCCAATGAGACCATTCCAGCTTACAGACAGAAGCCTCCATCATGAGAGGAGGCAGGAGAGCAGAGGCAGAGCAACAGTAACCGCAGGTAACCGCAGTCTATGTGTAAGAAGCTGCAGCCCAGAGTTTCTAAGTTAAATTTACACCAAACAAAACATAAAAAAAAAAATGAATAACATTTTAGATGTAGTCGCTATGTAGCCTAAATATTGATGCTTTGTTATACATATGTGGCACATCCACTTTAATGGATTAAGGGGGGTGATATATAAAAAGACTTAGTGTATTCTTAAAAATTGCAGCTAAAATTCACAATGCCTGGACATATTTATAAAGAAGTAAAGTCACATTTATAAATATGTCTATCTGAGAATATTCTGAGAATATTCACAGCTGCCAATATATTTTCGCACATATAGTGGTATTATATACTTCCAATAAGAACAGGTTTTTCCTGGCGTTCTGATTTAATCCCTAAATCCGGCTTTACTTTGGAGTAATTAGTGAATTTCTTTATAAATACATTGGGACACAATTCTTATTTGGCCAAGACCATGTCTACTCCACTTTTCAAAAAAGTCAACTAACTGAAGTTAGCACTTACCAAAATGTCTTTGAATATACATACATATACATATACTTATATTGCTTTGAGACACTTTTACAGACACTTTCTTTATAACTCCAGTTTTATACATCTCCACCTATGGGCATTTTAGTGTATCAGCCTCTGTGTTCTTTTTAGTTTCCAAAAAGGTATACTCATATAATGGCAATACCACATTTATTTGGAATATATATAATAAAAATTTACTTTTACTAAAAAGAATTCATGATTTCCGAAAATTGACATCAAGGAGGCCAGGTTATCTGAACATAACTGTAGTGTAGTCACAGCTGGAGGGCTGCAGATTGCCCACTCCTGTTTTTTGTTTTTTTTTTGTGCTGGAAATTAAATATTGGGCCTTGCATATAAAATCAAAGTAGAGCAATTATGGGGCAAAATAACTGCACTATTAGGGACAAAGAAAAAGTCTCACTATTTTAAATTGGTCATTTAACCCTTTCAATGTGTTGGGGACTTCCCTAGAATTCATCCCCATTTAAAGGAGTAGTACATTTTTTAGTTGTTTTAAATGACACCTATGTTATAGAGCATTTCCTGTTGAGTAAAATAAGGACTCTCCCACTGCTATCATTTGTTTTATTAAAAAAAATAGAAAAGTTCAAATAATCAGGAAGTTAATTTACTGTGTGTTTACTTCCTGATAATTCTAACTGACAGGAAGTGACTCAGCAGTTTCTGTCATATTCTATGGAGAACTGTGTCACTGACTTTTCTCTCCATTAGAATGTAACAGAATTTATATAGAATTTGAACACTAGAGAGCACTGCTAATGTAAAAAAAACAAAAAAAAGTGTTTAAATTGAAATATCTCTGGAAATATGCATTTCACAGCAGTAAAAGTACCATTATTTTACTCAAAAGGAGATGCCCTACACTGTATATTTTCCCATAAATACAGTTTACTTCTTTAAATAATTGAGAGATTTGAACATTTTTATTTGTTGACAATAGTACATTTGGTTTGTCCTGGAATTGCTACACTTTATGCATAAGGGCAATTAGCTAAAATATATATCCATCCCAAGCTAGTACAGTGCCTTTCAAAAGTATTCACCCCCCTTGGGATTTTTCCTATTTTTTAGCATTGCAACCTGGAATTAAAATGGATTTTTGGGGAGTTTGTATCATCTGATTTACACAACATGCCTACCACTTTGAAGATGCAAAATATTTTTATTGTGAAACAAACAAGAAATAAGACAAAAAACTCGAGTGTGCATAACTATTCACCCCCCAAGTCAATACTTTGCAGCAATTACAGCTGAAAGTCTCTTGGGGTACGTCTCAATAAGCTTGGCACATCTAGCCCCTGGGATTTTTGCCCATTCATCAAGGCAAACCTGTTCCAGCTCCTTCAAGTTGGATCGGATCTGCTGGTGTACACCAATCTTTAAGTCATACCACAGATTCTCAATTGGATTGAGGTCTGGGCTTTGACTAGGCTATTCCAAGACATTTAAATGTTTCTCCTTAAACCATTCAAGTGTTGCTTTAGCAGTATGCTTAGGGTCATTGTCCTGCTGGAAGGTGAACCTCCGTCCCAGTCTCAAATCTCTGGAAGATTGAAACAGGTTTCCCAAGAATTTGCCTGTATTTAGCTCCATCCATCATTCCTTCAATTCTGACCAGTTTCCCAGTCCCTGCAGATGAAAAACATCCTCACAGCATGATGCTGCCACCACCATGCATAACTGTGGGGATGGTGTTCTCGGGGTGATGAAAGGTGTTGGGTTTGCACCAGACAAAGCTAAATTTTTAGTCTCATTTGACCAGAGTAGCTTCTTCCATATGTTTGGGGAGTCACCCACAAGCCTTTTGGCGAACAGCAACCGTGTCTGCTTATTTTTTTCCTTAAGCAATGACTTTCTTCTGGCCCCTCTTCCATGAAACCCAGCTCTGTGGAGTGTATGGCTTAAAGTGGTCCTATGGACAGATACTCCAATCTCTACTGTGGAGATTTGCAGCTCCTTCTTTGGTCTCTTTGTTGCCTCTCCGATTAATGCCCTCCTTGCCCGGTCTGTGAGTTTTGGTGGGTAGCCTTCTCTTGGCAGGTTTGTTGTGGTGCCATATTCTTTCCATTTTTTTAATAATGGATTTAATGGTGCTGCGTAGGGTGTTCAAAGTTTGGGATATTTTTTTTTATAACCCAACCCTTTCAGAACAGGTATATATATACTGATATCATGTGACAGACCACGTGACACTTATAATGCACACAGCTGGACTTTATTTAGCTAATTATGTGACTTCTGAAGGTAGTTGGTTGCACCAGATCTTATTTAGGGGCTTCATAGCAAAGGGGGTGAATACATATGCATGCACCGCTTTTCCATTTTTTATTTTTTAAAATTTTTTAAAACAAGTTATTTTCTTCATTTCACTCCATCCATTTGGACTATTTTGTGTATGTCCATTACATGAAATCCAAATTAAAATCCATTTTAATTCCAGGTTTTAATGCAACAAAATAGGAAAAATGCCAAGGGGGGGGTGAATACTTTTGCAAGGCACTGTATCTGGCTTCATTGATGTCAAGTTGTTTCAAAAGCTAACCCTTTGTGAAGCAATGCATTGCACATCCCTCTGGTACTTAAAGTGTTAAGCTTCCTCAAGCAAAAGTTAAAGTAACACCTTAATTAGTATATTGTAATGAGGAAAGAGTGATTAGTCCCCCACTTGAACTTGTGTTCAGAAAGAATGTTCTCTTATTTCGACCCATTTAAAGACTATCATGGACAATCACTTTAAGATTTATATGGTACTTGGAAACCTGAAAAAGTAGGAATGGCTGCTCTCTCAGAGCACATGTAAGCCTCAGAAAACATTATTATTATATGCTAATTCCCTACATATTATGTTATGTTCCAGTTCAACTCATTGCTAGCTGAGCCCAGAGCGTTGGCTTTGTTGAAATTAATTTGTAACACTGGGTGGTTGTAATATTTCACAACACTAATTAACATGAAATGCCATACTGTGCCACCAGGAAATAAAGGGCAATTTCTCAACAACTATTTTGAAACAAAATTCATCAGGGTAGCTATTTTTTTTTTTTAGTGTTACAGGACTTAGAATAGTTTACCATAATCCTTATGAACAATATGAAAAAGTTCTTTGCTTTTAACAAACTTGGCTTTCTAAACTTGGTCTACCTCTACAAGCTTAGCCACTTATACTACTGTTCCTGGCATGGCTACACTGATTTTTGATACCAGCTCTATCTAGCATTAACCCAGATAGTTTTCTTTTATCCTTGACCATTATGGTAATTAAAGGATCAGTACAGTTTAATTGTTTCTTGATTCAAAGATCAATCTTTTTTAATATTAAAAATAACAGGTTGTAGGGCTTTTCTGTTGCCTGAAGCAAAAGTACACCCAGGCAGTTGCTTTATTCAAAATGTCATGTGATAGAGGAGCTTTCATAGAATTAAATAGAATACCAGATGAACTATGTCAAGACACACTTTACCTAGCATTTCAATATAAAAACAGCAGTATGAACTGCAATAGTTTTAATACTTAAGCAACTCCCAGCAATTGGCATACCCTCGTTATACTCATCGAGGAAAAATCACAACTATATATGTTTTTTTACATAATAAACCTGTAGTACTTATCTTATCCAGAAGTTTTCTTAATTAAAGTATATCCGTTAGCTTATCTACAAATAACCTCCATCTTTATGTCTGCCATCCTATTTTCAGTTTCCTCTCCCTCAGCTGATCAGGCAGTTGGGAACCATGACAAGTCCCGCCTGAAGTAAGGTTATGTTCGGTGTCTGATGTTAAAGCTAACTCCAAACCGTCTCTTCTTAGGAGTGGTTTCCTTGTAAGAAGAGAAGGTTAACCGGGTATTGTTGTAACACTGTACAACATGTTAGGTTGGATGTGTGGTTCACCTTTAATATTATCCTCATAATTTCTGTTGTGTCTCTTAATTATTTTTAATGTTCTGCCAGATATATCTGGAATTCTTTCCTTGAGATGTACCAGTGAGCTAAATTTATATATTTTTTACACTTTTATATGCCTGCATCTGCTTGGATAGACCATCAAAGCAGAATCAAATACAATGTTAAAGTATCTCTACAACACTGAATGCCCTGTTTGCTATTTTTTTTTTACACTGCATGTTTTCTACAATATATTACTAGACTGGCTTTTGTGTTCCCTGCAAACAGATGTAGTAACATGTGTACCTTGTATGAATGAATCTAGTCAAAGCCCCATACTGGGATAATTTTTAGTAGCACAATGAACATATCTAATTAGCATATCGTGCAAGGAATTATCATGAAGTGTCACACCATGTCATCAAATACAAAGATTATTTATTTATTTATTTATTTTTTTAAATTTACTTTAGAAAAAAAATTACTTTACAGGAAAAGGCCTGTAAACAGACCTGAACTTGACTTCAAATTACTTTCATTCACATAATATTTCTATAATTTAAAGTGAACCACTTTAAATGATATAAATATTATCTGAATGAAAAAAACAATAACATACAGTTTTGTGTATCTACGAACAATAGCAAAAATTAGCCAAACATAACTAAACGATAAGGATTTCCTTCAGTAAACACACTAACATAATTAAAAAGTATAAGTGCGCACCCTGAGATGTGACGTCTGTTTACCGTAAATAGCTTGTAGGCTTACAGTCATCCAGATTACATTTTTTTTCTCAACAAACAAAATGACAAATTTAAATTTAGAAAAAAAAATGTTTAAATGTTTCTGTTAAGAGGTTAATGACTGCTAGAGGCGTCTCACAGAAAATTGTAGGAGGACTAATTCTGTATTTGTATCAAAAGTGCTTGTAGTTTTTATGACTTTCCACAATCAATAAGCATTGGGAATCTGTTCTGGTCTAAAGAGAGATTTTAGTACTGGTCATTAAGACACGACTGTCTGAAAATGTACACCCTCCAAATCAATAATAAATGCAATTTTCCAGAAAAATCAATAATTACATTCCAAGTCTTGCTTCTAGTAAAACTGTTTATGTAAGGAGCACTCAAGAGGCATACTATGGTAAAAACAAATTTATTTACTGATATTAAGGGTGCCATTACATTTTTCCATGCAGGAACCGAAACGTTGATGACACACTTGTAATCAACAAAATAAATGTGTTTTTATTGTGGAAATCCCAGTAAGTGCTCCTTACACCATTCCTGCATTCATTGCCAAGGATTGTACCTGGTTCAGGAGATTTATCAGAACACGAGTGGCAAATATCACTGACAAACCTTGTTTTCCAAACAAGCTGCTTTGTGAACACCTTTTTCAGAGTAAAAAAAACAAAAAACAAATCAAGACTAAGTAAAATATTTCTTTAACCCTTTAAGGACCAGCGATCCCGGGGTGTGCGGTCCTTTAAGGACCACATAGGAAACTTTTACGTGCCATCCCATGACTGATCACGTGGGGCGGCACGCCAAACGGGGGACTGAAAGAGATTGCTCCAGTCTTGGAGTGATCGACTTCAGTCTCCGGTATTACTCACCAGGCTCCTGCAGGAGCACGGTGAGTAAAAGTACATGACGTGCCAGGACCGTCACTGGTCCTTAAGTGCCAGACCAGCGTGACGGTCCTGCCACGTCAATGGTCCTTAAGGGGTTAAGATCCAAATATTGATCTACGGGCTTTAACCTTTTGAGTGCAAGAGGGGTACACAACGCGTACCAACAGACTATTCATAATAAGATTTTTAAATTTCCCAGAAAGAAGAACCCGAGCAATTTTGTGGCATTTCTTTTGCACAATAGACGATATATAAAACCCTCAGTGGTTTAAATGAAGCATTCAATCCATTGAATGCAAGAGAGGTCTCCAGCACAGTACAAAACAATTTAAATCAATTATAGTTTGAGGAAGTTTCCTTTGGATCCTATAATATAGTTGGTTTGTTCCAGCACTGTTTCTTTTTTTAGCATCCTTAATCCGTTAAAGAAGCAGTAAACTTTTTTAATGAAAAAAAATATATATATATTATAGGATGTTTCTTGTTGAGTAAAATATGGGTACTCCCACTGCTGAGAGATGCATATTTCCAAAGTTATTACCTTTTAAACCTGTGTATTTTTATTCTTTTACATTAGCAATGCCTTCTAGTGGTCAAATCCAATTAGTAATTTTGGTACATTCTAATGGAGAGGAAAGTCAGTGACTTACAGCTCCCACCAAGGATTGGTTGGAGATAATGGGAGTTGTCTCCAACTGGTGGAGGTTCAGTGGTTAACTACCTCTCCAAAAAACCATGGTTAGACAAAATATGTTTAATACTAGTGTAAAAGCCAATGTACACGGGCCAGGGTCTGGGTGATGTTAACCCTCTGAGTGCTTTGCAATGTGTTGCGTACCCCTCTGGCACTCAAAGGGTTAAAGGGGAACTTTCACCCCGCAATAACTAAATCTCCCCTTACTGCTCACCTGGCGACTAGCTGCTTAGTAGCGCTAGTCGCCAGAAATCTTACCCCGTTCTCAAGATTTCGGCGTTTTAAAAGAGCAGGAAGCACGGACGTCTCTTCACAGTGACGTCCGTGCGCCTGCGCTGTCAGTCCCTTGTCAGTCCCTTGTGCACCGTACGGTGCACAAGGGACTGACAAGGGACTGACAGCGCAGGCACACGGACGTCACTGTGAAGAGACGTCCGTGCTTCCTGCTCTTTTAAAACGCCGAAATCTTGAGAACGGGGTAAGATTTCTGGCGACTAGCGCTACTAAGCAGCTAGTCGCCAGGTGAGCAGTAAGGGGAGATTTAGTTATTGCGGGGTGAAAGTTCCCCTTTAAGAGCCCAGTCCTGCTATGCGTCATGCCGCTGACGCAGTCATGCACTATAGAGACTGCACGAAAGCACAGAATGCTCCCAGCACAGAACTCCCAGCATTCCTTGCCTTCTGGCAGTCTCTACTGCTCATGACGACTTCTGACAAACATCCTAGCGAATTATTATATAAGATGAGTACAGCAAAATGTTACAGTTAAAGAAAAAATAAGAATAAATATCTAAGTGTGTAATATTTATTAACAAAGAACATTTTGGACCTTAAAGGGGCACTATCACCCCTACACAAGTTTGACTCATAATGAACTTAATATAGCAATAACATGTAATATCAGCCTTATTTTGTTATGCAATGCATCCTATGGCAAAATTTAAAGTTTTAAAAATGAGCCTGTGCCTTACTTCCAAACAGACCACGGTTACAGCTCTGCACCACAGCCTGTCAATCTTCGTCTGTTTCCAATCTAGCCAGTGACACAACTCAAGCTGACATGGAGAAATTCTCCATCATCGGAGCAGATGAAGAATGACAGGCTGTGGTGCAGAGCTGTAACCGCAGTCTGTCCAGAAGTAAGGTACAGGTTCATTTTTAAAACTTTAAATTTCTCCATAGGACACACTGCATAACACACTAAGACTAATATTACAGGTTTTCTCTATATTAAGTTCATTATGAGCCAAACTTGTATAGGGTGATAGTTCCCCTTTAAGTATAAAGGTAAAGTGCACGAGGTCTGGTGCAAATTAACTGCTCCACAGGGGAAAAATAAAAAAAATCCCAAATGCTTATTAATTTAATTGGCAGTTTTAACCTCTTAAATTCCAAAGAGGTCTCCAACTCATTGTTTCTCATTGCAAAACCTCTCTAGAATTCAAGAGGTTAAAAGCCTCAATTAAATAAATGGAAATGTTTGTGTGTGGTGGTGCAGTTGGGATGCTCCGGACCTGGCCTAATGATACTACCTTCATGTATTAGAGGTACAAATAATTATTTCACCATAATTGTATTCATGCTTATGTTTCCATATACAGTGGATAAATGATAATGTCTATATAACAGAAAAAAAGCTTAGTATGTTTCCATAATTTAGCTCACAGGCAGTGGTGTTAACCCTGCACAATGTGTTGCGTACCCCTATGGTACTCAAAGGATTAAGGATTAAAACTCCATACAGAGGTAAAATATTGCTATTATATACATGACAATTACCAATTTCAAACACTGAGCTCCTTGTGCCTCTGTTTATCCTGTGTGTGTGTAACAGACTATTAAAAAAATAGCAATGCTTCAGTATAACTTTATACAAATCTTTGCATCAGTGTTACGATGGTTATTGATGTCAGTCACGCTCCTTGAAAAACAGCCCATATGAAGTTATTCAAGCCCCCACCCTTCTCTATCTTTGACATCAACTCCAAAGAGGTTTGTCATAGAAAAGCCATGAGATGGAGGTTGAAATTTCCTGTCTGTGAGACATTTCACAGGATCTTCAGCCTACGTGGTGTTTTATTTACTGCTCTTGGCCCTGCGAAATGACTCAGACAGGGAATTTCAACCTCTACCTAACTGAAAAGTAGGTCAGTCCCGTTGATCCAATACATAAATCTCTGCTCATTGGATCTATGATATTGCCCTGTCAGGTCTTGAGGTCCTCAAAGGTCATTACCATTGGCTGAAATTGGAAGGTCCTCATGGGGCACTGCTGGAAATGGGAGGCAAATGAAAGCCTGTCTCCAGTTGTGAAGCTATCACAGAAGACTCCGGAGGGGGTGAGTGGAAGGAAGGAAAGCTACTCGGAGTGTACTGCTGTCAGGGGTGCCTAAATAGAGTCATTAGACACAGTATACAGGATGTCTGTCTGAACTCACAATGAGTGAGATAACTTGGTATAGAAGAGCAAAGGGCCTTATAAATGAGTGAGCTGGTGATCTAGGACCAGGCCCAAGTGTTGCCAATAGTGTATGGCTAATACACCAGTGGGCAGGTGTGTGTCTCTCCTGTGACTCACGGAGAGCAGACAAGCTAATATATATATTTTTTTGCCTCGTGTATAATACACCCCCCCACAGGGGGCAAAATTGTGCATATTATACCCGAGATTTTACAGTAAGTTATTTTTAAGCATTAACATTTTTTTAATGCCAAAACCATATTGACAATATCAATATTAATATCTAAATAATAATATAACACAGTATTTTTGAGATGAGGATTTAAAAATACTAACAATAATGATACTTTGGCATTCTTTTATAGCATTTTGATACTGTGGTGAAATTAATACAAAGCCTATTGAATACAGAAACCATCAGCACTTACTTTCAATAGGGAAACTACCACCAGGTGTACAAATGTTTAGCTCTCCTTCCCTAGACCAGGGGTAGCCAATTCTTGGACCTCCAGCCTTTAGGGATTAGAATTCCAAAATGGCCAACAATTGGCTTTCCTGGTCCTATACCCTTAGAGGGCTACAAACAGGGGATCATTTCCCAGTGGAGAGAACACTCAAAGCTGTCAAACAGTAGTAGGGCTCTTGTATAAAGTGGAAAAATCACCATCAAATCAATATATACACAACAATGAGAAATTGCCTAAGGACAATTTAACCCTTAAGGAACAGACGGTTGCTGAATAATAGTCATCTATTATTATTAATAATACATTATTGTTTGTACAGTACTCTTATTGTTGTGTATTCATTAATACTCCCTTTCAGGTCAAAGACTGAAAGTATAAAGTAATACATAATTTTGTTCTATCAAATAAATTCTATGTGTGAAAATAACATTATCAGCAATACATGTAAAATTACTACCTCAAGCAATCGTCAGTAACAGCAGTTCCACTTAAAAAGATACCAGTGTTGCCTCTGTGCTTTAATTATAATGTATGTTGAGAGTAATATCTGAGACAGACAAGGAAACGTTAATTTAAAAATTTAGTTTCAATTATGTATATGACAAACATGTTTGTACATTACTTGTAGTAACATTTGCTTCATGAACATTTTAGAGCTGCCTGGCATACATTAAGAAGCAGCTTTGTAGAAGATAATTAATCATGAAAGTAGTTTACTTACCAACAAGTCTTATTACATTCAGTGTGGTGTTTGTCAAGATGGGCGCATTCACCTTGTTCAGACTATAATCTGATCGCTTTCTGCTCCTCAGGGTTTCTCTTGAAACACTTAATTAAAAAACACAAAATTCTGATTGGCGAAGGTTAAGGGAAAAATGTGTAAACATGTCAAATGCCCACTTAAAAATGTCATAATAAGCAGTTCAATGATATGAGCATCTCAATGTCAAGTAAACCTTCAATTATTTATTTTTTTACATCAAAGTGGATATGAACTTAATTGCAATGTGTTTTTGTAAATATCAACATTAACATTAGCTGGACTAATTCATCAGTGCATCTATTCATTGTCTGTATGTATATGTTACACAAACAGGTTCCTCTGGTAATGGAAAGTGTAACACATGAAAGGGCTCTGCATTTGCAGTTAGTTCATGATTTCTAAAGTCTATCCATTCATCTGTCCATACATCTATCAATCTATCTCCTTTCATAATAAAACATTACTGTTCATTTAAATGGACCGTATCACATAAAAGCATGGGTCATTGTGAAAAGGCTTTCAAAGTCAACTGAATGTTGTATTAGTCATTGTTTTATTTAGTGAACATGCCATTAAATATTTTTCTCTTAGTCTGTGTTGAAACATGGGATAAAGTCCCATCCATCTGGATGACAGGGCACTACTGAGATGGATACTCCCGGTCTCTGTGATGGATACTCCCTCCTTCCCTCCATTTTAACTCTAATACTACACTCAGTTTTAAAATGTACCAAAGCCAAGATAAAGCAGAAGTGAAAAGAAAGAAGGAAATACCTGAACAGGGAACCTCTCTTCCAGTGACTCAAACCACAGTATTTTTCTCCAGAAAGGAGTCCTGTGTTCCACATTGACTAAGAGAAAAGGTTTCAAAGGTAAGTTCACTATAATCTTCTTTTCTCGGTCGTCCATTGTGGAACACAGGAACCAAGTGGGTATACCAAAGCTATCTACCATGATTCCTGGGAAGAAAAAGAGAAGAAAGCCATCCAATGGAGACCAGTTTCCACAGGACCAACTGGTACAACATGAACCTCTGAGGCAGTAAATGAACCAATAGGGTTCTTAGCTTCAGAGAAAGAGAAATCAAGAAGGAACATTATACGAGCATCTCAGCCAAGAACAGGATATTCACACAATAGTGTTTGGTGAAAGTGTGCACAGACTGCAACGTTGCCACCTTACACAGCTGCTCAACAGTGGCCTGATTCTTATGGGCCGAAGATGCATCCAACAATCTAATAGAAGGTGCTGTGACTCACAAAGGAACAGGGTTCTTCTTGAAGACATTTGCCTGGTGGACGGTTGCCTTAATGCAGGAAGTAAAAGTAACCTTAGACACAGCAAGACTGGCACACAGGCCATCCGGGATGATAAAGAGTGAATCAGATTTCTGAAACAACTGCTTCCTATGGAGACCGTACTTCAAGCAATGTACCACAACCAACAGTTCCTGCTCCTGTCTAGAAGAAGGATCCAGACATCAAGAAGGAAGGACAATTTCCTGATTTATGAGAAACTCTGAAACAACCATGAGCAAAAAGCCCCTAGGAGTATGTAAAATCACTATCCTGGTGAAAAAACAGAAAGTGATGCTTACAGGATAAAGCATACAGTATGGCTGCCTACCAAATGGACACAATGTTTAGTAGAAAGGTCATCTTGAGCATCAGTAGGAGAAAAGAAGCAGCTGAAAGAAGCTCAAAAAGAGACTTCTGGAACACTCCTAATACCAAGTTCAAGTCCCACAGTGGAGTGAAATCCTGAAAGACAAGGTAGGAATGAGCACCCCTTGAAAAAAAGGTATTTACATCAACAATAATAGAAACAAGACTAAGCCTTTTCTCAACAAAATCTTGAAGAAAGGCCGAGACTACCGAAAGCATAAAAGGTTTTGGTTGCAAATCACAATCGGCACACCACTGATAAAAGTGGGATCAAACTCTATGATAGACCTTGGATGAAAACAATTTTCTAGCTTGGAGCATTGTAGAAATGATAGCATCCCAAAAACTCCTTTTCATCAAAATGCTGGCCTCAAGAGGCAAGCCATCAAAGCCAGCTACTCCACCCAAGTATGGCATATAGGGCCTTGGGTCACAAAGTCTGGCCTCAAGGGGAGGCGAAAAGGCTTCTCTGTGGACAGAATGAGAAGATCCAAAAAAACCAGGCCCAATGGGGCCAGATCGGAGCAGTCAGGATGACATCAGCCCTCTTCATCCTGACCTTTCCCAGCACCATAGGAATCAGGAGAATTGGAGAGAACACATAAGCTAGAGGAAAATTCCATGGTATGGTCATCACATCCATCACAAAGGCCAGAGGTACCCATGACCTGGCACAGAACAGAGTAACCTTGCATTTCAGCCAAGAGACCATGAGATCCCCCACTGGTAATCCCCAATGGTGGATGATAAAGGTGAATATGCTCTTATTGAGATCCCAATATCCGGGATCCAGGTGTTGATTAGTTAAGAAGTCTGAGGCTATGTTTTCTACACCTGGAATATGAACGGCGGCCTCGGCCCACTAGAGGATCTTCCAACCTTAGCCCAGGCTGACACTCTTATAGTTCCGCCTTGGCTGTTGATGTTAATGACTGCCGTTTTTTGTCTGACTGAATCTTCACTGGAGACCCTAAAGTGTATGAGACCAGTGGCGTAGAGCTAAGCGAATTGCTCACAACTCCAGGACATTGATGGCTAGGAAGGCCTCCCTCCTGGTCCAAAGGCACTGGGCCACCAGACGACCCAGGTTAGCACCCAGCCCAACAGGTTGGCACCCGTGGTGACCACAATCCACTCCAAGATAACAAACGGATGCTCCAGTGTCAGATGGGACAGCTGAAGCCACCAGCGAAGATCTTCCTTTGTTCACAGAGACAGAGAATTGACATGAGGCATATAATCACACAGAATTCTCTTTTTCTCTCACTTGTGAGATGCAGACAATGATCTCACAATTCTAATATGTCACTGAAGAAAGATAGGGGTGTTGATATTTAATTCCTGAGTGATAAAAAAAGGATCCATTTTATTTAAAGGAAATGTCCCTCCTCTATTGATTCCTAATGAAGGTGATTATGAAGTCACGCTGAATATTTAATTCATAATAGTTCATATATGGTAAGCTGGAAATGCCCCAGCAGTACATCAAATACAATTGTTTAGACCATTTATAGGTCAATACTCATTTTACGGGTTACTTGTTATTTATACTTGAAACCTGATTAGCATTTCCATGCAACATGGTGTTTATGTATAAAGTTACCCAAGGTAACTGATAGATCATATCAAGGCTCTGCATTTCTCACACCAAAGTGCTTTTATTGATCCATTTAACATATTGGGTCTTTAGCACATGACTTTGAGCGATAAACCAGCTAGGTATCGGTAGTATATACCTTTTACAAATGGAGATTCATTTGTAATTTTAAAATTCGCACTCATTGTTTATGTTTAGAGATATTCAATAAAAGTTATATTTTATTTGACTTCCAGTGATAAGTTCTATGGTAAATCCATACCCAGGAATTTACCTATTTATGGGATGAGTGCTAGTACTACAGGGTTATCTGTGTGTTTGTTGTTTTGTTCTTCACTATTCCCCTGCAGCACCTCCCTTTAGTTAATTCCTTTGTGGTAACAAGTAGGCAGGGGAAAGTCTGAGAAAGAGTGCACCGGGGATTTTGTTTTATGTTAATCCAGAATAAAAACTCACTCCTGAAACTGAGTGTACAGAGTCACCGCTGAAGGAGACTTGAGTAAAAGATCATCTATGTAAAGGTCCTTGAGAGAGGATGTGAGCTGCCAATGTGGACATCTTCTTTGTGAAGATCCTTGGAGCGGACACTAGAATGAAAGAGAGGGCAGCGAACTGCAAATGAAAAACAAAGGACAGGAAACTCTCATGATCCAGGTGGATCAGAATATGCAGGTAAGAGCCCTGCAGGTCTTGACTCTTCTAGACACATAGCCGGATGACAGAGCACAAAGACTTCATTTTGTGCTGGCTCCTTGGTTCAAAATGGTTGAGGCACTTTAAATTCAGAATAGGAGGGCAGCTGCCACCTTTTTTGGGAACAATTAAAAGATTTGAATAGAATCCGGTGAAGAGCTCTTCTATTGGAACAAGGGATAACACCTGCTTTTCTAGCAGGGAGGAGATTGTGCCAAGGAATAGATGGCCCCTCTCTAGATCCAGAGGAATTCTAGATTAGAATCACACCCAGGCAGACACAACCTAATGAAATAAAGTAATAGAACAGAGTGCAATAAGGCAGAATGTAATATTGTGGTTAATGCCAGTAAAGTATGGCTGCAATATAGGACCACAGAATTACAGAGGTTAACTCACCTGTAACTTCAGTCTTCAGGTTCCCATTACATAATAATGAGAAACTTCAAAGAAGCTCACCATTGAGGTAAAGACAGGAAGTTCAAGTGAACGTCCCTAGATTTTATGTCCTGAAAATGAACCTGTGAACTGGGTAATCCATGACAGAGGAAGCCAGTAAATAGAAGACTTAGAGAGCAGTGCCCATTCACCCTTCTTCTGCATGACATCAGTTACAACTGAATGTAGTGGGCAGGGGTAAAGTGGAGGGAAGGAGAGAGTCTCCACTTCAAAGACTTTACCCCATGGTTCTTGTGTACCACACTACATGACAAAGAGAACTAGTTTTTGAGTTGCTTAGATTAATAGATCATGCTAATTAAAGCATGTTGTGTGCGCCCTATTTGCCTTAGCACGACATTACCTCCCCCCCAGTCAGTGACATTTAACCCTTTGAGAGCCAGACAGGTATCTGCTCTGGCAATCAGAAGGTTAACCCCTTCAATGTAATGGGAGACATGCCAGTGCAGTGGGATGTCAGTGAGCAGGGAAGATAATGTAAAGCTAAGACAGGAAGTGAATGCTCAGCATGTCTTTCTTAATTAGCATAATACATAATCAGACTAAGCAAAAAATAGTTTTGTAAATACAACATAGCTAATAAACACACATGTCATTTTGAAAGCTCTTTAGAAATCACCACAGTTGTTCCTTTCACCAAGAATCTCTGTGCAGTTACCTTTTTGTAGGTGCATCTCCTGTCTGCTCATCAACATAATCTCTCTTGAGTTCTTCTGGGACATCACTGTCACTGTCATACTCCTGGTAAGCACTCTTCTCTAGCTCATCAGACTCATACTGAGGAAAAGGACATGCCATTTGCAGTTTTGTTTAGCATTTATCTGAGTTTTCTGGTATTCATTACAATGGCTAGAACAGAGGTGGAAATCTCGAGGTCTGCCAGCTGTTGTTGAGCTACAAAGTTGTATCCAAACACCAGCTGCATGGCCACAGGGCTAAAACCTTAGCATTGAACTTGTATTAAAAAGCAGATACACAAACTATTCTGACTTGTGTTTATGAGCAATTCACAATCGTTGATGTTGTTATCTTCTTGATAATGCACGCCAGAAACTGAAGTGCTACGAAGAAAGGGAGCAATGTTGAAGCATATCAACTGCATCACAGGGAACAAATACACATTCTATAAAGTCCAGTTAATTGAAATGGGGCTTTTAATCCCTTGAGTGCTAGAGAGGTCTCAACCCATAGCTTCAAAGAGCACTGGAGACCTCACTAGTGTTCAAAAGGTTAAAAGCTCAATCCATGTGAACTTTCAGTTGCACTCCATGATGCATTTGGTTTGCCCTAGAACTGATCCTGTCCTTAGTACAGTTACCGAGCAGGAGCAGAAACAAGCAATTAATGTAACATTGCAGCTAAAAGCAAAAAGAAACATTTAAGGGACAATCTCCACAGACCCTCCCAACCCTAGAGCAATTACATACTATTAAAACACTTAAAATGTGCTTTTTACAACTCTGAAATGCTTATAGGTTTTAAACTGCCTACTTCACTGCATTGTGGGAAAGCTTGGGAGGTGGGGTGAAGGTACCAAGGATCTCCATGTCTGACCCCGCCCTTGCAACTAGCAATAGTGAAGGAGAAATAAACTATTCTAATGCATTCTGGTAGTAGTGTCAGTATAGAACCATTACACCAGTCTCATGCTACTTCCAAAAAACATTAAAATGTCTAATTTCTCCTGCACCAATGCGTGTTATGAGGAACGTGTGTGATGCCACACGGGCATTCTAAGCAGACACCTGTAAGGGCACAGGAGCTGCATCCTCACTGATGTCCAATCTTGTGTCCAAGCTCATGTAGAATTGGGGAAATGAAGGTTCCCCATCTCCAGGAAGCTTCCAGAGAACACAGTAAGTATTAAAAAGACTATTGCTGGCATAATATTAACCGTTTGAGTGCCAGAGGGGTACGCAGCTCATTGCTTTGCAATGCTCTGTGTGCCCCTCTGGCACTGAAAGGGTTAACTCTCACAGTGTGCGCTTTAATACTAGCCGGTGTTGTGTGGGGTGTGAGTGACCTCTTAACAAAATTCCAGATTGGGAAAGAAAAAGTCTGTTTTTATTCAAAGTTAGCTACAGAAATGACTTTGAAATTGGAAATGGCAGAGAAATTCTTTATACAAGTATGTAAAAATAGCACAATCCCTGGATAAATTATTATTGTTTATTAAAAGCTCTAATCATTATAGAGATACAAAAATGTCTCTAATGATACCACATATGTTAGGGACATTTTTGTATTGCTGTACTGATTAATGTTTAAATACAAATTTATATTTTCCCCGGAGTGTGCTTTTTACTTCCTCTGAGCACTAGGATCCTCCTGCTAGAGAAAGAATTCTTTGTTTTTTGGTACAATAGTTTATTTTATAAATCTTAAACTGTATACAGTGAGGGAAAAAAATATTTGATCCCCTGCTGATTTTGTAAGTTTGCCCACTGACAAAGAAATGATCAGTCTATAATTTTAATGGTAGGTTTATTTGAACAGTGAGAGACAGAATAACAACAAAAAAATTCTGAAAAACGCATTTCAAAAAGTTATAAATTGATTTGCATTTTACTGAGTGAAATAAGTATTTGACCCATTTGCAAAACATGACTTAGTACTTGGTGGCAAAATCCTTGTTGGCAATTACAGAGGTCAGACGTTTCTTGTAGTTTGCCACCAGGTTTGCACACATCTCAGGAGGTATTTTGTCCCGCTCCTCTTTGCAGATCCTCTCCAAGTCATTAAGGATCTGAGGCTGACGTTTGGCAACTCGAACCTTCAACTCCCTCCACAGATTTTCTATGGGATTAATGTCAGGAGACTTCTTGAGCCACACCTTTGTTGCCTTGGCCGTGTGTATTGGGTCACTGTCATGCTGGATTACCCATCCACAACCCATTTTCAATGCCCTGGCTGAGGGAAGGAGGTTCTCACCCAAGATTTGATGGTACATGGCTCTGTCCATCATTCCTTTCATGCTGTGAAGTTGTCCTGTCCCCTTAGCAGAAAAACACCCCCAAAGCATAATGTTTCCGGTGGGGATGGTGTTTTTGGGGTCATAGGCAGCATTCCTCCTCCTCCAAACACAGCGAACTGAGTTGATGACAAAGAGCTCAATTTTGGTCTCATCTGACCATAACACTTTCACCCAGTTCTCCTCTGACTCATTCAGATGTTCATTGGCAAACTTCAGATGGGCCTGTACATGTGCTTTCTTGAGCAGGGGAGCCTTGCAGGCGCTGCAGGATTCCAGTCCTTCATGGCGTAATGTGTTACCAATTTTTTTCTCGGTGACTATGGTCCCAGCTGCCTTGAGATCCTCCCATGTAGTTCTGGGCTGATTCCACACCATTCTCATTACCATTGAAACACCACAAGGTGAGATCTTGCATGGAGCCCCAGTCCGAGGGAGACTGACAGTTATTTTGTATTTCTTCCATCTGAGAATACTCACACCAGCTGTTTTCACCTTCTCACCAAGCTGTTTGGTGATGGTCTTGTAGTCCATTCCAACCTTGTGTAGGTCTACAATCTTGTTCCTGACATCCTTGGACAGCTCTTTGGTCTTGGCCATGGTGGAGAGTTTAGAATCTGATGGATTGATTGCTTCTGTGGACAGGTGTCTTTTATAAAGGTAACAAGCTTAGATTAGAAGCACTCCCTTTAAGAGAGTGATCCTAATCTCAGCTTGTTACCTGTATAAAAGACACCTGGGAGCCAGAAATCTTGCTGATTGATAGGGGTCAAAAACTGAATTTCTCTCAGTAAAATGCAAATCAATTTATAACTTTTTTGAAATGCATTTTTCAGGATTTTTTTGTTGTTCTTCTGTCTCTCACTGTTCAAATAAACCTACCATTAAAATTATAGACTGATAATTTCTTTGTCAGTGGGCAAACGTACAAAATCAGCAGGGGATCAAATAATTTTTTCCTGCACTGTAAGACATTAGCGTATTCAGAAGTAGTTTTATTATATGTTTTGTTATATGTTTATAAGCACAATATTTGATCTTGCTGGGCACTGCAGTTCTCATTTTAGCCCTCAGTGGATTGTTGTGCCGAGTATTGCATTCAAAGAGCAGTAAACTAGGAAAAAATATATATTGTACCTTTCCTGCTGAGTGGGTGCCAACACTGAATATATTTCTCATTCAACAAAGTTATCACAACTCAACCATTTAATTTTTTTAATATACTGCAATGGTCTGTTGAGGTCTGCAAGTGGTGCTGTTCCTATTACTATGGAATCATAGGCCATGACATAATGTGCATTTTATACATATATTTTATACCATTTGCTCTGATTAAAAAATATCTTTAAGTGGCTGTGTGTGTGTATTTTTCTTAAAACCATCTACTACTCTTTTAACCCCTTTTAAGTCCAAAGAGGTGTACAAAGAATTGTTAAGCAATGTAATGCATACTACTTCGGTCTTTAAACAGTTTTTAATATTTTTGTTAGTGATATTGCAAAAGGTCTTCAAGGTAAGGTATTCCTTTTTGCAGATGATACCAATATCTGCAATAGGGTAGACATTCCGGGGGGAATAAGCCAAATGACAAATGATTTAGGCAAATTAGAAGAATGGACAAGAATGTGGCAGATGGAGTTTAATGTTGATAAATGTAAAATAATGCACTTGGGACATAAAAATCCAAAGGAAAAGTATACTATTAAGGGTACTCTGCTGTCAGAGACAACAGATGAAAGGGATTTGGGAGTAATTATTTCTAATGACTTAAAGGTAGACAGGCAATGTAATAAAGCAATGAGGAATGCAAGCAGGGTACTGGGTTGTATACCTAGGGGCATTAGAAGCAGAAAAAGGGAAGTGGTCATGCCACTCTACAGGTCTCTAGTTAGACCTCACCTAGAGTATTGTGTACAGTACTGGAGACCCCATCTCCAGAAGGATATAGATACTCTAGAAAAATTCAAAGAAGGGCTACTAAAATGGTGACTGGTTTACAGGAAAAGAAATATCTGGATAGACTAAATAATCTGAACATGTATAGCTTGGAGGAGAAAAGAGAGATAGGGGATATGATTGAAACATTAAAATACATGAAGGGATTCAACAATGTGCAGGATTGAAATATTTTTCAAAGGAGTAAAAATGTTAGGACATGAGGCCATAGTCTAAAACTAGAGGGACACAGGTATAGATGTAATGTAAGAAAGTTTTACTTCACTGAGAGGGTAGTAGATAAGTGGAATAGCCTACCACCAGAAGTGGCAGAAGTTAATACAGTGACAGAATTTAAGCATGCATGGGATAGGCATAAGGCTGTCCTTAATGTAAGAAAAGACAGAGGACCAAAAAGGTTTGATGTTTTTACAGTAGGAAAATGGGCAGACTAGATGGGCCGAATGGTTCTTATCTGCCGTCAAATTCTATGTTTTTATGTAATTGCTAGGAATAGTAATGAATGCAACTATGTCTAAAACAGGTTGTTTCATTTCCTATATCATCCCTAAGTATTAACTTCTTGTTTGCATTCAGATTTTACAGTTATCAAAAAAGAACTTGTACCCCATTTGAAGCAAGTACGTCCTCAGATTCATCGTCTTTTGAAGAAACTTGTATCTCAAAAGGATTCCCTCCATTGGTATATTGTTCAAACAATGACACTGGTGCTGATTCAGCTGAAGAAGATTGCTTACTTGGCGACATATTTGGAGAGCGAGACTGCCCCAAGCACTTAAATTCCTATTAGAAAAAAAAAAAAAAAAGCATTAGCATTTTAGTGAATACAAACACACCAACAATGACATGCATAAGTCAAACTACATGATCTGCAATCAGTGCAACCACTAAGGGGGGACAGGAGAGACCGTTGTCCCAGTACCGGATCAGAAGAGCGGGGAAGGGGGGTCTGCAGAGCTGAAACATGCTGCCTGCATGCCAGGGGCTTACACAAATATAACATTATTCATAGGGCCCGTGTTTAATGGATATAGGCATACCTGGGAATCTTGAAGTCCACAGTCTCCAGAATAACAATTGGAGCCGGGGTGGGAATGTCAAAATTATGTAATATGTGTCAAAATATAGATGGTGCTTAAAGAGTGTGGGCAGGATTTGGTGGAGAAAAGTCAAGGTTTGTCCTGAAAAAGGGGCAGATTGGGCTAGGGAATGGAAGGAAACAGGTGGAGTTAAAAGGGAACTCACTTACCAGGAAAATCACCCCCGGTGTTCGAAGGTAATTAAGCAAAAAAAAAAAAAAAAAAAAAAAAAAAAGAAAACTTATCTGGAGCAGATCCAGAGTGTTCTCTGGTATGAGTATGGAGTCAGGTGGCCATTGTGTAGGCTTCAGTTCCCTGTAAAAATTTACCAGAGCTACAGAAAGGCTCTCCTACTGTATACAATCTGGCAGCACCAGTAGAGTTTCTGATTGGATTTAAAGCAAGTGATGCATGCAGGATTTTTGCCATACATATCAACATGTGGGCCCATTCAAAGTATGAAGACAGTGGTAAGTGTAACCAATGCACCTTGCTACCTCGCCTTTGGTACAGCACATTAAGTGGAAGGAGGAACTGTAAACAGTGGTGAAAGCGTGCATGTGAAAAACTGTGCAAGTGTCACTTTGCTGGAGTGCACGCTGTAACCAAAACTTCTGGGGGGGTGGGATAAGTGTTTAAAGGGAGACCCTCACCTAAAACCTTGGTGATAGAGAAAGAGCTGTTGTATTGGCCATTTTTATTTAGAAAACTAGTTTTTGAGTTATAGATGATGTTATTAACACATGCAGTGCAGGTTGTATCTGTCTTAGCACTCACTCCACTCACTGGCACTGCTCAGGAAAGCAGTAACTGACTTGCCTAGCATTGAAAGTGCAAGTGTCATTGAATGGGGGATAAGTGCCTCCATGACATGCCTTAATTAGCATAATCTAAATATCTCAAAAACTAGTTTTATAAATAACAATATTAAATACAACATATAGGTAATTTTGATCTAGATCATTCTTGTCTGTCGAACTCATCTGTTGTATACTCATGTGTTCAGTGCTCTACTCCTTCTTATACCATTGCTCAGCAGTGTGGGTAGAGGTTAGGAATAAAGTATTTGTGATTCCTGCTACCCTTTCCCTGATCCAGTTATGCTGGAATGGATGAGCAACTTTGTGGCACAGACGGGCACAAAAAGATCGCACACTTGTGTTTCAAATCCCAGGGGAGTTCTTACTTTGATTGCTATCAAAGCAATGCACTACGACTACTGAAATCCCATGATTACTACCAATATGTGTATGTGGCTTGTAAACTGGAGCCAGAAGGGCTGATCACATGTGAAAACTGAAGCCAAATCATAGGTTACCTGAGTTACAGGATCACCAAACTACACCCATTTAGAAATCAGTATGTATTTGATTTAAATTACTGGCCAGGAAGAGCCCATTTAAAATGAATTAAATAACTAGTCGATTTAATTGCAGTTTCATTTGACAGCTTCTGTATTCTCTAGCAGGATATAGATACTTTACATCTTGAGAATTTTACATGAGTCTAAAGAGTCACTGTTGGCATCGTTCTCCATGGCTAACCTCATTCTGGCTGACATGGTTGATTGCTTAGTGTGAAAAATGTGTTAACTAAGTCCAACAAATTACCCATGACTGTCAGCAATGTGTTCTTATTTACACTTATTTATCACAGGTGGTGCTAGGTATCTAATAGCTATATAATGCACTTCAAATAAAAAACAAGGACTTAAAAAAGCTGAGAACACCAAAATTTAGAAAAGAAAATGCAATAATTTATTGGTATATAAATTGAAAATGATCACTGTGACAAGACCCCAAGTACAACCTAAATGACCCCAGTCAAAAACATACTTACAATAATGGTCAAATAATCAAAAAGGACTATATTAAAAGTCTAAAAACAGTATAATCGGGTAGCAAGACAAGGCAAATATTGGGCATATATACTGGAAGTACAGGTCTAGCTAGGAACACACCTATATATTGAATGTACTTCTACCTACCAAATAAACGTAATTATATAACATTTAGTTTCCAGGACAATCATCTACTAGAAACATCATTCATCCAGTATGTTGTTTATTTCAGCACCCCCACCTGTTTAAACTTGTTATAACCCACCACAATAATTTAAATCCTTCTGCATGTGTGACGCTAATGCTACGCTTCTCCCAATGTAAAGATGAATCGATTAATCAGCTTGGGATAAACAAAATTTCAGGTTTAGTACTTCTCTAACAAATGCATGTCCATAATCCTTGGGGTAGAAAAAGCTTTGGATACACTTCCAACATTAACACAATACAAACAGGGTGTGTTACGTTCCTCAAGTGATCTGCATTCCTGTCCATCATATAAACCATCCTGTCATAACATTACCCATAAAGGAGTTTTTGGCAATGAGCATACCCTCTATTTGCGTTGCATCTTCTGGGACCCAGATGAAGCTCTGTATTGGATTGAAACATATGTTGGCCAAGCATATGAAATTAGAAGAATACAGGGGTGAATTGCATTGGAGAGAAATTTACAATACAAGGCCTCCATACTCCAGACTACAACAAAGTATACAATGAACATAGAGGATGCACCCATCACAAAACTCCTCCATGGTGAACGTTATGACAGGACAGTAAATATGATGATGATAACGTTATACTCTCAAGCTTTTGAGCGGCAAATGTACAAGGCTCTGTCCTGCTGTCCTGACCTCATTTGCAGTCCTAAACTAGTCCATCTATGACATTTGTGAAATTAAGCATTTTCGAAAGTATATTTTACACTAAGCACTGAGGCCCATTGGATAGCTAAAATATTAACCCAGTTCAAGACAGGGCCCCTAATGCAAATTGGAACTGATTTACTAAAGCTAAGCTATACCTGAATATATACACAGAATAACAATGTGTAATCCCTATGTCACAATCATCTGTGAGCTATAATGTTTCTTAATTAAAACAACATAGATAGTTTCTTCACTTAAAAAGCATATTATACAAAAGTCTGATTTAAGTAAACAAAATTTACGTTTATAAGAATAAACCTTTCCGAAACAAAATATTCATATATTGTATGGCTTTTCCTGCTGCAGGCAGTTGCTTTTTTTTTTTTTCAAAAGTTATAACCATCCTGTCAGGAAATGATGAAGTGATTACTATCACATTCTATGGAGACTTGAAGCCAGAGGCTCACCTCTCTAACAGAATGCAGAAGAATAACTCATGGCACCGAGTGAACTGTAGATGATCTCTCTGGACACCAGAGGGCATTGGTACAATAAGAAAACAACAGTTTAAATGTTAATACCTCTGGACCAGACTATCGCCCAGCAGTAGGATTACTTATGTTTAATTCATCAGGAAAAGCCCTACAATATATGCGTGTTTTCATAATATAGGTTAACTTCTCCTTTAACCCCGTTAGTGCCAGAGATCTGTGCAATTAATTATGAAGTAACGTGTTGCAAAACTCATAGAGACAAAAAAATACAATTAAAAAACAGACTTTCTTAAAACATCATTTTAATCCACTCTGGTGGAAATGTGTGGAGAGCCAGAATAGTATGTATATATAAGGGCAGAGTTGTGAGATGTTATATCCTCATAGGCGTGCGCACAGGGTATGCCGGGTGTGCCTAGGCACACCCTAATCGGCCCCATGAGCACCGGCTTTTCAGAACTTAAATGGCTGTTTCTGCATGTTAATGCGGCTGCGGCACAGGCTTTATACCTTAGCCGCTTGCCACAGCTATATGATGCTTGTTTGTGCTTTTGGGTGCACACCCTAATGCAATTGGCTGCGCACGCCTATGTATATCCTTAATTGAGGTACATGGGCCTCAGGGTTCTTCAGTAAAATGCTGTAATGCTGGAGCATCCATATACTGAGTACTGGAAGGTTATGCACTAAGGTGTGATAGAGAGGTGATAAAGTGGAGATGATTTCTCCAGTGATATTACGTCTCCAGTTCCTATGTTATTCTATACAGCTCATGCACCAAGATCTCCAAAGTTAGAGAAATCTTAGTGCATTGGCTCCATAGAATAACATAAGACTTGCAGAAGTGATATCACTGGAGAAGTCATCTCCACTTTTCACCTCTTTATCACACCTCAGTGCTACACCCCACTAGTCTACATTATTTGCTACTGTCTTAGCTATTAAGAGGATTTTTATGTACTTATCAATAAATCCAGGAACCATGGGGTGATATCCCCTCTGTAGGAGGGCAGGACACTTGTAAAAACAGCATTCTGAGGCAAAGACTCACAACCTTAATCACTTCAACCTATACAGACATGCTCAATTTGATATATAGCAAAGTTGATAAAGACATGAAACACAAGAGGAACAAGAAAGGGAATTCCATGAACAGAGAACCTAAGAGCTTCCCCGCCCAGGACACAAAGCAGTGGTTGTTCTCCAGGAGGGAAAACCTATGTTACACAAGGATTAAGAGAAAAGCATTAATCTTAAAGTACACAAAAATCACCTTTTCGCTTTCATCCTATGTGGACCACAGGAACCATGAGGATTTAACAACTCATCCACCAAGATTTTAGGGAGGGAAAGAGAAACAGTACCAGGTTCAAAGGGAAATATATGGTACAACATAAACCATAGATGTCGTTGCACTCTAACACCATAAACCAAGGAAGAAAAACAAGCAAGGTACTAGTCCAACAGGAATCAGGAAGAACACCTAAACCTACACAGGCACAACAGCCTGTAAGACATTCAGTCCAAAGCTGGCTTCAGCCAAAGCCATCACATAACACAGCACAGGCTTTTTCCTGAAGGAAGGCACAGGCTTCTTCCTGAGAACAAATGGTTGCCGTGATTCAAGTCATCCTTACCTTAGTCACAGCCAGGTCTGCTTGTGGATGACCCTTATGGATGACAAACAGGAAATCTGATTTCAGGAAGTGCTGCGTTGATGGGCATAGTACCTCAGGAACAGCACCACATCAAAGAAGGTGAAGGTCCCGCTCATGTCTTAGTAGGAGCTGGGCATAGAGAAAGAAGAACAACTTCTAGATCGATGTGAAACTCAGAAACAATGTTAGGGAGAAATCTTATAGGAAGAAAGACAAAGAAGGAAGGTGAACAATATAAAGCATGCAATTTGGCCACTGACCAAATCAAGACAACTGCCAAGAGAAAGGCGGTCTTGAGAGTCAGAAGATGCAGGGGAACCGAAGACACATACCTAAAAGGAGCCTTCTGAAGCACACCTAGAACCAGGTTCAGGTTCCATGAAAGTGTGGGATGCAGAAAGACCAGGTAAACACAAGACACCTCTTGGACGAACATTTGCACATAAGGCAATTAAGCTGTAGCATGATAACAATGACAGGAGAAGAGAAACCCTTATTTCTCAATATGGCTTCAAGATCTGAATGACATGAGCCCACTCCATTCTAATTTTCCAATACACCCTGGGAATCAGGGGAATAAGATGAAAGGCATACACCAGAGGAAAATGCCATGGAATGACCATCGCATCTAATGCAAAAGCCAGAGCATCTCAGGACCTGGCACAGAATTGCAGAACCAGCCGAGATGCCATTATGTCCACTGCCAGGAGACCCACACTGTTGTACTTTCGAGTTAAAGTGGGCTACCAAATGTCAGGATCCTGGCACTGGAGACTGAGGTCGTCCGCCATGGTGCTGACCACTCATGGAATAAGAATGGCGAAGCCTCCGTCCACGTGAGAATCATCTGAACCTTGGTCCATGAGGAAGCACTCCTGGTGTGTCCATAGACTGATGTAAACAACTGCTGTCACATTATCTGACTGGATCTACACTGGTAATGCCTGGAGCTACTGAGACCAACGCATCAGAACTAGATGAAGGGAATGAAGTCCAAGAACAGTGATGGACAAAGTGCTCTCTTCCACAGTTCAAGCACCCTGTGCAGTCAGGTGACCAAGGGCTGCAAGCCAGCTTATCAGGCTGGAGTCCATCATAACTATGACCAGAGTTGGGAAGACCAGGGGTTGCTCTATGGACTTACATAAAATGGGGTATATTGGTGAAGTACACAAGCTTACACATTCTGTGGCTAAGCTATGTAAAAAAAAAACTTTAATTTTTGTTGAAATATGTAAATGAACATTGGTATAATACATGCTTTATAAAGGGTTTCCATTTGGGTCATTTCTATGGAGCAGCACAGGATTGTTTTTTGTTTTATCTTTTACTTAATTTTCCTAGTTTTGGGGCAAGTGGAGAACCCTTCAATCCTTGCTGAGCTTCATACTTTATTCATTTGCGTTAATCTTTTGTATATATTTTTATTTTCCAAGTTTTGGGAGAGTGGAGAACCCCCCTCAATTCTTGCTGAGCTTCACTCATTTGAGCTTATCTTTTTGTATGTATATTAATGTGTGTATATCATGGTGTGCTAGCTCTGCCAAATAATTTCTCCTAATTCTAGCTGCTTTTTTTCATATGTCACCATATACAGCATCTGATGGATCTGTTCGAAGCCTAGGAGCATCTGAAGATTGAAGCAGTGGTGAAGATGGGCAGAGTACATTGGCTAATAGAGATTAGGGCACCAGATACACTTAAAGCCCAAGAGAGGGCAAATGTTAGTGAATACATTCATGATTTTTTCTTTGAGCTGTTTTTAATAAATATACTACATTTTTACTTTTACTTTTTTGTCTCTTGTTTCCTGTGTGTTTGAGCTATACTTCACTAGATATCATTGGTATGATATATGCTTTATTTAGGGATCCCATTTTGGAACTTTTTTTTATGAAGCAGTGCATGTTGTTTTCTGTTTTTGCTTTTATTGTAGGTGCATTCCTAGTATGGGTAAATGGAGAACCCCCACAATCCTTCCTGTTCTTCATACTTTATTAATCTAGGTTCATCTTTTTGTATATGTTTAGATGTGTACTCACACTGAGGTTTTCTTTGCTCTGCAACATACTTTATGATTCAAATTGCTTTTTCACCATATTTCTTATCATTTAAAGGGTGCTATTGAGGAATGGATAGGCAGGACTGAATCGGAGTGTGCAACAACTCTTATGAAGAATCCTTTAGGAAAAGGTTGTCCAGGTAGGGAGTCAAAGATATCCCCTGAGAATGGCTGCGAACTAATAGAGCTACTTTGTGAATTTGTGTGGAGTGGATGGGAAAGCAAGGGGGGGGCATACATAAATTTAAGCACACCTATTTCCTATCTTAATGAAAGTGTCAATGTGGTGAATTTGAAAGAATTTTGGTGATGTTAAAAATCACCTATATGTAAAATGCTGATTAGTTCTGGATGGCATGCATTACTGATTTTTTATTTGCATTATTGTATAGTGTTTTGTAAGTTGTGTTCGTCTGGGTACAATGTGGTGTCGGGGAAATCACCGAAGTTCCATCTGAGTTTAGTTCCGTTCTCCACCGTTTCGCCAGGCACACACTCTTTTATATATTTTTTAATTTGTTATTGTTATATATAGATTGCACATTTTTCATTTGTTATTTGATTTGGATTGTTGATGTTATGACTAATATAATACAATACATACATTTTCTTTGGCGCCAGTCCGAACATCAATGATCAGAATACAGGTAGATTCCAGTTTTTTGCAATTGTGATCAGAATATAGGTAGAATCCAGGTTTTATGCAAATGAGTAATACATTTGAAGATTGACCGAGGTTCACTCTCTTTAATTTATAATTTATACCATAGGCACTTTGAACACTTTGTATATTTACATACTAGTGGACATTATGAGTTTTGCTCTTAGTTTATGAGAAAACATACCAAAATCAGTTCAGGTTGCCATTTTCATGGAGGCAGACATGACAAATGATAGACATTTTTTCCAACTGAAGCAGTCAGAGAACATCAGCCTGCTTAATACTTAAGGACCAAAGGGCTGTGCAGCACATTGTCAAGCAATGAATTGTACACGCCTTTGGTCTTTGAAGGTTACGATTATCCTTTGTTAACTGTGATCCTGTCAGCAACTGTCATGTCTGACTCCATGGACAGGACACGCAAGACTGATTGAAGATCAATGGAAAGCATTAAACCAAATTCTAACCGAAGTCTAAACTACCATGTAAGCTATTCAATAAATGTCTACAGGAAAAATAATGCAAGCTTATTTCAAACAACGGTGCTACAAAAAAATACACTGTAGAAATCCACAGAGAGCTCTTCCTGCTGAGAGATGAAATGACCTGTGCTAGCACATAACACAAGCTAAATGGATACATTATCTGCCATACATTTCAGACCATCAACACACTACATCTAGAACCCACTAGATGCACTAAACCTACTTCTATGCACCACACAAACCTAAAAACAACAACTGCCACATGTTCATTGAGGGCTCTATACCAACAGGGCTGTGAAAACAATCATACTAGCAAAACCAAACATCGCACAGCAAATGTACCACAAACAACATACAAAGGAATCAAGCCACCACTTCCCCCACACTCCCTCATAAAACACAGTATTTACTAAATGAAGTTCCCATTTCCCTCACCATCCAAAAAACTCAACATTTTCATAACAGAGCCCCCTCCCAGTCCAAGTCAAACCAACATGTGTAATAAGAGCCCCAGTTACCCCCTCAATCAACTCAACACAACATGCAATAATTCATGCCCTGTTCCCTCACCCAGTCCAGTCAACACAACATGCAAAATATTTGTTTTCCTTTAATCTAGCTTTCTGGACTTCAGTTTGTATCACACTATTATCTACTTCTACTTTGTGTTAAGCATGTTCCCTTACTACCAGTGATTATATATACTTCTGTGCAGTACATCCACTGCGATTTTTATAGGCTTGTACATTTATGTCTTTTTTATGTTGTTATTACTCTCCAACTGTATAGCTGCACATAAAATACATTTTAATTAATATTATATTTTTGATACATCCGTTATCGCCAGATTTATTCAGACACATTATTTCTCACCATTCCCTTGTGTGTTGTTTTCCCTCAGACCTCCACCCATCCATAGACTGTTGTAAACATAAAACAACGTTAAATGTTTCTGTTTCTTTACTGCTCTCTTTATTGAATGTACTGTGAAACCTTCAACTTGGCTGTTATATTGATTTCCTTACATACCGTATCCTAGTAAATGACATGTGTTCCAAACTGTACATTTATGGAAGGACATCTGGGAAGTTACTATATATATATATATATATATATATATATATATATATATATATATATATATATAAATGTTTAAAGGTAAGCAAAGACTCCAAGTGTATCAGTCTATGGAACTGTAAATGAGAGTAGAAGGTATTCATTTATAAGATCCTTGATGATCAGTAAAATGTTCTTGGGTGAAGAACTATTAGGGTGCATTAAGTCATACTATCTTAGCTTAAAACATGTTTTTTATTTATAAATGTAATGCTTCATGTATAAAGAAGAAAGCTTACATTGTAAGCTTTCAGGCAGGACCTCACTTACACTGTTTCATTTTGCAAAGCACTTGTAACCCTGTATTGTCTAAATTATTTATTGTAAAGCACTGCGTACACTTGTGGTGCTATATAAATAAACATATTCATTCATTCATTCAGATAAAAATAAAAAATACAGACCACACCAGAAAGGCATCCAATACATTGCGCTGCAATGCACCAGATACCTCTCTGGTACTCAAAGAGTTAAGTATTTTTCCTCAGGTTAAAACCTAAGGAGCTTGTTTGATACTTTAAATTTATTGGAGACCTCACTAGTAGTTGAGGTATTAAAAGCACAATATGAATTAACCCTTGAGTGCCAGAGGGGTATGCAATGCATTGTGTACCCCTCTTCATTAAGAGAGTTAAAGGGAAGTTTGTGATAATTTTTTTTTAATTCATTCCCTGTGGGGCAGTTGATTTGCCCCAGAACTGAATCCCTTTGGCTTTCATAATATTGCCCACAAAGGTATCAATCTATTTTACCGTATAAATGCTCACTAGTGATTATTTATTAGTACTTGAGAAAATTGTATC
The DNA here is from genome assembly GCA_037306005.1 of Rhinophrynus dorsalis. Classification (NCBI taxonomy): domain Eukaryota; kingdom Metazoa; phylum Chordata; class Amphibia; order Anura; family Rhinophrynidae; genus Rhinophrynus; species Rhinophrynus dorsalis. The sequence goes on from CM074723.1 coordinate 412,935,884, forward strand.
ATGCAAATATATAACTGAAGTATCAAATATCTAATTAAATTAAAATATGTTACTTCCATATGTCTAACCCTTTGCTTGACAGAGAAGAGATGTCTCCAATGAATGTATTGGAAACATCTGTAGATCCATTGGGATCCATATAAGGTTTCCATGTCTGCTAGAGATGTCTCCAATGCATGTGTCTGAAACATCTGCAGTATCCATGGGGTTCCATATAAGGTTTCCATGTCAGCATCCTTTAAGAACAGGCCAAAAGACCGTTTTCAATTTTTGGTCAAAGATTATTGGCATATGTTAAGGAGCACACATCACCTAATAAATCCCAATGAATCTTAATCAGAGTAGAAAAAAATGGCCATTTTAAATCAATGGTTGTATATTTGGTCTCTAAAATGAACCTTTAATTAGTATCTGATGTAATGTCTGTGGAGGTCGACCTGATTCTTTGTTGTAAGGACCCCAAACCCCTCTCGATGAAGGCTTCTTAGGAAACCTACAGTGAGAAGAGTTTGGGGTCCTGGAGTCATGTAATAAAGAATGCTTTGCCTCAGCTGAAAGATATCCACTATTAATTATTCATTTCTGGATAACCAGTCTGCACAGAACTGGTTCATGGGGGCCATTAGGCTTTTATACCCAGATTAAGATAAGTGGGGTGGTTTATAATTTGCCTCTAATAGTGTTTGTTGTAGATAAATAGTGGAATGAAGAAGGACTAGCTAATATTTAATTTGGAAAATACTAAAGGTAATGATTGGGTGTTCAGAACATTGACAGGAGGGTGTAGTAGATTCTGATCGACCCTCCTTTTATTAAAGGGATTTGCCCTCTTCCCATATCTTAGTTCAGAAATCTAGGAATCCTGGTGTACACAGCCTCAACATGTGTGCACCCTGTGGCTGCAGTCAAAGTGGAGCTTAAAGGGATAGTAATGTTTCCCAATAAAAGCATCTCCAATTAATCTTCATAGTTTTTAGACCATGGAGAGTGTTATTTCAGTACTATGAGAGTTGTAGTTCAAGAGTAATTGAATGACAAAGTATCCCCCTCCCGTCCCTTATACCTAGTGTAAGTTACCTCCCCTCATATGTGGAATCTGGTCTTAAGACCAGACAGCTCACAGCAAGGGACAATCTTCTTACTGTGAGAACAATGAAATCCCTGCCGCCCATGACAGGTTTTTCCCTTATGCTAATTGATGATTGCCCCTCTCAGCAAGCCATCTGGACACCACATTTCTGTTCTGAGCTGAGCAGTGTTACATCAGTAAAAGGGGCGGAAGGGGGAAACTTTATAATTCAATTACTCTTGAACTAAAACTCTGACAGTATTGAAATAACATTGTCTATGGCTCAAATACTATGAAGATTAATTGAAGCTGCTTTTATTCTGAATTACTATCCCTTTACCTTCTTCAGGCTACTCAGAGAAATGTACCCACTTCAAACTAGAACCACTGATCCAAGTCGTCAATATCAACTCGGTTGGATATGGAAATGCACCCTATGCAAATCTGGCTCTGGTGCTAATAAAATGTCTCCATCTATGACAGAAAGCGGTGGTTTGAATGTTGAGGCATGTTATTCACTTTGAATATGTTACACCTATCTTCCTCGATTTGCACTGGCTTGTTAGTCAGGTTTTGAATTCTGTGCAAGATCACCTTAAAGGGATAGTAATACTTCGTTTTAACTTTATTTTATTTTGCAGGCATTAAAAAAACATGAAGAATGATATAAGTCTTATCTCTCAAACCTTTATGGTTTAAGAGCTATTCACAAGCAAACTTTCTCCTCCTGCCCCTTTTATCTAGTGTAAGCCATCTCTTCTCAGATGTGGAATCTAGTTGTAAGACCAGACAGATGACAGCAGGGGACAATCTTCTTACAGTGAAAACAATGAAAGCTCTGCCCACCTTGACAAGCTTTTCAGGTTTTTCCCTTATCTTAATTGAAGATTGTCCCTCTCTGCAGTCTACCTGGGTACCTCCCTTCTGATCTGGCTGAGCAGTGTTACATCAGTAAAAGGGGTGGGAGTGGGACACTTTGTCATTGAATTACTCTTGAACTACAACTCTGACAGAATTGAAATAACACTCTCCAAAGTCCAAATACTATGATGATTAATTAGAGCTGCTTTTATTATGAAACATTACTATCCCTTTAAAGTGATAGTAATACTTGAAAACATGTAAATTTAATTCAATACATAATTTAAAAATACATTAATTGCGCCATTTTCAATCTCCCAAAACTTTATAGACCGTCCTGTGGCTCTTCAGTAGAGCCGTGATCCCGTTAATTACAAAGAAATACTTAATTTGAACGGTCTACAAAGTATGCTTGCAAACCAGGCACAAGTTGTAGACGGTTCAAAGGAAGTATTTCTTTGTAACGACCGCAATCATGGCTCTGCTGAAGAGCCGCAGGGCGGTCTATGGACTGCGAGCTCCGTCTCTAAGTTTGAAATCTGACGTCAGCACAAGGGGAGGGGAGGGGAGGGGGAACTTTGCAGACTTATATCTCCCAAACCTTTATCGAAAACGGCACAATTAATGTATTTTTAAATTATCTATTGAATTAAATTTACATGTTTTCAAGTATTACTATCACTTTAATAACATATAATCTATACATACCATAGAACCTATTTATCTGAAGAATTTGCTAGCCCCTCCTTTTAAAGGCATTTGTAGCTTAAGGCCAAGAGGGTGTATGTGGCTAATTTATCTAGGAATCTGTCTGAACTTTTGCTGGACATGCTTTTTCAAGAATGGACCCTTGAATTTGCTGCCATGGAAGGTTCCAAATGCTCAAAGCACGGAGGCTTTCATGACCTGGCCAAAACAGATTTTTTCATGTGCTTATTTTTAATGTTATCTTTTTAAATTTAAATAGTTTATTTTAATTTATATTTACGTGTAAGCCTTTAAAGTGATCTTATTTTAATTATACTTTATTTTTATAGTGCCAACTTAAAGGGATAGTATTGCCAAGTATCTGCTGAAGAGCATCCAGTTGTCCAGGGACCGTATTCCCCTGCAGTCAGCTTGAACGCTGACATCAGGGAAAGGGGAGGGAGGGGGACCTTCGGCGCAGAATATCTCTCAAACCATAAGGAGAGATGGGACTGGGGGCATTTAGTTTAATTTTTTAATGCCTACAAGATTCGGTTGTTTTAAAACTTGGCAAATACTATCACTTTAATCCACAGCTCTGTACAACATGGAAGAGACATTAGCAATACAAATGGAACATAGAAAACAAAAGGATCAGAGGTCCCGGCCCCTGAGAGCTTAAAGTCTAGAGGAAGGTAGGTGGAACACAGAAGTTTAACTGCTATGGGGAGTAAGTGCCTCCTGCCACATGAACTGTTGGTCATTCAGTGGGAGAAATAAATGATTTTCAGTGCAGTGGTCCAGTCAAGAAGCAGGGCTGTTCTGGGGAACAAGACTCTGGGGGAAAGTCACTAAGCAGTGATAAAGCCATGGTAAAGTGGAGATGACTTCTCCAGTTTATCACTTCCCTAGTTCCTATGTTATTCTATGGAGCCTATTCACTAAGAACTCCAAAGTTGAAAAAATCTTTGTGCATAGGCTCCATAGAATAACATAGGAATTGGAGAAGTGATAAACTGGAGTCACCATCACCTCTGTGTCAACAATGGGGTGAAAAATGAGGTGAGGTAAAAAAATTGTCTTTTTTAATAAGTTTGTAAAGTGTGTTGCTTCCCACTTCACAGACGGTAGAGATTTACACGTATAGTGTTATTAATGTCCAAAAAAACTGTTTTAATATATTTGTAGAGGCTAAAAAAAGATCATTGCCACAAACAGCATCTCTCAAACTGCTATGGCTTGAGAGATATTGACAATGAAAGTTCCCCCTTCCCGTCCCTTCTCCTGACGTCAGCGTCTAGCTGACAGCAGGAGATCCCAGTCCGGGGACCAGCTTGCGGCTCTGCAGCAAAGCTGAAATCCCATTATTAGAAAAATAGGATTTTAGTCTTACCTGAATGCAGTGAATACAGTCCTGCACCTGCTGGTGATGGAGATCCGAAGATGAGGCCTTCAGGAGGAGGTCGTCTATATATGGGGTCACACTGATGCCGTTCTGATGTAGGATGGAGATCAATGCTCCCAGGACTTTGTTGAAGACTTGAGGAGCCGTGGTCAGGCCAAAGGTGAAGGGAGAGAACTGGAAGTGCCCTCTGTCACAGGCAAAGCGGAGATACTGCCGACTCTCTGGATGAACGGTGATGTGCAAATATGCATCCTGAAGGTCCAGAGAGGCCAGAAATTCCCCAGGAGACATGGCTGCTATCACTAAGCGCAGAGACTCCTGGCGGTACTGGGACCTGACCACAAAGGAGTTGAGGTCCTTCAGGTCCAAAATGGGATGACAGCCCCCATCCTTTTTGGAAACCACAAAGAGTTTGGAGTAGAATCCCAAGCCCCTCTCCTGAGGGGGAACTGGCTCCAGAACCGCCTTGTCCAGAAGGGCCTGTATAGCTTCTTCAAAAAGGCATCTCTTTTCTGCTCCCAAGGGAGAACGAGAAACAAAGGTCATTGGAGGAGGAAGGAAGGTGAAGGGAATCCTGTATCCCAAGGACACCACCTGTAAAACCCAAAGGTCCACCACAGAGGCCTGCCAAGCTGAGAGGTAGTGGGGTAGCCGGCCACCTACCTGCGCGTGGGGACCTGGGTTCGGTGAGTCATGCAGAAGGAGGTTTGGAAGCCTTGAGCTTTGTGCCGGACTTGGCTCTCCATTGCTGCTTAGGTTTGGATGAGGAGCACGGAGTCTGAGGGCCCGTCTGGGTCGCTTGGCGCGAGTCTGCTTGAAAGGAACGAAAAAGCTGATTCCTTTTAACAAGTGCCTTCTTCCTTAGGCCCACTGGCAGGTGAGAACTTTTCCCTCCAGTGGCCTCATTGATGAGATCCTTAAGTTCAGGCCCAAACAGGGAAGAACCCTGAAAAGGCAAAGACAGCAAAGCCTTCTTGGAGGCTGTGTCAGCTGACCAGATCTAAAGCCAAAGTGCCCGTATGGCCACCACAGACATGGTAGATGCCCTGGCTACCATAAGTACAGCATCAAACAAGGCAGCAGAGACATAATGCTGAGCCTCAGCAATGTTAACGAGAAGAAGCAACATGTCAGAAGTAGTGGCCCCCTGATGGACAGCAGAATTGAGCTATTAAGTCCAAACAGCCACAGCCCTATCTACCCATGCAGCGGCAAAGGTAGGGCGAAAGGCAGAGCCCGCAGTTGCAAAAATAGCCTTGAGAGAAGTCTCAAGCTTGTTGTCAATCCAGTCTTTAACAGCAGAAGCGTCAGCCACAGGCAAGGCAGTTGATTTAGAAAGCCTGGACACTGTGGCATCCACTTTAGGGGGATGAACCCAATGAATAAGGGCCGTTTCAAAAAAAGGATAAAGTTTAGCAAACTTTTTAGACACAGATGGCTTCTTGTCTGGAAATTTCCACTCCTCTGAGACCAAGCAGTCAAGGGTGGGATTAGGTGGAAAGCAAGCATGGGGCCTAACAGGCTCCTGGAAAACATCAGAAGGGTCAGAAGACGCCTCCTGCACCAAGGGAATGTTCAGGATGGACAGCACAGCCCTGATCAGGCCCACAGCTGAGGAAATGGGGTCCGCCTCGAAGGGGTCCCCAAAAAACTGAGATGAAGGAACAGCTGAACAGTCATCATCATCGGAGTCCACCAATAATTTCTCCTCAGAGGAATCAGACACATCAGGTATACCCGGCGGTTTAAACAGGGAAGATCTGATGGGGGCGGGGGTCTCCAACAAAGTGAAGACCCCCTGTAAAGTGTATGGAAGCATTTGTGAGGTGGACCGGAGGTCCCTGGTAGTAGCCTTAAACTCTTGCATCCATATTGGCTCTAGTACATGGCTGGAGGCCCCAGCAGGGGATTCAGGGGCAGCAGCACATGCTGGTCAAACATGACCTGAGTATTCTCTAGGTAATCCTGATTGACATGAGAAGCAATGAGCAATGGGGGACACAGACACCACAGTATGCTTAGTCTTAGGTTTAGCCCCAAGGTATCAAAGTATCAAAACACCCACAATAAAGCTTGTATGATAATTAATGCACCCCAGACACACTAAATTAAGACTTATCTGGTAGGCTAAGGGTTAAGCCCTGCGTAGGATACTCGATCTGCGAATACACAAAATGGCTCCCGCGACAGGAGCCAATCAGAAATGAGAGCGCGAAGCGAGCACTCATGGGAAAAGTAGTTTCACTGACAGAGTACCCCAACAGTGTCCAAAGCCCCCTAAGGCCCCCAACATCCCCAGAACATTGACCGGATGACGGAGCAAAGGAAAACCAACAAAATGAGCCATCTCTGACCACGCTATGTGGAGTGGTTGCAGAGATAGTCCCAAACTGTAAAGTCCCATAGAAGTGAATGGAGCAATGGCATTGATGCGGTAAATGCGCGCCTTGGAACATACAGTTAACGAGGTGAATACCATCAAGTAAAACCACACAAAAGCCCACTCAAATAAAACAGTAGACCCAAGAAACACTGGTCCCAGTAGGGAAAGTGTCCAAAAAAACCCAAAACGTGCTAACCAGCAATAAAAGGGTTAAGTTACCACAGAAACTTGCTCCAAACACCTCACAGACATACAGAATAAAACCCAATGAGTGCATGAGTATGTTGTAGGAACTTCAAGAGAGACCCCTGCGCGGAGGGGAAGCATGGGACATGTGGACCTCAGAACTCAAAGGGTGCTCACCTTTTTCAGCAGGTCTTCTGACTTCAGATTACCATATATAAAGAAGAAGCCTCGGTGGGCAACTCCTGGGGAAAGAACCTGCAGCCAAGATTTTTCCCCCAGGGCTTAGGTCCACAAAAGCACCTGGTAAACTGAGCTATCCACATTTGGGTGATGGGAATTGTCAGTGATGGTAATCCGCCTAATGGTGGTATTCCATTTCTAACAGAAAATAATAAAAAGCCAAAACTATAGAATAACTGTTCTCTTGCTTGTGTCTTGACCAAGGAACAAATTTTACTGGTGGGGGATTGGCTAGCTACAAGTTAAGGAGAGGAGGTACGCTCCACCCAGCAGTCCCTTCTCAGAATTGTTCCTGCCTATTAAAGGGGCTGATCACTTACCCAAAGTTACCAGTAACCTGTATTGGATGACAGAGAAATAACTACTTCATGGGAAAGGTCTACAAAGTATGCTTGGTTTGCAAGCACACTTTGTAGACCGTTCCCATGAAGCAGTTCTTTTCTAATAACGAGATTTCGGCTCAGCTGCAGAGCCTCATCGCGTCGGCCGACACAGATCCCCTTCTGTCAGCTTTACAGCTAACATCAAGAGAAGAGGAGGGAAGGGGGAAAATTTCATTGCCAACATCTGTCAAACCATAGCGGTTTGAGAGATGGGGTTTGTGGCAATGAGAATCTTTTTAGCTTCTACAAATCTATTAAAACATGTTTTTGGACATTACTAATACTTTAAGAATAAAGTGATGATGATGAGTTGTTTGTGTTCCGTTGACTGTTCAGTGACAAGGGGATTTCTAAATGAAACTATTGTACAGAGATTGCAATGGAGGAAAAAACTAAAAGAACCCCCAAAACATTAAAAAGACTATTTTTATAAACAAGCACAATCTTAGGATGAAAAAGCAGATATTTCCTTTTTTGAGCATATCACAAAATGTACAGTAGTTCATAAGGCTTTGCCACACACAACTCTGCACTCAAAGTACTTAAGGGATCAGTTTTTATTATACAAAAAGTTAAATTAAACCGTATGGTTTTTGTTATAACAATACATGACATTTGGAGGAAATGTAAACTTTTCAAAAAAGGGATAGATCTTTGTATAAAAACTTTTGTTTCTTATAATACTTTCTTGCATTATTCGAAGCAACATAAATGACCTCTGCACAAAACAACTTTGTTTTGACGCCTTAGAAAATTGTATCTTAATATCAAGTTCTAATCCTAAAGCATGCACAAAGAATAGGCATGATTCACCCTTGTCTCTCTTACTCTAATTAAAGGAACAGTACATTTTTCATGAAATGTGTTGTAGAGATTTTCATTCTGAGTAAAGAAGGGTACTCCCACTCCTGCCAGTTGTTTTTTTCAAAAGTTATAGTTTAGACTATAAAGAAGTGCATTACAGTGTGATTACTTCCTAAAAGTTCAAACTGACAGCATGACTCATCAGTTTCTATTACATTCTATGGACAACTATCAGTGATTTACCTCTCCTAAAGAATACAGCAGAATAACTGATAGGAGTGTGCCCACTGCAGGGCACTATTAATGTAGAATCCCCCCCCCAAAAAAAGCACTTTAACCCCTTAAGGACCCATGCAGGTCCAGGTAAGGCATGGGATGGGGAGCCATAAGGACCCATGACGTACCAGGACCGTCATGGATTTTAGGGCTCCCATCGCTGCTGCACGCCGTTTGGGGAGCCCTGAATCAGGATAGTGAAAAAAAAGAAAAAAAGAAAAAAGGTCTGTGGTCCTTAAGTGCAGCCACATGTGCATGTGGCCAGTCCTTAAGGGGTTAAACTGTAATAACTCTGGAAATACGCATCTCTCAGCAGTGACAGTACCCTTTATTTACTCGTCAGGGAAAAGCCCAACAATACCTATTCATAGACTGCAATAGCAAAATTATGCTCATATGGATAGGACATGGAAGTACAATGTAGAAAAATATTGTATTGATTATTTTTGAATGAAGCATCTATCACCAGAGGGTGTACCTTTATTTTAGTCAATGTATTTATTTTTTCCACAGGACCCCTTTCTGGATCCATGCTTGTCACACCTTTGGATGGACAATGGGCAGGGAGAAGCATGCATTACTCTGGCCATTTCCAGAGGGACTATTTCCCTTAAGAGATTTACACAAGGGCAGCTGGGGGGGGGGAGGACTCTCACCTGATCTGTGTCTCCTTTCCCAAGAGACCTCCAGTTCTCACCTGCCCCCCCCCCCCCAAAGTAGATCTAAATGCTGTTCTGTGGGATCGGAATAGCTGGGGCGAGGAGGGGACAGGTCTAGCTTATATGTTCCATCAGGGAGAGGTCCCAGATGCTGCCACACTACATCTACAATTATATGGTAGAAACTCAGCATGTATATTTATCCTGCCACCCCTAGTTCTGTATATGGTGGCAAGATACATATACACTCTCCATTTGTCTTCCCATCCAATCTGGTGCAGACCTGTGGCTCTGGCTGACTACCCTCTCCGTGTATGACCCTGGCTTGTCTGACTATCCATTCTGGTGCTGACCTGGGGCTCTGTCCAACTATCCTCCCAGTGTAGCTTACTCTTAGTGAACATCCTACCTGGTGCAGACCTGTGGCTCTGGCTGACTACCCTCTCCGTGTAGGAACCTTGCTTGTCTGACTATCTTAGCTGGTGCTGACCTGTGGATCTGTCTGTTTACTTCGATTGTGGCTCCGTTACCTACAGACACCCATCCTGGTGCAGACCTGGGGCTCTGGCAGACTCTTTCTTACAGACTGAATCAGTAGTCTCCATTGTTGCCATCCTTATTGGAGACATTAAGTATTTATTTATATATATGTATGTATGTATATGGGTGTATGTATGTATATATATATATATATATATATATATATATATGTGTGTGTGTGTGTGTGTGTGTGTGTGTGTATGTATATAACTACCTATATGGGGCACAAGTTGTATATAGCCCTGCATGCCCATACTGGATTGTTGGCATTGTAACAAGTTGGCATTGTAACAAGTTTAATATGTGCATTCTTTGTTTTTAACTCTCTCCTCTCCCATACCATCTCTTGTAGTTTTCTTCTCTTTCTCCCCCCCCCAAACTCTACCTGTATTTACTACCCTCTGCAAGAAGAGTGTGGATTTTCTCTTGGTCCCTGTTTTATCAGCAGTCCCGCTGTGTTAACCCCAGCAAACAACACAACTTTGAGTTCAATGTATTAACTGTATTAGCTGTGAATTCTGTGTCCTTGTGCTCAGAAATGCTTTAGACTTGAGAAAGGGAATTTACCCCGAAAGCTTGTCAATCCATAATCAAACTAAAAATGGAATACTCTACAAAATCTGTAAAATTTCTGGACACAATGGTGACATGTACCAATGGCACAATCCACACCTCTCTCTACAAAAAGCCCACAGACAGATGCAGCTACCTTCACAGCTCCAGCTTCCACCCCTCCCATACTAAACAGGGCATCATCTACAGCCAAGCAACTAGGTACTATCAAATTTGCTCTGACACTAATGACCGTAACTCACACCTAAATGTACTCTCCCAGTCTATGAGACAGAAAGGCTACACATCTAGGATTATTACCAAACAAATCCACTCTGCTCTAAAAACACCACTCACACACCTGCTGCAGTAAAGGAAGAAAAAAAATCTCTACATGGTTACCAGTTGTAGTCACCTACAACCCAGCTTTTGAAGAAATACAGAAAATTATTAAAGATCTACAACCAATGCTAGCAGAAGAAGATACTCTGAAAAATATCTTCTCTGAAACCCCAATTTTGGCCTTTAGACAACCACCAAACCTTCAACAAAAACTAATCAGTCCCTGTTTTATCAGCAGTCCCGCTGTGTGAACCCCAGCAAACAACACAACTTTGAATTCAATGTATTAACTGTGAATTATGTGTCCTTGTGCTCAGAAATGCTTTAGACTTGAGAAAGGGAGTTTATACCGAAAGCCTGTCAATCCATAATTCTGTTAGTCCAATAGAACACGTATTACAAGATATTAATTTTGTTTATTTTACATCTACATCACTGGACTAATATGGCTACAATCTTAACTATATATATATATCTCAAACACAAAATGGTCCAATAACAATGGCAAAAAAGTGCACTTGCTTTGAAGAGCCTAAAGGGCCTTTATCAAAATCTTTTAATGGCTGAGGACCAAGAAACTAAGGTCCCTTCTTCAGATATAGGCTAACAAATAAAGCTGGAATAGTACTGCATTTATATTTGTAGAGTATGACATACACTGGGAACAAATTATATGCAAAATTTAAGGGACTCAATTAACTTAGTGTACATACAGTCTGAACAGATACCGGTATATAAGATATTCAAGGAATTAGATCAACGTCCTGGGAACACACCTCATTAGCACAGAAGTGTGAAGAACCTTTTAGTCTGGGAACTGGCAAAAGACTGTCTCTCTATAACCAGCTATTCAAGATGTTCTATTATAATGAGACAAGAAGCCTCTCCCCAGATTCAGTCCTGTGTTTAATGTGTCAAGTATAACCACTAATTTAAATTCCCATATTTTTCTTTCCTTCTGTGTTCTAAAGTTCCCTTTGAGTATGAGGACCTTCATATTTTTTTAGTCTATGATTTGGACTACAAAAGTGCCTGCCAACTGGTGTGTCAACCTTTCATTTTTTATACTATGTGGAGATGGAGGTTTGTTCTTTTCCTCAATGTCTGTCCTGTTTCCCCAATGCAGATTCCACCTGGGAGCACTATGTACATAGTATAAGGTATACCACATTTGATGAGGCGGAAGTGAAGGTGCAAGTGAATGAATTGTTAATTTCATAGTGTTGCTGTGTATTTTGTATGTTTTAGGATATGTGGACAAAACTATATACACACAAAACATGACAGATTATACAGCAGATAATTATACACATCCATGATAGTGGGAAATGCATGTTCTGGTAAAGTTTTAGGAATAAGGAAGTAATTGGATGAGCAGAGTGGTAAGATACACTGTGATACAGATAAGCTAAGAAGATGCAGACAACACAGGAAGAAGTTGTGTGTGATGAGATTCTCTGTTATGATAAGTACACTATAAGATTTTGATTTATTTCTATACTTTACTGCATGCTTTGTCTGTGTCTATATACTACAAAATGCTATATGATAACCAACTAACCCAGCTTATTAATCCAGCTTCAAATGTTTAAATACATCAGTGAAGCCCTTGAGATATGTTGCATCTATACTTCTTTAACGACTAATCCTCGTCTGTACTGACACTGCAACTTATTTCAATTTCATTATACAAATTAACTATTTCAGAATGTTGCTGTAAAAACTAACTATATAAGAAGTTTGTGTATTGATCAATGGACCTTAATTCAGTGTCATGGTATCAGTAACAGCTGATATCAGCAAACATAACTTTTGTAGCTAGGGTGCATAGCTAGAGGGTTATGGAGGCAAACGCAGCAGGTCATTATATGCAGATTCTCTACAAAGTTTCTGAACAACAGATCTAATTGGGTTAAAATATATATATTGATAGAACAGTTGTATATTTGCACAGGGAATCTGGCCCTTTTAATGCCGGGAAGGCGAGCAGTACTTTTCTACGTGGTGCTTTACTGGCTGCTCCAATGCTTGAGGAGTTAAATTTAACAACAAGGTTGTGTATTTGCTCAATATACCAGTGGTGATACACTTAAAGGATCCTTTTTAAGGTTTTAATATTTTATTCAGTTTTTTTTGTGAAGGAGATTTGGGTGGGATGGTTATGGGGGAAATTCTCAGGGATAAAAATATTTTTTGTAATATTAAACTAATCAAATAAACTAGATTGTTTATAAGAGATTAATATTTTTCCTATCTACCTAAGGTTTGGTGGTTGTTCAGTAAGTATGCACCACCATGCAGTTTTACACGGTAATACCTATATAGAAAAATAAATCACTAAATTATAATGTGATCATTTTTTCCAGGAAATTATTATGCAGTTCCTCCGTAAACATAAAAACTGGCCATAGAGGTCATTATTCAACCATCGAGGATGAAGCCAACTTTTAGCTTCTATAAAGTTATTTACATCAACAATTTATGGTGAGCGCTTGACACCACATGACCTTCTTCCACTTCTAATTTCAGGTCTTTGAAGACAAAAAAAGAGTCAAATCTATGATTAATTATAAACTGCAGACTCATGTCATTGTTATTAATCCTTTTCTTGAATTTGTGTAGATATTTCTCTCCTCCCTTAACAAGTTGCTGATATATCTTGCATATAGGAAGAGATGTGCCCCATAATTGGTATACATATGTCTTTCCTCCCATAGTCCCATCCATAGGTTAGCATTGCTTGGGACAAATCTATGTCCCAAAGCCTTACCACATATCTTTAAATAATATTTACCGTTGAACATAAAGCAGTTATATTTCTAAATATAAAGTATAGCTTGAAGAATAAATATTTTTTATTTTTATGGCATCTTTGAGTCTTTGTCAAAATAATGGTACATTAATTGTAAGCCCTTGGTATGGTTTATTGTATAAAGGTATGTCACATCAAATGTGACTCACAGCAGGTCCTGTCCATGTTACTGTCACAGTTTGTTAGGACTCTCAGACACAGAGTAAGATAAAAATCAAACTTTATTGAAAAGTTAAAGGGGAATCCAGTACATACACATGTCATTTATACAAAATGGGTACAAACAGTAGTAGTGAGAAACGGCAATATAGGCTCTACCGGCCTTGCCAATATACCAGGAAAGGCAGCCAGTAAGGTGGTACTAAAGAATGTTAACCGGCTCTACCGGCCTTGCCAATATACCGGGCAAGGCAGCCTGCAGGATGACACAATAGCAGCAAACTGGCTCTACTGGCCTTGCCAATATACCTGGCAAGGCAGCCTGGAAGGTTACACAAAGCATAGAATGTGGCTCTACCGGCCTTGCCAATATACCGGGCAAGGCAGCCAGGAATATCAGGACTACTCCACTAATGCTGAGATGGTAAGGCAGCAGCCAAATATGGAGAGTGGAGCAAACCAGTCTCACCGTATAGACAGTAAAATAGCCCAACCGGTTCTATACAGAGGAATCAGCAACCGGTATGTGTAGTAAACCAGTACCACTTACTGGAGCAATGGAACGCCCAACCGGTTCTATGCAACGGGTCAGCAACCGGTACGTAGAGTAAACCAGTACCGCGTACTGAAGCAATGGAACGCCCAACCGGTTCTATGCAACGGATCAGCAACCGGTATGTGGAGTAAACCAGTACTGCGTACTGGAGCAATGGAACGCCAACCGGTTCTGTGCAACGGACTCTGCAACCGGTATATGGAGTAAACCAGTACAGCGTACTGGAGCAAAGGAATGCCCAACCGGTTCAATACAACGGAATCAGCAACTGGTATGTGGAGTAAACCAGTACCGTGTACTGGAGCAATGGAATGCCCAACCGGTTCTATGCCACGGAATCAGCAACCGGTATATGGAGTAAACCAGTACCGTGTACTGGAGCAATGGAATGCCCAACCGGTTCTATACAACAGGATCAGCAATCGGTATGTGGAGTAAACCAGTACAGCGTACTTGAGCAATGGAATGCCCAACCGGTTCTATACAACGGGATCAACAGTGGCTTTTAGTGGATATGAATAAATACAGGGACTTTTTCCATTCCCAAACTGTTACTATTTTGTCTCTCATTTTCTTTTTTTTTTCTCTTAACTAATTTTCATCAAAACTTATATCTTCCTGGTCCCCATTATCAAAGCTGTCTTCAATTACCGAATCTTCTGAAATTGCAAGGGACTCTTTGTCTGTCATTCAGGCACTCTGTGACATTTAAATTAATTTTGCTTCTATGTTTATTCTACTTCATAGCAAAGTGTCTGTTTACGAATACATTTGCATACATCTACAAACAATTCAAAGAGATTCAGTCCATGCATAGGTGGGAACCTAAGTCCTTTACTAAATAGTGCATTTTCCTCCTTGTTTAGTGAATATGTAGATACATTCAAGGAACAAGCAAAAGGTTTGAGCAGTAAGTTCCTAGAAAAAGGCTATAGAAAGGAGATTGCGCAGAAAGCTTTGATAAAGGCAGAAAGTATTTCAGGACACCAAGTGTTGAGAAAGAAGATTAAGGAAAAGCACAACATAAATAAGAAACCATTGTTCCCATATATCACATGCTAGGAAAAGGACTGAGAAGATGCTGAGAAGAAAGTCTTGAGGAATTTGGTAGTATTGCGCAGGGTAATTTTAAATGTAGACACAATGTGCATCACTTGTGCCCACCTTATGCACAGCTCCTGCAGTTCCTGTTTTAAAATGATTACTATAAGGATACCATTACCATCTGCTTGGTTTTGATTGTCAATTTCATTAATTATTTTTCCCCTTAGTATCCTCTAGTGGTATGGCGATAAGTCTGGTGTATGGTTAATATTTCGTTCTCGGTCTTCGGATCTGTATGTGTTATCACATATACCAACCTACGATCCGTCCTAGTAAGGGGACTCAAGTGCATGCATTCAAGTGTCCAGGATTCTTCATATACCTCTATTATGACTGTCTTTGCTGCTCAGCTACATCCTGAACCTTGCAATACCCAGCCTGTTCTGTTTTTAACTTTCCCCTTCATACGGCAATAGACTACTTCTTAACATAAGGGAACCACCATATAGGTGGTGGTATTGATTATCTATAGCAACCTTAGTTTGCATCTCACACCTTATCTGGGCTGATCCCACTAGGAGTCACTGTTAGCTTGTTTTATTTTATTTTTTTGTTTAATTCTATTTTTAACCCTTTGAGTGGCAGAGGGGTATGCAACGCATTGATTTGCAATGCGTTGCATACCCCTCTGGCACTCAAAGGGTTAACTATTAGTTTTATTTAGATTTTGCATAACACTAAATACTACACTTAGAGGATGTATTTTGTGCTGTCCCTTCCTTTTTTCCATTATGAGGAGATCTGTGATTACCAGTTGGCAGTGGTTCAGGGGTCAGAGAGTGTATGCAGGGATGTGTGGCTACAGTGGAACAAGGCTGCAAGTCAGACAGTGAATGTGTGGATCTGTGACTACCAGCTGGCAGAACTAGGCTGGGTTTCAGACAGTGTATATGGGGATCTGTGACTACCAGAGGCCAGGCTGAGGAAGCAGGGGGTGTTGTGTGTGTCTGTCTGTGTTTTTGTGTGTGTCTTTGAGAAGCTATGTGTTGGTCACCCCAGTGGCATGCACAGAGGGTTTTTTTTTCACTATTGCGTACACAATAGTGTAAGAGATCAATCATGGAAATCAGAAGGCAATAACTGGCTTAATTCCCATGATCATCCTTGCCCCGGCTTTCCCTGAACATCTGGGTTGAGTGAGATGACCAGGGAACCCTTTTCATCATTGACAATATCAGTAATGACTCGAATGGGCCTTCCTGCTCCTCCTGCTCGACCCAGAAAAGTCAAGGAGAAGACTTATAATATAGGCAGTGAGAGTGTTTAGGTTGCCATGACTGATTGCTTACACACAATCCCAGCGTGGTCTGACTTAAGAAAAATAATTATTATAGAAAAACAAGATCTTTGCAGAGGGGAGACTGCAAACACAATACTGCTGGTACAGTCTTAGCACACAGGGTCAAACCATACTGGATACAGGCTTGGCAGTTTAAGGGTTTATGCATTATTCTCAACAAACATGAAAATAAATACCATAAAAGTGACAATCACTCACATGTAGCTGCAAAATGCTAAAACTGGACTTGACTGGGCAAAGTTCCCAGGTCTCATTTTCAAGGAACATCCTTAGCTCTTCAAGGCGCGTCCTGAAAAAAATAATATTCAACAGTTTGAATAACAAAATAGGCTGCAATTAATTTACTAATGTCAATTGCAAAGTTTCAAAAACTGTGGAACTTAATAACAGACTCACACCTTGAGCATAATTTCCCTGAGACAGAATGTGAATAAATCATTGATACCATGGCAATGTCTTGAACAGGCTAAAATATAATCAGGGATTCAAGAAACATGGTGAATAGACTTCAGAGTTAAAGGCTACAGAGATGTATTTTCTCTCCCCACGCACTTCACACAGTACAAGCCAAATTATAATTCATTAACCTTTCAGAACCTTTCACCTAAGAGGCGTTTTAGAACACATGAGTATACAGTTTTTGAATGACAACTGAACTTTAGTGCTAAAATATAAGTTGCTAATGTATAACAGTATGTGCTGGAATGTTCACGGATACAAAAGAATAAGTTAAAGGGACCCTGTAAAAGAAGGTAGATGAAAGGTCACAGCATCCGACAGTAACCTCCTGCTGCCTTTCTGGACAGAAGAAGCCGAGAAAGGGGGGGGGATTTCTCTGTTTCTATCTATTCACTTGGTGGCAAATTTATAAGATACACCTATCTAGCACTGGATAGGAACCCCTTTTGCCTACAGAGCAGCCTGAATTCTTCATTGTATGAATTCAGCAAGGTGCTGGGAACATTCCTTAGGGAATTTGGTCCATGCTGACTCAACAGAATCTCGTTCCAGCAGAATTATCTACCACATATTAATGCTGCAAAACACCTATTCCACCTCGTCCCAAAAGTGCTGTATTGAATTGAGATCAGGGGACTGTGCAGGCTATTGGAGTTAACTAAAGTCACTGTCATGTTTTGGAACCAGCTTGACATGATGCATGCTCTGTGACATGGTGCATTATCATGCTTGAAATATCCATTTGAAAATGGGTAGACTGTGGCCATAAAGTGATGCACATGGACAGCAATAATGCTTCGGGGTTCACTGTGGCATTCAAATAATAGTCAATTGGTGTTAAGGGGCTTAAAGTTTGCAAAGAAAACATTTCCCACACCATTTCACCACCACCAACCTGTACTTTTTTTTTTTTTTTCGTTTCAAAAGCTTTATTGGAAAAGAAATTCAATACAAAGAGATATGGCAAATGACATCAAAAAACAATATATGAAAGGTTACAGTGTGGAATGTAATGAGAAGAACAGTCATGAATAACAACTCCAAACAAAAGTTGATGTAAATAATGCATAGTACATATATTCGTAAATAGCATGGGAAGCTAGAAATACACATGAGTTACAATATCATAAACAGTTCATCCCTAAATGTCTGGCAGCAGATCCAGGGTCATTGAAACCTGGACCATAGAGATATGAAATGACAGAAGGAAAAAGGTATAAAGAAGAGAAGTGGCACATAGAATAAGAAGTGAATTAACAGATAAGGATGGAAAGGACTTTTAAAATGCTGCGGCAGTTAGAAAGTAATCAATATTCGAAGGTTAAGAGTCCCTTAAAGCCGCTATACAGATGATACAGATAATACCTGCTGAACAGGGAAGGGAAGATGGATTAAAGAACAGACAAGAAAGGCAGCGAAAAGCTATTTAGAATAGCGTACTATGAAAATGGTGAAAAGAAATAAGGGTTGAAGAAGAAAACAGAAAATAAAGCGTGGACAGACAGCATAGGTCAATAGGACCTGAACCTCTGTGTAACAAGCATGTGATGGCCAATGGCCCGGGGGCGGGGGAATCAGGGATATCAACATAATCATAGATGGACACAGTACATAATCTTCTGCCCTTGTCACAAGCTCTAATAGAAATAGAAATAAAACATGTAGCTAGCTGAAGACTAGGTGGTAACTACTGCTAGAGTGGAGTCTGCAGCAGTCGGCAAGCGCAGAGAAACTGCGAGGCAGGGGGCAAAGACACATAGCAGAAGGAACAAGCCAATGAGTATAGTCATTAGTATGTCAGGCAAGTATAATTTGAACCGGCATGAAAAGAGTTATACGCCTCATAAAAATAAAATGAAGGGGGTATAAATGGGAGTAGAGGGTGAATATAGAAGGCTCGAAAAATAAAGAAAAGTGGTGCTTTCAGAATGCATGGTTAAGTTTACCAGGCGTGCTAAGTATAGGCATGTGGACCACAGAAGAAGTCATAAGGCACATAAGAAATAATACATATTGCGAACAGCAACATGGAAACAAAAACAAACTGAACCTGGAATATTGTAAAAACATAGCATAAACTCAACATCCCCAAAGGTCTGAGAGAACATAGCATAAACTCAACATCCCCCAAAGTGTGAGAATCACCAGAGCCGATCCGGACCCGCGAGCTGGATCAGAAGCGGCACTGGCGAGTCCACATAAATCTAATACAAACAATATTAACATTTCAGAGCATGCACGGGAAACAGTTAGGAGTCCAAAACGCAGAGACACATCACATCCCCCGCGTACAGAGTGTAACATACGGCATAAGGTAGCAGAAGATCAGGGTCTACCCTCCCTGGGCCTAAGGAAGGGGACATGTACGAAAACAAGAAGAGGCCTGAAGTATATGAGCAGTATGGATGTCTTAAGAAGGGGAACAGAAAATCCAAGTCTCATCAAGCGTAGTAGAAAGGATTCTTCAGCGGATTAGCAGTGTATCGGGGGAATGAACACAGGTCACAGCTAACCATCATCAAGTAGGTAAGTAGCATCCGAACAGGTCTCGATAATCAAGTGGTGTGAGTAGGGTTCCAGAGTTCCATTGAGAGATGTACCCCAGAAGGTAATCGACAGAACAGGCCATAAGGTTCCTCCATAGCCACATCCCACACACTGGGACCAGGATCCCCAGTTCCCAGGGTGAAGCATCTCACAGAAGACTGACTTCACCTAAGATAGGTTTTGAAAAGTCCCACTGCTCTGGATACTGTCGAGCAGTACCGATAATAGCATAGCCGCTACTCACAGTGACCTTCAAGGTTAGTGTGGAAGTAGGTTTAGGTAAATTGCAGAAAGGTAAGATGCGTTTCTTGACATTGGTACCAGATTGATCCGTACAATCTGCAGTGCTCACCAACAGAACATCCTCCAGGCTCTGAGATTGTCCCACAGCCATTAGAGGCTGAGTCTCAATTGCCACATCCAGTACTATATGTAAGGCACAAAATACATATTCCTTAAATGCCATACGTAACGCAGCAAATTCCACATGAATGACATCTCTGAAATCCGCTAGCAGGGCGTCTATCTCCAACCTAGTCGTCGAGTAAAGAATATGCTCCTGCGTGGACAACTCTGGTGCGGGAAGATACGGAGGAGTGGGTTCAGCAAAAGAGAAGTGCTGTGATGGCTCATAGGTACCTCCTCGATAGCAGCGGCAGAAACTGACGAACTGTAGGGTGCAGGTCCTCTCAGTGTAACTAAGTTTGCATCCAATATGGCAGATAGCAATGCCCTCCGATCCGCATGTCGCAAGATAACAACTCACTACTATTCTCATAGTGGGTGTGATAACCCATACCGGGAGACAAGAAGCAACGCTCCTTTCTGTTAGAAAGCATCTATTAAGATAAAATATAAAATTTTGGGTCAGTTGTAGCAAGAAGAGTAGAATCAGCAGCATGTGGCCTAGGAGCTATGAAAAAACACCTCCATCTTGTTCCGTAGCTAGCTCCACCCCTCCAACCTGTACTTTTGAAGCAAGGTAGGATGGATCCTGGATTCATGTATTTTGCACCAAAATCTGAACTTACCATCTGTATGTGGCAGCAGAAATTTGTCATACCAGGCAATGTATTTCCAGTCTTCAATTGTTTTGGTGATTATGTGCTCACTGTAACCTCATCTTTCTGTTCTTAGCTGACCCTGGTGCTGTAGCCCTCCTCTGCAGAATTCAACACATTCTGCATTCAGAGGTGCACTTCTGCACACCATTGTTGGAGTTGTTATTTGCGCATTTATGGCCTGTCATCTTCATTGAGCCTAGCCATTCTCCTCTGAACTCTCTCACTAACAAGGTACTTTTGCTCACAGAACTGTCTCTCATTGGATGTTTTTGGTTTATTTCACACCATTTCCTGTAAACTGTAGAAACTGTAGTGCATGAAAATCTCAGGAGGTCCTCAGCTGTTTCTGAGATGCAGAAACCACCATGTCTGGCACCAAGGATCACAGCACAGTCAAAGTCACTTCGATTAGGCATCTTCCCTATTCTTATGCTTGGCTGAACAATACCCAAACCTCTTCACCATGTCTACTTGCTTTACATATTCAGTTGCCTCCAAATGATTTGATGTTGTTGTCTATGAGCAGGTGTACCAAATAAAGTGGCTAATAAATGGGTGTGTGTGTATATCTTAAATAACATAAAGCGCTAGAATGCAAAGCTCCCTGTGTGTGTAACCGCACATGCACAGTACAGACTACCAGAATGATGCAGTCATGCTCAGTGTTCAGTAGAGGCTGCACGAAAGTGCCGGATTCCAGTCAGAGGCACTGCTAATCCTGAGCGGGGCGCTCCAAACGGCCCCCAGCCCCCAGCTCTGGAACAGTAGCCAAGGCTGCTGGCTGGCACTTTGGCCCGGGCCTTCAATACTAATATATATATATATATATATATATACATACACATACACATACATGCATATATGTTTGTGTGTGTATATGTAATAATGACTATGATATCAAGCAGTAACATCTCTTTAGTTTAGCAGGTGAATTTAATGTTAAATATGTAGATATCATCTCACTTTTTTTATATTCTCCAAGTCCGGCCTGCTGTTGAATGTGAGTAATCTAGGGAAAAAGGTGCCTCATTTTTCTACCTGGGAACTCAGCAGTGGTTTTCTCTCTAAATCACTAGGTCACCAGGGACAGAGGTTATTTCTCTCAGGAACCTTACCCTCTTCCCAACCTAGTACACCCACTTTCTGCTCAGTTAGGGATAAACCATGTCTTCTTCCTACCCTAATCTTGACAAGCCTAGTTAAGCCCCACACACATGTGGATACACCCACCCAGCCCTTTTTAGTACTCTGTGGGCTATAGTCCAAAAAGTTCCCAGGTTTACGCGCTATTGCATTTGTATTCTGTGTTCTGATATGGCACCCATACGCTGTGCATACTAAAGGTTAGAGAACTCGTTCATACTTCTATTATTTAGGCAGGAATTTCAAGAATGTTCAGGATTCTAAAATCCTACAAAAATGCATGAGGCGTCTACTGTGTATCGAAGACAGGCTTCCCAAATGTTCTCAAAACACTCCACAGGTAATGTGATCTATATATCACTAATGGCCAGTTAAGTTCATTATGTTAACAGGGAGGCTGATGTCATAAAGAATATTGGAGCAATTGTGGAGCAACTAATGGCACCACCACAGGGAGATATAAAATTTGCATTGCATTTAATCCAATGAATTCTAGAGAGGTCTTCTAATATTTAAGGGGTTAATTGTCCCAAAAGTGCAGTTGGTTTACTACAGAAATGTTCCCACTCTACTTAGAGTGTTAGCCTCTGTGAGCTTCCACTTTGGACAACTAAAATGTTAAACAAGTTACAATTCTATGCATTATCCAAGAAGTAGGCCCTTCATTTCAAAGTACAGAATTGCCATGTATCATTTCAAATTCCAAGTAAAACCTGGTTATTCTTCAGAGAGTCAGCCAAAGATCACAAAACATTATAAAGCTTTATTCTTATTGCATTTGGGCTGCCTGACATTAATGAAACAGAGAGAGAGGTAGAACAGTGTCTCAAATGTATTTCACGGAATTGGTAAAGCTCCATTTTTAGATTAAAATATGAGATGGCACAGAGATTGATGCAAACATATCATTTACAGAGATGAAATACTGACAATTTAATGCATCAACATTTTGCCTGAGCAGATGAATGAAAGATATGAGAAACTAGCTGTTAAAGCACTTATTATTCCTAAAAGAAATAACATCATTCAGTTCTGGAAGCTTCAGAAGGAAAGAAAACATATTTTCACCGTAGGTGGCTGCCAGAATATTGTAGCATTGAATGCTGATTTGAAAATATGCAAATAGCTTAATCACGTATCACTGGAACACTAAAGCAGTGAGCAATGCACCGGAAGGTTTGCGGAAAGACCTTGTAAGTGTTGTATAAAAGGAAAGGGGGAGGAATTCCAGGGCAAAGCAGCACCTTATTTATATCATTAACTGTTTGGATGCCAGGCAAGTCTCCAACGCATTGTTGAATAATCCATAGGATACCTCTCTAGCACTGAAGGGGTTAAGTCCCCAAATCAGTTTATAATTTTTAAATTACATATGGTACAGTTGTGTTGCATGTTTATATTTATAAAAATGCCCCTTAACACCTTAAGGACCAGAGGAGTGGGCAATGCTTTGTTTCGTAATGAGCTGTACATCCCTTTAGTCCTTCAAATGTTAATTTCAAGATGATAATGACAGCATTACTGTCTAATCCCTTGCTATCTTGCTATCTCTACAAACACAGACAAATTAATTAAACTAAAGGGCAATTATCAAGTTTTACCAAGCCTGCTCCTATGGGGGCGGACATTTAAAATGCCTGGAGCTGCACTGCACACACACAAAATGTCTCATCATTCAGTGGATCCATAACCTGAACCATTGGATGACAACAAAGCAACCCCCCAAAAGTCTGTGGCTCATTGCAGAAAACTTTGAGCATTCTGCCCTCATAGACCTTAAAAGCCCTAAGCTGTTACCTATAAGATCTGTGCTCACATCCCAATGAGACTAAGCAACAAGATAGCAAATGTGAAAGTGCAGTTTGTCTCAAAGGACCAGAGAGGGAACACCAGGAGTCTCTCTTCAGACATCCATTTAGCTCTCTTGGTGGTCCGCAGGGAAGCAAAGCAGACAATAGGGCACAAGCTACGTGACAGTTGCCCTTCAGACCAAGAGAGAAGCAAATAAACCAATCAGTTAGAGGTACTGGTAGCTGAGTACTGTACAGAGGTCCCTTTTCACTGCAAGCAGCTTAGTAAATTGTCATTAAGAAGGTGTAGCAATAAGAAATTGGTTCTAGTGCTGATTTTAATATGAAATATGCAGTACTTTAAAAGCCAGAGAGCTTTGTTCTGGTGAGCAGGATCAGTGAGAACAGTCAAATACACAAGATGTAAATCTGTGAACACAGTAGTGAAAAGCACTGGTTCAAACCCAGAAAGGAAAAGGAGGAAATATTCTGGAGCAAGCCAATACTATGATAGGGAAAATAACTAGTGATGAGCGAGCACCCCAATGCTCGGGTGTTCGGGTGCTCTGACCGAGCACCCCCTGAGGCTCGAGTGCTCGGCCGAACACCCGAGCCCCATTGAAGTCAATGGGAGGACTCGAGCATTACACCAGGCACCCCCTGCTCTGATGAGGGGAGGGTGCCTGGTCCATAGGAAAAGGGCAGAAAAAGATGGAAACACTACAGAAATGGTTCAGGGACAGCATAGGGAGGATGTCTGGATGCACCTTGGACTCCAACATCGCTGCTGGGAACGATCTTTCGCCCGTAGTACGCCATTTTTACAGACTGACCATAAAACACACAAAAAGGAAAATAAAAACGACTTTAGGCGAAAAATTGTTACCAAACAATATTTGCTGTATATTTACTTGTATATCATCTGCAAATTCTCCCAAAAATTTCCTTGATTTTCAGAACTGAGGCCATGATTAAGAGGGAAACGTGCGCAGAGGCAAATTCTCCCAAAAATTTCCTTGATTTTCAGAACTGAGGCCATGATTAAGAGGGAAACGTGCGCAGAGGCAAATTCTCCCAAAAATTTCCTTGATTTTCAGAACTGAGGCCATGATTAAGAGGGAAACGTGCGCTGAGCTGACCATCTAAAACATTATGGGTGAGGGTCTGCTGCAGAGCTGACCATCCTAAACATTATATGCGAAGGCCCGCTAGTGAGCTGACGCTATAAAACATTATATGAGAGGGCCCGCTAGAGAGCTGACCCAATAAAACATTATATGAGAAGGCCCGCTGGTGAGCTGACCTATATAAAAATTGGCAAACAGGGCCCGCTGGTGAGCTGACCCTATATAAAAATTATATCACAGAGCCCGCTGGTGAGCTGGCCCTATATAAAAATTATATCACAGGGCCCGCTGGTGAGCTGGCCCTATATAAAAATTATATCCAGGGCATATGGAAGAGGAGGAGGAGGATGAGAAGATTAAGAGTCAACCATATACCCGTTTTTTGGGTGGAAGGGGTGAATGGGAATACAGAGTATTCCCATCATTGTAAATAACATATATAAAGTGACTTTATGTTCCCCCGGGGCTTTCCTCCAGTGGAGTGGAGAAGTCAGGGGAAATCCAGGCCTTGTTCATTTTTATAAGTGTCAACCTATCAGCATTGTCGGTGGAAAGGCGGATACGCTTATCTGTTATGATGCCACCAGCAGCACTAAATACCCGCTCAGACAGAACGCTGGCGGCAGGGCAGGCCAGCACCTCCAAGGCGTAGAGTGCCAGTTCATACCACGTGTCCAGCTTGGACACCCAGTAGTTGTAAGGCACAGAGGGATCATTGAGGACGCTGACACGGTCTGCTACGTACTCCTTCACCATCTTCCAAAACTTTTCCCTCCTTGTGACACTAGGCTGCGCATCAGGGTGAGGGTGCTGGCGGGGTGTCATGAAGGTGTCCCACGCCTTGGAGAGTGTTGCCCTGCCTTTCTCGGAACTGCTGTGTGCTCCCCTTTTCTCCCCTTCTCGGTTGGCCAAGGTAGCACGTACTCTGCCGCCAGCGTTGTCAGATGGAAAATTTTGGAGCAATTTTTCGACAAGAACCTTCTGGTATTGCAACATTTTGCTTGTCCTCTCCACCGGAGGAATGAGAGATGAGAAATTCTCTTTGTAGCGGGGGTCCAGAAGGGTGAACACCCAGTAATCCGTGTTGTCTAAAATGCGTACAACGCGTGGGTCACGGGAAAGGCAGCCTAACATAAAGTCAGCCATGTGTGCCAGAGTACCAACAGTCAAGATTTCGCTGTCCTCACCAGGAGGATGACTCTCAATATCCTCATCCTCTTCCTCCTCTTCTGCCCACCCACGCTGAAGAGATGGAACTAAAGTTCCATGGCTACCCTCTGTAGCGGAGGCAACCGTGTCTTCCTCCTCCTCCTCCTCCTCCTCCTCTGCCTCCTCCAATTGTCGCTGAGAAGACGAAGTGAGGGTGCTCTGGCTATCACCTTGTGTAAGCTCTTCCTCCCCCATTTCCACCTCTTCCACATGCAAAGCGTCGGTTTTAATTGTGAGCAGCGAGCGTTTCAGTAGACACAGAAGTGGGATGGTTACACTGATAATAGCGTTATCGCCGCTCACCATCTGTGTCGATTCCTCAAAATTGCGTAAAACCTCGCAGAGGTCTGACATCCATTCCCACTCCTCACTTCTGATTACAGGAAGTTGAACGGAGAGGCGACGACCGTGTAACAGCTGGTACTCCACTACTGCCCTCTGCTGCTCACAAAGCCGGGCCAACATGTGGAAGGTGGAGTTCCAGTGCGTGCTCACGTCACACAGCAGCCGGTGAGCTGGCAATTGTAAGCGCTGCTGCAGCTTCAACAGGCCGGCTGAAGCTGTTGATGACTTACGGAAATGTGCACACACGCGGCGCACCTTGGTCAAGAGATCATGCACATTGGGGTAGGTTTTTAGAAATCGCTGCACCACTAAATTAAATACATGCGCTAGGCATGGTACGTGTGTGAGCTTGCCGAGCTCCAAAGCCGCCACCAAGTTACGCCCATTATCACACACAACCATGCCTGCTTGCAGGTTGAGTGGCGAGAGCCACTGCTCGGTCTGGTGACTAATCCCCTGCAACAGCTCTGAGGCCGTGTGCTGTTTGTCCCCAAGGCAGATCAGCTTCAGCACGGCCTGTTGACGCTTCCCCACTGCAGTGCTACACTGCTTCCAGCTACTGGCTGATGGGGGAGTGGCGGTGTGTGT
Organism: Rhinophrynus dorsalis; assembly: GCA_037306005.1. Taxonomy (NCBI): domain Eukaryota; kingdom Metazoa; phylum Chordata; class Amphibia; order Anura; family Rhinophrynidae; genus Rhinophrynus; species Rhinophrynus dorsalis. The sequence continues at coordinate 412,962,474 of CM074723.1, forward strand.
AGAGAATTCGGAGGTGGAAACGGAGGAGGAGGAGCCAATAACGTAGGTGCTGGTGGAAACCCTGATGGAGGTAGGGCCCGCAATCCTCGGCGTGGGTAGCACCCGTGCCATCCCAGGGTCCGAGTCGCTCCCAGCCTCCACGACATTCACCCAGTGTGCCGTCAGGGAAATGTAGCGTCCCTGGCCACAATCACTTGTCCATGTGTCAGTCGTTAAGTGGACCTTCCCAGTAACTGCGTTGGTCAGGGCACGGGTGATGTTACGGGACACATGGTGGTGTAATGCGGGGATGGCACACCGGGAAAAGTAGTGGCGGCTGGGGACCGCGTACCGAGGGACAGCTGCTGCCATCAGGCTGCGGAAGGACTCAGTGTCCACAAGCCTAAATGGCAGCATTTCGATGGCCAGTAATTTTGAAAGGTGTGAGGTTAGTGCTATGGCCTGTGGGTGGGTGGCTGGGTACTTTCTCTTGCGCTCAAATGCCTGGGGTAACGACATTTGGACGCTGTGCTGGGACAGGGAAGTGGATGTGGTCGCTGATGGTGCTTCAGATGCTACAGGTGCAGGGCGGGAGGTATGCGGGCCTGCGCCTTCGACAGGCGATTGGCCGGCACCGAAAACAGGGGAAGAGGAGGCAGTGGTGTGGCCTGCAGACACAGATTGGCGATCCGGGCGTTCCTCCCACTTATTACGGTGCTTGGATGCCATGTGTCGGATCATGCTGGTGGTGGTGAGGTTTCTAGTGTTCATGTCTCGGCTCATTCTGGTGTGGCACAGGTTGCAAACTACAATTCTTTTGTCGTCCGCACTTTCCTTAAAAAAACGCCATACCGCGGAACACCTACCCCTTGGCAAGGTAGATTTACGCAAGGGGGTGCTCCGTGGAACATTTGCGGGCCGGTTTGGTGCGGTCCGCCTTCTTTCTGTAGCCACACCACTGCCTCTTCCAGCCTGTTGCGGTGCTGCAGATGGCTCACCCTCAGGACTGCTGACATCGCTCGGCTCTACACCTTCCCAGGTGGGGTCAGTCACCTCATCGTCCACCAAGTCCTCCTCCACTTCCTCACTCTGATCATCCTCCTCAAGTCTTGATCCCACCACATACTCAGTCATTGACAACTGTATAACATTCTCCTCAACAAGGTCTTGAGACGGAAATAGTGGTTGATTTAATGGCAACTGTGTCTCATCATCATCATCATCATCCACTACTTCCTTTGACCTTAAATGCCGTTCACATCTGTCATCTTCTTGTGATTGGGTAGCCTCTAGAGGTTGTGAATCAGGGCACAAGATGTCATGTTCCTCTGCAAGCGTGCTTGGAGAGAGGGTCAAATGAAGGATTGGTGATGAGACGAGCTCCTCACTATATCCCAGTGTGGGATCACTTCTTTGACCAGACCGTGTATGGTGGGAGGAAGGATGATCAGAGTGAGGATTATGTTGACCAGACTCTTGGCTACTGAGAGTGGACTTGGTGGAAGACAGGGTGGTGCTTAACCGACTGGAAGCAGTATCAGCTGTCATCCAACCGACCACCTGTTCGCAGTGGTCGGACCTCGAGAGTGATGTCCTGCGACGCCCTGTAAAATTACACATGAAGCTAGGTATGGTGGATGTCTTTCTTTCTTGTGCTCTGGCACCAGGCACAGTTTCTCCGCGTCCTGACCCGCGCCCTGAACTTTCAGGATCACGTCCACTTCCCCGTCCCTTTTTACCCGCCTTCTTCATCTTACACAGAATATGTGACTTTAATATTTGAGTTTGAAAACTTAACAGTATTTCTTATTATTCTGCAACTCTGCAGAGTACACAGAATAGGCTGCTAAACTGCGGTGAAACACACTGAATGGAATATGTGACTTTAATATTTGAGTTTGAAAACTTAACAGTATTTCTTATTATTCTGCAACTGTACAGAGTACACAGAATAGGCTGCTAAACTGCGGTGAAACACACTGAATGGAATATGTGACTTTAATATTTGAGTTTGAAAACTTAACAGTATTTCTTATTATTCTGCAACTCTGCAGAGTACACAGAATAGGCTGCTAAACGGCGGTGAAACACACTGAATGGAATATGTGACTTTGATATTTTAGTTTGAAGACTTAACAGTATTTCTTATTATTCTGCAACTGTACAGAGTACACAGAATAGGCTGCTAAACTGCGGTGAAACACACTGAATGGAATATGTGACTTTAATATTTGAGTTTGAAAACTTAACAGTATTTCTTATTATTCTGCAACTGTACAGAGTACACAGAATAGGCTGCTAAACTGCGGTGAAACACACTGAATGGAATATGTGACTTTAATATTTGAGTTTGAAAACTTAACAGTATTTCTTATTATTCTGCAACTGTACAGAGTACACAGAATAGGCTGCTAAACTGCGGTGAAACACACTGAATGGAATATGTGACTTTAATATTTGAGTTTGAAAACTTAACAGTATTTCTTATTATTCTGCAACTGTACAGAGTACACAGAATAGGCTGCTAAACTGCGGTGAAACACACTGAATGGAATATGTGACTTTAATATTTGAGTTTGAAAACTTAACAGTATTTCTTATTATTCTGCAACTGTACAGAGTACACAGAATAGGCTGCTAAACTGCGGTGAAACACACTGAATGGAATATGTGACTTTAATATTTGAGTTTGAAAACTTAACAGTATTTCTTATTATTCTGCAACTGTACAGAGTACACAGAATAGGCTGCTAAACTGCGGTGAAACACACTGAATGGAATATGTGACTTTAATATTTGAGTTTGAAAACTTAACAGTATTTCTTATTATTCTGCAACTGTACAGAGTACACAGAATAGGCTGCTAAACTGCGGTGAAACACACTGAATGGAATATGTGACTTTAATATTTGAGTTTGAAAACTTAACAGTATTTCTTATTATTCTGCAACTGTACAGAGTACACAGAATAGGCTGCTAAACTGCGGTGAAACACACTGAATGGAATATGTGACTTTGATATTTGAGTTTGAAAACTTAACAGTATTTCTTATTATTCTGCAACTCTGCAGAGTACACAGAATAGGCTGCTAAACGGCGGTGAAACACACTGAATGGAATATGTGACTTTGATATTTTAGTTTGAAGACTTAACAGTATTTCTTATTATTCTGCAACTCTGCACAGTACACAGAATAGGCTGCTAAACGGCGGTGAAACACACTGAATGGAATATGTGACTTTGATATTTTAGTTTGAAGACTTAACAGTATTTCTTATTATTCTGCAACTCTGCACAGTACACAGAATAGGCTGCTAAACGGCGGTGAAACACACTGAATGGAATATGTGACTTTGATATTTTAGTTTGAAGACTTAACAGTATTTCTTCCTATTCTGCAACTCTGCACAGTACACAGAATGTGCTGCTAAACTGCGGCGAAGCACACTGAATGGAATATGTGACTTTGATATTTTAGTTTGAAGACTTAACAGTATTTCTTCCTATTCTGCAACTCTGCACAGTACACAGAATAGGCTGCTAAACTGCGGCGAAGCACACTGAATGGAATATGTGACTTTGATATTTTAGTTTGAAGACTTAACAGTATTTCTTCCTATTCTGCAACTCTGCACAGTACACAGAATGTGCTGCTAAACTGCGGCGAAGCACACTGAATGGAATATGTGACTTTGATATTTTAGTTTGAAGACTTAACAGTATTTCTTCCTATTCTGCAACTCTGCACAGTACTCAGAATGTGCTGCTAAACTGCGGCGACGCACACTGAATGGAATACGTGACTTTGATATTTTAGTTTGAAGACTTAACAGAATGTGCTCTAATCTGCAACTTTGCACACTAAACAGAATGTGCTCTAATCTGCAACTTTGCACACTAAACAGAATGTGCTCTAATCTGCAACTTTGCACACTAAACAGAATGTGCTCTAATCTGCAACTGTGCACACTAAACAGAATGTGCTCTAATCTGCAACTTTTCACACTAAACAGAATATTTTTTTTTTTTTTTTTTTCCCCCCACACAAAATAACCTGCTGCCCCCACACACAGTAGTCCTAAAAAGGACTTTTGGTTCTTTTTTGTCACAATTTTTTTTTTTCCTCCCTACACTGCCTTTCCCTTCCTATCCTCAGCTCTCCCTGGCTCAGACTGAGCCGAACTCGATGGTCAGGTGCTATACAGCACCCGACCACGGGTTCTGGCCAGCCAATCAGTGTAATGCCAGCAGCCAACATGGCTGCTGGCATTACACCGATGTCAGAGCCTCCCTGCACGTTTATTGGCTGCGCAGCAGACGCAAAACGTGCGGGGAGGAGACCCGAACATGGCGGGCGAGCACATGCGGTACTCGTACGAGTACCGCCATGTGCCGAGCAGAGCGATGCTCGAGCCGATCCGAGCATCGGCCGAGCATGCTCGCTCAACACTAAAAATAACATTTCTCACTGAGGGATTCTTTTTTATTTGTCTTCTCCAGAATTGGTCCACATTTTCTTTGCACATAGGACTCACTGAATGTTATCTAATGGAAAACTTTATGAAGGAGAATCCTACACTATGTCAATTTTTTTGTAAAAGTAAATTTGATTACATCTCTTTGAGTACAAGAGATGTGTCCAACAATGCAACACAAAGGGCTAATATTTGTTAATGAAATATTGCCTTTAGTAGGTTAATAATAGAATATAGGAGTCCAGCAAGTATGTGCTATCTATGGTAGATGTGTACTCAGACAGAAAATAAACCAGTGTTTATCACACCATATGAGTGCAATGAATGATACCATGGATGTACTGAATTTTACCACATGAGTACATTGAATGTTACCATTAATTGAAGAAATACGCCTACCTGTGATAATTCTTAAAATAGTTGACACTTTGTTTCCTTATGGATTCTTGCAAGACTTCTGACTTACTGCCACAAAATTCTTCTCCAACTTGCATTAATCTGAAATAAGCAACATAAATGTTAAGTAATAATTATAATAATCATTCTATATAATAATTCGCTAAAACGTGTGTAACTGTGCAGTCATGCACGGTCGAGGCTGCTGCACGTGCTCCAGTCATGCGCAGTAGAGACTGCCCGTGGCGCGGCTGATACAGATCTGGACGCTCCTTTGGAGAGTCCAGCTCTGTATCAGCCACGGCACGGGCAGTCTCTACTGCGCATGACTGCCTCGCAACCAGCTGGTAGTGCACTGTGGCCCGTGTAACGGGCTCTTCAACTAGTAGTATAATAACAGTACAAAGTGATATGTTCCTTTCAGTCCCTTGCCCATTCTTCTCAACTAATCTGTACTCTCTAATGCTCTTATATCCCTATTCCTTTCCATTCAATTAATGTATTCTATTTGTCTCATCCTCTGGAGACACATTATATCCCTCCTATTCTTCTGGTCCTAGCTAAGTTATTGACTGCTCTTTCCTTGAGCCCCATTCTTGTGGAGTACTGTATGATCCCAACTCATTTGATACTCTCCCCTGCTATTCAGCCTCCCCAGAAAAACACTCTTCTTCATTGTCTTTCACACATGTGCACATTGGTACTTGGATGTAGGGAAATAGGTGGGCAAATGTGTCTATTGTTTGACTGTAAGATGTTGCAGTGCTTTCATTTGTGTTTTTCCTTGCTGCTGCTTTGGGATGAAGGCAAGCTGAACGATGTTTTTACTGATGCATTATTTTAGGCATAGCGAATCTCTCTTTCAGTGATGGTTACTCCATCTCTTTTCTTACCCTTTGGTTTATTCAGTAAGCTACCAGAAAGTCATGTTATAATTTCATTTGTATATAATGTATCCTAACTAGGGTGCAATCTCTTTTAGCTCACAAGTGCCATACACAGAGAAGAAATATCCTGAAGTACATCCTACTGATCTTGCCACATTTGCTGTCTTGCAACAAGATGACAGCCCAGCAACGAAGTCCCAGACAATTCCTCTCTGCACAAAAAGCTCATAAACACAGATGTACGGTTCGGCCTTCTTCGGCCATGTCAGTGAGGTGTAGCCGTTCTCTCGTGAGTTAGGAGTCCACATATGGATTCCCCTAATACCCTTAGGGTGTCCAAGCCCCAAAAGCACCTAGATAAAACAGATGGACATCACTGAAGAGCCCCAATGAGTTCAAAACATATGTCTAGGGTTAGCTACTTTTCTTGTTCAGAGAGGATTTACCTGGTACTTCGTGGCTGGACTCTTATACGCACAGGATAAGCATGATGCACTTCAAGATATTTCTGATCTTTGTATAGCACTTGTAATCTGAAAGATATTGCACCCTTGGTAGGATATGAATAAAGAAGGTATTTACACCTTCCTAAACTACAAAACCACTTGTGTGCAGGGAGCTACAAACTGTATCGCTGCATTTTAATTGCAATATGCTCAATACATGTTCACTTCAGATTTGAGGAATATATAGTCTTGCCAAATCTGAGGTGCCCTGACGTTGGTGGGCGAGCTACACTTTTGATCACAAAGGTAACTAAAACCTCACTCTTTATTATCTGTAGTAAGTCACAAGTTATTTATTAATAAAAGGGTCTGATGCACAGACTTCCTCCTTTGTTTACTTTCTGTATATGTAGCCAAAAGAAGAGTCTTTGCCTCTCTTTTAACTAAACAGTATATGTAACTAGATGAATACTACTGATAATGAAGTTAGAGATTACAAGTTTTTTTTAATGTATTTTCTATTTATATTTGGATGTGTGGGCTTATCCCACCTCCTTTGTTGGTAGCTCCCTGCACATAAGTGAATTTGCAGTTAGTGTAAGTATTAATATCTCCATTTTTTTCCTTCACTAGGGCTTTGCTGATAGTAGAAGAAAGACAGTATCATTGCTCTTTAAAGGGATAGTAATGTCAGAAAAAAAGTATTAACTATATGGTAGATATAATTAAAAGAGTACTTGCACTTATTCATATCCCTCAAACCCTTATGGTTTGAGAGATATAGGAAAATAAAGTTCTCTGGTCCCTCCCCTTTCTGCTTGACGAGCTGTAAAGCTGTCAGAAGCAGATTCTGGTCACTTGTCCAGATAAGGCTCTTCAGCAGTGCCGCTATAACGATATCTAAAGATAAATACTTAATTTGGAACGGTCTACAAAGAGTGCCTGGTTTGCAAGCACACTTTGTAGACTGTTCCAATTAATTATTTATTTCTAAATAGTGTGATTTCAACTCGAGCCTCTGTCTGGTGAAATGCCTGGAATCTGCAGCTGTCAGCTAGATGGCAGACTTGAGTAAAACAGCCAGGAAAAGGTAACTTTAGCAAGTCATATCTCTCAAACTATAAAGATTTGAGAGATAAGACTTGCATTGATGTTAACCTTTTTTTAATGTCTACAATATTAAATCAATTTAAAATTAACCATTACTATCCCTTTAACTGCATTATGTGTTCATTTCAGATTTGACACAGACAAAGACGTACCCAATCTGAGGTGCTTTGACGTTGGTGGGCAAGTTACACATGCTTTTCACTACAAACATGTAACTAAAACCTCAATGTTTATTATATATAGTAAGCCATAGATTATGTATAAGTAAAGGTTAAAATCTGATGTGCAGACTTTGGGCTAGATTCTATTACAGATGCTAATTCTGCTTTTATTTCCGGTTTCTCCCATAGACTTCAATAGGAAAATATTTGATAAAACGGGTGTTAACATTTAGCACCTGCAATAGAATCTAGCCCCTTTATATTTTGTATAAATCTAAATAATTAGGATTTAAGTATTAGGGGTCTATCATACAGCAGTCAGGAATATCTACATAATTACTGTATGTAACAGGGCTTACTTAGGTAGAAGTACATCAAAAAGCAGTCAGATATATCCATATAATTAATGTAAGTAATAAAAGGACTTGTAGGGGTCCATCATAAAGGTATCAATAAAATTATTGTTTGCAACAGAAAGACTTACACAGGTAAGTGTTGTTCATACAGCAGTCAGTATTTCCTTTAACACCTACACAGAGTAGTGATTGCTGGAGATGAGTGATCACGTGTACTTTATTTAAAACTGTTCCTAGCATTTAAAGTGCTCTCCAGTTACAGTACCTGTGTGTTACCCTATTGATCTCATGTAATACTTTTGTTGGTCAGATTGCCTTGCTCATTTGATGTAATTATTTGTTGTCCAGCTAGACTCAAGTAATAGTGTATTGTCCTTACTCTGCTGCTGTCCTGTAATGGTGTATTTGTCCTTTTGATCTCATGTAATTGTGAATCTCCCTGCTAATCTCAAGTAAAGGTGCATTCCCCCCACTGGTCTCATGCAATACTCTGCTACTTTTCTGTAGTGGTATAATAAGAGACTGACAAAATAGTATATAGTTAATATATAATAGTATTTAGTTACAAGAGACCTGCAGAGCCATACATAGTTACAGTACTTGTGTACGGACCTGCTGATCTTGTATTAAAATATGCTTGTTAAACATAATGGTGTTATTCTCTGCTAGTCTCAACTTACTGTGTATTATCCTGTTGAATAATGTAATATTTGACTAATTACATATTGTAGTTTATTTCCTGCTGGGCTCCTATCATAAAACATTGCTCTGTTGGTATCATGTCTTTCAGTATTGCCCTGTTGGTCTGATGTCATGGCACGCTAACCCTCTGGTTTCATGACATGGAATATTGCCCAACTAGTCTCACATAATCTTCTACTTGACGCAGTGCTAATGCAATAAACATGCTGTACCTGTCTTACACCATGCTGGTCTCATGCAATGCTCTGTTGGTCTAATGTAATGGTATATTGCCTTGCTGCTCACATCATTATTTATTGAACTTCTAGTCTGGTGTAATACACAGACTCATAGGGTGTCTTTAACAACTGAGATCTGGGGAGTGGATTCTGTCATTACTGGAGTTGGGAGAAGGACTATTTATGTTATAATTTTGCTTAATTGTGGTGTCATGTGCATGGGGTGGGGTTATAATGGTTGAGATGATGTGTCATTATTTCAGATTACATGTAGTGTGAGTTTGGGCCAACTGTGTTTGAGTGTCTGTCAGTGGAGATAGCCTGAAGGTATGTGGATAAGTGTGTCTGGCCCACTTTGTGGTGGGCAACAGTTTGCGTGCAAGTGTACAGCGCAGTGTGTAGTGTATGCGTGAGGACATGAATGAATGTGTGTAATAATAATAAAAAAAAAAAAAAAAAAGATCAAAGGGGGTGCAATTTTACATTTTGAACTGCACTACAAATGGCCCTGAAAATGACTAAGTGGAACTGGCATTGAATGTGAAGAATCTACGCATTTCTTATCACTGAACACAATGCCTCATAAACGTTGACATCACAAGCACATATACAGCCGTTTTATGTATATTAAATACTTCTGCCCATGGGGCAAAATAATTTCCCACAGACTAAATATATTCCAATTCTTATGCTAAACCTGGTGTATATGTAATATTTCATATTGTTAGAAAAAAATCCAAAATTGCATTTCAAAATCATTCCAGAATAGGAAAAATTGACGTCTTATAAAACGCCCTAGATCGGCACAACCTGTACTTACATATGTAAGCAGAAATGCATATAAACATGTAGTTGACTTTAATATCTACCTGCTGATTATATCTAAGACAACGATAAAATCATCATATTTGAAGTTGGACATATCTGTTCCAAGTAGATATGTTTTGACTTTCAGTTGAACATCCTGAAAGATAAGACAAACACAAAAAAAACATAGAAAAAAGGACAAATTAGTACAATCTCAGATTATTCAGCCAATGCAAAGCAACATTCATCAGCAATATTCCCAGACCACGGGTCAGGCATGGGAAATAGGTTGGTGCTTTATCTTTTTAAAGAAAAGAACATTTATGTGACAAACTGTCTCATTCTGTTGAATGGATATTTCCACACTGATGTCAATGTTAGACAATGCTTCACCGGGGAACAAAAAATAAATAAATCATGACTTCAGTACTTTTCTTCTGGCTAGTTAGCAGAGCATAATACAAATAACATTTTTCACAAAAGAGAAACTATGTAGGGACACCTCATATAAAAACACACAGCATTAAAGTGGACCTGTCACCTTAACCCTCTGAGTGCCAGTGGGGTACGCAACGCACTGCAGAGCAATACACTTGCATATCCCACTGGCACTCAACGGGTTAAAATAAATGTTGTGTAAAGTTAAAGAGGTAGGTACAATTCTGAAGAAACCAATTGTACCATGGGGAAAATAGTTTCCCAACATTACCATTGCTTTAAATGGGACTTTAACGCCTTGAATGATATAGAGCTCAGGAATGCTTTGGAGAGCTTTAAAATATTCAAGGGGTTAAAAATCTCTTTAAATCATTAGGAATTTTCCTTTGTCCCCTATAGTACAGCTGATTTGCTGTAGAATTGCACCTATTTACCTTAATAAATATGTCCCTAAAATCTGTGTACAACTTGTACTAGCTGTTTGATATAAAATCTACAATTTTGACAAATTAACTTTTATGTTTTGTTGGCACAGTGTGGCACTGTATGCTAATTTCCTGCTCCGTATGCTAATTAATTCTGTTTGGATCCAAACAATTTGCTGACTGTATTATTAGAAATGTATGTGGGCTCTGCTTAGGTTCAGCCATAGCACAGCATGTAGTACAGCTGGTCTACATAGACACAAATAAGAATAAAGGCCCATATTAATAAAAGCAAACTGGCGTTATTCTGGAACAAACCAACTGTACCCTAGGGGAAGAATACAAATTTCTGTTAAGTGAAAGTGGTGTTTAATCTCTTGTATGCACTGCATTTGAGACCTCTCTAGCATTCATGTTGCTCAAAAGTGCTATTACAGTGCATATGATTTTAAGAATTGTTATTTGTCCCCTATGGTGCAGTTGATTCACCCCAGAATAACTCCAGCTTGCTTTTATAAATATGGGCCAAAGTGTCATACTGTGCCATCAACAGAATAAGGTCAGTATCTCAAATATTACTGTAAAATCTCAGGTATAATACTTCACTGTGTATAAAACCTCAGGTATAATACTTAACTGTGTATAAATTATACCCAAGATTTTCCCACCTCTATTCGCAAGTGTTTTGGGCTCAGATTCCCTCCCTCCACCCACCTCAATGCGTTCCCAGCTTCCCCTCCAACTACTCCCTCCCTTCAGAGTGATCTGTGACAGCCGCACAGCATGCTTGCATTTGCTGCTCGCTTTCTACAATGCCCTGCCCTGTGAGGACCTTTTAATTTAAGCCTATGGTAATGCCCTAAAGGTCCTCTCAGAGCACTACCGTAGACCCAATCCATATTAAGGTGGGTGGAGGGATGGGGGAGCAGAATTGAATACAATTTTTTTTCTTCTCATGTACAATACACCCCCCCCCTTCACATAAGGTGAATAGGGGCAAAATGGTGCATATTATACCCAAGATTTTATGGTACTCGCATTACAAAACAAAATAGCTAGTACAAGATATAGGCAGTTTTTAAAGCGGAACTTTGACCTTATTTAAAGTCGCCCTGCAATAATTAAGCAGATGGTGACTAGCTTTATAATAGTTCTTTTACCTCTCAGAAGTAGCCTATTTTAAAGTAATCCTTAATCTTTGGAGACTGACGGCCAGGTTAGTGCAGTCTGCGCTCCTCCATCGTCAGTCCCTTCCGGTTACCTTGTGGCACACTGCAATGCTTCTTACAGGATTAAGGATTTCTTTAGGATCGGCTACTTGTGAGAGGTAAGAGAACTATTATAAAGCTAGTCGCCATCTGCTTAATTATTGCAGGGCGACTTTAAATAAGGTGAAAGTTCTGCTTTAATTACCTTTAAACTTAAAGTGTTAGAAATGTCCAAAAAAAAGTTTTTTTGCATTTAGAAGAGCTTAAAAAGCTGAGCTAAATGCAAAAAACTGTATCTCTCAAACCGCTATGGTTTACGAGATACAGGCGTTTAACGTTCACTGTTTCCTACTGACAGCTGTAAAGCTGTCAGCAGGAGATTCGTGTCGGTCGACACAGAGGCGCTTGAGAAGTGCCGCCATCTTGTTACTTACAAGGAATCCCTTCATTGGAATGGTCTAAAACGTGTGCCTGGTGTTCAGGCACACGTTTTAGACCATTCCAATGAAGGGATTCGTGGTAAATAACGAGATCGCGGCACTTCTCAAGCGCCTCCGTGTCGACCAGCACGAATCTCCTGCTGACAGCTTTACAGCTGTCAGTAGGAAACAGAGAACAGCGGTTTGAGAGATACGTTTTTTTGCAGTCAGCTCAGCTTTTTAAGCTCTTCTAAATGCAAAAAACTTTTTTTTGGACATTACTAACCCTTTAACTAAACTAAATATTTCTATGTCTCTAGCTGGAAGATAGCTGGAAGATAACAGGCTACATACCTCAATCACATTTTGCAGAGACAAGCTGAATACAGGTTTATTACAAGGTAAAGCAATGACAGTGTGAAATAGTCATTTTTATAACTCGCCACAGCAAATATGCTTTAAATCTAAGTTATATTTTTCTTTGACCTATAACGATATACAAAGGCAAATAATTTCTTTGAAATACTCTGAACTACAGCAGAGAATCTGACTTGAGTTTGCTGATTATTTAGAACTGAACGGCACAGGGATTTTATGCAATGCATTTCTGTAGAGCACAAAGCGTTAAATATTTCAGAGAGATTCTAAAATTATTTACGAACTAGATTTTCATCAATATCTGGTGTCTGGAAAGCAAACTTTTAAAATGAACAAAAAAAAGTTCTAGATCTTTTCCTGCTGAGTAAGAAAAGGGGCATTCCCACTGCTGGTAGATTTTACATGCAAAAGTTGTTACAACTCAGCTACTTTTTTAATGAACAGCACAAAAGAATTTTTTTTTTTATAATGCCCCCTATGGAGAGTTTGAGTTATTTATGACGACGCCCCACAATAAGTGATATGAACAGCACCACCTGGTGACCAGACTATAAAACTGAGTTTTATTTAAAAAAATTAATTTGAGCTTTAATAACTTATGAATTAAAAGTCTTCCTGCAGTGGGAGTATGCTTGTTTTAATCATCAGGAAAGGCCCTGTAATACTGTTTTTGTTTAAAAAAAAAAATGTACTGTATCTATAGAATAACAAAATCTTACTGCCAAAAGAAAAGAGGAGCAATCCTGATGCAAACAAGTGCATGGTGACATAGAGCACACCAATGGCACCGTGCAACAGAGCAAACCAACTGCAGCACAGAGTAGCACCAACTGCACTGCAGGACTGAGCAGGCCAAAGGCACCATGGTACAGAGAACTGCACCACACTACAGAGCGGACCAATTGAACCAGACTGAAGAGCAAACCAGCTGCACTGCACTACAGAGGAGAGCAACTGCTCTGGGCTACAGAGCAGACCAACTTAATTGGGCTACAAAGCAAACCAACTGCAATGCTCTACAGAGAAAACCAACTTCACCAAGCTACAGAGATCTCCAGGGCACTGAAAAACAATGACCTGGACACTTCTCTAGCATTCCATGTCATTTAAAGCACCATTTAAATCCACGGTAGAATACATGGTAATTGTTTGCTCCAGAATGACTCTCATTTTCTTTGGTGCTTAACTCCCATTACACCTATCAAACTAACCCATGTGTCACATGCCTGTACAAGCAATCTGCTGCATTATACCAACTACAGACTGTTTTGACAGCTGCACAGCAGGAAAAATGTTACCCATCATGCAGTCAACACAGCAGGGGATGGATTAACTTTAAATGTAAAGATTACCTATCCTTAAATTTGCTATGTTAGAGGATTTAAAAAAGCACACTCAATATCATTTTGTTTTCTTGAATAAAGCAATATACTTTTATCAAATTCGATATGACAAGGATCTTTTACTATTGCAGCTGACTTTAAAGGAACAGTAAATCTTTTTTATGATATAGGGCTGAGTAAAACAAGGATACTTAATGCGCTGGCATTTGTCTTATTCAAATGTTATAAAAGTTAAAAAATTTCAAGGAGTAAAAGCTCTCCTGAGACTTCAAACTGTCAGGAATAGTTCAGCAGTTTCTATCACAATATATGGAGAACTATTTGTCAGTGACTCACCTCTCCCAAAGAATGCAATATAATAGGCAACTGAAATATGACCCCTAGAGGGCACTGTTAATGTAAAAAATCCCCAAAAACAGTTTGCACTGCATTAACACTAGAGAGGTACATTTTGCAGCAGTGGGAGTAACCTTGCGTGACTCAGCAGGAAAAGCTCTACAATATATGTTTGTTTTTTTCATAAAAAAATCTGTTGTTTAAAAAACCCAATAAAATTCAAATTGATACCTTCGGAAAATGCATATTGTTTTATCCACATATTCATGTACAAGTTTCCAAAGCTGGATAAAATGCAACCATTTAAGTATCAAAGGGGTATGCAACGCTTTGCAGAGCATCATGTTACATACCCATTTAGTCCTTAAAATTTAAAGGGCAACTGATATGGAAAAAGTAAAATATGTTAAAGCTCAGTATTTTACTTCTTATTCCAAGCTATTTTGGGAGTACATCACCATCAACTTACAGCCCTAATTGCACAGGCTGATCCCAGGGCCTAGAGATAAAGCTGCCAGTGCCTGTGCAGGTGGGTGTGGCATCTCACCAGCCAACAGGAATCTTCTGAGGTCTCTGGGAAATTCACAACATCAGCTCTGGCTTGGCTAACCAAAAGGAGACGTGCATTGAGGCTTATAAGTGTAACCTTTTGAGTGTCAGAGAGGATACCTTTCTGGCACACAAAGTGTTATACAAAACTGTTATTCCTACAGAAGGGAGCTGCAGCGAATAACAAGTAACAGACCAACCTTTACACGTATTTTTATTTTTACATGTTAGTTGTTCTTTAAGACAGTGGTTTCCTACTTGTTTTCAGGTGAGGTAAGGAGACTCCATAATTTCATTAACTCACCTGTAAAAAAGCAGGGAATTCCTAAAGAAATGACATGTAAGTGCTCCCTGAGCATAGATTTGAGAACCATTGTTTTAAGATATGTGTGTGTTTTTTCAGTAGGTTGAGGAAAGCAATGTTTCTTCCACTTTTCTCTTCCTATTGTGCTTTACAAAGAAGAAAAAAACATCTAATCAGGAAGTGAAGAACACAGAGAAAAAAGGCTTCCTCCAAGCCCTGAGCACACGTGATATCACAGATCTTCAAGTAGGAATCTATTTACAGGAATATGTATCTTAAAGTGGATGCTTCATTTGTTCTTTTACATAGCATTGAAGTATATTTATTTGTATCAAGCTCCATTGTAATCTGCTGTGAGATTTAGCTTACAATCTGATCTAGACAACTGACCTATACAAACCTTTCAGAGTATTGAAGCCTATTCTTTGTTGTGATGAGGTGCAAAATAAATGTAAACTTCAACAAAGCTAATTATATTCACAGGCAAGTGAAGATGCAATAAAAAATCAAGGAGAGCTATGTGAAGGACACATACCTAGGAAAATCTGTTTTTATTAAGAACCATTATTCTTAGAACTATAGTTTCAAATTAATTTAATATAAGGATTTAACTATATATGTGTTCTTGTTACAGTAAATCAGGTATATTTATATAACTTCGTGTTTGCATTGAAATCTGCTGTGTTTTATGGTGGGTCACTTTTAGAATCTGACCTCTTTATGAAGTATTCTGAATGACTTTGGGTAAGGCTTATATATATATATATATATATATATATATATATATATATATATATATAGGATTAGAAATGAATGTCTGGAGTTCCCCACGCCAGAGAGGTAACCCATTTTTTTTTTTTTTAATTACAATACCATTTTTGTACTTCAGACCTCGTGGTGGGCATTATCCTGTAAATCCTTCCACACACATGGGAGAGGGTTTCCCCAATCCTACCCACTCTTACCCGGTAGCTCGGATAGGATAGAAGCAGGGGAGCTCCCATGTGTCATCTGTATTAATCTCCCAGTCAAATTGGGCTGGGAGACCAGTAGCTGTAGGAGCGTCAGGAGGGGTCTTGATGCCCTACCACAAGGTCTGAATTTTTTTTTACCTTTCAGGAGTGGCAATGGTGTTTGCCCAGGGAAAGGGGAGGGGACATTCGGTTTCCTCTGTTGAAAGGGAGGGGCTATCATGTCCTCTTTGCCATAGTGAAAGGGAATGTGCATAGGTGGCCCCTCGGGTTTGTCAGGATGACATTCAACAGGGTGGACAGGGCGGACCCTCCCCTTCACCATGGTGAAAGTTGAGCTGGATAAAAGGAAGGTGAAAGGGAAGGGTGATCCTTTCCCCCTTTGCCATAGTGAAAGGGAATGTGCATCAGAGACGCCTTCCCTTCACCAGGACGAACAGGACAGCCCCTCCACTTCATTATGGTGAAAGCCGAGTTGGATAAAGGGCAGTAGATGAGGGATGTCCATTTGGCTGAGGAGGCTGCCAATTCACAGTTTGTATTTCGGTGAGGAAGCAGGGGGCAAAGCAAATCACATTATCCATTTAGCTGAGGGAAGTCTCCTTCTCATCCAACTCGCAATATGTATTTTGGTTGAAGAGGCAGGGAGAGGTCAGCCAATCGCCAAAGGGGAATTTTGCATAACTCCACATTTCTAACTCCCCTGGGCATGGCTGGCAGCAAAACAAAGAACCATTTTAGAATTTTATATATCTATATATATATATATATATATATATATATATATATACTAGAGAGAGAGAGAGAGAGAGAGAGAGAGAGATATTTCTCATCCACGCTATTGAAACCATTGTCTATTGTGGGTAAGTGCGAGTTAAAGGCAGAGTAAAATGGAGCTCAGTGAACACAGTCAACTGGAGATGCAACATAAATTTTTGCCTTTTAAAATTAAAAGTTAAAGCTAATGCTATAATTCTTAATCATATCATGAAAACTATAGGAACCCTGGTTAAAGTCTGGACAGGAAAACTTTAAAATGAATGTGCATTGTTATTTAAAGAGATAATACTTCCTCAAGACTACTATATTCAATAGATATATTGGTTATATAGCGTCTTTTCCTGTGCAATTTTTATGTCCATCTATATTGTGGATCTTTTAATAAAGAATTAGCAGAAAGTCTGAGCCTCTGCCTGTATACTGGATCTGCCGACGAGCTTTGTACCCGAATGGAGACGGGTAAATATCTCCGACTGCAAGTGAGCCAGTTATCATGAAAACAAGTGTCTGGCATTCATCTAATGTGAGTACAAGACAATAATTGTTTTATTGGTCATAATTTTAGAAATAATACACTGTTGGCACGCCTATGTTCTTCTTGTCATTTGAGTCAATCCTGATCAAGTGCTCAAGATTCATTTACAAAATGTAGACATAAGGCAGATGTCTGTAGGGTTGCCTCAGTCTAGTGATCATTCTTCATGATCAGCCCATTCCAAGGAGAAGGGTCTGATAACATAAAAAGGTGAGGGACGGGGTATAATAAATGTTAAATAACTAGTCAAATAGTGCTAAGAATGTAATGGAGATCAGTCTCACCATTACATTGATAACTAAATTAACTACTGAATTAACTACAGTTTTGAGGAAGATTTTCTCTCTTTAATACTTAATCAATGAGATCAAATCAATAGAGAGTTGCAAAGTTAATGATAACCTCTCCACACAATTATTGACATTTCCATATTTTTATCTCATGAGAATTAGGTCAGCTTTTATAAGAGTAGTTTTTTTTGCATTTTAATTTAGTTTTGTTTGTTTTGTTTTGTTTTATTTCTTTGCAGCGTATAAACACTAAAAAAGTCAAAGATTACTGTTTTTGCAAACAACAAAAAAAGTAAAAAAAAAATGTTAACCAACCTGCCATATACGCGACAGCCCGTGTTCCAATTTCTTTTTAATATAATTCCGATCAAAACTGGCCTCTTCAGCTCCAGTGACATTATTACTGTCTGAAAAGGAAGTGTGGAGAATTAGAACTATGAAAGCCACAAAGCTGCGTTCTATAAGCTTAATACTTCTACAAAGCACCGCTTGAATAGATTTTTATGCAAGCTGCATTCTATAAGTTTAACACTTCTATCAAGCACCACTTGAATAGATTTTATGCAGTGCTGCATAACATAAATGAAACAGAGGAAGTACAGATATAATATTAGTTATAATAATTATTATACTATTATTAGTTATAAATTGTATATTGTAGAGCTTTACCAATACTGTAGATAGGTACATGACGATATATAGGACAAACTCCCTGATTCCCTTAATAAGACCTATGCCATTACCATTTGCAGGTACTAAGCCAGTGGTTGCCATCCATATCCTCAGAGACCCCTAATAAGCCATGCCTTTAGGATTTCCCTGCCTGTGCACAAGTGTATTAATAAAATGGGCCTCTAATTACTTCACCTCACTTCATACTATATTTCTTAAATAGGAAAAGCTCCATCTCTACAGTGTATTTTAGAACACTATACAGTACGCCAAGATTTGGATCTTTGAAGAAAATCATGTATTTTCTAAGATATATAGCAAAACTAAGACTGATATTAAAATTATTACAATGAATAAATAACTATATACTATATTCACAAAAAAATGTTACATTAGTGCTGATGGTTGGAAAATATGTAAAATAATAATCGTATCACAGTTATCAATGGTAAAAGTGATAGAGACAAAAAAAAACCCGAGCCTAACTTGGCTCAGAATTTAACAGATAAAATGACCAGTAGTTTTTTGTGTAACTATCAAATGGTTACTAAACCTATATCAACTGACTCAATCTCATGGAAAAGGCAGTTATTTGTATTTACAAATATTACAACAGCTTGAAGGTGTCTTAATAAAGCAAAATGATTATGAACAAAAAAACATAAAAAAGGGTCTATCTAAATACATGTTTGAAATGAATGCAGCATAGTTAGTAAATCACATCGGTAGATGATGACACATAGTAAATAATAAAAAAGACTAATGCGTTCTCAAAGCAGCACTCAAATTACATAAGCAACATAAAATCACCATAGCATGATAATAAAACAAGCAATCGTGCACTTTGTGAAACACGCCTATATATACATATACATATATATACAAATAATAATATTGCAAAGGGCAGACATAAAACAATCTGATGAAACTATAATGGAAAATCAATATCAAGTTTATGCAAAACTTATACATATAAATATATTTATATAGTCTATTAGAGAATATAGTCCAATACTCATAAGACCATTCGATTAACACCCTTACTTGTAATGCCAAGAAAGTCCATCTTCTTACAGGATTATTGCTATCAAATGAAGGTAACATATAACTGAATATAATTGAAGTAACTGAATGATAAAGTATCCCCCTCCCGCCCCTTTTACCTAGTGTAAGCCACCTCCCCTAAGATGTCGAATCTGGTCTTGAGACCAGACAGCTTTCAGCAAGGGACATTCTTTCTACTGTGAACATAAGGAAAACCCTGCCTGCCTTGACAGGTTTTTCCCTTATGCTAATTGAAGATTGTCACGCTCTGAGATCCATCTGGACAGTCTTGCAGTGTTACATCATTAAAATGGGCAGGAGGGGGATACTTTATCAATCAATTACTTTTGAACTACAACTCTGACAGTACTGAAATAACACCCTCCATGGCCCAAATACTATGAAGATTAATTGGAGCTGCTTTTATTGTGAAACATTACTAGCCCTTTAATGATCTATTTTGCTTGGATCAATTTGAAAGGACGAAATAAATAATGATGATGAGAAATTATGAATTCAGTCTCTTTGAATGATCAGAGTTTTTTCTCAATTTAATGCTTCAATCGAATACTTTGTGGTCTTAAAAAATCCAGATGTTTTCTGGTCAGCTGTATCTTGTCCCAAACTCTATACTGGTCATATACATGAAAAATAGAAAACAGAGCTACAAGAGATGTAACATATAAATAAAATATATAAAAAAAATAATTGGTATTATACAACGAGCTCATCAGGCATATTAAAATATATATTGATTAAAAATGGAAATTAAATTACAAAAATATATACAAAATATGATGTAATATCTATGGAACCCAGTACAAGGACTTGATGATTACAAGAAGGCTGGAAAAGAAAGCACGGGTCAACACTGGCATACAATCATCAATTAATTAAACTTATGGGATATAAAATTATATCTCCCCTTTAGTACTAGTGACCCCAATATTTTTTTAAGATGTCTACATGTTATACTGCTTTTGGGATTTTACAACCCTCTTGTATTGGCCACTTAGTTTTAGACACACTACATTCAAAAGTATAATCTAAGTAAGTGGGCGATACATGAAATAATGTGAAAAGTTAAAAGCAGTATAGAAAGAAGACATATTGTTAGCATACAGGGGTCACTAATACTAAGAGGGATAACATTTTATATCCGTGTGTCCCATAAAAATAATTACTTGCTGACTGTATGGCACTATTGACCGTTGTTTACCAGAATCTAACCCTGATTGTTGGAGCCCAACTGATCCTTTCTATAACATATACTATAGATTGTTCGATTAATACTCCTCTTTTCCATACTTTTTTTTTATCATCAAGTCCTCTGGCATGCTTCCACAGAGATTACATTATATTCTTTATATAGTTATTCAATTTAATTTCCATTTTTTATTATATATTTTTAGTATTTTTGTAATATGCTTGGTGAATTTGTTTTATGTTACCAGTTATCTTTTTATATATATTTTGTAGACTTTTGAATAAACTATTTATAGACTACTCAGATCTCTGGTGGCACTGTTTTCTATTTTTCTCTTTACATTTAATATTTTACACATTGTTCAATCTGGTGATTTAAAGGAAGATGCAATGCAATATGGCTCCCTTGAATTCGCCAGTTATTTTTATGCGTTTGTCTGATTTCTGCAGTAATAATACTTTCAAGCACTCCTCTACATTCCTCAAAAATTCCTGCCTCATGTTTGATTGGGACATTTTTACCAATGTGAATGATTTGTAGAACTTACCAGTCCTCAATACATTATTAGAAAATTGGGCAGAGATATATTTTGTCTATATGTACTATGCTATTTATGTGCATGATATACTTCTACCTTTTATACTGATGCCTGCATCTTGGTCATACATATTACTCTGTCCTTAATAAAAACAATATACTCATATATATACACTAACAGTCAAAAGTTTTAGAACACCTCCATTTTTCCAGTTGATATTGAAGGGTGAAAGCAAAGCAACCTACAAGTACAACACATTTGTGGGAACCTCTGCAACAGTGTTGGGAAGAATTTTCAGAACAATATTTGATTTCCGTTGTGGAAAGAATGCCACAAGTGTATTTGGCTGTTATATCTGCAAAAGGTGGCTACTCAAAAATTTAGATTACATTTTGTTATGGAAAAGGATTCCATAATTTCTTTTTAATGTTTATTTGTTCTGTACTATATTTTCAGAGCACATTGAGACATTAAACTGCGTAAATTTCAATACAAACTGGAAAAACTGGGGTGTTCTAAAACTTTTGACCGGTAGTGTGTGTGTGTGTATATGTGTGTGTGTATATATATATATATATATATATATATATATATATATATATAGAGAGAGAGAGAGAGAGAGAGAGAGAGAGAGAGAGAGAGAGAGAGAGAGAGAGAGAGAGAAAAGTCCATTAGAAGGATTTGCTTTTACATATCTGTATGCTTTTTAAAAGAAGCAGCAAAACTCAACCAAGCAGCATATGATTGGTATGCAATTTATAAGCCAAATGTTAGAAGAGAATTTTAAGAGCTCAAAAGAATCTTTTCTTCTACAAATTGGATGAAAGCTCTGCTATAAGCGTTTCTTTATGAATTCCACAAAAAGGCTAATAGATAGCTGTAGGTAAGGTTTCTAATTATATTTAGCATCTGCTTCAAAACCTGAGACATACAAGTCAAGCTTAGAATTAGGTGCAAGCATGTTTTTCCAAATGGATCGCAATTAACATATGATTCATGCTTAAAACTCAAAGAAGAGGCAAGATATCTTGAAAACATATTGACAAGTACTCTCTACCGCCGAACAATTTGTTGGCATTCATTTCATCTAATGGTAGCAGATATGTATTCAGAGCAGGAATGGGTAAGCAGAGAACTGTGGTTATCAACAACTGGGGGGGCACAGGTTGCTCACCGCTGATATAGATTAATTTCAAGAAACAGAAAGTAAAACATGATCTATCTAAATTAATTTGGCAAAGTGCTACCCTTGTTTTGAATTTAGATATTATATTTGCAAGGCAGATTCGATATATACTTATGCATATTTCTCTGTATTAATGTATACCAACTAAGGGATTAATAGTTAGACTTGTTGATTGTACAAAAAATTGGAAGGAATAGCCTTAATATACATTCTCCTGAGAAAATGGTGTGGAATGTCATAAAACCTGTAATATAGGTAAACGTGGTACAGCATTAGCCATAGAAAATTCAGGACACTAGTAAAGTAAAAATGATCCCTTTATTGTGTAACTGAGTGGTTCTAGGATACAAGCTTGCAAGACAACTAGGGGATGGATTCTATTGCAGGTGATAAATGTTACCACGTGTTTTTTCAAATGTTTTCCTATTTAAAGGGATAGTAATACTTTGTTTTTTCTCTCTTATTTTGTAGGCATTAAAAAAACATGAAGAACGATATAAGTCTTATCTCTCAAACCTTTATGGTTTGAGAGATATCCACAAGCAACGTTTCCCTTTCCACCCCTTTTACCTAGTGTAAGGCATCTCTTCTCACATGTGGAATCTAGTTGTAAGACCAGACAGATAACAGAAGGGGACAATTTTCTTTCTATTAGAACAATGAAAGCCCTACCCCCCTTGATAGGTTTTTCCCTTATCTTAATTGAAGATTGTCCCTCTCTGTAATCTACCTGGGTACCTCCCTTCTGATCTGGCTGAGCAGTGTTACATCAGTAAAAGGGGCGGCAGGGGGATACTTTATTATTGAATTACTCTTGAACTACAACTCTTGACAGAATTGAAATAACACTCTCCAAAGTCCAAATACTATGATGATTAATTAGAGCTGCTTTTATTATGAAACATTACTATCCCTTTAAGTCTATGAGGAAACCTAGAGATAAAAGCAGAGATAAAGTTAGCACCTACAATAGAATATAACTCTAGCTATCTTCTTTAGGCATAATAAGAATAAAAGCTGAATGTACAATACAATGCACATTATTTTAACATTTAAATTCTACTGGCAGTAATGTTCTTATTAGTATGGACCATAAATCATTCTCTAGGCTCTACTAAAGTCTTTTTGAAGTGGACTAGAAAATTCAAACAACATTAATTACTGTGTTCATGCTCCAGTAAATTCCCGTTTTTATCCAGAGATGGCTAAGTCTATAGAATGCATGGGTCAACTCATCTCTTACAATGAACCAAAGCAGCACCCTGGCACCCAAAGGGACCACGATATGTTTATTTTATGGGATATCCCATACTGATTATATTATTGCCACTAGAATGTAAATGTTAATATAAAGTGCATGAGTGTTTAAAGTCATTTATTGTGAATTCAGCCTTCATTCCTATTATCCCTGAAGAAGAGACCTAGTTGTCTTGAAAGCTTGTATCCTAGAGCCACTCAGACAATAAAGGTATCATTTTTACTCTACTAGTCTCCATGAAACATGTAGAAAAATTTTAATATTTTCATCTGAAATTAATAAAAGGTTTTTGTTTGTATTCTCCTGAACACGTTTTTTTTATTTTACCCTCACAATACATATTACCAGAGGCAACATGAGTGAAGTCATGAACATCAGACTTCCTGCAAATTTCATCACCGTCAAAAGTATAAGAATATTAGGGACAAACCAACTGCATGACAGGGAAAAAAATCCTATTGATTGCAAAGCAATGGGCCGGAGACCATTCGAGTATTCAAGGGGTTAAAATCCATATTGTAATCAGTGGGAATTTTTTTCTACACTGTGGTGCATTTGGTTTGCCCCAGAAGGCCTCTACTTCTTTAATGTAACATATGTCCTTTTGTGTGAATACTGTAAATATTATTAGTTAGAGATTTGTTAAGAGTTTAAGATGCCCATACACAGGGTGCTTCTGGATGGAGCTGACCATCAATTCCATTATCAAGCAATCAGACTGAAAGTCTGTCCTGCCACACTGACCAACTCCAGGCAGTGGGTTTTGGTCTGTTGAATCCTTACACACTCAACTGACTGCCAAGGACCAACATTTCAGGTCAAGCAGACAGATAAATATCACCAATTAGGTTTGCCCTACTGTGGATTTCGACCAAAGTGATGGACTCAAACCACAAAATTACACAGTGTATGCACCCTAATCTTTTTTTTGTCTGCTATGGAATCCATGTAGTTTTGTGTGTTTCTTTAGGGAATTACAGCTCACTTATATGTTAGCAATCAACATACAGTCTACATTTTTATGTAACTTTACTCATAATTTAAAAACAGGTGTATATCAGCATCACAAACTCTGGTTTAGCACAAATTTAGCAGCAATTAGGTTGCATGGAGATTTTGTGAGGTGGATGAAAAAATAGCAAGTTATTTAACCCCTTATGGACCAAAGGGTTGTGCAAAGCAACAAGGTGCAAACCCCTCTTGTCAATAAAAGGATTAGTTTAACCCTTTGAGTGCCAGAGGGGTACACAATGTATTGCAATGCATTGTGCACCCCTCTGGCACTAAAGGAGTTAAAGTATACAGCACCAGCTGTGATTCTTGTACTGTATTTATGGTTTGGAGCTGCACATGTTAGCTTCATTCTAATATTTATATTATTTTTGAAAGTAGTGTTACTGGGAATCCTATCCCTATAAGGAATAATCCCTTTTTAGTACCTTCTCTTTATATACTACAGGGTAATTAACATCAAAAAATGGAAAAAAGTATATGTCAGAGTTCAGTTAATCACTACTACTCTCACCTCTGGAAGTGACAGCATCCTATATAATAATCCTATATAATAAAAGGCCAGATTATGTTGGTCCCGATTCAGTCATGCTCAGTAGAGACTGCCCGCATTCAGCCAGTCTCTACTGCTCATAATTGAATTGCGTGAGTGATGCGGCACATGACTGCATCACATGGAGCATTGAGGTAGCGGAAGTACGCAGAGCAGGGCCGGTCTCTTAACCCTTTGAGTTCCAGAGGGCACTCAAAGGCATACCTCCCAACATTTCAAATTGTTTTAGGGGGTGTTGTTGGTGGCGTGGCTGGTGGTTGGGGCATTACTGAGAATTTTTAGGCTATTTCACAACCTATTGACACCTCCATGTGTAACCTAATACTTGATTTAGAACAAGACTAAAGTGTTTTATTTACACAGGCTACTTTATAAACACATATAGTGACGTTTAAACAAACAATAATGTGTGTTGTATTTCTGTAGAGCAGTATGATACACTTATATACATACCATACAATCTGATTTCCTAAAAAGAGGGACATCAGGGTGTGAAAGAGGGACATCAGGGTGCGAAAGAGGGACAGAGGGATTTGGGTCTAAAAGAGGGACACTTGTGAGGTATGCAAAGGGTAACATTACCCAGACCTTGGCCTGTGTACAAGGGCTTTTACACTATTTATAAAATAAAAGCCTTAACTGTACAGGTCTGAAACAAGATATCTGTCCCACTTCACGCAAGAGCTGAATACAACACTCATTCCTTTTGTGGCTGTACCAGTGAGTCAATAGGAATTACCAGCTGCCTCTTTGGACATCATAACACCAGCTTTGGGGAAGTGACCTGTACACTATAATAGGCTGGAAGTTTATAATCGTAATGTCTGCACATGCATAGTGCAGTTACTACCAGAGGTTAATGGTAGCAGAAATTAAATAGAAAATAACTGGGTTTATATTATATATAATACATACACACTCAGAACTTCAAAGTTAGTGAAGAAAATAGATTTTATTGAACGACGTTTTGGTTACACAGTCAGCAACCTTCTTCAGGACCTGAGAAAGGTTTCTAAAGGTGTAACCATACACTGATCAGTAAAATATATTTTCTTTTCTAACTTTGAAGTTCTGAGTGTGCATGTGACTTATTTATAAATACATACATATATATATATATACACATACACACTAGTTTAAAAGCCTGTGTACACTGCCCACAGTGCCACCCAGCAGCCTCAGCTGGTGCCCAGAGTCTCTCTGCTCACTGCATGAGCTGCAATCATGTGCAGTACAGAGTGCCCGAACGAGCTGTGGCTGATACAGAGCGGGGCGCTCTGAATTCGGACCGTAGTCCTCTCTGCGCACCTTCCCGGGACCTAGTGGTCCCAGGAAGGTGCGCAGAGAGGACTCCATTCTGAATTCCGACTCCAGTCTGAATTCAGAGCTCCCTGCTCCGTTTCAGCCTCAGCGCATTCGGGCACTCTGTACTGCCCATGATTGCATCGCACTCAGTCTCTACTGCACATGACGGCTTCTGACAAACATCCAAGGGAATTATTATATAGGATACTAGTTTTAAAACCTGTGTACACAGGCCAACACTGGCAGTGCTGCAGTCATGCACAGTACAGACTGCCCGTGCCGTGGCTGATACAGAGTAGGGCGCTCAGAATTCAGACCGTAGTTCTCTCTGTGTAGACCCTCCAGCTGTTGCAGGACTACACTTTCCAATCAGTCTCTGCCAGCCATTACCTGGAGTAGTATGATAGATGCTCTGCAATGAGTTCCGGACCCCTCTGGCACTGAAAGGGTCAAGAACTTGGGCACATGTATATTTATGTTACACACTTACTCTAAAACAAAGCACTGTATGAGACAGACAATGGTACTCACTCATAGGGTATGCATCCTTCATTTTTTGTGGGAAACGTTAACACCTTTATTCCATAGAAGCCAAACAACTCCTGGCTCAATAAATTCCAGCTTTACTGTAGGCCAGTAATTACATTCCTTTATGACCCAAAAGGTTCAGCTAGATTTTAAAATCCATATATTTGTTAACCTTTAAATTAAGCAATAACACTGTATAATCTTATCTGTGAGAAATAATATATAGTTTCCTTAAAAGTAACAGTACATTTTTCTTATAAAAAAAAAAATTAAATGAGTCTTTAGTGTAGTCAGTGACTTAGGCTTTCCTACAGTGTGCAAAATATATATATATATATATATATATATATATATATATATATATATATATATATATATATATATATATATATAATAGGATTTTAGTCTTACCTGTTAAATCCTTTTCAGTCCGTAAGTCCCCTTTAATAGGCAGGAACAACTATGCAAATGATTTGCAAGGGGCGGAGCCTCCCCTCTTACTTAAGCCACCTTCTGGCCAGAGCCACTTAGATTGATTTGAGACCCTAAAAACTGACCTCAGGTAAGCAAAAAGAAAGACTCCTGTGAGCATGCCCGAACGGTCTCCCACTGGATGCCACAGGAGAGCCAAGACTGGTCCCTTGACAGGGTGGGAGACCAGTGACCTGTATGGACTAAGTGAAAAGGATTTAACAGGTAAGACTAAAATCCTATTTTCACTGTCGTCCAATACAGGTCACTGGTACTCTGGGATGTACAAACATTGAGCTGATCCAGAGGCGGGAAGTAAGGCAAGGACCAGGCGCAAGGCCCAAGTCACTAGAACTGCTATGACCCAGTTAATAACATAGCCCAAACTGTAAGTGTCAACGGACACCAACCAAGGGAACAATCCCTGAACTAACACAGAACACGAAACCAGAGCCAACAGGGCTCAACAGTAAGGAAGCACTAAGGATCACAGAGCGGAAGACCTACACAGGCAAGACTGCCTCCAGGACCTTCCTTCCAAAACTGGCATCAGCCGAAGCCAGTACATCAACTCGATAGTGCTTAGAAAAAGTGTGCACAGAGGACCAAGTGGCCGCTCTGCACAGTTGATCAGCAGAAGCTTGATTCTTATAGGCCCAAGAGGCCCCAATAGATCTGGTGGAATGGGCAGTCACCCGGAAGGGAACATGCTTATTCCTCAACTTATAGGCTTCACGGATAGTAGCCTTAATCCAAGAGGCAATGGTAACTTTGGAAGCCGGTCTCCCTGCCCTAGGCCCCTCAGGAATGACGAATAGAGCGTCAGACTTCCTGATAGACTCGGTGCTATGAACATAAAACTTGAGGCAACGCACCACATCCAACAGATGGAGATCTCTTTCCTTGTCAGATGAAGGATTAGGGCAGAAAGAGGGAACCACAATCTCCTGATTGATGTGAAACTCGGACACAACCTTGGGTAAGAATTCCTTGGTAGTGCGAAGCACAGCCTTATCCTTGTGGAACACCAGGTAAGGAGGTTTACAAGACAAGGCCTGTAACTCTGCTACCCGGCGCACTGAAACAACAGCCAAAAGGAAGGCCATCTTCCAAGTCAAGAGACGTAATGGAATGGAAGCCAAGGATTCAAACGGTGGTCGCTGGAGAACTCCCAGCACCAAATTGAGGTCCCACTGGGGAGCAGGACTCTTGAAGGCAGGTCGAACATGAGTCACACCTTGGAAGAAAACTTTCACATCAGGAAGGATAGCAATCCTTTCCTGGAAAAACACAGACAAGGCAGAAGTCTGAACTTTGAGGGAACTCAGACTGAGCCCCTTATCCACACCGTCCTGCAAGAAGGCCAGGACAGTGGGAAGATGGAATTCAAGGGATAACTTCTTATCAGAACACCATGTCACAAAAGTTGACCATATGCGATGATAGATCTTGGAAGACACAGGCTTACGAGCACTGAGCATAGTCGACACCACAGAAGGAGAAAATCCTTTCTTTGCTAGAATCGAGGATTCAACCGCCATGCCATCAAATGGAGAGAGTGAACATCCTCCTTTCACAGATACCCCTGAAGAAGAAGGTCCGGACGGGCAGGAAGCGGGATCGGATCCGTCACTGACATGGCCATCAACTCCGGATACCAGGACTGGCGAGGCCAGTTTGGAGCGATCAGGATGACAGGACAACGCTCCCTCTTCAACTTCTGGATAACTCTGATTAATAGAGGAAGAGGAGGGAAGATGTAAGCCAGGGAGAAGTCCCAAGGGATCGACAAGGCATCCACTGCTAGAGCAAGGGAGTCCCTCAACCGGGAGCAAAACACCGGAACCTTCCTGTTGTGTCTGGTAGCCATCAGGTCCACCACAGGCATCCCCCACCGTTGAGTGAGCATGTGAAACACCTCTGGATGAAGAGCCCATTCTCCGCTGTCGACGGTGTGACGACTGAGGAAGTCTGCCATGACGTTGTCCACGCCTGGAATATGAACTGCAGATATGACAGGCACGTGATCTTCTGCCCAAGACAAAATATCCTTGACCTCCCACCAGGCGGAACCGCTTCTTGTGCCGCCTTGCCTGTTGATGTAAGCCACCGCCGTGGCGTTGTCGGACTCCACTCTGATTGGAAGACCGGTCAATTGAGACTCCCAGTGCCTCAGGGCAAGCCGGACAGCTCGAAGTTCCAGAACACTGATGGAGAACATGGATTCCTCCAGACCCCATTTCCCCTGAGCACTGAAGCGACCCCAGACTGCACCCCAGCCCCGAAGACTGGCATCCGTTGTGACTGTGGTCCAAAGAGGAACTAGAAAGATCTCCCTTTCAGGAGATGAGAGAGATCTAACCACCAGTGCAGACTCGACTCGACATGAGGAGGAAGAGAAACAGACAGATGTTGATGATCTGGATGATTCTTGCACGTCTGGATCACAAATCTCTGAAGTTCCCTGGAGTGGGCCATGGCAAATGGGACTGCTTCGATCGTGGAAATGAACTTCCCCACTAAAGACGACAACTTCGGTACTGGAATTTCGTCCATGTCCAGAATCCCAGCCACTCTGACGGCTATCTGGTGAGCCACGTCCTCTGGAAGAAACACCATGCATTGGCGAGTGTCGAACAGGAGACCCAGGAACAGAAGCCTCTGAGATGGAATCAAGTCCGACTTGTCCAGATTCAGGATCCAGCCATGACGGTTCAGGGTGTGCATGCACTTCTGTAATTGCTGACGGAGAAGCTCCGCTGAGGAGGCCTTCAGTAGGAGATCGTCCATGTAGGGGGTCACTCTGATCCCATCCTGA
This sequence comes from Rhinophrynus dorsalis, assembly GCA_037306005.1. Classification (NCBI taxonomy): domain Eukaryota; kingdom Metazoa; phylum Chordata; class Amphibia; order Anura; family Rhinophrynidae; genus Rhinophrynus; species Rhinophrynus dorsalis. The sequence goes on from CM074723.1 coordinate 412,992,579, forward strand.
TGGAGCACCGCTATCAAGGAGCCTAACACCCTCTGGAAGACCTGAGGGGCTGAAGTCAGCCCAAAGGGGAGCGCTGCAAACTGAAAGTGTCCCCTGTGGCAGGCAATCCTGAGATACTGCTCTCTGGATGAATAGGGATGTGAAGATAAGCATCCTGAAGGTCCAGAGGCAAGAAACTCCCCTGGAGACATTGCTGCAATCACAGAACGCAGGGACTCCTGGCGGAAGTGGGAAGTCACCACATAGGCATTGAGATCTTTGAGATCCAAAATGGGACGAGCTCCTCCGTCCTTTTTGGCTACCACAAACAGGTTGGAATAAAATCCTGAACCTGTGTCCCCTTGAGGAACCGCCTCCAGGACCTCTTTGTCCAAGAGATCCTGAATAGCGTCGTCGAACAGACGCCTTTTTGTGGGTTCCTGAGAAGGACGAGTAAAATGGAACCGAAAAGGAGGAAGGGAAGAGAAAGGGATCCTGTATCCCTCTGACACCACCTGAAGAACCCATGGGTCCGCCACTGACTCCTCCCAAGTCCGGCGAAAGATGCGGAGACGACCGCCTACAGCCGGATGCGGACCCGGGTTCGGCGAGTCATGCCGAAGCAGTCTTGGAGGTCTTGGCCTTGGGGGCAACTTTGGGCTTCCAGGACTGTTTGGGCTTGGAGGAGGAGCGCGTAGTGGGAGGACCCGTTTGGGCCGAGGAGCGTGTCTCAGTCTGAAAGGAACGAAAGGACCGATTGCGTTTGGCTGGAAACTTTTTCTTAAAGACTGAGGGTAGAAGAGTACTTTTACCGCCAGTAGCCTCACTGATCATTTCTTTGAGTTCAGACCCAAAAAGCAAATTCCCCTGAAAGGGCAAGGAAAGCAAGGCTTTCTTAGAGGCTGTATCAGCAGACCAAATTTTCAGCCAAAGAGCGCGTCTAGCCACCACAGAAGAAGTGGAGGCCCTCGCCATCATGCGCACAGCATCAAAAGCAGCGTCAGCAACATAGTTCTGAGCTTCAGTGATATTAGCAAGTAGCTGCAACTGTTCAGATACTGGCGCATCCTGGCGAACTGCTTCAGTCAGTCGTTCAGTCCAGGCCGCAATGGCTCTATTAACCCATGCCACAGCAAAGGTTGGGCGCATGGCAGTGCCAATGGAGGCAAAAATAGATTTAAGAGAAAGCTCTAGCTTTTTATCCGTCCAATCCTGCAGGGCAGAGGCATCAGAGACAGCCAAAGCGGTAGACTTGGATAGTCTAGAAACAGGAGCATCCACCTTGGGAGGATGAACCCATTTTGCCAGCTCAGCCTCAGGAAAAGGGTATAGTTTAGCAAACTTTTTAGAGACAGAGGAAGATCTATCGGGATTCTTCCATGCCTCAGAGACCAGACGGGCAAGAGTAGGGTTAGTTGGAAAACAAACAACTGGCTTAGATGGCTTTTTCTGAAAAACATCAGTAGGATCATAAGTGGATTCCTGAGTCAGAGGAAGGTTGAGCGTATTCAGAACCGCTCTGATCAGACCCTCAGCCGAAACTTCAGGGTCACATTCATAGGGGTCCCCAATGGACCTGTTAGATTCAATAACAGTACGTTCCTCAGCATCAGAATCCTGTAAGAGTTCTTCTTCAGAAGAATCAGTGACATCAGGAGCTCCCTGTGGCTTAGGCAGGGAGGTCCTGATGGTAGAGGGGGTCTGCCAGACCTGGAGAGCCCCCTGAATCTGAGAGGGAAAGAGTTGAAGCGTGGATCTGAGATCCCTAGTGGCAGCTTTAAACTCCCTCACCCAAGATGGCTCAATAGCGTGGCTGGGAAGCCCAGGGTTGCTATCTTGACCAGTACAATTAGGGCATAGATCCCCCACATTATCGCTAGCCAGCCCAATGTGGCAAGAGGAGCAAAACGCCATGGGGGTAGCAGACCCCCCATCCTCCTTAGACTTGGGTCTAGCCCCTAGCTCCAGTGAAGTAGACATGCTCACAGCGTCAATATACCCCACTAATAACACTATCACCCAGAAAAAGTGTAAATGATTAAAGTTTCACCCCAGAAATGTCTAAATTCGGACTTATCTGGCCAGCGAAGGGTTAATCTGTTGAGGAGAGAGAAGGCTCGGTCCCTGCGTAGTGTACTTGCTTAGGAAAAGTACCACAAAATGGCGGTCGTCATGACAGCCAATCAGAAACGAGCACGAACCAAGCGCTCATGGGAAATGTAGTTTTCCCTTACAAGTACCCCAAACAGTGCCCGAAGCCCCCCTGAACACCCCACATAAATAAAACTCATTCCGGATGATAGAGCAGGAGCCTAGCATTAAAATGAGCCCTCTCTGAAGTTGAAGTGACAAGCGGTTCCAGAGATATGTCCCACACTGTGAATTCTCATAGAGAGTAAAGGAGCCCTTGCGTCTGAGCGGGAAAAAGCCGCGCTTAAAGGCGCGGAACACCATTTTTAATAAAGTTTAAGAAAACATGAAAAAGTGCCCAAACAAGCATTTAACACATGAGAAACATAAATAAATGAATACCCAAAGCTCCAAAACCCAGAGAATACCACAGAAATTGCATAAAACAGTAATAATGCAATAAAAACACCCTATGAGTGCTGGAGTGTATTAAAACTCCCAAATACAAGCCCATCAAAGGGACACTGTGGGGACAAGTGGACCTTCAGCACTCAATGGGTGACTCACCTTTCCTGCAGGACTTCTGTCTTCAGGTGACCATGATGAAGTGGGAAAGAACCAGAGGTAAATTCCCCAGTAGGGAAGCTGCTTAACACAAGCTGTCCCCTCTTCAGGGCATAAGGTCCACAGAAAATCCCTGGAAGCTGCACCAGCCACTTTAAAGAGGGCAATTCACAGCCATGGTCACCCTCCTAATGGTGGTATTCCATATTTGAATAAAAAAACAATAAAACACTAAGATGCATAGATGTTCTCTACCTGGTGTGCAAGCACACCAGGAACAAATCAATCTAAGTGGCTCTGGCCAGAAGGTGGCTTAAGTAAGAGGGGAGGCTCCGCCCCTTGCAAATCATTTGCATAGTTGTTCCTGCCTATTAAAGGGGACTTACGCCTCCCAGAGTACCAGTGACCTGTATTGGACGACAGTGAAATATATATATATATATATATATACATACACATATGACATTTATTGGTGCTGTTGATAACAGGTCGATTAATATAGTATTTGAGCTTTAATAAAATTTGAATGAAAGATCTCCCTACAGTTGGAGTAACCTTGGTTTCCTAAACAGGAAAAGCCTTATAGAATATATTGTTTTCAGTTAAAAAGTTTACTGCACCCTAACCTCTTTATTATTTCAGGATTGACCTCACAGACGTGGTATTCAGTCTTGTCCAACCTGTTACGTGGCAAACTTATTGACAGACTATGTTCTTGATATGGTTACTTCCTTTTGATTGTTTGTATAGAATGATGTTTATACACTGATATCGTAACTTATGTTGAAATTCATATTTCTCTTGAAGTTTGGATGTTATATTTATTTTTGTGTCAATTCTCAATAAAAATTCTAGCCATAGTAAGGTAAGTAGGGGTTATTATTAGGCGGTGTTATGCCTCTGACAAGTGAGAACATCTTCAGTCATTCCTGGATGTCATGTCCATGGAGGAGGACGTGAAAGTTGCTTACAGTTTTTTTTCAAATTGAAGAAAGCCAAGTACTGTACATGAGCATACTCAGCCCTTTAATCCTTTGAGTGCCAGAGTGGTACGGAATGCATTGCAAAGCAATGCATTCCGTACCACTCTGGCACTCAAAGGGTTTAAGGACCAATGCAATCTAGTCCTTAAAGGGTTACAGTTATCACGTGATGTCTGTGAGATAGCTCAGTTGGTTAATGCACCGGCTCTAGAATTTGTTCATACCTCAGGTTCTAGTACGGAAAAGGTCAACTCGGTCTTTCTTGCTTCTGAGGTAAATAAAATGAGTACCCGGGACACACTTGAAAATGAGAGAAAATGAGTCCTGAAACTCTGCTCAGTGAAATAGTTTTTTTCATTAAAGTATTTAACCAGGAAGGATACTCTAAGTATCATGAAAAAAAAACTTCACTGAGCAGAGTTTCAGGTCCTGTGGACCCGCTAGCATAGTCATGACTGTCTCTGAACAAGACATCCAGGACTGATTAAAGATGTTATCTTTTGAGCAAAGGAATATGGACAACATTCATAGTGGCCTCTATGATTTTTCTGGTCATAGTAAGTGGGCGATAATTATTAGGAGGCGTTCAGTCTTCTTTAATATTTAATTGACTGTTTAATATATTCAAAATACTTGAGTTATTAAAGATATGACATTAGCAGATACAGGGACCTCTTTCGGTAATGACATACTAGATAGTCCACAACATATTAATTTATTTATGGGGATGCAGCAGTGCTGAAATAAAATATCTAATGTCTGCATTAAGAGAAGTATCCAACACATTGCAAATTCTGCGTGGCACTGCATCAAATGCCTATACAAAATCAAGATATACTAGATCTCCTGCTTTACCATTAAATAGATTGCTATGTAAAACCATGTTGATGCCTGCTAACAATTTTATTTTTCAATGTGTAATCCTGAATATTACCCCTTCTAGTGTTTCCTACTATCAAGGTCAAACTCATAGGTCTATAATTCCCAGGTTCTGTTTTTGTTTGCTACTTAAACAAAGGCACCATGTTCGCAGAAACATTGCAGATAAATACTTCATATTAACCCACAGACGCTGGTCCAGTCAATGTGTTTCCAAAAAGGAACCACGGATTCCACATTTGTATAAATTCTGTCCAACGGTGAGCTGTCCGTGCAAGAAGCTTTTGCAATACACCCACAGACTGGACCCTACCCAACCAAGCAGAGACCGAGGGTCGAGTGTCCGTCTTCCAAAACAGAGGAATGAGGGATTTAGCTAAGTTAGTAAGGACATAAAACAATGCTTTCAAATGATGGTTTCTAGATAAAGAGCTAGGTAGGTCATAAGCAAAAATAAACAGTAGAGGGTCAAAGTGAAGTGAGACCCTTAAAATCTTTTCTATACGAGAAAGCACATGTTTCCAGAAATCTACAATATTTGGACAGTTCCACCAGATATGCATTAGGGATCCTACATTGGAATGACATCTCCAACAGAGAGGCAACAGATGAGGTAGCATAGAGTGTAGGGTCTGAGGAGTTCGATACCATCTAGTAAAAGTTTGAAATTACATTCCCGGGTGGAAACATCCAAAGACGAACGGAGAAGGTTTCTAATAATGAGATGCCAATGTGTCAGGGGAAGAAATACAGCAAGTTCCCTCTCCCATTCCCTAAGGAAACAAGGTTTAGTAAGTGGAGGAGAGAAAAGGAGGAACCTATGCCACTTCCCCAAAGAGTGTGTCGAAATACCTGAACTAGAGAGAAGAGAGCTAAAAGGGGAGTCACGCACAAGTTCCGCAACTGGGATGGGAAGGGAATGAAGAAAATGGTGGGCCTGTGAATATTGCCACACTCTGTGCAACAGAACCCAGGACTCCACAACCAGAGCGTGAAACGATACGATCTCACCACTTCTTACCCAGTCACCGACCGTATTGAGGTGTAAATCATGCCAAAAGAAAAAAAAGCGGTCCTGACCTGGGGGAAAGGCAGGGTTCCCAATCAAGGGGTTGTGTGAAGACTGGAAAGGACTGAAGCTATATTTAAGGATAAGCCTCAACCAGCATGAGATTAGATGGCCCAAGATAACATGTTGCAAACATGACTCCGGGAAAGACCCCGAGTCAAGCCAACAGATGTGTCTGAGAGCTATATTTGGGGCAAATAGTTGCGAGGAGGTCACCCACTCTTTAGAGGGTAATCGCTAGAGATCCGTGATTCCAAGAAGAATAGATGCTTCGTAATACAATCGAATATCAGGGACACCCAAACCACCTCTTGCAGTAGGCAGACGGAGGTGAGATAATGTTAGTCTTGGTCGTCGAAAAGCCCAAATGAAGTTAGTGATGATACGTTGTAGGCGTTTAATAAAATAGATTGGGATTTTGATTGGCAGCGCATTAAAGATATGCAAGATTTTTGGCAGTAAAATCATCTTAGCTAATTTAATACTCCCAAACCAAGATATATATAAGGTGTTCCAGCGCAGTACATCAGAAGAGAGGGACAAAAGCAAGGGACGTAAGTTCGATTTAACTAAGTCCGATAACAGAGGTGTAAGGATAACACCTAGATAAGAGATACCACGAGTGGGCCAAGCAAAGGGGAATGCACGTTGCATTCACCGTTGAATATGAGATGGAAGGGTCAGATTTAGAATCTCAGATTTGCTATAGTTTACTTTGAAGTGTGACAATTGGCCATAGTATGAGAGAAGGGGAATCAAGTGAGTGAGAGAGAGATTTGGCCTGGACAAAAAGAATAACAGATCATCTGCATAACAGGTTCATTTAGTGGTTGAGTCAGATGTTGGTAATCCATGTATAGATGGGGAAATACGCAACGTATTAAGCATGGGCTCTAGAGCTAAAATAAATAAAATAGGGGATAGAGGGCAACCCTGTCTAGTACCGTTAGAGATGCTAAAGGGGTCAGATAGAAATCCATTAACTTTAACCCGTGCTGTAGGAGAAGAATAAAAACTCAAAATAGAAGTCAGGCAGTTGGGGCCCAAACCAATATGTGACAAGACTACTTCCAGATAAGGCCAGGCTATTCTGTCGAACGCTTTTTCTGCGTCGACAGAAAGAAGGATCTCAGGAATTCGGTTCTTCTGGGCAGTATATATCACACCAATTGTTTTGGCAGTATTATCTCTGGCTTCACGGCCTGGAACAAAGCCTGCCTGGTTAGGATGTATCAAAGACTGGAGGAATCGTTTAAATCTGGTTGCACTGATTTTGGCCAAAAGTTTCACGTCCGCGTTCAGCAAGGAAATAGGACTGTAGCTACTACAAAGAGTGGGATCCTTACCAGGCTTAGGGATCACTGATATATGTTCTTCTAGGGTATGAGAAGACCAAGACCTACCTTTGGCTATATCATTAAAAAGAGACGTCAGGCGTGGAATCAGAGTATCTTTAAAAGAATGAAAGTATAAAGAAGTCAGACCATCAGGACCCGTACTTGTCCCAATAGGCGTATGTGTTATGGCTAATGCAACTTCCTGGTCAGAGATGGGTCTCTCTAGTTCCTCAACCTCAAAGGAGGATAACTTCGGGACTTTAGAATTCTCGAGGAAGGAGCGAATAGCCGTACGCTAAGCGGGGACGTTCGATTGTATTTGAGTAGGCGATAAGTTATATAGAGAATGATAATATTATTGAAATGTTTCAGCCATCTCTGGAAAAGAAAAGCATGTCGAACCAATATCTGTCAATATTTTATGAACATAATGTTGTGCCTGCTTTATCCGCACAAGCCTAGCCAAGGTTTTGCTACATCTGTTATCAAGAACTTAATGTCTATATTTGTGCCAGAAAAAGGAGCGGGAGGTCTGTGCCATAAGAAATGTAGAAAGAGAGTCTCTAGCAGCTGTAAGAGCAGCAAGAGTTTCAGGGTTAGGCCTCCTCTTGTGTGCTAATTCTGTAGAATGTACATTCACCAAAAGGCGCTGCGTCTCCCGATCTCGCAGACGTCGTTTTGCGGCACCAAAAGCAATGAATTCTCCCCTAACAAAGCACTTACGTACCTCCCAGATAGTTGGGAGGGGCATATCAGGAGTGTCATTTAAAGCAAAAAATTCCAAAATCTTATTATTCATGGTCTCTCTAAAATGGTTGTCATGCAACAGAGCGAGCCCTTCGGAAAGGATGAGAAAGAGAATGAAAGCCAGACTGGGGCATGATCCGAGAGAAAGGAAGGTAAGATCTTAGAATCAGAAATCATGTGAAGTAAAGACTGATCCACCAAAAGATAGTCTATTCTGGAAAAGACAATATGACTAGTAGAGAAGAAGGTGTAGTCCTTCATTGTGGGGTGCGGAACACGCCAGAAATCTGTCAAATGTGAGGTATATAGAAGAGAGTTTTCTAAGGACAATACGAGTATATTGAAATTTCCCAGAAGAGGTGTCTAAGACTGGGTCGAAAGCTACATTTAAATCTCCACCAAGTATGAAATGGCCCTCTTTAAAAGAGTCTAAAGAATGCAGTAGTGCGTCTAGGAACGGAAGGACTCCAGAGTTCGGAGCATAGATATTGATGAAGGTGAACGTCTTGTTGAACAGCTTACCTTTCAAAAACAAGAATCTGCCATCAGGGTTAGCTATCTCCCCCATGTGACACCAAGGAACATTTTTGTTAAACAGGATTGCCATACCCCTCCGTTTGAAGGTGGAGTACCAGCTTCTAGGATAATACCTATTGGTCAAAGAAGGATGGTTAGGGTTAGTGAAATGGGTTTCTTGGACAAATAAAATATCAGTTTGAAGTCTATAGGCTTCCCTCAACAGCATAGAGTGTTTTTCAGGAACATTTAAACCTCTAACATTGATAGAGATAATATTCAAGGAAGACATAGTCATGAAGAAGGAAAGCATGAGCGCTGAGTCCAGTCCGTGTGTGCAGGCTCCCACCAAGAAGAAAATTGGATAGTCTCATGACGAGGTATCAGAAACCTAGGGGCGCAACCCCCTTGCAAGGGATATTTTAATTTCTGACTGATGACTTTCCTCTCCTGTCATGTGGTGTTCCACATTTTTACAGAACTATATTTAAGTATATCATGGATTAATTTGAGTAAATTGAGTGTGTTTGTTCATTTTGTACTAACCTTTATGTCTGACCTCACTGAGCAATGTACAATCATTTTCATGGACACCACAAACACTAAATGAGTTTTTCAGAAAATGATCTAAAACTCTTACCCACTAAAACACAATATGAGTTTGTGTTTTATCTATAATAATGATTGAACGGAAGAAACAGAAGCAATAACAATGTAGGTAGGATATTAATAAGGGTACACATCAAAAGACTTAACCTCATATTTATTTTATAGAAGTTCTATAATTATGAAAAACCATGCAATTTAATTCCATAAAATTACAAGGTTCCATTAAAAATACAAAAAAGCCCACACTTACTTTGGAATCGAATTTATGCACTCTACATACATAAAGGCACTTGTCTAAAAATAATACATGCTATACAATGCAGCTTTTAACTTATAAGTGGTTTGTATCATTCTTTATTATGAAACCAAATGCACTCCAAAACACTTAAACACCCACAATAGCGGGACCATTTACAAATATAAGCCGAAAACATTCTACGCTGTTCCAATGGCTGTCTCAACTTCCCCTATCCAGTTTGCAAAGAGTGGAAAAACTAATTGTAATTGTAAGTGTTCACTTTTTAGATGAAATGATCATGTGCAACTTTGCATATGGAGACTTGATCCAATAAGGCCTATATGTACCAAGAGAAAGTCGAGCAATTCTGGGACAAATCAGCTGCATATAAGGAACATACAACATTAAAAAAAAATACCAATCATTGTAAATGGGGCTTTAACAATGCCAGAGTGGTCTTCATTGAGCTGTTTTGCAATAAATGGAAACATCTCTATCATTCAACTGGTTAAAGGTTCCATTTAAATGAGTACTGAGAAAGTACTCAGATCCCAGACCAGTTCACTCATACTACTGAATTACAATTGGTACATTGTAATTTCATTCTCTGTGATATCTGAAACTCAAAATCAATTAACATAATATGACATTAGTTTTGTGCTGTGAAATATTTTTACAAAAAAAAAAAAAGTGGAAAAAAGTATTTAACCCCAGTGCTGTGGAAGCTCTCAGGTTACACTGATGAAAGATATTGACCTAATGAGGACAAATTTCCTTACCACTGGCCTCCAACTAAGACCCATTAAAGTTGCTGTCACATTTTCAGAATGAAAAACCCCACTATTGAAATATCACTGGTCAGGCTGCAGGTCTGAATGATAATGAAGACCAAAGAACAGTCTACAAAAGTTAAAGATAAAGCAATACAAATACATAGATTAGGAAAAGGATACAAATAATTGCCAAGTGTTTAGATATCCCAGTAAGCACAGTTTGATCAATAATCAGGAAGTGTAAGCTGCAACACACCACTCGGGCACTGCCAAGAAAAGGCCATCAATCAAAACTCATCATCAAGCAAGAAGGAGGCTGATGAGAGAAGCCCCAGAGAGGCCAATAATAAGCCTACCTTGAAGTAGTAAAGGTCAGTCATAGCAAGAGCTGTGCATAACACTGGGCTGTATGGAAAGGTGGCAAGAAAGAAGATGTTACTCACAATGTGCCATTTGAAACGCATCTGGAGTTTGCCATGAAGCATGCCTCTATTTAAGAAGGGAGCTAAAACAGAACCTGGGGATTACAGACCTGTGAGTTTGACCTCTGTAGTGGGAAAACTGCTAGAAGGGATAATAAGGGACTATATTCAGGATTGCAACACAAAAAATAAGACCATTAGCAGGAATCAACATGGTTTTTATAAGGAATAGATCATGCCAAACTAATCTTTTCAGCTTCTATGAGGAAGTAAGTAGCAACTTAGATATAGTATATCTAGATTTTGCAAAGGCATTTGATATAGTGCCACACAGAAGGATGTGGTATAAAATGAAAATTGGGTGTAGGTGATAACCTTTGCAATTGGATACAAAACTGGCTGAAGGATAGTGAAGATTGTGTGGTTGTAACTGGACAATTCCCCAATACAGTTAACTCTTTGCAATGCGTTGTGTACCCCGCTGGCACTCAAAGGGTTAAAGTTGAGATTGGAGTACCTCAGGGTTCAGTATTAGGTCCACTGTTTTTTTAACATATTTAAAAATCACCAGGAAATAGATATAGAAAGCAAAATATCAATATTTGCAGATGACACTAAATTAGGCAGGGTAATTAACTCAGAACAGGATATTTGCTATCTACAGAGGGATTTACATAATTTGGCAGATTGGGCAAACAAATGGAATATGAAGTTTAATGTGGGAAAGTGTAAAGTTATACATTTGGGAGGAAATAATCCCAAGGCTACTTAGGGGAATCATTTTAGGGGACCCGTTGCTAGAGAAATACCTGGGTATCCTTGTAAACTACAAACGTGGAAACAGTGACCAGTGTCAAATAGCAGTAGAAGAAGCAAACAAAACCCTGTCTTGCATAAAAAGCGGTATTGACGCAAGAGTGGATAACAACATTTTGCCATTGTACAAATCATTGGTAAGACATCACCTCGAATATGCAGTACAGTTTTGGGCACCTGTTCTGAAAAAAGATATATTAGAGCTAGAGAGGGTACAGGGAAGAGCAAAAATATTTAGTAAGGGAATAGAGAACTTGATGTATTTGGAACAACTAGACAAACTTGGTTTATTTACTCTAGAGAAAAGACGACTAAGAGGAGATCTTATCATATTGTGCAAGTATATGAGATGTCAATACAAGGATCTCTGTGGTGAGCTATTCATTCCAAGGCCTTATCAGGTGACCAGGGGACACCCCTTGATTAGAGGAAAGGAGGTTTAGACTACAGCTGAGGAAGGGTTTTTTTTAAAGTAAGGTCTGTTAAATTGTGTAATTCCTTGCTCAAAGAGGTGGTTATGGCAGACACATTTAAGAGAAGATTAGATACATTTCTTTCAAAAGGGAACATACAGGGTTATACTGTATATTAGTAGGCAAATCAGGAAGGTCTGATAAAGACTAACTTATTTGGTAGCACAAAAGCTATACAGTTCTCATGTAACTAGGGTATGATGCAAAGGTTGAACTTGATGAACTTGTGTCTTTATTCAACCTAATTTACTATGTTACTATGTTATGTGAGAAAAAGTTTTGTGTTAAAATGAGACCAAGAGAGACCTTTGTGGCCAAAATGCAAAGTTCTCTGTGTGGTACGAATATAACACTGCCAAAGACTAAAGAAACACCATCCCTAAACTGAAGTATGGTGCTGGCAGCATCATGTTTAGGGGATGTCTCTCATGAGCAGGTATTGGACAGTTTGTTAAAATTGAAAAAAGGATGAATGAAGCAAAATAAAGGAAAATACTACAAGAAAACCTGCTTCAGTCCACTAAAAAACTGAAGCTTGAGAGATAATGCACCTTTCAGCAGCACAATGATCCCAAACACAAGGCCATAGTAACACTGGAGTGGCTCAAGAAAAAAATTTTAATGTCTTATAGTGGTCCAGTTAAAGTCCTGTTCTTAACCCCATTGAGAGTCTGGCCCTATATGAAAATTGTGATCCACTAGCAACATCTAACCATCCTTGAAGCAAACCTACCAAGATCACGCCAACACTTTGTGAAAACTGGTACATACTTAAAAAAAGACTTAAGGCTGTTATTGCAGCAAATATTACCAAATACCAAATATTAATGTTTGGGAGTTGAATACCTACACAAGTAACATTTCAGTTTCTTATTTTCCTTGCAAATATTTCCCAACATAAAACCAATATCATCCTTTAATAATTGATTTTGACTTTCAGTGTATTAAAATAACATTTCATACAGAACACAATTGTAAATCAGTAATAAGAGAGAATTGGTCATGGGTCCGAATAATTTTGCTAAGCACTATATATTAAAAACAACACACACACTGGACTTCGAAAATAGGTGAAAGTAATATTTCAGTGTTCTATCTAAAGGTTAGTGTTTTGGTGCCACCTTTATCAAGACTGTCTTGATGAAATTGGTAGTGACCACCGAAACGTTGACCTTCAAGTATTACAGTGAAATATTACTTTCACCTATTTTTGAAGTTGAGTGTTTTTAGTTCATGTTTAAAGGGATAGTAACGTTTCATATTACACATAGCTCAGAACATTGAGCATGTGTTATAGTACTGCTGCCCGATGTTCATAGGTTTCAAAATTTGCCAGTCACTGTGTAATTTGTTGAAGATGACCCCTCCCGCCCCTTTCCTAGTTCAGAATTCACCTCCTCTCAGATCTGAAGTCCTTGACGAAGGAGGGCAGGTTTTTCCTAATACTATGTGAAGATTGTCCCTCGTTGTGATCCTCAGTCCATCTGGGACAAATATGCTTATGTCTGGGAAAGGGGCAGGAGGGATCATCTTCAACATATTATTACACTGTAACTAGCATGTTCTGAAGTGTATGATCGCAGAGCAGTACTATTACACATGCTCAACGTTCTGAATTAGGTGTAATATGAAACATTAATATCCCTTTAACCATCTTCATCATGATTTTTCCTTCCCTAAGTGATACGAAATGCGATGGAAGTATACACCAGAGAACCACTTTATTTTTAGCTCCGTACTCATTGAACCCGGGACTTTTGCTACAGAGGTCAGTCTCATACATCAGACTGTTGGAATAAAGGATGGGAGATATTGCTTGAGTCACAAGAGATTCTGCCTGCAATAACACTCTACCCGGGACACCATATGTTTATTCATTACGAACACGAGAGGAGATAGATTGTATCTTTCGGAAGTCTGCCCGCTACTCAGTATATTATTTAAAGACCACTATCAACTGTTTATTCATCTAGAGGAGTTACTCACAATGCTTTGTTTTTTAGCACTCAATACAGAGGATTAGTGTACGTGAGTTTTTTGGTATTTTTATTATTACATATATTGGCCAATTTTTATTAGGTGGACTCTGTCTCTTGTCAACAAAATATATATATTATTTATGTATTATAGTATGCTAAACATTTGGTATATTGTTGTTTGCTTCTATTTTGGTATTAATATAAACTTATTGATGATACTAGCGCTTTCCTTGTATTTTTCTTTTTCCATATATATATATATTTATATATATTTTTTTAATCATTCTAGATAAACATCGTGATGACAGTTCTACTTTAACCTAGATTACCTCCAAACATTAAACTTTTCCAAAGAGGGGGAACACATTTTATTACTTTGCCAAGCTGCGCATGCCACATGCCATGGGGACAAACAATATTGTTACACAAATCTGAAATATTATACTGTAAATCTATTAAATGGAAAGGGGGTAATAATTAACTTAATAATTAAGTTAATAATTAAGTTAATTATCTCTGTGCCCTGGCGAACAAATACATTACACTCTGGAACTCAAAGGGTCAAACTATTAACTGCCTTGGCAAAATCAAACTTGGGGTTAATCTCTTCCCTGCCTTGGCTAACAAGACATTTTTGCTTACTTGCCCTCTCACTTAGGTGACTGATGCCTATGGATGTTTGTGCTCTGGCTTTCAACCAGTGTTTTGGCTTGGTAGGTAAGGAAGGACATACTGTTGCCATGATGTTTTATTGACATCATTGGCTTTGAATCCATGATTGCATGGCAGAGCATCAAAATCGTGCTTGCCCTCCACATTATTAAGACCTATGCAGTTCTCCATGGACAGTCCTAGTAACAGCTCCATCACTCTGTGACAGAATCGTGATTCATTTCGAATAAAGTGAGTGCAAACAGCATCAGTACTATTACCAAAGATAAATTTGTTCCACTTTGCTATTAGAAATACACCCAATATATGGGGCCCTTCATAGATTCAGTCTATGTACAATGTGTGATAATATTAGTTCAGCACAGAAATTAATCTGCAGAAAATTCCCCACTATGCCACCAACAAATAAGTGTTAAAGCGGAACTACCACCTTTAAACAACTTTAGCTTCAATAACTCCCCATCTGTCGACTAGCTGCTTAGTACCGCTAGTCGCCAGAATTATTACCTTGTTTAATAGATTTATCAATTCTTCCGGGGTGGACAGGCAGGATGGATCACGGACATCTTGCCATAGTGACGTCCGCGAGCCTGCTCTGTCAGTCCCTTCCAGAGCCGAACGGCTCCTAGAAATGCCTCCTAGAGCTGGCTGGGAGTGACAGAGCAGGAGCGCGGATGTCACTATGGCAAGATGTCTGCGATCCGTCCTGCCTGTCCACCCCGGAAGAATTGATAAATCTATTAAACAAGGTGATAATTCTGGTGACTAGCGGTACTAAGCAGCTAGTCGCCAGATGGGGAGTTATTTAAGCTAAAGTTGTTTAAAGCTGGTAGTTCTGCTTTAATTGCTCAATAACTATTTATATTACAAACAAATATTTATCACAACACATAGGCAGTTTTGGCTTACTTTCAAATAATATTATCTTCCACTTTCTGCAAAATACGTTTTTGAATAATAAGGAAATTGATAACCACTTAATTGGAAAAAAATAGAAGCTAGCATTGGAATTTAATGGGAAAACCGTCATGATCCACAAAACATCCAGAGAAATAAAAACATAAAAGCATTTAAAGTGGTTCGTTGAATTCTGGAATCATATCTCCATTTAGTCTTATTCCATTAATTCTCGCAGGAAAGGTTATTTTAAAAGCATCACATTTCTATTCTCAAAACAGTATGATCCTCATTCATCAAACGAAAGATGTTCAATTCTCAAGCAAACCATCTGCACTATAGTGTTGTAATGAAAACTCCAAATTTCCAGTGAGTTAAACTACCACCCCTGAATAAATTTGTCCCAAATAAATACCCATCTGGCAACAAGCTGCTCAATAGCGCTAGTCACCAGAAATATAACCTAGTGTTTGAGAATTGTACGCTGTTCTCGGACTGACAGTACAGCGCAGACATCTTCCCATAGTGATGTCTGCACACCTGTGCTGTCAGTCCCTGCCAGCTCTAGGAGGTGCTGCTAGGAGCCGTTCGGCTCCAAAAAGGACTGACAGCGTTGTTGAGCAGCTAGTCACCAGACGGGTATTTAATTGGGACAAATTTATTCAGGGATGGTAGTTCCACTTAAAATGGGGTTTTTATCCCCTTGAATGCAAATAGGTCTTCACTGGAGTCCCCTCTAGCATTCAAATCATTAACCCTTTGAGTGCCAGAGGGGTAAGCAAAGCAATGCGTTGTGTACCCCTCTGGTAGTCAAAGGGTTAAATGCCCCATTTAAAAATGGGAATGCCCCCCCACACCATGCAGTTGGTTTGCTCCAGATTAATAAGTACCTGTGCAATTTAAAGTGTTCCTGTCCTTGAATTCAAGTTAGCATAGTTGAAAACGTCATCCAAAACTGATTATGTATAACATTATCCAAAATACCAGTAAATTGATAGTTTAGGAGCTATTGATACTTTTATTATTGAAAAATAGTTTAATCGTTTTCAGTGCAATACCATCCATATTAAGCTATATGCTGCACTTGTATTTTAATTAGCATCAATCAGCATATGCAGTCACACTCTGAGATCACACCACACAGGAATTAAAGTATGGATATCTCCGAAACTAAGCATCCAAACCCACACAGTCAGTTTTGAATTAAGTTTCCAAATATGCTAACTTGAACTCAAGGTGACCTGACCACTTTGAATGTGAAATATTTTCATTAAACATAAATAAATGAAAAACAGTATTTTGTGTTAAACTCATGCACAGATATTCCACTTGGTACCATTAGCAGTCATATAATCCCTCGGTAACATATCTACTGACTCAGATTAGCTGGAGAAGCCAAGATTTTGAGAAGTCAATGCATGATTACAGACCATGAGAAAACTGATTTTGCTTCTTACCAGATACAGATGGGGTTGATTCACTGTCATATCTTTCATGCCACTCCATGGTTCGGAAATAACTAAGCATAACTTCCCAGAGTGCTTTGCAGAGGTCAGTTAGGCATGGAATGTAGCTGTCCAATGTTATATGCTATAGGGAAACACAGCACACTTTTTAATACATTTTCTTTTATGAAAAACATTTTGAATTCAAGAACATCTGTATAGAAATAACATCCGTGCCTTAACTCTTTGAGTGCCAGAGAGGTATCCAACACACAATGCGTTGGATACCCCTGTGGCACGCAAAGGGTTAAAACACCATTTTACATGATTTGTATAGTTTGGCTTGCTTTATTTAGAATTCCAGCATTTCTGTAGCAACCCAACTTGCTCTACAGGGGAAAAATAAAAAGTCCCCTTGATTTAAATAGGGTTTAACTCTCTAAATGCTAGACAAGTGTCCAGACATTACTTTGAAATGCGCCGATGAGCTACCTAGCATTCAATGGTTTAAAACTACATTTAAATGAATGGGATTTCTGTATGGTACAGTAGATTTGTCCATAAATTGCACCAATTGTTTTTAAATGCGTTCCTATGAATTTGTTTTCTTATTAACCATTTGCGTGCCAGAGGGTTGCACAAAGCATTGCAAAGCAATGTGTACCCTTCTGCCATGCAAAGGGTTAACAAAGACTGCATCTTTATCTTTGACACTGACATTTATATGCCTGTTAAGCAAATTAACTCTGGTACATTGAGATAAAAAGATTTGAACTTTCAATAAGGAAAGCTGACTGAACATTAGGTGAATATTAGTTGGATGATGCATGACCTGTCCAAGTCATTGTTCTGAGTGCATCCTATATAATAATTTGCTAAGATGTTTATCAGAAGCTGTCATGCGCAGTAGAGACTGCCCGAACGCACAGAATGCTGGGAGCACAGAATGCTGGGAGTTCTGTGCTGGGAGCATTCTGTGCTTTCGGGCAGTCTCTACAGTGCTTGACTGCGTCAGCAGCAGGACGCACGGCAGGACCGGCCTCTTAACCCTTTGAGTGTCAGAGGGGTATGCAAAGCATTGCAAAGCAATCTGTTGCGTATCCCTCTGGCACTCAAAGGGTTAACATCACCCGGACCTTGGCCCGTGTACACGGGCTTTTACACTAGTATATGTATAACTTGTTCACTCAATGAAATGCAATAAAAATGAGATTTCATTTTAGAAAATGGTTTTGCACACAGCAAGTTCAATGATCCTATGAATGCAAATGTTTTTTCCAAAGCTCTCGGTATATAGATGTAGCGCTTACTTTTACTACAGTCTCAAAAAATTGATTTATTGTTTTTTTTTTCAAACTAATCAGGCCATTAAACATTTAAGAGAAATATACTACTAAGTGTGTTTTATTTATGGTGCTTCTAGCAAATACTGCAAAGTGGGTTTGAATATCTTGTTTTCTAATATTAACAGTGTCAGATATTCTGCCCTGGATATGATTAAATACAGTCTCCAGAATACAAAAGCACATTTAAAGGGAATATTTCACAAAAAAAGCAACTCCAATTAATCTTCATAGTATTTGAGCCAAGTAGAGAGTTATTTCAATACTGTCAGAGTTGTAGGAATTGAGTAGTAGTGTGAGCCACCTCCCCTCAGATGTTAAATTTTGTCCCTGGACCAGACAGATCACAGCAAGGGACAATCTTCTTACTGTGAGCATAAGGAAAACCCTACCCTCCTTGACAGGTTTTTCAGATTTTCCTTATGCTCGCTGAAGACTGTCTCTCTGTGATCCATCTGGACAGTCTTGTTGCTCCGAGGTGAGTGTTATACATCAGTAAAAGAGGAGGGAGAGGGATACTTTATCATTCAATTACTCTTGAACTACCACTCTGACAGTAATGAAATAACACTCTTCAAGGCCCAAATACTATGAAGATTAATTTGAGCTGCTTCTATTATAGAACATTACTTTAAGGAAGAAATCCATGATGGAAAAACTGAAATCTGGTTATATAGGTAGTAAAGATATCCAATTAAGTGCCAGAGAAAGAAAGAAAATAAAATAGTATATATACACACACCCAATAATTGCATTTATATTCATGCAAATATATTAACAGCAATTCTGTGTCAAACCAAATGGAACAAAAACAATCTCACTGATTTATATGGCTTTTCAAATCACTTGAAAGATAAAGAGGTCTCCAACACATTGAAAAGCACTGAAGAGGTTAAAATCAATGGGAATTTCATGAATTTATATTTGTTCCCTGGGGTGAGCTCAGTTTGCCTCAGCATTTTCGTCTCTGTGCATCTGTCCATGAATAATGGAAAATATTATCAAGGGAGAACTAGCTGCTGCCACATCTGGATACAGACAGGATCTATAGTGTGTCCTTAAGGATATTTGCAACAGTTGCTGGTGGGGTTTATATAATCAAAGATAAACATTTCTGGGTAAAACTAGCTTTGCTGTAGGGGACAAATATTCCCATCGACTTATACGTGTCTATTAACCCTTTAAAGGTTTTGCAATGTGATGGAGACCACTTTAGCATAGGGTTAACCCCTTAGTGACTGGCCAGCACTTAACGCCTGATGAACATTTTTTTTTCATTCTACTGAATGACTTCCGGGACGTACATGTACGTCCTCTGTCCACCTGGGACATCCGCTCGGGACGTACATATACATCCTCGGGCGTTAAGGGGTTAAAAAGTCCCATGAAAATAAATGGGAGTGTGCTTTGCCCTACTATGGCGAAGTGGGTGTGCCCCAGAATGATATCACTTTGATTTTGTACATAAGGCCCACAGTCTCATAAACCCCAGTAGAGCATGTGGAATATCCAAACACTCTGATGAGGTCAAACAATCCAATTTTCAAAAAACTGCTGACTGGAAATCCTGATATAAAGTAAAGTTAATTCCAGCTTCATGTTTTTTTTTTTTTTTTTGGGGGGGGGGGGTTAAGAATGGAATGATCAGAAGCATAATGGAGGAGATATATAAAACTGGAGTTATAAAGAAAGTGTCTTTAAAAGTGTCTCACAGCGACACAAGTATATGTTTATAACATATAGCAACATTTTGCTAAATGCTAACTCCAGTTAGTTGACTTTTTTGACAAGTGGAGTACAAACGGTCTTGGACAAAAAAAAATGGTGTCCCAAAGTATTTATAATGAAATTTGCTAATTGCACCGAAAATAAAGGCAGTTTTAGGGACTAAATCTTAAAGAGGAACTTTCAGTTCGTACTTAGTTGCCATGCATTCATTAAACGCATGATGATTAGCTGGGAAATAGAGGTCTTACCTTTAAAAAATAGCCCAGTGTAAAGGAATCGTTCCCGTTTGGAGACCGGAACCCAGGCTACAGCACAGACATCTTGTCTGCGTGCCTGCGATGTCAGTCCCGGTCTCCATTGAGTAGCACTGCAGTCCACCATATGGTTACCGGAAGGGACTGACGGCGCAGGGTGCGGACTGCACTAACCTGCCCGTCAGTCCCCAAATGGAAAGGATTACTTTACACTGGGTTATTTTTTTAAAGGTAAGGCATCTATTTCCCAGCTAGTTGCCATGCACTTAATGAATGCATAGCGACTTAGTATGCTCTGAAAGTTCTGCTTTAAAGCCAGGTATAACCAGTTCTTATTGGAAGTATATAATACCACAGGTGCAGATTTACTCAGAATATTCTCAGAAAGACATATTTATAAACGTGACCTTATTTCTTTATAAATATTACTAGGCATTGTGAATTTTAGCAACAATTCTTAAGTATGAACCAAGAAGGCTTTTTATACATCCCCAACCATGTTTCTTACCTCCATTTTATGAAAAAGCAATGCTAATACCATCATATTTTCAGTGACACTGGCCTATATTTATAAAAGCAAACTGAAGTAATTCTGCAGTAAACCATCTGCAACATACGGGACAAATAAAAATTCCCTTGCACTTGAATACAGCTTTTTAACCCCTTGAATGCTAGAAAGGTCTCTAATGCATTGCAACGCAATGCATTGGAGACTTCTCTAGCATTCAAGGAGTTAAATCCCAATTTAATTTAACAGGCATTTTTATTTGTCCCCTATAGTGCAGTTGGTCTAATCCAGAATAACTTCAGTTTGCTTTTGTAAATATAGGCCAGTGTCACTTTGAAAATATGATGGTATTAGCATTGCTTTGTCAGAAAATGGAGGGAAGAAACATCCTTTACACAGACATTGAAGGCGTCATGCACAAAAACAAAGCAGAGCAATTCTACAACAAACCAACTGCACTAAACGTGACAAATAACACCAAAAGATCTAAAAGGGGACTGAATGCTAAGGGGGTCTCAAATGCATTCCAAATCAATCTTTTAGAGGCCTTTCCAGCATTCAAGTGGTTAAATACCGTACTAGAGCAAAGAAAATATTGAAAATTTTTATTTACCTCTTTCTCTCTCAAAATGATTTTTCAGAGATCCTATTAAAAATATCCCCTATGCTCCCTAAATATGTATTAGATTTTATTTGCTGTTCCACTAAATTCCTCACTTACAGGAAAAAGAACCAAACCGAATTAAAATAAATATTATGCGTAGCGTCAAATGGTACATAATTATATAATAATTGAATGACACATGATATTTGGAGTATGATTATTTATTAAGAATTATAAAAACAACAATAAAACATGAGGAAACTTGCCATCTATTTCTGAGATTTATTTTTTATATTATATCACAAACATATGTGTGTATGTGGCAATTGACAATTGATCCATAGTCTGGCCCGCTAGAGTGCCAATGTGCTGGTCAAAATAACATACATCAATCCATGGGTATTTAAACCCTGAGAATAGGGTGTTGGATTGGTACTGGAGAAAACTGGTCCATGGACTGATTTACCAATAGATTATATGTGGTTATTTATTGCTGTTTTGACTCATGGTTTAAGTGCGTGCACTATGTTTTAATTTTACTGGTCTACAGGTGCACTTTTAGGTTATTACTGTGAAAGTTCTACTACTTGCTAAGAACTCAGTATGTGTGGGATGGCAATTATAGTCAGAGAACTGTGTAACTTTATTGCTTTAACTACATGACTTGTGGCATTGGAGGTGGTGGCAGCAGCAGGTATGGGCACTCTATGACTTGTCATCTCCTCCAACAAACTCAGTCTACTACTCTTTGGTTTTGTTTTTGCATTTGCAGAAAAGTGATGAGAGGCATGGGTGTTCGTGTAAATTAAATAAATCTTGGCACACTCTCTGACATATCTACAACACTCCTATTATGTACTCTGTGCCCAGAGAACTTTTAAGAGTACTTCTACTGCTGCTAGTACTGGAACCTCTGACATATTGAAGGTATGTCTTCCAATCAGGCCTGTGATTGTGCTTCAAGTGGGATCTCAATGAGGATGTGTCTAGGCGTGATTCTTCTTTCCCCTCTGCTCACATGCTTTTTACACAGACAACAGATCTCAAAATGCTAAGTTTTTGGACTGTAAGTGAAGTATCTCCATACTGTAGGCTTGACAGACGGAGGTGCTCCTGAGGAGCTACTACAACTACTATTACTGAGGCTATATGTTGCAATTGTACTGCTCATAGGTATCAAAGTTGCTACACTTCCAACAGCAGCAGAAACACTCATCATAGCTAAGGTTGTGAATGTTGACGGCCTGTATTGATTACTCATCCAACTTATTTCACAAACAGTTTATAAATAGGCACAGTGCTCTTTTCAGTGGTGGAAGACTGAAACTTTTCCTTTCAGTAAGTTTTACAGATCTATCATCATCTCTCTCACTTCATCTGTATCTGAAGAAGAAGGGGCTGCTGGAGGGATGTATTCTAGATCATCATAATCGATAATTGGGTCATCCTCAGCAATGATTGCTGCTTCCTCCCCACTCGTTTATATTCCTCTCAGCTTTTTGAAGTGTCAAACAATTTCTTTTTACTTTCCACCTTAATAGTGATTTTTAGAATGGTTGCTACTACTGCTTTTAGGAGAGGTGTTGTACTTGTTAGTCTTACTGTTGGTTGAACTGATGTACTTATTGTTACTCTTGGGGGAGGGTACTTATTATGCCACTTTCACAAATAGCCTTCTCCGGAGGAGAAGTCTAATCATCACTTATTGAATATGCTGCAGAAAACTGCAGTCAGTTTTTCGATATACCTTACTAAATATGCTGGCCCCTCTTCTGCTGGCTGCTGAAGGAGTCAGTGTCAGTCGAACTTGTCTGTCTATTGAGTGTCCATCTGTTAAATATTCTGTCAGTCAGACAGTTATTCAGTCAGCCAGTGAGAGAGACTCAGCTAACTCAAGAAGGAACCTGGACCATCTGTCTGTCTCTTTGCAGTCACACAAGGTTTTGGGGCATTTGGGGTAAATCTCCTTTCTCCCTTTAAACGCCACCAGACTTCCCTAACAAACAGAACAGCCAGCTCAGGAACTTGGATCATTTGCATATCTCAGTCATACAAGATTTGGGGGTATTTGGGGTAAATATCCTTTGCTTCCTTCATACACCTCCAGACTCCCCTAATACAGAGATAACAACCAGATCAGGAAAGGACTTGGAACACAGCTGCCTATCTCATTCAACCAAATTTCTGGGGAAATGTTATGTGTGTGTATATGGGTGGGGGGCTTTATTCAGTCTTACCAATGATTTCAATGCAAAGAGCTAGGTGAAAAAAGCAGAAAATTGCCACTTTCACTAGAAATTTCCAGTCAATCTTTGCCTGTTTCTCTCTTGAGGTGAAACATTTTGGCAATCCCTACATCTGAGTGCTAAAGAGGTGCCCAACTCATTGTGAAGCAATGCATTGGACATTATATTGGTCCAATGCCATTTGACGAATAAGAAGTGAAAGGAGCAAGCTGTGCTAGGCTATGTTATATAATTATAATAATAATAATAATAATAATCTCCTTCAGCCATCAATGTCCTACACTCAGACCTGTGTCCTAGCAAGTTTACTTATAGCTCTCATGGCTGAATTAATTTATTGTGCATTCTTTGAGATCTCATAAAGCACATGTAATGTGGAGGTTTGGGGCCAAACTTTGTGTAACTGCTTTGCTTGCACTGGGATGCATCTGTCTGTTTTGGTCTTAAGGGATTGTGGCCAAAAAGGAGCACATTCAGAAGGATTTTGGACCAAAAATTATTAATTTTGTGGCTTGATTTCACTCTACCTCTTTTTGAGGCCACACTATGTTGGCAAACTTCAAAGTTTTTGCTGCTCTAAAGCAATAAGTTAGTTACCTGAAGGGTTTGGGACCAAAACGGAGCATCATCAAGAGGTTTTGGGGCAAAACTTGCACAGATTTTGTGTGTCATGGGACAACATCTAGCATCCTCTTTTTGGGGGCATAATATGTTCTCAGACTTGTAATATTTTTGTTTCAACATTGTTGACCAAGAACTGAATGGAGGTGGTGCACAAGACAATGTAGGGGCACAGGGTAACCCGAAATAAGTGTAATGGCATGGTGGAGGATTGGATTCCTTTAAACTAGAGAGTTTTAATCTGAATTCCCATCTGGTTTAATTAGCAACTTTGTGTGTTTATTCTCGGTTGCTCTAATTATCAGTTCTTTTTTTTTTTGTCTCTTCATTGATCTGTACAATACCAGCTACTTGTCAACCTCTTCAAGAATCAATATAAAATCCTGATGTGACATTTTCTTCTTAACAATGGCTTTAAACATGTGGTCTGTGATAATTCTGAACCTTGCTTTAACCAGCACATCTCCTAATGCTTTTCGGTCTGAGGCTACAGTGGTTACTTCCAGGACCAGAACAACCGTAGTGGCAAAACTTATAAAAGGAGGCCAACATCCCCTAATACCCATTTTCATGCTAGCAATTTGTAAGGCTGTATTCATGGTATCAACTATATTAATACACTGATAGTGTGTTGGTACTTTTTGTATAAAGAGGCCTGTTTGTCCCGCTCCTCTACCAGTTTCTGCTTGAGAAGGCCTATCTGCTGCAGTCTGTATGAATAATCAGGGTACGGAGTCTTAACTGGAAGCTTGGGGTGCAAGTTATCAATGTCAGTACTCTTAAAGCGGAACTATGACCCCAAATAAAGTCCCCCCCAATAATTAGTCATAGTACTACTATCCATCATAAGTACTGCATTTTTAAGAAATACTTATTCTGAGACTGATGACCAGGCATAAGTGAAGACATTTTGGCTTATACATCTGCTCGCCTACGCCATCAGTTCCAGTCTCCTCTATAGTACCTTAAGGTAACAGAAAGGTACTGGCGGTACAGGCAACCAGATGCCTCTAAAGCAAGAGGCCTGGCCGTCAGTCTCAGAACAAGTTAACAAGGCATAAAACAATTTAACAATTGAAAAGCTCAATATGGACTTATACATAGGCAATTTTTTATGCCCAGATACCCAGTGATTTTGCTGAGAAGTGGACCAGCGCTGATGTGCAAAAACAGTTTCTGGTGGATGTTGAAGACTCCACCTCAGGTCTTGTGGACCTTCCTGCCTGTATTAAACTCTATCAAGATATTCTGCAGCATGCAAACTCAAAGCTGTCTTATCTTCAAGGTCAGGCTCTACATGGCACCCCAGCAACATGCAGCTTTACATCAGATATATCAAGGGCTAATACAAGGATTTTCTTTATGCCACTGAATGTTTGACTGAAATGACAATGTGAACGCCTTTCCCACATGCCACTGAAAGTAGCAAGAGAAAAAGGGTTGGTGTTGCCTCTGCCCTAGCCACAGACAGAACAGATACAGTAACAAGTGTGTCTGCTGTCAGCAATTTCATCCGAAGCTACTACAGCAGCACACCAGTACCATGAATGAAAGTATGCTCTGATTGTGGGTGATGTTCCTGTGGACCTCTTACCTCTATGGATTTTTTCTACCTATCCAGTCATAAGATATGTACAAGCAGACTACCAACAACAATGATAAGGGCCTAAACATTTTCTGCCACTCATCCAGCCAGAAAGAAGTTGACTAGTCAAGAAAATACCCTAGCTGAGACCTGGGAAGACATCTGCGACTTTTCCCTAAAGTCTTACAAGGATTTAGCCAATAAATGGAAGATGTTTTTCACCCCCTTTGATGTCGCTAGGGGTGGCGTATGTGATGGTGCTCCACTGCTGCTAATTAGAGCAAAGACCAGGGCAGAGAAAATAAAACCTAGTGCTGTGGTGATGCTGATGACTGTGATGTCCTGCTCCTGAAATGGTGCAAAGGCTCTTGCCTAGAGTGGCATCCTCACTGAGGTGCTGATAGATTATTTCTTGGATCCAACCAGTTTTATAGAGAAGGACCATCCTAGTAGAGGCAGCATGTCAACACAGATCCTCCACCTGCTAAATATGTCCAGAAAAACTGGAAGCAACTGTGAAACTTTTCTTATCAATGTAATTGATATGATTATAGTTTATTCAGTAGACTTGAATTTTGTTTCAGTTGTAGAGACTTGCTTCCCCTGATATACCGTTTTGCCAGCTGCGTGTTTATAAATTGCTTTACAATCATGATATTGTATTGACACGTAACAAAGTGTATAGTTTTAAAATTAGCAGAAAAAATAACCTGACACAGAATCTGCTATACACACACAGCAGCAAATCAAATAATTGCCAAGGTTTATTCAATGTGCATATCAAGAAGGAAATAATTAATGATTAATGTAAGGCCTGTGGGCATTCTCACAAAAGATGTTAAAACACACACTCCATTCCAGGACATAAATAAGAATTCTCTTAAGTATTTAGTAGTTGTCAAGACTTTTACAACATTTTAATGATTCCTTCAAGGTGCCAGAGGTCTCAAGAGTGAACAGACCCAAATTTGAAAGAGGCAAATGACTCAAATTTGAATTTTAGTGGAGATAATGTCAAAGCCTTCTGCTAAAAAAACAAAACATGAATTGCCCTGAAGCTCTTTCTTTAGAGAGACAAAGTCATTTAAAAAGAAAAAAAAAAACAGAAGATATGTTAAGGTTACATTTTTACATTTAAGAAAGGCTATAAAACATTGAAAACGAATTTTAAACACCCTCTTATTCTCCCATACCTGGAAAGAATAAAATTAGTATAAAAAGTATAAACTAGAGAGGAAACTAAAACTTTGTATTTCAATAACTTACTTTACATATATTTATGTTAGATTCTATTTAATTTCCTGACAGTTTCTTTCACTAGTAATGTAATATAAAATAATATTTATATTACCTTTGGCCATTAACTGAACCAACTGGATATTAAGGAGGTTTCCAGCACAATGCTTCTCAATGTGTTGGAGACCTCTATGGAATACAGTGAATTAATTTAAACCTAGCAAACAATTTCAGTTTGCAAAACTAAAAGTTTGAAGTATTTTTACCTGTGGTGCTTTGAACACACCAAAACAGAGATATCCTTTGTCTCCTTGACTTGCACAGTCAGGAACAGACAACATATTCAGGACCAAATGCATGTACACAGAGAGTGAGAGAGGGGAAGATATATATAATATGCACACACAGAAATACCCAAAAAGGTACAGCTCTTGCTTACTTTTATGTACAAGGTTCTTTACACATTTGAATGGTCAGTTTGCAGAAAGTCTCTGAAGTTTCTGGACATGTAGATACTGTGTGTACAGGAAAGAGACAAATATTCATCCTTTTACTCTTAAATGCTTCAAGGTTCGTGTTTATATGCTTGGTGTGCATTGGAGTTGTTGGGAGTAGTTAAATACAAACATATATGTACATAAGTATAGATACTTGCACAGAATGAATCTACATAGGGACCTAGTACCCTTCTGATTCCTCTCTGATGGATGACCTATACCACCACTATCACAATGCCAGACTGGACCCAAATCAGAAGTCCATAAAGCAGCTGGGACCAATGTTGAAGCCAGAAAAATATCCCTAAGTTCCAGTACATTGATCAAAATTTAGAAATTTTGTGACTGGACTAAAGGCCCTGTGCCACCTAAGAACCAATCTGGTATGGAAAATGTGTGACCCACTGGCAGGTGGTTTTCATGAGGCACTAGCAGAGCTCTACCCTCGTCCAGGACTATAGGGACATGACCCAGGACAGATGATCCCTGTTTTCCAGACCAATTCCTCAGTGTGTCCAGCTGCAGGGCCCACATGTGAAACTGCTTATATGGCACTGCCTTCCACTCCAAAACCAGCCCAGCATACCTGTGAAGTCCTGCACTGCTGCCAACCGTGGCAGGAATACCCATCCCTGGAGGGTGCTGAATCTTATGCTGAGAAAAAAAAGAGATGTAGATGGGACCAAGCAGGACTTCTTGAGGTAGTGCATCCAGCTGTCTATGCCTAGGTCACTATGATAGTGGGGTGTGAGGCCCAGTTGTAATAAACTAATCATACATGCTTCTAAACACCCCGAAATGCAGGGGCATAGAAAATGAGCTAAACTGGTGGATTCATAAATTCCATTAGTTATTCTTTAAAAAAACTGAAATTTGGATGACAGATTTCCTAATGTTTTATGTCTTTATATGGCCATAAAAATATTGTTTTGTGCAGTGGTGCTGAGGTAAAATAAACACGAATTTCACCATTCAGGGAAATGTTTTTTTATTGGTCTAGCAGTCAATTATACTAGACAAGCTTTTGGGAAATACTTTCTTCAATCATGAAAAAGGAATTCTGAGCTTCTTGAAAGCTTGTCAACTTAAATTGATGGTTTGTCTAATAAAAAGGTATTAAACGCTGCATTTCTCATTTATTTTGCATCAGCTACAATTATACTTGAATAAGGAACTATACTACATCTAAATATTTCTTTATCTTTCACTGTCATGCTAGAAATAAAAACACAAAGTAACAGCATATGTAAATGGCATCATCAACAATTAATGCAGATGTTATGATGAAAAATATACTACCTATGGAGCTGTTGCTGGACTACAACTCCCAACACCTGAAAACACTAAGGCTACCAAACAAAAATCTATTTATTTTCAACAGTATTAAATTAATTGTTGAGGTATCATAAAATTCTGATGGAATTTCTGACATACTTTGAAAGGCTCAAATATGCAGCACCAGACTGGCATACATTTCCTGGTATTATACATGTCCTGGTGCCAGCCTGGTTACCAGACACCTCTGCTAAATGTGGCTTCCAAGCACCTTGCCTTGCATGGCTGCTCCACTTTCTCAATGTCTTAAAATCTAAAAAGCAAGATTTTGTAGACAGGGGAGGCTACAGGAGCTTCTCACAGACTTAACTGAAGAGTTCAGCGGCTTCTGCCAACACCTGCAGCAGAGACTGCCAGAGCCTGCCTCCCGCTTCCATGGGAGAAGGACAGGTTTATTCCCTTTTTCAGCCCAAGCAGCCATCTATGGTGAACCAGAAACAAACTGTGCAGCACAAGTGGGCTCAAAGGATTTTAATGAGGAAGGTGCAAAACATATTAGGTCATTAAAGACGCATTATATTAATCTTAAAAAAATGCTGGGGTGGGAAATATACATTAGGAAGCTGGGATACACTGGCTTATTATTAGGTAGAGCGTGTGATGGGGGACTTGTATTGTTCAGGGGTCTGTACTGCATCCTGCAGAAGGGGAAGACAACATGTGTCATTTTAGATGGCTACTGACTGAGTCTGATGGGAGTTACAATCTAACAGATGGAAAGCCACATTTTTACTGCATGCCCTGAAAGCCCAACTTATCAGCCTTTAATTCAAAAGAGAGGAAAGTAATATAACTTTGTGCGTGCACCTCCTAACATCTGAAGTGGCCAAGGAGGGGCACTCATATATTCCAGTATATCACAAGACACCAACATAAAAAAAAAAAAAAAAAAAAATGAAATATAAATCTGTGCAAAGGCATAGTTGGTTTACAGTATATGGCTATAAACCTAAACAAGTTCTAATCCTATATAATAATTAGCTAAAAGTATGTTTGTCAGAAGCCGTCATGCGCAGTAGAGACGGCTGCACAAGCACGAGATTCAAGAACAGCTGCTCGAATCTGGTTGGCTGGGATGTGAAGAACATCCCAGCCATTGGCAGTGAGGGTAATAGAAGTGAGCCTGCCCATATATAAAGGCAGGCTCACTTCAAATGCCCTCAGTGTGTTACGGGCATCGGCCCATACACAGCTAATGAGGATCGTCGTGGGACATTTCTGTCTCCGCCACCTCTGCCCTCGCAGCCGCTCCAAGCGGCGGAGACAGCAACCATAAGTTAAGTGAAATATTGGGCATGTGTGAATTACATTGATAGCTGTATCTATGGACCTTTTTATTCATGGGCATGTATTTTATGGGGCATTACATGGAGGCATATGTGGTTATATCTATGGGACACTAAAATTACACTTGAGTGACAGTGAGGTACGCAACGCATTGCTTTGCAATGCGTTGCGTACCACTCTGCCAGTCAAAGGTTTCTGGAATGTATTTGTTCATGCTTAATGGTAACATATTTTTTTTTTCACAGGGAGAAGGCAGAAGACTGAAGAAAGAAGACAGAAGGATGAGGATACAGAAGAGAAGGACCAGCAAGCCAAGGACTCCGCTGGACATCAGGATTAATGGTAAGTGTAACTTGTAATTTGATGTTGTTTTTCACTTAGTCGGATTAACCCTATAAATGTCGGTGGGGTAATTATACCCTGCTGGCACTCATAGGGTTAATTCTACTAACTTTTGACACAATTTCGAGCACTTTGGATGTATTGATGTGGGGCTTGGGGCCCCATATCAATACATCCACTGAGGACTTTGCTTTTTTTTTTTTGCCAGTTAACAGCTGCGTTAGCTGGCAAAAGATCCGATAAGGAACTCTACGGCCAAACAAACTGGGTCTTAAATTTTAGGCTGCAACAAGTCCCTCATCTGATCTTTTTCAGCTAACACAGTCTACTGAATGGCAAAGTGGATTGTTTTTTTTTTTTTTGTTTCTGTGGGTCAAAACACACGTTAGTGTTGCGGCCGGTACACTGAATGAACTGCCGTTAGCAGTTCATTACATGGCCCTTTGAATGGCCTAATGCATGTAAAGACACCTCTTTTTTGGCTAACGGCTGCCTTTAAATCTAGCCCTAAAAGTCAGATGTACAGCCTATCACAAAGTTACATTATGCTGGAGAAATGTAACGCTCAGAAGGCCAGAGGGGTGTGTGCAAAGCATTGAGTAGCAACGCATTGCACACCCCTTAGGAACGCTAAGGGTTGCATTTTCAGTAGAGAATTGAGTAATTCTGGTGCAAACTAACTGCACTATAGGGGGTAGTAAAAACACCAGCTGATGTAAATGGGGATTTTAATGCCTTCTTGCTAGAGATGCGATGGAGAATGTTCACTGTCAAAAGGAGGAAAAGGCCCCAGTGGGAAATTTGGGGAACTGTTTATTTGTCCCCTATGTTGCAAAGGCCAGAACGTTGTTCAATTGATCTGTATAACTGTGATGACCATTTTATATTGTGATTGTGAACCACAGGTGTATATATATCAAGTGAATAATACAAATGACAAAGTCAGTTGCTCTACACTCATAGGCTGCATGCTTTCATGGTAATCAGATTCTCTGTAATTACAATACAGGCTGCATGATTTTTATTATTATTATTAAATTGATCTATAATTGCAATGCACACTAACTGTTTACATTTTGCAAGATTTTGTGGTATTCAATTGGTCTATATTAATACAGTTTGACTGACTGTGGTATTCAGCTGATCTATACATTGTTAACCTTAATGGTTAATGAAATAGCTTGAATAAATGTAGGTTTAGTATTCCACTTTTTCTCACAGCTGTTTTTTTTTCCAATATTCTCATTGGATCAGATATAATTCAATGGAAGCAGAGAAATATTTCTGAACAAGCAACATTTTAAGAATACATTTAACAAACTGAAATCCGACTCCATGGGGGTTATGTACAAAAATATAACCCAGTGCACTCACCCAAATTTGTGAGCAAAGGAACCTCCCAACACCTAAAAGGATCCTGATAGTTGAAGGTGCTACAGGGAAATAGAGCAAATGTATAGGAAAACAGGAAACCCTGCAAAACTAGCACTCATCAGACACTAATCAAGCAGTTAGGTAAATGGAAAGTGTGAATAAAACAACTTTTATTAACAAAGTTTACAATTAAAATCTTGATTAGAAGAAGAGCGATTTTTTGTATATCTGCTACCAAAACTATGAAAAAATATATCACTAATAAAACTCTAGTGTATCTACAGGGTAGTTTACTGCCGGGGCATAAATTCCGGCTTGCCTTTACTTACATGTTGTTACAATAAGTATCAAAGCTAATTAAATGTAACCAGTGTCAAAAGTAAGTTGGATGTCCCTAAATGCCTTTGCACAGACGAATAGTATCAAAGCATTGTGCTGATTAACATATGGCACTGCACTCTGCATCTCTGATACTACAATGGCAAATAATATCGGAGCAAACCACCTGCCTGACACAAAACCAAAAATGCCGGGGCATAATCCGGCTTGCCAAAAAATTAGAGAATGTTCAAAGCCCTATTGTCGGCCCTACAAAGGGCTACTAACCCCTACCTAACTCTAAAAAAGAAAGAAAAAATGCCGAGACACATACCGGCTTGCCGTTACAAAAAATCCCTGCCTAACACTAATAGCTAATATGCCGGGGCATATACCGGCTTGCCAAAGATTTAAATCCTATTACCAGCCCTAAAAAGGGCTATTGTATCAACTGACTTTGGAGACAAAAAAGCTATTCTCTAAAAAACAAAGTCAGAGAAAAGATAAGTTTGCCAACGCGCATTTCGCTACAAAGCTTCTTCTTTAGGGCAAAACCAGGTTTTACTTATTGTAACAACATGTAAGTAAAGGCAAGCTGGAATTTATGCCCCAGCAGTACACTACCCTGTAGATACACTAGAGATTTATTAGTGATATATTTTTTCATAGTTTTGGTATCAGATATACAAAAAAAATCTCTCTTCTTCTAATCAAGATTTTAATTGTAAACTTTGTTAATAAAAGCTAAGTTTTACTCACACTTTCCATTTACCTAACTGCTTGATTAGTGTCTGATGAGTGCTAGTTTTGCAGGGTTTCCTGTTTTTCTATACATTTCCTTGGGGGTTATGCACTAAGGGGGGATAAAGAGGTGATAAAGCAGAGAGGACTTCTCCAGTGATATCACTTCTCTAATACCTATGTTTTTCTATGAAGCCTATGCACTAAGATTTCAGATCTCTCCCACTTGAGAAATCTTAGTGCACTGGCCCCACGGAATTGGAAAAGCCATAGTGTATCTCCCCCTTTTTCTATATTTTGCCAGCTACAATCTAGTGCAAAAGAACAATAACTAATTTCCCAAAGGCTTTTTCCTGTGGTGTTTGCTTTCAATGGTGATGTACTGTGCACATAATTACTACTTTAGTTTAATACTTGCAAAAAAGAAAAACATGTTCTGTTAACTCTTTTTACTAAGACAAAACTGCCTCTTAACAAATAAAACAAAGTTTTCTGTTAAACACTGATTTACACATATGTATTTACTTGAGTCTAAAGCCAAGGGTAACAAAGAGAAGTAGGTTATTTTTTATTAAAAAAAACTGTAGTAGATGTTTGATAGAGGACATTTTGACTGATAAAAATAAAATTTCAAATCCTGTAAGTAGGGCTCTGAAAATAATGATTTCTTACACAAACACCACAACTGATAAAATGTTCTACTTTAAATTATTTTTTGGCAATTAGTTCTTTCACTTACATTAAAGTACATATTGAAATATAGTTTTATTTAAAAGCAACTAAAATTGTACAAAACCAACTATTAGGGATTTACAACAATATAAAAACTGTGCTGAAAATTATAAATTTTTGAGGCCCCAAAATAAAATAATTTTAATTCCTACAATAACGTAAGACTTCTACTGCTTGATTCAGGGTTGCTAACATTTAGGGCATGTAAGTAAATTTAATTTACATGGCAATGGTCAGTAAGCGGAAACAAGCACAACATTCAAATATAATGTTTCTATCTATAAATGTGTTGCAGCTCTACAGTTAGTATAAGAAAATGTAAACTACAACAGACAAATTTGCTTGTGCAGTCAGAAGCTTTAAAAAATTAGGTTCGTCAAGACTGTCCATTAACTGGACATGAATGTGCATCTCAAGCAGAGACTTGAATTACTGGTGCTTTCAATGCTGAATCATATTTAAGCAGAAATAAAAACCATGAAGCAAGATGTAATTTGGTGCCATCTAGCCAACTGAACCTACGAGCTTTTAGATATTCCCTTCCAGAAAAGAGCTGTATTACATACAGCTATTTCTGTACTTAATTACACACTTGCTGTTATGATGTTTACAGTCAACAAACCTAATCATTTTAAAATCACGTTTAAGCAAGTGGTGAGCACTGAAAATCTGTAAGTGTTATAATTTCTGAGAAAAGCAATGAGGTAACCTTGACAATTCAACCAAATATTTCTTAAGATCAGTTAGTACATGCATACTATGTATTTGGGCAAATTCAAGGATACACTTAAAAGGGAGTCCCTGTTGTCCCAAAACCCCTCCTTGCACCTGATTATCCCATGATATCAGAGTGAGACAAAGCTTTAACACTCTAATAATGATAAATATTTTCTCTGGCTTCGATGTCTATTATCAGACGTGAACAACCTGACCCTTCCACAATCTGTTGATGGACTACAACTCCCAAAATTCTCAGATAAACTTCAGACAACTGAAGTGGATTGGAATTGTAGTCCATCAATGGTAGGTAAAGGGCTGCAGATTGACCGTTACTGGTCTATGTTCTAGCTGCTGCAGTGGAATATGGATGCCACAGTGTCACAGCATACCTCTTACCCAGCGTCACCGCTTCGGGCGACGTGGAGATTCGATGGCCTGAAATGACGCTTCGGCATCATCCCAAGTGTCGCTTCTGGAGTTGGGCCTGGGCGCGATTGGCGTCTTCATCAGCCGCCTGTGTCCTCTGGCTAGGTGGGCTGGCTGCTCGGGATGATAATGCGGGAGTATGCTGGTATTTGACGCTTCTCGGCTCATTGCGTCACTTGTGGGAGCGAGGCTGCATATTGACGCAGGCCTCAATCTTATACAGGTTTGTCTGGCTAGCCTTCTCCTAGCTACTTCCTGGCTGAGTATATAAGAGTACTGGATCCTTATCCAGTTACCCTTACGTTGTTGTACAGTGCAGTTCTAGTAGTTTGAGTTCCTGATCTCCTGTGTATGACCCTTGCTTGTCTGACTATCCAACCTGGTGCTGACTTGGGGCTCTGTCCAACTATCCTCTCTGTGGGGCCTCCCGACTAGTGGACATCCTATATGGTGCAGACCTGTGGCTCTGGCTCACTACCCGCTCCGTGTATGACCCTTGCTTGTCTGACTATCCAATCTGGTGCTGACCATCTATCCTCTCGGTGTTGCCTCTAGACTAGTGGACATCCTATCGGGTGCAGATCTGTGGCTCTGGCGGACTCCAGCATACTGACTGCAGGCGTGAGTCAGTAGTCTCCCTTGTTTCCATCTTTTACGGGAGACGGGCCTATCCTTACTGACTGCAGGTGAGTCAGCGGTCTCCTTTGTTGCCTTCATTGTGGGAGACCTTCAGGGTCTATTCTGTATTTCCCAGGAGACGTGAGAGTACCAGTGGCTCATGCTATTTGATGTCATACTTATTCTAATAAAGAGGATTTAAATTTTACCGTCTGACTCTTGTCTATTCTTGCCAACAGTGACATGCAGTAGACAAAAATAATTCTTGAAATTGCTATTACATCATTCTTTTTTTGGAACCACTCTATAGAAATCTGGGTTTACCCCAATAATTTTTAATGACAATAAAACATTATATGACAAGAGACTGATCTTGTGCATATGGGAACCAACCTGCACCCTGAAATATCAGGATTTTGTTGAATGTATTCTTCCAGGAGCTCCGTAATTAAGGCAAAAATGAGAGGGAACATCCATGACAGGTGCCGATCTTATGGAGAATTTGTTTGAGAAAAATCCACCCATAAAAACAGAGGCCAGGGGTATTTCATTGTACCATAGCCTGGAGGAAGAAGCCAGAGAAACCCACCTTGTTTCCTTTTAGAAAGTCCCAGTGGACTCAGTCAAAAGTTTTCTCGGTGCCAAATGCTAGCAGGATGAAGCGCAATATTTTTTCATGTTTTGCATGAGAGATGGGGATGATAAGTTCCCTGTATTGGCAGCTCAAAACTAAACCTAACTGGTGCGGAGAACCATTGGGGAAAAAGGGGCTTAAATATGGTGTCTTGAAGAATTTCAGAAGGAATATATTTAGAAGTAGGAATACAGTCACATAAAACAAGCAGGTGTGACAGAAGGATCATTTTTTGTAAAAATATTTTAATGACAAACTGGATTGCTTCCTCTGTAAAGGGAGAATTAATAGCTCTAACCCCAAGAGGGGGAGGTTAAGGTGCTCAATAAATAAATAAATTATATCAAAAGAGGGCTTAGGTGCAGAATATTCTACAAATCCAAACAAAAACTGGTAAATTAATTTGAGATATCTTTAATGTTGTAAAGCTAGCAACCATTACAGGTACTGATAAAAAGATTCCTGGTTTGAGCCTGCTGGACCCTACATTTATTAATTAAGAGAGCAACTTTATCTTCTTTAGTATACATAAGTTGTATTTAAGACACATAACAATTGTTCAGATAGTGAAGTTCCTGTCCTTGCCCATTAGATAGGCCAGGACATAAAGAAGGAAGTACAATCTCCTAATAAATATCGAAATCAGAAACCACCTTGGGAAGAAAACCAGCGTACACAGAACCACCTAATCTGCATGAAAAATGAGAAAGGGGTCTCTACAATACAACATCTGCAGTCTGGTCACACCTCAGACCACCATGATCTCCAGGTAGAATGTGGTGTTCAATATCAAAAGACGAAGAGACAAAGATGCTAATGATTCAAAGGGAGTACTGACATACTCCAAGGACCAGATTTAAATCCCATGGAGGTGTGGCATCCCTGAAGGTGGGGTAGGAACAAAAGTCTAAACATCCGGCCAACAGAGAAATACACCTCTACAAATGATTAGAAAAGCCAACGATCTGGACTTTGATAGAACTAAGACAAAATCCCTTGTGGAGGCCATCCTGGAGAAAGGTCAAAGTTAACGGAAGGCTAAAAGACCATGTTCTTCACACAACTTGAAGAACAAAGACCAGACCCTAGTAAGCCTAAGAAACCAGCTAACAGGCATTGAGCATAGTCAAAATGACTGTCTCAAAGAAAACCTTCTCTCTCACTGGATGACAGAGAAAGATTATTAGTAATGGTTGCTAGTGTAATCTCTGATTAGGTTATACCCAAAGTCTACAGGACATCAGTGCATTCCCAATGGCATCCACATCTGACCTGATATCCTGAATTGCTTCTTTAAATTCCTCCTTTATGGAAAGTCTGATGAAAGGATGCAGTTAGTGGAAGTTCTGGAAATGAGAGAGCCATCTGAATTGCTGGACACAAATGCAGGAAGAACTCTTTATCATTGCTCCTCTGGCACCATCTTGAAAATAAGTTGTCACATTTTGAAGTTTATGTTGGTTTTGTAGGTAGCAACTTACTGAGCATTTACCTTTGGCTCTCTCTGTTGCATGGTATGAGATAAAAACATTGGAAGTGTATTGTTTAGATGGTGTTTTTAAAAGGACAAGCTGGTTTTGAGCTGTTCTGAAGTCTCCAGTTGCGGAAAGCTCTTTCCTCAGGTGGTCATCTACACTGAGTGCAAACCATGCACTCAACCATCTGTCCCATGAATTCTTAAAAAGTAAAGCAAAGGAAGAATCCATACAAATCAGTGGCTTCTGTTTGAAAGCATACAGCCAATGGAGCAGCATAACTAAACAGAAGAGAAGTCATTTATTTACGAAGATGTGAAAATGAATTTAAAAATATTCATCAATGCATAGAAAAATTAATAGGCAAGTTGGCTTAAAAGGGACAGTACAAATTAAAAGTAGCTGTACAAAAGCATATTGCCTACATTGCAGCATGGTCAATGGGAGCTTTACTTTAACTTGGCTAACTTTACAATGGGAGCATGAAGAGCAATCAGAAATGGGTGAAACCATCTCAAGTTTTGCAAGTAATCAATTTTAGTAAATAAAGTAATGAAAGATGAAAAAAAAATTGCTCAGCCCCTCATCCCTTACTTTGTGTACACTCATAAATCCCGACAATATCTGCTACTACTTTTTATATTTTCAACTACACACAAGAAAACAAAGATACATCGTGTTCAAAGCAGCATTACCTACTTATATGAGCCCATATTGCAAGACCTTCATGTTTCAATTGTATTTGTTGAGACTGAAAGGAATAGTAAAGCCTCCCAAAAACAACAAAGGGCATGTTGAGCTGACCATAGCAACCGTATAAGAAAGTGTGTGTGGGGGGGAGTCCTATTTATGTTACCTATCACCTGATCCTGTGCCATTAACTACTGGATCATTTGAACCCTTTGGCTTTGGTCAGAAACCAGTAATACAGTGTATGAGCACTGTTCACTGTTCAAACCCTGTATCACTACATTGCAAGCACAAAGGTAGTAAGGGTTTACTGTTCCATTAACACATTTTAAAAAACAGATACAGAAAATAAAGACAAACTATTGTTCTACGCATTTGCTTTATATGGAAACTATCAGCAGGCAGCCCTAACATAAAATTACTCTAAATGTAATCTGCAACAATATTATGTAAAATATATTCATACTAGTATAACTTACAAATATATTTGATGGCTCACTTATTGTAACAATGTATATTTACAGTGTTTCTACAAGTAATTGGTTCTGCTGAAAAAACAAACAAATCAATGAGCAGACAGACATTTTTACTTAGCCCTATTTATACATTTATATAAAATCTTTATTGCTCTACTGATTTTTACAATACATTATTACTGTTTATAGATAGCTTACATAACTAAAATATTTGGTAATTGGTAGATAATTTCAGTTTAAACGGTTAGCTATTTCTAGAAGCAACAACAGCAATACCATGTTATGCAATCACTTTTTACAATTAAAACATAACAGTGCATCAAAAAAATGTAAAGCATTTTGTTAAGAGAATTAATTAATCTCAAAGATTGTTTTTACCGGAACTGGGTTACCCATCTGTTGGCTCTACAATAATCATTTGAAGTTAAATGAGAACTATCTCATAGGAATGCTTGGAATCCTAATCTGCTTACAGAAGCAGTAAAGTTTTACTATAAAAGCAATATTTGGAGAGCTGAAGGTTGCCTACTGTTGGTTTAGAGGTACAATTGTCACTTAATGTCATGGCATCACTTTCAGGAGCCTACATATTTCATATTTTCTTTTCTATAAATTCTACATTTGGCTGCTAATAAATTAACCTATTAAAGTAACATCCATGGAGATCAACCTAGATGTTTACTGTATATTTAACCTGATATATTGACAATATACAATGAAACCAGAGCACGGTTTGCTACTATAACAGGAAATTTGAATTCCAAATCAGTGTTCTCAAGGAAAAGAGTAACCCACAAAATATTCCCACTGCTGGGAGATGTTTATCTCAAAAGTTATTACTGCTCAATATGTTGTAGGCTTTTTTTTTAATAATCTCTCAGCAACAGCACCAATTAGTGTTCAGAGTGCAGATTTTCTTTCTTATTCTTCTCTTTGGTAGACCATGGGGAAATGCACTAAGGGGTGATAAAGTGATGATAAAGTGATGATAAAGTGGCGATAACCTCTCCAGTGATATAAATTCTCCAGTTCCTAAGTTATTCTACATAGCCTGTACTTTAAGATCTCGCAGATTTTAGTGAGTTGACTCCATGGAATAATGTAGGAACTAGAGAAGTGATATCACTGTAGAAGTTCTCTCTGCTTTATCGCACCTTAGTGCATCTCCCCCCAGATCTTTACAGAGTAACATCCCCATCTTGTCATGATCATTTAAACTGTAACAATTTTTTTAATTAAGCCACTACAATGGATGCATCCATGTGTTACTCATATTTTTGTTGACCAAACATAATTATCCTGCGGGCAAATTCTGCAACCTTTTTATCTAGCAACATGTGTAGCTGTATTCAAAAACTGAAGAATATTTTAACAGTTTAAGATTATGGTACTTGCGTTTTACAAGTTTTTGATCGATTGTATTTAATAATTAAAATTACATACTGTGCAGAGGTCCTTGTATGGTAGTTTTTGGAATTTTGTATCTGAATTTCCAGCACACAGCTCCACATATCCAAGGACAACCTGAAACACCGTGTTGTGGATAGCCTGTGTGAAGTGCATGTGGAGTTGATCCATTGCAGTCTGGAAAAAGGAAAAAAACACTTTTAAAGACTTTCTATGACTTAGTCCAATATAAAAAACACATAGAGTATAAAATCAAGCTTTTAATTCTGCTCACAACTACATCTCAAGCAGTATATTAAATATCAGCCAGTCTTTAACAGGAAACATAAAGAAGTATTGCTTATGACAGTGATTCTCAACCAGGGTGCTGTGGCACTCTGGTGTGCCACGGACATCAACTTAGGGTGCCCCATGTTTTCTGTGAAGACTGACAAAAATGGACTTTTAAATAAAGATTTATAGAAAATGTTATGTACATTATGTTTAATTTTGTTATTATGATTGTAAGACCTAATAATAACTGTATATTTTTGTATGTTACCTTCATTATGCCCTTGAGAAAGTACATTAACTATGTTAGGAGTGCCCCGAATGTTCTAGATTACGTGTTAGGGGTGCCCCGAACAAAAAAAGATTGAGAACCACTGGCTTATGATTTCCATTCAGATTCAGTTTTTATGAAAACAGTACTTTTACGTCATGCTGTAATTTATAAACTGGTATGACATTTTATTTATAAATAAATAAATAAATAAATCTATACAGATGTCACAATGTAATGACAATCCTATATAAAAATGAATTCCACGGCATGAAGGAGTCAACCACTTGTTGGTAAGCCAGTTAAGAATACTGTATGCACTATTTTTATTGTTTAGTGTACTAAATAGGTGTGTGTATGATATCTAGGTGATTATTGTAACAAGGCCATCACGATAAGCATTTAATATGTATATTGTGCACTGAGTTGTCAAAATAAAAACAAAAGGATGCAAATTACTTGAGAGAAGCCAATGAAACAGCCTACTCCTGTCTTGTACAATCTGCATACTTTAGAACATGAACAATATATGAGCAAAAAGGAAAGTCTGTCTATAAAAGACCTGTCATGAGAAGAATATTCCCAAACCAACAATCTGCTGAAAATCAATTCCAAGAAACGGAATGTATAATGGTGGTAAGCAGCTGTCTGAAAAGATAAGCAACCAAATACGGATACGAATTCTGAGTAATGCTTACTTCCCGTATCGTCTTGCACGCAGTTGTACAAAAATGTACAGTATGGATATATAGATTTAAACAATCTAAAACACTGAATGTGATTAGCATATTAATACTGGTACTTTCTGTATTTTTTGGCACAAACGTTGTAATTTGGACCAATGAAATAGGGCATCACTGCAGAGTTTAACACGTATCACCATTACAAATTATTGTATAATCAGTAGCCAGAAGTATATGATTAATCACTGGCACAGTCGGGTAAGCAAAGAAAATGGAAACTTTTGACAATAAGCTGTCAAACAGTGCGCTACCCAGCAATTTCTAATGAATACAATATACGCATTTGAAGGTGATCTAAAACAAGCATTATGTCTGCCTCCGTGTATAAAAGCTCTTTTCTGACAACTGAAGGTATTTTTTGTTCTTATGAAGATACGTTCCTTAATAAAAGTTTTGTTTTCCTTTGTATTTCACAAAATTTTACTTTTGATAAAGAAACCTTAACGCATTCCTCACATAATGCACACTACCTTTTCTTCTAATGATTTCATAATGTACTAAGTGAAGAACACCAATTACTATACTGCTTTTACATTTCCCCTGAGGATACACCATATGTTCTATAGATAGCTGCACAATCAACTACAGAAGCCTGAATAATAAAGAGAATGCTATCTTGTGATATAGGAATGGAAGTTTATACTAAAATATGATCTTTCAAATGTTTGTTTTTATAAAGAAATTGCAGGCCATGACCAAAACCACCACTTACAAACAGAATGATATGAGATGAATATCAAACTTAAAAGTTAACCCTTTACCCTTTGAGTGGCATAGAAGTGTCCAACACATACCTCTCTGGCACTCAAAGGTTTAAGGATCAGAAATATGTGCAAAGCAAAGTTTCACAATGCATTGCATAAACCTCTGGTCATTAAGAGGTTAAAATAAACTTGCGCATCATAAAAAAAATACAAATGAAGACTTAATTTTTATTGTTAACCCTCTGAATGCCAGAGGGGTATGCATGGCATTGCAAAGCAAAGTGTTGTGTACCTTCTGGCACTCAAAGGGTTAAAAGGCGTTTATTTAATAAGCTACAGGTCTACCTTACTAACAATTCTGTTGGACACTATTATTAAGGCCACAAATAACAGGATTCAGTTTTAACCCTTTGGGTGCCAGAGGGGTGTGCAACGTGCAACCCTCTGGCACTCAAAGGGTTAATATTTAAATCAGTGGGGGGGGGTCAGCAAACTATTTAATTTAATTTACAGAGATCTAGATAAAAACTATTTTGGTGAATTACTGAATCTTAAATTAATGTGTTTCATGTCAATAAATTCCTTACCTTTTAACCACTTGCTGACCAGTGCAAATTTGGTAATTTTTGTTTGTGTTTTTTCAACCACATTTTAATTCAAATTAATTTAGTACAACCACACAAATTATATATCGTTTCAAGAAAAAGTAGGGCTTTCTATTGATTCCATATTTATATGTATCACCCATCATTTAGTTTGATTATAGATACAGTGTAATGGGATCATTAAAGGGAAACTAGTGAGACACCCAAGATCAGGGAAACCATTTAAAGTAAAAGGTTTCTTTACATGTGCAAGTACTTATATAGTATATTCGTTTAAATGCCCCTGTGGTCTAGGATATGTCGGAAAAACAATAAATTCCTTAACCCCTTAAGGACCGGAGGTTATGGGACATTTCCGTCCCATAACGACCGCATAGGGGCACTTTGACGCGCCGGTACACGTGACCTGTCACGTGTATCGGCGCGTCACTATGGGGCTTGAAAGAGATCGCTCCGATCTTGCAGCGGTCTATTTCATGCCCTATTTTAACTTACAGCGCTCCCGGTAGAGCGCTGTAAGTAAAAAGTATGTGACGTACCATGACCGTCATCGGTCCTTGAGTAGTTCAAGGACCGTGATGGTCCTGGTACGTCAAGGGTCCCTAAGGGGTTAAAGGAAAGAATTGCACAACACAAATCAGACATCCGCACCGGCAAAGACACCTCGATGGCATGGCATTTTAAGGAAAAGGGACACTAGGTTGCACAAATGCAAAATCAAGTATTGGACCAGGTGCCAAAAAGAGGTGGTAACGGAGACAAAATACTTCTGCAAAAAGAAGCTAGATGGACATATAAATTGCAAACAGTTACACCTCTGGGTTTAAATGAGAGAATTGAATACTGGTGGTTCTATTAAGCTTTATTGTAGCGCTTATTCTGTGTAATGTGATACATATGCAAGAATATAAAGTGAAGTAGAAATTATATAGGAGTATTGATCTCATGGAAAATGTACAAAGGATTGGTTTTAAATATTTTTAATTTTTCCTTTTTTACAAAGACAAATACCTTCAGGAAGAATATTGTAAATAATTACTGAAAGATTTGAATACAGATGGCATTCATTTTTTCAATGATTGAACATAATGTTAAAAGATGATATAGCGAATCGCTACATGTGCTCTGTGGGTTAGTTCTTTATATATGTATGGTGGCGGGTTGCCATGGTGATGATTCTGCACTGAGTTTGCTGTCTGGGAACGAGCAATGTCGCTCTGATGACGTCAACGTTGGCGCGGGTACGAGCACGTCCAGATATGCACCTCAGCGTGTTTGCTGTAGGAGGCTATTTATTAGAGCCTCCAGGGAGAGGTATCTAGGTGGGCTCTGCTGAAGAAGAGGACAGTGTAGTCCTCGAAACGTTCAGTTAGCCCCAAACACTACTGCCATGCTGTGAAATTTGCACGAGTGGAACACATTGAAATAAAAGTCTTCTGCTGTATAGCAACAAGTGGTGAGTGCCTCATTCATTCGTATACTTTATTATTTGGTGTATTTTGTGTGTTTCATTGTATGCCCAGTTAACAGCTTTGATGAAACAATAAAGGAATGGTTGGAATGTTGATTAAGTCCTGCTGTACTTCTTTCATCAGCACGGCTTGAAATTAGGCATGTGTATAAAAGCAGTATGTTTAAACAGTAAAAGCTGTTCTGTGCTACTCTCCTTAATACAAGTTTCGGTTGCATTTCTGGAAGCAATTTAGTTGGTGATTCTCATCCCAGTCACTGCAAGTGTAAATTCACTTGCTTCGTTGGTCTACCGGCGATTGGCGGTAATTTTTTCCTGCCTGATCTAAAGTACCTGGGACAATAACCCATAGAAGGGCTCAGCTGACCGGGCGAGCCTGAATCTCCACAGATGCCAACACTACAAATCAAAGAACAAGAACCAACATGTTACTGGCCAAAAGAAAATCAGGAAGGACAGCCTGTAGAACCTTACAGCCAAAGC
The DNA here is from genome assembly GCA_037306005.1 of Rhinophrynus dorsalis. Taxonomy (NCBI): domain Eukaryota; kingdom Metazoa; phylum Chordata; class Amphibia; order Anura; family Rhinophrynidae; genus Rhinophrynus; species Rhinophrynus dorsalis. The sequence goes on from CM074723.1 coordinate 413,036,851, forward strand.
TAACTTCAGCCAAAGCCAACACATTAAAATGGTAGTGTTTAACAAATACATGAAAGAACAACCTGATTCTTATAGGCGCAAGATGCATCTACTGACCTGGTGGAATGCCCTCTAACTCAAAAGGGCACAAGCTTATTCCTGACACATATACAAGAGGATTGGTTAAAGGATAGTAATACTTAAAATGTAAAAAAAATATGTTGTAGGGTTTATCCACCTGAGTAAAACAAGGGTACTCCCATTACTGAAACGTGTTTTATTCAAAAGTTATTACAGCTCAAAGTTGATTTTTTAGGTGCAATATCACAGTGGTGCTGTTGCTACAACATCTTATGGACAGCTCTGGTCCCAGGATCAGTGCCAATGTACAATTTCAGGACACTGTGATATTGCACCTAAAAAATTCAACTTTGAGTTGTAATAACAGGTCCATAACTAGGTCCAAGTTTAAAGAAGGAGTGTGATCCATAAAGACAGGGTAGGGAAGAGCCTCCCCTTGTCAGGAAGTTTGCATATCAGGTAGTCAGGCAACATACCTCTGTAAAAGGACAGAATGCTGAAATCGGAAATGTATTGGAACTAAGACCAAGCCCTTTGTGAAGACCATTCTTAAGAAAAGCCAAGTCAAACCTAAGTCAAAAAGGTCTTGGTCACAACCCCAATCCTTACACAAGAAACTGTTTTTTATTTGTGTAGCATGGTAGCAATGACAGAGAGACAAACCGCAGACTCTGAGTCAAACATTCAAAATGTAGAGGGAGCCAATATGGCTCTGAAACAGATAAATTGAGAAAATCTGAAAACCACTCCCAATGGCGGCAGAACGGGGCAATCAGAATGAAATGAACCCACTCCATCCTGATTTTCCTCAGCACAGGAGGGATCAGGGAGACTGGATGGAAACCCATACTTCAGAGGAAAATGCCATGGAATGACCAACTCAGTCAACTGCAAAAATGAAAGTACCTGGCACAAAACTGAGACACTTACAGTTCAGCAGACAGGCCATTAGATACTCTGATTGAGCTTTCAAATGCTAGGATCAAGAGGCTGGTGACAATGAAAAGCTACCACAATGTTTCTTATACCTGGAATATGAATGGTGGAGCTGGTACATGAGTCTCTGTGCATGTGAAAATTAGCCAAATTTTGGCACACACAGCCACACTCCTGGTCCCTCCCTAGCTACTGCGCTGTCTGACTGGATACGCACCAAAGATCTCTGGAGACCCATTCTTCAGAGCTAGACATATCACCCGAAGTTCTCCTCCCTGGTATAAAGAGCCAGGGAAGTCTGAGGATGCACAGTGGGAGCCCAGACTGTCAGGTCAGCGTTCATTGTAACTATGACCCAATTTGAGATAAAGACAAGGTGAGGCTTCTGAAGCCACCGAAGAATTTCTAACTTCATCTCGTGAGACAGAGGAAAAAAAGTGAAACTGTTGCTTGAACCAGTTCCTGAGAATTTTCAGCCGCAGCTCCTGAGTATGAAATGTGTAAATGGGACTGCTTACAGAGCAGACACTATGTAGCCTACTACCTTCATGTGCTCCAACACAGTTGCAGACAGCTGCAGACAACACCTGAGTCAAGTGAAGAGAAAATGTCAGTATCTTGTAATTTGTTATCAGAAGATTTCTTGAACCTGAGAACCCAACTGTGTTGCTCCAGAATGAACACAAAAGACTGAATCTGAATGTGTGAGGCTTCCTCTGGAGCCTTTAGTAAAATGTTGTCCAGATAGGGAGTCAATGAGATCTTTTGACAGCAAATGTGAGCCACCAAGGCTGACAAGCCCTTTTTGTATACCTGTGGAGAGGACGCCAACTCACAGGGTAGAACGAACAAACTGAAAATTATGATCCTGAAACACAAACCATAGGAAATGCATTTTAGATTCCATCAGGCGTAATTGGTCTTAGAAATGGTGAATAGGAACAAAACGGCAACTTCTTAAAAGAAAAAAATAGGGGAAGAGGAACGAAAATCTGAGACATCTGATACATTAGGTATCTCTAGAACTGCCTGATTAAGACCCTCAGCAAAAGAACATAAGAAACCTCAACAGAGAAGTACAAATCTAGGTTGTCCATATCAGTTTCCCATTCCTCAGTGGAAGAATCAAAAAAGTGTGGGTATCACTCTCCATAAAATGACTTTAGCTCCTTTGTGGTTGCATGGTGTCCCATGAACAATGAATATAAAGCCCAATGAATAGAAGAGGGGATAGAATAACTGAGGAAATTAGGGCCTTAACTCGTGCAGGCTCTGGTTCAACAGTTGAAGTTCCCGAATGTTGAGCAGAAGCCACAGACCAAGAGGGGTAGAAAATTCCCTAGGAAACCCAATCTGAAATTAGGATGAATGGGTTAAAGGGGTTAAGGTCCATAAAGCTGTGATAACTTTGAAAGTGCCCATATTTCCCTTAGATTCTGACATTCAGTAGATCCCCTAAATAGAAAAGTAAATACAGAATAAAAGTACTTGTAAATCCTTAAAAGTGTACTGACTGCAAGGGATTAAGGTGGCAAGCAGGAGGCAGAGACAATACTGTAGGAAGTAGAATCTAAAAAGGAAAAGCGTCAGTTAAGAACCACCAGACCAAAAGAAAGCCCAGGAAGAACAGGCTTCTAGGAACTTTAGTTTCCTGAATATAAACAATGGTGTGTGAGCTCTCCAGCAGTCACTAAGTGACAACCCAACACCAGGTGGTGTCCCTCGGGGCTCCCGTAATCAGTATATAAGATTAGAATCACCTTCAGACCCATTATTGCTTCTCAAACACAGAGTCATGAGAAGTCCCAGAATAGCATTCTATGTTCCAAGCAATATGGCCACCATGAGTCTGTTCATAAACACAACTTAAAAAATAATGTCGAAAAAATAAATTAAAAACTAGTGTAAACACCACTGCTAGCAAGAGATTGTTCCCAAATGAAAAGAAAAGTCCCATGGAACAAGATATGGCTACAGGCAGGTAGTGCAGGAGTTAAAAACCCAATAGTGCCGTAAATAGGAACACAGTAGTGCTAAGTACTTTATAGATGTGCAGCATAAGTAAGCTCATCAACAGAGTGCAATTTAGGCTACCAAACCACATAGAAATGTGGCTGCCAGACACAGAAATAGGGACAATTTCACAGGACCTTTGCCTTCAGGGGAGAACATCCTTTCATCAGTATTCAGACTCCTATATGAACAGAAAAGCTTCACAGAAGCTATGAGGAAACAGGCTGATAAAACAAGCTTCCTCCACAGGCCAGGTCCTGGAAGCCTGTGCACTGGTCAATCCTTCCAAAGGAGGCCAGGAATAGGAGTCCAGCTAATGGGGGATTATGCAGCCCCATATCCTATAACAAAAAATAAAAAAGGGAGTTTTGCCACTACTTCCTCATCATGGAGAGTATTGTTAACCCTAAGCAAGTACAGGTGGGGTAAAGTGGGGTGGTCTAGGAGTCTCCACCTCAAAGACCTCTATTTTTAAGTGTCCTGCTCTTGTTTAGTAGGGAACTTTACCCCATGACTTCTGTGTTCCACATAGAAAAATAAATATTTTTTTACATCAAAACGTCCTTGGGTGTGAAGAAATGCATTGTAGAGGTTATCAAAGGTTTAATGTAATTGTATATAATTGTTGAAAGTAATTTGCCATAATTTCCAAACATATTTTTACTTGGATTTGGTAATGCTTATGGTAACTGCATTCAAAAAGCTGTGCTGTATTGCAAGAATTAAACTTGCTCCACGTTATATTTAAAGGGATAGTAATATTTCATTTTAACTTTATTTTATTTTGTAGGCATTAAAAACACATGAAGAACTATATAAGTCTTATCTCTCAAACCTTTATGGTTTAAGAGATATTCACAAGCAAAGTTTCCCTTCCTGCCCCTTTTACCTAGTGTAAGCCATCTCTTCTCAGATGTGGAATCTAGTTGTAAGACCAGACAGATAACAGCAGGGGACAATCTTCTTACAGTGAAAACAATGAAAGCCCTGCCCCCCCTTGACAAGCTTTTCAGGTTTTTCCCTTATCTTAATTGAAGATTGTCCCTCTCTGCAGTTCACCTGGGCACCTCCCTTCTGCTGTGGCTGAGCAGTGTTACATCAGTAAAAGGGGCGGGAGGGGGACACTTTGTAATTGAATTACTCTTGAACTACAACTGTGACAGAATTGAAATAACACTCTCCAAAGTCCAAATACTATGATGATTAATTAGAGCTGCTTTTATTATGAAACATTACTATCCCTTTAAGCACATTCCCATTTTAATAAACTCAAACAATGAAAGAATGGTTGTGATCTACTCACCTGCGTTTTCCCTAGTAGTCTATATGCTTGCTGTACTTTGGTGTAATGAGCAACATCAAAGTTCTTGCAGATTTTAGAAAGTGCAACATCTAATTGTTCCTAAGGGAAAAAAACACACATTATAGATCACATATACAGCAAGATCTGCATGGCAAATGATCAGCAATCATTTTACTAGTATTGTTTTACACTAGCTGTATATGTTCCAACTGAAGTGAAAAATTATCTATAAAATCATATTTAATTACAGTACTATGGAATTAAAAATGTTTTATGTTTATATCACTACATTACAAAAGAGAACGGGAGCAATTCAGGAGGAAACGGCAGCAAGTGGACAAATGAAAATTCCTCAAATTCTCAAAAAAACAAAACAAAAACAAACAAACAAAAAAACAAAAACAAACAAAAAAAAGAGTATCCAATACACTCTCTGGTACGCAAAGGGGTTAACCCCTGCTATGCTACAGGGATCTCCAACACATTGCTTTACAAAGAACTGGAGACCACTCTAGAATTAAAGGGGTTAAAAACTTCACTTAAATCAATGGAATTTTTCATTACTGTAGTCCCTTATGGTGCGGTTGAAATCAAAGTATTTTACTAGGAAGGATACACTGAGATTGTCTCTCGCTTTCAAGTATGTCCTGCGGTATTATTACCCAATTTAATGGTACTCATTTCATCTACCTTGGAAGGATGAAAGGCTGAGTTGACCCTGCTTTGGTTTTTCCCTAGTTCTTGTTGGTGCGTTAACTTCATTGATTTCATGCTCTATGCACCAAAACAGCACAGATAAGAATTTACAAATGTCTACATGTAAAGAACATGAACAGGAGTCTCACTATGTATGCATGCTATACTGGTAAAATGTAAATATCATATATCATAGTATATACATATATATATATATATATATACACACACAGAGTTCAAAACGGTAGCACTCACTGTAAATGATCCTCATGCCTAGATGCACATTAAAAGAGCAGAGCATGCATACATACATGAAGTATAGACAGCACTCACAGGTACTTTGTGAAGTCAAAACGAGTGGTTTATTGGAATCAACGTTTCAGCTGTATTGCACAAGATTACTTGACAAAGGGAGTGCAATACAGCCAAAACGTTCATTCCAATAAACCACTCGTTTTGACTTCACAAAGTACCTGTGAGTGCCGTCTATGTCTACTTCATGTATATATATATATATATATATATATATATATATATATATATTTTTTTTTTTTTTTTTTTTTTTTTTTTTCATTCTATCAATACACAAGAGAAAATAACTGCCTGCATGGACTTCAAAGTCTTAGGAGGAATTGCACATGTATAAGGAATACATTGTTGCAATTAAATCCTGTAGCGCCACATCACACAGATCGCCTTAGCAAAGTGCTGTTAGGCACGACACAACTGTTGGCTACATTTGTGGATTATCATCCATCACCCTGTCTGTCTTGCTAATGTAGAGTGTACATTAAAGATTTTTTTAATCGAGTGATCATCATCTTATTTATCTCTACTTTAAATGCTGTTGCAACTTATAATATAAAATATGTTGTTTCAAAAGCAGTGGGTTTCCTTAAGGAAACCCAAACACTTTGCAAGCTGTAAAGGAAGGAATTACAGAATGGCACAACTTTACTATATTTTGGTGCGCTTCCTTTAGCAGAGGCTTTTACGGCTTGCTGGCATTAAAGTGATAGTAATGTTTCACAATAAAAGCAGCTCCAATTAATCTTCATAGTATTTGGGCCACAAAGGGTGTTATTTCAATACTGTCAGAGTTGTAGTTCAAGAGTAACTGAATGATAAAGTATCCCCCTCCCGCCCCATTTAGTGATGTAACACTGCTCACCTCAGAGAAGCTAAACTGTCTGGATGGATCTCAGGGAGGGAAAATCTTCAGTGAGCATAAGGGAAAAACCTGAAATACCTTGCAAGTGGGGAAGGGATTTCCTTCTACTCACAGTCCCTTGCTGTGATCTGTCTGGTCCAGGGACCAGATTCCACATCTGAGGGGAGGTGGCTTACAATAGGTAAAAGGGGCGGGAGGGGGATACTTTATCATTCAATTACTCTTGAACTACAACTCTGACAGCATTGAAATAACACTCTCTATGGCTCAAATAGTATGAAGATTAATTGGAGCTGCTGTTTTTGTGAAAAATGACTAACCCTTTAAAGTCTTAATGACAACAGTGTACAGTAAAGTGTTCATGTGCTCTTCTAGAACATACCCCATAGTGCAGGTGCCTAACTAGGCAGCAAACTCCACAGTTCAGAAAATAAAATGCAGATTCGCTCACTGAGAAGCTGTTGCATTATGAAGAAGCTGAGCAATTCCAGAGCAAACCAAATGCAACATAACCCTTTGAGTTCCAGAGGGGTAAGTAACGCATTGTGAAGCAATGCGTTGCGTACCCCTCTGGTACTCAAAGGGTTAAGAGTAAAATACAAATTCACAAACTGATTTAAATAGAGCTTTTAAGCAATGTGATGGAGACCACTGACATTCAAAGGGTTAAAAGCCTCATTTAAATTAATAAGAATGTTGCCCTATGGTGCAGTTGTTTTTTCCCAGAATTGCTCCACATCGCTTTAGTCCATCAGCATTAGAATAGCGGTTTAATATAAATGTGTACCACAAAATTATGTTGAATGCAAAAGGACACACAAAATAATTTAACTGATATTCGGTGACAAACAACAACCATGGTCTAGTTAAAGGGATAGTAATGTTTCATAATAAAAGCAGCACTAATTAATCATCATAGTATTTGGGCCATGGAGAGTGTTATTTCAGTACTGTCAGAGATGTAGCTCAAGAGTAATTGAATGATAAAGTATCCCCCCGCCCCTTTTACTGATCTAACACTGCTCAGCTCAGAGCAGCAGAGATTGCAGAGAGGGACAATCTTCAATTAAGATAAGGGAAAAAGCTGAAAAACCTGTCAAGGAGGGCAGGGTTTTCATTGTTCTCATAGGGAGAAGACTGTCCCCTGCTGTTATCTGTCTGGTCTAGCAACCAGATTCCACATCTGAGGTGAGCAGTGTTACATTAGGTAAAAGGGGCAGAAGGGGGAAACTTTATCATTCAATTACTCTTGAACTACAACTCTGACAGTATTGTAATAACACTCTCCATGGCTCAAATACTATGAAGATTAATTGGAGCTGCTGTTTTTGTGAAACATTACTATCCCTTTAAAGTTTTAATGACGACAGTGTACAGTAAAGTGTTCAGGTGCTCTAGAACATACCCCATAGTGCAGGTGCATAACTAGGCAGCAAACTCCACAGCTCAGAAAAAGGTGAAAGAAGTAATAATTAGTATAACACTCCCTGCACCATTTATTGACTTGTTCCACAGAATAAGATATGTATAAAAAGGAAAAGAGGTCAAGGGACACCAAATTAGCATCAGGGATCATCCACCATCTTGGCATAAGGACCATGGGCAGCCCCAGTGCATATTAACCCTTTAAGGACCTGGAAGATGTGCAACACACTGCACAACTCATAAAGGGATAAGATGATTTTTGGAAATGCATTTATAAGGTCACCTACTAAACGACGAAGCACCATTTCAAGTAAACTGACGTGTCTACATTTGGGGTACTGTAAAGATGCCTTTCACCTCCTGTTATTTTGTAACCCTTTGAAGACCGGAGGGGGTGAACAACTCACTATGAAGCAATGTGTTGCACGCTCCTCTGGTCCTTAGATTTAATTCAGATATTAGCTTATCACTTTTCAATGCCTTCAGTTGTTAGTCAGGTTTAACCTTTTGAGTGCCAGAGAGATATCCAACACGTTGCCTCTCTAGCACTCAAAGGGTTAAAAACAATGGTGACTATGTATAAAGACAAGTGTGTGACAATTATGGAGGAAACCAACTACACCATTGGGAATAAAAAACACAAGATTATTTAAACCCTTAAAGGGATAGTAATACGTAATTTCATGTTTATTTAGTACTGTAGGCTTTAAAAAGATATTAAGAACTATGTACGACTTATCTCTCAAACCTTTATGGTTTGAGAGATATTTACCACTTCCTGGCTTTTTCACTCGAGTTTGCCATCTAGCATCTTCTTACAGATCGCAATCTCAGCTCTGCTGCAGAGCCACCGGCCGGTCTGCGGATCAGAATCCAAATCTGAAAGCTAGAGTGGTGGAACTTTAGTTGTGAATAGCTCTCAAACCATAAAGGTTTGAGAAATAAGACTTACATAGTTCTTAATATTTCTTAAAGCCTACAATACTAAATAAACTTTAAATTGGGTATTACTATCCCTTTAACTTATAGAGAGGTGTGCAACACATTGCAAAGTAGTTAGGATCCTCATTTAAATCAATAGAGATCTAGAGAATGAGTTCCTTAAGGTGCAGTTGGTTTAACCCAAAATTACTGCACTTTTATTCTGTGGACTAGGCCCAAAGCTAAATATTCACCTGGAATAAGGTATCTCTGGACTGGACAGGATGGTTTAAAAGTGGTTTTAAAGTGGGTCTATCACATATAGAGAAGTAATACTCATTAATTAGAGCATTTACCGAAATGTTTAACATGTTACTCATTTTGTTTTAAAAAAAACATTCTCTGTGCAAAAATTAATGTTTAAAACTTAACCCAGCAGTCTACTTCCGGCTTGAGGCACTGCCTCTGCTCCTGCCCACTACCCAGAATCCTCCAATGACGAAGGCTTTCTTTCTCTAAGCTGCAGCGATCTCATTGGCACAGATCGATATCTAGCCAGTAAGACTGCTCCAGCTTAGAGACAGCCTCCGTCATCGGAGGATGCTGGGTAGTGGGACGGGAGCAGCCTCTGTTCGGCAATCTGCGGCAAGCGGACGTAGGCTGCTGGGTGCTTATTAAACATGAATTTTTGCACAGATAATGTTTTTTTAAAAAAAAATGAGTAACATGTTAAACTTTTTCGCTAAATGCTCTAACTAATGAGCATTACTTCTCTATATGTCATAGATCCACTTTAGACTAATGGGAATTCAGGGGGTATTTATTTGTTCTGGTAATGAAGCTGGTTTGCTCCAGAATTGTTGCACTTTTCTCAGTACATCTGAATCTAAACCAAGTGGAAAACTATACACAGTGTTAATCCCCTTTAACCCTTTGAGTGCCAGGGAGGTATCCAAAGCATTGCATACCCTTCTGGCACTCAAAGGGTTAAAGGAACACTTCATTTTACATATACTAGCTGTAAGCACATTCGATTTATAGAAAACCTATCAAGTTAAATACTGTTTTGCATAATTAAAAAGAAAAAGGTTTACATTATGTTTTAATTTTCTTCTAAGACTTTTTTTTAAGAGAACTTAACTTTCCGACTCCTCACCTCTGTGGGAGCCTCCATCTTGAAAGGATGTGCATGATTATTCCTTAAAAGAAATTTATTTCAGCCCTGAAACTGATAGACTTTATCAGTTTAACCATTTGAGTGGCACACAAATGGTTAAGAAGGTGGAAAGAGGCGAGTTTCTGGACACGTGATTAATTAATTATACAGCTTTATGTGACCAAGTCCTAAAGCAAATCTCTTCTAAGATGAGCGTCCCCAAATACTGAATTAAACAGATCTAAAACTATTACCCTAAAGAAAACGTGCAAACTATTTGGGTGTTAACTGCATTTAATGAGCCTAAAAGCTTAGTAGGTAACTGGTCCAGTTTAAGTTATAGCAATCTGTTTAACCCTTTGAGTACCGGAGGGGCACTCAAAGGGTTAAGTTTTAGGCAGTGGTTCCTTTTTGTAATAATCCATATTCAATAAACACTTATAAGACCACAACTGCAGTGATCCTGCTTTCATTGTTTTCTGGTTGTCTTCTCTTCTAGTCACAGGGAAGATTATGGCGCAGTAGTTCAAGCAGAGTGCTACGGCACCAGCTCAGTGTATCATTTGTTTTCTATGAAAACGTTGACAAAAATGTGAACATAAATTTTTAAATATATAGAATTATAGAAATTGTTATGTGCAACATGCTAATTTTGTCATTCTGTTTTTGAAAAATATGAATACCTATACAATGTGTCTCCTTCATTGCACGCCTGAAAACTGACATAAAATGCTAGAGCCCCATGAAAGTTCCACATTCTGGGGGAGATTCACTAATCAGTGATAAAGTGGAGGTGACTTCTCCAATTCCTATGTTATTCTATGGAGCCAATGCACTAAGATTTCTTCAGCATTGGAGATCTTAGGGCGAGATGTTCAAAAAGTCTTCATAATGAAAAACTTGTCGGATCATGAGTTGGTGGTAAAAGAAGGATGATATTTTCAGAAGTAAATCCGTCACGTTTGAAAATTCGTCTAAAGAATTAAAAATGACGATAAGAAGATCTTAAAAATTGTCTTTCAATTTATCTTTGAAACGAACATTTTCAAAGAAACAAAAGACTTTTTTTTGTCTTTGAAACAAATTTTTCTTCTCCAAGTTTAGACCATTTTTATTATGTCGGGAAAAAATGACGTTAATCAGACAAAAAAATGACGTTCAAACGAATATTTTTTTCTGAAAATACCTTACATTATGACGGAAGACTAAGCCAAACCCACTTTTAAGACAGCTTTTTGCCTTTGACGGAGATGGCAGAATTGGATGCAAAAAATTACGGAAACATGACTGAGAATTGATGGATCAAGGTGTAAGAACTTTTTTATATTCTGATTACAGACAATTTCAGTTATCACCACTTTCTGAGTGAAAGTGAATAGGCTCCATAGAATAACATAGGAACTGGAGAAGTCATCTCCACTGTATCACCTCTTTATCACCACTTACCGAATCTCCCCCTCTGTGTTAGAGGTGTCTTAATTAAATAAAGATTGAGAACAAATGTAGTCAGGAGATTTCAAGAATATGACCAAATATCTCTCTGGCTATGATGAATGCTGTCAGCTTATAACAAGCCAATACACTACCACTCTGTCACTCTTCCAGAAAATAGTAATTTCCATGTAACTATGTTCTGAATACTGCATTTTGCACATTAGATATCAGAGTTTTATAGATAATTTTACAGAATGAGTTTTTCTTCCCTGTCAGACCCTGAGGCACTCTATGATACACAACATTTCAGGGTCCAAAAAACAAAACAAAACAAAAAAGTTCTGTAAAAGGATCTATAAAACTCTGAGATATCTAATAAGCAGTGTTCAAAAAACAGACATTACCATTGTCCTGCAGTGTGACCGAGTGGTACTGTGTATGAATGTTACAAGCACACAACATTCATCACAGGTAGAGAGATATTGGCTCATAAATGTGAAAAAGGTTTGACCATGTAACATGGTTATTAACTAGCTAGTTATGTGCCTGTCAGTAGAAAGGGTGTGTGGTGGGAAAGGCAAGAGGATGTTAATATTATATATATATATATATATATATATATATATATATATATATATATATATATATATATATATATATCCTATATAATAATTCGCCAAGTTGTGTGTAACGCCCGACATGCGCAGTAGACACTGCTGCGCGTGCGGCAGTCATGCACAGTACAGACTGTCCGAGCCTCAGCCGAGGCGCGGCCAGTCTCCACTGCGTGTGACTGCCCCGCGACCGGCTGCCAGAGGCTCTGTATCAGCCGAGGCGCGGGCAGTCTCCACTGTGTGTCACTGCCCCGCGACCGGCTGCCTGAGGCACTGTGGCCCGTGTAACGGGCTGTTCAACTAGTATACACATAAATAAGTAAACAAAAGGGTATTTTTGTGTACTTACCGATACATCTTTTTCTCTTAGTCCATGTGGAACTCAGGAACCAGGGGAGGGCTGGGGGCAATTGCCCCCTGGACCAGTCATATGGCTGCCTCACTCAGTATCCTACTTGCTGCTAGAAATGGAGCTAAGCAAGTGATCATACAGAGCTTACAACTGAAATGGACCTACACAAGTGATACCACAGAGCTACAATCCAAAAGGAGCTACACAATTAGCATAACCAATTCCATAGTAAAGTTCTATGGTATCACTAATGTAATATTAATTAAATTGTAAGCTCTGTGGTATCACTAATATAACTCCATTACAATTGTAAGCTCTGTGGTTTTGCAAGTATAGCTCCATTTCAACTGTAAGCAATGTAGTATCACTAGTGTGGCTTACTTCTATTGTAAGCTATTCAGTCTCACTAGTGTAGCTCCATTTCAGTTGTAAGATCTGTGGCATCACTAGTGTAGGTTCACTTTAATTGTAAGCGCTGTATTATCACTATTGTATCTTCATTTCAGTTTTGTAAGCTCCATGGTAACACGTGCCTAACTTCACAACATTAATGGCAAATTTAAAATTAACAAAAGGGGGAGGTTGGAACGGTGGCCTGCAATGATAGCAGAAATGGGATACTTGATTGTACTTGTTCAGAGGCCACTAGATTCCAGACCTTCACTGTCAGGGACCCACTGGAGGGCAGAGTAAACCTGTATAAAAGAGCTCTCTGGATATAGAGACTCTGGATGAAATTACTCTTCCACCAGAACACTTTCATAGTGTTGAGGGAGGACCAAATGGGGATCTCCCACAACATACACATAGTCTTTACCCCTTCATCCAACCAGAGCCCATCTGGTACAGCAGGAGGTGGACATCAAGGGGCCAAAGATCCTCTATGAAGATTGTTGCAACAAGCATTGCTCCACACCCCAAAAAAGTTAAAACATGTCACAAACTGTAAATCACCCCTGGCATATCTGAGAAGGAAGAGAAAGGAAGAGGAAGTAATGAAACGTAGGTGTAGAACTAAAGGGCCAGAGTGCAAGGAAAAGCCAAAAAAAACACAGACCTTAGACTGTGACTGACAGACAGACTGATAGAACATACTCACAGGACCTATGCACTCTAATATTTAAGACACCTCTTAAGTCTTCAGGCTCTTAATAAGAAAAAAGGAGAGTGTCCAGTAAATTCCTGATAGCCATCCCCAAGAAGACCCTAGTTCCTGGATAGTCTGTCCTCTGTTCCATATTCAATATAGAGGAAAGAAGAATAGGATCCCACCTAATGGGGATGAACACACCATGTAAATGACAAAAAAAATAAAAATCTAAGACTCTTCACCCTGCTGTGTCTCCTGTGCAGAGCACCTGGAAACTAAAGCTTCTAGGCAGGAGTTAATTTTATCAGGGAGGGAGTCTCCACCTTCAAAGAACTCTGTTATATAAGTGTCCTGCCTCCTACAGGAAGCCCCTTTACCCCATGGCTCCTGTATTCCACAATGGACGAAAGAGAAAACATGCCAGACCAATGCTTTGGTTTCTAGAATTCAAGGGGTGAAAGTGTACTATCTTGTTTTTCCTTTCAAAATGAAACATTGAAAGTAGAAAAGCTGTTTAATGTCAAAAATATACACATCTGAAAACTGTCCAATGCACACACCTCTGACATACAAAGGGTTAAGTGAGCCTCTGGGCACATTATTCAATCTGTAAAAGTATTTAAACAATACTCATCCTAATAGTTTACTGCTCATTAATTCTGAAATGTATTGATTTTTGTAATCATTTTTAATTTTTTTTTAACAAATCTGATACCCTTACAATTTGGTTTAACAGTTTCCTCAGAGTAAATCTTAAAATGCATCTTCTTTAAAGCAAAAAAATTCCCCGTCTCATATAAGCTTCCTATTTGTCGCTTGAGGTAGCATTGCCTGGAGACGCAAAGGACAAAAATATTTATCTATTGCCACCAGACAGATTGTATTTGTTGTTGAGAATCTACTTCAGAAAAGTAAATCTGAAAATGTTACACTGGAAAAAAATTACGGTAAAACGAATTTCTGTAAAATTCCATTTACAATTAACCCCTTGAAGGGCCACCTACCCCCAACACATTGCTTCACATTATTTTGGAGGCATATCTAGCATCCAAGAATATAAACACAGCCTTGAACAGTGTAGTGTGGTTTTCAGTGTAATCATTGTGCCAAGTTGCATAAAATACATTTTTTTTATAAACATACATTTTTATTGAAGGTTTTTCTCCATTACAATGAAAAAAATGACACAGAGCTGAGACCATATATATATTCAGATGACGTATATGAAAGTCTTATGTTACAGAACATGGCATAGCAACCCGGATATAAAAATAGTATAGTATCTACACGTGAGGCCATGTTGGTAATGGAGAGACTAAAGAGTGAAAGTGAAAGAAGAGCAAAAGAGGACAGTAAAGAAATATAGTAAAGTGAAAGAAGTAGAGGAAGTAAAAAATGTAACAGGAAACTTTCCGCTAACCTCAGGCCCCCTCCCTGTCTAAAATATAGCTTTTCTTTTTCAGGGTGATAAATTACTTAAATAGAGCAATGCCTGTACAAATGATCCAACCAAGCCTGCTCAGTATCTAAGAAGGTATGAAAATGATCTAAAAATTTGCTGGATAGTTTTTCCATTATCATAATATATCCCACCCTCCTTTCCCAATCATATATAATAGGTATTCTTGTTTGATTTTATTTACTATCTCTAACTTCCATGCTAAAAGTAAAGCACAATAAACACCTTTTCTTATAACTAGATTATTCTGTTTAAAGTTGACCTATCATCTTGAATTCAAGTTTCCATATTTGAATAAAACATTATATTTAAATTCACTTAAAGCGGAACTACCACCTAATATAAAGTCACCCCCCCCCCCCCCCCCCCACACACACACACACACACACACACACACACACACACACACACACACACACACACACACACACTAATTATGCATATGGCAACTAGCTTCTTAATAGTTCTATTATCTGCCACAAGTACCAGCAACCGAAGTAATCCTTTTTCTTGTGAGACTGACGGCCAGGCTACTTGCTTTAGAGCCTTCTGAGCGCCTGCATTTTCAGTCTCTTCCAGTGCCTTTTTGGCAATGCCTGCTAGAGGAGACCGGGATGGACAGTGCAGGTGTCTCTAAGCCAAGATGTCTGCGCACAAGCTTGGCCACCAATCTCACAAGAAAAATTATTACTTCAGATGCTGGTACTTGTGGCAGATAATAAACTATTAAGAAGCTAGTCAGCATATGCATAATTAGTGGGGGGGCGACTTTATATTAGTCGGTAGTTCCACTTTAAGTGAATTTGGATATAAGGGTTTATTCAAATATGCAAACTTGAATTCAAGAGGATAAGAAGCTAGTCGCCATATGCATAATTAGTGGGGGGCAACTTTATATTAGGTGGTAGTTCTGCTTTAACCCCTTAAGGACCGGGAAAATCTGAGGTGGATTTCACTTAAGGACCAGAGCAATTCTGAGCTTTTAGACTATGTCTTTGTTCAACAGTGTTTCCCTCTAAGTCTTTTATTCCACCCCCATAAATTATATACTGTTTTTTAAGCACAAATAGGGCTTTCATTTGATACCCTATTTATATGGATAACCCACCATTTACTTTATTAAAATTAAAAAAAAAGGTAAAAAAAATGTAAAAAAAAAAAAAAAAAACACAATTTTTGTTTTTTCTCTTGGGATCAATTGGGCACAAAGGGTTAAATTTTTATGGAGACTGCATGAAAGGTATGACCGGTCAGTCATACCTACAAAATGCACAGTTTAAAGTGGCCACTGTCCCCCCTGGGTGAAAATCCCCATGTCCCTTTTTCCCTCCCTATTTTGACACTTTTTTATCCGTGACATTTGGCGGTGTATATAAGTTTATTACATAGCTCCACAACAATTACACTTCCACTTTTGTTTAATTAGATTATTTTTTTTTTTTAATAAAATATTTTTGTAAATAAAAAAGAAAAAAAAAAAGTGTGTTGTGTTAAGTATTATTGCAGGTCAGAAATTGACCTGCATTTAGCAAGCCTTTGGCACCAGCAGTGAAGGGGTAAATACCCCTTGCTGCTGTATTTTCTTTCACCACTAGGTGTCTCCTGTCTACTTCTGTCTCCCTTACTTTCATAGCAACGGAGACAGAAGCAGATGTGACAGGCACAGACAGCATGCTTTCTCTGCTGCCTCTGTCTGTCACTATGCCGGTACAGGTGATCGCTGCTACGGCAATCACATGAACTGGCACAGGCAAGAAGGGCTGAGACTGAACGTCCCAGTCTCGGAGCGCTCAGTCTCAGCCTGGCATTAATGATAGCAGCGTGCACAGAGGCACGCTGCTTTCATTTTAGCCATTACGGTCCTGGTACGTCATTGGTCCTTAACTCAAATCCAGGCATGACGTACCAGGACCGTCAAGGGTCCTTAAGGAGTTAATGGAAAAAGAATGGAAAGCCTGATCCCGTCCCAGTTCCTGATTGATCGGGTGAATGTTTCCTCTTCTTTGGCTTGATTGGTGACTAGCAATATGGGGTCTTAGCAGTAAAAAAATCCTCCCTGCTCAAACCAAATATTGCTACAATGAGCTCCCAAAGCAATGGCCTTTACATTAAAGGAGCAGTATGCCTTTAATTTTTACTTGACATATTCTAGAAATACAAAATACATACAAACTGTCTACAAGTTTTGGTAATTTTTTTTCCCCATCTTCATTTGTAACAGTTTTATGTGCCTGACAGTATGCTAACTTGAGCTCAGTTTCCAGAAATTTCCCAAATGAGTGTCATAGCTTGATGACAAGTATTTCTTACACCAAGATCAAAAGAAGCTAATACACTGCTAATACTATGTATTATATGCTGCACAATCCCAGGGGATTGGTGAGGCACTGGAAGCTTATGCTAATATCAAAAGCTGTAAATGAGCTGCTTGAGTTTGTCGCAAAGCGTTAGCCTGGACTGTGCCAGTGTATGGAATGCTTATCTGTTTCCGCACGCCCTCAGGAGCTAATTATGGCTACCAGAGCTTCCCCTAGAGCCTGGGTGGTGTCCGTGTTATGATCTTCACTGTGGTAATCTGCTGTACAAGAATATAAATCTAAGTAAACACATTTATTCATCACATGTGTTGCTCATGTCTCCTTATCTTGATTCACTGTTGAACCCTGCATATTTTCAGTGCTCCTTGGCACAAAATTTGGTATAAATAGGCAGGATTTGACAGGAGGCAGGAGGAGATACTCACATATTGTGGGCTTTGTCATTGTGATTAGGGATGGGAGAATATATTAGCCTCAAACTGAAATCGGCGAATAATGGCACTTCCCGCTTGGCGAATAATTTCCCGCGAAAAGTGCAATTTTTCCACCTTTCCCTCTCTTTTCACCTAGTTCATTGTGCATTGAAATCAATGGGAAGAAACATTTTCTCCACCATGCGAAAGTTTTCACTAGTTTTCTACAGCCATATAAAATGGTGTCAGGCTCTCACAGCAGCCATTTTGTGTTTGTGAGAGGAGAGAGCAACACGTTGTTTGAGCTAGAGAAGACAAGGGAATTGAAGTTTAGTTTAGGGAATCTTTTAGGTAGGTAATTTGTTCCCTGTATTAGGAGAGTCAGTGGGGTACTCTGGGGAGAAGAAGGGAGGAAAGAAGTTGACCCCAAATACCCCAAAATTCCACATGACTGGCCAGATACAGGCAGCTGGGGACCTCTTTGTTTGCTGATCTTGCTGGTATTGTCTATATGCTGGGGAAGTCTGGGGAAAGAAATTGTTGATTTTGCTTTTCAGTTATAATTTTTTTAGACAGACTGTGATAAGGCAGGGTGGACAACAAAAAATAATAAAATAAATAAATAAATAAAGAATAAATAAACAAACAAACAACTAAATATATTAGGTGACCTACAGCTGACTGGGCTAAGGTAAGACATCACACTCCATCAGTTGTGTACTGTAGAGTAAAAACGCACAAAGTAATTGAGTAATGTCCAGCAAACGCACAAGGGGGAGGGGGAAGGGTGGAGCAGTGCAGGGACATGAGGGTAAAGTAGTATTCCAAAAACTTTACTGCAGCAATGGTTGCTGCAGCGTGTGCAATAAATGATGATTATGCCTCTCCTCCAAGGAAAGATGCAGTTTATCAAGGTCCCAGCAAAACTTCTGGCACCACCAGTGCCAGTACACATAAAGAACCATATAAGAAGACATACAAGAAAAACACTGAAGTCGACAACAAGTCACATTCAAGTGTTGATGATGGTAGTAGCATAATAGAGGTAGGTGTAGCAGCTGAACCGCCTGCTGCATCAGACAGTGAGACAAACAAGCACCACAACACCCATCCTGAAAGTAGTAGCGAACTGTGTTATAGTAAAAGTAAAAATAAATTGTTTGAGACCTCTAAAAGCTTAAAGGAATATAACTGTAGTGGGAAAGAATTGTCAGGTGATGCTGATGCTGCTGAGGATGACCTTATGATGACTGATGATGATGCAGATCTATAGAATATACCCCTCCAGCATCCTTCTCTTGTTCAGAAACATATGAAGTTGAGAGTGAGGATAATGACATCGCTATAAAGTTAGCAGAAAGGCAAAGGCTGGTTCTTCCACCCCTGAAAAGGAGCACTGTGTCTGTCTATCAGTTATTTGAGAAAACCATTGGAATGTCAGAGCATGGACAAGCAAAGATGTCAAAAAGTGCACAGTCACCCTATCAATCATCATCGCCTCTTCAAAGTCCAAGTCCCACTCTGCCACACACACTTGTGTTGAGCCCAGCAGCAACAACAACAGCAACACAGGTTTTAACATCCACAATATTAGCTATGATGAGTGCATTTGCTGCCGCTGGAAGTGCTGCACATTTGACACCTAGTGGTAGTAGCAGTAGAATTGCATCACCATCTATCCCCAGTAGTAGTAGTAGTAGTAGTAGTAGTAGTAGTAGTAGTAGTAGTAGCAGCAGCACCTCAAGAACTCCTCAGTCCATGAAGTCCACAGTATGGAGATACTTCACTCAGGATCCTAAAGCTAAGCATGTTGCTATCTGTTGTCTGTGCAAAAAGCATGTGAGCAGGGGGAAAGCAGACTCACACCTAGGCACCTCCTCTGTGAGATCCCACCTGAAGCACAACCACAGGTCTGACTGGGAGACACTACCAGCAGGGCAAAGGCGCTGCAACTAGTAGTAGCAGAGGCACTCTAAAAAGTTACCAGGGCTCTAGGGTAGAAAAAAGTAGTAGCAAAGTTATTTATGTGTCAGAGAGTGTGCTACTGCCAACAGTTAGTTCACTCAAAATAACAACTATGGCTCCTGCTGCAGAGGGGTATGATGACTCTGGATTTGCTGTAGGGCAAGAGTCATAGACTGCGCACACATGCTGCCTCTAACTCCACCACCTCCTCTAATCATGTTGTTAAAGCAATAAAGTTAAAGGGTTCTTCTGTCATGTCCTGTCAACCCACACTGACTGAGTTCCTGGGAAGGAATCAAAAACTACACAAAAACTATCCCAAAGCACACCTGTGGAATAGCAAGGCTGCCAAGATGTTGGCAGTGGACATGCTGCCTTATTCTTTTGTAGAAAACTGAGGTTTCAGAGAACTGATGTCATGTGTAGCTCCACACTGGAATATTCCAAGCCGCATTTATTTTTCCAGGATGGCTGTGCCTGAATTGTAGAAGCAGGTGGTTAGTGTGGTGGGTAAAGGGCTGAAAGTGTATGGCAAGAAAATCCAACTGACAACAGATAAGTATAAGTGGGCAGAGAACAGACTATATGACTACATCGCTCCTACAGTGCACGCAATGCTCTATATTCCACAAAAGAGCATAACAAATAGCCCAATCACCAACTGAAAATGGAGGTCCCTACCAAATGGAATTCCACCATGTACATGCTAGAGCGTTTGTACAAGCAGAATAAGGCCATTAACGAGTACACCATGCAAAACTGGAAGGCTTTTGAGGGAGCCTCTTTGTCACCTGGACAATGGCAATTAATGTGCGGTGTATGTGAGCTGCTGAAACCCTTTGAAGAGGCAACCATGCTGGTCAATTGTATTGGGGCAGGAATTAGTGAAATTCTACCAGTGATATTTTTATTGCAAAAAAAAAAAAAAAAAAAATAATGAGGAGCATGGCTGAGGAATCTTACTATAATGACACCACAGACATGCACCAGCTGTTAAATGACATTAGCGTGCTTTAAACAAGATCCTCATATAGTGTCCATTAAAAGCAAGGAGGAATACATTGTTGCCACTTTGCTGAATTCCCCCCCCCCCGACTGAAACACAAAATTTCTGAATTTCTGCCAAAGGGCCAACAGCAGTTTGTCACACCCAGGAGTCATGACGATCAGAAGCAACTCTCTGAGGAATAGGATTCTGTCAAGGAATATCGAAATATGCTTATTGATCGAGTGGAGGGTTGCATTGTGGTGGATGAGAGGGAGAAAGTGTGGGCACAAAAAACATCTAGACAGTATAGTGAAAAGGAAGGCAGCAAAGCACTTCAGCCAGCAGAAGTAGCTAGATCATCAACCAGAATATCCCATTCTGAACAACGAGCAATTCATGGGTCTCAGCAGCGGAGGGAAAAACCCAGCATTGGTGGTGGTGGTGGCACATCTCTTTGGGACTTGCTCCCTGAGTATGGTTTGGTAAATGACACACAGGAACACCGTGTAGCTCCTAGAAATGGTCGCAATGCATATGAGATGGTTTCTACATACTTGCAGGATAAATTTGTCCTATGCAGAAACAAAGACCCCACGGATTTCTCTCAAAACAAAGCAGTGTGTGTGTGGCCGGCATTGACACGTACTGCAGTGGAAACCCTTGGTTGTCCTCCAGCAAGCACGGAGTCTGAGGGTGTTTTCAGTGCAGCTGGTTACATTGTCAATGACAGCAGGACACGGCTATCAAGCAGAAATGTTGGGAGACTAACATTCTTAAAAATGAATCCGCATCTCATACCATCTTAGTATCAGGTTAGCAGAAACCACACATGACAGAGTAAGCCAGGACAAATATTTTAACAGCAGCACAGATGAGGAGGAGGGGTGTAAAGGGGATGTGGGGCCACTGCTATGTGAAGAAGGGATGTGGGACCACTGCTATGGGATGTGGGACCACTGCTATGACCGATAAGTAATGTGTGTCAAAATCTGAGAAGGAGGATAGTGATTTGACACACACAACCACCACCAACACTACAATACACATCTACCACATTGTAGGTTGTACTTTATTTTTTTTATTGCGGACATCATCATGATTATGTGCCAGTTACACTTAAGCAGGAAGTTAATGTTGTGTGCAAAGGAGAAATGCATTCTGCATGCCAACACATTTTTCAAGGCAGATGTTGCTGTAGGACTCACAACTTTGACATTCAGTAACTTTTTTGTAAACTACAGCCATCAGAAGAAGTAATTTTGCAGTAGGAAATGTATTACCCATAGGAAACCTAGGTGAAAAATGTATTAAAACAGGCGAAAAAGAGAAAAATTTTGTATTAGTGAAAAGGAGAAAACTTTCCAGAGAAAAGAGAAAAATCTGTACATTTTCATGAAAAGTCATGCAGGAAATTTTTTCTACTTTTCGCCTACCCCTAATTGTGATGAGATGTCCAAGAAGAATAGCATAGAAGTGGATGGGAACAAGTTTGGCCCCCATTCCCCAGGTTAGTTAGTTCCGGACCCCAGCTGCCCGTGGCCGAAGAGTTACGTATGCCTCCCATACATCCACCTGTAGAATTGGAGTTGTGCTACTAAACCACAGTGATAAATCTGTCTAAGGATAAGAAAGGGGAGCAGAAAGCTACAGGGAAAGTGGGATGGCTCCTAATGCAACTGCTCCAGAAAGAGGTTAATTTGAGGGAACAGTTGTAATCAGTCACTGCAGTGTAGGCAGTGAGATAATAATTGTTAATGACCAAAGAATGCATGCGCACAGTGGCAGAAAATCTATAGGAGAAATGTACCTCCTTGGTAGTGCATGCTGTATACACAAAAGGAGAATTAAAGGGGCAAAGTTCCCCCCACCCTGGTAAGCACTACGGTGCAAACAACAGCCTAATTTCTTTATGTACACAATTGTACTTTCTTACAAATGGCATTTTTGCACCTTCTTAGACTTATAATTTTTCTTTTTAAATGTTAACAAACGTCTTCACTTTTGAGGCTTGATTAATTTTCCAAAGTGTCACAATTAAATCAGAGCCAAATAAATAGGCTAAAAAGAACATAATCTAGTCATTGTCTGTAGCGGCAGATGTCACACCTTAAAAATTGTTACATTTTTAAAATGGGTTACCGTACTAAACCACCCAAATAATTATGCTGATTATTCAACATCCATGTAAGTATTTTTTTCTTTACTATACTGATGAATAAAATCAAGGCCCCATGGGGCCTCTGAAGCCACCAGTGAAGGCCTGCCATGAACCTTCTTCTGGCTGGTCAGTGACATGACACAGGACAGGTGACACTGTTGTCTGGACCATTTCCTAATAATTTCCAACTGAAGCTCCTGCATTTGAAACTGAGCAAACTGGACTGCCTCCAGAGCAAAAACCAGTAAATTCATGTACTCCCTTGCTTGTGACAAAATATTGTCTACTGGCAGAAAAACCTTTCCCAGAATAGTGTCAATTCTCACAATGAAAAATTGGAGGATCTGAAGTGGATCCAGAAATGATTTAGTGAAATTGAGAGCCTCAATTTGGGCACTCAAGGCTGAATCTGAAAGTGCAAGGTTTCTTCTGGAAGAGTCTTTAGCAAGAGGTCATCCAGATAGGGAGTCAAACAGAGATCCCTTGAGAGCATATATGGGCTGCCAGAGCTTATATAACCCTTGTGAAGACTTGCTGAGTGGACACCAGCCAAAAAAACAGAGTGGAAAACAGAAATGATGATCTTGCAATATAAACTGCAGGAAGCAGTGATGATCTGCATGTATAGAAATGCATGTCCTTTATGTCTAGGGAAAGCAAGAACTCCCCGGGACACATGGAAGCAATGACAGAGTGCAAGAATTACACCTCTCTTACTGTGGAGTGAGCACAAAACTGTTCAGAGATTTTAAGACCACAGTCTTTTTTGAAAAAGACTGAGAACTGGTATCAATCAACACCTGAATGTCTAGCAAGAAAGATGATGCTTTTAAAAACAGGAGGAAAAAAATTGAAGTCTATGTGGTACTCTTTCGAAATCACCCACAAAATCCACTGGTCCTCAACTGAAATAGCCCACTCATGGAAAAAAACACACAACCTCCTCCTCTGCATCATCTGAGGAAAAAGGAACATTTAAGAGTAACTTAAGGGGACAAAGTACTTTCCAATGTGTAAAGCGGACAGAGGAGGAAGTCTCTGCTTCAGAAACCTGGAGGAGGTGGTTCCTGTGTTCCACATAAGATGAAAGACAAAAACATTTTTATATTATTTAGGATAGCCTTGTTAGTCCAGTGGTGTAGATGACAAATGAATGAGTAGCACACTAAAAAAAAGCCATTATTACATACTGAGATACTCATTCATTTGGCATATATGTTAAAGCTTGGTCTTTTACTAGATATTTGCTGCTACACCCGCCTCAAGCAGTAGCAGCATTATACTAGAGGAAGGTGATGATTCCTATTGGCTGCTATTTCAACACTCCTACCTGCACTGCCAGCAGAAATGAAGCTACTGCTGGCAGCTTCCATTTTTACAGCAAGTAGGACAAAACTTTACAATCAAATCTGTATGATTTTAATGCTGCCACTGGCACAGGTGGTAGTAGTAGTGATTAATCAGTAAAACACAACTTTTTCATATGCATATTTTGTTTCATGTTAGGTGGCCTACATTATGGATTGTTTTTTTTTTACTTCACTGCGGATATTTTTCAGGTTTTAATTTCAACTAAAGGGAATCTTTATTTTTTTCTGCATTTTAAAATGCACATGTGTCTCCTTTAACATTGTTTTAAATGTTCAGGTTAAGTTTATAAAAGCTAACATCATTATGAAACATCTTAAGTGAGTAAATTCACTGCTTGATTCAAAGGGAGAACATTTTAATATAATTGACTGAAACATGTTAAATGTAGAAAATTAAGTGTGTTGTGAATTAATCTCCAAGGACAGAAAAAAACAAGAAAGAGATAAAATATATTATAACTAAGAGTAGATATCCTTGAAATGCCATAAGACAAATAGACATGAAAATAGAATGGCATTTACTTTTGGGTATAAAAAAATACAACAGATTTCATCTGTTATTTATATGCAAAAGATTATTTATGATTTAGGATAATATAAATTCTCTGAAGAATAATAAAACAAAATTTCATCCAATGTAATGTTTTGATAAATAATACATTTTTCCAAACAGAATACTTAATAAAACCAATAATTTTAAGTGGCCTACCCCAGGGAAATTATAAATATTAATTATATGTTTACTCTATCCTTTTTGTAATAAAACCTACAGTACAAATAAAAAGGTGGCTGAAACACATATTAGAGAAAACATATTAAGTTTATGAATTTTTTAAAGAATAGTTTTCAGCAAGGTTACCTCCAATTGGTACACTTTATTCCTCTAATTTGGCACAGTAGCAAGATAGTGTTCTCACAACTGTGTGTGTCATTATTTCCCTTTTTCATAATTAAAGAAGGTTTATGAATTATGAATTAAAGAGTGTAAATGTCTGCTTAGAAAACAAGTATAAAAGATTCAAATTAGTCTAAATTATTTAACATAAAATTATACCTAAAACAATTATATGTCTTATCTAAAAGAAAAAAACTTGGCTTTACTAAACGTAAAACTACGTGTAATAGGTTCTTATATGTATTGATTTAATAACTGTGTTATTAAATGCCTCTGTGCTACTTAGAAAAAATACAGGTAAGCTTTAGAAATCATAGTTATTTGATGGCAGTAAATGCTATTAATGTGATATGCAGGTCTTTTGGGGGAACTAAACGGGAGGAAATTGAAGTTATTTCTATGGTACCAAAAATGTTATGAGATATAAAACAAATAGGAATTATATCAAGGATAATGATCTTGGCTACACTGGAACGTTCTGAAACGTTTTCAATTTCATGCCTGCCTAGCAGTTAGTATATTTAGTCTACAACCATAAAATTTAATTAAGAGAGCATAAAATATTGTACTGTACCAGCATCAGGTATAACTGATTATCTTGTGTTAATTAAATTACATCAAGCATATGTTCACATAGGACAAGGCATTTAAGAACACTGTATTAACTGTTTCATATGATGTCTTAATAGTATCTTACTATTTGGTTTAACAGGTTGCAAAGTGAAGAAATGCTAATGCTAGTATTATATATTTATATGGCAGGGCCGGCCAACCTGAATGTTCATTACTACAATGCCCATCAACAGCCAACTGTTTACTAGGGATGATGTTAATTGAACTCATAAACAGCTGGATGGACTCAGGCTGGCCACTCTGATTTACAGCTTTATTTAGGAAGTAAAAGCTAAGCAATTCTGAATCAAACCAACTGTCCCACATGATGGCGTGGATTTAATTTAATTGCCATTAATTTAAAACTGGGCTTTTAACCCCTTGTATGCTATGCAATACTTTTGTTTTTTTTTGGGGGGGGGGTGCGATTGGCTGATACAAAGCATTAGGATGCATACCTAGAAGTACTGAGAGCCAGATATATAATCCAACTCCATCAGCAGCTTCCCTGGGCACAGTGAGCCCTATAAATGCTCCAGTGAGTTCCACTCTCCTTCAGCCACCATCCAGTGAAAATCTAGTGTGAATCAGTCCAGTATTTCTGCTGCAAAACAGTAGTCCCTAGGATTGAAGAGAGCTTGACAAGGAGCTGCAAACTGTGCATTATAATTTACTAATGGCTTTCTTATTCCAACCTGTCTGCCAAGCTTTCCACATATGTCTCTGGTGACTGAGGAATAAGTAATTTATTGAATTAGCATAATCTAACCCTCCCATTTGCTTTGAATTACCTGGTTCAGAGATTATTAGACTGTTTTCAAACAGAACACTTTACTCTTCTGTCTTTCATACACCAACTTCTCCCAGTCTTTTACATCAATGATACTTGACTGATAAAGTTACTGTGATATTCCTTTTATGTTACCATCAACTTTATAAGAGAACCTAACATCTAACCTAAAATCATCTAACATGAAAATTTTTTAATTTCCATTTTGGGCGCTATAGGTTTGTCACTTTGGCATTTTTTTCATCATATCATCATCCATTATGGATGATTAAACAGCCGTAACACCTCTACTTATGTATAAAGAAAATTATTTACCATTGATATTTCTCGTGTTTTCAATAATGTACTACTTCCCCTGGGGTAGGTTATCACAGATGGCAGGAAAAGCTTTTTTTTCTTCTCCATGTTCCCTTTAAAAACATACACGAGAGAACTGCCATGTCTGCAACCCGTCTTGAGATTTCCATGGTGGTAAGTTACAGAACAGACATGGAAAACTTTCTAACAAAAGAAGATCTCAAATACCTTCCTACCAAAGAGGATCTGAAAACCTTATTAAAAAGAATTTGTGATTCTATCAATGCAGACATAAAAAATGAAATCTCAGAACTTAAATCTGATTTACGAAGTATTGGCAACAGTTAAAGATTTCAAGGATGTTCAAGAAGGCACTGTATAACAATCAATTCTGCACCAGGAACAATCAAATAAAACTAAAGATTGACTACCTTGACAATTATGGTAGATGAGGAAATATAAGCATAGGTGGTCTACCAGAAACAATTCAGTCTATAGGTATTATGTTCACCTTGCAGAACATTTTTGCAAAAATTCTTCAACTCCAACCATAACATGGTGGTCAATATGAAAGCTCATCGGCTCTCTCATTTCAAGGTGACAGCCCTTGATATATAATTTGCTGCCTCTACTCTTTTCCAATCAAAACGAAGTATATGAGATGGGCACATCAACATTTCTGTCATAAGAAGGCAATGAGTTTCACTTATTCAGTGACCTTTTGAATTCAATTGCCTCTATATCTAAAATACTTGCCATGTGTCAGGCTCATACCTCCTGATCTGGCTCACTCTGAGCCATCCGCCTAATGCGCCCATGGTTGGGACAGGTCTCTGGCGGCATTCCTCTCCGGTCCTGTCCTTGTGTGTGCACCACATCCGGAGAGGCCTGCAGCTCCGGCGAGCATGTTGGCAGTGCAGGCCAGGAGGGATGTGGCTTGGGATGCACCGCAGTGTGAGTGCGCTTATATCACACGCTTGACGTGTGGAGCGGCGGAAACAGCCAGCAGTAGCCAATCAGAAGAGGTGCTTTGTAGCCACACCACTTCTATATAAACCCTGGGTGTTCCTTTGCTCAGGGCTTGTTTGTATTAGCCCCATACTGTCTGTGAGGTTCGCTTGTGTGATCATTCTTTTTGCCATAAAAGTATAATGGACTTTGGCTTGTGACCCATACCTTGCTGTTATCTATACCCCTGACCTCTGGCATATGTAATACAACTATTCTGATCTCTCCACTCCTCACCAATGGCTTCCGTGACCTTGACTACTCTGAACTCTCTACTCCTGATCATTGGCTTCCGTGACCTTGACCATTCTGATCTCAACCATGCTTATCACAGCTCTTTCTGTCCTCCACTCCCACTAGTCTATATCTACGTGGTTATGCTGGATTGTGTATCCCTGCATCTGGGCACCAGTAACTCCCTAGGGCCCAACACCATTTCTCCAATTTTAATAAAATAGATGGTCAAGCTATCCCGGATATCTTAGAATATCACCAATTTATCCAGCTTACAAATATTTGGAATTGCTTCCATTCAGTTCATAAGAAAAATGTGGTTATTATAAACCAAGACATGTTACCAAATTTTACTCTCCCAACTAGATTAAATAAGTCTCAGAGAATCTATTCTTTCCATTTGGCACAAATTGATTCATGTTAACATAAACAAATCCACACCTTATTCTCTGCCTCTGTCATTGCTTTAAAAAAAAAAAAAAAAAAAAAAAAAAGCTTTAACTCCAAGTCTCACTGAAACCAATTTATTTCATTGGAATATAATAAACTATTGCAGGGCTTATATTTTTAAGTCCTTTGCTACTAGCCAGACCTCAAAAGTTACTCGCCACTGCAAGCCAAAACATACCCACCAGGGCTGAATTTCTACTCGCCAGGGCTAAATTTTCACTCGTCATTGGCTAGTGGCGAGTGGAAATTTTGAGCCCTGAACTATTGGCTTATGGTCTAACTGAGAAGAGGGATCTCATTTCCGTTCCCTCATTACAAAAAACTGGATCTGTCTTTGAATGATCAAAAACTTTAAGAACAAATAATAATCTGGATAATCACCAAAGTCACAGTCAACTGATAAGCAGCTTTGAGTCTAATCTGTGTAGTGAGTAATCCCCTGAATAAGTAGATCTTACAACTATACAAAATACTAAATTATCAGCAGGTCTTTCTTTCTAAAAATACCAGCGGGAAAAAGATACTAAACAAGCTTTTTCTCTTAATGATTTGAGACCGGTGTTAGTTGCTGCACTACACACATTTAGAAACAGTCTGATTATTGACATTATAAAATCATATCTAGATGGTACAGGACTCCACTCTTTCTACCCAAATATTAGTAATAAATGTTGGGTATGTACCTCAGATACAAGCATGAGTCTACATATCTGGTGGAGCTGTCCACTGATGGCAAAATTTTGTAGTAAAGTACTATCATTTTTTTTTATTAAATCCTCTGGTTACCTCTCTTATCAACAAGCTGTTTCTGGCCACAGGACTACCAATGACGATGCTTGTTGTTATTTGAACCATTCTGTTTACACTTTAGATTATACCAACCCACTCCAGTAGAGTATGTGATACTTGCATTGGAATCTCTGGTACCATTATACAACAATTTGCAGCTTGGGTCCTACCATTGTCAAGTTCACATATAAGAATGTATACACAAACAAAAGCACTCTAGCTCTCTTGGATTCTATCTGCTTTGTATAGACACATTACACCATCCCTAAAAGACAGGTTGTTAATTTGTTAATTTAGTGTACTAAATAAACTGTTCTCTGGCATTAAGGCTTACCTTAGGCAGGAGTTGCTCATTTGTAGGTGTGTATATATATATATATATATATATATATATATATATATATTTTTTTTTTTTTTTTTTTTTTTTTTTTTTTGCATTGTATCTACAGTTGTCTGTATCTACTGGCCTCGATTTTAGCTTGTTTTTAGTAAACACTTGCTGACAACACGCAATACCTGAATGAGATAAACTACACCCTAATCCCTTTAGAATCAGGAAATCCTTTATTACAGATAGGCAGCAATACGCTATAACAGTTCCAGTGGTAAAATAAATGTTGCTTTTCCAGATTCCTTTATGAAAGACTCCTACATAGGAATGAAAACCACACACAGCGGATGCTCTTTTTCCACAGAATAAATTATGTCCAATCAAAATAGTGATAGCAAATAACAGTAATTTTTTTACTCACAATTGGTATTTCACAGGTTGATGGATGTACAACCAGTATGAGGACACAAGGGTTAGGCCTGCCCCTATACAGGTACTCCAGGAATCAACTATAATGTTCTTCCATATGATCAGATGTGTTCAAATAAGAGCCATCAGCAATGGGTTAGAATACAACAACTGTTTGTTAATAAAAATGAAATAAAAACTATTATAACAGTATCCACCAACGCACTTCCCTGTTGCTGTTCGCTCTTATTTGAACACATCGGAAAATATGGAAGAAGAATAGAGTTGATTACAGGCATACCTGTACAGGGGCAGGGTTAACCTCTGTGACCACATACCGGTTGTACATCCATTTAGCCACTATACATCCAAAAGTGGCCACTTCATAACGTGAATGCAATATTTTATTTCCTACACCTATATGTGCAAGAATGAATTAACCCTCTGAAAGCCTCCTCTTTTTTTCTATTTTTCCTTTTATATCCTACACAGGTAAGTCCTTAACAAACACAGGATTACGTATTCCTAAAGCACGCTTCCTCTTTAAATGAGATAATAAGGTCTCCACTGAATAAATGTTAGTAATTGCAAAGATTGTAACAAGGCTGGAGTAGCATGCAGTGAATGTGTGGTTCCTGACAATCATAGGACATTTAACCCTTTGAGTGCCAGAGGGGTACGCAATGCATTGTTTGCAATGTGTTGCATAACCCTCTGGCACTCAAAGGGTTAAAAGACTGACATATGCCAAGTAGTACAAATATATCTCCTTAGATTTAATTTGTAGCAAGCGTCAATACTTCCCTGGTAAATTAACATGTTACACTAATAATTTAGCCTTAAAGTTACTGATGCCAGCTAGCATGGAAATAAAGATACTGTGCAACCCCTGTGAAGTCTCCAAGGCATTGTGAGACCTCTCTAGCATTCAATGTGTTGAAGAAAATATTTCATGATGAAAAGTGTGTGTTGCAATGCATCTCCAGCTGAGAAAAACAAAGATACTGAGATTGTTGGAAAATTTTTCATTTAAAAGTAATTGCAGCTCCAAATGTTTGCTTTTGTTTTGTTTTGCTTAAAATCCAGTCTTCTATTCTGATAACTAACAGGTACTGTTTACATCACTTAATATGTAGAGCTGCAGTCAATGACTCAAGCCATCCATAAATATACATAAAAAATGCCTTTTTGGCACTAGTTAGCACTGTTGTAAACAGATTCCTCTTAAAGCAGAGATGGGAGACCTTCCAGCTGTTGGTGACTGTAATTCCCATCATCCCAGGTCAGCCAGTGGCAGAACATGGATGATGGGAGTTGTAGTCCTCAACAGCTTGAGGTGCTCATCCCTAACATCCTCCTATATTATAATTCACTAGGATGTTTGTCAGAAGCAATCATGCACAGTAGAGACAACTGTGCGTACTGCAGTCATGTGCAGTAGAGACTGCCCGAGCCGCAGCTGATATGGAGCAGGGCACTCCGAATTCAGACCG
Source organism: Rhinophrynus dorsalis (assembly GCA_037306005.1). Taxonomy (NCBI): domain Eukaryota; kingdom Metazoa; phylum Chordata; class Amphibia; order Anura; family Rhinophrynidae; genus Rhinophrynus; species Rhinophrynus dorsalis. Next base: position 413,068,000 of record CM074723.1, read on the forward strand.
TAGTACTCTCTGCGCAGGACTGCATAGTCCTCTCTCCGTATCAGCCACTGCGCGTTTGGGCAGTCAGTACTGAGCATGACTGCAGCGCCTCCAGTGTGCCGTGTACACGGATTATAAAACTAGTACCCTATAATACAGCTAGTAAAGACATAGAAACAAAATAAGTTCTTGTAGCACAAGTGAAAAATGTAGTTTATTGCTAAATTTGAAATGCATGCAGCTGTATTAACATTGTCAGGAAAATTACAGAGGAACTCTAATTCAGAATGCGTGTGTCAGAGGATTGAATCTTGCAATGGAAGCAGATCTGTACGAAACTGACAAGTAAAGAATGTTCATTATAACAAAGTTCATTCCTCTGATTTTGCTACAAGGTGTTAATGAGTTTCTTACCTCAATTTGTTCTAATGTGTCTTGTAGCTTTGAATTCAGTTCGCTATAAAGAAATGAAAAGATGATTACAAGTGGCACCAAAATCAAGGCATTGATTTCTCAATAAGGCCAATCATGTTATTCACTTGCCAACATATACCGTATTTACTGGACTATAAGGCAAACTATTCCCAAATTAAACAAACAAAAAAAAAGCTTCTAAATGCCCTGCATCTTATGGTCGAAATGGCAGTTTATGGTAAGTGGTTCCTTTGTTTCAGGAGGGACCCCGGGCATAGGAAACAGTAGCAACCAATAAAGAAGTGACACCCAGGTTTAGTTGCTGCTCCATGAGTGCTGTATGCAGGAGAAGGCAGACTGAGTTTCTGTTAAGATTAATACAGCTTTCTCCTGCATCACTAGTCTATCTCCTCCTATGGTATCGTCCCTGTCCACAGAAGCCGTTTATTCTGTAGAGGGGGCACAGTACTATTTGGCTTCAAAATACAGAAAACCAACAAAAATGAACTGAAAGTAGCAGCCATAAGGCAGAATACTAAAAAGTACTGGGGGGCTATGCATAAAGGTGTGAATAAACGCTACAATTCCTATGTTATTCTATGGAGTCTATGCACTAAGATTTCTTAAGCTGAAGATGTTACTAGTGCGCAAGCCATGGAATAACATAGGAATGCAAGAGTTTATCATACTAAATAAATTATCTCCTCTTCATCACACTTTATTGCCGAACTTCTCAGTCGTTTTTACTTGCAGCATCCCATAAAACTATATGGGATTTTCCAGGTACCCCAACCATCTTATAGGTCATTTCACATGGGTATATAAAATATTATTATTAATAAATCCCACAGTCAGAATGGGAATAAAACACATTGGTGTTATGCACTAAGGCAAGATAAGGTGGACATGTCTCCAGTGATATCACTTCCCCAGTTCCTATGTTATTCTATAGAGCGTATATACTAAGATCTCCAATGTTCACTCATTGTCTCCATAGAATAACATAGGAACTGGAGAAGTGATATCACTGGAGAAGTTATCTCCCCTTTATCACCTCTTTAACACACCTTGGTGCATAACACAAATTGAGTGCATAACAGTTCTATAAATATACATTTGCAACTTAATATTCACATTTTTGCCAGAACTCACAGAAAAAAACAGGCACCCTAAGTAGGTGTCCACGATGCTCCAAAAGTGTCACTGCGCCCAGGCTGAGACACTTTGCATTAGTGTAGCTCTCACCCCCCCGGGTAATTCTGGAGCAAAGGATTGCACCAAAGCGGAAAAACACAGTAAGTTTCACTGTTTTAACGCTTTTGCGTGCCAGATGGGAATGCACCGCATTGCTCTGCAATGCGTTGCGTACCCTCTCTGGCACTCAAAAGGTTAAATAGACCTTTTTTTTTTGTTTATGAAACATTTTATTGGATTTTTCCAAATTATAAAAACACACATTCATAAACATGAAGGGCATGATACCGTTCACAAAACAAGTATTAGAAAGAAAAAACTTAACACCTGTGGGCCAAGTATGTAGTAGGGTAAAAACTTCCCACAACTGAAAAATATGTCTAACTCAGACTGATCTGATAGAGTACATGTAACGGATCCTACCCGTTACTGAGCCCTTGTCTGGACCACAAACTATTTACTTAAAAATTATGGACCTTGTTGCCCTGCTTGGATGTAGCTGTGGGCTCTGGCATACGAACTGGCCAGCTATTGCCAGGAACAAAGACTTATAGTTATGAACATTGGTTTGTGTATTAAGTTTGGTTTTATGTATTTTCAAATATTGTATGTGTTTAATTGTACTTGTCCAATTTGAAGGTTTGTGCAATCACCAACTACCAGGTATGCAAATATCTTCCTTAGCTTAACATGGGAAATGGTAGGCAGACCAGTGATTGATCAAAGTTGGGGCAGGGCATTCAAAATAGTCAATCAAAGGCTCCAACCTTGGGCCACTGTCCCTAAGATGTGGATTATAGCAACTCCAGCCATTCACTATGTTGACCCCCTGTCATGTGGTAATTAGTTCACGCCCTCAAGTCTTTGTTCAATCAAACCCCTGTGTATTTGAAATGTAACCCTGTCTGAGTCATTGTATCTGTTAAGACCATCTGTTGCTGGCTTTTGTCTGATGTGTTATGATTTAATCATGTTCCCTATTGTATCAGGTTCCCCATGTGATCCAATGTCCTGTACTATGTATAAATATCTGTGGTCTTTGCCAATAAAGAGAGTTATGTTTTGGAGTGAACAAGGAGTCCTGGAGTCTTGTATTGCTTATGGTCTAAAGTGTCCACTCTGATACCCATCTGCGCCAAGTATCCTGAATCGTCGACCGCCTGCTGCCAGCTTCCTGCGTCCCAACTTCATATGCTGTCAGGCGGCGGTGTGGACTCTTCCCTGCTTCCAGCAACCCTTCGGCTATTTCCAGTGATTGTCCATACTTCAACTGGTGCATCCGGCGGCGCTTATCTGGCGCTGAGAAGGAGAGACCCAGGAACGACGGCGGAAGGCGACACGGTCCCTTCTCAGCTTCCGTTACAGTACACAAGGAAAATGGGAAGAGTATATAGAATGGGATAAAATAATACATGTTGTGTGGCGTCATGACAGGTGCATACTCCCAGAGGGGCCCAATCCCTCCCCCCCAAAAAGTAAGTAAGAAAAGAAGGATTAAAGAGCAAAGCCAAAGACTCCCGGGTAATCCATCTCATTATCTAAATGGGGAAATAAAGAATCGCCCTCCCCTCCCTCCAGATCTACGAATGTTTCCAGGGCGTTATCCATAATCAGCCTCTCCTCCATCCATGAAGTATACCTAAAGCAGTGATAAAAGACTGCCCGACGAGGTGGAGGTAAAGATAGAATAAAAGGTTCACAGAAAGTGATAAAGAGAGCACCTAACATCTTATCGGAGAGAGCAAGTATCCAATGTAGTCTGGTGAAATGAAACAGTTTAAGAGTCCACTGACGAAGCAGGGGAGGTTGGGGAGATAACCAAAATGCCAGAATACATTTTAATGCTACCATAACAGCAAAGTCAATTAATTTAGTTTGGCTAGCTGTTAGTTGGCAGGAGGAATAATAGATCCCAAGTAGAAAAGTAGGAGAAACAAAATCAATAGGTATCCCCATTGTCATTGTAATATAAAAGAAGACCTTAGTCCAAAAAGAGAAAACATGTGGGCAAGAATATACCATATGAAGTAAAGTCACACTAGGGTCTTGACATTTAGGGCAGGAAGAAACCGATGCAAGACCAATACGGTGGGCGACCAAAGGAGTCACATACAGTCTATGCAAGAGCTGATATAAGAGATCATGGAAGTAAGTAGATGGAGAACACCGTAGCTTACGCAGAAAACTGGATTACAGTAAATCCACCATCAGCGTTGGTATATCCACCAGCCAATCAGAAGAGCTCAATGGATTCAAGTTTACAGGGGCCATTGAAAAAATTGTTCTATAAATGTGAAAGGTTTTAAAAGACACTGCCGAGAGTTTTTAAGTAGACAATCAAATGGATTATCTGTAAATTGTTTAGACAGCACTGGTAGAAGAGACTGGACATAGTCTTTAGCCTGTAAAAAGGTGAAAAGATGGCTAGAGGCAGATCATATTTAGACTTCAAATCTGGGAAAGAGTATACCTTTTGAGTCAAGGGATCTAGTAAATGCCCCACCGAGGTTATACCCCTAGTAACCCAATGAAAGAAACGAGCATCAGTTTCTCCACTTTGAAAAGAAGAGTTACAAGTGAAGGGCAGAAAAACCGAAATAGAACGAGACTTGAAAATATGATTTCTTACATATTGCCAGCTCTTTACAGTAGATGACAACAATGGATTAGCAACACAAGGAGGGGGAAGAGCCGCCAAGGGAGTATGTACTATATAGGAAAGATTGAGTGTCGGACAAAAACACTGGTCCCTGACAGGATCAGTGTAAACAGCTGTGCCATCCAACCAATCATTTGCGTACCTAAGAAGGCAAGCCACATTATAAAACAGTAGATTCGGAAAATTAAACCCACTGGATCATCTAGGTTGAGACAATTTGGCTGAACTCATCTTGGGGCCTTTACCACCCCATATATACCCTTGGAAGCGACGGTGAAGAAGCTGAATGTCTGTGGCAGAGAGGTATAATGGTAGCATGTGCATTGAATATAGAATACGCGGAAAGAAAATAATTTTAATTAAATTAATGTGACCAATAAACGTAAGATGCAAAGTTTTCCAAGCAAGAAAATCAGCAGTCAGTTTGGTCAGTAAGAGACCAAAATTGGCCTTATGGAGTGTAGTAACATCCCTAGGCAAAAGAATACCCAAGAACTTGAGATGATGCGTAGATCATTTTAATGGACAAGAAAATGGGTGTGAAGGCGGGGGTCTCGGAGAAAGCCACATTGCCTCAGACTTGCTAAAACTAATCTTAAAGCCTGACACTTTCTGAAACCTCTCAAAAACCTCCATAATGGAAGGAAGAGCAGACTGTGTATTGTGGATAAATAGCAACAGGTCATCCGCAAAGCGGATTCTCCACAGACCCCACCTTTATACCCTGATAATCCTGCAATGACTGTAAGGTGCGAAGAAGGGGATCAAGTGACAGATTAAAAAGAAGAGGAGAAAAAGGGCAACCCTGTCTATTACCTCTAAAGAGCTGAAATAGAGAAGTGTTATTAGAAATTGTGGTGTGAGGTTTGGTATAGAGTTGCTTAATTAAAGCTCTACATAATGGACAGAAGCCCTATATGTCTAAAACCTGGAACAGATAAGGCCAAAGGATTTTGTCAAAAGCCTTTTTGGCGTCAAGATTTGTAAGTAGGTTATTGTTACAGGGAAAGTCTGAGGATTTGATAAGAGTTGCTATTGCAGTACGAATGCTAGTCACCGAATATCTACCAGGAATAAAACCCGTTTGTTCCGGTGTGATGAGCTGAGGCAGTAGGTTATTAAGTCTATTTGCCATAACCTTACTAAGGACCTTATAATCTGTGTTCAAAAGAGATATTGGCCGATACGATTCAACCTGGTTAGGATCCTTCCCAGACTTAGGTACCAGAATAATCCTAGCAAGGGTGAAAAAAAGAGGGCATGACATGTGAAATAAATATAGTATTGTAAAGAGATAATGTGGGAGAGATATCCTCCCGCAGAATTTTGTAAAACTCAGCCAGAAGGCCATCTGGCCCAGGTGATTTTTCACTGCACAAAGACGTAAGCACTCGCTGTAGCTCCTCAGCAGAAATAGGCTCCTCCAAGAGCGATCGTTGAACATTCGTTAGCACAGGTAGAGACAGGCTCTGCCAAAAATCCGACTGCGCTGGCGAGTCATCTGGCTCAGAACTATAAAGTTTGGAGAAGCATGTGATAAAAGCAGCATTAATGTCTGCAGGGTCTGTTTTGACCTCCAAATTGTGTGGCTGTATGGAATTAATAACATTGGGGACTCAAGTAAGCTTGGTCAGGTGAGCCAATAACCTGCACTGCAAATTAGCTTTCTGATAGAAAAGGGCTTAACATTTGGTCAGATGAATCTGCGCAGACGTAGATAGCACCATTTCATATGCCTTTTTCGCATCAAGATATTTGGAGTGGTTCAGAGCCAAGTCCATGGCAATGTATGAAGTAACGAGCAGTGAGCATTCGCTGCAGCTGCATAAGTTTGGTTGCTGTTTCTTTATGCAGTTTTGCAACATAAGAGATAATATGACCAGTCAGAAGAGCATTCACCATCTGCCAATACAAGACAGAGGCAGAAGAATGCAGAGTATTGTCAGACTGAAACGCATGCAACGCAGTTCGCAGACTAGCACAAAAATCAGGGGATTGGGCAAGAAAGGAGGGCATACACCAATAAAAGGATGAGAGTACAGGAGGACAAAAAGACAGATGCAGGGTAACAGGGGCATGGTCCGAAATAAGAATATCATGAACCTTCCAATCAGTAACCAAAGGGAGAATAGCCGCTGAACCTAAGAAATAATCAGTCCTGGTAAAGGAACTGTGGGGATGAGAGTAAAAGCTATATTGTCCATCTGTAGGATGAAGGAGTCGCCAAATGTCAGTGAGAGGGACCTGATCCATAAAGCGTTGCAAGGGATTTAAGGAAGAGGCATTAGAGATGACAGAGCGCCTGCTCCTATCCAACCTCTGATTAAGCGTAATGTTAAAATCCCCACCTAGCAGAACATTACCGGGAGTGTGTGGCAGTAAGCACGCACCGTCAAAACAAGAAACACAAACAAAAATAACACAAAAAGAGCAGTCCGTAGCGGCCTCATCAACAATTCCTAGAACAGAAGTTCTATCCAACCCGTGGGCTGTATCCCAGACTGAACAGAACAAAGAAACCATCAGTAATGACCCAATAACAAATATAGAGAGCCCAATGCCAGGACAGAGAGCAAAACGGTCCCCGTCACGGCACTACACCCTCCATAAGGGGTCCCACGCCACCTGCTTCAAAGAATAATCTACAAAACAGTGGGATATCGCACAGTGTGTCCACCCCAACTGAAAAAAAGGAGAGAGGAGGACCGGCACCCCCGCACAGCCCAAAAAGGGCCCAACGAGCACACTACTCCACCCCAGTCCAACATCAAGCGCCCCTATCTATCAACAATGATTCGGAATTTACCATTTCAGATAATACCCAACCCATCCCCATCTCCCACATCCGAAGATATGAAGTCCTAGGTATAAAGGAGAGATTGTCCATCAGAGTGACCCCCAGGCAGCCCAGGAGGAACCTGGAGGAAAACTGCCGCTGACCCCGGGGGGGAAGTCCAATGGAGAATAGCATCTCATAACCTGTTAGGAAAGAAACAAGAGAGTTAAGCAATCTGTAAAACAATTATAAGAGAATCTTAGGAGACATATGCATAGTATATGGTCCATATGTAGGAAACATATTGCAAATCCGTGTTGGTCACACATTAAGCAGAAACCAATGGGTCAATAGGCCTTCCTGGATAGGACCGAGAAGTCTTCGGGGGAGGGAAAAAGCTGGATACTCTCCAACGCCCATAGGAAGCACAAATGTTCAACTAGGCAGCCAAAGGAAGGTGTCCATTGCAGGAGGCCAAATATCAAGAAAATATGAAGGCCATAACATGTAAATAAAGGTCTGCAAGGGGAGTTTCATAAACCTAGGGTGGCACTGAACCAGGAACAGACAAACTGAAAAGTAGCAGAGTTAGCAATGTCCCCCAGCTCTCCTTTCACTGTTGATAGCAGACAAACTTTCATAGACATCCCGAGCCTCTGCAGGTGTATCAAACCAGTAAACAGATGAACCATCCAAAACCTTTAGACGTGCCGGGTACAATAAGGAAAACTTGATATTCCTCCGAAAGAGCTTGCTACAGATTTCTGAAAAACCATGCCTCTGCGCGGAGACCTTGGCAGAAATCCTGAAAGATCAAGAGCTGAGAGTTAAGATAGTCAAGCCTGTCCATCTTCCTGTAGCCAAAGGTTGTCTTCTGTCTTCATAATGCAGGAGTTTGAAGATGACTGGCCTAGGGTGACCATGCTCTGGCGGCGTGGCTTGTCCCAGCCGATTAGTTCTCTCTATGATCAATGGAGCACTACAGTCCTCCATCCGCAAAAGCACCAGTAACTGCCCAGAAAGCGAGTCAACTCCCTAGCTTTAAGCGTATCAGGCAGACCAATGATGAGAAGATTATTCCAATGACTGCGGTTTTCAAGATCATCAATTTTATCCGTAAGAGCATTGGCTTTGGGGTCCAAGCTCTGTATGGTATTACTGAGATGATCAACAGTTGCCTTGCAATCCTCAGCACATTGTGTAAGACTCGTGATCTGTTCACCATGAGTCTTGGATGGATGAAAGACTGGATCGCATCCAATTTAGTATCCAGAACTGGCATAAGCAATGCAAGGACTGCTTTAGCAGTGTCTTCAGCACTTGTTGACAGCACAACTGTCGGAGCAGTAGCAGAGGGATCAACAGCAGATTCAACAGTAAGTGAGGCCTAAGTATTCTTAGTTTTGTCCTGTTTCTTGTCTCCACGTTGGGGGCATGGGGTTTTCGTTTGGTCCACAGATTGAACAAAGTGCTCCATATCAAAAATGAATGCAGATTGATGGAGTGAGGTTTCAGAGGAGACAAAAGCCACAGCTAGAGAAGGAGGCTGGAAGGATATAAAGCAGGAATGTCACATGACCATATGTGACAAATAAGGGTCTTGGGAGCCCACAGGAGAAATGGGGTACTTCACATATTTATAAATACCCCGTTGATCGCTATGGCAATATTAGAAAGCCAAAAGTGAGATGGAGCCATCCCTGAAGCTGTCACTGCAGAGATATGAGCGATATATGGGCGAGGCAGAGTAACACAAAAGGAAAGACAACAAACAGGGTCCTGAATTGGGGATATCAATAGGTTTCAAAACTGTCAAACCTGCGCAGTATCAAATATGAAGATGTCTTGGAATCAAGTGTGGACACAGCAAATCCTCAATTACACACGGGGCAGATAAGTGTACAAATAAGGAAAGACAACACTTCCGATGTATGTGAGTTGGTACTGGAAGATACAGTTAACCCAAGTAAATTGGATGGTGGTTCCACAAGATGCAGGGAGATTCAGATAGCACCAGAGCTCCTAAGGGGTGCGTAATCCTGAACCTTGAGGCACTGGAACAGCGCTAAGTAGGCGCACAGTGTGCAGTTACCAGGGGGGGGCCTATTGGGTAGGTGGGGAGGAGAACTAGGAAATATAAAATAACAAAGAAGCTGGTGTACTAAGGGTGGGGGGGAGCAGGCAGTACACAGGGGGACGCGTCTGGGAGCCGCACAGGGAGTCCTGGCCTATGATTATAGGGGGCCAGTTGGTTGTAATGTAGGCCATAGGCCTCACTGGTACCTGCAGTGTGTCAGGTGACACACAGGCAGTGAGTCCCACACAATGGAGAGCCTCCGATATCACATTGGCTCTCCAGCAGCTGTACGGGTGGCAGTGGTACGTCATCCCACTGGGCTTCCAACATAAATGGTGGCACCAGAGAATTTGATGCGGCTATTCACCGCACGTCCGACTTGTCCTATAGTTGAGGATGCGGCTCTGCGGCCCATGCCACCGCGGGCGGTTCGATTCTGGCACCAAGCCATTCAGTTCAGGGCTCCAGCAGCAGGAGGACGATCGCCAAGAGCAGACGGATCGCGGGGCTGGTAAACAGAAGCAAGGATAGGAGCAGATAAATAGACCTTTAATCACCTCGAATGCTAGAGAGGACACCAACAAAATAATATCAACATGCCCTGGAGACCTCTCCAGCATTCAAGGGGTAAAAAGCCACAATTAAATCAATGGGTATGTTTATTTCTCCAGTATGGGGCAGACAGTTTGGCCCAGATTTATTCAATTTCCAATACTACTACTACTACTACTACTGTTCCTGTTAAAAAAAAAAAGTAAGCAGGAAAAAGGGGCCCTTTATTTGGAAAAAAAAAAGAAAAAAAAAAGTTATTTGGGAAACCGGTTGTAACCAAGTTTTAGCATCACATTCATCTTTTTTTTTTTTTTTAAGACAGAAATTAAAGAAAACTTTTGAAAATAGCGTATTAGCAATGTTTCATCCACAAAAAGGCCAAGGAAACATTCTAAAAAATGCATAACATATACAAGTAACTGGTATTTGAACAAACAATTTAACATCAGAATTTTTTTTACAGTATTTTGTATGTTAAAACAGATTATAATCATTTATATTTATATTTTTATGATTTTGACATTAGATTTAAGTATGTCTGATTTTAAGACAGTTTCTTTAACAATAATAATTTCTGATATTAACTGGTATAAAATATGTCTTTGACTAGAGCCACAGAGAAAACAAAAAGGTCCACCCATGATTCTGTAGGACCATGTAATGATTCCCAAGATGACAAAATGTCTCTGTTAAGCTGTATACTACAACAGAGTTTAAATGCAAAAGCAATTATATAAAGGACATACAACCTGACTGCTGTATTAAAGACACATACCTGACTGCGGTATAGAGGACACATACCTGACTACGGTATGAAGGACACCTAACTGACTGCGGTATGAAGGACACTGATGTACCTATTCAATGCAGCAAAGGTCTCCAAAACATTGCTTTGCAATGCACTGAAGACCTCTCTAGCACTGAAGGGGAAAAAATATCAATTTAAACCAGTGGGGATTTGTATTTGTCCCTATATGGTGAAGTTGGTTACTACATCAGACTCATTAACCCTAGTGTTTTGAAATGCATTGCGTATCCCACTGGCATAAAAAATGGTTAAACCCTTGAGGACCAGAGGGGTATGCAATGCATTGGACACCCCTCTTGTCACTTATTCAAAGGCATAGTCCCCTGTAAATAGCATTAATTATGATCAAATCCCCAACTTCATTTGCAGAAAGGCAGCCCCAAACTTACAAGGAACCTTCACCATGCTTCACTGTTACCTGCAGACACTCATTCTTGTACCACTCAGGTGTGCGGTATGAAGGATGCATACCTGACTGCAGGGCTGGTGCAAGGATTTTTGCCACCCTAGGTAAAACCTAATTTTGCTGCCCCCTTGGCTCCGCCCCTTTATGTCCCACCCACTTACACTCATTTGCCCCCTATGGTACAATCAGTTTACTCCAGAATAAATCCAGTTTTCTTTTATTAATATGGAAAACTGTTCTCTAAATAGTAATGTAATCACAGGGCCTTATGTATAAAGGCAAAATGAGATAATTCTGCTGCAAAACAAATTGCGCCATAGACGACAAATAATATATAAGAGGTGAAGCATAACAAGTAGGTTCCGTTCTACTGAAGTGCACCGATGGGATGAGAGATATTCTTTCCTCAGTCTATATATGATATTAGTGGTCTTTTGACACTCAAAACACTGTAGACTCTTTAACTCCTTGGATGCTCCTTGTGAAGCAATACACTGGAGAAGTCTCCAGCATACATAAATATCATAAATACATCAATCATCCCTTATTCTGGTCAAAGAGAGGACTTTTTTTTAAAGTGTACTGTTTACTTGTACCTTTCGATGGGTGTGTGCAGTGGTTTTCACTGTGTGTGTGTGCAGTGTGCTGCAATGGATTAATTTGTGTTAGTTTTATTTGCAGAAGTTCATTTGCTTACCCATCTATTCTATCTGGAAGGCAGGGCTGTGGGTTATTATTCATAATTCAGGCCTCTTGCTCACTGCTAGTCTCTCACTCTGAATGACTCCATCTCTGGTCTCCTCCTGGCTGCCAACGTCCTGCTTCACCACTCCACTCCTGTGGCCATTTCCAGACCATGCACTTTTGCACAACAAAGCCGTGCCACATAACACAAATAGGCAGCCAATGAGAGAGGAGTATCCTGTCAAAGCACTCCTCTCTCATTGGCTGCAGTGCGACTGACGGTGAACTTCATTCAACATGCTAGGAAGGTACTGGACTGCGGGACACATCTAATGCAGTCTGTACCTTTCCCAGTCAGGCACAACAGCCGCCGAGATGCGTACCTGTGGCTCTGGTCTGCCTCTGCGCCCCAATGTATGTGCACCCTAGGCCAGCGCCTACCTCGTCTATAGGTGGCGCCGGCCCAACCTGACTGCGGTATGAAGGACGCATAACTGACTGCTGTACGAAGGACGTATACCTGACTGCTATACGAAGGACATATACCTGGCTGTTGTATGAAGGACACATACCTGACTGTTATATGAAGGACACATAACTGACTGCGGTATGGACGCATACCTGAATGCTGTTCAAAGTACTTGTACCTGACTGCGGTACGAAGGACGCAAGCCTGACTGCGGTACGAAGGACGCATACCTGACTGCGGTACGAAGGACGCATACCTGACTGCGGTACGAAGGACGCATACCTGACTGCAGTACGAAGGACGCATACCTGACTGAGGTACGAAGGACGCACACCTGACTGCGGTACGAAGGACGCATACCTGACTGCGGTACGAAGGACGCATACCTGACTGCAGTACGAAGGACGCACACCTGACTGAGGTACGAAGGACGCACACCTGACTGCTGTATGAAGGACGCACACCTAACTGCTGTATGAAGGACACACATACCTGACTGCGGTATGAAGGACACACATACCTGACTGCGGTATGAAGGACACACATACCTGACTGCGGTATGAAGGACACACATACCTGACTGCGGTATGAAGGACACACATACCTGACTGCGGTATGAAGGACACACACACCCGACTGCTGTATGAAGGACACTGATGTATGAGGCTTTATACCCATTCAATGCAGCAAAGGACTCCAAAACACTGCTTTGCAACGCACTGAAGACCTCTCTAGCATTGAAAGGGATAAAATATCAATTTAAACCAGTGGGAATTTGTACTTGTCTCCATATAGTGAAGTTGGTTACTACATCAGACTCATTAACCCTAGTGTTTTGAAATGCATTGCGTATCCCACTGGAATACAAAATGGTTAAACCCTTGAGGACCAGAGGGGTATGCAATGCATTCGACACCAGTCTGGTCACTTATTCAAAGGCATAGTCCCCTGTAAATAGCAGAGAAACTGCAGCAGCTGAAAAGAAAAACAGAACAGAACGATATAAACCCCTATACTGCCAACATTGTGTCTAATGACAAGTTACCAATTTATTTTATTTTCCATTTTAGGTTTTATTTTATTTTTTTTTTTTTGCAATGGAATGTTTTAGATTTCACATTTTGTGATTTGTTTAAATGAATTTTAGCATTAGTTTAGATTTTGCATATCTGTTTATTCTATGTTATAACGTATTATTATTAACTTGGTTATGTAAACTGTAGCAATTAGAGCAAAGATAAAAGAAACATTATTTTGGCTATACGCAGCAAAAGTGGCACCATGTAAAATGTTAACTGGCAAAAGTAATGGAAACAAATGTTAACAATATTTTAAAATATAAGTCTTTAACCCTTTGAGTGACAGAGGGGTGTGCAGTGCTTAGCAAACATTTTGGATTCCACTGGCACTCAACTAAAACAAATCTCAAGCACACTGGTTCACAATTTATCACAGGCATTTTTTGGCAAGGAAGGGGTTAAACTAATTTATCACATTAACTAGAAAATACTAATGTACATATGGGCAAAAGATAAATGAGGAGAAATTAAGGGGCAAATTACCTACATCATGTTTATGAATGTTAAAGGGATAGTAATATTTATTTTAATAGCAGCTCAGATTGTTCAATATAATAAACCAGTTGAACAGCCCGTTACACGGGCCACAGTGCCACTGCCACCCGGTCGCGGGGCAGTCACGCGCAGTAGAGACTGCCCGCGTCGCGGCTGATACAGAGCTGGATGCTCCTTTGGAGCTCCCAGCTCTGTATCAGCCGCGGCACGGGCAGTCTCTACTGCGCATGACTGCAACACGTGCAGCAGTGTCTACTGCGCATGTCACGGCGTTACACACGATTTAGCGAATTATTATATAGGATAGTACTGCTGTCTATTGCTCTGATTCTTCAAACCTCATTAGTTTTGATGTAATTAGATGCTAAAGTTGATCCCTCACGCCCCTTTTTCCTTTCTTATGCCGCCTCCCCTCAGATCTGAAGTCTGGTCGCTTGACCGGACAAATCACAATGAGGGTCAATCTTCCCACAATCAGTATAAGGAAAATCCTGTCCCTCCTTGTCGAAGGGCAGATTTTTCCTAATACTAACTTAAGATTGTCCCCAGTTTTGATCCGCTGACGGAAATGCTGACGTCAGAAAAAGGGGTATGAGGGATGCTCTTGTATTGTGTTACCATTAGTAGATTTATATTAAAACCTTTAGTGGCTAATTGTATAGCTTTAGAGTGCTAGCTTTCAAGATCATTTGTATCTTACTGTTAGGCGTGTTATCATAAAATACCTGTCAAAGAGACCCAAGTGATCTTGAAAGCTTGCATTCTGAAACTGTTCAGTCAGTCAATAAAGGTATCACATTTACTTGCTCCCTATTTATACTCTCTGTAGTTGAACAATAGCCTTGCTCTCTATTTATACTCTCTTTAGTTGAACACAAGTCTTTCTTTCTATTTATTCACTCTTTAGGTGATTATGGTTATAGAAGCATAATTACTTGCCAATACAGTGGTCACAGACTTTTTACGGACTGCAGGCAGACTTTATGGATCAGGAGTATGCAGTGCAATGTTCTACAAAGCATTGCACTTGTTGGTCCTTAAAGGGTCAAGATAGCAAGGCTATATAGATCACAAAGAAGAAAATCAATAAATCACGACACAGTATGGGTATTAGTAACTTAATGGCGGCCATATGTACAGTACTGTGCAAAAGTCTTAGTCAGGTGTGACAACCGCTGTAACGTAAAATGCTTTAAAAAATAGACATGTTTATTTTATAAATTAACAAAATGCATAGTTTGTGAACAGAAGAAATATTTAAATCAAATCAATATTTGGTGTGACCACCCTTTGCCTTCAAAACAGCATCAGTTCTTGTAGGTACACTTGCACACAGTTTGTTAAGGAACTCGGCAGGTAGGTTGTTCCAAACATCTTTGAGAAGTAACCACAGTTCTTCTGTGGATTTAGGCAGCCTCAGTTGCTTGTCTCTCTTCATGTAATTCCAGACAACCTCAATGATGTTGAGATCAGGGCTCTGTGGGGGCCATACCATCACTTCTTCTTTACAATGAAGATATTTCTTAATGACTTTGGCCGTATATCTGGGGTCTTTGTAATGCTGCAGAATAGATTTGAGGCCAGTCAGATGCCTCTCTGATGGTACTGCATGATGAATAAGCATCTGCCTGTACTTCTCAACATTGAAGAGAGTATTAATTATGATCAAATCCCCAACTACATTTGCAGAAAGTCAGCCCCAGACTTGCAAGGAACTTCTTCCATGCTTCGCCCTTGCCTGCAGACACTCATTCTTGTACCGCTCTCCAGCCTTCAGTGAACAAACTGCTTTCTGCTACATCCAAATATTTCAAATTTTGACTCATCAGTCCAGAGCACCTGCTGCCATTTTTCTGCAACCCAGTTCCTGTGTTTCTGTGCATAGTTGAGTCACTTGGCCTTGTTTCCACATCTCAGATATGGCTTTTTTGGCTGCAAGTCTTCCATAAAGACCACTTCTTACCATACTTCTCTGGACAGTAGATGGGTGTACCAGGGTTCCACTGTTTTCTGCCAATTCTGAGCTGATGGCACTGCTGGACACCTTCCAATTGTGAAAGAAAGTAAGCATGATGTGTCTTTCATCTGCTGCACTAGGTTTCCTTGGCTGGCCACTGCATCTATGGCCCTCAGTGTTGCCTGTTTCTTTGTGCTTCTTCAAAAGAGCTTGGCCAACACATCTGAAAACCCCTGTCTGCCTTGAAATTTCTGCCTGGGAGAGACCTTGCTGATGCAGTATAATTACCTTGTGTCTTGTTGCTGTGCTCAATCTTGCCATGGCGTATGACATTTGACGTTAAACTGTCTTCAGCAATCTCACCTTGTTAGCTGAGTTTGGCTGTTCCTCATCCATTTATATTCCTCCTACACAGCTGTTTCTGTTTCAGTTAATGATTGTGTTTCAACCTACATATTATATTGATGATAATTAGCACCTGTTTGGTATAATTGTTTAATCATACACCTGACTACAAACCTATAAAACCTCTGACATTGTGCAAGCATATCTAGAAGAACTGATGGTATTTTGGAGGCAAAGGGTGGTCACACCAAATACTGATCTGATTTATATTTTTCTTCTGTTCACTATGTATTTTGTTAACTGATAAAAAAATAAACTATTAACATGTATATTTTTTCACACCTGCCTAAGACTTTTGCACAGTACTGTATATTAGAGCAACACAATAAGAGAGGGAGGAAAAATACTTCCCACTGATTAAAATTGGACTTTTAACCATTGGAATCCTAGATGTCTCCAACCACCACTTAATGCTTTGAATACCCTTTCCAGCCTTGGTGGGATACAGGCTCTGTTTAAATTACTGGATGTGTGTTTTTGCTTTTTTTTTTTGGAGGGGGGTGTTCTACATCTCCCGTGGCACAGTTAATTTGCCCCACTTTTTATTTTATTTATATGGCACTTGGTGAGCAACTGAATATGGTCACATTTTTTGGTGACAAAAGAAATTTAGATGTTGAAATAAAAATACATCAACCATGATAGTTACAAGTCACAGAAGTGTACAGAAACATGCTGAGCTATGGAATAATAAAGCAGCATACATTATTTAAATCACTCAAATCTGAACAGTAGAAAGAACTCCAAATATAGAGCATACTCTAATGTCAATCTGGTGATCATCATTCAAAAATAAATCATTGCACCATCTATTCAACAGATTGTGAGACAGTTGTACATCATTCATAGATTAGCGTTTGACAAAAAGAAAACATATCACTGACACAGGCACGCACACACACAGACGCGCACACACACACAGACGCGCACACGCACACACAGACACACGCATGCGCGCACACACACACACACAGACGCGCACGCACACAGACACGCATGCACAGACAAACAGACACAGAGACAGAGACACACACACACACACACACACACACACAGAAGAGGGCACCATCGCACTGCAAAGCAATGTAAGGTGTTCTCTCCAGCAGTCAAACTCTCTATTTAAATATATAGGAATAATTATTCTCAAACTTCCTACTGATTTAAATGGGTGAGATTAACCTGTGAGTGCTAGAGAGGTCTCTTACGCATTGCACCACAATCTGATGGAGTCCTCTCTGGCATTTAAGGGATAAACTTCCCCATTTAACACTCTAAGGACCACAGAGGTGTGAAGTGCATTGCTTCATAATGCATTACGCACCCTCTGGGCCACTCTGTGCTCCATAGTTGTCACTATTGATCTCCCAGCCTATTGTATGGGCTTGGCACAGTAGGTCCACCCTTACAATGTTTGGCATTGGCACACTAAGGGTTAAATTATACCAAAGATTTAAAGGGATACTACCCCCCCCCCCAGAAAACTTGAAGCCAAAAGCTAGTAATAAGCACCCTAACTCCCTTATTTCCATCTCTCAAACTATTATGGTTTGAGAGATGTAAGAAAAAAAGGACCTCTGCTCCCTCCCCTTTCTGCCTGATGAGCTGTAAAGCTGTCAGAGGCAGAATCCGGTCGACCGACTTACAGCGGCTCTGCAGGAGCGCTGTCATCTCAATATCTTGGTATCGCAGGAGCGATGTCATCTCTATATCTCGGTATAATTACTTCATCGGTATGGTCGACAACATGTGCTTGCAAGCCATGCACACGTTTTAGACCATACCAATGAAGTAATTATACCGAGATATAGAGATGACAGCGCTCCTGCAGAACCGCCGTCTGGTCACGGAAGCAGTATCTCATGACGTCCGCTATACAGCGGATGCATGAGAAGAGGGAGGGAGTGGAGGTCTTTCTTTTCTTACATCTCTCAAACCATAACGGTTTGAGAGATGGGAATAAAGGAGTTAGATATGTTGTGCTTATTATTAGCTTTTGGCTTCTGGTTTTCTGGGGGAGTTACTATCTATCTACAGAAGTGTAACAAGCAAATTAATTTTCTGAAGCAGAGGTCCCATGAGCAACCCCTGCCCGGGACTCAAATCATTGTTTTTCCTTTGGGACGGGACACTGCTAACCAAAGAAAAGGAACTAACAGGTTACTGGCCAAAAACATATTTTAAGAACATTTCCTGCAAAAGGTACAACAGCCTGAAGGACCTTATGGCCAAGTTTGATACAGCCGAAGGCAGTACTCTAACACAATATTGTTTAACAAATGTGTAAAGGGATGACCATGTTGCCTCTTTACACAACTGCTCAACAGGGACCTGATCCTTAACGGTCTGGAAGCAGAGGCAGCCAAAATGGATCCATCATGGATAGCTTGAGAAGATTTGAAAAACAGGCCCAACAGGGTCAGAATGTGGCAATCAGAATGATATGAGCCTGCTCTATCCTGACTTTTCTCAGCACCCTGGGAATCAGAGAACTGGAGAGAACACATATGCCAGAGCAAAATGCCATGCAATGACTATCGCTTCACTGCAAGAGCTAAAATACCTGGTACAGAACTGATTAACCTTGCAGTTTACTCGGGAGGCCATTAGGTCCACAGTAGGGAAATTCCACATCGAACTATTGAGTCAAATACACTCTGATTGAAGCTCCCCATTTCCGGGATCCTGGCACCGGCACCAGAGAAAGTCTGCCACAACACTGTCTAACCCTAAAACGTGCACCATGAATAGAGCCGGCACATGATCCTCCGTCCAAATGTGAATCACATGGACGTCGGACCGTGTGGCCACACTCCTGGTCCGTCCCTGATGGCTGATGTCAGCTGCCTCTATGGCATTATATGACTGGATCCGCACTGGAGTTTTCTGGAGGGACTGAGATCAATGCCAAAGAGGTAGGTGAATTGCCAGAAGCTCTAGTGCTTCTCACAATATTACAAAGACCCTGAGCACTCTGAGAATCCACAGTGGTGCCCCATCCTGCCAGGGTGACATTCCTGTTCACTATTACCAAATTTAGGACAACCAGTGGCTTTCCCAAGGACAGACAAGTCCCCAGAAGCCACCAACAAAGATCCGCTTTCAACCTTTCAGAAGGATACATGAAAGGGAAAGGTGACACTGTTGTCTGGACCAATTGCTGAGAATTTCCAGCTCCAGCTCGTGTATGAAATAGAGCAAACGGGGCTGCTTCCAGAGCAGAAACTGGGTGGCCTAGCAACTTCATATACTCTTGAACCTTCACAGATGGCTGAGATACCTCCTGAGTCACCTGAAGAGACAATGACAGAATCTTGTCCTTTGGTAGAAAAAACATACCAAAAGTGTGTTGAATCGCATACCAAGAAAGGGAAGGACCTGAGATGGGAATAGAGACGATTCCTTGAGACTGAGAACCCAACCCAGAATATAAATGCAAGACTGACTCTGAATGTGCAAGGTTTCCTAGGAGGAAACTTTTACTGAAAGGATGTCCTGAGAGCAGATGTGATCTTGCCAGGGCTGACATGACCTTTGTGAATACCCATGGAGGGAAGTGTGTTCAACTGAAAATGACGATCCTGGAATGCAAACCTCAGCGATCTCTGATGATCTGTGTGGATAGGGATGTGCAGATAGATGTCCACCTCTAGAAAAGCTAAAAATTTCCCTGGACATATGGCAGCAATGAGGGAGCATAAAGACTCCATCTTGAACTGTGGTGATAGCACAAAAGTCTAGAACCCTGTGAATCTTTCTTGAGAAGGCGTTGATAGTAATAATTAAATGTTTAGCAGAGAGGGAACCAGATCCAAAACTAAACAACTTAGATCAGGATGGAAAGCTGGACATGAATAAACATGGAAGAAGGGACTTGAAATCTATGCAGTACCCTTCTGAAATTACTCACAAAACCAAATGGTCTGCCACAGAAATGGGCCATAACCATGGAAAAAAAGGTTATAGACTGAGGTGGAGCAGGCACCCACAAGTCAAGCAGAGGCAGATTTATAAACTTTGGGCTTATGCACAGACGGACCAAGCCTGCTTAACTAAGCCTGGGGCGGGAAGCACCTGGGTTACCAAGCGTATAAGGTCACTTTTAAAATTGAGCATGGTCATATTAGGGGTGACTCTTTTCCTCAGATATCTCTTTGTTTACTTGCCTTGTCTTCTTGGAGGAATGCCCTGTGTTTCACATAATAGAAATTCTAATGGCCCCTCTGAATTCCTTCCTTGCTGTTTGATTCAAGAGATCATCTTCAATCAGTCCTGGACACCATGTCCATATATTAAGACATTACATTTTCCGAGAAAGACCACAGGTCATAAACTCCAAATGAATATGGTAATAGTAACAGTTTACGCACAAGAAAGGTAGGCACCTCTTTGGTCCTTACAGGGGTAAGTTGGTTCATGCGCTCTACTTCTGTAAAAAAAAAAAAAAACTGCCAGCAACAGTCATGTTAACCTCCATGGACATGTGTTCCAGGACTCAGAATGTCATTTTTCAAACAAGGGCACAAGAGTAAAATTCACAGGGGTCATAAGGATTTTCTGGCCATAGTGGGATGTTATTATTAAAAGTTGTTACTTCCTCTTTAACCACTCCACTGCTAGAGATATATCCATTGCATTGAAATATTAATAATGTTTTGATTACAGTCTGATTTACATTGTGGTGATTGTCTACCTAAGGTTGGCCAACTTTCTATACTGGAGTCTCGGATCCCAAGCCAGTTTGTGTTGGAGTATTGTACTGTAGTGTTAGCATAGTGACGCTCCATATCAGCACACCTTTGTGCTTTATTTATACAAAGTGAATTGTAGGAGGGAAGTTGATTTCCTGTGTCAGAATATTGCTGATTTAAATACATTTTAACCTGAACTTTCATCTGCTATAGTCGCCCTGCTATAATTAAGCAGGTAGCGACTAGCTTTAGACTATATATCTTACCTTTGAAAAGTAGCCCGTTCTAAAGAAAATCAATCATTGTAGGAGACCGGAACCCAGGCTACAATGCAGACATCTTGTCTGCACGCCTGCGCTGTCAGTCCCGGTCTCCTACAAGAAGCATTGCAGTGTATCATATGGTAACCGGAAGGACTGACGGTGCAGGCGAGCAGAGTGCGTTAACCCAGCCGTCAGTCTCCTACAATGATTGATTTCTTTAGAAAGGACTACTTTTCAAAGGTAAAAAATATATTCTGAAGCTAGTCGCTAACTGCTTAATTATAGCAGGGCGACTTTATAGCAGATGAAAGTTCCTCTTTAACATGATGTGAAACATATGGAAATATTTTCAGTAATTTCTAAAGGGACTCTATAACTGCAACTCTTGTGATTTGCAATTTAGAAATAAAACTTAAAATAACCTGTATGTTTTATTATTGTTATTTAGAAAGCTACAATTGTAATACAGTAGTTCTTTAGATGTATAGTTTATGCTAATTAAGGTATGCCAAGCAGCCACTTCCTGTCTTAGCCCCACATTACTCCCACTTCTCACTGACACTTCTCAGGAATGCATTTCCTGCAGCTCCTGACCCCGAAAGAGATAAAGCAGAACTTTCACCTAACTACGTCTCACAGCCAATAGATGTCCACCGCTGGGTCCTTCTGGAAAATAAGGTAGAAAATGTACATAATCACTTCTTCTTTTAAAAAAGCACCTCCGTAGTCATGTTATCTGTGCAGGCAGACTGCTGCCTTGTCTGTCATGTGTTTGGACGATTGGCATCACTCTCCCGTTATTTGAAATACAGTCCCCTTTTTGTGCATCCATGAAGAGAGTGCAGGCTGGTTCAGAGAGACAGAGGGAGGGCTGGATTTAAGAGCTTAGGGGAGGGTCAGCTAAACTGTGTGATACAGCTTGTACTGCACGGACAAGCCAGTGATATCAGAAGAAAGTTTTAAAATGAAATATCTACAAAACAATTTTTTATATGAAAAAAAATAAGCGCCTTGAATTCAAGTCACCAATTGCAGCCTATCTATAAGAAGTGAAAGTTCCGTTTTAAGTGTGAATTAGTGGGTGTCAAACTCTACAGTCAAGCTAGGTTCTAGAGCAGAAAGGAATGAAGGCAACAACTGGATTCTAATGCAGGAGGAAAGAGGAGAGAGTTCAGTTCTACGACCAAGTCTTTGGATATAATCGAAAGGTTAGATCAGGAGGCAGTCGTAGAAATAGAATTTGACTCTTGAGGCTCAGGGATGAAGTCGGAGATATGGAGGTCAACTCCCGAGGCTAGAAGGTGAAGTTGGAGATTTAGTATTCGACTCCCGAGCTCGGAGGTGAAGCCGGAGTTAATGTATTCAACTCCCAGGGTTCGGAGGTGAAGTTGGAGATAATGTATTCGACTCCTGGGGCTCGGAGGTGAAGCTGGAGATAATGTATTTGACTCCCAGGGCTCGGAGGTGAAGTCTTCAGCTCCCAAACCCTTGACTTGTCGGAAAGCCTGGAGGCGGAGGTCTTAGAAGCTAGGACCTGTGACGCCCTCGACTTGTCGGACAGGCAAGAGGAATGGAGTCAAGCAAGGCCTAATCACACCCTTGACTAGTCAGAAGTACAAGGCGGACGTCAGAGAACCAACAATGCCGACCTAGACCAGTCAGAAGGCCTGAGGTGTGAGAAGTCGACAAGGATGATTCAACAAGCAGGACTCACAGGTAGGAGGCGGCTGGAGGGAAGCTTGTTGCAAACTGGAACCTGCTGTTCCTGCATAGCAGGTCGGAACCACACAGGAGGAGATCCTAGGGGTATAGACAGAAGTGTGGTCGGAAGACAAGCCAGATCGAAGTCGGTGGGATGATCAAGTCGGCAGACGAGGAGAAAGGTCAGGCACACCAAGATTCTGTACACAGGAAACTGGAAACGCTAAGGTTCAGAAGCTGCGACTCAGACGCACAAAGATCAAGCACAGGCAAGATGGCAGAGCAGGTAGATAAAGGATTGCAGACCAATGAGGAGAAGGGGTCACAGGTGAATGGGATTGGGAATGGGATTTAGTGCTAAGACAGGAAGTGTCTACAACACATCTAAATAACTTGAAAACTAGATTTCTAAATAAAAATGGATATACAACATATAGGAGATTCTGACTGCTCACCATCATCTGAAAATGCTCCTGTATTTAAAAGGGTTGTTTTTATTAACCACATATTCTTGGCATTGCATACATTGTGCATCCAAAAGGTCTAATATTCTCCATTGGAGACCTCGTTAGCATAAACTTATTAAAAAGGGAAATCTCACCTGTATTAATGTTGCCTTTATTTGAATAATCTGTAATTTTTTTTTGTAAATTTAATGCTGTATTCTTCGAGATATTGACTTTTAAAGTTACTCTGGTGACGTCACTTCAGGACAGTCTGCTGGGCCAACTCTGTCCCGCTGCCTATCAATCTTCACCTCTTCCCTCCCCAAGTAGTGCCTCGTTCTCACCTCCTACTCTGACGGAGGTTTCCTCCATGTGAGCTGGAGTGCTGTCACTGGCAAGAGACCACACCAGCTCACATGAAGAAATCCTCCATCAACAGAGGAGGCTGGAACGAGGCACTACTTGGTGAGGGGAGCAAACGGAGATTGACAGGCTGTGGGACAGAGTTGACATGCAGCCTGTCCTGAAGTGACATCACCGGATTAACTTTAAAAGCCAATATCTCAAAGAATACAGCATTATATTTATATATAGGGAAATTTAAATCAATGGGAAATGTTATCTGAGGAATGGAAGAGAGCACAACACTATACTGTATAAACATCTAATAAAGCAGAAAAGTAAAACGCACCAACAAATGGATAGTCAAAGCAGGGCTCAAAATTTCCACTCGCCACTAGCCAATGGCGAGTGAAAATTTAGCCCTGGCGAGTAGAAATTCAGCCCTAGTGGGTATGTTTTGGTTTGCAGTGGTGAGTAACTTTTCAGGTCTGGCTAGTAGCAAAGGACTTAAAATTATAAGCCCTGGTCAAAGCACACGTAATCATAAAGAATTGGAGCTCTCCTTTTTTCCCTGTAACTTCAGT
Organism: Rhinophrynus dorsalis; assembly: GCA_037306005.1. NCBI lineage: Eukaryota > Metazoa > Chordata > Amphibia > Anura > Rhinophrynidae > Rhinophrynus > Rhinophrynus dorsalis. The sequence continues at coordinate 413,091,978 of CM074723.1, forward strand.
ATGCTATTTATACATATCAGATATAAGTATCCAGATCCTCAGGTGTGTTGGCTCCTCCCACCCAAAGCAATTTATAAAAGTTCAATTCTTCAGGTGTCATCCATCAATCAGTAGTTTCTGAGTGTAAACATACCCGTTCTGCTTTAATAAAGGTTTATAGAGCCTACACTATGGTGTTGTAAACTTTTCTTGCCATTCTGCATAGCATGATGATTGTATGAGGTGCTGGGAGCACTTTGATGAGAAAGGTACACATGTGGGATGATTAAGATGTGTTTGTATGCAGAGGATTATCTACTGAAGACATCAGCCAAGGGTTAAAGGTGTCTGAAGAATAAATTGAGTTTACAGTGAACTTTGCTATATGTGTACTAATCCTGACCTGTCCCAGCAGGATTACAGATAACAGGAGATTGCTTTCTGATGTTGTTTGAAGATTCCTGTTTACCTGATGTAGCTTTGGAACATAGAGCTATTTAATATGTGACTATATTATTTACTTACACTTTACCCTAAATTAAATAGATCTGATCTGATATTTAAAGGGAACTTTCATTCCCACTGTAGAGGAAATTTATATTTGCCAATTACGGTGCAGACGGCTTGCTCCACAGTGTGCATCATACATTATGTTTAAACAACAAAATAAATTTAAATCTTTCAAACAATCTGCTGTTGCACACTGGTAACAATACACATCTATGCAAGCCCTAAAACAAGACACTCCCAAAATCCTACATCTGGTAGTGTATGCAAGAAGCAGACTCCAACAAAGAAGCAGTGCTTGAAGTAACCATGATGGGAGCAGGGTGTTCAAACATGTCTGTTGCAGTCAATAGCTGTTCAAACACATTTGTTGCAGTCGGTAGATCACTACAGTTGAAAAATGGACAATGAATTGAACTTTCAAGAAATCCCTTTTAATCATTCCATTCTCAGGCAAATTATTATTTGGTCCTGAATTAGATTACATTTTTAACCAAGATACAGAAGGAAAAAGAACTAATTTACCTCAGTCTGAATCACAATCTTTCGATCCTTGCAGAAAAGCCCATCATTTTTCTTTTCTTAGACACTTCAAGAATACCTCTTTTAGACAAATATCTTCTTAAGTAAATGCCTAAAATTTTAACAAGAAGTTTGAGCCCTCCTTGCAAGGTAGGAAGCAGACTATCAAATCCTCTGAGTCCACCTTGGCATGATGGAGTCACAGTAATCCTCCTTGTGGATATTCTTCTAAAAGGAAGGCTCAAGAATTTTCATCAAAAGTGGCAAGAGATCATTTCAGACTCATGGATTCTTCATGTTACATCTCCAGGGTACCATCTCTGTACATCTCCCTACTTGAAAACAGATTATTTTTGCCTAATGTTCTAAAGGAGAAATGTGACAGGTTTTTTAACAAGCAAATTCACAGTATCATCTTTTCTGTCTTCAGAAATCACTATTAAAGTTCCCATAGAACACATATTTCAAAGCGTCTATTAAAATCTTGTTGTTCTCAAGAATGATGGGGGGTTCAGACCAGTTCAATTCTCTCAACAAATACTTGAAAGTTCCAAAATTCAAGACAGAACTCTCGAATTCTGCAACATATGCCATGAAACTGAAAACACTGCATGGACTACTGATGTTCTCGATCTGCATATCAGAACTTTAATTACCAGATTGTGGACCTACAATTTGGGCTTGAAATCACACCACCAAGTATTTACAAAAGTACTTGCTCCTCTGTCAGTAAAAATACTGATGAAGGGGATCAATACGACTCCTTATCTCAATAAACTGATCAACGTCAGGTCAATATCCCTGCTACAATATTATGTTGAGGTCACAGTGTCCACTTCCGTATAGTAAAAGTTCAATCACTAAATCATCGTACCCACCTATCCAGAGCCGGCCCTTACATGGGTCCCGGTGGGTCCATGGGACCCAGGCGGCACTTTGACAAGGGTGGCAATTTGCCCCCCCCCCCAAGGCATGTTGCACAGATCATGGAGAGAAGTGGTGATCAAATGTCACTGCAGGCAGAGCAGTGGAGCGCACGAGACACACACCATGCTGAAGATGCTGCAACAACTCAGTCTGTGTTCCAGGCCAGCTGATCTCCTACTCTGGCACTCTAGTAATACAGAGCGCTGGGAGATGGCATCATCTCACAGCGCTCTGCATTACTGAGAACTGTGCGGGATCTTCAGCTCTGTGACGAAGGAGGCACAGATCTCTCATGCCATGCCGCTAGACCACCAGGGTCTTGAGGTAGGAGGTAGGAGATGGACACGGGAGAATCAGTAGGGGCAATGTGGAGATGAAGGTGCAATGTGGAGAAGAAGGGGCAATGTGGAGCTATGGGGGCATTGTGGCTATATGGGGGTATTGTGGACATATGAGGGCATTGTGGAAGGGGCAATGTGGAGATGGGGGCATTGTGGAGATGGGGGCAATGTGGAAGCGAGATTGTGGAGATGGGGGGGCAATTTGGAGATGGGGGAGCACTGTGGAGATGGAGGGGCAATGTGGAGATGGGATGGCAATTGAGTGGCAATGTAGCGATATGGGGGCATTGTGGAAGGGGCAATGTGGAGATATGGGGGCAATGTGGAGATGGGGGCATTTGTGAAAAGATGGAAGCGTTCTACAAAGTCAAATGAAAGAGACCAATGCATCATCAACTTGAGATGAATGTCAAACATCACAGTGTATTTGAATAGGGAATAAAAATGCTCTGCAAAGTCTAACATGCATCATCAGCCATAAGAGTCGAATGTCAGATATCACAATATATTATGTCAAATGAAAGTTACTTTGCATCCACAATAGAACTCTATTTTTGGGTGGTATACTTTACTCTTGTGGGCGCAAACTTATAGACTCCTTGAAACCCCTATGTCCTTTTTTGTCTTTTAATTGGAATTTATTTATTTCACTCCTGTTAATAAAGGATCTGTTCACAGATTTTCTTGTTGTGTGGTCTCTGCATAGCCCTTTCTGTGGCAGGTTTGTTTCACATTTTGTGTTTTCATTGCTATTTCAAAACCTATGAGTGGGCCTCCTATTTTAGTGGTTAGCTGGACCTTTATTTGATTGGTGCAAGGCCATTTTTTTCAATTTTACTTGAGGAACAACAAGAACACAACCTCTTAAGAATTGTTATACCTTTATCGGTTAAAATCAATCATTGTCACAACTGAAATGAACATGGAACTTAAAAACGTGGTATCACGGTGTCCGTGATTTCTTGTTCTGTCGACATTGCTACTTCCTGTCTATTTCCTGCTGGATTCTTACTGGCTGCTGGGTTCTGCTCCGCCCAGTAGTTGCCTTTTTATACTCAGTCCTGAGTACCTTTGGTGCCCTTTCGTGGTGTTCCTAACCTGACGTTTGTTGCTGTGTATCCTGCTCCGTGTATGATCCAGTTCTGCCTGACCTTGCTCCTGTCTTCGCAGACGTACTACCGTTGCCGACCTGGATAGCCTGACTATCGCTATCTGTGTACCGATCCAGATTGTAGCTGACTATCACCGATCCAGGCTTTGGCTGACTACTGCTCTCTGTGTACCTATCCAGGCTTTGGCTGACTACCGCTATCTGTGTACCGATTCAGGCTTTGGCTGACTACCGCTATCTGTGTACCGATTCAGGCTTTGGCTGACTACCGCTCTCTGTGTACCGATTCAGGCTTTGGCTGACTACCGCTCTCTGTGTACTGATCCAGGCTTTGGCTACTACCGCTCTCTGCGTACTGATCTAGTTGTAGCTCAATATAGCTCGCTACGTAGTTCTATCTCACTGACTCACTAGTTACCGAGCGTGTGCCTGAGCCTGTCAGTGTTGCCATTGGTACCTCGGCCTCCCGAGAGTAAGCCTGCACCTGTCAGTGTTGTCGTTGGTACCTCGGTCTCCCGAGAGTAAGCCTGTGCCTGTCAGTGTTGCCTCCGCTTATGTTGATCTCTGAGATACAGCCTGTGCCTGTCAGTGTTGTCTCCAGTTCCGTTTATCTCTGAGATAGAGCCTGTGCCTGTCAGTGTTGCCTCCGGTACTTATACTCCAGAGTGTAAGCCTGTGCCTGTCAGTGTTGCCTCCGCTTACATTGATTTCTGAGATAGAGCCTATGCCTGTCAGTGTTGCCTTTGGTTGCCTATACCGCCGAGAGTAAGCCTGTGCCTGTCAGAGTTGCCCTTCGGCTTATATCTCTCTGTGCCTGTCAGTGTTGCCTTTGGTCATATTGCCATCGAGATAGAGCCAGTGCCTGTTAGTGCGGCCTAAGGTTACCTATACTGCTGTATATAAGTCTGCACCTGTCAGTGTGGCTTCCGGTTGCCTGTATTGCATGAGTGTAGTTTCTGCTGTTCTACACTGCCTGTGGCGACCTTAGTCCTCTGGCCTATTCCTACTGCCTGGCTTTCTAGTCTCCAACCAGGGCACACTACTGTCAGTACGTGTGCCACCTTGTTACCAGGGTCGTGCTGTGTCTCAGTGTTCCTATTGCCTTCGCACTCATCCTCAAATTCTATTGGGGATCCTGCCCTGCAATACCTACCTCCTCTCGTGGGCCACTTCCTAGGTGGTACTGTTGAGGTTTAGTTCCAGTTTCCTGTCATCTGATCCTGTATATGTATCTATATATACACATTTTGCTTATTTGTACCCTGACCTGTGTCAGATTTGGAAGTGCCCTGGCCCTGTCCGGATCTGGACCTGTGAAGGGACCCTGTGTCCATTATTATTTTAATAAAGTTGTTATTACATTACCAAATTGTCTAAGTGTTCCGAAAACCATGACACGTGGTCAGATAAACGATGAGGTAATAAACAACTTAATGACTATAAAGCTTATCTGAATACATCTACAAGCTCCTGTATCATATACTATTTCACTTACTCACATCTGTTGTGATATTCACATATAGGTTAGTGATATAAGATACCTGTTATTTTACAGTTTGACATTGTCTTTAAAGTATAAAGTATCTTCAAGTAGGTTTGTACGTTTTAACATTCTTAAAACAAAGTAAAATATCTTCTGTAGATCACTGATTCCAATTTGCAGAGTGTTCCTGTTGGAAATCTTAATCACACAATTACATCTCGTGTTAATGGTTCCTTGACAATTTCAATCCCAATTTCCTTAAAGCTGAGCTTTAATGATATATCTATACAAGATGAGCTGATAAAAAAGTCTTCTATTTTCTATTACAACACTCCTCAATCAATTGAGAAATCTGATAAGATTTCATAACCGGCGTATATGCCAATGAATTCCTGCTGTGAAAATTCTAAACACCAGTGCCTGATTAACGTTCTGAATCAAATGTTTCGTGCAGTGGAAACATGAGATAAAATATCAACTCCCTAGGTGCCACTTAATCAGATAATTCTGGCATACGTACATCTGGCAGCAAATTTGCACAGGAAATACTAAAGTTTTTATTTACTGGTGGCTTTTTAGCTCTTCCATTCGATTTATGCACTTAAATCAATAATAGATTTTTTTAATGGCAAATATTTGACACTTGTTAAGCCATAAAAAGTTCATGTGCAATATTTCCAGGGCAAAAACCCATTAATTCTAATTAAACCAAGAAGGGCCGGATTTCCCATTAAGCAGAATAGGCAGCTGCCTAGTAATCAGAATTCTGAGAGATGTCCTAGCCCATATTCCGAGTTGTTGGTGTGATCAGAACAATCTTCATGCCCCTTCATCAGACGCCCACTCCTGATTTAAGTGGCCACTGTACTTAACTGTTTATACCCACTTGCATGCTACAGACCTTCAACACGCTACTTTGCAATGCGCTGGAGATTTTGTTAGAATTTAAGGAGTTAACTGCATTTATGTGTATTGGTTTATTATAAGAACACTATTTTATGTGCCAGTCAACAGCAAATGGGTCTGTGACAGTACATTTGTAAGAAGTGATAGTGTGACCATGGGCAGAATTAAAGATGCCTAGCGGTGCCTAAAATGTAACCAAGCCTAAACTGCCTCTCAACAGCCACCTAGTTCAGTGATTCTCAAGCAAGGTGCAGTGGTATTTCTGTTTAATGTGGACACATCTTACAGTGTTGCTTTGGTTTCTAAGAAGACTTGGACAAAAATGTAGATTTATAATACATTGCTATGCATTACAACTTTTTCTAATTTACAGTACTGTGCAAAAGTCTTAGACAGGTATGGAAAAATGCTGTAAAGTAAGAATGCTTTCAAGAATAGGCATGCTATTAGTTTATTTGTATCAATTAACAAAATGCTGAGTGAACAGAAGAAACATCTAAATCAAACAATATTTGGTATGACCACCCTTTGCCTTCAAAACAGTATGAATGCTTCTAGGTAGACTTGCACACAGTTTGTTAAGGAACTCGGCAGGTAGGTAGTTCCAAACATCTTGGTGAACTAACCACAGTTCTTCTGTTTCAGTTTATGATTGTGTTTCAACCTACATATTGAATTGATGATCATTAGCACCTGTTTGGTATAACTGTTTAATCACACACCTGACTATATACCTACAAAATCCCTGACGTTGTGCAAATGTACCTAGTAGAAGTAATGCTGTTTTGAAGGCACAGAGTTGTCACACCAACTATTGATTTGATTTAGATTTTTCTTCTGTTCACTCACTATGCATTTTGTTAATTGATGAACATAAACTATAATCATGTCTATTTTTTTTTAAAAGCATTCTTACTTTACAACATTTTTTCACAACTGCCTAAGACTTTTGCACATTACTATATGCTATTCCGAATAAACTATATATTTGTCCACTTTATTATGTTATTGACAAGTGACCTATAAGAAGTGAGGCATACCCTGAAAATTCAAGAATGAGAAGGCATTGAGTAAATTAAAATCTAGGAATATAGTGCAAAACAACAAGAGAAGAGAACAAGGGAATCCTCTAAGTGTATTTTTTATTAATATAATATATAAAATTAAAATAGAACAATCCCCCTCTCCCATTGCACTTACATAGGTCCCATCTTGGGCTTTAAGCATCTCAGGGGTCCCAACCACTTAACCCCTTAAGGACTACATGACGTACTATGACCGTCATGTTCCTTATACCTTTAAGGACCGATGACGGTCATAGTATGTCACGTATGTTTTACATGACCGCTCCAAGGACAGAATGGAGGGCAGAGCATGGGAAAGGCAGAGGGGAGGACAGAGTGTGGGACAGAGAGGTAAAGCCAGGGCATGGAGCAAATCATTATTTAGTTTATGCAATAAGGAGGGAAGGACCAATTCTTGATGGATGTAGAAGGAAAAAAATTAATTCTAGAACAAAATAACATTAGTGTAACCAATAAGTGTAGTGTGGACTGAAATCTATTGTAAGCGTAACAATTAAACATTATGGCTCCTTTATCGTTTGTCATTTTATGGTTTTCTAAACGACTCTTTAATGACACCACATAATAAATTTTAATTGTTTGTTATGACTGCCTATTCCTTAAAACGCTTATGTTTTATTACTGTTAAAATGTATTTTAATCACTTGAACAAATGTAATTGTCTGAATAATGAAACATTTTCAATAAGAGTAATTTAGGAGACTTCAGAAATATAATGATACATGTTATCTGCAATGTAAAAAAAAAGATAATCCAAGCTAAGCTGAATTCCTTTTAAAAATTATTTGAAACTGCCTATAAGAGGTGCTAGTCATTTGTTTGGACTATAACTACTTTCCTACAAATCATCCATTTTGTTTGTAGCACTTTATGCTAATTAATGTATGTCCTGGGCAAATATTACCATGCACTATATTGTGCATGTGTCATGGATGCACTCCTGGACAAACTGCCTACTGCAACCGTACCATACCTACTCTCTCTGGACTTTGACTGGTGACCTTCCTGTAGTAAGTCCTATGCTTTCCAGCTTAGGAATTAGAGGGCTGTGGTTGTCTGTGACAGTTTTGCTCCTGCTTTTTGCTGTAATCACTTGGTCTTCTGTATCTTCTCATGTCTCCTGATTGAATGATCAGGTCTGCAGCCTTTTTTGGGAGGCTATTCAACCCAGCAACCCTTAATGCCCAGTGCTCAACTGTCTTTGCCAGTACCTGATACTTGGCACTTTTGATTCCAGAGAGACTTCCTGGTTCTTCATCATGGCATTTCTTGTGGACCTTAACTATGTATCCTAACCTCTGTTAGCCACCACTCTCAGACTTCTGGACCATCTGTAAGCATATGGACCTCTGATCCCTGCCCTGACCTCACCTCAGTGTGCCTGACTATGCTTTTGCCTATGGATTGTACCTCACCCTGGACTTCCAGTATTCTGTTTGCGGTTACACAAACCTAGAGATCAGACTCCTGGGCAAGTGGTTACTTCTTACATGGGCAGCTTGACCATGCATGGTCTCCTGAGCTTTTACATAATTTTGGACTAGTCAATGTCCTGCTTGTGATTGCTTAAACCTTGAAGCTAAACACTTGGAGCCAAGTGGTTGCTTCTTTTAAGTGCTTTTCCCAGCTCCTGGGCTCCTAGTGCTTAGGACTACTGGACTTGCCCTTGATGGACACCCAGTGCAGGGGGCTGTGTCTCCATTCTCAGGCACTCTGCCAGTGTGGTTTTGTACAGGTGTTTGCCTCCTTGCATCTGGATTCAATCTCGTGGACAGGACATGCCTTCAGGTTCATTACAGAAGGAATCTAGAGCGCCCACACACAATGGGCATTTCTAACAGAACAGCAAGAGGTAAGCTTGGCGTTGAACATAACTAATAAGCAGTCTGCAAAGAATAAGCATAGAACACCACATTGTGTCACTGAAACAGAAAGGTTAATTTCTCAAAAAAGAGAAACCTTATAGAAAACATGACTAGTGCAACATATGGGTAGATTTTAATCCAGTGTAAAACAAACAAAACTTACCTTAATGAGAAATATCCACTTTAATTTGAATGATTTGCACCATGTAAGGTGCACGTCTAGCACCCTAAACCAAAATGAATAAATAAAGGCATCTGTACCTTATACAGCTGTAGTGTTTGAATGTACTAGCGGCTTTCTGACACTCTAAGCAGAGTTGAATCGCCCCAGGATAATCTTCCTCCTTTAAAAGGAAAATAAAAATTTTTTAACATGAGCATTTTCTAGTCCTTAATATAGTCATTTCCAAAGTGTTTGATGTGGTGGTCTCTCTAGCATTCAAGAGGTTAAAACTCTCCAGGATTGCTCCACTTTTCTTTGCACATATAGTCCTAGGTTTCTCTTTTTTCATTTGATCAGGCCGCTGTAATGTACTGTAACACATCAGTAAGTACTATGATAAATTAAAGAAACAGTGAACCTCCTTCTTGACTTAAAATATTCTGCAAGTGCACAAAATGTAAGGTCAAATTGCCTGTATGTTTTATATTTTTTCATCTTCACTTGAAGTTTTGTATTCGTACTAACCATATAAGAACCAGATGGGTGTGCAATGTATTGAACACCTCTCTGGTCCATAACAGTATAACATACAGTTATGTTGCAGGGCTAAAACTATGTAACAGATGGACTGGGGACAGAATCTGGCCTCATCTCACTGCTCTCACTTGGCATATCAATCAGATGCAGCTTAGGAACATAGGCATATAAGAATACATAAGAATAAAATGTGATGGCACCATCTCCAGCATTTAAAAGATCACTCTATGGTATTATTAATCCCTTGATAAAAAAGAGACAACTACTCTTGAACTACAACTCTGTCAGTATTGAAATAACACTCTCCATGGCCCAAATACTATGAAGATTAATTGAAGCTGCTGTTTTTGTGAAACATTACTATCCCTTTAACCATCCCTTCCACTTCCTTTCTCTTATGGGGTGGACTTAGCAACTTCTCTAACTATTACCATGTTCCTTTTTTCACATTCACAGGTTGCCCACCTCTTTCTATTTTGGACTCCCTGATGCCCAAGAATAAAAGATGGAGGGCGAGAAGAGGAGTAATCACCAAGGGAGGGTTGGCCTGGGGGGCAAGGGGGCAATTGCCCCCCAGGCTGGTCATGAATATGGGCCAGTGGGCCACTGCCTCACTCAATTTCCCATTTGCTGCTGTAAATAGAGTAAACAGAATTTAAGGAGCTAGTATTGTAGCAAGTGCAAGTGGTGTTCAGGCACACGTTTTAGACCATTCCAATGAAGTGATTCCGTGTAAGTAACGAGATCTCGGCACTTCTCAAGAGCCTCCATGTCGACCGACACGGATCTCCTGCTGACAGCTTTACAGCTGTCAGTAGGAGAAATCAAACTTTAAACGCCCGTATCTCTTAAACCATAGCGGTTTGAGATATACGTTTTTTTGCATTTAGATCAGCTTTTTAAGCTCTTCTAAATGCAAAAAAGTTTTTTTTAGACATTACTAACACTTTAATGGTTAATCTAGGAAGAAATTCATAACGACCACTATGAATAAATGGTGTATGTACAGGTTCCCTGAAGTTAATATTTAATTAGTACTGAATATCATGTCCACTTAGGTGGACGTAATTCCTTGTTGTAGGTCTCAGTACCCCCCAACTCCTCCTACTGAAGCCTTTTCAGAAAGGCATATTTTAGTGGGAATGCTCTGGGGTCTGGAGTATGGGTAGAAAGAATAGCATCCTGATGATATCCAGTGCCAATTAAAGACACATACTGAGGAGCCAGCCCACACAGAATCGATTCATAGCAGCCTTCAGGTTTCTAAGGTAGAATAAATGGTATCCTTTTAACCCTGTGAATATTAGATGGGTATCCAATGCATTTCAATACTCTGGATACCTCTCTGACAATTAAATGGTTAAGCCTGAAAGGAGACATATGTAAGGGTGTACATCTGGAATAGATCAAGCACAGCACAAGGCACAAATAAAAGTTCCTAAAATTGCCACTGATTTATATTGCAATTTTATTCCCTTGCACTCTAGAGAGGTGTGTGTTATACTACTCCACAATGAGTTAGACTGCTCTCTAGCATTTAAGGGGATAAAAGTTAAATTTAATCCTTTAAGCCTTTGAATGCCAGAGGGGTGTACAATATATTGCTCTGCATTGTACTGTACAACCCTCTGCCACTCAGACTGGTTAAGTACCAGAGAACTGGGGAATATTTTGTATCCTGGAGGCCAGCATTTTTGCTATCCATCTGTTTAGATATGATTCCTATAGGTAACTTTCTAGTTATATATGGAACAGTATGTATTGTGTGTCTTTCCCAGTGGACAGTGTATGTGTGGTTCTGTGGCTAACAGTGGAACAAACCTGGGGAAGCAGGCAGTGTATATGAGGTCCTTTGGCTACCAGTGGTACAACCCTGGGATGTCAGACAGTACGGCTACCAGTGAGCAGTGAAACGCTTGGATGTCAGACAAAGTACATGTTGTTCTGTGACTACTGGTGGGGCAAGGCTGTGATGAAAGATATTGTATAGGTGCTTTTGTGACTACCAGCGGGCCAAGGTTCTAGAAGCAGGTAGTCAATGTGTGAATGCCAGAATGGAGTCTAACACACTGTAAAGCAATGGGGGGTGGGGCACTAAGGCCTGATAAAGAGATAATAGCACCCTTTTAGTCCAAACCTTCATCCTTTGGTGCTGATTGCAATAGACGATCAATAACAGCGGCCTGGATGGCACACACTGCCTTAATTTCCTCCCTCCTCTACCTGGCATTCTATAAACTGAACCTGAAGGCCCACTTGTATCATCAATGATGACCGTGGGCATTCAAAGTTCTTTCATCCAACCCAGAAGTTTGAAGAAGGCCATGCTAAGAAGGGAGTGAAGTAAGGCAGTGAATGCCTGCCAGGACACCAATACTGATCATCTATCACAGTCAGGAAGATCCTGATGCCCCAGATGAGGTCGGACTTGTGTGGGAACCATAGATCCTGCTCTGAGTTTAATTTGAATGCCCATAGCTGCTCTAGCGGATGTTGTAGAGATCATGTGAATTTCAACTTTAAAAACCTGGTCTTCCCTACACGCATAATTATCATGGTATTGGCGTCACAGGTCCAGTTTGCCAACAACATGAATATGAGGTTGGCACTCAAAGGGTTAAATCAATGAGAATTGTAAGCTGTGCCAGTGCTTTTCTCCAGTACTGTACCTGTTTATCTTCAATGACTGCAACTTCAAATTCTAGTTCTACACAAAAAAAAAAAAAAGAAGTATATATATCTTTTTATGCTTTGGCTGCTACAGACACCTCCAAAAAATTGCTTTGGAGTTGTCTGTGACATTCAAGAGAGTTAGATTAAAATCCTAGGCACAAATGTCTATTTGAATCACTGGCTCATTTCCAAGCAACTGACTGTTCAGACCATTGTGTGGTTGCTAGAGCTATAGAAACACTATTACATGCACATAGACAGGACAAATTGTATATACATTCATCAGTGCAAGCAGATAAGGGGACTCTGCATGAAATGGACCATGAATGAAATCCGGTAACCTGTTCTACCTGATCACAAAGTCCCATGAGAACACTGAATAACAGCTTTACAGATATCCCATGCACAGCATTATTTGGTACAGTATGTTGAAAATCTTGAAAACATTTCCATCTGTCAAAAGCAACAAATGCCAGGTTCCATAGTGAAGCAGGTGCCAAATTGAATCAACCAATTATTTGAAAGCATATTACAGTGAAGGGTGAATTGGGAGAGAATTAAATCAAAATTTCATTTCAGAAAAAATATGCTGTTCAGAGTGGACAACCATCTAAAGCAGGAGTAGCCAACTGCTAGTCCTCCATCTACAACCAGATGTTTATGAGACTATATGACTCATGCTCTCCCTTAGGGTATATTAACTGCACTTAATGTGGAACTCTCACCTCCCATAATGTAAAGTTTATTGACTTAGTCAACTTCAGTAAAGCTTCAATCCGTTTGTTGTTTTGTTTTTTTTTTTGGTTTTTTTAATCTGTATGGTCCCGGAGATATTAGCAGTTAAAGAGTTACCTGATGGTGTCCCTGGTGAGAACAAGAAGTACAGCTCAAGACTGAAAGGCTGTCAATCACCTCCCCTCCTCCTCCCATGTTGTGCCTCATTCCCTCCTCCTTCAGAGACTCCCAAATCATCATGTGACCTGCAAAACGCTCTTCCAGGTCATATCGTCAACTCTTTCGCTCCCAGGAGATGAAAGTCCATTTCAGTCAACTGGGACATTTATTTATTACCTGGTTGTAGTGGCTTAGTAGTAGTAGTAGTGGTTGTAGTGGCCTTATACACCATCCAATATTGTCAGTCTTCTCACAGGTGTCATTAATCCTTAAAGGGCCGGGAGGGTACACAATGAGAGTGCATGAACATGCTCTCACTTTGCCTCCATGTGACCTGGAGGTGCATTGAAAAAGCGTGCGCCAGGCCACATGAAGATTTGTGAGTCTCTGAAGGAGAAGGGAATGACGTAGAACAGGTGAGGAGGAGAGGAGGTGACTGACAGACTTTCGGTCCTACTTATTCATTCTCCCCTTAGGATATCCAGGTGATAACAGTTGTCACAGGAATGCACATGAGAAGGACATTGGTGCCGGTGAGTGATCAGTCACAGTAGTAGGCTAAGGTATTAACGCACATAAGAAAAGTGGAGTCATTCTGGAACAAACTGCAGCATAAGGGTGAAGTAAAAAAAAACACCAGTAATCCCCATGAATTGGAAATGTATCACTGTCCTGCTTTAACCCTCTGAGCCCAGAGGGGTACGTGCTCTGGCACTCAAAGGGTTAATGTTCAACTGAACAGAAAACTCTCTGGAAACAAGATCAAGGAGCTCACTGTCAGGAACATAAATGTATGAAAAAGTGGGTAAATACGAAAAAAATAAATAAAACGTACATGCAATCTGACATTAAATATTATGCACTTGCAGAAGCAATGCTTTGCACACTCCTCTGGTCCTGAAGAGGTTAAAGTTTAAGTAAAGTTTTATTATGAAAACATTCCACACATTTTAGGGCTTTTCATGCGAAATACAATAACCGGGTGGAGATTCACTAAGAGGTGATGAAGTGGAGATGACTTCTGCTGTTTATCACTTCTCCAATTCTTATGTTTTTCTATTAAGCCTGTGCACTAAGATTCCTTCAGCTTTGGAGATCTTAGTGCATAGGTTCCATAGAATAACATAGGAATCTGAGAAATGATAAACTGGAGAAGTTATCTCCACTTTATCACCACTTAGTGAATCTCCCACCATAATCTCCATTGATTTAAATAGCGCACTTAACCACTAGAATGCTAAAGATATCTCCCGTGTACTGAAACCTCTAGCATACAAGGAGGTAGAAGCCCCACTTACATCTAAAAGAATTTAAAGGCCTTATTTAAATTAATTGTCATTTGGAGACTTTTCATTTCTCCTCTACAGCGCTCTTTATCTTGTGCATAAGGCCCTAAAAGTTAAGACAACATATTGGGCTTTATGTATGGGAGCAAAAAGGAGCAATTCTGTGCACAGCAACGGCACCATAGGTGAGACATAAACATATCCAGAACTCACATTGATTTAAATGGGTCTTTTAAACCCCTGTACAAGTAGAAAAACAGAACATAACCATCTAAAAGTACAGAAGTTAACAGAAATACAATACACACTACAAAATGCACATGGAGAGATTCCCAATGTATAATGCCCATTTCTCCCAGTCCTCATATGTATCTGGTATCTCTCAATTACAAGTTACTTTCTCCTTTTATATGGGCTACTCTTTTCTGATGTTCACACTGTGAGCGATCGCCAGCATCAGTCCGTGTTCTCCTTATCGAAGCAGATATTCCATGAACAACATCTATGACTCTAAGGAAAAGACTATACAGAAAGCAGCAATATGTATTGAGTTGCTAGTGCATTTCTCTTTATGTTATCCTTCTCAGTCATGCCCCCTAAGAGATTTGCCTGTGTCCTCTGTGAGGAAGGCTGCATCCATGATTCTATACACTTTCTTTAGAGTTAGCCATGGTGCCATAGGTTCTATTCACTGAAAATCTGTTTTGATAAAGAGAACAAGGACTGTGTCTTGAGATGAGCATTGTGAACATCAGGAAAGTAAGAGTGGTCCATAAACAAAGGGGAGAGGAACCAGGGTGTGATAAAGCAGCGATAACGTCTACAGTGATATAATTTCTCCAGTTCCGACGTTATTCTGTGGATCCTATGCACTAATATCTCTCAGACTTCGGAGATCTTAGTGCATAAGCTCTACAGAATAACAAAGGAACTGATGAGTTTTCCACACTGGAGAAGGTATCTCCTCTTTATCACCTTAGTGCATCTCCCCAAAGGAGGGAACAGCTGGTCACCAACAGACAATGGATACAAAAGGTGGACTGAGAGGGCATGCAGCATCACGGCTCCAAAAGGACAGAGTGATGTGCATTATCTGATGGGAAAGTTTGCAAGTGTATACTGTATTTCTAATTTTAGGAGGTTTCTTTGCTGCTTTTCTTTTACTTGTAGATTGTCGTTGTAACACATTAGGCAGCATTTGTGGAAAACTGTAATATTAACCACAGGTGGACAAGTTGCTGTTTTATTTCATAGAATCAGCTCATATATATCAATTTTCATCATCATTCCTCTGCCATCATCCATTTTCTTCATTAATATTACTGAAAACACCAGGACACTGTAGGACAACCAAAACAGTGTAAGTAATTTTCTACTGCTTTTATAGTAGTTTCCAGCATTTTAACAATTTTGTATTATTCTTTAAACATTTTATTTCCACTCCTGTATTATCATTTATGGAACTTACATAAGATTTAGTAGTCTGCACATCCATTAATCCTGGCAGTATCATGAAACGATGGGCTTATGTACTAGTTGTTCAATAAAACTACTGAATATCAGTAAAACGGCCAAACAACAGCCTACGTAATGTGACTATGCAAAGAAACCAGAGAACAATTATAATTTGTATAATGGAAAAAATTACCTCTAGCATTTCACTCAGACGAACATCAGTTCTTTGCTGGCAAAAGAAAAAAAAATTATAGAAACAAATAGGTAAAATAATACTGTATCAAATGGCTAAGTAAACAAGAAAATACATTTTCCCTTGCACAGCAGCCTCTCAAAGATTTATGAATTTCTGCTAGAGTATTAGTATTCCGTTCCAGTTTTAATATAAGGAGCCTATACACCAGGGGCTTTCACAAAACACTGTGGCTTAGGCCAACCTATCACATTATTACCTCTGTGTGTGCAACTTAACTGCACCATTTTAAACTGGAACTGTCACTAGCATACCTCCCATCGTTTCAAATGGCCAAAGACACTTCTGAGGGTGTGTCTGGTGGACGGGACAATACCAAGAATTTTCAGGTAATTTCATCACTTACTGACATCTTTTTGTGTAACTGAATAAATAACGAAGAACAAAATTATTTTATTTACACAGATTAATGTATGAACTCATATAGTGAAGATTAAACAAACATTGTGAGTTTTATTGTTGTGGAGCAATGTAACGCACTTATATACACACCACACTATCTGATCTCCTAAAAAGAGGGACATCAAGGTGGGAAAGAGAGACAGAGGGATTTGGGTCTGAAAGAGGGACAATAGGAAGGTACGCACTAGTACACATTCTCTCCTATGGGAGACCATCACATCTTGGCAGGATTTTAATGATTATCAGTTTTGCAAATTAGCTAGTGTGACAGGAAGTATCAGGTGGAATGTTATGATCTGTCTGACATGTCAGCCATTACAGTTTAACCTGCATACACTGACAAATAAATTATGTTAAATATGTCAAACATTTGTTTTAAATAAAAATGGCTAACATATATAGGTGATGTTGAAAGAGGTTTTTAATCAATTAAGTTGGTATATGATGCTAGTTACACTTTAACTCCTTAAGGACCCATGATGTGCCACAGCCTTCATGGGAAAACTTGCATTAAGGACCCATGACGTTCCTGGCACGTCATGGAATTCAGGTGTCCATGAATGGCTGTACGGGGACACCTGAATCCATTAGGTCAAAAAAAAAAAAGGCCCCGTGCGGCCAGTTGTTAAGGGTGATAAACACCTGATATTTTAAAATGAGACTTGGGGATTTAGGGCTCTAAAACTGTAACTAGCAACTTGACAGATCTGAGTGCACAGGCTGCACAGAAAGGGAGCACACTAAAGAGTTTATCTCACCTTTACCACACTTCAGTGTATCTCCCCACGTTCTGATTGGTATATTCCATGTATATACACATGACATTTGCATGAAAAAATATATTAGAAGAAACTAACTTTCCTACTGATTGGCTGTATTTCTAATCATTTATAAAAACCTACATACATGTGGCAGCGATTGCACGCATGGATCATTGTTCTATATACACAAGGGCTTATGTAAAAAGACAAAAATAGCAATACTGGAAAATGTCAACTGAACCACAGAACACAAATACACTTTTCCACCGATATAAATGGGAGTTTTAACCCTTTGGATGCTACTGGGATCATCTCATTGTGAAGAAATGTGTTGAAACCCTAGCATCCAAAGGGTTAATTTTACAAACATGGCACAGCTGTTTTTCCCCAGCATTTCCCTGCTTTTGCCTTTATACATAAAGCCCATGGTTTCTGCACACCAGCCCTTTGAATGCAGAGGTGTACCTAATACATTGCTTTGCAATGTGTTGAATACCCCTCTGGCACTAGAACGGTTAAAGAACCTTGATCTTAATCTTACACAAACCTATCTCATTACCAGTGTTTTAATAGTCCTCAGAGACTTAAGTAGACCAATCAGCTGCTGCCTTTTTCTTTGGTTTGATAGAAGTCCCAGGCTAGCCTGAGTAAATCCTTCCTTCGCTGCATTGAGGTGTCTATGAGAAAAAAAAACAAAAAAAATGTTAGCAAATGGTCTGAAAATGAAAAAAATGTCATTAACCCCTCAAGTGCCAGAGGGATGTGCAAAGGAATACGATGCACACCTCCTCTGGCCCTCACAGCGTTAAAATAATTATCCCAGTTACATAGTAAATTAAGTGGAAAAAACACAAGTCCATCAAGTTCACTCTCTGCCACAGTTTATCCCAGAAAAGGAGAACGACATACTCTATACATGTGTAAAGGTTTGGGTATCCTTCCAGTTGATCCACTAGTGTCTTTTTTTTGTAAGGTCTCAGGACTTAATAGACTTGTTAGGCTTTAATCTAAGTTAGGTGATGACAATTCCAGAGCTTAATAAATTCCATGTCTCTCAGGGTGTTGTGCTTATTATATTCATCACCTATGAGCACCTCTAAGCAGCTGACTGATGATCAGAAAATAAAGATAATTTACTTGCAACTTCCACTGTGCTTAATATAATGAAAGGGTCACTTTTATTCACATATTCATATTTGAAAACTTTATTAAAAACTGCCTGTGTATCATGATAGCCAAAGACCTGCTAACATTCTGTTAAGGAGATATCCATACTTGGTACCATATGCCATTTGCAGTACCCAAGCAGTTTCATATGCCAATGAATGTGTTCTGCGACATTACATATGCTAATGAAGAGCTGTGCTGCACCAGGATGTTTTCACTTTTGCTTTTCTCAGAAATAAAAGTGTGAACATATCCCAAACTATACATCTGTTGTACACTTGGTTAACATGACACAGACAGTATTGGATGAAGTTTTTAAATCTGTAAAAAATGGTCAGGAATGTAAAGCAAAAAACCTATATCACTGCAGACGTCCTGCATGAAAGTTTAGCTGGCATAGAATTAGTGGTGCACCAGTCCACTGTGCAGTGTTGCTTATACAAACATGATGTGCATGGAAGAGTCATGAGAAGGAAACTTTACCTGCGATCTCATCACTAATGCCAATGTCTGAAGTATGGAATACAACACTTATGTAAACCAGAGGTGATTTGGAATCATGTGTTGTAGTCTAATTAAGTGAAAAATCAAACTCTTTGTATACATTCACCAGAGGTACAACTGGAGAAAACAAAAGGAGAAGCACATCAAGAAAAGAACAACTTGCTAAGCATGAGGGTAGATCTATATTGCTTTGGGGCTGTGTGGTAGCCAGTGGCACAGCAAATATTGTGTGAGTAGAGGGAGGAATATATTCTACTATCAACAAATCCTGGAAGTTAATGTCCCACAGTCAGCAAAGAAACCAAAGCTGAAAACATGAGATTACAACAAAATCAACCATGAACTACTTCAAGAAACTAAAGTTTAAAGTTTTGGAAAGGCTTTCACAATCCCGAGACATTAATATCATTTAATATCTGTGGGTAGATCACAAACATGCAGTGCATGCAAGTTGAATTCAGAATAATTCTGAACTAGAAGCATTCTGCAAAGCAGAGTGGAAAAAATTCCTAATGGAACAACAGAAAGACTGTCAGTTGTCTACAAGAAACGTTACGAGGCTCTGATTTCTGCCAAAGTACTGACTAATGGACTGCCCAAACGTTTGCGTATCTGTATTTTCTGTATTTTATTTTTTTCATATCTGAAAAATTCAGCAAATAAATAGTGACTGTGCATTGCAATTCATAAAATATGTCAAAACATCCACTGCAGCAAATAAACTTCACTTATTTTCACTTAGAAAATCAATATAACATGTAATTTGTCCACTAGATCTTAACTGTTGATAAGACATACAGTTCTTTGTATAGACAGTACTCTCAGGCTTCTTTCTGTCTTGTAGTTCTGTCTTTAACACATACATTTTGACAGTGCTCATTGAATATTTCCTACTCATATCCCTCTGTGTAGCTACCAGGCACACACTAGCAACCCTTCTTTCATTCCACATGAGGAAATCCTACACCCCATCTCCTACTATCTCTCTCTCTAGCCATTCAAAGTTCCCTACTCTCAGGTGATATATCCACACATCCTAGTGTCAGTCCCACAAATCTCAGCATCTAATTTCCAGCAGTCCTTAGATTCCCTCCACTACTTTAATCAATCTTCAAC
Source organism: Rhinophrynus dorsalis (assembly GCA_037306005.1). Lineage (NCBI taxonomy): Eukaryota > Metazoa > Chordata > Amphibia > Anura > Rhinophrynidae > Rhinophrynus > Rhinophrynus dorsalis. The sequence goes on from CM074723.1 coordinate 413,111,915, forward strand.
ATCTACACCTTAAATTTCTAGTATGGGGGTCTCACTCCACATTGTAGGCTTACAAGGGCAGTGACCTCTAAATATTTTGCTTCAGCAAAAGTTAATTATGTTTTTGTAATCATTGTTTCACTTTTTGTACAAAGCTGCATAATAAATTGGTGCTTAAAGGGATAGTAATACTTAAAATGTAAAAAAAAAATATGTTGTAGGGTTTATCCCCCTGAGTAAAACAAGGGTACTCCCACTGCTGAAAGGTGTTTCATTCAAAAGTTATTAATTTTCAAAGTTGAATTTTTAGGTGCAATATCACAGTGGCCTGAAATTGTACAGTGGCGCTGTTGCTACACCATCCTATGAAGATTTATGGTCCCAGGACCAGAGCTGTCCATAGGATTGTGTAGCAACAGCGCCACTCTACAATTTCAGGCCACTGTGATATTGCACCTAAAAAATTTAATTGAAAATTAATAACTTTTGAATTAAAGACTTTTCAGCAGTGGGAGTACTCTTGTTTTACTCAGGGGGATAAACCCTACAACATATTTTTTTTACATTTTAAGTATTACTATCCCTTTAAAGGATCAGTAATGCCTGTTTATAACTTTATTTAATATTGTAGAGGTTACAAAGATAAAATATTTGGAGAAAATGCCAACTCTGAAATCCTTACGGTTTGAGAGATATTCACCGCTAAAGTTTCCCTTTTCCTGATGTCAGCTGTAAAGCTGACAGCAGCAGATTTGAGTTGGCTGGCTCCAGGAGGCTCTTCAGCAGAGCCGAAATTGCTTTATTTAAAAAGAATTACTTCAATGGAACGGTCTACAAAGTGTGCTTGCAAACCAGGCACACTTTGTAGACCCTTCCAATGAAGTAATTATTTTTAAATAACGCGGTTCTGGCTCTGCTGCAGAGCCGCCGGCTGCTCCCAGGACCGGGATCTCCTGCTGTCAGCACAGCACTGATGTCAGGAGAAGGGGAGGGAGGGAGGAACTTTAGCAGAGAATATCTTTCAAGTCGTAAGGGTTTCAGAGATGGCACGTTCTTCAAATACTTTATTTCTGTAACCTCTACAACATTAAATAAAGCTCTAAACTAAGAAATAAAAGGATTTAATAATAATACAGGATGATAAAATCGCAAATTACTATGTTATACTAAGGACTATGATGTCTCCATCTTATATGCTCCATATAATAACACAGTAAATGGAGAGTTTATCACAGTGAAGACATTCTTTCCTCTTTATCACATCTTAGTGCATATCCTGAGAGACCCAGGTAATTTATCCTGCATAATGCAGCACATGAGCACCAGTGAAGGACCAGAGGACTAATTTTAGGTATCCTGTTGCACTGGTGATGAAGCATTTAAAATGTAGCGGGAAACAAAATTGTATATTTAATTTCTCACTGTTTAAAATGTTGCCTTATTAACCCCTTAATGACAGAGGTTTTTTTTTTTCCATTATACCGAATGACTTCCTGGACTTACCAGGTAAGTCGTCTGTCACTAAGGGGTTAAAACAGCACAGGCAAACGTTGAATGATTGTTAGCATAGGGTAGGTTACATTAGAGTAGGTTGGAGTAGTTACGTTAGGGTAATTAGGTTAGGGTAGTTTGGTGATTCAGTTGTTCTTTTGAGTTATTTTTTTTTATTTAATGTTTTTATAATTATTATTTTTTAAACGGTAGTTAGGTTAGGGAACTTGGGGGTACAGCTGTTTTAATAAGGATACATTTTAAACGGCAACATTTTAAACAAGACATTTGTGACTCATACACACAAAAACACAACATTTTTAAACTGAGCCCTCTTTTCAGATCTCCGTTCTGCTCCCCAGTTGCAGCCCTGGCTTAATCAGTATGTGTGCTCCCAGGGATGGAGATCTACCATAAGGGGAACTATATGATGATAGTTTCCCTTTAAAAAAAAAAGAAGAAGATTACCCCTCTGGCACTCAAAGGGTTACGATGCTCTGCAACAGACTGTAACCCCTTGGATGCTAGATATGTCTCCAATGTACTGCAATGTAAGGGTTACAATATTTAAATTATATTAAAATATGAAATAAAAATATTTTTGTTATTTACCTTCTCCCATTAGTACAAATAACCCCGGCAAGTTGGAGGCTGGTCTGCAAAGAAGTAACACGTTCCAGTTCCTACAAGGCAACAGATTACATTTACATGGTGTCCGCATTCAGCAAAAGTTCTTATCAAGAACGGATTTGTTCATTATTACAAGTGAAAAGTCAATCCACTGACATTATTACAATGACAACAATCCTCAGTAAATACATACATTTGTTTTATTAATATTGAATCCTTCATCTGAGAACCCTCAGGTAGAACCGTCACCTCTCCACATTCTTATCTCAATGGGGACATCCACCTTGACAGGATTTGTATAATTGTCATTTTAACCCTGAGTGCTAGAGGAGGTATGCAATGTATTGCTGTGCAATGCTTTGCATACCCTCTGGTACTGAAAGAGTTAAGCACATTAGGTACTACTGGATAGCAGGGAGTGGCAGGAGGGATGGAGAGTAGTGTGGAATTGCATAAATTGACAAATAAATACAGTTAAATATACACAGTCAAGTCTTCCCTGCCCAAACCTCAGGGAGTACCTGACGTGTCAGATTCCTCTGAAGAGGAACTTCTGGTGGATTCAGATGTTGAGGAATGTTCTGTGCTGGGCTCCTCTCAGTTTTTTGAGGATCCTTTTGAGGCTGATCCTGAACCCTCCTCTGAGTGCCTGATCAGGGCTGTCTTAACTACTCTTAACATTCCTTTAGTTCAGGAGGTTCCTTCTGACCCATTTGATGTGTTCCAGGAGCCTAAAAAGCCCCTTACTTACTTTCCACCTAACTCCACTCTTGAACGCCTTGTGTCTGAGGAGTGGAAATCCCCAAACAAAAAACCCTCTGTGTTCAAGAAATTTGCCAGGCTTTATCCCTTTTCTGAAGCAGCGCTTACTCAGTGGGTTCATGTCACAGTACCTTGTTTCCAGCGCCGCCACTTCAAAGACGCTCTGCGTCTTTCCACACGTCATCTGCAGGCAAGAGGCTTCAAGCATGCTGCAGTCCTCTGTTTTATGTGTGTTTGTTTCCTGTAGTCTTCTCCTACCTACTTCCTCCCTCTAGCTGCTCCTCCTACCTACTTCCTGTGGAGGGGTTTAAAGAGCAGACTGAGTCCTGACTCAGTCAACCTTATGTTGGTGTTCAGAGTAGTTCATTATCTAGGATTCCTGTGTATGATCCGGCATGTCTGTCCATCCATTCTGGTGTTGACCTGTGGCTCTGTCTGACTATTCTCCTTGTGCGTTCCGATTTGGCTCCTATATCCTTTCTGGTGCAAACATGTGGCTCTGGCTGACTACCCGCTCCATGTATGACCTAGGCTTGTCTGACTACACACTCTGGTGTTGACTTGGGGCTCTGTCCACTGTGCATCCAGCATTCCATCACTTCAGTAGATATCCTATCTGGTGCAAATCTGTGGCTCTGGCTGACTGCCCGCTCTGTGTATGACCTAGGCTTGTCTGACTACCCACTCTGGTGTTGACTTGGGGCTCTGTCCACTGCGCAACCAGCATTCCATCGCTTCAGTGGATATCCTATCTGGTGCAAACCTGTGGCTCTGGCTGACTGACTTTGGCTCATCTGACAATCCTATCTGGTGCTTACTAGAAGGCCCTGTCTGTTCGCTCCTAGGGTTGGTTCCTAGTATTGACCTGGGGCTAGCAGACTCACAGCTACTGACTGCAGGCTGAGTCAGTATCGCTCTTGGGCGTTACCTTACCGTGAGACTCCCACAGGCTGAGGCCTAGTCTCGGACAGTGTGGTGGTGATATTGGGAGACTACTATTCCTGATACAGTACTCGCCTTTTCAGTCACCCACTGTGTGTATATATTATATTGCATTACTGTTATTCTTCTCATAATAAAGGTTATATTAACTAAACCGTCTGACTCCTGGTTCTGCTTGCCAACCGTAACAGTTCATCCTCCCAAAGTGGATGCTCCTGTTTCCAGGCTATCTAATTCTACTGCCTTACCAGTCTCTGATGCCTCTGTTCTGAAGGACTGGACTGACAAGAAACTTGAGGTCTCCCTCAAGTCCATTTTTGCCCCTGCTGGTCCTGCCATGCGTCCAGCATTCGGTGTTGCATGGGTGAACCGGGCCATTGAGGTCTGGACTGAACAGCTCACCCGGGCTGTCTGTCAGGATGTGCCTACTTCGGATAAGTTGCACCTTCTCGCTAACATTTCTGAGGCACAGCACTATGTTTCTGCTGCCTCATTTGATGCCAGCCGTTTGGTGGCTAGGGTTTCCACCATGTCTGTGGTGGTCAGACGAACTCTTTGGCCCAAGATCTGGTCTGCTGACACTGCTTCTGAGAAAGTGTTGCTCTCCTTACCCTTTCAGGGTACCGCCTTGTTTGGGCCAGATCTTAAGGATCTGATCAGTAAGGCCACAGGGGGTAAGAGTACTCTTCTACCCTTGGTTCCCAGGAAGAAATTGCCGCTTAAACGTAATTGGTATTTTCGTTCCTTTCAGAATGAGACACGTCCAGCGAACTCAGCTCAGCATTCCTCCTCCAAGCCCAAACAACATTGGAAGCCCAAGGTCTTCTCCAAGGCCAAGGCTTCCAAGCCTTCTTCAGCATGACTCACCAAACCCGGGTCCACACTCTGCTGTGGATGGTCCTTTGCGACACTATCACAGCATTTGGGAGGGTTCAGTGGTGTACCCATAGGTTTTACAGGTGGTGACGGAAGGGTACAGGATCCCTTTAATCTCTCTTCCTCCCTTTTGCTTTCGTCCTCCTCACTCACCTCAGGGCGTAGAGAAACGCTGTCTGTTTGGTGCTGTTCAGGCTCTTCTGGACAAGGACATTCTAGAGCCGGTGCAAGTTCAGGACAGGGGTATGGGTTTTTACTCAAACCTCTTTGTGGTCTCCAAGAAGGATGGCAGTTGTTGTCCCATTTTGGACTTGAAGGATCTCAATTCCTTTGTGACCCAGGCTCATTATCATCAGGAGTCTCTACGGACGGTGATTGCTGCCATGTCCCTGGGGAATTCCTTGCTTCTCTGGATCTTCAGGACGCATACTTACATATTGCCATTCATCCATAGAGCCGGCAGTACCTCCGGTTTGCCTGCGACAGTGGACATTTTCAGTTCTCAACTCTTCCATTTGGTCTGACGACAGCTCCTCAGGTCTTCAACAGTATCCTGGGAGCCTTAGTGTCCGTCCCCCACCAGAACAGCATCAGTGTTACTCCATACATGGACGACCTGCTTCTGAAAGCCCCTTCTGAGGAACTTCTTCATCAGCAGGTTCAGCAATGCATTCATGCTCTCATCCATCATGGGTGGATCATCAACTCGGACAAGTCAGATCTTATCCCATCTCAGCATCTGGTCTTCCTGGGCTCTCTCTTCGACACTCAGAAGAGCATAGTGTTCCTCACGGATGAGGTGGTTCACTAGATCGCCCACAGGATTTCAGCTGTTCTGGCTCAAGATCCACTTCCAGTCAAGAAGCTGTCCTCTCTAGTGGGAAAATTCATCTCCAACCATATAAGCGGTCCCATTTGCCATGGCGCACACCAGGGAGCTCCAGTGGTTTGTGATCCAGGTGTGCAAGGGTCAACCGGACCTTCTGAAGACATCAGTTTCTCTTCCTCTTCATGTGGAACTGAGTTTGTCATGGTGGCTCATCCTTTCCAACCTGCTGAAGGGCAAGTCATTCCTGGTATCCTTCTGGACCACGGTGACGAAGGATGCCAGCCTCTCTGGCTGGAGAACGGTCCTGGGTCGCTTGAGCGTTCAGGGTCGGTGGTCTCCGGAGGAATCCACCCTTCTGATTAACATATTGGAGCTTTGGGAGATATTTCATGCGCTTCGACATTGGACATCTCAGTTGGAAGACTGTCCGGTCCGAGTAGAGTACGACAACGCCACGGCTATGACTTACATCAACAAACAGGGCGGAACAAGAAGTCTTGCCGCTTAGTTAGAGGTGAACGCTATTTTGTCCTGGACAGAAGAACACGTCCCTGCCATATCCACTGTACACATTCCTGGCGTAGACAAACGTCATGGCAGACTTCCTTAGTCGACACACAGTGGACAGCAGAGAATGGGAGCTACTCCCAGAGGTGTTCAACCTCATTGTTCAGAAGTGGGGTCTTCCTTACATCGACCTGATGGCGACAAGACACCACAGGAAGGTACCGAGGTTCTACTCTCGGTCGAGAGACCCTCTGGCGGCAGATGCAATGTCCATTCCTTGGTTATTCCCTCTGACCTACATCTTTCCTCCCCTCCCAATGTTGCACAGTGTATTACGGAAATTGCGACTGGAGAATTGTCCAGTTATTCTGATTGCTCCGTACTGGCCTCTTCAGTCATGGTTTCCGGAGCTTCTGGATCTGTCTGTGGTGGAGCCATTTTTGCTCCCTTACCATCCGGCATCTCTTCTACAGGGTTACCTGTGGAAAGAGGATGTTCATCGGCTAGCTTTGACGGCTTGGAAATTGAATCCTCAATATTGAAGAAGAAAGGGTTCTCTTCTGGTGTGGTGGCTACTATGCTCAGTGCCCGCAAACCTGTTTCTTCCAAGATCCAGCATTGTGTCTGGTCGACCTTTCTGTCTTGGTGTGCTGACAAGGACCTGTCTCAGGATTTTGATCTGCCTACGGTCCTGGCCTTCTTGCAGGACGGTGTGGGTAAGGGCCTCAGTTTGAGTTCCCTTAAGGTTCAGACGTCTGCTCTCTCTCTGTTTTCTTTCAGAGGTGCATTGCCATCCTTCCTGATGTCAAGGTTTTCTTCCAGGGTGTTGCTCATGCTCATCCTGCCTTTAAGATTCCTGCTCCTCAGTGGGATCTTAACTTGGTTATGGGCATTCTTCAGCGCCCCCCCATTTGAGTCTTTGGCTACTATTCCTCTACATCTCTTGACGTGGAAAATGGCCTTTCTCCTGGCGATTGTGACTATCTGCCGTGTGGCGGAGTTACATGCTCTGTCCTGTAAACCACCCTATTTGGTGTTTCATAAGGACAAAGCAGTGCTTCACACTTCTCAAGAGTTTGTCCCAAAGGTGGTCTCTGAGTTCCACATCAATCAGGAGATTGTGGTGCCCTCTTTCTGCCCGGACCCCACCTCTGACAAGGAGAGGGATCGCCACTTGTTAGACGTGGTGCGTTGTCTCAAGTTTTATGTACATCACACTGAGTCTATCAGGCAATCAGATGCGCTGTTCATCATTCTTGAGGGTCCTAGGGCAGGAAGACCTGCATCCAAAGTGGCTATTGCTTCTTGGATCAAGTCCACTATTTGTAAGGCTTATGAGCTGAGGAAGAAACCTGTTCCGTTCAAGGTCACAGATCATTCTACATGATCTGTTGGGGCCTCTTGGGCTTACAAGGCCTCTGCTGATCAGTTGTGCAAGGCGGCCACTTGGTCATCTGTGCACACCTTTTCGAAGCACTACCATGTTGATGTGCTGGAATCGGCTGACGCCAGCTTTGGGAGGAAAATCCTGGAGGCAGTCTTGCCTGTCTAGGATTTCCTTCGGTTCTTGGTGCTTCCTTCACTTTTGAGCCCTGTTGGCTCTAGTTCAGTGTGCTGTGTAACAGTTTCTGGGGTGGTGTTACCCCTGTTCAGTGTCCGTTGACATTTCATTAGTTTTGTTGGACTGTCTCTGATCTGATGGTTCATATGTGCATTGGTGACTTTGGGGGCCTTGCTCCTGGTCCTTGCCTTACTTCCCGCCTCTGGGAAACTCAAAGGTTGGACATCCCAGAGTTACCAGTAACCTGTATTGGACGGGTTACTGGTCTCCCATCCTGTCAAGGGACCATGCTTGGCTCTCCTGTGGCAAACTGTGGGGGTCCTTCGGGGTCATGCTCACAGGAGTTTTCTTTCCCTTCTACTATCTAGTCAATAGTTAATGTCTCAAATATTTCTGGAGCTGGTTGGCTAGCTGCAGCCAAGGAGGGAAGGTAGGCTCCACCCCCTGCATACATTTCTAGAATTGTTCCTGCCTACTTAAAGGGGCGCATCACCTACCCAGAGTTACCAGTAACCAATATTGGACGACAGAGAAAAATAAATATATAAATGCTCTGTGGCTTAACTTCTTTATTTAATTCCAGTATAAAATGTTAATGGTTGTCCAATTTTAATTATTAATAAAACAATACACAGTGGATTACAAAAATAGAGCATCACAAAATCTCCACTCATTATGTTTAACCTTTTGAGTGCCAGAGGGGTACACAACACATTGCAAAGCAATACACTCAAAGGGTTAACCCCTTGAATAGTAGAGACATTTACAATGAATTACAAAGTAATACTTTGGGGTCATCTCAGGCGTCCAAGAGTTAGAAAACAACAACAACAAAACCCTTTTCTTAACTCCTTATAAGGACCAAAGGACCACTAAATATTGCAAGGAATTTTCTCCTGCGTAAAATTGCTATCAGTTTCTTTACAGTTGCTACAACTCAAACTCTAATAAAGAAGAACTGTTACTATGACATTCTAAGGAGAACGACAGTCAATGACTCGCCTCTTCTACAGAATGCAGTAGAATAATTGCCTGGACACCTGATGGCATCTTTGTTACAAGATCAGTATGACAGAGAATAGACTGAACAGTAATAACTTCAACATGAGTAGAAGGTAGTCTTGTATTACTCATCAGGAAAAGCCTAAAAGTTTATTGTTAAATTATTTTTCCAAAATCTTTTCTGTTGCAATGCGTTGACTTCTACTCTGGTACTCAAAGAGTTAACAAAATCAATTCAGAAGAAAAAACAGAACTATAACGTTTGTTTTTTGTTTTGTTTCTTTTTAAAGCTGAAAGTGAATAACTATAAACGCCAATGTGTTCATCATCCATAAAAGGTCAGGACAAAAAGGAGAAGGGCAGGACAAGAATTGGAGAAGGGCAGGACAAGAAAAGGAGAAGGGCAGGACAAGAAAAGGAGAAGGGCAGGACAAAAAAAGGAGAAGGGCAGGACAAGAAACTCCCATAGAAACAATTATAAAACCAGCAGCATAAGCCAACAATGATTCAAATTAATAAAAGCTAAACGCTTAAAAATAATGTCCATCGTTTGAATGTCAAAGAAATATCCAATGCATCGGCTACCTCTCTGGCACGCAAAGGGTTAATAAATATATTTCTACACAGCTCAATCATTTGATTTAGATCTATATCACTGAAACACAAGGGTCTGCATATAATTAATATATTAACATATATTAAAAGTGTACAGCCATTAGATAAAATACTAAATAACCAGGAGGAGAGACTAGAGATTAGAAGGAGAGTAAAACTACTCTTGCATAAAAATTACACAGACTTTTTGAACTCTTAAACCAAGCATATAAATTAAATACAAGGTTGTCACAAGACTTTATTTAAAGGGTAAGTGTATCTTACAGGAATAAATGGCTGTACGTGAGAGACTAAACAATCACAGAAAACTCTTAGGGCCGTATGTTCAAAGGGATAATGACAAAAAAATGTATGAAATACAAAATGAAGTCATTGTATGCATGGACATATTTTCTATAGAGGACATGACAAAATACTAGTAATGTCCATTGTGTATGAATTGACTGGCAAAGGGGCGTGGCTAAACTATTCTCCAGTGCCGTACAGAGGAAAAGAAAATTTGTTGTAACTAACGACAAAAAAATGTCTTACAAAAGACAAAATTTTACGTTAATAAAAAAGTGGAGGGAATGTGAAGTTCTGAATGTGAGAATTTTTGTATTTAGTTAAGACATTTTTGTCGTTAGTTAAAACATTTTTGTTGTTAGGTAAGACTTTTTTTGTTCTTACATACGGCACTCAAAGGGTTAACATAACCCGCACCTGCTCTGTGTACTGCCGGTACCTCACTGTCCACGCGATTGCGCCGCATCACTCATGCAATGCAATCATGCACAGTAGAGACTGGCCAAATAATCTCTCCTGCGCATGACTGCATCGTGACAAACTTTCTGGCCTTTGATTATATAGGATTCTAGCACTTTCCCAATAAGTGCCTTACAGCAGCTCCCATAATATGGAAGATATCACAGGGACAAGGAGTCAAGTAAGAAGAAACAAAGGCCCATATTTATAAAAGTAAACTGGAGTTATTCTGGAGTAAACGAACTGCACCAGAGGGGACAAATACAAACTTCTAATCTCCCATGATGCGCTGGAGGCAGCACTAGCATTCAAGGGGTTAAAAAGCTCTATTTAACTGTATGGGAGATTAGGAATTTCTATTTGTCCCCTATGACGCAGTCTGTTTACACCAGGATAACTCCAGTTTGCTTTTATAAACATCGGCCTATGGGACGTATGCAGAAAGCAAGAGATGAGCTGTTCCGAAGAAAACCAACTGCACCTTAGGAGAGAAATTAAAATACCAAAAATCCCACTGTACACGCAATACAAGGAACTTACCCTCTGTGTGCCAGAGATTGCATCTCTGGAACTCAAAGTGTTAAAAATCCTCATTTAAATCAAAGGGAGTTTATAATCACCCCATAGAGCAGTTGGTTTGCTCCAGTTAGTCATTTTATACTTAATATAAGTCCCTATGAGACCTTTTAGCAGGCACATACAGAAAACCTATTAGTTTGTATTATGCTGCCAGTACTTGTGCCACATTCTGTGAATAAGAGGCTGGAATGAATGTTAATCTTGCAGCAGAATAATCACATTGATCAATAGCTTGCAAAGTCAATTTATGAGCTGTTCTGATGCAAATCATGTATTTTATTTACTCTTAAAAATACACTAATCAAAATAGAAGATCACTTGCCACAGAAGGCAGATGAAAAATGGACAGCCTGCAAAATAACATACATCTGCTGACAAATAAGAATGCTTCCAAAATAGCTGGAGTTTATCAAAATTACTCAAGCTGACAAGCATTTCAGTTATTTAAGAATATATTTATTTGGCTACTGAAAACTTACTAATGAGTGTTCATTCTTTACAAAAGTAGGAGGGGAAAAAAAGTAAAAATTTAACTGTCAATTAAATTCAGTTAACCCTTTAAATACCAGACGGGTGCACAAAGGGTTAATGAGTAAAACAAATTATCATTGTTACTAGAGAAGCAGTGGCTGATGATGTAAGAAGAGGAACATCAGGGGCAAGACAACCGCACCATGCTGGACTAACGAAATCCACTTCCGACTAGAATTCTTTGTAACCTCTTATATGTCTCCAATATATTGGGAAGCAATGCAACACATCTGACACCATTCTAGTACAGTGATTCTCAACTTCAGTCTTCTGGGTTACACCAGCAGTGCAGATTTTCAAGATAACTAGGCTCAATCACAGGATTGTAATTAAGGACTTGGTCATTGTAATCAATCCACTTGTGCTTAATGAGGGATATCCTTAACCCCTTAACGACCCATGACATACATGTACTTCACAGGGTTTACGTCCACAAAGGACCAAAGACGTACATGTACGTCATGGAATTCAGGGCTCCCTGCAAGGCTGCACGCCGTTCGGGAAGCCCTGAATCAGACAGAAAAAAAAAAAAAAAAAGGTCCATAGTTCTTAAGTGTCGACCGCGGTCCTTAAGGGGTTAAAACCTGAAATGTAGGCATGCCCCAAGTACTAGACCTGGGAATCACTGTTCTAATATCTAAGTATATCAGCTAAGAATAAATTACAAACAGAACAGGCTTATACGTGTGATCATGCTAAATCTGATGTTTTGTAGCTATGTGCAGGCAACAGGAACACGCATGTTGAATATCTTTACTGGCCAACACCAGAAATGGATTTATACCTCAAGCATCCCAAGGTATATCACTTTCTTGTATCATTTTTGGTACATTTTTCAGTTTACTTTATGTATATACGGCACCCAGACTATGAACAATAGCATCGTGAGTATTAGACATTCTACTCATATTATTATACATAATATGACATCATCTCTCAGCCTCTGCACTACTAGAGCGGCACGCGGGAGCTCTGGTCATAGAGATCTGTGCCGAAGGAGGCACAGATCTGTAAAGACACTCCGCTACACCACCAAGGACTGGAGGTAGGGGAAATGTGCAGATGAAGGGGCAATGTGAAGATGAAGGGGGCATTGTGGAGATGAAGGGGGCATTGTGGAAGGGGCATTGTGGAGATGAAGGGGGCAGTGTGGAGATGAAGGGGGCATTGTGGAAGGGGCAGTGTGGAGATGGAGGGGGCATTGTGGAAGGGGTAATGTGGATGAGGGGGCCAATGTGGTTGGGTGGGCCATGGCAATTCTTTCACCAGGGCCCGGTGGCTTCTAGTTACGCCTCTGTGCAGTCATGCGCAGTAGAGACTCGCCGAACACGCTGATCCTTAGCGGGGAGCTCCAGACGGCTCACAGCGAAGCTCCCTGTGTGCAAAACCACACATGCACAGTAGAGACTCTCTACCACTTTATGTTATAGGATATATATATATATATATAGTTTGTCATGGGGAGCTTTTACAGTAACAAGTTACATATTTATGCAAAATAGAGAAATGATATTAAAAATTATATACAGTTACATATAGATACACATAGATACAAAGAAGTTTTTTTTTTTTTTTTTTGTTTTTTTTAAGGGCTTAAGAATAGGAGAAAATCTGATTTTCTCATGTAGGTTATTCCAGGCTTTCGGAGATCTGTAGGAGAAGGGAAATCGGCTGGTGTCTTTCTTGTAATGTGGGGGATAGAGTTGTTAGCAGTGAAGAGGAGGTTATAGTTCGAATGGAGAGTTGGAGAGAGCACACTGCTCAGGTAGACTGGTAACTTTGTAGAGATACGTTTATAAACTAGGCAAGAAAGGTGAAGGGTACATCAAGATCTGAGTTTTAGCCACTTTAGTTCTTTAAATATATCACACTGATGGGCAGTGTAATTACATTGGAGGACAAAACAACATAGTGAATTATATAGAGCAGAGGTTCTCAACCCGTGCCCTCAGTGGCCACTAACAGGCCAGGACTTAGGAATTTCCCTGCTAGAACACAAGTGTGTTGATCAGAAGCTCAGTCATATTGATTAACTCCCCTGTGCTCTTAAAAGGAAATTCTCAAATCCTGGCCTGTTAGTAGCCACTGAGGGCACAGGCTGAGAATCACTGATATAGAGTGTCGAGTTTACCAAGATGGATTTGAGGTGCAGAAACACGCATTACATCCTCATAGTCTATGACTAGTACTAACATCTGATGAAAAATAAATGTTCTTACCAGGGGACTTATACTGGATCTGTTTCTAATAACAGTGCCTACTTTAGGATGAAAGTTATCATTAAACTTTGTTACAATGGTTACTTGGGTACTGCAGAGTTGAAGTAGTTTGTGCTTTGTACCAAATACCATTGTGACCATTTTGTCAGTATTTAAAGGGGAACATTCACATCAGAAAAACTTTTGAGCACTTGTTTAATCAACTAAGAAGCATTAGGAAAACTGCTCTTCAGTGTGGTGTGAAAGGCTCCTAGCGTTACAGGAAGCGGCGATAAACATTATACTGAGGTTGGAATTCCAGGCTCCCCGTGAGGCTGCAAGCCGTTCGGGGAGTCTGGAATCGGATAATGAAAAAAAAAAATTTGGTCCGTGGTCCTTAAGTGACCGCCGCGTGCGTGTGCGGACGGTCCTTAAGGGGTTAAGTATACAAAGCACTGGGTGCAGCGTTGGGTGCATCTCTGGTACTCAAAGGGTTAAACCTGTGACAGCCTAATGGGTGTTCTTACAATGCAACTCAATGCACAGAACATGACTTCAGTCCTCAGAGAGTTAAAGTGGACCTGTCACACTAAAACACATTGAATTTGGTTTACAAAGAATGAAAATCTTCCTTTGCACTTGGCATTTTACAGTAAAATGAACAGTTTACTGAGAAACAAACCTTTGTTTTGGTGGCATTCTTTATGTTAATTTCCTAGACAGTACGCTAATTAGTCCAAACTTACCTCTAGTTATTCTATTAGAAACTATCCCAATGTGTTGGGCTCTGCCTAGATTCATTCGTAGGTACAAGAAAGTATCTCAGCGGCTCAAATCAAATTGCCGGATGGCAATTTAACTACTCACAAACCGCAAGTAATATGGAGAGACGTGTGTGCTAACTGGGACTTCCCCACTAGCCCCACAAACCACAATAATAATAATAATAATAATAATAGAGAAAGGTGCCCTAACACGTATATTCAAAGATGATGAATGCGGGATTTAAACAACAATTCTTTATTAAAGGGACAGTTATGTTTCATAAAAAAAGCAGCTCCAATTAATCTTCATAGTATATGAGCCATAGAGAGTGTTATTTCAATACTGTCAGAGTTGCAGTTCAAGAGTAATTGAATGATAAAGTATCCCCCTCCCCGCCCCTTTTACTGATGTAACACTGCTCACCTCAGATGTGGAATCTGGTTGCTTGACCAGACAGATAACAGCAAGAGACAATCTTCTTACTTTGAGTACAATGAAAACACTGCCCCCATTGACAGGTTTTTCAGGTTTTCCTTTATCTGAACGGAGCAGTGTTATATCAGTAAAAGGGATGGGAGTGAGATACTTTATCATTCAATTACTCTTGAACTACAACTCTGATAGAGTTGATGATTAATTAGAGCTGTTTTTATTATAAAACATTACAATCCCTTTAAAGTATTAAAGGGAATCTATCACACCTGTACAAGTGTGGCTTAAATGATAGCTTATATGCGAATATGACCATTTTTTTTATTATTTCTCTTTTTAAATACTCTATTTCAGTGAAAATTAACATGTAAAGAGTGCCTTGCACCCTACTTCTGGATAGACTGTGGGTACAGCTCTCTACCCCCAGTCTATCACTCTGCCTCTGCTCCCGTCCCTTTAGCCAGCCTCTTCCAATGACGAAGGCTTCTGTCTGTAAGCTGGAGTGATCTCATTAGCAGAGATCGATATATAGCCAATGATAGCCCTCCAGCTTACAGACTGAATCCTCCGTCATCAGAGGAGGCTGGCTACAGGGACTGGAGCAAAGGCGTATTGATAGACTGTGGGTAGAGAGCCGTACCCGCAGTCTATCTGGAAGTAGGGTGCAAGGCACTCTTTAAATGTTAATTTTCACCAAAATATATTTAAAAAAGGAAATAATAAAGAAATGGTCATATTCGTCTATATAAGCTATCATTTAAGCCACACTTGTACAGGGGTGATAGATCCCCTTTAAGTAAGAATTGAAAAGTACCTCAGTCCATAGCTGAACAAAGGAGAGACTTACAAGTGGGTGCCGAATGAGCAGAAACTGCCGTTGACTGTTAGATCAGCGCGTTTCGCTTATACAACATTTATTCTTTATGCATTACCATGTATTATCATACTGTAATGTGCCACCAACAAATACACTATCATTTCTCCAAAACAATTATATTATAAACAAATGGCTAGCATAACAAAGCACCAGCTCCAGAGAGGAGGCATGGTGATCTGTGCACCTAAGATTATACGCACAAAGAAAAACTGAATAATTACTGGGGCAAACCAAATGTACTATAGGAAACAACTGAACATTTCAAAAGTTCACACTGAATTACACTGAGCTTTTAGTTCACTAAATGCTAGATTAGTCTCAATTGAATTGCTTTTCTATGCATTTGGGACCTATCTAGCATTCAGAGATAAAAGCTCCAGAACTGTTCCACCTCCACCTTGTATATAATGCCCTTAGTACGCTACATGCATACGACTGGTCCTCTCAAATATGGGAGAAGCAATTCATCAGGTTATAAAGGGGATAACTACTTTAATAGCAATGCTGTCTCTAGCATCCAAAGGGTTAAAAGTAAACTAGCAGTAGAGAAAATACTACTTTTAACACTTGGGTATCTAATAAAAATAATAACTAGTATTTATATAGCGCCTTTCTCCCAGTGGGACGCATAGCACTTTCGGCACACACTCTTGGAATTAACCAAATCGGCACCTGAATAATATGTGTTATTATTAACCAATCAATGGTACTCATTTATCGACCTCGGAAGGATGAAGGGCTGACTTGACCCTGCCGGGAATCGAACCTGCAACCTTGCGGTCTGAGCAGGCTTTGCAGTCAGGAAGTTCCCACTTAGCTTTTTAAAGGAACCCTATCATCTAAAAGAAACTGGCAATGTTGAACAAGCTTTCAAAATTATCTATATGTTGCACTGGTCATTTTTCTTTAGTTACAAAACTAGTTTTTGAGTTAAGATTTATAAATGATACCAATTAACCCTTTGAGTGCCAGAGAGGAACGCAATGTGTTGCATACCCCTCTGGCACTCAAAGTGTTAGCAAATGATGTGCTGGTGCCTCCCTCACTCACTGACACTGCTAAGAAATGTACTGCCTACCTCCCAGGTACAGAAAGGGTTACTTTTCAGTGAGAGGGGATGGTAATGTAGGGCTAAGACAGAATAAAAAGTGGCAAATACTTTTGAAACCTATTTTGAAATCACCAAAGTTATGTTTAAGTAATTGGGTCCCTTTAAATATGTTCCCAAACTTCAGATACTCACATTGGATAAAGTGAACGGCACTTTTAATATTACAGGACATTTTCCAGATATTGAATTCCCTTTAAGGCATGTCCTGAATATTGCAAAAAAGAAAATCACTGTACAAATCTTCAGTTATTAAACAATTATTAAAAATGGGAGTTGAGGTTTTACATGGCTGAGCAAGTTATTGCCACTCCAATTTCTGTAGTGGGACTTGAGATTATTAGAAGAGTGCACCTACAGAGCAAATCATCAGCCAAAAAGCAGGGGATACAAAAACCTATTGAGGAGATAAATTGGTTTTCAGAAATGGTTTAAAATGCTTAAGACTGATGACATTTGTTTTACTGTGGGAGCAATAACTAAGCTCCTGGGAAATCTGGTAAAATTCTGAAAAGTCCTGGGGCCCAGAAATATTACAAATAAAAAGTTGTAACTACAAAGGTTACTGATACATATACAAATAAGAAAGATGTAATGGAACCGAAAACCAGAGAAGCAGATTATGTGAGAGGGAAGGAAAAAGAGAGGAAAGAGACAGGGAGGGTGAAAGGGAGAGGAAGAAAAAAAGAGAGGGAGGGAGGGAGAAGGAAGAAGTGACAGAGATAATAGGAAAAACAGAGAGAGACAGACAACAGAGAAAGTCTAGAGAAAGAAAGAGAGAGAGAGAGAGGGAAACAGTAAGAGAGAGAGAGACAAATAGAAACAGACAAAGAGAGAGAGAGACAGAGGAGTGATTGACAGAAAGATATAGCGAGGAAGGGAAGGGAAGGGACAGAGAAGGAGGGAAAGGGACAGAGAAAAAGTGAAGGAGAGACAGACATAGAAAAGAACAGATAACCAGGAACAGAAAAACACAGAGAGCGAGAGATGCAGAGAGAGAAAATGAGAGACAAAGAGAGAAAATAGGATTTCAGTGAACTTACTGTTAAATCCTTTTCTCTTAGTCCACTGGAACTCGGAAACTATGGGGCTGAGCTCCCCTCCCCCAGAGTGCAATGCACTTAAAAAAGACTGGGTATTTGCTGCAGAGATTCCCTCCTCTTTCTCCAGCTCAAACCCTCCCAATCCCCATCCAGTTTCATGTATAGCAAATTGGCACAGAAAAAGTAACAAAAGCAGAAAGATGGAAAACTGCACAAAAACCCCAAGAAGACTTCTCTGACAGGGGAAGGAAACACAAGTTTGTTTCTCTGCTTGGGAGTCCTGTGTTGCATATGGACTAAGAGATAAGGATTTAACAGCAAGAGCATTACAGACAGGGCAGGGAAAATGAATCAAGAGCAAAACATAACACCTGGCAAAAAATGCCAGAAAAACCCGGAAAACATGGAAGAACATGACACAGGTGAAGATCCTTTTAATGTATGGTGAAAGAGTCAGGACAAAAAGAAGAAAGGACAATTTTGTAGTTGATGTGGAAATCAGAAATAACTTTAGGTAAGAAACCTTGAGAAGTACAAAGCACCACCTTGAAACACCAGGACACGAGGCTTACAACACAAGGCTTGTAACTCAGTCCCCTCATAAAGAAACTATGGGTAAAAGTAAAGCCATTTTAAGCATAAACAAAACACAAGGAAACTGATGAAAGAGGTTCAAAGGTAGGTCTCTGAAGAATGCCAAAAATCAAGTTCATGTCCCACAGGGTGAAGAATCCTTAAAAAGGAGGAGAAGGAGTGAGCCAATCCTTGAAAAAAAGATGTTAACATCTGGTTATAAAGCAATATGCTTCTGGAAAAGGACTGAAAGAGCTGAGATCTGTACCTTAATAGACCTCCGGCTGAGACATTTGTTCACTCCGTCCTGCAAGAATGCCAAGACCGTAGGAAGGTTAACGGTCTGAGATGCTTATCAGTGCACCACTGGTAAAAGATGGGACAGAACCTATAATAAACGTGGAATAAATAATCTTACAAGCATGGATCATGGTGGATATGACATCTTCAGAGAAACCCTGTTTTCTCAAGATGTTAGCTTCAAGAGTCATGCCGTCAAGACCAGACTTTCTACCTGCTGTTAACAGATGGGGCCCTGTGTCAGAAGATCTGGCCTCAAGGGAAGGTGGAACTTTCTCTATGGACATACTGAGAAGATTTGCAAACCAGACCCGACAGGGCCAGAAAGATGCAATTAGGATGACTAGCGCATTCTCCATCTTGATCTTCCTGATCACTCTGGGAATCAGAGGAAGTGGAGGAAACATGTAGGCCAGATGAAAGTTCCATGGAATAGATATAGCATCTACGGCAAAGGCCAAGGGATCCTTTGTCTTGGTGCAGAAAAATGGAACATTGATGTTCTCACAGGATGCCCTCAAATCCACTTAATGAAGACCCCAGAGGTAAACTATCTGTTAGAAAACTTCCAGGTTCAATTAAGGTCCTAGCCATTAGATCTTGATGGATGAGAAAGTTTGTGACCATGTTTCCACTCCTGGGAAGTGGACTGCCAAGATGGCTGGAAAACGAGTTTCTGCCTATTGAAGGCGTTCCCAAACCTCTGTCCAGGATGATTTGCTTCAAGTTCCTCCTTGGCAGCTGATGCAAGAGACTACTATCAAACTGACAGACTTCATTCGCACAGGAGTTTCCATCAGAAACTGAGACCAGTATTAAAGTGTCATATGAATAGCCAGAATCTCCAGGATGTTGATTGATAGAAGACTCTGGCCCAACAGCCCTGGCCTGTCAGGGGACTTAGGGTTGCTCCACAGCCACTTAGGTTGGCAGTTGCATTGAACAGGTTCCATTCTGGTATAACAAAGAGGTGTCTCTGCATCAGATAAAGACGATTTAGCCACCAATCAAGCAAGGAGACAGAGTCATGGAGTGAGACAGATGGGAGTGCTGTCGGGACCAGCTTCTGATGATATCCAGTTGATGTTCCCTTGTGTGAAACTGAGCATAAGTAACTGCTTCCTGCAAGGACACTAGGCATCCCAAGATTCTCATGTAAACCCTTACTGATGCCAAGGGCCAGTCCAAAGCTTGGTACACGTCCTAAAACATAATCTATAATCTGATCCTTACAAGTTTAACTCTTTGAGTGCCAAGTGGGTACAATGTACAAGATTGGACAGTTGTACCCGCTGTGCCAAGCTCGTACAATGTGCCCACTAAATGCACAAGCAGTGACCGCATTTTAAAAAAAAATGCCTGGCATACATGGGAAGACATGAGGAGTGATTCTCATGCCTCCCCAGTAATTGATCTCCCAGCCGATTGCGCGGGGAGATCAATGTCGATGTTCCACTCCCCTCTCTCCAACCCAAACTTCCGGTTAGGAGTGGTCGGGACTGGGGGAATCCTCCTAACGTCATCCGTGACATGCTCACCGATGACATTAGCATGCATTGCCCGATCGTGTTCACTCCTAGCGGTGGTAGGAGTGAAGAGCAGGAGAGCTTTTGCGCTCCTGCGGTCGCCATATTGATCTCCCAGCACAATCGGCTGGGAGATCAATAACTGGGGGGACACCAGGAGAGGTCCTGATGTCCCACACAAGGTCTGCATTGCAATGCACTGGAGACCCCTGTAGCACTAACAGGGTCACTTATTTTGGGGACTTTTTTTTCTCTAAGACCTCATTGGGCGGATCGGGGGGTCCTGATGCCCCTCAATGAGGTCTAAAATAAAAAAAAAATATAAAATAAAATTAACCCTGTGTGTATCACAGGGGGGAACCAATGCAGACCCCCCTCTTGTGGCACACACAGGGCTTTTATCATTAGTTTGTAATCAGAGATTGTTGGGGGGCCATCAGGGGTGCCCCTCAATGAGGTCTAAAATAAAAAAAATATATAAAATAAATGTATCCCTCTGAGTGTCACAAGGGTCCAATGCATTGCTTTGTAATGCACTGGAGACCCCTGTGGCACTCACAGGGTCACTTCTTTTGTGGACATATATATTTTTTTTTACTAAGACCTCATTGTGGTGATCTGGAGGGGTCCTAATGCCCCTCAATGAGGTCTATAATAAAATAAATAAATAAAAAAATAACCCTGTGTTTGCCACTGGGGTTTCAGTGCAGACCCCCTTCCTGTGGCACACACAGGGCTTCTTATCATTACTCTGTAATCAAAGCTTGTTTGGTGGCCATCTGAATACAAAGTAACAATTAAAAAAAAAATGTAACCCTTTGAGTGCCACAGGGGTCCAATGCATTGCTTTGCAATGCACTGGACACCCCTGTGGCACACAAAGGATTATTTATTTTTTCCCCTTTTTATTTTTTATTCAGACCTCATTGTGGGGGTTCTGACGCCCCCCCAATGAGGTCTATACAAAAATATTGGGGGGAAAAGCCCCAAAAAACTGCACATGCCACAGGGGTTCATCGAAGTGCTTTGCAATATGTTGGACCCCCCGTGACACACACACTTTTTTTAGACCTTGATGAGGGGCACAGGAGTGTTCCTGATACCCCTCCTCAACGAGGTATGAATAAATAAAAAAAAAAAACTCTTTGTGTGCAACAGGGGGTCCAATGCATTGCTTTGCAAAGTGCCTCCAATCCCACACCCACCACATACCCTATTCCCCTGCCTGGTTCCACAGCCCACTGGCAGTACCATTCCACAGCCTGTTTACAATGCCTACTTGTAGAGTCAGAGTACCAGTATGCACTAGACTCAGGCTGGGAATCAAACTTTGTATGAGGGGACATACAGTGCACATTGGTAGTCATAGATCTTCTTTCCAAAATGGTATGGGTTATCTACCATTTCTTCACTTCTGTAGCTGTTATAACCATTTTTGTACAGGCAAGTCCTGTTTGAGAAAATGTTAGAAAAATCAGATGTCGTAGGAGGTGTAGTTTTGTGCTTCTAGCACCTTCTAAGGTATGTCAACTCATACCAGTGGGGTGGCATTTGACTCCTAAGAGCACTAGCTATCGAATACAGTTGGAAATTCCATGGTTTTCACAGATTTCAAAACATTCAAAGGGGCAGAAATGTAAGAAAATGACTTTTTTTTCATCACCACCACTTTCTAGAGGCATTTCTGCACACCAGGCTTGGGGTAAGAAGGTAAGGCAACCCTCATTAGATGCGGCAGGTTGTCTTCTTTCCAAAATGGTATGGTTTGTGTACCCTTTCTACACTTCTCTAGTTGTTATAACCATTTTTGTATAGACAAGTAATGTTTGAGCAAATGTTAGAAAAATTAGAGGTTGTAGTAGGTGTCGTTTTGCATTTCTAGCGCCCCCTGAGGTAGGTCAACTCATACCAATGGGGTGTCATTTTTCTCCTAAGAGCACTATCTAATGAATACAGTTGGAAATTACATGGTTTTCACAGATTTCAGTACATTTGAAAGGGCAGAAATGTTAGAAAATTATTTTTTTTTCCTATAGTGCGAACTTCTGGAAACATTTGAGCACACCAGGCTTAGAGAAAGAAGGCATGTCACAACTCATTAGATGCAGCAGGTTGTCTACTTTCCAGAAATATATAGTTTTATATAGTTATTCCACTGTTTTAGGGTAGTTTTACCACAAAAACCCTAGAACGTGCATATTAGTTCATAAAGTTGAAAATGCCATTTTGCGCTCCTGGTGATCAGGGCTCTACGCTGGCCATGGACATAGGTAAAACTATACAAATTTGGTATTTTTTCCTCTGAGGAGTCAGGGCTTTTTCAAATCACTGAAACTTTCGCAATTAAGGTAAATGTTTTTGATACATAGTATGTGATTTTAGCAAAATAAGTAAATTCTCATTTTTTTTGTCATTATGACATCATAGATTTTTGCACGATGCAAAATTCTCTTCATGTAAGGTACCATGAGAAAGCTCAATTTGTTCTGAAAAAAGCAATATAAAGTTTTCCATATGTAACTAGAAATTCCCAGAGGAAATCAAGCCTAAACAGAAGGATAGCAAAAATGATGAAAATGTGTCTGGCCTACAGGGTACAAGAAATGGCCCAAGCCTTTGGCACTGAAGGGGTTAAAAACATGAATAAAGGATAGCAGCCACCTTTATGAGACAGCAATGTGAAGGAAAGCAACTCAAGAGGGACAAGAGTGCAAACAGATTCTAAGTGGATGCCAAAGTATAGTGGGACATAAAAGAAGAGGACCATGGCTCTTGATGGATTACTTAACCAGTCTTCTTTCTTTAGGCTCCCATTTTTAAAAAGCAAAACTTCAAAAGATGTTCAGCAATGAGGGAGAGACTTGACATAAAGTCAACCTCTAACTGGCCCAGAAATACTCCTGTGAACTGAGCAATCCAACTCCATGGAAATCACTAATTGGGGCCTTCATAAAGGGTGTTTACACAGCCCCATATTTAAGATTTTAAAATGAGCTAAAAGCTAAAAAAAAGATCAGTGCCACTTAAATCTGGATAGGCTGGGAGGTCTAGCTGGTGGAAGGGGAGGCAGCCCCCGCCTGAAAGACCCTGTCTTTTTTTTAAGTGCCCTGCCCTCCAGAGGAGGGGTGCTTAACTCCACGGCTCCTGTGTTCCTTATTGGACATAAGAAAAAGGGAGAGAAACAGACACAGAGAGAGACAAACAGATAGGGACAAAAGCAGAGAGTCAGAGACAGAAACACAGAGAGATAGAGTGTCAGAGACAGAGAGAGACGGGCAAAGAGAGGCAAAAGAGAGAGACTGTGAGAGATGTGGAATAATTCTGGGGTGAACCTCTTGCACCACAGGGAAAAAACACACAATTCCCAAATTCACATCGACTTAAATGTGTCTTTTAACTCCCTGAAGGCTAGACAGGTCTCCAACGCAACACCTCTGCCGCATACAAGGGGTTAAAAGCATAATTTAAATCAATGGGAATCTTGTTTTGTTCAGCACGGGGCAGCTGGTTTGCTACACAATTTCTTTATATTTGCCTCTGTATGTATGAAAAGGTATATATGAAATGTATTGTACTACAAAAAACTTATATGTGAAGGCTGGACAATCTTCGGCCTTCTAGCTGTTGTTGAACTACAACTCCATTCAAATTCAGTTACTTAATGGATAACTAGGGACTAAGTGAATGGTCAACAAACAACAGCTTGAGGAACACAGGTTGCTCACCTCTGTTCATTTCTACTAAGGCCTAATTCAACAGTTTGACATTAGCACATTAATGAAATTGCTGCCTTAGTCACCCTAAACTAGACTGTATTGGGTCCTAATGGCACTAGCCATATGGATGACGTTTGCTATGTATTTTGCAGCCCAACATAGCAACTTTACTGCAATCTGTGATGAATGCAAGGAAGTTGCAAACTGAAGTGCCTGTATGGAGGCAGGGGGCCTGCTAAGTTCCCAAAAATCCAGGGGCTTGGGCCAATCCAATGTTTTAGTGGTTCACTGAACCACCAAATTTTGTAATTGCATTTATGGACACTAACATCATTACCTCCGCCAAGCTGGCAATAAGACTCGGCACTGTCAGCATGAGACCTGGGGTTTTAGCTCCCCTCAACCAGTATCCAGTAATGCCCATACATATGGGCCCACTATGCAGACATTCACACAACCAGCTGGATCATTGTGATGTGCCTGAACTGTCCAATTAATATAAGGCACATGTAAAACAATTAGAGAGGACCTGCTTGTAATGAGGTACCTACAAGAGGTAAGCAAGCTTAACCACTTAACGACCCTTGACGGTCATAGTACGTCAGGGGTCGATCTGAGTGAACGACCCATGACGTACTATGACCGTCATGGAGTTCCTGGCTCCCACCACGGCTGCACGCCATTCAGGGAGTCCAGAAGCGGAATAACGAAAAAAAAAAATGTTCTGCGGACATTCAGTCACGCGCCAATCCCCCGGTCGTTAAGGGGTTAAACATTCTTTGGCCAAGCTATGCAACAAAAACCTAATTATTTTGAAATGTATCAACACATTGGCATAATATATGCTTTATACAGGGTTCACATTGGATCATTTGGATGGAGAAGCGCAGGTCTGTGTTTATGTTTTAGCTTTAGGCTTCTGTGTAGTTTGGGGACTAGGTGAATCCCTTCATTCCTTGCTGCTCTCCATATCCTATTAATCTGGGTTCTTAATCTGAATTTATACATTATATATATATGCTATGGTGTGCTAGCACTGGGAGTTTCTTTCTTATGTTGCTTCTTGCATATCTTTTATCCTTCTCATTCTAGCTGCTTTTTCACCATATTTTAATTTAATTTCACCATTATAAATGATAAAAAAATGAAATGTATTTAAAGTTAAAATTTGCATATTTATTATTATTTTAAAAGAGGTTCTTAAAAGCATAGTGTGTGGCCTTCTGTTTGACTTGCTGTTTGTCTTGTCCATTTGTAATCAAAGTAACATACAGGTCTATGTAGCTTGTAGTGGTAGCTGGGAGAAACCGATAAAGTGGACTGACGGAGCTCCTACTACTTAGTGCAAGCTCATCCTATCGGTTCATAATAGATATTTTTATCTGAACATGTTTTTTTAACTATGTGCTTTTAATTCCAACTTGTTTCCTTACAACGATTCCTATGGGGGAATTTTAAACTTGGATAGGGACTGCAATATGTGTCAGATAGATCTTAATATTTATCAGCTAGAAGGCAATATGAATTAGACAGGACTAGCTTGTAATGAGGTACCTTGGCGCAGTAAGCAAGCTTAAACATACATTGGCCAAACTATGCAACAAACCCATTATTAATCTGAAATTTATCAACACGTAATAATATATACTTTATACAGGGCTCACATTTGGGTAACTTCCATAGAGAAGTGCAAGTCTGTTTTTATGTTTTAGATTTTGCTTTAGGTTTCTGCCTAGTTTGGGGACTAGGAGAATCCCTTCATTCCTTGCTGCTCTCCATATTTTATTCTGAATGTATATATTATATGCATATGTATGGTGTGCTAGCGCTGTCAGTTGCTTTCTACTTTTGCTTTTACATGTAAAAGACATCTAGTCATACCTGTCTGTTATTCTGTGTGCTTGCCCTGACAATTTTAGATCCTTAACTCAAAAGGATAGTAATACTTCATTTTAACTTTATTTTACTTTGTAGGCATTAAAAAAACACGAAGAACTATATAAGTCTTATCTCTCAAACCTTTATGGTTTGAGAGATATTCACAAGCAAAGTTTCCCCTCCTGCCCCTTTTACCTAGTGTAAGCCACTTCTTCTCAGATGTGGAATCCAACAGACAGATAACAGCAGGGGACAATCTTCTTCCTATGAGAACAATGAAAGCCCCGCCCCCCCCTTGACAAGTTTTTCAGGTTTTTCACTTATCTTAATTGAAGATTGTCCTTCTCTGCAGTCTACCTGGGCAGCTCCCTTCTGCTCTGGCTGAACAGTGTTACATCAGTAAAAGGGGCGGGAGGGGGATACTTTGTCATTGAATTACTTTTGTACTACAACTCTGACAGAATTGAAATAACACTCTCCAAAGTCCAAATACTATGATGATTGATTAGAGCTGCTTTAATTATGAAACATTACTATCCCTTTAAAGGGATAGTTATCTTGTTATCCATACGCCTCCTTGTAATCTTCCTGGAAGTGGAACTCAGGGACTCCTTAAAGGGATAGTAATGTTTCAAAACAAATGTAGCTCCAATTATTCTTTATTGTTTTTGGTCTACGATGAATAGTTCCAAGGTAACTGAATTATAAAGTATCCCTCTCCTGCCCCTTTTACCTAGTGTAAGCCGCTTCCGCTCAGATGTGGAATCTGGTCGCTTGACCGGACAGCTCACAGCAAAGGACAATCTTCTTATTGTGAGTATAAGGAAAACCCTGCCTGCCTTTGAAGGAGGAGGGCAAGTCTTTCCTTATGCCAACAGAAGGTTGTCCCTTGCTGTGCAGCATTACATAGGTAAAAGGGGAGGGAGGTGGGACTCTTTATAATTCAGGTACTCTGGAACTACACATTGTAGAGAATGATAACGCTCTACATGGCCCAAACTATAAAGAATAATCTGAGCTGCATTTATTTTGAAATATTACTATCCCTTTAAGGAGTCCCTGAGTTCCACTTCCAGGAAGAATACAAGGGGGTATATGGATAATAGGAAAGCAGCATAGCCAAGTATCTCCAGCTTTGAAAAAATATATCTGTCAAACTGCCATATATTTCTTACCTTTACATATGCAGGTTGCTTTTCAAGAATCAGATCTGCAACTTTTTTTGACACCTGCAAATGTTTGAAATAAACACAAAATCATATGAAGCACAAGCTGTATTTAAAAACGAGGAACATATCATACAGGTACGTGTGTGTATATATAGGTTATACAGCTGTGCGTGTGTATATACAGGTGTACATGTGTATATACAGGTGTGTGTATACAGGTGTGTGTATATACAGGTGTGCGTGTGTGCATATATACAGGTGTATACAGGTGTGCGTGTGTGTATATATATAGGTGTATAAAGATGTGCACATGTGTGCATATATAGAGGTGAATACAGGTGTGTGTATATACAGGTGTGTGTGTGTGTACATATAGGTGTATACAGGTGTGTGTGCGTATATAGTGGTGTATACAGTTGTGCACATGTGTATATACAGATGTGTACAGGTGTGTGTTTATATACAGATGTATACAGGTGTGTGCGTGTATATTCAGGTGTGTGTGTACATATAGGTGTATACAGGTGTGTGTATACAGGTGCATACAGGTGGGCGTGGGTATGTGTATATACAGGTGTATACAGGAGTGCGTGTATATACAGGTGTGTGTGTGTGTATACAGGTGTGCATATATACAGGTGTATACAGGTGTGCGTGTGTGTGAATATATACAGGTGTATACAGGTGTGCGTGTGTGTGCATATATACAGGTGTATAAAGTTGTGCATGTGTGTGTATGTACAGGTGTGTGTGTGTGTGCGTATACAAGAGTATATAGGTGTGCGTGTGTGTGTATATAAAGATGTGTACAGGTGTGTGTGTGTATATACAGGTGTGTGTGTATATATAGGTGTATACAGGTGTGCGCGTGTGTATATACAGGTGTATACAGGTGTGTGTGTGTGTGTGTGCATATACAGGAGTATACAGGTATGCGTGTGTGTATACAGGTGTGTGTGTGTGTGTGTATACAGGTGTACGTGTGTGTCTGTGTATATACAATTGTGCATGTGTGTGTGTGTGTGTGTGTATACAGGTGTGCATGTGTCTGTATATACAGGTGTGCGTGTGTGTGTACATACAGGTGTATACAGGTGTACGTGTGTGTATACAGGTGTGTGTGTGCATATACAGGTGTATACAGGTGTGCATGTGTACAATAAGTAAATATTGTCTGTAATTTCAATTTATAACATGTCAGCTAAATGGCAGAAAAATAATCAATACACCAAAGCAAATAAAAGCATAAAAGTCATAAGAGAAAGCAGGCACAAGATATTCTAATTCAAGTTTCATAAATGTTACACACTGCATACATATTCTCCCTCTGTTCTGTATTCCTTATCCAATCTTGAAGTACAAATTTAGAAGATTAACTTTGCATAAGCAAATGTGTAGGAAATAACACTCCCATGTAAATAATCCAGGAGACTGATAGAGTAAATGTGATATCTTTACTGGCGGAGTAGCTCTGGAATGCAAGCTTTCTAGACAACTTAGGTTGAATGAAGATTGAATGCAAAATACATTACAAGATATACAATCGTGCAAATTCTTTATACATTTAAATTCCATTGGAAGTGAAACTCTTATCAACATTATTTGTGTAAATTATTCAACAGACTCCAGTAGAGGCATCTCTTTGTAGCTGGTCAAGTGGTACAATGTTTATTTCCCTTTTGATATGTGAATAGCTCCATGTAATTCCGTGTGTAGAGAATGTGACTGAAGCCAAAGATGGCTAAGTCCCTGGAATGCATGGGTTAACCCTCCAAACGTCAGCGTGGTGTGAAATGCTTCACTTTGCAATGCACTACGCAACTCTCTGGCCCAAAATATGTTTCTTGTGTCAGAATAATGTGAAAACAATTCCTTGTCACAGTTTAGGCCATAGTTCAGAGTATTAAAGGGTTAGTAATGTCTATTTAAATATTGTTCGCTGAGTCTTCTTTATATTAAATTTAACAGACTGTGATATATAAGTCCTCACTTTTGTGTAGTTCAAAAGTTATGAAGAGATAAAGATCTCCCACCTGTCCTTTCTGGCTATGTCACCCTGAATCTGCAGTCTGGGCAGGACAGATGCAGCGAGGGGGCAGGATTTTCCTTATACTTAATAAAATGTGTCCCTCGCTGCAGCCGTTGAGTCGCACAACCCGATTTGAGATTCAAAGGGAGGCGGCCAGAAGGGGCGGGCGGGGGATCTTTATGTCTTCATAACTTTTGAACTACACAAACATAAGGACTTACACATAGCACAATCTGTTAATTTTACTACAAAGAAGACTAGGTGATCTACTTTTAAATAGACATTACTATCCCTTTAAACCTGGTTATCAGTTTATACTGTCTGAAAATATCCCATCAGTACAGACACCCTGAAAAATGTACTGTTGATGACAGTTTTACAAAAAAGCTGACCCATTGAGGAGTTTATTTTCTTGTTCACACTGGACCAATGAGAATGTATCTGTTTCTTAGAGTTTGTCCTGTCTCATATGGAATCCTGTGTTCAGGCATTTCACACACGTACACATGATGACACATGTAAACAACATTGGATAACCTGCAGGAGAATTGTTCTATTTTTTTTTGTGCATATGGTTCATTCTTACAAAAGAGAAATTACACACCTCAAGGAATTCAATAAAGGGCATTCTAGTTAAAGAGGTTCTGTAGTAGTCTCCATTTCCTTTCCCATAAATATATAAGTACTGCAACAAAGAGCTAAAAGCGATCCATATAGGAAGATAAATATCCCAGTATGTTGCATGTTGACTGAAAGCCAGCCAAAAGACCAGATCAACTGGATCAAAAGATCATGAAGCTCTTTCATAGATATTAAATGTGGTTTTATGTATTTATTTATTTTCATAAGAGGAGCAATGGTAACCGACAAATGTATTCAGTAGTATTCTGGGTTCTCTAAATTCCCTTCTCTGCAATGCACTTTTAAAATGTTAAACTCAGTGAAGATTTAGGTGAAAGGTTGAAGTAGTAATGAGATTGAGATGCAAGGATCTAGTTGTGATGGTACAAAAGGCAGGAGACAGAGATACCTCATGTTATGCACTGTACAATGGTATTTTATTAGCTAATGGTTGTGGTACTGCTTACATCCAAACACTACTGAAATACAACTAGGTGTAATGGATTCACTTATTTCAGTAAGGAATACTAAAAGTTAACTTTTTTCATTTCTACTAATGCCTCAGTGATAACGGTATGTGTCTTCTTCTAATAGAGACAGTAATGCATTCACTTAAAACGTCATTTGCAATGAATCATAATGGCCAATATGAAGCAAAGTTGGGTGGACTGGTTCTCCTAAACCCATCTTTAATTAGTAATAAATGGAATGCTCATGGAG
Organism: Rhinophrynus dorsalis; assembly: GCA_037306005.1. NCBI lineage: Eukaryota > Metazoa > Chordata > Amphibia > Anura > Rhinophrynidae > Rhinophrynus > Rhinophrynus dorsalis. The sequence continues at coordinate 413,141,918 of CM074723.1, forward strand.
GTAGACAAGATTCATTGTATCAGGACATCAGGATTCCTTCTATGAAGCCTTCAGGGGGTAAAAATTGAAGTGTTTGAGTCCTACAAAAAGAATAATTTCTGCCTCTGTGTACATGGTATCCAGTACTAATTATAGGTTCATTAAGGAGAACCAACCCACCAAGAGTTGATTTATAGCAGTCATTAGGATTTTCTGTGCATATTAAGATAACTTACTGTTTATTATTTGGAGATGTTTGTGTTCATTTTATCCCCTGATTGCCAGTGGGCTACTCAACGCATCGCGAGGTAAGCCTCAAAGGGTTAAGCACTAAATACTTCCTTTACTAGCCTATCTTGACACATGTACTAGTTTAGGACAATGTAATGTTGTTATATATATATAAAATATATTTAAAGGTCCCTACCGGACCAAAACGTCAGACAGTAATTAAACATTTATTTTATTTAAGTCCTTTGAGTGCTCGCCCTCTGTTTGAATATATGATATATGCTAAGCACCCAGGCATTTTGTTGCAGACAATGTGAGTGCCAACCTTGGAGTCATGGCAGTACAGACTGCACTCGCCGTGGCTGATAACAAAGCAAGTCTGAATTCGGAGAGCCCTGCTCTGTTATCAGCCGCGGCGCGGGCAGTCTCTACTGTGCATGACTGCACCACGGCTGTTGCCGCCTGCCACTGTGGTCCGTGTACATGGGCTATTCAACTAGTTAAAAAAATAATCAACTACTGAAATTTCGACTTGTCATTAACACCTCATTAGTAAGACAGGTCTCCAAAGCATCTGTCTGACATCCAATGAGTTAAGCAATTTTTATGACTTTCAGCGACTGTTAGAATAGTGCAACAGCCCCCTCAATCTGTGGGAGGAAAAAGAAACAGAAAAAAAACAAAAGACAGCTATTTTACAGGGAAGGCACGCTATACTGCAGAACCCATCTCATTTAAGATTTAATCAACTTTTAACAAAGCTACGATTACTGAATTTAAATTAAAAATAATATAGCTGTCCTGAGGACTAATGAGTTCTGGACTACTACAGATTGGTTCTATAATTTTATATGGATTACAGTAATACATCAGTATAACAAGGTACACTGCTTTGGGGCACATTCACAGCCAGTGTTTTCTTAAGATTTATGACAATTTCTACAAACCATAAAATGAGGGAGAAGAAACTAGCAAGTGCATCAGTGTAGACATATTTATGCCAGTGTGCCCTAATCTTGCAGTTTAGAGTGCACATTAGTTGTGTGTAATGCCTAGGTGTGTGAACTGATTATCGGTCTCCCATCTCCTACTCATGCTCCTGCCAAATATTACTGCTTTCTCCAATATAATCCATCCATCCACAGCAATATCCTTATGCAAACCACCTTATATCCTGTATTGACTACTATAACCTGCTCCCCTGGCCTTCCTGCCTCAATACATGCAACAGTATGAGTTATTTTACTCTCATTGCTGCCTCCCCCTCCCAATTTCTCTGGTGGTTGCCCATAAAACCCTGTCATACAAAATTCTGCACCTTTCGATAGAAGACCTCCTTTCTTCTACCAACTTTTACATCTGCACTCTTATCTCTAGCTATCCTACTTATCAAAATGTTATGCTAGGAGGCAAATCCCTTACAATCAACCAATGACACTATTCCTTTTGTGTTTCCAGCTCTCTCTTGAATCAAACTCTCTCTCATTGCTCTCTATCTGTATATCTCTACCTGTCCGCATGGGGTAGTGAAACTTTCTAAGAATCTTCAACTCTTGCTAGTAAATACATTTCCTCAATGAAGTGTCACCAAAATAGAAGACACTCCCACTATTTGTGTCTCCAAGACACATTCATAATTTAAGTTTTACTCAAACCTGCACTCCTACATTCTATTTTGCACTTAACCCTTATATATGCTATAAGTCTATTTACTCATTGTACTTCATAAACTCTAGAGCAGAGACCATTTCCCATTGTTTCACGTTGTAAAGCACTTGTGTTATGCTGTATGTCTGAACCCTAAAACTGTAAAGCACTGCACACAAATGGCACTAAATAAACATGTTGTTTAATTCATTAGTGCCATGAGGTGAGGTGAAAAAGAGAATCTACACTGTTGTAACTAAATTCTCTTGTAATTGATTAAAAGTTCATTTAATTGTAATATAGAAAGACAAAACAAAAAAGAATAATATTTTCACAAGCTATTATATATTTCTTAAAGTAAAAAAACAATTAGCAAAATCCTCAACCATACGTAACAGTGAGGCTGACTAAGAAAAAAGTAATGTGTGTGAGATGTATACGGTGGATGTGCATGGTGTGTGAATAAGGTGTGTGTACGGTGGATGTGCATGGCGCGTGTGTGCAAGCTGTGCATGTATATGTCTTTCTTTTATAAGTTATGTAAAACAAAGGTGGGCAATCCATGACTCTCAAGATGTTGTGGGACTGACTTCAGCTACCATCATCCTTAGTTAACCATAAGCCTCTGAGGACAATGAGAGTTGTAGTTCAACAATAGCCGGATTAGAGGCTAGGACTAGGCCGCAGCCTCGGCCTAGATTTATGCCTTCCTCACCTGGCGGTGGGATCATGGCCCTGATCCAGCATGTCCATGTGTCGGGGCTCGAGCAGGGAGGCAGTGAACAGGCCGCGGGACGTGTCCCCGGCTCAGGCTGTGCAGCAGGGCCGATGCCGGACAGGAGGAGGCAGGAGAGCCGGCGGGTGAGCTGATGACAGGGAGAAACAGACAGGTTATGTCAGGAGGTCCCTCTCCTGCACCGCCACCGGGACACTTGAGAAGGGAGGCGGGGAGAACAGTCGTTCACACACACTGGAGCCGAGCTGGAGTAGGACAGAGAGGACAGATGTACAGAGCGAACTGACGGATTGAGCTGGAAGAATGAGAGCATGCTTCAACACAGAGAAAGGGCAGCTGGGCCCACCTGCAGCTTACAGGGAGCATGGCTAAATGTAGGGTGTGTGTGTGGTGTGTATGTGTATTTTTTGGTGCTGTGTGTGGGGCATGTGTGTATTAGGGTGGTGTTCCATGATGTGTGTGTGTGTGTGTGTGTGTGTGTGATATGTTTTTTTTGTCTGCTGAACCGGATACTGAGGGCAGGCCAACTTATTACAGTGATTTTTATGCCCCTTGTATCTGCAGGAGACAGAGAATATGGACTACAGAGAACACAATTTAACTGTACAACGTTATGTTCGCTTATGTCTAATTTGAAACACAGGTACCATGGGGATATACCAAGCTAAGATTCCCATGGAGGGTAAGGAGAAAAGAACCTCCCACATATCCCCATGATATCCAAGTTCCCTAAAACTATTCAGGATTTGAATAACCCAAAAGTGTCAACCAAAGAAGAAGATACTGAACAACAAGTGGCAGTAGAAAAAGAGAAGACAGATCTTTTAACAGACAAGACTGCATGAAGGACCTTCTGGCCAGAGCTGATCTTTCAACAAGCATTGATGATGTAGTGCTTGGTGAAAGCATGCAAGGAGGTCCAAGTCACAGCCTTGCACAGCCGTTCAGCAGAGACCTGGTTCTTGTAGGCCCAGGAGGCACCCATCAACATGGTGGGATGCACTGTGCTTTTGAAGGGAACCGCCTTCTTCCTCATCTCATACTCTTGACGTATAATAGCCTTAATCCAAGAAGCAATGGTTAACTCGGAAGCAGCATGACTTGCTCTTGGAGCTTCAGGGATGACAAACAGAGTCAGCCTTACAAAAAGGCTTAGTACGGTGCACAAAAAAAGTAAGGCAGTGTACCACGTCTAACAGATGGAGATCTCTCTCCTGAGCAGATCTAGGGTCAGGACAAAATGAAGGCACAAAAACCTCCTGACTGATGTGGAACTCGTAGACCACCCTAGTAAGAAACTCTTAAAAGTAACACCTATTCCTGGTAAAAAAGAAGAACAGGAATGGAGGTTTTCAAGACACAGCTGGCAACTCAGCCACCTCTTAACAGAAACAATTGCCAAGAGAAAAGATAACTTCAAAGTCTGCTGACACAAAGAGATGGAAGCTAGATGTTCAAGAGGGGGGCTCTGAAGAACATCCAAGACTAGATTGAGATCCGACACAGGTGTGGTATTCCAAAAGGAGAAGAAGGCGTGGGCCACTCTTTGCAGGAAAATGTTCACGTCTGGGATGAGAGCAATTTGACTCTGAAAAAGAACAGAGGGCTGAGATCTGAACATTGAGGAAACAAACTAAGCCCTTTGTTTACTCCATCCTGGAGTAAAGACAGCACCATTGGAAGGTCAGACACCTGTGGGGACATGTTACTGTCTGCGCACCACCAGAGGAAAAAGGACCAGACCCTATGGTATGCCTCAGTAGATACTGGCTTTCAGGCCTGGATCATGGAAGAAATAAGATCTGCAGAGAACCCCTTCCACTTCAGAATGGTGGCCTCAAGAGCCATATAGCCAAACCCAAAGTTTCCACATCCTTGTACCATGAGGGACCCTAGAGTAACAGATCCAGTCTCAGTGGAAACCAAATCAAATACTGAATGGGTAGACTGACCAGGTTCACAGACCATGCAAGCTCTTGTTCAGTGTTAGAGGGGCCTGGTGATATAGTACGGGCCATGGCACATTAGGTGCATAGAGATGCAGAATATTCCCTCAGAAACCCTGCATGGCATGTGGAACACTGAGTGAGGGGGATAAGGGTAGCCCCTAAATCCTTTTGCCTTAGATTTCCCTAGTGCCCATTAGACTCAGACATGTCTTTGTCTAATAAAACTAGAAAAAATGCCCCTCCCCCAGAAGAGAGATAAAATCTGAAAATGGCAAAAAAAATGCACTTATCTGGTATGCAAAGCTATAATCTGGAAAAGGAGAGCAAGGAGAGTCAGCTCTTGCATAGGATAAGCAAGAGAGAAGTAAAATGGGCACCAGAAGTGAGATAGCCAATTGGAAGAAATCCGGGGAAATGGGAATTCTGGGAAGTGTAGTCTGTTCTCTTGCTTGTTGCCTAGCACAATTGTAGTCTATTACTCTGGCCTTGGGCTGTGGCATGCTACCCGGACACTCAGAAAGTGGACCGGATAATATGACATGAGAGACAAAATAGCGTGCTCACTGACCATTGTAGCTCAAATGGTTGCAGGAATATGTCCCAGAGAAGTTTTCCCCATAGAAGTCAATGAAGCAAAGCTGGCCACGCACTAAAAACCAATCTAAATTAAAGAATACAGTAAAACAACCAAAGTCCCTGGTACTAAAACCTAGTACAAGGGGAGTGGGAATAAGCCCACCCAAAGCACCCAACACACACACAAAAAGAATACAGTAGTGAATGGGTTAACTAACAGTAAGCAAAGCAAAGAACAGAAGCCATATATATTTCCAAAATTCCAAGACAGACAAAGAGAGAGAGATATCCAATAATGAGTGCCAAAGCAGAACACAGGTTTTCAAGTCAGCCTCTGTAAAAAGGAAGCTCTTAATGGGACATATAGTGGACCAATGCACTCAAAGGACTACTTACCAATCTTCTTTCTTCAGACTTCCATCAAAGGAGAGGGCTGAATCTCAGAGAGGCTAAGTCATGAGGAACAGACTTGTCATAAAGCCAACCTCCACAGGGCAAAAAAGGTCCACAAAGCACCTGTGAACTGGGCAATCCAACTCCAAGGAATCCCAGTAATGGTAGACCACCTAATAAGGGGAAAATACAGCCCCATATCTAAAGGAAAAAAAATAAAAACCTAAGACAAACTAACAGGATGGCCACTGAACCTCCAACTGATATACAGGAAACATGAATTCTGGGAATATGCAAGGTGAGGGTTGAGTTGAACAAGGAGGGAGTCTCCTCCCCAAAATCCCTGTCTTTTTTGATGTGCCCTCCAGGAGGAGGTACTCAACCCCACTGTACCTGTGTTCCATACTGGATGTAAGAAAAAAGAAAATTACAATTCTTCCTATTCAAGGGATGTGAGATGCTCTGACCACAAACAAAAGAAATGTTACTGATCAGGTCACTGATCAAATTGATCAGTGACCTGTGCCCTGAAAGACTGAGTTTGGATACTTGCTGGAAAAACAGAATAAGTATATTGTGTGTGGTGTAGTGTGGTAAGGGAGAGGTTATAAAACAAATCTCTTTGGGTTTTGTTTTCCCTCTCTTTCTCTTTGCTGTGAGACAAGAAAAATAATTGAAGTGAATCTTGCATCAGCATGTAAGTGCAGAAGTGTGGTAAGTGTGGGAATTTAAAACAGGGGAATTCAAGTGCAGAAATGTGGTAAGTGTGGGAATTTAAAACAGGGGAACTCAAATACAGGGGATTACACAGGGGAACACATTTATCAATCTTATTGTGCAGCTATTATTGCCTGCCTTTTTATCTTGTGGTAACTGGCACATATGAGTGGTAGCATGATTGTCCATTTAAGTGCACAAACTGCCATCTGTTTGCGCACCTGGAACAACCGTTCCAGGGTGCATACCTCTGTGACAGATGTGAGCAAGTGGTCTCTCTGGAAGCTCGTATTAGAGATCTGGAGGGGCAGGTTGCAACATTGAGAGAGGCGGCCAATCTTGAGAGGGGTCTGCTGACTGAGCAGCAGGAAGCGGTGGTAGGTAGTTCTGGGGGTGGAGATTGCACAAAGAAAGAGCAGATAGCCAGATGGGTTACAGTTAGACATAGCAAGGGGGGTGGACAGAGGAATAGGGAGGACACTCCTGTGTTTACTAATCCTAACAAATTTGCTACATTGAGTAATGATGTTGGGGATGCTGACACAGGAATGTCTTTGCTGGAGAGGACTATTCTCTCTAACAGCCGGGTGAACAGCCCCTCTAGCACGGATGGGATACGGGACTCAGGCAGACCTAGAGAGATGGTGGTGGTAGGGGCTTCTATTATTAGGAAGACAGACAGGGTAATCTTTCGCCACAATCGTACAGTTTGCCATCTCCCGGGAGCTCTCGTTCGACATGTGGCTGATCGGGTTGATAGATTGTTGGGAGGGGCTGAGCATGACCCGGCTGTCATGGTACATGTTGGTACTAATGACAAAGTCAGTGTAAAATGGAGGTCCGTTAAGAAGGATTTCAGGGACCTAGGATATAAGCTTAAGCAGAGGACCTCTAAGGTAGTATTTTCTGAAATACTACCTGTGCCACACGCTACATTAGAAAGGCAACGGAAGATAAGGGAGTTAAATGCGTGGATAAAGACTTTGTGTAAGCAGGAGGGGTTTGGGTTCCTAGAGCACTGGGCAGTCTTTTCCCATGGGGGCAATCTTTATAGTAGTGATGGATTGCATGTAAGTGGAAGAGGGGGCCACGGTGCTGGGCGATAGAATGGTTAGAGGGCTGGAGGAGACTTTAAACTAGAAAGGGGAGGGAGCTGCAACACAGGCTGGGGAAGGTAGTATAATTGAGGAAATGGGATTAGAGAAGGGGTATGGGGGTGGAGAGGGGGAATGGGCTAGTTCATCTAATAGAGAGTTGCCATTGTTACAGCCTGATAAAAGACAAATACATTTGACAAAGCACAAAATCTTTAGGAATGGGAAAAATATAAAATGTATGCATGCAAATGCTCAAAGTCTGGCTGGTAAGATGGGGGAACTAGAAATGACTGCAGTACATGAGCAGTATGATCTGATTGGAGTAACTGAAACCTGGATAGATGATACGTATGACTTGGCAGTCAATCTAGAGGGTTATTCACTTTTTAAGAGGGACAGGGTTAATAAAAGGGGAGGAGGGGTATGCCTATATGTAAAGCGGGCCTTAAAACCTAGTTTAAGGGAAAATATAAATGAAGGGTCCAATGAAAAGGTAGAGGCCTTGTGGGTTGAAATACACACTGGGGGCACACATAATAAAAAGATATTGGTAGGGATTTGGTACAAGCCACCTAATGTTGGGGAGTTGGAGGAAGCCCAACTTTTAATGCAAATGGAAAAGGCTGCTAGGTCAGCAAAGGTAATTATAATGGGAGATTTCAACTATCTTGAAACTGACTGGAGCAATATGACTTCCGGCACAACAAAGGGAAATATTTTTCTAAGTATGATAAATGATAATTTTAAGTCCCAACTAGTAGAGGAGCCAACTAGAAAAGAGGCCTTGCTTGACCTAGTGCTCTCAAACGATTCAGACATGATAAACAATGTGCAAGTAAGGGAACATTTGGGCAGCAGTGACCACAATATGGTATCCTTTGAAGTTTGTTATGAGAAACCCAATAGCAAGGGTTTAACCAAAACATTCAACTTCAAAAAGGCTAATTTTACAAAGTTAAACATGCACAAGAATCATGGAATATATTTAAAATGCTCTTGGGCAAATATACACGTCAGTATATACCACTTGGGAATAAGCACAAGAGAAGTAAAGCGAAACCAATGTGGATTAATAATGTGGTTAGCAGGGGGATGAGAAATAAAAAACAGGCTTTTAAAGTGTTTAAGTCAAATAGGTCAGGTGCATAATTTAAAAAAATATAAAGAATGTAATAAAATCTGCAAACAAGCAATTAAGCTAGCTAAAATGAGAGAAACATTGCAAGAAAAACCCTAAACAGTTCTACAAGGATATTAATAACAAAAAAGTTAAGGTCGATATTCGTCCTTTTAGGACTGAGACAGGTGAATTGATTAGTGAGGATAAAGCTATGGCTGACACCCTAAATACGTTCTTTGCCTCAGTATATACAAAGGAAGCAGCAGTGACTATGGGCAAACAGACAAAACCACGGAATTTCCTCCAACATCTACATGGCTTACTGAGGACAAGGTCCAAAAGAGACTTTAAAGGGTTATAGTGAATAAACGCCAGGACCGGACGGTATACACCCAAGGGTACTTAAGGAACTTAGTCCAGTAATAGCAAAACCATTATACTTAATATTTATTGATTCACTTTCATCAGGCATAGTGCCCTGTGATTGGAGGAAAGCTGATGTAGTTCCATTGTTTAAAAAGGGAGCAAGATCCAAACCAGGAAATTATAGACCTGTGAGCTTGACTTCCATAGTGGGTAAGATACTAGAAGGGTTATTAATTGACAGTATTCAGAACTATGTGAAGACAAACAATATCATTAGTAGGAATCAGCATGGTTTCATGAAGAACAGATCATGACAGACTAATTTACTTTCATTTTATGAAAGAGTAAGTAGTAATTTTGACAGAGGAATTGCTGTTGATGTAGTATACTTGGATTTTGCAAAAGCCTTTGATACAGTGCCTCAAAACAGGTTACTACATAAATTAAAAGGCTTTGGTTTGGGCGGTGTTATCTGTACATGGATTGAGAACTGGTTAAATGATAGATGGCAGAGAGTTGTTGTAAATGGAACTTTTTCAAATTGGTCTAAGGTTATAAGTAGGGTGCCGCAGGATTCAGTCCTGGGACCAATGCTTTTTAATTTGTTTATTAATTATTTAGAAGTGGGAATTGAAAGTAGCAACTCAATCTTTGCTGATGACACTAAACTATGTAAGGAAATACATACAGAGCTGGATGTTTTTTCCCTACAGAAGGATTTAGATAAACTAAGTGAATGGGCAGAAAAGTGGCAGATGTCATTTAATGTAGATAAATGTAAGGTTATGCATTTGGGATGTAGAAACAAACATGCTACATATACTCTAAATGGGAAACAACTTGGGGAATCCTCATTAGAGAAAGATTTAGGCGTACTGATAGACAATAGACTTCACAGCAGTGTGCAGAGTCACTCAGCTGCTGGAAGAGCAAATAGTGTACTAGCCTGCATAAAAAGAGGTGTAGAAGCAAGGGATGCTAATATTATCCTACCTCTGTATAAATCCTTGGTTAGGCCTCATCTAGAATATGGAGTACAATTTTGGGCGCCTGTTTTAAAAAAAGACATTACTGAACTGGAAAAGGTGCAGAGACGTGCAACAAAAATGATAAAGGGATTGGAGGATCTGAGTTACAAAGAGAGACTAGCCAAACTGGGTTTGTTTACATTAGAGAAGAGACGTCTAAGGGGTGATATGATTACCATTTACAAATACATTCAAGGTCAATACAAAGAACTATCCAATGAATTATTTATGCAAAGAGCTGAGCTAAGAACAAGAGGTCATCCATTAAGACTAGAGGAAAGGCGCTTTCGACTAAAATAAAGGCAGGGATCATACAGGTTACTGGTAACTCTGGGTAGGTGATCTGCCCCTTTAATTGTAGGAAGGAACAATTCTAAAATTGTATGCAGGGGGTGGAGCCTACCTTCCTTCCTTGGCTGCAGCTAGCCAACCAGCTCCAGAAAGATTTGAGACACTAATTACTGACTAGATAGTGAAGGGAAAGAAGACTCCTGTGAGCATGACCCCGAAGGACCCCCACGGTCTGCCACAAGACAGCCAAGCATGGTCCCTTGACAGGGTGGGATATCAGTAACCTATATGGACTAAGAGCAAGGGATTTAACAGGTAAGACTAAAATCCTCTTTTCTCTGTTGTCCCATACAGGTTAATGGTAACTCTGGGATGTCCAAACATTGAGTTTCCCAGAGGCGGGAAGTAAGGCAAGGACGAGGCGCAAGGCCCCCAAAGTCACCAGAGCAGATATGAACCATCAGATCAGAGATAGCCCAACCAACAATGAAGTGTCAATGGACACTGAACAGGGGTAACAACACCCCAACTGTTACACAGCACACTGAACTAGAGCCAACGGGGCTCAAAAGTGAAGGAAGCACCAAGAACCGAAGAAAATCCTAGACAGGCAAGACTGCCTCCAGGATTTTCCTCCCAAACCTGGAGTCAGCCAGTACATCAACACAATAATGCTTTGAAAAGGTGTGCACAGACGACCAGGTGGCAGCCTTGCACAACTGATCAGCAGAGGCCTGATTCTTGTAAGCCTAAGAGGCCCCAATAGATCAAGTAGAATGAGCCATGACCCTGAAAGGGACAGGCTTCTTCCTCAGCTCATAAGCCTTACAAATAGTGGACTTGATCCAAGAAGCAATAGTCACCTTGGATGCAGGTCTTCCTGCCCTAGGACCCTCAGGAATGACGAACAACGCGTCTGATTGCTTTATAGACTCAGTGTGATGTACATAAAACTTGAGACAACACACCACGTCTAACAAGTGGCGATTCCTCTCCTTGTCAGAGGTGGGGTCAGGGCAGAAAAAGGGCACCACAATCTGCTGATTGATGTGGAACTCCAAAACCACCTTTAGGAGAAACTCCTGAGAGGTGCGAAGCACCGCCTTGTCCTTGTGAAACACCAAATAGGGTGGTTTACAGGACAGAGCATGTAACTCCACGACATAGCAGACAGACACAATCGCCAGGAGAAAGGGCATTTTCCACGTCAACAGGCGTAGAGGAATAGTAGCCAAGGACTCAAATGGAGGGCTGTGAAGAACGCCCAAATCCAAGTTAAGATCCCACGGAGGAGCCGGAATCTTGAAGGCAAGACAAGTATGAGCAACACCCTGGAAGAAAACCTTGACATCAGGAAGGATGGCAATGCACCTCTGAAAGAAAACAGAGAGAGCAGACATCTGAACTTTAAGGGAATGCAAACTGAGGCCCTTATCCACACTGCCCTGCAAAAAAGCCAGAACCGTAGGCAGATCCAATTTCTGAGACAGGTCCTTGTCAGCACACCAAGATAGGAAGGTCGACCAGACACTATGGTAGATCTTGGAAGAAACAGGTTTGTGGGCACTGAGCATAGTAGCCACCACACCATAAGAAACCCCTTTCTTCCTCAATATTGAGGATTCAATTTTCAAGCCGTCAAGGGTAGACGATGAACATCCTCCTTCCACATGTAACCCTGTAGAAGGTCCGGACGGCAAGGGAGCCAGAATGGCTGACAGATCCAGAAGCTCCAGAAACTAAGCTTGGCGAGGCCAGTACAGAACAATCAGAATGACTGGACAACGCTCCAGTCATAATTTCCGTAACACTCTGTGCAACATTGGGAGGGGAGGAAAGATGTAGGCCAGAGGGAATAACCAAGGAATGGACATTGCATCCACCACCAGAGCTACAGGGTCCCTCCATTGAGAGAAGAACCTCGGAACCTTCCTATTGTCTCTTGTCGCCATCAGGACGAAGCAAAGAAGACCCCATTTCTGAACAATGGGGGTGAACACCTCTGGGTGCAGCTCCCTCTCTCCGCTGTCCACTGTGTGTTGACCTCTAATCAAACAGCAAGACCTCTTGTTCCGCCCTGCTTCTTGATGTAAGCCATGGCCGTGGCGTTGTCGGACTCTACCGGGACTGGACAGTCTTCCAGCTGAGATGTCCAATGACGAAGGGCATGAAATATCGCCTGAAGCTCCAAAACGTTGATGGGAAGGAGAGATTCCTCCAGAGACCACCGACCCTGAGCACTCAGTCGTCACCATGGTCCAGAAGAATACCATGAAGGACCTGCCCTTCAGCAAATTGGAGAGGTTGAGTAACCACGACAAACTCAGTTCCACATAAAGAGGGAGGGACAATGACATCTTCAGAAGGTCCGGCTGACTCCTGAACACCTGGATCACAAACTGCTGAATATCCCTGGTGTGTGCCATGTATCAGCTTAATGGACAGAGAAAAGGAAAGAAGGTCCACCCCTATGTCCACAAGAAATTGAAAGACAAAAGGTGCAAAATGTTTCTTAGAGGTTGTTGTCCCTCAGAATAAATGAGAGGGAAGGTTTGTAGGCTGATCCACTCTGTGTGCTGGATAGAAGCCATGCCGTGCTCTATTTTACCACTTTAGATGTTTGCGTACCCAAATGGTCTCGTTAGAACATGAAAATGCTGGAACAGTCCTCCACTGTCGGCAAGTAGTGTTTTGCAACTGAACAGAGCTATCCTGCTGGTAGTGGGGAAAAAGTGACTGGGTTGCTCTATGTCCCAAAAAAGGAGGAGGTCTCTGCTACAACAGTAATTCTGGAGCCATCATTAACCTTAGGTTGTTGCTGTAGAATTATTCTCCTCTACTGTGCGAACAAGGAGAAAATGGAATATGTGTACTGCCCTAGCTCTCGTGAACTGAAGGCCTTTGACTGGAAGACATGAATACATCATCTGATGTGTCAAGCATGATGACATATACAAACCAAGACCTTAAAGGACTTATAAAGGATTTACAGGTGGGCAACATGATAAAGGTTATTACATGTCTAATGAAATATACAATGCACTGCGGTGAATGCATGTGGATGCCAAATTACATATATTATTTGAGACCTGCAGTTATTCCATACATATTTGTATACATAGTAACGACCGTGAGCTACTGATTTTGCATGTCTAAGGAAATAGTTAAGAATTAAAGCATATTATCACAGAACTTCTCCACTTTTCCATTGGTTACCCAGTCATGGAGTGGCTCCAACATGCAGAGTATGCATGCCCTGTATGATTGTGGACCACGCATTACCCAAATAATCCCTTGGGCATAACCTGATCACCAGAAGCAACAAATGGGGAAAAATGGAGCTGTGTCACATGGGAAAGGGGCCAGAGGCGCAGGCTGGCAGTCTTTGACACCTTTCAAACATCCTAGGAAAAATCGTTAAGGGAGATATTGCCCTTTTCCTACTTCATATACAAGGACGCTTAAAAAAACTAGCTGTAGTGAAGGGTGGGGTGTTAAGTATGGCAGAGGAAGGGGAGGAGTTGCTTCTGATTCTGAGGTCTGCCTCTTTGTGGAAGATACTATACCCCATGACCATGGTGTCAATCAGTGGATACCAGAGAATATTGTTTTCCTAGAAAACAGTAAGTTATAAGGCTTAATACAAGATGTATATCGATATCTAACAGAAACCAAAGCTGCACTGTTAAATGAAATGCTACAGCTTTCCACAGATCCACCGGTAGTCTCAGAACAACACACATACATGGTCTGACACCCCAGCCTTGATCCACTGTCCACTGGTAATCACAGAACCACTCATATGGATTGGATACCAGCTTGCCCTTGGTCCTCTTTCTGTCACTACTCACAATTGCAGAGAAAAGAAAACGAACAGGCGGTGCAATAGTATTCTATCACACTATATAATAGCGCTAAAATTGCAATTACACTCACATTTGAGAATGGTTGTGTAATAAACATACGCATATACACAGCTAAACCAGCATACAGAGAAATTCCTGCCCTCTCTGTTCGGTTTGATATAGATGCAGACACTTTTCAATCCAGGAACAAAAATCTCCAAAAACTGCAAATACTGTGTTAACACAAGCCTGAGGAAGCAGCGTGTAGATGCGTAACGTGTAACAGAACTCAGTGGTATTTTTAATTGTTTTTAATTCATTATTAAAATATTATTAAAATATCTTGGATGAAGATCAAGCTTCCTGTTCTTAGAAATGTTTGTTCCTGGATTGAAAATAGACTGCATCTATATCAAACCGAACACAGACGGTAGGAATTTATCTGTATGCTGGTATAGCTGTGTATATGCTTATATTTATTACACAGCCATTCTCAAATGTGAGTGTAATTGCAATTTTACCTGTATTCTACATAACGTGTGATAGGGCACTATTGGTGCACACTGTTCTTTTTCTTTTCTCTGCATGGACTTGACTCAGTGGGTGGAGTCAACTGGCGTGAGCAGACAGAAGACTGGAGGAGATTTATCACCGTGCTGTTTAAGGGAGCAGCTCTGTTTCCTTGGGCTCTACAGCTGGTCTGTACATAAGTGCATTTCCAGCATCTAGATATAGTGAGTAGCTGTCTAAGGGTGATGGTGTCGTGACTTTAAATAGTTAAGAGTATATTTCACAAGAAGCACCTTTTTTCTTTGTTTCTCATTACTCACAATTGGTTCAGGGAACCCCTGGCAATTCTTCAGGAACCCCAAGGTTTCCCTGTGCATGGTTTGAGAACCACTGTTCATAAGAACAGAACAGAGTTGTACTTACTGCAGCCTGTTGACGTTTTAGTTTGTCTCTGTATTCTTCCACCTCCTGTAGACTAAGAACTGGGGGCAGTTTCTAAGTATAAAAAAATGGGAAACATTAGGGTCACATAGTGATTTTTCTACTAATAACTATACAATCATTGAAGGAAACAACAATAATAAAGGCACACCAAAAATATATATTACCAGTACATATTATAAGACTAGGATTTCTCAAACTATTTGTGGTAAACTCTTTGATTTACAAAATTTACTCTTCAGCGTAAATGGAGATTGAATGGGACAGTTTTAATCTGTGCCAACTTGGTTCCCCCTTCCCAGTCCTTTTAAAGTCCAACAGGTCCCTGAGTTGCATGGTGTGCCCAATTGCACAGGCAACGCCATGCACCACTGGCAGGTCAACTATATTGATGGCTATTTCACATTTTAACCACAACATACGGCGTGTCTCTGTGGTGACAGAAATTATGCCTTGTTACTAGGTTGTAGGACCCCAAAGTTTCTCCCACTGAGAGCTTCCTATGAGGACTTCAGTGGGAGGAGTTTAGGGCTCTGGAGTCCTGCAAAAAGAACCATGTCCTTCATATGTATTAAATATTAATTTTGGTAACCATTCCACACATTATTAATTCATAGTTAATTCATAGTGTCCATTAGAATTTTCGCCCCAGATTAACCCTTTGAGTGCAAAGCAATGTGTTTCACATCATTCTGGCACTCCAAGGGTTAAGGTAAACGAGGGGAAAAGTGCTGCACAATTTTATTTTTCTCATCTTACCTCAAGCTCGTATTTAACAATATCAAAAGACTCATTGGAAAAATAAATATCTTCAATGCTGTTGATTAATTCCTGTTCTGCCTGTGGATCAGTAGCATGTTCCCGAAGTTCTCGTAGCTCCTCCTTTAAAAAGAAAAAGCATAAATTACACCCCAAAAAAAACATACATCCAAATCCTACAGCGAAACCGAGGTTCTCAATATCAAAGTCTCCAAATGTGTATTTAATGTTTTCTACAAAAAGAACCATAATTGCTGAAAAAAGGATACATGAGGACTGGCCATGCTTAGGAAGCACAGTGCTTTTTTCTGTTCAACAAATGGCAATATAGGAAAATACACTGATACAGTAGTAAAACTGTCACTGATTATTAGTTTTTTTCCATTGACTCTGTCTTGACATTTTGTTGCTGTTAACAAACAGCCATTTAAATTATATCCTGTGAAGTACCAGTAGACATTACACTCTCAAGATATAATTGGCTAGTGGGTGCCACCTGACATGGAAAAGATAAAGTTTACACAGAATGCACATTACTAGCAAATGCATAATGTTCTAGCACATCACTAGCAAATGCATAATGTTCTATGTTTGATTCCAACTCACAACAAAACATTCCAATTCACAGTTTTACATACATATACATGTTGTTCACAAAAGGTAAACTTATTTATTTTCTGTTTGTACAATTGCACACTTGTTTTCATTTTCTTTCTCAATACTTCAAAAGTACTGTAATGCCTCACAAACACAAAATGACATGTCATGTTAGATAGGAATGGGCCTACAGAGACAAATGGTGCACCACTGATAAAGGTTACCATAACATAGTGGGTGCTAATAGAAAAAAACTGTACCCTAGAGTAGTCATTAATATATATATTTTATTATTATTTATTTTGAGACAGGGTATGCCAGCATTAAATTACGATGATGGCAGACACACAAATATAAAAATAGTATAGTTTATAGTTCTGGTAACTATACCACCCACTGCATCAAACACACAAACAGAAATGTCCATAAAAAAGCATCTCATGTTTTTACTTCAAAGTTAATGAAAAAGCTGAGAAAATTTGAATGTTTTACAATGTTGGGCATTAGATACCTTTCTCGCACCCAAAGAGTTAAAATATTTAACTTTTGGTGTTATATATGGATATGTTGTGATACCTCAAATTCAACCTGGGCTTCATTCATGTATTAAAGTTCTATACTGAGAATTGACCTAGTATACTAAAGCAGTACATGTTGCATTATAATGTATTCCATTTTATGATGTGTGTATATTGGAATAAAATGCATAAAAAATTAGAAGCCTTAAAAGGACTCTAAAGAGGTGTAATCATGGAGAAAACCAAATACAACACAGAAACAAATAAATTTGCCATTGATTTAAATAGGAATTTTAACCCTAGAGTGCTAGAGGAGTCTCCAAAGTTTGTTAGTATTCAAGGGATTAAAGCCCTTCTCAAATCATTGGGAATTTGGTGGACAACTATTTGTCTCCTAGCACACAATTGGTTTGATACAGAATTGCA
The DNA here is from genome assembly GCA_037306005.1 of Rhinophrynus dorsalis. Classification (NCBI taxonomy): domain Eukaryota; kingdom Metazoa; phylum Chordata; class Amphibia; order Anura; family Rhinophrynidae; genus Rhinophrynus; species Rhinophrynus dorsalis. The sequence goes on from CM074723.1 coordinate 413,159,144, forward strand.
TCTTTTTAGACTCCTCACTAAGGCCCTAGATTTGTTATAGCCACAAGGGGAAAATATGTAATCAGCTTGTTTTGCTCATTGGAGCTGGCACCAGACTGTAACTATTGTGCTTTGTCAAAATTTGCTTGTGTATGGATAAGCAAACAAAACATATACAGAAATCCAAGATAAATGTAAAACAAGTATGGTGCTAACTAAACAAAAGAACTAGGATGAGGCACTAAGGGGCAATGTGATGGAAAAGTGTGTTCTCCACATGCACTAAGAATTAACTATGCGGGGTGGTTAATCATTGGCATGCAGATTTTTTGTAATGCTAGGTATATGTAAGGGATGCCCTCTCACATCTGCAGCATTACGACAACCCTGAAGTCTGAGAGCATGCTCTGTACTCCACTATTTGCCCAGTAGGGAAGCGGAGTTGATGTTCTTAGACTTCAGCACCACAAACTGCATTGCTCCCTAACCCTTTCAGTTCCATAGTGGCTCTGCAACTTTGCTCAGAATTGCTCCAATTCTTCTCCGATGAGCTGGTGAAGCAACATAGGGGTTAAAAGCGGAGAAGGAAGACATTTTATCATGGTCAGCATTAACCCTTTTCTCAAAGCAACGTGTCAGATACATCCCTAGCATGTAAAGGAGTTAAATGGCAGTGGAAGATGACCTTTTATTTTAGTGGCTGTTAACATGTTGCCTCTCTAACATGGAAGACAAGGGTGGAGTTCTGTTATAGCTGCTATTAACTGTTGCATGCCTGTTTGCATGTCTTAACGACGTTTAAGGGTGTGACATAAGAACCTCACGCTTTTGATGCAGGGCGGGATTCTCATGTCACCCTTTTCAACACAGCGACATGCTGAATGCTCCAATTACTTGCACAATCTTTTGACCTCAACATTTTAAAAGGATACCCCTCAGACCATCCTCTGACTCTTTCCCATGTATATATATACAAAAATGTATACAGAGACCTTTGGATGAAGGAATAAAAATTTAAGTCCAACCCATATCTTGAGAGATAAAGAGCACTCTGCAATAATTTAACACAGATAGAGGTCTTGCCAATCAGGGAGGGCAAAATTTCAGCAGCAACAAAATATGTAATGTGCTGACCTACAACAGCTAGTGAGAAATTAATCAAAAGCAAAGGAGACAGAAATACACTGAGTGAATAAAAGTATGGGTCCCAAATCCCCACTCTACAGAACACAGGATATTACTGAAAAAACTCCCCAGAAGTAACCAGTTTCAAGACCCTAGTGTGGTGTGCAGTTATACAATATCCCTGCCAATGCAGATAACAACAGGGTTATAGTATAGCACAGTATGTCTCAGACTGATAGAGTATGTGAATAAAGGAGAAGAGCACTAATGAGTTGTAGGATATGAACTCTCGCTACTATGCATAATGGGGCTGCCAATATCCATATTTTCCTGCTTTAGTCAGGAAAGAGATAACAGAGGTATGAGAACTATCAAATCCCAATAAATTAGCATACATATTTACAAATGTAATCAACATCAAACAAACCAAAAGGTATATTTATAAAAAAAAAAAAACCTAGATCAAAATACATACATTATTAATAAAACCCAAACACAGGCCTGCTTAATCTAGTACTGACTTGCACAATCCATGAGCACGGTGGCTCAGTGGTTAGCACTGTTGCCTTGCAGCGCTGGGGTCCTGGGTTCAAATCCCACCAAGAACATCTGCAATGAGTCTGTATGTTCTCACCGTGTTTGCGTGGGTTTCCTCCGGGTACTCCGGTTTCCTCCCACACTCCAAAAAACATACTGATAGGTGAATTTAGATTGTGAGCCCCAATGGGGACAGGGACCAATATGAGTGTAAAGCGCTGCGGAATCTGTGTGCGCTATATAAAATAAAGAATTATTATAATATAACAAATATAAAATAGTTCAAACTTAGCATCCAAGGATCTGTGGGCTACTATAAGAGGTCTGAGGAGTAGTCTTTGATATGTATGCCAAGGAAGATCTTGGTATAAGTGAATTTCATGATTGTGGTGAAATACTCTGTCCTCCTCTCTTGCCTTGACCAGCATTTCTTCTGTAACTGGATAATGATGAAACCAACATATGGCATCACTCGGTTTTTCAGTATCAAAGCTTAATTGCATGATGTTCACAGTCAATTCTGAGAAGCGTCAGGAAGGGGTCCAAGGACATTGTTGAAGACTGTGGTGACCATAGTTAAGAGAGATTCCCCTATCTTCCACATTGTCTGTTTGCTGCTGTAGTTCATTTAACTTAACCTTATAAGCCTGAGAGTTTATCTGCATGTCTGTCACTGCTATGTGAGTTATGTATGGTCAGACAGACAAAGTCACCAGCTGATGTGGGGAGTGAAGCAGAAATACATTTTGGAGAGAGAGCTACAGGAATTTCCCTCAACCCCAAAACCTTAATCAAACTGAAGCTCCTAAGAGGGGTAAACGAAAGCCAAAGGAGGCAGAAATAAATACCACTGAAGATACTACTTTGTCTAGAAATGTTATAAAGATCCATATTTATAACTCTAAAAGTTTATCTGTGCCCCAGCTTCTATGGATTCAATGCAGTGGTTTCTATTGACATTCACTTTATTAACAATTGTCAGAGTTGCTATACACCAAACAGCCTCCTGTGGCATCAATAACACAAAAATCTAAAATGACCTGTTTAGGGAATGTATATTCCAGAACACGGAGGCAATCAGTTATGTACAAAAACTGAGGAAAACAAAGCATTCTAGAAAAATGTGAGAAGAAGTGGTGATGTGCAGGTTATACTTATTTTACCCCTCATCAAATATGAACCTCCACATCAGGGTAGTCCATATTTGGACCTACAGCTGTTTGGAACCACAGCTCCCAACATCCCCAATCAACCAAATATGGACTACCCCTGTTCCACATGCGTTTATACCTAACTGGCCAGTGTCTAACCCAAAACAAAGCTGCAGAGCTATGTTACAGCTTACCTTGGTTTCAGCGTCATCTGCAGGCGCGAGGCTTCAAGCATGCAGCAGGCCACTGTCTTATGTGTTTGCTTCCTGTAGTCTCCTCCTACCTACTTCCTCCCTCTGAGCTGCTCCACCTACCTACTTCCTAAGGAGGGGTTTAAAGGGCAGACTGAGTCCTGACTCAGTTGCCCTTGCTTTGTTGTACAATACAGTTCTGTTTCCCTTAGGCTCTGTATATGACCTGGCTTGTCTGACCATCCATTCTAGTGCTGACCTGTGGCTCTGTCTGACTACTCTTTTGCCTGCTCTCGTTGGGAAGTAGACACCCAATCTGGTGCGGACCTGTGGCTCTGGCTGACTACCTGAACTGTGTATGACCCGGCCTGCCTGTCCATCCATTCTGGTGTTGACCTGTGGCTCTGTCTGACCACTCTCCTTGTGTGTTCCGATTTGGCTTATACATCCTTTCTGGTACAAACCTGTGGCTGTGGCTGACTACCCGCTCCGTGTATGACCCGGCTTGTCTGACTATCCTTTCTGGTGCTGACTAGGGGGCTCTGTCTGTTTCCTCCGTGTGTGGGTCCCAGCTCCACAGACACCCATCCTAGAGTGGACCCGGGACTCTATCAGACTCCTAGACTGACTGCAGGCTGAGTCAGTGCTAGTCCTTTGGGCATTCCAAATTACCTCGAGGCTCCAGTGGGCTGCGGCCTAGTCTCAGACAGTGTGGTGGATCTATTGGTGAACTGCCATTTCTGATACAGTGCTTGCCTCTTTGATCAACCTCTGTGTGTTATTATTCTAATAAAAGATTGTTTTACTTTACCGTACTGACTCCTGGTTTATTCCTGGGAACCGTGACAAGCTATAATTCTTACAATTAATAATCAGATTCCTTAATGTACCTGTAAAGGACAATCCCAGATCAAAATGTCTGCAAAACCCAAAAGTAAATTTTTCAAACCAAAATCATTTTTTCTCAGACCAGATAATAATTGCCGTTTTACTCTAACCATGTACATTATGGATGTGTTAACGTGAAACCCTCCAGGTGCTCCCAAACGACAACTCCAGTCTTACTGACAGTGAGTGACTCTGGTCTGACAGTGGCTGAAGGACCTCAGGTTGCACATGAAGGACCTCAAGTTGCACATCCCTGGTGTACAAAACAGCAAGATTGCCCCATGTATAGAAAATATATGTAAACAGTAGAAAATGTTGTGTTCCCAAAACTTATCTTGAAAGCAAGTGTTAAACATATGCAAAATTAGAAAAACAGTCCTATAATTTCAGTCTAGATGTGGACTTTCTTCAGGGCTTAAATAAGATCTAAGGCTAGACCAAAAACTTAGAACTGTTCTTGCAATGTTGTGGATAAATTTTACTCTTGCTTTCAATATACCACCTCTGAGTATTATTTATACTTTGTTTTTGATTTCTGCCCCAAAAGTATTTGGCCTGATTAAGTCAATATATATACATATACACATATATATATACACATACAGTTTATCAGGAAATAGACGGCACTCTCAGCATGGAAGCGTAAGTCATACGGTGTTTATTAGAATCAACGTTCCGACTGCATAATGTGGCCGAAACGTCAATCCTAATAAACACCATATGACTTACGCTTCCATGCTGAGAGTGCCGTTTATTTCCTGATAAACTGTATGTATTTATTAGTTATCAGATGTGCATCCAGCACCTAATACCGTTTGATACAGTGAGCGCTGCCACTATAGACTTTGAATATATATATATATATATATATATATATATATATATATATAAATACACACACATACATACACACAGAGACCACAACTCTATTAATATGAAAGAACTTTGCACATGTTCCAATAATGTTTTGATGCGATATATGTCTTTTTTGACCTGGACATCTGAAATAAATTTAACCCCATCAAGAAATACATAGCCTCTTATATTTATTGTTGTAATCTATAGAACACTGAATGACCTCTTTACATAATACTTTGCTAAAATCAGAAAGTCACTACACAGTCATTTCTATGGTAACTGTTACAGCCTTATCATTAGCACTAATTGAACCAATTACTAAGTGCCTAACTAAGCATGAGACCCAAGGGATTAGTTTGTATCATTTTAATTAAAACGAAGTACAACTTATGAACACGTAACTCAACCAGGATGTATTTTAAGAACATTATCCAGTAAACATTATTGAGGTTTCTTAGAAAACTACAAAGCATATAACTGTAGATAATTTATCAAAATATATCATCACTTTGATTCAAAAGTCAAAACTTTTGACTTAACAAAAAACGTGAAAAGATATCAAACTTCAGCTATCAGCTTTTATACATGACCAGCATAAAGAGTCTGTTGTCTGTGCTGTGTAACATGAACTCTACTATACACAGACACAGCACTTTGGTAGGAATGCAGGAAGTCGCTATTTCCAGTGTGAAAACCACTAGCGAATAGGTTTGCGCATGATTTTGTTGAACTGCGCATTAAAAAAAAAAAATCAAGATTAGCGAACAGATGCCCATATTTTTTTGTTTTGTGGCCATTGTCAGAATTAACTAATCTGTCTGAGAGGAATAGCAAATGTGGTTTTGCAAATGATTTTATATGTCTGTGTACTTTTGTCGTAAAAGCTTATTTTTCATGCACAATTCAAGAAGTGTTCAGTATATGGCTTTCTGCATTAGAACAAGCACAATATCCTTCAGAGCATGCACACGTTTCTTACGTTATGCCCTTTGTCTCAGTCTAACGCTTGCACTGTCTCAATGTTTTTTTTCTCTCTCTTACTTACTCTTTCTTTATTTCTCTCTCTCTCTCTCTCGCTGACACAGTCTATCTTACCCTTTGACTGCCAGAGGGCAATGTGCTGCATAATTCGCTGGCACTCAAAGGGTTACTCTATTTCAGTGGTTCCCAAGCAGGAGGGGTATGAGCCAATTTCCCGGGGGGAGGGAAGAGGCATTGTTTCAGCACCATATTTCTAAGTACCTATGATATGTAACAGTATCTATATTGTCAAAAAATTGTCTTGGTCAGAAAACTGGGAAATTCTGATTCAAAGAACAAGTGTGAACAGCATAGTCTGCTGTGTTTGTACTTCTGAAAAATAAATTTAAAAACAAAACAAACACTATAATGATCTTAAAGGGATAGTAATGTTTCAAAATAAAAGCAGCTCCAATTATTCTTCATAGTATTTGGGGATGGAGAGTATAATAATGTCAGAGTTGTAGTTCAGGAGTAATTGAATGATAAAGTAACCCCCTCCCACCCCTTTTACTGATGTAACACTGCTCACCTCAGAACAGAAAGGTGGTGTCCAGGTGGATTGCAGAGAGACAATCTTCAGTTAGCTTAAGGGGAAAACCTGAAAAACCTGTCAAGGGGGGCAGGATTTTCATTGTTCTCACAGTAAGAAGATTGTCCCTTGCTGTGAGCTGTCTGGTCTTAAGACCAGATTCCACAGCTGAGGGGAGGTGGCTTATACTAGGTAAAAGGGGCGGAAGGGGGATGCACTATCATTCAACTACAGCTCTGACAGTATTGAAATAACACTCTCCATGGCCAAATACTATGAAGATTAAATGGAGTTGCTTTTATTTTGAAACATTACTATCTATTTAAGAAAATAATATTGGCCCACATATATATTGAACAAATATAAAATGTTCTAAATACGGTAAGGGATACAAAAGCAAAGTTCTTGACAGACCACAATAAAGTACATCAATTAAATCCAAATGGTGATCTTTGTAGTCCCAAAGGTATATACATAAATATGTGTGTCCTTTATAAGTGGTCTTATCTTTCCCTACATGTTCTCTTAGGGCAGTGTTTCTCAACCAGGGTGCCGTGGCACTTTGGTGTGCCACGGACATCCACTTAGTGTGCCCCATTTTATTGATAAGGCTTTGTTAAAAATGTGAATGTAGACTTACAACTGAATATTTAAGGATAGTACTGTGCACAATATGTTTATTTTAGTTGTGAGGTCTAAAATAACTCTACGTATTTGTAACCTTCATTAGACATATGACAAATGACATAAAATGATAGGGGGTACCCTGAAAATGCCAGACTGCATGTTAGGGGTGCCTTAAGCAAACAAAGCTTGAGAACCACTGCCTTAGGGCCTATAATAGTTCCTTATGCTGCTTGCCTTTTTCTGAAATGTAGCTTATGATGCGAATAGCAGAGCTCATGCAAAACAGAAAATGGAAAGGGGCAGACAGAGTAAAACGCGATATAAGAGTAGTATTGATTTTATTAGCACATAAACTTAAATTAATAAAATAAAAATGAGAAAGTAATAAAATCACAAGCACATAAGAATAAACCTAAGGATAATGACTGGATAATAAAACAGTGTATAAAAACATGTATGTAATGTTAACCAAAAGTCCAGCAGATGTATAGTTTAGGAAGTATTCACACTTGTATTTCTGGGAAAAGTGAAAGTCTCCTGGTATAGCACTGTGCTTCATTAACATATGAAAAATCTCTGAATGAATTAATTGGCATATGAAACATCACTGGTACCACAATTAGCATATGGCACCAAGTATGGATATCTCATTAACTGTACATTTGCTGGCCATTTGGCTAACATGACACATAGGCAGTTTTTAATGAAATTTTCAAATATGAAAACTTTAATTAAGGTGACAGGTCCACTTTAAATCAGTCGGAATGCTTATTTATACCCTATGGTACAGATGGATTTACACAGAATCGCTCCATTCTGCTGAGACATAGTTCTGAGCACAGAGCAAAAATTCTCTTTTGCTAACTTTAGAATTGTAGATTTAAGTGCAGCACTTACCTGGAAGCAGGGTACTGCCAAGTAAAGCAGGAATACACATCCAAGCATGTATTATTATTATTAACTCAGGGCTGTCCAAATTCAGTCCTTAAGGGCCACCAACAAGCAAGGATTTAAGAATTTCTCTGATTAAGCACAGGTGAATAAATCAGTGGCTCATTCATTTTGATTGGCCCACCTGTGCTTAAGCAGAGAAATTCTTACATCCTGACCTGTTGGTGGCTCTTGAGGACTGAACTTGGACGGCCCTGCTCCAACTCCATTCCAAGACACGTGTTCAGCACAGACACAGAGCTCAGACTGAATGATGTACACTAACCCAGTGGTTCTCATGTTTATTGCAGTGACGAGGATGTTCGTTTCAAATTAAACACCTCTGAAATACATACAATAAAATCCTTTAAAGGGATCATAATACTTAAAATGTAAAAAAAAAAATGTTGTAGGGTTTATCCCCCTGAGTAAAACAAGGGTACTTCCACTGCTGAAAGGTGTTTTATTCAAAAGTTATTCCCGCTTTTTTGCTTTTCCCCCCAAATATTAAATGAATAAAGTTATAACCAATGCATAATACTGCAAGTATTATTATTATAAAGCATGTAATGCAAAAGTAACAATGAGCATAACTCACAATAAGAACATATTCGGTTTTGGCAATGTCATTACAGGCAAAAGCATAGAGTAGATGCTGGACTGTAATAAGGTGGCATATAATGAAGATAAATCATTTAAACAAAATGATGTACTCCTGCCAAATATCTCAGCTCCGAGAGAGTAGTTACAACAGATATGTTGCAACAAAGATCACATATGACTATCAAAAAGGGCTAAACAAAAATTAAGTAGAGAAAGAAAAGAAGGGATAGGGGAAGGAACAAGATAAACTTGGGGGGGGGCAAGGAAGAATCACCAGAAGGGAAGGCAGAAAGGGAGATGAGAGAGGATAGATGAGGAGGAAAGGCCGGCATCCCACAACTACAATTTAGTGTGCAATTAGGGGGTAAGCTGCTCACTAGCTATCAACCATGGTTTCCGCAGTTTTTTTAAATCAGTGTGAAGATTGGATGAAGCAAGAAATATGGAAATTAAGTGCATCTCCGTGACCTTGGATAACCATTAGGACCGAGAGGGAAAGATGGCAGAGCCCCAATGGGAAGGGATAAGACTTTTAGCTGCTGATGTATACAGTAAGAATAGAGAGAATAGGTTAGGTGATGGGAGAATAGTAGCGGCCAACTCATGCACAAATAAGTCAGACAAAGGTCTCTGAGAATTTGAACCTTCAAAATGTCCTCAATAAAGTCAACCACCGCTGCCCAATAAGTAGACACCTCACTGCATCCCCATCATATATGAAGCATGATACCTGTCCCCTCCCACATATCCAACAGAGTGAGGATCTACTTGGAAACATTCTGGTTAAAACATGAGGAGCCCTGTACAAGTGGATTAGAAATGTAAATTAGATTACATAGAAGGTAGGTCAAAAGGGGCGATATACAGGTTTTTGTTATGGTGGACCATTGAGCAAGAGAGAGAGAGACATTCATCTCAGATTCCCATACATACATAAAGCTACACTTAGAAGGAATAACAAAAGAGAGCCTAAAGGAAAGCCACTTGAAAAGGGGGCAAAATAAAATGGAGTTACAAGTATAGAGCTTTTCAAATGGTGAATGGACATATGGGGAATAGGGTTTCTTTAACAGGTCTAATAAAAAATGCTTAACTTGCAGGTATTGCCAATGACAAGTGATAGGGAGACCCCTGTCGAGAGTAAGAACCTCAAAAGAAGTGACAGTAATTAATAAATCCAAAGTATGGACATTGTGACACAGGACACAGAAGAAATTTCCCTCCCTGCTGTCCCAGGCAAAGGCCGGGTTGACTATAATTGAAAGACAGGGAGAAGGGTAAGGGATAGGTTATGGGAGGTACTAAATTTACTCCAAATTGTAAGCAAGTGTCCTAAGAGAAGGTGACATATGGCAATAGAAGGAAAGCTAGATACATCAAACCATACAAGTCTTGTGAAGTAAACATGATTTTTTGGTAGTAGTACTACAGTGGTCTGAAACTGTACAGTGGCACTGTTGCTGCACCATACTATGGACAGCTCTGGTCAGTTACCATAAATCTCCATAGGACTGTGCATCAACAATGCCACTCTCAAATTTCAGGCCACTGTGATCCTGCATCTAAAAAAAATGTAAGCTTGAGCTTTAAAGAGGAACTATCATCATAACATTGCCCTCCAATCCATTACTAACATAGCAATAGGCAAAGGCATACTTCTATTATACTGAATAAGTCCGTGTTATTGAAGAAAACCAACTTCTTCCACAGCCACCAGCGGACCACAGCTCAGACATCTTAAAAGGATAGTTATGTTTCAAAATAAAAGCAGCTCCAATTAATCTTCATAGTGTTTTTGCCAAGGAGAGTGTTATTTCAACACTGTCAGAGTTGTAGTTCAAGAGTAATTGAATGATAAAATATCCCCCTCCTGCCTCTTTTACCTAGTGTAATGCTGCTCACCTCAGATGTGGAATCTGGTCTTAAGACCGGACAGCTCAGAGCAAGGGACTGTCTTCTTACTGTGAGAACAAAGAAAGCCCTGCCCCCTTGACAGGTTTTTCCCCTATGGTAACTGAAGATTGTCCCTCTCTGCGATTCATGTGGACACCACCTGAGCTGAGCAGATTTACATCAGTAAAGGGGGGGGAGGGAGGGGGATACTTTATCATTCAATTACTCTTACGCTGACTGTATTGAAATAACACTCTACATGGCCCAAATACTATGAAGATTAATTGGAGCTGCTTTTATTTTGAAACATTACTATCGCTTTAAAGGAAAAATACCTGGAAGTTTGCGCTGTCTGTCCCGTTCACTGACAGGACTGGTGAGTAGTGTCCTTAGTACCTTAAGGTAACAGAAGTTACTGACAGCGCAGGTGCACAGAGCTTCTCTTGTAAGCTCTGTGCAGCAGATGCCTGCCACAGAAGTTGTTTTTCTTCAATGACGCAGACTTATTCAGCATAATAGAAGTATGGCTTTGCCTGTCGTTATAATAGTAATGGATTAGGGGGCAATGTTATTATGATGATAGTTCTGCTTTTATAATGTTTGAATAAAACACCTTTCAGCAGCGGAAGTGCCCATATTTTACTTGAGAGATAAACCCCACAAAATTATATATATATACTAATTGATGAGCCCGCTACACGGGTCACATTGCCACTGCCAGCCGGTCGCGGGGCAGTCATGCGCAGTAGAGACTTCCCACGCCGCTGCTGATACAGAGCTGGACACTCCGAAGAAGCGTCCAGCTCTGTATCAGCCGTGGCGCTGGCAGTCTCTACTGCGCATGACTGGTCGTTACACACATTTTAGCGGATTATTATATAGGATTATATAATTTTTTTTGCTTACATTTTTAGTATTACTAGCCCTTTAATTAATCCCTTGGATACCAGAGAGAGTTTCAATGTATTTCTTTAGCACCAAGGATTTTATTCTCAATATAAAATTAATGAGAATTCTAGGTGACACTATTATAAGGATTAAATGTATCAGGTAAAATGAATATAATAAACATTTCAGACTATGGAGGTTGTTTTTTATTTTGCACAGGTCAAACAGTAGTCAACAATTCATACACTACCTACTGAGCCTCTTGAAAGTGGAGAGTCTCCTCTTTCCAACTATAGAAGCCATGGGCGTAAAGCTAAAGGAACAAGGGCAGGGTACAGCTCTGTGTGAATGGGCAGATAAGGAGTCGCCTATTCTACGTATTGGGCTAAAAGGGTAGCGTTCTTACCACATGTGCGAACAAGCCCCAAGGGGCAATAAAGAGAGGAATTTTATTCACAATAATAACATTTTTATTTTAAGATGTTTAGACATGAGGTAAATAATTAGCTGCAACAATTATACATGTTTTAACACTTAATTGCTTATTTATCCCTTTAAAGATCTGGGGCTAGATTCTATTGCAGGAGATAAATGTTACCTCCTGTTTTATCAAACATTTTCCTATTGAAGTCTATGGGAAACCTAGAGATATAAGCAGTGATAAAATTAGCACCTGCAATAGAATCCAGCTCCAAATGAGTAAAGCAATACTTTGCACAACCCCCTGGTCCTTAAAGAGTTAATAGAGCATAAAAGTGGTTAGAAAACAAATAAAATCCCCAAGATGACTAACTTTTTTATTGCACTTTTAAGTCCCTGACAGTAAGATAACTGGATCTCAACTCCCACAGAGTTTTCTGGTGAACAGACCATAAACCAGGATGTAATACAGTTACACTCTCCCTGCAGCACTGAGGGCTCTGAGTGCTATTTTTTTTACATTGTTTCTCATAAAACAAAAACTTTGTTTATACAATTTTGATTAACAAACCTACATCTAGAATACAAACAAAAAGGGAAAGGAAGGAATACAACATTTTGGGGGGTTTGTTTACAGTGTATCGTTTGTTTTCATGTTTTCTGACAGAAACCTCTCTGAAAACAAATCCAGGATGCGGTCAAGGGCATAAAAGTGCATAAAATAGGTGAATATGAGAATAAATAAATAAAATGTATAAGTAATATGACTATACATACCATGTACTTGCAGAATATGTGAAGTCAAAAGAAAAGGTTACTATTCTTTTGATAATTTTAATCATTTGAATGCCAGAAGGGTATCTAACACATTAAAGGGATAGTAATACTTAAAAATTATTAATCCCTATATTGCAGTCATATTAAAAAGAAATTAATTTCCCCCAGTGTCCTCTCTCAAACCTTTATATTTTGAGAGATAATCGCTCCTACAGTTCTCCCCTCCCTCCCCTTTCCCCGAAGTTAGCGTTGTAGCTGTCTGAAGAGAAATCCAGTCTTACAATCATCAGACGGCTCTGCAGCAGAGCCGAGATCGCGTTAATAAAAAAAAAAAATCTTTCACTAAAATGGTCTTCTACATGTGCTTGCAAACCAAGCACATGTAGAAGGCAGTTTCAGTGAAAGATTTCTTTTTTTATTAACACGATCTTGGCTGTGCTGCAGAGCCGCCTGATGGTCGTACAACTGGCTTCCCTGCGGAAAGCTAGAATGCCGGCTACGGGGAAGGGGGAGGAAGGGGAGAACTGTAGGAACGATTATCTCTCAAAATATAAAGGTTTCTTTTTAACATGACTGCAATATCTGGATTAGTAATTTTTAAGTATTACTATCCCTTTAATATAATTTATCTGTAACAAAGCAAAAGAAATGCAATTCCAACTCTATAACATGGGACAAAAAGCATCACTAATGGCCCTCTGACTTCATGTCTGAAGTCCTCAGCGATGTACAAGGGTTATGGAGGTGGAAGAACGGAAACTGTATTTCCCAGCTGTGGGTGTTTTAGTGACAACCTAACTGTAGCAATAACAGAAGTTATTGTTGAGACTGAATCTTCCTAGTTTTTCCCTAATAGTAAAATTGGCACAGTTGGTTTGAGTCAGAATTGCTTGATTTTCTTACAGTTATTCAATTGTGGAGGAAGCCACAGGGATCAAACCACAGGGATCAAATGAATACTCCTGTTGCTTTAAATGGGGCCTTTAACCTACAGAATGCGGAGATTTCTCACAGTGAATGTTGGGATCAGAGACTAACAATAATTAGTGAAGTGAGGCTGAGATGGCAGCAGTATGTGCTGGGCAGGGATGGTTTTTGGGCAGGTATTAGTGTGCAGTGCACCAGGCCCCACTTATTTACCGGCCCACAGTTATGGGGAAAGCAGTGGCGACCAGCACTGTATAATTAAATACTAGCCTATGTTGCCTCTGTTACTCACTGGCTCGACTCTCTGCTCTGCTGCCTCTCTGCTTGTTGATTTGGGAGGTGGCGGGTGATCCGGCTCACAGAGGATGCATGTGTCACCCAGAATCCAATCTGCTGCCTTACTGCCTGTCTCTGCCACCTGCTGTCCACCACACTTCCGCCCCACCCCCCAAACTATACGTTCACACTCTGACTCTCTTGTCACTTGACAGAGAGAGTGATGAAGCAGCACCATCAAGGCACCAATGCAGGGAGCTCGCCATGTGCCACAAAACAGAGTGTGTAACAGCATTTTCTACATATATATCCTACTGACCCCTTAAGGACCAGTGAGTGCCAGGACTCCCGCGGCTGTTCTGCACTTAAGAATCAGTGATGGTCCTGGCACGTCATGGAATTCAGGGGTCCTCGTGCAGCTGCATGCTGCTTGGGGACCCCTGAATCCAATGTGGAAAAAAAAAATGCCCGTGGTCCTTAACTGCCAGCTCATTAAGGGTTTAATGCCTGTGTTGTTTATCACAACTCATAATAACTGAAGCAGCCGTGGACCACTACCCTCAAAATTTATTATTGGTCGTGGAGAATTTATACTGGCACGGTAGGATTGATATTTGGCTTTGGCTTACTATATAAGCTAAAGCTCACGCGCTGCTTGAGACATACACAATAATATTATGAATGAATTATGCATTGAGTGAGCTTCAGTGTTTTATTTTCATAATAAAAGCAGCTCCAATTAATCATCATAGTATTTGGACTTTAGAGAGTGTTATTTCAATTCTGTCAGAGTTGTAGTTCAAGAGTAATTCAATGACAAAGTATCACCCCTCCCGCCCCTTTTACTGATGTCACACTGTTCAGCCAGATAAGAAGGGAGGTGCCCAGGTAGACTGCAGAGAGGGACAATCTTCAATTAAGATAAGGGAAAAACCTGAAAGACTTGTCAAGGGGGGCAGGGTTTTCATTGTTCTCATAGGAAGAAGATTGTCCCCTGGTGTTATCTGTCTGGTCCATGGACTGCATTACACATCTGAGAAGAAATGGCTTACACTAGGTAAAAGGGGCGGGAGGGGAAACTTTGCTTGTGAATATCTCTCAAACCATAAAGGTTTGAGAGATAAGACATATCATTCTTCATGCTTTTTTAATGCCTACAAAAAAAAAAAAGATAAAATGAAGTATTACTATCCCTTTAACTCTTGACTTCTGTGTTCTTTCTTATTTTTTATTTACAAAAATGTTTTACAAGGAAGAATACATTGAGATTTCTCCTGTTTTCAAGTATGTCCTGGAGAGTTTACAGCAAAGAGGTGCATATTTACACAAATTATATATATATATATATATATATATATATATATATATATATATATAGAGAGAGAGAGAGAGAGAGAGAGAGAGAGAGAGAGAGAGAGAGAGAGAGAGAGAGAGAGAGAGAGAGAGAGCACAAACTGAAAAGGTTATGGTGAATCTACACTCTTCTCTTGTCTTATCTGCAGTTATGTTTTTTAACCCCAACACACTAAACTTTTAATTGTATGTAACATACATACTAAACATTTATATACAGTTACATATTGTTTTTAGAAATAAACCTGCCAAGTTAAAGGTAACAGTTTTGATACATTGTTCTGGGAATAGTGCCAAGAGGCAGGACAATTATTTAAACTATTGTAGGGCTTGCAGCTCTAAATGCAGATGAGGTCACAGGCAATACAGCACTACAAGCTAGGTGCGCAACATTTTGCGAAGAAATGCACTGAGCACTCAAAGGGTTAATCCTTTCAAATAAACTATTCTGCTATTATTTCTCATATAATAACAGAGGCTAGAGCTGGATCTAAAAAACAATCTTGCTAAATATGCAAGATGACTTGAAGCTTTTAAAATGCATTTGCAGCCATGTGACAGTGTTAAACAACATTACATTGCATGCAAATATTTAGAAATACTTCTGGTTGTCAGATTAAAAATGTATCCGTCACCTATGATTAAATGTTAACCCTTTGATTGGAAGAGGACATGTGCCATCTCAGAGAGGTAAAAAAAAAAATCTAAGAAAAGGCCCTTTATGACATAAGCGACTGCAGCAAATTACCCGTTTTGCAGGACTTTTAGTGATTATAGCATTACAATTCCACACACAATGTCAGATTACACTGGTGTCAAAATTGAAGTGAATACTATGCACTGGAAACTTCAATGTTTTATATGCATGAAAGTGAGATAAAATCCAGATACATTCTCCAAGAAATTCCCAGTTCCTATATTTCTTTATGGAGGCTATGCAGTAAGTCAGGGGTATCCAAGATTTTTCAAAAATCCAGGAAATTCGAAAATATATATTTTTTTAGCAGTAATACAAAAGCAAGACACTATATGCCAAACACTATGTGCAAAACCACAACAAGGTATACGCCAAAAGCAAAACACTATACACAAAACGCCAAAATGCTATATGTAAAAAACTATGCACATAATGCCAAATATTATACACAAAATGCCAAACTCCATACTCCAAATACTATACGCCAAACGCTATAGGCAAAACGCTATACTCAACACATTATACTCAAAATGCATTACTGTAATGCAAGTATGCCGCCCGCAGGGGAAGATTCACATAGTTTACATGTTTCTTGATAATGTTGAAAATGCGGGGACTTGTCTTTTTAAGAAAGTAAGTGGCATTTTAGAATCAGGTAGCGCCAGGGGAGGGATGGAAGTGTTCTGGTCGTCTTAATTTTTTTTTTTTAAATAAAAAACTCTTGAGTATAATACGCACCTCCCACTTCACATAAGATGAAGTGGGGTAAAATTGTTCTTATTATACCCAAGATTTTACAGTACGCACAATGCTATAGGCAATACACTATACGTAATACAAACAAAGCACAAAAGCTCACACACGTGCTCACAAGCACTTGCTCTTACACACTGTTGCTCAAACATGCTGTCCCACATACACAAACACTCACGCTCGCTAACACACATGCACTGTTGCTCAAACGTGCGTTCACACACAAGTTCGCTCGCACAACCACACATACACACACGTTCACTGATGGAGAGATGTGTAATGCAGTAATTGCAATGCATTGTACACTTTTTTGGAGCTGAAAGGGCCAAACACTGAAAATTCAACAAGCCACTCATTAAAGCAGTCACTGATTTATTAACTGGACAGGCAACGCAGTGCTAGTATATATATCTTTAACAGATAACTAGGTAAGATAATATTTTATTAAAATACAAGGTGGGCCACAAGTTTATTAACCTAAAGTGCTAAATCTGTTGAGAAAATATAGTATTGAAATAAAATGAAAATTCAGCAAATTCCAACTAAAGTAATGCATCAGAGATTTTTTTTTTATTATTCAAGAGGATAAAGGTCCGTTTAAATCAATGGGGTTTTCATTTCATCCCCTATGGTGCAGTTGGTTTGCTCCAGAACTGCATCTCTTCCATTCCTTCACACCTCCCTCCAGCCCACTTAAGCCCAGCTCCATCATTACGTCAGTTGCATAATTTGGGCACTCACTTTCCAGATACACGTGCGTGGGTGTGTGCGCACTTTTTCCATTCAGAATTTAAAAAAGATCATCAAATATTAATATCTTACAACATGAAAACACAATTTCAGCAAAACATTCACATCAAACACAATTTGGTACATTTCATTTGAAGAAAAAAAAAAGAACTTTTCTTAAATGCAAGACTGCCCCCTGCTGTCTGTTTATAGACTACAAGTCAAAAAAATTTTTGCAAACAAACCTACTGGCTATGGCTCCTAACAGCTTTATTTTTCATCTATAAAGATTACATGGGTCTACTTAAAGGAGAACTAACATCACCTAATAACCTCCAATTACCTTACAATGGACAGAAAATCCTAATGCCTTTATTAATTTTTCCCTTTGGTCATTACTCAAGAGATAACTTCTTCAATCTGTCCAGGACGCCCTGTCCATAGAGATTGACCCCAACAGTGTTTTCAAACTGAAGCAGTTAGAAAGCATCCACCTACTTAACCCTTTAAGGATCAGAGGGATATGCAACGCATTTCAAAGCAATGCACTGAACACCACTCTGGTCCTTAAATGGTTTTAAGAGATAGTAGTAGCGCAATAAAACTTGAACTCTGATTATTAGTAAAAATGTTTTGAATAATTTGCTCTATATAGTTACTCATGTTTCTGTAGTTTAATCGCTACTGAAGCTGAAAGGATCCCCCTCCCGCCCCTTCTGGCCTCGTCCCATTGAATGTGGAATCTGGTCGTGGGACTGGACAGATGCAGCGAGGGACAAACTTCAGACGTTAAGTATAAGGAAAACCCTGCCCCCCTTAATAAATGAGGGCACGATCAGTGACCTATCCAGAAAGGGAAGGGGGGAGGTGGAATAATTTCCGCTTCAAGAGAGATTGAACTAAAGAAGTGTGTGTAACTATGTATAGCGTAAAATGTTCAAAAAATCATAATAAATAATCGGAGCTATTACTATCCCTTTAAGATTACCATGTTCAGTGAGAAGTGTCTGAGGTATTGTGCTCCTGCTAGCAACTGACATGTCCACCTCCATGAATATGGCATCCATTACTGATTGAAGCCATTATCTCCTAAACCTAAGAGCAAGTAAAACATTAATGGGGACCATTAAGATTTTCTGACCGTAATAAAGAAAGTGGGGGTTATTGTTAGAAGGTATTAGTTCTCTTTAAAGTTATCACTTGAAAAAACGTCATTTTTTTAATGTTTACTATTTTTTTTTTTTTTTTTTACCAGGCCAAAACAAAATTACAGCAGTCCTTTCTACTACACATTGCAAATTAAGATTTTATCCAAATCATATGAATTCAGCAATGGTGAGTTAAACAAAGTCCATGGAAGTACTTCTGGAACAAGCCAACTGCACCATGGGAAGTACAAATAGAGAGTTCAGCAAATCAAATGCTAGATGTCACCAACACATCAAAGAAGTGCAATTCTAGGGGAAAATGAATGTTCTTATTGATGTAATAGGACGTTTAATCCCTTAAATGCATTATGACAAATCTGAGATCTCTCTGCCGTTCAAGGTGCTAACTCTTTGAGCACCAGAGGGGTACGCAATGCATTGCTTTGCAATGCGTGGCGTACCACTCTGGCGCTCTAAGGGTTAAAAACTTCATTCATATCACTGTCAATTTGGGGAATTTTTATTTAACCCCTATGGTGCAGTTGATTTGCCAATAATTGCTTTACTTCTACTTAGATTATCAGCCTCAATAGCTCTACAGAATGATTAACAGAGCTTTTCTCTATAGGATTTCTCACTCAGACTGTGAAGCCTGTTATCTTTTAAGTGAATTAAAAGGAGACTGAAACTGAGATAAGTAAAAGAACAGCAAATGCAGACAACTCAATATACTATACAAAAAAGATATAGAAATACATATACTTGACTGTTCACAAACTTCCTTTTGATGTGGTTTTTAACCCCCTCGAAGGGGCTGCACCAAAACTTTTGCAGAATAATTTTGGTGAAAGAAAAATCTCTTGCTGCAAATACTTTTATTATTTTTTTTTCCTCCATTTTCTTTCTGTATATGCCTCCTTTTTCCACACAAACTGCATTAATGCTTAGCTGAAAATAAAAATGTATATATGAGACCAATTTTTGAACATTACACATCAAGGGGTTAATGCTTTTTTAATTTTTTTTTGTTTCTTTTATTATTTTTTTATTGTTGTTAGTGAATTCACTAATTTAACCTAGTTTTACTAGGATTGTTTATTTTCTTAAAGTGAATGTTATTTAGATATTTTGTATCCTAGGCTTTATGCATTAAATTGTCTTTGATTATTTCACTAGCGCTCTCCTCTCATTACCGGTTTTTATATTATATATAGTAGTTTTGCTAAGTACAATAAGCACAATCACACTGCAGAGAGATGGTTAATTCAAATCATTTTAAAGTCCAGTCTTTTAACCCTTTGAGTGCCAGATGGGTATTGCAAATTGTTGTGTACTCCTCTGGCACTCAAAGGGTTAAGTATGCATTTATTTATTCTGAATTTCATTTCTGAAAAGTCACCACTAGGTTGTGCTGTTGTTAACATTGATTTTTAATCCCTTGAGTGCTAAAGCAGTCGCTAATACATTGTGAAGCAATGCATTAGATAACTTTCTAGCATTCAAAGAGTTAAAAACCCAATTTAAATTCATGGGGATTTTAGGACTGTATTTGTCCGCACCATAAATCAGTTTGCTTCAAAATTGCACATCTTTATCTTTCAGAATTGCACTTCAAAAGTTCTCCACAGAGGAATTAATGCATTTAGGGGTCTGCTTTTTTGCTGTAATAATTTAAGAATTATAATATTATCATCATCATTTATTTACACAGAACTAGCACATCATGCAGCTCTGTGCAAAAGAATAATGTACAATGGAATACAATGGATCACCCTGCTCTCTAGAGTTTACAACTTTAAAGGAAGTGAAAAGGGACTGATATAAAAGGCCTAAGTGCCTGGAGTTGTCGAATGATCCAGGCACAGACCGTGACACCACAAGGAGAGGGAAGTTACAAGTGTTATAAGGAACTGTAGGGAGAGACATTCAGCTGCCATGAGAGGAATTGTGAGGCATGATATTAACAGTGTGTGACTGGGTTGCAATAGGGGCAGCATTGCGTTTCCCAATGAGTATGAGTAAATTGAGAGTGCAATGACATCCAGACACAAAGCAATATGGAGTGAGAGGGGGATAATATTTGGGGGAAGGGGAGCATAGCTGTATTAGGTGTTGATTGTGGATGCATTTATGAGGAGAATGTTATATGGTAGGTTTCCCTGAGGGATACTTTAAACTGGAGGATTCAAGGGAGTCTGTCAGATAAAGACAGAGAGCTCAGTAGGGTGCATCTTGAGAAGAGGGTAGAAATATGGAAGGGTAGGGTTTTTGAGCACTTTGTAAAGTTAGAACCAGGATTTGGGTTTTTGTATTTCCTACAGAGGTCCACTGATTACAAAACAGAAGGGTGTTATTCACTAAGGTGTGATAAAGAGGTGATAAATTGAAGATAACTTCTTCAGTGATATCACTTCTCCAATTCCTATTTTAGTCCATGGAGCACTACATTTTTTCATGTGGCAGAGATCTTAAAGGGATAGTAATGTTTCACAAAAACAGCAGCTCCAATTAATTTTCATATAGAGAGTGTTAGTTCAATACTGTCAGAGTTGTAGTTCAAGAGTAAATGAATGATAAAGTATCCCCTCCCGCCCCTTTTACCTAGTGTAACACTGCTCACCTCAGATGTGGAATCTGGTTGCTTGACCAGACAGATAACAGACAGATAACAGCAAGGGACTATCTTCTTACTGTGAGATCAATTAAAGCCCTGCCCCCCTTGACAGGTTTCTCAGCTTTTTCCCTTATCTTAATTGAAGATTGTCCCTCTCTGCAATGTGTTATATCAGTAAAAGGGGCAGGTGGGGGATACTTTATCATTCAATTACTCTTGAACTACAACTCTGACAGAACTTAAATAACACTCTCCAAGGCCCAAATACTATGATGATTAATTAGAACTGCTTTTATTATGAAACATTACTATCCCTTTAATGCACAGACTCCACAGAATAACACAGGAATTGGAGAAGTGATATTACTGGAGAAGTTATCTCCACTTTATCACCATTTTATCACACACCTCAAGGATGTTTATAAAGGAGCCTTGAGGAACACCAACTGAAATAGGGAGCATAGAGAAAAAAGTAAATTAAAAGGAAACCTTAGAAAAGCAGTTACAGAGAGGAAAAAAAATTAAAATCAGGAGAGAGATGAGTCTTAGAATACTGTAGAACAGATCCTCTAGTCCTTTCACTCCCTCCACCCACCTTCCCCTCTTTCCCATTCATACCCATCATTGTGACTATGAGCCCTCCAGAGGCAAAAAGGAGATCCATCCAGGAGCAGATCCTTCCATCTCTGCACATGGAATCTAGAGCAATGCAATGTCAGGACCTATCAAGTCCTCAAAAGGTGATACAGCAGCTGAGGAAGTGGGCGGCTTCCTGCAGAGCGGCTCATAGAGATGGATGTGGGTAGAGGGAGGAAAGGGGTGAAGGTGGGTGCAGGTGGGGAGCAAGCACCAGCATTTTATATTTTTTTAGTGTGCATAACACACACCCCCACTTTATATAAGGTGAAAAAACAGCAACTTGTGTATTATGCCTAAGATTTTTTTTTTATATAATTCAATTTTTTATTTATTTTTTTTTAAATAAACAGGAGTTACAGAAAGAAGAATAGGAAAGGAAAAACAAAAAGTGATCAAGGCAGGTATCATCCGAAGAGCATGAGAAAAAAACAACTGACAAACTTGGTTGGGCCACTTGCTTACATAATATTATGCTATTAAACGTCCATAACCCACATAAGAGTAGTCTCACCTCAGTGATGGGACAAAATGAAAAAGAAAGGGAAGGGGGGGGAGAAAAGAAAAAACAACACCCATTCAACGAATCAACAGATCTGGGTGAAACTCAGGCGGAGCCACAGCATCAATCCATGGAGACCAGATCCGGAGAAATCCAGAGGAAGAGTTTTGGATATACGCTTTGAGCTTCTTCATCTGGATTAAACCCCAGATCCGGCCATCCAATGCTGCTCAGGAAGAAGGCAAACACTTCCAATGTTGAGCAATATGGCAGAGGGTCATAGCGCACACTCAATAGACAAGTTTATTAGGCAGCCAAGAGAGGGGAGGGTTACGAGACGGTCTGTTTAGCAATGCAGTCCACGGGTCAGGAGCTAATACCACTCGCAGGGCCGAACACAAAAGCCAAAATATATAATTCCAAACTTCAGCCACAGAAGGACAGGACCACCACATATGGAGGTAAGTTCCCACCGCCCCACATTCGCGAAAGCAGAGCTGGAAGACCGAGGTAAACATGCGATGTAAGCTAACGGGGCTATAATACCAGTGAGTCATGACCTTGAATGCATTCTCCTTAATTAGGGTGCATGGAGTTAAACTATTGACTTTAGCCACAATAGAGTTCCATTCCTCGGGATCCAGAGCCTCTCCTAGGTCAGTTTCCCAATGAGCTTGGTAAGAAAGAGGCATCGGAGCTAAAGAAGACATTAGAAGGGAATAAATTCTTCAGATAGCACCTTTAATGGTAAGGGAGGATGAGCAAAGATGTTCAAAAGGAGTCCGACGGGGGAGAGGATCGCTTCCTAAATAAGATCCAATAAAATGCTGAACTTGAAGAAAGTGATATAATTCAACCAATGGTGCATTGTATTTCTCCCTGAATCTATCCCATGTGAGGGGGGGTATTCACGAAAAACAAATCCGCCACAGTAGTGACGCCTGCGTCCCTCCACCAGCCAAATCGTCTGGGGTAAAGGCCCGGAAGAAAGTCCGGATTATGAAACAAGAAGCACATTTTAGTTTTACGTAAAGTAAGATGATCCTTTATACTATATTTGCGCCAAAGAGATAGTGTAAGGGAAAGTGTTGGAGTTTTGGAAACTCTATCCAAGGACAAAGAGCAAATCCAAAACAGATTACTCTTTGGCGGAGAGCTACATAATGACGACTCCAGTTCTACCCAGCATGGTACATTCTGCATTGAGTGTAGTTGAGGCACCCTGGCCAACTGTGCTGCTTTATAATAGGACCAGAGATGTGGAACTGATAAGCCGCCGTCGGCTCTAGGCTTGTAAAGTAACTCCGCTTTCAGCCGTGGCTTCCGCCAGCTCCAAATAAATCACATGACGTGACGTTGAAGCGAATCGAAATCCCAAGAAACAAAAGAAATGGCTAGAGTACGGAATAAGTATAATAATTTAGGTAGTAGAGACGTCTTGACCGCGTATATCCTCCGTCCAAACCAAGACATCCGGTAAGTGTGCCACCTATCCAGACCTGTATGAAGAGTCCGCAGCAAAGGAGAGAAGGTCGCCCCATTACAGTGAAGAAATGGAGGTTGTAAGCTTCACACCAAGAGAAGGCAGACATGAGGTCCCCCAATGGAAATCAAAATTCAGGGCCAACAACTTCTGCAAAGGGGCTGACAAAGAAACATTCAAAGCTTCACATTTAGAGTGGTTCACCTTAAATCCCAAGAAAGGAGCAAAGGACTGTAGAACAGAATAAAGATTAGGCAACAAAGTCATAGGGGAGGACAGAGTTAACAGGATGTCATCGGCAAATAGGATCAACTTATATTCTTACGAGTCTACCTGTAGGCCCCTGACATCCTGGTATTGGCAAATCGTGCATACCAGAGGCTCAATGCATAGAGCGAACAGCAAAGGTGAGGGGGGCACCCTTGACGGGTACCACTGCGAATCGGAAAAGACTCTGAACAGAAACTGGCAATGCTTACCATCGCTGTAGGGTCAGTATAAGGCGATCAACAGCATCCAAAGATAAGAGCATCATGGGAATGGATCGAGTTTGTTATGACTAAGATTTTAACATTTACTTCTCATGACAATTCAAAGATTTACAGTGGAAGTACACACAAAATTATTTTAGACTCACATGCTAGACTGCACTCCCTAAAATTAGGGAGCATATCTCTAAAATCAGCTTGAAGCATAACATAATTAACCTCTGTAAGACACTGATGACTCTGTGCAGAAAAGAAATGCTGTTCTGTGTATAAAGATCCCAATTGTGATAAAAAGACAGTGCGAGATTGGCACAAAACACTGTAACAATAACTAAGGTGTAGCTGTGTTTTTTGTTTTTTTTACTTATAAGAGGAATAAACAGGATGTGGAGCATTTAATTTGATACTTACTAGCAATTTGGAATGGCGTTGCCCATCATGTTATGTAGGGAATGCAGAAGGTGTTGAAAAATAAAACAGAGATGCAACAGTATTTTTCATATGAACACTGTTTTTTAGATAGATTAAATTGAGATGTATAATTAGAAGGTGAGTTTAACATGAACACTGATTTTGTAGAGAGATTAAGGTATGTGAGGGTTATGATTAAAAGGTGATTTTAAAATGAAAATGGATTTTCAGGACAGGAAAATTAGGTTTACTATTAGGATGGGATTGTAACATGAACACTGATTCCCTAGAAGAAAATCAGTGTTCATTTGAAACAGATTAAGAGTGACTTACTTTCTCAATTTTGTGGCGATGTTCCAAACGTCTCTTATGCTTGTAAGGTGTCCAGTGCATTTGGCAAAAAATGTCTTATAGTTTATTTGGGCCAAAATGAAGAAATGTTGTTAACCCATTACAGACTGAGTGATGGTTAGAGAATGATATGTGGGGTGCACACAAAGTTGGTGGGAAGTGGAACAATCATACAATATCACAGTTAATAAATGCAATTTCCTTTCACCAAGAAAAAGGCAAATGTGGCTACTCACATGGGGGAACTGACCATGTAATTTAGAATTTACCTTGAAATTGCCATTAACTGTTTGGGTGGAAAAAAGGTATCCAACTCATTGCATAACAATGCGTTGGATACCTCTCTGGCACTCAAAGGGTTAAAGACAATATGTGGAGATGTACACAACGTCCCTTAAACCATATAGTATGAGAACAATTATGATCTTTCATCGGAGGGGAGGGAGGATAAGGAAAGAGAGGGGTCCCGTCATCTTCCCTTTGTCCCTCAGCCAGAGCTCAGGCCGCTGCATTGGTAGGATTGTGGAGAGGAGGCTGGAAAACATTCCAGCAGCATTGGAAGCACTGAGAGGGAGGGCAGGGACACAGGAGGCAAAATATACTTGCAGAGACTTGGGAGTGCGGCATATGCAACTACAACTCCCATCATCCTTTTATGGTGTGAGGTGTAGCAACAACTGGGAGGCCTTTGGATGCTCACCGACTACGAAGATCAGGGAAAGAGGACCCTGGATTAGTCTGCGGACCTCTGGGGAGGACAGAAGCAGCGAGTCCGCACAAGAAGACAGAGCAGCACCAGCCGCTGGGCCGCAGGAGATGAGAAGGCAACCGTAGAGCAGGGTAAAAAGTAAAATAAAACTGAGTGTGTGTGTGTGTGAGTGTGTGTGTGTGCGGTGTTGGATGCAAAGTAGGAGCAAGTGGCAGACATTTTTTGTTGGACGGTGGTGGGTGGGCTGGCGGGAGCATGCCTGGTGTGTGTCTCTCTCTCTGTTTGTGTGTGTGTGTGTGTGTGTGTGTGTGTGTGTGTGTGTGGTGTAGGAGCAAATGACAGCCATTTTGTTTTTTCCCTGACTTGGATACTGGTGGGCGGGATGGATAGTGGGGGCGGACCAACCCCCTGCATGATTTCCACACCAGTAGCAGTGGCCTTTGGCCACTGCAAAAGGTGTGAAAATTACGCCCCCATTGAATCACCCAATGGGAGCAGTAACTCCTCCTTACTGCCTCCCCTGGGTGTGTTTTGTACAAAGTCTTCTTTTTTATATATATATATATATATATATATAGATAGATAGATTACAGCTCAAATTGAACCCTTCATCCAGAGGGTGGCACTTTTCCTATGACTTATTATGGAGAGTCATACTTGATTGGCCAAAGGCTCCTTCATGTGGGTGATAGAATGCTGCAGCCCCTTCAACAGCTGTATCCTCTAGTTGGTTCTCTCATCTCTCTTCTGAGTTGCACTGCCAATTGGAAGGTAGGAAGAGCGGGTCTTCCGGCCAGACCACGTGAGCACTAGCTACTATTACTGGCTGGCTCTCACTAGGGATAGCCATTCATTAGACGTTGTGATGAGCATTGAAACCTTCAAAGCTGCTAGTATGAAAAGGTTCTCCTGCAGCTACACAGGCCACTGACCAGACCTTGCTTAAAGCAATTTTATTGCATTACTGAGGGAACACAGTAAAGATGCAAGATGCGGGACTTTATTGCACTCAAATGAGGCAACAGTCACTTGTGTGAAAGACATCATTGCCCATTCGGTTACTTTTCACTATGGCCAATGTTGTGTGGCCCATGTCAAAGAAGCATTAAGCTCTCCCATTTAATAAATAATAGAAACAATCCCTCTTTTTACCACAAATAGCCACATATAGTTCAGTCTCTTGTGATACATGACACAGTCCTCATAGATGTTCTGCTTTGAACTTGAAAGCCCATGGAGGCTGCACACACAAACCACAATGTTTCAGGCTTGAAGCCACATACTTTCAGGTTGCATTAGAGCTGAGGCAGTGCGTTTTCTGACCCTCAATTACAGCTGATAAAAGCCATTTTGTGGATGTGCAGTGCAGCCCAAGGCTTTTACTAGGTTTGCTTGAATCGAAGCAGACTTAGTAAAACATGCTAATTGCCTATTATGTTTATGGCTCCATTAAAGAGACCATCACCTTTTATTGTAACTTTACATGCTCTGCAAGAACATAATATAGAACGTGAAATTGCCCATACTTTGTTTATCTTAATCTTCAACTACATGGTTTACACTTTTATGTCTGACATTGATCTTCTTGAATCTATTTCCAGAGAACTTACTGTCAGGAACTGTGAAAGCAGGCATAGTGATACAATAAAGAAAAGCCTACTTCCACAGCATGCAGATCACTTAGTGCTGCAGGGTTAGATTAACATCGTACCACTATCCCTGCATTTACAGTCCCTGACAGAAAACTCTCTGGATCCACAATAGAGGAAATTTGACTTTACACATTAAGCACTAGCATAATATCCTATATAATAATTTGACAGGATGTTTGTCAGAAGCCGTCATGCGCAGTAGAGACTGCTCACTGCAGTGACGTGCAGTAGAGACTGCCCGCGCTCTGAATTTGGACCGGAGGCTTCTCTGTGCACCTTCCTGGAACCCTTTGGTCCCAGGAAGGTGCGAAGTGCCCCGCTCCATATCAGCCGTGGTGGGTTCGGGCAGTCTGTACTGCACATGACTGCAGTGTGAGCAGAGAGGCTCCAGGCACCAGCCAAGGCTGCTGGGTCACTGTGGGCCGTGTACAAGGGATTTTAAACTAGTGTCAAAATAAAAGGTTACTATTGCTTTAAAGTGTTAGTAATGTCCAACAAAGAGTTTTTTTGCATATAGAAGAGCTTAAAAAGCTGAGCTATATGCAAAAAACCGTATCTCTCAAACCGCTATGGTTTAAGAGATACAGGCGTTTAAAGTTCGCTGTCTACTACTGACAGCTGTAAAGCTGTCAGCAGGAGATTCATGTCGGTCGACACGCAGGCGCTTGAGAAGTGCCGAGAGCTCGTTATTTACCACGAATCCCTTCATTGGAATGGTCTAAAACGTGGTTCTGGTTTTCAAGCACATGTTTTAGACCATTCCAATGAAGGGATTCCTTGTAAGTAACGAGATCACGGCACTTCTCAAGCACCTCCATGTCGACCGACACAAATCTCCTGCTGACAGCTTTACAGTGGTCAGTAGGAAACAGTGAACTTTAAACGCCTGTATCTCTTAAACCATAGAGGTTTGAGAGATACTTTTTTTTTGCATATAGCTCTGCTTTTTAAGCTCTTCTATATGCAAAAAACTTTTTGCTGGACATTACTAACACTTTAACCATTTGAAAGCTAGAGGTCTCAAGCATTCAAAGGCCGTAGATTCAAAAGAAAAGTGGAGGACTTCTGGCACAAACCATTTTCATAATAGTAGAGAACTAGAATTTCCAAAAATCCCCCACTTATTTAAATGGGGATTTTAACCCATTAAATGCTAGAGAGGTCTCCAACACATTGCAAAGCAATGCTGGTGACCTCTCTAGCATTCAAGGGGTTAAAATCCCCATTTAAATCAATGGGAATTTTTAGTTCTCCTCTAGCATGCAAATGGTTTGCTCTGGAACTCCTCCACTTTCCTTTTGACCATATGGCCCCTAATGTTCAATCATAGTCAGAAATGGCTGCATTCACTTTCCCAGACACAACGGCGTTATGCACTAAGGTATGATAAAGAGGTGATAAAGAGGAGAGGACTTCTCTAGTGATATCACTTCTCCAGTTCCTATGTAATTCTATACAGCCTATTCACTAAGATCACCAAAGTTGGAGAGATCTTAGTGCATAGGCTCTATAGCATTACATAGGAACTGGAGAAGTGACATCACAGGAAAAGTCAACTCTAATTTATCATGGCTTAGTGCATAACGCCAATATCTTTAAAGCCTTGGATGCTTGTTTAGCAACAAATTGGAGAACGGTCTACCATCCAAGGGGTTAAATAATAGAAATTGATTAATGTTTGTCTGTAACAATTTATCAAGTGAAAATAATGAATGCCTCCTGGCTCACCATTATGTTTACAAGTAGAATTCCACTTATTAATGCGCCTATCTTCTGTCCCGCACAGAGAGCGGACACAGTGATTTGCTGTAGTACCTTGATCTGGGATTCAACCCACAGAAATGTTAAAGAACATAAGCACCCCATGATAAATTTAAAAAAGTCAGGATCTTGATAACAAAGGACAACTGTGAAGCATAAATTACACATCATTTGAGCATATATAAAGCATAAGAAAAAAAATAAAATACATATCTGAATGGATCAAAGAACTGTAGCAGATCACATGCAGAAAAAGCCAGAGGGACATATTCACTAAGTAAAAGTGGTGCAACTCACTGTTATACTGTGTATTAGTAGGCAAAACAGGAAGGTCTAATAAAAACTTATTTGTTTGGCAGCAGGGAAGCTTATATAATCCTCATGTCTCTGAGTTATATGGCAAAGGTTGAACTTGATGGACTTTTGTCTTTTCAACCTAATTTACTATGATACTATGTTACAATCACTGGGTACAGAGGCAACCAGACACAACAGGGCACAAATCCGTGAAAGGGCATACAGCTGCCTGCTTATTAAGCATCTGAGTACCAGAGAGGAACCTAACATATTGCAAGAAATGCACTGGACATCTTTTTTAAAAATCACGAATAATATATATTGTACGAGTTTCCTGTTGAGTAAAACAAGGGCACTTCTACTTATAGAATAATCTTAATTCAGAAGTTATTACAGCTCAGACCACACCAAAAAATGTATCAAATGTTGGCTCTTTGGAGAAGGTCTGGGAGACTATGCAATATGTGGTAAAGACATGATAAAGAGGAGATATGTCTCCTGTGAGATAAATTCTCTAGTTCCAGTGTTATTCTATGATGCCTATGTACTAACCACTCCAGATGGTAAATAAAACATTTTCACATATAACAGCAACAGTTCCATCTAATGATGACTTCACAATATTGCATTTTGAGGTAAATAAAATAAACAAAAATAAGGTGAAACCATTTTTTAATGAAGCATCTCCTAGCAGTTGTAATACCATTATATTATTCAGTAGAAACAAAGCCTATTAAAAGTTTTTAAAAAATGTAAATAAATGTAATACGTACCTTTGTAGGGTTCCTGAAGTTCTCGATAGGACTAAGATCATGGATGCTATCCTGTGGACTTTTAAGACCCTTAAAGAAAAAAAAACAAAAAAAAAACGTGAATGTTTAATTGATGTGGAAACAATCTATGTCTGAAGAAAACAAAATAACACAGGATGCTCAAGACAAGCAAAGAAAATTCCAGATTACATATTAGGGTGCCTTGAGCAAAAAAACATTGAAAAAACATTGCTTTAGGATGTCCCTGCTTGAGTGCAGACAAGTTAATTAGAGGCACACTCATCTGTGCAGAAGCAGGGAAATCTTAAAGGGATAGTAATACTTAATTATTACTAATCCCTATATTAAAGACATATTAAAAATAAACATATTGCCCCCAGTGTCATCGTTCCTAAAGTTGCCTCTCCCTCCCCCTTCCCCGAAGTTAGCGCTGTAGCTGACTGAAGGGAAATCCGGTCTTACGATCATCAGGCGCTCTGCAGCAGAGCCGCAATCGTGTTAATAAAAAAGAAATCTCTCACTGAAATGGTCTTCTACATGTGCTTGGTTTGCAAGCACACGTAGAAGACAGTATTAGTGAAAGATTTTTTTTTTTTTTTATTAACATGATCGCGGCTCTGCTGCAGAGCCGCCTGATGATCGTATGACCGGATTTCCCTTCAGTCAGCTACAACGCTAACTTCGGGGAAGGGGGAGGGAGAGGGCAACTTTAGGAACGATTATCTCTCAAACCATATAGGTTTGAGAGATGACACTGGGGGCAATATATTTATTTTAATATGTCTTTAATATAGGGATTAGTAACAATTATTACTATCCCTTTAAAGACATGTCCTGTAATATGCCCCTAAGGAGATGGTTGGGATCCTCTGCTGCAGAGCCTATAGCAGAGGTAGCCAACCCTGGTACTCAAGAGTTACCAGCAGTTCATGTTTTCAGGATATCCCAGCTACACTACAGGAGGACTAATTAGTAGATGTGTCCCTTTACTTAGTCTATTTGTGCTCACTCATGGAAATCCTGAATGCCACAGGTTGCATTCCTGGGCCAATGCTTTTTAACTCATTTATTAATTATCTAGAAGTGTGTACTGAAAGTAGTGTCTCAATAGTTTCTTATGGCACTCAGCTGTGTAAGGAAATACATACAAGGCATAACGATTTAGATAAACTGAGTGAATGGGCACATGAGGTTTAATATAGCTAAATATAAGGTTATGCATTTGGGCTGTAGAAACAAACATGCCACATTTACACTAAATGGGACAGTACTTGGGGAATACTGGACTACTGATAGGAAACATACTTTACACAGTGTGTAGTGTCTTTCACCTGCTACTAGAGCCAGTAGGGTACTATCTTGTAAAAAAAGGGGTATAGATGCACAGGATAGGAATATTATTCTACCTCTATATAAATTCTTGATAATGAATCATCTAGAACAGGGTTTCTCAAGCATGGTTTTTAACTACTACTAACAGTGCAATAGTTTTCTGGATTTCTCTTATTGATTACAGCTGTGTAATTAATGGATTTAAATAGTTCACTAGTGCACAGGTGGTGAAATTCAGAAAATCTGCACTCTAAGAGGTACTTGCGGACTGTGGTTGAGAAACCGATTCAGGAGATGGAGTACAGTTTTGGGTACCAGTTTTTAAAAAACTACATTATTGAACTTGAAAAAGTGCAGAGACATGCAACAAAACTGATAAAGGGATTAGAGTAATAAGATATTAACCACACAGGCTTTGTTTAAATTAGATAAGAGATGTCTGAGGGGGTGATATGATTACCATTAACAAATATATTAAAGGCCAATACCAAGAACTATCCAAGGAACTAGTTACTCAATGTGCAGAGCAAAACAAAGGCAGGTTTGTTTGTTTGTTTGTTTGTTTTTTAACAGTAAGGGCAGTAAAGTTATGGAATTTTTTACCCAGAGATGCTGCGTTTAAAGATATTGTAGTTGCTTTCAGAAAAGTATACCTTTCTAGCTCACAAAAGTATTGAAAATGATGACAGTTTGTTTCAAAGTAGATAGGATATTAGTCCAGGGAAACATCCAGCTACCCTTTTGGCATCAGGAAAAAACTGTTTAACAAGATGGGCCTTAATTAGATTTGTTTTTAACATGTTTTTTTTTGCCTTCCTTTGGATCAACAGGGGTGATATGGCATGGGCTGAACTTGATGGAAGCATGTCTCATCTACTATCTTACTGGGAGTACAAGCAACTGTACATCACCAAAATGCATCCTCCACCACTTTCTCAAAAGACTATTTTCTGAATGTGTTTTGTCATTTTACTTTTTCTTATTGCATAGCAGTGGCTTGTCTCGCCTATGGTTTAAATTTCTGTATAAGATTTGGCTTCCACTTGCTAATCTGTACTTTCCTATTTTAACCACTGACCTGTCACAAAATCCAGTTTTGATCACACTAAACTTTATTCACCACAAGATGTCCCTATTTCCATATTAGGTACATTTGTTGAGACAATGGTTTCCTCAATAATGTTTAGATTTTTACATTGATCTCCACTACTTCAAGAGCAGATGGGTGTGACTAGATAACTATACTAGTTATACTACATTTTCAACTGCTGTATTTTTAGTCAAGTCCGGAAGCACCACAGTATTTAAGAGAACACAGACAGGCACTGGAGACCTATTAAGCATTCAAGGGGGTTAAAAGCCATGTTTAAGTCAATACGCTTATTTGTTCCAAATCTTGCCAGTGGTTATCTCAAGAATTTTCCCTCTAGCTTGATGAATACAGTTCGTAATGTTTACTTCTATGGCAGCTTAGAAAAGAGAAGAAGAAATGTGTTGTTCTTGATGCACTCTTCTAAAATATAACTTTCATTATATTTATTTAAAAAAAAGCATAACTGAAACACTCTGTAAGACAAATAAGTTAAAATATTACAGAACCCTGCTGAAACAATACCTAAAACTATTGCAATCTAAATACACAGATAATCCCCTTCTCCAACTGTCAACATATAAAAAAAAAAAAGACATGGACCTCACAGGAGAACAGAGTTTAAAGCGGAACTGTCACAAACCATAACCCCCCCCAATCAATTACTAATTGTTAAGTAAATCAAAATGGCCCGTTTCAACTGCTAAGTAACTTCAGCATAGGTTAAAACATACCTTACATGTTCAGCACAGACAAGGGAGAGCACAGCCATCTTTCCTCCATTTAAGATGATTGGCAGTGCTGTCCTAGTCATTTGCAAGCCAGGCAAAGAATACACAGTAAAAAGCAACATCCTGCAGCTGTTTAGACACACTTGGGAGGAAAGGGAGAAAGTGGAGAGTGGGCATATAATGCCACAGTGGGAATGCTGGCAGTACAACTACATGCCTGCAGCACCTCTTGTGCCGCAGGCAAGCTGAACAGTGATGTCACATTGGCATTTAGGGTCTATTTTCACAAAATCTGGGCAAATTGAAAAAAATTGCATGACTTCTTAATGTTGTTTTTGCTTCCATTTTCTTATGGTAACAAGAAGTAAATAGGTGATAGCTCCACTTAAATTATGCTCATAGATGTATTGGTTGTAATTCAAGAGAAGTAGACAGAATCATAACCTTATCTAATCTGTCACCACTTTCTAACTAGTCTATCGATACAATTATATATGTTGGAATTTGATTCTCAATGATGTATTGTTCTGTCTGAAGTGCTTTGTTGCAAGCGTTGCTACTTAAATAACACCAATAACTCATAAAAGGGGGTTGACAAAATACAGAGACTAAAGGTCCAAATCATCCTAAAAATATCTTTAAAAAGTCACTCTAAATACATAAACAGCACACCCCATCATACTGCAACGCTTCAAAACGAATGTAGAATACACAAAATAAGTTGCATAGTGATATTAATCAAAATTACTGAAGGCAACAAGTTAGATTAGTAATATGAAATTAGATCTGACATAAAATAAATCACTGTCTGCAAAAACTGTCTAGGGAAATAAAGCAAGCAGATCAATGGAGTAGGTTGTGTAGGTTTGTGAATAAAGAGAAATCACTTTATTTAATGTTTCTAATCAGGTGAAACCGAACATTTCTATCTATGAGGTCAAATGGATCTTTCATCTGAATATGCAAATACCAGATCGTATCAGTTTGGAGCTTGATGTCTCATTATATATTCAGCATTAAAGTCATATGATCTCACTATAGGATTTGGCAATAAATAATAATACCAGGGTGTTTTATAACCCTAGCTTTTTAACTTTCCGGAAGAACTGTCTGCAAGTCTCGAATATTTGTTAAATATTATTTGTATGTCTTTTGAATATCATAGTTTAGTGTGCTTATTAAAAAATATATTTTTTTCTTGAGGAATAACATAATATAATACAGTAAGCATTTATTTGTTTATATAAAGTATCAGATTTAACTTTATTATTGAATAACCAAGTGTGCACAGGTGATTATGGATATTATTTATTCAGGGTATCACTTGCTGTACATTAGATGATTTCTTTGAGGACAACATTGTATTTGATCTTATTAGACACATTTAGTTGGGATAGTACTCGCATTTAATTGTATTTCCATTGCAATATGGTATAATCTTTTGATTTTTGTTTATATTTTGGCCAGACAGTACTGTTATGTTTATGCTTGTCGATACCATGGTAATGGATCACGTGATCACATTGTGGAATTATCTCTTTCGTAGTGAATCATAGCCTGAGACGTACTGACTATGTGCCAGAACGTGGTTTGTGTTTAGGTTCTGGGTGTGAGGCAACAGGTGCGGTGTGATCTGGAAGCTGTTTTGAACTATAACACACGGTAAGGTGCTTTTTTTATTGTCCAAAAAGTTTTTTTATTGTAACATATTATCAACAATCCCTGTAAGCGAAAATGAAGGATATATGGAAAGGACATTTTAAAGTTTTTTTAATTTTTTTTCTTACACTGTTAAACATACTTTTTGTGTAAAAATAAGCATCATTGGATATACACTTGAATATTTACCAGTATAAGTACGGAGAACTGTATGGGAACATATATATCCATTTATGGCTTTAACCAGTTCACTACTGATTTCGGATTTGGATTAGTTTCTTCATGATTTAAATTAAGATAATTATTATTTCAACTACTGTTATCATTTACGGAATTATTCATTTGAATTTCATCCTTTCTCATCATTTCACTTCATCCATTGTTATTGTTTATGGAATTATTCATTAGAATTCCATCCTTCATCATCATTTCACTTCATCCATTGTTATTGTTTATGGAATTATTCATTAGAATTCCATCCTTCATCATCATTTCACTTCATCCATTGGTATCATTTACGGAATTATTCATTAGAATTCCATCCTTCATCATCATTTCACTTCATCCATTGTTATTGTTTATGGAATTATTCATTAGAATTCCATCCTTCATCATCATTTCACTTCATCCATTGGTATCATTTATGGAATTATTCATTTGAATTTCATCCTTTATCATCATTTCACTACATCCATTGTTATTGTTTATGGAATTATTCACTGGAGTGTCATCCTTCATCATCATTTCACTACATCCATTGTTATTGTTTATGGAATTATTCACTGGAGTGTCATCCTTCATCATCATTTCACTACATCCATTGTTATTGTTTATGGAATTATTCAATGGAATTTCATTCTTCATCATTTCATTCTAGGAAATCAATTTATCAATTTCATTTTTAAATTATTCATTTGGTATTCATTTTTCATTATCATTTCATTCATCATTATTTCATTCACTATTTATGACAATTTTGTGACACGTTATTAGTCACTTTGACTTTACTTTACCGTTTATTTGATTTATGTAGAAAATGCATTTGGATTTATCATCTTTTTATATTTCACTTTGATAATATACATTTGGACATTTATTTTTCCTGCATCATTTGAGGAATTATGCATTATGTATTATTCATAATATTTTTGGGGGATTTATAGAGAGTATTTCATTTGTCACTTCAGGAATATATTAGGGTATCACCATTAGATTGGGCACTGTGATACACTGTTTCATACACGTTATCCTATGTGGTTATTGTATCTTGTTTTGGTTACTTTTAGGACATTTTTCAATATTGTCGTACATGTTATTCATGCACACAGGGTTTGTATGTGCGGATATAGGGAGTGGGCTTTGTATGGGGAAGTGGACAACCCTGTATCTGATCTACTAACCATTTTATTTTTGTACAGTGCATGCCGTGGCTCAGGTGAACAATTCGCATCAGGTGTTGTGATACAGATGAATATGGCACAGCGTTTGTGCGATTGCGCAGTGAGGCCCACCAGGCACTGTAGAGTGGTACATGGGTCTCATTGTATATTGTATATTAGATATATAGATATACTGTGAGTACGATGTGGGTATGTTCTGTGCAGGGAATGTTGATATTCTAGGAATGTATTGTATGTATAATGAGACTTATGGTTACTTTAGATTATATTGGTTAGTTGCAAATATATACAAGTATAAAGTTTTAATATTGTTTTACTTCACTTTATATTTTAATAAAATATGTTTTGCGTATTTTCATAATTTGGATGGTCATTGGATTATATTAGATATATATAATTTTGGTGCTTCACACAGTATATTATTCTATGCTTTATAAGAATATTTTCAATTGAGAAGTGCAGTAGCAACTGCGTATATTGTATCCTTAGGCATGCATCTTGTATTCTTTGAGATTGGTAGTAAACCTTGGCTACAACGCAACAGTGCCTAGGACTTGGAGGCCACAGAATTCCTTGTTAGGGGGAGTGGCTACCAGGTATATATACCTGAGTAGTTGCTCCCCCATTGCCATATCTCTGATGCAGGCACACAACTGAGTATATGTTTGTTTTAATTTCAGAACATTTCTGTTGATAACCTCTTGATTTATATCACAACTTTTTTTTGCAATATTATGTTTTGATATTGCACTACAAACCCCCCCCACACACACACACACACACAAAATAACTGTTTCCCTAGAATCTTGAAATTGTACAAATGAATTAAATCTGTACAGCTGTTATTTTGCAAAATTATATACTGTAAAAATAGTTAAATCAATCATGTACAAGAAATATATTAAAGTATAAAGTAAAATACAATGTAACATATACGGGAATATCTAGGATAGCATAGCAGTCTTATAAAAAGGAAGGCCTTTCAGGCAGGTCCATGTAAGATATTGGCCAATCTTTTTGAAAACCATCAATGATCAGAAGCTTTTCTCCTTTCCACAATAATCTCCAAATATACCTCTCATTTGGATTCAGCAGCCAAAATACAATCTTGATGGTATTAAACTCCAGAAAATTTAAGTTATACAATATCTTGTGGAGGTGTATAGATTGTTAATTTACCATATTTTATTTTTGACCACGGATTGAGATTTTGCAAATAAACGCATTTCCAAAATCAGCTTTACTATAAAATTATAACCTCAGCCCTTCCCCTGAAACAGCCTTACTGCAAATGAATCAGGTCTTTCAAGAAACCCATACAGGTTCTAATTGCACTTATTCTAACTTCAGCATGAATTGTTATAGGAAGGCTGTGGAAATCTATCAACCCACTTACGTTCTGAAGAGGTCACTGGGTATATTAATAAGAATTCAGTTAACAAAAGAGATGGTCTTCAACCTTAAAGGGATAGTAATACTTAAAATGTAAAAACAAATATGTTGTAAGGTTTATCCCCCTGAGTAAAACAAGAGTACTCCCACTGCTGAACAGTGTTTCATTCAAAAGTTATTAATTTTCAAAGTTGAATTTTTTAGGTGCAATATCACAGTGGCCTGAAACTGTACAGTGGCGCTGTTGCTACACCATCCTATGGAGATTTATGGTCCCGGGACCAGAGCTGTCCATAGGATGATGTAGCAACAGCACCACTGTACAATTTCAGGCCACTGTGATATTGCACCTAAAAATTTCAACTTTGAAAATTAATAACTTTTTTGAATGAAACACCTTTCAGCAGTGGGAGTACTCTTGTTTTACTCAGGGGGATAAACCCTACAACATATTTTTTTTTACATTTAAAGTATTACTATCCCTTTAATGGCAATCTTCAAGGTTTCTGTAAAGTCTGGTAGCCTTGGTTTAAGAAATATTAAGATAATTGGTCCTTTAGTTGGTCCAGAACTGTTCACGCTCCTACCACCTCTCCATTGGCCCACTTTGCTAATAGATACCCAACCTCTGACCCTATCATTTGTGCATGTATTTATGCTCTAGGTTTAACTACTTATTTGGCTAATGTTGCCCTCCTATGTGAAGTCATGTGTCAGACATTGGCCTTTACTTCATGTACCCTCATATGTACACAACTTGTTTTATTATTTCTCTACCCCTTTTCTACAAATAGTTTGTATCGTCAATTGTACTATTTATGCCTGAAAAACATCTATAACAGTGATTCTCAACCAGGGTGCCATGATTTGTACAAAGACTAACAAAAATGGACTTTTAAATATAGATTTATAGAAATTGTTATGCACATTGTTTCATTTTGTTATTATGATTGTAAGACCTAATAATAACTGTATATTTATGTATTGTACCTTCATTATGCCCTTGATAAAGTACATTAAATATGTTAGGGGTGCCCCAAATTTTCTAGTTTATGCGTTAGGGGTGCCCCGACAAAAAAAGATTGAGAATGACTGATCTATAAAAAGCTTTTGGGCTGAAAAAAGGAATGACCTTTCAGAGACAAAGTTTTTGTTAAAATGGAACTTTCACCTTAATTCAAGTTTGCATATTTGAAAACTGCATTAAAAACTGTCTATATGTCATGTTAGCCAAAAAAACAGCAAATACAAAGTTAAAGGGGAACATTCACATAATTTTTTTTTTTACCATGGGTTTTAATCAATAAAAAAAGATTAGCGTCGTTTTTTTTGGGGGGGGGGTTTAACTTACCTACGAGTGGAGATATGAAGTCTTCAAATCGGGCACACTTCCACATTCTGCGGCACCCAGTATGTGCCACACAATGCCGCTGGACTTCCCACCTCCCTCCCAGCTGCCCCAAGGAGCACGTGCTTTCGTAGCTGTATTTTTGTGGGCTAACGTTAACCCACAGAAACACAGCTACGAATGGAATTGTGAAAGCACTCCCAGGGGCAGCTGGGATGAATGTTCCCCTTTAAGCAGATATTCATACTTGGTACCATATGCTAATCTATGCTAATTGCATTACCTGTGTGGTTCCAGTGATGTTTAGTATGCCAATTAAGCTTTTCAGGGATGTGTCATATGCTAATAAGATTTCAATGTTAGCGCTCTAGCTGACTGCAGGTGAATCCAGTCCCTGGACCATTGGAGGCTCTAAAACAAAGCCGAGATTGCGAGGGGAAAAAATAACTACATCACTGGAAAAGTCTACAAAGTGTGCTTGGTCCCCTGCAGTCAGCTAGAGCGCCGACATCAAGGAAAGGGAAGGGAGGGGCAAACATTACTTGGGACAAAAATCCAAAGAAAAAATATAGTACTATATATGCTGTCAGAGAAAGGGATTTGGGAGTAATAATTTCAAATGGCTTAAAGGTAAGCAGGCTATGTAACAAAGTAGTGGGGAATGCAAGTAGGGTGCTGGGTTGTACAGCTAGGGGCATTGATAGCAGAAATAGGGAAGTGGTTAAACCTCACATACAGTATTGTGTACAGTATTGGAGACCCCATCTCCAGAAGGATATAGATACTATAGAGAACATTCAGAGAAGGGCTACTACAATGGACTAAAGGATCTGAACATGTACAGCCTGGAGGAGAGAACAGAGCGATGGGATATGATAGAAGAATTCAAATATATGAAGGGATTCAACAAAGGGCAGGAGAAGTACATTTCAAAGAAGTAAAAATGTTAAGACAAGCGGCCATAGTCTAAAACTAGAATGACACAGGTTTAAATGTAATGTAAGAAAGTTTTACTTCACTGAGAATGTAGTAGATAAGTGGAATAGAATACCAGCAGAAGTGGTAGAAGTTAATACTGTGAGGGAATGTAAGCATGCATGGGATAGGCATAAGGCTGTCCTGAACATAAGACAAGACCAAGGACCAATTAAGGTGTGAGGTTTTTAAAGTAGGAAAATGGGCAGACTAGATGGGCTGAATGGTTCTTATCTGCCATCAGATTCTATGTTTCTGTGTATCGTGTCTGCCT
This sequence comes from Rhinophrynus dorsalis, assembly GCA_037306005.1. NCBI lineage: Eukaryota > Metazoa > Chordata > Amphibia > Anura > Rhinophrynidae > Rhinophrynus > Rhinophrynus dorsalis. The sequence continues at coordinate 413,199,324 of CM074723.1, forward strand.
TCATGGATGTGATATCCTGGGCTGATGTTATTATGTGAGGAAAAACAAAGCAAAATTTAAAGGGGCTGTTAGCATTTCCTGATAATAGTAAGGTGAGGGGTTATTATGCAGAGGTGTCAGCTATCCTCTAAAGGGCCTCTTCAAAAGTAGAGAAATTCTGGGACAAATGGTAGGAGAGAAAAAATTCAAAATAATTTAAATGGGGGTTTTTAATCCTTAGATGCTAAAAGAGTGTGACACATTGCTCTACAATGAGTCAGAAACTTCTTTAGCATTCAGTGGGTTAAAAAGTCCATTTAAATCAATGGGGATTTTTGTATTTTTCTCTTTTGGCGCAGCACACTCACCCCAGAATGACTCTTTTCTTTAGAACAGAAGTGCCTTTTGAGTGCATGTTTGCAGAAGCAGTGGATTCAAACAATGCAATTAAGTCTGGCTTTACATAAGATTAAACCTAATAACTCACTTGATTGCATTTTTTACACCAGTGAGATTAAACAATAATATAAGTAAAAATGAAATGCCAGGTGCAATAACTGCATCGTTATTTCAACATTTAGAATCTGTGAGTGCACTTTACTGAAAACAGCCTAGATGTCTCTAATAGCACAGTAACCATCTGGGTTAGAAAGCACAAACCAGATCCAAAATCAAAAGCTTTCATAGTCAATCTGGCAATTCTCAAATTATTATTGACTCTGCCAAGCTAATGAGGATGATTACACTGGTTGGCACCACAGACTGGGCTGAACGATCTCGATTTAAATGGCTACATTTACAGACTCAAATAAGTGGGATGGTTTCATATTGGACCATAAATTACATTTATTTCATGGAAACAAAGCTGGAACATTATTTCAAAATGTGAAAGAACATGGAGGACAGAAAACTTTAAAAAGACAATCTACTTTTGCATAGGAGACAACACTAAAGGCCCTATGCCAGGGAGTTCTCCAACACAGACCTCTCTAGAATTCAAGGAATTTAAATGCCCAATTAAAATTACTGGGGATTTGGAGGATTTTTATGTGTCCCTATGATGCTAAAGAGTTGCTCCTCTCTTTGTTTGTGCATAATACCATAAAATGTATAATATTTGTTAGCTACAAGACAAAAACTAGGTACTTTATGCACTTACTAACTTGTTCGATCACTGTTCTGTGAGGCTTTTGAATGCTACAGATCTCCAAAGCAAGAAAGACCTTACAGGGGCACTGCTAGGCATAGGTGGGAACTCTACGGATTTTAGCCCGGAGACTCCAGTTTGTGCAGCTAATTACTGGGTCTCTGGGGCAGATGCCGATTCTCTGGATAATGGAGATTTGTGCATTTGTGGTCTGTTCTTCCCCAGCCTATTACCACATTTTTTGTTACTCCCGTCCCCCACTCATGATTAAGCCCCACTAAAGCAAGCTGTGAAAATTCCATGTCTGAAAATGGATAACGCACATGTTCCAATTTTGGCCCACTAGCTTCCCCAAAACATGACAACCCTATGCATGTTGGGCATTGCCATACTCAAAAGATGTAGCAGAACAATAACCAAGTTTCTTTTAAACATCTGCAAATATCCTGTGCTTGAAATCCACAGCAATATTGTAATATAAGTGCAGGTTTTAGAAGGGATTTGTGGTAAAGTGGCTGTACAAAACGTGTCAAGGCATTTTTGGGTTCTGAAACCGTTAACTAAGCTATGATCCTCGCATTTCAAATTTTGCAAACGTACAGCTTGGAAATAGTGGTGCACAACTTGTAATATTTGCCCATTAAATTGAAAAACAGATTAAAATCCTAGTCATATAGGGTACTCTCAAATTCAAGACACATAAATGAATATACTTAGAGGCACCACAGGACTCCCTTCTCCAGGAAGTCCATAACCAGAGGTTCCCAGGTATGCTGCTAGGTGCTGTTGTGGGGGGGGGGGATATTTAAATAAGTGGGAATTTTCCTACAGCCCATGCGGCAGTTGGTTTGTCCAGAACTGCACTTCTTTAGCTTAAAGGGATAGTAATGCTTCTATTAAAGTGCAGCTCTGAGTCTTCTTTATGTTTTTACTAACACGTAGTGCTATATTTCTTTACTCACATATTTGTAGTTTAAACACAATTCAAGAAGAAAGGATACCCTCCCGCCCCTTTCCCTGCATTACTGATCCTCTCTGTCTGGTCCTGATGGAGAGTGGAGAGGGACAATCTTCAACAGGCAAAAGGAAAATCCTGCCCTGCTTCATCAAGGGGGGGCAGGGTTTTCCTTACACTTACTGAATGAAGATTGTCCCTGGATGCATCCATCCTGTCCCACGGCCTGATTCAAGATCCAAGAAAAGGTGGCCAGAAGGGGCCGGGGAGGGTTCTTTTCAACTTGAATAGTGTCTGTTTATGCTATTCCTATGATGATCAGGACACCACAGAGTGCATTGCTTATTCTGTTTATGCTTAGTGTTGATTTGGGTTGAAATATCACACTATTGGGCAGCTTCTTCATTTTTGCCTTCTATGGTTGAACTTGAGTGTCTGATTTGAAATGCAACTCAATGGAGGAAACCTATTCAAACAATGGAATTTATCCTGAAAGAATGTGAATGGATGCAAGTAAATGGAACACTTATCTAGAAACAACTTAGGTGGATTTTAAATAGATGTTAATATTGTCTTTAAGTTGTAGTCATTTATTTAGAAAAAAAATTGTTTCTGTTTTATTTAGGTTTATAGATTATGCTATGTTAGGTATGTCATGCAATCTCCCCCAATGTAGCAGCAATAAATCTCTCCTGTAGAAGCAATAAACCAACTTCATCTGGTCACAGCGGCTGTGGCCCAGGGCAGGCTTTGCATTTACATAAACTAAATCAGGTACATTTATGTGGTTGGGGTTTCAAGAGGCCCAAAGTGGTTGTTTTAAAGTGACATCACAACAGCCATATATTTCTATGGGGGCTACCTTCCATGTATATAATAGGACACAAGGCACATACATCTTCCTGGTGACATGAAATGCTTCTGTGAATTACTTTAGCAGGTAATGTTTATTTATATCTCTGTGTGTGCGACACATAAATACCCAGCTGATGTTGGATGGCAGCTCCCAACAACATCTAGATATTGGAAGATGCAATTTAACAACAGCTGGAGAGCCATAGTTTGTTCAACCTTAGTGTAGCTTGCTACAAAGAGTTCATCATTGCCTGTTTGTTGGCAAATGTGCAACTCACACTTGCCACCATTAAAGAAAATCAATTTTCCTGTGCAGTCATATGACAGAAGTGTCATTAGTGCGCCACATATTACTTTGCACCAGTATGCCAAAAAACACTTTACAGGATACTAGGGGCTATACTCATGAAATCAAAGAAATGCAAAATTTCAGCAAGCCAAATGCACGTGGTAAAAAAAAATTCTCACATTTCATTGACCTGCATTGAATACTCTATATGCTGTAGAAGCAGTTTGTTTCTACATTGTATAACTACTTTTTTACATTGTTGCACTGATCTGCTTTAACAGTCTCTGGCAGAAATCCATTTGGACACCCATTTTTGGTAGCACTTTTTTATCAGACCTTTTAAACAACTGAAAATACCATAAACTATTATAATTCTTTTCATATTAGAACCCACCCAAGTCAATTCGCTGAAACTCTTACCTCTGTTTGTTTGTTTACCTAAAATCATGCCATACATTGCCCTTATCACTTGTATAAACAGAGGGGTCAAATGGTCATGTACACATGCCTCCCGATGAACAGAAGGTATGCTATAATATATTTTGGGGGTTATACACCTAAAGAATATATTTTACAAAACCTGGTTAGCAGTACAAGATATTTAAAAGTGAAAGAATCTCATTCATCTTTAGACGAGACTGTCCATTTAACTGGGGAAACGACATAAATGCATATTGAGGTAAAGGTGGGTTCTGGCCAACTTAACTCTTCAAATACTTTAAAGGGATAATGTTAAAGGCACTGCCCTGAACCACCCCAAGCCCCTGTCCTAATCAGGGCGATCAGTGCCTATCTCTGCATTGACTCCCCCGGCCCCATGGCTCACAGGCCGTTTCAGGTACAGTGCTCAGTCTGTCCCTCCTACAGGATCCACTGACAGCCCAGCACACACGTTACCTGTCGCGTCATTAGGGATTTGATCTTCTGCATGTTGCGGCTGATGCGTGAGTCCCTATCACCAAACAGTAAACAGAAACCCCACTTCCCGGACCTGAACACCCCCTTTCACTTCCAGCAGCTAAGGCAAGGATCCAAGTGACACCAGACAGCCATACTGAGTATCACGTGACTCTCTACTGACAGCCAATGACAGCACCGAAAAGCTTCCTGGGAGATGTAGTCCAGGAAGTGTCTTAAGCTGGCAGTCAGCTGACAGGATCGCAAACAGTGAGACTACATTTCCCGGCTCCTTACACGCTCAAGCATTTAATGACAAGTAACCCTTCGATTCTGCGGTCGGAAGTGGTTCAAATGACAGTGAAGCTTTTTGTTGGAGGATAGAGAGAGTTGTAGTTCAACAGTAGGTAGAGGTAAGAAGGGTGCCTCACTTTTAGGAGTTAGTGTCTTATACTTGGTCTTATTTCAAAATAATTTCCAGGGACCCTTTCCCATCTATGGCAATGTCACTATGCCATACAGTACTGTGCTGGATTTATAGTAGGGCATACATAACGTACACGTAAATATTACATGAAATAATATCAGTAAGCAGTAGGGTTGCCACGTTTTATGCTTTCCAAAACCAAGGTTTCCAGGTCATCGCTTTAACCTCGTTTTACACTACAGGGAAAGAACAATTTGGCTGTTTTAGTAGTATGTCTTTGTCCAACCACATTTTCCATCTAATTCATTTAGACGAAAATGATATAACTTATTTAGGGATAAGTAGGGCTCTCCTTTGTTGCCACATTTATAAGTATAAGCCATCATTTAGTCTGGTTATAATATAAAAAAGTGTGAAAGAATTGAAGAAGAAGAAAAAAATACAACGGGGAGATTCACTAAGCGTTGATAAAGTGAAGATGTATTCTCCAGTGATTTAACTTTTCTAATTCCTATGTTATTCTATGGAGCCTATGCTCTAAGATTTCTTCAACTTTGGATATTTTAGTGCATAGGTTGTATAGGATAACATAGGAACTGGAGACTTTATTTCATTGCAGAAGTCATCTCCACTTTATCACCACTTAGTGAATCTCCCCCAACGTGTTTCATAGCTTTTCCTGTGATGTTTTGTACAAAATAAATGCATCTGAAAAAATACCTCTAAGTATATTCATTTATGTGTCTTGAATTTGAGAGTACCCTATATGACTAGGATTTTAATCTGTTTTTCAATTTAATGGGCAAATATTACAAGTTGTGCACCACTATTTCCAAGCTGTACGTTTGCAAAATTTGAAATGCGAGGATCATAGCTTAGTTAACGGTTTCAGAACCCAAAAATGCCTTGACACATTTTGTACAGCCACTTTACCATAAATCCCTTCTAAAACCTGCACTTATATTACAATATTGCTGTGGATTTCAAGCACAGGATATTTGCAGATGTTTAAAAAAAACTTGGTTATTGTTCTGCTACATCTTTTGAGTATGGCAATGCCCAACATGCATAGGGTTGTCATGTTTTGGGGAAGCTAGTGGGCCAAAATAGGAAAATGCGCGTTTTCGATTTTCAGACATGGAATTTTCACAGCTTGCTTTAGTGCCATATTTCATTTGGGGAGGTTTAGCAGTCCTCCAATTCAAACTTTTTAATTCCTGGGTTGACTGTGAATGGAGGAATTTCTGGAAAAAAGGTCAGCTGGCAATACCCATTCCATAATGTCATGTTCAGCGTTAATACTTGGAGTAGTACTCAGGGCAGTACCACTTTTTTAACAAGGGGCCCAGCCTTATTGCTAGAAGTATAGGTAGAGACATCACTGAACAAGCTTGCATCAGAATGTGATGCGGAATATGTGGTTTCATAAGCTGATGCCAAAAAAGGCATATGCCTGCTCAGCAGTATACATCCTCTTCATTGCTACTATAAGTAGACTAATTTCCTATCTAGCTACCTACGATAAACTACTTAAAGGGATAGTAATACTTAAAATGTAAAAAAAAAATATGTTGTAGGGTTTATTCCCCTGAGTAAAACAAGACTACTCCCACTGCTGAAAGGTGTTTCATTCAAAAGTTATTAATTTTCAAAGTTGAATTTTTTAGGTGCAATAACACAGTGGCCTGAAATTGTACAGTGGCGCTATTGCTACACGATCCTATGGACAGCTCTGGTCAATTGACCATAAATCTCCATAGGATGGTGTAGCAACAGCGCCACTGTACAATTTCAGGCCACTGTGATATTGCACCTAAAAAATTCAACTTTGAAAATTAATAACTTTTGAATGAAACACCTTTCAGCAGTGGGAGTACTCTTGTTTTACTCAGGGGAATAAACCCTACAACATATTTTTTTTTACATTTTAAGTATTACTATCCCTTTAAAGTGATAGTAACGTTTCACAAAAACAACAGCCCCAATTAATCTCCATAGTATTTGGGCCATGGAGAGTGTTATTTCATTACTGTGAGCATGTAGTTCAACAGTAATTTAATGATAAAGTTTCCCCCTCCCACCCCTTTTACCTAGTGTAAGCCCCCTCTCCTCAGATGTGGAATCCAGTCCATAGACCAGGCAGCTCACATCAAGGGTCAATATTCTTACTGTGAGAACAATGAAAACCCTGCCCCCCCAACATGTTTTTCTGCTTTTTCCCTTATCTTAATTGAAGATTGTCCCTCTCTGCGATCCACCCGGACAGTCTTGCTGCTCTGAGGTGAGCAGTGTTACATGAGTAAAAGGGACGGGAGGGGATACTTTATAATTCAATTATTCTAGAACTACAACTCTGATAGTATTGAAATAACACTCTCCAAGGTCCAAATACTATGAAGATTAATTACAGCTGCTTTTATTATGAAACATTACTATCCCTTCAATACCTGATTTCCACTAAATAACTACCCACCCACCCATACTAACCTGCTTAACTTACCTACTTATGTCAATTACTATTTTTTTAGTATTTTAATTTTTAATTACTAATCTGTGTTAAAGGAATAGTAATAAATCATTTCCAAAGCAGAGTAAAGGGGTGGAAGGAGTAAACTACTGTATAAAATAGCAGAGTAGTTGTACAGTTGTGGACAGTAACCAGCAGTACAGTTCCTTATGATGAACAAACTGTGCTGCTTTTGAAATTTGGATCTATTACTATCCTTACTATCCCTTAAAGCCTAACTACCAAATTTCCTCTAAGTAACTACCCACTCAAGCTATTGTATATAACTAACCAAACTAAATTAAATTGCAAAATAAATAACTCAAAGGGTCAGTTTCCTATGTAAATGCTATATATATATATATATATATATATATATATATATATATATATATTTTCATATGGCTCCACTTGCACATTTGATTCATTGTAGCAGTGCTCACATTTGCAGAACCACCATGGATTGTCTAAAACTGACTGCCCTGGTCCTTGAGAAGTCAACAACAGCCTTCCCTTCGCGATCATCAAGGCGCACCCTGGGGCATGCTGTGATTTTAAACCCATGATGTGCCAAGACTTTCATCTGTCCTCAAAAGATGGGATTCTGTTCTGTTCTGGCACATCATCCAGCTTTAAGGGGTTAAAGGAGGACACATATGAAAAATACCTTCTGTACTGACACAAGGGAACCATTGCAACCTAATAATTAACCACTGTGGCTCAGTAACAGGCATTTTTCTTATGTATCCCCATTTAAATGGATTATCTGGCAAAACTGAACAGGTGTGCCATACTTTGCATTACTCTAATTACGTATTTGCATTTTTCGGGGAGATGGTGTAATGCAAGCTTTTAACCCCTTAAGGACCGGAGGTTATGGGACATTTCCATCCCATAACGTCCGCATAGGGGCACTTTGACGAGCCGGTACACGTGACCTGTCACGTGTGTCGGCGCGTCACTATGGGGCTTGAAACAGATCGCTCCGATCTTGGAGCGGTCTATTTCATGCCCTATTTTTACTTACAGTGCTCCCGGTAGAGCGCTGTAAGTAAAAAGTACGTGACGTACCAGGATCGTCAAGGGTCGTTCGAGCAAATTTACCCTTGACGGTCCTGGTACGTCAAGGGTCCCTAAGGGGTTAAAATTCATTACTTCTGGAAACTGAATCTGTCCTCTGCAGATCTGTTGTAAGCAAGTTGTGGTTTCCACTTCAAGGGAAGTCAGTAGAGTAGATGAAGTGCAACATAACAGAAATCCAGGGGGGTAACACATTTACATGAGACCAGCAGAGCCATAGACATTTTAAACGAGACCAGCAGGCACATACATGTTTACACGAGTCTAGCAGAATCATACACATTTGCTAAAGCAGGTCCTGTCTTACATATATATAGGGGTATTGAAGGAAGAGTGGATAACATCAATTTGACATTGTACCAATCGATGGTAAGACCTCACCTCAAATATGCAGTGCAGTTTTGGGCACCAGTTCTCAAAAAAGATATTCTAGAACTGGAGAGAGAACAGCGAAAAGCAACAAAATTAAATAAGGGAATGGAGGACTTGAAGTATGAGGAACAACAAGACAAACTTAGTTTATTTACTCTACAAAAAAAACAACTTAGAGGAGCTCTTATCACAATGTACAAGTATATGAGAGGTCAGTGCAAGGATCTCTCTGGTGAGCTATTCATTTCCAAGGCCTGATAAAATAACCAGTGGACACCCTTTGAGATTAGAGGAAAGGAGGATTTACAGTAAGGTCTGCTAAATTATGGAATTCCTTGCCCAAGAATGTGGTTATGGCAGATGCAATGGACACATTAAGAGAAGATTATATACTGTGTATTAGTAGGCAAAACAGGAAGTCTGATAAAGACTAACTTATTTTGGCAGCAGGAAAGCTATATAATTATCATATTTCTGGGTTATGAGGCAAAGGTTGAACTTGATGGACGTGAGTCTTTTTTGACCTAACTGACTATATTAATAGAGACCATCAAGTCAGTACATTGTTTGCATGAGCAAGAAAGTGGTGATTCCATTAACCTTGTGTGTTTTTCCACCCAGGGAATAAACGTGTGTGTGTGTATATATATATATATATATATATATATATATATATATATATATATATATATATATACACTCTACCGTTCACTGCTTACTGTCCCTTCACATACATGTATAGACTGTGCACAGGCTCCTCCTTACAACCTGCTCAGTACAGAGGAACATGTAGGTTGTCTTATAATGTAGCACAGTGAAGAGAAAGTAAGTTGTGCTATAAACTACTGGAATATACAGGCAGCCACCATGCTAGCCAGCTAATTCTCATATAGATTCTCGCCCCTCAACACTTCTCCAACATACCTTATGTGCTCACTGCCACTTTGCCACCCCTGCTTGGTTTACATTTATGAGAGACATAACATTCAGTTGGTTCAGAATATGAATCTGTCCGGGTTTCAGGACAAATGAAACCCAGACAGACAGTAAAGACCATGAGAGGGACTCTAAAATCTGTATTGTACAAGTCAAAACTAGACAGGTGGCAACTCTAACAAGCAATATGAACATCTTGTAACCTATTAACCTTTTAATGACAAGTGAATCAAACAGTGGTTCCCAGCCCTACTCCCAGTGATATCTATATGGCAATGTCTTTAGGATTTATTTCCTTGTACAATGGGGAGCTAATCAGAGGTTTAGTCGTTTATCTCACATGTGCACAAACAGGAAAGTCCTAAAGACAAAGCCTGTTAGGCATCCCTGATGGTGGAATCAGAGAAAGGAGATAACTTCAGCTCTATAAATCAAGTTGCACTTAAAAGACAAATTAATATCATTGAAAATTTAACATACAGTGCTCCCATGACTTTTTTTCTCAATATAGTAAATATGAATTGTGCAGTCCCAGGAAAGGTTTAATCCTCATGTGAATATCTTAGTACAAAAGAATGTTACAAAGGAGACTGACACTGTGTAAATTGGCACACTATTCCATAAGTGTACAGTCACGATATATCTGAATGCTATATTAGAGATATGTGTCACTTCAACGTTGAGGGTCCACCAAAAATGTGATCCTTATTATGCAGCCAGAATAGATTGTCCACCCGGTGGTATCCAAGTGCTGGTCTTAGTCCTATTTATACACAGGGATCCACTGCTTGATGGATGGCATCTTCTGTCAATCACAGATGCTATAGATTTAATAAAGTCCCCTTTTTAAAGATATATATATATATATGATCCTGTTGTATTTGTAGTAGTATTTTGCTGTACATTATGCAACCAAATGTATATATCCGGTTATTAGGCTCTTTTGACAGTTAGTAGTTATTCTGTGTAATTACGTTTTTTGAATTTTCAGCTTGCTACTTCATGCCTAAAAACTGGTACCCTGGGGAATATGGTAATTTAATCTATGGTGTTAATGAGAAACCTGTAGGAACGGTTTAACAATTAACCCTCTGAGTACCAGAGAAGTAGCAAACACATTGCAATGCGTTGCTACCTCTCTGGTACTCAGAGAGTTAATTATACAATACAAATAGAAAGAGAGCATGTTGTAAAAAATAGGAGAAGAACAATGTAGAATTTTAATGGGAGCACTGTAGTGGAATTTTGAAGGGGAAGGGTTAAAATATCAAATGTGAACAATATTTGTCGAATTAAAGCGGTGAAAGAAAAGCACTGTAAGGGGGGGTTAAAATGTTGAAGGGGGCATTCTATGTTGGATTTCTATCCTGTACACTGTATTATACACTGCTTTTGTTCAAACAACGATGGTTTTGAAACCGTCGTTGTGGCTTCTACGCCTCAACCTCTGATGCGCAGGATTTCCGACTTAAAATGTATCAACAAAACAGGCGCTAATACTGAGTGTGGGTAATAGGATAATACTTACATGTTGTTATTAATTGCTTCCTATGGGTTTTTTATTGACTGGCAGTGTGTGTAATTACCACTGATTTAGTTTTCACAAGTCGGGTAGTAGGTAGGGCTGCCACCCAGCCAGTATTTTACCGGCAGGCCGGTAAAAAAATTGGCTTCTGTCCAATGTCAAGTCTATGGAGGGAATGCCATGGCTGGTATTTTTTTGAAGAAAATGTGGCAACCCTAGTAGTAGGATACTAAAACCTGAAAAACAGTGATTTTTTTTTTTTTTTAAAGCGCTGGTAATAGAATCAAGCCCAAGATCTTTTATTCACTGATACTGTTCCTGCTTGAGGAAACATGAGTGGATATTATTATTTATCCAGTTGATTACTGTATTATTAACTAAGCCTGTTTTCCATTTTATGGTTCCTGTTGAGGTTACGAGAACTTGGTAATATTTCCCATCTACAAGCAATATTGTGTGTGAACTGTTTAGCCTTGGACATTGTATATACATACTGTGAAATCTTCTTGGTATATGGATTGGAGCGCCAATGTAAAATATTGTGTTTTTTGATCCCTGATGATGGGGTTAGGAACCGATGACATAGAGGCAAAATCAAGGATTGTCATTGGTGTGGTCCCTAAAGGATTAAAATACATGGCTTACACTTAATACTATATTAATCCTTTTAGTGCCAAAGCAATGTGTTGCCTACCCCTCTGGGGTTTAATAGGTTAATGTTGGTTTGGTAAAATGTGTCTAACTGAAATGTAATTTGCCTTTTCACTAAGCGAATATCTTCATTACAGTCCTTTTTAGCTTCTGTAGTTAATGTTGAGCTATGTATCAGACTTGGGCCATATGTATAAAGTTTGTTCAGTAATTCTGAAGCAAATTAAAATGAACCCCTTGGATGCAACATAGGCCTCCAGTGCATTGTGAAGCAATGCACCCGGAATATCTCTAGCAGCCAAGGGGTTAACAGTTGATGTAATGCAGTCACCTTTATTTTATACAAATTGTATATCTAGGGAGCCTATAAATGTTGTGAATGCAGAGCCAACAGGATTACTTGGAATCTAGTCCCTTCACATAGCATACCAGGTATCTTAAAGGGATAGTAATGTTTCATTATAAAAGCAGCTCTAATTAATCATCATAGTATTTGGACTTTGGAAAATGTTATTTCAATTCTGTCAGAGTTGTAGTTCAAGAATAATTCAATAATAAAGTATCCCCCTTCTGCCCCTTTTACTGATGTAACACTGTTCAGCCAGATCAGAAGGGAGGTGCCCAGGTAGACTGCAGAGAGGGGCAATCTTCAATTAAGATAAGGGAAAAACCTGAAAAACTTGTCAGGGTGGGCAGGGCTTTCATTGTTCTAATAGAAAGAAAATTGTCCCCTGCTGTTATCTGTCTGGTCTTACAACTAGATTACACATCTGAGAAGAGATGGCTTACACTAGCTAAAAGGTGCGGTAGGGGAAACTTTGCTTGTGAATCTCTCTCAAACCATAAAGGTTTGCGAGATGAGATTTATATCGTTCTTCATGTTTTTTTAATGCCTACAAAATAAGATAAAGAAAAAATGAAGTTTTACTATCCCTTTAATGCCAGTGTTCAGTAGAATACACAGCACTCCAATACATGCCATTCCTTTGTAACACAAAGGCTAAGTTCACACTGGTGTGTTGTATTATGGGTTGAAATCACACATAAAAACATAAACATATTTATTAGAGTCATATGTGATTATCATGAATTTCTCGATGCCTGTTGAATCACATGATTCTGTAAGATTCCATCTATAAAGCAGCTTCACACTGCAATCATACTAACATACAATAATTTTTGCAATACTATTGAAATTAGTACAGCTCTCGTGACGTTACATTAGCACATTGTCTGACCAAATGTTGCAGCAAGATGTGTTACTTTGTGACACATGTTGCATTTTAGCTGTGTGAGTAGTTCCATAAGGCACAATGATAACAGTTTAATGTCATTTTTTCCTGTGTTCAAATCCTTGTGATACACTCACCAGAGTGATCTAATCCGTAATTTCCATAAATACACATTTGAAACTGAAAAAATATACTTTTATAGAAAAAAGGGGGCACCCTAAGTATGTGGCCGTGGCACAGCAAAGTGGCACTGTACTCTGAGGAGTACCGCTGCCTTAAGACTATACAGCTAAAGACAAAAGTGTGTAAATTCTGTGACAATCCTACTGCACCACAAGAAGCAAAAATCAGTTTTAATTAACATAGTAACATAGTAAATTAGGTTGAAAAAAGACAGAAGCCCATCAGGTACAACCTTTGTCTCATAACCAAGGAAAATGAGAAATTACTTTGGTCTTTTAAACCTTAGCATTCTGGAGATGTCTGCAACGTATTCATTCACTATCCATTTGAAACCTCTCTAGCATTCATGTGGTTAAAAAAGACCCATTTAGATCAATGGAGTTGTTTTATTTGTCTCCTATGGTATAGTGGGTTTGGCTCCAGAATTACACTCCTTTTGTTTTATGTATACAGCCCATGATTACTACAGTGTCAGTAATTACAACAAACAAAGCCATAAGAGCTACTGAGCGGGTTACTTAACTCTTTAAGGACCATAACTCTCTGGTGCTTTATGTAGAGCATTGATTCTCAGCCCTAGCCCCCAGGGACCAGAGGCTTTGTGTATATGTGTGTATGTGTGGGGGGTGCTAAGGCATAGTAAAGATGTGAGAAAGAGGCAATCACTTCTCCACTGTTCTAAGCGCTCCTGTCCTACGTTATTCTATGGAACCAATGCACTTAGCTATATCTAGGTAGAGCTATCATAGTGCATAGGCTGCTTAGAATCATATAGTACTTGGAGTAGGCGTTGCACTAAGGAGTGATAAAGAGGTGACAAACTGGAGATACTTTCTCTAGTGATATCACATATCCAATTCCTACCTATGTGCTAATAGTTATCAAGTGGGAGAGATCTTAGTGCATAGGCTTAATTGAATAACAGGAATTTGGAAACTGATATCATTGGAGAAATTATCTCCACTTTATCACCTTTTTATCACCCCTTAGATAATCTCCCCCAGAGAGATTATAGCACTGGAGAAGTGATCTCCACTTTATCACCTCGTTATCACACCTTAGTGCATACCCCCCCAGGAGTTGAGGATTTTACCTGTTTGAACACTGGTGAATAAAAGGCTCAGACTCTTTCAGACACGTGTTCAAACAGGGAAGTCACAGAGAGCTGGGTGGGGGGTGCACTAAGGTGTGATAAAGTAGAGATAACATCTCCAAAGCAATACATTCTCCAGTTGCTTTGCTATTGTAAGGGGCCTATGGACTAAGGTTCATAAAGTTTGAGATATCTTGGTGTATAGGCTCCATAGAATAACATAGGAATTGGAGAAGTGATATCACTGGAGAGCTTATCTCTATTTTATCACTGTTTTATCACACTTTAATGCATTTCCTCCCAGGTCTGTTAGTTGTCTCTGAGGTTTAGGACCAAAAACTACTGCTATAGACTGTTTATTCTTGTTCATCGTCACTCGCTCTTTTTACTTTTTTGTTGAGACTATTGGGGTGTCTCAATAATTATAAGGGGTACTCCAAATATGGGCGCCTAGCTCATTTAGCTGCACCTCGCTGACAAAGGCGATAGAGGCAGAACTTCATCTGTGGGGTTTGCTGGTACAATGAAGTAGAAGAATATTCCTGGTGTTTCATGGCTGAGCTGTCCTTATAGGAGCAATCAGACTGTTATGCATGCAGAAATGTTTCTTATACAATGGCACAAAAGAGCTAAAAATTAGACGGGCTGCTCATTAGACACAATCACAAATTAAAAGGCTTGTGCATTGTTTACTCACAGCAAGAGTCTGTCGTTTCTTTGGTTTTGTTTATTACTCATTGTAACCTCCTCATTTATTTACACAGCTGTCCTCACGTATATCACTTATCCACTGAAGGAGGCAATTACAGTAGATGTCAAGCCACAGAAACTAACATATAACATTAGCATACGTTAATTAAAAGGGATAGTAATGTTTCACAAAAAGAGCAGTTCCAATTAGTCTTCATAGCATTTGAGCCATACAGAGTGTTATTTCAATACTGTCAGAGTTGTAGTTCAAGTAAGAGTAATTGAATTATAAAGTATCCCCCTCCCGCCCCTTTTACCTTGTGTAATCCACCTTCCCTCAGTTGTGGAATCTGGTCCTGGGACCAGACAACTCACAGCAAGGGACAATTTTCTTACTGTGAGCGTAAGGAAAACCCTGCCCCTATTGACAGGTTTTTCAGGTTGTTCCTTATGCTCACTGAAGATTGTCCCTCTCTGAGATCCATCCAGTCAGTCTTACTGCTCTGAGGTGAGCAGTGTTACATCAGTAAAAGGGGCGGGAGGGGGATATGTTATCATTCAATTACTCTTGAGCTACAACTCAGACAGTATTGAAATAACACTCTCCATGGCCCAAATACAATGAAGATTAATTGAGGCTGCTTTTATTGTGAAGCATTACTATCCCTTTAAGTACATCTTTCCCATATGTCCTTATTGCTCAAAAAGTATAATTTTGTAGAATAAAATGTTTCTTAAAAACCATAATTTCTGAAAATAATAGCACATCAACATTGTTCATTCTGCATATTCAGCTGAGGATCACAAAGAGGTCAATTTTTCTAATTAGAATAGAAAAATATGGTTTACTCTTTAATCATTTTTACTCTAGAGAGGCCTCCATGCTTGCAACACAACAAAAAGCATTTAGTAACACTGATTATTGTATTACTTGAGTTGGTTTGATGCATTATGGCAAATCATACTGTCATTTTAACATGTTGCCACTAGGTGGAACCAGAACTATTCTCTGAATAATTTCCTCTCTGTTTCCTGTAAGAAAACAACAGAACAGATTTCTGGTTATTTGCCATGCTGTGAAATAACCTAAGTTCTAAGACCTGAGAAAGACATAAAATGTATGTAGTAGATAAATGCTTTCTATACACAACAGAATATCATTAGCGTCAGATAGAACTTAGTGCCAAAAACATAATACATAAAAGTTGCCATGCAAAGAAAAACCAAAATATTTTTCCTTCGCAATGATTTGCACACCCCTCTGGCACTCAGTGGGTTAAAGACTCATTTAAATAAATGGGAAGTTTTATTTGTCCCCTATGATACAGTTGATTTGCCCCAGAATTGCTCCACTCTTCACTGTGCACATGGCTCAGGACAGCCTCATAACATAGTTCACATACTATATAATAATTTGCTAAAACGTGTGTAACGCCGCGTCATGCGCAGTAGAGACTGCCCGCGCCGAAGGAGTGTCCAGCTCTGTATCAGCCGCAGCGCGGGCAGTCTCTACTGCGCATGACTGCCCCGCGACCGGGTGGCAGTGGCACTGTGGCCCGTGTAACGGGCTCTTCAACTAGTCTTCAATATCTGAAGGTGAACATGCTCGTATCTAGTATGTATGTATGAGCAGGGACTTTAAAACGTCAACAGACTTTAAAGTGATTCTGACTTATTGGGCCCTTATGCATCAGTGCAAACTGAAGCCATTTTAGGGCCAACCAGCAGCATCAGAGGCCAGAAATAACATTTCTGAATTAATGGTATGGAGCTTCCAACCAGTTCAATGCTAGAGAAGCAATGTTATGGAGACCTCTCTGGCAGTCGAGGGGTTAATCAATGTAGGGTGACCACATGTCCTGGTTTGCCCAGGACAGTCCCAGATTTTAAATGTGTGTCCGTTGTCCCTGGGAGCCTCCTTCTGGGACAATATAAAGTCCTGGAATGAAGACTCCAGAGCACAGAGTTCTAAACACCAGAAGGAGAAGTGACGCATCTGCTGGGCTACAAGAAATTGACGCACCTGCTGGGCTACAAGAAAATGGATTCCAGACAGAACTGTGAAAACTAGAGAGGGAGACACCTGAGCGTATATCCTGACATCAACCTGGAGCTGCAGTGCAATTTTGTTGTAGTGTAATGCTAGTTTAAATGGATAGCAGCTCTAATTAATCTTCATAGTATTTGGACTTTGGAGAGTGTGATTTCAATTCTGTCAGAGTTGTAGTTCAAGAGTAATTCAATGACAAAGTATCTGCCTCCCTCCCCTTTTACACTGCTCAGTCAGATCAGAAGGGAGGTGCCCAGGTAGACTGCAGAGAGGGACAATCTTCAATTAAGATAAGGGAAAAACCTGAAATACTTGTCAAGGGGGGTTGGGCTTTCATTGTTCTCATAGGAAGAAGATTGTCCCCTGCTGTTATCTGTCTGGTCTTGCAACCAAATTCCACATCTGAGAAGAGATGGCTTACACTAGGTAAAAGGGGTGGGAGAGGAAACTTTGCTTGTGAATATCTCTCAAACCATAAAGGTTTGAGAGATAAGGCTTATATCATTCTTTATTTTTTAAATGCCTACAAAATAAAATAAAGATAAAACAAAGTATTACTATCCCTTTAAGGCTGTGGGTGTGCTGTACATTATCTTGTAGCCCACCACAGGTATCGCTTTCTGTCACATCAGTAAATGGGCAGTTCTCCCTCTAGTGTTTAGAACTCTGTGGTGCGCCCTCCTTTCCGCAGTGTACCTGAATGGCAGAATTGAAATGTGGTCACCTTAAATCAATGGGAATTTTAGGAATCATTATTTCTACCCTAAGGAGCAGTTGGATTCTCCAGTAATTGCTCCAGTTTGAATTGATACATAATTGAGAGCAAAACATAAGCAGATCTGGGGCAAACCAACTGCACCATAGGTGGAATGAAAAAGCTAATTGATTTAACCCTTTGAGTGCCAGAGGGGGACGCAACGCATTGCAAAGCAATGCGTTGCGTCCCCTTCTGGCACTCAAATGGTTAAAACAGGCTTTTTATGCACTGAGTGCTTGAGAAGCTTCAATGCTCTGAGATTAAAAGCCTCAATTAAATAAATGGGAATTGTGTGAATTTTTATGTGTCCGCTATGGTACATTTGATTTCCTACAGAATTGCTCCTCTGTTTTCTGCAGAAGGCCCTATACTTACTATTTTGCTGCTCTTCTAGGGAGCCACACATCTTTAACCCTTTGAGGGCTATTGTGAAACAAAGCGTTGCACACCCCTTTGATCTTGGGGTTAAATTAATAAAATAAAAACAGTAAAAACAATAATCTGGAGATATCAAATATAACTTATTATTTAAAGAATAAACAGTACCTGCATTTTATTATTAATTAGTATTATATTATCATTATTTGCACAAAATTTGACACGTACAGCAAATGGATTCATTTGATTCATCTTTAATAACACACAAAATGGAAGTTATTATGCAGTCTCAGTGTAAAAGTTATAACTTGCAGTACTTAACGCCATAAGGACCTCACTGTCCAGGGGAGGGGTGCGCTGGAGGACCAGGGTACTTTTTTTTTGTTTTTTCTCACCAGCAGGCAGGGTGATCACAGCACTGTGTGTAGATGCACTGTAACAATATAATTACATGACGTGCCAGGACCATCACTTGTCCTTAATGCCAGTATAGTCTTGAAACATCATGTGTCATTAAATGGTTAAGGACCAGATGGAGCAGGGGGGTTTCAACCTAGAGGACCAGAGCCATTTTATTTGCAGATCTGAAACATTTGCTGGCTCACCAAGCGAAAGACTGAAACTGACTGCTCTGGTCATTTTTAGACTCCTGGCATGATCACAGCATGCCCTCAGGTACACTGTGATCATAAAACTCTTGACGTACCAGGACCTTCACTGGTCTTTAACAGACCGAAAGATGCGACAGACCTGGCACTTTCACAGTCCTTAAGGGGTTAAGAATGTACAGAAATGTGACTTTTTGCTTAACCCTCTTAGGGTTAGAGGAGTGTGCAGTGCATTGCTACCCATTGAGTTGCACACACCTCTAAGCCTTAAAAGAACAATAATGATGGATTTTTTCCTTACCTTTCATTTAATTTCCTTCGAATCTCCACAGTTAGCAAACCAAGAGAAATTGCACATCCTAATCAAGACATGTAACCCATAAATTAAGGTATAAATTAATTCCCAGGCCATCCCCAGTGTTAGAAGAATGCCAACCAGACCCCCTAGAGAAAAAAGTAAATTTTATTATATCAGCAACCAACAGGGACGGATAGTCCATATGTTCCCTGCAGAGGCCCAAAGGAAAAGGAATTGACAGGTAAGAAAAATTCTCTTTTCCTTTGGGATTTCCTTGGTAGCACACAAAGAGAAAGAGAAAAAAAGGAAGGGATAAAAGACTTTACAAGAGTTTATGCCCAAATCCAGCCTTTTGAGAAGACTGCAGGTCCAGATGATAATGCCTAATGAAAGTGTCAACCCTTTGCAAGGTAATACCTCTAAAAATCTGGTCCACCAATGCTTGTGTCTTCTCTGGCCATGAAGCCAAAACTGTCCTAATGGAGTGTGGATTTATGACTTCTGGAGAATCTATATCCTGGGACTTGTAGGCTTCATCAATGGCTAGCTGAATCCACTTGGCAATGGTCACCTTAGAGATCCCCCCAAAAATTGAGAAACTGAATTAGATATTCTGAAACTCTTTGTTCTCTCTAAGAAAAAACTGTTGACAATGCTTAAAATCCAATCTGTGGAGGATATTTTAATCCAATTGAGGATCTCTAAGAAAAGCTGAAGAAACATTAGATTTAAACAGCAAAAAGGGTTCCTGAATGGACAGCACCGGAAGCTATCCCACCCTCCTGGCTGATGTTAAGGCCACCAATAAGACTCTCTTTAGAGAAAGCATCTTCAGAGAAGAAGAATCCAAGGGTTCCTGAAGTAAAGGAGGAAAATAGGGAAGAAATGTTGGTCTCAACACTGAAACAGATAAATCTTTTAAAGCAGAACTTTTGACCTATCTACATCTCAACCCCAATAGATGTCCACCACTAAGGTTAATGTGTTCATAATTGCAAAATACACTGCTCAAAAAAATAAAGGGAACACTAAGATTACACATCCCACTGCTCCAAAAAAAAAAGGGAACACTAAGATTACACATCCTAGATCTGAATGAATGAACTGACAACAAAATCACACAAAAATTCTCAATGGAAATCAAATTTATCAACCCATGGAGGTCTGGATATGGAGTCACACTCAAAATCAAAATGGAAAACCACACTACAGGCTGATCCAACTTTGATGTAATGTCCTTAAAACAAGTCAAAATGAGGCTCAGTAGTGTGTGTGGCCTCCACGTGCCCGTATGACCTCCCTACAACGCCTGGGCATGCTCCTGATGAGGTTGCGGATGGTCTCCTGAGGGATGTCCTCCCAGATCTGGACTAAAGCATCTGCCAACTCCTGGACAGTCTGTGGTGTAACGTGGCGTTGGTGGATGGAGCGAGACATGATGTCCCAGATGTGCTCAATCGGATTCAGGTCTGGGGAACGGGCGGGCCAGTCCATAGCATCAATGCCTTCCTCTTGCAGGAACTGCTGACACACTCCAGCCACATGAGGTCTAGCATTGTCTTGCATTAGGAGGAACCCAGGGCCAACAGCACCAGCATATGGTCTCACAAGGGGTTTGAGGATCTCATCTGGGTACCTAATGGCAGTCAAGCTACCTCTGGCAAGCACATGGAGGGCTGTGCGGCCCCCCAAAGAAATGCCACCCCACACCATTACTGACCCACCGCCAAACTGGTCATGCTGGAGGATGTTGCAGGCAGCAGAACGTTCTCCACGGCATCTCCAGACTCTGTCACGTCTGTCACATGTGCTCAGTGTGAACCTGCTTTCATCTGTGAAGAGCACAGGGCGCCAGTGGCGTATTTGCCAATCTTAGTGTTCTCTGGCAAATGCCAAACGTCCTGCACGGTGTTGGGCTGTAAGCACAACCCCCACCTGTGGACGTCGGGCCCTCATACCACCCTTATGGAGTCTGTTTCTGACCGTTTGAGTGGACACATGCACATTTGTGGCCTGCTGGAGGTCATTTTGCAGGGCTGTGGCACTGCTCCTCCTGCTTCTCCTTGCACAAAGGCGGAAATAGCGGTCCTGCTGCTGGGTTGTTGTCCTCCTACGGCCTCCTCCACGTCTCCTGATGTACTGGCCTGTCTCCTGGTAGTGCCTCCATGCTCTGGACACTACGCTGACAGACACAGCAAACCTTCTTGCCACAGCTCGCATTGATGTGCCATCCTTGATGAGCTGCACTACCTGAGCCACTTGTGTGGGCTGTAGACTCCATCTCATGCTACCACTAGAGTGAAAGCACCACCAGCATTCAAAAGTGACCAAAACATCAGCCAGGAAGCATAGGAACTGAGAAGTGGTCTGTGGTCACCACCTGCAGAACCACTCCTTTATTGGGGGTGTCTTGCTAATTGCCTATAATTTCCACCTGTTGTCTTTTCCATTTGCACAACAGCATGTGGAATTGATTGTCAATCAGTGTTGCTTCCTGAGTGGACAGTGTGATTTCACAGAAGTGTGACTGACTTTGAGTTACATTGTGTTGTTTAAGTGTTCCCTTTATTTTTTTGAGCAGTTTATTTAAAAAAGGACCTCTGTAGCTGTGGGGTCTATGCAGGGAGAGTGCTGCCATGTTTGTGATGTACTACTATGATTGGCACTGCTCTCCCATTACGTAGGCCTTTAAAAGGGATAGTAATACTTTAAATAAACTTTAATAAATCTTGTAGCCCTTAAAAATACAAATACAATGAGCCCTGTGGCATCTCT
Organism: Rhinophrynus dorsalis; assembly: GCA_037306005.1. NCBI lineage: Eukaryota > Metazoa > Chordata > Amphibia > Anura > Rhinophrynidae > Rhinophrynus > Rhinophrynus dorsalis. The sequence continues at coordinate 413,221,007 of CM074723.1, forward strand.
CAGACCTATATGGTTTGAGAGATAGCCACTTTCAAAGTTCCCACTCCCCTGACGTCAGTGTTCTAGCTGACTGGAGGGGAATCTGATCCCGGGACCAGCGGAGGCTCTTCAGCAGAGCCGAGATCGCATTATAGAAACAGAAATCCTTCACTGAAATTGTCTTCTACGTGTGCTTGGCTTGCAAGTACATGTAGAAGACCATTTCAGTGAAGGATTTCTGTTTCTATAACACAGTCTAAGCTTTGTGTCACACCCATGACTTAGTTTGCGGCGGAAGGTGGAGCTGGCCGTAGTCCTGCTGCTTCGTGGCTCAGTAGCCTTTGCCCGCCTCGCGGCTGAGCCATCTCTGCTCCCTGGCGGCTCTGGCCGCGTCCTCTCTCTTTGGCGGCTCCAGACGCATTTCCAGGTAGTATTACGGGTGCACACCTTAGAGGAGGGATGTGCGCACCATATTTATTTCATTGACCTAGTTTGCTTTTCTCCTTTTTCTTGGGCCTTTGGCAGTATTTAAACTGCCTGGACACAGGGCTTAGTTGCCCTTTCGTTGGTGTCCAGTGCAGTTCTTTGGTTTTGCTCTCCTGATCTCTGTGTATGACCTAGGCTTGTCTGACCATCCCATCTGGTGTTATCCTGTGGCTCTGTCTGACTACTCTCTTGAGTTGCCTTGTAGTGGACACCCAGTCTGTTGCAGACTTGTGGCTCTTGCTGACTACCTGCTCCATGTATGACCTAGGCTTGTTTGACCATCCAATCTGGTGCTGAACTGTGGCTCTTTCTGACTACTGTCTTTGTGTTGCCCCTTGTAGCGGACACCCAATCTGGTGCAGACCTGTGGCTCTGGCTGACTAGCCGCTCCGTGTATGACCTAGGCTTGTCTGACCATCCTATCTGGTGCTGACCTGTGGCTCTGTCTGACTACTCTCTCTGTGTTGCCCCTTGTAGCAGACCCCCAATCTGGTGCAGACTTGTGACTCTGGCTGACTACCCGCTCCGTTTATGACCAGGCTTGTCTGACCATCCTATCTGCTATCTTATATTGTGGTCCACTGCCTGTTCCTGTTGTCTTGCTGATTGTATTATATACCTTTTTTTAGTTCTGAATAAAGGTGGTTTTACTATATGTACTGACTCCTGAGTTAGTCTGGGTACCCATGACACTCTGCTGCAGAGCCGCCGCTTGCCCAGGGACAGGATTCCCCTGCAGTCAGCTAGAACGCTGACATCAGGGGAGTGGGAACTTTGAAAGTGGCTATCTCTCAAACCATAAAGGTCTGAGAGATGCCACAGGGCTCACTGAATTTGTATTTTTAAGGGCTACAATATTAATTAAAGTTTCTTTAAAGTATTGATATCCCTTTAAATACAGCCTTCTTTTCTTTTGTTCCACCATGCATAGAGCTCACTGCACAGGGTGGGGGCTGGATGTAATAGCTTAGGGGAGGTACAACTAAACTGTGCACAGAGCAGCCAGCAAGAAAAGAGTTTTCATTTAATATATGAATGAAGGTATCAAAATCTATAATTGCCTCCTTCATTAAATATATACATTACGATGTTGAAATAAAAAAAAGCAATTTGAGGTCACTGCTACATTTGCAACCTATCAATGAGTACTTTATTTGTGCACTTAACTAGAATGTGGTCAGCTAAGGGCTGGCCCAGAAAACTCCCCAAGGCAGAAACCTGGACCTTACGAGTGATAGAACTCAAACTTTTATTAAATCCTTCTGATAAGAATTCTAGTAGTACTGGAAACTAAAGATGAAGTAGATAGACTCCCTGATCCTTACGCCAATAACATTTTTTGTTCCAGGAATGATTGCTTTTTCAGTGTCCTTCTTTCTGGTATGAAGAAGGACCTTAATAGCATTCTCAGAAAGTCCTTGGGAACTTAGTATCTGGGCTTCAGAAGTAACGCTGTCAACTTAAGATTGCAGGGATAGTGATGAAATACTAGAATTTGGAAGACTGATTGGTTCCTCTGCTGCCAGCTGCTTCAGCAGAATAAACCATTATCTGCTCAGCAAGTATGCAGCTATGAATATCACCATAGCCCTGTCCTGAATTATTTTTGTCAGAGAAATCAGTATCAGAGGATGAAAAAGACAGAGCAAGCAAAAATTACATGTCTGCATCAGAGCATCCACTGTCAGTGGGTGATCCAGGGGGAAAAGAGAGAAGAATAAGACGACCTTGTGTTTTGTCTTGTCCCCATGAGGTGTCCAATTCTCTGTAAGTGTTAGTAAAGTCTCTGGATGAAGTGCCCACTCTTCTTTTTGAATGGGTCTGTTGCTCAGCTCATCCTCCCATGAATTTGCTTCTCTCAGAATATGTACCATTGGCAAAGTCATCAAATTGCCTTCTACCCATTGAATAATCATGATGGAAAGAAGAAGGAGAGGAAGGTTCCTCATATTCCCCCTCGCAGGCTATGTAGGCTACTTTCTTGAAACTGTGTGAATGAATCTTTACTGCTTGCCCTCTGACAAAAGGAAGGGCTGCCCTCCAAGCTCTCCAAACAGCCAGCAGTTCCAAGTGATTGCAGTGCAATTTGGTCTGAGGAGGACCAAATCACCTGGAAGGAATGCTGAGGAACTACTGCTCCCCATCAGAACTTGGGGCATCTGTTGTCCTGATGATCCAGTTTGGATAGATCACACAGGCAAGTTCTTGTTGCACCAAGTTAAAGCTACATTCACCTGAAGAGAAATTTGGATCCAATGAGAAAGATACTTTGGTTTCCTGTTCCAGTTGAACAGAATTAGCCGCATTAATGATAACATGTACAGTAGCACCCAAGGAACAGCATCTATAGCTGCTGTCTTCGGGCCCCAAAATGACATTAAGTGTCTAAGTAACACATGATCCAAATATCTGAGGAATAAAATCTGCCTAAGGTTGATGTTCACCTTGCCTTCTCAAAGAAAAGTTCTCACTCTTGAATCCAGTAACTTCTCTCTGAATCTCTTCTGTTCTGGGCAAAAAGCTGACATCTCCACACTTATCTGCTCTCCTAGAGATCTCAGACTGAGACCACTGGTTTTGTGAAATTCTTGAGACAAGGTTTAGAGGTGGCTTATATTAGCCAGCTGTCCTGGTACGAGAGTGCTGGTACTCCTTTCTCACTACCATCAACACTTACACTTTGGTAAAAACCATCTGGGCATATAACAGGCCAAAAGGGAGAGCCACACAGTGGAAGTGTCTAATGGTATATTCTTTTACTGCCATCTGCAGGTATTGCTGGCTGCTAGGGTGCATTGTCCTAGGCATCCTGTATGTCAACTGTTGTTATCCAGTCTCTTTCTTGAAAGATGTTCACCAGTAACATCGGGCCCTCCATTTTGAACTTCATCTGAAGGATGAACTGGTTTACAATTATCACCAACTGGAAACCTGAAGACTCAGGAACTAGAAAGATAGATGAATAGGTTCCTCTTTGGCAGAACACTGGAGAAACTGGAACCAGGACTCTGGATGGAATGAGATGTTGACGAGCTTGAAGAAAACATTTTTACTGTGGAAAATGTGTAAGTCTCTGAGTAACCATGAACCTTGGAGGAGGAGGAAAAGTTGTGAAACCGATCTTGTAATCCTCCTGGATGATGCCTATTACCTAGGAATCTGTGGTAATATTGATCCAATTGGGAAGGAAATGTTTTTTGTAATGCTTTCCCTGTGGAATATAACAAGGGTTCACTTACTTCAAACTGTTGTTTTAAAAGGTTATAGACCCTAAAATACTATGCAAATGTTTCGGGTAACCATTACTATAATCTTCAACACACTCACTGTTATTCATAGAACAGTATTCACACTGAGGCTGATATAGTAAGAAATGTGGAGAAAATGTGAAACATAATAACCTGCGAAAGAAAAATTACAAAAGTTCCAAGGCTTTTAACTGCTTCAGTGCTATAGATGTCTCCAGTACCTGTTTTAAAACCTGTGTATTTTTGTTTAGAAGCTCAGTTTGAGCTGTATAATTTTTTGGGCAAGTGAAAAGCAGGCCAAATTCCAACTCTTCCAGTACGTACAGTATGTTCAGTTTCAGAAACAAGTTACAGTGGACCTGTTACCTTCATTTGAGTTTGCATGTTTGAAAACTTCAACAAAAACTGCTGATGTGTCATGTTAGCCAAAAGACCAGCAGATGTACAGTTTAGGAGATATTCATACTTGTTGCCATATGCTAATGCATGCTAAACTGCAGTACCATTTTCCAGGATGTTTCATATGCTAATAAAGTCTTTACAGTGAACTTTTATGTGCCAGTGAAGCATTTTCAGTGATGTTTCATATGCTAAAGAAACTCTGCGCTGCACCAGGAGACTTTCATTTTCCCAGAAATAAAAGTCTGAATATTTCCTAAACTATATATCTGCTACTCTTTTGGTTAACATGACCCACAGGATGTTTTGAATGAAGTTTACAACTATGTAAAAAAGTTCAGGGTGACACATCTACTTTAAAAACTTTCAGGCTGAAGCCAGATGCTGGTGGGGTGTATTTCTTCTAAACTTGATCCAGCATCTCTTTTGTCTTCTCCTTATCCAAGGGCCAAAGGATACTTGAGGTAAGCACATAACCTATGCCGTGGGAACTAACCAATAATTGAATGAGCACTTGCAGGAAATTGAGGTGGGATTGAGCACATCAAAAACATAGCCCATACAAGCTGTAAGATGTTAATAAAACGTGTTCTTAATATGCGCTTACGTCAAATTAAAAACTTTTATTAACCTTATAAACCTACAGTTTTTATATCGTATGGGCTGAGTTTTTGATGTACTCAAACCATCAAGGTATCATAATTACAACTTGGGTCTTCAGTCTTTCTCTGAGATCCGTCCAGTCAAATGACCAGATTTCAGATCTGATGATGCAAGTAGGGGCAGGAGGAGTAAGATTGAATAGTCAATGGTAGGAATCCATGCATACATTTTTACTTGTATCTATTGCAAGCTTAACCGTGTACAATAATCAGGTAAATGAAAATTAAGTATTACTATCCCTTTAAGCAGTATTTATGTGCAGCTGTCATTTTTTATAGAGATAAATTCTGCTTAAAGGAATAGTAATACTTAATTTTTACTTACCTGATTATTATACATAGTTAAAGGGATAGTAATACTTCATTTTATCTTTATTTTATTTTGTAGGCATTAAAAAAAACGTGAAGCACAATATAAGTCTTATCTCTCAAACATTTATGGTTTGAGAGATATTCACAAGCAAAGTTCCCCTCACTGACCAAAATAGTTAAGTCTGCCATCTAGCTGTCAGATTTGGAATCCGATCCTCAGATCAAACGGTGGATCTTCAGCAGAGCCGAGATCGAAACATATAAAAATAACTATTTCATTGAAAGGGTTTAAAAAGTGTGCTTGCAAACCAGGCACAATTTTAGACTATTCAAATTAAGTAGTTCTTCTTATATCCCGCAATCTCGGCTCTGCTGCAGAGCCATAGCCTGTCCGCGGACCGGATTCCAAATCTGACAGCTAGATGGCAGACTTGACTGTTTTGGTTAGTGAGGGGAAACTTTGCTTGTGAATATCTCTCAAACCATAAAGGTTTGAGAGAGAAAACTTATATCGTTCTTCATGTTTTTTTAATGCCTTCAAATAAAATAAAGATAAAACGAAGTATTATTATCCCTTTAAGTTTGCAGTAGATACAAGTAAAAACATGTGCTTGGATTCAACAGCAAACAAAGGTCTATGACAGTGGTTCTCAACCTGTGGGTCGCGACCCCATCAGGGGTCGAATGACGATTTGCCAGGGGTCGCCTAAAGCCAGTGCTCCACTAGCAAGGGTTTAATTTAGACCAGTGGTTCTCAACCTTTCTAGTGCCGCGACCCTTTGATAAAATTTCCCAAGTTGTGGGGACCCCTAACAATAAAATTATTTTCGTTGCATCTTCATCGCTGTAATTTTGCTACCTCTATGTTACAAAAAAAAAAAACAATTTTCTGAGGGTTTTAGGCAGGGGTCAAGTCCTGGGAAAAGAAGTGTGGAAACTCACCCAAGATTTCCCCCCGCCCAAAATAAATATATATGGCTCACGTCAAGATTGTCTCTCTCTATACGTGTGTTTGTATCATTGCATGTATGAGTGTGTCTATCTCACTTTATGTATGTCAGCGCATGTGTGTGGGAGTGGCTGGGGCGTCTAAATGAAACCCCTGCTAGTGGAGCACTGGCTTTAGGCGACGCCTGGCAAATCGTTATTCGACCCCTGATGGGGTCGCGACCCACAGGTTGAGAACCACTGTCTTACGTGAACTGTGTTCAGGCTGAGATGACTGGGACCTTCACTGCCCTAATTATCCCTCTGATTTAAACACCAGCAAATATCAGTGTACTAAAAATGTCTCTTAATCATTTTTGATGCTAGAGATGTTGTAGCAATGCTTTAGAAATGTGTCCAGTATATGATATGTTTAAGCATAATGCACAGCACCTCCACCATGCTTCTTGTCCTAATTCATGGATAAGTTGAAGATGACAGTGGCAGTCTCAGTCATACTGTTTGTGTTGATGGCTGTCATGTCATTACAGAATAAGATTCATCAGCTGCAGCCAATGGGAATGATCATCTGTATCTCTACCAATCACAACTTCAGAGAGGAGAAATCCAAGGGAGGGACCTGTATACTGAGGTCTGTAGGTCTATAATACTCATGTTCCAAGAGGTGGGAGCAGCAGTGATTAATTAATAACATACTAAGATTCAACATTTATGCCTTTGTGTTAGTTGCCTATTAAAAGTCATTATTACATTTGTTTAATTTAGGCCTAGGTTACATTGACGTTAATAAGTGCTATCACTTGTTTTATTTAACAGGCTCCCATTGAAGTCAATGGAGAATTCTTTAGATAAAATCTTTAGGTAAATTTAACAACTTCAAATGAATTCAGTGAAGGACACCGCACATATTCATATAATTTTAATATTTCCATCAATGTATGGTTCATAGTGACATACGGTATTACTACATATTACATATATTTATAAACTTTATTACAAAATACCACCAGAAAAAAATTATAACTTTTTTTTGCTTATAAAAAAGAACTATAACCATAGAAATAAGTGGCTGAGTGGCTGTTAATGTCTTTAACCCTTCGAGTAACGCTCTGGCTCTAAAGTGATAACATAAGGGCATATATATATATATATATATATATATATATATATATCCTAAATCCTGTTAATCCTTTCAGTGCCAGAGGGGTATGCAACGCATTGCACACTGGCACTAAAAGGGTTAAACCAGTGGTTTTCAACCTTTCTAGTGCTGCGACCCTTTGATAAAATTTCCCAAGTTGTGGGGACCCCTAACAGTAAAATTATTTTCTTTGCTTCTTCAACGCTGTAATTTTGCTACTGTTATGTTACAAAAAAACTATTTTCTGAGGGTTTTAGGCAGGGGTCAAGTCCTAGGAAAAGAAGTGTGGAAACTCACCCAAGATTTCCCCCGCCCAAAATAAATATATATGGCTCATGTCAAGATTGTCTCTCTCTACAGAGGCGTAACTAGAAGCCTCCGGGCACTGGTGCAAGAAGCGCCATGGGCCCCCCCCGGACCACATTCGCCCCCCTCGACTACATTGGCCCTCTCCAAAATGCCCCCATCTCCTACCTCCCTGGAGTGTCAGGAGCCCAGAGAGGTGTGTTGATCTCCCGCTCGGTCCTCTTCAGTAATGCAGAGCGCTGGGAGATGATGTCATCTCCCAGCGCTCTGCATTACTACAGTGCCAGACGGAGATCGCGGGCGCCAGGCAGAGGGGTCGCAGGGGGCGGACGGGCCCCCTGGAGCGACGGGCCCGGTTGCGGGTGCGACCCCTGCGACCCCTATAGTTACGCCACTGTCTCTCTATATGTGTGTGTGTGTGTGTATCATTGCATGTATGAGTGTGTCTATCTCACTCTATGTATGTCAGTGCATGTGTGTGGGAGTGGTTGGGGCATCTAAATGAAACCCCTGCTAGTAGAGCACTGGCTTTAGGCGACCCCTGGCAAATCGTCATTCGACCCCCGATGGGGTCGCGACCCACAGGTTGAGAACCACTGGGTTAAACAAATGAATCCTTATTCCTATTGGTATAGTTCTCCTTTAAGCTATATACATTTTATGACATTTTGTCAAAAAAAACAGTTTAACTCCTTCTTAGGCTGCATTACCCTTTAGGAAATGTTAAATTATAACATGTATATTTATCATGTCTTCCATAGATTTCCATTTTAGACAGCACTCAGTATATTACCTTTTACTTTATTTATTATAAATGTAAAATAAAAATGACAAAAACATTGATAAATATTAAAGGGGGAATCAGGCACAGAAACACAATAATGTCTAGTGTGCAAAATAAATAGTTCTATTAATTTATTTAAATATTATATATTAAATTTTGATGAAGTAGGACATTCGTTATATAACAATCGCATACCTCTGTGTCATGCCAAGGACAGGAGACATGTGATGCCGAAGGTGCTATTGTACCTAAGCCCAAAATTCAGAGCATCCCATTTGCCCCAGGTTCCAATCTGTTCTAGTTATACTTGTGCGATTGGCATACCTGGAACTTTCTGGACTCCTCTCATGCCACTTGGGGATATAATTGATGTGAATCGTGTCAAATAAATAGGCGGTGTTTATATTTGGGGCGGGGCCTAATTGACACCTGACAAGAATGGTAGGAACTGGGTGGGGAAGGAGAAGTGGGAGGAACAAGGTGGGAAGGAGCAGAAGTGGGCGGAGTTTCAGAAGAAACTCCCCACATCCAGAGAATCAGCCTTTGCCCCGGAGACCCAGTAATGCAGTGCCAAAGCTGGAATCTCCGGGGCAAATCTGGAGATTTCCCAGATATGGAGATTGGGGACCCAAAAAAAAAGTATGCACTGGAGAACTGCAATGACTAGTTACACCACTGACAGGGAATTGTTGGTTTTACTGAGACTGATGTACTAAGATGAACTGAGGCAAACCTAGGCTTAAAATGGCTTTTTAACCTTCTGCATGTTAGAGAAGTCCCCAAAGCACTGCATTGCAATGATTTGGAGATCTCTCTATCATTCAATAAGTTACAATACAGTAAAGCTCTCTTTTGACTTTATGTATTCTTCAAGTATATAATATGTACAGTCAAGTAGTCTATACTCTTCATTATTTTTTTTTTCCATCTTCACCTGTTTTTGTCACACTTTTATGTCTGTGACAATGGGCTACCTCAGTTCCCACAGGGTTTTCTGCTCAACAGAGCATCAAAACAGGATATAATACAGTAACAGAGCAAGGATCTCATTATAAAGGACATCAAACTGTAATAAAACTTGACCTTACATAATATGTACTTGCAGAATATGTAAAGCCAAAAAAAAAGTTTACTGTTCCTTTAACACTCCCTTTAATGAAAAGGAATTTTTTATTTGTCCCCTATGAAGCAGTTGGTTTGCCCCAGAGTTGCTCCAATTTTCTTAATATATCTGTCTCACTGAGGTTTCATGTGAACAGCTAGTTCCAACAATCAGAGGTGTAACTAGAAGCCACCGGGCTCTGGTGCAAGAATTGCCATGGCCCCCCCCCTGATGACATTGCCCCCCCCCCTCAACCACATTGCCCCCCATTGGCCATCTCCACTGGCCACCTCCACATTGTTCCCAATCTCCACATTGCCCCCCATCTCCACATTGTCCCCAGTATCCACATTGGCTACACATTGCCCCCAATTTCCACATTGCCCCCATCTCCACATTGCCCCCCCATCTCCACATTGCCCCTACATTTCCCCCAATCTCCACATTGCCCCCAATCTCCACATTACCCCTATATTTCCCCCAATCTCCACATTACCCCTACATTTCCCCCAATCTCCACATTGCCCCCAATCTCCACATTACCCCTATATTTCCCCCAATCTCCACATTGCCCCCATTTCCACATTACCCCTAATCTCCACATTGCCCCCATCTCCACATTTCCTCTACACTGCCCCCAATCTCCACATTGCCCCTACACTGCCCCCAATCTCCACATTGCCCCCATCTCCACATTGCCCCCCATCTCCACATTGCCTCCCATATCCACACTGCCCCCACATTGCCCCTAATCTCCACATTGCCCCCATCTCCACATTACCCCTAATCTCCACATTGCCCCCATCTCCACATTGCCCCTACACTGCCCCCAATCTCCACATTGCCCCCATCTCCACATTGCCCCCATCTCCACATTGCCCCCCATCTCCACATTGCCTCCCATCTCCACACTGCCCCCACATTGCCCCTAATCTCCACATTGCCCCCACATCACCCTTCTCCTACCTCCCTGGTGGTCCAGTGGCGTGGCAGGAGAGGTCTGTGCCTCCTTCAGCACAGACCTCTATACATCTCCCAGCGCTCTACATTACTAAAGTGCTGGAGAGAGATCATCTGCTAGAGGTCTCTGCCGAAGAAGGCACAGACCTCAGGGATAAGAATGTTGCTGGCCCCAGGCAGAGGGGTCGCTGGGGGCGGCCGGTCCCCTGGAGTGACAGGCCCGGTCGCAGGTGTGACCCCTATTGTTACGCCACTGCCAACAATGGAGTTTCTTTGCTTGGCAGGGAATGTCTGAAAAGTGTTTCAGTGGGGAAAACTGATAATATTCTCCGTTTAAAAATGCTACAGATATTTAAGTGCACATTTTCCCATAGTGGGTTAATATTATTTTGCCATTTTTACACATTAGTATTTTATTATGGTTTTAGCAGCTTGTTTTTTCTCTTTTATAGGAGAAGTAACACCTCCTAAAGATAACCCGACTTTGCCATGTCCACAAAATCCTAATGGCCCTTCTGAATTTTGCTGTTGTGGCTTTATTCAAGAGACAGTATCTTCAATCGGTCCAGAATGTCATGTCCATAGAGGTGAACATGACAGTTGCTATCAGGACCACAGGCCTCAAACTCTGCTTACTGGACTTAGCAATCTTAACCTTTTAAAGACCAGAGGGGTGTTTAGTACATTGCTTTGCAATGTGTTGCACACCCCTCCGTTCCTTTAAGTTTTTCATAGGTGTATACTCTGCTTCAGGTTTGAAAAAACTGCCTGCAATTGTCATGTCCGCCTCCATGGACAAAAAATCCAGGACTAATTGAATATTGTATATTGTGAACAAAGGCACAGGGGCAAAATTCACATGGGCCCTTAGGGTTTTGAGGCCATAGTAAGTGAAGTGGGGAGTATTATTAGGAGGTTTTAATTCTCCTTTAAATTAATTGAAAGACTCCCTTAACAAAAACAAAAAAAGCTCATTTCTACTAAATTGAAAGTAATGCTGCAAATCTAACAATTTAGCTACAACTAGACATCTTTTTAACTAATCAAACTGATTTTTAAACAATAATAATTATGACATTTCTCCACAAAATATACAAATACAGTAATAAATAGCACTTGAAGGAATTCTATCCTCATATATACAGTGTGTTTATTTTATAGCAGACACTGGCCACACTTACAAGGGGAATGTGGAGCAGTTTTAGAGCAAACCAACTTCACCATAGGGAACAAGAAGAGATCCTCATCACCCCTATTGATTTAAATTGGGATTTTAACTGCTTAACTGTTAGATTGGTCCTCAAACTGTTTAAAGGGATAGTAATGTTTCATAATAAAAGCAGCTCTAATTAATCATCATAGTATTTGGAGAGTGTTATTTCAGTTCTGTCAGAGTTGTAGTTCAAGAGTAATTCAATGACAAAGTGTCCCCCTCCCGCCCCTTTTACTGATGTAACACTGCTCAGCCAGAGCAGAAGGGAGGTGCCCAGGTAGACTGCAGAGAGGGACAATCTTCAATTAAGATAAGGGAAAAACCTGAAAAACTTGTCAAGGGGGGCAGGGCCTTCATTGTTCTCATAGGAAGAAGATTGTCCCCTGCTGTTATGTGTCTGGTCTATGGACTGCATTCCACATCTGAGAAGAGATGGATTACACTAGGTAAAAGGGGCGGGAGGGGAAACTTTGCTTGTGAATAACTCTTAAACCATAAAGGTTTGAGAGATAAGACTTATATCGTTCTTCATGGTTTTTTAATGCCTACAAAATAAAATAAAGATAAAACAATGTATTACTATCCCTTTAAAAGACCCATTTAATTCATCAGGGTTTTTTTTAATCTTTATTTCTCCCCTGTGGTGCAGATGGTTTGCCCTAGTTTATTTATAAGGGCCATTTGCTCATATAAAAGTAAGTTAAGCTGCAGTATGTGTGCTTTGAAGTGGAACATGACAAGATAAAGTGGGCAATATGTATAAAAGCAAACTGGAACAATTCTGGGGGCAAATTAACTACAATGGGAACAAATAACAAATCTTGTTGCGTTAATGGGGCTTCTAACCTCTTGAGCACTAGCAAGTTCTATAATACATTGCTGATCAATGCATTGGAGACCTTTCTAGAATTTAAGGGGTTAAAAGTCCCATTCAGTTCAATGGGCATTTTTCATTTTTGTCCCCTATGGTGCAGATAGCTTGCCCCAGAACTGGTCCAGTTTGCTTTTATATGTAAAGTCCAAATTGTCCCTCTACAATACATAATAATGATATTACTAGCCACTGAGGAGATCTAGTACATTCAAGTCAAGAATTTCCAAGATGATCTGCAGTATATTTATTACTTTATCTAAGCGATACTTTATTCCTTATAATACATGTGTGGTACATTTTTAGTGGTGTGCAGGGGGGATTTGGCTGCACCTACCCTACCTTTAATGGTGAAGTTTAGGATTACCATGAAAGGACCTTTTTTACTTCTTTTCATATGCTTGTGTATGGAACCCAGAGCCTCTGCTTGAAGTTAGGGCTACCTGGATGGTGCTATTTGTTGAACATAAACCTCTACTAATGCTCACGTGAGTTCACCTTCTGTGTATGAGGTGAATGGAATGTGTCACTGGGAGCCATAATAGATAACGCTTGCGACTGGTAGAGTAAAACGGATACCATTATTGGATAACTGAGTGGCTGTAGGATGCAAGCTTTCAAGACAACCTAGGTCTCTTCTTCAGGCATAAACAGAATGAAGCTTATGCCTGAAGAAGAGACCTGAGTTGTCGCAAAAGCTTGCATCCTAGAGCCACTCAGCCAATTAAAGGCATCATTTTTACTCTACCAATCTCCTGTTTTTTCTATGCCTAACACAGTACCAAGCTGTACCCTTAATAGATAAACCTATAGGGACATGGGGGGTCCCTATGGTTGTAGAGGAGCACAGAACTGCCTTCCATCACATACTGGTGGGGCTATAGATGCAATGAGGAAGTAAAAGCCCATAGCTTGGAAACTACCTGGGGCCCAAGGCACCATTAAAGGATAAGAAACACCTTGTTCTATTAATCCCCACTTACCTTACTATGGCCAGAAAATCCTAATGGCTCCTATGACTTTGACCTTGCTACTTGATTCAATAGATAACATCTTCAGTCAGTCCTAAATGTGATGTCCATGGAGGTGGACATGACAGCTGCTAGCAGGACCACAGGACACAAACTCCACCCATTCTCCATGGTAATCTTTCCCATTAAACACCAGAGGGGTCTGCAATGCATTGCTTCACGATGTGTTGAGCACCTTTTGATCCTTAATAGGTTAAGAAAGCTTATGCAATGTGCCTGCTTCAGTTTAAAAAAAACTGCCTCCATGGACATAAATTCCAGGACTGACTGAAGTTGTTATCTCTTGAACAAAGGCACACGGGCAAAATTCATAGAAGTCATTAAGATTTTCTGGCCGCAATAAGGTAAGTTGTGGTTATTATTAGGGTGTTAGTTCTCCTTTAATTTATTACTAAAAGTGAAAAGAACAATGAGGTTTTACACTCCTCAGAAGGAATTTACAATGGTGTCTGTACTCACCTAGAAGAAATTATCACAAGGAAATACCTTATTACAGGATCTTAGTCATGTCATATGTAGTTGTAATAATCCAAGAATACATGTATTACTAGTAAAATTAATTTTAAGTTCAGATAGAGTTTCTGTGACCGACTATGTTCTAAATCAAGGTTAGTACATTTCTGGACTTCCAGCTGTTGTGGACTACAACTCCCATCATCCTATTGGTGATTTGTGTAATACCCCAGTAGCTGAGAAGTCAAGTAGTTGACGACCCCTGTTCTAAATGATGTGACAGCTTCAAAATAAACTCCCTTTATAGTAATGATAGATTCCCTCTTAATGTCAGAACTTTGAGGTATGTAACTGGAGTAGGTTTGTTGACAGTTGAGGCACAGTAGGATATTTAACACTTATTTCATTAAGTGTTTTGATGCCGACATGTTGACGTATAATGCATCAATCCTGATTCACATTTTTCTCTTCACCTACAAAAGAAATGCTTTATTAGGAAAAGTGTGCAATTACTGTCATATTTATGTCAGATATTTCACTATACAAAATAAATGTTATCAGAATGTAACAGTGATTTTTTCCTAAATAGAAAACTGATATACAATTGAATCTGAATTTTACCAAGTAAAATAGATAACGTGTGTGAATGCTGTCAATTTTTGTCTAATCCGTAAAACTATACAGTTTTAATATTTAATCATGCAAAAGAGATGACTATTAAACATTTTAAGAAAAGAAAGTAGATGGATATTGTCAGGATGATATTGAAGAATTAAATTCTAATACAATGTTTACAAAAATAAAACCTTTTTATTTTGTATCAGACGGTAATTGAATCTATAAATGTCTAAAATAAATAACAGTCATGCATATTTATCCTCTTTCTGTCACATTTAACCCTCTGAGTGCCAGAGGGGTAGGCAACACATTGCAAAGCAATGCGTTACCTACCCCTTTGGCACTCAAAGGGTTAAATTATCCCTCATATGCAGTGTCAGAAAGAAAGTGATCAAACTGAGATTTATAAGTGTTATTTAATTTTGTATATGTCCATACAGGAGACTTGGCTGTGCTCTGCTTCTAATTTCCAGCCTTCTCCCACAATCCTCTTGCAAGGGGGGATATTGTGGAGGTTTGACACAAGGCTCACAGCCATATATAATTGGCCCTTTAAAAAACATCTTTAACTCATACAATGTAGGTTCTATCACTTATCCTTACCCAAAAAGGAAAGTGGTCTGTCTCCTTGAGCAAACCCAGCCCATTAAAGGGTTAATGCTGTATAGGTCACAGGGATACATTGGTTACATCCACAGGAATGCACCGTGGATACCTCTCTTGAATCACTTGGTTTAAAGCCCCAATTAAATCATTGTGAATTTGAGGATTTTTTCGTCTGTCCCCTATGGTGAAGTTACTTTGTTCCAGAATTCTACTTATCTAGCCTCATGCATAATGCTCAAATGTATTATTTATTAAAACATATCTTTATTGACCACTCATTTACTTGTTAGGGGTTTTGCAAACCAAAATGTTGAGCCTGTGATCATCTGAGTGTGATGTGCGTCATATATAAAGCTGGCCACTCCATAGTAACGCTCAGATCAAACTACTGCCTAGGTGCTTAGACACAGAAAATAACATAAAATGTTGAAAAACTAAATGCCACTCTGTAGGACATTGGTTAAGAAGTTGTGACTTGTTACTGCTTAGGACAACGGTTCGCCATGTCAAGCGCCTTTAGCAAGATTGCTGTCTTGATAAAAGCCGGAGATAGGACCAAAATTTGGATCTAAGCTGTAATAAAATGCAGCTTTTTTCATATGTCACACAGATTGCCAGTCTGTTGTTTTTGCATGTGATAAAATGACACTCACACACATTGGGGGTTATGCACTAGGGTGTGATAAACAGGTAATAAAGCGGAGCTGTTGAGGGAGATTCACTGAGGTGTGATAAAAAGGTGATAAAGTGGAGATGACTTCTCCAGTTTATCACTTCTCCAGTTCCTATGTTATTCTATAGAGCATATGCACTAAGATCTCCAAAGCTGAGGAAATCTTAGTTTATAGGCTCCATAGAATAACATAGGAATTGGAGAAGTGATAAACTGGAGAAGTCATCACCACTTTATCACCGCTTACTGAATCTCCCCCCGACTTCTCCAGTGATATCACTTCTCCAGTTTCTTTGTTATTCTATGGAGCCTATGCACTAACATCTTGTCAAGGTTTTGTTGAGCTGATCCCATTCTGCCTATTGATTCTGCTCTCTGAGCTAATCTAGTGTTCTGCTATCCACTGCTGCTGTTTTCTGAGTTTCCGGCTCTGGCTGTATCAGCTGATCTCTCTGATTACTCGCCTAACTGTTATCAGCCAACCCTCTCAGAGTATTTATAGCAGCTTGGCTCACTTCCTCATTGTCTTTGTGCTTGTTTGCGGACCTGTTGCTGCTGGCTGCTGTGGACTTTTCCTGCATTCCTGTTTGCTGTGTTCCAGACCACTTGGCTTGTTCCAGACTTCTCTGACTTCTGTTCTTCTGATCCTCGGCTTGTTCCTGACATCACAGATTTCTGGTTTCCTGACTCCGGCTCGGCTGAATACCTGTCTTGATTCCTGACTCTGGCGTGTCTTTTGGTTTATGCTCTTGGATCATGCTTCTGTTTTTGTTGCACTAATAAAGGTGTATTGCATTTTATCTTTTTGTGTCCTGTCTGGTTCCTGGTCCCTAACACATCTCCAAAACTTAAGACATGTTAGTTAGGGTGACCACATGTCCCGGATTTTAAGTGTATGTCCCTTGTCCCGGGCAGTTCTCTTCTGGGACAATAGATAGTCCCTGAATGAAGACTCCAGAGCACAGAGATCTATATACTAGAAGGAGAACTGCCCATTGTCCACTTTGACAGGAAGTGATGTCTCTGCTGAGCTACAAGAAAATGGCTTTCAGACAGAGCTCAAAACACTAGAGAATTGAGCTTTGATTTGGGCATCAATCGGGAACTACAGTGCAATTTTGTTGTAGTGTAAGGCTAGTCTAAGGCTTTGGGATTGATGTACATTTTCTTGTAGTCCATCACAGGCATCGACTTCTATCAGAGCAGTCAATGTACAGTTCTTTCTCTAATGTTTAGAAATCTGTGGTGCGCTCTTCTCTCCGCAGTGTCCCTGAATGGCAGAATTGAAATGTGGTCACCTTAATGTTAGTGAATTGGCTCTATAGAATAACATAGGAAGTGGAGAAGTGGTATCACTGGAGAAGTAATCTCCACTGTATCACCTCTTTATTAGTGTTGAGCGAGCACCCCGATGCTCGGGTGCTCGGGTGCTCTGACCGAGCACCCCCTGAGGCTCGAGTGCTCGGCCGAGCACCCGAGCCCCATTGAAATGAATGGGGCGACACCAGGCACCCCCTGCTCTGATGAGGGGAGGGTGCCTGGTCAATGCCCCCTTCATCTCCGCTATGCCCCCTTCATCTCCGAATGCCCCCTTCAGCTCCGCAATGTCCCCCTTCATCTCTGCAATGTCCCCCTTCATCTCCGCTATGCCCCTCTTCCACAATGTGCCCCTTCATCTCCGCTATGCCCCTCTTCCACAATGTGCCCCTTCATCTCCGCTATGCCCCTCTTCCACAATGTCCCCCTTCATCTCCTCTATGGCATAGAGGAGATGAAGGGGGACATTGTGGAAGAGGGGCATAGCGGAGATGAAGGGGCACATTGTGGAAGAGGGGCATAGCGGAGATGAAGGGGGACATTGTGGAAGACGGGCATAGCGGAGATGAAGGGGGACATTGTGGAAGAGGGGCATAGAGTCTATGCCCCTCTTCCACAATGTCCCCCTTCATCTCCGCAATGCCCCCTTCATCTCCACAATGCCCCCGTACCTCCAGTCCCTGGTGGTCCAGCGGAGCGTCTTCGGATCTGTGCCTCTTCCGGCACAGATCCCCGCCACCCGAACATGGCGGGAGAGCACATGGCGGTACTCGACGAGTACCGCCATGTGCCGAGCAGAGCGATGCTCGAGCCGATCCGAGCATCGGCCGAGCACGCTCGCTCATCACTACTCTTTATCACACCTTAGTGAATAAACCTCATAGTGTGTTTCAAGGGTCACTGGAATTCACAAAACAGGGTAATCTGATGCTTCATTTCATTTCAAAGTGCAAAACTACCTCAAAGTCCATGCCAGGTTTTCAGAATCCGTTTACCAGAGATTGGATTCATTATCATGTGGATGGAATTCATTAATTAACCCTTTGAGTGCCAAATGGGTACTCAACGTATTTCAGAACAATGCGTTACGTACCCCTCTGGCACTCAAAATGTTAAAACGCTGCAGTTGCAGAGACTAAAAAGGAAACTGCTGAGGGGAATTGGAAGATCCCCAGTCTAGGAGTGACCCTTTCCATAGCCCTGTGGCTTGGAAGGTATTGCCTGCCTGGAAATTGGGAGTGGTGTCTGGGGACATTTTTCCAGAACCTGGCTTAGCTATGTCTGGCAGGGCGGTATATATATAGTGGGTGTGTAAGGCTGGGAAGTCAGAGCTAGCATGTATGGGTCAAAGAGGGCTCCAGTGAGGACTATGTTTTATAGGTTTAATTTTTGTTAATAAACAGGTAACCTATAAGTCATATTCAAAAGTACCTGTGCTCTGGTGCTTTACTGCCCTAAAAGATCATGACAAATGTTTTTTTTTTTCTTCACAATATGTATAATATTCTTATAGGTAAAGGTTGGTAGCGTGTTAGCAATAGAAAGTCTCCTATAATATTTATAGCACAGACAAAGGTATACAAAGCTGTTAACATACCAGATACCAAGAACATTAATATGCAAAGCTAGATCACATGTTATGAATATTAAACTACAAAATATGTTTAATCTCTTATATTTTTAAATAATTATTCTAGTTTTATTTATTTATTTGTGTCCTTCTGTTAATGGTTGTGGATCCCATATGTGTATGGGGCTGTGTGTGTGTGTGTGTTTTAAGCACAGCCCTGTTTTATGGATGACAGATGGATAGGCATATCGGCACATATGAAGCAAGCAAGGCTGATATGTAAGGCCAGAGCAGGGGATAGAGCTCCTTGTACTGGGTACTTTTGTGTTGTCCTTTTGGTTAATGCTATGTAATTTACAATTTGCCTAGTTGTACTCAATCAGAATGTCAGTAGAATATAAAAAGACTCTTGTCTGTTCTAAATCTATTCATAATCTAAAATGCAGCCCTTAGTACTAAATGATGTATTTTTTGTAGATATTTATCAGTAAGTAAATTTAGCAAAAACATATGATCACTGTTTTTATTGGTGATTAGAAAAGAAAAAGTTATTTGCCGAGCTGTGAAAATATTTATACAGCTACTACAAATAATGGGCGGATGTGAATATCTTATTTAAGCACTTTGTAGGTAAATAGATTAGACAGCTACTAGTTCAAGGAAATGGACGACATGTTTGGAACACACAAGGGCATGTTTTGGCAGCTGGCATATACTGACCTTTTTAACTCTTTGGGTGCCAGAGCAGTATGCAATGTGTTGCGTACCCCTTGGGCACTCAAAGGGTTAAATGCTTAGCTATGTTTGTGTTGATTTGTTCTGAAGTCTAACATAGTATGGGCTTCGTCCAAAGAGATAAAGAGGTGGGAAATGTGGAGAAAACCAAATGCATCACTGTTGAGAAATTAAAATTCACAAAGATTTTCATGGAACGTTTAACCTCTTGAATGCTAAAGAGCTCTCCAATGCGTTGGTATGTAATGCACTGGACAACTTTCCAGCATTCAAGGGGTTAAAAGTACCATTTAATTCAATGGGAATTTTGGGAAACTATAGTTGACTAACTCCATTTTTGTACTTGTTTAGATTACTGGAAAATGCCATAAATATTATAGTGTTTCAGTTGGATGCACAGGAGCTGGATCCTATATTATCATCACCATTTCATTCATTTGTGTGTTCGTTTGGACACTGGAGAGATTACAGTTATGTTTGTATTGGGGGTCTTTCTATTCCAGACGGCTTGTACTCATTTAATAGGAGTTCATTCATTTCTAGAGTGGCTGCTGGTCTGGAAGGTTGAGAAATAGAGATTAGCATTTGGTAGTTCTACTATCTGTATTTGATGTTTGGAGTGTGGTTATATAGAGGGTTGAGATATTGGGAATATATACTGGAAGTGTTGTCAGACAGAGAGGACGCTGAACCTATCTGGCGCTCTATTTTCTTTTATTTATTATAAGATGTAGATGTTTATTGAACACGCAGCTCAACCTTTTTGAGTGTCAGAGGGTATGCAATGCATTGCAAAGCAATGCGTACCTCTCTGGCACTCAAAGGATTAAATAACGATCTCCCTTTTATTTTCATGCTTTGTTACTATCAGACGCATCCACCGAAAGGTGAAAATATTATAACCCCTTGGATGCTAGAGACATATTCAGAGCATTGCTACGAAAGTTTCTAGCACTCAAGAGGTTAATACGTGCTAGAGGGCTGTGACAAGTGATATTTTAGTGGACGGTGAGGATCAGAGATTGTATGCTCTGGACAGCTGACCTTAGGGGCTCTTTAAAGCAATAGTAATACTTAAGTATTACTAATCCCTATATTTGAGTCCTGTTAAAAATAAATGTATTGCCCCCAGTGTCATCTCTCAAACCTTTATGGTTTGAGAGATGATCGCTCCTAAAGTTGCCCTCTCCCTCCCCCTTCCCCAGTCAGCAATCTAGCTGACTGCAGGGAAGCCAGTCGTATGACTTTCAGGCGGCTCTCCAGCACAGCCGCGATCGCGTTAATAAAAAAGAAAACTTTCACTGAAATGGTCTTCTACGTGTGCTTGGTTTGCAAGCACACGTAGACGACCGTTTTAGTGAAAGATTTTTTTTTTTATTAACGCGATCGCAGCTCTGCTGCGGAGCCGCCTGATGATCTATGACCGGATTTCCCTTCAGTCAGCTACAATGCTGACTTCGGGGAAGGGGGAGGGAGAGGGCAACTTTAGAAGCGATCATCTCTCAAACCATAAAGGTTTGAGAGATGACACTGGGGGCAATACATTTATTTTAAATAGGACTTTACTATAGGGATTAGTAATACTTAAAGGGATAGTATTACTTCAAAATTACTATCCCTCATATTGTAGCCCTTAATTAACTGAGTTAAATGACACCAGCGGCATCTCTCAAACCTTTATGGTTTAAGAGATAGCTGCATTCAAAGTTTCCTCTCCCCTGCTGTCAGCGTTCTGCTGCCAGCAGGAGAATCCGGTCCCAGGACAGGCGGAGGCTCTTAAACAGAGCCGATATCTCGTTATGGAAGGAAAAATTATTAATTGAAACAGTCTCCTACGTGTGATTGGTTACCAAGCACACGTAGAAGACTGTTTCAATTAATCATTTTTCCTTCCATAATGAGATATCGGCTCTGCTGAAGAGCCTCCGCTTGATTCAGAGAACGGATTCTCCTGCTGGCAGCAGAACGCTGACATCAGGAGAGAGGAAACTTTGAAAGCGGCTATCTCTTAAACCATAAAGGTTTGAGAGATGCCGCTGGTGTCATTTAACTCAGTTTATTAAGGGCTACAATATAAGGGATAGTAATTTTGAAGTAATACTATCCCTTTAAGTATTACTATCCCTTTAAGACAGAATTCTGTTACTGGATCTATAGTAAGTACTGACACACAATATTACGTATTAATATGATTTTGTGTTAAATCAGACATTGGAATCAATCTCCTATCCTTAGACCTGAATAATGCCAATTTACTAATCTACAAACTATAACATTGTATCTAAGCGCCTAACATAAATCGTAATACTATAAATTCTTCTATATATCCTAAGGGAAGGTGCTCGACTGGAGTCATAGGGGAAAAGACTCAATGTCAATAATATTAGAAGTCGCTGTCTCCCAATATATATACTCAATCATAAAAATAATATAATTTATATTTTTATCCTAAGTATATACACCTAAAAAGGTGATACCTAACCCCTTTGCTGCTATAACGTAACAGAAAAAGGGAACAGATATTGCAAAATCAAATAACAGTCTAATATCCCACGGAGCCCATCAATACACCACCTCACTTAAAGTGACAGACTTCTTCCTTTCTTAAGACTCCAATCATAAGACTAAACTAGACACATTGTTCCCATTGGAGAGTTCCAGGGATGATTGGATGACCCAAACACCATTTTATTATTGTGTTTTCAAGGACAAAAGTTTGCAATTAGTCTACTACATGTAGTGAATAGTATGTGTAATGGAGGGAACTATTTTTCATTTTAGATACACTGTCATTTGACACTTTTGTGTTTAAGGACGGGTGGAACTATTGGTTTGCTCCAATCACCAATGTATATTATCCACGGTGCTACTCGGTACACTGTCACTTTAAGTGAGGTGGTGGATTGATGGGCTCCTTGGGATATTAGACTATTATTTGATTTTGCAATATTTGTTCCCTTTTTCTGTTACATTATAGCAGCAAAGGGGTTAGGTATCAGCTTTTTAGGTGTATATACTTAGGATAAAAATATAAATTATATTTTTATGATTGAGTGTATATATTGGGAGACAGCGACTTTTAATATTGTTGACATTGAGTCTTTGATTTTTTACCCTGTGACTCCAGCCAAACACATTCCCTTAGGATATATAGAAGAATATGTAGTATTACGATTTATATTTGGCGCTTAGATACAATGTTTTAGTTTGTATGTTTCTTTTTAAGCACTACGGGTGGTTGTCCATAGATGTATCTTGAAGCTGCCTTTTTGAGATAGAAGTTTTTGCTCAATATTGGAGCACAAATAATTGTATTGACAATTTACTAATCTACTTGCTCCAACATTTCTCCTCTCAGTGCCACCTGAGCTAACTGGAGCACAATGCATCAGTTTATGGACAATTCAGGGTATTCCTTTCCACTATTCCTCGGTTTAAGGTTATGTACTATAGAAGGCACCGAGCAGACAGTGTAATGTTATGCCATTTTCCTGCTCATGCTATGGGGCAGGTATTTCAAGTTAGGGTCCCCTGAATACGGAGAGAAAGGCAGGAATGAACCCAGGAATGGGACCAAACTGCACTGAGGAAGTCCAATTCATCAAAGCCAAAAAGGGAACAAGCAATACTCGTGGTCAGGAAAGCCACGGTCATGGCAGACAGCAAAGGATCTTAGGGGATAGAACTGGCAAGAAGGTCAGGGCAGAAGGCAGAGGTATGTAGATCCAGAGACTAAGCAAGAGGTCAGGGCAGGCTGAAGAGGTACATGGTAAATGGGCAAGCCAATGGTCAAACCAGAGCAGCAGTCAAAAGTCACAATGAATAGCTTCATATACAAGTATAACTGAGCACCGAAGATCCAGTGCTCAGTTTTTAAATAGGCCGACAAGATCATCGTCATCCTGTACCACCAAACGTGGTGACTCACTGCTCATCGAGTCACTGTCATAGCAAAGCCTCATCGCATATGTTGGGAATCTGACGGCGACTAACGCCATGATGGCGGTATGACAAGGTGTAAGGGGCTTGCTGGCATTCATGTCTATGATGAAAGAGTGTATGCGCCAATATGTACTACAGAGTTCATGTAGGGCTTGTTTGTCAAACCTCCAGCTGTTCGGGACTACAACTCCAACAGTTGGTTGGCTGATTAGGGATGATGGGAGAAGTAGTTCCCAAGAGCTGTAAGTCCTACAATTGCTCTAGTGCATACCCTGAAGTGCAATCACTGGCTTTAGAGGAGGATTCACACATTCAATGGGGGAGATTCACTAAGGCGTGATAAGGAGGTGATAAAGCTGAGAGAACTTATCCGGTGATATCACTTCTCCAATTACTATGTTATTCTATGGAGCCAATTCACTAAGATTTCTAGAACTTTGGAGCTCTTAGTGCACAGGCTCCATAGGACATACTTGAAAATGAGAGAACTCTATCTCTGTGTATTCTTCCTGGTAAAACATTTTCTAAATAAAAATAGAATAACACAGGAACTGGAGAAGTGATATCACTGGAGAACTTATCTCCGCTTTATCACCTCTTTATCACTCTTTAGTGCTTAACCCCCCATTATCTAAAAATGAAAATGGTTTAAATCCGTTGAAGTATCTCTTAGCTAGCATTTGGAAATAGTTTTCTTTGGTATGAAAGTTTTAAAATCTGTCATGTATGTAGGATCAAATGATCATGCATAGTTGCCTACATATTCAAAGTGATTTCACATTTCTTAGGGTTATACACTTAATAAATATTTTAATCAACGGTGTTTGGAATAGTTGACATTTAAAGGGATAGTAATACTTAAAATGCAAAAAACAAGGGTACTCCCACTGCTAAAAGGTGATTTATTCAAAAGTTATTACAACTCAAAGTTGAAAATTATAGGTGCAGTATCACAGTGGCCTGAAATTGTACAGTGGTGCTGTTACTACACCATCCTACGGCGATTTATGGTGCCGGGACCCGAGCTGTCCATAGGATGGTGTAGCAACACCTCCACTGTACAATTTCAGGCCACTGTGATATTGTACCTAAAAAATTAAATTTTGAACTGTAATAACTTTTGAATAAAACACCTTTCAGCCATGGGAGTACCCTTGTTTCACTCAGGGGGATAAACCCTACAAAATATTTTTTTTTTACATTTTAATTATTACTATCCCTTTAAAGAGTATAAACCCTATTAATTTGCTTTTAAAGGATATTGTCTGTAGGCTACTTAAAATGACATTTTTTTGTTTTATAATCTATGATTGTTTAGATAGTTTAAAATTTTCATATGAATAGTAATATATGATAGTATATATTAACATATTACAGTATCAGATATTAGAATGTATTGCTAATATAATGCAAATACAAAGTTTGCATTACTCATAAATAAAAAGCCATAGTTAAGATAGCAAGTTATGGGGGTCTACTCACAATGTAGTTTGCACTAGTGCTTTTAAAGGAGCAGTAATCAACAAATATGCTTAATCTAAAGAACATATTGTCACGATATCCCCTATAGCAGTTTAACCATTTAAAAGTCAATATGTACCATGTACCTCACCCAATTGTTTGCCAATTTCTAAAGGGTCAATTGAAGCCTCTATTCTCTTCCTGCTTGATCGGCGACGTGATTACAGTTTCTGAACAGGGACAATCTTCATCCCTGCTCAGACCTGTAATACAACTGGGCATGTGTGCCCATACCCATTATGTGTGCCCCTACCAAGTATTATTACAAGACTGAACAGGGAGGAAGTTTGACAGATCAGACGTTGGTAGAGTAAAAGTGATACCTTTATTTTCTAACTAAAAGTTTCTAGGTTGCAAGCTTTCAAGACATTTTAGGTCTCTTCTTCAGGATTATTTAGAATGAAGGCTAACACAATACCAACTTTTACCTAGATCAGGCATTTTAATCCTAGTTGAAGAAGAGAAGAAATTATTCACCCAGCACTTCAGAGAAGGATCAATTCATGGTTATTAAAAGACTTATCTTCACATTTTTTAGCAACAATAACATATTTAAACTGAGATCACTTACTCTTGTTGGTCATCATTATGTGGCTGCTCGGGAACATGCCGTATGACTTCATAAATGGTGCAGTTTATTTCCTGGGTACCGGTATGTGATGAATTGGTCACTGAGACTGATTTGCTGCTCGGCACCTTCAGAG
The DNA here is from genome assembly GCA_037306005.1 of Rhinophrynus dorsalis. Lineage (NCBI taxonomy): Eukaryota > Metazoa > Chordata > Amphibia > Anura > Rhinophrynidae > Rhinophrynus > Rhinophrynus dorsalis. The sequence continues at coordinate 413,246,588 of CM074723.1, forward strand.
AGATCAATAAAATTAAGTTTATTCCTGTTGTTTTTAACAGATTAGGAAAAATGCATGGATTACAATTATTGCAGTATTCTGAACAGCTAGAATTGTTAATAGGAGCCTGATAAGTGAGGCAGCACAACATATACTCACCCTTTGAGGAGCATGGGGATCAGGCAAAGTAACAAACTCATATATTCCGAAATCATTGAGTGCATCCTCATGTCCTAAAACAGTGAACACACAACTGGACTGTTAGAACGAAGATCGATTTATTGAAATTAAGTATATTAACTCTTTGAGTGCCGGGGGGGGGGTTAAGCAACACATTGTAAAGTGTTGTGTACCCCTCTGGCATTCAAAGGGTTAAACTCATTAAAATATGTACAGTCCTCAGACCCTTGTAGATATTTATTGGCTGAATTTATTTAATATAGTGAAGTTATTTTTAACCTTTTGTGTGCTAGTGGGGTATTGCATTCAACATCCCTCTGGCACTCAAATGGTTAAAACAGTGAGCATTGCATTAAAGCGGAACTACCACCTCCACTAAAGTCTCCCTGCAATACTTATGCATGTGGCGAGTAGCTTTGTAATCATTTTACCTCTCAAAAGTGCCCACAAATAAAGTTTTCCTTAAGCTTCGGAGACTGGAAGCCAGGCATCACCGCGGACATCTTGAATGCGCGCCTGCGCTGTCAGTCCTCTTTACCCTTCACATGCATTGCACTGGCCCGGACGGCTCTGGAAGAGACTGACAGCACAGGTGAAAAGGCTGCAGTAACCGGGCCATCAGTCTCGGAAGCTTAAGGATAACTTTATTTGTGGGCACTTCTGAGAGGTAAAATAATGATTACAAAGCTAGTCGCCACATGCATAAGTATTGCAGGGCGACTTTAGTAGAGATGGTAGTTCCGCTTTAATGTTTCCTAACTTTCCCTACATGATATTTTTTCCCATAAGAAAATTTGTAGTAACTGAGCACATAAAGGGACCCTGTCACCTAAAAACAAATTTGGTAATTTTGCATTAGTATGTTTTTATTTAGAAAACTAGTATTTTTGTTATTTAGATTTATAGATTATGCTAATTATGTCATGATGCTGGCACTTCATGTCTTGGTCACCTCCCCTAACAATGAAAGGGTTAAATCTCAGTTAGTGGAAGAGGTAATGTAGGGCTAAGGCCCTAGGGCTATATACAATAGTATGAAAATCTGGAAATAAACTGAGCAAATTAATATATAAATTGGGCATTACCGTAATGTATTATTTGTTAAATGAACTGTCCAGTATAAACCAAACAAAGGGTTGATGCAATGGCAAAGTGTGTCTAGTGAAAGGTGCTGATCACTTCACCATGAGGAATATAACACACTTCATCATATACACTAAGGATTAACTATGCAAGTGGTGTAGGAGACACTTTAATCATTAGCATGCAGGGTTGGCGTAATTGCACACCCCTGTGACTCTGAAAGGTTCAAGACACTAAGAATCACCTGTCCCGCTTCAATGCTGGTATAGTAAACAGAAGACTCTCAATGCATTCACAAAACAAGCAGATTGTTCACATGAGTCAGCTGTTCAGTGGATAGTCAGTTGTGGACTAGAAACAGTTGATCTGCTGTTTCATTGCATAATATATTGTATAGCTGCTTTGCCGGTTCTCTGTGTTTTTGAATGATGTGAAGTGGGGCAGGGTATTCATAATACTCTCAGCCTTAAAGTGCCACAGGTGTGTGTGTGTGTGTGTGTGTGATGCACATCTCTATGACACTCAGATGCTTAAGGGAGGGAAGCTGCTGTCTCTGTTATCACATGGAGACAGCAAACAGTCCTCTGGCTCCACAGAAAACTAGAAGGTTCTATAGCAGCACTTACAAGTCCAACACTAAAGGCCTATATTAGCTGTGCCCACAACCCATAAATGTTATGGCTATGAGCAGAATACTTCCAGGTTGCATTCTAGTCCAGAGGCATTTTGGGGCTTCACAGCTTCCATAGGTGCAAATTTAGTAAAACTTGATAATTCTCTTTAAAGTGATTTACCTGAAAATATCTGTGTTCTTCTGTACTCTGTTGAAGACCTTAAATTTAAAAAAAAAATCAATAAAGATGCTTTATAAAAAAGTTTCCAGCAGAAAAGACAAAAAGGAAGCCATGTTTGTTATAAAAATGTTTAAGAAATACCTTCTGTCTTGAAGCTTCCAACGAATGGCTGCAATAGAAGAAACAAAATTAAAATATAGATTAAGGAAATGGTAATATTTATATCAAGATGCAAGTTGTTTATTTACCTCGATGAAGTTGATATTTTTTCCAGACAAATAGAAGGGACATCGACAAAATTACAAATAATGAAATTCCAGTTATTGCTGCCAAAGGGGACAATGAATTTCCATTTTGTAAAAGTTTTTGAGGATCTGTATGAAAACACAAAAAAATATTGATTTTAGGGGCTGACTAAAAAATCTTAATAGTTATAATTTTTGAATCAATAGATAGTGCAACTCAGCCTTCCATTATTATTAACTGGAAATAAAATCTTAGTTTCATTTAACCCTTTGCAATTCGTTCCGTACCCCTCTGGCACTCAAAGGGTTAAATCCAATGTGTATAGTTTAGGATAGGGATAGTAAATTTTTAGACCTCCAGCTATTGTGGACTACAACTTCCATCATCCCCAACAAGCCTATAGCTTAAAGGGATAGTAATGTTTAACAATAAAAGCAGCTGCAATTAATCTTCATAGTATTTGGGCCATGGAGAGTGTTATTTCAGTACTGGAAGAGTTGTGGTTCAAGAGTAATTGAATGATAAAGTAACCCCCTCACACCCTTTTTATTGATGTAACACTGCTCACCTCAGAGCAGCAAGACTGTCCAGAAGGATCTTAGAGAGGGACAGTCTTCAAGTAGAAAACAGGGAAAAACTGGTCAAGGGGGCAGGGTTTTCATTGTTCTCAAAGTAAGAGGATTGTCCCTTGCTGTGAGCTGTCCGGTCTTAAGAGCAGATTCCACATCTGAAGGGAGGTGGCTTATACTAGGTAAAAGGGGCGGGAGGGGGATACTTTATCATTCAATTACTCTTGCACTACAACTCACACAGTATTGAAATAACACTCTCTATGGCTCAAATACTATGAAGATTAATTGGAGCTGCTGTTTTTGTGAAACATTACTATCCCTTTAAGGCCCAATGATTACTACTGGTTTAGGCAAAATGTAGCCTTTTTGCACTGACATTTTATCCGTTTGCTCACAATAGGATTTTACATGCATACTATACCTTTAGGAAAAAGTGTCTCTTGCTTTGTTTAAAGGAAAGTTATCACTTAAAAATGGTGTTATTTGCACTTAAATGCCCTGTGCCACATGCAGGCATCTGTAAAACTTCTACATTTTTTCCTGATCTGTGGGGTCCCCCATTCACATCTTTTTAGCACTACTATTACCGTAGCAATCTTGATAGAGTGTTTCAGAAGTGATAACATATAAGGTAACAGCCTGTCTGAATACAAGCGCCATGGGTAAAAATCTTAGTGAACTGCCATAGTAATTGTCTCTCAAACAGCACCAACAAAATTAGCCATTAGTTTCATATTATATTTTAGGAATATTAGTTAAGATAAATCATTTATACATGTGCATGTTGTGAGTATATGATATTTAAACGTATATCAACCAATTTGATTTGTAGGTATTGCACACCTCTCTGGTCCTCAAAGGGTTAACGAGAGAACTTTGTTAGTAAGGAGCTCTTCACAAAGAAACCAGGTAAATCTCTCTGTCTATTTTACTTTCATTAGAAGACTGCATTTGCCTTTATTACAAGCCTCCATTTGAAGACTGCATTTAGGTGACACTGCATAAATAATTCCAAATGAGAAACCGATTGCAAAAGTATCTCCCCACACACAAACAAGCAAAGGATTATGTGATATAGAAGCATCCTGCTATAGATGTATTGGTGTTACTGGAGATGCCAATCTGTAATTTAATTCAGCAATGACTGTTTCTGAAAGTAAGGATATTTGAATGTCTTCAGTAAGGCTTAACCATGCCCATTGAAAAGGCAACAACATTTAGGTTCCTCTTTTTACAGAAGTGCAAGTCATTGGGAGCGTTTCCAAAGGTCAGTCTTTTTATGGGAAACATCAACATGACAAATATCTTTTTACAGGTTTTTATTACCATAAGCAGTTTGGATGTTTATAATCCATGATATCAGTTTTAGTGCATGAAACGTTCACTCTAAGATTGTGATAATGTCATATGTGTAATAAGACAAATATGATTTGTTATCCACAATGAAAGGCAAATCAGCAATATGGTCCCCTAAAAAGAGAAATATTCAGTCTTAACCCTTTGCACACAAGAGGCTTGGGCTGTTTGTACAGCAATGGACTCCAGACACATTTTCAGCATTTTGCTATACATCTGTTTACGTATGACCTATGGATACATTTATATATATATATATCTATATATATATATATATCTATATATATATGTAAAACTTCCTTTACTGTTCGGACAATTTTCTTTCAGAAAGCAGGGCTATCCCATGAAACGCATTAGAGTGGCCTTTTAATTACTGTAATAATACATTTATATTATGGCTTTTCCAACTGAGGACCTTTTTCAAGTATAGCCGCCTATCCATCTATCTAAGAGGACTTCCCGAATGAAGACAGGATATATTCTCTTGTGTGCTTGAAGAGTCGGCGTTTGAGAATATTCTACCCCCTGTAAGAGCTGAATGTGAGTAAATTACTTTACATACCATTGGATGCCTTTTATGTGTACACATTTCATATTATATATATAGTTGAAATTTCAGTTGTTTTTGAAAGCTCTTTATCCTATCGAGCACACACACTGAATATTAATTTACTTTTACATACATGCTAGGCCCTTCTAGACTGATTATATGGTAAAATGACCCTAAAAGAACTCAATCAATTCAAAGTGTATATTTTTTTACAGTAAACAGCCTAGAGAATCAAAAACTGTCTGAAACATCTTTTTGGCTAAAATTCTAAAGCAACAAAATTATGTTAAATATAGGAAATTTTTGAAAATGTTTAGCGAAATATACACAAAACTCACAATTCACAGCATAACTTACCACTCAAATTTAATGTAACAAACCAAATACATATGAAATATTAATGTCCTATATCCCCTGATCACATTGATGATACCCGTGTGCGTTTTAGATATATTACTCTCATGGGCCGCAATTTGGTAACAGACAATAACAGTATTTACAATATACGTTTTCAGGGTGAAAAGCAAAATATGCTAAATATGTATTAGAATGAACAACTACCCTATAACAGCAATGTAACTCCATCAAAACATGTTTACTTTAATGGCCATGGTGCAGCAAATACTATACATATGATTTTCAGAAATCGTGTCCAGAAACTGATAAAACAGCTTACAATCTATAGATATGTCACATATAATATATAATCCATTGACTGACCATTAGAGCTTGCAACCAACAAGGACTATTAGCCCCCAGTAGCATCAGCACTGCCATTACTGGGGATTCCTCTGTATATGGGGAGGTGTGATGGGTCTAGTGCAGTGGGTCTAAATCTTTATTGTTCAGGGTACTTCTAATATGCAATCTAGATGTTTTGGGTACCCTTAATATTTTATATGTCATTTGTCAAGGGTGTTATGAAGGATACAAATAAGTAATATTTAGTTATTCTTAGATCTCACAATGAACATATGCATATTGTGCAAAAAAAATCCATAGATATACCTTTGAAACTCAAAATTCACATTTTTATTAAGGCCTTTATAGAAAACAAGGGTAAAGTATGGTACCGCTTTAGCCACAGAAAATACAGGAGACTAGTAGAGTAAAAATTATAAAGTAGATGATACCTTTATTGGCTGAGTGGCTCTAGGATACACGCTTTCAAGACAACTAGGTCTTTTCTTCTGGCACAATAAGAATGAAGGCTGAATGCACAATATGTGACTTTAAAACCCATGTACTTTATTTTAACATTTAAATTCTACTGGTAGTAATATTTTTATCAGTATAGACCTTCAGTTATTCATTAGGCTCTAGTAAAGTCTCTTTGAAATGGACTAGGAAATGCTAACAAGATCAATGACTTTTTTCATGCTCCAGTGAATTCCAGTATTTAGCCAGAGATGGCCAAGTCTATAGAATGTATAGGTTAACCCTCCAAGCGTCAGTGGGGTGCACAACCCATCATTTACAATGAGCTGTGTAGCCCTCTGGCACCCAATGGGACCATATGCATATTACATTAGCAATGTATGAGTGAGAATTATTGGAGTTGTAGTCCAATAACAGATACGGGTTCATACGTGTGCCACTCCTGTACTATAGGAAAGACAGCTCATTCATTGTTTGTATACACTGGCGGTGTTTCGTGACAGTGGAATCTCTCCTTTGACCCCGAGACTTGGTGCATTAACAGCAATGTGGTAAGCAGAATTAGCATGCGAATGTGTCAAGTGTCTCCCTCCTCACTTGTTTCCAAAGTATGTGTATAAACTGTCCCAGTGCTGATAAAAAATGCACTTCTCTCCTGGTGTAAAGCACCACCTCTATGTGTATTGTGGCTCCATACATGGAACTGTATACTGCCAAGAAAAGTGTTGGGGGACATGTAAATACTAAGGATATGTTGTAGTTTGTACAATGATTTGGGCTTGATCAAGGCCAAATTACTGCCTGAAGCGATGAAGGAGCGAGTTTTGCATAACTTATTTCTGCCACTCTGGGGAGTGGCTGAGAACAAATCAGAAATAAGCATCTTGATAAAGGCCCAAAGAAGGGCCAAAACGTTGAAGGAATAAACCAGCACCTTTTGTTCACCAGCAAAAAGACCTGTGAGTGTTTTCTCAGTTCTGCAATTTTTTTTTTTTTTTTAATTTAGAAAATGTTTTACCAGGAAGAATACATTGAGATTTCTCTCGTTTTCAAGTATTTATACATACAGAGAGAGATGCAGAGAGAGAAAGAGATAAATAGATATACAAAATTAATGTATTGAGGACATCTACCAACATTTTTGGACAAACCAACTACACCATAGAGGACAAATAAAGATGTCCATTGATTTACATTGAGCTTCAAACGCCTTGAATTCTAGAGAGGTATTCAATGCAGTGATTTTATGATTTCCAACTGGACTCAGCTAATGTAGTCTTTTGAAAGGGTATTTTATATTTCAATTGGGTAGTACTGATTTGGGATTTTATTACATCAAGTGTGGATGGAGTTATCCCCTAGGTAGAGAGGCCCAGAAAAACTCCCTAGTGATGTGTATGTGCAAGTGGAGTTTATCATCACAATTATAAAAAGTGACTAGCCAAATATGATTTGTTTAAATTAGAGGAGGGGCATCTAAGGGGGGGCTGTGATTATAAGGTTAGAGGAAAGCCACTTACAAGTAAAAAAAAAAAAAAAAAAGCATGAATTTTTTTTTTTTACGGTAAGGGCAGTATGTATGTGCAGTTCTTTGCCCTGGGAAAGCTGTGTTGGCAGAGACTGTACATACTCAGAATTATGTTAATTAGTTTAAACAAATGTAAAATATTGATCTAGGGAGAATTCCGACTGCCTTTTAGAGTCGGAAGGAATTTTTTTTAGCCACTAGGGGCATACTTGGGAATTACTCCAATGGGATTTTTGTTTGCCTTCCTCAGGAATACAATATGACAAAGGTTGAACATATGTTATTATATTACTTTAGGGTGATGTGCAATCTGAGTGGTAGGACTGTAAGTTACCTCTTGTGATAATGTGCTAGTAATGTGCACACATGACAAAGCTTCAAATCTTGTCTTAACCTCTTGGGTACCAGAGTGGGTGTGAAGCACATTGTTTTGCAATGCATTGCACAGTTAATATAAAAACTGTTAGTCCAAATTAAAAAAAAAATATTACCATATACCAAAGTATTTGTACCACAAGTAGACTAATAGAGCTACTACAATTTGATTAATTTGCTAATGTCACAAATTTTCTAATTTTACAATGTGATTTTACTTGCCAACAGGTTGCCTGGAAACAAATTAATTACTGGTACCTTGAACTGTAAATGAGTGCTCTTCCAACAGGTACACAAGAAGAAAAATTAAAGCAAATAAAGTGGCATATGTTTGTTTAGGTGACTTTGCCAGGAGCTAGTGGCAGGTACACCTCAGGCTACACTATCATTGGTTTGTCAAATTCCCAGCAGAGTTAATATTAATGGCTGTATACAGGAAGCTAAAGAAGAGCAATTGTGGAGCAAACCAACTGTACCATAATTGCAAAATGTCTGCTTGCTTAAATAGGGCTTTTTACCCCTTAAAGGGACAGTAATGTCCCATAAAAAATGTGTTTGTAATGTTTAAAAAATAAATTATATGGCACAAATCCTATCTCTCAAACCTTTATGGTTTGAGAGATATTTGCATGTAAAGTTTCCCTTCTCCTGATGTTAGCTGTAAAGCTGACAGCAGGAGATCTGTGTCGACCGACACGAGGAGGCTCTTCAGTAGAGCCGCAATAGCGATATTGGAAAATAATTATTTAACAAACCAGGCACACTTTGTAGACCTTTCCAATGAAGTAATTATTTTCCAGTGTTGCGATTTTTGGCTCTGCTGCAGAGCGCCAACTGGTCCCTGAACCGGGATCTCCTGCTGTCATTTAGACACTGACAGCAGAAGTGGAGGGAGGGGGGAACTTTACATGTGAATATCTCTCAAACCATAAAGGTTTGAGAGAGAGATTTGTGCCATATAATTTATTTTATAGAACACTACAAAACACGTTTTTTTATGGGACATTACTGTCCCCTTAATTGCAAAGCAAGGTTTAGGAGACCTCTCTAGAATTAGAAAACTTGTCCATAGAAGTCCATGGAGACTATGTTCATGGCCTCATGTGACCTAAACTACTAGACTTGAAGTTTCATGGTTCAGTGACTATAGTGGGATCAGCAGTAGAGCACCAAGGGTTACTTTTCAGACCCCTGTTTGTTTCTCCTGCTGATCTATTGAGGCTCACAATGACCAGCTTACTCACTAAGCCTGCAGATGGGCAGGCCTACCGAGAGGGAACTATTTACATGATACTTGCCCTTTAACTCTTTTTTCGGATACCCCTCTGCTACACAAAGGGTAAATATGTTGACATCTACCTTTTCCTTTGGTGGGTCCATCAAAGTCCTTCACTTGCTTCTATTTCTTATAGCATATTCTTCACCGAGAGAAGATTCTCAGTTTTGTACTTACACAAGTGAATGTGTGCCTATTTATGCGTGCATTAAAGGTGCATAAGCTTTACTACTAGTTTTGCTGCAAGATAGGACACCAGCTGGAAGAATAAGAAAGTCTTAAACGTTTATATTCTGTCAGTCCTGGATCCCATTGCAGCTGATAACTTTCTTAAGAGTTTTGTCTACAAATTTCACCAAAGATTTCAGTGGGTATCTGTTGAATAAAACCAGTGATAATGTTCATCAACTACAAATGTTCATGGGGAAGATCTACCATTCCTACATTAGGAGAGAGCAAGTGCAAAATGGCCTAATACAGTGCTGACTGATTTTATAGCCTAGTAACTTTTCTACATTACCTTATAAGCAGAAACTGTAGTTCCACATTATACAGCTTGTTCCTATAATAGTGTGATTTCTGTCTCATACATAACACCAGATAATCTCCCCCCACCACCACCGCCAGCACACACACACACACACACGTATACACACACGCTTTAGTCATGGACAGCAATGTATTTAGTTACAATATCTGCTTTAACCTACTGGATTCCAGAACAGTCTTCTGTGCCAATCAATGTGTTGGATAGTCTGCTTAGAGTAAATATGTTCCCTGTTCTCAGACAATTGATTTTGTATGTTTTAAATGTAACGTAAAACAAAATAAGAGAAAATGTGTAGTCTATTTGGTGTATATTAGCAATTTTTTGTAATTAGAATGTGTTTATTCCTGTTTACAAAGTCCAAAGAATGGAAAATGAAATGACATGTGCAGAGCACTCAACACCATCACAATCTTATTATCACAAAATTACTATGTCCTGACATCTAGGGAGGTTCTACACTGAGAGAAGTCACTACAGCGAGACACATATCTACCTAAATTCTAATTTATACTTTGCTACCTCCTTTTCACTTTGGAATGGTCGTATTGCATAGGCTACATAGAATAATAAAGGAATTGAGGAGGCATCTCTTAAAGGAGTGCCTGTTTTTACCATTTTCTCACCTTACTGCTTGTTACCTCAGGTACTCCTCCATTAACCTTTCGTGATAGTCCTCCCACTAAACACATTCTTGTATTCCTGTTTACTACCATATTGTGTATCCATAATTAGGTTATGTTCACATAGGCAATGTTAGGAAAGTGATTAAATCTTAGTAATGACCTACCATTAAATTGAATAGTGTCAGTTTGACTGTTCACAAGTGTGCAATTATTTTGCATAGAGCACAGCTTGTTGAAGTTTCTTTTGATCAGTAGTGATTTCCTATACAAAGTTTATGAAGTATTGGTGCAGTCTTTGCCACAAGCAATTTGACCAATCAATGCTCATCTCAGCATCCAGTCTCTAAAGGAGACTTTTTTTTAATTGATAATGAATTTATATATTTAGATATATGATATATAGCACATACATTTGACTTTTATTTGAGGGCTGGTCTATACTTGCCCATGTGATAAATGGTCACAACCTGTTGTAGGAAACATTTTGACCTCAGAACTTTCACAATACATCACCCATTAGACTAGAAATATGGGAAAGTAGAGAACTGTTGTATGTTAAAAACAGGATTTTGAATTCTACAGACATAGGGACTGCCTATTGGGTATAGGGAAAGAAGAGGGTTAGAGAGGCAATTAGAAGTAGCTGGGGGGGATGACGAAACCCTCTAGAAGCTGATTGAGTGGGAAGTGAGTAAGCAGCCAATTTGAGGCTGCCAATTATTTCGAACAGAGGCTGGCATATAAAAGCCAATCTCTGTTCAAAATTCCTTCAGTGGGACTCAGGCAACAGTATGTATTGAGGGGATCTGTGACCATAAGCATATCTGCCGCCGCCAGCGGAACCATCAGCGGCAGCAGCAGACATTTGACTTTTAAAAAGGAGAATTTTTTTTTTTAAAACAAGGAAATTACAACATTTTACACTGAAGAGAGATGCCACATTTCTTTAAATCTTTTGAGCACCAGAGGGGCACCCATTCGGCACTCAAAGGGTTAACTGTGGCATCTCTTGGGGGCATTATTTGGTTATAACATGAGCTCTTATTGGATTATTTCTTTTTTTACAAGATTATAATGAAGAAAGAAGAGAGAAGATTAAAGAAGAAGATGGTCAGTTTTTCTTTTTCAGGACATGTGTTAACTTGTGGGAGATTAACCCTATGAGTGCCAGTGGGGTATGCAATGCTGTAGAATGCATTGAAACCCCACTTGAACTCATAGGGTTAATCTTCTATTGTTGTTGTGCACCTGTGTGTGTTGCAAACCAGTTTCCTAACACACACCGGTGGTTGTCACTGCACGTTAGGGACTCTGCAACTCTTTTTCGTGGCGTATATTTTACTCCATATAAAGTGTGGTCCTTAATGTGCAGTGACGCCACTGCATGGAATAGAATTGCAAATTCCACTTGTTTTACGTGGTGTCCAATGGGTGCAAATTTTGTGCCCGTTGGACATTTTTACGTGGCGGTGGATTTTGACAACACAGTTAATAGAATAACAAATGATGCTGTCAAAACCACCATCACCGTTTTTTAAAAATACCATGGGGCATAGCATCGAGCCCTATGTAAGTTGTTTAGTAGACAGTTATGATGAAGAATAGCTGGCCTGGAGTTAGTTGCAGTAATCAAAACAGGAGATGAGAGCAAATACTTTTGCTTGTGCCTTGTGTGAGTAAATAAGAGAGATATTTGATACTGCCAAAATAACGTATTATCCATTTACAGGCCATGTATGCAAGGAGAGGGGCAACAGCAGTGTATTCAAATATACAATTATTAAAGTCAACTAGTAAGATGTGACCAATCAGGCAAAAGTTTAGACTGTCCACTGGTAGAACAAACGTCATTGATTTGACAGGAAGTGAGAGAAAGAGTGAGAGAGACATAAAACATCATACATATCTTTGAGAAACTTGCTCAGGAGCAATGCTACCATATATGACCCATTTTAATATTCATCCTCACTCTTAATTACAACAAATAAAAGCTTCCCTGTATTGTATCTATGTGAATAAGTAAATACATATTCATTTATTTGTTTGCCACCCCAGTGGTGAAAGAAGCATGAAGATATGGCAGCCATACATAATACTGACTATTATCACCATTTTGAAACAGTGTATAAAATCCACTGTATCCTGTAGCTTTATTGACTTGGTTATTTCTGTAATCATCTGGATAATTATTGAAACTGTACTATACTATTGTACAGCTGTCACATTGCATTCGTACAGTACCTTGGATCAAACACTGCTTTATGTGTGCTGATTACATTGTGTCCCTGTCAGCAAACAGATCCTGGCCCATTTGTTTACTTTAATAATAATGACTGAACATGGTATTCAGGACAGACTGGTTTGTTTAATTCTGTTAAAAGTTAGTAACTTGTCACCTGCTTGTCTTTGGTAATGAGGGATAACTTTAACTATTATTGATATAGTATTATTATAATCATTATTATCATTGTTTTTTTATTAATAATAGTAGCTTAGATCAGATTTGACCTGAGACCCTTTAGCTGTTGTTGGTTTCCAACTGCCATCATCCAATGCCAGCTGTTTACTAGTCCGTAACCCTTTGAGTGCCAGAGAGATATTCAACGCATTGTGTTGCAATGCATTGGATACCTAACACTTATAATACATAAACTATGAGAAAAGATCCCTGTCCTAGCTAGAAAACATGATGGCCTGATGAAACTTTTCTTTAAATGTTCCTCTATGTATTCCTCATGCACGTTGAGTTCTGTCACAAAGAGAGGGTATATTCTCCCAAGAGGCATGGAGGAACCAGGAAGTTCAGTAGGAGAATCATAGATTCTGCAGGGAGGTAATTTATCTTCCCCGTCTCATCATCACTAGTTGTGAATAAGGATGGATGCATAGATGATTCTGTTTATGTGCATCACAGTTGTTTTATTCTTTGAGGGTTACAGTGGTATCTATGCTTTGCGCTCCTGACCTGGTCTTCAAAGGTTTAACTCACTGAGAGTGTAAGAAAAGGCAATAGAGTGGTTTTGTTGATATTCTTTATACTGTGGAGGGAAATGGTGTAGTGGCTAAGAAAGGGTCCCATTGATATCTGAAAATGTCCCTGGTATTCAGCACATTTGTTTAACTTGGTGGGAGTGGGTAAGCGAAGGAAGTTAAAGTCCTTTTTTATTTTCAGCCCAGTTGATTAACCCCTTAAAGTGGATGTGCTGTAGAAGGAAACTGAGCAGTGTGTAGGGGATGTCTGCAGACACGCATGTACAGCGCCTTAATATGAACAGGTACATCAGGGAATGGGTTAACTAAATGCTTTTGGGGCTATGCTATGAGAATAAATGGGTGCCTTTGGCATTGGGCCTAGTAAAGCATGCAGGGCCTTTGCCTCCACACGGTTTACTACCCCCAGTGCCAGCTCTGGGGTGGGCTGGGCACAGAATCAGAAACTTGTAAATGATATATATATATATATATATATATATATATATATATATATATATATACATATACCTTATAATATTTGCTGGGGTGATACAGAATAATTGACATATCAAGAACAGACTGTTCACTTACAGACTTATATCAAAATGAATCCAATTTAATGGTAAATTTAGTGCAACGTTTCGGTTCTCTCACAGGTCTTCTCTTGTTTGCTTGACAAAGGTCCCGAGAGAGGACTGAAATGTTGCACAAGGTTTACCATTAACCCTTTGAGTGCCAGAGGGGTACAGAACAAAGCAATGCATTCCGAACCCCTCTGGCACTCAGAGGGTTAAATTGGCTTCACATTAATATAAGTCCATGAGCACGCAGTTTGTTCTGGATACAGACGCGCACACACACACACATACACATATATATATATATATATATATATATATATGTGTGTGTGTGTATTTTTTTCTTTTGAGTGAGTGAGTAAAATTGCATTATTTATTTAATTTTATTACTGCTATTTTTGGATTGGATTGTGTCAGCGTTTCGTGAGTAAATTGTTGCACACTGGAATGTAGACTGATGCAAGACTGGTAAATATGTATCAGAGGGAAGGTTTGAGCAATGTATCTGTGATATCTCAGATTAATTGCGATATTTATCAATGGCCACACATATTTTGTGTATGGTAGTGACAAAAATAACAGATAAAGAAAATTGTGAGTGTTAAATTGACCATCACCCTAAGTCAAGTTTAGTTTGTTTTACAAACAAAAGAATTAAAATCTGCCTTTAAGTCAATCATTTTTTCTGTAAAAAAAAAAAACAAAAAAGGAAATTAACCTTTGTACTTTAGTGGCACAATGTGCACACTATTCTAAATCCCTGCACCTTTTGCTAATTAGCTCAGTTCAAAATCAAACTTAGTGCTTACTGTGATATTAGAAATGACCCCAATGTGTGGGTCCTATCTAGATTCATTCATAGCACCATCTGTGGTAATACTGTCCCAGCACAGAAACTAATCAGCGTGAACACTAGGCACACTAGGCACACGTTTTAGACCATTCCAATGAAGGGATTCCGTGTAAGTAACGAGATCCCAGCACTTCTCAAGCGCCAGCATGTCGACCGACACGGATCTCCTGCTGACAGCTTTACAGCTGTCAGTAGGAGAAATCAAACTTTAAACGCCCGTATCTCTTAAACCATAGCGGTTTAAGAGATACAGTTTTTTGCATTTAGATCAGCTTTTTAAGCTCTTCTAAATGCAAAAAGTTTTTTTTAGACATTACTAACACTTTAAGTAGGCTCATGCACTTTGATTCAGTTTTAAAAATCTGCCAGCAACTGTCATGTCTGCCTCCATAGACAGGACATCCACGACTGACTGAAGATGTTATCTCTTGAACAAAGGAGCAAATGTCAAAATTCATAGGGGCCATTAGGATTTTCCTGACCACAGTAAGGTAAGTGGAAGCTGTTAGTTTTTTTTAATGCCAACAAGTCAGAAACACTTTCCCTGAACAATGTTCAGGAAAAAAAAATTATGCCAATTACTCTGTGCCTTATTTAAAGGGGAATTATCAAGTTTGAACAACTTGCTCCCATAAGAAAGTTGGGGCAAAAACAAACGTGAAAAGTCCTTTATTTTTTTTAATGTGTTGCATTTTTATTTTAAACTGGCACTTGCAGAAATTCACTCTTCAGCTTGCCTGCGGCACTGGCCGACAAGCCTGTGGCATTATATGCTGATAGCCGCCTTCCCTTTTCCTTCAGTAGAGCATCTAAACAGCTGCCTGCAGGCAGCATTCAAGTTAAGGAGCAAGCCAGGCAATAAATTCACAGTAAAAAAACAACATCCTGTACTTATCAGTGCAGGATGTTGCTTTTTACTGTGTATTAATTGCCCAGCTTGTTCCCTAACGTGGATGCTGCCTGCAGGCAGCTGTTTAGACGCTCTGCTGAAGGAAAAGGGGAAGGCAGATGAGGGAGAGTGCTGTAGCAGAGAAAAAGATGGCTGCACTCTCCCTCGTCTCTGCTGTAGTTACACCTATATGTCATTGATTCGGGGGTGGTGTTATGTGTGGTGAAAGTTCTGCTTTAATATGGTAAGAATTCTCAGCAATGGCAGAAACGGTAGAGATTTTGGGAACCATTTCTTGAGGTTGGCAAAAAGGTAGAAATTTCCATGGATAAGGCAGCAAACTGCAAATTTTCAGTGAAAATTCCCAAAGGAAAAAAAATGGACTTTACATCTAACTAAGAAATCAGCTACAGCACGATAGAGAATGGCATTGTACTAGTACACCCCACCACCACCACCCTACTAACTCTGCAATGTTGTAGGCTGAATTTGCTCTCTCTTCTCTGCACGACAGCACTAGAGGACATAGAATGAAACCTCTACCTACAGAGGCTGATGCAGATATGTAGTATTTGCGGAGTAAACTAACCACCATAGGTGAAAGAAAATAATAATTCCTATATTTCTCCTTAAGTTAAATCAGGCTTTAACCCCATGAGTCCAACTCATTACTTCTGAAAGCATTAGCTACCTCTCTGGCACTCAAACTGTTGAACACCTTGAATGCTAGAGAAACGTCTAATATTCAAGGGGATACGATCCCCATTTTAATCAATGGAAAGCTTTACTTGTCCTGTATAGTGTATTTGGTTTACCCTAGAATTACTTCAATTAGCTGCAGTACATCAGCTTCACAAGTTTCTTATCCATTGTAGATACAGGTTAGTCGCACACTTATTTTACAAACTGCACGTAGAGGGCACTCATGCCCCTGAAACTGGAAGGAAGAAAGTAATAATAGCCAAAGATTTGGTGGAAGGGCAAGAACACTATTAGAGAAAATGAAAACCATCTTTTAAAATTAATTCATATTTTCTAATAAAATAATAAAAGTTAAAATTGTACATTTGTTTTCATTCTTAGGATCTCAGCTATTTTGTCCCCCTCCTTTAATTGGTTTCTTACCGATGGATGTAATTATGACTGTAAATTGTGTTTCATCTCGTTTTCCTGTGATGTTGTTGTAAGCCCGGCACATGTAATCAAGTGTCTTTTGCCCCAATTTGTCAGAGAGAACGTTAAAGTATGGGCCATAATTGATGATCTCTGTTGTGTTATCAGTCCTTTGGATCCAAGCAAATGTATTTGGAGGATTTGAGTCAGCTGAGCAATCAAATTGAACTGATTCTCCAAGGTCCACTGTGAACACCTCCCCGACTTTAAGTCCTTTGTCTGAATTCACTGTTAGCCCATAGGGCCCATCTGTCATTAAGGAGAAAAAGCAAAAAGAGGAGAAGAAAAATTATGATAGTAATGTAGGCATGTACACTTTTAGTGATGCATTAAATATGGCTGATTTGTTTTTCTATTTATGTAACTAAAAAGGTCAATACTGTACTGATGTATGTATCATGGAGATAAATTTATGCTGATTTAATAAGAAGACATGGAGTAATTGGGACATAAGCCAGATGCACAGGTGATAATAAAAATCCCTGTTCATTTAAATTGTTTTTTAACCCCTAGAATTCTAGAGAGGTCCTCAATACATTGCTTAGAGATGCACTGGTGACATTTCTAGCATTGGAGGGGTTTAAAGTCCCACTTAAAACAGTGTCTACCTTATGCTATGTGAAACTATACTATACTGTTACGAAAGCATACTGTACATGGTCAAGTTACTTTTATTTTACTTAATGTTATTCAAAATTATCAAATTTGTCTTCTCATACTCCAATATACAGTGGGGTCTTTTTGCATATGACTGGTGGGTGGCCTACATCAGCATCAGCCATTTATCATTGCCTGACACCTTCATGAGTTGCACATTCATAGGAGGATATGATACCCAAAACAAGGTCCAGCTCACTAGTGTAAATGATTTGCACTGTTGTCCATAGTCCACCATACAGATCTGCTCTGCACAACTTCACCTTGCTCAACACATGAATTCAGTGGAGCTGGAGTATACTGCATTCATGAGTGGAGGAAAAGCCACATAGTCAGCAGGGTATCCATTTAAAAGGTTGCACGCAAAAGAGCGTGCAACCCCACATCGCATTCAGTATGTTGCCAGAATAAAAATGGCAACCTGAGAATCTCGCAGTGCAAGAAAGTGTGAGATTCTCAGGTCGCGTTACAGAACATCGCACTCTACAATGTTACAGTGTACTTTGTCCTCCCTTGTCCCACTCACCTCTCCAGGGTTGCAGGCTGCCCGACAGGGACCATCAAGCCATTAACAGCTACAAGCTAACCGGCATATGGGCTGTATAATGGCTGACAGCCGGTTCTCCAGGAGAGCTGCTCCGGGCTCTGTCTCCCTTTCTCTGTGTGCTGTCAGTCTGCATCCAGAGAGAGAGACCGGAGCAGAGCTGCATGCAATAAAAAAATGATGTGATCCATGGGAAGGGCAACATAATTGAGCTGCAGCCCCCGGATCCCATCCATACAAGTGCCGCTTCTCACAACAGCAGTTAATGGCTTGATGGTCCCTGTCAGACAGCCTGCAACCCTGGAGAGGTGAGTGGGACAAGAGCGGACAAACTACACTGTTACATTGTGGAGTGTGACGTTCCGTAGTGCGACCTGAGAATCTCACGCTTTCTTGCGCTGCAAGATTCTCAGTTCGCCATTTTTAATCCTGGTGACAAACTGAACACAAAGTGGGGTTGCATGCTACTGAGCGCTAGTCGCCAGATGGGGGATTATTTGATACAACATTTTTTAAGGGTGGTAGTTCCACTTCAAGGGTCACTAACAGGCACAGGGGACTTATAGATGTAGATCTAACTGAAGTAATACAGACTTTGAATAGATCATTATACAATTTCAAATTAAAATAATTAAAATTGTGAGCAAAACATATAAACTATCTCAAAAGCTGCATTACAACGATCATGCTGTACTTTTCTCTTGTTAGTTCAAACTTAACAGTTGGTCTCTTGCAAACACTAGCATGTATGGTTTGAACTGGAAAGGACCATACGTAAGTGTAATGGACAAGATGGAGCTCAATATGCCTCTTGCTGTGCAGTTTTTGCGACCGTTCATTTATTTTCGTCTTATCATTTAAATTATTTGAACTATATATTATAATTATCTATTCATAGTTTATATAACCTCCATTATAACTAAGGGTTTAATCATCTTGGGATGTTTAATTGCCAGGTTTTAATACTTTGAATGCCAATGTGTTGCACCCTCTGGAAATAAAAGGGGTAATGATCTCAGTATCCTTTTGTGAGCAGAGCTGTGTCAATCTGAAGAACTCATCAACTAAATATGCTTAAAGTGGAACTATGCCTGCAGATATTAGTGAGGTCATGTAGACTCCGAACAGCTAAATATAATAGAATATGTTCCTGAAATAATTCAAATGATACAAGTATATATATATAAAATGTCCCAAAAGCCCTACAGCAAGATGCATAGTGAACGCCATCTTGTCAGCTAAACTTACAGTTTTCAACACAAAGCATTAACTAGCATGTATAGGAAAGGCTATTCATACCACTGCTCAGAAGGCACCAACAGTAAGTTTAATCTGATAAGCTGGAGTTCAGTATGCCTCTTGCTGTGCAGTTTTTTGGGATAATTTGTATGTTTTACTCATTATCACTTGAATAAATTGGACTATATAGTTTATTCTATTATATTTAGCCTTTTGAAGTTTATATGACCATAATTATATCTAAGAGTAAATTTTCCAATTAGTTTGAGAGTCTGGAGTTACAAGGTAAATCAAATCCCTCTGTATTTGACTATTTGGGGGCGTTTGTAAATATTGCATGAATAAAGAATCTTATTCATCATGTTAACCATTTGAGTGACAGAGGGGTATGCAACACATTGTTTTGCGTACCCCTCTGGCACTCAAAGGGTTAATTCTGAAGGGAATCACCTGCCTAATAGAATGGAACTTACAAAACTCCCATTGATCTAACATACTGAATGCTAGAGAGCAATGATTCATAATGAGTAGCGACCGCTAGCATTCAAGGGGTTGAAATCCCATATAATTCAAAGGGAATTATGCAGAGTTTTCTTTACCCTTTCTAGAGAAGTTAGTTTCCAGATTTGCACCTCTTTAGATGACGAATAAGGCACAAAGTACTAAAAGGCTTCACTGTAAAAGTGGGAATCAATATTAATATTCTGTTTTTTCTTTGCTTACGTGATAAGCACTTTACAGAGTTGAACCTAGCCTTTCAATTATAGCTGTTTGCCAAGTAGTTGTAAAATCATAATTCACCTGTGTCACTAAGCTATAACTGCTGCTGATTGGCTCTGTCAGCGGCACACTGCCATCCATTCTGTCACTGAGCAGATGGCAGGTACTCACCGTGGGAGGCCTTTTTATCACTGCTCTCCCCCGCAGCCTCAGCATATGGTACTTGGAAACCCTGAAGAGCAATGAGTTTCTGTAAACCTGTTATTGACCATGTATGATGGAAATTTACAGAAGCCAAGATTATTACCGTGATATTCTTACTATAAGAAAGGTGTGAAAGAAACTTGAAATTACAACATAACACAAATTTTCATACCCATAGAATGTGGTTTCATATATATGTTATCGCATGTGTTGTTTTCAGCAGGCCTGGGGGAATCAATAATCTCTATACTTCACACTTGGGGTCTAATGTACTAAGGAATCATAGAGAGAACTTGGGGCAAATTAACTGTTCCATGGGGAAGAGAAAACAATTCCATTGATTTAAATGGGACTGTTAACCCTTTGAGTGCCAGAGGGGTACGCAACGCATTGCTTTGCAATGCGTTGCGTACCCCTCCTGCTCTAAAAGGGTTAAACCCTTGAATGTAAGCGTGGTCTCCAGTGCATTGCTAAGTACTGTGCTGGAGACCACTGGCATTCAAAGGGTTAAAATATGCATTTAAATAAATGGGAATGTTTACTTTAAATGGTACAGCTGGTTTGCCTCTGAGAACAAAACTTTACCATAGAAGACAAATAATAATAATTTAAATTAACTGGAACTTTTACTTGCTTCCTATGGTACAGATGGTTTGAGCCAGGGTTGCGGTAGTTCTGTCTAGTGTATCACTCTCAACAGGGGAGATGAAGTAATATAATTCCTCACTAAAATAGGAATGCACTAGGTGCACTTACCTAGTGTCTATGTACTAAACTATTTATGTAAAACGTCTCCTTTTTGCAATGCATTGAAAATCTGATTAGCATTTGATGGGTTAAAATCTCCATTTAAATCAACAGAAATTTTTATTACTTAAAGTGCACTGAGTTTGCACCAGAATAGATTCTCTTTTGGTTTTATAAATATAAGCCCTGTACATTGTTTGTAAAAGATTAGAATTGTTTGCCATCGTTTGGACAGTAAATATAACATTTGTGTGTTTGCTGTTATTTATGTTTGATCTTGGGGTCCTGCACCATTGTGGACAAATAAAAACTGGGAAATTCTCACTGACTTAAATAGTGATTTTAACACAATGAATGCTAGAGTACAATTTAAGAAACAAATGATAAAAGCTCAGTAATTTGTTAATCTCTGCTGAATCCACCATTTTAGCATTATAAACTTACATCCCTAACTGTTCAAGTGCAGCCAAAGCTTCTGGATCCTTATCCTGAAGAGATGGGAATGCCAGTGGTAGCCTCATTCCTATTGGCTGTGCCTGTGGGTTTGATATTACATAAGCCAAAAGAAATTAGTAGCTGTTGCTCTGCAGCTCCCAGAAATAGGTGGAGGCGAAGTAGAAGCCTTGTGCGGGGGCTGTAAGTTTAGAAACCTGACACTCTCAAAGGTGAGAGTAACAGCAGTTAACTAGTTAAACTCGAGAGTATAGCCCTTTACCGACCAAAACATGAGGTACTACCAAAAACTTACAGCTCTAATTCTAGTCACTAAGACAAAAATAATTGGGCTAGTAACTAGTTCAGTAGTATTGCTCATGTGAAATCAATTGCATCCTTTAACCCTTTAAGTGCCAGTGGAGTATCCAATGCATTGCATGATCCAACGCACTCATATGGTTAAATGCCTCAAGCATATGATCAATGCTAGGACCCTCTGGGATGACAGATAGTCAGCCTTGTGAAAAGGCTTAGTATGGTGCACATAGAGATAACAGCCTCTGAAAAAAATTTGTCTTCAAGATATTGGCTTCAAATGATGCCATCAAAGCCAACCTTTGTTTTTTCAGAGGCTGTCATCTTTACCATGCTCCAAGCTAGGAGGCCAGTTTCGTCTAAGGTCTATAGGATTTGGTCTTTATACTATTAGTGGTGCACTGATTGTGAGGCTTCTCCATGGCCCTTCAGCCTCCCTAATATTTAAAAGCCTTCCTTAATATTTAATATTAATTGGCTGGACTCCAGGAATTAAATATTATGTTCATTGTTTAAGACATTGAATTTATCACAGCTAATCTCATCCCCTACTCGCATAAATCTTAAAACATTCAACCATATTCTGCTAGACTGGATGCTGGTGAGATGGCTCATTTGGTTAATGCACCATCTGTAGAATCTGTTGAAACCTCAAGGTCAAAGGTTATGGTGCCAGCACGGTCAAATCAGCCTTTCATCCTTACAAGGTAGATCAAATGAGTACCATTAAATTGGGTAATAATATCTATCCCCCAGGACTTACAGAGTCATACATACTAGATCGTTTAAAAAATGTAAACGCCACTATATCCTAAATGATTTAAGAAATCGCCCGTGGTTTATAATATAATTTATACCTGATCTTGAATCAGCAATTGACTTTTTAACTTAGAATTCTTACAGGTCTGTAATACAAATGCACCACTAAGGAAGATCAGGGTAAGGGGGGCCCGTCTTAGCTGACCTACTTGAGTCATACAGTTTTAGAGATGCCTTATGGACAAAATCTAAACAAAATGGCTCAGCTTATCTTCACACTTCATGCATGCAATTTGTGAATACTTGAGTAAAACAAACAAAACTAGAAAAAGCTCAATATTTTACTGACAACTTAAACAATAACATATCAAAACCGGACAATTTTTGTATGGTTATTAAAAACATAAAAAAACCCTATCCATTGTCACCCGTCAACTATAAAAATAGGCAAAGAAACCATGCAGTGTCCCATAACAATAGCTAATGTATTCAACAGCTACTTTGATGGAAGTGCCGCCACCCTGATTACACAAAACAAAGGTAGTTCTGAAGTAGAAATGTGCATGCAACCCACAACCTGGTACAACGATGCTAATGAATGCAATGTCATGCTAGTAAATGATAGTGAAATATATGACCATCTCCTCAACCCAAAAATGAAATCTCAATCTACCAACTACCAGCAATGTTATTAAAGCTCAGTGCCTTGGTCACTGCCCATCCTATTGCATACCTGCTTAATGCCTCCTTGTCATCTGGGTGTATGCCCAAAGCCTGGAAAGTGGGTTGAGTTGTGCCTATCCACAAAACAAAAACTCCCCACATTATGTAAAATTCTAGAAAAATGTGTCCACATGCAACTATACAGATATTACTGACAGACCAGTTTTTCCACCTCGCTTCATTCGGGCTTTCGTCCAGATCAATCAACAGTCACTGCCCTCCTAACAGTTTGCAGTGATATCAAGACTGGCATGGAAATGTGGACCTCATTGGAGCTGTTATTTTAGATTTTGCAAACGCATTTGATACAGTAGACCAAATATTCCGATAAGCAAACTCCAAATTTCAGAAATGGGTAATCATTCTCTAAACTGGTTCAGATCCTATTTAGCAGACAATATGTGTCTGTTGTTGACAATATTTCCCTTCCACTCAAAGTAATAAGTGGGATTCCCCAAAGGTCCATTCTTGGCCCTCTTCTATTTTCTCTACTTATAAATGATCTAACCACACTTTGCAAAGCATATTCTGTCCACATCTATGCAGATGACAGAATAATCTACACTAAAAATGTAAACATATCTCAACTAGAAGCTGTGTTACAACATGTTTTCCCTGAAATTGAAAGATGGATAGCAAAGAACAAACTGTTTTTAACAACCAACATAACAGTCACAATGGTATTTGGTACAAGGTAATCTGCGTAATCTCTGAAATAGCCATTTATTCATAACTTGGACCCAGTGGAATCCTACAAATATCTTGGCAGGTGGCTTGACCCAAGCTTTACTTTTGGTATTCATACTGATAAATTAACATCCAAACTTTATCCGAAAATAGTTGCTGTGTTAAGAAATAAATCCTTTTTAAGTCCTCTGCTAAGAAAAAGTATTGTTCAACTGATGTTTCTGCCAGTCATAGATTATGAGGACGTAGTATATGCACCAGTGCCAAAAATCCATCTTGTTAAGATTGACACTACGTATAACTCATTATGCTGCTTTATCCTCCAATGTAATTACACTACCCATCACTGCGATATGCTTAAGGAACTAAATTGGTTAACACTCAAATCTAGACATGCCCTTCACCTTTCTTGCTTAGTACACAACCACTTCTCTGGAAAATTACCAGACTACCTGAGCAATATGCTCACTCCAGATCCCTATACTAACTATAACCTCCGCTCCACTGCTAACAACTCACTGAATATACCACACTACAAGAAAGAAGCCGGATGATCTGCCTTCTCCTTCAGAACTCCGAAATTCTAGAATAACCTGCCTGAAAAAATCAGATCTTCTCCCAGTCTAGAATTTTTTAAAAATAACTGCTTCTTTATATCTAAAACAATATGTAACTGTATATAAATGTTAGTATATATGTATGTTTATATATGGGATCAAAATTTCCAATAGCCAATGGCGAGTGAAAATTTAGCCCTGGCAAGTAGAAATTCAGCCCTGGTGGGTATGTTATGGCTTGCAGTGGCGAGTAACTTTTCAGGTCTGGCTAGTATGAATGAATGAATGAATATGTTTATTTATATAGCGCCACAAGTGTACGCATCGCTTTACAATTTCAGGGTTTAAACAATACAGGGTTATAGGTGCTTTGTAGAGCAAAACATAGGGTGCAAGGTCCCTGCCCGAAAGCTTACAATCTACTTCATATTTTAAGCCCTGTATATATATATATATATATATATATATATATATATATATATATATGTGTGTGTATCTATATATATATATATATATATATATATATATATATATATATATATATATATATATATAAGCAATTCGCTTTGGTAGCACTCTCTGTTACTTCTTCAACCCGCCTGGGTGCTGCGCCAGTAAATCAAATCATACACACAGGTTGCTGGATAGACGGCACTCACAGGACTTCTTTAATGTTTAAAAACAGAAATGTTTATTTGTATCAACGTTTCGCCCACATTTCGTGGCCTTTATCAAGATTTTGATAAAGGCCACGAAATGTGGCCGAAACATCGATACAAATAAACATTTCTGTTTTTAAACATTAAAGAAGTCCTGTGAGTGCCGTCTATCCAGCAACCTGTGTGTGTGTGTGTGTGTGTTTGTGTGTGTGTGTGTGTGTGTGTGTGTGTGTGTGTGTGTGTGTGTGTGTGTGTGTGTATATATATATAGATTAAATGTTTCTCTATTTGTGTAAATATGTAACTCTTCACTGTAAACTTTCCAGTATATACTTCAAAACAAGAGAAATATTAATGTATTCTTCCTGATAAAACATTTTCTAAATAAAATAAATATTTGAGTTATTTAGACTTAGATTATTCTAATTAGCCCTACTTTACAGTAGTAAAATGGACAGACTAGATGGGCCGAATTGTTCTTATTTTCCATCAAATTGTTTTTCATGAAAAAAGTGCACTTTTCCTTTAATGCAATTATATAGATCCATCTTTTTCAAATTTACTTTGTTGAATGTGGACAGCAATTTCATGTAAGAAATAAATACATTTTTTTCAAATTATGGTCTGTATAAATTGCATGTGATAATGTTATCACTGGTTTTATCTACAAATGTTCAAATTGACTTCAGTAGGTATCTGTAAGATAAAACCAGTGATAACATTTATCACTATACCTAGGGACTTCAATGTATTCACCTGATAAAACATTTTCTAAATAAAATAAAAATTTGAGTTATTTAGACTTAGATTATTCTAACTAACCCTACATTACAGTATGAAAATGGGCAGACTAGATGGGCCAAATTGTTCTTATCTACTGTCAGATTCTGTGTTTCTATTATCTTCTCCACTCAGTGACACTGGTCAGCAATGCAATGCCCACAGAAAAGTAGAAATAGAGAGACAGACTGATGCAGGGAAGACAGACTGAAAACTTACACTGCGGGATGTCTGTGAAAAAATGTGTATGCTCCTTAACCCAGGTAACCCCTGCCTGATACACTTAACCCACTAACTATAAGGGTTATGTTTTAAAGGGATAGTAATGTTTAAATTTTACTTTATTTAATATTGCAGGCATTAAAAAATAAGCACATCTGTGTAAGTCTTATCTCTCAAACCTTTATGGTTTGAGAAATATCACTGGCAACAGTTCCCCCCTCCAGGCTGTTTTAGTGCTGTATGGGACAGCAGCAGATTCCGGTCATCTTCAGCAGAGCCGAAATGCCCTATTTCAAAATAAATACTTCATTGGAATGGTAGACCATTTCAATTAAGTATTTATTTCAAAATAGCGCAATTTCGGCTCTGCTGAAGAGCCGCAGGCTGATCCCGGGACCGGAATCTCCTGCTGTCAGCTAGATGGCAGACTTTTGTGAAGCAGCCTGGAGAGGGGAACTTTATCGCGTTATATCTCTCAAACCTTACACAGATGTACTCTTTTTTGCCTACAATAATTATTAAAGTTGAATTTAAACATTACTATCCCTTTAAGTTTGGGGATGAAATGGAAGGTTGTACAGAAGTCAGGCATATCTATATATTTTGCATTGTATTTACAGTTGCCTGCATATAATGACAGCTATTGCAGTCAGCATATAGATCACACCTACTCATAACAAACAATAAACTTTAATACTATGATAATGGTTTATAGGTGCAATTATCTATGTCAGATTATACCCTGAAACAATCTAGAAGTAAACTACAATACATATCAAATGCAAATAAATATGGAGATAATTGGTGGCTGAATAACACCTATCTAGGTAAGACCTTCTGTTAAATAAATGAACACACAATTTTTCTCAGGGATTAGTTAGTTGCCCTTCAAACTGAGGCCTGACAATTTGACCTTACTTTGTTTAGATCAGATGTGGCAAAGTATGGCCTGCAGACCATTTGTCCCTGGTCTGTCTGGCAATATGCATAACTCTAGTGCAGCTAGACAGAAAAAATGTAATTTCAGTCTTTATCTGAAAAGGAAGCATATACAGTTTATCACTAAGCACAGCAGTGATATAATGTTCCTGATCAAAGAGGCTCAGAAATTATATTTTCACTGCACAACAGTCAAGGCAGCAATTCACCGGCTGTGGTCAGACAACCAGACACACAACTGAATTATTTTCACTCACAACTTCCATCTCTCTCTATCTAACAAGGTTCATAGTGGTAACAAAAATAAAGCATTTTCAGTGCTGCACTTTTTTCAGAAAAACTCCAAACATTGTTGTATATGGCCATGTTCACATGGACCAGCAGTTCAGTGCTTACACAGTGCATTTCACCAGCTGTATCAGCATGCTTACACTGTGGTGCGTTCAGCTTAAGCACATCCATGTGGCAGTACTCTGGATTTGCACTCTGATTTATGGTACCACCATGCAGAATGTTCACACCGCTACATTAGTGGCTGTTATGCCATCTGCAACCTCTAACGACGGGTCAACCCACGTTGGAGTTAGCCATAAATATCTGACTCACTCTGATGACTCACAGTGGCTCAATTCCAGTATGCCCCCCCCCATGAGAGAGGATTGCTGGGGGCATGCAGAAGAACTGAGGTGAGTTGCAGTCATCTGTAGGATGCCACTTAGCTACATCTACCGGTTGTTGCTCCACAACTGTACCTCCATATGGAGTAATTAAAGCCAGAGAATTTTGGATATCATACAGAGGATTCTTATGTATACCATAATAAAGGTTTAATGTTTTTATCGAGTAATCTGTTTTTGTCAAGGAAAGTGCGTGTTTTTCTGGGCTATGTGTGAGTTGCAGTCGCCCATAGGAAGCAAGCCTTACTCTTTCACACGCACCTCACTCTCTATTCGCTAGTTACCTCTAAGGAAGGGTACTGCTAGTGGGGCAAGGGTATGAGGCATTAAACATATACAATCTGTTTTGTTTTGTTTGGAGGTGCAATATAACTATGTCACTCCAAAAAAATGTTAAAGAGCGATATCGCTTGGACCAAAATAACTGCCCACCCTTGGCCTACATGATAAGTTCTGAGCAGCATCCTGTTCTCCCTGTTTCGGCTATGTTTTTATGTCTTTGTTTATTCAACAAATGTTCCCATTTGTAAAAAGAGCAGCAAAGTATTATGTAATAGTATTTTCTTCTAAATATAATATTTCATTTTGAATATAAAATACTCTAAGCTTGTATTCATATCTCCAGATATTCAGAAACACATTACCTTACCAAACTATAGTAATCTACAGAGAATACAATAATAACTCAAAACAAAATTAACCCTTTGGGTACCAGGAGGTATCTGGATACCTCTCTGGTATTCAAAGGGTTAATTTTTTTTCTTTTCCTAAACTTTTCTTACTTAACCATATAAGGACCAGTGTGGCGAGCAATGCATTGCAAGACAATTAACGGCTCCCTTCAGTGCTCCTTAAAGGGGTAATATATTTTAACTGTTTCCATGATTATCTATGTGTACTTACAATGAATCACCTGTTCAGTTCTCTCTTTCCACTTACAGTCGTGTGTGCTCTCTCTACCTGCAGTCTGTCTGTCACAAGAATCTGTGTCTCTCCAGTGATTCTCAGTCTCAGTCATTAGTACACATTCCAAAGAAAGGTTTTCTGGATATCCCTAATTAAGCACGGGTAGATTATTCATAGTAGTTAAGGCACTGATTAATCCCCTGTGATTAAGCAGAGATATCTTGAACAGCTGACCTGCTGGTGTGCCCTGAGGGCCAACTTTGAGAAACACTGCTCTATTCACTTGATGGGGGATATGTATTACACAAGACTTGTGTGTTGCTAAAATTCACGACAGGTCATATTTATAATGGAGGAAAGTAAAGTTTGTAAATATATCAGCCTGAGAATATTCTGACACAATTTGCAATTGAGAATACTTTTTCGCATACACAGTTACTATATGCATCAATTAAAGGGACAGTAATGCCCCATAAAAAAAACGTAGAGTTTTGTAGAGGTTAAAAAAATAAACAATATGCCACAAATCCTTTCTCTCAAACCACTATGGTTTGAGAGATAGCCTCCGTTAAAGTTCCCTCTCCCTCCTCTTCTCCTGACATCAGCTGTAAAGCTGACAAAAGGAGATCCATGTCGGCCGACACGAGGAGGCTCTTACAGCTGACATCAGGAGAAGAGGAAGGAGAGGGAAACTTTACCAGAGGATATCTCTCAAACCATAGTGGTTTGAGA
Organism: Rhinophrynus dorsalis; assembly: GCA_037306005.1. Classification (NCBI taxonomy): domain Eukaryota; kingdom Metazoa; phylum Chordata; class Amphibia; order Anura; family Rhinophrynidae; genus Rhinophrynus; species Rhinophrynus dorsalis. The sequence goes on from CM074723.1 coordinate 413,275,826, forward strand.
GAAAGGATTTGTGGCATATCATTTATTTTTTTTTAACCTCTACAAAACTCTAAACTTTTTTTATGGGACATTACTGTCCCTTTAAGAACAGGTTATACCTGGCATTAAGATTTAAGCCTTTATTTTTGGAACAATTAGCAAGTTCTTTTATAAGTATTTTGCAACACAATTTTTAATTGGACACACCCATTTCTCCTCCGCTTTTCAAAAAAGTCCACTAACTGGACTTATCACTTAGCAAAAATGTTGCAAAACGTTCATACATATCTTTGTACTCCAGTTTTAACCCCTTAACGACGGGCCACGCATGCACCTTGCGGTCCGTTAAAGACCACGAAGCATTTTTTTTTTTTTTGCGGCTGTGTTCCAGACTCCCCGAACGGCGTGCAGCCTCGAGGGGAACCCGGAATTCCATGACGGTCCAGTTCCGTCATGGGTCGTTAAGGTTACAACAACCCATGACGGAACAGGACCGTCATGGGTCCTTAAGGTGTTAAACATCTCCTTCACAGATTTGACAAAATGGATAGTAAGCCACATAGAGTGAGCTCACAATCCTTTGGATGTAAACAGATGTTCACTGACTGCAGGTAGAAAATAAGAGCTAAAATAGCTGATTAAATGTAAGTACACACATTTAAACAAATAAATGCAGTTATACAGATCCATCCTTTTCAAATTTACTTTGTGGCTGAATGTGGCACTGATTTCAGAAATTAAATAACTTTGTTGATACATCACATTTTTTTCAAATGATGGTCTGGATTCATTGCATGTGTTAGTGCTATAACTGGTTTTATCTACAAATGTTCCCACTGACTTCAGTAGGTATCTGTAGGATAAAACCAGTGATAGCATTTATCACTATACCTGGGAACTTCACCCTCTTGAGTCCCTGGAAAGGGCTTATGTTCTGAGACCCAGGGATGTAAATGATGTGATTCATGACATAAAAGGGGGTGGGGATTAATTGGATGGACAGGACTTGTCATTATTGTTTCATAAAGTGGGTAGAAAGTGTGCAGAGCAAGGTTGAAAAGGAGAAGTGGGAGGAACAGGGAGAGAAGGAGGAGAAGTGGGTGGGAAGTGGGAGAAACATGGTGGGAAGGAGGAGAATTGGGCAGGAAGTGGGAGGAACAGGGAGAGAAGGAGGAGAAGTGGGTGGGAAGTGGGAGAAACAAGGTGGGAAGGAGGAGAAGTGGACAGGAAGTGGGAGGAGCAGGGTGGGAAGGACGAGAAGTGGGCAGAGTTTCACAGGCTACACCATTACCGTAGAATCACTGCCCTGGAGACCCGGTAATTTACACTAAAAACCGGAGTCGCTTGGGCAGATCTAGAAAGTTTCCAGGTAAGTTTATCATTTACAATATAATCTCAGTATAGGCTAAACAAAGAGGCTGATGTACTAAGTAAATCTGGAGTAATTCTTGGGCATACCAGCTGCACCATATGGGGACAAACTAATAATTCCCATCAATATAAATACTGCTGTTAATTCCATGAATGCTTGGGAGATCTCCAACTCGTTCCTCGCAACACATTGGAGGCCTTTCTAGCATTCTTGGGGTTAAAACCCCCATTTAAATTAAAATAAATTTGGGGAATTTTTATGTCTCCTATGGTGCAGTTATTCCTCATGTTCTTGGTACATCAGCTTTAAGGCTTTTTAAGGCACTCACAATATATTGTTGGTGAGACTGCTTCACTCTCCATTTCACTAACGAGATTCTTGGCCAAACAGCTGTAATCACCGATGTCTATTTTCTTTACAGGAGCAATAAAAAATGTGTCATTGTTCTGGGAAAAGGTGTAAGCTGGATTAGTCTCCAGCGGTTTCCCATTTTTGAGCCACTGATACGTAACCCTGGTTCCTTTGGCCACTAAACATCTAAACGTGATATTCCCCACTTGTTCCACGGCTCCATGAGACGGTTCAGTTCGAACAATGGGCTTCGACACTGGAACTGCAACATAGGAAAAGAGATGGAAATTAATATTTTATTACTTAATTTAATAATAATAAACTAAACAATGGGCCTTATATATAAAGGGAAAATGAAGCAATGCTGGAGCAAACCAACGGCACCTTAGGGGAGTGCTTCCCAACCAGTGTTCCCTTTAAGGCAGAGGTAGCCAGTTCTGGTTATCCAAAGCTACCAACAGTGAATGGTTTTAGGATATTCCATAATGAGCACAGACAGACCAATCAAAGTGACTCAGACAATTATTAGCCCATCTGCACTCCCACTGGGATATCCTAAAAACAGACAACATTTTTGTTTGAGGTGAAAATCTTCGCCCATCCCTATTCATGACATAGTACAATATGTGGATAATGTAGCCATCCTTTTTAGCAGGTCAGGTATTAAAGACACCCCTAACTAAGCATGGGTAGAAAAATAATGACTTATCCACTAACTACCCAATGGCATTCAAGCAGGGATACCCTGAAATTCTAATCTTTTGGTTTATTCTGAGTGCTGATTTTGCTATATACTACTCTACTGTAAGCAACCATCATATAGTAAGGAGAAAAGAAACAGAAACAATGGTTGAAAGACAGGCTTATACCTATATCATAAACCTGTCTCGCTTTGGTTACTCCAGGTTAATCCTCTATAAGTCATGCTGTTCCTCCTAATAATAAAAACTTTATATTTTTTGTCATTTGTTTCAATTTGCATTAAACATTTGATAAAGCGCCATTTTGAGCTGTGAAAAGTGCAGTGTTATTACATGGTCTCTTGTAATAAATATAAAGTTGTTAGTATCGAGAGGAACAGTGTTACTTTTGGAGGATTAACCTTGAGTAACATGAGCGGAGACATATTTATCGTCTGTGACTGCTTGTTGTGTTGAGAGAAGGTATAAGCTGGTCTCTCAACCCAGTTGAGATGGCTGTGCGCTCTTTAGTCTTGCGCAGTACAGACTGCCCGCGCCGTGGCTGTTACGGAGCGGAGCTCTTCGAATTCAGACCGGAGTCTCACAGAGAGGACTCCGGTCTGAATTCGGAGCTCTTCACTCCGTATCAGCCATGGCGCAGCCACTCTCTACTGCTCATGCCTACAGAGGTGGAACTGTGGCCCGTGTAAACAAGCCTTTCAACTTGTTTACAATATAGCACCATTGGCACCCCTTTCTTTTTTCTTTTCTATGCATTATCCCTGTTTGGTGGTTTTTGAAGAGTAGCTGCTCTTCCCCTGTAGAAGTGCTACATATTTTTGTTGTGTGCTGGATGGAATATGGAGCCTTCTATTAGGGCAATCAGTTGAAATATTCCCCTACACATTGTTGCTGGTGGCCACATAAATATTCTCCAGCCTATATATATTTGTTAGTAGGATCTCAATTTTGGTGATGTTGTGGTTGCACATTGGAAGGTTCCCTCTTACTCTCTTGTGCTAGGTTGCTCAGTTTTTCTTGCCTTTGGCGGAACACTAGTTTCCATTTATATATTTATGTTCTGAGAAGCAGTTAACATATTTCTCGGAATATAAGATGCACCAAACTTTTTGAAAGAAAATGTAGAAAAAATATTTCAGTGCAAATCCACCACTTTCTCTGCCCTCTCAGGATGTGAAAGTCTGGATAGGGCACTAACATAGTTTCAATGCATATCTGAGAATTGAATCTATGATGGTGCCATGTCAGGACCTGAAGATCCTGACAGGACACTAATGCATTTTCCCTATGGTAGAGATCCCTATAGTAGAGGTCCACTGATGAAGTGGGCGGCAAAGGGAAGAATGCCGTCCACTGGACGGAGCTCCCATTATTTCCTCCAGGGGAAGTGGGGAGTGAGAGAGAAAGCGGGGACTCAAGATATGGTATTCAATGGGAATTTGGTGAATATTTTTCCCCTGCCATGCAAATGGTTTGCCCCAGAATCTATCAACTAATTGTCATATATGCAAATCTTTTCAGTATATTTTGAAAATTCTAATGAACAAACATGAAAAACAGAAAATGTACGACATGCAAATCATTCAATAAACAGAAGCTGAAAATGAGTATGCTGATTAATTCTCATATAGCTGCCAACAAGCACTGGTAGGAAAGACGCATGTTACATGCAGTATGAACCAGTATAGATCTCATGGGTTTCTGTGGAGTCTCTGAAATGCCCTTGTCAGATCAGGTTTTGGCGAAACCTTGAACATCTGTAAACAGTTATTAACCCTTCAAGCTCCAGGTAGATATACAACGCATTGACTAGCAATGGGTTGCATACCCCTCTGGCACTCAAAGGGTTGAGACAAAAGTAAAGCATTTCTGGGAACAGACAACTGTACTGTATGCAGGAAAGCAACTTATGTGACCATGTGCAGAAAGCAGAAATGAATCAATTCCAAACAAACCACCTGCATAGGCTTTTAATCACTTAAATTCTAGAGAGAGCTCTAATGCATTGTTTGCAGTCTGTTGGAGACCTCTCTAGCATTCAAGGGTTAAAATCCCAATTTAAAGTAGTGGATATTAATATTTAGTTCCTATAGAGCAGTTGCTTTTGCAGGGAATTGCCCCACTTTTTTCGTACATAAGCCTGAATGTTTAATGAACAACAATTTAAATAAATGGGAATTTGGGGTTATTCTTTTCCTATGGCGCAGTTGGTTTGCCCCAGAATTGTTTCACTTTTCTCTCTGAGTATAACTTGATTTCAGTGGGTCTTTCTTTGACACTTATGGGACAAACATATATTTATATTGCAGGGGGGAGTAGTAATAGTTACAAGACTTCAGATTTCTGTCTGTTAAAGTTATAGTAACCAAATTTATATAATGACTCACTGGAAACCACAGAAACTATTGAACTTAGTTTGTTGTTTCACATAATTTGTGAATGGGAATTCCCAGAAAGAATTCCTCCATAACTTATAATGTATGTGATGCTGGCTGTTTATAGAGCAGATTTCCTGGTAAAGGAGAACTAACCATGCATTTCTATGGGCAGAAAATCCTAATGCCCATTATGAGTTTTGCTCTTGTGCCCTTGTTCACTGAGTCCTATATGTATGTCCATGGAGACAAAAAACTAGCAATGTCCGTTCTACATGACACAACTCCAGAATTGCCGTGCAAAGGAGCGGGGAAAAGGCGTGGCTAAACTATTCTCTATAGAGGAAAAGAACATTTTTGTAACTAATGACAAAAAAATGTCTTGCAAAAGACAAAATTTGTACGTTAAGAAAAAGGTGGAGGGAATGGGAAGTTCTGAATGTGAGAATTTTTGTCTTTAGTTAAGATATTTTTTGTCATTACATACAACATTTTTGCCTTTACATATGACAGTTTCAGTCAGGACAAACGACATATTTTCGATCATATCACGGTTGTCCCGTGGACTGCTGGCACCCGTATCCTTTTCCTGTACTTATCCTGGTCCTCCCGGCAGGTGGCCGGCGGTGTGCCAGTCACTTGAGCATTCCTGCTACCTCATGGAGTTGTGCGTGCATCTGTGTGCTGCTTTTGTAGCCTAGGGTGACCACGGGTCCCGGAACGTCCGGGACTGTCCCTTATTTCAGGGACATGTCCCGCGTCCCGGGTCCCCTTCAACCGGGACAATGAAGTGTCCCGGAATGAAGCCAAGCCGCCCTGAATGTCAGCCTGCAAGCGGTGTGTCACATCATGGACGCCGCTTGCAGGCTGACATCCAGGGCGGCAATGCAGCTTACCTGATCTCCTGGAGGTAAGCGCTCTAGTAATACAGAGCGCTGGGAGATGACATCATCTCCCAGCGCTCTGCATTACTGAGCACAGCGCGCGGGAGCTTCAGCTCTGTGCCGGAGGAGGCACAGAGCTCCCTCTTGACACGCCGCTAGACCACCAGGGACTCAAGGTAAGGCAATAGGGTGACCACGTCCCGGAATGGCAGAAGGGAAATGTGGTCACCCTATTGTAGCCTCGTGTGCGAGTGGCTCTTACTTGTCCCACCTTGCAGACAGACTACTTAAGCGGCTTGAACTCTGGGCTTATTTGCCCTTTCGTGGTGTACTAGTGCGTTAGTTTCCTCTGTCTGCTCTCCGCTGTGACCCTCGCTTGGCTGCTGATTCCGCTCGGTGTATGAAATTTGGCCTTGTCTGACTACCTGCTCCGTGTATGAACCTTGGCCTTGTCTACTACCCGCTCCGTGTATGAACCTTGGCCTTGTCTGACTACCCGCTCCGTGTATTAACCTTGGCCTTGTCTGACTAACCGCTTTGTGTATGAACCTTAGTGCAGGCATTGGCTCAGTGTTCAGCTCCTGGGTAGTGGACTGTAGCACTGTCCTCACTCCTGACCCTGGGGAAGGTTGGGGAAGTGCTTTTATCTGTATATTGCCTTAATAAGGTGGTATTGATCTTACTGTGCCTGTGTTGTGTTCTTATTTACATGAGTCACCGTGACAGATCACAACCGACACTCTCTGAAAATATTAATGATCCCAGCGAAACTGTACTTTGAAAAGTCGTTGCAAACAACAAAAGATATTTCGCTACTTCTTTGAACATATGGTCCTAAATGTTTTCTGTATATGATTTAAATGTGCAAACAACTCTATAAGATTGTGTTACACACCTTCTCCTCTATATTAAACAATTATATATAAAATTACATATAAAAGTTATGTAGGCTAGTTTCTATCCTCCTAGGTCAGGGGTGATGCTGAACTAAAAATACATAGAGTACAAAAATGGATTAGCGAAGAAAAGAAGGCAACAATTAAAGAACAGGACAGGAAAGAGAGTCCTAAACAGCAGACAGAGGAATCATGTCATACTCCTAATATATGCATCAGAGAAAAGTTTGGCCTTGATCTCTGCAGATCAACTTACAGTACATTGCCACGGGACAACAATATACCTATATGCAGGGCTGTCCAAGGTCAGTCCTCAAGGGCCAATAACAGGGCAGGATTTAAGTATTTATCTTATTAAGCAAAGGTGAGTCAATCACAATGAGCCACTGATTACCTCACCTGTACTTAATCAGAGAAATCTTTAAATCTGGGCCTGTTGAACTTGGACAGCCCTGACTATATGGATTACAATTACATCAGGATCATTATTTGCTGAGGTTGGGACAGGACTTTAATACAAGACAAGCAACAGAGATACTGCAGTGAGTTTTATGGTATGCTATGACTTTACATATTATTTTTATTTGTAATTAAATATTTTGTATATTGTTTAACCCCTTAAGGACCTGGAAAATCTGGGGTGGTTTGCACATAAGGACTGGAGCAGTTCTGACCTTTTTGACTATGTCTTTGTTCAACAGTGATTTACCTCTTAATATTTTATTCCACCCCCATAAATTATATACCGTTTTTTCACACACAAGCAGAGCTTTCTTTTGATACCACACTTATATGGATAACCCACCATTTATTTTATTAAAATTAAAGAAAATGGTAAAAAAAAATGTAAAATAACATCATTTTTATTGGTTCTCTTGTGATTATTTGGGCACAGTGGGTTAATTTTGTATTGGAGACTGCATGAAAGGTATGACTGGTCATTCATACCTGCAAAATACGCAGTTTTAGGGGTGCAATGTCCCTCTTTCCCTCCCTATTTTGCCAATTTTTTACATTTATGTATATTTGTATGGTGTGGATAAATATATTACTTTGCTCCACAACAGTGAAACTGCCATTAATGTTTGTTCAAACTATGTAAGATGTGTTTTATACATTGGTCTGTTTAAATCAGATATGTTAGTGTGATCAAATTTATAAAAAAAAAAAAAAAAAAGTTGCTGTTAGCAGGTCATTAATTGACCTGCATTCATCTCTGCAGAATGATAGCAGCATGCACTGAGACTCACCGCTATCATTTAACCCTTGACTGCAAGGGTCCTTATGGGAAGATTACCCATGATGGTCCTGGCACGTCATGGGTCCTTAACGGGTTAATCAAAGGAGTGATCTCCTTTTCTTTCATAAAACTGAGTCTTATAATGTTTCATCTCCAGAGAAAGTGGCCACCTGATGAAAGCCCCCACCCCACTCCAAAGTCAAGGAGAACCTCTGACTGTTGTTGACTGATTTCCCTCCCCACAATGCTCTTGGTCACAAAATACAGTCTGAATAATGCGTGAAGTCAGGTGTGAAAACCTAGCACTGCGTGAGGACAGGTGTGCAAACTCTGTGATGCTGGTGTATTAAGTAGTAATGGAGAAATGATGGGGCAGACCAGCTGCACCACAGGAGACTGATAAGCAGCAAAAATAAATTGATATGTGGCTTTTAAACCTTTAACCCTTTCATTGTCAGAAAGGCATCATAACATCTAAATGATTTGGATGCCTCTCTGGCTCTCAGATGGTTAAATGCTAGAGAGGTCTCCAACGATTTGAAAAGAAATATGTTATATACCTCACTAGAATTCAAGGGGTTAATGCCCCCATTTAAATGAATGGGATTTAGATGATTTTTTATTTTTCCCTCGGGGAGGCTGATTTACTAAGAGAGATTAAGGTAATTCTGTGGTAAACCAACTGAACCATATGGGAAAAATGCTATTTATTTTTATTCAAATAGGACTTTTATCCGCTTCAGGTCTCCTCTTTTCCTCTCACTAGAATTCAAGGGATCTTATAAGCCCAGTTTAAATCAATAGAAATGTTGTGAATCGATTTGTTTTAAGCTACTATAATCGTAGAGGCTTAGCACTGTGAGAACTTGGGGGTGAGTCCACAATATTCTATGAAGTAAGTAAATGGAGCTTTCACCCCCATGAAATCTTACGTAAATCAATACATCTATCATAACTACCTATATGTTCTTTCTCCATTTTTTTTAAAATGCAATGCTTATATAAGGTTTTTTTTTTTTATTAAAGTACTTGTCAGACTACGGTGGAAGCTATACCGCACTGCTCTGCAGTCAATCCTTTGTACAGGTACACTACATCCACCACCCTACCCAGCTTTCTCCAGCACTCCATGTGCTCTCTGGTCCCTTCAATAAGTGTGTCTATTTCAGTATAGTGAGACAGCCCACTTCCTCTTCTAAAACACAGAAGACTAGTGAAGCTGGATGACTGTGGGCATTAGAACAAATAATGGGGTATATTCACGTGTACCACACATCCCGGATTTAGGCAACACTGTGGAGCATGCTACAGGGAGTGAAGGGGCAGGATTATAGAAGAGGACTGGCAGTGCCCCAGAGGGAGAGCTCTGCCAATCATACGTCATCAAGATGGAGGTTCTCTCCCTCTTGCAAATGGGTATTTATTATCGAAAATTTTAAACCTGAGGATAAATTATTGAGATTATATGGAGCATTTAGGCACACTTGGGGTAGGAACATGACAGGTCCACTTAAAAACCGGAGTAATTTAGTAATGCTATTATTTAACCCTTTAATGTGAAATGCTTTTTTTTTTTTTAGAAAGTATTTTACCAGGAACAATACATTGATATTATCTCTCATTTTCAAGCATGTACTGGACTCATTTTATCTACCTCAGAGGGGTGAAAGACGGGGCTGACCTTGCCGGGACTAGAACCTGCAATCTTACGGTTTAAACAGATTCTACAGCTGGACCATTAACCAACTGAGCTATTGCGCCAGCTTTCAGACCTCACTAGCATTAAAAGGGTTAAAAGGCCAGCTACTTTGTACTTTGCCCAGGGCACAGTAACTGTTTAACCTTTTAAATAGACCCCTCTGGTTCTTAAAGGGTTAAAACAGCCCTGCTACAAACAACGTGTTTCTTTCCCAGAGTCAGGAGATAACTGGTAAATATAGGCCTCCAGCCCCACCTGTCATCAGTGACCCAAATAGATTATCTGAAAATCATCATGCTTATTCATTTGAAAATACAGTGTTGCATACATTTTGTATACAGTACACACAGAGCTATTTAAAACACAAACATTAAACTTTCAACTACAGCTGTTATCTTATCATGTTATAGAGAAAAGTTGGAAACCAAAATGTATCCCTTTGAGTGCCATAGTGCTTTGCAATGCGTTGTGTACCCATCTGGCACTCAAAGGGTTAAACTAGAGGAAAAGCCGATGAGGCTGATGTGCTTTCTGGGGCAAAACATTGGTGTCATGGTGGACTAATACAAATTCCTAATGGTTTAAATGGGGCATTTAACCCCTTGAAAGCTAGAGAGATATCCAGAACACTGAGAAGCAATGCATGGGAGACCTCTCTGGCATTCAAGGGGTTAAAAGACCCATTTAAATCAATAAGAATTTGGGGAATTTTTGTTAGTCCCCTATGGTGCAGCTGGGTAGCTCTAGGATCACTCCAGTGCTTCTTAGTCAATCAGCCTCTCTGACTTTACCCTTTGAATGCCAGGAGGGAATGCAACATATTATTTTGATGTAGGGTTACACAACGTGATTATCTAATTGGATTGTGATGGAAGATATTATCAGGGCAGGATTAACACCTTAGATGCCCCTAGGCAAGGCACCTCGTATTTTGTAGGCTGCTGGCACCAAGGGGAGGGCAGTGGAAAAGTGCTATGCACCGACATAATTTAACCCCTTAAGAATAAGAAGGGCTGTGCAACGCATTGCACACCTCCCAACATTTCAAATGGCCAAAGAGGGACACTTTTGTTTTAGGTAGTGTTAGGGGTTTGGCTGGTGGGCAGGGCATTACCAATAATTTTTAGGTAATTTCATGATCTTCTGATACTTCTTTGTGTAACTAAATAATTTATAAAAACATACAATGAAGGTTAAACAAACGCTAATGTGAATTTTATTGCAGTGGATCAATGTGATACACTTACATACACCACACACAGAGTGAGCTCCAAAAAAGAGGGACATCGGGGTGGTAAAGAGGGACAGAGAGATTTGGGTCTGAAAGAGGGACTGTCCCTCCTAAAGATGTATGGCATTGCAATGTATTCCTCAGCCCTGTGGTCCTTAAGGGGTTAAATATACATTTGAAAGTCAACATTTACATTTTTGTCTAAGTCTTCATTGAAGAAAAAAGGATCTCCCTAAGCTGGTGCCTAAGGCAGAATAAAGGGCTGAAGCAGCCTGTTTGAGAACCACTGACCTAGTGCATACCACTCAGTGTAACCTAGGGTTGCCACCCAGCCGGTATTTTACTGGTCGGCAGGTAAAAAAATTTGCTTCTGTCCACTGTTAAGTCTATGGAGGGAATGCCATGGCTGGTATTTTTTTTTAAGAAAAGGTGGCAACCCTAGTGTAACCTCATGAGTTGGAGGCAGAGTTTCCACATTATGCCTTTAAAAAGGGGCACATATAAATGGTGACTACTGCATTACTTAATGTAAATCATTGCAACCCACTACTAATCGCCGACACCATGCGGTATGCTTTTTTCAAATGTCCCTTTTTAAATGGGAAGTATCATCTCCGAATAATAACTCCCCACTTACCTTACCCTGGCCAGAAATGATGATGACCCTTCTGAATTTTGTGTTTATTGTTCACATGCTAACATTTTCAGTCACTCCTAGATGTTACGTTTATGGTGGCTGCCATGACAGTTGCTAAAAGAACCTCAGGACATAAACTCTGATCACTGCACATGGTAATCTTAACATATGGTTGCACGCATCTCTGGTCCTTAAAGGGCTCATGCACTCCTACTGATTTGGTTTGAAAATACTACCAACAACTGTCATGGCCACCTCCAAGGACAGGACATTCAGGACTCATTGAATATATTATCTCTTCAACAAAGGCAAAAGGGCAAAATTCATAGGGCATTAGGATTTTTTCTGGCCATAATAAGTTATGTTATTAGGAGGTGTTACTTCCCTTTAAAGAGATGACTTAACATTTCTAATTGTAGTAAAACACCAACTGTGCTTTAATAGAACCAAGCTGGAGAACAAATATATATGTGAACTTGCATATAAACTGGCCTCATTACTGTATAGAGTGGACCTCCATATATAAACCATGAGCAGAAGTCTAGTGCAGGGGGAACTGTGCTCACACAATATGGGTATATCCAGCACAGCTCAGGCCCCTCCTCACAATTACACTGCCTTGTCAGCTCCCAATTCCTTCTAATGGGAACCCAGCTTGAGATATTATAGGCTTTGTGTATAATAGTAAACTGGATCAGTTATTTACTGGCCAAACCAACTGCACCACAGGGGAGAAAAAATTATTTCCAAAACTCCCATTAATTTAAATGGGAATTTTACCACTTGAATGCTAAAGTGGGCTCCAAGGCATTGCAATGAAGGCTCTATGCATTCTAATCAGCTGAGCTTTATTAATTACTAACAATAGAAGCCTGGTGTTACCTGCTTGAATGTAGCTACAGAGCCACACATACACTGTCAGTCACATCAGCCTTGACCCTCTGGTAGTTACATAACCTCACATACACATTCAGTCACCACAGCCTTGTCACACTGGTAGTCACAGAACCACACATACAGTGTCAGTCACCCCAGCCTTGTCCCACTGGTAGTCACAGAACCACACATACACATTCAGTCACCTCAGCCTTGTCCCACTGGTAGTCACAGAGCCACAAATACAGTGTCAGTCACCCCAGCCTTGTCCCACTGGTAGTCACAGAGCCACAAATACAGTGTCGGTCACCCCAGCCTTGTCCCACTGGTAGTCACAGAACCACACATACACATTCAGTCACCTCAGCCTTGTCCCACTGGTAGTCACAGAACCACACATACACTGCCTGTCACCTCTGCCTTGTCCCACTGGTAGTCACAAAGCCACAAATACAGTGTCAGTCACCCCAGCCTTGTCCCACTGGTAGTCACAGAACCACACATACACTGTCTGTTACCTCAGCCTTGTCCCACTGGTAGTCACAGAGCCACAAATACAGTGTCAGTCACCCCAGCCTTGTCCACTGGTAGTCACAGAGCCACACATACACTGTCTGTCACCTCAGCCTTGTCCCACTGGTAGTCACAGAGCCACACATACACTGTCTGTCACCTCAGCCTTGTCCCACTGATAGTCACAGACCTATATAAACACTTTACATGAAGAGGCAAATATGCAAAGTGGAAAAAGGGAGAGTGTCAGGCTCAGAAGAACAGGTGAAATGGAGAAAGGAACAGTATGAGGTGGAAAATTAGAGGTGAAGCATCAAAGAAGGAAAATGAATGTCTACCACAGTGGGAATGTTCCTTCACCCCTGCCCAATCCTGTCTAAATCACCAACTCATTAAGCATGTTGATTTATTGTTTTGGACATGATTGGGCGGGGTGTCTCACCAATCTTCTCTGTCCTCTTTGAATCACTGCCCTAGTGGTCATGTTCCTGCAGTGATTTGGCCAGGATCTGGGTGGGTGCTTTGCCTCCCCCGCCCAATTATGTCCAAATCTCCACTACCACACATTTGAACCCTGTGGTAGCCACCGCTGGTTGTGTATGTCACATACACAGAATTCTCTCTTTCTCTCTCTCTCTATATATATATATACACACACACACACATAAAATATACATGTGAATATTGTGTGCACAAACATACATTCTGAATTTAAAATCTAGAAATCTAGTCATCCACATGTGTGAAGGAGTAATATTTGTTGGTTTCCCATAGTTTATTTATTTCTGTGTTTAATTAGCATGACTCTTCAACGCTGGAATGGAAGGCAAATCTTAAAACACAATGCAAGGCAAATACCACAAAAATATCTGGCAGAACTGGTGTCAATGACTGTGTGAAAGGGACTGTAACTAATTCTGCTATGCAAGCACAGGTTCTTTGTTTGGCTTTAAACCTTATCTGCACCTGGTCCTTCATCATTATTTCTTTTATATCTTTTTGCATTATATTTAGTTCTGAGACCTTTTTATTAACCCTCATCTGCCCCTGATCCTTCATTTGTATAGAGTAGAGCAAGGTAGGCAACATGAGACCCCGTGGCTGCTGCCGGACTACAGCTCCCATCATCCCATTGCCATACAGGTCCCCACTGTCAGAAGGTTTTCCTACATTAAACAGCACTATCTGAATTTTCCCTGTCAGGTTTAGAATTACCCTACTCAAACAGTTTGGACATATGCTTGTCCTTTAATTGGACATGTTCAGCTAATCAGGTGGGGGTACATATTCCACTGCCTAGTCATATCACTTTAGTTTCAGAGAGAGGTTTAGACAAAGGGTCACTATTAAAATAGTTATCTGTATTGAAGTCTACCTTTAGATCCCACATCGCAGCAAACAATATGGCTAAACTGAACTAGATGGATCATTAGGAACATTAGATGTCATCAGTTTCAGCACCTTGAGGGTTGTGTTGTGTGCAACTTGCATACCCCTCTGTCCCATAAGGGGTTAAACAAATAATTTGTGGTGGACATCTAAGAAAAGCAAAAAAAATTAAAAATAGTATATAGATATATCTGACTGTTTGAAGGATACCACACTAACCTAGAACGACAGCTCCCATCATACCCAACCTTCCTTTGGCTTGTTACAGATGACTGGAGTTATAATCTCCAACAGTGGAGAGCCAAACGTTGCCTATCCCTAGAATGAGGTGGTGGAAGGAATCATAGAATGGTGGCGGAGATGAAGTAGGGATGACTTGGTAGTTGAGGTCATAGATAATGAGAGAAAGGATGGGGAAAGAAAGATGCATGGAAATGGGAAACGGAAAAAGCCTCAACTATTCATTTTATATTCTAACTAAAAGCTGTCCATCAGATAGATAATTAGATAAAATTATTTTCCAGTAAAATCCAAAAGTAACATGGTAGCACAGTTGATAATGCTGAAAAAAAAGACAGGGATCTATCAAGTTCATCCTTTGCATTGCGTAAACGTTTACATTTGATGTTCTTATGCATAAACCTAAATGCCAAAAAACATTTAAAATTCGTTATTTGTAATTCATTGAACTAAGGAACTAAGGCATAGGTTGCATGGCCAGTGATAAATGTTATCAATGATTTTACATAACAGATTCCTATTGAACTATATGGGGAAATATGTAGATGAAACTAGAGGTAACGTTATCACTGCAGTGCAATCCAGGCCTAAATGATAAGCCGGTTGTGTACACTAAATATTCATTCCTCCTCTTACTGCCTCTTTTTCCCTTCTTGAACGTTTATGTTATTCCACCCCGTATACTTATCTCATTCATCACTTCTCTCTGCCTTTTCAGCCATGTCTGAAAGATCCCCACACATTGAAAAGCAATGCTTAAGAAACCTGTCTAGGGTAAAGTTATATGTGTTTTTCTTACTCTTTCATCCCTTCCATTATTTCCACATACTATGTGACCCGATTCTGCAATAAATTAATATAAAATGTTTGTGATAGATGTTTTTTGCTGCCTGCCTCCTATTGGCAGGTCTTACCTATACCACTGAATGGAGGGTGACCAATATTCTATTACAGATACCAAATGAACAACGAATTATTTTGTATCAGTATATCTCTTCAACAAATTCTCTTTTATGAACCAATGATGTCAGAGTAGGCAAATCAGGAGAGATTTAATAATGAAATGCATACTAATGTAGAAATCAGTATTGCATTTTTCCCATGTTTCAATGGGGGAGATTCACTAAGCGGTGATAAAGAGGTGATAAAGTGGAGATGACTTCTCCAGTTTATCGCTTCTCCAATTCCTATGTTATTCTATGGAGCCTATGCACTACGAATTCTTCAGCTTTGGAGATCTTAGTGAATAGGCTCCATGGTATAACATCTCCTCTTTATCACCGCTTAGTGAATATCAACCCTTGTGTTCTGCAACATATCATGAGTATATTAAAATCACTGTACTTTTGAGCCGGAGAAATTTACAGTGTGCAGCGGGTCAGATGGCCATGTATTCAAAGCAATTAAATCAGTGCTTGGGAACCTGAGGCCCTCCAGCTACTGACGACTACAATTCCCATCAACATTGCAATCCTCAACAACTGAAGGACCTCAAGTTCCCCAGCCCTTTGCTGAATAGTCAGAAGCTGTGTGTCTATTTGACTTCCTGTTGTTCATAACTTGGCTGGACTGTGTAAACCTAAACATGGTGCAAGACATACTGTAGGTGCTCTGCATCATCAACAGCACATATTCCAATATGAATTCCTGCACCTTTTACACAAAAATTAGCAACAGTGTTCCTGCATCTATATCTAAACAAAATGTAATACAAAAGTAATTAAAACTCAGCTAGACCAAACACAAAGAAGATGTAATTACACTAACGCTCTGCTTTCAATCAACACCAAAAAACAAGAATTAATGAATTTATAGACTTACCATCAACAGTAACTTCAATCTTTGTTTTGTTTGATAGTGTAGCATTTTTTCCGCCAATGTTGACTTTCACACTATAGGTTCCTTCATCACTTAATTGTAATGAATTAATCAGCAATGATGCATTTGGAGGATTCAAGGAGAATTTATGTGGAAACTCCAGATCTGGAAGCACGGATTGATTTACAGATGTGATAAGATATCTTGGCAGGTTCTCAAATCTTTCAAACAACCATATGATTTGGATTCCAGACACAGAAGTCTTGACATTATATTGAACAAGAAGAATAAGTGGCTTTCCCTCAACACCATGGATAGTCGTTGACGGTGTTGTAAGTATCAGTGCAGAAGAACAAGTACCTGTGTAATACAGACAACAAGAAAGAAACAAAGTAAAATGTTAATCTTCCAACTCATTTATTCAAAGAAGCCTAGACTGTTCACCTTTTAAAGGAATAGTAACCCTTTATTCTGATTTAAATGTTGTGTAAGTAAACAGTATATACAATCAAACTGTCTATACATTTATTCTTTATCTTCACCTACTTTTTTATACCTTTTTATCCTTTGACAGTGAGCTACTTGGATCTCAGTGCCAAGAGAGTTTTCTGGTTGATAGACCATCAAAGCAGAACAGTGTTACAATGTTACATTATCCCTGCAGAGTTCTCTGTGCACTTGTTTTGGATACCCCTCTGGCACGCAAGGTGTTAAGGACCATAGGGGTATGTAATGCATTATACATAGCCCTCTAGTCCTTAAAGAGTTCATTGACAGCAGTTGTTAATTGACATTAGCTTTGTTATCTTGACAGTGTGTAGAACCTTAGCCTAGACATGAGCACCCTCTTTATTTTCAATGCATTGGACCAATTTGCAGATGTCCAACCTTGACTTCCCATCCATTAAATCAGATGCACCTTGTATTCCACCCCTCCCTGTAGGCTGTAAGCTCTAGTGAACAGTCTGTATAAAAGCATATGTATATGTGCAACCACTGCTCCCCAAATGTATACAGCACTGAAGAATATGTACTCATAAATAAAAATATGAATACAAAAATACTATACGTCTGCAAGATTACCTACACTGGGGCTATGTACTATGTAGAACCTGACCAATTCTTAGGTAAAACAACTACACCATAAGAGAAAATCAAATGTCCATTGCTTCAAATGGTCCTTTTAACAACTGAATGATAGGGAGGTCTCCAGTTCATTAATCTGTTTTTAGCATTCCAGAGTGTAAGATCCCCTTTATATCTATGAGCATCTGGGAATTTTTACTTGTCCTCTGTGGTACAGTTGCTCCAGATTTTATTAAGTTCTCTTTAGTACATTAGCGTCAATGTGCTGTTTTCTATCATAGAAATTCCAAAATAGACTTATATTAAACTTTTTCACAATTTGTTATTATTTCTCTTATCTTTCCATGGTACAGATATTGTTGCTCTCCATTGTATAGTTATTGTTGCAGTTAAATCTTGTAATGAGCTTTAAGTTCAATTCCTTCTACCTACCCTATCTGAGGATAACACATGTTCACAATTGAACCAATGTTATCAATGCACATCTGCTGTACTCTTTTCTAGGCTGTAATCCTTGAGAAACACCAAACAAAACCACAGTGTATTGTATAACGATCAACAACTGAAAAGAATATTGCCATTGAATAGTGTTGTTTGAAATGTAATTTTGTTCTTCCTTGTTTACTCTAACTGCAAACCCATAGAAGTCCAACACATGTTTACAAAGCCCACAATGTATCAGCCACACACAGCCACACCAACACACAAGCACACACACAACTACACCTACACACAGACACACCAACACACACACACACCTACACAAACACATTTTATTGTAATGTTAAAAACCATACAGATTCTGAAATGCAGAGGCCTGATCATGGACTCTTATGCACCTTAGGCCATATTCAACAAGATAAAGATGTGCTGTTCTGAAGCAAACCAATGACATCATCAGGGAGAAATGAAAATAAAGCTTTTAACACCTTACATGCTAGAGAGATATCCAATACATTGGAAAATTTCTAGTATTCAAGAGGTTCGACACCACAATTAAATCAAAGTTTAAAAGTAAACTTAGAAAAGTGTTTATTTGCCCCATATGATGCAGTTGTTTGCTCCAAAACTGCACATCTTGTCCCTTGTATGTAATGGGTGCAGCTGGAATAACCCAGAATTACTTAATTTGCTCATAGTACATCAGCCTCTGTGTTGTTATACCTGCTCTGTTTAAAGAAAAAAAAAATAAACATTCAAAGCAGAGGTTGCTGCTGATAGCTGATGTGAGGTAGAACTGTCCTGTAACTTAAGAAACAGCAATCGTTTTTTATGAAAAGCCCATGTTATAGGGGTTTTCCTGATGAGTAAAATAAGGGCACTCAAACTGGTGTCAGTTGTTTTACTCAAAAGTTATAACACTTCAAATTGCCAGGAAGTGAATTAGAGTGATTACTTCCTGAAAGTTCAAACTGACAATATAACTCAGTTTCTTTCACATTCTATGGATAATTGTTTGTCAGCAACCGACCTCCCCTACAGAATTCAACAGAATAACTTACTGGAATCTGACCACTAGAGGACACTGTTCAAAAATCCAAGTGTTTAAATTGTAATAACTCTGAAAATATGCATCTCTTAAGAGTACATTTGCAGTACACAACAGGAAAAGCCTTACAATATGTATTTTTTCATAACAAAAATGTACTGCTCCTTTAAACTTTTGGTTTCTGGATATGTCTCTAATGCATTATTCCTCTATTATTTGGCAATAGGGTGAATATACAAATACAATTCAGCATAAAATCAGGAGCTGGAATTGATTTTTAACCTTAAGCCTGCCTAATACCAAGTTACTAAACTTAATGCTGCTTTTGACAAAAGGTGGATGGTGGGACAGTTTGTGACTGTTTTTGGGTGTTCCTCTCTCGTACTCCTTATAAAACACTATGTATTAAGCATGATGCACAGGAAATGGTGTAACATTCTGTTATTTTCAGGGCTGGATTTCCCAATAGGCAGACTAACCACCTTCCTAGAGCTCCAAATTTTGAGGGGTGCCTCAGCTGTGCTGGCCACACCCACATCCTAAATTGTGGGTGGGGCCAGAGCAATCTCTGTATCCATGCAATAGCTTATACAACCCTTTACAGACTATTATTTAACCCCTTGGATGCTAGTGAGATCTCCAATGCATTGCGGAGCAATTCCTTTGAGATCTCTCTAGCAACCAAGGGGTTAAAGCTTTTATGTCCTTGCTTGTTGTAGGCCAAAGGTATATTGTGTGCCAGGTAACAGTGGAGGAGATAGGCAGTATGGTCATATGAGGAGTTGGGTGTGGTCATGGACTGAGCTAAGGGTGCCCAGAGTGCATTGCTTAGGGGAGCCTGGAATTTAAATCCAGCCCTGGCTATTTTCCCTGCACATGATACTGGGTAGATATAAGGTGATTGCTGGCATTAAAGTAGTAATAATGAAGAAGTGTGTTTGTGTGTGATCCAGTATTAACTACAGAGGCCATTTGCTGCAGCATATATCCTAAAGTGCAGCCACTGGTATGGAGGCTAATGCCAGTGGAGTTGAGGTGGTAGATTATTAAACATATCTCGAAGCCTCTAGCATCCAATACAATGGATACCTATTTGGCACTCAAAAGGTTCAAGGGAAGAGCAATTATTTTACCATAGATGGAAATGCTTGGTGAATCTTCACTGTAGAAAATGTGTTGCTGGACTTCCACCAACATAGACACATTCTTTTGAATCTGAGCTCAGCTGATCCTACAAGCAGCCACTGCAAACATGCCACTGGATGCTGAAAGCATTCTGTTTTTTTACCCCTGGAACTAGCAGGCAGGGCAGTTATACTTGCTGCCTTAAGATGTCATAATTGCATTTTTACGTTGCTTCTCCCAGTATATTCACAGTATTGCTGCAACTTTATCTAATTGTAACAGGCTGCAGATCTGAAATTCTACAACATGCTTATGTCATCCTACATTATGTATTAGCTATTGTAATATGGGCTCACAAATAGGGATGTGTGAAAAGTCCAGCCTTTTTCCTGTTCGAATTTTCAAGGAAAACCAGCAATATGCCACTTTTTTCAGAAATTCACATAAACAGAAACCCTTTACATTTGCTGGCTAACCTTGCCAGTTTCTGTCTATGCTCAAGAATTCCCACTGGGGGAGGTGTCAAACTCAGTATGTGTAGTCTATGACTACTAGTGCAGTTGGACAAGGCTGGGAAGGTGGTGGGGCCAGTATCTGTGAGTCTGTGGCTGCTAGTGCAGTGGGGCAATGTTGGAGTCAGTATGTGTGATTCTGTGGCAGTGATGAAGGACCTCATGTTACTACCAGTGTAGTAGGTAACTACAGGAGGTGAGGACTGTGCTTTTGTTCCAGGGTCCAGCATCCAAGGTGGCACTATCTTCCTTATGGTCCAATAGTTTTAGTTTTGCCTCTCTGAAAATATTTTCGTGTTATGGGACCAAGAAATGTTTGCACCAGGACCCTCCTTGTCCAGTGGGGCAAGGCTGAGGTTCAGGATGTGTCATTCTATGGCTACTAGAGCTGTGGGACAAGGCCGATGGTCAGTATATGTGGTTCTGTAGCTACAGTGGGACAAGGCTGGGGGTTAGTATGTGTGATTCTGTAGCTACATTGGGACAAGTCTGATGGCCAATATATGTGGTTCTGTAGCTACAGTGGGACAAGGCTGGAGGTTTCTATGTGTGACTGTATGACTTCTAGAGCTGTGGGACAAGGTGACAGTCAGTATGTGTGGTTCTAAAGCTACAGTGGGACAATGCTGGGGGTTAGTATGTGTGGTTCTATGGCTACCAGAGCTGTGGGTCAAGGCTAACGGTCAGTATGTGTGGTTCTGTAGCTACAGTGGGACAAGGCAGAGGGTCAGTATGTGTGGTTCTGTATTTACATTGGGACAAGGATGGGGGTTAGTATGTGTGATTCTATAGCTACATTGAGACAAGGCAGAGGGTCAGTATGTGTGGTTCTGTATTTACATTGGGACAAGGATGGGGGTTAGTATGTGTGATTCTATAGCTACATTGAGACAAGGCAGAGGGTCAGTATGTGTGTGGTTCTCTAGCTACATTGGGACAAGGGAAAGGGTCAGTATGTGTGGTTATGTAGCGACCAGGTGATAAGACTTGGGGTTAGTATGTGTGGTTCTATGGCTACCAGTGTTGAGAGACAAGGTTGAGGGTCAGTATTTGTGGTTCTCGGGCTACCAGTGTGGTGGAACAAGGCTGAGGGTCAGTAGGTATGTTTCTGTAGCTATTATGGGACAAGTCTAGGGGTTCAGTATGTGGGGTTCGATGGATACCAGTGCACTGGGCAAGGCTGAGGATCAGTTTGTGTGGGGTAGAAATATATTGCAAAAAGCCACTTTAAGGAATTTCCTGCAGATGGCAAAAAGTGCCATTTTCCTCACTTTTCTCTGTTTAACCTAAATGTTTTGCCTATTCCATCTCACAAATGGCCGTATTTTGGCATCAGTCTTTTCAAGGATACAGGTTCTCTTATCAATGATTTAGTGATTAACCCTTAGAGAACTCAAGAGTGCTAGAAAATTGTCCATCGCTTCTAACACTTCACTTGCCTAACTCCAATTTACTAAGTTTGTTACACTGAAAATGTTCCCTATGATGCAGCTTGTGCCACATGGGGCACTCTATGGGTGTTTCAAGGCATTCCTTTCTTCTGCCCCTCGTTTAACCCTTTGAATACCAGGGAAGTATCCAACGCATTGATTTGAAATCTGTTGATTACTTCTCTGCCACTCAGAGGGTTAATGCAATATTTTAAGAAAGGAACTAAGGACATAGTGTAACTTTACACCAGTTTCTTGCACAAATTATGGGGCTGGTGTAATAGGTTTGTTGGCATTAACACTTTGAGCACAATAGAGGTATCCAGCACATTATGTTTGAATGTGTTGGATACCTCTCTGGTTTTCAACAGGTTAAATTCTTAACAACAGCAGAGTGGGCCTCCCAATCATATGATCTAGTGCAAGGGCTGGGCATCAAGAGGCCCTCTAGCTGCTACCAGATTACAACTGGCTGGCAGAGGACAATGGCACTTATAGTCTGGCTGCAACTGAAGGTCCTCACGTTGTCCACCCTGCTCTAGTGCATACCCTCCAATGCAACCACTGGCTTTAGAGTCTAACACCATAGGTTCTGGTGTGGTGGAATCATACATTCACCCCACTATCATCTACTAATCGTATACCACCATTTATCTTAATCTGATCAGAAAATCCTAATGATTTTTATGAATCAATGGATAGTTTCTCAAAAATCAGTCTTTAATGAGTACTGAATATCTAGTCTACAAAAGTCATGATTCTTTACTATGGGACCTAAACCCTTGAAGACCAAAGGTGCATGTACTCCTTGTAATGTGTTGGGTGTCCCCCTGGTTCTTATGGGTTTAAAGGAATACAAATTCCTAAATATTAAGTTAGCTGATACAACTTTAAACACCATATACTTACAACTAGCATCTCAAAAAATATGTATTTTATGTTACAATATCAATGGTAATTTACAAACAATACAGCACTATCACTTCTGAGACTTATCATGATTGCTATAGAAATGGTAGCCATAGAGTACTGCAAATGCAAAACTGGCAGCCACCACAGAGCATATGTAATTCTTGAATTTTGGGCTCAAGAAACAATTTAGAATTGTATACATACTAGCATAAAGGATATGAAGTATATAAACCTAGTTCGCATGTAGGTGTTAGTGTTTCTTTAAGCCTTTACTTTAATCTGGAATAAATATTTAGGCAACATCCTTCTTCTATAGCCCTGCCCCTCTCCCTTTATTTGAGTCTCTTTTGTCACAGCCCATCTTGCTAACCACAGTGTAGTTAGGCCTATTTGTGCTTTATACCCTGTGTAATTACAGTGCTGTGACATCTGCAGCCCTTCTCCCTGGCTACATCTTATCTCCTGATCTCCTGACCCCTCATTGTCTGTCAATCACTATGCCTCTTCTTCCTCAAATCCCTACTGAAATAAATTGGTTACAGATCCTATAAAGATGTTCTCTTAATTCAAAGTCTAACACATGTTCTATAAAAACTAAAGGAAATTAGAATGTGGAAGAGCAGGAAATGATGATGCACAGTAGAAAAGGTGCTTATCTCTAGGGATCGGCAAAACTTTCCACCTCAAACTGAAATCGGAGAAAAATGGCACTTTCCACTTGGCAAAAAATTTCCTGTGAAAAGTGCTGCTTTTTTCCACTTTTTTTCACCCACTGAAATCAATGGGAACATAGAAGTTACACACAACACATTACAAATAATATTTTATTTCCCAAAGGCACAGTATAAAAGGGGCATGAGGGTGCCTGTATTGGTGGGGTGTGGGGAAAGTATCAGTTGAACAGGGGATGATTTTTGGGGGGTTGTTTACTGGGATTGGGGGGCACTTAATAAAAAAGAAATCCTAAATAAAATAAAGTAAAAATCTAAGACATGGTATAAAGGGGTCTGAGGATGGTGCCTGTGTTGGTGAATTAATTAATCATTTGAACAGGGAATTTGTGTTTGGGGGGGTTCTTGACTGCTATTGGGGGGACAGTTAATAAAAAAAAAAAACAATAAAATAACATAAGATATTTGTATCTAAAGTGACAGAGGAACCCCCTGACATAAGCTGCCACTGGGGTGGACTGATACTTGACTTGATAGAGTATTTTGTAGTGGATGATTTGTTGTTAGAGGCCTTTGTAGGACTAAGACTTATTAGAAGCCCAAGCCCTGAAGAAACATTGATTTGTAGGACTCAAGCTTGTTAGAAACAAACCCCCCAAAAATTGTTTATTTTTTTGTAGGACTAGTTTTTATTTATTTATTATTTTTTTAAATACAAGCCCTGAGAAAAAAATGCCCTACTGGCCTAATGCCAGCAGGTCATGTTGGCCAGTGGCCACTGTCAAATGTCCTCCTGAGTTGCAACTGCTGTTCGTACTGCTGCTGCTGAGTTGTTTAAGCAGCAGGATGATTAGGCAGCAGAAGTTAGAGCAGTTGCAATTTCTGCTAATTTCAAAAGCTGACTGCTAGTGCTGGTGGTGATGCCCATCCTTATCCCTGTCTCCCATTCCTTCTCAGTTTCTGATAAAAAGGCCATCAATGTCTCTTCCACCTCAGCTTCTCCAACACCACCACCACCACTAGTTCCTACATGCTACTGCTCTATTCCAGACATCTCACTGCTGCTTGGAGGAGGTGACGATCAATGTGACAGAGGATCCCCTGCATAATTTTCTTGTTTCTCCCCAAAGTACTACAAGACACACTAGCAGCAGGCAAAGTATTGGTGGCAGCAGGTTCAGCACTGGCAGCAGGTTCAGTACTAGCAACAGGTACAACACTAGTGGCTGCAGGATCAGAAATGGTGGCACTGGCAGCAGGGGCAGCACGTCTGGCGACAGGTATAACACTAGTGCATGCACGATCAGAAATGGTGGCACTGGCAGCAGGGGCAGCATGTCTGGCAACAGGTACAACACTAGTGGCTGCAGGATCAGAAATGGTGGCACTGGCAGCAGGGGCAGCACGTCATGCAGCAGGCACAGCCAGCTGACCTGTCCTGCTCTCACTAGTACTACCCTTTTCTCCCCCCTTCCCATTCCCTTTTCTCCCTTCCTTCCCATTCCCTTTTCTCCCTCTCTTCCCATTAATTCCCCTAGATCCCTTGGGGTGATTTAGTGGGACTGGACAGCATTAGTACAGTAGTGGTCCCTTCCTCCTCAGACTCAGTGAACACATAATAAGGGTCCTTCCAGTTTCTCTTTTTGCTGCTCATAGTGATAGGAGTCACTATGAGCCTCTCCTCCCTCAATTTTTGCTATATATCACAAGAGAACAGCACAGCACGTCTATCTCGCTCTGTAACTGCTTTTATTGTGTCTGCCTTCAGCGAAAACGTCACGTTTTTATAGCGGAAGTGTGAAAACAACGTAAATCAATGGGCGGAAACTTTTCAGCCATTTAAAAAATGGCGAAAGATTTTGGCCAATGGGCGAAAGATGCGAAAATTTTAACCGCTCATTTTAAAGCGGATTTTCCCTCAAAAAAGCGGATAATAAAGTGGTTTGCGCGAAATTTCCCACGGGAACATTGCGACAACTTTCGCCCACCCCTACTTATCTCTCACTTGAGCTGCAGCTTGTAATTACAGAAACAGCTCTTCAAATTACTCAAAAGGAATGTATTTTATGGGGTAATGCATCAGTGCCATACACAAAAAACAAGTGATATAATTCTAGGGAGAATCAGTTATACCATAGGGAACCATTAATAAACCCAGATTATTTGAGTAGGAATTGTAACCCCTTAGATACTAGAAAGGTGTCCCCTACATTAAGAAACAATGCATTGGAGACCTATATGGCATTCAAGAGATTAAAGAGGACTTGTCACCTTGATTCAAGTTTGCATATTTGAAAACTTCATTAAAACTGCAAATATATCATGTTAGTCAAAATACCGTCAAACGTACAGTTATGGAGCTATCCATACTTGATAATGCTTTTCAAGGATGTTTCATATGCTATTGAAGGGTTTCAGTGACATTTCATATGGTAATGAAGAGTTTGGCTGCACCAGGAGACTTTCACTTTTCACAGAAATAAATGTGTGAATATCCCCTAAAACACCTGCTGGACTTATGACTAACATGACACATAGACACAGGCAGATTTGAATGACTTTTCAAATATGTAAAAAATATTCAAGGTGACAGGTGCACTTTTAACACTATAATCAAAGGGATTGTTCTGTGTTGCATCATGCATTGGCAACGTCTCCAGCAACCAAGTGGCTAAAGCAATATATTATAAGCCTTATCAATTAAAGTGGACATTTCACCCCAATACATAACTTCGGACAATTGAATAGATCACTTAAAGCTGCTTATATGTTCTGTTAGTCATTTTATTTCACAAGCTATACTTGCTTAGCTATTTTACACCGAAAATCCTACCTGTTGATATTATTCAGGATTTTGCCTGTGGTCTTACATGCCAGTGTGCAGCACCACAGTTTAATGACCACCTGCTGGCTATCCAGTTGAATTAATTCACTGCCCTTTACCCTTCCCAGCCCTCCCCTTGATTATGTTCTCCCTGCACTATATTTTCATGGTGGCTGTGCAGGGAGCATGTCTGTGCATTACATGTTCTAGTGCAATATAGTGAGTGATATCTTGTCATTATCCTATCACTGTCTATCAGCAGCCCGCTTCACCAGCCTAAACTAGAGCTTCTGATCTGAAGGAGCGCTGTGTACCTAATAGTTAGGTGTATAACCTAAACTACGCTGCATGGATTGTTGATCCATTGCAGGCTGAAGGCCTCCACAGCAACCAAACTTAGGAAATGAACCATTATCTGCCACACTGGTCCAGTGCAGATTGGCAGATATAACCTACAGCACATAGGCTTCCCAGGAGGTCTCCTGTCCAAGTATTGACCAGGCCAAAGCCTTCTGCATTTCCAAGTTCAAATAGGTTTGAGTGCCCTAAGGCTCACATATATGCTTAATTTAAGGATAGGCATGTCAGTCCAGTGTTGTAGATACATAATGAATGAGTATTGCAGTATGTGATAACACCTTTTTTATTGAACTTACATCCAACACACAAAGACATTTAAAATAAATATGATCAGCTTTTTCAGCAACAAAGACACTGGACCAAATAAAGACTTGGGATTTCTTTCACAATTCCAAAACTTCATTTAACATGTTCTTTATATTCTTCTGGCTCAAACTGACCCATCATCCTCATTTGATGTTTTTTTTAACACTTATGTTTTTGTGTAATCGATTTATCTCTCTCTCCCCCTCTCTTTGTCTGTAAATCCATCCCCTGCTTGTTGTAAAGCCATGGTGAGGGAGGGGAGACCAGAGACAAGATGGTTAGATGAAATAACCAAATTTCTTGGCACACGGTGGCAACAAAAGGCACAGGATCGTGCTTGCTGAGGAGGCCTTCGTCCTGCAGTGGATCAACAATATATGTATATATATATATATATATATATATATATATATATATATAGATAGATATATATATTTTTTTTTTGTATGACACCTACAACTCATTACTTTGAAATGCACTGGAGACGTCTCTAGCATGCATGGGGTTAATAGGGAGTGCACACATAGCAGACGCCTGGGAGAAAACTGGACAGACTTATTAACTGAGATTAGCAAGTCTCTAGAGGGGTAATGCTACCAGTCATTATAATGTAAACAAAGTGGCAGCACTCTGCCTTTAAGAAGCAGAGTGCATTCTGGGGAAAATGCTACTGAAAACTAGGACATGCTATGGGTTACATTAGCAATGTATAACCTGTTTAGGGAGGGCCACTTCAACTACTTCTAAATGTATATATGGAAACAAAACTATGTAATAATAAATGATTAGACATACATAGCTTCCTATTTCAAACATTTCTTCAATGCAACATGAAAGCTGGGGACATAGACATAAAATAAAAACTGAAGCAATTCTTGGGAAAACCAGGAAAAAATAAAATCCCAGATTGATTTGGGCGTGGCTGGTGCATTCCTTTCAATGCACTGGAGACTTTTAAAGCATATGTAGTGGTTAGAGCCCAATTAGACACAACATGAACTATTATTCATTCACTGTGATGCAGTTGGTTAGACTCAGAATGGTTCCACATTTTACTTTATACATATGTCCCACTGAGGCTGATGTTCTAATTAAAACTGGAGTAATTCTGAAGTAAATCAAGCGCATCATTAATGAGAAATAAACCATAACAGTACGTATGGCTTTTCTACAAATATATCCCATTTGGTGTAAGACAAATGCCAAGTACATTGAAAATCAATACACTGGGCATCCTGCTGGCTCTGAAATGAATAGGGCACAACCTGCGGCTGATGTAATAAGAAGAGATGGAGCAAATCAAGTGCATCATGATGACAAATACAAATTTACAGTGATCTTAATGGGGCTATTAACATGTTGGAGTAGATTCACTAAGTGGTGATTAAGAGGTGATAAAGTGGAGATGACTTCTCCAGTTTATCACTTCTCCAGATCCTATATTATTCAATGGAGCCTATTCACTAAGATCTCCAAAGCTGAAGAAATGTTAGTGCATAGGCTCCATAGAATAACATAGAATAACATAGGAATTGGAGTGATATCACTGGAAAAGCCAGCGCCAGAAATCCATCTTAGCAAACGTGACACTCTGTATAATTCATTATGCCTCTTTATCCTCCAGTATAATTATACTACCCATCACTGTGATATGCTTAAAGAACTAAATTGGCTAACACTCAAATCTAGACGTGCCCTTCACCTTTCTTGCTTAGTACACAACCACTTCTCTGGAAAACTACCACACTACCTGAGCAGTTTGCTCACTCCTGCTCTCCATACTCAGTATAACCTCCGCTTCACTGCTAACAACTCACTGCATATACCACAATACAAGAAAGAAGCAGGAAGATCTGCCTTCTCCTTCAGAGCACCAAAGGCCTGGAACAATCTGCCTGAAATAATCAAATATGCTCCCAGTCTAAAATCCTTAAAAGTAAATGCTTCTTTATATCTAAAAACAGAGTGTAACTGTTTATAATTTAATGTTTTATATGTATGTATATTTATATGTGTATGTATGTATATATAATGGTTTTCAGTTTGTGTAAATATGTAACCCTTTACTGAAAACTATCCAGGGCATACTTGAAAACAAGAGAAATCTCAATGTATTCTTCGTGGTAAAACATTTTCTAAATAAATAATTGCCACTTTATCATTTGTGTACAGGTTGTTAGTCAGTTTTACTCTACCGGCTGTTTTACCGGCCACATTTGAATCGTGGCCTTAATGTCTGCAAATGTAACCTCTGGTAGAAGCAGAATTATAAACGTGCAGCCTTTATGTACATATCCCTTCCTAGGATATTCTTCCCCAGAGCTGGGGCTGTGAGTGTTGGTGAAGAGGCTGGTAATTCTTACTGGCTGCTGTACTGTTACACAAAGGCAACTGGTTTTGAAAGTTTACAGTGCTACAATTTGCAGAAGTGGGAGAAGCATAAGCTAACTGAATCTTCCAATTAACTGGGACAATAGGATGAATGTATTTTCTTTCTCCCGTTCAGGGCCACTGTAGAGACAAGAAAGCAGCAGAGCATTTCTCTTCCACTCTAGAACACTGAAATGTGACATCACTGGACATCAGTGTGCATCTGTGCTTTCTAAATACTAGAAGGGGAGCTGTCTGTTGACTGCAGTGACAGCAAGTGATGCTTATGCTGGGCTACAAAAAATGATTGTAAAGCCCCAAGCCTTTTGGTAGAAAAAAAGAGCTACAGCTCCTTATTAGCATCAAGATGTAGGATTTATTTTTACATTTAATGTACTGAACTCTGTGCAGAGGCCACTTTCTTATAGTCCAGTACAGTAATCACTTTCTGCTACTGTAGTCAAAGGGAACTTTTGCCTCTATTGCTTAGGACACTGTGCTCCAGAAATCTAATTCCAGGACTGTGTAATGTCCCAGAAGGGCATTGGCTGGGATGCAGGACACACATTTGAGTTATAGGACTGTCTAAGGCAATCTGGGACGTGATCATACTGCACTGCTGCTATGATAACATTGCAGCCCTGCAATATGCATACTTCATATGTCCCAGTTAAAGAAGAGGTCTGATCAACTCAGAGTAGCATGAGTTAACTAGTAAAAAACATACATTATTTACTTATTCATTATAGTTGTCCTGTTTTGTGACTCCCCTTTATTTCATTTGTGGGTGCATGCAATTAATATTCAAGTGCATGCATATAGCTTATAACACCACCGAAAAATATCCAGTGGCATTAGCCTCCAGATCTTGAAGCTGCACAGTGGGGTATGCAATAGAGTGTTAGTGGCTGTGCACTGGAGGGGATGATCGTTTTAGTACATACTAGTGCACTCATTCTGCTGACTCTAATGCCAGCAAGCCATGTTCTCTTGCCCGACAGCATGTTCAGGAAACTTGAATAGTTACTCCAATTCCCTCAGAGCCGTGTTAGTGTATACAGCCTGGATGGTCAACATGTGTCCCTCCAGCTGCTTGCAGCCTGCAACTCCCATCATTCCCCAACAGTGAAAGTCTGGTTGGGAATGATGGGAGTTGTAGTTTTGCAACAGGTGGAGGGCCTCATTTCCCACTGCTGATACAATGCAATACAAGGCACAGAGAAAATGAAAGCTTGGCACAAGCATTTAACTTTTTTTATTAAAACAATATGCTATAGGCCTTTTCCTACTGTGTAAAACAAGGGTATTGCCACCGCTGTGAAATTTTTTATTCAAAAGTTATAGAAGTTCAAATTGTCAGTAAGTGAGAGACAGCGTGATTAGTTCCTGAGAGATTAAACTGACAGAATGACTCTTTCTATCAATCTTTATGAAAAACTGTCAGTGACTCACCTCCCACAGAATGCAAAAGAATTTAATCTGACTGCTAGAGGACATGTTAATGTAAAAAAAAAACCACAAAGGATTTATACGTTAATAAATCTAGAAATGTGTTTTACTCTTATTTTACTCAGCAGGAAAAGCGATACAATACAGATATCGTCATAAAAAAGTGCTCCTCCTTTAAAGGCATAGTAATACTTTGTTTTATCTTTATTTTATTTTGTAGGCATTAAAAAAACATGAAGAACGATATAAGTTTTATCTCTCAAACATTTATGGTTTGAGAGATATTCACAAGCAAAGTTTCCCCCACCCGCCTCTTTTACCTAGTGTAAGCCATCTCCCCTCAGATGTGGAATCTGGTTGTAAGACCAGACAGAAAACAGAAGGGGACAATCTTCTTCCTATGAGAACAATGACAAGTTTTTCATGTTTTTCCCTTATCTTAATTCAAGATTGTCCTTCTCTACAGTCTACCTGGGCACTCCTCTTCTGATCTGGCTGAGCAGTGTTACATCAGTAAAAGGGGCGGGAGAGGGATACTTTGTCATTGAATAACTCTTGAACTACAAGTCTGATAGAATTGAAATAACACGCTCCAAAGTCCAAATACTATGAGGATTAATTAGAGCTGCCTTTATTATGAAACATAACTATCCCTTTAAGGAACAATTTTTCAGCATAAGTAGCTTACTAAATTGGTTATAGGCAGGCGTAGGGCTAAGTATTTGCTTCCAGTACATATTACAGTATGAAACCATATTGGTACATCACCCCTTGTATATTTCAGTTTCTAGTAGGAGAATGGTAGAGTAAAACTAAACCATTATGCGTAGTAGTGGGAACCTTCTTTGATACTGCAGTTCTCCTTTTAGAGATAGTGGTTGGAACATGTTTTACAGTGAATTCCTGTTGAAATATTAATCAGATACATGTTTTGTTACATAGTTTACGCCTCAGAGGGTTTTGTTTACCATACAGCAGGATTATATTATGACACCTTCCAGCAATATAAGACAATGAGCAGCTCTCTCAAGTGAATGTGCAAAAGAAAAAAAAAGAGACAGCGCACTGAGGGCCTCTAAGTGTAGTAGATCAATATTAAATAATCTGTAGGCAATTGAGTGGTACACAATAAAAATACATTTATTAAACACAGAGAATTTCTAGATTAAAAGTTTTGGAAAATAGCATAAAAAGTACTTTCACAATGTACATATATAATAATACTATGTAACAAGGAAGAAGATCTTCAGTGCTAAAATAGTGGACCTTTATGGGCTTAAAGGGGACAGGACCTATTCGGGGATAATTCAGAGATCCATTTACACTGTGATAGCTTGCAGCTAATAAACAGTATATCTCTAGGGGTATCGATGTATATCTGTCCCCCAACAGTAAGATAATATTAGTAGATCATTCACATCTCATATATTACAGCGCTAACTGCTCACCAGTGGACTGGATACTATTGCAGGTGCTAATTTTATCTCTGCTGTTATCTCCAGGTTTCCCCATAGACTTCAACAGTAACATTTTTGATAAAACGGGAGGTAACATTTATCACCTGCAATCAAATCCAGCCCTAGATGTTTTCTTTCATATATGCCCGTAGCAAGTTGTCACTGGTAATCGAGCAGGATATCGTTGGTCTCTCTTATGGTTCCCTGGTTCTCCATCTTCGAGCTCTCATTCGATCTTAACTTAAGGAAGGGGACTAGTTCCCCGAAATGCTTCAAATAGAGCCTATTCACTAGGATCTCTAAAACTGAAGAAATCTTAGCTCAGAGGCTTCCTACAATAACATAGGAATTGGAGAAGTGATAAACCGGAGAAGTAATCTCCACTTTATCACTGCTTAGTGGATCTCCACCCATTTCTCCTAAGTGCATGAACCCTATTACCCAGAGGACCTTTGATCACAAGAATAGGAATTCTGAATAGCAGAAGTAAATACCAAAAGCAGAAGTTGCATGCCTTATTAACAGAGCACTTTGAAAATGGTTCAATAAACCAAACATGTTAGGGAAATGAGGAAGTACTAGAACAAAAGGTAATGTTCAGAGGCTGGCATTATTATTAGATATATCCTCCTGTGCAAAAGACATTTACATTCATGCCAGGTTACCAAGCAAGAATACATATATTTTTACAGATGGTACAGAAAAAAAATACTGGCAGCCACATTGTTACTGACATATTTCTATAAACCACCATCTACTTCCACTTAACCCTTTGAATGCCAGAGGGGTATGCAATGCATTGCGTACCCCTCTGGCACTCAAAGGGTTAATAGTGGTTAAAATGTAAGTGAAAGTCTGCAGAACCAATTGAAATACTCATTTCTTGAAGTGAAACACAAAGATTGTACATAATGTAAACTACATGAATGTTTTTGCTTTGTATTTCTTTCAGTACTTTACGGACATTTCCTTTTTTCCAGACACTGATAATTTTAGCACTTTTTTTAAGGTTAAAAGCTTTATTAGTAATAATTAAAGGTTACAGATAACATCCTGCTTCTCATCTTTCTCCACTTCAATTCAGCCGCAAGAATCACCACATTTACTCCCAGATACCTTCCCTCTCATCTCCTCCTGAAATCCCTCAACTGGCTACCTATAAAGTATTGTGTTTCTTACAAGATTCTCCTCCTCTCCTGTAAGTCTCTCTATTCTTCAGCACCCTCTTACATTTCTGCTCTTATCTCCCACTACACCCCTTCCCGTCCCCTACGGCCTTCTCAAGGGTTCTTCCTGTCCTCTCCCTACTCAACTCAAGCCATCTCTTGTCTACAAGCTTTCTCACTGGCTGCCCCTCGACTCTGGAATGCCCTCCCTCTCTCCATTCGCCAATCATCCACACTCATCACTTTCAAGCATCTCCTCAAAACCCACCTGCTCAGGGAGGCATCTCAATATCCTACTCTTGTACACAGATAGTCACACCAGAATCCTTCTGCACTTCTTTCACCACATCTTGTACCTGCACATATAATCCTCCTCCTACTCTCTCTGTTTGTCATTATGAATTCTAATTAGATTGTAAGCTCCTTGGGGCAGGGTCCGTTTCCCAGTCTATGATTCCCTTGCCGCACTTTTCCCCACAAATAATGCAATGATGGCACTTAAGCTTAATGCTCTTAACCCATTTCTGTAGTTTTGTTTTATATTATTTCAGACTAGTGTAAAAGCCCGTGTAAACGGGCCAAGGTCCAAGTGATGTTATCCCTTTGAGTGCCAGAGAGGTACGCAACGGTACCCCTCTGGAACTCAAAGGGTTAAGAAGCTGGTCCTGCTGCCGATGCAGTCATGTACTGTAGAGATTGCCCGAAAGTGCAGAATGCTCCGAGCACAGAACTCCCAGCATTCTGTGTGCTCGGGCAGT
Source organism: Rhinophrynus dorsalis (assembly GCA_037306005.1). NCBI lineage: Eukaryota > Metazoa > Chordata > Amphibia > Anura > Rhinophrynidae > Rhinophrynus > Rhinophrynus dorsalis. Next base: position 413,309,942 of record CM074723.1, read on the forward strand.
CTCTACTGTGCATGACGGCTTCTGACAAACATCCTAGCGAATTATTATATAGGATTTTGTTAAGTGCTGTGTACATGTATGGCGCTATATAAATAAAGATACATATATATACACATACATGCAGTATTAGAGTAGAGTGGCACTATGGTTGCACAAACAGAGACAAGTGTAAATCAGATACACAAAATATCGAAAAAGGAATGGGGTGGTAACCCCAGTAATTGAATGGCTAAATCTAGAACAACAGAACAGAAACAGGAATAAAAGTATACAATAATAAAAGTATACAGGCAGGTTCAAGGTATGTTAAGGCTGAAGATATAAGTTAATAGGCCTGAATGAAATATGTGGCAGTGGATATAAATCTTCTCAAGCATAAGTATATCAAGGAATCTTGAGAGTAAGGGAAGGGAGGTAAGGAAAGGCAAGGCCGGGAGGGGAATTTTAGCACATTTTAACTGACTGGGTTAATGGAATTAACTTTGAGAAGATATAATCAAAATTATGTTTATTGTAATATAAAAAATATGTACTATTCCAAAATGTATGCTAAATGAATAGGAAAGAACAAGGATGAAAATTAGTAGAAAAAACGTCATTACTTGGGATAAACAGTTGTTAATGCCAGTCAAGTTGCACAGAAGATTTTGAAAAATGACATGTTTATATAATTATTTATAAGGTATAAAAAGTACCGGCATAAAAAGGGTTAATTTTATTAGTACTGGATGGCTTATTGTCTCTTGTGATGGAAAAAGTATAAGTCCTGTCTAGAACATTCTGAATCAAATCATTTCAGTTTATTTTTTATAATGCTTCCTACTTTGATATGAAAATTATGTTTTTTTTCATTTGTTTTTAGACTGTATTATAAAAGCAGGCCTGCTACAGTGGGCTCCAACCTGAGGGTGAAATACTAAGAAATTGGAGCAAACCAACCACATCATAGGACTCAAAAATTCTCATTGATTTTAAGCTTTTAAAGGCATAGTAATATTTTATTATTACTATCCCCCAAATTGTAGATATTTGCAAAATGATTTAATAGCCCCCAGGTTCATCTCTCAAACCTTTATGGTTTGAGAGATAACCGAAGGCAAAGTTTCCCCTTCCCTGAAGTCAGCGTTGTACTGACTGCAGGGGAAATCTGTCGTACGATAGGCTTGCGGCTCTGCAGCTGAGCCGAGATCGTGTTAGTGAAAAATAATTATTTCATTGAAATGGTCTTCTACATGTGCTTGGTTTGCAAGCACACGTAGAAAACCGTTTCAGTGAAATAATTCTTTTTCGCTAACGCGATCGCGGCTCTGCTGCAGAGCCACCTGATGAAAGTCAGACCGGATATTCCTGCAGTCAGCACAACGCTGACTTCAGGGGAGGGGGACGGAGGGGGGGGACTTTGCCTTTGGTTATCTCTCAAACCATAAAGGTTTCAGAGGTGAACCTTGGGGCTATTAAATTATTTTGCAAATATCTATAATATGGGGGATAGTAATAATACAGTATTACTATCCCTTTAAGCACCCGAATACTAGAGAGATCTCCAGTGCATTGCGAAGCAACGTGTTAGAGACCTCTACAGGACTGACAAGTGTTCAAAACTCCATTTAAATTAATGGACATTTGTGGGATTTGTATTTCAGTACTGTGCAGATGGCTGAGGAGCCCAGCACTGGAAAGGTTAAACAGGACTGTTTATGCTGAGCTGCATTGGAATAAATGATGTCCCACTCTGTCCTGTCCAGTTTTAATTAGTTGTTTAACCCTTTGAGTTCCAGAGGGCCACGCAACGCATTGCTTTGCAATGCATTGTGTACCTCTCTGGCAGTAAAAGAGTTAACCCTTTGAGTGCCAGATAAGTATCCAAAGCATTGATTTGCAATGCATTTGATACCGCTTTGGCACTCAAAGGGTTAACTCTTTTACTGCTGGGTTGCTTACCAGTGCCCACCTTAAAGGAAACACTGCTTAGAACATCATCTTCCCTGTATTCTATTTTACTCAAATGACCTCTCCATGGAATGCACAATACTCATGTAAATGTAAATCGTCCCATAAAGGTAAAACCAAAACACAGTCAGTGTTGACAGGCAACAGGCGCTGCAGGCTTACGGTAAAATAAAAATCCTTTGTGCTGTGTTTTGAGTTTGTTGGACAAGCAAGGGTGGAATCAAGTAACACAGAGACTTGTTTATTTATCATACATAGGACAGGATTCACTCATGTGTTAATGCCACGTATCTCATGCCTTCATTTCTGTGATATGACTAGGGTCGCATCATAGTCATTTATGGGTTCAGCACATTTGAACAACATTTAGGTAGCAGTAGAGACCTTTTATGTTTTCTTTCCAATAAATTAGTTCAATACTGTTTTCAAAATACTTATTTTTGAATTAAAAATCTTTTTTCAATGATGGTGAATAAAAGTACAAAATCACATCACATTTCTTACTGTGGCAGTGTGGCATTTCCACAAATATATCCCTTTTAGTACTAAAGGAGTGCCCAATGCATTTCACAGCAATACAATGGGCAGTCTTCTGGCTCTTAAACGTTTAGGATATGGACTGAAGAGGACGCGCTCAGAAGAAATGGGGCAATTTTGGGGCAAACCAACTACACCATAGAGGACAAATAACATTCCTGTTGATTTTATGGGGCTTTTAACCCTTTGAATGCCAGAGAAGTCTTCAACGCAATGCTTCACAATGCATTGGAGACTCCCCTGGCATTCAAGGGGTTAAAGGCCCCACTCAACTCTTTAAATGCTAGGGGATGTTCTGCATTGCTTTGCAATGCATTGGACTCCATTTGGCATTCAAAGGATTAAATGATTGGAATTTGGGGGATTTTCCTTTTATTTCTAACCTAAGAAGCTGTTAGTTGCTTCAGTTAGTCTTAGTACATCAGCCATGTTGAATTTTGAATAGCACTATCTGGGCTATTATAAAATACATACTTTAAAGGGGAACTACCACCCCCACACAATCTTTACCTTCACTAAGTCACCATCTGGTGACTAGCTGCTTAGTAGCGCTAGTCGCCAGAATAATTACCTTATTTAATAGATTTCTCCTCTCTTCCATGGGTGACAGGCAGGACGGAGCACAGACATCTTGCCATTGTTACGTCTGCGCTCCTGCGCTGTCAGTCCCAGCCTGGTCTAGGAGGCGTTGCTAGGAGCCATTTGGCTTCGGCTGGGACTGACAGCGCAGGCGCGCGGACGTCACAATGGCAAGATGTCCGCACTCCGTCCTGCCTGTTGCCCATGATACAGAGGAGAAATCTATTAAATAAGGTAATTATTCTGCCGACTAGCGCTACTAAGCAGCTGGTCGCCAGATGGTGACTTAGTGGTAGTTCCCCTTTAAGTCAATATATATAATAACCAACACAAGCTACCATGTTTAAAGGGTTAGTAATGCCTTATATTAATAAACAGTAATATCATAGATATTAAAAAAATAAATCAATAGAGGCCAGTCCGATCTCTCAGACCTTTATGGTTTGAGAGATCTAACGTTTTTGAAGTTCCCCGTCCCTCCCCTTGCACTGACATCATCTGTAAAGCTGACAGAAGGCCAACTCGAGGCGGCTCTTTAGCAGAGCCGAAGTACCGCAATCTAAAAAGAAATACTTCATTGCAACAGTCTGCAAAGTGTGTCTGGTTTGTAAGCATACTTTGTAGACTGTTCCAATGAAGTATTTCTTTTTTAGATTGAGGTATTTTGGCTCTGCTGAAGAGCCACCAGACGGTCCTGGCACCAGGATCTTCTTCTGTCAGCTAGAGGCTGAAGTCAAGGCAAAGGGAGGGAGAGGGGGACTTTAAAACTTTATATCTCTCAAACCATAAAGGTCTGAGAAATCAGGGGCTAGATTCTATTGCAGGTGATAAATCTTGACACTCATTTTATCAAACATTTTCCTATTGAAGTCTATGGGGAAACCTTTCTTATCTTTTAAAACAATCGATCTCACATCCATGAATATGGAAAACATCCCAGCAGCTTCTACATAAAAACCCTTGGAAACACCATTGATGTAAAAAATACCTGTGTTTTAAAGGGTAATTATCGTGTTTTACCTAGTCTCATCATATAGCTGCAGACTTAACTGTTTGAGTGCCAGATGGTTATGCAACACATTGCTCTGCCCTCAAAGGGTTATTAAAATGTCTGAAACTGTGCAGCCCCAAAATGGTTCCAGTAAGAAAAATGACACCACACTGGGCTGGTAGCAGTCTGGACAAAATGAGGAAGTTTGTGGGTTGCACAATTAGCCTCTATAGACATTCTGCTTTTAACCCCTTAATGACCCTTGATGGTCATAGCACATCATGGGTAGATCTGACTTAACGACCCATGACTTACTATGACTGTCATGGAATTCCGGGCTCCCCCCCCGCGGCTGCACGCTGTTTGGGGAGTCCAGAACCGGAAACAAAGAAAAAAAATGCTCTGTGGTCCTTAAGTAACCGCCGCGTGCATGCGTGGCCGGTCCTTAAGGGGTTAAGCCAGACAGAGAGGGTCTATGGCAGGTGCCCTCAGTCTTTTTGACTCAAGACACTTCTAACAAGCAATCTGGAATTTTCTGAGTACCTCTCACATTTTATAGGTCATTTTGCAATGACTTACTGAAGGGGACAATACATAAATGTGTAGTTACTCTTAGGTCTCATAGTCAGAATTACAATAAGCATATTGCATTCCTCCTCTTTAGGAGGGATAGTCTCTCTTTGAGACCCAAACTCCTCTGTTCCTATTTCCCACCCTGGTGTCCCTCTCTTTAGATCAGACTCTGTGGTATGTATATAAGTGTAACCCATTGCTCCACAGCAATAAAACTCACATTAAAGTTTGTTTAAACTTTAATATTTGTGTTCAAACATTAGTCTGTATAAATAAAATATGTTACTTGTTTTAAATCAATTATTCAATGACAGAAATAACTATCCATAGTTTGCTATGTAACATTTTTTTAAATGCCCGCCCACCAGCCATGCCCCCAACAACACCACTTAACCCCTTAGTGACGGCCGCGTGCAGACGCGGCCGTCACTTAACGCCCGTCTAACATTTTTTTTTTTTTTGTCTAAAAGAATCCGGAGTCCCCGAACGGCGTGCAGCCGCGCGGGGAGCCGGATTTCCGGGACGTACATGTACGTCCTCTGTCACTAAGTGACAGCCACATAGGACGTACATGTACGTCCTGTGTCGCGAAAGGGTTAATATATCAGAAATGGCCATCTGAAATGTTGGTAGGTATGATATTTTGCACAATACTTTCAGTAAATATACATTAGAAACTCAGCTTTAGCATTTCTGTCAAAGCCTTCATTATAGAAAATGTAGGGCACCTTCATCTGGTACTATTGTACACCAAAGTGCCATGACACCCTGTCTGAGAGCCAGTTGTTTATGATGACCACGTCACACTTGACCAACCTTAATCTTACTACACAGCCTTTTCTCTCAGGACCAGCAATGGAGCCTTAGGGTTCTTTATTCAGACCCCAGTTGGGACACCAGTGCTCATAGTGCAGCCCTGGCTTAATCGTCAGTTCTGCTCTCAGGGGAGTAGATCTGCACGCAGGGCTCTCGCTGTGACAGGTGCCCTTTAAAACCAGAAACTGAATCTATATCCTTTTGGATCCCCATTCTAAACCTTTTAACAACAGATACACAATCAGTGTGCATGTAAGTTGAGTAGTCCAGCAGTGAAAGAGCTGAGTTGTAATTGGAATAACTGATGCACCATGCAGTCCAGTTTTAATTAGTTGTTTAACTCTTTTAGTGCTGGATTGCTCACCAGTGCTCTCCACAGAGGGTACACTGGATGTAATGCATTGAAAATGTCTCTCAAATTCAACTGCTCCATCTACATTACTTCATACATGAGATCTTAACACTTTGAGTGCCATATCAATGCATTGAGTACCCCTCTGGCACTCAAAGGGTTAAAGTTGATGAGGGTGCAATGCAGCATGAGCTGCTTATATATATATATATATTTAGTAGTTTTAAAGTCCATGTACACAGGCCAACAAAGGCGGTGCTGCAGTCATGCACAGTACTGACTGCCCGAACGCGCCGTAGCGGATACGGAGCGAGGCATTCCGAATTCAGACCATAGTCCTCTCTGCTCACCTTGTGCAGGGAGAGGACTATGGTCTGAATTTGGAGCTTCCCGCTCTGTATCAGCCACTGCGCATTCTGCAAATAATTAATGCACATGACTGCAGCGCGCGCAGCCATCTCTACTGCGCATGACGACTTCTGACAAACATAATTAGCGGATTATAATATAGGATATTTTAGCTAATGGAGCTCCTGTACTTGTAATTATGTACAGACTCATCAGTTCTTTGGCACACAATTTCTCCAGCACACAACTTCTGTGTGAACAAACCCTTACACCACCCATAATCCTGTTGTAAAGAAAAGGTAGAACTGTTCTGTTTTCCTCTGTGTCTGCCCAGAAGCACTCCACCCATGCATTGTGGCACAGTGTGCATTTGTTATGTTGTACATAGGTGCTAGCTAGGCACTGCCCACAAAAGCAATTCCTTGTGCATATTTATGCAAGGCATTATATAGGCACTAAGTATAATGGTAAAGTGGAGCAATTCTGGAGCATTCCAGCTTTATCATAGGAAAAAATAAAGATTCCACAAATTCCCACTAATTAAAATGTTGTTTTTTTTACCCATTGAATACTAGAGAGACCTCCAATGCATTTTGAAGACCTCTCTGGCACTTAAGAGGTTAAACAATGGGAGGATTAATTTGTTCCCTGTGATGAAGTTGGTTTGGTCAAAAATTGCTCCACCCAATTAGTACATTCTCTTTCGTAATGGCTACTTACACCAATATTTACAGATTACAAATTGGCAGTCCTTAACAAATACAAAACATTCTATGTACACAGTTATAAGGCAGGGTAGTAAACCGTTGGACCTTTGGCTCTTGTGGACTACAACTCCCATCACCCCCAGCCAACAATGGGGGCTGTAAGACAGCTGGAGGTCCAGCAATTGACCACCCTGGCCAATGAGGTAATTAACATGATATTTCTTTATGTGTTGCATACCCCTCTGGCCTTCGAAGGGTTAATAAAATGTATGATACTGTGCAGCCCCAAAATGGTTCCTGTAAGAAAAATGACACCCCACTGGGCTGATAGCAGTCTGGGACAAAATGTGGAAGTACGTGATTCTCTGCCTCAGACTTTGTGGGTTGCACAATTAGCTTCTACAGACATTCTCCTTTTAAGCCAGACAGAGAGGGTCTATGACAGGTGCCCTTAGTCTTTTTTGACTCAACGCACTCCTAACATGCAATCTGGCATTTTCAGGGCACCCCTCACATTTTATAGCTCATTTTGCAAAGACTTACTGAAGGGGACAATACATAAATGTGTAGTTACTCTTAGGAGGTTCAGATTGACTACCCTGGCTAATGAGGTAATTAACATCATGTTTCTTTAAACTGGATTTTTCAGGCAATAAATATCTTGTAGAAATAGTTAACCTTTTGAGTGCCAGAGAGGCACCTAAAGCATTATGCCAAGTCAAGTCAAAAGAAAGTAAAAACATAAAAAGCATGAATTGCAGCTTATTAAACATTTACAAGGGGCTCTGTTTTAAACATTCATAAGGATGTTTCATCAATGGAACTAGACAGACTGAGCATTAGGAAACAGTAACTGACCTTCTTAGTCTGAAATGCATGACTGGAGTGCTCACTAAATTATTAAAAAATGTAATAACCTGTGAAATCCTGTGCCTCAATATACCAGTGAACCTCAAAATAGAAAAGTATAAACGGGCTACATGTTCAGAAGTAAAGTGGAGGAGTTCTGGGGCAATCTATTTCCACTACAGGGAAGGACTCAAATTTCCCATTGATTTAAATGGAGATTTGAATCCCCTGAATGCAGGAAAGGTTAGATACCTAGATACCTAGCTAGCATTCAAGAGGTTAAAATTCCCATTTAAATCAAAGGGAATTTTAAGAATTTTTACTCCTCCCCTGTAGTACAAATGGTTTTCCCCAGGTCTGTTCCACTTTTCTTTTGAACGTACAAAACCTTTGAGTGCCAGAGGGGTACGCAAAGCATTGCAGAGCAATGCGTTGCGTACCTCTCTGGCACTCTGAGGGTTAAATGTATGGATGGAGTGCTTATTTACCCTTTGTGTGCCAGGGGGATGTCTAACACATTGCTTTACAATTCATTGGACACCCGACTGGCATTTGTTACTGGTACAGTTAAGCAAAAAGATTATTCCGTTTCTGACAGTGAAGACACAATTTAATATCATCGTGATACAGTAAAACTTTCTCTCTTTCTCTCTCTCTCTCTCTCTATATCTCTCTCTCCCTTTCCCTCTGTCTCCCCACCTCTATGGGGGAGATTCAGGGGCTGAACTAGAAGCCTCCGTGCCCTGGTACAAGAAGTGCCACGGGCCCTCCACCACCACCACAATGCCCCTCAATCTCCACAATGCCCCCATCTCCTACCTGGAGCTCTCGCGCGGTCCTCTTAGTAATGCAAAGCGCTGGGAGATGATGTCATCTCCCAGCGCTCTGCATTACTAGTGTGCCGGCGGGAGATTGTGGGCGCCAGGTGGATGGGTTGCAAGGGGAGGCCGGGACCCTGGAGTGCACAGGCCCGGTCACAGGTGCGACCCCTATTATTACGCCACTGGGGAGATTCACTAAGTGGTGATAAAGTGGATATGACTTCTCCAGTTCATCACTTCTCCAATTCCTATTTTATTCTGGGAAACCTATACACTAAGATTTCTTTAGCTATGGAGATCTTAGTTAATAGGCTCCACAGAATAACATAGGAACTGGAGAAGTCATCTCTACTTTATCACCTCATTATCAACTCATTATTATCTTAATCTAGTCTTTATATGTTTTGAGTTAGATAGGATAACACACAGACATGTTCTAGTGTTCCTAGATCATATGAAATCATCTTCACTATCAAAACTTGAGTCCCTGATATTATTGAATTTGTTTTGTCATGGCTTGATGTCATTTTGTGTATATTTTTTTTGTATACCTGGCATGACATTTCCAACAAAAATAAATATTTTGTACATGTAATGTATAAAATAAATTATATGAACAAATGCATCCCAGCAGTTTTGCTATATTTTCATTTGCTTTTATGTAAAGGAAACATTTTATAAAGACTTTGAGGAGAATTTTACTTAGAATATAAAACTCCTATTCTTATGAGATTTAAGAAGAGGTTTCTTAACCCCTTGAGTGCCAGTGAAGAGCAATGCATTGCGTACCTCTCTGGCACTCAAAGGATTAAAGAAATAATAGATACAGAATATGAATAGACATTTTCTTGTCCCTTTAAGAAACATTAGCATAACGTATTGGATTTTAAATAGATCTCCAATTCATTGCATAGCATCCAAAGAGAATAACACATCTTAGAAATAAGAGATTGTATTCATTAATCTCTCTGGTCTGTAAAGTGTTAATACAAACCAATGTATCAAAGTAGAGTGTATCAATGTAATCAATCTGTTTTATGTGCAGAGTATAATTATCAGCTGTGCTGTCAATGGAAGTCTATAACAAAGAGTGTCTTTAAAAGTCCATCGGTGCTATAAAACTATATATAGAAAAATGAAAATATCTTACCTATAAGCATGAAGTATAGATTGCACTTTAAGAAGTAGTACGTGCCACTGAGGAGCTCCATGGAAGCATCATGTCCCATACAATACTAAAATCTCTCTTGGCTCACTAGTGAAGACAGCAGCTGCCAGTTTATTTGCTAGGCAAATCAGTAATGAGCTAACAGACCCTATCCTGCCTCTTGCCTTAGGTGATTTGAATGTGTATACAAAGAGACATAAGGAGAAGGAACACCTGCTAGTCCTCTGTGCACCATTCACATGCATAAAATGCTAATAATGTCTGTTTTAGTACTGGGTCCTGCAATAAACCAGCCCACTGTAGGCATGGGTAGGTTAGACTGAGCCTTTCTGGGTCTGACTTGCATCCTTGTACACATCACAAGGATGTCATGAGCAGTGACTTCAGAACAAAGCAAGGCTCATGTAATAAAGACAGAGAACCAAAACATTTCTGGGGCAAGGCAACTTGCTCTATAGTGGTTAAATAACAATTCCCATTGATGTAAATTGGGTTTAAAAACTCTTGAATGCTAGAGAGGTCTCCAGCACATTGGACTTCAAGGGGTTAAAATCCCTATTTATAGGAGTAATCAAAGTTGTTCCCTATTTTGTATTCCCAGTGATGCACTCTGGTTGTATTAGAATTGACACTTGTGTGTACATTAATCCTTTGAGGGTTAAAGTGGACCTGTCCCTATAAGATGAGCAGAGGTGTAACTATTATTTATTGGGCCTGCGGTGAAATCTGAGTCTGCCCCCCCCACCAATCACATGGTATGGAGATTAAGACGCGCACACAACCCTTACGTTATCCCTTTCAGTGCCAAAGGGGTGTGACACCTCTCTGGCACTGAAAGGGTTAATCCATATCGACAGTTTGAATCACACTGTGCACTGTATTGGACATCTCCCTGGTACAAAAAGGGTTAAAGAAGAAAAAGGGAAGGGGCTCAACAATGCTATTCTGATTTTAACCCTTACAATGACAGAGGGGTACTCAGCTGCATACCCCCCTGGCGCTCAGAGATAACGGCTGGCGGGGGCTGTGAATGACTAGGTCAGTGTCAGGGTCATCCCTCTGGCACTCAAAGGGTTAAGGGGTTACAGCAGTGGCTCTCAACAAGGGTGCCATGAACATCCACTTAGGGTGCCCCTTTTGTCAATAAGAAAACTGGATAAAAATTTGACTTTTGCATTTTATTTGTACACTTATTGCAATTGGCATGTTCAATATGTTTATTTTTGTTATTCTGATTGGGAAACCTAAGAATGACTATGTATGTGTGTGTGTGTGTGTGTGTGTGTGTGTTACCCCCTTGGCAAATGACATAAAATACATTAGCATGCCCTGAGAATTGCATGTTGGGGGTGCCTTAAGCAAAACCAGACTGAGAACTACTGGGTTAGGATAGTGCAGAGCCGATATCCCTCCCTGGATACTGGGCCTCATTATAATTGCACCCTTTGCACCCCAAAGTTTTAACCCCTTAATGACACATGACGTACATGTACGTCATGTGGTTGCGGTCCCTAAAGGACCAAAGACGTACATTTACATAAAGGAATTCTGGGTTCCCCTGGCGGCTGCATGCCGTTCGGGGAGTCCGGAACCAAATTGTTAAAAAAAAAAAAAATCCTCCATGGTCCTTAAGGGACTGCACCGTTGTTGTACTAGCTATATATCTGTAGTGTAAATAGTTTAAGAGAAATTAATCTTTGTTGGTGGCACAGTGTGGCAGTTTATGCTAATGACTGTATGTGCACACACTGTGCTATGAATTAATCTAGAAAGAGACCATGCACCGGGGTCATTTCACGTACATCCCTCATACACACAGCAGTAGACAACCGTGAAGTCTGACAAGATCCACTATGCTTTCCACTTGCTCAGTGTGTGTGTGTGTGGGGGGGGGGGGTGCGGATAGGATCCTCTTATTCTTCAGCAGCACAAACAGCATCACTCCCTGTGGTACTCAAAGGGTTAGAAAAGTTTGGTGCCAGTAAAGTGCTAGGACTCACTGCTGCCCGTTTGCCACTCTGCCACCCCACTTATGTCCCTTTCACCCCCTTCCCTTCCCTCTCTTTCATCCACCATGCATATGACAAAGGGAGAGAAGGGTAGGGAAGGCAGTGAAAGAGATAAAGAAGGGGTGGCAGAGTGGCAAACAGATGGAGGAGAGGTGGCAGAGTGGTGAATGGGCAAAGGAGAGGTGGCAGAATGAAGAAGTCCTAGCACTTAACTGGTTCCTCTGGTCTTCCCTATAGATGTGTTCAGGGTATAGTCTGTGTAGGCCTATCCACAGTAAAATCAAGAGGAAGTAAATGAGGATGTTCACATGATTACTCTGTAAAACATACGCTCACCTGCCTATAATGCTATCCTTGTCACTGAATTATTCACATGTGTAGCATGATTAAAATATCATTCTACAAATAAACACACTTTTTTTTAACCCTTTGGCTGTAAGAAGTGTCTCCAACACATTGCAAAGCAATGCATTGGAGATAACTATACCAGCCAAGGGGTTCAATTCTGTTTTGCATTTTCTTAACCCCTTAAGGACAAGTGGTCCAGGGAAGTTACCTTCCCTTAAGGACTGCTTTGATCCTTGCCGACGCGCCGGTACACGTGACCTGTTACGCCTACCGGCTCGCCGCTTTGAGGCCTAAGAGAGATCGCTCCGGTCTTGGAGCGATCAATTTTAGGCCCCGTTTTTACCTACAGCGCTCCCGGTAAAGCGCTATAAGTAAAAAGTACGTGACGTGCTATGACCGTCACTGGTCCTTAAGGGGTTAAGTACTTTTGTGTGTGCAGTACAAATAAAAATAAAACATAAAATAGAGCTGAGGGGATGTTTGTGTAGTGGGAGACAGTACATTGCTAATTGACACTTAACCCTTTGAGTGCCAGAGGGGTACTCCATGCATTGCAAAGCAATGCTTTGCTTACCCCTCTGGCACTCAAAGAGTTAAAGGGTTAAGGGAGCGATGCTGTATGCAGGCTGAAATCTGAGCGGATCCTCTCTGCTCCCCTACTAAGCAAGGGAGGACATCCCTTCCACATCGCCAGCAATTCGAAAACCTTGTATGCTAATGAGGAGCTTCTCCCACACCCTTCCTATATACCCCATTTATATCAATATACATGTTAGGGAATTGTTAATTCTCCCCTAAGGTGCAAACTCAGTGGAGATGAAGAGGAGGTAATATCCAGTGAGATAAAGTCTCCACTTCCTATGTTATTCTATGGAGTCTATGCACTAAGGTCTTTCCATCCTGACCAATCTTAGTGTATAGGCTCCATAAAATAATATAGGCCATGGACATTATCACCTCTTTATAACCACTTTATCACACTTTAGTGCATTTACCCCCAGTTCTTTTAGTACACCAGCCATAAGGAGTGTAAATAGGGTGTGATAGGAATTGATGAATACATAATAGCTTCTGTATGCATATTTACACTTCTATTTTCCAACACAGGTAATAAATACAGTAAAAAAGGAACTCACAGTGCAAAAACATATACATATACATATCATAAATTTTCTGGTATAATACTTAAGTTTGTATAATGGGCAGTTGTAATTTATACCCACGATTTTTGGTAGAATATACAGTTCATTTGTACAATACACATACCCTTTTCCTCCCTGTACCCACAAAAAATGTAAATGTTCCTCTCGATCGCTTTCTCCTCCCTCCCTCCCCCACCTCAATAGTGTATCTGAGATCCACCTTTATCCACAAAATAACATTAAAATGACCCTCTCGAACTCCCCCCCTTCTCACCCTCCACCCACCACAATACCAATACTTGCATGTTCCTCTTTCCCTCCCTGTACCCACTTCCATATCCAGGACCTGCGCCTGGAGGCAGCCAGGACATTATTGCATTGGGCAGCATTATTGCATTTGCCCCTGCTGCCTGCTACCTCTGCACTTTGGTAGTGGCCTATCAGAACCTGAAGGTCCTCACAAGGCACAACCTATTTCCTCTGGAAAAGCGTTTCAGCAGCAGAGGAAGCCTGCTACAAACACCAGAATGCTGCCCGCTGCACCAATGTCACGGCTACTTCCTGGTGGTGGATACAGGTAGGGAAAGGGGGGCATACAGGTAGTAGTATTGGGGTGGGGGGAGGGTGAGAAGGAGAGAGATTAAGGAGGTATTTTATTTTGCATAATATGCCCCCACACACTTTACATAGGGTGAAATGGGGTAAATAGTGCATATTATACCCAAGATTTTATGGTATACAAATAGGAACATAACTGAACAAAATATGGCAAGGAATAAAGGGACCCTCCAATCTCCAATTTAAAAACAAAAGACGATCCTGTACTGTTCCATACAAATGATTGTAATGTGAACCCTGTACATAACATTATAACCCTTATATTAACTCACTTTCAGAATAAGGATTTCATTGAATAGATTGCTCACACTAGTCACTGGTCATGTCAGCCAGAATCTGGCATATGAAAATGTGTGTATTTCCCATGATCTAGTGTTCAATAACTCAAACATGACCACGTTCAGTTGATCACAGCCATTGATCATTTTGCAAATGGTAAATACATTTTAGGGTAAATGTATGAATCCATCAGGGCAGTTCAGTGTTTGTGCCAATAACCTGTGCTTGGTGTAAAACTCTTTTGAGGGTATGGTTGCTTTAGTGTATATCAATGTGCCTATGCCCCCATTGTTAAGACTAATGCAAACAAATCTCAACCATCACCCTGTAGCATGTTTAGGAAGATGGAATAGTTTAACTGTGATTTCCTCAGCACATTTTAATAACTAGCAATATGCAAGGTGCACAAGAATGCAATGTCCTGAAACTCCCATGCACTCCTGCACTGCTTTCCCCATGATGCTGAAGAGTAAACTCATTAATTTTCTGCACAGGTAGATTAGTACATAGACCTCAGGCTGGAGAAGTACACAGATATAGATTTTAGCTCCTATTTTACTGCAGAATCATATTAGAAGATCATCCATACTTACGTGAACATATTTTCTCATTTTCCTATCTCCCTTTAGTAAATAATTCCCATATTCACAAATAGTCAATATCCGGTTGCAGTAGTCCATGCGGGAAAAAATAGAGCAGGCAATTTAGATAGAAACAAATTGTTGGTACCTAAAGTGAAAAACAAAAGAAAATTAAATCATAATACCAACAAAGACGACAACCAGCCATCATCACTCAGTACAATTCTTTTTCTACCACAATTCAAAGTATTGTATCTAAATATTTGAACATTCTGTTAGAAGATTCCTTGTTGGACGGATGAATAAGTACATATAGTAAAATTATTTACAGAAAAGCTAAGACAATATGGGGATATGTTGCCCCTAGCCGTCCTAAGAAATTGAATATCAGTAAAAATAAGGGCATTTTTGGCACAGCCTTACCTATGGGCAATTTTAGGTGCTCACATGCTAGATGCACCTTATTGCCAATAAAGAAAATAAGGTATGTAGCTTTGTTAATAAAAAAAAGTTCCCAATCAAACAATTAATCACGTGTGACACAACATTTGTGGTATATGTGATTCAATGTGGCTGTGGTATACAGTATGTCGGACATACAACAAGAAGTTTCAGAGACCAAGCAGGTGAACATAGGGGATTTATTTCCAGGAAATCTGCAAACCATTCGGTGCCACGGCATTTTAATACTTGTATACAAGGGGGTCTTACCAATTTCAAAATCTGTGGCGTAGAACATATAGCCACACCCATCCCTAATAGATATAAAAAATTGTGCAAGAGGAAAGCATATTTGATCTACAGGTTAGACACACTGACACCCAATGGCCTCAATGAGGAATTGGAGGTCAGTAATTTCCTGTCGTTTTTGGAGATTTTTCCTGGGTCCCAATGTTTTTATATTGAACCTTAGGAGTATTTTCAAGAAATACTATCATTACGTCCCCTGTATTTGCACATAGATTGTCACCCTGTGATTATTAATATGGAAGTCTACATAAAACAGGTTGGATGCGTTTTGATATACTACTGTTTCTGTTTGTACTTTTATTTTTATTGTGTTTGTTTTTGTGTCCTTTTCTATCTCTAATAATAATTGAATAATTGTTTTTAACCACAGCTCAGAGATGACCAAGAGGTGGTCTGTATCATTGCCTGTATGTGGCTCCCCTAGTGTCTGCAAAACACACCAAGCATTGGCTCGGTTGAGTGGCAACCTGAAAGTGAGGCTTGGGACGCAGCAGAATGGAGGCGGAAGCAGATAGAGCAGCCAGTTGCCATGATGGAATGCCACGCAACACGGGTTCGTGGCGCAGTGGGGATAATGGCATGTACTAATATTTTATATAAATTGTATAAGTTTATGCCATTTTTAATCCCCTGATGAAGTGAAGGGTAGTTCACGAAACATGTTGGGAATTATTGTAGAATAAATTATTATCGTTTATGGTACTTCCATCTAATGAGTGTTTCTGGGACATTCTGTTACATTTAAGGCTTGAATACAACGGACATATCTGGTGAGTGTAACATATACCATCTTGGGGGCACCAGGTGTTCTATGATACTACACTTAGAGGGCTATTTCTTGCCCTTGTTGTTGTTGCCTTATATTTAGAAGTGTCCTGAAATCCTGAAAACAGCCAGATGGGAAGACCTGAGGGATAGAAAACTACCAGTTAAGATTTCTCCTATCGAGGCTTTGAGCTGTTGCTTCTTCACTTTTTTGTGAGTAGAACTGTTTTGAACCGTATATTCATATACAGATGCTCCTCTCAGAAACGTTTGCGCTCCTGTCTTTTTAGTTGGGGTTCTGCGTTGGACTTTATCCTGAGAGGTGATTGCTGGACACCATTTGGGAATGCTGCAAAGGAAAAGGGAGGCATCTGATGGAACTTTGAGACTGTGGAATATAGTGTAAGGTTGTTGCGCATTGTGTATTTTGTAAATATCTTTATAATTCATGCTTTAGGGTAACCCCTGTGATTTTTAATCCACTAGGATATGTGTATTATGCATCATATATTGTACTTCTTTTTGTCTTATCATTAGTTAGGAGAAGTAAGCTAAGTACGCATCTGTTCTCATCAGTGTAGCAACATGTGTGATTACAATGTGAAAGAGTTACACTGAGTCATACTGAGAGCTGAATGACGTGCTTTGTAATAACAGGATTTATCTGAAATCTCATTGTAGTGCTTTGTACTCTGTTACAGGGACAATCTGCTAGGGATCTGTCTAGCACAGGGGTGGGCATCCTGCTGCTCTCCAGCTGCTGTTGGACTATACTTCCCATTGGCCATCTGAGGTTGATGGGAATTAGAGTCCTTGAACAGCATGGAGATTGATCAACTAAAACACAATGACCCCTATTTATGTATAAGCATACTGAAGTTATTCTTTGCCCTTTCCATGTTTTAAATTAAATTAATATGACGGCTCTGGACCCAATATTATTTTTTTGTCACATTCTCTCCCTTTGGGAGGGCAGAGGAAGGGATCTAGGACCCCTCTGTGGGCATTTTGCAGATTGATATGGTGTGATAGTGTACACTTAAATTTTGTGCAGCGAGCTGCAAAGCATTGCAGGCTGCCTGACATCAGAGGGGTTAAGGAGGGCATGTGTGAGTGTGGAGAAGGTGGTTGGGTGTCCTTGGGCACACTGGGATACTGTGGAGGGCAAGGCCTTTGGAGGCAAGATAGGTATTTTTACCTAGGCTCAGCACCTGGAAATGGAGCCTTGCAAAGGTGCTCTATTACAATGTGATAGTAAAATAGTCATTTGTAATGCTTTTTTTGATCCATTTTGATGTGCATACTGAATTTCAAATTTCAGTATATACCAACTAGAATGAAATAACAGAAGTAGGAAAAGGCTACTTGTTTGCTGTCTGAATTTTCTTTCTAATGGAATGGAATCCCAACCTTTGTTTGCTCAGGTCCTGGTGGTTGTTTGTGGAATCATGTGAGTGGTAGTGGTGTGGTCATAGGCAGAGACAGTGGGGATTTATATCAATGGGAATTTAGGAGAGGTTTATGTTCCTTATAAGTGCAGTTGCTTTGCCCAGAAATTGCTCCATTTAGGTCTTTATACATAACGCCCATGGGTCATATTTATAATAACAGAAGCAGAGCATTTCTGGGGCAAATCAGAAGTACCATAGGGCACAAATAAAACTTCCTCAAATTCTAAATTGAGATTTAACCTCTTCAATGTTAGAGAAGTATCCAACAAATTGCATTCAATGGGTTAAAAGCCAAATTTAATCAATGGGAATTTTTATCTTTTCATAAGGGAGCAGATGGTATTCACCTGAAATGCTCCTTTTTTACCTTTATCCATATTTTCCATTTAGTGGTGTATACTGGGGATGTACAGAATCAAGATATGATTCCATACAAACACAGATGCTAGAATCGATTTTCCAGCTCTACATCTAAAGGGAGCTATTTGAAAAATGGTGAACAGGCCCGAAATGCATTTCTGGGAAGAAGAGAGTAACACTGTAACATAGTAAATTAGGTTGAAAAAAGACACAAGTCCATCAAGTTCAACCTTTGCCTCATAATCCAGAAAATGAGAATTATGTAAGCTTTCCTGCTCTCAAATAAAAAAGTTTTTACCAGAACATCCCGTTTTACCTACTAATACACAGTATAACCCAGTATACTATAAAAGAAGAGGGGGAGGACAGACCAGGGTATATCAGTCTATATGAAAATGACCACCACCAAACACCCCAATGGTGTGCACTCACAATGGCAGTGTGCTGGAAACGGCTTATGCAGGTACCAACAGTATCAAGCAGCTGGAGAATTGTAACTACCTCCAGAAACATCATTCACCTCCACTGGAAGTCTGGGTTACTTGTCTGCTCTCTCCTCAAAACAAGTTCTCCCTCATCAGCAAAATGATCAGAAATTCAAAAATAGAAAAGAAGAAAGGAAAGCACCACAATAGTGTAATAAGTTCACAAACAATTTGTTGCAACCTCAGTAGCACTGTAAACGGAATTTGATGTAACGTTAGCCAACAGAAATACAGCTACGAAGGGGAGCGTGAACGCGCTCCCTGGGACAGCTGGGAAGTCCTGAGGTGTCATGCAGGACATACAGTCCTGCAGAACATGGAAGTGCCCGATTTTGAAGGGTAAATATCTCCACTACTAGGTGATTTGCAAAAAAAAAAAAAAAAAAAAACACACAGAGCTAATATTTTGTTAAGGATTAAAACCCATGGTAAAAATTTTATTTTAGGTGAAAGTTCGGCTTTAAGTTTACAGGTAGCTACAAGCAGCAGTATGCGATCATGGGATCACCCAGAATACACCAGGAAAAAGCCAGGCCCCTTTCATGAGGGGAATTTTAAATTATAATAGTCAGTATTTTGCCTTGATGAAGTCATAGCACTGAAACACATTGAACTGGGGATATGGGAGGTTGCCAGTAACCACAAATTTAAATGGCCTTAACCATATTTCAAAATCACTTTAAACCATGAAGTTTAAATACCAGTTTAAGAGCTAATGCAGAAACTGACAGGATAGGAGCTGTTTATTTAAGAATATTGGTAACGTCTTCAAGAACAGCATTTGAATTATAGACAGAAATGACTGAGTAAGCAGAGTGAATGAGTAAGTGTCAGAAAGCATAAACTGCCACTAGGAAATAAGTTGATTAAAAACTATTGCAAGCTTTTAAATCAAATAGCTCCAACAGCCTCTTAAAACAATACCAGATACTGCCCTTGATCGGGCAGCGTGAATGAATATATGCTAGTGAACTGCTTGATTGCGTAAAAGTCACACCCTAAGAAAACAGTGGGCTATTGGATAAAAGAAAATACAAATTAAATGTCTGTTGACTATAAATTTTACAGCTACAGCACACACAGAAAAAAATAACTGGGTGAGTAATACTAAAAACCCAATACAGTGTGTTGTGCAATATTTCTTATATTATAACAGATCATTTAGTGAAATATTTGAGAATGGCAAGAACACATGATTTTCCCAACTAAATGGTTTTATGAGCCCAGAGAGACAAAGTGTTTGCCTACTGGGATAATTTAAAATATAGTCTATGTAGTTCCTAAGTATAAAATAAGCAATACATTTTAATACAACTAGTAAAAGTTAAAAGTTATACATGTTTACAGACCAACTTAATTTTACCTTCATATAATGGGTTCTTAACTAAAGGCTAGTTTACTCACTTACTAAAGGCTAGTTTACTCACAGGGGTTAGCGTAAATTAATTAACAAATGTATTTCCTCTTTAGATAATTCCCCCACTCTGTAAATTTCTATATTCCTTACTTTTCCTTGTCTGTTGTATAATGTCAGCATATTTTGGCTTGCAGGACCGAACTGAATACACTGCGATGTATGTGATCACATGGAGAATACCCTGGATAATGTTATGGAAGAGGAAGGAAATTTTGCCCATGAAGACCTCTTCTTAGGTTGTGCTCTATCAGAAAGAAAAATGGAGACAGGAGTTGTTAGCATACTGGATTAATTCATTTTGTGTGATTAGTGATGCAGCCTAACAGGAGTTAGCACTAAGAACATGGTCATTGTAGGTGGAGCCAGTGGTGTCCATAGAAATTTTTCCAGGGGGCAATAATATGACCCCCAGGCTGGCCCATCCAGCCCCTTTGTTTATATGGAGGGGTAGTTGTGTGGGGGGGGGGGGGGGCAAGTGCCCCCCTTGCCCCCCCTCAGACACCCATGGGTGGAACCCCACATACTGGGGAAAAAATAGCTTCAAGTTATGGACATGGGCTCTATACAAAAGGTTGTGATTAGTGGCCTGGGCAGCATTAAAATAGTAATAATCAGCCATTTTGTATTAGCTATTAGACTAAGGGCCTTATATATAGGCAGCTAAAGAGATGCAATTATAGAACATACCAACTGCCTCATGAGGGCAAGTAAAATTTCCAAACTTCCCATTGACTTAAATGGGGATTTTGGCACATTGAAGGATAATATTCTCAATGTGTTGGAGACCTTACTAGCTTTCAAGTAGTTTAAAAGTCCTATTCAAATCAATGGGAATTTTTACCCAACCCCATGGCATAGCTGGTTTGATGCACCCCTTTAGCTTTCTGTATAAGAATCTATGTATTATTAAGCACTTTGATAAAGAACAGGGGTCTGCTAATAAGCTAAGGAGTGGGGAATGTCTACAGCGGACAATGTACAAGTATGTTTCTACTCTAAAACAGACACTACAATTGATTGTATAGTCCTACCCCTGCCTAAAGCCAATTATTAACCTTCTTAGACAAAAAATCTTCAACTATTCCAATTTGTCTTTGAACATCAGCCTCTGTGGATTTTGTAGGCAGAATTGTACATAATTAAATTGCCTAAAGTGACTATATAAACCTTTATTTAATATATTTCATGTTATCGACAACACCAATGCAAACAAATCCCCTTTGTGGGCTGCTGTTTCATGCTTATGTACAATCAAATTAAACCAATGCAAAGGACACTCAACAAGAAGGTGTGGCATCCCCCTTGTCACTTCCATCAAATATTACCATAACATTAGTTGTGAAAACACAGTGATTGTCATAATGATGGCACGCTCAATTAATGAGTAAGTAAAAAAACTGCAGTTTCCCTTCAAGGGGTTTTGCTGTCGATCTTTTTTTTGTAATTTTGGTAAAAGGTGGCACAGTGTAATCCATAGATAAAACAGGAGACTGGTAGAGTAAAAGTGTTTCCTTTACTGGCCGAATAGCTGTAGGACACAAAGGAAAGTTAGAACTGCACTGTCTGATTTCATTCATTATTCAAAGGATAACTTTCCCCTAAATTAACAATTGTAGAGGAAATAAATGTACTCTCTTATTATATCTGGGGAGAGTCAATTTAGTTCAACATCGGTTGAGCCGTATCCTTAGGTGCTACCACAACACTACAATATATACAGAGTATAAACTAAAAGAAAATGTTGTTCAGGTTTTACTCTTCTCCATTCTTCAATCATTCCCTAGTTTGATGATATATAGAGAGCCTATAGTTACACTGTTTTCCCACTAATTGACCTGTTTACCTAAGGTTGACTGAATCAATCCCTTGATTGTACTATTTGGTTCTGGGAATACTTCGGTGATCTGATCTATTTCCTTCCTATGTTTGTATACATTAATATTATCCTGCCTATGTTTGTATGCACTAGTATTGTGTCATGCCTTTGACTACCTGTTTATATATGTATTCCATGTATAGTATTCCATAATAAAGCTATTAAAAATGTTAATTAGGTGCATTCTTATTCAAATTAGAGAAATAATATTATTGAAATAAAACAAACAACTTTATTGAAACAAATCCAATAACATAACACAAAAGTGATTAAAATATCTCAGATCAGGCTTGCCTCAATAACTCACTAATATATTAGTTGAAATTAGTTATCAGCTATCTGAAATTTCCTCTGTGTCTGTGTTCCTGGACTCACAACGCTAGTTATGATGGTAGATTAGTCATATGCAACAGACAATATATGTAGATTTCTTTATAGCTAAATACACCATATACTGGCAGCAACAAGCGTTCCTCTATCCGGATTAAGTGGGGTCCACAGAAAGCTGGTCTAGAATAACAAAAGACCCAAAGGTATAATAATATCATGTCTCACTCAAGAGAGATCTATTTCACTGTTTACTCGGCGCATTAAAACAATGTAATTAGCTGAATCAAAGAACACATATGATTAGCCAGCAAATGCCTTTTCAAATGCCAAATTAATTTTGTGTTATGTTATTGGATTTGTTTAAATAAAGTTTTTTTGTTTTATTTCAATAATATTATTGCTCTAATTTGAATAAGAATGCACCTAATCAACATTTTCTTTTTTTTCTTAGTTTATCCTCTGAACAGCTTTAGGATGCAAGTTTTCAAGACAACTTAGGTCTCTTCTTCAGGCATAAATATGCATTCAGAAGAGACCTAAGTTGTCTTGAAAGTATGCATCCTAAAGATATTTAGTTAGCTAATAAAGGTATCACTTGTACTCTACCAGTCTCCTATCTTTTTTGTAGCTTCTTAATACTTGAGTTATGATTTTTTTTCAGCCTTTAGTTGAACTTCATCATCATAACAGTGGTGGACTTTATTACATTTTAGTCTAAAAGCAGCCATATTTGCACATAAATGGTTAATACATGCAACATTTTACTTACTACAGACCATAACATTAAAGGGATAGTAATACTTCATTTTCTCTTTATTTTATTTTGTAGGCATTAAAAAAACATAAATGATAAATGATAAAAAAAACTATATAAGTCTTATCTCTCAAACCATAATTCTTATATCTCAAACCTTTATGGGTTGAGAGATAGTCACAAGCAAAGTTTCCCCTCCCGCCACTTTTACCTAGTGTAAGCCATCTCTTCTCAGATGTGGAATGCAGTCCATAGACCACACAGATAACAGAAGGGAACAATCTTCTTCTTGTGAGAACAATGAAAGTCCTGCCCCCCTTGACAAGTTTCTCAGGTTTTTCCCTTATTTTAATTGAAGATTGTCCCTCTCTGCAGTCTACCTGGGCACCTCCCTTCTGCTCTGGCTGAGTAGTGTTACATCAGTAAAAGGGGCGGGAGGGGGATACTTTGTCATTGAATTGAAATAACACTCTCCAAGGTCCAACTACTATGATTATTAATTAGAACTGCTTTTATTATGAAACATTACTATCCCTTTAAGGCATATAGAGTGAAGGGCCTAAGAAGGGAGAACCCAGCACCATAGGTTGTGGTGTTATTATCGCTAAATAATTTAAGTAACCCCTTTACCCATTTTAATGGATGGCAGAGGTAATAATTCAACCCCACCTTGGGCACAGAATTTAAACATGGGGATCTAAAAATCGTATAATTATTTTATCATTCCACAGACAAGAGAATCATTAGTATAAGAGAGGAAAACTCATTTCAGTCCCTACCACATTGGGTTCTATAGGGTTCTGGATCCCATAGTACTTATTTTTATGCCTCCCACCAAAAAGCCCAAAAGATTATGAGAAGGGGGAAGGTCAAAATACCCTGCCTGATTGACGGTTTCACTTTTTTAATTTAGCACATTTTTATCATATTTGACTCATGTGGTGATCCTTAGTTTTTTAACCACAGGACCTTTGGATCATGAAGGATAAATACATCAGAAAATTTGGTGGACCCACCAAGCTTGAGCAAAGTCATAGGAGGAGGATTCAGGATTGCATAGAATGTTTTCATGGCTCTTTGCTCTTCTGAAAATTCAGAATATGTACCTTGAAAAAACATGACTATGGTACCTATAAATTTAAATTTTATCAACGTGTGTCAGTGACCATAGGGAAAAAGGCCTCAAAATAATCCCAAACAGCCATTTTTGACTGTAAATAAGTTTTTAAATATTTTTTTTTCAAAGTTTGAACAAAAAAAAATATTAAAAAGGGCTTATCCATGCAAATGTATGAAAGCACATTGTTTTTATTGTTTAATAGTAAAATAATTGTTCTATATTGTGGTTTCTTAGAGATTATTGGCACTATGTACTGAGGTAGATCAACTGCCAAATTAGGTGCAGAAGCATTTTTCTAACTATTAATTAGTAACTTTACGGGACTGTTTGATAAAATCTCAATTATCTTTGAAAGACACATTGCAAAAGAAACCAGACATCCAACACATGGCATTTGGGTGGAAGATGTTGAAAGGGAACATGACATATGGTTTAGTGAACAAGACAAACTGAAACAGTATTGGCAGGAACAAAAGCAGCATTTTTATCTCTAGAAACAAACTCTTTGACATAGAGAAGAGACACATTTTTAAAGCCTTATATAATTTCTTCTACCTCTAGACTTTTACACAATGACCCTACCATCACATAAGAGTTCTCAGGACATTTACTGGGTTTGAGTTTCCATTTAGAAGTAGATTTCCATACTTCCTATGTGTCAGGCATCACTTTGAGTTTGTTTCTAAGGATGTATTATGCGACATAATGTACAGTCAGGTATATTTTGTTTGCTAGAAGGGATTCTATATCCTCTGAAGTTTACAAGATGTCACAAATCTAAACAGAGAGTGGGAGAGAGAGGCTAATGTACTAAGAGAAACTGGGACAATTGTGGGGCAAACCAAGCGGACCATAGGAGAAAGGCTTTAACCTTTTTGTTAGCATTAGCAAGACACACAATTCCAAAGCACACTCACATTTTTTTTCAGACACAAATGCTTATAAATGACACATTCACTATAATTACAGTCTTATTAGAGATATTTGAAATATACTGTGTGCAAATAACAAGCTAAATATGGAACAAATGAACTGATAAATTGAAATGCAAAGAATCAGGACAAAATTCAAATGAGCAAAACATACTAAATATATTATAGCTCTGAATATTCTTTTTCCCTTAATGTCAGTTTTAGTGATGAAGTGGAAGAAAGAGCACTAAATCGATTATATATCAGTCATATTTTTTAAGAATGCACTCACGACAACCAAGGTTATCGTCTGGGTGCCGGAAATAGAGATTACAGCTATGGTTGAATCAGCAATCACAGGACTGCACAATTGTTATAAAAAATTGCTTTAATAGATGATTTATCACAGTGGGTACCTGTGATCTGTCTGACCATCCATTCTGGTGCTGACCTGGGACTCTGTCCAAATATCCATTCAGTGTTGCCTCTCTGTATTGGGTACCCTATCTGGTGCAGACCTGTGGCTGTGGCTGACTACATGCTCCATGTATGACCTAGGATCTGTCTGACCATCCATTCTGGTGCTGACCTGGGGCTCTGTCCAAATATCCATTCAGTGTTGCCTCTCTGTATTGGGTACCCTATCTGGTGCAGACCTGTGGCTCTGGCTGACTACATGCTCCGTGTATGACCTAGGATCTGTCTGACCATCCATTCTGGTGCTGACCCGGGGCTCTGTCCAAATATCCATTCAGTGTTGCCTCATTCTATTGGATACCCTATCTGGTGCAGACCTGTGGCTCTGGCTGACTACCCACTCTGTGTATGACCTAGGATCTGTCTGATCATCCATCCTGGTGGCTTTCCTCATTCTCGTTGGGACTACAGTCGGCCTAGTGCTTGGTCCCTAACAGAGAGGTATCGTAGAAGTGGTCTCCTATTTCTGATAGAGTCTCTGGCTTCTTCAGTTACCCTCTGTGTCTCTATCTTACTGCTCATATTTTATATTGGCTTAATAAAGGTGATTGTACATTCAGTACTGCCTTCTGGTTTATTCATTGTTGACAGTGACAACGATCAACATTTCAATCCCACACTGGGATCTTTCTCAAGACAACAAACAAAACAAACCACCCCCATTATATACCCTGTGACCTAGGGAAAAGTGAGTGTTGACACAAACATACATTTTAGTGAAAAACAAAATAAATACTATGTAAACACCAAACCTAGAAAACACTTAAAATATCCACATGTAGAAATAATTAATGTGTACTAAAAACAAGACAGGAGTCAACACCTATGTGTGTGACTATACAATACATCATAAATTAATTAACTAATCAAAGTGATATACATAATCCCCAATCATTATTAGGAAGGCACACTCTGTAATCCCCTATCATGTTAGCACTGATTCTAACAAAGAAAGTCAAATGTTTCTAGCATTTAAATTGCGGTTCTCCCTCACCTCGCACAGAATGCTAGTCCTGTGCTAGTTCACCATGGGGTGTTGAGTCCTGGGGAGACACCATGTAGCCAATGCATACTCCAAAAAATGCTACATCTTATAGATATTCTCAATTTGAATACCTTAGTAGGTTCCTTAGTGTCTCCATCCTCTGGTAATGAGTCTACTTGACATTGCACTGCTTGCGTGTTAACGGCAATCAGGGAATTAGCATCATTAACAGTTAGATCGGCTTCCCTGTGAATCATTTTTGCAAAAGAAGGCAAAGAGTGCTCCACCTTTGATGGAAGAAAACTGATATACAACAGAATGATTGGTATGCTTATTTACCCAATCTCATCCCACAAGACAAACAATACCCTAAGCATACTACTGTACAACCCTCATTTTTAACATGTCCCCATTCATTTCAGAAAATGAATACGTTTGAAAATGCAATATTCAGGACAGTTGAGAAACAAATGTATCAAATGTAATACTGAATACGCAGGACATTGTTACCCAATTGTATTGAATGTTGTACTAGTTAACTAAAGACCTTCTTATAATGTATAGACCAACGGGGAAACAAATCTATCAAAGAAGTCAATAAAGCATCAAACATTTTAGTAATGATTTACACCAAAATCTGCACATGTTGAGAACCCTTCTGCTCTGTGTTTCCTTTTGAATTAAGTTATCAAAAGGATTAATTGACCTTAGTTACAGATTATCTACTATATAGGTATAATGATGGTCTTTCACCCTACAGTCACCAAATGATGCAGAGAAATCACTGTATCTGTCTTCATGTATGCACATATTCATGTACTCATGTGCTCCTCTTTTGTTGACAAGTCTTACATCATGATAATGATAAATGCAGTCAAATTGTCCTCTGATAAGCCACAGTGCATATGATGTATTTTATCAAATGTGTTCTATACAAACTCATGATGACATATAATAGATAATATGTTCCAAGAAGCACATAACATTGTGTACCATAAGGCCCATGAGTCCAATGAGCCACTGGTGCTACACTATTTGGACAGAATGTCAGGCACTAAGTGTTTGCCAATTGGTCCAATTGGCAAACATAACCCAGGCCAAACTATGTATCCAGGGTGCTCATATGGCAACAATGGTGGAAGATATCATGAGATGTACACTTATGAGTCACTACACAGTGTAGAAAGATTATCCTTATCGCACTACCTTCACCTCAACCGGTGGATTAGAGTATTTTAGGCACCTGATATGCTGGTATTCATCAAATAATCCACCACCCCCTCCACCTACAAAAGATGATGCAATATTAGACCCCATTGATGTTCCCGACAGTCAATGAGAAATAGGCGGTTTAGTGTTGTGTGGATGTTTGATCAGAGTTTGGTGGACTGCTTTTATGCCTTCCAGTGGGGTATAACAGTATATAATATTGATATAATATAATATAATATAATATAATATAATATGATTTTACGTCCAGCGTGACAATTAATGTACCAGATGGAATAAAACCCAATGCTTTCCATTTTTCCAGAAAGTCTGTAGTGTCTCTGATTCAAGATCCTGATTTGTGCACCAATGGTTGTATGTAGTAGTCCAAGACTGAGTTATAGGTTGCAGTAAGGATCCTATAGTAGTTATTATAGTCCCCTGGTTGATGTACCAGGTCTTTGTGTATTTTTGGATGGTATAAAATATGGGACTAATTGGGGGGTCATTTTTCAGGAATTTTAGAGTGTCAGTGCTGATCCAAACTGACCTGTGGGCAAATCTTAGTGCCTCATCAATCATTTTTTATATTTAATGGTAGGGTTACCCTCCAGCTGCTGGTGTGTCTGAGTTTCCTGTAATTGTCCCATAATTTCATATCTGTAGTACTGTTAATCCATTAACACAATAGCTCCCCCTTTGTCAGCAGATCTGATGACTATGTTTTGTTTAGATGGCCGTTCTCTCTTCTCTGGTCAGATTAGAGTATTGTTTATGAGTTGTTTGGTCTAGAGATTATATGTTTTCTTCTACCACTTTACAAAATGCAATGATAGATTTATTAGTGTTATTGGGATCAAAAGTACTTTTGGGTTTGAAAGGAAATGGAGTAAAAGAACTATGTTTAAAGAAAGCTTTCAGTTTAATTTGCCTTTGAAACCTATATAGATCAATTGCTATATCTAAGCATTTTGTCTGGTGGTAGGGATGAATGACTAAGCCCTAGATAACAAACATATTTTAGGAGAGGCCAGGGTGGGTGTGGAGAGATTAAGTATCACTTTTTCGCCCTGATTGGGGGTTTGATTTCCTATGTCGCCTCCCCCTTGTCATTTTGTGGGGTCTCCCCTGCCTCTGGCAGTCTGGTTTCTAGTGGTTACCCCTAAAAACGCTGCCTAGGGATTAGTGGTATTAACTGTGGCACCTCCTGTTGCTTGTGTGGATTCATTACTCTCCCCCTCTTATTCTGATGAATTGTCAACTATGGAAAGGTTAGGACTCTGTATTCTATTGTGCCCTTGTTTCCTAAAAGTTGGTCCACGGCAACCCTGTCTACCATCTTATAGTCAAGGTTCACTTTATCTATTTTGTTTCGCTTAAAAATGTATAACTCTTTTCTAAAAATCAATAGTTGGTTCTTCAATTTGTCTGGACAGTTATTTTGTGTATCCTCCTGTAATGTAGTCAAATATGTATTTTCACATGCTGTAACGTCTGCTTTGACTAAATGTAATAGTCTTGTTACATTCTCAATCACTAATAATATTAAATCAAAGGAGCATTTATTGAGTATAGAGAGTAATATTCTTCAATATTTATTGTGGTGGAATTTGAACCCCCCATGAAATGATTTTAGATATTTTAAGGCTTAGTTCTCTTGATGGCTGCATGGAAACATCTCAACAGAACCCCCTGCCATAGTGTCTTAACCCAAGCCCAATTCTGACCAAATCATTAAAGTTTATCTGAGATTGTCAATATTACCTCATTCGTTCTCTACGTTTTTGTATTTTGCTCATTTGGATGGCTGCAAATATTGTGATGAATGCAAGCTCAGTCCACCAGTAATTTTCAGACATTAACTCTTTATTCATTGATGAAAATTATGTCAGTTCTCTTTGGAGTTCATGAACTCGGGAGAGAACCTCTGCAAGTGATAAGTGAAGCTCCTCCAAGTATAACAGTAAACTGTAGGGCTGCAGACCTGTCGGAAAAAACATAATTTAAATGGCCTTGATTTTATGTAATTCAGGTACAGGAGTGTTTTGGTACAACAGCTTCATGGTAGAGGATACAATGTTTGATAAGATGTTAAGACTCTTTGACTTACTGGCAAAATGCTTCACCTACTCTGTAAACAAGGCTGTATTAGTGCAAATACTACAGCACATTGTCCCTAAACTTTGTTTTTCTTCAACTGAAATAGTTCCTCCCCATTTGCATGACTTGGTTAAAAAAAAAAAAAAAAAAAAAAAGCAAAATTCACATGAATGGTGTCCCCATCAAGATATCTAACATTGGCCAGCAGCAAGCAGTGTCCACTTACATCAGTGGAGTCATCAAACTTCCCAGTTGCTAATTTGTCAATATCTGCAAACATGACATTAATTTGTTTAGTAACAGAATTATTAGAAGTGGGAACTTTTTTCAATTTCTTCTGCAGCTTCAACAATTTTTATGGCAAATAGTATGATTAATGTTTCAGCAATGGCATGAGGCTTTTTGAATACTCCTAAATGCTCAGTCACCAGATAACTAGCCTGTTGAGCTTTATCGGGCACCCTTACATATTTTATCATAGGTTTGGTCTCCTACGTACTGTAAAATCTTGCGTATAATAAGCACAATTTTGCCCCTCTTCACCTTATATGAAGTGGGGAGTGTGTATTTTACATGAAAAAATTGTATTAACAAAAAAAATGTCAAGTTTCACTTCTTTCCTCCCTCCCAGTGTATCCATGGCCACCTCCCCCCCTTCGGAGTCCAGCACCATCCTGACAGGGTCCCAGCATCCGCCACACACTTCCAGCATGGCCTTGTCAGTGGTAGTACCTTGCGGTCCTCGCAGGGCAATACCATAGATACAATGCTCATGTCAGGATGCAGAATTTGGACTCCATTGGGGGAGAGAGGTGGCCATGGGCATGTGGGGAGGGAGCATTTTTTATGTGTGTAACAGGGGAAAACAAGGGTGCATATTATACTTAGGCACTCTTATTTTTCCCTAAAATCTTGGGTATAATATACACCTGAGTATTATACACAGGTGCGTATTATACCTGATATTTTACGGTAATTTGTATTTTAAGGAGCTTAAAGTACTGCATGGATTTCTTAAATGCAAATGGTATTTTCATCTGTTTCTTGCCATTGTTGCATTTACAAACCTCTTACTACAGATGACACATTCGGGTAAGGGTCAAATGGTATCTTTGTTCACTGGAATTCAAAGGCCAGATAACTCTAATACTGTCTATTGACACATATTTGTTGTGGGGATTGGGGATCAGTCTCTTCAAAAATGGATGAAAATAAGGAACTGGTTCTTTTGACAAATATCTATTTTTTTAAATTAGGGGATATATCATGTAATACAAGGTGGAGAATCCAGATGCACCCAA
Source organism: Rhinophrynus dorsalis (assembly GCA_037306005.1). NCBI lineage: Eukaryota > Metazoa > Chordata > Amphibia > Anura > Rhinophrynidae > Rhinophrynus > Rhinophrynus dorsalis. The sequence goes on from CM074723.1 coordinate 413,340,901, forward strand.
AATACTGCTTGGCTCTTAATCAGATTATTAGTAACTGTTAGTGCACCAGTAATATACTGCATTCCTGTCTAGAACATTCAACTTATGTATACTCAGTTTTTAAAATATTTTTTCTTATATGTAAGAACATCCAAACTACAGCCTTTGAGGAACATTCCTTGGACAATGACTGGAGATATTAGAGGGATATTCGAGGCATCCCTTAGGACTCTTAATAAGACGGTCATTAGTCACTATTAGTGCATCAGTCCACTATATTCCTGTTTCCTGTCTACAATATTTAACTTTAGAAAAAAAAAATATATTAAAAAAATATATTTAAAAAAAAAAAAAAAAAAAAAAAGAGTACACTTATGAGGAAGAGCACCCAGCCTGCAGCTACTAATAAATAGAGTGCCAATGCACTGTATTCCTGGCTACTAAAATATAGAAAGTGAACATGACACCCTAATACAAGCTAAGTTTGTTTTACAGAGAATTAAAATATGCTTCTATGTTGTGCTAACCATTTTTATGTAAAATAAATGTTTTAAGAGTAATTAACATTAATATTATTGTGGTATGATATTGAGCTTTATGATCACAGTATGCCAAATAGTTATCTTTGAAGTTACACTTACCTTTTGTTGTGCAATTAGATTTGTACACAGTGTTTCATTGATAGCACAACGCATGGCACATTGTAATAATGGCCTAGTACAAAATCTAATTAGAATAAAGTGTCACACTGTCTCATCAACAAACAAAGCTAAATTTCTCAAAAACTACTTTTTAACAAACAATTGACTAAAACATCATATCGGCAGGGTTTTTTTACTTATCGTTAAAATTAACTAATTTTATCTTAATTTGACAGGTCCACTTACGAGAATAAAATACAGCCTTTGAGCCTGCTTGGCCCTTGATCAGAAGAATTTTTACCATTTCTAAATAGTGCACCATGTACTGTATTCCTGTCTACTACAATACTTAATGCCTTCAGGAGGACCAGAGTGAGGCACGAGCATTGAGAAGCAAAGAGATAGATCCAAAAAAAACTAGATTTGTATGTGGACAGTGGAAGTTAAACATGCACCAGCCTGAAACTGATCTGCATCTGGGTGCTGATAATCTGAGCTTTCTGCAATCTGACAAAACACCAGTAAGAAGAAGACACCTGCACTCACAACATAAGAGAATGACTCCAATGCTCAGGGGGTGTGGAAACATTGATCATTTATTTCAAAGAAATCAAAACAGTACAGATACTGTACATGGTTGAAGGGGATAAAAATCAACTGATTTTACTCACTTCACAAACAAATAAATTTTCATAGACCAGTGAAGGCCTAATAAGCGATGGTATTACATACTATGAAAAAAATATACTGGGGGATACATGAATCTTCCAGCACAGTTAATTTTCTGCATTTGGAAGTTGGCTTATTAATCATTCACCTGCATTTTAGGACATATACACGCAAACGTTGCCATAATTAAGCCTTTATAGCAAACTCAGACTGCTTCCCCTATAGCTTAAGCAGGAAAATTGAGTAGTTTAACACAAAGTAACTGTCAGGCCGCCCGTCGGCGACCCGGTCTTACCTCCCGCAGTGCCCAAAAACCATGTCGGCCGCCACGCCGGGTCCCCTCTGCTTCCTTGCGGACCGGCGTCCGCTCCAGACCGACAGGCAGCCCTGTCAGACGCGCACACACTCACCCTCCCTCGTGTGCGCGTCTCAAACAAAGGGCTGATATTTCCCGGGCGTTGCCATGGCAACGCGGCGTCCGGCTCCGCCCCACTTCAATTGCCACTCCTCCTCAGCCTATATAAACCCTGAGCACCCTGCACATGGTGCTCAGTGTTACTGTGGCTTCCCTGGTGTTCAGTTGCTTACTTGTGCTCCTGCTTCATATTGATTCCTGGCTCCTTGACCCTTGGCTATCCACTCTGACTCCGCTGACCTCTGGCTCCTTGACCCTTGGCTTGACTCCTGGACTCCGCTGACCTCTGGCTCCTTGACCCTTGGCTTGACTCCTGGACTCCGCTGACCTCTGGCTCCTTGACCCTTGGCTTGACTCCTGGACTCCGCTGACCTCTGGCTCCTTGACCCTTGGCTTGACTCCTGGACTCCGCTGACCTCTGGCTCTTTGACCCTTGGCTTGACTCCTGGACTCCGCTGACCTCTGGCTCCTTGACCCTTGGCTTGTCTCCTGGACTCCGCTGACTTCTGGCTCCTTGACCCTTGGCCTGATTCCTGGACTTTGTTGCTCGTGCTCGCAGTTCACACTGGGGAGGAGCCTGTGTTCTCTCTCTCTCCAGACCCTCTCCCAGTGTGCTGTTCCAGTAAGAGCGACTATCCTGCTTCGGGGTTCCTGCATCCAGATAGTGAGTATCCATATCTTACTCACCTAACAGAAACACTGAGCCTATATGGAACCCGCAGGAGTCGCGGACGCTATCACCGCCCTCTCCCAGCAAATTGCCGCTCTCACGCAAACCATGCAGGACCTCCAGGCCGGTCAGACTCATCTGCAGCATCAATTACATGACCTGCAGACCAGCTCCGCTTCTTCAGGCGCTTCCGCTCCAGCGATGCCACCTGTAGGGGTACCCCCCTCGGACAGGACGTACACTCCTGAACCCAGAATTCCTCTCCCAGAACGCTACTCTGGGGACCGTGCGAAGTATAAGACCTTCATCACAGCCTGTCAGGTCATGTTTTCTCTTCAACCAAGAACCTATGCCTCTGACTTCATTAAAATACGAACTGTGATCTCATTGCTGTCCGGAGAGCCCCAGACCTGGGCTCATCAATTGCTACACACCAATGATTCCGCATTGGCTTCCTGGCATTCGTTTCTCCATGCCATGGACCTTCTGTTTGATGATCCTCTCCGGGCCTCCTCTGCCCATATCGCCATGAGGGCCCTACGGCAGGGCCAAAGGCCAGTAGAGGAGTATGTCACTGAATTCCGCTCTTTGGCCATCGAGAGCGAATGGAACGAGCCTGCCCTGGTGGATCAATTTCGTCTCGGCTTGTCCAATGCCCTGAAGGATGAACTGGCCCGTGTGGGTATCCCTCCTTCTCTTGAAGAACTCTGTCATTTAGTCATCAGGATTGATCGCAGATTACGGGAGAGAAGACTGGAGCGGTCAACCCAACTTGCTCCTCCTCCAAGACGCCAACCTCTACCACCCTCCAGTGCTCCTACCTCCACTTCTTCTTCCGAGGAACCAATGCAGATCGGACTTGCTCGAGGACCTCTTTCTGAGGCTGAGAGAGCACACAGACGTGCAAACAGTTTATTATGCCTCTACTGTGGCCAACCCGGTCATATGATTCGTTCCTGCCCCCGCAGACCACGTGACCCAAGGGGTAAGACTTCTGATTCAGAGGTGTGTCTTAGTTCAGCTCCTGTTGGTGGCTCTCCTCACCTTTCCGTTTCTCTGTTGTTGCAGTGGACCAGTGACGACATCTCTGTCCTCGCCATCATTGACTCTGGCGCCAGCTGCTGTTTTATGGACCAGGAGCTTGCTAGACAACTCCGAGTACCCACACAAGTCAAGCCCTCTCCAGTCTACATACAGGTTGTTGACGGATCTTCTCTGCCTTCCGGACCCATTACGCAGGAAACCCTGCCTCTCCAGATGACTTTGGGCAGTCGTCACTCAGAGAAGATAAGTTTCAATTTGGTGGCATCCCCATTATTCCCCGTGATCCTTGGACTGCCTTGGCTACGACTACATAATCCTGACATCAACTGGGGCAAGGGCACGCTGTCATTTTCATCTAGTTACTGTCAACATCATTGCCTGGATACTCCTTCAACCTTACTCCTCACGCAAGACCAGACTTCAGAACCTAATACAGTTCCTAAGCCATATCACGAATTCTTAGATATCTTCGATAAAAGAAAAGCAGATCAATTGCCTCCCAGGAGAGAGTACGATTGTCCCATCGATCTTCTACCCGGAGCTCCTATACCCTTCGGGAGGATCTTCCCTCTATCCGAGCCAGAACTGCACCATCTAAAGGCCTACATCAAGGAAAATCTGGAAAAGGGATTCATCCGCCCGTCAACATCGCCAGCCGGGGCTGGTATCTTCTTTGTGGGTAAAAAGGACGGGGGTCTTCGACCATGTGTCGATTATAGAGACTTAAACCGAATCACAATAAAGAACCGTTATCCACTCCCCTTGATACCCGAACTTCTAGACCGTATTAAGGATGCAACTGTCTTCACCAAGTTAGACCTCCGTGGGGCCTACAACCTCGTCCGCATCAGAGAGGGGGACGAATGGAAGACCGCCTTCCGGAGTAGGTACGGCCATTTTGAGTACCTGGTGATGCCATTTGGACTCTGTAACGCCCCAGCCACCTTTCAGCATTTTCTGAATGATGTATTTCGTGATTTCCTGGATTCCTTTTTAGTAGTATACTTGGACGATATCTTAATATTTTCATCATCCATCACTGAACACCGTGAGCATGTAAAGAAGGTTCTGCAGCGTCTTCGTGATCACCAGCTATATGCCAAGTTGGAGAAATGTTTGTTTGAGACCACTACCGTGACTTTCCTTGGCTTCATCCTAACACCTGGGAAAGTTGTTATGGACCCAAAGAAGGTATCAGCAGTGCTCGAGTGGCCTGTACCCACAGACAAGAAGGCAGTCCAACGATTTATAGGCTTCGCTAACTATTATCGGAAATTCATCCGCAATTTCTCCCGCATCATCTCACCGATCACTGCGCTGACTCGACAAACACCACAGTTTCTATGGACACCTGAAGCCCAAGCAGCATTTGACCAACTCAAGAAGAGATTCACTTCTGCCCCAATCCTTGTTCAACCCCACACCTCACTCCCTTTCTTTGTCGAGGTAGACGCATCTGACTTTGCTCTAGGAGCCATCCTCTCCCAACGCCACCCAGAGACAGGGCAATTGCATCCGGTAGCCTTTTACTCCCGCAAATTGTCTCCGGCCGAGGAGAACTACGGCATCGGTGACAAAGAGCTCCTGGCGATTAAACAAGCCCTGGAAGAATGGCGGCACCTCCTCGAAGGCTCTTCTCATCTGGTTACAGTCTACACCGACCATCGTAATCTTGAATACCTCCGTGCAGCTCGTCGTCTGTGCCCCCGACAAGCCAGGTGGGCACTATTCTTTACCCGTTTCAACCTGCACATTACATACAGACCGGGTACCAGAAACACCAAGGCTGATGCCCTTTCCCGACTCCCAGTTACCCGTGACAACGAACCAAAGGTAGTAGACACTATTTTACCTTCAACCGTATTCATAACTACTTCAGCTGATATTATGGAACACATCCGCTCCAGCTCCATCAACTCCCTTTACCCAGAGACTACACCACCAATTCAACGATCTAATCACTTCCTGTTATACAGAGGAAAGATCTTTGTGCCCGAGCCTGTTCGACTATCTGTATTGCAGAGATGTCATGATTCCCGCTTAGCTGGTCATGGAGGAATCAAAAAGACTCTAGATCTCCTCCTAAGACATTTCTGGTGGCCAACTCTCCAACAAGATGCCACTCAGTTTGTGCGATCTTGCACAATCTGTGCTCAAACTAAAGTACCCCGCATTGCACCTGCCGGTCTGTTGCGGCCCCTACCAGTACCCGCTATGCCTTGGGCCGACATCTCAATGGACTTTATAGTTGATCTTCCTCCTTCCTGCAAATGATACCATCATGGTGGTCATCGACAGATTTACCAAGATGGCTCATTTTGTACCAGTTATTGGGATTCCTTCTGCCAGTACCACCGCTTCTTTATTTCTGTCCTCGGTATTCCGGCTCCATGGCCTGCCCAAGAGCATTACTACCGATCGAGGAGTCCAGTTCACGGCACGGTTCTGGAAATCCTTCTGTGAAAATTTGCAGATTCAGCCCTCGTTGTCCACCGCTTTCCATCCTCAGACCAATGGACAAACAGAAAGAGTGAATCAAGTGCTTGAGCACTACCTCCGATGTTATACTACTTACCTGCAAGATGATTGGCTCCAATTTCTACCCACCGCTGAGTTTGCATACAACAATCAAACCCAAAGATCCATTCGCATGTCTCCCTTCTTTGCCAATTATGGATTCCACCCATCCTCCTTTCCTGGGCTACCTTCTGACTTATCTGTACCAGAGGCTTCTGAACGCCTCTCCCGTCTCGTAAAACAGTTCCGAACCCTCCAACAAACCCTCTTGAAAGCCCAGGAGAGTTACAGAGATCAGGCCAACCGCCATCGCTCTGCCGCTCCGGTCTATCAGGTGGGCGACAAGGTGTGGCTGTCCACAAGGAACATCCGGCTTTCCTGTCCCACCAAAAAGTTGGGTCCCAAATATGTTGGACCTTTCTCCATCCAAAAGGTCATCAACCCGGTGGCGGTTCAACTTCAGTTGCCAGACGCCTATCACATCCATCCTGTTTTCCATGTGTCCTTGCTAAAACCTTACATAGCCAACACCTTCCCAGGACGCCTACCTGTCACACCAGCTCCAGTCATGGTAAATGGCGAAGAGGAGTTCGTGGTTCTTCGAGTACTTGATTCCAGACGCCGTAGAGGCAGACTTGAGTACCTCATCCACTGGAAGGGGTACGGCCCCGAGGAACGTTCTTGGGAACCAGCTTCACAGGTCCATGCCCCTGCATGCATCCGATCCTTCCATAAACGGTACCCTCATCGGCCCGCACCATTTCCCGCCCGGAGGTCGCACTTCAGGGGGGGGTACTGTCAGGCCGCCCGTCGGCGACCCGGTCTTACCTCCCGCAGTGCCCAAAAACCATGTCGGCCGCCACGCCGGGTCCCCTCTGCTTCCTTGCGGACCGGCGTCCGCTCCAGACCGACAGGCAGCCCTGTCAGACGCGCACACACTCACCCTCCCTCGTGTGCACGTCTCAAACAAAGGGCTGATATTTCCCGGGCGTTGCCATGGCAACGCGGCGTCCGGCTCCGCCCCACTTCAATTGCCACTCCTCCTCAGCCTATATAAACCCTGAGCACCCTGCACATGGTGCTCAGTGTTACTGTGGCTTCCCTGGTGTTCAGTTGCTTACTTGTGCTCCTGCTTCATATTGATTCCTGGCTCCTTGACCCTTGGCTATCCACTCTGACTCCGCTGACCTCTGGCTCCTTGACCCTTGGCTTGACTCCTGGACTCCGCTGACCTCTGGCTCCTTGACCCTTGGCTTGACTCCTGGACTCCGCTGACCTCTGGCTCCTTGACCCTTGGCTTGACTCCTGGACTCCGCTGACCTCTGGCTCCTTGACCCTTGGCTTGACTCCTGGACTCCGCTGACCTCTGGCTCTTTGACCCTTGGCTTGACTCCTGGACTCCGCTGACCTCTGGCTCCTTGACCCTTGGCTTGTCTCCTGGACTCCGCTGACTTCTGGCTCCTTGACCCTTGGCCTGATTCCTGGACTTTGTTGCTCGTGCTCGCAGTTCACACTGGGGAGGAGCCTGTGTTCTCTCTCTCTCCAGACCCTCTCCCAGTGTGCTGTTCCAGTAAGAGCGACTATCCTGCTTCGGGGTTCCTGCATCCAGATAGTGAGTATCCATATCTTACTCACCTAACAGTAACTCTGTGCCTGCATCTATTGGTAGGAGGGCGAACCTAAAAAATTTCCACTCCAGACAAGTGATTACATTGACTTATGGGAAATCTGGTCCTGAAAAAGGTCTTGTGTTTGCTCTGTCAGCATTTCATAAGTATATTGCCACTGTGAAGGAGCAACATCAACTTTATCTTATTTGCATACCTGGGAACTTCCAGTTGAGGGCTACCCGGAGGGTAGTCCTCTGTTCACCAGGGGGGTGACAAAAATGATGCTAATCGCGTCAAAAAGGGGCGGGGCTTGCCGCGAGTGGGGGGGGGCTTAACCATTTGAGTGCCAGAGTGGTACGGAATGCATTGCAAAGCAATGCATTCCTTACCACTCTGGCACTCAGAGGGTTAAAGGTGTCAAACAGAAGGCTGGGGACTGAGGATCAGCGGGACAAAAAGCGAATGTGGCAGAGTTTCAATAGAAACTCTCCACATCCGGAGGAATCAGCCTCTGCCCCGGAGACCCGGTAAAGCTCTGTCAGAACCGGAGTCTCCGGGGCAAATCCGGAGAGTTCCCAGGTATGCTTATTTGTCTTTTTTCAAGGAGTTATGTACGTAGCAGTAGAGTTAGGTTTGCTACAGTCAGCAGCTGAAATGAGCAGCTACAAATCAACATGGAGAAGGAGATATGGAATCGGTGACTGGTTCATGTCTTGATCAGAAGGCATAATCATACCTGGGAACTCTCCGGATTTGCCCCGGAGACTCCGGTTCTGACAGAACTTTACCGGGTCTCCGGGGCAGAGGCTGATTCCTCCGGTTGTGGAGAGTTTCTATTGAAACTCTGCCACATCCGCTTTTTCTCCTGCTGATACTCAGTCCCTAGCCCTCTGAGTGCCAGAGTAGTAAGGAATGCATTGCTTTGCAATGCATTCCGTACCACTCTGGCACTCAAAGGGTTAAGCCCCCCCCCACTCGCGGCAAGCCCCGCCCCTTTTTGACGCGATTAGCGTCATTTTTGTCACCCCCTGGTGAACAGAGGACTACCCTCCGGGTAGCCCTCGACTGGAAGTTCCCAGGTATGGGCATAATGTATTCACCTCCAGAACATCTCTGAAAGACCCTTGTGACTACAGCATCATGCAGAGGTTTAGTTTAAACTGATAGGCCATCATGGCTTTATACCAACAGAAGCATGATTTGTCATAATTTGGAGCCTTTGATTGGAAGAAGCAATTCAGTCCCAAAGCTAGTAAAACTGTTAGAAGTACTGCACATTCTGTCCTCAAGCTCCTTCCAGTCAGTCTTTGGAGTGCTGTAGGCATGAGTCAACCAATATTTTTGAGTGCATTACTCAGTTGATGTACATCTTATTCTCAAGTAAGTGGACAGAATGGCTGGAGCTGAAAGAAGCATTTTTCAAGCTTGCAAGGATGCCTAACATCCTTGGACCCACTGACTGCACACATGATGTACTCAGACCAACAAGAATTTTGTAAACATCTTTCAACATCCATGTGGTCGGTGATGCCCAGTTGAGCATCATAAGTGTCAAAGTCAGCTTCCCAAGTTCCTGACATTATTCTCATATTCAGCATTAGTCAGCCTTTCCTTAAATTGTTTAAAGGGATAGTATTACTTCAAAATTAATATCTCTCATATTGTAGCCCTTAATAAACTGAGTTAAATGACACCAGTGGCATCTCTCAAACCTTTATGGTTTAAGAGATAGCCACTTTCAAATTTTCCTCTCCCCTGCTGTCAGCATTCTGCTGCCAGCAGAAGAATCCGGTCCCGGGACAGGCGGAGGCTCTTAAACAGAGCCGATATCTCGTTATGAAAGGAAAAATGATTCACTGAAACAGTCTTCTACGTGTGCTTGGTTACCAAGCACACGTAGAAAACTGTTTCAATGAATCATTTTTCCTTCCATAACTAGATATCGGCTCTGCTGAAGAGTCTCCTCTTGATTCAGAGACCAGATTCCCCTGCTGGCAGCAGAACGCTGACAGCAGGGGAGAGGAAACTTTGAAAGCGGCTATCTCTTAGACCATAAAGGTTTGAGAGATGCCGCTGGTGTCATTTAACTCAGTTTATTAAGGGCTACAATATGAGGGATAGTCATTTTGAAGTAATACTATCCCTTTAAGGAAGAACAAATGCCAGAGGTCTGTTTTTTGGATAAGGATTAAACAGTCTAATTTAACTAAGAAAATGTATAAACATTTGTTCTAAAATATTTACCAGAAACAAAAACAGAAAAAACACCAGTACAAAATTATTCCTCTAAGAGTAGCCTCTTGATAGAATTCCCACTTCCAGGCCCCCTATTATGTATACTCACTAGATATTGAGACTAAACCAGCCTCTCTCTCTTTGCACATAATTTCCAGTATACTCCTACTCTTTTATCTTGGTTTTCTTCCCAACAGAAAAGCAGCAAGGAAAACTCAATCTGATAATACCTGGGTTACTTTCAAAAAGTCTCTATTTAATGGTATAAATACAAGTAATACAATAATTAAAATACACTTTACTGCAGCTATATCAGTGGCATGATCAGGAACAATATCTGAATTTTAGGCGATTCAAAATGTGCGCGTTGACCCTGGCTGCTAACCCCTCTGTTATATCCACAGACATCCACAGAGCTCCATTACAATGAGGCCTACCAAAGTACCCATTTTTGAAAATATGTTTGGGATTTTTAAAGCCCGTCTCTGCTGCTTAGACAAATCTTGTGGAGTACACCAGTATGCTCCTCAAATGGCAAGACTCTAGAATTTGATTGGCTGGGAAGTGCGCAAGCACTTCCCAGCCAATAGGAGACTGGCAATTTATTTTGAATAGAGACTGGCATATAAAAGCCAGTCTCAGTTCAAAATTGCAGCAGTCTGACTCGGGCAATGGCCCGAGCAGTCAGAAGGCTGCACCTGTGCTGGTCCACATGCCTTCTGCCACGGAGGCAAGGGGGTAAAGGATTTTAACATTATAAATATGGACACACAATAAGGACAATTTATATTTAGTAATAACAGTAAGATGCTCCGGCGAACAAAGGGTTAACGGTAGCATCTTTTGTGAGAGTTGTTTTTGTTTGTTTGTTTTTAAAAAGACAAAACACTAATGGATTTTCTTTTATTTTAAAACAAGAATGAAGAAAAAAAGAATGAAGATCAGAGGAAGAAGAGAAGACTGAAGAAAAGAAGAAGCCGGCTGTGACCCCGCCAGACATCCAGATTACTGGTAAGTTTTTAATTGTCAGGATATGTGTGAAACTGTGGATTAACTCTATGAGTGCCAGTGGTGTATGCAATGCTTTATAATGCATTGCATACCCCACTGGCACTCATAGGGTTAATCTTTTTCTATTTTTCAACCACAGGTATGTGTTGGAAACCAATGGTTTTGACCTCCTGTTTTGGGCTATACACCTTCCTTCTCATGGTGCGGGATCTGTGTCATGAAATGTGTGTTCTAAACATGCCGTGAAGACCCCACGTGGAATAGGATAGCAAAATCTTCTATTTTTAGTTACTATTCAATGGGTAAAAATTGCGCACCCGTTGAACATTTTTGCATGGTTTTTGGTGTTGTCAGCAAAATTTATAGAATTGTAAAATGTGCTGTCAAAACCACTACCGCCTGTTTTAAAACTAGTGGGGTTAATAGTATCGAGCCCTACTGCTTTCATTTTATCACCATGTTAAACACAGCTATATTGCTGTTAGGTATACTATCCTGATTCCTGTCTCTGTGAGTAGGTGTTGTATCTAGGGTAATTTTCCAGCTATCTGGATTCAAACTCTTTGTACATAACTGAAAAGGTATGTCCAAATGTGGTCATCAGAGGTACAAACCAGTAACAATGTATGGACATGAACAAAGTATGGATATTTTTTAGAAAAGATACATTTCATATGCTATTTTGAAAACATACATATCTGAAGCCAGCTTATCATGCTACAACCTTAAATTATGGCACATAAGTGCCATCAGAGTTCAGGAGAGGGATGACAACGTTTGGCCTGGATGCAAGTTCAAAGTAGTAAATGTCTACTATCACTTCAGCCAAATATACCAGCCCATCCTATTTTGTTAATTTTATAAATTACATTAACCCCTTAAGGACCCATTACGTGCCAGGACTGTCATAGGTAAAACGTGCGATAAGGAATTATGACAGTCCTGGCACGATATGAAATATCAGGGGTCCCCGCGCGGCTGCATGGCACTCGGGGACCCCTGAATTGATTTCAGCAAAAAAAGCTCTGTGGTCCCTTTACTGCCGGCCGTGCCATTAAAGGGTTACTGCTGTGAAGTAAGAAAAGTGATACCCCAGATCTTAAAACTGAAATGGTACTACACTAGTGATACCACAGAATTTACAATGAAATTCAGTTACATTAGCTATACTACAGTGCATACAGTTAAAAAGGAGCTACACTAGTGATACCAAAAGCTTACAGTTGAAATTGAGCTACACTAGTGATGCTATAGAGCTTACAATTGAAATTGATCTATATTTGTGATATCACAGTCAATATTGTAGGAATAATCAGCCAAGCTCTTCGTTTTTTCTGCAGTAAATATATGAGTAAACATATCTCATGGATTACTGCACTGGCATGACTAACAAGGTGGCCTCCTCAAAAAGCTTCAGAAGCTCAGATAAATTACAAATTAGCTGCCATTTACTAGATTCAAAGAAACGTTCACTAAAGCCTTCCCACTATGTAATGTATACTTGGTAATGGTCATGTTCTGCTCTTACAAATGCTTCAGCATGTACAATATGTTATTCCACCTGGCAGGGACCTCCAATTTAAGCTGGCGAAGGTGAAAGGTGGTTACATTTTTGTATGAAACATAATGCAGTACAAGCACTGTAGAACTGGCTAAAATGTGCACAGAATCTCCAGGAGGTATAAAGCATTTCTCTGAGGTGTTCATAATGTGAGTAGAATCAAGTAACAATTATATTTAGGACATGGACAAATCAGGGTACATGCACCATATCTGCTATTCTGAAGGCAGCTATAATTTTGGAGCCATTGTCAGTAGACATAAAGCCAACTTTCAAAGTGTGAGCCATCTGCACTAAAATGGAAATACTAATTTCAGATGTATAGAAATGGAAGAAAAGGTATACCATTTTTGATATGACAACCTATAGCATCACATGAAGGAACACTTGCCTTTCTACCCCTAGCCCGGTGCCTTGAAATGTATGAAAATCTTTGAAAACTATGGAATTTCCTACTGTATTCATTAGCAACTTTTCTCCTGAGAGAAATGGCACCACATTAGTAAGAGCTTACATACCATATGGGGTGTCAGAAGTGAGAAACTATCCTTAACAAAATATGTAGTTTTTCTTCCATTCTCCAAGTATGATCTGTCACTAAAATGGGTGTACCAACTACAGATATGAAGAGAAGGTAGACAAAGCACATCATTGTGGAAAGACGACAAGTCACTGCACTAAATAAGGGTCACTTTTCTTTCATATTCTTGAGTCCAGAAGTGTTTCTAGAAGATGACACTATGGAAAAAATATATATATATTTTTTCCTCTTCCAACACTAAAGCGACCAGGTCTGGACCAGTGACTTTTTTCATCTCTTCTTCATATTCCAGATAATGGAATTCTTATGGAGCACCTCCATAGACATTTTTTCTTAAGTAATTTTACTATATAGTTTTTTGCAGTTATCAACTGTATATGAATAACTACCAGCGGTATTTACAGCTTGACATATTTTGTTCCAAAGAGCTTTATTCATAGTTGTAGGTATTTGTGGAGCAAATATCCAAACATAAATTAGCAAAATTAAATTTAGAGTAGAGCAAAACTGCTTTGCTAAACAAAATTTTTTAAGTTTCTGGATGATTTTGGATCCCCCACTCACAAAGAAAGATTTATGGCATAGAAGCATATTATAAATCCGTCTAGTCTGTTACTGGCATAAGCATCTGCTGAACAATAGACTTTCTCTCCAGGGGGCTTACACAGGATTTAATTTTTTAATATTAAGACCAAAAGTGACGTTGGGGGTCAAGCCAAAAACCAAGATATGTCTGGCAGTCGACCTGGGCCACGTTACAGTTAGACTTTGTTATAATGGTTAAATGGGTATAGCAGAAATTAGCTCATTTTTGCTTTGTATCAAATAGCACTGTGACCATTTTGTCAGTATTCAAAAGCAGTTTGTTTTTAGCTATCCATCTTTCAACTTCAGAGAACTTATCCTGTAATACTGCCTGATAAATTTAGAGTGTTAGTGTACATTTCTGCATAGATGTGCACAGAAAATGCTTTGTAAACCACGGGCAGATCATTTATAAATAGGGAAAATAGAAGAGAGCCAAGAATGGAGCCTTGAGGAACCAGTTTAGAGAATGATTACCCAATCCTGAACTTTCATTTATGAGAATATTATGGTCTACTGCATTCAAAGGCCTTTGCAAAATCTAGCAAAATAGCTCCACTAAATTCACCATGTTCTATCTTAGTCTGGATATCATTGCATACTTTAAAGAGGGCTGTGACTGATTTGTGTGTTTTGTATGTAATCCATATTTATGTGGAGGAAAAAGCAGGACAATTGGTAATCACACAGTTGCATGTGGACACATTTTTCAAGAACTTTAGATAATGTGAGGAGTGAGAATATTGGTCTGTAATTTGATACAACATTTCTATCACCACATTTGTAATAAATACAAATCTAGCCACTTTCCAGGCTTTATAATGTGACTGAATGCATTAAATCTATTAACCCTTGAGTGCCAGAGTGGTATCCAAAGCGCTGCAAGGCAATGCATTAGGTGCCTCTCTGGCACTCAGAGAGTTAAACCTTTGAGGGGCAAAGGGGTGTGCTTACAATGCAAATCAATGCACAGCACGGATGGTCAGACGAAGCCTAGGTCATACACGGAATGGGTGGTCAGCCAGAGCCACAGGTCTGCACCAGATTAGATATCTATTATGCCAGGAGGTAATACAGAGAGAATAGTCAGACAGAGCCACAGGTCAGCACCAGGATGGATGGTCAGACAAGCCTAGGTCATACACAGAATGCACAAAAGAAATAAACAACTGCATCAGACACCAACGTAAGAACAATTGAACTAGTGTCCAGAGACCTCTTATACTCAGCCAGTAAGTAGGAAGGTGGGGTCTCAAAGTCCAAGGGTATAAAACTAACACCTGACACTGACTCGTGCCTGTATGTGATGCAGCGGACAGAGAAATACGTTGAAACTCATGCCCAAACCCGCGTCACCTGAACCAGCTTGGGAAGGGGACACGGACGACCACTGGTGGAGCCAGACACGGTGTTACGGTTTTCTGACACTCAGACAAGGTATAAGTAAAAACACAGTTTATTAGAACTGAAAATCAAGAATAGCGCCCCTGGGGGCCAGGTCAGGCATATACAGACTGGTATAAAGCAGTAATAAACGAAATATGGAATAATACTGTATAGCAGGATAGACAAGGGTTAAGGAATAACCCACTGATCAGTCACAATGATGGTAAGCTGACAATGCCCAGCTGAACCAATAAGTCTCTGGAAGAATACACGATCAGTAGTAGGCTTGCTCAAATCACTCTCATATAGCTGTTACAAAAGGACGCCCAAGGAGACTGCATAAGCAACCAGAGCTGAGTAGAACTCCAGGAGGAGTGAATGGATGAGTGCTAGCAGAACTGGTAAACGGAACCGGTGAAGCCCTTGCACGTACAGAAGTACTGTTGTGAGCCAAATGAGATCAGAGCCAGGTCACCCACTAGGTGCCAACAGGAGTAACACTATGCCAGCCACCGCGAGCCATGCACAGGAATGCGCTGAATGAGATACACACGAGCAATGACTAGCGCCCAGACACCCTTCCGGTGCCGTATCAGTACCATACAGCGAGAGCAAACGGAGGCCACTGCACCGGGAGGTGCATGCACGGTAACCCACGTACCGGAACTAAACTGCTCTGCTAAAGCCACGGACAGACTAGGTACAAAGCGCAGCTCGGACAGTGTAAGCGGCTCTGATCGTATAATAAAGCTTGGCAAGTGTATTCGGCTCTGCAATGTAGGCAACACACACAGTAACTGGATTGGGTCTGTACGGCCACAGATGGGCAGCTCAGCTAGCATACAACAGCTCGGTAAACGAAGGCCACGGTGCAGCACCAATGAGAGTGAATGAACGGAGCCCCACTACTACTACAGTTCAGAATGTCGCCGTTGGGCGATCTGGAACACAGGAACTCAGGAACTGATGAGCAACCGGCAGCGATGACCGGAACCAGGGATCCCTCGATCAGGAACGTCAGCCACAGCCAGTTCGGTAACGGAGTAGGAACGTCAGCCACAGTCAGGTCGGTAACGGAGCAGGAACGTCAGCCACAGCCAGGTCGATAACGGAGCAGGAACATCAGCCACAGCCAGGTCGATAACGGAGCAGGAACGTCAGCCACAGCCAGGTCGATAACAGAGCAGGAAGTCAGACAGCGCAGGAATCCAATCAGAGAGCAGGAACAGAGAATGGTCAGACGAGCCGGATCGGTACACAGGAACACAGTAACTCAGCAAGAGGCTCAACTTCAGGAACACCACGAAAGGGCATCAGACAGCTGTCACAGGCCCAGTATAAAAAGGAACATCCTGGGCGGGCCAAACCATCTGCACCAATGCACAGGTATCATCAGTGTGACTGACAGGGAATCACGGGCACCGTGATAGTACCCCCCTCTCAAAGACCCCCTCTCCTGCCTGCTGGTCTGGGTTTGTGCGGATATTTAGAGTGAAAATTGCGTAATAAACGTGGATCATGTATGTCTCTTTGGTCCACCCATGAACGTTCCTCAGGCCCGTAGCCTCTCCAGTGGACCAAATATTGCAATTTACCTCTAAATCTCCTGGAGTCAATAATACTCTGAACTTCGTATTCCTCTTGACCTTGAACATCCACCGGCCCAGGAACCACCGGAGTGGTGGTATAACGGTTGCAAACCAAGGGTTTCAGTAGTGATACATGGAACACATTATGAATGTGCATAGATGCAGGAAGTTCTAGTGCGTATGCCACGGGGTTAAGCTTACGGATAATCTTAAACGGACCAATGAACCGGGGAGCCAATTTGTTGGATGGTACTTGCAAATTTAGATTCCTGGAGGAGAGCAATACCCTATCCCCAACCTGAAATGAGACCGCTGGCAACCGTCTGCGATTAGCATGCCGCTGTTGACGCTGAAAGGACTGGCTGAGCGACCTTTGCACCTGTGCCCATGTGGAGCGGAGTTGCTCAATGTGCTCATCCAGAGCCGGAATCTGTTGTGACTGAAATGAGTCTGGGAGCAGACAAGGCTGGAACCCGTAGTTGACAAGAAACGGGGAGCTCCCAGACGATGAATTGACCGCACAGTTCCTGGCGAACTCTGCCCACGGCAACAGGTCGGCCCAATTGTCATGATGATCAGTCACAAAGCAAAGCAAAAACTGCTCCAGTCCCTGATTGGCACTCTCAGCGGCCCCGTTGGTCTGGGGATGGTAGGCGGAGGAAAAGGACAATTGTATGCCCATTTGGTTACAGAATGCCCTCCAGAATCTTGAGACGAATTGACTCCCTCGGTCAGATACTATTACTCTGGGAACCCCGTGCAAGCGAAATACCTCTTTGGCAACGACTGTTGCCAATTCCTGGGCCGAAGGGAGACCAGAGAGGGGCACGAAATGAGCCATCTTAGAGAACCTGTCCACCACCATTAGAATAAAAGTATAGCCCTTGGATGATGGCAATTCTCCCAGAAAGTCAATGGAGATGTGTGACCATGGGCGTTCGCCATTAGGTACTGGTTGGAGCAACCCCACTGGGAGGTGTCTGGGAGACTTATTACGGGCACATGTGGCACAAGCAGACGTAAATGCCGCACAGTCAGCTCTCAGAGAAGGCCACCAAAACATTTGTGATAGAGACCATACTAGCTGATCTCGGCCAATGTGCCCAGCTGCCTTCGAGGAGTGATAGTATTCAAGTAATTGGACCCGTAAAGGCTCATCCACAAAACACTTGCCAACTGGGGTTTCCGGAGGTGCCCTGGCCTCGGATGCCAATATTTGTTCCCCCAATGGCGAAGTGATACTAGTACGTATCGTGGCCAGAATTCTGTCAGGCAGAATAATAGGAACCGGGGTTTCATCCCTCTCAATGTCTGTGCAAAATTGCCTGGACAAGGCATCAGCTCTCACGTTTTTTGATCCAGGCAAGTAGGACACTATAAAGTTAAACCTTGACAGAAACAGTGCCCACCTAGCCTGGCGAGATGACAACCTTTTAGCCTCAGAAAGGTAAATCAAATTTTTGTGGTCAGTAAGTATTAGTACTGGGGTTCTTGTGCCCTCCAATAAATGTCGCCATTCTTTCAGTGCCAAGATTATAGCCAACAGCTCCCTGTCCCCAATTTCGTAATGGCTTTGGGCGCTGGATAGCTTTTTAGAAAAGAACCCGCATGGTCGCAGGTTGCCCCCTTCTTTCGGACGTTGGGAGAGGACTGCCCCTACCCCAACCTCAGAGGCATCGACCTCCAACGTAAATGGCAGGGAGGGGTTAGGGTCGGAAAGGATAGGAGCAGAGGCAAATGCAGATTTGAGAGTAGCAAAAGCCTTTTCAGCAGCATCAGACCATTGAGAGGGATTGGCTCCCTTATGCGTAAGGTCAGAGAGGGGTTTGATAATAGTGGAAAAATTCTGAATGAATTTCCTGTAATAATTGGAAAAACCCAAAAACCTTTGTATTGCTTTTAACCCTTTAGGTCGTGGCCACTGTAGGACTGCTGCCAATTTACCCTCATCCATGGCAATGCCATCTTTAGAAATGACGAATCCCAGAAAGGGTACCTTGGAACAATGAAATTCGCATTTCTCCAATTTACAGAACAATTTGTTCTTGCGTAATCGTAGCAGGACTTCAGACACATCCAGAATGTGTTGGGTTAAATTGGCAGAGTGAATCAATATGTCATCGAGGTACACGACAACACAGGACTGTAATAAGTCACGGAGGATATCATTGATGAGTTCTTGAAACACGGCAGGTGCATTACATAAGCCGAATGGCATGACCAAATATTCATAATGACCCGACCTAGTATTGAATGCCGTTTTCCACTCATCCCCGGCCCTTATCCGTATCAGGTTGTAAGCCGCACGTAAATCGAGTTTTGTAAATATTGATGAGCCCTTCAACCTGTCAAACAGTTCTGTAATGAGTGGGATAGGATATGCGTTTTTAGGCATCAATTTGTTAAGTCCTCGATAATCAATACAGGGTCGTAATTCGCCATTTTTCTTTTTTACAAAAAAAAATCCTGCACCTGCCGGAGATGAAGATTTACGAATTATCCCTCGCTTGAGGGCATCCTCAATGTATTCCTCCATGGCCAGATTCTCCTCACAGGACAACGGGTATGTCCTGCCCCTCGGTGGCACCACCCCCGGGGGCAAATCAATAGCGCAATCATACGGCCTATGCTGCGGCAATGCGCTAGCCTCTCCTTTACTGAATACGTCACTGAATTTGCTGTATTCAGCTAGCACAGAGGGAGAGGTACATAGAACCTTAATTGGATGCGACAAACAATGCCCAGAACAGTAATCAGACCACGACTTGACCTCACATGTTTGCCAGTCAAATTGGGGGTTGTGTAAAAATAACCAAGGGAACCCCAATATGACCGCATGATGGGGTGAATGTATAATCTGAAAACAGACCCTCTCCTGGTGGACAGCCCCAATATTCATAGAGATAGGTGTAGTTTCCATGGTGATGAATGCGGGTTCTAGCGGTCTGCCATCAATGGCTTCAATGGCTAAAGGCGTATCTTTTTTGGACAGCGGAATACTGTGCGTCTCAGCAAATGTCTTGTCCATAAAATAGCCTGCAGCGCCAGAATCTATTAATGCTAGTGCCTCAACCGCTTGATCACCTACAGGGAAGCACACCGAAATGATGGGTTTCTTGGAACAGGGATCTGGGGACGATTGTACACCACCTAGGGCCTGTCCCCCAAGGTACCCTAGGTGCGTGCGTTTCCCGGCCGTACCGGACAATTACGTAGCATGTGCCCATTCTTGCCACAATATAAACATAGGCCCTGCCTTCTGCGGTGTGCCCGCTCCTCCTTAGATAGCCTGGTGAACCCGAGTTGCATAGGTTCCCCCAGTTCGGTAACTCGATCAGGAGGATTGGGAGGCGAGGGTGGGTTTAAAGGGCTGTCGTGCCCATGGATTCTGGATCTAGCCCTTTTGGCCAAGTGCCTTTCTCGTATGCGTGTATCAATGAGCAATACGAAATCTATGTAATCATCCAAATCGGTAGGTACCTCTCTGGCCACAATTTCGTCTTTAATCACATCTGATAGTCCCTGGGAGAAAGCTGCCAATAGAGCCTCATTATTCCACCCTACCTCTGCTTCCAGTATCCGAAATTCTATGGCGTACTCGCCTGCGGTGCGTTCGCCCATCTGGATCTCCATTAATCTTTTGGCAGCAGAGGAGGTTCTCCCAGGCAGCTCGAATACTCTCCGAAACTGCTTGACAAACTCGTCAAAATCTGATGTACATGGTTTGGCCTTCTCCCATAGTGGGCTAGCCCATGCCAGGGCTTTACCCGTTAATAGAGATATCATGAATCCCACCTTACTACGGTCTTCAGAAAAGCGTGAGGCGTGAGTTCTAGAAATATCTCAAGTTGGTTAATAAACCCTCTACACAGGGTGGGTTCGCCATTGTATCTCAATGGTAACAGCGCCGCCGCCGTTAAACTTCTGGAGACAGCAACCATTTGACCAGCAACGTCATCCGGTGTCACAACTGGGGGGACCACCGGATTTTGGTTAGGTTTCTCAATGTGTACCGTACGTTCTAGCAATGTTTGCATGGCCAGTGCCAACTGGTCCAAGCGCTGCTCGTGCACATCCATCCTCCAGTGGAGGTTCTGTGTATTACTGTCACCTTTACCGTCAGAGGTCATGGCCCTTTCGTACTGTTACGGTTTTCTGACACTCAGACAAGGTATAAGTAAAAACACAGTTTATTAGAACTGAAAATCAAGAATAGCGCCCCTGGGGGCCAGGTCAGGCATATACAGACTGGTATAAAGCAGTAATAAACGAAATATGGAATAATACTGTATAGCAGGATAGACAAGGGTTAAGGAATAACCCACTGATCAGTCACAATGATGGTAAGCTGACATCGCCCAGCTGAACCAATAAGTCTCTGGAAGAATACACGATCAGTAGTAGGCTTGCTCAAATCACTCTCATATAGCTGTTACAAAAGGACGCCCAAGGAGACTGCATAAGCAACCAGAGCTGAGTAGAACTCCAGGAGGCGTGAATGGATGAGTGCTAGCAGAACTGGTAAACGGAACCGGTGAAGCCCTTGCACGTACAGAAGTACTGTTGTGAGCCAAATGAGATCAGAGCCAGGTCACCCACTAGGTGCCAACAGGAGTAACACTATGCCAGCCACCGCGAGCCATGCACAGGAATGCGCTGAATGAGATACACACGAGCAATGACTAGCGCCCAGACACCCTTCCGGTGCCGTATCAGTACCATACAGCGAGAGCAAACGGAGGCCACTGCACCGGGAGGTGCATGCACGGTAACCCACGTACCGGAACTAAACTGCTCTGCTAAAGCCACGGACAGACTAGGTACAAAGCGCAGCTCGGACAGTGTAAGCGGCTCTGATCGTATAATAAAGCTTGGCAAGTGTATTCGGCTCTGCAATGTAGGCAACACACACAGTAACTGGATCGGGTCTGTACGGCCACAGATGGGCAGCTCAGCTAGCATACAACAGCTCGGTAAACGAAGGCCACGGTGCAGCGCCAATGAGAGTGAATGAACGGAGCCCCACTACTACTACAGTTCAGAATGTCGCCGTTGGGCGATCTAGAACACAGGAACTCAGGAACTGATGAGCAACCGGCAGCGATGACCGGAACCAGGGATCCCTCGATCAGGAACTTCAGCCACAGCCAGTTCGGTAACGGAGTAGGAACGTCAGCCACAGTCAGGTCGGTAACGGAGCAGGAACGTCAGCCACAGCCAGGTCGATAACGGAGCAGGAACGTCAGCCACAGCCAGGTCGATAACGGAGCAGAAACGTCAGCCACAGCCAGGTCGGTAACGGAGCAGGAACGTCAGCCACAGCAAGGTCGATAACGGAGCAGGAAGTCAGACAGCGCAGGAATCCAATCAGAGAGCAGGAACAGAGAATGGTCAGACGAGCCGGATCGGTACACAGGAACACAGTAACTCAGCAAGAGGCTCAACTTCAGGAACACCACGAAAGGGCATCAGACAGCTGTCACAGGCCCAGCATAAAAAGGAACATCCTGGGCGGGCCAAACCATCTGCACCAATGCACAGGTATCATCAGTGTGACTGACAGGGAATCACGGGCACCGTGATACACGGCCAGACCGCAAGCCAGGAGAGACGTGGGCAATGATGCCGAAATGTCATTCCTGGCCCCAGCCACACAGCAGCGCCCGGCTAAGCAATGCTGGAACTGAGGTAAGGCACACTGTGACACCACTTCAAGGACAAGATCGACTCCATCAGACATGAAATCTCATCACTTACACTCTCATCCATCCAACTTAGCCCTACCACCTCTCCCACATACATACTAAGCTCCTTCGCACCTGTCACAGAGGAAAAAGTTTCCCTTCTCCTCACTCTCTCAAACCTAACCACATGCCCTCTTGACCCAATCCTATCTCAACTCACTCAAGAACTTTCACCTCTACTAACTCCACCCCATACTCACTTATTCAATCTCTCTCTGTCAACCGGCACCGTCCAATCCTCTTTCAAACATTCATTAATCACACCCATCCTAAAGAAACCCTCCCTGGACCCAAACTCACTGTCAAACTACCGGCCCATTTCTCTACTTCCGTTCTCCTCCAAGCTCCTTGAGTGTCTCACATATAACCTGCTCACTAAATTCCTCTACTTCTATTCCCTGCTAGATCCCTTGCAATCTAGATTCCACCTTCATAACTCCACTGAGACTGCATACACTAAAGTGGCCAACGACTTGATCTCCGCTAAGCCAAAAGGCCACTACTCCCTACTTATTCTCCTGGACCTGTCAGCTGCCTTTGACACAGTAGATTACCCACTCCTCCTCCAAGCCCTCCACTCCCTAGGTCTCTGTGACACCACCATCTCATGCTTTTCATCATATCTCTGCAACCGCTCCTTCAGTGTGTCCTACTCTGGCTCCACATCCCCACCCCTCCCACTGTCTGTTGGAGTGCATCAAGGATCAGTCCTGAGCCCCTTGCTCTTTTCAATTTATACTGCATTCCTCGGCAAACTAATAAACTCCTTTGGGTTTCACCAAGACTTGAGGAAAGGAGATTTAATCTACAACAGCGGAAGGGTTTCTTTACAGTAAGGACAATAAAAGTATGGAATTCACTGAATGAGGAGGTGGTGCTATCGAATACATTAGATGCCTTTAAAAGGGGCCTGGATACTTATTTAAAACAGCATAACATAGAAGGCTATGTACGTTATTATTGGGATTAATATGTAGTTAGCTTGTTGATCCAGGGAGAAATCTGATTGCCATTTGGAATCAAGAAAAAAAAATGTTTTCCCCCCATTCAAGGCAGAATTTGAAATTGCTATATTGAGGGGGGTTTTTGCCTTCTTTTGGATCAACGATGGTAAACAGGAATAGGAAAAGGGTTGAACTAGATGGACGCAAGTCTTTTTTAAACCTAAATTACTATGTTACTATGTATGTTACCATCATCTCCATGCTGATGACACTCAAATCTATCTTTCCTCTCCAGACCTCTCCCCTTCCCTCCTGTCTCAGGTATCTGATTGTCTGTCTGCTGTGTCTTCCTGGATGTCCTCCCGTCAACTCAAACTTAATCTTGGCAAAACCGAACTAATTATCTTCCCTCCCTCTCAAACCAGTCCTACCCCAGATATTACCCTCACTGTTAACAACAATACTATCACAACAACCCCTACAGCATGCTGCCTTGGGGTCACAATTGACCCACATACAGTCAGTCTCTAACTCATCTCGCCTCTCTAGAATCCATCCCTTCATCACCCAAGACACTACTAAAATTCAAATCCAGACACTAATCATGTCCCAACTTGACTACTGTAACTTACTACTAATTGGCCTTCCTCTCACCTGACTAACCCCACTACAGTCTGTAATGAACTCCGCTGCACGACTAATCTGCTTCACTCATCGCTTCTCTAACACCAGTCCACTCTGCCAATCTCTATACTCGTTCTCATCAGCATATAGAATTATATTCAAAATTCTGGTGCTAACTTATAGAGCCCTTACTAACAATGCACCCTCCTATATTTCATCTCTCATTTCCAAATACACTCCAACTCGCCATCTTCACTCTGCACATGACCTTCTCCTCTCCACGGCTCTTATTACAACCTCCCACTCCTGCCTACAAGATGTCTTCCGTGCTGCACCCGAGCTCTGGAATTCCCTCTCCCTCCCCATCAGACTCTCCCCCAGCCTTCAGATCTTCAGACACTTCCTGAAAATTCACCTTTTCAGGGAATCCTATCAGCTACCTCCATAAACAATATCAGCAAGAACCACCCCTTCCCTGGACCACTGCACTCAACAGCACTTCTCTCTCCCACCCACTGATTGGCAGTTCATGTGGTAAGGGTCACTTACCCCCAATAGCACATACTCCTTCTGTTAACTACCTTTCTCTAAACTGTAAGCTCTCACGAGCAGGGCCCTCTGATCCTTCTGTTCTCCACATTTGATTTGTACGTATGTCTACAAATCTATTCCCTATTGTACAGTGCTTCTGAATAAGTTGTCGCTATATAAATAAAGAGTAATAATAATAATAACAAGCTTTCCAAATTATCTAAATGTTGCATTGGTCATTTTTTAGTTAGAAAACTAGTTTTTGAGCTAAGATTTCTAAATGATGGCAATTAAGAAAAGATGTTCAGGTGCTTGCTGTTAGCCCTACATTACCTCCCTCATGCACTGACACTGATAAGAAATTAAACTGCCCCGCCATTGAAAGGATTAAGTTTCAGTGAGTGGGAGAAGTAATGTAGGGCTGAGACAGGATGAAAAAAAAAGAAAGCGAATACAACAAATAAGTGATTTTGAAAACTATAGATAGATAGATAGATAGAAAACAAATATATAGATATATATATATATAAACACAACCAATTGGGAAGCACTTCAACCAAAAAGTCAAGATACCTGGATGCTCAGGTACTTGGGACATAATTAATACAAATAAAACATAGCGTACAAGCACTCTCAGGTTTTGTGCAAAGAAAAATATTAAATTTATTCTAGTGTCAACATTTCAGTGCAACATCAGCATTTTCATCAGGACCAAGTGATCAAACACCATCCCCCTTCTTTATATATCCAAAAACCAGAAAAAAACCGCCAAGTGCATCAGCAACGTCATCAGTGACATCATCACATGTTCCCCTTCTATGTTGATATATAACATATACATATAAATAGTGTAATGAAAATTATTATGGTGAAACAAACAGTATTTTCATGGTATAGAATATAGAATTCAGCAGCACGTAGTCCTGTGTATGTAGGGTATACCGCTTCAACCTTAGTATGTATAACATAATAGTCATCATTTCCAATGTCTGCCGTTGGGTCCATGTACCCACGCAGCGGAGACACGACATGATTTTAACTACATATGTACATACATTGTATCGTGGGGTATCCTACTTGGCAGATGTGTATTTGCTAATAATCGGACTAGCAGTGTATAATCGCGGTAGACCCGCGCTTCAAAAAGTAGTTTCAGTTTCAATAAGGATATCATTTTGCAATGTGTTTCTTGTCAACCGGTTCATACAATGTTGAGCTAAATTCATACTTGTCCTTATTAGATTAACACAGCACCGAGAATGTTGTATTAAGGATCAATAGGTATCCCACTCTACCACCGCGACACCTGTACATCGCAGCACCTATTATGTTACACAGCATGAATGAGTATACCCCAGCCGCTTCTCCATCAACACACTCTGTTATATATTTATATATATGTCATCAAAAATTAGATGACAGGACAGTTACACTATCACACCGTCCCCCAGTGTCATATTCAAAAACATGTGTACATGAAACTTATGGTACACTAAAGATATGTTGCAGTATCACAAATATAGGCATCTTAGTAGACCGAGGTGATCCATAATAAATAAATACAGTCACACTGACCCCAGAGGTTTTCCAAGTATCTGTGGACTTTATTATAGTTTGCCCACTATGTCTCTAGAGTGAGCAAGAAGATATCCCAGTCAGCTAAAAAGGCATTCTTAGGCTCCCCTGTGTTGAACAGAAACCTTCATCAGGAACCCCAACAGAAAGGTAATGTATACAGGAGTTAGGTTATTCCAGGTCACACAGATACAACTAGAGCCCAACATTGTAGCAATCACAAATCAAAGCAGATAATAATTGACCACTAGGGGAAGTGATTAATTTATTAGAGAAACAGGAAACAGAGGTAATAATGTCTAGCAGCCACTAGGTGTCTCACCCATACCAACACATAAACCAGCAGAGGAATGCACAGACCTGTCACATAGCAACATATGGGGCTACAATCTTAACCTTTCTATAATAAAAACAGGAATATGATATCATTTCAATTAGACCCTTTGGGGATACTGTGTTCAATGTGTAAGTCCAATATGTTTCTCTTTGGAGTAATAAACGATCTTTATTGCCGCCCCTTTTCAGTGGAGGCACATGGTCAATGAGCATAGTTTTTAAATTTGCAACCGAGTGTCCTTTCTCCAACCAATGTCTAGCCACGGGTTTATCCAAAGGTTTTCTCTCCAATACATGTCGAATGCTACTCCTGTGGTTGGCCATCCTTTCTCTAAAGGTAGTAGTTGTCTTGCATATATAATAAAGTCCACAGGGACACATAAGTATATAGATAACGAAATCTGAAGTGCAAGTTAGTCTGTATTTAATGCTGATCTTCTTATTAGTATGAGGATGTCTAAACACGTTTCCTGATAACATGGTGTTACACGTCACACAATTTAAACACCTGTAACATCCTTCCTTTGGTTTCGGTAGCCATTGAGTCTTTGTTTTACTGATAGGAGTCTCTTTTTTAGTGTAAGTAACCTCAGGTTTCATGAGCATTTCTCGCAGTCGTTCCCTCTCCTGAAGGCCACAAAAGGTGGTCTCTTATTAAAATAGGGTAAAGTGTTGTCAGTATAGAGGATAGGCCAACATTTTCTAATAGTCTTGCTGATCTTATTCCCTTGTGAAGAATGATTGCATACAAATGCCAGTGTTTCTTTTTCTGTTTTTTCCTCAGGAGTATTCAATAGGATGTCCTGTGTCAACCCATCACACCTGGTTAATTGCTCCTTAATTAGCCCTCGGTCATATTTCCTCCCCAGAAACGTATTAGACATCTCAATCAGTTGGTTGTCGGCAAGTGTTCTATCTGTATTATTCCGTACCAAGTGGAGAAATTGAGAGTATGGAATACCTCTAATCTGTGCGCGTGGATGATCACTATCTGCAGAGAGTATAGAGTTCCTATCTGTGGGTTTCTGGTATAAGGTAGAGTGCACTCTGGAGTCTTTGATGTAAAGTTTGACATCCAAGAATTCTATGTTATCAAAACTATAGTTCATCTTGAACCTCACTGTACTTTCCAGGTCATTCAGCTGACCGTGTCAAGCAATGAGCTGCTCAACGTAACCTTCCCACAGTAGGAACAGGTCGTCAATATAACGCCTGTAAAAAGATGATTAGGGTCGACTAGATATTTTTTCTCATATGCCAACATAAAAATGTTGGCATATGATGGAGCCATGTTTGAACCCATCGCAGAGCCAGTCAGCTGAAGATAGAACTGATTATCATACCTGAAGTAGATATGGATCAAGGTTGTATGCAATAGGTCACATATGAATTCAATTGAAGCATCACCACCATACTCTGATTCACTAAGTGCATCTCTAACAGCCTGAATTCCTACGTCATGTGGGATGATCGTATATAGACTATTTACGTCCATAGTGACGAAAATAGTTTTACCTTGAGTACAAACTCAATGCCCTCAGTATATTTGTTGTGTCTTTTGTGTCGGATGCCATTCTTATCACAATAGGCTGCAGGATAGTATCTAAGAAGGTTGCAATGTTTTGTATAAGAGAACCACAGCCAGACACAATTGGTCTACCTGGAGGGGCTACAGGATCCTTGTGGATTTTTGGTAAGGTGTATATTATTGGTATGCGTGGGTGTGAGCATACTAGGTATTTGTGTAAACTATTGCTTATCCATCCCGCATTTAAAGCAGTATTGAGTTTTTCATCTATACCTATTTTGTACTTATCTGTGGGATCCATAGTGAGTCTCATGTATGTATTTGCATCATTCAGCTGGGAAAAATCACCACAATCGCTCCCCCTTAATGTGCCGGGCAAATAACAATATTGTCATCATTTGTAAGTGATTTTATTGCAGCTTTTTCAGCCCTAGTGATGTTGGGTCTACAATTCCTAGGTCTGGATAGATTTTTGCTAGTATCAGTAATTTGCCTAATGTATGTTCTAATAGATGGATGTGTATTAGGAGGATCAAACACACTTTGCGGCCTTAATTGAGTTTCATTATTTGTTTTTGCTTGATCTTTAAAATAATCTTTAAGTTTAAGTGTGCGCTGAAATCTATGGACATCAACCTGTAGTGAGAATGAATCAAACCTTGTGGTGGGCACTAGGGATGAGCGAGCACCCCGATGCTCGGGTGCTCGGGTGCTCTGACCGAGCACCCCCTGATGCTCGAGTGCTCGGCCGAGCACCCGAGCCCCATTCAAATGAATGGGAGCACTCGAGCATTAAACCAGGCACCCCCTGCTCTGATGAGCGGAGGGTGCCTGGTCAATGTCCCCCTTCATCTCCGCTATGCCCCTCTTCCACAATGTCCCCCTTCATCTCCTATGCCATAGCGGAGATGAAGGGGGACATTGTGGAAGAGGGGCATAGCGGAGATGAAGGGGGACATTGTGGAAGAGGGGCATAGAGTCTATGCCCCTCTTCCACAATGTCCCCCTTCATCTCCGCTATGCCCCTCTTCCACAATGTCCCCCTTCATCTCCTCTATGGCATAGGAGATGAAGGGGGACATTGTGGAAGAGGGGCATAGCGGAGATGAAGGGGCACATTGTGGAAGACGGGCATAGCGGAGATGAAGGGGGACATTGTGGAAGAGGGGCATAGAGTCTATGCCCCTCTTCCACAATGTCCCCCTTCATCTCCGCAATGCCCCCTTCATCTCCGCAATGCCCCCGTACCTCCATTCCCTGGTGGTCCAGCGGAGCGTCTTCGGATCTGTGCCTCTTCCGGCACAGATCCTCTTCACCCGAACATGTCGGGCGAGCACATGGCGGTACTCGTACGAGTACCGCCATGTGCCGAGCAGAGCGATGCTCGAGCCGATCCGAGCATCGGCCGAGCACGCTCGCTCAACACTAGTGGGCACAAATGAGAGTCCCCTATTTAGTACAGATAATTCTGCTGGTGATAGTACCTTGGAGCTAATATTATGAACTATTGTCTGGGACATAGTGGGGGTCTTAAATTTGTGCTCTTTTTGTCTTTGTCTTTTGGTACCGCTCCCACCCCTCCTTGTGTGTGGCCTTTTGGATCTCTTCATACCTGCGATCTGGTTTGTATTCCTAAAAAAGGGGCGTCAGTTGTATTACTGCCCTCAGTCTCTAATGTTGTACAATTTTTATTCTCAGCCAGTTCTGTTTCAGATCCTGAAGATGTACTGTCGTCAATCGTGGATGATTTTTTAGTCTGTCTGTTCTGTAGTTTGACCCATCTATTCCTAAAGGGTCTATCTGGTTGGCCCAACAACCACCTATATACACGTTTGTCCTGATAATCCTCTTTAACCTTCTGTAGATATATATATTTATAAAATATGAAGTGGGAAGCACACTCACCAAGAGTCAATTCCTGGGTGCTCTCACCAGAAGGGAAAAGTCCATGATCATCACAAAAAATAGCAAGCGCTCACAGGACTTCTATGTCAAAAGTGTTTTAACCCTTTGAGTGCCAAGTGGGTACATTGTACGAGTTTGGACAGCTGTACCCGCTGTGCCAAGCTCGTACGATGTACCCACTAAAATGCGGTCACTGCATGAGCCGGTATAACCGGCATGCAGTGGCCGCATTTAAAAAAAAAAATAGCTGGGCAATCGTGGGGGGACATGAGGATCACTCCTCATGTCCCCCCTGTTATTGATCTCCCAGCCGATCGCGCTGGGAGATCAATAAAAGAAGAGGAGAAGCGCAGCTGAAGCGCAGCTGAAGCGCAGCTTCTCCTCTTCCTTCTCTCCTACCCGAACTTCCGGGTAGGAGTGGGCGGGACCGGGGGAAGCCTCCCAACGTCATCAGTGACATGTCACTGATGACGTTGGGGAAGTTTCCCCGGTCCCATTCACTCCTACCGGTGGTAGGAGTGAAAGGCAGGAGAGCTTCTGCTCTCCTGCAGTCGCCAAATTGGTCTCCCAGCCTATCGGCTGGGAGATCAATTACTTGGGGGACACCAGGAGGGGTCCTGATGTCCCCCACGAGGTCTGAATATATTAAAAATAAATAAATAAATAAATAAAAAACAAAACTAACCCTGTGAGTGCCGCAGTGGTCCCCAGCACATTGCTTTGCAATGTGCTGGAGACCCTTGTAGCACTCACAGGGTCATTTTTTTTTTTTTTTTTTTTTTTTTTTTTTAAAGACCTCATTGGGGGGATCAGGGGGAATCCTGATGCCCCTCAATGAGGTCTATTATTAAAAAAAAAAAAAAAAAAAAAAATTTTTAACCCTGTGTGTGCCACAGGGGGGGTCCAATGCACCCCCCCCCTCCTGTGGCACACACAGGGCTTCTATCATTACTTTGTTACTAGAGATTGTTGGGGGGCCATCAGGATTGGTCCTGATGGCCCCCCAACAAGCTCTGATTACAAAGTAATAATAAAAAAAAAATTAACCCTCTGAGTGCCAGAAGGGTCCAATGCATTGCTTTGCAATGCCCTGGAGACCCATGTGGCACTCACAGGGACATTTATTTTGATTCCTTTTATTTATTTTTTTTAAGACCTCATTGGGGGAATCAGAGGGGTCCTGATACCCACCAATGAGGTCCATAATAAAAAAAAATGTAAAGAAAAAAAAATTAACCCTGTGTGTGCCACAAGGGGGGCCAATGCAGCCCCCCTTCTGCGGCACACACAGGGCATTTATCATTACTTCGTTATCAGAGATTGTTGGGGGGCCATCATGATTGGTCCTGATGGCCCCCCAACAAGCTCTGATTACCAAGTAATGATAAAAAAAAAATTAACCCTCTGAGTGCCACAAGGATCCAGTGCATTGCTTTGCAATGCCCTGGAGACCCATGTGGCACTCACAGGGACATTTATTTTGATTCCTTTTATTTATTTTTTTTTTAAGACCTCATTGGGGGGAATCAGAGGGCTCCTGATACCCACCAATGAGGTCCATAATAAAAAAAATGTAAAGAAAAAAAAATTAACCCTGTGTGTGCCACAAGGGGGGCCAATGCAGCCCCCCTTCTGCGGCACACACAGGGCATTTATCATTACTTCGTTATCAGAGATTGTTGGGGGGCCATCATGATTGGTCCTGATGGCCCCCCAACAAGCTCTGATTACCAAGTAATGATAAAAAAAAAATTAACCCTCTGAGTGCCACAAGGATCCAGTGCATTGCTTTGCAATGCGCTGCAGACCCCTGTGGCACTCACAGGGTCACTCTGTTTGTGGACATATATCTTTTTTTTACTAAGACCTCATTGGGGAGGGATCAGGGGGTCCTGATGCCCCTCAATGAGGTATATAATAAAAAAAAATTAAATCAAAAATTAACCATGTGTGTGCCACTGGGAGGGGGGGTTCAATGAAGACCCCCTTCCTGTGGTACACACACAGGACTTTTTATCATTACTTTGTGATCAGAGCTTGTTTGGTGGCCATCTGAATACAAAGTAACGATAAAAAAAATTAACCCTTTGTGTGCTGGACACCCCTGTGGCACATAAAGGATTTTTTCCCCCTTTATTTTTTATTTAGACCTCATTGTATGGGTTCTGATGCCCCCAACGAGGTCTACACAAAAATATTGGGGGAAAAAGCCCCAAAAAATGCACGTGCAACAGGAAGGGGGTCCAACGCAGTGCTTTGTATGAGGGGACATACAGTGCACAATGGTAGTCAGAGATCTCCCATACACACTATCAGACACTGCCCCACCATCACCACCATCCTTGCTCCTCTGCTCATACTCACACACACTGCCTAATCCCTCACCCTCTCACACATTTTGTTAGACTTGTAGTCACAGGTCCGCACATACACCGGCTGACGTCCTAGCTTCTTTCATCTGTTAGCCATAAAATCACACATACACTGTTTGTTTTCCCATTTCTGTTTCACTGGTAGCTACGCTCTTGTAGCGTAAATTGGTATGTGAACCCAGAGCAGTGGGGTACCATTTTTTTTTGGCTGGCAAGAAGTCCTCCTAGGAAATCCCACGCCATTGAACCATTTTAGTATCTTTGAAGTGACTGATGTGTAAAACAAATGTTTGTTTTTCTTTCCTGTAGCACCACATTCTGGAAATAGTTGTTCCAAATAACTTAGGGGTACAAAGGCAAGTGACCCCTTATTAGATGCGGCAGGTTGTCTTCTTTCCAAAATGGTATGGTTCATCTACCTTTTCTTCAATTCTGAAGGTGTTATAGCCATTTTTATACAGGCAAGTCAGGTTTGAGAAAATGTTAGAAACATCAGAGGTTGTAGTAGGTGTAGTTTTCTACTTCTAGCACCCCCTAAGGTAGTTCAACTCATATCAATGGGGTGTCGTTTGACTCCTAAGAGCACTAGCAAACAAATGCAGTTGAAAATTCCATGGTTTTCACAGAGCTCCATACATTTAAAGGGGCAGAAATGTAAAAAAAAGCATTTTTTTTCATTAGCGCCACCTCCTGGAAGCATTTGTGCATACCAGCCTTTGGGTAAGAAGGCAAGTGACCCCTCATTAGATGCGGCAGGTTGTTTTCTTTTCAAAATGGCATTGTTTCTCTACCTTTCCTGCATATCTATTATGGTTATAACCATTTTAGTGCAAGCAGATAATTTAAAAAACAAAAGTGTCAGGTTTACGTTCGTGTTCCTAGCACCCACATATTCTATGTTAACCCACACAAATGGGCTACCATTTTTCTCATGATGGTAGCAAGTACTGAATACAGCAAGAAATGTTATGGTTTTCAAAGATTTTAGTATCTTTGAAGTGGTGGAAATGTAAAAAAACCTGTATTTATTCCCATAGCGCCACCTTTTGGAAATATTTGTGCACTTCAGCCCAGGGGGTAGAAAGGCAATTGACCCCTCATTTGATGCGGGAGAATGTCTACTTTCCAAAATGGTATACCTTTTATACCTTTCCTTCATGTCTCTAACAGTTATGGACATTTTAGTACAAGCAGCCATTTTCGAAGAAGCAAACAGGTAGGTGTAGTTATGTGCTTCTGGCACCCCTAAGGTAGGTCGACTCATTCCAGTGGGGTGTCATTTTTCTCCTAAGAGCACTAGCTAATGAATACAGTTGGAAATACCATGGTTTGCACACATTTCAGTACATTTGAAGGGGCAGAAATGTAAGAAAATGCCTTTTTTTTTTCATTAGCGCCACCTTCTGGAGGCATTTGTGCACTCCAGGCTTGGGGTAACAAGGCAAGTCACCCATCATTAGATGCGGCAGGGTGTCTTCTTTTCAAAATGGTATGGTTTGTGTACCCTTTCTTCACTTCTGTAGTTGTTATAACCATTTGTGTACAGACAAGTAATGTTTGAGAAAATGTTAGAAAAATGTGAAGTTGTAGTGGGTGTCGTTTTGCACTTCTAGCGCCCCCTGAGGTAGTTAAACTCGTACCAATGGGGTGTCATTTTTCTCCTAAGAGCACTAGCTAATGAATACAGTTGGAAATACCATGGTTTGCACATATTTCAGTACATTTGAAGGGGCAGAAATGTAAGAAAATGCCTTTTTTTTTCATTAGCGCCACCTTCTGGAGGCATTTGTGCACTCCAGGCTTGGGGTAACAAGGCAAGTCACCCATCATTAGATGCGGCAGGGTGTCTTCTTTTTAAAATGGTATGGTGTGTGTACCCTTTCTTCACTTCTGTAGTTGTTATAACCATTTGTGTACAGACAAGTAATGTTTGAGAAAATGTTAGAAAAATGTGAAGTTGTAGTGGGTGTCGTTTTGCACTTCTAGCGCCCCCTGAGGTAGTTAAACTCGTACTAATGGGGTGTCATTTTTCTCCTAAGAGCACTAGCTAATGAATACAGTTGGAAATACCATGGTTTGCACATATTTCAGTACATTTGAAGGGGCAGAAATGTAAGAAAATGCCTTTTTTATTCATTAGTGCCACCTTCTGGAGGCATTTGTGCACTCCAGGCTTGGGGTAACAAGGCAAGTCACCCATCATTAGATGCGGCAGGGTGTCTTCTTTTCAAAATGGTATGGTTTGTGTACCCTTTCTTCACTTCTGTAGTTGTTATAACCATTTGTGTACAGACAAGTAATGTTTGAGAAAATGTTAGAAAAATTTGAAGTTGTAGTGGGTGTCGTTTTGCACTTCTAGCACCCCCTGAGGTAGTTAAACTCATACCAATGGGGTGTCATTTTTCTCCTAAGAGCACTAGCTAATGAATACAGTTGGAAATACCATGGTTTGCACACATTTCAGTACATTTGAAGGGGCAGAAATGTAAGAAAATGCCTTTTTTTTCATTAGCGCCACCTTCTGGAGGCATTTGTGCACTCCAGGCTTGGGGTAACAAGGCAAGTCACCCATCATTAGATGCGGCAGGGTGTGTTCTTTTCAAAATGGTATGGTTTGTGTACCCTTTCTTCACTTCTGTAGTTGTTGTAACCATTTGTGTACAGACAAGTAATGTTTGAGAAAATGTTAGAAAAATTTGAAGTTGTAGTGGGTGTCGTTTTGCACTTCTAGCGCCCCCTGAGGTAGTTAAACTCATACCAATGGGGTGTCATTTTTCTCCTAAGAGCACTAGCTAATGAATACAGTTGGAAATACCATGGTTTGCACACATTTCAGTACATTTGAAGGGGCAGAAAAGTAAGAAAATGCCTTTTTTTTTCATTAGCGCCACCTTCTGGAGACATTTGTGCACTCCAGGCTTGGGGTAACAAGGCAAGTCACCCATCATTAGATGCGGCAGGGTGTCTTCTTTTCAAAATGGTATGGTTTGTGTACCCTTTCTTCACTTCTGTATTTGTTATAACCATTTTTGTACAGACAGGTAATGTTTGAGAAAATGTTAGAAAAATTAGAGGTTGCAATAGGTGTAGTTTTGTACTTGTAGCGCCCCCTGAGGTAGGTGAACTCATACCAATGGGGTGTTATTTTTCTCCTAAGAGCACTAGCTAATGAATACAGTTGGAAATGCCATGGTTTTCACACATTTTAGTTCATTTGAAGGGGCAGAAATGTAAGAAAATGCCTTTTTTTTTCATTAGCGCCATCTTCTGGAGGCATTTGTGCACACCAGGCTTGGGGTAACAAGGAAAATCACCCCTCATTAGATGCAGCAGGTTGTCTACTTTCCAGAAATATATAGTTTTATATAGTTATTCCACTGTTTTAGGGTAGTTTTACCACAAAAACCCTAGAATGCGCATATTAGTTTATAAAGTTGAAAATGTCATTTTGCGCTGCTGGTGATTAGGGCTCTACGCTAGCCATGGACGTAGGTAAAACTATACAAATTTGGTATTTTTTTACTCGGGGGACTCGAGGCTTTTTCAAATAATTGAAACTTTTTCGATCAAGGTAAATGTTTTTGATACATAGTATGTGATTTTAGCAAAATGAGTAAATTTTCACTTTTTTTTGTCATTATGACATCATAGCTTTTTGCACGATGTAAAATTCTCTTCATGTAAGGTATCACAAGAAAGCTCAATTCGTTCTGAAAAAAACAATATATAGTTTTCCATATGTAACTAAAAATCCCCAGAGGAAATCAAGCCTAAACGGAAGGATAGCAAAAATGTTGAAAAAGTGTCTGGCCTGCAGGGTTCAGAAAATGGCCCGAGCCTCTGGCACTGAAGGGGTTAAAGTCTCAGTGTTTCAATGTGAACTGTAACATTTTCCTCAGGAAAATGTGGCAGTTCACATTGAAAAGTTGACACCTTCATTAAAACACTTTTGATATAGAAGTCCTTCAAGTGCTTGCTATTTTTTCTATAGTGAATTATTATTTCTTATGTTTTGTATGGCGAAAATTATATGTTCAAGCAGGTGTGTAAATTATCATTTAGTATTTCATTGTATTATGTGATGGACAACACTTAGTGGTCACCACATATTACTACAACTATAACCGTGTATTTTATTAACACAATTGTGTTTCTGATATCTCTATGATGTATGGAATGACTTCAAATAATGTGGAAGTCATCTACAGTTTTTGTACACTTTGGAGGAAATTTTATATAAAGTACTAATCTCTTCTTATTTTTAAGTACAGGTAAAAATAAGGCTTAAATAAGGAGCAATAGTGGATTACTGAATGCCCTTTAAGCATAGTTGTTTTAACTCTTTTTTGCCTGTGATTGACACTGACCCATCATTAAAAAGCGATGATTAAAAAAAATGTATATATATATATATATATATATATATATATATATATATATATATATATTTCCAGAGAGTTTGGGCACTCCTAATCGAAGAAAAAATAAATAAAACAACTGCCTGGGTGCTACTAGTATTTCAAATTGTATAAAAATAGAAATGGTGATATTCCATACAACTAGTGCACACACCCCCTAAAGGGCC
The DNA here is from genome assembly GCA_037306005.1 of Rhinophrynus dorsalis. Classification (NCBI taxonomy): domain Eukaryota; kingdom Metazoa; phylum Chordata; class Amphibia; order Anura; family Rhinophrynidae; genus Rhinophrynus; species Rhinophrynus dorsalis. The sequence goes on from CM074723.1 coordinate 413,377,498, forward strand.
TTGATAAAGGCCCTTTAGGGGGTCGAAACGTTGACACAATAAATGTTTATTTCTTTAAGTCCTGTGTGTGCACTAGTTGTATGGCATATCACCATTTCTATTTTTATATATATATATATATATATATATATATATGTATGTATATATATATATATATATATATATATATATATATATATATATATCACCATTTCTAGCCACTGTCAATCCTGCAGGTGAAGGCCTCCCCAGAAAGCCTCCAAGAACTTTCATCTTGTGCCTTTTGCTGCCACTGTGTACCAACAAATTTGTTAATTTCATCTACCCATCTTATCTATGGTCTTCTTCTTGGGTGTTTATTTTTAAGTGGAATCCATTTTAACATTTGTTTTGTCCATCTACCATCAGATCTTCTTGCTATGTGGCCTGCCCATTTCCATTTCAGGCTCTTTACTGTTTCAGTTATATCACAAACCTTTGTTTTCTGACATGTACATGTTTTTCGGTTATGTTTAGAATTCACCTCTCCATACCTTAAGTTTTTGTATAGCTTTGGCATTCAGCGTCCATGTTTCACAGCCATATGTAAGGTAAACATACTTGTCCACTTCTATTTCAAGTCCATCTACTATTCTTTGGTATTGTAAATTTGTTAAACATGACTTGCCTTTTGTTGATATTCATCTTCAGACCAACATTTTTGCTTTCCTGCTGTAGCTCTTCAATGCTTTCTTGCAGTTCTTCAGGACTACTGACAAAGAGTATGATAGAATCTGCAAAACATAAGTTATATAAGCAATCGCCATTGATCTTAAGTCCTTTTCTGTGCCAATTTAGTTTGCGGACAATTTCTTCTAAATAAGCTGACAATAGTTTGGGAAAAATTGTGTCTGTACTTTATAATTTTTGACCTGTATTGATGTAGTTGCATTTTCATATATTGATTGCAGGATATTTATATAAGCTCTGTCTATTCCGTGGTTGATCAGTGCATCAATTTTTGCTTGCTTTTTCAAAAGCCTTTTCGTAGTCAATAAAGGATATGCATAATGGAAGGTTGTATTCATTATGTCACTCTATGACTTGTTACACTGCCTGGATGTGGTCCATTCTACTGAAACCACTCCTGAAGCCTGCTTGTTCCTTAGGTTGTGCCATGTTAAGTATTGTGTCGATTCTTCTTGACAGTACCTTTGTGAAAACCTTGCAGACCACTGGCAATAGGATTATTGGTCAGTAGTTTTGTAGATCCTCCTTATCACCTTTTTTGTGCAGTAGGATGACTTCTGCATTTTTCCATGTTCCGTGCAGTAGGCATTCTGAGAATAGTTTAGTTAGGGCTTTGAATAAGGGCTGACATCCGGCTTTCAACATGTGAATAGTAAGTTTATCAGGTCCAGCTGCTTTGACATTTTTAATTGATTTTATTGCAGCTTCTGCTTCTTCTACCAAAACTTTTGGCACAGCTTAAGCCTCGGATACTGAATTCATCATTTGAATAAAATTCTTCCACTCGTTATAGTATATGTTGTTGAGGTTTTGCTGTTGTACCATCTTCAAGCTCTAATGCAAATATTTGGCTCCTATGTATGTCCATCTTTTGTCTTGCTTTCTTTAGCCCTTGATTTTCTTCAAGTGTGCTTTTGATGAGCTCAACATTGAACTTGTTTGTTTCTTCTTAAAGGTAGTTCCTTCTGGTGTTGCATATTTCTACATACTCTAGCCTGTTTCTAATGTTACTGTTTTGATATCTGGGTTGGTTTTTCTTGTTTTACATTAGGTGCAAGAACATGAGCAGTGCCTAAGATAGTCTCAATAACTTTTTCATTGAGGGTTGAAATGTCTGTGTCTTGAAGGTCTTGCAACACAGTGAAGCGATTAGACAGTGCTATCTCAAAATTCATTTGATTTTTCTAAAGCTGGCTAGAGTTGATCTTTACATTTGTTGATCTAATAATGTCTTTCTTTCTTTCTTGCAATCAATTTAGATTTTTGTTTTCACTAGAAGATGGTCATTTGCAAATTTAAAATGATTTTAGACTGAGCAGTCAGTGTAAACTGTTTTATTTTTTGCAAGTATGAAGTCGATTTCACTTGTATTAGCACTATGTCCATTTCTGTGGGCCTTTTTCCTGTAGAATGAATTCATGAAGTACAAATTTTTTCGATCAATTGGTTGCATATATATATGTATATATTATAATTTGCTAAGGATGTTTGTCAGAAGCACAGTAGAGACGGCTGCGCGCGCTGAGGTTATGCACAGTAGAGACTGCCTGCACCACGACTGATACTGAATGGGGCGCTCCAAATTCAGACCAGAGTCCTCTCTGCACACTTTCCTGGGACCGTTTGCACAGAGAGGACTACGGTCTGAATTCAGAGAGCCCCGCTCCATATCAGCCGTGGCACGTTCGGCCAGTCAGTACTGCGCATGACTGCAGCACAGCCACTGACAAGACAGGATCTGTACGGTTGCTGGGTGGCACTGTGGCCCATGTAAACTGGCTTTTCAACTAGTATATATATATATATATATATATATATATATATATATATATATATACACATACACGTGTGTTGTGTGTGTTTTAGGGCTTTTTTGGTCACTAGGTGGTGCTGTTCCTCTTACTATGTTTATTATGGAGAACAGCAGTCTAAGATTCATGCTCTTTAGGCACCAATTGAAGCTATTGCTTACGGTTGGATTTAAAAAAAAGTTATATCTTACCAGTTAACTTTTTAAAGAAAAATCTCTCAGTGGTAGAAAGCGGTAAAAAAATATAAAGTGTTTTCATAAAAAAGCTTAATGCTCCTTTAATATGGCCTTAAGAATAGAAGATTTCAAGTTTTCATCCTTACGCCATTAGGGTGCAGATAAGGGTACTGATGAAATAAACAGTTATAAATTAGTCAAAATACACAAAACACTTTTGTATCTCTCCATGGGATTCAGTTAGTGGAGGGGTGATTTATACCTACTGAATAACAGCACTTTGGTTGATTCTCCTTTGATGCAATATGATCAGAGCAGGATTTCCAATAGGCAGACTGCTCAACTAACTAGAACTCAGCTGTCTTGTCAACACCCACATTCTGAGTTGTGGATGTGGTCAGAACAATTTTAATGTCCCTGCACCAGTTTTAAATGGTATTATTTAACCAACTGGATGCCAGAGAGATCTCCAATACCTTGTGAAACAATGCATTGGAGATAACCAAGAGGTACAAAGCTATGTTTTTATGTCCTTGTTTGTTACAGGCCAAGGGTACATTCTGTGCCAGGAAACAGTGCATGAGACTGGGGGTGGGGTCACATGAGTAGTGGGGGTGTGGCCATGCGTGGAACTAGAGTACATTGCCTAGAGGCTCCTGGGATGTAAATCTGGTTCTGACTATAGTAGCTTTTGTCTCCTTCATCAAAATGATGATGCAGTTGGCTGTATGTGTAAAAGTAAAGTGATGCAATCATGGGGCCAACCAACTTCACTATAGGTGGCAAATACAATTTCCAACTGATTTAACCTTTTGAAAGAAAGTGTAAAGAAAACCATGTACTTGTGTGATATGGTCTCATAAATATATCCTACCTGTAGATGGAGACAGAGACCATTAAATTAAGCATTTCAAGCTATTCTCTTAATTTATCTCTTTACTAGTGTAAAAGAATGGCAGTGGCAGCCTGTGGCTCTCCCAGTGTGACAGGCCCCGCAAGGGCATCAGTAGACTTCCCCACAGCTGCCCAAAAGGCACAGAGGAAATGGGGAAGTGACTCCGGGCGCAGACAGGCCGCCCTCTTCTTCCTCAGTAACATCTCTGGACAGTCGTCCCCTATGTCTGCACCCCTCGCCCATCTGGGAGGCCGCCAGGGGATGTGCTGGAAGTAAACCTCCCAGCATTCTGTGTTTGGGCAGTCTTTACTGAGCCTGGCTGCATCGGCAGTCTCTACTGCACATGACTGCATCGGACAAACATACAGGCCTTTTATGTTATAGGATAGGATTTATAGTTAGATTCATAAAAGAGGAGTACAGAGACAAATGTAATCTGTGCTTAAACTGAAGTTCAGCATTTAAAGAAGCTTACACCAATTTGGGAAGCCGGAATATAACATTATATGAGACTAGCAGGACAATACTCAATTACCCAATTACCTAAGTGCAATGCACCATCATACGAGGTCAGCAGTGCAATGCACCATTACGTGAGGCAAGTAAGGCAATGCACCACTATAAAGTGGTGACATCTCCTGTTTAGCACTCAGTCCTTCATATTTCACATCTTCTAATAGTTTCTACGTATGTTTACAAAGGTGTCTGCTTTTAGTTCTATGGGTCTTTAACTCTTTCTGCACTGCATAATATTTTACCCTTTGTTTACAGACTTTCTTTTCTTTATCATTAGCCTTACTCTGTTATAATTTTCTAGTAATTTGTTATATAGTCACAAAATATTTAGCTTTATTTCTATTTTGTTTAGTTGTATGATTTTGGTATGTGGCCCCTTTAACTGCTTGAGTGCCAGAGGGGTATCCAATACATTGCAAAGACATGGATACCCCTCTGACACTCAAGAGGTTAAAAACAAAATAGAAATACATGGTGAGTCTTTACTGGGACATATATCTGCACCCGTTTCATATACAAGGGAGAGAGTTGGCTCAAAACGAATCACTGGCCATGCTCTATCTCATGGTCGGTATGGGGACGGTGCTCAGATATCTTTATTTTGCCATTCTGAAATGGCTGGAAAACCACCATTTTCTTAATGTGTGCAATGGGAAATTTTCACAGACATTCTGCTCAGGGCAAGGTGCTGCATTGGCAGCCATCTTACTACTGTCATTGCTTAGGGTATGCAGAGCCTGGACTCTCTTGTCCAATCTCCAGTTTAATTCTTTACTCTAAGTTAAGTATCTTTTTGGGTATCCTATATAATAATTCCCTAAATTGTTGTCAGAAGCCGTCATGCGCAGTAGAGACACTACAGACTGCCCGCACCGCGGCTGATAACGGAGTGGGGCTCTGAATTCATACCATAGTCCTCAACTACGGTCTAAATTCGGATTGCCCCGCTCCATATCAGCAGCGGCGCTGGCAGTCTCTACTGTGCATGACTGCACCGCGGCCGTTGCTTCGTGGCACTGTGGCCCGTGTACACGGGCTCTTCAACTAGTCTTTGTATATTTTATCAAACATTTTCACTACTTTGTCCTACATTAGATAGTTTATCTCTGAACATGTCAGCTCCCAAGTGTCACATGGGCCAGGCCAAACCTAAGGATGCAGGGGCCCCTTTAACCCCTCTAGCACATAGTTCCTTATGTCAAACTGGGCTTCCACTGGAACCCTCTGGCATTTTATGTACCAATTGCATTGTCTCCTACTACTCCTCTGGGGCTCTCCACTACAGAAAATGAGACAGTTTGTGTTAAGACTCTGATGTCTTCAGTTGCCTCTATCCCGTCTTCTATTGAAAGGGTTCTCCATTCTTGATGACCCATGCCCCATATCTGAAATGTTTATCTTGCCTTTAGGGGCCAATCTCCGTTGGTGGAGACTCCTCTGTGAAGGAGCTTGACACATTGGAAGGATATGGTGTCTTCTTTGTCTTTTGGGACTATGAGATGACCATTGCCCCTCCCTGTGGGACTTATCAGAGCTGTTTTAGAGACTTTGCAGGTCTCTGAGCCTTCTGATATATGGTCTTCCTCACCAGACATCTTCCAACAAAGCAAGATGGAATCATCAGTTTTTTATTCCCATGGTTCTCTGTACAAGGTTAGGAGACTTTCTTAAGAAACATATTTACAACCTTTATACTTTCTCAGCTGACGCCTTGTCCCAGTGGACTACCACACCTGTGCCGTCTTTGGTAGATGCTGTGGCCCTTAAGGATCAGGCTGATAAGCAGTTAGATTCCATATTAAAGGCAAATTTGGGGCCAGTGGGGACACCCTTTGACCCATTTTAGCTACAGTTTGGGTTACTAGATCCATGGCTATCTCTGGGGTGAACAGCTGTTAGACGCCATTAGGGGGGGATGTTCCAAAAGGGGATCTGCTAGTTATACTAGTCAATATCATGGAGACCAATGCATGCCTCATTGAAGCACTCTTTAATGCTGCCAAGTTTTTTGGTAAGGCTTCAGACCTCTCTGTAGCCACGAATCATACCTTTTTACTCAAAATTTGATAGACTAACCAATCTTCCAAAAAGCATTTGGTGTCCCTTCTTTTTGTTGATGAACAAGTTTTTGGGCCAGGCCTTGGCAAAGTCACTAGTGATGCTAGTGGAGGCAAAAGTATGCTATTGCTTCAGGTTGCTCCTAAACCTGCTTTTTCCTGGGAGGACAAGTGGGTTTCATTACCCTTCCAGTCAGGGGCATGTAGGGTTTAAACATGTCAGGCTTTTAAGGCCTGCACCACCCCAAAGCCCAAACAGGATTGACAGAGCAAGAAGTCTACTCAGAAGCCTATGGCTGACAAGCCTACCTCCTCATGACTCACCGTGTCCTGGTTGGTCCTTACCCATGAGGGGCAGATTCCATCTATTTCAAAGTACATGGGAGCCTCCTGTGATGGACCAGTAGGTTAGGCTAGACATTTCTGAAAGGTATTGCACAGATCTCAAATCTCTTTCACTTCACCTATTGTTTTTGTCCAGAGTTACTTGAGATCCAATTCAGGCATATATTTTTATAAATGTAGTAAACTCCTTGTTGGAGAAAGAGGTCCTTGTTCTTCTTCCAGCTCAGGAATGTTTCTCCGGATTTTACTCCAACATTTTAGTCGTTCTCAAGATGGATAGAGCATGCCGTCCTGTTCTGGACTTGAAGTACCTCATCCAGTATGTGCTAGCTCCACGATTAAAGATGGAACGCCTGTGTTCCGTTATCGTTGCTATGTATCCGTAAAATATCTTGCCTCCCTGGACTTTCAGGATGCTTATCACAATTCATCTAGCTCACCAGCAAATTCTACATTTTGCCTTTGAGGGTTTTCATTAGTAGTTCACCGCTCTCTCCTTCGGACCAGCATCTACTCCATCTACAAAGGTCCTGATTACTTTGGCAGCCTACATCCGTGCTCAAAGGCTATCCTTGACCCCTTATTTTGCTGACTTCCTGCTCAAGACTTCTTTGGAAGCCATACTCAGCTCACAGGTTTAAGACTGTGTACTCATCCTGGAACAACACGGTTGGGTGCTCAACCTCAAGAAACCCTCTCTGGTACCTTCTCTGACTCTGTACTTCTTGGGAATGATATTTTATACTCTCCAGGGGAGGATGTTTCTATCAGAGGTCAAGATTCAGACTCTGTCTCATCACGTTACTCAAGCAATATCCTTGTCTTCAGCAACAAAAATATTAACATCCCAAATCATCTGGTCTCTGCTCTAGACGCTGTTCCCTATGCTCAATCCTACTTGAAGGAGCTACAGCTGGACATCCTCAGGAGCTGGTCAAGACAACAGTCTGACCTGTCTCATGCCATCTCATTGTCTCAAAGGGTGAAGAAAGATCTTCTTTAGTGGCCTCCCCATCCTCACCTAACAATGGGACATCCCTTTGTCATACCAGAATGGGTGGTAGTGACAACAAATGCCAGCATGACAGGGTGGGGAGCCACCCTGAGTCACTGGCCTTGGGTGTAGAAAGTATTTTTCCAATCAACATTCTGGTGAAATGGGCTAGTCAACTGGCGTTTTGCCATTGGACACATTTGCTATCAAGTGTATCATTGATGGTCCAAAAAGACAATGCAATAGCAATCCCCTACATAAACTGCCAAGGAGGAACCAGAAGTGAGTCTGCATAGGCAGAGTTATGGCAACTTCTTCAGTGGGCAGAAGCTCAGGTCCCAACCATTTCAGCAGTTCACATTTCACGAGTGGAAAATATGGTTCTAAGTCACCAACATGTGGATTCCAGAAAGTAACTCAATCAGGGTGTGTTCAACCAAATTGTACAGTGCTGGGTTCTCCAAGCAATGCATCTCATGGCATCTCACGACAGCCAGAAGGTTCTGTACTTCTGTACCAAGAGGAAGGATCCTCTAGCGTTTAGATGGACACAATGTTAATTCTATGGAACTTCCATTGGATTATGTGTTTCCACCATTTCCCCTGATTTCCAGTGAGGAAGATAAAGATGGAGAAGGCTCAAGTCATTTTGACCACCCCCTTTTACCCCTATCAGGCTTGGTTCATGGATCTTCTCAGCCTGTCTACTGCAGAACCATCTCGTCTTCCTCTGAAGCCAGATGAGATCTCATGACCCAAAGTCCATTTTGTTAGTATCCAGTGGGAATTTTGGCTTTGATGGCATGGCTTTTGAGCCAACATCCTTTCAATGTCATTTCCACTATGGTTCAGGCTAGGAAGCCTGTATCATCCAAGGCTTATCATAGGATGTGTTTTACCAGTAGTGTGCTGATCAGGACGTGTTCCCTTGGTGATTCAACCTTCCTACTGTTCCTGCCTTTCTTCAGGATGTTGTCAATGGGGGTCTACAGAGAACTCCTTTGGAGCTTCTTTCATCTGTTTCTTTGCTTTTTCTGATGCTAAACATGGTCTTTTTGGCCATTGTCTCTGTTCACAGAGTAGCCAACTACAAGCTCTGTCGTTTGAATCCTCCTGTTTTTTTTTTACCAAGACAAGGTCGTTCTTTGCACTCCCAGAGGTTTTTGACCAAGTTCATCTTGGATTTTCACATTAATCAGGAAATTGTTCTTCCTTCTTTTTTCCCTGATCCCTCTAACAAGCAGGAACTCCATCTGCTGGGCGTGGTACTCAGTCTAAAGTACTATGACCATTGCATGCAACATTTCAGGAAATCAGATTCTCTTTTTGCAATTCTGATTGGGCAACGTTGTGTGTCCAAGATAACCATTGCTTCTTGGATCAAAGCCACTGTTCATCAAGGGTATGTGCTCATGAAGAAATCTGTTCCTTTTTTGAAGTCACAGATCTGTGGGCGCCTGCTGGGCCTATAATAATCAGGCCTCTGCTGGGCAGCTGTGTAAGGGGGTGACATGGTCATAATTGTAAACCTTCATCAAATATTACTGTGCCAATGTCCTGGCTTTGACTGAGGCAAGCTTTGACCATAAGGTCTTTCAAGCAGTATTGCCTGTTAGGAACTTCTGTATTTGTTTTCTTTTCTTTGCAGAATTCGGAACCCTGTTGGTTCTTGTTCAGTTGTTTGGTGTGCATGTTTGGTGTCTGTTGACACCTGAGGTTTATATGGCACAAATTAGTCCTGGTCTCCATGGGAGGGATTTTTCTCTTTTCCCTCCCAGGAATCATTGTGGATGCTTTGGTATATCCTCATAGTTCCTGTGGTCCACATTGGACATAAGTGAAAAATGGATTTGAGTGAATGTACCATTAAATACTTTTCTCTTAGTTTATGTGGAACACAGTACTGCCACCTGGGGAAAAAAACATGTGGCTTATGTCCCCAGGCAGAGGGGTCCTCCTGGGGTCTTTGTTCAGGGGGTTGCCTTCTTTTTCTCTTGCTCCCATTTTCTTTCTACTACTTTACTTATAAGTGAATCTTAGGGGTGGCGGGTAAAGCTGAAGCAAAAGAAGCGGGTCTCTGCCCCAAAGACCCTGCCCTTTTTGAAGTGCCCTGCCCTCTGAAAGAGTGAACTTCACCCCATGGTTCCTGCTGCTGCTGAGTCATGCCACATCACATAATCAAGCTGGGGAACCCATTATGGCCAAGGGTAATAGTGGTGGTGGGAGTGGGACAGGAATCATCATTACCGCAGACTGTTGTGGTGGAACCAGCAGCACCAGTGGTGACATGGGACAGGTGGGTTGGTGGTTCCTACTAGTCCTAGTGCTGAGGTAGCAGCATCAGCATCACAATAAGCGACCACCACTTCATGTGCACCTGATAAAAAAGTGTCAAATCACTATAACTCTTCCCCTCCTCCACCTCACTAGAAGTCATGGTTGTGTGAATATCAATATCCTGGTGAGATAGCTCAGTGGTAAAGTCCCTGACTATGGAGCCCATTCCAACTGGTCAACTCAGCCCTTCATCCTTCTGAGGTTGATAAATGAGTACCATTGACTGGGTAATAATAACATCTATTATTTCAGCAGCCGATTTGGTTAATTCTGAGAGGGTGCGCTGAAAGCACTTTGAGTCCTACTGGGAGAAAGGCGCTATATAAATACTAGTTGTTGTTGTTATCCCTCTGTGGTAGCACAAAAGAGGATTCTTCAGTCTACTTCCAGTGGCACATGGCTGATCTTGTTACAAATATTGGGTCAATAAATTATTCGGCTCTTATATACTGGATTAAACCAACAGGGTTCTGTCCAAACTGCTACAAAAAGGATCCCACCACTCCTTCACCACCGCCATAGAGATCTTATGTATAACAAAGCTAGGCGCTGACCCCTCCTCCAAAAGTGATAACCTTAAAATATATAAAGATACAGCCAGTATCTAATAATGAATGACAAAATGTAAACATACTAACCAAACCACATCTCAATTACACAATAACTCATGTACTGGTGTAGTGAATATATAGTTTATTAAAAAAAAACTGACATAAAATTAGGCATAGCTGTACAAACCTGACTACAAAGTGTCAATTAAATGTACAGGAATTTGTATTTGTCCCCTAAGGTGGTTTGGCTTGTTCCAGAATTATGTCAGTACCTCCTATCAGCCTCATATGAATTTAACACTTTGAGGACCGGATAGGTGTGCAACACAAAGGGTTAAAAAAACAACCACAACAGATCATCAAATATTAACTTTTATTCCTTAGATATAAAAACCTTTGACAGGATTTTTACATGCAATAAAACACCCCCCAGTGATTGTACTGGATTCAAGATTTTCAAAATGTCCACTAGGTGGTACCAATGCCTTTATAAAATCAATAGTGCAAAAAGCACATGCTTAAAGTACTATCCACTTGGCAGGACTGCTGCAAATTTAACTAGACAGCTTAACCCTTTAATGAACAGGGGTGTGCAATGCATTGTAAAGCAGAGGAGAATGGCAGTCACTGGGCAAGTGCAGCACCTATAAATCAATTCCAGTTCCTACTTTAAAGTGAAAGTGAATTAGTAGTACATTCCCATATTTCCAGCTGTGTTTTCTGATATTTCTCATTATAATTTTGTGTTCACTGAAGCACTAACTCCTCCTACATCCACTTCCCAGGAGCACACTGAGGCAGAGTACTAAAAGGTTGGGATGAGATATGAACTAAGGTGTGATAAAAAGATGATAAAGAGGAGATCACGTATCCAGTGCCTGGGAAACTAATATTTCATAAGTTAGAGATATCCACTCCATAGAACAGTATAGGAATTGGGGACTTGATATCAATTGAAATTATATCTTCTCTTTATCACCTTTGATATCTTCTCTTTATCACCTTTTTATGACTCCTTAGTGCATAACTCCCCTGGAATAATTCTGGGGCAAACCAATTGAATCATAGGGGACAAATAAAAATCCCCACTGATTCAAATTGTGCTTTTAATCCCTAGAATGCTACATATGTCTCTAATGCATTGCTCTGTACTTATTAAATACATTTTAATACCTTGAGGTCCAGAGGGACATGCAGTGCTTTCACACTCAGTGTGTTGCACAACCCTCTGCTTATTAAAAGGTTAATAATATATAGAACATGCTCATTATGGGGGAATTATGAACTTACATTTCTCCTGGTATCACTTTCCTTCGGTTAATTTCACATGCCCTATGCTTATGAGTTGGCAGGGCTGGCTTATGACAAAAGTTAGCACTTGCAAGACGTCCTCCATGTATTTATATAGTGACTAAAGGGAAGACGTGGCAATGGGAGTTTATTAGATGTCTTAAATTAGCAGTAAGCCTTTTCCAAAAATATTTGTTATAGGGCTTTTCCTGCTGAGCAAAAATAAGAATACACTCATTTTTTTTTTATTCAAAAATGATTACAGCTCAAACCTGAAATCAGCCAAACAAAATAAGAATTCCCATTGATTAATATGAGTATTTTAACACCTTCAATACTAAAGACCTCTTTATCATTCAAAAGGTTAAAAACCGCATCAGTTGGAATTTGGTTAAATTGTACTTGTTCCTTTTGGTGCAGTTATTTGCTCTAGAATAATTCCAGAGGATTATGCACTAAGGTGTGATAAATTCTCCAGTGAAATAAACATCCCAGTTCCTATGCTGTTCTGTGGAGCTTATGTACTGTAATTGGAGAGATCTTACGGAATTGGCTCCATAGGATAATATAGGAACTGGAGAGTTTATTACACTGGAGAGTTTAGTATCACACATTATTGCATATCTCCACAGTTCTTAGAACATCAGCCTCAATAAGTATGTTTGTTTTTGATGATGATCTTTTACCATTTGTGCTCTAGCACTGTAGCCAGCTCCAGAGGCCACACACCGGGTGTACTTGGCAACAACCGTATATAGATGCCAACCACTGGAATGTTCCTTTTCTTGATGGGATGCCAATTTTGTCTGTGGCTGCGTTTTTGGTTAGCCATTGAAACCCTAAGTACAGTTTTCTTCTCAGCGTCTAATGATTACAGTGGTGATACATCTATTGGACTGATTAGAGGAATGTGCTGATCGACATTCTGGGCAAAGTTGTTTCCCACATTATCAAATATTACTAATGCACGGAATTGTGAACTAATCCTGGGACTGTTCATTTGCAAATCTAAAGCTGGTGATTTGTTTGGGAAAAGTACTTATTTGAGATACAATTCTAGAATCAAGAGGTACAGTTATGGAGGAAACCAACTATATAAGAGGACAATATAAAAGTCCCATTGACATAACTGCAGCTTTTTAACCCCTTGAATGTTAGAGCAATGCATTTTAGACCTCTCTAGCATTCAAGGGTTTAAAAGCACTTTTTACGTCAATGGACATTTTAAGAATATTTATTACATTTGGAATAATCCAGAATTACAAGTCTGTTGATTCCAGAATTTCTCCTTTAGAACCTTGTGCAGAAAAGAAAAGAGGAGACATTTTGGAGATGTTTTGTGCAGGCAAATATCCACTGCTTTTTTGACACATGGAGGAATTTCACCCTTTGGGGCTTATCTCATCATCTGGATCAACAATTGTGATATGGCATTGGCTGAACTTGATGGACATATGTCAAAAAAATCCTTCCTGACTCCAAAAGGCAGTCTGATAGTTCCCTGGAACAACAACAACCAATCTGCATTGAAGCCATCAGCCATGATTCTCAATGTTGTTCTGTTCTAGATAGGCATCCATTGCTTTTTTATTAATGCCGTTACAGTATGTGCAAGTACAATACCCAGAGGCAAAGAATTTCATGGCTTTATCTCCCTTACTGTAAAAACCCCTGCCTTTGTTTTCATTTAGTCATAATGGATGACCTCTCGTTCGTAGCGCAGCTCTTTGTGTAAATAATTAATTGGGTAGTTCTTTGTATTGACCTTGAATGTATTTGTAAATGGCAGTCATATCACTCCTTAGACGTCTCTTCTCTAATGTAAACAAACTCAGTCTGGCTAGTCTCCCTTTATAACTCAGATCCTCCAATCCCTCTATCAGTTTTGTTGCATGTCTCTGCACTTTTTCCAGTTCAAGAATTTATTTTTTAAGAACCGGTGCCCAAAACTGTACTCAATATTCCTGATGAGGCCTAACCAAGGATTTATAAAGAGGTAGAATAATATTAGCATCCCATGCATCTATACCTCTTTTTAAGTAAGCTAGTACCCTGTAGCAGCTGAGTGAGTCTGCACACTGCTATGAAGTCTATCATCTATCAAACCATCTAAATCTTTCTCTGATGAGAATTCCCCAAGTTGTTTCCCATTTAGAGTATATGTATCATGTTTGTTTATACAGCCCAAATGCATAACCTTACATTTATCTACTTTAAATGGCATCTGTCAATTTTCTGCCCATTCACTCAGTTTATCAAAATCCTTCTGCAGCGATAAATATCCAGCCCTGTATGTATTTCCTTGGACAGCTTAGTGTTACCAACTAAGACTGAGATGCTACTTTCAATGTCCACTTCTAGATTATAAATAAACAAATTGAAAAGCATTGGGCCCACTTAAAACTTTAGACCAAGGTGAACAGTTTCCATTTAGAACAACTCTCTGCCATCTATCATTTAACCGATTCCCTATCCATGTACAGATATCACCGCTCAAACCGAAACCTTTTAATTTATACAGTAACCTGTTGTGAGGCACTGTATTAAAGGCTTCTGCAAAAAAGTATACTACATCGACAGCAAATCCTTTACTCAATTAAAATGCAAGTAAGTTAGTCTGACATGATTTGGTCTACATAAAACCATGCTGACTCCTGCTAATAATATTGTTTGTCTTCACATAGTTCTGAATACTGTCAGTTAGTAACCCTTCTAGTATATTACCCACTATGGATGTCAAACCCACAGGTTTATAATTTCCTGGTTTGGATCTTGCCCACTTTTTGAACAATGAAATTACATCAGCTTTCACAGGGTACAATCTCTGATGAAAGTGAATCAATAAATATTAAGTATAATGGTCTTGCTATTACTGAACTAAGTTCCTTAGGTACCCTTGGGTGTATACCATCAGGTACAGTTGCTTTATTCACCATAACCTTTTCCAGTGTCTTTTTGACTTTGTCCTCAGTAAGCCATGTGCATGATGGAGGAAATAATGTGGTTTTATCTATTTGCCCATAGCTTGTCATTGTTGCTTCCTTTGTATATACTGAAGCAAAGAATGTATTTAGGGTGTTAACCATAGCCTTATCCTCATTAATCAACCCATCTGTCTCAACCTTAAGAGAATCAATATCAACCTTAACCTTCTTGTTATTAATATTCTTGTAGAATTGTTTAGCATTTTTCTTGACCTCATTTGCAATATTTCTCTCATTTTCAATTTTAGCTAGTTTAATTGTTTGAAGATTTTATTACATTCTTTATATTTTTTAAATTATACATTTGATCCGTTTGACTTAAACACTTTAAAAGCCTGTTTCTTATTTCTCATTGCCCTGCAAACCTCATTATTAAGCCACATTGGTTTTACTTCACTATTGTGCTTATTCCCCAATGGTATTGATGCGTATTGTGATGGGAGTACAGGGGTTACTGCTTGGTAGACCAAGGGTTAAGCGATTTATCCAGTCAGACAAAAAGATAATAAATTGCATTTATTAGAGAGGTCACGGCACACAAACAGGCAAACAAACAGGGGTAAAACATAAAAACTAAAAACTTCTGTGGTTCTCTTCTTTGTTGCACAGATTGCCAGGGGTTACATATAATACTCACAGTCCATTTTAGCTTAATGCTGGAGCTTACACATAGTCCCACTAGAGGCAATAGTGTGCATCCCGCCCACTACACATGCTGCTGGATTACATGAAGGTTCCTTGTATCTTTAATCCTGACAGAGGAGTTGGGAAAGGCATCCTAAGAGATTATCCCCTGCCACTTTCTTTAGTCTTGGGCCATAGCCACCGAAGTTTACCTTCTTGGCCACAATCCTTGTGGTGGGAACATCAGGGCACTTTCTGTGTCTGTAGCCGCCTTGACTTACAGCCCACAACTAAAAAGGGCACCTGACCACTACAGTGCCCACTCACTCTAACTCTTCCGGTGAGGGCACTCACCAGTCCCAGTTTCTCCAGTACTGCTTTAGAATGCCCATGGACCCTAGGCCTCCCACCATTATGGCGAGGCCTTTTCTCCTGGTCCTACATTTTTCAATTCTGTCTTCTCTCTCTCTCTCTTGCTAGCCTTTTTTCTACCCACCCCCTACAGGATCTGATGTCACAGGTACCATCTACCAGGTCTCTTTCTGCTTAGCCTGAAGTGTGGGGGAAGATAAACACATTCCACACACAGATTTGCCCTACCCCCCTCTATCTGACCAACACTGGCTATCTCATAACACAATCTATGTGGACAGCTAAATTGGATGGCACCATACCTCTGTACATCATACACACTAACCAACCCATTCAATGCTGGTAAATGGCCAACACTCTCTAATGCATGCACACAAAGGGGACATTAATGTTTCAAGAATGGGAACACATGTTAAGACAATGGCGATCACTGAAAACAGACACATTTCATTCTCTGGGTGACAACCATTCCATCACAAGTATATTTGTCTAAGATCATTTTAAACAAAGTCCATGATTCTTGTGCATTTTTATCTTCAAAGATTACATCTCACTGAATGTCCTTTAATACTGCTTTTAGCTTTGTAAAATTAGCTTTTTAAAATTTTATGTTTTGGTTAAACCTTTAGTATTGGGTTTCCCATAACAAATTTTCAAGGATACCATATTGTGGTCACTGCTGCCCAAATGTTCCCTATGCTGTTTATCATGTCCCCTCTCGCATTAAATCTATCGAGAGGTGCAGGGGACCTGTATGGGAAGATCCACGTGACGCTCGGCGATGCGTTGCATTCTGTGGCTTTCTCCATCATTCAGGGTGCCACTTTCAAACATGCACTGAGAGTCTGTGTCCTTGGAACACGTTTGAAAGTGGCACCCTAACTGAAGGAGAAAGCCCCAACATGCAACACATCACCACGCTTCATGTGGTTCTTCACATACAGGTCCCCTCTTCCTCGCAATAGTTTAATGCAAGCAGAGGAAACAAAGTTGACCTGGCAGCCTCAGATGATGTCATGAGGCAATTTCAGCATAGGTGAGTGAGTCGTCTTCATTACTTCATCTTCCAGGAAACTACCCATGCAGCATTGTGCAGAGAGTCCTGTTTGCTTAAGCTTGTCTCTTATTCCTGGAACATTATGTAAAAAAGCTAACTGACATGATGCACACTCTGTTTTGTGCTTATTGATAGGTATAACCCCTTTAGAACCAGAGGGTTCAGCATTAGAAAAGTTAAATTATCTTATCTTTTTTTTATCTTATCTAGATGCATTTTAGTTTCTTTTTACTGTTTATAGTGCTCAGTTACTCTAAATAGTAATGTATATGTACATATAAACAATAATGTTTTAATTAATATAAATATTAAAATTTCTGTTTTATAAGACTATAAAAACTTACTATGTTTTTGTAACTTAAACCCATTTAGGCACAACTTTCCGTTATACCACCATTGGATTAGCCATATAGAAAATGAATGGCACATAGCTGGTGCCTGGTCATAGGTAAAGAGGACACCCACATTTTACACCTTAGACGTACCAGTCATGAAGAGGTGCAGATGTCACAGATTAGCTATTCTGAAGTGCAAAGCACGTTCCACATACATGCACAGAGCACACAGAATCACCAGGGGGAGTCTATTTTTGGGTCACCAGCTGTTGGGTACTACAACTCCCTTCATCCCCATAAGCCAGTGGCAGGTTAGAGATGATGAGCGTTAAATTTGAACAGCTGGAGATCCAGTAGCTGACTACCCCTGCTTTACACATGCCTGAAAAATCTGTATGGATGTATCTGTACATGTGACCCTATGTGGATTTGTATTACCTCCATGGTCCAAGCATGGTTTGGGTTTAGATCATGTCTGCATGTACTGATATGTGGACAGGAAATGGTTATGTGTGAACTGGAAGTTCTTCTGTTCTTTGCATTGCATTATAATTACCGCTTTGAGTGCCAGAGATATATACCTTTCTGGTACTCAAAAGGTACATTAGCAAAATAAACAGTTTCATTGTGTGAGGATAATCCATGCCTCTCTACAGCATTATTGTCCCAATAGTGGGCAGTGGGAAGGCAGTTGAATTTTGCCATGGGTTCTAGCCCCAGATCATTTTGGAACCTAGTAACGCCCGTGCTCCAACATATTGGAGATCAATGCACTGAAGATTCACGTTCCATTAAAGAATTTATTAAAATGCTTTATATTTTTTTCAACTTTTCTCCATACATTGAAGATTTACACACGATTCATGTTATATATTGCGCTCCTTCAATTTTAAAAGGAAACAATTGCATCCCTGGGGTGCAGTTTTTTGCTCCTGCCAACCATTTAGAGCAATGCACAAGACTGTAGAAAATATATTTAAAAGCCACATGAATCCCCAAAATAAGATTTATGCCAGAGCACCATCTGTGTTGTTTCCAATAATAACAATAATTTGGGGGATTTCAAAATGCTAATTGCAGTTTTCCAGAACTCTTTTCAAGAAAGACTGGATTTATGTTATCAGAAGTACTAATGAGTCTGCAATATGTCTGCTTTATGTCATGAACTGCTCACAATGAATTTTAAGTTCACAGTGGTTGATGTGTAAGGGGTTTAATAAATCAATATATCATGACTAATGAGAAGATAGTACCGTCTCTCTTAGATAGCACCTACAATGTTGATTTCTTAAGACATCATATTTTGATACAAGTATTATTTATTATGAGAATCCTTCCTGAACTTGAACTTAACTTTTTGCTTACAATATCACTTATCTTGCAGGATGTACTAATAACTGGAACAATTTTGGGGCAAACCAACTGCACCAGGGAATAAATAAAAATGTACATTGATATATAAGGCTTTTAACCCTTTGAGCGCCAGAGGGGTATGCAACGCATTGCTTTGCAATGCATTGCATACCCCTCTGGGACTCAAAGGGTTAACTCAATGTGGATACCCTTCTAGCTCTCAGATGGTGCAGCAGTGTAATCTCCACCGCACTCAGATGAATTATTGTATTTGTCCCTTAGAGCGGAGTTGGTTTGCTCCAGAATTGCTTCAGTTGCTTAGTGCATCAGCCTTGATGAATGGTAAGTAGCTACAGCATGGACACGTTTTTAAGATGGAAAAAGATAAAGTATCCATCAAGCGTGGACATAACTTATTGTTTCCTAATATGAATCTAAAAAATAATTTAAGACTTTCAATGGTAGACCTAAAAACAGTGCTCTGATTCAAGTTTGGAGCTTGGATTATTTGTCAATACTGAAAAGCCCTTTGTGTTCTATTTGCAGCATTCAGTACACCATTTACACCATTTAGTCCCTTATTTTTGGAGTTAACAGGAAAATTTGCTGAGAAAATAAGTGGCACTTAATTTGTCTGACGGTTGAACTTATGTAGGTATGTACCTTTCCTACTGCAACAAATCATATATATAGCTTTAGTTTTTGCAGACAAATTGTGTTGTAGTGCATATATGAACAACAGAATGGCACTATCTGAAAATACTTATTTGGCTCTAAAGAATCATAGGTGGGTCTTATCTTTAGAATTTTCTGTTCACACTGTTTATACTTCCTCACAGGATAAAATAAACTTAATCTAAAGGCAGATAAAAATGGAACTTAGTAGATACAGTCAACTGAAGATACCTAAGTAAATATACCTAGCTGCTGTATGAAGGACTCCTATCTAGATGAGTCCTGTTAAATCATGGGAATCACCACAGCCACTAATGTACTGGTGTGTGCACAGTACAGTGACCAGTGAGCACATACATACAGCATACATGTGATCAGATCAGTGGTGAAAAAAACACTTCAAAATAAAACTCAATAAAGCACAAGTTAAACGCTAGAGGGCTGTATTTCAATCTCCAATCCATCTTTCACTCATTAGTAGGGATGGGCAAAAACCAAAATCGGCAAAAATTGGCACTTCCAGCTTAACAAAAAGTTTCCCACGATAAGTGCAGTTTTCCTGCTTTTTTTCGCCTTGCATTGAAATCAATGGGAAGGCAGAATTTTTCCCCACCACATAGCAGTTTTCTCTTTTTCTGCAGGCATATAAAAGTATGTCCGACTCTCACAGAATGCCATTCTGTGCCTGTCTGAGGAGAAAGCAGCACGCTTTTGAGCTAGAGAAGATAGGCAAATAAGGGGAATTGAAGATTAGTTTAGAGAGTCTTTTAGGTAGGACATTTGTTATTTTTATTAGGGTAGTCTGGGGTACTCTGGGAGAGAAGAAGGGAGGAAGGATGTTGACCCCAAATACCCCAACTTTCGGTGTCACTGACTGGCAAGACACAGACATCTGGTTTCCAGTTTGCTTGCTGATCTTGCTGTTATTGTCTCTGTGCTGGAGAAGTCTGGGGAAAAACATTGTTGATTTTGTTTTTTAGTTATAATTTTTATTTTTTTGACAGACTGTGATAAGATAGGGTGGACAACTAAAATAAATAAATAAATATATTAGTTGACAGACAGCTTTCTGGGTGCCTGACATGAGCTATGTGACGGAGGCAGACTACATGGAGAATTTTGTTGAGGGAAAAGGTAAGACATCACACTCCATCAATGTGTTGTATACTGTAGAGTAAAAACACTCACAGTAGTTGAGTAATGTCCAGCAAACGCACAAGTGGATAGGGAAAGGTGGAGCATTGAAGGGATGTGGGAGTAAAGTGCAATAAATGATGATGATCCCTCTCTTCCAAGGGAGAATGCAGTTTGTCAAGGTCCCACCTAAAGTTCCACCACCACCAGTGCCAGTACAAAAAAAAAAACATATAAGAAGAACACTGACAACGACAAAGAGTCACATTCTATTGTTAATGATGGCAAAGGCATACTGGAGGAAGGTGAGGCAGCTGAAGCAGCTGCTGCATCTGACAGTGAGACATTCAAACACTAAAACACCTGTCCTCAAAGTAGTAACAAATTTTGTGAAAGTAAAAGTAAAAAGAAATAGATACCTCTAAAAGCTTAGAGGAATAAAAGGGTGGCAGGCGATGCTGATGCTGACCTAATGATGACTGAGGATGATGATGCAGATCTAGAATATATCCCTCCAGCATCCTCCTTTTGTTCAGATACAGATGAAGCTGAGAGAGAGAGAGATGATGACATGGCCAGAAAGTTAGCAGAAAGGCAAAGGTTAAATCACTGAAAAGGAGCACTGTGTCTGTCTATAAACTGTTTGGGAAAACTATTGACCTGGTCCTGGACAAGCAAAGATGGCAAAAAAGTACAGTCGTCAGCATCATCGCCACTTCCAAGTCCAAGTCCCACTCAGGCACACACTTGTGTAACCAGCAGCAGCAACAACAGCAACACAGGTTATTAACATCCACAACCTTAGCTATGATACATGCCTCTGTTGCTGCTGGAGGTGCTGCACCTTTGACACCTAGTAGTAGTAGTGGTAGAATTGCATCAACATTTAGCCCCTATAGTAGTATTAGACCCTCAGGAACCTCTAAGTCCATGAAGTCCACAGTATAGAGATACCTCAATTCAGTATCCAAAAGCTAAGAATGCTGCTATCTGTTGTCTGTGCAGAAAGCATGTGAGCAGTGGGAAAGCTGGCTCAAACTTAGGCAGTGACACCTCCTCTATGAGATCCCACCTCAAGCACATCCAAATGTCTGTCTGGGATACATACTATCAGCAGGTCAGAGGTGCCACAAGTAGCAGCAGTAGAAGCACTCCAAAAAGTTATCTAGGCTCTGGGGCAGATAAGGGAGGTAGTGTTGTTATTTATGTATCAGAGAGTGTGTCACTGCCAACAGTTAGTTCATTTCAAACAACACCTATGTCTCCTGCTGCAGAGGAGTATGATGACTCTGGGTTTGCTGTAGAGGATGGCAAAAGTCATAGACTCCCCACACATGCTGCCTCTACCTCCTCCACCTCCTTGAGTCATGTTGTTAAAGTAATAAATTACAGGGTTCCTCTGCCATTTCTTGCCAACCCACGCTGACTGAGTTCCTGGGAAGGAGCCAAATGCTTCACAAAAACAATCCCAAATGACTCCAGTGGAATGGCAAGGTTTCCAAGATGTTGGCAGTGGACATGCTGCTGTATTGTTTTGGAGGAAACCAAGGTTTCAAACAACTGAGATCATGTGTAGTTCCACGCTGGCATATCCCAAGCTGCAGTAATTTTTACAGGATGGCTGTGCCTGAATTGTACAAGAAGAAAGCCAGGCCGAATGTATTAACAGTAGCATAGAATGTGAAGAAGGGTTGCTACCATCTACCACACTTGGGACCACTGCTATGACCAATAAGTAATGTGTATCAGTAATCTGAGAAGAAGGATAATTTACATTTGATGCAAATACGATAATGGTAAAAACTGCTGTAGGAATATATATATATATATATATATATATATATATATATATATACACTGTGGTAAGGTCCCTTCAAACACGGTCAGGACAGCCAGGACGTTGTAACTTCAATGCAGTTTATTGTAAACAGCAACAACAAAAGAAAAGTATCTTTCCAATTTTAGGGTATACTTCCCCTTTAAATCAAACAGGTTTTTGACACCAAATAAAAAGTACAGAAATAAGCAGGCCTACTCCTTTCAGGAGGCTAACTCACAGTAGTTCCCTCACTACCAGTTACTGACCCAGCTACTCTGGGTTCCAGTACAAAAAAGTAAAATAAGCAGACATGCAATCTTTTCAGTTCAGAAGCTTGCTCACCATTCCTTGGTTTCAGAGGCAGGCAGGCAGGCAGGCAGGCAGGCAGGCAGCTTGCAGTTCTCCAAACACACAATATCCCGGTGCAGTCTGACCACACCCTGCTCTTTCAG
This sequence comes from Rhinophrynus dorsalis, assembly GCA_037306005.1. NCBI lineage: Eukaryota > Metazoa > Chordata > Amphibia > Anura > Rhinophrynidae > Rhinophrynus > Rhinophrynus dorsalis. The sequence goes on from CM074723.1 coordinate 413,399,983, forward strand.
ACCTACTATATAGGTCTGAGCTAATTAACCAGGAGCAGGTGTGCTAGAAGAGGCAAAAGACAAAACATAACCCTTTAATCGATGGGATAAACTGCTTGTCTTAACCTATGGCTGACGTATACATGGTCCTGGACTCTGTCACAACACATATGCACATCAATCACACTACGCCAGTCCTCCACCACCGCTACCATACACATCTGTCACATTGTAGGTTGTACTTTTTTTTTATCTCTTGATGTCATCATGTCACTTAAACCGTAACCTAGTGTTGTGGGCAAAGGACAAAGGCCCTCTGCATGTTAACAAATATTTCAAGGCATATGTTGCTGTTGGACTCACAGCTTTGACTTTCAGCTACTTATTTCTCCACTGCAGACTTCAGGAGAAGTAGTATTGTGGTGGGAACTGTTGCACCATATGAAACATAGGCAAGAACTTTGTTGAAAAGTTTGCAATGGTGAAAAGGAGAAAACTTATGCTCAAAAAGCAAAAACAGTAAATTTTTTCACAAAGAGTCAGGTGGGAAATTTTTCTCACTTATTCCCAGTCCCTACTCATTAGCTCAGTAGAACACTGAGGGTAGTATTCAATACTTTAAAGAGGTGCAATCCTGCTGCACATATACAAATTCCCAAAATTCCTATAGGTTTAAATGGGGCTTTTAACGCCTCAAGGTCTCCATCACATTGCTGTGCACTCAAGAGGACTTGAAAGTCTCAAATTCTGGAGGTGACATGGAAAACCTTTTCAAGTTTGGCAAGTTCTTCAGGCCAAACATCTTGGAGATAAGAAGATATATACAGCAGACTGGAACCTTCATGGCCAAGCTGGAGGAAAATGCAGAACAACCTGTATAATAATTCGCTAGGATGTTTGTCAGAAGCTGTCATGCTGGGAGTTCTGTGCTGGGAGCATCCTGTGCTTTCAGGCAGTCTCTACAGTGCATTACTGCGTCGGCGGCAGGACGCAGAGCAGGACCCGCCTCTTAATCCTTTGAGTGCCAGAGCGGTACACAACGCATTGCAAAGCAATGTGTTATGTACTCCTCTGGCAATCAAAGGGTTAACATCACCCAGACCTTGTCCCGTGTACACGGGCTTTTACACTATGTACACGGGCTTTTACACTAGTTTATTTATAATGCAATACAACATGTAGCAACAACTCTTGCAACAGATGTGTCCAAACATTATTCCTCAAGGGCCAGACTCATAAAAACAGAATAATGAATCAAGGGCCATATCCTGTTAAATAATGTACTGGTATTTAAAGACAAGCACATACAAAATGAGAGTTTTTACTGACTAATATATGCAACACAAAACTATGCTAATAATCTACCTTAAATTTTGCTGCGTAAATTGACATACTTAGCATTAAATTTCTGTTACTGCTAAAGATCAGTTACAGATTATTAGGTATTATAGTAGGTAATGTTTTTATTATATTCAATATATTTGCACATTGCATACAATAGTTACTAAAATAAATAATGTGGATGAGGGGCAGATCAAGATACAATGGATGGACAGGGCCTGTACTTTAAATCACAGCAAGAAGAAAAGAGCAGTGATGTTATATGTTACATGCACTCATTCCTCAAGCAAGCAACACCAAATGTTAATCTATGAATCACCTGAAATATTTATTTATAATGACTTGATGATACTTGATGGAGAACCATTTTGTGTATACATGGATCTTTCCCTTTTCACTGAATCAGGCCAAAATCACTATTGTTAGAAACACACCTGACAACACATACACACACACAGCCCTGTAAACATTTAAACTGGACCCCAAGGCAAATTCTAGACCCAGACCTCACACAGTGTGTTTTGCTTCCCCAAGGCCTTCCACAAAGACATAGATGACTGTCGGTAACCCTGAGCCTCAATGACTTATACCTATTTCTACATCAGACACATACGATACAAAGGCTGTAAATAGCCCATTAATGATAAGTAAAACCAAGATGATTGGTGATATCTGTTTATTATTCACTTTCCTCTAACTTTTGCATATACTCTAGCAATTTTTATAATGCTAACATGAACGCTGTGTCTTCTTTCTATTAAATTTGGTTCAGAATGCTACCATTTTGTATCTTGCTATATATCTTTTGAGTTAAAAGGGAATGCAGCCTAGTCTTAAAGGTTTTATGCAGGTATGCATGTGTTCTTCAAACAGCAGTCAGGGATATCTAGCTACTGAAGTTTTGAGCACTGTATCTGCATGTTCCTATATATAATGACAAATATTGAAGTCTGACTCCTCATCACCACACCTCCTCACAATCCATGGGCTACAACAGACCTGTATGACTTGTAAGAGGCACAAGTTGTTATCAGATTGTAAATAGACACTGTTAGTAGTGGACTACAAGAGAGAGCAAAAACAATGAAGACTCTTCAGATATCTAGGGGCCACGCCGTTAGATACAAGGAAAGGATGTTTTTAACTTTAGCTGAGGAAAGAGTTCTTTATAGTAACATCAGTTAAATTGTGGAATTCATTACCTAAGGATATGGTGATGGTAGACGCAATGGATATGGTTAACCGTTTAAGAACAAGAGGCTTGTAAAGCACACTGGGGAGGACACCCTCTGTTGTTTAATTGATTAAAGGAGGACTAGAGGCAGCAAGCAACATGTGGGGTTACTAGGTTACTAGTAGATCAAATTGGAACTGCCACTTTGTTAAAATTAGGTGATTTTAAATAAGTTTCATAAACTCCTGTAGTTATGTTAGCTATTTTTTATTTCAAGCGATAGTTTGAGATATTTAACTTAGTTTTTGTGTTCTGTTATGCAAAGTAGACAGTATTTACTGGCAGGAAGTGGCAGTTGGGATAGGGACCAGTGTTGAATGTTAGTATATGGTAGGCATGCCTGACAGTACTAGATAATTTGCACAAACTGACAAAGAAATAAAGCTGAAGAACTCATAAACTACTGTTTTAAATAGCAAATGGCTAACTTAAATATAGATAACTGCAAGATCTGTCACAGATGACAGTTCTACTTTAGCTAGAGAGTTCTGGTAAGTAGACAAACATCATCTTTAAATTGGGAGGATTATGAGGCTGACATTTCCTGGGATATACTGTGGCAAAGTTTGAACTTCATGGATATTAGTCTTTTTATCTTAATTTATTATGCAAGTATGAAACATAAAATAGTATATAGATACATATGACTTGTTTGAAGGATATATACCTAGATAAGTCCTTCTGTTAAATAAATTAAGAGCCACTGCTTTCTAGTGTACAATTCTCTTTTGATTTAGTATGCTTGAAATACACATGTTATTCTGCCAGCATTTGTTTAATACATGACATACAATCATTGCATGAATTATTTGCAAGCAATGTTCAGCAATAATGAAGGCTGTGTTTATTTTAGTTGTTGCAATGAAGCTAACTGCACATTCAATGCACTCCTACGCTCTTTTAAGACAGGGAAAGCCCACATGTGAGTGGTGACACCATTTTACTGTTAGAGATCGAGGAAACACACCACAAATGACTAATACTGTGGTCATACTTACAGCAGTAAGACATGCCAAAATCACAGCCTGCAAAATAACACATGAACCCTGCAACACTCAGCCAATATGTGGGAAGGATTTAATAGGAGAGAAAATTATTGTGAAATTCAAATGCTCCGGAATAATGATTAGGATAAGGTTCTTACAGGGTGAGCTAAAAGCCAAAGAAAGGAAAAAAATTAAGATAAACCCTTGAGAGCCAGTGTGGTACATTATACATAGCAGTGCAGTGCATTAAACAACTCTCTGGACCTCAAGGGGTTATTTCAAATGAACAAATTATCAGGAGAACAACATGCTTACGAAGATTTAAACAAGAATGCGCTATTGTCTATGGGGCAGAACCATGAGTGAAAGGGATACTGTATATATAGTAATTGTCTTAATATCACTATGAAAAAATGAAATAACATTGTATGTTTAAAAACTGATACTTTTATATGTTGCTATCCACAATACTCAATTGTACATCTAATAAATACAATTAGTTTATAAATTCCACAGTAGTTAAACATATACTTCTAGTTGCACAGTGTGTGTGCTCCCACAGATCTTGTCTTTTTACCCACAATTCAATTCAAACATCTGTTGTAACCAAAAAACTCTGTTCAGAATAGTTATTCCATTGTGTATTGTACCAGCAACTCATGTGAATTGACAGGGTGTACAACAGATCCGAAAACGTGTAAACATGTAGTCAAGCTCAAAAGCATATGATTATACCCCAATATTGTATCAAAAAATATACGTGCATCACAAATACAATTGTAAGAGATGCACATATAGCATTGGTTATTTATTCATGCCAATCACCAAAAAAACACACTGTTATAAGAGGCAATATGTCTTTAAGATCGGCTGGTACACAAACAATGCTAGATGATCAATAATATCGAACAATACAAAAATCCTAATGTTAGGTGGAGGAGCTTATTCAAAAATATAAACAAAAATAGTAACAAATATGTTGCTGCAGACAAACTAAAATTGGTACCTAAAGAAATTATACGTAAATGTCACAGACCCTAATCCACTCCATTATTGAATGTTCCAGTTTGTCGGAAATTGTATGCCAGGACATTCCATTATGGGCCATATGTTAAAAGAAGCAGCAAAATAGCTTTTGTCGTTTGTAACGACTCTTCAAAGTACAGTGTTGCTGGGCTCATTAATATTTTCAGAGACTGTCGGTTGTGATCAGAAATATGTTGTTTGTCCTGACAAAAAATGTTGTATATCTTAACTAAAGACAAAAATTCTCACATTCAGAACTTCACATTCCCTCCACTTTTTTCTTAACGTACAGATTTTGTCTTTTGCAATACATTTTTTTGTCTTTAGTTATGACGAATTTTCTTTCTAGCTATACGAAACTGGAGAATAGTTTAACCATGCCCTTTCCCCGCCCCTTTGCCCGGAAATTCTGGAGTTGTGTCGCGCACGACGGACATTACTAGTTTTTTGTCGTATACTCTAGAGAAAATGTGTCGTTCATGCATACAGTAATTTTTTCTTGTTCATAAACATTTTTTTGTCGTTATCCCTTTGAACATACAGCCCTATGTGTTCCAAAATAAATCTGTAAACACAACAATGTTCTACAACTATATATATCAACTGCAAAGAGGTATTAGTATTTACCCGTGCCACTTACATCTTTAAACATATTTGGATATCGCACAATCAAATATAAAAGTTGGTATGTCCAATTTCCCCATTCTGTAACCTACTTATACATACAGTTTGTTACCTTTATATGGTTGTTTGTATCATGAAGTCGGTATTCTTGCATTCTGCTTGTTACCTTAACAATGTTATACATGTTCTTCCAAAGGCTTCCTGCCATAGCAAGTGATCACCTTCACTGGGTAACCCACTACATGTGTGTTCTCCTTTTGTTTTAAGGTTTGTGGACTTAGAATGGTTTGCATTACAATGGAACGGACTGTACACATCTGTCTAATAGTTATACCATCTTTTATTTGGAGTTTTTGAATTTCCTGTAGTGGGGTCCCCTTTTTTCTTGGAGCAGCCATGTACACGGGTGTTTTTCTGGGCCTCTACTGGTAAGTGCACATTCTCTTTTTTGTATATTACTAAGATTTAATGCCAGACACATAAAATCACCCAGATGTCGTAATATAACTGCCAATGTCAAAATTGAGAATTGCCAAGCATTTAAATAATTAATAATAATATATGGAAAAGTAAGCAGTTTTCACCATACCACCATTAACAAACCATAAAAAAGTTTACTAAATGTGATAAGTGCTGATTTCTCATGCATTTTATATTTCCCCTCCCACCATTTTCAATTACACCAGCCCCTTCTCCATTGAAGGGGCTGGCCAAGTCACTTAACTGTAGGGGGCCTTTGTTGCCAAGGCAACCCACCAAGTGTTCCCACACACATAGGCATTTGCCTCAGAGTAAGCTTTTTTAATGAGTCAGGACCCCGATTGAGTATTCAGAATACATTAAAACAGCTTACATTGAGGCAAATGGCTTTGGTATATAAAAAATATATGGGTTGCCATTTCAACAAAACTCTGTAAGTGTGGCAACCGATGCAGCCATTTCACTGAAAAAAGAGGCCAACATTGAAAGGGGGGAGATGAGGGATATTAAATTGCACATATCTTGTACAACTGACTGCAGTCACACTCTATCATTCTGTAAAATGATGTCAGGGATACTTTGATGGAAGGTCTGGATCTCTGGAGGCTTGAGTTCAGGGCTAAAGAGATGCTCAGGACTGATGCCAGCCACAACTGGCTGCAAAGCCAGATGTCTATTCCCAGTTGAGCTGGGGCCCTAACCAGGATGGGAATACTTGTGTACTGGAAATATGATCCAGACCTCTAAGGAAGGTAGAACCCCGAATACAGAACTGTCCACACTATAGCAAAAGTAAACCACTAGTGACTGAGAATCTGCCTAAAAGCAGAAAGACAGATCAAACATGGCAAATGGATACACAGCTCCTAAGGGGTTGGGCCACATCAGGCAGTAATACTAGGATGACAGATCTAAACAGCAGCTGGATAGACTGTTCTGATGATCAAACATGGCAAATGAATACACTGCTCCTAAGTGGTGTAAGACTACATCTGACAGCGGGACTAGGGTAATTGATTCATAGTGGAAACTGGATAGACTGCTCAGGAAGTGGGCTGAGATTGCTTATGAAGCAGTCATGAACGAAGATATTAGCGGACCAATCTGCAATAGGTAACAGACTACCTATTCAGGAAGAGGACGCTGGGACTGCATTAATATAGCAGTACTGCTAGACAGTGGCTAGAACCACAAATGGTACAATACATAATAGGTAACTGGTTACCTACTGAGGAAGCGGGCTGGGACCACAATAATATAGTAGCACTGCTTGTGATAGTGGCTATAGCCACAAATTGCAGTCCTGATGCGGGCTGAGACCGCCTATACTACGGAAAAAAACAGAGAGTATGGAGGCAGGTAGGTAGAAGGTAGCTTACTACCTGTTCAGGCAGCAAGCAGGGATTGCTAATAACAGAGGTGCTGTAGTGAAGCAATTAGAGCCGCAAATGTTAGTAGTGATGTCTTGCTTGGAAGCGGGCTAAGATCATGTATACCGCATGAAACCCAAATGTATGGTGGCAGGTAGGTAGAAGGTAGCTTACTACCTGTAAGGTTAGTGGGTGAGGTCGCTAGTACTCAGAGGTGCAAAAGTGAAAGGGACTAGAGCCACCAATGGCAGTAGGACTGTCTTGTTTGGAAGCAGGCTAAGGCTGCCAATACAGCAAAAAACAGAAAGTAAGTAACTGCTGCCTGTTCAGGCAGTGAACTAGGACCACTTAATGGTGATAGTGATGTTGGAACCCCAATAGACAACTGGGCTGTTTACTCCAGTATGAACTCTTGACAGTGACAGAGGCTGGATCTGCAAACAGGTAGCAGGCAGTAGCCAATATAAGCAGCCTCTGACCACTTAGGCAGTGAAATTGGATAGAAACCGCTAAAGACAGCATGACCGCTGGCAATCCAAGCAGCTGGAACCGCAATGTGAAGCCAGCACAGGATTGTAAGAGACCGCTTCCAGAAGAAGAACTGCTGCCAGGACACAGAGGTAAAATCTATAGACAAAAGGAAGCCATAAGGAAGTCAACCGGGGCGGATATCACATTAGAGCTAAGGCGCCATTGTAATCCAAGAGAAAGCTGAGGTCAAACAGGAGAGTCAGGAACAACGGAGGTTAGAACAGCCACAGTCAGGAAGAATGCAATTAATAGTTCCGAGAGATCAATAGGAATTGAGCCAAATTCAATATGCAACTAGGAAGAAACAAGTAAAGGGTCAGGGTTAATCTGGAAGGTAGAGCTATAAGGTCTAAGAAACCAATAAGAGGCAAGAGAAGGAACAGTCCCCAAAAATTGAAGAAGAGAGAACATGATCAAAAAGAACATAGAGCAAGATAGTTACAAAAATAATAAAAATAATTGTTAAACAATTCTGTCTTTTTAATTCCACCATTTGTCCCATCTGCAAAGAAGATTTGCAGTCAGCATTATTAAAATATTTTGTTTTTTAACCACTTGGATGATAGAGAAACAGCCAAATCTATATATATATATATATAGTTGTTCTCCATGTTCGAGTCTATGTTTGGTCGCAGATTATCTTATCTAGCACTAGAAAAAACATGGGCAGGACTTTTGTCTTTGAGATTTCTCATTCATTTTATGTCTGTCTATTGTATCGGCTACAGTAGTGTAACATAAAATTCTGGGCAAACTCTGTTGAGGGGACCCTCTTAGAAACGAATCTGGTGGTGACAGTAATTTTTTTTGGTTGTAGAGATGGAACAACTCAGGTTTTTGGTTGGAGAGATTTTATTTAATTCTCCAGCATGATGACAAGTTTACAGGAAGCTTGATGTTTCATTGATGTTAGTGATGTTGCAGCTTGATGTTAAAGCTGTCTTGAACTTAACTCTTACAATGCCTTTGGCTGGCTTATATAGAAATCAACCAGTTCTGAATATGGCAAATAGCTCAAAATGAACTTGTACAGACTGGAGCAACATTTTATCATGAATATATAATGGCTAGAATTATCTCTAGAGATCACTTATTATATGAAAATCTATGGAATTTTGAAATAAGGCCCTGTTGGTTGAGGCCCTTGTCTAGAGGCCCTCGTCTAGAGGATAGAATTACAAATGGCCAGTGAAAAAACACATTTAAATGGAGACAGTCACTTTTAAATTTGAAGAGACAGATCTATCATGCCCCCTTTTTATAGTCTAGATCACATACATTTTGTTCTTTCACTCTACATTTGTGTCATATTCAAATATCCAGAAGTGTACCTGAGACATTGATAAAAATGGTCTCATAACAGAGTACATGTTCGATTTAACTTTCTACTAATTATTTTAGTTATTACAATAAAAACTTGATAAAACTACAATAAAACAAAATTAGGAAATTAGCAACAATGAATTCTAGCAATAATCTTGAAGACTTTTTTAGATTTTACACACCAAGAAGACACAGAAATTAATTAATTACTTATAGATTAAATGAACATTTTAGTTCATATAAGGAATCCAGCATGTGAGATGGAGCACTCTCTTGCCATGAGCGCTCTCTTGCCATGAGAGCGCTCCAGTTCACATGCTGGATTCCTCCGTCAGAGGAGGAGGTGGTAACTGGGAACAACTGGGGAGGCAAAGATTGACAGGCTGCGGTAGAGAGCTGTACCGCAGCTGTCCTGAAGTGACATCACATGGTTAGATTGTAAAGCCTATAGCTCTGTCAATAGAGCATTTAAAAAAATAATTTAACATTTATTGGCAAGCAAGGTTCAAACAAGAAATAATAATAATAAAACAGAAAGTTAGAGATGTTTTCACATTCTCCACTAGATGGAAGCAGCTGTAAGCTGGACACAGTGATTAGCGGTTTACATGGGATGTCTCTGCACCTGGGGCAAGAGGCATTAAGAGGTTATGCTATGATGAAGAGTCTTCTACATACATGAATTAGCTGAATGACTGATAGTCCACTGAGAACTAGAAAAAGCTAATCAGCTGTTTCATGTAAGGACAGAATCAGCAGAGAAGCCGTTATATGTAACAGCTTATCTGCCAGTTTTCTCAGTTTCTGTGAGGCCAGTCAATAGATTGTTAATGTTATAATCATTTTAATGCCGCAGCGGTGTGCAATGCACATCTCATGTCTACTCAAAGGGTTAAAGGAGGCCAGCACCTGTCTTTGCTCTCCATGAGCAATAGTTTTTAAAAAGTTAATTTTAATGATCAACATTTTGGCCATTGATGTTGCATTCAAAGACGTCACCTGCAACTATGTCAGCATAGTTTTATGAAGAACAGATCATGCCAAACTAAATTTTTTTTAATCTATGAAAAGGTGAACAGCAGTGGGACAAGGTTATTTCTTTTGATATCATATTCTTGGTTTAGTATAAATCATAAATTAAACTTTTTGGAGTTTTGCTCTTTTTATTAACCTATATATTGGTGTGTGGTGACATCACTAATTAGCTTCGAACTGTGTTGTGTACATGAGGCTGTGGTGCGGCATGTCCAACAATATTAAAGAATTCCTGGCTCTGGGAAGCTGTCATTTTCATAGAGAGACTTCCATAGCCTAAAGGGGCAACACATTTTTATTTACATAAATATATATTAAAGTGTACTCCCATGGCTGGGAGATGCTCCTTTCCAAAGTTAGTATAATTCAAATGTATTTCATATTAAACTTTTAGTGACAGAGCTACTTGGTGTCCAGCCAAAGTTATTCTACTTAATTTTTTGCCTATGGCTTCAGTACTCCATAGACTGTAATAGAACAGCTCCACCACTATTTTACCATTTGAACTGATAAACATTGTGAAAAAAGCCACTGCCAGTGGTGGAAGTATCCATGTTTTACTCAGGAGGTAAAAACCTATTACATGTTTTTTTAATAATAACATTTTTCTAATCCATTAATTGAACTAGTTTAAAATTGTACTGCAATACCTTTATCTGATTATTTCATCGAAGAAACAAAGTTCTTTTAAGAATGACATATGTAGTGTTCTGTTATTTGATGCATTGCACTATTTTATTATCAAAATGACATAACAAGAAATTGCTTAAATTTGTGTGCAAATCAGCTTTCAGAACTAGATCCATCTTTTAAGCCTCTATCAGAAAGACTATTCACTGTCACTCTGACTATAGATTTGCTTAAAGGAACAGTAATGTTTTATTATCATAGGTATTGTTCTGTTGAATAAAACAAGGGTGATCCCAATGAAGGTAATGGTCTAATTCAAAAGTTATGATTGCGCAACTTTGTTATTTATTTTGTTTTTAATTAAAAACCATGTGGCGATGTTGAGTGCTGTCTATATTTCAGCTGTAATAACTCCTAAATATGACTATTTCTTCATGTTAATAAACAAGGTGCTTCCACAGCTTGGTGTAATTACATTTTCACCTTGTGTAGGAATAATCTGATTTTACACAGCATGTCATAATTCATGAGATTAACCCTCCTTGGCGCATGCAAATAACAGTCTATTAGACTGATTATACTGTAACTTAGATTGCTCAGGCAAGTGCAGTGCTCTTGATTATTGTAAAGAAATCTTTCAAATTAAAAAAAAATACAGGCCTACAGGCCAGACATAACCACATAATTTGGTGCTATTATTCAGTCAAAAAGTTATCAATCAAGTACAAGAAGCAAACTTCCTTGAAACAAGCAACCTAAAAAAAACTAGTGTAAATTAAAAGTAAAAGAACTTTTTTTTAAAGTCAGAGTTAAGGCTCTCACGCAAACAATCAAAAGCAGGGTAATAAACACCAAGGTTTCTTGAATATTAGCACGGTGCCACTCTTGTTATTTGCAAAGAACATTTAATTGTAACATTGTTATCCTCCTGTGGACTATAGGGGTGTGCAATGCATTGCTTTGCAATGCTCTGTGAACCCCTCTGGTAACCATGGTGTAAATGTCATTAATAATGTCACCTGTCTTGTCATCTATAATCTCTTCCACAAAGAGAACGGTACGGAGTTAATGTTTACAAATCCTTAAAGTGAACCTGGTACCTACAAAACTTTTAGGGCGAGATGTTCAAAAAGTGGCTTTAAATGAATTTTTCTGTAATCGGAATAAAAAATTTCTAATGTCATGACCATTCTCAGACTTATCACCATCATTTTTTGCATCCAATTCCTTCATCTCCATCAGAGAGAAAAAGCAGACTTAAAAGTGGGTGTGGTTTATTCTACTGTCATTTTGTAAGGTATTTTCATTAAAAAAATATTCTTTTAACTGTCACTTTTTTGTCTGATTAATGTCATTTTTCCCAACAGAATACAAATGGTCTAAACTTGGAGAAGACAAATTAAAGTACCGTTAGCAGGAGTGAGGAGCAGTACTACAGAGTTAACTGGTAAACTAATGAGTATGAAAATTTGTGTTTTTAAAGACATAAAAACTGTATTTCTTACTCTGAAATTTTTCATTTCAAAGACAAAATCAAAAGACATTTTTAACATCAGAATTTTTATGGGCAATATTCATCAAAATCTCCTTACTGTCATTTCAAAGTCTTTATGATACATTTTCAAACGAGACAGGTTTACTTCTGAAAATATTGTCCTTCTTTTACCACCAACTCATGATCCGACAATTTTTCATTATGATGACGTTTTGAACATATCGACTTAATCTCATTAAGTTTATGAATTTAGTAGTTAAGAACCTAATCTCATCAAAGCTTCATTCTCTGACTTCAACTCTCTCTCTCTACCTGTTTTTGACTGCAAACATCTATATGTTTCCACCGGGGGGGGGTGAATACATTGATAAGGAAGAATATTCATGAAAATCTTTTCAAGACAGATGCTCACCATGGGGTGTGTGTGTGTGTGTGGGGGGGGTGATATGTTCTCTTAAAAAATTGAAATAAAGAAACTAAAGAAATAAATAAAGAAAAGGTAAAATCTTTATGAAAAGTATACTTTTTATTTCTAATTAATATGCAAACTATTTAGATAGATCGTACAGCGCTGCGGAATTAGTTGGCGCTATATAAATAAAGAATAATAATAATAATAATAATAATAGATCAGCTTTACTGTCAAATTCTCTTACGTTCATAATTTGCTTAGAAGTCTGAATAATAGAGAGGTGGGGAACTCACTTTAGCAATCACCAGCTTAACCTCACCTAGAGTATGATCCACAGTTCTGCTAAGGACATAGATCTCTAGCAGAATATAATGATAAAGTCTATCTTTTATTTTGTGGAGGTGAAAACTAAATACAAACTTTAAATGTTGTACAGCAAATACAGACACTGTAGATACTCTATAAATATATATACCCGACTGATACATGAAGTACAGTAAGTCTTCCTGTTAAGCATATTAAGATACACTTATTCCTATGGGAATAGCTCCCTGTAATATGTAAACCTTTGAGGACACAAAGCAGAGTTGTGATTTTACTGAAACCTTCCAATATATTAAAGCATTTAATAAAGATCAGGAGAGAACTATTTGTCAGAAGACAATAAATACTAGAACAATGGAGCATAAGCTAAAACTGGAGGGGTGGCAAAATAAGGGTAAATATGAAAGAAAACATTTTAAAAAGATCATAGACATATGTACAATTGTACATACATTTTAGATTCACTAAGTCTTAGCTTTTTTAATTAGATCGGGGCTTTGACAGACTACATTGACCAGTCACTTTTTAGCTGCCCTCATATTCTATGTTTCCTTTACCCCTTGATGACACCATGTTAAGGCTGTGGTTACTTCACCATCTGCCTGGCTCAGCCTTTACTGCAAATTGATCCCTAGCCATAGGTGTTTATTGAACCAAGCAATGTATCTACTTCTGTTAATTAGTGTTCAAATTTCAAATTCTTAAAGTGGCGATAGGGTTAGAAATTTTGCTACCAGACTTCTAGGTAGGTCCAGTGACGAAAATAGTCATATCACTTATTCTGTTCATTTATATTCCCCACTGTTTCACATATTTGTCCTTAAATATTTTGCGGGATATTCACTAATCGGTGATAAAGAGGTGATAAAGAGGAGATGACATCCAGTTCCTATGTTATTCTATGGAGCCTACGCACTAACATCTCTAAAGATGGAGAAATCTTAGTGCCAAGGCTCCATAGAATAACATAGGAACTGAAGAAGTTATCTCCCCTTTATCCTCTTTTTATCACCGCTTAGGGAATCCCCCGTTTGTATACAGAGACCTCTCTAGCATCCTAGGGTTAAAACTACTGACCTTAGAAAGTCTTGGAATAAGAGGCTCTTAGTTTGTTTAACAGAACGGCAGTAGGTGTTCTTCACACAACAGCCAGTTTTCCATTTGATCTCTGTTGTATTCTTTCTGTAAATTAGTTTCAGATCACATCTGCTAAAGACAGAAATTTGTTAGGAATGTTGAAACATATTGTTTGTTCTGAGGATGTGTGAACTGAAGGAATAATTCAGCAGAGATCATTATATTCAGCAGATATCAGTCAACTGCAGACATGATGCAAAAACAAAATATATACATATACTGGACTGTTGTATGAAAGACATATACCTATGTAAGTCCTTCTATTAAACCCATGAAGAAACCCTATTCCTGTTCCTATTTAAATGTATAAAAGTATTTAATATACAACACTACTATCTTCTTGGGAGAATAATTTAGCCATATATTTCTGTTCCTTAAAAATTAGTACATAGTTCTGGATTGCTGTATCATAAAAATAAATCCCCTTTTCACATAAAAAACACTGCAATACTTAAAAAAAAGAAAAACAACAAATAAATCATTTTTTTCATTGGCTTAGTATGGCAGCTGTCATAATGGAAAACTGGTTCTGCATTCAGTGGTAGTATTAAAAGCAAAAATGTCACTCTACTTTAAAAAGAATATATGTTGTCTGCAATAATTGAAACTATTACTCAATGAATAACTTCAAGATCCTAATACCGTCATGACTGAGAAATATTATAGTGTTTTCAACTGTACGGGGAAAATTGTGCTATGTTGTAATATAGAAACCACCTTTGGGTTTATTTTCCTAAGCTATTGTTATGAATAGTTCTATTGAAAGTAAAAGTATTAGGTCATACGTCTAGTGTTATTTTTAGGGCGTGGGGGTGACTGGGATAAACCACTTGTGATTTAGTTTGGTATTCTTTGGAGCAGTTCCATGTTTCACGCACCATAGAAGTACCACACAAAAGAATTAGCAATATAATGTGAAGTGAAACCACAACTATTATCACACAATAATAAACTATTAAATTAGAATTCATATTTTGATTTAGAAGAAAAAAAACAAGAAGACGTCTAAACAAAGCTGCCACAGACAGAATTTAGATCAGACTTACATAATGTTAATAATATTAAGTAATTGCAGAGGCCAAGGAGCATGTTTTTATTTTAGGCTTGGTGGGTGGGGAATTAACAAACCAAACAACCACCCATAATGCTTAGGGTAGGAGTGACACCTTTAGCTCTTTTGCTGCTTTTAAATGGTAACTCTCATTATCCTTTGAGGGTCAAGAACAAAAATAGAAACAAATGGTGCGGTGCAAGAAACGTTCGCATCGGATAAAGGCATTTTTGTGCGCAGGTAGATTTTGCGCATATTCTAATCCAGGTAGCTAAACACCGAACTCTTCTTAAATTGCGCATGAAAAATTCCATACTACAACAACAGTATACAGACGTATAAATTCATTCACAATAGCAGTTCTTGCATTAGGCGCATTCGCTATTCCACTCACACAGATTCGTTAATCTTAGCCACACCCACAAAAAAATAAATATGCGCAGCTGTTCGCTAATCTTGAATTTTCATGCGCAATTCAACAAAATCCTTTGCAAACCTATTCCCTAGTGGTTTTCACATGGGAAATAATGATTGCTCACGTTTCCTGCATCGTGCCAAAACTCCTAACCCCTTGAATGTTAGCTTCCAAGCAGGTTAAAGAGATAGTAATGGTTTATTTTATTTAAATCTTTTCTTTTTTTAAAAGTACAATTGATTTCAATCACATTCATAAACACTCTGTGTTTAGAGAGCTATTAACATGTTATTTTTCCATGCCCGTACCTTGACTTCAGTCTAGTTATTTTTGACAGTAGACAGTAAAATATGTTACATAGATTAGAAAAATAATTACTTTCGATTCCATTGCAGGTTCAATCTTATCTCCAGACTCTCTCTAACTTACTTCTTAGACTTCAGTAGGGTAATCTTTTATAGTCTGCAGTAAAATCCACCAGAATGAAATTTGATATCTGATACACGTCTTTACTCCCTTTTGAACTATTAATTGCTTTAATACTGATCAAGGTGTTTTTAGGAGATTGCAAATTGCAAGCAAAAATGAAAAAGTACATGGAATGTGTGGGCAGAATATGTTCATTCCTTGAAATAACGTGATATAATTTGCTTGTCATGTTCAGTCCATATTCCAAAGTGTCAGACTTGGTCATTAGCTTGTACTCCTTTCTGTCTCTCTGTGTCTGAAAGTTTCCTATCAGTACAAGTGACCCTAAGATCTTTAATACTGTGTCAATTTTTCCAAAGATGTGCCCACATAGGAATATATTTTTTCCTTCTTGTTATCTATTCTAATTCATCCATCTTGTTAAAGTTTGTCTTGTCTGACCCGTCTCTCTCTGCACTTGTAAATCCACAGGTTCCACAGGGCTCAGGCTCATCAAGTCAGTTGGGATACCAGCTGTACTCCACACAAAGTGCATCTAGTTTCAGCAATTCCTGCAGCGAGGTTCTAGCACTGTCCTCCTCTCAGCTGACACTCCTGTTGTTTCTATGCTCCTCCCTTTTCCAGATACTTCTACACATTTTGGCACTCCCAGTTGGGGCCTTTCTCAGAAAGTTAAAGTCTCTCAAAATATGGGTCTGATAATCTCAATGAAAAATGAAGTTTGTAAAGTATCTTATAATCAATGTTCAATGAAGACTCATAAACTAGACTAGCATTTACACTGTACAACAAATAAAACATTCCTTCCATTTAAACTCCATTAAGATTTTTAAGATATAGGGTGTAGTCTTTATATGGAATGGGATTTGTGATACATATTCTTGTAAGAATCCAGGTGCACATTGTGATAAATTACATATTAAATGTTCTATCCTCCATATCTTGGGAGGTTTAGTGGTATAATTGTGTATTTTACCCCAAGTGACAGAAGATAGCTCTATGTGAATGTTCATTAAGAATAAACTTTCAGATCTTACTAAGTAGCCATGCATTCATTAAACGCATGGAGACTAGCTTGGAAATCAACGTCTTATCTTTATAAAAATAGTAGATTGTAAAGAATTCCTTGCCGTTTGGGGACTGACAGGCAGGTTAGTGTGGTCTGCTCTCCTGCACTGTCGGTCCTTTCCAGTAACCTTAAGGTACACTGCAGTACTACTCAGTGGAGACCGGGACTGACAGCGCAGGCAAGCAGACAAGATGTCTGTGCTGTAGCCTCGGTTCCGGTCTCCAAAAGGCAAAGATTTCTTTACAATCTGTTATTTTTTAAAGGTAAGACATTGCTTTCCAAGATAGTCGCCATGCGTTTAATGAATGCATGGTGACTTAGTAAGATCTGAAAGTTCTGCTTTAAATTAACTGTCACTTTAAATATCCAGCTCTTTATCTTTCTTTAAGAAAATAAAATATTGGTTGGATATGTATTTTATTTCCTACTAGTGTAAAAGCCCATGTACATGGGCCAAGGTCTAGTAATATAAATAGGCCGGTCCTACTCTGCATACTGCCGCCTCCTTGCTGGCGGCTCAACGCGATGCATTCTGTGCATTCGGGCAGTCTCTACTGTGCATGACTGCATCAGACAATCATTCTGGCATTTTATATGATAGGATAAGTGGATGTATTGAAAGAGCTGACACAGAAAGCTAAAGAACTGAGCTGGATTTGCCATGGTAAATCTAACCTGTCATAATACAAGGGAGACTTTCACTGTGTGTGACTCCTTTCAACAAATCTGGAGCCTTCACTGTGTTACTATTAGTACTCCAGTCTTGTTGAAAGAAGTTATAAAAAAAAAAAAGTTTACCACGTATGATCACAGAATAGGGTTACCACAGCAACCACAGCTCAGATGGCCAATCAACCAGGTCAGTCCTTTCAATGTACAAAAGGTGGATTCCAGGTAAGGAAAGATGGCGTAATTAAATGTTAATATCTCCTTAAAGCGGAGCTACCACCTCCACTAAAGTCACCCTGCAATACTTATGCAGGTGGCAACTAGCTTTGTAATCATTATTTTACCTCTCAGAAGTGCCCACAAATAAAGTTATCCTTAAGGCCAGGTTACTGCAGCCTGTGTGCCTGCGCTGTCAGTCTCTTCCGGAGCTGTCCGGGCCAGTGCAATGCCTGTGAAGGGTAAAGAGGACTGACAGCACAGGCTCACATTCAAGATGTCCATGGTGCTGCCTGGCTTCCAGTCTCAGAAGCTTAAGGATAACTTTATTTGTAGGCACTTTTGAGAGGTAAAATAATGATTACAAAGCTAGTCGCCACATGCATAAGTATTGCAGGGCGACTTTAGTGGAGGTGGTAGTTCCGCTTTAAAGGCAGACATCAGTCATACTCTTGAAAGAATAGATTTAAATAAAACACACCATTACTATCACTTTAAGTATGCTGACCAGTAAGCCAATTAGGAAATAAACTTGCCACCATAATACAGGGACAGGTGCCTAGTAAAGGGAATTATCACTTCTTCCTGCTCAGTTTGTTCCTCCCCCTGCTCCCTGATTAGTGCCTACTCCTTTTTATACTCACCTGATGTTTGCTTCACTGCCCGTTCTTTGATACTCCATCTGCTAGTTGCATTTCGTGTTCCTGTTTATTGAATTTTGTCCCGGATTGTTTGTTGACTTTGTGTCCTCACTTTATGATAACCTGAAGAGGGGGATAACAACTCTAGATTGTGGCAACAGGAGTTGAGAGGGAAGCTTTAAAGGGATAGTAATACTTCGTTTTAACTTTATTTTATTTTGTAGGCATTCAAAAAAAAAAAACATGAAGAATGATATGTCTTATCTCTCAAACCTTTATGATTTGAGAGATATTCACAAGCAAAGTTTCCCCTCCCGCCCCTTTTACCTAGTGTAAGCCATCTCTTCTCAGATGTGGAATCTAGTCCATAGACCAGACAGATAACAGCAGGTGACAATCTTCTTCTATGAGAACAATGAAAACCCTGCCCCCCTTGACAAGCTTTTCAGGTTTTTCCCTTATCTTAACTGAAGATTGTCCCTCTCAGCAATCTACCTGGGCACCTCCCTTCTGATCTGGCTGAACAGTGTTACATCAGTAAAAGGGGCGGGAGGGGGATACTTTGTCACTGAATTACTCTTGAACGACAATTCTGACAGAATTGAAATAACGCTCTCCAAACTCCAAATACTATGATGATTAATTGGAGCTGCTTTTATTATGAAACATTACTATCACTTTAAGAAGACCAGCTGGCTATCTTGCTGCCAAAAGTCTCGTTTCTCCTACCTTCCCCCACTTATCTTTTTTTCTTTCTTCCCTATTCCTTTTCCAAGTTTTTTTCATGTACCAACTGCTTTTTTTTCTATTCCCTTTTTCTTTTTCTCACTCCCCTTATCACCTTTCACTTTTTCACTCTTACCTTAAATAAGCAAGTGAACTGTGGGTCAATAGACAGTTTGTGCTACCTCCTCCGTTTCTGTTATGTTTCTCCATCTCTTCTTTTTATATCAGTGTGTGTGCGTGTGTGTAACATGCATAAAACTCCCTCATACACACGCCTACAAACCTGAGCATCTCCTGCCTTATTAACCTTTTTATGAATAAAAATGCATTATTCTGCCATTTGGCCTTGCATCACTACTAAGCCAGTCACAGGCTAATTTTGAAGCTTAGTAAATGCCGAGCAAAAGTCAAAACTCAGATTTCTGGTTTCTGGAGCAGTCTAAGCTGTAATAGGATTATGTCATCCTTCTTTACACTTCTCCAAGTATGGAATGAATTATAAAGGTTTCTCAAACTTTTGCCAGCTCTTTTAAAATATATATGTTTACATTGGCTACATAAAACAGTTTCCCAGATGTATATTCATTGCTGTGGTACTTTCAATACTTTATCTGGCTATTTTAGCAAACTGACACTTATTTGATTATGTTACTCAACAAGAAATGGTTTTATATGTAAATCTCCTAGGACATAAGTGTCTCAGATGTGACTTATGACATTTTATTATAGACTGAAATTGATGTCCTTAAATGTGTATATTTTGCTATAAAAAATGGAAATAGAATTTGAATACAAATGTAATTTACCTCTGATTTCTTATTGATATTTTATTTTAAGCTCCCTCTGCTCATACACTCAATTTCTCAGCACAACACAAAACCTTATAAGTGCCTGCACTTCAAGCTATGCCTCACATGACAGACTTAGAGCTGTACTTGGCCAGCAGAACAGACATCACACACTACAAAATACTACATGAAAATATTTCAATAGGTAACAATAACATACTTTGGGAAGCTCACAGCCTATCAACCTTTTAATCAGGACCACAAAATGCACACAGAATATGTGGTTTCAATTACATTTTCAGTACCAGGGACAAAAACAGGGACAGCAAGATCCAAGGTCACACACACACACACACACACACACACACACACCACTGCTCAAATTCATTATTTTTTCACTAAAACCTTTGAGTGCCGTTCCATATATACTTATCGTTACTGTCTAGGCACCTTAGTTGTCATTGCCATTGTTTGGTGAGCTGACCTTATGACAGATATTTAAAGCATTGATATAAACCTAGCATTCCTAAATACTAGAATTAATGGCCCGGGTGCCACACAGTAGACTTGTGCACGGGCAAAATTTTCGGTAAAATTCGAATTCGGACGAATTTTTTTTTTCTAATTCGGATGATTCTAATTTCGGACCGGGCCTATTCGATTCGGACGAAATTCTGATCCATTCCGAATTATTCGGCCGAATTTAACATGGGTTAAATTATAGCAGTGCGCCTCCGTGCACGCTGCTATCATTATTTGCAGACAGGGTGTGCATTTAGAAAAAGATCCATCCCAAAAACGGACATTGTCATACATTGAAAGTCTGTGCATGCCTCTACTCTACCATGGGATGCCAGTCACAATGCAAACGTCGAACATCGAAAACCCATGCCTGTCATTCAATTTAGCATGTTCGAACATCGAAACCCCATGCCTGTCATTCAATTTATCGTGTTCGAACATCGAAACCCCATGCCTGTCCTTCAATCTAGCATATGTTCGAACATCGAAACCTCATGCCTGTCATTCAATTTAGCATATGCTCGACATCGAAAACCCATGCCTGTCACATCCTACTCAACATAAGTGGTCGACTCGAATATGGACAAACTACATGTCACATTCTTTGTTAGTACATGGGTAAAGATTAAGGTTTCATTTTCTGGTACCAGCCTCCTACCCTACTGTCCCTCTTTAGTACCCAAATTCCTCTCTCTCGTTTTCCTATCCTGATTTCCCCTCATATCAGATAACTCTATGTGTATATACATTGTAGAGTTTCATACTACATCAAGAATAAACATCAATGATTGTAATGTGATAGATGTAATGTGTTAACCCTTTGAGTGCCAGAGTGGTACGCAATGCATTGCAAAGCAATACGTTGCATACCACTCTGGCATTCAAAGGGTTAAAAAGAAAAATTGAGACATTCTGTTGTGAACAAACTGCAACACAGGAGAGAAATAAAAAAAATGCTTGACATCTATACTGAAGAGGGGTCCACAGCATTGTCTTAGTATAGCAATATCACCGTTTTCCGTGAGTGTGCAATACAGGGCTCTACGGTAATTGCTGGGAATTTCCCAATGTCATAATCAGGGGATGATGGGAGTTGTATTCTAACTACTGTTAGGAAACACATAAGTGATGCACATTCATCTCCCACCTAGAAATTATTTACACACGAGGCAACTCCCCCAAGTAATACCTAGCCCCTTTCCAAGTGAAAGGACTTCCAGAAAGGCTTCAGATCTCTTAGTGACTCACCTGTTATTGCCAGTCAGCGGGACCCGGAGAGTAGGAGGGGGTGATGCTATGGCTGCACGGCACGGTGCTCTTAGTTGGTCACTTGTCGCAATGTTGAAGCTCAGCCCGGCCAGCACCTTCTGGGTGGAGACACCTCACAGCAATCCTGTTCAGGACACATCATGCACTGTTGTGCACTCATACTAGGGATCCCAAATGTTTAGACTCATTTTGTACAGGGGGCACCCTCCTGTATTTGTAAAACCTCTCTAGCAAATCTGGGATGGTAGACCTATTTACTCAAGTCTTGACTTTAGGTGGGCGATAAACAATACAAAATAGGCATAATGTTTCACTATCACATAATTCACGTCACTGAAGCAGCCAGCAGGCATCACCATTGAGTGAGCATAGGGCTGCCCGGCTGCTGACAGTCACACTGATGGGACACCCTGCAACACAGAAATGGTGGAAGAGCACAAAATAAACATGCTATGGGACAGCAAATTGCCGCCCCTGTCAAAGTGCCGCCTGGGTCCATGGACCCACTGGGACCCATGTAAGGGCCGGCCCTGTATTCGAACAAATACCTAATATTTTTTTATATTTTGCACAGGAACAAATATTACTTGCTCTTGCAGTGGCAATAACTGGCTGCCTACCTATGCCTAGCCTAATGCTACCTGCCTGCCTACACAACAACTGTACACTCTCTAATCTCTTCTCTCTCTGTGCTCCAACAACCCAATGAGGAAATGCAGGCAGTCTGTCTGTGTGACTGTGTCATTAGTCCAACCCCCATCATGAAACGAAGAAGGCTATTCGAATACAGACAAAAGAGGGAAGTAGTGCATGAAACGGAGAATGGAATTGGACTAGAGACATGGAGGGAAAATTATGGAGGGAAAGTAATTGAGCGCGCACAGGAAGTACAAAATGTCCTGGTCAAAAGTAGTCAAAACTTTTGGAAATGTGTCGATTGCCGAAACTTCCGAAAGTTTCGACGAATTTCGGACCTGGGCTGTTCGGAGTCGGATCATTTTTTCCGAATGACCCTTGAGTTTCGGATTGGCCGAATGTCTCTGAATTACTCCATTTTCGACGAAATCCGAATGTCTCCGAATGAATTCGCACATGTCTACCGCACAGTACAATCATAAATCTGATGATGTACATATAAAAAGGCAAAGAATTGACCAACACTGACCAAGAACCTTAAAGTGTGTGTTTCTTTATTGCACTTGAATTGTTTTTCTGTCTGCCATGTGAGTCATTTACAGGAGTTTTCCCATATATTATGAACAGAGGTAGTTTCCATACTGATTACATCGTCCTAGGAGAGAGGTGTGTATTTCTTGACTTTGCATTAGTATTGTTATTAATGGATTGTGGGTCCATTATCAGAACTGCATTTGTAGATTTTCTGTACCTGTTGTGTCCATTTTAATCTGGGGCACCATCCCTGGAAGGTATGGAGGCAATATGCAGAACATCCCATGTTTTAAAAGAAAGTACATTCTTTGCAATTCAGTTTCTGAGGCCTAAATATCAGCTTCTGACTGTTTCTTGTCAGCTACATACCAGATCCCATCTAGCCATCTGTTACTGGAGATTGGGCTCCAGCCCATTCATTATCTTAAAATATACTCTGCCCTAACAGGTCTCTAAGAAAACAAGCACTAAACGTCCTAATACTAGTTCTCACCCATACAAGCTGGTAATGTCAAGTCAATAAAAAATGTTTGTCCTCTTCAAAAACAGAAAAAAATAAATGAATGTTCCTAAGAGCTCAAACATGAAATATGAAGCTACTAAAACCTCTGTTTTATTATTTTATATTACTTGGTCTAAATGTAATCCCTTGGGATACTACAGAGGTCTCCAGTGCATCTCAAACCAATGTTTTGGAGAACTTTATATCATGTTAGAGGCAAATTAGACCCTTGAATGATTAAAGCCGAGCTATCATTTTAAAGGGACAGTAATGTTTCAAAATAAAAGCATCTCCAATTAATCATCATGGTATTTTGGCCATGGAGAGTGTTTTTTCAATACTGTCAGAGTTGTAGTTCAAGAGTAATTGAATCATAAATTATCCCCCTCCCGCCCCTTTTACTGATGTAACACTGTTCACCTCAGAACAGAAAGGTGGTGTCCAGATGGCTTGCAGAGAGGGACAATCTTCAATTAGCATAAGGAAAAAACCTGTCCAGGGGGGCAGGGTTTTCATTGTTCTTACAGTAAGAAGATTGTCCCTTGCTGTGATCTGCCTGGTCTTAAGACCAGATTCCACATCTGAGGGGAGGTGGATTACACTAGGTAAAAGGGGTGGGAGGGGCATACTTTATCATTCAACTACAACTCTGACAGTATTGAAATAACACTCTCCATGGCCCAAAATACTATGAAGATTAATTGGAGCTGCTTTTATTTTGAAACATTACTATCCCTTTAAGAGCACCTTTGCCTATTAATTAAAAATCTAAATTTTACACTATGCACCTTTTACATATTGACAAGCAGACTAGATTATTATAGAAAGGACACAACACAATAAGAGAGCTCACAGCACAATCATTTGAAAATAGCACACTGGTCACGATAATCTCTTGCATTGCCAAATGAACGAAGCATAGCAATGTGTGTGGAAATTGAAAGAAACGTTTGGGCAATGCTTGGCTGCTCTTAGGGTGCATTTACCCTAATCATTTTGACAGCTGGCTGAAGGGAGAGCAGGGAAATAATATTGGTAATAGGTAGGAAACAAATATAAGCGGTGGAGCTTTACAACATCTAAGCTGGGTAAATGTAATCATCAATAAACCTCACTTAAACCAGTAGGAAGATTAAACCAGTTATTTGCTTTCAGGGGAAACAATCCTGTCCCTTCTTAGACTACTAGTCCGCCTCTGTATAGGGAATGGATGAGAGCCAACAAGGAAGGAATTGTTACCCCTACAGGCAAATTTTTCCACCGGAAATCCCTTGAAATTACCTGTGTTTACTTCATTTCTGAAAATACACGCTGAACACAACAGTGTTTCTTAATAATCTTTTGAGTGCCAGTGAGCTGAGCAAAGCCACCCACTTCAAATGTTAATCAATGAAGTTGTTTAAAAGAAAAGCCACACTTTTTATATTTATTGAGACACCTAGTGGTGTTCCTGTGCATGTTCGACATCATACTGACTAAGCAAAAGGTCAACAAAGTCCAACTTCTAAAATAAAAATAATAATAATAAATTAAAAACAAAAGAAAACATGGTATTAAGTAAATGTTTAGGCACAAAGAAAGATATACTGAAGGCAATGCACAGAACAAGTTTAACATGAGCTGCACTTATAGTTTTGTTAGACCTGCTCCTGTGCTTATATTCAGTCTCATTATTATGGGGTAGTCAACCTTTGGCTCTCCAGCTGTTGGAGTCTACAGCTCCCATTATCTCCAACTAGACAACAGCTGTATGTGGAATGATGGGAGTTTTAGTGCCCAACATATAATGACTGACCACTCGAACCTTAGTACATTCTGCAGTATAGTACAACAGGTAAACACACATCCCATTAATCCTTTGTGTGCCAGAGGGGGACGCAACACATTGCAGAGCAATGTGTCGCGCACCCCTGTGGCACTCAAAGGGTTAACAGAAACCCTATAGAAGGCTAAGGGAAAAGAAAACTTATGCTCTTATTTCTTGTGTGCCCAGTTGTACATATCCTGCCCTGAAGCAGAGAGGAATGGCACACACTCTCACATTACCCATCATGTGGACATACACAACACATCAGCCATTTTGTGAGACGTAGGGGGATATTCAGTAAGCAGTGATCAAGTAGAGGTGACTTCAGACGTTTATCACTTCTCCAGTTCCTATGTTATTCAGTGGAGCCTACTCACTAAGATCTCCAAAGTTGAATAAATCTTAGTGCATAAGGCTCCACAGAATAACATGGGAATTGGAGGGGTGATAAATTGGAGAAGTCATCTCCACTTCATCACCTCTTTATCACTGCTTTATCACCACTTAGTGAATCTCCTCCCTAGACGTTAAGGAGGCACAGAACCAGACTGAAAAAATACGTTTGCTTTATTTTTGTGCAATAATGGCTCAGAACATTCCTCTCAGTCACTGGGCCATATTTTAGAAGCAATTCAATAAGCTAAAATGGTGGCAATCTGCAGCAAACCAATCACACCACTGGGGATAAATAAAAATTCCCAAAATTCCAATTGATTTAAATGGTGCTTTTAACCACTGTGAATGCTAGAGAGGTCTAGAATTGCACGTCCTTAGCTTAGTGAATTCCACCTTTTATAGGCTAAAGACATGTAGATCAATTGCACCAAAATAATAATTATTCCTATTGATATAAATGTTTATTTGTTTATCACTTTAATGCTAGAGACAAAATGCATTGAAGACCGTTTTACCGTTCATGGGGTTAGACCTTTGAATGCCACAGGAAAGCCATCACATTGCAAAGCAATAAGATGAACACCCTTGTAGCATGCAAAGGGTTAAAGGCCCATTTAAATAAATGGGCATGTTTTTTGCTCCTGAATTGTATTTCCATTCTTAGACTCCTTTTTGGGTTTTCATATTTTTTAGGCATTTAAGGACCAGAAGGGCATGCAACATATTGCTTTTGCATTATTTTATGAGGATTCATAGTCTTTAACCCTTTAAAGACCAGAGTGGTATGCAATGCATTTCTTTTAGATTCCTTTTATGGGGTTTCATATTTTTTAACCCTTTAAGGACCAGTACGGTGTGCAACATATTTCTTTTCAATTCCTTTTATGGGGTTTCATATTCTTTAACACTTTAAGGACTGGAGGGGGCACAATACATTGCTTCGCAATGCGTTGTGCACACCTCTGATCCTTAAAGGGTTAAATAGCTTTTCTATGTGGAATTTGCTAATGGAACACCTACCAATACAGATCCTGTCTGTTACAAAAAGGCAATGCATAAAAGAGCCACTCTGCAGCTGAACAAGCTAAGTGATTACCACCCCAGTTTAAATGCATTTTAAAGCAGTAGGAATGAAAGGATGCATTCCTAAATCAATTGGTAGAGGTTAACAAATATTTATCTGAGTATGATTCAACAATGACTGTGAGAGAACAATGCCCTTTGAAGATGTTTTCCGAGCGACCAAATGATAAATGGGACTGTCTAAACATTGGGATGTTTTCTCATTATGGATGAAGGTAATGTGTATTTTACACATAGATTTTCCGTTACCTACTCAGTACTGCATGGGGTTCTCATACCAAATTTATTTTGTTTGGGTATCTGTTTAAAGGGGCAGTCTTTCCAAGTACAGAAGTGAATTAAGGACACTGAAACATTTATTAGGTTACAGCAGGCATGTCAGACTCAGCCATAGTCAAGGGCCTCATTTTCAATCTATTGCAAGGGCCAAAATGATTATGGCTATTACCATATGACTTGTTAAAAGTAACATTCACTGCATTATAAAATCAAATTACTATTGAATAGCAATTCTGATAATTTTAAGGTGATTCACATAGTAAATAATATTATTTACTATTAAGAATTCTCCATTAATACATACATACTTATATCTAAAAGAACTAAATTCACTGTTATACAAATGTATATATAATTTTTTTTCCAAAAAATGTAAAACCATGGTGTCAATTTCCCTTGGTCCTGAACAATAATGATATAGAACAAGAGAAATAATCACTACTATCCAATAACCCGATTATTTCATAATGTAGATAATAATCCCATCAATGTCACACTCATAGAGAAAGTTGTAGGACCAGACAGGCATATAAAATATACTAGATTAATAAATAGAGAACCTTTTGGTATTTTTACATTACAAAGTCCAGAAGGACTTAATGGAATCATTGAATCTATAGTATAATTTATTTGCAATATATGAAATCATTTATGTCACATTTGTACACTTGGTTTTTGCTTAGGGATTGGTGGATACATACTTAAATCTCTACTTTTATATTGTTATAGGCAAGCTAAATGTAGAAAATATTTTGAGATTTGTTAAAATTAAAGATAAGGCAAGATTTCCAATTGTTTTATGACATAGCTGAAATCTTTTATTTCACACCAATATGTTTGGTTCAGTTCATAAGGAATAGTGGATGCACAAAACTCAACTTTTATCTTGGTATAAAAAAGCTAAATGAAGTCAATTTTTGCCGGTTTATTAAACTAAAGGATGGGGCAGGATTTCCAATTGTATGCAGTAGTTTCCATATATTATCTCTTTGTTTTGATATATAATATCCTTGTCAATCATTTTTTTGTTTTACCATTAAAATGTATTAATTATACACAATCAATGACTTCTGTAATATTACATATTGTATTTGTTATAATCTTTTTTGCTTGATCCATTCAGACTAAATTTGACAGTCCAACAACAAAGATTTATATATATCTCTTTACCTATTGCAAATCTATTATATCAATAATGTCTGGTGTTTAGAGGCCAAAGTTATCATTTTTGCAGATTTTATACATTTTTGTTAGGAAAATAGGGTTAAGTAATTATCTTTAATTGTAACCATTATATCTAACTTTAGTATGTTTCAACTAAGGGCCATATGTTCAAAGAAGTAGCGAAATAGCTTATGCCGTTTGTAACAACTTTTCAAAGTACAGTGTCGTTGGGATCATTAATATTTTCAGAGTGTTCCGGTTGTGATCAGAAATATGTAATTTTTCCTGACTGAAATTGTCGTATGTAAAGAGAAAAAATGTCTTACCTAACGACAAAAATGTCTTCCTAACGACAAAAAATGTCTTAAAGGGATAGTAATATTTCGTTTTAACATTATTTTATTTTGTAGGCATTAAAAAAACATGAAGAATGATATAAGTCTTATCTCTCAAACCTTTATGGCTTATGAGATATTCACAAGCAATGTTTCCCCCTCCCGCCCCTTTTACCTAGTGTAAGCCATCTCTTCTCAGATGTGGAATGCAGTCCATAGACTGGACAGATAACAGAAGGGGACACTCTTATTCCTATGAAAACAATGAAATCCCTGCCCCCCTTGACAAGCTTTTCAGGTTTTTCCCTGATCTTAATTGAAGATTGTCCCTCTCTGCAGTCTACCTGGGCACCTCCCTTCTGATCTGGCTGAACAGTGTGACATCAGTAAAATGGGCGGGAGGGGGACACTTTGTCATTGAATTACTCTGGAACTACAACTCTGACAGAATTGAAATAACATTCTCCAAAGTCCATATACTATGATGTTTAATTAGAGCTGCTTTTATTATGAAACATTACTATCCCTTTAACTAAGGACAAAAATGTTTTAACTAAAGACAAAAATTCTCACATTCAGAACTTCACATTCCATCCACTTTTTTCTTAACGTACAAATTTTGTCTTTGCAAGAGATTTTTTTATCATTATTTATGACAAATTTTCTTTTCCTCTATACGACACTAGAGAATAGTTTAGCCATGCCCTTTCCCCGCCCCTTTGACCGGCAATTCTGGAGTTGTGTCATACACAATGGACATTACTAGTTTTTTGTCATATACTCTATAGAAAATAACATAGTAACATATTAGATAAGGCTGAAAAAAGACATGTGTCCATCAAGTCCAGCCCATGCCAAAAACACCCCTGTTGATCCAGAGGAAGGAAAAAAAAAACCTCTGGAGCCATTTCCAATCTAGTCCCAAGTGTGGTGGGGGGGAATTATTCCTTCCTGACTCCAATTGGTAGTCAGATAGTTCCCCGGATCAATATCCTCTCTGGTTTGAATCCATCTGTCATAATTGTCAATATTGTTCTGTGCTAGATAGGCATCCATTGCTTTTTGAATGCAGTTGCATTATCTGCAAGCACAACATCCCGAGGCAAAGAATTCCATAGCCTTACCGCCCTTATTGTAAAGAATATTTGCCTTTGTTTTAGTCGAAAGCGCCTTTCCTCTAGTCTTAATGGATGACCTGTCAGCTCTTTGCATAAATAATTCATTGGATAGTTCTTTGTATTGACCTTGAATGTATTTGTAAATGATAATCATATCACCCTTTAGAATGCTGTTCTCTAATGTAAACAAAAAATGTCGTTCATGCACACAGTTACTTATTTTTTTCGCTCATACATTTTTTCCTTGTTATCCCTTTGAACATATGGCCCAAAGAGTTTAATTGAACAACTCCTATCATCCCATCAGGACACAGCTGAAATATTTGAAATCTCTTGCTATTAATACACAGAGGAAGTGCAATTCCTGATCAAACCAACTGCACCATCAGGGCGTGAAAATTTTGTAAATGCAGATTGTTTTATATGGCTTTTTCAACTCTATAAATGCTTGAGAGGTCTCCAACACATTGCAAAGCAATGCTCTGGAGACATCACTAGCATTCAAAATGTTAAAAACTCCATTTAAATCTATGGAAATGTTCCAACTTCATAGTGAAGTGGGGTTGCTCCAGAATTGCTCCTCTTTAGCTTAATGCATAAGATCCTTTAGTTTGTTCCACTACAATGGTTGGCATGGAACCACACATACTTACCACCATTCCTGTCCCCCAGCAGCCATAGTACCACACATAGTGCCCCCCCCCCAGCATTATCCCACTGCATTACTAGCCAAAGACGTACACATACTGAGCCCAGCCATGTTCCACTACACTGGTAGCCATAAAAGTACGCATACTGACCGTATGCTGCTCGTGACACTTTGATCCAAACTTCGGCAATCATTCAATACTCATAACATGTCTGCGGGGAAGTAGAGAAGCACTATCTAAGAGTAGCTCCGCTTCTACTAGTGTATAGCAATTGCCTCCCACTGGCTGCTACTCACAGGATGTACCTTTTGGATCAATAGCATTTCAGATACCTAATACGGACAGCTGGATACAAATGTGACAGTTTATTGTATATTAGTTGAAAAGACCGTGTACACGGGCCACAGTGCCACCCAGCAACGGCCGTGGTGCAGTCATGCACAGTAGAGATTGTCCACACTGCGGCTGATACAGAGCGGGACTCTCTGAATTCATACCGTAGTCTGAATTCGGAGCCCCACTCCGTTATCAGCAGTGGCGCGGGCAGTCTGTACTGAGCATGACTGCAGCGCGTACAGCCGTCTCTACTGCACATGACTGCTTCTGACAAACACACACTTAGCAAATTATTATATAGGATTAAATATCCCTATGCGTTTCCTAAGATATACACTTACTTCTTCAGGGGATGATCACACAATGAACACAGATTGTATTTATTCGTAAAACAGATATTCCTTCCCTTCAATGTTAGTTGGTACGGGGCCGTGCAGCGGGAATATCCATGCCTCATTATGGACATCACACCTCACTCCAGTTATCATATCCATTACTACCCCTGCACTGGTACCCAGAGAACCACATATACTGATCCCCATCCTTGTCCCACAGTAGCCATAGAACCACACAAATACTGCCCCCCCCCCAGCCTTGTCCCACAGTACTGGTCACCATAAAATCATACATACTTGCCCTCAACCTTGTGTCACTGAATCCGTACAGCCATACATACTATCCCCTATCCTTGTCCCATGGTAGCCACAGAACCATACATACTGACCCTTCAGCCTTGTACTACAGTAGCTATGTAACCAAACATGCTATCACCCATCTTTGTCCCACAATGGCCACAGAACCACACAAATACTGTCTCCACTGCACTGGTATCCATTACCCCAGCAGCCTTGTCTCACAGCTACTTGTAGTGTGCTGCAAGCATGATTCAGATGTTTTCATTGCTTACCAAGTACACTGCCACTTAAAAATCCTGATGAGCTGGGGCCTTAATCAAACAAGTCTTTTTTTTCCTTCAGTCTACTCTATGGTGCACTGCATTTTAACCCTTTAAGTGCTAAATCATATTCAATGTATTGTGGAACAATGTGTTTGGCACCCACTGACACTCAGAGGCTTAACTGCTACTCTGTTATGCAAGTCTGTTTGATGAACTCCATGTTAACCACATCAGTGCATTTTCTAATATTGTTCCCTGGCCTCAGGGAGATGCGAAAGGACAGTTATGTTATTTACGTTATTGTAGAAAGTTACACAATTGGGCAACAGAATATCAGTT
This sequence comes from Rhinophrynus dorsalis, assembly GCA_037306005.1. NCBI lineage: Eukaryota > Metazoa > Chordata > Amphibia > Anura > Rhinophrynidae > Rhinophrynus > Rhinophrynus dorsalis. The sequence goes on from CM074723.1 coordinate 413,431,782, forward strand.
AATCCTTTGAGAAGAGGGGTGCCCAACACGTTGCTGTACAATGCTTTGGATACCCCCTCAGCACGCAAAAGATTAAAAGACCATTTATTACAATGGAGACCGAGTAAGAAGCATATTTAAACAGGAACTATCACTCCTATACAAGTTTTACTCATAATTAACAACATATAGCAATTAGCTTGAAAAGTTTTAAATTCTTATAAAGTTTGTGGTATGGCTAAATTTAAAGATTTAAAAATAATCCAAGGAAGACAGAGGAACCTAAAAAAATATTTTAGAGATTTAGGGTACAAGCTCAAGACAAGGACCTCCAGGGTAGCGTTTTCTGAAATACTACCAATGGCAGGCACCAGTGCAGGTAGACAGCGGGAGCTCAGGGAGCTTAATGCATGGCTTAAGTATTGTGTAGGAAGGAGGGGTTTGGGTTTTAGAGCTCTGAGCTGACTTTGTACAATCTGTATGGTAGCGATGGATTGCTTCTAAATTGTAAGGGAGCTGCTGTGCTTGATAGGATATACTGCTTAGAAGGTTGGAGAAGCTTTTAAACTAGGAAAGGGGGGGGGATAGATAATAAAAAATGAGGTACATAGTGTTGATAAGAAATGGGTAAAAGTAAAGAATAATGGGGGTTGGAGAATGGGTAGGGATAAATGTAGCCCATAGGGAAGAACACCAATTAAATGTGGATGTAGAAAAAAGGCATGTAGTGGGAAAAATAAAATTAACTGTATGTTGGTGAATGCAAGAAATATGGTAGGTGAAATGAGAGAACTAGAATTACTGGTGGTAAATGAAAATTTGCACATAATTGGTATAAATGAAACATGGTAGGCTGATACACGAGATTGGGCTGTAAAGACTGAGGACTATTCCCTGTTTAGGAGAGACATGATTAATACATAATTGGGAAGTGTGTGCTTATATTTGAAATCAGATCTAAATCTAAGTTTAAGAGATTTATATTTGAGAGGAAATGGACTGTAATGTGGAGTCTTTGTGGGTAGAAATTGAGGCTAACTGTGGTGTAAAAGGTAAAAAAAAAAAAAAGGTGTTGGTGGGTATATCCTACAAACCACCAAATAGTAGTAAGAATGTTGAGGCCCAACTGTTATTGCAAATGAGAAAAAGCTGCACATCTTGAGCATACTATAATTATGGAAGATTGTAACTATCCAGATATAAACTGGTGACATGAGCAGGTTTGTGAGCATGCTTGGGAATAGCTTCATGTCACAAATGGTGGAAGCGCCGCTAACAAGTAACATACATAGAAAGATGTGTACAAGGCGCTCCTACCAAAGTCCGCTGGATTTCATATAAGTGATTCCCAAAGCAGAGATACATTGGTAACAGCCCAAAAGAAAGTCTTAACTTGCAGCTTCCTTTTGTATTGTCCATAGTCACAGCTTTACAGTCTAATACAAACAAAAGAAAAATAAAAGAGTGCAAAACATCTGAGGGCAAATGAATGTTCCTGCTGTTTATCAAATGCACTTACTAGAACTTTTCTTCTTGTATTGCCTAAATAATAGAAGGAGAACGAGCTAGCATTGAAAATTTCTTGTTGCCACAAGAGGTCATCGGACCACATCCTGATGGAATGGAAGCCGCCTACCCAGGGATTCCTTTATAGGACTCCTTAAATGTAAAGTATAAAAAGTATCCAGTAAGGGTAACCGGTATGTAAAGATATCCCCAAAGGCAGCCCCTATCGAATTGCACTCACCGGATGAATGATGTAATACATATCAGATATATAGATCTAAATCATCAATAGGAAATGTAGTCTTATACAGAAGAACTTTATTTCCAATTAACTTAATTCAACCAAAGTATGTCATGACACAACCACCTGCTTAATCAGGAGATAAAGATACATACAAAAAATATATCAACTTATAAGAATGCGGAACATACCATTTTAAGCATATTCATATAGATGTTCCCATCTGGACTTGGCTTTTCATTTGCCATCATTGCATCAGTGCGAGGGTGAGCTTGTCCATTCAAGCCTCATACTGATACTGGAATCAGTTTCCCAGAGGTGATAAAAAAATCAATTAGAACCTCCTTTGCCTACCAGACAATACTCACGCCTCATTTTGACGAAGCGAAATACTAAAAATTGACAAGTAATACATATATGTAATTCATCAATAAAAAAATTGTTTATGAATAAAATAGCAATATTTTCTGGTGCAAACATGAATAGGCCACCTATATCTCAATTAAAATTTCTATAAAATAACAATATATATGTGAAATATTTGCCGCATAAGAAAAACTTAGTATATTAAAAATTATACATTAATAAATACTTATATTTACATAAATCCCTTTAGCAATATCTGTGAAAGAAATATACTATTCTATATTTGTGCTATCTTAAAGGTGAAACAAAGACATAAAAGTATCTTGCCGAGAAAGCATTTGAAAAAATTTTTTATTGACATAAAAAATGACTAACCTCAAGTTTTTCATTTAAACCTTTAGGTGATAGGGTGTCGACTTGAAATTTCGAGTATGCTTCTTTGCGACAAAGAGACACCTGTGTTCTCTAGAGCGGTCTCTTAGATCTCTAGTGGTGCGACCAATGTATTGTATGCTGCATCCACACGAAATAATGAGGACTACAAAAGTATTGTGGTTAATGAAGCTTCTAATTTGAAAGACTCTGTGATTCTGATGACTCCTCTTTTGTCTTCTAAATTCCTTGGTTTGCTGGGCTCCAGATAACCTCAGATGCTTTTTGCCTTCCTATATGTGATTCTGGCTTTATCTGAGATGTAAATCTTATACTAATAATTTGTAAGGGAACTGTAGGTAATCTATGTATCAGCCGTAGTAGATCAGGTTGCCCCCCCCCCATCTCTCCAAAGACAATACTGATAGATGTTCGCAAAGGCTCATGAAGAGATTAGTGAATGAGGGGGCAAACCAGGTCCCCAGGGCCATACCTCTAGTTTGGAGACAGAAGTCTTCCTGAATATCAAATAAATGATGCTAAATAATGAACCCTACACATTCTAAAATAAACTGTATTTGGTCAGACATTAGGTCAGTAGTATCATTTTCTAAAAAAATCTGACCTCCTGTAGCCTCAGCAGGTGATCTATACAGGTTTACAGTGAAGCCACGTTCCAGTGTGGCCCACATGTATCTTTTCTTCAATATTCTAGATAATTTGTTAAGAACAAATTCTAGATAATTTGTTAAGAACATCCTGAGAGTCCCTGATGTACGATGGAAGTGTGATGACATGTTTTTGTAGATGGAAATCTACATATGTTTAAAGATGTGATGTAAAAAGTTTATACCATAAATAATCAGTATACCTGGCGGGTTAGTTTAATTTTTATGCAATTTGTGTTTATATGATAAAATCAGTGCAGCTGGAGAATTAAAAAAAAGATATATTGAAATTATTGTTTGTTCCGGATGCCCCATTTGTACCTCTTTCTCAAGAATATCTTTCAATAAATCTTTATAGTTTGAGTAGGGGATATACAATAGTTTTTGGTAAGACTAATTATCTGAGAGGAGCCTAGTTGCCTCCATTACATATACAGACATGTCTTGTATAACCATGGTGCCTCCTTTGTTAGCTTCCCTAATGGAAACATAACGTATAACATAGACATGGTTGTCCAATATTAAAGTAGGTGAACATTTGGGAACCAGTGATCACAACATGGTTTCATTTGAGAGCAGTTTGATGAAGCGCAACTGAATAGGTTCAACCACAACTTCTTCACAGATCAGAAAGCCTGGAATAATCTGTGGTTAGTGTACAGTGCAGCAGCTGCTCGAGCTGACCGCAGCTTCCTCCGGCGGCTCCAGCCGCAGTATGACCTGGCGGCTTCAGCCACACTGTTGTTTGGTGGCTCCAGCCGCATGGGGCTGGTGGCTCGCTCTCTTCCTGCCGCTGGGTTCCAGCGCGGGTTTGTACAGCTAATGGCCGCATGGATGTGCGCTCCATTTAAAGGAACAGTACACATTTGCTGACTCTTTCTCTTCCTGGTTCCTAAACCTTAAATACTGCCTGGACACTATGCTAGTCGCCCTTTCGGTTTGAGTTTGTGCATTACCTGGTTCGTCTGACTACCCGTTCTGCTGCCAACCTTTGGTTTGTCTGACTACCCGCTTTGTGTATGACCCCGGCTTAGGCTGACATTCCTTCTGGTGTGGACCTGCGGCTCTGGTAGACCACCTCCTCTGTGTATGACCTTTGGCCTGGCTGACTATCTGTCCTGGTGCTGACCTGTGGCTCTGTCCAACTACCGGCTCTGTGTATGACCCTGGCTAGTCCGATAACCAATCTGGTACAGACCTGCTCCTTTGGTTTACGATTTGCTCCGTGTATGTTCTGGCTTGTCTGACTACCCACTTTGGTGTTACCTGGGGTTGTCCACTGCGCACCCACCATACCATTGCTCCAGTGGATAACCTGTTGGGTGCTCTCAGTGGTTCTGGCAGATTTCTCCTTGCTTCTGTCCATTTACTGGTGTGTTCAGGTGCGGACCTGTAGCACAGTTAGCCTTACTCAGGAACGTTGTCTATACAGGTGCGGACCTCTAGCGCAGTAGCCTTACTTAGGAACATTGTCTGTACAGGTGCAGACCTGTAGTAGATAGTTGTGGACCTGAGGCGGCTGATCTTTTGCTTACCTTCTGGGGTTCAGTTCGGTACCACTACAGCAGCACTATCCTTCCTGACGTGATCTACATTGTATTGTGTTCTTGCTGTTGCCGAATCATTCTGTATGTTGTGTATCTTAATAATGATTGTGTTACCTACTGTACTGGTCCAGTTGTCATTCTTGAGTCCGTGACATCTGCCTGAAATAATCAGATCTGCTCCCAGACTAAAATCCTTAAAAGTAAATGCTTCTTTACATCTAAAAACTGTAACTGTTTATAATTTTTAATATTTATGCATATTTATGTGTGTATGTATGTAATGTTTCTCAATTTATGTAAATATTAGTGTTGAGCGAGCATGCTCGGCCGATGCTCGGATCGGCTCGAGCATCGCTCTGCTCGGCACATGGCGGTACTCGTACGAGTACCGCATGTGCTCGCCCGCCATGTTCGGGTCTCCTCCCCGCACGTTTTGCGGCTGCTGCGCAGCCAATAAACGTGCAGGGAGGCTCTGACATCGGTGTAATGCCAGCAGCCATGTTGGCTGCTGGCATTACACTGATTGGCTGGCCAGAACCCGTGGTCAGGTGCTGTATAGCACCTGACCAGCGAGTTCGGCTCAGTCTGAGCCAGGGAGAGCTGAGGATAGGAAGGGAAAGGCAGTGTAGGGAGGAAAAAAACAAAAATTGTGAAAAAAAAAGAACCAAAAGTCCTTTTTAGGACTACTGTGTGTGGGGGCAGCAGGTTATTTGGTGTGGGGGGAAAAAAACAAAAAAAAAAAAAAAAAAATATATATATTCTGTTTAGTGTGCAAAGTTGCAGATTAGAGCACATTCTGTTTAGTGTGCACAGTTGCAGATTAGAGCACATTCTGTTTAGTGTGCAAAGTTGCAGATTAGAGCACATTCTGTTTAGTGTGCAAAGTTGCAGATTAGAGCACATTCTGTTAAGTCTTCAAACTAAAATATCAAAGTCACGTATTCCATTCAGTGTGCGTCGCCGCAGTTTAGCAGCACATTCTGAGTACTGTGCAGAGTTGCAGAATAGGAAGAAATACTGTTAAGTCTTCAAACTAAAATATCAAAGTCACATATTCCATTCAGTGTGCTTCGCCGCAGTTTAGCAGCACATTCTGTGTACTGTGCAGAGTTGCAGAATAGGAAGAAATACTGTTAAGTCTTCAAACTAAAATATCAAAGTCACATATTCCATTCAGTGTGCTTCGCCGCAGTTTAGCAGCACATTCTGTGTAGTGTGCAGAGTTGCAGAATAGGAAGAAATACTGTTAAGTCTTGAAACTAAAATATCAAAGTCACATATTCCATTCAGTGTGCTTCGCCGCAGTTTAGCAGCACATTCTGTGTAGTGTGCAGAGTTGCAGAATAGGAAGAAATACTGTTAAGTCTTCAAACTAAAATATCAAAGTCACATATTCCATTCAGTGTGCTTCGCCGCAGTTTAGCAGCACATTCTGTGTAGTGTGCAGAGTTGCAGAATAGGAAGAAATACTGTTAAGTCTTCAAACTAAAATATCAAAGTCACATATTCCATTCAGTGTGCTTCGCCGCAGTTTAGCAGCACATTCTGTGTACTGTGCAGAGTTGCAGAATAGGAAGAAATACTGTTAAGTCTTCAAACTAAAATATCAAAGTCACATATTCCATTCAGTGTGCTTCGCCGCAGTTTAGCAGCACATTCTGTGTACTGTGCAGAGTTGCAGAATAGGAAGAAATACTGTTAAGTCTTCAAACTCAAATATCAAAGTCACATATTCCATTCAGTGTGCTTCGCCGCAGTGTAGCAGCACATTCTGTGTACTGTGCAGAGTTGCAGAATAGGAAGAAATACTGTTAAGTCTTCAAACTCAAATATCAAAGTCACATATTCCATTCAGTGTGCTTCGCCGCAGTTTAGCAGCACATTCTGTGTACTGTGCAGAGTTGCAGAATAGGAAGAAATACTGTTAAGTCTTCAAACTAAAATATCAAAGTCACATATTCCATTCAGTGTGCTTCAACGCCGTTTAACAGCCTATTCTGTGTACTCTACAGAGTTGCAGAATAGTAAGAAATACTGTTAATTTTTCAAACTCAAATATCAAAGTCACATATTCCATTCAGTGTCTTTCACCGCCGTTTAACAGCCTATTCTGTGTACTCTGTACAGTTGCAGAATTATAAGAAATACTGTTAAGTTTTCAAACTCAAATATTAAAGTCACATATTCCATTCAGTGTCTTTCACCGCCGTTTAACAGCCTATTCTGTGTACTCTGTACAGTTCCAGAATTATAAGAAATACTGTTAAGTTTTCAAACTCAAATATTAAAGTCACATATTCCATTCAGTGTGTTTCAACGCCGTTTAACAGCCTATTCTGTGTACTCTGCAGAGTTGCAGAATAGTAAGAAATACTGTTAATTTTTCAAACTCAAATATTAAAGTCACATATTCCATTCAGTGTCTTTCACCGCCGTTTAACAGCCTATTCTGTGTACTCTGTACAGTTCCAGAATTATAAGAAATACTGTTAAGTTTTCAAACTCAAATATTAAAGTCACATATTCCATTCAGTGTCTTTCACCGCCGTTTAACAGCCTATTCTGTGTACTCTGTACAGTTCCAGAATTATAAGAAATACTGTTAAGTTTTCAAACTCAAATATTAAAGTCACATATTCCATTCAGTGTCTTTCACCGCCGTTTAACAGCCTATTCTGTGTACTCTGTACAGTTCCAGAATTATAAGAAATACTGTTAAGTTTTCAAACTCAAATATTAAAGTCACATATTCCATTCAGTGTCTTTCACCGCCGTTTAACAGCCTATTCTGTGTACTCTGTACAGTTCCAGAATTATAAGAAATACTGTTAAGTTTTCAAACTCAAATATTAAAGTCACATATTCCATTCAGTGTGTTTCAACGCCGTTTAACAGCCTATTCTGTGTACTCTGCAGAGTTGCAGAATAGTAAGAAATACTGTTAATTTTTCAAACTCAAATATTAAAGTCACATATTCCATTCAGTGTCTTTCACCGCCGTTTAACAGCCTATTCTGTGTACTCTGTACAGTTCCAGAATTATAAGAAATACTGTTAAGTTTTCAAACTCAAATATTAAAGTCACATATTCCATTCAGTGTCTTTCACCGCCGTTTAACAGCCTATTCCGTGTACTCTGTACAGTTCCAGAATTATAAGAAATACTGTTAAGTTTTCAAACTCAAATATTAAAGTCACATATTCCATTCAGTGTGTTTCAACGCCGTTTAACAGCCTATTCTGTGTACTCTGCAGAGTTGCAGAATAGTAAGAAATACTGTTAATTTTTCTAACTCAAATATTAAAGTCACATATTCCATTCAGTGTCTTTCACCGCCGTTTAACAGCCTATTCTGTGTACTCTGTACAGTTCCAGAATTATAAGAAATACTGTTAAGTTTTCAAACTCAAATATTAAAGTCACATATTCCATTCAGTGTGTTTCAACGCCGTTTAACAGCCTATTCTGTGTACTCTGCAGAGTTGCAGAATAGTAAGAAATACTGTTAAGTTTTCAAACTCAAATATTAAAGTCACATATTCCATTCAGTGTGTTTCACCGCAGTTTAGCAGCCTATTCTGTGTACTCTGCACAGTTGCAGAATAATAAGAAATACTGTTAAGTTTTCAAACTCAAATATTAAAGTCACATATTCCATTCAGTGTGTATCACCGCCGTTTAGCAGCCTATTCTGTGTACTCTGAACAGTTGCAGAATAGTAAGAAATACTGTTAAGTTTTCAAACTCAAATATTAAAGTCACATATTCCATTCAGTGTGTTTCACCGCCGTTTAGCAGCCTATTCTGTGTACTCTGCAGAGTTGCAGAATAGTAAGAAATACTGTTAAGTTTTCAAACTCATATATATTAAAGTCATATATATCGTGTAAGATGAAGAAGGCGGGTAAAAAGGGACGGGGAAGTGGACGTGATCCTGAAAGTTCAGGGCGCGGGTCAGGACGCGGAGAAACTGTGCCTGGTGCCAGAGCACAAGAAAGAAAGACATCCACCATACCTAGCTTCATGTCTGATTTCACAGGGCGTCGCAGGACATCACTCTCGAGGTCCGACCAGTGCGAACAGGTGGTCGGTTGGATGACAGCTGATACTGCTTCCAGTCGGTTAAGCACCACCCTGTCTTCCACCAAGTCCACTCTCAGTAGCCAAGAGTCTGGTCAACATAATCCTCACTCTGATCATCCTTCCTCCCACCATACACGGTCTGGTCAAAGAAGTGATCCCACACTGGGATATAGTGATGAGCTCGTCTCATCACCAATCCTTCATTTGACCCTCTCTCCAAGCACGCTTGCAGAGGAACATGACATCTTGTGCCCTGATTCACAACCTCTAGAGGCTACCCAATCACAAGAAGATGACAGATGTGAACGGCATTTAAGGTCAAAGGAAGTAGTGGATGATGATGATGATGATGAGACACAGTTGCCATTAAATCAACCACTATTTCCTTCTCAAGACCTTGTTGAGGAGAATGTTATACAGTTGTCAATGACCGAGTATGTGGTGGGATCAAGACTTGAGGAGGATGATCAGAGTGAGGAAGTGGAGGAGGACTTGGTGGACGATGAGGTGACTGACCCCACCTGGGAAGGTGTAGAGCCGAGCGATGACAGCAGTCCTGAGGGTGAGCCATCTGCAGCACCGCAACAGGCTGGAAGAGGCAGTGGTGTGGCTACAGAAAGAAGGCGGACCGCACCAAACCGGCCCGCAAATGTTCCACGGAGCACCCCCTTGCGTAAATCTACCTTGCCAAGGGGTAGGTGTTCCGCGGTATGGCGTTTTTTTAAGGAAAGTGCGGACGACAAAAGATTTGTAGTTTGCAACCTGTGCCACACCAGAATGAGCCGAGGCATGAACACTAGAAACCTCACCACCACCAGCATGATCCGACACATGGCATCCAAGCACCGTAGTAAGTGGGAGGAACGCCTGGATCGCCCATCTGTGTCTGCAGGCCACACCACTGCCTCCTCTTCCCCTGTTTTCGGTGCCGGCCAATCGCCTGTCGAAGGCGCAGGCCCGCATACCTCCCGCCCTGCACCTGTACCATCTGAAGCACCATCAGCGACCACATCCACTTCCCTGTCCCAGCACAGCGTCCAAATGTCGTTACCCCAGGCATTTGAGCGCAAGAGAAAGTACCCAGCCACCCACCCACAGGCCATAGCACTAACCTCACACCTTTCAAAATTACTGGCCATCGAAATGCTGCCATTTAGGCTTGTGGACACTGAGTCCTTCCGCAGCCTGATGGCAGCAGCTGTCCCTCGGTACGCGGTCCCCAGCCGCCACTACTTTTCCCGGTGTGCCATCCCCGCATTACACCACCATGTGTCCCGTAACATCACCCGTGCCCTGACCAACGCAGTTACTGGGAAGGTCCACTTAACGACTGACACATGGACAAGTGCTTGTGGCCAGGGACGCTACATTTCCCTGACGGCACACTGGGTGAATGTCGTGGAGGCTGGGAGCGACTCGGACCCTGGGATGGCACGGGTGCTACCCACGCCGAGGATTGCGGGCCCTACCTCCATCAGGGTTTCCACCAGCACCTACGTTATTGGCTCCTCCTCCTCCGTTTCCACCTCCGAATTCTCTACACACACCGCCACTCCCCCATCAGCCAGTAGCTGGAAGCAGTGTAGCACTGCAGTGGGGAAGCGTCAACAGGCCGTGCTGAAGCTGATCTGCCTTGGGGACAAACAGCACACGGCCTCAGAGCTGTTGCAGGGGATTAGTCACCAGACCGAGCAGTGGCTCTCGCCACTCAACCTGCAAGCAGGCATGGTTGTGTGTGATAATGGGCGTAACTTGGTGGCGGCTTTGGAGCTCGGCAAGCTCACACACGTACCATGCCTAGCGCATGTATTTAATTTAGTGGTGCAGCGATTTCTAAAAACCTACCCCAATGTGCATGATCTCTTGACCAAGGTGCGCCGCGTGTGTGCACATTTCCGTAAGTCATCTACAGCTTCGGCCGGCCTGTTGAAGCTGCAGCAGCGCTTACAATTGCCAGCTCACCGGCTGCTGTGTGACGTGAGCACGCGCTGGAACTCCACCTTCCACATGTTGGCCCGGCTTTGTGAGCAGCAGAGGGCAGTAGTGGAGTACCAGCTGTTACACGGTCGTCGCCTCTCCGTTCAACTTCCTGTAATCAGAAGTGAGGAGTGGGAATGGATGTCAGACCTCTGCGAGGTTTTACGCAATTTTGAGGAATCGACACAGATGGTGAGCGGCGATAACGCTATTATCAGTGTAACCATCCCACTTCTGTGTCTACTGAAACGCTCGCTGCTCACAATTAAAACCGACGCTTTGCATGTGGAAGAGGTGGAAATGGGGGAGGAAGAGCTTACACAAGGTGATAGCCAGAGCACCCTCACTTCGTCTTCTCAGCGACAATTGGAGGAGGCGGAGGAGGAGGAGGAGGAGGAGGAGGAAGACACGGTTGCCTCCGCTACAGAGGGTAGCCATGGAACTTTAGTTCCATCTCTTCAGCGTGGGTGGGCAGAAGAGGAGGAAGAGGATGAGGATATTGAGAGTCAGCCTCCTGGTGAGGACAGCGAAATCTTGACTGTTGGTACTCTGGCACACATGGCTGACTTTATGTTAGGCTGCCTTTCCCGTGACCCACGCGTTGTACGCATTTTAGACAACACGGATTACTGGGTGTTCACCCTTCTGGACCCCCGCTACAAAGAGAATTTCTCATCTCTCATTCCTCCGGTGGAGAGGACAAGCAAAATGGTGCAATACCAGAAGGTTCTTGTTGAAAAATTGCTCCAAAATTTTCCATCTGACAACGCTGGCGGCAGAGTACGTGCTACCTTGGCCAACCGAGAAGGGGAGAAAAGGGGAGCACACAGCAGTTCCGAGAAAGGCAGGGCAACACTCTCCAAGGCGTGGGACACCTTCATGACACCCCGCCAGCACCCTCACCCTGATGCGCAGCCTAGTGTCACAAGGAGGGAAAAGTTTTGGAAGATGGTGAAGGAGTACGTAGCAGACCGTGTCAGCGTCCTCAATGATCCCTCTGTGCCTTACAACTACTGGGTGTCCAAGCTGGACACGTGGTATGAACTGGCACTCTACGCCTTGGAGGTGCTGGCCTGCCCTGCCGCCAGCGTTCTGTCTGAGCGGGTATTTAGTGCTGCTGGTGGCATCATAACAGATAAGCGTATCCGCCTTTCCACCGACAATGCTGATAGGTTGACACTTATAAAAATGAACAAGGCCTGGATTTCCCCTGACTTCTCCACTCCACTGGAGGAAAGCCCCGGGGGAACATAAACTCACTTTATATATGTTATTTACAATGATGGGAATACTCTGTATTCCCATTCACCCCTTCCACCCCAAAAACGGGTATATGGTTGACTCTTAATGTTCTCATCCTCCTCCTCCTCTTCCATATGCCCTGGGATATAATTTTTATATAGGGCCAGCTCACCAGCGTGCCCTGGGATATAATTTTTATATAGGGCCAGCTCACCAGCGGGCCCTGTGATATAATTTTTATATAGGGCCAGCTCACCAGCGGGCCCTGTTTGCCAATTTTTATATAGGTCAGCTCACCAGCGGGCCTTCTCATATAATGTTTTATTGGGTCAGCTCTCTAGCGGGCCCTCTCATATAATGTTTTATAGCGTCAGCTCACTAGCGGGCCTTCGCATATAATGTTTAGGATGGTCAGCTCTGCAGCAGACCCTCACCCATAATGTTTTAGATGGTCAGCTCAGCGCACGTTTCCCTCTTAATCATGGCCTCAGTTCTGAAAATCAAGGAAATTTTTGGGAGAATTTGCCTCTGCGCACGTTTCCCTCTTAATCATGGCCTCAGTTCTGAAAATCAAGGAAATTTTTGGGATAATTTGCCTCTGCGCACGTTTCCCTCTTAATCATGGCCTCACTTCAGAAAATCGATGAAATTTTTGGGAGAATTTGCAGATGATATACAAGTAAATATACAGCAAATACTGTTTGGTAACAATTTTTCGCCTAAAGTCGTTTTTATTTTCCTTTTTGTGTGTTTTACGGTCAGTCTGTAAAAATGGCGTACTACGGGCGAAAGATCGTTCCCAGCAGCGATGTTGGAGTCCAAGGTGCATCCAGACATCCTCCCTATGCTGTCCCTGAACCATTTCTGTAGTGTTTCCATCTTTTTCTGCCCTTTTCCTATGGACCAGGCACCCTCCCCTCATCAGAGCAGGGGGTGCCTGGTGTAATGCTCGAGTCCTCCCATTGACTTCAATGGGGCTCGGGTGTTCGGCCGAGCACTCGAGCCTCAGGGGGTGCTCGGTCAGAGCACCCGAACATCCGAGCATTGGGGTGCTCGCTCATCACTAGTAAATATGTAACTCTTTATTGAAAACTATCCAGGACATGCTAGAAAACGAGAGAAATCTTAATGTATTCTTCCCGGTAAAACATTTTCTAAATAAATACATTATTTAGAAATAATGAAAAAAGGATAACTTCAAAATATTAACAGCATCAATGCGTAAAGATTGACTGGGATAAATTATTTAAAACAAAAAATATGGAGGGGAAAATGGTAAGAATTAAAATTTAGTTTGCAGAAATGTACCCAACAGTATATACAAATGCAAAAGAAGCAGTTCACAACCAATGTGGTTAAATGCAAATGTAAAGAAAAAAATACCAAGGTAAAAAAAGACATTTAAACTATTAAAGTCTGAAGGAACAAAACATTATACGGGGAGTGTAACAAAGATTTCAAAAAGGCAATTAGGTTAGCAAAAATGGAAAAAGAAACTCAAATTGCATGGGAGAGCAAGACTTATCCAAAAAAGTTTTTCAAATATATAAATAACAAAAAATTTAAGAGGGGGTGCATTGGATTTTTCAAAAATGAGATGGGTGAACTGATTAGGGGGGATAAGGAAAAGACTGATGTTCGGAACCCTTTCTTTGCATCAGTATACCAGGGAATAAGAAATAGTAGAAGAGCCTCAACAAGTAATGAAGGAAACCATACCGTTATCATATATTGGATTAACACTGGAAGAGGTCAAGGGAAGTCTGGTCAAAATTAAGATAGACAAAGCACCTGGTCCTTATGGCATACATCCAAGGGTTTTTTAAAACTTAGTGCAATGTTAGCAAGAACACTCTTTTTACACTTTAAAGACTCACCAGAGGCTCAGTGCTACAAGCTTGTTGTAAAGCCAATGTAGTGCCTGTATTTAGGAAGGAAACTAAAACAAAACCTGGGAATTACAGACTGATGAGTTTGACCTTTGCACTGGGGAAACTGCTAGAATGGCTAATAACAAATTTTATTCAGTACTACACAACAGAAAATAAGATTACTAGCAGGAATCAACATGAGGAATAGATCTTGCCAAACTAATCTTTTGAGCATCTATAATTTCAAAGACATTTGATACAGTGTCACACAGGAGGCTGGTGTATAAGATAGGGAAATTAGGGCTAGAGGATAACCTTTGCAACTGGCTAGAAAACTAGGTGAAGGATAGGAAACAGTGTGTTGTAAAGGGAAAATTATCCAATACAGTTAAAGCTGGGAGTGGAGTACCTCAGGGTCCAGAACTTGAACTGCTGCTCTTTAACCCTTTGAGTGCCAGAGGGGTACACAATGCATTGCAAAGCAAAACATGAAGAATGATATAAGTCTTATCTCTCAAACCTTTATGGTTTAAGAGATATTCACAAGCAAAGTTTCCCCTCCCTCCCCTTTTACCTAGTGCAAACCATCTCTTCTCAGATGTGGAATCCAGTCCAGAGACCAGACAGATAACAGAAGAGGACAATCTCCTTCCTATGAGAACAATGAAAGCCCTGCCCCCCTTGACAAGTTTTTCGGGTTTTTCCCCTTATCTTAACTGAAGATTGTCCCTTTGCAGTCTGTCCCTCTCTGCAGTCTACCTGGGCACCTGCCTTCTGCTGTGGCTGAACAGTGTTACATCAGTAAAAGGGGCAGGTGGGGGACACTTTGTCATTGAATTACTCTTGAACTACATCTCTGACAGAATTGAAATAACACTCTCCAGAGTCCAATTGCTATCATGAACTTGGAGGTTATTAAGGCAAGTCTCTCTCTAATGCCTTTATAATACAGTTCTGTCTGGGTTTTTAATTGTGAAAATATTGGGACCTACAAAGTAGCATGTATGGTATATTTAAAGGTCCCACTGCGCGTTGCTATAGGGGACGCCTTTCTTTCTCAAAATATAAAAGATTTTTTAATGTTAGGTGTTTTTAATTGCATACACATTGGGACCCATCAGTTCAATATACATTTCATCTTAAAGGGGCCTTGCTCCAATCATTGTGTTTCCAAACTTTCTCAAGTTATTGTTTTTATTTTAGACAGACTTGTATGGCCATGTTAGAGTAGGTACTTGCCAAATTATGAGGTACCTTGATGTTGGTGGCAAGCTTATACCACTTTGGCCAAAATGGGAACAAAATCCTCATGTTTATTTTCAGATTTAACAATGATTATTATATATGCCTAAGCTAGGGCACACATTTACATATTTATATAGAGTGCAGGATTGATCTTTTTCTTTGCACTTGCACTTTGGGTTTCGGCCTGATGATTGGGGGTTATAGAGAACCCCCTCTTTCTTTCCTTTCTGCCACTTATGTCAATTAATCCATCTCTTCTAATTTAAACACTACATGTATTCACTACGGTTAGTTTAGTGCTGTAAGATTTTTCTGTCTTTTGCTATTGCGTCTCCAAAATCTTCTTCTGCTTATTCGAGCTGCTTTACTTTTATTCCATTAGGTTATTTCAACACTATATATATCATTACACTTTTCTTAAAGATTCTTAAAGGGGTGGTTTTTGGCCTATTTGTTCTTGCATACACCGTGCATGTTATCTAGTGCTGTTCCTCTAGTGGCCTGTGGGGGTGATATTTTCTGGTTTATAAGAGGTTCTCAAAAGTTTGTAGTCCTCTTGTGCCAGTTTACACTCACTGCAGGCCATGGAGGTTAAGGCAAGTCTCTCTCTTATGCCTTTATAATACGGTTCTGTCTGGGCCAAAATGGGAACAAAATCCTCATGTTTATTTTCAGATTTAGCAATGATTATTATATATGCCTACACTAGGGCACATATTTACATATTGATATAGAGCGCAGGATTGATCTAATTCTTTGCACTGCACTTTGGGTTTCGGCCTGATAATTGGGGGTTATGGAGAACCCTCGCTTTCTTTCCTTGCTGCCACTTATGTCAATTAATCCATCTCTTCTAATTTATGCTGTGTATTAGCAGGTTAAACAGGAAGTTCTAGTAAATACACTAATACCCATTTTGGTGGCAAGAATGCTTATATAATTCTCATTTTTCTGGGTTATGAGGCACAGGTTGAACATGATAGGCTTGTGTCTTTTTTTTCAATCTAATTGAATGTACAATGTTATAATTTGATGAGGTACGTTGGAAAGAGAACTGCAGCCTGTAGTTTATACATATCACTACAATAAACAGGCTAATTGCGTGGAGGAAATTCCACCTTCCACACTTCTCTTACCTCCTCAGGAGAGCCAGCTCTTTCTACGTCCTCTCCCTTCCCTGTTCTATCTCTAGGTGGACCTCCAGATTGAAGTGCTCTTCTTAACAAAACAAACCCAGCTCGGCAAGTGGGATATGATCTCTCAGTGTTTTGTTTCAGCCGAGAGCCACACATACATGCATTCTGTTAGATTGTATAAACTAGACTTCAGCCCATTGATTTTCAATACATTGCATACCTCTCCGGTACTCAAAGGGATTGATTAATAAACCTCTCCAGGGCCTTTGCAGTGTCCCTATGGGGTCAACAATTCTCCCTATACCCCCTTAGTGGAGGCCATGTTCCTATTCTACCTTATGGGAAATCTATCCCTATGTACCAACAAGGTTTAAGGAAGCCCTCAGAACAGCAGGGCTGGTAAATTTGTGAGGCCGGGTGCACTATACCATTGGCACCCACCTAAAAGTGGCCCAGATTCTGGCAGCAGCTAGAGGGCCTCTCATGGTCCACCACTGTGCTAAAAGCCCCATTTAAATCAAAGAGAGTTTTTATTTGTCCCCTATGATCAGAAGCATAACAACATGACGTGCAGTTATACCTGGGATCATTATCCCATCTGTCCAGTGGTCCAATAGGTTTGTGTTATTCCTCTGTGAAAACATTATTGTGTTAGGAGGCCCAAAAATGTGTGTAGCACCTGAGCCCCCCAATGATTGCCTGTGGTACAGATGATTTCCCCCAGAATTGCTCCACTTTTGGCTTTGTGCATGTAGCCCAAGTGTTCCTTAAAGCCATTCCTGATACACAATGAACAGAAGAAATGGAATGCATACCAAAACACAACAGAAAATAAAAGGCTTGTTTCTTTGTATGACGTGCCTTTGAACAGTGGGATTAACCAGTGTTCCCAGGGAATTGTTCAGTATATTGTGGTGAAAAACACTATACGTTTAAGATCCCTTGTTGATATGCCAGAAACAACTTACAACATCCCTTCTTGTGAGAAAAACCTTTCATTTGAAGATCCTAATTCTTGATATAAACACAACTTGTATTTCCATAAATTACTTTGCCACTGTGACTATAAAAGCCGTAGGCAATTTCAATACAGCTTTCATTTTTAATTATATATTAATTTTGGAACACACATTATGTAAACAGACAATACCACTGTCATATTTAGTCTTGTGCCAAACAAAAAGGAGGTTGTGTGCTTGTTTTCTTTTTTTATTTAGTTTTTCTGTGGCTTGGGTTTTTCATTATGGTAAATTCATTCTTCCATACAAGGATACATTTCATAGCACACCAAACATAAAACATAAAGTAAAAAAAATACTTGTTTGTATTATAAATCGGTCCTGTACAGATCATACTTAAGAATAAAGCAAGTAAAAGTGCTACATGGTATAACATAGCACTGTGGGCTATATTCTGCTAAAGCAGATCAATTTCAGAGCAAACCAGCCCCCTTAACAATTTAAATGTACTTTTTAATCTCTTATGATACCATAATACAGTTGGTTTACCTGAGTTGCCAGAGTCAGGTCTACAACCTTAAAGTGTTAGTAATGTCTAAAAAAAAAAGTTTTTTTGCATTTAGAAGAGCTTAAAAAGCTGAGCTAAATGCAAAAAAACGTATTCATTGGAATGGTCTAAAACGTGTGCCTAGTGTCCTCCCTAGGGGCTCTGTCACCCCAGCACAGGAGAGTGGGAGCAACGTCCTCTCCTTCAACTTTGTGGTACCTGCAGTAAGTAAAGGGAGAGACACCTCCATCCATCCATCCACAGTGCGGGCCTAAGCTGGACCCGTAGAATTCGAAGAGGGGCTGCCAGAATCAGTCTTTCTCCAGCTCATCTGCGTCAGTTGTCTCTTAGCCCAGGACAAGGGGTAACCGTTTCCTGCTCAGCCCAGGACCAAGGGCTAACCATTTGTTTCCTGGCCAGGAAAAGGGGCTAACATTTCATTACTGGCCCAGGACAAGGGGCTAATGTTTACTCCTGGCCCAGGACAAGGGGCTATAAGCAAGGACTTCCCAGACTCCCCAAGCCAGCGTTCAACCAAGCTGCCACTGGCTTGGTACTGAAAAGGGGGAGAAATGTAACGGACCATAGTCCATTACTGGAAGCCTTCCCTGGGGGTGCGGATGTACAGTCCCTTATCACAGACTAGGAGAACTTTTAAGGCATTATGTCAGTAGGCAGCACTGGTGAAAAGGACTAAATCCACAGAACTGCCCTGTTGTAGAAGCATCAGCGATTCACAGAGTAGCCACGGGTTAAAAGGGACTGCGCAATACGTGTTCTCTAGAATGTGCATTCCAGACCCTCAAGCCTTTTTGGCTATTTCCTACCCTAGTCCAAGCCCTTGTGTATTAATATAATCATTGAGTATCCCTGAGCCATCTGTTATTGGTTCCTTTGTATTAGGTGTTGTGATTACATTATCTCTGTGAATACTCCCATTGTGTTATGTCTTCACCATTTGCTGTGACCTATTGTATCCACTGTGATTGTATTATGTCTTTGGTAGTTGAGGAGTTGATTGCATTATCCCTATGAATACACCTATTGTGTTATGTCTTCACCATGTACTGTGAATGAATCATGTCTCCTGCATTGCCCAAGTTAACTGAATAAATAAGTATCACGGTGCCCGTGATTGGTGCTGTTCAGTGTCAGTCACTTGCTGAGTATCATGATTGGCTGTCTGTGATTAGCCCTCCTCACACAGCCTTTTTAAACCCAGGCTGAGCACTTCCAGGTTGCCCTTTCGTGGTGTTTCTGACTCCACTCTGCCTGACCTGCTTGTCAGGCTTCTGGACCTGTTCCTGCTGTTCCTGCTGTACTTGCTGATCCAGTGTTCCAGTGTTCCTGTATGCTAGTGTTCCTGTGTTCCAGAGTTCCTGTGTTCCTGTGTTCCAGCACCTCGCGGGTTAATCTTACTGAGTTCCAGTGTTCCTGTGTTCCAGCACCTCGCGGGTTAATCTTACTGAGTTCCTGAATCTCCTGCTCCAGCCGTCGCTCTGGCGACATTGTTCTTCTCGCTGCTGATCATACTTTGTTGGTTTACTCCACTAAACCTGGTTGTGATATACATTGTTGGTCCCAGCGTGCGGACGCTGGTTTACTCCACTAAACCTGGTTGCGATATACATTGTTGGTCCCAGCGTGCGGACGCTGGTTTACTCCACTAAACCTGGTTGCAATATACATTGTTGGTCTCAGCGTGTGGACGCTGGTTTACTCCACTAAACCTGGTTGCAATATACATTGTTGGTCTCAGCGTGCGGACGCTGGTTTACTCCCCTAACCTGGTTGCAATATACATTGCTGGTCCCAGCGTGCGGACGCTGGTTTACTCCACTAAACTGGTTGCGAGATACATTATTGGTTCCAGTGTGCGGACGCTGGTTTGCTCCACTAAACCTGGTTGCGATATATGTTGTTGGTCCCAGCGTGCGGACGCTGGTTTACTCCACTAAACCTGATTGCGATATACATTGTTGGTTCCAGCGTGCGGTCGCTGGTTTGCTCCATTAAACCTGGTGGCGCTATTACCATTAGTCCCAACGTGCGGACGTTGGTTTGCTCCTGTACATCCAGTACTGTGGTCAGTCGCTGTCCACTTCCTTGCAGTTGTCTGAGTATCCCTGGCAATAGACTCCTGCTGAGTAAGACCTCTATACTTATGCTCTATGCTGTCTTAGTCACCTGACAGCTGGTCTACTCGCTCAGGCTGCCCTGCCCGGTATTGGTGAGGCGGGTAGAACCTTGACGATACCATCCTGTAGGTTGCCTCACCCGGTATTGGCCGGGCCGGTAGAGCCTACTCCAGTACTCCTTTGGGCTGCCCTGCCCGGTATTGGTAAGGCCGGTAGAACCTTGTAATTCACCATCTTTAAGGTTGCCTTACCCGATATTGGCAGGGCCGGTAGAGCCTACTTTCAGCATTCCGTGGGGGCTGCCTTGCCCGGTATTGGTAAGGTCGGTAGAACCGGTATATGTCATCTCACGGTTGCCTTACCCGGTATAGGCAAGGCCGGTAGAGCCTGTCATTAAAACTGTCACTTGGGTTGCCTTGCCCGGTATTTAGGCAAGGCCGGTAGAACCTATTATATGTTATATTACTGTTGTATTGTTATGTATGTTTACCCTACGGGGACTGCCTTTAACTTTTAATAAAGTTAAGTTATTTTACCAAACCTTAAGTCTGAGAGTCTTCAAATCCGTGACAATAAGATGTAGTTTCAAATAAAGTGGAGTTAGTTGTTCTGAACTAAGAAGGAGTACAGAGTCTTTATTCTGGATGGCAGAAAGGGGCCAGTTTGCCCCCCATTTAGTAGTTATCGGTTTCCAGCGCTGCAGGAGTTCCAGCTTTTCATCTTGCTTCACTGGCCAGGCTACCCACTTGTAGCCGCATTCAGGAGGGAGAGACCCAGAATAATGCCTAAGGATAAGCCAGCCTCCTTAGCTTCTGTTACACTAGTCATTTGAAGAATAGGCAAATGGCTTATGAGAAAGAAAATCCTCTGCTCTTCCTTCACATTATGTAATTCCCCACTTAATTAATTTTTAACCTAAATGTGTTTGTTCCTAGCTATTGAGCTCTGTTGACTGTATAGCATGTGTGTGAGCTAATGCAGTGGGAGCACCGAGACAGCAAGTCATAGGCTCGACATTAGTCTAATCCTATAGAGACAGATGGTGCAGTGTTGTAACACTGATTTGCTCTAATGAAAAACAAGGAAGCAAAATGCCTGGAATGTCCAAACACTTCCTCACTGATCTTTCCTTGGTGCAAGTGGCTTACCTAAGACAACTTTATGCATTGCATGATCAAAAGAAAAGTGGAGGAGGTCTGGGGAAAATTATTTGCACTATAGGGGAGAAGTAAAAATTCCCATTGATTTAAATGGGGAATTTAGTCTCTTGAATGCTAGAGAGGTCTCCAAAGCATTGTGATTTAAATCAATGTCAATGTTTTTGAATTCTCAGTTCTCCCCTATATTGCAATTGCTTTGCCCCATAAAGCCTCCACTTTTCTTTTGAACATACAATGCATAAAGTTGTGTTATGTATGCAACTTGCACCAATGGTAGAGCAGTGGGGAAGCTTACGAGCAATCCATGCATTTTGTTTCCTTGTCTTTCATTAGAGAAAATCGATGTTACAACACTGTACTCTGCAGCATCTGTCTCCATAGGGTTAGACTAATGTCAAGCTCAGAGACAGCTAAGTAAATAAGCAGTAGTCATCTGCAGCCCCAAAAATTTCTTCCAGCTTTCCCTTCTTATTTCAAACCAGACGTCAGTGAGCTTCCAGCTTTGCCCAAACAAATACTCCATTAAGAAAACAACCTTCACCTGAGTCGGAAGTGCTACGTGAAATATGGAGATTAATGGAAGATGCAACGAAGCAGGAAATCTGAGCCAAAGATTTGTTGTAACTTGATAAAGTAGGAAAATGTAATCTTGAATTATGTGATTCTCAATTACAGTACCTCAATAAAGAAGTCATTTACATGTCAGAGCATGTACCAGAAATGCAATACAAGTAACTTTTTTTAATGTATGTGGGGGGTTATATAATTTTTATTTCTTTGTAAATGACATCATGTATTTGCCCAATCAGATTTTAAGATTTTGTAAAGGTCAGTTGTTACTCAGTCGTTACTCAGTTGTTACTGATAATTACTAATGCTACACTTTCTCACCTGCTAGCTGGAAAACACATCCTATTCGTCAAGCTTGTCTGTTTTTCAAACATTCACTTTATTATTGTTAGTGGGATGTGCAACAAATTGGAGAATGCAGTAAAAATTAACCCCATGGATAATAAAGACATTTCCAGTATACTGCTCCCACTGAGCTGAATTTATTTTTCTTTTTTTGTGAATAATAAAATTCTAATCTATTGTTTCAAATTTCTGCCAATTAAAAAATAACTAGTATAAAAGCCTGTGTACATGGGCCAAGGTCCGAGTGATATTAACCCTTTGAGTGCCAGAGGGATATGCAATGCATTACTTTGCAATGCGTTACGTACCCCTCTGGCACTCAAAGGGTTAAGAGGTTGGTCCTGCTCTGCATCCTGCTGCTGACACAGTCATGCACTGTAGAGACTGTCCGAAAGCACAGAATGCTCCCAGCACAGAACTCCCAGCATTCTGTGCATTCGGGTAGTCTCTGCTGCACATGAGGCTTCTGACAAACATCCTAGCGAATTATTATGTAGGATAATATAAAGGGAAAATGTCTGTATACTGAGAAGCAAACTATTGAAGGATATATTTATATGTGCATAACACTATTCCACTTTACCATGTAGATTTAACCATTTGAATGCCAGAGAGTTATCCAGTGCATTCAATACCTCTCTGGCTGTTAAATCATTAAAGGTAAAGTAAACCTTTTTATGAAAAAATACTTTTTACAGGGCTTTTCCTGCTGAGTATAAAAAGGATACTCCTACACCTGAATAAATGGCACCCTGGAACCCATGGTTTCTGATAACAGAGTTCAGACCGCAGTCCTCTCTGCACTCCGTTATCAGCCGTGGAGCGAGCAGTCTCTACTGAGCATGACTGCACCTCAGCCATTGATACCTGGCACTGTGGCCCGTGTATAAAGACATAAAAAGAGACAAGCATATGTTTTGCTATGAAGCCAACTAGCCAAGAAGTGTTCTTTTTTATTTGCTGTGACTAGTAACCCTATGTGCCCTTATCAAACTAGCACATATTTGTAATTTCTCTCATTTCTGCTGTCTGAAATGATTAGGTAAAAAACACAGTGAAAGAATTGTCAGGTTGGGCAGTTGGGGAAGCAATTAGGAAAGAATCTCTGTGCATTCCAGGTTTCCAGGGACGCCAATGACATCACAGATCAAAGGTTGATGTCCCAGGACTGTAAATTTGAGAATCATGATATCTTCAGTGTTTCAGACAGATGATCACACATTTCGGTCTTAAAGAATAAACAGGCTAATATATGTAAATGAAAAAGAGATGCAGTATTGGAAAGACCAACTTAAATGCATTGGACACCATTTAAAATCCCCATTGAAAGCATTTTTTGTAAACTAGTTTGGGTTCATATATATATATATATATATATATATACGGTATATATATATATATATATATATATCTCCTATATAATAATCCGCAAGGATGTTTGTCACGATGCAGTCATGCCCAGAAGAGACTTCCCGCGTTCAGGTAGTCTCTACTGTGCATGACTGCATTGCATGAGTGAGGCGACACAAGACTGCATCGCATTGAGCAGTCAGGTAGCGCCGCTGCCTTTTAACCTTTTCAGTGCCAGAGGGGTACGCAATTCATTGCAAAGCAATGCGTTGCACACCCCTCTGGAACTCAAAGGGTTAACATTACCCACACCTTGGCCCGTGTGCACAGGCTTTTACACTAGTATAAAATAATCCACCAGATGTATGTTTGTCCGATGCAGTCATGCTCAGCAGAGACTGCCCGAACACAGGCTGCATATATGGAGTAGAGAGTAACCGGACGCAGGGCAGAGATGTAGACACAGCCGTTGGTATCGGCCGTCACGCACTTAATAGAGAGAGAGAGAGAGAGGTCCAGTGTTAAAGCATTCTCTCCATATGTCTAACTTGCCCAGATGCACAATCCCTGAAGATCTGTACAGCATGCAAAATGATGGGGCAGCACCCGTGGGACTTATCAAAAGCTATTCACTAGACACAAAATCAACAAATCCGGTCAATGTTTCGGTCCCAGTAGTGGACCTTTCTCAAGACAGTTTAAACAAACAAAAGCTTGGATTTAAATACCCTTACACACTCAAGTGTTGCCCATACCGCTGATGACGTCATCACCCACCGTCACTCAGACTGCTGGAGGTGGACATACCTCATTGGTCAATAGGACCACCGGAACGTAGGTCAAAGGGTAATTCTTTGGTAAATAATATGTGCTATCAAACTTGGTGTAAATGAGATCTTATCACTTACAAAGAATGTTGCGTGAAAATGTAAAAAACCCTGTGCCTCGAAATCACATATCAGAATAATCGCGTCCCTACCGCACGTCTCCTTCCCCTCCGGGACACGCCAGCTTCTCCCTGATGAGGATGAGTAGCACGTTCTCATTGGTGGGAGCGTGTGTATTGGCGGATCAACTGACCAACCGGAGCGCTCAAAAAAGTCAAATGCCATAGAAGGCATGCTGTGCAATATGAGGGAGATCCTGCAGAGTCCTTGTGGTTCTAAACTGTATTAACCAAACCAACGTATGTCACATACACTGTTAAGCAAATCTGTCAATGTTCTGTTCTATATTCTGGTGAACCAGCACTGGTGCACCAGAATATAGAACAGAACATTGACAAATTACCCTTCGACCTACGTTCCAGTGGTCCTGTTGACCAATGAGGTATGTCCACCCCCCAAGTCCGAGTGACGGTGGGCGGGCGATGACATCATCAGAGGCATGGGCAACACTTGAGTGTGTAAGGGTATTTAAATCCAAGCTTTTGTTTGTTTAAATTGTCTTGAGAAAGGTCCACTACTGGGACCGAAACGTTGACGGATTTGTTGATTTTGTGTCTAGTGAATAGCTTTTGATAAATCCCACTGGTGCTGCCCCATCCTTTTGCATTATATATATATATATATATATATATATATATATATATATATATATATATATATATATATTAGGGATGCGCCGATACCATTTTTTTAAGACTGAGTACGGGTACCGATACTTTCACCAAATACTCGCTGATACCAATTACCGATACTTTTTTTGCAGTGCCATTTGACAGTTTTCTAAGGGGTGGTGAGAGGGTGCAGTGGAACTGAGTGGGAGATGGGGGGGCTGAGGGGAAGCAGGGGAACTGAACGGGAGAAGTGGGGGGCTGAGGGGAACTGAATTGGAGAAGTAGGGGGCTGGGGAGAACTGAGTGATAGAAGTAGGGAGGCTGAGTGGGAGAAGTGGGGAGGCTGAGTGGGAAATGGGGGGGCTCTCAATGGGGCTGATGCATGGCAATGGGGCTGAAGCCATGGCTTTCTGCTAAAGAACAGTGAGATTGTGCCAGGGTCTCCCTGGAAAGCTGCAAAGAAGTTTACAGCTTGTCCAGTCTGTGCCAAGCTGCAGCTTCTGCCTGCCTTACCCTCCAGCTACCCACTGTAATTTCCAACTCTGCCGGGTGCTCGCTGTTCTCTCACGAGTCCCGGCAGAGGTCAGCATCGGAACATTGCCATGGTAACCCGCAGCAACGCTCCAACGCTGCAGGAGGGAGAGAGGCACCTGGACAGCATTGTGAGCAGCTCCTCGGGCTCCCTCTCTGCAGCACCGACCCTGACACAGGGTATCCGTGCTGGCATTGGCCACATTTGCGCGAGTGCGAGTAGTTGTGCAAATGCCGGTATCAGCACCGATACCAATACCAGTATCAGTTTCGGTGCAACCCTAATATATATATGTTAACCTCTTGGAGGCTAGAGAGGCCTCCAGCTTAGTGATATGCAATGCATTGGAGACCTTTAGAGCATCCAAGGGGTTAAATAAATAAACATCTTTATGAATCCCAAGAACTTTATAGGGCAATTCCATGACAGCAATCAAATATTTCCACCTATTTATGATCTCCTAAATGCTTCCAAGCTATAAACGTTATACACAGCTTCTCTCCCAGCACATATATTTAACTTTCCACCCACACGCTACACTAGACTTATCCAAGCCCTACAGCCAAGAATTCATGTCAAAATTAATATCAGACCCACCCAAAGCTTGTTTTTTCTCCTCTTTTCTCCTTCCACACAATACATTATTGCCCACACTCACATTCCTTTCATTTTCAATTAGAAAGGACCTGAAATTTTTACTTTAAACTTTACTGTGCAGTACAGAGGGTACAGCCCTATCCCATTCTGTCACTGTTTTTCTATCAAAACAATTAGTACACAGCATCTCAATGAATGTTTTTGATGACGCATTAAGAAAGTATGATACATGTCTCATTATGCTTTTTCTATTAGCCCTCACTAGCGTCAAAAAGTTATGATTATTATGCTAGTAAAAACTCCTTGTTTGTCTGAAAGGTTTCAGTGCCTGCATGGCAAGGAATGTAAAAGTGTTTGTTTCGGTTGAGGAAGATTTCTCTTTTAGGGCTGTATTCAATAAGGCATGGTAAAACAGTTGGTAAGTGGAAAACCAATACCAAACGATAGCCATGTCTGTGTAGTTCAGCTATTGAATAAGCTGTCTACCAGAAGGGACAGAGAGGCTGTACAACACACGTAACATGCGCCTGGGAATGTAGCTAACGTTCTACATTATCAGGCGTCGCTAAAACAAGTTCAAAATCACAGCCAGTCAACACACAACAAAGTATTAAGTAAATTCAAATAATTCTATATATACCCCAAAATAACTGGCACATACTGCCTGTATTTGGAGGTTCTCAGAGCTACAGCACACTGCCCAGGAGCAGAGGATAGACATAGCAACACAGAGAGACAGGACCACACATTGGAGACAGGTAAACTTGGAGTGGGGAGCGAAGAGAGTTGCATACATGGCCTTCTCATGTGCCACACTTACTAGAACCTCCAGAAAGGACAAGGAGTACATTACCATCCAGAGGAGGCTACTGAGGGAGACCAGACTCTACAACAGGAGGTATATGTGCACCATGGAGAGAACTGCAGCCACTGTCAGCAGTCTGGAATCACAGCATGCCATCTTCCACACTGAAATATACCATATAGGGACTGTACTCAGAGATTTGCTTGGCCAGCTGTTTGCTGAAATACGCAAGCATAATTGCATCCAGAGGCTGCTGGTGGAGAGCCCAACAGTATACCGAGGGGCCAACAGCAACCACCTCCCCCTCAAGTGTGACACCCTCAACAACACCAAGACAGCCAAGAGTCACCAGTCAGCAAGGGCATCCACATCTGCATCCCCTCCCAAACATTAAAAAAAAAGAGCAACATGTTTTCTAAAAATAAAAATGCACTTTTTGATAACATCATGTGTTTTATTCATTCAGGTATCTAACAAGGTCAGTGGCAGAGATGCCTCCAATGCATTGCAAAGCAATGTACTGAACACAACTCTTGCACATTTTACTTGATGGGAAAATATTTGAGCAATGGTAACCAAACATGAAGTTCAGCAACAGCTGATGGGAAGTATTTCACAAACTAAATCTAATCACACACAGGATCACTGTTACCACACAGGGAAAGTAGCACTTCAACACAAAGGTACACCTCCTTAGCATGGGATTATGTCAGACGCAAACTCCACTTTCACAATACAGAGTGTCTGAGGCACAAACATATCCCTTTCAGCAACAGGTGTGCATCCTGTAGGGTCTGTGTTCATCAGGGATGTGCTTGTGGGTAGTGGAGGAGTCTTAGTGGATTCTTGGGATACTTGAGGGGCACACAATGCATCACTCAAATATGTGTTATGTACTCCTCTGGCACTCCAGGCTGGTTGAACATATGCAAGATATGCATGTTGTCTTGACGGAAGAACCAGTCACACTTCACTGTTCACTGCTAACAGGGGACATTTGTAAATGTCATATGATGTCCCTTAAATATTCAAACATATGGCTCTTGTACGGGTCCTCAACATTAAGGGTGGCCGGAAAGTGAGAAAAATTTCCCTCATGACTTTTTGCGAAAAATTAATGTTTTTTTCTCTTTTTCTGCGAAAGTCTTCTCCTTTTCTCCAGTGCAAAATTTTCCTCCTTTCTTGCTATTCCAACAAATTTTTTCACTTATTCCACCACATTTTTCTCCTTTTCCACCACATTTTCTTCTATTCCAACACATTTTTCGCCTATGTTTCCTATGGTACAACTTTTCCCAGAACAGCATTAACCCCTTAATGACCATTGACGTGGCAGGGCCGTCACGCTGGTCCCGCACTTAAGGACCAGTGACGGTCCTGGCACGTCACGTACCTGTAGGAGCGCGGTGAGTAATACCGGGGACTGAAGTTAATCACTCCAAGACTGGAGCGATCTCTTTCAGTCCCCCGTTCGGCGTGCCGCCTCACGTGATCAGTCACATAGGATGGCACGTCAAAGTTTCCTATGTGGTCATTAAGGGACAGCACACCCCGGGACCGCTGGCCCTTAAGGGGTTAATTCTTCTGAGCGCTATAGTGGAGAAATAAGTAGCTGAAAGTCAAAGTTGTGAGTCCTAATGCAACATATACCTTGAAAAAATTGTTGACATGCAGAGTGCAATTGTCCTTTGCCCACAACGCTAACTACCTGCTTAAATGACACTGACACATATTCATGATGATGTCAAGAGATAAAAAAAAATTAACTACAACCTACAATGTGGCAGATGTGTATGGTAATGGTGGTGTGTATGGTAATGGTTGTGTGGATTTGGCATGCTGTGATTGATGTGTGAATGTATGTATTATTATTATTATTATTCTTTATTTATATATGTAGCGCCAACTAATTCCGCAGCACTGCACAATTGGGAATAGACATACAGAAGTATTAATAGTACAAATCAAATGTGGAGAACAGAAGGATCAGAGGGCCCTGCTCGTGAGAGCTTACAGTCTAGAGGAAAGTAGGTTTGACACAGAAGGAGTAAGTGCTATTGGGTGTAAGTGCCTCCTGCAACATGAACTGCCAGTCAGTGGGTGGGAGTGAGAAGTGCTGTTGAGTGCAATGGTCCAGGAAAGGGGTGATTGTTGGTGATAATGTTTATGGAGGCAGTTGATAGGCTTCCCTGAAGAGGTGAGTCTTCAGGGAGGGTCTGAAGATTTGAAGGCTGGAGGAGAGTCTGATGGGGCAGGGGAGGGAATTCCAGAACTGAGGTGCAGCACAGAAGAAGTCCTGTAGGCAGGAATGGGAGGATGTAACAAGAGCTGTGGAGAGCAGAAGGTCATGTGCAGAGCGAAAATGGCGAGTGCGAGTGTATTTGCAAATGAAAGATGAAAGATAAGGGAGGGGGGTTATTTTAGTGAGGGCTCTAAGTTAGCACCAGAATTTTGAATTTAATTATGTACGCTAATGGGAGCCAGTGTAGGGATTGACAGAGAGGTTTGGTGTTAGAGAAGCGATGAGTGAGATAGATAAGTCTTGCAGCAGAGTTCATTATAGACTGTAGTGGGGGTAGTCGGGTGAGTGGAAGGCCAATTAGTAATGAGTTACAGTAGTCAAAACAGGACATGATGAGTGTTTGGTTTAGAATTTTGGTAGTGTCTTGTGTGAGAAAGGGTCGGATTCTATAAATGTTGCAAAGATGGAGGTGGCATGAGTTGGAGATTGACTGGATGTGAGGAATAAATGAGGGCAGAGTCAAATGTGACCCTGAGGCAGCGTGCTACAGGGCTTGGTGTGATGGTAGTGTTGTTAACGGTGAGGGTAATATCTGGGGTAAGGCTAGTTGTAGAGGGAGGGAAGATAATTAGTTCAGTTTTGCCAAGGTTAAGTTTGAGTTGACGGGAGGACATCCAGGAAGACACAGCAGACAGACAGTCAGACACTCGGGACAGGAGGGAAGGAGAGAGGTCTGAGGAGAAAATATATATTTGAGTGTCATCAGCATAGAGATGATGGTGAAACCCAGAGGAGTTTTAGTTTCCAAGGGACGCAGTGTAGATTGAGAAGAGCAAGGGTCCCAGTACTGATCCTTGAGGCACTCCAACAGACAGTGGGAGGGGTGGGGAAGTGGAGCCAGAGTAGGAGACACTGAGCGGAGTGGTTGCAGAGATAAGATGAAAACCAGGGGAGTGCAGTGTCACAGAGACCTAGGGAGTGCAGGGCTTGTAGGAGGAGTGGGTGATCTACTGTGTCAAAGGTGACTGACAGGTCCAAGAGAATGAGTACGAAGTAGTGGCCTTTTGACTTGGCAGAGAGCAAGTCATTGGCCACTTTAGTGTTCGCAGTCTCAGTGGAGTGATATATATATATATATATATATATATATATATATATATGTATTGATTACTACAGTAGTTTTTACCAGTATCACGTTTGTGAAAAATGTAAGCTGTCTTAATTCTCAGATTACTGATACACATTACTTATTGGTCATAGCAGTGGCCCACAGTGTGGTAGATGGTAGCAACCCTTCTTCACATCCCTCCTTCTCCGCATCTGTGCTGCTGTTAATACATTTGGCCTGGCTTTCTCTGTCATAGTTTTGAATCCTGAGTGAAGTATCTCCATACTGTGGACTTCATGGACTGTGTGGTTCCAGAGGGGCTGCTATTACTACTGGGGCTAGTTGTTGATGCAATTCTACTGCTACTACTACTAGGTGTCAAAGGTGCAGCACTTCCAGCAGCAGCAGAGACACTTGTCATATCTAAGGTTGTGCATGTTAGTAACTTGGACTTGGAAGCAGCGATGATGCTGATGATGACTGACAGGACGACTGTGTACTTTTTGCCATCTTTGCTTGTTCAGGGTCAGAGATTTCAATGGTTTTCTCATACAGTTTATAGACAGGCACAGCGTTCCTTCTCACTAGTGGAAGACTGAGCCTTTGCATTTCTTCTAACTTTCTGGACATGTCATCATCTCTCTCACTATCAACTTAATCTGTATCTTCTTGCCCACTACCCTTATATTTTTCTAACCTTTTAGACGTATCAAACAATGTCTTTTTATTTTTACTTTCACAAAGTTCACTACTGCTTTGAGGACATGTGTTTAGGTGCTTGATTGTCTCACTGTCGGATGCAGAAGTTGGTTCAGCTGCTACACCTTCCTCCGCTATGCCATCACCAACACTATGCAACTTGTTATCATCTTCAGTGTTCTTCGTAAATGTTTTTTTTTATAGTACTGACACTGGTGGTGCTGGAACTTCTGGTGGGACCTTGACAAACTGCATCCACCTTGGAGAGGGATCATCATCATTCATTGCTGCAGTCAATTTTCAAACTACCACTTTGCTCCCACGTCCCTGCACTGCTCCACATTTCCCCTCCCCTGCCCCTTGTGTGTTTGCTGAACATTACCCAACTACTGTGTGTGTTTTTACTCTCTACAGTACACATCTGATGTGATGGAGTGCAATGTCTTTCCTTAGTCCTCAACAAAATTCTCAATGTCGTCTGCTGTTTATCAAGTCTGCCTTAGTCACAGAGCTCACATAAGGCTGCCAGTCAGCTGTCTGTCACTTAATATATTTATTTGTTAAATTATTTATGAATTCATGTTTTATTTATTTTTTTTTTTTTTAATTTTTTATTATATTTGTTTTTATGTTGTCCACCCTATCTTATCACAGTATTTCCAAAAAAAAAATATAACTGAAAATCAAAATCAATAACTTCTTTCCCCAGACTTCCCCATCACAGAGACAATAAAAGCAATATCAGCAAGAAAATTGGACCTCAGCTGCTTTTGTCTTGCCTGTCAGTCACACCGAATTTTGGGGTATTTGGGGTCAACCTCCTTTCTCCCATCTTCTCCCCAGACTCACCTGATACAGAGAACAAATGTCATACCTAAAAGGCTCCCTAAACTAAGCTTCAATTCCCCTTTATTTGCATAGCTTCTCTAGTTCAGTGTGCTGCTTTCTCCTCTCACAAACACAGAACGGTATGCTGTGAGAGCCTGACAGCCTTTTATATGTAGAAAAGTAGAGAAAACTTTTATGTGGTGGGGAAAAATTTTCTTCTCATTGATTTCAATGCAATGAGCTAGGTGAAAAAAGCAGGAAAATGACACTTTTCTCGGAAAATTATTTGCAACATGGGAGGTGACTTTTTCACCGACTTTGGTTTGAGGTGAAAGTTTTCTCCCATCCCTACTCAACACCTTATAACAGAAAAACAAACAAAAAGAGCGTCCAATAGTGTAATACATTCAAAAGTAGGAATGTGACATAAATATAATAAAATGGGTACTCACAAATCAATTATACTATTGGATGCCCTTCTGTTTGTTTTTCTGTTATACGATGAGACATTTGGAGAGAACGATTTTTGAAAGTGCTGCCCAGTTTGTAAAAGACATAGCCTATTGTTTGTATTACAGCTGAGTTTGGTGGCAGCTTTCAATATCCCTCAAAGGTTCTGTTTGCTGTTCTGCACATATGTGTACTAACAGCCAACATCTGTGTGAGTATAACTCACTGTGGTTTTTCAGTGGTGGTGATTTACCAGTGGATTCAACACAAGGGGTGCCTCTTGTCCTTTTCTCTCCTGTTCTATTTTACTACTCACCACCTTGCTCTTCATGGTGTTGATAATCACTGAGACAATAACTTTCTTTAAAGGCCAACACATATCAATGGTCCATTGGGGAATTGTCATGTGTCTCCTTTGTTCCATTGTGCAGAAAGAGATATTCCCTCATCAAGTCCTACCATATGGCTCATTTCATTTGCATGGCATTTTGCCATATGTATTAACATTCAGTAGCACTAAGAAGCAGCAGGAGGAGCACTGTAGGGAAGGGAAGTCAGCTTTTCAACAAATTAACTTATATATCCCCCTGTTACATGATGGATCATACCATGGATCTTGTAGGAAGAAATGATAGGAGTTAAACATGTACCAGTGTTTGCAGGGTTATAGGTCATATCCCTGTAGTGGTAATGTCATCATGCACTTACAAAATTCCATATATCAGTTGAATTCACTTGAAGTCACTTGGAACCATCCATTGGTTGCAACTGCATCTGTTCATTACATTGAGTGCTATGTAGTTGTGATGCCCAAGTAGGTATTTTCAAGGCTGGTGGGTTAGGTGGATCTCAGACATACTGCGGAGTGAAACATATCATTACGTATTGTGCAAGTGTGTTTTCATACATTCCCCATACATAATCAAGTACATACATGTATCATGTTTGATTCATGCATTCTACTCACAGTAAAGAAGTCTGAGATAAGCCTGTTGTGTGTCTCCACCCCTCTCAGATCTCATCATCATCAGGCTTGGGGAAAAAGCACCTCCACAAAGGGTTCAGGATCCACATCATTCACTAAATGTGTGTCCACTGCGTTATTGTGGAGTATGACACACACAAGCAGGGCCGGATTTACATCTCAGGAGCCTGTAGGCACAGAAAGCTGAAGCGCCCCCCCCCCCCGCCAAAAAAAAAAAAAAAAGTTCAAAAAGTTTTGACTGAAATATTTTTCGATTAATCGGATAAAAAAAATGCTAATTTTTCATTATTTAAACTGATTTAATGAACAGTGTTAAAAACAAACAGCAGAATAAAAAACTTAACACATTAACATGTGTCATTGTTATTATTTTACTATGGGGTCTATGCACCTCTTTCTCCCCCCTTGTACTTCTCTCTCTCCCCCTTGTGCCTCTACTTCTCCCCCCTTGTACTTCTCTCCCCCCCTTGTGCCTCTATTTCTCCCCCCTTGTACTTCTCTACCCCCCTTGTGCCTCTCTCCCCCATGTACCTCTTTCTCCCCCATGTACTTCTCTCTCCCCCTTGTGCCTCTTTCACCCCATGTACTTCTCTCTCCCCCTTGTGCCTCTTTCACCCCATGTACTTCTCTCTCTCCCCCTTGTGCCTCTTTCACCCCATGTACCTCTTTCTCCCCCATGTACTTCTCTCTCCCCCTTGTGCCTCTTTCACCCCATGTACCTCTTTCTCCCCCATGTACTTCTCTCTCCCCCTTGTGCCTCTTTCACCCCATGTACTTCTCTCTCCCCCTTGTGCCTCTTTCACCCCATGTACCTCTTTCTCCCCCATGTACTTCTCTCTCCCCCTTGTGCCTCTTTCACCCCATGTACTTCTCTCTCCCCCTTGTGCCTCTTTCACCCCATGTACTTCTCTCTCCCCCTTGTGCCTCTTTCACCCCATGTACTTCTCTCTCCCCCTTGTGCCTCTTTCACCCCATGTACTTCTCTCTCCCCCTTGTGCCTCTTTCACCCCATGTACTTCTCTCTCCCCCTTGTGCCTCTTTCACCCCATGTACTTCTCTCTCCCCCTTGTGCCTCTTTCACCCCATGTACCTCTTTCTCCCCCATGTACTTCTCTCTCCCCCTTGTGCCTCTTTCACCCCATGTACCTCTTTCTCCCCCATGTACTTCTCTCTCCCCCTTGTGCCTCTTTCACCCCATGTACTTCTCTCTCCCCCTTGTGCCTCTTTCACCCCATGTACTTCTCTCTCCCCCTTGTGCCTCTTTCACCCCATGTACCTCTTTCTCCCCCATGTACTTCTCTCTCCCCCTTGTGCCTCTTTCACCCCATGTACTTCTCTCTCCCCCTTGTGCCTCTTTCACCCCATGTACTTCTCTCTCCCCCTTGTGCCTCTTTCACCCCATGTACTTCTCTCTCCCCCTTGTGCCTCTTTCACCCCCATGTACTTCTCTCTCTCCCCCTTGTGCCTCTTTCACCCCCATATACTTCTCTCTCTCCCCCTTGTGCCTCTTTCACCCCATATACTTCTCTCTCTCCCCCTTGTGCCTCTTTCACCCCCATATACTTCTCTCTTTCTCTCCCCCTTGTGCCTCTCTCCCCCATGTACTTCTCTCTTTCGCTCCCCCTTGTGCCTCTCTCCCCCATGTACTTCTCTCTTTCGCTCCCCCTTGTGCCTCTCTCCCCCATGTACTTCTCTTTCGCTCCCCCTTGTGCCTCTCTCCCCCATGTACTTCTCTCTTTCGCTCCCCCTTGTGCCTCTCTCCCCCATGTACTTCTCTTTCGCTCCCCCTTGTGCCTCTCTCCCCCATGTACTTCTCTCTTTCGCTCCCCCTTGTGTCTCTCTCCCCCATGTACTTCTCTTTCTCTCCCCCTTGTGCCTCTATCTCTCCCCCGTACCTCTTTTTCACTTTCCTGCACTGATGACAGCCGGAGCGCAACCACTCCAAACGCGGAGACGCCGCATGGAGCGTGAAGGGGTTTTCTTCCTCTGTCTGGGCGCCAGTTTTAAACTGGCCTCAGAACAGAGGAAGAAAATACCTGCACGCTCCACGCGGCGTCTCCGCGTTTGGAGTGGTTGCGCTCCGGATGTCATCAGTGCAGGAAGACAGCAGTATCCGGCGGCTGTGGGGCTGCTGGGCGGCACAAAAAAAAAAAGTGTAAAAAAACCAAAACGATCCCAATGACAGGCGCCCCTCTGTGGGGTGCGCCTGTAGGCAGATGCCTACTCTGCCTTATTATAAATCCGGCCCTGCACACAAGTATTATATCACTGCAATTATCCAGGCAATGAAATCTAGTTTTGAGGAGGCCAAAGGTGTGTTCTATAGCATTCCTGGTCCTCATGTGAAACTTATTGTAGCAGTGCTGCGCAGGTTTTTGTGGATTTGGAACAGATGTGAGGAGCCACGGGTTGCAGCCATATCTTGCATCCCCTGTGGAAAAGAAATGACATCGTGACACATGTACCACATGGTTATGTGGATGATGTTGTGCAATGGGACATACTTATTGTGTCTAATGACCATGCTAAGTTAGGGTCTTCATTAATCATGTGATTGCCTCTGTGTATGTTATGTGATGTGACTCACACCACAACCATTCTTCTGTATAAGTCCCATTCTCAAAGTCCCGGTATACGGAGGAGTACCTGAGGATGTAGGAGTCGTGACAAGTGACAGGATAGGAAGCACAGAAAAGTGTTATCCTCATGTTGTCATCACACACCATCTGAGCGTTGATGGAGTGGAAATGTTTTCTATTTATGAACACATGTCCCATCATGCAGAGGAGTTCTTTTGCGCACATGTGTGCAGTCGATGACACCCATGTCTCTGGGTATGCCTCCCCTTGTGTATAATGCCTGCTTGACATATGCCTACTCCATCTGCGTGGCCTGTCAGCACCTGGCCCAACACACTTCAACATGTAGTCTGGGACATCCCAGATACATATCCCTTGGTGGACTGGAAGGATCCAGTTGCCATAAAATGGATGGCACACAGCACCTTCTCCATGCCGAATAGGGCATGATTGGTGCTGGCTATGGGGTCCATGTCATCTCTGATAACTTCATGTAGGTCAACAATGCTGTGTGATGTCAACCTGTAGTGGACTATGACCTCAGCCTCCTCCATTCCAAAGACCTTGACCCTTGTCTGATATATAATTCGTCTTGGCGGGTGTTTGATCTCCCTGTGCTGCTCCACAGGTACTTGTGGCTGGGGGAGGTGCTGCTGCCTGGCCTGGTCCTCCATGTGGAGATGGCCTTCTGGCTGGTTCACCAAACGGAGTATGCGACCTTGCAGCAGCCAGCAGGTGTGTTTGGGAATCCTGGGGCTCCCTACCCCTGGCATGCCCCCTCCTCTGATGCCTTATCTGGTATTTCAGTGGAAACATGATAGTCGTAATCACTGTCTGTGTGGACTCACTATAAACACACCATGTTCCTGGATGGTGGGACGCCCCTTTAAGACAGAGGTGGAGTGTTTGCCAGGAGCAGTCATTAGGTAACAATGGACCAATGAGAATGAGGCTGTTGTCCAGGTGAGTGTATGCCAGTGTTGTTGTTGTTGTTTGAGTTTGTTTGTTGTGATTGCTGTTTACCTATCAGGTGTGTGTGTGTGTGTGTGTGACACATTGCCCTGTGTGGTTGATGATGGCAGTGCACCTTGGTTATCTGTTGCCTACTGATCTTGCACAGTTAGGCTTACATTTCTGTGCTACTGACAGGTGTGCATATTGTCTTGTATGGACATACAGTACATCTTGGTATGTTTTAACCCCTGGCATGCTGGGGGAGCGTGCCATGGATTGGTTGATGTTAATTTGCACATCGCTTGTTCCTCAGGGGTTTCATAGGTTCGTGTTGGTTGTCAGGACTTGTGTGGATGGCATGCATATTTGAAGGGTGCTTTCCTGGCACTTCAGGAGTTATTTTTGCATTTGTTGTCATTGTGCTCTGTCCTAACTGTTGTGTGAGCTGTTTGTTCCCTGTTTTATTTTGTTCTATGGGGAGTTAACCTTCGTTTTATGTTGAACACCAAGGAAAGTACAAGCAGAATTACCGTGAGTTAACATATCTGTTTACTGTGTGTTAGTACTCACCATACACAACTGAATGGCACATGCCTAGAGCTGTTCCACTGATGTATTTGGGCTAAATCTTACCAGCTGTTGTGATTTTTTAGCGCACGTTAGCAGGTCACAATATGGATAATCAAACACCAAACTGTGCTTGCAAAACTACAGTCGACAATTTTTTTTTTTTTTTTTTATGGTAGTAATTGAATCGAGACTCTAGGCTCTTTCCTAGCATAGGGTGTGGTAATATTGGTCCAGGACATACAATGCGCCACCTCCAAACCAACAGGACATACACTGTGGCACAAACTAATAAAGGTGATTTTCATAAAAACTATGTTACAAGCAAATGACTACACAATATATGTTCAGTTTTTAATTATTTTTAACATTAACTAACTTATATTAATGTGGGAAGTCCACTTCAGGGCCTAAACATTAACATTTAAAGGAGAAGCAAACTTTTTTCTAAACAAAACCTATATGTTACAGAGCTTTTCCCTGCCGAGTAAAACAAAGGCACTCTCACCGCTGTTAGATGTTTTATTCAAAATAACAGTCCAGGAAGTGCATTCACTGTGTGTTTACTTACTGTTCGTTCTAACTGACAGCATGACTCAGAACTTTCTATCATATTCTATAGAGAACTGTTTGTCTTTGACTTTTCTCTCAAATAGAATGTAACACAATAACTAATTGGAATTTGACCACTAGAAGGCACTGTTAAAAAAAACAAGAACTCTCAGCAGTGGGAATACCCTTATTTTACTCAACAGGAAAAGGCCTACAATATATATTTGTTCATAGTTTACTGCTCCTTTAAGCAGGGTTTATGCATTCACTTCTGGAGAAACACACAGAACCATAATTCCCTGACACAAAGAACATTATATAAATTGGATAAAAATGTACAATTTTATTTAAAGAGATTATTCTGTCTATCACTATTTCTGTAAATATTCAAAGCAGGGACACGGGGATCACTTCCCCTCATCTCTCTCTTCTTCTACACAACCGCAGAATCTCTGCCAGAGGAAAAAAAATGTAATTTTAGAAAAGTGTCTAAAATCCTGTCAGAACGTGGAGTCAAGTTAAACTTAATTGTCCTCTCATACCCCGCAAGCTATCATTTTCAACTACATATCATACTTTGATTAGCACATTTTTTAAACAAATATATTTTATAATACTAGTCATATTTTTATTGTAAATAAAAATTGTACTTCACCTATTTTCCATTGTGCAGGTATCTCATATAATAAACACAGATCATCTAACACAGAGGAGATGCGTGCTATCTAATGTCTCCAGATCTGAATCCCTACAAATATTACTTATAGAAATGAGCACTCAATTTCTTTCAACTAGGGGAGGCTGAGAGATAGCATAGAAATGTCCTCAAATATATAAAATTAACTTAAAATAAGCATCAATGTATTGATGCAACTTCAGAAAATAAAAAATGGAAATAAACACATTGTCTATAAAGTCATATATCATGTAGTCATACACATGTTAGACCCATTTAAGCTGATTTCACTTAATCGCAGTTTAGAAAATGGCATATGGTGTCTGCAGGGAAAGGCTATACATTCCATTGCGGAGAAATTGGACCTCAGTATCCAGTGGCCATTAGATTACCGTAAAATCTCAGGTATAATACGCACCTGTGTATAATACGCAGGTGCATATTATACCAAAGATTTTGGGGGAAAACAAGAGTGCCTATGTATGATACGCACCCTTGTTTTCCCCCCTTGCTAAAAAATTATAAAGGCTGGCCGATCCCTTCCCTCCCTCCCCCGGGTCAAATCCGCTCTCAAAACAAGCCTTACTAGCTTGAAGTTAAACGTGAAGTCCGCATCTTCTTCTGTGGATAAGGCAAAATAAAGCTTTATGCACAGCGTCCCTGCAGGTGGCACACTTCCCTTTGCCGCCCGCTTCCATCAATGGGCTTGCAGGACCTTCCGCCTACAGCCAATGGTAATGCCCTGTGTATCAGGGCATTATCATTGGCTGTAGGCGGAAGGTCCTGCAAGCCCATTGATGGAAGCGGGCGGCAAAGGGAAGCGTGCCGCCCGCAGGGAACCTGTGCATAAAGCTTTATTTTGCCTTATCCACAGAAGAAGATGCGGACTTCAAGTTTAACTTCAAGCTAGTAAGGCTTGTTTTGAGAGCGGGTTTGACCCGGGGGAGGGAGGGAAGGGATCGGCCAACCCTATTTTTTTTTTATTTTTTAAACTCTCGTGTATAATACGCACCCCCCACTTCACATAAGGTGAAGTGGGGTAAAATTGTGCGTATTATACCCGAGATTTTACAGTAGTGCACTTCATGTTTTTTTATGACATGGCTTTTTAATTTGTAAAGGTTAATAAAACCCTAATAGTTTAATCTTACTAAAACATAGGCTGTGTCTCCCAGACTAATGCTAACTTGATCTGGTAGCAATGGTTAATAATTTCCGAGTTGTATGGATGAATACAGGTAATTTCCCAATGACTAGGGAGGAGGTCCATGATCTGCAACTCGCTCTATGGGAATAGGATCCCATCCTGTGGGATTTTGGCTCTGCTCTTTAGGGGTTAGAGATATTAGTCTCATCTCCCATAAAGCTAGCCACTAATCATGAACAGGAAGTGAAGGCTCCTTCCACCTGATTTTAGGGAAACTGCGCAGGATTGGGGTTATGTGACTCAGCATATATTAACCTCTGAGCTAAAGGACCCAGTTAGCAGTAGTCAGGGGCACATAGGCGGCATTAAATCTAGATCAGCATATTTGTGTTTACTGTTCCTTTATCTAGGGACATTTTATTTTTAGATGCCTGTTTTATTTTTGAAGTGCTTACATGAGGAGCAAGGGTTTTGATAATAGCCAGAGGACTTCTATTCAAATAACTACATATTTTATTTATTTTAATAAATTTTATTTTTTCATGTATTTTACTTTAGTTACTTTTTATGTAATTTTCAGCTTTATGGGGTATATTCCTTGTAAATTTTATCAGTGAGTTTATCTTACAGTTTTCCAATGAAGTCCATGGAAAAATGTGTTTTTTCAAAAACGTTAAAAAAGTTATCACCTGCAGTGGACTCCAGCCATTTGAGTGCTAGAGGGCCAGGCAGTGGTATTTAAAACTTTGAAATGTGTTTGATACTCCTCGGGCACTCAAAGGTTTAAAGGGGTGTCACTCCATTTAAGAATTACTCTGCCCCAGTCAGTGGCCTGAGGAGTTTGCCTAAGTATGGAGCCAGGCCCTTAATCAAAATGTGCTTAATCAAGCAAAAGAGACCTAGGTTTTGAAATCGCCTTTTATTACTTATTTTATTTTTTAATTATTTTACACCTTCTTGTAGTGCAGTAGTAGCTGGATGAAGATCCCCATAGAAAATGTTAATTTATTTATGTGATTCAGGCATCTTCACGCATTCTAAAAGATAGAGGGAAAAGCAGGGTCATTCAGGCCCTTCCTTTGGCAATATAATTGAATATGGGGTACTATGGACCCCATACTATTTTTACTTCTACTTCACAAGCAACCTAGTGGTTAACAGAGAGAGAAATAGGGGGCGGTCATATACTTTCCTTGTACCATTTATGCCCCAGTAACATTGGGAATGGAGAAACAGTAAGATCCCGTGGATCCCATTCTTTATTTTCGACTCTCCACCACATTTTCCAAACCATTATTCTAATCAAACTGTTAGCGACAGTGCAAACAGTGCCCATAAGGTAGAACTGCTTTTAATGCATACTAAGAGAGAGCTTGCATCATAGTTGTGAGTACTTAGAACATCACCACCTGGTGATCCCCATAGATAATTTTGAGTAATAACTTTTGAAAGAAAAATCTCACAGCAGCAGGGATATCCATGTTTTACTCAATTCACAGGAAAAGCTCTAAAACACATTGTTCAGTAAAGCAAGAGTAGTGCTCCTTTAAAACATTTAGCTTATTGGACAGATTTCCAGAGTAACAATTGATAAGGTGCAATTGTCCCAAAGGGACATAAATGTACAATTGTAGTTCAATAGCAGCATGTATAAAGTGTGTCCCCAAAGGGATGACCACCATAAATAAGATATGGACAGACTGAATTCTTCACCGTAATAACCCCAAATAAAATATGGACAGACTGAATTCCTCACCGTAATAACCCCGATAGAAGTAACAGATCTTTGCTCCAAAGGAGCTGGTAAGGTGACTGATAATGCTGTGTATAAACACAGTCGAGCGCAACAAAGGTCAGTTCTGTTCTAACATCAGGATGGTGCAGTTGTCTCTTTAATTGGTACTTTTCACCACCAGACAGGAAATGCTGAGGAAATGAGAGGTCCTGTTTACTTAAAGATTAGGTCAGGGGTGGACAATGTGATGCCTTACAGCTGTAACTGGACTACAACTCCATTACTATAGTCCAGCAACAGCTGTCACTTCTCTTGTCACCCATTCATGGTTTAGTCACTTTGCAGTTCAACTATAGAGGGAGTTGCAGCAGGCTTATCGGGGAGGAGAAGGTCCTTGCTGAATACAGTCACTAGGGTATTCCGTTGAGGCAGAGGATGGGCATCCCCTCAAGTGTACTTGTCAATTGCCAGGAGCAGCAAGCTGTCTATGCCTGGCACTGAGCAAGGCGAAAGAACCAGGTCCAAAATGACATATTCAGGGGTTGATACTCATGAGGATCATATGTTACAGAGTTTATGTGCAACTCTGGAACATTAGAAGATGCTAATTTTCCAGGGAGTGTATTGAATAGCAGCGACATGTTTAGTGCTCACTGAGACACTGCTACTGAATTCTGCTTTTGTCGTTTATGTTAAATTAAAGTAACATACAGTTTTGTTAAAAATCTGTGGCATCCAAGTGATTTTTAATTTCAAATACACCCACATATGTCTCCACAAAGGCCTACATCTGAGATAAGACTCAGAGGGTTTTAGTCATCAAGCTAGGCATACCAACTGCACCATAGGGCTGAAATAAAGAATCTGCATTGCATTAAATGAGATTTTCAATCCCTTCAATGATCTAGATGTGTTTATTGCATGGTATTGGAAACCTCTGAAGCATTCAAGGGATTAAAAGACTTTTTCACTCCTCTCCAACAATGCAGTTGATTTGCTTCAGAAATGCACCTCTTTAGCTTGATGAATAAGTCCTTGTACCTGGTGATCTCACTGAAGTGAGTCTGTAAGCGGTGTGTGTGTGTGGTTCTGGAGTGATTTCTGTTCCTGGTGATACCCGTGATGCCAAAGGTTTAAAAGTTAGGAAAAAAACAAGGGATAATGATTTTACAATAGCTGTTTAGCAAAACTCTGTGATGCATCAGTTTACATCAGTTTACATAGGTCAAAAATAAAAAGAAAATTGGTTTCAGCTGCTCCCCCACCAAAAACAAAAAAATACATGATCACATCTGCTTTTTCAAGGAAAATGAAGTGAAATGGGGTGTAAAACAAGAGAATCCAGTGGAAAAAAAGCATTACAAGGAAAGACAAATGAAATTTGATCATACCTTCACCGCAGAGATGGTAAAAATAATACATATTTCATATGTGACTATTGCCAGCTGTTTCACAATTCTGTAACTGGTATTACATATTTTCTGTTTCACCACCTGCATTGCTAGATGACTTGGAAATACCCTGTAATGTGATGTCTGATTCAGATTATACATATATCAAATAATCTTTGCAGTTGCTTTTATCAATGTGTTGGATCAGGGGCATAACTAGAAGCTACTAGGCCCTGATGTAACATTTAAACCTTCCCACCCTAAAATAAATAAATAAATGGGTTACCCTGTTTGCATGTTCACCTTTGTTTCCATTTACAAAAGGCAGCAGCACTTTAAACTGACAGATTGTACTTTTCCATAAATGAAATACACAAATAGCTTTGTCAACATTGACCATTTGATGGAGGAACACCTCTAATCATCATGACCCCCCCCCCAGAGGCAGGGGCCTGCATGCTTGAAATGCCACCTGCTTCTTCTTCTGCAAGACCTCGTCCACTGAATATTGATTTCTGTCCTGTGAAGACCAGACAGGGAACTAGCATGGTTTCAACGTGTAAATCTCTGCTCATTGAAACTACGGTAGTGCCCTAAAAGGACCTCAAGGTCCTCACACGGCACAAACCTTTATTCAGTGGAAGAGGCTATGCAAGGGAGGCACAACAGAGGAGGAAACAGGTGGCAATGCATGCATGCCAGCCGATGCCTCCTTATTGAGGGTTGTGGTTGATTAGAGGTGTACCTCCATCAAGTGGTCAGTGTTTCACAAGGTCTGATTTATTTTTTTTCAATATTGCATTGAGGTACAGTATTACGAAATGTAACCCTTTGAATGCTAGAGGGTATGCATTGCATTGCTAATCAATGCAATGCACACCACGGGGGGGGGGAGACACACATGGAAGAGAAAGAAGAGACAAAGGGCCATATGTTCAAAGAAGCAGTGAAATAGCTTTTGTCATTTGTAACGACTTTTCAAAGTACAGTGTCATTGGGATCATTAATATTTTCAGAGAGTATTGGTTGTGATTGGAAATATGTCATTTGTCCTGACAGAAATTGTCGTATGTAATGACAAAAAAATGTCTTAACTAACAACAAAAATGTCTTTAAAAATGTCTTAACTAAAGACACAAATTCTCACATTCAGAACACATTCCCTTCACTTTTTTCTTAACGTACAAATTTTGTCATTTGGAAGACATTTTCTTGTGGTTAGTTACGACAAATTTTCTTTACCTCTATACGACACTGGAGAATAGTTTAACCACGCCCCTTTACCCATCAGTTCTGGAGTTGTGTCGTACACAACAGACATTACTAGTTTTTTGTTGTATACTCTATAGAAAATATGTCGTTCATGCATACAGTGACTTATTTTTGTCATTCATACGACAATTTTTTGTCGTTATCCCTTTGAACATACGTCCCAATGAGACAACGTAAACAGACAGCCCCCTTTTTCCCTCCATATAAACTGGGATGTTCCACTTTATATGGAGCCCAGCACTGTTGGAGCAGGCAAGTAGGATGGCTGTCTGTTTTCTTTTCTTCCTGGGCGGAATGCAAGAAAGAGGAGCATTCGCTATCTTTTGAATGCCATAAATGTATGCACTATTTGAGATTGCTCATGTTTGAATGCAAGAAACATACTAATGACTTCATGCTGAATACTAACACATGCTCATAATT
The DNA here is from genome assembly GCA_037306005.1 of Rhinophrynus dorsalis. Lineage (NCBI taxonomy): Eukaryota > Metazoa > Chordata > Amphibia > Anura > Rhinophrynidae > Rhinophrynus > Rhinophrynus dorsalis. The sequence goes on from CM074723.1 coordinate 413,476,185, forward strand.
AATTGTAAAGTTAGATGGACATATGAAAATGTGTAAGAAAAAAATGATAAATAGGAATATCTGGCTCCACTAACTGATCCTGACTAAAAGGCTCAGTAATAAAACCACACAAGGAACTGTCATTACAGTCCCTGAGTTGTCTGAAAGTGGACAGATAAAAAACAGTAACCCAAAAAAACTGCAATTCAGGGAGAGTGCCAGTAATTTCCATGTATCAATATACACATTTATTAAAAACATATTAAAACTTCAGCTGATTAGTATCAGATTCATATAAAACAATACAACTAAATAATACCATAAAATCCTAGTATGTCTAAAGCATATATAGCGCTATATATATGTGTGAAAAGAATTTCACCAAGAGCTCAAAGTAATTCCAGTAAGGAGAATTAACCACCTTAAAAACTCTGAAAGATGGTAAAAAAAATTATATAAATAATAAGAGTATTTGGGAGAATCCAGTATGTAGCGAGCAGGTGTTCTGCAAATAATATTTATGAGGTAGATGTTTCTCCTTCAATATATAATATATGTCCCAGAAGAAGTATCGAGTTTGATACGAAACGCATTGACGATTGAACTCCATTGTGTCTGCTGCTATATATGCTATTATTATATTTATCAGAGACTCATTGAGTCATAACTTGCTACACAATTACGGAGGGAAGGTGTCCATTTTCAATTAACGGCGCTCAAGACGCCTTTAAACAACACATACAAGGGACAGAGCATCGGTACAAGCGGGCGAAGAGAGAAGAGAATAAAGGGGAAGCGAGAGGACAAGGACTCCTTTGAAACTTATTTTACATGCTGAGACTCAACAGGAATATAAAGTAAGAGGCCATCCATATACTGGATTGAGGACTACGAGCTGGGCTCTGAAAGATATTGCATAGTAGCACGCTCACAAGTGTGGACTCTCCAGTAAGGGGCCAACTATATACTTTATTTCATTTTTACCTGCCCTATAATCACTGTATACCGCTACTCTTCCCATCCATTCCATTGATATAGTTCTGAATATTCCCTTAAGCTGATTGTGTGCTCTAAACTCTCTCACACATATGATATCTATCTGCAACATAAGACATATAACACTGCATTAAAAAGAATAGTGCTATTTTCTGCCCATTTACATTGTGCTCAGTTTTATACATTTATTATTTATGTTTTTAAACGTTCTTATATGGTTTTGTAGTAGAATCTCATACTACACTTAGATGCCCTATGGGCTGTCTCTCCCCTATCCTTATTCTGTGAAAATGACAGATAGTGATTAGTAATAAAATGTGAATATCTCAAGCAACACCGATACAAATATAACAAATAATAAAAAAGTGAAAGAGACATAGAGGCAAAGAGTCTAATACTGGGTATGTATGGATATAGCTGCTAAAGGCTCAAAAAATCAAAGAGCAAACATATCACCCCTCAGGAACTGCATCCATCCAAATGAGTGTCGCCTTAACAGCTTTGTCAGGGGATATCAGAAGGATGTGTTGTGCCAACTTTTTGTATGTGCCACCAACCAATGAATGAGCAAGAAGTCAGTCCTATGACCGGAGTTCTGCATAGAAATAGATGCAAAACTCAGTGGGAGTTCAAACTGATTTAAGTAAAGGAAAAAACAAAATAAACTAAAGTTAGCATAAAAACACCCAGAGATGTATCATAAAAATGGATACAAGACCCAAAGCAAGTTGTATATCCACATTCATATGTAAAAGTAGACACACCACCCAAATGTAGCAAAAGAGACATTGTTGCTAGACATAAGTATAGGATCCTTGAACAGATCGTACCGCTCGTAAATACAAATGGTGAGATGATACTAAGTCATTGTCATTTTCACAGGTTTGCAATATCTTTTGAGGTGTTGATTTTTCTGTACTAGGGTTATGTCTCTTACATGATGTTACATATTTAGACTATTTATTGCTGATATGTATATCTGTTTCTATGCTTGATTATATATTGCATATTTTCACTTTATGTGTCTTTGTCTCAGATGCATGTTTTTAATTGAGTTACCTTTATAAAATATTTGTATTTTTTATACAATTCTGAATAAATATTTATATATATATATATATATATATATATATATATATATATATATATATATTGCATATGGGTTGTGTGCCTCATTAGATAGACTACCTTTTGTGTGGCGTGGCCTTTACTCTCTCTTTGTATGGCATAATAGTAATTTCAAACCAAGAGTTTGTGATGTGTACTCTCTCTGTCTAATGGCCGATTCTACTTGATCAAGCTGTATCAGCCACTGGCTGATGAATATATGATGCAAATGCCACCATTCCAGTGATACACACTCTTACATAGTTATGTTGTATGCATATTGTATGTGTCTGCACCCTGTAGATAAAGAGATGATAAAGTGGAAATGCCTTCTCCAGTTCAACACTTCTCCAGTTCCTATTGTAGTCTATGGAACCTATTCACTAAGATCTCCAAAGTTGAAGAATTCTTAGTGCATAGGTTCCATAGAATAACACTTTATCACCTCTTTATCACTGCTTAGTGAATCTCCCCCCATGAATTAGGCAGGATTTGCCAGCCTGAAGCTGATGGAATTGATGGCTTTGTCTCTTGCTCATTGATGAATCAACTCATTGAAGAATCAGCAGATAGCTAACATGCAAATAAATACTTTGATGTCCTTGTGCAATATGCCATTCACCGTACAGTGAATCCCCCTGCTCAGACAGTAACTGTCTTAACCTTGTTTACCATCCCCTTAATGGGATGTCTACTATATTGTTTGACATAACAATGAATTAAAGCAAACCACAAATATTCACCTCCATAGAAATTCTGTACATTTATTTATTTACAAAAGGAAAATTACATTCATGTTCATCTCCTCTGAAATTCTCATTAAACAATCCAGCACATAATGTAAGAATAAAGATAGAACATTATTTATTAACCCGTTGAGCACCAGATGGATGTGTAACGCACTGGTGCTCAATGGGTAATAAGAACAAATCAAACTAGACCACAAAGCAGCTTAACCCTTTGGATGCACAATAGTTCTCCAGTACTTTATTTTACGTTGTATTGATGACTTCTCTAGCATATAAGGAGGGGGATAAAGTATTGATTTATTTCACAGTCCGATTACTGAAGGGGATTATATCGATCAATAATGGACATAGAAAAACTATAATATTGGTTTATCTTATGGAATGTCCTAATGATTAAATAATAACTCCCCTCGCTACTCTTACTTTAATATGGGCATCAATTAGGAGTTAAATTTGTACATTAAATTTTGTTGGGCTATCAACGATTCAAAATATGAATTTATTTAATTATTGATCAAGTCAATGACAATACTGATATTTAACAAAAAGTATTCTTGAACTATATGGTATTGGCTGGCATGCAGTTAGGCCTTATGAACTACTAGTTAATGTTCGCTAGTAAATTAGGTAAAAAAATTGTTGGTGTTTTGTTTCTTTGTTTATGGGGTTTTTTTGTTGTTTTTTTTTTTACAAATCTCATGTCCGCACCCTGGGGTTAGGCTGGCCACATTTGGCCCATGGTGACACATTGGATGTCCATGGGCTAAGTTCTCTCTTTTAATGTCTTTCGCTAAAAACTAGAGCTTATTCTTATTCACATTTTAAAGGGATAGTAATGTCAGAAACAAAGTATTAATTATATGGTAGATACAACTTAAAGAGAGTACTTGCACTTATTTGTATCTCTCAAACCGTTATGGTTTGAGGGATATAGGAAAATAAAGTTCTCTGGTCCCTCCCCTTTCTGCTTGACGAGCTGTAAAGCTGTCAGAAGCAGATTCTGGTAGCTTGACCAGATGCGGCTGTTCAGCAGCACAGATATAACGATATCTAAAGACAAATACTTCATTTGCAAGCACACTTTATAGACTGTTCCGATGAAGTATTTATTTCTAAATAACGTGATCAAATGACTGGACTCTGCAGCTGTCAGCTAGATGGCAGACTTGAATGAAACAGCCAGGAAAAGGTAACTTCAGCACGTTATATCTCACAAACCATAAAGATTTGAGAGATAAGACTTACATAGATGTTAACCTTTTTTAATGTCTACAACATTAAATCAACTTAAAATTAACCATTAATATCCCTTTAAAGAATTTCTTGTATTCTTTTGTACAACAACGTATAGTGTAAGACACTCTATAAAAAAAAAAATACATGCATACAGCTATACATATTTTGGCCTAGTAATTCAAGAGACTTTCTCTCGAGCAGGGACTTCTGAACATTCTGTTCTCCACATTTTATTGTACTAATTAATACCTCTGTATGTCCCAATTGTAAAGCATTGCGGAATTAGCTGGAGCTACATAAATAAATAATAATAATCATAATACCTCCACCTTAACTAAGTAATTAAACCACAAGTGGATGTCTTTAACCCTTTGAGTTCCAATGCACTGGGTACTCTTCAGGCAGTGAAAAGTTTAAGAAAGGCAGATTCTTAAGCATAAGTGAGCCTCTTCTTGATCCACCTGTGTGCATGTGATGAGGTTCTGTGATCCTATGCTATTGGGTGATCAGAGGACAGGTGTGATCACCTATGACTTGGAGTACCATATTCCAATTCTAGTAAGACTGTGAGTGTAATAAAATTGAGATGTGCCTTTATGCGTATGCTCCCGTTCAGAGGAAATTCACACTGTGTCTGTTCCTTCAGTATGTACAGGGCACAAACACTGCTAAGGACTTTCCTACCTGATGCTCCTTCTCTATCACTATATGTCGCTCATTCAACAACAGTGGAGTTACTGCGTCTTGCAACCAATTGCATCACTAGAAGGGGGGATGTTCTATTGCATGCGCCTAGATGGCAGAAAGACAATGTGCAGCTCAAAAAAAACTTATCAGCTATTCCGGGACTCAAAACACAAACCACCTTGGTTGGATCCCAACCTCTTAGCTACAAACGTTGGATGCTGTGCACAGCCTTCTTAGACACTCCATGTCAAGTGTTCAAGCAGTTCAGTCTTGCAGGTCAGTCTCTTCTCGCTGGACCAGTGAAGGATCCCCAGGAGACTCCCTTCAATCCCATGTTCTGCTTCCTGGTTGGTCCACCAGAGCTCACACTGCAGCCCTGACTTCATTATCAAGTCTGCTCACAGGTGAGCCAATCTGCCAAGAAAGCACTATCTAAATGATAGTTGCCCTTTAAGCATGAGACCCCAGTGCCCTCAGATAGTACATAGCAATTACCCTGTTCAGCAGTACAGTTGAGAAATATAAGACTATTAATGCATGGCGATATTTCAGCAGGGTATACTGGTTCAAATAAAGATATTCTATCAGTGTTAAATAAAAAGTTTCAGCTCTTTGAAATCTGACTTTTTCATCTTTGGCTAGAACCTGACGTTATTGCCAACAAATCTCAGCACTATAAATATATTTTTTTATAAACCTTAATGAACTTTTGGCCAAGGTGCTATAACTATTGGCCTTAACATCCAAATGGAATGGAAAGAATAAAACATACACTTTCAAAGAACTGGAGAAATGGAAAAGTGATCATAACAACCCACCTTTATTAAGGAAGCTGGTTTTCATGGTTTTGAGTTTTTAAGACATTTTTCTTATTTTTTTTCTATCAAAGAGAGGCTAATCAGTTTAAAGTAAGTGGAAGACATCTGGCTTAGTTCCCAGGCTTCACTTTAAGAGAAAATAAAGATTCAGTGAGACAACAGACATCATTGGGATCTCACATTCCAAGCGTTTTAACACAGATTAGAATGGAATGGTTTGACTGCTCACTGAAATCTCCTTGGTGGTGCATTTTTTGGCTGCAGTCATCTAGGTTCAGCTTCTGAGAGCAGGACCTACATCAGCATCACAATATATATGGCTTAACCCTATAGATACTAGAGAAATCTCCAAAATGTGCTGTAGACCTCTCCTTTTATTGTGTCTTCGCTTTTTATAGAAATATCTTCTCTGAATCCACAGTTAGATGACAATTTTTGAATTGGAAGTTTACGTTACATACATAATTTGGAGCAACTGCAATATAGAAAATTATACATATTTCCAAATTCCCAGTGACTTAAATGAGTATTTTAACCCCTTGAATGCTAGAGAGATATCCAAAGCAATGTGATGGTGATCTCTGCATTCAAGGGGTTAGAAACCCGAATTAAAGTACAGATTTGCATCATATTTGCTCTAGTTCTTAGTACAGTAGCATCATAAACTGCTTAACATAGACAATGTGTGAAGGTTATTCAGAGATCATTTTATATATTTTATGTCTAAAAACAGTATAAAAGCATACTGTGTCACTTCATAATCAGGGAATAGCTAAGAGCTTTTGATTAATTAAAATCAAATACTTTAAGCTATTCCCTGATTATCAAGTGGTGTCGGCCATTTTGTTTTAAGCCAATGTTCTGGAAGACCAAACTCCAGATTCTGTTTTATTTAAACTGTTAACAACTTATTGTATGTTTTGTAAAGTCCATAGTAAAAAATAAAACATATATATTCCTGCCTTACTTTTTTTATTTCCAGAAGGTAATTTTATGTCTCTATTTGTTGACATTAATGCAATAATAATAATGCTTTTTTAAGCTTCCTGAAGTATTAACCCTTTGAGTGCCATGATGCATCCAACACATTGCTTTGCAATGCACTGGGCACCCCTCTGTTACTCAGGGGGTTAAAGGGTATGACTGGCGTCAGTCATACTCTATAATAGTGCAGTTTAAATATATATACCTGCTTGAATATTCCACTCCAACTCCTTTATGTGATGTCAGTCAGTTTCCAGTGAATTCTAATGCCCAGTTGTCCACCATGAATCAATTCTTGTGGTTTAGGTCTCCAAAATTACATTTTAATTATTACTGGACAGCATGTCTCAGAGAAAGATATATTTCTTTTTGCAGGACTCCAGGACCCCAAACTTATCCTGCTGAGGACCTCTTAGGAAATAAGAGTTTATTAGTATATAATATTATGATAGTATATTTATTGAAAAAAAGTATAAAAGTGCCACTTTCCATTTAAACAGAAATTTTCATGGGGCAATAAATATTTACAACATATATGTGAAAAGACAACAATTTACTACCCTTACAAAATACAACTACTTAACCTGTTCTTAAAAATTATAAGGAATAAGGTGCTACTAATAAGTAGGTGTCTATGCCTTTTTATATCATACTCCAGCAACAGCAAAGTGTGAGCCTACAGTTGTTTCTGGACTAGAATGCTGATCATCATCTGCAAATGCAACATTTCTTGAAATAATAATTATGTTATCCAAAGGAGCTATAAAACGTGTCATGCGTCAGCTGAAGGAGGAGGGCATTGATGTTTTTAGTCTCTTTTTGCCATCCTGCCAGTTCGCTGATGGCTACTTCATTATATGCAATAGCTTTACTTTATATATTCCATTTATGGATACGTTAATAGCATGGTGCTGGAACTTTCTAATTTAACCTTCTGAGTGCCAGAGTGGTATCCAATGCAATGTTTTCTGTTAATATAGTATGTGCAGTAAGATCACAGAGTTGGTACTGTCCTTTAAAGTTTCTACATTTTTTTCAGGTTAAACATTAAATCTCCTGAATGAGGCAGGAGAAAGGGAGAGTGTGAAGTTGGGTTAAAACGCAGGTCACACAACCTGCTACTGGACTGGGACCTCCCACAGCCAAGCCATCATGTAAGTAACAGAGCGGGAGCAGAATGCAACAGAGCCAAAGAATTTTGCCAGTCTGGATAGATCCCAGAGAGAGGTACTAGTAAGCTGCTGTCTGTGTATTTGTAGAACATTTGCACCAGCAGCTCCATGTTCAGTGCTTCTATACTTGCATGGAGTCTGTCTGCTGGATTAATTAGCTTGAATTTAGATAACAGACTCCTGCCCCATATAAGCGTAGAAGCACTGAGCGGAGCACTGCCTGCACAATGAGCAGGACACTTAAAGGGATAGTAATACTTCGTTTTATCTTTATTTTATTTTGTAGGCATTAAAAAAAACATGAAGAACGATATAAGTCTTATCTCTCAAACCTTTATGGTTTGAGAGATATTCAAAAGCAAAGTTTCCTCTCCCTTCCCCTTTTACCTAGTGTAAGCCATCTCTTCTCAGATATGGAAACCAGTCCATAGACCAGACAGATAACAGAAGGGGGCAATCTTCTTCTTATGAGAATAATGAAAAACCAGCCCCCTTGACAAGTATTTCTGGTTTTTCCCTTATCTTAAATGAAGATTGTCCCTCTCTGCAGTCTACCTGGGCACCTCCCTTCTGCTCTAGCTGAATAGTGTTACATCAGTAAAAGGGGCGGGAGGGGGACACTTTGTCAATGAATTACTCTTGAACTACAACTCTGACAGAATTGAAATAACACTCTCCAAGGTCCAAATATTATGAAAGTTAATTAGAGCTGCTTTTATTATGAAACATTACTATCCCTTTAAAAAAATTAAGTGAAGTGGGACAGGGGTAAATGGTGCAGTGCTGAGTGCATGTAATGAAAGGGGATACACTGGGAGACAGCAGAGCAGACCTCGCCTCAGTTAGAATGATATTAATGTTTCACAAAAACAGCAGCTCCAATTAATCTTCATAGCATTTGAGACACAGAGAGTGTTATTTCAATACTGTCAGAGTTGTAGTTTAAGAGTAATTGAATGATAAAGTTCCCCCCTCCCGCCCCTTTTACCTAGTGTAACACTGCTCACCTCAGATGTGGAATCCAGTCCATAGACCAGACAGCTCATATCAAGGGTCAATATTCTAATATGAGAACAATGAAAACCCTGCCCCCCTTGACAGTTTTTTCAGCTTTTTCCCTTTTCTTAATTGAAGATTGTCCCTCTCTGCAATCTACCTGGACAGTCTTGCTGCTCTTCTTTATCATTCAATTACTCTTGAACTACAGCTATGACAGAATTTAAAATAACACTCTCTAAGGCCCAAATACTGTGATGATTAATTAGTTAATTAATTAATTTTTTTTTTTTAAAGAGCAGACAGCCATGTCAAGCATTTTATATGCTGCAGTGCTGTCTGGACTCACTGTTTAGCTGCCTGTTCAGTGGTGAGTTGAGGGGTGCTAAGCACTGCTTAGTCCCACCCTTGCCTTTCTACTTCCTGCCCCAGTTGCCTGAATCCTGACAGGAGGATCCCTGTGAGTCAGGTGTCCTGGTGAGGACATCACATATGCTTCCTTCCTGTCCTCTCATCCTCTACTCCAGTGAGCGTTGACTCTCAGATCAGGTAGTATGATTATTATGTGACCTTCTCCCTTATTCTATCCACCCCATAGGCGTGCGCAGCCAGTTGCATTAGGGTGTGCACCCAAAAGAACAAACACACACGTGCGCACGTGAGTGTGTGTGTGTGTATATGTATATGTATAATATTCAACACAAAACTATACACTCAGCTGTAATCTGTTGCCATTTTGAATTCAGTGTTGAACAGTGCAGGATTTCCCCACACACCTGTTGGGTTCCTTACTGTGTTGAAAATGTAGTTTGTTTCCTGTAACAACTGGCACTGCGACAGCGGTTGTGTTTGGATACTAGGTGGCTGTATGCACAGGAGCAGATTGTGTGTATGAGTGTGGTCTACTAGGGGCTATATTTTCAAAAGAATTCTGGCGTAGCTCTGGGGCAAACCAATAATGTTAAAAGGGAGTACTAAGCATCCCCATTAAGAGGTGTCCACTGCATTGCTTCACAATGAATTCCTTTTTAGCTTTCCAGAGTTTAAAAGCTCTATTTAAAACAGTGGGGATTTGGTGAATTTTCATTTGTCCGCTATAGCAGTTGCTTTGCTCTAAAATTACTCCAGTTTCTTTTGAAAATACAGTACCACTGGTGTTTGTGTGGTAGCAGTAGGAAGGTAGGTGGTGGTGTGTACAGGAGCTGTGTGTATATATATGCCAATAGAGAGAGAGAGGTGTGTGTGTGTGTGTGTGTGTGGCAATGACAGTATTAAGACACTAGTTTGCAGTGTATCCAGGCACTGAATATACGTATGCTACCTAGGTGTGTGGCAGTGTCAATGTTTCGACATTAGATGGCAGTAGGTGTGTGACAATGGCAGTGTTAGGACACAAGGTGGCGCTGTGTAAAGGTACAACTAAGTGTACATGTATCAATATGCGTGTGTCAGTATTAGGACACTAGATGGCAGTGTATAAAGGAGGTGAATATTTATGTGTCACTAAGGCGTGTGGCAGTGTCAGTATTAGGACACTAGATGGCAGTGCATAAAGGAGGTGAATGTATATGTGTCACTAAGGCGTGTGGCAGTGGCAGTATTCGGACGCTAGAGGGTGCGGTGTGTCAGTATTGTGTGTTAGTTCTCCTGTCCCAGCTGTGTGTCTGTGTGTACATTAGTTGTGTGTGTGTGTGTGTGTGGTGTACGTGGTGTGTACATTGTGTGTCTGTCGTGTGTGTGTGTGTGTGTGTGTAGTCTTCAGTTTCCAATCTGGAGTGCCGGAGGCAGCAGCTCTCAGACTTCTCCAGGGCTTCCCAGGAAAAGCTGCTCCAGCAGTGGGGGAAGATGTTCTCCAAGGTCACCTCCATCCTGCAGCAGGCCATGGAGGTGGTAAGCACCCATGGAGGGCTCTCACTCTAGCCAGGGATCGGGCAAGGCCTAGGGGAAGGGCAGGCAACAGGCCTGGGAGTTTCCTGCCTGGGGGTTAGGAGGGAGGCTCCGGTGTGCAGGGAAGCAGGGGGAGGGCCCGGGCTGATGTGGCAGGAACCGGGGACATTGTGCTGGCAGCAGGGTATATTAGTGCTTGACAACCCGAGGTGGGGGCGTCCAAGCAGGAGGCTTTTTATGCCAGACGGCCTGGGCCTATTTTAATTTGTGGGCCTGGAGCTGCAGCTCCCTCAGCCCCTATGTTAATCCGGCCCTGCGATTAGGATGTGCCTAGGCACACCCGGCATACCCCGTGCACACACCTGTGATCCACCCCCACTGTGCTCTTTACCCTCCATTTGCTTCTCTGGTACCTGTCTTTTGCCCCACATTTAATGCTCTGATCTCCCATAGTCCTTTTTGTGTCTCTGTTTCTGCTATTTTGCCAATCATTTGCCCCATATGCCACTCTGTTGTCCATATTTGCTTCATCATGCTCCCTTGTGCCCATGCTTCTCCTCTATGCCCATCGCATAGTTGTGTATAAAAGCAAAGTGGGAAAAAACACCTCTCTAGCATTCTAGGGGTTAAAAGTCCTATTTATAGCATTGTGAATTTGGCGATATTAATTTGTCCCCAGTAATTCAGATACTTTACTACAGAATTACACAACATTGACTTTAACCCTTTGAGTTCCAGAGGGATGCATACTGCACAACACATTGTTTTGCAAGGTCTTGTGACTGTTGTCAGCCACATGGACCAAATGGCCTTAACCCTTTGAGTGCCAGAGAGATGATCAATGCATTGCAAAGCAATGCATTTTGCTCCCCTCTGGCAGTCAAACAGTTAAAGTTGTGCAATTCTGGAGCAAACTGTCTGCACTGTGGGGGGGGGGGTTTAATATTTCCAAAAGTTCACCTTTATTTAAATTGTACGTTTAACCCTGAGAATGCTACAGAGGTCTTTTTATTTTTTCCTCTATTGTGCAGTTAGTTTTACCTATAATTGTGTCACTTTGCCTTTACACACAAGGCCCATTAAGCTTTTCATAACTTAGGAAAAGTGGATCAATTTTGGTGCAAACCAACTGAATTAGGGAAAATAACAATTTTGAAAATGTACACTGATTTAAATAAGGTGTTTAACCTCTACAATGCTAGCAAGGTTTCCAACACTTAGCTACACAAAGCGTTGGAGACCCCTCTAGCATTCAAGGGGTTAAAGGCTCCATTGAGCAGGACATTGTTCCCATTGAAGGGGCCCTGAAACTTGCCCTGACACTTGCCATGATTTTTGATGGCGGCCCTGACTGAAGACACAAACAAGTGGAGGACTGCCAGAACAAACCAAGGGGGATTGGGTGTCAACCAGTTGGCTATGCAGTCATCGACCAGTTGGGGAGATCAAAAGATTTCACCTGAACGGATCACAATGCTTTGCTCACCCAGAGCAATAATGGCCAAGTCTTATCCCTCTCTAGCTCCCATTCAGTGAAGGGTTAGCTCTACAGTTTTGGCCAAGTTTGTTTCATCCCTCCCTAGCTCCCACTCAGTGAAGTGTTAACTCTAAGCATTGGCCATGTCTGTCTCATCCCTCCCTAGCTCCCACTCAGTGAAGGGCTAGCCCTAAGCATTGGCCAAGTCTGTCTCATCCCTCCCTAGCTTCCACTCAGTGAAGGGTTAGCCCTGCAGTATTGGCCATGTCTGTCTCATCCCTCCCTAACTCCCACTCGGTGAAGGGTTAGCCCTGCAGTATTGGCCATGTCTGTCTCATCCCTCCCTAACTCCCACTCGGTGAAGGGTTAGCCCTGCAGTATTGGTCAGGTCTGTCACATCCATCCTTAGCTCCCACTTAGTGCAGGGTTAGCCCTCTCCTAAACCTGACACCCTCCTTTTCACCAGTCCAGCACAGTATTAGCTGAATCCCCTCCCTACTACACAGGGGAAATATTTAGCCACTCACTCTCCTACCCAGGGAAGAATTATTGCACATACCCCTATACTATAGGACCGTACAAGAGCGTGAGCCCAAACATGCTGCTCTCTATGTGCTTTTGGGGAGTCTGCTTTTACCCACCCATCCCTTCTCAGCTGCCTGTCTCCTTCTCTTAGTATTGACACCTACTGTCTACCCCCTCCCTCGTTTTAGGCCACTCATCCTCCCTCCCAGTCTCTTTCTCAGCTCCCCCATCCTATTTGTATCTCTGAGCATGCCTTGTGTTAACCCTAAATACATAAAAACCATAATCATTTTCTTAAGTTAACCCTTTTGGTGTCGGGGGTGCACATCACACAACAAAGCTCTGATACTCAAAGGGTTAAAACCTACCCTTAAGATGCAATTCATTAAGCTAAAGAGGTGAAACTCTAATGCCAACCAACTGCACTATAGGGAGCAAATATAGATTCCCCAAATTCCCATTGATTTCATTGGGACTTTTAACCACTGGAATGCAAGGGAGACATTTGCAATATGTTGGAGATCTCTCTAACATTCAAATGCTTTAAATCAATGGGTATTTACATTTCTTCCCTACTGGGTAGCTGGTTTGCTACAGATTCACCCCTCTTTAGCTTACTGACTTGCTCTTAACCTCTTAACCCCTTAAATACAAGGCCATTTTTGCTCTAGAGAACTAGGGTTGCCACACAGCCGGTATTTTACCGGCAGGCCAGTAAAAAATTGGCTTGTGTCCAATGTTAAGTCTATGGAGGGAATGCCATGGCCGGTATTTTTTTGATGAAAAGGTGGCAACCCTATAGAGAACAAGAGCACTTTTGGCCTTTTTAGTATTCCTTTGTTTTTCCTCTAATTCATTTAGTATACCCACACACACAAATATACACCATTTTTAAGCATAAACAGGGAATTTTTTTTATACCACATGTATATGTATAACTTGGTTCACATGTATTTTGTTTATTGTGAATATTTAAGTTTATATACAATAATAGGATTTTAGTCTTACCTGTTAAATCCTTTTCACTTAGTCTATACAGGTCACTGGTACTCTGGGAGGCGTAAGTCCCCTTTAATAGGCAGGAACAATTATGCAAATAATTTGCAGGGGGCGGAGCCTCCCCTCTTACTTAAGCCACCTTCTGGCCAGAGCCACTCATATTGATTTGAGACCCCAAGAACTGACCTCAGGTAAGCAAAAAGAAAGACTCCTGTGAGCATGCCCAACAGTCTCCCACTGAATGCCACAGGAGAACCAAGTCTGGTCCCTTGACAGGGTGGGAGACCAGTGACCTGTATGGACTAAGTGAAAAGGATTTAACAGGTAAGACTAAAATCCTATTTTCACTGTCGTCCAATACAGGTCACTGGTACTCTGGGATGTACAAACATTGAGCTGACCCAGAGGCGGGAGAAAGGCAAGGACCAGGCGCAAGGCCCAAGTCACTAGAACTGCTATGAACCAGTTAATAACATAGCCCAAACTGTAAGTGTCAACGGACACCCATCAAGGGAAAACAATCCCTGAACAAACACAGCACACTGAACAAGAGCCAACAGGGCTCAACAGTAAGGAAGCACTAAGGATCACAGAGCGGAAGGCCTAGACAGGCAAAACTGCCTCCAGGACCTTCCTCCCAAAACTGGCATCAGCTGAAGCCAGTACATCAACTCGATAGTGCCTTGAAAACGTGTGCACAGAGGACCAAGTGGCCGCTCTGCACAGTTGATCAGCAGACGCCTGATTCTTGTAGGCCCAGGAGGCCCCAATAGATCTGGTGGAATGGGCAGTCACTCGGAAGGGAACGTGCTTATTCCGAATCTTATAGGCTTCACGAACGGTAGCCTTAATCCAAGAGGCGATAGTAACCTTGGAAGCCGGTCTCCCTGCCCTAGGCCCCTCAGGAATGACGAATAGAGCGTCAGACTTCCTGATAGACTCGGTGCGATGAACATAAAACTTGAGACAACGCACCACATCCAACAAATGGAGATCTCGTTCCTTGTCAGATGAAGGATTAGGGCAGAAAGAGGGAACCACAATCTCTTGATTGATGTGAAATTCGGACACAACCCTGGGTAAGAATTCCTTGGAAGTGCGAAGCACAGCCTTATCCCTGTGGAACACCAGGTAAGGAGGTTTACAAGACAAGGTCTGTAACTCTGCTACCCGGCGAACGGAAACAATAGCCAAAAGAAAGGCCATTTTCCAAGTCAAAAGACGTAAAGGAATAGAAGCCAAGGATTCAAACGGGGGTCGCTGGAGAACTCCCAGCACCAAATTGAGGTCCCACTGGGGAGTAGGACTCTTGAAGGCAGGTCGAACATGAGTCACACCTTGGAAGAAAACTTTGACATCAGGAAGGATAGCAATCCTTTCCTGGAAAAACACAGACAAGGCAGAAGTCTGAACCTTGAGGGAACTCAAACTGAGCCCCTTATCAACACCGTCCTGCAAGAAGGCCAGGACAGTGGGAAGATGAAAATCAAGGGATAACTTCTTATCACCGCACCATGCAACAAAGGTTGACCATATGCGATGATAGATCTTGGAGGACACAGGCTTACGAGCACTGAGCATAGTCGACACCACAGAAGGAGAAAATCCTTTCTTTGCTAGAATCGAGGATTCAACCTCCAAGCCATCAAACGGAATGTGTGAACGTCCTCCTTCCACAGATAACCCTGAAGAAGAAGATCCGGACGGGCAGGAAGTGGGATCGGATCCGCCACTGACATGGCCATCAACTCCGGATACCAGGACTGGCGAGGCCAGTTTGGAGCGATCAGGATGACAGGACAACGCTCCTGCTTCAACTTCTGGATGACTCTGATCAATAGAGGAAGAGGAGGGAAGATGTAAGCCAGGGGAAATTCCCAAGGGATCGACAAGGCATCCACTGCTAGAGCAAGGGAGTCCCTCCACCGGGAGCAAAACACCAGAACCTTCCTGTTGTGTCTGGTAGCCATCAGGTCCACCACAGGCATCCCCCACCTCCGGGTGAGCAACTGAAACACCTCTGGAAGAAGGGCCCATTCTCTGCTGTCGACGGTGTGACGACTGAGGAAGTCCGCCATGACGTTGTCTACGCCTGGGATGTGAACTGCAGAGATGACAGGTACGTGATCTTCTGCCCAGGACAAAATATCCTTGACCTCCCACCAGGCGGAACCGCTTCTTGTGCCGCCTTGCCTGTTGATGTAAGCCACCGCCGTGGCGTTGTCGGACTCTACTCTGATCGGACGACCGGTCAGTTGAGACTCCCAGTGCCTCAGGGCAAGCCGGACACCTCGAAGTTCCAGAACATTGATGGAGAGAAGGGATTCCTCCAGACCCCATATCCCCTGAGCACTGAAGCGACCCCAGACTGCACCCCAGCCCCGAATGCTGGCATCCGTTGTGACTGTGGACCAACGAGGAACTAGAAAGGATCTCCCTTTCAGGAGATGAGAGAGATCCAACCACCAGTGCAGATTCGACTCGACATAAGGAGGTAGAGACACAGACAGATGTTGATGATCTGGATGATTCCTACACGTCTGGATCACAAATCTCTGAAGTTCCCTGGAGAGGGCCATAGCAAATGGCACTGCTTCGATCGTGGAAAAGAACTTCCCCACTAAGGACGACAACTTCGGAACCGGAATTTCGTCCCTGTCCAGAATCCCAGCCACTCTGATGGCTATCTGGTGAGCCACATCCTCTGGAAGAAACACCATGCATTGGTGAGTGTCGAACAGGAGACCCAAGAACCGAAGCCTCTGAGATGGAACCAAGTCCGACTTGTCCAGATTCAGGATCCAGCCATGATGGTTCAGAGTGTGCATACACTTCTGCAGTTGCTGACGGAGAAGCTCCGCTGAGGAGGCTTTTAGTAGGAGATCGTCCATGTAGGGAGTCACCCTTATCCCATCCTGATGAAGCACCGCTATCAAGGAGCCTAACACCCTCTGGAAGACCTGAGGGGCTGAAGTCAGCCCGAAGGGGAGCGCTGTAAACTGAAAGTGTCCCCTGAGGCAGGCAATCCTGAGATACCGCCTGCTCTCTGGATGAATGGGGATGTGAAGATACGCATCCTGAAGGACCAGGGAGGCAAGAAATTCCCCCGGAGACATAGCTGCAATCACAGATCGCAGGGATTCCTGGCGGAAGTGGGAAGTCACCACATAAGCATTGAGATCTTTGAGATCCAAAATGGGACGGGCCCCTCCGTCCTTTTTGGCCACCACAAACAGGTTGGAATAAAATCCTGAACCTGTGTCCTCCTGAGGAACCACCTCCAGGACCTCTGTGTCCAAGAGATCCTGAATAGCGTCTTCGAACAGACGTCTCTTTACAGGTTCCTGAGAAGGACGAGTAAAATGGAACCGAAAAGGAGGAAGGGAGGAGAAAGGGATCCAGTATTCCTCTGACACCACCTGGAGAACCCACGGGTCCGCCACTGACTCCTCCCAAATCCGGCGAAAGATGTGGAGACGTCCACCTACAGCCGGATGCGGACCCGGGTTCGGCGAGTCATGCCGAAGCAGTCTTGGAGGTCTTGGCCTTGGGGGCAACTTTGGGCTTCCAGGACTGTTTGGGCTTGGAGGAGGAGCGCGCAGCGGGAGGACCCGTCGGGGTCGAGGAGCGTGTCACAGTCTGAAAGGAACGAAAGGACCGGTTGCGTTTGGCTGGAAACTTTTTCTTAAAGACTGAGGGTAGAAGAGTACTTTTACCACCAGTAGCCTCACTGATCATTTCTTTGAGTTCAGAACCAAATAGCAAGTTCCCCTGAAAGGGCAAAGAAAGCAAGGCTTTCTTGGAGGCTGTATCAGCAGACCAAATTTTCAGCCAAAGGGCGCGTCTAGCCACCACTGAAGAAGTGGAGACCCGCGCCATCATGCGCACAGCATCAAAGGCAGCGTCAGCAATATAATTCTGAGCTTCAGTAATGTTAGCAAGAAGCTGCAACTGTTCAGAAACTGGAGCATCCTGGCGAACTGCTTCAGTCAGTCGCTCAGTCCAGGCCGTGATAGCCCTGTTTACCCAAGCCACTGCAAAGGTTGGACGCATGGCAGTGCCGATAGAGGCAAAAATGGACTTAAGAGAAAGTTCCAATTTCTTATCCGTCCAATCATGCAGGGCAGAGGCATCAGAGACAGCCAAAGCGGTAGACTTGGATAGCCTGGAAACAGGGGCATCCACCTTGGGAGGAAGTACCCATTTCGCCAGCTCAGTCTCAGGAAAGGGGTACAGTTTAGCAAACTTCTTGGAAACAGAGGAAGACCTATCAGGATTCTTCCACGCCTCAGAGACTAGACGGGCAAGAGTAGGATTAGTTGGAAAACAGACAACAGGCTTAGATGGCTTTTTCTGAAAAACATCAGAAGGATCATAAGTGGATTCTTGAGTCAGAGGAAGATTGAGCGTATTCAAAACCGCTCTGATCAGACCCTCAGCCGAAACTTCAGGGTCACATTCATAGGGGTCCCCAACGGACCTGTTAGATTCAATAACAGTACGTTCCTCAGCATCAGAATCCTGCAAGAGTTCTTCCTCAGAAGAATCAGTGACATCAGGAGCCCCCTGTGGCTTAGGCAGGGAGGTCCTGATGGTAGAGGGGGTCTGCCAGACCTGGAGAGCCCCCTGTACCTGAGAGGGAAAGAGTTGAAGGGTGGATCTGAGATCCCTAGTGGCAGCTTTAAACTCCTTCACCCAAGATGGCTCAATAGCATAGCTGGGAAGCCCAGGGTTGCTATCCTGACTAGTACAATTAGGGCATAGATCCCCCACATTATCGCTAGACAGCCCAATGTGGCAAGAGGAGCAAAACGTCATGGGGGTAGCAGACCCCCCATCCTCTTTAGACTTGGGTCTAGCCCCTAGCTCCAGTGAAGTAGACATGCTCACAGCGTCAATATACCCCACTAATAACTCTATCACCCAGAAAAGGTGTAAAGGATCAAGGTTTCACCCCAGAAATGTCTAAAATTGGACTTATCTGGCCAGCGAAGGGTTAATCAGTTGAGGAGAGAGAAGGCTCGGTCCCTGCGTAGTGTACTCGCATAGGAAAAGTGCAACAAAATGGCGGCCGTCATGACAGCCAATCAGAAACGAGCGCGAACCAAGTGCTCATGGGAAATGTAGTTTTCCCTATACAAGTACCCCAAACAGTGCCCGAAGCCCCCCCCACATTAATAAAACACCATCCGGATGATAGAGCAGGAGCCTAGCATTAAAATGAGCCCTCTCTGTTGCTGTGACAAGCGGTTCCAGAGATATGTCCCACACTGTGATTTCCCATAGAGAGTAAAGGAGCCATGCGTCTGAGCGGGAAACGCCGCGCTTAAAGGCGCAGAACACAATTTTTAATAAAGTTTAAGAAAACTTTCAAAAGTGCCCAAACAAGCATAAAACACATAAGAAGCATAAGTAAACACATATACTAAGCTCCAAAACCCAGAGAATACCACAGAAATTGCATAAATCTAGAATAATGCAATAAAAACACCCTATGAGTGCTGGAGTAAATTGAAAACTCCCAAATACAAGCCCATCAAAGGGACACTGTGGGGACAAGTGGACCTTCAGCACTCAAAGGATGACTCACCTTTCCTGCAGGACTTCTGTCTTCAGGTGACCATGATAAGGGAGGAATAACCCAGAGGCAAATTCCTCAGCAGGGGAGCTGCTCCACACAAGCTGTCCCCTCATCAGGGTGTAAGGTCCACAGAAAATCCCTGGAAGCTGCACCAGCCACTTTAAAGAGGGCAATTCACAGCCATGGTCACCCTCCTAATGGTGGTATTCCATATTTGAATAAAAATAATAAAACTCTAAGAAGCATAGATGTTCTCTGCCTGGTGTGCAAGCACACCAGGAACAAATCAATATGAGTGGCTCTGGCCAGAAGGTGGCTTAAGTAAGAGGGGAGGCTCCGCCCCCTGCAAATTATTTGCATAATTGTTCCTGCCTATTAAAGGGGACTTACGCCTCCCAGAGTACCAGTGACCTGTATTGGACGACAGTGAAATTTACTTATTTATGTAAAGATATTTAAGTTAATATATGTTTTGTATGTGTGTATGTGTGTGTGAATGGGCTGGACATGTTAGCCATGTCTCAACGTCCTGGCATTTATTTACCGGGCCATGCTCCACCTGCCTCATCCCTTTATGACATCAGCAGAATTGGGCGGCATGTGGGTAGGGATAACATTTTGTCCCCCCCTCATAAAAATGAATGTGGACGCCCATGTATATTGGAGTATTGGACTTTGAATCGAGCTGGCTAATTACAGTCCCTCTTTGAGACCCAAATCCCTCTGTCCCTCTTTCCCACCCTGATGTCCCTCTTTTTTTAGGAGTTCAGACTGTGTGGTGTGTGTATATAAGTGTATCACATTGCTTTCCCGACAGCAATAAAACTCCCATTAACCCCCTAACAACCCTTGACGGTCATAGTACGTCAAGGGTTGATCTGACTGAACGACCCATGACGTACTATGACCATCATAGAGTTCCGGGCTCCCCCGCGGCTGCACTCCATTCAGGAAGTCTGGAAGCGGATGGAGCAAGAAAAAAAAATTCTCTGTGGTCCTTAACTGACCGCACCGCACCGATCTGCCGGTCGTTAAGGGGTTAACCCCTTAAAGGGGATCTATCACCCCTTTACAACTTTGTGTAAATAGTTTTCTTATACAGGGAATATGATTTAAAGTTTATTCATTTTTTTAAACCGCTTGTTTGGAGAAATTAGAAGAATAAATACAGCCCTGCGCCTAATTCCGGCAGGCTGCAGTTACCTGATCCTTGCTGCAGCCTGCCGCTCTGCCTCTCTCTATCCAGCCTCCTCCGATGACGGAGGCTGTCTGTCTGTAAGCTGGAGAGCTCTCATTGACCAGAAATTGATCTCTGCCAATCAGAGCGCTCCAGCTTACAGACAGACAGCCTCAATCGTCGGAGGAGGCTGGGTGGTGGGAAGGGAGCAGAGGCAGTGCGGCAAACTTCAGAAAGAGCAGTCTATGCGGAAGTAGGTGCGGGGCTGTATTTATTCTTATAATTTCTGCAAACAAGCAGTTTTAAAAAAAACGAATAAACTTTAATGCATGTTCTCTATATAAGAAAACTATTTACGCAAAGTTGTAAAGGGGTGATAGATCCCCTTTAAGGACCGGCAAGCACGCAGGTGGCCGGCACTTAAGGACCACTGTGCATTTTTTATTTTTTTTTTATTCTGATTCAGGGCTCCCCGAATGGGGTGCAGCCGCGTGGGGAGCCCAGAACTCAAAGACACACATATACGTCATGGATCCTTTAGGGTCATCTACCCATGACGTTAATGTATGTCCTGCTTCAGTAAGGGGTTAACCCCTTAATGACTGGCCGCTTGACCACGGACCATTTTTTAATTTTGATTCAGGGCTTCCCGAACAGCGTGCAGCCTCGCAGGGAGCCCAGAAGTCCTGGCATGTCATGGATCCTTAAAGGGATAGTAATACTTGAAATAAGTTTATTTTATATTGTAGCCCTTAAAAAAACATGAACAATGTTATAAGTCTTATCTCCCAAACCTTTATGGTTTGGGAGATATTCAGAAGTAAAGTTTCCCCTGGAGTGATGTCATTGCTCCACCCTTCAGATTTGGAATCCGGTCCCGGGACCGGCTGTGCCTCTCCAGAAGTGCTGAGATCACCATCTTTAAAGGGATAGTAATACTTAAAATGTAAAAAAAAAATGTTGTAGGGTTTATCCCCCTGAGTAAAACAAGGGTACTCCCACTGCTGAAAGATGTTTTATTCAAAAGTTATTAATTTTCAAAGTTGAATTTTTTAGGTGCAATATCACAGTGGCCTGAAATTGTACAGTGGCGCTGTTGCTACATGATCCTATGGACAGCTCTGGTCAGTTGACCATAAATCTCCATAGGATGGTGTAGCAACAGCGCCACTGTACAATTTCAGGCCACTGTGATATTGCACCTAAAAAATTCAACTTTGAAAATTAATAACTTTTGAATGAAACACCTTTCAGCAGTGGGAGTGCCCTTGTTTTACTCAGGGGGATAAACTCTACAACATATTTTTTTTTACATTTTAAGTATTACTATCCCTTTAAAAAGAATTTCATAATTGGAATGGTCTACAAAGTGTGCTTTCAAGCCAGGCACACTTTGTAGATAGTTCCAGTTAAGTAGTTCTTTTCAAAGATCGTGATCTCGGCACTGCTAAAGAGCTGCCGGTTGCTCTGTGGACCGAATTCCAAATCTCTCCACTAGATGGCAGACTTGGCTGAAACAGCCAGGAAAAGAGAATTTTACTATATGTTACATGTGAATATCTCCCAAACCATAAAGGTTTGGGAGATAAGACTTATATCATTTTTCATGTTTTTTAAGGACTACAATATAAAATAAACTTATTTTCAAGTATTACTATCCCTTTAACGCAAAACAACCTATGATGTGCCAGGAGTTAATGTTTATATTCAGTATTATTGTTTATAAATTTGTCTGTGTAAATAAAATACTTTTGGTCTTTCTCTAAATCATTTATTCATAAAGAGGTGTCAATAGGCCATGAAATAACCTAACAATTCTCGGTAATGCCCCACCCACCAGCCACACCCCTACCTAAAACACGTGTCCCTATTTGGCCATTTGAAATGTCAGGAGGTATGTAATTAATTGGGACTGGATGCCAGTACAAAATAAAAAGGGGTTACCAGTTACCCAGAAACCTGCCTCAGATTATTTTGCCCTAAGAGGTTGGAGAAAGATAAAGCTTGAACATCCCAATAATCTTTGCTGCTGTTATTCACATGAGCCCCTCTCCAGCTGTTAGACAATAGCTCTCATTATCCTAGGGCAGTCACTGGCCATCTGAAGCTGATGGAAACTATAGTCCAGCAGTAGCTGGACCACCACATGT
This sequence comes from Rhinophrynus dorsalis, assembly GCA_037306005.1. NCBI lineage: Eukaryota > Metazoa > Chordata > Amphibia > Anura > Rhinophrynidae > Rhinophrynus > Rhinophrynus dorsalis. The sequence goes on from CM074723.1 coordinate 413,498,705, forward strand.
TTCCTACTCGTAGTCAATGGTCAGTGGTATGCAATGATTTTTGCATGCAGAATTACACAAATATTCTGGTATTATTATTCCTGCTTCAATTTTTAAACTCCTCTCTGGAAATCATTTGTTTATCTCTGGGCTGAATAGGTCTTTTGCCAGTATTAACATATAGAATAAAATACTATTTTAAACATTTGCTATGTTTTTCCAAGTTTTTATTATACCCCCGGGCACAATACAATAAAAACCTGTCTTGTACCCAAAAATGTAACTAACCCCTTGAGTGAAGGGGCAAGGAGGGATGCAACTCATTGTAGAGCAACCCTTTAGCACTTATAGTATTAGAGCCTACTGTTTATTTTTTGTGTTTATGTGAGTAAACATCTATGTTTGTATGGGTGTTTGTGTTTGTTTGTTTGTTTGTTTGTTTACATGTATATGCATAAGGATGAGTGGACATGTGTGTTTTGGGATGTGCCTGTAGTTGTTTGTATGTAAGTATGTGTAAAAGTATGTGTGTGCATGTATACATGTGTGAAAGTGTATGTGTACGTGTGTATTGGTGTGGGGGGGGGGTTATCTTCTGATTTTACAAGATACCCACTTCAGGCAAAATTTACAGCTGTATTCTTGTTGCTTTTTTGCAGTAAATTTCTGGAATTCCTTTGCAGTTTAGAGAGATATCTGTGCATTCTTCAGGCATACCTGTCATTGACGTTCCGGTTCTTTACTTTTTGTATTACATATAGCAGTATAAATCACCTGAATATCATATCCAGACTTCCCAGATGACCCCCTGTATTCAGTAAGGGTTAATCGACTGAGAGGAAGAAGAGCAATTCCAGAGTGAGCTAATTCCCCCATAGGGGACAGATTAAAATTCACCAAATGATGATTTCAACCAATTAACAGTTACTTCACAATGCATTAGAGACCTAATTAACAATCAAGGGGTTAAATGGAAATTTGTATTTTTCATCTATGATGTAGCTGGTTTGCTGTAGAATCTCTCTAATTCTCCTTAGTACCTCAGCCTCAGCATAAAACGAAAATTGTCATCAGACTCCAACTTTGACAATTGCCAGCCCTTCCAAACCTCAGATGAATGGATCAGAACTTAGATATCATTCTTGGTATTGTACAGCAAGGTTCAGAATTTGTAGGAGTTGATTTGATTTCATTTGACCTAGATTAAAGTCAGTGTTACAAGGGAGCCTTTAGCCATCTATATATTGGCTTTCAGACAATTTAAAGCGGTAGTAATGTTACAGATAGACTGCAGCTACAATCCCTCCTTACAGTGTGTACTATAGCTCTGTTATCTATGTTGATAACAGTGATAGTTCTATATTTCCGATCTTATTATATTATTAATTCTGCCCCTCCTGCCCTTTTTGCTGACCTCATTCTTCGTGCCTCAGCACTGGAGGAGGATTGCGACGAAGGACAATTTTCATTCGGTATAAAGAAAAACCTGCCCTCCTTTGTCAAGGAGGGCAGGTTTTCCCTTATACTGAATGAAGGAAGCTTGTCCCTTGTTGTAATCTAAGAAATAAATATTGTGAGTAGCACCCATCGAGAAAGAACAAGATAAAGTGTCTAGCTCTTAGGCATAGTGACCCCTCAGTGGTGCTACAAGTATTATTTTTCACTCCCATGTGCCATTGCAGAGAGGAAATTTCCATATTCATATCAGACTGGTCCCACCCTCAGACAGTCCCACTCCGAAATGCCAGGCAAGTCCTCTCTGCAAGAGAGAATCAGCAAAACCACAGACGTACATTTTAGTCTATGTGGGCCTCGTCGGTGTGGTGAAACTGATTCCCTCTAGGCACATGGAGAGCAAGGGCCCATGCTTGGGATCCCCTTCCACTTAGGGAGACTGACAAAACAAATATTGTGACGAGCACCCATTGAGAACAATCAAGATAAAGTGTCTAGCTCTTAGACATAGTTGCCCTTCAAAGATGCTACAAGTCACATTTTTCACTCCCATGTGCCATTGCACAGAGGAAATTTCCACATTCATATCAGACTGGTCACGCCCTCATACAGTCTAGCTCCAAAATGTCAGGCAAATCCTCTCTGCACTAGAGAGTAAGCAAAACCACAGGCGTACGTTTCGGCCTATGTGGGCCTCGTTGGAGTGGTGCAGCTGATTCCCTCTAGGCACATGGAGAGCTAGTGCCCATGCCTGGGATCCCCTTCCACATAAGGAGACTAAGAAACAAATATTGTGACAAGCACCCATCAAGAACACACAAGATAAAGTGTCCAGCTCTTAGGCATAGTGGCCCCTCAGTGGTGCTACACGTCATGTTTTTCACTCCCGTGTGCTATTGCAGAGAGAAAATTTCCATATTCATATCGGACTGGTCCCATCCCCAGACAGTCTAGCTCCAAAATGTCAGGCAAGTCCTCTCTGCACGAGAGAATCAGCAAAACCACAGACGTACGTTTCGGCCTATGTGGGCCTCGATGGCATGGTCCATGCCTGGGATCCCCTTCCACTTAGAAGCAAATATTGTGATGAGCACCCATTGAGAAGGAACAAGATAAAGTGTGTAGCTCTTAGGCATAGTGGCATAGTGGAAAACATGAGTTGTAGCACCATTGAGAGGTTACCATGCCTAGAACAAGACACTTTGGTCTAGGTGCACTAAAGGTCAAAGAGGGATACCAATGTCAATGTTCTATCGGAGCAGTGTCGTAGGCACATCCTCAGTATTCACAAAGTGTCTATGACATTTCTTCACCAGCACTCCGACAAAAATAGGCACACATCGACATCAATCCGACATGCCTTCACCATGTCTACGAATTTTTATTCTTTGAATCAACAATTGCTTATTTCCATATGGAAATGAAGCATAATCAGATACATTCCTAAGTAAGGGGGTCTGGTGATATTATAATGTGACACTTCGACTCATTCAGTAAACTCCAATAGCAACCTCTGCTGTCGGAGTTCACAGTCTCCGCTTCACCTGCCTCAGGCCTTGTTGTGATCTGTATGACCGGACTTCAGATTTGAGGGGAGGTGGCCTCTGCACTGTAAAGGGGCGGGACTTGGGAGAATTAATAATGTAATAGCATCAGAAATATATATCACTTTCACTATTGCCAACATAACAAAGCTATTGTACACATTGTAAGGAGGGATCCTAGCTACAGTCTATCTGTAACATTACTAACCCTTTGAACCATACTAGCTCCTGTAAGGAGATGTAATAGGTATGCAGGATCTCTGAATATCTGGTGGAAGAGACAGGGCACAAATTACACCAACTGTATATGATTACTTAACACCTCATTTTACCATTCGGAGATTGGACACTTCCTATAATGCTGTTAATCTTAAAACATGCAATTTAAATATGCACAGACATTCAGTCTCATGTGCTCTTTCCTTTTGATCTGATTGCATGCAAACATTTTTTTTTTCAAAACTTTTCTAGTTCACACGGAAATTATGTCACTGGTTCTTTAGATGTGGTTATTTCTAATCCTAAGTGTGCTTCACTGGATTTGAGTTTTTGACTCACTCATTCTTCCCAGTCTCCATCTAGCTTTCTCTCACAATCACTGCACACTATTACACTCAGTCCTGCTTCTTTAGCTGCACTGCAGTTCCAGGATGTATGTAACTTAAAGGGATAGTAATGTTTCATAATAAAAGCAGCTCTAATTAATCATCACAGTATTTGGACTTTGGAGGGTGTTACTTCAATTCTGTCAGAGTTGTAGTTGAAATGTAATTCAATGACAAAGTATCCCCCTCCCGCCCCTTATACTGACGTAACACTGCTCAGCCAGAGCAGAAGGGAGTGTCCAGGTAGTTTGCAGAGAGGGACAATCTTCAATTAAGATAAGGGAAAAACCTGAAAAACTTGTCAAGGGGGGCAGGGCTTTCATTGTTCTCATAGGAAGAAGATTGTCCCCTTCTGTTATCTGTCTGGTCTATGGACCAGATTCCACATCTGAGAAGAGATGGCTTACACTAGGAAAAAGGGGCGGGAGGGGAAAATTTGCTTTATGGTTTGAGAGATAAGACTTATATCGTTCTTCATGTTTTTTTAATGACTACAAAATAAAATAGAGATAAAATGAAGTATTACTATCCCTTTAATTATGTTACACAGTCTTGTACTTGAGGGCCTGGATCTGTCTCCATACATCAAGAGCATGATCTTCCTGATGTATAGTCTAAGCAAAAAGATAAATCGAAAGGTTATCCTATCCAGACATGTGGAAAGTATACAGATCTCTTTAATCAATCAGTTGTGAGGTATCTCTAATCCATTTAGTCAAAAAGATACAATAAAATACATTAGTTAAGTAAAAAAAGAAAAACAATGCCTTGGATGAGGGTTTTATAGCCTGTCAGATAAAGGTGGAGCTATACCATAATTGTTTTGAAGTTGAGGATTATCTAAGGTATGAGACAAATTTCTGATAATAATGTATATCAAACCTTAAGTAGTATTAATAATAAATATTTTCAGAAAATATTTATGTATTTTGGATATCGTTTTTTTGGACAGGGTTATTGATATAACAGCGATGTCCAAAAATTCCAATATTTCAGATTTTGCCAACAAAAATACCTTAGTCAGTTCCCTATGGAGGCTGATAACATTAGGCTTTGGATCCCTGTGGTAGGGCAATTTGAATATTTGGAACATATGTTGATTCATATGGTAGCAACTGTATCATCACGCAGGATAGTATGGACATCCTTAGACTTTTGCAAAAGTTAGACTGACAAAATATTTTTTTGTTGAGACACTCTTCTCCAACATTAGACATCAAGATAGCTTACACTGTGTTAACTTTTGGATGGGGATTTATGGAATTTATCCTACTAAACAATAGTCCTTCATTTTAAGCTCCCAAGAGTACCTCTTTACCCACAGTTATTTCAGATTCAAATGGACCATTTACCTCCACTGGTGTGTCAATGGGCCTAATTTTGTAAAGGTATGTGGATGATCTCAACTTTGCACTGGGAGGGACTATATTACAATTAAAATAATGTCATTGGTTCCTAAACAATAATGTTTTAAACATTAACCCCTTAACGACCCTTGACGGTCATAGTACGTCATAGCTAAATCTGACTCAACGAAACATGACATATTATGACCGTCATGGAATTCCAGGCTCCCCCAGCGGCTGCACGCCATTTGGGGAGTCTGGAATCTAAATCAGAAAAAAAAAATGCTCTGTGGTCCTTTAGTGACAGCTGCGTGCCTGTGTGGTGGGTCGTTAATGGGTTAAGTAACATAGTAACCCAATAACACATGTGATAAGGCTGAAAAAGGCATGCACCCATGAAGTTCACCCTTTATCATGTCAACCCCTGTTGTTTCAAAGGAAGGTTAAAAAAAGAGAATTTGAAAGTAATTTCCAATTAAGCTCCAATTGGGAAAAAAAAAACCTTAATGACTCCAAAGGCAGTCTGATATTTCCATGTCAACATGCTATCTGCAAGGAAACTAGCCATCAGTATTCTCAATATTGTACTGAGCTAGAAATATAGTTACAACATTTTTGAAAGTATCTGCAAATATAGCTTCCTGAAGCAAGGACTTCCAAAATGTTACTGCCCTTTCTATAAAAAAATACTTGTCTTTATGTTAGTCATGTTAAGTGGATATGAAATCTAGTCCTGATGTAACTGAATTTTTAGATGTGAATATGAAGGCTTCATCTGATAAAATGTTCATAACTTATTATTTATTAAACCTAATTCATCCAATAATATATTAAGTGCTGGCTCACATCATCTCTCTCATGTTTAGCTAAACATACAATAAAGTCAATGCATTAGACTGAAGCCTAGTTATTCTGATGAGAACACTTTTAAATCCAAAGTAAACTCTTAACTCCTAGATTATCTATTGGTTATAATGCTAGAGAACTGAATTACTTTACACTACAGAAAAAGATAATAACTCCATAAACAGAATTATTAAATCTAACATCTCATCTAAATTGCCAGTGTTTGTAACAACATATTTAGAAGGAGCCTATAATATATGTAAAATAACCAATAAACAGTGGCAAGTCTTACCTTATGATGATACATTGAAACAGCTTCTTTATGCAAAATCCAGTATACCATACAGGAGGGTTAAAACTATTTGGGAATGGTGCTGCCTAGTCGTTTCGCCACAAAGAAAAGTGCTTTATTTACAAATGTGACACATTTGTGACACATTTGTGACAATGTGACACAAATGTGACACATTTCCATGTGGTGATAAAATATGTATTTGCTGTGACAGGGTTAGACAAGTGACACTTTTATAGCATCTCAAACAAATCATGCTATAATGTTTTAAGCAGGATTTGTCCAGACTATGCACACCATCATGCAGTAGTTAGAAGTCCTATCTCAGGCCATGTTGGATCTCCAAGCCAGGATGACCATCTTCATGTCAAGTACAGGAGATTTGGACCCCTGATGACATCTCAGTATTTCATCAAGACTCTATGCACCTCTTCTAATTCTTGTACTACAGGGTGATACATGTGGTGATAAAATATGTATTTGTTGTGACAGGGTTACACAAGTGACACTTTTTGTAGCATCAGCAACATACTATTAAACAATTTATTATTGTAAAATACTACCTGGTAGATGACATTCTTTTCTTCTCTGATACTTGAGTCATTAGCTCTTTTCTTCTCTGATACTTGAGTAATTAGCCCCAAGGTCCTGACAGCTAATCCAGAGAAAACAACTAAGCCAGTTATGGTGCCTTGCGGAATTTGTCCAGACTATGCATACCATCATGCAGAAGTTAGAAGTCCTATCTTAGGCCAAGTTGAATCTCCAAGCCAGAATGGCCACCTTCATATCAAGTGCAGGAAATTTGTACCCCTGGTGATACCTCTCTGCATTTCATCAAGACTCCATGCACCTCTTCTCCTTCTTGTCCTACAGGAGCATTTCCAGAACCTCAGGTCCATCCCCCATGAAATTTTGCAGTTTCATGCTTTCCTGTAATCTTCTGTTCTCCCACAAACCACAGATATATTCTGAGGAGAGTATGGTGATGACTGTCATTATGCTTTTGGACATAGTACCCAGATCCAGGAACAAGGAGTCTCTGCAGGCCTGTTTTCATCTGCTCATGAACAGTGGAGATGGGGCTAGCTCGTACCTCCTTGACTTCAGAAGAGAGAGCCCTTAGATACAATCTCAACATGTACTTCTATGGCTAAAATCATCAGCTCCAGACCCTTCCTGAGAGCCCATAATTCTTGTCTCCTCACTGTTTTTGCCTTTGTCTTACAACAGGACCAAAAAAAGATTCTAGATGGAAATTCCAGTTTGGACTCAATATTTGCAGGCACTACCAAAAATACCCCAGGAGGATGCACTCCTTGCGGTAAACACATATTAAAAAAAAGAAAAAGGCACCTGTGCTTAAAAAAATATAAATAAATAAATAAATAAATATATATATATATATATATATATATATATATATATATATATATATGTGTGTGTGTGTGTGTGTAAAATAACAAACAAAATTAATATCTTGTAATACCTTTTTTATTGGGCTAACAGAATTTTAGATTGACAAGCTTTCAGGAGAACCTCCCCTTCTCAAGTCTAAAGCATTTCTGAGTAAAAGGACACAGAAATCTTGTTAATCCAAAACTCTGTTAGTCCAATAGAAAAGGTATTCCAAGATATTAATTTTGTTTGTTATTTTACATCTGCATCAATGGACTAATACAGCTACAATCTCCACTATATATATATATATATATATATATATATATATATATATATATAAATATGTATATTGTTACCACATAGTAGAAAGATATTTAAAAAAAAAACACAAATACACACAATAGATAATTAAAAGATCACATGAGCAGAATTCCTACATCTGGAATATAAATAGCATGGGGGACATGTATTGTTTAACATGGAGTTGTCCAAAACCATATGCTATTCCTGTTTATGTAGGGATGACTACTAGACAATTTAGACATAGGCTTTTCGAACACATGGCTAAAAAACTCACCAGTGTTGCTAAACATTTTTAATGCTATCATAATAAAGGTACTGTAGATCTAAGTGCCTTTGCAATCCATTCAAACAAATTAGATATATGTGGTGGGAATCCAGTGGAGGAATTATTTAGAAAAGAAAGTACATTTTTATATTAAATAGTGACTCATGATTAGGTTTGAATGAAGAGCTAAAGTTCATTTGCTCCATTCATACCTAAAGTGACTATTAATACAGGAATCTAATATATGCATATTATTATGTGTTTTATATTACAGTTGATGTCCATGGTCCCTTTTCCATATGGCTGAAATTGTTGGCTTCGATCTACGAGTATGATGCTATTAGTGATACAGGATGCAGGAGGAATATGCTACATTGGTTTATCAGCACATCTTTTTAATGGAGGACAGCTTCTGTGATTTGTTACATCAACAAAGGAGGATGGAATAGCTGATTCTGTTGCATCTACAGATGGTTGAAGGATCAGCCAGCACTGTTAAATTAATTGGTAGGAATCCCTATTTTGAATTTCAGTAACGGAATTGTTATTACACCACAGATTGGTTGATTAGCAGACAATGACTCTAATAAAGGTTGTGGAATTTCACTTTACATGACCCCTGTTGAAGTGTCCAGAGGAGAACACAAAACATGCATCAGATGTTGGAAAAAAACAAGAAAAGTGGTCTCTATCCCCACATTCTGTTATCCCTATATGGACACCAACATAGATAATTATGTGGGATTCCAGTTCTTTTTTGCTCTTTGTTATGCATTCTAGACCCTCAATTAGGCTGTAACCTTTAACTGTTTGCCCCTAGTCCTCACTTTCATTGGATTTTGTAGTTAAACTGCCTCTGTCCTTATCCTATACTACCATTTTGGTCTATGTCAGTTGCTTCACTTTATCCCAGCCATACTAATTTCTTCTGCTGATGTCCATTGTCGTGTTTATTCAAGAAATAGTATGGTTTCATGGAATTTCTGAAAAGGGGATGTCAGATCAGGGGTCCCTGGTCATGTCAAGATTCAAGAAGTCCTTCTGCTTTGTATTGTGGATCTATGTTTCATTGTTGTCAGTCTTCCATCTACAGACAAATGACCAGACAGAGTGCACCAATCTATCTTTGGAACAATACCTGCACTGTTTTACCTCTCTTCGAAATAGAAAAAATTAGCGGCTCCAGTATTTGAAAGGACTTCCTTCTTTCTGTGAATATTCATAACACTGACAATGTGCATCTAAATAATATTTCAGTGTGTAGCTGAAATCTGGGTGAAGCATAGAAACAAGTGTGCCGGTCCAATGAATTCTCCAGATCCATTAAAATACATACAAACAAAATATGGACCGCACTTCAACTTGAAACACTCTCAGCCAGAATAGTAAAATCATAAAATGTACTTTTATTGTTCCAAGTATAATAACATATCTGTCACGGACCACTTCACAAGCTGGAGGGCAATAAAACGGGATTTAATTAGAGCAGCAGAGTCTCTAGTGCAATCAACATCGACATCGCGTATACATCGCTTAATCATGATGGAACAATAAACAATAAAGGTACATTTTATGATTTTACTATTCTGGCTCCGAGATTCAAGTTGAAGTGTGGTCCATATTTTGTCTGTTTTACCTCTCACCTGTCTACCAGTTTCTCGCTTTCATGTCACTGCGTATGTTGGCTAGTGTGTATATTTGCTAGCATGTACAATTAGGTTGCTATGCAAACATGCAGATCACATATGTCCTTTGGCTTCTGGGTCTGCATGTATTTAAAAGATCACTGCCACCTTTTGAAGGCTTAATTGCTGTGCTTTTTTACTTTGACTTGGCAATCCTGACTTGATTATCTGGTTTCCAGACTTCTGCTTGTCTTTAGACCTTAATTGATCTCCTCCTTCCCTGACTTTCAGATTGACTGCTGATTCTGCCTGAATGCCCCCTGCCCTGATATTGGCCAACCACAAATTTAGCTTTTGGATGCCAATTTTGCTTGACAATTCCCATGTGTAATCTATGGAGGTCTATGCTATTCCCAATTTTTTCAATTGTGTCCATCCTGGTTTGGTCTCAGTTAAACTGAGTTCTGGAATTTTGCCCTATGATCAACAACCTTAACATATGATAGTGAGCAGCAGCAAGGATACTCTTGCAGTTGGCAGTGCTCCCTAGCACTGTTCTCTACCGGACCTCTCAAGCTACCTGATAGCAGAGGCTCCTTTTATTTCTCTGATACTTGGGTTATTGTACCCTAGATCCTGTCAATGGGTTTCAATCCTCCAAGCTAATGCATTCCTATCAAATATATTGAAAGAAAACAGTTTATAACAAATGTCCTAGTGTGCCTGTTTCACTTACTGTAGTCATTCAAAGACCTAGGCCAGGATTTAAAATTTCCACATAGAATTCAACAGAAATCTGTGACATAAAACCAATGCAAACAATTATTACCTGCAATGTAATCCAATACTAGATAAGAAAAAATAGATCAATTTCAGAGCAAAGTAACTGCACCATGTGGAATAAATACAAATTTCCAAAATTCTCATGGACTGAGGTTTTAACCCGTTGAATATATCATTTATTTAAATCAATGAGGATCTGTATTTGTCCCTGTGGTACAATTGGTTTGTCCCAGAATTGCAGCATTTCTTTTCAGTATCTCATACTATTAGTATAAAACATAATTAAATGACCATCTAACATTGGGATATTTTGGAATATTTTACAGTATCTGTTAATTGATTTCCTGCCCATGAGTGTTGAAAGATTAACAGTGGAATTAAAACATTAATTCCACTTTGTGCAGACCACACCTTGAATATCCTCAGTTTTTCCAGTTGAAATTTAACAGGTCTGCTTGCCAGTCTATTTGGTTTTCTTAGCTGCTACAGTTAGTGGTAAAATATTTTCACCATTTATTCCCTTAAATGCTAAAGACATCACCAACGCATTGGGAGGCATTGGAGATGTGTCTAGCCTCAATGTTGGTTAATATAGCACAGGGAAAATATGCACTGCTTATTTGGATTGTGGTAAAAATAAATATTACAAAAGGAAAATACACCCAAACATTTGCAGGCTTAATTAACTCTACAAACTGTGCATCACCATAAGTTTCAATATGTAAAGTTTCTCCTATTTATCTGAAGACTGTATTACAAATCTTCCAAGGAATTGACCCAATTAGGCAAATATTCCTTTTCCACTTTCTGCTCCAGGGACTTAGATACTCAGGGTGAGGGGTATTAGAGACAATACATACATAGGTCTTGGTGTTCCAGAATTACACCTCTTTAACTTGACGAATAAGGCCCTGAGATTTTATTTTTGTCAACAAGTCTCTTGTTCCATTAAAAAATTAATATCCTTGCTTTCAATCCTTCCTCATCTGGTGATGTCATCTGCTGCATTGCCACTCAGTCCTCTCAATTCATACATAAGGAGGAAAACACAGAATTTACTGTACTCAGAAAAATTCAGAGAAGGGAAATAAAAAATAGGTGGTTATCAGATTTCCACTGTGCATTTTCCTTTTCAAGTATGAGTCACTGCCCTTTAAATGTTAAACAAATTTAAAAGCCTCATGTACTATATCACCCACTGATAAACAGTGATGCATTTTAGGATAAAGTAAATGGAAGTTTTATATGTATTAATTTACAGTGAAAAAATCTAAATGAAAATTTGCAGACAAATAAAATCAAAGCATTGACTATGGCCTCAATTCAAATCCATCCATCTCCAAAAAAAAAAAAAACCCGCCAGCATTTTTGCAAGCATGGTAAGCAATTGAATTACCAGTGCAATTATAAAATATCGCCAGAAAAAAATGCACTATGGGCATTAAAGTTATAGCCCATTGGGACCCATTATAATAAGTTTCCTTTCCCTATTAAATTCCATGCAATAGGCAGAAAAACGTGTTAAGGGACCCCAGTTTATCACCAAAAATCTAGACATAGTTTTTTTTTCTGGAGCAGAGTCCCCTAATGCATGTTTAAATCTGCCCACGCAGGAAATGAAAGAGAAAAAAGGAAAAACACCCTAAGTCACCAGTGGATGTATTGATATGGGGCCCTAAGCCCCATATTTATATATCCAAACTCTAGAAAAGTGTGTCAAATGTTAATATAATTAACCCTATGCGTGTCAGTGGGGTATGCGTACCCAACTGGCCCTCACAGAGTTAATCCGACTAAGTTAAAAAAAAAAAAACATGAAAAGAAATGCTTACTTGTAATCCTGATGTCCAGCTACTCTAAGTCTTCTTCTGTGATCTTCTATCTCCAGTCTTCTTCTTTCTCTTCATCTTCTATCGTCTTCTCTTGTAATCTTCTTCTGTTTGTAAAGATGTCTCTGTAAAAAAAATAAATAAAGTCATGTTAAAATAGTTTTTTAAAAATATGCGTTCGTAAACTGTTTGAGTGCTGGAGGAGTACACAATGCATTGCAGAGCAATGTGTTGCATACCTCTCTGGCACTCAAAGGGTTAAATCTAAGCCGACAATCCAATAATAACAAATAATGGTGGTTCCAATGCGAAAAAAATATTTTCAAAATCTATTTTGCATAATAATATTCTGTTTCCCCATAGTTAATATGTGTATCCATTCCAAATACATAATATCCCTGTCACCGGCAGTGGTAGCAGTGGCGTATTGTAGGCCAAACCCCCCCCCCTCCTTGATAATTTTTGGGTCTTTGCCAGTCTATGTTCAAAATGGTTTACAGCCTGCCATTGGCTGGGATGTGTGCCTACACAAAATGCATAGTGAGTGAAGAGAAGAAAAATCTAAATCAAATTAAAATTTGGTGTGGCCACCCTTTGCCTTCAAAACAGCATGAATTCTTCTAGGTACACTTGCACACAGTTTTTTAAGGAACTCGGCAGGTAGGTTACTCCAAAGAACTAACCACAGATCTTCTGTAAATTTAGGCAGCCTCATTTGCTTCTCTCTCTTCATGTAATCCCAGATAGACTTGATGATATTGAGATCAGAGCTATGTGGGGCCATACCATCACTTCCAGGAGGACTCCTTGTTCTTCTTTACGATAAAGATAGCTCTTAATGAATTTGACTGTATGTGTGGGGTCGTTGTCATGCTGAAGAATACATTTGGGGCCAATCAGATGTCTCCGTGATGGTACTGCATGATGGATAAGTATCTGCCTCTACTTCTCAGCATTGAGGAGACCATTAATTCTGACCAAATCCCCAACTCCATTTGCAGAAATGCAGCCACAAACATACAAGGAACCTCCACTATGCTTCACCGTTGCTTGAAGACACTCCTTCTTGTACAGCTCTGCAGCCCTTTGGTGAACAAACTGCCTTCTACTACAGCAAAATATTTACAATCTTGACTGATGAGTCCAGAGCACCTGCTACCATTTTCTTTGCCTTGTTTCCATGTCAGAGGTATGTTTTTTTTGGCCGCAAGTCTTCCATGAAGAACACTTCTGACCGGACTTATCCAACAGTAGATAGGTGTACCAGGGTCCCACTGTTTTTTTGCAAATTCTGAGCTGCTGGACATCTTCCCATTGTGAAGGGAAGTAAGTATGATGTGTCTTTCACCTGCTGCACGACCACTTTCACCTGCTGCACCTGCTGGCCGACCACTGCATCTATGGTCCTCAAAGTTGCCCATTTTGTTGTGCTTCTTCAAATGAGCTTGGACAGCACATCTAAAAACCCGTGTCTGCCTTGAAATTTTTGCCTGGGAGAGACCTTGCTGATGCAGTATCACTTCCTTGTGTCTTGTTGCTGTGCTCAGTATTGCCGTAGTGTATGACTTTTCATATTAAACTGTCTTTACATTGTTAGCTGAGTTTGGCTGTTTCTCATTCAGTTTTATTTCTCCTACCCAGCTGTTTCTGTTTCAGTTAATGATTGTGTTTCAACCTACCTATTAAATTGATGATCATTGATGATCATTATAATTGTTTAATCATACACCTGACTATATGGCTACAAAGTCCCTGTCTTTGTGCAAGTGTACCTAGAAGAACTGATGCTGTTTTGAAGGCAAAGGATGGTCACACTAAATATTGATTTGATTTAGATTTTTCTTCTATTCACTCACTCTGCATTTTGTTAACTGATAAAAATAAACTATTAATGTCTATTTCTGAAAGCATTCTTACTTTACAGCATTTTTTCATACCTGCCTAAAACTTTTGCACAGTACTGTATGTCTGATAGAATTTTAGTAAAAAGTATTATTTGTACATTGTGTAGTAGCAGGCAGAATAGAGAGATGCCACTGAAATTAATTTTCCTTTAGTAAATATATTCCTCAGTTTTCATTATGATACAATTGTTTGTAAAAATCTGTATAATCAAGGAGATTTATAGTTGTACTGGAAATTATTTATCTGCAGCAGAGATAGCCAACTGTTGAACCGTCAGCTGTTAGGGATACAATTGTATATACCAGCAGCTGAATGTCCAGCAACTGAGATGAGAACTAAAACCTACCTATATTCTACCATTCAAAAGTTTGGGTTCACTTAGAAATGTCCTTGTTTTCCATCAAATGAGTTGTAAAATGAATAGGAAATACAGTCAAGACGTTGACAAGGTTAGGAATAATGATTTTTAATTTATATAATAATTGTTTCCTTCAAATTTTGCTTTAGTTGAAGAACCCTCCTTTTGCAGGAATTACAGTCTTGCAGACCTTTGGCATTCTAGTTGTCAGTCTGGGAGAATTCATCTTAATGCTTCCTGAAGCACCTCCCTCAATTTGGATTGGCTTGATGGGTACTTCATACATACCATATGGTCAACCTGCTCCCAAGGAAATTTCTGTTACCTCATACTTTTGACCTGTAGTGTAGATAGATAGATAGATAGATAGATAGATAGATAGATAGATAGATAGATAGATAGATATGACTAATTCATATAGCAGGCAAATAAACAGAGTTATTTTTTTTGCATTTGAACCCTACTGTAGTCTGTAGCTGCATAGTGATATTTTATTATACTGAGAATGTTTACATGATTCCAAAACTCCATTAGGGTTCTGCTCCAAGGCATAATAAAGAGGTGATAACTAGGAGGAAACTTCTCCAGTGATATAACTTCTCTATTTCCTATGTTATTTGATACAGCCTATGTACTAAGATCTCCAGCGTTAGAGAAATCTTAGTGCATTGGCTCCATAGAATAACAGAGGAACTGGAGAAGTGATATAAATGGAGAAGTCATCTCAGATTTATCACCTCTTTATCATGTCTTAGTACATCGCCCCCCCCCCAAAGAGTTGGAGCTTCCTATCTGTTATTCCGAATCCTGGGAAGAGGTATGAACTAAACATAAATGTAAATAGGGATCAGTAAATGCAAGCAACTTATATATCAAATCTGTGGCAGTGGACGTGACAGTCCCTGGCACTTATTTCAAAGTAGACAGCGTTCATGAACTTACTTAACTGTTTAAGGACAAGATGGGTGCAAAAGGCACACTAATCTGGTCCTTTATCCCTTTAAGTGTGGAGCAATGTGTTGCATTCCCCTCTGCATACCTTTCATTTGTGGAGTCCATAGAGGTGATTCCTCTGGTGCCGCTGGAGAGTTTACTTGCCTCAAATTGCTGTAAAAAGGGGGTGAAATTTACCTGTGAATGGGGGTGGTGCTTTCTGGGGCATCACACAAGTGGGCAGGAAGTGGGGGGAACAGACTGGGAAGGAGCAGAAGAAGACAGAGTTTTAAAGAGAACTCCCCACATCCGGAGAATCAGCCTCTGCCCCAAAGACCCGGTAATGCACTCTCAGACTGGAGTCTCCTGGGGGAAATCTGGAAAGTTCTGAGGTATGCCCCTCTGGCACTCAAAATGTTAAGGGATACGCTTACCATGTGCAGTGAGCAGAGGCTGAGTGCCTGTGGTCCTGCTTGTACGTCAGGTCCAGGACTGGTTGAAGATATACACTTATGAATCAAGGGCATGGGAAAAATTCCTAGGCAGCAAAAAGATTTTCTGGTGATTATAAGATAAATTGGGGATTATTATTAGACGAGTGTAAAAGCCTGTGTACATGGGCCAAGGTCCGGGTGATGTTAAGAAGCCGCTACCTCACTGCTCCACGCAATGCAGTCTTGCGTCACCTCACTCACTCGATGCAATCATGCGCAGTAGAGAGTGCTCGAATGTGCGCAGTCTTTACTGCGCATGACGGGTTCTGACAAACATCCTAGAGAATTATTACATAGGATGTTAGTTCTTCTTTAGGATATTCACTGTAAAACCTCATCAGAAATGGAATTGTCACCTGCTTTACAATTCTCTTAAACCACTTGGAAATGTCTGTATCATCCAAAGGGTTAAAACCACAATCAATTAAGTAGCTTTATATGTACTGTAGAGATAGCACTGAGTTATTTATTTACCCTCTGAGTGCCAAAGGGGTATGCAACGCATTGCAAAGCAATGCGTTGTGTACCCCTCTGGAACTCAAATGGTTAAACTAAGCCAGAGAAGTTGCACTTTGATAATATACTATTTGGTTCTCCATAAATACAAATAATTAACGAGACATAATTAATAAATTCACACATCTGCGATAACCGCTACCAAAACCATATCCCACATTAACTAACATTCATGTCAGTTGGATCTAAGTGAATTTTAGCTGGCCTAGGCCACACATTAATTTTTGGCAATATTCACCCTAATACAGTTAATTTACATGGATACAAGAAAAAGAAAGGATTGTTTATGGAAGTCTGTCAGATTACACTAGTTTTTCCAAACACACATTTGGAAAAACAATGTTAGCTATTTATCAAAGTCTAACAATAAAAAAATCTGCATTAGATTTATCAAGTTACTAAAACCAGCTGGAGTTTCTTACAAATATCCAAAAGTCTTAAGTGAATCTTAAATTATAGGATACCATTCATAGTTATGTATTGATCGGGTAAGAATAGTCAGATAGTCAGTGTCTGGCACCCTTAGGCAAAGCACCTTAGGTATTTTTATCTACACCCATGGATATACCTCCACCCCTCAAATGGTCCTGCACCCAGCTTCAGCCTATACCTATTCCCTTAACCCATAAGCACAAAAAACTGTTATAGGGCAGCTATTGGATAGAATAAGTCTGATTACACAAAGCTGAGGAGCCTAATAGATAAGGGCTAATAACAGTGACCTAGACAGTATGGACGAATCACAACCAGGGGTTGAACCCCAAGCGGAAACAGGAGCACTGAGATTATAAAGCATATAAGCCAAATAAGAAGAGAAAAGAGTAGCTAACAAGTCAGTGCCAAGGCAGGATGCAAGCAAATAATGTAGTTGGAAAAGCAGGATGAAGTCTTGGTGGGCAGCTGTAAAAGAATTTGGTAGAGCAGACTGGAGTCAGGGCAGGCAACTATCATAAGAAGAGAAGCCTGGGAATTATGTTGAGGTCAGACACAAGAGGTCTAGATACGAGGGAGTGCTGATTGAGCTAGGAAGCTGTAAATTGCAGGGTGTACTGGCCAATTTGTCTATATTCAATTGAATATATTTATTTTTCAATTTATTTATTTATCATTTTGCCCTTCTTAACCTCATTTATTCTCCCACTGACTCAACGTACTGCCTTTCATGTTCTGTGTTCGCTGATGGTATGATCTAGTAGTGCGCGCTCATCCAGGCTGTTTCCGTAGTGTGATGACGAGCAGAGTAAGGGGTGTCTGATTGTTGGATTCCCCAATTGAGGGGTTGCCTCTATTTTGAATTTGAACCAATTGCCACAGTACAGAGGTTATTTTAACAGGTGACGGTGTTAACGTTCAGAGTCCATGAGTAAGCGCCAAGAAGCGCAAAACATGTCGGGCTTGTGAGCTCTTTTTCTGTATTTCCTGCCACACTCCCTATCTACTTTGGTTGTCATTCATGTGCAGTTTTTAATTTCCGTACAATAAAGAAGTTGTCTTTTAACATGGATATGCAACGTATATATGTCTAGGTGCAGTCGAGTCTTTGAATTTGTTATGTGATATTCCAGTGTCTAGAGAGCCGGATTGCTTCAAACCCGGAGATCGGTACTGGAGATTGTTGCATCGACAAGGTACCATGTGTATTATTGTTTTAGCATGTAGTGTATTCTATTCCAATTATCCGATGTCATATCTCCAACTCCTATGTTATTCTACAGAGCCAATGCACTAAGATTTGTCCAACTTTAGAGATCTTAGTGCATTGACTCCATAGAATAACATAGGAATTAGAACAGTCATATTACCAGAGAAGGTATCTGCTCTTTATCACACCTTAGTGGAAACCAGAAATAAATAATAATGTCCATGTTCAAGACTAATTAAAGATTAGAACAGGGGAACCAGCCCACACACAATTGCTTCATAGTGAACAAAATATGTGTTATACATTTGTTTTTTCTGCTAAGTAAAACAAGGACACTCTCACTGCCAGCAGTTGCTGTATTCAAGTTATAGCATTCAGTCACAAAGTGATGATACGTTTGCAACCTATGGAGAACTATAGCCACCATTAAATCAGTTTAGCTCCTTATTTAAATAAATGGAAATTTCCATTTCTTTATGGTGCTGTTGGTTTACCCCACAAGTGGTCAAATATCTTTATACATATGTCTGATAGAATGTTAGTAAAAAGTATTATTTGTACATTGTGCAGTAGCAGCCAGAATAGAGAGATGTCTTTGAAATTAATTTCTCTTTAGTAAATATATTCCTCAATTTTTATTATGATACAATTGTTTGTGAAAATCTGTATAATCAAGGAGATTTATAGTTGTACTGGAAATTATTTATCTGCAGCAGAGATAGCCAACTGTTCGACCGCCAGCTGTTAGGGATACAATTGTATACACCAGCAGCTGAACGTCCAGCAACTGAGATGAGAACTAAAATCTCCTAATTATACCTTGCATATAGGTTGCTGTGACCATAAAATCCTAATGGCCCTGATGAATTTTGCCCCGTGCCTTTGTTCAAGAGATAATGTTCAGTCAGTCCTGCTTGTCATGCCCATGGAAGGAGATATGGCAAATGCTGACATTTTTTATAACCCATTCAGTGCCAGAGGGGCACTGTAAGGGTTAAATGAATCAACGAGCCTAATTAACCCTTTAAGGCCAGAGGGATATGCAATACATTTCAAAGTAATGCATTGCACACTTCTCTAGTGCTTAAAGTGTTACGATTTCCATGTGCAATGTTCGGTGTTTGAGGTCCTGACATCCTGTGGTCCTGCTAGAACCCATCATGTCTGCCTCCATGGACATGACATCCAAGACTGATTGAAGATATCTCTTGAACAAAGGCACACAGGGAAAAATGAATCATGACCACTTGGATTTTTTGGTCATAGTAAGGTAAGTGGGGGGCTTTATTAGTTCTCCTTTAACATCTTGTCTTTAAGTGGCTGATTGAAATTCTTTATTGCCCCTTTAAAAGTAAACCTATCCACAAACACTTCCTTTAGCACTTTGAATATCCGCTCCAGTATTTGTTGCATTATTCCCAAGGTCAACAAATAGGGGACTTTTTAACACTTAACTAAAACATTTTAGAGAGTAAAAGGAAGGATACAGTGTCACAGCTTGCCTTGTGTCCAGCTCCGCTGCTTCAGCGACACTCAGCGACAGTCCACGCGTCATCTGCAGACGCAAGGCTTCAGAGTGAAGAAGGCCTCTGTTTTATGCCATGCTTCCTGTAGTCTCCTCCTACCTACTTCCTTCCTCTGAGCCTGATCCTCCTACCTACTTCCTGAGGAGGGGTTTAAAGGGCAGCCTGAGTCCTGACTCAGTTGCCCTTGCATTGTTGTTCAAAGCAGTTCAATTACCTTGGGCTCTGTGTATGACCTGGCTTCTCTTCCATTCAAGCTGGTGCTGACCTGTGGCTCTGTCTGACTATTCTTTTGTCTTATCCTTATAGTGGACACCCAATTTGGTGCAGACCTGTGGCTCTGGCTGACTACGTGAACTGTGTATGACCTGGCTTGTCTGACTACCCTCTCTAGTGCTGACCTGTGGCTCTGTCTGACTATTCTTTTGGTTGTCCCTTGTACCTAGCAGACACCTGTTTGGTGCGGGCCTGGGGCTCTGGCAGACTAGCTTTGATACTGGCTGCAGGCGTGAGTCAAGTATACGCTTCCTTATACTGAGTGCAGGCGTGAGTCATATATATGCTCCATTCTGACTGCAGGTGTGAGTCAGATTTCTCGCTACCTCAGATCAAGCTCCGGTTCCTATTCTTGTTCCGTTCCTGTTCCAGCCCCTGGTTCCAGCAGTGACTACCAGTGGCTTCGGCCTAGTCTCTAGTAGAGTGGTCCTCCACAGCAGTTTACTATTTTTAGTTATAGCACTTGCTGGCTGTGACCCTTTGCTTGTACCTGTTATTTACCTCTGTTTGCTACCTTATTGTTGTTTAATAAATTGCATTTTACTATACCGTACTGACTCCTGATCATCTCCGGGGAACCGTGACATACAGATAGGTTAGGCTTTTAATGTTATTCTGTCTAACACTTAACCTAACCCAAATTAACAGCTGTAGTTCCATTATGGAGAAGAACAATCCAAATGATATGGCAAAATATATTAGTTAGGACTTGCCTAAAATTGGGGTTCCTTGGCAATGCAGGCAAGCATAAACATATTTTGGCCAAACTGTGAAAACAAATCTCAACTTGATAAAAGTGAGTCAATATGTGGGTGTTATAAGCAGTAATGTATTCACTACACAGGTTTCCATTGAAGAAATCACTATGAGGTAACACAGGTCTGTCTTCTATTCTGTTTGTGTTCTTAAAGAGATAGTAATAGTACAATAAAAAGTCATATCTGATTAATCAATATATGTTTTTATAATGCTCTTTATCTTTTTAATTGACCACATCGGTGCAGTCATCTTGTTATTTTTTTCAAAGTCCCCCCTTCCGTCCCTTTTCCCTACATCTCGCAGAGTCTAATCATATCTGAAAGCAGATCCGGATGGATCACAATGAGGGTCAATATTATGGGCCGTATGTTCAAAGAAGTAGAGAAATAGCTTTTGTCGTTTTTAACTACCTTTTATTATACGCTGTCGTAGTCTTCATATATATTTTCAAAGAATGTCGTTTGTTATAGAAAATATGTAGTTTTTTCTTTGAAGTACAATTTCTGACTGGAAATGTCATAAAAAATTACAAAGATGTAGCAGAAATGCTATTGTGAGTGACAAGAATATTGATATGTTAAAAGTGTTTATTTTGTATAATTAATAAGATATTTGAATAAAATATTATAATTTAGCATTTTTAAAGAGTGTTAGAATGTACAATAACTATTTTAATGATTATTATAAATATACCTGGCTATTTCTATTTTATCAATAGATATATATTTATTTCCCTATCAAACTTTTCCAGATTCATATCTCTACATTTTACTACATTTTTTAACTGACGTAAAATTTTTGTCATTTTTACGACATTTTATTTTCGTTGAAACCAATATATTTTCATTGCTACTATATGACACTGGTGGATATTTAAGCCATGCCCTTGCCCCGCCCCTTTCAATGACAAGCCTTGTTTTATTTCATATACAACTTCAGCGCACTATTACAGTGTTCTGTAGCCAGGTAGTTGCAGCTCTAAGAGCTCCTGCTGAGTTCAGTTACTTGCCCAGTCCTGAGTCCTGTTTCTTTCTTGGCCCTCCGTGTATGACCTTGCCTAGCCCTAGACCATTCTTCAGCCTAGTGATTTCAGTCCTGCTCCTAACCATGAATGACCTTGCCTAGCCCTAGACCATTCCTCAGCCTAGTGATTCCAGTCCTGATCCAAACTGTGTATGACCCTACTGACTCCTAGACTATTCTCCTGCCTTGTGATTCCAGTACTTGGATTTCCAGTGTATGACCCAGCTATTCCTCTGACCTGCCTTCAGAGTCAGCTCCAGTTCTGCCGCTTGTATATTTCTTGTTTCTTGCTCTTATTCACTTCTGTGGAGAGTTCCAACTACTATCATGGTCTATGACCTCCATCCACACACCCTATCTTTCGCTCTCTAGCCAGCACTCTCCCCTTCAGGAGAGTTTGTGCTGTTTATTGTCTGGCTATCCCGGACTGACTTCCAGTTTCTCTTGAGTCTGTCATCCAGCCTTGAGGTTCATACCTCTATCCGGCCGTACCCACAGCAAGGTCTGACAATAGGCAGCCAACGCTCAACCAGCTTCATACCCAAGCGACGCACCCAAGCACTCCCTCCCTTGCAGGATTCCTGCAATTGGATTACAGTTTGGTCAAGCAACTGGATTTCATATCTGAGGGGAAGTCTGCATGACGTAGGGAAAAGAGGCGGAGGGGGAACTTTAAAATAAAGTTACAAGACAACTGCACTGATCTGGACAATTACAAAGGAAAAGAACATTTTAAAAATATATAATGATTAATCAGATATGACTTTTTATTGTACCACTACTATCTCTAATTCCGGGTCTTGTGCAGTATACTTTTAAGTGTACGTATATATTATTTATATATATTATATCTTAACACTGTGAGATTTATTTCTTTTTGTAGCATATATATTTCCTCTCTCATTCTCGACTCTTCTCACCATATCATAGTAAATGTTGTAAACAATGATCGGAGAAATGTAATATACTAACATGTATTTTTTAGGAAGTACAATTCCTTATGACTACAGGACAAGTTTTAAGGTGCAGAACATGGTAGCAAATTAGTGAGCGTTTCCTGACCATAATGATCTTTATAATGATAAGATAAATGTAGTGTACTAAAACATATTCTAAACATGCACAGTGCCAGGTCACTGCAGGAGAGGTTTCCCAAGGTGTAGAACAGGGCTACAAAACTAGTAAGGGGAATGGAAAGTTTTAGTTATGAAGAGAGGCTAGAAAAGTTAAACTTGTACACACTAGAGAAACGGCTTCTTAGAGGGGATATGATAACACTATATAAATATGTTCAGGACCCATACAAAGGGCTCTCCAAAGACCTGTTCATTAACAGAACAGTACACAGGACAAGGGGCCACCCGCTTAGACTTGAGGAAAGGAGATTTAATCTACAACAGCGGAAGGGTTTCTTTACAGTAAGGACAATAAAGGTATGGAATTCACTGCCTGAGGAGGTGGTGCTATCGAAAACATTAGATGCCTTTAAAAGGGGCCTGGATACTTATTTAAAAGAGCATAACATAGAGGGCTATGTACGTTAGTATTGGGATGAATATTTAGTTGGGGCTTGTTGATCCAGGGAGAAATCTGATTGCCATTTGGAATCAAGAAGGGGGTTTGCCTTCTTTTGGATCAACGATGGTAAACAGGAATAGGAAAAGGTTGAACTAGATGGACGCAAGTCTTTTTTCGACCTAAATTACTATGTTACTATCTTACTATGTTACTATTTTAATAAGCTTTTCCTGTATCAGTCCAAGTTAACTGAGTAAATGGAAATTAGAAACACTCTGTACCTATTAAAACATTATATTATTCAGGCTTTGTGCAGTAAATAGGAGTGGATGAGTCAGATTAACGGCTGGATTCTATTGCAGGTGTTAAATGTTAACATCCGTTTTATCAAACCTTTTCCTATTGAAGTCTTTGGGAAGAACTGGAGATAAAAGCAGTGATACAATTAGCGCCTGTAATAGAATCCAGCCCTAGACACATAGGAATTGTGCTCAAAGGAGATGGACACATAATGGCAATAACTGGCATCCTATAAAGATGTAGCTGTAGTCTCTGTTACTGAGCAGCTTCTAAGCCAGTGTTCTCATCCTTTTTTGGTCAAGGCAACCCTAACATGCTTTCTGGAACTTTCAGGGCACAACTAACATCTTACCAGTTATTTGCAAGTACATAAGGAAGGGTACAAATACATATATAAATATATAGCTGTTAATTTTAGGTCTCACAATCAGAATAACAAAAACAAGCACACTGTGCATATAGATTACCTTAAATATGCATTTGAAAATCAACATTCACAGTTCTGTACAAGAGAAAAGGGGAACCTAAGTGGGTGTCCATGGCACACCAAAGTGGCAAGTGTATTCTTTTGCAGTCGGGAGCACTAAATGATGAGCATCAAAATGTAGCTTAGAAAATGTTGCAGGCATCAAAATGGAGCATTTAAAATGCCACCATTTAAAATTTCACCTTTGTAAAAGGATACCAATCTGATTCAGTATTGGTTAGGCTAGAGTAGTTAGGATATTTAGGTTAGGGTAGGTTAGGGTAATGTGAGGGTAGTTTATGGTAGTTTGGGGGTACAGTTGTTAGTCTTTGGGTTGTGGTTTTGGTTTGGCTTAATTTTTTGTAGGGTAGTTAGGTTAGGGTATGGTTAGAATAGGTTAGGGTACTTTGAATACGCTAAGTTCCATTAGGATATGACATTTTAAACAATGTAATTTTTAATGTGCAATTTTGATGCCTATAAAATTTTTAATTTGCTATTGCGACACATGCTCATATATCTGCAACATTTTCATAGTAAAGAGTGCCAACACATCCCAGTCAGAACCAATGTTTAAGCCATTTGATATGGTAAATTATATTTTATATGGCTTGACTAAAACTGGGGTATCTTGGCAGGTCAGGAAAGACTGAACATATCTTGGACAAGCTATGCAGCCAGTCCTCAACCTGAAAAAAGTTAACACATGGGTGTTATAAGGCGTAATATATGCTATACACCGGTTCCCACTGAAACAATAATTTTGAAATTGTGCAGTTTGTCTTATTTTCTGTTCCTGTTTGGAATTAAGGGATTTGTGGTGAGTCCCTTCATTCCTTGCTGCATTTATGCTTTTGCACTTAATATACTATTTGCTACATATATATTATCGTGTCTTAGATCTGTGAGTTTTTTTTTTTAAGTGGAGTTGAAAAACTTTCATATTGGCTGCCTTGACGGTCTGCTTTGGCGTAATAATTTTTTACTTTAACTCTTACCATTACTTGAACCGGCAGGATGAGGGAATTTACAGTTAAAGGAAGCTGGCCACAGTGCTGAGCTACTACCTGCCCTAACACCACACACCCTTGATTGTACTCTTCACTCCAGTCCAAAGCTATGGAATATATCATAACATACTTTGCCATGCATATTGTTTCATCAACATGACTTTTAAAACATAGACAAAATCATTTGATCTTAACAAACTGAAGTTAAAAAATATGTCTATAAGGAGAAGCACATCTGATTGAGCATTATAAAACTGTAATAAATTAACCGATGAATACATTTATATATTTACTTATTTTAGTCAAATGGCACACACTGTATTGCATATAAAAAATATCAAAGCATCAAAAATACATACACAGTGACACACCTGGATACACACTATATAAAACATACACCATAAAAGGCGATCAGTACTAATGTGTAAGTCCCATAAAAATATACAAACATACTCAACCTGGGTTATCAAGATAGAGTCAGAGCCAGCACTCAATATTTATTAAAGCCAAATCTTTATTTCATCATGCAGAATGTTTTCAGTCCACACAGGGAACTTCCTCAGGATGAAGGAAAAACAAGAATAATGGACATATTTCTGAAAAAAAAAAAACAGAAAGTCACAGTAATCAAACCACATGCCAATGATTGTGTTCTACTCAAAGCACCAAGATCCAGTGGGTGATGTCCTCACAGTAGACCATGGATCAATAAGCAATCGGAAATATATCAAGAAGGCAAGAAGGCCTAGTAGCATTAATAAAACAAATACATCAGTTTCTCCCCATGTGAAACAAAACCATAATAACAAAACCATGAAATATAAACATAACCTAAAACAAGACAGCATTCATGAGAACTGGCAGATAATGGTATTCATGAGTCCAATATGAAGTGGATATTCCTAACACAGTGCAGACTCAACAGCATATAACATGTCCAGTTCAGTACCATACGGCTCCAAATACTGTAGCAAAGCAGAGAAAGTAAGTTGTTACACCAATGTTAGAGCCCCAGAGGAACAAGTAAAAGGGAACAGAATAATGTGTGGATTTAGTGTTGCACGCACTGAGACGCTGCCAACTCTACTGGGAAATTTGAATGTATTAACTTCAACAGAATCTAACCCACAGAATTTTCTTAAAAAATAATTAGGCTGTATAAAACCATATGAACTGGACAGCACTCTCTCACTGTCACTCTCTGTGGATGTCAAAAAAAGTCAGTTTCCTCTTATCAATATATGGCACAATTTATGTCAAGTCGTGATTAATACTTGTGGATTAATAGTCTTGAAAATCTGACAAATGAAAATACGCAAGTTATTGTCACACTTTATGTTGTAGCTCATAGTAATGTTTTTCTTTACTTTGACTTTATGTCTGAAGCAGTAGAGATCACACCCGTCATTTCATGTTTCTACTTCTCAATAAATCCTCTTTTAATCCCATTGAAAATGTGATGTTTCCTGCTGTCAACTGAAAAGCTGATAGCAGGAGATCCGTGTCGGCTGAAATGAGGAGGCTCTGCAACAGAGCCGCAATCTTGTTATTTAAAACGAATTACTTCTTTGGAATGGTCTACAAACTGTGCTTGTAAAGCAGGCACACTTTGTAGACCATTCCAAAGAAGTAATTTGTTTAAATAACAAGATTGCGGCTCTGCTGCAGGGCCGCCAGTTGCTCCCCAGACAGGATTCCCCTGCAGTCAGCACAGCTCTGACGTCAGGGAAAGGGGAGGGAGGGAGGGGGGAACTTTGTCAGTGAATATCTCTCAAACCATAGCGGTTTGAGAGATAGGGGTTTTTGCATTCAGTTACATTTTTTAAGCCCTACAAATGATAAATATTTTTTGTGGGACATTACTGTCACTTTAATCCCTTAAGGACCAGCGGTCCCAAGATGTGTGATCCTTTAAGGACCAGATAGGAAAGTATGACATGCCGTCCCACGTGACTGATCACGTGTGCCAGCACGCCGAACGGGGGACTGAAAGAGATCACTCCGGTCTTGGAGCGATCAATTTCAGTCCCTACTGTTACTCACAGCGTTCGTTCAGGAGCACTGTGAGTAAAAAGTATGTGACGTGTCAAGACCGTCACTGGTCCTTAAGTGCTGGACAGCTGTGATGGTCCTGGCACATCACTGGATACGAAGCTGTTAAGTTCCCAAAACACACGCTAAATAGTCTGAATAATGGGAACATCAAAGGAAAAGAGCTAAGGCTTGGTGCCTGACACACTCCGTGTGAGCTCAAACACAGGGTCTCCCTCCCAAATACTAACCGAATGAGGGAATGTGTGCTTACGCACCTCTCAGTCAATCAGCTTCTAGGGGGATTTTTTTTTTTTTATCGTTGCTATAAATAGCAAGTATTCTGCTTCTGACATAACATTTTAAGATTATATTTACTTTTAAACAAGGGGCCCTTGTAAGTAAGAGTGGTATTTCTTCATGCAGCCTTTGTCTGTTATTGTTTTTGGTAAGTTTTAGAACGTTTTAATAACAAAGTAAGAAGTGTACAAAACAAAACCAATATAAATTATAATTCTAAATGAAAGAAAACACAAAAGGACAAGAAAGGAAGGGGGTAAAATGAATAAAAGTGACCAGCCTATTTAGAGTACAGACCTATATTTATAAAACTGGAGCTATTCCGGAGTAAACCAAGTGCACCATAGGGGACAAATAAAATTCCTGTTAATTTGAATTGAACATTTCAAAACTTGAATGAGGAGCAATATATTGGATACCTCTCTAGTATTCAAGGGGTTAAAAAGCCCCATTCAGGTGCATGCAAATTTAGGAATGTTTATTTTTCCCCTATGGTGCAGTTGGTTTACTCCAGAATAACTCCAGTTTGCTTTTATAAATATGAACCATATAGTCTTATGTTCAAAACCAACCTGGAGTCTTTTGGGGGCATAACAATGGCACCATAGAAGATAATGCAGATTCCCACATTCACACTGATTTAAATGGGACTTTTAATCCCTTGAAAGACAGAAGAAATGCTTTGGAGGCAAGGGCTGGATTTACCAATAGGCAGTGAAGGCAACTGCCTCGAGCTCCAGTTTATGGGGGCACCTCATCTGTGCTGGCCGCACCCATATTCTGATTTGTCAGTGTGGCCAGAGCAATCTCTATGTCCTTGCACCAGTTTTATACCCCTTTACAGGCAATTTAACCCTTTGAATGCTATACAGATCTTCAAATCATTGTTGAGCAAGGCACTGGAGATCATTCCAACAAACAAGAAATTAAGTCTTTTTTCATTTTTATTTGTTATAAGCCAAGGAAACAGTGCCTGGGACTGAGGGCGGGGTCAGGTGAGGAGTGGGGGTGAGGACATGGGTGGAGCTAAGGACACCTACATTGCCTTACCTAGGGGCACCAGGGCTGTAACTCTGGCCCTGTTGGAGTACAGTGAAATGCATTGGACACTTCTCTAGCACACAAAGGATTAAAAGTCAGTTTTAAATAAATGGGGATTTTTATTTTCCATTGTGGTGAAGCTGGTTTGCCTCAAAATTAATCCAGGTTTTTTTTTTTTCTTTTAAAGGGGATCTCTCACCCTTATAAAAGTTAGGCTTATTAGGTAGAGTATATACTGATAATGTTGAAAACCTTATTTATTTAAAAAAAAAAAAACACTATATGAATTAGAATTATTGCTTATAGCGTGCCCTGCAACCTACTTCCATATACACTGCTCTTGCCCCTCTGCCTCTGCTCCCTTCCCGCTACCCAGCCTCCTCCGATGACAGAGGCTTCTGTCTGTAAGCTGGAGCAGTCTCATTGGATAGATATCGATCTCTGATAAAGAGATCGCTCCAGCTTACAGATAGAAGCCTCCGTCATCGGAGGAGGCTGGTTAGGGGGAGAGGAGCAGAGGCAGTGTGGCAGTCTGCAGGCAAGAGCAGTGTATGTGGAAGTAGGGTGCAGAGCACGCTATAAGCAGTAATATTAACCCAAATATCATGTTTTTTTGTTTTTTTTTATTAAAATAACGTTTTCAACATTATCGATATATATATATACATATACATTTTGAAAACGCCTATGTATATATACATATTTAATAAACCTAACTTTTGTTGGGGTGAGAGGTCCCCTTTAACATATGGCTCATAGTGAACATAAAGACCAGAATACATATTGCTGAGGTCAAGCAGAGTGACAGCATAGGAGTAAATGGATTTTCATTAGATAGGTGTCCTTCATACAGCAGTCAGGCATATCTGTATACTTTGCAATGGAAGTCTGTGAAGATAATGTGCTAAGAGGAACTGCAGTCATTACGGAGCAAACTAACTGCACCATAATGGAGAAATAAAAATCTTTCAAACTATTTACTAAGATCTCTAGAGCTGAAGAAATCTTAGTGCATTGACTCAACTGAATAACATGGGAACTGAAGGAGTGACAACATTAGAGAAGTTATCTCCACTTTATCACCTCTTTATCACCACTTAGTGAATCTCTCCCCATGACTTCTCCAATGATATCACTTCTCCTATTCCTATGTTATTCTATAGAACCAATGCACTAACATTTCTTAAGTTCTGGAGATCTTAGTGCATAGGCTCTATAGAATAACATAGGAACTGGAGAAGTGGTATCACTGGAGAAGTCATCACGTCTTACTGAATAACCCCTCAGTTCTTCTTAGCTCATCAGCTGCCTGTAGCAATGTGTTGTGTACCCTTCTGGCACTCAAAGGGTTAAACAAATTCATAAATAGAATACCCATGAAAAAATGATGTAATCTAAAAAAACTGCATTCAAATAAAGTAATCAATGCACTTTTTTATTATATGAGAATGATTTATTGAAACTGTAGCTTTAATCGTCATTTTAAAGAATACAGCAAGGTACTATATTCGGTCTCTGCTGACATCTGGAAATAATATGTAAATTGACAGCAATATAAAAATGATGTTTGAAGTAAGTCTGAGAGCGGCATCTGATTGTGATTATAAGTGCTTGGAACAGTATGTCCTGTTTGTCGCCTGTGTACACAATTATGCACACATATGAATAGATTGGTGGAGGATTTCAGATATTTAACAATTATTTCCTTTTTCTTTAACATGGTGTTTCCATTAATTTACCCTCTACTTACTAAGATATACTGATCTGTAAAAGCTCTCATTTGCGCACCCATACATAACCACTTTCATATATTGAGGCATTTGCCTCTGATGATGATCCAGTAACAGGCACTTCCTCTTTTCCAACCTATCAGGAAGTACATTCGGAATTGAATATTGTTACCCATTCCTCAGCATCATCTGGCAGAGGTCAGCTTAGGGATAAGCAGATAGCTCATGCAAATCTTACAAGCAAATTACCTACTTCTAAATTATACTATGCCAGATGGGGGATTCAACCATCTTAAGAGTCTCCTGGCCTCTAAAATGGCCTAACTAAAAGCATATTGTTGGGCAGCGCTCATGATCGGTCAATCCTTCAATTATATTACATCCAACATACCAGATTGTTACATAAAGCCCCAAACACTCATGAATTGCCAAATTTTGAAAACGCCTATGTAATCAGGCTAAGTTAATTCTGGAAGTCAAGGCAAGATTTGAGGCCAGAAGAACTTTTTTTATAATTGAAAAAAGGCTTGTCAACTTTTAAAAAACCCTTTTGTCAAGACTGATGTTCATTCTTACTATTACGCCCACCAGAAGAAGCAATTCGAACAGGGAGTTTCAAAAGATTCCAAAATGCTCTACATTCAGATGGCCTTCGACCAAGCACAGGGCCAACACAGGTGAGTGTTCCTCATCCACATACACCTGTTCCCAAAAACAGCTGGGAGTCTTGTCATGACAAAAAGGTAGGTTTTCTGGGTTATTAACAAAGGTCTGCAACTCCCCTTATCAGATTTCCCATCCAGTTATCCAGTATGAAAAGAGACTCATCCCAATTTGGATCAGGCTCTGCAATTGGATATTCAGCAAGGAAAAACTGGGTTGTGAAACACCAATATTTCAGGATAGATATGTTGTTTTTCCCCAGTGGAAAATTCAAATAGCACTTGGCATACAGTTTTGAATGTAAAAGTCTAAAGAAATATTTGAGTCCAAAGTTCTTCCTGACAGAGGGTGTAACAGACCTTCCATTTTTCATTCATAAAGGTGCATAAAGATAGACCTAAAGATCTGTTTCATTCCATTCTTTTAGCTCAAAAGCACAATAGGTTTCAGTGGAAGGTTCAGATATTTCACCAGAATGTGATGGTATTTGACCTTTCAAATGCTCAATACACATTTACACGAGTCTTGAAGACCATCATTTTCTTCCTAATTTAAAAAGGAGTCATTTTAATAGCAGATCCCAGGCTATTAATTCAACATCAGGAATATGTACTGACTCTAATGACAGATGTGTTTCAAGTCAGTTTAGAGAAATCCATTCTGCAACCCACTCAGACTTTAGTTTTCCTGGGTTTTGCCCTCAACACAATCTCCATGACACTGGGTACCCTGAAAGACAAATGGGAAAAAATAAGAGCCTTGATTATTGTGGTCCAGTAGAGACACTAAGAACAATAGACAGGTTAATATTGAAGTTATTAGCTCTCAATCCAGGTTACAATCAGATACCACTACATACTCAAATGTGATTAGTGAGTCATATTCCCAAGGGAGCTCCTTGGTACTCCACATTTCATCTCTCCTCAGATGTGGTTCAAAAACTCAGACTGATTCTACCTGCAATCCTGCTCCTGCCCTCTACTGCATCAGCCTGCAGACATTATGGTCACAGACACTTCATTACAAGGTTGGGGAGGTTTTTCAAGTTCAAAAGCAGTCAGAGGGGTATGGACGCAGGATAAGAAAACATTTCTATAAATATCTTAGAACTCAGAGTATCAATGCTCAAGTTGCAGAAGCTAATTTATACAGGGCAGACAGGTCTCTCTATATTTTCACAAATGCAGAATTACACCGCAGTAGCTTATATCAATCACAGAGGGGGCATACAGTCCAGATGTCTATGCTTACAACCTGTAGGTTTATGGCAATGGGCAATTTACAATCAAATCTCGATAATAGTGTCATATACCATAAGAGGATCCAGGGTGTTGGCAGATGCTCTATAATATCAGAAGTTGACCCTCTCACTATTGTTCCTAAAAATGTCCCTTTTGCTGAAGCTAGAGGAAAAATTCAGTACCAGTCAGACATATTTTCTCAGATAATGTCACAGACCAAAACCTTTGTAGCGAGAACTTGGTCGCATCAAACATGGCACAAGGATGCAAGGTCCATTGCATGGACAAAGCTACACCGACTGTATGCATTTCCTCCCCCATTCTTCCTCTTGAGAGGCCTACAGAAGATTTTAACAGACAAGGAGCATGAGATTGTCATGATCTGTCTGGTCTGCCCGGCCAAACCATGGTTGCCACTCATCCAACCAATGATCAGCAGACCCAAGATACCACTAGGTCTCATGCACTGTTGTTTTCAGAGGACACGGGAGCTCTTAGCACACCTTCTTTCCCTAATGTGGACAACTGCCCTATTAGGCTTTTAAATGATTCAGCTTTTCCTAACAATACATTCATCACTTCGTCATAGGACAAGGAATCGGTATAATAAATTGATTCAGGAATTTCAGCCATGGTCTGCTTGTACTAACACAGATGCTCCTTTGTCAGAGGGTACTAGAATTTTTTAACCACTGCATTTCATACTGGTCTGTCAACTAATCCTATCAAAGTTTATGGTACCGCTTTTAACTTCATTATCCCAAATTTCATACAAGACAAATAGTACTTAAGGTTAATTAAAGGCATTGTTTGAACTAGACTAATTGTGAATAGATATAAAACTACTTCAGACTTTGATGCTTTTTTGCCTTATCTGTATGGGTTGCAGGACTGTGCACTAGACGTCAGAACCACTGTAATTAGGTTGTTTTTTCTCTTAGCACTTTAGCAATAGCAGTTAGTGGTGATAGCATACTCTTTTTCACATAAATGATCCATGGATTACTGATATTATTAGAGACCAACAAGACTCAGATTTGTTTGGTGTCCACTCTATCCTCCTATTTAGAGATTACATCCTAATTTTTAAAACAGCTAGAAAACTTTTCCACCCTGCAAAGAGTAAAACGATCGTTTAAGGCACATTCTGTCAGGGGAGCATCCGCTTAAAAAAACAATGTCTAAGGGTGTTTCACTTCCAGCAATTATGAAGCTTGCAAGATAGTCCTCGAGCAGGACCTTTGTGACATTCTATTGGCATCTTTCAGAACTCTTCACTTCCTCAGGGCTACCACTAGCTGTTCTTGGGTGGCTTGCCTCCCAACAAACAGAACAGAGTCTGCAGGAATTAATAATCTGCAAACTTCTTTTACTTTAGGGAATTAATGTAAGCCCCCTAGCGACAGCGCCCAACATACTCTCCCTGTTTGTTCTTGTCTGCCTTGTGGCATTTTAGTGATATTATTTTATGATTTGTGCTCTTCATTGTGGATTTCAGGTATTTTCTGTTCTTTGAGGATCCAACAAATCATCTGAGCCAGATAATTGTGCTAAGGATGCAACTAACAGATCTACACAATGAGCTCAGGAACTACTGTGTTCAGGATTTCTTTAACCAATTCAGGCTTCTACATGTATTTCCATGTCGTAGCTACCTCTAGCTGTTACTTCTAAAGTATTCCCTTTAAAAAAAAATTAAAAATTGGTGTGTAGAGATTACATGCAAGGTTACTAAAGCAGTCTCATTCGTTAGATTTATTATACTTTAACCTCACTTATACCTCTTGTCCAGATTTGGACATTTTAGGTTATTCTCAGAACACTTAGTCATTTCTTATTAATAATTCAGCTATAGTCTTCCGGTAAAATCCTGCTTTTTAACCCGACTTCTTGCGATATCATGATAGCAGTTTGTGATGTCACGGGCACACACTGTGGGTGTTCTCATGCACGCGCATGTTCTGGTGAGTTATAGGGACATGGCGACCTACCCACTAGGTGTCTCTAAATTCCCTTATAGAATTTGCAGATTACAGCAAACTCTCCTTGAACTATATGTGAAATAAAACAACCCTTTTAAAAACAGGTCACATAAATCTTCTGGGCAGGTAGTGGTCATAATTAATTCTTTAGCTGCAAGAAGTATCAAACATGCATTTTCTCTACCCTGACTGAAACTTTATTTGACATGTATTTTCTTTTAAAGAAGATAACTACTATGCTGTATGATGATATATGATCTCATTTAACGTCTAGGATGCTAGAGATGTATCCAACAATTTGCTTTGCAATGCATTGGAGCCATCTTTAGCATCCACAGGTTTAAATTTAAATAAACTTATTTGTCTTTTAAATACATAGCAGGATCATTCACATTGGATCCCATTATCATCAAAGGCTGTTCCACTGTATTTCATTTTAATAGCTCACCATACATTTCTCATTGGACCCTGACAGCTTATATTTAAAATAACTGGCTTACTTCTAAACAGCCTGTTGACAGTATTCAAGGCCCACCATGATGATTGCTTGAGCCACAGGAATGCCTGACTTTCAGAAAGCATTCCCCAGCCTGACAAAGAGAGGCATGTTACATAATAAAGCTGAATTTAGTTAATGACGGGGATCCTAACTCCAAACTAAGGAATTTCCTTTCTGGAAGCAATAAAATGAGTCACTGTTATAATGTCCATAGGCTATGAATGTTTTGTCCTGACTTTAACCCTGGGTCTACCAGAAGGCTTGACACTTCTTTGTCACCAATCTGTTTAGGTTACAGAGATGTGATTATTTTTTCTGTTTTGGTCCAGATGAATATCCGTGGTTACATAGCCCGCAACATAATTTGAATCAAAGCCATTTTTTTAATTTCATAATTGTATCCAGTTACACATTGTTTGGTTGGAAAGTCAAATCCGTTTTGCTTCCAGAGAGGCCTTCAACTCACAGCAACCCACCCAAGGGGTTGAGGGTTTGAAGTGGAACTGTCACTTGTGGCGTGATGTGTGTGCATCTGCTAAAGGCATTTTTGTGCGCAGATAGATTTTGCACATGTTCTAATCCAGGAAGCTGAATACCAACTTTTCTTGAATTGCGCATAAAAAATTATTTTTTACAACAACACTACACAGACGTATAAATTCTTGCATTTGGAACATTCGCTATTCCACTCACACAGATTCGTTAATCCTGGCCACGCCCACAAAAAATTCATATTCACAGCTGTTCATTAATCTTGATTTTTGATTTTTCATGTTCAATTCAACAAAATCATGCGCAGACCTATTCCCTAGTGGTTTTCACACAGGAAATAGCGATTGTGCATGTTTCCTGCATTCCGCCAGTAGAAACAAAGGTGATATTGAAAGAGCTTTCAAAATCACCTGTACTTATGTTTGTCATTTTTCATTTCAAACAAATGTTATGACATATTTGGCTTTATTTAGTATTTTCTGCAAATGAGATAGAACTAGCCAACAGTAAATAGCAGTTGGGATGGAGAGCAATGTGGAATGGTAAGATCAGGCTAGAATTCCTGACATTACTGTCTAAATTGATAAACTGTCAAATAAATAAAGCTAAATGTGTCATAATCTGTTTTTTAAATAAAAATGTAAATGTAAATATGGATGATTTTGAAAGCTCCTTAAAAAGTGTCAATTCCATTTCAAAAGAGAATTGTGCCCTTGGAATAAGAGGCTCTTAATTTGTTGACAAAAAGTCTTACGTAGGCAGAAACCATCTATATTATATATTTTTTATATACTCTGTTGTAGTCTATATCTGAACAGGGACATTTTACTACCTTAAATATGTTTATAAAGACCTTTAGGATCATGGGCAGGTATTTGATGATTATAAAGGGTCATGTAACCATTCTAAGGTTGTAAAATGCCCCTACTCAGTTAAATATGACAGCAGATTTGAAAGGTGAAAAACAGCAAAAAAAAATCTTATTGCTGGATGAAGGACACATACCTATTGAAATCCTTCTATTAAAACATTGAGTTACTCATTACAAAGATGTATTTCCCCTTTAATAACATATGGGCACATATTAGATATTACCAGCTTTGTGTGATCTTGGCTTGGTTCTCTTCCTCCATAAAATTAGGTGTGACCTCCTTCCTATAATTTGGACAACTGTTTTTTTTTTATAAATTCCAGTTCAATTATATCACACTGATAGTGTTTCCAGTGTGAAAAATGTAAAGACACAGTCAATTAATGCAATATACATCTGAATGATACAGTCTACTGTTGAGACCAAAGGGAATACATATTCTTGCCAAGTTATTGGTTACGCTTTCTTTGTCAATGTACGTAACAATGATTTTATTATGTACCGTCAACAGGAAATATTGAAGAACCTTAAACACTCTATTTTATTTATATAGACATCTAGTATCCTTTTTGCAGTAAGCTAGTCACTTTAACAAACAGAATGATATTTTTTAAACAAACCAATGCAAATGGTTGTGAGGGAACCGCACATAACAAACTAAGGGGCCCATTTTGAAAGTAAAGTGGAATAATTTCTTCACAAACCAGGTGAACTAGAAGTGTTAAATAAAAATCCCCCCTGGTATAGATAGTGGCAAACAGCAGGGAGCTCATTCAATAAAAGGTGAAGCATGGTGCCCTACTCTCTGCTACAAGATTCCCAGCATGTGCCCCATTCCCAGACATTGGCCACATAACTAAGCACAACAGAAGGTTTCCCCCACATACACATTTCCCAGATCTCTGGGAGCAGTGGCCCATGTTCAGTGCTATGGATAGTGTAGAGATGGGGTTAACAGAGGTCAAAGACCTGTACTGTGTGTAAGGTGCCAGGCAGTCTGTACATACACATTGTCCCTGGGCAATGACTTCCATGCTAGAGGGTCATCATTGCAGTGGAGCTGCCTGAGGAAAAAAATTGTAAAGGAAGAGACTGGATCAGCTATTGATACATGTAAATTATCAGCAGGACTATACTTTCAAATCCTGAGTCTTTCCAACAATCTCCTCATTGGTAGATTCAGAACTTCCAGGTATAGCTCATCCCCTGATTGCTTACCAGACCTTCAGGGGATGACTGGGGAATTGTGAAACAATGGCTGAGGAGAATTTCCAGTGTGATTAAAGCGGAACTAACACCGATAAGAAACTTTGTTTGTAATAATTCCCTATCTGGCGACTAGCTGCTTAGTAGCGCTAGTCGCCAGAATTATTACCTCTTTATGGAGAAATATGCAGTCATCCTCGTCTGACAGGCAGGACGGAGCGCGGACATCTTGCCCTAATGACGTCCGTGCGCCTGCGCTGTCAGTCCCAGACGGCTGTAGGAGGCGTTGCTAGGAGCCATTCTGCTCCGGAAGGGAGTGTTAGTTCCTCTTTAAAGTTTTTATATGCCAGGGTGCGATGTAGAGTTGGGAGAATTGCTGGTTTTACAGGGAGGGACAAGCTTCAACAGTACTCCAAAGTCCCCTTCTGTATTTTGCTCTGAAAATAAAAATGTTTTGAGTGAGGGTCAGCTTGTTCTGGATTATTTTGCCCTTGCAAGCAAAAAACCCAAGGTGGGGTCCAATTTATGTAAGGGGGCCTCATCAAAACTAATGGCAGTAGTGGAATGAGGTTGGTCTCTTTGAATGTCCTAATATGATAAATGAACAGTGAAACATCTATGATCCAAGGGCCAACAACCTGGAATGGAAGACTGCAGGAAGCATCATTCTATCCATTGTCTACTGGGGTTACCTGGCCTTTATAGCTTCTTTTGTCTTCTGTGCCCAATTTTCGTGCTATCTACAGTGTTCGTGCCATGATCCTGCTTGCTGCATCATTCCTGATTTTGGCTTTTACTTCCAGACTTTATTATTGGTTCCTGATTTTTTTCTGATCTTCAGTTGCAGCTTGTTTCCTGACATCCTATTTTTCTTGCTTATTTTACCCCTACTCTGACTTTCTAGTTTTATCTGGCTTGTTCTCCAACCTCCCAGCTGCCTGTCAATCCGGTACTGCTAACTGATTTCTCGGTTTTATGCCTCAGTTATTCCTGACTTCACTTTTATTTAACCCAAGCATTGTCTTTCATCTGTCCATCAGATATATCTTTGCCAACTCCTGCTATACTTCAGCAGACCGTCATCCAGGGAAATCACTGCCAGTTACTACATTCTCTAGCAGTCAGTCCACCTGGTCTATCTTTGGCAGTTTGTGCACTTAGCCAATGGTCCATCTGCCAGGGCGATAGTTGCCAGCCTTTGCATTACTGATGACCGTCCGCCTGGGCAATCTCCACCAGTCCAAGCAGTCACCAACAGACAGTTCTCCTAGTCGATCACTGACAACTCAGGCTTTCAACTGCAGTCAGTTCACCAGACTGATCTCCTCCAGTATCTTTGTCCTACAGCAACTACAGGAGACTAGAAGGGTAAAAAAGATACCTTTATTGGCTAATTGAGTGACCCTAGGATGCCGGCTTCCAAGACAACTAGGTCTCTTCCTCAGGCATAACAAGAAAGAAAGCTGAATGCACAATACATGACTTTTAAACTCCTGGACATTATTTTAACATTTAAATTCTACTGGAAGTGTGTATTCTTATCACTATCATACATAATCCATACCCTAGGCTCTAGTAAAGTCTCATAGAAGTAGACTAGAGCATGTAAAGAGATATTTGTGTTGAAAGTATGCATCCTAGAGCCACTAAGCCAATAAAGGCATAATTTGTACCCTACTAGTATCCTGAATTTTCTATGGTACCACACTTTATCCATACTACCACAGCTAGACAGCTGGCTCATCATCTAACATCCAGACCTCAGCTTCCCACTCTAGTGTAGTCATTCCCTGGTGATTCCTGTTTCTGCCCACTACCCTCTTGGTGGGAACTCATATATGTGTGGAGTCTGGCTCCCAGTCCACAAGGTTCTCTTCTCCTTAGCGCCTCCTACGGTCCTCTGGCTACCCATCCTGGTCCACTGCCTGGTCTTAACAGCCAGCACCTCTAACTCAGTTTTCTGTCCAAGCACAGTCAGAATTGGCCTTCATCACTCCCTTTGGCTTGAATAAGTTTTGCCATGCCATTCTGTATGAAAAATGCCCCAGCAATGTTTCAAAGACTGGTAGACATGCTTCCAGAATGATTGCAGCATTGTGTCTGTGCATCTCTTTGATTTTGCATTGTACAGTGCTGTGTGGAAATAAGATTTTATCCATCAGGAAAAGTGCTTGGCCACGTTCAGGAGGCTGAGCTGAATGTAAGACTGGACAAGTGCCAGATGGGGATATCAGAGGTAAACTACCTTGGACACGACTGGT
Organism: Rhinophrynus dorsalis; assembly: GCA_037306005.1. Classification (NCBI taxonomy): domain Eukaryota; kingdom Metazoa; phylum Chordata; class Amphibia; order Anura; family Rhinophrynidae; genus Rhinophrynus; species Rhinophrynus dorsalis. The sequence continues at coordinate 413,538,018 of CM074723.1, forward strand.
AGCGGAAAGCTCTGGCCAGAGCTAGCCAAAGTAGAAGTAGTAGCCAAGTGGACTACTACTCAAATAAAAAAGTAGGTAATGGACTTTTTATGGACTGTGGACATGACCCACAGGAATCAACAATATTCCATTGTGTTGATCCCAGAATGTGAGACTATATTCCAGGGCCTAAAGACTGCATTGTTTTGTGTCCCTGTGTTGGCCAGCTGTGTGGACCAGTAACCAAGAGGTCCACCCAGCATGTTCCCTTATGGACTGGGATCAGTACTCTGCCAGGTCACTGACAACTGAGAAGAGCACCCAGTAGAATATTTCACTTGAAAACTGTTGGATATAAAGCTGTGGAGAAATAATTCCTCATCATAGTGGTGGTCTCAAGAAGTAACAACCATATATGTATGGGCAAGATTTCACAGTGATCAAGTCCTGGCTTAGCAGGGTGGCTGGGGATAATGAATGGTTGATCCGCTGGAGCCTGTGATAAAAGATGTTTAATTTTACAGTGGCCTACCAGTGGGGCAGACAACTTCACAATGCCGATAGACTCTAAAGGAAGGAGGACCTATGAGCACTATTGTGTAAACTTATGAGTGAGCCTATGGTTGTCCTTTCCTAGGCCAGCCCATGGCTCACTGTACTTCAGAGGGGGGAGTTGTCATGACCTTGGTATAGACAGTGGCAGAGAGCAGGGCACTCATTCTATAAAGCTTAAGCCCAGCACCTTACTCTTCACTACTTGATATCCAGTATGTGCCCCATGCACTAACATTTGCCACATAGTAAAGCACAACAGCTGGTTTCTGTTCACACACACTTTCAAGATCTGTGGAAGCAGAAATCCACGTTCAGCACCATGGATAGCTCTGTAAATTGGGCTAGCCAGTCACAGAGATCAAAGCCTTTTATTGTGTGTAAGGTGTCAGCAAGACTCCTCTTATTCAACCCTGTCATTCACAAAAAGTCGTTGAGTTCATTCATTCATTAAAAGTGGAGTTGAAGAGGACTTCTATTCAACTCCACTTTTAATGAATGAACTCAAGCTGCTTTTTGTGAATGATCGGGTTGAGTAGGACTCCTCCTACTCTAGCCAGTCATAGATAAAAAAGCAGCTGACTCGAGTAGGAAGGAGAGGAAGGTTGTAATTGCCTTCCTGGTTGCCGCATTGACCACCTATACTATTGGATAGGTGGTCTATGCCAGGGGGCATCAGGAGGGGTCCTGATGCCCCCTGAGAGGTCTGATTTTATTTTAAAAATGTCAAAAATGCACTGTGTGCTATTTTAAACTATTCACACAGCAATATCACAAATATTAACAGTGTGAGGGCAGCATATCTCGAATAACATGGCATATGTCAGTTTTAAAGTGTGAGGGCAGCATTTGTTGAATAAAAGGGAATGATATGTCAGATTTAAAGGGTGAGGGCAGCATGTGTTGAATGAAAGGGCATGATATATTGCATTTTACAGGGAAGAAGCAGCATATGTCAAATTTTAATTGTGGGGAAGCATGTTGAATATAAGTATTGTGGGGGAACATTACCATTGTGTGTTAGCCCACACACACTGACTGACACACCCAATCCTTGTTCCCTTGCCCAGACAGTGTCCATGAGGATTTGTGGCTACCAGTAGACAAGGGGAAAAGGCTGGAGAGAGCCAGACAGTGTACAGGGGGATGTGTGGCTACCGGTGGGCAAGGGAACATGTTTGGGGGCCTGGCGGTATACATGGGGTTCTAAGGCTACCAGTGGGAAAGGTAACACAAATTCCCATGGATGCAGCCTGACCCCCAGCCTTGTTCCCTTGGTAGTATACAACATGTATACAGAGATATGGGGATAATTGTGCAGTGTTTGGTGTATTTTTTTAAACCCTTCGAGTGACACAGGGGTGAGCAATACACATACCTATGGCACTCAAAAGGATAAGGGAGTGATGCTGTCCATGGTGCTGAAAATATTCTCCTCTCTCAGCAGAGAGAATGCTGTCAGACTTCAAGATTGTTGTAGTGTTGTTGATTTGTAAGTGACAGTATCCCTTCCACATTGACAGCAGTTCACAACCCTCCCTGACTGTGATTGATTGAGGGCTGTTACTGCATAGGAAAGAACATGAAGTTCCCAGCTTTGCCAGTCTCAGGTAGGCAAAGTTGAGACTGTGAACTCAGACAGCAGAGGCTGCTATATGAGTTTAGTGAATGTGGTGAAGTGCCACATTAACATATATACACGCACCCTTGCATATCATAATGGCTCATATCCTGCATTTACGTATGGAAATTAGTTATTATGCTTAATTTCCATGTGGAAATAGGCCATTGTCGATGTGATGAGTGAAAACAAGTAAATCTGTCAGATGGACGTTGATGTGGGCAGATATTTGTCAGACTGATGGGTATGTGATGTTGAAAACACTTTAGTGCATACTGTCCATGTGCTTTTGACACTGCTCCAACAGGGTATCAACATTTTGAGCCTTATTCAACCTTTCATGAATCTAAGCCATACTGTTTTCTCCAGTGTTTGATAAATGGACATATACCTACCTGCTACTTTTATAATAAGCTGACTTATTCGTGTTTACTAGAGGCTGCACACTATCCATGTTACGTAGTTGTAGTGCAATTGAGTGGCATATCCCTGGATATCTCTTACATGAAATCTGTTAGGGCTCTCGGGCAAAAAGGCCAGATAAATTATCCAGTAAGAGAAACTCCCCAATCTCTATGTTATTCTATGGACAGAGCCACCATAAAGGGGGCAGTTGGGTCTGTTTTCCAAAACTACTTTAAATGGGGCATCTCAATGTTCCTCAGTCCATCTTCCAGAAACCTCCACTCCTCCGTGTATCTGAGCTGATTATATTCTGAATGACAAGCATGTATACAATTTGCATGCTTACTACTGAGCATGCTCTGAACTGAATGCCTTGAGAACTGGTGTAAGTACTGGGGTAGTATGGTTGTAAATTTGATGGGTTCAGCATACAAAGAGACAGGTAACTCATTCTTCCATGATTACATTTGCCTGCCAGTGAGCATGTACTGCAAGTAATATGTACTGTGAGTAATACTGGAACATTTGGCAACAAGAGAGAGGGAGGTTGGAATCTTTTCTACGCTTTATGAAAATTTAGTTGGGAAGAAAAGGAAGCACAGGAAACATGGCAGGAAGGTGTAAGAACCCAGTCCCAAAAGCCCATCATACTAGTGTGTGTGTGTGTGTGCACTATGCCAGTCTCATTAGGACACACCTCCCAGTGTGCACAACTGCAGCACCTCTGAGCATGTTCATACAGCATTGTAACAATTCTTGCAACCTTGCTTTGTTTGATAGTTGTTGCCTGCCACCTTCCAAGTGACCTCAGCTTTGAAACTGACCATCAGTCTCTCCTGCATTCAACACTGAATCACAAAGCCTGTTCAATCAAACGGTCTGTTTAAACAATACAGAGTTCCTGAGTTAGATAACAATCTAGAATGCATCTGGGAAAGCTTGGAAAGGTGAAAAAGATATCTGTGTAACTGAAGTGGGCTATAAATAAAGAGTGACTGAGCAGTGCTAAAACTGGAGCAATTCAGCTACCAAAAAATACCTTATGTTATCACAATGATAGGTGATGAGTTTGCCGTATATATTCTTATCCAGGGTTCTCACTTATATTTTTCAGACTCAAACTCGTTCTGCCTCTATTCCCCCTTCAAATGCTTTTAAGCTCCCCTGGCCACATATTACAGCTAGATGAGGACATGCAATACCAGGACCTATGGCAGGGCAAACATTTGGAGGGCACTAGTGAGGAGGAGACCATTCATCTCCATATACTCTAAGTAAGATTGCCCCCTTACAGTTCTAAAGGTGAGTTCCCTGGCCACATATTACTTTTGTGGAAGAGTTCCATGTAATCTTCCAGTCAACCTGTTCACAACATATCCTGCCTCCCACCCTATCAACTATGTTTCATTTTGGAGGAAGATGAATTCATGAAGTGAGGAGGGGGTAAGTTGTCACAAAAATAACATATGACTGGGGGAACTCATCTTTAGGGGAGTAAGGGATCAATCTCACTTAGGAAATCTGGAGATGACATACAGCTGACCTAACTAACTTTACAGGTTACAGTCTCTTGGGATGTGGTCAGGTTGTGGCCTCACTATCTGCTCTTGGGCTCTGGCATCTCTGAGTCACAGGGGGTTTGGAGGGCGTGGTGGCAGCACTATCTGTTGGTGGACTCTTCTGACAACTGATACTACTAGAACTACTGCTGATAGTGGATTAATTCCCATAACTGGCACTGCAGCAGCCGGTGCACTGGTGCTATCTCTGACTATGTGAGTAGTTCAACACAACACTACTAGCGTTTATTCATAAATCACACATACACACAGAAATGCATTTACAGTAAGAAGATAGTGTACTTTACCCCCTCCAGGGTGTAGAAGCCACATTGCTGTGTATCACACTGCTTCCAGTCTAAAGCCCTCACCACTCTCCTCTGTGTAGCACTCCATAGAGGTTCATCCAAGAGTCTCTGTAACTGTTCTCATAAAATAGTTCTCTTCTCTTTAAATCCACTTAGCAGGAGTATACACTACTCATTTCAGATATGACAAGTGACTCCATTTTCTAGGGATACTGGAAACCCACAGGGGCATACCCATGAGGGAGGACTGAAGTAACGTCTGATGTACTCACATAACCGCACGTGTATTGTGGGCTACTCTCCCCACTTTCTCAAGGGTATAAGAGAGCCCTCTATTGAGCCCTCATATATATAATTTGTATCCATAATGAATCACCAACTAATTTCAAGATAACATATACAATGAATAATCACTTAGATTCAAGAATATACACTAATCAGAGAGCACAACAATGTACCATGCATCAAATATGAACTTCTTTATTTCAATAAAATAACATAAAACATATACTTAGCACATTTGTAACTATGCATAAAAATTCCCTAGATTACATTGTAACGGACCCTAGGCCGTTACTATGGAAGTTCACTTGTTCCACCAAAAAAGACTGCACTCACGGGTAGAACGGAGCCGTAGGCTGGCTGCTATGCGGAGCAACCTGGTCAGAAAAACCCCATAGACTTTACATGGGAAAGTAGGCGGCTTCATGATTGGTCGATTGGTTGCCCGCCTACCGGTTCTGATTGGCTGAATGACTAAGAACCAACTTAAAGGGACTCCATTGCCATAACATGGAGAAATGTCGGCGGCCACGGGATTGGCCAATTGAACTGGTAGCTCGTTAGCTCATTGGCTGGCTGTAAGAAGCAGCCAAAGTGCAGAGGCTCCACAGGGTCTGGGCTTCCATTGTTCTCATGTTTACCCCTGCCCCTTATCCATGAAGTTCAGCCCTTTGTGACATTGTGTGCCCATTGTTGCTAAATTTAATCATGTTAATTTAATTATAGAATGTTTTGTACCCTTTTGTTAACTGTTTGACTTGATGCAATTAACTCTGCTTAAAAGAGCTGAATTCAGCCAAAATAAAGTGAGTTCAGTTTTGGAACCTGACTGGCGTGCTGTGTCATTCGTTTGGGGTGGTATCAAGGGTCTTCTTTTGACCCCCATCCTGGGATAGCTGGAGCGGAGCACCGGAGACATCACCCTTCCCTGGCGGCCCCTGCAAGAGAGAGACCCGGCATAGCAGGCTAAGTCAATCTGAGGACTTAGGATCCTGTTACACTGGTGGCAAGCGGTTGGATCGAACTGAAACCAGCCCAGCAGGGGGAGATATAGCCGCTGGCTTGACCCCGGTTTCAGCAACAGTTCATGGGATCTTTTCTCTCACTCCACTGAGGGGATCCAGCCGGTTACTGATGGCAGCGCTAGAACCCTGGGACTATGTTGCGCCCAACTGGAGACAGACGGAGGAGCTACTGGCGCTGCGCTGGTCGCTGTTGGGGGACAATCCTCTACCAGAGTGGGAAGAAAGTCTGGCCTGCTACGTCGAAGAGGAGGTTCGTCTGCAAGACCGGTACACAGCCTTTCGCCATAAAGCGGAGCGGAAGGGCTACAGCTCTGCACCACGCTATGGGGTCCTTGATGGCTATGACTACTGCAGCTCTGGAAAAGTATGGGCGCTCTTGTGGAGCGACCACAACTTTGGCAGCAAGGAGGACGGTCGTTTTTGGGATATCCGGGATGCCCGGGAGAGGGTGCTGGGCCTCCATGACACCCCAGAGCTGGAGGGGGAACTTTGTGACCTGGCGGAGCAGGAGTGGCATCTTGAAAGAGCCTACCAGAGTCTTTTCCGGAAGATTGAAAGGCATGGTGCAAGAGAGGGACCAGGGACAGTCCACCTGTATCCTGCACCACTGGAAGAGATGACCCTGCTGACCAACCCGCCCTGCCATGGTGGCTCAGTTCCAGCAGATGAACACCCATTTGATGAGTTCTGTGATCCGGTATCGGAGGGGGTGCAGAAACTGTTGCCTCGCCTGGGACCCAACCCATTGGAAGAGACGGTGGCCCAACTTACAATGGCAGTAGAGCAGCACTACTTTCAAGAACTCCGGCGCTCCAGTAATTACCCAGCCCTGGGGAGTGGGACCATGGTGCTCCCCAGTGGCACTATTTCCTCTGGCCTGGGAGGCGAGACCGAGGTCTGCACCAAGCCCTGTGTTTGCCCTGCCCTGGAGAAGGAGAAACGTGTGCTCTCCAGGGGCATGGATGTTACTGGCCTGAGGAATGGGACTGCGGTCTTCCTCAGGGCAGAGAATGGCCCTGAAGTGGGTGGCCATTAAGAAGAGGATCCCAGCGGACTGACGGGAAACAGTGCTGCTGATCCTCTTGTTGTCCCTGTGGACTGTGAACTGGGGGGTGGGAGCGAGCCCACCAGTACCCCTATACCTTCTGATATGGTGAGTGGGACACAGGTACTCACCAGTATCCCTTGTGCTGGGCCCGACGGAGGTGGCCCCAACAGGCTGACTGACTACAGTGCGGCTGCATCTGGCAACCCTGAACTGGTGGGAGGGAGTGAGCCCACCAGCCTTTACATGACCCATGATCTGGTGAGTGGGAGCGAGCTCACCAGGTCCAGGGGAAACCCTGCTGTGGTGGACGGAAAGCAGGTCCCCAGCAGCCGGCCCTGTCCTTCCCCTATTGCTACTGCCCTGGAGAATGGGAAAGGTGTGCTCTCCAGGTGCATGGATACGTTTGTCAGGAAAATGGGGAATGTGTTCCTCCTCAAGAAGAGAAAAGTCCAGGAGGCTGATGACTTGGAAGAGGAGGAGCCCTGCAGACTACGCCAATGCAGTATTCGGGCTCCTAGTGACTTTAAACTGATAGGTGGGAGTGAGCCCACCAGCCCCTATGTGACCCCTGGCCTGGTGAGTGGGAGCAAGCCCACCAGGCCCGGTGAAAATTCAGCTGCAATGAGGGGGACAACAGTCCTCATCTCCAGCCCACCGCTTGATGCCCGTTTGCTTGAGTCCCCAGCCTTGGTGAGTGGGACCATTGTCCTCACCAGGGATGTTGGGGTGTCCCCTGGATTCCTTTGCCCCAGCCTGATGGGTGGGAATGCATTCCCCACCAGGCCAGCCGTTATCCCAGCCTCAGGGAGTGGGACCACCGTCCTCCCTGGGTGCTGTTTGTTTTACCCCAGTGAATCCATTTGCCCTGGATTGATGAGTGGGAGTACGCTCCTCACCGGTCCTCTGGATGCCCCTACCCTGGGCAAGAGGTCCACCAGTTTTGACAACAGCCCTTTGCATATTGCCTCAACTCAGGAGAGTAGGAGCAGCTTCCTCTCCTGCCACCATGGGGCACTTGCCAAACCAAAATGGGGAGGTGTACCCATCCCCCCACAATTTGATCTACAGCCTTGTAAGAGCCCAGAGATCCCAGTGGCCAGTAGGACTCCTCCGCATGGACTGTCTATGGACCCTGAGCCACTGGCCCCAGACCCAGGAGGGCCTGACCTCAGCTCTGTCGGGGGCATGGCCCATGAGAGACCTCCCAATTTGGTGCCAGCCAGGACAAAGAGGCACCGGGTTCCATGGCACAGGACCAAAGGCCCCAGTTTAACCCTTGGCCCAGGACAAGGGGCGCATCTGATGTCTACTGGCCCAGACAAAGGGCCCAACGCTTTCCCTGGCCCAGACAAGGGGCTCCAGCCTTTACCTGGCCCGGACAAGAGGCGACCCTCCTCCACGCAGGAACGTGTCGGACTTCCCAAGCCAGCATTCATCCAAGCTGCCTCTGGCTTGGGTCTCGAAGGGGGGGGAAATGTAACGGACCCTAGGCCGTTACTATGGAAGTTCACTTGTTCCACCAAAAAAGACTGCACTCACGGGTAGAACGGAGCCGTAGGCTGGCTGCTATGCGGAGCAACCTGGTCAGAAAAACCCCATAGACTTTACATGGGAAAGTAGGCGGCTTCATGATTGGTCGATTGGTTGCCCGCCTACCGGTTCTGATTGGCTGAATGACTAAGAACCAACTTAAAGGGACTCCATTGCCATAACATGGAGAAATGTCGGCGGCCACGGGATTGGCCAATTGAACTGGTAGCTCGTTAGCTCATTGGCTGGCTGTAAGAAGCAGCCAAAGTGCAGAGGCTCCACAGGGTCTGGGCTTCCATTGTTCTCATGTTTACCCCTGCCCCTTATCCATGAAGTTCAGCCCTTTGTGACATTGTGTGCCCATTGTTGCTAAATTTAATCATGTTAATTTAATTATAGAATGTTTTGTGCCCTTTTGTTAACTGTTTGACTTGATGCAATTAACTCTGCTTAAAAGAGCTGAATTCAGCCAAAATAAAGTGAGTTCAGTTTTGGAACCTGACTGACGTGCTGTGTCATTCGTTTGGGGTGGTATCAAGGGTCTTCTTTTGACCCCCATCCTGGGATAGCTGGAGCGGAGCACCGGAGACATCACCCTTCCCTGGCGGCCCCTGCAAGAGAGAGACCCGGCATAGCAGGCTAAGTCAATCTGAGGACTTAGGATCCTGTTACATACATAGATACATATAATGCATAAAAATGGCTCCAGAGCTCAAAAATATACAATATCTAATAAGTATCCCTGTATCGCTAGTGTTCCTAAAACGGTACATTATCTTGTTCTTAAATGTGACTGTAGGTAATAATGTTCAGCAGATCTTCTTGTATATAGAAATAGTATCTTGCACCTTAATATTGCAATCAACGGTATACAACGATCTTAAAGGCAATGTGTTAAATGGTGATATTAACCCTTGTAATGCTGGCATATATATCGGGCAGGTCTATGCTGTGATGATATTTATGTTAATCTTCTTGTGGCTTATGTGGCTCATACAGTTCTTAATATGGCAAAAAAGTTCTTATTTACCTTGGGTCTCTTTTTTGTTGTTGTTCTGCTTCTTCAATTTGCTTATTTGCCTACCAATAAAAGACGACCCCGGCTTTGTCCTCCACAGACAATAATTGCCAGTTGTTTGAATCAATCTGTAGTTTAATCACCACTTGTATTTACTCACAAGCCACTGTGGGCTTTCCAGCCACACTTTCTCCGTAGCAGCTATCAGACCTCCCGTCCTTCGTAAAGTATCAACGCAGATGTTGCATTGTTTTCTGTATCCAGTGTAACCGTTTATGGAACCTCTTATGTAACAGTATCTTTTTTTTGAAGACGATCTCCAACACGTTTCGTACCAATTACTTTAGGGAAAACATTTTTTTTTACATTATCACCATTTCAAATATACTAATATCTTTGAAAACCATGGAATTTCCTACTATATTCAGTACTTTCTACCAGCCCAAGAAAAATGGTACTTTGTTGGTATGGGCTGACATACTTAGGGGGTGCCATAAGCACAAGCGTACATTTGTCAGTTCTCTTTTGACAAATGACCTGCCTATATTACCTATTACAGATATGAAGAAAAGGTCAGTAAGACATTTGCCTGCATCAGATGGGAACATTTGCCTTTTTAATAGACTAGCATACACAGCTCCATTGAGAAATAGTGCTATAAGAAAAAAAACACATTTTTACTTTTCATATATACTAAACACTTTCAACACTATGGCACTTCCTAGTACCTAGGGACAGTCTGATAAAAAATAGTACCCCATTTGTATGGGTTAACTTACTGTAGTGGGTGCCAGGGGCATGTACTGGGGGAGCAGTCAGTATATGTGTGATTCTGCTACTACCAGTGGAACATGGCTGGGGGAGTGAAAGTGTGTAGGTGTCTTGATTAATATTGGGCAGTGGAACCAGATGGGGGAGGCCAGACAGTGTATGTGGGAATCTTTGCCTTCCAGTGGGCAGTACAGCCAAGCTTTGGGGGTCTGTGGGGTCTGCAGTGGGGCCAGACAAGGGGGGGTCAGATAGTATATTGAGGGGGGAGTGGACAGTGGATCAGCAGGCTTGGGGCGGTGATTTCAAAGGAGGTGTATGACACATTACAAAGAAATGTGTTGGACAACCCTTTGGCACACTTTTTATTTATTTTTTTATCTTTATAATTTATGCATGTTTTTAACCATGTGAGTGCCAGCGGGGAATCTAATGTACACCTCTCTGGCACTCAAAGTGTTAATTAGACTTGTGTAGTGCGTAACGTTGCCACCCAGCCAGTATTTTACCGGCAGGTCGGTAAAAAATTGGCTTCTGTCCAATGTTAAGTCTATGGAGGGTATGCCATAGCCGGTATTTTTATGAAGAAAAGGTGGCAACCCTAGTAGTGCATCAGGGCCTCTCCCGATGTCCTCCCAGTTATTGGTTTCCCAGCTGATTTGGCTAGGAGAGCAATCAAGGCAACTCAGGGGAGCAGCATGGCTTCCCTGCTTCTAACTTACACATGCACATGCACACACACACTCACACATGCACACACACTGAAATGCACACACACTCACACACGCACACACACTTGCAAATGCACACACACTCACATGCACACACACTCACACACGTACACACACTCGCACATGCACACACACACTCACACATGAACACACACTCGCACATGCACACACATGAACACACGCACACACACTCAAATGCACATCAAAAAACATTTGCACCATATACATCCAGGGTTTAGTAGCAGTAAAAAGTGGCAACCCTATATGGGACTTTGCCCTCACAACCTTGCACTGCTGAAATCATTTGCAAATAAATGGAAGAAGGAGACCATTCTCTCATCCACTTACCACCAACTACACCAGCTATGGGAAAAGTGTAGCCATCCATCTGCTGTAATGGGAGTTTTGTGCAAAACTCTTCTACAGGCTGAGTTGACCACCTTCAGGGGTGCAACAGTTGGGCCCAGTTGAATTCAGTGTGAAGACATTTGGAGTGCAACCTCCCCATCCAGGGCCGGTGCAAGGATTTTTTTATACACAGGCGAAGGTGCATTTTGATGCCCCCCCCCCGACACGGACACAATCCCCTGACCCCCCCCCTTGCCATAATCCCCTGCCCCGCCCACATATTCACCTCCACACTCTCCCCACCTCCAAATTGCCCCTTCCACAATGCTCCCTTCATCTCCACAATACCCCCTTATCTCCGCATTGCCCCTTCATCTCCACAATGCCCATTCCACATTGCCCCTTCATCTCCACAATGCCCCTTCCACAATGCTCCCTTCATCTTCACATTGCCCCCTTCATCTTCACCCTCACAATGCCCCCTTCATCTTCACAATGCCCATTCCACATTGCCCCTTCATCTCCACAATGCCCCTTCCACAATGCTCCCTTCATCTTCACATTGCCCCCTTCATCTTCACCCTCACAATGCCCCCTTCATCTTCACAATGCCCCCTTATCTTCACAATGCCCCCTTCATCTCCACATTGACCCATCCATAATGCCCCCTTCATCTTCACAATGCCCCCTTCATCTCCACATTGACCCATCCATAATGCCCCCTTCATCTCCACAATGCCCCCTCCACATTGCCCCTTCATCTCCACAATGCCCCCTCCACAATGACATCTACATCTCCACAATGCCCCCTCCACAATGACATCTACATCTCCACAATGACATCTACATCTCCACAATGCCCCCTCCACATTGACCTTTCTATAATGCCCCTTCGTCCCCCTACCTTGAGTCCCTGGTGGTCTAGCGGCGTGCCACAGCTTAAAGCTCTGTGCCTCCTTCGGCACAGAGCTGAGGCTCCCGCGCGCTGCTCTCAGTAATGCAGAGCGCTGGGAGATGATGTCATCTCTCAGCGCTCTGTATTACTACAGAGCCTGGGTCTCTCTGCGGTATGTAACAGATGCTGCGAGGGAGCGCTGATTTACACTACTAAGCGCTCCCTCGCGGCGTCTTTGTAACACACCGCAGAGAGACCCAGACAGCTATATTTGTAATTTAAAAAAAAAAAAAAAAACTTACCTCTTTCGGCGCCCCTCCATTGCGGCGCCCTAAGGCAGCTGCCTGTTCTGCCTTAATGGCAGCGCTGGCCCTGTCCCCATCCTCCCCTCACTCTCCCTGGCTGGCAGCTTCTACATTCTGCACTTCTCTGGTGCCACGTCTTGGGAAGACTCACTGGGGGAGCTGGGCTTTGTGTACCTGGTGTAGGAGATGTACCTAGGGGCTGCAGCAGAGAAGTGTGGCTATAGAATCATTAGAGATATTGAACTGTTCTCAGGCAACAGATCAGGCTGTGGGTGCAGGATGGTTAACCCTTTCAGGACCAAAGAATGCAGCACACTCCATACCCTTCTGGTCCACAACAGTTGAGCAGCCTACAGCCTTCCAGCTGTTACTGGACAATTACTTTATCCTCAGAACAGAAGCCCAATGACTGTCTGAGAAGAATGAGAGTCTTACATCACAGATTGCACAATTTTTGGGCTTGTCTCCCCAACACTCTCCATGTCTCTTCTCTTATACCACTCCCGTTGTGTCTATCCCTCCTCCCCACTCTCCCTATGTATCCTCACTCTTATCTCCATGTATTGCCCTCCCTAGCTCTCTTTCCACATACTCTTCCTGTGTCTACAACACCCTCTGCTCAATAAATCTCTTTTTCTTCATCGTCTCCATGTGTCTCCCTGCCTTCTGAGAATGAAGGAAATTATATTCCAGCAATAGCTGGAGGGTCACAGATTCCATACGTTTTATAGTCTCCCCCACATTCTCCATGTCTACCCTTTTCACCAACACTACATGTCCCCTCATGTGTCTAACCACCTCCAAATCTCTCTCCCTCCACTCTTGCTCCTCCATCTCTCTTTCCACTCTCTCCTCCATGTACCCCCAAATGTCTTTCTCTCTCTTCGATCTCCATGTAAGAATGGTAGGGTATTTGTGGCAGTGAGTGTGTGTCTACATGGTCAATGCCATATTCTTTTTGGTTGTATGGGTTTGTGTGTTCATATGTACATCAACTGACGTTTATATCCTTATATCCACATTATATTTCTACTCATATACTATCTCTGTTATACTCCATGTATTCCCTGTTATTCATACTTTCATTTACCCTATATTTAAATAATCTAGATGCTCAGTTTCTTATTAATTAGTAATTATTCTCTCCACATGGAAATGTTCACATTAGCCTTATCTCTACCCTTTTACTACTGCTACTCTCATACTTCTTTTTTTTCTCTTTCTTTTACACTATCTTTCATTCCTACAACTGTCAGGCCCTTTCCATCAGCTATCCTTTTGGTGCTGAATAGTTTGTCATGTGACAAATCCTGAATCACAGGTCTCACTTTTGCATTTACCTGCTGTCCATGCTCAGTTGTGTCCATTGGGAATATTAGCACTGTATGCATTTTTGAGGTTACACATGCAGAGACATACGGGAAGCAATTATATCTAGTCATCCTATAAAAAAAGCTGCAATTTCTGACATGGTATCTGGCTATCATGACACCCTCAGCATAGCAGTTTGCTGTGTATCATGCTATTGTTCCTTGCCTTCCATCTGGCTGATTTTTCTGGCGTGACCATAGCTTGCTAACTAGACTTCTGAACCTTCACTTCATGGTCCTAGCCATGGCTTGTGTACTTGATTTCCAAACCTGTGCTGCCCACCCTTGAATTTGACCTGACCATGGATTACGAGTTCACTTCTTCGAGTCTGCTCTTTGGATGCATCTACCTTAAGATTGGTACTCCATGAAGTGATACATTCTTCACATTAGAGCTCCAGCTTCTCTATTGGGTGCAGTCACACCACCCATAGTCCAGATCAATTGGCAAGAACCCACACCAAGTCTGTACTTCTCAGCTCCTGGCAGTAACTCACATTTTTCACTATATATTGTATTGTAAACTATTCCATATTTTCAGTTACACTACTGCTTTTATATACTACTGTTTATTCTCTCATATTCATCCTCTTCCAAGTTCCCATGCTTGCATACTTCAAATATATCCTTATAGTTTCTTTTATATAGCATATATATATGTATGCATGTGCCTATACTGAACCAACATTTACCTAGACACCATTCTTATAATTTCCCCATACTTAATCATACATTTGAATAACCCCCAATACGAGTGGCCATATGTAGATAAAGGTGACAGTTGTGGTAGTGCTGACCAAGTAGGAAGTTGCAAACTACCACTGCACTGGTCTCCACCTGGGCCAGCATTCTTCTTTCCTGCTCAATGCCATCTTCTTCTTTCCTAGTGAAGGTGTGCTCTCTATTCTAGTCTGCTTCTAGGTCACACCTCTTCATTGCAAACAATGGACTGGATGAGTCAAAGGGGCCACGAATGACTCAAAAATGATATATGCTGTAAAATAAACAATTAGCAGCAGTCTAGAAAAGTGGAAAATGAAAGTAGATAGACCTACCTTACCTACCTAAGTAAGCCTTTCCGTTAAAGAAAATAAGAGCCACTTATTCCTAGGACATAATGCCCCATTGAAATTAAAGGGAATTTTCATTTCTACCCTGGGATGCAGTTGGTTTGCTCCAGAATGTCTCCACTTGCCGAAGAGTTTAACCCCTTAACGTTTGTGGTCCTGGGAACTAACATTCCCTTAAGGACCACTTTGATGTTTCCGACTTGCCGGTACACGTGACCTGTGATGTGTACCAGCACACCACACTGGGGACTGAGAGAGACCACTCCACTCTTGGAGTGGTCAGTTTCATTCCCCATGTTTACTTACAGCGCTCCTGGAACAGTGCTGTAAGTAAAATGTACATGACATGCTATGACCGTCACCGGTCCTTAAAGCAAAAACTGCGTGACGGTGATATCACAGCACGTGGACGTTAAGGGCAGGGCCGGATTTTCATCTCAGGAGCCTGTAGGCACAGAAATCTGAAGCGCCCCCCCATTTGCCATCTCCACTGGACACCTCCACAATGCTCCAAATCTCCACATTACCCCCCATATCCATATAGCCCTCACATTGCCCCCCATCAGCTCCATATTGTCATCAGCTCCAGCTTATCCCCATCAGCTCCATATTGCCATTATCTCTAACTTGCCCCATTATCTCCAACTTGCCCCCATCATCTCCACATTGCCTCATCATCTACAACTTGCCCCATCACCTCCACATTGCCTCATCATCTACAACTTGCCTCCATCACCTCCACATTGCCCCATCATCTACAACTTGCCTCCATCACCTCCACATTGCCCCATCATCTACAACTTGCCCCCATCATCTCCACATTGCCCCATCAGCTCCAGCTTGCCCTCACATTACCCCATCATCTCCACATTGCCATTACATCAGCTCCAACATGCCCTTACTTTGCCATCAGCTCCACATTGCCCACATCATCTTCACATTGCCCCCACTTTGCCTCCCACATACGTTTCCTACCTCCCTGGTGGTCCAGCAGCAGATGTCTGTGCCTCCTTCTGTAGCTGCTGTTGCTCCCGCGCGGCCTCTTTAGGAATGTAGAGTGCTGGGAGATGATGTAATCTCCCAGCGCTCTGCATTAGAGCCGACGAGGGATCAACAGTAGGTACAGGTATCTGCCTTCTGTTTGAGCCGAAGAACGCACGGACCTTTCCATGCGGTGGGCTGGTTGTTACTGTGCACAGCGCTCTGAACAAAAATATATAATTTTTTTTTTTATTTCAATGACAGGCGCCCCTCTGTTGGGTGCGCCTGTAGGCAGATGCCTACTCTGCCTTATAGAAAATCCAGCCCTGGTTAAGGGGTTTAAAGAAACCATGAGGCCCAAAAATGAATTGTAAATTGACGACAATAAATATAGATAAACATGTCGGATTCTCTGGGTTAAGTTCTTACCTTTTTGTACTCAAAGGGTTAAAGAGATTCCTTTCTGCAAGACTGGTACTTTTGGGGACCCAAACTCACTGTTACCTTGATGAATCCAGCTCTTAGTGTCATGGTTCATGTACAATTCAAAATTGTATTGCAGGAAAATTAATAAGTAAATAATCAACCAAAACTGAAAAAATAAAGCGATTTAAATAATAAAGAATAGTTTTTCACACAAAATGTGTCCCATATGAGTGCACTCCCTCACAATACACTGGAGACATCTCAAGCATCCAGAGGGTTGGCTGTTCAAGTTAATAATTAACACAATATAAATGTTTTACAAACAGGTGTATCAGCACAGAATGGGCCTTATGTATAAAACCAAAGTGGCGTGATTGGGGAGCAAACCATTTGCACTATAGGAGATGCATAAAATGTTCAATATTAATGGTGCTTTTTAACCCCTTGAGTGCTAGAGACCTCTATTAAATTTCTTCACAATGCACTGGAGATCTCTGTAGTATACAAGGGGGGTTATACACTAAAGCATGATAAAGTGGTTATGACTTTTCCAATGATATCACTTCTGCAATTCCTATGTTATTCCATGGAGCTTATGCACTAAGATTTCCAACGTTGGGGAAATCTTGGTGTATAGGCTCCATAGAATAACATAGAAATTGGAGAAGTGATATCACTGGAGAAGTCATCACCACTTTATCACCTCTTTATCACACCTTAGTGAATGTGTGTAAATCAACAGCAATTTTAACAATGTTTCTGTGTTCTGTATGATACTAATGGTTTACCAGATATTGGCTGCACTTTGCTTTCATACATAAGGTCACATGTTACTTATCATTCCAGTTGCTAATACTTTACCTCCAGGGCTGCATTTCCCACTTGACAGAGTAGGCAACCTCCTATAGATCAAATTTTGAGTGACCATTCAGTTATGTGGCCACACCCACATTTATTTACCAATATATACTCTCTTTTACTGGTCATTATTTAATCCAGTGCTGTCCAAGTTTGATCCACATGGACCTGAGTGCACATGCGCAGCCAGAACTTAAGGACCACGGAGCATTTTTTTTTTAACGTATCCAATTCAGGGCTCCCTGAGCAACATGCAGCCTCCCCGGGAACCCTGAATTCCATGACGTGGTCCTTAAGTGCCGGACAGCCGTGATGGTCCTGGCACTCATTGGACGTTAAGGAGTTAAGCATAGGAGAGTCAACTAATAGCTCATTCATTTTGATTGGCCCACCTGTGCTCAATCAGGAAAATCCTTAAATCCTGGGCTGTTGGTAGCTCTTGAGAACAGAACTTGGACACCTCTGCCTTAATCCCTTGAATGCTGGAGAGGTCTCCAACACATTGCAAAACACCACACAGGTTACCTCACAAGTAACCAATGGGTTAAAGGTAACACCTCCTTAAAAATAACCTGACATTGGTCAGAAAATCTTAATGGCCCCTAAGAAGCTCACTCTTGTTCATTTGTTCATAGATAACCTCTTCAATCAGTCCTGGTGACAGACATAACAGTTGCAGTTTATGGACCAGAGGCGTGCATACCTCTCTGTCTCTTAAAGGGTTAAGATTTTGAAGTGCAGTCAGTATAGTTTGTGTCCTGTGGTTCTGCTAACAATTGTCAGGTCTGAACCCATGGACATGATATCCAGAACAGATTAAAGATGTGGAATCAAAGAGTAAGGGGAAATTTCATAGGGTTTTCTGCACATAGTAAGGTAAGTAGGGGATTATTATTTGGATATGTTGCTTCTCCTTTTAACCCTTTGAGTGCCAGAGGAGTATGCAACGCATTGCAAAGCAATGCATTGCGTACCCCTCTGGCACTCAAAGGGTTAAAACTTTTAAATGCTTTTATCTATTACAGACTCGAAGCGTTTTCTATGGAAGGCAACAGTGTACAGGGCTAGAGGCAATGATGTCATGTGAATAGTCAGAGCTTGGTCTTGTGTGAGGCTAAGGCTGCCTTGGGGGCCTACTTATGGGTGCCTGACAGTAAATCTATCCCTTTTTATCTTATCTCCTAAATACTAGTACTTGGGCATTCAATATGCGGTCTAAAGTACAAACAAGGCCCAAGATGCTCTGAGATGTCATACCTCTCAATTGTCCCTCTTTAAGAGGGGTAGTCCCTCTTTGAGACCCACAACCCTCTTATCCCCTTTTAACACCCTCTTGTCCCTCTTTTTAGGAGATCAGACTGTGAGGTGTATATATAGGTGTATCACATTGCTCCACCTCAAGAAACGCACATTAATATTTGCTTAAACTTAAGTGTGTGTGTTTAGAAATTAGTTGTGTGTAAATAAAATAATTTGGTGTTGGTCTAACTCATGTATTCTGTTATATAAAGAGCTGTCAATAGGTCATGAAGTAACCTAAACATTCTTGAAAATGCCCCGTCTACCAGGCACGCCCATGGCAGCAACACCTAAAAGTGAAATGTTGGGAGGTATGGATTTTTGACAAAATTTGTTTTCGTAATTAGCTAACACCAATGAACTAGTAGGCCAATATGGTCTAATAACCTGCTCAGCTCTACCATTGTGTTACTGACACCCTACAGTTCTTGAGAATATTTTAGTTTGTTAACCCTTTGAGTACCAGAGGGGTATGCAACGCATACCAACATTCTCATTGACCTGATCAAAATGGATCAGTGACTCCACTAGGCCTAGAGCTGTGCACCTTTGTATGAATAATGTTAATGACCTTTTTTATACTACTTTTTTTATTACTGCTAAACAAAAATCAATGTTTTTCAATAGCTAACAGGCTTTAATTCATATTTGTTGTCTATTTAAAAAAATGAATGCTACCCTCCAATATTCTACACTGAGGATGGTCCTCTGTGGGCTTTGTTCTGTCTTCAGAATGTTGCTTTGACAATTTGTCTGGAAAGTTTGATTTTGCAATTTGAGATGCAAGGGCTTTGGCAGAAATCACCACACACTTCAATGGAAGGAAGAGAGTATGTCATATATTTACAGCACTAATTTGATTGTGGCAAGTTTATTGAGATGGATCTGGCAGTCATTGGTCTGGAATGTATTTTGGGGTCTGACAAACATCACTTAATCAAAATTGTTTTGGGAATTACTTTGTTTAGCCTATTACAAAGAGAAAAATGATGCCTCTAGCTATATGTGATTATTTGTGCTATTCATTTAGAGGAACTTTGGGAAACATTTATTTCTACAGGATTCATTTGCTCTATTAATCAACAGTGCCATGCATATAGCTGTTTTCTCAGCATATCAATGTAAATTCTTTAGTAACATGAGTTTCCATTTGAATACACATGGAATTAGTGCTTAAATGTTGATGTTAGAGGCAAACTCAAGCACTGAATGCCCATTAGTATTGCGGTAGATTTTTTTTGTACAATTATTCTTTATTGAATGTTTTACACGCATAAGAGAAAGCTGAAGATAATTCTAAAACTGGGGTAGTCAACTATTTGACCTTGGGGACCACAAACCCATTATCACCAACAGCTGGAAGACCAGCAATATACAGCCCCTATCAATAAATACATTTCCAAGTTACAGTTAAAGGAGCAGAAACTTGTTTTATGAAAAAATATATATTGTAGGGATTTTCCTACTGAGTAAAATAAGGGTACTCCCATTGCAGAGAGATTTATATTTCCAAAGTTATTACAGTTTAAATCCATGTTTTTTTACATTAGCAGTGCCCTCTAGTGGTCAAATTCTAATTAGATTTCCTGTTAGATTCTAATGGAGAGGAAAGTCAGAAAAGTTAGAGACATACAGTTCTCCATAGAATGTGATAGAAACTGCCTGTCACTTCCTGTCAGTTAGAACTATCAGGAATTAAATACAGTAAATTTACTTCCTGGTTATTTGAACTGCTATACATTTTGAATAAAACATCTGGCAGAGATGGGAGTACCCATGTTTTATTCAGCAGGAAAAGCTCTATAAAATATGTGTTTTCATAAAAATAAGTTTACTGCTCCTTTAAAGCATGTGTAATTATTTAAAGGAATAGTACACTTTGTTAAGGAAAAAAATATTTGTTACATGGCTTTTTACACAGAATAAAAAAAGAGCACATTGCCGGAAGATGTTTAATTCAACACTTATTAAGGCTCAGACATATTTTTCTGAGATGTATGTGTTTTTGTGAGTTTTATGTGTAATAATGTTTAAATGAAAATGATAAAAGTTTACTGCAATGGTAAGGGGTAAGTAGTCGCTTATGAAGCTGGAGGAAAACAAAATTAGGAGGATTGCACTACTCATAACAGAGTAGACAATATGATGGATCCTCAATTATTACTCATTAAAGGTGAAGTAACGTTTTCCCTTGTACAAGAGATAAATACTTTAATCAGTCCTGGATGTCATTACCACGGAGGCAGACATGACAGCTGCTAGCAGGGCCACAGGTCACAAACTCCACTTACAGCACATGGTAACCTTAACCCTTTAAGGAACAGAGGGCTGCATGATGCATTGAATACTCATCTGGTTATTTAAGGGTTAAGTAGACTAAAGCACTCTCCTGCTTCAGCTTGAAAGAGCTGCCAAGAACTGTCATGTCTGTCTCCATGGACATGATATATACGACTGACTGATCATTCTATCCTGGACAAAGACACAAGCATAACATTTGTGATTTTCTGACCATAACAACATAAGTTGAGGTTTATTATTATGAGGTGTTACTTCTACTTTACATATACTTTGCAATGCTTTAGAGACCTATCTAGCATTGAAGGGGTTAAAAGCCCCATTTCAAACAATTGGGATTTTTGGTGTTTTTTAACTCCTTTAGTGCCTGGGTGGTATCCAATGCATCTGGCACTCAAAGAATTAATATCTTTATTATATAGCAGCTGGTTTGCCTCAGAATTGCCCCTCGTTTTCCATACAGCCCTTAGTGGTGTTCACTGGGCTGGAGGTCGCTCACCCATAATGGAATAAAGGAGTGGGAAAAAATACAGACAGATGTTTCCTTTTTAATATTGCAATTTTTTTTATTATCATTTTTTGGCAGCAAATGGAATAATGTCCAATGGCTTTAATCCTTTGAGTGCCAAAGATACTGTGCAAGACAATGTTTTACACGGCATTGCACACCTCTCTGGAGTTCAAAGAGTTAAAATTCACAGAGAGGAAAAGAGATGATTAGTATTTCCTATGTTTTCCTGTGGAGTGTAGGCAAACGGCAAAAGGTGAACAATTCTGGAACATTCCATTTGCATCAGGGGGGACAAATACAACTTGACCAGATTCCCACTGATTTAAATGTGGAATTTAACCGGAGAGGTATGCAATGTGAAGGATTCATTTCTGGTGCTTAAAGGGTTAACCCTTAATGCTAGCAAGATCTCCAACAGATTGTGAAGCAATGTGCCAGAGACCCATCTAGCAATGAAGGGGTTAATAGAACCATTAAAATAAATTGGGAATTTTATTTGTCACATATAACACAGTTGATTTGGTCCAGAGTTGTTCCTCTTTATCTTTCTTAACACCTTGAGTGCAATCAATGCATTGCGTACCTCCTCTGGCACTCAAAGGGTTAAAGCTTATTAGACCTCCTGGACATGTTTCATAGAAAATCTGGACGGCTGTTTCCGACTAGTGTTGACTCATTACTCATATCTTAAAGGGATAGTAATGTTTCCTTTGGACTGCAGCTCGGATCCCTCCTTATTATGTGTACAATCGCTCCGTTCAGTTGCTATTCGTGAAAGCGATACATTTGCCATGTTATTATATTATTAATCCCCCCCCCCTGCCCCTTTTGCTGACCTCTTTCTTCATACCTCAGCACTGGAGGAGGATCTCTACGAGAGACAATCTTCATTCGGTATAAGGAAAAACCTTCCCTCCTTCATCAAAAAAAGGCGGGTTTTCCCTTATACTGAATGAAGGATGATTGTCCCACGTTACGATCTATCTGGTCAATCGACCGGACTTCAGATCTCAGTGGGGGTGGCCTTATGTGCTATAAAGGGGTGGGAGGGGGAGAATTAATAATATAATAACTTGGCAAATATAGCGCTTTCACCATTAACAAGTGAACTGTGCGATTGTACACAAGATATGTAGAGATCTGAGCTGCGGTCTAACGGAAACATTACTATCCCTTTAATTTAAACCTTTGGGTGTCAGAGGGGTGTAAAGCATATTGCTACACAATGTATATTGCAAATACTTCTGGCGCTAGATAGGTTAAAACAGCTTTATGATTAAACAAATGAAAATGTATATATTCAAACATTTGTATAAATGGAGAACTTACATGACTATGGCCAGATTAAAAATAAAGGCCCTTATGAATTTTGTTTTTTGTACCTATGTTCAGGATATAAAAATACATGAGAACTCTCAGGGGTTTTGACCTACATCTCAGTGTCTCTGGGCCAAATTCACAGGATGAGATCCCATGGTTACCTACTACACCAAATAACTGTGTATATAGTCTCTTCCTTGTCCACTGAATGGTGCATTTGTGGGAGAGAAGAAGTAGGGACATATTGCCAAGAATCTACATTTTTGGGAACATTGGGGGTTAATAATTGAGTGATCTCAGAGTCACCCAATTCTGAAAGTTCCCTGGTATGGATATAGCATCTTTAGTCAGTCCTGGATATCAAGTCAATGGAGGTGGACATGACAGTTGCTAGCAGGACAACAATGCATTGCACATCCCTCTGTCTCTTAAGGGTTTAAATGATTAAGTAGTCTCATGTACTCTGTCTGATCCAGTCTGAAAAAACTGCCAGAAACTGTCATGTTCACTTCCATGGACATGACATATAGAGCAGATTCCTGTGGTTGCAAAGGTACAAGGGCAAAATTCATAGGGGCAATTAGGATTCTCCTGTCATAGTAAGGTATTTGGAAGGTTATTATTAAGAAGTGTCAGTTCTCTTTTAACCCTTTGAGTGCCAGAGGGGTACGCAATGCATTGCTCTGCAATGCGTTGCGTACCCCTCTGGCACTCAAAGGGTTAACCATCACAGCACCATCACTTCACAACAGTCTACCTGAAGATATCTCACCTATTCCCAGTATTATAATCTACTATTTTATGTGTCTATATAAATTATTGCAGCTACTTGAGATAATCCAGCTTTTTATTGTTTTATTCATGCAATGCTTTGACCTGTGATCTATCATATTCATCTTACACCTGCCCTGATTATTGCAGTGGTTCTTTGAAGTGTTGAAGATTCCCTCTGCATACCTAGACAGTGATTTCCTGTGACACTATTTGCCTACAATATTCAATCATTACATTATCATGTTCTCTACTGGCATTTTAGCAAGCAGATAAACTGTACAAGGAGTGTCCGGTTGTTGTATGATATCTCCATCCACCCAAAAGCCTTGGGTGCAAATTAAGGGAATAGTCAAGTGTAAATGTTCTCAAACACTTTTTTCCACTAGCCTTGGGCTGCGTTGTTGGTTCATTTCATCTTAAAGTACAATAATCCCCCTTAAAGAGATAGTAATGTTTCATAACAAAAGCAGCTCTAATTAATCTTCATAGTATTGGGGCCTTGGAGAGTGTTATTTCAATTCTGTCAGAGTTGTAGTTCAAGAGTAATTGAATGATAAAGTATCCCCCTCCCGCCCCCTTTTACTGATGTAACACTGCTCAGCTTAGAGCAGCAGGGAGTGTCCATGTAGATTGCAGAAAGGGACAATCTTCAATTAAGATAAGTGAAAAAGCTGAAAAACCTGTCAAGGGGACAGGGTTTTCATTGTTCTCACAGTAAGAATATTGACCCTTGATGTGAGCTGTCTGGTCTATGGACTGGATTCCACATCTGAGGAGAGGGGGCTTACACCAGGTAAAAGGGCCGGGAGGGGGAAATTTTATCATTCAATTACTCTTGAACTACAACGCTCACAGTAATGAAATAACACTCTCCATGGCTCAAATACTATGAAGATTAATTGGGGCTGCTGTTTTTGTGAAACGTTACTATCCCTTTAACCCCTTCTTTTTTATTTTGGGAGAAGGTTAAATAAAGAAAAGCCTGTTCTTATCAGATATATTTTCCTACAACACTACCTGTAGAGTGGGAGATAATTTGTCTTGGAGGTCTACGGATTCTCTGTCATAGCCCCACCCCCTTAGATTTAGGGCAAGGGAAAATACACATACACATGATATTTTATAACCCCCTCCACTGCTGACCTTTGTGAGGATAATTGGAGGTCAAGAGCAGATCAGTGACACACACAGCCTACAGTCTTTGGGGAGGGAAGGTCCAACCTAATCCACTTACATTCAAAAATTATGTTGGGTTGACGTGTACAAAGTATAGTCCCAAAACCCAAGCCTTATTAATCCCAAGCATTTTGGAAACATCTCTAGCATCCAAGGGGTTAAACTGAGGCCCAATGTTCATAAACAAAAATAAGTCTACAATATTTTTCTCTGTTGCTTACACTCTGGTATGAGCAGCGCACACACATATAAACTATACAGGTAGATCGGTATCATTCACCATAAATATCCCACTCCTAAGGAGTCTTATACACAAAAGAAAAGAGCAATCTGGGGTAAATCAACTGCATCATAGGGACACATAAACATATCTAACTTTTTGTAAATAAGTAAAATATATTATAGGAATTTTCCTACCGAGTAAGAAATGTGTACTGTCACAGCTGAGTGATTTTCCATTCAAACAGTTCAAATTACAGTTCAAATTATTAGTGCCAACTGGTGTCCAAAAGGCATATTTTGTTTTAGAATATATTCTAAGGAAACTCTTGAGTCTTAGACTATGGCTTGACATTGAAATTGATATGAAAAGCACCACCTGGTGATCATAATAGAAAACCACAGTTTAATGTAAAAATATTTGAACAAAACACCTACCAGTGGCTGGAGTAAACTTGTTTTCCCCCAGCAAGAAAATCGCATGTATTTTTTTAAAGTCATCATCTGTTATCATGTTACTCTAGAACTTGCAGGGTTAAAATAACCACGTTGATTAATTGGCATATTTATTTGTCCCCTTTGGTGCAACCAAGGGCAGATTTACATGCCAGGTGCCCCTAGGCATGGCACTCTAAGACTCCTTACCTCCACCCATGGCCACACCCCAATTCCTCACATGTCCCCACCCTCCAATCCATCCACTATTTTCTAGCATAGAAGATACTACTGGCTTATAACAAGTAATTAAAAAAAAAACAAAAAAAACCTTTAACCCTTTGGTTGCTAGAGAGAGTACCAATGCATTGGAGATCTCTGCATCCAAGGGGTTAAATTATAGATTGTAATGGGATATATAAACTGATGCAGGGCCAATAAGATTGCTTTGACCACACCCACAATTCAGAATGTGGGAGTGTCCTGCAAAGCTGAGATGCCACTCAAAATTAGGAGCGCTATGCAGCTGTCTACTCTGACTATAGGGAAATCCAGCCCTGGGTGCAACTGGTTTAAATCAGAATGTTCTAATCAGTACATCAGCTTCACTAACTAACATAATCAACATTACAAATAATATCTGCTAGAAAAGGATAACAAAAGCCAAGTTAAAAATCACTTAAACAACACAGAAAAATATAAATTGTAGGGCTTCTCCATATACATTTTCAATACCAATCTCCAGATTCTTAGGGTCCCATAATTAATTTTGATACTAGGCAATATTCTAAAGATGCAACTTCCAATGAGTTGTGGATCATATGATGTTGGTACAAACATTGTTCCCATTGTGTTAAGCGCTCCTGTTAGCTGTACGGGTTCCCTTTTATTACTTTCCATATGGCAGGCTGTTGACGAGATGTACAGGATGACGACTATTAGCCTGTAGTAAAATATTGTGATCAGTTGCTTTGCTAGACCGAAATACTGAGTCTATTGCCATGCAAGGTGACTTAGTCATCAAGTAAAGGAGTTGCCACTTCTCTGTAATTTTAGCAATAGATGAATGGGAGAAACAGGCGCTCTCCCAAAATAAATATATCATCAATACAGCAGGATGCAGCGGCACTTTGGTGTTCCATGGATATCCACACAGGGTGCCCCATTTTTTCCTATGATAATTTTCACAAAAATGTGAATGTTGAATTTAAAAGGTATATTCATAGAAATTATTATGCATGATATATGATCTTGACAAATGACCTAAAATGTTAGGAGTGCCTCAAGAGTTCTAAACTGTGTGTTAGGGGGCCTTGAGCAATATAGACAGCAATAAACACTATGTACTGCTATTTAATTTGTAAGGAAACGTTTAGCCTCAAAGAATACAAATACCTATTAACATTTGAGGGTGTATGTTAGTTTCTTTGAGCTGGAGATAAGTCACTTTCAAATTGGAAGACATTTATTCTTAGTGTGATTTAAAGAAGAACTCACTCTGTGGACATTAAGATGTGCATGCTATCCAGATTGACTGTATGTGGGATGATGATAAACAGGCTTTGATGTCTAGGCTCACAAGGATGGTACAGTACAGTAGACCAAAATGTTGCGGATAAAAAAATGTGTCTGTATCTTATATATAAAACAATTATATGCTACTATTTCAGCATAGACGATCTAGGGCCAGTGGTATCCAATGATATTATACAGCAGCTTTGCGGTAGCTTCTTGCTGCCATCCTCCCCTCGGGACAATGGTGATTCTTGTTCGATAACCCTCCATATTAAAGTTAATAGTGGGTGCTGTTTGCTTTTAAAGTGAAGTGCTACAGATTGAGTGGTTTTTCTTTTTCTTTTCATCAATTCCAGGTCAAGTGCTTTCTTAAATGAATAGTAATACTTTTATCTTTATTTTATTTTGTAGGCATTAAAAAAACATGAAGAACGATATAAGTCTTATCACTCAAACCTTTACGGTTTAAGAGATATCCACAAGCAAAGTGTCCCCTCCCCGCCCCTTTTACCTAGTGTAAGCCATCTCTTCTCAGATGTGGAATGCAGTCCATAGACCAGACACATAACAGAAGGGGACAATCTTCTTCCTATGAGAACAATGAAAACCCTGCCCCCTTGACAAGTTTTTCAGGTTTTTCCCTTATCTTAATTGAAGATTGTCCCTCTCTGCAGTCTACCTGGGCATCTCCCTTCTGCTCTGGCTGAGCAGTGTTACATTAGTAAAAGGGGCGGGAGGGGGATAATTTGTCATTGAATTACTCTTGAACTACAACTCTGACATAACTGAAATAACACTTTCCAAAGTCCAAATACTATGATGATTCATTAGAGCTGCTTTTATTATGAAACATTACTATCCCTTTAATAGCAGAGTGTTATTGGTTTGTTCATTTTTTTAACAAAATAAGTTACAAATTAGCTGAGGCATGTACAGTTTTTCTTGATGGCTATTTCCAAGGTTGGATTTACATTTCAGGAGTCCCTAGGCAAGCTACCCAAAGCACCCATGAGAACACCTCAACCGTTCACACTACTCCAACCCAGACCCATGCCTTATACATAAAATACCCTTACCCTATAAAATACAAGCACAAAACAAAAACTATTAACCCCTTGGATCATCCGAAAGGGTTACATTATTTCCAGTAAATATGTATGTAAAGTGGCCTCCGTAATGCAGAAGTGTGTTTAAAGGAACTGGGATTGTCCTAGTCACACCCACAATTCAGAATATGGGTATGTCTTGCCCAGCTGAGGTACCCACAAAACTTGGCACTCTACAAAGTTGCCTATTCTAACTAATGAGAAAATCCTAAAAAAATGATATATATATATAGAGAGAGATAGAGATAGAGATAGATAGATAGATAGATAGATAGATAGATAGATAGATAGATAGATAGATATCAACCCGGTGCAAGTTATAACACATGCCCCACATGCCATCAGTAAGCTCACATCACGTGCATCCAAACAGTACAGTATCTGAGAAGGGTTTGTTGAAAGAGTCATCATTACATGACTGACAGCACCGCATTTCAGAGTATAGTACGGAGAAGGTGACTCAGGGGAGGAGGGGCAGAAACTTGCTGGTGTAGCAGGAGAGAGATGTGGGGTAATCAATCATGGATGCAAAGAGAGAGTAGCGGCCCTATGTGTCAGTGTTATAGAGAGGGCATGCAGGTGACAGAGGAGGCAGAGTGGCAAAAGGGAGACTGGGAGGGACAGGGGCATTGGCACAATGGAGTATGGGAGAGCCAGGTGAAGCAGCAACAGTGTGAGTGGGGCATGTGTAAGAGGCAAAAGATTTGCATAGGGGTAGATAGGTAGGAAAGTAGGATTGGGAAAGTAACAAGCAAAATGGGTACATGGCAAGTTACCCGTGCTTTTTTTAATTAAGAGGTCAAATTGAGGGAAGGCTAACATTCCCCTATGTGACTTCTAGCCAGTGAAACTGTTTGTAAGAGATTTTGACTTGTCAAAATGATGCCCCCTTGTATGTTAACAGGCAGTAAGGAGGAGATTACCATATTGCCTCCTTATTGCCACCCTGGGGAGTGACAGGCATGGCCAGAAAATTCACTGTCACGTGACTGCTACTCTGTTACTCTGTAGTCCAAGTAGCAACAATCGCTTGTGGAGGATAATATATTGCCTCCACACAGGATTTTTCTCAATCAGCTGCTCAATCCTTACTCTCGAAATCTTAACCATGGCAAGCTCGAAGAAACAACAAAAAAGTAAAAACAACTAGGAGAGGGCTAATGTTGTACAATAGGCAGCAATAGCTGACATAAAGTATATATCAGACGTATACCACTTACTTGTAAAGTTTGCCACAATTCATCCAACTTAAGTGTTTATGTGATTACTAGTTTTAAAGCCCGTGTACACGGGCCAACAATGACAACGCTGCAGTCATGTGCAGTACAGACTGCCTACGCCGCAGCTGATACAGAGCGGGGCGCTTCGAATTCAGACCGTAGTTCTCTCTTCGCACCTGTGCACAGAGAAGACTATGGTCTGAATTCAAGCACCCTGCTGCGTATCGGCCGCGGTGTGGGCAGTCTGTACTGCACATGACTGCAGAGTGGGCCATCTCTACTGCACATGACGGCTTCTGACAAACATCCTTAGCGAATTATAATATAGGATTTGTGCAGTGGTGTGGGTTTGTCCGGAGTCCCAAGTCATTATACTAGCAGCAGTCTATAACAGATCAAATGCGAAAAACAAATTATACTTAACTATTTAGGTGCTTCTGTTAACCAATTTAACCCTTTGAGTGCCAGAGGGGTACGCAATGCATTGCTTTGCAATGCATTGCGTACCCCTCTGGCACTCAAAGGGCTAAGAGCCATTCATTCCTATGACATGAATTACCAGTACCAACCTTCATTCAAGTGCATTTGAAATTGATACTTTGCAATGTGCTGGAGACATATCTAGCATCAAAGAGGTTCAATGACAGTATCATCTGAAAATGAAAAATGATTAAATCTATTTAAAGGGACTGTAATGTCCCATAAAAACTTTTTATAGTTTTATCGAGCCTTAGAAAATAAGCAGAATGGTGCAAACCCTATCTCTCAAACCACTATGGTTTGAGAGATATAGGCATTGAAGGTTCGCCCCTCTCTCTCCTTCTCCTGATGTTAGAGATGGCTCATCATTGCTTTAAACTTAATATGTCTAAGACTGAGCTACATATCTTTCCCCTAAATCCTGCACAATACCTCAGTTTTCTATAACTGTCGAGGGCTCCACAATTTACCCTGTGGGCAAGGCACATTGCCTCGGGGTAACTGGACCACGTTAATAAAATATCAAAAACCTGTTGCTTCATTCATCGAAATATAGCAAAAATCCACCCACTTATTGCCTGCCATCCATATCTCCATACAATTATTAAGTCGGCCACCAGAATACTCTATCTCTCCATCAGAACAGTACTTAACCCTACACTTTTAAAATAATTGTCATGGCTTCCCATAAAGCAATGTATTACATTCAAAATCCTCCTCATTTCCTTGAAGGCTCTCCAACACTCATCCCCATCCTATATTTCATCTTTGACATCCAGCCATATACACATCCTCTATGCACCATGCATGGTGAACATTTTCGTGATCCTTTAACTTCTATCGCTGTATTGTGACTGAATGCTATTTCCCTTGCTGCTCCCTACCTCTGAAATGCTCTAAAACCCAGCATTCACCAAGTCTCAGCCCTCAACAACTTTAAATCCAAGCTAAAAGGGCACCTTTTAAACAAATCTCTACCATAATATGCAAACCATACCTCATATCAAAACTGTCAAAAATTGTACTTCCTCCTACGTGCTTTTATCTGTATGTCACCCATCCTATATTTAGATTGTAACTTCTGGGGCACGGACCTCCTGTCCTAATGTGTTCTCACCTAGTGTTCTCTTTATGATAATTGTCTGTATAATTAACTTAATTACTGCACTTATTGTGTCCTCGCCAGACTAAATGTAAACTGTAAAGCTAAGTACACCTGTTGGAACTATATAAATAAATACGAAACAAAAAAAGTAAAACAAGGAAAGTGCAAATACCTCTAATAATATACAAAATTTATTAGACACAATAATAAAAACAGATATATATGCCTTAATAAAAGAAGTCTCTTCTATATCTATAAATGTTCATATAGTGCTATAGGTACTATATAAGCACAATCGACAATAATATACAGATGTCAAAGATTACCCTGGATAGATGTACTGAATACAATATTTTGGAATATGCGAGCAGGTGCTAGTTGGTCAAGGGACAAATGTAATGCATCGTCTGTCCAACTAAACACTACCTTTTTGATGTAATTGTTCGTGCCACAGCAGACTGAACGATATTAGGCAAGAGTTGGATTCCAGCTTTTTTAACCACTTCACTCCCATCTTCAACAAGGGTAACAAGGATTTAAATCTAAGGACGAGATATTCAGAAAGTGGTGGTCACTGAAATTGTCTGTAATCAGAATAAAAAAGTTCTTACACCATGATCCGTCAATTCTCAGACACTTTTCTGTCATTTTTTGCATCCAATTCTGCCATCTCCATCAAAGGGAAAAAGCTGTCTTAAAAGTGGGTGTGGTTTAATCTTCTGTCATAATGTATTTTCAGAAAAAAATATTTGTTTGAACGTTATTTTTTTGTCTGATTAATGTCATTTTTTCCCGACAGAATAAAAAAGGTCTAAACTTGGAGAAGAAAAATTAAAGTACTGAGAAGCAATTTTTCGTTTCAAAGACAAAAAAATGTCTTTGTTTCTTTGAAAAGTTTCGTTTGGCTCTTTGATCCTGCATTTCTTGTGACTGCAGACAAGGGAAGAGGAGTTTGAAAAAATCTGTTTAAGTATATGAGAGTGTGTTTGGTGTTTTATTAAGGTTTAAAAAAAAAAGTTATTTTCAATTTTGTGTGGGTATTGTGAGGGTTAAAGAAATCAACTGTTAATTGGGATTTTCTCTGGCCTGTGTGATTAAGGATGATTGGCTAAGGGAAGTCACCTGGCTGCAGTGTTACTATAGATACAGTCCCCAGGCTCTTTCAGCCTGCTCTTTGAGACTGCATTTCTTGTGACTGCAGACAAGGGAAAAGGAGTTAGAAAAAAATCTGGAGTTGGAATAGAATCAGGAGTTGGAAATCAGCAGAGCACTGAGGTGACAATAATTTCAAGGGAGTTACTGCATTCACATTGAAAGTTGGTTACTTACTTTAGAGTGAGCATTAGAAGATAGTATAAATCTTATTGAATTGTAAAACCAAGCATGAGTGATAGCAGGTTAGACAATCTCACGCACTGCACTTCTTGTCACATGTTTAAACACTTGGAGCAATCGTTCCAGGGGTCATACCTCTGTGCCAAGTGTGAGCATATTTTCTTTCTAGAGACTAAAATATTGGATTTGGAAAGAAATATTGCAACTTTGAGAGACATTGGAAACCTGGAAAGAAGTTTAGAATTCACAGATCAGATAGTATGTGGAGTTAGTGGTGAAGAGGGTGGAGTTGTAGATGAGGAGCAACAGGTAGGCAGCTGGATAACAGTAAGGAGGGGAGGTAGTGGGCAGAGGATGCAGAACAGTATGCTGTCTACGGGTGCTCGGGTTCGGCATGTTGCGGACAGGGCTGACAGATTGTTGGGAGGGGCTGAAAATGATCCAGCTGTCTTGGTACATATTGGCACCAATGACAAAGTAGGAGGAAGATGGAGGTCCCTAAAGAATGATTTCAGGGACTTAGGGTGCAAGCTGAAGGCAAGGACCTCTAGGGTAGTGTTTTCTGAAATACTACCTGTGCCATGCGCCAGTGCAGGTAGACAGAGGGAGCTTAATGCATGGCTCAAGCAATGGTGTAGGAAGGAGGGTTTTGTGTTCTTAGAGCACTGGGCTGACTTTGCTCTTGGGTACAATCTATATGGAAGTGATGGATTGCACCTAAATGGTAGAGGAGCCTCTGTGCTAGGGGAGCAAATGCTAAGAAGCTTGGAGGATCTTTTAAACTAGGAAGGGGAGGTATAGATAGCAAAAATTGGGTAGATAGAGCAGATAGGAACCGGGTCCAAGTAAATGACCGGGGGGTGGAGAAAGGGTGAGGATAAATATAGAAAATAGGGAGGAATTCCTAGTAAATGAAGATGTAGATAAAAGGCATGTAGGGAGTGATATATGTAAAGACCTCAAAATTAATTGTATGCTAGCAAATGCAAGAAGTATGGTAGATAAAAAAGGAGAACTAGAATTTCTGGCGGTTAATGACCAGTTGGACATAATTGGTATTACAGAAACATGGTGGAATGATGCATTGAGTGGGCTGTAAATATAGAGGGCTATTCCCTGTTTAGGAGACACAGGATTAATAGAAAAGGGGGAGGTGTGTGCTTATATTTGAAACCAGAGTTAAATCCAATTTTGAGAGGTGATATTAGTGAGGAAACTGGCCAAAATGTGGAGTCCTTTTGGGTAGAAATTGAGACTAAATGTGTTGTAAAAGGTAAAAAAAAAGATGTTGGTGGATATATGCTACAAACCACCAAATATTGATGACAATGTTGAGGAACAACTGCTATTGCAAATGAGGAAAGCTGTCCAGCTTGGGCATACTATAATTATGGGAGATTTTAATTATCCAGATATCAACTAGAAAAATGAAACCTGTCAGAGTGCTAAGAGTAGCAGGTTAGTGAGCACACTTCGTGAAAGCTACATGTCACAAATGGTGGAAGTGTGGACAAGAAATAATATATCGGACCTAGTAATAACAGAAATGGTATCCAATATTAAGGTAAGTGAACATTTGGGAAACAGTGATCACAACATGGTTACATTTCAGATCAGTTTGGCAAAGCAAAACTGTATAGGTTCAACCAAAACTCTTCATTTTAAAAAAGCTAACTTCAAATTATTAAGGGCTTCAATGCAACGCGTAGACTGGGATACATTATTTAAAAACAAAAATACTGAGGATAAATGGTCAGAATTCAAATTTAGATTGCGGAAACGTACCCAACAGTATATACCAATGGGGAACAAATGCAAAAGAAGTAAGTCACAGCCAATGTGGTTAAGTGCACATGTAAAGGAGGAAATGGCAAAGAAAAAAAAGCATTCAAAATATTTAAGTCTGCAGGAACTGAACATTCTTTCTGAAAATACAGGGAGTGCAACAAAGATTGCAAAAAGGCAATTAGGGTAACAAAAAATAGAAAATGAAACTCGAATTGCAAGGGAAAGTAAGACTAATCCAAAAAAGTTTTTCAAATATATAAATAGCAAAAAACTTAAGAGGGAGTGCATTGGACCATTCAAAAATGAGATGGGTGAGTTGATTAGTGAGGATAAGGAAAAGGCCGATATTCTAAACACTTTCTTTGCATCAGTATATACAAGGGAGCAAGGAATGGTAGAAGAGCCTCCGCAAGTAACAAATAAAACAATACAATTAATAGATACTGGGTTAACTCAAGAAGACGTCATGGGTAGACTGAACAAAATTAAAACTGACAAAGCACGGGGTCCTGATGGTATACATCCAAGGGTTCTTAAGGAACTCAGTGCCATGTTGGCAAAACACCTATATTTGCTCTTTAAAGATTCTCTCACCACAGGCTCAGTGCCACAAGATTGGCAAAGAGGCAGTGCCTCTATTTAAGAATGGAACTAAAACAGAACCTAGAAACTATAGACCTGTGAGTGTAACCTCTGTAGTGGGAAAACTGCTAGAAGGGATAATAAGTAACTATATTCAGGATTACAACACAAAAAATAAGATTATTAGCAGAAATCAACATGATTTTATGAAGATTAGATCATGCCAAACTAACCTTTTCAGCTTCTATGAGGACGTAAGCAGAAACCTTGATAATGGCAAGGCAGTTGATATAGTATATCTAGACTTTGCAAAGGCATTTGATACAGTGCCACACAGAAGGCTGGGGTATAAAATAAGGAAATTGGGGCTAGGGGATAACCTTTGCAATTGGATATAAAACTGGCTGAAGGATAGGGAACAGTGTGTGGTTGTAAATGGAAAATTCTCCAGTACAGTTAAAGTGGAGATTGGAGTACCTCAGGGTTCAGTATTAGGTCTGCAGCTTTTTAACATGTTTATAAATGACCTAGAAATAGATATAGAAAGCAAATTATCAATATTTGCAGATAACACTAAATTATGCCAGGTAATTAATTAAGAACAGGATAATTGCTCTCTACAGAGGGATTTATATAAAATGGCAGATTGGGCAAACAAATGGAACATGAAGTTTAATGTGGGGAAGTGTAAAGTCATGCATTTGGGAGGAAATAATCCCAAGGCTACTTATAAACTTAATGGAATAATTTTATGGGACTTGTTGCTAGAGAAAGACCTGGGGATCCTTGTCAACTACAAACTTGGAAACAGTGACCAGTGTCAAACAGCAGTAGCAAAGGCAAACAAAATCATGTCTTGCATAAAAAGAGGTATTGAAGCAAGAGTGGATAACATTATTTTGCCATTGTACAATCATTGGTAAGACCTCACCTTGAGTATGCAGTGCAGTTTTGGGCACCAGTTCTGAAAAAGGAGATACTAGAACTAGAGGGGGTACAGTGATGAGCAACAGAATTAATTAAGGGAATGGAGGACTTGACATTTGAGGAACGACTAGACAAGCTTGGTTATTTACTCTAGAGAAAAGATGACTAAGAGGAGACCTTATCACTTTGTACAAATATATGAGAGGTCAATACAAGGATCTCTGCGGTGAGCTATTTATTCCAAGGCCTGATCAGATGACCAGGGGACACCCCTTGAGATTAGAGGAAAGGAGGTTTAGACTTCAGCAGAGGAAGGTTTTTTTTTACAGTGAGGTCTGTTATATTCTTTGCCCAAGGAGGTGGTTATGGCAGATACAATAGATACATTCAAGAGAAGATTAGATACATTTCTTTCCAAAGGGAACATACAGAGTTATACTGTTTATTAGTAGGCAGATCAGGAAGGTCTGATAAAGACTAGCTTATTTGGTAGCAGGAAAGCTATAAAATTACTGGGGTATGAGGAGTAGGTTGAACTTGATGGACTTGTGTCTTTTTTTCAACCTAATTTACTATGTTACTATGTTTCAAAGACAAAAAAAAGTATTTGTCTCTTTGAAAAGTTTCATTTCAAAGACAAAAAAATGTTTTTGTTTCTTTGAAAATTTTCGTTTCAAAGACAAAAAAAGTCTTTGTTTCTTTGAAAAGTTTAGTTTTAAAGACGAAAAATGTGTTTGTTTCTTTGAAAATTTTTGTTTCAAAGACAAAATCAAAGACAATTTTTAAGATCAGAATTTTTAATAGCAATGTTCAATGAGATCTTCTTACTGTCATTTTTAATTCTTTAGATGAATTTTCAAATGTGACAGATTTACTTCTGAAAATATTGTTCTTCTTTTACAACCAACTCAGGATCTGACAAGTTTTTCATTATGATAACTTTTTGAGCATCTCGCCCTAAGCAGTACTGTTTCCTCCAGGGGGTAGAGATATACTGGCCAATTCAAACTCAGTGGCATAATCGAAGTCAGAAGTCACTATTCCTCTCCCGTCCCTGATGTACTGGAGTGGGTCTAGATTGTTTGACTGCAGATGCCTCCAGAGGGCAGAGGTATGCTCATCCATTCTGTAACAAAATGTTGTAGTTGAAACACAGCTAGATGTTTGATCCAGTTATTTTAGA
Organism: Rhinophrynus dorsalis; assembly: GCA_037306005.1. Classification (NCBI taxonomy): domain Eukaryota; kingdom Metazoa; phylum Chordata; class Amphibia; order Anura; family Rhinophrynidae; genus Rhinophrynus; species Rhinophrynus dorsalis. Next base: position 413,574,370 of record CM074723.1, read on the forward strand.
TATAGATTGTATGCAAGAGACTATGTTTCCAAAGTGTTTCATATCTAGATGATACCTCTTCACGAATAGGTAACAAACCTGCTGTTTGAAAATCACCATTTTTATATAGTAGCGTTAATTGCCCTTACTACACACCTGTGAATAAGAGAGGTAGCTTCCCCAGAGGTCCAGTTAACCCCATGGTATCCAAATGAGAGAAGAGATACCTTTCTAGGGATTGTAATATAGAAGGACTTGGCTAAAAAAATATATAGTGTCAAAGATATAAAAGGAAAAAAAAAACAAATATGAATAATAAAGACATATATAAAATAGAAATGAAAATAAATATAAAAATAATAAAGGAAAAATTAAAATTAAAAATATATGAAAATAATATAAAAAATAAAAATGAAAATAAAAATAATAAAAAATAAATATAATAAATAAAGAAAATAAAATATAATAATAGTGATACTATTGTGATATAAAATATAACCATTATATAAAAGTAGAAACATTTAATCTATCATTGTGCCCTCCTGGAAATAATGTGCCACATCTATAAATCCAGAAAGTCTCCCTCTCCTATAACACCCTTTATATATTTAAGTGGAAGAAGTACTGTACCCTCCAAAACTGATTGTGAAATTGAGAATAATGAACCGCCAAGGGATATTTTCTATCTGAAGTCAGAATAGCTCATCTAGCTCAAGGAATCTGTCTTTTATTCTCCTTTTTGTGTGACCTACATATAGTTTCTGGCATGGACATTTAATACTATAAATTACATATGCAGTACTGCAATTAATGTAATTACTTATTAGAAGGGCCTTCCCTTGTATATCAGTAAATTGCTTAGTATTATAGGCAGTAAAGTGGCATGTAATACATCTTACTGAACCACATCGAAAGACTCCCTTTTGAACAAGAATATTATTTGTATTTTTTTGCCTCTTTCTTTATAGCACTATTTTTTAATTTCTTTTTTGAAAAAAAAATTTATTTTTATTTTTAGTATATATTATCTTTGTTTTTTCAGTTAAATAGGGTTTCAATAATGGGTCAGAGAGTAATACAGGCCAGTGTGTATTATCACCCTTTGTATTTCTCTATATGAATTATTATAAGTAGTGATAAATTGTACTGTATTATATGAAGAATTTTTTTATTATTTTTACTAGGGTTTACTAAAGTACTTCTATCAATTGCTGCTATCTGTTGGTAAGTATCTTCAACCAATTTTTTGGATATCCTCTATCAATAAACTTTTGGGTAAGTTCCACAGACTGAGTAACAACATTGCTGTCTAAACAGTAGTTTCGCCTAAGTCTGTGGAACTGTCCCTTAGGAATGCCTCCAATAATGATGACAACTATCATAATGTAAGTAGTTATTTTACTTGTAGGTTTAAAATATGTTTTTGTAACCACCATGTTATCTATATGAGATAGATTTAGATCTAAGAATTGAAGGTCTTCCTGACTAATATTATAAGTAAATGTGAGTCCTCTATCATTATAATTGAGTCCCTGTATAAAATGTTTAAACTCTTGTTTTTCACCTTGCCATACAAATAGAAGCACTTAAACCTACACTTTTAAAATAATTGTCATGGATTCTCATAAAACAATGTAGCATGTTAAAAATCCTCCCTATTTCCTTGAAGGCTCTCTCCATGCTATATTGCATCTTTGACATCCAGCCATATACACATCCTCTATGCACCATGCATGGTGGACAACTCTCTGATCCTTTAACTTCTATTGCTGTATTTTGACTGAATGCTATTTCCCTTGCTGCCCCCTACCTCTTTAATGATCTAACACCCAGCATTCACCAAGTCTCAACCCTCAACAACTTCAAATCCAAGCTAAAAGGGCACCTTTGAAAACCATATCTCATATCAGAACTGTCAAAAATTGTAATTCCTCCTACATGCTTTTATCTGTGTGTCACCCATCCTATACTTAGATTGTAAGTTCTGGGACAGGGACTTCCTATCCTAATGTGTTCTCACCTAGTGTTCTCTTTATGATAATTGTCTGTGTAACTACCTTAATTACTTCACTTATTGTGTCCTCGCCAGACTAAATGTAAACTGTAAAGCTAAGTACACATGTTGGAGCTATATAAATAAATATATTCATAAATACATATGCACTAGGCATTCCAGCTAATTTGGACTATAATCCCAATCTTCCCCTTCCAATTGTTGGCTGACTAAAGATGATGTGAGTTACAGTTTAGCAAGATATTGAAGACTTCAAATTGCCCAGTCCTCCAGTCCTTCACCAGGTGGACAACTGAGCCCTACTTCCTGCCACCATTTTCTTGCAGTCCAATGCTTTTTCATGCTCGTTAATTGTCACTGTAATCACACAGAAACATTTTGCAACCCAAGAGACCACATAATAGTTTTTCAAGTCGGGATCTTTTCTGTTTTTAAAGAACCAATAGGATTTACATGACGGAGTCGTTTAATGTGACATATTGCTAGTCTTTACATATCTAGACACTGACTTCTGTGTGTGTATGTATATATATATATATATATATATATATATATATATATACAGAGAGAGAGAGAGAGAGAGAAAGAGAGAGAGAGACCTGACAACCACTGACTGTTCACTTTAGCAGCTGCTGCTTTGTTTAAAGTTATGAATTTGCATCTGGGCACAGGCCTGGACAGAGATACACGTACAGGACGGGAGCGATGATGGAATTGTAATAAGGTTTGTTTAAAAGCAACAAAGAAATTACTCTTCCTCCTGCTTCTCTATTTGAATTATGAATATTCCCTCTCTGTGAGACCAACTGACATTGTAGTACAGCGTAAGGGACAAAGTGGAAGGAAAGGAATTGCCTTCCAGTCTAGAGCACTGCACATCAAGGCCTCGATTCAAATGTTGGAGTTGTTGTTTTTCAAGTCAGATTTCTGTATTCAAATCCCCAGGTTGCTAAAATAAAACAGGCGGTATTTCTACACAACAGCAGTAAAAAAAAAGCCCATAGGAATCAACTAAAAGCAATGCGCAAGTGGTATTCAAATCTATGTGCTCAGTTTTACCGCCTGTTTTGTGGAAACATTTCTGCTGGTAATCCTGTGCCTCATACTTGAGTCATATAAGCCACAATCATGGTTTCAAAACCATTGTTGTTTCAACAAAAGCAGCACAAAATACATACACTCATGCTCTCGAAGGACAAAATGAATGGAGAAGTGTCAACTTAACCCCTGAAAGCACCCAAACTAATGGAGAAGTGTCAAGTTAACCCCTAAATGCACCCAAATGAATTGAGAACTTTCGTGCATAATATTGCTGTGGACACTAGATTATTAGCTGACCTCCACCCTGATTCCCTTGAAGAGGTTCCAGTGCCACAGCCATTGGAGGGTGATACCTGATACCCTCAGAGGAGGGGAGGTAAGGGATAGGGTTATCAGGGAATGCTTTGCCTGTATCATGCATACATCCACCTCAAGCCAACAACACCAGATCACCAACATGGCTTCACATTTCCCAAACCTCAGACATGTTTTCTCTACATTCCCAGGATGATGATCTCCTGCTGGACACCTGCTACTGCACCTGACTATTGTGGAACTGACTGTTCCTCCTGGACTTCCTCATCAGAGCTGATACCAATTCCAACAATACCCTGGATCATGCAGCCTGTCACATCCCTGGGACATAGCCTTCAGTGGTTTGAATGGATCCAGATGCCTTGCAATGGATGGCAACATTCACTACGCCACATTCCTATGAACTCTGCTCTCAACCTGTTCAGTGGTAGAAATGCCTGCAACACAAAGGTATAGGGAGTGTTACAGACCAATCCACCATACTGGGGGGGATTCACTAAGGTGTAATAAAGAGGTGATATCACTTGTCCAGTTCGTATATTATTCCATGGAGCCAAAGTTGAAGACATCTTATTGCCTGGGCTCCATAGCACAACATAGGAATTGGAGAAGTGATGAACTGGAGAAGTCATCTCCACCTCATGACTCTTCATCACAGCTTAGCGAAACCCCCACAAAGTGATGACGTGTCAGTTCAGATGAAATGTCACATACACAAATCCCATGTTGTATACACCCACACATATGAACCACAGTGTGTGTGAGTGTGTTTCTCCCCCAACCACACATTAATAAACCCCAGTAAGACATGTTACCTGATTGCATAACAGGCTCTGAAAGCAATCATTGTTCCATGGCCACTGATCACATCACCTGTGATGCATACAACATCACATGTGACACACTGAAGGGGTCTAGAACACAAGCAGTGTGTTTGGGATGTTGTATATGTTGTTTGGGGAATACACTCGGTGATTGTTACCTGATTCACTTGTGCTAGTGTGTTTGCATGTGTCCCAGTTGGGATGCATATTACCATCCTGTCATCTGGGAAACATGTTTTGTTGTCCCTACACTGTCCCAATGTTAAAAATGTAAACCTGCATGTAAGTACCATTCTGTGTGTGTCAGTTGTTGTTGACCCACAGCTTACATGAGACCCATTATCACGGTGCCTGTGATTGCTGCTTTACTGTGTCTATTACCTATAGGGGGCTCCCATTGGCTGCTTGCCTTTAGCCCGCCTTATATTGCCTATTTAAACTTAGCTTGGGCACCCTTTAGTTGCCCTTTCGTGGTGTCTCTGACTCCTCCATTACCACCGTGCTACAGAAGCTTCATTGACCTCTCGGCTGTGTTCCTGAGTACCTGCGTTCCTGAGTTCGTGCTGTTCCAGTGCTGCTGTCTGCTGTGTCGGTTCCAGTCCTGTTCCGGTTGAGTTGCCGTTTACTGCTACTGGTCTCCGTTATCGTTCCTGATCCGGTTGGACGTCCCAGCTGGTTCCTGTCACTTCCTGAGCCTGGTTCCTGCAGCGGTGGCGACATTGTTCCTCGGTTGCTTGGCGACATTCCAGTCAGTTGTTTCCCAGCGCACGGGCGCTGGTTCACTCCATCGAATCACGGCATTACACATTGATCTCTGTTGGCTCCCAGCGTGCGGACGCTGGTTCACTCCCAAGCCTAGTGGCTATTATACAAGGGTGTTGGTTTCCAGCGCGTGGGCGCTGGTTCGCTCCATTGCCTCACGGCATTACACATTGACCTCTGTTGGCTCCCAGCGTGCGGACGCTGGTTCGCTCCCAAACCTAGCGGCTATTATAAAAGGTTGTTGGTTCCCAGCGGGCGGGCGCTGGTTCGCTCCATTGCCTCACGGCATTACACATTGACCTCTGTTGGCTCCCAGCGTGCGGACGCTGGTTCGCTTCCAAGCCTTTCGGCTATTAGACAAGTTGTTGGTTCCCAGCACGGGCACTGGTTCGCTCCTTGGCATCACAGCATTACACATTGAGATCCATTGGCTCCCAGCGTGCAGACGCTGGTTCGCTCTCAAACCTTGACGCTACATCATACTGTCTGTTGGTTCCCAGCACCCGGGCGCTGGTTCGCTCCATTGCCTCACAGTATTACACATTGAGATCTGTTGGCTCCCAGCGTGCAGACGCTGGTTCGCTCTCAAGCCTTGACACTACATCATACTGTCTGTTGGTTCCCAGCGCGCGGGCGCTGGTTCGCTCCATTGCCTCACGGTATTACGCATTGAGATCTGTTGGCTCCCAGCGTGCAGACGCTGGTTCGCTCCTGGCCCTCGTGGCTTACTACTCAGTTATACTGTTGGTCCTCAGTGTGCTGTCCAGTCCTAGACAGCCTTTACTCCATCTATCCCCAGGTATTGGGGTTTCATAATTCTGGTGTATTTGGGCTGCGCACTTACTTTACATCTTGACTGTCTTTTTCATCTGACAGTTATTGTGGCCACTCCGGTTGACACCTCCTCCGTGGGTTGCCCTGCCCAGTATATTGGTAAGGCCGGTAGAACCTTTATACATTCCATTTTAAGGTTGCCTTACCCGGTATTGGCAGGGCCGGTAGAACCTAGCCTCTCAGTGTTCCTTCAGGCTGCCTTGCCCGGTATATTGGCAGGGCCGGTAGTGTCTGTTTCAGCTGGTTATCCGTTAGGCTGCCTTGCCCAGTATATTGGCAGGGCCGGTAGAGCCACCTTTGTATTGCTTGCCCAGGCTGCCCTGCCCGGTATATTGGCAGGGCCGGTAGAGCCTGATTCTATATTGCCATTTCTACTTGCCAGTTTATGTATTGTATGTACGTGCATGAAATCCTATGGGATTTGCTTTAAACTTTTCAATAAAGTTGTGTTATTACCTGACCGTACGTCTGAGAGTCATAATAAACCGTGACAAAAGAGTCGGTAAGGGTAAACCAAACATTGAACGGTAAACATACCAGTGTTCTGTAGCTATTCAATAACCTGTCCTGTACATTGAACAATGGGCGTAGGCTGCAGAAATCAACATAACCTGATAACATGTGTCCCATCTTTTTTCATCACCATACGCAGGGGAGGGCTGGCATCTTGTGGCCCAGGGGGCAAATACATTCAAGTGGCCCATTTCTATTATCTTTTGAGCCCACTGTCCCAGCCCACCCCCTTTTGTTGATTTTAAAATTGGCATTAATATTTTGATGTAAATCAAGTGATATCACATAGCTTACAGTTGAAATGGGGCTACATTAGTGTGCTACTACAAAGCTTACAATTTAAGTAAAGCTTACCTAGTGATACTATAGAGATTACAATGGAAATGGTTTATGCTACTAGCGTAGCTCCATTTAAATTGTAAGCTCTGTGGTATCACTAGTGTAGCTCCATTTACAGAAACAATTGGGAGATTTAGTGAGGTGCAGTGGCCTACCAGCTCAGACATATGACCAGTCCAGCCCTCCACTGACCATACACAAAATAATGCAAGAAATGTGGACTGAAAAAAACAAAGAGCAGGTTCATCCAGGAGTAGAGATATCTTCAGTTCTTTACAGGGATTATCTCTCATTCAATAGTAGAAGAACCAACTAGAAAGGAAGGAATACTAGATTTATTAATTACAAATTGAGACTTGGAAACAGATGTTATCTGTAGGAGAGTGTTCTAGATTTTAGAAAGCCTGGTTTTTCTAAAATGGAAACATATTTATATCAGTTTTTAACAGCCTGAAGATCTTAAGATGGAGTCCAGGAGAGATAGGATATTGTCTGAAACGTGTTTTATTAAAAGAAAAAATTATTGCATTAGCCTTGTCAATAAGGTTAAAGGAAAAAAGGAAACCAAAGTGGTACTGCAGAAGTGTCAAGTATAGTAAAGGGGGGAAAAGTAGCATTTAGGAAATGTAAGCAGACTCAGAAAGAAGAAGATAGGTATCTGTACGAGACTAGGCTGAAGGAAGCTAAATGCATATTAGATGTACCAAAGCAAACTCAGAGGAGAAAATTGTCCAGTTAATTAAAATGGGGGGACAAAATATTTTTAGACAAATAAGTGAAAGTAAAAAAAATGAAACAACGAATACTTTGAAAAAGAAAAGATATGTAAATAAGGATAAAGGTCTATCTTACTGCCTCAATGGATATTTTTGTTCAGTTTTTACAGAAGAAGGTGATGGGAAGGGACCTCAGTTATAAAATAGAAATAGAGAAACATGACACATGCATGTTTACAGAGGAAGACGTACAACGTCAATTCTCCCAGGTAAACGAGATAAATCAGTAGGACCAGATGGGATACAACCAAAGTTATTAAAAGAACTTATGAATGCTCTGGCAAAAAAATTGCAGAATTATTCAATCAGTCAATATTGGCAGGAATACTTCCAGAAGACTAGAATGTAGCAAATCTAGTACAGCTTTGCAAAAAAAGATAGCAGGGAAGTATCTAGCAACTACAGACCAGTAAATCTTACATCAGTAGTGATAAAACTGTATGGAAACTATGTTAAAGGGATAGTAATACTTTGTTTTATCTTTATTTTATTTTGTAGGCATTAAAAAAACATGAAGAACGATATAAGTCGTATCTCTCAAACCTTTATGGTTTGAGATATATTCAAAAGCAAAGTTTCCCCTCACTGACCAAAATGGTCAAGTCTGCCATCTAGATGTCAGATTTGGAATCCAATCCACAGATCAACCGGTGGCTCTACAGCAAAGCCGAGATCGTGAGATATAAAAAGAACTACTTCATTCGAATAGTCTACAAAGTGTGCCTGGTTTGCAAGCACACTTTTTAGACCCTTCCAATGAAATACATATTTTTATATCTTGTGATCTCGGCTCTGCTGAAGAGCCACCGGTTGATCTGTGGACTGGATTCCAAATCTGACATCTAGATGGCAGACTTGACCGTTTTGGTCAGTGAGGGGAAACTTTGCTTGTGAATATCTCTCAAACCATAAAGGTTTGAGAGCTAAGACTTATATCGTTCGTCATGTTTTTTTAATGCCGACAAAATAAGCTAAAAATAAAACGAAGTATTACTATCCCTTTAAAGGAAATAATTGTTATGTATCTGAATTTAAATGAAATGCATGATCCTAAACAGAATGGGTTTACTGCAGAGGGATCTTATCAAACTAACCTCACAGATTTTCTGACTAACTAAAATAATAACCAGGTAGGAGTAGTAGGTATAACATATCCAGATTTCAATAAAGCATTTGCCACTGTCCTTCATAGAAAACTGATTAAATTACAGTGTTTGGGTTTGGATGAAAAATTAATTGAATGGATAAGGCAGTGGCTGATTGACAGGAGACAAAAGGTTGTAGTTAATGGCAAATACTCAGAGGAACGTCATGTTACTAGTGGGGTACCTCAGTGAACTGTATTGGGACCCATTCTTTTTAATATCTTTATTACTGATATTGCAAAAAGGTCTTCAAGGTAAGGCGGCCTTTTTGCAGATGATACAAATATTTATAACAGGGTGGACATTCCTGGGAGAATAAGCTAAATGGCAAATAATTTAGGTAAATTCGGAAAATGGATGAGAGTGTGGCAGCTACGGTTTAATGTTGATAAGTATAAATTAATGCACTTGGGACATCAAAATCCAAAAGCAGAATATTGTATTAAGGGTACAGTGCTATTGGTGACAACAGAGGAAAGGGACTTGGGAGTTATTATTTCTGATGACTTAAAGGTAGGCGGGCAATGTAACAAAGCAGCAGGGAATGCAAGCAGGGCACTGGGTTATATAGCATTAGTAGTAGAAAGAGGGAGGTGGTCATGCAAAGCTACAGATCTCTGGTTAGACCTCACCTACAGTATTATATACAATACTGGAGACCTTATCTCCAGAAGAATATAGATATTCTGGAGAGAGTTCATAGAAGGGCTATTAAAATGGTGAGTGGTTTACAGTTACAAATTATTCAGAAATACTAAAGGCTCTGAACATGTATAGCTTGGAGGAAAGAAGGGGCTGTGATACAAACATTCAAATACATAAAGGCATTCAACAAAGTACAGGAGGGAAGTATATTTTAAAGGAGTAGAAATGTTAGGACAAAGGGTCATGGTATCTAACTAGAGTTTCAGAGGCTTTGATGTCATGTAAGAAAGTTTTACATCAATGAGATGGTTGTAGATACATGGAACAGCTTACCAGCAGAAGTGGTAGCAGTAAATATAGTGAGATAATGTAAGCATGCATGGGATAGGCATAAGGCTGTCCTGAACAAAGTACAAGGTCAAGAACCAAGTAAGGTTTAAGGTTTTCACAGCAGGAAAATGGGCAAACTCCATGCAGTGAATGGTTCTTATCTGAAGTCAAATTCTATGTTTCTATGTTACATATACTCCCTATTCTCACCCAAAAACACACTTGCCTCAGAGCATTCCTCTCTTTATTCTTACTCAGTTCTACCTTTACCCTTTAGGTGCTAGTGAGGTCTCTAACACATTGTAAAGTAATGTGTTGGAGACCTCTCTGGCATCCAAGGGGTTAATCTACTTTTTCCCAACCTCTCCTGAAAGTAATTAACTATAATGCACGGCCCTTCATTGGACTTGGTTCACATATATGTGACCCTTTGCCATTAATCAGGTTGCCCACCCTTGAAACTAGCATATCAACCCTATAATTATTCAACTCACTGTAAAATAATACACTTCACAGCCATCTGGCACACAAAGGGTTGATTATACCAGCAAAACACATTGGGGCACAATTTTATGTAATCTTATGTAATCCTGAATTAAAAAAACAAACAAAAAAAAAAAAAAAAACCTTCCCCACCGAAAAACTGGGCAGTCAGAGTGTGACTATCATTCTAGCTGAACATTTACCAGTTCTGTCTGGGATCACTGATATGGATGCCTGAGCTGGAATAGGTGCCTATGGCTGCCAACAAAAACGGGGTGTGCCCTCTCAGAGAAAAGCTTTCATTTTGATCTTACCCGGACACACTTGCAGTCACACACCTACACATTTTGACACACATGGCCAAATGTCTGAGGACTGTACAAAAAAAGAAATAAAAATGCAGTGCAGTTGCATATCCAATCCTCTTGGTTTCTAGAGATACCTCCAACATATTTGAAAGCAATGTGTTAGAAGCTTCTCTATCATACACGAGATTAACCCTTTGAGTGTCAGATAGGTATAAAATGCATTACCTTGCAATGTGTTGGATTCCCTTGGCACACACAGGGTTAGTTAAAGGGATAGTAATACTTTAATATTTGTAATCCCCATATTGTAGCTATTTGAAAAAGATTTGATTTGTCCCCAGGTTCATCTCTCAAACCTTTATGGTTTGAGAGATAATGTACGCAAAGATCCCCCTCCCTCCCCCTTCCCTGAAGTCAGCGTTCTACTAAGTCAGGTCTTATTTTCATCAGAGAGCGCGTTAGTAAAAAATAATTATTTCACTGAAACAGTCTTCTACATGTGCTTGGTTTGTGCTTGGTTTGCAAGCACACGTAGAAGACCATTTCAGTGAAATAGTTATTTTTTACTAACTCGATCTCGGCTCAGCTCCAGAGCCACCTGATGAAAATAAGACCACACTGACTTCAGGGAAGGGGGAGGGAGGGGTGAACTTTGCATTTGGTTGTTCTCAAACCATAAAGGTTTGAGAGATGAACCTGGGGACAATTCAGTTCTTTTTGAAAATAGCTACAATATGGGGAATAGTAATATTAGTAACATAGTGCTGAGCCACGAAGATATTATCCAAAAGCGCCAAAGGGTCAGCTTTAGGGGCACCCTACAGACAGCATCAGTCAGCTTTTCAGACCAAACAGCAATGGCTCTATTAACCTATGTAGAATCCAAGGTAGGACGTAATGACGTGCCTATAGCCATGAAGGTAGCCTTTAAAACAGGTTCAAGCTTCCTATCAGTTAAGTCCTTAAGGGCTGAAGCATCCGCTACAGGTAATGCAGTGGATTTAGAAAGTGTGGAAATAGGGGGCATCAACCTTATAAGGTGTAGCACACTGAGCAAAGGCTGTTTCAGAATCATAGAGAATCTCATAGACAGAGATAAACGCTTATCAGGGGTCTTCCACTCGTCTAGTATGATCTGATCTATAGTGGGATTAGGTGGAAAAACAGTCCAAGACTTCTTGTGCCTTGAAAGAGGGACTTTAAAGAGGGACTTTATATAAAAAGTCTACGCACACCTGTTAAAATGCCAGGTTCTTATGATGTTAAAGAATGAGACAAAGATAAATCATGTCAGAACTTTTTCTACCTTTAATGTGACCTATAACATGAACAACTCAATTGCAAAACAAACTGAAATCGTTGAGGGTGAAAAATAAAACATAAAAAACTCACAATAACCTGGTTGCATAGGTGTGAACACTCTCTGATAACTGGGGATGTGGCTGTGTTCAGAATGAACCAATCACGTTCAATCTCATGTTAAATAGAAGTAATTACACACCTGCCATCATTTAAAGCGACTCTGATTAATCACAAATAAAGTTCAGTCATTCTAGTAGGATTTTCCTGACATTTGCTTAGTTGCATCTCAGAGCAAAAGCCATGGTCCGTAGAGGGCTTCCAAAGAATCAAAGGGATCTCATTGTTGAAAGATATCAGTCAGGAGAAGGGTATAAAACAATTTCCAAAGCATTAGATATATCATGGTACACAGTGAAGACAGTCATCATCAAGTGGAGAAAATATGGCACAACAGAAACATTACCAAGAACTGGATGTCCCTCCAAAATTGATGAGAAGACGAGAAGAAAACTGGTCAGGGAGGCTTCCAAGAGGCCTACTGCAACATTAAAGGAACTGCAGGAATTTCTGGCAAGTACTGGCAGTGTGCTACATGTGACAACAATCTCCCTCATTCTTCATATGAATGGGCTATGGGGTAGGATGGCAAGATGGAAGCCTTTTCTTACAAAGAAAAACATCAAAGCCCTGCTGAAGTTTGCAATAACAAACATCAAGTCCCCCAAAAACACGTGGGAAAATGTGTTATGGTCTGATGAAACCAAGGTTGAACTTTTTGGCCATAATTCCAAAAGGTATGTTTGGTGCAAAAACAACACTGCACATCACCCAAAGAACACCATACCCACAGTGAAGCATGGTGGTGGCAGCATCATGCTTTGGAGCTGTTTTTCCTCAGCTGGAACCGGGGCCTTAGTCAGGGTGGAGGGAATTATGAACAGTTCCAAATACCAGGCAATTTTGGCACAAACCCTTCAGGCGTCCATTAAAAAGGTGAAGATGAAGAGGAAGTTCACCTTTCAGCACGATAATGACCCAAAGCACACATCCAAATCCACAAAAGCATGGCTTCACCACAGGAAGATTAACGTTTTGGAATGGCCCAGCCAGAGCCAGACCTGAATCCAATTGAACATCTGTGGGGTGATCCAAAGAGGGCTGTGCACAGGAGATGTCCTCGCAATCTGACAGATTTGGATCGCTTTTGCAAAGAAGAGTGGGCAAATATTGCCACGTCAAGATGTACCATGCAAATAAACTCCTACCCAAAAAGACTGATTGCTGTAATAAAATCAAAAGGTGATTCAACAAAGTATTAGTTTAAGGGCATGCACACCTATGCAACCAGGTTATTGTGAGTTTTTTTATTTTTCCCCCCTCAACGATTTCAGTTTGTTTTGCAATTGAATTGTTCGTGTTATAGGTCACATTAAAGGTGGAAAAAGTTCTGACATGATTTATCTTTGTCTCATTCTTTAACATCACAAGAACCTGACATTTTAACAGGGATGTATAGTCTTTTTATATCCACTGTAAAGTCGCCCTGCAATACTTAAGCAGGTAGTGACTAGCTTTATAATAGAAATGATACCTCGGAAATGTAGCTGATTATAACGAAATCCTTCATGGTAGGAGACTGGAAGCCAGGCATCAGCGCAGACATCTTGTCTGTACGCCTGCGCTGTCAGTCCCAATCTCCTTTGAGAAGTACTGCAGTTACCACAAGGTAACCGGAAGGGACTGACGGCACAGACTGCATTAACCTGTCCATCAGTCTCCTACAATAAAGGATTTCTTTATAACTGGATACATTTGAGAGGTAATATATGAAAGTTCCACTTTAAAGGGTTAGTAATGTCCTCTTAAAACATAATGCAATATTGTAACTATTAAAAAAATAAAGTAAATGATCCCAGTCCCATCTCTCAAACTTGTATGGTTTGAGAGATAGAACGTTTTAAAGTTCTCCTCTCACTGATGTCAGTTGTAAATCTGGGTGTAGAGCCAAAATACCATCATTGGAAAGGTCTACAAAGTGTGCCTGGTTTCCAAGCACACTTTGTAGACTGTTCCAATGAAGTATTTCTTTTTTAAATTTCCGTATCTTGGCTCTACTGAAGAGCAGCCTGATGCCCCCCAGACCAGGATCTCCTGCTGTCAGTGTACAGCTGACGTGAGGGAAAGGGGAGGGAGGAGAGAACTTTAAAATGTTCTATCTCTCAAACCACAAAGGTTTGAGACATGGGACTGGGATCATCTATATATATATAAAAGAATAAGCCTCATTGCATGATTTATGGTACCTCACACACAGAACATAATTTATGTCTCTTCAGAAAACAAACACACATTGAACAGAATGCCTCATTACATAATTTATGTCTCATTAGGAGACAAAACTCCTATTGGGTGATTCAGTGGGGACTTTACTGCTCCCATTGGATGATTCAATGGGGTCATGTTTATCATACAGAGAGTAGGCCCGCCCCCTCCAGCCCGCCCACCACTATCCAACTGACAAAAAAAATAGAGCTGCCACTTGCTCCTGAAGTAGGGGATATCAATAACTTCTCCCGGTCCACTCACACTTTCACTCAGGATCATGACCCCACAAACACACTGTGTCACCTCCCACAGATAACTGTAACCCTCCATACACTCTGTGTCAGTACGAGGGTGTAATGTTTCCATAAAATACAAACTCAGGGATAAACTTAATAACAACTCTTTTATTTAACTATTTTCATCTCTTCAGTCAACCTCACTAACTGTCTGTTTTCAACTGTCACTCCTCCACTTCCTGCTTCCTGATTCCCGCCCTTTCTCCTTAAAGGGACAGAGATGCTTTGCTGTATGTTACAGAGGACAAGCCTCAAACACCACTTTCTATTTGTTCCCTCAGCATATTGCTATACTGCCTCAACTGAAGATCCACCATATGTTACCTCAACTTAACCCTTTGAGTGCCAGAGGGGTACGCAAAGCATTCAAAAGCAATGAGTTGCGTACCCCTCTGGCACTCAAAGGGTTAAGTAAGGAGCAGGAGTTACTGCTTCAATTGTGTGATTCAATGGGGGAGTTATTTAAATCATGCAGGGAGCTGGCCTGCCCCCACTATCCAGCCCGCCCACCACTATCCAAGTAACTGAAAAAACAAAATGGCTGCCACTTGCTCCTACACCACAGACACAAACACATCAGACAAAAAACACACACACTTACACACACTCAATCACACACTCACACTCTCACACACACTCAATCATACACACTCACAATACTTCACACACTCACACTCTCTCTCTCTCACACACACACTCTCACACTCACACACTCTCACTCACACACACTTAATCACACTCACACACTCTCACTCATACACTCACTCACACTCAATCACACACACTCACACTCTCAATCACACACTCAAACTCTCTCACTCACATTCTCACTCACTCTCATACACCCTCTAACTCACACTCTCACACTCTCAATCACACACTCATGCAATCACTCACATGCAATCACTCACACACAATCACTCACTCTCGCACTCACTCACACTCACACCCCGGGAGCCAGCACGATCCACCTTCCACCATAGTCTCACTCACACCCCAGGAGCCAGCACGATCCACCTTCTACCACAGTATGTGCAAATACCACATGCATTGCAACTACATGAATGAATGCCACTCCCTCACACCCCGAGAGCCAGCACGAGCCACCTTCCACCATAGTATGTGCAATTACCACATGCATTTCAACTATATGAATGAATGCCACAATGGAGGCATAAGTACAAACACAAACTCACTACAATGACACATAAGTCACCCCCTTATGGCTCACTTCTGTGTGTGCATGTGTGTCTCTGTGTGTACCTGTGTGTTCCTCACTGTGTGTGTTGCATGTCTGTATCACACTCTATGTGTCTGCATGTTGTGCATTGCATGTATGTGTGTATGACTGTGTCGCTCTTTATGCATCTCAGTGCATGCGTGTGTGTGCATTAATTCCCTATATATTCTGATGGGCAGCAACGTCCCACATTGCTAGTTTATTTTATTTAATAGCTGCAATATTTAGTTATGTTTTAAAAGGACACTACTATCCCTTTAACAATGATCTCAATGTGTCCTTCCTGTTAAAACACTTTCATAATAAAAAAAGTATTGCCCAAAGTTCCATTGCTTTACACAAGGCTTTTAACCCATTGTTTGCTAGAGAGTTAAACACATTTCTTTGAATAGTGTTGGGGAACTTGCTAGCATTCATGGGGTTAAAAGCCTTATTTAAATCAAAGGGAATTTTTATTTGTCGCAAATGGTGTAGTTGCTTGACCCAGAAGAGCTCAAGTTTTCTTTGTAAATTAGTCTTCAGCGATTAAAACCCAATTTAAATCAATGGCACTCTTTATGTATCCCCATGATGCATTTGGCTTCCCACACAATTGTGACACCTCTCCTTAATACATCAGCCTCCATGAGTAAATTTATACAAGTCAATACTTATTTTAACCCTTTGAGTGCCAGAGGGGTATGCAATGCGAACCAGTGAATCGCATCCCCCTCTGGCACTCAAAGGGTTAAAGAGCTGAAAAATGATTATAACATTTTTCAAAGAAATAAATATTATCCACCTGGAAAATTACTGATTAACAGCAATTTTATACCACCGGTACAAGAAACAATTGCAGTGGGGAAAAAAAGAACCCATGTAAATGATACATCAATTAATATTTTTATTCATGATTAGTAAAAGAGAAAGATATTTCATAAAAACAAAATCTTTGTATTTGTATTAATACTATGATGTGATTAAAGGGACACTAATGGTTTGCAAGCACACTTTGTAGACCGTTCCAATGAAGTATTTCTTTTAAAATAACACGATTTCGGCTCTGCTGAAGAGCAGCCTACTCGAGTCGGCCGACACGGATCTCCTTCAGTGCGAATATGTCTCAAACTATAAAGGTTTGAGAGATAGGATTTGCGCCACATACTTTATTTTTTTAACTCTACAAAACAAGCAAGTAAATGTATAACTGTCATAGAAATAATAAAACATACGTGATATTTATTTACTAAAATGTATCTTTTTATTGAAAAAGTAAATAAAGCACACAAAGAAAAACTATTTGAACTACAATTCATTTTTAAATATGTATTAATAAATATGAATGAAAGGTTTTGCATTTCACATGAACTTATTTGATGCTTGCATATAGTGTAATTTGTGTAAATGAATTATATTCTTAAACTAACCCTTTGAATGCCAGAAGAGTATCTAACATATTGCTGAGCAATGTCTTGAGTACCCCCTGGTATTCAAATGGTAAACTATTTTAAAGGGATAGTATTGCTTGAAAATAATTTTATTTTGTATTGTAGCCCTTAAAAAACATCAAAAATGATATAAGTCTTATCTCCCAAACCATTATGGTTTGGGAGATATTAGCAACTAAAGTTAATAATAATAATAATAATAATAATAATAATAAAAGTAAATTTCCCTTTTCCTGACTGTTTTATCCAAGTCTGCCATCTAGTGGACAGATTTGGAATCCGGTCCACAGATCAGCCAGCAGCTCTTTAGCAGTGCCGAGATGACAATCTTTAAAATTAACTACTTAATTGGAACTGTCTACAAAGTCTGCCAGGCTTGCAAGCACACTTTGTAGACCATTCCAATGAAGAAATGATTTTTAAAGTTCATGATCTTGGTACTGCTGAAGAGCCGCAGCCGGTCTGCGGACCGGATTCCAAATCTGAAGGCTTGAGCAGTGACGTCACTCCAGGGGAAACATTACTTGCTAATATCTCCCAAACCATAAAGTGTTGGGAGATAAGACTTATATCATTTTTAATGTTTTTTTAAGGGCTACAATATAAAATAAAATTATTTTCAAGCAATACTATCCCTTTAATAACTGCATAACTTGTGTAATCCTTTATAATTTACATTAAAACATAAACAATTTATAACAAGTTAGATACATTTTAAAGAGTTTTAAAAATCTCTTCATTGTCTGTTAACCAGTTTTTATTAAAAAAAAAGTACCCCCTAGCTTTTAGGTAAGTCCCTTTTTCTTTTCCTTGCCTCTTCTCTCTTCTAAAGGAGATTCCTCTCTCTGTATCTAAAATGGCTTAAAGGGATAGTAATGTTTCAAAATAAAAGCAGCTCCAATTAATCTTCATAGTATTTGGGCCATGGAGTGTGTTATTTCAATACTGTCAGAGCTGTAGTTCAAGAGTAATTGAGTGATAAAGTATCCCCCTCACTCTCTTTTTACTGATGTAACACTGCTCAGCTCAGAACAGAAAGGTGAGTTGGTGTCCACTGTAATAAAGGGATGGGGAGATCACCCTCTCTGCATTACATTTAAAAATTAACTGAAGAGAAGGCAGGCAGGGCAGTTTTATGATTTGTGACTAGAGATCCTCAAATAGGATTCTGTTAACTTATATATATATATATATATATATATATTTTTTTAAATTATTATTTATTTTTTAATTTAAATTGTTTCCATATACATTTTAAATGTTTTCATTTTATTTATTTTTTTTAATTTAGCTTTACATTTTTAAAAAATGTAATTACTTTACAAACCCCTACAACGAGTTATCCAGTGTATGTCATAGTTTCAGTTACTTCTGGTAATATTTTTAACAACTGATCACACTGGATTTCTTTCATATAAACTAACAGATGTATTTTAATATTTAAGAACTTAGTGCAGATCTTAATTTGTTTAACAGAAAGTCTTAAAGGGACATTGTCACCAAAATAAATGAAAAGGGCTCAAATGCGATAACATATTATGTACTAGGGTTTTTTTAAATTTGTTTTTTGTTTCTTGAGAAAGTTATCAAATCTTTAAAAAGGTAAGAGTTGCAACTTGGTGCCAGTTTTTATCAGGCCTATTAAAAAATGGTAAAACCATAAATAGTGATAATTATTTAGTGAATAGAACCCACACAGTTCAGTCACTGAAACGCTTATTTTTTTCCAGATTTCAGGTCATATTACCAAGAGAATTTTACTGAATGGATTTTCACCACATTTCACACAGAAAGACTTACAAGATATTATTTGTAATCTTTAAAAGTAGTGGTGTTCTAGCTAGCTGGCTGGCTGGTTGAAGATCTATACTCTTGAACAGCTGGAGGACCTCAGGTTGCCTAGCACTGATCTAAGGTGGAAAAAAAGATTATTCACTTCCTAGATATTTAGAGTTAAACTGATGCCTTTACACATGCTCTTAACATTGCATGTAGGAAAAAATCCATATTCATGAACACACACACACACACTGCCAACCTAAGCTCAATTAGCTTGCAAAGTAACACTGTGGAGGGCATGTACTAAGACAAAGGATTGCTGGTGGACTGAGCTGCACCTAGGAGCAAAGGGGGCTGCACCCGCTTTGCTCCTATGTATGAAGGTAATCTTCATGAAAACGGCATCTCTGTCCTTTTCTCAAGTCTATATGTGCCTGAGATGGATAGCTGGGAGTGCTAAGGTAAGATGACATCAGCAGGTGTAGAGAAGTCATGCGATATGACTATTTTTCTTTGTCTAATTCAATAAGACACCCGGGGGGTCCTGAGATCCTATATCATGCTCTTTTTTTAAAGGAGGGCACTTTAATTCCTTCCTTAACAAGGTGAAGTGTCAAACAGTGTGTGTGGCTAGAGGAGTGGGTCCTGGACAACTTCCTTGGGCATTTGATGAATATTTGTTTTTCTTGTTCTTTCTGGTCTTCCAAATCATTAATTTAGTGTGTACAGAACCCATATTAATCTATTTAGTTTACATCCACTTACTAAAAATATGGGGTGAATATACACACTATATTAATTATTTGCAAGACCAGAAAGAAAAGGAAAAAATAGTATTCAACAAATGCCCAAGGAAGCAGTCCAGGACCCACTCCTCTAGCCACATACACTGTCTGACACTTCAACTATGTTTTCACTGGTAGCCATAAAGCCACAATCTTTTGCTTCTATTACTGTTTGTAGGTGAGGTATGATCATACCTGGGAACTCTTTTCTGTTGTGTGGAGTCCCCAGAGAGGGCTCAGGGACTGCTACTGGGCATGTGTAAATGGTGCGAATCGTGTCATAAAAATGGGTGTAGCTTAATTGGGTGAGCAGGGCTTAACCACAATTGGGCAGGGAAGTGGGCAGAACAGGGTGGGAAGAAAGCAGAATGCATTAGAAATTGGCATAATTACCCAGGAAAGTCAACACAACCAGAGAATCAGCCTCTGTCCCCGGAGATCTAGTAATAACTCTAAAAACTGGAACCTCGGGGCAGATGTGGAGATTTCCTAGGTATGGGTATGATTATGTACCATGACTAGGGATTTCTTCACAATAACTGCTGTAGCTGATAAAAGACAAATGTTATAAGTACAAAATATGGAAACTAAAAGGCAAGAAAAATCTTAATTCAAGCCAACATTAGTGAACAAAAAAACAAAAGACAGAAACGTCTATAGAACAGTAAGTTCATCCACTGTGCTTCAGACTAATTAATTGTTTGTAAAGTTATTAATTGATTCAATGATGTAACTGCTATTATGTCACTATTAATGCTAACTGTGATGACAAGGATGATGGTATCAAAAGACACCAGAGGGACATGAACCATGTGTTTCTTTTACTTTGGATTTCAAGGGATAGTGATGTTTCAGAATAAAAGTAGCTCCAATTAATCTTCATAGTATTTGGTCCATGGAGAGTGTTATTTCAATACCGTCAGAGTTGTAGTTCAAGAGTAATTGAATGATAAAGTTTCCCCCTCCTGCCTGTACTGTACTCCATGCAGTATGTTTTTTAAAAAATAGAGTAACAATGTTTGTAAAAAGTTGTGCAGTGAATTTATAAAGAAATGTTGCTCTTTGTGACAATTTTGAAACCATATTTTCACCAGAATCTTAACACCAAGTATATACTGTGCTTAAGCATTCAGAGCAGCAAGACTGTCCGGATGGATCGCAGAGAGGGACAATCTTCAGTGATCATAAGGAAAAACCTATCAAGGGGGGAGGGATTTCCTTATAGTCACGGTAAGAAGATTGTCCCTTGCTGTGAGCTGTGTGGTCGCAAGACCAGATTCCACATCTGAGGGGAGGTGGCGTATACTAGGTAAAAGGGGCAGGAGGGGGAAACTTTATCATTCAGTTACTCTTGAACTACAACTATGACAGTATTGAAATAACACTCTCCACAGCCAAAATTCTATGAAGATCAATTGGAGCTGCTGTTTTTGTGAAACATTACTATCCCTTTAAAGTGACATTATTGCCTAAATTGAATAGGTTCATACCCTTTTAACAACCCTTGACGATCATAGTATGTCAAGGGTGGATTTGACTTAACGACCGATGATGTACTATGACCATCATCGAATTCCGGGCTCCCCCCGCCGCTGCACGCCATTCGGGGAGTCGAGAACGCAACGCAGCAATAAAAAAAAATTGCTCCGTGGTTGTTGAATCGGGTCGCGGCGCGGATTCCCCGGTCCTTAAGGGGTTAAATATTATGTACACCTAGCCAGTGTTTCTAAATATTATTTGTTATTTAGATAAACCCCAAAATATAATATAAATATGCTTTTCCCATTCAGCTGGAGATACCTATTGAACCCTCTTTGTTTATACATGTGATTAGGACAATGGCCCATATTAACCCTTTGAGTGCTAGAAGGGTGCACAACGCATCGCTTTGCAATGCGTTGTGTACCTCTCTGGCACGCAAAGGGTTACGTTTTTCTGGAGTTTAACAAGAATTTAATTGGGCTTTTAACCTCTTGGATGCTAGAAAGGATTGATGACCCGTCTAGAATTCAAGTGGCTAAAAAGCTCCATTCAAGTATATGGGAATTTAGGAATTTTTATTGGCCCCCTATGGTGAATTTAGTTTATTCCAGAATAACTACAGTTTGCGATTATAAATATGGGCCATAGTTTGGCAAGACTGAGGTAAACCAATAAATGAACAGAATTGGTGGGTTCTAATCTAAAAACAATTACTGCTGTTTATGGCTTACCAGTGTTTTTAACAGGACTAAAATTCGCTAAAAGTAGCAACTGTTACATTTTATTTTGAAAGTTTTTAGTACTTTCTCACCAAATTAAAAAATAAATGCCGTTTTGGGTTTTTTTTTGCATAAATTTGTAATGATTTGAGCCCTTTTTTGTTGATCATGTCCCTTTAAAGAATACATTGAGTCCACACTTATCTGTGATAAAGAAGAGGATTTCAAATTAACTTTGTAAGCTCCCTATAATCATACTTAATCAGCATACCTGGGAACTCTCCGGATTTGCCCCGGAGACTCCAGTTCTGACAGAGCTTTACCGGGTCTCCGGGGCAGAGGCAGATTCCTCCGGATGTGGAGAGTTTCTATTGAAACTCTGCCACATCTGCTTTTTCTCCCGTTGTGCCTCCGTCCCCAGCCTTCTGTGTGACACATTTAACCCTCTGAGTACCAGATTGGTACTCCGTGGCATTCCGTACCAGTCTGGCACTCAAAGGGTTAAATCCCCCCAACACTCGAGTTAAGCCCCGACCCTTTTAGACGCGATTAGCGTCATTTTTGTTACCCCCTGCTGAACAGAGGACTACCCTCCGGGTAGCCCTCAACTGAAAGTTCCCAGGTATGTTAATCAGTAAGCAGAGCACGATCATGACAGGCCATTAGCAATATTGACCAATTATGTTCTTTTCCTGCATCACATGTAAAACCTCAATGACTGCATCTGCCCAAAATGCTAGGGAAGACTTGTGGAAAGGAACAGACTTATTGTACTGGGGTTCCACTGACAAGTTGTATTAACCCTTTGAGTGCCAGAGGGGTACGCAACGCATTGCAAAGCAATGCGTTGCATACCCCTCTGGCACTCAACGGATTAAAGGCTGATCTGACAATAATGGCAATATGAGCCATGCTATTTAAACATTAATTTAGCTCGAGCACTCCTTTTTAAACTTTCATAGCAAGATTAATATTTTCATAACACCCAATGCAACAACACTTTAAAGTAAACAACATGTGTAGACATTGAGTTCTGTTATCCTAGCCTACTCTGGTGTTTTTAAATTCCAGATGAGCAATACACTGCCACAGCAACAAACATTTACAATTGATAAATAGGATAATATGTGATATTTAATTAGTGCACCACTCACAGAGTAGTTCAAACTGCAGAGAGAGGGAGATTTGATTTAATTATGAGCCCTACACAAAAGAGAATTGTTCTTAATAAGTGCACCTACTGGATAACAGACTAAGGGCCAGATTCTATTGCAGGTGCTAAATGTTAACACCCTTTTTATCAAATATTTTCCCATTGAAGTCTATAGGGAAAACTGGAGATAAAAGCAGAGATAAAATTAGCACCTGCAATAGAATCTAGCCCTAAGAGAGTTTATCATAAAGATAACGTATAAAGTATACAACAAACCCTTAGAGATTGTATTCTACAAGGTAACACCAACAGATTATTGATGCAAAGTAAATCACAGTACTTGCAAACAATAGGGAAACTGACCCTTAGATCTTGAAATCAGATGATAATTGAACAGAGTATGAAATAAAATACAGATAATAAAATACCTTGAAATCTACTATTACCGTAAAATCTCAGGTATAATACGCACCTGTGTATAATACGCAGGTGTATATTATACCTAAGATTTTAGGGGAAAACAAGAGTGCCTATGTATAATACGCACCCTTGTTTTCCCCTCTTAGGGAAAAAAAAAGTTAAGCTGTCAGGAACCCTTCCCTCCCTCCCGCGGCCCAATGCGCTTACTTGTCTCCACTGCAGTCCTCTCCGACAATGAGGCTTAGCGTAGGTACTTCCTTCCACTGAAGTACCCATCTTCCCAGCGGGCGGCAAGCTTGCATTTGCCGCCCGCTTCCCTCATGGGCTTTCAGGACCTTCCGCCTCCAGCCAATGGTAATAGAAGCGGAAGGTCCTGAAAGCCCATGAGGGAAGCGGGCGGCAAATGCAAGCTTGCCGCCCGCTGGGAAGATGGGTACTTCAGTGGAAGGAAGTACCTACGCTAAGCCTCATTGTCAGAGAGGACTGCAGTGGAGACAAGTAAGGGAGGGAATCTGTCAGCTCAATTTTTTTTTTTTTTTTTAAATAACTCTCGTGTATAATACGCACCCTCCACTTCACATAAGGTGAAATGGGGTAAAATTGTGCGTATTATACCCGAGATTTTACGGTATATTGTTTATGAGATCTTACAAACTGCAGGAGAACTGACCCAACCAATTAGAGGACATAATCAAAGTCACAGTAATTATTCTGGCTTTCTTTACTGAATGAAAATAAGCTGGGACATAGATGATGCACATCAGGATAGTCAAATATTGAACAATTGGTAAAATTCTTCAGTAATCAGAATAGTTGGGGGTATGCATTAAATAGCAATACTTTGCTCTGCTCTTTAGTACTCAGAGCTTTTTGCTAATACATGGCATTGTTCAAATATGATGAGGAAACAAATATGATGAGGAGTGTATGTGCATCGGTTGTACATGGAAATTGTGTTGACTACACTTGTATGTTGATATTAGTGTTATTTTGCATACAAGTATATGCATATACATGTCGATGGGTATATATGTCTATGGTTATGAATTCGCAACTATATGTTAATGATTGTATTAGAATACGTGTGTATATTGCAATGACTATATGAGTATATGCATACCTGGGAACTTTCATTTGTGGAGTCTTCAAAGGGGACTCCTCTGATGCGGCTGGGGAGTATAATTGGGTGGGAAGGAGCAGAAGTGGGTAGAGTTTTAAAGAAAACTCCCCAAATCCGGAGAATCAGCTTCTGCCTTGGAGACCAGGTAATACAGTGTGGGGCAAATCCAAAGAGTTCCTGGGTATGAGCATACCTGGGAACTTGACAGGCAAGGCTACCCGGAGGACAGCCCTGCCATCGCAGACCGAGGAGTGAACTGACGCGATTTGCGTCATAAGATGGGCAGGGCTTAGTCATGTGGGGGGCGGGACAAAAAAAGAGCAAAATATATGTTGAATGAAAGTAAGAGGGCAGGAGTGGGAGGAACCTGGGCGGGATGGAGAACAAGTGGGCAGAGTTTGTACTGAAACTCTGCCCACCCGGAGACTGAGAGACTGCCCCAGAGACCCAGTAATTCACTGTGAAATCCAGAGTGTCCGGGGGAAAACCGGAGAGTTCCCAGGTATGGGTATGAGTATATGTGGCAATGTTACGGTACTAAGAGGAACTGGAGTAATCCTGAAGCAAACCAACTGCACCATGGGGACCAAGTAAAAATGTTAAATTTTTCCATTTATTTAAATTAGGTTTTCAACACCTTGAATGCCAGAGATGTCTCCAATGCACCGGAAACCTATCTATCATTCATGCCTTTAAAAAGCCAGGAAAAAAGAAACTTATTGTTGAATCAAAGCAAATAAATGGTCGACGTTTTGGTCCAACATGGTCCATGTCTAACTGAAACATCGACCATTTATAAGCTTTGATTCAGCAATATATTTCTTTTTTTCAAGTCCCACTGGTGCTGCCCTCCTCCTTTTTTGTATCCATTAATTCCATCAGGGATTATGCACCTAGGCCCTAGTTAGAAGAAGAGTGAGTGCCTTGAAACCCCCATCCTCCCTCTCTCTCTATGTGTATATATATATATATATATATATATATATATATATATATATATATACATACACACTGGGAGGCAGTAAAGAAGAGTAATGCAAATCTCCTCTACTGCTATCTCATTGGTCCAACCAAGTGGGCATGATTTTGAGAGGAATGGCCAGGGGTCATAGCTTCTCTAGCCACTCCTGTCAAAATCTCTGCAAGGAGATGCAGGAGCTACAATGAACACAACAATACACACACAGAACACACACAATATACGCACAGACACAAACAGAACACACACACACACACACACACATAAACACAATACATACATTACATGCACATAATACACACAATAAACACAATACACACAGAGACAATGCATATACACACAAACACATACACACTATATATATATATATATATATATATATATATATATATATATATATATATACAGTTGAAACCAGAAGTTTACATACACTATATAAAAAGACACATATGCATGTTTTTCTCACTATCTGACATGAAATCAGAATAAACCTTACCCGTTTTAGGTCAATTAGGATTACCAAAATTATTTATATGGGCTGTCCCAAATTGTTTAAAGGCATAGTAATCCTAGTGTATGTAAACTTTTGACTTTGCAGAAAGTAATAAAAATGCCTTAAAAAATTATCTCTCTCTCATTATTCTGGCATTTGGCAAATATAAACAATTTTGGTAATCCTAATTGACCTAAAACGGGTAAGGTTTATTCTGATTTCATGTCAGATAGTGAGAAAAACATGCATATGTGTCTTTTTATATAGTGTATGTAAACTTCTGGTTTCAACTGTATATATATATATATATATATAATACACATACAATACACACAATGTACACAATACACACAAACACAGTTCACACAGACACAATATGCAACACACATACGAAGCACACAGTCACACACACACGCACAAAGCAATATGCTACACTCAAAACAATATACGTAAAATATAAAACGCTATATGCAAAACACAGTACACAAAGCACTAAACACTATGCAATATACGCAAAATGCTATATGGAAAAGCAATACTCCATACGCAAAATACTACTGGTAAAAAGCTATACTCAGTACTCAAAACATTATATGCTAATCACAATATGCAAACCACTATAAGCAATACACTATATGCAAACCGCTATGCACAAAAAAAGCTATCCGAAAAACGCTATTCACGAATGTTATAAGCAATACGCAAATCTATGCAAGCAATATGCAATCAGCAATACACTATATGAAAAATGCTATACGCTGTTCACAAAATACAAAACTCTATACTCACTACACAAAGCACTATATGCAATACACAAAGTGTTTCATGCAATATGCTAATTGAATAATGCTATAGGCAAAACACGGAAAACACTATACTCAATAAGCTATATGTAAAAAGCAAAACCCCATAGAAAAATGCAATATGCTATACGAAGTACGCTATACAATAAACGATATATGCAAAACTCTATACGCAAAAATGTTATATGCAGTATGCAAAAAATGATATTTGCAATACGCAAAATGCTATACACAATACGCAAAACCCTATAACATAAAATGCTCTACACAAAACTCAATATGCAAAATGCTATTCGCAAAACATTATAAGCAATACTCTATATACAATACTCAAAGAGCTATACGCAAAACGCAAAGTGATATGTGCAAAATATAAAATGTCTGCACACTACCAGGCAGTACCAGTCTAAAGATGATTCAGTCTCTCTTTATTAGGACTTGAAACATAATCGCAAAGAGCATCTATACATGGGGGTATGCGGGGGGGGGGCAAGAGGGGGTGCTTGCCTCCCCTTGGATTTTAAAAACGGGGCTTGCTATGCCAGTGAGCTCATGTTATTTATTATCCCAGAGCCGTATCACAAGCAAGCTTCATTGGAAGTGCGCATGTGTCAGGACTTCCTGTTCTCCTGGCACATGCGCATATGGGGAGGGATACGCAGGCTACGCAGCATTGGTCATGACGCAGCGGAGCTGTAAGACAGAAGAGCTCCCACCGCTCGTTGTTTTTGGGGGTGACTCTTCTAAGTGGCAGACACGCTGGCACTGGTCAGGGATCAGCACTGAGGCAGCCGCAAACTTACATGGCAAGGGCCAGTGTAACCTATAAATCCCCTGAGCTTCGTGTATATACGGATTGAGATGATAAAATGTAGATAACAAATAATGAATGTTGGATTACTTCTTCCATCTGTGAAGTACTGGTCTGAGCCAAATATAGGTGTTTTCCCCCGTCACTTGACCTCAGCCACTCCCTGCTGGATATAGATGTTGATGCAGCCGATGTCTCCACCAAATACTGTTGGGTAGTGGCTAATTCACTAACCAATGTACAAAAATGTTTACAAAAGTGATCCATTTCAAAGCTCAGTAAGCATGTGAAAACAAGAAATCCAGAGAAATCCCACACAATGAGCGTAGCTAATATTTATCAAATGTGATCAAAAAGTAAGCCACAGTGGAGTGGAGCATGGATATCATTAAAATTATGCCCCCTCAGGAAAAATGTCTGCGCACGCCCATGCATCTATCCCTCGTGCTGCCTCTAATCAGTGGTCTTGTATATCCACAGTGAAGAGACAGGTAATCTTGAAGAGCTCACAGAGAAGAACAATTATGTGATAAAAAAGAGAAACATAAAAATTGCCTCTAAATGTAGCACTTCAATAATGTGAAAAATGCTATATTATTGAATGCAACATGAAAAACACCCACTGCACGTAAAACACACCCTGTCACATGCATGGAAGCCACGCTGGTTGTGGGGGAACCAGTCAGAATGAGGCAGGAGAGAGGGAGCGAGTGATGGTTGGGTGAAAAGCAGGTCACACTACCTGCTTCTGGGCTGGGACTTCCCACAGCCAAGCCATCATGTGTGGAACAGAGAGGGAGTAGACTGAGGACTCACTGCAGCAGAGCAGATTAAAATTCCGCTAGTCAGGATAGATCGCAGTGAGAGAAAGGTACTAGTATGCTGTTGCCTGTGTATTAATAGAACATTTGCACCACCAGCTACCTGTACAGTGCTTCTATATTTGCATGGATTGATTAGCTTGCAGATAGATGACAGACTCCCCGCCCCATGCAAGCATAGACGCATTGGGCAGAGAGCTGCCTGCACAAGATACTTTTCTTTTTTTTTAATTAAGTGAATAGGGACAGGGGGAAATGTGTGAGTGCAGGTAATGAAAGGGGAGACACAGGCACCAGAGCAGACCTCACCTCAGTTAAAGAGCAGGCAGCTGTGTCAAGCATTTTATATGCTGCAGTGCTGCCTGGACTCAGTGTTTAGCTGTCTGTTAAGTGGCGAGTTGAAGGATGCTGAGTACTGATTAGTTCCCCCTTGCTTTTCCACTTCCTGCCCCAGTTGCCAATAGGATAAACCCACCCTGCTGTAAGTCAGGTGACCTGGTGAGGACCTGATATCACATATGCTTCCTTCCTGTCCTCTCAGCTTCTACTCAAGTAAGTGTTGACTCTCAGATATCTGGTGCTTCTCTTTTGTCCAAATTTAACACTCTGATCTCTCATTGCTACCTTTTGTGCCTCTGTTTCTCATATTTTGCCAATCAATTGCCCCATATGACACTCTGTTGTCCTATTCCCATCCCACAGTTGTGTATAAAGGCAAAGTGGAGTAAAACAGCTCTCTAGCATTCTAGGGGTCAAAAGTCCTATTTATAGCATTGTGAATTTGAAGATATTAATTTCTCCCCCACAATTCAGATACTTTGCTACAGAATTGCACAACATTGACTTTAACCCTTTGAGTGCCAGAGGGATGCACAGTGCACAACACATTGGTTTGCAAGGTCTTGTGACTTTGTTGTCAGCAGCGTAGACCAAATGGCCTTAACTCTTTGGTTAAAACCTACACTTAAGATACAATTCATTAAGCTTAATTCTGATGCCATCTAACTGTACTATAGGGAACAAATTATAAATTCCAAAATTCCCATTGATTTACGGTAATTGGGACTTTTAACCCCTGCAATTTGCAACATGTTGGAGACCTCTCTAGCATTCAAATGCTTAAAAAACCCAATTTAAATAAATGGGTATTTTAATGTCTTCCCTACTGGGCTCCAAAATCACACCTCTGGGTCTTTAGCTTCAAGACTTCCTCTCTTAACCCCTTAAGGCTCAGGCCTTTTTTTTCCACTAGAGGACAAGAGCAATGTTGGCCATTTTAGTATTCCTTTGTTCACCCATGTTTTTACCTCTAATTTATTTAGTAAACCCACACACACAAAATATACACCATTTTTAAGCATAAGCATGGCGTTTTTTTATACCACATGTATATGTATAACTTTGTTGACATATACTTTGTTTATTATGTATATGTAATTTAATAAATGGTATTTAATTATTTGTTAAGATATTTAAGTTAATATATTTCAAAACATATTTAACTTAATATATTTCAACTTAAACAGTTTGGTTATATATTTTAAATGTCTTTAATTTGTTATTGCCATACCTGGGAACTCTCCGGATTTGCCCCGGAGACTCCGGTTCTGACAGAGATTTACCGGGTCTCCGGGGCAGAGGCTGAGTCCTCCGGATGTGGGGAGTTTCTATTGAAACTCTACCCACTTACACTCTTTCTCCCGCTGTTCGTCCGTTCCCAGCCTTCTGTGTGACATTTTTAACTCTTTGAGTGCCAGAGTAGCATGGAATGCATTGCTTTGCAATGCATTCCGTACCACTCTGAAACTCAAAGGGTTAAGCACCCCCCCCCCGCTCGCATCCAGCCCCACCCCTTTTTGACGGGATTAGCGTCATTTTTGTCACCCCCTGCTGAACAGAGGACTCCCCTCCGGGTAGCCCTCAGATGGAAGTTCCCAGGTATGGTTATTGCTAACACCAAACATGGTTTCTAGAGTCTAGATGTGTGTTTGTGGATGTGTGTGTGACATGTTAGCCACGTATCTACGTCCTGCCATTTATTAAACAGTCAGTGCTCCACCCTGTTCTGCCTATGCCTCAACCCTTTGTGACATCAGCAGAATTGGGGTAGAGTGTGGATAGGGATAACATTTTGACCCCCTGAAAAAACTCCTGCAGACACACACTCAAACACACATTCAGTGATGGAGATTTGTGTAACATGGTATATTGCAATGGTTTGCACCCCTTTTTGGAGCTGAAAGGGCTAACCACTGAAAATTCAACAATTCAGTCATTAACCCCTTAAATTGGAATTATCATGAAAATTAAATTGCCCCCCAAATCCTTATTACCATAGCGATAAGCATATATATGTTATTATTCTGAATAAGTCCAGAATTAGTAGGAAATACAACTTTTTCAGCAGGCATCAGAGGCAGGGATCTTGCTGTGGGTGCTCTGTGCTCCTGCGTCGTCAGTCTCTTTCGGGTACCTTAAGGTACCACAGAACTACATTCACCAATCTTGGAGGTGAATGGTACGGACAGCGCAGACTCGCAGATGCCTTTTCTGCAAGATGTCTAAGCTGCTGCCCGCTAATGTCTGCTGAGTTGTATTTCTCACTAATTCCAGACTTATTCAGCATAATAACAGCATGTATATGCTTATCTCTATGGTAATAAGGGTTTGGGAGACAATTTAATTTTGATGATAGTTCTGCTTTAATGACCAGAGGACTGTGTAATGCATTGCATTGCAATGCGTTACACACACCACTGGTCCTTAGGGGATTAAAAACATTGCCTCCTTTCTGGATCCATCTGGATGTCAAGGGAAAATAGTTCTACACGTAAATCCACTTTTAATCTTTCAACCCTATTAGTGCTAAACACTGTCCAATGTACTCTGCTGCAGTGTGGTAGATAACACACACATAATGCCTACCTGTTTAGGATGTCTTTTGTAGTGTTTGTCTTCATAATATACTTCCTTTATAAAACATTCTATGTTTATTTAGTCATACATATAACTGCATGGGATTTTTTTTATTTTTAATTTATTTTATTAACCACACGGAAAAAGTTGTGTCACTATTGCTAGTATCTGCAAACATAAACAAACCCTACATACAAAAACAAACACATGCACATACACGCTCTCACACACTCATAAAACACTCACACATGCTCAATCACACCCTCACTCACATGCTCGCACACACGCTCAAAAGAGAATTGTGTAACTCAGTGCTTTGCAATGCATTGCATACATTTTTGGATCTGAAAGGTCTAAGCACTGAAACTTCAACAGTTCAGTCATTAAAAGCATTGCATCCTTTCTGGATTTGTCTGAATGTCAGGGGAAAATAGTGTTACACGTAAATACAATTCCATTAGTGCGAGACAAGTATCCAGTGCACTGGGCTGCAATGTGGTGGATAACACACATAATTGCTACTCCTGTTTAGGATGTCTTCTGTAGTGTCTGCCTTCATAACATACTTCCTTTATAAAACATTCCGTGTTTATTTAGTCATACATACAACTGCATGGGACTTTTTTTTTTAATTTGTTTTATTAACTACACGAGCCAAGTCGTGCCAGTATTGCTAGTATATATATCCTATATAATAAAAGGCTAGGATGTTTGTCAGAAGCTGTCATGCACAGTAGAGACTGTCCGCACTGCAGTCATGCACAGTACAGACTGTCCGAATGCGCCGCAGCTGAAACGGAGCGGGGAGCTCCGAATTCAGACCGGAGTCCTCTCTGCACACCTTCCTGGGACCGCTTGGTGAGCAGAGTGGCTCCTGGCATCAGCCAAGGCTGCTGGGTGGCACTGTGGCCCATGTACACGGGCTTTTAAACTAGTATATATATATATATATATATATATATATATATATATATATATATATTTTTTTTTTAATTATTATTATTTTTTAACCCTTTGAGTGCCAGAGAGGCATACGGTGCATTGTGTTACAATATGTTGGATACCTCTCTGACGCTCAAAGGGTTAACTCCTTAAATGCTAGAGAGGCCTCCAGTGCAAGTTAAGAGTTGGAGACCTCTAGCAGCCAGTGGGTTATAAGGGTTATTTTGTGTTACAGGTTAGGGGCTTTTTCTGTGCCAAGGAAAAGCACCTGTAACTTGGGGGCAGGGTGGAGTCAAGTAAGGAGTGCACTATATAGTGAAGTTTTTTTGTCCCTCAGTTGCTCCATTATTCTTTTTAAAATAAGGCCCCAAATGCCTCAATGCTAAAGATTAGGGAAATATTATTATTAAGTTTTGCAATAGGTAGCATTTTTTATTATTTACTCCATTTGTATACTTAAGACAACTCCAGTGCATTACAAACCAATATGATGGAGCTGTCTCTAGCACTCAAAACGGTTCAATAGAATTTTAATGAAGGGCCGAATTGACAATGTCAGAGGGCCACAGATTGCCTCCGGGCCTTAGTTTGGACGTTCATGCCCTAAGACACTGCAACCTTTACAGCACCCTGGAGTTAAAATGCATTCATTTATTTTGGTAAAGTCATTATGGCAATGGGCACACAAAATTCTTTCTATAACATCATGCTTTAGTGATTACAAACATGTGTTTTAAGTAACCACATTTAGTTGTATGTTAATGACATTACAAAAAGGCTTCATTAGAACTAACTTACATTTCTACCAAGACAGATGTGATTAAAGAAAGTGTAGAGCAATTTGTCCAACAAAAATGTGTAATTAGAACTGAACAAAAACAACTATTTAGTAAATAAAGTACTATTATGGATGTGCTTTCATCTTCATTTGGTTAAGAGCAAAATCAATTGTAATATATTTTACCCTTCCAGAGAAGTGTGCAATGTTTTATTTAGTAATTTGCTTCATATCACCCGGTCTTGACAGGGGACTTATACCTTAGAAATAAGTGGCTTCTACTTTGTTTAACAGAAGAAATTCTAGCTATGTGTCCTTCAAACAGCAGTTGAATATATCTATATACTATTTTTATTGTTTTTGATCTCTCTTGTAGTCTGCAGATAGTGGTTTCTGTTTACAATCAGTTAACAACTTATGTCCCTTATCGATCCATTCAGGTTTATTGAAGCCTATTGTTTGTTTTGAGGAGGTGTTACACAGAGACAAACCACTATGGAAACTGACTATATATAATGTAAAAATAGCTATTCCTGACTGCTGTATGAAGGGCACCTACCTAGGTAAGTCAATCTATTAAATTAAGAGCCAGTTATTTTTAGGTTTACAAATACAGCAAATCCATAAACATTGCACATTGCCAGATTATAATTCCTTGGAAAGGTTTCCAAAGCAGTATGGAGAAATGCATGCAAGGGGTTAAAGGTTAAAGAAATTTCCACAACAGGATCTTGCCACCTGTCATCCTTAACCTTGCCCCTTGACCACACCTCTATCATCACATGACTCCACCCACATCCTCATCTAGTTCTTTCTGGCAAAGAAAATACATATAGTCTATAACATGAACATGCACAAAAAAAAACTTTACCACTAGCTGCTTGAAAAGTCTTCAATGCATTGCTTATCCATGCATTGGTGACCTCTCTAGCACCCAAGGGGTTAAGCTATAGCCACCATAAACCAAAAGCTGATGTCTTGAGAAGTATTGGGATTGCAATGGCCATGTCCACAAACCAGGGGGGAGATGCACTAAAGTTTGATAAGGGTTTAGGATGGAGATGCTGTGTTAGATCTGTGTAGAAGGCACATCTCCAATATGCACTAACATCTTTGTCATCATACCCCCATTAATCCTCCACCAATCCGCCTCCATCACCATGCCTTTGACAGGATTATAATTTTGCACTTAACACATCGACAATGGCTCATTTCCATATGGTTAGTGAGCCATTTTTGTATTCATGTGGGTGTGTTTACATGTTAATGGGGCACATCGCCACATGCACTAAACTCTGATAGCAGCCCCTGCTGTTGGAGTTTGCAGTCCCAACATGGTGTTGGTGATGTTGGGACATCCCTATAACTCTCTATGGAGCAAGAGGACAGTTTTTGCTGTCTCTGCTAAAGAGCAGAGACAGAGCAGAGACAGCAGCTACCTTCCCTTAAACCTGTCAATGACATATGCCACAACCCTGTGGCACTGAAAGGGTTAACAGCTTCACTATGAATAACAATTATCATTAGTGTTTTTGGGAGGTGAGCATATTGCAGCAGGATGATCCAACAAGTGCCTGATATACACCTGCTTAGTTTTATTGATGTCTATGTCTGCTGCTCCAAATCTGTGTAATTATTAACCCCTTAACGACCGGGGAATCCGGAACCGGAAGTCACTAGACGACCACAGAGCAATTTTTTTTTATTGCTCCGTTGGGTTCCGGACTCCCCGAACGGCGTGCAGCCGCGGGGGGAGCCCGGAACTCGATGACGGTCATAGTACGTCATCGGTCGTTAAGTCAAATCGACCCTTGACGTACTATGACCGTCAAGGGTCGTTAAGGGGTTAAAATCTAACTATCCTTCTCTGGAGCTTTGATTACTTAGGTCCACAGATTTCCATATTACTGCATGTGTATGCATTACTTGGGAAAATATTTATGAGCTCCTATACTCATACTACACTTATGGGTATTAGTAAATTCTCTGAGACTCCATCTTGAAGAACACACTACCAAAAACACTAATGGGAATTGTTGTTCATAGTGCAGCTTTTAACCCATTCACTGAGACAGTGGTATGTAATGCACATCCCTATGACACTGAAAGGGTTTTTGGTGCTGTTTGTGGTGCTGAAGTCTGAGGGCATCCTCCCAGCGAGGGAGCAACAACACTCAGACTTCAGGGTTGTCAAATTTTTGACGTTGTTTAAGGGAGGGCAACCCTCCATGCTAATGAGAAGATTCTCCCCCTTCTCCTTGCATCCCTAATTCTTAGCATGTATGGCGATGTGTGTCTACAAGACCAAGGCGATGTGCTTGCCACATATCACAGACACATCGTCACTGCATCGAGCCTTACTGCATCTCCCCCCAGGATGTCTAATTGGAGACTTCTTTAGCATCCAAGGGGATAATGCATTACAACATTGGGGAGCAATGAATCAGAGTAACACAAACATTGGCAGAGGAGTCCCTGGGGTGAACGTAAGAGTGAAGAACAAGAGGTCATCCATTAAGAGTAAAGAAAAGGTGCTATCAACTAAAACAAAGACAGGGATTTTTTACATTACGGGCAGTAAAGTTACGGAATGATTTTGCCTTGGGATACTATGTTTGCAGATACTGTTATTGCTTTAAAAAAGTAATGGATACCTATATGGGACAGAACAATATTAAAAATGATGATAGTTGGCTTCAAAACAGGCTGGATGTTGATCCAGGGACATAGCTGACTGCCATTTGGAGTCGGGTAAGTTTTTTTTTACCAGCTTGAGGCTTTATTAGAAATGGCTTCAGTGTTTTGTTTTGTTTTTGTTTTGTTTTTTCCTTCCTCTGGATCAACAGGGGTGTAAGAATACGATTTGATGCATAAACTTGTCCTGAAATCAATTTTCTGACCCTGTGATTGAATAATGTTAATTTACTATTTTACTTACAACACAAATTCTCCCATTATGACTGCTTGATCCATGGAAATGCGGTGGGGCAATCTATAGACATTTAGGAGTAATGCTTTCTTCTGTGGTTATCCCTTTGAGTGACAATTGGTCACTCAAAGGAGTGCAAAGCAATGTGTTACGCATCTCTCTGGCACTCAAATGGTTAATACCATGTACTACACAAGATAAAGAGGAAATTATGAGATTTTACATCACTATCCTGTGCATTCTATGGGGCAGGGGCATTAAAACCTTCCCTGTGGCGGAGTATGTCTGTCAGTATGCACTGCATACTCAGAAGTACAGCCACTGTTAGAGGCTAACTGGATTATTACATTCAGCCCACTGACCCAAAGAGTTTATGATCTGATTGAAGGTATGGTTTCCTGTCAGGACCTTCCACCTCCAGCCAATAGTAATGCCCTGTGCGGATCTCAGGGTCCTCACAGGTAAATACCATAGTCGGGAGGTCCTGACAGCTCAATGAAGGAAGCGAGCGGCGAATGGAAGCATGCCCCCCGCAGGGAACATTTACCGGTACATCTCTTGTATTTTGCCTTCTTGGATGGAGACTTCAGTGGGGGCTTAAATGAAATATAGTAAGTCTTATTTTAAAAGCTAATTGCGCCGGGGGAGGGAGGGATCGTATCTGCCCAAACTTTTTTTTGTAAGAGGGAAAACAAGGGTGCGTATTATACATAGGCACTCTTGTTTTCCCCCAGAATCTTGGGTATAATATACACCTGCATATTATACACAGGTGCCTATTATACCTGAGATTTTACGGTATATATTTTTAAAAATATTACTTTCCCTTTAAATGTGGACTTTTGCTCCTTGTGTGCTAGAGAGATCTCCAATGCATTGACAGAACCTATATTGCTTTCAAGGGATAAAAAACGCATTTAAATCAATGTGAATTTCTTATTTCTCCCCTATGTTGTAGTTGGTTTGGAGCAGCATTATTACAATTTTCTTCTGAACAATATGTGACTATGGATCTATAATATGTTAGTATAGTTTGTAAAGAAATTCTAGGCAGTTGGTGGGTAGATTTAGGAGTCAGCAATTAAAAACTTTTAATTTTTCTAAATTGTTTAACTCCTTGTATATTATAGAGGTTTCCATTGCTTCACAGTTCATTGGTGACCTCTTTATAATTCAGATAATCCAGTAGAGGGCAACTTGGGGTTCTCCAGCTTCTGCGGATTACAACTCCCATCAGGTTATGCAACCCTAAGCCAAATGGTTACCTTAAAGGGATAGTATTATATGAAAAGAAACGGAGCTCTGACTTGCCTGTATACATTTTTCAGCATGTATAGTGGTATATCAATCACATGCAACTTGTAGTTCAAGAGTTATTAAGTTATAAAGAGTCCCCCTCCCACCCCTTTTATCTATGGTAAGCCACCACCCCTCAGATGTGGAATCCGTTTGCTTGACCAGACAGCTCGCAGCGAGGGACAATCTTCATACTGCGAGTATAAGGAAAACCCTGCCCCTATATACGAAGGCGGGAAGGTTTTTCGTTATGCTGAATGAAGATTGTCCCTAGCTGCGGTCCATCTGGATTGCTTGGAGACATAGCATTACATAAGTAGGGTCGGGAGGGGGATCCTTTATAGCTTAATTATTCTTGAACTACAACTTGGATACGGTAGAAGTACCGCTCTACATGCTGAAAAAACTATAAAGATGAATTGGTGCTCTGTTATTTTCATATACTACTATCCCTTTAATAACGAAGTTAGAAATATGTTTAGATTGTTGCTATTATAAATAACAATTTTTTTTTGCATTTTTAGTTGTGTCCATTTTGTTATGTTTCAAAGTCAAATTCTTCCCTCTAAGGAGCAGTAAAATTTCTTATGAAAACTTGTATGTTATAGGGCTTTTCCTGCTAGGTGTTAAAATGGTACTTCCACTTCTGTTAGTTGTTTTATTCAAAGATGATGGTTCAAATTGTCAGGAAGTGAAATACAGCATGTTTACTTCCTGAAAGTTCAAACTGACAGCATGACTCCACAGTTTCTGTCACATTCTGTGGATAACTGTTTGTCAGTGACTTATCTCTCACAGAGTATGCAACAGAATAAGTTAATAAAAAAACAGGCTTTTAAGCTGTAATAACTTAAAATATGCATCTCTCAGGAGTGGGAGTACTCTTATTTTAATCAACAGAAAAAGCCCTATATTTTTTTAATAACAAAATGTACTGCTTCTATTATTTTTGGGTATTATGCACTGGGTATACATCTGGCCAAAAAAACAGGGCAAAAAAGGTCCCATATGGTATGTAAAGGTGTATCAATTCTAGGCCAAACCACTACCACCATGGGGAATAAATAAGAATTTAATTTGATTTAAATCAAGCTTTTAACTCCTTGATTGTTAGAGGTCTCCAATATCACAAACCGATATCACAAATAGATATCACATAGAACCCTATTTCAATCAAAGGGAATGCGGGTAGATTTTCTTTTATACCCTGTGGTGCAATGGTTTAAGTAACAATTACTCCTTCTGTTTTTGTGGAAATGGCCTATGGTTCATCCCAAAAGCAGAGAAATGTTGGGGCAATTATTGCAAATGTATTTATCAAAGAAAAAGCCCAATTGATATAAACAGGATTATCTTTGATACATAAGGAATCATTTTTGTCAACAATTTTTTCATCTTTTACGTTGCAACAAATTATGTAAGTTTTGTGCCCTGATTTTGCACATACCGTACTTTACACTCAGTACATTTTAGTACATAACCCCATTTGAATGCCAGAGGGATGGGCAGTGTATTGGTTACCAAATGGCTAATCTGATACATAATTATGTTAACACGTCTTCGCCCACATTTGATAAGGTCAAGCTAAATAAAAAAGGTGCGATTCCTAAAAAAAAAAACAGCTAATTTGTAGCTGCGTTTGCTGTCATTTACCTTTACACTAAGTCATCCTTAGTAAATCAGAGCAAAAAGTAGTAAATCAGAATCAGAGAGGTGCGGAGGGATATTTTCGGGGGAAGGTACAGCATGTATGGTGGGTGGATATGTGAGGCAAGCGTTTGGAGTGGATACTGGCGGACATATTGCCAGCACATCATCTGCTTCAGTAGGAGCAGCATTCCCCCATACCAACCTGTTTGGGTCAATTCGTTGGAATTTTATTGTCATAGCTGTTGGTCGTGTCCTTTCCAGGCAGACAGTTGTGGGAATGTAGGAAGGTTCTTAACCCTTTGAGTGCCAGAGGGGTATGCAATGCATTGCAGTGTAATGTGTTACGTATCCCTCTAGCACTCAATGGGTTAATCTATTAGAACCAGTGTGAAGGCCTGTGCCCTAAGGGAAGTTACTTGTGGCTTTTGACCACGGGCTGTCTATTGCAGTATCCATTGGGGCTACTTGTTTCTAGCCAATGAGGAACAAAGTTTAAAGGGATAGTAATACTTTGTTTTATCTTTATTTTATTTTGTAGGCATTAAAAAAAACATGAAGAACGATATAAGTCTTATCTCTCAAACCTTTATGGTTTAAGAGATATTCACAAGCAAAGTTCCCCCCCCCCCCCGGTCAGCCAGATCAGAAGGGAGGTGCCCAGGTAGACTGCAGAGAGGGACAATCTTCAATTAAGATAAGGGAAAAAGCTGAAAAACGTGTCAAGGGGGGAAGGGCTTTCATTGTTTTTATACAAAGAAGATTGTCCCCTGCTGTTATCTGTCTAGTCTTACAACCAGATTCACATCTGAGAAGAGATGGCTTACACTAGGAAAAAGGGGCGGGAGGGGGAAACTTTGCTTGTGAATATCTCTTAAACCATAAAGGTTTGAGAGATAAGACATATCATTCTTCATGTTTTTTTAATGCCTACAAAATAAAATAAAGTTAAAACGAAGTATTACTATCCCTTTAAGATTAATAAATTGTGTCTACAATGACATGTGGTTAAATTACATATATCATCATTTCTTAGCATGGAAAGAATCATACCCTCAGAGCTAGAATCCGGTTAGTGGACCGGACAGATTGCAAAGAGGGATAATTTTGTGTCTATCAGTATAAGGAAAACCCTTCCCCTCTTGACGACGGAGGGCAGGTTTTTCTTTATGCTGACAGAAGATTGTCCCTCGTCGAGATCCATCCGGGCAGGCTTTCTGCATATGGAAAAGGGGCTGGAAGGGTACAGTTTAATATAGAATCAAACTGCAATGTTATGGACGTTACAAAAGTACACATCAATATATAAACGTATGTAGAACTGATATTACATTAATACATTACATAACACTAATATATTACATGCATATCTATGGGACCTCTCCTTCACTGGCTTTGAAAATCTTGATTATCCATTTCTGTTACAAAAAAGCACAGTTTTTATGACAAAAATAGAAGGGTACAATAGTTTATGGACTTTACATGAAAACTCTTAGGTATACCCAAATAAAAAATGGAGAAATCATGGGGCAAATCAATAGTACCACAGGTAACAAATTAACCTTCCACAAATTGCTGTTGATCTAATTTGGACTTGACCTATGACCCCTTTTGCAGTGAATAGGTGATCTTTCTAGTATTCAAGGGTTTAAATTCCCTAGATCAAGAGACATTTGAAAACATAAATGCTTTGCAATGCACTGGGCATCCATCTGACGCTCAAATGTTAAAATGAGGGTTTTAAATCCTTAAATGCTACAGAAGCCTCTAACATGTTGCTTTACAATGCATTGAAGTCCTCTCTAGCAATCAAGGGGTTAAACCCCCCATTTAATCAATGGGTATTTGCAGAATTTTAATTTGAACCCTATGGTACATTTGGTTCACTCCAGAATTGAACCTCTTTATCTGAATAAAAGGTCCCAGGTCTGATGCATAAAAGTAGCAGTAATCTTTTTTTTTTATTAAAAAAACATATATTTTATGACTTCTCCTGCTGAGTAAACCAAGGCTATACCCACTGCTGGAAGGTACTTCATTGCATAGGTATTACATTTTAAAATGTTGGATTTTTATATTATCAGTGCCCACTATTGCTCAGATATTAGTCATTTTTGTTTCATTCTATGGGACAGGTGAGTCACTGACAAAACATACATAAGTCGTCACTTCCTGACAGTCTGAACTTTCATTAAATAATTACGCTTATACTCAGTTCCTGACAATTTGCACTTTTATAACTTTTGAATAAAACAACTGCCAGCAATGGGTGTACCCTTGTTTTACTCAGCAGGAAAAGTAATAAACATGTATTGGTTTTCATTAAAAAGAAACAACTGCTCCTTGCTAATCCAAGCCCTTGGTCTTTTTGGAACATAGAAGTGTCTCCATTTGATATAAAACAATTAGTTACATTACAGTATCTATATTAACTGCACAGTATGGCCACCTGAATATTTTGAAAATGCAATTCTGATCCCCTTCGGTATATTATTGGAGTTATTTTCCATGAAATTGTTTATAATCTGTGACAATTAGTACAAATCACCAATGCAGCTAATCTGCTGTGCATATCTATCTATCTATCTATCTATCTATCTATCTATCTATCTATCTATCTATCTATGTGGTTCTCAGCCAAAGTGCCACCACACTTTGGTGTTCCATGAACCCCAGTATATAGTGACACTTTTTTATATGAAGACATAGACAAACAATCTGAATATTGAGTTTTCAATGTATATCTAAAGAAATTGTTATGCTCGATGTGCTTGTATGTATCTGATTGTAAGACCTAAGAATAACTTCCCATTTATGTAATCGTATAGTCCCTTGATAAATGACCTATAAAAAGCTAGGGTACCCTGAAAATTCCAGACTGCATGTTATGTGTGCCTT
Source organism: Rhinophrynus dorsalis (assembly GCA_037306005.1). Classification (NCBI taxonomy): domain Eukaryota; kingdom Metazoa; phylum Chordata; class Amphibia; order Anura; family Rhinophrynidae; genus Rhinophrynus; species Rhinophrynus dorsalis. The sequence continues at coordinate 413,616,039 of CM074723.1, forward strand.
GAGTAAAAACAAAAGATTGAGAACCATAGATCTAATCTATCTATCTATCTATCTATCTATCTATCTATCTATCTATCTACTCTTTCTATTTATCTCTCTCTCTGTCCCACCCCATCTCTTGATATATCCATCTATCTAACCTCTATTTATATCTAACTTTATCTAGCTGCCTCACTATCTCTCTACCTATCCCCTCTATATAGCTCTCTACCTACCTGTTTATCTATCTGTCTAAACTCTGTTTATCACACTAGCTACCTTTCTTTATCTCTCTACCTATCTCCTCTCTGTATCTCTTTACCTACCTCAGTATATCTACCTACCTCCACCCCTTCTCTCTGAATCTATCTATCTATCTATCTATCTATCTATCTATCTATCTATCTATCTATTTATCTATCTATGTATTCACAGAATGCTACACATATACCCATACAGTGCTTATACATACATTTAGTGGGTATATTATTCTTATGTAGCCATGCACAGTATATAATGGGAAATCTGCAAATATTCTCTATAATGTACAATAGGTAAACACATACTTCAGTATAAAATAGGTTTAAGCCCCATATAGCATTTGACTATTTAATGAAAATGTATATTTGTACTGTATATTATTTATAGATTCTGTGAGCATTTTTTAAGCAATACAACATATTTTTTTATCAGTAGCAAACTTTACAAATGATAGAATTGGCATTTAACCCTCTGAATTTCAGTAGGGTGTTCAAATGCACTGCACTGTGCACCCCTCTGTCCCTCAAATGATTAAGAAGAGAAATTACCAGAAAACAAACAATTTTAATAGTAAATTTCAATATATCAAATAAGTTATGTGAAGTATGTTAAAAAAAAAAATATATATATATATATACCTATCTAATATTGTATCTATATTATTCGTTGATTATAAAACACCAACATTTCCACAGAGGTAGAAAAGTATTAAAGTAAAAAAAATAAATAAAAAGAAACACTTGAACTACATTTTTTATGCACAGACTAGTTGAAGAGCCCGTTACACGAGCCACAGTGCCACTGGCAGCCGGTCGCGGTGCAGTCATGAGCAGTAGAGACTGCCCACGCCGCGGCTGATAGAGTGCCAGCCGGTTGCGGTGCAGTCATGCTCAGTAGAGACTGCCCGCCCCGCGGCTGATACAAAGCTGGATGTTCCTTCGGAGCGCCCCGCTCTGTATCAGCCTCGTCATGGGCAGTCTCTACTGTGCATGACTGCATCGTTACCAACTTTCTAGCGAATTATTATATAGGATTTGAGAATATAAGTCTTCAAATTTTCAACTCCCACCAGGACCCAGCACCCTTAATATATGTTTGTGGTGTGTAGTGCTGTTTTCGTTTTTGTAAAAAAAAATAAAAAATTACAAAAATAATTATAGTAATAAACGAATAAAATTTTTATATATATATATATATATATATATATATATATATATATATATATATATCCAATATGAAAGCACTCTCTCCATAAGATCAATCCGCCCAGGTGCACAATCCTAAGACATTGATAAAGGTCCGCTACTAGGACCGAAACGTTTACCGGATTAATGCTTTTTTGCTCAATAAATTATTGTTGAATAAGATCCACAGGTGCTGCCCCTTGTGTGTATATATATATATAGAGAGAGAGAGAGAGAGAGAGAGAGAGAGAGAGTGGAGATTGTAGCCGTATTAGTCCAGTGATGCAGATGTAAAATAACAAACAAAATAAGTATCTTGTAATACCTTTTTTATTGGACTAACAGAATTTTGGATTGACAAGCTTTCGGGAGAACCTCCCTTTCTCAAGTCTAAAGCATTTAGACATGAGAAAGGGAGGTTCTCCCGAAAGCTTGTCAATCCAAAATTCTGTTAGTCCAATAAAAAAGGTATTACAAGATACTTATTTTGTTTGTTATTTTACATATATATATATATATATATATATATATATATATATATTTATATAAACATTGCATTCTAAAGATGTCTCCAATGCCTACATCTCAAGCATCCACAGGGGGTTAAAATGTAACTCTCTAGTGTGCAAACGTTAACATAGTTTATATATATATTTGTTTTCTTATTTATTTAGCATTTTCTGGTCCTTAAAGGGTTAAATGGCATAGGCCAGTGGACCTCAATCTTTTTTTCATTCAGGGCGCCCCTAGAATGCAGTCTGGAATTTTCTGGGCACCGCTGGTATTTATTGGTACTTTCCCAAGAGCTTGAAAGAAACAATACATAATAGTTTTTATTATTATGTCTCATTGTCAGAATGACAATAAGGACCACATTGTGCATAATAATTTCCATATATATATATATATATATATATATATATATCGGAAAATAAGCTTCATGAGGCTAGTGAGTCACTCTGAGCTGGTGCTTATGGCACACTAAAATGCTCCGGCACCCTGGTACAGAACCACTGGTATAGGTATTAACCCCTTGTGTAATTTACTTCTTATTTACCTTAACACAAACATATCTATATAGTCCTTCATTTTGATTTTTTTTTTTCAATTATTTTACTAGACCAGAGATGTAAAACGCATTGTGCCCTGCCTCTTTGGTGCACAAGAGGTTAACATCCGGATGCCTATTATATGTGTTTATGTATATATTTCTATACACACGCGCGCGCGTGTCTATGTCTGTGTCCATTTCTATACGTGTACATCTATCTGTGGCTCCACTTCTGGGCTGCTCTAGCTCCTGGCAGGGGAATATGAAAGATTTCATTGAGTGCTAAGACACAGAGCAGAGACAGAAAGCAGAAGGAGGCGGCAGAGGGCTTTGTAGTCAGTGAAGAATGCGGAAATGTTCTCGCACTATGTCAAACTTTTTTGAAGCGGGGTCAAGTCACATTCAGCCAGCGTGGGAAAGCAAAAACAAAAAAAGAGAGGAGGAAAGCGCTGCTGCTGCTCTTAGACACGCAGCGAGGAAGGAAAGCAAAAGGAGAGAGGGAGAGTGAAATGCTGGGGATAGGGGGAGGAAAGCCATACCTCTGAGCTCATGTGTTGCAATGGGAGCCTGTTGGCCACAATAAACTATAAACGTATATGCAGTGTGGTGCAAGTAGGAGCAGAGCTTTGTTATTGTTGCTGTTGTGGTGCATGGGGCTGGCAGGGCTGAGGATGTGTGTGCTGAGGAGCTCAGTGCTGGTGCTACCTGTGTGGCCCAGGCAGGGGAGATCTGGGACCATGTGAACCAGTCTGCTGCTCCTGCAGACTCACTAATAATAAGCACAGAATAGCATTGCTTCTCATCTCAGCTCCAATCTGCCCGCACAGCTACAGTGGGACGCTGGGACACCCCGATTCTGGAACCTGTTGTACCTATCCAGGTAATGATTTATATGTAATCACTGAATAAAAATGTTTTTTTCTTTTTTTTTCTTTTGAAATCTGATGTTTTAGAATTTTGTATTAACCATTTAAGGACCAAAGGGGCGTTGCACACCCCTTTGTTCTTTAACCCTTTGAGTGCAAGAGGGGTACGCAACGCATTGCTTTGCAACCCCTCTAGTACTCAAAGGGTTATAGGGTTAAATGGCATATGTATTAACCGCTTTGATTATTTATTACAGAACATTGCATTAGCATGCATATGCATTAACCCCTTAAATGTTTTCTTTCCAAAGTTTGCATCAAATGGCATATGCATTAACCCTTTTGATGTTTTCCTTCTAAAGTTTGCATTGACTCTTTGACTGCCAGATAGGTATCCAACGCGATACCTCTCTGGCACACAAAGGGTTAAATGGAACATGCATTCACCCCCACTGGATACTGAAAAAGTCTTAAACGCATAATTTGGAAACCTCTAGGATCCCCGAGGTTAACCATCTGAGTGCCAGTTCTAACGAATTGCAATGCAATAGGTTAGATGTCTCTCTGGCACTCAAAGGATTTGCATATGGTTCGCAAAGCTTTGGATATTTCGTTTAAACAGACGTAAATGTGGATGCTATTTACAAAAGTTTGCTGGGTTCAAAACGATTGCAAAAAAGAAATAAAAAATATTGTACTATAGATACGAGACAACAAAATCTTATTTGTTGTTTTATTATATGCATGTATGTGTATGTTTAAATAGAGATACTAGTGAATAAACCCCATATAATTAGAAATCTCAATGCACAAGTTGGTAAATAAACGGCACAATTTTTCTCACTGAAGAACAAAATCTAATGGATGTCAGTAAGCCTTTTACTCGATTTTTTTATTTCTAAACTTATTAACAGCCCCAGTTGGATTTTTTTACTTAGCGATATATAGTTTTGCTCAACTTGTTTTCATTTAAATATCTGCAGTTTATTACTTTAATTTTAGGATATCACAAATGCATTTTTTTGTTAATATGCTAATAGTCTCCAGTGCGATGCTAAGCAAAGGTTTTGAGATATCTGCAGCATCTAATGGGTTAAAAATCAACTGGTGCATTGTGTAGATCAGCTGCCATGTGCTCTTTATCTTAAACCTCACACTGAGGGTTGGGGGAAGCAATGTTCTTCAGCTATTTGATTGGATACCATGGAAATGAATCATATTTTTTAACATTTATTTATAAATTATTTTGTATTCTTTAGCTCTGTACAGTGACTTAACAAATGAACCAAACCAACCCATATTGGTAGAGATGAGAATTATTACACAGTTTGCAAAGTATAAGACTGTATGTACAAACACAAAATGGAGATATTTTGGAGCAAACCAAGTGCACCACAGGGGAAAAGTATAAATGAGCATTGTTTTAAAAGGACATTTACACCTTTGAATTAAACTGTCTCCAACGCATTGCAAAGCAATGCTTTGGAAACGTCTTTAACATTCAAGGGCTAAAAGCCTAATTAACATCAGTACATATTTGGAGAATGTCTATTTGCCCCCTGTGATACAGTTGGTTTGCTCCAGAATTGATTTTTATACATACAGCCTGTAACGACTGAATATAATTTTCCTGGATAGTCCTCAGTTATTTTGCCTTTTTGGAAAGGACATTTAAAAAGCTGTGAGCTGTTTCATGCTATGTTAGTTTGTTAATAAAAATTAACACTCTGCAGTGTTTGATTTATATGAGACTGGAAAGTCGTATAGAAATATTTGGGAGTTAACAATATGGATAGTAGCATTGTCCCTGCACAGAGATGACATGATCATACAAATGAAGAGAAGTAATTCTTCAGAAACCTAACTCCATAGAGGTTCCCATTGATTTAATTGAGGCGTCAGTGTGAGTGACAACGCTCAAGTTCCTGTGTATTAAGGCCAATGTTTGGGAAACTAAAAACGAGTGATTCTAGGACAAACCAGCTGAACCATAGGGGAAAAATGAAAATCCCCACTGTTTTAAGTGTCTTTAAAGTGATAGTAATACATTGTTAAAACTAACTTTATTTCTGTAGATATTACAAAAATAAATTATTTGCACCCAGTCCTATCTCTCAAACCTCTATGGTTTGAGAGATATAAGCTTACAAAGTTCCCCCTTCCCTTCCCGTGCACTGACGTCAGCTTTCTGTCTTAGAGAAGGAGATCCCGGTCCGCAGACCATCCTGCGGCTCTTCAGCAGAGCCGATATCGCGCTAGTTAGAAAGGAATACTTCATTTGAACGGTCTACAACGTGTGCCTGCGTCTTAGAACCGGGATCTCCTTCTCTAAGACAGAAAGCTGACGTCAGTGTAAGGGGAGGGAAGGGGGGACTGTGTAAGCTTATATCTCTCAGTCCATAGAGGTTTGAGAGATAGGACTGGGAGCAATTAATTCATGTTTGTCGTATCTACAGAATTAACGTTAATTTTAACAATGTATTACTATCACTTTAAACTGCTTGAATTTTAGAGAGGTCTCCAATGCAATTCAAGAGTTTAAAAGCCTCCTTTAACCCCTTGAGTGCCAGAGCTGTGGTGCAATTGGATTGCGCCAGAATTGTCCCCCTTTAGGTTACTAAACACAGCCCTAAAATATCTTTTTAAATCAGTAGACATTTTTATATATTCCCTATGATGCAATTGGTGTGCCCCAGAATTACTCCACTTGTGCTTTTGTACATATGTCCCTTAGGTTTAAGATTTCTGCTTCATCTGGCTTTAATAGGTTAAGGAACCCTGTTATACTTGCCATATAATGACACAGACCCTCTCTGGTTTAAATAGTTTATACAATGTTATTATATATTCAGTGGCAATTTCCAAAAAATTACAAACACTTAATCTCTTTGATGCTACAGAAGTCTCCAACATATTGTGAATCAATGCATTGGGGATCTTTGTAGCATCCAAAGAATTAAGGATCTGTGCTTTTGAACATTCTGATTTATGTAACCTTTTAATTGCCAATGGGGTCTGTTATGCATTCTGAAGCGATATGTTGGTTGATTGTTCTGCAGCCAAAATGTTTTGTATAGTCTCATCTCAAACAAAATAATCAGTCGTTGCCTCTGTGTGGTTAGGTATTATCACTTAACTTCACATCTGCCTTGGAAAAACCAATGATTATGTGAGCTCAGGAATCCTAGATGGGAAATACCCAGGCTTTTCAGAGAGAGGTTATTAAAAACAAAAAGTATTCAATATTTAGAGCTTGTTTTGGGTTATTCTGTATCATATATTGCAGATGCCTATGCACGGAGATGGGTTGGACTACAACTTACATCATCCTCAGCCAGCCAATGGCAAGCTGATGACTGAAGTTGTATTCCAACAACAGCTGTAGGACTGCAGATTGATCATCCACAGCATAGACATATGTATATTAGCAAGAAGAAGCATTGAGGGAAATGTGTAAAAATGATTTGACAAACGTAATATTGGGGGAGATGTATAAAAAAATTATGTAAGAAACACAGTAGTGGGTTCAGTGGTGGCAATGCATAAAAGTTAAGCATATATCAGTTGCTGGTTTCACATAAAAACTTGGCGCACAAATGTATAATGGTGTTTGTGCATACAAAACCCTTCTGTGGGCCATATGCCTCAAAAGTTTTGAGTCATAATTCGTGAGTTTGGCTAAAGTAAGTATTTTGTCATATAAAAATTGTCACATTTGGTGACTGTTTCAAGATGCATTTTTGCCCCAGCTTGTTCTCCACCATCTCCTTGGAGCAATCAGTGTAAAAGATAAGTAGAAAATGTCACATCGCTGGAAGGACCGTCACAGAAATGTCGCAATTGAGACTTTTTTTTATTACGCTTAGTAGTTATGTATGAAACTCATTCAACGTATTTATACATATGATATAGCACACTGAACTCATTATTGTGTTTGCCTTAGATCATTTTATATACATCTCTCTCATTTAATATTGAAGAAAAACTGGATCAATTCTGGGGCAAACCATATGTGCCAAAGGGGACAAATAATTATCTCCATCAGTTTAACCCCTTGAGTGCCAGAGGGGTATCCAATGAATTGCTTCGGACCTGATCACCTATCACAACTTTGGTGAATTTGAAAGTGCTTTCAAAATCACATACCGTAAAATATCTGGTAATATTTGTGTATAATATGCAGGTGGAAATTATATCCCAGATTTTACAAAAATTGTTGTTCCTATGTATAGCACGCACCCCCTTTCTATGCACAAAATAAAAATGTTGCCACCCCATGATCCCTCATTTGTAACCTTTGTTCTCTGTCTCAAAAATGCGTATCTGAGCCCCCACTGTCCTTGCCTCTACCCACCTCCGGGTTTGAAAGAGATTGAGCCCCTGAGGAGGCAGCCTGGGGATCCGTTCTGCGGGTGGCTTGCTGCTTTTGCCTTAAGCTTCCTCTACTGCTGTTCTCTCTCCAAGATTCTCAGCACAATAGAGATTGCCTGAGTGCCCTGTCAGGACCTTTGCAGGGCACTACCTTAGTTTAAATGAGCAGAGTCTGAGCATTGAAACCTGTAAGCCCTGACAGGGCACTCAGGCAGTTTCTAATGTGCCGAGGATTGGAGGGAAAACAGCAGTAGGGGAAGCAGGCATCAAAGGCAGCATGCCGCTCACTGAAAGGATCCCCAGGCTCTCTCCTTGGGCTCAGTCTCTCTCAAAATGTGGAGGTGGGTAGAGGGAATGAGAGTGGGGACTCACATGCACATTTTTGAGGTTGAGAACAAAGGACGCAAACCAGAAGGCAAACATTTTTATATTTTGTGTTTTTTGGTTTTTTTTTTACTGTTTTTTATAAACTCATGTATAATACGTATCCACCACTTCACTTAAGGTGAAATGGGGTAAAAAGTGCTTATAATACCCAGGATTTTACGGTATATGTTATATTATCCATTTTTGTAGAAAACAAGTTTGTAGGGTAGTTAGATTTAAAGACATGCAATGCAGGCACTTCCTGTCAAAGCCCTACATTACTGCTCTTACTCACTGATACAACTGTTTCAGTGCTATGGAACTATCTCCAATGCAGTTTTGAGCAGTGTCATAGAGAAGATGAGATAATATAGTGCTATGACAGGAAGTACCTGCGCTTTATGCCTTAATTAGCTTTATCTATACATCTAAATATCTCAGACTGCAGTTTTTAAATAAAAATGGTCAATACAACATACAGGTGATCATGAAAACTGCTTTAAACCTTTGAGTGCCAGAGGGATCCCCAACTCATTGCAAAGCAATGCATTGGGTATCCCTCTGGCACTCAAACGGTTAAAGCAGTTTTTGAGATCACTTACATGTTGTATAAGACATTTTTGAGTGCTTCACAATGCGATGGATACCCCTCTGGCACTCAACGGTTTACAATAATCAACGTTGTTTTACGGTAATAAAGTCCATTTGGAAGGAGTTTTTATCCCCATGAAAGCTAGAAAAGTCTCTAACATATTGCTTCATAATGAGTTGGAAACCTCTTTAGCATTTAGGGGATTAACCCTTTGAGTGCCAGAGGCGTTGCGTACCCCTTCTGGCACTCAAAGAGTTAAGAGTACCATTTAAATCAATGAGGATTTTGCACATCTTTCTCCTATATTCTGTTGGTTTGCTTCAGAATTTCTCTATTGCTCTGACCTTAGTGGGGCAGAGGGTGTTTTCCAGACAAACTAAAAATTCACTCTTGGTTTGCCCTTGCTTTTTTAAAAAAATATTAGTTTTACTTGCAACCCAGCTGCAGAACAACTGTTATGGCTCCGAGTAATCCCATTAAGCTCACAATGCAAATGAATCATAAATAAAATGAGAGAAAAAAAAATCAGAGTGTATTTTTGGCTACTGAACAAAAAACTTTTTATATTGACTTTTTTCTTTACTAGCACATTATAAACAATACATAACTTGAATGCAATGTTTTTTTTTATTAGGTAAAATCTGTCTGGCAAAAAATATGACAGTTTTTTTATTATTCAATAAAATATTGTATAGAAAGCACTGAGTGTTTATATAATATATTCATTTGGTGTTTCATTATGCATCAGTTTTTCTCTACACATGTTTATTTCTAAATTCATTTTGCTTTAATTAAACACTCTGCTGTGGCTGTTTTAGCATTTTATAAATAAAGTTGAAGAATACAAATTCCATAGCAGGCGCTAGGCCATATGAACATGTGCCAAAGTGGAGAAATTCTGGAGCAAGCCAGCTGTAACCCTAGGGAACATTCAAAACTTACCTATATTCTCTTGGATTTAAATGGGGTTTTAACCCTTTGAGGGACAGAGGGTGTTTAAAGGGGATCTATCACCCCTATACAAGTTTTTCTTTTTAGGTAGGAGGAGAAGGCTGGATAGAGGGAGGGGAGGCGAGGCAGAGTGACAGACTGCAGTACAGAGCTGGTAACCGCAGTTTTCCCGGAAGTAGGCACAGTGCAATCTTTATGCATTACATTTCGGCTAAATAGCGATTTATATTTCGGCCAAATAGCGATTTAAAAAATGAAATTACTACAATATTACACATATTCGTTATATAACCTACTTAATAAGACACACCTGTATAGGGGTGATAAATCCCCTTTATCAGCCATTCAGTCAGCTCATCTGACCATCAGGAGCTCTTTTTGTTTAAAGCATTGTAAAATGCTTTGAGTCTCACAGGGAGAAAATCTCTATAAAAATCACAAATTATCATTATTGTTATTATAACGTATGGCTCCACAAAAGCATTGCACACCCTTCTGTCACTCAAAGGTCGTCTTCCTGAAAGTTGGGACTTTTTGCAGTGCATTGGAGTCTGTTTATTTGTTCCTATAGTGTAGCTGTTTTGCAGTAGAAGTGCTCCATATGTTTAGTGCATATGGCCCTCTCTGTTTTGAGGCATACACTAAACACCGTATGTTCAGAAGGAAGGAGGAGAGGTTCTAAGGCAAACCATTCACACTATCGGGGAGAAATAAACATTCTCATTTATTTAAATGGGGAGTTTAACCCTTTGAATGCTAGAGAGGTCTCTCTCTAGCATTCAAGGGGTTAAACTCCCCTTTTAAATCAATGGGAGCTTTTAGAATTTTTAGTTATCCCCTATAGTGCAAATGGTTTGCCCCAGAACTCTTCCACTTTGCTTTTGACCATACCGCCCCTTATAAGAAGTGGAGAAAGCCAACGGCAAGCCATCTTCACCTCAGGGAACAAATATAATCTGACAATCAAAAATAAGGAGCAATAGCAATATTCATACACATCATACACAAAACCGTATATAAGATATTAAAACATTGCAAAGGATTGGAGAGTATACCTGCTTCCAACCTTAATAGATTCCAGACCCTGTGTAAGAGAATCTTTTTGGATTCATAAATTGAACACCATGGTTCCACAGGGTCTGAATGAAGAAATCGAGGGTGGAACGTTTATTTAGTTGAGGATTTAGGGATAGGATTAGTTACATAACAAAACAAGTATAGGAAGGATAGATAGTATTTTGATAGTGCATATTATACAGATAGGGATAAGAAGGAAATATGTACTATACCGAATATATATCACTAGTTGAAGAGCCCGTTACACGGGCCACAGTGCCACAGCCAACCGGTCGCGGGGCAGTCATGCGCAGTAGAGACTGCCCGCCCCGCGGCTGATACAGAGCTGGATGCTCCGAAGGAGCGTGCAGCTCTGTATCAGCCGCGGCGCAGGCAGTCTCTACTGCGCATGACTGCAGCACGCACAGCAGGCTCTACTGCGCATGTCTGAGGCGTTACACGCGTTTTAGCGAATTATTATATAGGATGTACAGTGACCTGCCCGTCTCTAAATCAGTCCAGTGGGCTCATATGGTAGAGGGACTGTTGGGAGAGGACCAGTACACTAGTTTGAAGTTTGCAATAGGAATGGACTACCTTCTAATATATTAGGCATGTACGAGGGCATCTTTGCTTGAGGGACACATATTACTCACACTGGCAGAGTCGGTATCCATGGGGACTGGACACAATAGAAAGTGCGCATGCGCCGTAAGCAAGGTGGAACATCTAGGGACTCCATTCGGGAGTAAGTACGGATGCATGAGCAATGTGATTCTGATGTGGGGGTCAGGTGGATGCCGTACATTGGTCAGATGGCGAGGAAGTGTGACGCCAGGAAGGAGAGCTCTTGTTACACCCCTATTTTTTGCGTACCAGGAAGGTAGGTGAATGATATTGAAGGAGGGATGTGGTCTTCTGGAACGCAAATTGTTAGTAACGGGATTTACTTCTGGTTTCTTGGAAAAATAATGTGGCGGGAGTTTGAAAATGCGCCCTCTTCCTTCTGTTTTTCGTTCTATGTAGAAAGTGGAACTTTGAAATGGAGCATTTGATCCCTTGAATGTTAGTGGAGCTTTTAACTCTTTCAGGGCCATGCAATGCATTGCTTCGCAATGAGTTGCGTACTCCTCTGACACTCAGAGAGTTTCGCTTGCATGCTAATGGACTGGGGCCTCTCTTAAAGGGATACTAATGTTTCACAAAAAAGCAGCTCCAATTAATCTTCACAGTATTTGGGCCATGGAGAGTGTTATTTCAATACTGTCAGAGTTGTAGTTCAAGAGTAATTGAATGATAAAGTATCCCTCTCCCGCCCGTTTTACCTAGTGTAACACTGCTCACCTCAGATGTGGAATCTGGTTGCTTGACCAGATAGATAACAGCAAGGGACAATCTTCTTACTGTGAATATAAGGAAACCCTGCCCCCCTTGACAGGTTTTTCCTTATGATCACTTAAGATTGTCCCTCTCTATGATCCATGTGGACAGCCTTGGTGCTCTGAGGTGAGCAGTGTTACATCAGTAAAAGGGGCGGGAGGGGGATACTTTATCATTCAATTACTCTTGAATTACAATTCGGACAGCGTTGAAATAAAACTCTCCGTGCACCAAATACTATGGGGATTAATCGGAGCTGCTTTTATTGTGAAACATTATTATCCCTTAACGCTCAATGAGCTAAAAAGCCCCATTTGAATCAAGTTTCAGTTCTGGTGCAAACCATCTGTACCATGGGATACAAAAATGTCCAGTGTTTCAATGCATTGAAAACCTCTTTAGCATTCAAGGGGTAAAAATCCTAATTTAAATCAGTGGCAGATTGTATTTGTTGAGGTTGATTTGCCCCAGAATTGCACCACTTTTTTAGTCATCAACCCCAGAGCATATTGTATTTGTCCACTAAGGTGTAACTGGTTTGCTCTACTCCTCTTTGGAACGTAGGTCCCATAGGATATTGGAGGATGACCATGTAAAATGACTTCTTGTTTCTCCCCACAGATGATGTGATCCCCTGTGCCGGGCAGTGCTCTGCTATCTGTGCGCTGCTTCCTGCTCTGCATTGACAGAGCTCCCAGTCCAGCTGTTACAGCAACTGCTCTCTACTGAAGCTCCAAAGCCCAGTGTCCCAGGATTTCATCTTTTGGAATAGGGCGACTGTTCCTCAGTTCTACAGACAGTTCCACACTCTCCCCAGCCCATGATGATGATGATGATGGAGAAGGAGGGCCTGGCGGAGCAGCAGTACGAGTGTGTGGCAGAAATTGGAGAAGGGGCATATGGCAAGGTGTTCAAGGCCAGAGACCTGAAAAATGGGGGGCGCTTTGTGGCACTGAAGCGGGTGCGGGTGCAGACCGGAGAGGAGGGCATGCCGCTGTCCACTATCAGGGAGGTAGCCGTGCTCCGACACCTGGAGACCTTTGAGCATCCCAACGTGGTCAGGTGAGAGAGAGACCAGGCGTGCATGTGCTTCTTTACCAGGCTTAGGCAAGCGATGGCTGTTAACTCTTTAAGTACCAGAGTGAATGTAGCTCATGATTTGCAATTCATTGCTCACCCTTAAAGTGTTACGCTGTAGGCTATTAGCCACATCATTTTCCTATTTAGCAACTCATGACTCTCCAGCTTCTGTAGGACTACAAGTTACATCATTTTTATAACGTACAACCTTGTCTGTTTAGCTGTTGTTGAACTTATATCATCTTTATGGTGAGCAACATGTGGTGCTCCTGGTGTTATAGGAATACAGTCCTCATCAACTCCATGATAAGCAACTTGCTGCTGTCCAGCTATTGTAGTACACAACACTGTCCATCTTTATGATGAACAACCCGTAACTTTCATGCTATTGTATAGCTACAACTCTTCGCAACTTTAAGATGATTAACTGGTTCATTTCCAGCTGTTGCAGGACTACAAATCCCATTATCTTTAAGATGTGTAACTTATGACTTTCAAGCTGTTGTAGTACAAAACTTCCTTCTGATCTTCAAGATGTACAACATGTGGCTCCCCAGCTGCTGTTTAGTTGAGTTTTAGTACAGCAACAGTTGAGAGTTGAGAAGGAAACAGTGCTCATTGTGAAGGTGACTGCAGATGTAGTCCTACAGCAGTTGAAGAGCCACATATTTCTCCTTATCACTTTGATGCCAGAGGGGTGCATAACTCTGCACTCTCCTTTTGCATTAAGGTTTGACAGTGGGCGAAAAACACTGTTCCAGGTATCAGCCCACGAGTTACCCTGTTACTTTTACACTGTAGATCACGGTTAGGCAACTGAAGGCCTCGTAGTTGTTGTTGTTGGACTACAGTGCCTGTCATACTTAGCAAACTTTTGGCTGACTGAAGACAGTAGGAATTCTAATTCAACGTCAGACAGAGGGCATTACGTTCCTTACTCCCACTATTGGTACAACAGGAAAACTAGTTGTCCAGTCATTTATATAGATTGGTTAGCTGAAAACTGTCTGCTGCTGCTGCAGGTCCTCTGAAATGCAGAACTGTTAGATATTTTAACCCTTTGAGTGGTAGGGGATACACAACGCATTGCTTTGCAATGCGTTGCGTACCCCTCTGGTTCTCAAAGGGTTAATGCTGCTGGCATGACTCTTTTTGAAGTTGAACTGAGATTGACATCTCTCCTCCCAGAGGTTCTTCAGTTGCTGCAGGATAGATTGCACTTATCCATTTAGCGGACAGATGAGTGGCCCAGGTTTGAATTATTGTCCTTTCTTGCCAGCAGAGGTGTGCAATACATTGCCATACCTCTGTGGCACATGGAGGGTTAAAGGCATTGGTAAAGCAGGTGCCAATGCTTAGGCTTTTACAAAGATTTACAGTGAATTGGGGTCCCCAAAATGGCTTTGCACCAGGGCTGTTATTCACCAATTTTAAAATGATTTTATCAACCCAAAACCTATGAACCCGTTTAATAAAACAGAGCTAAAAATGCACAGAGCAAAACTTCTGTGGCCCCTGATTTAATATGAAATGAGTTCCAGTGTAAAAGAAAGTGAATACAATTATACACACTCTCTTCTTTGGTGAGGGGAACATCATTATTTACAGTGATCCTTTGTTGCCTGGAGTGGTCTGCTCACAATGACATGGGTAAGGAGTTAAATCAATTCCAGCCAGTAAGTGGGGATTTTCCATTAGATGTACCCTGAGGTGAAGACCAGGTGGGTCCTGGGTGAGGGATGAATATCCACCCCGTGATTCATTCATCAGTGGCTTGCTGTTTGTGGCACTGTGAGACCACCCAGTTGATGAGGCAGACAGGGAGCTGGCAAACCAATTACAAGCCATGAATGAGGATGCAGGATTTGGGCATTCCTCCCTCACCCAGGAACCATCCAGCCTCCACATCCAATAGAGAATCCCAACTGACTAGCAGGTTGTTGTCACGGTACATTTAGGATAAGAAACACACAACACAGGTACAGGTTTATTAAGATAAAAGTACAAGAGCGAATACACTTCCCCAACCTTCCCAGGGACAGGCGTGAGGACAGTGTACAGTCCACTGCCCAGGAGCTGACACTGAGCTACAATCTCTGCCCATGGATCGCCAAGGCAGCAAGGTGGTAGACAGAGCCGGCCCTTACATGGGTCACGTGGATCCATGGGACCCAGGCGGCACTTTGACAGGGGCGGCCAATTAAAGAGGAGTGTATTTGCTCAATGTAACTGGTTGGGGGTGCATGTGTGGAGTGAGACAGCGGTGACGGCAGCGCTGCAACGCATGGCATGGACATATGGATTGTGAGACTGAGTGAGCGTGCCCAGCCTGGGGTAGGTAAACAGGATGCTGTATTTGTTTTACACTTTAGATGCTAGAGAAGCGATTTGTCTGGTGATCACACTAGCCCACAGGGTTTAAAGGCACATAGAAGGGGTTATGTGTGGTTAATTGTTATACGTGCTGCAAAACTGCAGCATGCTTTAAAATGTTTTATAGATCTTATTTTTCCACCCTTTGAGTGCCAGACAGGTAGCCACTCTCTGGCACTCACAGGGTTAAATTGTGTGCATGAGTTGTGATATA
Organism: Rhinophrynus dorsalis; assembly: GCA_037306005.1. Classification (NCBI taxonomy): domain Eukaryota; kingdom Metazoa; phylum Chordata; class Amphibia; order Anura; family Rhinophrynidae; genus Rhinophrynus; species Rhinophrynus dorsalis. The sequence continues at coordinate 413,631,763 of CM074723.1, forward strand.
ACACTTTAGATTCATAATGGGACATATATATATATATATATATATATATATATATATATATATATATATATATCAAAGGCTATACTTAGTAAATCTGGAACCAGACATTTAGCCCATGGGGCTGATATATTTGGAGCAATTCTGGAGACCAACTGCCACATGCAGGAGGGGGGGCACAAATATAATTTGCCGTTGGTTTAAAAGTTGTTGTTTTTTGTTTTTTTTTAATCTCCTGTATACTAAAGAGGTTTCGAGACCACTCTAATACTCATGGAGTTAAATCTCCATTAATAATTCTTCCCCTGCCACGCAGTTGGTTTGCCTCAAATGAAAAGTCCAATTTGCACGTTTTTTTTTTTTGTTCATATATGAGGTAAAATTGTTTTTTGTTCAAGATTTATTAAACATTATTCTTGAGATACACATGACCAGAACGCCAGCATCCAAAGGGTTAAATAGAGATGCAAATTATAAATGTATTATAACTTCTACTGTGTCTTTACCGTTACATAAAATAAGATTTCATCACTGATTAATTAACCCTTTGCATGTCAGAGAGGTTAAAATTCTGTTTACTGACACACACATCACAATGTTCTCAGGATACTGCTCCTCTATTAGAGGAAAATATTTTACACAAATGATTAACCTCTTGGTTGTGGGTTGTTTTAGTGGGCATGGTTTTGGTATGGGGGGCAGCATTTAATCCTTGGACCAAGGCAGCACAATGTCTTGGGCTGGCCCTGGTGGTAGAATCAGCCTATGATTCTAGTGAGCAAATACTTGCGGAAGCCTAGAGAGCTAGGGATCCAGGTACAGGAGCGGGACCGGGGTTACCAGCAGGTAAGAGCCAGGAGGTAATGCTAGTCTGGGGATGCCGGAGCATAGACTGACAAAGCAATATCTTTGGTGAGACTAACCCTGAGACTGCCTAACGGAAGGCAGTCACCACAGTACCAGGGAGGTACGGATACTCTTAGGCTTTAAGGAGCGAGAGACAGCGACAGCCGATTGAGACAGAATAGAAGTCAGACAATAGCGGGGTCATGCACAGAGCGGGTAATCAGACAGAGCCACAAGTCAAAACTGGATCAGATAGTCAGCCAGAGCCATGAAACTCACAGAGCAGGTAGTCAGCCAGAAACGTGGTCAAGCATGGAACAGGTAGTCAGACAAGGCCTAGGTCATCCACGGAGCAGGTAGTCAGACAAGGCCTGGGTCATACACAGAGCAGATAGTCAGACAAAGCCAAGGATCGAACCAGAGGATAATTGGAAGCCAAGCAAGGGTCAAACGAGAGACAACAGTAGTAATGTACAGGTACAGCACGAAAGAGCACTGAAGCTCAGTCTTTGGGCTGCATATAAGGCCAGCGGAGAAGAGGGGGCATCAATCGGCCAATTAGTGCAGAAGGTACAAAACAGCGAACGCGATGTCAGTGATGTGCGCCTGCAACAGAGAGGCCCGCAGACAGACGACAGAGACCAGCAATGCTGCTGCTCATCCACCAGAGGGGACCTGACAGGTGACAAATAAGCAGGCCAAATCACGGGCACCGTGATAGTTGTGAGTTACTCAGTTGCATTATAGTGAGTATCCAGCGTGTGTCCTTTATTTAAAGTGTTGAATCAAATGGTATGGACTGGATGGAAACTTTTAGTATGTAATATATATTTCTTTTAGTATGTAATATATTTCTATCAGTGCCTTTGGATGTATTTTTCCATCTTTAACATAAACTGTCTGGTCCCAAAAGGTCATAGTAACTGGATCATAGTCAACTTTACTAGTCTAGGTAGGTATAAATATCTTTAAAGGGATAGTAATATTTAAAATGTAAAAGAAAATATGTTGTAAGGTTTATCCCCCTGTGGCACTGTTGCTACACAGCTTGTGGACAGCTCTGGTCAGTTGACCAAAAATATCCGTAGGATGGTGTAGCAACAGCACCACTGTACAATTTCAGGCCACTTTGATACTGGACCTAAAAAAATCAGGTTTCAGCAGTAATAACTTTTGAATAAAACACCTCTCAGCAGTGGGAGTTTCCTTGTTTTAATCAGGGGGATAATCCCTACAACATACTTTCAAATATTGCTATTCCTTTAACAAAACGAATGAGACCCATCCCTGCATCCAGACAGATAAAAAAAAAAAAATAGATCATCTATTTATCTAAGATACCATAGAATTTGTTTTCCAGGAACTGGTGTAATGTGTAATATTTCATAGCATTGGATATACAGATTAGAATGTTCTGGTGCTGTGCTGGATCCCATTTAATCCCAGAGTTTAGTAAAAAGGAGTGGTGGTTGAATTTAAAATAGAGGTGTCAGACATACGTGGAGCAACTCAGTAAGGAATTCACTTGGGATCTAAGTAGGGCTTTATTAACAGCATTACATCCATCATCTAAAAGCATAATCATGGTGATTTTTTTGCTAAGTATTACTGGAAATAAATTGTTCTATGGAAGGGGTGATTTGATTTGATTAACCCTTTGACTGCCAGAGAAGCAATGCGTTGCGTACCCCTCTGGCACTCAAAGGGTTAATGAAATCAGTGGAGTTCTAAATATAGGAGTACATTGATTGGACCAGTGGTTGTAATAGTAATCCAAAAAGACAGCCAAAGGTTTGAGTAAAGAACCACATTCAGAGATAATGGGAAGCCCTAGGGGATTCCTTATGGATTTTTGGTATTGTGTAAATAGTAGTACACACTGGGAATTCCATTTGTAGAAAGGCACTTGTCATCTTATCTGTCCATCTATCAGTAAATGCATCTCTGATAAATTGATCATTGTTTTTTCTTATACAGAGAGGATCCCTAGGTAAGCTTATGTATGTATAGCCTCAGCATGAGTGTTGCCATTCAGTATCATCATCATCATTATAGGGTTGCTAGCTTCTGCTTACCTTTTCAGTGTGAGACCACATATTTGAGCTATGGACTTATGGCTGCCAGAGGTAATACAGCTAAATAGGCTGTTATATATTTGCTTTTCCCATTGTCCGCTCTTGAATAGAGACATATATTTCACATTCCCGTCTTTTCCTTTAAGGAATTATACGATTTTAACAGGTTGCTGCTGTTCACCCCAGCCTTCTAGTAACCCTCTTTTCCTGAGTCAGAAAGAGTTTCCACATGATCGCAGAGTAACCTATGTTGCTGGATTCTTGTTAAAGAGGTGTATTTCATCGATTAACCATTTGATAGACAGGAATACCTTACATATGCTGCCACCATATGTAGAGTTTGAACTTCATATCAGGACAATTTCTTGTTCTCAGTCTCATCATTGTCATCTGTTTTTTCTTTAATGAAATGATAAAGAATTATGTAATATACATTTTTTGTATTCTTATGTTTTTTTCTTTTGGGTGGATCTTGTAAGCTGATTTAAAACATATAGACAGCTTTTTCTTGGAGTATGGCATTTTAAATGTGTATTACATTCTGTATTGTCTGCTGATGTAAATGAGAGCTGATGTCACCTTGTGGGCAGTTCCCAATGCATGCAGGTGACAGCACTAAACTACACTTTGCCAAGGGTTTAAAATCTTGGTGTCTTGTCTACTCAGATTGTCCTGATAAGGGTATTGCTATACCCTGAACGTTTAACATTCAATTTCACAGTTTTGTACATCATTAAAGAAGTCCCACAAATGCTGGTGCTGCTTGGAGATATAAATGATGCGATGTGCATCTAAAAAAAGGCAGGTTTACTCATGAGTGGTGGTGGGGCTTAATGGACATGTCATAAAGGTGTGGGGGGAAGCTAGAGGAACAGGGTGGGGAAGGAGTAGAAGAGGGTGGGAAATGGGAGGAACGGGGTGGGCAGGAGCAGAAGTGGGCAGAGTTTCTTATGAAACTACCTACCACCAGAGAATCGGTGTGCGTCCCCAGAGACCCGGTAATCAGCTGTAAAAACAGGAGTCTGAGGGACAGATATGGAGAGTTCCCAGGCATGGATATATACTAAGATACTACATATGTCATACTGCTGAACATGCTCCTAGTATATTATTTGATAAAATGTGAGTACTCTTCTACCTTTTAAAAAGCAAACTCAAGTAAAATGTATGTTTCTTTGTAGTGCTGCTTTATTAAATAGGCCCGTATATATGTTTTACATAATAAGAGTCCTTTGAAGGGATCTGCACAGGCTATGTTGTCTGGACACATGACCTGCATCATTGGAATAGTTTGATAACAGATATGACGTTGCCAGAAAGGGGCATTTTAAAAATGTATACACAAAGCAAAAGAGTAGCAATTCTGGAGCAAACTAACTGTACAAATTCTTAAATGGGGCTTTTAACCTCTATGAATGTTAGAGGGGTCATCTACACAGAAACAGTTTCTTCTTTAGCATACAAAGGGTTAAAAGTCCTTTTTAAATGAAACACAATTAAAGCAAGAGGAATTTGGGGCATTTTTTTTGGTTCCCTATGATGCAGTTGGTAAGCTCCAGAACTGACCATCTTTGTTTCTAAATAAGAGTCTGGGAGTGCCAACCTGGGGCAAACCATGTACGCCACAGGGGACAGATAAAACGTCCCACTGATTTAATTGTGGCTTCTATCCCTATATCCCTATATGCGTTGGATACCCCTATGGCACTCAAAGGTTTAAAAAGAGACCCATATAAAAATACTTTGTGCAGGGCTACGTCTTCAAAATGTATCCCTGCCAATTAGTATTTATATTGTGTCCTCTTTTATAAGGCTGTTATGGTCTCTGTAATATAAGCCACTGTTACCGTGTTAAAGAAAATAGGCATATTAATACAACATAAAAATGAGATATGCAGTTCAAGTTAAAGGGGAACATAAAAACCTTCTGGGCATGGGCTTTAATCAGTAAAACTAAACTAGCATTTTTATTTTTAAAATTTCACTCACCTACTATTTAAGATATGGGGACTTGAAATGTGCCACTTCTGCTTCAGGTGGCACACAGTATATGTGGCAAAACAGAGCAGGACTTCCCACCTCCCTCCCAGCTGCCCCAGGGAGCATGTTCACACTTCCCTTCGTGGTGGCATTTATGTGGGCTAACGTTACAGCAAGCTCCGTTTACCATGCAACTGAGCTTGCACAACGCGGAAGTGGTACATTTCAAGTCCCCATATCTTAAATGGTAGGTGAGTGAAATAAAAAAAAAACAATGCTAGTCTAGTTATTCCTGTTTAATTAAAGTGTTATGTCTAAAAAAAGTTTTTTGCATTTAGAAGAGCTTAAAAAGCTGATCTAAATGCAAAAAAACGTATCTCTCAAACCGCTATGGTTTAAAAGATACGGGCGTTTAAAGTTTGACACGGAGGCGCTTGAGAAGTGCCGAGGTCTTGTTACTTACACGGAATCCCTTCATTGGAATGGTCTAAAACGTGTGCCTAGTGTTCAGGCTTTACAGCTGTCAGTAGGAGAAAAAAAACTTTTTTTTAGACATTACTAACACTTTAACTTACCTACCTATGTGCATAAAATTCATAGTTCTAGGTTATCTTTCATATCACAGTGCTCTGCCTGGATGGTGCAGGGGCTTGTGATGTAACCCTGTAGATAAATTAAAGAGGTGTATGATGTCATATGGCCAGCCACATTATCTCAAAGTAGTGGTTGGAGAATAACAGACCATTGTTGGTTCATAAAAAATAAAAATGGGCACCTTGCATAAAGTAATAAAAGCTTCTCTGAGGCCAGTTTTAATAATCTAAAATCTGAGTCAACAGCAGGGTTGCCATCAGAAACATTGGGATCAGTGCAAACATAAACTCAGGGCCCTTGCACCCCATCTATTTGTTATCCTGGAATTATATGTAAAGACAAACCTGGGAAACTACTCCACTGTGTGGTGTGATATGAAATGGAAGATAGAGTGGCAGAGGTGTGCTTCAGTTCTCTGCTACTCTAACTACAGAATACAGAATTCCGTCAGGCAAACTGGTCTCCTTGGGGCCCCTTTTTGACACAGCTTCCCCCACACACACACGTCAAGGGAGCTGAGGAGGCCTCTGTGTCTGATCGGGAAGGCAGACCCCACTGCTCGGCTGGGCCCCATACATGGGTACTGGAAGTAGCCTCCGGATGACAGCCCTGCCAAGCAGTTTTATATAAAACTTCAGCTTTTATTGAGAATTTCTGTCATACACACAGAAGAAATAGCAAGTCCTTTACACGTTTCATCATTATACAGCTGAAAGATAGATGAGAGTAAAAGTAAATAGGATTCTGAATTGACTTCTTCAAATGTCAGAAGAAAAGAGAACAAAAGAGAGAAACAAAGATGATAAACTGATATAGCATTTTGTATTTCCACACGAGAAGCACATATGTTTTGTTCAAGTAAAATGGAGAACAAGCGTATAACTAAAAACTGCTGCATCATTCACAAAAGAGAAAAGGAGAAATTCTGGAGCCAACCATGTGCATAAAAGGGGAGAAATAACAATCACCCAAACTTTCTTTGCGCTAAATGGGGTTTTAATCCCTTGAACACTAGAGTGGTGTTGGGGACCCTCTATCATTCAAGGGATTTAAAGGGATAGTAATACTTTGTTTTATCTTTATTTTATTTTGTAGGCATTAAAAAAACATGAAGAATGATATAAGTCTTATCTCTCAAACCTTTATGGTTTGAGAGATATTCACAAGCAAAGTTTCCCCTCACTAACCAAAACGGTCAAGTCTGCCATCTAGCTGTCAGATTTGGAATCCGGCCCATGAACCGACCATGTCTCTATAGCAGAGCCGCGATCGCGAGATATAAGAAGAACTACTTCATTTGAATAATCTACAAAGTGTGCCTGGTTTGCAGGCACACTTTTTAGACCCTTCCAAAGAAATAGTTATTTTTATATCTTGTGATCTCGGTTCTGCTGAAGAACCACTGGTTGATCTGAGGACCGGATTCCAAATCTGACAGCTACATAGCAGACTTGACCGTTTTGGTCAGTGAGGGGAAACTTTACTTGTGAATATCTCTCAAACCATAAAGGTTTGAAAGATAAGGCTTATATCGTTTTTCATGTTTTTTTAATGCCTACAAAATAAAATAAAGATAAAACGAAGTATTACTATCCCTTTATGTGAGAAGATTTATTTCTCCCCTGTGTTGCAATTGGTTTACTCCAAAATTGTTCCTCATTTCTTTCTGTGATTAATTCAAAAGAGTAGAAAAGTAACCCAAAGTATATGACAAGAAACACAGATATGGGACTAAATAATTAAAATAACATAATGTTCACCGTGTTCATGTGTTATACTGTATATCTTTTAGCCCCATCGCGACGATGGACTTACCAGGTACGTCATGCAAAAATGTCACTTAGTGACAGATGACGTACCTGGTAAGTCCAGGAAGTCATTCGCTAGAATAGGGGAAAAAAAAAAAAAAAAAATTAAGTGCCGGCCGCGTGCACGTGCGGCCAGTCACTAAGGGGTTAATAAACACTTATTTCAGGGCTATAAATATATTAGTTATGTTTGGTAAAAATTAAGCCATAGCTTTCTAATGAGATTGTTAGTCTTTTCTGGTGAAGGAGATGGCTGGTTTTGGCGTGGTAAATGAAATGTTAATATGCTTTATCCCTCAATCACTCAAAGAGTTATGGTATTTCCTCACTTGGACACATTATAGGAGTAGCAGAGAAGACTAATTTAGTGCTATGCTAAAAATAAAATACAGTCAAGTAAGCAAAAAGAAAATGCGACTTAATGAAAAATGTGGTAGATACATGATGCTTCTTAGAGGAGTTGAGAAATATGACAGTTGGCTTCAAAGCAGATAGGATGTTGATCCAGGGAAATATCTGCTTGCCTTTTTGAGTCAGGAAGGAATGTTTTTACCCATTTGGGGTTTAATTGGAAATGGCTTCAGTGTTTTTTTTTTGCCTTCCTCTAGATCAACAGGGGTGATATGGCATGAGCTGAACTTGATGGACCATATCTATTTTCATCCTCATCAACTATGTTACTATGCCAAGAGTTAATGATCACAGCATGCCTCAGGGTGCACTGTGATCATTGCAGGGAGGCTGAATTTGTAGTGGCTAAAAAGGTAAATTCATTTTAAACCAGTTTGGACAGATATAAGGTTATTTGGTTGAAAAAAAAATAACTCTTAGCTTTTTTAAAACTCAGAAAGCTAAAAACTTCTTCAGCACATACTGGAGCTATGTACTAGAGCATCGTTAGCATTCAGGGGGTTAAATAGCGAAATTAATAGTCTATATGGTCTAGTAGGGAAATTGGTAGTCTATGCTGGCCAGTTGTTTCTTATCTGCTGTCAAACTGCATGTTTCTATGCCTGTCTGATCCTACATGGCTCTCATTACTAAAAAAAACTACCACACATTCTTTTGGCGATCGCCCTTGAAATCACTTGTTGCAAAACTTGTAATGTTGTCTATCAAGTTGTGCAGCCTTGTAGAATATGATGGTGGTTTATAAACAGAGGATACTAATAATAAGGTTAACTGCCTCTCATTGTCATTGTAATAGCTGAATTTCCTCAAGAGTCAACCATCCACAGTAGAATCAGGGACAATTCTTTTTGTATGTGTTTTAGGAACACTATTGCTTAAATACAGGATGCTGTTATATGAAACGGTATGATTTCACATTCATAGAATATATTGGGATATATAACAGTGATGCAACAAAGGTGTGATAAAAAGGTGATAAAGTGGATATCAGTGATATTACTTCTCCAAGTCCTATATAATAATATGGAGCCATGAACTATGATTCCTCCAACCTGAGAAATCTTAGTGCATAGGCTTCATAGAATAACATAAGAATTGGAGAAGTGATATCACTGTAGAAGTCATCTCTTCTTTATCACCACTTTATCACAGTGATATCACTTCTCCAGTTCCTATGTTATGCTATGGAGCCTATGCAATAAGATTTTTCAAGTTGGAGGAATCATAGGTCATTAACTCCATAGAATAAAATAGGAATTAGAGAAGTGATATAATTGAAGAAGTCATCTCCACTTTATCACCTCTTTATCACAGGTTAGTGCATATCCCCCCATATATTGTACATTGTATGTTTTTCAGTAGCCTGGGGGAAGCAATTTTCCTTTACACTCCTCACTTTCTGGTCAGTAGACTAGTACAATGCAAGACACTGTGAAAATGTGAGCTTTCTTGGACCAGAGGAACGGGAGGGGTTGACTGACGGGCGCACCTCTATCCCATTATTGTTTTTGCCCTAGTTATTGGTTTGCTGTGGTGGTGGGTATTCTTTTCTCTGATGTTTACAAATATTCCCTGTGGGCTGCCCTTCATCCTGGATTTTTGGCTGCAGCCTCACATGGATATCTATTTATTTCCCTCCCTCCACATTTTCTTTCTGTTTGTTTCTTTTTCACAGATATTTACCTTTTTTTTGTGTTTTTTGGTCCTCGGCAGTGGTTAAAGGGGCTTTGGGGAGTTAGTCCCTCACCCACTGACTAATGGCTCGGGTGAGGGTGGAAACTCTTGGCACAAGTGGATGTTATCGTGCCTCCAGGCATGTGCTGCGAATCAGGCTCATAGGCCTATTTTTTATAAAACTGTCGGTAGGGGACAAATAAAAATTCCTGTTAAAGTAAATTGGGCTTTTAACCCCTTGAATGGTAGAGAGGTTCCCAATGCATTGATAACTCTTTGGCACTCAAGGGTTTAAAACCCTCTATTCAGCTGCATGGGAATTTAGAAATGTTTATTTGTCCTCTGTGGTGCAGAATAACGTGTCTGCTTTTATAAATACTGGCCTTAAAGGGACAAATGCAGAAAAACCTATCTCTGAAACCTCTATGGTTTGAGAGATATTCATTGTCAAAGTTCCCCTCTCCGCCTCCCTTTCTCTGACATCAGCACTGTGCTGAATACAGGGGAATCCTATCCGTGTCCCAACTGGCGGCTCTGCAGCAGAGCTGCAATCACATTATTTAAAAAGAATGACTTCATTGGAAAGGTCTACAAAGTGTGCCTGGTTTGCAAGCACACTTTGTAGACCATTCCAGTGAAGTAATTAGTTTTAAATAACGTGATTTCAGCTCTGCTGCAGAGCCTCCTTGTGTCGGCTGACACGGATCTCCTGCTGTCAGCTGTACTTTGACACTGAATATCTCTCAAATCATAGCGGTTTGAGAGATAGGGTTATTTGCATTTAGTTCAACTTTACTGTAAATGCAGCTCCCTTCTCCTCAAAATCCTCATACATGCTACAATTCCTTCTCGGTCGATGATTATTTTGCCATAGGGCACATTACATAACCACCTGGGTAGATTGGTTTGCAGCAAGAGATATGTAGGACGTACAAGTAGAGCTCTCTGCACACGAATAGGAGATCAGAGAAGAAATATAACCAACAAAGACATTGAAAAGAGTCTATCCAAACATTTTTATCAGTGTCAGTTGGGAATTAAATATGGCTTTGTAGTTCAAGGAATAGAGCATATCCCTAATAGATTTCAGGTGTTGTGTCAGAAAGAGTCCTTCTGGATCCATAAATTATGTATAATGGTTCCAGAGGGACTAAATGAAGAATCGGAAGTGGGTATCTTTTGTGGTGAATGTATTTAGATCCAATATATATATATTTTTTCTATCTAGTGGTCACTGGTTGCCTTATTTGGCACATTTTCTTTGGATCCATATTGAGGATGGTTCCAAGTGTACTTTCCCATTGTTACCTGTATTGAGTAGCTTATGGCAATCTGTATTTTATAATTGTATTGTATTTTAGGTTGGGACTTGTTTTTCCACCGTTTAAATCTAAAAGTATGTTTTTATGGGTATGTATAATTACATATATTAGGTTGATGGATGTAGATGTTCCATGGAGGAGCCTATATGATGGCATATATTTTTAAGTGTCTCTGTACCTATATATATATATTATGTAAATAAGAGTAGAAATTATAATTGCAGATTTCATATTGTATTCTTGAGATTTTATCTTGGAGATCTTTGTTGATATATATGTGCATCCATATAGTAAAGAATGGACGTATTGGGAGTTTTTGATATTAAATCAATCTGCCTGTTGGGGAACAAGTGTGGTGGGACATCGGTGAGATGCAGCATATAGTGAGACTGGCATAGTGGGTGAAACGCATGTGCGTTTCAGTGGGAGGAAGTTCTGCACTGGGAAGAGAGGTGTGGAGCTCGCATGCATTTCATTTATGCATGGAGGAAGAAGGGGAGTTCTGGAAGTGACTATGGGAGAGTGCACTATTACTATTGCGTTTGTGTTTCATTTTGGCGCCAAAATATGGAGCGGAGGCATATAAGGTTGGTGCTGATGAGTGACCATGAGATGAAGTGGTAGTATACCACATAACACGTAGGGTGAGGATATCAGAGTAGCGTTTTCTTATTTTTCATATATATTTTATGCATGATTTTTTGTATTAAGTTTTAATTATTTTCAGCGCTGTTAATGTATATTATCTATGTATATTATTGTTTATATACCTTTTTTTAGAGGAATACAATTCTGGAGTGTGGTCCATATATATAGGGTCACCTATTAATATATTGGTATTTGTGGCCCCCCCCAATATTTTGGAGTCAAGATCCCCAAGTCAAGTCCAGGGTATCTAGTCACTCATCAGATATAGAGTTACCAATTGGAGCTGGTTGGAGTATAAGGTGTGACATCTGGAGATCTCTTTCCATCTACTGTGAGTGAGGAGATAATCTAGAAGGAGAAGGAACAGTGTATGCAAAAGGAGGGAGCAGTACAGATATCTGCACTAGGGTTGATCCAGTGGAGGCTTACATACTGTGAAGCTGATGTTTGCCTCATGCAAATGTGAGTAACCAATTTAGCTTAGATTATCTGGTGGCGATATCCAACTGGCATTACAGTCTACATGACTGCCTATGAGCACGAACATACATAAAAGCCCAATCCCCCCCAGTAATAAACACGGACAACTCTCTGGGAAGGAAAAGGCCACAGCTTTATTAAAAAAACCCAATAACATAACGTTATGCCTGCATCTCAGCAACTGCTGAGTGGCACGATTAACACAAACAACAAACAAGAGTCTCTGCCCCCACACGCGCTGTTAGCCTGTGAGCGGGGGGGGCTAACTCCCCAAAACCCACTAGGGTACTTAACAACTCAATTAATTACCTGGTGAGGACCCACCCTCGACAAATCGCTGTGACAATAATAAAGAAAAGGGGAGGAAACAAAGAAGAAAATTCCTGTGCGGCTGTCTCGCCTGAACAATTAAAGTGCGTAGGCAGCCGCACGGGCGTTGGGAGGCAGCACCGAGAATAAAAGAAAAAAGAAGAAAAAAAGAAGGAATAGCTTTCTAGAGACTCTCATATTTTCTTAAAATTGAACAGGTGATATTATTCTTTACTTGACTTTTGTGTGGAAGTGAGCGCTTATACATAAAGGAACTGTAGTTAGTGAAGCTAAATGTGAAGGAGGGAAAGGATCATTACCAATGAGCGCTCCCTGTTCCGCAGCCGGTAGCTGCACTATGATATGATCGCCGCCCACACCAAGCTGGAGGAAGGTGGAGGTCTGAAGGGGAGAAATGCTTAGGAGGCAGACAGTGAAAGCTATGCAAAAAGTGTGCATTGCTTCAAGAGCTAGCCTCCTCCCCAGATACACACCATTTCGATGGGGCAGTGACAGTGGCATGACAGATGTAAGTTATCCTGCTTCCTCTGTACTTGACAATGCACAATACACCAGGGTGGATAAAAATTAATGATTTTTAAAAAAAAACAAAAAAATATTTTTTATTTAAATCGGATTTTTTGATTTAGATCAAATTTATTTTAATGAAATGCTTTTGGAGGAAAAATCTATCTAAAGATAGTTTTTCTGTTTAAGATACATTATAGTTTAAAGGTTATTCAGCCAGAAATAGAGCTTAGTTATATACCCGAGGCTGTATAGTCATGCAATTATATTTTGTTAGATTTTATTATATGTTCCAAATATGAGTGATTAATCTATTAAACTAAAATCAGTTCTGATATTGCTGTTTTACTAATCTGACAGGTTATATTCTAAATATGACTTCTTCACCTGGTTGCAAATATTCCATTCACAATATGGGAAGCTGGTGGGCGGGCATAAAAGGCCACAGGGGGGACTGTCTGCATTACAATTAGATGCCTGCGGTACAGCTTGTACCGCAGTCAAGCTCCACACTGATGTCTCAACTGCATTTTGTAAGTTAATTTGCTAAAAAAACAGACTCATTACAGTTGATTTTGCTACCAGTTTCATATAGGAGCATGAATTACACAGGCTTCTCTTTAACCTTTGAGTGCCAGAGGGGTACACAACGCATTGAAATGCAATGCGTTGCGTACCCTCTGGCACTCAGAGGGTTAAAAATGAACCGATTGATGACAAGTTATCACAGGAAAACCTATAAAAAAAATGTTTTCCCCATTTTTTACTTTATTATCAAATTAAATGGTGGGTTATACATATAATAGTGGTATCAGAAAGCCCTACTTATGCTTAAATGGTATATAATTTCTGTGGGTGTACTAAATGAATTAGAGGGAAAATACGGTTGAACAAAAAGGCCAGAATTGCTTTTGTCCTCTAGTGTAAAAAAGCCCTCGTCACCAAGGGGTTAAGTAATCATAAGGGTGAACAAAACACTGTTTCCCTGCTGAAAACTATCATGCTATTGAAACCTTAAACACTTGGAATGCCAGAGGGGTACACAATGCATTGACGCACCTCCCTGGATATTTGTGGGCAGTTTTTCCACTGCAGGTGATAAATGTTATCACTGGTTTGTTCATACAGATTCCTATATTAAAGGGGAACTATTGCCCCAATATAAGTTTGGCTCATAATTAATAACATATAGCGATTAGCTTGAATAGTTGTTTTAAATTTTTATAATGTTTGTGGTATGGCTAAATTAAAAGATTTAAAAATGCGCCTGTTCCTTACTTATGGACAGACTGCATTTACAGCGCTGCACTGCAGTTTGTCAGTCTTCCTCTGCTCTTCTCCCCGTGTAGCATCTTGATCCAACCTACCCCAATGATGGAGGATTTCTCCATGTAAGCTGGGGTAGACCACCTCAGCTTACATGGAGAAATTCTCCATCATCGGAGTAAGCTCCAGCTTACATGAGTGCGCTCCAGCTTATATGGAGAAATCCTTCGTCATTGGAGTAGGTTGGATCAAGATGCTACGTGGGGAGATGATGTCATCTCCCAGCGCTCTGCATTACTAGAGCGCCGGAGGGAGATTGCGGGCGCCAGGCGGAGGGATCACAGGGGGCGGCCGGGCCCAGTCGCAGGTGCGACCCCTGTGACCCCTATAGTTATGCCACTGGTGGGGAGAAGAGCAGAGAAAGATTGACAGACTGCGGTGCAGAGCTATAATCACAGTTTGCTCGGGAGCAAGGACCCGGAGCATTTTTAAATATTTAAATTTAGCCATACCACAAACTTTATAAAGATTTAAAACATCTATTCAAGATAATCGCTATATGTTGTTAATTGTAAGCCAAACTTGTATAGGGGTGAAACTTCCCCTTTAAAGGGATAGTATTACTTCAAAATTACTATCCCTCATATTGTAGCTGACAGCAGGGGAGAGGAAACTTTGAAAGCGGCTATCTCTTAACCCATAAAGGTTTGAGAGATGCCGCCGGTGTCATTTAACTCAGTTTATTAAGGGCTACAATATGAGGGAAAGTAATTTTGAAGTAATACTATCCCTTTAAGTATATGGGGAAAGCTGAAGATTTAAATAGTGATAATACATTTCACCTATAATGGAATTCAGGATGTAACTGTTATTCAGAGGCAAAAAATAGGATTTTAGTCTTACCTGTTAAATCCTTTTCACTTAGTCCATACAGGTCACTGGTACTCTGGGAGGCGTAAGTCCCCTTTAATAGGCAGGAACAACTATGCAAATAATTTGCAAGGGGCGGAGCCTCCCCTCTTACTTAAGCCACCTTCTGGCCAGAGCCACTTTAGATTGATTTGAGACCCTAAAACTGACCTCAGGTAAGCAAAAAGAAAGACTCCTGTGAGCATGCCCGAACGGTCTCCCACTGAATGCCACAGGAGAGCCAAGACTGGACCCTTGACAGGGTGGGAGACCAGTGACCTGTATGGACTAAGTGAAAAGGATTTAACAGGTAAGACTAAAATCCTATTTTCACTGTCGTCCAATACAGGTCACTGGTACTCTGGGATGTACAAACATTGAGCTGATCCAGAGGCGGGAAGTAAGGCAAGGACCAGGCGCAAGGCCCAAGTCACTAGAACTGTTATGACCAGTTGATAACATAGCCCAAACTGTAAGTGTCAACGGACACCAACCAAGGGAACAATCCCTGAACTAACACAGCACAAGGAACTAGAGCCAACCGGGCTCAACAGTAAAGAAGCACTAAGGATCACAGAGCGGAAGACCTACACAGGCAAGACTGCCTCCAGGACCTTCCTTCCAAAACTGGCATCAGCCGAAGCCAGTACATCAACTCGATAGTGCTTAGAAAAGGTGTGCACAGAGGACCAAGTGGCCGCTCTGCACAGTTGATCAGCAGAAGCTTGATTCTTGTAGGCCCAAGAGGCCCCAATAGATCTGGTGGAATGGGCAGTCACCCAGAAGGGAACATGCTTATTCCTCAACTTATAGGCTTCACGGATGGTAGCCTTAATCCAAGAGGCAATGGTAACTTTGGAAGCCGGTCTTCCTGCCCTAGGCCCCTCAGGAATGACGAATAGAGCGTCAGACTTCCTGATAGACTCGGTGCGATGAACATAAAACTTAAGGCAACGCACCACATCCAACAGATGGAGATCTCTTTCCTTGTCAGATGAAGGATTAGGGCAGAAAGAGGGAACCACAATCTCCTGATTGATGTGAAACTCAGACACAACCTTGGGTAAGAATTCCTTGGTAGTGCGAAGCACAGCCTTATCCTTGTGGAACACCAGGTAAGGAGGTTTACAAGACAAGGCCTGTAACTCTGCTACCCGGCGCACTGACACAACAGCCAAGAGGAAGGCCATCTTCCAAGTCACAAGACGTAATGGAATGGAAGCCAAGGATTCAAACGGTGGTCGCTGAAGAACTCCCAGCACCAAATTGAGATCCCACTGGGGAGCAGGACTCGTAAAGGCAGGTCGAACATGAGTCACACCCTGGAAGAAGACTTTCACATCAGGAAGGACAGCAATCCGTTCCTGGAAAAACACAGACAAGGCAGAAGTCTGAACTTTGAGGGAACTCAGACTGAGCCCCTTATCCACACCGTCCTGCAGGAAGGCCAGGACAGTGGGAAGATGGAAGTCAAGTGACAACTTCTTGTCAGAGCACCAAGTCACGAAAGTTGACCATATGCGATGATAGATCTTGGAAGACACAGGCTTACGAGCACTGAGCATCGTCGATACCACAGAAGGAGAAAAGCCTTTCTTTGCTAGAATCGAGGATTCAACCGCCATGCCATCAAACGGAGAGAGTGAACATCCTCTTTCCACAGATACCCCTGAAGAAGCAGGTCCGGACGGGCTGGAAGTGGGATTGGATCCTTCACTGACATGGCCATCAATTCCGGAAACCAGGACTGGCGAGGCCAGTTTGGAGCAATCAGGATGACAGGGCAACGTTCCCTCTTCAACTTCTGGATAACTCTGACCAATAGAGGAAGAGGAGGGAAGATGTAAGCCAGGGAGAAGTCCCAAGGGATCGACAAGGCATCCACTGCTAGAGCAAGGGAGTCCCTCAACCGGGAGCAAAACACCGGAACCTTCCTGTTGTGTCTGGTAGCCATCAGGTCCACCACAGGCATCCCCCACCGCTGAGTGAGCATGTGAAACACCTCTGGATGAAGAGCCCATTCTCCGCTGTCGACGGAGTGACGACTGAGGAAGTCTGCCATGACGTTGTCCACGCCTGGAATATGAACCGCAGAGATGACAGGCACGTGATCTTCTGCCCAAGACAAAATATCCTTGACCTCCCACCAGGCGGAACCGCTTCTTGTGCCGCCTTGCCTGTTGATGTAAGCCACCGCCGTGGCGTTGTCGGACTCCACTCTGACTGGAAGACCGGTCAATTGAGACTCCCAGTGCCTCAGGGCTAGCCGGACAGCTCGAAGTTCCAGAACATTGATGGAGAGCATGGATTCCTCCAGACCCCATTTCCCCTGAGCACTGAAGCGACCCCAGACTGCACCCCAGCCCCGAAGGCTGGCATCCGTAGTGACTGTGGTCCAATGAGGAACTAGAAAGGATTTCCCTTTCAGGAGATGAGAGAGATCTAACCACCAGTGCAGACTCGACTCGACATGAGGAGGAAGAGAAACAGACAGATGTTGATGATCTGGATGAGTCTTGCACGTCTGGATCACAAACCTCTGAAGATCCCGGGAGTGGGCCATGGCAAATGGTACTGCTTCGATTGTGGAAATGAACTTCCCCACTAAGGACGACAACTTCGGAACTGGAATCTCGTCCATGTCCAGAATTCCAGCCACTCTGACAGCTATCTGGTGAGCCACGTCCTCTGGAAGAAACACCATGCATTGGCGAGTGTCGAACAGGAGACCCAGGAACAGAAGCCTCTGAGATGGAATCAAGTCCGACTTGTCCAGATTCAGGATCCAGCCATGACGGTTCAGGGTGTGCATGCACATCTGTAGTTGCTGAAGGAGAAGCTCCGCTGAGGAGGCCTTCAGAAGGAGATCGTCCATGTAGGGGGTCACTCTGATCCCATCCTGATGGAGCACCGCTATCAATGAACCCAACACCCTCTGGAAGACCTGAGGGGCTGAAGTCAGCCCAAAGGGGAGCGCTGCAAACTGAAAGTGTCCCCTGTGGCAGGCAATCCTGAGATACCTCCTGCTCTCTGGATGAATAGGGATGTGAAGATAAGCATCCTGAAGGTCCAGGGAGGCAAGAAACTCCCCTGGAGACATTGCTGCAATCACAGAGCGCAGGGACTCCTGGCGGAAGTGGGAAGTCACCACATAAGCATTGAGATCTTTGAGATCCAAGATGGGACGGGCTCCTCCGTCCTTTTTGGCTACCACAAACAGGTTGGAATAAAATCCTGAACCTGTGTCCCCCTGAGGAACCGCCTCCAGGACCTCTTTGTCCAAGAGATCCTAAATAGCGTCGTCGAACAGACGCCTTTTTGTGGGTTCCTGAGAAGGACGAGTAAAATGGAACCGAAAAGGAGGAAGGGAAGAGAAAGGGATCCTGTATCCCTCTGACACCACCTGAAGAACCCATGGGTCCGCCACTGACTCCTCCCAAGTCCGGCGAAAGATGCGGAGACGACCGCCTACAGCCGGATGCGGACCCGGGTTCGGCGAGTCATGCCGAAGCAGTCTTGGAGGTCTTGGCCTTGGAGGCGACTTTGGGCCTCCAGGACTGTTTGGGCTTGGAGGAGGAGCGCGTAGTGGGATGACCCGTTTGGGCCGAGGAGCATGTCTCAGTCTGAAAGGAACGAAAGGACCGATTGCGTTTGGCTGGAAACTTTTTCTTAAAGACTGAGGGTAGAAGAGTACTTTTACCGCCAGTAGCCTCACTGATCATTTCTTTGAGTTCAGACCCAAAAAGCAAATTCCCCTGAAAGGGCAAGGAAAGCAAAGCCTTCTTAGAGGCAGTATCAGCAGACCAAATTTTCAGCCAAAGAGCGCGTCTAGCCACCACAGAAGAAGTGGAGGCCCTCGCCAACATGCGCACAGCATCAAAGGCAGCATCAGCAACATAGTTCTGAGCTTCAGTGATATTAGCAAGAAGCTGCAACTGTTCAGATACAGGCGCATCCTGGCGAACCGCTTCAGTCAGTCGTTCAGTCCAGGCCGCAATAGCTCTATTAACCCATGCCACAGCAAAAGTGGGGCGCATGGCTGTGCCAATGGAGGCAAAAATAGACTTAAGAGAGAGCTCTAGCTTCTTATCCGTCCAGTCCTGCAAGGCAGAGGCATCTGAGACAGCCAAAGCAGTGGATTTGGATAGTCTAGACACAGGAGCATCCACTTTGGGAGGATGAACCCATTTTGCCAGCTCCGCCTCAGGAAAAGGGTAAAGTTTGGCAAACTTTTTGGAGACAGAGGAAGATCTATCAGGATTCTTCCATGCCTCAGAGACCAGACGGGCAAGAGTAGGGTTAGTTGGAAAACAAACAACTGGTTTAGATGGCTTTTTCTGAAAAACATCAGTTGGATCATAAGTGGATTCCTGAGTCAGAGGAAGGTTGAGCGTATTCAGAACCGCTCTGATCAGACCCTCAGCCGAAACTTCAGGGTCACACTCAAAGGGGTCCCCAATGGACCTGTTAGATTCAATAACAGTACGTTCCTCAGCATCAGAATCCTGTAAAAGTTCTTCTTCAGAAGAATCAGTGATATCAGGAGCTCCCTGTGGCTTAGGCAGGGAGGTCCTGATAGTAGAGGGGGTCTTCCAGACCTGGAGAGCCCCCTGTACCTGAGAGGGAAAGAGTTGAAGCGTGGATCTGAGATCCCTAGTGGCAGCTTTAAACTCCCTCACCCAAGATGGCTCAATAGCGTGGCTGGGAAGCCCAGGGTTGCTATCTTGACCAGTACAATTAGGGCATAGATCCCCCACATTATCGCCATCCAGCCCAATGTGGCAAGAGGAGCAAAACGCCATGGGGGTAGCGGACCCCCCATCCTCCTTAGACTTGGGTCTAGCCCCTAGCTCCAGTGAAGTAGACATGCTCACAGCGTCAATATACCCCACTAATAACACTATCACCCAGAAAAAGTGTTAAGATTAAAGTTTCACCCCAGAAATGTTCTAAAAACGGACTTATCTGGCCAGCGAAGGGTTAATCTGTTGAGGAGAGAGAAGGCTCGGTCCCTGCGTAGTGTACTCGCCTAGGAAAATTACCACAAAATGGCGGCCGTCGTGACAGCCAATCAGAAACGAGCGCGAACCAAGCGCTCATGGGAAATGTAGTTTTTCCCTACAAGTACCCCAAACAGTGCCCGAAGCCCCCCTGAACACCCCACATAAATAAAACACATTCCGGATGATAGAGCAGGAGCCTAGAATCAAAATGAGCCCTCTCTGAAGTTGCTGTGACAAGCGGTTCCAGAGATATGTCCCATACTGTGAATTCCCATAGAGAGTAAAGGAGCCCTTGCGTCTGAGCGGGAAAAAGCCGCGCTTAAAGGCGCGGAACACCATTTTTAATAAAGTTTAGTAAAACATTAAAAAGTGCCCAAACAAGCATGAAACACATGAGAAACATAAATAAATGAATACCCAATGCTCCAAAACTCAGAGAATAACACAGAAATTGCATAAACAGTAATAATGCAATAAAAACACCCTATGAGTGCTGGAGTGTATTAAAACTCCCAAATACAAGCCCATCAAAGGGACACTGTGGGGACAAGTGGACCTTCAGCACTCAATGGGTGACTCACCTTTCTTGCTGACTTCTGTCTTCAGGTGACCATGATAGGGAGGGAAAGAACCAGAGGTAAATTCCCCAACAGGGGAGCTGCTTAACACAAGCTGTCCCCTCTTCAGGGTATAGGTCCACATAAAATCCCTGGAAGCTGCACCAGCCACTTTAAAGAGGGCAATTCACAGCCATGGTCACCCTCCTAATGGTGGTATTCCATATTTGAATAAAAAATAATAAAATACTAAGATGCATAGATGTTCTCTACCTGGTGTGGAAGCACACCAGGAACAAATCAATCTAAAGTGGCTCTGGCCAGAAGGTGGCTTAAGTAAGAGGGGAGGCTCCGCCCCTTGCAAATTATTTGCATAGTTGTTCCTGCCTATTAAAGGGGACTTACGCCTCCCAGAGTACCAGTGACCTGTATTGGACGACAGTGAAAACATATTTGAAAGCTCAGGATAATTAATGGTTAAAGTTTTGTGAACATTAACTCTGCCCCTCTACTTGTGCTTTTGCAAGTACCACTGGTAATGTGATTAAACTCATTTATAATGTGCAGAGTTAATGTTTGCAGAATTTTTAATGTGCAGAGTTAATGTTCCCATCATTGTTTATTTCGGTTAGAGTTTTAAAAAAGTTCTAAAAGTGCCTTTGAATAGCCATAGTTTTTTCACCATATTTACTAATACCATATTTGATTAACCCCTTAGGGACCCTTGACGTACCAGGACCGTCAAGGGTAAATTTGCTCGAAAGACCCGTGACGGTCCTGGTACGTCACGTACTTTTTACTTACAGCGCTCTACCGGGAGCGCTGTAAGTAAAAATAGGGCATGAAATAGACCGCTCCAAGATCGGAGCGATCTGTTTCAAGCCCCATAGTGACGCGCCGATAGATGTGACAGGTCACGTGTACCGGCTCGTCAAAGTGCCCCTATGCGGACGTTATGGGACGGAAATGTCCCATAACCTCCGGTCCTTAAGGGGTTAAAACATTTGAGTTTTTGATTATACAAATTTTTGGAATAAAATAAGTGGTGTTTTATCAATCAGAAATGACCCTGCTTGTTAATGAGGAACTTTCCTGTCTGTAACATGGTAATTTTATACCGAAATACTGATTTAGAAACTGTTTTATCAGGAATAACACATTGAAATTTCTCTGAGTCTTCTTTATAATATAAGAAACACACTGCGTGATTTCAAACCACTGACATTTTTGTAGTTCATAGCATATTAACTGTAGAAGGATCCCCGCCCGCCCCTTCATGCAGTGTCACTGCTGCAGCTCCGGACGGACTGAAGTTTGTCCCTCTCTGGATCCGTCAGGTCGCACGTCACAATTAGAGATTCAGTGGGAGGCGGCCAGAGGGGGCAGGAGGGGGATCCTTCTACAGTTAACATGTTATGAATTACAAAAACGTAAGTGGTTTGAAATAGCGCAATTTTTTTACAACGTTACAATCCCTTTAAAGTATATCTCGGAGAGCATTTACAGTGCAAAGTTACCACATTTACAAACAAAAACAAAACAAAAAATAAGAATAGTTAAAATAACACATTAACTTATACATATTAAATATCTCAGAATCAAGGACACTTTGAATGTAAGTGAATAATATCTGCTGTCAAATCTTGGCTATGATATGAACAGTTTTGCCCATTTTCACCTTACAGTATGTGACGTGTATAATATGCATTGTTTTATACACAAGAGAAAAAATATATATGTATCCTTGTGTCTGATGTACCTGTGTAAAAAAGATTTAGACACACTTATTGTCAATGTATATTTCACCTTTCAGGGAAGTGTTACAACTCTTTATTTTCCCAAAACTATTTTTAACTTGATTGGATGTTGATACTTTGAATAAAATTCCCTGTGTTATTGTAAATATGATTGCTTAGTAAAATTACAAACCACAAAGTTTAGAAGTGACACCTTAAAAAGAACCCGCTTACTCAATTTCCACCTGTCACAAATTCTCTTTATGATTTGACTTGTTTTGTTAAATGTCATGGGATCCATTTTAGTGGGACTTTGGTCTGCTGTGTGACTGTGTTATTGTCCATATGTAGTACACAGTTGGCTGTGCTGTATTTCACTCTATATTCTCATGACTCAAATGTTTTGCTCGTGTGGAATCCTTTAGGTTGGAATTAAACCGCTGTGGGTCTGTAAAAATCATACTGTTTAACTTCTTGGATGGTAGAGAAGTCACCAATGCATTATTTTGCAATGTATTGCAGAGCTCTTTGGCATCCAATGGGTTAACATAGCATCAATGTCAAGTGTATTTGAATGCTATTAAGTACCAGTAACATAACCCTTTGAGTGTCAGAGAGGTATCCAATGCACTATTAAAGGGATAGTAATACTTCGTTTTATCTTTATTTTATTTTGTAGGCATTAAAAAAACATGAAGAACAATATAAGTCTTATCTCTCAAACCTTTATGGTTTAAGAGGTATTCACAAGCAAAGTTTCCCCTCCCCGCCCCTTTTACCTAGTGTAAGCCATCTCTTCTCAGATGTGAATCTGGTTGTAAGACCAGACAGATAACAGAAGGGGATACTCTTCTTTGTATGAAAACAATGAAAGCCCTTCCCCCCTTGACAAGTTTTTCAGCTTTTTCCCTTATCTTAATTGAAGATTGTCCCTCTCTGCAGTCTACCTGGGCACCTCCCTTCTGATCTGGCTGAACAGGGCGGGGGGATACTTTGCTTGTGAATATCTCTTAAACCATAAAGGTTTGAGAGATAAGACTTATATCATTCTTCATGTTTTTTTAATGCCTTCAAAGTAAAATAAAGATAAAACGAAGTATTACTATCCCTTTAAAGGGGAATTATTCCTATAGGAGTAAGTGGCTCTTAACCCTTCGAGTGCCATAAAGGTATCTAACGGATTGCAACACATTTGTCATATCTCGAGCTAGTTAGCTCATAATCCATTGGACATCAATCTTAAAGATATAGTAACGGATGCCAATAAATTCAGCTTTGATTAATGTTCATATGTTATAATGCATGTAGAGATGTGTTTCATCATGTCCAACTTGTAGTTAAAAGTAATTTAATTTTAAAATATCCCCCTCCCCCTTTTAGCTAAGTAATGCACTTCCAAAGCCAGTCCAGACAGTGCGCAGTGAGGGACAATCTTCAGTGAGCATAATGAAAATCCTGCAGGGGTTTCCTTATGTTCACAGGGAGAAGACTGTCCTCTCTGTGAGCTGCCCGGATTCCACATCTATGGGGAGGCGCATAGGAGAGGTAAAATGAGTGGGAGGGGTACTCTTTAAAACTAAATTGCTTTTGAACTACAAGTCGACATGATCAAAATACAGTGCTACAGGAACTATAACATATGAGCATTAATCTGAGCTGCATTTCTTGGCATCCATTACTATCCCTTTAAGGGATATTATACCACTCACTAATATTGCTGGTTACATTATCGTTAAATGGATCTTCCGAGGAAGACATCACTTATTTTGGACAGGAGAGGATCCAGTATCCAGTCTCAAAGTATACAACTAACTCTGCCCTCAGCAATTGCTGTCAACATCATCATAACACATATCTTCAGTGGAAAAATTATATATTTAGGAAGAGAGAGGATCCAGTAAATTACATTAAATTGGATCCCTGCCCGCTTGTGTCATACGTGTAGAGGATGGGAGACGATCGCACACATTACACTGGCTATCAGTAAGATTGTTTCATTCTAGTCATTTATTGATTTACTGTTTGGTGCAAGGATGTAGTTGTGAGCTCATGTGCACCACTTTCTTTTTTGCAACCCTTTCAGTGCCATAGGGGTGTGCAATACACTTTACTACAGCACTGAAAGAGTTAGGGAGCAATGCTGTTTGTCATGCCGAAATGTGATTGGATCCTTTCCACTCCCCCGCTGAACAAGCAAAGAGAATGCGCTCAGACTTTAGGGTTGTTGGACCTGCTGGAGTTGTTTAAGGGAGGATATCCCTCAGCAGCTCTGTATTCTAATGGGGATATTCTCTCCCTCCCCGAATCCTTAGTGCATATGTGATGTGTGTCTCCATTGCCACACATGGCCAGATACACATTACATGTCATCTCCTCTTGTGTTGTCAGTAGCTGTAGTCATAATTGTAAAAAAAAAAAAAAAAAAAGTTACAAATGACAAATATATAATAACTTTAACCCCTTAAGGACCCATGACGGTCCTGGACCGTCATGGAATTCCAGGCTCCCAGCACGGCTGCACACCGTTCGTGGAGTCCAGAATCGGATTCCGAAAAAAAAAAAAAAAAAGGTCCCTGGTCCTTAAGTGACCACACCGTGTGTTCGCAGCTGGTCCTTAAGGGGTTAATTAATAATAATGATAATAAAAATAATAATAATACAGACTTTATTCTGTGCTAGCAGAATAGACAAAACGAAAAAATAAACTTTACTATCTCTTTAAAGCTGTTATTTATATGCCGTTTGAGTAAAAATAACATAGTATTTTTTCTGTAATCAGTATTATTATATAATGTGGCTCAAACTTCTTTTTAAAAATTCTGCCCTTTCCCTTGCATGTAATTCCTTCATAGTGTGATGGAGAACAGATAAAGGACTGAGGAGACATGTCCTTATAAAGGTGTGTCATTTTCAGAGTAGCGCTTGATTTTTCACTTAGATGTGTGGAAGCGATATGCTTTACACCAAAGGTTTATACAGTCAATTACTGTTACTATACATCTTGGGTGGTTCCTTTTTGGAGGTTTCAAAGTAAAGGTTTTTACTTGAAAAAAAAAAGTTTCTGTGTAGGCTTTGGAAGAAACCCAACAATAAATGCGTGTTTATTCAGGTATTATCAACTAAAGTTGTGCATTGATTTTAGTTTTACAGTATTTCATCTAGTTGTCTTTCTCCGGTATCCCAGAACACAATGCAGCATATCTATAAAGACAAGCACTGAGCACACTAACTATACATACAAATTATTTTTATATTAGAAAAACTTCTATAAAGCAATTATGATGGTACAATGTCCCCTTAATTACTGATTAACCCTTTGAGTGCCAGAGGAGTATGCAACCCCTCTGGAAATGTTTAGTGAAGGGATTTTTTAAATTGTTTTTTGTTTTATTAATATGCCAAAGCATCAAGAATTACATTTTAACTTAATCCTAAATACTTAATTTAAAAGAGTACAGTTTAACCCTTTGAATGCAGGGGGTTGTGCAGTGGCTTTCTTTACACTTAAAGGGTTAATGACCGATTATTTTAAAACATGCAGCTTGGCAGCAGTTGTCACTGTGAGTGTGTAAACACTGTAAGCAGGAAGCTGTGGTTCTTCAGACTTCTCTGATCATCCTTTTGTGGGATGCAGTTGTGTGATTAGCTGGGTATCCCCTGCCTTTTCAATAGAGAAGTACCATCTGTTTGCTGAGTTGCTGCAACTATGAGATGTATACACTGTATAATACATATGTATGGGAACAATGTCAAACTTTAGTTCTGCAATCACAATAATAAGAACACTTAAAGAACAGAAAATCAAAGAAAATGAAAGGGCTACTAATACCTCCTGTTAATTACCCCCACTTACCTTACTCCGGTGGCTGTGCTTTTTGCTCTGGCGTCTTTGTTCAGTAGATATCAGGGCAAATGTATGAATTTTCTGCACTGATGTTGGCCTCTATCTCCAGTAGCCTCAGCTTGGGCTATGCACTACAGCGTATGAGTTCTGTATTGTATACTGGCAGACAATCTCTGTCATTATTAGGACTTTAATGTCATCAGCCCTATAGCATGTGTAGGGAAATGTAGTACACCCATGTTTTTTCTTCTACAACTTGTTTAGTACTTTTGCTGTAAACAAGGTATAAGGAAAGTCCATAAATACCCAAAGATTGCCCCATTTTCTTCCTGTTGGCACAAGTGAAACAGCAGCAACCGTGGTATACATAGTTTAGTAAATTGGCGTTACGCAGGCACAGGGTCTGAAAATCGGTTCCAGCACCTGATTTAGAGCAGAATCATCATTGTTCATTGACCGCAACATCTTTCATCAGTCCTGCACAGTAGTGCATTGTAGGATGACAGTTGCTGGCAGGAAACTCCGCCCACTGCTGATGGTCGTTTTTAGAACCCCCCCCCCCCGCCAAACAAAAACCCCAGACAAACAGGAGTTCCAGTAGACAGTCTGATTTCCAGTTCTCCTGCCTTCTGCTAGCAACAGACTTGAGATATAGGATGGATTAAAGGTGTTATGTCTTGAACTAAGGTAGAAGAATAGACCAGTGTTAACACCCTGTCCTTTACCCCTTAATGACCAAGGATGTGCCAGGACCGTCACAAATTTTGGTCCTTTAAGGACCAGTGATGGTCCTGGCACATCATGGGTTAAATGAAGGAGCGCTGTGATCATGCCGGGAGGCTGAAACTGACTGCTCCAAAACCGGATGGTCAGTTTCAGCCTTTCGCTCACATATGCTGGCTTAGCGAATTAAATGGCCCTGGTCCTGGCATGTAAAAAAACCCTGGTCCTTAAGGGGTTAAACACAGAAACAAAAAAAAACCTAGACATTCCAGTGGGCAGATTTTGAAGTTCAGTAGACTTGCCTCATTCTAGCAGCTGTCATGTCCACTGCCTATGTTATTCTATCTAGCCAATGCACTATGATCTCCAAAGTCGGAGAAATCTTAGTGTATAGAATAACACAGGAACTGGAGAAGTGATACCACTGGAGAAGTTATCCCTGCTTTATCACCTCTTTATCACTCCTTAGTGCATCTCCACCTACATCTCTTGAACCAAGGCGCAAGGGCAAAAGAAACTTGAAGCAATTTTTGGGACAGTGTCACCTTAGAGGACAAATAAGCATTTTCATTGATTTATATGGGTCTTTTAAACACGAGTGCTAGATAGCAAGGGTATTTCTTGAGCAGTCAAGGAGTTAAAAGACCTATTTAACCTTTGAGTGCCAGGGAGAGATCTAATACATTGCAAATCAATGCATTGGGCACCTCTCTCTGGTGCTCAAATCAGTGGCATATCAGGAACATTTGTATTTTCCCACAAGGTGCAGCTGGTTTTCCCCAGAATTGCTCCCGTGCTTTTGTTGAACATGGGGCTCAAGTGGTTATTAACTGATCAGATATAAATATTGCTTGAATAGGAGTACAAATTATATTCTGAAATGTTATTGTGGTGCTGTTTCTACAGCAGTGGCAACAGTGGTCATTTGACCATAAACCTTTGTAGGATGCTGTATAAAGAGTGTTAAAGGGGACTTTAACATGAATATAACATGTATGGGCTTCAATCAGTACAACTAGATTAGAACTGGGTTTTTTTTTTTATTCTACTTACCTACTATTGAAGACATGAGAGTTAAAATTGGGCAGTTCTGCATTCTGCGGCACCCTGTATGTGTGGTACAATGCCGCAGGACTTCCCACCTCTCTCCCAGCTGCCCCAGGGAGCGGGTTCATGTGCCATTCTTGGGTTATGTAATCTCTGCTGACTGTATAACTATGGATACAGAGAAACCCTCAGCGGTTCTGCAGTGGCTGTGTCCGGTAGGCTTGAAGGCCATACAGAGATTCTTAGGATTCGCAAACTATTATAGAAAATTCATACGAAATGTCTCTAAGGTAGTCAAACCTTTGACTGACTTAACTTATAAAGGGGCTAATCCTTCGGCTTGGTCTCCTGAGGCCAACAAGGGTTTTAAAGCATTGAAGTTTGCTGTTGCTGAGGCTCCAGTATTGTCACATCCTAACCCTACCTTGCCCTTTACCCTGGAGGTGGATGCATCTGAGACAGGAGTGGGGGCATTGCTGTCCCAGCGATCCTGGCCTTGTAAGACCCTCCTGCCTTGTGGGTTCTTTTTCAAAAAGATGACTAAAGCCCAGAGCCTATACGACATAGGCAATTGAGAGTTATTAGCCATTATTCTCGCTCTCCGTGAATGGCATCACCTCCTGGAGGGGAAGAATGCTCCAATCCTGATCTTGACTGATCATAAAAATCTGACATATTTGTCTGAGGCCAAAAGACTGTCACCACGGCAGGCCAGATGGGCACTGTTCCTATCTAGATTTAACTTTGTGGTCTCATATCTTCCAGGGTCCAAGAATGTCTGAGACGATGCTCTATGTAGGCAATTTGGGCCGGACAGCAAGATTGAAAGTGCTCCGGTGCCTATCATTCCTCCAGATTGCATATTGGCCCCCATACACACTAGTATCACGTCTCCTCTGGGCAAGGAGATTCTGGCTTCCCAGTGCAATGCTCCAGCAGAAGAACCTAGTGGTAAATGTTTTGTAGCTGAACCTCTCTATACTAGATTATTGGAAACATACCACTCCTCAAGGGCAGCTGGACACATTGGTTGTGACCAACTGATTTGGTCAGTCTCTCAGCTCTTTTGGTGGCCTAGCTTAAGAGCAGACTGTGCAGCATTTGTGGAGGCCTGTTCCATTTGTGCTTATGCTAAGACCCCGAGACACCTTCCACTGGGGTTGATCCAGACGGTTCCTAATGGTGAGCTCCCATGCTGACACTTATCCATAGATTTTATGGTGGAGCTGCCAGTATCCGAAGGATGTACGGTCATATTGATGATAGTGGACCATTTTTTCCAAGATGGCTTATTTTGTCACCCTCCAGGGACTGCCTTCCTCCAAGGAATTGGCTGTGGTGTTTGTTAGAGAGGTGTTTATCTCTGACCATCATGATAATTGGATAGTTTGCCAGGAATTGTGCCATAAACTCTTCACACGGGAGCTCTCCCTTCCTGATCAACTATGGGTTTCAACCTTCCCTGCTCCCGGACTCCTTTCGGGCTCTGGACGAGCATATTAGGCAGCTCCGCTCCACATGGGCACAGGTTCAGGATGCCTTACAAAGGTCCTCACAGCGCTATCATAAACATGCAGACCGCAGGAGGCATCCTGCTCCTGTTTTCCAGGTTGGGGATAGAGTGTGGCTGTCCTCCAGAGTCCTGAATCTTCAAGTACCTTGTAATAAGCTGGCTCCACGTTTTGTAGGTCCATACCAGGTACTTGCCAGAGTGAACCCTGTCACTTATGCCTTTGACCTTCCTGTGGGAATGCGCATTCACAACGTCTTCCATGTATCCTTCTTGAAGACTTTGGTCTGTAACCGTTACACTTCTACTCCAGTGGTACCAGGTCCTTTCCGCATTCAAGACCATGAGGGGTATAAAATTCAAAGCTTTCTGGACTCCCATAGAGTCCGTGGGCACATTCAATATTTAGTGCATTTGAAGGGCTATGTCCCTGAAGAATGTTCCTGGGTAAATCGGTCTGATATTCAAGCTCCTGTTCTGTTGCGCAGAGTCCATGCGAAATTTCTAAATAAAGTTGGGTCTCTTCCACGGGTGAGAGATCATTGAGGGGGGTACTATCACGGTGCCTGTGATTGCCCTCCGAGAGTGCTGCTGCGAGGTGCAGGCGACATTGTCTTTCACTTCCTGAGTGTCACGCTTATGCTCATTCGCTATTCTTATAGGACTTTGGTTAATTGCCAGAGTGAGTCTCCTCCTACTTGCTAGGCCTTATAAGCCTCAGGCTTCCAGTACTCCTTTGCCCTTTTGTGGTGTACCTGCACATTTGCTCTTGTGATATTCCTATGCTCTGTTCCGTGTATGACCTCTGGCTACGTCTGACTCTGGTTACGTTTGATCCCTGACTTGTTGCCATCTGCTCTGGTCTGACCCTTGGCTCTGTCTGTCTACCTGCCCCAGTCTGACCCTTGGCTCCATCTGACTATCCTCTCCTGTCTGACCCTTGGCTCAGTCTGACTACCCACTCCGTTCTGACTACCCGCTCTGTGCTGACCCCGGCTTGGCTGACTTTCTGATACAGCACTGATCTTGGTGTGGCTGACTAACTGCTCTGTGTTCTCGACACTCGGCCTGACTGACTCCTCTCTCTTGCTAGACTGTTCTCTAGCTGTTCCCTCTGGTACTAGCTGTTCTCCTAGCACTACTCATGCCTCAATAAACACCATCCCTACAGCAAAATATGGTGGTGACAGCATCATGCTGTGGGGATGCTTCTCATCTTCAGAGACTGGGCATTTTATTAAAACAGAAGGAAGAATGGAATGGAAGGGAAATACTGCAAGAGAACTTGCTTCAGTCCATTAAAAAACTGAAGCTTGGGGAAAATGCATTTTAAGCACAAGGCAAAAGCACATTGGAGTGGCTCAAGAATAAAAATGTGAATGTTCTACAGGGGCCTATTCAAAGTCGAAGAGGAATGGGCCAAAATCACTAATTGTGTGCATAGCTGGAAAATACTTACCCCAAAAGACTTAAAGCTGCTATTGTAGCAAGGAGGAATTACCATATATTAATATGTGTGTGTCTGTGTTGACTACCCTACCAAGTAAGGGAGCACTTGGGGAATAGTGACCATAACATGGTATCGTTTGAGATTAATTCAAAAAAGCAATTTGGTATGGGTTCCCCCAAAACACTGAATTTTAAAAAGGCCAACTTTAGCAAATTTAATTCATCCCTTGGTCTCTTTGACTGGGATAGAATATTTTCAGGAAAAAACACAGACGGTAAGTGGAATGTCTTCAAAATAACATTGCAAAAATATACATAAAAAAAAGAAGCAAATTAAAACCAATGTGGATTACCAGTAAAGCAATTCATGAAATAAATAACAAGAAAGTGACATTTAAACATTATAAAGCTGAGGGATCAGCAGAGGCATTTGCAGAATACAAAAATGCCAACAAAACATGTAAAAAGGCGATTAAATTAGCTAGACTGGAGAATAAAAAAAAATATTGCTAAGGAGAGCAAGAGCAACCCAAAAAATTCTTTAAATACATTAATGGCAAAAAATTAAAGTCTGTTAATGTTGGGTCCTTGTTATCTAAAACGGGTGAGATGGTCAGTGGGGACAGAGAGAAAGCAGATATTTTAAATAATTTCTTTTCTTCTCTTTTTACCAAGGAAGACCCAATGGACAAGAAGCTGCAAACTACTTTTACAGAACAGTCACAGCAAGCATGGGATTGTCTAACACAAGAAAAAGTGTTAAAACAATTGAATGGTGTTAAGGTAGACAAAGCCCCGGGGCCAGATGGTGTACACCCACGGGTATTTAATGAGCAAATCCATGCCTTGGACAGACCGTTATTTTTGATTTTCAGGGATTCTTTTATTTCAGGTATGGTGCCCATGGATTGGCGTAAAGCAGATGTGGTGCCCATATTTAAAAAGGGATCAAAATCCCAGCCTGGAAATTACAGACCTGTAAGCTTGACAGCTGTTGTAGGGGAGCTGTTTGAAGGGTTGCTAATGGAATGTATTCAAGAATTCAGCTTGAACGGGAATATAATTAGCAGGAGCCAACATGGCTTTGTGAAAGACAGGTCTTGTCAAACTAACTTGATTGCATTTTATGAAAAAATGAGTAAAAATATAGATGTAGGAGAGGCGGTTGATGTGATCTATTTAGACTTTGCCAAGGCATTTGATAATGGTTCCACACAAGAGGTTACTGTACAAATTGAATGAAATTGGCTTAAGGGAAAATGTTTATGCGTGGATTGGAAATCGACTGAAAGATAGAATGCAAAGAGTGGTAGCAAATGGGAAGTTCTCCAATTGGATAAACATGATAAGTGGAGTACCTCAGGGATCTGTCCTGGGTCCTCTTCTTTTTAATTTGTTTATTAATGATCTCCCAGAGAGCATAGGGAGCCATGTATCAGTGTTTGCCGATGACACAAAATTAAGTAAGGTAATAAAGTCTGAACTGGATGTGTCTTCATTATAAGAGGATTTGGGCAAATTGAGTAACTGGGCAGGCGAATGAGAAATGCGATTCAAAATAGACAGTGTAAAGTTATGCATTTTGGTTATAATAATAAAAATGCAACATATAGTTTAAATGGTGTTTCTCTGGGGAACTCTACTAATGAAAAGGATTTGGGAGTAATGGTAGACAATAGACTTAGCAGTCGCGTGCAGTGCTAGCTGGCAGCTGCAAAGGCCAATAAGATATTGGCATGTATTAAAAGTGGTATTGACTCAAGGAGGAAGATATTATTATGCCTCTTTACAGGTACATAGTAAGACCCCACCTAGAATATGCTGTTCAATTCTGGGCGCCCTTTCTGAAAAAGGACATTAAGGAACTGGAGAAAGCACAGAGGAGGGCTACAAAACTAGTAAGGGGAATGGAAAGTTTTAGTTATGAAGAAAGGATAAAAAAGTTAAACTTGTACACACTAGAGAAACGGTGTCTTAGAGGGGATATGATAACACTATGTAAATATGTTCAGGGCCCATACAAAGGGCTCTCCAAAGACGTGTTCATTATCAGAACAGGACAAGGGGCCACCCGCTTAGACTTGAGGAAGGGAGATTTCATCTACAGCAGAAGAAGGGTTTCACTGCCTGAGGAGGTGGTGCTATCGAATACATTAGATGCCTTTAAAAAGGGCCTGGATACTTATTTAAAAGAGCAGAACATAGAGGGCTATGTACGTTAGTATTGGGATTAATATTTAGTTTGTGCTTGTTGATCTAAGGATAAATCTGATTGCCATTTGGAATCAAGAAGGAATTTTTTTCCTCCCATTCAAGGCATCATTTGAAATTGTTGTATTGAGGGTTGGACTGGATGAACGCAAGTCTTTTTTCAACCTAAATTACGATGTTACTATGTTACTTATGCAAGCAAAATATTTCAGTTTTTTATTTTACTTAAAAATATTTCCCAACATAAAACCAATATAAACCTTACAATAATTGATTTTGAGTATATTTATATAAAATATCATACAGAACAAAATTACAATGTACCATTTGTAATTCAGCAGTATGAGAGGATTGATAAGGGGATTCTCTCTCTCTCTGTCACTCTTTATTTATATATATATATATATATATATATATATATACAGTCTGAGAAGGATCTTCATCATGGCTTGAGTAATAGAGTAGTACTGGTCAGATGGATAATGGATAGATAGAGACAGATAGATAGATAGATAGATAGGCAGACAAAATAAAAATCCTTTACTGAAAGCACATCAAAGGAAATAAATGCTTCCAAACTTTCCTTTTTGCTCGATGCATCCTGGGCTACTGTGTTACCAAAACTCACGCAGCATTACCAGGAAACCGTACCAGGCATCCTGGGGAAAGGAAACCCCACCTCCCCCACCACCTAACATGTCAAACATTAACAAAAGAGTAAACGTGATGTTGGCTGAAGGCATCAGGAGGCAAGGCTTCATTATGGACATATTAAAGTCCAGAGGCAAGAAACCACAATATTAAAATATCCAAAGTCCATAAAGCTCTCACTGGACTCAAGCTACAAACATACTAGCGCTGCATATAATATCTGAAGTCTCTGTAATCATTTTAGGAGACTCATTGCTAGAGAAAGACCTGTGAATCCTTGTAAACTACAAACATGGAAGCAGTAACCAGTGTCAAATAGCAGAAACAAGCAAAGTACTGCCTTTCATAAAAAGGGGTATTGAAGCAAGAGTGGATAACATCACCTTGAATATGCAGTATAGTTTTGGGCACCAGTTCTGAAAAAAAGAACACTCTAGAATTGGAGAGAGTACAGCGAAGAGCAAAAAAATGAATTAAGGTAATGGAAGACATGACATATGAGGAACGTCTAGACAAGCTTGGTTTGTTTACTCTAGAGAAAAAGACGACTAAGAAGGGATCTTATATAATGTAATAAGTATATGAGAGGTCAATACAAGGATCACTATGGTGAACTTTTCATTCCAAGACCTGATCATAATAATGGGCCACCCATTGAGATTAGAGGGCAAGGAGGTTTTCAGCAGAGAAAGGGCTTTTTTTACATTAAGGTCTGTTCAGTTGTGGAATTCCTTGCCCAAGGATGTGGTAATAGCAGATACAATGGATACACTTAAAGTGGAACTACCACCCCTTGCTAACATGGGCCAAAATAATTACCCATCTGACGACTAGCTGCTCAATAGCGCTAGTCGCCAGAATTATTACCGTGTTAATGAGAATTCTACACTGATCCCAGACTGACAGGCAGGAAACAGCGCAAACATCTTTCCATAGTGATGTCTGCATGCCTGCGCTGTCAGTCCCAGCCTGCTCTAGGAGGCGTTGCTAGGAGCTGCATGGTACCAGAAGGGACTGACAGCGCAAGCGCAGAGACATCACTATGGAAAGATGTCTGTGCTGTTTCCTGCCTGTCAGTCCGGGAGTGGTGTAGAATTCTCATTAACGCGGTAATAATTCTGGCAACTAGCGCTATTGAGCAGCTAGTCATCAGATGGGTAATTATATGGGGCCATGTTAGCAAGGGGTGGTAGTTCCGCTTTAAGAGAAGATTAGATGCATTTTTCTTTTCGTTATAGCAAGCTCAGGTAAGCATTATACTGCTATTGCAACCTCAGTATAATGTTAACCACAGCCTACTTTAACGCTAGAAGCCGTTCACAGCACATGGAAGGGAAGCGTGAACGCGCTACCTGGGGCAGTTGGGAGGGAGGTGGGAGGAGAAATAGGATGTGCAGATAATGCGGAAGTGCACAGGCTAGAAAATTAAATAACTGCAAAAGGATTTACATTAAAAGAAAACAAAAACAGCTTCCCTAATAATTCTTTACTAACAAAACCTATGGGCAAATTTTTTTTTTAGGTGATACATCCCCTTTAAGTATACTCGAGCTACCGGAGTAAATTAGCTAAAGTCAGGAGAACATAGCCAGTCTTTTAGTTAGGGTAGGGTTTTAATGTTTGTTTAACCCTTTGAGTGCCAAAGGGATTCTAATGCGTTGGGCAACTACTGCCAATCAAAGGGTTAAGCTTAGTTCACACACATGAATTGAACAAAATGGTTTTATCATTATAATGTCACCCATGTCAAGCTTACTTGGAAGTTAGCCATAATGTATGGATGGCATTGATGTTCCTCATACTTCTGGCCCGTAAAGGGTTAAATAAGGGAGATAAAAGAGAAAATCAATATTCCACAGTAGAATTGAAGTGGTTAACCATTTAAGTTCCAGATGGACATGAAGAGAAAAAAATAAATATATTTGGCATATAAGGACTAGTGTTGTGCAGTTCATTGCTTACCAATAGTTTACAAGTCGGGTGCTTAAACGGTTAAGCAAAGACAGTTTTACTCCTTATGAAGTGTAATGTGCTCTATATGTTACATGATGCTGTGCAAGTATTTTCCCATATAATTTTTTGGCTTCCCTTCTTGCACGTTTACTCTGATGCGTCATTTGATAAATGGCACGAATGCAAACATACAAGAAAGTTTATCCGAGAATAGAAACTTGGCCTTTGATAACTTGACCTCTTTATATTTCTACAGAAGTTTACATTCTTCTTTCTGTGTGAGCAGTTGTGCTGTGTAATATCTACACTTGTACATGCATTTATTATTTAGATCAGTGGATATTCTAGAAACGTACAAGGGTCAAAGGAAACAGATTTAAAAATGGTGGACAGTGGAATGAAGACTGAGGCTGAGGAATTCTGGGACAATCCAACATGTAAGCATTCCTATCGATTTAACCCTATGAGTTCCAGTAAGGTATCCAATGTTGCAATGTATGGGATGCCTCTCTGGCACTTAAAGGGTTAAACATGGACTTTAACACCTTGAATGCTAGAGAGGACTCCAATATATTGCCTGAGTGAACGATTTGCATGGTGGCCCAATAGCTTGCCATGCAAATCCACTTTGTTGCGTTTCTGTGTTTAACCCTTTGAGGACCAGAGAGGTATCCATTACATTGTGAACACTGAAATGCACAGCCCTGCGGTCCTGAAGGAGTTAACACAGGAATGTTCTGTTAAGCTGCTTTTGAGCTGCATGATGCTTGGCAAAATTGCCCATGTGCACAGCCAAATGTGCAGTAACGCAGTCTCATTTCAGGCATTGAATACCTCATTGGCAGTCAAAGGGTTAAGTCACTGGTGCCAGCTAGCATTCCGATATTTTGGAAACTGACAACTAAGCCCAGCCATGTGCATGCACCCCTCAGCCCTACACACTCTGCCCTTTCCACAGATGGCAAACACACAGAAGCATTTAAAGAGTAAATAACTTAAATATATATAAAGGGTTACCCTAAATGTTACCTTAGGCCCAGGCCAAACACAGCTGGATGGATCAAGCCCCTGGAAAATTCATGAGCAAAACAGTAGCAAAAATAGCATAACCGGGGTACTAAAACGTTGGGCATTATTCGGCTGTACCATAGGTTGATAAATAAACAGTCCCCAACCTTTCATTGATTTAACTGGGGCGATTAACACCTTGAATGCTAGAGAGTCCTGCAGTGAATTGCAAAGCAGTGCGTCGGACATGTCTCTAGCATTCAAGGGGTTAAAAACAACCATATAAATACTAAAAAAAAATGTTTTTTCTCTAAATGATGCAGTTGGTTTCACCCAGAATGGTTCTCCATTAACTTCTTGGAGGAGGTGATACAGACAAGAAGAAGAGGAGGTACTGGGGGTTATGCACTAAGGAGTGATAAAGAGGAGATAATGTGGAGATAACTTCTCCAATTCCTATGCTATTCTTTGGAGCCAATGCACTAAGATCTCCAAACCTGGATAAATCTTAGTGCAGTAGCTCCATAGAATAATATAGAACTTGAGAGTGTAGAACACTAGAGAAGTTATCTCCGCCTTATCCCCTCGTTATCACCTCTTTATCACACCTTAGTGCATCTCATCCAGCATCTTCAGTGATATCACTTCTCCAATACCTATGTTATTCTATGGAGTCATTGCACCAAGATCTCCAAAGTTGGATAAATCTTAGTGCATTGTCTCTATTGAATAACATAGGAATTGGCAAGTTTAGAACATTGGAGAAGTTTTCTCAGCTTTATCATCTGTTTATCACCTCACTATCACACCTTAGTGCATCTCCCCCAACGTCTCCAGTGACATCACTTCTCTAATTCCTATGTTATTCCAGAGAGCCTATGCACTAATATCACTCCCACTTGAAAACTCTTAGTGCGTTGGCTCCATAGAATAAAATCACTGGAGACGTCACCTCCACTTTATCACCTGTGTATCACCCCTTAGTGCATCTCCCCCCTTGTCTCTCAGTTATCTAATAGGGTACAAGATAATGAGTGGAAAATGTATTGTTTGCCCTTGGATTTAGGTGCTAAACAAAAATAAAGCAGTTAAAGCCTTATTTTATACCATATGATGCCTCTCCTTTATGTTTCACAGCAGAATGTTTGCTATGTATTTTGCATACAAATACTCGTGACAGTCTAGCTCATGACATGTATAGACAAGAGAAATAACTCTGTATTGTGGCCAACACAGGAACACAGAGATTTAGAGAAGGGGAAATTAAATCATTTGATGCTAACGTTTGTGTTTTTCTATCCAGTTTGTGTCCCAGAGCTCAAAGTATCATTTGTGAGATCATTAATGACATTTCCAAACTTATGTGGACTTAGTAAAAACACAATTCAATGATTCTACACTGTTCCCAATCCTAACTCTTCATTGTTAAATCAATTCCATGTGTATACAAGAAAATGACAATATAGCTGGGTATATTAGTAAATTAACCTGTGAGTGCCAGAGGGGTATGCAACGCAAATGCATTGAGTACGCCTCTGGCACTTACAAGGTTAAGTCCAACTGACAGAAAGTGTGTGAAAGCATGAATCTACCCATGTAGCTCTGTTGGCTTCGTACCCATGGGCATACACATTGGGGTATGCCATGGAGTGTATAATGCCATTGTTATGACTTTAATACATGCAAACGCCTCCCATTCCCAATTTTTCTTTGCCAAGTGAGTACTGAGACACAGAGGAAAGAAATACTCCAAAACAGCAATGTGCTTCAGCACTGCCCTCCCATTGGCACAAGCAGTGTACAATGGACAACGTTTTTCTTAACTAACTTAGTAAGTTGGAGTTAGGCAGGTATAGCCCTAAGGAACTGGATCCAGAGCTTTGTTTAGCACAGAATATTAAAGGGATAGGAATACTTCGTTTTATCTTTATTTTATTTTGTAGGCATTAACATGAAGAACGATATAAGTCTTATCTCTCAAACCTTTATGGTTTAAGAGATATTCACAAGCAAAGTATCCCCCCCCCCCGTTCAGACAGATCAGAAGGGAGGTGCCCAGGTAGACTGCAGAGAGGGACAATCTTCAATTAAGATAAGGGAAAAAGCTGAAAAACTTGTCAAGGGGGGAAGGGCTTTCATTCTTTTCATACAAAGAAGATTGTCCCCTTCTGTTATCTGTCTGGTCTTACAACCAGATTCACATCTGAGAAGAGATGGCTTACACTAGGTAAAAGGGGTGGGAGGGGAAACTTTGTTTGTGAATATCTCTTAAACCATAAAGGTTTGAGAGAAAAGACTTGTATCGTTCTTCATGGTTTTTTAATGCCTACAAAATAAAATAAAGTTAAAGCGAAGTATTACTATCCCTTTAACGGTATGCTTGCATCTTTTGTGAAGCTGAGAATTCTACATACTGATGGAGATTACAGTATATAAAGTTTATCAGCCCCTCGGATGCTAGCGATACCTCCAAAGCATTGCTTTGCGGTCCTCTGGAGATGTCACTAGCATTCAAGAGGTTAAACTTGGCCTATCACCTTTAATTTCTTCTGAAGATTCTAAAACTACATTCAAAACTGCATATGTATCATTCCAGTAAAAAGACAATGGGGGAGATTCACTAAGCACTGAGAAAGAGGTGATAACAAGACAATGGGGGAGATTCACTAAGCGGTGAGAAAGAGGTGATAATGTGGAGATGACTTCTCCAGTTCCTGTGTTATTCTGTATAGACACTGTGCACTAATCCAAAGTTGAAGACATTTTAGTGAATAGGCTCCATAGAATAACATAGGAACTGGAGAAGTGATAAACTGGAGAAGTCATCTCCACTATATCACCTCTTTATCATCGCATAGTGAATCTCCCCCAGCATATGGGTATTTTAGAGGATAGTAATACTTTTCTTACTGGTTCTTTCATTTTTTTTTCAATTTCATTCATATCAACCTCTGTACCAGACTCAGAAGCAGATGTCAATGAATGTCTCTACTTTCATATGTTTGAGTGAGATCTGTTGTGTAGGTTTTTTGCTTTTATATCTATATACAATTTATATTTATATACAAACTAACAGATTTTTTATTAGTTTAAATATTTAAAGGGATAGTAATACTTCATTTTAACTTTATTTTATTTTGTAGGCATTAAAAAAACATGAAGAATGATATAAGTCTTATCTCTGAAACCTTTATGGTTTAAGAGATATTCACAAAC
Source organism: Rhinophrynus dorsalis (assembly GCA_037306005.1). Classification (NCBI taxonomy): domain Eukaryota; kingdom Metazoa; phylum Chordata; class Amphibia; order Anura; family Rhinophrynidae; genus Rhinophrynus; species Rhinophrynus dorsalis. The sequence continues at coordinate 413,671,518 of CM074723.1, forward strand.
AAAGTATCCCCCCCCTGTTCAACCAGATAAGAAGGGAGATGCCCAGGTAGACTGCAGAGAGGGACAATCTTCAATTAAGATAATGGAAAAAGCTGAAAAACTTTTCAAGGGGGGAAGGGCTTTCATTGTTTTCATACAAAGAAAATTGTCCCCTTCTGTTATCTGTACTGTCATACAACCAGACTCACATCTGAGAAGAGATGGCTTACACTAGGAAAAAGGGGCGGGGAGGGGAACTTTGCTTGTGAATATCTCATAAACCATAAAGGTTTGAGAGATAAGACTTATATCATTCTTCATGTTTTTCTAATGCCTACAAAATAAAATAAAGTTAAAACGAAGTGTTACTATCCCTTTAAATTTCAGTTTTATAAATAATTCAGTTCTGTAATGCAAGTTGCTGGATCTTGCATTGAAATGATGCTGTTAAAGGGATAGTAATACTAATGATAATGCTAAACGGAGCTTGCTGTAAATATAGACATGATACACACCACTACGAAAGGAAGCGTGAACGCTCTTCCTACAAGCTCAGTATAATGATAAATGGAGCTTGTTGTAAATATAGACATGATGCACACCACTACGAAGGGACTAGGAAGTCCTGCGGCGCTGTGCCGCAGCTAGCCTGTGCTGCAGAATGCGGAAATGGGTCCCAGGAAGGTAAATTTGAAAGCGATTTTCTCATTAACCATGGAGTCAAAATAAAAACAACCTGGCAATCTATAAACAACTAGTGTAAAAGCCTGTGTACACTGGCCAAAGTGCGCTAAAACTTGGAGCTCTGGGACTGGATTGACGGGCTCATGGGTTGCGGCCTACACAGTGTGGTGAGCCTCGATCTGTAGTGTGGATCAGTACGCTAGGGGACTCACTTGATGAGGCGCTAGACTGCTTTGCTCTCTGGGGGTGGAGTGTGTGCGTTTGGGCAGTCTCTACTGCGCATAACTGCATTGGACAAACATCTTAGCATTTTATTATATAGGATTACACAGCGCTAATAATATGGGACAGGGTTTCTTACTAGTGAAAGTTCTGCTTTCAGCAGATTTATTTAAGAGGGACAGATTGTGTAATGAAAATGATCAGCTATGTAGTACAACATAGTTTTAATGGCAAAAAAAATCAAGTTTGTAGATAATATGATTCATACAACTAGTCCTTTAACCCTTTTAGTGTCATGGGGGAGTGTAATACCTTGTATCGCTATATATTGCACACATATCTGAGTCAAAATGGGTTAACAGATTGAAATTTCCAGCTTTCTTTTAACCTGTTAGAAGCTAGAATGAAAGTTGTTAAGCTGTGATATAATTAAGGGGATTACTGTAGCCTAAAGAATAACCCTCAAGGCATTATACTGATAATAGACTGCAAAATATTGGGCAGTGCCCAAGAAGTATAGAGAAAACAGATAAAATCTCTTTCCAGACTCCTCAGGGTGCTGAAATACCCACATTTGTAGTGTATCATTTACATCTGATTATAACATTTTCCCCTAAAATAAAACATAATAAGATGGTATTTAACATGATTAGACATAAGTTCAAACATTAGATTTTCCATTTTTGAGCATATAATCAACGTGCAAATTACATTTATTTAATTGTCTAAAAGTACTGCTAATGACTTATCTTAACCCCTTCATTTGAAGAATGGCCTGCAACACATTTCCTATTTAAAGGTCAACATGTGTTTTAAGTCAGAAACAGATGTGATTTCCAGGATCTGCTGGGGATAGAGGTGCAGTTGCCTAATTCCTTGTAGACTGAGTATTTTTACCTGTCAACATAGGAGGAAAATAATATCTATATGTCTAAGACAGTGGTTCTCAAACTTTTTTCTTTGGTGGACCCTTTCCTATTTTTATGAAATACCTATAGAACCCTAACAATCAAACTCTTCATTCCCTTGTATGCTAAACCGTTTCCAATGCATTGCTTCACATCCAAGGAATTAAAATAATATCAGTGTCATATCAATTTGGGTGCTGGACGATACAGGTAATTTAAAGCTAAATTATTAGGCTAAAATTTTATCATTTAACATTAACCAGGCGATTAAAACATTTATTAAATTGTATATTGCATAATATATCTGTATTATATATATTTTAAGGAAGTCTATGTTCTAATGCTTATTACAAGATACATACTACAGAGAAGAAAAGTGCACTTTTGAAATATTAATATCTTCCACAAGCATGCTGGTAATCATAAAATGTCAAGTACCCACGTCTGGAACGAGGAATGGAAGGAAGGGACCTTCTGCAACTATGTGACTAGGGAGAGCTGCTAGAGCGTGGTGCCATAAGTGTATGCTTGTTGTGGCTTAAAACCATATCAGTATAGATAGATACACCTGCAAACCGAGTTATAACATCGGGAACGAGGCTCTTCAGCGCAGAAGACGTCAATGCCAAATTTTGAGGGCCACCTCAGCTGTGCTGGCCACACCAACATTCTGAATTGTGGGTGTAGCCAGATCAATCTCAGAGTTCCTACACAAGCTGGAGATCTTTCTAGCATCCTAGAGGTTGTTTTTTTTTCTTGTTGTGGACCCAAGGGTATTTTCTGCAGTAGGAAACAGTTGATGAAACTGGGTGTGGGGTTATGTGAAGAATCAGGGTGTGGTCATGGGTGGAGCTAAGGGCACATAGCATGCCCTGCCTAAGGGCAGCTGGGATGTAAATCTGGTTTAAATTCTAGAATCATCTCCAATGCAATGCACTGAAGTAATGTTTAGCATCCAGTGGGTAAAGAAACTCTCAACTATAGGCATCCTTTACATTTCTGTAAAGAAATCAACAGACTCTTGGGGCACTGGTACTGAAACATAATAAGACTCATCAGTATCATTAAATAATACTTGCAAGTGTAGCTTGCCAGATGGAACCATGTCCAGTCCACCAGGATGCTGTAAGAAGTTTAACCTGCTCAGAACTACAGGAAATAATTGTGATCTACAGTAGTTGCAAACTGAAACCAAAAGCCAAAAATATTGAATAATAACTAACAAAAAACAAACAAGGTACTCAGTGTTATAAATAAAATATAAATATGCAAACTTCATTCAAGGTGACAGGCCCACTTTAACTCTGCAGTATGCACTTATGATTTAGACACATATAATATTGTTTATTTTGGAAGCCCAAGCACTGTTTATTGGAGCCTGGTGAATAAGTTCCTGAAAGTTGCATTTTAATGTCTTTGTATGTTACTATGCAAAGAGCCTCCCATTCTGCATGCTCCTTGGAAGCAAACTGCATTCCCACAGAATCCCAGAGAAAACAGTTATTTTACTGCATCTTGGAATAGCTAGACAAGATTTACAGATGAACTGCTTTACAGCTGTGTCAGGACTGGACTTCATAGTAGAAATGGAAATAAAAAAAATCCATCAAAATCAACCTATCCACTAGATATTGATCCAGGAGGCATTAAAGGGATAGTAATGTTTCATAATAAAAGCAGCTCTAATTAATCATCATAGTATTTGGACTTTGGAGAGTGTTATTTAATTTCTGTCAGTTGTAGTTCCAGAGTAATTCAATGACAAAGTGTCCCCCTCCCATCCCTTTTACTGATGTAACATTTCTCAGCCAGAGCAGAAGGGAGGTGCCCAGGTAGACTGCAGAGAGGGACAATCTTCAATTAAGATAAGGGAAAAACCTGAAAAGCTTGTCAAGGGGGGCAGGAATTTCATTATTTTCATAGGAATAAGAGTGTCCCCTTCTGTTATCTGTCCAGTCTATAGACTGCATTCCACATCTGAGAAGAGATTGCTTACACTAGGTAAAAGGGGCGGGAGGGGAAACTTTGTTTGTGAATATCTCATAAACCATAAAGGTTTGAGAGATAAGACTTATATCATTCTTCATGTTTTTGTAATGCCTACAAAAAAATAAAGTAAAAACGAAGTATTACTATCCCTTTAACAAAACCTTATCTGATGCTAGTTCTACCAAAAAAAAGGAGGTGAGTTTATTCCATGAAAATTAAATCCTGAAATCTTAATTATCAGCGATCCTTGTGGATTGAAGTGAAGAATAGAGATGCCACCTCATTCTTATAATACTGAAAGCATAAGAAATACGCATGCCACTGGTCTGCAGAGGAACCACTGCAATCCTATAGTATTAATTACAGCCCTGAGCCTTGCAGTTTTCATGTATTCATATCTAAAGGTACGAAGTGGCAATATATATGGAAAAAAGCACAATACCCTTTCCTGTGTCCAGTGAAATAAATACCAGCTTCATTGCAGATGTGTGTGCAGCTCATTGCAAGGCAGTGCATTGTTCACTCCCCCTTGGTCCTCAAGGGGTTAGTGGTATCTGTTTCACTGGACACTGGAAGGAGAAGTGAGGTTTCTTTTATGAACTGGTGTGTCACTTCTGGATCCGGCACCCAGACTGAGGGAGAATGTCAGTGCCAGCATTACCTTGAGTATTCCTCTTTGAAGTGGTTTGGGTGAGATGTGAATACTAGTGGTGTGTACACAAACTCTTAAAGGTATAGTAATACTTCGTTTTATTTTATTTTGTAGGCATTAAAAAGCATGAAGAACGATATAAGTCTTATCTTTCAAACCTTTATGGTTTGAGAGTTATTCACAAGCAAAGTTTCCCCTCCCGCCCCTTTTACCTAATGTAGGCCATCTCTTCTCAGATGTGGAACCCAGTCCATAGACCAGACAGATAACAGCAGGTGACACTCTTCCTCCTATGAGAACAATGAAAGCCCTGCCCCACTTGACAAGTTTTTCAAGTTTTCCCTTATCTTAATTGAAGAGTGTCCCTCTCTGCAGTCTACCTGGGCACCTCCCTTCTGATCTGGCTGAACAGTGTTATGTCAGTAAAAGGGGCGGGAGGGTGATACTTTGTCATTGAATTACTCTTGAACTACAACTCTGACAGAATGGAAATAACACTCTCCAAAGTCCAAATACTATGATGATTAATTAGAGCTGCTTTTATTATGAAACATTACTATCCCTTTAAAGGGATAGTATTTTTTTTACAAACTTGAATCTTGTAGGCATTAACAAATAAAAACCAAATGCCAGCAGTCCCCTCTCTCAAACCTTTATAGTTTGAGAGATATTTGGCACCAAAGTTACCCCCCTCCCTCCCCTTTCCCTGACAACAGAGCTCTAGCTGACTGCAGGGAAATCGGGGATCATCGGAGGCTCTTCAGCAGAGCCAAGATCGCAATCTTGAAAAAGAGCTACTTCAGTGGAACGGTCTACAAAGTGTGCAATCTCGGCTCTGCTGAAGAGCCTCCAATGGTCCCGGGACTGGATTCCCCGCCAGTCAGCTAGATCGCCGATGTCAGGGAAAGGGGAGGGAAGGGGGAACTTTGGTGCCGAATATCTCTCAAACCATAAATGTTTGAGAGATGGGACTGGGGGCATTTAGTTTTATTTTGTAATGATTACAAGATTCAAGTTTGTAAGAAAAAAGACAATACTATCCCTTTAAGTAATTAAAGACTTTAATGTGGTTGTCTCACCTGTAGAATGTGCAAGAAAGTTGAGTAAAGTTACTCCTCTTTCCTCTGCTCATTACTTAATACAGGCATAGAGGAACACCCCCCGAAATGCCCACATTCTGTCCCATTGTGTACAGAGGGCCATTTTTGGTGTAATTAGCTCAGTAACTTGGCATGAGATGGGTCCAGCACCTAGCTTAGAACAGATTTATATTAGTATGCACCTCAGTCTGTTACCCAAACAAAATTCAAGAAATTCACAACAGTTTAATGAACCAGCCTATGCCAGAAATCCAGTGAAAAATATACATTAATGCACATGCATTTTTGTTTGCTATGCCTCTTTCTGGCTTGTGCTACCACACAATCAATTTATTTGAGGACTATTCCAAGGGAGTGTTTGGTCATTGTCAGCCTTATTTATCAGGCTAAAGTGATGCATTTCTGGATCAAACCATCTGCACCATAGAGGGGGGATTACAATTCCATAAATTCAAGTTTTGAATATACTTGGTTTGCTCTGGAATTACCCCTGTTTAGATTGATAAATAAGGCCCTTGGGCCCATATTTATAAAAGCAAACTCGATGTATTCGGGAGAAAATCAACTGCACCATTAGGGACAAATACAAATTCCTAAAGTCCCATGCACTTGAATATAGCTTTTTAACCCCTTGAATGCTAGAGGTTTGCACTGGAAACGTCTCTAGTATTCATGGGGTAAAAATTCCAATGTAAAGGGATAGTAATGTTTCACAATAAAAGCAGCTCCAATTAATCTTCATAGTTTTTGGGCCATAGAGAGTGTTATTTCAGTACTGTCAGGGTTGTATATCAAGAGTAATTGAATGATAAAGTATCCCTCTCCTGCCCCTTTTACTGATGAAACACTGCTCACCTCCAGATGGATCGATAAAAGGGACAATCTTCAGTGATCATAAGGAAAAACATGAAAAACCTGTCAAGGGGGAGGGTTTTCATTGTTCTCACAGTAAGAAGACTGTCCCTTGCTATGAGCTGTCGGGTCTTAAGACCAGATTCCACATCTGAGGGGAAGTGGCTTACATTAGGTAAAGGGGCAGGAGGGGGAACATTTATCATTCAATTACTCTTGTACTACAACTCTGACAGTATTACATAGTTACATAGTAATTTAGGTTGAAAAAAGACTTGCGTCCATCCAGTTCAACCCTTTTCCTATTCCTGTTTACCATCGCTGACCCAAAAGAAGGCATCTGACTCCAAATGGCAATCAGACTTCTCCCTGGATCAACAAGCCCTAACTAAATATTAATCCCAATACTAACGTACATAGCCCTCTATATTATGCTCTTTTAAATAAGTATCCAGGCCCCTTTTAAAGGCATCTAATGTATTTGATAGCACCACCTCCTCCGGAAGTGCATTCCATACCTTTATTGTCCTTACTGTAAAGAAACCCTTCCGCTGCTGTAGATTAAATCTCCTTTCCTCAAGTCTAAGCGGGTGGCCCCTTGTCCTGTGTACTGTTCTGTTAGTGAACAGGTCTTTTGAAAGCCCTTTATATGGGCCTTGAACATATTTATATAGCGTTATCATATCCCCTCTAAGCCGCCGTTTCTCTAGTGTGTACAAGTTTAACTTTTCTAGCCTCTCTTCATAACTAAAACTTTCCATTCCCCTTACTAGTTTTGTAGCCCTCCTCTGCACTTTCTCTAGTTCCATAATGTCCTTCTTCAGAAAGGGCGCCCAGAATTGAACAGCATATTCTAGGTGGGGTCTTACCATGGACCTGTAAAGAGGCATAATTATATCTTCCTCCCTTGAGTCAATACCCCTTTTAATACATGCCATTATCTTATTGGCCTTTGCAGCTGCCAGCTGGCACTGCATGCTACTGTTAAGTCTATTGTCTACCATTACTCCCAAATCCTTTTCATTGGTAGATTTCCCCAGAGAAACACCATTTAAACTATATGTTGCATTTTTATTATTATACCCAAAATGCATAACTTTACACTTGTCTATATTGAATCTCATTTGCCATTTGCCTGCCCAGTTACTCAATTTGTCCAAATCCTCTTGTAATGAAGTATTGAAGTATTGAAATAACACTCTCCATGGCCCATATACTATGACGATTAATTGGATCTGCTGTTTTTTGTGCAACATTACTGTCCCTTTAATTCATAGGATTTTTTATTTCTCCCCTATAGTGCAGATGGTTTACTTCAGAATGACTCCAATTTATAACTATGGGTCATTGTCTTATTGTTTATGGTCGGCAACTTCTTAGCAATATTGAGCATACATTTCTCACATATGATTTTGCTAGTAATACACTTTAGTTTTCAGCCAACTTACTAATTTCATTTATATATATTTTTTTCTAATTTATGGAAAGACGTGACAGCTCATTTGTGGTGGTGGGGGGGGGGTTAATAGGAATTTACCATTAAGTGGTGTGATTCAGTCTCTGGAATGACTCAAATCTAATTTGATATTTGATGCAAGTGTACCGAGGATTACTCAGAGCTTGAAACAGTAAAGATTTTTTTTGTGACAAAACCAGGAATTGAGAATCAAAAGCAAAATGTGTTTTTGGCTTTTATTAATTTAAAAAAAAATACCAAATGTGTCATATATTTAAATATATCCTTCATAAAAAGTATGATTGTTTATACAGCTAAAGTTAATCATATTTCAATCAAATATAAAGATAATCTAAAAATATAAAGTTTGACGTTTAACCCTTTGAGTGCCTGAGGGGTACGAAACACATTGCAAAGCAATGTGTTGCTTTCACCACTGGCACTCAAAGGGTTAATACGACTACAAGGCAGATGCTATGAAGCTGATGTTTTGGGAAGAACTGGAGCAATTCTGGAGCAGACTAACTGCACAGCAGGTTAAAAATAGACCCCCAAATTCTTGTTGATTTAACCTTTTGAGTGCCAGAGGGCTACACAATGCATTTATGTACTCCTCTGGCACTTAAAGGGTTAAATGGGGCACTTAAACTTGTGAATGCTACATTGGTCTTCAGAATATCTTTTTAAAGGGAAACTCTCACCTCATTTAAAGTCCTTCTTATTCAAATCTTGCTTCTGTATTAATGTTAAATCCGGTATGTTATTTTATTTTAAGCAATGCTTTCTTGGAGATATACGCGTTATAATGTAAGGGCATGACGTTACTTTCGTACAGGCTGCGGCACCACTAAGTGCCACAGCCTGTCAATCTTTGACTCTTCCCCTCCCCAGTTGTTCCCCATTACCATCTCCTCCTCTGATGGAGGAATCCAGCATGTGAGCTGGAGGAGCGCACTCAATGGGAAGAGATTGATCCAGCTCACATGCTGGATTCCTCCGTCAGAGGAGGAGGTGGTAATGGGGAACAACTGGGGAGGGGAAGAGTCAAAGATTGACAGGCTGTGGTATGTAGTGGTGCTGCATCCTTTACTGAAGTGACGTCACGCTTAGATTATAAAGTGTATATCTCTGTGAAAACATTGTTTAAAAAAAAAATATATATATATAAAATATATATACTGGTTTTAACATTTGTAGAGAAGAAAGTTTAGAATATGAAGGACTTTAAATGAGGTGAGATTTCATCTTTAATCTTTGTCTTGTTTTAATTAATTTTTTATGTAGAAGAATTACAGCAAAATTGGTATACAAATGGGACATTACAGTAAAATATAAACTGTAAAATAAACTGGCCACCATATCCCAAGAGCAGGTATTTGCTGCAGGGGCATTGGGACCAACATAGCCGAGGAACGTCTCACAAGGCTCTCTAGGTGGATACCTACTTTTATTACTGGGAAAAATGTTGCTGTGTAAAAGGGTTAACTTTAGTTATCATACATGAGATATTGCAATCTCTTAGCTCTCAGCTCAATCTGTATAATTAAAGGGTTAGTAATGTTTGAAATAAACTTTATTCAGTATGGTAGATTTTACAAAAATAAATTATTTGGAGAAAGTCCCATCTCTCAAACCTTTATGGTTTGAGAGATATTTGCTGCTAAAGTTCCCTAAAAAGGACTACTTCAATGGAACAGTCTAAAAAGAACTACTTAAAGGGGAACTACCACCCCGCAATAACTTTACATTAATTAATTCTTCATCTGGCGACTAGCTGCTTAGTAGCGCTAGTCGCCAGAAATATTACCTGGTTTCAAAGATTTTCCAGTTTTTCGGAGGCTCACAGAAGCAGGAAGCACGGACATCTTGTCACAGTGATGTCCGTGCGCCTGCACTGTCAGTCCCTTTTGGAGCCGGCTGAAAAATTGCAGCCTCCGAAAAACTGGAAAATCTTTGAAGCAAGGTAATATTTCTGGCGACTAGCGCTACTAAGCAGCTTGTCGCCATGTGAAGAATTAATTAATGTAAAGTTATTGCGGGGTGGTAGTTCCCCTTTAACTGGAACGGTCTACAAAGTGTGCTTGCAAACCAAGCACAGGACACTTTGTATACCATTCCAATGAAGTAATTCTTTTTAAAGTTTGCTAGTTCGGCTCTCCTACATTGCCGCCGGCTGGTCCCAGGACCGTAGTCGCCTGCTGTCAGCAGAGCACTGAGGTCAGGAGAAGGGGAGGGAGGGGGGGAACTTTAGCACCGAATTTCTTTCAAACCGTAAAGATTTGAGAAATAGGACTTAAATCCAAATATTTTATTTTTGTAAAATCTACCATACTGAATAAAGTTTATTTTTTGCATTACTAACCCTTTAGTGTAGGAATATAAGGGGAGATTTATAAAAAGTGTTCTTGTTTGTGTTTGTGAATGGATCTTTAAAATGTCCTTATTCCTTATTATTATAAGTGTTGATACTTATAAAGTATTCTAATTACATTTATAAACGTGGTGACCGTAAATTATAAGAACAGATCAGACATGGCCTTAAATATTTGGAGCAAATTCGGTTGCACAATTGTTGCAAAATAGCGACATTTCTTTATAAATACTTTTTTTTTTTTTTTTACAAACTTCCTTACTCCGTTTTTTTAAAAACATACTACACGGTGTTATGTCCTCCCTAACTGCCCTTAAAGGCATAGTAACACTTATAAAGTCAAATTTATATTGTAAGGTTTACCTTCCTGAGAGGGGTTTTAGTCAAAAGTTATAGCAGCTCAAACTAGCATTTTTTTAGGTGCAATATCTCAATGGCCTGAAATTATACAGCGGCGCTGTTGCTACATCATACTATGGACAGCTCTGGTCACTTGACCATAAATTTCCATAGGATGTGTAGCACCAGCTCCACCGTACAATTTCAGGCCATTGAGATATTGCACCTAAAAAATGCTAGTTTGAGCTGCTATAAATTTGAATAAAACCCCTTCCACCAGAATGAGTATCCTTGTTTTACTCAGGAAGATAACCCTTACAATATAAATTTCACTTTATATTAAGTGTTATCATCCCTTTAGTACGTTTATAACTAACAGCAATAATCTTACAGCTATTTCAACACATCTTTTCCATTAACTTCACTTTTATAAATCTCCCCCATTGAGTTCAGGTCAGCACAGTGGATATTACAGTATGCACTTATATCTGTTCAGGCAGACAGTTTCAGAATGATTATGGCACAGACCAGTCATGAGCAACATGAGGCTGTTCAGCTGTTTACAGACAACAGCTCCCAGCCAAGTGTTGTCAGGGAATGATGTGCGTTGTAATCTGGCAGCAGCAGCTGGGGAACCTCATGTTGTCCACCACTGGACAGACTTCTCAATTATATCCACTGTCAGTGGTGTTTAGGGACATAACATGTTTATGTGTTGGATTCTGTTGGAGGAGATAGTTATATCAGTTGATTTGATTAGAAGATTCGGGACTACAACCCCCATTATCCCTTACCAGACCATAGCTGTTTGGGGATGATGGGAGAGGTAATCCCCAACAGCTGAAGAGCCATGTGTTGCCCACCCTTGTTCTAGCCTTGGATAACAGAGATGCAGTTGCATTGGCCCTTTTAGTATGAAACAGGGAGTTAGCAAAACATTTTCAACCATTGCCTATTGTCATTGGGGCTGATGTATTAAGAAAGCGGGGCAAATGTGGAGAAATTTTATTTAAGTACTTGCAAAAGAAAAGAAAAAACTTCAAAATACATCTTCAATATTATAGAAATAAAGCGTACATCAACACACACAAACACTAAAAAAAGAAAATAACAATACAAACATAAAACAAGAAGGAAGAAATACTAAAAAACCGGGTACTCACTTAAAACTGTGTGAACCTTTCTAAAAATATCCAAAAATAACTCAAAATCTAAGGGAGTGCATAAGAAATAGAAAGCCTCACCTCCAAAAGACGTCAAACAGAAGAATTCAGGGTGGATCAGTCTTGATATTTCCCCATGAAGATAGCCAATTAGCTCTTGATGTTGAACGTCTTTCAAGTTCCCGAAGCTTCCCCACCTCACCCAAAATATCGTGCACTACCACCTGACAGGGAAGGACTTTTTGTCTAATAGAAACCTGATACCGTGCCGTCCATGTGAAATAGTGAACTGCACTAACTAAAAAAATGATGCTCAAATCAAACCCACTATATCTTTGAAAATTCCCATAAACCCACTCAAAGTAACTCAAACCTGAAAGGCAAGGTATTCCTAAGGCGTTTGAGACCCTTTTGTAAACCTCTATGTTAAATGGGCATTCAAACAGAAAGTGGTCCATAGTCTCAACTCTGCCGGAACACTCCTCTCGTGGACATCCACGATCATTGATGTTTCTGTACTTGATATTCCCACGAACATAGAGCTTGCCTTGGAAAGATAGCCAGACAATGTCCCTGAATTTAGATGGAACCCTCTTGGAATTTATATTGGCCAAGCCAACTTCCTTAAAGGGATAGTATTACTTCAAAATTACTATCCCTCATATTGTAGCCCTTAATAAACTGAGTTAAATGACACCAACGGCATCTCTCAAACCTTTATGGTCTAAGAGATAGCCGCTTTCAAGAGGAGGCTGTTCAGCAGAGCCAATATCTCATTATGGAAGGAAAAATGATTAATTGAAACAGTCTTCTACGTGTGCTTGGTAACCAAGCACACGTAGAAGACTGTTTCAATGAATCATTTTTCCTTCCATAATGAGATATCGGCTCTGTTTAAGAGCCTCCACCTGTCCCAGGACCAGATTCCCCTGCTGGCAGCAGAATACTGACAGCAGGGGAGACGAAACTTTGAAAGCGGCTATCTCTTAAACCATAAAGGTTTGAGAGATGCCGCTGGTGTCATTTAACTCAGTTTATTAAGGCCTACAATATGAGGGATAGTAATTTTGAAGTAATACTATCCCTTTAACTTTGTCTAGGCAATCCCTCAGAGCTAGTGAAACCTGAAAATGAGAGCCCAGAACTCTCCTATCCAAATTATGTCTGGAGAGTGAACTAACCTCAGACATCGTCAGATTCCACTGCCTCAAAGCTCTCAATCCCTGTGCAACATAGGCAGGAAAGTAGCCACGAGGGGCCCGAAAGCACGTTACTTACCACCTTCTTCCAGGTTAACAAGAAAAGGAGAAACCCATTCTCTAAAGATGTGTACCCATCCAGGAGTCTTCTCAAGAAAAAGGCTTCCAAATTTCAACTTAACAAAGGTGTTCACAAAGAACACAATTGGATTGACCATAGCCAAACCTCCTTCGTGCCTGGACAGGTAAGTAACACCTCTTCTGATCAGGTTTAGTCTATTTCCCCACAAAAGCTGAAAAATAGATTATAGATCCTTGCATAAAAAGAAGGTTGCAAAAGACAGGTATTACTGACAAAAATGAAAACTGGTAAGAGATAAGTTTTGATATGGTCAATCCTTTCCCACAAGGTCAACTTCCATTTCTTCCACCTCTCCGCCATACGAAAGCCAATGGTCAGCCGCTCTTCCCAGTTCAAAGAGGCATAATAACCTTCCCCAAATTTAATGCCCAAGATTTTAATTTGGTTCTGAGCCTCAAGGAAACCCTCTGGAATGGGAAATTCTCCTCCCCCTTTTCCTAACCAGAAAACCTTACTCTTATTGTGGTTGATGATTGATCCAGACACAACTGAATAGTGGTGTAAGACATCCACCACCACTGCAGCCTCCCCAGTAGAAGAAACTACAATGGTAGCATCATCTGCATAGGCGGTTACCTTCAAAGGAATACCACTCAATGTGCTACCTTCGATGAAAGGGGTCAATGGCAAACACATATAGGAATGGGCTCAAGGGGCGACCTTGTATTACCCCAGAACCTACCCTAAAGTTCTCACTTTGCCATCAGTTAACAAGAGGGAAGCTCTCTTCCCCTTTGTACAATACCTGAAGCCAACTGACAAATTTATCAGGAAGACCATACCTCCGCAGTATTGACCAAAGGTACTCATGATTGACAGTATCAAACGCTTTAGACTGATCAAGTACCCAAAAAAATTTTCCCCAACCTTTCATTCTGTGGCTCTCAATGGCCTCCCGGATTTCAAGGACTGCAAAAAAAATGCTACGACTCTTGACAGAATAGTATTGGGAGGGGGAGAGGAAGTGGCTGGAGACAGACACCAAATGACTGAATAAAATCTTTGCCAAAATCTTTCTATCAACATTGAGAAGTGCAATAGGTCACCAATTCTCAATAGCCAAAGGATCAAGCCCCTTTGACGGAAGAATAAGGGCTGACTGCCTCATGGAAAGCAGAAGTAGACCCCCTTCCAGACATTCATTAAAAACCTCCATGAGGCATGGAACCAAAATGTTGGAGAAAACTTTAAAAAACTTGGCTGTCAAGCCATCAAAGCCTGGGGATTTCTTAGCATTCAAACTTCTTATCGCATCTTGGACTTCCACTACTGTTATTTTTTTCTGTCAGATGATCAAAAGAAACGCTCACATCATCAGAGAGAGGAGTCTGATCCAAAAAGGAGGACATATGGCTTTGGCAGAGCCGTCCCTCTGACAGAAGGCTCTCATAAAAGTTCCCAATGATCCTCAGAATCCCAGACTTTGTCTTGACAAAGTTCCCTGAAGGATCATGCAGGCCATAGATTGTTTTAGCTGCAGCCTTCTCTCTACAATTCAAATAGGGATCAGGTGAGTGATAAACCCCATAATCCCTCTTCTGAATCAAAGAAGAGAGGCTGTCATATTGGTACTACTTCATCAGAGATTTGACTCTAGATATTTCTCTTGGGTCCCCCCTCTCTGAGACCAGATAGTCCAACTTCTTCTTGAAGCCAAGATAGGTAAGATTCTTTCAATTCTGTTGAGAACTGGATACATCATGAAAGAACTTTCAGGTCCGAAACGTAACCACCTCCCACCACGCTGGCCTTGAATTGCAGAAATCCACAATGGATTCCAGGCCTTGAAAGAAGTCCCTAAAGGATTGTCTAATTCTTTCTTCTTCAAGGAGATCTGAATTCATACACCAAAGGCCACGACCTCTCTGAGGGGTTTCTGAAATATTCAAAGAATATGATAGACAAAGGTGATCAGAGAACTCTATCGGTGTGAGCTCAGGAGCCAACGTCCGTGAGTTCTTCTTCGAAAAACCTATCTATCCTACTCTGCCATCTTCTTCTAAAGAAGGTGTACCCAGTGTGGTCTGGGAGGTGTCGAATATGCACATCGACCAGACCGGCATCCCTACACATACTATTTAAAAAATATCTGGAGCAAACCAACTACACCATAGGGGACAAAAAAATCATATTGCTTTAAAGAGATTAATTTAAGTTTTGATAATACATCATAGTTTTTCAGCAATGCAGAGTGTTATTACAATGCTGTAAGCTGTGTAATTATAGTATAAAGTGTCTCCATCCCACCCCCTTTACATACATAATGCTGCCTCCCCTCAGATCTGGAATCCGGTAATCGGACTGGACAGATCGCAATGAGGGACAATCTTCTGGCTGTGAGTACAAGGAAAACTCTGCTCCCCACCCGCCACCCACCCTTGACGAAGAAGGGCAGGTTTTTCCTTATGCTGACAGAACACTGTCCCTCATCTCTCTGAGAATTATCTAGGTAAAAGGGGTGGTAGGGGGCAACTTTACAATATAACTAGATAGATTGCAGCATTATAGTAATGCTCTCTGCATTGTTGCAAAACTATGAGGTATGATCGAAGTTTAATTTATCTAGAAACATTACTATCCCTATAAATGGGGCTAGAGAGGTCTCCATCACAATGTGAAACAATGTGTTGGAAGCGTCTCTGCTATTCAAGGGGTTAAAAACCCCATTTGAATCAGTAGGAATTTGTGGGGGTTTTATTTGTTTCCTGTCATGCAGTAGATTTACTCCAGAATTGCACTTTTTTCCTTAGCCTCAGTGTGTCCCATTATTGCTCATGTATCAGTGTTGTGTGTATAGCCCATATTAATGGAAGCAACAGGGCATTTATAATTTATATTAGGCTTGCTGGAGTCTACATTCAGCCTTTTTGGGGATCAAAAAATTTAGTTCCCTCTGCTGGCAGTGAGATGAAATGCATCCTGGAATTCTGTGCCGTGAAAGCCCTTCTATAGCATCTGTGGGAGCAGCATGCACAGGCCATGAGACTAAACAGCAAGATGTCAAAGTATCTCATTTAAGTCAGTCTTGCTAAACTAGTGTGGGAATATTGGGGATCTCATTACAGTCTCCCATTCTTGTTCACAATTTATACCCAACTTCATGGGCAAATCTATTGCCAGGGAAGCAGTCCTGCCTGTAGGGTAATGTCAATGTGAGTAGTTGCCCTTTAAGTACATCTTTGTAAACTGGAGAATTCTAATTTGTGGTTTTGGTGGGTAGATCTAAGATATCAGCAGCACGATCGATTTTGAAGTTTAGTAAACCCTGGTCTGTCACACTGAAATATGATCTGACGTGTACGTTGCGTTCTTCATACATCATTACTGTAGCTTCAACTTTATTCTTCAGTGACAAACCTCAATGCCTCTCGTGTGGAGTGTGTCTGACTCATAGGAAGGGCATCTGACTCATACATGCATCTAAGTCAATGTTATTTAAGTTGATGAATCATCTACAGACACACTTCCCCGTGTTTTTTTTAATAATAAAAAAAAATTCTCAAGTTTCCCCTACTTTTTTGTAACTTAGTTTACCATGCAAATTTGAATTAAAATGAGATCTGCTTTTTTAACTCATTGTTTTACAATGATCGTTTTTCTTATTTAAATAGTGCGACTTGCCCTTTTCATTCCACGGATAGTGAAAGTGTAAGGACATTGTCGCATGGGAAAAAAAAGATATAAAAAATGTATTTAACCTTTTGAATGCCAGAGGTATGCAACAATTTGTTGGATACCTCTATGGCACTCAGAGAGTTAACAAAAAAAAACCAAACAGATGCACATTTATTTATTTATTAGCTCTTTGCGTGAGCAATGCTTTTTCTTTGAAATGAATTGCATACCGCGTTTGCAAAGTGAATGAATAGTTGTTTATAGATAAAGAATGGTAGCGTTACAAGAATAACACTTTATATAATCAGTGACTATAAATGAAGCAATCATATTTGCAACATTGTTGAATACAAATTCTCATGTTTGTAAATAAATTGAATAAAGTATAGTGATGACTAAAATGTGCTTTTAAAATTGCATTGTTTCCGATATGTTAGCTGGATTCCACTTATCTCTGGACGTTATCTTAACCCTTTGAGTGCCAGTGGGGAGTCCAACGCATTGAAAACCCCTCTGGCCCGCAAAGAGTTAAATTTACCATTAATTAAAGCGGAACTACCACCATAGGTAAAGTCGCCCTGCAGTAATTAGGAAGGTGGCGACTAGCTTAAAGCGGAACTAACACCGCTAACAAACCTTGTCTTTAATAACTCCCTATCTGGCAACTAGCTGCTTAGTAGCGCTAGTCGCCAGAATTATTACCTCTTTATGAAGAAATTTGAAGTGATCCTCGGCTGACAGGCAGGACGGAGCGCGGACATCTTGCCTTAGTGACGTCCGCGCGCCTGCTCTGTCAGTCCCAGACAGCTGTAGGAGGCGTTGCTAGGAGCCATTCAGCTCCAGAAGGGACTGACAGCGCAGGCGCACGGACGTCACTAGGGCAAGATGTCCGCGCTCCGTCCTGCCTGTCAGCCGAGGATCACTTCAAATTTCTTCATGAAGAGGAAATAATTCTGGCGACTAGCGCTACTAAGCAGCTAGTCGCCAGATAGGGAAATATTACAGACAATGTTTGTTAGCGGTGTTAGTTCCGCTTTAATAATAGTTATATTACCTCTCAGAACTACAAGTTTCTATAGAAATCATTAATCTTCTGAGACTGAAGGCCAGGTTAGTGCAGTCTGAGCGCCTGCGCCATCAGTCCCTTACGGTGCCTTTCGGGACAGTGCGTTGCTTCTGAATGGAGACCGGGACTGACAGCGCAGGCACGCAGACAAGATGTCTGCACTGATACCTGGCTTCTGGTCTCGTAAGATTACGGATTTATATAGAATCTTGTCATTCTGAGAGGTAATGTAATTATTATTAAGCTAGTCGCCACTTGCCTAATTATTGCTGGGCGACTATACCTGTGGTGGTAATTTCTCTTTAAAGTACAAAAAAATGTATGTTAAAAATGATCATTTTTAACTCAGATGGGAAAGCATGGAAATTCAGGGATGTTTTGTTGAATTTTAACGCTACACCCCCCTGTACTATTTAATGACAGGAAACATGAGAATAAATGCAATTAGAGAAAATCATGAATGGGGATCTGAAATGTATCAAACTGTAGCCCTGAATTTTCATGGTCTTGTATGAATGAGAGAACTTTAACGGGTTTCCAGGTGCGTTTTTTTCCTTTTAATGTCCGTTAGTTTTTATACAGTTATTTATAAAGGTATAGTTCAGTTTTAAGTAATTAGTGGACCCTGGTAACATTTGTGGTTTAGTACTGAAATGACCTTGCGGGGGTGGTAAGGCTTCATTGCAGTGTGTGGGGGGTTATGACTCAACAGAGGAGGAGTGTAAAGATCGCTGGATGGGAGGAGACAGAGCAAAGGCAGGGCAGAACGGAAGTGGGCAGGGTCACAGGAACTCTCAGTACTCAGAGAAGGAGTCTGTGGCTTAAGGGATACTAATTTCCCATAGAAAAATTGTCTAGTTTTGTAGATGAAAAAAAAACTATATGCCACAAATCCTATCTCTTAAACCACTATGGTTTGAGAGATATTCGTATGTAAAGTTCCCCCCTCCCTCCCCTTCTCCTGACGTCAGCGCTATGCTGACAGCAGGAGATCCCGGTCCTGGGACCAGCCGGCAGCTCTGCCGCAGAGCCGATATTGCGTTATTTAAAAAGTATTACTTTATTGCAAAGGTCTACAAAGTGTGCTTGGTTTGCAAACACACTTCGTAGACCGTTCGAATGAGGTAGTTCTTCTTAAATAACGTGATTTGGGCTCTGCTGAAGAGCCTCCTCGAGTCGGCCGACTCGAATCTCCTGCTGTCAGCTGTAAAGTAGGGGAGCGAGGGGGAAACTTTCGAAGCGAATATCTTTCAAACCATAGCGGTGTCTTCACTGGGAGCTTGTGGCACTGAGTTACTAATGGCCAGAAAACTTCAGTGTCTTTTGTGGAAACTATGTGCATGGTATGTTCTGTTTTTGTTCTGCCAGGCATGGCAATTAACCCACTATGATTATCCAGTAATATTCACAAAGCTGGGCCTGCCTGTGAAGCAATGTGTTGGAGACCTTTCTAGCATTCAAAGGGTTAAAAGCCCTTTTAAATCAAAGAGAACTTGGGATTTTTTATTAGTTCACTACAGCAGTTCATTTCCCTGGGATTGCACCCCCCAAGACCTATAGAGAGCAAATACAAATCCCCATTGATCTCTTTAACAGCATGTAAGAATGTAAGCGGTCCATTTAAATGAACATACATTTGGGAAATTTGCATTTGTAATATATGGTGAATTTGATTTACTCCAGAATTATTCCAGTTTTCGTTTGAACAGAGAGCTTCTTGATTTTTAACCCCTTGAGGTCCAGAAAAGGTACACAACGCATTGTGAAGCAATAAGATGTTCACGCCCCTGGTCCTCATGCGGTTAAATGAAAAGTTGTGTGTATGTTTCTTTAATTTTCCAGACATAGGATTTTAATATATTACCACATTAATTTTTCTTCCAGTGAACAAATCTAGTTTTTACTCACAATAGGGCCAGAATATGCATTTTGCATGCTTATCTGCTGAATCTATTAACATTACTGATCTAAAAAAAAAACCAGCGCCTGGACTTCTAATGATTAACTTAACCACATTCACAGCTTTAGAGCGAATGGATGGACATGACGTTTTGCTTTCTGGCAGACACACAGTGGTCTTTCGGCAACATTTTTTGAAGACCTTAACCCCTTGGATGCTAGAAAGGTCTCCAGTTCATGCTTTGAATGCTAACATCCCGTGGATTGCCTGAGATGCAATTAAATTGTTGTATCAAAATACTGCGGTTTGTTATTTTAGCTTATTATTTAAATTGGGTCAACCCAAGTTAATTCCGTACTGGCAACCAAGAACGTTTCCACTATTTCTGTTGTTATTTATTTACTTTTAAAGGGATGGTAATGTTTCACAAAAGCAGCAGCTCCAATTAATCTTCATAGTATTTGGACCATGGAGAGTGTTATTTCAATAGTGTCAGAGTTTTAGTTCAAGAGTAATTGAATGATAAGCTATCCCCCTCCCTCCCCTTTTACCTTGTGTAAGCCACCTCCCCTCAGATGTGGAATGTGGTCCTAGGACCAGACAGCACACAGCAAGGGACAATCTTCTTACTGTGAGCATAAGGAAAACCTTGCCCCCCTTGACAGGTTTTTCAGGTTTCCCTTATGCTCGCTGAAGATTGTCCCTCTCTGCGATCCATATGGACAGTCTTGCTGCTCTGAGGTGAACAGTGTTACATCAGTAAAATGGGCAGGAGGGGGATACTTTATCATTCAATTACTCTTGAACTACAACTCTGACAGTATTGAAACAACGCTCTCCACGGCCCATATACTATGAAGATTAATTGTAGCTGGTTTTATTGTGAAACATTACTATCCCTTTAAACAGGAAAATGAGAAATACTTGATACTCAACTACTCTTTCAGTTCTCCACCTGATAACTTTCAGCGCCCAGTTTCTACTATACTGTTGCTCAGCTCACACCGCTTCAGAGCAACTCTTGTCATTTTCCTTTGCTCCTCAGTTGCTGTACTCAATTCCCCAGAATGTATCTTCAGTATCCGGTACTTATGGCCACCAAGTCCTGGCATCTGCACAAGATCAGGAGCTTAACCTCTTCATGAGATCAGCTGTTATATGCAATCCATTCGTTTCCTTACCTGCTAAGTATTCATCTTGACAGTGTTACAGAACTGCTACAGATATAGTATAAAATTTGTCTAATGCAGTCCTGCAAGAGATGTCACATGCAATGGAGATATACAGCCTTTAGGAGGGTTATGAATGGATTACAGCATTGTTAGTATAAATGTAGAAACTTAATAGGTAGGTGAAATAATTAACATATTAAGACTACCTGTTAGCACTTTCAACTTTATCTTCCACTGGGCCTTGCCATCTGATGTCACTAACCTCAAATCCAAGCAGGGCTGGATCCAAAAAAAGGGACATATGTCTTCATAGACAGAGAAGAAGAAAAAATGCTGATTTGATTAATAAATCATACTTATATGTTTTAATAGTTTTTAACAACCTTGTTCTGATTTTAAAAATGGGATCTGTTGATAAAATCAATGTAAATAGGTTTGTTTCTTAAAGACTCCTCTGACACCTAAAGGGTTAAATAAACACTAACATCTTATAATAATTCCACCCCCCCATTTACATTACTTTTAAAGGAAAACCTTAAAGGGATAGTAATACTTCGTTTTAACTTTATTTTATTTTGTAGACATTAAAAACACATGAAGAACTATATAAGTCTTATCTCTCAAACCTTTATGGTTTAAGAGATATTCACAAGCAAAGTTTCCCCTCCTGCCCCTTTTTCCTAGTGTAAGCCATCTCTTCTCAGATGTGAATCTGGTTGTAAGACCAGACAGATAACAGCAGGGGACAATCTTCTTTGTATGAAAAGAATGAAAGCCCTTCCCCCCTTGACAAGTTTTTCAGGTTTTTCCCTTATCTTAATTGAAGATTGTCCCTCTCTGCAGTCTACCTGGGTACCTCCCTTCTGATTTGGCTGAACGGGGGGGGGGATACTTTGCTTGTGAATATCTCTTAAATCATAAAGGTTTGAGAGATAAGACTTATATCGTTCTTCATGTTTTTTTAATGCCTACAAAATAAAATAAAGATAAAACTAAGTATTACTATCCCTTTAAAGGCCACCATGAACCAGTTCTGGATAGCATGCCCATGGAGGTAGACATGATTAATTTTGAAGGACCCTAGGACACTAAACGCTGCCCAAAGAATGCGTCCTAAGAAGCCTTCAGTGCTAACCCTTTGAGTGCCAGAGGGGTACAGAAAGCATTGCAAAGCAATGTGTTCCGTATCCCACTGGTACTCAAAGGGAGTTTGGGGTCCTTGAGTACGGCAAAAAGGATTATATCTGCCTCCATGACTATATCCAGTTGTTATTGAAGATTAACCCTTTGAGTGCCAGAGAGGTATCCAATGGAGGACTAGAAATGTGCTATTGTGCAGTCTAGACTGAATTAACAAGAGGTGAGGTTAAATATAAATGATTTATTTAGTAAGCACGCTGTTGCCACACTCCCTTAATATACATCCTATATAATAATTTGCTAAGTGTGTTTGTCAGAAGCCGTCATGCACAGTAGAGACGGCTACACACGCTGCAGTCTTGCGCACTACAGACTGCCTGCACCGCGGCTGATAACGGAGAGGGGCTCCGAATTCAGACTGGAGTCAGTGCGCAGAAATGACTACGGTCTGAATTTGGATCGGCCAACTCCGTTTCAGCCGCGGCGCGGGCAGTCTATACTGTGCATGACTTCACTGCGGCTGTTGCTGGGTGGCACTGTGGCTCGTGTACACGGGCTCCTCAACTAGATTAATATAATTGATTCCAGTCTTACAGGACTTTCTGGCACGAAGGGGGTTAAGGGAAACGTGTTTTTCATGGAATGCAGAGTTGCAGCTTTTGTTTTCTCTCTAGACGGAGTGTAGCATTAGAAGGTACAGAAGTCTATCGTTATTTTTTTTTTCCTGTCCACATTTGATGTGGTGTTTTGCATACAGCTGCTGAGTAGGCAGTTACCTTTGAAAAGAACATTTGGCTGGCTTAATTTGATTAGGGAAAACCACCTCAATCATTTCTAGACTAAAAGTGTTTTCATTCTCACTTGGCAGAAGGAGTGGGGAATGTACTGTCTGCCATAGCATATGCGGGGGAGCAATAAGGGGACAGAGCTTACAGCTTAAAGTTCCTGTCCCCCTTATGGGTTTTTTTTTAGCCTGTTACTCATTTTACTGTTTCCGCCACAAGCCATTACTTCCTTTTTTAACCCCACAGTTACCAGAAAACTCAGTCAGGATTTTATAGAAAAAAAAATGCTCTGATGTTATCTCTCTCTTATTTACATCACCGTAAACAAAGAACTCAGTGATGCCATTTCAACCCTTTGAGTGCCAGACCCCTCTGGCACTCAGAGGGTTAAGGAGTGATGTTATTGTTATGGGCACAGACACACGCAAGGAACTGTGAATGTTTACAGGTCAGAGTAAAAAAAAAAGCAATAGTGACAAGCTGAATATATATATATACTAGTGTAAAAGCCCGTGTACCATTTGTGTGCTCTGCAATGCATTGCGTACCCCTCTGACACTCAAAGGGTTAAGAGGCCGCTACCTCACCGTTCCGCGCAATGCAGTCTTGCGTCACCTCACTCACGTGACGCAATCATGCGCAGTCTCTACTACGCATGACTGCATTGTGATAAACATCCTAGCAAATTGTTATTTAGGATAATTTAAGTGCTTGTTGTTCTCTGTCAGGGGGCATGACACACAACGCTTAATGGCTGAGGCTCCCTGCCTCAACCAACCACCGCTACCTAGCCACTGCTCTTCAACCAACCACTGATTAGTTCATAGGAGGATCCACAACCAACCACTGCTTTAGACTTTGCATTCCAGAGAGGTATCCAATGCATTTCACTGGAAAGAAAAAGTCAGACTTCATGGTGGGGCATCAGGACCCCCTACAGCTACTGATCTCCTAGCCGATTCCGCTGGGGGATCAATAGAGGCAACCCAAAGGAGCAAGAGAGCTCCCCTGCTTCTATCCTACCCAAAGTACTGGGTAGGAGTGGGCGGGATCTGGAAACCCTCTCACGTCAATGTGAGATGACTGAAGCAGGGGAGCACTCTTTCTCCTGGGTCACCTCTATTGATCTCTCAGCTGAATCATCTGGGAGATCAGGAGTTAGAGGGGCATCAGGAAGGGTCTTGATGTCCATCCGTGAGGTCTGACGTAAAAAAAATGACCGCATGGGAGAAGTTGTACCAGGCAAAAGACTTTTATTAAAGCCAAATTTAAGTTCCCACTCATACTCAAAAAAGATGGGAAATACAGGTTACTTTCTTACACCTTAACTCCACACTACATGTGCTTTGCTGATGACATCAAACATGACATCAAAAATTACATCAACAGTTTTACCAGAAATGACCTCATCATTGGTATCCCTGGTGAAATGAAAATTATTAACATCACAAATTATCTCATCAGCGATATTGACAGTTACATTTTGTGTTACAGATAACTATCTTTACAACCGTATTGTCCGTGCTGGTTAATGTTTTACATTGCTCTTAGTGAGTTAGGATTTGTAGACATTTTGTGCTATTACTTAAGTGTAGTTTTGCTTTTGGGTGATAAGCTACAGTGTTTCTAGATAATAATTTTGTTGAATTATGCATCCTCCTTGACATTGCGGATATTAAAAAGGGAAAATAACTCCAGTTTGTTAGTGTTTTCCTGTACTACTAGTTTAGCATTACTTTGAGTGTTTATAGGGGCACTGTTTTGGTTGTGGTTAAAGAGGTATATATTATTGCAATAGCAGAGTAGTTTGTTTATTGGTTTTGGTGCAATTCCGCCACTGAAAGGATAGCTAAAATATTGCAGGGTCAATCTTGCTGGTTTTGTAGATGTGATTTATGATGTCATGGGATGTTATTAATAAGTCAGTAATGCCTATTATGATGTCATGTCTCTTGTCAAATAAAATTATAAATTGCTTTTAATTAAATTTTTAATCTAACGAATGCTAGATAAGTCTCAAGTATGACCTCTGGGGTCAGTGCCTACCAGTGAGCAGTGAAATGAGGCCATGTATGTTGGAATCTGTGAGAACATATCTAAGTGTAGCAAATGTGATGAGGGAGGGATTAGATCTTAGAGGCCAGTTCCATCATTCGGCAATATATGGTAGCCTACCATAACCTAAATAACTTAGTAGTAACATGATGTCTATGGAGCATGTGCACCAGTTATGCAGTGAGCATAAATTCTCTTGGGTTTTTTTTTTTAATTAAAACTCTTAATATCACTGGTCCTACTGATCCGATTTACTGATTTAAATAATAATAATAATAAAAGCAGGCAGTACTCATCATGATCATATGCACCCTGCCAGTTTGGGATATAATCCATATGCTAGTTTGTGGTATAGGTCTGACTAAAATTTCTCATAGTGCCAGATGGGAAATCCTATTATTTAAAGAATTGGACCTAGTGATAACTAATAACACAGAAATGGTATCCAATATTAAGGTAAGAGAACATTAGGGAAACAGTGATCACAACATGGTTACATTTGAGATCAGTCCGGCAAAGCAAAAATGTATAGGTTCAACCAAAACTCTTAATTTTAAAAAAGCTAACTTCAAATTGTTAAGGGCTTCAATGCAACATATAGACTGGGATATTTTATTTAAAGGCAAAAAATGGTCAGAATTCAAATTTAGGTTGTAGAAATGTACCCAACAGTATATACCAATGGGGAACAAATGCAAAAGAAGTAAGTCACAGCCAATGGGGTTAACTGCACATGTAAAGAAGGAAATGGCAAGGAAAAAAAACGCATTCAAACTATTTAAGTCTGAAGGAACTGAACAATCTTTCGTAAAATACAGAGAGTGCAACAAAGATTGCAAAAAGGCAATTAGGGTACCAAAAATAGATAATGAAACTCGAATTGCAAGGGAAAGCAAGACTAATCCAAAAAAGTTTTTCAAATATATAAATAGCAAAAAACTTAAGAGGGAGTGCATTGGACCATTCAAAAATGAGATGGGTGAGTTGGTTAATGAGGATAAGGAAAAGGCCGATGTTTTAAACACTTTCTTTGCATCAGTATATACAAGGGAGCAAGGAATGGTAGAAGAGCCTCCGCAAGTAACAAATAAAACAATACAATTAATAGATACTGGGTTAACTCAAGAAGATGTCATGAGAAGACTGAACAAAATTAAGACCGACAAAGCATCGGGTCCTGATGGTATACATCCAAGGGCTCTTCAGGAACTTAGTGCAGTGTTAGCAAACCCCTATATTTACTCTTTAAAGATTCTATTACCACAGGCTCAGTGCCACAGGATTGGAGAAGAGCTAACATAGTGCCTCTATTTAAGAAGGGAACTAAAACAGAACCTGGGAATTATAGACCAGTGAGTTTGACCTCTGTAGTGGGAAAACTGTTAGAAGGGATAATAAGGGACTATATTCAAGATTACAACACAAAAACTAAAATCATTAGCACGAATCAACATGGTTTTATGAAGAATAGATCATGCCAAACTAATCTTTTCAGCTTCTATGAGGAGGTAAGCAGCAACCTTGACAGTGGCAAGGCAGTATATATAGTATATCTAGACTTTGCAAAGGCATTTGATACAGTGAAACACAGAAGGCTGGTGTATAAAAGAAGGAAATTGGGGCTAGGAGATAACCATTGCAATTGGATACAAAACTGGCTGAAGGATAGGGAACAGTGTGTGGCTGTAAATGGAAAATTCTCCAGTACAGAGAAAGTGGAGAGTGGAGTACCTCAGGGTTCAGTATTAGGGCCGCTGCTTTTTAACATGTTTATAAATGACCCGGAAATAAATATAGAAAGCAAAATATCAATATTTGCAGATGATACTAAATTATGCAGAACAGGATATTTTCTCTCTACAGAGGGACTTACATACAATGTTAGATTGGACAAACATTTGGAATATGAAGTTTAATGTGGGGAAGTGCATTTGGGAGGAAACAATCCCAAGGCTACATATAGACTTAAAGGGATAGTAATACTTCAGTATTACAAATCCCTATATTAAAGCCCTAGTAAAAAAAACGTATCGCCCCCAGTGTCATCTCTCAAACTTTTATGGTTTGAGAGATGAACGCTTCCAAAGTTGCCCTCTCCATCCCCCTTCCCCATAGTCAGCATTTAGCTGACAACAAGCACACGTTTTTTTTTTCGTTAACGCGATCGCGGCTCTGCTGCAGAGCCTCCTGATGATCTCTGAGCGGATTTCCCTGAGTCAGCTAAAATGCTGACTACGGGGAAGGGGGAGGGAGAGGGCAACTTTAGAAGCGTTCATCTCTCAAACCATAAAGGTTTGAGAGATGACACTGTGGGTAATACATTTTTTTTACTAGGGCTTTAATATAGGGATTTGTAATACTGAAGTATTACTATCCCTTTAAGTTTATAAGTAGCCTTGGGATTGTTTCCTCCCAAAAAAAGAGGTATCGAAGCAAGAGAGGATAACATTATTTTGCCATTATACAAATCATTGGTAAGACCTCACCTTGAGTATGCAGTGCAATTTTGGGCACCGGTTCTGAAAAAGGATATACTAGAACTAGAGAGGGTACAGCAGAGAGCAACAACATTAATTAAGGGTATGGAGGAGTTGACATACGAGGAACGACTAAACAAACTTGGTTTATTTACTCTAGAGAAAAGACGACTAAGAGGAGACCTTATCACATTGTGCAAGTATATGAGAGGTCAATACAAGGATCTCTGCGGCGAGCTATTTATTCCAAGGCCTGATCAGGTGACCAGGGGACACCCCTTGAGATTAGAGGAAAGGAGGTATAAACTTCAGCAGAGGAAGGGTTTTTTATGGTAAGGTCTGTTAAATTGTGGAATTCATTGCCCAGGGAGGTAGTTATGGCAGATACAATGGATACATTTAAGAGAAGATTAGATACATTTCTTTCAAAAGGGAACATACAGAGTTATAC
This sequence comes from Rhinophrynus dorsalis, assembly GCA_037306005.1. NCBI lineage: Eukaryota > Metazoa > Chordata > Amphibia > Anura > Rhinophrynidae > Rhinophrynus > Rhinophrynus dorsalis. The sequence continues at coordinate 413,699,235 of CM074723.1, forward strand.
TGTTTATAAGTAGGCTAATCAGGAAGGTCTGATAAAGACTAATTTAATTGGTAGCAGGCAAGCTATACAATTCTCAGTTACTGGGGTGTGAGGCGAAGGTTGAACTTGATGGACTTGTGTCTTTTTTCAACCTAATTTACTGTGTTACTATGTTACTTGAAAACTATACAATCAATTTGTACGAAAGTGACTTAATCTGACATATAATCCAGAATTCCAGGTAATTAAGCTGCTGTAGTCCAAACCTATGGACCAAATAAAAATGTCAAATAGCATAGAACCATTGTTCTAACATACCTATAGAAGCCCTATTAGGCTTCTATGATATATGCATGATAAACTATTATTTTTCATTATAGGGGTAACAAAGTGTCTGTTGAAGGGGGTTTAAAACATTTACTAGAAATCTGTGGGAATTTATTTCCTGTACCTTAAAACAGTTGCATTCACCTAGTACTACCTGAAGATCTATGTGATCTTCAGAGGGGGGTTAATCAACAATTAATTCACTGCTGCTAGAAGATCTCTGTGTTTTCTATTTAAGACCATGGTTGACAAACTCTTTGACAATGGGCTACAATGAAAAACACAATATTTCAGAAATAGTCAAGCAGTGATAGCACCCATCCTTGCAGATCCCTGTAGCATACCTCGTAAGTGTCCCTCTTTAGGAGGGACAGTCCCTCTTTTTGACCGAAGTCCCTCTGTCCCTCTTTCCCACCCTGATGTCCCTCTTTTTAGGAAACCAGATTGTGTGGTGTGTATATAAGGGTATAACATTGTTCCACAGCAATAAAACTCACATTATTGTTTATTTAAACATCAGTATATGGGTTTATAAATTAGTCTGTGTACATAAAATACTTTGGTCTTGTTAGAAGTCATTTATTAGGTTACACAAGGAGGTATCAATACATCATGAAATAGCCTAAAAATTCTCGCTAATGCCCCGCCCACCAGCCACACCTCCAGCCACTTCCCCTAAAACACAAGTTTCCCTCTTTGGCAATTTGAAATTTTGGGAGGTATGCTGTAGCATGTACTGGGTTAGTCAGACCAAAATTAGTCTAACATAAAGAGAGTAACACCCCAACGATGGCATCATCTCAAAGCGATTCAATATACTGACTGATCACCGGCAAAAGAAACCGATGTCACTCTAAAAAACAAACATGCCCAAAAGAATACTAAAGGGAAAAAATAAACACACATATATGAGAGAAAACTCAAGATATTCTGATTAGATCGATAAAACCCAACAACATCAGATTTTATTTATAAATATACCGGAACATACAACTATACTGGAAGTACCATTATTTTGTCAAAAAAACTGGAAGTAAAACGGAAGTGGAATCATCACATCCGGCTTTGAGTGTAACATTGTATTACATCCTCCTTTCATGGTCTGTTGACCAGGAAGCTCTCTGGAAACTGATATCCAGGTAGCTCACTGTCAAGGTCATGAAAGTGTAAAAAATATATGCATATGAAAAAAATAAAAAAGGACAGAAATGTGTTCATATTGTGTCCTTGCAGAATATGTAAAGTAAAAATAAAGGGTTACCATTTATTTATAGGCCATATAGAAAAAAGAAAAAAGCTGTTCAGATATTGAAAGCGAATGCATTGTCCCCCAAATCATGTCATCACAATGTGTTGTCAGTTTTGACTGTACACTCAAAAAAGATTTATATTTTTGGCCTGAAAACTTGTATTTGAAAATTTGAATATAATTTCCTTCAGTTTAGTAAAATGAAAGAACAGAAAATTATGATTAGATGAATAATGAAGAAAAAGGGAATTCATTTAACTGAGTGACTGTAGAGGAAAACTTTATTGCAAGATTGATACGTGCTGAATTCACTTCTTGGAAACTGTAGAATGCATGGGTTAAATAATGTACATACTTTGCATTGTTTTTTTCTGGTTGTCCTGAACCAAGTGAACAATGCTATAGACTTGCGGTAGCTGAGATAGCCAAAGCTGATTTCCGAAGTAGTTCTTAGAAAAGCCACACCATCATCCACTTCATTTGCTATTTTTGTCTTTAGAACTTTGTATGAAACTCAGTACAGTTGTATAGAGCACAGAACTTATTCCTTGTTACATCTTAAATTGCACGTGCAGTTTTTCAGCAGGCTAGGGTAGGCAATTTTCTGTTGCACTTCTGACTTCCTGGTAGGGGGGCTGTGCACTACTATCCAATACTCAGAAGGAAGCAAGAAGTGCAAATGGTTTCCCCCAACAAGCTGAACCATAGCTCATACAATTTTATATATTTTACATTGTTTCATAGAATGTAAAGTTTTATGTGTGTGTGTGTGTGTGTGTGCATGCACAATCTTGCATGTTTTTTCAAATTATACTTTTACATTTGTGTTTTTTTTAACTTGGGTCCTGAAGACAATTGTTGGCCCTCCAGCTGTTGAGACTACACAACTCCTATTACCCCCAACCAACTGCTGACTGTTTGGGAATGACGGGAATTGTAGTCCTCAGCAGCTGACAGTCCAACAATTGACTACTCTTGCTTTAACTTATTGTGTGCTAGAATGTCTTCAGCACATTGCTTTGGCATTCATTTCCAGTAGGCATAAATGTATTGAACCATGAAATATGTCCATGTCCCCCGGCTTCAAAAAGAATTGAAAGAAGCAGGAAAATCTGCATTAGTCCAGTTAGTGGAAAACCTTACCTAGACAAGTAAAATTAGCAGGTTGAATTGGTTTGATTAAAACACACAGGGAATAATTCATTTAAAGTCATTTAGAAACATGCCAAAAATACTCAATATTCTGGTATGTTTCCATTTCTCATATCTATTCATGCTCAAATACACGGACTCTGTGGGCCAAATTTTAAGGCAGCCAATAGCAAAAAAAAAAACAATCCACAACAGGTGACGGCATTTTTCCAAGCACTGTAAACAATTTAACCCCATCCCGACAATGGACATACATGTGCGTCCAGCAGAAACTGTCACTTAGTGACAAAGGACGTACATGTGCTTCGCGGAAATCATTATAAGCAATGGACAAAAACGTTCGGCGGGCGACGTGCTGGCCACGTGCGCGCATGGCCGGTCACTAAGGGGTTAAAGATCAGTGCTATGGAAAAATACTGTCAAAAAAACTCTACTGGCCCCTAAATTTAGATGTGTTTTGGCCCATTGAAAATAAAAAACACTACAAGTTGCCATTTAATGGACTGCATTAGCTGTTAGGATCCGATAAGGGAATCACTTTAGCATATAAAATTTAAGATCGTTTTTTTTTTGTTTGTTGTTTTTTTTTTTTACTAAAGTCTCTTATCGGGCCCTAAGCCCCACATCAATACATCCAAAGTGCCTAAAGAGTGTTCAGTGTTAGCAGAATTAACCCTGTGAGTGCCAGTAGGGTATAATTATCCAGCCGACACTCATAGGGTTAACAAGACTAAGTAAAAAGCAACATCCCATTACAAGTAACACATACCATTAATCCTGATGTCCAGTGGAGTTCTCAGCATGCTGGACATCTTCTGTCCTTCTTTCTTCTCTTCTCCCTTGTATCTGCTCATCTGGTCTTCTTTATTCTAGCTATAAAAGACAAAAATATTAATATAAGTTTTTTAGAAATATAGCAGACAATAATACATCGTTTAACCCCTTGAGTGCCAGAGGGGTACACAACGCATTGCAAAGCAATGCGTTGCAGACCTTTCTGGGGCTCAAAGGGTTAAACGCTGTATTAGTTCCATAAAAATATGCCAACATTAGTTTAATTCCAAAAAGTCAAGTGAAATTTAAGCCATTATAGTAGCCAAAGTTCTGCAGTATTATACGTCTGAAAATGAATTCTTAAAAACGTAGCTTAATAAACTGTCTCCTCCTCTGTGCACACAGAGGCGGTGGCAGCTGAGACAGTGCTGTGTACCACAGGTACCCCCGTCCAGTCCCTCACGGGTTGATGCCCATTCTGCACAGAGGGAATTTGAACAGAGACTGACTGCCTTTATATATGGGCAGTCTCTGATCAAATTCCCTCACAGCCATTGGCTGAGATGTGCTTACGCACATCCCAGCCAATCAGTTTAAAGTACAGTCGCTCGAATCTGATTGGTTGGAATGTGTGTAATTATTATATAGTTCTCAAATATTATTTTTAATCTGAGTATTATAAACAAAAAGCAGATATTATTTTGTTTTACAATTAATTAATTGTTATAAGTTAACCCGGATTCAGGATGTTATATCTTGAATTTAGGTACAAAATGCATAAAGGTCATTAGGATTTTTTCACTGTCCTAGTGTTGCTTTAGTTTTTCACAGCTGAGGTACATAATCCCAGTACCAGACACAGTCTCACATTTACATGTTTGTTTGTGGTGCTAAAGATTAGTACTGTTTCTATGCACCCTCAGTCCTGTACACTTTGTTTTTCAGTCTTTAAATATTAAATGCAAAGGCTCAAAGTATGATGTGATTCACCTCTATGTGCCTTTCCACAGAAGCAGTCCATGTGGTTTAGAGTAATTTTTCCAAAAGTCCCTATTTATGAGCCCATCACAGCTCCAAACTCAAACAGTGCCTTTAATGGTTCATTTTTAACTAGCAGAACTGCACACACAGTTTATACTTGATTATAGGAAATGTTGCCCAATAACTTCTTATGTCAAGTGATAAAATTCTTAATAGACCTTCATGGTATTTTAACCTGAAGGACTTTGCTTTGGTATAGGCCATTGGCTGGGGGTACATGATTGGGAGTACACATGGGATATTTTAGTGCCTTATTCATCAAGATAAATCAGTGCAATTCTGGAGCAAACCAACTGGGCCATAAGGGTGAAATGACATATCCACACATTCTCATTTTTTAAATGGTGTTTTAACCCATTGAATGTTCGAAAAGTCTCCAGCAACCTCTTTATATTTAGGAATTAAAAGCCCCATTTAAATTAAAAAAATAATTTCCTGCATATGGATCAGTTAATTTGCTAACTCTTAGTTTGATGAATAAGGCACTACGAATTATAATATTATTTAACCTCTTTGCAGTATATTGCATTCAAGTGGTAAATAGCATGTTGATACACCACTCTTTAAAATATTACTCACATTGAGCAGAGGCAGATTCAGTCTATAGGAATAACAGCATTCCCTGGATTTACCTGCAGTGTAGGTATCGACCAACTTGTCTCCTTTGCCTATCAATTCTGTCTTCCTTTAACAGTATCTTTAGACCTTATCTCTTTAGATCAGAAGTGCTTTTCCTTAAGACTATAAGGGAAAACATTATTAAAGTAAATTAATTTTTAATGGGAGTACCCAATATCTCAAAGAGGATCTTGGCTTTGGATATACAAAAATCTTACTTAAAACAATGGAACTTATTTAAAATATTATAATCAAGGCAATAAAATATACAGAAGCATCAGGATACCTCCTGTGCCCCCCCCCAGGCATTGATCTACTGTCCAATTGGATAGGTGACCAAGGCATCATTCAGGAAGGCGACCTTCCCATACCTCTTTCTGTTCAACCAGTCGTTCCGTAAATGTCCACACTAAGTAGAAGGATCTTCTGGGCCCAGTTGCGTCATGGATGATGTGTGTGAGGCTTGATGTCCTCAACATGGACATTCATAGAATGCTGGGTTGAGGAGGTAAAGGGAAGGTGGATAGGTGTTCATTGCGGGGGGGGGGGGGCATCAGGAGGTGTCCTGCACTATGCGTTTTTTATATACAGGATCACTCCCATTTTCATTCATCTCCAATATTTTTTATGAAGCATTACCCAACATTGGTAATACTCTTATTTTACATAGCAGGAAAAGCACTACAATATATACATTTCACTAATAAATCTCAATTCAGAACCTGTGGTTTAGCCACAGCTCAACGAATGGGGTAAGGTTGGGGGATCACATAACACCACACTTTAATGGATTGTTAGGTAGTTCCCCTGCCAATCACTGAGGCACGGTTTGCTCATCAGTGATAAATCCATGTTCAGTTGAATTTTTTGGGGGTGGGAGGGGATGAGCTGGGAAATATGAGGCCCTCCAACTACTGCAATACTACTCCAGTCATCCTCCGCCAGCCATTGGCTGGCAGTGGATGATGGGAATTCTAACTGAGCAGCAGGTGGAGCACCACTGATCTAAAAGAAGCACTGAAAGGTATAGAAATGTTTCATAATAAAAGCAGGTCTACTTAATCTTCATAGTATTTGGGCCTTGGAGAGTGTTATTTCAATTCTGTCAGAGTTGTAGTTCAAGAGTAATTGAATGATAAAGTATCCCCCTCCTGCCCCTTCTACTGATGTAACTGCTCAGGTTAGAGCAGCAGAAAGTGTCCAGGTAGATTGCAGAGAGGGACAATCTTCAATTAACCCCTTAACGACGGATGACTTACCAGGTACGTCTCGCAGAAACTGTCACTTAGTGAAAGAGGAAGTACCTGGTAAGTCACGGAAGTCCGGGTCTCCGTGCGGCTGCACGCCGCTCAGAGACTCTGGACTTGTTTGGAAAAAAAAAAAAAATGTTCCTCGGGTGTTAAGGTGACAGCCGCGTATGAACGCGGCTGTTACTAAGGGGTTAAGATAAGGGAAAAAGCTAAAAAACCTGTCAGGGGGGGGGGCAGGGTTTTCATTGTCTCAGCGTAAGAATATTGACCCTTGATGTGAGCTGTCTGGTCTATGGACTGGATTCCACATCTGAGGAGTGGGGGCTTACACTAGGTAAAAGGGGCGGGAGGGGGAACTTTATCATTCAATTACTCTTGAACTACAACGCTCACAGTAATGAAATAACACTATCTATGGCTCAAATACTATGAAGATTAATTGGAGCTGCTGTTTTTGTGAAACATTATTATCACTTAAAATTCATGTTATTCTAAAGAATAAGAGAATTATTACACAGTTCGAAAAAGAAGCTCCATACAGTAGTTGAGATTTTGGGCCATGTTCACGAAATGCAATTTTGGAGCAATCCAACTGCACCATAGGGGTCAAATAAACATACTAAAAATTCCCCTTTGGTTTCAATGGAGCTCTTAATCCTTTTAGTGCCAGAGGGATGTGCAATACATTGCTTCCCACCTGACATTGCTTCCCTTCTGACATTTGAATAGTTAACACCTTGAATAACGGTAAGGTCAACAACCCATTGTTTCACAAAAAAGGGAATAAATAGTAATTCCTAAAATTTCTCTTAATTTAACATTTGATCCTTAACCCCTTAACAACGGGCCGCGCACACACCTTATGGTCCGTTAAGGACCACGGAGCATTTTTTTTTTTGCGGCTGCATTACAGACTCCCCGAACGGAGTGCAGCCGCGAGGGGAGCCCAGAATTCCATGACGGTCCAGTTCCGTCATGGGTCGTTAAGGGTATAACAACCCATGACGGAACAGGACCGTCATGGGTCCTTAAGGTGTTAAGAAATCTTCAATTCATTAAATCTGGATTTTAACTCCATGAATGCTAGATATGTACTCTGTGCGTTGGAGACCTCTCCAGCCTTTAAAGGGTTAAAAGCTCTATTTAACCCTTTGAGTACCAGAGAGGTAGTCAACGCATTGGAGACCTCTAATATGCAACAGGTTAAACAATTAGAAACTTAGAATTAAAACCCAGACTTATCATTCAAGGGGTTTAACCCTTTGAGTGCCAGATGGGTACACATCACATTGCTTACCCCTTTGGTACTCAAAGGGTTAAAGCCCCATTTAAATCAATAGGAATTTTCATTTGACCCCTGCGATGCAGTTCTGTGCATATGGCCAAGAGTGCACTTTTTGTAGTGTACATATCTTGAATGACATTGCCTATTTGGAAAGGTAACCCTGTAATTTCAATACAGTTGGCTATTCTTCCATGCAAATGTCAATTCCAGCCAATTTATAAATGTTATTGGGCAACAGGCAAATCCGTCTTGCTCATATAATAATGAATTGAAGCAAATGAAGGATTCCATGGTTTTATTTGCTAAGTGTTTCCATAAGAACGTTGTATTACAGTTTTGGATCATGACTTTTAGACATTCTGTGCTTCCAAATGCAAAATCTGGATTATGGAAGTGATCTATCAAAGTGTAAACTTGCATTGCCCCCCTCGCAAAGACTGTAATTTATATACATGCTCTTTCACAGGGAAATCATTTTATTGAAATATGTCCCTGCATTGGTAGTTTTGCCAGTTTGCTAAATACCTGGCAGGAAAGGTGTTTTTGAACATTTTAAAGTAAATGTAGGTCAACACAAAGGAATCATACAGTGGGAAATATTTTCCAGTGTTTATGTTCAGATGTTCAGACCTGTCTGGCTCCTCTATTTGCATGTGTTGGGGTTAAAGGCAGTCCTTCTACATTCCGTGTTGATTTATATAAAAATGTTTATTGCAGGTTACTAACCTAAAGCCAAATACCAGCAAACTATTGCTCTTCAGAGGCTTTTTTTCTAGGCCCTATTAATCAAGCAAAATCCTTTATTTATTATACTCTCGAATATGGATGGTCACGGTGACCCTCAAAAAATAATTTATAGCTGGAACTTACGTCACAGCTGTTCTCTAGGCTTTGAATGGCTTGGAACGCGTCTACGCGTCTGGTGGTTGCAGAGAAGGAGACAGTGGGAACAAAACAAAATTACAGGGGGTGTTCAGAGGAACCATGAAAGAAAAAATATCATCCTGCTTAAAGGGAAACTATGATATATGTATATATATATTTATTTACACGCACACATCAGCCTAGGTCACAAAGATGAGGGCAGAACCAGAATACATCTGGATAATGATGAATGTGACCATGTCATAGTCTCATGTGCCCGGAGGAAGGTCCTACTAATGACAGAAAATGTTCAGAAGGACTATGATTGGATAAACCTGTTATTGATTGTCTTCAGTATCCAACTGTGTGCTGTCTCTGTCCTCCTTTTGATGACCCCAGGGTGAGTATAGCTATACGTTTTCCATTTGAAGTGCACCACAACATTATGAATTGTATTTACAGAATATGTTTTATGAGTAGTGTTGTGTCACTGCAGATTATTTAATACAATGTAGGGGAGTGTACTAATGAGATTCCTTTTTATTCGCTAGGAGCTAAAACTGATATCTTAGTGTTACGCTTTCGTAACTTCAATTTACAAAGTTACAAATGCCAAAAATAGTCTTTCGTACGACACTTGTTCCAGTAGGAAGGGTATGAACATTTTGGGAAGTTCCTTTCCTTTGAGCCTTGTTTAAAGTGGAACTTCCACCTTAATTAAAGTTTGCATATTTAAAAACTGAGTTAAATGATTATGTGTCATGTTAACCAAACGGCCAGCAAACATTGAGTTCAGGAGATATTCACACACCCTTCATAGTCTAATGTATGGAAGCTGATCAATGATGTTTTGTATGCTAATTAAGTATTTTCAGTGATGTGTCATATGCTAATTAAGTTTCAATGACATTTCATATGCTAATACAGCTCTGTGCAGTACCAGGAAGTGTTTAGTGTCACTTTTCCCAGAAATAAAAGTGTGAATATCTCCTAAACTATACATCTGCTAGACTTTTAGCTAACATGATATATAGACAGTTTTTAACCCCTTAACGACCGGGGAATCTGGACGCGGACGCGACTGAACGACCACGGAGCAATTTTTTTTATTGCTCCGTTGCGTTCCGGACTCCCCGAACGGCGTGCAGCCGCGGGGGAGCCCGGAACTCGATGACGGTCATAGTACGTCATCGGTCGTTAAGTCAAATCGACCCTTGACATACTATGACCGTCAAGGATCGTTAAGGGGTTAATGCAGTTTTCAAATATGCATTTAATTAAGGTGAAAGTTCCATTTTAATGCTATGTAGAGACAAGACACAGAGTAAAGTGGTATAACTTTAATCCATTTTCCTTCTCTTGCTATAGGGGAGGTGGTCAGGGTTTGCTGGCATTAACATAGGAACAGCAGCACAAAGTGTGCTCAGCTATGCACTAAAGTGATTGATAATAATGTCTAAGGCATGTCCCTAAGTGCATGTGAATGAGTGGGACACAAAAGTCCTTGTGCGCATAATGAGCTGTTCTGGCAGATTCATACATTACCCCCCAACACCCCATATATGTAAAAAATATATATATTGTAGTGTTTATCCCCCTGAGTAAAAAAGTGTACTCTCACTGTTGAAAGGTGTTTTATTTAAAAGTTATTACAGATCAAAGTTGCATTTTTTAGGGGCAATATCACAGTGGCCTGATATTGTACAGTGGCGCTGTTGTTACACCATCATGTGGACAACTCTGGTCCGTAGACCATAAATCTCCATAGGACGGTGTAGCAACAGCGCCACTGTACAATTTCAGGCCACTGTGATGTTGCACGTAAAAAAATTCAACTTTGAACTTTTGAACAAAACACCTTTCAGCAGTGGGAGTACCCTTGTTTTACTCAGGGGGATAAACCCTACAACATATTTTTTTTACATTTTAAGTATTACTATCCCTTTAACCCCTTGAATGATACATAGATCTCCAACACATTGTGAAGCAATGAGTTAGATACCTTTGTAGTATTCAACGGGTTTAAAGCCTCGTTTAAAATCAGTGGGAATGTGTATTTGTTCCCATGGTGCAGCTTCCAGCATACAGTCCATAAAATATAGAAAGACCACTGGACATTAGACCCCATAGTCATTGCCGTGTACTTAACCCTTTGAGAACCAGTGCAATGCGTTGCATGCCCCTCTGGCACTCAAAGGGTTAAACTCCAGAGTGGGAAATGGTTACCTGCAGTTTTTTGATGATTTGTTTTAACTCTTTAAAGACCAGACTAATGTGCAAAAAAATGCTTCTCAATGTGCTGTACACCCTAAATGAGTAGACATCTGCTGTGGTCATCACTGACACGTTGCCAGACAAAGGTCAACTTTGCAAACCTTCCTTATTGTGTTATAATGTTCCCTTTGAGGTTTATTATTTTCCCCTCTTTATCACTGTGATTGGCACTGACAACTGTTTGCCTACCGGGAGGTCATCGTTTATTATGTGTGATCCGTAATATGAGTTAACTGATGGCTCAGCGGCTTCTGCATGCAGCAGGACTATGCCATATGATACAACCATACTCAAGAATATCGATTACTAAAAAGAATTGTAGAAAGCATCTGTACCCTAGGGGACCAATCAAAATCCCCATTGATTAATCAGTGCCAGAGGGGCACTCAAAGGGTTAACCCCCTTGTATGCTAGAGAAGTCTCCAATGCATTCAAGGACTAACAGCCCATTTAAATTAGAGGGCATTTTGGGAACTTTGCAAAGATAGAAAAACAAAAGGGAAGGGCGCCCAATAGTGTAATACCGTCTTCAGGTACAATTAATATTGATTGTATCTGAAGATGATATTACACTATTGGGATCCCTTCCCTTTTGTTTTTCTAGCTTTGAATGGTTGATCGTTCTGGGGAGGACGTTTTGCGAAGGAGCGGCCTGCCACATATTAGTGAATAACAGACTTGCTGTTCTGGGGCAGCTATATAATCCCCTCAAGCGCTGTAGCTGTTCTTCACGTAAGCGTATGAACAGCCACTGATTCTGTGAGTATAACTCACTTGGGTGATTGGTAGAGGTTCCAATTTGTCTATCTAACACAAGGGGCGCCTCCTGGTTTTTCTGCTCCCTTTTGTATCTGCATTTTGGGAACTTGAATGTTGCAGTTTATTTGCTTCAAAATTGCTCTTCTTTTAGTTTGTCCTTATAGTGCTTTATGGGAAGCAAGGAATGAGCAGTGAATAAAGTCTCCTGGGAGAGAACTAGTCAACCTCCACATTACTGTATACAGACATTTTTTTAATTTGTGTAATAATTCTCTTTGGTCCATCGAATCATTTTACTAGATTGCTTCACTGATTTTTTTTTTTTCTAACTTCTTTTTAATAACGTTAAAAAAAAAAAAAAAAATTAGCACAGAAAAATAATACCTTTACAGCTACATTCAGGAGGCAGAAGTTTTTTTGCAGGTCACAGACTATTATAAGACTCAAAGCGCATTGAAGGTCTCTCTACCATTAAAAAGGTTAAAAGTCTCATTTAAGTAAAATGGAATATTATTTGTCTCCCATGCTATACTGTATTTGTTATGCCCCAGAATTACTCAAGTTCCTTTTTAGACATCAGCCTCAAAGTGATAGCACATAGCAACCCCATGTTAAGGGAATAATTGCATCATGTTAAAGTAAAGTATAGAATGCTGGGAAAGAAAAATGGCCTCTTTTACAGCATTATTGCTGATGGTCGAGATAAATACTGTAGGTTTGGGAATTGACCTTGGTTCCATCTTTTCTCTGCAGGTTGTTTGATGTATGCACAGTTTCAAGAACAGACAGGGAAACAAAGCTAACGCTGGTGTTTGAACATGTTGATCAAGATTTGACCACTTATTTGGATAAAGTACCAGATCCCGGGGTTCCTAATGAAACTATTAAGGTATTTATGTGTACATTTATCTCCTACAGCAGTGTTCTCAAAACCTGTCCTTAGGAACCACTCATGGGCCAGTACTTCCTGCTTGAATACAGATCAGCTAGTCAGGGGCTCATTAATTCTGATTCACTCATTTGTACTTAAGCATGGAAAGCCTCAAATCCTGACATGTTAGTGGCCCATGAGGACATGTTTGAGAACCAACATCATACAATTGTTTTCGTTGCTGCTCTTGCTTGTATTTGATATTACACTGACCTTGAAATGTGTCTTTTTTTAAATTTTTTCAAAATTTCTTGAAAACATTCTGATACTAAATAAGCTTATAGCATAACATAGTCTTCTCCTTGCTAGCAATACAGTAGGGGGATGTACTAAAATGAATCCAGGCTACATAAATAGGTCAGGGCTTAAAATATGAAGTCCTTTGCTACTAGCCAGACCTGAAAAGTTACTCGCCACTGCAAGCCATAACATACCCACCAGGGCTGAATTTCTACTCCCCAGGGCTAAATTTTCACTTGCCATTGGCTAGTGACGAGTGGAAATTTTGAGCCCTGCAATAAGTGCTGCCAACATTTTGTCTCTTTATGGTGTTGCCCCAAGAGCAGGGCATTGGGGTCTGCAGGGGTGATTAAGGTCATTCTCTTCCTCTGCAACTTGTTTCTTGCCATGTACAAGGCTCCAATTAAATAGTCATAACATGAGTCCATTTTTCTTTGCATGCTGTAGTGGTGGTCCACTGGTATGCACTGGAGACCAGACTCACTTGTACATATCTGAAGTAAAGGCTTTTGATTTTTACGCTAATGTATAAGCACAGAAAATGAGCTGTGATAACAGATCGTACATTCCCCTCGTTGTGCTTATTATCTAGTATTTATAAAGGTCAACTATCAAAAAACATGAAAAAATGTATGAAAGTACTACTAATCAAACTATATTGGTTGTGATGCAGCAATTAAAAACCTTGATTTTTTTTACAGCTCAAATATATGGTGTGTCTTTTTTTAGATATTTTAGTTAACATTTTCCTCCCTCTAACAGTTCCTAAATTAGCAGTAGTCAACCTAGGCCTTTCATTTGTTTTAACTGGGACTATATATTGAAATATTTCTCATTGATGAGAAAAGCAAGGCACATCCTCTTTATGGAGATGCTTTATTTAAAAGTTATTAAAGAGGAAACATGAGTGTTTTTTGACAGTTTATGTTATTTGCAGCCAGGTGGCATTGTTACTGGATCCCATCTATGGAGAGCTTGGTCTCTAACACTCTCCATAGACAGTAATAACAACAATAATGCAAAATTAAGTTTCAGAGTAAACACTTTTGAAAGAAGCATACTCCAGCAGTGGTGCTTTAAAAATGGGTTTTACATCCCCCTGGTCCTTAATGAGTTAATGTACCTTAAACCTTTCCAATAAAGAGAGGCATCCAAAGAAAATATACATGTGGGAAATCATTAGATTCTCTATGCGTAACTGATAGACATTAAATGCAATTTAACATAATACACCCACACTGTTTTTCAGCAAGTGCTGTCCGTGCTCAGTCTGCAAGTTTTACTGAAATTGATGTATAGGTCACTTTTGTTTGCCAGGAAAAATATGCACTGTATTGAATAAAACATTCTTCTTGTCTAAATCTAAAATATCCTGTCCACATCAGGAAAATACCATGTATTATTCTTTTCATTTATATACATAGTATGTGAATTCTGTTGGTCTAGTCACTTAAAATGTCACATTTAATCATCGTAGCTCCAGAGGGATTGCAATAATCCTTTTTCACTACTTTTTAACTGTTGCCAGATTTACATATACTGCTTAAGAAGTTTACTTTGAGGTTAGGTTTTATTGTGTTGGATATGCAACCTAAAAAAATGTTAAAGGGGAACATTCATCTAAAATAAAAATTTGACCATGTGTTTTAATCATTAAAACAAGATTAGCCTTTTTTTTTTTTCTAACTCACCTACTAGTGGAGATATCTAGTCTTCAAATCGGGCACTTCTGGTTTCTGCGGCACCCTGTATGTCCCGCACCATGCCTCAGGAATTCCCATCTGCCCCAGGGAGCGTGTTCACTCCTCCCTTCGTAGCTGTATTTCTGTGGGCTAACGTTACAGCAAACTCCATTTACTATGCTACTGAGGTTGCAACCTCAGTAGCATGGTAAACGGAGTTTGCTGTAACGTTAGCCCACAAAAATAGAGCTACAAAGGGAAGTGTGAACGTGCTCCCTGGGACAGCTGGGAAGTCTTGCGCCGTCTGCGGCACATTCAGGGTCCCGCAGAATGCAGAAGTGCCCGATTTGAAGGCTAATTGTCTCCACTAGTAGGTAAGTTAAAAAAAAAAAAAAACAGCGCTAATCTTGTTTTAATGATTAAAACATATGGTCAAATTTTTATTTTAGGTGAATGTTCTCCTTTATCATCCTTGCAGAGTTTAAAGAGAACTAATACCTCCAAGTTATAACCCCCCACTTGCCTTCCTGTGGCTGGAAAATCTTAACACTTTGAGTTCCGGAAAACAATGGGGCTTTTTTGAGTTCTCTCCCCTGTACTGCAGATGGTTTGTGCCAGAACTCCTCCACTTTTCTTTTGAACATACGGCCCAAAGTAGTGTAGCACTATCAAAGCTAGACCAAATGCCCATGACCGATTCTAAGTATGTGTGATATGTTTTATTAAACATGTAGTAATGCTACTTCTGTCTATCTTTAAAACCTTAGATCACGTTGGGTTGGAGGGGGGATGATGCACTAATATGATTCTACACTTAAACGGTATAGGAACTGGCTGTTTTGGGTTTGGTTTTGTGCTGTTCCTGTCCCTAATGCTTCTTTCTCTTAGTCCATGTGGAACACAGGAATCATGGGGTACAATTCCATCCTCCAAAGGGCAGGACATTCCTAAAAGGGCAAGGCATTTGAGGCAGAGACTCCCCCTCTTCCTCCCGACTTTACCCCTAGCTTCTCAGTTTCAAGTGACCAGCCGCAGGAAAAGGGCAAGCTTGCACTATTCTCTTAGTTTTTAGACTTATTTTTAATGTTATGCTTAGATTTGGGCAGTATGCCCTGGAGTTGGACTGACCATTTCATAGGTTTATTTCTGGACCATTTCACTATGGAGGATAACTTTTTTATATGTCTCTGCATCTGAACGTCTATTAGCTCTGAAGACTGGTAAGTCAACCATTTGAGTTCTTTTGCTCTTTTTATTATGTCCCTGCTATTACTTGGCACCCACCGAAATGTGGTGTTCTTGCCTGTTTAGCACTCAATCCTTTCTCTTGCTTCCTATGTTTCTAAAGGTGGCTACCTTTGTAGTTTGGATTACTGCCCTTTCTGTACATGGCTGTGATTACATTTCTGTTAACGCGCTTTCTCCTTCCATTGGAGCAGATAGCTTTATTCCATTTATTTTTTCTTGCATTTCACTAGATGTATATGTGTATTTCAACTTTATTTCTGATATACCTTTATTGCTACCTGTTTAACACATGGCCCTTTAAGAACGGAAGCCTGCCTGTTAGCCATCTTTGTTCCATAGAAGTGCATGGAGATTTTTTACAGAGACATATGTCTGCACCCAAACTACCCACAAGGGTCATAGAAGACTCAAAATTAATTGCTGTGTCTACTCTATCACCTACAGTGAGGCTGGTCTCCCTTCTCTACCTTTCCTGTTTAACCCCTTGCTGTCAGATAAGTACCTTTTTTGGTATTTCTGGGCAATTTTTCATACTTTTATACTGCTTTGAACTACTTTGTCCAATAGAGAAGTTTTCTCTGAATGTGTCAGATCCCGAGGGACACATGGGGAAATCAAAGCCAAAGGATTCAAGGGTCCCTTTAGCATCATGTTCCACATGCCAAACTGGGCTTCCTTGGGAATATTCAGATACCCTATACCCCTCCTGCACTGTGGCCCCTACTACTCCCCCACAGCCCTCCACTGCAGAACAAGATCCAGTTTGGGTTAAGACTCTGATTTCTTCAGTTGCTTCTATTCTTCATCTATTCATGGGATTCTCCATTCTTGGCAACCCATACCCCCTTGACATGTTCCAACAGCTCAAAAGGGAGTCACCCATTTTTCCTCCCAATCGTTTCCTGTTCTTTGCCTTGGAGAGCAGGCATTACCAGTTCACTTCTTTCCCCTTTCGACTATCATCTGCTACAAGGATCTTATACGAAGGTCATGGCTGCTTTGGCAGCACACATTTGTACTCAAGACATTTCCTTTACTCCTGACTTAGACAACCTTTTATTCAAGGCTCCTTTGGAAGCCATTCTCTATTTACAGATTCAAGACTGTGTTTTCATCCTGGAGAAACATGGTTAGGTGTTCAGTCTCAAGAGATCCTCTTTGGTGCCTTCTCAGGTTCTGTATTTCTTAGGCATGAGATTTGATACCCTCCAAGGGAGGGCGTTTCTACCAGAGGATCAGATCCAGGCTCTTTCTCTTCATGTGAGTCAAGTGATGTGCTGGCTTTGGTAATGTTTAGAGAATATATGCGTGTACTAGGTCTACGCTATTGAAGCTGTTCCCTGTGCTCAGTTCCACAGGACGTAGCTGCATTTGAACATTCTCAGGAGCTGGTTAAGACAATGCTCTCACTTATCTTGTGCCATGTTTCTGTTTCCATGAATGAAGGAGTACTTTAGCTGGTGGCTCCACTGTCCACACCTAATGCAAGAACGTCCATTTGTCATAATGGAATGGGTGGTTGTTACCACAGACACCAGCTTAATGGCACTGAGTCACTGGATGAACACACTCAGAGTGTGTTCAACCAGATTGTCCACAGGTAATGTCTTCTGTAAGTACATATCATGGTGTCCCACGAGAACCAGAAGATTCCTCTATTCTTTACCAAGAAAAAGGATCCTTTAGTGTTTGTGATGGACGTGATATCATTTGCACAGAACTTCTATCTGGCAAATGTGTTTCCACCATTTCTCCTGATTCCAGTGGTGCTGAGGAACGTTTTCCTTGTTCCTTGGTTCAAAACGTAACATCTTCAATCAGTCCTGGATGACATGTCCGTGGCAGTAGACATTACGGTTGCTAGCAGGACTATAGGATGTGAACTTTGCCAACAGTACATGATAATTTTAACCTTTTAAGGGCCAGTGCATTGTGTTTTGCAATTCTTTAAACACTCCCCTGGTCCTTAACCCTTTGAGTGCCAGAGGGGTAATGCTTTGGATACCTCTCCAGCACTCAAAGGGTTAAAGAGCTAAACAGGCTCTTGCATACCGCAAACTTTCATGTCCTCCCAAATGATATGACATCAAGGACTAACTGAAGATTTTATCTCTTGAAAAAAGGCAGAAAGGACCATTAGGATTTTTTGGCCATAGATAGGTAAGCAGGGTTATGTCCCATTTAAAATAAAGATGGGGAATGTACCAGTAAGATACATCACAAGATGAGGCACTGGAATCAGTTTCTTAGTCCTACACATGCTACTTACACATTAAATGTCCCCCTTAATGCTGCATGTACCAAGGGTAGGACAATGAGGCAGTTTATGGTGTATTCTTGAGGAATTCCTTTCCTTTGCACCTTGTTAAACAGTATTTATTACACAAAGAGCATAGGAAAAGGTTTTGCACCAGACAAGAACGCAGCACATTGCTTCACAATGCATTGCATGCCTCTCTGGTCCTTAAAGCGTTAAATTTATTCCGTTTCCCTGGGTGTTCTATGGGGCTGGCATTCAGGACTTGCTGGCTTTTAAGTCTTAAAGTGGAACTGACATTTTTTAACAAATGAGTGATTTTGAAAGCGCTTTCTCTTTTACCCAGTAATAATGTCCATATACCTGACTGCTGTATGAGCGACTCCTACTTAAGTAAGTCCTCTTATTTATTACATCCAGTAATTATATAGATACTAGCAATAGTGGTACGCTTTGCTCATGAGGTTTAACCCCTTAAGTGCCAGAGGGGTATCCAACGCATTGCTTGACAATGATTTGGGTATCTCTGTGGCAGTGAAAGGGATGAACCTGAAAGTCAAAGAGGTATCCATTCATTGCAGTGATTTGGACACCTCTGTGGTACTGACAGTGTTAAAAAGGGAAGTATACTCCACTCCAGTGGTTAAAACAACATAGGGAATGGCACAAAGTGTTCTAGTGGTTAGGAGATCATTGAATATGGCAGCCTGCAGGCCCTGTCCTTTGAAAAGCCTGAGTACCTTTAGAATGTAAACTTTCAAACAATTTAGTTCTCTTCTTCAGGAATATTTACAGTGAAGGCTCGATACAAAATGCAGGAAAGGATATACATTCATGTAAATTACTTTTAAAGTTAAATTCCACTGGAGGTGAATCTCTTACCACCATTGTCAGTGTAAATTATTCTTTAGACTCCAGTAAAGGTATCTCTTTATAGCTGGCAAAGTGGTACACAATTTATTCTCCTTTTGATGTGTGAAAAGCTGCAGTAACTTTAGTGTGTAGAGAGTTTGTGACTTGCAGCCAAACATTTAAACTAAGTATATGGAATGTGTGGGTTAACCCTTCAAGCTCCAGAGGGTTGAGCAACGATCGCTTTGCAATGCATTGCACACCCCTCTGGCACCCAAAGGGTCCAATGTATGTTTATTGGGTGGAATAATGTGATATAAATTTCTTGTCACAGTTCAGGCCACAGATCAGTGTTAAACTTGGTTTTCAGTGTATATTCCCAGATCTTTCTGTCTCTCTCTGTGTCTGAAAATTTACCATTAGTACATACAGCCTGATATCTTTATTGCTGTGACCAGTTCTGCAAAAATGTTGACTCACTGGGGCATCTCTTTTCTTGTTCACACTGAAACTATGAGAAATCAGTTTTCTTAGAGTTTGTGGAACTCTCACTTCCCATAAAGTTATCACTATCTAAATATCTGTCTCCAATAAAACTTTAAGCCTTTTTTTAATATGTAATTTCACAGAGATATTGGCATTGAAAGATTTACCTGATGACATCACTGGTGGAATTGCTGAGGTACAGCTCAGTACCGAAAGGCTGTCAGTCATCCCCCCTCCTCTGCCCATGTGATGCCTTGTTCCCTCCTCCTTCAGAGACTCTCAAATCAACACACTCCAGGTCACATGAAGACTTGTGAGTCTCTGAAGGAAGACTCTGAGGCACAACATGGTAGGAGTAGGTCTTTCTGTACTGAGCTGTACCTCAGCGATCCCACCAGTGACGTTATCGGGTAAATCATTCAATGCTAATATAGCTGTGAAATTACAGATTTAAAAACAAACAAACAAAAAATCGGATTGATGCTTTACTGGAGACAGATATTTTACATAGTGATAACTTTATGGGAGGTGAGAGTTCCACGTTTGAATTTTGGATAGGACTTGACTCATTGCAGATGTATAACATTGAACGGGGTAAAAGACCCAGTTAAAGGGATAGTAATACTTCGTTTTATCTTTATTTTATTTTGTAGGCATTAAAAAAACATGAAGAACGATATAAGTCTTATCTCTCAAACCTTTATGGTTTAAGAGATATTCACAAGCAAAGTAACCCCTCCCGTTCAGCCACATCAAAAGGGAGGTGCCCAGGTAGACTGCAGAGAGGGACAATCTTCAATTAAGATAAGGGAAAAAGCTGAAAAACTTGTCAAGGGGGGCAGGGATTTCATTGTTTTCATTGTAAGAAGAGTGTCCCCTGCTGTTATCTGTCTGGTCTTACAACCAGATTCCCCATCTGAGAAGAGATGGCTTACACTAGGAAAAAGGGGCGGGAGGGGAAACTTTGCTTGTGAATATCTCTTAAACCATAAAGGTTTGAGAGATAAGACTTATATCATTCTTCATGTTTTTTTAATGCCTACAAAATAAAATAAAGTTAAAACTTTATTTTTGAGAATTATTATTTGTTCCTATGGTGCAGCTGGTCTTCCTCAGAGTTCCACATTTTTTTGTCCAAATGCCCTTAAGTATTGAGCAATTTATATCTTTATTTTGCAGCAAAAATTAAGTTAAATATACATCCAGTCAGAATCCTATATAATACTTCGCTAGGATGTTTGTCAGAAGCCGTCATGCGCAGTAGAGACTGCCTGCGCTGCAGTCATGTGCAGTACAGACTGCCTGAACGCACCAAGGCTGATATGGTGCAGGGAGCTCTGAATTCTGACCGGAGTCCTCTCCGCGCACCTTCCTGGGACCACTTGGTGAGCAGAGAACCTCTGGCCGAGGCTGCTGGGTGGCACTGTGGTCCGTGTACACAGGTTTTTAAACTAGTATGTATAATAATTGTCTGAATAGTCTATACCTTTCCAGTTAATACCCCAAAACATGATAATTTCCTGATGAAACCAAGCCTTAGATTACATTGGATAAATGTTACTGCTGGATTTATTTCAGAGATTCCTACTGAAGTCTATGGAGAAATGTTTAGATTAAAGGGGAACTACCACCCCGCAATAACTTTACATGAATTCAGTCTTCATCTGGCGACTAGCTGCTTAGTAGTGCTAGTCGCCAGAAATATTACCTGGTTTCAAAGATTTTGCAGCTTTTCCGAGGCGCACAGGAGCAGGAAGCACGGATGCGCTAGAAATATTACCTGGTTTCAAAGATTTTGCAGCTTTTCCGAGGCGCACAGGAGCAGGAAGCACGGACGTCACTGTGACGAGATGTCCGTGCTTCCTGCTCCTGTGAGCCTCGGAAAAGCTGCAAAATCTTTGAAACCAGGTAATATTTCTGGCGACTAGCACTACTAAGCAGCTAGTCGCCAGATGAAGACTGAATTCATGTAAAGTTATTGCGGGGTGGTAGTTCCCCTTTAAATCAGTGATAAACTTATTATCTGCATTGAAATCTTTTTATACATAATTTTTTTTTCATAAAGTTTTTCTTTCTGTTAGTTTGTTTTTGTAACCCCTTGTGTGGCTTTACAATGCATTCCGTACCCCTCTGGCACTCAAAGTGTTAACCAAAATATCAGTTTTATACTTCAGGAAGCAAAAAGTCCACACAATTTCCATACCGTGTACAAGACCATAACAGTCACTAACTAGAGTAGGAGTTATGTTTTGAACAACTCATGTTAAGCCTTTAAGGACAAGAAGGGTTGTGCTACACATTGGAACGCAATTTGTTGTATACCCTTTGGTCTTTACATTGTTAAAGGTAAAGGATTGAGTAATACGGAAACAATATATAGTGCAAGGTTTCTCCTGTTGAGCGAAGCAGGTATATTCTTTCTTCTAAGAGCTGTCCTACTGAAAGTTATTACAGGTCAAGTTTATATTTTTGGGGTGCCTTGCCTTCATGGCCTGCAATTCAACATTAGTGTTGTTGCTACGGTAATCTGTGGAGGCTTATTGTCACTGTTACTAGCTATTCTTAGACTAGTGAAGCAACAGTTCAACCATAACATTTCAGGCTATGGAACGAAAGCACCCAAAATACAGGTTTGAGCTGCAATAACCTTTGAATAAAGTATCTCTCAACAGTGGCAGTAACGTTTTTTTACTCAGCAGAATAAATCTTCACTATATGTATTTCTGGTTTGTCCCATAGCACCCCTTTAAAGGATTAATCTCATCAGAGTTTGCTGAATCACCCCTGCAATGTGATAAGTGTCTATCAACATATTTATGAAAGATCTGTATTGAAATCCTTGCCAAAAACCTATTTCTTGTTGGCACTTTAACCCCTTGAACTCCACAAGGGTGTACAGCACATTGAAAAAAATGCTTTGCACACCTTTCTGGTTTTCAAGGGGTTGAGGAAAAGGTATATTTCTCTCCTGCTGTTCTTTGGCCTTGAAAAATGTAACACTCCACAGATAGCTTCTTATACAGTACAGCCATAAACATCTGACCATGCTTAAAATGCCTGCTGCTTAGTTTCATGAGGTATTTTGGATGTTAAAATAAATTATTACTGCATGATTTCTACAAACTCTTTCTCATAAAGGAATATAAATATAATATAATATAAACAAATTCCCATTCTTGCTCAACAGTGCTGTTTCAAGGGGATGGCTTTTCTGAATAGAAAGGCAAAGAGTGTGTAGCTTTAAGAGACAGGAAAAGTTAGTGAGTTGGGGAATTCTAGATGGGTGGGTGAGGTTATAGGTCAGGGGAGGGAAACATGAGGCTTTCCAGCTGCGGCCAGACTACAAATCTCATCATCCTCTGACAGCAGTTGGCTGTTTCTCTATCAATGTTTGCTAGGTTCATGAACACCAAAGGGGGTCTGTGTACAAAGCATGTGCTGGTATTTTAAGGCAGACCATTTATCATATGGCGAGGTTATCAAAATATTTCATACTCTGGTCTCCACCATTACTCACAAGAAATTCGTGCTAAAGAAAGAAATGCATGAGACCTTGTGAAAATTCATAAGCATTAACTAACAGAATTTGCCATCCAAAGACTGGAGCATGGTAGTAGAGTATCCTTTGAGCACAATCTAATTTGCTAAATTCCCAAATGTCAAACACAAGGAAATGGATGCATAATTCAAATTTTTTTTTTTTTTTTTGACAGATCAGTCAAAAATGCCTGAAGAGGCATCCAAATTCAATTTGATTTTTGATAGATCAGTTGAAAATGACCAATGAGGTGATTTATAGAATGACAAGTGGACCTCTGATGTGTCACACCCTGAAGACTCCTAGGTGGGAAGACAAGGTCTACCACTGTGTGTAGTGACATCACTGTCACTATCAAAACACTGGGCTATTAAAGGGATAGTAAGATCATTATTTACATTTAGTAATAACGCTCTCTAACGTTGCCAGTGTGCAGTGTGTCTAGTTGATGAGTAATTAGATTATAAAGTTTCCCCCTCCCATCCCTTTTACAGATGTCAGTCCTCTTGCCTCAGATCTGGAATCTGGTCACTTCACCAGACAGATCACAACGAGGTATGGTCTGCTATCTATCAGTATAGATAGATGAAGGAAGGCAGATTTTTCCTTATGCTGACAGAAGATTTCCTTCTTCGCTATCCATCCGGACAAGCTTCCTGATCTGAAGTGAAGAAGAGTGACATCGGTGAAAGGGGCGTGAGGGGAAAACGTTATAACCTAATTACTCATCAACTAGACCAATCTGCACATTGTGAATGGTGGAGAGCATTATTACTAAATGTAAGGAGTGATCGAAGTTTATTTATGCTTTATCCCTTTAAACAGCCTTGAGGACAGGGATGTACAGAGTGCATTGTTTGCAAGCACACATAGAAGAGCCGCCTGATGGTTGTACAACAGGATTCCCCTGCAGTCAGCTAGAACGCTGCATTCAGGGAAAGGTGGAGGGGGGGGGAACTTTGCGAGTGATTATCTCTCAAACCATAAAGGTTTGAGAGATTGCACTGGGGGCAGTTAATTTCTTTTTTTTAATGCCTACAATATGGGGATTAATAAATTTTAAGTATTACTATCCCTTTAAGCCTTTGGATTCTAGAGATGCCTCCATCACATTGCAATACAATGCAGTGGAGACCGCTCTAGCGTCTAAGGGCTTAATGTGCTGTAACTTAATCATATCACTTAGCTTAGTGAACGATTTCCAAGATATATTTTATTATACAATAGGGAATAGACATACAGAGTCATTAAACATTACCAATGGAACAAAGAAGATAAAAGGATCAGAGGGCCCTGCTAGTGGGAGCTTACTGTATCTTCTGTGTTCTCATAGTGTTTTGTATCATCTGGATTAGTATTAGTTTTTTCAATGCAGACCTATTATTGTTTCACAAAAAAATAAAACAAATGCTTCCCTATCAGGTTGGTCACACCTTGCATGAACACAGCATGTTCAAACTTTCCCTCCATTCAGAAACATGTCACCCATCAAAAAGTCCCCACAAGGAGGGGATCACTGGAAAGTACTGCATATAAGCAACTAGTCAACTTCAGTGGAACAATGTTATAGTCCTTATTGATTATATCACAGATAGTAGTGGTTATTTCCTGATGTAACAAGAGACTAATTTAATAGATAATATCGTTCCACTCTTGACAGTTGGCATGATTTGTTCATAAATAAAAAAAACAACATGTTTATATATTGTAAGATTCTTAGGAATACATTCTCCAAATACTTTTTAAAGGGGTATTAATGTTTCACAATAAGAAAGTGCCAATTAATCTTCATAGTATTTGGGCCGTGGAAAGTGTTATTTCGATACTGTCAGAGTTGTAGGTCAAGAGAAATTGAATGATGAAGTATCCTCCTCCCGCCCCTTTTACTGATGTAACACTGCTCACCTCAGAGCAGCAAGATGGATCACGGAGAGGGACAATCTTCAGTGATCATAAGGAAAAGCATGTCAAGGGGAGCAGGGTTTTCCTTATGTTCACAGTAAGAAGATTGTCCCTTGCTGTGAGCTGTCCGTTTCCAGGACCAGATTCCACATCTGGGAGGGGGGGTTACACTACGTAAAAGGGGAGGGAGGGGGAAACTTTATCATTCAATTACTCTTGAACTACAACTCTGACAGTATTGAAATAACACTCTCCATGGCACAAATACTAAAGATTATTTGGAGCTGCTGTTTTTGTGAAACATTACTATCCCTTTAAAAGGGCCTGCTTGACAGAAAACCTGTCAGAGTTTTTGTGTGATCAATATCTGATAGGATGAAATTCTTGAAATTACATAAAATTTAAATTTATACATAGGTTGAAAGTCTCTAATCTGAGACATTATGTTACAACAAACTTTCTGGTTTGGCATGAATTATGAAAATGAGTTTTAATTTTGCAAAGTGGAAAATTAAATAATCTGACTCCTCTCATGATTTAGAAAAAAAGTCATGGTGGGCAGTGGTTGAGAGGGCATTATAATCTGGGAAATTGTCCTGTGCATCAACGGGTGCCAGATTAGAGAATTACAATTTGTGCTGATGTTCCTGGAGAGGTAGGTGAAGAGGCCTTTAGCGAGGTTTGAGTAAGTTCACTTATTTTCCTGTCTGGTGGGATTTTTATAGTAGGCAGGGGATTTTGAGGAAGTTAAAAAGACAGATGAAGTACATAAGATATCAGAGGCATGGTACAATGCTTTGGATACCTCTCTTGCACTCTTAGAGTTAAAAGCAAGTGTGGACTAAGCCACTTTTCCATCTGACAAGTTGCAGATTGCATTGTTCACTTTCCTTCCATCCTTTTTTATTTGTTCTTTATGTATTAAGGCCTGGATTGTATTGCAGTTGATAACTTTTTGTCATGGATCATTTTATGCCAGGGATCTCTCTTACTGTGAGAATATTCAGGCTGAGACTGTTTTAAGAAAATGTATTTGGTTTTCAAGATGCTATGGTACAAGACTTGGCAGCATATTTAGAGAGAGATTCCTCCTGAGGATACTATTTTGCTGTGGCTACCAAAGTTGTCAGCCACATGGACTGAATCATCATATCCTCCAAGAAGCCAAATAGAAAGAAAAAAAAGTCATGTAGTTACAAATAACTGCCACAAGAGGGAGAAGGAAGAATTTCTCAGTCAGAACTAAGGCAGCGGTAGCGAGAGCTGACCACAGGAGGGTGCAAGTGAGAGAGCATGAAGCAGAGGGGGGAAAATAAACAGGCTGGCAAGTAACTAGACTTTGGGTGGAATGTTTTTTGCACCGCAAAAGCACCAAAGGGCAGACAAGGAGATGCTCAGGGACAAGAGGGAAGGGGGAGGAAAGTGGAAGGGGTAATAGCTTTAAAGGGTCTCAGGACAGAACCACAAGCAGCGGCAGGGCTGCAGGGATGTCTGAGCACAGAATCGGAGGTGGCATCTGAAGCTGCAAGGAAAGGCTGGGAGGAGAAGGGGTGTTAGTGGAAGCTGCAGGAAGAGGCAGAACACTCCAAGGATGCTGGCAGAGATATCAAATCATCAATATTCTGAGTATCATCCATACTGGGGAAGTTAGCAGTCCAAGAAAATCAAGAACATGCTGGGTCGACAACCAGGGCCGGATTTACATCTCAGGAGCCTGTAGGCACAAAAATCTGAAGAGGCCCCCCCCCCCCATTGGCCATCTCCACTGGACACCTCCACAATGCTCCTGATCTCCACATTGCCCCCATCATCTCCATATTGCCCTCACATTGCCCCATCAGCTCCAACTTGCCCCCCATCAGCTCCACATTGCCCCCATCATCTCCAAATTGCCCCCCATCAGCTGCACTTTGCCCCCACCATCTCCATGCTGCCCTCACATTGCTCCCCTTCAGCTCCAACTTGCCCCCACCATCTCCATGTTGCCCTCACATTGCCTCTCCCCCATTGTCCGTTTCCTACCTCCCCCCATTGTCCGTTTCCTACCTCCCTGGCAGGAGATCTGTCATATGTGCCTCTTTTCGCACACTCCTGTAGCTGCTGGAGCTCCCGCGCGATCTCCTGTTCAGGAATGCAGAGTGCTGGGAGATGATGTCATCTCCAAGCGCTCTGCATTCTTAAAGAGCTGATGAGTGAGCTCAGCAGCTACAGGACTGTGCCAAAGGAGGCACAGACCTGTCCTGTCAGGGAGGTAGGAAACAGACAATGGGGGGCGGGCAATGTGAGGGCCACATGGAATGGGCGCCAGGTGGGGGAATTATTGTTCTGCCACTGCGCAGCCAGAGAGGTGACTAATTTAGAAAAAAAAGAAAAAGGAATCCCAATGGCAGGCGCCCCTCGGTGGCGTGCTCCTGTAGGCAGGTGCCTACTCTGCCTTATGGCAAATCCGGCCCTGTCTAAAAGAGCCACTGAGAACTCTCCAGGAGAACACACAAATCTCTCCATGGCCCTATTCACCCTACTCCTTATACATTCAATAGCCTAGATGGGGTGAGAGCCTCACCAATCCACCCTAGGAACAGTGTTGGACCATACTACTGTGACCCCTGGCCATTTCACTTGCACCCCTGCAATCACCTCCTGATGTGTGAATACCAAATCCAGTGACTTCAAAGTGGTCAAGAGAGCCTAAGGACAAGCTGTTCACCACATAAACGACACCCATGTTGTCAGACCAGAAGTTAACAGACTTTCCATTTTCTGCCACCAAAGCTCCAAAGACACCACTATGGGGAATAACTGTAAAAATGACATGTTCTCTGTCAGCCCTTTCTGCACCCACTGTGATGGCTATTGCTGTGCACACCAACTCCCTTCCAGATAAGCTCCAAAACTCACCTTCCCTACAGCATTGGTGAAAAATTGCAATCTTCCCTCAGCTGCCTTGTCACCCTAATCTTATCCCTTTGAGTGCCAAAGAGGTACTCAACACATTTCAGAGCAATGTGTTTCATACCACTCTGGCAATCAAAGGGCTAAAGTGTCTTTGTCACTCCTGCCGTCACCTTTTCCAATCTCCTGTTGAACACCCTACCCATAGGAATCACTCTACAAGCAAAATTCAACACCCCAAGTAATTCCTGAACCTTATACAACTCAGGCTTATTGGCCTCCTTCGCCTGGCACACCAACTGCCTCACTTTCACCAACTTATTCACTGGCACCCTGCACTTCTCTTCCTTAGTATCAATTTCAACCCCTAAGTATGACAGCCTGTTGCATGGTCACACTTTATTGTCTACAGCCACTGGTACACCCACTTTGCCCAACAGTGCCAGCAATTCTTCCAGCAACCTTTGGCATACTCCAGCGCTATGATGCCTTATCAACAAAAAATCATCCAAATAGTGAGCCACAGTGTCATACCGTGCCACCTCACTAGATTCCAATGAATAAAATAACTGCATGCCTCAAAATACGAGAATGATATTGTGCAAACACTTATCTACATAAACATACCTCCCAACATTTCAAATGGCCAAAGAGGGACACTTTCGTTTTAGGTGGTGTTGGTGGGGGCTTGGCTTGTGGGTGGGGCATTACCAATAATATTTAGGTCATTTTTTGATCTTCTGATACCTTGTGGCATGACTGAATAAATGATATAGAGCAATTATTCTCTATTATTATTATTTACACAGATTAATTTATAAATACATATACTGTGGTTTGTACAAACATAAATGTGAGTTTTATTGCTGTGCAGCAATCTGATACACTTGTATATACCACTCACAGTCTGATCTCCTAAAAAGAGGGACATCAGGGTGGAAAAGAGGGACAGAGGGATTTAGGTCTCAAAGAGGGACTGTCCCTCCTAAAGAGGGACACTTGGGAGGTATGCATAAAACTTCCCCCAACACAACAACCAGTGAACTTAAAATTGTGTGGGTTAATGGGCGACAACCCGCAACAATGCCTCATCAACTGGTATAACAAAACCCTTCTTAAAACCCTCCAGCAACCATTCTGCCCTAGCCTTATTCGGATATGCTTCTAACAACTCTACCAAATCATTTACCCATTCTGGGGACCTCGCCATTTCCAGGCTTACGAGAGGTTGGTACCACCTTGCCCCCATCTTCCCTGCAATCCAGTACATGAATGTGTGCCCCCACATTGCTTACACGCATGCTTAAACTTGTAGGCAAAACCTCTTGTACACTTATTTCGTTATAAGCCCAGCACACTGATCTCACCACTGCTGGCCTTGCCCCTTGTCTCCAGCCCCCACCACCGGGATAACCAGCCTCTTTGTGGCTGTTTCCATCATAATCCAGCCACATTGAACCTCCATGCTTGATGTACAAGTCCACTATCATCTCACTATATTTTAATAAATTGTGCACAATGAGTTGCGTACCCCTCTGGCACTCAAAGGGTTAACATCACTCGGACCTTGGCCCGTGTACACGGACTTTTACACTAGTGGCACATAAAAGAGCCACAACAAGTTGATTCAGAACCACTGGCATTTGCAAATTCGGCAATACTGGCTGGCAGAGCCACGTGATAGGGATTAACATTCCACTCTCCCTCCCAGCTGACGAATTTGCAAAAACCTGACAAATAAATAAATCTAAATATCCCAGAATTTATAGTTTGAAAAATAAGGAATGGCTATTATGAATAGTAGTTACGCTTATGCACTCTGACTTCGTCAGTTTGAAAATACTACCAACAACTGTTATCTGCACGGAGATGACATCCAGGGCTGCAAGGAGACATTGGGGAATATGCACTAATGTGTGATAAAGTGGTGATAATGTGGAGATAACATCACTAGCGATATCACTTCTCCAGTTCCCATGTTATTCCATAGAGCCTATGCACTAAGATCTACAAAGTTGGAGAAATCTTAGTGATTTGGCTGTATAGAATAATATAGAAACTGGAAAGTTTATCACACTGGAGATGATATCTCAACTTTATCACCTCTGTATCACACCATAGTGCATAACCTCCTGTTATCTCTTGAACCAAGGCATAAGGGCAAAATTCATAGAGGCCATTAGAATCATTTTTTAGAACCAGATTACTTAATTCTTACTGCCCATTAGGATTTTCTAACCAGATTAAAATGAGTTTATATGTGTGTGTGTGCATGTGTGTGTGTGTATATATGTGTGACACTTTCTGTATAAAACAACAGCCCAGCTGGAGGCTACAATAGACAAAAGCAGAATTTTGAAGTGGAAGTAACTGAAACAGCTTTTAAAATCCTATATATTTATGATCTCCATTCTTTATTTAAAACAGCATTTTAGGAGATATTTAGCTTTACTCATCAGTTTATGTCTGTGTCAGATACAAACATTGAACTCACCCTCCCAACTGTCATTCTCTGCCAGTTATTACTGGCTAAATACAGCTAAATATTTAGTAAATTATATAAT
Organism: Rhinophrynus dorsalis; assembly: GCA_037306005.1. Lineage (NCBI taxonomy): Eukaryota > Metazoa > Chordata > Amphibia > Anura > Rhinophrynidae > Rhinophrynus > Rhinophrynus dorsalis. The sequence continues at coordinate 413,729,399 of CM074723.1, forward strand.
TAACCCCCTTAAGGACTGACCACGAGCGCTCGCGGCTGGCACATAAAGGGATAGTAATACTTTAAATGTAAAAAAATATATATTGTAGGGTTTATCCCCCTGAGTAAAACAAGGGTACTCCCACTGCTGAGAGATATTCTATTAAAAAATTATAACAGCTCAAACTTGAATTTTTAGGTGCAATATCACAGTGGCCTGAAAATTTTCAGTGGCGCTGTTGCTACACCATCCTATGGACTGCTCTGGTCTGTAGATGATAAATCTCCATAGGACGGTGTAGCAACAGCGCCACTGTACATTTTCAGGCCACTGTGATATTGCACCTATATGCATTGCATTCCGTACCACTCTGGCACTCAAATGGTTAAGGGGGTTAAATAAAGAATGGCTAACATAAATATAGGTCATTTGTAAAGTTGTTTTTTTTTTAAATCCCCAACACATCATATAGCGTTAGAACCACTAAACAAACACAACTAGTTTGAGCTGTAATGACTCTGAGATGCACTGGAGACGTCTCTTGCAGTCAAATATTAAAGAAACTCTTTTATTAATCACAGGGCAAGTTTATTTGAACCCTATTATGTAGTTGGTGGTCCATGTTTTGCTCAATGCATATGGCAACCTGAGCCCCTCCAGCTGTTGTGCACTACGTGTCCCATCTGCTGACCAGGAATGGAGTGTGAGTCTCAGATTAGCCAAAACTGTAGTATGGAGTGTGAGTAAACACCTAGGGGTTTATTCACTAAGGTGTGATAAAGAGGTGAAGAAGACTTCTCCAATTATATCACTTCTCCAGTTCCTATGTTATTCTATGGAGCTTATGTACTAAGATCTCCAAAACTGGAGATATCTTAGTGCATAGCCTCTATAGAATAACATAGGAATTGAAGAAGCGATAAACTGGAGAAGTCATCTTCACTTTATCACTTCTTTATTACTCCTTAGTGAATCTCCACCCTAAGATGCATAGCAGCTAATCCAGCTGTGTTTACAGACTCCCACATATGTCACACACTTCAGTATATGATTTAAATTCAAGGTTCTAAGGTTCCAAACTTCCAACTGTCATCAGATCAGTTAGAGCCAGTAGCTGGTTGGTGAACAACTGCACCAGAAGTCTCACTCAGGTGTGGAAGTTTAGATATGGCTATTCGGCGCAGACAGCAATTAAAGGGACTCCCTTTTGGGTTTCCATATTCAGAAAAAGAAGTGAAAACTTTTGAGGAGCTGAACTTGAAACCAAACCTTCTCAATGGACTCTACTGCATGGGGTTTAACAGGCCTTCTAAGATACAGGCAACAGCATTGCCACGGATGCTGACTTCACCACCTCAAAACCTCATTGCTCAGTCCCAAACTGGCACTGGTAAATCTACTGCTTTTGCGCTTGCCATGTTCTCCAGAGTGGATCCTGCACAGAGATACCCACAGTGCTTGTGCCTTTGCCATACGTATGAACTGGCTCTACAGACTGGAAAGGTCATTGCACAGATGGGCGCATTTTTCCCAGAGATTAAACTGGCATATGCTGTTAAAGGGAACAAACCTAAGCGTGGGCACAAGATCTCAGAGCAGATTGTCATCGGTACCCCTGGCACTGTATTGGACTGGTGCACTAAACTGCATTTGATTGATCCTAAGAAAATTCAGGTGTTTGTTATTGATGATGCAGACGCTATGATTACAGTGCAAGGATTCCAGGATCAGTGTATCCGTGTTCAGCGGATGCTGCCACAAAACTGCCAGAAGCTCCTGTTCTCCACAACCTTTAAGGAGCCTGTCTGGAGATTTGCTCAGAAAGTAGTCCCTCAACCCAATATTATTACACTTAAAAGGGAAGAGGAGGCCCTGGACACCATTAAACAATACTATGTGCTATGTAACAACCGGGAGGATAAATTTGAAGCCTTGTGTAACATTTATGGTGCAGTAACCATCGCACAAGCCATGATCTTCTGCAACAGCAATAAAACTGCATCCTGGCTGGTGGGAGAACTATCTAAAGAAGGTCACCAGGTCGCTCTTCTCAATGGGGAGATGACGACAGAGCAGAAAGCGGCTGTGATTGAAGGCTTCAGAGAGGCCAAGCACAAAGTGCTGGTTACAACCAACGTGTGTGTCAGAGGTATTGATGTTAAACAAGTCTCTCTGGTTATAAACTTTGACCTTCCCATAGAGAAGGATGGTAACCCAGATAATGAGACCTACCTCCATCAGATTGGACGCACTGGGCGTTTTGGCAAGAAAGGACTTGCAATAAATATGGTTGACAGCAAGCGCAGCCTGGATATTCTGAAAGGAATTCAGCAGCATTTCAGTAAGAAGATAGAACATCTCAGTACTGATGACCTGGATGAGATTGAAAAAATTACCAACTGAAGTCACCTCCCGTCTTCATGTGGACCAGGGTAATTACCCACGCTTTGAGAACAGCACTCTGCAGATAACAACTGAGCAGAAACATTGTAAATATGTAAATAAACCTGTACATAGTTCTGTGCTTCCTTTGACTTATTATTGTTCCCTATCCAAGTTTATACCAGATTACCAATATTCTACCAGCCAGGTAATATTTATTTTCTGGAGTAATACAAAGGGATTGTCATTTGTAAGAGGTGTTTTAGTCAAAAGTTATTGCAACTCAAACTGGAATTTTTATGCGCAGTATATCAATGGCCTGTAATTTTACAGTGGTGCAGTTGCTACACCATCCTATAGACAGAGCTGGTCAGTTAACCATAAGCCTCCACAGGATGGTACAACAACCGCTCCACTGGAAAATTACAGGCCATTGACATACTGCAACTCCCCTTTTGCATCTGAAACGTTGATCTATAAAATTTGCCTTATTATTATTGAATACCTGCATACCTCCCAACATTTCAAATGGCCAGAGAGGGACACTGTTGATTTAGGAGGTGTTTCTGGGGGTGTGGCTGGTGGGCGGGGCATTATTGAGAACTTTTAGGTTATTTCATGACCTACTGGCAGCTCTTTACGTAACTGAATAAATGATTTAGAACAAGACCAATGTATTTTATTTTGATAGACTAATTTAGAAACACATCTACTGAAGAAACAAAGATTAATGTGAGTTTTATTGCTGTGGAGCAATGTGATTACACTTATATAAACCACACAGTCTGATCTCATAAACAGAGGGACACCAGGACTGTCTCCTGTAAAGAGGGACACCTGAGAAGTGTGTACCTGAGTGTGCTTATGTGTTCCACTTCAAGAAATGTGTATGCTCCTACATCTACACCCAGGCATGAATCTACTATAAATGAGAGTGCTTCCCAATTGGTTCCTATATATACAAGTAACTCACATAGACTGCGCTATAATGCTGAATGGCCCCTTTTACCTGGCACCACGTGTTACCCTATACAATGCAGTGGTAATACCTTTACATTAGTTATGGAAATATCTCCTATTATATTCTATTATTTCAGCAACTAGATTAGGATCTGGACTGAATAAATTGCAGATCATAATCAGATCTTCAATTTAAATTATCCATTGGAGCAGGGCTGTCCAAGTTCAGTCCTCAAGGCCTACCAGCAGGCGAGGATTTAACCCTCTAAGTGCCAGAAGGGCATGCAATGCATTGTGTACCCCTCTGGCACTGAAAGGGTTAAGGATATCCCTGATTAAGCACAGATGAATCAGTCACAATGAATGAATCACTCATAACTCACCTGTACTTAATCAGGGAAATCCTTCCATCTTGGCCTGTTGGTGGTTCTTGAGGACTGAACTCGGAGAGCTCTGCATTGGGGTGAGACTTGCAGTTTTTTGGCTTTTCTTTCTTCCTGCACTTACTAATTCAGAATGGGAAAATGAGTATGTAAGAAGATTGTCCCAGTTCCTTCCGCATTAACCTTTAATGTGACAGCTCTTTGCTCAGTCATGCTGGTAACGTCTGCAAGCTGCCCTGATAGGGAGATGGAAGCTAATGTACTAAGAAGAACTGAGGCAAATCTGGAGCAAACCAACTGCAGCATTGGGGACAAATCTAATTTTCCCAAAATTCACTTTGATATAAGTAGTAATTTAACCTTCTGAATGCTAGCTTTGCTTTAAATGTAGCATTTAACCCCTTTTATGTTAGCGCGGCCTCCCACATTCAAGGGGTTAAATGCCCCATTTAAATTGATGGGAATTTTGAAGGGTTATTAGTTATCTATGGTGCAGTTGTTTTGTCCTATAATTGTACCGCTTTTCCTTTGTACATATGTCCCTCTGAAAATACAGTAATGTTTGGTACAAAACCTGTTGGTGATGGAGGTGCCACATCTGTTCATGGAAGAAAATATGTCCAGAAGAATGATAATGTGTCATTATGAGAAGGAAAATAATCTCATGTGTGTATGTGCTTGTGTTACCATGTGCGTGTCCATGTGTGTGTGTGTACGTATGTGTGTATATATATGTGTGCGTGTAAGTGTGTGTGTGTGTGTGTGTATGTACGTGTGTATATACGTGTGTGTGAGTGTGTGTTTGTGTATATGTATGTGTGTGTATGTATGTGTGTGTGTGTATGTGTGTGTGTATATATATGTGTGCGTGTAAGTGTGTGTGTGTATGTATGTGTGTGTATGTATGTGTGTGTGAGTGTGTGTGTGTATATGTATGTGTGTGTAAGTGTGTGTGTGTGTATATGTATGTGTGTGTGTGTATGTGTGTGTATGTATGTGTATATATGAGTGTGTGTGTGTACGTGGCTTTTTCCTGCTAGGGGTAATGAGGATATTTCCACTTCTGGAATGTACTTCATTCACAGCTCTAAACTTGCTCCAGATTTTTTTCAAATCAAACTGCAACAGGAGCAAACAGAGAGCAAGACTGCACTTCCTATTGTCTATGAGAGAGCTTATAGTCTTAATTAATTATTACTAATCCCTATATTAAAGACATATAAAAATAAATGTATTGCCCCCAGTGTCATCTCTCAAACCTTTATGGATTGAGAGATAATCGCTCTTAAAGTTGCCCTCTCCCTCCCCATTCCCCGAAGTCAGTGTTTTAGCTGACTGCAGGGAAATCCGGTCTTACGATCATCAGGCGGCTCTGCAGCAGAGCCACGATCGTGTTAATAAAAAAAAAAATATTTCACTAAAACGGTCTTCTACGTATGCTTGCAAACCAAGCACATGTAGAAGACCATTTCAGTGAAAGATTTCTTTTTTATTAAAGCGAATCTTGGCTGTGCTGCAGAGCCGCCTGAAAGTGGTACGACAGGCTTCCCTGCAGTCAGCTAGAACACTGACTTCAGGGAAGGGGGAGTGAGAGGGCAACTTTAAGAGCGATTATCTCTCAATCCATAAAGGTTTGAGAGATGACACTGGGGGCAATACATTTATTTTTAATATGTCTTTTATATAGGGATTAGTAATAAGTATTAGTATCCCTTTAAGCTGCTCGGCCCTACAGTTACTCCTTGACCTAATTAAAAGCAAACACACATACTCAAGTAATTGTGGCAAAAGGAAGTCAATTTTATTTCCTCAGGTTTACAGACTAAATGGTGCAAAGCACAAACCAAATGCGGCATTCCACTCCCCAACCAGGGGCCAGTGGCCAAGTCACACCTGCACCTGACCAACGCCGCAGCTGGATTTTGTCTGCATCTGGCTGCCCTCACTGGTGAATCCCTGTGCTCCACCACAGTTCCATTTCCGGAAAGAGCAGGCTGGACGTTTCCAAACCTCCCCCCACACACTGATTGCAACGGAGCCACCCCCAAACAAAGCTTCTATTGTGAGAGGATCTGAAGGGCATCCCCAGAATGTCTTTTGGTCCACATGACCCTCACAACGGCTCATACTTGGTGCTAGCCACTTTTTCTCTGGCCCTTCAGCACGCCTGACCACAAAGTGAGTGCCTGCTGTTGTACTGCAACCAACCAGGTGGCTAGGCCTGTGCCCTCCCTGCCATTACCAAGCCTGACCACAGAGTCAGTTCCTAGCTAGGCCCACACAACCGCAACCTTCTAGGGTGTTTATCCTACCCCGTGGTTCGGGGAATGCTGCATGGCCACCACCCAAAAGCAGATAGAGGTATTCCACCTCACCCTCTTTTACCACCACTTTTTTTTTTGCCACTTTTCAATACCATCCTGCAAACTAGAATTAAAAATATCCAAATCTATATCTCACAAATGGACCCCATCGGCCCTGTACAAACCTTTGCAACTAGGATGCAGCTCTATAAGCAGGGTCGGATTTACATCTCAGGAGCCTGTAGGTACAGAAATCTGGCCATCTCCACTGGACACCTCCATAATGCTCCTGATCTCCACATTGCCCCCATCATCTCCATATTGCCCTCACATTGCCCCATCAGCTCCAACTTGCCCCCATCAGCTCCACATTGCCCCCATCATCTCCAAATTGCCCCCCATCATCTGCACATTGCCCCCACCATCTCCATGCTGCCCTCACATTGCTCCCTTTCGGCTCCAACTTGCCCCCACCATCTCCATGTTGCCCTCACATTGCCTCCCCCCCCATTGTCCGTTTCCTACCTCCCCCCATTGTCCATTTCCTACCTCCCTGGCAGGAGATCTGTCATATGTGCCTCTTTTCGCACACTCCTGTAGCTGCTGGAGCTCGCGCGCGATCTCCTATTCAGGAATGCAGAGCGCTGGGAGATGATGTCATCTCCAAGCGCTCTGCATTCCTAAAGAGCTGATGAGTGAGCTCAGCAGCTACAGGACTGTGCCAAAGGAGGCACAGACTTGTCCTGCCAGGGTGGTAGGAAACAGACAGTGGGGGGCGGGCAATGTGAGGGCGACATGGAGTGGGCGCCGGGTGGGGGAATTATTGTTCTGCCACTGCGCAGCCAGAGAGGTGACTAATTTAGAAAAAAAAGAATCCCAATGGCAGTCGCCCCTCAGTGGCATGCGCCTGTAGGCAGGTGCCTACTTTGCCTTATGGCAAATCCGGCCCTGTCTATAAGAGCCACTGAAAACCCCCCAGGAGAACACACAAATCTCTCCATGGCCCTATTCACCCTACTCCTTATACATTCAATAGCCTAGATGGGGTGAGAGCCTCGCCAAACCACCCTAGGAACAGTGTTGGACCATACCACTGTGACCCCTGGCCATTTCACTTGCACCCCTGCAATCACCTCCTGATGTGTGAATACCAAATCCAGTGACTTCAAAGTGGTCAAGAGAGCCTAAGGACAAGCTGTTCACCGCATAAACGACACCCATGTTGTCAGACCAGAAGTTAACAGACTTTCCATTTTCTGCCACCAAAGCTCCAAAGACACCACTAAGGGGAATAACTGTAAAAATGACATGTTCTCTGTCAGCCCTTTCTGCACCCACTGTGATGGCTATTGCTGTGCACACCAACTCCCTTCCAGATAAGCTCCAAAACTCACCTCCCCTACAGCATTGGTGAAAAATTGCAATCTTCCCTCAGCTGCCTTGTCACCCTAATCTTATCCCTTTGAGTGCCAAAGAGGTACTCAACACATTTCAGAGCAATGTGTTTCATACCACTCTGGCAATCAGAGGGCTAAAGTGTCTTTGTCACTCCTGTCGTCACCTTTTCCAATCTCCTGTTGAACACCCTACCCATAGGAATCACTCTACAAGCAAAATTCAACACCCCAAGTAATTCCTGAACCTTATACAACTCAGGCTTATTGGCCTCCTTCACCTGGCACACCAACTGCCTCACTTTCACCTCCTTATTCACTGGCACCCTGCACTTCTCTTCCTTGGTATCAATTTCAACCCCTAAGTATGACAGCCTGTTGCATGGCCACACTTCATTGTCTACAGCCACTGGCACACCCACTTTGCCCAACAGTGCCAGCAATTCTTCCAGCAACCTTTGGCATACTCCAGCGCTATGATTCCTTATCAACAAAAAATCATCCAAATAGTGAGCCACAGTGTCATACCGTGCCACCTCACTAGATTCCAATGAATAAAAGAACTGCATGCCTCAAAATACAAGAATGATATTGTGCAAACACTTATCTACATAAACATACCTCCCAACATTTCAAATGGCCAAAGAGGGACACTTTTGTTTTAGGTGGTGTTGTTGGGGGCTTGGCTTGTGGGTGGGGCATTACCAATAATATTTAGGTCATTTTTTGATCCTTCTGATACCTCGTGGCATGACTGAATAAATGATATAGTGCAAGGATAGAGTATTTTATTTACACAGACTAATTTATAAACACATATACTGTGGTTTATACAAACATAAACGTGAGTTTTATTGCTGTGCAGCAATCTGATACACTTATATATACCACTTACAGTCTGATCTCCTAAAAAGAGGGACATCAGGGTGGAAAAGAGGGACAGAGGGGTTTAGGTCTCAAAGAGGGACTGTCCCTCCTAAAGAGGGACACTTGGGAGGTATGCATAAAACTTCCGCCAACACAACAACCAGTGAACTTAAAATTGTGTGGGTTAATGGGTTACAACCCGCAACAATGCCTCATCAACTGGTATAACAAAACCCTTCTTAAAACCCTCCAGCAACTATTCTGCCCTAGCCTTATTCGGATATGCTTCTAACAACTCTACCAAATCATTTACCCGTTCTGGGGACCTCGCCATTTCCAGGCTTACGAAAGGTTGGTATCACCTCGCCCCCATCTTCCCTGCAATCCAGTACATGAATGTGTGCCCCCACATTGCTTACACGCATGCTTAAACTTGCAGGCAAAACCTCTTGTACACTTTTTTCGTTATAAGCCCAGCACACTGATCTCACCACTGCTGGCCTTGCCCCTTGTCTCCAGCCCCCACCACCGAGATAACCAGCCTCTTTGTGGCTGTTTCCATCATAATCCAGCCACATTGAACCTCCATGCTTGATGTACAAGTCCACTATCATCTCTCTATATTTTAATAAATTGTGCACAATGAGTTGCGTACCCCTCTGGCACTCAAAGGGTTAACATCACTCGGACCTTGGCCCGTGTACACGGACTTTTACACTAGTGGCACATAAAAGAGCCACAACAAGTTGATTCAGAACCACTGGCATTTGCAAATTCGGCAATACTGGCTGGCAGAGCCACGTGACAGGGATTAACATTCCACTCTCTCCCAGCTGACGAATTTGCAAAAAACTGACAAAATAAATAAATCTAAATATCCCATAATATATAGTTTGAAAAATAAGGAATGGCTATTATGAATAGTAGTTACGCTTATGCACTCTGACTGCGTCAGTTTGAAAATACTACCAACAACTGTTATCTGCACGGAGATGACATCCAGGGCTGCAAGGAGACATTGGGGAATATGCACTAATGTGTGATAAAGTGGTGATAATGTGGGGATAACATCACTAGTGAAATCACTTCTCCAGTTCCCATGTTATTCCATAGAGCCTATGCACTAAGATCTACAAAGTTGGAGAAATCTTAGTGATTTGGCTGTATAGAATAATATAGAAACTGGAAAGTTTATCACACTGGAGATGATATCTCAACTTTATCAGCTCTGTATCACACCATAGTGCATAACCTCCTGTTATCTCTTGAACCAAGGCATAAGGGCAAAATTCATAGAGGCCATTAGAATCATTTTGGAGAACCAGATCACTTAATTCTTACTGGCTATTAGGATTTTCTAACCAGATTAAAACGAGTTTATATGTGTGTGTGTGCATGTGTGTGTGTGACACTTTCTGTAGAAAACAACAGTCCAGCTGGGGGCTACAATAAATAAAAGCAGAATTTTGAAGTGGAAGTAACTGAAACAGCTTTTAAAATCCTATATATTTATGATCTACATTCTTTATTTAAAAAAGCATTTTAGGAGATATTTAGCTTTATTAATCAGTTTATGTGTGTCTCAGATACAAACATTGAACTCACCCTCCCAACTGTCATTCTCTGCCAGTTATTACTGGCTAAATACTGCTAAATATTTAGTAAATTATATTATTAACCCCCTTAAGGACTGACCACAAGCGCTCGCGGCTGGCACATAAAGGGATAGTAATACTTTAAATGTAAAAAAATATATATATTGTAGGGTTTATCCCCCTGAGTAAAACAAGGGTACTCCCACTGCTGAGAGATATTCTATTAAAAAACTTATAACAGCTCAAACTTGAATTTTTAGGTGAAATATCACAGTGGCCTGAAAATTTTCAGTGGTGCTGTTGCTACACCATCCTATGGACTGCTCTGGTCTGTAGACCATAAATCTCCATAGGACGGTGTAGCAACAGCGCCACTGTACATTTTCAGGCCACTGTGATATTGCACCTAAAAAAATTCAAGTTTGAGTTGCTATCATTTTTTAACAAAATATCTCTCAGCAGTGGGAGTACCCTTGTTTTACTTGGGGACATAAACCCTACAACATATATTTTTTTACATACTAAGTATTACTATCTCTTTAAGGACCACGGAACATTTTTTTTTCTACCCGACATAGAGAGCTCCTTGAACGATGTGAAGCCACGTGGGTAGCCCTAATATCCATGATGCATCTAGCACATCATGAGTCCTTGTTGCACGTCCAATCTATTACATGCCAGGACCATCATGGTTCCTTAACCCTTTGAGTGCCAAAGTGGAATGGAATGCAATGCATTCCGTACCACTCTGGCACTCATATTGTTAAGGGGGTTAAATAAAGAATGGCTAACATAAATATAGGTCATTTGTAAAGTTTTTTTTAAATCCCCAACACATCATATAGCGTTAGAACCACTAAACAAACACAACTAGTTTGAGATGTAATGACTCTGAGATGCACTGGAGACGTCTCTTGCAGTCAAATATTAAAGAAACTCTTTTATTAATCACAGGGCAAGTTTATTTGAACCCTATTATGCAGTTGGTGGTCCATATTTTGCTCAATGCATATGGCAACCTGAGCCCCTGCAGCTGTTGTGCACTACGTGTTCCATCTGCTGACCAGGGATGTAGTGTGAGTCTCAGATTAGCCAAAACTGTAGTATGGAGTGTGAGTAAACACCTAGGGGTTTATTCACTAAGGTGTGATAAAGAGGTGATACAGTGAAGAAGACTTCTCCAATATCACTTCTCCAGTTCCTATGTTATTCTATGGAGCTTATGTACTAAGATCTCCAAAACTGGAGATATCTTAGTGCATAGCCTCTATAGAATAACACAGGAATTGAAGAAGCGTTAAACTGGAGAAGTCATCTTTACTTTATCACTTCTTTATTACTCCTTAGTGAATCTCCACCCTAAGATGCATAGCAGCTAATCCAGCTGTGTTTACAGACTCCCACATATGTCTCACACTTCAGTATATGATTTAAATTCAAGGTTCTAAGGTTCCAAACTTCCAACTGTCATCAGATCAGTTAGAGCCAGTAGCTGGTTGGTGAACGACTGCACCAGAAGTCTCACTCAGGTGTGGAAGTTTAGATATGGCTATTCGGCGCAGACAGCAATTAAAGGGACTCCCTTTTGGGATTCCATATTCAGAAAAAGAAGTGAAAACTTTTGAGGAGCTGAACTTGAAACCAAACCTTCTCAATGGACTCTACTGCATGGGGTTTAACAGGCCTTCTAAGATACAGGCAACAGCATTGCCACGGATGCTGACTTCACCACCTCAAAACCTCATTGCTCAGTCCCAAACTGGCACTGGTAAATCTACTGCTTTTGCGCTTGCCATGCTCTCCAGAGTGGATCCTGCACAGAGATACCCACAGTGCTTGTGCCTTTGCCATACGTATGAGCTGGCTCTACAGACTGGAAAGGTCATTGCACAGATGGGGCATTTTTCCCAGAGATTAAACTGGCATATGCTGTTAAAGGGAACAAACCTAAGCGTGGGCACAAGATCTCAGAGCAGATTGTCATCGGTACCCCTGGCACTGTATTGGACTGGTGCACTAAACTGCATTTGATTGATCCTAAGAAAATTCAGATGTTTGTTATTGATGATGCAGACGCTATGATTACAGTGCAAGGATTCCAGGACCAGTGTATCCGTGTTCAGCGGATGCTGCCACAAAACTGCCAGAAGCTCCTGTTCTCCACAACCTTTAAGGAGCCTGTCTGGAGATTTGCTCAGAAAGTAGTCCCTCAACCCAATATCATTACACTTAAAAGGGAAGAGGAGGCCCTGGACACCATTAAACAATACTATGTGCTATGTAACAACCGGGAGGATAAATTTGAAGCCTTGTGTAACATTTATGGTGCAGTAACCATCGCACAAGCCATGATCTTCTGCAACAGCAATAAAACTGCATCCTGGCTGGTGGGAGAACTGTCTAAAGAAGGTCACCAGGTCGCTCTTCTCAATGGGGAGATGACGACAGAGCAGAAAGCAGCTGTGATTGAAGGCTTCAGCGAGGCCAAGCACAAAGTGCTGGTTACAACCAACGTGTGTGTCAGAGGTATTGATGTTAAACAAGTCTCTCTGGTTATAAACTTTGACCTTCCCATAGAGAAGGATGGTAACCCAGATAATGAGACCTACCTCCATCAGATTGGACGCACTGGGCGTTTTGGCAAGAAAGGACTTGCAATAAATATGGTTGACAGCAAGCGCAGCCTGGATATTCTGAAAGGAATTCAGCAGCATTTCAGTAAGAAGATAGAACATCTCAGTACTGATGACCTGGATGAGATTGAAAAAATTACCAACTGAAGTCACCTCCCATCTTCATGTGGACCAGGGTAATTACCCACGCTTTGAGAACAGCACTCTGCAGATAACAACTGAGCAGAAACATTGTAAATATGTAAATAAACCTGTACATAGTTCTGTGCTTCCTTTGACTTATTATTGTTCCCTATCCACGTTTATACCAGATTACCAATATTCTACCAGCCAGGTAATATTTATTTTCTGGAGTAATACAAAGGGATTCTCATTTGTAAGAGGTGTTTTAGTCAAAAGTTATTGCAACTCCAACTTGAATTATGGTCTGTAATTTTACAGTGGTGCAGTTGCTACACCATCCTATAGACAGAGCTGGTCAGTTAACCATAAGCCTCCACAGGATGGTACAACAACCGCTCCACTGGAAAATTACAGGCCATTGACATACTGCAACTCCCCTTTTGCATCTGAAACGTTGATCTATAAAATTTGCCTTATTATTATTGAATACCTGCATACCTCCCAACATTTCAAATGGCCAGAGAGGGACACTGTTGATTTAGGAGGTGTTTCTGGGGGTGTGGCTGGTGGGCAGGGCATTATTGAGAACTTTTAGGTTATTTCATCACCTACTGACAGCTCTTTACGTAACTGAATAAATGATTTAGAACAAGACCAATGTATTTTATTTTGATAGACTAATTTAGAAACACATCTACTGAAGTTTAAACAAAGATTAATGTGAGTTTTATTGCTGTGGAGCAATGTGATTACACTTATATACACCACACAGTCTGATCTCCTAAACAGAGGGACACCAGGACTGTCTCTTGTAAAGAGGGACACCTGAGAAGTGTGTACCTGAGTGTGCTTATGTGTTCTACTTCAAGAAATGTGTATGCTCCTACATCTACACCCAGGCATGAATCTACTATAAATGAGAGTGCTTCCCAATTGGTTCCTATATATACAAGTAACTCACATAGTCTGCGCTATAATGCTGAATGGCCCCTTTTACCTGGCACCACGTGTTACCCTATACAATGCAGTGGTAATACCTTTACATTAGTTATGGAAATATCTCCTATTATATTCTATTATTTCAGCAACTAGATTAGGATCTGGACTGAATAAATTGCAGATCATAATCAGATCTTCAATTTAACCCCTTAGGGACCCTTGACGTACCAGGACCGTCAAGGGTAAATTTGCTTGAAAGACCCTTGACGGTCCTGGTACGTCACATACTTTTTAATTACAGCGCTCTACCGGGAGCGCTGTAAGTAAAAATAGGGCATGAAATAGACCGCTCCAAGATCGGAGCGATCTGTTTCAAGCCCCATAGTGACGCGCCGATACACGTGACAGGTCACGTGTACCGGCGCCTCAAAGTACCCCTATGCGGTCGTTATGGGACGGAAATGTCCCATAACGTCCGGTCCTTAAGGGGTTAAATTATCCATTGGAGCAGGGCTGTCAAAATTCAGTCATCAAGGCCCACCAGCAGGCGAGGATTTAACCCTCTAAGTGCCAGAGGGGCATGCAATGCATTGTGTACCCCTCTGGCACTGAAAGGGTTAAGGATATCCCTGATTAAGCACAGATGAATCAGTCACAATGAATGAATCACTCATAACTCACCTGTACTTAATCAGGGAAATCCTTCCATCTTGGCCTGTTGGTGGTTCTTGAGGACTGAACTCGGAGAGCTCTGCATTGGGGTGAGACTTGCAGTTTTTTGGCTTTTCTTTCTTCCTGCACTTACTAATTCAGAATGGGAAAATGAGTATGTAAGAAGATTGTCCCAGTTCCTTCCGCATTAACCTTTAATGTGCCAGCTCCTTGCTCAGTCATGCTGGTAACGTCTGCAAGCTGCCCTGATAGGGAGATGGAAGCTAATGTACTAAGAAGAACTGAGGCAAATCTGGAGCAAACCAACTGCAGCATTGGGGGCAAATCTAATTTTCCCAAAATTCACTTTGATATAAGTAGTAATTTAACCTTCTGAATGCTAGCTTTGCTTTAAATGCAGCATTTAACCCCTTTTATGTTAGCGCGGCCTCCCACATTCAAGGGGTTAAATGCCCCATTTAACTTGATGGGAATTTTGAAGGGTTATTAGTTATCTATGGTGCAGTTGTTTTGTCCTATAATTGTACCGCTTTGCCTTTGTACATATGTCCCTCTGAAAATACAATAATGTTTGGTACAAAACCTGTTGGTGATGGAGGTGCCACATCTGTTCATGGAAGAAAATATGTCCAGAAGAATGATAATGTGTCATTATGAGAAGGAAAATAATCTCATGTGTGTATGTGCTTGTGTTACCATGTGCGTGTCCATGTGTATGTGTGTACGTATGTGTGTATATATATGTGTGCGTGTAAGTGTGTGTGTGTGTATATGTATGTGTGTATATACGTGTGTGTGAGTGTGTGTGTGTGTATATGTATGTGTGTGTGTGTATGTGTGTGTGTATGTGTGTGTATGTATGTGTATATATGAGTGTGTGTGTGTACGTGGCTTTTTCCTGCTAGGGGTAATGAGGATATTTCCACTTCTGGAATGTACTTCATTCACAGCTCTAAACTTGCTCCAGATTTTTTTCAAATCAAACTGCAACAGGAGCAAACAGAGAGCAAGACTGCACTTCCTATTGTCTATGAGAGAGCTTATAGTCTTAATTAATTATTACTAATCCCTATATTAAAGACATATTAAAAATAAACGTATTACCCCCAGTGTCATCTCTCAAACCTTTATAGTTTGAAAGATAATCGCTCCTAAAGTTGCCCTCTCCCTCCCCCTTCCCCGAAGTCAGTGTTTTAGCTGACTTCAGGGAAATCCGGTCTTACGATCATCAGGTGGCTCTGCAGCAGAGCCACGATCGTGTTAATAAAAAAAAAAAAAATTTCACTAAAACGGTCTTCTACGTATGCTTGCAAACCAAGCACATGTAGAAGACCATTTCAGTGAAAGATTTCTTTTTAATTAAAGCGAATCTTGGCTGTGCTGCAGAGCCGCCTGAAAGTGGTACGACAGGCTTCCCTGCAGTCAGCTAGAACGCTGACTTCGGGGAAGGGGGAGTGAGAGGGCAACTTTAGGAGTAATTATCTCTCAATCCATAAAGGTTTGAGAGATGACACTGGGGGCAATACTTTTATTTTGAATATGTCTTTTATATAGGGATTAGTAATAATTAAGTATTACTATCCCTTTAAGCTGCTCAGCCCTACAGTTACTCCTTGACCTAATTAAAAGAAAACACACATACTCAAGTAATTGTGGCAAAATGAAGTCACTTTTATTTCCTCAGGTTTACAGACTAAATGGTGCAAAGCACAAACCAAATGCGGCATTCCACTCCCCAACCAGGGGCCAGTGGCCAAGTCACACCTGCACCTGACCAACGCCGCAGCTGGATTTTGTCTGCATCTGGCTGCCCTCACTGGTGAATCCCTGTGCTCCACCACACTTCCATTCCTGAAAAGAGCAGGCTGGACGTTTCCAAACCTTCCCCCCACCACCACTGATTGCAGCGGAGCCACCCCCAAACAAAGCTTCTATTGTGAGAAGATCTGAAGGGCATCTCCAGAATGTCTTTTGGTCCACATGACCCTCACAACGGCGCATACATGGTGCTAGCCACTTTTTCTCTGGCCCTTCAGCACTCCTGACCACAAAGTGAGTGCCTGCTGTTGTACTGCAGCCAACCAGGTGGCTAGGCCTGTGCCCTCCCTGCCATTGCCAAGCCTGACCACAGAGTTAGTTCCTAGCTAGGCCCACACAACCGCAACCTTCTAGGGTGTTTATCCTACCCTGTGGCTCAGAGAATGCCACATGGCCACCACCCAAAAGCAGATAGAGGTATTCCACCTCACCCTCTTTTACCACCACTTTTTTTTTGCCACTTTTCAATACCATCCTGCAAACTAGAATTAAAAATATCCAAATCTATGTCTCACAAATGGACCCCATTGGCCCTGTACAAACCTTTTCAACTAGGATGCAGCTCTATAAGCAGGGCCGGATTTACACCTCAGGAGCCTGTAGGTACAGAAATCTGAAGAGCTCCCCCCCATTGGCCATCTCCACTGGACACCTCCACAATGCTCCTAATCTCCACATTGCCCCCATCATCTCCATATTGCCCTCATTGCCCCATCAGCTCCAACTTGCCCCCATCAGCTCCACATTGCCCCCATCATCTCCAAATTGCCCCCCATCAGCTGCACATTGCCCCCACCATCTCCATGCTGCCCTCACATTGCTCCCTTTTGGCTCCAACTTGCCCCCACCATCTCCATGTTGCCCTCACATTGCCTCCCCCCATTGTCTGTTTCCTACCTACCCCCGTTGTCCGTTTCCTACCTCCCTGGCAGGAGATCTGTCATATGTGCTTCTTTTGGCACACTCCTGTAGCTGCTGGAGCTCCAGCGCGATCTCCTATTCAGGAATGCAGAGCGCTGGGAGATGATGTCATCTCCAAGCGCTCTGCATTCCTAAAGAGCTGATGAGTGAGTTCAGCAGCTACAGGACTGTGCCAAAGGAGGCACAGACCTGTCCTGCCAGGGAGGTAGGAAACAGACAATGGGGGGCGGGCAATGTGAGGGCGACATGGAGTGGGCGCCGGGTGGGGGAATTATTGTTCTGCCACTGCGCAGCCAGAGAGGTGACTAATTTAGAAAAAAAAGAAAAAAGAATCCCAATGGCAGACGCCCCTCGGTGGCGTGAGCCTGTAGGCAGGTGCCTACTCTGCCTTATGGCAAATCCGGCCCTGTCAACAGCTATGATCAGCCTATTCACAGAACAGCACAAAGAACAGAAACAGGACACTATGAATACACCCAGAAGGTATGCCAGACAGGAGACTAAACAGGGAGAGGGAAAAGCATGAAAGGAGGGAAGCTAGGAGGAGCAGGGCCTAACACTTTGTAGCTGGGTTGTAGTTGCAAATTTCCCCATAGACATCAATAGGAATCTGCAAATTAATACAAGTGATTGCATTGAAATGTAAGTCTCAGTTCATTACAATTATGTATGATGAATAGTAAAGAAAATTAATAAGAACATGTCAGTTCTTCATATGTTTTACCTTGCAAACTCTATTTTAATTATTGAAATTGCATTGGGCATTTTTCATATCTTTTGGCTCAAAAGCAGTATGTTCCTCAAACCAGTGTTTATTGTCTATTTTTGGCATCAGGTGATGTTGATTTTTAAGTAGAGAATCTGTGTCTGGAGATCCTTCCTGTCTGACCTCTTCTTTTTTGCTTCCCTATAATGTTGTCACAAAGTTATATTAATTACCTCTAATATATGATTGAGGCCAAATTTATCTCCATCCTGGGTATTTATTTAATCAATTCAATGTTAGTGCTTTGATGGAATCCTAGATCTAGTACCAGTTATTCAAGCAAGCTATCTACCCATACCAGGGATGGGCAATGTGAGGCCCTTCCATTGGTGCAAAACTACAACTCGCATCATTCCCTGCCAACTGATTGGAGTTCTAGTCTGGCAGAGTGCGAGGGACCTCACATTGCCCACCAGTGACCTATACAGTACTTTTGTGCTTGGATGACACACCGAGGATGATGCACTAATAAGAACTGGTACAATTCTGGGACAGACCAGCTAGACTGTAATGGACGAAGAATATGACTGATTTAAATGAGGCTCTCATACCTTTAATTGCTACAGAGGCAGTCAGTAAATTGCCTGGTAGAATTTAAGAGCTTAAAAGCCCCATTAAGTCAGTGGAAATTTCCCCTATGATGTTTGCCCCACTATTACTCCAATGTTTCTTAGATCATCTGTTTCTTCACATTTTTCATTTCTTAGATTTACTGTAAATTTTTATGGCACCTTTGATGAGAAGAGCAGAAGTACACAAATGAGTATGTAAGATGGGAGATTACTGTACAGCATTGTTCTGATACATTTTATACAATTAGTGAGGAAGTGTGGGTGTTGTATTCAGTAAGAGAGAAAAATACAGTGCTTTGCAAAACTATTCAGACCCCTGACCAATTATCTCATATTACTGAATTACAAGTGGCACAGTGTCATTTCATTCAGTATGATAATTTATTTTAAAGCTCTAAAAAGCAAAATCATTGTAAGTTGTTGTGTAAGTATTCAAGTCTCACACATTAATATTTGGTAGAGTCACGATTTACTGCGATAACAGCTTTAAGTCTTGGTGGGTAAATGTGCACCAGCTTTCTACATACTTTCCTAGGGATTTTGGCACTTACGTCTTTGCTGATTTGCTCAAGGTTCGGCTTGGCTGGATGTCGCTTGTGGACCACAATTTTCAAATAGTGCCACAGAATCCCAATGGGTTTGAGATTATGACTTTGACTTTGCCTCTGTAGGACATTCAACTTTTTGTTCTTGAGCCACTCCAATGTTGTCTTGGTCTTCTGTTTAGGATCATTGTCATGCTGAAAGGTGAATTTCATCCCAAGCTTCAGTTTTTAGTGGTCTGAAGCAGGTTTTCTTGCAGTATTCCCCGGCATTTTGCTCCATCCATTCTTCCTTAAATTTCAACAAGATGCCAAGTCCCTGCTCATGAGAAGCATCCCCACAGCATGATGTCATTGCCACCATATTTATCTGTAAGGGTATGTGTGTCTCGAAGCACTGGCAGTGTAAGATATTTGAGCCATACTTAGCACTTTAAGTTTTGACCAAAAAGATCTTGGTCTCACCTGACCACCACACCCTTTCCCACATCACTGCTGAGGCACTCTCATACTTTCTGGCAAACTCCTGACATGCTTTCAGATATAACTTTTTGAGTAACAGCTTCTTTCTTACCACCCTCCAACAGGCCAGAGTTATGCAGAGCTCTTGATATGGCTGAATGGTGCACCATTACTCGATTCTAAGCCACTGAACTTTGTAGCTCTCTCAAAGTGATTGCTGACCTTGCTGTTGTTTCTCTCACAAGTTTGAGTCTCCTTGTTTGAGTGCTGATTTTTGGGAGAGAGGCCTTTTCTTGGCCGTGCCTGGGCAGTGTGATGCAACTTCCACATCCTGATTATTGATCCAGCTGTATTCACTGGGATACCCACAATTTTGGATAGAATGTTATGCCTGTTTCATAATGTATGCTTTTATATTACTTTACCACTAACCTCTGTAGAATGTAGAATGCTCTTTTGTCGCCATTTTTATTCAGATCCATAGCATGACCAATGATCCTTCAATAATGGGGGTTTTATACTGAAAATGTGACAGTGGTGGTTCACAAATGGAGGCCATTGGGATAATTTTGTCCTTGTTAGAGCAGTTTTTTTCGTCTGTGTTAACTGGGAACTTCTGCAGCACAGGATTTGTATACTTACTCAAGCAAAACATTTCAGTTTTATTATTTTTCTTAAGAATATTTATATATATATAAGTGAATTTGAACGCCCAAATTACTATGTACCATTTGTAATTCAGTAATATGAGAAAATGAGTCAGGGGCCTGAATACTTTTGCACTGTATATTCAGGCCCATGTTTCTGACGCAAACAGATAATCTCTGAAATTCCAGTGTTCCTCTTTGGGGCCTACATAACCTCTTTACTTCATACTTAGGTCCCCTAGATTAATATAACAATAAGAGAGCTTCTTATGATCGCAGAAGGGATTCTCAAATATCTTTCTGTACACTACTTTTACAGAAAAGTGGGGGGAAGGGTTAAATGTTAACTCTTTAAAGACCGCATGCACAACACATAGTAAAGCAATATTTTCACAGCCTTCTGGTCCAGAAAGAGATAAGAAAATAATAAAAATGATACCTTATTTGTCTTCAGTGATTCAGCACTTGCAGAATAATAGAAAAAACATGTTACTGTCTCTTTAAGTCTGCAGTAGTTCAGCAAAATAGATTTTAACTAGGCCTAAACACTACATTCATTCATAGAAATAAGCAATATTAACATGTGAGGACGTGCATAACATGTTAATCTTTTAAAGGCATTCACATGGATTGCGTTTGAAATTCAATTTTAACCATTTGAGTGCCAGAGGGGTACGCAACGTATTGCTTTGCAACGGGTACCCCTCTGGCACTCAAAGGGTTAATACTGAGGACAAAAACAGGGACAGCAGGATCCAAGGAGAGGGAGCCACATCCAGGGACTGTCCCAGGAAATGTGGTTTATGTGGCTGTTTCTACCATTTAACTGTTTAAGGACCAGAGGGGTATGCTGCACATTGATTCATAATACATTGCACTCCCCTATGGTTCTTCAAGTGCTTAAACAATTTATTTGTATTGATGTATATCTTTATTTATATGGCGCCACACAGTGTACGTAGCGCCTCACAATAGACGTATGTTACGATAAATAAGAGGGGATAAAATAAGTGCCACATTTATAGAAACAATAGCAGAGAGGTCCTGCCCTCAAGGAGCTTACAGTCTAAGGCCTGTATTCATCAAACTGTGGGAAGAGCAGTGTATCAAATACGCTGCTCTTCTCTGCGATAATTGATGGATACCTTTGGGTATTCATCATTGATTTTGCTTGTTTCCCTGCTTTGCATATGCGAAGCAGGAAAACTTGTGTAAATTGGTCAGTCATAGGGAAAAACACACGTATACTCATACGCGAAAATGTGTATGCGTGTGTTCTCCCCATGCATTCAAATGGGGTACGCCAGCTTGAAGCTAGCGTATCACATTTGTGGATCTATCTGGCCATCGCTTATTGAAGAATAAGCGATGGCCAGATACCATCCTAAAGTTGTTGAATGTGCAAATGGGTAATATGCAGAGAAATCCTCTGATTTTCCTGCGTATTAATCCATTTGCATCTTGATGAATCCGGGCCTAAATGGGTAAAAGGAGACAGACAACAGGGTAAGAGGGCGTCAAGTTCTGAGTTTGACCAGAGGTAGTGCATGGTCCTAGCGCTCCAGAAGATAAGTAGACTTAAAGACAGAGGGGGGTTGTTCAAGACGTCGGGAGAGGGGTATGGAGTTCCATAGGTATGGAGCGGAAAGCGAGAAAGGTTTGATACGGAAGAGGGCAGAGGGTGTGGATGGTGCAACAAGAAGTGCGTTGTGTGCTGAGCGAAGGAGGCGGCCAGTAGCATAAGAGGAGATGAGGGAAGAGATGGAAGGAGGGGTAGCAGTATTTAAAGCAATGAAAGTGTCCCCTTTGGTGCAGTTAGTTTGCTCTAGAATTGACTTATCTAGCTTACTGAGTACAGCCCTTAGTTCCAAATAAAATCCTTGTGGAAGATAGATAGATAGATAGATAGATAGATAGATAGATAGATAGATAGATAGACAGAACCCAGTGAACGAGCAGGCTTGTTTTTTTTAATGGAGAAGTGGAGAGGACAGGGTCTATAAGAGCCTATATATCAGCAGCACCCCCCACACACATAAACACACA
Source organism: Rhinophrynus dorsalis (assembly GCA_037306005.1). NCBI lineage: Eukaryota > Metazoa > Chordata > Amphibia > Anura > Rhinophrynidae > Rhinophrynus > Rhinophrynus dorsalis. The sequence continues at coordinate 413,751,403 of CM074723.1, forward strand.
TACACATTTCTATTTACACAAGAATACCCTAGTTTGAAAGAGTACATGTATTCAAGACAAAAAACAAGATTTTGGTTGACATGATTCTGTACTTCTCGCACCCGCTACAATGCATCAATAATACTGATTGGGTATCATTTTGTTTGGTCTGGCAGTACTTATTGAATATAGTAGAACATTCCGTTGTTTTCAGAGATTTCAGTGTCTTTGAAGTTGTTGTAGCCATGTTACTACATATTGCTTATTTTTGCAGAACTTAAGGGAAGTTACAGATTTGGTAAGAGTCATTGTGGCATCCCCTGTGTTATGTCAGCTCTTAAAAGTGGGGTGCTGATTATCTCAGGAGAAGATTTTCTAATGAATACAGTTGGAAATTCCAGTTTGCAAAGATTTCAGTACCTTTGAAGGGGTAGAAGTGTAAAAATATGCATAATTTATCATTAAGTGACAACTTCTGGAAACATTTGTGTGCACCAAGCTGGGGTAAAAATGTAAGTGAACCCCACTGTCTACCTTTCCCTGTGTCTATAACAATTATAACCATTTAAATGCAGGCATGCACTCTTAGAAGATAAAAATGATAGGTGTAGTTTAGTGCTCCTGGCTTCCTCTATGATAAGTCAAACCATACCAATGTGGTACAATTTTTCATGGTCTTGCAATAGGTACTACTACAGTAGTAAATTTCATGGTTTCAAAGATTTTTTTAGTGTAATTAAAGTGGTGTAAATGCTATTATTATAACCATTTTAGTACAGTCCAGCAAAGCTCTGCATATCAGGAGATCGAGATGCAAGTGCCAGTTTTGACCCTAAAAGTAAAAACACATCCTTCGCACAACTCTTTAACCCCTTAAGAACCCATAACATGCCAGGACCGTCACGCTGTTCCTGGACGTTAAGGACCCATGACGGTCCTGGCACGTCATGGAATTCTGGGATGGCAGCATGGCTGAAGGTCGCTTTGCCATCCCAGAATTCAGTTTGCAAACAAAAAAGCTCCATGGTCCTTATTGGACTGAGTGATCGATAAGGAGTTAATGGTCTCAACTTTTCTTCTTGTAGTGTCCTGAAAAAGAGGTATTGGGCATTTCTTATACACATGGCAGGAGAAAAATCACCTCCTACACTAGAGAGAAGCAACATAAGAGCAAACCAACTACACCATAGCGTACATGTAAAGTGTCACACACAGGGGGTTAAAAGCCCTATTTATGTAATTGGGCATTTTCATTTGTTGCCTTTGTTGCAGTTGGTTTTATCCAGAATAACTCCTCTTTAGCTTCTTGAGTATGGCCCAAGATCTTCTTTTCACATTACTCATAAAATTACCCATGAGCCTTTTATAGATAGTTGTAATGGGAGATGTAAGTTGATGAGTGTACAGCTTCAGATAAAAACAACATTTCATAGAGTTTCCCATGCTGCCTACTAATGGTAGTGGTATCATTTCTAAAGGATATCGGATGACTATATGTAACTGTACTCTTAAAAGAGGGATAATGCACAGCTGTCACAGAATAAAGTGGTCCAAATGAATGCACTGGCTAACTTGCAAAGTACAATTAGAGTGACCACCTGATCCTCATTATCAATGACAGGCACAGCAAGTAGATTTTCCATAGCGGCTCTTTGAAATTTGAGGTTGAAAACAAAGAATAGCTTGGACTATCCGTAATAACAGGAATTTTGTTGTTATATTGGTACGAACACCTAAGTATTCTTTTGTCACAAGACACTGACACCTTACGTGTACTTTAGAAACCAGTTGTTTAAGCATTATGGGTGCAAGTTGACTTAAGTTATTACACTACTTAAAATATGGACCTTCACCACAAAATGAATACTATTGACAATCAGGGCTTGGCCCCGTGGACAAATGCATTTATCTTTAAGGAGAAGAATTTATTAAGAAAATAGACCTTAAAGGGGATCTCTCACCTATATATAAGTAATGCTCACTAGTTAGAGCATTTAGCCAAAACATTTAAAACGTTATTCATTTAAAAAAAAAAAAAAAAAAAAAACATTATCAGCGCAAACATGTATGTTTAAAAAGTGTCCGGCAGCCTACTTCCTGCTTGCAGCACTGCCTCTGCTCCCGTCCCACTACCCAGCATCCTCAGATGACGAAGGCTTGCTTTCTCTAAGCTGGAGCGATCTCATTGGCAGAGATCGATATCTAGCCAATGAGATCGTTCCAGCTTAGTGACAGACAACATCCGTCAATGGAGGATGATGGGTGGTGGGATGGGAGCAGCCTCTGTTTGGAAAGCTTCAGCAAACCAGAAGTAGGCTGCTGGGCACTTTTTAAACTAATGAGCATTACTTATATATATAGGTGAGAGATCCCCTTTAAAGGGAAATCACAGCCAGGGACTGAGCTAGGCAGCCCCAAAAAGAAAGCTGTCAGCCTTTTAGTTTACTGTTTATGAAACTTAAAAAATACTCATTCTACACACTGTAGTCACAGTTCTTATACTTTTCAGATAACGATTCTGAATCTGAAAAAAACTGAAACCACTTGAGATGTCAGTTTGCTTTCGTCGGCTGATTCCTCTCCAGAAATCTTTGACAGTTAATACATTTCTAAGTAGCTGGCATGCCTTAAACAACAACTGTGGATTTAATTGTGCCACACATACATCACCATTCAAAAGTTTGGGGTCACTTACATATGTCCTTGTTTTCCATCAAATGAGTTGCACAATGAATAGGAAATAAAGTTAATACATTGACAAGGGTAGAAATAATGATTTTTAATTTAAATAATAATAGTGTCCTTCAAACTTTGCTTACATTTGCAGCAATTACAGCCTTGCAGACCTTTGGAATTCTAGTTGTTAGTTTGTTGAGGTAATGAGAAGAGAGTTCACCCCATACTTTCTGAAGCACCTCCCACAATTTGAATTGGCTTGATGGGCACTTCTTACGTACCGTAAGGTCAAGCTGCACCCATAACAGAAACAAGGACATTTCTAAGTGACCCCAAACTATTGAAAAAGTATGATTGCATCATAATGGTGGATAGAATGAGGATTTGTCTCCTGGTGAAAAAGGAAATGAACATTACACAACTCATGCATTATTTGTTGACAAGAAGGATTTAGAAATGTAACAGGAAGAACTTTGCCTTACCTTAGATGTCTCCTTGCTCTTTGTTTTGTTTTTTAAATAAAACTTGATGTTAAAAGCAGGATATACTATATCTAGTCTAAAGCATTCACTCATATAACTGTAGTATACAGACTTTACTTAAAGGGATATTAATACTTTGTTTTAACTTTATTTTATTTTGTAGGCATTACAAAAATATGAAGAATGATATAAGTCTTATTTCTCAAACCTTTATGGTTTAAGAGATATTCACAAGCAAAGTTTCCCCTCCTGCCCCTTTTTCCTAGTGTAAGCCATCTCTTCTCAGATGTGAATTTGGTTGTAAGACCAGACAGATAACAGCAGGGGACAATCTTCTTACAATGAAAGCCCTGCCCCCCTTGACAAGCTTTTCAGGTTTTTCCCTTATCTTAATTGAAGATTGTCCCTCTCTGCAGTCTACCTGGGCACCTCCCTTCTGCTCTGGCTGAGCAGTGTTACATCAGTAAAAGGGGTGGGAGGGGGGCACTTTGTCGTTGAATTACTCTGGAACTACAACTCTGACAGAATTGAAATAACACTCTCCAAAGTCCAAATACTGTGATGATTAATTAGAGCTGCTTTTATTATTATTAACTCTAATACTATATATTAGAACCCTGGTTTCCGAAGAGCAGTGGTTTGCAAACTGGGAGATATGCTCCCTTGTTAGGTTCTGAGGTGCTTTGAGGGGGGAGAACTTTATTTTAGCATCAATCTTCTTCTTTGTTATGCAGCATAATGTCATCTGTATTGTTAAAAAGTGAATACTGTGAAAAGCTGGGTTGTGATCATCACAGTCTACAATGTTTATAGTCCTGATATGGATAGATTTGCTATGGAGCCTATACATATTGGTTTGTAGATTTGTCTGTGAGATAGAAATTGATTTAGAATTAATTGAGTTCTTGGAAATATATCAAATAAATACTTATTAATAATAATAATATAAATCTGTGCAAATGGTTACATGTTATTCCATTAAAAAAGGCATCAGCATTTGAAGAAAACTAAAAAGGGGGTGTCATGTTTAAAAGTTTGTAAACCATCTGATTTGATCCCTTTTAAAGGGATTCTGATGTCCCAAAAAAAGGATACACAAAATTGTAGACGCAATAACAAAATACTTAATGCCCTTACCCATATCTCTCAAACCTTTATGGTTTGAGAGATATAAGAAAATAAAGTCCTCTACTCCCTCCCCCTTCTCATACATCAGGTGCATAGCTGACGCATGACATCCTTTTTCCGGGATCAGACGGCGGCTCTTCAGGAGTGCTGACATTGAGATACCTAACTATAAATACTTACTTCATCTGAACACACTGTAGACCATTCAGATGAAGTATTTATAGTTAGATATCTCGATGTCAGCGCTCCTGAAGAGCCGCGTCCGGTCGTGAGACCAGATTCTGCCTCTGACAGCTTTATAGCTCGTCAGGCAGAAAGGGGAGGGAACGGAGAACTTTATTTTCTTATAGCTCTCAAACCATAAAGGTTTGAGAGATACGAGTAAGGGCATTAAGTATTTTGTTATTTGGTCTACAATTTCTTGTATATTTTTGTTGGGACATTACTATCCCTTTAAGGGCCAGGGGACTGTGCAACACATCCTATATAATAATTCGCTAAATCGTGTGTAACGCCTGACATGCGCAGTAGACACTGATGCGCGTGCGGCAGTCATGCGCAGTAGAGACTGCCCGCGCCGCAGCTGATACAGAGCTGGGCGCTGCGAAGGAGCCAGAGGCACTGTGGCCTGTGTAACGGGCTGTTCAACTAGTTGCTTTATAATGCATTACACACCTTTGGTTCTTTAAAAGTTAAATAGATTAGAACTCTTTAAAGTAGACACATCACTTGAAAAAAACCCTTTGCCTATTAATTAGGAACCATACATTAACTATACATTGTTTTTATTTCTATTATCTAAGTTGAAACATTTTATTTATTTTCCGCTTTTAAAACTTGGACTTAAACCTTTACTTCATCTGCAGTAGAATGGGGGGGGGGGCAAAATTAGAGACAAAAACATGCTTAGTGCGTCTCATTTATACAATTACATAAAATAATCTAATGAAGTACCAGCCAGTCTCTTCTTGTCTCTCCTTGGGGGAGATTCACTAATCTGTGATAAGGAGGTGATAAAGAGATGACTTCTCTAGTTTATCACTTATCCATTTCCTATGTTATTCTCTGGAGCCTGTGCACTAAGATTTATTCAACTTTGGAGATCTTAGTGCAAAGGCTCCATAGAATAACACAGGAGAAGTGATATAATTGGGGAAGTCATCTCCACTTTATCACCTCTTTAGCAGCGTTTTTTGAATCTCCCCCCTAGTGTAATATGTGTCTGCACTGATATAGAGTAACTGTGTGCTGGAAAGTTATTGCCTTGCCTTCATTGTATATAATTTCTGCTCATTACTAGTGACATCACTGTACTAGCAAATAAACTTGCTTCAACAACATTATACTGTTAAGTCAACATGGAAAAGCTGTACGTACACTATTGAAATGTACCCATTTGTGAGAAAAGCAGGTCTCTCAGTTTTGTGAGCTGGAAAAAGTTAAGTTCACAATTAGACATTGTGGAGACCTAAAACTGATCACCTTTATTGTTTACATAATCCTATAACAATAAGTGGTAGAATGTGTTGCTCCCTGTGAGCGTAACCGCACATGCGCAATAGAGAGTCTCTACTGTGCATGTGTGGTTTCGCACACAGGGAGATTCACTTTGAGCCGTCTGGAGCTCCCCGCTAAGGATCAACGCGATCTGCAAGTCTCTACTGCGCATGACTGCAGTCACTCCGGACGGCTCACGTCCTGTCTCTGCTATGGCTCCGGGGCAGCAGCCGGGGCGGCCGGGTGCACTTTAGCCCGTGTATGCGGGCTTTAAATATGTTTATAACATTTGCATTCGTACATGTCTTTCCACAGGGTACACATGTTTTGTAAATATACTCTAACAGATTTTTAAGGTCTTTGGTTTTATAAGAATTTTAGTAAGATAGTTATGGATGAAATGACACTGATGTAAACTATAACCGTTTTAGTCTCATCTGTCCAACTGGCAACTGATTATGACACACTGAGAACAGCTTTCCAGTCAGACACAGACCTACCCCTCTGCTGATCGATGAGATTGCTTTGCAAGTGAAATGAGCTGGAAATTCATCATCTTGTCTTTTTTTACTTTGTGGTAGTGGATCAACAATAGAAAGATTTCTTTTCATCTGGTGCTCAAGAGGTCCAGAGAAGCATAATGAGCTGAGGCGTTGTTTGTGATTATGCTTTACTTGGAATCTTTCAATGAAGCATTATGTAGCAAATTTAAGAATAACAAATAAAAATGTAATCAACTTTTCATTCTGGAAACAATGTATGGTTGTAATAGACTTATGATTTATTTTAAACCCTTGTGTGTCAGTGATCTTTTTAACCCTTTGAGTGCCAGAGAAGTGTTTAAAGCAATGTGTTAAATGGCAGTCTGGCAACCAAAGGGTTAAAGTATTGCACTGCAGTTTTTCAGAGACAAGTCTGGTGCCCAGTGGGTTTCATAACATGAGAATTGCAAATATTTATATATTTTGATTTATATCAGTATATTTATTCCCTTTTCAATATTTTTCAACATCTTTGTGTTAAATGATCCTGCTGCTGATGTCATGTTAACACACTAAGAATAACTGGGAAATTGTGAATTCTATATCCTATATTATGGATCATTAATAATAGTCTCATACTCAATAGTTTTTTTATTCTGTTTCAAGTTGGCTATTTTATATATTATGCACACACAAACACACATGCACATACACACAAACACACACACACACAAACACACATACACACACAAACACACACGCACACACTAATACTGAGAATCCCTTAGAGTGGCCTTGAGTAATAATCAGATAACATCGTTAGTATTCTTATCTGCTCTTCATTTTGGTCATGTTTCCTGATAGCATGACAGCCTCCATTACAGGTTTTTCATGTTAGATTTCCGGAATTGGGATTTCAGCCAAATGTGGGTATTGAGGTTTCACTAAGTGCCCTCAGACTACCCCAGTAAACAATAGTTTTCATTGTCTCAAAATTGTAAAGTTTTCATTTTTTACTGAGGAAAGGGGATGTTGTTGAGTCAAGTGGAAGCTGTGAGGAACCAACATAAAAGAGAGACGATAATTTGTTCAATTTAGGGGTAAAGATAATGTCCTCTCTTTTTTCTATTTTTTATCATTTCATTAATCTATTAAAGAAAAGAAAAAGAGAAATTCAGTTGAAGTTGATCAAATGATCATACCAATTTAAAATACAAATTTATATGATTTATATATATATATATATATATAATACAAATTTGATCTTTGGTTCCTAAGATAATAGGGTATATTTATGAGGCACCTAATATTTGTGTTGTAGAACTTAATATATCTGTTCATTTAAAATAGGCATAAAGTGTGAATGGCATTTCCAAGTAAAAAGGTCCAGAACATTTTGGTGAGATGGTGGAATGGTTTGGAGGATGTTTCAAATTCTGTAAAGTTATTGTTAAGGGGATGTATTAATACAGGTCCACTCTGTAACATGCGTTGTAACCAATTTCTAATTCCTACACCTGCCTAACTCCAATTTACTAAGTGCAACTTACATAGAAAAGTTTCCCTTAGGGAGGAGGGGTGGGTAGTTGGGTATGTATGGTTATTTTGGAGAATTCCTTTTCTCTATACCTTTATCACAATTTATTAATCAAAGCACAGAGGAAATGACATAACTACTCCAACTCCCTGCTGCTGGGGTAGCATTTAGGGCTTTCTGACATTAAACACAGGAGCAGTGTAGGGTCAATGAAAAACTCTTTTAAACTCTTGGCTGTGCCCTCAGAGCTAAGGAAACAGAGTTTCCAAAACTCATAACCCCCGGTTATCTCCTGAGTTGCTGTATAGATCATGTAGATCTTCACAGTTCAGCGAAGCCTGCACCTTACTCAGTGCCCATTGGGACTACCCTCCCCATTGATGTCAGATTCCCCGATACAGGTCTTCTAAGGGGAAGGGAAGAAGTTCCCATGAGCTCTAAATAAGGAGGAATTGAGATATAGAGAAGTAACTTGAGATGATGTTGAAGACCCTAATGAGGGTAGACAGGAATCTCAAGTGAAGACATACTTTAGAGCATACTGGCGGATGTCTGGAGAAGAATGCACATTCTGACAGATGCTGGAGGAAGTCTGCAAGTGAATGTACACTCTGGCGGATGCTGGAGGATGTATGGAGGTCAATGAACTCTCTGTCAAATGCACACTTTGATGAACAGAAAATGGAAAGCATGCTGGTATAGCAGTACTAAGGGATAATCCAAAGAGGACCTACAAGCCAATGTCGGGGCAGGTTTGTAAGAAATGAGTTGTCTTGGGTTGATGCAGGTCGAACATGTTCAGGAACAAAGACAAGCCGAGGTTAAAGCCGGAGGTTCACAAACTGTATAAACACTGGTCCCCGAGTGGAACGTGCACAACAAAGCTTGCTAATTGGGAAAAGAGAGCAACACAATCAGCGGTTATAAAGTCTAAGTGAGCCAATCGTGAATAAATGATGCGGCGCAAGAGAAACAGAAGCCACAGTGACAAATACTGTGTCTGCTTATCTGAAGTAGGTTTTCCCCTTCCAAAAACGTAAGTCTTAAATCTTAACTTTAACCGTCATTGAAACTATCCAATAGACTATGTACTCAAAAATATCATTGTATATGAATGTCATTTTGGCATCCATTGTATCATAGAAAGTATAAAATATAATTAATTCCTTCCTTACTGATCCAAGCATCTAATTAAAGTTTTAAAAGTGAAGAAGTCCACCTTCATATAGTGATACACATTATATAAAGATACAGTTTATACTTTCCTAATCCAGCATTTAGTAATCCAGTATGACTTTTGAAAAACAAATTAAAATGTTTTTTATAAAAATGTTATAAAGTACCATTTGTATTACAAAAGCAAATTTAGAATCTAGTCCGTGGTTCAAAAGCAAATTTAGTATCGAGTCCATACCCATAATTGTCCCTTAATCTGCATTAAAAAAAAAAATCAGACACCATTTCAGTACTTGAACTCTTTAACTCTTTAAGGAACAGAGGCAACATTTCTTTGTAATGACTTGTGCATCCCTTTTGAAAGTAATAGCAGCCCTTTTTTACTTTACATATTCTGCAGCTACATAATTTGTACAGACAATTTGCCTATAATTTTTTCTATCGTCATATGTATTTTTAAACTTTTATGACCCTGACATGCTTGGATCTCAGTTTGCAGACTGCAAAATGCTCCGTGTGCATTATTGTTTACGTTGCATTACTAGACCTGCTTTCATGTTCCCTGACAGAATTTCTCTGCAAACAGATCCAGGAAGCTCACTGTCAAGGGCATAAAAGTGCACAATAATAGTTGAAGATGGAAAAAATATAAAGTATAGGGAATTTTACTTAATTTTACTTCACATACTATATTCTTGTAGAATATGTTAAGTCAAAATAAAGGGTTACTATTCATTTAAATAGTTAAAATGACAATTTCTATAATCTGGCAGATTCTTTAATTTGGCACTGGCTAGCTCCCAAGGATGCTGGATTACAGGATTACTTATATACTATTAAACAGTGTTGACTCTCTAGAGATCTAAAATACATTGAGAGTATACTCTCCTTTATGCCCATACATGGACACATATATTTGTGTTATTCTGAGAAGACTAGTCTATGATACCAACCTTATAACTCCAGTCTGTATCAGAAACCTTATAACTCCAGTAGCATAGCTGATGTGGTTGAAAAGGACATGTCCATCAAGATCACCCTGTACCATATTACCCTCCAGAAGTAGGTAAAAAAAAAGTCTGAAGATATTTCCAATTGTGCACTAAATGGGTAAAAACATTCCTTCCTGTTTCCTAAAATCAATCAGATATCGTCCTGTATCAATGTCCTTTCAGAAAGCCCCAGCTCTAACTGACTAATTAATTTACCTACCTCAATTTTAAGCGGCCCTATACTGGCCATTTTCCTTTTGCTGTTTGTATATTCGCAGAAGTGTTTAGCTTTGTCTTGCTATGTATTTTTTAGTTATCTTCTTCTCAATTCTCGTTAGCTTAATTTCTTTATGGAGATTCTATTGCATTATTTTTTATTTTTAAATATCTGACTTCTGAAGTAAGCAATTTAAAACCTGCTGCCACTTTCCCATTTCCGGGTGAATCTCCTTGTAAGCCACATCAGTCTTAATTTGTTCCTCTTGTATGTATCACCCACTTGGTGAGATTGATGATTATATTTATCCAAAGGCATTTTGAACACATTCCATTTTGTCTGTAATTGAAACATCCCATTAAATGCCATGTACATTTTGCCTTTTTAAAGTTGACTGTGTTTGCTGTGCCCTTATTAACATGTTTCTCATAAAAAGAAATTACAAAAAATACCATATCATGGTCACTGCTACCCAAATGCTTCCTTACTTGTATATTGTATACCATTTTTGAATCATTTGAGAAAACTAAGTACATCAAGGCATCATTGCTCGATGGTTCATATTCTAGTTGGTACATGAAGTTGCCATTAAACATACCTGTGAAATTATTTCCCATTTTTATGCTCAGGACTCATATCTCCTAGTTAAAATCTCCCATTATTTTCACATTTCCTAACGGAAAAGACTTTTCATTTGCAGTATTAGTTGGGATTCTTCAAACTCTCCAATATTAATTAATTTGTAATTAATAGTTATCAACGTATTTTTAATATGTTTACCTTATTTTGTATTTCAACCCACAAGGCAACTACAGTCTCAATAGAACGTTCCTTTCTGGTTCTTAAAAGGTTAATATCCTCCCTTAAACTATGTGTTAAGGCTTGTTTCACATAAAAATCAAACCTGTCTCTCTTTTATTTACCCTATCCCTCCTAAAAAGAGCATATCCCTCTGTATTGACTACTCAATCATGTGTACCATGCAACCAGATTTCAGGCCTAGATGATCATAATGCTCGTTCATCGCAATCAGTTCCAATTCCCCCATTTTACTAGCCCATCTACAAGTATTTACCTTTTATGTTACTAATAAATATAATCTGTGAACTAGAGATGGATATTTAACTATGTCCAGAACTTGACAAGTTCTGTGTGTAGAAAATAAAATGTAAAACCAATTGAACACAATATTATACCTAAAATTCATATTAACTTATCAAACAACCACTTTTTTTCTTTTCTGTTTTGGTTTACTTCTTGGAGTATTCTTTAATTAATTTACATTAACTATCCACAAGGCCACATTGACTAAAATTAGCTATTAGTGGGGCTGTTTTGTGTGTGCAATATCACCATACATGCCAGCAACAGGGGATTTGTTCTTATTCCCAAGGGACCCATTGACTGTAACTCTTTGTAATTAATTCATTTTAAAAATCTAATCAGCCCCAACCTATCCTTGGCCATGCCAAATGTATGCATGGATTCTTTACTATGCCAAGGAGTGTTGCATATAAACCTTACTTTATTGTCTTTGGGTCCTGAGAGGCTAAGGGAGGCAAGGAAAGAAGGTAACTTTTTACCCTGTTCAGTGAGAGAGGACTTGTAGAGTGAAAAAAGAGGAAGGAGATTGATCACAAATTAGTAGGGCTAAATAGCGCATATGCATCACCCACAAAAAAACAGCTTCTCTCTCAATGAGGTGTTACATATTTTAAGTTCAGAAAGATTAGGAGAATGGGATGTTGAGCTGGTCTGCATTTATATGTATTTTAATATAATTTATTTTATAATAAATAATATAAGCAAAAAATGTATGTATATATACAGTAATGTACAAGAGTTTTAGGCAGGTGTGAAAAAATGCTGTAAGAATGCTTGTTAATAGTTTATTTTTATCAATTAACAAAATGCATAGTAAGTGAACAGTATTTGGTGTGACCACACTTTGCCTTCAAAACAGCATCAATTATTCTAGTTACACTTGCACAAAGCCATGTATGTTGAAGGCATATAGTCAAGTGTATGATTAAGCAGTTATACCAAACAGGTGCTAATGATAATCAATTTAATATGTAGATTGAAACACAATCATTAACTGAAACAGAAACAGCTGTGTAGGAGGAATAAAACTGGGTGAGGAACAGCCAAACTCAGCTAACAAGGTGAGGTTGCTGAAAACAGTCTGTTGTAAAAAGTCATACAAAATGGCAAGACTGAGCACAGTGACAAGACCCAAGGTAGTTATACTGCATCAGCAAGGTCTCTTAAAGGCAGACGGGGTTTCAATATGTGCTGTCCAAACTCTTTTGAAGAAGCACAAAGAAACGGCAACATTGAGTACCGTAGATGCAGTGGTCGACCAAGGAAACTTAGTGCAGCAGATGAACGACACATCATGCTTACTTTCCTTCACAATCGGAAGATGCCCAGCAGTGTCATCAGCTCAGAATTGGCAGAAAACAGTGGGACTCTGGTACGCCTATCTACTGTCTGCATAAGTCTGGTCAGAAGTGGTCTTCATGGAAGACTTGTGGCCAAAAAGCTATGCCATGTGGAAACAAGGCCAAGCGACTAAATTATGCAAAAAAACACAGGAGCTGGGGTGAAGAAAATTGGCAGCAGGTGTTGTGGACTGATGAGTCCAAATTTGAAAAAATTGGCTGTAGTAGAAGGCAGTTTGCTCACCGATGGGCTGGAGAGCGGTACAAGAATGAGTGTCTGCTCCCACAGAGCCCTGATCTAAACATCATTAAGTCTGTCTGGGATTATATGAAGAGAGAGAGGCAACCAAGGCTGCCTAAATCCACAGAAGAACTGTGGTTAGTTCTCTTAAAAATACTGTGTGCAAGTGTACCTAGAAGAATGAATGCAGTTTTGAAGGTGGTGTTAACACCAAATATTGATTTGATTTAGATTTGTCTTCTGTTCACTCATTATGCATTTTGTAAATTGATAAAAATAAACTATTAACATGTCTATTTTTGAAAGCATTCTTACTTTATATATATATATATATATATATATATATATATATATATATATATATATAGATATATATATATAAATTTCATGTAATATAAAAAAAATGTATATAATTTGGGAATATTTACAAATGATTTGCACTGTTGAGTTTTGTTTCCCCTGATAATTGTAGACCAGGGACTCTTTTTCATTATAACCATTTTTTGTTGTTGAAGTGTGTAAGAACAAAGTGTATCTGAAAGTTAGGTCTTCATTGTAACATAAATGTAAATTTCTGTGGGTGTGACTGTGATTGGAATATTTGCCATAGATAAAAATAAAAGTAGTACAGGTGCCTTGTATGATGTGGCTGATCTTTCAGGAGTAGTGAAACTCCAACCTCATGGTTGTATTGGTCTTTTGCCTGAGAGAAGCCGCAGATAAATCTCCACTTAAGCATGCCGCCAGCAAAAACAGATTAAAGTACACAGAGTGTTAGAGAAGTCAGCGCGCAATTTAGAAAGCACTGGAAGTTAAATTAAAAATGGCAATATAATCTGAAATACAAATGTAGCAGCCAATATTCAACATGTCCCTCATTTTGCATGTATCAGACTTATATAAAGCAGTAGTCTTTAATCAGGGGACCATGATACTTTATTGGGCAACAGCTTATGATGCTGCTTATTTTCCATAGAGACTTTCACAGAAAATGTAAATATAGAGATATATTTATGCATTTTACCATTCATCACACATTGACACATGACCTATAAAATGTTAGAGGTGTCTTGAACAACAACAATAGACTGATAATCACTGATATAAAGAGTGGTCCACAACCATCTTAATATGTAAGACCACCAAACATAGATCCTGTTTTTAGAAATGTTAACTGAAAATTCCTGTTTCTATCAATGGAGCATGGACCTCAGATGTTCTTCTGCCAGCTTCTCAACTTATAAAGTGATACCAAACTGCTGGAGATTTCCCAATCTGATATTGTTACATGTACGTTCCATAAGTGTTGCATTTAGCTCTATGGACATCAGAACCAATGTCTACTGCACATAGTGCAAGTCAATAAGTGACGTTTACTAAACTATGAATGAGCATTTTTTCTTGCTATTTTGGGGTTAAGATTTTTTTAAAGGGATAGTAATGTTTCATAATAAAAGCAGCTCTAATGAATCATCATAGTATTTGGACTTTGGAGAGTGTTATTTCAATTCTGTCAGAGTTGTAGTTCAAGAGTAATTCAATGACAAAGTATCCCCCTTACGCCCCTTTTACTGATGTAACACTGTTCAGCCAGAGCAGAAGGGAGGTGCCCAGGTAGACTGCAGAGAGGGACAATCTTCAATTAAGATAAGGGAAAAACCTGAAAAACTTGTCAAGGGGGGCAGGGCTTTCATTGTCCTCATAGGAAGAAGATTGTCCCCTGCTGTTATCTGTCTGGTCTATGGACTGCATTCCACATCTGAGAAGAGATGGCTTACACTAGGTAAAAGGGGTGGGAGGGGAAACTTTTCTTGTGAATGTCTCTTAAACCATAAAGGTTTGAGTGATAACTTTATATCGTTCTTCATGTTTTTTTAATGCCATACAGAATACAGTAAAGATAAAACGAAGTATTACTATCCCTTTAACACGTTTTTCCATTGGTAGGGTTTATTAAAAAAGTGTGTGTCTTGGATAAACATAAATACAATGTTAACCTAGAGTAAAATATTTTATGGGCACTCCGTTTTTTTCATTGCAAGTGCAGATAATGAGTTTTCTTGTGAAAAAATTAGAGAATGTTATGAATGCAGGCAAAATTGTTCCTGTCAATTTTCACTTGAAAGAGTGCAAATATCAGCATAATGTTAGCTTGATTATTTATGGGGCAAGACAAAAAAGTACACTAATTTGAGATAAAACAAGTCCATGTAGGAGATGGAGAGATTTTCTCAGCCAGGTCTGATAATTAGTATGCAGCATGGTGAGAAGCATAAACTATGCTCTTCATTGCATTAAACATGGAATCTGCCATCTCTTATGTGTATTTATTAATATTTATATTTTTTGCCCAGGGAGAATGATCTACAGACTAAGCTTTAAGAGATCTTTTTGCACATAAATTGTTCTTTACACATATACCTACTGCAGTGGTGGACAGCCTAAGGCTCCCTAGCTGTTGGAAAACAAGTCAAGAAGCATTGTGGTCTGCAATTTACCCTCAAATCAAAAACGCTCATATTTCCCTTGTGTTTTCAGTTGGTTTGTGCTAGTTATATAACTAAGAGCATGTGCAGATCTAATGGAGTGTGCCAACTGTGTATGCCTGGTAGGCATAATCCATTGACTTCATTATGAAGCAGAGTCTACTCATAAGGATATGGTGTGTAGGCTGTGCTCCACTTTGAAGTCAGTGGGTTATGCCAGCCAAGCATACACAATCTGTATTAGGGAGCACAAACCAATTGATAAATGTGCAAATAGAAAAGTAAGTGAAATGTGAGAGTATTTACCAAAACGTCTCTGATTTGCAGATAAATAGACCCCTTTGTAATAATCTGCTGAAAAATCTTGAATTTTTAAGACATTCAGAAGTCATACTTATTGGAATTCAAAACATTTAACAGAGGAAGCCCAATGTAATTTTACAGATCCCAATTACTCTCATTATTGCTTAAATAGTTTGTTTATTTTTCCAAGGGAGGTGGGTTCCGGATGTGATAGAGATTTTCTGTAACTATGAAGGGTTAAAACAACTTTGCTTTGGAGCAGTTGCTAAACCTTTCCCTCTCTGACTGCCTGGCATTGTTTTATCTCTCTAATCAGCAACCAGCTGGCTTGTCAGTGAATAGAGCAGTCGGCCCCTGGCCATGTCTCTTGTGAGGTCTTGGCTGGGTGGCCAAGCAGGCAGCCTGCAGCCAGTGTCTAAGCTATTCAAGGCTATTGGCACAGCAGTGTCCCCATTAATTTCTACTTGTCACATGCTGTCATGCAAGTTACACCAGAAAGGAAATGACCGTTAAAAAAAAAAAAAAAAGAAGAGAGTTGCTTGGGCCGTTCTGAGACACTATCTCTGAAGTTTCCCCTTGGATGCTAGAGATTTCTCCAATTAATTTACTTAGCAATGCATTGAAGAACTTTCTAACATCCAAGGGGTTAAACCAATGATAACAATTAACTGCTATCAAGAGGCAGCTGCAGGAAGCCTAGAACTGAGTCCCACACTACCATTACCTTTCCTGCCTGCACCCACAACTTCAGTTATCAACATCTGCCACATTGCAGTCCCTCAGAGTATCCGTTAGAAAAGAATCCTAGCCTGTCAGCCTTGATGGAGTGATGAAGAATAGGCTTCCTCTTTATATGTTACTGCTTAATTTGTGTGTTTTCTCTCTATTTAATATATATATATATATATATATATATATATATATATATATATACATATATATATATATATATATATATATATATATATATATACATATATATATATATACATATATATATATATATATATATATATATATATATATATATATATACACACACTAGCAAAAGGGGCACAGCATTGTCCGTGATGATTAAGTCTTTTCAATGTTGAGGGGTATTGAAAGCAGTGATTGACAATGGTTTTGGTTAACCCTTTGAGTTCCAGAGGGTTACGCAGTGCACTCAAAGGGTTACTTTGTGGTAGTGTAATGGTAAAGTGTGTGACATCCAAACAGGCTTCACTGCCACAAATATAAACAAACCATTGACAATCATTGTGTTGAATGTACCTGAACAACTGAAAGGACTTAATCCTCATGTGCAACGCCGTTCCTCTTTTTCCTAGTGTCACTATATTACACTCAATAAGTGTAGTCCATGTTTGTGCCGTATATGGGCAGAAAAGGGTTAAGGTAGTACTTGTTCCATTCCCCTTGCAAAGAGACATATTGCAATGGGCTACAGACGGTAAACGTGTAGTAGTGAATGGGAATATAAGGCGTTTTGAGCAAAAGATGTAGAAGGAGCTGAGCAGTGTAAAGATAGTTAATTGTTATGAAGTGAGTGATAAAAAAGTTAACCCCTTAACGACCCATGACGGTCCAGGACCGTCATGGGTTATTTTCCATTAAGGACCCATGATGGTCCTGGACCGTCATGGAATTCTGGGCTCCCTGCACAGCTGCACGCCATTCGGGCAGCCAGGAAGCGGATGCTGAAAAAAAAAAAGGTCCATAGTCCTTAAAGGGATAGTAATGTCAGAAAAACGTATTAACTATATGGTAGATACAGTTAAAAGAGAGTGCTTGCACTTATTCATATCTCTCAAACCTTTATGGTTTGAGAGATATAGAAAAATACATTTCTCTGGTCCCTCCCCTTTCTGCTTGATGAGCTATAAAGCTGTCAGAAGCAGATTCTGGTCGCTTGACTGGATGTGGCTCTTCAGCAGCGCCGATATATCAATATCTAAAGATAAATACTTAATTTGGAACGGTCTACAAAGTGTGCCTGGCTTGCAAGCACACTTTGTGGACCGTTCCAATTAAGTATTTATTTCTAAATAGCATGATTTCAGCTCTGCTGAAGAGCCTCTGTCTGGTCATATGACTGGAATCTGCAGCTGTCAGCTACATGGCAGACTTGAGTAAAACAGCCAGGAAAAGGTAACTTTAGCAAGTTATATCTCTCAAAACATAAAGGTTTGAGAGATAAGACTTACATCATTGTTAAACTTTTTTAATGTCTACAATATTAAATCAATTTAAAATTAAGCATTGGTATCACTTTAAGTGACGGCCACATGCACGATCGTCCGTCCTTAAGGGGTTAAATAACATATGTAAGAATGCACACTATAAAATTTGTACACAAACAGTATATGTGTGAGAGGGATAGGCAAGTGGTGTGAATATTTATTTGTTTAGGTAATGAAGAGTTATATGACAATATTCAGCACTTACATAAATGTTTGTAGTGTGAGAGTGTTAGTCAAGGGTTGACTTAATTTATGGGACTGTCATAGCTCAATTATGTGCATGAATAGTAAAATGCTGCTTATAGGGTAAACTTTACAGTTAGTATATGTAACATTGACATGAAGCCATTGATTGGTACAGACATAGAGAAGGTATGAAAAGGTAAAATTATTATAAACACGATGTATAGTATTACACACTAAAGTGACTTACTGGCACTGTAAGTTCATATGATAAAGCATCATCCATGGGAACTTTGAAATGTTGTCTCCCTGGAGGGGAGTCCTGTGGTGTTTAATAGCTGTCAGGGTAGTGGAAGTCAATGTGAGTTAAGGATTTGTTTTGTGAGGACATAGTAATGCTGCACAGGTCCCCAAACAGGCGCATTACAGCCTCCAGCAGCAACACTGATGTGGCAAATCTCAAACACTAGTGATGTGTATGTAGGTGTCTTGTGCCTTCATGTGTTGGCATGTCCTCTCAGATCTCCCGGCAGCATATACATGATGGCTTACAGTGTAGTAACACCATCTATTAAGCGATGAATGTGGAGTGTTTTTATATACAGCTATATTGTTGAATTATCCACTCACTTAAACAGGACGTGTACATGTCCTTTTATACACATTAGAACTTGGAGTGTGCCTCAGTGGGTATGTTTAACAGCAGTAAGCCAATCATTGGCAGTGGGGCAAAACCGAAAGTTTATTATTTATAGGAAGGGAGTAGATTGCGAAAGTGTATGAACACTTTGAGTGGCAGAGAGGTGTGCAACACATTGGTTTGCAATGTGTTGCATAACACTCTGGCACTGAAAGGGTTAAAAGCTTACCATTACTGAATGCATGTGTGTGCAATGTAGTGATAACATGACATGATGGATTGCGGGAATGACACAAACAAAAACATAGTCGACCGTAGGAGAGCTGAGCTGGTGCCGGTAGTAGATGTCTGGGTTAGAACAGTGTGTGTTTGTGAGCTGGTGCTGGTTACCGCAGCATGTGTGAGTGTTAGCCATCTTTTTTAATCTGTCCAGACAGATGCTGGGGGTGGGTCAACTCCTTGCAGTGATTTTCACAGGAGTAGCAGGGGTCTTCGGCCCCTGCCTACTCCTCTGAAAATCTAGCCCCATTGTATTCTCCTGGTGAGACAGTATGGAGGAGACATGAATATCTCTTCCTTACTGCCGAACCCCGGGAGGACAAACACACCTGGGTGGCTAGAGACGGAGAATCTGGCACCTCTCCAGCCTTCTCCTTTTATTAATACAGATATATAGTACTGTGCAAAAGTCTTAGGCAGATGTGAAAAAATGCTGTAAAGTAACATTTATTTCAAAAATTTACGTTAATAATTTATTTTTATCAGTTAACAAAATGCACAGTCAGTGAACCTAAATAAAAATCTAAATCAATCAATATTTGGTGTGACCACCCTTTGCCTTCAAAACAGCATAAATTCTTCTAGATACACTTGCTCAATGTCAGGTATTTTGTAGGCATACAGTCAGGTGTATGATTAAGCAATTATACCAAACTGTGCTAATGATCATCAATTTAAAAGAGGAAATAACCAAGGAATGGACATGGCATCCACCGCTAGAGGATCCCTCTATCGAGAGCAGAACATCGGAACCTTCTGGTTGTGTCTTGTCACCATCAGGTCGATGCAAGGAAGACCCCACTTCTGAACAATGAGGGTGAACACCTCTGAGTGCAGTTCCCACTCTCCGCTGTCCACCGTGTGTCGACTGAGGAAGTCTGCCATGACGTTGTCTACGCCAGGAATGTGCACTGCGGATATGGCAGGAACATGATCTTCTGTCCAGGACAGAATAGCCTTGGCCTCTAACCAAGCAGCGAGACTTCTTGTTCCGCCCTGCTTGTTGATGTAAGCCATGGCCATGGCTTTGTCGGACTGAGCCAGGACTGGGCATTCTTCCAGCTGGGGTGTCCAATGGCGAAGGGCATGGAATATCGCCTGAAGGTCCAACACGTTGATGGGAAGGAGACCACCGACCTTGAGCACTAAGGCGACCCAGTACCGCTCCCCAGCCGGAGAGGCTGGCATCCATCGTCACCGTGGTCCAGAAGGACACCAGGAAGGACTTCCCTTCTGTAGATTGGAGAGGTCGAGTCACCACGACAAACTCAGTTCCACATGAAGAGAGAGGGACACTGAAATTTTCAGAAGGTCCGGCTGACCCCTGCACACCTGGTTCACAAACCTCTGGAGTTCCCTGGTGTGAGCCATGGCAAGTGGGACCGCTTCTATGGTGAAGATGAATTTCCCCACTAGAGAGGACAGCTTCTTGTCTGAAACTGGATCGAGAGCCAGAACAGCCGATACTCTTTGGGTAATCTAGTGAGCCACTTCCTCCGTGAGAAACACCATGCTCTGCTGAGTGTCGAAGAGAAGTCCCAGGAAGACCAGATGTTGGGATGGGATCAAGATCTGACTTGTCCATGTTGATAATCCACCCCTGATGGGTGAGGGCATGAATGCAGTCCTGAACCTGCTGTTGAAGAAATTCCGCAGAACGGGCTTTCAGAAGCAGTTCGTCCATGTATGGAGTAACTCTGATGCCGTCCCGATGGAGGACGGATACTAAGGCTCCCAGGACACGGTTGAAGACTTGAGGAGCTGTAGTCAGACCAAAGGGACGAGTTGAAAAGTGCCCTTGGTCGCAGGCAAATCTAAGATACTGCCGACTCTCTGGATGAATGGCGATATGTAGATACGCGTCCTGAAGATCCAGAGAGGCAAGGAATTCACCCGGGAACATAGCAGCAATCACCCTCCTTAGGGACTCCTGGTTATAATGAGTCTTGATCACAAAGGAATCCTTCAAATCCAAAATGGCAGGATAGCCGCCATCCTTCTTGGAGACCACAAAGAGGTTTGAGTAAAAACCTATACCTGTGTCCCAAACTGGAACAGGTTCCAGAACATCCTTGTCCAGAAGGGCCTGGATAGCGCCATTGAACAGACAGCGTTTCTCTACGCCCTGGGGCGTATGATAGGTGAAAAACCAAAAGGGAGGAAGAGAGGTGAAAGGGATCCTGTACCCTTCCACCACCGCCTGTAAAATCCATGGGTCCGCCACTGAATCCTCCCAGATGCTGTGGTAGTGACGCAGACAGCCACTCACAGCCGAGTGGGGACCTCTGTTCGGCAAGTCATGACGAAGAAGGCTTGGAGGAGACCTTGGGCTTCAATTGCTGTTAGGGCTTGGAGGAGGAACGCGGAGCTGAGGGAACCGCCTGGTTCACCGGACGTGTCTCAGTCTGGAAGGAACGAAAAAGCCGATTACGCTTGATAGGCGTTTTCTTCCTGGGGACCATAGGCAGAAGAGCACTCTTGCCCCTGTGTCCTCACTAATCAGATCCTTAAGATCTGGCCCAAACAAAGAGGTGCCTTGAAAAGGCAATGAAAGCAAAGCTTTCTTGGAAGCAGTGTCAGCAGACCAGATCTAAAGGCAAAGAGCCAGTCTGGCAACCACAGACATGGTGAAAACCCTGGCCTCCAAATGGATGGCATCAAAGAAGGCAGCAGAAACATAGTGCTGTTTCTCAGAAATGTTGGCAAGAAGCCGCAACATATCCGAAGTAGGAGCACCCTGAGGACAGCCAGGATGACCTGTTCAGTCCAGACCTCAATGGCCTGGTTCACCCATGCTGCAGCGAATGCTGGACGCATGGTAGTACCAGCAGGGGCAAAAATGGACTTGAGGGAGACCTGAAATTCCTTGTCAGTCCAGTCTTTCAGAGCAGAAGCATCCGCAACTGGCAAGGCAGTGGACTTAGATAGCTTGGAGACAGGAGCATTCACTTTGGGGGGATGAACACACTCAGCAAGCGTCGCCTCAGAGAAGGGGTAAAGCTTGGAAAATTTCTTAGAAACAGAAGGTTTTCTGTCTGGAGACTTCCACTCATCAGACACAAGGCGGTCAAGAGTGGGGTTAGGTGGAAAACAAGTATAGGGCCTTGGAGGCTCCTGAAATACATCAGAGGGATCCGAAGAAACCTCCTGAACTAAGGGAATGTTTATGGTAGTTAAAATGGCTCTGATCAAGTCCTCAACTGTGGAATCAGGATCAGCCTCAAAGGGGTCTCCAAAAAACTGAGAGGAGCCCACAGCAGAACATTCCTCAACATCTGAATCCACCAACAGTTCTAATACGTCAGGTACTCCCTGCGGTTTCGGCAGGGAAGATCTGTCGGAAGAAGGGATCTGCCAGGAGTGGAAGACTCCCTGTAACTGGGATGGAAAGAGTTGCAATGTAGACCAAAGGTCTCTAGTAGCAGCCGAGAACTCTTGCACCCAAACTGGCTCTAATGCATGGCTGGAGGTCCCTGGGAGAGACTTAGGGACATCAGAACATGCTGGGCATAAATGACCTCTAGGTAACCCTGAATGACCTGAGGAGCAATGCGCAATAGGGGACACAGAGACCCCAGCGTCCTTAGTCTTAGGCCTGGCCCCAAGCTCTAATGGATTAGACATTCTCACAGTGTCAAAAGTTTTAAAGTATAAGAAATCACCCAATTACAGTGTGTAAGATTAAAATTTCACCCCAGAAATCGCTAAAATACACTTATCTGGCAGGCGCAGGGTTAATCTGCAGAGAAGAGAGGGAGAGTACAAGCCCTGCGTAGGATACTCGTTCAGGAAAAGGCACCAAAAGGCTGCCACGGCGGAAGCCAATCAGAAACGAGTGTGCGAAGCAAGGGCTCATGGGAAATGTAGTTTTCCCAGAAAAAGTACCCCAACAGTGCCCGAAGCCCCCTGAGCTCCCAACACACATAAAACATTAACTGGATGTCAGAGCAAGGGCAGACAATTAAAATGAGCCATCTCTGAAGTCGCCACGTTGAGCGGTTGCAGAGATACTTCCCAAACTGTACAGTCCCATAGAAGTGAATGGAGCAATGGCGTCTATGCGGTAAAAGCGTGCCTGAACACAAATTTTGCAAAGTTGAAGCTGTGAATTAAAATTACATGAAACATCACTAGAACATGTTAGCAGATCCAAAAAAAACACTGAACCCAGTAGGGAAAGTGCCAGTAAACCCCCAAAAGATGCAAAATCAGCAGCTAAAGGGTTAAGTTACCACAGAAACTTGTTCCAAAACACCCAACAGACATACAGATAATACCCAATGAGTGCAGGAGTGTGCAATAGGAACTCCAAAGGAAAACCCCTGTGCGGGGGGGGCACTGTGGGACATGTGGACCTGCAGCACTCAAAGGGCTGCTCATCTTTCCTGCAGTTCTTCTGTTTTCAGATTACTATGTATTAAGAAGAAGCCTCAGTGGGCAACTCCTGAGGAAAGAACTTGAACCCAAGATTTTCCCCCCCAGGGCTTAAGTTCCACAAAGAGCACCTGGATACTGAGCTAGCCACATCTAAGGGCGTTGTCAGTTATGGTAGTCCGCCTAATGGTGGTATTCCATATCTAACAGAAAAATAAAAAATTAGCTAAAACTATAGCAGAACTGTTCTCTTACCTGTGTTTTCACCAAGGAACTAATCTTACTGGAGCTGATTGGCTAGCTGCAGCCAAGGAGGGAAGGTATCTCCACCCCCTGCATTCACTTCTAGAATTGTTCCTGTCTACTTAAAGGGGCAGATCGCCTACCCAAAGTTACCAGTAACCTGTATTGGATGACAGCGAAATGTGCATTGAAGTTCAGACTAGCTTTAGATTTTTTAAACATTTTATTAGCATTGCTAACTTTTCTTAGATTAAGTGAGCATTTTCATTAGTTTTAATAACTTTTCTTAGAAACATTTGCACATTTTTATTGTACATGTTTTAGAAGCAATGCAAAATGTATAAGAATTGCGATTTTTTTCTATAATATGTGTGATTTTTTTTTATAACAAAAACAAAATACATCTGTTACCTACTAGAAGGTCTTGCTAAAAAGTGTTGGCCTATTGAAGACAGCAACCCATTTGTTAAATCAGTTAATTAATCATACATCCGTGTTAGTGACTAATGAGCGCATGTACCAAAAGCTGTACTGCTACCATGGTAAACATAATACTGGAAAATTTTAGCGTCTGGGATGCTATTATTAGTATTATTATATTTATTTAGCTAACTAAAATAAATTGTACAGCCTTGTAAGTCATCCGGCATAAGCCTGCTTTGCCCCCCCCCCAGGCCACTCATGTCAAAATAGTCACCCTTGTAAATATTGATTCAGTGATTTTGTCAGGAGTGGCCAGAGGGCTTCTGCAATTGGCTGATGTGCAGGTGAAATCCACCCCCTACTGGCCCAGAGATTGGGGGACAGCGAGCCAGAAATAGTTATATATATATGTGTGTGTGTATATATATATATATATATATATATATATATATATAATTCTGGTTCACTGTCTGCTCCACCCTGATAGGCAGGGGGGGGCAGAATTCAGAGGCAGGAAGTGAATCAGGAGCTGTGAGGAGGGCAAAAGCCCTGCCCACTCCTGTGAAATTCACTGCAGCGATATTCACCTCTGCAGAGGTCCAGTGGGTGCCTGAACTGCACACCGTTCCTAACCTTACGGACAACACCATGCACCATTCACTAGCATATGTGTGTGTTTCTCAACTACTACTACTTTAACGAGATGAAATCCTCTTTGAAAGCAACGTAGATGTTTGGCTCATAATGAGGCTAGTATAAACCAACTAAGCCGTAGTGAACAAGTACAAATTTCCAGTATTCCCATTTATTTAAATGGAACTTTTAAACCTTTGAATGCTGGAGGTCTCCAACGCACTGTCAAGCATTCAAAGCATTCTCTAGCATTCGAGACTAGATAAGTGGACCTGTCACCTCCAATTTTCTTTACATATTTGAAAACTTAATTCAGAACTACCTATATGTCATGTTACTTCCAGCAGATGTATAGTTTAGGAGATATTAACACTTTTATTTCTGAGAAAAGTGAAAGTCTCCTGGCACAGCAAATCGCTTCATTAGCATATCAAACATCACTGAAAAGTTTAATTGTCATATGAAACGTCACTTATACTGCATGTGTACTGCAATGAGCATACATTAGCATGAATATCTTCTTAACTATACATCTTCTGGTCTTTTGGCTAACATGACACATAGGCAGTTTTTAAGGACATTTTCAAATATGTAAACTTGAATCAAGGTGACAGGTCCAGTGGGAATTTGTAATGTCTCACATTGCAGTTCTTAGCCAAAGAGTGTTACAAAGCACACTCGTAGTACAAATTTAACCCTTTGAGTGCCAGATGGGGTACACAACTCATTGCAAAGCAATGCATTGTGTACCTCTCTGGCACTCAAGGGGTTAAGGAGTTATTCAGTAGGTTAAAGAGGTGCAATTCTGGAGCAAACAAAAATCACTGTAATGGTAAATAAAAATATCCTAAATTTCAGTGGAATTAAATGGGGCATTTAATAAAAAAAAAAGCTAGAGATAGTACAATTTTGTATCATGTCCATGTTTTCACAGTTCCTGACAGAAAGATCTCTGGAAACAGAAAGTGAGGGCGCTCCCTATTAGGGACACACCAGTGTAATAAAAAAATGTAGGTGAAGATGATAGTTATATAAAAGTATAGGCAATTTGACTTTACATAGTATAAAAAAGGTGTTTTTAACACTTTACATTGTGTTGAAATATTTTATTTGGTGTTAGGAAAATATGCAATTTTTTCAAAATGGTATTTATTTATGACATTATATCTTGTAACACAATTCAAAAATGCTTCACTTTAAAAATGTTGCATGCAAAAGAGCATGCGACTGCATGGTGCATTAACCATGTTGTCATGATTAAAAGTGCAACTTGAGAATCTCGCACTGCAGGAAATCGAGAATTTCTGAAGTTGCGGCATGAAACATCGCCTACAATTCCCATCATCCTTAGCCATCTGCTGGCCGCTGAGGATGATGCTCACACAACCCACTATCAGTTCTGCCCCCTCCGCTCTATTCAAAGTGCTGCATGTAAGCAGCTTTAAACTCAGGAAAGAAAGGGGGTGATTATTATTTTACTTTTTAGCCGCTGGATAGCACATGTTTGTGAAGTACTTGCATCTGCCTTGCACACCACTGGTGTCACAGAGAGGAGCGCAGTTGGAGGGCCTCAGCTTAACCCTATGGCGCTGTTTTGAGTGAGCATGGGGCTTCCATGCAGCACTTTGAATAGAGCGGAGGGGACAGAGCCAACAGTGGGTTGTGTGCGCATCATCCTCAGCAGCCACCAGATGGCTAAGGATGATGGGAGTTGTAGGCAGTGTTTCATGTCACAATCTTGCACTTTCCTACAGTCTGAAATTTTCATGTCGCTTTTTTAATCATGGCAATATAGTTAATGCTCCATGTAGTTGCACGCGCTTTTGTGTACAACATTTTTAATGGATATTTTCAAAAACTACCTCTAATGAGGCACTGTTGAAAAGCTGAACTTGGAAAAAAAAATATATATATATATATATTCTTTTTCATATTTGACCCTTTGAGTGCCAGAGGATTATGTGGCATAGCCCTCTGGCACTCATAGTGTTAACTGGAAAGCCACACAGGGGAATCACACCTGAACAGATGCATAGCAAAACGTTGAAAAGTTGCCTGGTCTTCCTGGTGGAAAAAGTTCCCCTAGCACTGAAATTGTTAATTGGGGTGTCCAAAATGTAAATGAGACTGAGAATAATCTTGAAAGTAGGTCATGAGAAATGGGGATATGTGTATGTTAGGTTGGAAAAATGTATGAAAAATGTATGAAAACCAAAATATTATCACTAAAATGCCAGATGGGTATGCAATGCATTGCTTTGCAATGTGTTGTGTACCCCTCTGGCACCTAAAGGGTTAAGGACGATTTGTAAAACAATGTGTTGCACAACCCTCTGGTTCATAAAGCGTTGAAAAAAGAATAGTTACGCTTAATATAGGTTCACTTTTAAAATGTCATTCTCAAAAGAAGATTCTCATGTTGCTGCATTAAACAGCACATCACTCTGCGTGCAAAATGACAGGGTGGAGCTGACACATAAAGAAGGAGAGAGAGAGAGAGAGAGCCTGGAGCAGTGCTGACCATAAACCAATGAGCTCTGACTGGAACCACTGCTGTTGCTCTATGAAGGCTCCTTGTGGACATCAAAAGTACATGACCAGGTTTATTGGGATGAGCAGCATGGAGCCCAGGTCCTTTCTTCACATACTAGAATTCAAGTACTTGATGCCCTATTTAAGGAGAATCTTGTGCTTTTCATGCAGTGTGCCCTTTTAATCACGGCGACATGTTTAATGCACTCTGTAGTCATCTGCTTTTTTTGTGTGCTACATTTTAAAAGGAAACCCTTAATATACTGTAAAATCTCGGTATAAATAATACGCACAATTTTACCCCACTTCACCTTATGTGAAGTGGGAGGTGCGTATTATACACGAGAGTTTTTTTGTTTTTTTTTAAATTAAGCCTGCCAGAACCCTTCCCTCCCTCCCCCGGCGCTATCAGATGCTGAAATACCACTTACTTTCTTCAAAAGTCAAGTCCTCGCATTTTCAAGATTATCAGGCAACATATAAATGATGTCACTCTTCCCCTAGGGGCAGCATGCTTCCATTCGCTGCCTGCTTCCTTCAGTTGGCTTTCTGAAGGTCCTCACAGGGCAGTACCATAGCCTGTGTGACCCAACTGCACCATAGGGGGCAAATAAAAATTCCTAAAATCCCTGAATAGAGCTTTTTAACCCCTTGAATGCTAGAGAGGTCTCTAGCATTCAAGAGGTTAAAAGTCGAATTTACTATATCAGGAATTTTCATTTGTACCTTATGGTGCAGATGGTTCACTGGTGGTTCACTCCAGTTTCACTGTATACATATGGGCCATAGTGGCACTTTAGATAAGTTTCCTGGTCTGATAGCTCAGTTGGTTAATGTACCACATGTGCAATTCAGGATCAAACCAGCTGAACTGTTGGGAGCAAAATGCTAATTTTCAATTATTTAAATGAGATCACTACAATACTTTCAATTCAATGAAAGTGCTTTTAAAATTGCATGTTTAGAGCATTTTGCTTATTTCAGTTATGAATCCTGTATGAGCTGTTACAAATCTGAGACGCATAATATTAAAATATATGTTTGCATCTATTTGCATTAGTTATCATTGTAATCAAGAGATAAGTAGCATGCATACTTCAAGTGATAGTAATGTCTATATTAAACTCTATCTCTGAGTCTTCTATAAGGTTTTTATAACATATGTCTCTATGTTTAATCACTTATATGTTTGTATTTCATAAGATAATGAAGCTGAAAGGATCCCCCCATCTGGCCGCACCACACTGCCTCTCTGTCTGGTCTGGACGGATGCAGCGAGGGACAATCTTCAGTAAGAAAAAAGGAGAATCCTGCCCTCATTCATCAGGGTAGGCAGGGTTTACCTTATACTTACTGACAGAAGATTGTCCCTCACTGCATTCGTCCGGTCCCACAACCGGATTGCAGCTCTAAGGGGAGACGGTGGGAGGGAGATTCATTCAGCTTTAATATCTTATGAAATACAAACATGTAAGTAATTAAACATAGCGATTTGTTATTAAAACCTTATAGAAGACTCAGAGATAAAGTTTAATATAGACATTACTATCCCTTTCACACTTTTTTATTTGTTATACTAAATGGCACTGTAAATAGTGACTTTATGGCAAATTTCTAAGAACATGTTTGAAACCCTTGTATTTAACAACATTTTCTAGCTTGATACTTTTGTGTAGGAAAGCAATTCAGCCAGTTTCTGATTATTTATCTACTAGTGTAAAAGCCTGTGTACACGGTCCAAGGTCTGGAACCCTTTGAGTGCCAGAGGGGTACGCAACGCATTGCTTTGCAATGCGTTGCGTAACCCTCTGGCACTCAAAAGGTTCAGAGGCCACTACCTCACTGTTCTACGCGATACGGTCTTGCGTCACCTCATTCACGCATGCAATCATGCGCAGTAGAGACTGCCGAAGCAGGAAGTCTCTACTGCACATGACAGCTTCTGACAAACATCCTAGCAAATTATTATATAGGATACTATTATATGGGAGAGCAAAAGAATGTGCATTTTTAGATGACAGCATTAGAAATTGCCCTTTCTCTTATGTCCAATGTGGAAAACAGAAACCATGAGCTACAGTTCCTCTCCACCAGAGGGCAGGTCACTTCAAAAAAGGCAGGGCCTTTGAGGTGGAGATTCCCCTTTACCATCCAGCTTTACCCCTGCTTCCTCAGTTTCAAATGACCCGGATGAATTGGGCACTTCTATTTTGTTCTTATTATTAGAATATGGGGCTGTGTAAATGGCCCATTAGGTGGGCTTCCATTAACTGGCTTCCTTGGATTTGGATTGACCAGTTCACAGGTGTATATGTAAAAACACAAAACAGAAACAGCACAATACACGTCACTAAGAGTGGTCTCGCTAGACAAATAGCACTCTTTTTTTTTACTCTTCAAAAACCCCTTCCGGGTGGTTACACACTACACATGGAGGCTTGACCAGTCTCTTGGTGTCCGGACAATGTGAATTTTACTGTGAAGAGTATGATACTACCCTAATAAATGGTGGCTTTTTAAATAAGAAGCCTGGGTAGTGTATACTTATTTTTTGTACTTCTGGAGTGATTTGAGAGATTTGTTTGGAGGATCGCTGGAAAAGAGTGCTGCGCATTCCTTGTGGAAATTACATGTCCGTACACCAAGAGGTGTCCTTTAGTGAGTAACCATCCTGAAGGGTTTTTTGGAGATAAGAAAAAGAGGGCTATTTGTCTAGAGAGATTGCTGTTATAGGTGTATATTGTGATGTGTCTGTTTTGTATTTTTTTTGTATCTGTAGCCTATATGGTTGGAAGAAAACATGGGAACTGCTAGCTGAGACAACAGCTACATTACCAATAGGAGCAGAGGAGTCGGGATTAAAGAAGCTCCTGGATTTGGACTGTGATGGACTCCCTCCCTCATTCCTTGTACATGTTTTTAGGCAACTATACAGTAGCACACAAAGGTATTTTGAGAACTGGCATCTTTATTTATAGAAATACTAGCAATGTGGGACGGCGTTGCCTGTCAGGATATATATGGAATTAATGCACACACACATACGAATGCAAGACACACACACAGACATACACGCAAATGCACAAGCATGCACTGATATGCATAAAGAGCGACACAGTCATACACACATACATGCAATGCACAACATGCAAACACATAGAGTGTGATACAGACATGCAACACACGCAGTGAGGAACACACAGGCACACACAGAGACACACACACACAGAAGTGAGTCATAAGGGGGTGACTTATGTGTCATTGTAATGAGTTTGTGTTTGTACTTACGTCTCCACTGTGGCATTCATTCATGTAGTTGAAATGCATGTGGTAATTGCACATACTATGCTGGAAGGTGGATCATGCTGGCTCCCGGGGTGTGAGTGAGTGTGAGTGAGTGTGCGTGAGTGGCATTCATTCATATAGTTGAAATGCATGTGGTAATTGCACATACTATGGTGGAAGGTGGATCATGCTGACTTCCGGGGTGTGAGTGAGTGTGAGTGTGTGTGAGTGGGAGTGAGTGGCATTCATTCATGTAGTTGAAATGCATGTGGTATTTGCACATACTATGGTAGAAGGTGGATCGTGCTGGCTCCCAGGGTGTGAGTGAGTGAGTGTGAGTGAGACTATGGTGGAAGGTGGATCGTGCTGGCTCCCGGGGTGTGAGTGAGTGCGTGTGAGTGCAGGAGTGAGTGATTGCATGTGAGTGATTGCGTGAGTGTGTGATTGAGTGTGTGTGATTGAGTGAGTGTGTGTGATTGAGAGTGTGAGTGAGAGTGTGTGAGTGAGAGGGTGTATGAGAGTGAGTGAGTGTGAGTGAGTAATTGAGTGTGAGTGAGTGATTGAGTGTGAGTCAGTGATTGAGTGTGAGAGAGTGTCAGTGTCTGAGTGTGTGAGTGAGAGTGTGTGAATTATTGTGAGTCTGTATGATTGAGTGTGAGTGAGAGTGTGAGTGTGTGATTGAGTGCGTGTGTTTTTGTCTGATGTGTTTGTGTCTGTGGTGTAGGAGCGAGTGGCAGCCATTTTGTTTTTTCAGTTACTTGGATAGTGGTGGGCGGGCTGGATAGTGGGGGTAGGCCAACTCCCTGCATGATTTAAATCACTCCCCCATTGAATCACCCAATGGGAGCAGTAACTCCTCCTTACTTAACCCTTTGAGTGCCAGAGGGGTACACAACGCATTGCTTTGCAATGTGTTGCGTATCCCTCTGGCACTCAAAGGGATAAGTTGAGGTAACATAGCAATATAACACACGGTGGCTCTTCAGTTGAGGCAGCGTAGCAATATGCTGAGGGAACAAATAGAAAGTGGTATTTGAGGCTTGCCCTCTGTAACATACAGCAAAGCATCTCTCTCCCTTTAAGGAGAAAGGGCGGGAAGCAGGAAGTGGAGGAGTGACAGTTGAAAACAGACAGTGAGGTTGACTGAAGAGATGACAAGCGTTAAATAAAATAGTTGTTATTAAGTTTATCCCTGAGTTTGTATTTTATGGAAGCATTACACCCTCGTACTGAAACAGAGTGTATGGAGGGTTACAATTATCTATGGGAGGGGAAACAGAGTGTATGGAGGGTTACAGTTATCTGTGGGAGGTGAAACAGTGTGTTTGTGGGGGTCATGATCCTGAGTGAGAGTGTGTGTGGACCAGGAGAAGTTATTGATATCCCCTACTTCAGGAGCGAGTGGCAGCTATATTTTTTTTTGTCAGTTGGATAGTGGTGGGCGGGCTGGAGGGGACGGGCCAAATCCCTGTATGATAAACATGCCCCCATTGAATCACCCAATGGGGGCAGTAAAGTCCCCATTGAATCACCCAATAGGAGTTGTGTCTCCTAATGAGACATAAATTATGTAATGAGGCATTCTGTTCAATGTGTGTTTGTTTTCTGAGGAGACATAAATTATGTTGTGTGTGTGTGAGGTACCATAAATTATTCAGTGAGGCTTATTCTTTTATATATATAGATATTTACAGCTCTAATTTTCATTTTTCTGTCTTTAACTCACTATTGAACTTATTTTAATTTGAATAGTAGTCTGAAGACTGTTAAGTTTACCATTTGAGTGCTGGTTCTAACTTCTATGTCCCTGCAGGTATTCTTGCATATAATGTACTATATTTACTTATTTCTATACTTGTTGAAGAGCCCGTTACACGGGCCACAGTGCCACTGCTAGCTGGTTGCGGGGCAGTCATGAGCAGTAGAGCCTGCCCGCGCCGCGGTTGATACGGAGCTGTCTGTATCAGCCTCGGCGTGGGAAATCTCTATTGCGCATGACTGCGTTGTTACACACGTTATTATATAGGAATGAGGTGTATGTGGCAAATGTGGTTGGTTGCATTGTGAGGGCTGTTTAACCTCTTCAGTACTTGGTTGTTATTTTATTTTGTTGTCATTTTTGTTATTTGGTGCTCTCCCTTTAAATGTATTCCCTTGCAGCGGCCCCCTTTGTTACATGTGGTTCTTTATCCCTGTACTCATTTCACTAACAGACTTCAGGTAGGGCTCAAATTGAATCCCTATACCTGCTCTATCATACGGTTAGCATGAGGACAAGGTTCAGAGTACTTGGGGCTCGATCCAAATGTTGGTGTCGCCAGAAAAAACTGGCGACGCTGGTTTTACCGTCAACTGAGCAATGAAAATGTTCCTACTAGTAAGAAATAACAGCAGCTCTGAAACATACTTCGCCAGTCGCCAGAACAGCAAGATCTCACCCATAGAGGATAATGTACAAGCAACGCCAAAAGCTATTCAAATGTCGGAGTTAGGGCTAACTCGCGTTAAATTGCAACATTTCTCTCCAGAAATCTAACGCCTATTTTTTTTTGGAGAACAGCACACCACCGTCGCCAGTTCTGAACAGCATTCTCTGTGCTTTTCCCTACCCAGCCACTAGGGGAACACAGAGATGGCTTTCAGCACCATGGACAGCTTTGAATGCCATAGGGATGTGCACTGTTCACCCCTGTGGCGTTCAAAGGGTTACAATCAACTAGTACAACAAGCACTACACAATGCCCCCTTCCACATCCCCCCCCCTTAGTATGTCACATATATTGCATATATGCGACATACTAACCCCATCCACATCCACCGCATGGTCTTCCATGTAGTGGACAAATCTGTCTTTTATTCCACAATTAACCCTTTGAGTACCAGAGAGGTAGGAAAGCATGGCTTAGCATGTTTCCTAGCCCTCTGGTACACAAAGGGTTAATATGCAAGGTATGGCCTACATACCCTTCCTGTATATATGCGTGTGTGTGTGTGTTTTTAATACAATTTAAGGACCAGCGCAATCCCGTGAGAACGGCACTTGCGGACCACGGGGCATTTTTTTTTTTTATTATAGCTTCCGGTTCAGGGCTTCCGGAGCAGCGTGCAGCCGCGCTGGGAGCCCTGAACTCCATGCCGTGCCAGGACTGTCATTGGTCCTTAAGTGCCGGACCGCCGTGACGGTCCTGGCACGGCAATGGTCCTTAAGGGGTTAATACACGTATATTGACTTAGATTCATTCATTTATAATGCCCTACCTCCTGTGTCCCATTTCTATTAGTACTTTTGCTCCACTCTCCTTCAAACGGAGAGTGGAGCAAAAGTACTAACAGCAATGGGACACAGTACACAGGACATTATGAATGAATGAATCTCATTCATAAACCATTGCTGAAGAAGCCCTCCCCAGCCCTCCCTTCAGTTACTTCATAAAAATCCTGTATTGCTGGCTGGGGGCATTGAAGAGGACCAGAGGCATTGGAGGAAGCGGTTGGAGGGGAGAGAGACATCAGAGGAAGCGGGTGGCAGGCTTGTATTTGCTGCCCGCTTCCTCCAATACCTCTCCTCTCCTTATGCGTTGGCATTGTGCCCACGCGTCGGCGAATTGTGGAACGAGCGACGCCAGGCAGGGGACAATGCCGACGCGTGGGCACAATGCCGACGCGTGAGGAGAGGTATCGGAGGAAGCGGGCAGCAAATACAAGCCTGCCACCCACTTCCTCCGATGTCTCTCTCCCCTCCAACCGCTTCCTCCAATGCCTCTGGTCCTCTTCAATGCCCCCAGCCAGCAATACAGGATTTTTATGAAGTAACTGAAGGGAGCTCTGGGGAGGGCTTCTTCAGCAATGGTTTATGAATGAGATTCATTCATTCATAATGTCCTGTGTACTGTGTCCCATTGCTATTAGTACTTTTGCTCCACTCTCCGTTTGAAGGAGAGTGGAGCAAAAGTACTAATAGAAATGGGACACAGGAGGTAGGGCATTAAAAATGAATGAATCTAAGTCAATATACGTTTATTAATGGTATTTTAATTAAAAAAATGTATTAAAAACACACACACACACACACACACGCATATATACAGGCAAGGTATGTAGTCCATACCTTGCCTATTAACCCTTTGGGTACCAGAGGGCTAGGAAACATGCTAAGCAATGCTTTCCTACCTCTCTGGTACTCAAAAGGTTAATTGTGGAATAAAAGACAGATTTGTCAACTACATGGAAGTCCATGAGGTGGATGTGGATGGGGTTAGTATGTCCCATATTTTCAATATATGTGACATACTAAGGGGGGGGGGTCAAAGGGGGGCATTGTGTAGTGCTTGGGGTACTACTTTTCATTATTGTAACCCTTTGAATGCCACAGGGGTGAGCAGTGCACATCCCTATGGCATTCAAAGCTGTCCATGGTGCTGAAAGCCATCTCTGTGTTCCCCTAGTGGCTGGGTAGGGAAGAGCACAGAGAATGCTGTTCAGAACTGTCGACCATGGTTTTGTACTCTGACTTGTGTGCTGTTCTCCAAAAAAAAAATAGGCGACGGTGGTTTTGGATTTACTGACTGAACTTTCTACTATGGAGTGCTGTGATTGGCTGTGGTGCTAGGTAACATTTTTATTGTGTGTTTTTAGGTAAGATTTTGTAAGCGACGCAGGTTTAAGGTTAATGTGTATTTTGTTGGTCATCGCTTGTTAGCCTTTCTGGGTAAGGAAGATATGAATCTCACGTTAGCTGGTCTTGCTTAACTCACGAAGGCAGTTTTTTTCTTCATGTTGGTTTTAATGCCAACATTTGGATTGAACCCTTGGAATCATCATTTTAAATGGAGAGAGAGCCACTGTTTTCTGTACATATGCAATGGAAAAACGACATATTGCAGAATCCCCATTTTCCCAGGTTTTCAGGATTGGACAGAGGTGGTGCTTTGTGAGCCATCTTTCTTTCTCATTGAACAGGGTATGCTGAGGCTGGTCCCTCTTCTATACCTACCAGTGCAGCCAATGCATTCAGATAAGTACCTCTTTGGGTTTTTCTCGTACTTTTCAACTACTTTGGACTACTTTTGTCCTACTTTTGGGAGTTTTCTCTGAACATGTCAGATCCCAAGGGACACATGGGGAAATGCAAACCTAAAGATTCTGGGGTCCCTGTAACCCTCTAGCAAATTGCTCCTCATGCCATACTGGACATACAAAATAATATTCTGGTGTCCTATGTTTCTCTTGCACTGTGGTCCTTATTACACCCCTGGGACCTTCCACTGTAGGACAAGAGTCAGTTCGGGTTCAGACTCTGATTTCCTCAGTTCCTTCTTTCCTTTATTGAAGGGGCCCTTCATTCTTGGTGCCCCATGGTCCCAGTTAGACATGTTGATACTGTTTCAGGTGGTTGAAGATTCCTCTTCAGAGAAATTTTACATTGATAGGGATCATCCAGATTCCTCTTGTCTTTTGCAGATGCTTATGAGGAGGACCCTAGTCCCCCATTTGATGGGCTCAGCAGAGCCATATTAGAGACTCTTTAAAGGGATAGTAATACTTCAGTATTATAAATCCCTATATTAAAGCCCTTGTAAAAAGAAATATTTTGCCCCCAGTGTCATCTCTCAAACCTTTTTGGTTTGAGAGATGAACGCTTCTAAAGTTGCCCTCCCCCTTCCCCGTAGTCAGCATTTTAGCTGACTGCAGGGAAGAGAGTCGTACGACTTTCAGGTGGCTCTCCAGCACAGCCTGATCGCGTTAACTAAAAAAAACTTTCACTGAAATGGTCTTCTACGTGTGCTTGGCTTGCAAGCACACGTAGAAGACCGTTCTAGTGAAAGAGTTTTTTTTAGTTAACGAGATCAGGCTGTGCTGGAGAGCCACCTGAAAGTCGTACGACTCTCTTCCCTGCAGTCAGCTAAAATGCTGACTACGGGGAAGGGTGAGGGAGATGGCAACTTTAGAAGCGTTCATCTCTCAAACCATAAAGGCTTGAGAGATGACACTGGGGGCAAAACGTTTCTTTTTACAAGGGCTTTAATATAGGGATTTGTAATACTGAAGTATTACTATCCCTTTAAGCTTCTAAGGCCTCTGATTCAGTATCCTCCTCTCTGGACATCTACCAATGGCACAAAAAGGCGATACCCATTTATACTCCATATTACACCTAGGGCCAGGTTCTCCTGGAAGAATAAAAGACACTTGGCAAGATGTCATCTGGTATGTTCCCAAGGAGGAATTATTGGTTATGTTGGCTAGCATCCTGGAGGCTATTGCATACCTTACTGAGGTGGCTTTTGATGCCACCAGATTTTCTGGTAATGCGCCAGTCTTCTCGGTAGCCCTGTGTCACACATTGTGGCTTAAAGTTTTGTCAGCTGACCAATTTTCCAAGAAATATTTAGTATCTCTTCCCTTTGTTCAGAAACAACTGTGTCTGGAGGAATTTATTGGTCTCTCTGGGCCTCCAGGATGCTTATCTTCATATTCCGATTCATCCAGATCATCAGCGTTTCCTATGCTTCTCCTTTGGGGCAGTCATTAACAGTTCACTGCTATTCCTTTCGGAGTAGCATCTGCTCCAAGGATTTTTACAAAGGTCATGTCTGTTTTTGCAGCTTATATCCACGCTTAAGGAATCTCCTTGACTCCTTACTTAGATGACCGTTTGCGCAAGGCTCCTTTGAAGATTGCTCTATGTTCACCGATTCAGGGGTATGTCCAGATTCTGGAGTGGCATGGTTAGGTGCTCAATCTCAAGAAGTCCTCTTTGGTGCCTTCCCAGGTCCTGTATTTCTTAGGCATGAGATTCGATGACACTCCAAGGAAGTGCATTTCTACCAGAGGACAAGATCCAATCTCTGTCCCTTCAGGTGAATCAAGCAATATCATGGCCATCTGTTATGGTAAGGGATTACATGAGAGTCCTTGGTCACATTGTCTCAGATCAGTTGCAGTTGTACATTTTCTAGATCTAGGCAAGACAGTATTCTCACCTGTATCATGGAATGTCTTTGTCTCCACAGATGAAGGACGATCTTCGCTGGTGGCTCCACCATCCACACTTAACAGTGGGACATCTATTTATCATCCTGGAATGGGTAGTGATCACCAAGGACACCAGTTTAATGGACTGGGGAGTGACCCTGGGCCCCATAACAGCACATGGTCTCTGGGCCAGGGAAGAGAGTCTTCTTCCAGTCAACATTTTGGAGATTTGTTCTATTTGCCTAGAGCTTCTTCACTGGTCCCACCTGGATCGATGTTTGGGAGCTTCTTAAGGGCAGCACAGTGGCTCAGTAGTTAGCACTGTTGCCTTGCAGCGCTGGGGTCCTGGGTTCAAATCCCACCAAGGACAACATCTGCAATGAGTTTGTATGTTCTCACTGTGTTTGCGTGGGTTTCCTCCGGGTACTCCAGTTTCCTCCCACACTCCAAAAACATACTGATAGGTGAATTTAGATTGTGAGCCCCAATGGGGACAGGAACCAATATGAGTATAAAGCGCTGCGGAATCTGTGTGCGCTATATAAATAAAGGATTATTATTATTCAGTGGACTGAAGTTCACGTACCTGAATTCTTAATGGTTCACATCCCAGGAGCCAGAAACGTGGTTGCAGACTTTAAGTCTTCAATGTCTGGATCTCGGAAACTGCCAACTTAACCAGAGTGTCTAAAACCTTCAGTGTACTTCCTGGCTTCCTGCTGAACATGAAGGTTCCTCTGTTCTGTATCAAGATAAAGGATACAATGGATTTGATATGGATGCAATATCAATACCATAGAACT
Source organism: Rhinophrynus dorsalis (assembly GCA_037306005.1). Lineage (NCBI taxonomy): Eukaryota > Metazoa > Chordata > Amphibia > Anura > Rhinophrynidae > Rhinophrynus > Rhinophrynus dorsalis. The sequence continues at coordinate 413,789,653 of CM074723.1, forward strand.
TTCATCTAGCATATGTGTTTCCTCCAATCCCCCTGTTCCCCAGTGTGTTGAGAAACATTAGATAGATGGAGGGGGCTCAAGTAATCTTGATTGCACCCTTCTGGCCCTGTCAGGCCTGGTTTTCTGACCTACTAAATCTGTCCATCGCTGAACTCTTTCGCCTTCCCCTGAAACCAGGGCAGGTTTGTCATCCTCAAGTGGAAAGGCTGGCTTTGACAGCATGACTCTTGAAGCCAATATCTTGAAGAAGAAGCATTTTTTGGATGCTGTCATCACTACTATGGTACAAACTGGGAAGCCAGTTTCCTCCAAGGCCTGTTATAGGATTTGGTCCTTATACTACCAGTGGTGCACTGATTGTAGCACTCCCCCCACAGCCTTTCAGTTTTGATTTGTTTCTGGCCTTTCTTCAAAACGGTATCAACAAGGGTCTCAGCCTGAATTGTATTCAGGTACAGATCTCTGCTCTGTCTCTGGCTCTCATTCTGTTCTTTTTCAGAAGCAAAGCTTTTCTGTTTGATGTCAAGACCTTTGTTCAGGGGGTGACTCACTCCAACCCTATGTTTAAGGATCCCAGTCCTCTGTAGGATTTGGTGTTAGCAGTTTTTCAGAAACCTCATTTTGATCCTCTTGCAGATGTTTCTCTAAACTTTATGACATTTAAGATGGCCTTTCGTATCTCTTCAGAGAGTTAACTATGAGCTTTGTCTTGTAAGCCTGTTTTTCGCCAGGACAATACAGTAATATATACTTCCAGCAGGGCTCAAAATTTCCACTCACCACTAGCCAATGGAGAGTGAAAATTTAGCCCTGGCGAGTAGAAATTCAGCCCTGGTGCGTATGTTTTGGCTTGCAGTGGTGAGTAACTTTTCAGGTCTGGCTAGTAGCAAAGGACTTCAAATTGTAAGCCCTGCTTCCAGGGTTTTTCTGCCCATGGCCATCTCGGATTTTCACATCATCCAGGAAATACTTCTTCCTTCCTTTTGTCCAGATCCTTCCTGCAGGCAGCAGCAGGACCTCAATTTTTTTAATGTATTACGCTGTCTGAAGTACTACATTCATTGTATGCAACTCACTTTTTGTCATACCTGAAGGCCCCTTTGTGGCGAGGTTGCACCTAAGGTTACTGTTGCTTCCTGGATCAAACAACCATTCCAACAGGAGTATGTGCTCAGAAAGAAACCTGTTCCTTTCCAAGTCACAGCACACTCCACCAGATCTTTGGGCGCCTCTTGGGCTTACAAGAATTAAGCTAATGCTAAGCAGCTGTGTAAGGTGTCATTGCACATCTTCACCAAACACTTCCATGTAAATGTCCAGGCCTCAACTGAGGCAAGCTTTGGCCAGAAGGTCCTTGGTAATGCCTGTTAAAAGATCCTTCTAATCTTTCTTTCTACAGAACTCTAAATGCGTTTAGTTCTTTTTGGATACCTCTCTGACACGAAAAGGGTTAAGTGTGTATAATCCCAGATCATTTCTATGTGGTATCTTTCCTTTAATTTGGGGTCTGTGCAGGACATCTATGTCAGTAATATCAGTGTACTTAGAAATCACAGGCCTTTTAAAAAATGATAGTACCTACCTACACTACTTTAATGTGTTTGAAATGCAGTATATGGTGTTATTAAAACATGCAATTTTGTTTAAAAAAATCCATGTATTACTTCATATCATATCTCATGTTGCAAAATTTACTTCAAGTGAGGTATCCTGAAAGCGGAACTTTTACATTGTATAAAGTCACCCACGACTAATTAGGTATATGGTGACTAGCTTCATAATAGTTCTATTAGATCTCAGAAGTACCCGGTTCTAAAATAATCCTTAATCTTCGGAGATGGGTGGCCAGGTTAGTGTTGTATGTGCGCCTGCACCGCCAGTCCTTTCTGGTTACCTTAAGGTAACAGGCAATGCCTCCTAGAGGAACCCAGGACTGACAGCGCAGGCGCACAGACGTCTCTAAGACAAGATGTCTGCGCTGATGCCTGGCATCTGGTCTCTGAAGATTAAGGATTACTTTAGATTCGGGTACTTCTGAGATCTAATAGAACTATTATGAAGCTAGTTGCCATATGCCTAATTATTGGAGGGTGACTTTATAGAATGTGAAAGTTTTGCTTGAAAAAAATATATGGTTTTACACATATAACTAGAATGTTATCTACAAAAAATCAAACCTACAGATAACAAGATGTTGAAAATGTTCCTGGCCCCCAGGTTCTAAAAATATACATGTAACATATACCTCCAAATGTTCTCTTTTATTGTTATTCCTTTCTTATATCTTATGATAACCATTAATATGTTGTGTGTATTTAGGACATGATGTTCCAGCTTCTTCAGGGACTCGATTTCCTTCATTCTCACAGAGTGGTGCATCGAGACCTAAAGCCTCAAAACATTCTTGTCACCAGTAATGGACAGATAAAATTAGCAGACTTTGGCCTTGCACGAATCTACAGTTTTCAGATGGCACTTACATCAGTGGTATGTTGTATTATCTTTTACTTCCGTTGTTTAGATCAGTGGTAGGTAGCGTTTGGCTCTCCAGCTGTTGGACGCTGCAACTCCAATCATTCCCTACAGCCAACGGCTGGTTGCGAGTTAAGGTAATTGTAGTCTCCAACAGCCCGGGAGGAAATGTCTGCCTACCCCTGGAGTTGATGGTGTCACCAGGAATTATGTACAGAAGAAAAATACAAATAATTCTGATCAAACCAGTTATACCATAGAGGGCTGATTTCATTGGAATTTGAATCACTTCAATAAAAGAAAATTCTCCAGTGCATTATGATCATAACCAAGAACTCCCTGGGTTTGTCCCAGAGACGCCAGTTAACTACATGGTATGTGTCACAGCTTTGACCGTATGGCAAATCTTGTTTTTTTTGTTCTTTTTTTTACATTTTATTAGAATTCAGATCTCCTGGTGGGGCATCAGGACCCTTCCTGTTGCCCCCCAGCTACTGATCTGCCAGATGATTCGGCTGGGAGATCAGTAGAAGAGACTTCTATCCCATCCCTAGTACTGGGTAGGAGTGGGTGGGATTGGAAAACCCTTGCATACTTTCCTTCATTGATGTGAGAGGGATTCTTGAGCCCTCCCACTCCTACCAGGGTATTTAGGGTAGAATTGAAGCAGGGGAGCTCTGTTGCTCCCCTGCGTCATCTCTATTTATCTTCCAGTCTAATTTTTTTTTTTTTTTTTTTTTTAAGCAGTTGGCTGAGGAGGCAGGGGGCGCCTTCCTCCTCCTAAGCCAGTGGGTAATGTTTTTTTTTTTTTTTTTTTTTTTTTTTTTTTTTTAATTTATTTATTTATTTAAACAGAATGGCAGTGGTGGTTATTTGAGGAGGCACTTCTCAACCAATCAGCATTTTCCAGCCATGATCCCGGACAGCAAGCTTACATTTTTATATATATTAGAGTTAATTATCACGTCTTCTGGGATAGAGGCTGATTCTTGGGCTTGTTTAGTTTTCCACTCACCACCTTTTCCACCCACATCCTATGCCATACACTACCTTTCATTCTTCAAGTCTCTCCTATACCGATTAAGCCCTACCCACATCATAAAGAGAATTGCATCACTTAGACACTCCAGTCCGAACTCATGGTTTTTATGCCAGGGACAGGGACAAGAAGGTTCCAAGGTATGATTGTGAAGCTGTGCTTTAAATACCAATATCATTCAAGGGATTAAAAGCACCATTTAAAGCAATGAGAATTTAGGCAATTTTTATTTGTTCTCTATAATGCAGTTGGTTTGATCCTGAATTGCTCCTATTTTCTTCTATGTCTAAGACCCAAAGTGTAATTTTTATGTTGTAAATTTGACTACAGGAACTTGGTTTTGTTACTCAAATCTTGTGATACCTCCACTGCACCGTCTTTCTTAATCATTTGTTACTACCACAGTTATTTCATTACTTACTTCATTACTACTAGAGGTATATTCAGTCTTTGGTGACCTCTCTGGTATCGAAGGGATTAAATGATAATAAAAGTAAAATGTTTTGCTCCAAAATTTCTGCTTTTTAGCTTGTGAAATAAGGCCTATTGGCCCATATGTATAAAAGCAACGTGGTTAAATTATGGGGCAAACCATAATCACCATAGGGGATGTGGAGACATGCCCTTAATTCCCATTGAGTTAAATTGTTTTTTTTAACCCATTGAATGCTAGATGTATCCAATGCATTGCAAAGTGACCTCTCTAGCATTTGAGGGGTTAAAATCAATGGAGAGTTTTATTTTTCCCTTAAGCTGCAGTTGGATTCCTCATTATTTCTTTACTTATTTGGAAATGTACTGAATGAGACAATTGCCTAGTTTCTAAGTATTGTGAGTCCTGAGCACTTACATTATTGTAGCTAGTGTTCAGAACTTATTTACAATACTCGTAAACTGGCAAGTATCTCATTCAACAGATCTTTGTATAGTGTTTCCTTTGGCAGCCTGGCACTCAGTGGAGACTGATCTGTTGTCACAAAAATGGAGGAAGGAGGGATAATTAGCATTAGATATATATAATGAAATCAAAGCATTTTTAAGACTGTGTCTGTGATCATTCAAGCTTAAAGTGTTAGTAATATCCACAAAAAAGTTTTTGTCATTTAGAAGAGCTTAAAAAGCTGAGCTAAATGCAAATGATTTTCAAACACTCTTTTTAGACCATTCCATTGAAGGGATTCGTGGTAAATAACGAGATCGCGGCTCTGCTCAAGAGCCTCTGTGTCAGCCGACACGGATCTCCTACAGCTGTCAGTAGGAGAGATCAAACTTTAAACGCCTGTATCTCTTAAACCATAGCGATTTGATAGATAGTTTTTTCACATTTAGCTCAGCTTTTTAAGCTCTTCTAAATACAAAAAACTTCTTTGTGGACATTACTAACACTTTAAATTTATAGGTATTGCTATTCCCACTTCTGTTTTATCAGAAGTTATTGTAGCTTAAATTTGCACTGTTTGGGTGCAGTATCTCCATGGCCTGACAGTTTACTGAGGTGCTGTTGCTTCAGCATCCTATGTAGGTTTATGTTCATCTGACCAGAGATGTCCACATACTACTGTAACAACAGCACCACCATAAAGTTTCAGGCCATGGAGGTATTGTGCTGAAAAATTCAAGTATGAGCTGCAGAACCTTTTGAATAAAACATCTTTCAGCAATGGGGGAAAGCTTGTCTCTGAGATAATAAACTTTACACAGGCATAACTGTTGTGTTTGCTACACTCAACTTTTCACAAGATGAACTGGAACTTACCTGGCTACTAAAACGTTTTGAACTCAAATTCCCCAAAAATGCAACTTTGCTCCGTAATTGTTTTTACTTATGATAGAAATACACATCATTTACTCCACGTTTAAATTCTTTAAAATAGGAATACATACTTATCTTTGTTTGATTTTGACTTCCTATGTTACTTTAATCTTCCAGTTATCAGTTGACACACGGACACACTATACAGTCTTGTATGTGCAGCTTCGAACTGTCCAAATGTCATTGTTATAAAGTCAGGCATCCATAAAGAAGAAAATTGAAGAGCCTTATGTTTAAAGTGGAACTATCACTCCAATTAAAGTGCCCCCCAAATAATTATTCATATAGCGATATGCAAACCAGTAGTTGTATTATCCTGAATAAGTGCAGCATTATTTTATGTTAGTAATGCTGCATTCAGTATATATTGCATGAAATTATATTATGAATTATCCCCCTCATGCCCCTTACGTAATTTTTCGAGCCTTGGAGCTGGTACAGTCTTCATTCAGTATACGGAAAACCCTGTCCTCCTTCATCAAGGGATCAGGGTTTTCCTTATACTGAATGGAGGCAGTTTATGCCTTGTAGCTCTCTGTCCGGTCAATCGACCGGACTTCAGATTCATGGGGAGGTGGCCTAGATTTGTGAAACAGAGAATGAGGGGGATAATTCATAATATTATTTCACACAATATATACTGAATGCAGCATTACTAACATAACAGAACTGCTGTATGAACCATAAGGAAGAATTACAGCATTCTGATTACTGAAACATTGCTATGCCTTTAAGGCCATAAGTTATGATTTCAGTGAGAGCCTGCAGCCATGAAATTACAGTTGATAATTGAATTCTCAACAATTCTTTTTTATTATCCAATATAATAATTCACTTAAACGTGTGTAACAACAAAGTCATACGCAGTAGAGATTGCTGCGCGTGCTTCAGTCATGCACAGTAGAGACTGCCCGCACCGCGGCTGATACAGAGCTGAATGCTCCGAAGGAGCGGCGCGGGCAATCACTACTGCGCCTGTCTGCCCTGCGACCGGCTGGCAGTGGCACTGTGGCCTGTGTAACAGGCTCTTCAACTAGTACTATAATAAATGAAGATAATGTACAGATTCACCAGTAGTACAGTCCCACTGGTGCTTACCTCTAACACCAGTGTATGAACTACAGTGTATCAGAGCTGCAGTGCATTGCAGCAGACAATTCCACTTTAATGCCAGTAAACACCTGCCCCATACAGTGTGCAGAGAAATAGCCTACACTCACTCCATGTCCTCTAGCTCTACGTCTTTAATACATTGACTTAAACATGGTATATAGGAAAGGAACGCTGAGAAATGCCCACAAACTGCCCCATTTTTTTCGACTTCGCACAATTGATGTTAATGGGAGGGGTTTAGTTGTACATAGCTTTGTAAATAGACATTAGGCAGAAGCAGGGGCTGAAAATGCATTCCTGCACTTGGTTTAGCTTGGCAATGCTGTTATACATTCAACTTGATGAGGCTGATGTGTGTAGAAGAATAGGAGGGATTTTGGGGCAAACCAATTGCACATCTGGAGGCATAAACATTCTCTTTGATTTAAATGGGGCTTATACCGCTTTGAATGCGGAAGAGGTCCCCACCACATTGTAAAACAATACACTGGAGATCTCTCTAGAATTCCAGGGATTTGAAGCCTCAACTTAAAGCGGAACTACCACTAGATGTCGCCCTGCAATAATTAGGCAGGTGGCGACTATCTTCATAAGAGTTCTCATACCTCTTACAATGACAAGATTCTGTAGAAATCCTTAAGTAATGTGCCCCCCAAAAATGTATAGTTTTGTAGAGTTTAAAATATTAATCAATACACTCCAAACCCTATCTCTCAAACCGCTATGGTTTGAGAGGTATAGGGATTCAAAGTCCCCCCCCCTCCCCTTCTTTACAGCTGACAGCAGGAGAATCGAGTCATACAACTCGAGGAGGCTCTGCAGCAGAGCCGAAGTCGCGTTATTGCTAAAGAATTCATTCATTGGAAAGCTCTAAAAAGTGTGCCTGATTTGCAAGCACACTTTGTAGACCTTTCCAATGAATTAATTCTGTTTAAGTAATGCGATTTCTGTTCTGCTACAGAGCCACCTGCTGGTCCCCGGACTGGCATCTCCTGCTGTCAGCTAGACGCTGTTATCAGGAGAAGGGGAGGGAGGGGGAACTTTGAATCCCTATACCTCTCAAACCATAGCTGTTTGAGAGATAGGGTTTGGAGTGTATTGATTAATATTTTAAACTGTACATAACTGGAAACACATTTTTTTGTATAATCTTCCGAGACTGACAGCCAGGTATCAGAGCAGACATCTTGTCGGTCTCCCTTCAGAAGCATTTTTCTATCCCGAAAGGCACCGGAAGGGACTGAAGGCTCAGGCGTTCAGACTACACTAACCTGGCCATCAGTCTCGGAAGAAGTAGGACTGAGTAAATTAAGAAGGTAATATAACTATTATTAAGCTAGTCGCCACCTGCTTAATTATTGCAGGGCGCCTTTATTTCTGGTGGTAGTTCCACTTTAAATCAATGGAAATTTGTTGAATAGTATTTGCCTCAATGGTGCAGTTGGTTTGCTCCAGTTCTACATCTGCCTTCTAAGTATGTATATTATGAGCTATATCCCTTTGAGAGACAGAGACAAAGGGATATCTCAATGACAGATCTATTACAGAGAGCAGAAAATGCGTGTATAATGGAATAGATTCTTGTTATGTTTTGTTTGCCAACTTTTTTGTATCATTTAGGATCTCCTTCAGGCCTTTTTCTAGGTAATACATAAAGGAATATGGTGCTTAGTCAAGTACATAATGTACAACTGCCTGTTAATCAGAATGAATTGGACTATCAAATACAGAATGAATATGGGAACAGAGAAAAGGAGACGTATGAATAGGGTTTGTCGCTCTTCAGTGGCAGTAATGTATGAGTTAAATCAGGAACAGGCAGCCTTTGGCTCTCCAGCTGTTGGAGACTACAGCCATTGACTAGTTGGGAATGATGGGAGTTGCAGTCCTTAACAGCTGAAGAGCCAAAGGTTACCTACAGCTGAGTTAAAGGGAAAGCAACACCTCATAATAATAATCCCTACAAAATTCTAATGGCTCCTATTACTTTTATCTCTGCTCCTTAATTCATGTGATAATCTCTTCAATCAGTCGTGGATATCATGTTCATGGATTCGGACATGCCAGTTGGCAGGTGGACCACAAGACCCCAAACTCACTGTACATGGTCATTTTAATCTTTGAAGGACCATATAGGTCAACAATGCAATGGTCCCTAAAAGGTTAAGTAGGATCTTGCTTTCTACCTGCTTCAATTTAAAAAAACTGCTGGGAACGATCATGTCCGCCCCCATGGACATGACATGACATCTAGGATTGATTGAAGGTATTATCTCATGAACAAAGGCAAAATGGCAGAATTCATAGGGGCCATTAGTATTTTGTGGCTATCATATGGTAAGGGTGGTAGTGGGGTGTTACTAAGAGGTTTTTCTTATCCTTTAAATGAAAGACACACTACTAAATCTTAATTCCTCTTTAAATGAAAGGCAAGCTGCTAGTCAGTTATATTACAAGGTTTTGTTTCTGTGGCACAAATTGCTCATTCAAGACTAAAATTAGTGATCTGGAAAGAACCAGATCCATGATAGGTTTTTGCCTTATACATGAGAAAAGCTCTGCCTCCTCTTACAGTAAATGTTGATGCTTGTCATAGATGAGCCTTATAGTCAAACTGTGTGAGCTGTGTGGTCATTTAGAAGGACTGATCTAAAAACTGTACTATTGAAATGAACACAAGATACCACTATACTAATGTATGCATATTCGGTTTGAATAAAAATATCATGCTTTGTAAATGGGACACGTACTTGTGCAACCTATGTCCTTTAACCCTTTAAGGACTAAAAAGCTTGAACAATATGGTATTTAACCCTTTGAGTGTCAGAGGGAGCAATGCATTGCTTCCCAATTCAAATGGTTAAAGGGTTATTGTGGTCGGGCCTAGGAGAGACTATGATGATAAGGTGTATGTCGGATGCCTATTGCCCATTCCGACCTGTAAGGTAGGCCTAAGAGTGGGCCCACGTGTATAAGAAAAAGAATGAAATTGATAGAGCTGAGAAAGGGGTATGGGTTGGGTGGGTATCACAGAGCTCAGTCGGAGCTCTGCGCAGTCCCGAGGAAAGGATTGGGGTTGGTATAAATGTCTCCAACCGGCCCTCCCACAACTCCAGGCTAACCAATATCCTTACATTTGTGGTCGGGCCTAGGAGAGACTATGATGATAAGGTGTATGTCGGATGCCTATTGCCCATTCCGACCTGTAAGGTAGGCCTAAGAGTGGGCAAAAAAGGACCATGAATCCACAGGGATCATTACCGTAGATCTATATCCAACGTGAATAAAGAATGGGTACTGAAATAACCCGATACTGGATAACCCCCCGCCTGGTGACCCCTGAAATCTAACAGAAGCCATAAGAAAGGTGGAGCAAATGTAACTAAAAGGAGGGCTGATAACCTAAGGGTAGTGAGCCATCTACCCAACTGCTCCAAATATATACAATCTAAGGTGTCAAGTGAAAGACTACTTACAATATCTCACATGATCAATCGTAGGAGTGTGCGACAGTGTAACTTACTGTAGTAGTTGTGTTGATAAAGATGTTTGATACCTGCCAAGACGGATTAACAAAATAAGATCAAATATGCATAACTAGTATATAAATGGCCAAAAAAGATGTAAAGGCAGAACACATGTGGCACCCTACCACAGAACAGCTAGCCCAGTCAATAGTTGACGTGTATGGTGGAAACGGTGAGAACCTTGAAATACTACCTCCCACATGTAGCTTCATAAACATGGCACACGTCATAACATCAGGGCCAGGTATGTAACACATGTACGTCTGAAGGAGGTAGTCTGTCTTGCCATGACACCAATGCAACGTCTCTGCCAAAATAACTCCCAATTTGACTGCCTTAGCCCCGAACATAAGGCAAATAAAATCCTTCTTCCCCAGACACCCTGTAAAGCCATAGAGCGGTGTCATGGCAGTATCTTACCCGCATGTTCCGCTACCGGATTTGATTAAGTCAATTCTTCCGGTAACGCCACTGGTTCCATTGTGAGGGATCTTCCTTACATATGATGATCCTGTAAACAAAAACTGATTCATGATACATAATGTATTCCTATAATGCTGCTGGTTCGTGACCCCCTGCCTACTGAAAGAGAGAGAAAAGAATTAACTTGTATATGGTGACTGGTGAGTCCCTCTCTAGTGCCAAGCGGCTGATGCGAGACGCTACCTATGGTTTGGACCGATGGGCGTGAGGCCTATGCGATAGGCTGAGGGGTGTTGGTCTCGCGGTGACAAATAATCTTAAGCAGTATAAGACCCTATGTCTATAGAGTGGGTGTGACAGGTGAAGCACTGTCTATCAAGAAAACTAGGAAGAAGGCTCTGTCTATGAGTTGGGCCGAGGGAAACGTGGGACGGGACTAAGCTGTAGCCTTCCCCTAACTATCCTAAAAGACGAACCAGCAGTCTTTACATAACCTAAACCTAACTCTGCCTCTGAAAGTAACTTGCTCGAGCCTGTATGCGTGTCTCTGAATGAGGAGACTGAATAAGATATACAAGATACCGAGTTTAATGACAAACAGTATCTCGGTGTGAGATAAAACCTATTCAAATTAAAATACCTTACCTTTGATGCTTGAGACCGCCTTCGTGTGTCTTAGACAAACCTAAGAATGCAAGATTAACAGATTGCCCCATATGCTAAACCTGAAAAACATCAGTACCTTCATGGTCAACCTGTACCTAGGACTAGTGATTATAACAAAGTACTGATAAACAGTTGCTGAACCATACAACCTTCCCCGAAGACCGGACTGATTTAACTGGTAAGTAAACATATATGAAATCAAACCCGGTCTTGACTGCAGTAAAGTTCAATGCTTATGGAAGGAAAACGAGCCTGCAAGAGGAGCACTTGGGGAGATCGCGTGCTTGACTGTGCGTGGCTATACACGTGGTCGCGTAGTGATGACGTGAAAGTGACTTAGTCTAAGAGAATTGACGATTAACACAGAGCTCAGTCGGAGCTCTGCGCAGTCCCGAGGAAAGGATTGGGGTTGGTATAAATGTCTCCAACCGGCCCTCCCACAACTCCAGGCTAACCAATAGCCTTACATTTAATACTCCATAATAGTTCAGAATTATTTTACTAATATAAGAAAGAGAAACAATAAAACACATGGTAATTGGTTCTCAAACCTCTTCAATTGGTGGAACTTCTTACTTTAAAATGAAATTTCTGTGGAAACTAAGAGACATACTCTTTAACCCACTGAGTGCCAAAGGGGTATCCAATATTGTAATGACATTTTAATAGTTAACAGGTAAGTACATGTGATAATTTCCCTACACTTGCGGATGAAGCTGAGCAGTATTGTAAAACCCAGCGGATCAACAGGAGACCAGAACATGAGTCTGAAAAGTGACCCTCAGTGGTCTTCTATTGATACTGCAGTGGACTCTAATCTGCTAGACTTGTGGTGCTTGGTTCAGAGTCACATGACTCCCTACCTGACACTTCTGAACTGCTGCAGTCTACAGGGCTACACACAACACAGGGAAGTTTTGGGCTGTGAACTTCCAGGTTGCGTCTAGCGTGCGTGTCAGCTGAGGTGGTCATTTTTCTGATCCTCCAGATTGGTGATATAAACCATTTTGTGGCTGCACAGTTCAACTCCAGGTTTTTATTACCGTATTTGCTTGAATGTAAGGCAGTGTTTTCTCATTCATTTTACCATGAAAAAACAACCTTCTTATATTCAAGGTTGCCCTATATTCAGGATGCCTGCTGGATCAATGGAAGTGCCCCAGTACAACTTTCTGTTTACCTTCCTCCCTGTACCTTACTGTGTAATGTTCCAGTCAGCAGCTTTGTAGAGATGCAGTGAGGCAGGCATGGGATGAATGAATGGAGGGAGATAAGGTTAAGTGAGATAGAGGGAGATGAAAGGAGCGTGAGAGACATCAAGTAAGGGACAGACGCACACACAGGGTCACCTTTTATTCATAATTTTTTTCCTTATATTTGGGATTGCTTATATTCAAGCAAATATGGTAAGTCTGCTCCCCATAGGTAGCTCACCAGATCACCCACAGTGTTTCTGAGGTCCTGGCTCAAGATCCAGTTCCAGCCAAGAAGCTGTCCTCTCTAGTGGGGAAATTCACCTCCACCACAGAAGCGATCCCATTTGCAATGGCAGCCGGACCTTCTGAAGATGTCAGTGTCCCTCCCTCTTCATGTGGAACTGAGTTTGTCGAGGTGACTCGACCTCTCTAATCTGCTGAAGGGCAAGTCCTTCCTGGTATCCTTCTGGATCACTGTGATGACGGACGCCAGCCTCTCTCGCTGGGGAGCGATCCTGGATAGCCTGAGTGCTCAGGGTCGGTGGTCTCCGGAGGAATCTCTCCTTCCCATCAACGTGTTGGAGCTTCGGGCCATATTTCATACCCTTCGTAATTGGACAAATCAGCTGGAAGACTGTCCAGTCCGGGTACAGTCTGACAACACCACGGCCGTGGCTTACATCAACAAGCAGGGCGGAACAAGAAGTCTCGTCTCTTGGTTAGAGGTCAAGGCTATTTTGTCCTGGGCAGAAGAACACTTTCCTGCCATATCCACAGTTCACATTCCTGGCGTAGACATCGTCAAGATGGACATCTTCAGTCGACACACAGTGGACAGCAGAGAGTTGGAACTACACCCAGAGGTGTTCACCCTCATTGTTCAGAAGTGGGGTCTTCCTTACATCGACCTGATGGTGACAAGACACAACAGGAAGGTTCAGAGGTTCTGCTCTCAGTGGAGGGACCCTCTAGCTCTGGAGGTGGATGCAATGTCCATTCCTTGGTTGTTACCTCTGGCCTATATCTTTCCTTCCCTCTGAATGTTGCACAGGGTGTTACAGAAATTGCGACTGTAACGCTGTCCAGTCATTCTGATTGCTCCGTACTGACCTCGCCAAGCATGGTTTCCGGAGTTGCTGGATCTGTCAGTGGCAGAGCCATTGCGGCTCCCTTGCTGTCCGGATCTTCTTCTACAGGGTTACCTGTGGAAGGAGGATTTTCATCGGCTAGCTTTGACGGTTTGGAAATTGAATCCTCAATATCGAAGAAGAAAGATTTTTCTTCTGCGGTGGTGGCTACTATGCTCAATGCCCGCAAACCTGTTTCTTCCAAGATCTACCATCGTGTCTGGTCGACTTTTCTATCTTGGTGTGCTGACAAGGACCTGTCTCTGGAATTTGTTCTACCTACAGTATTGGCCTTTTTGCAGGACGGTGTGGATAAGGGCCTCAGTTTGAGTTCCCTTAAGGTTCAGACTTCTGCACTCTCTGTTTTCTTTCAGAGGTGCATTGCCATCCTTCCTGATGTCAAGGTTTTCTTCCAGGGCGTTGCTCATACTCTTTCTGCCTTCAAGAATCCCGCTCCTCCGTGGGATCTTAACTTGGTTTTGGGTGTTCTTCAGCACCCTCCATTTGAGTCCTTGGCTACTATTCTTCTACATGTGTTGATGTGGAAAATGGCCTTTCTCCTGGCGACTGTATCCATTCACCGTGTCATGGAGACATGCTCTGTCCTGTAAGCCACCTTTTTTGGTGTTTCACAAGGACAAGGCAGTGCTTCGCATTTCTCAGGAGTTTCTTCCAAAGGTGGTTTCGGAGTTCCACATCAATCAGAAGATTGTGGTGCCTTCTTTCTGCCCTTCCCCACCTCTGACAATGAGAGGGATCTCCACTTGTTGGATGTGGTGCGTTGTCTCAGGTTTTATGTACATCACACTGAGTCTATCAGGCAATCTGACACGCTGTTCGTCATTCCTGAGGGTCCCAGGGCAGGAAGACCTGCATCCAAGTGACTATTGCTTCTTGGATCAAGTTCACTATTCGTAAGGCTTACGAGCTGAGGAAGAAGCCTGTCCCCTTTCGGGTCACGGCTCATTCTACAAGATCTATTGGGGCTTCTTGGGCTTACAAGAATCAGGCCTTTGCTGATCAGTTGTGCAAGGCTGCCACTTGGTCGTCTGTGTACACCTTTTGGAAGCCCTACCGTACTGATGTGCTGGCATCAGCTGACGCCAGCTTTGGGAGGAAAATCCTGGAGGCAGTCTTGCCTGTCTAGGATCTTCTTCGGTTCTTGGTGCTTCCTTCACTTTTGAGCTCTGTTGGCTCTACTTCAGTGTGCTGTGTAACAGTTTGGGGTGTTGTTGCCCCTGTTCAGTGTTCGTTGACACTTCATAGTTTTGTCGGGCTATCTCTGATCTGATGGTTCATATCTGCTCTGGTGACTTTGGGGGCCTTGCGCCTGGTCCTTGCCTTCCTTCCCGCCTCTGGGAAACTCAATGGTTGGACATCCCAAAGTTACCAGTAATCTGCATTGGATGACAGAGAAAAGAGGATTTTAGTCTTACTTTTTAAATCATTTTCTCTTAGTCCATACAGGTTACTGGTCTCCCAACCTGTCAAGGGACCATGCTTGGCTCTCTTGTGGCAGACCGTGGGCGTCCTTCGGGGTCATGCTTACAGGAGTCTTCTTTCCCTTCCACTCTCTAGTCAATAGTTAGTGTCTCAAATCTTTCTGGAGCTGGTTGGCTAGCTGCAGCCAAGGAGGAAAGGTAGGCTCCACCCCTAAATACAATTCTAGAATTGTTCCTTCCTACAATTAAAAGGGCAGATCGCCTACCCAAACCAGTAACCTGTATGGACTAAGAGAAAAGGATTTAACAGGTAAGACTAAAATCCTCTTTTAATGCCATCAAGCCCTGTACCCTAGCCCCAAAGCATGCACAGGAAAATGGTGTAAGTGTGTGAGATTTCCTTTACATCTTGGTTAATAAATTGACATAAGGAACAACGCAAAACGTCCAGTGAATTCCCCATTGTCCTTCCATTGTGTTATGGGGAAGATGTTGGGACTATGCAGCTTAGTAAATGGACGATATAACCTGGATTCCAGTGCCTTCTATTTCGCAGAATCAACAGGTTATATTGGCTTCAGAGTGTAAAGTCCACCTAGAAAGTCTCTTTTCCATCTCCCTGAACTAAAAACCCATTTAATATTGTACCCATATATATAACATATCAGATATTAACCCGATAAGACTAAATATTCCATTTCATCTTACCCAAAGGCCAGAGAAGTGACATGCTCCGAGACTGTGAGGTCACTGAGTAAGCTAAACCAGATAGCATTGCCAATTAACTAATAAATAAGAAATATAATAAACTCAGTTTCACAAAATAATATTTTTAAGTGCATCCATATCTGTTTTTATGTATGATCTAATGGCCCCTTTTCTGTTAGATACATCCTACTAATCATAAAAAATAGTATGTAACATAAAAATGTTATAAGTTTGTAAGGTAATTGTTTACATAAAAGTGAAGAGAGTAATATAAAAAAGACAAGTGCAGGTGAATGTCTACTTTCCAAAATGTTATGCCTTACTGACCTTTTCTTCATATCTTCAATAGCTATGACCATTTTAATGCAGACAGTCCATTTCACAAATGAAAAGTACAGGGGTAATTTTGGGCTTCTGGCACCCTCTATGGTATGTCAGCCAATTCCAGTGGAGTACCATTTTTCTGGGGCTGTTAGAAAGTACTGAATACAATGGGAAATTCATTAGTCTTCAAATATTTCATTATCTTTGAAGTGGTGAAAATGTAAAAAAGAATTGTTTTCCCTATAGCTCCATCTTACAAAAATAATTGTGCACACCAGCCTTGGTAAAGAAAGGCAAACAAACCCCTCATAATTCATGTGTGTGAATGTCTACTTTCCAAAATGGTATGCCCTGCATGCCTTTCATTCACATCTCTAATAGTTATGACCATTTCAGTGCATGAAGCCAGTTTAAAAAAGGATAACAGGTACGTGTAGTTTTGTGCTTCTGGCAACCCCTACAGTATGTTAACACATACCAATGGGATACCATTTTCTTTGACAAGCAGTCCCTAAGGATTACAGTAGGACATTCTGTAGTTTTCAAAGATTTTAGCCCATTTGGAAGGGTTTTTAGCTTTAGCACCACTTTCTGGAAATATCTGTGCACATCAGGTTAGGGGTAGAAAGGCAAGTGACCCCTCATTTAATGCAGTGGATTATGTTCTTTCCAAAATGGGGTGCTCTGTCTACCCTTTTCTTAATTTATGTAGTTAGTACAACCATTTTAGTAAAGGGAAGTCATGCTTGAAAAACATAATGAGAGCTTGTCAGCTTATACCAATGGGGTGCAATTTTTCTTGTAAGAGCAGTAGCTACTGAGTACAGGTAGAAATGTCATTGTTTTCAAAGATTTCAGTATATTGAAATTGGTGAAAATGTAAAAAAAAACTCCCTATTTTTTTCCTTTAGTGCCAATGTTTGAAAACATTGGTGCACACCAGGTTAGGGATAGAAAGACAAGTGACCCCTCATTTAATACAGTGAGATATATATTTTCTTGAAATATATAGTGTTATATAGTAATTCAGCTGTTTTAAGTTAGATTTACCATGTAACCATTAGACTGTTCATTTTATTTCATGATACTTAGGGGTCTGTGCAGGCTATGCATACTTACAGAGTAATGACTAAGATGAAATCTTGTCACAATGTATAAGTATATAAGTGGTCAATACAAGGATCTCTCTGGTGAGCTTTTCATTCCAAGGCCTGATGAAATAACTAGGGGGCACTCATTAAGATTAGAGGGAAATGAGGTTTCTACTTCAGCAGAGGAAGTGTTTTTTTACAGTAAGGTCTGTTAAATTGTGGAATTCCTTGCCCAATGATGTGGTAATGACAGATACAATTGATACATTTAAAAGAAGATTAGATACACTTGTTTAAAGAGGAAACATACAGAGTTATACTATGTATCAGTAGGCAAAACATGAAGTTCAGATATAGACTATCTATTTGGCAGTAGGAAAGCTTATATAATTCTAATTTTTCTGGGTTATGAGGCAAAGGTTGAATTTGATGGACTTGTTTCTTTTTTTCAGCCTAATTTACTATGTAATTTTAGGCATACCTGGGAACTTTATTCTGTTGAGCTCCCAGAGAGGGCTCATGGGCTGCTACTGGGCATGTGTAAATGACATGAAGCTCTTCACAAACATAAGCAGGGTTTAAAGTGTTAGTAATGAAAACAAAAAAAAAATTGTTGTATTTAGAAGAGCTTAAAAAGTTGAGCTAAATGTAAAAAATGTATCTCTCAAACCACTATGGTTTGAGAGATACATGCATTTAAAGTTCGATGACTCCTGCTGACAGCTGTAGAGCTGTCAGCAGGAGATCCATGTCGGTCGACACAGAGGCTCTGCAGCAGAGCCGCAATTGCGTTATTGAAAACAAATCCCTTCATTGGAATGTCTAAAACGTGTGCAGCTCTGCTGCAGAGTCTTTGTGTCGACCGACATGGATCTCCTGCTGACAACTGTAAAGCTGTCAGCAGGAGATCCGTGTCGGTCGACACGGAGATGGATCTCCTGCTGACAGCTTTACAGCTGTCAGCAGGAGACATCGAACTTTAAATGCCTGTATCTCTCAAACCATAGTGGTTTGAGAGATACGATTTTTTGCATTTAGCTCAACTTTTTAAGCTCTTCTAAAAAAAATGTTTAAATTACTAAACCTTTAATCAAGTGGACAGGGCTTAATCGGGATAGGACAGGGAAGTGGGTGGAATAGGGTGGGAAGAAGACAGAATGCATAAGGCAGAATGCATAAGACAGGAGGAGAATCACCCTCTGTCACCAGAGACCCTGTATGTAACTCAGATCTGGAGAGTTTGCAGATATGGTTATAGGGCTTTTCCTGATAAGCAAAACAATGGCACCCCCACTGCTGAAACTTTTTTTTTTTTTTTTGTTAAAACCATTTAAACTGTCATGTAGAGATAAAACTGTTACTATCACATTCTGTGGAGAACTGCAGTCAGTGACTCAGTTGTCCCATAGAATGCAATAGAAAAACTGTCTGAACACCAGGACATCTGTAGGTGAAATATATGGCCCCCTGGGAGAACTGTTAACCATTTGAGTAGACATAGCCAATGCATTGTGTTGCAGTGCTTTGGATACCTCTCTGGCACTCAGAGGGTTAATGTTAAAAACAACAATATTGGAACAACAACTGTTTTACTCATTAGGAAAAACACTGCAATTTATGTATTTTTTTCCCTTAAAAAAGTTAACTTTTCCTTTAATGAGGTTTTTAACCCCTTGAATAGTAGAGAGATCACAGTGCATTAGACATCTCTCTAAAATATAAGTTAAAAGCCCCATTTAAAAGGATAGTAATGTCTTAATGATATAAAAAGTAATATTGTAGAGCATAAAATAAGAAATGCATCGATGTAATTCCTATCTCTCAAACTTTATGGTTTGAGACATAGAGCGTTCTAAATTTCACCCGTCCGTAATGTCAGCTGTAAAGCTGACAGAAGGTCCATGTCGGCCGACACGAGGAGGCTGTTCAGCAGAGCTGCACCAGGGTGATTTAAAGGGATAGTAATGTTTCATAATAAAAGCAGCTCTAATTAATCATCACAGTATTTGGGCATTGGAGAGTGTTATTTCAATTCTGTCAGAGTTGTAGTTCAAGAGTAATTGAATGATAAAGTATCCCCCTCCCGCCCTTTTTACTGACATAACACTGTTCAGCTCAGAGCAGCAGGGAGTGTCCAGGTAGATTGTAGAGAGTGACAATCTTCAATTAAGATAAGGGAAAAAGTTGAAAAATATGTCAAGGGGGGCAGGGTTTTCATTGTTCTCACAGTAGAATTTTGACCCTTGATGTGAGCTGTCTGGTCTATGGACTGGATTCCACATCTGAGGAATGGGGGCTTACATTAAGTAAAAGGGGCGGGAGGTGGATACTTTATCATTCAATTACTCTTGAACTACAACACTCACAGTAATGAAATAACACTATCTATGGCTCATTTGCTATGAAGATTAATTGGAGCTGCTGTTTTTGTGAAACATTACTATCACTTTAAAAATAAATACTTCTTTGGAACAGTCTAAAAAGTGTGTTTGCAAGTGAAGCACACTTTGTAGACCGTTCCAGTGAAGCAGTCCTTTTTAAATCGCACTATTGCAGTTCTGCTGAAGAGCCGCTTGTTGGTCCCCAGACCAGGAACTCCTGCTGTCAGATTACAGCTGACTTTAGGAGAAGTAGAGGGAGAGGGGAACTTTAGAACAATCTATCTCTCAAACCATAAACGTTTGAGAGATGGGAATTACATCGATGGATTTCTTATTTTATGCTCTACAATATTACTTTTTACGTAATTAAGACATTACTATCCCTTTAATCAATTTGGGGAATTTGTATATGTCTGCTGTGGTGTAGTTAGTTTTTTCCAGGATTGCACTTCTTTAGCTTACTAACTTTCGTACTGTTACCCCAACACATATCAGTTTAAGGGGATTTCACCTTTCACTGATTTCTGACATTCCATGGCAAGTAGCTGAAATACCAAAAGATTTAAATAGGATGAGTTCTGTACACGGTATCAGTTCTTGTGGGAAAATATGTTCCAGTGACTTTACTGGCACCAGTGCTGGAATGTGGCATTTAAAAAGCACCTTTTTTTACAGTGGGAAAGAATTTGGTGAAGAATAAACAAACTGACGTTTGCTAAACGGACCACGGTAATCACATATCCCAGTTACAGAAAACTTGTCTTTGCCAGTCAGCTGCCTAAACACAACAAAACGTTCTGAATAATTATGTGTTTTTTCATTCGTTTTTTCTTTGCTCTAAGCTGAAAAGTCATGTGAATATAAAGTTTAACCCTTTAAGGAGCAGAGGAATGTGCAACGCATTGCACATCCTCTGGTCCTTAACCCTTTGAGTGCCAGAGGGGTACGGAATGCAAATGCATTCCGTACCCCTCTGGCACTCAAAGGGTTAAAGGAACCTATCACCCAAAACGACTTTAGTGTTTTAGAAAGAATTATTCAAAATCATGTATACTCTCAGTGGCTTCTTTATTAGGAAAACCTATCTAATACCAGATAGACCCAGTAGAGATGCACATGGTCATGAACAAGGTAAATGTGGCATTCAAATGATTGGTAATTGGTATTAAGAGGCCTAATGTGTGCCAACAAAACCACCATTACACCATCAACACCAGCCTGTACCTTTGACACAAGGCAGGAGAAATCCATGTATCCATGAGGGCTACCCCAAATTCTGACCCTACCATCTGCATGTCACTGCAGAAATCGAAATTGGTCTCAGACTAAGCAACGATTTTCCAGTCTTTAATTTTCCGATTTTGGTGATCACATGCACACTACAGCTTAATCTTCCTGTTCCTAGCTTACAGGAGTGGAACATGCATGGCAAGGTCTTCTTCTGCTGTAGCCCATCCACTGCAATGTTTTACTTGTTACTTGTTGGCTAGATATCGATCTCTGCCAATGAGAAAGCTCCAGCTTATAGAAAGAAAGCCTCAGTCATTGGAGGAGGCTGGATAGAGGGAGGGGAGCAGAGGCAGAGTGACAGACTGCGGTATAGAGCTGGTAACTGCAGTTTATGTGGAAGTAGCTGTGGGCAGATATTATAACTTCATTTTACACCAACAGGAGCGTAAAAAAATAATACACATTTACTTATATTTGAGGTATAAGCTAATGATTCATGTTAACTTTTATAGGGGTAATACATTCCCTTTAAATCAAAATTATGTGTTATCTGTCATAAACTCTGACTCTGTATATGTTATTAAATACTTTAAATACTGTAAAAAAATGTTAACTCTCTTTGCTCTTGTAGGTAACCCCAGTAACCCTTTGAGTGCCAGACAGTGTGTAAAGCAATGATCTGTAACGTCTTGCACACCAATCTGTCACTCATAGATTTATTAAACAAGCCCTGAACAAAATACACTTTTAAATATCCAGTATCCAGCTGCACAGTAAAGGAGAATAAAAATCACCTGATTTAAATGGGACTTTTAACCTCTTGAAAGCTAACAAGATCTCCAACACTTTGGAGGTTGTCCTTCAAGTATTAGTTTTGACCAGAGGCGTAACTAGAAGCCACCGGGCCCTGGTGCAAGAATTGCCATGGGGCCCCCCCGCCCACATTGACCCCCTCATCCACATTGCCCCTTCCGCAATGCCCCCTTCATCTCCACATTGCCCCCTTCATCTCCACAATGCCCCTTTCATCTCATCTCCACAATGCCACTTCCATCTCCACAATGCCCCTTCCATCTCCACAACGCCCCTTCCACAATGCCCCCCTTCATCTCCACAATGCCCCCTTCCACAATGTCCCCTTCATCTCCACAATGCCCCCTTCCATCTCCACAATGCCCCCATCTTCACATTTCCCCTACCTCCAGTCCCTGGTGGTCTAGCGGAGTGTCTTTACAGATCTGTGTCTCCTTCGGCACAGATCTCTGCAACCGGAGCTCCCGCGCGCCGCTCTAGTAATGCAGAGGCTGGGAGATGATGTCATCTCACAGCGCTCTGTATTACTACAGCGGCGCGCCGAGTGGGAGATCAGGTAAGTGACTTCTGTGGGCAAGGGGGTCGCAGGCAGTGGCCGGGCCCCTGGAGTGAAGGGCCCGGTCGCAGGTGTGACCGCTGCTACCCCTATTGTCACGCCACTGGTTTTGACCCTCAGAGAAAAACACCAATTAATCCATCTCCTGCATGACCACTAACCTTTCTTACAGAATACTGCAATGAGAAATGTGACATTTCTTATACATATGGCAGAACTAAAATGATCCCAAACGACAAGAGCCATTTTCCTTAAGATAAAGATTAAAAAAATCTGGAGCGTTGTTTATTGTAGAGCAATTACAAGACTATGTTACAGAAATATAATATTTCCCTATGCCTTGGTTAGGCTGGATTATGCTGTGTTAGTCTGTGTGGAGTGAATGAAGGTACTTAGGTCCTTATTCAGGGAGATGAAGATGAGCAGTTAACATAGCTGGGAACTCTCCGGATTTGCCCCTGCGACTGTGATTTTACAATTAATTACTGGGTCTCCAGGGACAGAGGCTGAATCTTCAGTGGCGGTGAGTTTTTTGTGAAACACTGCCCACTTCTCCTCCATCTCCCCCTGTTCCTCCCACTTTCCGCCTACATCTTCTTCTTCCGGCACTGTTCTGCCCACTTCCTACTCACTTTATGACACAATAATAATAAACCCCGCCCCCGCAGTTGTGTACCCCTCTGACATTCAAAAGGTTAAGCCTGGATTAGGCTGGATTAATCTATGTCAGTCCATGTGGCGGAACAAAGACACTTAGATCTCTTCAGGGAGACAAGGAGAAGCAATTCTGGAACAAACTAGCCTGAAAGCTCAGTATAATGATAATTGAAGCTTGCTGTAATGAAACAAGCTATTCACACCACAACAAAGGGACTTGCGACCGGGCACGTGCACTCCAGGGGCCCGTCCACCCCCTGCAACCCCTACGCCTGGTGCCCGCAATCTCCCTCCGGCGCTCTACTAATGCAGAGTGCTGGGAGATTACATAATCTCCCATTGCTCTGCATTACTTAGAGGACCGCGCGGGAGCTCCAGGTAGGAGGCAGGAGATGGGGATATTGTGGAGATTGAGGGGCATTGTGGAGGGGGTCAATGTGGTTGAGGGGGGCCAATGGGGGGGCCCATGGCATTTCTTGCACCAGGGCCTGGAGGCTTCTAGTTACGCCTCTGGTGAAAGCGCTCCCTGGGGCAGCTGGGTGGGAGGCGGGAGGAGAATGAAATAGCACTGGGAAGTCCTGAAGAGCTGTGCCGATGATGCAGCATGCCGCTTAATGCAGAAGTGCACAGCTTGTAGATTAACCTCTTAAGGACCATTGCCGTACCAGGACCGTCACCGCGGTCTGGCACTTAAGGACCAATGACGGTCCTGGCACGGCATGGCGTTCAGGGCTCCCGTCGCGGTTGCATGCTGCTCCGTAAGTCCTGAACCAGAAGCGCTAAAAAAAAAAAAATGCCCAGTGGTCCGCAAGTGCTGGCCGCGCGTACGCGCGCCGGTCCTTAAGGGGTTAAAGATATTAAAAAGTATGCAAAGAAAAAGAAAAACAAGCATGTTTCCTAATACTAGTTACATAATTAAACATGTAGTAAAAACTTTTTCTGATATGAATGTTCCCCTTTAATTTGGGGAATATTTATTTCTCTCCTGTGGTGTGCAGTTGGTCTGTCTGAATATGACTCCATCTTTCTTTTGAAATGAAGCCCTAAATGTAAATCACGCTGCAGTTTTCCGTGATTAGGGTGATTTCCCAATCCCGCAGAGGTACTGGTAATGCCCTGGGATAGACAGTGACTAAGGAATATTTATGATGGACCTTTTTAAAATAAGGCTCTATGCTTTGAATATAAGCTTTGTATTTACAAATATGTCACATATTGTTTTAGGATCTCTGTCTTAACCATAGTGTTTACCTTAATAAATATAACCTACTTTCTAAAACCATGTTTTCATTGCCAGGAATCAAGCATTCCAAGCAATAAAATATGTTTTAATTTTCCAGAAATGACCAGCCTGCAAGGTGTTATTTTTGCAAATGAAAGTAATGTCTCTTGAAATATATTGATGGTCCTGATTATATTATACACCATTCTGAATGTAAACATGTTTTCTTTGTTTAGAATGTGAAGTATGAAGAGTGACTATATAATGGTTTATCCTTAAGCTACGAACAAACAGAACAGATACAAAAATGTAGACTGCAAGTGGTCTTTTTTGTTTTCAGAAAAAGAACACAAAAATACTGTTTTGTTTGGCATGACATTGGACATTTATCAAATGGGAATGGCTAAACACACACTGGCAAACAGAAACTTGTTTCATTGTGTTAGCCATTCATATGCTTATCAATTGCTGTGTTTGCTTATTTAGCAATAAATACATTGACACTAAGTGATAACTCTCCACCAGGGTTGACAAATCCTGAAAGTATTTGTTACTGACAGTGCTGAAAAAACTACTGGCATCATTCATCTTTATTGATACATTGGGGGAGATACACTAACATGTGATAAAGTAGAGATGACTTCTGCAGTGATATCACTTTTCCAATTTCTTTGTAATTCTATGGAGTCTATGCACTATGATCTGTCATGTAGGGGATACTTTATTGTATATGCTCAATAGAATTACATAGGAACTAGAGAAGTGATATCATCTCCACTTTATCACCCCATTCCCGTTGTTGTCATGACCTGCCATCTTGCTTCACTGGCAGTTCCTCTGACACAGAGTCCTTAAAATCTGGATATCAAATTTTAAATACCCAAGTAGCACTGATAAATAATGCAAAATACATTCATGTTTTATGTTATATTTTTTTACTGGTATCTATCATTTTTTTCCATTCAGTGAATTTACTGAATATTGACAGTCCTGCCCAGCTCTCTAAACAAGTAAACTCAAAATAAAATAAAATGTTTAATCTAAATAATAAAAACTGACAATAGATAGACACAACACAGGAAAAGAACACTATTCCAATGATCGAGATCCTAGGATAATAAATGCAATAGGTACAAAACACAGGAGGTTTATGTTCTAGCCTGTAAAGTAGTCATAGTACAAATAATTATGGATACTAGTTCCTAGAATAAATGTAACTAAAGTGGAAAAACATCTTAAAACAACTAATGATTATGAAAGATCTTTAAGAATTACCTATTCTGTAGGTTATGTTCGTCATAGTGGACCTGTCACCTTGAATTTCTTTATTCAAAATTGCCTATGTGTCATGTTATCCAAAAGTCCAGCAGATGTATAGTTTAGGGAATATTTATGCTTTTAGTTCTGAGAAAAGTGAAAGTCTCCTGATGTAGCACATCACTTCATTAGCATACAAAAAGTCACTGAAACCTTTAACATATGACACATCACTGGAAAATCGTCATTAGCATATGCAATGTCATTGGTACAGCATGATTACTGCAATTAGCATACTGTACCAAGTATGAATATCTCATTGACTGTACATTTGCTAGTCTTTTGGCTAACATGAAACATAGGCAGTTTTTAATGACGTTTTCAAATATGCCAACGTGAATCAAGGTGACAGGTCCACTGTTCAGCGTTTTTTAGATTTTTTGCAAATTAAATTGTACTGGCTGCCATGTGATTCACAGCAATCCCTTTAAAATTAACTTTTTTATCCCCTATGCTGCATGCCAGCTGTATACTAATATTTTCTCCACACTGTGCTCCCACCCAATTGCAGCTGCCTGCAAGTCAACAGTAGCTCATTTGCATAGAGCTAAGTATCTTATTAACTATTGTTTAAAAAATAAAATAATGGCTAAAATTATATAGAGGTATAGGTGATTTTGAAAGCTCTTCTAATATCACTTAAAGGGATAGTAATACTTAAAATGTAAAAAAAATATGTTGTAGGCTTTATCCCCCTGAGTAAAACAAGAGTACTCCCACTGCTGAAAGGTGTTTTATTCAAAAGTTATTAATTTTCAAAGTTTAATTTTTTAGGTGCAATATCACAGTGGCCTGAAATTGTACAGTGGCGCTGTTGCTACACGATCCTATGGACAGCTCTGGTCAGTTGACCATAAATCTCCATAGGATGGTGTAGCAACAGCGCCACTAAACAATTTCAGGCCACTGTGATATTGCACCTAAAAAATTAAACTTTGAAAATTAATAACTTTTGAATAAAACACCTTTCAGCAGTGGGAGTACTCTTGTTTTACTCAGGGGGATAAACCCTACAACATATTTTTTTTTACATTTTAAGTATTACTATCCCTTTAATGTGGAAATTTCATCAGATTAATATAGAGCCCCAAATCATAATTACATTAGTGATATGCATAGACGTAAAAATGAAACCTTTTAGGCAGACAGGCAGCGGCTGGGATCTTGCTGTAGGCACTCTCTAAACTTGCGCTGTCAGTCCCTTCCGGTGCCTTAAGGAACAAAGGCATTCAATACCCCAGTCGTGGAATTGGAGGGGACTGAAAGCGCAGATGCAGAGATGCCGGCTCTCCAAGATGTCTGCTGTGTTCCCCACTGCCTGTCTTCATAAAAGGTTCCAATTTTATTTAACAGAGCAATTATTCTTGAAAAAACAACTACATCTGTGCATATCGCCAATGTAAATATGATTTGGGACTCTGTATTAATGTGATGAAAGTTCCTCTTGAAGTTCTTATAAAGTGTTAGTCCTAATGTGAAGAAATCATGTCCAAAAGCTAAATTTCATATCACCCTGTGTTGGAGTCTTCCCTGTTTGGCTCTGCGGCAAAATCTCTCCCATAAACAATTGCCAGATTGCTGTTATTTGATAAAGCAGATGCAAGTAGGACCTTATGCAATATGCAGGATACTAGAGGTGCAATTGTGGAGCAAGCCAACTGCATCATAATGAGGAAATAAAAATTTTCATTGATTTAAATAGGGCTTTTGAGCAGTTCATTGGAAACCTCTCTAGCAGACTGAGGTTCAAAGCCCCCTTGGTGATTTGGGGAGTTTCCAGTTTTGTCCTATGGTGTAGTTGGCGTGCTCTAGAATTTCACCTTTTTAGGGGCCCACATAAGGTCCATGGGCAGAGAAAGGAAAATATAACATCAAAGGGATAGTAATACCTGGATTTAAGAAGGTTTAATAATGTCCATATGAAAACATAAATGAAATTCAGTAAACACTGTTGCTTAAAGATGTATATTTTAAGATTTATAAGCTTTTAAAGTTCCCCCCTCTCCTCCCTTTTTACTCACGTCAGCACTCTAGCTGACAGATCAAGGTTCTGGTCATGTGACCAGATTGCTCTTCAGCAGAGCCGAAATAGCGTTGTCTACCTCCCAGGCTCAGTTTGTAGACCGTTCTAATGAAGTATTTATTTGTAGACAACGCTATGTCAGCTCTGCTGAAGATCCGTCCAGTCAAATGACCAAAATCTCATACTGTCAGCTAGAGCACTGACGTGAGTAAAAGGGGAGGAGAGGGGGACGTTAAAGGCTTATAAATCTTAAAATATACATCTTTAAGCAACAGGATTTACTGCATTTCATTTATGTTTTTCATACGAACAATATTAAACCTTCTTAAATATACTTTTTTATGCTATACTAAACAAGACTACTTTACCCAATGTACAAAAGATTTACAGGTACAAATGAAATCTTTTCCTCATTTCTTTGTAGACATGCTTTCTGAATTTTATGTAATGTAAGATGTAGGAAGGCAAGGAATGTAGGATACCTGTAGGATGGAATTGTGGGTAAAGCTTAGTTTGTCTAAAGTAACTTTCCTAGGTATCTGTATGGTCTGCTATTTCCTTGAAATCACAGATTTTGTGATATTTCTACTGTCCAAGGGATTAATGATGTTCAGCTATCGAAGTTCGGACTTTCTTACACCTTTCTCACTATTCAGATTCATTCTTTTATGGTTTTCCTGCAAATTAGGTGGGCTGTAAACTTTGCATAGAAATTGTAGGTTCTCTGAATTGTTAATTTACACCTTATGTTGAACATTTTCTAACCAATATGAATTATATACGGCCTTCCAGAGCTCTAAAGTAATTCTATAGCAAATCAACTGAGCTGTAAGGGATAAATAAAGATTCTTCAAATTCCAATTAACTTGTGTTGTAGAACTTTCTAGCATTCGAGTGGATAAAAGGCCCATTTAAATTGTTTGGACATTTAATTTGCTCCCTATGGTTCAGCTGATATACTCTACAATTATACCTTTGTAGCATATTAAATAAGGCATTAATGAACCTTCCTTGTGCCAGAGGATAACCATGTTCATGCTTGGGAACTCTCTGGACCTGTTCTACAGATTCCAGTTTCAGATTGAGTTACCAGGTCTCTGGGGACAAAGAATGATTCTCCAGCTTGATAAGTTCATCTGTAACCCCACCCACTTTCCAGTGCATTCAGCCCATTCTTGCCTCATTCCACCCACTTTCCCACCCATTTCATTGCAAATTCCTCCTTTCAACCAATCACACCCAACATTAAGTACCACCACAATATGACACAAAACCTATGATTTGGACACTCCCATACTCAGCTCTACAGCATTTCTTCAGAATGTTGGGACAAGAAGGTTCCCAGGCATGTCTATGTGGTCTGTAGTGAGTTTCAAAGAGAGAAGTGGGCAAATGTAGATAAAGCTACAAAGAGACAGGCAAATTCAAGACAAATTGCAAATGTTATTCATTAAACCAAATAACAACATGGGGGGAGGTAGATCTTCTACCACTCATGTTGTTAACATTCACTTTTTGCTTTAATAAGTCACTTTTGTAATTTTTGCTGTGTTCACTTCAGAAGGACAGAACTGCACCTTTCTTGAACAGCTCTAGGTTTCTTATTGAGTGGAAAGTGTTACACACCAAATAACTGTTGTTGTTTAACTGGTCCACAGACTAAATCCAGTACCTTGATTGAAGGTCATAGTCTGATCCTGCATATGCCTGTTGCCTTATCTGTGGCTTGATCCTGTGTTATGGTCCAGCTCCTGTGATCACCTGGTCTTCTTTATACAGCTGCCTCTTCCTTGCAATGGTGCTTGCTCAATCAGTGGTGTTTGGTCAGTCATTAAAGTCAATGAGTCTTGCCTTGTCCTGTGTATGGTGTTTTGTTCCTGCTCTCCAGTTGCTGATCCAGCATTATTCCCGTCCATGCTATTGCTTGCTGCTTGTTACTGTATGGTTCCTCTATTGCTGAACCAGTCCTTTTCTGACCAAGCTATTGTTTGCTGCTTGTTCCTGTACTGATTCATTGTTGCTGAACTATTCGAGTTCCTGACTTGCTGTTGTTTGCTAACTGTTCCTTTACTGATTTGCTGTTGCTGTGCCAGTCCTGTTCCTGGCAAAATACCATTGAACACCTGTTTTTGCTCTGATCTGCAGATTCTGAACTAAATCCATTCCTGTCTTTGCTTCCTCATTGTGCTTGTTGCTGTATTGTCTGTGCCTTCCGAACTGGACCTGTTTCAGTCATTCTCTGTTTGACTCCTCTTGTGCTACTTCCTCTCCTGTCCCAGCCTGATGGTTTTGTTTTTTGTTTGCTGTACTTGGACTTATTCCCATCTTTTATATCTGTCCCTGCTTCTCAGTTGTTGTTGTACATTTGAGTATTGTGGATCCCTATACCTTTAAGCACATTTGGCACTGAATCCTATTCAGGGGGCTCTTCATCTGTGATGCTGTGTTTCCTCTGCACTTCCCTCTGCATCCTTAGTCTGTACGGCTGCCTGTCTACAGCAACTCCAACTTGTTTCCAGTCTCTGTATTGCAGGCTGTTTCCCTCAACTCTACTATGTTCAGTTAAAGGGGATCTCTCACCCCTATACAAGTTGCTCTTAAATGATATGTTATATATTGAGTATTGCATTAATTTCATATTTTAAAATGCTATTTTGGTGAAATAGAAGGAATAGACTGCTGGTAAAGCTCTGTGCCTGCAGTCTGTAACTTTGCCTCTGCTCCCCTCCTTCTTTACAGCCTCCTCCAATGACGAAGGCTTTCTGCCTGTAAGCTAGAGCGATCTCATTGGCTAGATATCGTTTTTTGCCAATGAGAACACTCCAACTTAGGAGGCTGGCTAGAGGGAGAGGAGCAGAGGCAGAGTTACAGACTTTGGGTACAGAGCTTTATCTGCAGTCTATCCAGAAGTAGGGTCAGAGCAATATTTATTCCTTTTATTTCCCCCAAATAGCATTTTAAAAAATGAAATTAAAGGGATAATAATACTTCATTTTAACTTTATTTTATTTTGTAGGCATTAAAAAAACATGAAAACGATATCAGTCTTATCTCTCAAACCTTTATAGTTTGAGAGATATTCACAAGCAAGGTTTCCCCTCCCGCCCCTTTTACCTAGTGTAAGCCATCTCTTCTCAGATGTGGAATGCAGTCCATAGACTGGACAGATAACAGCAGGGGACAATCTTCTTCCTATGAGAACACTGAAAGCCTTGCCCCCCTTGACAAGATTTTCAGGTTTTTCCCTTATCTTTATTGAAGATTGTCCCTCTCTGCAGTCTAAATGGGCACCTCCCTTCTGCTCTGGTTGAACAGTGTTACATCAGTAAAAGGGGCAGGAGGGGGATACTTTATCATTGAGTTACTCCTAAACTACAGCTCTGACAGAATTGAAATAACACTCTCCAAGGCCCAAATACTATGAAGATGAATTAGAGCTGCTTTTATTATGAAACATTACTATCACTTGAAAGGGATAGTAATACTTATCATTTAAAAATAAATATGTTGTAGTGTTTATCCCCCTGAGTAAAACAAGGGTACTCCCACTGCTAAAAGGTGTTCTATTCAAAAAGTATTACAGCTCAAAGTTGAATTTTTTAGGTGCAATATCACAGTGGCCTGAACTTGTACAGTGGCGCTGTTGCTACACCATCCTATGGACAGCTCTGGTCCTGGGACCATAAATCTCCATAGGATGGTGTAGCAACAGCACCACTGTACAAGTTCAGGCCACTGTGATATTGCACCTAAAAAAATTCAACTTTGAGCTTTAATAACTTTTGAATAAAACACCTTTTAGCAGCGGGAGTACCCTTGTTTTACTCAGGGGGATATCTACAACATATTTCTTTTTTTTTTATATATTTTAAGTATTACTATACCTTTAATGCAATACTCTAAATAATCGATATATAAAATGTAATTTAAGAGCAACTTGTATAGGGGTGATAGATCCCCTTTAAGATTAGTGCAGTCTGTGTCCAGTGTCTCTTCTTGTACCCAGTCTGGTCAGTTACATCCCCTGCTCAATCATCCTGAGCATAGTCTGGCTCAGCTGGTCGGTGTTATCCAACCTTGACACCTTTATCTGGCTTAGGCCACAGCAAGACCGTGCAGTAGCTTGTCAGCTTTCTCAAGCACCACATTCTAGTACTGTACCCTAGCGTCTTGTGGCTCACAGTGTCAGTTCTAATTAGATTCAGCAGTCAGCATAGCCTTGCAGCAGAACATTGAGTGTCTTCTATGCTTTTAACTGGCTCCTCTATTCCCTCACCTTTTTATCCACTCTCAGACCCTATCTTTGTGTACTTCCACTTCTCATCTCCTTCTTATTACATAAATCCCTCAATTATTAAAACAGTTTTGTTTTAGTATTTCCAAAAGAAAACCTTAGTTGCTATTTTCAATCCCTTATGGATGTTTCATTTCTCCATGTTCATTCTGCTGAAAAGTTAAATAAAATCTAAATGTATATATATAAAGAAATAATATGTCCTGGGGTGGATGTACAACTGCAATCCCATGCTAAATCTGATGCCTAGAATCGATTTTTTGTCCCTACAGCTGCCTAATGTCAATTTAGTAAGCTACCTATACCAAAAATGATTCTGTTAACTCTGCTTGTTGCAGAGGGAAGCAATTGAGCAGTCTGTAGACATTCCAGGGTGTTCCTTTTCTCTACACATTGTTTAATGCTTTGTATATGCAGATGAAAAGGCATCTCCCTACTGTTCTATGGGATGGGCATACAGAGCTTGTTCATATTAAAGTCCTAACTCTGGCGAATAAATTGTATGTTGTATGCAATACAATGATCATTCTGTAATGAAAAATGACTACTGCAGCAATTGGTGTTAGACACTAACAGCCATGTGGCTACAATGGCAAATCTGTACATTCACCTTATGGACTGTAGTGCAGCTGTACCCCTAGCTGAGATGTGACAAAACGCACAGATGCATATGACTAGTTGTATAATGACAGTAGTAAACAGAACAGAAAATTCATAAGCACATTTATACACTGACCCAATATATTGTAAGTAAGCAGCAATTCCCCAATAAGTATATTTAGAAAACATTATGCATACCTCACCCAGATGACACCAGGCATATTTCGCTAGTATACCTCTTTACACAACTAACAAAGTTAAGTCTGTCAATTTAGAATACATTTACCTTTTAAAATATTTGTATTTTTAATATCTAAGAAGCAGACATATTGCACTGTCTGATGTGATCTGGGGATGTGAAAATATTACACAGCTCTTGTTTATTATCACAGTTCATAACCAGTGGGTTGGCATCTATGACTTAGACAGTGAAATTGCTTGAGAAAGCAGCATTCATAGTGGGTGCACTCCTGTAAACCGCATTCTGTATAGAAGTGGAAAAAAAGTGGTCGAGCCTTTGACTGCTGCCAGGGCATGAGGCCCGCTCCCACTCAGTGTTAAGACATACGCAGACAGCCTGTCCTCCGAGGCCTCCACTTCAGACTCCTAGTTCCAGACAGCCTGGATTTGCATTGTGGAATCTGAGGACATCACAGTCAGATGGCATGTAAGGTTTGGAATATAAAACTCATCCAGAATAAAAACTAACACTGTCACAAGTTTGTGCTATGTGGTGGTTACGCTTGATTGCAGTGGATCCAAGGAATCAAATGCTATGCATTTTGTACAGTGTACGTGCAGTGCCACATATGGTCACTTTCTTGAAGCGTCAAGAAAAAAGTGCAGAACTTAGCTTGATAAAGTGTGGAGAGGGCATTTCAGTAGTTGTTTTTATCAATTCTGAAGATACTTTCTAAGTGCAGCGAGTTCTAGAATAGGAGTACTGGAATCTAGAGCAGAACTCAGCAGTTCACCGTTTGTGTATAAATCATTGGAAAACATAATTTTGGATTTCAGAATGCCTCCTTGGAAAGTTGAGTCACTGGGGGAGATTCACTAAGGGGTGATAAAGAAGTGATTAAGTGGATATGACTTCTCCAGTGATATCACTTCTCCAGTTCCTATGTTATTCTATGGATCCCATGCACTAAGATTTCTACAGTTTTTGAGATCTTAGTGCATAGGCTCCATAGAATAACATAGGAACTGGAGAAGTGATATCACTGGAGAAGTCATCCCTACTTTATCACACTTTAGTGAATAACCCCCCCATTGTCTTTTAAAGGGAAATTATCACATATTATTGAAGTGGAACTGTCACTTTAT
Organism: Rhinophrynus dorsalis; assembly: GCA_037306005.1. Lineage (NCBI taxonomy): Eukaryota > Metazoa > Chordata > Amphibia > Anura > Rhinophrynidae > Rhinophrynus > Rhinophrynus dorsalis. Next base: position 413,823,013 of record CM074723.1, read on the forward strand.
GATGTAATATTGAATGAGCTTTCCAAATCATATTGATTTCTATTTACCATTTTTATTTATTTAAAGATTTATGAGATATTTAGCTTTATTTATTTTCCAGTTTATGCAAATGAGTTAGTACTGGCCAACTGGGAGTGGCAGGTGGGAGAGCAGTGTGGAATGTAACTATTTGGCAGATATAACAGCCAGTAATGTATGCAGACTGGCAAATAATGAAAGCTAAATATCTCATGAACTATTGTTTTAAATGAAAAAAATATCTACATGGCATATAGATGATTGAAAAACTCTTTCAAAATCACCAAGTTTTACAAAGTGTCAGTTTTGCAGAGGATAAGATTTAGTTAAAAAAAAACTTGGGATCCCTCCTATCAGCAATTTAAGAAGTTAGAAAAATGACCTCCTCAGCTGAATGGCTGGACACAACCTAGAAGTCAGGTGCTTTGCAGTTTGAGAGAAGAGCCCTGTAAATTGCTAGTGTCTGCTTGTGACTCCACTTGACTTCAGTTGCAAGACATAAAGTTCTCGCAGTTTAGTAACTATCACAGGAGATATACCAACTTCTGCTGATTTGCTGACACTCAGGATGCAGCCCTGACTTTTTTGAGAGGGCACTTGCTGCATAATGGTTGTTGTTTAAAGTTATTCAGATGTCTTTGGCTCTATCATTAAAACATCTTAATGATGTTTCACTTTTAAGATGTCACTTTTGGTTGACTTTATTCCTCATTAACCCTGTCTGCTTATTAAGATAGAACATGTTTAATTAACCACAGTTTCCAGGTACCCCTACCTGTGCTGATTTTAAGGCCATTCCTATCTGAATACAGGTGGACTAGTCAAAATGAGCTCAGGATGCTCATTAATGCTACAGATGTCCCCAGTGCACTGTGAAGGAATGCATTAGACACACCTTTAGAACCCTATGGATTAAAATATGTAATTTAGGAGCAGTTGAGGACCAGCGCTGAGAAACTATGGCTTAAGAATGTGGCAAATAGGACGGTGCTGTAACTGTTCTACAAATATATTTCTTTTTTTATATGTAATCTTTTAATTCAGACATTCCTCATATGTAAGGTCTGCAAGCAACTAATGCATAGCAACAAGGGGTTCAGGTTTCCTTTCCTCTTTTCCTTTCCTAGGAAGGATATCTTTTGTAATCTGCTGCTGCTGAATAGGACATTGTATACAATTTCTAGGTGAAATTCCTCAGGCATTTTGACTTTCCCACATTTGACCTGGCTTGGCTTGCTCCTGGCTGTGTGCTTTGAAGCGATCCTGAGCAGGAAACTCTCTGGCATTCGCCCTTTGAAAACCAGGCCAGAGCATAAATTAAACCAACCCAAGGATACATATTTGTGATACTAGGATTTTCTTTTTAACCTTCATTTCTTTTTGTCAACAGCAATTTAAGCACAGCCAGCCCCTGATTAAAAAAATCATATTGATTCCATTTTCATATGCCACATACAATAGCCAAAATGTAGCGCTGATCTATTTTTCTACAAATACTGATAGTTTCTCATGTGTCCCCTACGTTGTTCTCTGGTCCAGCGGGAACAGTAAATAATTAACTTCTTCTGCATCACATGTCATTTTATATCAACACTGTTCCTCCTTAATCCCTCCAATGGATACATTTGCTTTTTCCAGCTGTCATTGACAGTTTTAACCATTTATACCTTGTGAGTCTACCAAAAGATTAAAAATAATGTGTGACCCTATGAGGGCTCGGGAGGCCTCATATGTGGCCCTTAGAGGGATTCTGGTTGAGTATCAATGGCTTGGATGCTTGAGACCTCTCAAACACACTGCACTGGCAGCAACTAGTGCCAGGGGGCTAGTGATTGAAGTGCTTAGTCTTTTAGTGCATATCACAAACCATAATACCTAGGCCCAAAATTTCAGGGTGGGTTATGCATTCACCACTGTTACGCTTGTTATTTATCTCCACAGTTAGCTGTGTTGATTCAGTGACCACTTCCTATGAAGCACATCCCAAGGGTAGAAACAGAGGGAGACTGCTTCTTACCAGCCCCATCTAGAACATTCTGTGGATCCCAAAACCTCACAGACTGCCTTCTATTCTTTACTCACCCATGGATTTGCACTCCATTAAGTTATGGTACTTAGTTAAATTTTAACAGCCATTATATCACATTATTTCTAGAACGGTGCCCATTTAGGTAAACCAGCCTTTGCCCCTGGTTCAAAGGCTTCCACATTTGGCTTTCTCTGTACCCTTTCCAAGTGGGTAACTGCCTTGAAAATGACATGATTGTTTCCTTCTCTCTTTGACTTGAATAGCATGATCATCCCCTGGGTGAAGCTTTTAGAGATCTGCAGATCAACCATCTCACACAATCGTTTACACAAAACACACTATTTCCCAATCTGACCTGGTTTGAACGTTGAAGGTGAAGTCGTCGCACACCCCTGACTTCTTATTTAGGATTTATTGTACAGCGCCACAGAATTAGTTGGCGCTATATAAATAAAGAATAATAATTTACCAAAATATTCATGGTTTCCACAAAGTTATCAATACCAAACACATGCTAGACTGGTATGATAAACCAGTATCAAGATCTTGATGAAGAACTTCCCATATAAACTTGTCTCAAGATATGGGTGAATGCAGCCTGTAGTGTCATTTCCACTATCCACAAAGAAAGCGCATTTAAGATATTGCACAGGTGGCAACTATCCCCCAACCTGACTTAACAAACTCTATGCTAATTACCCTCCCCTCTGTATCAAGGGTTGTGAGGAGCAGGGTGATATGTTCCACGTTTGGTGGAGTCACCTGGTGGGCCAACATTTTTGGAAAATGACTGTCAATCATATGCATTCTATAATGATTATTTAGAAAGGCCATGATCCAGTGATACCCCAGTGAATGCCTAGGTATACCAAAAAATGATTGCACACATTTGTCTTGTGGCCAGGGACTTAATAGCCTTCTACAGTTCTCAGGAGAAGATGAGTTTGTGATGTTTAGACAAATCAGGTGAGAAACGATAGTTCTGCATGTAAATTCCGCACTGTAAAGGGTGAATTGAATAATTCTGAGGCAAACCATTTTGGTGGGCAACAAGCAGCTCTAAGACTGTATGTGGCCCTCAGAGACTTGAACTCTGGCCCCCAATCTGTTCTCTGGGACGGTGTGTGGCTCTGTCACTACCAGTAGACTTGTACAAGATTGTAATGTTTCACACAGTGCAATTTTAAGTCTGGTTAGATTGCTCTTGTTATCAGCACTATAAGCTAATCCCTTTTAGGAAAACAATATCTATGGGATATGTCTTACCCGGTACCTGGTCCCCTTTAGGAAAACAATATCTATGGGATATATCTTACCCGGTGCATTATAGGCTAAGTTCACACCTGCTATTTAATTGTAATAATGAAATTGCATAAAATTGCATTTAAAGTATTTAATTTAATTAGTATTTAATTTAAGATACTAGAAGGGTTACTAAGTGACTGCATTCAGAACTATGTAAAGACAAACAATATTATTAGTAGGAACCATTATGGTTTTATGAAGAATAGATCATGTCAGACTAATTTACTTGCATTTTATGAAAGGGCAAGTTATAACTTGGACAAGGGAATTGCTGTCGATGAAGTATACTTGGATTTTGCAAAAGACTTTGATACTGTGCCTCACAACAGGTTACTGCATAAATTAAAAGGATGGTTAAATGATAGATGGCAGAGAGTTGCTGTAAATAGTACCTTTTCAAGCCGGTCTAAAGTTGTAAGTGGGTTCAGCCCTGGGGTTCGGCCCTGGGCCCAATGCTTTTTTAATTTGCTTATTAATGATCTTGAAGTAGGATGAAAGTAGTATCTCAATCTTTGCTGATGACCCTAATCTGTGTAAGGAAATACATACAGGGTTGGATGTTTTTTCTCTGCAAAAGAATTTAGATAAACTGAGTGAATAGGCGGAAAAGTGGCAGATGACATTTAATGTAGATATGTGTAAAGGTATGCATTTGAGAAACATGCAATGGGAAACAACTTGGGGAATCCTCCTTAGAGAAAGATTTAGGAGTAATGATAGACGATAAACTTCACAGCAGTGTGTAGAGTCACTCAGCTGCTACAAGAGCAAATAGGGTTCTATACTGCATAAAAAAGAGGTATAGATATACAGGATGCTAATATAATTCTACCTCTATATAAATCCTTGGTAAGGCCTCATTTAGAATATGGAGTGCAGTTTTGGGTGCCAGTTCTTTAAAAAAAAAATATTATTGAACTGGAAAAAGTGCAGAGACATGCGGCAAAACTGAAAAAGGGATTACATACCTCCCAAGTGTCCCTCTTTAGGAGGGACAGACCCTCTTTTAGATCCAAATCCCCCTGTCCCTCTTTCCCACCCTGATGTCCCTCTTTTTAGGGGATCAGATTGCATGGTGTGTATATAAGTGGATCATATTGATCTACAGTAATAAAACTCACATTATTGTTTGTTTAAATGTCAGTATATGTGTTTATAAATTAGTGTGTATAAATAAAATACATTGGTCTTGTTATAAGTCATTTATTACTTTACACAAGGAGGTATCAACAGGTCATGAATTAGCCTAAAAATTCTCGGTAATGCCCCGCCCACCAGCCACTCCCAGAGCAACACCCCCTAAAACACAAGTGTCCCTCTTTGGCAATTTGAAATGTTGGGAGGTATGGGATTAGAGGATCTGAGTTACAAAGAGAGACTAGTCAAACTGGGTTTGTTTACAGTAGAGAACATTAGAGAACTAAGGGGTGATATTATTACCATTTACAAATATATTTGAGGTCAATACAAAGAACTCTCCAATGAATTATTTACTCAAAGAGCTGAACTAAGAACGCAAGGTCATCCATTAAAGGGGCTGTTTCACCCCTTTACAACTTTGCCTAAATCGGTTTGTTATCTATTGTAAATAATGAAAAGTGAATAAATTTTTTTAAAAAGCCTGATTGTTTGGGGAAATTAAAAGAATAAATGCAGCTCTGTACCTACTTCCAGGCAGACTGTGTTTAACTGATCTGTACCGCAGTCTGACGCTTCTATCCAGCCTCCTCCGATGATGAAAGCTTTCTGTCTGTAAGCTGGAGTGCTCTCATTGGCCAGAAAAATGATCTCTGCCAATGAGAGAGCTCCAGCTTACAGACAGAAACCCTCCGTCATCAGAGGAGTATGTACAGAGCTGCATTTATTCTTTTAATTTTTCCAAACAAGCATTTTTTTTTATTTTTTTTTTTAAATGTATACACTTTTCTTTATTTACAATATATAACAAAACGACTTAGGCAAAGTTGAAAAGGGGTGAAACATCCCCTTTAAGAATAGAGGAATTGCATTTTAGACTAAAACAAAGGCAGTGATTTTTTCCAGTAAGGGCAGTAAAGCTATGGAACTCTTTTCTTCCGGATTCTGTGCTTGCTGATACTGTAACTGCTTTTAAAAAGTAATAGATACATATCAAGCACAGAACAATACTGAGCTTATGACAGTTGGCTTCAATGAAAATAGGTTGTTGATCCAGGGAAATATATGACTGCCATTTGGAGTCAGGAAGGAATTTTTACCCACTTGAGGCTTAAAAGGAAATGGCTTCAATGTTTTTTTTTTATGCCTTCCTCTGGATCAACAGGGATGATTTGTCATGGGCTGGACTTGATGGACTCATGTCTTTTTTCTGCCTCATCAACTATGTTACTATGTAACCCAACACCAAGTATTCTGCATAATGTCACTCAATTTGCTGGCAGCTATGCCTGTCTGTTCCAAAACTCAAAAGGGGTGGATTTACTAGTATGATTCAGTCAGGGCCTGATTTGTCATAAGGCAGAGTAGGCATCTGCCTACAGGTGCACCCCACAGAGGGGTGCCTGTCATTGGAATCGATTTTTTTTTTTTATTTATTTTTATATATATATTTTTTTTTAAGTGGCAAAACCAGCCACCCGCCTGGTAAGGTCTGTGCTGAGAGACCTGTAGCTGCTGAGCTCCTCCGGCTCTTTAGTAATGCAGAGCGCTGAGAGATGACATCATCTCCCAGCGCTCTGATTACTAAAGAGAAGATGGCGTGGGAGCTCCAGCAGCTACAGGTCTGTGCAGAAGCACAGACCTCTCCTGCCGCTGGATCAGCAGGGAGGTAGGAAATGGGTACGGGGGGCAAAGTGGAGCTGATGGGGGCAATGTGAGGGCAAGCTGGAGCTGATGGGGGCAAGCTAGAGATGATGGGGCAATGTGCGGGCAATATGTAGCTGATGGGGGCAAGCTGGAGATGATGGGGGCAATTTGGAGCTGATGGGGGCAGTGTGAGGGCAATATGAATATGGAGGTTAGGAGTATTGTGGAGGTGTCCAGCGGAGATGGCCAATGGGGAGGGGGTGCTTAAGATTTCTGTGCCTACAGGCTCCTGAGATGTAAATCCGGCCCTGGATTCAGTGCTAAAATAGACTCTGGAATTAATTTTCAATTCTCCTCTTTATACTCCTGTGAGTCAAAGAGGACCTCCAGAGCAAACAATTTTTGGACCTACTAATGAAAATATCTTCATAAAGGCATATTTAGAGCCTATTGGACACTGGGGCAGATAGGCTACAGTTGCCCCCACTGCACCCCCCATAGACCAAGTGCAGAGATTGAGCTACATCTGTAGATTCATATATCCCCCTCCCAGTGTGTTTACTCTCACCTCTTTTTCTTTGTTAACCTACACTGGTGGATTCATACATTCCCCCACTTTAGCTTTATTATCACCTTTTACTTTGTAAGGGCATATTGAGGGTCCTTCTTTACTCTTCTCATAGGTCCACAACCCTCGGTTTGTTACCCATTTGGGTCTCCAACTCAACAGCAGGAAATCAGCTTGATGTCACTCACATCAATCGGCTAACAGCTTTGCTTGTCCTTTCTAAACTCATAGAGGCTGATTCAATGTGAAATGAAGTAATTATTCTGGAGCAAGCTAGCTGTACCATACAGGATACAAATTCCCCAAATTAGCATTGATTTAATTGAGGCTTTTAAACCCTTGTATGTAAAAGAGGTCTCCAGCGCACCTTCATAGTGCACTAGAGACCTATAGCATTCAAGGGATTAAACTCCCCTTTTAAATCAACAGGAATTTTTATTTTGCCCCTATGGTATAGTTGGTTTGCTCCATTTCTTATTTAATCAGCCTTATAACGTTCCAGCAATTCAGAAGAAAAAGCAATTTGATGAAACGTGTGAGCTGGAAACAGCTGGACCCAGTGCCCTTCCTGGCACTTATTCCACTGCTCAGTGAATTCTTGTGCAGAAGGTTCCTGGTGAAATTGAGTATGCATTTTATTGCACATTACTGAATACAAATTCACATGCTGTCCCACTTCTAATTTTTGCTGTCCATTTTGGTGATTAGGGTGCATTTTCACAAAAGACATATGAACAGTTGTCCTTGTGCACAAAAAAACTGCAGTCATTTTGGGGCAAGCCAAGTGCACCATAAAGAGATGGAAAGTCCCAAAGTGGCCTATGATTTAGATTAGGTTTTTAAGCCCTCAAATTGAATGCTGAGAGGTCTCCAACGCATAATTAATGGCATAATTAATTCATTCACTAATCCTAATGATGAAGAGCTCTCCATAGACAACAATAGCAGTTCCCCCCATTAAGTAAGACTTGCGGTGTCAGAAGGGCCTATAGCAGTCCAGTAATATGTACTACAGTGCCCACACTGGTAATCCTCAGTGTAAGAACTGTGTCAGTGTGTTGCTTCCTGTTATAACTGATTATTCATGGGAGTGCTCAGGATTCTATTACTGCTATACCATTCAAGTGGTTAAACCTTTGAGTGCCAGTAGGGTTCCCAACACGTTAGACAATCCTGTGGAGACCTCTCTGCAACTCAAATGGTTAATGCCCCTTTCAACTCAGTGGAAATTTGGGGAATTTTTATTTGTTCACTATGGCGCAGTTGATTTGTTCAGGAATGAACCCACTTTTACTTTCGTGCATATAGCTGAATGAGTCTGCCAAAAATGTATGCAGTTCTGGGCCAAGCTAACTTCACTATAAGGGACAAATGCAAAATAGAATTGAATTAATTGGGGCTTTTAACTCCCTGAATACTTTAATGTATGCAAGGGGTTAAAAGAGCCATTTAACTCAGTGGGAAGTTGAGGAATTTTTAATTAGTTCCCATAGTGCAATCTGTTTGTGTGTGTATGTCTCCCCCTCTTCCTTTAGCCAATCACAGCGACCAAAAGGGTGGCCATAGGCAAAAACAGCACTTTTGCATGTGAAGATTTTTTTTATTATTATTGTTATTATAATTATTATTATTATTGTTATTATAATTAGGTATTTCTATGTTAGCTTCCAGGGAATGTATCATATTTTCCTTTTTGTATATTAATTGTTGACCACAACTGTCTGGGAGCCAAAAATCAAGTGACAGATAAGGAAAAAAAAATGGTATCTGGACATTAAAGCTTTAATGCCCAAATTACATTTTGTTCCCTTCTCTGTCACTTGATTTTTGGCTCCCAGACAGTTGTGGTCATTTGCAAAAATCTACAATATTAAATTTAATTAAACACAAGCATTACTATCCCTTTAAGAGTTCTCGAAAGAAGAAGAGAAAAAGGCACAAAAAATTACAGCATATATCTGGAATTTTCCAACTAACGATGTACGGATGTGGTAGCGCTAGGGAAAAAGAGCCAAACAGATCTTGCTTTGTTCAGTGAAAGAGGCCCCTTTAACATTCCATTTAGCTGTGCATATTTTGGCTTCACTTGTGCAGGCCTAACGATATGCTGTGTGTAAAACAGGCCTGTTGTTACTTCATGTATATGATTTCATGGCAGCAATTGTTTTACTCCTTGCTTGAGATCAGTGTTTTATGACTATGAGATGAGCAGGTCTGAAACTATTCTGAAATGACACAATGTGAAGGGCTGGGAAAGCACACATTACACAGGGGTGGGCTACAGCTGTCATTGGACTACAGCTCATGTCATCTTCAGTCAGCTGTTGTTGTTGTTCAAAAACATGTTCATTATACAGACAATGCACGCGGCAAAACATATAGGGTCATGTGTTCAAAAGAAAATTGGAAGACTTCTGGGGCAAACCATGTGCATTATAGGGGAGAATTAAATATTAAAATTGATGTACATTGGTATTTTAAACTGTTGAATGCTAGCGAGATCTCCAACTCATTCAAAGGGTTAAATTAACCATTGACTTAAATGGAAATTTTTGGAATTTTTATTCTCCCATGTATTGTAAATGGTTTGCCCCAGAACTCCTCCACTTTTCTTTTGAATTTACTGTTGGTTACCCAGTAAGAGCAGAGTGTATTCTGTGAGAATTATACGTAAACCCTAAGAGTCTACAGACATCTCTAGAATCCCATGTATGGAGGGTCACAGGCACTAAATTAATTCACCAAGATCAGTTTTGATACATAGCTGCTTGACTTTTATTTTTCAGCTAGTTGAAGAGCCCGTGTACACTGCCACAGTGCCACCCAGCAACTGCGCTGTGCAGTCATGCACAGTAGAGACTGCCCGCTCCACGGCTGATACAGAGCGGGGCGCTCCGAATTCAGACCGTAGTCCTCTCTGCGCTCGACTATGGTCTGAATTCAGAGGCCCATTCCATTATCAGACGCGGCGCGGGCAGTCTGTACTGTGCATGACTGCAGCGCGCGCAGCCATCTCTACTGCACATGACGGCTTCTGACAAACACATACTTAGCGAATTATTATATAGGAGGATACTTTGTGCATCTGGTCACCTGAGGTTAATGGTAGAGAGAACTTTCAAAATCACCTATATGATGTTTGAGACATATTTTATTTAGAAAACTTGTTTACCAGCTATTTAGATTTATATATTATGCTAATTAAGGTATTATGCACAATCACTTCCTTAGCCCAATATTACCTCAACTACCCAATGACACTTGACCCTATTAGTGCTGCTGGTGGTGAGCAATGTGATGGTGAGTGGAAGAGGTAATGTACAGCTAAAACAGGAAGTATCTGTACAGCATGCCCTAATTAGCATAATCTATAACACTTAACAACTCAGTAATTCATTTTCTAAATATAAAATGGTGACTACAACATACAATTGATTTTGAAATGCCTTTCAGAATTATGAACGTTGTTTTGTTTGCCTTCCACTGGATTAACAAGGTACATGTGAAAAAGGTTCAAAGTGTATAGTAAGTGATGAAAATGAAAAAAAAACTGTGGCCTAGATTTCATTGAGTTTGATAACTCTATCAAAGGTTTTATACACAAATTTCTCCATAGACGTCTACTGGAATTTGGTAGATAAAACCAGAGATAACATTTAACAACTGCGATGCAATCTACACCTGTATTTGGTGTTAAGGCTAGACAACATTTTTTCAACAGCACTGGCTGCCTTCCATTATGTTTCAGTTTCTTTTTTATCAATTGGTGTAGAAATAAAAAAAAAATAGAATAAAATACTTTTTCAGAATATTATAGCTATACAATTCCAATGCTTTAAATCCATAAGTTCTAATCAAGGGGTTTTAAGTTTCCCAAATCCTCACCCTATCCTTACATACAAACACCAAGGGGGTTATGCACTAAAGGGGGATAAAGAGGTTATAAAGTGGAGATGACTTCTCCAGTGATATCACTTCTCCAAGTCTATGGAGCAAATGCACTTAGAATCCTCCAACATTGGCAAGCTTAGTATATAAGCTCTATAGAATAACATAAGAACTGGAGAAGTGATATCACTGGAGATGTAATGTTTGCTTTATCATGTCTTTATCACTCCTTAAAGAGATAGTAATACTTGATTTTAAGTATGTTTACTATTGTACATATAAAAAAATAAAGTAAGTGATGTAAGTCCAGTTGCTCAAATTTTTGTCATTTTAGAGAAATAAGCTTGTAAATTTCCACCCTCCCGCCCATTTTACACAAGTCAGCTCTCCAGCTGACAGACTGAGATCCTTGTCTCGGGACCGGACGGCTCTTCAGCAGAGCCGAAATAGAGTTGTATACAAAGAAATTCTTCATTAGAATAGTCTATAAAGTGTGCCTGGTTTGAGACAGACACGCTTTGTAAACCGTTCTAATTAATAATTTCTTTGTATACAACGCTATTTCAGCTCTGCTGAAGAGCCGTCCGGTCCCAGGACCAGGCTCTCAGTCTGTCAGCTGCAGAACTGACGTGTGTAAAAGCAGCGGGAGGGGGGGGAATTTACACGTTTATTTCTCTAAAATGATAAAAATTTGAGCAACTGGACTTACAGCACTTGCTTTATTTTTTTTTTATATGTACAATAGTCAACATACTTAAGATCAAGTATTACTATCTCTTTAAGATTGCCCACCTTTTATTTATGCATAGCCAATTTCAATGGAGCTTGGATGCAAATATTTTTGGAAGCCCCCCACCCTGTGGAATTCTGCCTTGAGGTTGGGTGGCCTGCTACTATCCACCGGATTTTGTACTACAAATCCCAGCATCCTCGCTAAGGATTATGAAATATATGTAGTACAACAACAGAAGGAGAGCCACAGGTTTCCCACCTCTGCTCTTCATACCTTGTCATATTTTGTTTCCTACTGTGTATATTTACACAAAGCTTGTGGGCCTATTGCTGTTCCCAAAAGTTAGCACAGGACATATTAGGACTATGAGAAAGACTGTGTCTCTTCCCCCTCTGCAGGTAGTAATCAGGCAGTCAGCAGGCAGACATATAAATCAGAAACACAAGGTCACAGCGGCAACAGCAGGGAGTTTTGAAAGCTGCTCTGTGGAGCTCTTCACTCTGAATATCCCACCTAGGGGGCTGTAAACATTCACTGGAGGCCATCACAGTCTACAAAATGACTCTGTTCTTCTAATATGTACTGTATCCTCATACTTATTAACTCCAAAGGCACTGGAGGAGTCAGTAGTGCATTAGACTAATTGAAGTGTACATTTGACACCTAAAGTGTTAACGGAACTCCGAAGAACATCCCAGTGTTCCTCCATGTGGAGCGGGAATGTTTCTATCCAAAATATCATTAGCAATGCTGGAATGTGGGAGCATAGAGATGTGCTTGTTTAGGAACACTGCACTTGTATTATTACTGCTGCCATCCTGAGACATTGCTGCACTGAGAAGAATCTTTAGAATGCTGCCACTTCTTTTGATTCCTAAAAGAACTCTTGTATACGCCATTTGTTACTTACAAGAAGAACTGTTATTATGTCTGTCCATAAACCAAGCCAGCAGTGCCATCAGACAAGGAATTAGATATAGGCATTAGGAAAATGGTGGGTCACCAGTGCCATGGCACTATCATTATTATGACCCTCATAGAGCAAATGCTCTCTCAAACTCAGGGATGGAGAATCTGTGGTCTCCAACTGTTATTAAGCTACAATTCCCATCATGCACAGCTGGCCAACATCCAGATAGAATTCAGCAGGTTCGCCACCCCTGCTCTAAGATGTTTTGTGATTGTTATTAACATTATCTCTTCAATATTATTATTAATATTATCTATTTAATAACCAATGTGTATCACAAGAATGTATGTAAGAAATAATAAAACAGATTTTAAACATAAAGGCACAGTAAATATTTTGTAACTATTTTCCTATTGAGTAAAACAAGGGACTCACTCTTACAGGACATGCTTTCTTCCAAGGTTTTTACAGCTCAAACTGTGTTCATATTAAACAACAGTGCCACCTTGAGTCCACAGTTTTTCTACTGCATTGTACAGACATACAACACATTTCTTAACGTACCATAATTTGAATGGTGCTTGCTGGTTTATGTCTAGTTTGAGATGCTTTTATAAACTTGGAAAGGTGCCCTAAATTCCCAGAAGAGATATCTCTTCACATGATCACAGGTAGATCAGTTTAGTGTCTTAATGGTTTTGAGTGTTCACCCCCGTTTCTAATGATAGGGGCCATCTGTGCTCATGTCAGGGTATCAATAGAAGAATATACTATTGATGAGGATTACATTTAAGATGCTACGTTTTAAATTCTTGAGTGCTAGAGAAGTATTCTGTGGGAGAATGCTATAGAAGACATTTGGTAAAGGTGAAATATACAATTTGATTCTTTAAGGTACTTCTGCTTTCTGTATGGATGTATAGAGGAATGGAGTTTCATTACAGAATAATTTATAAAACAATGTTTCAATATGATAAATATACATTATAGTTTGTTTCTTGCTGAGTAAAACTGGGCGACCCTCCATTTTTGACAGCTGCTTTAGTCAAATGTTATTACATATCAGACTCAGGAAGACGTCACTATCACTTTCTATGTAGAGAGATAATTTAAGGTTCAGAAGTTCCCACATAGAGCTGTTGAAAAAATGTTATCTAGCCACCCAGTGGTGCTTGTGTGCAACATGTGAACCCACACACACTTTGTATGGGTAGGTAGAGGAGGTTTTTTACCTGATAACTGCAATGATTTTCAAGTAATTTGTGCGTGAGTGGACAGTACAATGCAGTGAGATGTGAGGAGGGTTGTGTGACGTACAGGAGACGTTTTACTCTATTTTTAAGTACAACAACAAAGGGTGCCTCATTGCGTAAAAACAGATCCAATATATGGTATGTGGCATATACTCGCAAGAATATATGCCGCCTTTCAGGATATAGGTCTTTCAGTCTTATGGGTGCTATCAGAGGATGTTACCACACAGTATATATTTAGAAACTTTGCTGGTTGCTTCCCTCTGGTGACTAGAGATGTCCTTAGTAGATCTGAAAGATGTACCTCAAATGGACAAAGACAGAAACAAAAATGGGGTGCTAAATCATAGTATACTCCTGCATTTTGAAAAATTAGCACATTAAAAAACAGCTCAGTATCTACTTACATTTTGGAGTTTCCAGAAGAACACACACATATTGGTGAATTGGCAGACCAGCATATGAGGTCCCATTCAGTCTGGCCTGATTCGGATATCCCGGAGATCACTGAAAAATACAACTGTTGCACCAGGTTAATTAAGCTTGGTGTCTCTTCTTTCAAACCATCCATCTGGTAATTACAAAGGGTGGACCCTTTCCCCTTACAAATAAATGGGAAATTATGTTTTAATCTTCCCTCCCACCCCTTCTCCTGATGTCAGTATCTAGCTGACAGCAGGAGATCCCGGTCTGGGGACCAGCAAGCGGCTCTGCAGCAGAGCCGGAATCTCATTACTTAAAAAGAATTAATTCAGTGGAAAGGTCTACAAAGTGTTCTTGCAAACCAGGCACACTTTGTAGAGCTTTCCAGTGAATTAATTATTTTGCAGTAACACGACATTGGCTCTGCTGCAGAGCCTCCTCGAGTCATACGACTCGAATCTCCTGCTGTCAGCTTTACAGCTGACATCAGGAGAAGGGGAGAGTGGTGGGGGGGGACTTTGAATCCCTATATCTCTCAAACCTTAGCGGTTTCAGAGATAGGGTTTGTGGTAATTAGTTTCTTTTTTCAACCTCTACCTAACTCTAAATATTTTTTAGGGGACATTACCATCCCTTTAAATCTTATAAACACAACACAAAAAATAATACATAAAATATAAGGCTCAATACGTCTTATTGGCCATAAGTGGTCATTTCATTTGGAGCAGATCAAAACCTGAATGGGTGTCATGGCTCTTTTTAAATATTAATGATTGACACATGTCTTGTCACTGGGGCAAATCACAATGAAGGGTCAACCCTTATTAATAGTAACTATTTAGACCCTATATTGTATAAGATTTCCAAAGGACCTGTTCATACCTGCAATTTTTTGAATACTTAATGTGCAAATGTAGAAACTGATATAATTTAAGGTGGAACTAAAACTTTATTACAACTTGGGTTCATATGAAAGAGCTTTCAAAATCACCCGTATGATATGTTAGTAATTTTTGATTTACAGAAAAAATTAGATTTTTAACTTTATTTATTGGTCAGTTCATTCAAATTGGACAGTACAGGCTGCAAAGGAATGTGCCAGACACTATCATTCTACACTGCTCAGACAGTTTGGCACAGAGATGTGCCACTCAATACTGTGTAATTTTAGCAAACTGGCAAATTAATTAATCTAAATATCTAATAAACTATTTTTGACTAAAAATGACTAACATAGCATATAGGGGATTTTGGAAGCTCTTTCAAATGAACCTAACTTTTGTCATAAGGTGTTCGGCGCAAATCAAATATCTCCTTAAAGGGGATCTCTCACCTAAATACATGTAATGCTCATTAGTTAGAGCATTTATCTAAAACACTGGAAATATTGTTCATTGTATTAAAAAAGCAGTTACATGCGCAAAAATTACAGTTTAAAAAGTGTCCGGCAGCCTACTTCCAGTTTGCCGAACTTTGGCGACCAGAAGCAGCTCCGTCCCACTACCCATCATCCTCCCATGACGGAGGCTGTCTGTCACTAAGGTGGAGCGATCGTATTGGCTAGATATCGATCTCTGCCAATGCGATCGCACCACTTTAGTGACAGACAGCCTCTGTCATGGGAGGATGATGGGTAGTGGGACGGAGCTGCTTCTGGTCGGCAAAGTTCGGCAAGCCGGAAGTAGGCTGCCGAACACTTTTTAAACTTTAATTTTTACGCATGTAACTGCTTTTTTAATACAGTGAACAATATTTTCAGTGTTTTAGATAAATGCTCTAACTAATGAGCATTACATGTATTTAGGTGAGAGATCCCCTTAAACAAATTAGAAGGCACTGACTTCATACATCCAAGGCTTTTATAATTTACTTATTTATGTGTCTCTGTCCTGACCAGAAACCTAGCACTGTATTCCACACTTAACCCTTATGTTCTCAGTACTTCTCCCGTTACCACTTTAGATTGTAAGCTTTCGAGTTGGGACCCCATTTCCAGTGTTTCATTTTCCTAAGACATTGTCACCTTTATTGTCCAAACACTTAAACTGTAAAGCGCTGTGTAAACTTGTGGCACTAAATAAATTGTCATATTCATTAAAATATTACAGAATACCATCAGTTCTAAAAACAGACTATTAGCTAAAAAACATATATCAAGTAATCTTCTGCTTAATGCAGTTGATGATATAAATAAAATAAATAACTTCAACCAAAGACATGAATTTATTCAAAAGATGTGTAATGAAGTATAATTACAATATGATGATCATAGTGAACCTTGAACTGAAACTGTTGTTGCTTATATGATCTTGTGAAAGAGGAGAAATTTCATGTATACCTTTTCATTTCCATTACTCTGTTCTGTAATATTAATAACTGTTTCACCGAAGGGAACGATCAGCATTTGCTTTACGGCTCCTAGAGCCTCACATGTGTTAGTGCTGTTTAATTGTGCAGTTAGATTTTGACATCTTTATATCATCATTTGAATTTCTCCACAACCACTAAATTCTGATGGATTCCTCTTCTCTGCTTTTTCCCTGTAAATCCACCAATGATAATTAAAAGGCATGCAAATGAAGGGGATATGAAGGAACAGCATGAGCTGAGTGAGCTTGATGGGATTCGAGCAACTGACATCATCAGACTGAAAAAAATTGAGAACAAAGTATATTTCCATTTCCATAGCATTATTTTTTATGAATAGTATCTGATTTATTTTCTTTTCTTAATATGCCACTGTAAAACCCTAGGAAGCAGATCACCTTTAAAGGGATAGTAATGTTTCACAAAAACAGCAGCTCCAATTAATCTTCATAGTATTTGAGCCATAGAGAGTGTTATTTCAATACTGTCAGAGTAATTGAATGATGAAGTATCCCCCTCCCGCTCCTTTTACCTAGTGTAAGCCTCCTCCCCTCAGATGTGGAATCTGGTCCTGGGACCAGACAGCTCACAGCAAGCGACAATCTTCTTACTGTGAGCATAAGAAAAATCCTGCCCCTCTTGACAAGTTATTCAGGCTTTTCCTTATGCTAACTGAAGATTATCCATCCGGACAGTCTTGCTGTTCTGAAGTGAGCAGTGTTACATCAGTAAAAGGAGTGAGAGGGGGATACTTTATCATTCATTTACTCTTGAACTACAACTCTGTCAGTATTGCAGTAACACTCTTTATGGCTCAAATACTATGAAGATTAATTGGAGCTGCTTTTATTGTGAAACATTACTATCCTTTTAACCCCTTAAAGACCGTCCGCAAGTACACGCAGCCGGCACTTAAGGACCACGGACCTTTTTTTTTTTTATTATTTTATTTTTTTCCGGTTCTGGACTCCCCGAACGGCATGCAGCCGCGGGGGGAGCCTGGAATTCCATGACAGTCATAGTACGTCATGGGTCGTTAAGTCAGATCTACCCATGATGTGCTAAGACCGTCAAGGGTCGTTAAGGGGTTAAACAAAGATACAAGTGTAGAATTCTTAGAGGTCACTAGGGTTTTATGGCAGACAGGATGTTGATCCGGGAACTATCCAACTGCCTTTTGTAGTCAGGAAGGAATTTTTTACCCACTTGAGGCTTCAATAGTTTTTTTTTTTTTTTGCCTTCCCCTGGACCAATAAAGAGTTATGTGACATGGCATGGGCTGAAATTGATGGACAGGTGTCTGATTTAGTCTCATCACCTATGTTTCTGTGTTAATAAGAGATAACAAAACAACATTAGAACTGGTAAGCTTTGTGTCAGCGTTGTCATTTATTGGGCATTATTCATCAAGGAGCACTTCTAGAGCAAACCAACTGCACCACAGAGATGAAACTAAAATTCTGCATTGGGTATTTAACCCTTTTGAGTGCCAGAGGGGTGCACAACACATTGCTTTGCTGTACCCCGCTGGCACTCAAAGGGTGTCCTCTTGAATGCTAGAGTAACTCATTATGAAGCAGTGCTTTGGAGCCCTCTGTAGCATTCAGGGGGTTAAAAGTGCCATTTAAGTGGAAATGTTCTTTTCAGCCCTATAATGCAGTTGGTTTGGTCCAGAGACTCACCCCATAAAGAACTGTACATTGTTGATATTAAGCATTGGGGCAGTGGTGGATTATTCCACTGTTTGCTTAACTTCAGGCACAAATACAGCCAAAATCAATTATTATTTTTATCGTAAAAAATGTGGTATAATAAATACATCCCTTCTAGTGTACTTTTAGGCAACTGTTATATTTTAGACTACTCAACTATAGAGCAGCTGTTTTTCTTTCCTACACAGGTAATGTATCAGACGATGACTAATTTGGCACTCCTTTCACCAAACATTGCCATTAGAGAATGCTCAGTATGTTATTTAACATTCTTACTAATATTGGAGAGAAAAATGTGTCCCCAGGTGTCCTTACACCCTCTGGATTTGGGCCTAGGATATGAAGAATTGCCAAGTAGTCTGTACCCTTCTGAAAGTCCAGAAACAGCAGTCACTTTCTTTTTCACTGCAAGCAGCGACGTTGTTTAGAGGAGATGAAGTGGAATACTGGAGCCTCAATTACTGCAGCTCTCATTTGGAAGAGGGACTAAGCAAATGTATCATTTACTTGTAGTAGTCGATGTTTATAATAGTAAACAGCACTTTATTTAGTGAGTGGAGAAGATGAAGATGAAAGCTCAGTAGTCATTTAAAGCAAGACCTTGCCTATTTTCTAGTTATAATATATTGACCATCTCACAACCAGTGGGGCATGCATAATATTCATCAGCTGCTATACTGTGCCAACCTATTGGAAAGCTTGACACTCATTCTTATCCGATGGCAAGATCATATCTTGATTTAGACCAGGGATAGGCAATATTGGCTGGCTGGGGGTGAATTGTATAATCTGTTAGCTGGAGAGGCAACAGTTTTCTGCCCTTGCTTTAGACTGTGCCTGTGCTTTCTCCCAGTTCCTCTTATAGTCAGCTGGTGAGCTATTTACCTCTCTCATCCTACCATCCTCCATCCCTCTTACCTCCACCATTCTACCGTACATCAATATACCTCTGTTAGGTCTCCGCCTTTTACACTATGTCTTTCTGTTCCTAATTGTCTGTCCGCATTCTTCTCCCCCACTATAGTTTCATTTATGTTTCCACCTCTTTTCTCTGTGTCTCCATTTCTATGTTTAATTCCCACATTCTTTTTTTCTGGTTTAATGCCCAGGCTTCTCCGTCTCTTCTTGTTGCTTCTATCACCCCCACTGTCTCTGTGTTTTACCCATCTACCCCACCGTCTGTGTTCCAATCTCCCCCCAGTGTCTCTGCCCCAATCCCTTCCACAGTCTCTGTGTGCCTTTTATCTTCCCACATTATCTTTATCTTCCCATCCCCCACTGTCTCTCACCACTATCTCATCCACCCATCTGTGCCATCCTCATCTTCCCTCTTGTCTAGGCATCCCCCTTTTACCCAATGTCTGTCAGCCATCACATCATCCCCATTATCTGTCCAATATTAAGATATTAGTGACGGGTCCAGTGAGATTGTAGAGGGGAGTTTGAAGAAGCCCAACTCTTACTGCAAATGCAAAAGGCTTCTCGGTCAGGAAATGTAATCGTAATGGGAGGTTTCAACTAACCTGAAATTGACTGGAGAAATATGACTTCCAGCAAAAATATCAGAAATACTTTTTAAAGTACGGCTAACGACAAGTTCATGTCCCAACTAGTAGAGGAACAACTAGAAAAGAGGACTTGCTGGTGCTAGTGCTCTCAAACAATTCGGACATGGTAAACAGTATACAAGTGAGGGAGCTGCGTGCTCTGCAGTCATGCGCAGTACAGACTGCCTGCGCCACGGCTGATAACGGAGCAGGGCACTCCGAATTCGGACTGTAGTCCTCTCTGCGCACTGTGGCCTGTGTACACGGGCTCTTCAACTAGTATGATATAATCAAGTAATTCACAGTAATACATTAACAGACAGTGCAGGCACTAATTTTAGTGTTTCATGAGGAAGTTAAAGTAAAAGTCAGACTGCATCCTTTTTTCTCTTTTTTTTTAAACCACAACATAAAAAATGTAAAATGTACAAAGAGAGCGTGCAACTAGCATTGTGCAGATTCAAATGCAAGATGTGGCACATAGTTCTGGTTTATACTGGTGCAGTTCATGGGGCGAGTGCAAAATGTTGCAAAAACTCCTAACCTATATTTAGTTAGAACATAGGGGCTGAGATGTATGTACAACTTGTACCACCACAGAAAAGAAAAAAGAACTTTGGCACAAAAAAACGAAAACAAATCTAAAATAGCCCCATTATTTTTAACCCCTTAACGACTGGCGGTCCTGGGACGTTTCCATCCCATAAGGACCACATTGACCCACGTGGACGCGCCGGTACACGTGACCTGTTGCGTGTATCGGCGCGTCACTATGGGTCCTGATAGAGACCGCTCCGATCTTGGAGCGGTCAATTTCAGGCCCTATTTTTACTTACAGCGCTCCCGGTAGAGCCCTGTAAGTAAAAAGTACGTGACGTACTATGACCGTCATCGGTCCTTGAGTATTTCAAGGACCGTGACGGTCATAGTACGGCACATGTCGTTAAGGGGTTAAGCAACAAGCACAAACACCAAAAAATAAAATAGGTTGATACAACTTTATATATTATGGTTGTGCAGCTAGCATATGTAGAAAATAAAACTGTAATGCTATTTCTCTAAATATAATCTTAAACATGCTTTCTAATTTATATGCAAATGACATGTTGAGAGAACATGTATTTAATGTTGGTTGTACTATTTGTATTGAGAGATAAGAGCAAGTGATTGTGATGATGAAAAACCACTGCTCTTGTATCCAGAATGGCCGTTATCAGGAGGAGATGCAGTAAGGTGTCATAAAGTGGTGATAAAGTGGACATGACTTCTCCAGTGATATCACTTCTCCAATTCCTGTGTTATTCTATGAAGCCAATGCATTAATCCCTTACCGCCCAAGGACGTATATGTACGTCCTGAGTGGTTGTCCCCAGTGGACAGAGGACGTACATGTAAATCCCGGAAGTCACTTGGGGTTAAGATTGCTCCAGTTTGGGTTAAGATTGCTCCAGTTTTGGAGATCTTAGTGCATAGGCTGTGTAGAATAACACAGTAATTGAGAAGTGATATCACTGGAGAAGTCATCTCTGCTTTATCACCTCTTTATCACGCCTCCCCCCTTATGTCAGACCACTCACAGATCATCTGGGACAAACACATGGGAGCCCTGGAAAAAGCAGCTCCCTCAGAGAATACAACATATAAAACTAGATTATAGGCCTCAGAAAACAAATAGAGATGTTAGCATGAAGTACAGGGCTTTTAAGTGTATATAACCAGTTTATCTTTAGGTCTTAGTGCCGTATGCGTCTGTCTCATCTACATCTCTTTGTTGAGTTATTTCCTATTACACTTGAAATAACTCAGCTGCGATATGCAATTGAGAGAGACTCATAGGCTCAGGTCATGTGTAATGTTAGCTACACAGGGAATACAAAGGGTTTTGATCGGTGGTGGATTTGCATCAACCCCTGGCCTTACATGATAGAAACGTCTCCAAATACAATGCTTTGCAATGCAATACAGACTACTCTAGTATGTAAATGGTAAAACCTGAACAAACCTGGGTGTGTCTCTATCAGTGGACGGTGGAACAAGGCTAGGATGTCAGGTGGTTTATATGTGATACTGTGTCTAGAAGTGGTCAGTGGTGCAAGACTGGGTTATCAAAAAATGTATGTCTGGTTTTGTAGTTACCAGTGGAACAAGGCTGGGGAAATAAACAGTGTATGTGTGGTTCTGTGACTACCAGTGGTCAGTGGAACATATATTGTATGCATGTTTCTGTGACTACCAGTGGGATAAGGTTTGGGTGTCAGACAGTGTATCTGTGGGTTTTTTGACTAAAAGTGGGACAGTGGTGCACCTACCCGAATGCCTAGCAGCCAGTGTTGCAGCCCCTTTGGAGGGAAATGTTTAGTATGCGGACCTCAACCATATTTAAATTTGACATGCCTGATCTAAGGATTTAATAAGTTTATGCTCCAGCTTCCTTAACCCTTAAAGAACCAGTGGTAAAGCAATGTATTACACACTCCTCTGACCTGTAACATGCTAATTACAGCTACGTCAATGCTAGAGACCACTCTGGCATTCAAGAAGTTAAAAATCCAATGTAAATCAGTAGGAATTTGGATAATTTCTATTTTTCCCATGATGCAGTTGGTTTGCTTGAGAATTGCCCATATTCTTAATACATAACCAGTGTTTTACTTTATAGAAGTCTGCATTTTAGCATTTTTCTTTCTGCTCCTTTTCCCGTTTGTGTGAACTCACAGGCAGTTTTTCCTATTGATATCAGAGAGAATCTGTACCACAGCACAAAGTAAGATTAGCAACCATAGTATGAGTGCTAGAGACAACATTAAATATTTACAGACTATCAAAATGATCTGTAATGTGGTTTAGAACCTTATATTGAAAGGCAGAATACAGGTGTTCATTAGCATTGTAAATCCACAATAAGCATTAAGCTGTTGCATTATATTACATATTAAGCTTTGCCACTGTTGTGACCCTGTGGTTAATCCATACACCTTAAGAGAAAACTGTGCACACCTGCAATTAGACTTACACAGTTCAACAACAAGTTTTTCAATGAACCTCATTATAACAGGACAAACCACCCATTTGCCATTTATATGAGATGAATTAACTGTTCTAGTGCCAGAGGCAGCTTCCCAAGCATCTACAACTTTCGCCTTTTGAGTTCTAGAGAGTTGTCGAATGCATTGCTTTGCAATGTGTTGGATATCCTTCTGGCACTCAAGGGTTTAAGAATTTCCCTACCTTTTTAGAAAAGCATTTTGTAACTCTTTGAACGCCCTCTGGCATTCAAAGGGTTAAACTCCCCTTGTCCCATCAGCCCAAGTGACGACAATTTGCAAAAACTAAACCATTTGCCAAAACATAGGGGACAACTAAAAATGTCTTACACTTCCATTGATCTAATTTAACTCATTCAGTGCAAGAGAGGTCTCCAGTGCATTCAGTCTCAGCTGTGCTGGCCACGCCTACATTTTGAATTGTGGGTGTAGCCAGAGCAATCTCAGCGCTCCTGCACCTATGCCTCGATTCAATTGGGTACGAAGCCAAAAAAACAGCCAGTGGCATTTTTTCAAGCATGGTAAGCAATGCAATAATCTGTGTTATGAAGGAAAAAAAAACATGTCAGGTGCTAAATTTATGCCCATTGAAACAAGTGAAAACTAGTCTCCCATTCCTATTCAATTCCATGTGTTAGGCATTAACATGTGTTAATGGATCCACTCAAACGGGTGAAAATCTGCACCGTGTTTTTGGCCGATGAGTCCCTTAATGCATCTGAAAACTGCAGACGCAGGAATTGAAAATGAATTGAAAATGAAAATTAAAGGTATAGTAATGGTTAAAATTAAGTGTATTTAATATTGTAGCCCTTAAGAAAATATTAACAATGATGTGAGTCTTATCACTAAAACCTTTATGATTTGAGAGATATACATTGCTAAAGTTACCTCCTGATAGAAGTCAGTGCTCTAGCTGACAGCTGCAGAATCCGGTCATTTGACCGGATAGAGGCTGTTCAGCAGAGCCAAAATCACATGATCTCGACATTAATACTTCCTTGGAACAGTCTACAAAGTGTACGTGGTTTGCAGGATGTGCCTGGTTTGCAGCATTAATCCACCATGGTGCTGGAATCATTCCTTAAGGATTTTGGTCTATGCTGACTTGATACCATTAAGCAGTTCCTACAAATTTGCTGGCCACACATTCATGCAAACTTCCTGTTCCACCTCATTCCAAAGGTTCTGTATTGGACTGAAATCTGAGAACTGTGCAGGCCATTGTAGTGAACTGAAGTCATTGATAAATGAAATGGCACGTTATCATGCTGGAAGTATCCATTTGAAAATGGGCAGACTGTGGCCATAAAGGGATGACACTCACAGCATTTTAGTGGATCCAGCATTGAAAGGGATAATTGAGTATTCAATATCTTAATGTTTTACTATAGACTTAACACTCAATTATCTTGTGCAGGAATAGTAGTGTCAATGTCAATGTGTACCAGCCAAAGACTTCTCTAATTCTCCAAATGATACAAACAAAGAATTTTGTAGCTGCACCAAAACATATCTTCCAGACACAAAGTATTCAGATAAAAACAACAATTTCTTTATTGTATCCAGCATATATGCAACACCGAGTATAAAAGTATGCAAATGTAACGAAAGTTTACAGACCATGAGACGTCTTCATGAGCAGGTGTGAGCTGACTGATCAACGCGTTTTGCGTATTACAATGCTTAGTCGTGACCTAAAAGTTTTAAAGCGCATTGATCAGTCAGCTCACACCTGCTCATGAAGATGTCTCATGGTCTGTAAACTTTCTTTACAATTGGATACTTTTATACTCGGTGTTGCATATATGTTCAATACAATAAAGTAATGGTTGTTTTTATCTGAATACTTTGTGTCTGGAAGATATGTTTTGGTGCAGCTACAGAATTGTTTGTTTGTGCCATAAAGGGATGCACATGATCAGCAACAATGCATAGTTATGCTGTGGCATTCGTATGATGGCCAGTCAGTATTAAGGGGCATAATGTGTGCCAAGAAAACATTCCCCACACCATTATACCACCACACTGTACCATTGACACAAGGCAGGATCAATCCATGGATTTCTGAATTTTATTCCAAATTCTAACCCTACCATCTGCATGTCACAGACAAAGTTTTTCCAATCTTCTGTTGCCCAGGTTTGGTCACTTGCCCATGTAGGCTCATCTTTCTGTTCTTTGATTACATGAGTGGAACCCGATGTGTTCTGCTGCTGTAGTCCAGCCTCTGCAATTTTCATTGCTTTGTGCATTCATTCACATCTACGTGCTACTGTTGTAAAGAGTGGTTATTTGAGTATTTGTGGCTTTTCTGTCAGTTTGAAAGATTCTAGCCATTCTTCTCTGTCCTCTCTCATTAACAAGGTGTTTTTGTCCACAGAGATGCCACTCACTCGATAATTTTTATCGCACCAGTCTCTGTAAACTCTAGCGACTGTAGTATGTGAAAATCCTAGGATCTACCATATGTGGCACCAACATATGTGGAGCACTATCTCTCTCTCAAGATCAGAAATGTCCAGGTGCTTAGTCCCCAAATAGATAATATTATCCGTAAGAAAAGGACAGCGCCGTGGGACTTATTTGTTTGGCAAAAATAAACCTGAATAAAACCATTTTTGCCAGTGAAACAATTCCCATTGGTGCTGCCCTTTTCTTCTGGATGTCTCTGCCCCATCCACCCCAAATCCATCATATTATAGCTTAATAAAACTCCCATATATTTGTGTTTTTATTGCCTCAATTTGTAGTGTGTAAATGTTCTGGATTGACTGAACACGACCAAATTACGCTTTAAACAAAAGCACAGCTGATTGTTGATGGTTGAGATGTGTTTGCTGCTAACATGAGAACAGGGTCAACTGAGGCAGATGAGCATTTGTACCTCTGCTTTAATGTGTGAATACAAATACTAAGAATTCTTTTTTTTTGTAACATCCTCAAACTACTAGGCATGCATCTTCCTAGAAACAGCAGCCAAGTCTTCCATTAATAACACATTTCCTAGAAAGTGAAAGTAAGTGTTAATCTACGTTTGTGTTTACCTATTGTTTCTACTAAAAACAAAATTAAAGAAATAAAGTAACATAAACTATTGATTCCTACAGCCCTATGAATAAAAGCAAAATAGGGTAATTCTGGAGCAGGCCAGCATTTGCCAGAATTCCCTTTGATTTAAATGGGGCTTTTAATCTCTTTTTAGATGCATTGGAGACCCGTTTAGTATCTTTAACCCCATGAATGATAGAGAGGTCTCTCAACACATTTCTTCTCAATCTTTTTTGGGACCTATTTAGCATTCAAGGCATTTTGAAAATTCCATTGAGATTAGTGAGCATTTTTCTCTGTCATCCAATACAGGTTACTGGTAACTCTACTGGTAACTCTGGGTGGGCGATCCGCCCCTCTAATTGTAGGCAGGAACAATTCTAGAATTGTATGCAGGGGGTGGAGCCTACCTTCCCTCCTTGGCTGCAGCTAGCCAACTAGCTCCAGAAAAATTTGTTCCTTGGTGAAGACAACACTGGCAAGCAAACAGTTCTGCTATAGCTTTAGAAGTTTTTTATTTTTCTGTTAGAAATGGAATACCACCATTAGGCGGATTACCATAATTGACAATGCCCTTAGATGTGGCTAGCTCAGTAACCATGTGCTTTTTGTGGATCTTAAGCCCTGGGGGGGAAATCTTGGCTACAAGTTCTTTCCTCAGGAGTTGCCCACCGAGGCTTTTTCTTAATACATGGTAGTCTGAAGACAGAAGATCTGCAGGAAAGGTGAGCAACCCTTTGAGTGCTGCAGGTCCATATGTCCCACAGTACCCCTCCACACAGGGGTTTTTCATTTGGAGTTCCTATTGCACACTCCTGCACTCATTGGGTATATCTGTATGTCTGTTGGGTGTTTGGAGCAGGTTTATGTGGTGTTTAACCCTTTAACTGCTGATTTTGCATTCATTTGAGGGGGTTTCCAACACTTTTCCTACTGGTTCAGTGTTTTTGGGTATTCTAACATGTTCTAGTGATGTTTCATGTCTTTTAGTTTTACACTTTCAATTTTGTAAAATTTGAGTTCCGTGTGCTTTACCACATAGGCGCCATTGCTCCATTCACTATGGGACTGTACAGTTTGAGACATATCTCTGCAACAGTTTAACCTAGCGACTTCAGAGATGGCTCATTTTACTTGTCTGCCCTTGCTCTATCATCCTGTTCATGTTTCTAGTGTGTTGGGGGGCTCAGGTGGCTGTGGGCACTGTTTGGGGTACTTTTCTGGGAAAACTACATATCCCATAAGCGCTTGCTTCGCACGTTTTTTTCTGATTGGCTCCCGCCGCGGTAGCCATTTTGTGCTATTTCCAGAATGAGTATCCTATGCAGGGCTTGGACTCTCCTTCTCTCCTCTGCTGATTAACCCTTTGCCTGTCAGATAAGTCTATTTTAGCAATTTCTGGGGTGAAACTTTAATTCTATACTCTGTAATTGGGTGATTTCTTATACAGTAAGGTTATTTGAAACTGTGAAAATGTCTATACCATTGGAGCTTGGGGCCAGACCTAAGACTAAGGATGTTGGGGTCTCTGTATCCCCTATTGTGCATTGCTCTTCCTGTCATTCAGGGTTACCTAGAGAATTCTCAGGTCATTTATGCCCAGCATGTTCTGATGTCCCTGAGAGTCTCCCAGGGACCTCCAGCCATGCATTAGAGCCAGTTTGGGGGCAAGAGTTCAAGGCTGCTACTAGGGACCTGAGGTCCACATTGCAACTCTTTCCATCCCAGTTACAGGGGGTTTTTCATTCTTGGCAGACCCCCTCCTTAGTCAAGTCTTCCCTGCCAAAGCCTCAGGGTGTACCTGACATGTCAGATTCCTCTGAGGAGGAACTACTGGTGGATTCAGATGTTGAGGAATGTTCTGCGGTGGGCTCCTCTCAGTTTTTTGGGGACCCTTCTGAGGCTGATCCTGAGCCCTTGGCTGAGGGCCTGATCAGGGCTGTTTTAAATACCCTAAACATTCCCTTAGTGCAGGAGGTTCCTTCTGACCCTTCTGATGTATTTCAGGAGCCTAAAAAGACCCTTACTTGCTTTCCACCTAACCCCACTCTTGACCGCCTTGTGTCCGAAGAGTGGAAGTCTCCTGACAGGAAACCTTCTGTACCAAGAAATTTGCCAAGCTTTATCCCTTTTCTGAGGCTGCACTTGCTCAGTGGGTTCATCCTCCTAAAGTGGATGTTCCTATCTCCAGGCTATCCAAGTCTACTGCGTTGCCAGTGTCTGATGTGTCTGCTCTAAAGGACTGGACTGACAAGAAACTTGAGGTCTCCCTCCCTTTGCAATGCGTTGCGTACCCCTTTGGTACTCAAAGGGTTAAAGCTGTAACATTATTTCTTTTTTATCATATGTGGAACATAGAAACCTATGGGTAAAGTATCCTCAGGAGGGGAGGGCACTTAAATCCACTTCAACCCCCACCATACATGCTCAATTTTAAAGGGACAGTAATGTCCCAAAAAAATATCCAGTTTTGTAGATTTAAAAAAAAATATATATATATATATGCTCCAAACCCGATCTCTCAAACCACTATGGTTTGAGAGATATAAGTATTCAAAGTTCCCCCCTCCCTCCCCTTCTCCTGATGTCAGTGTCTAGCTGACAGCAGGAGATACCGGTCAGGGGACCAGCAGGCTGCCCTGCAGCAGACCCGAGATCGCGTTACCTATAAAGTATTGATTCACTGGAAATGTCTACAAAGTGTGCTTGCAAACCGGGCACACTTTGTAGATATTTCCAGTGAATTAATTATTTATAGATAACGAGATCCCTATACCTCTCAAATCGTATCGGTTTGAAAGATCGAGTTTGGAGCATTTTTTTTTTTTTTTTTTTAAACTCTACAGAACTGGATTTTTTTTTGGGACATTACTGTCCCTTTAAAACTAACCTTCCAGAGGAGTAGAAGCAGAGCAAAGCCTTCTTTTTGTTCTATTCTGCTAGGATAAGACTGTGTAATACCCGATTAGGTGAGCTCTTATCTCGGGCCTCTCTTCACAGTATGAATAACCCTAAATTACTATTTTCTATTCCTCTGCTTCTCAAAGAGGTTTCTTTTCTTTTACATTTAAATTCAATGCCTTTCTGGCAAGTCATTCCTTGCCTTTTACATCTACTGCATTTATAGTTTACTTCTGAAATGGTGTTTTATTTGTGGTCCCGGGACCACAAATCTCCATAGGATGGTGTAGCAACAGCGCCACTGTACAATTTCAGGCCACTGTGATATTGCACTTAAAAAATTCAACTTTGAAAATTAATAACTTTTGAATGAAACACGTTTCAGCAGTGGGAGTACTCTTGTTTTACTCAGGGGGATAAACCCTACAACATATTTTTTTTTACATTTTAAGTATTACTATCCCTTTAAAAGTCACATTTAAATCAGTGGGAAGTTTGCAAAGTGTTATTTGTCCCCTGTGGTACAATTGGTTTGACACAGAATTACTTGATTTTAATAATTTTTTTTAATGTTTTGGTCCAATTTTATGTAGACAGATAATGTAAGAATACTTACTTTATGTTGTGCAACATGTTTGAATGTGATGTGGTGGTACTATTGACACATGATGATAAGGTAGTAGATCATATTAGGCTGACTATGAAAAAAGTAGATCCCATGTCACTAAAACCTATTAACCCCTGTCCTAACCCCTTGGCTCCAACACGTTGCTTTATAGTGTGTTGCGAGATCTCTAGCATCCAAAATGATTTAAAAAAAGCCTGTAAACTGCTAAATAAACTGACAACCATAAACTAGAAGCACTGGGATTTCCTAGCCACAAACTCAAAACTTGACACTCTAGGTGGTTGTCTACTCTACTAAATGGGATATCCAGCCCTGACCATGTGTATTGGTTTTGTGATTTTGATTGTGATACCTAAGAATGACTATGTATTTGACTATTTGTACTCTTCATTATGGTCTGGAAAAATGACCTATACAATGTTAAAGCTTCCCTGAAAATTCAAGAATCCTTTAGAAATGTCACCCACTGTTGGGCGACCTACTAAACTGCACATTAACCATGTTACTGGGTTGAAAAGGGTGACATCAGAATCTTGCCTGCATCAAAAGGGTGAGATTCTCATGCTGCGGGCTTAAGCGTCACTCATTTGAGCGCCCGCATCATTCTCATAAACATATCTTTCTGATATGTGTGTCTTCATAGGAGGACTATAGAAATGTCGCCATGAAGTCAGAAAAGGTCTGTGTACTCCTACTCTCCTTTCCCTCACTGTCTGCAGCTCATAATAATAAACAAAAAATCATATGACCATCTGCAAAGACTCAGGTGCGTAATTCACCCCTACATCATGTGCACGTATTGAAGCAGTATATTTAACTACTGTAGGGGTGAATTGGGTGCTTGTGTCTTTGCAGATGGTGTAGGAGTACACACAGAACTTTTCTGACTTCATGGCATCATTTTTATAGTCCTCCTATGAAGACACACATATCAGCAAGGTATGTTTATGAGAATGATGCGGGGCACTCAAATGAGCGACTCTTAAGCCAGCGACATGAGAATCTCGCCCTTTTGATGCAGGCGAGATTCTAATGTCCCTCTATCATGACAAGGCATGAGTTGGCCCTCTGGGTTGTATAATTTGTTTGTTTGCTGACCTGTATGTTATTCAAAGTGCACCAGTCCTAGGCCATAAAATTAGCTGAGTAGATAACATCACCAGAAACTGAATGAGTAGATCAACGGAGCAGAACAGAGTGTCATAAAAAATATTGGACCCTCTGCTCTGGTGGGGTTCATCCAGGGGACAGTCAAATATTATGAAATAGGGAGAACATGTATATATAGTGTAAAATGGTTCAATACAAATATGTGTTTAGAATGTCCAGGTTTTACCCTTGTGGGGGGTACCAAACATGCCAGGGGGAGGTGTTCCTGCTACAGGAATATCTACTTTGCAACCAGTTACACCCAGCATGTTTGGTGTCCAGATATTCACACAGATATGAGGAATATGATTATTATAATATTATAGAGGTGTGCTGTGGGTTGCATGTTTTGGGAAGCCTTATGATTTTTCAGGTAGAACTCTGCAGTAACATCCTTGACAGGTCTGATTGAGTGGGCTGTAAACAGTCAGGCCAGACCCCTGACTCTCCCAGGTAACACCCAGGGGGTCTAACCTCTTAGAAGCAACTGTGGACTCCTATTTAATATGGGTTTTTGGATAAAAACAGGGAATTTCTTTGTAACAACTGAAGGGGGAAATACCATCTGAAGTTCCCAAGGACTCTTAAAATATTGGTAATTGTATTACCAATTTATGGACTGTTTTGCTTATGTGTAATCTTTATTTGTGTATGTCCATTATTTCTGTATTTTTGTACCCAGTACTGTGAAGCCTTTTTCAGATTAAATGTTCAATTAATCAGCTCTTGTCTCTGTCTCTAAAATGAACTCACTATGAAGGAAGCTCATGTAGCTCACGTTACTAAAGGTTTAATTCTATGTCTGATTATTAAGGTGATTTTGTACTGTAATTCTGTTGTGTTTGGGGTAACTTAAGACGACCAGATATAAAGTCTTGGTGGTGGCAGCAAATTGTAGTACTGGGGAGATAGTGCAGGAAGGATTCCAGGGGTTAAGGTTGCTAGGAATAGTAACAGGGAACCAGGAGTCTGGTATTGTTAACCCATTCCCTCCCACACTCTCCCCACTGTCTCAGCAGGGCCTATAGCCCTAGCTTGTGACACCCCCTTTTCATCCCAGCGACATGGTTAATGTGCCGTTTAGTAGGTCGCCCAGTAGTGGCCGAGATTTTCGTAGTAAACCTGGACTGGAATCCACTGATATAGAATATGATCTGCTAATTTTATAACCAAACTGTTCAATTTATGAAATGCAGTATCTGCAAAGCTATGTCGATTTGCAGCTTTATAGATATAAACAGCAATTCACTTTACTCTATTGGGGTTATATAATAATTACCTCCTTAGGAGTCATTTGTTTTACTTTGTTTCACTGATAACATTAATGTTGAGGTATGATTGCCATATACAAGCAGGTGAAGGTTTTTGTATTTGCACAGTGTTCAGTGCTCATGCTGTTCATGTATAGAAGACACCTTTACCACACACATTGTTAGCATGGCAGGTGTTTCAAATCAAAGCAAATTATTTAGCGGGTGAAAGTTTTATTATCACTGAAGGCAGCCTTGATAAGCATATGATAACAGATTTCTTTGACAGATGCTGATTTTCTCTAACTGCTGCCTCTGACAGTTTGTAAGATGGTACAAAAAGCAGTCTTGGAGAGTTGCACACCAAGAGCCAAAGAGTGGCAATTCTGGAGCAAATCAGCTGTACCATAGGAGACATATCAGAAGTTCATAGATTTATGCTGTTATTATCAAAGGAAGCACGAGTTGCTGTATTTGTTTATGTGGATTGTTCTGTAGACTGTTAACCCCTTAAGGACTGGCCACGCACACACAGTGCGGTCACTTAAGGACCAGGGACCATTTTTTTTCCAGAATCGGATTCCAGACACCCCGAACGGCATGCAGCCGCGCGGGGAGCCCAGAATTCCATGACGGTCTAGGGCCATCATGGGTCCTTAAGGATATAACAACCCATGACGGTCCAGGACCGTCATGAGTCCTTAAGGGGTTAAACACACACCACACTGATCCAAACACACACTCCTCCTGCAAACATTCCTGCTTTTCATTGTAGTCTGTCCCCAGCTGCATGAACCGGTGACATGTTACATACATGAGAAAAAGCATGACAGAGTACTGTATCATACAAAGGGTTAAATATGGCTTTGGGGGCAGCGGGAGGGCAGAGAGAAAGAGGACGAAGGGCTGGGTAGAGTGAGGTTTGGACTGAGTCCTGACTGAGGGGTGTTTGGGATACAGTGATGTATTAACACTTTGAGTGCCAGAGGGGTACGCAACACATTGCTTTGGAATGCATTGCGTACCCCTCTGGCACGCAAAGGGTTAAAGGAGATCTATCACCCCTATACAAGTTTGTCTTAATATGCAGGTTGCATAGCGACTAGGTGTAATATTGTATCAGTTTCTGCTTTTAAAACACTATTTGGTCGAAATCTAATGAATAAATACTGCCCTGCACCTACTTCTGGACAGACTGCATTTACCTGCTCTGTACCGCAGTCTGTCACTCTGCCTCTCTTTCCCTCCCTCTATCCAGCCTCCTCTGGTGACAGAGGCTTTCTGCCTGTAAGCTGGAGAGCTCTCATTCTCTAAAGACCGCTCCAGCTTACAGGCAGAAAGCCTCTGTCATTGGAGGAAGCAGGATAGAGGGAGGAGGGGAGCAGAGGCAGAGTGACAGACTGCGGTACAGAGCTGGTAACTACAGTTTGTCCAGAAGTAGGGCGCAGGGCAGTTTGTATTCATTAGATTTCAGCCAAATAGAGTTTAAAATTAGAAATTGATACAATATTACACCTAGTTGCTATGTAAACTACATATTAAGACAAACTTGTATAGGGATGATAGGTCCTCTTTAACCTTGCTAATGAGTTTTTACTGAAGTGGGCAATAGCTGGGTTAGTGAACGTGACTGCTGAATGCACAGCATAGCTTGTAGAGTGCTTCAGACAGAGGGTTACGCAGGAATAAATAGGTAATTAATGTTGGAATTGTCAGCAGGGTTTAGGCCTGATACATGCCTACTGCAACACACACACCCACTACGTACTTGCTCCTGTTCTGCTGAAGACAGTTCAGTAGTAAACGTAATCCTCTGGGTTCAGTCCATCCTCCAGAAGGAAGGATTACATTTATTACTGAACTCAAAGTCTAAAGAACAACAAGAGCAGGCAAGTAGTGGCGGTGCTACATGTATCCAAAACATATATATTTTCCTCCTTCCTTACCTGACTCGACTTCAGTCTACAGAGAGAGAGAGAGATGATGGGGTACAGATATTACTTCACATTGATTTAAATTTTTATATAACTTAAGGTTATTGAATATTTTTGAAGTAAAGAAGGGAAGGGGGTAAAAACTAAGAAATAGGGGTAGGGAATACATCATTTTACATGCAAGTTAAGGCAGCTGTGGGACTGATTGCAATAAACTGATGAACAGTGGTAGTCCACTATAAAAGCAGGCCAAGTATGTACTAAGACTAAGTGAAGTCTCAGCTCAGGAAAACAAACCATTAGCTAATCTAAATAGTATATAGAGCATTGATACATTTTGGTATAGATCCGCCTGTAATATAATGAACAAAGGAATAAATGTTGAGACCAATTTGTTGGAAAGGCTGTTAGATTCAGGAAAGGA
The DNA here is from genome assembly GCA_037306005.1 of Rhinophrynus dorsalis. Classification (NCBI taxonomy): domain Eukaryota; kingdom Metazoa; phylum Chordata; class Amphibia; order Anura; family Rhinophrynidae; genus Rhinophrynus; species Rhinophrynus dorsalis. The sequence goes on from CM074723.1 coordinate 413,856,931, forward strand.
GAAAGAAGAGAAGGAGGACAGAGTGAATAGGAGTGAATAGGGAGAGAACAGTCTGATGAAAAGGATATGTGAAGGAGAAGAAGCCATAACACAACATCTGGACCTCGATAGACCCATAGAAGGGGGAAAGGGGAAAGTCATAGCGGAGAATCAAAACAATCGGGGCACAAGAGGTGGGTAAGAAGAAAAAAAAAGGGCGGGAGGGGACAACTATAGGAAGGGAAGGAGAGGTGTAAGGAGGGAACCATGGAGCACACTCAGATTTAGTCCTGCTTTGACCTTTGTAGGTCGTGGTATGTCAGCCATGGCTCCCACACCAGAGAAAAGCTTTCTTGGGAGTTAGACAGGAGGGACATCAATCTCTCCATAGAGTAGATCTTCCAGATAGCCCCCAGTAAGGCCTGGCGATCCGGGAGCCTGGGCTGCTTCCAGTAGGAGGCCAAAGCATTCCTGGCTGCTAGGAGCATATGCAAAATCAGTTTGAGGCTATTGTTGGGCACCTCCAGGGGTCACAGCCCCAGAAGGAACCACCAAGTCTCTGGTGATGAGGGAAAGGATATCATGGCTGATATTAGAGAGATTTCCATTGCCCAGAAGTTCCTGGCCACCTGACAGGTCCACCAGATGTCAAAGATTGGGATTGTCCCAGAAATATCACATGTAATTGTTCGGGCCAGATACCACGTATACAACAGTGTATATGCCCATGCCCTTTCTTTATGGAGGATGCATATAGAGCTCCTGGACGTGGCAGACCAGATTTTCTGCCAAGATTCCATAGGGAGGTCTGAGCCTGTGTCTACCTCCCAAAGCAGCATGTATTTGGTCTTACCATCATCTGTGGCTGGACAGATCCTCATGTATATTCGGGATACCAACCCAGCCACACTCGATTCTCCCCTACAAAGCTTTTCAAATCATGTTAAGGCAGTGGGGGGACCTGTTGGGGCCACCGATTTGACAAAATGAGTGACCTGTGAATACCAAAATAGCTCAGAAGAAGGGAAGTCATAGACAGCCACGAATGGGGTCAAGTGGTCCCCATCAAAGGAATACCCTATGTGCAATAGATAGACAAGGCACCAGCGAGCAAAGGCTCTTGAGTTGAGGCCAGGTTGAAATGCAAGGTTATCAAACACTGGCATCAAACGAGAGACTGGATGTGTCAGTGATTTTTTAAGCTTAACTGAATCCCAAAGGCCCAAAGAATGAGAAATAGTAGGCAGAATAGCCGAAGTAGAGGGTCTAGCCACGCGTGACAGCCACAGCAGATGCATTATTAGGACAGGGCGAACCCCGGCTCGTTCATTGTTTACCCAAGGAAGTTGCTTATATGTTGTATGCCATTCAATAATTGGGCCAGCTGGTCCACCAGGAAGTAAGAATATAAATGGGGCAACCCCAGGCCCCCGCAGGTCTTGACTGTGGACATAACAGAAAAATAAATTCTGGGCATGTCCCCCACCCAAACAAATCTCATAATATGAGCCTGCAAAGAGTGCAACGCAGTTACATGAGCCGGGATAGGTAGGATTCTACTGAATTAACTCTGCCTAGCCAAGATATATTGTACATGCTCCATCTTGCTAGGTCGGCCTGTAGAGTCTGGATCAAAGGAGGATAGTTAGCGGAGTAAAATGTAGAGAGAGAGAGGTGGTCAGCTGGATTCCTAAATAACAAAAGTGTTTACTAGGCCAGCTGAAATTGAAATTCTATGCCAGCAATTGTTTGGTCTGAGACAGAATATGTATAGTCAACGCCTGTAACTTGTATTAATTCGGAAACCAGAAAGGTCCTGATAGTGTCTCCACTCTTGAAAGAGATTGGGAAGTGACACTAATGGCTGGGACAGCATGAGAAGGATGTTGTCTGAAAACAGGGAGTGCTTGTATTCCACGTTTCCACTACAAATACTAGAAATGTTTGCGTTCGCCCTGATATGGGCTATGAGAGGTTCAAGACTTAGAATAAACAGAAGAGGTGAGAGCTGATATCCCTGGTGGGTGACGCTATGTATGGGTAAAGGGAGGATAGAAACCCTTTCACCGAGACCCTTGCCGAAATGGAAGAGTAGAGTGCCCAGACAGCTAGAAGGAAATGCTTTGGAAAATGAAAATGACGTAGGACTGCAAGCATGAATGTCCAGTTAAGGCGACCAAAAACCTTTTGGGCGTCATTCGATAGGATCACAGAAGGGGTCTGGGATCGACAGTCCTTCAGATATTATCCGAGGCTTGTCTCTCCAAACAAACCCGACCTGGTCAGGATGAACCAAAGACGGAAGCAAAGGAGAAAACCTATCCACCAGAATCTTCGCAAATATTTTCATATCAGAGTCGCAATTTAAAGCATCCTTACCTGCTTTCTGGATAAGGGCAACCGTGGCCTGTAACATGGTGGGAGAGGTCAGTGAACTAACTTCTGCCTCCCGAGTCTTCCGGCAATGAGAGAAGAGTTTGTAGCAGAAAATCCCAATTGGACGGGTATCAGGAAATTCAGCAACATCAGAACTGTCAATAACCATAAGGAGCACCCCAGCATGGCAGTTCAGATGAGAGAGAATGGCCAGCTCCCCCCAACACCTGGAAACGCCACTCCCCCAACATACTAGCAGGCGATCTCGCTACATGGCAGTCCAGCCACCTGTGAGAGCCTCTCTGAACCCACAGTTTGTCACTGTTAACAAGGCAGCCTCCGGCATGGCAGTCTGTGCAAAAGAGGACAGGGAAACCCCATCTCCTCCACCCAGATACGCCTATCACAAAACAAATCAGCCAGGAGGCCCCAGCCCCATGGTCCTGGTAAGAGAGGATAGAGCAACTCCGCCCCTCCCACCCAGAAACGCCATTCTCACAGCAACGCGTCCCAATATTGAAGGCCCTGCTGGTCCAGGAGGACAAATAGCAAATCTAACAGAGCTAACTTAATTATACAACCTTATAGTACTGTTCAACATGTAACAGGAACCGCAGTGGGGTGCATAGCAGCAGTGGCAGCCATGAATCCTTCAGTCCAGTCCAGTTGGTCTCCAGCCTCTACATCCCGACGAACCCGGTGGGGCGGCGGATTGAGCAGTTCTGGGCATGGAATGTTGAGCTAGGTCAGCAAGTCACTACCTGTCTGAGGATCTTTCACAGAATATTGACAGCTGTTGTATGAGAAAGCCAACCTGAATGGGAAGCCCCATTTGTATCTAACTCCATGCCATTGAAGAGCCTCCGTGATACGTTTTATGTCCCTACACTTGGAGAGTGTGCTGGGCACCAGGTCAGAGAAAACTTCGGGCAAATACCTTGCCAGGTTGGTGAAGAACGTAGAGCAGACATCATCAAGGCCTCCTTACCCTTATAATACTGTAGCTTCAGAATGATTTCACAAGACCTCTCCATCTGGGGTGGCTTTGGGTAAAGCGCACAGTAAATATCTCCAATCTAAAATCATGTGCCGGAATCTCTGGCAACATGTGATTGAATAGGGCCAAGGCAAAGCCCTCAAGATCGGTCACCGACTCCTGAATGCCTCTAAGCCGGATGTTGTTGCTCCTTGATCTGTTGTTTTGATCTTCCAAGTAGTCAGCTATAGTGGTGCATTCCGCATGGAGGTCATGCGTTTCCAGATGTAATCTGTTGTGAGTTTCACATAGCTCCACTTGTTTGTGCTCTAAGGAGCCAACTCTTTCACCCATGCGGTGGAAATTGGTTTGAAGTTTACAGACCATTTCCCTGACCTTCGACTGTATGTCTTTCTTCATAGACAACATACAGGCCTTCAAGTCTGCTATGTCAGCTTTAGTATAAGGCATGTCATCTCCGAGCAGGGTGCCAATTCTGCTCGCATCAGGTCCGTAGGTTGAGAGCGCAGACAAGTAGTCGCTGTCCCCTGAGGGGGGTGGCTGTTCAACCGACTGTACCGTAGGTTGCGCCGTTTCCTCTTTCATGAAGAAATTGTCCAAGTTGTTAGTGGTTTTGCGTTGAGATTTCGGTCTTCTCATGGTTGTTGATGTTAGAGCTAATAGTGAATAGATAGGCACACAGGGTCCGAGAGGCTAGGTCCTGAACCCACTGTGTTCAATGAGCTGGGTCCCTGAGAATCTGTGCATGGAATAATGAGGGATAGCGGAGTGAAAAAAAAAAAAAACCAAGAGGTAGTAATCAGGTCACAGCTATCTTGACCAGGCAGAAGAAAGGGGGGTCCCCATGCACATATGTAGGGAATATATAACATAGGATAGACACAAAATTAAAAGAGAAGTATCACAAAATACAGTACAATAGAGTAGCATGCCTGGCCACCTTCTGGGTGTTATGAGGCCCACTGAGATAATGAATCTACAGTGCTATCTCTGGGGAGCACTGGCCTTGTCACAGGCTTATACAGTGAGAGAAAAAATTGTTTGATCCCCTGCTGACTTTGTACCTTTACCCACTGACAAAGAAATGATCAGGCTATAATTTTAATGGTAGGATTATCTGAACAGTGACAGACAGAATAACAACAAAAAAATCCAGAAAAACTCATTTCAAAAAAGTTATAAATTAATTTGCATTTTACTGAGTGAAATAAGTATTTGACCCCCTATCAGTCAGCAACATTTCTGGCTCCCAAGTGTCTTTCATGCAAGTAACAAGCTGAGATTAGGAGCACTCTCTTAAAGGGAGTGCTTCTAATCTCAGCTTGTTACCTGTATAAAAGACACCTGTCCACAGAAGCAATCAAACAGATTCCAAACTCTCCACCATGGCCAAGACCAAAGAGCTGTCCAAGGATGTCAGGGACAAGATTGTAGACCTACACAAGGCTGGAATGGACTACAAGGCCATCGTCAAGCAGCTTGTTGAGAAGGTGACAACAGTTAGTGCGATTATTCGCAAATGGAAGAAACACAAAATAACTGTCAATCTCCCTCGTTTTGGGGATCCATGCAAGATCTCACCTCGTGGAGTTTCAATGATCATGAGAACGGTGAGGAATCAGCCCAGAACTACATGAGAAGATTTTGTCAATGATCTCAAGGCAGCTGGGACCATAGTCACCAAGAAAACAATTGGTAGGTGAAGGACTGAAATCCTACAGCGCCCGCAAGGTCCCCCTGCTCAAGAAAGCACATGTACAGGCCCATGAACATCTGAATGAACTGGGTGAAAGTGTTATGGTCAGATGAGACCAAAATCGAGCTCTTTGGCATCAACTCAACTTGCTGTGTTTGGAGGAGGAGGAGCGCTACCTATGACCCCAAGAACACCATCCCCACCGTCAAACATGGAGGTGGAAACATTATGCTTTGGGGGTGTTTTTCTGCTAAGGGGAAAGGACAACTTCACTGCATCAAAGGGACGATGGACGGGGCCATGTACTGTCAAATCTTGGGTGAGAACCTCCTTCCCTCAGCCAGGGCATTGAAAATGGGTTATGGATGGGTATTCCAGCATGACAATGACCCAAAACACACGGCCAAGGCAACAAAGGAGTGGCTCAAGAAGAAGCACATCAAGGTCCTGGAGTGGCCTATCCAGTCATTAATCCCATAGAAAATCTGTGGAGGGAGCGGAAGGTTCGAGTTGCCAAACGTCAGCCTTGAAACCTTAATGACTTGGAGAGGATCTGCAAAGAGGAGTGGGACAAAATCCCACCCAAGATGTCTGCAAATCTAGTGGCCAACTACAAGAAACGTCTGACCTCTGTGATTGCCAACAAGGGTTTTGCCACCAAGTACTAAGTCATGTTTTGCAAAGGGGTCAAATACTTATTTCACACAGTAAAATGCAAATCGATTTATAACTTTTTTGAAATGCGTTTTTCTGGATTTTTTTGTTGATATTCTGTCTCTCATTGTTCAAATAAACCTACCATTAACATTATAGACTGATCATTTCTTTATCAGTGGGCAAACATACAAAATCAGCAGGGGATCAAATAATTTTTTCCCTAACTGTATTAGCCACTTGTCTTTGGGACAGCAGTGTGTCTCTTACTGTCCTCTGCTCCTAGCCAACTCACTATCAGGCCGCAGCCGTTCTGGATCTCATATAAAGGGTCAGGATCCCAGACAGGGCCCAGCACAGCTCAGTCTCCGTCAGCTAAGGTGTCTCCACACCAGTGCCGACCTGTGTGAGGCCTGATGTTTGTCCCGTAGTAGGCCGCAGAATTCTTTGCTGCTTCTAAGCAGCACGACCAGCCCGTCAAAGGTCTTCCTCAAGCCACCAGTGTGAGATGGTACAATGATAATTGGTCAGAGCCGGCACCTCAGTTGGGCTTTGTGTAGCTTTGGATTTAGCAGGGACGGAGCTCCCATGAAACACGTCCTCTTGCTCCAGCACGGGGTGAGATGCACTAAAGTGTGGTATAGGAGTGATAAAGTGGATATGACTTCTCCAGTGATATCACGTATACAGATCCTATTTAATACTATGAAGCCAATGCACTAAGATTTCTCCAGGTTTAGGGATCTTAGTGCATAGGTCACACAGAATAACATAGGAACTGGAAAAATGATATCACTGTCATCTCCACTTTATCACACTTTAGTGCATAACCCCCAAGATATTAAACGACTCATTTAAATTCAGTTGACAATTGGGGAATTTTTATTTCCCTCATATGATGCAGTTGGTTTACTCCAGACTTTCTCTAGTTCTTCTTAACCCTTTGAGTGCCAGAGGCCCTCTGGCACTCAAAGGGTTAATACTGTCTTCTTGTTGTTATTAACAACAACACCTGCAATGAGCTGGAGACATCTCTGGGATCCAAGGGGTTAAACAACATTTCACTTTTAAATATAGTCCTTAGGCAGAAAAATGAATCTGCCTGAATGTGTTTGTTGAGTGATAGTCACTACTGCCATGCTAAGAACAATTTACATATATTCTTATCTAGAAACTTGAAAGAACGCCGGCAAATATTTGTTTGGTATCTATGGTGAGAGGGAGTGGAGTGTAAAAAGATTTTTTTCTTTGTAAGAACCAAAGTGCATTGGACTTTGTCAAAGGGACGCCAAGGGACTGCGATCTATCTATGGTTATTATATTCTCTCATGAGTATTGCACTGCCAAAATGTCATTTTTACAGTACAGTTGCTACCCTGAGGAAAAACAGATTCATGGCATTTTACTGGTTAGTACTCAGGTCAGAATTCTGTGTGGTTAGTGTAACAGACATATTCATTTGTGTATTATACAGCTCAGAATACCTCATTACAGAGCTGTCAAGACCTTAAAAATCATAATTTCAGGGTATAGTTTACCTTTAGTAAAATTAGTGATAGTGATGTTCTAAGAATTGGGGGGAGGATGGTCAGTACTGGGAAGCTAAGTGAAAAAGCCAAGGCCTAGCTGTTTTCTGTTTTCAGTATCCTTATTACTGTGGGCCTAGCTTTAAAGGAGCAGTAAACCTTTTTATGAAAAAATATATATTGTAGGGATTTTCCTATTGAGGGTAATATGGTTAATCCCACTGCTGAGAGATTTATATTTCCTGAGTTATTACAGTTTAAACCCATGTTTTTTTACATTAGCAGTGCCCTCTAGTGGTCAAATTCTAATTAGATTTCCTGTTAGATTCTAATGGAGAGGAAAGTCAGAAAAGTCAGAGACATACAGTTCTCCATAGAATGTTCAGTTAGAACTTCCAGGAAGTAAACACAGTAAATTCACTTCCTGATTATTTAAACTGCTATAAATTTTGAATAAAACATCCGACAGCGATGGGAGTGACCTTGTTTTATTAATCAGGAAAAACTCTGTAAAATATGTATTTTCATAAAAAAAGTTTACTGCTCCTTTAAGGATTCCCCTACTTGAACACAGGTGTATTTACCTTCACACAAAAGAAACCATCCTTAACTCCTGTTTTGTTTTGAGGGTTTGGTGACCAGAGATGAACCCTTTCCAATGCGTTGAAAACTCCTCTTGCACTCACAGTATAAAAACAGCAGAAGCCTAGACATACATTTTGGACTTTAGTGGGCCTTGTCAACGCAGCTGAATTTCTGTAGGCACAGGGAGAGAGCTACGGATTTATTTTTTTGATGATACATAATGAGCAGATACCGAACCACACTTTTTCCTCACTTTTGTCATTTCATATGAGACATTTCCTTATTCATTTCAGTCTTGTTCAGCCACCAGGGCAGTCCATCACCAAGTTTATAGGCATATCTCCTCTGCACAAGAAAAGCTAACGAACCCTCTCTGTGTACCTAGAGTAATTCAGCTTTAACTTACTGACAAAACCCATACCAGACTGAAATGTAGGATTAGGGTTTGTGATTTTCTACTAGAGAGGAGATTTTTTGGAATTCTTAGGTCTGACTAGTGGGCAAGATCATATTAAAAGTGAATATGAAATGTTATCCTTTGTAATGGTGCAGGTGGGCTAAAATCATGATTGAGCAACTCTTAACATGGTACCATCCCAACAGCAAATAATTGTATTTGTTAATTTTTGGTGATCCCTTATCATACTTCTTTCACACATTTCTAATGACAGCAGAAAGTATAGTTACATTTTTCACACTTGCATTTTTGGGGATAGATTTCCTATAAATTCTTGTACTTTATTGAGTCAAAGGGAGTTAAGCACAAATTATGTACTCTAGATCACTGTTTCGTTCTTAGAATTTAACCCTCTAACCCTTTGAGTGCCAGTGGTGTACACAACGCATTGCTCTGCAATGCGTTGCCTACCCCTCTGCCACTCAAAGGGTTAAGGACCAGGGAGGTGTGCAACACATTGCTTTACACTGCTTTGTGCCCCCTCTGGTATTTAAAGGAGCGGTTAATTCTTTTTATGAAAAAATATATGCTGTATGGTGTTTCCTGTTGAGTAAAATAAGTGTACTCCCACTGCTGATAGTTGCGTATTTCCAGAGTTATTACTGTTCAAACCTGTGTTTTTTTACATTAGAAGTGACCTCTAATGGTCAAATTCCACTTAGTTATCCTGTTACATTCTAATGACGTAGAAAGTCAGTGACTTACAGTTCTCCATAGAATGTGATAGAAACTGCCTGTCACTTCCTGTCAGAACAATCCGGAAGTAATCACACAGTAAATTAACTTCCTGGTTATTTGAACTGTTATAAAGTTTGGATAAAACAACTGATAGTGGGAGTACCCTAGTTTACTTAGCAGTAAAAAGCTCTATAACATATAGGTTTTCATAAAAAAAAGTTTGCAGCTCCTTTAACCCCTTAAGGACCAGCGGTCCCGGGGTGTGTGGTCCTTTAAGGACCAGATAGGAAAGTTTGACGTGCCGTCCCACGTGACTGATCACGTGTGCCGGCTCCCTGAACGGGGGACTGAAAGAGATCGCTCCCGTCTTGGAGAGATGAACTTCAGTCCCCGGTATTACTCACCGCCCTCCTGCAGGAGCGCGGTGAGTAAAAGTACGTGACGTACCAGGACCACTGGTCCTTAGGTCCCAGACCAGCGTGATGGTCCAGGTACGTCAGTGGTCCATAAGGGGTTAAAGGCTTAAGCAGGTAAGACTGATTCATCTCTATGAATAATTTAACAGCACAGATATTGATGATACATAGTTCGTTTCAATTTTGTGTGTGTAAGTATGTATGTGTGTGTGTTGTGTATGTATGTGTGTGTTGTGTATGTATGTATGTGTTGTGTATGTTTATGTATGAGTGCTGTGTGTGCATGATGTATGTGTCTACATTGTTTTATTTTTCTAACTTTTCACGATGCTTCCTAGCTGGATATAAATTAAGGTATTTGAATCAAATAAAACTATGTTGGACAAAGCCTTTACTTCAACCTATGAAAGTTCCCAAAAGTCACAAATACTTCCATAAATCTCGTACAACCTGTACAAAGAGAGTGTTGTTCCTTATATGATGGTAAAAACCTAGGTATATTGTAGAGGAAACCAGAGAGAAGTTGGTTTACTTAACTCTTTATGGAGCATTGTCGTACATACTCCTCTCCGGTCTTAAAGATAAAAAAATATATTGTTGTCTACCTCTGTGACAATCAAAGTGTTAAAGTGAATGCTTATTAACATGCATATTATAGGGTTCCTCTTGCTTAAACAGAGCTCTGCATTTTGTATTTATTATAATTATGGCAAGTATGAGACTTCTAACAAGACAAACTGAAGCACATTGCTAAGTTAGTTTATTTGCATTTTTTTCCATATAATAAAATGTAATGGCAATTGTCATTATCTCTACAGGTAGAAAGTAAATGTTTTCTCCCAAAAGCTTTCAAATTCTGGAACTATAAACTCAGTGACAATGCTGAAGTAGGAAAATGCTTTCTTATCCTTGTATATTTATTGTCCTGATATTGATACTGATGCAGTTTCAACAATACGACACAGGTAAGGAGTGCATCATGGACCAGCAGAAATCCAAACAGCCAGCACCAACGTACTTTTCATGGGCATGAAACGCGTTAGGTGGTTAGAGCACTAAGCGCATGTTAAAACACGAGTTGGCTTGCTTGCTGGCAATAGACTTTCCTTTTATAGTTTTGTATCCAATAAAGTCTTTTTTTATGGAAGAATAACGTTGGTGCTGGCTGTTTGGATTTCTGCTGGTCCGTGATGCACTCCTTACCTGTGTTGTCAAGTATGTCGAAGTCTGTGGCCGGGACTGTTGGGGGTAGCACCGGACCGGCAAACCGCTTCTAACTTTGGTGAGTTCCTTTGAAAGTTTATGCATACAACGATATATGTTGCAGAAAACAGATGGAACACTTGGGCCTGAAGATATAGAGCAACCAGAAGCAAACTGTATTCATATTTGTTCAGTTACAACAATAACCAGAAGCCAAGGAACACACTTTTGCTTTGGGGGACCAAATAACCCCTCACACATAGGTTAGAGTGGGGGATAGCAGCCACCAGTCCTCTACCTCTTCTTGGACTATAATCCTCGGCCATCCAGTGGAAGTTGTATTGCCCCTTTGTTCTGATTTCCTGGAACAGTCCCTGGTTTTAGGTCCCTGAATCATACTGCCCATGGTTTTGTCTCTGTTTCTGAAACCACATTTTCAGAGTAATAAAAGTAAGTTCTGGTAAATAGACTAACACCCATCTTGGATTTGGGAAGGGTTATGTAATTCTCATTTTCTTGATTATACTGTTTTAAGTTTAACTTAATGCTTGTGTCTTTTTTTCAACCTTGATTCACTATGTAAGTATATATTCTTTGTGCTTGTCGTTATAAGTTTAACCCCTTAAAGGACCAAGGACGTACAGGTACTTCATGGAGTTCAGGGGCCCCTGGGCGGCTGCACTCCATTCAGGGACCTCTGATTCCGAGAAGACAACAAAAAATGCTCCATGGTCCTTAAGTGACGGACGAACACCTGCGTGGCTGATCCGTAAGGGGTTAACAGAATATGAGCTTCCTGTCATGTTAATATTGGTTACTATATGATTTAGATGTAAGTAAAGTCTCTTCTACAGTACAAGGGCAGTTTTAACCCTTTGAGTGCCAGAGGGGCAGGCAACACATTGCTTTGCAATGAGTTGCGTACCCCTCTGGTACTCAAAGGGGTAAGTTTGTTATCTAAGGTATTCTGTTGTTATCGCTCTGCACTGTACTATGGGCCACTAGTGATGCTGTGTCATGTGACTGCCCAGGGATAAATGTTCCTGGAAACTTTTCTGAGATATTGGCAAGTGTAGCCTGTGCTGATAACTATGAGCACAGTTCTCTGATAAAGCATTTGTGTAATCAGTAGGTTTTGTTTTGCAGGTGGTCACCTTGTGGTACCGAGCCCCTGAAGTCTTACTCCAGTCCAGTTATGCAACGCCAGTAGATCTCTGGAGCGTTGGATGTATATTTGCAGAAATGTTTCGAAGAAAGTAAGATTTTTTTTTTTCATTTTATGTACAAGTTGTATTAAAATATTGAAAACCTGTTTATGGAATTTTTTAACCCTTTGATTGCCAGAGCAATGCATTGCACATGCCTCTGGCATACAAAGGATTAAACACAATCCCTTTAATGTCTTCAAAGCTGGTTTTATGTACAGATAGTAAGGTAATAACAGCACCCTGGCAGCATCATCTAGTTTCACAGAAATGCTTTATTGGCTTATAAAGTGTTCATTTTATCATGTATAACGTTATTGTACACAGTGACTTGTGGATATTGCTATTTAGGGTGATATGCATATAAAATGTAAAAAGAATATTAATACCTAAATTATACATTTTCCTAGGTATGAACACAGATTAAATATTGCAAGAATTATATTTTTTTTGTAAGATATACATATTTTATTATAATGATTTGAGCTGTTTACTCAAACATTTCTGACTTAAAAGTTTTCAATAAGCAAAAGCCCCATGTAATTCAGAATGAAAGTTACAAAATTAGTAAAATAATTGAATCTCATTACATCTTTCGATTAGAATATCTACACTTCTTCAATGACTGCACGGACACTTCAGTTCTCCTTATGGCTAGTGGCAGGGATATTTTAAGTCGTGGATGCTAGGCCCTGGGTGGTCCACCTACCTCTTGGATGCTATGGAACTGTACAGAGAGAGATCCAGTGGGTCTAACCTATTGCAAGAGTTGTCCTTGACTGTTGAGGGTCCAATCCACGAATGGGCCCTTGGAAGCTGCACACATTTCCCTATTGCAGGTGTTCTCAAACTTTTCACGGTGGTGGAACCTTTTAGTTTAAGAGCTGTCCCCATGTTACCTTAAAGGGATAGTAATAATAAGTATATAAAAATATATATTGTAGAGTTTATTCCCCTGATTAAAACAAGAGTACTCCCACCGCTGAAAGGTGTTTTATTCAAAAGTTATTACAGTTCGAAGTTTAATTTTTTAGGTGCAATATCACAGTGGCCTGAAATTGTACAGTGGCGTTGTTGCTACACCATCCTATGGAGATTTATGGTCCGTGGACCAGAGCTGTCCATAGGATGGTGTAGCAACATCGCCACTGTACAATTTCAGGCCACTGTGATACTACACCTAAACAATTCAACTTTGAGCTGTAATAACTTTTGAATAATACACCTTTCAGAAGTGGGAGTTCTCTTGTTTTACTCAGGGGGATAAACTCTACAATATATATTTTTTTACATATTAAGTATTACTATCCCTTAACTAATCAAGCACTTTAACCGCTTGGTGCTAGGGAAGTCTCCAACTCATGTTGACGCAATATGTTGGGGACCTCCATAGCCTGCAGTGTGTTAAAAGCACCCAGAAGGATAACAGTGTGTAAATAATACATTTACGTTAATGTTAGTTGTAACATTAACTCAAGACCATTTTATACTGTTATATTATTTCCCTAGAAGGGGCTAGGTTATAGAGCTTATTACAAGAGCAATCTGACAGAAAACAAAATGGAAGTCTTCCACACAGAAACACATGTATACTGATGGCTATTCCTGCCTTGTTTCCTTGCCCACCATTACTTACATTTGGTCTGTGTAACCTCTTATTTCTTGTTCAGAGAACCCTGCTGTACCACAGATCACAGTTTTAGAACTACTGCCCTATTGTTAAAGCAGCCCATGTCTGGTTTTGAAAATATTGATTTTGTATCATCATCACAAGAACCACTAATACTGTAAGAGCTGTAGAAGCAGGTTCATGTCATTATGTGGCATACATCTGATTTGCAAATGGAAGCAAGATGCACACAACTGTGTACAAAAAGGAGTGCACCTGTTTCCTCTGCCATGTTTCTTACTGCATGAATCAACATTTTGTTGTGTCTTGACCTATAGAGCATATAGACACCTTTGTCTTCTTGCTGTGATATTACTAATATTGATAGTGTTATGCATTCTATACAAAGATACGTTTTGAGAAAATGTTATATATATATATATAAAAATTTTTTTTTAATTCTTGGATGCTTTATGTCTCCATCACATTGCTACACAGTATACACTATTCACTATAGCTCTAAATCTATATCAATGCAGGATATTTTAGTACTCTAAACGATTGGCTGGATAACCTGTCTTATCATGTCTTACTATCGTATCACTTTACCATCTCTTCTTTGATGTCACAATGCTACTAGATATTCAGTGCACCTGCTCTTTCTCCCACAGTTAATACCGCCATCATTTCAACATCATCAAAATATAACCCTGACCCAAACTTTTCATTAAATCCCTCCAAAACACTCCTTCTATTACAATGATGGTTGATTTCTTCTTCAACCTTGTGGAACCTAACATGTCCTTCATGCCAGTTAGGTTCCTGATACCAAATATGCAATAATAGTGGGTTGCACATGTAAACAGCACAGTAATATGGCTGATTCTGAGGGCAGGAAATGCAGCCTACAAGAAGGACATTGCCTGACCAAACAGATGGTGTTATAAACAAGGCACGTGTATATATAGTTCTCAATTTTTATTGGTATCAAAAAATAGGACAATTATATTAGAAACATTTAAAGCAAAAGCACAGAGGTCAATAGGTGAAGCCAAAAAAATAACCACACAAGAGAATCTATATATAATGAAAAATTATAGGATAAAGAAGAAACATATGCAATATCAAGTACTAGATGCCCTAAATATATAATCCCCTATCTGAATACATATATATATATATATATATATATATGTGTATCAAACAATACAAGCAACACATCTTAAAAGAAACAGCATAAAATACTGATAACGTGCAAAAAGATAGTGCTAAAAATATCCCATACAAAAGTGAAATATTCCTAAAGTTAGGGAATAACAATTCTGTCTGGATAGTAGGCTGAATCAACTTTTCAGGAGTGTCAGGAATAAAACCCAGGCCTACTCATCTTTCAGGGAGTTTGACCACCCTAAGCAGTACTGATTCCAAAGGGCAACTATGATCAACTATGGAATTCAGCCTCATGGTTGTCTATGTGATGGCAACCATGATGAAGAGCTGTCTCAGCTGTTGATGACTTCAGTGCATCCTTATAAAGCTGGGACATCACATCTAGAAAACTAAACAAGGAATTAAAAAATAGGGTTGTTGTCCTATGGATCCCTGCTCTGCAATCCCCTTTCAGAACAGAGAAGGAAATCCAGACATTAATGAAGTCAGAAGCATAAGTGAGGAATTTCAGAGACAACAGAAGGTATGACTTTACCAAACCTCTGTACTTTAAGAGATTCACCACAAACTTCTCTGGTAATAGTATCTGTGGTTCAGAAAGTGCCCCCCTTAATTTCATGTACTGGAGCTTGTGCTGGTGTGGTTACAGCAGAGGGTGGTGCTGATTATGGTGCATTCCTAGTCAGTACCTCCTGGTAGTGACCTTGTAACTGTGACTGACTAGAATGTAGATCCTGAACAGAGTGAAGAAGTTCAGACATTGATAAATAGCAGGCAGAGCTTGGCTTAGCCATCCATGGTCCATTGCTGGCCCTGTTGTAATGTCAGGCTGGGTTCAGGTGAGTTGAGGAGCCCAGTGGTCAAAGACTAATAACTGTGACCTGAGCATGATGACCTCTGACCACCAGGGGTTGAGCACCAAGCTTTGTGCAACCTGTGTACAGGAGCACTGTTAGTCCAAAATGTATAGCCAGATTGGATGAGAAAAGAGAAGTCAACAAGCTGTGGTCATGGCAGGCTGCAGGCAATAAACATGGCTGGAGAAACAAGCCAAGTTGGGTCAGCCATCAATCAGAGACGTGGAGTCTAAGAACCAGGCTGAGGTTTTTTGTTGCTAGTCACTCTAAAATCATACATTACATTAAAAAAATTTAAGGTAACACCATATGTTTAAATTTAATAATATAACACTAAGTTCACCAGCATTTGAGGGCACTAGCATGCATAACTTTTGGTGCAATATTTCAATACTCTGAGTACTAATTCCATCGGAGCAGTGATGTTCTTTTATGGTATTGCCTATTGACGAAAAGGCTGGGGGGAAGAAATATTCCCCTGTTCTTTAGTAGTCGCTGAACCTCACATACCTTGTGTACCTTTGTGTGACAAAGCAGCAGAATCCTTGGCTCTTCTCTGTACAGAACCACACTAAATTGTCTGCACGCACAGCTTTGTTCCACTGATAGCCACAGAAGTGCACTACACTATCTGCCAGCCCATCCTTATACCACTGGTAACCACAGGCATAGTACACTATCTGCCAGTCCATCCTTATACCACTGGTAACCACAGGCATAGTACACTGTCTGCCAGTCCATCCTTGTTCCACTGGTAACCACAGGCATAGTACACTGTCTGCCAGCCCATCCTTGTACCACTGGTAACCACAGGCATAGTACACTATCTGCCAGCCCATCCTTGTACCACTGGTAACCACAGGCATAGTACACTATCTGCCAGCCCATCCTTGTACCACTGGTAACCACAGGCATAGTACACTATCTGCCAGCCCATCCTTGTACCACTGGTAACCACAGGCATAGTACACTATCTGCCAGCCCATCCTTGTACCACTGGTAACCACAGGCATAGTACACTATCTGCCAGCCCATCCTTGTACCACTGGTAACCACAGGCATAGTGCACTATCTGCCAGCCCATCCTTGTACCACTGGTAACCACAGGCATAGTGCACTGTCTGGCAGCCCATCCTTGTACCGCTGGTAACCACAGGCATAGTGCACTGTCTGGCAGCCCATCCTTGTACTGCTGGTAACCACAGGCATAGTGCACTGTCTGCCAGCCCATCCTTGTACTGCTGGTAACCACAGGCATAGTGCACTGTCTGGCAGTCCATCCTTGTTCCACTGGTAACCACAGGCATGGTACACTATCTGCCAGCCCATCCTTGTACCACTGGTAACCACAGGCATAGTACACTGTCTGCCAGCCCATCCTTATACCACTGGTAACCACAGGCATAGTACACTGTCTGACAGTCCATCCTTGTACCACTGGTAACCACAGGCATAGTACACTATCTGCCAGCCCATCCTTGTACCACTGGTAACCACAGGCATAGTACACTATCTGCCAGCCCATCCTTGTACTGCTGGTAACCACAGGCATAGTACACTGTCTGGCAGTCCATCCTCGTTCCACTGGTAACCACAGGCATAGTACACTGTCTGCCAGCCCATCCTTATACCACTGGTAACCACAGGCATAGTACACTGTCTGACAGTCCATCCTTGTTCCACTGGTAACCACAGGCATAGTACACT
The DNA here is from genome assembly GCA_037306005.1 of Rhinophrynus dorsalis. Taxonomy (NCBI): domain Eukaryota; kingdom Metazoa; phylum Chordata; class Amphibia; order Anura; family Rhinophrynidae; genus Rhinophrynus; species Rhinophrynus dorsalis. The sequence continues at coordinate 413,874,046 of CM074723.1, forward strand.
GTCTGCCAGCCCATCCTTGTACCACTGGTAACCACAGGCATAGTACACTGTCTGCCAGCCCATCCTTGTACCACTGGTAACCACAGGCATAGTACACTGTCTGACAGTCCATCCTTGTACCACTGGTAACCACAGGCATAGTACACTGTCTGGCAGTCCATCCTTATACCACTGGTAACCACAGGCATAGTACACTGTCTGCCAGCCCATCCTTGTACCACTGGTAACCACAGGCATAGTACACTATCTGCCAGCCCATCCTTGTACCACTGGTAACCACAGGCATAGTACACTGTCTGGCAGTCCATCCTTGTTGCACTGGTAGCCAAAAAATATTCAACATTGTCTGCCAGCCCAGCCTTATTCCACTGATAGTCCCAAACCCACACTTACCTCGTTTGATATTAACTCCTTGGATGCTGGAGAGGTCTCAAACCCACCACACAGTCGCGCTGGAGAATTTCCTGGCATCTAAAGGGTTAATAACAAAATGCATGGAACTCTGCTATCAGAACTGTGTTAGGACTGCTACATACTTTGTATTGTTCCATAGAGTTGGCCCACATGTTACTTCACCTCACACTGAGCTGGTCAAAGAGGTGGAGGAACATGTGGGTTGTGTGTCTGAAACTATACAGTACATAGAAGGCAAACCACCGAGCAGATATTGTAGTTCCATGAGCTTCATCATTAACCTTTTGGATGCCAGAGATGTCTCCTATGCATTGCTGTACATTTGGTTGGATATCTCTCTAGCATTCAAGGGTTACATTCCTGGCAGGAGTAGGAGGTTGGAAATGATAGTGGAGTTGCTTGGTTGCATTTGTTTTTAGGGGGAGGATGGAGCTGGAAGTGAATTGGGAGCCACAGGTCACATTGATGAGAGTGGGCACACCATGCAAGTGATTAGATCAAGTCAAGGCCAGTGGGGGTCCAAATCTCTTCCACAGTCTGTATGGAGTCAGGCTTCACTGTACACTTAATATATATATATATTCAGGCATTGGGGGGGGGGGAGTTAAGGCATGCAAGGTTGGAGCCCTCACATGCCTTACTCCTCCCAGTTGCCACTCCTGGATGGGTTTGGTACTGATATAGTCACATATCCAGGGCTTTTCACTTTTAATTATGTAGAATGATATCAGCCACTCTTCCATGTGCCAAAAATGTATTTTAAATGCCCCATCACCATCCCTTTAAGTAGTATCTGCTCCTTCCTTCAGAAGGTGTTAACTTCAGACAACCCTCTGACCTGGGATAGCGAGTAGTACACACTGTCTTTTGCTGTAGTTTGTGTTTGGGACTCTGTGAAAGCAGTAAAATGAGGGACTGGTCTGAATGCTGAGTAGGATTACCTTAACTACTGGAGCCCCATGGGCTGTGTCTGGTGGAGCGACCAGAGTCAGCACCATCAAAATGAAGAAGCAGATGTCATTGTAATGGCCTGGTGGGGGAATTAAAAAGTAAGGTTTTATTGAATGTGATTGGTAACAGTCACTTTCTAAGATCATACACTATAAGTTAAAAGACAGACAATCTGAGGCATTACTATCTCTAATATATTTTTTTTTTATTACACATGTTTTCGTAAGCATCAACAGTTGCTTGATTGATAGCCGTTGTAACATCCAGTAACAGTATTAATCTGCGGTTGGATTTGACTGTTACAATGTCTGCCATGCAATTCAGATGTGGTTTCTTTTCCATCTTCCATTTGTGCCAGACATCTAGTGGGGGGCTATGCTGTGTGGTAACAAAAAATCGTTGGCTAACCAGAAAAACTGAACACAGTTACTGACAATCTACAGGGAAACATGACTAACATTTTTAAGCTTCCCCTTAGCCGTTTGGTTTGTCAAGTACAAATGACAGTAAAGAATTAACTACTTAATTGTTCATTTGCTGCCACTTCTAAAAGCAAAGGTTTGGAAGCATTGTTGCTAAGTTATCAAGGTCAATAAACATCCCTATAAGTGTCTTTAACATTTCATTCCTGGAATTAGAGGTTGAAACTATGTTCCATGAATCTGGAAAGAAAAATTCTGTTTATACAACAGAACAGTAGTGGGGAACAAACTGCCTGGAGAGCTCATAGGGCTCACGCACAAAGAAAAAAGGAGCAATTCTACGGCAATTATTAACAAAGGTATCGTCTAGACTTCTGATAAGTACTTATTCATCTGGGACTAGGTCTGGTCCTGAGAAGGGATTTTTCTTTTTTCTTTGCCAGACTTGCAATGCGTTATGTACCCCTGTCACTCAGAGGGTTAATATTTGTACATAATATCCCAGCACATTCCTATTTGCCTTATATAGACACCCTATACATACTATTAAGTGGTGCACCACATCCTTTGCAATTCTACAGCAAGCCAGCTGTATTGTACGTGATAAATGGAAATTCCTAGTGGTTTAAATGGGGATTTTATCCCCTTGAATGCTAGAGATGCCTCACAGTGAGTTGGAGAGTTCTTATACGTATATTCAAGGGGAATTAAGTTTCATTTTAATCAGTGTAATGCTTGGAAATTTAATTTGTCCAGTATGATAGATCTTGTTGCTTTAGAACACTGGTTCTCAATCATTTTTGCTCAAGGAGCTCCCCCCCACCCAGCAAGCAGTCTGGAATTTTCAGGGCACCCCTAACATTTTATTATCATTGTGTTCAGTAATCATATGTCACGGTTACCCAGAGAAATTCAGGAGTCAGTGAGGTTTAGTTAATGCGGTTTATTAACAAATGACATACAGCGGACATATAAAATATATACAATAGGAAGAAGCACAGGGTAATAGCCAGCAAGCCTGCTATCAGAAATAATAGGTTGCAAAGCTAAACCACTGTGCTGGAGACTAGGCCTTATCCACTGGAAGTCTCGGCTGGAAACAGGAACAGGAACTCAGGATCTTGATCCGAAGAGGAATAGGGTCTGACTCAGCCTGCAGTCATATATGCGAGTCTACCAGAGCCCACAGTAAGCAAACAGATAAAACAGAGGCCTGCAGCATGCTAGAAGCCTCGTGCCTGAAAGTGATGCTTTAGTCAAGGTAAGCTGTAACATCATAATAACAAACGATAGACATATTCTGTGTACCAGTTTCCAGAAATATACATCTGGAACTCAGCTTTCACATTTTTATCAGATATTTTATAGAAAATCATTGCCACACTAAGCTGGTGACCATGGCACATCAAAGAGCACTGGCACCCTGGATGAGAACCGCTGTTCTAAAATTACTCCTCTTTCTTTGTGCATATACCCCAAAGAGCCTTCAAGAGCTTCTTGCACCAACCACCCCTTGCTTGGTGCAGAAAGAGCCATATGGTTCCTCCAGTCCATTACATTTTTATACATTGATGTAAAACCTCTGATCACAGAGCAACACTATCTACTGGGTAGCAGATATTTTATCTCCAGCCATATAATTATACACATGATTCAGTCCACAGAAATAATGCCATTTATTACTCCTTTTTCAAACCCCTCTTTCCCATAACTTAATGTATATGCGCCCCTTGCTTCTCCCTTTCCACAAAACCATAAAGCATTGCCTGAAAGATTAATTATTCCTGCCATTATCCACAGCCTGTTAAAGTTGAGACACATGTAAGATCTTGTGACATACTATGCCCAATGCACAACCTGCAAAGCAATTTCAAATAGCAGAATGAGGCTGAAGACATTAGGGGCTCGATTCTATTACCCCCGCTAAAACCGGTGTTACAAGAAAAACAAGTAGCGCGAATTTTGCAAACATGTGTTACGTCGCTATTCTATTGCAGAACCACAGTAAAACAAAACTGGCATAGACAGCACTTTTCAGAGTAGTAACAAAACTGGCGCTGTCTGCTTTTTTCTGACTACCGCCTACAAAAAACACGCAAAATGGCAAAATCCAAGGAAATAGGCGTAAATCTGATGACAGAAAGATCAAGTTCAGTGTTAGATGTGTTCTCCACATAACAAAATCCAACAGAGAGCCCCACCTCGACATATTAACACCCCCTTTTAAAAGTCAACTTGCAGTGCTTTCTTACACCACATTAATCTGACAAATATTGTTCACAGTCGACAATTAACCCTTCCCCTTCCAAATCCAACTTACAGTGCTTTCACCATATTAATTCGACGAATATTGTACATCCGACATTTTAAACCCCCCCCCTGAAAAGTCGACTACAGTGCTCCCATGACTTTCTTTCACCATTTTCATCCGACATTTTTCTTCTCCTATTATATTCGACATGCCCTCGTATTTTGTATTGCAAGATTAACCCTATGAGTACCAGAGAGGGATTGTAATGTGTTTGCTACCCCTCTGGTACTCATAGGGTTAATAGGTAACCTGTATATGTATAAAAAAGGTGTTTGTTTTTATTATATATGTAATTTGTGTGAAAATGTAATTAGCTCTGGTAATAGAATCGAGCCCTGGATGTCCTGCTGCTACATGATAGCTTCCCACATTCTGCTCCTGCCTTTGCTTTGATCACTGCATGGAATCAGGCAGATAAGTGATGGGAGAATGCCTAGAATGTTATGCTCCTTTTTAACCACCACTCAAAGAAATCCGGCCCTGTGAACCACCATAGTTTTTAAGTGTGGACTTATTAATGGGTTTTGCATTTGTTACCCATGTTTCACTTCACTGTTTTTGGCAGTGTACATTGTATCTGTTTTTACGTAGGGGAGGCGCTCCCAATCACAGTCCTCTATTTATTGTCACATGGTTTTCCATTTACATATTGCTTTGATCTGTTTAGCCTAGTATTAGCCAGATAGGTAGCCAAAGGTAGCAAAGCATTGTTTATCTCTCTGGCACACAAAGGGTTAAGCTCTCTGCTTGAGCAAGAAAAGTTTAAGACTGCTGCCCAACTAGAGGCCTGTTTTATGTGGATTAAATAAATATATAGTCCAAAGAACACTTATTTCTAAGTCTTGTGATGTTGGTGCAGAATATGCTAGCTTTGTTTTACTGTAAACAGGGAAAGGCCCTGGTTGGAAAAGAACAGATTATCCGGGCATCACTGCACTGGGATCTTTATGAAGACTGCATAAAATAATGTGCAAATATACTGAAATTAATTGGTGGCAAGACCTGAGGCATTGGGGCTTGTTTGGTTTGTTTATTCCTTCAACCAAAAAGGCATCCCTTGGCCTCATTGCACATATTTACTCTCATTCCTTTTATAGATACTTTCTTTTCTCTCCTTCTGCTTATACAATCAGACTTTACTTTCTTCTCCTTCCTTTTATACATAAATACTTTCCTCTCCTTCCTCTTATACCTACATACTTTCTTTCCTCTCCTTTATCTTATGCATACATACTTTCCTCTCCTTCCTCTTATACATAAATACTTTCCTCTCCTTCCTCTTATACCTACATACTTTCTTTCCTCTCCATTATCTTATGCATACATGCTTTGTCTCCTCTTCTTCCTCCTATAAATACATATTTTTCTCTTCTCCTTACACAAACGTTCTCTCCATGCTGCTCAGCCACTTTACCTCTTTAAACCTATCATCCTAAAATAAGTTTAATTTTAATGATAATCAAAAACTGCCTATATTTTGTGCTAGCCATTTGTTTGTAGAAATGCAACTTTATTTGTGGATGTTGCAGTGATGTACTGCATTCTAATTACTCTATGTGCTAGGCCAATATACCACACTGTAATATGACAATCTACACAAAGCTGACATAAACAAAATTGATTAGCATATTGTGCAGTGAATTCATATAAATTGCTACACTGTGTCACTAAAACACAAACGTGAATATCTTGAAAACTATTTTACCGAAAAATAGCTATTACAATTTATAGGGAGATATTAATTCTATGTAAATCAAGATAAATTTGTCTTGAGGTGACAGGTCCACTGTAACATACAAAAATGTACGCGTACATCCATGAATTCTCTCTTATCCGTAACTTTTTTGTGTTGTGTAGACAAAGATTCCCATGCAAATCAATGGAAGTTGCTTATCAAATCAAGATGGCTTAACTTAGAAATGCAGCAGTTAAGGACGGCTACATCTGTATATATTTCTGTTGATGTCACACACATACATTGTCACTCCTTCTCACCACACAGGCAGGAAAACACACTTCCTCTCCCACCCTATTCACCCAAACACATGTTATTGCTTCTCAACTGTATCCCTATCTCCTCACTCATCGCTTTACACTCTATCATTATATTTCCTGATAAATGCCCTTTCACCAAACACTGTCATTTTAATAGGTTTTTACATGTGTAGCTCTATAGGACTTTTTGACTGCACATGTCCTGGTTGCGTTTCTGCATATTATGAACCAACCTGAAGAATGTCACATGACCACAGTCTTCAAGTGGCCACTTGGATAACAACCCCTTAACGACAGGTGACAGTATTGAGTTCAAAATTATGTTGTTTGTTTGTTTTTTTATACTATCTACAGATGTCTCAAAGAGGATAATTTATGAAAAAAATAAATAAGGCATTAATCATTCAAATGGCTTCTTTCCATCTTGAATATTTATCGAAGAAGCTGTGGTTCATTGGTTATTATCCCCCATTTTGTTCTCACTCCTCTGAGATGTCTGTAAGCAGTTCATCCATGTCCTACGTAGGCCTCTATTGAATTCTGTGTGATAAAACAGCCGATAGGGCTATATTGGCTACTAACCAACAGAAAAAAATGCCTAAGTCAGCATTCAATTTCCCTACCAGCTGAAAGCACAACGGACGTTAGGCAACAGAAAAGGACTCTTGGCCAAACATCCATTATGTGTGTTAAGTTGGCAAAATTCAAGATAATCAGCGTGAATAATGGGAACATCAGAGGAAAAAAGCTAACGATTAGTGCCTACGATACACTCAAAAACCGATCATTAGCTCATCTGTGTTACACTTACCTGTCATCCACTGTCCGTCTTCTGCTATCTTCGTTCTTCTTTTTTCTCTAAACTCAACTATTTTCTTTCACTCCTTTTTCTTTTTCTGTTCCGTCATTCCTGTAAAAATAGAAAGCAGACATATTAAATGTGTGCCCAAACAGAACTCTGACATCTGTGCATAGTGTAACCCCTTGAGTGCCAGAGGGGTATGCAACACATTGCAGAGCAATGCTTAGCATACCTCTCTAGCACTCAGAGGGTTAAACAATGCATAGATGCCAGAGTTAAATAGATAGAGAATGCCAACAGAATAAATGAATTGCCCCATAAATCTGGTGATAATTAAAATATATGCTCCCGAACAAAAGTTAACTTAAGTGCCCAAAAAATATGGAAATTAATATGCCCCCTATGTCTTCTTCTCCACTGTCAGCGGCAGTGGCGGTGGCAGAGAAAGGACAAGTAAACAGACATCCCCCCTCCCCTTAGTACTTGATGGGCCGATGCCCGTTCCAGTGTGAGGGAATTTTGAACAGAGACTGCCTTTTTATATTGGCAGTCTCTGTTCAAAATGACTTGCATCTATTGGCTGGGATGTGTGCTTACGCACCTCCCAGCCAGTCAGCTTCAAGCAGGTTCCGTCAGTCCTTCTCCCAAAGCTGATTGCTGAGACGTGTGTAAGAATTTTTTAATCATGTATAATTTTAGTGTTTTTTTAAACACATTGTTAACATGAAACATATAGAGTATATATATTTTTAAAGATAAGGCAAACATTTAAAGCAGGGCTTGGAAACTGAAAATCTCAATCTGTTGGTGGGCTACAACTTCCATTATCCTCAGCTGTCCATTGGCCAGTTGACGATGATGAGGGTTGTAGTCCAGAAATAAATTGGAGGTTCAAGTTGACTATCCTTGATTTTGGTGGGGATCGTTGGCACTGAGTAGGTCATAAAGTCAGTAGGGGCATGACCATGGTGGCCCAACCCATAACAATAAATTTACCCCATTCTGTTTCTGCGTGCTCTGGAACAGGTGCATAAACAGCATTGCGGGAACAACAGTAAACAGAAGATCACTGCAGTGAATTTTGAAGATTTTCCTAACTTTTGTGAAGGAAAATCAGGATTTTATTAAAGACATGGAGGCAAATATTATGCATTTCCCTTTTTTTTGTTTACAACAATACAAAAAAAACAAACTTGATAATCACTGGTATCTTCCTTGACATCCTTGTTCATCCTTTCCTTTAAAGGAGCAGTAAACTTTTTTTTATGAAAATACTTATTTTACAGAGCTTTTCCTGCTGAATAAACAATGTCACTCCCATTGCTGTCAGCTGTTTTATTCAAAATTTATAGCAGTTTAAATAATCAGGAAGTGAATTTACTGTGTTTACTTCCTGATAGTTCTAACTGACAGGAAGTGACAGGCAGTTTCTATCACATTCTATGGAGAACTGTTATGTCTCTGACTTTTCTGACTTTCCTCTCCATTAGAATCTGACAGGAAATCTAATTAGAATTTGACCACTAGAGGGCCCTGCTAATGTAAAAAACCATGGGTTTAAACTGTAATAACTCTGGAAATATAAATCTCTCGGCAGTGGGAGTACCCTTATTTTACTCAGTAGGAAAATCCCTACAATATATATTTTTTCATAAAAAAAGTTTACTGCTCCTTTAAACTCTTGGAACTGTTGTAACTGCCTCGTTCTTTGAACTGCAAACAAAATTCAATAACAATATAAAAAAGCATAAGGTCCATAACATCTGAAAATGCAGCACAATTCTGGTTCCTGCTGCTTACTGATATCAGAAGTATTCAAACTGTGAAGAAAACAGAAAAATTATATGAAGGGGGTTTAATATAGGGAGGGATAATATTCACCTTTCTGTCTTTAACAAAATACTTTCCTTCACAAAAGTTAGAAAAATCTTCACATTTTATTACAAGACTGAGGGCTCATATTATGCAAGTTTAAAGCTGATTATCAACATACACAGAAACATCAGTGATAGGTCTGAAATTAAAAAAAATGTTGACATTAGATTCCCTAGACCAATCCACTGCCTTAAAGGGATAGTAATACTTCGTTTTAACTTTATTTTGTAGGCATTAAAAAAACATGAAGAACGATATAAGTCTTATCTCTCAAACCTTTATGGTTTAAGAGATATTCACAAGCAAAGTTTCCCCCTCCCGCCCCTTTTTCCTAGTGTAAGCCATCTCTTCTCAGATGTGAATCTGATTGTAAGACCAGACAGATAACAGCAGGGGACATTCTTCTTTGTATGAAAAGAATGAAAGCCCTTCCCCCCTTGACAAGCTTTTCAGGTTTTTCCCTTATCTTAATTGAAGATTGTCCCTCTGTGCAATCTACCTGGGCACCTCCCTTCTGCTTTGGCTGAGAAGTGTTATATCAGTAAAAGGGGCGGTAGGGGGACATTTTGTCATTGAATTACTCCTGAACTACAACTCTGACAGAACTGAAATAACACTCTCCAAAGTCCAAATACTATGATGATTAATTAGAGCTGTTTTTATTATGAAACATTACTATCCCTTTAAGGATATCCTCCAGTTGGCTCCCAGCCAAGAATGCTTTTAAGGCAATTTCTCTACTGGTGGAATAAGCAAAAGTATTAGTATCTATACCGGCAGACTGCCTAACCCATCACTACTGGGAGGTAGGGTTTGAGAAAGGAGATCAAAAGTTGAGAACCGCTGTCAAATGCAATGTTTGTTGTCCTAGTTTTATAAGTTTGCAAACATTGTACCACACATAGTAACATAGTAACATAGTAGATAAGGCTGAAAAAAGACATGCGTCCATCAAGTCCAGCCCATGCCAATAACACTCCTGTTGATCCAGAGGAAGGCAACAAAAAAGCCCTCTGGAGCAATTTCCAGTGTAGGTGTGTGTGTGTGTGTGTGTGTGTCAAATAGTTCCCAATTGTGTCTTTTGCTATACATGCTATTATTGTACCTATCAGAGACTCATTGATTTAAAACTTTAAAACTCATTGATTTAAAACAGTAACAGATGGGAGGTGTCCATCTTTAATCAACGGAGTTCAAGACGCCTTTAAACACTAGCGTGTATAATGCCTTGTCAGTTTCTGCCCGCTTAAAGATCTACTTGTTGCTCACATAACATCACTCCATGAAATATTGGACGGGGGAGACAGAGTATATGCATACGAGGTCTGAAAGATAACATCTACCTCAATGATATATACACACAAAGTCCAAAGGATAACATCTACCTCACTGATCTCTACCCGTTACAGGAGTCTACATTGAGCCAAGTTAAGTCCTTAAAGAATAGCAAGGACGGGAGAACACCTAAGTTTATTGCTATTAGCAATACACGTGCCCGCTATATACTGAATCGTCACAAGTACTTTTCATTATTTACTTATTTACTTTTTTTATTACCATCCTTCAGTATTCTTAAGGTGGTTAATTCCCCTTATTGGAATTATTTTGAGCTCTCAGTGAAATTTATTTCACATACTCATATTGCACTATATATGCTTTAGATATATTGGGATATTATTGTATGATTAAGTTGTATTTTATTTTATAAATCCGATATTGATCAGCCGAAGTTTTATTATTTTTAATAAATATTTATATTGATTTATACAGATTACTAGCACTCTCCCTAAACTGGTTTTATATATATATATATATATATATATATATATATATATATATATATATATATATATACACACACCTTAAAATATGCACAATTTTTCCCCTTTTCACCTTATGTGAAGTGGGGGGGTGCGTATTATACACGAGAAAAAAAAAATGACAAGTTTCCCCCATTCCCTCCCTCCACGCTTACCCATGGCCAACTCTGCCCCTCTGGAGTCCAGATTCCGCATCCTGACAGGGTCCCAGCGGGAGGCATGCTTGCATCCACCACCCGCTTCAGCATGGCCCTGTCAGGGCCTCCTCTGCCTAGCCGGTGGTACTGTCTTGCTAGGACCGCAAGGCCCTCGTAGGGACCATACATCCAATGTGCATAGCTATGGGACCCTGTCAAGATGTGGAATCTGCACTCCAGAGGAGCAGAGGCACCCATGGGTAAGCGGGGAGGGAGGGAAACTTGGCATTTTTTTTTTATGTGTGTAATGGGAAAACAAGGGTGCATATTATAATAGGCACTCTTGCTTTCCCCTAAAATCATGGGTATAATATACACCAACGCATTATACACAGGTGCGTATTTTACCTGAGATTTTATGGTACATATATCCTATATAATAATTCTCTAGGATGTTTGTCAGAAGCCGTCATGCGCAGTAGAGACTGCCCGAATGCACAGAATGCTGGGAGCATGGAATGCTGGGAGTTCTGTGCTGGGAGCATTCTGTGCTTTTGGGCAGTCTCTACAATGCATGACTGTGTCGGCGGTAATATATATTACATGTGAGCAGAGAAAACAAATTAATATATATAGCAATATACTTTAATAAGAAATATCTTCTTCCAGAGAAAAGCATTCAGAGGAGCAGGTAGAAAAATACCTTTCAGGTTATGATTTAAAAATGTATTTTAAAAAACAGACACTGTAATAAGAAAGAAAACACCTGTGTCACTAAAATGTATTAGTTTGGGAAAAGACAAGAAAAAGGCAGCAGCAGACAATTGTTTAATACTTTTCTGAGGCAGCAGCTAAGAAAGAGGCAGTTATAACAGTTAAAAGACCGTTTAGAGGAAAGTCTGAACACTGATTAGTCAAGAAGGATATCTTTGCTGCTGAGGGTTTAGTAACATAGAAAAGGGAAATGCCTAATATGAGACAACTGTCTTGTAATAAAATTTCTTATCTTGCATGCTTAATTTATTTACACAGACAAGACATACCTGCCTCAGTAAAGTCACTGATTTGCATGATGGAATGCTGCAGTCTTACATGGAATGAATTTCCTTGTTACATGTACTCTAGAGCAGGTTTACTTAGATCTCAGGAAATATATACCCGACAGATTTAAGGATGTTCCTGATCTTGTTGTATAACTTGGCACTTTGCAATTGAATTTTATTTTCCTGGCCACACAATACTAAATATTATGTAATGCGTTAAAAAAAAATGCAGCTCTCTAGGTCTAGGTTCATTTAATAAAAAAAAAAAAAAATCAGAACCACAGGCTGCCAACTGCACGTCCCAGTATCTTTCAAAATGTATTACAGTGGATAAATACTCCTTCATGTACTACAAGTTAGAATGTTGTTGCAGTAAAGAACCAATTTATTATATGCTGATTTTATTACTAGGTTATGGTGTCAGGTTCATGTGAACAAAGTTTTAAACCTTATTACCTTTTTGAATGCCAAAGGGATGTCCATTGCATTTTGGTTGTGTCTTCTCTCAGCTGTAAGGGTAAACAAACATCAGGCACTGATATGTCTTCCAATTGTTTCATCATTAGCATTCTGCACCTTTGCGTCTGCATGCAATGAAGGGAACACCCCTTTTTCATGTCTCATTAAATGAGCCAGGCGAGGGGGTCGCTAGGTGACCATTTTAGTCTATGTTATTTTATATGTGCAAAGCTAGATTTGTGCCTATGGATAGCATTATGTGGCTCTAACTCATGACCATGGTCCATAGTCCATGCCCTCCATATGTCATTAGCTATTATCCAATTTTTTACAACAGCGGTAGCCAACACTGGTCTTCAAGAGCTACCAACTGTTCATGTTTTCAGGATATCCCTGAGTAAGTACATATAGACCAATTAAAGTGACTGAGCCACTAATTAGTACACCTGGGCTCCAGCTGGAATTTCCTGAAAACGTGCACTGTTGGTTGCTCTTTTCAGGGTCAGTGTTGGATACCCCTGTTTTACATTAAAAATTTACACTTTACTTTTCACTTACTCTCCAGTAACCTAACAACTTTTACCTATTTATGCCATAGAAAGCTACACTAAATTATACATTCCACTACCAAGCATGTTATTGGATATACTACTGAAGGACACTTTAATAAACACTATTCACAGCAAGGTTTATACTTACCTACATGCAGTAATATTTCATGAAATGATATTATCTCACATTTCTTGAATAGAACCCATACACTGATCATTGGTTCCTCTGATTTGGTAAATGGTTCTTGTAGTGTAACAATTTATCCACCACTAAAACGCTGATCAGCATTTCTACTTTTATTCTTATGGAAGTGAATGCTAAATTAATGATTAAATCGGAATTTTCACATATTAATAAGTCTCCATTCAATCATTAAGCATATGGTGACTAGCTTGATAATACGTGTCTAACCTATCAAAACTGGCAGATTCGAAAGAAATCTTTACTCTTTGGAGACTGGAAGCCAGATAACATCTTGTCTGTGCGCCTGCACCGTCAGTCCCAGTCTCCTGTAAAAAGCATTGCACTGTGCCACAAGGTAACCGGAAGGGACTGATGGCGCAGGCTCGCAGACTGCACTAACCTGGCCATCAGTCTCTGAAGATTAAACATTTCTTTAGAATCTGCTAGTTTTGATAGGTAAAACATGTATTTTCAAGCTAGTTGCCATATGCTTAATGATTGACGGGCGACTTATTAATATGTTGAAGTTCTGCTTTCACATCAGGTTACTATAACAACACACCCCAAGTCATGGGGATATGATACTAATGAACTCTTAAGATGAGGAAAAGAGAAGCAGAAAATCTCATCCAATCAATGTCTGGTATTACAGAGATAGAGTTGCTATTACAGGGATAGGGTCAGGTCTTCCTGTCCATGTATCACCTCAATATAGCTTCTGTTTGGAGCAATTTTAAAATTTTCATGTTTGTAATAAAGAGAGAAATTTTTACCTATTTTTTTACTTGCTTTTATGTGAAAGTGGATCTGTTCCTGTGCCTTCGTGTGGAAATTATAAGGCAAAACCTATTGTTAAAATTACAGTGAAATTCCCATTCTCTTCTCCACATCTGCTTGTTTCGCTCTCTTATCTCTTGTTCCATGATCCTCTTCTTTTCTCTCAGTCTTCCTCTATGATTTATGTGAGAGCACTGATGGTTTACCTCCATCCCTGTACAACTGACCGTCTTTAGGGCGGTGGGGATCATTGTCCTCCTTTGTTTTTCCATTTCTGTACTGCTCAGTTGTAATATTTTGCTCTGTAACACTGAATACTTACCTGTCTGTGCCCTGATGTATGTCTATTGTTTGTACTGTATTATGTTTTTATTCTTCAATAAAAAATCTTTAAATATTAAAAAAAAAAAAAATGACAGCGACATTTGAAGTGATCAGAGGTATGGCAATGATAATTGTAGTTCTCAGAACTTTAACTCCACAACCCTCCTCTGACCAACAAGTATTAAATAACCAACAAGTCATGGGGGTTGTGGAATAAATGTTCGCTGAGTGATAACAGTTATTACCATTCTTTTGATCGCTTGAGTGAAAACTATAGAATGAACATAAAGGGATACTAATGCTTAATATTGAAAACATATATACTGCAGGGTACTACAGCAATATATATATATATATATATATATATATATATATATATATAATTTTTTTATTTTTTTTTCTGTAAATGCAATCTGGGATTTGTAGTCCATAATTTCAAGGCACCTCTATTTCCACACAGTTCATGAGTTTTGATACACTACAATTTCCCATTACAAACTCTCAAACAATTGTGTCAAAACCTATAATATAATATTCTACTCTCCAGATCGCCAGTAAAACATCTGCTACTATAATGAGAACAGACTAAAACTGGGATGAGAACCAGTCTTTATCCAGCTGTTGTTGGACTTCATCTCCCATTTTTCTTAGATGGAGAGATTTTTAGTCACAGAGAGCCAAGTGCAAGAAAAAGAAGGCAAGAGAGAGACAGTAGGAGATTGTGAGGGAGCAGGTTGTGAGGGGAGCCTCAGTTGTGCTGGCCACACCCAGAATGAGTTGTATCTGTGGACAGAACAACCACAATGTTCCTGGTTTAGGCTGCTCTGCTTATTTACCAGTTAAACAGACTTTTTTACTGTCGTTATGAAGCAACGTGTTGAAGACCTCTGCAAGGTGTTAAGAGATTTATTTGTGATTTTTTATGTTAGGCTAGGGGTTGGGACCTTAGTAGTGGGGGTTTAGCCATGGGTGGAGTTAAGGGCACTTTGGATGTTTTTGCATAGAGGTGCCTCAGAAGTAATCCAGCCCTTATGGCAACCCAACTAAGCATCTCTATAAAGGATTTTACTGTGTTCTGAACACTATAGTTGTGTTGATTTAATGTTGAAAACACAATAAAATGACTGACAGAGAAGAATTCAACTCATATTCTCACTGGTTGGTCAGTCGATCTTATCAGTTCCTCCACTGCAGAAGGACTAATGTCAGAGGAAGGGGACAGAATAAAAAGTGACTTCAGAAGGGCTAAATTTAAAAGTGAGTCTTTCATCGGTCCCACTCTTAAAATTTGAACAACAGGTTTTAATAAAGTTATTTTCAAGCATTAATATTTGCTGGATATCAATTTAAACAAAAGGAAAGTCTGTACATCAGATCCTGACTTTTACAAATAAATAACCTGTGACTTACTATAAATAATAAAAGGTGGGGTTTAGTAATATATTTTTGTCCAGAAGTATAAATAGCTTGCCTCCCCCGTCAAGGCACCCCAGATTTAGGCAATTCCCTATCTGCGTCAAATCTGTGAACATGTGTTTAGTATAATGCAGTTAAATATCACCTTACCCCTACTGTGGACAGGATATAATTTTCACTATCTGGGAATTCTTTGGATCTGCCCTGTAGTCTTTGGTTTTCACTATACATTACCAGGTCTGCAGGAACATATACACTCCCCATTCTGCCCAATTCAGGGTCATCCCAGCCTACTTTACTCCTTAATACAGTGGTAAGCAAGATGAGGCCCTCCATCTGCTGTCAGACTACTACTCTATGACCTCATGTTGCTAATCCCTCTAGACTATAAGCTTTCACAAGCTGGACTCTCTGATCCTTCTGTTCTCCACATTTGATTTGTATTATTTAATATCTCTGTAGGTCCATTCCCAGTTTTACAGCACTGCGGAATAAAGAATAATAATCCTTGTCTTAATCCCACCAACCCCAATTAAGGTAAACCCACAGTACGCATCAAATCATGTCATCTGGACACTTGTACCCCAGACCTACTTAGTACATGAGGGGCTGGGATGTTCCCATTTATGTCCATGTGCCTCTTATATCATAAAGACAATTCTGAAACACTTTATTGCATTGAAATTAATATTAAATTAATTTGCTTTCAACAGGAGATTCATTTCAGATTAGAAAAAGATATTTGTTTTCGCCAAGGATAAAACAAAGATTTACATAGTGCAGGTCTATAATTGTGCTGTGTTGGCAATAAATAAACTTCAGTTACCGCAAACCAACCAATGTGGCAAGACAGGAAATATTCTATATTGTAATGTTGTGCAATGTGATGTATTAAGCTTATAACAGTAAATATAGTAGGAAATCTGTGGCTCACCTTCTATTTGCTTCAGTAGATGTCACATATGTCCTTCTCCTTTCTGGGAATAGGATAAATAAAGATATCTGTAGTTAATTAAAAAAAAAAAAAAACTTTACCGGCTCCTTGGCCAACAGCCTTGAAAGTGGAGCTGTCATCTAAAAACAATCTAGGTGGTTTTGAAATTGCTTTGATTGGCCATGTTTGTATGTACAGTATAGTTTCGGATTTGTCTATGCTTATTGCAACATGGATCTCTCAAACTGCCTCCCCTAGATTCCACTATAACTAGCCTTTCCTATGCTCCCCATCGCTCTGTCTGGGTAGGAGTCCTGCATGTCACTGATTTAGTTTGCAGTTAGTAAACACTTCCTAGCAGTTTTATATTGGCTTTAAACCTTTGAGTGCCAGAGGGGTACGGAGCACATTGCTTTGCAATGTGTTCCATACCCCTCTGGCACTCAAAGTCTTAACCCTTTGAGTGCCAAAGAGGAATCCAATGCATTGAACTCAATGCTTTCAATACCTCTCTGGCACTCAAAGGGTAACAGGCTGTATTTGATAGGTTATGGAGATATGTTACACCAATATCCCAACCAGAAATACATTATAACACAGTTCTAATTAAACAAGGACTACTGCATGAAGGTCAGATGTCCAGGCAAGTCCTTCTATTAAACAAATGAATAGCTCTCTATTCATAGGCTCTGTCTCATTGGTGGGCAATGTAAGGCCATCCAGCAGCCATAATTCTAACATTTAGTCTGTAGCTGCAGAATAGGTTGACCACATGTCCCGGATTGCCCAGGACAGTCCCTTATTTTAAATGTGTGTACCATGTTCCGGGCAGCCCCCCTTCTGGGACAACACAAAGTCCTGGAATGAAGACTCCAGACCACAGAGTTCTAAACACTAGAAGGAGAACCGCCCATTGACTACTGGGACAGAAAGTGATTCCAGACAGAGCTCTATAAACTAGAAAGAGAACTTTATCTTGATCCTGACACGTAACAGGAGTTGCCGTGCATTATTGTTTTAGTGTAATGCTAGTCTAAGGCTTTGGGCATGATGTACATTACTGTGTAGCCATCACAGGCATCACTTTCTTTCACAGCAACCAATGGGCAGTTCTCCCTCTAGTGTTTAGAACTCTGTGGTGCACCAGAGAAATAGCAGGTTGTGCACTGATGTCCAGTGATGTATAGTGACCTCTCCTGCATAGCTGCACTTGAGCTGAGGACAAGTATTCTGCTGCTCTCATCTTCACAATGTCCCTAAATAGCAGAATGGAAATGTGGTCACTCTACTGGAGAGATGTTTCCTGTTGACCTCCTCTGTGAAGTATATTAAAATGTATTTTTTTTTACTTTAAATGGGATGGAGATAGGGTGATCATCCTCACTCAAGTAACTTTACAGCAGCTCAACTATTTCAGTCATAGACAGAGGTGTCATAGAAGCCTTTGCCTTCATTTGTAGTTTTATTAAACTCCGTAGTTAGAGGAGATCCCTTCACTCTTTTTCTCTCAGTGAGTCTTTAGCAGAACGATAAGAGCATCCTGGAACCCTTTCTCTCCATCCTAGGCGAGGTTAAAGGTACTGTCAAGTGACTATAGCATTGAACTCAAAGAGGAAAATATTTTCCTTAATTTATATGATGATGACTAGCTTTAGCTATAAATCCTTAAGTTAACTTCCAGATCTAGGTCTTTGTTTCTTTTCACTTTAGTTATAATTCAGAAATTATACATTTGTTTTTGAATTGATGCCCATTGACAGATTCAACACTCACATGTTGGCAGGTCTGAACAATCTCACTGTTGTTATTCCCAAGTCCTTCAAAGTGCCATAAAAGTATGTATTACAGTAGGTAGAATTCTGTCACCTTTCTGCAGGGTTTGATCTGGCACAGAATACACTCTTGTTTACTGGAACTCTTAGTACTCATTGGGCTGTATGGGAACTTTAATTAAGCCCTTGGATGTTAGGGACATATCCAACACATTGCAAATCAACATTGCATCCCTAGGAATACATAGTTCTTATTCATACTTATAAGTATTGTATTGATAAGATGCATAGCTTGGGAATGGACTCAAAGGTAGATGAGTGGAAAACTAATTGGCAGAGGGACAGGAAACAGTGTGTCATAAACAGTGGCATTTATTCAGAGGAAGGATTGGTTGCTAGTGGAGTGCCACAGGGGTCAGTGCTAGCATTAGCAGCAGGAAGGGAGAGTTACTAATGCCACTCTAGTGATCACTGGTAAAGCCTCACCTGAGTACAGTTCTGGAGACCAGGGGGAGATTCACTAAGCGGTGATAAAGAGGTGATAAAGTGGAGATGTACAGCTTGGAAGGAAGGAGGTTGAGGGTTGATATGACAGAAACTTTTAAATATATTAAAGGGTTAGTAATGTTTAACATTTACTAACCCTAATATTGAAGGTATTAAAAAAAGATAATATTAATGTGCCAAGTTGTATCTCTCAAACCTTTATGGTTTGATAGATATAAGTGGTGAAAGTCCCCCCTCCCTCCCCTTTTCCAGACGTCAGCATTTAGCTGACTTCCGGAGATCCCGGTCCCACACCAGCCGGCGGCTCTTAAGTGGAGCTGAATGAGCGCTATTGAAGAACAAATACTTCAGTGGAATGGTCTGCAAAGTGTTCTTGCTAACCAAGCACACTTTGTAGATCGTTCCAGTGAAGTATCTGTTTCTCGATAGCGCTAATTCAGCTCTGCTGAAGATCCACCAAGTCAGACGACACAGATCCACTGCTGACAGCTTTACAGCTCGTCAGCAGGAGGGGGGAAATTTCAGCACTTACATCTCTCAAACCGTAAAGGTTTGAGAGATACGACTTGGCACATTAATATTATCTTTTTAATACCTTCAGTACTAGGGTTAGTTAATGTTAGACATTATCTTTAAGGGATTTATTACAGTTCAGGAGGGTATCATTTTTCAAAAAAGAGCATTACTCATACAAGAGGTCATAATCTAAAGTTAGGGGGTGAAAAAAGTAATTTGTGTAAATACTACTTTACAGAAATGGTGATAGATACATGGGACAGCCTTCCAGCAGAGAGGGTAGGGACAAATACTGTTGGAAAATTAAAAAATGCCCAGGACAGACATACTTTTATTCTGAGAAGTATTTACGGCTGTGTATTTTACTAGACTGGGGAATTGGCAGACTGGATGAGCCTGTTGATTCTTTTATGTTGGTTACATTATAGAACATCATTAGTGGTCCATCTTACTGCAAAGCACAATGTCAACACAATATCCGCAAACAACCTTGTACCACAGACTTGAAATTGCACTTTTATAGCAGAGAAGGCATTACCAAAACCTATATAGTACATGGAATCATTTAAGTACACAATATTAAAATGTGGGAACGCTCAGAACCTTTTAAACATTTCATAACCCTTTCTCAATATTCTTCATGTGTTCATATATCGGTTTTTCTAAAGGTCCTTTTCTTTTACCTACTACATTGACACTCCACAACATATATAACATTAGGGCATTACATGTGATAAAATTATGGTTTCATATTCATTATTATTTTTAAAATTCTTCAGACTTTGATTATTGCTAGCCTTCCTACCACCATAGGAATTTCCACATTTAAAAGACCTTTTTCGTCTTTTGTATTATGTTTACAATTATATCCCCTTTCAAAATATCCCAATGTTGTGATGTTATTTTTTTGTAAATACCAACATTCTGATTATATTGTACTAAAAATGAAAAACTAAATATATCTCAAATGTTATTTTTATTCTTGCTACCATATTGTTTAAGAATATCTTGTCTATACAAACCATTTGCTTTGTCATATCCTGCTTTAATGACCTCTGTCTTATAGCCCTTCTCTTCAAAATGCGAACACATACTTTTAGATTATTTTATATATCACAGTTTTGTTTTAATCTCTGGAATTGTCCATATAGGATATTTATTAACCATCTAGAATTATGGCAACTACTGGATAAAGTAAAAGTTTTCTATTTACTTCATTAAGTTTGTGATATGTTCTAATCAAGATGATTTCTTCCTCAATAAAAATATTTAAATCTAAAAATTAACATTAGAAGAACTAATGGCATCAGTAAATATCAGGTTGATATCATTAGTACCAATATACGTTAAAAATTCCAACCCCTTGTATAGGTTGGAGTAACATAGTAACTATCACGGTGCCCGTGATTGCTTACTTGTGCTGTCAGTCAGGTGTGTGTACTCTCCATTGGCCACCTGTCTTTTGCCCGCCCAGGATTGCCTTTATAGACTGGGCTAAGGCACCCTTTGGTTGACCTTTCGTGGTGTCTCTATGTCAGCAGTCACCTGCCTTGTATTTGTTCCCTGGGCCTGTTTCGCTTGCTACCAGTACCAGCATTGCTCCTGTAGCCAGTGCCTCTCCTGCATTGTTCCTGCTCCGTTCCTGACCCGGTTGGCAGTGCTGTCATTCCTGTTTCCGTTCCTGATCCCGTGCTGCTGTGTTCCTGTTCCGTTCCTGACCCAGTTGGTGGTGCTATCGTTCCTGTGTGGTCCTGGCTTGTCTGCTGTCACTGCTGCTGGTTATCCGTTTGGCGGCGGAAGTCGCTATGGCGACATTCTGATCTCTGTACACTCCAATCTCACCGGTTGCTGATTTGCTTGTATAGAATCGGTTGGGCTTTCGCTTATCCAGTACATGGTACTGGTTTACTCCACTCTCACCGGTTGCTGATTTGCTTGTATAGAACCGGTTGGGCATTCGCTTATCCAGTACGCGGTACTGGTTTACTCCACTCTCACCGGTTGCTGATTTGCTTGTATAGAACCGGCTGGGCATTCGCTTATCCAGTACGCGGTACTGGTTTACTCCCTTCTCACCGGTTGCGGATTTGCTTGTATAGAACCGGTTGGGCAATATGCTTATCCAGTACGCCGTACTGGTTTACTCTACTCTCACCGGCTGCTGATTTGCTTGTATAGAACCGGTTGGGTAATACGCTTATCCAGTACTCGGTACTGGTTTACTCCACTCTCTCCGGTTGCTGATTTGCTTGTATAGAACCGACTGGGCATTCGCTTATCCAGGACGCGGTACTGGTTTACTCCAATTCACCAGTAGCTACTTCCGCTTGTTTAGTACCAGTTGGGCGTTTCGTTTATCCAGTACGTGGTACTGGTTTACTCCACCATGCACCGGCTGCTGATTCCGCTAGTTTAGAACCGTGTGAGCGCTATTGTTGACCAGCATCAGTGCAGGTTTACTCCACCATCCAGCTGATTCCGCTGTATAGAGCCGGTTAAGCACTTGTTTGTCCAGTACGCTTTGCTGGTTTACTCCACATCCACTGGTTGCTAATCTGTTGTGTAGAACCGGGTGGGCTATACTGTTCTTCTATACATGGCACTGGGTTACTGTACATCCACCGGTTGTTGCTGTCTCCATTGCTAACCGGTTGGGTCTCCTTGGTTGGGAGACTGGTTTGCTCCACTGTTCCATTTTATGCTGTTGCTCCATCTATGCAGCATTAGTGGAGCTGTTCCTCTGTCCACTTGGCTGCCTTGCCCGGTAATTTGGCAAGGCCAGTAGAGCCACATTTAGGTTGGCGTGTAACCTCCTGGCTGCCTTGCCCGGTATATTGGCAAGGCCGGTAGAGCCACAACCAGCTTGTCGTGTAAACCTCCAGGCTGCCTTGCCCGGTATATTGGCAAGGCCGGTAAAGCCACAATCTGTTCATTGTGTAAACCTCCAGGCTGCCTTGCCCGGTATATTAGCAAGGCTGGTAGAGCCACAATCAGTTCATCGTGTAAATCTCCAGGCTGCCTTGCCTGGTATATTAGCAAGGCCGGTAGAGCCACATTCAGATTGTCGTGTAACCCTTTAGGCTGCCTTGCCCGGTATATTGGCAAGGCTGGTAGAGCCTCCCTTGTGTATCTTGCAATAACTACTGTTTGTACCCATTGTGTATATGTGATTTACTTGTATGATTAGGACCCGTGAGGGTTCCCATTAAACTTTTCAATAAAGTTTGATTTTTATCTTACTCTGTGTCTGAGAGTCAAAACAAACCATGACAGTAACATAGTTGAGGCTGAAAAAAGACATGTGTCCATCAAGACCAGCCCATGCCAAATTAGTAACTTAGCACGAACTTGGCACCCATGGTAGTACTGTTAATTTGGGGATAATACCGTCAAACCAAAATTAATTATGGCTCAATATAAAATGTATAGATCTTATGATATCTATCTGTATAGCTACAAACATAATAAATTAATCTAAATTATATTGAACTGCACTACTTCCTTTTTCAGCTTCTAGTATAGTATATAATGATGAAACATCTAACGTACAAAATATATAGTCATGATCCCATTTTATTTCATTCAAAATATTAGTAATATCAGTGCTATATCTCGGGTATGCTGGTAAATTCTTAACTTCATCTTGTAAAAAAGTATCTATACATTCTGAAAGATTGGCAGTTAGTAAACATATCCCCCGGAGGTTTTTTTTTTTTTTTTCTTTGTTAATCTTTGGGAGGCAATAAAATACAGGAAGTGATTTTGTTTGTTCACAAACATACATTCTGAGTCTAACAGTATAGCCATCTTTTTTCCCTCTTTTAAAAAAAATATCCAGATATTTGGAATATTCAATTATAGTGTCTTATGATAATATTATTATCTTCCCTCACTTGGATAGTGCATTCTGTTTCTTTTTTACTCATATTTCGTCTATTTTTTGTATGTAATTTTTCCATATTAACCTTTCTTATATATTTTTCTACGAGGTTATTAAAAGTAGCCATACTTTCACTAATCTTTTCTTTAAATCGGTATGTACAAATGTTCCATCTAATGTTTTATATTCCAGCTTATTTTTAAAAAATATTTTTAAGACAAAATTTATCATAAATGTTTGAGTGCCTATATAAGCATCAAATTTATTAAAACCAGCAGATGGAGAAAATTTCAACCCCTTACATAAAACCTTTTCTTCTATGTCACTTATAGTTCTTGAGCTTAAATAGAAAATACCTCTTCCTTTTATGTCCTTAATATATTTTTCTTTGGTGCATTTTCCTCCTCTACACCCTCAAATTCTAATTAGTTTTCCTGTTAGATTATAATGGAGAGGAAAGTCAGAAAAGTCAGAGACATACAGTTCTCCATAGAATGTGATAGAAACTGCCTGTCACTTCCTGTCAGTTAGAACTATCAGGAAGTAAACACAGTAAATTCACTTCCTGATTATTTGAATTGTTATAAATTTTGAATAAAACATCTGACAGCAGTGGGAGTGACCTTGTTTTATTCAGCAGGAAATGCTCTATAAAATATGTGTTTTCATAAAGAAAAGTGTACTTTAAACACACAAACAAAAAACACATTTTCAGTGCCAAAAAAAAAAGAAAAGAAATCCAAGCAGCTTAAAGGGGCCACAGTTAACCCTAAAACTCTGATAAAAAGCAACAAACAAAATGAACATATTTGTATAGCTAAAAGGGATGAAAGATATGCATCACTGTTTAAGAATAACAATAGTAAATATAATGTATATTTGCAACTTGACCATTTGTAAGTTTACCCATATGATTCATCTTTTTCTCATGGTACAGAGCTATCTGTTCGTGCTCATTGAATCTAAGGTATTGGAAACAAATACACATTCCCAAAATTTCCAAATATTTAAATGAGTCTTTTAACTCCATGAATGCTAGGGAGGGCTCAACTGCATTGGAAATCAATGGATTGGAAACTTCTCTAACACTCAGAGAGTTAACAACTCCATTAAAATGAATAGGATTTTGGGGTATTTTCACTGGCCCCCTTCCTGCAGATTCGCTGCACTTCATTTTTCAGAATAAGGTCCTTAACCCTTTGACTGCCATCATAAGACTAGGTAAACATTCCTAAAATGTAAATGGGGCTTTTAACCCAATGAACTTTAGAGAAGACCCCCAACACATTGCTTTTGAGACCCTCTGGCATTCAAGGGGTCAAAGACCCATTTAAATAAATGAGCATTTGGTACCCTGTTGTGCAGTTGGTTTTCCTGGAGAATTGTACCTCTTTTAACTTCCTGAATTGCACCTCTAATTTGAAATAATAGTACTTTAGATTATATGCAAGGAGAATGCAAGTGAAAGAATTTGGGAAATAGAACCTGTATGGAGGATAATACAGTTCTGTCACCTGTGTAAAAAAAAAACCTTAAAAGGGAACTCAACCTATGAGATAGATAACATATAGTTTTTCTGCTTGGTCATCGTCATCATTAAGCATTATCTATGGGAAATGCGTTGATGAGATAAGGAGTTTGTCTTCAGCCACCTGAGGTTGTGAGCGATATGAGAACGTGATGTTTGTATCTGTGATTTTAATGATGTTTGAATAAATGCTACTGGTTTTATACTACCGGATCTGTTTCACTTCATGGTGCAGCTAATCATACATATTCAACTCTAGAATTTAGACTGGAGAGTCTTTATTGGCTTAGAGAATTGATTTAATGGATCCACTCTTGTATGACTGTATCCAAGCCTGATGTTCCCCAAGCCGCTGAATGTGTATATCTATAATATTTGACCACACATGTAACCCAGTGTTTGTGGCTGTGATCCACAAAGTTCTGGACTGGGTTCCAACATCCCCCATGCCAAAGAGAGGAAGGCGTTAATAGTTAGGACCTGCCTAAATTTAAGGTATATTGGCTTGGCAGGCAAGCTTGAACATGTGTTATACAAAATATACAGCCAAAAAAAAGTGAGTGAGTTAACTTTTGTGTTATAAGCAGAAATATATGCTATACCAGGTTCCCAGCAATCACTATGAAGTACGGTACTTTAACTCTATATTCTTCTCAAAGCAAATTGCCTATATTGTGTATAATTTTGTAACCTTCTGCTATATTTTCTGACATCACCAGGTCCTCTGTCTAAGGTGAGGACCTGGTTCCTGACCCCCAAAAAGCAGGAATAAAGTTAAAATGGACTACCATCCACGCTACAGAATAAACTAGAGGGAGGGAAAATAGGAATCATCCTATATTTGATACATCAAGACATTTCCCACATCAGAAACCTCAATGTGGTTATTCCTAGAAGCGATCTTCAGTTTGCTATAGCTTTCCTGCATTCAACACAAAACATAGGGAAGGTGTCTTATTGCGAATCTGCACAGCTACCATGCAGACTGTTCACATGGATGACTTGTGGGATGCAAGGCTCTTTGTAGCCTACATTAAATGATCGATCCTTGTGGACATCACCTAGCCTTCCCACCTTTTCCCCAGGAAATTGAATCACAGGGGGAAAGCAGGAAAAAGTCAGTACAAAGATGTGGCTGGAAGTGAGCTACATCACTGCTCAGTTCAGATCACCCGTGTAAACATAACCTGAGAAACAGCTATGCAAAATATTTGGACCAAGTTCATGTTTTTATGATGAATCTGCCCCCTCCCCTTTGCTAGAAGAAAAAAAAGCAAGAGATTTAACATCATGAGTGTTATATGTGTGTGCAGTGCATTGCAGATCAGTGTGTTGCACATATCTCTGCCACACAGAGTCACTAAGGCTGGAACTTGGAATATCTGGAATGTTTTCCCACGGCACAGGTGCCTTTTAATGTGATTCACTGTGCCCTTGGCTTCTATTAAAGAATGCAGAACAAGTGTAAAATTCTGTCCACAACCTAAGAATTCAGACTGGGAACAGAGAGGGGGCAGTGTGCAATGATTATATTAAAGGATTTGTCTAGATTGGACATGGCATCAGCAATGGTTAACTGCTTTCCTGGTTCACAAGCTTTTATGGTATGTGAACTCCAGGGTCTCACGGAGAAAGGTCTTCAAAGCGTGTGAAATTGGACTTTCTTGTTTTTCCGCTGTTGGGCCAGCACACAGCTTACATCTTATAAAAGATTTATGTTGTGTATTTGAGGGGCAAATCAACTGCACTATCGGGGAGAAATAACAATTCCCAATTATTTAAATGGGGCTATTAACCCTTGCAAGCTAGCGAGGTCTCTGAGACCTCTCTAGCATGCAAGGGGTTTTAAACTCCACTTAGATCAATGGCAATTTTTATTTCCCCTATAATGTCATTGGTATGTTCCAAATTTCTTATTCTTTATGCACAAGTCGTTTCTTGTTTTAATTCCATGTACCAGCAGTTACATTTCACTGGTGGTTGTATGCCTAAGGCCTGGATTCTGTCAGGGGTCATGAAATCTGTGATAGGTAATGGATACTTGCAGAGTTGGAAAATTTAAAAAAGTATATATATCATTTCACACGTTTAAAAATTTCAGCATAGAACTTTAAAGCCGAACTTTCATGCTACAATAAGTTATCCCCAATTAATTTTTATTAGCTTCTTATTCATGGAAATAGCTTAACCCCTTAGTGGCACACCGCGTGCGCACACGGCCATCACTTAACGCACGGCTAACATTTTTTTTTTTTTTTTTTTTTCTGCAAATTAATCTGGAGTCCCCGAACAGCGTGCAGCCACACGAGGACCCGGATTTCCAGGACATACAGGTACATCCTCTGTCACTAAGTGACAATTTTTGAGGGACGTATCTGGTAAGTCCTTTGTTATTAAGGGGTTAATAGCGTTGCTTAAGTGCCAGCATGACCTGGAATCATAACATTGTATGCAACTCACATCGGTGGGACAGCGCAGACATCTTGCCGAAGAGTGATGTGTGCACCTGTGCTGTCAGTCCCAGCCTGTAACTTAAGAAACAATGCAACTCCCCCTTTGCAAATAACCTAACATTGTAGAGGCAGGGACGAACAGCACAGATCACTCTTCAGCAAGATGTCTGCGCTGTCCTACTGATGTAAGTTGCATATGATGTTATGATTCCAACTCATGCTGGCACTTAAGCAACATTATTACACTATTTCCATGAATAAGAAGCTACTAACAATTAATTGGGGATAACTTATTGTAGCATGAAAGCTCTGCTTTAATGCCAGCCTGATACCACGTGCAGGGAAATGGTGTACACCTAATGCCTTTTCTATATACTATGCCTACTACGGTATATTGATCTAATCATGGTGTAGTGAAAAGCACGACCAGGAGCATCCACTGGCTGCCCTCTTGTTCTTCCCTTGATACAAGTGCCACTATAGGGAGAAAATAATTCATGTCAGAGTGCAAATCCTATGGTCATCTAGTTCAGCCTTTGCCATAGCATGTTTGTTGGTCCAGAGTAAGATAAAAAAAACTATATTAAAGCATTTGCCAATTAAGCTGTCATGACTTGCCTACCTCTTGGCCCGCATCCACGGTCGGCATGTGGTTTTGGTTCCGGATCAGGGCCGGGCTCTTCTACGCATGCGCACACTTCCGGTTTCTAGTACCTGTGCTCATGCTCTCTTCCGACGGACCGCTCTGCTTTTTTTCCTCTCTATGATCCGGCTGGCATCCATACCTCTCTCTCATCCTGTCTTCCAGTCCCGGGCCCTTTTAAACCTCAGACTCCCTATGTCAGATGTGTTTTTATAGCGTCTGTTCCAGTTCCTGTGTTCCTGTATTCCAGTGTATGACCCGGACTGTCTCAGACCTTGCCTTTGCCTGCTGCAGTGTTCCTGTATGACCCAGACTGTCTCAGACCTTGCCTTTGCCTGCTCCAGTGTTCCTGTATTCCAGTGTATGACCTGGACTGTCTCAGATCTTGCCTTTGCCTGCTCCAGTGTTCCTGTATTCCAGTGTATGACCCAGACTGTCTCAGACCTTGCTTTGCCTGTTCCACTGTTCCTGTATTCCAGTGTATGACCCAGACTGTCTTGACCTTGCCTTTGCCTGCTCCAGTGTTCCTGTATTCCAGTGTATGACCCGGACTGTCTCAGACCTTGCCTTTGCCTGTTCCAGTGTTCCTGTATTCCAGTGTATGACCCAGACTGTTTTGACCTTGCCTTTGCCTGCTCCAGTGTTCCTGTATTCCAGTGTATGATCCAGACTGTTTTGACCTTGCCTCTGCCTGCTCCAGTGTACCTTGCCAGCCTGTGTTTGATGCGGACCTTCTAGACCCTGCCTCTGCCTGCTTCTGTGTTCCTTGCCAGCCCGTGTATGACCCGGACCGTCTCTGACCTTGCCTCGTCTTGTTCAGCGATTCTGACCCGTTGTCCCATCCACGCTGGAATTCTGAGTGAGTACCTGTCTTCCTGTTTGGAGTATTGTCTATTCTCCCTAGGGATTATTTAGTATAGC
Source organism: Rhinophrynus dorsalis (assembly GCA_037306005.1). Classification (NCBI taxonomy): domain Eukaryota; kingdom Metazoa; phylum Chordata; class Amphibia; order Anura; family Rhinophrynidae; genus Rhinophrynus; species Rhinophrynus dorsalis. Next base: position 413,902,681 of record CM074723.1, read on the forward strand.
TTGTCTCGGCTGGGGTTTTCCTGGGTTACCCGACAGCTCCTCTGCTGGGGACCACAACATCTGGCTTCATGGCCAGCCGCAGCAAAGCCCTGGCCCAGGCAACCTCCGCTCCCCAGCACCGTCCCCTAGCCTCGCTCCCCAGCATCTAGCTCAGTAATCCCTTGTTGGAGGAGTCTCCTGTTCCTCTGCCTAGGTACTCACCACCATCTTGGCAGTCTATCCATGGGTGCTTGACATAAGCCCCATGTGGGTAAAATAATTCCTTCCTAACTCCAAAAGGCAATCAAACATCTCCATGGATCAACAGAATATCTGCATGAAAGCCAACTGTCACAATACTCAAAATTATTTTGAGCTAGAAAAGTACCCAATACTATTTTGAAAGCATTTAGAGCTTCCTCAATCAAAGAACTCCAGAAATGTATTGCCTTTACTGTAAATAATCCCTGCCTTTTAGATGAAAGTGCCTTTTTTTCTAGTCTTCAGGGATGACATTTTGAGCAAATAGTTCCCCAGAGAGTTATTTGCATTAGCCTGTAATATATTTGTAAATAGTTATCATATCTGTTCTTTGATGTCTCATATGTATTGTATTGTAACAAACTAGTTTAGTTAAAAAGTCTTTGCACTTTTTCTAGTTCAATAATGTTGTCTTTAAGAATTGCCGCACAAAATTGTATGCCATATTATTCTAGATGAGACCTTGCCAAGGAGAGGCAGAATTATATTCTCATCCCATGCATTTAGACCCCTGTTTATTCATGAGAATATTCTATTAGCTCTTGTAGCAGGTGAGTAGCACTGCATACTGCTGTGAAGCCTGTTATCTTTCAGTACCCCTACGTCTTTCCCTAGCAAGGATTCAAGCAGTTTCCAGTTTCCCATTTAGTGTATATGTAGTATAAGTGTTTCTGGAAATCAGATGCATAACCTTAAATTTATCTACATTAAACCTCATCTGCCTATTTTTTTGCCCATTCATCCAGTTTATTTTTTAGAAAAAAAAAATATTTTTTTGCATTTAGAAAAATGTTTTACCAAGAATACATTGAGATTTCTCTTGTTTTAACGAGTTGCGTATTTTTGCAAATACAGAGACAATATATATATATATATATATATATATATATATATATATATATATATATATACACATACATACACACACACACATGCTATAATTTTAGACTGGGTGAAGATCTGATTTTTTCGGCCTTGTTCCAGACTTTCGGGGCTCTGAAGGAGCAGGCAGATTGACCGGCTTCTTTCTTGTAGTTTGGTATAATCAGTGAGTTGTTAGCAGTGGAGGTTATAATTAGTATGGAGAGCTGGAGCGAGTATACTGCTTAGGTAAGGTAGTCTGGTAGCCTTTTAGAGAAGTGATTATAATCCAGGCTAGAGAGGTGAAGGGCACAACTAGATTTGAGTGTTATCCAATTTAGTTCTTCATACGTATCACACTGATGGGTTGTGTAATTACATTGGAGTATAAAGTGGCATAATGAGTTATATAGAGTGTCAATTTTATCAAGATGGACTTGTGGCGCGGGATAGTATACTATGTCCTCAAAGTCTATGACTGGTATTAAAGAGATGGTAATACTTGAAAATAATTTTATTTTATATTGTAGCCCTTAAAAAAAAACATGAAAAATTATATAAGTCTTATCTCCCAAACCTTTATGGTTTGGAAGATATTCACATGTAAAATATAGTAAAATTCTGTTTTCCTGGCTGTTTCAGCCAAGTCTGCCATCTAGTGGACAGATTTGGAATTTGGTCCACAGAGCAACCGGCAGCTCTTTAGCAGTGCCGAGATCACGATCTTTGAAAAGAACTACTTAATTGGAATTATCTACAAAGTGTGCCTGGCTTGAAAGCATACTTTGTAGACCATTCCAATTAAGAAATTCTTTTTAAAGATGGTGATCTCAGCACTTCTGGAGAGGCACAGCCGGTCCCGGAACCGGATTCCAAATCTGAAGGGTGGAGCAATGACGTCACTCCAGGGGAAACTTTACTTCTGAATATCTCCCAAACCATAAAGGTTTGGGAGATAAGACTTACATCATTTTTCAAGTTTTTTAAGGGCTACAATATAAAATAAACTTATTTTCAAGTATTACTATCCCTTTAACATCTGTTGTGCAATACGTCTTCTTACCAGAGGACTTAAACAGGATTTGTTTCTAAACAGAGCACTTATTTTGGGATACAGTTTGGATGTTAATTTATCACTATAAAAACCAAAAGTGAGGTTGGGGTCAAGCCACATACCAAGATATTTGTAGGAGTCCATTGGGGCCAAGGTATGACTGGATTCTGTTACAATGGATAGATTGATATTGCAGAGATTACTCGGTTTATTCTTTGTACCAAATAATATTGTGACTGTTTTTCTGTGTTTAAGAACTGTTTGTTCTTTGCTATCCATCTTTCAACTTCAGAGAAAACATGTTGCGATATGGCCTCAAGTTGTGTGATACATTTTAATTTTTAGTATATATCATGGTGTCATCTGCATACATGTGTACAGAGGATGCTTTGCAAACCATGGGTAGATCATTTATAAATAGAGAAAACAGGGCCAAGGATGGAGCCTCGGGGATCCCCTCTTGTTACTTTGAGCAGAAGGGAAGGATTGTCAGCAATAGACACATATTGCTTCTGTCTGATAAACATAATCAGAACCAGTTTAGAGAACGATTACCCAGTCCTGAACTTTGGCGTTTATTTATCAGAATACTATAGTCTACTTTATCAAAGGCCTTTGCAAAATTTAGCAAAATAGCTCCAGTGAGTTCACCATTTTCCTTGCCAGTCTGGATATCATTGGTTACTTTTAGGAGAGCAGTGATTGTTGAGTGATATGAATGAAAGCCTGACTGAAGCGGTATGGAAGAAACTGGTCAGTTGGTAATACTTATAGTTTCATGTGGACACACTTCTCTAGGATTTTAGCTAGTTTGGGGAGTAGGGATATTGGTCTGTAATTTGATACTATCCCCCACTTTTGTGGATAGGCACGACTCTAGCCAATTTCCAGGCTTTGGTCATATACCCAGATGACAGGGAGGTATTATTTAGGGTTGTAATAAGATGGGCTGTGACCAGGGAACTGAGCTTTAATACCATTGCTAGTAGATGGTCAGGGCCAGAATGCGGTTTTATTTTTGGGTTAAGGAGGTGGTCATATATTTCACCATCATTTATAGGCATGAAATTAAATTCATTAACATCATTTGACCAGGTAGCAGGTGACAGAGGCTGTTCTGTTCATGTTTCTACTTCAGAATTACTTTAGTTTTGTGTAATCAGAGTGGTGGCACATCTAACAAAATAGTTGTTAAATGCATTAGCTATTGCTATGGGGCACTGTATCATTTCTTTGCCTATGACTATAGTGGATGGGTAAGAGTAGTTAGGAGGGTTGTAGATGTTTTTAATAACCTTCCAGAAGTTGGTTGGTTATCGTGCATGTCGTCAGAAAAATATTGAGGTTTTGCTACGTGCAATTATTCCGCAATTGCCTGTATGCAGTGTGATCATTAACCGATCCAGTTTGTTTAAATGTTGTCCATAATGCATGTCTGCAGTGAAAAACATCCTGCTCTGTATGTTTCCTTACACAATGTTATCAGCAAAGACTGAGATACTAATTTCAATAAATACTTTAAGACCATAAAAATAAGTAATCACAATTACATTTTAAAAAAAGAACAGCAGGATCCAGGGATAGTCCATGAGAATTTGGAGTTAAATTGATTCATATAAATGTACGTTCAGATACAGACATGAATTTAAAAGAAGTGTGGGGGTGGTTATTTTGGAGAGAAGTCCATCCCAAGTGTGAGGGTCATAAAGGGGTGGGGGGGATATGTGTTCATCCATAGTTAAAATTCTAACACAAACACTCATCCTATCCTACTTGGACTACTGTAATCTTCTTCTCTCTGGTCTTTCTGCATCCCAACTCCATACACTTCAATCCTTGCAGAATGCTGCAGCACAAGTTATCTTGCTGTCACCTAGGTTTGTCCCTGCCCCTTCCTCCTCAAATCAATCCAATGGCTGCCTATCAAACACTGGATATCTTATAAAATACTGCTTCTCTCTCGTTCAAGACCCTTATCTCCTCCACCCCTTCCTACATTTCCACTGTGATCTCCTGCTATACCCCATCCCCCCACCTATGATCGGCCAACAACATTCTCTCAGCTCCTTCTGTGTCTACAGCTCTCTCTCGTATCAACCCCTTTTTTCTCGTTGTTCCTTATCTGTGGAATGTTCTACCTCCTAACCTGCACCACTGCACTTCTCTTGTGGTCTTCAAGTCTCACTTAGAATTACACTCCTTGACAAGGCTTCGACAAGCTAGAAAGCACTGACTTTGTACATCCAAGGAACTTATAAATTACTTAATTTAGGTTTCCCTGTCTCGAAACAGAACTCAAGCACTGTATTCCGCACTTAACTCTGTCTCCCTTTACACTTTTAGAATGTAAGCTCTCCAGCAGGGACCCCACTTTCAGTGTATCGCCCAAGCCCTTAAATTGTAAAGCGATGTGTACAGTTTTGGTGCTATATAAATCAACATATTCATTTAAGTAGGGGGATCGGCATTTTGCAATGCGTTGAAGATCACTTTACCATCTGAGAGGTTAACCCCTTAGTGACCGGCCGCATGCGGCTGGCACTTAACGCCCGCCGAACATTTTTTTTAACGACTTCCAGGACGTATATGTAAGTCCTCTGTCCACCTGGGACATCCACTCGGGACGTCCTCGGGCGGTAAGGGGTTAAGGTAATCGCTCTGAACCATGGTTCCATGGTACTTTAGTGCTCCATGAACACCCACTTACAGTACCCTTTTTATGAGGAGTGACACAAATGTGAATATTGAGTTGCAAATATGTATTTATGGAAATGTGTATGCACTATGGGCCCTATTCATCAAGATAAAAAGGTGTGATGCACCAGAGGGGAGAAATGGATTCTACATGTTCCCACTGATTTAAGTGGGGCTTTTTAACCCCTTGAATGCTAGCATTGGAGCCCTCTTTAGAATTCAAGAGGTTAAAAGCCCTATTTAAATCTGTAGTAATTTTCATTCCCCCTTCTGATACAGTTGTTTTGCTCAGAATTGCACCTCTTAACCCTTTGAATGCCACTCAAAGGGACTTAAGCTTTATGAATAAGGCTCTATATGCTGCTGTTCTCATTCTGATTGTCAAGGGCATATTTAAGTAGAAAAATTCATTAGTCTGGGCCCACAGATGACATACAAGATGGAATGGGGCCCTGAAAATCCCATACTCTGTGTTAGCAATGTTATGAGGGGGAAAAAGACTGAGAACAACTGGGTTAAAGGGATAGTAATGCCAGAAATAAACTTTATTCAATATGGTAGATTTTACAAAAATAAAGTATTTGGAGAAAGTTCTATCTCTCAATCCTTTACGGTTTGAGAGATATTCGCTTCTAAAGTTCCCTCTCTCCTGATGTCAGCTATAAAGCTGACAGCAGGAGACTCGAGACATACGACTCGAGGCGGCTCTTCAGCAGAGCCAAAATAGCGATCTTTAAAAAGAACTTCTTCACTGGAATGGTCTACAAAGTGTGCTTGCAAACCAAGCACACTTTGTAGACTGTTCCAATGATGTAATTCACAATTTCAGCTCTGCTGAAGAGCCGCCAGCTGGTTCAGGACCGTGATCTCCTGTTGGCTTATGTCTCTAAAACAGCAACACATTGTCCACTCCTGTTTTACAACCAGATAATTTAACTTAGTGAATATTTTCTAACTTGATTGAGAGGAGTGCAGCAGGTGATCAGGAAAAGCTTGGAATACCTTCAACAATCAATATACATCACTCTTCTACATTTTTGGAAGGAGACAATGAACAGAGATAAAGGAAAAGATGGTGGAACAGAGAAAGCTACCTGAGGCCGTGAGAATATTTTGCTGGATTTATTCCAGAGAAGAAGATCAAAGAAGCCAGAATGATGACACAATGGATTATTGGTAGAGAACCAAAATTCTGTGGCTCTTTGGACATGCATAAAATGTTTACATGAATTCCTGATGAATACAGTGCCAAAACCTCCCATATAAAACAACATCTGTGATACTTTAGCATCAATAATGAGAGATAAGCTCACAGTGCAGTTGTGGTTGCATCTGGTTATAACTGGTTATATAATTCCCCAGTGACATCTGTCATAAAGGGAATAATAAAGTTGTAGTTTAACTTTTTTTTAGTAATATATTTTAAAACATTTATTTGCTGTTTTTTTTTTTCTTTAACCCTTCAAGGTCCAGAGGCGTATACAACTTTGAATAACTTTCTGGCACTCAAAAGGTTAATCTTGTGTACTGTTATTAAGCACAAGGGAAAATATATGCAATTCCTTGGTAAGCCAATTACACCATGGGAGAGAAATAAAAAAACTCCTATTGATTTAACCCTCTGTGTGCCAGCTAGAGTCACAGGCTTGGCTATGGGGTGCCCCCTTCCCCCTGTCTTTTTTTTCCATGCAGACATCATTGCGGGGGCATCAAGGCCCATCCTGATGCCCCCTGCTAATGATCTCCAAACTGATCGCCATGGGAGAGCAATACAGACGAAGCAGGAGAGCTACATGTTCTCCTGCTTCACTCCTAAGTGGGATTCCGACTAAGAGTGGGTGGGATCGGGGAAAGCCTCCTCTTTTCATTAGTGAAACGATCACCAGTGACATAAGAAGGCCTTCCTTGTTTCCTCCCACTCATACCGGTTCAGGTAGGAGCGGAAACAGGGGAGTATGTTGTTCCCTTGTATGGTCTGCATTGAACTCCTAGTGCTATTGGCCAGGAGATCAATAGCTGGGGGGCATCAGGAGGGTTCCTGATTCTCCCAATGTGATATGATTAATAAATAAAAAAAATCTAATAAATAACCCTGTGTGTGTCACAGGGGGTCAAACACATTACTTTGCAATGTGTTGGACAACGTTGTGCACACACAGGGTTATTTATTTTTCATTATTTTTTTTATTAAGATCTCATTGGGGGGGCATCAGGAGGGGTCCTGATGCCCCCCAACGAGGTCTGCGTAAAAATAATTTTAAAAAACTCTGTGCTTTAAAATGCATTGAACCCCCTGTGGCACACACAGGGTGTTTTTTTTCATTATTCTTTTTAATTTCTTCCCCACAGAAGCCCACATATCATGGACAGCCCACATCCTGCTTCCATATTCACTGACTTCTCCACTTCCAACCTGATTCCACTGTGCATTGGTAGTGACAGATTCCATATTTACACTGTCTGATCCCCAACCCCCCCAGCCTTGTTCTATTGCACGCTCAGTCAGGAATCCCGAATATACTCTGCCTGACACCTCCACCCCAGCCTTATTACTCTGTGCACTGGTAGTCTTATATCCCCACATACATTGTCTGATCCTCCCAGCCTGAATCCACTGCCCCTGGTAATCACAGATTCCCACAAACGCTGTCTGCCCCACATCCTTCTTCAACTGGTAGTCGTAGAATCATAAATATACTGTTTGCTTCCCCATCCTTGTTCCACTGTTAGCCACGCTTCTGGAACCCACTATAGGATGTCAACCCATACTAACAGAGTAACATTTTTCTTAGACTGACAGTTGGTACTGAATACACTAAAAACTCCCTTGGTGTTGAACCATTTTAGTATCGTGGAAGCAACTGATGTGTAAAAAAGTGGGTATTTTTTCTTATAGCGCCACATTCTAGAAATAATTGTGCACACTAACCTAGAGTTAGAAAGACAAGCGATGCCTCATTTTGCAGGTAGTTGTTTGCTTTCAAAAATGGTATGTCGTGTCTACCTTGTAATAACCTTTTTAATAAAGGCAAATCAAATTTGAAAAATATATGGAAATGCTAGCTGAGTTTGCGTATTTTTGTGCTTCTGGCACCCCCTACAGTATGTCAGCTCATACCAACTGGGTGCAATTTTTTTGAAGGAGCAGTAGCTAATGATTACCGCTTGAAATTCCATGTATGTCAAAGCTATCTGTATATTTGAAGTGGTAGAAATGTAAAAACGCTCTGTTTCCTATGATGCGGGTGGATGTCTACTTTCCGAAATGGTTACCTTGCAAACCAGGCACACTTTGTAGACCATTCCAATTAATTATTTCATTTTAAGTAGCGTTATCTTGGCTGTGCTTAAGAGCCTCCGACGGTCCAGGATCTGCCTCTGTCATCTAGAGCACTGATGTATGAGTAAGGGGAAGGAGGGGGGAACTTTAAATGCTACGCTCTCTCTCACACTATAAAGGTTTGAGAGATTGGAGGTAGGTTATTCTACTTCTATTAATATCTACAATATTAGAAATGTTTAAAACAAAGTATTACTATCCCTTTTATAATGGCAGCCAATGACAGAAGATTGGTGAGTTAAAGGGATAGTAATATTTAGGTATGAATGTAACATTAATTCTTTGATATACTTTTGTATAACAGTGTGTACCCTTTAATCATGCATAACGTTGCAGTTTTCTTTTTATTCTATATTACAGTGTTCCCCTGCTGGGAGATTTTTCATCCAAAAGTTATTACAGCTCAAACGTTAAAAAAAAATCTGACTGTAAGCTGCAGCACCAGTTATTGCTCAAAATTCAATTTTTTATAGTGCACTTTATGGAAATTTATAGGAACAGAACTACCTTTGGCCAAAAGAGAAAATTGCATTTAAGAAAAAAATGTGGTGCTGTAATAATTTTTTATGAAAAAGATCCCAGCAGTAGGAGTACACTTATTTTAGTCAGCAGACGTTTATTGCACCTTTAAAGGTAGTAAGTGTAGGAAAGCATTAAACATAAAGGGGAACTATACCTATAGGATTAAATGGCTCTCAATTTCTTTATCAGAAGGATTTACCTAGTACAGTATATGTGCTTCAAAATGTTATACGGTATGTGTAATTCCTGTTTTAGTGTACAATTGTTCATTGCATTTTACTTTAAAATACTCTTATAGTGCCAGGGGAGGGCTGGCCTAGGGGGCAGGGGGGCAATTGCCCCCTGGGCCGGCCATATGTCTGGGCCAGTGGGCCACTGCCTCACTAAATCTCCATCTTGTTGCTATGTCAAGATATACTAGTGATACCACAGCGCTTCCAACTGAAACAGAACTACACAAATTATATCACAGAGCTACAATCCAAATGCGGCTACACTAGTAATATAATAGGATTTTAGTCTTACCTGTTAAATCCTTTTCACTTAGTCCATACAGGTCACTGGTACTCTGGGAGGCGTAAGTCCCCCCCAATAGGCAGGAACAACCATGCAAATGATTTGCAAGGGGCGGAGCCTCCCCTCCTACCCAAGCCACCTTCTGGCCAGAGCCACTTTAGATTGATTTGAGACCCTAAAACTGACCTCAGGTAAGCAAAAAGAAAGACTCCTGTGAGCATGCCCGAACGGTCTCCCACTGGATGCCACAGGAGAGCCAAGACTGGTCCCTTGACAGGGTGGGAGACCAGTGACCTGTATGGACTAAGTGAAAAGGATTTAACAGGTAAGACTAAAATCCTATTTTCACTGTCGTCCAATACAGGTCACTGGTACTCTGGGATGTACAAACATTGAGCTGATCCAGAGGCGGGAAGTAAGGCAAGGACCAGGCGCAAGGCCCAAGTCACTAGAACTGCTATGACCAGTTAATAACATAGCCCAAACTGTAAGTGTCAACGGACACCAACCAAGGGAACGATCCCTGAACTAACACAGCACACGGAACCAGAGCCAACCGGGTTCAACAGTAAGGAAGCACTAAGGATCACAGAGCGGAAGACCTACACAGGCAAGACTGCCTCCAGGACCTTCCTTCCAAAACTGGCATCAGCCGAAGCCAGTACATCAACTCGATAGTGCTTAGAAAAAGTGTGCACAGAGGACCAAGTGGCCGCTCTGCACAGTTGATCAGCAGAAGCTTGATTCTTGTAGGCCCAAGAGGCCCCAATAGATCTGGTGGAATGGGCAGTCACCCGGAAGGGAACATGCTTATTCCTCAACTTATAGGCTTCACGGATGGTAGCCTTAATCCAAGAGGCAATGGTAACTTTGGAAGCCGGTCTCCCTGCCCTAGGCCCCTCAGGAATGACGAATAGAGCGTCAGACTTCCTGATAGACTCGGTGCGATGAACATAAAACTTGAGGTAACGCACCACATCCAACAGATGGAGATCTCTTTCCTTGTCAGATGAAGGATTAGGGCAGAAAGAGGGAACCACAATCTCCTGATTGATGTGAAACTCGGACACAACCTTGGGTAAGAATTCCTTGGTAGTGCGAAGCACAGCCTTATCCTTGTGGAACACCAGGTAAGGAGGTTTACAAGACAAGGCCTGTAACTCTGCTACCCGGCGCACTGACACAACAGCCAAAAGGAAGGCCATCTTCCAAGTCACAAGACGTAATGGAATGGAAGCCAAGGATTCAAACGGTGGTCGCTGGAGAACTCCCAGCACCAAATTGAGGTCCCACTGGGGAGCAGGACTCTTGAAGGCAGGTCGAACATGAGTCACACCTTGGAAGAAAACTTTCACATCAGGAAGGATAGCAATCCTTTCCTGGAAAAACACAGACAAGGCAGAAGTCTGAACTTTGAGGGAACTCAGACTGAGCCCCTTATCCACACCGTCCTGCAAGAAGGCCAGGACAGTGGGAAGATGGAATTCAAGGGATAACTTCTTATCAGAACACCATGTCACAAAAGTTGACCATATGCGATGATAGATCTTGGAAGACACAGGCTTACGAGCACTGAGCATAGTCGACACCACAGAAGGAGAAAATCCTTTCTTTGCTAGAATCGAGGATTCAACCGCCATGCCATCAAATGGAGAGAGTGAACCTCCTCCTTCCAAAGATACCCCTGAAGAAGTAGGTCCGGACGGGCAGGAAGCGGGATCGGATCCGTCACTGACATGACCATCAACTCCGGATACCAGGACTGGCGAGGCCAGTTTGGAGCGATCAGGATGACAGGACAACGTTCTCTCTTCAACTTCTGGATAACTCTGACCAATAGAGGAAGAGGAGGGAAGATGTAAGCCAGGGGGAAGTCCCAAGGGATCGACAATGCATCCACTGCTAGAGCAAGGGAGTCCCTCAACCGGGAGCAAAACACCGGAACCTTCCTGTTGTGTCTGGTAGCCATCAGATCCACCACAGGCATCCCCCACCGTTGAGTGAGCATGTGAAACACCTCTGGGTGAAGAGCCCATTCTCCGCTGTCGACGGTGTGACGACTGAGGAAGTCTGCCATGACGTTGTCCACGCCTGGAATATGAACTGCAGAGATGACAGGCACGTGATCTTCTGCCCAAGACAAAATATGCTTGACCTCCCACCAGGCGGAACCGCTTCTTGTGCCGCCTTGCCTGTTGATGTAAGCCACCGCCGTGGCGTTGTCGGACTCCACTCTGATCGGAAGACCGGTCAATTGAGACTCCCAGTGCCTCAGGGCTAGCCGGACAGCTCGAAGTTCCAGAACATTGATGGAGAGCATGGATTCCTCCAGACCCCATTTCCCCTGAGCACTGAAGCGACCCCAGACTGCACCCCAGCCCCGAAGGCTGGCATCCGTAGTGACTGTGGTCCAATGTGGAACTAGAAAGCATCTCCCTTTCAGGAGATGAGAGAGATCTAACCACCAGTGCAGACTCGACTCGACATGAGAAGGAAGAGAAACAGACAGATGTTGATGATCTGGATGATTCTTGCACGTCTGGATCACAAATCTCTGAAGATCCCTGGAGTGGGCCATGGCAAATGGTACTGCTTCGATCGTGGAAATGAACTTCCCCACTAAGGACGACAACTTCGGCACTGGAATTTCGTCCATGTCCAGAATCCCAGCCACTCTGACGGCTATCTGGTGAGCCACGTCCTCTGGAAGAAACACCATGCATTGGCGAGTGTCGAACAGGAGACCCAGGAACAGAAGCCTCTGAGATGGAACCAAGTCCGACTTGTCCAGATTCAGGATCCAGCCATGACGGTTCAGGGTGTGCATGCACATCTGTAATTGCTGATGGAGAAGCTCCGCTGAGGAGGCCTTCAGTAGGAGATCGTCCATGTAGGGGGTCACTCTGATCCCATCCTGATGGAGCACCGCTATCAAGGAGCCCAACACCCTCTGGAAGACCTGAGGGGCTGAAGTCAGCCCAAAGGGGAGCGCTGCAAACTGAAAGTGTCCCCTGTGGCAGGCAATCCTGAGATACCGCCTGCTCTCTGGATGAATAGGGATGTGAAGATAAGCATCCTGAAGGTCCAGGGAGGCAAGAAACTCCCCTGGAGACATTGCTGCAATCACAGAGCGCAGGTACTCCTGGCGGAAGTGGGAAGTCACCACATAGGCATTGAGATCTTTGAGATCCAAAATGGGACGAGCTCCTCCGTCCTTTTTGGCTACCACAAACAGGTTGGAACAAAATCCTGAACCTGTGTCCCCTTGAGGAACCGCCTCCAGGATCTCTTTGTCCAAGAGATCCTGAATAGCGTCGTCGAATAGACGCCTTTTTGTGGGTTCCTGAGAAGGACGAGTAAAATGGAACCGAAAAGGAGGAAGGGAAGAGAAAGGGATCCTGTATCCCTCTGACACCACCTGAAGAACCCATGGGTCCGCCACTGACTCCTCCCAAGTCCGGCGAAAGATGCGGAGACGACCGCCTACAGCCGGATGCGGACCCGGGTTCGGCGAGTCATGCCGAAGCAGTCTTGGAGGTCTTGGCCTTGGGGGCAACTTTGGGCTTCCAGGACTGTTTGGGCTTGGAGGAGGAGCGCGTAGTGGGAGGACCCGTTTGGGCCGAGGAGCGTGTCTCAGACTGAAAGGAACGAAAGGACCGATTGCGTTTGGCTGGAAACTTTTTCTTAAAGACTGAGGGTAGAAGAGTACTTTTACCGCCAGTAGCCTCACTGATCATTTCTTTGAGTTCAGACCCAAAAAGCAAATTCCCCTGAAAGGGCAAGGAAAGCAAGGCTTTCTTAGAGGCTGTATCAGCAGACCAAATTTTCAGCCAAAGAGCGCGTCTATCCACCACAGAAGAAGTGGAGGCCCTCGCCATCATGCGCACAGCATCAAAAGCAGCGTCAGCAACATAGTTCTGAGCTTCAGTGATATTAGCAAGTAGCTGCAACTGTTCAGATACTGGCGCATCCTGGCGAACTGCTTCAGTCAGTCGCTCAGTCCAGGCCGCAATGGCTCTATTAACCCATGCCACAGCAAAGGTTGGGCGCATGGCAGTGCCAATGGAGGCAAAAATAGATTTAAGAGAAAGCTCTAGCTTTTTATCCGTCCAATCCTGCAGGGCAGAGGCATCTGAGACAGCCAAAGCGGTAGATTTGGATAGTCTAGAAACAGGAGCATCCACCTTGGGAGGATGAACCCATTTTGCCAGCTCAGCCTCAGGAAAAGGGTAAAGTTTAGCAAACTTTTTGGAGACAGAGGAAGATCTATCAGGATTCTTCCATGCCTCAGAAACCAGACGGGCAAGAGTAGGGTTAGTTGGAAAACAAACAACTGGCTTAGATGGCTTTTTCTGAAAAACATCAGTAGGATCATAAGTGGATTCCTGAGTCAGAGGAAGGTTGAGCGTATTCAGAACCGCTCTGATCAGACCCTCAGCCGAAACTTCGGGGTCACACTCATAGGGGTCCCCAATGGACCTGTTAGATTCAATAACAGTACGTTCCTCAGCATCAGAATCCTGTAAGAGTTCTTCTTCAGAAGAATCAGTGACATCAGGAGCTCCCTGTGGCTTAGGCAGGGAGGTCCTGATGGTAGAGGGGGTCTGCCAGACCTGGAGAGCCCCCTGAATCTGAGAGGGAAAGAGTTGAAGCGTGGATCTGAGATCCCTAGTGTAGCTTTAAACTCCCTCACCCAAGATGGCTCAATAGCGTGGCTGGGAAGCCCAGGGTTGCTATCTTGACCAGTACAATTAGGGCATAGATCCCCCACATTATCGCTAGCCAGCCCAATGTGACAAGAGGAGCAAAACGCCATGGGGGTAGCAGACCCCCCATCCTCCTTAGACTTGGGTCTAGCCCCTAGCTCCAGTGAAGTAGACATGCTCACAGCGTCAATATACCCCGCTAATGACACTATCACCCAGAAAAAGTGTAAAAGATTAAAGTTTCACCCCAGAAACGTCTAAAATCGGACTTATCTGGCCAGCGAAGGGTTAATCTGTTGAGGAGAGAGAAGGCTCGGTCCCTGCGTAGTGTACTCGCCTAGGAAAAGTACCACAAAATGACGGCCGTCATGACCGCCAATCAGAAACGAGCGCGAACCAAGCGCTCATGGGAAATGTAGTTTTCCCTTACAAGTACCCCAAACAGTGCCCGAAGCCCCCCTGAACACCCCACATAAATAAAACACATTCCGGATGATAGGGCAGGAGCCTAGCATTAAAATGAGCCCTCTCTGAAGTTGCTGTGACAAGCGGTTCCAGAGATATGTCCCACACTGTGAATTCTCATAGAGTGTAAAGGAGCCCTTGCGTCTGAGCGGGAAAAAGCCGCGCTTAAAGGCGCGGAACACCATTTTTAATAAAGTTTAGGAAAACATTAAAAAGTGCCCAAACAAGCATGAAACACATGAGAAACATAAATAAATGAATACCCAAAGCTCCAAAACTCAGAGAATACCACAGAAATTGCATAAAACAGTAATAATGCAATAGAAACACCCTATGAGTGCTGGAGTGTATTAAAACTCCCAAATACAAGCCCATCAAAGGGAAACTGTGGGGACAAGTGGACCTTCAGCACTCAATGGGTGACTCACCTTTCCTGCAGGACTTCTGTCTTCAGGTGACCATGATAAGGTGGGAAAGAACCAAAGGTAAATTCCCCAGCAGGGGAGCTGCTTAACACAAGCTGTCCCCTCTTCAGGGCATAAGGTCCACAGAAAATCCCTGGAAGCTGCACCAGCCACTTTAAAGAGGGCAATTCACAGCCATGGTCACCCTCCTAATGGTGGTATTCCATATTTGAATAAAAAATAATAAAACACTAAGATGCATAGATGTTCTCTACCTGGTGTGCAAGCACACCAGGAACAAATCAATCTAAAGTGGCTCTGGCCAGAAGGTGGCTTGGGTAGGAGGGGAGGCTCCGCCCCTTGCAAATCATTTGCATGGTTGTTCCTGCCTATTGGGGGGGACTTACGTCTCCCAGAGTACCAGTGACCTGTATTGGACGACAGTGAAAATGTATTTCCCTTGTAAGCTCTATAGTATTACTAGCGTAGTTTTGCTTAAATTATAAGCTCTGTAGTATCAGTAGTTTAGCCCATTTCTACTGTGAGCTACGTGGTATTGCTTTACTTCATGATATTAATGCCACTTTTAAAATTAACAAAAGGGTGTGGGCTGGGACAGTGGGCTCAAACAATAGTAGAAATGGGCCACTTGTATTTGCCCTCCGGGCCACAAGTTGCCAGCCCTCCTCTGTCTAGTGCCCAGAGAGCCGGTGGCCATAGTACAGCTTTTCTCTGTAGGATTTCTGATTTAAACTCATCTTGGTAAATGCAGGCAACTTCTGAAAGAGTGTAAGAAATATAAGTAGTTATAACAGACTTCTGCATAGGTAAGTTCTTACAATAAAAACACATTAGGAGACCCTTATACCTTGAGGTATAGTTCCTTCTAAAATTATATTGCCTTCTATTGAGGTACTGACTGAGAAAAGTATGAATATAGATTACTTTGAGCTCATGTGTTCAGAGACTAATCAGAAAAGTCATCCAGATGGAAAATTGCTAAGGAATATGATTATGTCAATGGAAAATAAATAACTAATACCTAATCATTACTCTGTATATGAAGCATGTCTTGATACAAGCAGTGTTATCAAAAACAGATGTAACCTAGGAAGTACACTTACTCAATGCATGGAACAGTAAACATGAAACCACTATGTTAACCCTTTGAATGTCAGAGGGGTACACAACAGTGCTTTGGCACTCAAAGGGCTAAAATTTTAAAAAACTGCTTTATTAAGGGCTACTTAAAACCAAAATGCAAAAATGGTATAGAAATGGATCAGGGGGTCCTAACAAAGTAGATTTGTCTAATGTGTTTCTTATAAAGATGTATACTGTTAAAACCAGAAGTCCTGAAGGTCACTACATTTATATATGTGCGGAATCGGTGTGAGTCAAACAAAGCAGGGTTTACACCAAGATTTAATGCAGTGTTGTACGTGTGAAAAGCTACTTTCCACATGTATGTGTGTCATGTCTGTGTAGTTACCTGTTGCTGGACTGCCAGGTGCAATAGCCATCTTTGTTATGGATCAAGCTACTTGTTGAGCAGGAAGAAGACATGGCTTTCACAAGAAAGGAACATCTTACTGTATGGTTGACTTTAAGAAAGATAGATAGATAGATAGATAGATAGATAGATAGATAGATAGATAGATAGATAGATACATAGATACATAGATAGATAGGTACATAGATAGATAGGTACATAGATAGATTAGGTATGTTACAGGATACTTTTACATGGTAAGCATTTTCACTTTTATATGAGAGAAGCTCTCAAATATATATATATATATATATATATATATATATATATATATGAGAAGTATTATTACATCTTTAAGGTACTTCATTCACGTCAGCTGAATTACAATCCACCAAGTTGTTTTTAGTATCTCAAAAATTAGCCAAATCCAAAGTTATTACTAAGCAATTGATATGAACGTTGAAAACAAGGAAACGTTGAAAATATATTTCTCTAAACGTAATTTTTCTTTGTTTTTCCAAGGCCGCTTTTTCGTGGAAATTCAGATGTTGATCAACTAGGAAAAATATTTGAGTAAGTATGAGAAGTAGTTTTATACAAATATTAGTATAGGAGTAGCTTAGGTGATTAACACAATGTTCTTACCATAATGTCAAAGGTAGGCAACCTGTGGTCCTCCAGCTGTTGTTGGACTACAGTTTCCATAATTCTTTTCTGTTATTTGCCAAGAAGTTAAAGCGGACATATCACCTAGTGTAATCTTCATTTAATTTTATCGAACTACTGAAACGAATTATATTTTGTGCTAGTCTTCTTAATGACATCCACTATTGTAGAGTTATTATGAACTCTGGTGACCCTATCTTTGATTTTTCCCTCCATATCCAGAGAGGTTGGAGGAAGATGCATTTGAGTATGGTGCAGCCCAAAGCTGTGACAAAACAGAAATATTGCAATAGCTAAATAATTAATTAATTTCTTTGATAGGAAATAGAAGAGACTGAGCATGATGCTAATTTTAAGGCGGCAGTATAGGAAAAGAGGGTTTGGGGAAGTAACAGGTCCACTTTAAAGGGATAGTAATACTTCGTTTTAACTTTATTTTATTTTGTAGGCATTAAAAAAACATGAAGAATTATATAAGTCTTATCTCTCAAACCTTTATGGTTTAAGAGATATTCACAAGCAAAGTTTCCCCCTCCTGCCTCTTTTTCCTAGTGTAAGCCATCTCTTCTCAGATGTGAATCTGGTTGTAAGACCAGACAGATAACAGCAGGGGACAATCTTCTTTGTATGAAAAGAATGAAAGCCCTTCCCCCTTGACAAGTTTTTCAGGTTTTTCCCTTATCTTAATTGAAGATTGTCCCTCTCCACAGTCTACCTGGGCACCTCCCTTCTGATCTGGCTGAACGGGCGGGGGGGATACTTTGCTTGTGAATATCTCTTAAACCATAAAGGTTTGAGAGATAAGGCTTATATCGTTCTTCATGTTTTTTTAATGCCTACAAAATAAAATAAAACAAAGTATTACTATCCCTTTAATTAAAAAGGCAATAAAGAGTAGTAGTTGTCTAACAACTATGAGAGCCAAGATCCCATAGCACAAAATGTTCCCTTTTCTGATTGCCCCACAGACCTCTATGATCTGCAGGGCTAGATGACAACATTGCTTTGCTTAGTGCTGAGATATCTATCTTCTCCAAAGAAGCTCACTCTCAGCAGATTTGCAAACGAGGGGCTTCTATGTAGAGGCTAGTGATGTTGCTCTATTTCCCATAAGCACCAAACAGGACACTTTAACTCAACCAGCCCCAAAGATTAAAGACATCTGCAAGATGATCTGTGAGTGAAAGGGAGCTTTTTAAGCTATGGGAACTCGGTTCCCATAGCTGTTGGACAACCACTATAGGCTTGATTCAGTTACCTCCATTAGTTAACCTAAATTAATGTCTGTAGTTTTAAGTCACAATTTGGTATTCTATTACCTGACCTGTGACTACCGACCGGTAAAAGTGCACAATGGGCGTTAAATTAGCACCCACTGAAAACAATGTAAAAGCATTTGCATTTGAGATTCAATTACATACGGTGGGTAGTAACACATATTCTCATGTTTGCGTTAAAGTAGCATCTAGCAAACCTAGGCAGGCATCCCAGCATTAGTGACCCATGGATGTATTGATATGGGGCCTTAAGTTCCATATCAGTACATTCAAGGTACCAAAAACATGAGTAAAACCAAATAAAATTAACCGTTTGAGTGCCAGTGGGGTATGCACAATGGCACCCTAAGGGTTAATCCCCCTAACGTTAACACTAGCCCATGGCCCATTCCCAACAACATTTGCAATTAACACTTACCTGAGGTCCAGCGTGGTCCTCCTCTTTCTTATTTTCTTCTTCTTCTGTAAAGTTTCTTCTGCCTCTGTAAAACAACGTTGAATGAAATTTAAAGCCACCATAAATTCTCTTTGCCGCTGACAAAGGTAGGAAAAAAAATCCCCATTGTTGTACCTTTCAGCCTGTTGCCTGAGCCAAACTGAGGGAAATTTGAACAGACTAGCTTTTATATAGCCAGTCTCTTTTCAAAATAACTTGCTGCGCATTAACCACAACTACCAGCCTATCAGCTTCTAGCTGAAGGGCTCACGAATGCACGTTTTGTTATCCCTCCAACTATTCAATGATTGCTACCTGGAGGAATGACGAAAAGCACATTTGTGACCGCTCCAGCTAGAAGCTCGTTGGCTGGGAGCCAGTCTCTGTTAAAATTTTGACTTGGGCAAAGGCCACAAAGGTACAGCAATGCGGATTTTTATTTTTTCTGCCGGCGGAAGTTGCGGGAATTTATGGGGGCGTTGAATTTCATTCATGGTTGTTTTAGAGACAAAAGAAACTTTACAGAAGAGGAAAAGAATAAGGAAGCTTAAGGATGAATTAAAGAGGAAGACCAGGGTGCAGAAGACTAAGCTGGGCCTCAGACTTCAAAGTAAGTGATACAGCTATGGGGTATGGTATAGTGTGTGGGCTAGTATTTTTTAACTTGACTGCCTATGTGCGCGAACATACATAAAAGCCCAATCCCCCCCAGTAACAAACATGGACAACTCTCTGGGAAGGAAAAGGCCACAGCTTTATTAAAACATAACAATAATATAACGGTAAGCCTGCATCTCAGCAATTGCCGAGTGGCACGATTAACACAATCAACAAACAAGAGTCTCTGCCCCCACTCGCACCGTTACCCTGCGAGCGGGGGGGGCTAACTCCCCAAAACCCCACTAGGGTAATTAACAGCTCAAATAATTACCTGGCGAGGACCCACCCCTGTCAAATCGCTGTGACAATAAAAGAAAAAGGGGAGGGAGGGAACAAAGAAAAATACCCGTGCGGCTGTCTCGCTGGAACAATTAAACTGCGTAGACAGCCGCACGGGCAATATTTATAAACAAAAAAACTCCCACCCAGCCTACCAGCCACTAAGAACATTCAAAAGGCAAAATATTGCCAAAAGAATGTTCGTGCCCAGCAGTCATGGCATTCCTCAACTAAATGTCGAGGAAGAGGCCTCTTTATTGTTAATGTTAGGTGTAGTGTACGGCCATGGGGGTACTGTTTGGGTTAGTGTTTGGGAGGGTGGGGGGAGAGTGACTGTTAGCTCACCCTCAATGTTTGACACTTTGTCAAACATTGATCTTTAGCTAGTTTCTTTGATGTTCCCATTGTTCACGCTATTTAGCATACATTGTGGGAACAAAAAGCTGCAACGAACATTGGGCCGCAAGTCATGTTCTGGTGCCCAACACTCATTTTAGTTCATGTTGCTAGGGAAATTAAATTGCCATGGTCCAACTATGTGTGTACTGGCTGGATCTGATTTTGCCCTGTCATATGTTTTACTAGAGCAAACTGAACCAAGCCCTTAGTTAGAAGACCACTTCCTACAACCCTTTACTGCCCCTTTAATTGTTTATATTGTAAACTGAGATGGGATTCAAGGGCTACAATTACTGAGTGCTGTCTCTCCTGGTATTGCCAAGTCATTTTTGGCCTTTTGCCCCTTTGGTTGCAGAGCATCCAGATTGCTGAATACAGAGAAATACACTCACTGCCAGTACATATTTAGCTCACAACTTTATTGTTTTAGTGACAAGAAACATTACAATGAGAAATAAACTATCCATATTTCCACAAAGTGATTTACATTTACAACCAATGACTGTCATTTCCATTTCTGACTGATGACTTGTTACTTGTAAAACAACGGCAGTTCAAGGAGTCTGGAAAATATAGTCAGTCAAATAACTAGTTGTCCGTCTCCAGCAGTTATATTTAAAGTGGAACCATCACTTTATATTTATGTTAACCATTTTTGATTCAAACAATTGTGTATGAGAAATTTAATTTTATTTGTCTGTTTATACAAACGAGCTAGTACTTACAGGTAGGAAGTGGCAGCTGGGGAGCAGTGTGAAATCTGCCAGGCATTCCAGCTACTACTAAATTGCATAAACTGACAAATAATTAACCCTTTGAGTGCCATGGGGTACGGAACGCATTGCTTTCCAATACTTTGCATATCCCTCTGGCACCTAAAGGGATAAATAACAAATGGCTAATGTAGATATAGGTGCTTTTCAAAGGTTTGCCAAAATCTGTTATAAAGTGACAGTTCAAATTTAAATCTTTTTGCTGTGGTGGAAACCTTTAGGTGAAAAAAGGACATCCCCTTTAACCCCCCGGATACTAGAGAGGTCCCCAGTGCATTGTGGAGCATTGCATTGGGGAGAAAGTTGTATCATTTTGAAAACTTCTTAGGAAAATATATGTGTATATATATATATATATATATATATATATATATATATATATATATTGCAGTTAGTTTGCCCCAGAATTACTCCTGTTTTCTTTTGAAGGTATGCACTAAGATTGTTCCCACCTTAGAGATATTAGTGCATTGGCTCCATAGAATTACATAGGGATTGGAGAAGTGAAACATTCTATTCTGTGGAGCCAATGCACTAAGATTTATCCAATTTGTAGACCTTAGTACATGGGCTCTACAGAATAACAGGAAACTGGAGAAATGATATCACTTGAGAAGTCACCTGCACTTTATCACACTTTAGTGCATCTCCCTCATCATTTCCAGTGAAATCACGTCTCCAATTTCTGTTATTCTATGGAGCCTATGAACTACGGTATATCCCACTTGAAAAATCTTAGTGTGTAGGCTCCATAGAATAACATAGGAATTATAGACGTGATATCACTGGAGAATCTATCTTCTCTTTATCACGACTTATTGCATCTTCCTCCTGAGGTCCAAGGGATCACAGTTTTGAGAGCCGCAGCTTTAGTGCATCACATCACATCTGAGGAACAATACTGACCTCCAGTGGCTCTTTTTGCACAAAGCCATCATAAACTGACAAAGCCACAAATCTTACTTTACCAATCCTCCTATGCAAAGAAACAAAATTCTTTAATCCTTAACCCTACTGGTGCTAGAGAAGTCTCAGTCAAAATGGCTTTGCAGCACATTGGTTATCTGTAGCATGCAATACATTTCACCACATATGGTGGAACCACTTCCTAATGCTGTTAAAAGTTAATTTGGGGGAATAATTCTACAGAAAGAAAACAGCAGGCTAAAACACTATAATATATTGGAGCAAAATTGTCACATTAGTGCACAATGTATAAAGTCTGCAAATAATGTAGGGACTCTCCAGAAATGCCCGCAATACAAACACAAACAGAAATAATAGAACTTTTGTTATTTCCAAGTGATTGCTTCAAAGTGTATTATGGATTATAGCAGCCACATATTGAGTCACATTTTTCAAGTTGAGGTTTTGGTTTCATAATTTGACCAAGAAAAGTTGACCTGTCTCACTAAGGCACCCCAGTTTAGGCAAGTCCTAACTAATACATTTTATCACATCATTTGCTCTTGTACCATGAAGCGTTTAGTTTCACTTTGTCCAGAATTACAAATGTGAAAATTTCCTAAACTATACATCTGCTAGAATTTTGGATAACATGAAATATAGGAGGTTTTTAATGCAGTTTTCCAATGTGTAAACTTGAATTAATGTGAAAGTTCCACTTTAACACCTGAGGTTTTATGCACTAAGGTGTGATGGAGAGGTGATAACGTGGAGCTGACTTCTCCAGTGTGATAAAGTATCCAAGTCTTATGTTATTCTATGGAGTCAATGCACTAAGATCTCTCAAGCTGGAGAAATCTTAGTGCTTTGGGTCCAGAGAATAACATAAGACTTAGAGACTTTAACACACTGTAGAACTCCACTTTATCACACCTCAGTGCATCTCCCCCCTGCAGACTTCTACAGGTAGGGACTGAGTTCCAGGGAGGTGGACATTCACTGCAGATGTCCTCTACTATCGGGTCATTGTAAGCCTATATAGGTCTACCCAGAGCTTCTTATATGGGGTAGTTTGTAAGCCATAAGATACAGTAAAATATATTAGTTAAGACTTGCTTAAATCGGGGTGCCTTGGGGTTAGAGTCAAGTTTGAACATACTCTAACCAAACTATGGTGTTATGCACTAAGGAGTGATAAAGAGGTGATAATGCAGAGATAACTTTTTATTAATGTATTCATTATTTATTATTTTTTTATTAATACATGTACTAATTTTTATTGGATATTAAATATTATATGTTTATAATTATATGTAAATTGGTCTGTTACTTAGTATGTTAGTTTTATGTTGCATTAATGATAGTTATTAATGCTGCTGTGTTGGAAAGAACATTAGTTTTAGAGATTATAGACTTCGATGTATGCCAGTCAGGGTAAATAAGAAACATATAGATGGATGTAGGTAGTCTATAATACAGGATGTTATTGTCTTATTTTAATGATATACGCCCATTGTAGTGATAGGTATACGGATAGATTATTCTCAATGTGTTTATTCTGGCCATGGGGAAAGAGTTAATATCACTCGCAATATCAAAACTGTAGTGTGAAGGGGAAGCGGAAACATCAACTAAAGAAGTGCTACTTGACATCATAATGACGTCAAGTGGTGCTAAAATACATAAAAAGGACTCTGACCAAACCGAACACTATGCTCTCTGATGAAGTACCAGTAGGTGGTACGAAACGCATTGGAGAAGTTTATCTACTTTATTGCGTATTGATACTACGATCTAAGTACCTCAACATATGTATGATTTTTCATATAGTTGCACTTATTTTCATTTTGATTTTTTGCTCCGGAGCTTTGATATTTTATCAGTATTAATGTTATATGCATCTTGTGTTTAATCAAGCGTATATTAGACTGAAGCATTTGTATTGAATTTTTTATAATACATATTTTTGCATTGTAATTAATAAATATATATTTTTTTAACTCTTCATTACATCCTTGATAAATGACCCGTGAACACTTGAGGGTGTCCTGAAAACCCCAGACTGTATGTTAGGGGTGCCTTGAGCAAAAAAGATTAAAGGAACAGTAAACTTATTTTTATGAAAACACATATTTTACACAGCATTTCCTGCTGAATAACACAAGGTCACTCCCATCGCTGTCAGATGTTTTATTCAAATATTATAGCAGTTTAAATAATCAGGAAGTGAATTTACTGTGTTTACTTCCTGATAGTTCTAACTGAGAGGAAGTGACAGGCAGTTCCTATCACATTCTATGGAAAACTGTATGTCTCTGACTTTTCTCTCCATTAGAATCTAACAGGAAATCTAATTAGAATTCGACCACTAGAGGGCACTGCTAATGTAAAAAAACATAGGTTTAAACTGTAATAACTCTGGAAATATATATCTCTAGGCAGTGGGAGTACCCTTATTTTACTCAATAGGAAAATCCCTACAATATATATTTTTTCAGAAAAAAAGTTTACTGCTCCTTTAAGAATCCCTGGAAAAGTTGATGAGCTGGCCACACCCACATTCTGAGTTGTGGGTGTGGCCCTGGCATTCCCAATGGCTCTGTGCCAGACACGCACTCCTGTTTCAAGAAAGCCAGTTTATTTACCTGTTTAGATACCCTTTAAAGGAAAAGGTTTTAACCCAGGAGCACTCAAAACTGACCTCATGCTCCTCAAACTATGCATATTTTCGGGATAACCTCAGTTAAACAGTGAAAGTAGTTAACTCAAACAGATCCTTCAGAATGATTGAACAACTGATTCAACTATGTATATGTGAGGAGATCCAGAAAACCTGCACCATTGGGGGGAGCCTGAGAACAGGTTTAAGCACCCCTGATTAAATGTATTGTATGGTAGCATGATCTCTAATATATGAGTACCTCTCTGCAGTCCGTTAGTTAAATGTCTTATAGGCCAATGGTATTTTCAGTGCCAGGGAAAAGTGCTTGTGTTTGGGGATGGAATCAAGTGTTGTGGAGTTGTGGTTAAGAGTGGAGCTAAAGGTGCCTTTGATTCCATGCCTAGGGGGAGCCTGAGATGTCATTCCATCCCTAGACAAACACATAAGACAGTGAGGTCCTTGCCAATAAGAGCTAACAATTAAGTGTAACACTCTTTCTACAATATTTATTACATGTTTTTGATACATAATGGTATTCACATGATCACTAATAGTTATTTTATTGCCTCTCTCTCTCGCAGTGTGATTGGCCTACCAGAGGAAGAGGAATGGCCTAGCGATGTTGCTGTTCCAAGGCTTGCCTTTAGTTTTAGACACCCCCAGCCCATTGAACATGTTGTTCCTGATATTGACGAACAAGGCAAAGACTTACTTATTGTACGTTGGAAAATGTTATTTTTGTACCGCAGAGTTATCTTTCAGCTGAATGGTTCTTCATTTAGAACCCAGAATTCTATACACTAAAGCAGGTGTGGCAAAGTGAGTCATGCTGATTACATCTCTCATCATCCGAAGACAGCCAACATATTGTGAGGCATGATGGGAGGCGTAGTCTGGCAGCAGCTGGAGAGCCTCACATGACCCACACCTACACCAGAGGGATAACTGGACCCTACTTCCTGAAGCCCAAACTTCTGCTGCAGTGCGTATTTCTTCTTGTGTAAGACTGCTGTGTCCTGACTAATTGTCAGTGTAGTAAAGTAACTATTGAGGATTACATTTATACATACGGATAGATCATATATCTGCATTGATATCTGTACATATACATGGCATTGTGTGTGTGTTATTCTTGGAAGTTACTTGCCATTTTTGGCATCAATTTTAGTCACAGCAGTCACTGGGCAGTTCTCCTTCTAGCCTGTATTGAAAATTATCATTCTGGAACACACCAACTTTGGGGGGGGGAGGGGTTTAAAAAAAATCCCATTGCCCATATATTTAAATTGGGTTCTTAACCTGTCAAATGCCAGAGAGATCTCTAAAGCATAATGAAGCAATGCATTGAAGATCTTTCTAACATGTAATGAATTAAAATCCCCATTTAAAGTAATTAGACTTTTTATTTCTCCTCTATGGGGCAGTTTTTGCTCTGGGATTAGGCACAAAGCCCTTAATCCATAACATTCCAATAGAAAACAAGATCTTAATTTAACTGGCCAATGCAGGATTCATAAACTGGGCAAATTAAAATAAATATTGGCCATTATAGGTGTTTATAATCTGTCTGGATTGCACTCCGATGCAACGACATTATAACATTCCTTTTTAACAATTCTGAACCCAAGATGTGTCAGGTAGTCCATCCAATGGGCACAGAAGGTGTGTGAGGTAATTCATCCAGTGGGTGCAGAAGGTGTGTCAGGTAATCCATCCAGTGGGTGCAGAAGATGTGTCAGGTAATCCATCCAGTGGGTGCAGAAGGTGTGTCAGGTAATCCATCCAGTGGGTGCAGAAGGTGTGTCAGGTAATTCATCCAGTGGGTGCACAAGGTGTGTCGGGTAATCCATCCAGTGGGTGCAGAAGATGTGTCAGGTAATTCATCCAGTGGGCGCAGAAGATGTGTCAGGTAATCCATCCAGTAGGTACAGAAGGTGTGTCAGGTAATCCATCCAGTGGGTGCAGAAGGTGTGTCAAGTAATCCATCCAGTGGGTGCAGAAGGTGTGTCAGGTAATCCATCCAGTGGGTGCAGAAGGTGTGTCAGGTAATCCATCCAGTGGGCGCAGAAGGTGTGTCAGGTAATCCATCCAGTGGGTGCAGAAGGTGTGTCAGGTAATCCATCCAGTGGGCACAGAAGGTGTGTCAGGTAATCCATCCAGTAGGTACAGAAGATGTGTCAGGTAATCCATCCAGTGGGCGCAGAAGGTGTGTCAGGTAATTCATCCAGTGGGCGCAGAAGGTGTGTCGAGTAATCCATCCAGTGGGTACAGAAGGTGTGTCAGGTAATTAATCCAGTGGGTGCAGAAGGTGTGTCGGGTAATCCATCCAGTGGGCACAGAAGGTGTGTCAGGTAATTCATCCAGTGGGCACAGAAGGTGTGTCAGGTAATCCATCCAGTAGGTACAGAAGATGTGTCAGGTAATCCATCCAGTGGGCGCAGAAGGTGTGTCAGGTAATTCATCCAGTGGGCGCAGAAGGTGTGTCGGGTAATCCATCCAGTGGGTACAGAAGGTGTGTCAGGTAATTAATCCAGTGGGTGCAGAAGGTGTGTCGGGTAATCCATCCAGTGGGCACAGAAGGTGTGTCGGGTAATTCATCCAGTGGGCACAGAAGGTGTGTCGGGTAATCCATCCAGTGGGCGAGGAAGGTGTGTCAGGTAATTCATCCAGTGGGCACAGAAGGTGTGTCAGGTAATTCATCCAGTGGGTGCAGAAGGTGTGTCGGGTAATCCATCCAGTGGGCGCAGAAGGTGTGTCGGGTAATCCATCCAGTGGGCACAGAAGGTGTGTCAGGTAATTCATCCAGTGGGCGCAGAAGGTGTGTCAGTTAATCCATCCAGTGGGTGCAG
The DNA here is from genome assembly GCA_037306005.1 of Rhinophrynus dorsalis. NCBI lineage: Eukaryota > Metazoa > Chordata > Amphibia > Anura > Rhinophrynidae > Rhinophrynus > Rhinophrynus dorsalis. The sequence continues at coordinate 413,929,882 of CM074723.1, forward strand.
AAGATGTGTGAGGTAATCCATCCAGTGTGGGTGCAAAAGGTGTGTGAGGTAATCCATCCAGTGGGTACAGAAGGTGTGTCAGGTAATCCATCCAGTGGGCGCAGAAGGTGTGTCAGGTAATCCATCCAGTGGGTGCAGAAGGTGTGTCAGGTAATCCATCCAGTGGGCGCACAAGGTGTGTCGGGTAATTCATCCAGTGGGCGCAGAAGGTGCGTCGTGTAATTCATCCAGTGGGCGCAGAAGATGTGTCAGGCAATTCATCCAGTGGGCGCAGAAGGTTTGTCAGGTAATTCATCCAGTGGGTGCAGAAGGTGCGTCGTGTAATTCATCCAGTGGGCGCAGAAGATGTGTCAGGCAATTCATCCAGTGGGCGCAGAAGGTTTGTCAGGTAATTCATCCAGTGGGTGCAGAAGGTGTGTCAGGTAATTCATCCAGTGGGTGCAGAAGGTGTGTCAGGTAATTCATCCAGTGGGTGCAGAAGGTGTGTCAGGTAATCCATCTAGTGGGTGCAGAAGGTGTGTCAGGTAATTAATCCAGTGGGTGCAGAAGGTGCGTCAGGTAATTAATCCAGTGGGTGCAGAAGGTTTGTCAGGTAATTCATCCAGTGGGTGCAGAAGGTGTGTCAGGTAATTCATCCAGTGGGTGCAGAAGGTGCGTCAGGTAATTCATCCAGTGGGTGCAGAAGGTGCGTCGTGTAATTCATCCAGTGGGTGCAGAAGGTGTGTCAGGTAATTAATCCAGTGGGCGCAGAAGATGTGTCAGGCAATTCATCCAGTGGGCGCAGAAGGTTTGTCAGGTAATTCATCCAGTGGGTGCAGAAGGTGTGTCAGATAATTCATCCAGTGGGTGCAGAAGGTGTGTCAGGTAATTCATCCAGTGGGTGCAGGTGTGTCAGGTAATTCATCCAGTGGGTGCAGAAGGTGTGTCAGGTAATTCATCCAGTGGGTGCAGAAGGTGTGTCAGGTAATCCATCTAGTGGGTGCAGAAGGTGTGTCAGGTAATCCATCCAGTGGGTGCAGAAGGTGTGTCAGGTAATCCATCCAGTGGGTGCAGAAGGTGTGTCAGGTAATTCATCCAGTGGGTGCAGAAGGTGTGTCAGGTAATTCATCCAGTGGGTGCAGAAGATGTGTCAGGTAATCCATCCAGTGGGTGCAGAAGGTGTGTCAGGTAATCCATCTAGTGGGTGCAGAAGGTGTGTCAGGTAATCCATCCAGTGGGTGCAGAAGATGTGTCAGGTAATCCATCCAGTGGGTGCAGAAGGTCCTTGGTCCTTAGTCAGGAAGCTGAAGAGGAGGGAACCTAGAGAAAACCAACTGCACCCTGAGCTAGAAATGAGAATCTCTGTTGAACAAAATTAGGTTTTTAACCTTTTGAATGCAAGAGGTTAAAATCCCATTTTAAATCAGTAACACTTTAAAGCCCAGAGGGGTGTGCAATGCATTCTTCACAATGTGTTGCTCAATACTCTGGTCCATAAAAGGTTAAGGGCCTTATGCACAAAAGAAAATATGAGTAATTGTGTTGCAGTGCATTATAAAGGCTTCTCTAGCTTTCTCCTAATTTACATCTATGGGACTCTTTATTTCTCCCCTGTGATACAGCTGATTTGCAGCAGAATCATTCAGGTTTTTTTTATTTGATACAGTCCTGAGTGTTTATGGGACAGGATGCTGGGCTGTGGGAGGGGTCATAGGACATGGGTTTAGCCAATGCTGTAGCTAAAGAACTGTTAGCAAAAGATACGCAAACATCAGCACGTGTGACACCTGCAGGTGCACCAGAATGGATAATTTCACATACTCACTAGAATGGAAACTCAATGAGTCAGCACACTGTAAAATACCCTAATGCTTCCTTGACTGCCTTGGGATATTAAACAGAGCGCTGATTCCATGAAGCCCTTGTTGCAACTCCTCGTCGTGCGCACAGACCATTCTTGCAGGTGCATGGAGTGCTTATTCCTTCTGCTGCACTTGGAGGCATAACGTGCACTGTTTTTTTTTGTGTGTGTATCTTTTGTTAGCATATTCTTGGGATGATCACTGGACCATGTGTTTCTACACTGCAGCATCACCCGGTAACCCAACCACCAGTGTCATTATCCCTTTGAGTGCCAGAGAGGTATCCAACGCATTGGATACCTCTCTGGCACTCACAGGGTTAAATGGGACTACAAGGTTGCTGGTGTACTGTGTCTGATGTGTAAATCGGGCCCTGCATCTACCCATGCACTTACTCTTCTATTGTTTCTTGTAGAAATGCCTGATGTTCAGTCCAGCAAAGAGAATAGCAGCATTCAGTGCCCTGTCTCATCCTTACTTCCACGATTTACAGAAACATAAAGACAGTCTGGACTCTCACAGATCCTGCAGCCAGAAGACTGGGGAAGATAAGTCAGCAGGGAGCATGACTCCTTGAAGCAGGATCTACCCATAGACAACAACAGTTTGCCACAAAGGATCTTTCATCATAAAGCTCTCTTGGAGTTCTTCAGCTACAGTACCCCTTATAGTCCCTCAACTGGGAAGGACAACCTCTGGTTCCTCTATTGTTGTTGAAGTACACCTCACATCATAGTTAGCAGGCCGCTGGCCAACTGAGAATAATGGAATTTGTATTCCAGCAACAACATAGGAACCAGACATTGCTCACCCATGTCCTACAAGCATCTCTCTCTGTCTCTGCAAGGAACCTTTGTTTACTTTCATCCAATCAATGCAAACTTAGTGCAGCTTTATTTGTTGTGTGTGTATATAATCTGGATTGACTCCAGATAAAAGCAAAGCTGCTGATCATTTTGCTGCCTTTTTACTTTCTAATGTTGAAGCTGCCGGGATAAATTAGAATAACCCAGTCATTGCCACAGCAGGATGGACTCAGTATTTTCAGCTGCTAAAGCCTGATCGGGTACTTAAATGAGCCTCCTTATACAACAAACAGTCTTTATTATTTTGTTTCTAGTAAGTGTTACTGTTAAAAACGCCGAACTAGTAGAACCTTAGAATGAGATGGTACATCGAGTAGGTATTGAAATTGTCATGTCTATGAAAAACATTTCCTTGAAGGGAATAGTAATGTTCATTTATGTAAAGAAAAAAAATATTGTAGATCCGTTCCTGCTTTGTGAAATAAGGTTATTCCTGCTGGGATATGCTTCAATCAAAAAGTTAAAGATGTTTTTTTTATCAATATGCTATTTCAGGGCTCAAAATTTCCACTCACCACTAGCCAATGGCAAGTGAAAATTTAGCCCTGGCGAGTAGAAATTCAGTCCTGGTGGGTATGTTTTGGCTTGCAGTGGCGAGTAACTTTTCAGGTCTGGCTAGTAGCAAAGGACTTAAAATTATAGGCCCTGTGCTATTTTATGTAAAGTTACCTGCAGGTGGTGCTGCGCTTGTTGCTGTTTATGAAGTGCTGCAGTTGGAAACCATAAGTCCCCTGCAGATGGCAATAAAAACGCATGTTGTGGGTTGTTTGACATGCAATACATTTTGAATTATGTATATGCCAGCAGTGGGAGCAATTTTTATGTAACTCAACACAAAAATAACTTTCAGCAGGGATATCCTAAAAAGATGCACCATGCCATTGGTAGCGCTTGAGGTTTAGGGTTGGTATATTAGTATTGTTATTATATTTTATCCCTTTGAGTGCCAGAGAGGTATCCAACGCATTGCAAAGCAATGCATTGGATACCTCTCTGACACTCAAAGGGTTATATATAATATCCCCCATAATAAAACATTGCTATTCCTTTACAGGAATTTATTATATTAGTTAGTATATGATAACTTATTTTATTTTCTGACTTTCTTTTTCATAATTAATTTACTAAGGTTATCGGCTATTTCATTGCTTCTTCCAGTTTCAGTGATGTAAACACCCTCTGTCCCTGCAGTCTGAAAATGTCTGCGGCTCAAGTGGATCTCAAGAACTCTGGGCAATGTTTTAGTTTTATTATTTATTTATTTTAACTCTCTGTTTATTTTATCAGTTGTTATAAATAGCCAGTAAATGAGTGATAACTTATATTTTTAATAAAAAACAGGGAGACCTTCATGTCCCTTGCTTTATTAAAACCATTAGTTATCAGGTAGCTTTTACTAATTTAGTACTACTGGTACCTAGATTAAAGTGGACCTATCACCTTGAATTACAGAAGTTATATATTATAGAAGAAGTATAGCTTAGGACATTTTTATTTCTAAAAAAAGTGAAAGTGAAAATTTCCTGGTACAGCACAGAGCTTCATTAGCATAAGAAACATCACTGAAAAACTTCATTAGCTTGTGACACGTTACTGAACAGGCTTCATTAGCATATGGCACATTGCTGGAAAGATTAATTACCATATGATTTGTCACTGGTACCACAGTTAGCATGCATTAGCATATGTAACAAGTATGAATATATCCTTAACTGTACATTTGCTGGTCTTTTCTTTAACATGACATATAGGTCGGTTTAAATCAGTTTTCAAATATGCAAACTTGAATTAAGGTGAACCTTCCACTTTAAAAAAATTAACAGGTTAAAAAAAGGAAAAAAAACCACACACATTCATTTTGTACATGACCAAGCTGTAATGTTAAAGGGATAATAATGTTTCAAAATAAAAGCAGCTCCAAATAATCTTCATAGTATTTGGGCCAATACTGTCAGAGTTGTAGTTCAAGAGTAATTGAGTGATAAACTATCCCCCTCCCACCCCTTTTACCTAGTGTAAGCCATCTCCCCTCAGATGTGGTATCTGGTCTTAAGACCAGACAGCTCACAGCAAGGGACAATCTTCTTATTGTGAGAACAATTAAAACACTGCCCACCTTGACAGGTTTTTTCCTTATGCTAAATGAAAATTGTCCCTCCCTGCGATCCATCTGGACACCACCTTTCTCTTCTGAGGTGAGCAGTGTTATAACTCTGACAACTACAACTCTGACAGTTCTGAAATAACTCTCTCCATAGCCCAAATACTATGAAGATTAACTGGAGCTGCTTTAATTTGAAACATTACTATCCCTTTAAAGTTGTAGGTAACAACTGCACTCCTCTACAGTGTTAACCACTTGTGTTCTGGAAAGGGTTGGTACTGTCTACACAGAAAAATATGCAGAGCTCAGTGATCTCACAGCACACCAAGATTCTCAAATTGCTAAAACATTTACTAGGTAAATATTATGGTGAATTACATCACTTCTTTGTCCTGATGAAGGTGTGATGTAATCAACCGAAAGGTTGACTTAATAAATGTAATAGCAATGTGTGAATCTTGGTGTGTGGTGAGATAAATTAACACTTTAAGCTGTCATGTTTATCAAACAATAGAGACCAAGACTCTATTGTGAGTTTTTTGAAAGGACAATAAAGAGTTTCAATGTGTTCTTAATTATGGGTATTTACTTTTTATTGCCCAATAAAATCTTCTCCTTAAACCACTGAATATTAGAGACATCTGCATCCCAATTGATGCCTCCTAGGACCAAATTCAGTTAAGTTCAGTAACATGTAACCAAGGGGGATAAAACCGATCTATATTTTTATTTTTGTCCCTAGGTCTCACATTCACATAACATATTTACAAAACATGTTTATAAAGTTTCTTGAATTGCAATGACAGGGGAAAGTCCTTGCTCTAAGTCCCTTCTCCTCCTCTGGTGATGTCAGCTGCTAAAATCCCACCAAGTCCTCTCAATTTGTGCTGCTCCTTTTAAGTTTCCTAAAGTGGGTTTAACTATGATGTCATCAGTGGGAGGTTTAGAGGAGAGTGGCTGAATTTATGGTACCCAGGGAAATTTAAATGCTGAATGTATCAATACCATACATTTTATGGTATGTGGGGCCACTGGATGTTTATTTATTAACCCTAAGAGTACCAGAGAGTGATTGAACGCTTTCCAATCAATTGTTTAAGCAAAGTATTTTAAAGCAGCAGTAAATTTTTATGAAAAAATATATATTGTAGGGTGTTTCCCGTTGAGTAAAATAAGTGTAGTCCCACTGCTGATAGATGCTTATTTTCAGTTATTACTGTTTAAACTTGTATTTTTTTTACATTAGCAGTGCCCTCTATTGGTCAAATTCCAACTACGAATTATGTTACATTCTAATGGAGAAGAAACTCAGTGACTTACAGTTCTCCATGGAAACTGATAGAAACTGCTGAGTCACTTCCTGTAAGTTAGAACAATCAGGATGTAATCACACAGTAAATTCACTTCCTGGTTATTTGAACTATTATAAAGTTTGAATAAAACAACTGACACCGGTGGGAGTGACCTTGTTTTACTCAACAGGACAAGCTCTATAAAATATAGATTTTTCATAAAAAAGTTAACTGCTCCTTTAAGTTAGAGGCACTGCCTCTTAACCTTTTGAGTGCCAGAGGGGTACGAAATGAATTGCTTTGCAATGCATTCCGTACCCCTCTGACACTCAAAGGGTTAAACTCATCCCAATTTTAAGCGGACATTAGCACTTTGAATAAAATTAACCCAGGTTCATGTGATCCTTTGGTGATACAACTGTTCCAGGCTGTTTTTACCGACTGCAGGTAGAGGGTGCTAACAACTTAAAAACAATGGAAGAGAAGAAATGAAATGGCAAATTCAAGGCAAAACAAATAAGCAAAAGAAACAAAGTCAGTTGGTAACAAAAAGTCATTTTATACTACTTAAATTGTATTACTTCACATTTATGAATAGGGATGTTGTACATTAGGAGAGTTAAGCCTTTGAGTGACAGAGGGGTGTGTCATGCATTGCTTTGCAATGTGTTCCGTACCTCTCTGGCAAATCAAAGGGTTAAAGAGATTCTGAAAGGTTGTTTTTTCAGCTTGTTAAATCTTGCATCATTTTAATTGTTTAAATAATAGTATACATTTCAAAATACATTTTTCAACAAAAAAAAATAAAAAATAAAAAAAATAATGAGTCTTATGTAAAGACAAAATGGAGCAATTCCGGGGTTTTCCATTTGCAATAAAGGGGACAATTAATAATTCCCATTGATTTAAATGGGGGTTTGATCCCCTTGAGTTCTAGTCTCCAATGTGAAGCAATGTGTTGGAGACCTCTCTTGCATTCCAAAGCTTAACCCTTTGAGTTCCAGAGGGGTGCACAAGGCATTGATTCGCGCTGCCTTGCTTACCCCTCTGGCATTCAGAAGGCTTTTAAAAGCCCCTTTTAGATCTGCAGGAATGTGTTTTTCTCCCTTTGGATGCATTTGGGTCACCCCAGAATTGCTCTACTTTTGGCTTTATACATACTGCAGTAAGTTGTCTATAGGTGTCCTCTACTTGAAAGAGACACTATCACATAAAAACAACTGTATTGTTTTCAAGAACATTGAAAATGACATATGCTGTATTAACCATTTTTTGTATTTGAGTTATTTAGATGTATAGGTTATGTTAATTAAGGTATGCCATGCAGACACTTCCTGTATTAGTCCTGCATTAACTCGCTGACACATAACCCTTTCATGGCTGGGGAGGCGGGCAATACGTTGAAGACCTGTGTGTCAGTAAGTGGGGGAGCTAATGTATGGGTTAGAAAGGAATTTCCTGCATGGTATAGCATAATTTAATAATATAAATTAATCGAAAATGGCTAATATGACATTATGAAAGATAATTAAAATACCAAAGCTGTTTTTAATCGATAGGATCCCTTTAAGGTATACCTGCCATCCTAAAATAAGGTTAATTTAGGTTAAAGATAATTACAAATGGCTTATATGCTGTGATAGACATTTGTGTGTAATATAAATAGTGGTTTGAGAAATTAGCCTTCATTTGTTGGTGGCACTGTACGGCACTTTATGCTAAGGTAGCCTCCAAACTAGACCAATATTTTCACACACTATGGGGGAATTGTACTAATGCAGTTCTCTCTAAAGAAGGGAATGGAACTGATTTTCTATCCCTGCGACTTCCTATTTATTCTAAAGGTTATCACCTTAAGGCTGTTGATGTCAAGGGGAGGGCACTGGGGAAGATTATGGGCGTTTCACTGGAGGTTATGCAATAAGGCTTGATAAAAAGGTGATAAAGTGGAGATGGCTTCTCCAATGATATCACTTCTTCAGTTCCTATGTTATTCTATAGAGCCTATGCACTTAGATGTATCCAACTTTGGAGACCTTAATGCATAGGTTCTATAGAATAACATAGGAACTGGAAAGTCATATCACTGGAGAAGTCATCTCTGCTTTATCACCTCTTTATCAGGCCTCTCCCCTTATGTCATTGTGTTAATTTGTTCTGTGAAAATGGGGGAAGATGCACTGAAAGGATATAAAGAGGTGATAAAGCAAAGATAACATCTCCAGTGATATCAGTTCTCCAATTCCTAGGTTATTCTTTGGAGCCAATGTACTAAGATCTCTGTACCTTTGGAGATCTTAGTGCCTTGGCTCAGAATAACACAGGAATTGGAGAAGTGGTATCACTAGAGAAGTCATTACCACTTTCTCACCTCTTTATCACTCTTTAGTGCATAACCGCCCTGGTGTTCCAATTCTATGTGCATGCTATTGGGCAGGTGTGTGGGCCTCCTCCCATTAAAGCTTTATCAGCGGCAGAGTATGTGTGCCACTGTGCGCTAATGTATTCACACAATGTAGTACACAGCAAAAAATGCAGTTGCTGGAGTTGTAATCTAACACCAGTGGAACTCCAGTGCTAGATTCATACATTCAACCTATTGTGCTTTAGTCAGCCCAGATACTGGGGACATTTCTTATAGTGCAGTCTGGAATCAAACAGAAATAAGTAGCATACTGTTCACTGAACTAGCATAAAGTGCATCACTCTACCACAAAAATAGTAAGGTTAATTTCTCAAAAACTGTTCATTTCACAGAAAAAAATTAGTACAGCATAACATTCCCTTTAGGTGACAGGTTCACTTTAATGAGGCTTTCTTGCATTTGTAACCATGGCAGGTGTATTCAGATCTGCAACCCAAGCATCCCACTGCCGCTCACACCAGTGTGGGCTATAGAGGTCAAAACCCTGTGATACTGACCCTTTAAGGACAAGATGTGAGTGTGCAATGCATTGTGAAGCACTGTACTGCACATTCTTCAAGGACTAAATTATTTACCTTAAAGCACAATTAAATATATCAGTTTTTATTTATATATAATAAGGCTATTATAGGCACCATTCAGTTTTAACCCTTTGAGCTTTGTGGGGGGCCATGGTGGTATCAGACTTGCCTTCAAAGGGTTAAAGGCCCATAGGCCCCCTATATCGTTGTTCATGCCCAGTGGCCCACTGACTTTTTATGTTCATAATGGGGCCACCAGCCATCACTTTCAAATGTTGTTCACCCTGTGTTACTGAGGTATTGTATTTATAATGTTTTCAGAGTGAATCAGGAACAGGTAAGTATATGGAGATTTCTTAAAGTGGAACTGTAACTTTAAAGGGATAGTAATGTTTCACAATAAAAGCAGCTCCAATTAATCTTCACAGTATTTGGGACATAAAGAGTGTTATTTCAATACTGTCAGAGTTGTAGTTCAAGAGTACTTGAATGATAAAGTATTCCTCTCCCGCCCCTTTTACTGATGTAACACTGCTCACCTCAGAGCAGCAAAACTGTTCAGGTGGATCGCAGAGAGGGACAATCTTCAACTAGCATAAGGAAAAACCTGTCAAGGGGGCAGGGTTTTCCTGACTGTTCACAGTAAGAAGATTGTCCCTTGCTATGGGCTGTCTGGTCCCAGGACCAGATTCCACATCTGAGGGGAGGTTACACTAGGTAAAAGGGGTGGGAGGGGGATACTTTATAATTCAGTTACTCTTGAACTACAAATCTGACAGTAATGAAATAACACTCTCTATGGCTCAAATACTATGAAGATTAATTGGAGCTGCTGTTTTTGCGAAGCATTACTATCCCTTTAAGATATGTTTAATTCTTAAGAGATTTAAAAATTATGGTGTGCTTGCCATTTGTGTGTAATATAAATTATTTTTTTGAGAAATGATCCATTATTCATTGGCACAGTCTGGCACTTAGTGTTGAGTATTTTTGTTCTGAGACAATATTACCACACACTGAAGCTGGTGTACCGTGGAAAAGGTGTTCAATTGTACCACAAGGAAAAATAAATTTCCCAAATACCCATCTATTTAAATGGGGCTTTTATACATTGAATGCTAGCGAGGACTTAAGTGCATTCTCTCTAGCATTCAAGGGGTTAAAATCCATTTTAAAGCCAACAGGAATTTTTATTTGCTCCCTCTGGTGCAGCTGATTTGCCTCAAAGTTGTAATATTTTCTGTAGTTCATGAGTCAAAGTGCGCATTGAATGAATCTGGGAAAATCCTGCTCACTAGGGTCGTTTTTAATGCCAGAGTGAGAGATAGGCTTGGCCTCAAACCGAATTAATGAGCAAACTGTGCAAGGAATTAGCATAAAGTGCCACACTGTACTACCATAGTTTAAATGTTAAAGGGAAAGTAATAGCTGAGACAAAATGCAGCTCCGATTGATCCTCATATATTGTGGGTCATGTAGTGTCGTATTTGAATATTTTATGTTTTGTAGTTCAACAGTAATTAAATTCTGAAGTATCTCCCGCCCTCCCCTCTCACGGACGTCACGCTGCCTCTCTGAGCCGGCCAGATGGAGTGCAGTGAGGGACAATCTTCATTGAGCATAAGGAAAATTCTGCCCTCCTTCAAGAGGGGCAGGGTTTTCCTTATACTCTATGGATAAAGATTGTCCCTTGCTGCATGCTGTCTGGTCACGTGACCCGATTTAAACATCTGAGGGGAGACAACATACAGGAGGTAAAAGGGGCAGGAGGGGGACACTTTAGAATGTAATTACTGTTGAACTACAAAATGTAGAATATTGAAATACAGTGCTACATGACCCACGTAATATGAGGATCAATCGGAGCTGCATTTTTTTCCAGCTATTACTATCCCTTTAATCTTTACAAAATGTCTACAGAAAAATGAATAGTGCAACATAAAGACACATTTGAATTCTCTGTAAAACAAAGTAAACTTGTCATAGGGTGGCAGATCACTTTAATTTTCAGAGCCTTTCACCATTCAAGATAATTCATGACTTCGCATTGGTCTTTAAAATGAAAAGTAGTTTATTTAGATTTTTTTTAACATTTCAAAGCATTTTGGCATTGAATGGGTAAAAACTGTAACCAAGAAAATCTCTTGGATGCGTATAGTAAAAACTAGACTGAATAGCTCACAGTATCTTTTCCTATGCGCCAGTCACCAAAAAGGCTAACATGAAACAATTCAAGTATTCCTGGAGTAAACTAACTCCTGCATAGGGGAGAAATACAGTTTTCCATTGAGTTCAGTGGGGCTTTTTACCCCTTAAATGATGGCATTTCAAATATGTTGGTGATATCTCCAGCATTCAGGATGTTAAAAGGCCCATGTAACTCTTTGCATGCCAGAGAGGTACGTTGTAATGCATTGTATACCACTCTGGCAAGCAAAGGGTTAAGGTAATTTAGAGCTTTTTTTATCCCCTATGTTGTACTTGGTTTATTCCAGAATTTCTCCAGTTCTTATTACATCAGCCTCATTTAATTAATTTCACTATTAAAGAACATTTATATATGCAGCATAACTAGCGTACCGTGTTTTCCATTATGGAAGAAGCATTTCGATTTCATTTTCTGCTTTTCAGATAACTACTGAGCATGTTTATCTTTTACAAGTATGGGCTATTGAAATATATCCCAGTAGTTGTTTTAAACAGATAGTAATACATCTATTAAAACGATGGACCGAGTCTTCTTTATTATTTTTTGAACATGTAGCGTTATATGTCATTACTTTCAGTTCTGTAGTTCAAGAGCTATTCAATCCGAAAGGATCCCCCTCCTGCCCCTTTCCCTGCATCGCTCTTCATCTCAGTCTTGTCCGGATAGAGCGCAGTGAGAGACAATCTTCAGTAAGCAAAAGGAAAATCCTGCCCTCCTCTGTCAAGGGGGCAGGGCTTTCCTTATACTTACTGAGGGAAGATTGTCTTTCACTGAATCCGTCTGGTCCCACGACTGGATTCCAGATCTGATGGGCGGCATCCAGAAGGGGCAGGAGGTGGATCCTTTCAGATTTAATATCACTTGAAATACAAAACTGTAAGTGATGAAATATAGCGCATTATGTTCAGAAAAGAATAAAGAAGACTCGGACCATCACTTTAATATAGGTATTACAATCCCTTTAAATGTCTTTAATAAGCATGTTCTGGCTTATGTAAGCTTATTTCAGCAATTCTGAACATTATTAGAGTTATTCTTAATATGACTTTTCACTTTGGGCAAAATTTAAAGGAACTGTAAACCCTATTTGTAAATTAGCTGAAAAGAGAAGCCAACTATGTCTGACTACCATTAATCCTAGGCTAGTAGCCCGGGGTCAGTACCTATTGGTGTCCCTCACACTAACCCGTGATGATTCTTGCAGGGTTGCGTGAAATTGTCACTATTCCTGCTGGATTGGCAGCTGCATAACATGGTGTCCAAGATGGGCAAAGTTCCTGACTGTTGAAACACCATGTTATTAGTGTAGCTGTCCAGAAATCCCCACTGTGCACAACCATGGTAGTAACATGGGTTTTGAGAAGTCAGGAAGTTTATCCTTCTCACATACCCTATTACCTAGGGGAAGATTTACTAAGCAGTGATAAAGTGGAGATGACTTCTCCTGTTCCTATGTTATTCTATGGGGCCTATTCACTAAGATCTCCAAAGTTAAGAAATTTTAGTGCATAGGCTCCATAATTACACAGGAATTGGAGACGTGATAAACTGGAGATGTAACCTCCACTTTATCACCTCTTTATCACCACTTAGTGAATCTACCCCAAGTCTCCAATCAAGCAGGAAGTAGAAGAAGCATTCACTCCACCCTGCAAAAATCTGTGCTGGATCGGGCGAGCAACTTGGTATTAAATAGATAGTAACACTTAATATGTAAAAAAGGTATATTGGAGGGTTTATTCTCCTGACTAATACAAATGTACTCCCACTGCTGAGAGGTGTTTTAGTCAAAGGTTATTACAGTTTAGACTTATATCTCAATGGCCTGAATTTTACAGTGGTGCTGTTGCTACACCATCCTATAGACAGCTCTGGTTAGTTGACCGTAATTTTCCATAGAATGGTGCAGCAACAGAGCCACAATAAAATTTCAGCCCATTCAGATATTGTATGTAAAAAATGCAAGTTTGAGCTGCAATAAATTTTGAATAAGACACCTCTCAGCAGTGGGATTATCTTTGTTTTACTCTGGAGGATATATTGTTTACATATGAAGTGTTACTATAGGATATCAGTAGTCAGGAAGACATGGCAACTCTTTTCAGCTAGTTAAGATATAGGATTTACTGTTCCTTTAAGATGGCCACCAGTTTATTCCCTGTTCGTCCTGGTGGAATACACAATTCTACCTCTTGTTCTCTTGCAAAAAGCTGAAAGCTGATGTCAGAATAAAGACACCTGTACATTGCTTTAAACCATAACAATGAATTTTTTTGAATGTCTCACCTGAAGTCAACCTTTTACATAGTATCACTTGCCATTGCTCTTCTAAAGGGGAACTATATCTCTAGCAGTGATTCTCACACATTTTGATGTCAGGAAGTGGCTGAATAATGTTCTTAAATAGTAATTATGCCCTGGGAATAAGTGGTTCGATCCTCAGATTGATTTACCTAGGCAGGTGCCCTTTATAAAGCAGTCCGTTGTATCTGTTCAGTGTTTTTTAGCAGGTAAACTCTGCTGTAGTCTATAACTGAATATATACATTTATTATGTTGTGAATGCTTACATGGCCCTTTAAAATCATGGTCAGGACTTTCTAGAGCCATAAGAACAGAGAGGTGCACCCAGGATTCTTAACCCCTTAACCCTTTGAGTTCCAGAGGGGTACTGAATGCATTTCTTGTTCCGTATCCCTCTGGCAGTCAAAGGGTTAAGGACCCATGATGTGCTGTGACCGTCATGGGAAAACTTGAGTTAAGGACCCATGATGGTCCTGGTACGTCATGAAATTCAGGGGTCCCCACGCAACTGCACACCATTTGGGGACCCCTGAATCCATTGGCCGAAAAAAGAAAAAAGTGCCATGATCCTTAAATGCCTGCCATGTGGTCGTTAAGGGGTTAAATCCATGGAAGCATTAACAAGTAGCAAAATGTCCCTCTACAGCAGAGTTTAAATGCAAAAAACAGTATATAGATATACCTGACTTCTGTATGATAGCCCCTACCTAGGAAATACCTTCTTTTTAACCCTGTAAGGACCAGAGAGGTGTTCCCCTCTGATCCTTAATCCTTTGCGTGCTAGAGAGCTATCCACTACATTGCAACAAAATCCACTGATACCTCTCTGGCATTCAAAGAGTTAAACAAATTAAGAACCACATATAACAATTTTGTAGTTCCCTTTGAAACATACATAGACAACTTTCATGGTCCTTTTGTTTATGTATTTTGGAGCGCGGACACCACCAAACCATCCTAGAGTCCTGCATTGACACTCCCATGGACCAGAGTACATCCACAGACCACATCTGAGGAACACTGACCTACAGTAATATGTAATTTGTTTAATAGAAGGATGTACCTAGGTAGGAGCCTTCCGAACGGAGGTCATATCTAAATACATGTTTTATATTGTATTGGTTGTCACCAGTCTTTTCTATTCACCATCGATTGGTCCCATGGGACAAATGTAAGTAATGCTAGGAATAATGTCGAAGTGGCAGACAGTCTGCCTTATGCACAACAGAAAAGCAGTTCAAGCCAGCTTTATCATAGGGGGAAAATACAAATTCCTATTGATTCAAATGGGGGTTTTAACACCCAGAATACTAGAGAGGTCTCCAGTATTCAAGGGGTTAAAATCCTCCAATCAGTAGGAATTTTGACATTTTTTCTGGTACTGTCTGGAAGATTAAAACATCCGATGTGCAATTTAGTTTCCTAGCCCGATCTAAGAAAAATGATAATTATTAGATACAACTATCAGGAAACGACAAACTGATATGTTCTGGTTTAACTCTTTGTGTTCCAAAGGGGTACACAGTGCATTGCTTTTCAATGTGTTGCATAACCCTCTGGCACTCAAAGGGTTAAAGGTGAACTAACCTTTGTGGTGCAGTTGGTTCACCCCAGGATAGATAGATAGACACCTACCTAGAGAAGTCCTTCTGTTAACTACATTGAGATCCATGCATTCCTATTATAGTTTCCCTTTAATCACGATTGCTGCTTTAAAGATAGTTTCCCTTGTATGTTTGTCTTGCTGCGGGCATTTCGTGATCTCTTCAGAAAATAAATGTCTTCCTTCTGATGGCTTTTTTTTGTTGGGAAGGAGTCGCTGAAGATGGGACCTGTTGTTTTCTTTCTTTGTACTGTATTCCCTCAGTAGCAGTATAGGGTTATTTTCAACTAATTGCATCACTGTCACCACATTGTTGTACTGATCATTCACAATGATGTCATTTTTTTTTTTCAAATAAAGAATTACTTTTTCCTATGTTTCTCTCTGGTTCCTACAGTGTATGTTGGTTTGACCCGCTACATTTCCCTCATTCCAGTGTAATTCCTGGTATATTTCAGCAGATGTAAATACTGCTACTAGCTCAAATCTAAAGATTCTGTTCTTCTATTCTTGTGGGGTGGAGGATGCATATAGGGGAAATACACTTTCCAGTGTGATAATCTCTCCAGTTGCTGTGTTACTTTATAGCAGTGTTAGGAGTGCCCTGACATGCCAGTGGTTCTCAATCTTTTTTTCGTCACGGCACTCCTAACATACTATCTTGAATTTTTGAGGCATCTCAAACATTTTATAAGAGATTTGGACATTTGTCATGGCTGTAATGAAGAGTACAGACGCAAAATATATATAGTTATTCTTAAGTTTCGCCATAATAATGTCAAAAACAATTATACTGAGCATAACAAGAAGAAAGAGTTGGCATCCTAAGCTGGTGCTCAGGGCACACCAAAGTGCCACAGTGCCCTGGTTGAGAATCACTGCTCTATAGGGCAGTTCTCATGTGACACTCAGTATGTTTCCTGGTTCAGTGGTAGGATGAGATAATTTCCCTCTACTACATCACATATACACCCTATTCTCACCCCACAAAAATACTTTCTCATTTGCCACATTGTATACCCCCTTTACACCAACCCTCTTTACCTTAACCCTTTAGGTGCTAGACATGTTTCCAACCATTGGCTTGCAATTCGTTAGAGACCTCTTTAGCATCCAATTGGTTAATCTACATTTTCCAACCTCTATTTAAATTTTTAACCAGATTATGGAGTCCTCTGGTAGATTTAAGGGTCACATGTGCGGCCCTTAGGTTGATCCTGGTTGCCTGTCTTAGCTATATAACATATGCTTAACATTATCTCCTACCTGAAAAAGATACTCCACAAAATAGGAATTGGAGTGTTTCTGTCACTGGAGAGTTTCTCTCACATTTTTCTTATCTTAGTGGGAAGGAAGGAGAAACTGGGGAGAGACAAAATGACTGGGCAGAAGGAGACACTGGGAAGAAATGAGAACAAATGTTTGGAGGAGAGAGAGAAGTAAGAGGAAGAAGGAAATCAATTCTGATTTCTGTCATTTTGACAGTCCAGACTTGGTTCAAAGCCAAACTGGTAGTCACAGAATCACATATACTCTGCCTGACAAACAGCCTTGCTCCATTGTGCGCTGGTAGCAACAGAATGACACACTGTCTGACACTCCAGCCTTGTTCCATTGTCCACTGGTAGTCACAGAATCACACATACACAGTCTGACACTCCAGCCTTGTTCCGTTGCCCACTGGTGGTCACAGAACCACACTTACAATGACACTCCAGCCTTGTTTCGGTGTTCTTCTGGAAACCAGAGTACCACATATACATGGTGGCATATCGTCCTTTTTCCACTTGGTAGTGTAGTGAAGATCAGAAGTACAGGGTAGAAAGCAAAACTTTTGGAACAGCTCCAAGATCAATAATCTGAAGACAGCATGGCCACAGTGGGTGCACTGTGCCTTGGCACAGTCTAAAACCATCCCTTTAAGCAGGTTAAGATTATATATAACAGGTGGAGTTTGAGTCCTGTGGTCCTGCTAAAGAGCAGAGACAGCAGTTTCCCTCCCTTAAAGCGGAACTACTACCCAATAAGAACATTGCCTCACATAATTGCCCATCTGGCGACTAGCACTAGTCGCCAGAATTATTACCAGATTAAAGAGAATTTGCTATTCTTCACGGGCTGACAGGCAGGATGGAGCGCCGACGTATTCCCATAGTGCCGTCTGCACACCTGCTCTGTCAGTCCCAGACGGGTCTAGGAGGCGTTGCTAGGAGCCGTCCGGCGGGGGATATAAATGATGTGATTTGCGTTGCAACAGGGCATGGCTTAATAGCGTGTGGGAGAGGGCTTAACAGCCTGTGTCGTAAAGTGGGTGGGAATGAGAAATGGGTGGAACAGGGTGGGAAGGAGGAGAATTGGACAGGGTTTATAAGAAGCTCACCACCACCAGAGAATCAGTTCCTGTCCCAGGAGACCCAGTAAGCACAGGTAGCTCAATCACAATGATTTTGAGTCACTAATTACCCACTTGTGACTAGGGATCTCTTGAAATGCTGAGCAGTTGGTGTGTCCAGAAGACTAACTTCGAGAAACACTGCATTTGGGACCCCTGGAGCAGAATGCAACTCAGGCGGAGGGGGTTTGATGGGGCTAGGAAGGAAGGAGGCAATAATACAGGACGTGAAGCAGTGTGAGAGAGCGGAAAGGCTTGGAGGCACAGGAAGTGACACCTGTGGGGGTGTTGCATCCCGAAGCCATTGTTAATTGAGACAGCGTGCAGTGAGGAACTTCCTGCCCACCCGCCCCTGTGCTGGATATGTGCTGGGTACACACCTCGGTGTGTGTATGATGGGCACATGGGTACTGGGTCCAAAGCGGTGGTGGGATGCGGGAACATGTGTGGCTTGCAAGGTGCTGGCCTGGTGGTGTTATGGTGTCACAGCATGGTGGGGTGCTTGCTGGGCGAAGCATGGGGCTGTGCGGTGATGGTACAGGTTCATGGCTCTTAAGCTTGGTCTTAAGAGTCGTAGGTATGGCTGTTGGGCTAACACTAGGGTTGCCACCTATTCTTCAAAAAAATACCGGCCATGGCATTCCCTCCATAGACTTAACATTGGACAGAAGCCAATTTTTTACCGGCCTGCTGGTAAAATACCGTCTGGGACCTGGGTGGCAACCCTAGCTAACACTTGCCACATTCAAACAGGGTGGATGGTGGCATGGCCCTCTGTCAAGTAGTGTTA
The DNA here is from genome assembly GCA_037306005.1 of Rhinophrynus dorsalis. NCBI lineage: Eukaryota > Metazoa > Chordata > Amphibia > Anura > Rhinophrynidae > Rhinophrynus > Rhinophrynus dorsalis. The sequence continues at coordinate 413,948,228 of CM074723.1, forward strand.
ATAAAGTTTGGGTATTATATGGTTAAATTCAAGTAATGACTATGTATTAGCAAGCACTAAGGGATTTAAGTTTACTGGCATACCTCCCAAGTGTCCCTCTTTAGGAAGGACAGTACCTCTTTTAGGCCAAAATCCCTCTTTCTCATCCTGATGTCCCTCTTTTTAGGAAATCAGAGTGTGTGGTGTGTATATAAATGTATCACACTGCTCTACAGCAATAAAACTCACATCATTGTTTGTTTAAACATCCTTATATGTGTTTATAAATTAGTCTGTGTAAATAAAATACTTTGGTCTTGTTATAAGTCATTTATTAGGTTACACAAGGAGGTGTCAATAGGTCATGAAATAGCTTAAAAATTCTTGATAATGCCCTGCCTACCAGCCATGCCCCCAGCAACACCCCCTAAAACACAAGTGTCCCTCTTTGGCAATTTGAAATGTTGGGAGGTATGTACTGGTTATGTATTCAGTTTCAATTGATAAGAAAATGTATTAAGTATTTTATCTTGGTAATAAATGCTGTGGCCTTTTCAACCCATCCAGGGTGTCTGTGTGTGTTTAAATGGGGCATAAAAATTGGGAAAAGGTGGATGACTTGACTATGCCCTGTCAAGAAGGCCCCACAACACACAAACAAGGATCTAACTAGAACCTATTGGTTGCTGATGCCTCCCTCTCTTGGATGCTGGGCTCTGTCATGCTCTGACCCTGCGCCAGCCTCTGTGTGAGATTGTGCTGAATGATGCTGGGCTCCTGCGATGTGGGCTATATGCACTAAATGGTGGTGCATTTTAGTCCAAGCCAACTGCAGCATAGAGAAAAAATCAGAAATTGCAATTGCTTAAAATAGGGTATTTAACCACGTCAGTTCTAGAATGGAATCTAAAGCATTGCGAGACCTCTGTAGCATTTAAGGGATAAACACTCCTACCCGAATCAATTAGAACTTGGAGAATTTGTTCCCTAATGTGCAATCGTCTTCCCACTAAATTACACGGCTTTTGCATCAATCTCTACTAGTTTCATGTGGTCCCAGTGTGCTCCTTTCCTGTAGGGGGAGCGCAACCTGTTCCTTTTCCTCTCTGTCAACGTCGATCTCTATAGTTTTTACGAACAGCGCAGTTTCCTGTATCAGCAAAGGCCTGGGATTTTCTGGGGAGCTTCTCCCTAAGGGAGATTCACCGAATCCCGCACCATGGGGAAGAGAGATAACCGGGTGGTGAGTGAAGTTGTGCTCAGTAATACAGACCTGAGTTGATCGCATTAATATGGACCTGGGCTGCAGTGCAGACATGTCGGTTTTCTGTTACATATTTGTTCACATCCTGAAGCCACCTGTACTGATTCGTTACAATCGTGGGTTTCTTTTTTTGACTGCTAGCACTCTAGGCGCTATGTTCAAAAGAAAACTGGAGGGGTTCTGGCCAAACCAACTGCTCCACAAGAGAGAAATAATATCTGCATTGCTTTAAATTTGTATTTAATTGAATGCAAGAGTGGCCTCTAGACTTCTCTAGTATCCAGTGTGTTAAAATACTTCTAAATCAATGGGAATTTAGGGAATTTTTATTTGTCCCAGAATCCCTTGTGCTACAGAGAGACGTCTTGTGTTATTACTGGGGAATAGAGACAGCCATTGACGTTATATTGTGCACGTCACTAATCCCGTTTTAATGATTGGGATTTTTTAAAATTGTTTCCAAGAAAACGCAATGGAACCTCTGTAGCGATCAAAAGGCTATAAACTTCATCTAAATGTTTTGGCGATTTCTTACTTGTTTCCTGTGGGGCAGTTGCTTAGCCAAAAAATTGCTATTTGTTAATGGAAAATAAATATAAAACAGTTTATGTACATTTGTAACACGAATCTCATTCAAAGGGACCTATTACAAATGCTTGTGATTTTTACAGAAATTACTCTTAAAACGAACTGTATTTGCTAAAATGAGAAATACTCATACCTATTTATGGGTCACACCAAGTCAGCCCTTGCAAAATGTATTTAGTGCTGGAGTTGTAAATTATTTAAAGGGATAGTAATACTTAAATATTACTAATCCCCACATTGTAGTAATGTTAAAAAGAATGTAATTGTCCCCAGTGTCATCTCTCAAACCTTTATGGTTTGAGAGATAACCACCCGCAAAATTCCCCCCTTTCTCTGAAGTCAGCGTTGTAGCTGACTGCAGGGATATCTGGTCTTGCGTGCATGAGATCGCTTTAGTAAAAAATGATTATTTCACTGAAACGGTCTTCTACGTGTGCATGGTTTGCAAGCACACGTAGAAGACCGTTTCAGTGAAATAATTATTTTTTACTAACAAGTTCTTGGCTCTGCTGCAGAGCCGCCTGACTGACGTACAACAGGCTTCCCTTGCAGTCAGCTACAATGCTGACTTAGGGGAAGAGGGAGGGGGAACTTTGCGGGAGGTTATCTCTCAAACCATAAAGGTTTGAGAGATGACACTGGGGACAATTACATTCTTTTTAACATTACTACAATATGGTGATTAGTAATATTTAAGTATTACTAATAAGCATGCTCTTCCCATGAATGTTTTGGTAGTTGTGGACAGATTTAATTATCCATCTCAAGAATACAGAATGAGAGAACCTAAAGAAAATAATTATTCTGTGAAGAAAATCCTCTTTTATTCTTACATACTTGTATTCCCTATTTCCTCAGTTTAATGCATCCACAAAATAGATTTTACATGCGGACTATATTAATCCATTTGTTTTAGTTGATATTGCTCCTGTAATTCCATGTGTTGGAGTAAACTTTTTGATTTATAATATTCTGCAAAGAAAAATTGCCTATACTCAAAATTTTATTTTTGATTAAACTTTTTTTTTTTTTTTTTTTTGCCCCTGGTATTGTTTTCACTTTCCAACCAGTGTGCGGTTGGGGACAGTTATAGTTGGTTTAGCGTTACAATGTACAACTCCCTCTGCAGCAGAAAATACAGGAGCGAGAGTGAGCGAGCTTAGAGAACACAGTACTATGAATCTTAAGGAGTCCTTACACCTGCCTTGAGGATTGTCGCGTCCTTAAACGTTGCTGCAACCCGCATCCATCGTAGTGCCTGCATATAAGTAGAAATAAAAATGCAAATAAATGTGTTTTGAGTGAACTACTTCTCTGTATGATCTGCTTTACTTACTGGTGCGGCCTACACCTTCAGAGCTCTCTGCTGTGATGCACTATTCTCTCCTCATGATTCAACAGACACTGCAATCAGAATCTACCTCTGGAGTGGAGATGGATACTGCTCCCTGAGTTTCAACTCCAGCCCCAGTAAAATGAGTGATATCTGGATGCATTAAGCACCACACAGATTTGGATATCAGTTATTGGAGAGAATCGTGCATCACAGCAGAGAGCTCTGAAGGTGTAGGCTGCACCGGTAAGTAAAGCAGCTCATACAGAGAAGTAGCTCACTCAAAACACATTTATTTGCATTTTTATTTCTATTTATATGTGGGAACAACAATGGATGTGGCTTGCAGCGATGTTTAAAGGCACAATATGAGAATCTCGCTCTGTTGACGCAGCTCGAGATTCTCATGTTGCCCTTTTCATCAAGGCGACATGATTATTGTACAACATTATTAAAGTGAATGATCTCAGCCGCCTTGAATCCACTGACCAAGTTCTAAGCAAATGTTTGTCTAATCCACCTAGTAGGGGCACTAGGAAAAGAGCAGCATCACCAGTTTTGGAGCATGACACTGCTCTGCAAATCCAGTGGCTCTATATGGTCAACTATAAAAAGACTTTTCCTCTTCTGATTCATTCAGTACCTCACCATCTTCTCTGACGAGATATATATATATATATATATATATATATATATATATAAAATATACACACTTTAAAGAACTACATATAATGAAAACAATAACAGACAACATTACACACAAGAAGTGTGTGACATATATATATATACTAGCAATGTGGGACGGCGCTGCCCATCAGGATATATAGGGAATTAATGGACACACACGGATGCAAGACAAATACACACAGAGACGCACACGCATGCACTGAGATGCATAAAGAGCGACAGTCATACACACATACATGCAATGCACAACATGCCGACACATAGAGTGTGATACAGACATGCAACACACACAGTGAGGAACACACAGGCACACACATACACACACACAAGTGAGTCATAAGGGGGTGACTTATCTGTCATTGTAATGAGTTTGTGTTTGTACTTATGCCTCTGCTGTGGCATTCATTCATATAGTTGAAATGCATGTGGTAATTGCACATACTATGGTGGAAGGTGGATTGTGCTGGCTTCCAGGGTTTGAGTGAGTGAGTGAGTGTGTGTGAGTGAGTGGCATTCATTCATTCATTCATGTAGTTGAAATGCATGTGGTAATTGCACATATTATAGTGGAAGGTGGATCTTGCTGGCTCCCGGGGTGTGAGTGAGACTATGGTGGAAGGTGGATTGTGCTGGCTCCCAGGGTGTGAGTGTGTTAGTGAGTGTGTTAGTGAGTGTGTTAGTGAGTGTGTTAGTGAGTGTGTTAGTGAGTGTGTTAGTGAGTGTGTTAGTGAGTGTGTTAGTGAGTGTGTTAGTGAGTGTGTTAGTGAGTGTGTTAGTGAGTGTGTTAGTGAGTGTGTGTATGAGGGTGTGTGAGAGTGAGAGGGTGTATGGTTTTTTGTCTGATGTGTTTGTGTCTGTGGTGTAGGAGCGAGTGGCAGCCATTTTGGTTTTTCAGTCACTTGGATAGTGGTGGGCGGACTGGATAGTGGGGGCAGGCCAACTCACTGCATGATTTAAATCACTCCCCCATTGAATCACCCAATGGGAGCAGTAACACCTCCTTACTTAACCCTTTGAGTGCCAGAGGAGTACACAACGTATTGCTTTGCAATGCGCTGTGTACCCCTCTGTCACTCAAAGGGTTAAGTTGAGGTAACATAGCAATATAACACACGGTGGCTCTTCAGTTGAGGCAGCGTAGCAATATGCTGAGGGAACAAATAGAAAGTGGTTGTTTGAGGCTTGCCCTCTGTAACATACAGCAAAGCATCTCTCTCCCTTTAAGGAGAAAGGGCAGGAAGCAGGAAGTGGAGGAGTGACAGTTGAAAACAGATAGTGAGGTTGACTGAAGAGATGAAAAGAGTTAAATAAAAGAGTTGCTATTAAGTCTATCAATGCGTTTGTATTTTATGGAAACATTACACCCTTGTTCTGAAACAGTGTATGGAGGGTTACAATTATCTGTGGGAGGTGAAACAGTGTGTTTGTGGGGTCATGATCCTGAGTGACAGTGTGTGTGGACCAGGAGAAGTTATTGATATCCCCTACATCAGGAGCGAGTGGCAGCTATACTTATGCCTCCATTGTGGCATTCATTCATGTAGTTGAAATGCATGTGGGAATTGCAAATACTATGGTAGAAGGTGGATCGTGCTGGCTCCCGGGGTGTGAGTGTGAGTGAGACTATGGTGGAAGGTGGATCGTGCTGGCTCCCGGGGTGTGAGTGCGGGAGTGTGAGTGTGTGTCTGTGGTGTAGGAGCGAGTGGCAGCCATTTTGTTTTTTTCAGTTACTTGGATAGTGGTGGGCGGGCTGGATAGTGGGGGCAGGCCAACTCCCTGCATGATTTAAATCACTCCCCCATTGAATCACCCAATGGGAGCAGTAACACCTCCTTACTTAACCCTTTGAGTGCCAGAGGGGTACGCAACGCATTGCTTTGCAATGCATTGTGTACCCCATGGGCGTCGCTAGGGGTGGGCTAAGGGGGCTGAAGCCCCGAGTGTGTCAGTGGGCAGCCCCGAATGTCAGACAATCAGCAGACACACTCCTCCTGCTGTTTATCTTGAGGCTGGCTGGCTGCTGCCCAGCAACTTGTGGGCATATATAGCTTGGAACAGCAGGCTGCTGCCTTACTCTGTTCTCAGCTTCAGCACACAGCCATCCGCTCCACACTGGCTCTTCTAGCACTTCCTGGTGCTTTGCGATGAGGTCATCAACATGCACCTGAAGTACCAGTGGAGGCAGTGTGGAGCCCATGGCTCTACACTGAAACAGAAAGCAGAATGGGGCAGAGCAGAAGAGAAGGTATGAGGGACAGTATAGATGGTGGAAATATACCAGTGGCAGGTAAACAAGGCTGGTGGGTGTCACATTGTATATGTGGAGAATTTGTGGGCTGGCTACCAGTGGGCAGGGTAACAAGGCTGGTGGGGTCACACAGTTTATGTAGGGAATCAGTGGCTACCAGTGGGTATTGGAATAAGGATGGTGGTGGTCATATAGTGTATGTGTAGAATCTGTGGCTTTCAGTGGGCAGGATAATAAGGCTGGTGGGGTCCACAGTATATGTGGGGAATCAGTGGCTACCAGTGGACAGGGTAATAAGGCTGGAGGAGGTCACATAGTGTATGTAAGGAATCTGTGGCTACCAGTGAGCAGGGGAGCAAGGCTGGGGGGGGGGGGGTTATATAATGTATGTAGAGTATCTGTGGCTACCAGTGGTTAAGGGAATAAGGTTGGTGGGGGGGGGGTCATATAATGTATGTATGTATGGAATCTGTGGCTATCAGTGGGCAGGAGTAAAATGCAGTTGGGAATCACATAGTGTATGTGAGGAATCTGTCGATACCAGTGGGCGGGGGGGTCACGCAGTGTATGTGGGGAATCTGTGGCTTCCAGTGGGCAGGAGAACAAGGCTGGTGGGGAGGCACAATGTATGAAGGGAGTCTGTGGCGACCAGTAGGCAGTTGCAGAAGGCTGGTGGGGTAACACAGTGTATTTGGGGAATCTGGGCAGAGAAACATGGCTGGTGGGGGTCACACAGAGTATGTGGGGAATCCATAGCTACCAGTGGGCAGGGGAACAAAGCTGGTAGGGGTCACATAGTGTATATGGGGAATCTGTGGCTACTAGTGGCCAGTGGAACAAGGCTGTGGTATCATAACATTTATGTGTGTTGTTCTGTGGCTACCAGCAGCCAATGGAAAAATGCCGGCAATCAGACAGTGTATGATTGGCTACAGGTAACCAGTGGAACAGTGATGGGGTATCACACAGTGTATGTATGGTTCTATGGATACCAGTAACCAGAGAAACAATGCTGGAGTATCAGACAATATATGTGTGGTTCTATGTCTGCCAGTTGCCAGTAGAAGAAGACTGAGATATCAGTTCATGTGTGGGCCTGGTGCTACCGATGGCAAACCACTGGAGTATCAGACAGTGGATGTGTGGCTAATACGGGCTAGAAGAGCAAGGTTATCAGGCAGTGTATGAGGGGTTCTATGGCTACCAGTGGGCAATGGAACAATGCTGGATATAAGGATACCTCCCAAGTGTCCCTCTTTGAGCCACAAATCCCTCTGTCCCTCTTTCACACCCTGGTGTCCCTCTTTTTAGGACATCAGACTGTGTGGTGGGTATATGTGTATCACATTGCTTCACAGCAATAAAACTCACATTAATGTTTGTTTAAACATCGTTATATTTGTTTATACATTATCTGTGTAAATAAAATACTTTGGTGTTGCTCTTGATAATTTATTCAGTTACATCAATGGCTCATATGTATTAAAGCAACCTGGTTTCCTTCTGGAGTAAACTAACTGCACAATAGGGGACAAATAAGTTATTAAAATCCACTGCACTTGAATAGAGTTTTTTAACCTCTTGAATGCTAGAGAGGTCTCCAATGCATTGCTTTGCAATGTATTGAAGACCGCTCTAGCATTCAAGGAGTTAAAACCCCTATTTAATTTGACAGGAATTTTGATTTGTTCCCTGTGGTACAGTTGGTTTACACCACAATAACTTCAGTTAGTTAGAACAAAAAACAATGGCAAGAGTTGAACATAAAATGGCTTACTTCTTAACTCTTTGCATTGTATTATATATAAAGTAGATTAGTAAAATAAACATATATGTTGTGTAAGTATAACTCACTCCACACTATAGCATTATCATCACTACCACTGGTGGCAGGCACTCTGTTGAAATTTGCTGTGGGCTCTAGCCCCAGATCATTTTGGAACCTAGAAACGCCCCTGGTGTACCCCTCTGGCACTCAAAGGGTTAAGTTGAGGTAACATAGCAATATAACACACGGTGGCTCTTCAGTTGAGGCAGCATAGCAATATGCTGAGGGAACAAATAGAAAATAGTGTTTGAAGCGTGCCCTCTGTAACATACAGCAAAGCATCTCTCTCCCTTTAAGGAGAAGGGGCAGGAAGCAGGAAGTGGAGGCGTGACAGTTGAAAACAGACAGTGAGGTGACTGAAGAGATGAAGAGTTAAATAAAAGAGTTGCTATTAAGTTTATCCCTGAGTTTATATTTTATGGGAACATTACACCCTCGTACTGAAACAGAGTGTATGGAGGGTTACAGTTATCTGTGGGAGGTGAAACAGTGTGTTTGTGGGGTCATGATCCTGAGTGAGAGTCTGTGTGGACCAGGAGAAGTTATTGATATCCCTACTTCAGGAGCGAGTGGCAGCTATATTTTTTTTTTGTCAGTTGGATAGTGGTGGGCGGGCTGGAGGGGCGGGACAACTCCCTGTATGATAAACATGCCCCATTGAATCACCCAATGGGAGCAGTAAAGTCCCCACTGAATCACCCAATAGGAGTTGTGTCTCCTAATGAGACATAAATTATGTAATGAGGCATTCTGTTCAATGTGTGTTTGTTTTCTGAGGAGACATAAATTATGTTCTGTGTGTGAGGTACCATAAATTATGCAATGAGGCTTATTCTTTTATATAGATACTAGCAATGTGGGACGGCGTTGCCCGTCAGGATATATAGGGAATTAATGCACACACACGGATGCGAGACAAACACAGAGACACACACGCAAATGCACACGCATGCACTGAGATGCTTAAAGAGCGACAGTCATACACACATACATGCAGACACATAGAGTATGATACAGACATGCAACACACACAGTGAGAAACACACAGGCACACACAGAGACACACACACACAGAAGTGAGTCATAAGGGGTTGACTTATGTGTCATTGTAATGAGTTTGTATTTGTACTTATGCCTCCACTGTGGCATTCATTCATATAGTTGAAATGCATGTGGTAATTGCACATACTACGGTGGAAGGTGGATCGTGCTGGCTCCCGGGATGTGAGTGACTGGCATTCATTCATGTAATTGAAATGCGTGTGGTAATTGCACATACTATGGTGGAAGGTGGATCGTGCTGGCTCCCGGGGTGTGAGTGACAGTGAGACTATGGTGGAAGGTGGATCGTGCTGGCTCCTGGGGTGTGATTACGTGTGAGTGATTGCGTTTGAGTGCGAGATTGAGTGATTGCGTGTGAGTGATTGAGTGAGTGTGTGTGATTGAGTGAGAATTTGTGAGTGAGAGTGTGTATGATAGTGAGAGGGTGTGAGTGATTGAGGGTGTGAGTGATTGAGGGTGTGAGTGTGATTGAGGGTGTGAGTGTGATTGAGGGTGTGAGTGTGATTGAGGGTGTGAGTGTGATTGAGGGTGTGAGTGTGATTGAGGGTGTGAGTGTGATTGAGGGTGTGAGTGTGATTGAGTGTGAGAGTGTGATTGTGATTGAGTGTGACTGCGAGACTGTAAGTGTGAGAGTGTGATTGAGTGTGAGACTGTGAGAGTGTGAGACTGTGAGAGCGTGAGACTGTGAGAGTGTGATTGAGTGTGAGAGTGAGACTGTGTGAGAGTGTGAGTGTGATTGAGTGAGAGTGTGACTGAGAGTGAGAGTGTGTGAGTGTGATTGAGTGAGACTGTGAGAGTGTGATTGAGTGAGACTGTGTGAGTGTGATTGAGTGTGTGAGTGATTGGGTGTGAGACTGAGAGAGTGAGAGAGACTGTGTGAGACTGAGAGTGTGAGAATGTGAGTGTGAGAGAGTGTGTGAGACTGTGAGAGTGTGTGAGACTGTGAGAGTGTGTGAGACTGTGAGAGTGTGAGAGACTGTGAGAGTGTGAGGGACTGTGAGAGTGTGAGGGACTGTGAGAGTGTGAGGGACTGTGAGAGTGTGAGGGACTGTGAGAGTGTGAGGGACTGTGAGAGTGTGAGGGACTGTGAGAGTGTGAGAGACTGTGAGAGTGTGAGGGACTGTGAGAGTGTGAGGGACTGTGAGACTGTGAGAGTGTGAGGGACTGTGTGAAACTGTGAGAGAGACTGTGAGAGACTGTGAGAGTGTGAGGGACTGTGTGAGACTGCGAGAGAGACTGTGAGACTGAGAGTGTGAGACTGTGAGAGAGAGTGTGTGGGACTGCGAGAGAGACCGTGAGAGTGTGAGACTGAGAGTGTGTGAGACTGAGAGTGCGTGAGGGACTGTGTGAGACTGCGAGAGAGACTGTGTGAGACTGCGAGAGAGACTGTGTGAGACTGCGAGAGAGACTGTGTGAGACTGCGTGAGAGACTGTGAGATACTGTGAGAGTGTGAGAGTGTGAGAGACTGTGAGAGTGTGAGGGACTGTGTGAGACTGTGAGAGAGACTGTGAGAGACTGTGAGAGTGTGAGGGACTGTGAGAGTGTGAGGGACTGTGAGACTGTGAGAGTGTGAGGGACTGTGTGAGACTGTGAGAGAGACTGTGAGAGACTGTGAGAGTGTGAGGGACTGTGTGAGACTGCGAGAGAGACTGTGAGACTGAGAGTGTGAGACTGTGAGAGAGAGTGTGTGGGACTGCGAGAGAGACCGTGAGAGTGTGAGACTGAGAGTGTGTGAGACTGAGAGTGTGTGAGACTGAGAGTGTGTGAGACTGAGAGTGTGTGAGACTGAGAGTGTGTGAGACTGAGAGTGTGTGAGACTGAGAGTGCGTGAGGGACTGTGTGAGACTGCGAGAGAGACTGTGTGAGACTGCGAGAGAGACTGTGTGAGACTGCGAGAGAGACTGTGTGAGACTGCGAGAGAGACTGTGAGATACTGTGAGAGTGTGAGACTGTGAGATACTGTGAGACTGTGAGACTGTGAGAGTGTGAGGGACTGTGAGAGAGACTGTGAGAGAGACTGTGAGAGACTGTGAGAGTGTGAGGGACTGTGTGAGACTGCGAGAGAGACTGTGAGACTGAGAGTGTGAGACTGTGAGAGAGAGTGTGTGGGACTGCGAGAGAGACCGTGAGAGTGTGAGACTGAGAGTGTGTGAGGGACTGTGTGAGACTGCGAGAGAGACTGTGTGAGACTGCGAGAGAGACTGTGAGAGTGTGAGACTGAGAGTGTGTGAGACTGAGAGTGTGTGAGACTGAGAGTGTGTGAGACTGAGAGTGTGTGAGACTGAGAGTGTGTGAGACTGAGAGTGTGAGAGACTGTGAGAGACTGTGAGAGACTGTGAGAGACTGTGAGAGACTGTGAGAGACTGTGAGAGTGTGAGAGTGTGAGAGTGTGAGAGTGTGAGAGTGTGAGACTGAGAGTGTGTGAGACTGAGAGTGTGTGAGACTGAGAGTGTGTGAGACTGAGAGTGTGTGAGACTGAGAGTGTGTGAGACTGAGAGTGTGTGAGACTGAGAGTGTGTGAGACTGAGAGTGTAAGAGACTGAGAGTGTAAGAGACTGTGAGAGTGTGAGGGACTGTGTGAGACTGCGAGAGAGACTGTGTGAGACTGCGAGAGAGACTGAGAGTGTGTGAGACTGAGAGTGTGTGAGACTGAGAGTGTGAGAGACTGTGAGAGTGTGAGACTGTGAGACTGTGAGAGTGTGAGACTGTGAGAGTGTGAGACTGTGAGAGTGTGAGACTGTGAGAGTGTGAGACTGTGAGAGTGTGAGAGTGTGAGACTGTGAGAGTGTGAGACTGTGAGAGTGTGAGACTGTGAGAGTGTGAGACTGTGAGAGTGTGAGACTGTGAGAGTGTGAGAGTGTGAGACTGTGAGAGTGTGAGACTGTGAGAGTGTGAGACTGTGAGAGTGTGAGACTGTGAGAGTGTGAGAGTGTGAGAGTGTGAGAGTGTGAGAGTGTGAGAGTGTGAGAGTGTGAGAGTGTGAGAGTGTGAGAGTGTGAGAGTGTGAGAGTGTGAGAGTGTGAGAGTGTGAGACTGTGAGAGTGTGAGAGTGTGAGACTGTGAGACTGTGAGAGTGTGAGAGTGTGAGAGTGTGTGAGACTGAGAGTGTGTGAGACTGAGAGTGTGTGAGACTGAGAGTGTGTGAGAGACTGTGAGAGTGTGAGAGACTGTGAGAGACTGTGAGAGTGTGAGAGACTGTGAGAGTGTGAGAGACTGTGAGAGTGTGAGAGACTGTGAGAGTGTGAGAGACTGTGAGAGTGTGAGAGTGTGAGAGACTGTGAGAGTGTGAGAGACTGTGAGAGTGTGAGAGACTGTGAGAGTGTGAGAGACTGTGAGAGTGTGAGAGACTGTGAGAGTGTGAGAGACTGTGAGAGTGTGAGAGACTGTGAGAGTGTGAGAGACTGTGAGACTGTGAGAGTGTGAGGGACTATGTGAGACTGCGAGAGAGACTGTGAGAGACTGTGAGAGTGTGAGGGACTATGTGAGACTGCGAGAGAGACTGTGAGAGACTGTGAGAGTGTGAGGGACTATGTGAGACTGCGAGAGAGACTGTGAGAGACTGTGAGAGTGTGAGGGACTGTGTGAGACTGCGAGAGAGACTGTGCGAGACTGCGAGAGAGACTGTGAGAGTGTGAGAGTGTGAGACTGTGAGACTGTGAGACTGTGAGACTGTGAGAGTGTGAGACTGTGAGACTGTGAGACTGTGAGACTGTGAGACTGTGAGACTGTGAGACTGTGAGAGTGTGAGACTGTGAGAGACTGAGAGTGTGTGAGACTGAGAGTGTGTGAGACTGAGAGTGTGTGAGACTGAGAGTGTGTGAGACTGAGAGTGTGTGAGACTGAGAGTGTGTGAGACTGAGAGTGTGTGAGACTGAGAGTGTGTGAGACTGAGAGTGTGTGAGACTGAGAGTGTGTGAGACTGAGAGTGTGTGAGACTGAGAGTGTGTGAGACTGAGAGTGTGTGAGACTGAGAGTGTGTGAGACTGAGAGTGTGTGAGAGTGTGTGAGACTGAGAGTGTGTGAGACTGAGAGTGTGTGAGACTGAGAGTGTGTGAGACTGAGAGTGTGTGAGACTGAGAGTGTGTGAGACTGAGAGTGTGTGAGACTGAGAGTGACTGTGAGACTGAGAGTGACTGTGAGACTGAGAGTGACTGTGAGACTGAGAGTGACTGTGAGACTGTGAGAGACTGTGAGACTGTGAGAGACTGTGAGACTGTGAGAGTGTGAGGGACTATGTGAGACTGCGAGAGAGACTGTGCGAGACTGCGAGAGAGACTGTGAGAGTGTGAGACTGTGTGAGAGTGTGAGACTGTGTGAAAGTATGAGAGACTGTGTGAGACTGTGAGAGTGTAAGAGACTGTGAGAGTGTAAGAGACTGTGAGAGTGTAAGAGACTGTGAGAGTGTAAGAGACTGTGAGAGTGTGAGAGACTGCGAGAGAGACTGTGTGAGACTGTGAGAGTGTGAGACTGAGAGTGTGTGAGACTGAGAGTGTGTGAGACTGAGAGTGTGTGAGACTGAGAGTGTGTGAGACTGAGAGTGTGTGAGACTGTGAGAGTGTGAGGGACTGTGAGAGTGTGAGGGACTGTGAGAGTGTGTGAGACTGTGAGAGTGTGAGGGACTGTGAGAGTGTGAGGGACTGTGAGAGTGTGAGGGACTGTGAGAGTGTGAGGGACTGTGAGAGTGTGAGGGACTGTGAGAGTGTGAGGGACTGTGAGAGTGTGAGGGACTGTGAGAGTGTGAGGGACTGTGAGAGTGTGAGGGACTGTGAGAGTGTGAGGGACTGTGAGAGTGTGAGGGACTGTGAGAGTGTGAGGGACTGTGAGAGTGTGAGGGACTGTGAGAGTGTGAGGGACTGTGAGAGTGTGAGGGACTGTGTGAGACTGCGAGAGAGACTGTGTGAGACTGCGAGAGAGACTGTGTGAGACTGCGAGAGAGACTGTGTGAGACTGCGAGAGAGACTGAGAGAGACTGTGAGAGTGTGAGAGACTGTGAGAGTGTGAGGGACTATGTGAAACTGCGAGAGAGACTGTGAGAGACTGTGAGAGTGTGAGGGACTGTGTGAGACTGCGAGAGAGACTGCGAGAGAGACTGCGAGAGAGAGTGTGAGACTGAGAGTGTGAGACTGAGAGTGTGAGACTGAGAGTGTGAGACTGAGAGTGTGAGACTGAGAGTGTGAGACTGAGAGTGTGAGACTGAGAGTGTGAGACTGAGAGTGTGAGACTGAGAGTGTGAGACTGAGAGTGTGAGACTGAGAGTGTGAGACTGTGAGAGACTGTGTGAGACTGTGAGAGTGAGACTGTGACTGTGTGAGACTGCGAGAGAGACTGTGTGAGACTGCGAGAGAGACTGTGTGAGACTGCGAGAGAGACTGTGTGAGACTGCGAGAGAGACTGTGTGAGACTGCGAGAGAGACTGTGTGAGACTGCGAGAGAGACTGTGTGAGACTGCGAGAGAGACTGAGAGAGAGTGTGAGAGACTGTGAGAGTGTGAGGGACTATGTGAAACTGCGAGAGAGACTGTGAGAGACTGTGAGAGTGTGAGGGACTGTGTGAGACTGCGAGAGAGACTGCGAGAGAGACTGCGAGAGAGACTGTGAGACTGAGAGTGTGAGACTGAGAGTGTGAGACTGAGAGTGTGAGACTGAGAGTGTGAGACTGAGAGTGTGAGACTGAGAGTGTGAGACTGAGAGTGTGAGACTGTGTGAGACTGTGTGAGACTGTGTGAGACTGTGAGAGTGAGACTGTGACTGTGTGAGACTGTGAGACGGTGTGTGAGAGAGTGTGAGAGTGTGAGGGACTGTGAGAGTGTGAGAGACTGTGTGAGACTGAGAGAGTGTGAGACTGAGAGTGTGAGACTGTGTGAAAGTGTGAGACTGTGTGAGACTGTGAGAGCGTGCGAGACTGTGAGAGTGTGAGGGACAGTGTGAGACTGCGAGAGAGACTGTGTGGGACTGCGAGAGAGACTGTGAGAGTGTGAGACTGAGAGTGTGTGAGACTGCAAGACAGACTGTGAGAGTGTGAGAGACTGATAGTGTGTGAGACTGATAGTGTGTGAGACTGATAGTGTGTGAGACTGATAGTGTGTGAGACTGATAGTGTGTGAGACTGATAGTGTGTGAGACTGATAGTGTGTGAGACTGCGAGAGAGACTGTGCGAGACTGCGAGAGAGACTGTGAGAGACTGTGAGAGTGTGAGACTGTGTGAGAGTGTGAGACTGTGTGAAAGTGTGAGACTGTGTGAAAGTGTGAGAGACTGTGAGAGTGTAAGAGACTGTGAGAGTGTGAGAGACTGCGAGAGAGACTGTGTGAGACTGTGAGAGTGTGAGAGACTGCGAGAGTGTGAGACTGCGAGAGTGTGAGACTGCGAGAGTGTGAGACTGCGAGAGTGTGAGACTGCGAGAGTGTGAGACTGCGAGAGTGTGAGACTGCGAGAGTGTGAGACTGCGAGAGTGTGAGACTGCGAGAGTGTGAGACTGCGAGAGTGTGAGACTGCGAGAGTGTGAGACTGCGAGAGTGTGAGACTGCGAGAGTGTGAGACTGCGAGAGTGTGAGACTGAGAGTGTGTGAGACTGAGAGTGTGTGAGACTGAGAGTGTGTGAGACTGAGAGTGTGTGAGACTGAGAGTGTGTGAGACTGAGAGTGTGTGAGACTGAGAGTGTGTGAGACTGAGAGTGTGTGAGACTGAGAGTGTGTGAGACTGAGAGTGTGTGAGACTGCGAGAGAGACTGTGAGAGTGTGAGACTGAGTGTGAAACTGTGTGAAAGTGTGAGACTGTGTGAAAGTGTGAGAGACTGTGTGAGACTGTGAGACTGAGAGTGTAAGAGACTGTGAGAGTGTGAGAGACTGAGAGAAAGACTGTGTGAGACTGCGATAGAGACTGTGTGAGACTGCGAGAGAGACTGTGTGAGACTGTGAGAGTGTGAGACTGTGAGAGTGTGAGACTGTGAGAGTGTGAGACTGAGAGTGTGTGAGACTGAGAGTGTGTGAGACTGAGAGTGTGTGGGACTGAGAGTGTGTGGGACTGAGAGTGTGTGGGACTGAGAGTGTGTGGGACTGAGAGTGTGTGGGACTGAGAGTGTGTGGGACTGAGAGTGTGTGGGACTGAGAGTGTGTGGGACTGAGAGTGTGTGGGACTGAGAGTGTGGGACTGTGTGAGACTGCGAGAAAGACTGTGAGAGTGTGAGACTGTATTAAAGTGTGAGACTGTAAGAGTGTGAGAGACTGTGTGAGACTGCGAGACTGTGAGAGTGTGAGGGACTGTGAGAGTGTGAGGGACTGTGTGAGACTGCGAGAGAGACTGTGTGAGACTGCGAGAGAGACTGTGAGATACTGTGAGAGTGTGAGAGACTGTGAGACTGAGAGTGTAAGAGACTGTGAGAGTGTAAGAGACTGTGAAACTGTGAGAGTGTGAGGGACTGTGTGAGACTGCGAGAGAGACTGTGAGAGACTGTGAGAGTGTGAGGGACTGTGTGAGAGTGTGAGACTGAGAGTGTGAGACTGAGAGTGTGAGACTGAGAGTGTGAGACTGAGAGTGTGAGACTGAGAGTGTGAGACTGTGTGAGTGTGAGACTGTGTGAGACTGTGAAAGTGTGAGACTGTGTGAAAATGTGAGACTGTGAGAGTGAGAGGCTGTGTGAGACTGCGAGAGAGACTGTGTGAGACTGCGAGAGTGTGAGACTGTGTGAGACTGCGAGAGTGTGAGACTGCGAGAGTGTGAGACTGCGAGAGTGTGAGACTGCGAGAGTGTGAGACTGCGAGAGTGTGAGACTGCGAGAGTGTGAGACTGCGAGTGTGTGAGACTGTGAGAAAGTGTGAGACTGTGAGAGTGTGGCTGTGTGAGACTGAGAGTGTGAGAGACTGTGAGAGTGTAAGAGACTGTGTGAGACTGCGAGAGAGACTGTGTGAGACTGCGAGAGTGTGAGACTGCGAGAGTGTGAGACTGCGAGAGTGTGAGACTGCGAGTGTGTGAGACTGCGAGTGTGTGAGACTGTGTGAAAGTGTGAGACTGTGTGAAAGTGTGAGACTGTGTGAAAGTGTGAGACTGTGAGAGTGTGAGACTGTGAGAGTGTGAGACTGTGAGAGTGTGAGAGACTGTGTGAGACTGTAAAACTGAAAGTGTAAGAGACTGTGAGTGTGTAAGAGACTGTGTGAGACTGCAAGACAGACTGTGTGAGAATGCGAGAGAGACTGTGTAAGACTGTGAGAGTGTGAGACTGAGAGTGTGAGACTGTGTGAGAATGTGAGACTGTGTGCGACTGTGAGACTGAGAGTGTGTGCGACTGTGAGACTGAGAGTGTGTGACTGTGAGATTGTGAGACTGCGACTGTGAGACTGCGACTGTGAGACTGCGACTGTGAGACTGCGACTGTGAGACTGCGACTGTGAGACTGCGACTGTGTGAGAGACTGTGTGAGAGACTGTGAGAGTGTGAGACAGAATGTGTGCTTTGCAATGCGTTGCTTACCCCTCTGGCACTCAAAGGGTTAAGTTGAGCTAACATAGCAATATAACACACGGTGGCTCTTCAGTTGAGGCAATGTAGCAATATGCTGAGGGGTCAAATAGAAAGTGGTGTTTGAGGCTTTCCCTCTGTAACATACAGCAAAGCATCTCTCTCCCTTTAAGGAGAAAGGGTGGGAATCAGGAAGCAGGAAGTGGAGGAGTGACAGTTGAGACAGTGAGGTGACTGAAGAGATGATGAGTTAAATAAGAGTTGCTATTAAGTTTGTATTTTATGGGGACATTACACCCTCATACTGAAACAGAGTGTATGGAGGGTTACAGTTATCTGTGGGAGGTGAAACAGTGTGTTTGCGGGGTCATGATCCTGAGTGAGAGTGTGAGTGGACTGGGAGAAGTTACTGATATCCCTACCTCAGGAGTGAGTGGCAGTTATATATTTTTTTTTTGTCAGTTGGATACTGGTGGGAGGGCTGGAGGGGGCGGGCCAACTCCCTGTATGATAAACACGCCCCCATTGAATCACCCAATGATAGCAGTAAAGTCCCCATTCAATCACCCAATAGGAGTTGTGTCTCCTAATGAGACATAAATTATGTAATTAGACATTCTGTTCAATGCGAGTTTCTTTTCTGAGGAGACATAAATTATGTTCTGTGTGTGGGGTACCATAAATTATGCAATGAGGCTTATTCTTTTATATATATAGATATGTATGTGTGTGTGTGTATACATATATATAATTCAGCCATATTTATAACTTGAAGAAACAGTAACACATGATAATATACCACACACAATTTTGCCTTTACAAGGAAATCTTCAATTGGTGCTAGATGTCAGGTCCATGGAGGAGGATGCCATGGTTGATAGCAGGACCACAGGACAGGACCATGTCCAAAACTCAACCCACGATATGTTGTGCATAACTCCAGTCTTAAAACGGTTACAGCGATAGAAATGTTTCTTAATAAGTGAAGGTCTGTTCATTCTGTAAAGTTTTTGTAGTATGAAGAGCTGTATTACAAGTCTTTACGCTTTGCAGTTTGACAGTAATTGAATGATAAAATATCCCCCCTCCCTCCCCTTTTGCAAATGTCACGTTGCTCTCCAAGCCGGTCCAGATGGAATGCAGCGTGGGACAATCTTCACTGAACATAAGGAGGACCTAACCACCTCTGTGAAGGGGGCATGGTGTGTGTTTGTCCCTCGCTATGAGCTGCGTGTTCCGTTGACTGGATTCCGTATCTATGGGGAGTAGGATAACAAAAGGTAGAAGGGGCAGGGGGGGATACTTTATCATTCAATTACAGTTGAACTACACATTGTACAGATTTGTAATACATCTCTTCGTACTACAAAAAACGTTAACGAATGATTGGCGTTTCAGTTATTAGTAAACATTACTGTCCCTTTAAGTAGTTGCATGCTTTCATGCAGGCCCATGCCTACTTATGCTTGAAGCTCCAACAACTGTCTCCATAGACATGACATTCAGGACTGATTGGAGATGTTCTCTTGAACAAAGTCAAAATTCATTGGGACCATTCGGATTTTCTGGCTGTAGTAAGGCAAGTGGGGGTTATTACCAGGAGATACTGATTCTTCTTTAAAGGACAACTGCTTCTTTGGAAGCCGGTGTTTAAAGGGATAGTAATACTTTGGATTAAACATTTCTAGTATTGTAGAGATTAACAGTAGAAGTAGAATAACCTACCTCCCATCTCACAAAACGTTATAGTTTACGAGTCTGTAGCATTTAAAGTTCCCCCCTCCCTCCCCTTTCTCATACGGCACACAGAGGCAGATCCTGGTCCCGGGACCGGTGGAGGCTCTTCAGCAGAGCCGAGACAGCGCTACTTAAAATGAAATAATTCATTGGAACGGTCTACAAAGTGTGCCTGGTTTCCAGTTTTCCCCATAGACTTCAACAGGAAACCTTCAATAGACTCTAGCCCTTAGTGTTTCCCAACATCAGTCCTTGCAGCACACCAAAAAAAAAAAAAAAAAATCAAGTTTGAGCTGCAAAAACTTTTGAATAAAACACCTCTCAACAGGGGAAGTACTCTTGTTTTACTCAGTGGGATAATCCCTACAATATATATTTATATATACGAAATGTTATTATCCCTTTAAAGGAGACCCAACACAATCGAATAACACAATACTTTCCTTACAATGGCCACAAATACTAACTTCCCTATGGAATTTGCCCCTGTGCCTTTTCTCAAAAAATACCTTCAGCAAGTTCTGGATGACTTGCCCATGGAGGCAGACATGAGAGCTGCTAGCAGGAACATGAGACCTCAAACTCTTCACCACACATGGTAATCTTTCACCTTAGGCTATGTTCTTACAGGAGTCTGCAGTGTACTGCTTTTGTTTTCAGCATGATATAGTCACATGGATAAAGATGTGTTCAAATGAGTTTATAATGCTTTTGAGCTGTATGTTACTGGAGGAAGAAGTGATGACAAAATGCAGCTGCGCACACACGCACGTTAATGCACATCAATGTGCTTGCCTGTGTAGTTTGCTCCTATTTACCACTTTTCTGAACAGCCTCACGCAATCCAATGCATTCTATTTTATGCTTTTTTGTGATGAATTGAAAACGCCAGTGTGAAAGGCCTTAAGGACCAAAGGAGTGAGTAGCGCCTTACGTTGCACACACCTGTTGTCCTTTACAGAGTTAAGTAGCCTCATGTACTTTGCCTGCAACTGTCATGTCCACCTTCATTGAGTGCTGGAGATGTTCAATCTTGATCACAGGCACAACTGTAAAATTCATAGGGGTCATTAAGATTTTTTTGGCCATAGTAAGATTAAGTGGAGGCATTATTAAATGTTTCTTCCCCTTTACTATTCAGGTTAACGGATACTGGCCTCAACAGCTGTTAGGTTGCCTGGGATAGTTGGAAGGAATGCTCAGCAGACAGCGTTGTGCAGTGAGCTAGAAAGAGACTACCAATTCTTGGGCACATAAGCCGCAATTTATGGACAAAAAATAACATTCTCCTTAGAATGGGGCATTTAAATTATTGATTGCTATTAATGCTTTCAGTGTGAGTTAATGTTTTGGAGACCTCACTTGCGTTCAAGTGGTTAAAGGGATAGTAATAGTTTTAACAAATGCTAATCTCATAGATATTAAAAACAGAAATACAGTAAATTACCTGCCGTCTCTCAAACATTTATAGTTTGAGAGATTGAAGCATCTAAAGTCCCCCCTCTCCCACCCCTTTCATAGACATCAGTCTCTATGGGACAGAAGCAGATCCTGGTTATTTGACCGTCCGGCAGCTCTTCAGCAGAGCAGAGACAGCGCTGTGTACAATGAAATACTTCATTAGAACAGTCTACAAAGTGTGCCATGTTTGCAAGCATACTTTGTAGACCGTTCCAATGAAGTATTTCATTCTACATATCTCTATCTTGGCACTGCTGAAGAGCCGCTGGCAGGTCAAATGACCAGGATCTGCTTCTGTCTCATAGAGACTGATGTCTATGAAAGGGGCGGGAGAGGGGAACTTTAGATGCTTCAATCTCTCAAACTATAAAGGTTTGAGAGACAGCAGGTAATTTACTGTATTTCTGTTTTTAATATCTACAAGATTAGTTTAAGATTTGTTAAAACCAACTATTACTATCCCTTGAAAAGCACATTTAAATTGGAGGAAATTTGGAGAGTTGTATTTTCTCTCCTTAATCTTGCATTGTGCATATGGGCCTTTGTCTCCTTTCCAGAATGATGAATAGAGGGAAGGCTGCAGTACAGTGCATCTTCAGTGCCTTTATATTTCTTCTTTTGCATGGGAGCATAGGCAAAATGACATCAGCAGCATTTAAACCTCCCTGCAATCCAAGACTTAAACATGCAGCCTCATAACTATGGGTTGTTGGGTTAAACATTAAAATGCCAGTGTGTTCATTTTTACAGTTTAGTGGGTTTTTTTTTTTTTTTTTTTTAAACAATTAACTTTCTTTTTCAGGCATATATGAATCCAATAGCCATGGCCCGTGCCAGGGGCCCTTCATCGTCTGGAGGTCCCACTATACAGGATTATCTTAGTAGACCGAGGCCTACCTGGTGAGTTGTCCAGTTTGTTTCCTGTGTTTCTTAGAAACCATCATGCATCAAGTTACTGATACTGTATGTGAAAAAAGCAATATTCAGCAATCTGATGTGTTCTAAGCATTCGAAAACTTGGGGATAATGACTCCTGTATAGTGTTACCTGATCTCTACTATCCTAAAATGCCATCCTATTTATGGAGCTGCCATGACCGCAGGAGAGGGATGTGATTTGAGGAAAAGCAGAGGTGAACTGATGTCTGGCATCTCCTTGCTTTCTGGGAAAGGGAACTGTTGGAGAAGAGCTATCTTTAAAAGAACAGTAAACGTGTTATGAAAAAGTATGTAATTGAAGTAGCTTCATGCTGAGTAAAACACATGGATTCTTACTCAAATGTTCTTAAGGTTCAAATTTCTTTCAGAGCGGGTTTATATCTATCTAATCTCTCTATCCATCCACATACTCTGCACTTTGGAGTTTGTTTGTTTGTGTGTTTGTTTGTTTGTTTTTACCTGCTTTGAGCATAACATGAAATGGTTTCAATATTGTATGCGCTTGGTCCCTTACCTTCCTCCGATCAACAAAAGGTGATATGGCAAACCTTGAAATTGATGGAAACATATCTTCCTTCAGTCTCAAACTATGTAATAAAACGTTTTGATCCTGTAAAGAAAATCACATTAACAATTATTATTAAAATTTCATCTTGATTTCAAGCATAAAATACAATACTGGTAAATGCACAATAATAGCAAAATCAGGAGTGGTCTTGTAGTCCAACAACATCAGGGCCTGTTTAAATGCATCAGGGAGTCCTATTCACAACTAGAAATTTGATACAGATGTATTTAGATTTGAGGTGAACTGTTGCCTGCCCTGTAATTTTTATAAATTGTTTTCCAGTAAATGTTTTTAACCACAGGCTTCCTCCTTCCAGGTTACAGGTACTGAGAAATTACAGTCTTTATCTGTTGTTACCACCAGCACCAGAACCTGTTGTTGTCCAGCTGGCGGATTCCCTAATCTTGACACTGTTTAGTTTTCTCAGCTTCAGACCTGGAAGTTGTGAGGCCTACATAATTGTTTTCTTTATTTTGTAGGGAAGAAGTGAAAGAACAACTGGAAAAGAAAAAGAAAGGTTCCCGAGCATTGGCAGAGTTTGAGGAAAAGATGAATGAGGTTGGTTTGTTCTTTGCGATATAAATTTATGCACATTAATATAATGTCTTATCTGTGGAAACTCGCAGAGTATTGCAATGGAATTCTCACTGATCACATCTGTTAAAGGGTTAGTAATGTCTTGTATAAATTAAAAGTAATATTGTAGATAATAAAAAAATAAATCCATTGATGCCAGTCCAGAGATATATGGTGATAAATTTCCCAACTCACTGATGTCCGCTGTAAAGCTGACAGAAGGAGACTTGTCAGGCGACTCTTCAGCAGAGCCGAAATAGTGCAATTGAAAATGAAATACTTCATTGGAATGGTCTACAAAGTATGCCAGGTTTGCAAGCACACTTTGTAGACCATTCCAATGAAATATTTAATTTTAGATAGCGCTATTTTGGCTCTGCTGAAGAGCTGCCAGCCCAGGACCAGGATCATCTTCTATCAGCTAGAGGCTGACGTCAGTGAAAGGGGGGGGGGAGTTTATCACCTTATATCTCTCAAACCATAAAGGTTTGAGAGGGGAATGCAATGCATTGCGAATCTCACTGGCACTCAAAGGGTTAAAGCATATACTATTTTGTGTACACTGATTTTAATATAAAACATTATCTAAGGCAAACCCAGTAATGGGTTTTTGTGAACTTGTTTGCAGGAGCTTTATCCATGCATTCTAACTAATGAAAAGACACAGTTATGATTTTTACCATTGTGATGGTTTTACACACTTTACCCATCTTTTAGATAAACTGACTCTTGACGCCAAGGCAATAGTGATGAATGAGTTAGGGGGCAAAAAAAAAAGGTTATCTTAAAAATGAGATTTTATACGCTGGCAGCATCAAATGTCTTAATTTTGCCACTCCCACAAGTTGTTGTAAAATGTTTTGGTGCACTTGTTGCAGAAAATACATTTTTATACATTTCAATTTTTGTGTGAAAATAGCAAAGACACATTTGTACCACAGTTCTACATATCCCCATTGTTTCTGGCCATCATTTACATATGACTTCATGGTTTATTGGTTAGGGAATGAATTGTCTGTGGTCTGCCATTTTTGGTACTTAAAATTATTATTATTAATCTGAATATCGCTCCAAATTATTCTGCAGAGCTGTACAATAGGGAATAGCCATACAGAGAGATTAAATAGTGCAAATTGAATATGGAAAATGGAATGATTAAATGTTGTTTGCATGTGTTGCTTTCTCACTGGGCCTTATGTATAAACAACAAATAGAGAAGTTCTGGAGCAAACCAACTGCCACGTAGGGGACAAATAAAAATGTCCCGATTTCCATTCATTTAAATTTTTTTTTTTTTTTTTAACCTCTTGAATGTTAGGGAGGTTTCCTGCATCTTGCTTAGCAGTGTATTGGATATCTGTCTGGCTTTCAGGGACTTAGAAGCAACATTTACATCAACAGAGAGTTTTATTTGTCCTCTTTGGTGTAGTTTGTTTGCCTCAGAATCACTCCACTTTTGCTTTTCCACACACAAGGCCCTCTGTATTCATTATCCACTTTGTGTTTCTAATCTATAACTTCTGTACTGAACCAGCAGTTTTCACCAGATCTAACAAAAGGGCTATTGTACTGTCTGTGAACATTTTAGTAAAGGCAGATATCGAAGGTTTGTAACTGGGAAATTATCAACTACTGCAAAGATATACAGGGTAGAGCCTCAAGTAGATAGATCTTTTCAGAGATGCTAAATTTCAGACTGACACACA
Source organism: Rhinophrynus dorsalis (assembly GCA_037306005.1). Lineage (NCBI taxonomy): Eukaryota > Metazoa > Chordata > Amphibia > Anura > Rhinophrynidae > Rhinophrynus > Rhinophrynus dorsalis. The sequence goes on from CM074723.1 coordinate 413,972,656, forward strand.
GTTCTAGGAAGGGTGTAAATTGTGGGGAACTCGCCCATAAAAGACTGAAAGGTAACTATTAAGGAGAAGCCTGCATACCTTGATAATATCAGTTAGGCTATGGCCATTGTGAGTTTGCCTTTGCTCCTTGGTTCATGAGAGAACATGTGCATTCAGTCCTGGTTGGCATTGCTGTTGCTGGTGGGACTCATGGGCCCATATAGTGGCTGAGATTACATTGCAGTTGATATGTTTTATCTAACAGATTACCACTGTAGTCATACATGCCAGAGGGGTGTGAAATGCGAGAATAACAAAAACTACCTGTGTGTTTTATTAGCCATTTCTTTGTAATATAAATCGTTTTTGTGACGTTAAATGTATTTTTTTTGGTGGCACAGTCTGGCACTAATGATAACTACATTATGTGCTGTGCCAGTTTTACCACACACTGTGCTATGAATTAATCTAGGTAGAGCCCACAGAGTGGTAAGACTGGCCTTTATGATAAACTGGCATACTGTGCAGGAATTAGTATGAAGTGCCACACTGCCATCAAAATATAAAGTTTCATCTTTCACATATTTCATTTCAATAATAAATGGTTAGTATAAACTGTTGGGAGATTTTAGTTCTCTGTTAAGGGGATAGTAATACTTCCAAATAAATGTATTTTATATTGTAGCCATTTAAAAAAATGTAAAAGTCTTATCTCTCAAACGTTTATGGTTTGAGAGATATTCTCAAGTAAAGTTTCTCCCTCAGTGACCAAAACGGTCAAGTCCGCCATCTAGTGGTCCGATTTGGAATCCAGTCTGCAGAGCAGCAGGCGGCTTGTTCAGCAGAGCCGAGATAGAGATATAAAAATAACTACTTAATTGCAACGATCTACAAAATGTGCTTGCAAACAAGGCACACTTTGTACACTATTCCGATTTAAGTAGTTATTTTTATATCTCTGGATCTCAGCTCTGCTGAACAGCCACAGCCGGTCTGTGGACCGGATTCCAAATCCGACAGCTAGAAAAGTGACGTCACTCAGGGGAAACTTTGCTTGTGAATATCTCTCAAACTTAGATAGGACTTATATCGTTCTTCGTGTTTTTTTAAATGGCTACAATATAAAAATTTTTATTTATTTATTTTTTTTTTTTTGAAGTATTACTATCACTTTAAACTTGTTTACTGGCACATCATGGAATTCTGGGATGGCAGCATGGGTGCATGCCGCACTGCCATCCCAGAATTCATTGTGATGAAAAAAAAAAAAAAAATGCAGTGGTCTGTAACGGTCGCCCCCTGTCTGATCGGGCGGTCATTAAGGTCCAGAGTGGTGTGCAACATACTGCTTATCAATGCACTGTACACCCCCTCTGGTCCTAACCCTTTGAGGCATCCATCAGAGTCCAACGCAATGTGTTGGATGCCTGACTCACTAAGATTATTATAGTACCACTAAAACATCATAATAAGGATCTCGTTTTCCTGGGTGTCTGGGTGGAAAGCATTTACCATATGGATGCAGGACATGGCAGAAAATACCCAGAGGTTATCCTGGGAGTTCAGCCGTCTCGATGTTCTAACTGCATATTTAATACCAATGCTGATGTTTGTTTTTCTTTACCTCAGAGTTGGAGAAAGGAGCTGGAAAAACACAGAGAGAAGATATTTTCTGGAAGCGAAAATACCTCCAAAAAGAAAGAGGTACATTAATAAAATGTGTTTATTACTAATTATTTTTTGGATGAAATATGAAGGAAAATGTCTTCCCTGACAGCTTTCTGAAAAAGAGCACACATAGTATTGTGGGGCTTATACACAAAGAAAAAAGTTATGTAATTCTGAGGTATACCAGCCCATATGCCCCATAGAAGACAAGTAAAAATTCCCAAATTCTCACTGATTTAAGTAGGAATTTTTAATTCTTCTCTATGGGTTAAAGGGAGTTCTTATTTTTTTTACTTTTTGTGTGGTTGTTATGCTCCATAATTGCTCCCTTTTTTTGCTTTCAGCACAAGGCCCTTGGGGCAATTAGTGTGAACATGTATCCAGTGACTATAAAACCTTATTTCTTTTCTCTCCTATGGTACATATACACACATAATCACTGAAACGTTTTTTTTTTGTTTCTTGTCTCTCTGTAGAAACGTAAGAAGGACAAGAAGAAATCTGGTGGGGTGAGAACAGTTTTCAGTCTAACTGAAAGACAAAGTTAGAGTAAATCAAACTTCCTCTAATTCTATTACTGCTGTACCAGTTTTATTGAGCCATATCTATAAAAGAAAGTAGGGGTGAAATAAAATGTCACATTTAGTTAACCTGTGCTTTTAATATCTTGAATGCCAGCTAAGTCTCTAGCTGATTTCCTCACAATTCTCTCCCTGTGTAAATCTGTGGGAATCTTAATTTGTATCCTATGGTGGATTGCTCCACTTTGCTTTCATATATATGGTCCGTTGTTTGTATTTTTGTCCCACTGGCCATGAATATATCGGCCATGCATCGTCCGTTATTGTTCACTTTAGATAACTGATATTTTCAACCTCTTCCATCAGTGATGTGTGGTAGGAAAGTAAATGAATGCATCCATAAAACAAACTGTATACTATTGTAAATGTTGCTAACCTTCAGAAGTACATTACTGCAAAGAAAGCCATTCCACCTCTTTATTTGCGTTTCAGTAAATACATGATTTGAGAGAACATACAGATGCTAGTGACATCTTTGTGTACTAGAGAAGTCTTGCAGTGCATACTTGTAATTGCCACCTAAAACACTTTTGGGTGATAAGTACTGAACTGGTAATTTTAGGATAGGAATAGGTTGCATTCATTTCAAAATGTGCTTCTCACAAATTTTACTTTTTATTGTCTGTGGTCAAGTTATCTTCATCATCTTCCTCTTCATCATCGCATTCTGATTCTTCCAGCAGTTCGGATGATTCTGACAATGAGGTGAGTGCTTCTTGTATTTTTACTTCTCAATTCCATAAACTCTACTTAGTATGCCATAGATGTGGCATACTGGGTTAATCCTGCAGCCTATCCAGTTGCTGTTTCCACACCAACTTTTTCAGTCCCATAGTACCCAATTGAGTCTTCCATTTTAGCAGACTTTGGTCATCTTTGGCCCATTCTGGTGATCTTCAGGTGTTCTACACCTGATTTCACTGAACCTGATATATAGAATGCACACCATGAACTGAAAGCAAATAGGAATGGTCTGGGGAGATGTTCGAAGGCTGCCAGAGTTGATGACTCAATCGAGTCCTGGTGGGGTGAAGACCATGATCAGTAGGTGTACAAAGAACACCAGAGAACCCTTTTTAGCATGCCTTAACAATGTCAGTTTAGGGACATTTATACGTACATACTATACTGGGGCCAAAGATACGCAATTCTAGAGCAAAGTAAGTATCCAAAAGGGTTGTATAAGTATTCCTGAAATCCCAGGCATTTAACCCCTTTTAATGCTAGAAGCTCTGCGCAATGTGTTGGAGACCTCTCATTGGCAGGTTTAAATGCCCTATTTAACTCTGTGGACATTTTTATGTGTTTCATGTATACCTCCCTGAATGTGTTAGGCCTTTTTCAATTATTTTAAATAGCTGTATATCTGTTGAATTAAAGTGTGCTTGTTTTGTTTGTTTTGTTTACTAAAAAGTAACATTTATTGTATCCTAAAACTCTCATATGTATCCAAGGTCACTGACAGTTCAAAATATTGTGTCTAAGCATATTTTTGTTGCTCAAGGCCAGAATTGGCACTGTTTTTAACAATGTTCTTGTTACTATTCTAATTTGTATTTAATACGTCACAAATATCTCATTAGAGATCCAAGTACCCTTTAAAAATTATCATTTATGATTCGCCCATTAGAGTGACAACGATAAGATTTAAAATCAACATATAACCACACAATCAAAACTAAATGTTGCTGTGTATCATCCAGTTTCCCTGCTGATTGTACTGTGATGCACAGCAACTTTTATTTTAGATTCTGCCGTTAAGTCTTTAAATCTTATCTTTGCCATTCTCACTGGCTAATAATAAAAGTTCATTTTTAAATGGACATTAACGTCCAATAAATTTTTTTTCTGCTTTTGTAGATTAAAAAAAACATTAAATTATGTGGCACAAATCCCATTTCTCAAACTTTAACGGTTTGAGATGTGTTCGCATCTAAAGTTCTCACCTTCTCCTGACGTTGGTGCTCTGTTGACAGCAGGAAATCCTGGTCCAGCCGGTGGCTCTGCAGCAGAACCAAAATAGCGATACTGGAAAATAATTACTTCATTGGGATGGACTACAAAGTGTGCCTGCTTGCAAGCACACTTTGTAGACCGTTCCAATGAAGTAATTATTTTCCAATATCACTATTTCGGCTCTTCTGAAGAGTCGCCTTGTGTCCGTCTACATGGATCTCCTTCTGTCAGTTCTACAGCTGACATCAGGAGAGGGGGAACTTTAGATGCGAATATCTCTCAAACCATAATGGTCTGAGAGATGGGATTTGTGCCACATAATTTTTTTTCCAACCTACTGTCCCTTTAAAAGGTACTTGGATCTCTTTTGAGTGTTATGAATATAACATGCTAATACTGCCAAACCTAATTAAAAAGTTGTGTGCATTAATTTATATTTAAAATACAAATAACATTTGTAACTGTGTTACTGTCTAGAGCAAGAAAAAGCAAGCAAAAAGGAAAAAAAAGAAAAAGTATTCCCGTAAATCATCTGACAGTGCGTCTGATTCAGACTCCGAGAGCAAGGTATTTTTGGCATGTCAAGTATACGTGGACTTTTGATGGCCCTTAACCCTTTAAGGACCAGAGTGATGTGCAGTGCATTGTGAAGCAATGTTTTGCACACACCTGGACCATAACCCTTTGAATGCCTGAGGTGTATCCAGTATGTTTTAAAGGGTTAATATCTCCCTACAGAAGAGCAGATACTGACTCTAATGTTCTAAGACGAACTAGGGGGAGATTCACTAAGAGGTGATAAAGTGGAGATGACTTCTCCCGTTTATCACTTCTCCAGTTTCTATGTTATTCTATGGTGTCTATTCATTAAGATCTCCACAGTTGAAGAAATCATTGGCTCCATAGAATAACATAGGAACTGGAGAAGTGATAAAAGGGAGAAGTCATCTCCACTTTATTGCCACTTAGTAAATCTCCCCACTAGAGTAATTCTGCACCTGACTAACTGCACTGCAGGAAACAAATAAAAGTTCCCTCCCTCTAATTTAACCACTTGAATGCTAGAGAATGTCTTAAATGTATTTCCAAGCAGTGCATTGGGGTCCTCTCTCTTATTCAAGAGGGTAAATTAAGTTTAAAAGCCTAATTATTTTTCCTCTGATGCAGTCAATTTGCTCCATTTCTTCTTGGTACATTAGTGTAGTTATTGCATGTTCCCCAAATGTGAGAAATGAGAACACCAGACTAAACGCCCGATCATTTTTATCATTTTCCTCATCAACCTCTTCATATCTAAAATGTGAGATGTTATCATGCATGCTGTACATGTGTGTTTTTTGTTTTGTTTTTTTTTATTTAACCCTTTTGAGTGGCAGAGGCATGTACCCCTCTGGCACTCAAATGGTTATCACCTTTGCTGAGTAGGAGCAATGAAATTGTTCTTCCTGCCAAAGCGATTAGCCTTTGAGTGTCAGCTGGACATCCTTCCAGCACTCAAAGGATTAACCAGCAGTGCTCAAGAAAGCTTATTTATTCTTAATTTCATAAATTAATGATTCCACATTAAAGATGATCAGCAAGCAGCTTTTATATACAGTTAGTGGTGTTTGTTGTGGGCAGTGGGAGTAATGCAACCTATGTGGAGTTTGGCTGCTTATTATCAAAAATGGAAGGAAAGAAGATTTCAGCATGAGATGTACATCAACAAAGAATCACGTCCACCTTCATTGACATGAAATCTGGTACTAAAAAATACTGATTCCTAGTGGTCAATAGGATTTTATGTTTTGTTAATTGAGGGTTTATTATCCTGAGCTGTACGTATTTCTTAAAGGCCTACATTTCAGGCATGCCAGAAGAATGTGAGATTAACATAGGCAATTAATGTAACTGAAACTTTTGCAATTCTGCTGTCAATATTTTATCACATGGGTACCATCATAGTTAAAGGTGCAGAATTGCTGTGTTACTATATTATTGCTAATATTTTAGGAAAGCCTGAAACGGAGAAAATCAAAAGATGAGCAGGAAAAGGACAAGGTGAGATTGTTTTGTGGTGTCTTCATATAATAAATTATTGCACCCCTATGTACATTCAGGTGTTTATTGAAAGGGCAAAATGTCATGTTAACCCCTTAACAACCGGCCACGCAGGCACATTGTGGTCACTAAAGGACCATTTTTTATTTTTTGGGAGATTCGGATTCCAGACTTCCCGAATGGCATGCGGGGGGGGGGGGGGGGGCCGGGCCGGGCCGGGCCGGAATTCCATGATGTTAAGGGGTTAAAGCCAAAGTTATGTTATCACTCATGTAATAAAACACATGGAAATGTTATAATGCAGAAAGAGGAACTTTAATGCCACAGTCCCCTGTATTTTGTTTGGTATTTAATATGTAATATATGAGGGCAAATAATGGGAGTTGTGGAGTTAAAGGGATAGTAATACTTAAATATTATTAATCCCCATATTGTAGCTATGGTAAAAAGATTTGATTTGTCCCCAGTTTAATTTCTCAAACCTTTATGGTTTGAGAGATAACCGAATGCAAAGTTCCCCCCTCCCTCCCCCTTCCCTGAAGTCAGCGTTGTACTGACTGCAGGGATATCCGGTTTTATTTTTCATCAGGTGGCTCTGCAGCAGAGCCAAGATCTTGTTAGTAAAAAAAAAAAATGTATTTCACTGAAACGGTCTTCTACGTGTGCTTGCAAACCAAGCACACACAGAAGACTGTTTCAGTGAAAGAATTCTTTTTTTACTAACAGAATCTCAGCTCAGCTGCAGAGACGCAAGCCTGTCGTACAACAGACTTCCCCTGCATTCATTACAACGCTGACTTCATGGAAGGGGGAGGGAGAGGGAACTTTGCATTTGGTTATCTCTCAAACCATAAAGGTTTGAGAGATGAACCTGGGGACAAATCAAATCTTTTTACCATAGCTACAATATGGGGATTAGTAATATTTAAGTATTACTATCCCTTTAACTTCCTCTCTGAACTACACATTGCACTTTAGATTGTAACCTTTGAGCAGCTACCGCATTTCCAGTGTTTCTTTGTTCATAAGCATACCTGGGAACTTTTGAGACAGGGCTACCCGGAAGGTAACCCTGTCAGTGCCGATCTGTGAAGAAAATGACGCGATTCGCGTCATAAAAGGGGCAGGGCTTAGTCGCGGAGGGGGGGGGCGGGACAAAAAAAACCCTGCAAAATGTATCTAAGAGGGCGGGGAGTGGGAGGAACCAGGCGGCACGGAGCACAAGTGGGCAGAGTTTCTATTTAAACTCTGCCCACCCGGTGATCGACACACTGCCCCGGAGACCCGGTAATTTAGTCTAAAATTCGGAGTCTCGGGGCAAAACCGGAGAGTTCCCAGGTATGTTCATAAGCACTTTAGTATTAAATACAACAAACAATCATAGCTGTTGTTCTTATGAAACATTACTAACCCTTTAACATAGTATCACTCTCGTTCCTCTGTTAGCCATTACATTCGTTTTGTGAAACCCATTGTATTACTCAGTCCCACAGAACAGCCAGATTCGGTTTTACTTGAACACTTCAGCTCTTCAGTGTTTGCTGTTTGAATCTTAAAGATGGGTTTAGGAATGGAATTGAACTGAAATGTAAATGAAATTGTAATTGTGTAATTCCATCTATTTTTGGGTAAAGGACACCAAAACTAGGAAAAGGAAAAGAACAGATGACGAGCATAGACATTCACTGTCTGAATCCATTTCCAGATCAGATACAGATGAAGAGGTTTGTATAAAATTGAGTGCAATCTACTGGCTATATCTGCTTAGCTTTTTTTACTGTAAAGTAAATGTTCCAATATACTAAAAGTTTCTTTACCTTATTCTGTTATCCTAACCTTAAGAGGTGACGTAGTAAAAAGGGGAGGGAGAGGGAAAATATAAATGGCAATTGCTAAAGAATTATACAAGTTAGGGCAGTGAGATATGGATGGTATGACCTTTTTTTTTTTTTTTTTCCAGCCTAACAATATTAACCCTTAAGGACCAGATGACGTGCTATGACCGTCACGGTCCTTATACCCTTAAGGACTGGTGACGATCATAGCACGTCATATACTTTTTACTTACAGCACTCTACCGGGAACGCTGTAAGTAAAAACGTGGGCCTAAAATTGATCGCTCCAAGACTGGAGCATTCTCTCTTAGGTCCCAAAGCGGCGTGCCGGTACGCTTAACAGGTCACGTGTACCACCGTGTCAGCAAGGATCAAAGCAGTCCTTAAGGGAAGGTAACTTACCTGGACCGCTCGTCCTTAATGGATTAAAGGGTTAGTAATGTCTTGTATTGATAAAAAGCAATATTGTATATATTCAAAAAATAAATCAATTGATGCCAGCCTGATCTCTCAAACCTTTATAGTTTGAGAGATATATGGTGATAAAGTTCCCCCCTCCCTCCCGTTTCACAAACATCAGCTGTAAACCTGACAGAAGGAGATTAGAGTTGTGCATCCTGAGGTGGCTCTTCAGCAGAGCCAAGATAGCGATATGTTGAAAGAAATACTTCATTGAAACAGTCTTCAAAGTGTGCCTGGTTTGCAAGTTCCAATTAAGTATTGTTTTTCAGATAGCGCTATTTTGACTCTTCTGAAGAGCCGCTGGTCGGTGCCGGGACCAGGATCTTCTTTACTCAGCTAGAGGGTGACATCCGTGAAAGGGGAGAACTTTATCACCGTATATCTCTCAAACTATAAAGGTTTGAGAGATCGAACTGGCCTCAATTGGTTTATTTTTTGAATATATACAATATTATTTTTTATTAATACTAACCCTTTAAAGGGGATCTCTCACCCCTGTACAAGTGTGGCTTAAGTGATAGCTTATAGCAAATATGAGCATTTCTTTATCATTTTCCATTTTTAATACTCTATTTGTGTGAAAATAAACATTTAAATACTCTATACAAATATAGTATTTAAAATGGAAAATAATAAAGAAATGCTCATGTTCTCTATATAAGCTATCATTTAAGCCACACTTGTACAGGGGTGTTAGATCCCCTTTAAGCAAAGTGAAAATTAAGTATTACTATCACTTTAACCCCACTGGTCCTTGTGAAGAGTTAAGATAAATGTGAAGTCAGTACTTGCCAGTTCTGATATTCTATGTACAGTAATGTCTTCGTCAAAGACCAAGAATATTTACTCCATGAATGCTAGAGATGTCTCCAGCACATTGCATCGTATGGTGACCAGAATTAGTTTTCATACGGTCAGTATGTATGGAGCCTATCTGTGTCCACTATAAGCATATTTTGTGTGTTGACAGTGCTATGTGAAACTGTGTTCAGCGCTTTGTACCTGTGAGACGTGAGCTCTGGTGCAACTTGCGGTTGGGTTTATGTGTCTGGGACTGTACCCAGGGCTGGTGCAAGGATTTTTGCCACCCTAGGCAAAACCTAATTTTGCCTCCAATTTGGCTCCACCCCTTGTGTCCCACCCCTTTATACCCCACCTCTTTTCATGATTGTTCTCTCTCTGCCCACTTTACCCCCTATCAGCTCCACTGCCCCCTATCAGCTCCAGCTTGCCCCCTATCAGCTCCACTTTGGCCCACCAGCTCCATCTTGCCCCCTATCAGCTCCACTTTGCACCTATCGGCTCCAACTTTCCCCCCCATCACATACCTGTAGCTGCTGGAGCTCCCACGCAGTCTTCTCTTCAGGAATGCAGAGCATGCCGGGAGATCATGACTCCCAGCTCGCTCTGTATTAATAAAGAGCCGACTGAGATGAGGGAGCGCAGTAGCGACACAGACCTGACTGTGTTGCAGTTCCCGGCGTGGTGCGTGCGGGCGCAGCTCTTCTCTGCTGCATGCCTGCGCCCCCAGTACATGTGCGCCCTAGGCCAGTGCCTACCTTGCCTATAGGTGGTGCCGGCCCTGACTGTACCATAGAACATATCTCCACGTGTGGGACAGTTTACATGTCACATTGTTCCACGTGTGGCATTAAGCAACACCCAAGCAGAGCCACATACACTTAAGACCGATGTAGAGAGTGGCATTTTTACCCACAAAAAACTGCTTCTGAAGAACAAGGGTTCAAATATGCAGTGCAAAGTGTAGGTCTTATGCAGAAAACAAGAGGTGCAATTCTAGAATAAACCAACTGCACCATTGGGGACAAAAGTTACCAAAACTCTATTGATTTAAACAAGACTGAAACTGTATCTGCTGTTTGTGCATATGGCCCTATATGACTTCTCTAGCATCCAGATTTTTGGTATTGTGCAAAAACCAAAAGCGGTGCATTCTGGAGCAAACTAGCTGCACTATAGGGGACGTATATATGCCCAAATTTCCATTTATTTAAATGGGACATATATCACTTTTTAAATACCTCTCTAGCATTCAATGCATTTGCTCCACAATTTGCATCTCTTGCTCTCTGTATACTTTCCTGTGAGTTCTACTGTTCTGGAGGTTAGGATTGTTGCAAGAGACTTTAAAGTAGAAAAGGGGTAAATGAGGAAATGGGAGTGGAGAGGGGGGCAGGCTAATTCATCTGGTAAGGAGTTGCTAATGTTACAAAAAGCAAAATATATTTTTCAGAGAGTGACAGTTTTTCAGATTGGCAATAACATAAAATCTGTGCTCGTAGTCTGGCTGGTAAGATGGGGGAACTAGATATTATTGCAGTGTATGAGCAGAATGATCTAATTTGTGTGTCTGAAACCTGGTTAGAGGATACTAATGACTTGGCAGTCAATCTAGAGGGTTATTCACTTTTTTTTTTTTTTAGGAGGGATGGGGCATTAAAAATGGAGGTGGGATATGCCTATATGTAAAGCATATCTTAAAACTTAATGTAACGGACCACAGTCCGTTACTGGAAGCCCTCTCTGGGCATATGGATTTGCAGCCCACTATCGCAGACATTGGAGAACTGTGGGACATTATATCAGCCAACATTTCTGCCAAAGAGTCTAAAATTCCACACCATCCATGTGGAAAGGTAGGCAGCGTCCTGATCAGCTGCCTGCCATTCTATATTAAAAGTTATGGGCATGGTTAAATACTGTAATACATGCTGGACTCCTGTTTGCATTGCGGACCTACAACCTTACCCTGAGGCGGGTAAACCTTTGGACATCTACAAAACCAGACAAATGGTAGATGAGTCACCACCTTTGGTCCAGAATTGATTAAGGTTGCACTTGACTAATCTCGTCACCTCTGATGTCTTCTGTGTGATGGGATTAGTCTGGTGTCCTGCTTGCCTGTACCACTTGGTTCTAGTGTTCTGTTTTGATTTGATCAGTCCTACTGTAGTGTCCCATTGTCTTGTGTTTACATTCTGTTGTTCTATTGTCTGGTCCAGTGTTTATGGTGAACATCACAAATGGTAAGTTAATCATGTCCACCCCCATTGTATCCTGTGTCCACCATATGTCACTGCCCTTTGTGTTCTCTGTCTTGTATCATATCCTGATGTTGTTAAACGTGTATAAAAACCCAGAGATTGTTCAATAAAGAGAGTTAGTCGTTGGAGCTGAGAAGGTTTTCCTGTGTCCTTATTCCTGGGTGGTATAAAGTGTCTCTTAGGATGCCCATCCAAGCCAGCTAAGAACTCTCTGTTTCCAGCTTGTGTTTCCAGCAGTTGCAGTGGATGGTTCCAGTGTTAGAGTTCCAGCCAGTTATCTTGTTTCACCGGGCAGGCTACCAGCTTGTAGTCGCATCCAGGAGGGAGAGACCCAGAATGACTGCCTATGTCAGCCCAAAGACTTAGTCTCCCTTTACACTGGTGGCAGTGGTGGGATTTCTCCCTCACCAAAGTGGATTGCATTCTCCTTGACACATCTTTTTTTTCAGCCTCATCAACAATGTTTCTATGTCTTCTGCCTGTAGAAGCATGCTCGCTACTAAGCAATTTTTAATGTTCTGTTCATGTCGCTAACTTTAATGGGTGAGACAAGATTTATTGTATAAACCGTATCTAATTATTCACATGATGGTAAGATGAAGTGAACTAACAATCAAACTTCAGACTTTGTGCCAAAATAAATACCCTTTATCAGTATAAATGTAATTTAAAAAATACAGAAAAGTGATTTATGTTTGATACATGGATTTTTATTTTCAAGATTCATGGGAAAAAGAAAAAAAGCAGTGAAGAAAAAACAAAAGTAAGTATTTTTACACATAAATATTGCCAATAAAAGTGTAGGATGGATAGAACGGTAGATAATTTGTCATTGTCTGGTGTTAATGCTTGTGACTTTAGTTGTTATATATATAAAATTCTATCCGGATTGCCCATTGCTGTTAGGGACTTAACTGAATAAGCTAGAGATTCTGGATCAAACTGTCTGCACCATAGGGAACAAATAAATATACCACAAATTCCCATTAATTAAAATTAGCTTTTGAACTAGGGAGGTCTTCAGTGCATTGCTTTGCAATGCATTCGAGAGATCTCTAGTATTCGCATTGCATTGGGTAACTCTAGCACTCAAATGGTTAAAAGTCCCATTAAATCATCTGGAGTTTGAAGACGGGTACATTGGGTAGGAGAAGTGGAGAGGAGGGAGAAATTGCCTATGTGTGACTTTTGAGGAGGAATGGGTCCCTCTGGCAATAGGCCTAGTAAAGCGCCCCTGCATGCTTTACTGTGCTCATTGCCAGCCCAGGTGTAGGGCAGCCACAAAATTAAAAACTCTGCAAAGTGGAGTTTGTGTGAATTTCCTTTATATAAAATATACATACACACTGATTAGGCATGCTGTGCAGACACTTCCTGTCTTAGCCCTATTTGGGTAATGTACTGTTCAACAATGTGAATGAGTGGGGGGAGGGGGGTAAGTAGGTTTTAAAAATCACTGGTGGGTAATCAGTGACTTTGTCATTGTAATTAGTTGAACTGTGCTTAATTAGAGATGTCACATGACCTGTTGGGGTGCCCTGATAATATTGGGGTTTATAGCCCCTTGGATTATAGAGATGACATGTCCAAAGCAATACAGTGCGTTTGAGATGCCTGGAAACATCCAAATGATTGATTCAGTGTTAGTACTTAGGGAAAACCAACAGGTCATCTTTCCAAGATATCCCTGCTTAATCACGGCTGAGAAATCATTGGCTCAGTCATTGTGATTGAGATGCCTGTTGGGATATCCTGATACACTGACTTGTTGGGGTGGCCTAAGGACAGGAACTGGGAATCACTGGGTTAATTTATTTCTAGCACATTTATTCTTAGCTCCAGTCCTTGGGAGAAGCCAACAGGTCCGGGTTTCAGGGTATGGTAATTAAACAAAAGCAGCTCAGTCATAATAATTGAACAAATTAACCTGTGGTTAAGCAGGGATATCGTGAAAAACTGACCTGTTTGTTTCCACTGAGGACTAAAATTGAGAAACACTGGTTTAAAATATCAGAAATTCATATGCATGTATGTTTGTCAGGATACTTGCTTGTGTAAATAATGGATAGTTCAGTTTTATTCAGTTAGCACTTTAACCCCTTCACGACCCATGACGGTCCTGGACCATCATGGGTTGTTTTGCCTTAGGGACCCATGACGGTCCTGGACCATCACGGGTTAAAAGTTAGCAGCGCGCCTCCGTGCACGCTGCTGTCATTAATTCCCGGCTGAGACTGAACGCTCCAGACTGAACGCTGCAGCATCGATCCCATGTACCGGCATTGTGAAAGAATGAATGAGGCAGTGTTCTACACTGCCTCTAGTGTCTCTTCTCAGCCAAGAGTGTCTCTTTCTCTCCCAAGAGCAGCGATCGCGTTAGTGTGAAAGAATTATTTCACTGAAACTTTCTTCTGCATGTGCTTGCAAACCAAGCACATGTAGAAGACCGTGAAATAATTATTTTTCACTAACGGGATCTCTGCTTAGCCGCAGAGCCGCAAGCCTATATATATATATAATTTTTTTTTTTATATATATATATTTTAAGTATTACTATCCCTTTAACAGACTGACAGTTATGATGGTCCTGGCACCTCCACAGTCCTAAAGGGGTTAAAGTTGATTGCTCTGGACTCATGATATATTGTAGCTCAGTGGCTCCTATCTCCAGTCCTCGTGACAAATCAGCAGTGCAGGGTTTCAGAATTGCCTCATAGTGACACAGGTGAACATCATTGGCGCAGGTAGATCTGTCAGAATGACTCATCCAATGATTGATCTGCCTGTGCTGTTATTGCAAGAACCTGAAAACCTGCACTGTTGATTTGTCCAAGGAGTTGGGGGACCATGGTCTCAGGTGAAGGGCGAGGGATTGCTGTGTTGCTAAAGCTCTGACTCTCATCATGTCACTGTGAGTGTGAATATCATATCATAGTTTGGCTCGTCTGAATCAGTGAGAAACTGTCATTTAAAAATAAGTAGATGTTGATACTTTATCTAAAGATGTATTATATGCCTATTGCACTGTATTCCTTCTTGGCACTTTTCAATTATTCAGGGATTAGTGAACCTTATTAAACCAATAACAACATTATTGTACCACAGTAATGACTGTCATAGATGAATGGGGACCAGCCAAAAGCTCCTGTGGTACACACTGCCCTTCTTTAACCCTTTGAGGACCAGAGGGGTGTACAGTGCTTTGCAATGTGTTGCACACCTCTCTAGTCCTCAAGTGTGTGTAAAGAAAACTGAAGCAATTCCAGGGCAAAACGGGTGCACTGATTTAACTAACACACACTCACACTCTCTCTTTCTCTCTCATTGTTATAAACCTATTTTAAAGAAGCCGTAAATTTTTTCATTACAAAAGTGTTGGTCTATTCCTGGTGTGTGTGCGTATATAGATATATGGAAATGTGTGTGTATATAACACTAACACACACACACAGAGAAGTGAGAGGATGGGCACTCCCAGTAATAGTGCAGTATTGCTTTGGTGCTGTACATCCAAATAAGATATAAAACAAGAAATGGAAATATGTCCATGTTGGAAATGAGCACACACAGGTCTTGCTCCTCATGGGGGAGAGACTATTACTGTGGCACGTCCTTCTGTGCTAATGAAGATATTCTAAAAACATGCACTGCTGAGGACTGGTGTTGGGAAACGCTGATCTCAGGACTTGTTTTAGAAGTATTTCTGTTTTGGACTTTATACGAATGCCTTGCTTTGCAATGCCTTGTGTACCCCTCTGTCACTCAAAGGGTTCATTTTTACAGCATTGTATATTTTTAGTAATGAGCGATTCTGGGATTTACCAGCTGCACCATAGGGGGATAAATGTAAAAAAAATTGGGTGTTTAACTCATTGAATGCTAGATGTTTCCAAAGTACTGCTTAAAGGGATAGTAATGTTTCAAAATAAATGCAGCTCCAATTAAACACCTCCATTTTTGTAAAAGGGACTTCTGACCCTTGGATTGACAGGTCTGCCTATTCATTGTTAAAAGATTAGTAATGTTTCAAAATAAAAGCAGCTCCAATTAATATTCATAGTATTTGGGCCATGGAGAGTGTTATTTCAATACTGTCAGAGTTGTAGTTCAAGAGTACTTGATTGATAAAGTATTCCCCTGCTTCCCCTTTTACTGATGTAACGCTGCTCACGTCAGAGCAGAAATGGTGTCCAGATGGCTTGCAGAGAGG
Source organism: Rhinophrynus dorsalis (assembly GCA_037306005.1). Classification (NCBI taxonomy): domain Eukaryota; kingdom Metazoa; phylum Chordata; class Amphibia; order Anura; family Rhinophrynidae; genus Rhinophrynus; species Rhinophrynus dorsalis. Next base: position 413,988,452 of record CM074723.1, read on the forward strand.
GACAATCTTCAATTAGCATAACAGAAAAACATGTCCAAGGTGTGCAGGATTTTGCTTATACTCACAGTAAGATTGTTCCTTGCTGTGAGCTGTCTGGTCTGAAGACCAGATTCCACATCTGAGGGGGAGGTGGCTTACACTAGGTAAAAGGAGCGGGCTGACAGGATACTTTATCATTCAATTACTCTTGAGCTACAGCTCTGACAGTACTGAAATAACACTCTCCATGGCCTAAATACTATGAAGATTAATTGGAGCTGCTTTTATTTTGAAACATTGCTAATCTTTTAACAATGAATAGGCAGACCTGTCAATCCAAGGGTCAGAAGTCCCTTTTACAAAAATGGAGGTGTTTATTCCCTCTCGCCCTACAATGCAGAGGGTGTGTTCCAGAAATGCTTATGTCTTGTTTTCTACAGAATTCCCTGTTTATTTATGACTTTGTTTGGTTGTTTCTATAGGATAAAGCCAAAAAGAAGAAGAAGCACAAGAAGCATAGTAAGAAGAAGAAAAAGAAGAGTCTTTCTCCAGGCTCCGATTCAGAATAACACCTTTTTCAATGTGAAAATGAACCTGGCCCAAATATGTGCAATGTCTTAACTCAGACTGTGAAAAGCCTGGCATGCATTCTTCTTTCCGTTAGGAGCATTGGACTCGATTTCCATTAGAGCTTCTCAATCTGTAGTGCAAACAGAGACTTGTGAGTGCTTTTGTAGGGTTTATTTGATGAAAAGGTGCTGTAATCTAGGGAAATCTATCAGGGGCAATAATCAACCTGCAGTTGCATTACTAACACACCTCTACAGAGCAGTTTTGGGTGACTCACTTAAATGGAAACAGACACCTAAAAGGTAAATTGGTTTAATTATTCCATACTCCCAGGCATCATGTTTATAATTATTTATTTGGTCCAGGAGACCTAGCGTGTGTTTTCAGTACAACATATATCAATTACTGGATTTTTTTTTCCTGCTGAATAAAACAAGGATACTTTATTCCCTTTTGGATAAATTGTCATTGACAATGGTTCTCCATAGAAAGCAACGCCAACAAGGTCCCCTTGTGACTTTTATAAGATCATTTTTGATGAATTAAAGTGTGTGTGCTCGCGCGCTATAATGGCTTTTATAATATAATTTCAATTTAACATCTCCCAGAAATGAGTGCCCTGCTTTTACTCAGCAGGAAAACCATAAATCTTTCTTTATACAACCTTTTTATTGCATTACAGGTGAGTTTTCACTTCCGGATGAAAGTTGCCCCTGTTTGGAGCAGATGTATAGTTTTCACAGGGCTGCCCAAGTGAAACCTCTCAAAGCTGTTTTGGGTGTCACAGTTCTGATCACTTTGCATTGGTTTGTAGAGTGTGCCTTGGGCAGTACTTGAAGCCAGATGCACGTCATTAGAATATGTGCAGTTTCTGTTATAGTTGTGGCTACTGGACGTGTGCATAGACTGGACTGGTCCATAGACTGGACTGGTCCATGTGCACAATGCAGCTTGCTGGGTAACTCTGCTTCAAGGGGCAGTAATTTGACCTCAGACAACGGGTTCAAGTAGCAGCAGATATTATCCCTATATACTATTTGAGCAGACTTAACCCCTTGAGGACTGGAGGGGTGTGCAATGCATTGTGCATCTCTCTGGTTTTCAAAGGGTTAAATGGGAAATAAAGCCCAATGACACCCACTTACCTTGGTATGTCTAGAAAATACTAATGCATCCTTTGGATTTTGCCCTTGTGCCTTTGCTGAAGAGATAACATTGTTGGTTAGTCCTGGATATCTTGTCCATTGAGGTAAACATGACACTTGCTGACAGGACCTCAGACTCTGCTCAGGTCACACTGTAATTTTAACCCTTTGAGTGCCAGAGGGGAACACAACGCATTGTTGCATACCCCTCTGGCACTCAAAGGGTTAAGTAGGCACATAAAATCTGGCTGCTCCATTCAAAAACAAGTTCCACCAAGTGTCATGTCTACCTCTGTACTACAGACGGACTTTTTAATAGAACTCCTTTAAATTTTTAGGTGTTGGTTTCCCTTTTAATTACTCCTACTTTTATTGGTTGTCTGCAGTGTACATATATTTAACTTGCTATTTTCTTTAATAATAAGAGCAGAGATCACATAAGGTGCATGTCATAGTTTCAACATTTAAAAGGCCAGCAATTGCTAAGACTTGCTCAACAAATGAACTGTGTGTAAATGGGCTTTTATAGAAAACAGAGTGTAAAGCAATAAGCCTTTTGGGACCTTACACACAAACAAAAGGTGAGCATTTCTGAAGCAAAACAGTTTTACCATAGGGGAGAAACAAAAGTCCCTATTGGTTAAATGGGGCTTTTAACTTCTTGAATGCTAGAGAGGTCTCCATGCACGGTAGATCTTTCTGGCACTCAAGGGGTTAACCCTTTGGGTCCCGGGGGGTGCATAATGCATTGCAGAGCAGTGCATTGTGTGTACCCCTCTGGCACCTCAGTGGGTTTAAAAACAAACACCCCCAAAACATGTTAAACCTTTGAGTGCCAGAGGGTTACTCAGTGCATTGTGATGAAATGCATTGCATACTTTTCTAGCACTCAAAGGGTTAAATATATGGGAATTTTTTTCCCCTATTGTGCAGTGGTTTGTGCCACAATTGCTCATCTTTTCTTGCATACTTAAGGCCCTTGATGTATTTGAAGCAGGGAACTGTATAGTGATAAAATGAATGGACCCATTGCCAAAAATGTACATTGAAAGCACCAACAGTAGGCAAAGCGCTAGCAAATACTTAATTGTATAGATGTTTAAGGTCATATGGACAAAAGGTACAAAACTGGAGCTATTCTGCGGCAAACCAGCTACTACAGCATAGGAAATAAGTCAAATTTCTCTTTGACTCAAATGGGGCTTTTCTTTTTAAATTGCTTTGTATTTGTTTACCTTTTGAACATTAGAGTTCTCTAGCATGTTGATTCCCAGTGCACTGGAGAAATGTCTAGTATTCTTAGTATGATACTGAGGTTGGAAAAGACAGAGATCAGGTTCAGCTTTTACCTTCTGTGTTGATCTAGATGAAGGCAAACAGAACCCCAATGAAGCCAATTTCAGTTACACCCCAAGTGGGTGAAAAAAAATTCCTTCCCAAATCTGCAGTCTGCTTTCTTCCTGTAACAACATGTCACCTGTGTTTAATCCAAAAGTCTATATCAGGACTGTCCAAGTTCAGTACTCAAGGGCCACCAACAGGCCAGGATGTAAGGATTTCCCTAATTAGTCACAAGTGAGTTAATCAGTGGCTCATTCATTTTGACTGACTTACCTGTGCTTAACCCCTTAGTGACCGGCCGCTCGCTGAACTTTTTTTTTTTTTTTCATTCTACTGAACAACTTCCTGGACATACTTGTACGTCCTCTGTCACTAAGGGACAGTTTCTGCGGGATGTACATGTACGTCCATTGTCGGGATGGGGTTAATCAAGGAAATCCTTAAGCAGCACTGGGCAACTTGAGGCCCTCAACTGCTGTGCATTACAACTCCCTTCATCCCCTTCCAGCCACTGACTGACAGAGTATGATGGTAATTGTAGTCCACAACAGCTGTAGGGCCACAGGTTTCCCAATGCTGCTTATCTGTCAACCGCCTCCTGAGGCAAGGAATTCCAAATATCCTTACTGTGTAAAAGAAAGGTGGAAAATGCCTTTCCTCTACTCTTAACGCATGTCCTTTTGTCATAGTCGCAGTGCTTTGAATTAGAAGTTCCCCATAGAGTGTTTTTGTATCTTTGAATATATGAAAAAACAAATCATATCCCTCCTTTGATACCTTTTCTCTAACATGAACAAACCCAGCTTGGCTAGTCTCCCTCCATGACTAAAATCTTCCAGTCCCTTTATTAGTTTCATTCCATGTACCTTTCCAGTTCAGTAATGCATTTTTGTGTGAAGATACCCAGAACAGCCCTCCATATTCTAGATGAGGTATTACCAAGGATTTTATAGAGGCAGACTGATATTCTCATCCTGTGTATCTAAGCCATTAAAGGGAAATGTGGTTTGTTCCTTATGCTTCATTTAGCTTGCCGCAGAGCTGCTTCACTTTTGACTTTATGCATATGACCCTTAACCCTTTGTGTGCCAGAGAGGTAGGCTTACCCCTCTGATATTCAAATGGTTAACCCCTTGAAGACCAGAGGGTGTGCATTGCTCATCTTTCTGGTCTTAAAGGGGTTCATGTTTTATTTTGATTAGTCATCCTGTTTTTGTAAAGTCACTTCCTTCTGCCTGGCACTTGCAAAGTATTTCATACTAGTTACAAAGCCCGTATACACGGGCTGATCTGGAGCGGGGAGCTCTGGATGGCTCACAGCCTGTCTGTGTTCCCGGCTCCATGGCAGCAGAGGAGGCAGTGGATGACAGTTTGTCACCCAGCTGCATCTGCTGCTGCCCCAGTGCCGGGAGCACAGACAGGCTGTCAGCCTTCTGGAGCAAGAGCTCCAGATCAGCCCATTCTGCGAGTCCCCACTGGGCATGTGCAGTTACGCACACAGTGAGCGACACATTCTAGGACTTTGTTATAGGGTACATAGCAGCAAGGAGGAGGGAAGTGACATCTGTACAAAGGGGTGTGAAATCTGCATAAAAAAGTATGGGACATATTTATCAAGTAAGGCATTATTCGCATCACAAAAGTGATTTTTGACTCTTGCAACTCCCTCGTCCTATTTATGAAGTTGTCAACTCCTTGGCTACAAGATACAGTCCTGTAGTGATAAGTAATCAGTCTGCAACTGGAAGTTTGCAGGGAAGGATTACCATCTGTAAGGTGAGGTGTGCAGTTGCTCCTGCATACAGCAATTGGATATTCTTAAAGGAATAGTAATATTTTAATTTTACTAATCCCCATCTTGTTGAACTTAAAAATTAATGTCCCCAATCACATCTCTCAAACCTTTATGGTTTGAGATAAAATCGATTTCAAAGTCCCCCTTCCTTTCTCTGAGATCAGCGTTCTAGCTGACTCCAGGAGTATTCTGTCGTAAGACCATCTGGGGCTCTGCCTCAGAGCCCAGATTGCATTAATGAAGAAAAAATCCTTCACTGAACCAGTGGCAAGCACACTTAGTGGACCATTTCAGTGAAGGATTTTCTTCATTAACGTGATCTCTGCTCTGCTGCAGAGCCGCAGGATGGCCCCAGGATCGGATTCCCCTGCATACAGTTAGATGCTGATATCAGGGAAAATCGATTTTCTCTCAAACCATAAAGGTTTGAGAGATGTGATTTGGGGGCATTAAAAAACTTTTTTTTAAGTTCTGCAAGATGGGGATTAGTAAAATTAAAGTATCACTATCCCTTTAAGCAGCCACATCTACTGTTACCATTTGAATGCTAGATGAATATCTGTGTTGAACACACCTCTTGCACTCAATGGGTTAATAAAACATTCCTGTTGTAAGCGCTATTTTGAAGATATTGCTTTCAAAATAGCATTTAAATTGATAAATGTGCTGCCATATATCTTTAAAACTAGGTAATTGTTAGTTATTTGACTATTCAAAGGTGTAGCTAGCTTTTACCCATAGAATCCCAGAGGGTGTGCATTGCATTGATTTTCAGTGTGTTGCACATTGTACTCGGAGGGTTAATGTATACTGAAATATGCAAACTTTGTTTTTAGGAGGGGGGTGGGGTGTTACGGGTCCATTTTTAATCCAAGACCATAACCTCGTCCTGACAGATGGGTCTGCTTTGTGCTACAATACAGGTCTCTGTAAAAGGAAGAGGGGAAACCACTTTGTTGCAGATGATCCTGCAACAGATTAGCATTTAAATTACTTCCTAGATCTGCCAGGTTTTAACCACACTGGCACTCAGAGGTTTAAGGGAAAACTAAACCTTTAGATATAAGTTTCCCATTAACCACTTTGTGCATATGGAGGTTCCATGTATTCATGAAAACTGGCCCTTAAAGGGATAGTAATACTTCATTTTATCTTTATTTTATTTTGTAGGTATTAAAAAAATATGAAGAACGATATAAGTCTTATCTCTCAAACCTTTATGGTTTAAGAGATATTCACAAGCAAAGTTCCCCCTCCCGTCCCTTTTACCTAGTGTAAGCCATCTCTTCTCAGATGTGGAATGCAGTCCATAGACCAGACAGATAACAGAAGGGGACACTCTTATTCCTATGAAAACAATGAAATCCCTGCCCCCCTTGACAAGCTTTTCAGGTTTTTCCCTTATCTTAATTGAAGATTGTCCCTCTCTGCAATCTACCTGGGCACCTCCCTTCTGATCTGGCTGAGCAGTGTTACATCCGTAAAAGGGGGTGGGAGGGGGACACTTTGTCATTGAATTACTCTGGAACTACAACTGTGACAGAACTGAAATAACACTCTCCAAAGTCCAAATACTATGATGAATTATTAGAGCTGCTTTTATTATGAAGCGTTACTATCCCTTTAAGGACCACAAAGACTGAATGGGAACATCCTGCATTGAATGTCGCATTGCATGCCAGTACCCACCAGTTGCCAGAAACTAAGCAGCTGTTGCCGGTTATGTGGTCACTGTGATAGCCGATCGCAATGCTCAGGTGTTAAAAGCAGGTTCTGGTTCTTGTGGTACAGAATACTCTTGGTCACGAAGGGGCTAGACTTATAAGACTCCTATAACTGGGACCTGCAAAGTCTTATATGCTTCAGTAAAAGTCAGTATTTCTATCTTCATTGGTCTCAGACGATTCAATGTAATTTCTTAGGAATCAAAACATTTCATTCTATGTATTTAGTTTAGTATAACATCCCACATTCTCGCATATTTACCAATTAAGTAGGGGGGATGTACTAATAATAATCCATGCTAAGACAGGTGCGGGAATCCATTTACTAGCGCTGTTCCTGCCTTACTCCAATTCAGTAACCTTTTTACACTCCACATTCTTCCATTTATTAGTGCCAAGGGTTGGGTGAAGAAGCATATGAGCATTCTGGAACATTACTGTCTTGTTTTACCCTTTGTGTGTCAGAGGGATATCCAACGCATTGCTTTCCAATGCATTGGATACCCCTCTAGCACTCAAAGGGTTAACACAATATACAAAAACTAGGCATAAAGGAATGTGGCACCCTTTACTCCATTCCCCTGCGCATGCTGTGTTAGAGACATTTGGCGCTTGCTTGCTTTAAAGTATTAATGCTGGAGGAGTGTGCTGGTTTGTGTTAACCCCTGGAGGACCAGAGGGGTGAGTCATAATACAGCAATGTGTTATACACCCTTCTAGTCCTCAATGGACTGTATTGATTATACACTGTAGAGCATACGTCTGAGTACAGTGGAGGCCAGCTTCTTAGTGCACAAAATGAGCCGTGCTGTTGGATTTGTACATACCCCACAGCGGAGCAATTCTGGGACAAGTGAGCTGCTCTATAGGGGACAAACACTTCCAAAATTCCCATTTATTTAAATGGGGCTTTTAACCCCCGTGACCTCTAGATAGATCTCCAGTGCAGTGGAGACCTCTGTAGCATTCAAGTGGTTAGAAGCCAGGTAAATTATCGGGAATAATTGTCGCACACAGTGTAGTTAGTTTGCCCCAGAATTACTCCATTTGATTTTAGATAAGGCTTACTGGTCATACTTATAAAAGCAAACTGGAGTTATCTTCAATTATTCGTTATACTTTTTTTTTAATAATTCACAGTACTGTTGTAAATGTCCATATCGTTGCAGTCTTCTTGTAATTTTAGTTTGAAGGGATAGTAATGTTTGTTTAATTTTAACATCCTTTAATATTGTTGGTATTAAAAAAAAAAAAAAAATTACCTTGATGTAAGTCCTGTCTCTCAAACCTTTATAGTTTGAGAGATATAACAGGCTAAAGTTACCCCTCCAGGCTATTTCACAGAAGTCGGCGCGTCAGCTGACAGCAGGAGACTCTTCAGCAGAGCTGAAATAGCATTATCTAGAAAAAAGTACTTCATTGGAAAAGTCTACAAAATTTACCTGTCCCCCCCCCCCCCCATCATCCCTGTTCCCTGGACGGATCACCGTGTGGGACAGTATTGTTTGTGTCTGTGTAAGGAAACCCCTGTGCTCCTTCTTGTTGAAAGGAGAACAGGGTTTCCCTTATGCTGACAAAATATTGTCCCTCACTGCGATCCATCCAACAGGACTGAGTGATGTAGGGAAAATGGGGAAACATTAAACTGAAATTACAAGACAACCACGACATGGACATTTACAGTGGTACTGTGCATTATAAATAAATATATATATATATATATATATATATATATATATATATATATATATATATATATATAAAGAATAATAGAAGATAATTTTATATCATGACATTACTATCCCTTTAAAATTGGGCTTTAACCCCTTGAATGCCAGAGATGTCTCCAGTGCATTGAGAAGCAATGCATTGGAGACCTCTCTAGCATTTGAGGGGGTTAAAAAGCTCTGTTCAAATGCATGGGAATTTAGGAATGTTTATCTCCTATGGTGCAGGTTTACTCCAGAATAACTCCAGTTGTATAGGAATGGGACTTAGCTATAAAAACAAGCTAGAATATTCCAGGACAAACCATCTGCATGAGGAAATAAAGCTGTCCACTGATCTAAATGGACGTTTAACCCTTTCCTTGGATTTGCAGTGTCTTGGAGACCTCTAGCATTCAACAATTTAAAAGGCCCATTGAAATCCATGGGAAGTCTGAGAATTTTTATTACTCCCCTGTGGTGTAGTTGATTTGCCCCAGAATTGCTCCAGTTGACTTTTATCCATAAAGCCCTTTTTGTGTGGTTTTCTGTAGTCCTGAAAGAGTAGGGTATACAGAAGGTGTGATTGTACTGCATACTGGAATATCGAACACAAAACTATCCCAGGTCATATATTCAGACACTGGTCATTTTAGTTTTCCTTCTAGAAACACCATTCTGCATGATTTGTGTTTAACACTCATTCTATAATACATGTACAGAGTAAACCCGTATACACATTTTTGAACTTAGTCTATTTACCAGCCATGTTTAAAGTGTACTGAAACTAATAGTGTGTAAAGACTTTTTTTTGTGTTGTAATTTTATGTATATATTTATCAGCTTCATATTGAAGCTGACCTAATATAATTTTCGGTACTGGACCTATTAAGAAAATGCATCCTGTTTTATGAGTCATGAATCTCAATAAAAATATTGTTTAACACTGTTTGATACTTATTTCTTGGACCGTATTATTAGACTGTAAGGGAAAGCTTGACATTTGTAAAACTCCTGTACCCCTTGGATGGTGATTAGAACTAATCCACATCTGTGGTCATTAAAGGTTTAGTAGTATCAAAAAATGTTTTTTTTGCATTTAGAAGAGCTTAAAAAGTTGAGCTAAATGCAAAAATTATCTCTCAAACCGCTATGGTTTGAGAGCTACCGGCATTTAAAGTTTGGTCGACACGGAGGCTCTGCAGCAAAGCCGCAATTGCATTATTGACAACGAATTCCTTCATTGGAATGGTCTTAAAATATGTGCCTGGTTTGCCTGTATCTCTCAAACCATAGCAGTTTGAGAGATACCTTTTTTTGCATTTGGCTCAACTTTTTAAGTTCTTCTAAATGCAAAAAATGTTATGGTTTGAGAGATATCCGTTTCAAAGTTTTGTTTATTTCCCTCTCCCCTGACATCTGCGTTCTAGCTGACAGCAGGGGAATCCGGCAGAGGCCCTTCAGCATAGCAGAGATCATGTTATGGAAGAAGAAATCCTTCAATGAAATGGTCTTCTATGTGTGCTTACAAACCAAGCTCTGCTGAAGAGCCTCCGCTTGCTTAGGGACCAGATTACCCTGCTGTCAGCTAGAATGCTAATGTCAGGAGAGAGCAAACTTTGAAACGGATATCTCTCAAACCATAAAGGTTTGAGAGATGCCGCTAGGCTCATTTAATTCAGTTTTCACTGTCGTCCAATACAGGTTACTGGTACACTGGGAGGCGATCCGCCCCTTTAAGTAGGCAGGAACATTCATCTAAATGTATGCAGGGGGTGGAGCCTCCCCTCCCTCTTAGGCTGCACCTCAGTCAGAACAAGCCAGAATGATTTGTTCCTCGGTGTGTTCACACCAGGCAGAGAACAGCTCTCTTCAAGTTTTAGTTTCTTTGTTGTTTTTACAAATATGGAATACCACCATTAGGCAGGTTACCAAGGCTGTCACATGCCCTATTTAAAGTGGATAGCACAGCTTCCAGGGTACTTCTGGTGGATCTTTTGCCCTGAAGAGGAAATAACTTGATTTCAAGTAATTTCCCTGGGGGAATTTTCCTCTGTGGTAATTCCTTTCTGTTCTTGGTAACCTGAAGACAGAAGTCCTGCAGGAAAGGTGAGCCACCCTTTGAGTGCCGAAGGTCCACTTGTCCCCCAGTGTCCCTTCATTGGGATTGTGTTTGGGAGTTCTCATTGTGCACTCCAGCGCTCATTGGGTGTTTTTATATACTTTGCTAATGCTATGTATTTGTGTATGTCTGAGTTTTGGAGCAGTTTATGTGGGATTTAACCCTCTCTCTGCTGGGTTTGTCTATTTTTTGGGCATTTGCAGTTGGGTAATATTTACTGTTATAGTATATCTGTTTGCTATGTGTTATGGAACTTTTACTTTAAGGGTAAAATTTATTGGAAATAATGTTCCGCGCCTTTAAGCGCGCTTTTCCCGCATAGACGCCATTGCTCCTTTACTCTCTATGGACTTACACTCTGTGGGACGTATCTCTGGAACCACTTCACATAGCGACTTCAGAGAGGGCTCATTTTAATTGTCTTGCCTTGCTCTATCATCCGGTTGTATGTTTGAGTGTGTTGGGGGACTTCGGTCACTGTTTTGGGGTACTCTGTGAGGAAAACTATGTTTCCCATGAGCGCTTGGTTCGCGTTCTCTTTCCGATTGGCTCCCGTTGCGGCAGCCATTTTGTGAGTTCTTCTCATCGAGTATACTACGCAGGGACCGGACCTTCTCTCTCTCTCTCCTCTGCTGATTAACCCTTCGCTTGCCAGATAAGTTTAGTTTTAAACGTTTCTGGGGTGAATATTTAATCTTTCACACTTTAATCGGGTGATTTCTATCTGTGGGGTATATCTGACGCTGTATGTCTACTCCACTTGAGCCTGGGACTAGACCTAAGACGAAGGAGGCTGGGGTATCTGTCTCTCCCATTGTGTTTTGCTTCTCCTGTCATGTAGGGCTACCTAGAGAATTTTCTGGTCATCTGTGCCCAACTTGTGTGGAAGGTCATGGCAGCAACCCAGGGCCTTCCAGTCACACTATTGAGCCAACATGGGTGAAAGAGTTCAAGGCTGCAACTAGGGATCTCAGATCCACTCTTCAGCTCTTTCCCTCCCAGGTTCAGGGGGCTCTTCAAGTATGGCAGACCCTCTCCACTGTCAGGACCTCCCTGCCCAAGCCACAGGGAGCTCCTGACGTCTCTGATTCTTCTGAGGAAGAATTGTTGCAGGATTCTGATGTTGAGGATGGTACTGTTATTGAGTCTACCAGATCCATTGGGGACCCTTATGAATGTGACCCTGAACTCTCTGCGGAGGGTTTGATCAGGGCTATTTTGACCACCCTCAATCTTCCCTTGCGTCAGGAATCTACTCTTGACCCAACGGACGTGTTTCAGAAACCTTCTAAGGCTGTTACATGTTTTCCTACTAATCCTACTCTTGAACGCTTAGTCTGTGATGCGTGGAAAAATCCTGATGCTCTTCAGTCTCAAAAAAGTTTGCCAAACTTTATCCCTTTCCTGAGACTGAACTGGCTAAATGGGTTCATCCTCCTAAGGTGGATGCTCCAGTTTCTAGATTGTCTAAATCTACTGCTTTGGCAGTATCTGATGCTTCTGCTTTACAGGATTGGACGGACAAAAAGTTAGAGACTTGCCTTAAGTCTATTTTTGCCTCTATTGGTACTGCCATACGTCCAGCCTTTGCTGTGGCTTGGGTTAACCGGGCCATTGCGGTCTGGACAGCATACAGTGGCGGTTCGCCAAGATGCGCCAGTGTCAGAGCAGTTACAACTCCTTGCTAACATTTCTGAAGCTCAGAATTATGTTTCTGACGCTGCTTTTGACGCAGTTCGCATGATGGCGAGGGCCTCCACTTCTTCGGTGGTGGCTAGACGCGCCCTTTGGCTGAAAATTTGGTCTGCTGACACCGCTTCCAAGAAAGTTTTGCTTTCTTTGCCCTTTCAAGGGACTTCCCTATTTGGATCTGAATTAAAGGAGTTGATTAGCGAGGCTACTGGAGGTAAAAGTACTCTTCTACCCTCAGTCTTCAAAAAGAAGTTTCCAGCCAAACACAATCGGTCCTTTCGTTCCTTCCAAACTGAAACACGCTCTGCGGCCCAGGCGGTTCCTCCCGCTTTGCACTCCTCCTCCAAGCCCAAACAGTCCTGGAAGCCCAAAGTTGCCCCTAAGGCCAAGACCCCCAAGACTGCTTCGGCATGACTCGCCGAACCCGGGTCCGCATCCGGCTGTAGGTGGGCACCTTCACATCTTTCGCCGGACTTGGGAGGAGTCAGTGGCGGACCCTTGGGTTCTTCAGGATTCTATTCCAACCTGTTCATGGTGGCCAAAATGGACGGTGGCGCTTGTCCTATTTTGGACCTTAAAGATCTCAATTCCTTTGTTGTGAGTACCCGCTATCGTCAGGAATCCCTGCGCTCTGTGATAGCTGCTATGTCTCCGGGGGAGTTCCTTGCCTCCCTGGATCTTCAGGATGCTTATCTGCACATCCCTATCCATCTAGAGAGCAGGCGGTATCTCAGGTTTGCCTGCCACAAAGGTCACTTTCAATTTTCGGCTCTTCCCTTTGGACTGACTACAGCCCCGCAGGTTTTTCAGAGAGTCCTGGGTGCTTTGATAGCGGTGATCCATCGAGATGGCATCAAGGTGACTCCCTACATGGATGATTTACTCTTGAAAGCTTCATCTGCGGAGATCCTTCACCAGCAGGTTCAGGCTTGCATTCAGACACTCACTCGACACGGGTGGATTGTGAATCTGGACAAGTCAGACTTGGTCCCATCTCAGCAGATACTCTTCCTGGGTCTCCTGTTCGACACTCAGAAGTGCATGGTGTTTCTCCCAGATGAGGTGGCTCATCAGATTGCTCTCCGAGTATCAAAGATTTTGGCTCTCGAGCGGATTCCAGTTCCGAAGTTAACATCTCTGGTGGGGAAGTTCATTTCCACCATAGAGGTGGTGCCATTTGCCATGGCACACACCAGGGAACTTCAGAGGTTTGTGATCCAGATGTGCAGGAATCATCCAGACGATCTACACCTGTCAGTCTCTCTGCCTCCTCATGTCGAGTTGAGCTTGGAGTGGTGGTTGGACCTGTCTCATCTTCTGAAAGGGAGGTCCTTTCGGGTTCCCTATTGGACCACAGTCACGATGGATGCCAGCCTCCGGGGATGGGGGGCAGTGTTGGGTCGTTTCAGTGCTCAGGGGAAATGGGGATTGGAGGAATCTCTCCTCTCCATCAATGTTCTGGAGCTACGTGCCATCTTCCTTGCCCTGAGACATTGGGAGTCTCAACTGGAGGGTTGTCCAGTCAGAGTGGAGTCAGACAACGCCACCGCAGTGGCCTACATCAACAGACAAGGCGGAACAAGAAGTCTCGCCGCTTGGTTAGAGGTCAAGGCCATTTTATCTTGGGCAGAGGCACATGTTCCCGTCATTTCAGCGGTACACATTCCAGGTGTAGACAACGTCACGGCAGACTTCCTCAGTCATCACACAGTCGACAGCGGAGAGTGGGCTCTTCATCCAGAGGTGTTTCACCTTCTAACCCAGATGTGGGGGGTTCCTGTAGTGGAACTGATGGCAACCAGGCACAACAGGAAGGTGTCAGTGTTCTGCTCCCGGTGGAGGGATTCACTGGCCCTGGCAGTGGACGCCTTGTCCATACCTTGGGACTTCCCCCTAGCCTACATCTTTCCTCCTCTTCCTCTGCTGATCAGAGTCACCAAGAAGCTGAAGGTGGATCGTTGTCCGGTCATCCTAATCGCTCCAAACTGGCCTCGTCGGTCCTGGTGTCCGGATCTGATGGAAATGTCTGTAGAGGAACCCTTTCCGCTTCCTGCTCGTCCAGATCTCCTGTTACAAGGGTACCTGTGGAAGGAGGATGTTCATCATCTTCATTTGATGGCCTGGAGGTTGAATCCTCAATTCTGAAGAAAAAGGGTTTTTCCTCTTCTGTGGTATCTACAATGCTTAAAGCTCGCAAGCCTGTGTCTTCCAAGATTTATCATCGAGTCTGGTCAACCTTTGTTGCATGGTGTGCTGGTAGGGATCTATCACTTGATTTCCATCTTCCTTCTGTCCTGGCCTTTTTACAGGACGGGGTAGAGAAAGGGCTCAGCCTAAGTTCTCTCAAGGTTCAGACGTCTGCTCTGTCTGTCTTTTTTCAGGAGCGCATTGCCATCCTCCCTGATGTCAAAGTTTTCTTCCAGGGTGTGGCTCATGTTCGGCCCGCTTCCAGGAGTCCAGCTCCTCAGTGGGACCTCAATCTGGTTTTGGGGGTTCTCCAACATCCCCCATTTGAGTCCTTAGCTACTATTCCTTTACGCCTTTTGACCTGGAAGATGGCCTTCCTTTTGGCTATTGTATCAGTTCGCCGGGTGGCAGAGTTACAAGCCTTGTCTTGTAAACCTCCTTATCTGGTGTTCCACAAGGATAAGGCTGTGCTTCGCACTTCCAAGGAATTTTTACCTAAGGTTGTCTCCGAATTTCACATCAATCAGGAGACTGTGGTGCCCTCTTTCTGCCCTAACCCTTCCTCTGACAAGGAGAGTGATCTTCATTTGTTGGATGTAGTGCGTTGTCTCAAATTTTATGTTCATCGCACTGAGTCTATCAGGAAGTCTGACGCTCTGTTTGTCATTCCTGAGGGGCCTAGGGCAGGGAGACCGGCATCCAAGGTGACCATTGCATCTTGGATAAAATCTACTATTCGTAAGGCTTACAAATTGCGGAATAAACATGTGCCCTTTCGGGTCACTGCTCATTCCACCAGATCAGTTGGGGCCTCTTGGGCCTATAAAAATCAAGCGTCTGCTGATCAGCTGTGCCGGGCGGCCACTTGGTCCTCTGTGCACACCTTCTCAAAGCACTACCGCATGGATGTGCTGGCTTCGGCTGATGCCAGCTTTGGGAGGAAGGTCCTGGAGGCAGTTTTGCCTGTATAGGATCTTCTTCTTCTTCTGAGATTCTCAGTGCTTCTTTACTGTTGAGCCCTGTTGGCTCAGTTCAGTGTGCTGTGTTTTGTTCTTGGGGTTTGTTCTTACCCCTAGTTGGTGTCTGTTGACACTTCTGCTAGTTGGGATCTGTGACCGGTTGGCTCATAGAGGTTCTGTGACTCTAGGGGCCTTGCGCCTGGTCCTTGCCTCCTTCCCGCCTCTGGGAAAACTCAATGTTTGGACATCCCAGTGTACCAGTAACCTGTATTGGACGACAGTGAAAATAGGATCTTAGTCTTACCTGTTAAATCCTTTTCACTTAGTCCATACAGGTTACTGGTCTCCCACCCTGTCAGGGGTCCATGCTTGGCTCTCCTGTGGCACGCTGTGGGAGTCCTTGGGGCATGCTCACAGGGGTCTTCTTCTTCTCTCCTATCTCTGGTCAGGTTAGTGTCTCAAATCATTCTGGCTTGTTCTGACTGAGGTGCAGCCTAAGAGGGAGGGGAGGCTCCGCCCCCTGCATACATTTAGATGAATGTTCCTGCCTACTTAAAGGGGCGGATCGCCTCCCAGTGTACCAGTAACCTGTATGGACTAAGTGAAAAGGATTTAACAGGTAAGACTAAAATCCTATTTTTTAAGGGCTACAAAATGGGGATAGTAAAATGTAAGTATTACTATGCCTTTAAAAGTGAACTAATTAAGCACAAATTATCACAGAAAAACTTCTAAATGTTGAGGGGTTTTTTTTTTTTTTTTTTTCATTTTTTTCAACTTTTTTTTTTTATATTATCAAAGTAAATGGTGGGTTATCCATATACTGTGGTATCAAAAGAAAACCCCTACTTAATGTTTAAAAATAGTATGTAATTTGTGTGGTTGGACTAAATGAATTAGAGGAAAAATATGGCTGAACAAAGACGAACTAAACAAGCCCAAATTGCTCTTGTCCTCTAGTGTAAAAAAAAAAAAAAAAATGTCACTAATGGGTTAAGGACCACAGGGTTGTCCAGCTCATTGCTCCACAATGTGTTGCACCCCTCTCTGGTCTCCAAAGGGTTAAGTTCATGCACTGTGTCTGCTTCAGTTTAGGAAAAACTGCCAGTATCTGTAATGTCTACCGCCATGGTCTTAACACCCACGATTGATTGAAGATGTTCTCTTGAACAAAGGCACAAGGGCAAAAAGAATAGTGGCTGTGGTGGTACCAGGATTTGCAGAACCCATTCGGGGGGGGGGGGGGGGTCATCGGTTTCTGAACCTTTGTGGCTGTTATCCCTCTTCCAAAGCTGACTGGAGAGGTAAATCTTGGTACCATCACAGAGGCTACTAGATATTTCTGGCCATAGTAAGGTAAATGGAAGGTTTATTGGGTATAATTCATTCTCCTTTTAAGGGATAATAATTAAAATGTAAAAATATCCTATATAATAATTTGCTAGGATGTTTGTCACAAGCAGTCATGCGCAGTACAGACTGCCTGGATGTGCCACGACTGATACAGAGCGGGGTGCTCTGAATTCAGACCGGAGTCCTCTCTGCGCAGCTTCCTGGGACCGCTTGGTGAGCAGAGAGGCTCCAGGAACCAGCCGAGGCTGCCGAAATTGTACGGTGGCACTGTTGCTATACCGACTGACCAGAGTTGTCCATAGGATGGTGTAGCAACAGCACCACTGTACAATTTCAGGCCACTGAGATACTGCAACTAAAAAAAGTAAAGTTTAATCTGTAATACCTTTTGAATAAAAAACTTCTCAGCATTATGGATACCCTTGTTTTACTCAGGAGAATAACCCCTCCAATATTTATTTTTTTAAATATTAAGTATTACTATCCCTTTAACAAGTCAGAATGCCCTTTTCACTGTAGTCCAATACAGGTTACTGGTAACTCTGGGAGGTGATCCACCCCTTTAAGTAGGCAGGAACATTTCTCCAAATGTATGCAGGGGGTGAAGCCTCCCCTCCTTCCTTAGCTGCTCCCAGTCAGCTTGATGCCAGAATGATTTGTTCCTGAGTGTGTTCACACCAGGTGGAGAACATCTCTTCAGTTTTAGTATTTTATTGTTTTCTGTCAAATATGGAATACCACCATTAGGCAGGTTACCATGGCTGGCAAATGCCCTCTCCAAAGTGGATAGCTCAGCTTCCAGGGATTTTCTAGTGGATCTTATGCCCTGATGGGGGAACAACTTGATTTCAAGTACTTCCCTGGGGGATTATCCTTTGGGGTGATCCTTTCTTTGCATGGTGACCTGAAGACAGAAGACATGCAGAAGGTGAGCCACCCTTTGAGTGCTGAAGGTCCACTTGTCCCACAGTGTCCCTCTTTGGGCTTGTATTTGGGAGTTCTCATTGCGCACTCCGGCACTCATTGGGTGTTTTTTATATATACTTATTGATTGTATATAGGTGTTTGTCTGTGAGTTTTGGAGCAGTCTGTGGCTTTTTAACCCTTTGTCTGCTGGTTTGACACGTTTATTAGGGGTTTTCTTACACTTTCTTAATGGGATAGTGTTTTCTCCTCATGTACACATGTTCCATATGTGTTTTTAACCTTTTGATTATTGGGGTTAATTTTATTAAATTTTATGTTCCGTGCCTTTAAGGCGCACTTTTACCGCATAGCCGCCATTGCTCCTTTACTCTCTATGGGCTTACACTGTTTGGGACGTATCTCTGGAACCGCTCCACTTAGCGATCTCAGAGTGGGCTCATTTTGTTTGTCTTTCCTTGCTCTTTCATCCGGTTCACTAGTCAAGTGTGTTGGGGGGCTTCGGACACTGTTTTGGGGTACTTTTTGAGGAAAAACTACGATTCCCATGAGCGCTTGCTTCGCTCCTTTTTTCTGATTGGCTCCCGTCGCGGCAGCCATTTTGTGAGTTCTCATCGAGTATACTATGCAGGGACCGGACCTTCTCCTCTCCTCCGCTGATTAACCCTTCGCTTGCCAGATAAGTTTAGTTTTAAACGTTTCTGGGGTGAATCTTTAATCTTTCACACTTTAATTGGGTGATTTCTGTCAGTGGGGTATATCTGACACTGTGAGTATGTCTACTCCGCTGGAGCTTGGGACTAGACCTAAGACTAAGGAGGCTGGGGCCTCAGTTTCCCCCATTGCGCATTGCTCCTCCTGTCATTCAGGGCTGCCTAGGAAATTCTCTGGTCATTTATGCCCAGCATGCTCAGAAGGTCCTGACAGCAACCCAGGGCCTTCCAGCCATGCTATAGAGCCAACTAGGGTGAAAGAGTTCAAGGCTGCAACTAGGGACCTCAGGTCCACTCTTCAACTCTTTCCCTCTCAGGTACAGGGAGCACTGCAGGTATGGCAGGCCCCCTCTACCATCAGGACCTCCCTGCCTAAACCACAGGGGGCCCCTGACGTGTCTGATTCTTCCGAGGAAGAATTTTTGCTAGATTCTGATGCTGAGGATGGTACTGTTATTGAGTCTACCAGGTCTGTTGGTGACCCCTTTGAATGTGATCCTGAATTTTCTGCAGAGGGCCTAATTCGGGCTGTTCTGTCCACCCTCAACCTTCCCTTGAGTTAAGAGGTTCCCTCTGAAAGAGGTTCCCTCTGACCCAACTGATGTCTTTCAGAAACCGGCAAAAGCTGTTACTTGTTTTCCTCCTAACTCTACTCTGGAACGTTTGGTTTCCGATGCTTGAAAGAATCCTGATAAGTCTTCTTCAGTCTCAAAAAAGTTTGCTAAACTTTATCCCTTTTCTGAGGCTGAACTGGCTAAATGGGTTCATCCTCCCAAGGTGGATGCTCCTGTGTCTAGACTGTCTAAATCAACTGCTTTGCCTGTTTCTGATGCTTCTGCCCTGCAGGACTGGACGGATAAAAAGTTGGAGGTTTGCCTCAAGTCTATTTTTGCGTCTATTGGCACTGCTATGCGACTGGCTTTTGCTGTGGCGTGGGTTAACCGGGCCATTGGGGTCTGGACTGAGCAACTCACCAAGGCGGTCCGTCAGGACTCCTCAGTTTCAGAGCAGCTGCGTTTGCTTGCCTCCAAGTCCAAGGCTTCCAAGCCTGCTTCTGCATGACTCGCCGAACCCGGGTCCGCACCCTGCCGTGGGTGGACGTCTCCACCTCTTTCGCAGGGTTTGGGAAGCTTCCGTGTCGGACCCATGGGTTTTACAGGTGGTCTCAGAGGGTTACAGGATCCCTTTATTTTCCCTTCCCCCCCCCTTCGTTTTCATCTCACTCGTTCTCCGCAGGATGCAGAGAAACTGAGGTTGTTCTAAGGCGCTATTCAGGATCTTTTGGACAAAGAGGTCCTGGAGCCAGTGCTTCCTGGGGACATGGGTTCGGGGTTTTACGCCAACCTTTTTGTGGTATCCAAGAAGGATGGCAGGGGTTGTCCCATCTTGGATCTCAAGGATCTCAATTCCTTTGTGGTGAAGTCCCACTATCGTCAGGAATCTCTGCGCACTGTGATCGCCGCCATGTCTACAGGGGAGTTCTTGGCTTCTCTGGATCTACAGGATGCGTATCTACATATCCCCATTCATCCAGCAAGCAGGCAGTATCTGAGATTTGCCTGCGACAGGGGTCACTTTCAGTTCTCAGCTCTTCCTTTTGGGCTGACAACTGCTCCCCAGGTTTTCCAAAGAGTTCTGGGGGCATTGATCTCCGTCCTTCATCGGGATGGAGTGAGAGTGACTCCGTACATGGACGACTTGCTTTTGAAGACAGAGTCTGCGGATCTTCTTCACCAGCAGGTTCAGACCTGCATTCAGGTATTCACTCACCACGGGTGGATTGTGAACTTGGACAAGTCGGACTTGTCCCCATCTCAGAGCCTCCTCTTCCTGGGTCTGCTGTTCGACACTCAGAAGGGCATGGTGTTTCTGCCGGAGGAAGTAGCGCATCAGATTGCTCAGCGAGTATCAAGGGTCCTGGCTCTCGAGTGGATTCCAGTTCCGAAGTTGCTTTCCCTGGTGGGGAAGTTCATCTCCACGATAGAGGCGGTGCCATTTACGATGGCACACACCAGGGAACTTCAGAGGTTTGTGATCAAGACGTGCAGGAATCGTCGAGACCATCGGAAGTTGTTAGTATCTCTTCTTCCTCATGTGGAGCTGAGCCTGGAATGGTGGTTGGACCTTCCCCATCTCTTGTAGGGGAGACCCTTTCGGGTACCCTACTGGACTACGGTCACGACAGACGTCAGTCTCTCGGGCTGGGGTGCTGTCCTGGGTCGCTTCAGCTCTCAGGGGAAGTGGTCCTTGGAGGAGTCTCTTCTCTCCATCAACATCCTGGAACTTCGGGCGATTTTCCATGCTCTACGCCATTGGGAATATCAACTGGAGGACTGTCCTGTCAGAGTGGAATCCGACAATGCCACAGCCGTGGCTTACATCAACAGACAGGGCGGGACAAGAAGTCTCGCCGTGTGGCTAGAGGTAAAGGCCATTCTGTCCTGTGCGGAGGTCCATGTTTCCGCTATTTCTGCGGTGCACATTCCAGGTGTAGACAACGTCATGGCAGATTTTCTCAGTTGTCACACAGTCGACAGCGGAGAGTGGGAGCTCCATCCGGAGGTGTTCAAGCTTCTGACTCAGATGTGGGGTGTTCCTTTCGTGGATCTGATGGTGACCAGACACAACAGGAAGGTTCCAACGTTCTGCTCCAGGTGGAGGGACTCGCTGGCTCTGGCGGTCGATGCCATGTCGATTCCTTGGGTGTTTCCCCTAGCCTACATCTTTCCCCCTCTTCCAATGTTGATCAGAGTGATCCAGAAGCTGAAGGAGGAGCGTTGTCCGGTCATCCTCATCGCTCCAAACTGGCCTAGTCAGTCTTGATATCCGGACCTTCTGGCTCTGTCGGTGGCAGAGCCATTTCTTCTTCCATCTCGTCCAGATCTTCTGCTTCAGGGCTATCTTTGGATGGAGGACGTTCATCGTCTCCATTTGACGGCCTGGAGGTTGAATCCTCTATTTTGAAGAAGAAGGGGTTTTCTTCTGCTGTGGTTTCTACCATGCTCCATGCTTGTAAGCCTGTTTCTTCCAAGATCTATCACCGGGTCTGGTCGATCTTTCTCTCTTGGTGTGATGACAGGGACCTGTCTCACGATTTTCACCTTCCTACTGTCCTGGCCTTTTTACAGGACGGGGTGGATAAAGGACTCAGTCTGAGTTCTCTTAAAGTTCAGACGTCAGCTCTTTCTGTCTTTTTCCAGGAACGCATTGCTATGCTTCCTGATGTCAAGATCTTCTTCCAGGGCGTTGCTCATGTGCGTCCCGCATTTCGGAGTCCGGCTCCTCAGTGGGATCTTAATCTGGTCTTGGGAGTTCTTCAGCGTCCTCCCTTCGAGTCCTTGGCTATGATTCCTTTACGCCTTTTGACTTGGAAGATGGCCTTCCTTTTGGCCATTGTGTCTGTCCGCTGGGTGGCGGAGTTACAAGCCCTCTCCTGTAAACCTCCCTATTTGGTGTTTCACAAGGACAAAGCAGTCCTTCGCACCTCCAAGGAGTTTTTGCCGAAGGTGGTTTCCGAGTTCGACATTAATCAGGAGATTGTGGTGCCTTCTTTCTGCCCTAACCCCTCTTCTGATAAGGAGAAGGATCTCCATTTGTTGGATGTTGTGCGTTGTCTCAAGTTTTATGTGCATCGCACGGAATCCATCAGGAAGTCTGACGCTCTGTTCGTCATTCCGGAGGGTCCTAGGGCTGGGAGACCGGCATCCAAAGTGACTATTGCTTCTTGGATTAAGTCTGCTATTCGTAAGGCGTACGAATTGAGGAACAAGCATGTTCCCTTCAGGGTTACGGCCCATTCTACCAGGTCCATTGGGGCCTCTTGGGCCTACAAAAATCAAGCGTCTGCTGATCAGCTGTGCCGGGCGGCCACTTGGTCCTCTGTGCACACCTTCTCGAAGCACTACCGTGTGGATGTGCTGGCCTCGGCTGATGCGAGCTTTGGGAGGAAGGTCCTGGAGGCAGTTCTGCCTGTCTAGGATCTTCTTCTTCTGTGGTCCTTCGTGCTTCCGTACTGTTGATCCCTGTTGGCTCTAGTTCGTGTGCTGTGTAACAGTTCCTGGGGGTTTGTTTTTACCCCTAGTTGGTGTCCGTTGACACTTCTGTTTTGATGGGATCTCTGACCGGTAGGTTCATGGAGGTCCTGGTGACTTTGGGGGCCTTGCGCCTGGACCTTGCCTTCTTCCTACCTCAGGGTAACTCAGTGGTTGGACATCCCAGAGTTACCAGTAACCTGTATTGGACGACAGTGAAAAGAGGATTTTAGTCTTACCTGTTAAATCCTTTTCACTTAGTCCATACAGGTTACTGGTCTCCCACCCTGTCAAGAGACCATGCTTGGCTCTCCTGTGGCATGTTGTGGGAGTACTTCGGGGCATGCTCACAGGAGTCTTCTACCTCTTTCCTTTCTCTGGTCAGTTAGTAGGGTCACAAATCATTCTGGCATCAAGCTGACTGGGAGCAGCTAAGGAGGGAGGGGAGGCTCCACCCCTGCATACATTTGGAGAAATGTTCCTGCCTACTTAAAGGGGCGGATCGCCTCCCAGAGTTACCAGTAACCTGTATGGACTAAGTGAAAAGGATTTAACAGGTAAGACTAAAATCCTCTTGTCATGTTGCTGCCTGTTTCAACTCCGGAGGTAAGCATACTAGGTATTGAACAAAATACCCATTGTGTGCTTTTTTTATGTCTCAGATGGTAATCTCTTATTTCTTGTGTCCTTAAGTATAATATGCCAGTGGTTCTCAAGGTTTTGGGGTTTTTTCCTTTGTTTTTTGTTCCCTCGTGGCACCCCTAATTTCCATTTGTCATGTATAAAGAAAGAATGAACAAGAAGGATGGACCAGGGAAACAGACAACCCCAAACCACCCTAAGCTTGTTATAGTGAGGCACTCAAAATAAGTCCAAACCAAAACAGAAAAAAGGCAGACTTTATTCCAAAATATAGCATGAGAAATATATATATGTGTATATGAAAATCAGACAGCTAAAAACATTTAAAATAAGGCAGGCTAGTACAAAGTCATGTGTAAACTCCCTGGTAAATCAAATAAATAAATGGTGATTTAGTATACCAAATAAAGTGCGTACACTAGGTTCATATTAGAACCTCACAACAAAGTGAAAAAGTAGTAATAAACAAAACCTAAATAAGTATAAAGTGTAAAAAAAAAAAAAAAAGTAAAGTATACTTCTCATATCAGCAAGTAAGTACAAACACACAGGGAATTAGCAGAGTAAAGACCAGCCTGAGTCATCACCCAACACGTATCGCCATATGAATGGCTTCAAAGCCATATATGCAGTGATAAAGAGGTGATAAAGTGGCAATGATGTTTCCAGTTTATCACTTTTCCAATTCCAGTGTTATTCTGTAGAGCCTCTGCAGTAAGATTTCTTCAAAGATCTCAGTGCATAGGTTCTATAGAATAACAGAACTGGGGAAGTGATAAACTGGGGAAGTCCTCTCCACTTTATCACCTCTTCCTTACTGCTTAGTGAATATCCCCCAATGTGTTTTTGTAACAAAGAACTTGCAAATGATATAATTAATTTAGTAAACAAGCATAGTTGTCTTTCCCCGTTGTGTACTTGTATAATTTTGTTCCAAATATGTCATACTCTGTAAATATAAATTACAGCTTCATGTGTTACCCCATGCCTGAAGAAGGGGCCCTAGTGTCCTGAAAGCCTGCACTTTCAATGTCCTCAGCCATTAAAAGGTGTCACCTTTATATCACTCTTGTGAGTTCTTTGTTAAAAAAGTACATTGAAACCTATCTACTCTACTGGTTAACACTGTACCACCTTTTCTTCCCTTATAAATACACACAAAATCTGTCACTTTTGTCATGGCCTCCATCCTTTATATAATAATTCGCTAAATTGTGTGTAACGCCACGACATGCGCAGTACACACTGCTGCAGTCATGCGCAGTAGAGACTGTCCACACCGCGGCTCATACAGAGCTGGGCATTCCAGCTCTGTATCAGCTGTGGTGCGGGCAGTCTCTGCTGCGCGCGACTGCTCCGCAACCGGGTGGCAGTGGCACTGTGGCCCGTGTAACGGGCTGTTCAACTAGTATAATAATAAAAAAAAGTGGCAGCTTAAGCTAGAGCCCAAGGCACACCAAATCTCTATGGCTCAATGGTTGAGACGTAATGATGTATATGATTTCATGCAAATTATGAATAAGCTTCCTAGTGTTGCAGTTATTCACTGTTGAGCAGTTTAGTTATGGTACAAATCAATTTCTACTGAGCAATTCAAAATACTGGGAAGTACTGTATGTAGAAGGGTTCCAGTTAACTCAGCTGTAAAATAATAGGCAAGTCTGTAGGGAATGTGGTGCATTAAAAGTAAAATTACACTGCTCGGTTTCCCAATTCTTAATACATGTACTTCACAGCTAAGAAGAAAAGGAAATCCCATCACATGGCAAACAAAATGGCAACATAATTATACCTTAATAGCAGGTGCAGTATCCTTTTTGTGCTTTTCATACCTAAAAAAACAAATTGCCCATTTATTTTTCTTTTCCATTTATTTTAAAGTTAAAGCACTGCGTGTTGCGGGTCTTGTAGTGCTGTTTAGAAAACCGTGCTTTGTTTCCTCCCAAAGTGTTGCAGTTGCAGGCTAGACTATTGTATCGACAAGGTATAGGATATGACAAGGAAGTATTTTCATGGGTACAGGGTCTATTGAAAGGATCCCAAGTAAGCAGAGTGGGAGAATCATGTTGCTGTATGAGTTCCAGAGCCATGCATGCTACAGTTATTCAAGGTCCTGTCATTCACTTCTCATTGTCACTATCAAAGTCAAGTGAAACTTTAATGCAGCTTTAGTGGTAATCAGGTTATAGTGAACATGTGGCTCTTCTAGCTGTTGACAGAATACATCTTTCAATATCCCTTCCTGTCCATGAGGGTCTAAAAGTAAAGAAACCAGTGTAATTTGTAATAGAAAATAAAACTATAATGGAAAGTATTTGTAATCAATATGATTTTGTATTATTAGAAAAGACAGCAGTTCAATATAACTCCTATAGTGCTGGTGGGTGTGTTGGATCCCTTGACATTCAAAGAGTGAAAGTAAATACTGATGCATGCCACCATTATTGGTGAACAAATGGCAAACCCATGAGCAGTACATTTTCTCTCAAACACTCGGACATGTCTGAAGTGGAGACAATATAACTTGTACTTTGTGCTATTTGGTGCTGTGCTGTACTATAGGTGTCACTGGTTGCACAGCATTTTCCCTTTGTATGAAAAACGCCATCAATCCACATTCCGCACTATAATATAAGCCTGAGTTTACACCAGGGGTGGGAGGGTTTTCTAGCTGCTGCTGCTTCTGGAATACAGCTTCAATCATCGAATACAGGAACGTCATGGGTCCTGAAGGGGTTAAGGACCAGATGTTTGAAAATAAATAAAACACCACCACAAACAAGCACACACTTGGCACTAAATGGTTAATTGACCCTGAGGTAGTTACTAATATGGGGGGGCTGCAACAGTTACCCTGTGGATACCCCATATACATACCGGGAACTTTCAAAATTAACCGACCCTGATATTTTGTAGATATTAACCCATTAATATACGTTCCCATGTATGCCTATATCAGTACCATGTTGCAAGGGACAATATCAATCCTATGAACACCAACTGGGTGTATAATCTGCACAGCCCTCTGGTTAAACTAGAACGATAACTCCTAAATCAATTGGCCACGCCTGCGTACCGATATTCTTCGTTCACTTCATAAACCTAGATGTGACGTCACATTCATGGAGTACCGATTGGCTGGAGCTGCTGCCATGGTGACTGACTGTTGTGTGTGTGCTGTCCATCTGAGAGGCACGAGTACTGTGTATCCAGGTTAACCGGGGAAAACGAACGCCGACGATCTATTTCTCTGCGGATTCCTACTCCGGCAACTGGTGCTATGTCCCAGCAAGTTTCTGTCATGAACAGGAAGAACCTACACAAGTTAGCGGAGGCGTTGAGCAGAACCTTCAAGCACTGTAAGACCCTTGACAGTATCGTGATTTCTAAACGGGGTACCACAGGG
Organism: Rhinophrynus dorsalis; assembly: GCA_037306005.1. Classification (NCBI taxonomy): domain Eukaryota; kingdom Metazoa; phylum Chordata; class Amphibia; order Anura; family Rhinophrynidae; genus Rhinophrynus; species Rhinophrynus dorsalis. The sequence continues at coordinate 414,014,741 of CM074723.1, forward strand.
ATGTCCGTATTGGGAGGCAATGCGGTTCAAACCTGCGTAGCACTCAAATGGTTAAAGGGATAGTAATAATTCGTTTTATCTTTATTTTATTTTGTAGGCATGAAAAAAACATGAACAAAGATATAAGTCTTATCTCTTAAACCTTTATGGTTTAAGAGATATTCACAAGCAAAGTTTCCCCCTCCCGCCCCTTTTTCCTAGTGTAAGCCATCTCTTCTCAGATGTGACTCTGGTTGTAAGACCAGACAGATAACAGCAGGGGACAATCTTCTTTGTATGAAAACAATGAAAGCCCTTCCCCCCCTTGACAAGTTTTTCAGCTTTTTCCCTTATCTTAATTGAAGATTGTCCCTCTCTGCAGTCTACCTGGGCACCTCTCTTCTGATCTGGCTGAACAGGAGGGGGGGATACTTGGTGAATATCTCTTAAACCATAAAGGTTTGAGAGATAAGACTTATATCATTCTTCATTTTTTTAATGCCTACAAAATAAAATAAAGATAAAACGAAGTATTACTATCCCTTTAACATAGTATAATGGGTATCACTGACAGTGCAAGTGATGAGAATTGTAACCCAGCAGTTGCCCTTACTACTAGCCCATATGGTGTCCCATACTCGGCTGTGTCTTGTACTTAAACCCCACTGAAGAAAGGTTAATATGAGAAATGAGCAATGTTAGAAGCCTGATGTTTATAAGGGCCGTATGTTAAAAAAAATAATAATTAAGGCGTTCTGTGGCAAACCATTTACACTATGGAGATGTTAACCCCTTGAATGCTACAGCGGTTTCCATTTGCACTATAGGGGAGAACTATAAATTCCCACTGATTTAAATGGGGATTTTAACCCCTTGGGTTCTACAGGTCTCCAAGCATTCAAGGGGTTAATATTCCCATTTAAGTAAATGTGAATATATAGTTCTCCCCTATAGTGCAAAGTGTTTGCCCCAGACCTCCTAAGTACCCACCTAAGTACTCTGATGTACACCACGGACCACAATTCTCAGCAAGAGTTTCCTGCACCACTTTAGTAAGCTGTGAGCACCCATTTAGGGTGCTGCATTTGTGTAAGAGTTCTTTGACAAAACAGAATGCTGAAAAAAGGCCTATTTAAATTTATGGTGATTGTTTTTTCTTATAATGCAGCTATTTCCCCCAGCACTTTTCCAGTTGTATTTATACATACATGCCAATATTTCTTATAATGTGTGTGTTACTATTTATTTTCAGTCAGCAAGAATGAAGTGGAGTGCCTCATACGTCTTTACCATACCATAGTAGGACGGCCAATTGAGCCAAACACAAGGGGCGGCATAGACCGTAATACATTCAGAAACATCCTGCATAACACATTTGGAATGACAGACGATATGATCATGGACAGAGGTGAGAACACCAATAAAAATAATTTAAAGGGACACTGTCTCATAGTTATAAAAGCAAACTGGAGTTATTCTGGAGCAAACCAACTGGACCATAGGGGACAAATAAGAAAAACCCTATTAAATTGGGTTTTTAACCTTAGAATGCTAGAGAGATACATTGGAGACCTTGCTAGCATTCAAGGGGTTAAAAGCTTCACATGCATTGGGAATTTATGAATTTGCAATTGCTCTATACATTAGAAGTTAAATTTACGAATAATTTTAAGGGATCGTTTAACTGTTTGAATGCAAAGAGATCTCCATTTTATTGCCTTGCAAGTTTGGGAAATTTATAATTGTCCTCTATGGTGCAGTTGCTTTGCCCCAGAACAGCACCACTTTTATTATACACTAGTAATACTGGCATGGCATTGCCTGTGCAGTTAATAGTTCAAGAAGCCACTCATTAAAGCAGTGATTATTAGTGCTTAGCCCTTTCAGCTCCTAAAAGGTGTGCAATGAAATTACAAAGCACTGCTTTACACAACTCTACATCAGTGTGTCTGTGTGTGCGCACATGACCTTGAGAGCAAGCGTACATTTGTGAGAGATAGCGTGCGAACACGTGTGAGCTTGTGTTCACTGCATATAATGTTTTACGTATACCATTGTGCCTATTGCATATAGCGTTTAGCATATTGGCTACTGTCTACTGAGCACAGCAGTTTTACTACTGCATATAGTGTTTGGCTACAGCACCTTGCTTTTAGCATTTAAATATATATATATATATATATATATTATATATAGCGTATAGCGTTTTGTTATAGTGTTTAGCATACAGAGTATATCATTTGGCATATTGCATTTGACATACAGTGTACAGAGCTTTGCATACAGTATTTGGTGTATAGCTCATAGCATTTGGCATATACCGTTTGATGATTTGAATATAGCATTTGGTGAATTGCACATAGTGTTTGGCGAATAATGTTCAGAGTTTTGTGGACTACGTATAGCATATTGTGTGTGGCATTTGGCGATTCGTGTATTGTGTTTACTGTAAAGCTTTTGGCTTATACCCTTTGATGAATTGCGTAAGGGTTTGGTGTATAGCATTTGGCGTACTGCTTATAGCTTTTGCTGTATTGTGTGTAGCATTTTGCATATATCACTTTGTGTACAGCATTTGGAGTTATGCATCTGGAGTATAGCATTTGGCGTATTGCATACATGTATAACGTTTGACATATAGCATTTTGCTTGTAGCGTGTGTGTGTATTTATTGTGTGTTTGTGTTCAACTACAAATTAATGGAATGTGTTCCCTTTTAAATATCATGTTCCCATAACCAACATTTGCAGAAATTGTTTCTCAGATGCATAAACCCCAAAATGTGTCATAAACTCGCTTTTCTTTTTCCTGCAAAAGACAGCTGTTCCTGACCATTTAACTCTTGTTTCTTTATACAAGCTCCTAATAAGTGACACAAGCACTTGTTGAGATAAACAACCACATATGAAATATGTTTATGTGAAATGAAATATATAGTGATATTTATCAAAATAATTATCACTATATATATATATTATGTTTTTTAAACACAACAAGCACATGTAACTAAATTGTATCCACTTTTCAACAGAACTCCATATTCAATAAACTACAGGTGCAGTCCTGGAGCAATCCAACTGGGCAAATAAAAAGTGATTTAATTGGGGATTCTAACTCCATGAATGCTTGATGGGTCTCCAGTGCTTTGTAGAGCGCAGTGTCAGAGACCTCTCTAGCAATCAAGAGTAGTAAAAGCCCTATTTAACCCTTTCAGTGCCAGAGGGGTACGGAATGCATTGCAAAGCAATGTGTTCCATACCCCTCTGGCACTGAAAGGGTTAAGTCAGTGGGAGTTTCCTGAATTCATAATTATCCCATATAATGCCATCAGTTTCTTGAGAATTGCACCAGTTTAACTTATTGAATATGGCTCTCAGATTTAAAAATTTTATAAATTTTGAACCAAAGGCATAAAAAGTTAAGAAATGCTGACTAGGAGAACTTAATATTGACAGGGATAGGAACCCTTTTAGTTGGTGATAATGTCCCTTTAACTTACAGTAACCATTGTTGCTGTAGATTCTTCTAGTAATTTGTATATTAGCATTGAAATACATTGTCATCTTACAGTTTTCCGAGGATTTGACAAAGACAATGACAGCTACATCAGTGTAACAGAATGGATTGAAGGGCTGTCTGTGTTTCTTCGAGGATCCTTGGATGAAAAAATAAAATGTAAGCATTCTCTACATATCATTTAAAGGCATATATTAGTAGTTAAAGTCCATTTGCTGCCATTGCATAGCTCTAAATGCACTGCAAGCCCAACTGGCAGTGAAAGGATAAACATTGCTATGGTGTTGCATGAAATTATTACATTTAAAGGGACCATACAAATATTTGTTTGTTTTAAACTAAAGATTTTAATCTGATTACATTAACTATTAACTTGGATGCTAGGTGTTAACCCTTTGAGTGCCCAAGGGGTACGCAACGCATTACAGAGCAATGCCTTGCATACCCTTCTGGCACTCAGAGGTAAATGCTATAGTGTGAAGGTATTATTAAAAGCCCTACCAGTGATGTAGCTAGTCAATGAAGGACCCAGTGCAAGCATTTTTCTAATACTATACTATTTTCACAGATGCCTAATTAGAACCCATTGGGAGCTGAGGCAGAGTGGGCCTTCGTAGAACTGCAACCTCTGAATTTATGCCTCTGGCCCTACACAAAAGAAAATTTGTATGTTTTCAAAACAAATCAACTGAGGAAACCAATTGGAGAAGCACAAAAATTATCTGGGATCCAAATAAATGGGAGATTTAACCTTTTGAATGCTAGCGAGGGCTTCAGAGTGTAGCTCAGTGGTAAATGCCCTGACTACAGAGCCTGTTCAAACCGCAAGGTTGCAAGTTTGAATCCCAGCAGGGTCAACTTAGCCCTTCATCCTTCCTAGGTTGTTAACCCCTTAACGACCCTTGACGGTCATAGTACATCATGGGTCGATCTGACTGAACGACCCATGACGTACTATGACCGTCATGGAGTTCCGGGCTCCCCCCGCAGCTGCACGCTGTTCGGGGAGTCCGTAACCGGAAAAAGAAAAAAAAAAAAATGGTCCGCGGTCCTTAACTCGCGTCGCTGCGCCGATCGGCTGGTCGTTAAGGGATTAAAGGAGTAAATCATGCATTTTTATTTTCTTCTACTTCCCCAACATACATGTACAATGTCCTTTCCTAGATTGCTTTGGTGTTTATGATCTGAATGGAGATGGGTATATCTCCAGAGAAGAGATGTTCCACATGTTAAAGAACAGCCTCCTCAAGCAGCCAACTGAAGAAGATCCTGACGAAGGAATAAAGGACTTGGTTGAAATAACGTTAAAAAAGATGGTAAATATACTAGTTACAATGGGCCTTATGTACATAAAGAAAAAGTGGAGTAATTCTGGGCCAAACCAACTTTCCTACAGGGTAGGAATACAAATTTCCATTGATTATAGAGTGACTTTATAACCCCTTGTATGCTAGAGAGCTTTGGAGACCTCTCTAGCATTCAAGGGGTTAACCCTTTGCGCACCAGAGGGGTACACATTTCCAGTTTTCTAATCTTGGTCTGGTTGGCTGTACAAAAATGAAAAAAAAAAAAAAAAAATGAAAGCATTGCTATACAGAGGAGATACTACTTCTGGCTTCTGTGGCCTGAAATTGTATGGTGACACTGCTGCTACAACAGTCGCTGGACCGCTGTTATCAGTGGCAATAACCCTAAACAGACCACTGTAGAGACAGCGCCACTGTAAAGTTTCAGGCCATGGATATAATGCACCCAAAAACACCTGCTTAAGATGCAGAAACGTACAATGCCTTTGAGACCTCGCTTGCATTCAGGCCCGAATTTGTCAATAGGCAAACAAGGCACTTGCCTAGGGCGCCGGATTTTCAGGGGCGCCTGGCAAAGGCCTTGTCACGCCCACATTCCACCCCAAAGTGCATAATAAATAATGCTGTGCCACACTGCCACTTAATTTAAAAGTAACTATGCTGTGAGCAGTTGCCTGTGCTCGCTCGCCCTTCAGGGCACATGTGCAGATGAGACAGTAACATGTTCCTCATTGTACCCGTGGCTGTGCCCATGCTGCCGGGCCACCCCACTGCTGCTTCTGCATGCCACTGCCTCCAGACTCCATTGGTCTTGCCGCCCGCCGGGACCCCCTGTGACATCATCACTACGCTGCCGGGCAAAGGTGGGGCTAGGGGCGCCGGAGGGTATTGTGCCTAGGGGAGCCTGAAATGTAAATCCAGCCCTGCTTGCATTCAAGCGTTTAAACACTCACACCTAAAGGGAAATTGGATTATATAATATATCCTATACTGCAGACTGTAAGCTCTCACGAGCAGGGCCCTCTGCGCCTTCTGTTCTCCACATCTGATTGTACTATTTAATACCTCTGTATGTCTATTCCCAATTGTACAGCGCTGCGGAATTAGTTGGCTCTATATAAAGAATAATAATAATAATACCCCCAGCTAGCATCTATAAATATAAATTGTATGTAAGGACTCTCAAATATAATCCTAAACTTGCATTTTCAACGTATATATAGACTATCCTATATAGAGAAGTTTTAAGTTGTTTGTGCAGATATGCTATTGTTAACCATTTGAGTGCCAGAGGGGTACGCAAAGCAATGCGTTGCGTAACCCCTCTGGCACTCAAAGGGTTAATGTATTGAGATTAGCACCTACAGATATATTCATAAATATTGTTCCCTTAGCTCAATCCAGTTAACATTTTGAGAGCCAGAAGGGTATGCAACATACTCCTCTGGCACTCAAAGGGACAATGCAGAACTATCACTTCTTAGGACACCCTTTCAAGATTGTAGCACAAAGTACACAATATTTAAGCATGTAAAACACCTGATAATTTTTAGGTTTTAGTGTCCCTTTAAAAGGGGTGAATCCTTGTTTAAATCAATGGGAATTTTTCTAAATTATTGTATTTCCTATGGTTTGCCCCAGAATTGCACCACTTTCTCATAGTGCATCAGCCTCACAATGTGCTTTGCTCTTTTTAGAGATGCCTTACAGGCATTATTCATCAAAACATTATTAAACAGCAATGGAGTCCTCAGTCCAAACTAATTGCACACCTTGATATATTCAAATTACATTCATGTTGTAACTCTTTATGGTCTGTTATATTTTTCATTTAATAGGATTATGATCATGACAGCAAACTGTCTTTTATGGATTTTGAAAAGGCTGTGAGAGAAGAAAATCTTCTTCTAGAAGCATTTGGGCCATGTCTCCCTGACAGTAAGGTAAGGGACTTCCGTATCATGTCTACTTCCTTGAAGGAGAAGTAACATAACCTCTCCCAGATAATCCTAGTTTCCCCTATGAATTCTGCCCTTGTGCCCTTCAATCTGTGCTGGATGTCATGTCCATGGAGGTTTTGTTTTTCAACCTGAAGCAGGCAGATTGTGTGAGCCTACTTAACTCTTTAACCTTATGTGTGCCTAAGAGCTGTCCACGTATTGCAACACGTTGGATACTTCTCTGGCACTCAGAGGGTTCGGGTCTGTAGAAGTGGCCACCCCTTTAGTCTTTGAAGGGTTAAAGCAGAACTACCACCTCCACTAAAGTCGCCCTGCAATACTTTGGCAGGTGGCGACTAGCTTAGTAATCTTTATTTTACCTCTCAAAAGTGCCCACGAATAAAGTTTTCCTTAAGCTTCTGAGACCGGAAGCCAGGCAGCACTGTGGACATCTTGAATGCGTGCCTGTGCGGTCAGTCCTCTTCACCCTGCACAGGAATTGCACTGGCCGGACGCTCCGGAAGAGACTGACAGCGCAGGTGCACAGGCTGCAGTAACCTGGCCGTCAGTCTCGGAACCTTAAGGATAACTTTATTTGTGGGGACTTTTGAGAGATAAAATAACAATTACAAAGCTAGTCGCCACCTGCATAAGTATTGCAGGGCGACTTCAGTGGAGGTGGTAGTTCCGCTTTAGCCCTTCAAAGACTAGATGGGTGGCCACTTCTATGGACCCAAACCCTCTGCATGCCAGAGAAGTATCCTTCCGAGACTGACTGCCAGGTTACTGAAGCCTGCACTGTCAGTCTCTTCTGGAGCCGTCCGGGCCAGTGCAATGCCTGTGAAAGATGAAGAGGACTGACAGTGCAGGCACGCATTCAAGATGTCCACAGTGTGGGCACTTTTGAGAGGTAAAATAATGATTACAAAGCTAGTCGCCACCTGCATAAGTAATGCAGGGCGACTTTAGTGGAGGTGGTAGTTTCACTTTAAGATTACCATGCATATGGGTGGAGTTTTTGTCCTGTTGCCCTGTTAGCAGGACTGTCTGAAGAGGTTATTTCTAGGACAAAAGCACAAGGGCCATTGAGTTATTCTGGTCATAGTAAGGTAAGTGTGTGGGTGGATATTAAGATATTACGTCTCTTTTAAGAACATGGAGGTAAGTCTGTCTACAAAAAATGAGTAAGTAGGTAAAATTAGTCAACATTCCTTCACCCAAATTTTTAGTTTTTCAGTTTTTTCTTTTAATCAAGTCACTATGCTTGCCAGTGTTTTATGCATTACATATTTTTATATTTTACTGAGCTGTATTCATTATTAACACTTTAGACGTCTTCAGTGTATTGCAAAACAATGGTTACAGACATCTCTAGCATTACAGTTTAAAGTTAAAGTGAAAGTAATGTTAGAACTTAAATGCAGCTTCGATTATTCTTCATAGTTGTTGGACCATGTAGAGTGTTATTACAATTCAGTATGATGCGTAGTTCAAGAGTAACTGAACTTGTGTCCCCCTCGTGCCCCTTTTATCAATTGTAAGCCACCACCCCTCAGATGTGGAATCCAGTCATTGGACCAGACAGATCACAGCGAGGGATAATCTTCTGGCTGCGAGCGTAAGGAAAACTCTGCCCCTGGACGGTCTCTCTGTTCTGAGGAGAGCGAGCTGTTTTATGTAGATAAAAAGGGAGCGAGGGGGACACTAATTCAGTTTGAACTACAGATTGTACTGAATTGTAATAACACTCTACATGGTCCAACAACTATGAAGGATAATCAAAGCTGCATTTCTGTTCTAACATTAATAACCCTTTAGAGGGATAGTAGTTCTTATGAAAAAAGATTTTGCAATGCTTTTCATGATGCTGTATAAGAAAAGGTCCAAGGTCAGAGTAACCAGACAAGAGCAACACCATCCTTTGAGCTGGAGGAGGACATTCATGTTACTTATTTCTATGGAAACCTGGGAATCACACTGAAGTGTTCTTATCTATCAAGCAGAAGTGATGTCTCTAGATTCTCATTTCACAGCTTGTTTGTTACAATTTGAAGATGGGTGATTTGTACCCAATGAAAAATTACTTGCCTAGGAATTAATCAGCTAGAGCAACTGTCTAAATTCCACTTGGTACAAACACAACTTTATATTTCTTATTAGGTGTGCATTCATTATTATTATTTATTAAAACAATAGTACTGTCCCTGCTGGAAGCAGTCTCTTTAAAAGTTACTACATAACAAAACTGAATTCTTTGTAAGGATTAATGCATTATTTCCCATGACCTCTCCATTTGGTGGTGGTGTTGCAGTCTATAGTGAGTTCTGATTTGTTTGTAAAATGTGTTTCTTTAAAGACATTCTTAGAGGGCAGAGTGTTCCATAAACATGGGAGAATACAGGTATTAAAAATACATATTTTACAGGTATTAAAAATACATATTTCTGTACAAAAACCAAAAAAGCACATTAGTGCCATCTAATTTTGATTTTTTTTTTTTTTGTTTGTTTTAACAGTGTATCGTGGCCTTTGAACGACAAGCTTTTACAGAGGTTGGCGACGAATAGAAATATATATAATATAAACAGTCAGTAGACAAACCAAGCAATCTCAATTGTTGCAAAAAGATATCCAGATAATATTTTCACTTTATCTGAATTAATTCTAGAGGGGTGCATGCATAATTGCAGGGCAATGCATGAACACCCTCCTGACACTCAAAAGGTTTAGATAAGCCCCTGGTTTGGGTTCCATATAAATAATAAAATGTTACGGGTCTCATGCAGTGAGTAAGACATAGGTAATTATGGCGCAAACCATCTGCATAATATGGGACAAATAAACATGCCCATGGATTTAAATGAGATGTTTAACCCCTTGAATGCAAGAGATGCCTCTAATGTGTAACAAGGTAATGTTTTAGAGATCACTAGCATTTTAAATGTTAAAAGTTCTGTTTAAAGTCAATATGAATTTTATTTCCCACCTATGGTGCAGTTGGTTTGCTTCAGAATTGTTCAGCTTTTGATTTCTGCACAAGGACATACATGGCATAAAATGAAAAGGCATTAAAAAGAGAACTGTTTTACTTAACTCCTTGAGCGCCAGAGAGGTATGCAACACATTGCAGAGCAATGCGTTGCGTGCCTCTCTGGCACTTAAGGGGTAAAAGTGTAATAAAATTTATGTAACATCCACTACAGAGTACTTTTTGTAATAATAATAATAAACATAACACTGTTATACAGAGGGAAAAGCAAAGTTTTGCATTCCTTTATTGCACTCAAATGGCTATTCAGTGCACGGCTGGCCATCATACAGGAGACCCTCAGTGTGCATATAGAGCCAATATCTTATTTGGGGCATACTGCTTCAGCATTCAAACATCCACACCATCAACAAAGTTGGACAGAACAGATACAGATGAACTGCAGTTGTGGTTAAATTCTGCGCCTTTGCTTTTTTGGAGCGGAGGCTTGCGTCTCCTCTGATACTCTCTCAGGCGTGGGCATCATAGTTGAAGAAGAAACCTATGGAAACATTGTTTATTAGGATCCTTTATTTGTAAAGGGTTAAGTCCTGTACATTGGGGATACAATAAAATAGGATATGTATTAGGGTTGCACCGATACTGGTATCGGTATCGGTGCCGATACCAGCATTTGCGCGAGTACTTGTACTCGCGCAAATGGGCCGATGCCAGCACCGATACCCTGTGTCAGGGTCAGTGCTGCAGAGAGGGAGCCCGGGGAGCTGCTCACAATGCTCCCCGGTCACCTCTCTCACTCCTGCAGAGTCGGAGCATTGCCGTGGGTTACCATGGCAACGCTCCGACGCTGACCTCTGCCGGGGCTCGCGAGAGAACAGCGAGCACCCGGCAGAGGAGAGTAAAGGAGGCAAGATGGGGCAGGGGATGGTGAAAGAGGCACACAGTGGGGTCAAGAGGGAGAAAAAGTCAAAAGGAGGAAGGATCAGGAGACCAAAGGAGGGGGCCAAGAAGAGGCAAAAGGAGGGGTGATCAGGAGGGAGAGAGAGGCAAAAGGGTGAGTCAAGGAGGAGTGGGAGAAAGGGGGATCAAAAGCCAAGACAAAAGAAGGGGGCTCAAGAGGGGTAGAATGAAGCAAAAGGTGGGAATCAAGAGGGGGAGAATCAAGAGGTGGTGTGTGTGTGTGTGTGTGTGTATATATATATATATATATATATATATATAAAAATAATAATATTTTTCAAGTACTCACAAATACAAATTACCAATACTTTTTTTTTGCGGTCATTTGCCAGTTTTCCAAGTACCTAAAACATGTACGTACTTAGAAAACTGGCAAATGCCCGCAAAAAAAGGTATCGGTAATTGGTATCGGTGAGTACTTGAAAAAAGTATCGGTACTCGTACTCGGTCTTAAAAAAATCGGTATCGGTGCATCTCTAATATGTATGTAGAAGTGTGCTCGTTTGTGAGTGTAATATATTAGTCAAACACAAGGAGGGAGATGCACTAAAGCAGAGATCACATCTCCAGGTCCTATGTTATTCTATGGAGCCAATGCATTAAAATTTCTTCAGCTTTTGATATCTTAGTGCACAGGCTCCATAGAAAAAACAGGAACTGAAGAAGTGATATCACTAGAGAAGTCATCTCCACTTTATCATGTCTTGGTGCATAACCCCAAAGTTGTCCTAATAAACACAATTCAAAGTGACAGTTGGAACAAGAGTGAAACAGAAGTGTAGTTATTGGTGATATAAAGAAAGTCAGTTTAACCCCTTAGGGACCCTTGACGTACCAGGACCGTCACGGTCCTTGAACTACTCAAGGACCGATGACGGTCATGGTACGTCACGTACTTTTTACTTACAGCGCTCTACCGGGAGCGCTGTAAGTAAAAATAGGGCCTGAAATAGACCGCTCCAAGATCGGAGCGATCTCTTTCAAGCCCCATAGTGATGCGCCAATATGTACCGGTGCGTCAAAGTGCCCCTATGCGGTCGTTATGGGATGGAAATGTCCCATAACCTCCGGTCCTTAAGGGGTTAAATAAACACAAACATTTCCCAATAATAACACACAATTGACTTGCTACAGGAGAAAAATCCATACTAGCGTCTGAATTCTGTCATTGCTAAACTCCACCTGCTTCACTAATGAGATCTATGGCAGGCTCATGTATTCTGCCTTTTCAGTTGCAAAAGTCATGTCCGCCTCCATGGACATGATATCAGGACTGTTAAAGAAGTTCTCTTGTGATCCATGACACAAGGGCAAATATTTACAGTGGCCGTTAGGCTTTTTTTTTTTTGTTACCATTATGATAAGTGTGTGACAGTGCTCTCTCTAGGAGGTGTTATTCTTACTTTAAATACCAAGAAGTGACTAATCTTCATCCTGCTTTTCCTTATCAACACTGCTAAATGTGCACAACACAATGATTTCGCACGTAGTTTCTCCCTGTTCTTTACACAAATGGTGCTGAGGTTGTCATTTATTTTCACATAGACCAGGTATGCCAAACTCAAATACAGTCGAGAACCTCATTGGAATACTCGACATTTCCCACCAAATAAATATACAGATGTGTATAAATTTAACTACATGAGTATATTAGATCACCTGATATTAATCCAATTCATGCCATACCTTGTTGGAAAGGGGGAAATCTCTTCTTTCCAGCAAGTGTACATTCCACTTTCTAGGATGCAGGGATATGAGTACTGTTAGAGCTCCCCTCTGCCTCCATGCACTTAAATGCAGTGCATAGTGGGAAAAAGGACCTTTATTATATGCCACTGCACGTGTGCAAGATGACATCAATTGGCCCCACCGGTTCCACCAGTGGGGTTGAAACAACCCTCAACTGGTGGTTCTGGTAAGTAACTAGGGGGTAGATTTAAAGCCAGCCGTTAACATAGCTGGTAGGGCCAAAGTGAATACCGGCTGTTAAACTAACATGTTTAATGTGGTATTAAAGGACCTACCAGCTAGAACTCCAAAGGACGTTAAGCCACAAAAACAGTCTTTTAACAATATGACATTGTGCATTTAGTTCCCAAAACGCTGCTAAAAGCAACGATATTGGGAACTTAACAGTGAAAAACAATTAACTACTGGTGCTTGACATATTGCCAACCACCGCTTGTTAACTGATCCATGTTACACTTACCTGTCATCCACTGTCCTTCTGTCTTCTCTTCTTACTTCTGCCTTCTCTTCAGTCTTGTCTCCTCCCTGTAAAATTAAATAAATGTATTAAAATTAAGCATGACCGAATACATTCCAGAACCCTTTGAGTGGCAGAGGGGTACTCAACGCATTGCAAAGCATTGTGTTGTGTACCTCAAAGTCACTCAAAGGGTTCAATATTAGTGCTCCATAAATATACCCATATATGCCTCCATGTAATGGCCTGAAGAATAAATGCCAGTGAATAAAGCTCCACATATACATAAATCAATGCAATTCATTAATGCCCAAAATTCAACTTGGCTTTTAACTATGTCTCTGCCGCTTGGAGCGTCCGCAAGGGCGGTGGCAACAGAAATGTCCCATGACGCTCCTTTGCGGATGTGTACGGGCCGATGCCCGTAACACACTGAGGGCATTTGAAGTGAGCCTGCCTTTATATATGGGCAGGCTCACTTCAATTGCCCTCACTGCATTGGCTGGGATGTTCTTCACATCCCAGCCAATGGCAGTGAGGGCAATTGAAGTGAGCCTGCCCATATATAAAGGCAGGCTCACTTCAAATGCCCTCAGTGTGTTACAGGCATTGGCCCGTACACAGCTGAAGAGGAGCGTTGTGGGACATTCGTGTCTCTGCTGCCGCCCTCGCGGTCGCTCCAAGTGGCAGAGACACATAGTTAAAAGCCAAGTTAAATTTTGGGCATTAACGAATCGCATTGATTTATGTATATGTGGAGCTTTTTTTATTCATTGGCATTTATTCTTCGGGCCATTACATTGAGGCATATATGGGTATATTTATGGAGCACTAATATTGAACCCTTTGAGTGACAGTGAGGTACGCAACGCATTTGCATACCCCTCTGCCACTCAAAGGGATCTGGAATGTATTTGTTCATGCTTGATTTTAATACATTTATTTTATTTTACAGGGACAAGGCAGAAGATAAAAGAAAGAAGACAGAACAGGAGGACCAGCATGCTGAGGACTAATGGTAAGTGTTAATGCAATGCTGCTTTACTTAGTCGAGTTAACCCTATGAATGCCGGCGGGGTAATTATACCCCACTGGCACTCATAAGGTTAATCCTACTAACTTTGGACAGGTTTTAGGTACTTTGGATGTATTGATATGGGGCTTAGGGCCCAGTATCAATACATCCACTGTGGACATTGTTGTTTTTTGCCAGTTAAAGGGATAGTAATACTTCATTTTATTTTGTAGGCATTAAAAAAACATGAAGAATGATATAAGTCTTATCTCTGAAACCTTTATGGTTTAAAGGGATAGTAATACTTAAAATGTAAAAAAAAATATGTTGTAGAGTTTATCCCCCTGAGTAAAACAAGGGCACTCCCACTGCTGAAAGGTGTTTCATTCAAAAGTTATTAATTTTCAAAGTTGAATTTTTTAGGTGCAATATCACAGTGGCCTGAAACTGTACAGTGGCGCTGTTGCTACACCATCCTATGGAGATTTATGGTCAACTGACCAGAGCTGTCCATAGGATCGTGTAGCAACAGCGCCATTGTACAATTTCAGGCCACTGTGATTTTGCACCTAAAAAATTCAACTTTGAAAATTAATAACTTTTGAATGAAACACCTTTCAGCAGTGGGAGCACTCTTGTTTTACTCAGGGGGATAAACCCTACAACATATTTTTTTTTACATTTTAAGTATTACTATCCCTTTAAGAGATATTCACAAACAAAGTATCCCCCCCCCCTGTTCAACCAGATCAGAAGGGAGATGCCCAGGTAGACTGCAGAGAGGGACAATCTTCAATTAAGATAATGGAAAAAGCTGAAAAACTTGTCAAGGGGGGGGGGGGGGCTTTCATTGTTTTCATACAAAGAAAATTGTCCCCTTCTGTTATCTGTACTGTCATACAACCAGACTCACATCTGAGAAGAGATGGCTTACACTAGGTAAAAGGGGCGGGGAGGGGAACTTTGCTTGTGAATATCTCATAAACCATAAAGGTTTGAGAGATAAGACTTATATCATTCTTCATGTTTTTTTAATGCCTACAAAATAAAATAAAGTTAAAACGAAGTATTACTATCCCTTTAACAGCTGCGTTAGCTGGCAAAAGATCCTATACAGGACTTTACGGCTAATAAAACTGGGTCTTAAGTTTTGTGAGGTAAGCGAGGTCCGTATCGGGTTTTTTTCAGCTAACACAGTGCTTTAAATGGCAAAATGGAGCGTTTTGTCCCGTAAAAAAAAAAAAACCACAAAAACACACATTAGTGTAGCGGCCAGCATACTGGATGAACTGCCATTAGCAGTTCATTCCATGTCCCTTTGTATGGCTTCCTACACGTTAAAACACCCATTGGTGTTTTTTTTACTTAACGGCTGCCTTTAAATCTACCCCAAGATCTCCTACAGATACAACTTACAGCTGAGCACATCACGGGCAACATCCCAAGCAGGTATAGAGGGTCTGCTAAGGATATTGCCTATACCGTTTTTAGCAGGTAAGTGGTTAAATCAGTGGACATTATGCCATGCATGAAGTATATGAACAAATACAGAAACATACCTCTTTTAGTTTTGTCCTAATTACATCTGCAGATATATTCAGAGAAATGTCATCCATATCTAGTTTTGGAATTTCTGGCAGCTTTGGCCCAATTAGAATCTCCTGACTGTTTGTTGTTGACCCATACAGAGCATGGGCAGAGCTTTGTTCTCTCTTTTTCTGTCTCTCTTGCAACTGAGTAGTCCTAGGCTTGAATCTCACAATACTATCACCTGGGCCATTCTGTCTCCTTTGTGCTTGGTAATCCTTTTTATGGGTTTGCAATGTCTGTTCCATATTGCTGGATGAAGGGATCTGATGAACATTGCCTTGAAATGTATCTCTGTTGGTATCCTTATGTAATACAACTGAACTGTGAACAAGGTCATGGGAAAGAGAAGATTTACTACATGTTGGAGGGTTAAAGTTTTCCAGAGGATCATGCAAAGCATCATTGGAAGTGTGTGCAGGGTACACACTAGAGTAGGGATGTCCAGTCTGGTAAGTTTGATGAGAAATTGCAGAATCCACTTGCTTCTTCTCTGCAACAGGCCAATCTTTAAGGGAAAGCACATTTTGTCCATGTTAAATTACCCAAACACAGAGCAATCTTGGTCATAACTAGCCAGCAATTTGATTGACACATACACACACACACCTCTATATGAAGGCAATTTGAACTCTCGATGATTAGAGTGAGTGTGTGTGAGGCTTTGAAGATCAGGTGGGAACTGCTCAATCTAATAGCCCCACAGACAGTTTGCTATGATCTAATGCCATACACACAGAAATCTATCTGATCATTTGCAGATCAAAAGTTTCTAAACAGACAGATCAGCTCAGATAACCATTTTGGTCAGCTTAATCTGATCAAGCTGACCCACACATTGTGGCCAATCAGTTTGTTGTTTTTTGTTTTGTTTTCACCACACTGGGCAGTTCTGAATGGCCAAACAAGCCTTCTTATAGGCACAAATGCATAAACACGTTTATCTTTGTTGGAAGATAATATTGAAGTATTAAATAGCTCTTTAACCAAGTATAAAGAATTAGAACATCTGCTTCCAACACAGATAGGTGGTGGAACAACGCAGAAATTTTCCAGTTTGGCATTAGGAAGTATTTTTTCTCTCCCACGCGTAGCAAAATTGTAAATGGCTCCACTTCCTTTGGATCAGCAAAATGAATCATAGCAAAGAATGAACTTAATGGACTTTTGTCTTTCTTTCAGCCTCATTATCTATGTAACTGTGAGCCTTAAGCAGAAACTACGTAAAAAGCTAAAGATGTGAAAATCTGGAGCAAACCAAATGCACCATTTGGGGTGGGGATAAAAATTCCCACTGATTTAAATAGTGTTTTTTACCATTGAATGCTACAGAGGTCTCCAATACACTGAGATGGGGACCTATCTAGCATTAAAATAGTTAAAGCCTCTTTTAAATAATGGAAATTTAGGAATATTTTCCCTAGGATGCTCTTGGTTTCTTCCAAAACAGGTTATCTTTTAAATGTAAAATAAATAAAATGTGTATGTAAAAATTATTACTTTGCCACTTCACCTTGTATGGCTCTAAGACAAGGCTGGGCAGACCTAGGCCCTTCAGCTTTTAAGGACTGCAATTCCCATATTAAGGAATACTGAGAATTGTAGCCCTGAACAGCTAGCGGGCCTCAGGTTGCCCATCTCTGCTCAAAGATGTCATATTGTTAAAAGGAATTGTGTTCACTGCTGTATTTATTGACTACAAAGCTATGTGCTGATTGGTTCACAACAAAGCCAAAAAGAATGTACCAATAAAATCTGATCAGAGTCTGTGGCAAAAGAAAAGAAAGGAAATTAAATTGCCTGATCAGGTTGATCAGCTTGGATGCAGCCCTTGGTATGTACACACTTCTTCTCTCACAAAAATGACCTTGCCAAATGGCAGAATGAGAAAAGCATGAAAAAAGGAGGGGCTCATAGGGTTAATATCTTCAAAGATCACACTGAGCAAAAAATAAGCTATAACAATATTTTACTCACATTTATAGATTGCCACAAAAACATGATCATGCAGCCAAATGAACAAATGAGGGATATTGTAACTGGCCAACACTCAGATGTCTTCACAGCAGCTGTTCCCCAACAGTATCAGCAATGAGAATAAACAGAAACAAGTACCACAGAAGTAAAGCAGACTCTCTTCAAATAGAAATAAACCATTTGGCAACAAAATGTGACAATTAAATGAAGTTTACTCTCAAAAAGTATTCATGTGGTTGATAAATGGGACAACCATTATACGGCAACAGGGGCCAGGATCAGGTAAGTCCGGATCACAGGAATCCTTATTAACTCTGAGTGCCAGAGAAGTGCACAGGTGATGCAAAGCAATGCACTGTGTACTCTGCTGGCATTCAAAGGGTTATTATATTGGTGATCAGCCAACCTATAAACTTATACACATACCACTCTTATATACCGGCATGTGTGTATAAGGGAGGTCTGATTGTGGCGGTGGCTTCATTATGGCCTATGCCTCCTCAAACATGTTGAAACAGGCTTTTTAATGTGGATTTTTGTTGTTTGTTTTTGTAATCAATAAAAATTTCAAATTTCTAGTCTGGCTGATCACCATTATTTTAATAAGGACTCCTGTGATGCAGAGTTTGCTGACCAGGGACAGGTTAACCCCTGTTGCTGCATACCGGTAGCCCCATTAGTCAACCATGTGTACATTTGAAGAGCACCCCCTTCTCTTCTGTGGTACTAGTTTGTTCCCACTTGGCAGCAACAGATGATAGTCCCCACTTATTAATGACTCATCACAAACCTTTGTCAAATGTTGCTCTGGCTACAAACTTTCTCCTTTCTTGAAGTTTGGCTCGGGTCTCTTCGACAGTCTCAAATTCTGGGGCATAACAGATATGAAGCAAACCACCAAAGAAGCTCCGCTCATCTAGTTTCCTTTTGGCAACTCTAAAATGTGTTAAAATTGGAAAAGCAGCATATTCTTAGTTGTACAGAGGTTTAGTCAAAATAAAAATGGATTTTAGAAAAATCTAAACAAAGTAAAGTTTTTGCTAACTGACCCTGAAATATATTCAGGGAACAGCACAGAAAATAATCTTACTTAAAAGCTTGGCTATGCTTCCCTGACTACTAGTAATGTACTCTGGTAGGTTAGGGGTTAATACTCTTCTAGACGCTTAACCCATCCCATGCTGATTCTCAGAGGGTAGTGTAAAGACTGCACAACTGGCTGTGATGGACACATTTCTGTACTTCTCAATCCACACAGCACTAATGAGATTGAGCAGTGCCGGGACTTTAGCACTGCTCATTCTAATTTTTGTTAGACTTTGAGAAGTTCAGAAGCTTAAGAGCTTAAGTGGACCAGACTTCACCCTTCCTGCAAAGAGTCAGAATGCCAACTATAAACCCCTGACCTAATGGAGCACTTTAGTGTTAGTCAGGGACACATGGCCAAGCTCATAAGTTAGATTAGTTCTTGGGTATATTGTTCCTTTAAGTCTAAATGGACCATATGTTTAAAAGCCAAAAGTGGAGAAATTCTGGGACATTCAAATTTGATGGGGGGACAAATAAAAAAAAACAGAACAATTTAGATGAGGCTTTTAATCCCTTGAGTGCTAGAAAGGTTCTAACACCCATCTAAATCGAGGGACATTTTTACTGGCTCCTCACAGTGATGCTGGATTTATACATATGCCACACAGAATTTGAAGGCAGCTAAGAATCAATCAGTGCATCTTGTCTGCACATTACTTTCAAACCTTCCAGTACTAAAGTCAGTTACTATATCTTTTCACTTCTGGTGTTTAATAACTGAAGCACAAGATTACTACAGCCTTCACTAAGCAAATCTGGTCAGGTTTATCACAGTAACTACACAGGCCATGGCCAGAGCTAGAAATGCAGCCATTATTGCTTATGAATGTCCATTTCCATTACTGCTAGGCAAAGCTGATCACAAAACCAGAATATTGTGGTTATGTAAATGAAGTACTTATTTCATATCGCAATGAACTGTGCATATCATTTTGCAAATGAATAAAAAGCATCAGATGTATGTGCAGCACTGCTCCCCTTCTAAATTTCAGACAAGGAAGTTTGGGTCGTATACAATTCTGAGGCAAACCAACTGCACCACAGTGGACACATAAAAATCTTCCAGATGGCCATTAATTTAAATAAGGATTTTCAACCCCCTGAATGCTATCTAAGTCTCGCAACACATTGTTTCACCATGTGTAGGAGACATCTATACCATTCAAGGGGTTGAAAAATCAAAAGTTACTTCTAAATCCACTGGTATATTTATTGTCCCCTGTGGGGAAGCTGGTTTGCGCAGAACTGCGCCACTCTACTTTTATACACAAGGCCCTAGATTTGAAATGTGAATAAATGGAGCATCAGGGTTTTTTGTGGGGGTACTCCATACCGGTGCTTCTTTTTCCATACTTAAACAAATGCTTTATCCTATGTGACACCATACTCTTCAAAATAAATGAAAAAGCATATATTTATTATCTAACCTTGCACTCTGTAACCTCTGAAATTTAATGAGATACGCCTCTGTGAACTCTTCTGCAGGATATTCATGTAAAGCATTGTACTCTTCTATGGCCCCATAGAGTGCAAACTGTTGAACAAGCTCATTCATAACTCCTATTGCTGGCACGCCCTGCACCAACAGGTACCGAGATTCTAAATTCACAGTGTACACCTAAAAAATAAAAGCAAACACATTAACCAAAACCATATAAGATAACAGCTTATATATATATATATATTATTATTATTTTTTTTTTTTTTTTTTTCCTTTTGTGTCCCTATTCCAAGGCATAGGAAAATGGGTTTGTCTCTTCTCTCCATCTGGATAGCACTACCTGACACACCACTGCGAGGTCTGAAAATGATTTAATCTAATTGTGGCTTCCTCCACATGCTGGTTGCAGATCGCTGACAAGGGAAGCAGATTCAATGAAGGGGAGGGCAGTCGATGCTTTGCAATACATATAATGCCCCTCTTGAACTGACTTATTGTTGATGACATCTATTTGAGGCTAAGACATGTGGATTTTGATATAGAGGAGTAAATGGGAGGCTTATTGCTGGCATCTATATAGGTTAAGATGTGTGTCTGTTTTTAAGACAAGCTATAAGAGAGGCTGTGTGTCTGACTGAATGAACATATATGCTGCAGTTGGTTCGCCCCCTTCCTCCTCCTCCTGCGTCATGTACTGTGTCCACTGGAGTTGGTTGAGGAGGCAGGGGGCTCCTGAGGCATATACTATGTCTGTTGCACTTGGTTGATTTGGTTAAGGAGAACCAACAAGCACGTATATTGTGGTCATCAACCACATCCCACTGGACACAGAAATAGGGAGTTTTGCATAACTTCACCTTTACAATGTCATGGGGCGTGGCTGACAGCAAACCAGAAATACTTTGCTATATAACAACTGTGTAATTGGAGTGGAAAATAAATCCCATCAAGGACTCTTAAAATTCTACTGCTGGCTTCTGAATTGTGTGGAGTATTTTATATGCACCCATTATTTCGCTCCTAAAACTCCTAGCTGGCTTCTGAACATTTTGCCCCCTCCAAAGTTCTTTTTATATGTATCTACCCATGTGGAATCTCTTCTGCCACCAAAAACAGATCTTCGTTTTGTGGTTATATGACAATGATATGACATTAAGAACAGTGCAGGTTTTTCACATGCTTTCATATAAACACAGGTGGCTGTGCCTCGAGCACAGGTAAATAAACACTGGAATATTCTCAGAAGAAGCCCCAGCCTCTTGCACTAGTCAGGGAGGGGTGGGCTCAGAGGGATCTCTGCAAGCTGCATTAGTCAGAAGGGGCATTGTTAGGTACTGTTTGAGAGAACTAAAGCCCCAGGTCTTTTGCCAGCTTGGGGCATGTAATTACTGTGCCAATCTCGCTTAAGTAAATTTATTTTAAGAAAAAACGAATATATTTTTCTAGGGCTTAAATTATTAACTCTTTTCTTCAGCTTCTCACTCCTGTTAAATTAGCGACATGAGCAAGGTATGTTGATGCAACTCTTAAGACTGCAACATGAAACTCTCGCCCTGTTGATACGGGTGAGATTCTCATGTCGCCATTTTCTTCCCGGGGACATGGTTAATGTACTGTTTAGTTGCTCTCACAATAGTGTGCGACATTTTAAAAGGATAAAGGCAGCTATTTTAGTCAAAATTTGAAACTGTTGCAAAGTGATGAAGCCAGTATTATGAATTTCTATAAAGAACTGTGGTTAGTAACACCTCTCCCATAGAATGAATAGAAAAACTAGTTATGTACCAGGCGAACTGTGGGTATACAATTTTTTATTCAGCTGGAAAAGCTCTAACATTTTTTTCTTACTAAAAAGGTTCACTCCTCCTGTAACATAGTATTGAAATTGGGCTGCATAGTGCACTATAAGTTAGGTTGGCCTAAACCACTGTTATGTTTTAGGGTTGCACCGATACCGATGCCAATACCGGCATTTGAGCGAGTACTTGTACTCGCGCAAATGCAGCCGATGCCATCACCGATACCCTGTGTCAGGGTCGGTGCTGCAGAGAGGAGCCCGGGGAGCTGCTCACAATGCTCCCCGGTCGCCTCTCTCCCTCCTGTAGCGTTGCCGCGGGTTACCATGGCAATGCTCCGACTCTGACTTCTGCCGGGGCTCGCGAGAGAACAGCGAGCACCCGACAGAGGAGGGTAAGGAAGGCAAGATGGGGCATCGAGCGGGTGGTGAAAGAGGCAGAGAGGGGGTCAAGAGGGAGAAAAAGAGGCAAAAGGGACTAAGAAAAAAAAAAAAAGGCAAAAGGAGGAAAGATCAGGAGACAAAAGGAGGGGGACCAAGAAGAGGCAAAAAGGAAGGGAGATCAGGAGAGAGCGAGAGAGGCAAAAGGGTGGGATCAAGAGTCAAGGAGGGGGAGAAAGGGGGATCAAAAGGGAGAGAAAAAGCCAAGGCAAATGGAGGGGGCTCAAGAGGGGGAGAATGAATCAAAAGGGGGAGAAAGAGGCAAAAGGGGACAGTCAAGATGTGGTGTATGTATGCGTGTGTGTGTGTGTGTGTGTGTGTGTGTGTGTGTGTGTGTGTGTGTGTGTGTGTGTGTGTGTGTGTGTATATATATATATATTTCAAGTACTCCCCGATACTTTTTTTTGCGGTCATTTGCCAGTTTTCCAAGTACCTAAAGTACTTGGAAAACTGGCAAATGACTGCAAAAAAAAATTATCGGTAATTGGTATCGGTGAGTACTTGAAAAAAGTATCGGTACTCGTACTCGGTCTTAAAAAAATTGGTATCTGTGCATCTCTAGTATTTTTGGAATTTCCCAGTCTTTTATGATCCTTGCAACTCCCCTGCAAGTCGCTGAGAAATATCTTACGTGGAAGCCCTGCCAGCCTCACTAATCTGAGGAATGTACTCAGCAGAACCCCTGTAAACTGCACTAGTCAGTAAAAAATATACTTAGTTCAAGTTACACTAGTTGGTGAGGCATGCATTCAGAGGGAGCCCCTGCCAGATGCACTGGTCAGAAAGGGATGTGCTCAGTTCCAGCACTGGTCACAGAGAGGTGTGTTACGTGGGAGACACAGTATGTTGCAGTAGTCCGATGTGCTCAGTTAGCTCAGCAAACTGCACTGGTCAGCACATAATGTGATCAGTAGTAGCCTAAGGCAATTCATACTAGTCACTGGGGGATGTTCTCAATGGGAGCCCTAAACAGTGCACTACTCAATGTCAGGGCCGGATTAACGTAGGGGCTGAGGGAGCTGCAGCTCTAGGCCCACAACTGAGAATAAGCCCAGGCTGCCCAGCAGCCCCCATAGCCGCCATACATATCGAAAGGCTTAAGCGCCTTAATGTCTGCCAAATGTTTTTTTATTGTGTCTCCCCACTGCCCGCACTGATGACAGCCGGGACCGTGTCACAAGCGGAGATGCCACGTGGAGCATACTGGTGTTTTTCTTCCTCTGTTCTGAGGCCAGTGCAAGTTTAAAACTGGCGCCCAGACTGAGGAAGAAAACCCCAGCATGCACCACGCGGCGTCTCCGTGTGTGACACGGTCCCGGCTGTCATCACTGCGGGCAGTGGGGAGACACAGTAAAAAGCATTCAGCTTTTATTTAAAAATTGCGCTATTGCGCCCCCCCCCCCAAAAAAAAAGCACTAGCTAGTGATGGATATGCTCAGGGAGAGTCCCAGCAAGCAGCACTAGCTAGTGATGGCTGTAGCATGTGAGAGTCTCATAAAGCTGCACTAGTTAGTGATGGCTATATTATGCGAGAGTTCAAGAAAGCTGCACTAGTTACTGATAGCTATAGTATGAGAGACTTCAAGAAAGCTGCACTAGTTACTGATGGATATAGTATGTGAAAGTCCCAGAAATCTGCACTAATTAATGATGGATATGCTCAGGGAAAGTCTCAGAAAGCTGCATTAGTAGGATGTATTCAGTGGAACCATGTGTAAGCTGTAGTAGCGAGTTGTATTCACCAGGAAACCCTTTAAGCTGCACTAGTGTAATGTGTTTACTAGGAGACCCTTCAAGCTGCAGTGGAGGATTTGTTCACTGAGAGTCCCTGCCAGTTACAAGCAGGTGTGATAACTGGGAGAACGTACACGCTATCATACTGGGCTGTGTAACCGGGAGTCTTTTTGTGAGATGCAGTACTCGGGTGGGCAAGAGTCCATGCAAGCTGCCTTGGGGTACGTTAGAGGACTCCTCTACCAGCTGCAGTAGAGAGAAGAGTTCCCTGGGAGATTTTGCAAGCTGCATTATTGACGTGTACTCAGCAAGAGCCCCAGTAAACTGCACCAGTGGTGAATGCTCCTAAGTGCGAGTTCAGTAGGAACCCATGCCTAGCATGAAGATGGATGTAAGCAGTATGATTCACACTCACTTTGACAGCCCTCGGCCTCCGTCCGTCACGGTACTTGGCTCGCGAAGCACAAATCCGTCGCTGCTCATGGTGCTGGTGAGCCACCACCTGTAACTGGACATCATCCGACATCTTTCTTCTAAGAAGTCTCTACCATACCAATCACTTCCTATACTATTATTTGCGTCCAGTAAACATCCCTACACCAAGAGGCCTGTTACTCCAAACCCCGCCTCACCAACAGCAAAGGTCTGATTGGACGGGAGAAACCATTCCTCTTACTAACCGGGGGTTTAGGGTGCTCTTGAACGAGCATATAGTACAATGCAGATATCTTTGAGGTCATGCATTGTCCATTATTACTCGAATCACGTTATTTTATATGTAATAATGAACTGTCACTTCGGCCTAAGCGACTGTAGCTCTGTGTAAATTACACGGAAAGAGCAATAACCTTCCCCGATCATCTTCCTGCTTTAGAACGCAAGCATCGATCCGCTGCTGTGCGCTCCGGTGAGGAGTAAGATGTTGTGACCTGCAGTGTTAGTGATGATTGGCGGGGCTCCAGCTGGGGCAGCAGTGACCCTGACTTTCACTGGCACTAAGGACTCCTTTCTGCGTCTCACCCCTGAGCTCAGAGCGCAGCTCCGCCTGGAGCAGGTAAACAGCGCCACACACTCTCTCACCTCTTAGGCAACCTGTGGCTCCCAACCTGCTGTTGGACTTTAATTCCCATCAGTCCAGCCTGCCATTTGGGAGTCGTAGTAAAGCAACACCCAGCTCCCTCATTCCACAATGTACTAATTAATGTATTATGTGCCTCTTAACTAATGACAGGTGTCACTCACTGAGGCTGGTATATGTAGAAACGTGGTGCACCATAAGTAATACAAATACAAACTCCAATTTATTTAGGTGTTAGTTTTAACATATTGAATGCTAGAGATGAATCCAAAGCATTGTGAAGCAATCGGTTGGAGTTTGTTACCTGTTGTATAGCAGGTTTGCACAACATTTTGTACGTCAGCTTCAGTGAGTGCCCCGAAAGTGGTGGCCTCTGCCTCCGGTGGCAGAATTAGGGGAGGTGGCCCTTTCTGTTGGTGAGCTGACGGTTTTCTACCATTTCCCCGTATTATCTATTCTCATATAAAGTACATTTAACTATTATTGTAATATTTTCATTCCTACAAATGCATTCCTTATATCTGAACGCTCTTTGCGTAGGACGCCCGTCTGATACGCAAACGATTAAGAGGAGGGTGGATTGTAATCGGGGTTATGTTTCAATAGGTGCCACCCTTGATTTGCCTAAATTGTCAAGCAGTCTTACACCAGCGCTGGGTGTAGCTAGGATTGATTTGTTTTGGTGATGTTCATATAGGTCGGCACAAGGCGTACCCATGGTCATTTATTCAAAGTTTTCATTCAATAATCTAAAGCTATGGACAGCTGGATAAATCAGTATGAGCCCAAATGGGAGGGCATACCTACCTGCCTACCCTTTGCTGTGTCCAGCCCCTGGCCCCATTCGCTTTGGGTACTACACCATCTTTTGACAGTTGTTGCTGTCCAGTCCCCCTGAAACCTGTCACCTATTGCCCTATTTGTATTCTTATGTCCACTTTATGTATAAATAAAGTGATGCACTACTGGAACAAATAAATTGCACTGTAGAGTATAAATGAGCATTTTGAAAATGTTCATTGCTTTTTGTAGGATCTTTAACCCCTTTAAGGCCAAAGAGGCCTCCAATGCACTGTAGTGAACATCAACTGTAGGGAACATCAGGCTCTAGACCCTTATTGTTGCTAATTTATAAAGCATCAACTGCACCACTGTTGCTGTTCAGCTGTTTTCAACTGGGTGACTTTTTTTGCAGTAAAATCTTATGGTGAAAAGATACATTCTAATGATGTTTTTCTCATGTTATTAATGCATTTTACATGCAATTTTTTTGTAATTGTTTTTTTCTCCCTGCATGTCTTTCTCTCAATATAAGCAACTCAACCAAATCACACTGAAAAGACATCTGATATATTAGTATATTATTATTATTATTATACTTTATTTATATAGCGCCAACTAATTCCGCAGCACTGTATAATTCCATGGAGATCCAGTTTAAACCCACTCTACAAAATTGCTGGAGGCTTAATGCATATAGCCCTGTGTTACCAAATGTTTTTTTTTCATGTGCTGGCAATACTTTGATAAAGTCACCTGTGCAAGCCCTTAGAGCAGGGAGGTCAGCGTTTTTTCATTCATGGGCTACATGATTAGGAATCCTTAGGTGTGATTGCTGCATAAACTTTTATTCAAAACAATAGTGAATTAGGCCTGTCAGCTATTTGAAAATATGGATTGGTTTGTATTAACACAATACCAGTTGAAAACATTGAATTAACTTTATTCACTCAAAAATGCACAGTTTTAGGCCTAGTACTCTCTTATTTGGACAACTATTTTCAAACTATACTGTACTGACAGGTAAGTGGTTAGGCCTTACCAGCCTAGTAGTTCATGAGTGCTAGCTAATTAGACAAAAAATTGTGTTTCTTACTAATCTCTGATGGGTCGCACTCTGAAGTCAGGTGGGCCACATGTTGGTCACTCACACCTCAGATAAATAAATGCATTTGTGCCATTAAGATATCTACTAATAGAGTTTAAAGTGGAACTTTCACCTTAATTAAACTAGTTAAAAACCTGTATATGTAAAGTTAGCCAAAAGACCAACATATACAGTTAAAGGGTCAGTAATGTCCCAAAAAAAATTCTTAGAGTTTCATAGAGCTTCAAAAAATAAACTATATGGCAAAAATCCTATCACTCAAACCGCTATGGTTTGAGAGATATAGACATTGAAAGCTCCTCCCTCCCCTTCTTTTGACATCAGCGCTGTGCTGACAGTAGGAGATCCCGGTCCGGGGACCAGTGGCGGCTCTACAGCAGACCCAAAGTAGCGATATTTAAAAATAATTACTTAATTGGAAAGGTCTACAAAGTGCGCCTGGTTTGCAAGCACATTTTGTAGACCGTTCCAATTAAGTAATTATTTTTAAATAATGCGACTTCGGCTGTGCTGAAGAGCCTCCTCGAGTTGCACAACTTGAAACTCCTGCTTTCAGCTTTACAGCTGACATCAGGAGAAGGGGAGAGAGGGGGACATTTTGAATGCATATATCTCTCAAATCATAGCTGTTTGAGAGAGAGGATTTGTGCTATAGCGTTTATTTTTTGAAGCTGTAGAAAACTCTATGTATTTTATTCGGGACATTACTGACCCTTTAAGTAGATATTCATACTTGTTACCCTATGTTATTTGTGTTTCCCATGACGTATCCTATGTAATTTAAGCATTTCAGTGACATTTCATATAATTAAACATTTTCTGTGACTTGTCATATGCTAATGAAGGTTTTAGTGATGTTTCATATGCTAATGAAGGTTTGTGCTGTACCAGGACATTTTCACTTTCTCCAGAAAAAAAAGTGTGAATATCTCTTAAACTATATATCTGCTGGACTTTTGGTTACAATGACATATAGGCCGTTTTGAATTAAGTTTTCAAATATGTAAAGAAAATTCAAGGTGATTGTTCCACTTTAAGCCCAAGTAAAGATTAATAGGTTCTAAACTAGAAACAAGTTGTTACAAGAAACAGTTTTGTACTGGACAGTGTCTTCCAGCAGAGTGAACTTTGAATCTCTTGGTTACTAGACATGTCTCCAGTGCTTTTATTTGCAATACACTGGATATGTCTTTAGAAGCTAAGTGTTAAAATAACATCCAGTGTCATGTTATGAATTATTGTGCTTCTAGAATGTTATTTTTATTGTGCACAATAAACATTAAATTGCTGAGTGACTTACATTTGACTGTAAAATATCTTATGCATTCAATTCGAAGACAACCTTAGGGAGGGTGTGATTGCGCTTAACCCTTTGAGTGCCAAAAAAGGATACTTTCCTGGCACTGAAAGGGCTTCAGAGTAATGAGTAGTGAAATATATGAACCCTTTGCAACTGGAAGATCTTAAGTGGTTTATTATTTCTACATGGCTCCTGTGCTTAATGTTAAACTGGAACCTTTGAACCTGGTGGTAAAACACAAATTACTGTTGAAGTTAATAAGTGACAACTGAGTTTTGAGTCTTTCATGTGAGTTGAACGGTAGAGAACATTTGCTACTTCTATTATCTATGTGCATTGCTGCACATCCTACTATATGTGCAGATATAACTGACAGTTATTACCTATGAAGGAAAATTAATGTTTATTGGCCTTATCATCCAAGTTTTTGGGAGATGCTGTATGTATTAAGAACTCTCCAGTGAGCAAATGTTGGTTGTTCTTCTGTGCAAACCTCTTGTAAGCTGACACACCATTATAAAGATGGTCAATATGAGTTTTAGCATCTTTAATATTTTTGATTCTAGAAAGGTGATCAACACTTTGCTTCTCTTTAAGTTGCTCATCACTGTCATGGAAAAAGTTTACATCTCTTACTCTCTTCACATCCTTCTCTGATTTTTTGCTGCTGATGTCTGTTTGTAAGTTGGTTTGATGAATCTGAAATCGTAAAATAGTATTTTAAAAGAAAACATTTTTCTTATAAAATCTATGTTTAATATGCCTAAATAGCACAAAAGTGTTACTGTTCATATTTGCCACATCCCATAATCCCTCACTTCAGTGGAAGGAGTGTATTGCTTTTGGCAGACAGGTTTTCAGCCTTGATAGGTTTTAGGGTGTGTTTACACAGATGACTTGGCTGCGCTCCATTTTGGCACAGCCCAAGCTACCCAGACTGATGTCACTGCTTTCTTCAAAGTTCCCTTGGTGATATTCTTGTATATGGTGGAAGGAAGTAGTGGAGCTCTTGTAGGTGGCTGGCCCACCTGGGCATTATTAGTATTGGTTGACATACACATGGTTTGGCCATTTATTGGAGGTTGAAATGAATATCTCAACATCCAGTTTTTGTTATGTGAAGGATCTGCAGGGTGGCCCACAGGTTGCCATGCAGATCAGGCATGCTGCAGCTTGGATTTCACAATTGCAGAACACATCCAAGTTTCAACATGCTGAATTTGGGTACTTTCTGAAGGGCAAGATTTACCTATGTGAATAACTTCACTGGGAGTTCTTCTATGTCCCTACCCACAGCAGTGCAAAGTGGGGATGTCTCCTCATTCCAGCTGTGTAGGACCAACTAAAAAAGGTATGTAAAGGAAGTCCACAGGAAGAACCATATGTTTGATGTAATTTACTAATGAAATTAAAAAAGAAATGTTATTTTTAGCTATTTTGTCTGCTGCACCAAGCAGTCCTCCTCTAAGAAGAAACCGGCTCCTGAAAATAAAGAGGATGTCCTTACTGCCCTAAGAAGACAGCAGGTTAAGACATGCCTTCCCAATTTCAAGAATTTCTCAGATGGATGAGAACCTCAGTGTAAGATACTTTTGAAGACGTGCTAGAGGGAATCTGTTTTAAGAAGAGACCCCATTTAGAGGACCCTGAGGAGGGCTTTTCTGCTAGGTTTGAGGAAGGAGAAGACCTGACAAGTGTGTATGATATCCTTTTGGTCTACTCTTCCGAAGAGGAAGGGCTCAGATTCTTCTAAATAAAATGAACCTTTCTTAAAAAATGTGCAAGAGCTGGGACTAACTGACAATCAAAAGAAGCTTAATGTTCTAGATTCTGTTTTCTTGGGTAACAAAAAAGCACCCCCTGTCTTTCCTATACATAATTCTGTTTCGGATCTCATAATGTCAGAATGGGACAAGGATGATGAGAACCAGTTTAACCAAAAGGTTAATGAAAATGTATCTGTTTAAAGAGGAGTAAGTTAAATGTATCTGTTTAAAGAGGAGTAAGTTAAAGATTGGGCAACGCAGCCAAAAATTGATAGCTCAATTAGCCAAATGCACTCCCGTTCTTATGGAAAAAGGTTCATCTTTAAGACATTGTATGGAAATAAAAATGGAAAGACCTTAAAGAAGCAGTTCTACTGTCATGGCCAAAATTTCAAGAAAAATGTGAATCTAGTTATTAGAGTTAGATAAAAAAATATAATCTTCTATCTCAAGATGTAGATTTTATAAGGAAGTGGTTGCCATTAAAGAAACTAAGTTTTTCCTGCAATGCGTCCTATGACATTATCACTAAGTTTCTGGATTTCCCTCTAAAAGGATATGTAGCAGGACTTAACCAGCTTATATCAAAGTAGAGCTTTCTGATGTATCTGCAATTCTGACAATTTGCTGAAGATGAGCTTATAAAGAGTATATAGGGCAATTGACAAAGCCAGACCATGTATCAGGGATATAATTTCTCCTTGGCATTTAATTGTGGTCCTCAATCAACTATCTAAGTCCTCTAGGTTTGAGCCACTTGAAGATTCTTTTAACAAGGCAGTAACCCTGAAAAACAAATTTTCACCTCAGCAAGAAGAGTGAATGAGCTCCATGCTATTTCTTCCAAATCTCCATATTTTGTAATCCATCAGGATGAAGTTGTATATTGCAAGGACCCAGGTAGTGGTTCCATCATTACTGATAGGAATGTTCATCATATTTAGGTGCAGGTGTCTTCCTTACCTTTTGCATCTACCATGGGTAGTGACACAGAAGAAATGGTAAAATGTACTCCCTTATATTTTCTTTTCTTCTGTGTTCCTCCCAGTCACACCCTACCCTTTACCTTGTTTATGGTCTATTTTACAGCTTTGACATAAGTGGACTGCCATTTCTTCCTGGAGACTTCCTTTGCATACCTTTTTCTGATCTGGTTCTACATAGCTGGAGACAATACCTACTTTCCACTGCCGTAAAGAGACACCTAAGAAAAGAAAATATCAGTGAGTAAATTCACCCTTTTCCTCTGGAAAACAGATTGTTTTACAATTTTTGGACCAGTAAATTTAATCCATTTGCGTGCCAAATGGTTGTCTAACACTTTCTCAACTCAAATAATTTGAGAGTAGCCTATACACAAATGTCCTACCATCACTGAATCTCCTCTTGGTTTAAATGGAAAGGTGGTATCCCCACTTAATCCTATACATATTTTCACGTTCTTCAACTTTAAAGATCCATTAACCAGCAAGCATTTTGTTTTACTGCTTCTGCTCCTATTGGTGCAGACTTTGTAAAAAGCCAAGGGCTGTGATGTATAATCCAAAAATGGCTCCCTTAGCTGGCAGGGGGAGCTGGACACAACCAGGAAGTGTGTGGCTCAAAGCTGTAGACTTCACTGGTTATATCCCCAGATTCCCTAGAGTTTTAGGGTGTGGTAAGAAAAATCACTTATGGTTTATGGTAGCTTTGCACATAGACACAGGACACTAAACTGACAGTGTTCAAATGTTCACTGTTCAGTCTGCTCATGGGATTATCCTGACAGCCTCTGGGGTTAGCTTTCTGATCCTCCGTCAACAATTCAACTGCTCTGCAGAGGCTTAGAAGGCAACACCAGCTATCCCTAGCAACTGCAGGGAATGAAAATTAGATCATTTACCATCATTTGCTTAATTTAAAGTATTTTTAGGTACATGATTTTTAATCTAATAGGAGCCTGATGAAGCAAATAGGGTTTGTCTTTAAATTGAAACAGCCACAATGTAGGTCAATTCGTCACTTTTTCATACTAACGTGGAGAATAATGCATTTGATTACCATGCCTTTTTTTTTTTTTTTTAAACAGAAACATGCAGTGGAGGTGTCATGGGGTGAAAATCCGGTTTATCTTGGCTGGATGGAAACCAGGGCCAGATCTGTTTCAGGTCATAATGATGCTGAGCTGAACAGACAGCTGGGTGAGACTCTTGGACTAACAGATGGGCAACAGGTACGTAAAATATAAATGTTCACAAGCTGTAATGTTTTCATCAAGACTTGAATGTTTTTCCACTGTCAGATTTGAATGATTGTAAGTCTTAGGCATGAGCTAAAATGTATGTTGTAAGCCACTGCTTTATTGTCTCTAGTCTAGATTAGGTGTTGGTAATAACAGTCCTTTTTAGCTATTTTGAACTTCAACTCCTATCATCGTCAACTAGCTAATTGAGGAAGATGAGAGTGCTGAAGAGCTGATGTTACCTGTCCCTGATTTATGCAGAAGTTGAAGTGTGATTATGGTATCTGTACTTGGCAAATCCTTAGGTGCATTTTCTGTTGGTTTTGGAGCTCTCTGTTCCCTTCTGCTTTGGTAAGTTGACATCACTTTCAGCTCACTGGGTACAGCAAGTGTTTCCAACTCCAGACTTCCAGGGCACCTAACAGGCCAGAATATAAGGATATCCCTGATTCAGGACAGGTGACTTCAACAGCGGCTCAGTCATGGATATCCTTTTAGACCAGAGGTAGCCAACTCTGCTCCTCAAGAGCTACCAGCAGTACATGTTTTCACAATATCCAGTCTAGATCACAGGTGGACTAATAGTGTCTCAGTCACTTAAACTAGTCTACTTGTGCTCAATCAGGGATCCTCTAAAAAAACATGCACTGTTGGTAGCTCTTGTGGTCCAGTGTTGGCTTCCACTGCTTTAGACCTATTGGGCCACTGTTTAGATTGTTCATACGAACATTAATATAGAACATCTAGTGACTGCTGGGCTCAGGTGGGAATTGGTTTGTAATATATGGCAAAAAGCAACATGGGCTGGCCATTGGCTACTAGCTCTAATAACAGGATCCCAGGGAGGAATGCAGGATAGTGCAGATCAGTAAATAGGCAGTTTGACTTGGGCATTATCACTGCTACAGTGGAATAGCCAATGTGAACAAAACCTTAATCCTGTAATGAAGTCTTCTTGGCAAATGCATGACATAAAATCTGTGGGTTCGGAGCACAAAGCAATCACACTCCTGTCTTTGTTAGCTTTAGCTTCATTTTCCACACACATACCATCTTGAAACATGGAGCAAGCCCCTCTCAACACAAAGTACTGATATTCCTACTCCCCAAATGAGCTCCTCCACTAGCTCCTACCCAGGGTGTTGCAGGTTCACAATAAGGTAATTTTTGGTGCAAGTCCGGAACCTCCAAACTATGCCCCTGGGATATTTGTGGCCTTCTCGCATGATCAGTCAGGCCTTTCATGCTATTTCAGTTAAGTGTCCCTCCCTCAAAACATTATATCCTGAGCTGATATTTAACAATGAAACAGACCTTTATCCCATAAGGACAGAGGGGTCTGCAAAGCATTCACACTCCTCCGGTACTTAAAGGGTTATTTCGGTATCTTGGCAGATATAGCAAAATAGTGTATTCTGTTTGCCTATCTACTGACTGAGTAAAATAGTCCATGTAAGCTCTCATTTTGTGTCCACAACAATGCTTGTTTTTATGGCTATAACATTATTTAGTACTATCTGGCCCTTGACTAAGTTTAATTCTTATTGTGGCTCCTGAGGAATAAGGTTTTGAAACCTCTGGTGTAACTGTATGTTGATTGATCTTGGTGTAGTGCTAAAGTTTCAGTGAGACCTTAAATGTGGCCTTCAGACTCCTACTTAGAACTAGTTTCAAATTACACACTGCATTACCAAGTTTGTTCCTATTAACCCCTTCTAAATGTGTTATGCACCTCCCTTTTAATGTTCCTTAAGGAGTTAACTTACTGTAGATTTAACGTATCTGAATTCCAGAGACAGCAAGATCGCTTCCCCTCAGTGGCTGATATATACTATGTTTTCCTGTCAAATGTGGTTCAGAGCTGCAGATGACACCCTTTAAAAGCACGTTTCAGAAAGCAAAACCTTATAAATCTCAGCCACTGCTGGGAAGCGGTGTCCCTGGAACTCAGCAACATAGTAAGTTAATCCTTTGAGTGCCAGGGAGATATCCTGCAAGATTTAAAGCATTTACTGCCTGGGGTGGTGCAGAGCAGTGCTATGCTCATACCTCTCCACTCTGGCCTCCACCCAAATTCTAACTCTAATTGTGGCCTCCAGCATGATATGTTTGCCCACTCCTGGCTTAGATAGCACTCTGTGGAGGGGCTCATTATCTAGAATTAAAAAGGAGCAGTTTGCCTATTTACCTACAGGGTGAACACAAAGTCTTATGCTTTTGTCATTTTCTGAGATGTTTAGAAAAGGGTATTACTTGCCTCTCGTATGTTTACAGTTTTTGTTTTTAAAGTGCAGATACATCCAGGGCCTTATACAGATGTATCCATGGCAAACCATGTGAACCATAGAGGACATATACAAATTCCCACTGATTTAAACAGGGTTTGTTATGTCTTGATTGCTAGAGAGTTCTTCAACTCACTGCAAAGCATGAAGAAGACATCTCTGGTGTTTAAAGGGTTAAAAAAAAGTCAGTTAAATTAGTTGGCCTTTTGGGAATTTGTATTTCTCCTCTGTGATGTTGATTTGCTAGAGAATTACTACACTTTTCTCTTGTGCATAATTCTTCTGTAGTAAATAAGACAATTCTAAGCTGCCCTTTAGGTGCTTGGAGCCACAGTAAATGCTCTCTTTATGGTTTTGCAGCTTTGTAAATTTGGGCCCGTGGTGGGGATCAGACTTTGCTGCAGAAAAGTATGTAGTCTAACAGTATTATATAAACAGGCATTATTTTCCAGGCTATATTGCAGGCATATTAGTGTATTATTGTATATTGTAAAACGAGTGAATATTGTTCCTCCTCACAGGTCTTCCTCAAGCCTTGCTCCAATGTCTCGTCATGTAAAGAAGTCACGGTAGAGCCGCTGTCCCCTGATGATTGGGACATTCTGGTAATGCAATTTTTTCCTCATCAGAACATGTACTTTCCCTTTATAGAATGCCCTGTCTGCCACAGGTTGCTTATCTTTGATGTGACAAAAGAAAATGTTTCAGTTCTCTCTTACTAGGGTTTGGCATAGTTTAACCCTTTGAGTACCAGAGGGGTTGGAAACAGCTCTGGCACTGAAAGAGTTAAACATGAACCTTTATTAGATTTACAATATGTGCTTGTTCATACCGTAGTCAACAATTCAGTTATAGATAAATCTTTTTTGCCAGGAGATTCAAAACATATATGATATACACTGTTGTGATATTAGCCGTATTCTGAACCAGCTGCACCACGTTATTTTATATGTGTGTGTATAGTGTTAAAAAAGAAAGCCTTGAGGACTATTATATTTAAATTAAGTCTGTAAGAGTTTTATATAAGTATAGTATTGTCCATGAAATCATTGGGAATTTTTAATCCTCCCCTGTAGAGCAAATGGTATGCCCCAGAATTCCTATAAATGTACAATGTAAAATTATATGCAGCACAATTTTATTAAAAACCCAATATTTAATTGACGCTGCAGTATATGCACTAATGCATGTATGTATCTTTATTTATATGGACTTTACAGAAATACTACAATACAAAAATACAGGACAGGGTTAAGAGCATCAGGCTAAAGTGCTATCAGTGCATTGCAGCAAAGGGAATCGTGCATTGGTACATTGCCAGAAGAGCTTGCAATCTAATAATCATGACAACATACACAGACAGTAGGAGGAGAATCATACGTACAAGGCTTTAGTGAGGGAAATGTAAAATGATTTTGAGGAGACTGTCTATGTTCATAATCAGAATATTGTTACTGAGATGCCTTGTTGAGCAGATGGGTTTTTAGGAGATGCTTGAAAGTGATGTGTGGATGATTGGCGAATGGTAATAGGGAGGGCATTCCAGAGTCGTGGAGCAGACAGTTAAGAACGGTTGCATCCGAGAGATGTCTCAAGTTGTGTAAGGAGAAGACAGAACCTACCCTTGACAAAAATGTAGGTGAAGGGAAGGGGTGTAGCACTTAAAGGATGAGAATAATTTTGTAAGAAGTACTAGATCTTGTTGGCAGCTATGAAAGGGATTTCAGGAAAAGATGAGAGGGAAGGTATCTGGGAGAAAAGGTAGGTAATCACTCAACTGAATTAATAACAGACTGAAGCAGGGAAAGATGAGAGGCAGGAAGACCAGAGAGCTGAATGCTGCAATAATCTAGTCCAGAGAGCACAAAGGCCTGAGTGAGAGCTTTTGTGGTTGATATACAGAGGAATGGCTGTAGTTTGACAATATTTTTCAGTATTAAGCATTCGGTTTTGGTGACAACTTGGATATGGGGAGAGGATGTCAAGCTAGAATCACGTTTAACACCACAACAGTGTGCTTTGGTTATTGAGGGTATGGTTGAATTGTCAACTGTGATGGACAAAGGGCTTGGGGTGGTGTTTAGGAGGGAAGTACTGTCTTAGCCATTTTGAGTTTAAGATGGTGGTGGGCCATCCATGATGGGATTGCCATGAGACACTAATTAACTTGAGACAGTACACAACCATAGTGAGGTCAGGGGAAAATAGGTAGACTTGTGTGTCGTCCACGTATAGATGGTAATTATAGCCAAGAGATGAGATAAGGTCACCAAGTGAGAGGGAGTCGGGAAGGAGAAGTGGTCTCAGGACCGATCCTTGGGGTACACCCACTGAGCAGTCATGGGAAGAAGAGATTGTGTTAGCAGAAGAGACATTGAAACATTTCGATAGAGAGAAGGCAGTCCGTTCTAGTGCTATGTCATGGATGCCAAGGATGTGTAGTCTGTCCAATAGGAATGCGTGATCAACAGTGTCAAAAGTAGCAGAGAGGTCTTGTAGGATTTATGTACTGTATTGTCCATTGCTGTGTGTAGGTCATTAGTAAAATTTGTTAGGGCTGTTACTGTGAAGTAGTTGGAACAGAAACCTTACTGTAAGGGGTCAAGAAGAGAGTTGAAATGACATACACTTCTGTGACCCCAAAGTAGCTGAAACAACAAAGATGGAAAATGAAAAAGGAATGACAATGGATTGGTTAGATGAAATTAGATATTTCTAATGTCAAAAATTATATACATCCAATGTAAGGTAAGCTCCATGTACAGGAAAAAGAGCAAAACTAAAATCCATAATGTGATCTGTGGAGTTAATTCTATGTCTTTCTGAAAAAATATCAAAAGACTGTATTATTCTGGACTTCTATATTCCTCTGTCCATATGTCATTCCACAATGTGTTGAATGTATACTCTATGGGAACCTTTTTTACTATAGAGAAACCTCCAAAAAGATGTGAAAGGCGCACTCATCAAAATACTGGACCTGCCTATTTGCATATAGCTCTATTGCTTAGGGAAGTTGTTATGGCTGCCTCTCAACTGGCACTCCCTTGTGTTACGGTATAACTGCATAAAGCAGTACGGTATTGTCTCAAATACTTTATTATCTTATGTAAGTGCTCTCAGTGATTTCTGATTTCTCACCATCACTTTTTTTTTTGCCTATTTAGTTTAGGATTGCATTTTTTGAGGAGCAGCTATTTAGTGTTATTGAATTATTTATTTTTATTAGTCACTTTGTCTACTTTGGCAGGAAAAAAAACATTCTGCTTTTAATTACCAAGTGGTAGGACACCCTGAACAAAGGATTCAGCTATATGAAATGCATGAAAAACATCTAATTCCCCAATGATCTCTGGTAAACTGTTTAGAGAAAAACTGGATGATATATCTATCTATATCTATCTATCTATCTATATATATATATATATATATATATATATATATATATATATATATATATATATATATATAATAATTTACACACATGTATAAATAACATTTTATTTTATTAATGTGTTTTTTTGTTTTTTTTGTTTTTGTTTGTTTGTTTTTTTCAGGAACTCCATGCATCTGCTCTTGAAATACATCTTTTGGATCAAATTCGAATAGTTTATCCCAGTGCTATATTTCCAGTATGGGTTGATCCACACACTTGCATTTACATCCAAATTGGTAAGTGTCTTGTAAAAGCTGGAAGACAGCCAATGTAATATACAAAGGAAGGTAAGGATTTGGGAAAGTGTTAAAGGCTAGCAATTGGAATAGAAATGACTAAGTGTTACTGAACAATTGTTCTTGGAGCCACATATGACCTTATTTATGCTCTTAGGTGCCAAATGTTCCCTATATTTTATGGCTTAAATCAGGGGTGGGAAATTTGTGGATCTCTAACTGCTGTTGTACTGCAACTCCCATTCTGCTCAGCCAGAAAACAGCCAATTGAGGATGACTGCGCCATTGTCCTCAATAGAGGCTACCTTTTAACTGCACTGATGTTTTGAGAGGAATTTGCTAAAGTAAACACAAAGAACTGTTGTTGTTCAGTGATCCTGTCTAACACCAGGGCCAGATTTCCCATTAGGCAGCATAGGCGACTGCTTAAAGTGTCTCATTTTGAAGGGTCTGTCAGCTGTACTGGCCACAGCCACATTTTTAGCTGTGGGTATATTTACAGCAATCTCATTGCCCCATGTGGACCCTTCCTGCTACTGGTATATAGCAGTCTGTCACATTACCTATTTATTGTCCATTATTTAACCCAATTGATGCCAGAGAGGTCTCCAGCACATTGTTGTGCAGTGAATTGGAGTCTTCTGTAGCACTGGGATAATAGCATTTGATTTTCATTTGTGTATCAGATAATGTTATTGTGTGTGGGCTTGGTCATGTAAGTTGTGGGGATGTGGCCATAGGTGGACCTAAGAATGTCTTAGCCTAGGGGTTCTTGAAATATAAATCCAGTCCTGCTAATGCCTATGAATAGAGCATGACGATTTGGCTACTTACACTGAGTGGTGGGAAGTGTCATGAGTGTTTGTTCTCTCCCTCTGCACCCGTAATTTTTGTTGTCTTTGCTTTCATGGCAGATTTTTCACTCACAACAGTGTATCATTAAAGTAGTATGTTTATTTTCAGGTGCCCTGTCACCCGTTGCCAATTACGGCAGACTGGAACCTCTCACAGAGCTAATAGTTTCTCCAAAAATCTGGGACTTTGAAAATATTTCTTCAAGATTTTCTCCCCAAACAAACCAAGAATTGTATGGAGCACCCAGTAATGTGGGAGAAGTTCACAAACAAATGGAAACCCCAGAGAGCGGCAGAGAGTCTGCATCAACTGAAGGAGAGACAAGAACTAATGCACCTGACAATTCAGATTACTCCTCCACTGTTACGAGTATGTGGGACTCACTAGGGAATTTTCTTCTTTGGACTTTAGGAAAGAAGCCCTCATTGTCTTTGGGTGTGAATGATAAAGATCTTTTTGAGAGGACTTCTTTACGATGTGTTCGCTTAGAAGCAGTTTTCAGAGTATCCAGTCATATACCTCACAATATACAGAGCAGCCCAGCGTACACGGACTATGTGAACAATAACACTGTCCATGTTTTCTTATGGTATCCTGAGCCGTCTGATTTAGTTCCTGATGTTGTTGTGACATATGGAAAAATTACAGAACTTCCTTCTCCAAAAAGGCATAAAGAACATGCAAAAAATAGAAAAGAGTTATCCGAGAAAAAAACAGAGCCTGGGGTTTTGAAAAACTCCAAACTGAAGGAGGTAGACATTAATAGCCCCGTTGCAGTAGTGAAGATTGTATGGCATGGCTTTGAAGATCTTAAAGATGTCATTGAGTATGATACAAGAAATGGAAATACACATACTGGGAAAATTTGGGTCAGTGAATAATCTTCTTCTTTGTAAATATTAAAAAGACAGAACAAATTAGTGTCAATATATAAACACCTAGAGATGTATAAAACAATGAAAAAAAAAATGAAGACCAGGGAGTTATGGGAGTTGTATGAATCCAGTACATTAAGTTGTCTCCAACTTGAGGAATCTTAGTGCATTGATTCCACACAATAACATGGGACTAGTAGAGGTTATAACACTAGCAATGTCTTCTCTAATTTATTACCTCTTTACCCCTCCTTAAGCGCATAAGTCCACAGGAGGTTTACAGTATTGTCTGTCAAATATGCAAAGAATCTATAGGCCTTATGTATAAAGGGAACCTGGAGCATACCAAGTGCACCATAGGGGACAAATAAACATTCCCATTGATTTTAAAGGGATAATAATGTCTACATTAAATAGGAGCTACCACCCAATAAAAACATTACCCCATATGATTTCCCATCTGGCAATAGCTGCTCAGTAGCGCTAGTTGCCAGAATTATTACCAGATTAAAGAGAATTCGCTATTCTTCCCGGACTGACAACAGGATGGAGCGCAGACATCTTGCCATAGTGATGCCTGCGTTGTCCGTCACAGATGGGTCTAGGAGGCGTTTCTAGGAGCCGTTCAGGTCTGGA
Source organism: Rhinophrynus dorsalis (assembly GCA_037306005.1). Lineage (NCBI taxonomy): Eukaryota > Metazoa > Chordata > Amphibia > Anura > Rhinophrynidae > Rhinophrynus > Rhinophrynus dorsalis. Next base: position 414,055,293 of record CM074723.1, read on the forward strand.
AGGGACTGACAGCTCAGGCGCGCGGCTGTCACTATGGCAAGATGTCCATGCTCCATCCTGCTGTCAGCCCGGGAAGAATAGCGAATTTTCTTTAATCTGGTAGTAATTCTGGCTACTAGCGCTACTGAGCAGCTAATCGCCAGCTGAGCAATTATATGGGGCAGTGCTTTTATTGGGTGGTAGTTCTGCTTTAAAGGTCTGCCCTGAGTTGTCTTTAAGCATTTTAAAACACATATCAATATGTTTAGGTACTTAAAGTTCTGTAGTTCAAAAGATATTCAAGCTGAAAGGATCCCCCTCACGCCCCTTCTGGCTGCATCCCCTTAGATTTGCAATCCGGTCATGGGACAGGACAGATGCAGCAAGGGACAATCTTCATTCAGTAAGTATAAAGAACACTTCCCCTCTGACGAAGGAGGGCAGGATTTTCCTTTTGCTTACTGAAGATTGCCCCTCACCCCTCTCCATCCAGACCAGAGAAGATCAGTGACAATGCCAGTTGCGGCGGGAGGGGGATCTTTTCAGCTTAAATATCTTTTGAACTACGGAACAGCAAGTACTTAAATATACCGCTACGTGTTATAGAAAGCTTAAAGAAGACTCGGAGCAGAACTTGAATATAGACGATACTATCCCTTTAAGTTAGGATTTTAAGCCTTTGAATATTAGAGAGACCTTTCTGGCATACAAGGGGTTAAAAATACATCTTTAGAATTCAAGGAGTTAAAAAGCAGCTTTTAAATGAATGAGATATGTGGAGATTTTGCTTTGTTCCCTATGATGCATTTGGTTTACACTAGAATTGGGGCACCTTGCCTTTATACATTTGACCTTTGATCCAATATATATTTTTAGAAAGCTATGCTATGTTGTGCTCTCTGTTTGTCCATTTTGATTTGTAATTATTACCGCACACTGTAAAACAATCAGACGTAAAAGTGCCAGGAAAAATTGTGAGAAACGAATATATTTTAAATGTGCCATGTGTCAATGTGATTTCTACTTACAGTAATTGATAAAATCCACGTGTCCTACATTGATTCAGTATGATGCACGGCTTCCATTTTCAGCCAATCAGAATACACTGACCTACTGCTCCTGAGTTTTCCAGGAATAGACTTTGGGATCTAAACGCATATGAAAAAGTGGTGATAAAATACAGTTACTGGTTTTATAAGATCATGTTGTCAAATTTTCAAGTTAACCTTTTGAGTGCCATCGGAGTGCAAAAATGCATTACCAAGCAAAGTGTTGTGCACCCCCTGTGGCACTCAAGGGATTAAGATCATGAATTTACCGCTGTATGCAGAAACAAAAATTTAGCAATTCTGGAGCAAGCCAACTACACCATCCAGGACAAATAACAATTCCTAAAATTTCCATTGATTTAAACGGGCATTTTTTGCTAGAGAGGTATCCAAAGCATTATGGAATAATATGTAGGGGACTTCTCATGGAGCTAAAATCCTTATTTAAATCAATGAGGCTTATTATATATCTCTCCACTAATACAGTTTATTTGCTCCACAATTGCACCACTTTGCCATAGTGCATGACCTCACTTTGCTATGCCTTTCAGTACTGTTAACCCCTTAAGGACCAGCAGTTCCAGGGTGCGTTGTCCTTTAAGGACCACATAGGGAAGTTTGAAGCTCCAGCAACGTGACTGATCACGTGTGCTGTCAAGCCAAACAGGGGACTGATAGTGACCACTCTGGTATTGGAGCTATCAATTTCAGTCCCCGCTACTACTCACAGCTCTCCTACAGGAGCTCTGTGAGTAAAAAATACGTGTTGTGTAAGGACTGTCACTGGTCCTTTAGGCAAAACAGCAGTGATGGTCCTGACACGTCACTGGACCTTAAGGGGTTATAAAAAGGAGTGAGCAACGCAGTGCAAAGCAATGCATTGCACACTCCTTTGGTACTTAAGGCATTAAGTGGATTGCTACGTAATGACTCTCCCTTAAATTGCAATCCAAGTAATATAAAGCGCTAGCCTACGAAGCACCCTGTGTGCGTAACCGCACATGCACAGTAGAGACTGCCGGAACAGTGCAGGCTTGCGCAGTAGAGACTAGCGGAATGCGCTGTTCCTGAATGTGGCACTCCAAACAGCTCACCGCCTGTCTCTGCTGGGTGGCACTTTAGCCCATGTCCACAGGCTTTCATACTAGTATTCAATAAAATGAATTTGTGGTAACTTTTTAATTATATTAAATTCCAGGTCCCAGAGAGCTTGAGAAAGAAACTGCATATTGATATCTCCTCAGCGGTTAGAGTACAAACATGTGAATCTCGTCCCAGAATCCCTACATCTCTTACTCTGCAACCAAGGCAGACTTTGGTAAGAGATTGATATGCTTAACTACTCTACTATTTCTACCTTGTTGACAACTATATCTTGTTTAAAGAGACAGTCAACTTCCCTTTTGACTTCAAATATTATGCACCTGCGGAACATCTAAAGTCAAAATATATTTCTCTTAAATCCAGTATAGAACACTGGATCCATGGGGGCACTTCAATAAAAGGCAGGGCCTTTGAGATGGACACTTCCTTTTTCCCGACAACTTTACCCCTCAGTTGTAAGTGAACTGCCTCACCAAAAGGGCAAGCTGTCACTGTTCTCTTAGTTTTTAGACTTTTTTTTTTAAGTTTTACTTATATATTGGACTGTATAATCCCCCATTAGGCGAGGTCCCATTATCTATCTTCCCCCAGTTCACAGGTGTGTTTCTGGACCATTTCACTGTGGTGGTTGGATTTATTACAAGGCTGTACCTAACTACTGAACTACTGTGGTCCTGTATTGATATAGTTGCAGTTGGAAGACAGGAGACTGGTTAGATAACCCTTTGAGTGCTATGGTCCTTACTGCTATGTCCCTGCTTTTACTTGGCACCCACTAAAAAACTGGTGTTTTTGCCTTTCTAGGGCTCAGTCCTTCTCTTTCTCATGCATATTATGCTTGAAAAGGTGTCTGCCTTCAATTGTATAGGTTTCTTAATCCCTTAAAGGGATAGTAATACCAGAAAAAAAAGTATTAACTATATGGTAGATACAGTTAAAAGAGTACTTGCACTTATTCGCAGAACTTTATTTTCCTATATCTCTCAAACCATAACATGCATGCACCACAGGTGTGTATATTGCAGTGCTTTGCAATACGTTGGACCCCCCCCCCGTGACACACACATTTATTTATTTTTTTTATTCTGCCCTATGGTATGCCCTTGTGGCATGCACACAAAATGCCATTTACAAAGAAGAAAACGGGTAGATGGTGTTGTGCTTCTGGCACTCCTACGGTATGTCAGCTCATACCAATGGGTTGCCATTTTTCTCCTAAGTGCATTTGCTAATGAATACAGTTGGAAATGCCATGGTTTTCACAGATTTCAGTACATCTGAAGGCGCAGAAATGTAAGAAAATGCCTTTTTTTTTTCATTAGCTCCACCTTCTGGAGGCATTTGTACACACCAGGCTTGGGGTAAGAAGGCAAGTCACCCCTCATTAGATGCAGCAGATTGTCTTCTTTCCAGAAATATATAGTATTAAATAGTCATTCCACTGTTTTGGGATAGATTTACCACAAAAACATTAGAATGTGCATTTTAGCTCATAAAGTTGAAAATGTAATTTTGCGCTGCTGGTGATTAGGGCTCTACGCTAGCCATAGACATAAGTAAAACTATACAGATTTGGTATTTTTTTTTACTCGGGGGACTCAGGGCTTTTTCAAATAATTGAAACGGTTTCAATCAAGGTAAATGTTTTTGATACATAGTATGTGATTTTAGCAAAATGAGTAAATTTTCACTTTTTTTGTCATTATGACATCATAGCTTTTTGCACGATACAAAATTCTCTTCATGTAAGGTACCACGAGAAAGCTCAATTTGTTCTGAAAAAGCAATATATAGTTTTCCATATGTAACTAGAAGTTCCTAGAGTAAATCAAGCCTAAACAGAAGGATAGCAAAAATGCTGAGAATGTGTCTGTCCTACAGGGTACAGGAAATGGTCCAAGCCTCTGGCACTGAAGGGGTTAAGGTTGCAGGTAGAGGGGTGCTCTTGGGGTCTTTGTTCAGGAAATGCTTTGCTTTGCTATATGTTGCGCCCTTCTGGTCATGAAAAGGTTTACAGCAGGGAGGTCCAAGCTAATGCCCTGTGGTGATTTTTGGCCTTCAAGCATTTGCACTCCAACCCTTCATGCAAATCATATTAACCCTTTGAGTGCCAGAGAGGTACCCAGGGCATGGCTTAAATAGTAATAATGTGATGCCTACTAATCCTTACCTGATCTTCAGCTGCAATTATAAGCTAGAGAACTACAATTCTGGAGCTAACGAACTGCACCATAGGGAAGAAATCAGAATTCACAGTGATTTAAATAGGGTTTTTAGATCCTTGAAAGTGAAATGTTGTGTTGGAAACACCTCTAGCATTAAAGGGGTTAAAAGCCCCATTTCAATCATTTTGAATTTGTGGACTCTTTCTCCCCAGGGCACAGTTGTTGTTTTTTTCCAGAATCACACCTCATTAGCTTACTGAATTTCACCTTTAAAGGGACAGTCCCCAAAAAATTTTTTACAGTTATGTAAAGTTTAAAATTCTAATCAAATCACTCCTAACCCTATGGTTTGAGAGATATAGGGATTCGAAGTTCCCTCCTCTTCTCCTGATGTCAGCTGTAAAGTTGACAGCAGGAGAATCGAGTTGTACGACTCGAGGAGGTTCTGCAGCAGAACCCGAATCCCGTTACTTAAAAATAATTAATTCATTGGAAAGGTCTGTAAAGTGTGCCTGGTTTGCAGGCACACTTTGTAGATCTTTCCAATGAATTAATTCTTTTTAAGTATCGTGATTTCGGCTCTGCTGCAGAGCCGCCTTCTGGTCCCCACACCGGGATCTCCTGCTGTCAGCTAGACACTGACATCAGGAGAATGGGAGGGAGGGGGAACTTTGAATCCCTATATCTCAAACCATAGCGGTTTGAGAGATAGGGTTTGGAGCGATTTGATTAATACTTGAAACTCTGCATAACTGTAAAAACATTTTTGGGGACATTACTGTCCCTTTAATGTTTAAAAAAGTGTTTTCTAACCTTTAATTTGTGATGCATGTAGTTAAAACATTTTACATTTCTATAATGTGTATGTTCATAGAAAATGATACAGTTTAATAAAAGCATGTGGCAATGTGTGACATTGTGCTTGGTGCCATGATGCACAATTCAACCCCTTGATTGATAGTTATCACATTGGAGATCTCTCTATCGTTCAAACGAAGCGGGAATTTGAGAATGCAGGAATTTCTAGTCCCCTTTCACCAAATGTGTAGATATCCATTAGGTAGTTTTGAAGATGACTGACTGCTCCAGCAGGCCAGGAAGGAGAGAGACTGACTGCTCCAGCAGGCCAGGAAGGAGAGAGACTGACTGCTTCAGCAGGAGCATGGTGAACACATTTGTAACAAAGATGGGCAACAGATGGCTCCCCCAGTGTTGGCCTACAGTCCCATCATCCTCAATTGCCCATGTGAAGGGCCTTGTAGTGCAGCAGTTGGAGAGCAACATGTTTTCTCTACCCATCACTTTATATCTAGGGTTTCTACTTACTAATTTTGTCTTTAGAATCCAGTTTCAGGACTAGTTTATTTGTGATCTCATGTGTTACCTATGTGTGTCTGTCCCTCTGCGTGAGTGTGTTATGGGCAATGCAGTATCACTTTTTCTAGTATTGATATAAAGAATTTGCAGTTGTGTGCATGAAGCACACTCAGTTGGATCAAACAATACCATTTGTCAATTACATGCGAAAAGCATGTTCAGTTGTACATAGTGCTTTACTGGGGGAAAAAAAAAGGAAATCTGTCAATTGTTTGTTAAACAATCAATATACATGAAAATCATTGCTGATTAATTGCTTGCTTGGACACTGTTACATAACCCCTTAAGGACCAGCGGTCCAGCAAAGTTACCTTCCTGTACGGACCACTTTGTTCCCATCCGATGCACCGGAACACGTGACCTCTTACGTGTTCTGGCGTGCTGAGCGGGGGTCTGAAAGAAACCGCTGTTGTCTTGGAGCTGTCAATTTCAGACCCCATTTTTACTTACAGTGCTCCCGCAGGAGAGCAGTACATAAAAAGCATGTGACATGCCAGAACCATCACCGGTCCTTAAGGCAAAATCCATGTGATGGTCCTGGCACATTACATGGTCCTTAAGGGGTTAAAGAAACACTCATATCTCCACAGACCCCCCCCCCCTTCCCCTGAACAATTTCATAGTATTAAAGTGCACATGCATTCACATATACATTCACTAATTTGGAAAACTAATATATTTTGTTGTTTATCTCAGCTGTACCAGCTTCCATCAATGGACTGTTCAATGTCATAGAAGGCAGGGTGGTGGCATTTGCAAATTAAACTGCCCCAAAAGATCTTACAGTAGCTATTGCCATGTTTTTGTTAAGCATTTGGCATGAACAATGATAAAACAATGATTTAAACAGTTTTTTATGTTATTTGGAAAAGTGAAACACGTTAAACAGAAATTTGTGTTCATGTTTTATCTTTTTACATGGCTCAAGATTTTGTAAAATCTAAATAGATAACCAATTAATATGTTTATTTATTTATTTATTTTTATTTTTTTTGCAGGATACAAACATCAGTGAAGAAGAGATAAAATCTGCATTTAATTCCTGGTTGCAGTCTTCTAGTACATTAACAGTGCCTTGGATTTCAGGGAAAACCGACCATGTTCAGTTTTTGGTTAAAGGAGGTGATTACTCCTGATTAAAAATATCCATAAATAAATGGGGTCTTGTTTCTCTGCGCTGGTGCAAAGGACATTACATGCTTGTAACCATCAAAGAATGAGTGTCTGAGGTGACCATAGACCATATGTTGAGGATAATGGGAGATAATAGGACAGCAGAGAGCTGCAGTATCCCCTCCCTGGTGAGGTTACACCCTGAGGATGAAGACCTAGGACTTACGTTGTTCTATGGAGGCTATGTACTAAGGTCTCACAAGTTATGAAAATGCTAGTGTATAAGCCCCATACAATAACAAGATAATTAGAGAGTTTATGTCAGTAGAGAGTTTCTCACCTTATGTCACTTTGGAGCATAACCTCCTGGAGCAAACCAGCTGCAGGGAACAGTGGAAAAATCCCCATTCATTTAAACTCCTTGACTGATGTGTGTCCTATTTTAGATCTGACAACCCTAGCTTATATATATATATATATATATATATATATATATATATATATATATATATATATATATATATATATATAATTTTTATTTTTTTTATTTTCAATTTGTAAGGGAACAAAGTTCTGCTGAGATTAGATTCCCCAACTAGTAAATCAAAAATGTCTAAATCCATTAACCTGTTTGCAAAGCAAAAAAAAAAGCTGTAGGCAGTTTAAGGTGATCCATTTAATGAGACTTAAAGCTGTGTTCGTAACTGATCCACTTTAAAGCCCCATTAAAATCAGATTTTTTTGTTTGTTTTTCCCTATGGTATGTCCCAGATTTGCTCATCTTTTGATGAATGCATACAGTTCCCCTTGTTTCTGACTAGTGATTCTGGATATGGCATCTAATTGTGTTTTGGTTTCCACAGAAATGGAAGAGTTCTTGGTTAATGCAGATCACTCCTCTGATCACACAGGCCAGGATGATGTGTTTATGTTATGTCCAAGCTTCTTGCAGAAGACTAAAATTCATGTAAATATCAAGTATTGACAGCTGCTTGTGAATAATCATGAATGTTGTGCTGTATGAAAGTGTAGAGTGCAACAAGTACATTGTAAGTACCGTGTGTGTGTGTGTATTAAAGGATCAGTAATCTTTTATAACTTATTTACTAGCAGGTGTGTGGCATGGCTTTGCCTGTGTGGAGAACGTTGTGACAGAGTTCTAGATCCTGACAACTTGTACCCGGGTGCTCTGGGTAGAATGGAAACAGGGGTGCTCTGTTGCTTCCCTCCATTATCAGTCATCGGTCCTGGCACACATACTTTTTACTTGCATTGCTCCTGCAGCAGCCCTGTAAGTAAAATGGGGTCTGAAATTGACCCTTTCAAGACGTGAGCAGCCTCTCTCAGACTCTAGTTCGGTGCACCGGTACATGTAACAGGGCACGTGTATCGGAGCATCAGCAGGGATCAAAGAGGTCCTCAAAGGAAGGTAACTTCCGTGGACTGCTGGTGCTTTAGGTGTTAATCTTGCCATTCAAATTTTGGCAAAAGAAACAAAAGTTACTTTATCAGGATTGTATAGAAGTGACAGTAGTATGGGTGCCAGTTCCTGTATTTCTATCTAAATATACTGTCACGAGAAACTTCGAGGGAGGATAACTTGTTTCCTTCCAGTTGTTCTTGAACTACAACTCTAATCATCCTCAGCCAGCTATTGGCTGGCTAAGCTTGATGGGAGTAGCAGTCCAACAACAACTGAATGGATGCAGGTTGCTTACCTGTTTCCTACTTTATAGTTGACCCATTGTGCATGTACACAATGTGTTGAACACACATTCGGCAATCTTAGGATACATTTTTTAATGGGTTTTTTTATTGCCATTTGCATGATTTTTTAGTTTGATTGGTTATGGTATTAGTAGTGATATAGTCACACGCCTCAGTTCTGTGCTCAGTGCTGTGTGTATCTTGTGTACGTTGATAGTATTTCTTGTTTCTCAGGTAGTGTCTCAGCCTGCACCCTCTGAGGAATCTCCCAAAGCTGCCCAGACTGACAGAAATCTCCCTTACTTGACAATGCACAACTTAGGGTATGTGTCTGGGATCTATGTGCCTTTGGCTTTGTATTTGGGGCTCAGAGCAATAAGCAGCTCCAGTGCATATGTATGTAAAGGCTAGAGTGAATCAATTATGACACAAAACAACTGCATAAAAGTCATGAAGTTTACTCCTTTGTTGGAATGCAATGGGTTAAAATTCCCATTTGAATCCATGGAAAACTTTATTTAACGTATATCATGTATTTACTTTGTCCCAGGATTACTAAACATTATATATATAATGCTTCTGACCCTAAATCTGAGACAGCGGCTCTTTGTTTATATGTAATATTAGTTAGAAATCCTGATCAGTATCTTCTAAATGAACAGTGCATAATGAGGCTGATACAATAAGAAACTGGAAGAGGCCATCTACATCATAAGGGACATACGAAAATTCCCATTGATTTAAATGTGGCTTTTAACTCCTCGAGTGGTAAGTCTCCAATGCACTGCTTAGCAATGCTTTGGAGACCTCTGTTTGGCAGTCAATGAGGTTAAAAGCCCCATTTAAATCTGTGATAATTGAGGGGATTTTTATATGTCCCCTATGGTGGTTTTGCTTTGCTCCCGAATAACTGCAGATCCTATTAGTACATCAGCCTCATTGTGTGTATTACAGAGATGTTGGATAGCCTGGTTAGTATTTGTATATATTAATGTATGCATGTCTTATACATTGCTAGGTGGAGATGACCTGCTGAGGGTTGTTATGAAAGTTAGGTGATGTTTGTATTACAGAGGTGTGGATAACCTGGTGGTGTCGTGCTATGAGCATATTGTACATTGTCTCATGGGGCGTCCACTATCCAGGCAGCTGTTTGACACTTCATCAGGACTTCGCAGTGGAGCAATTCTCCTTTCTGGACCAAAGGTACCTGTGGACTTGTCACTTCGCCCCAGTGTTGTTACTTTGTTTGCCCAGTTAGGTTAATGGTCAAAATTACTTATTTTTCAGGGGAGTGGAAAATCAACTCTAGCAAAGGCGTTATGTAAAGAAGCATTTGAAAAACTGGAAGCCCACGTGGAAGAAATTGACTGTAAATTGTTAAAAGGTATGTGGAGTAACAAAATAATATCTATAATGAACATATTTTGTAATCTTTTTTAAATGCACATATTTAACCCTTCGCGTGCCAGAGGGGTACACAACGCATTGCTGTGTAATGCGATGCGTGCCACTCTTGCACTTAAAAGGGTTAAAAGAGTAGTACATTTTTATAAATAAAAAAAAAAAATAGACATTTATAGTAGGACTTTTCCTACTCTGGGATTTGCTACATTCAAAACTTATTACAGCTCAAACCAGGGCACTTTCTTTGTAGAACTTTCTATAAAACTTCTCAGTAGGAGACATTTTTGGCCCATGGAGTAAGCTGCATATTAGCCTTGATGTGAGAGCCATATTCTGGTAGCTAAAGAGGATCGTTTCTGAAGCTAACCAGCTGCATCATGAAGGATACATTGACATTCACATTGATTTAAATAGGGCTTTTAACCCCTTGCTTGCTAGAGGATTGCTTTGCAATGCATTTATCTCCTCTGGTGCAAAATAGTTTGCTTAAGAATTGCTTCTCTTCCTCTTACTGGATATATGGCGGGATGCAAGAAATGTGCACATGTGCTAAAGGCATTTTTCATGAGCAGATAGATTTTGTGCGTGTTCTAATCCAGGAAGCCGTATACCGAACGCGTCTTGAATTGCGCATGAAAAATATTTTTTTTTACCACAACACAGACATGTAAACTCATTCACAATACTTCCTGCATTAGGCGCTTTCGCTATTCCACTTACACAGATTTGTTAATCCTGGCCACGCCCACAAAAATAAATATGCGCTGCTGTTTGCTACTCTTGATTTTTCATGTGCAATTCAACAAAATAATGCGCAAACCTATTCGATAGTGGTTTTCACACTGGAAATAGCTATGGCGCATGTTTCCTGGATCCCGCCAATAGTCCCTAGTTTCCCCTGTATGCAGTGGGAAGATGAGAGCAAGTTGCTACACAGAACCTGCTTGGAGCCACGTTAATGGGTGCTGTACCTATTCTATGGCCTCAGTCACCAGATATGACTCCTCTTTGCATGTTCTAGGACACATGCAACAACCAGGTGCAGACATGCTTCACAATGTGTTAGAGCCCTCTCTGGCATTCAAGTTTTAAGGCCCCCCCCCTTGTAAATTTGTGCAATTATTGTCCCAGTGGTGTAATTTGCTTTCTCACAGAATTCCATAACTTTGCTTTCATAGATATAGCCCAGTGTCTCTTAGGCTTTATATACAAACACTATTTTCCTAAGAACACACACTAATGGATACACGCAAGCACGCATGCAATCACAGACAAACTATAGTTGTATGTGGATTGTTCTGTACATCATCACAACTTGATCTTTTTCAGGAAAGACGTTTGAAAATATCCGTCAGACTCTGGAAGAAGCATTTGGAGAGGCAGCCTGGAGACAGCCCTCTGTTCTGCTGTTGGATGACCTGGATCACATTGTTGGGGTCCCCTCTACACCAGAACTGGAGCAGAGCCCTGAAGCAATACAAAGCAAACATCTTGCATATGGTAACCTAATGACCCAGCCTAGGAATTTCACACAATATTATATCAAGGCCTAACCAGTTAAAAGATCATGCCATCTTGAATAATCCGTAAACCTAGCTATATTTTGTATCACTATTCTTTTGCATCTGGTTTTCTTGCATACCTGATGCAGTGCCAGCAAATTTGTGGGGTGGATGCTGCCAGGGGGGCTCAGAAGGACTTGCTATGAGTAGACCCTACAGAATGCCCTAAAAGAGGTATATGATGTTATATGTATAAAAATACAATCTCCCATAATATTTTTGACAGTAGAGGGGCTCAGTCATAAACAGTGGATCACACTTTCCCCAGTGATTGTGTATGTAATATGCGTGCTGTGTAAAATCTTAGAGCCAGTTTGCACACCATGTAGCGCGTTGTTTCTTAACATTTGCTAATTATGTTAAAATTCAATCAGGAGATTTAGACACAAGTGACATGCAGCGTGCTGAAACTTTCCAGTGCTGAAAAACAACACAGGAAAATGTCAGCAGCGTGGATCTGTATGGTGGCCTATGGAGCTGAAGTGCACATTGTTCACACAGTTGATTGAATCTTTCCAGTGTGCCCACAACGGCTTTATATGGTAACCTGAGTGCATTTTTTGTTTCCCAAGTCTTGAAAAACCTAATGAAGGAAATTATTTCTATGGATACTTTGTTTGCTGTCATTGCCACCAGTCAGTCTGACCAGTCCTTAAACCCAATGCTGATATCTGAGCAAGGGATTCATCTTTTCCAGTGCCTTAAATCCTTCCAGCCACCAACTCAGGTAAATATAGGCCTGATATTGTTTCTGAAGAAAGAGAAATTATGACTTTGAGCTGGAGAATAAATGATTTATCACATTTGAAATTCATCAGATTCATTTTGATTGTTCTTTTTGTTTACAAAACCCCATGATTTCCTGAAGAAGCAGGAGTTCAATTGGACAAATTTAAAGGGATACTGAAAAACATTTTCATGCTATTAAGTAAAACAAGGTACTACATCTGCTGAAATGTTAACCCTTTGAGTGCCAGAGGGGTACGCAATGCGTTGCGTTACCCCTCTGGCACTCAAAGGGTTAAGGTTATTGCAGCTCAGACTTGCATTTATTTGGATGCAGTACCTCCATGGCCTGAAATTTTAGAATGGTTCTGTTGCTACAGCTTCCTATGGAGGTTTATAGTCAATAGACAGGGGTGGTCCATATACTGCTCCATGAAATTTCAGGTTATGTGGGTACTACACCCAGAAAATGTGCACCTGAGCTGTAATTACTTTTGAATAAAATATTTCTCTGTAGTGGGAGCCTCCTTGATTTACTCAGCAGTATAATCCCTGCAATATATATAACATACTAGTCGAACAGCCCGTTACACGGGCCACAGTGCCTCTGGCAGCCGGTCGCGGGGCAGTCACGCGCAGTAGAGACTGTCTGCGCCACTGCTGATACAGAGCTGGACGCTCCTTCGGAGCGCCCAGCTCTGTATCAGCCGCAGCACGGCCAGTCTGTACTGCGCATGACTGCCGCATGCGCAGCAGTGTCTACTGCGCATGTCGGGCGTTACACACAACTTAGCGAATTATTATATAGGATATTATATTATGGGTGTCTAGTGTACAGCCCGTTTGCCAAATGCAGCTCTCCTGACTGTAGATTTCTAACAAAAAGCCTATTTAACTATCACACATCAACTAGTAGGCCAGTAAGACCTAACTGACTGCTAGTACCTTACACTTCAAGAATAGTTGTCTCTTAAATAGCAGCATTGTTACTTGATTTAATAAACACTTCAATGCTTTTGAATAGCTGACAAGCTATATTCACCATATGCTTCCATATTAAGTGTTACCATCCCTGAAAGTAGTGGCAGATAGTGTGTTTGGTGTATTGGACCAATTATATGTCATTCCAACTACCCCATAGAAGATAAATAATATTTACCATTGATTTAAATGGGCTTTTCACCCCTTGAACTTGAGAGAGGTCTCCAATACATTGGGAAGCAATGTGTTGGAGACCTAATATTTAAAGGGTTAAAAGCCCCATCTGTACAATACAGGAAATTGGGGAATTTGCACTTGTTCCCTTTGCAGTTGGTTTGTCCCAGAATTAATATATTTTCCTTTTTTTTGGGGGGGGGAGTATGTCCAAATTTTACCCTTTTCCCTTCAAGGAACTGAAATCCCCACTTAAATAATTGGGAATTATGGGAATGTTTATTTGTCCCCCATTGCGTAGTTGGTTTCTTCTAGGTCTTTTTAGTATATATCGACCTGGTGGGATTTAAAACAAATGACGAATTTAAACCAATGTAGTAGCATTTCTTTGTTGTTGTTGTAGGAGCAGAGATGTGACATGCTGCGTTGTGTGATAAAAAATAGACTTAACAAGGACATGACTCAGTTTAAAGACGTTAACCTCCAAAGTTTTGCCAGAGAGACAGAAGGTTTTGTGGCAAGAGATTTTACCATGCTTGTAGAACGAGCCATAGAATCCAGTGTAGCAACCAGAAAGACTTCTAGGAAACAAGGTAATGAGTTATTTTCTGTTTCACTTTCTTCTTAAATGTATTATGTGACAAACCATTATTAACTGGATTGTTATGTTATAGTTACAATTTCATGATTAAATGCATCACAGCCTTTTGGACTCTCTAATGTGTATTGTCAGAGAGGAAGTATCAGTTCAAAATATTGTGTATATACTTCTGGAAATATGTATAGCAAAGTTCCTTTGCACCAGATGTGGAATTAACAGTCTAAACCAAGTGAAGTCAGGTTGTTTCTACAACTGCCGTTTTATGTTTTTGAAAAGGGAAAAAAAAGGTATCTGCCAAAAGTGTCCAGATAAAGACCGTTCCAAGGAACTAGAGCTCTCTGCTTGACAGAGGAAATCAAAGAAGCAAGAAATAGAATTTGTATGATACTTACAGATTAATTGTTTTTTCTCTTGAGTTCGATATGTAATACAGAATCAGAGTCTTTGAGGCAGAGACTACCTTCTCTTCTTCCAGCTTAACCTCCCTGCCTATCCAGAGTCAAGTAGCCTCTCAAACAAGCGGAGCAAGCTGGCACTGCTCTTAGATTCTAGGTCTACTTTTTTTATTTTATCTTAGATATGGGACTTTATAATCATCCAGTACTGGCTTCCCTGGAGTTGGATTGCCCAGTTCACTGGAGTATTTCTGGACCATGTCCCAGTTGAGGCTGACTCTATGAGAAGTCTGGTTTTTTTATGGTTTCAAAAATATCCTGCTTTACTTCCCATTCTCCTGGGTCCAGTGCCTACACTAATATTGAAGTGGAACCATCACCTTAAACCGACTTACGTAATTTTAAAACCACTTGCAAAATTACCTATATGTCCTTTTAGATGTGTTTTATTTATTTAAATGATGTTCAAGCTGTTTGCATTTTTATTTGTTGTGCTATGTAATCCCCTTGTTGGCACAGCCAGCACAATAGACTTCCCCTAGCTTACCTGATCTACCCAATGTACTCCTTTCCCTCCCATCTCCAACCTGAGGGCAACTTTAAATGTTTCCGTTCCATGTATGTTTGCAATGCATAATTTTCCAGTATGCGAGTAGTCAAAGGGTTAATACAGAAAAGGGTGGGAATCGTCAATAAAATGTTATATACTGAATATTGATGGTACTGTTCTGTTTGTGGCACTCTGTTTGGGTAACCCTTGCCAAATTACATGTTTTGTTGATTTTATAAGTGAAAAGAAGTTAACACAACCTCTGCAGCAAACAAACATAAACTTGACATATTGCTGCAAATGTGAATACACAATTACTATGTTTTTGCTAACTTTAACAGATTAAAAAATAAAACCGAAAATGTGGCATGATCCAAATTTTGGGCACCCTTCCATTTGATCCCCCAGTGTTATTTTCTGTAAAGTCTCAGAACTTAATAGACTCATTAGACTTTAATGTAAGTTGGGTAATAACTCCAGAGCGTAATACATTCCCTGACTCTTCAAACCTCTTAGGGTGTTGTGTTTACATAGGTTCCTGTAAGCAGCTCACTGAGTATCAGACTTTAATATTGGAAATCTGTGGGTAGATTACAAGCTGGTGTCTGCTCCACGTTTTTTTTTTTTTACAAAGGTTTTCGTAGTCTTGGCTACCCACATCTGTTCTCTATGAATTTCTCTTACTTCCTGTCTGGATGTCATTTTATTTAAAGGGATAGTAATACTTCATTTTAACTTTATTTTATTTTGTAGGCATTAAAAAAACATGAAGAATGATATAAGTCTTATCTCTGAAACCTTTATGGTTTAAGAGATATTCACAAACAAAGTATCCCCCCCCTGTTCAACCAGATAAGAAGGGAGATGCCCAGGTAGACTGCAGAGAGGGACAATCTTCAATTAAGATAATGGAAAAAGCTGAAAAACTTTTCAAGGGGGGAAGGGCTTTCATTGTTTTCATACAAAGAAAATTGTCCCCTTCTGTTATCTGTACTGTCATACAACCTGATCCACATCTGAGAAGAGATGGCTTACACTAGGAAAAAGGGGCGGGGAGGGGAACTTTGCTTGTGAATATCTCATGAACCATAAAGGTTTGAGAGATAAGACTTATATCATTCTTCATGTTTTTTTAATGCCTACAAAATAAAATAAAGTTAAAACGAAGTGTTACTATCCCTTTAAATGCTCAGTCAATTGAATCTCTCCTCCTTCAGATTCCGATTTATGTGTCCATTCTGTATCAGCATGGTTAGGTATTTAATTTCAAGAAATCTCTCTGTTTCTGTGCCAGGTCCTTCTCTTTCTCAGATGAGATCCAACACTCTTCAGGGACTATTCTCTCTGACAGAGAACAGATTGAATTGTTGTCTTGGCAGTTGTCACATGAAGGTGCTGGGGTATGTGACCTGGGAGGTGGTCCTTTTTGCACAATTTCACACTGTAGAGCTGCAACTGGAGATTCTCAAGTACTGGTCCAGGCAGCAGTGCCGACTCTCCCATGTCATGTCTTTATCTCGCTGTCCGAAATCAAATCGTCTGTTGATTTCGGTGTCCCACCTGTCTCTGGGTTGGCAGTTGGTATTCTGAATTAGTTGATAATCACGATGAATACCAGTGTGACTCATTGGGGAGCCACCTTGGGCTGATAAATACTTTTCTGTTAGATCTTCCAGGAGAAAACAAAAAGGTGAGTTTCAGGCTGGAGGTGTCCTTTGAGTTCTCTGGTTCAGGTGACCACCTTCCTGCCTCATTTCTGTTTTTGATCGTTTTATGTATGTTCAAACTGAGTATGTCTGGTGGGCTAAAACGGAGTAGGCAGAGTTTCTGCCTCCACAGTGCCTTTTTAGGCAAGTACCCTGCCCTCCTGGCCAGAGGATACTTTTACTTATAGTTCCTGCATTACACAGTGGACTAAGAGAAAAGGTTTTATCGGTATGGTAAACCTTTTATTTTACAAACTTTGTTTGTGTCTCTGAAAACCTAGATCCAGGGAGGATACTGTCAGCGGCATAAGTGTTTAAAAAAAAGGGAAAAAAATAATAATAAAGTACAGGCAATTTGACTTTCCATATTCTGCACTTTCGAAATATGTAAAATCAAAATAAAGAGTTACTAGCCATTTAAATAACAAGATGGTGTATATTTTAGGCCAATAAAGTGTTGTGATTGATACTCTTAATGGGGACAGCTTTCCCTATATCTGCAGTGTGATATATGTTAAGACTCACTCCAGGCATTGTGTGACATTATTAGCTCTTTGTATCTTTGCTTGAACATGTGATGTTGCAGCTACCGAGCCAGGACAGTGAGAACACGACTTTAGGTGCCGAAGGATCACTTCACCTGCATATGCCTAGTTTCACGAAATTGTTGTTCAAAGATTTATTTTTTTTCCTCTGAACATAAACACCATTCATTCTTGTTGAGAAAATGTCCAGAACACCCACTTTGTGAAACCAGATCTCTCTAACCCATTGGACACACATCTAGCATTCATGGCGGTCAAAGCACCTACTGTAATCAGTGGGAATTTGTATTTGTCCTGTAGGGTGCAATTGGTTTGCTCTAGAATTCATCCTTTTTATCTTCCTGTATACTGCCTCAGAGATTTGCTACCAGAAGGGACATACCACTTTTTGAAACCTTCAATTCTCACTGATCGGGCCCGGGTTCATGTGAAACACATCCTATTCAGATAATATAAGTAATTAAATTATATTTTACATATTTTATATATATATATATATATATATATATATATATATATATATACATACATACATATATATATTTTTTTCCATATAAAAGTGATCTGTTCTCACCTTGGCCAAAAAAAACACAGAAACCCTAAATGTACCCTGCCCTTTCCTTACTGGATACAAGATGGCTTCATCAGTTACTGACTTGTAAACAACTTACTGTTGAGCTCATGTTTATTACTTGGGAGCTGCTAAATTTAATTGAATTCCATTTAAAATCTAATATCATATCAGAATAACATTTTAATAGTAGTGCGCAAACTAAGTTTTCATCTGAATTTCTTCAATATCAGGCATGACAGAAATAATACATTTGTCATAAAGGCCACATTTCCTACCCCTACATGAATACCTTGAGTTTATTAGGAATCTATGGGTGGTATTCCACAAGATAAAGAGGAACTGTTTTAGAGCAAGGCAACTGCACCAGAGGGGGCAAGTCAAATTTTTCTTTGATTAATATGGGTCTTTTTAGCCCATTGAATGCTAGAGAGGTCTCCTGCGCATTGCGAAGCACTGCTCCTTTTTCGTACTGAATAATGTACTATGTACTATCTGACCTATAAATTAATTATTTTTGTTTATAGATTTGGATTTATCAACATCTGACTTCCAGAAAGCTCTGAAAGGCTTTACTCCCTTGTCTCTGAGAAAAGCTCAGCTGCATAAGCCAAAGAGCCAGGGATGGAACATGGTTGGAGGTTTACATGGTGTACGGCAGATCCTTAAGGACACCATTGAGTTACCAGCCAAGGTGCATTTCTTACTTTCAAACTCAAACGTGAAAAAGCAATGAGTCCTTATTCCCTTTGCACAATGACATGCCTAGCATACAAGGAGTTAAAGCTATTTTATGGGCACTGATGCTTTACTAAAGAAAAGCGCTGTAATTCTGGGGCACATTGCTGAATCATAGAATATAAAAAATCCCCAGATTCCCATTTACTTAAATGGGGATGTAACCCCTTGAATGTTAGAGAGATTTTCCCTTGCTTTGCTTTGCAAAGTGTTGGGAGACTTCTCTAGCATTCATAGGGTTAATAAAAATATTTTCAAATTAATTAGAATGTTTGGTTTACTCCAGAACGGCACCACATATTCTTTAGTAAATCAGTCTCTGTTTATTCTTCTTAAAGGGATAGTAATACTTCATTTTAACTTTATTTTATTTTGTAGGCATTAAAAAAACATGAAGAATGATATAAGTCTTTTCTCTCAAACCTTTATGGTTTAAGAGATATTCACAAACAAAGTATCCCCCCCTGTTCAACCAGATCAGAAGGGAGATGCCCAGGTAGACTGCAGAGAGGGACAATCTTCAATTAAGATAAGGGAAAAAGCTGAAAAACTTGTCAAGGGGGGAAGGGCTTTCATTGTTTTCATACAAAGAAAATTGTCCCCTTCTGTTATCTGTACTGTCATACAACCTGATTCACATCTGAGAAGAGATGGCTTACACTAGGTAAAAGGGGCGGGAGGGGAACTTTGCTTGTGAATATCTCATAAACCATAAAGGTTTGAGAGATAAGACTTATATCATTCTTCATGTTTTTTTAATGCCTACAAAATAAAATAAAGTTAAAACGAAGTGTTACTATCCCTTTAAGCCATGGTAGTCTTTGGCTCTAAAAGCTCACATCCAACCAGCAGCCACAAGTCCAAAAAAGGGCACTCCCTCTGCTGGAAGATTCTTCTTTCCAGAGTTATTACAATTTAGCTTATTGGTTTCCTTATATTAGCATTGCCCCCTAGTGGTTAGGTTTTCAGATATTCTGTTACATACTATGAGAGGTGAGTCACTGTCAGCAGTGGGAGTACCCTTGTTTTATTCAACAGGAAAAGCTCTATAATATCTAATGCTTTCACAGAAATGGTTTAATTCCCCTTTAAGCCATTGATTTACTTTCACATTTCTGGCTATTGTTTCCCCTCTCACTAATAATAATAGTAACACATTCTGCTAGACAAGAAGTGAGGGAACCCTTCCTCACTGGTAAAGGGGCATCTCTTCATTTAATATATATCAACCATTGTGGTGAGCAGTCAGTTTATGAGTAAGATCTTCAGTGCATTTGTTTCCACTAATTTATTACTAATATATACTCTTTAATTTGATGCTCTGTCTCTACCTTTAAATTTTGCCTTGTGCTGTTTGTGTTAACCCTTTGAGTGCCAGAGGGTTATCCAATGCATTTTTTTATCAATGCATTGGATACTCGTCTTGAACCCAACCGTTTAATGGCTAGTACTATTTGCTGTTTTCCTTCAGTATCAATAATTGTCATATTGCTGTTACTGTCTGAATGTTGACAATATCCTATATAATAATTAACTAATATATGTTTGTCAGAAGATGTCATGCACACTACAGACAGCTGTGCACACTGCAGTCATGCGCAGTACAGACTGCCCATGCAGTGGCTGATAACGGAGCGGGACGCTCCGAATTCAGACCGACTATGGTCTGAATTCGGAGCACCCCGCTCCGTTATCAGCCGTGACGCGGGCAGTCTGTACTGTGCATGACAGCACCATGGCCGTTGCTGCCTGGCACTGTGGCCCATGTATACGGGCTGTTCAACTAGTCTCAGCATAAACAACAATACTAACAAAGCCCTCATGACCTGGCAATACCAGAGTATTCTGTGATGACTTTTGAAGAAAGCATCTCTCAGCAGAGTCACGGTACCTCTTTTTACTCAGCAGGAAAAGAACTACAATAATCATAAATGTTACTGTCAATTTAAATGAATACATTTGTTAAAACAGCATTATCAAGAAATATCTTGTGTCATGTCGATTTGCTTGAGTTCATAACCCTTTCCATCCAGATTAATTGCTTTGCAATCTTTGAACACCCTTTTAGTATTCGGTGAAGCTGATGTACTGGAGCAATACTGGGATAAACAGTCTGTACTGTAGGGAGACAAATAAAACCTACCAACATTCTGACTGAATTAAATGGGATTTTAACCCTTTGAATGCTTGAGAAGTCTCCAAATATAATTGCCTCACTTAAAGGGATAGTAATACTTCGTTTTAACTTTATTTTATTTTGTAGGCATTAAGAAAACATGAAGAATGATATAAGTCTTATCTCTCAAACCTTTATGGTTTTTGAGATATTCACAAGCAAAGTTTCCCCCTCCCGCCCCTTTTTCCTAGTGTAAGCCATCTCTACTCAGATGTGAATCTGGTTGTAAGACCAGACAGATAACAGCAGGGGACAATCTTCTTTGTATGAAAAGAATGAAAGCCCTTCCCCCCTTGACAAGTTTTTCAGCTTTTTCCCTTATCTTAATTGAAGATTGTCCCTCTCTGCAGTCTACCTGGGCACCTCCCTTCTGATCTGGCTGAACAGGGGGGGGGGATACTTTGCTTGTGAATATCTCTTAAACCATAAAGGTTTGAGAGATAAGACTTATATCGTTCTTCATGTTTTTTTAATGCCTACAAAATAAAATAAAGCTAAAACAAAGTATTACTATCCCTTTAAATCAATGGTGGTGGTGCAGTTGAATGTTTCATTGTGTACATGTAAATATCTGTTTTTCAGTATCCAGAATTATTTGCGAACCTCCCAATACGTCATAGATCTGGTGTTTTGCTGTATGGGGCACCGGGCACAGGGAAGACCTTACTGGCTGGAGTAGTAGCTCATGAGAGTGGAATGAATTTCATAAGCATTAAAGTGAGTAAGGATTTGATCTCTTTTTGTTGGGATTCTACTGACACTTTCATAAATTGGAAGCTTTTGTATTTTCAATTACATTTTTCAAAAATAAATAATTTCTTCAATATTTATTCCATCTTCCCAGGGTCCAGAACTCCTCAGTAAATATATTGGAGCAAGTGAACAGGCAATGCGTGATGTCTTTACAAGGTTATATACTCCTCTTACTTATGCTGTGAACTGTTAACCTTTTAAGGATCAAAGGGGTGTGCCATGCAATGCAATGCAAAACACTGCACACCCCTCTGCTTCTTAAAGTGTTAATCTATTTTCATAAGCTCAGTGATGGACTATGATCGTCTGTTACCTGTTTATTCTGACTTGTTAGTTGAGTAATCAGCAAATTTGTAATTAAATAGATCAAGGTGTGTACTCAAGGATGACTAACAGGTCAAGATTTGAGAACATCCCTGGTTGAGCACATTTAAGTTAATCATTGGCTTCATCATTTAGACCAGTGAAACCACCCCTTCTCTAGAGCAACCAGCAGTCCATGTTTCCAGGATATCTCCTATTGAGCTCAGGTGGATTAGTGGCTTCCTCTGTCTTGTTAATTGATCCACTTGTGTTCAGGTAGAGATATCCTGAAAATATGCCCTGTTTGTAGTTCTTAGGATCAGAGTTGAAACCCCTGATTAAACTACCCCACCTGTCCTCAAGCAGAGTCTGAAATCAATGCCAGTGAGTTTTCTGATTAGATTTAAGAGCAGTAAGGGTAATTTACAAACCAGACAGAGCAGTATATTAATTGCATTTCTATATAGGTTCACTAAGGAGCATATCGAACTAATCCGGCCGAAAACAGTGGTCCAGTTCTGAAATTACAAGCAAGTCGCATCTGCATAGAAATACCAGCCAACCCCCATCAGTGAAGTGCATCTGGTTTCTCTAAGCACAGAGAGCAAGGGGTCCACATGTGGACTACCAGTCATTCTTAGAGAAGCATCATGCCCTTTGCTCTTGGTGCCAAGGTAAACCATCTGCATATCACTGACTATTCCCACGGCAGACCGAAATGTACATCTCGGGTTAGCTTGTATTTTTGTACAGAGTGGACTTGCTTGTTAATTTGCATCTGGACTGCTATTTTGGGTTGGATTAATCTGTTATGCACATGGATAATTTCTACACTGTAATGACACTAGAGATATGAAATGTGATTTGTTTGCCTGTTCTATGGTTAGTCATCATTCAATGTCTGCTTGTGTTCATTTACAACAAGCCTCTTGCTTGTTTTAGCTTTTTCTTGTAAACCCTTACGGTTGCTCCCTAATGGTGAAGGGTAATCCAGATGTGGACCACTTGCTCTTGTTGTATAGGGCAGTGGTGGGCAAAATGAGGCCCTCCAGCTACTGCCAGACTGTAACTCCTATCATTCATGATCTGGCAGCACCTGAAGAGCCTCCTGTTGCCCATTCCTGGCCTAGGGAAACCAGCTGCACCTCACTGATGAGGCCCAACATAGGCCAAAATATTCTTCTGGGGTGAGCTGGTATTCACATACAGATGAGACTTGCCTGCTGTTTTAGAACTAGGCCTTCCTTTTGGGCAGGATTATTCTGCTACACACTTTAATGGCATTAGAGTACCTAAATGTGATGTATCTCTGTGCTATGTTTGTTCTCAGTGAGCCTTGTGGACATGAGTGACTTAATACGTATGTAATAATTTGATAGATGTACAGTACATAGCTGATACTGTTGCAATCAGGGAGGGATGTCTCAATGAGGTCAAGCTGACCTCTGAGGGTCAGGTTATTATTTTCCTTCATTGTCATGCCTACGTCAGCTGCCCAAACAAGGACTTGTTTAACAGATGGTATCTACATAAAATAAAGGAGATTGCTAGATGATGACCTAAGACAAGGGCTTAATAAAGACATCTTGGTTTGTATGTAATGTAACAGCCCCCTCAGTCCTAAAACATACTGCCCCAAATGGGCCTGAACAAACAGAAATTAGTATGGTCTTTGTTTGGTCAGGCTTGGGGGAAGCTGCTCTGGGCAAGGACATACAGAACAGATGTCCAGGATCTGCCTAAGAAGGCTTTCATCTAGCTAATCCAGTGTTACATTCCTTTGACACTTCCTGGTGTAAAACTCTATAGAACTGGAATGTATTCTCTCTGTATTTCATCTTTAACAATAAACCTGCATCCATATTGAAAGAAGATACTTCTCCTGACTTTATCAAAGGACTACCTACTACATATAGCATACCGCTATACAGAGCTGGAAAGTATGTTGGCACCTGGTTAACCCTTATATTCCCCTAAATTTAATAATCCTAATTTCGACAAGCCTCTCACAAGTAGTAAAGAGTACAACACACTGTGAAGACAGTGTACAGACCATTGATTCTCCACTCCTATCTTTGTTGCACACTAACAGGTCAGGTTTTATGGCTAAGCACATGTAAATCAATCACAGTGAATGAGACACCAACTACATCATAGAGGACAAATACAAATCCCTTTTGGTGAGGGGCTTTTAACACCTTTAATGCTAGAGATGGCTCCCAACGCACTGCAAATCATTCAATTTATAGAAATTTTGACTTTTTTGTCCTCTGTGGTTCAGTTGGTTTGTTCCAGATGTGTCTGAAAGATTAGACCTTTCAGAACCTCAAATGTGTAGCAGTTTAGAACTAACATTACATCTTTGGTGTCTATTAATTTGTGGTATGTGATTCCAGAGCCCAAGCTGCTAAGCCCTGCATCCTTTTCTTCGATGAGTTTGATTCCATTGCCCCTCGGCGAGGCCATGATAACACTGGTGTGACAGATAGAGTGGTCAACCAGATGCTGACACAACTGGATGGTGTGGAAGGATTAGAAGGTAGTGACATTACCAATAGTTCTTTCCTTGTCAGAATGTGCTGGTTATATCAGTTTGGCTAGTAGTAGTTTCCAACATTGAAAGGGACATCCCCAAAGTAACCATATTTCTGTAATATCGTATATGGAACACAGGAACCATGGGGTTGAGCTTCCCTCCTCAGAGGGCAGGGCATGTCAAGACACAGTCTTTGAGGCAGAGACCATCTCTTCCTGTTTGTCAAGGGTTCCTTGATACCCAGAACAAGCACATCTCTTTATAGACTCTTTTGTACAAGCAGGTCCTGTCTGGTTTCTGTTTCAGCCTAGGAACAACTTTCAGGTTTTTATGCCAACCTTTTTGTGGTTGCTACGTGCTACAAGATCGGATCTTTGCAATCTGTCATCTCAGTGATGTGTCCAGACAAATTTATAGCTTCCCTACCTCTTCAGGACACTTGTCTTCGAGTTCTTATTCATCCAGACCACCAACTTTTGCTTTGTTTTGCCTTTGCATACAGTCACCAGTTCACTGCACTGCCTTTTGGTCTGGCCTCCGTTTAATGAATCCTCACAAAGATTATGACGGCTCTGGCCGCATACATCAATTTTCAATGAATTTCCCTGACCTCATATCTTGACTATTTTCTGATCAAAGCTCGTTCGGAAGAAATTCTGGCTATCCATATCCAGGATTGTTTCCTCATCCTGGTGCATCACAGCTGGGTCCTCAATCTCAAAAACCATCCCAGGCCCTGTTCTTCCCGTGAATGAAGTTCAACAGCCTTCAAGGGCAAGTGTTCTTACTGGAAGACAATATCCAGACTCTGTTTTGGGATGCATCTCAAGTCCTAGCATGCATAACCCTCAGTGACAATAAGGGGTTACACAAGGATCCTAGGATGTCTGGTATCTGTCCTGGAATGGTTCCTTATGCCCAGTTCCGCACGAGAGAACTCCAACTGGACATCGTCAGGAGCTGGTCCCAACTGCTCTCCCACCTGTCTCACTCCCTGATCTCGTTCCTTTGGACGAGGGAGTATATACATTGGTTTCTACATCATCTGCATCTGACTCAGTGACTTCCTTTTGTAATACCAGAATGGAATCTGGTCATGACAGACATCAGCTAAGTGAGTCATCCTGGATGGAGGTGCTAGTACTTTTTCATTGGGGCGGAAACACATGTTCTAGCCATCTCTGTGGTACATGTACCAGGAGTCACAGACTTTCTCAGGCAACTGAGAACTACACCAGAAAGTGTTCAAATGGATAGTACAAATTTGGGTTCTCCCAGTGGTGGACCTGATGACCTCTCATGAGAACAGGAAAGTCCATCTGTTCTGCACAAAGGCAAAGGATCCTTTGGCCTTTGTGATAGAATCAAAGGGTATCTTTTTGAAGTGCCCTGCCCACTAGGCGAAGGGAGCTCAACATCATCATTCCTGTGCTCCATATAGACTAAGAGAAAAGGATGTAATGGTAGGTTCACTAAAATCCTTTTTTCTTTTGTTAGGAGTTTATGTTCTGGCAGCCACTAGCCGTCCTGATTTGATTGACCCTGCTCTACTCAGGCCTGGACGTCTGGATGAGTGCTTGTACTGCCCCCCTCCAGATCAGGTGGGGAGAATAGGAGAAGTGGGGGGATGTTTAACTGTATTTTCTATTTTCTCCAAAGCAATGTCACTTTACAAGATTCAAAGCTATTTTCCCCCTTGACAACCAGAGGTGTGCTCAACACAAGCCACTTTTTCTTACATCCTGTTTGGGGTACAGGAAATATGGGATAAATCTCCTCCCACTAGGAGGAGGGTAACTTGAATAAAAAGTCTTATAACTTCTATCATCTTCCTTTTCACCTCAGCTCTCTCTGCACTACATTAATTGTTAATTGCTTCACAAGACGTTAAGGACTATCCTAGAAAGAGCTTAGTTTTCTTTATATGCCTAACTCATATTTTTCCTTTTACATAGATGTCTCGTTTTGAAATCTTAAAAGGTCTCAGTCATTCCTTGCTCTTAGATGATGATGTAGACTTCAAGTATATTGCGGCTCTAACGGAGCACTTCACTGGAGCTGATCTGAAAGCGTTGCTGTACAATGCCCAGCTAGAGGCAATCCACACAAGTCAATCCGCTATCCTTCCACAGGTATGGTCATGTACTTACCCTGTTTTGCGAATAATACTACTCACTTTCTATTGGTAGCAAAAATCTCTTCTTTGTTATGTTCATCTGCTTATATACAACATATTGTTTATAAATGAAGCAACTGCATGGTCTGCATAACATTACAAGGAGGTAATTTTTACTTAAATCCCTTTAACATGGGCTACAGAACTATAGCAGCCCTCTGCTATATTTCTGTCTCCTCTTACACTTAACCTTCGGCTCTCCACTGACAACCCAGACGTTGTAAGAATACTTGGCTACCATAGCAATCTTACTCATTTTGTCTTTTCATTGTTACGTGTAAACACAGTAAAGATGCAGCTTGCTGGACTTTGTTGCTTTCCCACGAGGAGATAGTTGCCTGTCTGAAAATTACCATTGCCCAGCATAGTGCCTTTCACAATGGTGACATCCCCAATGTAGCATCAGTGTGCTGGTGTACCTTTGTAAAAAGTACCTAATAAGATTAGTAGTTTATAAGGCTTGCTCTAGAGCTTTGTTAAAGCTGACAAAAGATAAAGGTGGGGGCAAAGGATAAAAATGGGGAAAAATGCAATGACAGTGCTTGATACAAACAAATATATTGGTATTAAGAAACATTCTAATTATCAGTTTGGTGACTGGAGTCCTTCACAAATTTTAGTGCCATAGGGTTCAAAGGCAGAGAGTACATAAACTCAAATTCCTCTGTAGACTCCCTAGAGAAATGTTATAAAGATTAAGGGAGTGACTGACCAAGTGTTAACCATATGTTGTGAGAGGGACTGGTGATGGGTTGGTGTGGTCATTTGTAGAATAGGGATTTTCTGACTTAGTAGATATGGGGATAGATAAGTATATTCTGGTTTGCTTGTTGAAGTAGATGCTCAACCAGGTCAGAGGACAATCCACATGGCTCTTTCATTGAACATCTCAGATTAGGAAGAACAGGAGTGTGTGTTCAAGCATAGTAAGATATTCCATAAAATATAGGTAAAGTACTTGATGAGAATTCTTCAGAAGGTGATGAGTGAAGTAACTATACCCTGTAAACACAGTAATTTACCTGGGTGCTCAGTCCAGTCTTGGCTCACTGATGAGTAGCTGCATAGACAGTGTAAGGACTTAGCTGATTGATGCAGTTCTACAAATGAAGTATAACATTCAATGAATATGGATTTTTGCAGTGATGTCTTTTTCAGTCATATACCATTTGGTTGGACACAGATTTGTGGCCAATGATGAATGCATATTCACTTCTTGGAAAATTGATTCCCACCAAGATCACCCCTGCCAAATTACCACCCTTACTCTGGAGTTAAAGTTGTTTGCAGTAGTAATACTGTACCAAATAATTTACTCTGTCCTCTGATGATTTCAGGAGAACTGTTCTGGATCTGACAGTGACACAAGCATGTCTTCAATAATATTCCTGAACAACAGCAGTGGATCAGATGATTCAGGAGGAGAACCAGAGTGTGCTCTAGAGCAGTCTCTTCTGTCCCTGGATATTGTCAGACTTCCTCCAGAAGATTTAAATTCCAACATGTGGCGCCTTTATTTTGGAAGTTCATATGAATCAGACTTGGGAAATGGCAGTTCAGATCAGGTAATTTCAATGGCGCTTTATCTCTTTAAAGTTTTTGTGTAGGAGATCTTCCATTTGATTTTCTCCTTAGAATAACTTCAGAGGCAAGCACACATTTACTAACTAATTTAGTTTACTCAAAGGGAGAAAACAAAGACTTTTGTATGTCTTTTTTTTTATTGAGTAAAATGATACTCTGACTGCTTATTATCATTAGTGATCACTGATGTCTTTGGAGAACTTATCTCCATTGACTTTAGCTCACAACAGCAACACCTACTTTCAATAAACTGAATTTAGATTTGAAAACATTTGAGGCATAATTTCTTTGAATGAAGCATGTACTATCGGTGGGAGTACCCATGTTTTACTACACAGGAGGAGATTTTAACGTATTCATCTTTCTCTTGATAAAACATTGTTGTAGTACAATTGGATGGTCACAGGTTGCCTACCCGTGGTTTATATCAAACTCTAAAGTATAAAAATGTATCTCTTTATGTGTTTGCCATACAATTTTACAGCATTATTAAGAAAAAAACATAATCATATTGGTCGTGTGTGTGTGTATGTATTTATATATATATATATATATATATTTATATCTCTGTATATAATATAAATATATGTGCAAATGCCTGTGGCATATTCAACAAGAATACAAAGGAGAGGGGCATGGGTATAGACATAAAAGTGGAGCAGTTTTGAAGCAAAACTAGATCATTTGTACCAAATAACATTTGTTATTTATTTAAATAGGACTTTCAACCTGAGAGGACTCCAGAGTGTTAAATATCTGTAGCGTCCAAGAAGTTTAATGTATAAATATTGTTAAAGAATCAATAAAGTTTTTTTTCTATTATATCCTATGTGTAACACAGGAATCATTCAGGGGGAGTATAGTCCTGTTCTCTTGAACAAAAAAGGGTCTTTGAGGTAGAGACTCCCTCCCATATGCACTTTACCACCACTTGTACATGCTCAATTTAAACTTCTCTCTTAGATATCTTCTTTTTTATTTTTTTGTTAATTATGAGGCTGTATAATCCCACAATAGGTGGGCTCCTATTCCTGGCCTCCGTGGAAGAATTGTTCAGAACACTGACTTTCAGTACATGAGTCTGTGGAGGATGGCTTGCTTTATCTGCCTTTTTCATAGTTTACTTACTTTTATATGAGCCTGAATAATGAAGAGACAGGATTCTTTCTCCTGAGTGCTCAAGTCGTGTCAGTATCTCCCTTCTTCTCTGTCTGGCAACCACATTTCTCAGTTGATTTGGAGCCTGACTTGTACTCTTAGATGGGCTTACTTTTGCAGCACATTCATGAAAGATTATTTCTATGTTCCTATCCTTTTTAGCTGCACCAGTAGGATTTTAACCCCTGCAATGCCTTTCTGTAGCCATTTTTTTGCCTTGATCATGAGTTTATAGGATGTTTCTTTTCATTTTGGTTCAGTCCTAGCTTGGTAGTGGTGCTGGCATTTTTCTTCATTTACTTTTATTAATTTTGTCTAACTTTTATTACCATCTCTAAACTTTTTTGGGTTGTGGTGCCTTTAAACATATGGCAGCCCTATTGGAGGGAACATAGACTGCTTATCTGGTACTTCTTTTTACTGTGTGTTTTGGGGTCTGAAAACAGGCTGGTAGTGGTTCTAATTTTCCACACAGATTGCCATAGCCCCATGGAATCCACCCACTGATATTGAGGGGGTGCCTTTTAGCAATGGTTGAAAAGCCAACATTCCATTTTTAAACTGGGAACCTACAGTGTCCAGGCATTTTGCCAGGGGAAGAGGTGGACCAAGGCCGACCCTCTTGCTTTTTTGAATTCTACTTTATTACACAGAGGCTTGTCTTGCCCTCCTGCTTTCCACATTAACTCCCTACTTTAGGGATTCTCCTGACTATGTCAGCTCTTAAGATACATGGGCCAGGCTAAGGTTACTAAGGATTCAGGGGTTGCATTAACCCTTTTAATTTATTGCTCCTCCAGCCAGATTGGTCTTCATAGGAAATGCTCTATAACTGGATGTCCCTCTTCTTCTGTGATCACTACTCAATCAGCAAGGCCTTCATCTGTTGAACAGGAGCTTGTATGTGTTAAAGCCTTAATTTCCTCAGTTCTATTCCCTCAACTATTTTAGATTATTGGTCCTTGGGACATCCTTCACCCCCAGCCCCCAAGAGGAGCTAGAGCCATGTTATAGAAGATAATGCCCCACATTATTGGGGATTTCCCTGCTGACAAAGGGGAAACTGATGCAGACAATTGAGATTTGTCCTTCTTTGTTGGACTTTTATGAGGAAGCTGTCCGCTCCTCCACTGGATTCTCCAGTCTTTCAAGGACCCCAAAAGAGTCCCTACACAAATGAGAAACCCTGTGCACACACTTTGATCCTCTGTCTCTCTTTCTCTCCCTCCCTCTCCCTCTCTCTCTCCTTCCGCTAGTTGCAGCTGGAGATATATATATCGCCAAACCTTGGCCCTCTCTCCTTTCGCAAACTCTACCTCCAGTCAATATAGGCACAATTCAAACCTGAACACCATTCCTTTATTTTCTACCACAATTTGTTCCTTTTCCATGTGCTTTTTGCAATGTTCACTTCCTTATCAACAAATATAATCTTGTGCATGATCCCTTTTTTTCCCTCCCCACTTACATTTGTCATTTCGCTTATTCCCCCTGTAATGTCTACCCTATGGAGTAAAATATTACCTCTGTGCAGATGACACCCATCTTTAGTTATCTGCACCTCAACTGACTTCTGATCATTTAAAGTCTGATTGCCTCTCCGCTATCTCAGACTGGATCTCTCCCATGCATCTCAAGCTCAGCATGTCTATAAAGGAGGTTATCCTCATTCCACGTAGAAATGGCCCAGTAGATCCTTCCAGGTGATGGTAATTGGCACTACCATTAATCCAGTATAAAAAACATGGTGCCTAGGGGTGATAGCTGCTCTCTCATTTCCTTCTCATATTAATGCTATTAGTAAATCCTGCTGCTTTCTCTAGCATAACGGCAAAAAGCTATCCTTTCCTCTGTTCCTCCACAGCTAAAAGTCTTACATAAGAGCTGATCCTATCCCTCATGGACTACTGTAACCTTCTTCTCTGTGGTCTTCCTCCATACACTTTAATCCATACAGAATGCTGCTGCACGAGTTACCTGAATGTCACTTAGGTTTGTCTCTGCCCACCTCCTCCTCCAATCCCTCTCCAATGGCTGCCTATCAAACTGTGGATATTTTATAAAATACTTCTTCTCTCATTCAAAACCCTTCTCTCTTCTACCTACATTTCCACTAATCTCTCGTTATGCTCAATCCCTTCACTTACGATCAGCCAATGACATGTTTCCCTTGGCTTCTTTTTTGTTTTTAAAGCCCTCTCCCGTATCAGAAATTTTTGTCTCGTTATTCATCTGTGAATTACTGTACCTCTCAGTCTGCACCACTGCAACTCTCTTGGTCTTGTTTAAATTATACCTTCTCAACAAAGCTTCAACAGTCTACAAGGCACTGACTTAGTACATCCAAGGCTCTTATAATTTACTTACGTTGTTTGTGTCCCCTATCCTGACCAGAAATCTAGCATTGTATTCTACACTTAACCCTTATGTACTCTGTATATCTCCCTTTACCATTTGCAATTGTAAAATTTTGAACAGGGACCGCACTTCAAGTGCTTCACTTTGCAAAGCACTTGTAGCCCTGTATTTTCTAAACCCTTAAAATGTAAAGCGCTGTGTACACACTTGTGGTGCTATATAAACATATTTATTAATTCATCATTTTTCATTTACCTCTCTTCCTTTATAGGCTCCTGCCCAGCAGGTCTTCACAAAGGTCAGGCCAGCCCTGACAGCTCACATTTGCTCTCAAGGGATATCCTTGACTTCCTATCTGGACAACATTGCTGAAGGCTCCTTCAGATGCATTTTTCTTGCATGTCTATTTTGGAGCAACACAGTTGGGTTTTCAGCTTCAAGAAATCATGTCTGGTTCCATCCCAGACCCTCTACTTTCTCAGTATAAGATTTCTGGGGAAAGTGTTTCTCCCAGTTGACAAGATTCTGTCATCTTTTCATTTGTCATAGGCAGTGTCTCATCTGTCTGCAATGTTGCAGGAGTAGATGCAGGTACTATGCTATCTAGTTTCTGCTCTGGCGGCAGTCACATTTGCCCAATTTCATACGCAGGAGCTGCAGCTGGAAATTCCCAGGAATTGATCTAGGAAAACTTGTCACCTCTCCTGTTTCATGTCCCTATCCAACCAGACAAAGGCTGACCTTCATTGGTGGCTTCAGAGGCCCCATCTGTCTCTGGGACAGCCATTTATTATTTCAAACTGGTTCATAGTTGCAACACTTCCAATCTGAGAGACTGGTACCACACTGGGCCCGCAGACTTCTCAGGGTCTTTGGAGCAGGGAGGAGAGTATTCTGTCCATCAAAGTTCTAGAGCTTCATGTGATTTGCTTAGCTTGTGGCATTGGTCACCATCCCATCCGTCATCCCAGGTCCGGATCCATTCTGCCAATGCAATGGTGGTGGTTTACATTAACCACCAGGGAGAGAGCAGAAATGCAGCCTCATGGGCTTATACTGTGGCTGCTTTCCACATGGAAGGAGGCTTATGAGCTGGCCCCTTCAGCAGCTCATATTCTAGGGTTAGACAACATTGTCGCCAACACCTGGGTCCCAGAAATTCTGAGCTCAATCAGAGAGTGTTCAACTCAATAGTTCAACTATGGGGTCTCCCGACAGTGGACCTATTGGCCTCTCTGGTGAACTGTAAGGTTCCTCATGGTTTGACCCCTGTTCCATAAGTGGTGCAAATATATGGGTTTGCTGCTGCAGCTTTTTCAGCTTCTGGTTGTCTTTGTTTTCTCCAGGATAGACTTCAGAAAGTGCTTGGTCTTCGTTGTATTAAAGTTCAGTTTCTGCTCTTTCTGTCTTTTTCAAGAGGTATATTTCCTTTACTACATGATGTGCAAACTTTTGTCCAAGAGGTGTCTCATGGCTACGCTGTTTTTCAAATGCCACTCTTCTGTGGACTTTGCACCTGGTTCATGGAGTGTTTCAGAAGACTTCTCTTGAGCCTTTGTTTTCAGTTTCCCTGCATTTCTTGATGCTTAAGACCTGTCTTTCTCTTAGCTATTGTGTCTGTTCGGGTGGCCGAACTTCTTCAGGAGTTATATTGTAAGCATCCTTTTCTGGTCTTCCATTCCGATTGGGGTGGTTCTGTGAATTCCCATAGAGTTCCTCCCAAAAGTAATTGCTAACTTCACATTAATCAGAAAATTGTTCTTCCTTCTCATTGTCCAGCTCCATCTAATTAACAGGAGCAGGAGCTTCATCTTTTGGATGTGGTCAGGTGCCTGAAGTACTATGTTCATCTCAGGCAGCTTTTTTGAGAAATCTGATTACATTTTTGTCATCTTTAAGGGCCTCCATTTGAGCCTAGATACTTCTAAAGTTACTGGCTTCTTGGATTAAAGGGATAGTACTACTTAAAATGTAAAAAAATATATGTTGTAGGGTTTATCCCCCTGAGTAAAACAAAGGTACTCCCACTGCTGAGAGATATTTTATTAAAAAATTATAACAGCTCAAACTTGAATTTTTTAGGTGCAATATCACAGTGGCCTGAAAATTTACAGTGGCGCTGTTTCTACACCATCCTGTGGACTGCTCTGGTCTGTAGACCATAAAGCTCCATAGGATGGTGTAGCAACAGCGCCACTGAAAATTTGCAGGCTACTGTGATATTGCATCTAAAAAATTAAAGTTTGAGCAGTTATAATTTTTTAATAAAATATCTCTCAACAGTGGGAGTACCCTTGTTTTACTCGGGGATAAACCCTACAACATATATTTTTTTACATCTTAAGTATTACTATCCCTTTAAGGAGATCATTCACAAGGCGTATGTTGTCAGAAAGAAGCCAGTGTCTTTTGGGTTATGGCACATTCCACTAGGTCGGTGGATGCTTCTTGGACCTACAAGAACCAGGCTTCTGCCAAGTAGCTCTGTGAGACAGCTACAGGTTCTCCCTTCATACATTTATCAGACACTATTGTGTTAATGTTTTGGGCAGAAGATCCTATGGGCCATTGTACCTGTGTAGGTGCCAGTTACTTCCTGTTCTTCGTTTGAAGCTTTTTGTGTCCATAACACCTGAGGTTTATGTTTTACCAGTTAATTTGTTACCTCCCTGGATTCTTGGTGGATGCTTTGGTGTAGGCCCACTGTTCCTATGTTCCACATAGGATGAAAAAGAGTAAAGGGGATTTTTTGTTCTTACCAATAAATCCTTTTCTCTTAGTTTATGTGAAATATAGGACTTCCCACCCAGAAAAAAACTAAGAGCTCAAGTCCTGAGGGTGTCCTCTTGGGTTCTCTGGTTCAGGGAATTCAACTTATGTTTCTTTTCTTTCATCTTAGCTATATCTTTAAACTGAGCATATCCAAGTGGTTGTAAAGTGGATATGCCTCAGAGACTTTTTTGTAGAAGTGCCATCCCTCCTGGAGGTAGAGACTTTACAGATGGTTCCTGTGTTTCCACATGGACGAGAGAAAAGGATTTATGATTAAATCCACTTTTATTATGTGAGAAAAAAACACACTCTGCTTTCCCTGCTGAGTAATACAAAGGTGCTCTTATTTCTGGAACAGGATCACTTTAAAAGTTAACAAAGTTCATACCGTAATAAAGTGTTGGTGCTGTTATTACCACATTCTATGGTGAATTGTAGTGTGAGGCTCACCTCCTTCATAGACTGCAATAGAAAAACTGTTTGGACACCAGGGGTCACTGTTGCTTTAAAATACGCCGTTTGAGTTTTAATATTTTTGGAACAAAGCACCCTTTGGTAACATGAGTGCCTGTGTTTTACTTAAAAGCCCCTTTGGATATCCTTTGCCTTGGAATTTCGGTACTGTTTTATACAATAGTCTGTATGCTCTTTTCACCTTTTACTGTAAATGAACTCAAAATTTAAAGGGGCAATAAAGGGCCAGAAATATGGGATTTATAACTGTAAGATGTTACCTGACCACAATCGGAATCAAGTTCCATTATCTAAACTTTGCCATTTTCTCTGTGTTTCCCTGCAGGGCTCCATGGTATGCAGGACTGGGTGAGGTCACTAGGCTCTTATGGAAGATTAAGCAACATGACTAGCGTCCCCATTGAAGTCCAGCGTTTATAATTTTAGTGGCAGTGGACTTCAATGGAGTGGATACAAAACACCCAGTCTTGCAGAGAGTATGGCCAAGTTTTAAGTTATGGGAATATGATTCCAGTAGGTGTCAGGTGATGTGCTTCCTCGGACCATTTACTACCCCTTTAATGAAAACTTACAAACAATAGAATATTTAAAGATATAAACTCCTTTGCTGTCTCCACTTTTTAGTCAGTAACAACACTCTTCATCACCTCAACCACCATATAACATCGTATAGACAACAATATGTAGGAGCAGATGTAACTTCTCTCTTCCTTCAATTGTCTTTACAGACTTCTCTGAGCTTATCTGGAAGCAATTCCATTACATATGATTTTACTGGCTTCTCTGTAGGAGAATTAGTGCCTTCACAACCACTAGTGTATAAAAAAGCCACACAAGAAGATCGTCAGGAACTTAATCAGGATCAATGTCAGAAAATAAATGATGAGATCAGTGTTACCAAGGCCAACTGCATAAATGTGGTATAATGACTTTCCAAATTCTTCTGTTCTATTCCCTCCCAAGCCTATCCTTAAATGTTTCCCGATTTATGCAGTACAAGGACACAGTGAGGCTGATTTACCAAGAACTTGGGCCAACTAAAATCCCCCCCACCATGGGGAGCATAAAAAGGTTTGAAAAATGTCCAATGAACTGAATGCTAGAAAGGTCTCCAGCTTATTGTGCCATAATGAGTTGGTGACCTCTTTAGCACTGGTTACAGGCCCCATTTGAATCAAAAATGAATTTTCATATGTCACCTATGGTGAAGATGGGTTACCTTAGGACTGTTCCAGTTCTTAAAGGGGAATTGTGCCTTTGGAATAATTGTCTTAATTTGTTTAACAGAAATATTTACCTAGGCAGGTGTCATTCATACAGAAGTCTGTTATATCTATTTCTCTGTCGTCCGGTACAGGTTACTGGTAACTCTGGGAGGTGTCAGTCCCTTAAAGTAGGCAGGAACATTCTCTAAATGTATGCAGGGGGTGGAGCCTCCCTTCCCTCTCAGGCTGCAACCCAGCTAGCCACCTCCAGAATTGTTTGTTTCTGGGTGTGAACACACCAGGTGGAGAACATCTCTCGTTAGTTTTAGTTTCTTTTTTATTTTTCTGTGAGATATGGAATACCAGGCGGGTTACCATGACTGACAAATGCCCTCCAATGTGGCTAGCTCAGTGTCCAGGTGCTTTTTGGTGGACCTTAACCCTGAGGGGGGAAATCTGGGGTACAAGTGCTTCCCCATGAATTACACACTGAGGTAATTCTTAGTACATGGTAACCTGAAGACAGAAGATCTACAGGAAAGGTGAGCTTTGAGTACTGCAGGTCCACTTGTCCCACAGTTCCCCTTTGCTGGGCTTGTATTTTGGAGTTCTCACTGCGCACTCCTGCACTCATTGGGTATATATGTGTATGTCTGTTGGGTTTTTGGAGCAGGTTTATGTGATAACTTAACCCTTTGTCTGCTGGTTTGACATGTTTTGGGGGGGTTTCTGACACTTTCCTTACTGGGTTAGTGTTTTCTCAGTATGCACACATGTTCCCTGTATGTTTTTCATGTTTTTAACTTGCAGTTTAACTTTTATTAAAATTGTGTACTGCGCCTTTAAGGCGCGCTTTACCGCATAGACGCCATTGCTCCATTTACTTTCTATGGACAACACTGTTTGGGACGTATCTCTGCAACCGCTTCACACAGCAACTTCAGAGAGGGCTCATTTTAATTGTCTACCCTTGCTCTATCATCCGGTTTATAGTTCAAGTGTGTTGGGGGGCTTCAGGCACTGTTTTGGGGTACTTTTTGGGAAAAACTACATTTCCCATGAGCACTTGATTCGCGCCTAATTTCTGCCATTTTGGGCACTTTTCTCAATAAGTATCCTACACAGGGCTTGGACTCTCCTTTTCTCCTCTGCAGATTGACCCTTCGCCTGCCAGAGCAGTCTATATTTAGCGTTTCTGGGGTGAAATATCAATCTTACACGCTACAATTGGGTGATTCATTGTACAGTTGGTTATTTTGACAATGCGAAAATGTCTATACCGCTGGAGCTAGGGGCTAGACCTAAGACTAAGGAAGCTGGGGTATCAGTATCCCCCATTGAGCATTGCTCTTCCTGTCACACAGGGCTACCTAGAGTGTTCTCTGGTCATTTCTGCCCAGCAGGTTCTGAAGTTCCTGGCAGCAACCCAGGGCCTTCCAGCCATGCTATTGAGCCAGCATGGGTGCAAGAGTTTAAGGCTGCAACTAGGGACCTTAGGTCTACTTTACAGCTCTTTACATCCCAGATACAGGGGGCACTTCAATTATGGCAGACCCCCCTCTACTATCAGATCCTCCCTGCCTCAACCGCAGGGAGCACCTGACGTGTCAGATTCTTCTGAGGAGGAATTGTTGCAAGATTCGAATGTTGAGGTTGGTACTATTTTGGAATCTTCCAGGTCTCTTTGGGGACCCATTTGAAGCTGATCCTGAAACCTCTACTGAGGGCCTGCTCAGGGCTGTATTAACCATACTCAACATTCCCTTGGTTCAGGAGGTCCCTTCTGATCCCCCTGATGTTTTCAGGAGCTTGCTAAGCCCCTTACTTATTTTCTTCCTAACCCCACTCTTGACGTTTGGGTTCTGATGCGTGGTAAAACCCGGACAAGTCTGCTTCTGTGTTCAGGGAATTTGCTAAGCTTTATCCCTTTTCTGAAGCTGAACTGGCTAAATGGGTCCCTCCTCCTAAGGTGGGTGCTCCCATTTCTTGACTATCTAAATCCACTGCTTTACCTGTCTCTGTTGATTCTGCGCTGCTAGACTGGACTGACAAGTAACTTGAGGTTTTCCTCAAGTCCATTTTTTTGCTTCTATAGGTGCCACTCGGCGCCCAGTGTTTGCTGCGTGGGTTAACCGGGCTATTGCAGTCTGAACTGAGCAACTCACTACGGCTGTCCGTCAAGATGCGCCTACTTCGTCGAAATTTGCGTCTTCTTGCCAATATCTCTGAAGAGCTACACCATGTCTCTGCTGCTGCCTTTGGTGCCATCCGCATGATGGCAAGGGCTTCTACTACTTCTGTGGTGGCCAGGCGTGCGCTTTGGCTCAAGATTTGCTCTGCTGACACTGCTTCCAAGAAAGTCTTGCTTTCTCTGCCTTTTCAGGGTACTTCCTTGTTTGGGCCTACTCTTAAGGAACTAATTAGCGAGGCTACTGGGGATAGGAGTTCACTTCTACCCTTGGTCTTTCAGATGAAGTTACCGTTTCAACGTAAACGATCCTTTAGTTCCTTTCAGACTGTGACGCGTTCAACGAACCAGGCGGTTCCATCAGCTCTGCGTCCCTCCTCCAGACCAAAGCAGCCATGAACAGGACTGCTTCGGCATGACTCTCCGAACCTGGGTCCGCATCCCACTGTGGGTGGTCGTCTCCGCCTCTTTCGTGGGATTTGGGAGGATTCTGTATCGGACCCATGGGTTTTACAGGTAGTGTCAGAGGGGTTAGAGATCCTTTTCTTTTTCTTCCTCCTTTTCGCTTTCATCTTTTTCGCTTTCCTCAGGAAGTCGAGAAAGGTCGTCTATTCGAAGGCGCTCTTCAGACTCTTCTGGACAAGGATGTCCTGGAGCCGGTGCCTCCTTCAGACAGGGGTTGGGGTTTTGCTCACACCTCTTTGTGGTGACCAATAGGGACAGCGGATGCTGCCCTATTTTGGATTTGATCGCTCTCAATTGCCTTGTGATCAAGACTCACTATTGTCAGGTGTCTCTGCGCCCAGTGATTGCTACCATGTCTCTGGGGAGTTTCTTGCTTCTCTGGACTTTCAGGATGCGTATTGCGCATCCCAATTCATCGAGAGAGCAGGCGGTACCTGAGGTTTGCCTGCGACAGGGGTCATTCCCAGTTCTCAGCTCTTCCATTTGGTCTGACAACTGCCCCTCTGGTTTTCCAACGGGTTCTGGGGGCTTTATATCCGTCCTCCATCGGGACGGCATCATAGTGACTCCTTACACGACTTGCCTTTGAAAGCCTCCCTGCGGACCTTCTTCATCATTAGGTTCAAACCTGCATTCAAATCCTTACCTATCACTGTTGGTTTGTCAATTTGGACAAGTCAGTTCTTGTCCCATCCCAGCAACTGATCTTCCTGGGTCTTCTGTTCGATACTCAGAAGTGCATGGTGTTTCTACTGGACGAGGTAGCCCTTCAAATTGCCTACAGAGTATCAATGATTCTTTCACGGGATCGGATTCCTGTTACGAAGTTGTCTTCTCTGGTGGGGAAGTTCATTTCCACGATAGAGGCGGTTCCATTTGCCATGGTACACACTAGGGAACTTCAGAGGTTTGTTATACAGACATGCAGGGATCGACCAGATCATCAGAAGCTGTCGGTCTTAATTCCTCCTCATGTAGCGTTGAGCTCGGAGTGTGGTTGGACCTTTCCAATCCACCTTGAGGACTGTCCTGTCCGAGTAGAGTCCGACAACGCCACGGCAGTAGCTTACATCAATAGACAAGGCGGAACAAGAAGTCTCTCCGCTTGGTTAGAGGTCAAGGCCATTCTGTCCTGGGCAGAGGTTCATGGTCCTGTCATTTCCGCAGTGCACATTCCAGGCGTAGATGATGTCATGGCAGACTTCCTCAGTCGTCAGCGGAGAGTGGAAGCTACATCCCGAGGTGTTTCAACTCCTAGTTCAGAGATGGGGAATGCCCCCAGTGGATCTGATGGCAATGAGACACTGCTCCGGATTGGCATAGTCAATCCTGGTATCCGGAGCTTCTGGACGTATTTCTGGTGGAGCCATTTCAGCTCCCCTCTCGTCCAGCTCTTCTTCTACAGGGTTATCTGTGAAAATAGATGTTCATCGGCTCAATTTGATGGCCTGTAGGTTGAATCCTCGATTTTAAGGCAGAAAGAGTTTTCTTCTGCTGTGGTGACTACTATGCTTAGTGCCCGTAAGCATGTTTCTTCCAAGATCCGCCACCGTGTCTGGTCGACATTTGTGTCTTGGTGTGCTGACTGAGATCTGTCTCATGACTTTGATCTTCCCACTGTCCTGGCCTTTTTGCAGGACGGTGTGGATAAAGGACTCCGTCTGAGTGCTCTTAAGGTTCAGACTTTGGCACTTTCTGTCTTTTTCCAGAAACGCATTGCTACTCTTTCTGATGCCAAGATTTTCTTCCAGAGCATTGCTCCTGTGCGTACTGCCTTTCGGAGCCAGCTCCTTAGTGGGACCTTGAATTGGTCTTGGGAGTTCTCCTACGTCCTCCCTTTGAGTCTTTGGCTACTATTTCTCTACGTCTCTTGACGTGGAAAATGGCTTTTTTCTTCTGGCAATTGTATCAGTTTGCCGGGTTGCAGAGTTGCAAGCTCTATCCTGTAAACCACTTTATCTGGTGTTTAATAAGGATGAGGCGGTGCTTCACACCTCTACGGAGTTCTTGCCTAAGGTGGTCTCCGAGTTCCACATCAATCGGGAGATTGTGGTGCTCTCTTTCTGCCGTCGCACTGGAAGTATGGCGCTCTGTTCATCATTCCAGGGGGTCCTAGGGCAGGAAGACCTGCATCCAAAGTGACTATTGTGTCCTGGATCAAGTCCACTTTTCATAGATCCTACGAGTTGTGGAATGAGCATGTTTCCTTACAGGTCACAGCTCATTCCACCAGGTCAATTGGGGCCTCTTGGACCTCTTAGAATCAGGCTTCTGCCGATCAGTTGTGCAGGGCGGCCATTTGGTCCTCTGTGCACACCTTTTTGAAACACTACCGTGTTAATGCGCTGGTTTTGGCTGATGCCAGCTTTGGGAGGAAGGTCGTGGAGGCAGTCTTGCCCGTCTAGGATCTTCTTCTTAAGTTCTTGATGCTTCCTTTACTGTTGAGCCCTGTTGGCTCTAGTTCCGTGTGTTGTGTCACAGTTCTGGGGTGTTTTTACCCCTGTTTCGTGTACATTGACACTTCAGTTTGTTGAGCTCTCTGACCGGTTGGTTGTTAGAGATTCTGGTGACTTTGGGGACCTTGCACCTGGTCATTGCCTTCTTCCCGCCTCTGGGGAACTTAATGGTTGGACATCCCAAAATTACCAGTAACGTGTATTGGACAACAGAGAAAAGAGGATTTTAGTCTTACCTGTTAAATCATTTTCTCTTAGTCCATACAGGTTACTGGTCTCCCACCCTGTCAAGGAACCATGCTTGGCTCTCCTGTGGCAGTATGTGGGAGTCCTTCGGGGCATGGTCACAGGAGTCTTCTTCCCTTCTCCTATCTAGTCTAGTTAGTTCTCAAACAATTCTGGAGGTGGCTAGCTGGGCTGCAGCCTGAGAGGGAAGGGAGGCTCCACCCCCCTGCATACATTTAGAGAATGTTCCTACCTACTTAAAGGGACTGACTCCTCCCAGAGTTACCAGTAACCTGTATGGACTAAGAGAAAAGGATTTAACATGTAAGACTAAAATCCTCTTATACTGTGTTTTGAGTTTAATCCCTGCTGTAGTCTATAATTGACTGAGGACATGTTACTGGCTTAAATGGACAGGGCTCCCTCTATATGGCTGTCGCTACCCCCAACTATGATTCAAAAGGGCTGGGCTCTCTATGACTTTAGCCAGCCCCTGTTATGCTTTTAAGGAACAAGTCTCTGCCTCTCACTCTCTCTCTTTCCTCTGTTTAAGGCTCAAGGCAGCTCTTTCCATGATTCTAAAGGTCCATGTGTATATACGTTCTCAAGGCAATAAAATGTCTCCATTCAGTTGTAGAATACCTAAATACACAAAGTAGATTTAACGAACTGCTGTTTAAATGACTGCTGACTAGGTAAGTTTTTCTGTTTTAACACTTCATCGTTTTTTTTACCATAGGTTTTATTAGTAAAATAGTATTAGGAAACCTTGTGGGTTTTTTGTTTTTTTTTAATGTACCTACTTTTTAAGATATTGCTTCTTCAATCTATAATGTAGCACGCTGATTCTTAGGCACAGCTCTTCTTGACTGCCTAATTCTCCTCCCACCTCCCTCCCAGCTGCCACAGGGAGCGTGTTCACGCTTCCCTTCGGTGTGGTGTGAATGATTTCTATCGTTATGTCGAGCTCCGGTTAGCATTATACTAAGGTTGCAACCTCAGTATAATGCTAACCGTAGCTTAATGTAACGATAGAAGACATTCACACAACACAACAAAGGGTAGTGTGAACGCGCTTCCTTGAGCATCTGGGAGGGAGGTACACATTATGCAGAAGTGCACAGCACAGAAGATTAAATAACTTTAACCCCTTAACGACATGTGACGTACTATGACCGTCACGTGTACCGGCGCGTTCAAGTGCTCCTATGCGGTCCTTATGGGACGGAAATGTCCCAGGACCGCCGGTCGTTAAGGGGTTAAAAGTACTTAGATTTAGGAAAAAAAACAGCTTTTCTAATACTGTTTTATTAACAAAACCTATGGTGAAAAAAAAAATACATCCCCTTTAAGAAGCACTTACTCCAAGGGTACAACTCCACTTTAATATGTTAGCCTCGCTGTGATATTATGCAAGATTTAGCAGTACCAATTTTACTTTTTCTTACAACTGCTTAAAATTAAGCCAGTAACCATTCAATCACCCTTATCTGCACTGCAAAAAAGACACTAAATTAGGGAAAGTGTGTCCTAATTTTGATTGATATGTCTTTTTTTCTTTCTTTCTTTCTGTAAGCTGATCAGTTCATACAACTTCATTGGTATTTGTGAGCAATAGAGCATTTTATTTGTATTAATGTGGTCTTGTCGCTTTAACTATACATTGTGTTTTTAACTACTTTTTCAAAATGAACACTTTTTCTTTTTAATTAAACTTTTAACATGGATTATTGTCTATGCTTAGGAGTTCAACTTTTTGACCCCAAAGTGCACATACTTAGACTGACATGCTAAAAAAAAAAAAAAAGTGGTGTAATTCTGGGAGACACCAACTGCACCAAAGTGAACGAATAAAAATCCCTAGATTTACATTGATTTATATGGTGATTTTAACTCCTTGAATGCTAGAGAAGTCTCCAACGCATTGCTCCATAATTCTTTAGATTATCTCTCTAGAGTTCAAGGACTTAAACGCTCCATTCAAATAAATGTGACCTGTGTTTCCATTGGTTTGCTTCAGAATTGCACCACTTCTCTTAGTACATCACCCTCGCTGTTGGTTGAACCTTTGCTCTATTTCAGGGAACCTTTATTTCTCTTACATCCAGTGTGGAACACAGGATCCATGGGGTAATGTTCTCTCCTCCTCCAGAGGACAGGGCACTCCACAAAAGGCAGGGTCTTTGAGGTGGAGACTCCCCTCTTCCTTCCAACCTTTATCCCACCCCTGCCCCTCAGGTTCGAGTGACCTGCATCAGAAAAAGTGCAAGCTGGCACTGTTCTCTTAGTTTTTAGATTTCATTTTTATTTTTATGCTTCAATTTGGGGCTGCATAATACCCCAATATGTGGGCTCCCATTAACTTGCTTCCCCGGAGTTGGATTGACAAGTTCATTAATGAACTTCTCTGAGGTTCTTTATTAAAAAATGGGAGTCTGAAGACTGGTAAGTTATCTATTTGAGTGCTAAGTTTTTTCTTTTATGTCCCTGCTATTACTTTGCATGCAATCGAATGTGGTGTTCTTGCCTAGTTTTCAATCAAGCCTCAATTCCCTTGCATCCTACATTTCTAAAGGTGGCTGCCTATGAAGAGTGGGTTTTAACCCTTTCCGTACTTGGGCTCTGATAGCATTGTTATAACTGGGATTTCTCCTTCTAATGTAGACCACTTAAT
Organism: Rhinophrynus dorsalis; assembly: GCA_037306005.1. Lineage (NCBI taxonomy): Eukaryota > Metazoa > Chordata > Amphibia > Anura > Rhinophrynidae > Rhinophrynus > Rhinophrynus dorsalis. The sequence continues at coordinate 414,099,246 of CM074723.1, forward strand.
CTCACCTTTTTTAAATGGCTGGAGAACTACCATTTGCTTGGCATATGCAATTGGAAACTAAAGTCCTTGGAATCCCTTTGACAGCCATCTTACTACTTTCATCACATAGCTCTTATCTACCTTTCCGGTTTAACCCCTAGTAGTCAGATAAGTACCTTTTTGGTTATTCCTATGCAATTTCTCCTGCTTTTCTAATACTTTGGACTACTTTGTCCTACAATAGAGGGGGTTTTCTTTGAAAGCGTCAGATCCCAAGGGACACATGGGAATATTCATGCCTAAGGATTCAGGGGTCCCTTTATAACCCCCTTTGGCTCACTGTTCCTCATGCCAAACTGGACTTCCACAGGAATATTCAGGCACCCTATGTCCCTCTTACACTGTTGCCACTGCTACTCGCCCCGGGGCCCACTGCAGAACAAGAGTCACTTTGGGCTAAGACCCAGATTTCGTCAGTTGCTTCTATCCCTTCATTTATTCAAGGGGCTCTCCATTCTTGGTGACCCATACCCCCAGACAGACACATTTGTTCCTGTCTTTAGGGGCCATTCTCTGTTGGTTGGAGACTTCTCTACAGAGGAGGTTGGCACTTATAGGTAGGCTATGGATTCATCCTTACCCTTTCAGATGCCTATGAGATGGACCCTTGCCCCTCAACTGAGATGGGCTTATCAAAGCTATAGTGGAAATTTTTCAGGTCTCTGAGGCTGCTGAAGCAGGGTCTTCCTCACCAGACATCTTTCAGTGGTGCAAAAGAGAGTCACTCCTTTTTTCCTCCCCATTGATCTCTGGTCCAGGTTATCCTGGAAGAATGGAAGATGCCTGATAAGAGACTCTTTCCTTAAAGGGACAGTAATGTTTCACAAAAAAGCAGCTCCAATTAATCTTCATAGTATTTGGGCCATAGAGATTGTTATTTTAATACTGTCAGAATTATAGTTCAAGAGTAATTGAATGATAAAATATCCCCCTTCCGCCCGTTTTACCTAGTGTAAACAACCTGCCCTCAGATGTGGAACCTGGTCTTAGACCAGACAGCTTGCAGCAAGGAACAATCTTCTTACTATGAGCATAAGGAAAACCCTGCCCCCCGCCCTTGACAGGTTTTTCAAGTTTTTCCTTATGCTCATTGAAGATTGTCTGTCCGGATGGATCACAGAGAAAGTCTTGTTGCTCTGAGCTGAGCAGTGTTACCTCAGTAAAAGAGGTGGGAGGTGGGGCTACGTCATCATTCAATTACTCTATAACTACAACTCAGACAGTATTGAAGAGTAATTGGAGCTGCTTTTATTGGGAAACATTACTATCTCTTTAACAAATGCACCTCCAACCTCTATTCTTTCTCTTCTGAGGCTTTGTCACAGTGAGCTTCTCAACCTGCCATTGATCCTCCAATATATCACTTTGCTAAAAACACTGTGCTGCCTTTGGCAGGTGCAGCCCTTAAGGATCGGGGTGATAAGTTCTTAGATTCATTGCTGAAGGAAAGTTTTGTGGCCACTGGGGTTGCCCTTCAACCCATGGTACATTAGAGCCATGGCTATCTGGGGTGAATAGCTGTCAGATGCCATCCATGGGGATGTTCCCAAAGAGACATTGCTGGTTATGGAGTCCGATTCATCCCTTACTGAGGCAGCCTTCAATGCAGTTAGATTTCCTGGAAAGGCCTAAGCCTTTTCAGAAGCCATGCGCCACATCTGGTGGCTCATGATTTGATTTGCTGATCTTTGAAAAAGTCATTATCTATTCCTTTTGTAGGAAGACAACTTTTTGGGCCTGACTATGGCAAGGTACTGGAGGCAAAAGAACTCTTATCTCAGACTGCACCTAAATGTGCATTTTTTTTCCGAAGAAGAAGCATGTATTTTTTTTTTTTATCCCTGCCTAAGGCTGACAATCCCACCTCTGCATGACTCTCATGGTCCTGGCACATCTCTGTCAATAGGAGATCAACTCCATCTTTTTTTAAGACCCGAGGAAGTCTTCTGTGACAGGCCAGTAGGTTTTGCAGGTTATTTTGGAAGGGTACCTACATGCATCACAAATCCCCTCCACCTCACTGTTTACTTTGTCCAGTGTTACTCAAGATCCAGTTTGGGTGAGTCTCTTCATAGACACGGTATCCTCCTTGTTGGAAAAGCAGGTGTTTATTCCCATTCTACCCAGGAACGCTTCACTGAGTTTTATTCCAATCTTTCTGTTCCCAAAAAGGACAGCAGCTGTCGTCCTATTCTGGACGGTAAGTGCCTCAACCAGTATGTGCTAGCTCCACGCTTCAAGATTAAATCTCTGCGATTTGTCATTGCTGCCATATGTCCAGGATAATTTCTTGCCTCTCTGCATCTCCAGGAAGCCTACCTTCATGTTATGATTCATCCAGATCTTCGAGAGCAGTCATTACCAGTTCAGTGCTCTCCCCTTTGGGCTAGTGTCTGCTCCAAGTATCTTTACAAAAGGCAGTGGCTGCTTTGGCAGCTAACATCCATGCTCAAGAATATCCTTGACTCCTTACTTAGACAAGTTACTCAAGGTTCCTTCATAAGCCATTCTTTGTTCACAGATTAAAGACTGCTTTATCCTGGAGCAACATGGTTGGGTGCTCAATCTCAAGAAATTCGCATTGGTACCTTCTCAGATTCTGAACTTCTTAGGCATGAGATTCAATACCCTCCAAGGGTGGGTGTTTCTACAGGAGGACAAGATTCAGGCCCTGAATCTTCATGTGACTCAAGCAATATCCTGGCCGTCTGTGACACTAAGGGAATATATGAGTGCACTAGATTGCCTGGTCTCTGCTATGGAAGCTGTTCCCTATGTGCAATTCCACATGAAGGAGCTGTAATTGGGCATTCTCAAGAGCTGGTCTAGACAAAGGAAGTCCTTTTCTGGTGCGTTCACATTCCACACTTAATGCCTGGATGTCCAATTGTCATATCAGAATTGGTGGTGGTGAGCCACCCTGGGTAACTGGAGCAGGGAGGAGAGTCATCTTCCAATCAACATTCTGGAGATACAGGCAATTCGCCTAGCATTTTGCTACTGGCCCCATGTGCTGTCGGGCACACCATGGTGGGTTCAGTCGATCAATGCTACTGCAGTCACCTTACATAAATCGTTAAGGAGGAAACCGAAGCAAGTCCACTTGGATGGAGATTCTGGATCTCCTTCAGTGTACCAAAGCTCATGTACCAGCAGTCTCGGCAGTTCACATCCCAGGTCACCAACATCTGGATCCCAGGAATGGGAACTCCACCACAATGTGTTCGACCAGATTGTCCACTGCTGGAGTCTTCTATCATTGGATCTAATGGCATCCCATGAGAACATGAAGGTTCCTCTATTCTAATTTGTGGTCTTGGAGAATCACCTTAATGCTTGCTGCTCTCCATACTTTATTCATTTGGGTTTACATTTTGAAAATATATATTACATGTATATGTTATAGTATACTAGCACTGTGAGTTATCTTTTGTACGTTTTTTTCTCCTTCTCATTCTAACTCATTGGTTCTCAAGCTTTTTTTTTTGCTTAAGGCCCTCCTAACATGCAGTCTGTCATTTTCGGGGCACTCTCTATCATTTTATGTCATTTGTCATTAGTATAATGAAGGTTACTAATACAAAAATATAGAGTTCTTTTTAGACCTCACAACTAAAATAAACATATTTTGCACAGTACTATTCTTAAATATTCAGTTGTAAGTCTACATTCACATTTTTAACATAGGGTGCCCCTTTTTATCTATAAGTCTAAGTGGATGTCCGTGGAACTGGCACCCTGGTTGAGCAACACCGTTCTAACTGCTTCTTTCACCATATCTTAATTAATTCCCCTGCTATAAATTTATATAGAATGAAATACACTTAAAATGTAAATCTGCACCTATGTTATTATTTGGAAAGATGTATTTAAAGGCATAGTATATGACCTTTTGTTTGGTTTGCTTGGCCTATGTCTATTTGCAATCAAGGTAATATACAAACCCCATGTGGTTTGTAGTGTTGGGTGGAAAACACAGATAAAGGGGACTGATGGAGCTGTGGTGTTGTTAGGCCTTCACTCACTCACTCACTGCAAGCTAACATTGTTTGAAAGCAGGTTAGTCCCATCATTACGATATTAGAAATGTTGTTTTTCATGTTTTTAACTAGGTGCTTTTAATTCCATCGTATTTCCTCACAAGAATTCCTCAGGGTCAATTTTAATTTAGATTGGGATGGTATTGTGTAATAGATAGGACTTTCTTGAAATGGGGTACCTTGGAGAGGTAAGTGAGTTTAAACATACTTTGTCCAAATTATGCAACAAAACCCTCACTGTTTGCAATTTTATTAACGCAGGTATGATATATGCTTTATACAGGGTTCAGCTTTAGGTAACTTGTATGGAGAAGCACAGGTGTGTGTTTTTTTTCTGGTTTGGCTTGTGCTTTAGGTGTTCAACTTATTTTGGGGCTTGGAGAATCCCTTTACTCCTTGCTGCTCTCCATTCAGTAGGGTTCATATTTTGAATGTGTTTATTACATATATATGTTATGGTGTACTCGCACTGTAAGTTTCTTCCATTCCTCTCTTCTGCACCAAGAAAAAGTATTCTCTAGCGTTTGCTATGGATAAGAAGGAAGAGCAAAATTGAGAGTGCTTAAGTCATTCTGATTACCCCCTTTTGTCCCTGTCGGGCTTGGTTATTGGATGTTCTTGATCATCTGTCACTGAGCCATTTTGTCTCCCTCTGAGGCTGGATCTCTTGACCCAGGGGTCCATTTTGTTATAATCAGGTGGAAAGATGGTCTTTGACGGCATGGCTCTTCAAACCAACATCTTGAAGATTAAGGGCTTTTGAACTCTGTCATCTCCCTTATGGTTCAGACAAGGAATCCTGTATCGTTGAAGGCCTATAATACTGTCTGGTCTCTGTTCTACCAGTGGTGTGCTGATCAAGACATGTCCCCATGGTCTATTAGCCTACCTACTATTTTGGCTTTTCTTCAAGAAGTCTTCCTTTTGAGTCTTTTTCATGTCTCTTTGCATCTCCAGACATGTAAGATGGCCTTCCTTTTTGCTATTGTTTCTGTTTTCAGAGTTGCCAAGCTACAAGCTCTTTTTACCCAAGGGCATCTCGGATTTTCACATCACAAGGAGATTGTTCTTTTTTGCCCTGAACCTTGTAACAAGCAGGAGCTCCATCTGCTAACGTGGTACGTTGTCTTAAAGGGATAGTAATACTTCGTTTTAACTTTATTTTATTTTGTAGGCATTAAAAAAACATGAAGAATGATATAAGTCTTATGTCTCAAAGCGTTATGGTTTACGAGATATTCACAAACAAAGTTTCCCCCTCCCTCCCCTTTTTCCTAGTGTAAGCCATCTCTTCTCAGGTGTGAATCTGGTTGTAAGACTGGACAGATAACAGCAGGGGACAATCTTCTTTGTACGAAAACAATGAAAGCCCTTCCCCCCTTGACACATTTTTCAGCTTTTTCCCTTATCTTAATTGAAGATTGTCCCTCTCTGCAGTCTACCTGGGCACCTCCCTTCTGATCTGACTGAACGGGGGGGGGATACTTTGCTTGTGAATATCTCTTAAACCATAAAGGTTTGATAGATAAGACTTATATCGTTCTTCATGTTTTTTTAATGCCTACAAAATAAAATAAAGATAAAACGAAGTATTACTATCCCTTTAAGTATGATGGTCATCGCATGCAACCTTTCAGGAAATCTCTTTGTCGTTCCTGAGGGTCCTCGATGAACCAGGCTCCTTCCAAAGTTACCATTGCTTCTTCGATCAAGGCCACTATCCAACAGGAGTATGTGATCAGAAAGAAACCTGTTCCTTTCTGAGTCACGGAACATTCCACTGGATCTGTGGGTGCCTTTTGGCCCTACAAGAATCGGGCCTCTACTAAGCAGCTGTGTAAGGAGGTTACATGGTCATTTCAGCACACCATCACCCAAAAATACAGTGCCAATATTCTTGCCTCATCCGAGGCCAGCTTTGGACCCCTTTCTTTTGTTTCTAAGAGAAAAGAGGATTTTAGTGACTTACCGTTAAATCCTGTTCTCTTAGTCAATGGGGAACACAGGACTCCCACTCTGCAAAACAGGCATGTGTTTAAATCTCCAGGCAGAGGGTATTTCCTTCTTCCGTCTTACTTTTGTTTACTTTTGCTACTTTGCTATATGTTGAGCTGATGGGCGGGGTTAAAGCTGTAAGGAAGAGGGGAGTCTGCTTCAAAGGCTTTGGCTTTTCTGAAGTGTTCTGCCCTCTGGAGGAGGGAACTTTACCCCATGGTTCCTGTTTTCCACATGAATTAAGAGAAAAATATTTAAAAACAAGTACACTAAAATTGTTTTTGAAGTAGTGCATACAGTGCAGGTATTTGACAACAGGATGTGCTAGGGAGTCAGACTCCTAAGCACTTTTAAAATGAAATAAATGGTACAACTTTGAAAATAAGTAAACATATAATGTATAAGTTTCTACTGTTAGTTAATAGGGGAGGGTTTTTTGTTTATTTTTCAAGTAACAGGAACACATTAATATGATCTATCATCCCGGTGAAAGCTTTCACATTTGAATTTTTTTTTTAAAACTGATTATGCATTGGACTACATTAGTCATGGGCAACAATCTTCATACTTAGGGCTACCTGTATGTACCTTGAGTCCCGAAAAAGGGCCATGCAAGCTGGTTAATCCTTTGCTGCATAAATGAGAAACAAGGTTGTTCCAATTCTTAGAGGACAATGAACAGGATGAATATTTTGCATCAGAGATGTAGTTTTGACCTTTTCGGTTGAAAACCCCCCCCCCTGTGTGGCTTATTAGTGAAACATGACAAGAACACAGTTTGGTCCGAAGATCACATCAGGCTTATGGGCTGCCTGTGGCCCACTGCTGGCCTTAAAGGGACAGTAATGTCCAGTTTTGTAGAGGTTAAAATATTAATCAATACTCTCCAAATCCTATCTCTCAAACTCCTATGGTTTGAGAGATATAGAGATTCAAAGTTCCCCCCCTCCCCTTCTCTTGATGTCCGCTGTAAAGCTGCAGGAGAATCGAGTCGTAGAACTTGAGGAGGCTCTGCAGCAGAGCAGAAATCACGTTATTGCTAAATAATTCATTCATTGGAAAGGTCTACAATGTGTGCTTGCAAACCAGGCACATCTTTTAGACCTTTCCACTGAATGAATTCTTTAGCAATAACATGATATCGGCTCTGCTGCAGAGCCTCCTCGAGTCGTCCAACTCGATTCTCCTGCTGTCAGCTTTACAGCTGACATCAGGAGAAGGGGAGGGACGGGGGACTTTGAATCCCTATATCTCTCAAACCATAGGGGTTTGAGAGATAGGGTTTGGAGCGTATTGATTAATATTTTAACCTCTACAAAACTGGAATTTTTTTGGGGGGACATGACTGTCTCTTTAATGCTCGCAGTTTAGCAAATGATTAGTTTTCCAAATTATTTCATATTTTATTTTGATTCCTCATCCCCTGTATTATGATGTCACTGCCTCTCTCTGCCTGGTACCATATAAATACAGTGCCAAACAAGAGGGGAAGCGGCTTTACCAAAAATGGGAAGAAAAAATATGAAACTTGAGCTTTTAATATAGATTAAATATATGCAACTTTGTTTTTACATGTCTGAGCTACTTTGACCCCTTGAATGCTAGAGTTGTACCTCTTTGCTTATCCCTTTTAATGACAGCGGATACACAACATATTATTTCTATGCATTGCATACCCTTCTGGCATGCAAAGTATTCAAACAAGACATTTCTCCAAGTGTTTTAAAGAGATAGTAATGCTTTTTTGTTGTGTCTGTGTGAGTCATTTTAATGCCCCCTGAGTACTGACTGAGCTTCTGTCAGTGCACATGAGTCAGTAAAAGTATTCACAAGTCAATAAAATCATGCGCAAACCTATTCCCTAGTGGTTTTCACGTGGGAAATAGCGCATGTTTCCTGCATCGTGCCAATACTCTCTGTGAGTGATCCACCAAGAGTGTTGCTATGGCAGGTGGTCAGCTGACCATTCAGCAGGTCCCCAGTAGAACTGGCTCACGTCAAAGGACGTTGTGTTGCGTACCCCTGTGGTACTCAGAGGGGTAAGGCATGGGAATCATTCTTCACGTTTGAGTTTATTGAATAAAACTAGATTACATTGCACTTTCTTTGCCTTTTTACCACTGGCTGTGATGTGACAAGATGATTATTTTGTGTAATTCATATTAATTGCCTTTGAGTAACCTTGTACTGTTTTGCATCTTATTTTTAAGGAGAACCAAACTCTCTCCCAAACAGACATGAAGAGAAAGCTATATATTAACCAGCGTCATCTTATGTCGGCACTTGCCAGCACAAGACCATCTATAAGTCAAGAGGACTGGAAATATTTTAATAATCTGTAAGCACTGATTTAATTTGCAGGTTTTGTTGGTCCTGTCTTGTTAATCCTGTAAGGACCAGGGGGTGTGCAATAACACTGATTTAATATGCATTTTTTATGGGTACCATCCTTTATATACAGTTGTTAACGCTGGAAGGACTAGTTGCACATCTCTCTGGTCCTTAAAGAGTTAGGTGGCACATTACCCTTTATGTACTAGAGGAGTGTGCAAACCATTGCTTCACCATGCACACATGTTGCACACCCCTCTGGTCCTTAAAGGGTTAACATGCACATGAAAGTATGGATATCGATGAAGTTTCCAAAACGGACCCCCAAAAGTCAGATAACCATATTGTCATATGTGCAACAGTTTTCTTGTAGCATGAAATGAATTGTAATGTTGTGTTATGAAAAAAATGTTATGGGATTTTCTTGCTGTGTAAAATTGTTATTCCCATTGCTATGAGATGCTTCAGTCATATAGGTTTGCATTTTTCTATTGCAGTCTGTGAGAGTTTTTGGTCACAGACTAAAGCTATCCGTATACAGTCATGGTAAAAGCGAAGTGGCAATTAAAGCTGTCTGTAGACAGCAGTGGCAATTAAAGCTGTCTGTAGACAGCAGTGGCAATTAAAGCTGTCTGTAGACAGCAGTGGCAATTAAAGCTGTCTGTAGACAGCAGTGGCAATTAAAGCTGTCTGTAGACAGCAGTGGCAATTAAAGCTGTCTGTAGACAGCAGTGGCAATTAAAGCCGCCTGTAGATAGCAGTGGCAATTAAAGCCTAGTATATGCAAACAAAAGAAAAAAAAAAAAAACAAGGGTGCCCCCTAGTGCAATAAATTTTGCTGATTAAGAACCTCCACCCATACACCACTGTACTCTGTGTTTTCAATCACTAATACTGATCAGCATTCATAGATGAGGGAATCAGACCGCCCCCACTCAGTCTCTCCAGAATGACTGGTGGATGCCGCATCTCAAGATCTCCACAATAGCCAATGGAAACCTTAAAGCACAGAAGCACACAAACAAAAAGAGTGCAATACCACCAGCAACAGATATACTTATACTTATCAGAGATCTATATTGGACCAGTAAAATGTACTCACAATTAAGGAACAGGATAGCTAGTGCTTAATAAGACCAGCTAAAGCTTTTGCCCCTAAACGCGTCCTTTCCGGTCTGAATAACCGATTACGAGCATTGACACTTTTTGTAACTCTTTTTTGGCAATATTAAATTATATGCTTTTAATAAATTTGATACAACTATTAGGTGGATCCATTTTTTCTTTTTTCCTTACTTTTGGAGAAAAGTTTGCTGTAATGGGGCAGTCCATATTTCTCCGTTTGCTTTAGCTGGTCTTATTGAGCTCCAGCTATCCTGTTCCTGAATTGTGAGTACATTTTACTGGTCCAATATAGATCTCTGAGAAGTATATCTGTTGCTGGTGGTTTTGCTCTCTTCCTGTACGTGGCAGTTAAAGCTGTCTGTAGACAGCAGTGGCAATTAAAGCTAAAGCTACCTGTAGACAGCAGTGACAATTAAAGCCGTCTGTAGGCAGCAATGGCAATTAAAGCTGTCTGTAGAGAGCAATGGCATTAGTCTAAACAGCTGGAGGTCCTCGTGATGCACACACCTGCTCTGTCATCTGAGGAGTTAAAAAACACTTGTCTGATACTTCTCAATTTAAATATTTCTCAGTCAGGGACCACGGAGTTAATGTCTCTGAAACTCCTCTCTGCTCCACTCCTTTTAGTTTTTAATGTGTCCTTCATAAGGAAAGAAGTAGAGCAATGTATCGTCATATTTTTATTTATATGAAAATATTTTGGCAGGAAGGATACATTGAGATGGTCTCGTTTTCCTGTAAGTCTTGGGTACATGTTTTATCTACCTCTTAAGGGTGAAGGGGTGAGTTGACCTTGTCGGGACTAAAACCTGTGACCCTGAGGTTTGAACAGATTCTACATCTAGTGCATTAACCAGCTGGGCTATCTCCTATGTCACCAGGCCATTAATTCACTTTAATAGAAGAAAATGTCCTGCACAGACTATGGGCTACTACGTTTGTAAAACTGTTATATTTCTCAGTCAGGGACCACGGAGTTAATGTCTCTGAAACTCCTCTCTGCTCCATTCCTTTTAGTTTTTAATGTGTCCTTCATAAGGAAAGAAGTAGAGCAATGTATCGTCATACTTTTATTTATATGAAAATATTTTGGCAGGAAGGATACATTGAGATGGTCTCGTTTTCCTGTAAGTCTTGGGTACATGTTTTATCTACCTCTTAAGGGTGAAGGGGTGAGTTGACCTTGTCGGGACTAAAACCTGTGACCCTGAGGTTTGAACAGATTCTACATCTAGTGCATTAACCAGCTGGGCTATCTCCTATGTCACCAGGCCATTAATTCACTTTAATAGAAGAAAATGTCCTGCACAGACTATGGGCTACTACGTTTGTAAAACTGTTATATTGGATCCATTTATCCAATGATAAACCATCCTGGCTAGGAGAGGATGTAAGAAACAAAAAAATTAAAAGCTAAAATATGTGTAGATATATATAGATATGTGTGTATATATACACTAGTTGAAAAGCCCGTTTACATGAGCCACAGTGCCACCCAGCAACCGGCCGGATCCTGTCTTGTCACTGACCTCGCTGCAGTCATGCGCAGTAGAGACTGGCCGGTCTGTATTCAAAGCGCCCCGCTCCGTAATAGCCACGGTGTGGGCAGTCTGTATTGTGCATGACTGCAGCGTGCGCAGCCGCCTCTACTGAGCATGATTGCTTCTGACAAACATCCTTAGCGAGTTATAATATAGGATATTTTAATCTACTTTTTACCTAGTTTAAGATACTTTCTCTGAACATGCCCCGACCCCAAGAGGCATATGGAGAACCAAACCCAAGGATTCAGGGGTTTCCCTAACCCTCCTAACGCATTTGTTCCTCATGTCAAGCTGTGCTTCCAAAAGAATATTCTGGGTCCCTGTGTCTCTACTGTACTTTGGCCCCTGCTACAACCCCGGGGCCATCCAGCACTGATCAAGAGCCAGCTTGGGTTAAAACCATAATATCTTGTGTGGCATCTATTCCCTTATTCATTCAGGGGATCCTCAATTCTTGGTGACCCATACCCCCCCCCCCCATCAGACAAGTTGATCAGGTTTTTATGGGTCACTCACAGCTGGTTGGGGAAATATCTGTTGAGGAGATTGAAGATGTTATGGACTGTTCCTTGCTCTTTGCAGATCCCTATGAGGCTGACCCTCTCCTCTTATCAGAGGGGCTTATCAGAGACGTAAGAAAGACTTACAGTCTTTCCTCCCAGTAGCACTTTAGATCAGCTCCTGTTGGAAGACTATAAACACCAGATAAGAGGCTTTTTCTTTATACGCGCATCTGTAAACTATACCAGTTTACTGCTAAAGCTATATCACAGTGGGCTTCTCCCTCTGCCATTAACACCTCTATCTTACGCATGTACAATAATACAGCTTTTCCAATGCAGATGCTGCAGACATCAATGATCAGGCTGACAAGCACCTTGGTTCTCTGTTCGAGTCAAACTTTGCAGCTATGGGTATAGCTCTGTGACCTATTTTTGCTTCTGCTTGGTTCAGGAGGGCAGTAGCGGTCTGGTGTGGGAAGCTTTCTGAATTCATACTCTTCGATGTTCCTATGGAGGACCTTTTGATAGTGTTTGCCAATATCTCGGAAGCAAATGCTTATCTTCCTGAAATAGACTTTGGCTCTGCCAGATTTCCTGGTAAGGCCTCAGCATTATCCATTGCCACTCCTTGAATTTTGTAGATGAAGATCTTGTCCACGGATCAATCTTCCAAGAAATTCCTGGTTTCTCTTCCCTTTGAGGGTAAGAGCTCTTTGGACCTGACCTAAGCCAGGTTATCGGTGATGCCACTGGGAGCAAGAGTACTCTTCTGCCCCAGATCTCTTCTAACCGTCCCTTTTTTGGATGGATGGTGCATGGACTTTGGTCCCTCCCTCAATTAAGAAACCTGGGCTACTTCTGTGATGGACCAGTGGGTTTTGCAGGTTGTTTGAAATAAAAACACAAAGAAAAGAGGCACAGACCACCTCTAAGAGTGTAACTGTACAATACCACTGGTATTATAAACACCCCTACTATACTGTGCTCACCAGATAGAGGTCTTCAAAAGAACATATAAAGGATCTTTTAGGACTTTGGTTCAAAGGTCTTGTTCCAGGAGGCCAGTCAGGAATAAGAAGATTAAGTGTTTTTTCCAAATAAATTATTAAATGGATACAAAGCCCACTTAGGGGAAGCACCAATATCAATTGTGGAATGAAAAGATGCATAGAAAATTGCCCAACACATTTCTTGCTACCTTAAAGCACTTCTTCAGGGGGCTGTTATCACACAGTGGATATGCAAAAAAACACATATGTTTTTTGCATATCCATTGTGTGATAAGATCCCCTGAAGAAGTGATTTATGATAGCATGAAACGTGGTGGGCAATTTTGTATGCCTTTCTTCATTCCACAATTGATATTGGTGATTCCCCTAAGTGGGTTTCATATCTAAGTATTTTTTCCAAATAAATGATTGAGTAATCTTCTGATTACTGAGTGGCCTCCTGGAGCAAGACCTTTGAATGTCATAAGGGATCCTTTATATGTTCTTTTGAAGACCTCTATCTGGTGAGTACACTATAGTAGGAGTGTTTATAATACCAGCGGTATTGTACAGATACACTCTTAGAGGGGATCTGCGCCTCTTTTCTTTGTGTTTTTATTCCAGTTATCGTTTGATGTTTTACCATGCACCGGTGTACTTGAGGGGCTGCGACCACTTTGGATTCTATTGATAACAAAAGCTGGAAGACCCTTTAATAACTCTACATCTCGATATTAAAACTTTGGATCCATAGAGGACTTAGTGTATATATAAGATTTAAAGCTCAGAAGGCTACAAAGGTTCTATTAAGAATCTCTCCAGAGACATCCTATCCTGTTAAAAGGCTCTCTAATAGCATTAATTTTCTTCTGTTTACTTGGCCGTGTGATGAAAAGTTTAATTTTCCTTTCTCTATATTTTATGAATAAAGCTTTCTCCTGTTAGAAAATTATTCTGTGAAGTATACTAGAGTGTGAACCTTCAAGATAAACAACAGCGCCACAGCAAATTTTTACAATTTGTTTGCAGGTTGTTTGGAAGGGTACCTCATAGATTTCAAGTCCCTTCCACCTCATCACTTTTTTGTCAAGGGTTCTTTGGGACCCAGAGAAAGCACTTCTGTGTATATATATATATATTTCACTGTCGTCCAATACAGGTCACTGGTACCATGGGATGTGTAGTCCCCTTTAATAGGCAGGAACAATTATGCAAATAATCTGCAAGGGGCGGAGCCTCCCCTCTTACTTAAGCCACCTTCTGGCCAGAGCCACTCATATTGATTTGTTCCTGGTGTGCTTGCACACCAGGCAGAGAACAGCTATGCTTCTTAGAGTTTTATTATTTTTTCTTCAAATATGGAATACCACCATTAGGAGGGTGACCATGGCTGTGAATGCCCTCACCCGAAGTGGCTAGTGCAGCTTCCAGGGATTTCTGTGGACCTATACCTGAAGAGGGGACAGCTTGTGTTAAGCAGCTCCCCTGTTGGGGAATTTACCTCTGGTTCTTTCCCTACCTATCATGGTCACCTGAAGACAGAAGTCAGCGAGAAAGGTGAGTCACCCATTGAGTGCTGAAGGTCCACTTGTCCCCACAGTGTCCCTTTGCTGGGCTTGTATTTGGGAGTTTGTAATTCACTCCAGCACTCATAGGGTGTTTTTATTGCATTATCTCTAAAAAGTTTATGCAATTTCTGTGTTATTCTCTGAGTTTTGGAGCATTGGGTATTCATTTATTTATGATTCTCATGTGTTTCATGCTTGTTTGGGCACTTTTTAATGTTTTACTGAACTTTATTAAAAATTGTGTACTGCGCCTTTAAGCGCAGCGTTCCCGCTCAGACGCATGGCTCCTTTACTCTCTATGGGAAATCACAGTGTGGGACATATCTCTGAAACCGCTTGTCACAGCAACTTCAGAGAGGGCTCATTTTAATGCTAGGCTCCTGCTCTATCATCCGGTTGGTGTTTTATTAATATTGGGGGTTCAGGGGGGCTTCGGGCACTGTTTAGGTACTTGTATTGGGAAAGACTACATTTCCCATGAGCGCTTGCTTCGCGCCCGTTTTTGATTGGCAGCCATGACGGCAGCCATTTTATTGCACTTTTCCTATGCGAGTACACTACGCAGGGACCGAGCCTTCTCTCTCCTCAACAGATTAACCCTTCGCTGGCCAGATAAGTCCGTTTTTAGACATTTTTCTGGGGTGAAACTTTAATCTTTAACACCTTTCTGGGTGATAGTGTTCTTGGTGGGGTATATTGACGCTGTGAGCATGTCTACTTCACTGGAGCTGGGGGCTAGACCCAAGACTAAGGAGGATGGGGGGTCCGCTACCCCCATGGCGTTTTGCTCCTCTTGCCACATTGGGCTGGATAGCGATAATGTGGGGGATCTATGCCCTGTTTGTACTTGTCAAAATAGCAACCCTGGGCCTTCCAGCCATGCTATTGAGCCATCTTGGGTGAGGGAGTTCAAAGCTGCCACTAGGGATCTCAGATCCACGCTTCAACTCTTTCCCTCTCAGGTACAGGGGGCTCTCCAGGTTTGGCAGACCCCCTCTACTATCAGGACCTCCCTGCCTAAGCCACAGGGAGCTCCTGATATCACTGATTCTTCTGAAGAAGAACTTTTACAGGATTCTGATGCTGAGGAACGTACTGTTATTGAATCTAACAGGTCCATTGGGGACCCCTATGAGTGTGACCCTGAAGTTTCGGCTGAGGGTCTGATCAGAGCGGTTCTAAATACGCTCAACCTTCCTCTGACTCAGGAATCCACTTATGATCCTACTGATGTTTTTCAGAAAAAGCCATCTAAACCAGTTGTTTGTTTTCCAACTAACCCTACTCTTGCCCGTCTGGTCTCTGAGGCATGGAGGAATCCAGATAGATCTTCCTCTGTCTCCAAAAAGTTTGCCAAGCTTTACCCTTTTCCTGAGGCGGAGTTGGCAAAATGGGTTCATCCTCCCAAAGTGGATGCTCCCGTGTCTAGACTATCCAAATCTACTGCTTTGGCTGTCTCAGATGCCTCTGCCTTGCAGGACTGGACGGATAAGAAATTAGAGCTCTCTCTTAAGTCTATTTTTGCTTCTATTGGCACTGCCATGCGCCCCACCTTTGCTGTGGCATGGGTTAATAGAGCTATTGCAGCCTGGACTGAACGACTGACTGAAGCGGTTCGCCAGGATGCGCCTGTGTCTGAACAGTTGCAGCTTCTTGCTAATATCACTGAAGCTCAGAACTATATTGCTGACGCTGCCTTTGATGCTGTGCGCATGATGGCGAGGGCCTCCACTTCTTCTGTGGTGGCCAGACGCGCTCTTTGGCTGAAAATTTGGTTTGCTGATACAGCCTCTAAGAAAGCTTTGCTTTCTTTGCCCTTTCAGGGAAATTTGCTTTTTGGGTCTGAACTCAAAGAAATGATCAGTGAGGCTACTGGAGGTAAAAGTACTCTTCTACCCTCAGTCTTTAAGAAAAAGTTTCCAGCCAAACGCAATCGGTCCTTTCGTTCCTTTCAGACTGAGACACGTTCCTCGGCCCAAACGGGTCCTCCCACTACGCGCTCCTCCTCCAAGCCCAAACAGTCCTGGAAGCCCAAAGTTGCCCCCAAGGCCAAGACCTCCAAGACTGCTTCGGCATGACTCGCCGAACCCGGGTCCGCATCCGGCTGTAGGCGGTCGTCTCCGCATCTTTCGCCGGATTTGGGAGGAGTCAGTGGCGGACCCATGGGTTCTTCAGGTGGTGTCAGAGGGATTCAGGATCCCTTTCTCTTCCCTTCCTCCTTTTCGGTTCCATTTTACTCGTCCTTCTCAGGAACCCACAAAACGGCGTCTGTTAGACGACGCTATTCAGGATCTCTTGGACAAAGAGGTTCTGGAGGCGGTTCCTCAGGGGGACACAGGTTCAGGATTTTTCTCCAACCTGTTTGTGGTAGCCAAAAGGGACGGAGGAGCCCGTCCTATCTTGGATCTCAAAGATCTCAATGCTTATGTGGTGACTTCCCACTTCCGCCAGGAATCCCTGCGTTCTGTGATTGCAGCAATGTCTCCAGGGGAGTTTCTTGCCTCCCTGGACCTTCAGGATGCTTATCTTCACATCCCTATTCATCCAGAGAGCAGGCGGTATCTCAGGATTGCCTGTCACAGGGGACACTTTCAGTTTGCAGCGCTCCCCTTTGGGCTGACTTCAGCCCCTCAGGTCTTCCAGAGGGTGTTGGGCTCATTGATAGCGGTGCTCCATCAGGATGGGATCAGAGTGACCCCCTACATGGACGATCTCCTTCTGAAGGCCTCCTCAGCGGAGCTTCTCCTTCAGCAATTACAGATGTGCATGCACACCCTGAACCGTCATGGCTGGATCCTGAATCTGGACAAGTCGGACTTGTTTCCATCTCAGAGGCTTCTGTTCCTGGGTCTCCTGTTCGACACTCGCCAATGCATGGTGTTTCTTCCAGAGGACGTGGCTCACCAGATAGCTGTCTGAGTGGCTGGACTTCTGGACCTGGACGTGTTTCCAGTTCCGAAGTTGTCGTCCTTAGTGGGGAAGTTCATTTCCACAATCGAAGCAGTACCATTTGCCATGGCCCACTCCAGGGATCTTCAGAGATTCGCGATCCAGACGTGCGAGAATCATCCAGATCATCAACATCTGTCTGTTTCTCTTCCTCCTCATGTCGAGTCGAGTCTGCACTGGTGGTTAGATCTCTCTCATCTCCTGAAAGGGAAATCCTTTCTAGTTCCTCCTTGGACCACAGTCACTACGGATGCCAGCCTTCGGGGCTGGGGTGCAGTCTGGGGTCGCTTCAGTGCTCAGGGGAAATGGGGTCTGAAGGAATCCATGCTCTCCATCAATGTTCTGGAACTTCGAGCTGTCCGGCTGGCCCTGAGGCACTGGGAGTCTCAATTGACCGGTCTTCCAGTCAGAGTGGAGTCAGACTACGCCACGGCAGTGGCTTACATCAACAGGCAAGGCGGCACAAGAAGCGGTTCCGCCTGGTGGGAGGTCAAGGATATTTTGTCTTGGGCAGAAGATCACGTGCCTGTCATCTCTGCGGTTCATTTTCCAGGCGTGGACAACGTCATGGCAGACTTCCTCAGTCGTCATACCGTCGACAGCGGAGAATGGGCTCTGCACCCAGAGGTGTTTCACATGCTCACTCAACGGTGGGGAATGCCTGTGGTGGTTCTGACGGCTGCCAGACACAACAGGAAGGTTCCGGTGTTTTGCTCCCGGCTGAGGGACTCCCTTGCTCTAGCAGTGGATGCCTTGTCGATCCCTTGGGACTTCTCCCTGGCTTACATCTTCCCTCCTCTTCCTCTATTGATCAGAGTCATTCAGAAGTTGAAGAGAGAACGTTGTCCTGTCTTCCTGATTGCTCCAAACTGGCCTCGCCAGTCCTGGTTTCCGGAATTGATGGCCATGTCTGTGAAGGATCCAATCCCACTTCCTGCCCGTCCGGACCTGCTTCTCCAGGAGTATCTGTGGAAAGAGGATGTTCACTCTCTCCGTTTGATGGCATGGCGGTTGAATCCTCGATTCTAGCTAAGAAAGGCTTTTCTCCTTCTGTGGTATCGACGATGCTCAGTGCTCGTAAGCCTGTGTCTTCCAAGATCTATCATCGCATATGGTCAACCTTCGTGACATGGTGCTCTGACAAGAAGTTGCCTCTTGACTTCCATCTTCCCACTGTCCTGGCATTCTTGCAGGACGGTGTGGATAAGGGGCTCAGTCTGAGTTCCCTCAAAGTTCAGACTTCTGCCTTGTCTGTGTTTTTCCAGGAAAGGATTGCTATCCTTCCTGATGTGAAAGTTTTCTTCCAAGGTGTGACTCCTGTTCGACCTGCCTTCAAGAGTCCTGCTCCCCAGTGGGACCTCAACTTGGTGCTGGGAGTTCTCCAGCGACCACCGTTTGAATCCTTGGCTTCCATTCCATTACGTCTCTTGACTTGGAAGATGGCCTTCCTTTTGGCTATTGTTTCAGTTCGCCGGGTAGCAGAGTTACAAGCTCTGTCTTGTAAACCTCCTTACCTGGTGTTCCACAAGGATAAGGCTGTGCTTCGCACTACCAAGGAATTCTTACCAAAGGTTGTGTCCGAATTTCACATCAATCAAGAGATTGTGGTTCCCTCTTTCTGCCCTAATCCTTCATCTGACAAGGAACGGGATCTCCATTTGTTGGATGTGGTGCGTTGCCTCAAGTTTTATGTTCATCGCACCGAGTCTCTCAGGAAGTCTGACGCTCTATTCGTCATTCCTGAGGGGCCTAGGGCAGGGAGACCGGCCTCCAAAGTTACCATTGCTTCTTGGATTAAGGCTACCATCCGTGAAGCCTATAAGTTGAGGAATAAGCATGTTCCCTTCCGGGTAACTGCCCATTCCACCAGATCTATTGGGGCCTCTTGGGCCTACAAGAATCAAGCTTCTGCTGATCAACTGTGCAGAGCGGCCACTTGGTCCTCTGTGCACACATTTTCTAAGCACTATCGAGTTGATGTACTGGCTTCGGCTGATGCCAGTTTTGGAAGGAAGGTCCTGGAGGCAGTCTTGCCTGTGTAGGTCTTCCGCTCTGTGATCCTTAGTGCTTCTTTACTGTTGAGCCCTGTTGGCTCTAGTTCCGTGTGCTGTGCTAGTTCAAGGTTTGTTTCCTTGGTTGGTGTCCGTTGACACTTACAGTTTGGGCTGGGTTTCAACTGGTTATCAGTTCTAGTGACTTGGGCCTCGCACCTGGTCCTTGCCTTACTTCCCGCCTCTGGATCAGCTCAATGTTTGTACATCCCATGGTACCAGTGACCTGTATTGGACGACAGTGAAAATAGGATTTTAGTCTTACCTGTTAAATCCTTTTCACTTAGTCCATACAGGTCACTGGTCTCCCACCCTGTCAAGGGACCAGTCTTGGCTCTCCTGTGGCATTCAGTGGGAGACCGTTCGGGCATGCTCACAGGAGTCTTTCTTTTTGCTTACCTGAGGTCAGTTCTTGGGGTCTCAAATCAATATGAGTGGCTCTGGCCAGAAGGTGGCTTAAGTAAGAGGGGAGGCTCCGCCCCTTGCAGATTATTTGCATAATTGTTCCTGCCTATTAAAGGGGACTACACATCCCATGGTACCAGTGACCTGTATGGACTAAGTGAAAAGGATTTAACAGGTAAGACTAAAATCCTATTATATGTCATCTCCTCTCTGTTGAACAAGCCGGTCCTGGTTCTGGTCCCACTTTTCAGGTTCTTATTCCATCCTTTTTGTAGTCCCCATGAAGGACAGCCCCTACATGGTTGCTATGCACATCAAGATGGAATCTTTGCACTCTGTCCTCTGGGCAGTGTGTCCAGGCGAATTTCTGGCCCTGACTCTTCAAGATGTCCCTATTAATCTATTCTATACTATCAAAGTTTCCTTCACATGCAGTCATTACCAATTCACTGCACTGCCTTTTGGTTGGGCCTCAGCTCCACTAATCTTCACAACGATCACGGCAGCTCTGGCAGGATACATCCATCTGCAGTGATCTCCCTGATTCCATATATACTGACAAAATTCTGTTCAAGTCAACTTCAGAAAAACTCTAGGTGATCCATATCCAAGAGTGTGCTCACATCCTCAATTAAGAGATTACTTGATGTATCCTGCGATACCTAATGTCTTTTTTGGAAGTGGTTGCTTATGCCCAGTTCCATACAAGGAAATGCCATCTAGGCATTCACAGAAATTGGTTCCAGCAGTACTCTCACCTGTCTTACTCCATGAGGCCAGCCTGAGAAGCTAGGGTACAACCCTGGGTTCCCTTACAACTCAGGGATGGTGGAACAGAGATGAGTCTCCTATCAATCAACATCCTGGAGATCCATGCCATCCACCTGGCACTACTTCACTGGTTTCAAGTGTTGATGGGGACCCTGTTATGGATTCAGTCATCAGTGAATTACATCAACCACCAAGGAGGTACTCAAAGCAAGTCAACTTGGATGGTTGCGGTAACTCCTTCATTGGGCAGAAACTCATCTCTGCAGTCCACATTCTAGGAGTAGAAAATGTGGCAGCAGACTTACTTTGTCGTCAAGAGGTGGATCCAGGAAACTGGGAACTGAACCAGGAAGTATTTGAACAGATATCCCAAAGTTGTGGCCGCCCTGTGGTGGATCTGGTGGCCTCTTACGAGAACAGGAAATTTCCTCTGTTGTGCACAAAGACAAGGAACTCTTGGCATTTGCAGCGGACTGCATTCCATGGAATTTTTCGATGGACTGTCCATTCCACAGAATTTTTATGTGCCATCAACAGGGTGATACAGAAGATCAGGGTGGAGAAGGCTTTAGAAATCTTAATTGCGCCAATCTGGCCCCATCAGGCATTGTATGCAGACCTTCACAATTTGCCCATAGAGGAACTGTACCGCATTCCTCAGAGACGAGATCACCTGATCTAGGGTCCCATCTTGTACCAGGAGGTGGAAAAGTAAGCTCTTGAAGACACCATTGTGAGGCAAAAGAGATTTTCATAGACTGATATTTCGTTCATGGTCCTGGCTAGGAAGCCTATCTTCCAAACATACCATAGGATCTGGTCTATCTTTTATCACTGGTGTGCTGATGAGGACATGTCTGCAAAGACATTTAATGTCCTTGAGGTTTTGGTCTGAGTTCTGGAAAAGAATGAAAGGACTGAGATCTGTTCCTTGATAGAAGTGTATTGCTATTATGCCATATGTTAAGACTTTTGTTCAATGGGTAGCTCATGCCTTGCCATCCTTCAGGGATCTCAAGCCCCTGTGGGACCATAACTTAGTCCTGGGTGTTCTCTAGAGACCAGATCGGAACAGCTTTCTTTGGTTTCTTTGCATTTTTTGATGCTTAAAATGGCTTTATTTTAATCATGGTCTCTATACAAAGGTTTGCTGAGTTATAAGCCTTTGCCTTCAAGCCCCCTATCCAGGACAAGGTGGAACTTTGTACCTCTCAAGGTTTCTTATCAAAAGTTGTTTCAGATGTTCACATTAATCAGCCTGACCCTTCCTCCAATTAGGAGAATACTCTTCATCTGTTGGATGTGGTGCTATTTATTATTATATGCATTATATGAATTGTACGCAGCCTTTTCACAAGGGTTAGAAAGAAACACGAAAAAGGGCGCCAGTGGTGAAATACAGTTGTTGAGATGATATAGCTATAATAGAATCAATTTACACTCACGTTTGGTAGTGGTCAGAGCTCTGATATCAGAGTCAACTGACAGTCACGCTTTCAGAGAGACTGGCCCTTCTCCGTTCGGGTCTCACTCGTAATCCAGGAATTATATTTCAGGGTCCCGTTCTCTGAGCTACAGTCCTGGCTCTCACTATGTCCCGGCCGCCTCCTTGCCCCCCGGCCCCGCTCCTAACCGCACAAGGCTTACTCCCTCTTTGTCATTCCTCTAAGCCTGGTGTATGGTAGCCTTGATCCATGAAGCAAAAATCACCATTGCTTCTTGGATCAAGGCTACCATACACCAGGTTTCATGATCAGGAAGAAACTTATTCCCTTCAGAGTCAAGGTGCACCCTACCAGGTGTGTGGGTACTGGGCCTCCAAAAATCAGGCCTCTGCTGAACAGCTATGCAAGGCCGTTACATGGTCCTCTTTGCACACATTCACCAAACACTATCATGTAAATGTTTTTGGCCTCAGCTGAGGCCAGCTTTGGTCAGAAGGTCCTTCAGTAGTGTCCAATTTAGGACTTTTCTTTTTTCTCCTACTTTCTCCACATTTTGTTCAGTAGTTGAGCCCAGTAGCCTTTTGTTTAGTTTGTTTCCTGTGATAGTTTGGTGTCTGACACCTGCGATACATAGATCCAGTTTAGTTCCATGGAATACTGGTATCCTATGGGTAGAATTTTTCTTTTTCTCTTACCTCCCTGGAATCGCAAGGGTGCTTTGGTATATCCCCGTAGTTCCTGTGTTCCATATTGGACATACGGGAAAATAGGATTTTAGTGAACGTCGTTTTTTCTCTTAGTCCATATGGAACATAGGACTCTAAATCTGTTTCCTTCCCGGGCAGGGGAGTCCTCTTGGGGTCTTTGTTCAGGTGTTTTCTTCTTCTGGGAATTAAGGTTAGGGTTGAGCTGGAAGAGGAGGTGGCGAGAGTCTCCACCCAAAAGACCCTGTCTTTTTTAAAGTACCATGCCCTCTGAAGGAGGGGAGCTAAACCTCATGATTCTTGTGTTCCATATGGACTAAGAGAAAAGGATTCACTAAAATCCTACTTTTCAAATTTCATTCCTCTGTTTCATCCATTGACTAGCACATTATGTTCAGGACTGAAGTTTGCTACTAATCTCTTATTGGAGGAGATCCTTCCTATATTATGGATGCCATATGAGCAGTGGTTTTCAACCCATATCCTCAGGACCCACTAAAAGGCCAGGTTTCGAAGATTTCCTTGCTAGGACACAAGTGAGTTAGAGGCTAAGTGAATTTGATTAACTCGAATATGATCTTCAAAGGAAATCCTCAAATCCTGACTTGAGTTCAGATCTACTGAGCATGAGTGTAACCGACTGGATACCATATTGTAGGTTTTTTTTCTTTTATTGAACATTTATATCTGTTTTTATTCCTGTGGCACAGATTGTGATGTTATTGCATATTTTTAATACATTTGATGCCATTTTATCCGTTTTTTGCCAACATTTAAAACAACATTTAAATTTAATAAACTTAGATTTTTTACACACATTACATAAATTATAAGGGGGATGTTTTGAATTCTTGATAGTTTTTGGAGAAAGGTGCTACTGGCTCATGTTGTCGATAAAAGAATATTTAATAACTGTATGAATTCTGGATCTGAGTTTATGTAATTTTTGTCTGTTTTGATTAGTGTGTATGTGCGTGTGACCACTGGCATGTCTTTATATTGTTATACAATAAGTGTGCCCAGGGTGAAGGTTGTTGACCATAATATCATTGGTTAGTTGTCTTATACTCCCTATTTGGAAATTTGGGACAGCATTGAGATGTTCCCTTACCACCTCCCTTAGAACTACTGAGAAAAAAAGTTTTGTGTACTTGTAGATACATTCTTTCTCAAGAGTTCGTGGAGAGCTCAGGGCATCCTTCCTGGAGAAAACCTCTGTTCTCCATTTCTCTGACAGGAGTGCCCTGCATTTCTGGGTCCTCTTGATTGGTGATCTTTTTTAGCTTCTCCTTTTGATTATTTTGGCCTATGGATTGGCTTGACATTGCTAAATGAAAACAGAAAAGGGGTGGAGCTAAGTTATATGGAGCTGAGAGTGGATGCCTCCTCTGGTGGGTTCTTCTTATAGTGCCTTACCCCCTAAAAGAGAGTGATGTTAACTCCATGGTCCCTGTGTCCCCCATGGACTCCTAAGAATAGACTTTATCAGGAAGTACACTAATTCTCTTTTTTTACATGCATTCTGATTTTCTAGATATACTGAATTGAAAACTATGTATGATGTGATGCTTTGACAGCATGATTGTTTATATTTACTATATACATGTTTTTTTTTTTCCTTTTTGTTTTTCTCTTCTAGTTATGAAAACTTTCAAAACCCTAAGAAATCCAGTGGAGAAACCTTTAGAAGTGGCCAGAAAGTAACTCTAGCCTGACGTCTACGGTGCTGAGTCTGCCATGCGAATTTTATATAATTAAGAGTAATAAGTAAAATTTAAGATTAATAAATTAATTCTAATTTTTATTTCCATTGATATTGCATTTATTATTTTTGTAATCACTGTAACAAAAAAAAAATGTCTTTAAACATGGGCCAAAAAAGTAACTTTGGCCTGGTTGTTGCGCACCCTCTGGCAGTCTTTGTTAACCCTTTGAGTGCCACCCATCCAGGGTTGGCAGCCACCATCTTAGGGTACCTTTCTCGCTTTTTTTTTTTTTCTCTCATGAAAATATTGAGTTTGTATTGCCCACATCTAACTTTTGTTGTGTGCAAAAAAATGCTTATTTTTGTCACTATGATAGTGAGACTTAACAGTAACGGTATATTTATATATTGGTTCCCTTTATTATATGCTGATAAATGACTATACGTGATTAGGGGTGCCCTATCACAGAGATTTGCAACCTAAGGAATACATACATTGGAAGATTGTTGGACAAACTGAAAAGGGCAAGCAAGTCTAACCATTTGGTTAGAGCAACAAATAAAAGAGCTGGTTGTGGGGATATTTGTTTGTCCCCTTTAGTTCAGTTGGCTCAGTCTCATATTGCTTCATTTTCTTAGTATATCAGCCTTGTTGGGGAAAAAGTATAGGGAGGGCAGCAGTAGGAAGTTTTCCTTCAACATCAATGGTTCGTCTATTATTGGCACTGCTAGTGTACTACCAACACTGATTCCAGTGTAACTTTATCAGCTGTGTCTGCCCACTGGCCCCCTCATACCTTTTCACACAACCTGTGACCATATGGCAGTCTGCGGCTGCTACGCTCCCATCTGGCATACTGCGGCTGCTACGCGCCCATCTGGCAGACTGCAGCTGCTACGCACCCATCTGGCAGTCTGCAACTGCTACGCGCCCATCTGGCAGTCTGCAACTGCCACGCGCCCATCTGGCAGTCTGCAACTGCCACGCGCCCATCTGGCAGTCTGCAACTGCCACGCGCCCTTCTGGCAGTCTGCAACTGCTACGCGCCCATGTAGCAGTCTGCAAATGCTGCATGCACCTGTGGCACTCTCAGGGTTACCACTTTGCCTGTATTTTCCTGGTAGGCCAGTCAAAATTGGACTTGTACCCAATAATAGAAGTGTGCCAACAACTAGATGGCGAGTACCCTTTTCCAGACAAGGTGACAACACTAAGTACGCTGTAAGGTCCAAGTTCTAAAAAAATATGAATATGCAGTATTCTTCTTTAAAAACACTACTGCTAAAAGATGAATTTTGGCTAAAGATTGTAAAAGTAATGACAAAGTGGGATTGTTACTTTGCATAAATATTCAGAGATGTAACAGACCAAAGTACAATTCCTGTCCAGTTGTATTCTGTTTATTTTACAGGTTAAACATTAATATCAACTTGCTGGTTATATTGCTCCCATGGCCAAGGTATTAATGTCTCTCTCTCATGGTTACTGTTAAACTAAACCAATTTGTTATTCCTCTGCACTGTGAATGGAATATGAACAAACATTCCACAATCTGGAGCAGGGATTGGCAATGTGAGGCCCTCCAGCTGCTGCCAGACTACAACTCTAAACATTCCCCACCAGCTGTTGGAGTAATTCATGAGCAAATGAGCTGCACTATAAGGAACAAATACAAATAGCTCAAATTGACATTGGTTTAATTGGCCCTTGAATGCTAGAGAGTTCTTTGAGTTGGAGATGCTCTAGGATTCAGTGGGTTAAAAGCCCCATTTAAATTGGTGGTAATGTGAAAATGGTCTAGGTGAGGTCTAACCAGAAATGTGTAAAAATATTTTCAGAATTAAATCCATCACGTTTGAAAATTCATCTAAAGAATTAAAAACGACGGTAAGATCTCACTGAACATTGCAGTTAAAAATTCTGATCTTAAAAATTCTTTCATTTTGTCTTTGAAACGAACATTTTCAAAGAAACAAAGACATTTTTTGTCGTTGAAACAAATTTTTCTTCTCCAAGTTTAGACCATTTTTATTATGTTGGGAAAATATGATCCTAATAATCAGATTAAAAAAAATGACATTCAAACGAATATTTTTTTCTGAAAATACCTTACATTATGATGGAATATTAAACCACACCCACTTTTAAGACCACTTTTTCCCTTTGACGGAGATGGCGGAATTGGATGCAAAAAATGACGGAAACATGTCTGAGAATTGACGGATCATGGTGTAAGAATGTTTTTATTCTGATTACAGACAGTTTCAGTTACCACCACTTTCTGAACGTCTCGCCCCTTTGAGTCAAGTGATTCTGATGACGGAATGCATAGAGTGAAAGTGATCCATGATATCAAGCAGTAAACAAATACTGTTCTTTTCACTTCGGTGTGGTCATATCTACATTGACTGTGAGCTTTATGTATAGAAGTGGATTAGTGTAATTGCGTAGCTTCACCATAGGGGAAAAAAATAACAATTTCAGTTAAGTTAAATGTTGCTTTGTAACCCCTTGAATGCTAGGCTATGTGGTAGAGGTGTTAAAAAAATCCCATTTAAATCAGTCGTGATCCAGGAAATGTTTCTGTGTCTCCTATAGTGCAGTTATTTTTTCCCAGAATTGCGTTGCTTCACATTTTCACAAACGTCGTATAAGTACAGCTAACTTACAAAAGGTTATGTATAATAGAGGTACTGGTGATATATCTGAAATGTAGTAAATGCCGCAGTTCTTATATATTTTTACAGGTATACCTTAACCCTTTGAGTGCCGTAGGGAAAATGCATTCCATACCCCTCTGGCACTCAAAGGGTTAAAGACAAGAGACTGTGACCCTAAAGTAATCTTACTAAGTATTGTCAAGACCCTGAAAAGGAAGGGAACCGTTCATCATATGAGAATGAATCACATATTTACTTGATATTAGTTTCATGTAAGCGAAAACTTGTCTTTTATTTGTCGCAGTTAGAAAAAGCTTTCTCTGTCATCCAATATAACTCACAGGTTACCATGGGGAGGCGACAGCTCCTCCCAGTAGGCTGGAACAATTCTAAAAGAAGTGCAGGGGTGGAGCCTCCCCCTCCTCTATATCAGGCTACCTAGCCACTGGTTGGAAGGCTGTGAACAGTTCTGCTTAGTTTTTAGTTGTTTTATTATTTTTTGCTAGATATGGGGTATCCAGATTCCCCCATTAGGCAGATTACCATTACTGGCTTCCCCTGGAGGATTGCCCAGTTATCAGGTGCTGTTGTGGACCCATTGCGGCCCTGGGAAAGAATCATGCAACACATGTCTCTCTCTCCAGAAGGATTCTCTCTGAGGCTTCTTCCTTCCCAATGGTAATCTGAAGAAAGAAGACATGCAAAAAAGGTGAGCAACCCTTTGAGGGCCATGGTCCACTTGTCCCACAGTTCCCTCCGCTCGGGTCTTTCTGGAGTTCCTTATAAGTCCTGCAGTCATGTTCGGTAATGATCTGACTGTTCTCTGGGTCTTTTGGAACATTTTGGGGCTGTTTTGTAGTAATTAACTCCTTCCCTGCCAGGCTTATGGGGTTAAGGTGTTCCATTCTCATTTCTTCCTTGCATTTATGAGTTTATTATCCTTATTATGTGTATCGTATGTGTTTTTAAGACTTTTTAGTCACTTTTTACTTTTTTCATTTACTTGAATTCCACTCCTTTAAGGGCTCCATTGTCTTCTATGGGACAGACTGCTTTGTGACGTATCTCTGCAACTGTTTCGTGTACCAAGTTGAGAGAGGGCTCATTCTTCTTCTCTCCTCTTGTCCTGTACTCTGGTTCACCTCTACAGTGTCTTGGGGGTCCCAGGGGGGGGTTTGGGTACTGTGGTTGGATCACCTTCATGAGAGAAACTACATTTCCCATAACGCCCGTTTCACTGGCTTTTCTCTGATAGGCTCTGATTTCGGATGCCATTTTCTTTCTCTATCCTACGCAGGGCTTGGACTCCTTTACTCTCCTCCTCAGGTTAACTCTTCGTCTGCCAGATACATTTTAGGCTTTCTGGGATGATTTTATGAATCAGGGTGACAGTATTTGGGTTACCTATTACTTTCTCCTGTTAGGATGGTGGATCAAAAGGGACATGGGGCTAGGCCTAAGACTAAGGACTCAGGGGAGTCTTTGACCCCCCCTTGCTTACTGTTCCTCACGCCAAGTGGGGCTTCCCAGAGAGTACTCAGGTCACTTATGCCCCTCGTGCTGTGGCCCCTGCTTCTCTGCCAGGGCCCACCAGCCATGAACAAGAGCCACAGTGGGCCACAGTTTCCTCCTTCTATTCAAGGGGTTCTCCAGTCCTGGAAGCCCCCCACATCGTTCAGGTTTGTGGCCCCTAAGGCCCCTGGCATTCCTGATCTTTCTGATTCCTCTAAGGAGGATTAATTTGAGAAGTCAGAGGACGGTGAGTGTGTAGCAGGGCCTTTTTCCCATACTTATAGAGACCCCTTTGAGGCTGACCGTGAACCCTCTGCTGAGGGTCTCATTAAGGCAATTTTGACTACTCTTAACATTCCTGTTAACCCTGTAGGCTACTTCTGACTTCTTTCAAAGGTACAAGAAGTCAAGTACTGTTTCAGCCTAATCCCACTCTAGACCAGGTTATGCTGGATGAGTGGAAGACTCCCGACAAGCGTCTTTCTCTTTCTAAGAGATTCTCTAAGCCATACCCCTTTTCTGATGCAGCTCTTGCTCAGTGGGCTACACCTCTTCAGGTTGATCCCCCTGTTTCGAGTCTGCCTCAATCCACTGCTTTGCCCTTGGCTGATGCCACGGCACTTAAAGATTTAACTGATAGGCAGCTTGAGGCTATCCTGAAATCTGCCTTCACCACTATAGGTGCTTCTTTGAGACCTACCTTGGCATCTGTGTGGGTTACCAGAGCCATTGCTGTTTGGACTGAACTGCTTACTGACAATGTCCGCAAAGGTTCCCCTAAGGAGGACCATATGGCCAATATGTCTGAGGCTCAGAAATATGTGTCTGATGCCCTCTTTGATGCTGTGAGGCTTGAGGCTAAGGCCTCTGCCGTTTCAGTGGCTGCTAGACACACTCTGTGGTTCAAGATTTGGTTGCTGACCTATCATCTAAAGAGTCACTCATTTCACTCCCTTTTCAGGGCACTTCCCTTTTTGGGCCTGAACTGAAGCATATCATCAGTGAAGTCACTGGGGGCAAGAGCACTTTGTTGCCTCAGGTTCACAAACACCCTAATCTGGCAATAATGCAGCGTCTTTTTCGTCCCCGCCAAATCAAACGGCAAAGGCTGAGACCAGATGGGTCTCAGGCCAGCACCCCGTGATCCACCTCAAAGCCCAGGCAGCAGTGGCGGTCAAAACACTCCACCACCAAATCCACCAAAACTCCTTCTACATGACTCGCCGAACCCTGGTCTGCACCTACCTGTGAGGGTCTCCTGCAGCATTTTTCAAACATTTGGGCAGGCTCTGTTGCGGCTCAGTGGGTATTACAGGTGGTTTTATGGGGTTTGTGTCCCTGCCTCCCTTCCGATTCTTCCTTTCTCTTTCCCCCCGGGCAAAGAAAAGCTCAGTTTTTTCAACGGGGTGGTGCAGGCTCTCTTGGACAAGGGATTCCAGGATCCAGTACCGCAGCAAGAGAGAGAGGTTTAGGTTTCTATTCAAACCGCTTTGTAGTTTCCAAGAAGGATGGCAGCAGTCATCCTATCCTGGACCTCAAGGACCTCAATTCTTTTGTGGTCCATACTCCACTACAAGATGGAGTCTTTGCGCTCCTTCATTGCAGTGATGTGTCCAGTGGAATTTCTAGCCTCTCTGGATCTGCAGGATGCTTACCTTCATGTTCCAATTCATACGGACAGTCAGAAGTACCTCAGGTTGGCTTGCAACTTGGGGCACTTCCAGTTCACCACTCTGCCCTTCGGGCTCACCACAGCTCCTCAGATAATTGCACGGGTCTTAGGGGCACTGATTGCCTTCCGTACATAGACGATGGTCCACGAATGTCCTCAGATCCTCCTCCAACATGTATGGATTCTGAACATGGACAAATATGCTCCAGTTCCCTCTCAGAACCTGTTTTTCCTGGGTCTCCGGTTCGACACCTGTCAGGGTATGGTTTTTCTGACAGAGGATTCTGTTCAGCAGATCATGGGCAAGGTGTCCAAGGCTCTGGGGCAGACCTCAGCTCCGCAAATTCTCATCCCTTGCGGGCAAGATGGTATCCACCATGGAGGTGGTTCTGTACTCCATGGCTCAAGCCAGGGAGCTTCAGAGGTTCACTAGTTGGGCTTCTTGGGGGAATCAGGATCTTCTGGACCTTCAGGACCTCCTCTGGTGGCTGGACAGGGTCCAACCTGGAAAAGGGGAAACCCTTTGTTGTCCAGTATTGGACCCTGGTGATGACTGACGCCAGCCTCTATGGCTGAGGAGCTGTCCTGGGTCACCTGGGGGTTCAGGGGTGGTTGACTGTGGAGGAGACCCTCCAGCCCATCAACATTCTGGAACTCAGAGCGATTCTTGATGCTCTGGTGTATTGGTTCTCTCCACTGAGGGGATGTCCAGTCCACGTCCAGTCGGTCAATGCCATGGCCTTGGCTTACATCAACAAGCAAGGAGGCACAAAAAGGCCTCTGCTTGGTTTAGAGGTCAAGGCTATTTTAGCCTGGGCAGAAGAACACGTTCCTTCCATCCCTGCCGTACATATCCCATATGTAGATAATGTCTGGCGGACTACTACAGTCACCAGTAGGTGGATCCTGGGGAGTGGGAGCTCCATCTGGAGGTTTTCAACCTCTTGATCCAGAAATGGGGTCATCCCTGTATAGACCTGATGGCTACCAGGGACAACAGGAAAGTTCCACTGTTTTGCTCTCGCTGGGGGGAGCTTCTGACGTTTGCAGTGGACGCCTTGTCCATTCCTTGGCACTTTCATCTAGACTACATTTTTCGTCTACTTCCCAGGGTGTTGAGAAAAATTTGGATGGACGGGGCATTGGTTATCCTGGGAACGCTGGTATCATGAGGACTGGCGCTTGGTCCTTTCTTTCTTCTTTCCACCCTGGAAGCTCAATGTATGTACATCCCCATGGTACTTGCGAGTTATATTGGAAGACAGAGAAAAGAGGATTTTAGCCTTACCTGTTAAATCCTTTTTGCTTAGCCCATATAACTCACAGGTCTCCCACCCAGTGAAAGGGACCATGCTGGGTCTCCTGTGGCTGGACGTGGGAGTCCTTTTGGGTTCATCGCTCACAGGAGTTTCCTTCTCCTCCTTCTTGCTATCTAGCATAGGTTCTTTTCTCAAATCAGTCTGGTGGGGGAGTGGCTGGGTAGCCTGATATGGAGGAGGCGGAGGCTTATAGAATTATTCCAGCCTACTGGGAGGAGCTGTCGCCTCCCCATGGTACCTGTGAGTTATATGGAATAAGAGAAAAGAATTTAACAGGTAAGACTAAAATCCTCTTTTATTGTTAGTGTTCAATTAAAAATCCAGAGTAGCCAACCCCTAGCTCTCTGAAAGGTAAAACAAAATGTATCTTATGGTGGGAGTGTTTTCTTTGATCACTAAGTACAATAAAGGTAAATTGTTATTATGTGATCATTAAAATATTGTCATGATTCACTTCAAAGTGGCAATATTTTCTCTTATTTGCTGTTCCTATATTTTTTAATTCAATCACATTGTTGAAATCTGATGTGAAGATGCATCTTCCAAGTTTCCACTAAAGGATATGTTAAATATCTTAGGAAATGGCAGACATTGTCCCCTATGAACCAATTACTTTCTCTGATGTTATTAGGGATTTCTCATTCGTCTCCAATTACCTTTCGAACATTAGATCTTATGAGATCTTTGTGCGTCAATTATTTCAGGTCTGTACTGTCCCATTAGAAATCAGATATTCAGTTATATATTCACAGTTATGTCTCTTACTACCCGGTATGTAATTTCTTTGCCATGTGCTAATTAACCTCTTACTCCCGGTTCAGATTTCTTTACCGGGTGCTAATGTCTGTTCTTCTCTTTTTACTCTGTACTTTGATTTCATTACTGGGCTTAACCTCTTATTGCCAGTTTTGATTTTCTTACCGGGTAGTAGTGATGGTTATTAAGGGTCCTTCCTTAGCCACTACAACAGGATAGACAGAGATGAAGATACAGTGGGGCAAAAAAGTATTTAGTCAGCCACCAATTGTGCAAGTTCTCCCACTTAAAAATATGAGAGAGGCCTGTAATTTTCATCATAGGTACACTTCAACTATGAGAGACAGAATGGGGGGAAAGAATACAGGAAATCACATTGTAGGATTTCTAATTAATTCATTGGTAAATTCCTCGGTAAAATAAGTATTTGGTCACCTACAAACAAGCAAGATTTCTGGCTCTCACAGACCTGTTTCTTATCATTTATTGTAACATCATTAAAATTCAACGTTTCAGTCCTCCATTGGGACTTTCATCAGGAACAACAGAGTTACAGACCGGTATACCGGTCTGCCTTATATCCTCTCTATTGTCCAAATTTGGCGCCGTCATGACGTGCGCTCAGCTGTCATCACAACAGACGAATATCTGACGGACGTCAAATCGTGTCCTCAAATCACCTCCTATGTCCATCATTGTGTCCATATTTAAATAAACAACACTAAAAACATTGTGTCAATATACTCTGTAGAGTCTACATATAATGTATCAGACTGAATTGTTCATTCAGTCCGATCGGTGACAGAGATCTCAGCCTGTAAATCCCCAGTGGCCAGGCACTTTATCCAGTTTAAACATAAAGTTTCAGAACAAGTGTTTTCCTTTTGAACTGGTGAAGTAGGCACCACGGGGAAGTGACAGAGTTACTCAGCTTGCGAAGCGTCAAATGTATTGATTTGAGGACACGATTTGACGTCCGTCAGATGTTCGTCTGTTGTGATGACAGCTGAGCGCACGTCATAACTGCGCCAAATTTGACAATAGAGAGGATATAAGGCAGACCGGTATACCGGTCTGTAACTCTGTTGTTCCTGATGAAAGTCCCAATGGAGGACTGAAACGTTGAATTTTAATGATGTTACAATAAATGATAAGTTTTACATGTTTGGAGTGCTCAACTCTTTCCAGGAGAAGGTTTTGATACGCAAGTTGAGTTTGGAAGCACCGGGTCAATTTTGACTGGTTTAAGTGTGTGCGGCAGTACATTACAAACATTCTCACAGACCTGTAACTTCTTCTTTAAGAGTCTCCTCTGTCCTCCACTCGTTACCTGTATTAATGGCACCTGTTTGAACTTGTTATCAGTATAAAAGACACCTGTCCACAACCTCAAACAGTCACACTCCAAACTCCACTATGGCCAAGACCAAAGAGCTGTCGAAGGACACCAGAAACAAAACTGTAGACCTGCACCAGGCTGGGAAGACTGAATCTGCAATAGGCAAGCAGCTTGGTGTGAAGAAATCAACTGTGGGAGCAATTATTCGAAAATGGAAGACATACAAGACCACTGATAATCTCCCTTGATCTGGGGCTCCACGCAAGATCTCACCCCGTGGTGTCAAAATGATCACAAGAACGGTGAGCAAAAAACTCCCAGAACCACATGGGGGGACCTAGTGAATGACCTGCAGAGAGCTGGGACCAGAGTAACAAAGGCTACCATCAGTAACACATTACGCCGCCAGGGACTCAAATCATGCAGTGCCAGACGTGTCCCCCTGCTTAAGCCAGTACATGTCCGGGCCTGTCTGAAGTTTGCTAGAGAGCATTTGGATGATCCAGAAGAGGATTGGGCGAATGTCATATGGTCAGATGAAACCAAAGTAGAACTTTTTGGTAAAAACTCAACTCATCGTGTTTGGAAGAGAAAGAATGCTGAGTTGCATCCAAAGAACACCATACCTACGGTGAAGCATGGGGGTGGAAACATCATGCTTTGGGGCTGTTTTTCTGCAAAGGGACCAGGATGACTGATCCGTGTAAAAGAATGAATGGAGCCATGTATCGTGAGGTTTTGAGTGAAAACCTCCTTCCATCAGCAAGGGCATTGAAGATGAAACGTGGCTGGGTCTTTCAGCATGATAATGATCCCAAACACACCGCCCGGGCAACGGAGTGGCTTTGTAAGAAGCATTTCAAGGTCCTGGAGTGGCCTAGCCAGTCTCCAGATCTCAACCCCATAGAAAACCTTTGGAGGGAGTTGAAAGTCCTTGTTGCCCAGCGACGGCCCCAAAACATCACTGCTCTAGAGGCGATCTGCATGGAGGAATGGTCCAAAATACCAGCAACAGTGTGTGAAAACCTTGTGAAGACTTACAGAAAACGTTTGACCTCTGTCATTGCCAACAAAGGGTATATAACAAAGTATTGATATGAACTTTTGTTATTGACCAAATACTTATTTTCAACCATAATTTGCAAATAAATTCTTTAAAAATCAGACAATGTGATTTTATGGATTTTTTGTCTCATTCTGTCTCTCATAGTTGAAGTGTACCTATGATGAACATTACAGACCTCTCTCATCTTTTTAAGTGGGAGAACTTGCACAATTGGTGGCTGACTAAATACTTTTTTGCCCAACTGTAGATATAAAGAGCCTACAGCCTGTTTAGAGAAGCAGGCACTGGTAATACCTCCCTGGACAGCTTTCCCTGCCAGGAACTCCTTCCCTGAGTCACATCAGAAAGACCATATAAAGAGAGAAGATTAGTTTCCGTTAAGTTTAAATTATTAATTGTTCCTCTAATAGTTGTAGAACTTTACAGATGTTCCTGATTCATGTAATATATGTTGTAGCAGGTATGGTTACTATTAACCCCCAACCCAACTGCCCAACCCATTTCACTGCAGACGCACGTGGCTTCTTCAGGAGCTTAGTACTTACAGAATGCCTGCTTGCCTGTTTTTTTTATAGGAAGAGCAGGAGACCTGTATTAATGATGTGATTCAAATATGTCCTATCATCAACCTAGTAATGACATGTAACTATTTTTGGAGACTCCTCGAAGGGAGACTACCTTTTATAGTACTTAGCAAACAAGACGCGATCGACAGCTCAAACCTATAGTCGTATCTTCATCCATAAAAAGTTTTCCTTTATTTACTCATTAGTGCAAGCCCTTTTAGATAAATTCTAGTGCCTAAAGTAGTTGTTAGTTTCAACTTTTTGTTGAAAAATGTAATATATCTTTTCTTAAATCCATAAACCATTGCAGATTAAATGTAAACATTTTTAAAATATTTTTAACGTTGCCAAATATTATTGTATGTACTAGCTGTTTGAATACTTTATTCATCA
Source organism: Rhinophrynus dorsalis (assembly GCA_037306005.1). Classification (NCBI taxonomy): domain Eukaryota; kingdom Metazoa; phylum Chordata; class Amphibia; order Anura; family Rhinophrynidae; genus Rhinophrynus; species Rhinophrynus dorsalis. Next base: position 414,134,694 of record CM074723.1, read on the forward strand.
GTGCATACAGTTGTGACTTATCAATAGTTACATTTTATTATCTTGTATAATTGTCTTGCAACATAGTATATTGATTTTTTTAATACACACCTTTGTTTCCTCTAAGTCCTAATTCTATAGAATAGATCCCACAGTTGCCAGTTTGTTCCAAAATATCCAAATCTCACATTATAATTGCTAATCAGCAAATATTATTCTTACAAGTACATTAAAATTAATTTATTTCAATTATGCATTCTATTAAATGGGAAAATACATTTTTTCTGTCGTCCAGTATAGCTTACCATGGGGAGGTGACAGCTCCTCCCAGTAGGCTGAAACAATTCTTCAAAGAAGTGCAGGGGTGGATCCTCCCTCTCCTCCATAGCAGGCTACCTAGACACTCTCCTACAGTTAAGATTTGTTCCATCATCCTGGTAGGAAGGCTGTGAACAGTTCTGCTTAGTTTTAGTTATTTTATTATTTTTATCTAGATATGGGGTGTCAAAATTCCCCCATTAGGTGGATTACCATTACTGGCTTCCCCTGGTGTATTGCCCAGTTTACAGGAGCTGGTTGTGGACCCTTTCAGCCCTGAGAGAGAACCATATAACACATGTCTCTCCCTCCAGAGGCTTCTTCCTTGCAATGGTAGTCCGAAGAAAGAAGACCTGCAGCAAAGGTGAGCAACACTTTGTGTGCCATGGTCCACTTGTCCCACAGCCCCCTTCCGCACAAGGGCTTCCTTGGAGTTCTTAATCGCTCCTGCACTTATGTTGGGTACTTTATTATCTCTGTTCTGGGGGTCTTTGGAGCATTTTGGGCAGTTTTGTGGTATTTAACTCCTTCTCTGCCAGTCTTGGTCAGTTAGGGGACTTTTTTCTCACTTTTCCTTTGCTTATTTTGTATGGGTTCACGTTCCTTGGTGTTCTATTTGTGTTATCACTCTTTTTAGAAACTTTTTATTTTAGACTTTATTTTTGAATTCCGTGCATTTAAGGGCGCATTTTACCACATAGCTGCAATGCTCCATTGATCTCTATGGGACAGACTTTTTGGGACATATCTCTGCAACCGTTTTATATACCGAGTTGAAACAGCTCAATCTTCTTGTCTCCTGTTGCTTATCTATACTGTGGACATTCTCAGTGTCTTTGGGTCTTTGTGGGGGATTCAGTTCTTCATTTGTTACTCTGTACTGGGAAAACTACAATTCTCGGGCTGTTTCCTGATTGGTTCCCTATGTGGTCGCCATTTTGTTTCCTCTCTACGCAAGTATCATAGGCAGGGAATGGTCTCCTCCGCTCTCCTCCTCCAGGTTAACCCTTCGCTTGCCACATAAGTGTATTTCAGGCTTTCTGGGGTGAAATCTTTAATCTGGTTGACAGCATTTGGGTCTTCCTTTACTGTATTGACACTTTTTTTCTCCTGTTAGAATGTTATATCCACTAGGACATGGGGCTAGGCCTAAGGCTAAGTACTAGCGGGCATCTATGACCCCCCCTAACGTATTGCTTCTCATGCCAATCCGGGCTTCCCATGTGGTATTTTGGTCACTTATGCCCTTCATGCTCTGTGGTCCCTGCGTCTCTGCCAGGGCCTTCCAGCCATGATCAAGAGCCACCTTGGATCAAGGATTTAAAGTCCCCTATGGCACAGTTTACTCTATCTCTCCAGGGAGTTCTTCAGTCCTGGAGGCCCCCCGCTACCTTTGGGTTTGTGGCCCCTAAGGCCCCTGGTATTCCTGATCTATCTGATTCTTCTCTGGTGGATTCAGATGGGGACTCTGAGGGTGGTATGTGTTCTGACAGGGCTTCGTCCCAGTTTCATGGAGACCCCTTTGAAGCTGACCCTGAACCCTCTGCTGAGGGTCTTAATAAGGTGGTGTTGACCACTTTAAACATTCCCTCTACTCCTGTAGAGCCTCAGGCTACTTCTGACATCTTTCAGAGGTGCAAGTCTAGTACTGTTTTTCCACCTAATCCCACTCTAGGTCAGATTTTATCCCTTTTGGTCAACATTTCTAAGGCTCAGTACTATGTTACTGATGCTCTCTTTGACGCTGTTCGGCTTGAAGCTAAGACTTTGGCTTTTTCTGTGACTGCTAGGCGTATGTTGTGGCTGAAGATCTGGTCTACAGACTTGATCTGTAAGAAATCACTGATTTATCTTCCCTTTCAGGGTACCTCTCTTTTTGGCCCTGAACTGGAGAACCTCATCAGTGAGGCCACTGGGGGCAAGAGCACGTTGTTTCATCGGGTTCCTAAATGCAACCCTCAGGTGAAGAGACAGTCTTTTTGTCCCAAACAAGGCAAAGCATTTAGGGCGAACCCGGTGGCGTCTTAGGCCCCGCGTTCCACCCCTAAGCCCAAGCAGCAGTGGAGGTCTAAACACACCTCCACCAACCCTCCTTTGGCATGATTCGCCGAATCCTGCTCTGTGTCCAGTGGGGGGGTCATCTGCACCACGTTTTGAGTATTTCGACAGGCTCTGTTTCGGATCAGTGGGTATTACAGGTGGTTTCCGAAGGTTACAGGATTCCCTTTAAATCCCTAGCCCCCTTCAGGTTCTTCCCTTCTCACTCCCCTCAGGGACAAGAAAAGCTCAAGCTTTTCAAGGGGGTAGTCCAGTCTTTCTTGGACAGGGGAGTTCTGGCCACGGTGCCTCTGCCGGAGAGAGGTTCTGGCTTCTATTCCAACCTCTTTGTCGTTCCCAAGAAGGGTGTCAGCTGCCGCCCTATCCTGGACCTCAAGGCTCACAACAAGTTTGTGGTCAAGACACGATACAAGATGGAGTCACTGCGTTCTGTAATTGCAGCGATGTGTCCAGGGGAATTTCTGGCATCCTTGGATCTTCAGGATGCGTATCTGTACATTCCTGTAAACCCGAACAGTCAGCAGTACCCCAGGTTTGCCTGCGACATGGGTCATTTCCAGTTTACTGCTCTGCCCTTTGGGCTCACCACAGCCCCTCAGGTGTTCAGTAGGGTCTTGAGTGCATTGATTGCCTTCCTGCGCACCAAAGGGATTCTGGTGACCACTTACATGGACGATCTTCTCCTCAAGGCGCCTTCCAGAGATATTCTGGACCACTAAGTTGAGGAATGTGCTCAGATCCTCCTCCAGCACAGTTGGATCCAGAATATGGACAAGTCTGCTCCGGTTCCGTCCCAGGACCTGGTGTTCCTCTGCCTCCGGTTCGACACTCTGCAGAGTATGGTTTATCTGATGGAGGATTCGATTCAGCAGCTGACCTCCAAGGTGTCTTCTGCTCTGTTGTGGACATCACCTCTGGCAAAAAAGTTTTCCTTTCTGGTGGGGAAGATGATATCCACCGTGGATGCGGTGCCATTTGCTATAGCTCATGCCAGGGAGCTTCAGAGGTATGTGATCCATGTTTTCAGGGTGAACCCAGACCTTTTGGATCACCCTATCTCACTCCCTGCGGAAATGAAACAGACCCTTCACTGGTGGTTGGACCTGTCCAACCTGAAGAAAGGGAGGACATTAGTGATCCCATACTGAACCATTGTGAAGATGGATGCCAGCCTGCTCAGTTGGGGTGGAGACTTGGGTTACCTGAGTGTTCAGGGCCGTTGGTCAGCGGAGGAGAACCTTCTTCCCATCAACATCTTGGAACTCAGGATGATATCGCATGCTCTTAGGTATTGGTCCTCTCATCTGATGGGATGCCCGGTTCGAGTCCAGTCTGACAATGCCACGGCCATGACTTACATCAACAAACAAGGAGGCACTAGAAGTCATGCAGCTTGGCTGGAGGTCAGGGCTATTTTGGCTTGGGCCGAAGACCATGTGCCTGCTGTCGCCGCTGTGCACATCCCAGGTGTAGAAAATGTCCTAGCAGGCTTCCTTAGTCGACATACGGTGGACCCCATGGAGTGGGAACTTCACCCAGAAGTGTTTGACCTCCTACATAGTAACATAGTTGATGAGGCTGACAAAAGACATGCGTCCATCAAGTCCAGCCCAAGCCAAAAAAAACACCCCTGTTGATCCGCAGGAAGGCAAAAAAAAAAAAAAGACCTCTGATGCCATTTCCAGTTTAGCCCCAAGTGGGTAAAAAAATTCCTTCCTGACTCCAAATGTCAGTCAGATATTTCCCTGGATCAACATCCTATCTGCATTGAAGCCATATGTCACAATTTTCATTATTGTTCTGTGCTAGATAGGCATCCATTGCTTTTTTTTGAAAGCAGATGCATTATCTGCAAATACAACATCCCGAGGCAAAGAATTACATAGCTTTACCGCCCTTACTGTGAAGAATCCCTGCCTTTGTTTTAATCGAAAGCTCCTTTCCTCTAGTCTTAATGGATGACCTCTTGTTCTTAGCTCAGCTCTTTGCGTAAATAATTAATTGGATAGTTCTTTGTATTGACCTTGAATGTATTTGTAAATGGTAATCATGTCACCGCTTAGACATCTCTTCTCTAATGTAAACAAACCCAGTTTGGCTAGTCTCTCTTTATAACTGAGATCCGCCAATCACTTTATCAGTTTTGTTGCATGTCTCTGCACCTTTTCCAGTTCAACATTTTTAAAATATTGTACTCCATATTCTACATGAGGCCTAACCAAGGATTTATACAGAGATGGGATAATATTAGCATACCTTGCATCTACACCTCTCTTTATGCATGCTAGTACCTTATTTGCTCTTGCAGCAGCTGAGTGACTCTGCACACTGCTGTGAAGTGTATCGTCTATCAATACTCCTAAAGCTTTCTCTGATGAGGATTCTCCAAGTTGTTTCCCATTTAGAGTACATGTAGTACATTTGTTTCTACAGCCCAAATTCATAACCTTACATTTATCTACACTAAATGTCATCTGCCACTTTTCTGCCCATTCACTCAGTTTATCTAAATTCCTCTGTAGAGAAAAAAACATCCAGCTCTGTATGCATTTCCCTGCATAGCTTAATGTCATCAGCAAAGATTGAGATGCCACTTTCAATTCCCACTTCCAGATCATTAATAAACAAATTAAAGAGCACTGGGCCCAGGCCTGAACCCTGCGGCACCCCACTTATCTCTTTAGACCAATTTGAAAAAGTTCCATTTACAACAACTCTCTGCTATCTATCATTTAACCAGTTCTCAATCCATGTATAGATAACACTGCCCAAACCGAAGCCTTTTAATTTATGCAGTAACCTGTTGTGAGGCACTGTATCAAAGGCTATACTACATCAACAGCAATTCCCTTGTCCAAATTACTACTTACTCTTTCATAAAATGCAAGTAAATTAGTCTGACATGATCTATTTTTCATGAAACCATGCTGATTCCTACTGATAATATTGTTTGTCTTCACATAGTTCTGAATACTGTCAGTTAATAACCCTTCTAGTATCTTACCCACTATTGAAGTCAAGCTCATAGGCCTATAATTTCCTGGTTTGGATCTTGCTCCCTTTTTAAACAATGGAACTACATCAGCTTTCCTCCAATCACAGGGCACTTTGCCAGATGAAAGTGAATCAATAAATATTAAGTATAATGGTCTTGCTATTACTGAACTAAGTTCCTTAAGTACCCTTGGGTGTATACAGTCAGGTCCAGGTGCTTTCCAGTTTCTTTTGGACCTTGTCCTCAGTAAGCCATGTACATGATGTTTGCCCTACATCTGTGGTTTTGTCTGTTTGCCCATAGCCTGTCATTGCTGCTTCCTTTGTATATACTGAAGCAAAGAATGTATTTAGGGTGTCAGCCATAACCTTATCCTCACTAATCAATTCACCTGTCTCAGTCCTAAGAGGATCAATATCATCCTTAACTTTTTTGTTATTAATATACTTGTAGAATTGTTTAGGGGTTTTCTTGCTCTCATTTGCAACATTTCTCTCATTTTCAATTTTAACGAGCTTAATTACTTGTTTGCAGAAGTGGGGTCTTCTTTGCATAGATCTGATGGCCACCAGGGACAACAGGAAAGTTCAGCTGTTTTGCTCATGCTGGAGGGGTCCCCTAGCGTTTGCGGTGGATGGTCTATCGATTCCATGGCGATTTTTGTCTGGCCTGTCTCTTTTCTCCACTTCTTATACTGCGAAGGGTCCTGAGGAAGATTCGGATGGACAGGGTCTCAGTCATGAGCCTGATCTCTCCTTATTGGATTAGACAACCTTGGTTCTCAGAACTTCTGGCATTGTCAGCTCAAGAACAGTTTCCTCTACCACGCAGACCGGGTCCCCTTCTTCAGGGTTACCTGTGGAAGGAGGATGTGGACCATCTGGCTTTGACGGCATGGCTGTTGAAGCCTCCATCTTGAGGAAAAAGGGGTATTCCTCTGAAGTAGTCTCTACTATGATTTGGGCTAGGAAACCAGTTTCTTCTAATGCATATCATAGGATTTGGTCTATTTTCCATGTTTGGTTTGTGGACAGGGATCTGTCCTCACAGGACTTTGATCTTCTAGCTATCCTGTCTTTTTTACAGGACGGAGCGAACAAGGGCCTTAGCCTTAGGTCTTTGAAGGTTCAGACATCGTCTCTCTCTGTCTTTTTTCAGAGACGCATTGCCATTTTGCCGGATGTTAAGATCTTATTTCAGGGTGTTGCTCATGCTTTCCATTCTTTTAAGGCTCCCAACCCTCATTGGGACATTAATCTTCCCTTGGGTGTTTTGCAGCGGCCTTTTGAATCCTTGGCCACCATTCCTTTACGTCTTTTGACGTGGAAAATGGCTTTTCTTTTGGCTGTTGCTGAGTTGCAGGCCTTGTCCTGGTGTTTCAAAAGGATAAGGCTGTTCTCTGTACCTCCCAGAAATTTCTTAATAAGGTGGTCTCTGAGTTCCACTTCAGTCAGGAGATTGTTGTGCCTTCCTTCTGTCCTGACCCTATATCTGACAAGGCGAGGGATCTCCACCTGTTGGATGTAGTGTGTTGCCTTAAGTTCTATGTGCACCGCACTAAGTCTGTCCTTCAGACTGATGCCCTGTTTGTCATTCCGGAGGGCCCTAGGACAGGTAAGGTGGCATCCAAGGTGACTACTGCATCTTAGATTAAGTCCACTATCCACAAGGCTTACAAACTCAGGAAGAAACCTGTTCCCTTTTGCATCACATCGCATTCCACTAGGTGTGTTGGGGCCTCGTGGGCTTGCAAGAATCCATCTTCTGCTGATTCGTTGTGTAAGACGGCCACTTGCTGCTCTGTACACATCTTTTCCAAACACTATCATGTTGATGTCCTGGCTTCGGCCAAAGCCAGCTTTGGCAGGAAGGTCCTGGAGGCAGTTTTGCTGGTCTAGGACTTTACTTTCCTGTGCCTTACAGTTTTTTATCTTTTGACTCTTGTTCTGTGTGCTGTGTCAGTTATTCAGTGTCCGTTGACACTTTATTGTTGGGCTGTTCCTTGTCCTTGATAGTCCATGGGAATTCTGGTTTCATGGGGACCGGTGCTTGGTTCTTTCCTTCTTTTTTCCCACCCTGGGAACTCAATGTTGGTACATCCCCATGATACTTGTGAGAGGTATACTGGACGACAGAGAAAATAGGATTTTAGTCTTACCTGTTAAATTCTTTTCTCTTAGTCTATATAGCTTACAGGTCTGCCACCCAGTGAAAGAGACCATGTTTGGTTCCTGTGGCTGGATGTTGGAGTCCTGTTTGGGTCCATGCTCACAAGAGTTTTTCCTCTTCTTCTTCTTGCTATCTAGCTCAGTAGGGTTAGTGTCACAAATCTAACTGGAGGGGAGTGGCTGGGTAGCCTGCTATGGAGGAAAGGGAGACTTTACCCCTGCACTACTGGGAGGAGCTGTCTCCACCTCATGGTACCTGTAAGCTGTATGGACTAAGGAAAAGGATTTAACAGGTAAGACTAAAATCCTATTATATAGAGACTAAAATTGTAAACTTTGCTCTGAGTAGGTAGGTACACTTTGTTTCAGTTTTAAGCAGCTAGTTATCGAAGTCTCCTTTTCTGTCTGTTAAATTACATTTCTTTATTCCTTTGAAATAAATTCCATTGGTACTGCCATTATGTCTTTCACTGACATGTTTTGCTGCAGGTTATTCTCTGTGATTCCTAATGTCACCCATGTGTTCCAATAGTCTTGTTTTTAACAGACTCTTTTTTACTCCTATATATGTCATACAGCAGCTATAAATCATCTGATATACTACCCCATTAGTTTTCACAATTTATGAAATCTTTAATTATATATTTATTGGGGCTTTCCTGATCTCCAAAAGTTGTTGATTTTTTCATATAATGGCATGCTTGACAGTTTCCACAGGGATATGATCCTTTACTATTAGAGCGTAGCCATGTTGTTTGCTTGTCAGGTTTATAATGACTATGTGCAACTAGATCTTTTCAATTTGTACCTCTTCAGTAGGTGATATTGGGATATAAGTTTAGTACTTCTTTAAGATCTTCATGTTCCAGTAATAAATGCCAATGTTTTTTTAATATGGCAGTAACTTTTTTATGCTTCATACTATAAATACTAAGAAATCAAATTGTTTGCCAGTTTCAGCCTTCTTTGTATCATTTTTAGTTGGATGTAAAAATGATTCTCTATTTTCCTCTAGGGCTTTTGGTATGCTCGTTTTAATACTCTATCTGAATATCCTCTTTCCTCTTATTGTAAGTTTCTCCACTTCTCTTTTGTACTGCAAATTCGTCTCAGTCTAAGATACTGGTCAGTAGGTATACTTTTCTTCACTGGAACGGGATATTCACTGGTAGCCTCTAAGAGGCTATTTGTTGCTGTTTCTTTTCTATAAAGGTTGGTAATTATTCTGCCTTCTGGTCCCCTCTTAATTGTAATATCCAAGAAAGCCATCTCATATTTATCCAGTTGACTTGTCACTTTTAAGTTGATATAATTTTGATTGATTTGTGTGACAAACTGATGACATTGTTATTCATTGACTGTCTATATTGCAGATTGGTAATTATGTGAGATTTGGATTTTTTGGAACAAACTGTGGGATATATTCTATAGAATTCAGTTTATGTTTAAAGGTGAAAAATTATTTTAGGTATTAAGCCCAACACTCAAAAAGGTATTAGAAGACACAGGTCACGCAGATGGGTAAACATGGGAGAAACCGGGTGATGCACGAGGAAAAAAAAACCCTTTAAGGACCAGAAAGTTGTGCAATTCATTGATTCTGGTAATAAAAAGCCTTTATTGAAGTTTATCTAACCAATACAACCACAGTGCTATTTTAAAATCTGGGCACAGTTCAGGAAATGTGCGCCATAGGCAATAAATAATTTGCAATGCATTGAAGACCTAATTTTCAATGGGTTAATAACCCCTTGAATGATAGAAAATCTCCAACGCACTGCAAAGCAATATTTTATTTTCTGCACCATGTGATAGCTCTCACACTCTCATGTAAAAGTGATTTAAATCTCCCATTTAAAGCAATGTGTTTTGTTCTGTTTTTTAAATGCATTCTCTGTGGTGCTGTTGGTTTACATAGCTCCCAGGTGGACAGTCCCTCTTTATGACCAAGATCAGTCTCTGTAGTGTGAACTGTATCACATTGCCCCACAGCAATAAAAGTTAACTCACATTGGTGTTTTTTTAAACATCTGTATATGTGTAATAAAGCTGGTCTTGCTCTTAATCATTTATTCACTTACACTAAAAGTTGTCAGTAGGTTATGAAACAACCAAAATGATTGGTAACGCCGTGCCCACTAGTCACACCCCGAGCAAAACCACTTAAATCGATGGTGTCCCTCTTTGGCCGTTTGAAATGTTGGGAGGTATGCTTGAACTACAATCTGACATTGAAATAACACTCTACATGGCCCAAATACTATGATGATTAATTGGAGCTGCTGTTTTTGTGAAACATTACTATCCCTTTAATATGCTGATTATATGCAGGTAAAAAATGCCACATGTCTTGGAGACCACACTAACATTAATGGGGTTAAAGACCACATTTAAAACAAAGGTAATTTTATTTGTTCCTTATGGTGCAGTTGGCTTTCTTTATTTCCATATCCTCCATAGTATTACTGTATAATTTGTGTTCTCATAATGTGATTAACATTATAAATTATTGGTTCAGCTTCTGGAAGGCGATTCTTGCCTGCTGGAACAGGACTTTGTCCTGAACAGTATTAGTGGATAAGAATAATTGCTCCTGTCACACTAAGTATCTGTATCTGTGACTACTGGTAAAGGGTGTTAATTTTTCTAATGACGTTTAGAAACTAGGATAAGGATTTCATAACAGTGTAAAAGTCCCTACCATCTGGCAAAGCATGTGGAATAAAATGTGGAAATTCTTCCTGCTATATCGGCAAAATTATTATCCTAAAAGATGCAGTACACTTTTATTTATGAAATATGTTACAGGGCTTTTCCTGCTCAGTAAAACAAAGGTACTCCCACTGCTGGAAGATTTTTCATTCAATAGTTATTACAAATCAAATTGCTAGTATCTGCACCAACTGGTGTCCAAAAGACTGTTGTGTTTATAATGCATTCTATGAGGGAGCTTAAGTCAATGACAACAGCTCGCCATAGTAAGTGATAGTAACAGCAACATCTGGTGAAGACAATAGAAAATTTGGGCTGTAATAACATTTGAGTGAACTCTCCACAATGGGGAAAACCCTTGTTAAACTCAACAGAAAATATTTATTTTCATTCAAAATATGTCCGGCAGTTGATCCTCCTATATCCTGCCTATCTAAACACAAGGCTTTATGAGCTGCAGATTCAGCTGAGTTCAACGATCAGGCGGACAAACACCTAGATTATCTTCTAAAAATGAGTTTTTTGGCATCTGGAGACTTTTTGCCCAGCATTGTCACACCCTGGGTGGCAAGGGCTATATCTGCTTGGACAATAGTAACAAAATAATTGGGTAGCCGAATCGCGATCCTATGACTTGGTTGTATATATCCTTCTTCCTGTTAGGTCAGTATATGGGATAAAGGCAAGCTGGTATATGACCCGGCAATAGCATTTCTGATACCCAGGACTTATTGTAGTCATGAATAAAAGTTAAGTTTTAGGGTACCTCTCTAGACTACCGGACTGTACTGTTCACTTTCATTTAGTTTGAATAGTGTGCTAGTACTGCAGGGTTTCCTTTTGGTCTTTATACCACTAGTATGTATTCTTTCCCTGCAGCACCTTGAAGGCCTGAGCACGTTTTATGTATTCAGTCTGGGCTTATTTATGTTAGAGTGCGTGAGTAGTTTTATTTTGTGTAACGGACAGGAAGTGATTTGGCAGTTTCTATCACATTCTTTGTAAAACTGTTTGTCATTGATAGACTAGAATATAAAAGAATACATAACTAGAGGGCACTGCTGATGTGAAAACACACGTTTTAACTGTAATATGTCTGAGAATATGCATCTCTCAGCATTTGCAGTACCCTTATTTTACTCAAGAGCAAAAAGCCCTACAATATATTTCCTTTTTTTCATTAAAAAAAAAAAAAAACATTTACTACTCCTTTAAAGGTGTTGAGGTTTTGGGGAGGGCAGGGGAGAGGAGAGAGGATGCAGAGAGAATTCTGAAGCAGCTTTCACTCACCTTTCAGAGAGCAAACACACACCACATCTGCTCACATCACCACGCACACACACACACAGATAACTGAGCAAGGTCAGTGGTGCTACTCTGTTTGAAAGGACATACCCAATGTGCAGAAACCTGACGTATACTGCAAAACAAACTACTCTCAGGAATTCCACTGTTCCTTATATAGAAGTATCAGGATGCTACAGGAGAAATAGTGCAACATGCTAAAAGAAAAAAAAAAACAGATAACCATGCTATACTAGCAGACCATCCATTATTTAAAATGTAACTTTTATTAAGCTGGATATAAAAACCAATTGGTTGTGAAAACAAATAAATTTTTATGGGCTAATAGGTATGATGAGAAACCAAATGATAGTGTATGGAATCATACTAGTATGGGTTTGTGCCCTTCTAAAGAGAATACCCAGTTGCTGAAATTGATGATAGTACACGGTTTTGTTTATCCCACTGGAATTCAAAGAGATAAGGGGGGTGGGTTGGAACCATGGCTTTACCTGCATAAAAAGCTACAAGGAGAACCCAACTTCGACAGCTTCAGTTTGGTGGAGTACGTACTGTGAACTCCTTCAGCATAGGCAGCTATAAGAGCAACGTGCATGTAGTGAAGTGCCACATTAACATATGGCCCATTAAGATGTATTTCTATATGAAAATGAGCTATTGTCAAAAGTAGTCACTGCAAAATTGTAAATCTGGCAAAGACATGGTAGATTCGTGTTGATATCAGTGTGTTTGTATTCACAGGGATATGATGGTGAAGACCTATTACTGCATACATTAAGATATCATAGAAGCAAATTGGCAATCATATCATGAACCTGGGCCCTTATCGAACCGTAATACACCTCACCCCAGAGCTATTCTGGAAGAAACAAAGTGTTCCATAGGAAACAAACATTTTCCTGATTTCCATGATTTAAAATTTTAACCCTTTGAGTGCCAGAGGGGTGTATGCAATGCGTTTCATACCCCTCTGGCATCCAGTGGATTAACCACTTGAATTCTAGAGAGATCTTCGGTGAACTGATAAGCAACACACTGGAGATCTCTCTAGCATTCAAGTGATTCAGTAACCCATTTAAATAAATAAGAAATGTTACATGTCCTCTACAGAGCTGTCGGATTGCCCCAGAATTGCCACAGGTCAGCTTAGTACAGCAGCTCTTGTGTGAACATAATGCGAAAGAGGAAATGTGTCCTTGTGACTTTCTTATCAATGCCTTGTTCAAATAGATCACCCTACCTACAAAGCCAGGGGCAGGGTCGAAAACAAATCCACTTTAACAGACACACACACACACACACACACACACACGCTAACAGTGCTTGTACAGGTGAGGTTCAAAGTAGACGCTGTTACTGACTGTCACTGAAGGACTTTGCTGGAAATAGAACAACAGCTACTGGAATAGAGAAGGAAAGGCAAGTACTACTTCCTAGCTGATCCCTTCAATACTGCACTTTTTAAATGACATTTTTGGTGTATAATCCTTTTATTTCTGGTCTAACTAGAGAAATCTGGACTTGTATTATTATTAATATAGAAACATGGATTGAATTAATGAGAACAGTAATAAACAAACTGCAACATAGATGAGAAATAAAACTTCCCATGACTCTAAATGGGGCTTTTAAAGGGATAGTAATGTTTTATAATAAAAGCAGCTCTAATTAATCATCATAGTATTTGGACTCTGGAGAGTGTTATTTCAATTCTGTCAGAGTTGTAGTTCAGGAGTAATTCAATGACAAAGTGTCCCCCTCCCGCTCCTTTTACTGATGTAACATTGCTCAGCCAGAGCAGAAGGGAGGTGCCCAGATAGACTGCAGAGAGGGACAATGTTCTATTAAGATAAGGGAAAAACTTGTCAAGGGGACAGGGTTTTCATTGTTTTCATAGAAAGAAGAGCGTCACCTGCTGTTATCTGTCTGGTCTATGGACTGCATTCCACATCTGAGAAGAGATGGCTTACACTAGGTAAAAGGGGAGGGAGGGGAAACTTTGCTTGTGAATATCTCTTAAACCATAAAGGTTTGAGAGATAAGACTTGTATCGTTCTTCATGTTTTTTTAATGCCTACAAAATAAAATAAAGATAAAACGAAGTATTACTATCCCTTTAAGCCCTTAAATAATAGAGAGGTATCCAATACATTGATTCACAACTCAATGGAATTCAGAGGGTTAAAAAATTAATTTAAATCAATGGGAACTGTCATCTGTCTCCTATGGGGCAGGTGGTTGCTCTGAATTTGCTCCTATTGTTATTCGATTACAAAGCTTTGAAATATGTATCAAGGGTTTTATATACAGATTTCTCAATAGACGTTAACCCTTTGAGTGCCAGAGGGGTATGCAACGCATTGCAAAGCAATGCTCTGCGTACCCCTCAAAGGGTTAAGCCATTGGGAAGTCATATCGGCTTCAATGAAATTTGTGCCTAAATCGGCCTCATTGATCTGGATGTCCAATAAGAACCAAGAGTAATAATGTTCAGGAAGCAAAAGGCAGTTCGTGAACATGCCAACTACACCATAGAGAACAAATGAAAGTTCTCATTAACTTAATCTAAGGCTTTTAACCTTTTTAAAGGGATAGTAATACTTACATTTTACTATCCCCCGTCTTGTAGCCCGTAAAAAACTGAATTAAATGAGCTCAGCGACATCTCTCAAACCTTTATGGATTGAGAGATATCTGCTTTAAAAGTTTTGCTTTTTTTTCCCTCTACCCTGACATGAGCGTTCTAGCTGACAGCAGGGGAATCTGGTCCCTGAGCAAGCAGAGGCTCTTCAGCAGAGCCGATGCAATATCGGCTCTGCTGAAGAGCCTCTGCCGGTCTGTGGACTGGATTCCCCTGCTGTCAGCTAGAACGCTGATGTCTGGGTAGAGGGAAAAAAAAGCAAAACTTTGAAAGAGGGTATCTCTCAAACCATAAAGATTTGAGAGATGCCGCTGGGCTCATTTGAAGAGGAACTACCACCATCATTGGTAAGACCTCACCTTGAGTATGCAGTGCAATTTTGGGTACCGGTTCTGAAAAAGGATATACTAGAACTAGAGAGGGTACAGTGGAGAGCAACAAAATTAATTAAGGGAATGGAGGACTTGACATATGAGGAACGACTAAACAAACTTGGTTTATTTACCCTAGAGAAAAGACGACTAAGAGGAGACCTTATTACATTGTACAAGTATATGAGAGGTCAATACAAGGATCTCTGTGGTGAGCTATTTATTCCAAGGCCTGATCAGGGGACACCCCTTGAGATTAGAGGAAAGGAGGTTTAAACTTCAGCAGAGGAAGGGTTTTTTTACGGTAAGGTCTGTCAAATTGTGGAATTCATTGCCCAGGGAGGTAGTTATGGCAGATACAATGGATACATTTAAGAGAAGATTAGATACATTTCTTTCAAAAGGGAACATACAGAGTTATACTGTTTATCAGTAGGCTGATCAGGAAGGTCTGATAAAGACTAATTTAATTGGTAGCAGGAAAGCTATAAAATTCTCAGTTACTGAGGTATGAGGCGAAGGTTGAACTTGATGGACTTGTGTCTTTTTTCAACCTAATTTACTATGTTACCCTACTCCAGGACTGACAGACAGGACGGAGTGCAGACATATTTCCCTAGTGACGTCCATGCCTGCGTTGTCAGTCCCTTTTGGAGCTGAACAGCTCCTAGCAATGCCTCCTAGAGCCAACTGGAACTGACAGAGCAGGCACGCAGACGTCGCTATCGAAAGATGTCCACACTCTGTCCTGCCTGTCGGTCCTGCAGTAGAGGCTCATTCTCATGAACGGGTAAGAATTCTGGCAACTAGCTCTACTGAGCAGCTAGTCGCCAGATGGGGGATTATTTGATAAAACATTTTTTAAGGGTGGTAGTTCTGCTTTAATTCAGTTTTTTAAGGGCTACAAGATAGTAACATTTAAGTATTACTATCCCTTTAATTCTTTAATACTAGAAGGGTTTCCAACATATTGCTTAGCAATACATTGGGAAAGTCTTTAGCACTCAAAGGATTAAAAGCCCCATTTAACCCTTTGAGTACCAGAGGGGAATGGAACGCATTGCTTTGCAATGCGTTCCGTATCCCTCTGGCACTCAAAGGGTTAAATCAGTGGGAATTTTGAATTGTCCCCTATGGTGCAGTTGCTCTGCCCCAGAATTACACTTTTTTTGACTTCCTGGATATGGACTACCAGTCTGCACATTTCCTTATCAAAATGTCCATTCTTATTTAATCCTTAGAATAGCCTTATATGTACCCAATAGGTCTTAACCCTTTCAGTGCCAGAGGGGTTACTTATAGCATTGCTCTGCAATGTGTTGCATACCCCTCTGTCACTGAAAGTGGTGAATTAATTTACTGCTTTAGCCCCTACCACTTCCACTGGGAGACTATTCCATAAATCTGCTGTGAAGTTGTTTTATTTCTTTACTTCATGCTATGATTTTAGGTCTTGCTTTTGCTCTAGTATTCCATTTTTTATGAAAAATGCTTCCGAAGTGTAAACGATATATTAATATATCCCGCAATATATTTAATCACTCTTATTTCTATCCTCCAAATTTCTCACTGTGTAAGAGTTGCCTTTAGCATCCTAGGGGTTACATTTAAGATGTATATAGGAATGATGAGTGTAACGAATGTTATCCGTTACTTAGGCCCTTGTCTGGACCACGAACAAGTTTTCTCAAAGACTATGGCCCTGTGGCCTTACTTGAACTTTGATAGGGGTTTCCCTATCATTATGTTAAAGGATTTATGTCGAGTATTGTACGTTTGTATATTGTAGATTGTCGAAAGTTTAATGTATTGTATGGTTTAATGTACGAGGGATACACGAACACCGAAGCCGGTGGTTCCCCGGTTCCTTTGTTTGAGGTATCCACGCCATCTCGAACGCGGGAAACCGGAGGCAGTGAGTCGACGCCGGATTGGCCGACGTACGACTCACTGCGCACACTGATTGGCCAGGGTTGAAGCCGCATATTCAAACTAGTGTGTACGTGCTTCAACCCCTGGCCCAGTCCTCAGATGTGTATTCCCTCTGATCAGTCCATTGTCTCTGTCCAGACGTTGGTTAATGATGTTAAGTGTACCATTGTCAATAGTGTGTTCAGTTGCCCATCTCCCATTGGCTTGTTTCCCTTGGCTACCATTGGCCCCTCTGTTCCCCCTGCCATTGGTCCATTGTTCACTGTCACCACTGGTCTGTTGTCTATGCCCATTGTGTTGGATTGGTCCCTGGGCCAAGCCTGCATTAGAATGCCTGGCCCTTCCCCTCCCTATTGTGGTACCATGTTGTAAACTGTATAAAAGTTGAGTGTCTTGTTCAATAAAGGGTGTTACTGTTTGGAGTGAACCAGAGCCCTGGAGTCTGTTTGTTCCTGTGGTAAAAGTGGCCACTCTGCCGCCCATTCGAACCAGGTTCCTGTACGTTCGTCCGTCTGCTGCCAGGATCCCGCTACCGACCTTTGTATCCTGTCAGGCAGCGATGTGGACTCTGCCCTTTGGTTTCCTGCCTAAGCTCCAACCTTCGAGTCGAGCACCGGAGTGCTCGACCGGCTGGGAATATATCCACTTTGCTTCCTGCTACATTTTGCCTGATTCAGTCCTGCGCTTGCTCAACGGCGTTCGAGTGCCGTGACCCCTCCGGCAGCCGCATCCTCTCGAGGAGGAATCGGTCTTCCCGAGGTTCGACGCCGCTTTGAGTCGACCTCCGGAACGCTGATTTGCTCGACCGGTGCACTCGACGGCTCCAGTCCGGCGTCGAGAAGGAGAGACCCGGGGACTAAGACGGAAGGCGACCCGGTCCTCGCACCTACCTTCCGTTACATTGGTGGCAGCGGTGGGATTTCTCCTTCTTTCATCGAGTGTATCGAATGAGGAATGGCGGCACGCGGTTCCGGCGGAGCAGTATTGCCCGAATGGGGTTTTCTGGACTTCTTGGATCTTATCGAATCAGTTGGACCCGCATGGGGTCTCAGTGACTTCCACAAGCGCCTCGGAGCTGTAGAGCCCGACTGGAAGTACATTGACTTTTTAGTGAAGGAAAAGTGGACTATTATCGGGATTGGACCGAGTGATGAGTGATGGGATACAAGCCATCAGTGGCCAAGATTAATAGGCTGATGGACATTGTACGTGGCCGGTACATGCGCGAACTGTGTGCAGGAGAAGAGGAAGAATGTTGGGGGGGTTACCCATCTGAAGAGGACTTAGATGGAGGTTTCCCTGTTCACTCCACACTGGTGGGTGGGAATACGTTCCTCACCAGTGCCCCTGTTGCCCTGGGAGCAGAGCCGTGCGTGCTCCCCAGGAGTATGAGTGATGCCGCCTGGAGGGATGGGACTGCGGTCTCCCTCCAGGCAGAAGAAAGGCCGGTGTGTGATGGCCTGCAAGGGGAGGACCCCAGTGGGCTGGGAGAAAACAGTGTCGCTGGCCCTCCTAAAGACACGGACTGTAAACTGCTGGGTGGGAGCAAGCCCATCAGTCCCCCTGAGGATCCTGCTGTAGTGGGTGGGAGAGAAACCAGCAGCAGCCTCAAGATGTTGCCCCTGGTGGGGGTGGAAGATGCCCTGGGAGCGGAGCCGTGCGTGCTCCCCAGGATCACAAGTAATGCCGCCTTGAGGGATGGGACTGCGGTCTCCCTCAAGGCAGAAGAAAGGCCTATGTGTAATGGCCTACAGGAGGAGGATCCCAGTGGGCTGGGAGAAAATAGTGCCGCTGGCCCTCCTACAAATATGGACTGTGAACTGATGGGTGGGAGCAAGCCCATCAGTCCCCCTGAGACCCCTGCTGTACTGGGTGGGAGAGAACCCAGCAGCAGCCACAAAATGTTGCCCCTGGTGGGGGTGGAAGATGGCCTGGGAGCGGAGCCGTGCGTGCTCCCCAGGAGGACAAGCAATGCCGCCTTGAGGGATGGGACTGCGGTCTCCCTCAAGGCAAAAGAAAGGCCTGTGTGTGATGGCCTACCAGAGGAGGACACCAGCGGACTGGGGGAAAGTAGGGCTGCTGGAACTCCCCTGGATATGTTGCATGACCTGATGGGTGGGAAGGAGTGCCCCATCAGTCCCCCTGTAGCCCCGGACTTGGTGCGTGAGAGCAAGAGTACCAGGTCATGTGAAGTCCTGGCTGGGATGAGTGGGACAGCCGTCCTCATCCCCAGCCCAGCATTTGTTCTGCCTCCCCCTGAGACCCCTGGCCTAGTGAGTGGGGCCACAGTCATCATTAAGGAGCCTGTTTGTACCCCTGCACCGGAGATCCCCACCTTGGTGAGTGGCACCAGGATCCTCACCAAGGACATTTGTGTTGCCCTGTCCCCTGTTGACCCCAGCTTGGTGGGTGGGAATGTATTCCCCATCAGGTCCATACCTGATTTGACTCAGGAGCGGGGGAACTGCATCCGCTCCTGTCCCTCTGGGGCCCTGGCCCAACTAAAAGGGGGAGATGTGCCTCTCTCCCCAAACTCTGATGCCCAGAAGCCAGAGGCACAATTGCCCCAGGGAGATCCCCCTTATAGACTGGCTCTGGACCCTGAGCCACTGGCCCCAGACCCAGGAGGATCTGACGTTAGCACTGCTTGGAGAAGGGCCCAGGAGAGGCCACCTGCTTTGATGTTTGTTAGGACAAACAGGCATCAGTTCTCCTGGCCCAGGTTTAAGGACAAAGGAACTGGCATGTTCTTCACTGGCCCAGGACAAGGGCTTTGTACACCGCTACTGGGCCCAGACAAACGGCTCATGTTTTCCCCTGGCCCAGGACAAAAAGACTGCTTCACCCTCTGGCCCAGGATTAAGGACCAAGGGACTTGCAATTGCTTCCCTGGCCCAGGACCAGGGCCGTGTTTCCCCCTACCTGGCCCAGACAAAGGGCTCATATTTTCCCCTGGCCCAGGACAAAAAGACTACTTTAACCACTGGCCCAGGACAAGGGGTCCCTCAGTGGAAACTGGCCTAGGATCAAGGCCTTCGGACTAGTGCACTGGCCAGACAAGTGCCTCACCACCTCCATGCCCTCCTACAGCTCCAAGCCAGCGTTTACTACCGCACCCGCTGGCTTGGAACCAAAAGGGGGAGAAGTGTAACGGATGTTATCCGTTACTTAGGCCCTTGTCTGGACCACGAACAAGTTTCCTCAAAGACTATGGCCCTGTGGCCTTACTTGAACTTTGATAGGGGTTTCCCTATCATTATGTTAAAGGATTTATGTCGAGTATTGTACGTTTGTATATTGTAGATTGTCGAAAGTTTAATGTATTGTATGGTTTAATGTACGAGGGATACACGAACACCGAAGCCGGTGGTTCCCCGGTTCCTTTGTTCGAGGTATCCACACCATCTCGAACGCGGGAAACTGGAGGCAGTGAGTCGACGCCGGATTGGCCGATGTACGACTCACTGCGCACACTGATTGGCCAGGGTTGAAGCCGCATATTCAAACTAGTGTGTACGTGCTTCAACCCCTGGCCCAGTCCTCATATGTGCATTCCCTCTGATCAGTCCATTGTCTCTGTCCAGACGTTGATTAATGATGTTAAGTGTACCATTATCAATAGTGTGTTCAGTTGCCCATCTCCCATTGGCTTGTTTCCCTTGGCTACCATTGGCCCCTCTGTTCCCCCTGCCATTGGTCCATTGTTCACTGTCACCACTGGTCTGTTGTCTATGCCCATTGTGTTGGATTGGTCCCTGGGCCAAGCCTGCATTAGAATGCCTGGCCCTTCCCCTCCCTATTGTGGTACCATGTTGTAAACTGTATAAAAGTTGAGTGTCTTGTTCAATAAAGGGTGTTACTGTTTGGAGTGAACCAGAGCCCTGGAGTCTGTTTGTTCCTGTGGTAAAAGTGGCCACTCTGCCGCCCATTCGAACCAGGTTCCTGTACGTTCGTCCGTCTGCTGCCAGGATCCTGCTACCGACCTTTGTATCCTGTCAGGCGGCGACGTGGACTCTGCCCTTTGGTTTCCTGCCTAAGCTCCAACCTTCGAGTCGAGCACCGGAGTGCTCGACCGGCTGGGAATATATCCACTTTGCTTCCTGCTACATTTTGCCTGATTCGGTCCTGCGCTTGCTCGACGGCGTTCGAGTGCCGTGACCCCTCCGGCAGCCGCATCCTCTCGAGGCGGAATCGGTCTTCCCGAGGTTCGACGCCGCTTTGAGTCGACCTCCGGAACGCTGATTTGCTCGACCGGTGCACTCGACGGCGCCAGTCCGGCGTCGAGAAGGAGAGACCCGGGGACTAAGACGGAAGGCGACCCGGTCCTCGCACCTACCTTCCGTTACAATGAGATATTGAGAGGTTCGCATTCCATCCTTCTGCGACATTGCATTTTTTTTTTTGCTTATTTACATTATATATATATATATATATATATATATATATATATATATATATATATATAATACTTTTATATACAGTTGTGTTCAAAAGTTTTATACCCTGGCAGGAGTTGTGAAATTTTGGCATTGATTTTGAAAATATGATGATGCAAAAAAACTGTCTTTTATTTAAGGATAGTGATCATATGATGCCAATTATTATCACACTAGTGCAGGGCTCAAAATTTGCACTCGCCACTAGCCAATAGCAAGTGAAAATTTAGCCCTGGCGAGTAGAAATTCAGCCCTGGTGGTTATATTATGGCTTGCAGTGGCGAGTAACTTTTCAGGTCTGGCTAGTAGCAAAGGACTTCCAATTTTAAGCCCTGCACTAGTGTAAAAGCCCGTGTACACGGGCCAAGATCCAGGTAATGTTAACCTTTTAAGTGCCAGAGGGGTATGCAATGCTTGCGTACCCCTCTCACACTCAAAGGATTAAGTGGCCGCTACCTGACTGCTCCACGCGATGCAGTCTTGGGTCACCTCACTCATGTGATGCAATCATGCCTGAACGCGTGCAGTCTCTACTGTGTATGACGGCTTCTGACAAACATCCTAGCGAATTATTATATAGGATAGTTGTTTGGCTTCTTTTTAAATCATAATGATAACAGAAATCACCCACATGGCCCTGATCAAAAGTTTAGATACCCTTGAATGTTTGGCCTTGTTACACACAAGGTGACACAAGCAGGTTAAAATGTCAGTTAAAGGATAATTTCCCACTCCTGTGGCTTTTTAAATTGCAATTAGTGTCTGTGTATAAATAGTCAATGAGTTTGTTAGCTTTCACATGGATGCACTGAGCAGGCTAGATACTGAGCCCTGGGTAGCAGAAAAGAACTGTCAAAAGGCCTTCGTAACAAGGTAATGGAACAAGGATGGAAAAGGATATAAAAGGATATCCAAAGCCTCGAAAATGCCAGTCAGTACTGTTCAATCACTTATTAAGAAGTGCAAAATTCAGGGATCTCTTGATACCAAGCCAAGGTCAGGTAGACCAGGAAAGATTTCAGCCACAACTGCCAGAAGAATTGTTCGGGTTACAAAGAAAAATCCACAGGTAACCTCAGGAGAAATACAGGCTGCTCTGGAAAAAGATGTTGTGGTTATTTCAATTGGCACAATACGACGATACTTGAACAAAAATGAGATGCACGGTCAAATTGCCAGAAAGAAGCCTTTACTGCTCCAATGCCACAAAAAAACCTGGTTACAATATGCCCGAAAACACCTTGACACACCTCACGGCTTCTGGCACACTGTAATTTGGAGTGACAAGACCAAAATAGTACAACACAAAGGAAGGGGGGAGAAAAAGGACACCACAAGCACTGCTGTGTAGGATTATTAGGCTCTACTGGCCACCACCAACACCCAAAGGTGCACACTCACAAAAAGAAGATGCTGGCAAGTGGCATATGCCAATTCCAGCTAATTCACGGGTGAGGTAAATGACTGACCTCGGACACAGTATGCATAATCAGTTGTAAGGCTGCTTTCTTCCCACTCTCTCTCCCTGAGTGGCACACATATTCCAAGAAATAAAATCAAAATAGAGCTTTATGGTCACAACCATAAGCACTATGTTCGGGGGAAAAAAAGAATACCATCCCCACTGTGAAGTATGGTGGTGGCTCACTGATGTTTTGGGAGGGTGAGCTCTAAAGGCACAGGGAATCTTGTGAAAATTGATAGGAAGGTGAATGCAGCATGTTATTAACTGGCAAGCAATACAAGCACCCACGTACTGGGAGAATAATCAATATCAATGCATTTATGAACTGTGAGAGTCACTATGTAATCTACTTCATTACATGCCCGTGCAAGCTTGTTTATGTTGGAAAAACCATTACTATGTTGAAGGAGCGTATCAACAACCATAAATCTGCCATCAAAAAGGCCCTTGAGGGCAGAATGGATACTAAGGAATATTCTTATCAACCTGTAGCGAGACATTTTCTGATTGAGCGGCATAATTTAAATGACTTTTGTTTATGCCCATATATACGGTACCGAAACTCCCTAGAGGAGGGGATCGACACAAGCTACTGCTTCAACAGGAGGCTAAATTTATATTTGATTTTGGTTCGCTTACACCGAATGGTTTGAACCATGAACTATCATTAAGCAGATTTCTGTAGGCAATTAAGGATTTTATAACAAGACTTTCATTAGCGGTATCAATACTGGCAAGCACCATTTGGTGTTAGGAACCTAGATACCGTTCTACATTGAGTATTGTGGGAACTCCTTGTATTGAATACAGGAATGGGCCCTAAATGATGTAGTATTGCCTGCAGTGTAAATGATGGTACCTATAATACATTATGGGAATATCGGTTTACTAAACCTGAACCAACTATGGATCTTTATGGATAAACAACATCCGACATATGAAGGGACCTTGTGGTTATGTTATTTTACCACTTATGAACATTTCATGAAAAAACAATTTGTAATTGCTTGATTGTACTTTTGCCATCCATTGCTTTTTTTGCTACCTATTATGGAAGACTGAACAGACTATGATCATCCATTTTGTCCCTGGATTGAGGAAGATTTATCTTTGGGACTTTAACTTAAATGGACTAGTATTTGGATTTTTAGCTTGTATTATCTGAATTTTTCTGCATCTGATTTGTGTCTGTGCTTAATGTTATTCACTTTTAGTTTGCCCAGTATCTCTGTCTCTTATGCTCTACTTTGTATTTGCCTTTGGTTACTATGTTTATGGGCGCAATACACGCTGCTGCCTTTAGCTGGCAGCTTTCTGTTAGTTTGTTTCTCGATCCGAGTACCGGTTGCTTGGCAACCGGAGGAATGTAACTATGCGACGACGTTGAGCGCCGGGGTACGCTGTTCTCGTGCGTTCCAGCGGTGGATTCGGCGGGGAGTGGTGAGCATGTCCTGTGCTATCCTGTAGTTGTAAGTAAGTTCTTCTTTTTTATATAAATATGGGGAATTAAGTGCTATACACCTATTTGCCCTGAGGAAGGTCCACACTAGGACCGAAAACTTTTGGTTTTAACCCCTTAAGGACCCTTGACGTACCAGGACCGTCAAGGGTAAATGTGCTCCAACGACCCTTGACGGTCCCGGTACGTCAAGGGTTAAACTCTTCCATCGAGGCCGCACGGAGCGATGGAAGAGTTCAAACCGCTTGTTACTAAGCGTCCCGGTATCGGGACACTTAGTAACAAGCCATTGAAACATTGTTGCAACATGCGATTTGCTTCAAAAGCGAATCACATGTTGCAAAACCTGAATGACAGGGACAGTATTTGTAAATACTGTCCCTGTCAGATCTCTCTGCCTCCCTCCACCTTGCACACTGCTGAGGTGGAGAGAGACAGAGAGACATGGTGGTCCAGCCTTACTGTACAAAAAAAGTTAAAAAAAAAAAAAAAAAAAGTTTAAATAAAGAAAATTAACCCTTTGATCACTGTTCTGCAGTGATCAATAAGTTCCCCCCATCTGATCACTCTTGGAGTGATCAATTTGCTCCAGATCAGTGTTTTCTGATCTGTAGGGCACCCCCCATCCCCCTTAACTTTTTTTTAGATTTTTTTTTTAAATTTTTTACAATTTTTAATTTTTTTATTTATTATTTTTTTTTTTTTATGAATAGTAAATATAGTTTTAAGTATTTTGGTAGGTAGTTGGGTAGGTTTAGTGTAGACGTGTGTTAGGGAAAGTTTTAGGGATAGATTTAGGTTTAGGGAAAAAAAAAAATATATATATATATATATATATATATATATATATATATATATATAATAAGTGCAGTTTAGGTAGGTAGATTACTTGGGTTAGGTAGGTTCAGGATATACGTAGGCTAGGGTAAGTTTGAGGGTTAGATTTAGGTTTAGGGATAGCGTAAGAAAAAAAAAAAGTTTTTTTAGTGGGCAAAATGCAGCGCAGGTACAGCGTTGAAGAGCCATATGCCTTTTTGGCGTCTGACTCTGAGGCAACAGACACTGCGTCAGATTTTGACATAGCGCAGTTTTCAGAAAGTGAGAGCAGCTCTAGTGATGACGCTGGGCCTTCTGTCAAGAAAAGACGCACTGCCCCAAGAGCTGCTCTGGCAACTGCCCCAGCACCTGCCAAAAGAACTGCCCAAAGACCTACCAAAATACCTGCCCAAAGAAATGCCCCAAGAGCTGCCCTGGCAACTGCCCCAGCACCTGCCAAAAGATCTGCCCAAAGACCTACCAAAAGACCTGCCCAAAGAAATGCCCCAACACCTGCCACTCCGGATCCTAATGAATGGGTATCAATTTATGCCCACAAATCTCAGAATTCACAGGCAACCCAGGGATTCAAATTGATGTGGAAGGATTTACCCATGATCATTTTTTTGATTTGTTTTTGGGGGAAGACATTTTAGGTGAAATTGTGTCCCAAACCAATTTGTATGCAGCCCAGTATACTGCCGCCAACCCTAAGTGTGAAAAACGCTGGGTTTTTTTTTTTACTTACGTCATGGTTTACGAGGGATTGGTGGTAAAATGGCTGTGTATAAAATTGGAAAACACACCTAAAACGAGAGCCTGGGGTGTCTACTTTCCAAAAATATACACTTTTGGGGGGAAATCTTAAAAAAGAGCACTGTTACACAGCCCCAAATGAGACATGGCACCAGTAACGCAAGCTGTGAAGATTCAAAGTGTGAACCTGGAAACGCGCATGTTCCAATTTGGCCCCCGTAGCTCCCCCAAACCATGAGAAAGCTATGCATATGGGGTATTGCCGTACTCAGAAGAAGGAGCTGAACACTAATCAATTCAGTTTATAAAATCTTCACCTATTCTGTGCTTGAAATTCACATCAACATTGAAGGCAAAGTGTGAAAAATGCTGAATTTTTTTTACTTACGTCAAATTTTCACAGGATTGGTGGTAAAATGGCTGTGTAGAAAATTGGAAAACACACCTAAAACGAGAGCCAGGGGTGTCTACTTTCCAAAAATATACACTTTTGGGGGTAAATCTTAAAAAAGAGCACTGTTACACAGCCCCAAATGAGACATGGCACCAGTAACGCAAGCTGTGAAGATTCAAAGTGTGAACCTGGAAACGCGCATGTTCCAATTTGGCCCCTGTAGCTCCCCCAAACCAGCTATGCATATGGGGTATTGCCGTACTCAGAAGAAGGAGCTGAACACTAATCAATTCAGTTTATAAAATCTTCACCTATTCTGTGCTTGAAATTCACATCAACATTGAAGGCAAAGTGTGAAAAACGCTGTTTTTTTACTTACGTCAAGTTTACGAGAAAGTGGTGGTAAAATGGCTGTGTAAAAAATTTGAAAACACACCTAAAATGAAAGCTGGGGGTGTCTACATTCCAAAAATATACACTTTTGGGGGGAAATTCTAAAGTGCAGCACTGGAACATAGCCCAAAATGAGTAATGGTACCAGTTAACCAAGATGTGAAAATTCAATTTCACTGTCGTCCAATACAGGTCACTGGTACTCTGGGAGGCGTAAGTCCCCTTTAATAGGCAGGAACAATTATGCAAATAATTTGCAAGGGGCGGAGCCTCCCCTCTTACTTAAGCCACCTTCTGGCCAGAGCCACTCATATTGATTTGTTCCTGGTGTGCTTCCACACCAGGTAGAGAACATCTATGCATCTTAGTATTTTATTATTTTTTATTCAAATATGGAATACCACCATTAGGAGGGTGACCATGGCTGTGAATTGCCCTCTTTAAAGTGGCTGGTGCAGCTTCCAGGGATTTTCTGTGGACCTATACCCTGAAGAGGGGACAGCTTGTGTTAAGCAGCTCCCCTGTTGGGGAATTTACCTCTGGTTCTTTCCCTCCCTATCATGGTCACCTGAAGACAGAAGTCAGCAAGGAAGGTGAGTCACCCATTGAGTGCTGAAGGTCCACTTGTCCCCACAGTGTCCCTTTGATGGGCTTGTATTTGGGAGTTTTAATACACTCCAGCACTCATAGGGTGTTTTTATTGCATTATTACTGTTTATGCAATTTCTGTGTTATTCTCTGAGTTTTGGAGCATTGGGTATTCATTTATTTATGTTTCTCATGTGTTTCATGCTTGTTTGGGCACTTTTTAATGTTTTCTTAAACTTTATTAAAAATGGTGTTCCGCGCCTTTAAGCGCGGCTTTTTCCCGCTCAGACGCAAGGGCTCCTTTACTCTCTATGGGAATTCACAGTATGGGACATATCTCTGGAACCGCTTGTCACAGCAACTTCAGAGAGGGCTCATTTTAATTCTAGGCTCCTGCTCTATCATCCGGAATGTGTTTTATTTATGTGGGGTGTTCAGGGGGGCTTCGGGCACTGTTTGGGGTACTTGTAAGGAAAAACTACATTTCCCATGAGCGCTTGGTTCGCGCTCGTTTCTGATTGGCTGTCACGACGGCCGCCATTTTGTGGTACTTTTCCTAGGCGAGTACACTACGCAGGGACCGAGCCTTCTCTCTCCTCAACAGATTAACCCTTCGCTGGCCAGATAAGTCCGTTTTTAGAACATTTCTGGGGTGAAACTTTAATCTTAACACTTTTTCTGGGTGATAGTGTTATTAGTGGGGTATATTGACGCTGTGAGCATGTCTACTTCACTGGAGCTAGGGGCTAGACCCAAGTCTAAGGAGGATGGGGGGTCCGCTACCCCCATGGCGTTTTGCTCCTCTTGCCACATTGGGCTGGATGGCGATAATGTGGGGGATCTATGCCCTAATTGTACTGGTCACGATAGCAACCCTGGGCTTTCCAGCCACGCTATTGAGCCATCTTGGGTGCAGGAGTTTAAAGCTGCCACTAGGGATCTCAGATCCACGCTTCAACTCTTTCCCTCTCAGGTACAGGGGGCTCTCCAGGTCTGGCAGACCCCCTCTACTATCAGGACCTCCCTGCCTAAGCCACAGGGAGCTCCTGATATCACTGATTCTTCTGAAGAAGAACTTTTACAGGATTCTGATGCTGAGGAACGTACTGTTATTGAATCTAACAGGTCCATTGGGGACCCCTATGAGTGTGACCCTGAAGTTTCGGCTGAGGGTCTGATCAGAGCGGTTCTGAATACGCTCAACCTTCCTCTGACTCAGGAATCCACTTATGATCCTACTGATGTTTTTCAGAAAAAGCCATCTAAGCCTGTTGTTTGTTTTCCAACTAACCCTACTCTTGCCCGTCTGGTCTCTGAGGCATGGAAGAATCCTGACAGATCTTCCTCTGTCTCCAAAAAGTTTGCCAAACTTTACCCTTTTCCTGAGGCGGAGCTGGCAAAATGGGTTCATCCTCCCAAAGTGGATGCTCCTGTGTCTAGACTATCCAAATCTACTGCTTTGGCTGTCTCAGATGCCTCTGCCTTGCAGGACTGGACGGATAAGAAACTAGAGCTCTCTCTTAAGTCTATTTTTGCCTCCATTGGCACAGCCATGCGCCCCACTTTTGCTGTGGCATGGGTTAATAGAGCTATTGCGGCCTGGACTGAACGACTGACTGAAGCGGTTCGCCAGGATGCGCCTGTATCTGAACAGTTGCAGCTTCTTGCTAATATCACTGAAGCTCAGAACTATGTTGCTGATGCTGCCTTTGATGCTGTGCGCATGATGGCGAGGGCCTCCACTTCTTCTGTGGTGGCTAGACGCGCTCTTTGGCTGAAAATTTGGTCTGCTGATACAGCCTCTAAGAAGGCTTTGCTTTCCTTGCCCTTTCAGGGGAATTTGCTTTTTGGGTCTGAACTCAAAGAAATGATCAGTGAGGCTACTGGCGGTAAAAGTACTCTTCTACCCTCAGTCTTTAAGAAAAAGTTTCCAGCCAAACGCAATCGGTCCTTTCGTTCCTTTCAGACTGAGACACGCTCCTCGGCCCAAACGGGTCCTCCCACTACGCGCTCCTCCTCCAAGCCCAAACAGTCCTGGAGGCCCAAAGTTGCCTCCAAGGCCAAGACCTCCAAGACTGCTTCGGCATGACTCGCCGAACCCGGGTCCGCATCCGGCTGTAGGCGGTCGTCTCCGCATCTTTCGCCGGACTTGGGAGGAGTCAGTGGCGGACCCATGGGTTCTTCAGGTGGTGTCAGAGGGATACAGGATCCCTTTCTCTTCCCTTCCTCCTTTTCGGTTCCATTTTACTCGTCCTTCTCAGGAACCCACAAAAAGGCGTCTGTTCGACGACGCTATTCAGGATCTCTTGGACAAAGAGGTCCTGGAGGCGGTTCCTCAGGGGGACACAGGTTCAGGATTTTATTCCAACCTGTTTGTGGTAGCCAAAAAGGACGGAGGAGCCCGTCCCATCTTGGATCTCAAAGATCTCAATGCCTATGTGGTGACTTCCCACTTCCGCCAGGAGTCCCTGCGCTCTGTGATTGCAGCAATGTCTCCAGGGGAGTTTCTTGCCTCCCTGGACCTTCAGGATGCTTATCTTCACATCCCTATTCATCCAGAGAGCAGGCGGTATCTCAGGATTGCCTGCCACAGGGGACACTTTCAGTTTGCAGCGCTCCCCTTTGGGCTGACTTCAGCCCCTCAGGTCTTCCAGAGGGTGTTGGGCTCCTTGATAGCGGTGCTCCATCAGGATGGGATCAGAGTGACCCCCTACATGGACGATCTCCTACTGAAGGCCTCCTCAGCGGAGCTTCTCCACCAGCAATTACAGATGTGCATGCACACCCTGAACCGTCATGGCTGGATCCTGAATCTAGACAAGTCGGACTTGATTCCATCTCAGAGGCTTCTGTTCCTGGGTCTCCTGTTCGACACTCGCCAATGCATGGTGTTTCTTCCAGAGGACGTGGCTCACCAGATAGCTGTCAGAGTGGCTGGAATTCTGGACCTGGACGTGATTCCAGTTCCGAAGTTGTCGTCCTTAGTGGGGAAGTTCATTTCCACAATCGAAGCAGTACCATTTGCCATGGCCCACTCCAGGGATCTTCAGAGATTCGTGATCCAGACGTGCAAGAATCATCCAGATCATCAACATCTGTCTGTTTCTCTTCCTCCTCATGTCGAGTCGAGTCTGCACTGGTGGTTAGATCTCTCTCATCTCCTGAAAGGGAAATCCTTTCTAGTTCCTCCTTGGACCACAGTCACTACGGATGCCAGCCTTCGGGGCTGGGGTGCAGTCTGGGGTCGCTTCAGTGCTCAGGGGAAATGGGGTCTGGAGGAATCCATGCTCTCCATCAATGTTCTGGAACTTCGAGCTGTCCGGCTGGCCCTGAGGCACTGGGAGTCTCAATTGACCGGTCTTCCAGTCAGAGTGGAGTCCGACAACGCCACGGCGGTGGCTTACATCAACAGGCAAGGCGGCACAAGAAGCGGTTCCGCCTGGTGGGAGGTCAAGGATATTTTGTCTTGGGCAGAAGATCACGTGCCTGTCATCTCTGCGGTTCATATTCCAGGCGTGGACAACGTCATGGCAGACTTCCTCAGTCGTCATACCGTCGACAGCGGAGAATGGGCTCTGCACCCAGAGGTGTTTCACATGCTCACTCAACGGTGGGGGATGCCTGTGGTGGATCTGATGGCTACCAGACACAACAGGAAGGTTCCGGTGTTTTGCTCCCGGTTGAGGGACTCCCTTGCTCTAGCAGTGGATGCCTTGTCGATCCCTTGGGACTTCTCCCTGGCTTACATCTTCCCTCCTCTTCCTCTATTGGTCAGAGTTATCCAGAAGTTGAAGAGGGAACGTTGTCCTGTCATCCTGATTGCTCCAAACTGGCCTCGCCAGTCCTGGTTTCCGGAATTGATGGCCATGTCAGTGAAGGATCCAATCCCACTTCCAGCCCGTCCGGACCTGCTTCTTCAGGGGTATCTGTGGAAAGAGGATGTTCACTCTCTCCATTTGATGGCATGGCGGTTGAATCCTCGATTCTAGCTAAGAAAGGCTTTTCTCCTTCTGTGGTATCGACGATGCTCAGTGCTCGTAAGCCTGTGTCTTCCAAGATCTATCATCGCATATGGTCAACTTTCGTGACATGGTGCTCTGACAAGAAGTTGTCTCTTGACTTCCATCTTCCCACTGTCCTGGCTTTCTTGCAGGACGGTGTGGATAGGGGGCTCAGTCTGAGTTCCCTCAAAGTTCAGACCTCTGCCTTGTCTGTGTTTTTCCAGGAACGGATTGCTGTCCTTCCTGATGTGAAAGTCTTTTTCCAGGGTGTGACTCATGTTCGACCTGCCTTTAAGAGTCCTGCTCCCCAGTGGGATCTCAATTTGGTGCTGGGAGTTCTACAGCGACCACCGTTTGAATCCTTGGCTTCCATTCCATTACGTCTTGTGACTTGGAAGATGGCCTTCCTCTTGGCTGTGGTGTCTGTGCGCCGGGTAGCAGAATTACAGGCCTTGTCTTGTAAACCTCCTTACCTGGTGTTCCACAAGGATAAGGCTGTGCTTCGCACTACCAAGGAATTCTTACCCAAGGTTGTGTCCGAGTTTCACATCAATCAGGAGATTGTGGTTCCCTCTTTCTGCCCTAATCCTTCATCTGACAAGGAAAGAGATCTCCATCTGTTGGATGTGGTGCGTTGCCTTAAATTTTATGTTCATCGCACCGAGTCTATCAGGAAGTCTGACGCTCTATTCGTCATTCCTGAGGGGCCTAGGGCAGGAAGACCGGCTTCCAAAGTTACCATTGCTTCTTGGATTAAGGCTACCATCCGTGAAGCCTATAAGTTGAGGAATAAGCATGTTCCCTTCCGGGTGACTGCCCATTCCACCAGATCTATTGGGGCCTCCTGGGCCTACAAGAATCAAGCTTCTGCTGATCAACTGTGCAGAGCGGCCACTTGGTCCTCTGTGCACACCTTTTCTAAGCACTATCGAGTTGATGTACTGGCTTCGGCTGATGCCAGTTTTGGAAGGAAGGTCCTGGAGGCAGTCTTGCCTGTGTAGGTCTTCCGCTCTGTGATCCTTAGTGCTTCTTTACTGTTGAGCCCGGTTGGCTCTGGTTCTGTGTGCTGTGTTAGTTCAGGGATTGTTCCCTTGGTTGGTGTCCGTTGACACTTACAGTTTGGGCTATGTTATCAACTGGTCATAACAGTTCTAGTGACTTGGGCCTTGCGCCTGGTCCTTGCCTTACTTCCCGCCTCTGGATCAGCTCAATGTTTGTACATCCCAGAGTACCAGTGACCTGTATTGGACGACAGTGAAAATAGGATTTTAGTCTTACCTGTTAAATCCTTTTCACTTAGTCCATACAGGTCACTGGTCTCCCACCCTGTCAAGGGACCAGTCTTGGCTCTCCTGTGGCATTCAGTGGGAGACCGTTCGGGCATGCTCACAGGAGTCTTTCTTTTTGCTTACCTGAGGTCAGTTCTTGGGGTCTCAAATCAATATGAGTGGCTCTGGCCAGAAGGTGGCTTAAGTAAGAGGGGAGGCTCCGCCCCTTGCAAATTATTTGCATAATTGTTCCTGCCTATTAAAGGGGACTTACGCCTCCCAGAGTACCAGTGACCTGTATGGACTAAGTGAAAAGGATTTAACAGGTAAGACTAAAATCCTATTATTTGTTCAAAATTGGGCCCCGTAGCTCCCCCAAACCTTGAGAAACCTATGCATATGGGGTATTGCCATACTCAGAAGAAGGAGCTGAACACTAAACAATGCATTTTTAAAAATCTTCACCTATCATGTGCGTGAAATTCACATCAACATTGAAGTGCAAGTGTGAAAAACGCTGTTTTTTTAACTTACGTCAAGATTTACGAGCGATTGGTGGTAAAATGGCTGCGTAAAAAAATTGAAAACATACATAAAATGAAAGCCTGGGGTGTCTACTTTCCAAAAATATATACTTTTGGGGGGAAATCTTAGAGTGGAGCACTGTTACACAGCCCCAAATGAGACATGGCACCAGTGATGCAAGCTGTGAAAATTCAAAGTGTGAAACTGGAAACGCGCATGTTCCAATTTGGGCCCCGTAGCTCTCCCAAACCTTGAGAAAACTATGCATATGGGGTATTGCCGTACTCAGAAGAAGGAGCTGAACACTAAACAATGCATTTTTAAAAATCGTCACCTATCATGTGCTTGATATCAACAGTAGTATTGAAATGTAAGTGTGAAAACTGCAAAAAAAACAAAATATTACCACAATTTTGAAATTTTTTTCTGGAAAAATAGCTGCATGAAAAACTCCAAAATTCTCCTGATTATTTACCTTATGTTGTGTAGTTTTCAGAAACATATACCTTTGTGGGACATTTTTGGTTCTGGCACCGTCAGCTAAGCTATGATGCTCACATGCCAATTGTTGAAAAATCACAAGTTGGAAATAACGGCAGCCATCTTGTAATATTTACCTTGTAAATGTGAGTAAAGGACTAAAATACTAGGCATATGGGGTACTCTTATATTCAGGAGAAGCAAATGAATATATTTAGGGGTATTTTTTTTCATTAACTAATAGTATGCAAATCCTGACAGAAAAATGTAAGCAAAATGTTGTTTTTTTTCAATTTTTTTCCTCTTTTTTTCTATTTTAATCAAATTAAACAATGAGGTATTCATATAATTGTGGTATCAAAAGAAAGCCCTACTTGTGCTTAAAAAAACAGTATATAATATATGTGGGTGCACAAAAGGAATTAAAGAGAAAATATGGTTGAACAAAGACATAGTCAAAAACGTCAAAATTGCTCCGGTCCTTAAGTCAAATCTAACTCAGATTTTCCCGGTCCTTAAGGGGTTAAGATGATGCCACAATAAAAGAAATATTTGTTTATTGAGAAGTTCTACAGTGTGCTGTCTCCTATCACAACCCGGGGCTCCCAGGCTGAGTATAATTGATATATTGATATATATATATATATATATATATATATATATATATATATATATATATATATATACATACATACATACATACATACATACATACATTTTTTATTGGTTTTTTTTTTTGCACATCCAAACCGGCAGTGTATGGCGTGTGAACACATTGATCTTTTATTGTTTCAAATGAGCCGCTTATATTTTGTTGTATGTGTATTTTTTACTTGCATTAGGAGAATATATACTGTGATCTTTATATCAAATGAGTTTTGTTTGGGTGGTCCGCTGCTGCTTTGGCAATTCTGTATTCATTGGAAGTTAATACAAAGTGACATTGTTCTTTTCATATTTTAATGTTTTTAATAAACATATAATGTACATTATGGGGTCCATTCAGCAAATTAATTAGATCTTGTGCTATTTTACACTATGGTGCATCAACTATTATTTAGATAAAGCAATTAAACAGTGCTCTGAGATGGAATATAAATAATATATGTGTGTGTGTGTGTGTGTGTGTGTGTGTGTGTGTGTGTGTGTGTGTGTGTGTGTGTGTGTGTGTGTGTGTGTGTGTGTGTGTGTGTGTGTGTTTTTCTAGCTATTGCTAGAGAGGCAGATACTCTTATCTCTTACTAGTCAGTTTACCTTAATTATGACACACACACTGCACTTACTATAACTAGGACAGTGGTTCTCAATCTTTTTTTTTGCTCAAGGCACCCCTGACCTGTAATCTGGAATTTTCAGGGCACACCTAGCATTTTATAGGTAATTGTTCAAGGGCTTAATGAAGGCAACAATACATGAATGTAATGTCATTCTTAGATCTTACAGTTAGAATGACAACAAGGAGTATATTGTGCATAATAATTTCCATAAGTATACGTTAGGAACTTCACCTTAACATTTTTCTCCAAGCCGCCATGTAAAATGTGGGGCCATCCTAAAAAGTTCACTTTTAAACGGTCGCATTTTAAATATCCCGTGCCTGCATACCACATTAAACATATCACCTGGATGAAAAGTGTGACATGAGAATCTTGCCCTGCATATAAGCTCAAGATTCTCATGTCGCCTCATTAAATGCTGCATACCTGATGTAACATTGTACTGGAACTGGTGAAGCCTCCTCCCATGGACAGATCCCATTGTCAGGTGAGAGTTCAGGGGTTAGAGAGATAAATGTTAACACCCATTTTATCAAACATTTTCCTATTGAAGTCTATGGGGAAAACTGGAGATAAAAGCAGAGATAAAATTAGCACCTGCAATAGAATCTAGCCCCAGGAGAGACAGCTCTGTACTAACTGATAGACCGTTCCGATCTGCACAGAGACACCCCGCTCCCTGTTACACCACTCTACATGTACTGATACACTTCTCTGCACTGAGATACACTGCTCTGCATTTACTGATACAGCGCTCTACTCTGCACTAAAACGTACCCCGATCTGCACTTACTGATACAGCGCTCTACCCTACACTGAAACGTACCCCACTCTGCACTTACTAATACAGTGCTCTACCCTGCACTGAAATGTATCCCACTCTCCATTCCTTCAAGCATGCTTCAGCCATCTCTTCTTGTTGGTGCTGCTCCATTGTTCGTGCACATTTATTTATGCTGCCATTAAAGAAGAGCAGCGCTCAGACTCTGCTGCTCTTGCACATTTATTCATGCTGCCATTAAATTGATCCAACAAGAACAGCAGTGCTAACATACTGTGGAACGAGGCACTCATCTAAGGAAGGATGTGACAGACAGACAGAATGTCATTAGCTGGAAGCGATGTTTAATGGTGCAACATGAGAATCTCGCACCTTTCTTAAAGGACGAGATTCTCATGTTGCCCTTTTAAACATGGCGACATGTTTAATGTGCCTTGAAGTCGCACCTTGTTTTGTGTGCAATATTTTTAATGGATACTATCCTAAACTGGTGTCCAGGGCACACCAAAGTGCCACGGCACCCTGGTTGAGAACCATTGCACTAGGACATAGTCAGTATTGGACCTAAAGCTGTCAGGGACTACAGCAGCTGGTTGAGGATGATGGAAGTTGTAATTCCCAACAGATTTAGGTACAACAGTTGACTAACCCTGCACTAAACACTTGCATAAACAAACAGGGGTCAAAGGATGCTTAGCTACCTATACATTCAAATGAAGAGTAAGTTTATTTAATACTTTATATCCCACATCATTTTTACAAATGCTGCCTAGGAATACAGAAGAAAGCAGAGCATTGTGAACGTCTTCTAAGTTCAGAACCTCTCACAGCATTGATATACACTGGAAAAAACAACCTTTAGTAGGTGTTCAGGTTCTCATATTTCTTGAGATATCACCAGCACTGAAGGAGACTTTACACCATGGTTCCTGTCTTTCATATTGGACGAAAGAGAAAAAAATATACAGAGCAACATGTTGGAAACGTCTACCATCTGTGAGGTTAAAGAAGGTTCAGTTTTATTAAAAAGACAGTTAAATGAAAATTGAGTGGCAGCAGAAGGATCTGCTTTGCTCTTTGTTGATTTATGTCATACTGGTACAGAACTACTGCTATGCATATTTCTAATGCATTTAAAGCTGTCTGTAACATGGATTCATGTATTCCTCTGCTGTCATTAATAAAAAAATTTTTGATATATAATATAAATAAATCAGGTTCATTTTTTAAAATAATTTCCTATTTTTAGTGCACATATCTTCTTTGCTAAACAGCCCCTACGGCAGCTTTCCTTTCACACACATACACATCTGTTTTGTATCGTTTTAACCATTTGAGGTTCAGAAGGGTAGCTAGTACATTGTTTTTGTGATGCGTTAAGCAACCCTATGGCACTCAATGGAGTATAAGATATGTGTGGGGTTGTTCTTTTTTAAAGGGATAGTAATACTTTGTTTTTACTTTATTTTATTTTGTAGGCATTAAAGAAACATGAATAACGATATAAGTCTTATCTCTCAAACCTTTACGGCTTAAGAGATATTCACAAGCAAAGTTTCCCCTCACCCTCCTTTAACCTAGTGTAAGCCATCTCTTCTCAGATGTGGAATGCATCCATAGACCAGACAGATAACAGCAGGGGACAATCTTCTTTATATGAAAACAATGAAAGCCCTGCACCCCTTGACAAGATTTTCAGGTTTTTCCCCTTATCTTAATTGAAGATTGTCCCTCTGTGCAATCTACCTGGGCACCTCCCTTCTGCTTTGGCTGAGGAGTGTTACATCAGTAAAAGGGGCAGGAGGGGGATACTTTATCATTGAATTACTCCTGAACTACAACTCTGACAGAATTGAAATAACACTTTCCAAAGTCCAAATACTATGATGATTAATTAGAGCTGCTTTTATTATGAAACATTACTATCCCTTTAAATTACCTAAGTTGTTTTAAGATGACCATTCCACTTTAAAGGGATAGTAACTTAATATGTAAAAAATATGTTGTATTATGTATCCCCAAGTAAAACAAGGGTACTCCCACTGCTGAAAGGTGTTTTTATTAAAAAGTTATTACAGCTCAAAGTTGAATTTTTTAGGCGCAGTATCACAGTGGCCTGAAATTGTACACTGGTGCTGTTGCTACACCAGGCTATGGAGATTTATGGTTATAAATGACTGAGTGTTAAGTATACCTTTTAAATCTTTGCGTGCCAGAAAGGTACGCAATGCATTGCATACCTCTCTGGCACTCAAGGTGTTAAGGCAGTTTGAATCATTTTGGCTAAATTACCTTGTGGCATTGGGTTTTCAGGGCATGTTTAAACCTTTGGATGGTAGAAAATGGTGCTTATCTGGTATCCAGAGAGTTACAGGTCTTCAGGATAGAGTGAGGAACTGATGGGATAGCCCTTTGAGTGCCAGAGAGGTATCCAAGAATTGCATGGAACACCTCAGCAGCACTCTAAGGGTTACAAAATGGAATCCCTAACACTAGTTTCAGCACATGAGAAGCCTTAAGCAGGTGAAGGAAGAGGGAAAATAATGTCTTTTAGACCTCTCTAGCATTCAAGGAGTTAATGCCCCATTTAGTCAATGGGAATCGTTATTTGTTCCCTAAGATGCAGTTGGCTGGTGCTAGAATTGCTCCAATGTTGACTTTGTACACATGGCCCATACAGCTTCAGCAGTCCATCACAAGTGCAGTGTGGAACATACTACAGGAGATTATCTTTGAATTGGGTTCTGAAGCTAGATTTGGGGCCTGCCAGGCAGATCTTTGCTGGACGAACATACCACAGGTAGAGGGCAATGAGAGAGAATTGTGTCAGATGTGAGATAATGGTAGAAGGAAAAGATACTGAGGGGAAATATCATTGCTGAGAAGACAGTAAGAGGATTCCAGGGTTGTAAGAAGAGATGAGTGAGGAAAGGGGAAAAGGAATGCAGAGCTTTGAAGGATAACAATAGAACAGTCCTTTAGGCCTTTTTCCTACTTATGCCATGGGTCAGGCTATGGGTCTTGCTGTCATTAAAGGGATAATAATATATGAATAAAAATGCAGCAGCTCTGATTGATCCTGATATAACGAGGGTCATGTAGCGTTGCATTTCAATAGTTTACTTTTTGTAGTTCAAGAGTAAATCAATTCTAAAGGATCCCCCTCCCTCCCCTTTCACTTATGTCCTCCTGCCTCTCTGAGAAGGCCGGATGGATTGCAGCGAGGGACAATCTTCATTGAGCATAAGAGAAATCCTGCCCTCCTTCGTCAGGGGTTTCATTATACTCAGTGGATGAAGATTGTCCCTCACTGCACGCTGTCCAGTCCCAAGACCGGATTCCACATCTGATGGGAGGTGGCTAAGGGAAGTTAACGGGCGGGATGGGGATACTTTAGAATTTATTTGCTCTTGAACTACAAAAAAGTAAACTATTGAAATACAGAGCTACATGACCCTCATTATATGAGGATCAATCAGAGCTGCTTTTTTATTCAGTTATTACTATGCCTTTAAAGTCTTAATGACGGAGTGTGTCCTCTGGTATACAGTACAGGAATAACACATATAATCTGAAGTGCAGCCACTGATGTTGGAGGCTAACCCCATAGTAATATAAGGACATGCTTCCATCATATGCGACATTTCCTGTATCACCCTTGTTTTTGTTGATTGTGTGGAAAGCAAAAAAAAGTGTATCCCATTTACAATTATTCCCTAAGTGGTTATAAAAAATGTATTCCCAGCATCAAAAGGTAATCTGATATCTTTCTGTATCAACATCCTATCTACACTAACAGAAAAAGAGAAAAAAGCTCTCAGCGCTAACTCATCATGAAATATCCATATAATAAATATAAATAAATTATTAATATAAAGAAGAAAGCTATAGATAGCAGCAAGAAATGAGAGGGTTCTCCAGTCCCCCTAACATTGGGCCTAAACCCAAAAGTGAAAACACATACAAACAACCAAATCTGCGCTCCTCTATATGCTGTGAATAATGTGTGCCCTGTAATGGGCATATATAATAATCCTTAGTAAATCTAAGTAAAATAAGTGAGAATTTCGTCCCACGAATTGGCCAATCCATGTGTAAGCTTACCACCAACGTCAAGGTATCTCACTTTATGGTAAGTCCTACTCTAATACACTTACAAATACTATCTAAATTAAAAATCCCTGAAGAAAGATGTTATTTTGAAACGCGCCGGAGGGGACCTCTTAAATGTTATTTTGATGTTTTTATTCTTATTTGTAGGTCCCAGTGTAGTGCAATTAAAAACAACAGACATACAATAAAATAAAAAAGGTGTAGAGGAAGGACTTACCTGGTGCAGGAACCTTATGGGCCTGCACTAATAAAGTGATTACATAGAAAACTATGTTCCATTTGTAACCTTCCCCAAAAGTCATGTGAGGGATGGTTGAAACCAAACTGACAGGGGATATACACAATGGAACAGGCCAAGCAGCCTGGTTCTTAAAGGCCAAGTGGGATAGAAAAGGAAAAGAATGGTGAAAAAGTAAAGTAATAATGTGTTTTTATCTATGTGATTTAAGTGGATAAAATGAGAAGCTGCTAAAGTGAGCTAAAGGAGAAATATGTGCAATAACAGAAAAAGAGAAAAAAGCTCTCAGCGCTAACTCATCATGAAATATCCATATAATAAATATAAATAAATTATTAATATAAAGAAGAAAGCTATAGATAGCAGCAAGAAATGAGAGGGTTCTCCAGTCCCCCTAACATTGGGCCTAAACCCAAAAGTGAAAACACATACAAACAACCAAATCTGCGCTCCTCTATATGCTGTGAATAATGTGTGCCCTGTAATGGGCATATATAATAATCCTTAGTAAATCTAAGTAAAATAAGTGAGAATTTCGTCCCACGAATTGGCCAATCCATGTGTAAGCTTACCACCAACGTCAAGGTATCTCACTTTATGGTAAGTCCTACTCTAATACACTTACAAATACTATCTAAATTAAAAATCCCTGAAGAAAGATGTTATTTTGATGTTTTTATTCTTATTTGTAGGTCCCAGTGTAGTGCAATTAAAAACAACAGACATACAATAAAATAAAAAAGGTGTAGAGGAAGGACTTACCTGGTGCAGGAACCTTATGGGCCTGCACTAATAAAGTGATTACATAGAAAACTATGTTCCATTTGTAACCTTCCCCAAAAGTCATGTGAGGGATGGTTGAAACCAAACTGACAGGGGATATACACAATGGAACAGGCCAAGCAGCCTGGTTCTTAAAGGCCAAGTGGGATAGAAAAGGAAAAGAATGGTGAAAAAGTAAAGTAATAATGTGTTTTTATCTATGTGATTTAAGTGGATAAAATGAGAAGCTGCTAAAGTGAGCTAAAGGAGAAATATGTGCAATAACAGAAAAAGAGAAAAAAGCTCTCAGCGCTAACTCATCATGAAATATCCATATAATAAATATAAATAAATTATTAATATAAAGAAGAAAGCTATAGATAGCAGCAAGAAATGAGAGGGTTCTCCAGTCCCCCTAACATTGGGCCTAAACCCAAAAGTGAAAACACATACAAACAACCAAATCTGCGCTCCTCTATATGCTGTGAATAATGTGTGCCCTGTAATGGGCATATATAATAATCCTTAGTAAATCTAAGTAAAATAAGTGAGAATTTCGTCCCACGAATTGGCCAATCCATGTGTAAGCTTACCACCAACGTCAAGGTATCTCACTTTATGGTAAGTCCTACTCTAATACACTTACAAATACTATCTAAATTAAAAATCCCTGAAGAAAGATGTTATTTTGAAACGCGCCGGAGGGGACCTCTTAAATGTTATTTTGATGTTTTTATTCTTATTTGTAGGTCCCAGTGTAGTGCAATTAAAAACAACAGACATACAATAAAATAAAAAAGGTGTAGAGGAAGGACTTACCTGGTGCAGGAACCTTATGGGCCTGCACTAATAAAGTGATTACATAGAAAACTATGTTCCATTTGTAACCTTCCCCAAAAGTCATGTGAGGGATGGTTGAAACCAAACTGACAGGGGATATACACAATGGAACAGGCCAAGCAGCCTGGTTCTTAAAGGCCAAGTGGGATAGAAAAGGAAAAGAATGGTGAAAAAGTAAAGTAATAATGTGTTTTTATCTATGTGATTTAAGTGGATAAAATGAGAAGCTGCTAAAGTGAGCTAAAGGAGAAATATGTGCAATAACAGAAAAAGAGAAAAAAGCTCTCAGCGCTAACTCATCATGAAATATCCATATAATAAATATAAATAAATTATTAATATAAAGAAGAAAGCTATAGATAGCAGCAAGAAATGAGAGGGTTCTCCAGTCCCCCTAACATTGGGCCTAAACCCAAAAGTGAAAACACATACAAACAACCAAATCTGCGCTCCTCTATATGCTGTGAATAATGTGTGCCCTGTAATGGGCATATATAATAATCCTTAGTAAATCTAAGTAAAATAAGTGAGAATTTCGTCCCACGAATTGGCCAATCCATGTGTAAGCTTACCACCAACGTCAAGGTATCTCACTTTATGGTAAGTCCTACTCTAATACACTTACAAATACTATCTAAATTAAAAATCCCTGAAGAAAGATGTTATTTTGAAACGCGCCGGAGGGGACCTCTTAAATGTTATTTTGATGTTTTTATTCTTATTTGTAGGTCCCAGTGTAGTGCAATTAAAAACAACAGACATACAATAAAATAAAAAAGGTGTAGAGGAAGGACTTACCTGGTGCAGGAACCTTATGGGCCTGCACTAATAAAGTGATTGCATAGAAAACTATGTTCCATTTGTAACCTTCCCCAAAAGTCATGTGAGGGATGGTTGAAACCAAACTGACAGGGGATATACACAATGGAACAGGCCAAGCAGCCTGGTTCTTAAAGGCCAAGTGGGATAGAAAAGGAAAAGAATGGTGAAAAAGTAAAGTAATAATGTGTTTTTATCTATGTGATTTAAGTGGATAAAATGAGAAGCTGCTAAAGTGAGCTAAAGGAGAAATATGTGCAATAACAGAAAAAGAGAAAAAAGCTCTCAGCGCTAACTCATCATGAAATATCCATATAATAAATATAAATAAATTATTAATATAAAGAAGAAAGCTATAGATAGCAGCAAGAAATGAGAGGGTTCTCCAGTCCCCCTAACATTGGGCCTAAACCCAAAAGTGAAAACACATACAAACAACCAAATCTGCGCTCCTCTATATGCTGTGAATAATGTGTGCCCTGTAATGGGCATATATAATAATCCTTAGTAAATCTAAGTAAAATAAGTGAGAATTTCGTCCCACGAATTGGCCAATCCATGTGTAAGCTTACCACCAACGTCAAGGTATCTCACTTTATGGTAAGTCCTACTCTAATACACTTACAAATACTATCTAAATTAAAAATCCCTGAAGAAAGATGTTATTTTGAAACGCGCCGGAGGGGACCTCTTAAATGTTATTTTGATGTTTTTATTCTTATTTGTAGGTCCCAGTGTAGTGCAATTAAAAACAACAGACATACAATAAAATAAAAAAGGTGTAGAGGAAGGACTTACCTGGTGCAGGAACCTTATGGGCCTGCACTAATAAAGTGATTACATAGAAAACTATGTTCCATTTGTAACCTTCCCCAAAAGTCATGTGAGGGATGGTTGAAACCAAACTGACAGGGGATATACACAATGGAACAGGCCAAGCAGCCTGGTTCTTAAAGGCCAAGTGGGATAGAAAAGGAAAAGAATGGTGAAAAAGTAAAGTAATAATGTGTTTTTATCTATGTGATTTAAGTGGATAAAATGAGAAGCTGCTAAAGTGAGCTAAAGGAGAAATATGTGCAATAACAGAAAAAGAGAAAAAAGCTCTCAGCGCTAACTCATCATGAAATATCCATATAATAAATATAAATAAATTATTAATATAAAGAAGAAAGCTATAGATAGCAGCAAGAAATGAGAGGGTTCTCCAGTCCCCCTAACATTGGGCCTAAACCCAAAAGTGAAAACACATACAAACAACCAAATCTGCGCTCCTCTATATGCTGTGAATAATGTGTGCCCTGTAATGGGCATATATAATAATCCTTAGTAAATCTAAGTAAAATAAGTGAGAATTTCGTCCCACGAATTGGCCAATCCATGTGTAAGCTTACCACCAACGTCAAGGTATCTCACTTTATGGTAAGTCCTACTCTAATACACTTACAAATACTATCTAAATTAAAAATCCCTGAAGAAAGATGTTATTTTGAAACGCGCCGGAGGGGACCTCTTAAATGTTATTTTGATGTTTTTATTCTTATTTGTAGGTCCCAGTGTAGTGCAATTAAAAACAACAGACATACAATAAAATAAAAAAGGTGTAGAGGAAGGACTTACCTGGTGCAGGAACCTTATGGGCCTGCACTAATAAAGTGATTACATAGAAAACTATGTTCCATTTGTAACCTTCCCCAAAAGTCATGTGAGGGATGGTTGAAACCAAACTGACAGGGGATATACACAATGGAACAGGCCAAGCAGCCTGGTTCTTAAAGGCCAAGTGGGATAGAAAAGGAAAAGAATGGTGAAAAAGTAAAGTAATAATGTGTTTTTATCTATGTGATTTAAGTGGATAAAATGAGAAGCTGCTAAAGTGAGCTAAAGGAGAAATATGTGCAATAACAGAAAAAGAGAAAAAAGCTCTCAGC
The DNA here is from genome assembly GCA_037306005.1 of Rhinophrynus dorsalis. Classification (NCBI taxonomy): domain Eukaryota; kingdom Metazoa; phylum Chordata; class Amphibia; order Anura; family Rhinophrynidae; genus Rhinophrynus; species Rhinophrynus dorsalis. The sequence continues at coordinate 414,178,512 of CM074723.1, forward strand.
GCTAACTCATCATGAAATATCCATATAATAAATATAAATAAATTATTAATATAAAGAAGAAAGCTATAGATAGCAGCAAGAAATGAGAGGGTTCTCCAGTCCCCCTAACATTGGGCCTAAACCCAAAAGTGAAAACACATACAAACAACCAAATCTGCGCTCCTCTATATGCTGTGAATAATGTGTGCCCTGTAATGGGCATATATAATAATCCTTAGTAAATCTAAGTAAAATAAGTGAGAATTTATTAGTGCAGGCCCATAAGGTTCCTGCACCAGGTAAGTCCTTCCTCTACACCTTTTTTATTTTATTGTATGTCTGTTGTTTTTAATTGCACTACACTGGGACCTACAAATAAGAATAAAAACATCAAAATAACATTTAAGAGGTCCCCTCCGGCGCGTTTCAAAATAACATCTTTCTTCAGGGATTTTTAATTTAGATAGTATTTGTAAGTGTATTAGAGTAGGACTTACCATAAAGTGAGATACCTTGACGTTGGTGGTAAGCTTACACATGGATTGGCCAATTCGTGGGACGAAATTCTCACTTATTTTACTTAGATTTACTAAGGATTATTATATATGCCCATTACAGGGCACACATTATTCACAGCATATAGAGGAGCGCAGATTTGGTTGTTTGTATGTGTATCCTATCTACACTGTTGACAGTGAAAAGTAGAATACAGCAATAGTCAACATAGGATACCTCAAGGGCATTCAATAGTGTTTAAGGGGTAGAAATAACTAGAGGGCAGAAACTTGTTCATTACTGTTCTATATGGTATGGATATCCAGTGACACTGTGCAAAGTAAATTACCAGCAGAAAGGTGTACCCTGAAACGTTTCTTAAATCCTGGAATCTATCATTTACAAATTTCCTTAGATAACTTTAGTTTGTACTGGAATTTCTAGCATAAGTAGTAAACGTGTCTCTCTTTTCTTTAGGCTTATAAGGAATACAGTAAATGGAAAGGTACGGGGAACAGAATGCCAGCAGCAGTTTTACCACCCCCCAAACAAGTTACTCTTATTCCGTTCAGAATCCCATATACCCTCCAGCAGTTGAAAACAGCCAGGCATCTTCTGGCAATGCAGTTCCTGTTAATATGCCTCCACCACCTCAGTACAGTGAACACGACCCAGCAGCTTTCAGTTCTCTAATAAGCAACTCCCACCTGGAAATGGGCAATATTCCCAAACCTGATGTTGAAGATGGCCCTCCTGAGTACAGTATCAACATAGGAGACAGCAGTCCTTTCTCTGAGAGTGCTATCAGGAGAGGTACGTAGGAAATATGTGTAAACAGAGAGTAACTGTGCAAGTGTAACCACACACTCACCCCAGTGAGGGCCTCAGAAGAACCTTGGATGGCATTAACCCCCATTTCCAATACTATGGTCAGAACATGCTAATGACCCCATGAACTTGCATCTTTGTTCCATAGATAACCTATTCAATTAGTCCTGGACACTATGTCCATGAAGGCAGACATGACAGTTGCCGGCAGATTTTCCAAACCAATGCAGGCTAAGTGCCTGGGCTTACATTCCCATTTAAGGACCAGTGTTGTGCACAGCGATTGAAAAGCAATTCATTTCACACCACGCTGATCCTTAAAGGGTTAAGATTACCATGTGCAGTGAGCAGAGATTGTCATCCTGTGGTCCTGCTAGCTACTGTCCTGTTATCCTCCTTCATGGACATGACCTCTAGGACTCATTGAAGATGTTTTTTCTTTAACAAAGGAATAAGGGAAAAAAAATCATAGGGGCTATTAGGGTTTTCAGACCATTGTTTGGTAAGCGGAGGTTATTAAAGAGTTAGTTCTTCTTTGATTGTAATACATACCAGTCCATATTGCACTGCACATATACCTTACTTTATGCTGCACACACATACTGATTGCCAGGGTTACCAGATCCTTCCTTTAAAACTGGATGCACATGGACAATGCCTGCTGAAGGCCTGTAGTGGTTATTACTGGGCTGCAATGCTTCCATGTATCCATTCAGCAGGCATTTTTCATATGTATCCAAATTTAGAGGGATAAACTGGCAACCCTACTAACTGTAAATTCCAAACCCAATTAATTTAAGCTGATGATGACCAACTGGCATGATAGGATCATTTGCTTTTCATTGTAATGACTGTTTTCCAATAAAAATCTATTTTTATATGTTTCCAGCTTTCATCAGGAAGGTGTACATTACCCTGGCAATACAGCTAACTATAACTGTTGGACTTATCTGCATGTTTATATTTTGGTATGTTTTTGAGATGTGATGTGAATATTGGAGGAGTGGCTTCAGTGTTTCAAGCAAATTTTTGAGTCAAGCTGATGTTTTGAGCAAGCTTCTTGTAGTGTGTTGTTGATTTGTTTGAGAAGATGGGAAATACTGCAGAGATTTTGACAGGAGTGGGCAGGACGGGCAACGCCCCCCTGTCCACTTCTGTCAAAATCACCCACCACCACCACCACAATGGGAAAGGCAGTATGGAGGAGTTTTTAATAACTCCTCCTTACTGTCTCCCCTGGGTGTGTTTGTGTCCCCATCAATGCAGAATTTTAGTTACATGATGCTTCCTCTGTTATATAAATGTAGACTTAGGATGAAAACATATGCTGGTTTCTATAAAGCCTAAACCATCCTAAGTCTTCATTATGCTCTGTCGAACACACACATACATACACATATATACATACATACATACATACATACATACAGACACACATACACACCCACGTGCATGCATGCATAAACTTGCAATATGAAAATAGAAGCAACTCTAGGGTAACCTAACTGCACCATGTGGAACAAATAAACATTTCTATTGATTTGTTGGGTTAAAAGCTCCCTTTAAAACCACAGGATTTTCTGTCCCCCATCCTCCCCTTATGGTACAGTTGTTTTTCTCCAGAATTGCTCATCATTTGCTTTCTGTAAAATGACTTAAATGCAGTAATGTCTTATTCAGGGAACTAAACAGGTTCAATACTGGGCAAATCAACAGCACTATGGGGGAGAAATTATAATTCCCATCATTTAAATGGGGCCTGTAACACATAAAATGCTAGAAACCCCCGATGCCTTGCTACACAATACATTGGTGATCTCTAGCACCCAAAGGACCCATTTAAATGAACAGCAATTTTTATTTGCTACCCATGGTGCAGTTTGATCACCCTGGATTTACCCCACATTCGCATTGCTGTCTATTGCCCTATATAAGCTGTTTTTCCCAGTATATTTTGGGCAGCAGTTACCTATTGCCTTCCTAGAATCTGAGCTGAGCTCAGCCTCCTGACATGGAAGCAAGGAGTGTAGAGGAGAACTAGTTCCCCACAGCACGTGCAGTGTCATGTATCCAGATTCATTTGAGGAATGGAACCTTTTACATATGAAAGTTACAACACAATTATTCATACGGGATCAACTTGAATTTTTGTATTTCAGAATTAGTGTTCCTTTAAAATCCTTTGAATGCCAGAGAGGTATTCAGGATGACAATGACTACAACAAAATGCTAAACAGACACTGGACATTTTTTAACCCTTTGAGTGCTAGAGGGGTAGGCAATGCACCTACCCCTCTGGTACTCAAAGGGTTAAAAAAAAATCAATTTTTCACAAAACTGACCAATTATTGGCTTCATGGCGTTCCTAACTGACATTGTGCTTTAATAGTTAATAGTTTAATAGATCGTGTAAATTTTGCAGAGAAAAAAAAATATTGAAGCCAGAAGGTTAAGATTTTGTGCCATTTAATACTATGTGTTTTTTCTTTCCAGGAAAACGTTGAAGTATTGGGTGCAGGACTATCCATATATTGTATATGCCCTGTGGTATGTATTAAGTAATTACACAATGCTTGGTTTAGTTTGATATTATGGCTTGTATTATTACACATGTCCTCTCAGTCTAATGTTCCTTTTCAGTTGGATAAATACATTTGTTGTAGCTGTCTCACCCCACCTTTGCAGTTCAAAGATATGAATACCTTGTTATTTGTTGATACATTTATTATTTGAACTAATAGCCTTTATTTCAAAGCATGTTTTTGAGAGATCAACTCTCTTCATCAGGTCAAGTAGTACTGAAACTGTCACGGTTTACTGAACACTCAGGCAACTTAGGTAAGGTTAAGATCAGCTTTACTGAAAATAAATAATGCAATGCAAGAGTACCCTACACAGGCCCAGATAAGGACAGTACCGGGTACTTCCCAAATCTGGCACAGGTCAGGATGAACGGAAAATAATATACAAAAACAATACAGCAGGAACAGTAGTCTTGATCCGTCAACTGGGTACTGGAACAGAGTAAACCACGACAGTATCAAACCGCGGGAAGGCACAGCAAGGGTAGTGGCAGGTAACTGCAGGGCAAATCCCTAGAGCGCTAGGGATAATGGAGGCAACACAGTCCCTAGAATGCTAGGGATAGCAGAGGCAACATAGATAGGTCACCGGCAAGTGACTGAATTCCTAGAACGCCAGGGATAACTGAGGCAACACAAATTGGACACTGGCAAGTGACTGATTCCTCAGTACGCTAGTGATAATGGAGGCAGCTCAGATAGGACACTGGCAAGTGACCAAGTCCCTAGAATGCTAGGGATAGCGGAGGCAGCTCAGACAGGACACTGGCAAGTGACCAAGTCCCTAGAACGTTAGGGATAGCGGAGGCAACACAGATAGGGCACTGGCAAGTGACAGATTCCCTAGAACGCTAGGGATAGCGGAGGCAACACAGATAGGGCACTGGCAAGTGACAGATTCCCTAAAATGCTAGGGATAGCAGAGGCAACACAGATAGGGCACTGGCAAGTGACTGATTCCCTAGAACGCTAGGGATAGCGGAGGCAACACAGATAGGGCACTGGCAAGTGACCGATTCCCTAGAACGCTAGGGATAGTGGAGGCAACACAGATAGGACACTGGCAAGTGACTGATTCCCTAGAACGCTATGGATAGCAGAGGCAACACAGATAGGATACTGGCAAGTGACCGGAGCTACTTGGAACTCAGTCTCCCAGGTGATCTAGGGAGTGACAGGCCCAGAAGGCACTGTAGCGGAAGTCGCTGAGCAACGTGTGCAAGAGAAACGGCTCAGGGTATGCACACAGAAAGGTCTAAGCCAGAGTGCCAGATCGGTACACAGGGAGGTAATAGCCAGTCCTAGTCAGCAATTGAAGCGGGTTCTCAGCCAAAGCCAGGTCGGTACACACGGAGGTAGTCAGCCAGTCTAGTCAGCAACGGAAAGCAAAACTCAGGAGCGACAGGAGCAAAGTCAGGCAAGTCGGGTCATACACGGAGCAGGAGCATGCAACAACTCAAATGCTAGGTACAGGTACACCATGAAAGGGCGCTGAGAGAATGACAGGACCCAGTATAAAATGGCTAGCCCTGGGCAGAGCCAGAATCCAATGGCCAGTAAGAATCGTGTCGGGTGAAACCCGGAAGTAGCAATGTCACCCTGCAGCTAAGATCACGGGCACCGTGATAGAAACATAAAGGTTTGTTCAAAATAATGCAGGTTCCCAAAGTAAGATAACAATCACCATGGGAGAAAACAAAAACCACTAATTTCTGGGATTTTAACTCATTGAATTTTAACAATATCTCCAATGCATTACAGAGTTATTTCAAGGCATTAAAAGCACAATTTACAGCAATATGAATTTTTATTTTTCCCCGTGGTGCAACTGAATTATTTCAAAATTATTATTTCAAAATTGCACCACTTCCTTAGTACATGAGCCTCATTATTTCTGTATGTTCTTTGATAACACCTGATTGACTTCTTTGGATAATTCCTGATCAGTGAGATCTGTTTTCTTACTGCAGCCCTACCCTCTTTATCCTGGTGGTGGTGTTGACATGCTGTGACCAAGCTAGACGGAAAGTCCCTTACAACTACATCCTCCTTGGACTATTTGTAAGTCTTCTGTCAGGACATTTGCTGTAACCTTGATGTTGGGCAGGACATGAGCTATATAATATACTAGCAATGTGTGACGGTGTTGCCAGTTTTTTTTTTTTTTTAAGCAATGCTTAACCCCTTAAGGACTGGCTGCGCATGCACATGGTGGTCACTTAAGGACCACGGAGCATTTTTTTTTTTTTTTTTTTTTAATAATCTGATTCCGTACTCCCTGAACAGCGTGCAACCACGCGGGGAGCCCGGAATTCCAAGATGGTCCTGGTACGTCATTGGTCTTTCAAGCAAATCCACCCATGATGTACCAGGACCGTCAAGGGTCCTTAAGGAGTTAAAGGGATAGTAATGTCAGAAAAAAAAGTATTAACTATATGGTACATACAATTAAAAGAGAGTACTTGCACTCATTTGTATCTCTCAAACCGTTATGGTTTGAGAGATATAGGAAAATAAAGTTCTCTGGTCCCTCCCCTTTCTGCTTGATGAGCTGTAAAGCTGTCAGAAGCAGATTCTGTTACCCCGCTGGTATGAACTGACATACGATAGGGGGTGCCAGAAGCACAAAACTACACCAACTATAAGATCTGATTTTTCTTACTTTTTTCAAATATGATTTGCCTGTACTAAAATGGTTGTGACTACTAAAGAGATGAAGAACGGGAAGACAAAGAATACCATAATGGAAAGAAGATAACCCACCCAAATGATGGGTCACTTGCCTTTCTACCCGTAGCCTGATGTGCAAGAATGTTTTTAGAAAATGATGTTATAGAAAGAAATTGGCATTTTTTTACAAATGTATTACAATTTCTGAAAATGATGGTATTTCCCACTGCAATCAGTAGCTAGTGCTCATCCAAAAAAAAAATTATGCCCCATGGTATGGGTTGACATGCCATTGGAGGTACCACAAGAACAAAACTATACCTACCTGTTTTCTTTTTTGAAATAGTGTTTCTGCACTAAAATGGCCATAACATTTAGAGATATGAAGGAAACTGGGATCTGGGTCTAAGAGTGACTATACCTCTTAAAAAGGGACACAAAGGGTTATACTGCAGAATAAGTTGGTGATATATAAATAAAGAATAATAATAATAAATCTTTTAATTATTTTTTTTTAGATCTTTTTGGGGGGCATTAGAACTGATCGTGCTGGGAGATTAATACAGGTGACACAGAAAAGCAGCAAGTTCTCCTGCTTCCATTCCGACCCAAACTCCTGGGTAGGAGTGGGCAGGATCGGAGAAAGCTTCTCCATGCCCCCCAACAAGGTCTGAATAATAAGAATTAAAAATAAGGTGGCTGGCACTCAGAGAGTTAAAGGATTCAATGAGAAATTGGTTATATAAGCTTAAATATCTAACTCTGAAAGTTAGCATTTAAAAAATCTACCTGAAGCATTAATATCTTAAATACAGTCTGTGGGAGACTCCATTAATGATTTGTGTAGGACCCTAGGAGCGTACTCCTTTAAGGACCAGAGGGGTGTGCAATGCATTGTGAAGCAATGAGTTGCACACCCATCTGGTGCTTAAATGGTTAAGAATCCTTGATAGCCTTCTCAAAAGTGATACTTATGACTAGGAACATCTTTCCCTGTCCTCACAGAACTATGAAGGGCAAGGGTAGGGTAGGCAAGTCCATGGCTTTAATAAGGGAACTGCAGAATGATTTTGATTTTTTGTCTGTCAGCGTGCACAAGAGAATATTGTTACTGAGATGCCTCCTTGAGCAGGTGGGTTTTTAGTTGATGCTTGAAAGTGATGATTGTGGATGATTGGTGATAGGGAGGGCATTCCAAGAGTCGAGGGGCAGCCAGTGAAAAAGATTGCAGCCAAGTGATGGCTCCAGTTTTGTAAGGAGAGGATAGAAGTAACCCTTGAGAAGAAAACAGGGACCAGGAATGGGTAGCAGGAGATGAAATCAAAAATGCGAGTGGGTGTCAAAAAAGAAAGCAACTTAAAGTAAAGGATAAGAATTTTGTAAGAAATACAAGACCTTATGGATAGCCAAGAGAAGGATTTTGAAAGCAGATGAGAGGGAAGGTATCTGGGAGCAAGGGTGGTTATTCTTGCAGCTGAATTGAAAACAGGCTGAAGAAGATAAAGGTGAGAGACAGGAAGACCAGAGAGTAGAATGTTGCAATAATCTAGTCTAGAGAGAATAAGGGCCCAATAGAGTGTTGTTGTGGTTGACATACAGAGTAAGGGCTGTATTTCAGCTATATTTTCTATAAGAAGCTGAAGGTATTGGTGACAGTTTGGATATGGGGAGAAATGTGAAGGTAGAGTCAAGTATAACACAAAGACAGTATGCATTGGTTACTAATTAGATGGTAGAATTGTCAGCTGTGATGGAGAAAGGGGTTGTGGGTGGGGTGTAGGAGGAAATACAACAAGTTCTATCTTATCCATACTGAGTTTCAGGTGCGGTGGGCCATCCATGATGAGATTCCCATGAATTGAGAGACTGCACAGTTGGAGTGAGGTCAGGGGAAAAGAGGTAGACTTGTGTGTCATCTCCATGCCGAAGGTAATTAAAGCAAAGAGGTGAACTAAGGTCACCAAGTGAGAGGGTATAGAGCTTAAAGAAAAGTGGTCCCAGGACTTATTCCTGGGGTACACCCACTGAGAGGTCATGAGGAGAAGAGAATAATTTGGCAAAAGAAACACCAAAAGTACTGTATGAGAGATAGGAAGCAATCATTCTAGAGCTGTGTCATGGATACTAAATAGTGTCAAATGCAGCACAGTGGTCTACTAGGATTATCATACTGTGTTGCCCTATGCAGTTTGTAGGCCATTACTCATTAGTAACTTTTGTTACAGTAGTTTCTAAGGAGTCGTTGGAACAGAAACCTGACTGCAATGGGTCATGACAAGAATTGAAACTGAGGAAAGAGATTAAGCATGAGAGTATAAGGCGTTCAAGAATCTTAGAAGCAAAGGTAATTTGAAAGTCAGGTGGGGTCAAGAGAGGGTTTTTTGAGTATAGATTTGACTGTTGTTTAATCAAATAAGGAAGGAAAGGTTCTAGAAGAAAGAGAGGAGTTAAAGATATTAGTAAGGCTGGGAACAAGGGTAGCTGCAAGAGCCTTAATAATAATAAGGTGAGAGGGCATGGGATCCAGGCAGCACATAGTGGGCAGATAGGAGGATATTAACAGAGATATTTCCTCTTCTGTAACAGGGTTGAAGTTGCTGAGAGCGGCTCATGGTGAGCTAGGAATTGGGGGTGGGAGGGCTGAAGGAAAGGCTGTAGAGGGTATGATTTGGTGAATGGAATGCACCTTATCTTTAAAAAAAAGTCAGCAAAGTCCTGTGTGGTATTGGAGAAGTTTAAGGCTGGGGGTTTGAGGAGAGAATTAAAGATTTTAAAGAGGGAACATAGATTAGATTTGTGAATGGGGATCAGGTTAGAAAAGTAGTGTTGTTTAGGCCGGCTGATAGCTGTGTTAAAACAAGATAGGATGCATTTAAAATGGTGGAAGTCGTCAACAGAATGAGACTTTTATAACGATGGGGAAGAGACAATGCAAGCACTAAGTGTAGTAAGGGTTTTTGTTTTTCGCTCTCTATTGGATCAACGACCGTAAACAGGAATAGGAAAAGGGTTGAATTTGGTGTACAGAAGTCTTTTTTTCAACCTAAACTACTAAGTAACTATGTAAATATCCCTTTTATACCTAATCCAAAGGACACTTAAAGAATATATAGTGGACAATTATTTAATACAATCAGAAACGGTTCCTTATTTTTTCCAAACATAAATGTATTGAGCCCTTTTATTTAACTGGCCTCCTTAGTGAGGCAGTGTATAATTCTTTCTTTGTTTAGAATGGGACTTTTGCCAAAGACATTCTGCAGCTTGATAACTGATGAGTAGCATATTGGTTGATGAATTTAACAAGAATCTGGGATTCATGGGCCAGCAGAGTAAAAGGTGGAGAGGAGCATACAAAGAAAAAGTTGAGAGATGAGAGAGACGTTATAGACCTAAACATACTTCTCTGTTGTGCTGTTTCTCTCATGCAGAGAAGATTTGCCTGACATTTCTGACAAGTCTGATATGGATATGGAAATTTCCTCTCTGCAATGGCACATGGGTGAGAAAAACGTGACTTGATTAGCATCTGAGAGACTACCATGCCTCTGAACAAAACACTTAATTTTGTTCGGTCTCAGTGTGATCGTCAAATGTATCTGTATGTCTATGTATCTGGTCTGATTAAAACCTAATAAACAGTAAGACTAAAATTAAATATGTAAGGAACTCTATGTAATACCATAAAAACAGTATGACACATGCTGAACAAACTGAAGTGCGATGTTCTTTTCTTTTCAGACTGTTGTTGAAGGATGTGTGCTTGGAACAATATCTGCGTAAGTTTTCACAAAACCACTTGATTTGTTAATGTAATGATCTTGGTTATGGAATACAGTAAAATTGTTGACTAGGCTGAAAAAAATAGACATATGCCATCTAGTTTAGTACTACTGAAGCCATTTCCAATCAGGCCCCAAGTGGGTAAAAACATTGCCTCCTGATTTCAAACAGCAGTCAGATATTTCCCTGTATCAACATAATTTCTACATTTAAATACATTGTTATAATTCTCCATATTGTTCTGAGCTACAAAGGTATTTAGTACATTCTCTTCTCTAAATTTGTAAATAGTAATCATAGCTCTCCTTATTATTTTCTTCTCTAACCGGATTGGTTAGACTTTCTATCTTAACCCCTTAGTGACAGCCACGTGCGTATGCGGCTGTCACCTTAACACCCGGCTAACATTTTTTTATTTATTTATATTTTTAAAATGATTCCGGAGTCCCCGAACGGAGACCCGGACTTCCGTGACTTACTAGGTACGTCCTTTGTCACTAAGTGATGGTTTTTGTGGGATGTATCTGGTAAGTCAATTGTCGGGATGGGGTTAAAGTGGTGCAGTTCTGAAGCAAATCAATCATGGAGAGAAAAATTTAAATTTGCATTTATTTTCATTCAGTTGGGCTTTTTAACACCTTGAATGCTAAGCAGGTAGCCAATGCATTCTTACAGGGATAGTAATGGCCGGAAACAAATGTAGCTCCAATTGATCCTCCTACAACATGGGCCATGTTGAGCTTTTTCTTACTCGGCTCTGAATAAACAGTACACTAGAGAGTGCCTTGTATTGGCCTTGGATTATTTCTAAACAGTAAATCATATCGTCCCTTAGATGTTTCTTCTCTAATGTAAACAAACCCAGTTTGGCTGGTCTCTCTTTATAACTAAAATCTTGAAATTCCTTTATCAGTTTTTTTTTATGCATGCCTTTACTTTTCCGGTTCAATGGGTTTTTTTTGGCCGAAAAACAAACAAATTCACAACAAAATATGCTTTAGAAGGTAGAGAAAATAATAGTTCTATAGTATCAGTGCCCCTTCCCCCAACAAAGACCTTTTTAAGTTAAAATTTAAATCATAAGGAAACAAGAGTGCAAATATCTAGCAATACTTCTCTTTAGCTCCCAGTTTATATTACTAAACCAAGAACAATGTTAATCCTTACTTTATGTTTCAGACTCTTTGATGCAGATGCGGTAATGTGGGCTGCTGGAGCTACTGTTGTAGTCACTTTGGGACTGACCATATTTGCACTGCAGACAAAAGTAAGAGAATGTGTTCAATGTACACTAATGACACTGTTCAATACTAGACTTTAGTGTGATAATAAACACGCACATTATTTATTACCTCTTTTTGCATTGAAAGTACTCAGCTACGTATAGCTGCAGACCTCCATTTGTCTGCTTTCTCCATGAGTTGGGTGGGGGTGGGTAACAACTAACACAACTATAGCTGCATTTTACACGATCCCAAAAAGTCACAAAAACAGACAAAAACCACCTGGACGCCCTATCGTTTCTGGGATCGGTAATCTAACAGGAAAATGTAGTAGATATACAAATGAAGTTCTAAGACCATTTGTTACAACTCTCCCATCATATATATGAGATTCAATGGATGCAACTACCAGAATTGAATAAACTCCTCTAGAAAAAACACATTTCATAGCAAGTTTAGATGTTGAAATCCTGTATACCAGCATAAAACATGAAACAGGATTAAAGGAGGTACAGAGCTTCCTATCCACAAATATAGCCAATATGTGAGTTTATGGCCTCGCTATATACAGGAGATGATGTGCTACTAATATGGACTGGCAGCGAAATCCTATTCCAGGAATTTGTTGATGAAATAAATAAGAACAACATCAATTTAAAGGTAACCAGCCACAAAAATTCATCTTTGGATGGAGATTGTAATAATTAATGATTTAAATACCATAGTTATGAAAGTATGGGTTAATGAAATGCATGGTTGGGAACTGAAGACCATTCCATAATGATTGCTGGTATTTTGAATGTGTAATACACAGAAGGATGAGGAATGAATTTTGATCCGACATACAAAGAATTAAGTTAAAGGGATAGTAATACTTCATTTTATCTTTATTGTATTTTGTAGGCATTAAAAAAACATGAAGAATGATATAAGTCTCATCTCTCAAACCTTTATGGTTTGAGAGATATTCACAAGCAAAGTTTCCCCTCCCGCCCCTTTTACCTAGTGTAAGCCATCTCTTCTCAGATGTGGAATGCAGTCCATAGACCAGACAGATAACAGAAGGGGACAATCTTCTTCCTATGAGGACAATGAAAGCCCTGCCCCCCTTGACAAGTTTTTCAGGTTTTTTCCCTTATCTTAATTGAAGATTGCCCCTCTCCTTGCACCTCCCTTCTGCTCTGGCTGAACAGTGTTACATCAGTAAAAGGGGCGGGGGGGATACTTTGTCATTGCATTACTCTTGAACTACAAGTCTGAAAGTATTGATATAACACTCTCCAAAGTCTAAATACTAGGATGATTAATTAGAGCCGCTTTTATTATGAAACATTACTATCCCTTTAAATAAAAGTCAACCCATATCATACTGGATCATTAACACTGACATAGATGTAAGATCTCAATAAGTTTGATAACTACATAAAAACCACTTAATAAAGAAATCATGTCTCTAAATCAATAATTTAACTAATAAATGGTTTAAAATTAAATCAGAAGATTCTTCTGTTTAATACATTGTAACGATTACCACCAATAAATGAATGGAATTGAATCATGTGATCTATGACGCGGACCTCCTATATACTATAAAACATGGTGAGCTCTAACGTCCGGTAAGACTCAAAGCCCCTGAGGAAGCCACAGGGTTAAGTGTTGAAATGCGTAGGGCTATTAACTACAAGGGTTTAATCATGATTATCCATACCAAAGGCAAAAAGAGCACAATGCATTATTTTATTTTTTAGCTGAAAAATCAATACCGAAAATAGACAGTGTACCTGACTGGGTGACCCGTTCAGGGAGGTAATAATGGTGTTGACCATCTTATATTGTTTCCAATTGTGTCCTGAGTTAGGTCTTGCTAAGAACAAAAACAAAATATGAGAAAGAAACTAATCAACAGAAATTACTCGATTTAGAATACAGCTTAGGGGAGGTATATCTGGTGGTTTAACCTGTTTCGGGGAGGTAATAAGGTAGAGTCAGAAATAAACACTGCAGTATATGTTTAAATCAGGAAAGTAATTATTTCAGACTTACTCAGGGAAAATATACCTGATGGGAAAACCCGGTTGGGGAGGTAATAAGACAAGGTTTAGAGTCACAGTTGGGAACCATATAATGATTCAGAGGTCAATTATCGCATACCAATTCAGGGACGGTATACCTGGAGGGGAACACACGGTCAGGGAGGTAATAGATAAGGCTGTTATTTTTTACCCACTTCAGTAACAATTTGCTAGGGTGTAACTGTCGGGGGCACCCGAACAGGGAGGTAATTATATAGAAATAAAAATCAAACTGTTTCCCAAGAAAATAGCTGGTACGATCTACCTGGAGGGGTAACCCTACTGGGGAAGTAATCCATGTCTAGGGCATGTGGTATAGATCAAATAAAGACACACACAACTTGTTTGGATGTAAAAACCAGGCCACAGCTTTATTAACTTAAAATTTAATAACCACCACAACTTTAAGCCCTTGCCAAATGCTAGGCATAAACTTATGCCCACCCTACTGAGCCCCAAAAGGCTCAACCCATCTTTTCCTCCATTCCACCACACCCCATTAGCTGGTCTGTGCAGCTCAATGAGGGGCGGTCACCACAACCCGCGACCGTGGTCCGGGTGCTTAATGCCCAAGGCCGCTGGCCTGACATCCACCTGTTAACCATGCATTCCAAACATGATGTACCATTTTTCCTACTGGCAAGGGCCAAAAGCGCCAAAAGCTGTGACAAATAAAGTAAACCCAGGTACTTTCATGACCCACAACCCACCAGAAAACAAACCCCAAACTAACAATAAAACCCAAATACAGGGAGGGAGGGAGGGCCGATACTTTTGGTATTCACTTCTGAAAAGGAAGTGATGCTCCAAGTGTCCCCCTTATATTGGTTCCCATGCCCCACCCCTTCTTAAACATTAAAGGGGCAGATACCCCTTACAAGCTTTCTTTGACCCCCCCACAGCCCTGACATGATTCCCCTTCTTAGGGCTTGTGGGGAATTCTTGTCTAGGGCATGTGGTATAGATCAAATAAAGACACACACAACTTGTTTGGATGTAAAAACCAGGCCACAGCTTTATTAACTTAAAATTTAATAACCACCACAACTTTAAGCCCTTGCCAAATGCTAGGCATAAACTTATGCCCACCCTACTGAGCCCCAAAAGGCTCAACCCATCTTTTCCTCCATTCCACCACACCCCATTAGCTGGTCTGTGCAGCTCAATGAGGGGCGGTCACCACAACCCGCGACCGTGGTCCGGGTGCTTAATGCCCAAGGCCGCTGGCCTGACATCCACCTGTTAACCATGCATTCCAAACATGATGTACCATTTTTCCTATTGGCAAGGGCCAAAAGCGCCACAGGGCCTGATGCGTACATCCTACGCAGCCAGGCCCTTCCCCCCATAGAAAGCTATGGCCTGCTCCAAACCCCCCCCCAAAATGTCCAAAGTGAAACGAAAAGAAAAAAGAAAATGTAGCCCAACCTCACAGTGAGCCACCCCATCTGACCTAAACAAGGAAAAGACGAATCCACAAAAACAGAATGTTGCACAGACAACCCCCAATTGTGAATGACACACTCAACACGCGTCGAGTCAGACAAATCCGGTACTTCCAATGCCCTGCGATCCCTGTCACCAACCCAGCGCTGGCGTGGAATAATCACTGGCCACGGAACACCAGCCTAGGGAAATGGCAAAGGAGAACAGAAAATTTTCCCATGAATGGCCGCACCAAAAGCCAAGCTGGGCCAGAGCCAAGGTCATTATCCCCACAAGTGCACCACAAGAACCCAAGGGGGACCACTAAACGTACCAACCAACCTCAGGAAGAAAGCGAGACCACTGCGGACCCAGACAGACAAACCAGGACACCAACGAAAAAACAAAGGGTCGAAAGACAGCAGCACCCACCACCACAATCCGCCACTCTCCATCACACCCAAATAACGAAAGTGGCCAACAATCCAGCAGCAACAAGGCCGTGACCTGAACAGAAAACAAAAAACACAGTATAGCAACAGAAACTACAACACAACACCCAACCATCCTGTCCGGCCTAACATAAGAGAAAGCCGTGCGGACTCCCACCAACCGATACAGCAAACAGACTCAGTACCCAAACCAGTCATATCCGCCTTCATAGCAGCCCCAATGATATCCAAACCAGCCACCGAAAACAGTCACCCAAACCCCAGAACCATAGACATCCCTCTCGAAGCGGTGGATACGAAACGAGAGAGAACCAGAAGCAAACGCACAAAATCCAAAAACACACACCGGGACTGAATTGAAAAGAACTAAACAACTCCCCCAGACGCAGAGCCACAAAAAAGCAAAACAAAAAGCCACCCCAAACACTGACCATAATGAGCCGAGCAAACACCTGGAAGATAACTGTTGCAAGAGTGAGAACGAAACCAGGCGCCGAGTATCAGACTGCACCACCACCAGTCAAAACCGCAAAGACTTGCGCACCCCAAATTCCTATGAACAATCTGTCCCCCCGCAACAACCCAAAAGCCAACCCAGACACCCGGCCCCCCAATAGCCGCCAGGAATACACCCCGACTAAACCAATTCCAGTACCAACCACAACACCCCATCAATCCTCACAGCATCCCCCACCACAGCCTCCAACTGATCCACTCATCCCAAGCAACCGCACACCTTGCCAAAGAGGCTGGAGCCAATGAATACCTCCCCCGGATACAACTGTAGACCACCAAGATCCCACCAGTGGTCAGGACAAGGCGTACCCCAGGGCCGTCGCCCCCAGACATGCCTACCAAACTCCACGACCAGGAATCGAGAAAGTGCATCAGCACCCACATACAGAACCCAGGCACACGCAGCTCCCAAAAAGATATATCAGGACTCAGACAGATGGCACCGAACAACAAAGCAGACAGAACAGGGACAGAAGAGGAAAACAAGTTATGAACCGCCAGCACCACCCCCAGAGCGTCAGAGTACAAAAAAAAAACAACCTTACCATTCTGCATCCTGACAACCCACAAAGTAAAAGCGATGACAATTGGAAAGACTTCCAGGAAAAACCAGGTCCCTCATCAAACCAGAAGACCCCAAGTCACACGCCAAAGAGGCCAACCCAATCCAGCCCAAACAAGGACCCGAACCGCAAAGAACACGCCGCCACTGTACACAAATCCAACACCCTATTCGAGCCCCAGAATTCCAGCAGGCGTGCCAAATCATGGCCTAGTAACAGAACAAGAAGGAGCACGCCGCAGAAAAATGCCCATCTAACACGCTAGCAAGAATTGAAAAATGCCCAAAAGCAATCCCTGAGTTACTTTGGGTATCCTCCAATACCGCCACATCTTCACCGCCTTCGTCCCAGCAGCAGTCTGAATATCCCGGTCCGGAGGAGCCTCTTCCAAGGAAAGCCGAGAATAAATATCCACAAATTTGCTCCTCTGGAAGGCAAGGAACCAGACAAATGTAAACTGCAAAAAACCCCTTAGTGAAACAACCAAAGCAAAACCGCAATCCAGGAGCATAGACCAAAAGACAAGCCGGGGTCAGGAACCTATGCAGGTACGCAGACAAGCCAGGATCAGGAATACAGAGATCAGCAACAGCAAGAATAAGCCAGGAGTCAGAAGGGATGTCAGAGGAAGGCAGGTCATGCACAGATAATCAGACGCAGGAAAATGCCCTCGCACCGAAGCAAACCTAAGGACAAGGAGGAAGGGAGCCAGCTGTGTGAAACAGCCTGGAAGGGATTGGCTGAGAAACAAGCAGGTCCGCAACCATGGCAACAGAGAGATCAAGGCAGTCTGGTCAACCCCAGCCGACTCAGCCCACCAGGGAAGGAAAGGCAGCAGTAATCAACAGCATAGCGTGTGACGAAATCAGCCAAACCATGACAACCTCCAAAACTTCTCCCGAACCTCAACCCTCAAATGTAGCCCCAAAGGACTGGCCCAGCAAAAATAGGCAGTCCAACGGCCGCCATGGGAACCCCCCCAAAAGAGTGAACACCCAGCCGTAGCCCCTAAACCCAATAACAGGGAAGCAGCCGAAAGGAATAACCACACCAGCCCCTGCAACGGGCGCCCCAGTAGAAACAAGACCAGCCCCAGAAACACCCCCCACCACCACCAGGAGCAAGAGGAGGGGATCACCCCTGCGCTCCCTGGTCCCCGAGAGCTCCCAACATGCCAAACCTAGACTAACCCAGACCCCCAACGCCAGGGACTGCAGCCAAACTGTCAATGTAATATAACAAACGCATACTGAAGGGAATAATACATAATTATACAGTATTATTACATTGCACAACCAGAAAAACAAACTAAACATGTTGCGCACAACATAAACACAATTAATTATACACATAGTGTGTCAACATCGACATAGAGAACATGGGGCACCCCAAGCTGACCCCCACGGCACACCACAGTGCCATGCACCCTGGCCTAGAATCATGGCCCCAGGCAATCCCGTACCTGTTATCGCAACGGGAGGCACGGACTGCGTAACTTCCATCTCTGCAGAGGCACCCATCAGTGCCACACCAGGCTCCTCACCAGCTGAAGCACTCCGCTACCCAGGTGAACCCTGAAAAGAAAAAGGGAAACCAACACAAGGTGCCACGGCACCCCAGGTAGAGAATCACTGCCCCAGGCAATCCCATACCTGCCACCACACAATGGGAGGTACAGACTGCGTAGCAGCCAGCTCAGCAGAGGCACCCATCCATGCCACACCAGAATCAGCTCCAGCAGAAGAAATCCGACACACAGGTAAACCCTGGAAAAGAAAAAGGGGAACCAAAACCAGGGGCTCCAAAAAACCCCACTCGCCAGTACAGTCCACCGAACAGGAAACAGCACCTAGGACAAAGGAAAAAGAAAAACAAAAAACCCACCAGGGGCACCCAAGGCCCCCACACCCTGTCTAAATATTAATTTATTTTTAAAATAAGCATTTATGCCTTTATTGAATTTTTTTTTTTTTTTATAGCCAGGCCCGTGCAGGCCACCGTCACCATCAATGCCCGTTTGCCGTTATTATGCCTTCTAATTTCATGAGATATACACAAACACATATATATTGTTCCAAATATATATATATATATACACACACATACACATATTGGTCATACATACATATATATACACACATATACATATATACACACCAAATATTTCGTACCATATGTACACACACAATACATATTTAGTCATATAAATATACACAACCACATATTGTCTCATATATACGCACACAAATATATATACGTTCACATAGACATACACACACACATATACATGTTCACATATACATACACACACACACATATACATGTACACATAGAAATACACACACACATATACACACACACACACACATATGTTCACAGATATATACACACACACTCATATACATACATGTTCTCCTATACATACACACACACAAATGTCCTCATATATATACACACACACATATATAGAAGTTCTCATATATATACACACACACAAATATAAGTTCTCACATATATACACACACACACATATGAATGTTCTCACATATATCAACACACACATATTTTTACCTAGAATATAAACACACACAAATATACATTTTGTCATCTACATATACACACACATATATATATAGTTTCCATATATATACACACACACACAGAAACATAGTTCGTCAGTCATTTGTTTTGACCTTTTTTTTTTTTTTTTTTTTTTTTGTGTTTCATATACTCAACACAGCAGGTAGAGCCCTGCAACCACACATCACCAGGACAGGGTCCCAGAGTATCACCCACAGCAGGACAAACAGACCCAAACATTAAGAGAAGAGAGCCCACAGGACCTACCAAGAAGGAAAAAACGGGGGGGGGGGGGGGAAGAAGAGAGCAGCCAGGAACAGGGGCAAAAGGAAAGTGAGGGGGGAGGGGCAGCAGAACAAGAGAGAGAACAGGGAAAACAGCAAACAAACAAGGAAGACAAAAGCAGCCGAACAGAGCCACCAGGAGCTGAGGCAGGCAAAATAGGAGAACGGAAAAGAGGCAACAGGACCCAGGGAGACAGAAAGGAGGAAGGGAAAACAATCAGGCACCTGCCAACCAGCAGACTCAACTGACAGGGAACGGCACCGCCCACACGCCGAAGCGCGCCCAGAACCCCAGTCCATCTGGAGGGCTGCAGAGCTGCAACAGACACCTGCATCAGGAAACTGGAGCCAGAAAAGGGGACCCGCTGCTTCCAAAAGCCGGCTGGGCTAGGCTGAGGGATGTTCCACTGTCCGTCCCAAGGCTCAGTCGTTCAGGTGGCTGCGTCCGGATGCTCCCCATAAGCCAGGCGGCCACCCCTGCCGAAGACACGCGAGTAGAATCCATCCTCCAAGAAAGCTGCTACCGCAGCCAATCACCACCGCCGGACTTCAGCCAACAGAAAAGCAGATGACGCCATGGAAGACAGCACAAGTAAGCAGATCTGATACTTTTGGTATTCACTTCTGAAAAGGAAGTGATGCTCCAAGTGTCCCCCTTATATTGGTTCCCATGCCCCACCCCTTCTTAAACATTAAAGGGGCAGATACCCCTTACAAGCTTTCTTTGACCCCCCCCACAGCCCTGACATGATTCCCCTTCTTAGGGCTTGTGGGGAATTCTAAGCTATAGGGACATAGTAGGACGTGTAACTGTCAGGGAAACCTGAACAGGGAAGTAACTATATAGAAACAAAAAACAAACTGCTCCCCAAGAAAATAGCTGGTACGATGTACCTGGTGGGGTAACCCGACTGGGAAGGTAATTAAAAGCGATAGGGACGTAGTAAGACGTGTAACTGTCAGGGAAACCCGAACAGGGAAATAACTATATAGAAACAATAAACAAACTGCTCCCCAAGAGAATAGCTGGTACGGTGTACCTGTTGGGGCAACCCGACTGGGAAGGTAATTAAAAGCAATATGGACATAGTACCTGGCGGGGAAACCTGTCCAGGGAGGTAATTCAACTTAGATATAGTGAAGTCAAATTGGGGCAGGATAAAGAGAAAAGGAAAAAGATTCTATATAAAGAACAAGGACTATTGTGGCACTGGACGAAATGAAAAATCATAACGGCAACATTATTAATAGGTAGATCCCTAATATGCATTAGTGTAATATATTCAAACTGTCTACCCTTTGTGTATGGTTTCATCACCTCCCTTTCACTTTATTGTTTTTAATCAACAGTGGGGAAGGGGTTCATTCCCACTGTTACACTTTTTACTTATAATAAGAAATTCTTTTTAATCACATACTAATAAAGGTTAAGTCCTACAATACTGTTGAACACAACACTTCAGGTGACAGATTATTTTCCAAGGTGTTTAAACAGATTACTTTTTGATGTACTCTCTATGGGGGGGTAAATACTAGACTTAACCCTTTCAGGGATTAACATCAAGTTTGCCTTTAGATATCCATTTAAGTTATATTGTGATTAGCTGAACTCACCATATGTGTCTTTATCTTCTCTCCTGCAGTGGGATTTCACCATTTTGTCAGGGGGTACATGTGTCATGCTGCTGGTGTTATTGTCCTTTGGAGCACTCTGTGCAATATTAAGATCGTTTGTAAGTACTTCTAAGAAAAGCTGCACAGTTCTGTTTATGATGTATAAGAAGTTACTTCTCTGCTTTGTGGATTTAAAGGGATGGTAATGTCCCAAGTAAAATATATTGCATGTTGTAGTTCTTAAAAAGTTGAACAAAGTGCAAAAAAAGTATCTCTCAAACCGCTATGGTTTGAGAGATATCTGCATTTAAAGTTTGATGTTTCCTGCTGTCAGCTGTAAAGCTGTCAGCAGAAGATCTGTGTCGGCCAACACGGAGGCTCTGCAGCAGAGCCGCAATCACGTTATTTACAACGAATGTCTTCATTGGAATGGTCTAAAAAGTGTGCTTGGCTTGCTTGTACATAACACAATTGTATGCAGAGCCTCCATGTCAGCCGACACGGATCTCCAACGCATACCCCAATGGCACTCAAAGGGATAAATTAACTCTAACACCTTCTAACAAAAAACGTCCAGGTTAACTCTTAATCTTATTTAAAAAGCTCCATAAGATTCAGCAGCATGTTGCAAAATATTCCCTACTGAAGTGTTTCTATTTGGTTTCCCTCCACACAGTGGCTGGAAATATTGTATGCCTCCATTGGAACATTCATCTTTGGAATGGTAAGTAATCATTTTACTGTTTCACTGTGTATAACAGGGGCAGGCAGCAGTTCGCAGACTGGGAATTATGGGAGTTTTAAATCTCCAATAGCTGGTGAGACAAAGGTTGCCTACTCTCTGAGGAGGGCCGCCACAATGGATGCCGATGTCTGCACTGTTATTTTGTGGGGAAGTGTAGAAAGGATGAAATGTAAATTGTTTGTTGCTCTTCTGTGAGTGTTCTGATAATAAGTCCAGTGTCTAGTTTAACTCTAAAACAGGGCTAGCAACCTTTAACTCTCTCGTTGCTGAATCAGTCTGCATTCTCACAGAGATTCTGCATTAACTCCTTGCATGCTAGTGATGTCGCCAGTTAATTGTTCTGCAGTCTTTTGCTGACTACTGTAGGATCCTCTACTTCTCAGGGTCACTCATGAGTCCACTGCATAGCACAAGTGGTGGGTGCATACTGCTACTCCCCTGATGCATGCCAGCCAGAGAAGAGCTGCACTGCACTGACTGGCTGACCTGCTGGTGAACTCCATGCTGCCATTGCCTGAGAGGGAGAAATGGAATATACAAAGCCTGGTTTTATGTTTAAATTGAGCCCCACAATAAAGTTTTTACATATTAATGGCCTTTGGGGAAGGAAGAGGGGCAAAATAAGTGCAGCTCATTTTGTTCTGGGCGCTGGTGCCTTGCACCAGCAGTAGGTCCAGCCCTGATTTAGTTTGATGAATAAGGCCTTAAGAATTTTGGTTTTAAGTTCATCAGAAATACTGTATTACTTTATTTTATGAAACATAATTTTTCTAAATTTTTACCAGTACTTGGTGGTGGATACGCAGTTAATCATTGGAGGGAAACAACGCTACTCCATAGACCCAGAGGAATACATCTTTGCTGCTCTGAACATTTACTTGGACATTGTCAGTTTGTTCCTGATGCTACTGCAGCTGTTTGGACTGTGCCGATAAAGCCTTGCCATGAGCGGTTGGATAGCATGTAGTCTAAGGATGCTGTGTATATAGGACAGAGATGGGCAACTTGCAGCGCCCCAGCTGTAATCAGACTGCAATGGTTGCTTAAGAATAAAGGAATTTGCAGTCAAATGATGACTAGAGTGTCATAGGTCATATGTAGGAGACTGGTAGAGTAAAAGTTATACAATTATAGGCTAAGTGGCTCTAGGATACAAGCTTTCAAGATGGCTTAAAGGGATAGTAATACCTAAAAATTACTATGCCCCATGTTGTAGCCAGTAAAAAACAGAGTTAAATGAGACCAGCGGCATCTCTCAAACCTTTATGGTTTGAGAGATATCAGCTTTCAAAGTTCCCTCTCCCCTGATGTCAGTATTACTATCGCTTTAAGTCTCTTCTTCAGGCATATTTATAATGAAGGCTGAATATAAAATACATGACAGGTTATACACTCATGCAAACCCATACATTCCATAGATTTAGCCATCTCTGAATGCATCTCTACATGCATCTCTACAAAGTTCCCTCTCCCCTGATGTCAGTATTACTATCGCTTTAAGTCTCTTCTTCAGGCATATTTATAATGAAGGCTGAATATAAAATACATGACAGGTTATACACTCATGCAAACCCATACATTCCATAGATTTAGCCATCTCTGAATGCATCTCTACATGCTGATTTACAGGAGCAGAAGGATAAATATTGTGCCAGTACAAAGGGTTGCCTCAACTGGAGCCTAGGGAATAATTTATAAAAGACAATGGTGAATTTCAATGTAAAACCAATTCATATGTGTGTTTAACTTGTCATGTATTTTGTGTTCAGCCATCTACAAATACGTTAAGAAGAGACCTAAACTGTCTCAAAATCTTGCATCATAGAACTACTCCGTTAGCCAATAAAGGTATCGCTTTTACTCTACCAGTCTCCTGCTTTTTCTGTGGCTAACATGGTACCATCTTTTACCTTTAAATAACTGGAAACTGTTACATAGGTAGATAAGCCCCAAATGATTCTCAGCTGCACTCCTCAAATATTTCTAATAGTGTATGTTTTAACAATGTCATTTCCTGAGCCCAGGTGAACTGGGCTGTGTAAGTGAACCACTAATTAATAAAGCCTGTACTTCTTGGGTATCGAGTTCCTTTAAAGGTATAGTAATGTTTCAAAATAAGAGTAGCTCCAATTAATATTCATAGTATTTGGGCCATGGAGAGTGTTATTTCAGTACTGTCAGGGTTGTAGTTCAAGAGTAATTGAATGATAAAGTATCCCCCTCCACCCCTTTTACCTAGTGTAAGCCACCTTCCCTCAAATGTGGAATCTGGTCTCTTGACCGGACAGCTCACAGCAAGGGATAATCTTCTTACTGTGAGAACAATGAAAACCCTGCTCCCCTTGACAGGTTTTTACCTTAAGCTAATTGAAGATCGTCCCTCTCTGCATGCCATCTGGACACCACCTTTCTGTTCTGAGGTGAGCAGTGTTACATCAGTGAAAGCAGCAGGAGGGGGATACTTTATCATTCAATAACTCATGAACTACAACTTTGACAGTATTGAAATAACACTTTCCATGGCCCAAATGCTATGAAGACTAATTGAAGCTGCTTTTATTTTGAAACATTACTATCCCTTTAAGGAACAATAATGCTAATATATGATGCCATTTTAAGTAGTATAATAGAGGTAGGCAGTCTTTGGTTTTCCAGCTGCTGGATACTACAACTCCCATCATCCTTGGGAATGATGGGAGTTACAGTACCCAACAGCCTACCCCTACCCTAGCCTCATGAAATCCAGGAAAGACAAATTACCATATCTCTAATGGTTATGACAAATATTGGCACGCCCTACAGTATGTCAACTCATACCAATGGTGTGCCATTTTTTCTTGTAAGAGCATTGGCTAATAAATACAGTTGGAAATTAAATAGTTTTCCAAAATGTCCATACATCTGAAGGGGTGGAAATGGGAAAAAAAGGCCAATTCTTTTTTTTATCTCCATCTTCAGGAAACATTTGTGCACACCAGGATAGGACTAGGAAGGCATTCGATGCAGTAAGGTATATTCTTTCCACAGTGGTAGGCTTTGTCAACATTTTCTTCATTTATGTACTTGTTAGAGCCATTTTAGTATAGGCAACTCATGTTTGAAAAATTGTAAGAAAGTCATACTAGATGTAGTTTTGTGCTTCTGGCAACCCCTAATGTATGTCAGCTCATGCCAGTGGGGGTACTATTTTTCTCTTAAGGGCAGTAGCTAATGAATACAGCTGGAAATCCCATCGTTTTCACAGATATCAGTACATTTGATGGGACTGAAAATGTTTAAAAAAAAAAAAAAAAAAGGCAAATTGTTTCCTTTAGCACCACCTTCTGAAAACATTTGTGCGCATCAGACTAGTGTTAGAAAGGCAAGTAAGCGAGGACTGCCCAGCCCTACATTATAACATACACCGTTAATGGTCTGGAGTTGAGAAACACTGCAAACAATTAGCCTCTAAAGGGTTATTAATATCCCATAAAAAATGGTTATAGTTTTGTAGAGGTTAAAAAATTATACTATATGGTACAAATCCTATCTCTCAAACTGCTATGGTCTGAGAGATATTCGCTTTCAAAGTTCCCCCTCTCCCTCCCCTTCTCCTGACATCAGCGCTGTGCTGACAGCAGGAGTTCCCGGTCCGAGGACCAGCCAGCGGCTCTGCAGCAGAGCCAAAGTCACATTATAGGAAAATAATTACTTCATTAGAAAAGTCTACAAAGTGTGCCTGGTTTGCAAGCACACTTTGTAGACAGTTCCAATAAAGTAATTATTTTTAAATAATGCGATTTCGGCTCTACTGAAGAGCCTCCTTGAGTTGCACGACTCTAATCTCCTGCTGTCAGTTTTACAGCTGACATCAGAGAAGGGGAGGGAGGGGAGAACTTTGAAAGAGAATATCTCTCAAACCATAGCGGATTGAGAGATAGGATTTGTAGCATATAGTATAATTTTTTAACCTATGAAACTAGAACCATTTTTTATGGGACATTAATGTCCCTTTAATATTCAACCAAATGCTCCACAAGAACCATTTTTTATTTATTTAACAAATTTTATGCACTGATAATTTTAAACTTGCAAACTAATTTCTGTCTCCTGCTACAGTTATGTGTTTTATAGACCTTATATTTATCTTAAAAGAATAGTAAAGCAAAATTAGGAAACAAGATCTTCAATTGTCTGCTTAAAAGGAAATTGTCATGAAACACTGTTTAACTGTAAACGCAGCCTTAACCCCTTGGCTGCTAAAGACCTTTCCAACACATTTGGGGGTGATTTCCTAAGCGGTGATAAAGTGGAGATCACTTCTCCAGTTCCTATGTTATTTTATAGAGCCTATGCACAAAGATTTCTTCAACTTTGGAAGTCTTAGTGCATAGGCTGTATAGAATAACATAGGAACTGGAGAAGTGATAAACTGGAGAAATCATCTCTGCTTTATCACCTCTTTATCACCGTTTAGTGAACCCCCCCCCCTTGGGGTTTAATAGTATGGTGTAGGTTTCAGTTAATCAGTTTAACTGCTGAATAAATATAGTTATGTGCTTTTAATTGCTGTACTCTTGCTTGATTTCCTTTTGCTTTCTGTTTTTCTCTGCAAAACAGCCCTTTCCAGACATGGTCCTGCTGTAGTGAAAACTCTAAAATACCTGGGGTTACATTCCCTCCACCATTTCACAAATGAAAACAGGTGCTTTAGCAGCCGATGCCTACATATAACTGCTAATGTACACATTCTCTGTGTATACAGATATCTTAAATGCCAGACATCACACACTCAGAACTAGGGTGCACTGAATGGTCATAGACTTAACAATGATATTTTTTACATGTCATGATTCTGTCCTGGAATTGCGATCACTTGTGCCTGAGTTTCTCTGTTATTTACCGAATTAATGCAACATATCTCCTTTTCCTTGTGTACTGAAGAAGGTACAACATGCTCATGCTGTTTTATAAGGTACAAAAGCACAAAAAAGGTACTGTACCTAATAAAAAATAAAAAAAAAGTACATTTGCCCCAAAGACTCCGTTTTTTGCTGTTAATTACTGGGTCTCCGGGGCAGAGGCTGATTCTCCAGATGTGGGTAGTTTCTGATGAAACTCTGCCCACTTTTGCTCCTTCTCAGTCTGATCCTCCCAGTCCCCGCCTACTTCTCCTCCTTCCCCAGCCTATTCCGCAAACTTTTACTTCATTTTAGAATCTCTGCCCCCACTCGTGATTAAGCCCTGACCCTTTTTGATGCATATCTTGTAACTTATCTCCCCCAGCGGCACCACAGGACTCCTCTCTTCAGGAAGTCCACCAGTCCAAGTCCCCAGGTATGCGGCTTTAGTGGGTGGGCGGGGTTTACGGTCATTGGGGTAGAAAGTGGGTGGGAAGAGAGTGGGACATAGTGGGGAGAACAGGGTAGGAAGCAGGAGACGTGGGTAGAGTTCCACAGGGAACATACCACCTCAGCAGAAACCTCTGTCCCGGTAGCTAACTCTAAAAACCAGAGTCTCCAGGGCAGATCCGGAGAGTTCCCAGGTACGACCCTGAGAAGGTTCTCATGTCCCATTATAATCATGGGTGGGGCTCACTATGGATAATCTCATTCAAGCTGATAACTGCTTATTGTGTGAAGGTAAAAACCAAACAGACCTAAATGGCAAACAGCAAATAAAGGCAACTGCAGATACTATGAAATACTCATATCCAAGCGTTTCTGTTAAAGGGACGGTAATGTCCCAGAAAATTTTTCTCCAGTTTTGTAGAGGTTAAAATAATAAACATTATGTTACAAATACTATCTCTCAGACCGCTATGGTTTGAGAGATATATGCGTTCAAAGTTCCCCCCTCCCTCCCCTTCTCCTGATTTCATCTGTAAAGGAGGCTTTTCAGTAGAGCTGAAATCGCTTTATTTAAAAAGAAGTACTTCATTAGAACGGTCTACAAAGTGTGCTTGCAAACCAGGCACACTTTGTAGAACTTTCCAATGAAGTAATTCTTTTGAAATAACGTGATTTCAGCTCTGCTGCAGAGCCGCTGGCTGGTCCCCAAACCGGGATCTCCTGCTGTCAGCTAGACGCTGATGTCAGGAGAAGGGGAGCG
Organism: Rhinophrynus dorsalis; assembly: GCA_037306005.1. NCBI lineage: Eukaryota > Metazoa > Chordata > Amphibia > Anura > Rhinophrynidae > Rhinophrynus > Rhinophrynus dorsalis. The sequence goes on from CM074723.1 coordinate 414,206,413, forward strand.
AGGGAGGAACTTTCAATGCCTATATCTCTCAATCCATAGCGGTCTGAGAGATCGGATTTGTAGCATATTGTTTAGTATTTTAACCTCTACAAAACTGGAGAAAATTTTTCAATGCATAAAGATCCACTTATTTGTATAGGTATATTTTCCTTTCATGATGAAACAGATCTAAGTTGCATAATTAATTGATTGCAAAGGAATGTGTGGTACACCCTTCTGTTACTTCGGGGTTAAATATGGTTCTCTAAGGAAGCCAATAAAGAATACATGCAAAGAAAGTAAAACACAAAGAAGTTCAATACAAAGAAGTCTCTGAAGAGGGCGCTACAGAAATCAGGGATGCATCTGATTATATGAACAGAGATTTCAGCTACAGCAAGGGGTTAATGATTTAGTTACAGTAAGTATGTGGAAATTCTTACCTTGATTGTTTGTGCTGGCAGATACATTAGATATGTTCAAAAATGTATTCAAACTGCCATTTTGGAGCCAGGAAAAAAATATTTTCCCAGTGAAGCAATTGCTTTAAATTGGTTTTGTTTGCAAAGTGTCTGAGTCCTCTCTAGCATTCAAGGGGTTTAAAAGCCCATTTGCAGGAGCATTAACATAAAAAAATAGGTTGATCTAACACAAAATTACTAGCATGTGTAACAACATCCCTAAAAGATGCTCCTAAACTTATTTAATATCCTAGTGAATGGTGGCTTCCAGGTGGCAAATTTTCCTCATCGATCATTTTATTAGTGTGAAAGCTTGCATAGTTACTAGTAACATACATATCAACTGATATCATCCTTACAATGAAACAAAATGTCTTTGTGCCCTATCCGCTAGGCTTGCATTTGTACAGTACACATAAATGCAACTCAATCTCCACTCTGTGAATAGTTATAGTTTCCCTAGGTATATATAGATACATTGCAGCTTATCACCATATTTATTATTAATTTGATTGTATTTGATTGGGTACCCCTAAATTATAGTACAGTTGTTAGCTTTGCATACACAGTGCATTTACTTCATAAGTGCAAAGTATGACATTTGCATAATATACTCTTACAAGCTGACATCCTACACTGCGCCCCCCGACATAAATACACACATGCATCTTTACACTCCTATCAATCATACCCCATGGACACAATGCACCTTTACACGCATGTCATACCCTGTGGACATGCACCATTATTCAGCAAGTGTGTCATAACCAGTATAGCCAGAGCGTTAGTTACATGATGAGGGAGAGGGGGAGTGTGTGTGTATTGCTATGAAGACATACTTGTAGGGTATTTAACATGTTAGGAGCTAAAGTCATCTAACACTTTATCATTAGTGACAATTACTCTTGTATTCAGAAAGCCTGTTATCTCAGTCCAGTCACAGATAATCCTGGACAATCAATGGGAGCCCTAGAAAAAGGCAGGAATGTCTGCTCCCACACACAGGCTGATCATATGTACTGTTTTAAACGGGACAGTACCATTTTTTCATATTTCCAGTTCGTCTCATCTTTTTAATATAAATGTCAATTTTGTCCCGTTTTTAATGTAACACATATAGTTTTACATTTTTTGTTAAAAAAAAAAAAAAAAAAAACTGAATGCGGCTTGTTTATTTCTCATAAGATTAAATCGGAACTTCCTTTCGTTACACTAGTGGTTTTACTGTACACATGGATTACCATAGAGTCTTATGACTCGAGTGACTCATAACTAAGACTGTCAAGTCTATGGTAAATTACCACAGAGTCTCTTAGACAGCGATATGATGACGAGTCATAAGACTCTATGGTAATCAATTTACTTCAGAGGCAGGCTTTTGGGCCAGAGAGAGAACACCGCTAGTAAGAAACGGAGCAAATGCGTTCTCACTGCTTGCAGTTTACTATGATCGGACTTGGAGTGACGGAGTCCCACTGTCCGTCTGTCCCACACCCTGTCCCATTTTTGTCTCAGGTAAATATGGTCAGCCTACCTACACTCCATATGTAAGACTTGATTTTAGGTCTCCGAAAACAAAACAGAACATTTTTACAGGTGCTAGCATGAAATACAGGGTATTTAAGTATATAAAATACCAATTTAGTTAATGTCATAGTTTAATTTTAAAGCAATAACATTATTTAGTATGTGGCACTACATTCATTGTTATTTTCGCATTCGGACTTCGAGAAGAGTCCATCTTTCCTTCTCACATCACCTGTTTCAGTTGAAATAAACAGATAATTATGCGCTTCTGAATTTTGTGTTGGAGACTTCTCAAGCATTGAAAGGGTTAACACCCCCCCATTTAAACCAAAGGAAATTTGCTGAAATTTGTATTTCTCCCCTATGTTGCAGTTAGTTTGCTCCAAAACTATTTATCTTTACTTTTGTGGCTAAAGCTTACATAGAAGTGCAATTCTGGATTATACCAACAGTACATAGGGGACAAATATGATTTCCATTGAATTTAAAAGGGTCTTTAAAGTCCTTCACATGAGACAGATATCCAGTGCTTTCTTTGCAATGCATTGAGGACCTCTCTCGCATGCAAGAGGTGGAAACAGGGCTGGGAAGATCCCAGGAACATGGAAGCCAGGCTTCTAAGATTCTACCTCTGGCTCCTAGATTTTGGGGATATTTTACATAAACTTGTATGTATGTGTGTATATATATATATATATATATATATATATACATATATAATATATAATATTTTGTCCACCCCTGATTAAAAGCCCTACTTGGGATTTTGTAGGTGTCCCTTACAGAGGAGATGATTTGCTGAGGAATTGCTCCTCTTTGCCTTATAGATAAAGCCCTTAGGGCTGTATTCAGTAAGAAGAGCAATTCTGGACCAAACCAGCTCCATGGGTTGTGTAGGTGCACAAACATTTAATCAGAAACAGTAACCAATTAATACACAACAAACAAGAGGTGGTGGTAGAGGCAGAGACTTTATTGAAATTTTATGTATTATAATTACATATTCTTTATGTAAACTCCATTATCTCTCACCCAGGGCCGGATTTGCCATAAGGCAGAGTAGGCATCTGTCTACAGGGGCGCCTGCCATTGGATTCATTAATTTCTTTTCTTTTGTATTTTTTTTTTTTTTATTAAAGTGGTATGCTGCGCCGCCCGCCGATGGTAAGGTCTGTGCCTTCTTCAGCACAGACCTGTAGCTGCTGAGCTCCCCCAGCTCTTTAGTATTGCAGAGCGCGCTGAGAGATGACATCTCCCAACGCTCTGCATTACTAAAGAGAAGACCGTGCGGGAGCTCCAGCAGCTACAGCTCTCCTGCCGCTGGAGAACCAGGGAGGTAGGAAACGGATGGGGGGGTGCAATGTGAGGCTTAATGTGGAGATGATGGGGGCAATGTAAGGGCAACATGGAGATGATGGGGGCAAGTTGGAGCTGAGGGGGGCAATGTGGAGATGTTGGGGACATGGAGCTGATAGGGGCAATGTGGAGCTAATGGGGGTAATGTGAGGGCAATGTGGAGGTGATGGGGGCAATATGGAGATGGGGGGGTAATGTGGAGATGGCCAATGGGGGGTGGGGCACTTCAGATTTCTGTGCCTACAGGTTCCTGAGATGTAAATACGGCCCTGCTCTCACCTGTAAACCCAAGAGACCCATTACATCCACGTAAATGACTAATATGGTTGGTCCCGCCTTGAAGCCAGGTCAACCAAAATGTATCAACTTATCAAACCCACTACTGGGTTAAAATGTGGAACTTTCCTTACATTTGATTCATCCTCTATTGATATATTCCATTGAGCAATGAGAGAAATGTGTATTTGTATCTTTAAAAACCTCACTGTAGATGTCCAAACAATACCAAAGTTGCTGTCCCATGAATACAGGAAGAGCACTACCTTGTTGGCGACGTTGCTGTTGATTGGCATCTCTTTCCCATAACGTCTGCTATAATGGGCATTGATACTACTACCCCCTTTTTTTCTAGCTGGCCTTGGCTGGATGTATGTAGGTTAGGGAGGGACTGATAAGCCGTGCTGTGCAGCTTGTTCCTCACTGAGCTACCACCTGAACTTTTGCAGTCACTAATAATCAATTCAGATTGTGAGTTAAAAAAAAAAAATATTTGGTGGTTTTCACACGCACTGCATATAAGGAATCTATATGCCTTGCATTTACTTTGAGGTGAAAGTTCAGCTTTAACAAAAACTTCACTTATATGATAGGGAGGAAGAACGGTGCATAGTATGGGTAGCCCAGTCGCAACTGAGCAAAAGCAGATTATCTAAATGTTGATCTTCAATATATACCTTTTGTTTCCCACTGCTGTTGACATGAGCCAGGTCTCACAACCAAAAGGAGATGCTTTCAGCTTCAAACTGCCCAATCACAGAATAAATGACCTCGGGTGACTTCTCCTGCTGACTTCTTGCCACAACACAACCTTAACTAAAAACGTGGTACCCCACTCATCCATATGGGCTCATTCTTAATTGGGACCATACATGGTTTGTGTAGGGGCGCACACATATAATCCAAAACATTAACCAATTAATAAATACACAATTAACAAAGAGGTAGTGGTAATGCCAAAAAATTAAATAGATACTTAACCTTGGTTCATAAACACAGCAATTAAATAAACATATTTACATAAACACAATACTCTTTCAGTTATACAGACTAGAGAAAACCATGAAATCCATGTAAACTACATGGTTTGCCCTGCCTTGAAACCAGGACAAAATTTAACAACTTATCAAACCCAATATTATGTTAAAATACAGTGTTGCCAATGTCAGGAGATATTTCCCCTAACTTTGGCATCTCCAACAAAAAAAAACAAGAAACAAAATATGATCCACCATGATTTGCAAACGAATGTTAAAAATGTCTCTACCAATATCAAACGCATGAACCAGGTCTGCCCTATACAAGCCTGTAACAATTCCTTCAAGATCCTTGTGACAGTTAGAAAAACCTTTCAATAGGATTAAACTGTTTAATTTGTAACAACCTAAATCTAGGAACTACTTCAGACTAGGGCAATAAATATTCTGGAAAGCTGCATGTGATTTGTTCCAAATCTCTCCTCATCAAATGCACCAAATCAAGGAACTTAATTTCTCAGAGATCATTACCATTCACATGCACAATAACTGCATGCAGAACAGGAATTCACTTTTACATACCCACAACTTCTGCAATAAATTATCCCACTGTAAACCCCTCAATCCTTCCCAATACATCTTACATCTGTTTTCATCAAATCCTAGATTACTGGTGTAAGGTTGCTTCTCCGACCCATTCTCTTGTCCAATAAACAGGATATAAACTATTATGTTATCTTCAAAGAAAATAAGTTAAACTAAAAGCAAAGATGATCTTACATATAACTTAAAACAATTAGATTCCCACCTCCTCACACCCAACCTTGAGGCCTCAGTAGGAGCCCCAGTACAAAAAGGAGTACAGCAAAAATCTTGGGTATAATACTCATCTTTTAACCTCCTTTCCCCTTATGTGAAGTGGAATTTGTGTATTATATATGAGGAAAAAAAAACACAAGAAGAAAATAATAAAATGTCCTCCACTCTCCAACTTTCTTCCTCCTACATTAATAAAGTTATCTGTGTGCTGCCTCACCCCCCCCCCCCCCCCCCCCCGTCAATTTTGTCCCGTTTTTAATGTAACACATATAGTTTTACATTTTTTGTTAAAAAAAAAAAAAAAAAAAACTGAATGCGGCTTGTTTATTTCTCATAAGATTAAATCGGAACTTCCTTTCGTTACACTAGTGGTTTTACTGTACACATGGATTACCATAGAGTCTTATGACTCGAGTGACTCATAACTAAGACTGTCAAGTCTATGGTAAATTACCACAGAGTCTCTTAGACAGCGATATGATGACGAGTCATAAGACTCTATGGTAATCAATTTACTTCAGAGGCAGGCTTTTGGGCCAGAGAGAGAACACCGCTAGTAAGAAACGGAGCAAATGCGTTCTCACTGCTTGCAGTTTACTATGATCGGACTTGGAGTGACGGAGTCCCACTGTCCGTCTGTCCCACACCCTGTCCCATTTTTGTCTCAGGTAAATATGGTCAGCCTACCTACACTCCATATGTAAGACTTGATTTTAGGTCTCCGAAAACAAAACAGAACATTTTTACAGGTGCTAGCATGAAATACAGGGTATTTAAGTATATAAAATACCAATTTAGTTAATGTCATAGTTTAATTTTAAAGCAATAACATTATTTAGTATGTGGCACTACATTCATTGTTATTTTCGCATTCGGACTTCGAGAAGAGTCCATCTTTCCTTCTCACATCACCTGTTTCAGTTGAAATAAACAGATAATTATGCGCTTCTGAATTTTGTGTTGGAGACTTCTCAAGCATTGAAAGGGTTAACACCCCCCCATTTAAACCAAAGGAAATTTGCTGAAATTTGTATTTCTCCCCTATGTTGCAGTTAGTTTGCTCCAAAACTATTTATCTTTACTTTTGTGGCTAAAGCTTACATAGAAGTGCAATTCTGGATTATACCAACAGTACATAGGGGACAAATATGATTTCCATTGAATTTAAAAGGGTCTTTAAAGTCCTTCACATGAGACAGATATCCAGTGCTTTCTTTGCAATGCATTGAGGACCTCTCTCGCATGCAAGAGGTGGAAACAGGGCTGGGAAGATCCCAGGAACATGGAAGCCAGGCTTCTAAGATTCTACCTCTGGCTCCTAGATTTTGGGGATATTTTACATAAACTTGTATGTATGTGTGTATATATATATATATATATATATATATATACATATATAATATATAATATTTTGTCCACCCCTGATTAAAAGCCCTACTTGGGATTTTGTAGGTGTCCCTTACAGAGGAGATGATTTGCTGAGGAATTGCTCCTCTTTGCCTTATAGATAAAGCCCTTAGGGCTGTATTCAGTAAGAAGAGCAATTCTGGACCAAACCAGCTCCATGGGTTGTGTAGGTGCACAAACATTTAATCAGAAACAGTAACCAATTAATACACAACAAACAAGAGGTGGTGGTAGAGGCAGAGACTTTATTGAAATTTTATGTATTATAATTACATATTCTTTATGTAAACTCCATTATCTCTCACCCAGGGCCGGATTTGCCATAAGGCAGAGTAGGCATCTGTCTACAGGGGCGCCTGCCATTGGATTCATTAATTTCTTTTCTTTTGTATTTTTTTTTTTTTTATTAAAGTGGTATGCTGCGCCGCCCGCCGATGGTAAGGTCTGTGCCTTCTTCAGCACAGACCTGTAGCTGCTGAGCTCCCCCAGCTCTTTAGTATTGCAGAGCGCGCTGAGAGATGACATCTCCCAACGCTCTGCATTACTAAAGAGAAGACCGTGCGGGAGCTCCAGCAGCTACAGCTCTCCTGCCGCTGGAGAACCAGGGAGGTAGGAAACGGATGGGGGGGTGCAATGTGAGGCTTAATGTGGAGATGATGGGGGCAATGTAAGGGCAACATGGAGATGATGGGGGCAAGTTGGAGCTGAGGGGGGCAATGTGGAGATGTTGGGGACATGGAGCTGATAGGGGCAATGTGGAGCTAATGGGGGTAATGTGAGGGCAATGTGGAGGTGATGGGGGCAATATGGAGATGGGGGGGTAATGTGGAGATGGCCAATGGGGGGTGGGGCACTTCAGATTTCTGTGCCTACAGGTTCCTGAGATGTAAATACGGCCCTGCTCTCACCTGTAAACCCAAGAGACCCATTACATCCACGTAAATGACTAATATGGTTGGTCCCGCCTTGAAGCCAGGTCAACCAAAATGTATCAACTTATCAAACCCACTACTGGGTTAAAATGTGGAACTTTCCTTACATTTGATTCATCCTCTATTGATATATTCCATTGAGCAATGAGAGAAATGTGTATTTGTATCTTTAAAAACCTCACTGTAGATGTCCAAACAATACCAAAGTTGCTGTCCCATGAATACAGGAAGAGCACTACCTTGTTGGCGACGTTGCTGTTGATTGGCATCTCTTTCCCATAACGTCTGCTATAATGGGCATTGATACTACTACCCCCTTTTTTTCTAGCTGGCCTTGGCTGGATGTATGTAGGTTAGGGAGGGACTGATAAGCCGTGCTGTGCAGCTTGTTCCTCACTGAGCTACCACCTGAACTTTTGCAGTCACTAATAATCAATTCAGATTGTGAGTTAAAAAAAAAAAATATTTGGTGGTTTTCACACGCACTGCATATAAGGAATCTATATGCCTTGCATTTACTTTGAGGTGAAAGTTCAGCTTTAACAAAAACTTCACTTATATGATAGGGAGGAAGAACGGTGCATAGTATGGGTAGCCCAGTCGCAACTGAGCAAAAGCAGATTATCTAAATGTTGATCTTCAATATATACCTTTTGTTTCCCACTGCTGTTGACATGAGCCAGGTCTCACAACCAAAAGGAGATGCTTTCAGCTTCAAACTGCCCAATCACAGAATAAATGACCTCGGGTGACTTCTCCTGCTGACTTCTTGCCACAACACAACCTTAACTAAAAACGTGGTACCCCACTCATCCATATGGGCTCATTCTTAATTGGGACCATACATGGTTTGTGTAGGGGCGCACACATATAATCCAAAACATTAACCAATTAATAAATACACAATTAACAAAGAGGTAGTGGTAATGCCAAAAAATTAAATAGATACTTAACCTTGGTTCATAAACACAGCAATTAAATAAACATATTTACATAAACACAATACTCTTTCAGTTATACAGACTAGAGAAAACCATGAAATCCATGTAAACTACATGGTTTGCCCTGCCTTGAAACCAGGACAAAATTTAACAACTTATCAAACCCAATATTATGTTAAAATACAGTGTTGCCAATGTCAGGAGATATTTCCCCTAACTTTGGCATCTCCAACAAAAAAAAACAAGAAACAAAATATGATCCACCATGATTTGCAAACGAATGTTAAAAATGTCTCTACCAATATCAAACGCATGAACCAGGTCTGCCCTATACAAGCCTGTAACAATTCCTTCAAGATCCTTGTGACAGTTAGAAAAACCTTTCAATAGGATTAAACTGTTTAATTTGTAACAACCTAAATCTAGGAACTACTTCAGACTAGGGCAATAAATATTCTGGAAAGCTGCATGTGATTTGTTCCAAATCTCTCCTCATCAAATGCACCAAATCAAGGAACTTAATTTCTCAGAGATCATTACCATTCACATGCACAATAACTGCATGCAGAACAGGAATTCACTTTTACATACCCACAACTTCTGCAATAAATTATCCCACTGTAAACCCCTCAATCCTTCCCAATACATCTTACATCTGTTTTCATCAAATCCTAGATTACTGGTGTAAGGTTGCTTCTCCGACCCATTCTCTTGTCCAATAAACAGGATATAAACTATTATGTTATCTTCAAAGAAAATAAGTTAAACTAAAAGCAAAGATGATCTTACATATAACTTAAAACAATTAGATTCCCACCTCCTCACACCCAACCTTGAGGCCTCAGTAGGAGCCCCAGTACAAAAAGGAGTACAGCAAAAATCTTGGGTATAATACTCATCTTTTAACCTCCTTTCCCCTTATGTGAAGTGGAATTTGTGTATTATATATGAGGAAAAAAAAACACAAGAAGAAAATAATAAAATGTCCTCCACTCTCCAACTTTCTTCCTCCTACATTAATAAAGTTATCTGTGTGCTGCCTCACCCCCCCCCCCCCCCCCCCCCCCCCGTGGTAGCAGGGAGATCCGTGTAGTGAGAAGTATGCTTGCAATTGTTGCACACTTCCTCCTCTGCTGCACAGCCTCCTTACAGGACTTGTTTGCATTGAGAATACATTAGTGTCCTGTGAGGAATGTCACTCCTCTGGTAATTTCCAAATAATCTCATAAAACCGTGCAGGAGAAATTAGTCACCTGACATCAGCACTTGATTTATTTGTAGAATATCCTTTCAAAAACAGTTTGCAGACAAAAGACTTACCAACACCCTGCAAACGTTGCAATTTTAAGAAAAAGGATACCCCAATCAGCCTACATTTAATTGCTGACAAAGACGGACCTGCTTGAATCAAATGTAAATAAAACATATTTCCAAACACTCCAAGACACCCAAATGATCCTCCTGTTATATGGACGCAACGTCAACGCACAGCCTCGAATCAGAAACATAAGATTCCCTTGTACTTTTTGGCAAAGAATCCTGACTTAGGGCAAAATCAACAACCACAACAGAGCAAACTCTCGAAATCTGTCCTCCTGCAATTGAGATGAAGAATTAGCAATTGAAATAGACATATCAGGTAATATGACATTCTTTAATCCTCAGAACAGGAATGTGAAATCGCTGAAGATACATGTTATTTTAGTCTAGATAAAATGGAGCCTTTTCTCAAAAATAGGAGGAAGACACTGGGTCTCACAGAAGTCGAAAAGGAACTTGGTGTTTTGGACACTGTCTCCTTAGTCAACAAGAAGGTGTCTCCTGTATATATTTTAAAAAAATGTTGGGCGCTAAAATTTTCACCCATCGGAAGCAATGAAAAAGATTTCGATTTTGCAGTTCAGTTCCATGCACTGTGTAGTGACGTGCGTTAAGTGAATCAACTTTGCTCCAGAAAAAGTTGGCCTTCAGTCCCCTAACACGTTTACAACCACCAACTCTGCAATTGAAGTGTAATTAAGCTAAGGGGAAAAAAGCTAAGTGACCAGTGGATGTACTGATATGGTCCATAAGCTCCATATCAGTACATCCAAAGTACTGAAAAGCTGTGTGTGATGTAACAATTAGTAACCATTTGAGTGTCAGAGAGGTACGCAATGCATTGCAAAGCAATGCGTAGAATACCACTCTGACACCGAAAGGGTTCTACAAAACATGTGTGAATGTTAAAAAAAAAAAAAAGGATTAACACCTTGAGTGCCAGTAGGGCATGCAACGCATTGCATAATGTTGTATACCCCACTGCCACTCAAAGGGTTAACGAGTCACAAAATATAAGATTAATAAAAAAATTACCAGGAATCCTGATGTCCAGGGGGGTCTTCTGCAGCCAGGTCTTCTTCTTCCAGTTCATCTGTCACCCTTTTCTTCATCTGTGCTTGTCTTCTTTCGTCATCCTCAAACTTATTGTGGAACCTGTAAATTAAAAATTAAGTTATTAAAATAAATCTGTCATTAAACATACGCTTCTGCCACTGTCTCTGACAATGGCAGGAAACAATTGCAAAAATCCACCCCACTCCCCCTCCTCGTACGTTTTGGGCCGTTGCCTGATATTCACTGAAGGAAATATGAAACATTTTATATGGCCAGTCCCTGTTTAAATTAATTCCCACGCTCACATTGGCTGTAGTAGTAACCCCACTTCTCAGCTAATCAGTTTCTAGAGTGTTGAGTCACCCCCCCCCCCCATTAGAAGCTGATTGGCACCTACATCCCAGCCAATGGGAAAATGGGGGGTAATTTGAACAGGATTGGCCATATAAAAGGCAGTCCCTGGTTCAAATTTCCCTCAGTTGGCATAGGGAAATGACCCAAAAAGTACGAGGAGGGGGTATTTTTGCATTGATTAATGCAGCAGCAGCGTATGTTTAATAACAGATTTATCTTTTTGACTTTATTTTTTTCTTTACAGGGTCAACAATAAGTTTGAAGAAGAAGAAAGAAGATGATCGCAGATTAAGAAGGATAATGACAGATGAAGATAACAGATGATGAAGAAGAAAGAAGAGGGTGATGATGAAGAGAGAAAATAGAACCCTGCAGAAGAAGAGCTGAAGAAGCAGAGCAGGGTGCAGGAGACCCCACTGGACGTCAGGATGACAGGTTGGTTTTGTAACTAAGGGTGATAGGATAGTGTTAGGGTTAGTATGGGTATACTTTATTGTTAATGTTAGGGGTAGTGTATGGTTAGTGTTTGAGCTCACGCTCGGTGTTTGAAAATGTGTCAAACACTGAGAGTGAGCTGTTTTCCTGTGATGTTCCCATTTCTCACGTTATTTAGTCCAAGTTTTGGGAACAAAAAACACACGACCGTTAGGCCACAAGTTAGGTTCTGTGGCCAAACGTTTCTCGAGCATGTGCCCCTTTTAATGAAGAAGAGGTTAAAGCAATAGTAATGTTTCCAAATAACTTTGATCATTCTTCAACATTTTGGGAAGATGCAGAACTGTATTACAATGCCATTAGCTTATGTGTAATAAAATTATAAAGTGTCCCCCTCCCACCCCTTTTACCTAGGTAATGCTGCCTGTCCTCAGAGCAAGACCGTTTGAATGGATCGGGATGAGAGACAATCTTCTGTGAGCATAAGGAAAAAACTGGCCTCCTTTGTCAAGGGGGCTGGGTTTTCCTTATGCTCAGAGACAGAAGATTATCCCTCGATTCGATCTGTCCGGTGCAATGACTGGGGAGACAGCTTACAATATGTAAAAGGGGCGGGATGGGACACTTCATAATTTAATTACACATGACCTATACCCCGTATGACATCGTAATACAACTTTGCACGGTCCCAAAATGTTGAAGAATGATCAAAGCTTACGTTATTTGGAAACGTTACTATCCCTTTAAGCAATGGATTACACCTCCTGAAATTGATGAATCTATTGAACATTTAGTTAAGAGAATGGCTATTCCATTGCAAGATGGTTCCTCTTTGAAAGATGCAATAGAGAGAGAAATGGAAAGTGCACTGAAAAATCAGTTTTACCTATTAGGCCAGAATATGAAGTCAGTCATAGCTATTGCTTGCACTATGAGGACAATGAGTGGTTGTTTGAAATTGAAGACAAAAACGTAATATTCAATGTCAAGATCTAAGCTAATGAAAGAAGTGGCCACAATGTATGGATGTATATCTTTATATGGCGACACACATTGTATGCAGCGCCTTACAATAGACGTATGTTACAATAAATAAGAGGGGATAAAATAAGTGCCACATTCATAGAAACAATAGGAGAGAGGTCCCTGCCTCAAAGAGCTTACTTTCTAAATGGGTAAAAGGAGGCAGACAACAGGGTAAGAGGGTGTCAGGTCCTGAGATTACAAGTGCTGAGTTTGCCCAAAGGTAGTGCATGGTCCTAGTGCTCCAGAAGATGAGATTTCAGGGTAGACTTAAAGACAGAGGGGGATTGCTCAAGACGTAAGGAGAGGGGTATGGAGTTCTGTAGGTATGGAGCCGAAAGCGAGAAAGGTTTGAGACGGGAGAGGGCAGAGGGTGTGGATGGTGCAACAAGAAGTGCGCTGTGTACTGAGCGAAGGAGGCGACCAGGAACATAAGAGGAGATGAGGAAAGAGACATAAGGAGGGGTAGCAGTGTGGGGAGCATTAAAGGTAAGAAGAAGGAGTTTGTAATTGATGCATTGCTGAATAGGGAGCCATGACAGATGTCTAATAATTTTTGGGGAGAGTGTGGTGATTCATGCAGCCGAGTTTAAAACAGATTGCATAGGTGAAAGATGAGTAGCAGGGAGGCCAGTTAGTAGGATATTGCAATAGACTAAGCGGGACACAATGAGGGCATGTATAAGAGTTTTAGTAGTTTGTTGGGAGAGGAACGGGCGGATTTTAGCAATGTTGCAGAGAAAGAAGCAAGATGATCTAGCCACAGAGTTAATGTGAGGGGAGAAGGAAAGAGAGGAATCAAATATGGCCCCAAGGCAGCGTGCTGAGCTGACCGGATCAATGTCAATTCCATCAACTGTAATGGTGAAGACAGATGTTGGGAAAGGTCTTGGAGGGAAAATGAGCAGTTCAGTTTTGGACATGTTTATCTTCAGCTGACGGTGTGCCATCCAGGAGGAAATGGCCAAGAGGCAGTCTGAAATTTGTAGCTGAATTTGAGGTGAAAGATCAGGAGTGGAGATGTATCATCAGCATCCAGATGGTACTTGAAGCCAAATTAATTAATAAGTTCACCCAATGAAAGGGTGTACAGTGAGAAAAGCAGCAGACCCAGAAGGGAGCCTTGAGGCACCCCCACAGACAGAGGGACCGTGGAGAAGGTGTTATTGCCAGAGTACACAAAAAAGGAATATTGTGAGAGATAGGAGGAGAGCCATGAAGCAGCTTGATTTCGGAAACCAAGATTGTGGAGAATTTGAGCAAGAAGTGAATGGTTATACATGTCAAAGGCAGAGGATAAGTCAAGTAGTGTAAGTATAGAAAAAGGTCCTTTGACTTTTGCAGTCTGAAGATTATTAGACACATTGCAGAGAGTTGTCTCAGTTGAGGGACTGTACCAGAAACCAGACTGCAATGGGTCCAAAAGATTGTTAGTGTTAAGGAATTTGGTTATTTGGGAGAAGACAAGGTGTTCTTAGAGTTTTGAGGTAAGAGGTAGAAGGGAGACAGGTTGATAGTTAGACAGGAGGGGTTGAGGTTAGTCTTCTTTAGTAGGGGTTTAATTTGTGCCTGTTTGAACAAAGAAGAGAAAGTGCCTGTGGGTGGGGAGAGAGAGAGAGAGATGTTGAAAATGTGTGTTACTATAGGTGTAAGGACTGGTGCAAGTGGTTTGAGTAAGTGGGAGGGCAAAGGGTCTAAGGAGCAGGTAGTGAAGTGAAGTGGGTAGATAGGAGAAGCTGAGGAACTTCTTCCTTTGTTATAGGAGTAAAACTATAGAAAAATGATGAGGGGGGTTTAGGGAGAAAGAGTTCAGAGGCAGAAGGAATAGTAGGAATAGATTCCACCTTGTGCTTGAAGTGCTCTGCAAAAGCTTGAGATGAATGTATTGGGTGAGAGGAAACTGTGGCAGGATGGAGCAAGGCGTAAAATACTGCAAAGAGACGATGAGGGTTAGATTTGTTGTTGTGGATTAGTATGGTGTAGTATTCCTGTTTAGCTTTTGATAAAACAGAACGTAGGCAGGACAGCATAAATCTAAAGCGGATGAAATCTGCATGAGAGCGTGATTTCCTCCAAAGATGTTCAGCAAAGGGAGTGCAAGAATGTAGGAAGTGGGTGGGGGAGATGAGCCAGAGTCGTGGATTGACTTGACAACTCCGTTGTAGTTTCAGTGGGCAAAGGAATCAATAGCAGAGGATAGGATTGAGTTGTAAGAGTTAATAAGAATATCTGTGTCAGAGATGGTTAAGGTAGAGGAAAGATTGGAGTTAAGTGAGGTGCTTATCCCACAGAGATAAGTGAGCGGGTATCCCTTATAAATCTGTTGGGGGGAGGGATGGGGGAAGGGGCAGAGTGGGAGAGAGAGAAGGATATAAGATGCTGGTCTGATAGAGGGAATGGGGAAAGAGCCAGGATCTTAGTAAAGACAAGATCGAGGCAGTGACCAACTTTGTGAGTGGCACAGTCAGTCCACTACCAGAGATCAAGTGAAGAGGTTAAGTCTAGAAGACAGGAACCCCAAGGGACAGAGGGGTCATCAATATGACAGTTAAAATCACCTAGAATAAGGACAGGATTTCAGTGGAGAGAAAGAAGGAGAGCCAGGATTCGAAATCTGAGAGAAAGTTTGAAGGAGAAGAGGAGTTAGCAGGTGGCCTGTATATTACAGCCACGCGCCTAGGCAGAGGGTAATAGAGCTGGATTGCATGTACTTCAAAGAAGAAAAGTACACAGATGGTGGGATTGAGAGGGTCTGGAAGCGGCAGCGGGAGGAGAAAAGGAGACCTACCTTCCCACCCCAACCAATAGAATAAGAGATGTGTGAGAAGCAGAACCCTCCATAAGAAAGTGCAGCCTCCACAGCTGTGTCTGTGCAGATAACCAAGTTTCTGTGAAAGCAAACAACTGCAGTGATTGCTCAAAGAAACAGTCATGAAAGGGTGTTGTCTTGTTAACAATAGAGCAGGTGTTCAACAGAGCCCAGAAGGGGAGAAAGGAGGGTGAACAAAGAGGAATGTTTATGAGATTTGAGGGGTCAGAACCCTTGAAGTAGCGGTGGGAGGAAGTGGTAGCCTGTGGCTGATAAAAGGTGGATGGGGTTTGGGCGCAATATCCCCTGCAGCAAGCAGAGTGATAAGACAAAGGGCAGAAATATGGGAGTGGGTTTTAAATTGGTGTTTTGGAATAAGCAATGCAGAGGGATAAGGTGTTAAAACCTGGAGAAGTGTGTAAGAGCAGACAGGTGTGATGGGGTGGAGAAAGGGGGAGATATGGATCTAGTTTGTAAAGTCAGAGGGAGAGCTGAAGCTGATAAGAATCCTAGGGAGCACTGAACATATAACAACAAAGTAAACAGCAAATGTGAACACGGTAAGCCTGAATCTGATGCCAGAGAAGAAATGTCTTTGCTGATTATCTTCCTACAGGTGTTCTTTACAGGTAACAATCAAAGAGGCTGTCAGTTTTTCATGCAATGCTTCATTTGATATAATCAAGCTCTTGTCCAGAACCTCTCAGTTCTTCCTAAGGAAGCACTGTGCAGCAGATGGAAGCTAGGGTGCGAAGAGTGGGGAACGAAGCTGGTGAGCGTAGACAGTCTCTGGTGAATCCATGCTGTGGCCAAAGCCAGAGTAAAGTTGCTGGTCCCAAAGCCAGATGTCTGACCCCAGTTGAACCAGGGTTGGAACCAGGATGGGAACACCAGAGTACTGCCAAATACTGTGTAGAGTGAGTACAGAGAAGAAAACCCCAAACACGAAGGCAGGATCTGCAGGAAGGAAAGGAATAGGCAGAGAACAGAAGAAACAGTATGAGTCTCAGGCTATCTGCTGAAGTGAAACAGTCTGTTAGGCAGGAAAGTTTAGCTGAGGAGGACTTGGCAAATGTGCACACTCTGGCAAATGGGAGGAATCTCCAGCAGACTACAGACATTGGTGGATGTGCACAGTTTGGTGAATGGAAGGAATCTCCAGCTGACTTGCAGAGCTTGGAGAACATGCACACTCTGGTGAATGAAGGGAATTTATGGTGAATTTGCAGAGCTGGGCGGAGGAGGAGGAGGCTTTGAATTCACAGTTCCGACAGGAACCTGAAGGATGAGGTGAAAGCAGGATCAAGTCAAGCCTAGGTTGAAGCCAGAAGAGCCAGACAGATACGTGGAACAATTGAGAAGGCTGGGGTGGAATTGAGATTAAAGGCCGGGTGGAACACTGGAAGCAGATCAGCATGGTAGCAAGGAAGTCAGACAAAAAAAGCAAAGTCAAATACAAGCCGTGTCATTTACAGGATCTGCATAAGGAACTCAGGAAACTCTCTCAAAACATGAAGCTCAAACAATGGGGTGACGTGACTAGATGCAAGGCAGGCTTAAAAGTGTACCCTGGCCAACAGGACATGAGTGGCAGAGAGAGCACTGATAATGCTGGTAAAATGGAGTGACATAATCTCAGCCTTATCCATCACTACATAAAGGGCTTTATGGTTTAAACCCTGCTGAGTAGATGCCTCACCAAAAAGCAAGTTAGTGGCTTTTCGTGACTAATGCTGTTTGGAGAACAACTTGAAGAGATCATTAAGAAAGTGACAGGAAGCAACAATCCCTGAAGATCAAGACCTTAACCACTGGAATGTTCCTTTGAGTATAAGACAAGAAGGCAACTCTTTCGGGATTCCAAAATGTACCAATCTCCCAGACCATTTGAGCATAGAAGGCAGTACTCCTCTCAGGATCCTAAAGGGGGATTTTCCTTGAAGAACCCAGTTCAAGAAGGAATTTCAATGACGAAGGGTGGACCCTGCCTCTAAGTCTTGGTAGGGGGTTGACTAGGGCATTTTATTTACACTTGGAACCTAAGATCAAATCTAGACAAGTTGGTCCTCCAGGTGGTGGCTGTAGGCATCCCATGGAGTTCAGCTCATTTCCAAGGAAGAAAAATTTCAAGACTCTCATCGAACCCTTTGAAGACAACAAAGCTGAGAAAAGCAGTTCACGATCTGGTCCTGAAGAATGTTGTTCCCTTCAGCTCAGAAGGGATCACATATTTACTTTGTTCTATTAATTGTTCCCAAAACCACAGAGTGTTCATAACAATACTAATTTGCACTACATCAACTCTTTCATTTGTTACCACTAGCTCAAGATGGAAACCAGTTCTTCAGCGATCAAATATATTGCTCCAAAGACTTTTCTGAGGACCATAGAGTTGCAAGATGCAAATCATCATATTCTAATGAGACCTTCACACTGAACGTTTCTCCGATTTGCCTTTGAAAACCATAATTTTTAGTTCAGAGTTCGGCACTTTGGACTTCAGTACCAAGGAGTCTCCTTGGAAACTCTAAGAGAAGAAAGGATTACTATAATCCCTTATTTCGACATCCTCGTTGTGTCAAGATCCAAGATGCAGGCAATCAAACACACTGCCAGAAGCATCAATCTTGGCTTGGATAGTGAACTTCCAAAAGAGTTAGTTACATCCATCTCAGAAAACTGTCTTTCTGGAATAGCATGCCTCTCGAGCAAAATGATCAAAGGAATAATGAACAGATTTTAGCCCTTCAGGAAACAAATCAGGTACACAGATCAGGATTTTATGCAGCTTTTAGGAGTTTTGACGTCTTCAATCCAAATCATTCCCAGCACCAGGCTCTGTATGCAGCCTATTCAATCTTACTTCCTGGAAGTATGGACCAGAAACTCCAAGAACATCTAAATGATTCCTACTCCAGCAAAAATCAAGGAGCTTCAATGGTGGATGAACAGAAAAACCTAACAAGAGGCCTCCCCTTGCAGGACATTCACTGGGAAATTATCACAGATGCCAGTCCAGTACAATGGGGAGGACTTTGGAACAAAAAGTCTGCCCAGTGGGTCTGGTCAAGCACAGATGCCTCCCTTCACATAAATATTCTGGAGCTTCTGGTAGCATTGCACTGCCTCAAGAAATTCAGAAAGCATCTAAAAGACAAACCTGTTAATGTTCATTCTGAGAGCACTCAAGGATTATTTCCCGAGAGGTGGGAGTGCTTCCCATGCAGCCCATATATTTTTAACAGTGGTTAGGCTGCCCAGTTACTCTCCCTCTTTTGTGCAGTGCTGATGCAGTCTCCATTCTCTTGTGCAACACTCCTCATGCACCCTTCAGCAAGTTTCCCATGGTTGCTTTGTGTGAGTGGGGGGAAGACTATGTTTCACTCCGTCTGTCGGTAAACTCTGTTTCTTCCTGTGGCAAGGCCAACAGTAACAACTACGTGAAAACATATTAACATTTTTTTCATCCCGTTTAACTACTACAAAAGGTTGTCAGTGTGAATGTAACCTAAAGGTTGTCAGCTTTTAATCCAAACGTCTGCTCCCATCTCAAGCGTGATAAACCACATTTTTGAAATGTGTTGCATGACCGATGTGTTTGCATTATAGTGGGTCTCTGGCTAATCTCCAAATCAAGATACTGAATAAATCTAACAAACATCCTATACAATAATTCGCTAGAAAGTTTGTAACAACGCAGTCATGCGCAGAAGAGACTACCCATGACGAGGCTGATACAGAGCGGGGCGTTCTGAAGGAGCATTCAGCTCTGTATCAGCCGCGGCGTGGACTCTCTCTACTGAGCATGACTGCCCCGCAACTGGCTGGCACTGTCAGCCGTGGCGTGGGCAGTCTCTACTGTGCATGTCTGCCCTGCGACCGGCTGGCAGTGGCACTGTGGCCCGTGTAACGGGCTCTTCAACTAGTTACTGAATAAATTGAACAACAATGTATTCGCTGTTGTGTCATTTATTTTAGAAATATGTTAATATAATGAGCAGCACATATCACACATATACATCATACATATATACAAAATGCTGTACATAACAAACAAAAGTAAATTGTTAAAGACATTACATAAAAACAAATTCAACTGTCTCTGGAAGTGTACCAGCTAGAGGAAGGGAGCTCCTTTTGTATTTTAAATACAGTCTTGTTTACCAGGGATTAAGAAATCAGCCACCACAAAGAAAACATCACTTTTTGGAAATGCAAATTATTAAAGCAACACTTAATAATGAAAACCTAATTACCATAATATGGGGAGAAAATCCTAATGGCCATTGTATCTTGATTCCTCATGGACTGGTTCCCCAAAATTACCCTTTAAAGGGATAGTAATACTTCATTTTAACTTTATTTTATTTTGTAGGCATTAAAAAAACATGAAGAATGATATAAGTCTTATCTCTGAAACCTTTATGGTTTAAGAGATATTCACAAACAAAGTATCCCCCCCCCCGTTCAACCAGATCAGAAGGGAGGTGCCCAGGTAGACTGCAGACAGGGACAATCTTCAATTAAGATAATGGAAAAAGCTGAAAAACTTGTCAAGGGGGGAAGGACTTTCATTGTTTTCATACAAAGAAAATTGTCCCCTTCTGTTATCTGTACTGTCATACAACCAGACTCACATCTGAGAAGAGATGGCTTACACTAGGTAAAAGGGGCGGGGAGGGGAACTTTGCTTGTGAATATCTCATAAACCATAAAAGTTTGAGAGATAAGACTTATATCATTCTTCATGTTTTTTTAATGCCTACAAAATAAAATAAAGTTAAAACGAAGTATTACTATCCCTTTAACAATGGATTTCTTACCAAGAAAATGGATGAGATTCATTATTGCTGGAATCCTCCACTGAATTGTGGCTAAGAACACTTCAGTGGGAGGAGTTTGTTGGCTTGGAGTATTGAAACAAATGGGCAGGATATCCCACAGTAATTAAAGGTTAAGTTTGGGGAACCAATCTACACATAATTGATTCACAAGGGTCATGAGGATTTTCTGCTCAGATTGGGGTAAATTTGGATTATTCTTTCAACTCTCTACCCCCAGCAAATTACAGGCTAGTTTAGTAGAGAAAAAAACGGATACATTTTGGTTACCCTAAAGGCAGGATCTAAGGGCTGCTTTATCAGAATAAAACTTATTGATGTTTTAAAATGAACTGGCGCAAACCAACCGATTCCCATTAATTTAAACTGTGCTTTTAAGCTATTTAAATCAATAGTAAAGTTTATCTGCCTCCTTAGGTGCAGCTGGTTTTACCACAGAATTGCTCCAGTTCTTGTAACTAATTGTAATTTGTCTAGTATTTGCTCCAATGTAAGAAACACTCCTTAATTTTAAACTATTTACATGGTTTCAATATAGTAGTATGGGCAGCTTTATTCTATTATAAACTCTAGTCCTTATTTGGAAGGCAAAGTTGCTTTTGGATTGTTACCAACAGAGGATGTGTCTTGAAATACGAGGATTTTGAAGGCTGGTGTTCACAGACATTAGTCAGTGAAGTTCTATAATTGGTTGGCAATAGTCTCCTTGATATTGATCGCAGGGGTGGGACCAACATGAGTCCAAATATATCCCTTCTCAGGTCTTGAGGGAAGGGTAGGGAAGGGCGTAGAGCGGGATTTGAAGTATTCAGAAGGGGCGTGACACACAAAATCAAGGCACTCCATTTTTCTGGGAAGATCTTCGTCTGGCCCTTGAGAGAGGATAAAAGAAACCATGAATGTTGCATTACGTTTTGGAGAACAGATGGGAAAATAAAACAAAATGTTCTGTTTGCCAGAAAATGTGTTCCAGTCTACATTAGGGTATAACCCTTTGAGTGCTAGAGAGGTATACCTCTCTGGCACTCAAGGGGTTAAGGATTAATATGGGGCAATTCTGGGCAAACCACCTGAACCTTACTGAACACAGATTCCTATTGATTTGAATGGGGCTTTTAAACCCTTGAATGCTAGAGAGGTCTCGAAGGCAATGTGTTACAGACCTCTCTAGCATTCAAGGGGTTAAAAGACCATTAAAATCATAATATGTATTTATTCCCTAAGCTGTAGCAAAATTTGCCCATATACACATACCCTAATGCAGACTGGAAGACATTATCAGGCAAACAAAACAAAATTAAACATTACATTACCATTATAAAAGAAGAATGTGACTTTTATACATTAGTATGCCTTTAAACTTTCAAATGCCTGAGAGGTGATCAGTGCATTACTCTGTAATGCATTGCGCAGCCCTCAGATGCAGGCGTTAAAAACCAAAGCAATGGCCTAGCTGATGCTAACCTATAATGTAAGTTGCTGGATCAAAGTGGTCTTGTGGACTGGACAGCGTAGGGATGAGCCATGTCAGAGCAGCACTCTTCTCACAGTACTGATCCTGAACAAAACCTCTTATCTGTGCAAAGTAGGTTTTACCATCTTCCTCATCAATGACTGAAACCACATCACCAGTTTGGTAGTACAACCCCTGCAGGAATCAATAAACAAGGGTCACACAAGCAAATGTAATATGAAAAATTGGAGAAAACTTAACCATAGGGGACAAATAAAAATTCCTAATGATATTAATGGGGCTTTAAAATACTTGAATACTAGCTAGGACTTCTTTTGCATTCAAAGGCGCATAGACCCATTTACAGTAAATTAATCAGACCTTGTATTTATCCCTTACGGTGTATTTTTTAGTAAGTCTTTCTCAATGTGTATCAACCCTTTGAGTGCTTCCTGCATAAATGTCATTCTTGGTTTTGTATTTACTGCTTTCCTAACAAAAACAAAAAACCCCCAAAACACTAAACTAGAAAACAAACAAAATCTGATTACAAGATATATCCCCACTGCACTGGTTTATGCTTTCAATACAAACTAATTTAAGTCATGAAGATTTCTAGATTTTAGTTCTAATTCTTATCAAATCAGGGAGGTATATCTATGAATAGAAAAATGAGAAATTCTGGGAGTAATGAACCACAACATGGGGGGACAAAACAAGATTCTAAATATTACCCTTCAATTAAATGGAAATTTTTAACCCCTTGAATGTTCCAATGCTCCACAATGGACTGGAGACCCCTCTAACATCCAAATAGTTAAAAGCCACATTTATAGAAATGCAAATGTTTATGTATTCCCTAAAGTGCAAATGATTTGCCGCAGAATTGATCCTTTTGCCTTTATCCATAAAGTCCAATATGCTCTGTAGACTGACAGAACACTGTAACATATATAAAGAAAACATTCAGGAAAGTGTACTTTAACATTTGTATTGAAGCCAAAGTGCATTAACCATTTACTTGCCCCTCTGGCAATCAAAGGGTTAAATGAGACTACAGTACCAACCTACACAAAGCAGAAACTGGAAGATGAAATTAATAGATTTTCTACTGATTCATACCTTATAGAAGATGGACTCTGACGTAACTATTGTAGATACAGCTTCTGGTGCTTTTATAGGCTAAGAAAGAGGAATGAAAGTTGAACCTTAAATTATATTAAAATGATAAGACGCTAGAACAGTTGCAGCTATTTTACATAACAGCATTTAAATGTATAGTTAGCTGCTTCAACATATATGTGTTGTGCATGCAACTCACTCTATTATCACAGAGTATCAAGACAGTGAAACAGAGAATCACACTGTAAGGAAGTACAATCATAAATACAGCGCTTACAGAAATGTGAGCCAGTATTACTGAGAGTATAAGTTAATTATTTACCGAGATTTTATGTACACATGCTCCTAAAACGTTGCAGTCTGTCGCCAAAATATTTTACATTTTTGACAACTCATGATTTAATGTAGTATTCTATACAGAAGCAAGTTTTGTAACAATTTACAAATAGAAAGAAAAATACAAAAAAAAAAGAAAAAAGGAACTGATTAGAAAATATGTATTTTAAAATACAGTATTCATAAATATATTGTTAGAGTTGATCAACCATCATATGTCAGAACTGCATGTGTTCATCCAAACACAACTCACAACATCCTATATAAAGAAATAATCTATACTGAAATAAAAAAGTTACATTTTTGCATTGCACCATGAAAGCAAACTGACCAGGTCATAGTGTACAGAGAGAAAATAGATATATAAATACATATTATACATCTATATAAGTTCTGTGTTTAGGGCTTTTACAAGATTATCAAAATAAATATCTTACTACACTAATACTTTTAAACGGACCCCAACAACTGGTGGATTTGAAGGAACTGATTAATACAACATACAGGTGACTCTTTAAAAATGTCCAACATTGTTTTTAAGTGATATGATGCCTTTAATCACATTCCTTGTTGAGAAGAAGAAGAAGCACACTCCAGAAATATTATGGATGTCAAGGGTGAGTCTGATATTCCATTTAAAGGGATAGTAATACCTAAAATGTAAAAAAAATATGTTGTAGGGTTTATCCCCCTGAGTAAAACAAGAGTACTCTCACTGCTGAAAGGCGTTTGATTCAAAAGTTATTAATTTTCAAAGTTGAATTTTTTTAGGTGCAATATCACAGTGGCCTGAAAATGTACAGTGGCGCTGTTGCTACACCATCCTATGGAGATTTATGGTCCCGGGAACAGAGCTGTCCATAGGATCGTGTAGCAACAGCTCCACTGTACAATTTCAGGCAACTGTGATATTGCACCTAAAAAATTCAACTTTGAAAATTAATAACTTTTGAATGAAACACCTTTCAGCAGTGGGAGTACTCTTGTTTTAGTCAGGGGGATAAACCCTACAACATATATTTTTTTTACATTTTAAGTATTACTATCCCATTAAATAAGCTAGCTCAGGGACAGACAACCTTTGGCTCTCCAGCTGTTGAAGACTTTAACTCATCATCCCCAACCAGCCGCTGGCTGGCGACAATGAGGGTTGTAGCCCCCAACAGCTGGAAAACCAAATATTGCCTACGACTGAGATAGCTTATTTATATGGATTGGCTAGATAAATCTGAATGTGAAATGGTTGCACAGATAGTTAATTTTAACTAGCTTACATTCTTCAGTTTAAATATGTGGCGCCTGCCTTTCCCTTTGGTAGAAACTTTCTTCTCAACAGCTGGAGCAGATTTGTACTTGGTGTTCCTGAGCCGGGCAGACCTTCTGTGTATTTCCTGCTTGGACTGAGTGCAAAACAAGAGAATTAAATAGGAAGTATCACAACAGCTTACAAATCCTTCCTCATTAACCTCATTATCATAGGAGTGCACATAACATACAGAGACTAGAAATATGTTTTTTTTTACTCCTATACCATGATACCTGTTTACTGCTGCCACCATTACTCTGCTGGGCAGAGGAGGTGCTTGCAAAGCTGGTCACACTGTAAGAACTGCCCCCACCAGTGCCGCCACCATGGTTACCTCCCCCACTGCTGCTCTTGCCAGTGCAGTTATTGCAGAGGATCTCTCCTTGACTTCCCTTCTTCCACATGGAAGAGGAGTTGGTTTTGCACACACTGCAAGTTGGCTTTAATCCAAGCGGCATCTGTATTAAATATCATAAGACACTGTATTAAAGAAAGCAATGGTATAGTGCTGTTCTTAAATAAAGGAGCCTCATACTTTGGAGCAAGAAAAAAAAAACATAATTGCAAGCTACTGTGACACAGGTCATATGCACAAAGAGAGCTATCAAATTAAGGGGCAAACCAATTGCAGCACAGAGAACAAATAAGAATTCCCATTGAGTTAAATTGGACTGTTAATCAATTACATTCTGAACAGGTCTCCAAAGCATTGCACTGGAGAACACTAGCATTTAAAGGAGTAAAAGTCCCACTTTACATCAATATGATTTTTTTATTTCTCCTGTATGGTGCAACTGGTTTATTTGAGGATTATGCACTTTTGGTTTTATGCACACAGCCCTAAAAGGCATAAAGATAACACAATTAACACAATTAAACAAACCAATGTCCGTGATATGAGAGTTTAAATAAAAATGTGAAAATGTTTGCAATACATTAATAGAAAGCATAGAACCAACCTTGGCAAAATATTAAAATATTCCTTCATCTACCGATAGACTGTAAGAAAAAGTAAAGAAAACATTAAATCTTGTTGAAGAACAAGGTTTCTTTTACAACATTCAGCAAAACTGTGAACATACACACTAGGTTTTAAAGCCTAAGAAAAAATATTTGCATCTAAATACAGAATACTATAAACTCTGATGCAGCTGTTGAAGATTTTGTTTAGTCTGAGGAAAATATCAGGTGTCAGCCAATGTATGCCGTTAAAGTTCATAGAAGCAGTATTATAATCTGGGAGTTTCACGCTGGATTTCTAAAGAACAATGCGAAGGTTATTCGGGATCAGCCTGCCCCTTCACAAATGTAAATCATTGGTTCAGTCACTTTGATGATGCAACCCATGCAAAATTTTGGGCAACCCTAAAACCTGTATTGTCTTTGCCTCTTTGAGGAAAAAGACCCTCGTCACAAATATTTTAATGACAGGCCTGTAGAGCACTTAATGGTATGTAGACATTTGGCTAAAAACTATAACAATCCAAAATAGAAGGGCATTGCAGTGAACTGAAAATTAACTGTTTAGAATAGCAAATAACAGGCCTTTTTAGTACATCAGCTTCACTGTGTTTAGGATGCTACAAATCAGAGTAAACTATCTCCTAGAGAAAAAACAGGGTTAATGTGGACCTTAGTTTAGTCTGACAAAGTGCTAAAATGAATTAACGTGTTTATTTGTATAGTGCCACCAGTACATGCAGCACTTCACAAATTAAGAGTTTAGGCAACACAGGATTACACAACTGCTTTGCAGAGTGAATAAGTGGGCGTTGGGTCCAAGCTCAAGAGTTTACAATCTAAAGTAAGGGGGACATACAGAGCAAATAAGAGTTGAGTATAGAATAAAAGTCTGCAATTTGTCAGAATTCCTATATGCTGCAGTATATATTTTGAGAAATTAAACTTTGTAATTTGATAACACAGTGTGTCACTTTATACTAATTACCTGCAAAGTATGCTAATTAGGTCTAAATGAGGTCAAACTTATTCAATCTATTAGAAATTATTCCAAGTGTGTGGGATCTGTCTAGAGTCATTCCTAGTTCAATGTGAGATAATATTATTCCAGTGTAGAAAGTAATTAACATAAAGTGCCATACTGTAACACTAACAAATGTTAATTTCTCAAAAATGATGTATATTAAAAATAGCTAGCATATGTAGAGGCAGTTTCTAATTCACTTTAAAATTAACTTAACGTATTTTATGGTGATCCACTGTAAAGAAAGAGGGGTAAATTAAACCTGGTTGGGTTCATTATGCCAGCAAACTTCAGGCATCTCTATTAGGGCAAAAGTCCAGCAATTCTGGGGCAAAACTACTGCATGATATATAAAATAAAAATTATTTTTGATTCAAATGGGAATTTTAGTCAACCCACTGGGTGCTATGAGGTCTCCCACTCACTGCATAGCAATTCAATTGAGACATCTTTATCATCAAATGAGTAATTTTATAAATATTGTGCAGTTTGTTTTCCCCAAGTTGCTTCAGGTCCTTTATAAATATGCTTGTGTGTCTGGGGAGGTTCCCCTGGATGCACAATCTGATATTAATAAGGAATTTTACACCTTTAAGGACAAGAATGAGTGTGCTATACATTGTAAAGCAATGTGCTGCACACCTCTCTGGTATTTACATAGTTAATAATGCTTAAACATTACATCTATAAAGTTAGCCTTAGTTATGATACAGGGATAGTTTAAATAATTGAGATTCTTTCTCTTAACCCTAGGAGGGAGGATCTGATTTATGCTCTGGGAAGAATCTCCCCGATGAAACAGATATGCCTTAGGTATCCCATCACAAAACATAGGTCTGATTTACCAGTGTGAGTACCAGGGAGGTATCCAACGCATTGCAATGTATTGACTAACTCTCTGGCACTCAGAGTTAATGTACACATAGGTCATTTTGTTAATCAACGACAGTAAGTTAATAATTCCAGCATTGCCCCTACTAGAAAAACATTCTGTAACAAATATATAGTACAACCCTTCTTTATTCGTTTTAAGCGAAAATGATTATGGCAAATGGGTCAATGCGTGTTGTTGAAGTTATATTTTTGTTCAGTGCTATCATAAACTGACGTTTCTGCTCTTTCATGCAATTCCATCAGATGCTGGAATTGAAAGGGGGTATTCAAGTGTTAGGAATAAGTGTTTTAACGTTTTATTTTTAACTGGCGATATGAATTAGCGTGTTGTACCACCTCGAATATGTGAGATATAATCAATCAACAGGAGAAGTAAATCCATCCCTAATCTAAATATAATCATACAAAGTACATTTGAGAGAAGACTTTCTGTCTTCTTCGCCGGAGCTAAACGCCCTGTATAATCCGGTACCTAGAATAAGCCTTGGAGAGACTAAAAAGCACCGCACCCCCCTCAAACAACAACGTCAATTTCTCTCTCCCTCACACACACACCTATACCCCCTAAATTCGGAAAATCTCAAGAGAAAAATTGCCTTTTCAGTACTAGATCACCACCACAAACACAGGAAGTTGCCCGGAACTACAAGCTACCCAGTATTCACATCCGGGGTACCTCCTGATTGGTTCAGAATACTCAGCGAATGAGAATATAGGACTGGCTGATGACGTTGCCATTGTATCAATAACCAGAGGGTTATGGCTAATGTTCGGGGTTAAATTAATATTGACGTACGCTTACATTGATTTAATGGGTTGTTAACTCCTTTAATGGTGATGGTCGTTGGGGAATGCCTTGGCATTCAAGGAGTTAAAATATCCAATTCAAATCTATGGTATTTTTTATTTACCCCCGTAGTAAGCATTTGGTTTGCTCCAGATCGACGATAATGTGAAATATTCTGCGGCGTAGTTGTAGCAGATATACAGGGTTTCTTAATCCATATATAGGTTTTTCATTGCACCTTAACAAATAGTCTGACATTTTAGTCTGGGAGCCTGAAATTGTATAAATAATTTGTCAAGTCGTACAAAAAGGTACAGATACGTATAGTTCTTTTTAGGGTTCTCAATCAGAATAACAAAATCAAGTTACATAACAATTTACATATATATGTTTGAGTGTGTGAGTGTGTGTGTGTGTGTGTATATATATATATATATATGTTTGAAACTCAATATTCACATTTTTGCCAAAGGCTTTATAGGACTGAAGGGGTGAATATCTTAGGCCCACTGCCAAGAGCCCATACTGCACAACATTTCAAATGGCCAAAGAGGGACACTTTTGTTTTTAGGCAATGTGTGGATGGTGGGCAGGGCATTACACAGAATGTTTAGGTTATTTCATGACCTGTTGACACCTATCTGTGTAAATGAATAAATGGTTTAGACTAGAACAAGACCAAAGTATTTTATGTACACAGACACATTTATAAACCCATTTACTGAAGTTTAAACATCCATGTGTGTTTTATTGCTGTGGAGCAATGTGATATACTTATGTACACTCCACACAGTTTATCTCAAAAGAGGGACACCAGGATGGGAAAGAGGGACATAGGGCTTTGGGTCTCAAAGAGGGACATTTGGGAGGTATGATAACTACAGTGTTTGTGGGGAAAACCAATGACCTAATCTTTATTTGTCAGTGTCACTGTCTGGAACTAGTTCGTTTCTGGTCTGGTCAATATTACCATACACTGTGCTATGAATTAATCTAGTTAGAGTGAACACACTCATACTAATCAATTCTATCTAATTTCCAGAGACAGTCCCTATTTTCATCCCTGGTTTTAAATTTCAGTTGTAACCACATATTCTGTGTGCTTCTCATTAATGTGTTAATAGGGTATGAGGATCCTCACTTGATAATATTACTTGTTGATATTACTTCCTGTAGTAAGTTAGTATCAAACACAACTAATCAGCATACTGTGCAGGGAAACAGCATACATAGGACACTGTTCCACCGCAATATAAAGCTTAATTTCTTAAAAACTATGTATTATACAGAAAAATTGCTTCTAAATCATTTTAATTCTGTGAAAAACAAACCAAACTTATGAGGTGATTGAGTCCACTTAAAGAGCAGTTCACTGCTTTATAGTGTGTTACACAATCTATCTTTAAAGGGTTAATGGATAGTTCTCCCTCTAGCGTTTTTAACTCAATGGGGGTTATGCAGTAAGGTGTGATAAAGCAGAGATGACATTTCCAGCTCCTATGCTATTCTATGGAGCCTATGCACTAATATCCCCAAAACTGAAAAAATATTAGTGCTCTAGGTCCATAGACTAACATAGAACTTGGAGAAGTGATATCTCTGGAGAAGTCATCTCTGCTTTATCACCTCTTTATCACGCCTTAGTGCATCTCCCCATTTCACCCCACCGAGTTTTAAACACAGCAATCAAAAGGACAATGCTCTGAAAAACTGTGATTTGTGGACAGAAATCTGTGATACTTAAAAGGGAACTCTGCCATAAGAGTGAGTCCCTTAATTTGTTTAACAGGACTTACCTAGGTATGTCATTTAGATAGTAGTCATTTATTTCTACGTACTATTTTTGTTTGCATTTTATCTCTATTTAATCACCTGCTATGTGTTTCTTACTAGCCATTCTAGGGCTGGATTCAAATGCAGGTGCTAATTTTATCTCCGGGTATCCCCATAGACTACAATAGGAACATTTTTTATAAAATGAGAGGTAACATTTATCTCCTGCATTTGAATCCAGCCCCTGGTGTTTTACAGTTCATAGTTTGCTAGCAGAAGGTGTGGCCTCTTAAAGGGGAACTATCACCCCCAAAAACTGTATCTTAATTAAGTCTTCATCTGGCAACTAGCTGCTTAGTAGCGCTAGTCACCAGAAATATTACCTGGTTTAAAAGATGTTCTACTTTTTTGGAGGCTGACAGTAGCAGGAAGAACGGACATCTTGCCATAGTGACGTCTGTGCGCCTGCGCTGTCAGTCCCTTTTGGAGCCGGCCGGCTCCAAAAGGGACTGGCAGCGCAGGCGCACGGACGTCACTATGGCAAGATGTCCGTGCTTCCTGCTACTGTCAGCCTCCGAATAAGTTGAAAATCTTTTCAACCAGGTAATATTTCTGGCGACTAGCGCCATGTGTGGGAGGGGATATGTGTGGGGTGGGTGTGTCTGTATGGTGGTGGGGGGGGTGCGTGTGTTTGGAGGTACTTCTTATTTTCCTGCATAGCAGGTTCACATTTCAGTTGCAGGATTTTGTCTACAGTGCTGCTTATTTAATCTTGCACTTCACTGTCTTCCCCCACACACAGTTTCCAGTGCTGCTAGATTCACTACTTCATGAGCAGGCATATTTTGGTACCCTACATAGATATACCTTTTATGCCATTCTACAGCATTGATCCTGGGGAGGTATGGAGATCCTGTC
This sequence comes from Rhinophrynus dorsalis, assembly GCA_037306005.1. Lineage (NCBI taxonomy): Eukaryota > Metazoa > Chordata > Amphibia > Anura > Rhinophrynidae > Rhinophrynus > Rhinophrynus dorsalis. Next base: position 414,237,499 of record CM074723.1, read on the forward strand.
TGTCTGTCTGTATGCTAAGTTTACTTTTGCTCTTGGCGAGCGGCCAATTTTGGGGAGAATACAGCGCTGTTTTCTAGTATGAAAACAAAATGAATGTGTTGATGGGTGAAATTTTAGACCCCAAGAGGTGAGTGTGAGGCATTTTTTTTGGTTACGGTGAAGGAATAGTGAGGGGTGTGAAAATATAAATGGCTGCATTTTTGTTGTACTGGGCAATGTGTAGAAGATATGCTAATCGACTCCTAGCTGTGCCCAGGTGTGTATATGTTGGGCTCAGGCAATGTGTATGCATTGCTAGCACTCTGGTACTCAAATGGTTAAATTCCGAGGGCTTAAAATATTGCAAGATCTTAGTATGCATTACAATGTTGCAAATTACTTGCTCAGTAGGACAAACTCTGAGTGGTAGAGGCCATGTTAACCCTTTGAGTGCAACAGTGGTCAGCATGGCTTTCGTTTGCAATGCTCCTGCACCTCTTTGGCAGTCAAAGGGTCAAGGCACACAATGTGTGTTAACAGTGTGCAGTAGTGTAACAGTGGTGGAGTGTGCTGAATGCACTACATGTGATTTTTGGCGAGTGCTGCATAGATAACAGCACTGTTTGTATGAGAAACATAATGTGTTGGTTGTTGAAATTTTTGTCCCCAACAGTACAAAAATTGAGTGTGTAATACTGGGCTGTGGCAACAGAGGACAAATATACTGGTACAAATTTTCATATTGATGCACTGAGGTTGTAAAACCACTTGGCTATAATTATGTGGCATAATAACATAATCCTGTCAGAATAATATAATTAAACTGTGAAGTGGTTTTAAACATCTAAATATGTAACCCTGACAAATCCAGCTAGTGTACATATCTACATGTTCACTAACTGAATGTATAAATATGTACCAAGATGTCAGAGTCACTTACTGGGTACTTAACATATATCTACAACCTGTCTACCTTACTAAACCAAGAAATATGAAATACTACTAGTAATATTAATCACACATACCAAGATATGTATATCCTATATAATAATTTGGTAGGGTGTTTGTCAGAAGCCGTCATGCTCAGTAGAGACTGCCCGAATGCATGGAATGCTGGGAGTTCTGTGCTGGGAGCATTCTGTGCTTTCGGGCAGTCTCTACAGTGCATGACTGCGTCGGCGGCAGGATGCAGAGCAGGATCGGCCTCTTAACATCACCCGTGTACACGGGCTTTTACACTAGTCATAGATAATACAATAATGGGTGTACAGTTGTAGTGTATTTTGCATGTCAACATTAAGATGATCTAAATAATATAAATCAGATATCACACCAGTGTGGAGCAACACAGTGTTATGATAAAACTCACAGTTACTTTCAGATTAGATGCAACCTTGTAGTGAAAAACAATGCCAGTCTCAGATTTTACATTTGACTGGATTGATTGGATGTATTTGCTGTGTTACAACGCATTCTTACCACTGATAGGGTCAATACTAGTTTGTCACAGTTTCTGTTCCGTGAAGTTGGTTAACAAATGGTAATTCCTTCACCTCATTTACCCTCTCATATTAGGCAAAGTAGTATCTATGATGATAATCCTGGTACATAGCTGGAGTTAAATCTTCTGATGAATCACAGTATTGAGGCCATTCCATACTGCATGCTTGTTCATGGCCAAAATCTCCCATACAAGTAATAAAACTATTTTGTAATCGAAGTATTTGTGATAATTGTAGTCCACGGTGTTTGTTGATAATTCTGGTATCCACCTCATAGCAACTTAGTTTACACTTAATGTATGATCTTCTGTTTTCACCCATAGCCAAGGTCTGAATACGACTAGCAATGTATGATTGTAGTGCAATAGCAAGTGAAAACTCATACGAATAACCATAGAATGTAAAGTGATACTATGTGGGTGGTGTGAATTAATGCAATCAGCACTCTGTTAGCTTTAGTCTCCCTACTACATTGTTGCTCTGAACGGTTCGCTCAGGTAAGTCACTCTAAACTCGAGAGTCGCAATGCGCAGGAGCACAAGCATGATCACAGAGAATCATGCCAAGGTATTGTTACACAATACATTTGTTCTAGTAGAGGGTTAAAGAACATGCTTTGTTATAACTATATGTATTCGATCTGTTTAAGTGGAACTGTGTCATCACGAAGCGTTTAAATATTTCATGGATATTCAGTATTACTTTGTTTTTAACAGATGATGTTGTCTGTTTATTTTTTACTTAAGTCTGGTATGTGGGGCCATTGCTGTTTCCATTCACATCACTATTCTTGTTTCTTTGCACAAATGTTAGCAATCAAACAATTAAGTTCATGATGCTGATTATGGCGCCGTTTTAGTGTTTGAATATTGCACTGGGTTTTTAAAGGGAGACGGTGGCTGTGCGTTGTAATCTTGATAAAGGCTGTGTAATACAGCCGAAACATTGATTCCAATAAACAATTCATCTTTTCTTCACAAGATCCTGTGAGTGCCGTGTAGAGGGTAAGGTAAAATAATTTAGGAGCAACTTTAATTTGTATGCTGTGAATGGGATGTGTTGTGTTTTTTTTTTTTTTTGTGTTTTTTTTTTTAAATACATTACCTTTCATGCAGTGAAGGGGTGATCCTGTTCCCCATGGCAAAGGGGAGGGCCCACATATCCTCTTCACCACAGCAAAGGGGAATGTGCATTTATATGGTCACCCTCCGCAACGTCTCATTGGAGGCACAAAGGGAAGTTTTGCATGACTCACTTTGTGACGCCCCAGAGTGTGGCTGACAGCGAACCAGAAACTCTTAGATTTACAGTTATTTACATATATGAGAGAGAGAGAGAGATGCTCATAACAGCTGTTTGTACATCCTTTTCTGTCAGAAAACAACTGTCGGAAAATAACTGGTCAGAGATGCTCAGCTAGGAAGGAGCCGGCCCTAGAATTGAACAAGCTGTATAGGAAAAGTGTCTTACCCAGGGTGCAGTCTCTTTTATCTCACTAGTGCCTTTTACAAAGAGGAAATATCTTAGAGACACTTTTCCTATACAGCCTGCTCAATTCTAGGTCAGGCATGTTCCTAGTTGAGCAGGTCTCACCAGCTCTTTGCAAATTATCCTTAGGATTAGTCACCCTAAGCGTTACAGGGGGATACAGTCATGGTCCTCATGCTCACAGTGCTTAGAGAGATCAGCTGCACCTCACTGATGAGGCCCAACAAGGTGGTTGGCTGCTTCTCCTGTTCAGAGAGGAACTGCTTGGCACTTCTTGGCCAGACAGCCTTTTTGGTAGGATCACTATGATGTGCTCTAGGATATTTCCTCTCTGTTTAAGGCACTAGTGAGGTAATAGAGATTGCACCCTGGGTAGGACAATTTTCCATTAGAGCCTGTTCAGTTCTAGGGCAGGCGTATTCCTAATTGAGCATCTCTGACCAGCTCTTAGAATTAAACAACTATTGACAGATTTAATAAAAATAAAAAAAAAATTGGTCCATTTAGTGTATTTTTATAGTTTTATAGCAGTTAGTGAGATAGTGGAGCAAGGCTGGGGAATGGTATGTGCAGATCTGTGTCTACCAGTGGGACAGTGGACAATGCTGAGAAGCTTACGTGCAGATTTTTGGCTACCATAGGGATAGTGAAGCAATGCTGGGATGTGTATGTGTGGTTTGATGGATGCCAGCGGGACAGTGAAGCAAAGCCCAGAATCACAATGTATGTTTGGTTCTGTGGCTAACAGTGGATCAGTGAAAGTAGTCTGGGGCACCAAACTATGTATCTGTGGTTCAGTGGTTACCAGTGGGACAATGCCGATGAAGCAGACAGTGTATGTGTGGTTCTACAGGTTACTAGTGGACAGTGGAAAAAGGCTGGGGTGTCAAACAGTGTATGTGTGGTTCTAATGCTACAAGTGATCAGTGAAACAAGACTGGGGAATTTATACAGCGTATGTGTGGTGTATGGGTACCAGATAATGGTGTGGTTCTGTGGCTACCAGCGGACATTGAAACAATGGTGTGGAAGCAGACAGTGTATGTGGGTACAAGTGGACAGTGGTACAAGGTATGGGTGTCATTGGATGTGCGATTCTGTAGCTACCAGTGGAACAAGGCTGGAGTGTCATTGGATGTGTGTTTCTGTAGCTACCAGTGGAACAAGTCTGGGGTGTCAAAGTGTATGTGTGGTTCTTCAGCTACCAGTGGGGTAGTGGCTGGGGTTTCAAACAGTGTACATGTGGTTTTGACGTAGTGGGATAGTGGAGTATGGAGGAGGTGTTAGACAGTGTATGTGTGGTCCTGTGGTGGGACACTGGAACAAGGCTGGTGTGATATAGTGTATGTTTGATTCTTTGCCTACCAGTGGAACAAATCCAGGGAAGCAGACTATGTAAGTGTGGTCCTATTGCTACAGTGGGATTGTGAAACAGGGCTGGGGAAGCAGTGTATGTGTGGTTCCTTGGCTACCAGCCGAACTATGCTTCGGAAGCAGACTAGGTATGTGTGGTTCTGTGGATACCAGTGGATAGTGAAACAAAGCTGGGGAAGTAGACTGTATGTGTAGTTCTGTGACTACCAGCAGGACAGTGGCACAAGGCTGGGAAAGCAGACATTGGATATGCGGTTCTGTGTATTCCAGTGGACAGTGAAACAAGGCTGGGAAAGCAAACAGTGGATATGTGGTTCTGTAGGTACCAGTGGACAATGGAAAAAAAGCTGGGGTGTCAGACAGTATAGAATTGTTCTGAGAAGATCAATGAATAGTGGAACATGGCAAACAGACAGCGAATATTTGATTCTGTGGCTAAAGGTGGACCAAGGCTGGGTATCAGACTGTGTATGTATGGTTCTATAGTTACCAGTGGAACAACGCTAGGGAAGCAGGCAGTGTATGTGTGGTTACTACTGGAACAAGACTGTGGATGCAGTATCTGTGTGGTTCTATGGATACTAGTAGACAATGTCAATGTTTTCACACCTATCTGTAGTTAAAAATGGGGATTAATTGCTTTGTCCAGTGTAAATTTACATTTTGGTACATTTTGTCCTACATTAACTTTCAGAAAATATGGTCACACATACACACACACAACCTTCAGCCATTGTCGATCCACTGCAGGACGAAAGCCTCCGCAGCAAGCCTCCAACAACTTCGGACCTGTGCTTTTTGTTGCCACTGTGTACCAAAATATTTGGTAATTTCATCTACCCATCTTGTCTTTGGTCTTCTTCTTGGGCATTTGGTATCAAGTGGAATCTATTCCAAAATTCATTTGGTCCATCTATCATCAGATCTTCTTACTATGTGGCCTGCCCATTTCCATTTCCAATCTACCAAATTGCATTTATCTGTAACATAAGTAGCTTTCTTCACTTCATTTCCCCATACCCTATCATAAGGGCCCTGCATGTTGTTGGACTTCCAGCAACATAGATTAGCAGAAAGCAAAGATATGGAAATTAAGACTTCAGTCCTTGTACATGCTCCCCTAAGCCTAGCAAACAGGCAGGCACTTGTATCAAATGAATCCGACAAAGAAATGTAACTCCATTAATGCTAGAGAGGTATCTAACATATTGCAGATCAATGCTCTGGAGTGCTCTCAGGGTTTAAAGGGTTGGAAATGGGTCCAGATTCCAGAAGTGAGCCTAGTGATTGGTTGTTTCTGAAGTATTACATACTGAAAGGGGAGTGGCTTCTGTACAATAGGAAATTCTTACTAATATCCTTATCACTTTTATTTTCTAATCCTCTGCACTTAATATGAGGAGCCAGCACAGTCCCATATATTGTTTTCAAAAGCATATGCAAACTGACATTTGGAGAACTGCATACCTCCCGAAATTTCAAATATCCAAAGAGGGACATTTTGTTTTAGGTAGTGTTGCTGGTGGGCGGATCATTACCAATAATTTTTTATGTTATTTCATGACATATTGACCATTTGTATAGCTGAATAAATGATTTAGAACAAGACAAAAGTATTTTATTTACACAGACTTATGCATAAATAAATAAATTAATGTGAGTTTTATTGCTGTGGAACAATTTGGTACAGCTGTATATGCGCCACACAATCTGATCTCCTAAAAAGAGGTACACCAGGGTGGGAAAGAGGGACAAAGGGATTTTGGTCTTTAAAAAAAAAAGAACTGCCCTTCTTAAGAAGGACCAGTTGGGAGGTATGGAACTGAGGCTTGATACTCAGCTTCCAGCAAACTCTGAGGTTACCAGTGTGCTCGCTGTAACCCAACGTCCAGTAATTAGGACATCCCATGAAGGAAATCATTCCACATCTTTATTGTATTGGATGTGACCTGTAACACAATTCGGGTTGGCATCTTGGTAAATATGCCTCAAAGTATAGGTTTATATGTTCTCACAGCAATGCCTCTGTAGTTTTCCCTTTACACAATGTATGACCCTGTAGTCTTCCCTTATCACAACAGATTCCCCGGTAATATCCTCCAGATATAATTAATGCTTCTGTAAGTTTCCATAGACACACTGGATGCCTGTGTTGTTTCTCCTAGACACAATGGATTGCCTTGTGGTTTTCTGTAGACACCAGTTGGCCCTGTAGTTTTCACTGGACAGAGTGGATGTTCCTGTGTTTTTCCCTATAGTTTTCCATAGACACAGTGCATTACTCTGTACTTTTCTCTAGACACACTGGATTTACTTGTAGTTCTCTCACTAGACATTACAATTACAACTACTTCACTAGACACATATTGATTGAGCTTGTAGTTTTCCGAAGACACAAAGAATGCCCCCTGTAGATTTATCTGCATGCTGTGGATTCCCTGTAATATCCCCTAGACATAATGGATGCTCCTGTAGGATTTCATAGACACAGTGGATGACCCATTTAGTTTATTATAGCAACAATGGATTTCCATATAGTTTCTCTAGACACCAAGGATATCCCAGCAGTTTTTTCTGCACAGTGGATCCTTGTATAGTATTCCATATACACAGTGATTACCTGTGTATTTTTTCCTAGAGACAGCAGAGGCCCCTATAGTTTTTCCCTAGAAAAATTAATTTCTATATAGTTTTATCTAGACACAGTAGACCCTAGATACAGCTGATGCACTCTAGTTCTTCCTATATGCAGCAAATAGCCTTGTAGTTTTCTTTAAACACGTGACTGCCCTTGCATATTTCTGTAAAATCTGTTTATGCTGCTATAGTTTTCTCTAGACAAACAGGATGTCCATTTAGTTCTCCCCAGACACGGCGGATGCCTACGCCAGTTGTCTCTAAACACAGTGAATGCCTACTCTAGTTATCCCGAGACAGTAGATGCCTACTCTAGTTGTCCCTAGACACAGTGGATGCCTCCTGTTTATCCCTAGACACAATGGGTGCCATTTTAGTATTGACAGATGCAGTAGATGCTCCTCCCGTTATTCCTAGACACAGCAGATGCATCTTTAGGTTTTGCTAGATACAGTGGATGACCTAGTTTCCTCCTGACACAGCAGACACCCCTGTAGTTCTTCCTGGACAAGTGGATGTCCCTATAATTCTCTCTAGACACAGTGGGTGCTACACTAGTTATACCCAGGCAGAGCTGATGCCCCTCTAGTTCCTGCTAGGCACAGTGAACTCCCCTCTGGTTCCCCAGCCATAGTGGATGCCCCTCTGGTTCTTCCTTTGCATAGTGGATGCCCCTGTAGTTCTTCCTAGGCATAGTGGTTGCTCCTTATAGTCGTCACTAGGCACATGTCATGATCCTCTAGTTGTCCTTAGGCACTGTGGATGTCCTTTAGATGTCTCTAGGCACAGTGGATACACCTCCATTTCTTCCTAGGCACAGTAGATGCCCCTTTAGTTCTTTCTAGGCACAGTGGAGGCCCTCTAGTTTTCTTTAGGCACAGTGTATACAGCTATAGTGCTCCTTAGACACAGTGGATATGCCTCGCTTCATAAGCACAATGGATACCCCTCTAGTTGTCCTTACGAACAGTGTATGCCCCCCTCTAGTCCTCTCCAAGAGCAGCGGATACACCTCTAGGTATTCCTAGACATAGTGAATGCCCTTCAAGTTCTTCTTAGGCACAGTGGATGTCCCTATCTTTCTTCCTAAGGACAGTGGATGTCCCTCTAGTTGTCCCTAGGCACAGTGGATGCCCCTGTAGTTTTCCTTAGGCACAGTGGCTGCCCCTCTAGTTCTCCTTAGGCACAGTGGATGCCCCTCTAGTTCCCCTTAGGCACAGTGAATACCCTATAGTGCTCCTTCGGCACATTGGATGTACCTTTTTCTTTCTAGACACAATTAATGTCCTTCTAGTTGTCCCTATGCACAGTGGACACCCCTCTTGTTGACCCTAGGAACATTATATGCCCCTCTATTTCACTACATGCAGTGGATGGCCTTCTAGTTTTCCCTTGGTCATTGGACCCTCCTCTTTCTTTTCCTAGGAATAGTGCATGCCCATCTAGTCCTCTCTAAGAACAGTGGGTGCCCCTCTAGTTGTTCCTAGGCATAGTGAATACACTTCTAGGTCTCCTTACCCACAGTGGATGCCCCTCTATCTCTTCCTAGGCACAGTGGATGCCCCTCTATTGGTCCCTAGGAAAAATATATTCCTCTCTAGTTCTCCTTAGGCATAGTGGATGCCCCTCTCGCACAGTGGATGCCCTTCTAGCTGTCCTTATGCACAGTGGATGTCGCTCTATTTCTTCCTAGGCACAGTAGATGTTCCTGTATTTCTTATAGGCACAGTTAATGCCCCTCTAGTGGTCCCTAGAAACAGTGTATGCCCTTCTACCTTTGGCACAGTGGATTTCCCTGTAGATACCCCTAGGCACAGTGGATGCCCCTGCAGATACCCCTCCCCAGGCAGAGTGGATGTCTCTCTAGTTGTCCCTAGAAACAGTGGATGCCCCTCTAGTTCCCCCTAGGCATAGTGGATGCCCTTCTATTCCTCCCTAAGAACAGTGGATGCCTCTTTAGGTCTCCTTAAGCACAGGGGAATGCCCCTCTAGTTGTCTCTAGGTACAGTGGATGCCCCTTTAGGTCTCCTTAAGCACAGTGAATGCCCCTCTAGTTGTCTCTAGGTACAGTGGACCCCCCTCTAGTTCTTCCTAGTCACAGAAGATACCCCTCTATTCGCCTTAAGTATAGTGAATATACCTCTGTTTCTTCCTAGGCACAATTAATGCCTTGCCTTTGGTACAGTGGATGTCCTTCTAGTTGTCCATAGGAACAGTGGATGCCCCTTTAGTTCTTCCTAGGGACAATTGATGTCCTTCCAGTGCTATATAAGCACAGTGGATGTCCCACTAGTTATTCCCAGGAACAGTGAATGAACCTCTGGTTCTCCCTAGGCACAATGGATGTCCCTCCGGTACTCGCTAAGCACAGTGGATGCCCATCTAGTTTTCTTTCTGCACACTAACTCTCCATAGGCAGAATGTATGCCCATCTAGTTCTCAGTAAACATAACTGATGCCCTTCTAGTTGTCCCTGGGCACAGCAGATGCCCAGCTGCTTCTCACTAGACATAGTGGATGTTCCTCTAGTCCTAAGAGCAGAAGATGCTCCTCGAGTTGTCCCTGGGCACAGTGGTTGCCCAACTGGTTCTCACTAGACATAGTGGATGTGCCTCTAGTCCTAAGTACAGTGGATGCCCCTCTAGTTTAGTGGATGATGAAACTATAAATCAAAAGGTAAGAAGACAATATGAAAACTGTTTAAGTAATAAATGTTTAATCAGACTTTTGTTTTTCATTTTATGAACAGCATTCATTTGGCCAAACATCTACATAAGTATATTCTACTGTATATAAAGTGGGAATGTATCAAGTATAGATTATGAAAGTGCAAATAACATTTCAAGGTTACAGTAACTTTGTTTTTTTTTTGTTTTTTGTTTTTTTACATTATAAAATAACCGGTTTACAAAATAGGTTGTCAAATTTTGATTTATGAATTGAAAAGGCTGTTGCTATAGTGTATATATATACTCATTTTTTGTATGTACCAAGAAAAGAGGCCTGTACTATGGTGTTTTTCATGTTTAACCCTTTAAGTGCCTGAGGTGTGAGCAATGCATTGCATAACCCACTAGCGTTCAAAGGGTTAACCCTTTTAGTTCCAGAGGGGTACGCAATGCATTGCAATGTGTTGCGTACGCCCTGTGGCACTCAAAGGGTTAAAGGGACAGTAAAGCCTGTATACTGTATAGTTTTTTTTCCAGGCTAAATAAAACAAATGTATTCCCAACTGTTGAGAGATGCTTTATTCAGCACAAACTTATATATGTTTCAGTTCAATATTACGGTAAGGTAGAACTACTATTGTTGTCTATGGTGAGCTTGTGTGTGTTACTCTCCATGGCAGCCACAGCACCATTTGACCACTTTTTGAAGTCAAACACTCAAACAAAACACAAGTTTGTCTTAAAATACCTTTTAACTCTTTGAGTTCCAGAGAGGTATCCAACGCATTGCAATATAATGTGTTAGATAGCTATTCAGCACTTAAAGGGTTAAATAAAAGGATACCAATTATTTTACTCAACAGAAAAAACCCTACAGTATATATTTCATGAGTGTTTACTACCCCTTTAAGTCAGAGCAGAGCAGAAAGAATACCACACAACCTAAGACAAGCTACATTCTAGCAGAACCCACATACTTCACCATTGTCACACACAGGATTCTTTGTGGTAAATACAATATGCAAAAGTTAATATGCACTTATGTGGTTTTCAAGCAAGTCAGTGAGCGAAAACCATATTTTTATGCACAAAAGTAAAAAAATACTACCAGCTGATAAAAACGCACACATAACTATACCAGGGTTCCATTGTTTTGTATTACAACAACAAAAAATAGTTTATTTTATTTATTTATTTTTTTAAAACTTTTCTGGAAGTGACAAGAGAGGTTCACATGAAAGAAGTTTAGAAAAGTAAGTAGATATTTTAACAAATTAAGCATGGCAAATAATATATATGTTTGTACCTATGGGAGTTCATTCAGAAATTAAAATGCTAAGTGGTTGTACAAGAGTGATATGAAAATGAAGCACATGATTATGGGTGGTGTTAGTAAAGAGGTTAAACAAAGCAGTTTTTTAACCTCTTAGTTGCTAGAGACTTCTGCAACACATTGCTTCGCAATCAGCTTAGCTTATGATTTATCACTGCTCTGCACCAAGAGAACTTCACAATGCATTGGAGATGTCTAATATCTAAGGGGTTAAAGAGTAAACGTTAAACATGTATTTGTCTATGTGATGTCACTGGCATATATATCAATAGTTTTGTACTCAATCACTTATCAATGACTGAATACAAAAGTAACCACAGAAATACTCTTATTTTCAATACACTGGGTTCTGGCTAAAATATCCAAAATTCACGCTTGTGGAGTTCTGTTTAAACAGGCAGCTGCCTGAACATTTTGACTATTACCTTTGATAAAGCTGCATTTTGCAGCAGTGAAATGCATAAGAGCTTCAGCAACTTTTTTTTCATAGTGTTTAATACATTTTTATTTTAATATAAAAGTTCAGCCGTCTGTTTCATCGGAACTCCACAAGTGTGACCATTGTCAGGATCAGGGCCGGTTTTCCCAATAGGCAGACGAGGCACCTGCCTAGAGCTCCAAATTTTGAGGGGCTCCTCAAATGTGCTGGCCACACCCACAATCTGAATTGTTCGGTGGGGCCAGAGCAATCTCTTTATCCTTGGATGATAGTGAGATCAACGCAGATCTCTCTAGCAACCAAGGGGTTAAAGCTTTTATGTCCTTGCTTGTTGTAGGCCAAAGGTATATTCTGTGCCAGGAAACAGTGGATGAGACTGTCGGCAAGGTCATGTGAGGAGTGGGGTATGGCCATGGGCGGAGCCAAGGGTGCCCAGATTGCCATGTCTAGGGGAGCCTGGAATGTAAATCCGGCCCTGGTCAGGATGGAGACGGGTTATTTTTCAGAGTGAGCTCTGTTGTCAGACCTGTTGGTACCATCAGTCTGCCCAGGAACCCTTTGAGTGCCAGAGGGGTATGAACGCATTGTTTTACAATGCATTGCACATCCCTCTGGCACTCAAAGGTTTAACAATTGTGAATATATTACATATATTTTACTCTCAGTTATTTTATATTAATGATGCTACACTATTGGGTGCTTTTTGTTTGTCAACTATATTTTCAACAATTTGAATGCTACAGAGGTTTTTAACTCACAGTGAAGAATTGCAAGGTACAATAAGGTACAAATATCGAATGTATCCGAATAACAAAAATTACTAAATAAAAAGTTTACCCTTTTTTTCTTAGCAGTTTCTACAATAAGTGCTTATTACAAGAAAAAATCTAAACAAAACCAAAACTGTACTTCCTCTGATGTTTAGGTCTTCAAAGCATCCACTGGTAGTCACAGAAACAGGGGTGGAATACAAGAAACGTGCGCATGCGCTGAAGGCATTTTTCCTGTGCAGATAGATATTGTGCATGTTCTAATGCAGGAAGCCATATACCGAATGCTTCTTGGAATTGCACAGGAAAAATTAGCGTTTACAACAAAACTACACAGACATATAAAATCATTTGTTAAAGCGCTTCCTGCATTTAGGTGCATTAGCTATTCCACTCAGAAGCGCTCCTAAATTCTGACCACGCCCACAAATTAAAAAAATATGCAAAGCTGTTCGCTAATCTTGCTTTTTTCATGAGCAATTCAACAAAATCATGGGCAAACCTATTCCCTGGTGGTGTTCACACTGAAAATAGCGATTGAGCATGTTTCCTGCATTCCGCCCAAGGTTCCTTATGTCGGAAAAGTGGAGCTATTTTGCAGCAAATAAAGAGCACTGAAGTTCCCATTGATTTAGATGGATCTTAACCCTTTCAGTGCCAGAGGGGTACGCAACGCATTGCATGGCAATGCGTTGCGTACCCCTCTGGCGCTGCAAGGGTTAAACCCCTTGAGTGAGGTCTCAATGCATTGTGAAGTAATGACCTGAAGCCCGCTCCGGCATTCAAGAAGTTAAGACAACTGTTTAAATTAATCTGAACTGTGCATGTTGTCTACAGTGCAGATGGTTTACTCCAGAATATCTCCACTTTCTCTCTCTTTCTTAACCCCTTAACGGTCCTGGCACGTCATGGGTAGATTTCAGTTAAGGAACCATGATGTGCCAGGACCGTCATGGAATTCAGGGCTCCCCAGGCAGCTGCACACCATTCGGGGAGCCCTGAACCGGATGCAAAAAATAAAATAAAATAAATGGTCTGTGGTCCTTAAGTGCCTGTTGGGTGCACTTGCGGCCGGTCCTTAAGGGGTTAAGGCTCTACATATTCAGTGACTGTAATGCCAGCTGATTTGTTTTTGTTTTTTTTTCCCATGGAACCCCTTGTTCTTTGTGGAACCCAGATGTTCCAGTGAACACAGTCTAAGAGCACCTGCTCTAAGGTATAGTGACAGAAAGCAACATATCGCCCACCGTGCTCTCCCCATGCAATGATAAACATACTGGAGAATTACATACAAAGACCTGGGGGGCAGATGCACTAAGGTGTAAGAAAGAGGTGAGAAAGCATAGATTACTTCTCCAGTGAGATCACTTCTCCGGTTTCTGTTATTCTATGGAGCCTATGTATTAAGATCCCCAAAGTTGGAGAAATCTTAGCGCATTGAATCCATAGATTAACATAGGACTTGGAGAACTGATATTGCAGAAGTGACCTCCACTTTATCAATCTTAGTGCCAATTATGTTATCAAAGAACACAAGACTAGTCCAAATCAAAGGTAATAGTCTTATTTTTAAAGAAAATAATACTTATTCAAATATTCAGATACATTATACGACTTCTTAGGACACATGACACAAATATATAAAGAAATATGCTGTCAGTTTGCATTTAATCCATACTTAGTAATAAAGAGGCTAATACTTTGAGTCAAATTCCCTCCAAATATTAACCAATAGGTTCCTACCACATGGTAAACACTGGGAAAGATGTATAAGATGCCTTCTTAGTGTTTAAGAATTCTTGCTAAAATTCACAATGATTTGTTATATTTGTAAAGTCAAGTTTATAGATATGTGTATCTGAGAATATTTTGAGACAATTCGCAGAAAATCTGCAAATGAGAATATTTTTTCGCATACATAGCTGTCACTATATACTTACATTAAGAACAGGTTATACCTGGTGTTAAGATATAATCACTAAAACTGCCTTTTTTGACAATATTAGAGGGGTTTTTTTTTATAAATACATTGTGACACAATTCTTATTTGGACAAGACAGTTTCAACTGACTGGAGTTAGTACTCAACGAAAATGCCTCTAAATGTTTATACACATCGTTCTGCAACAATTTTAGAGACACTTTCAGTTTTACAAATCTCCCCCTATGAGTCTATTTTCACATTTTAGGTCTAAGTCAGGGGTGGTTCTATTGGACTACAATGCCTAACATTCTCAACCAGCTGAGGATGATGGGACTTGTAGTTTGACACAGGTTGCCTGCTCCTGCTCTAATGTACTTGATTATTTTGCAAGTAAACACAGTCACCAAGAAAAGTAGTTGTAATGCATACGATGTGTATTGTTACATGTGTACTTCACAGTAGCTCAGAGAGACTGTTGTAAGAAGATGAACGGAGGCGATTTCGAGTCAAGCCAACTGCGCCATAGGTAACAAATAAAACTACCCATTGATCTAAATAGGGCTTTTTAATCCCCTTGAATACTACATATGTGTCCAAAGCATGGTGAAGCAATTAGTTGGAAAATTATCTAGTATTCAAGGAATTAAAAAAATCCTCATTTAGATCAAAGGGCATTTTCATTTGTTCACTATGGAGAGTTGGTTTGGCCCAGAATTGTCCCACTTCTTATAAGCCAGTCTTAACCATTGGAGTGCCAAAGGGGTGTCTAATGCATTGCTTTGCAATGCGCTGCATACCCCTCTGGCACTCCAAGGGTTAATTTGCACTTTGAAAGGAAACTCTTCTAAACAAAATAGAATTCACACAGCAAATAGCTACTCTGCAATCTCACGAACAGCAGTTAATCCTGGGAGTAGCAGAAGGGATGGGAGCAATCCCTGTCCCAGCACTCTAAGGGTTAACTCTTAAAGTCAGCACTGAGGTTTGCTATACACTGTTAATAGGCAAGGCCAAGAGTGGTTTGTATGGAGGTTGTAATTTCTTAGCAGAGTGTCCAGAACAAATGCCTACCAAACTTTCTATTATTTGGGTAACCCTTTGTGTGCCTGGGAGGTATCCAACTGGACCTTAAAGGGTTAAAATGTATCATCTACTGATCACAGTAGGCAAAGGCACAGCAACACATGGTACAAGTACATTTTAGATTTCTATCATGTTATTATTTATTCAGAAGGCTTTAACTGTTGACTTGAGTTTACAGACTGCACTTTGTAGGTCCTTTACTGAGCATCCAATCAAAATCTGTTGAACACAATGAGCACTCCCAGTACAGAAAGGCTGCACATTCACTGGTCAGACAGTGGTCATTTCTGTATTTTTACAAATATAGTCTATATTAGTGATTCTCAGCTTCAGTCCTCAAGGACAGGTTTTCAGGATATCCCTAATTATGTACAGGTAGATCAATCTGATGTACTAAGAAAGAGTTGTAATTCTGGAGTAAGAGACTGCACCATAGGGGCAAAAACATTTTGAGAACTTCCGCAGATTTAAAGAAGATTTAATGCATGTAGACCTGTTTAGCATTCAGAAGGTTAAAGACCCATTTACATAAAGTGAAATGTTTGCTTCTTCCCTGTAGTTCAGTTGGTTTTCCCCCAAATTACCCCACATTTACTTAGTACTTCAGCCACACTGAACTACTGATTACCTAGGAACCTATGTGTCACATCTCCTGAAATACCACTATGAATCTGCGGTGGAGGTGACAAAATGAAGTGATTTGAACCATAATATGAGTGCCAGCTTAATCAGAGTAGGCAGGATTGGGAGGAAGGACGTTGGGTAGGAAGTTGCCAGTGTTATCGAAGAACTGACCAAGACAGAGATTCAGCCTCTGTCCTAAGAGCCCTGGTAACCAACTCTGAAAACCTCTCTGAGTCTCCAGGGCAAATCACTAGAGATCTCCGGTACGTGGACTACCAACCTGTGATCATGCAGGGATATTGTAAAAATGTACATTGTTGGTGTGACACTTAGAACCACTGGCCTATATAAATGTCTTCCCAAAACATGCCTTTACTCCTAACAATTTCAAAATGCCATAGTCTAGAAAATCAACTAAATAAGTCACTACATATCTAATATTATACACTGGTGTGAACAATAGCAAACATGGTAATTCACCACAGAGATCAATTGCCAATGAGGCAGAATAGACTTAATTTTATATGTAATCGTTTCCTGTCAGTTTTATAGGGACAGAATCTCCAAAAATAAGTGGGCTTCCTTAAAATAATTATATATTGTAAGGATTTTCCTGCTTCATTCACAATTCATTACAGCTGGTAATTATTTTTTTATTTTTACTTAAAGGGATAGTAATGTTTCATAATAAAAACAGCTCTAATTAATCATCATAGTATTTGGACTTTGGAGAGTGTTATTTCAGTTCTGTCAGAGTTGTAGTTCAGGAGTAATTCAATGACAAAGTGCCCCCCTCCCACCCTTTTACTGATATAACACTAAGCAGAAGGGAGGTGCCCAGGTAGATTGCACAGAGGGACAATCTTCAATTAAGATAAGGGAAAAACCTGAAAAGCTTGTCAAGGGGGGCAGAGTTTTCATTGTTTTCATATAAAGAAGATTGTCCCCTGCTGTTATCTGTCTGGTGTTACAACCAGATTCACATCTGAGAAGAGATGGCTTACACTAGGTAAAAGGGGCGGGGAGGGGAAATTTTGCTTGTGAATATCTCTTAAACCATAAAGGTTTGAGAGATAAGACTTATATCGTTCTTCATGTTTTTTTTTAATGCCTACAAAATAAAATAAAGCTAAAACGAAGCATTACTATCCCTTTAAACTGCAATTTTCTGTTGTGATCACCAGGTGTTGATGTGGCTATCACATCCTATAGAGAGTTTCAAGTTTTCACATAGAGAGCAAAAGTAACAAATGCCCTCTGGAAACTAGTTTGTGCTGTTGCATATATATATATATATTATATATTTTTTAAGTTTGGGATATCCCTGTTACATATAGAGAACTGTAGTCTAAGACTCAGTCTCTGCCATAGAGACCATAATTAAGGAGATCGTAAAAACTGAAAATAATGTATACAGCTCCAATTAATCCTCATATTACGTGGGCCATGTAGAGCTGTATTTCAATATTTTCCGATCTGGAGTTTAACAGTAATTCAATTCTAAAGTATTCCCCTCCTACCCCTTTTACCTCCTGTATGCTATCTCCCCCAGATGTGGAACACGGTCATGCGGCCGGACAGTTTGCAGCGAGGGACAATCTTCATGCACTGAGTGTAAGGAAACTCTGCCCTCCTTGACGAAGGAGGACAGGACTTTCCTTATGCTCACTGAAGATTGTCCCTCGCTGTGTTCCATCCAATTGGCTTAGAGAGGCAGTATTACGTAGGTGAAAGGGGAGGGAGGGGGATACTTTAGAATTGAACTACTGTTGAATTAAAAATCAGAAATACTAAAATATTGCTCTACATGGCCCACGGCATATATTTCAATATTTTCCAGGCCCTCTTTCAGGCTACTCCCATGTACAAGTATAGCCTTGCATAATGCAGCCTGTTACACATTACAATTTCCCACCATTCAAGGCAAATTGCAAGGGAGTTACAGCATAGGTGATCTGCACAGCAGCCTGTTAGCCCTCGGTGCAGATTGTTCACTTGGACAGCTCAGAAGTTGGAATTGCTCAGTGAACTGCCAATAATTGTCTACCTCTTGTGGATGTCAGCCAATTATGTATGGCTGATAATCACACTAACCAGTCACCAGTCGCACCCCTCCATCACTGGGATAACTCGGGGAATGCAGGGAACCATGGGTAAGTAGAGAGTTCAACTGGAATGAGGGAACACAGTGCAGCATGGGTAAGTAGAATGGACAACTGGAAGGAGGGAACGCAGGGCGGCATGGGTAAATAAAATGGGCAACTGGAAGGAGAGAATGCAGGGCAGCATGGGTAAGTACAATGGGCAACTGGAAGGAGGGGATGCAGGGTAGCATGGGTAAGTAGAATGGACAGCAGGATGGAGGGAATGTAGGGTGGCATGGGTAAATAAAATGGACAACTAGAAGGAGGGATTGCAGGGCAGCATGTGTAAACAGAGTGGACAACTGTAAGGAGGGAATGAAGGCAGCATGGGTAAGTAGAACAGACAGTGCTGCTTCCAATATTCTCTTTGGACACAGCATCAATTTAATAAAATGTCAGAAAATGGCAACTTCCAACATCCAAAACAATATAGTGTTAGAACAGGTTATATATATATTTTTTTTTAACATTTATTAAGCCTAAATTATTTTGGCCATATTTTCAGTTTAATATTATTCTTTGCCATTTTTTGTAACTGAATGTGGATTGACTGTGATACAAAGAAAAGTAGAGCTATTCTGGGGCAACCCAGCAGCCTCTTATGGAACAAATATAAATTCTGACAGATTCTTGAAATATTAGGAGGGATGGGTGTTAAAGGCCCCATTTAACCCTTTGAGTGCCAGAGGGGTACACCCCTCTGGTACTCAAAGGGTTAATTTACCGGGAATGTTTATTTGCTTCTTATGGTGCACTTGGTTTGCTCTAGAATTTATGAATTCTCTTTGTGCATATGGTCCCAAATGTCTATGTCAGTTCTTATAACAGGAGTTTTCAACCTGTGGGCCCTATGGCTGTTGTTGGCTAGCTGCGGGGCAATTCCTGTTGGCCACCACTGATATACAGAATAGCTAAACAGCTTTAAAAGGAGGAGTAACCCCTCCTAATAACTACCCAGAAAACCCTAATGGCCCCTGGGAAGTTTGCCTTGTGCTTTTGTCCAAGAGATAAAATATCATTGAGTCCTGGATGTCATATCCATTGAAACAGATATGACAGTTTTCTAACAGCACCGCTGGATACAAACTCTGCCCACTAAACATGGTAGTGTTAGCACTTTAAGGACTGGAGGATTGTGCAACATATTGCTTCAGAATGCATTATGCATCACTTTGGTCCTTAATTAGGTTCATGCACTCTGTCTGCTTCAGTTTAAAAAAATAAATAAATAAAAAACTTGTCAACAACTGTGGTCTGTCTCTATGGACGTGACATCCAGGACTGATTGAAGATGTTATCTCTTGTGTCAAGGCACAAGGGCAAAATGTATATGGAACATTGGGATTTTCTGGCCATAATAAAGTTGGGGGTTTATTAGGATTATTTTGAACCAGCTGAAAGGAGCAGTACATTTTTATGAAAACCTATATGCTATAGAGATTTCCCTGCTAAGTAAAACAAGTGTACCCACTGCTGTCAGTTGTTTTATTCAACATTTATAACCATTAAAATAACCAGGACGTGAATTTACTGTGCTTTTACTTCCTGATAGTTCTGACAGGAAGTGACTCAACAGTTTTGATCACATTCTATGGAGAACTGTAAGTCACTCTCTTTCCTCTTCATTAGAATGTAACAGGATATCTAACTGAAATTTGACCACTAGAGGGCACTGCTAATGTAAAAACAAAAATACAGGTTTAAACTGTAATAACGCTGGAAATATGCATTTCTCAGCAGTGGGAGTACCCTTATTTTACTCAACGGGAAACGCCCTACAATATATATGTTTTCATAAAAAAAAGTTTACTGCTCCTTTAACATGTAAAAATAAATACCAGTAAAGCGTAGCACAACAACTCTGGGTGAGTTTTTTGAACTTAGACTGAGTATATGCATTTGTGAAGACCTCAAGAAAACCCTCTCAATCTGAAGGCACTTTTAAAGTGACATTTTAAGGGCTATATGCTCAAAGAAAGATGAGCAATTCTGAGACAATCCAGTTGTATCATGGGGAACATAAAAGTTTAAAAACTCCCTTTGGTGTGCGAGTTCTAGAAGAGTGTGTAACGCATTGCTTTGCACACCTCTCTGGTACTCAAAGGGTTAAATTGAGCTTTTAATGCAAAGCAATGCATTGGAGAATCTAATATTTAAGGGGTTACATTTTTATTTTTCCCTTGTAGTGCAGTTGCCGCCCCAGAATTGATCCGCTTTATCTTTGTATAAAAGTGTGCTTTTGCAATGTATGGCCTGTCCATCTAACCACAAAGTATCTCAAACAGAAATTTTATGCATCAAGGAAGTCACTGGAATCTGGCCTTGCTACAATAAAAAGATAGGATGTGACTGGCATGATATGCCTAATTATCTGGTGACAGGGTGTCCACATTTCAATACTGCCATTCAGGAACACTGCAGAGAGAAGAGCATACCACAGAGTTCTAAACACTGGAGGGAGAACCAACCATTGACACTGCTGTAACAAAAAGTGGTGCCTGTGTTGGGCTACAAGAAAATGTACATCAAGCCCAAAGCCTTAGCTTAGCATTACACTACAACAAAATTGCACTGCAGGTCCTGATTAATGTCAGTTATCAAGGCTCAGTTCTCTAGCATTTAGAGCTCTGCACAGAAGCCATTTTTCTGTAGCCCAGCAGAGATATCACTTTGTGACAGTAGTTTATGGGCCATTCTTCTTTTAGTGTTTAGACCTCAGAGTTCAAAAATTTTTATACTGGAACATTGTGCTGTCCCAGAAGGGGGCTGCCTGGGACAAAGGACAAACATTTCAAATCTGGGACTGTCCCAGGCAATCCGGGACATGTGGCCACCCTATCTGAAGACCCTTTACACTACTCCCCAGGAACCCAAAACTTTCCTATAGAAGCCACCCAATCAGTGCAGGTGTTGAACCTGCTAACTTACTGAAAATGCCTTCAAATCCTCTTTCATTTCCTGCACAATAATTATATATACACACACATTTATCCAAAGGGAAACCATCATTAAAGTGGACCTACTACCTTGAAACACATTTGCATATTTGAACTCTTCATACAAAATTTCCTATGTCATGTTAATCAAGAGGCCAGCAGATATACATTTCAGGAGAAACTGATACTTTTATTTGTGGATGTGATCTCTCAATACAGAACCATATACTAATTACGATGTCACTGCAACAAAGGTTTTATTTGCAAACTTCTCCATAGACTTCAGAATTAATCTGATACATAAAAACAGTGATAACCTTCATCAGTAACAATGTAACTTAGACCTAAATTAGCACACAGCACTACAGTGAGTGATCACTTTCCAGAAATAAAAGCACAAATAGGCCTTAACCCTTTGAGTGCCAGATGGGTATGCAACGCATTGCAAAGCAATGCGTTGCATACCCATCTGGCACTCAAAGGGTTAAACTATACTTCTGTTGGCATGGTGTCTAACTTGGTGCATAGGCATTTATGAGTGAAGATTTCCAATATGTAAATTTACACTTTAAATGCACTTTCACATCCAATTTACCTTTATTACAGCCTTGTAATTTAGTACTGTATCATAATTGTGCCAGAAATCTGCACTGGACTGTTCTGACTGCTTTTATTGTGTTTACTATTATTTCAGCTACTACACTAAAAATTAAAAAATGCCATGTCTAGAAAATACTGTATGTAAAAATCAACACTAGATAAGCCAATGCAGCCATGATCCTATGGGTCTTCCACACAGAGATCAATTTCTAATGAGTGACAGAGGAGTAAGGTCTGCCATAAAGTATCACCAGATTGCTGTTTTTTTTTTGTTTTGTTTTTTGATTAGGAGAAATCAGTCAGATTCAAGTCACATGGTTAATGAAAATAAGGTTATACAAGTAGAAGAAAAATAGTATAGCTTAACCCTTTGAGTGCCAGCAGGTAAAAAAAACACACAAAAAAACAGGAAATAACCATGATTACAACCCTGCACTAAATTACAGGCACAAACACATTTTCATGATAGTTTCCCTTTAAACTGCAGATTCTTATCGGTCCTTTACCCTATAACTTGCACTTACTCAAACCTTGTATTGCTAGTAAATAAATTAATTTATTTCTGTTTTGGAAAATATATATTTTAAAATATTTTTTCCAGAGTGCAACACAAATGGAGGGGGGAGAGAGAGAGTAATTTTCTCATATAGGATTTGACATAAATTGTTAACCCTTTGAGTGCCAGAGGGGTATGCACGTATAGGGTTAATTTCTCTTCTCAAGCCACATGTGTTGAAAATGATGAAAATGAATATGATTACAATCTCTGCATGTACTGTTATCATGTTATCAGTGAATACCTTATTTCAGGGATGGGCAACCTGCTTCGCTTTGTAGTCCATTAACAACTGGAGGAAGGCAGATTGCCCACTCCTAATGTAGTTCCTTGACAGTCAAAGGGTAGCATGCAATACACTGCAAATATATGGAGACTGACATACTAAGAACTGGAGTGATTCTGGAGCAAACCATCTGCACCCAATTAAAAATACAATTGATTTAAATTGGATTTTAACCCCATGAATACCAAATAACTCACTAATGAATTGCCTCTCAATGTAATGGAGATCTTCCAAGCATTTGATGAATTAAAATGTCCATTTAATTCACTCAGAATGTGGAGAATCTTCATTATTGGTTCACTTCAGAATTGTTCCAATTCTCATAGGTCCAGTGTGAACAACAAAAGAAGCCACCCCAGTGGGTCAACATTTTTACACAACTGATCACAGCACTGAAGATCTCAAAGTGACTGTACTGATGAGATATGTTAGGAGACAGAAAGATCTGGGAGTATAAACTGATAACAAAGTTTAACACTCTTAACTGTGGCATGAACTGTGCCAAGGATTTTATGTCACATTATCCCACACAAACATTTTTTGGGCCTTTTGGGTGCCAGAGAAGTGCGCAATGCATTGTAAGTGATGAGTTGTGCACCATCTGGCGCTCGGAGGGTTAACCCATACATTCCATAGACTCAGCAATTTTTTTTTTTTTTGCTGTAGTCAGAAACTCTAAACACACTTAATTTACTGGAGCTATTCACACATCAAAAGGGGTAAAAATCTTGTACCACTTGGCCAGCTACAAAGAGATGCCGATACTGGAGCCTGCAGATGATTTACACAGAAAATGGTGATAAGAAATTCACTTCCAGTGTAATTTAAATGTGAAAAACCATTTGCATGAGTGTATAACCTGTCACATTTTTTTGTATTCATCCTTCTTTCTAAATACACCTGAAGAAGAGACCTAAGTTGTCTTGACAGCTTGCATTCTAAAGCTACTCAGCCAATAAAGGTATCACTTTTATTCTACCAACCTCCTGCACTTCTATGTCTAACACGGTACCACCTTTTACCTAGAATTCTTTTTTAGTACATTAGCCTAAACACGTTGAGAGAAAGGGTTAACCCCTTGGATGCTGGGCATATCTTCATCTCAATACATTGGGAGACATCTCTAGCATCCAAGGGGTTAACCCTCTGAGTGCCAAAGGGGTACAAAATGCATTGCGTACCCCTCTGGCACTCAAAGGGTTAAACTGACTGGTAATATTAGCAGATACTCACATTATACAGTATACTTTGCACAGTATTTTTTGTACACAATTTTCCATCTATTGATTTTCATCTCTGCAATTAAAATGAGAACTCATGAAAATTGTCAATAACATAGGAACTAGTAATAATGAATTGGAGTGATAAATGTTTCAGTTGAGGAAAATTTGAGGTACATCAGGAGATAAATTATTTTCCCTGGATGGGTCTACCTAAGTGACTTAAAAACAAGATTTGAGCCCATAATTTAAGTATTATCAAACTAAGGTTACATAATAACTGCATTTTATTAAAACAGGGGTAGGCAACCTTTGGCAATTATGCTGTTGACAACTACATCTCCCATGATCGCTGGTTGGGGATCATGGGAGTTGTAGTCGCTAGCAGCCGGAGTGCCAAAGGTTGGCCTACTGTTGCATTAGAAAGTGGAATTCACACGCTACTTATTTCTTGTTTTGAGTGAAAAATGCCAAATCAAAATCCAATTAAATGCAGAAGAAATTCTTTAAAAGTTCTGGTTGGTTTAAAGGACTGTGATCTAATCAATCGCTCAGGTACTCAATCCACTTGGCGACAAGTGGTCTGGAACATAATCTAATCTCGAGGTTCATTATGATGCCTGAACTCCGGCACACAAACTACTACCAGTTTGGTGTATTATGTTCATACCAAATGTACTTGTTCAATCCACTCCTCATTCGCAGTTTCAGGAGTTCTACTTATTTCTTCAGAACGGTTCATACTGCTTAGAAAATGACCCGCGTGATCATCACTTTGTGACACAACTTCAGCCAGGGGTACATTCTCCTCCAAAGTGCTTTCTTCTGTTCGGATTTCCCGGTCTTCATTAATTAGTGCATCCTGAAAAAGTGCATGTTCCTCTGCCAGACTCTGTGATACTTCTTGGAGCGTGGAACATGGTAGTTGTTCAATTACACTCTGTGGCTGTAAATCTACATCTGTTTCTGAAGTAGCAGAAGGTATTAGGGCAATGCTCTGAGGATTCATGTCATGAAACCATGACATTATATTGCCAAGAAGATTTTCATTTGTGTTTGGGTCTTGACTAGAAGTATCAAGGTCGCTAGATGTTGAACATAATCCACCCTGCGAATCACCAAAAGGGTGTGAAAGAAGACGATCCGTTGCATATGGATCACTACTGGCTCCAAGTCGGACTAAGCTTTCTCCAAGTTCTAACAGTTCAGAGCTACTTAAAGCAGACCTTGGGTTTTCTATGCTTATTGGTGCCGGGTCAAGTCTTGTGGGTAAAGATGAGCCTATGGCACCTAAAGATGCTTCATTGTTGAGAAACTCTCTTGTTTCTTCATCAACCGCAAGTCCAGACTCCTGTAAAGATAACTGGATTGCCAGTAGAATGTTTGGATCATCTTCATCCAAGGAACTCAAGGCCTGGAAAGAAAAAAAAAAAAATAAAAAAAAAAAAAATCAGTCAATGAATAGATGATTACATCAGAGGAATAAATTGCTTTAATTGTTTAATTAACTGGTGAAAGCAGTAAATATGAAACATGTATTTGTTGATCCCCAAGTTAAAGAAATAATAATGTTTTCCACAAAAATAAATAAATAAAAATTGTAGGTCTTTACTGCTGAGAAATACAAGGGTGCTAATACCGCAGATATATTTTTATTCAAATATATTGATGTTCATAAAAATGCCTTCCACCAAATAGTGGCCACATTTGTAGAATATTTTGATTAATGAAGAAAAAAAAAAAAAGACAAGACAAGAAAACAAGCAATCTTGTGCCCGTAATGACTTTTGAATGAAAGCTCCATTGTACCAAGTACCATTGTTTTAATCAGAAGGAAAATCCTAACGATAAAATAGGATTTTAGTCTTACCTGTTAAATCCTTTTCACTTAGTCCATACAGGTCACTGGTACTTCTGGGAGGCGATTCGCCCCTTTAATAGGCAGGAACAATTATGCAAATGATTGCAGGGGGCAGAGCCTCCCCTCCTACTTAAGCCACCTTCAGGCCAGAGCCACTAGATTGATTTGAGACCCTAAAACTGACCCCAGGTAAGCAAGAAGAAAGACTCCTGTGAGCATGCCCCAAAGGTCTCCCACTGAATGCCACAGGAGAGCCAGGTCTGGTCCCTTGACAGGGTGGGAGACCAGTGACCTGTATGGACTAAGTGAAAAGGATTTAACAGGTAAGACTAAAATCCGATTTTCACTGTCGTCCAATACAGGTCACTGGTACTTCTGGGATGTACAAACATTGAGCTGATCCAGAGGTGGGAATAAGGCAAGGACCAGAACAAGGCCCAAGTCATAAAAACTGCTATGAACCAGTTAATAACATAGCCCAAACTGTAAGTGTCAACGGACACCAATCAAGGGAACAAACCCTGAACTAACACAGCACACTGAACTAGAGCCAACAGGGCTCAACAGTAAGGAAGCACTAAGGATCACAGACCGGAAGACCTACACAGGCAAAACTGCCTCCAGGACCTTCCTTCCAAAACTGGCGTCAGCCGAAGCCAGTACATCAACTCGATAGTGCTTAGAAAAAGTGTGCACAGAGGACCAAGTGGCCGCTCTGCACAGTTGATCAGCAGATGCCTGATTCTTGTAGGCCCAAGAGGCCCCAATAGATCTGGTGGAATGGGCAGTCACCCTGAAGGGAACATGCTTATTCCGCAACTTATAGGCTTCACGAATAGTAGCCTTAATCCAAGAGGCAATGGTAACTTTGGAAGCCGGTCTCCCTGCCCTAGGCCCCTCAGGAATGACGAATAGAGCGTCAGACTTCCTGATAGCCTCGGTGCGATGAACATAAAACTTGAGGCAACGCACTACATCCAACAAATGGAGATCTCGTTCCTTGTCAGGTGAAGGATTAGGGCAGAAAGAGGGAACCACAATCTCCTGATTGATGTGAAACTCAGACACAACCTTGGGTAAGAATTCCTTGGTAGTGCGAAGCACAACCTTATCCTTGTGGAACACCAGGTAAGGAGGTTTACAAGACAGAGCTTGTAACTCTGCTACCCGGCGAACTGAAACAATAGCCAAAAGGAAGGCCATCTTCCAAGTCAAGAGACGTAATGGAATGGAAGCCAAGGATTCAAACGGGGGTCGCTGGAGAACTCCCAGCACCAAATTGAGGTCCCACTGGGGATCAGGACTCTTGAAGGCAGGTCGAACATGAGTCACACCTTGGAAGAAAACTTTCACATCAGGAAGGATAGCAATCCTTTCCTGGAAAAACACAGACAAGGCAGAAGTCTGAACTTTGAGGGAACTCAAACAGAGTCCCTTATCAACACCGTCCTGCAAGAAGGCTAGGACAGTGGGAAGATGAAAATCAAGGGAGAATTTCTTCTCAGAGCACCATGCCACGAAGGTTGACCAAATGCGATGATAGATCTTGGAGGACACAGGCTTATGAGCACTGAGCATAGTCGACACCACAGAAGGAGAAAATCCCTTCTTTGCTAGAATCGAGGATTCAACCGCCATGCCATCAAATGGAGAGAGTGAACATCCTCCTTCCACAGATATCCCTGAAGAAGTAGGTCCGGACGGGCAGGAAGTGGGAACGGATCCGCCACTGACATGGCCCATCAACTCCGGATACCAGGACTGGCGAGGCCAGTTTGGAGCGATCAGGATAACAGGACAATGCTCTCGCTTCAGTTTCTGGATGACTCTGATCAATAAAGGAAGAGGAGGGAAGATGTAAGCCAGAGAAAAATCCCAAGGAATCGATAAGGCATCCACTGCCAGAGCAAGGGAGTCCCTCCGCCGGGAGCAAAACACCGGAACCTTCCTGTTGTGTCTGGAGGCCATCAGGTCCACCTCCGGCATCCCCCACCTCTGGGTGAGCAAGTGAAACACCTCTGGATGAAGAGCCCATTCTCCGCTGTCGACGGTATGATGACTGAGGAAGTCCGCCATGACGTTGTCCATGCCTGGAATGTGAATTGCAGAAATGACAGGCACGTGTTCTTCTGCCCAAGACAAAATATCCTTGACCTCCAACCAGGCGGTGCCGCTTCTTGTGCCGCCTTGCCTGTTGATGTAAGCCACCGCAGTGGCGTTGTCGGATTCCACTCTGATTGGAAGACCGGTCAGTTGAGATTCCCAGTGTCTCAGGGCAAGCCGGACGGCATGTAGTTCCAGAACATTGATGGAGAGAAGAGATTCTTCCAGACCCCATTTCCCCTGAGCACTGAAGCGACCCAACACAGCACCCCAGCCCCGAAGGCTGGCATCCGTTGTGATCGTGGTCCAACAAGGAACTTGAAAGTATCTCCCTTTCAGGAGATGGGAGAGATCCAACCACCAGTGCAGACTCGATTCCACATGAGGAGGTAGAGAGACTGACAGATGCTGATGATCTGGATGATTCTTGCACGTCTGGATCACAAATCTCTGAAGTTCCCTGGAGTGGGCCATGGCAAATGGTACCGCTTCGATCGTCCCCACCAGGGACGACAACTTTGTTACCGGCACTAGGTCCAGTTCCAGAATCCCCGCCACTCGGATGGATATCTGATGAGCCACATCCACCGGCAGAAACACCATGCATTGGCGAGTGTCGAACAGGAGACCCAGGAACAGAAGCCTCTGAGATGGGACCAAGTCCGACTTGTCCAGATTCAGGATCCAGCCATGGCGGGTCAGAGTGTGGATACACTTCTGCAATTGCTGGTGAAGAAGCTCCGCCGAGGAAGCTTTGAGGAGGAGATCGTCCATGTAGGGGGTCACCCTGACCCCGTCCTGATGAAGCACAGCTATCAATGAGCCCAACACTCTCTGGAAGACCTGAGGAGCTGAAGTCAGCCCAAAGGGGAGAGCTGAAAACTGAAAGTGTCCCCTGTGGCAGGCAATCCTGAGATACCGCCTGCTCTCTGGATGAATAGGGATGTGAAGATAAGCATCCTGAAGGTCCAGGGAGGCAAGGAACTCCCCTGGAGAGCCCCCTGTACCTGAGAGGGAAAGAGTTGAAGAGTGGATCTGAGATCCCTAGTGGCAGCTTTAAACTCCCTCACCCAAGATGGCTCAATAGCATGGCTGGGAAGCCCAGGGTTGCTATCTTGACCAGTGCAGTTAGGGCATAGATCCCCCACATTATCGCTAGATAGCCCAATGTGACAAGAGGAGCAAAACGCCATGGGGGGAGCGGACCCCCCATCCTCCTTAGACTTGGGTCTAGCCCCTAGCTCCAGTGAAGTAGACATGCTCACAGCGTCAATATACCCCACTTTAAACTCTATCACCCAGAAAAAGTGTGGAAGATTAAAGTTTCACCCCAGAAATGCCTAAATTCGGACTTATCTGGCCAGCGAAGGGTTGATCTGTTGAGGGGAGAGAAGGCTCGGTCCCTGCGTAGTGTACTCGCTGAGGAAGAGCTCCACAAAATGGCGGCCGTCAGGATAGCCAATCAGAAACGAGCGTGAACCGGGCGCTCATGGGAAATGTAGTTTTCCCCATACAAGTACCCCAAACAGTGCCCGAAGCCCCACTGAACACCCCACACTAATGAAACACATACCGGATGATAGAGCAAGAGCCTAGCAGTAAAATGAGGCCTCTCTGGAGTTGCTGTGACAAGCGGTTCCAGAGATACGTCCCACACTGTGAAATCTCATAGAGAGTAAAGGAGCCATAGCGTCTGAGCGGGAAAGCCGCGCTTAAAGGCGCGGAACACCAATTTTAATAAAGTTTAACAAAACAGTAAAAAGTGCCCAAACATACATTAAATACATAAATAAACACTATTTAAGGCTCCAAACCCAGAGAATACCACAGAAACTGCATTAAAACATTGAATGCAATAAAAACACCCTATGAGTGCTGGAGTGCAAAGCAAACTCCCAAATACAAGCCCAGCAAAGGGACACTGTGGGGACAAGTGGACCTTCAGCACTCAATGGGTGACTCACCTTCCCTGCAGGACTTCTGTCTTCAGGTGACCATGATGAAGAAGGAATAAACCAGAGGTAAATTCCCCAATAGGGAAGCTGCTTAACTCAAGCTGTTCCCTCTTCAGGGCATAAGGTCCACAGAAAATCCCTGGAAGCTGCACCAGCCACTTTAAAGAGGGCAATTCACAGCCATGGTCACCCTCCTAATGGTGGTATTCCATATTTGAATAAAAAAAATAACAAAATACTAAGTTGAATGCATAGATGTTCTCTACCTGGTGTGCAATGCACCCAGGAACAAATCAATCTAGTGGCTCTGGACTGAAGGTGGCTTAAGTAGGAGGGGAGGCTCCGCCCCCTGCAATCATTTGCATAATTGTTCCTGCCTATTAAAGGGGCGAATCGCCTCCCAGAAGTACCAGTGACCTGTATTGGACGACAGTGAAATGTATTTTTCTTCTGTGTTTACTTCACAGCAGTAGAATTAGCATTGTCTCCTCACCCCAGCTAATAGGACCAATCCAAACTCTTTAAAAGCTCCCTCTTGATTTGGCTATCTCAGTTAAAGCAAAAGTTTCAGCATAGGTAAAGTCGCCGTTCAATAATTAGGCAGGTTGCGACTAGCTTAATAATAGTTCTCTTACATCTTAGAATTTCTCCTTTCTAAAGAAATCCTTACTCTTCCAAAACTGGAAGCCAGGCATCAGCGTAGACATCTTGTCTGTGTGCCTGCGCTATCAGTCCCGGTCTCCATATTGCACTGTGCCACAAGGTAACTGCAAGGGACTGGCGGTACAGGCGCGTAGACTGCACTAACCTGGCCGTCAGTCTCAGAAGATTAAATATTTCTTTAGAATGGTGTAATTCTAAGAGGTAGGAGAACTATTATTAAGCTAGTCACCACCTGCCTAATTATTGCAAGGCAACTTTACCTATGCTGAAAGTTCCGCTTTGAGTTTGGTTCTACCTAGCTGGTGGAAGGAAGAAGGCATTCTCCCAGAAAGATTTATTTATGATTTTCCAGCTTCACATTGGACCGCATCTTGATGCCATCCCCATGTCTCTTTCCCCATGGTGACCTTTATATATTCTCCCTAACCCCATTAATGGTGATGTTTGTGTGCTAAGAGTACTCTTACCTCCATTCCAACGGAGATGTGGGCACATTTTTTTTTTTTTCTTTTTTCCTCCTTGTGTTGCGGGCGCTTCCATTTTTTATTAAAAAATTATAACACCTCAAACTTTAATTTTTTAGGTGCAATATCATAGTGGCCTGAATATTTACAGCGGCGCTGTTGCTACACCATCCTATGGACTGCTCTGGTCCGTAGACCATAAATCTCCATAGGATGGTGTAGCAACAGCGCCACTGTAAATTTTCAAGTTTGAGCTGTTGTAATTTTTTAATAAAATATCTCTCAGCAGTGAGAGTACCCTTGTTTTCCTCAGGGGGATAAATCCTACAACATATCTTTTTTTACATTTTAAGTATTACTATGCCTTTAAGCAATTTTCCCCTCCCTTCTGGTAACACTTGTGTATGTCCCATTCTACTGCCGTGGAGGGACACAGAAGAAATAGAAATATTGGTGAGTAAATCTCCTCCTTTTCCCATAACAAAATATTACCAAGCATTTCATTGTATAACATGAATGGAAAACCAGCAGTCTTTCAGCTGTTTTTGAATCTTCAGCCATATTTTGGTATTGTACTTCAGTTACAGCAGTTTGCACACTTCTGGTTTAGAAGAAAGACTAACAAGGTGTAAGAATTCCTATTCCACGAACAGTTTTGTGATCAGGATTTCCCTTCAAGACGTATAATTATTTCATGCTAGTGAAAAAAAGGTATTATTTGTATTGTGTGTGCTCAGTGTGAAACAGATAATATGTTAATTGCAGATTTTGCTTTTTCTTATGTATAAATACAGATTCTCACACACATTTTATATATTATATAGTGTTCTGTTGGGAGATGCATTATTCAAAAGGTATTGCAACTCAAACATGCATTTTTTTCTCTGGTGGTCTTTGGAGCACTTCTGATCATCACTAGTTTTCAATAGAAAACAATAGCAAAAGTGTCACCTTTTGGAGACTAATCGGTATAAAAAGCATCTCACAGAAATAGGCGTGTACCCTTGTGTGACTCAGGAGGAAAACAATGTAATATAAGTTTTCTTTTTCGTTCTAAAACCTGACTACCTGACTATTAACCCTTTTATAAAAACAAACCGGAGTTATTTTTGAGTAAACCAACCTCACCATCATCATATGGGACAAATACAAATTCATAAATTCAGACGCACTTGGATATTTTTAACCCTTTGAATGCATTGCGAAGACCTCTCTAGCAATCAATGGATTAAATCCCAATTTAACATAACAGGAATTTTTATCTGTCCCCTGTGGTGAAGTTGGTTTACTCCAGAACAACTCCAGTTTGCTTTTTATAAATCTGGGACTTTGATTCTAGAGAGGTCTTTAACAAATTAAGGACCGGCTGCACGGAGGGAAGTTAAAGGGTTAGCAATGCCGCTATATAAAAAAAATTCATATTGCAGCTATCAGAAAAATAAACTAAACGACCCCAGTCCCATCTCTCAAAACCTTTATGGTTTGAGAGATATAGGAGGCTAAAGTTACCCCCTCCCACCGTTTTCCCTGATGTCAGCTGTAAGCTGACAGCAGGAGATGCATGTTGGCCGACTCGAGGTGGCTCTTCAGCAGAACCGAAATAGCGCAACGTAAAAAGAAAGACTTCATTGGAACGGTCTACAAAGTGTGCCTGGTTTGCAGGCAGACTTTGTAGACCGATCCAATGAAGTATTTCTTTTTACATTACGTTTTCTCGGCTCTACTGAAGAGCCGACTGCTTGTCCCAGAACCAGGATCTCCTGCCATCAGCTTATAGCTTATATAGTTTATGGCAATAAAACCAGCCCTAGATTATCCCTTGCAATAGAATCCAGTTGTTGAAATTGCAATTTGACAAAAAAAAAAACATGAAGAACGATATAGTCTCATCTCTCAAACCTTTATGGTTTGAGAGATATTCACAAGCAAAGTTTCCCCTCACTGACCAAAACTGTCAAGTCTGCCATCTAGCTGTCAGAGTTGGAATCTGGTCTGCGGACCGGCCGTGGCTCTACAGCAGAGCCGAGATCACTAGATATAAGAAGAACTACTTCATTGAAATGGTATACAAAGTGTGCCTGGTTTGCAAGCACACTTTGTATACCGTTCCAATGAACTAGTTATTTTTATATCTTGCGATCTCGGCCCTGCTGAAGAACTGCCGGATGGTCTGCAGACCAGATTCCAAATCTGACAGCTAGATGGCAGACTTGACCATTTTGGTCAGTGAGGGGAAACTTTGCTTGTGAATCTCTCTCAAATCATAAAGGTTTGAGAGATGAGACTTATATCGTTCTTCATGTTTTTTTAATACCTACAAAATAAAATAAAATAAAAAAAAAAGATAAAATGAAGTAATACTATTACTTTAAGATTTCGAAAAATTACAACTGGCAAATAAAAAAAGCCTGATCAGCACTATTGCCAAACTTGTAATAAATCTCCCTTAACCTCCTGAGGGTCAGAGAGGTAACCAATGCATTGCTCTGCAATGCGTTAGTCACCCCTCTGGCACTCACAGAGTTACTGTCAATGGTCTAGCAAGAGAGGAGGACTAGTGACTGCTCACCTGTGTACAGTGCATTCCTTTACGCCTGTTTAGGAGCAGGTAGGGAAAGATGGAAATGGAAAGGAGAAGGGAATACAGCAGAGGAAAGATACCTGGAGAGAGTCCTGGTTTTCAGAGCGACTGACAGGGGTATAGTCATGTAGTGGAGATCTGTGCAGAATACTGATAGAAGCAGAACTCACCATGGAGGTGCCATGTCTTCTGCTACCACCAGCCTCATGGGAATCTGGGAACAGGAAACAAAGTAAATTATATTAAAAACAATTCATGTAACCAATAGTTTCCTGTAACAAGGAAAAGCATCACTGGGACATGCAGGATAGGATTACATTGGAGGAGACACTGGGAAAACCACACAAGATATCCTTAGCTCAACCCATTGCTACATTCACTCCTTAGCTTACCCACAGCCCCATTCACTGTTGCCTGGAAAATAAAATACCTATATGTATAAAATACCTATATGTAATAAGATCGAAACACAAATGCTAGAGATGGACTGGCCTGGCCACTCCACAGTCTGAGCTCATGCTGGACTGGCTGTGCCCACATTCTGAGCTCATGATGGACTGACCACGCCCACATTCTGAGATCACGCTGGAATGGCCACACCCACATTCTGAGCTCACGCTGCACTGTCCCGCCCACATTCTGAGCTCGTGCTTTAGTAAGTTTCTTACACCTGCCTAATGAAAATCCAGCCCTGTGGACATGTAAATTACTTTGTGTCCACTATTGCAGAATGTCGCATTATAAGACAAAAGTGGAACATTACTGGGACAAACCAAGTGCACCTAGGTTATGATTACAAATCCACATTGATTTAAATCGGAATTTTAACGCTGAATGCTAGAGAGTTCTCCCAGACACTGGCAAGCAATAAACTGGAGCCCTTTTTCTTAAGAGGTATCCAACGCATTGCCCTGAATATCTCTTTGGCAGTCAAAAGGGCTAAATCAATGGGAGATCATTTGTTCCATATGGTGTCGTTACTTTTCCCCAGTATTTATCAACCGTTACTTTGTATATATGGAGTGGTGGTCTTTATTTTATTCACAGGGGATACAATTCTCTAAAGGGATAGTAATGTTTAAATGTAAGTTTAATATTGTAGGCATTAAAAAAATAAGTACAATGATGTAAGTCTTATCTCTCAAACCTTTATGGTTTTAGAGATATAACTTGCTAAAGTTCCCCCCTCCAGGCTGTTTCAGACAAATCAGCGCTCTATGGGACAGCAGCAAATTCCGGTCATTTGACTGGCTGTTGGCTCTTCAGCAGAGCTGAAATTGCACTATTTAGAAATAAATACTTCATTGGAACAGTCTACAAAGTGTGCCGGTTTGCAAGCACATTTTGTAGACCGTTCCAGTGAAGTTTTATTTCTAAATAGTGCGATTTCAGCTCTGCTGAAGAGCTGCCGGCTGGTCCCTGGACCGGAATCTCCTGTTGTCAGCTAGATGGCACACTTGTCTGAAACAGCCTGGGGGGGAACTTTAGCAAGTTATCTCTCTCAAATCATAAAGGTTTGAGAGATAAGACTTACATCATTTTACTTCTTTTATTAATGCCTAAAATAGTAAATAAACTTAAATTTAAACATTAATATCCCTTTAAATGGTATAATTCAGCTTCACAATAAAAATAAAATAAGCAAGCCAGCTTGGAGAGGCAGTCACACATTGCCTGCTGCTTTGGCAAGGACAGAAATGATAATGTCCTCTGCCACATGTCTGGCACATATACACAATCCTACAAGTGCAGTTACTTCTTCCCTCACTCAGGCTATCCTTCTAGTTTTGCAGTCCTATAGAAATAATTCCAATAAATACCTCTCTATTTCTATAGCCAAATTAATTTCACTTACTCCAAGGATTAGAACTCTGGATCCCAGTAGCAAGATGTTGCATAGCCCTCTGACACTCGAAGAGTTAATGCGGCTTGTGTGCAATTTTTTTATTTTGTCACAAAAAAATAAAATATGACAAACTGTAACTATTTTAATTTACTGTGCTGGTTTCCATACAGATCAGTTTTACTCCATAGTGACATTTTCTGGGATATGCTGGCTTCTGTGATTACTACACAGTTTGGACTTTTTATGTTATGTGACCTGTAACATACACAGCTTTTAGTCTCACTAACTCTTTAAAGACTAGAGGGATTACTAACGTGTTGTTTTTCAATGTGTTGTGCAACTCTTTGGACCTCCAAAGGTTAATCGTATCAATTAAAATTGCCTATACCTTGTGCCTTTTGGCTTTCAATCAGATTAATGCTTCTAGAAAAGTTTGATTTAGTAGTCAGATACAGCCTGCATAATGAATTCCTCACCTCTCTCCACCATCTTATCTTGCTAGAACCAAGAATTCCACCATAGGGCTGGAATACATTAATGGTGAGAATAATAATGCAATTCCTTTCAAAATGGAGGATCCCACTGAGGGGAGGATTTGGAAAAGGTGACAAGTCCTCTTTCACCAAAGATTATTTTACATTTTCCTCCAGCACAGGATTGGGAATTTCGAGTGTTATGGATCAGTGCATAATGACAAAGAAAGGATTTGTATCTTAGGAGTCTCTTGCAAGGCACCCAAAGCAACCTTAGCTCCACCCACAGCCAAACTCCTTACTTGACTCCACTCCTACCCGCATCTACAGTTGCCTAGCACAGAAAACATCAGTAGCCTACAACACACAAGCACAAAAAATGTTAACCCACTGGATTCTAGAGTAGTCTCCAGCACATTGTGAAGTGTCTGTTGCAGAGGTGTTGGGATTGCTCTAGTCTAGCCACGTATACACAACTCAAAACAACTTAGGCAACTCTCAAACCTTGGCACTCATGGCAGTTGCTTACTTTTTCCTAATGGGAAATCCAGATATGACCGAGTGTGTGTCATTTACAAAACTAATGGTAAGTTAGCTCCCCGTTTTAGGGGCTAACACTTTCAGGATGAATAAGAATAATTGCCTGTGCAATCATACACTGAACCAACTTCCTACCTGTCTTTTTGCATAACTACTTGTCCTACACACTGATCAAAATTGATCATCAGCTCCAGGTAAACATAAGCAACTGCCTGATCATTCCAGGGGAGTAACTAGAACTTACTGGGAACACCTCCATGGCCTGGAGAAAATCTGAATAATACCGACCAACATAGACCTTATTTAAAATTCAGGGGCAATTTTGAATCATGGACTGACACAGACCCAAGGTGCAATTCACCACTGGGGATCTCAGGTCCTTGCATAATGTGAAAATAATTTGTTTGCACTACCAGGGAGCTGCTGCATCATAATTTATAACCAACATGGTAACAGTTAACCCTTTTAATGCCACATGGCGTCCATTACGTTGCTTTGCAACGTGTTGGACATCTCAATGTTGTTCATAAAGTTACTGAAAAAAAAGGAAAGGGGCTCACTAACGCTATTCTTATCTAATTGGCTGGCAGCAGCCATGTGTGTGGATGATGTCAGTTGCTGCCAGGAAAACTGTCTGATTGTAAAAGGGGTCATGATAATGCAGAGCCAATGGGTCCATAACAACTCCACCCTTATAGTTATGCCAATGTAGAATCCTTTCCTAAAAGGATATACTTTTAATATAACATAGTGCAGGAAATCAGTGCTAGTAACGCTCGGCAGTACTATCACATTTGCTCTTGTAGATGCACTGCTCTGGCTTACCAGAAATACATACCAAATGGGGGCTAATATGCAGGGAAATGTTAATGGTGAAAACGAAGTGCAAGAGTGAGTAGCAATATACAGCTCCCCAGCTATTTATGGACTACACATTTCTTCATTCTCAGCTTACTGAGGGTTATGGGAGTTGTAGTCTAACAGCTGGTGAGCCACATGACTCCCTAATTCTGCTATACTACTATCTGTAAAAGGAGATTCTGGCTGCTTTGAAGGATAAGTGGTTGCAGACACTATATATAAGGCAAGGCAGAGCAATTATGGGACAAACCATCTGTACCATAAGGGAGAAATAAAAATGACCATTTATTTAACTTGAGCTATCCCCTTAAATAGTACAGAGATCTCCAGTGCCATGCAGAGTAACACACTGGAGACCTTTCTTCCATTCAAGGTGTTAAAAGCTCTAATTAAATAAACTGGGATTGCTTTAACCCCTTAAGGACTGGCGTGCATGACTGGCAGTAAAGGACCATGGAGCTTTTTATTTGTGTGATCTTATTTAGGACTTCCTGAATGGCATGCAGCTGCGCGGGGAGCCCTGAAATCCATGATGTGCCAGGAAATCCATGATGTGACGGTCCCGGCATGTCATGAGTCCTTAAGGGGTTAATTATTATTTGTCTGCTATGATGCAAGCTTGTACTCCAAGCAGCCAGACTTCTCCCTGTCCAGATACTACAGAGCAGGGGTGTGACATCGAGTGGTTCACCAGTTGTTAGACTACATGTATGTGCAATACATATAAAAATTAACCCTTTGAGTACAGATAGATCACCCATGCATTTAATTTACAGTTAAAAACCAAAAAAGTTAGAAAAAAATAAAGTGTGTGTATATACGTATGTGTTTGAATTTGCGCTTTATATAGAAAATACAAGTATATCAAGAACATATTTTTAATGCACGTGCATGAGATCTGTGTCTTACAATCAGGAAACATAGGCCCATAGTTATAAAGACAAACTGGAGTTATTCTGGTGAAAACTAACTGCACCATACGGGACAAATAAAAAAATCCTAAATTGCTATGCACTTTTTAAACCCTTGAATGCCAGAGAGATCTCCAATGCACTGGCAATGCTTTCAATGGATTAAAAGCCCCATTTAATGTAAAAAAAAATTCCTTATGGTGCAGTTGGTTTACTCCAGAATAATTCCAGTTTGTCTTTATAACTGTGGGCCGCTGAGTGTAGGCACTTCAATACTGGCCATGTAGTCAGTCACTGGGCAATAATTCCTCAGAGGGGGACCTGATCTTAAAATTTTGCACTGGGGTCCAATGGTTTCTAGGTACACCTTAGGAAATTATCTGCTTAGAAATGATCATTTGCATTCGTTTAATTGCAACTTTGTATAAACTAAACAAAACAAATGTTGGTTTTGCTGCACAGGAACATAGTTGTTTACACCTCTAGCACACAATGGGTGAATAAACCACAATTCAGAATATACCTAATGCATGGTCACTGTGATCATCCGGGTCTGGGGTATTGCTCCTCACACTGTGCATGTCCCCTCTGCGTCGCTGTCTGTGTCTTCTCCGGTACTGGAATTCTGCATATTCCTGTATTCGTTGAAGGGAGGAGCTATAGTTATTAATACTAGGGTAGTAGTGGGCAATGCAAAGGCCTCCAGGTGCTGCCAGACTACAACGCTCATCATTCCCTGTCTGCCAATTCCTGTATTGGGCTTTGGAAGATCATTACCATCAACACAATGTGATGCTGAGCTAATAAGACTGTATCTCATTGGGAGGTTTTTAAAGGCAAAATGTACCCTAGAAATAAGCAGCTCCTCATTTGCAAGATACACTGACATCACAAAGTAGATAACTTTCATACAGAAGTCAGGTATATCTATTTACTTGCATTGTGTATACAATTTCCTCTATGTAGTGATCTCTGCTGAAGTCTGCCTCTAAGTCACACCTCCAAACAACAAACAAAGGACTTCAGGAGACACGGATGATTCTTAAGGGTCACTGGACTTATCAGTTTGTGAACTAAAAGATGTCATCTTTTCCAAAAAGTGATTAAGTATAGCAGATCTAATGCAGCATACCATTATAAGCAATGTTTCAGACCTTAGAGGGCCTTGACATGCTTGTGCTGCTGAATAAAACATGAACTTGCCTCTGCTGGGAAAGGTTGCATCCAAAAGTTAAGACAGTTCTAGACCACAGTCTTTGGAGAAACTCTGGATCCCCTCTGTAATCTTCCATAGAAAGCAATACCTACCATTGTCACAAGTAATGATATTCCATAAAGAGAATTATGATGAAAAAGAACAAACAAGTTTAAGCTGTCATAAATTTTGATTAAATCATTTCCCAGCAGTGGTCTTATTTTACTCAGCCACAAAACATTACATTATACACTTTTTTAATAATAAAACATTGCTACTCCTTTAACTTCTGCTTTGCTGTGGATAAGAAATCATTGCAATAGTGTGAGTTGGTTAGCTATCTCCTACAGTAGTGCAAGTTGATTGGCCATCTCCTACAGTAGTGCGATTTGTTTGGTTATCTCCTATAGTAGGAATTCCAGGACACAAGTTGTAGGTCCCTGAATCTTTCAAACATACATTCCTGTCACAACTAATTCTTATTCTGATTATACTATATAACAATGTTACATATAAATGTGAGAAGAAGATTAGCTTTTTACCTCAGGAGATGCAAATCCTAAATACTCCCAATCCCATGTTCCACCAGCAAAACTAAAATGAAACAAACTGCATGTTACAAAAGGAAATGTTACCAGACAATTATAATTAGGTATTTATCTGAATTCTACACTATCTCACAGAAAATAGCTGGGACAACCAGCTGTTAGGGAGTACTGTTCCATTATCCTGCACTAGCTGTTTGCTGGTTGGGGATGATGGGAGCTGTAATCGCCAACAGCTGGAGTTCCCACAAATAACTCGCCATGTTCTACAGTAAGAGGGGCAGGGGCAGACCATGGATTTCCAGAGAGTGGCTTCCAAAAGATAAATTAATCAATAACAATACCTAGGGGGAGATACACTAAGATGTGATAAAGAGGTGGCAAATCAGAGATGACTTCTCCAGTGATATCACTTCTCCAGTTCCCATTTTAGTCTATGGAACCAATGCACTAAGAATTCTCCAACTTTGGGAATCTTGGTGCATAGGCTCCATAGAACAACAAAGGAACTGGGGAAGTGATATCAGTGGAGAAATCATCTCTGATTTATCTTGTCTTTATCACACCTTATTGCATAACCCCCCCCCCCCATTATCTCCTCTTTATCACACCTAGAGCATAACCAACATAGAATTTCATTTGTGTACCACTGCATAAAAAAAGCGATTGCAGGCATATACAGTTAGGTCCGGAAATATTTGGACACTGACAAGTTTTGTTATTTCGGCTGTTTACCAAAATAAATTAAAGTTCCCTCTAATTCACTTAATACACCCACACAAATTATATACTGTTTTGTAAGCATAAGTGAACAGAAGAAAAATCTAAATCAAATCAGTATTTGGTGTGACCACCCTTTGCCTTCAAAACAGCATCAATTCTTTTAGGTACACTTACACACAGGTTGTTAAGGAACTCAGCAGGTAGGTTGTTCCAAACACATTGGAGAAATAACCACAGATGATCTGTGGATTTAGGCAGCCTCAGTTGCTTTTCTCCCTTCATGTAATCCCAGACAGGCTCAATGATGTTGAGATCAGGGCTCTGTGGGGGCCATACTATCACTTCCTTGTTCTTCTTTATGCTGAGGATAGTTCTTAATGACTTTGGCTGTATGTTTGGGGTTGTTGTCATGCTGCAGAATAAATTTAGGGCCAAAGAGATATCTCCCTGATGGTATTGCATGATGGACAAGTATCTGCCTGTACTTCTCAGCATTGAGGAGACCATTAATTCTGAGCAAATCCCCAACTCCATTTGCAGAAATGCAGCCCCAAACTTGCAAGGAACCTCCACCATGCTTCACTGTTGCCTGTAGACACTCATTCTTGTACCGCTTTCCAGCCCTTGTGTGATCAAACTGCCTTCTGCTACAACCAAATATTTAAAATTTTAATTCATTAGTCCAGAGCACCTGCTGCCATTTTTCTGCACCACAGTCCCTGTGTTTTCATGCATAGTTGAGTCGCTAGGCCTTGTTTCCAGATCAGATGTATGGCTTTTTGGCCGCAAGAATTCCACGAAGACCACTTCTGACCAAAGTTTTTCAGACAGTAGATGAGTGTACCAGGATCTCACCGTTTTCTGCCAGTTCTGAGCTGAAAGCACTGCTGGACATCTTCTAATTGTGAAGGGAAGTAAGCATGATGTGTGTTTCATCTGCTGCAATAAGTTTCCATGGCTAACCACTGCGTCTACCATCCTCAACACTGCCTGCTTCTTTGTGCTTCTTCAAAAGAACTTGTACAGCACATCTGGAACACCTGTCTCTCTTGAAATTTCTCCCTGGGAGAGACCTTGCTGATGCAGTATAACTACCTTGTGTCTTCTTGCTGTGCTCAGTCTTGCCATGGTGTATGACTTTTGACATTAAATTGTCTTCAGCAACCTCACCTTGTTAGCCAAGTCTGGCTGTTCATAACCAAGTTTTTTTCCTCCTACACAGTCGTTTCTGTTTAAGTTAATGATTGTGTTTCAACCTACATATTAAATTGATGATCATTAGCACCTGTTTGGTATAACCTGACTATATGGCTACAAAATGCCTGACGTTGTGCAAGTGTACATAGAAGAATTGATGCTGTTTTGAAGGCAAAGGGTGATCACAACAAATATTGATTTGACTTTCATTTTTCTTCTGTTCACTCAATTTTCATTTTGTTATTTGACAAAAAAATAAACTATTTTTGAAATCATTCTTACTTTACAGCATTTTTTTCCACACGTGTGTATTTGTATGTGTGTAGACACATTCATACATATATATATTATATACACACACACGCACACACCGACAGTGCCAGCAAAAGTGCAATTTTCTTCATTTATAAGCGGTACTCAGCTTTATACCACACAACGTGCCAGAATCCTTAATACAGAGATTAAGTCTGTGTATTTGAATATTTCTCAAGAGAATCCTAAACACTTCATTTATTATAGATACATTTAAAGTGGTCTAGTGCTGTAGTCAAATTATATGCTTCAGCATTAACATTCATGACAGGAAAAGCACTTTGCAAAGATAAATTAATCGGAAATTATCAATTGGGCAGTGACCTGTCGGCAGATCCACTGACCTGCTGATGAAGCTGGGGCTGCAATGTGAGTTGTCTGTGTGTGTGCTTGTGGCATTCAGGCTTGTCCTCCTATCAAGAGGGTCAGTTTTTTTGATCCCTGAATGTCTGATAGGAACCATTTTGGGGCTGCTCAGGTTTCTTGGCAAATCTGATGCAATAGAAGGAGCAACACTAAATTGTCCCTTAACAATCTGAGTGCTAGAGGAATGAGTAAACCTGCAAATATGCATGCACTCCGGCACTCAAAAGGTGAAGAAAACAAAAAAATGTTCCCATTCTACATGCCTTGTGTGTCATTTGACACAAACACCACATTGTGAAAACCATGAACTTGTGTCTCTTCCTCTGGCTCCAGACTGGTCATGTGACACAAACCCCAAAGTACTCAAGAAAAAAAAATAAATAAATGTAAATGCGTAAGTAATATTACTTGTAAATAAAGCTGCACAGAGACATTCCTAAAGTAAGACAACCTCAATAGAGAGAACTAGTGTGTGCAATAGCAGTGCATTGTACACTCCTCTGGTTCTCAGAAAATTCAATTGGAAAAATGTCAGAAAAGTATCAAACGTATTGTGCAGCAATGTGCATGACACCCCTCTGGGAACCAGATGGTTAAAAGACAGTGAGGGTGAGAAATATATTTCCTTTTGTGTTTGCCATGCACCTATTTCAAAAATGGTCGGATTCTATTCTGTACTTGCTAATCTATGAGCGAGAACCAGGACACATTCCACAGAAAAATTCTTAAAGCATTTCCTCATCTTTTACAGGCAAGAAATGAAACTATGTATAGTTGGGACCCCTCAGGATCTCCCATTTTCTACATTCATTACAGTGCCTCTCGCTCTCTGGAACGGAGAGTTCCTGACTAGGCTTAACTACTCTACACCAAGTTACACCCACTTTATGAGTAAGACCCACATCTCCTCCTGCCTCCTTCCACCCACCCTGCTTAAGCACCCCCAATCAGTAAAACAAACTTTCATTAGGGCACTCTGAAGATATTCTCAGATCTGGAAATATGGCCAATTATTGATAAATACCCAAAATTATCTGTTAATCATGTGTGCGAAGAGTAGCTTGTTGGATAGATTTTTGTTATACATTTCTTTTTACTTGTATGCATACATTCTGAGATACACTTGTTTCATTTTGGGTTTTTCATAAATATTTTGTTTTTTCTTTTATTACCTGCGCCTAGGAGCCTCGGGTGAGTCTGCGGGGGCCACTCCACGGGCCACGGAAGCCAGAAACTCCTGACGCTTCTGCTGCACAAGGCAGGCTGCCCGGATGATTTTGTGACGCGGGGTGCGCAGATAAGGCCTATTTACCTTCTGAGCCAGATCTTCAGTGACCATTTCCAGGTCCGTCTGAGGGGAGGGAAATAAAACAGATGGACCTTTCTAATTAGGGACTGGACCATATTTATGGGAAGGAGGAAAAAAATATTTACAGGAAAACCAATGCTTATTATTGCAGAATCTCTTAAATGCACAGTTTATGGAATATTAAACTCCGTCCCCCCCACCGCCGGCTAATGGCGTCTTCAATGCCCTTGAAAATGTTCTAGCATCTGACGGGCTTAAAGGATGTGCTGTTTTTCAGTAGGCTTTGGTGAAACAAATGCATTTTACAATCCTCACTTCTTTTTATGGATTATATAGCACAGCACCACCTCCTAACCAGGACGTGAGAAGCGCAAAGGAAACTTTCTTCCCCCAGCCTGCTGAAAAACAACACATACACCATCATATATATTTAGTTCAATCAAAGTATGGTATATTTTCTATATAGATTTTAATCTTCCAACATCCTCTTCAT
Source organism: Rhinophrynus dorsalis (assembly GCA_037306005.1). Taxonomy (NCBI): domain Eukaryota; kingdom Metazoa; phylum Chordata; class Amphibia; order Anura; family Rhinophrynidae; genus Rhinophrynus; species Rhinophrynus dorsalis. The sequence continues at coordinate 414,281,460 of CM074723.1, forward strand.
TAATTAATGCCATAGTTACTTTAGACCAGTAGTAGTCCATTGTTGGACATCCAGTTATTGGGGACTACAATTCCCATCATCCTCAACCAGCTGGTGGCTGGTTGGGGATGATGGGAGTTGTAGTCACAAATAGATGGAGGACCATTATCTAACTAGCTCTGCTTTAGACAATAACAAATATAAAGTACATAATTAGTGTTAAAAAAAATCCATAGCAATCTCTCATTCACCTGCATGAGTTCAAATATTTCTTTTTTTGTGCTTTTAGGTTCCAAAAAGAATCCATATGGGTAAGAACACTTGAGAATGCGTCTGGTCTTAAGTAGCTCTTGTACTGCATCTTCAATGAAAGTAGTGTCTGGGCTGCCTCCCTCTGCTGTAAAGCAATTCAAAGATACATTTCAGCACAGGGTCATTCATTCCAACATGTGCTGCTTAGTTCTGTCCAAATGGAAATGGAAAATGCAGGGCCCCCACTGAGCCAGCTTCATCAGAGTGCCGTGTATTATTATTATTATTATTATTATTATTCTTTATTTATATAGCGCCAACTAATTCCGCAGCGCTGTACAATTGGGAATAGACATACAGAGGTATTAAATAGTACAATCAGATGTGGAGAACAGGAGGATCAGAGGGCCCTGCTCTAGAGGAAGGTAGGTTTGATACAGAAGGAGTAAGTGCTATTGCGTTTAAGTGCCTCCTGCCACATGAACTGCCAGTCAGTGGGTGGGAGTGAGAAGTGCCTTTGAGTGCAGTAGTCCGTGCAAGGGGTGAATCTTGGTGATGATGTTTATGGAGGCAGTTGATAGGCCTCCCTGAAGAGGTGAGTCTTCAGGGAGCGTCTGAAGATTTGAAGGCTGGGGGAGAGTCTGATGGGGCGGGGGAGGGAATTCCACAGCTCAGGTGCAGCACGGGAGAAGTCCTGTAGGCGGGAGTGGGAGGATGTGATAAGAGCTGTGGAGAGCAGAAGGTCATGTGCAGAGCGAAGATGGCGGGCGGGAGTATATTTGGAAATGAGAGATGAAATATAGGGGGGTGCAGTGTTAGTGAGGGCTCTATAAGTTAGCACCAGAGTTTTGAATTTTACTCTGTATGCTAACGGGAGCCAGTGTAGGGACTGACAGAGGGGTGTGGTGTTAGAGAAGCGATGAGTGAGGTAGATTAGTCTTGCAGCAGAGTTCAATATGGACTGTAGCGGGGTTAGTCGGGTGAGAGGCAGGCCAATTAGTAAGGAGTTACAGTAGTCAAGACGGGACATGATGAGTGTTTGGATTAGAATTTTGATAGTGTCTTCTGTGAGAAAGGGTCGGATTCTAGAGATGTTGCGGAGGTGGAGGCGGCATGAGTTGGAGATTGACTGGATGTGAGGAATGAAGGATAGGGCAGAGTCAAATGTGACCCCCAGGCAGCGTGCTGTAGGGGTTGGTGTGATGGAAGTGTTGTTAACGGTGAGGGTAATATTTGGGATAAGGCTGGTTGTAGATGGAGGGAAGAGAATTAGTTCAGTTTTGCCAAGGTTAAGTTTGAGTTGATGGGAGGACATCCAGGAAGACACAGCAGACAGACAGTCAGACACTCGGGACAGGAGGGAAGGGGAGAGGTCTGGGGAGGAAAGATATATTTGGGTGTCATCAGCATAGAGATGATGGTGAAACCCAAAGGAGTTTATTAGTTTTCCAAGGGAAGCAGTGTAGATTGAGAAGAGCAGGGGTCCCAGTACTGATCCTTGAGGCACGCCAACAGACAGTGGGAGGGGTGGGGAAGTGGAGCCGGAGTAGGAAACACTGAAGGAGCGGTTGCAGAGATAAGATGAAAACCAGGAGAGTGCAGTGTCGCAGAGACCTAGGGAGTGGAGGGCTTGGAGGAGGAGTGGGGGATCGACTGTGTCAAAGGCGGCTGACAGGTCCAAAAGAATGAGTAGGGAATAGTGGCCTTTTGACTTGGCTGAGAGCAAGTCATTGGCCACTTTAGTGAGGGCAGTCTCAGTGGAGTGATGAGGGCGGAATCCGGATTGCAAGGGATCTAGCAGGGAATGGGAGCAGAGGAATTTAGTGAGCAGGTTATATGCAAGGCGCTCGAGAAGCTTGGAGGCGAACGGGAGTAGGGAAATTGGCCGGTAATTTGACAGTGAGTTTGGGTCCAGGGAGGGTTTTTTTAGGATGGGAGTGATTAGTGCATGTTTGAAAGAGGATGGGAAGGTGCCTGTTGACAAAGAGAGGTTGAATAAGTGAGTAAGGATTGGGGTTAGTAGAGGGGAGAGTTCTTGGGTGAGCTGAGATGGGATTGGGTCGAGAGGGCATGTGGTTAGGTTTGAGCGAGTGAGGAGAAGGGAGACTTCATCCTCAGTGACAGGTGGGAAGGAGCTTAGTGTGTATGTGGGAGAGGCGACAGGGCTGGGCTGGCTGGGTGGGGGTGGTAGTGATGAAATGTCATGTCTGATAGATTCAATCTTGTTCTTGAAGTGGTTGGCGAGATCTTGGGCAGAGAAGTTAGTGGAAGGTGTTTGTGTTGGTGGGTTTAGAAGAGATGTGAAGGTTGAGAAAAGGCGTTTGGGGTTGGAGGAAAGATTAGAAATTAGAGAGGAGAAGAATGACTGTTTAGCCAGGGAGAGGGCAGAGCTATACGAACGGAGAATGAATTTGTAGTGTGTGAAGTCAGCTGTGGAGCGTGATTTCCTCCAGTGCCTTTCAGCAGTGCGTGAGCACCTTTGGAGGTATCGCGTTAGTCTTGTGTGCCAGGGTTGTAGTGGGGTTGTGCGTGGGTGGCGTGGAGTTGCAGGTGCAGCGATGTCAAGGGCTGAAGTGAGAGTGCTGTTGTAGAGAGCAGTAGTTTTGTCTGGGCAAGTAAGTGTGAGGATGGGGTTGAGAAGAGGCTGCAGGGAGGTGGAAAATTGTTGCTTGTCAAGAGTATGCAGATTTCTCCGCATGCGCTTGATTGTGGCGGGGGTGATGGGTTTGCGTGGTATGATGAGGTGTATGGAGAGCTCCTTTCACACTTTAAGGCAGTGGGTCTCAATCAGTGTGCTGTGGGCACCACCTAAGGGTGTCACATTTTTTCTTCCAAGACTTTTGAGACTCAGACTTCACATTTTAGTAAATTATATATTTCTGGAAAATATTATAATACATAATAATATACACATTTTTGCCATTCTGGTTGTAAAACCTAAAAATAATAATAATAATAATAATAATAATAAAAAATCATACACATGCACACACTAGCGAATGGTGCATGTGTTGCCCATTCAATTGAGTGCGATGTGCACTTTGGTGACCTGCTGGACCGAAGAAGTGGTGAGTCTCACATTAGCGATTAACACAAGTGAAGCCCCTGCCCACTCCTGTGAAAATCGCCACCCCTGATTCACTGTCTATGGCCAATCTCAGACCCTTGCTGTCCTGGGCAGAGCAGACAACAAATCAGAAATGTTAGGGTGTCCTGCCTTAAACCAGGAAAAACACCCCATAGACAAACACTGTTTTAAGGACACACCTATCTAGTCCTTAAAAGGAGAACTACTACCCCACTTAACCTTACTATGGCCATAAAATCCTAATGGCCCCTATATCTTTTGCCGTTGCACTTTTGTTTAGGAGATAGCGTCGTCAATCTGTCCTGGATGACATGCCCATGGAGGCAGACATGACAGTTGCTGGCAATTTTTTCAAAATGAAGCAGGCAGAGTGCATGAGCTTAATTACCATGTGCAGTGAGTTTGTGTCCTGCGTTCCTGCTAGCATCTATCATGTCTGTCTCCATGAAAATGACACCCACGAAGGATTAAAGATGTTGTCAAAAATTCATACAGGCCAATAGGACTTTTGTTCATGGTTAAGTAAGTGGGGAATTAGTATTAGAGGTGTCCGTTCTCATTCAAAAGGGTTAAACGCATAGCTCCCTGTGGAAAACCAGTGCTCCCATTTATTTTTCTCTGTACTCCTAGAAATGTATTTCACTTTTTAGTACAAAAGCGATTACTATGTCACCTCCACTATGGAATGCAGAGCTGAGATAACATTTCCATGGCTATTTATGCATCTTAGTAAATCAGGACCTATGTTCGACAAGATGTAGCATGGAAAAAACCTTCCCCTGCTTCTCTCCCATTGGCTGAACCTAACTGTAATTCAACCAATAAGCTGCAGTGTAGAGGCTATGGGGGAGATTTATTTAAAAAAAAAAAAAAAAAAAAAACTTCTTAAAAAACTTTCAGTGATGGCAACTGGCAGGTTGGATTTATAAATGTGTAAGGGCATCTTTATAAATATGGCATTAGTAAGTTGGAATGGTAAGCCTGGAAGGGTTAAGAACAGAATATAGCTGGCATTAAGATTCTGGTGAAAATTCTCTTGCAATATTGTCGCAGTTAGCAACATTTCTTTATAAATTTGCATTGCCAGAATTTTCGCCAGCTATACCGTCACTTTCCCAAAACACAATTATGTGGCATTAAGGCATCCAAAACTGTAGCAAATGTCTTTTTTAAAATGCTGACCTTTATTTTTAGGCCACACTTACTCCACATTTGTCATAACACCAGGTTTATAATTATCCCACTATGTGCCAACATTCTTTTTTATACCTAGGAGGTGACACAGCAAGCAACCAGGAGTCAGAGATAAAGGGATAGTAATGTCAGAAAAAAGTATTAACTATATACTGTAAACCTGTCAGAAGCAGATTCTGGTCCCTTGACCAGACACAGCTCTTCAGCAGCACGGATATAACGATATGTAAAGATAAATACTTCATCTGAATGGTCTAAAACGTGTGATTGCAAACCAGGCACACGTAGATTGTTCCGATGAAGTATTTCTTTTTAGGTATCGCTATGTCGGCGCTGCTGAAGAGCCACTGACTGATTCAGAATCTCATGCCGTCAGCTATACGGCTGACGTATGACAAAAGGGGAGGAAGAGGAGAACTTTATTTTCCTATATCTCTTAAGCCATGACAGTTTGAGAGATATGAATAAGTGCAAGTACTTAATTGTATCTACCATGTAATTAATACTTTTTTTCTGACATTACTATCCCTTTAAGAGTTAAAGGAGCAGTACACTTTTTTTTTTTTTTTTTTTTTTTTTTTATGAAAACATATGCAATAGCGCTTTTCCTGCTGAGTAAAACAGAGCCCTTCCACTGCTGTAAATTGTTTTAGTCAAACATTATAACAGTTCAAATAAACAGGAAGTGAATTTACTGTGTTTACTTCCTTATAGTTGTAACAGCATAACACAGCAGTTTCTATCACATTCTAAGGAAAACTGTCTGTCATTGACTTTCCTCTCAAATAGAATGTAACAGAATAACTAATTGGAATTTGAACACAAACAAACAAACAAACACTGGTTTAAACTGTAATAACACTGAAAATATCTGCTGATATCTCTCAGCAGTGGGAGTACAATATATATTTGTTCATACACAAAAGTTTACTACTCTTTTAAAGCAAATCACTCCTGTAACTGAAACCCAACTCACTCCACGATCAGAAACCTTATTCATGCTCTCTGTCAGCTCTCTGGCAGCAGGTAACTGTATGTGATTTGGGATGTTCTGCTCCTCTGCGCCTTGCTTGTTATGCACAAACAAAGCACAAAGGACGTGATGTAACATGTGTGTGTTGTGTTGTATGTCTACTTCCACTATATACCTATCGCTGTGGTTGTTTCTTTCCAGGAGACTAAGTCTGCCCTCTTCTCCTCCTATACACCTGTACCTAGTCCAGAAGTGAAAGCCACATGATTTTTAAAGCTTTAGTGCAGAAAATCAGCCGTTCTTCTGGATTTTTACATTCCCCCGTATGTTTTGTATGTAGAAAATACTACTGTAAATGCCTTCTCGCAGGCGTTTCCACAATAGTTGAAATGTTATTTTCCACCATTTTCTTCCAGTGGCAAAACATTTTCACCCATCCCAACAATCATTTACCTTCTTTATAGAATATAAAACAAACAGTAAAAACAGATGCAAATGTTCAGTTCTCTTTCTGGTGATCAACACAAGCTGGTCTTTCCCCAGCTATAAACTAATATGAAGATAAATGGTACAAACACAACACTAACAGTTCTGATTTAGTATTCATTTTATGGCTTACCTTCACTAAGTGCCCTGCTCAGCTGCTCCATCTTCTCTTTGGCTGTTTTTATAAGACGTTGCTCTAACTACAAAAAGAACATAAATGGTAAAATAAGTATTCCTGATAAATGCCCTGAGGTCTATCTTCATACATTGACTCTGGGGAACAGTGTTAAAATGGAACTGTCCCCTGTCCATATTCTCACCTCAGTAGAGTTTGTCTGACTCTCAGTTTAGGCTAAGGATCTAGTATTACTGAAGACGGGCTGGCAGTTGGGATGGGGTGCAGTGTGGAATGTTAGTATCTGGCAGGAATGTGTGACAGTACTGTCTAATGTGCATAAACTGATAAATAAAGGTACCAGTAAATAAATCATAAACTACTGTTTTAAATAAAAAATTCTAGCAAAAAATAAAAGTGCTCTTCAAAATCATATACTTTTACAAGGGGTCAGTACCACTATATGGATATGAAGATGTTAAATAGTTTTATTTTATTTTAATAGGAGACAGAAGAGTTACGCCATGCCCTTTAACCCCTTAATGACTGATATGCCAGGAACTTCACGGAATTCTTTGAGTACAGATGACTGTCCTGGCATGTCATAGGTTAACGATCACAGAGTGCTCAGGACGTGCTATGATCAAGGTGGGAAGGCTGTAGCAGACTGCTCCAGGACCAGTGCAGTCAGTTTCAGCTGTTCCCTGGTGGTTTCTCACATGTGATCACTGCTACAGTGATCGCATGTACAAGTGGAGCCACAAGACAAGTAAAAAAGGTAAATGTTTGTAATATTAAACATAATATTAATACCTACACTTATTGTAATGCTTTACTTTTCAGCTTCAAAGATGTGTGCAACACACTGAAGAGCAAAGAGCTGCACACCTTTACGGGACTCAGAGGGATAAAAATCTCTACTTAGCTATTCACCTACACCCTAGTGTATAACAGTGACCCTAGTTCATTAACTTTGATCCCCATAGAGCAAATCAATTGCACTGATACAAAATATAGACTCTCTCTATTGATAAAGAGAGAGAGAGTCATACTGGATTTTTAGATTGAACACCATGGTTCCGGAGGGTCTGAATGAATCCATAGAGATGAATTGGAAATAGAAAGCAGTGAGGTGACAGATAAGATTCATAAGGGGATATCTGACAGTATGAGTATGGCAAATAACGGAATTTAGAAGCACATATAGGTGACTAAGCATCAAGATAGGGTTTACATAACATTCATTTTTTTTTTTTCATTTTTTTTTTCCACATTTCATAGTAGGACGATACACAACAGAAAATCAATGGTAGTAGATTATTTGGTAGTACATAGATATAATTACAATGGTAGTGTATATGTTTTTTTTTTTTTTAAAAAAGTGTATCCATCATAATACTATACTAATCAAAAGCAAATCCTATAATATAATTTGCTAGGCTGCAAAGCTCCCTGTGTGCGTAACATGCACATGCGCAGTAGAGAGGCACAGTCGATCCGGAGCAGGGCGCCCCGAAGGGCCCACCACCCGTCCCAGCCCCAGGGCAGGAGCTGAGGCCGCCAGGCGGCACCCTGGACCGTGCACACTGTCCTTCTATACTAGTAGGAGTGAGATGAATGTTGTATGTAGGATATATGGATATAATTCCCTTATATTTGGGATATATGGATATTATTGCTATTACTTAGGTAAAGGATCACTAGGCAAGTTAAAATTCATGTGATAGTAAGATTATATTATGGGTCATTACAGCAACCAACATGGTGTATGAGATACTTGCAGTTTAGTGATATACTAGGTATTTATATTAAGGGGTTATCTCGTTTACATTTAAGACAGATTGTTAAAAAAGTCTGGGAGTTTATAGAGTGGAAGAGTTGTAAGTATGGTATATATTGATTATCTATGAGAACAATCGAGATATTTAGATTATATTCTGGCTTTAACCCTTTAACGACCCTTGACGGCCATAGTACGTCAAGGGTCGATTTGACTGAACGACCCATGACATACTATGACCGTCACGGAGTTCCAGGCTCCCCCAGCGGCTGCACGCTGTTCGGGGAGTCCAGAACCGGAAAAAGAAAAAAAAAATGCCCAATACTCAGTCCACACTGTCCACACTCCTCGTCAACAGGGAACAATCCAAGCTGTTATATTATGATGGGATAATATTGGATTGTTCCCTGTTGACGAGGAGTGTGGACTGAGTATTGGACACAACGCGTCGCAGAAAACATCCAACCGGATAATACGGAGGTATGTTTCTAGCCTGAGCGTTGAGTCTATGCTAGTCCTCGGAATGCTATACCTGTCTATGTGGAGACAAGCAGGATATTTCTCTGGACATATATAAGTGGTATCCGATTGTGAGATTTTTTTATGTTTGTTATTTTATTTTTATATTTTTAATAAATAATTTGTGTACAATATTTATATTGATTCACTGTGTTCTCTGCTATATGAAGGATAACATAGCGCTGATTTGTTAGTTACTCTAGGGTTCCACTCATGGTGCATTTTGACATGTCACATGCAGCCACTTAACCACCAATCCAAAACCCTTTGAAAAGCTGCCGCAAGAGAAAAAAATATATGCTTTTTAATGGATTTCTTGTACATAGAAAATATTTGGTTTCCTTAGTACATCAGTTTTTGCCACTGACTGAGAATGACACAGTGTTCTCATCATGGACGGTGTTTAGCATGTACACATCTTTTTGCCCTCAACAGATCCTCTTAGCCCATTTCAACTGAGTGTTTATAAGTTGTTTGGCAAAATCTTTACAGTTGTTCGTAACTGTGCCACAAGCCACTGTATCTAAATACAAAAGTACCTTAAATAACTGGAGCTGGTTTAAATACGATCCACATGTATGGTACCCTTTACTAATTAAGGGGCCCCAAACAAAATTTGCACTAGGACCCAGAAAGTCTGGGCAGCCAGGTGGATCAAGGTGGCAGTCCTTGCCCTCATATACCCAGAAAGCATGAGTATACCCTGTGGCACTCTTACAAAGCTTATAGAAATGTATTCAAAACCATACTGGGAATGTACTACATGAAGCCCAGTCTTTCCTTGCACTTCATCAGGGATTCAACAATGCAGATGTTTTTTATGGGGATGTATACATCTACAAACTTGGCATGTAAACAAGTTATTAGAGGGTGGATTTTAAACAGGTTGTCATACTGAAGATCTCATTTTGGTAGACATTGGGGGTTGTTCTAGAAATGAATGAAATACAGGAGCATGTCATATCTTCTTCTGGTCATAGTTTGTGGGAAAATAGGGGTAGCACAGATATGAATGGATGCTAATGCCATTGTAAGGGCCCACATTTTTTAAACTCCGCTATATGTGGGGTTGCCAGGACTGCTGCCTTGCAAGATATGGGGCTGTAAACACCTTAATTTGGGAGACAATATACCAAAAAAACCCCACAGAAATAAATAAAAAAAAACTGGACAGGGTTAAAACCTGGCACATCCACTTAAATTTCTGGGTTGGCTGTGAATGCAGGAATTTCAGGAAAAAAGCCAACTGGTGGTACCCATTTCATAAGGTCAAGATCAGTAGTAGTTGAGTGTAGACCGTTCTCATGAAGATTCTCTTTGTATACAATGCTATTTTGTCTCTGCAGATGAGCCATCCGGTCCCGAGACCAGAATACAACTTTGTTAGCTAGAGAGCTGATCTGACTAAAAGGAGTGGGAGGGGGTGAACTTTACAAGGAGGGGGTGAACTTTACAAGGATATCACAAAAAACTATAAAAAATTATGGCAAGAAGACCAAGATCATTTGTTTATTTATTTAACAAGTATAATATTAAAGCAGCAAAGTATCACTATCCCTTTAAGGCGTTATTCATCAAGCTCATCTTATCACTGGTTTTAATTTTTTTTTTACGACATCTGCAAGTTATGGATTTACCTCTGAAAATACCATTCTCCCCACCAACCCAACATGTAACTTTTTTTTGGCGGGGATGATTTTTTGAAGATAACATAATTTGAGCAACACAAAAGTGCCATTGTTTACCTCACTGTAAAACTGATTTACTAAAATACTTCCGTAATGTAATCTCTTGATCATTAAAGAAACGGCCATCAACTTTCTACCAAGTATGGACAGAAAATTCATCAAAAGAAGATGGCTACCTGATAACTGTGTTCATGGTTCTTAAATCTTGTATAGTAGTGCATAAATCTGTCCAACTCCTGAAACCTTTTGTGTTTCTTTTCAGCCTGTGAGGAAAAGAAAAGTGATTTACAAATTTACACATTGTATTATTAAAAGATGTAGTTCAACAAAGAAATATTAACATTTTAAGCACCACCAACAGTGGATGTTTCCAGGATTTCTTCACATGAGACCAGGTTGGTCAAGCCATCAGATAAGTAATTCAGAAAGAGGCAAATCTTTCTAATGGCATTCATCTACTCATGTCATGAGATACTGAAATCCTGCATTGTTGTAGGTCTTTGATACCTGAAATTGGAACTTTTATTTAATTATGTGAACGAATTATCATACAAACGTACTATAGCATTGCAAATTAATGTATTCAAGCAATTCAAGGTTTTTATTGTGGCAGTATATTATTAAATATATACATTTTTGTAATAAAATAAAAAATTGTGATAGTTGATTCTTTAGCTAATTAGATGTAACAAGTGGGTGTGTCTAAACCTGGGGCATCTTCCTTTTATATGCAAGATAGTTTAAATATTTTAATGGATTTTTGAATGGATTCCTCAAAAACTTGTGTCTGTTCAAATGATCGCCTAGATTACATAGCAGTTGATAAATGCTATCACTGGTTTTAGCTAACAGATTCCCACTGAAGTATATGGAGAAAATTGTAGATAAACCATGATAATGTTGTCAACCCAAATGTAATCCTGACCTATATTTTGCATTTAAGTGATAAAGCCAATGCAGGATCCAAAGGGCCTCAGCTGGTCTCATGAATCAGCCTCATGTGGTTTCATTTTTCCAATGGCTGATAAGGATTTATTATATTCTATCTATCTATTTTATATATATATCTTATTATATAAAAGGCCATATGTTTGTTTGTCAGATGCAGTCATGCGCAGTAGACTGCAGTATATAAATAAAGGATTATTATTATTATTATTATATAAAAGGCCATATGTTTGTTTGTCAGATGCAGTCATGCGCAGTAGACTGCAGTATATAAATAAAGGATTATTATTATTATTATTATTATTATATAAAAGGCCATATGTTTGTTTGTCAGATGCAGTCATGCGCAGTAGAGACTGCCTGAACGGACAAAACGCTCCATCTCCCCAGCCGCTCTCCCGGCCCTGTGTGCCTGGTGACTGTCCCAGTGTGTGAGGGAGCCTAGGCCCCGGTCGAGCAGTGTCCAGCTGAGCCGCGAGGTGCGTTCACGAACCCCCTGCTCTGGGTCAAGGTGCACTCCCACACACACACCCAAGACTGAAGAGGTAGAGGCACGCTCCCTCTCCTGGTACCTCACGCACTGCTGTTACTGAGGCCGTAGGTGCAAGACTGGTGGGTGCACGGCTATCTTAACCCTTTGAGTGCCAGAGGGGTATGCAACTCATTGCATACCCCTCTGGCACTCAAAGGGTTAACCCATTCAGTGCCATTCATTTTGGCCCGTGTGCACGGGCTTTTACACTAGTCTATATATAAAATCTATATACAACACATGCACATGCATACATAAAATCACCTTCATTAGAATATATCAAGGATACTTTTTAGTGTGTCTTAATATATACATTTGATGCATGATTCACAGAGATAGACAATTATCTTCACTGAAATATATTAAGGGTTTATTCAAGTGTACTATTTGATTCAGGGTGTTTTCCGCAATACAAGCCAATGTTTCATTTCATTCACAGATCACTTAACTATTCACAAGAATACAAAGATTATCAATCATCTATTCACTGAATCACTTATTCATTTGGTGTTTATTCATCTCAGTTCTTTAGTTTACCATTCATTGGTGTATGAGAATATAAGATTATTTAAATCACTTATGGAAATAATGGCCCATATTTATAAAAGCAAACTGGAGTTATTTTGGAGCAAACCAACTGCACAATAGGTGACAAATAAACACCTCTGTTAAATTACATTTGGCTTTTAACCAATTGAATGTAAGCAAGCATTGGAGACCTCTTTGTCATTCAAGGGGTTAAAGGGATAGTAATACTTAAAATGTAAAAAAATATATGTTGTAGGGTTTATCCCCCTGAGTAAAACAAGAGTACTCTCACTGCTGAGAGGTGTTTTATTCAAAAGATATTAATTTTCAAAGTTGAATTTTTTAGGTGCAATATCACAGTGGCCTGAAATAGTACAGTGGCGCTGTTGCTACACGATCCTATGGACAACTCTGGTCAGTTGACCATAAATCTCCATAGGATGGTGTAGCAACAGCACCACTGTACAATTTCAGGCCACTGTGATATTGCACCTAAAAAATTCAGCTTTGAAAATTAATAACTTTTGAATGAAAGACCTCTCAGCAGTGGGAGTACTCTTGTTTTACTCAGGGGGATAAACCCTACAACATATTTTTTTTTACATTTTAAGTATTACTATCCCTTTAACAAGCCCTCTTCAAGTGGATGGAAATTTTGGAATTATTGTATCCCCTTTGGTGCAGTTGGTTTACTCCAGAATAACTCCAGTTTTATAAATATGGGCCATAGTCCCTCACCCCGCCTGCATTTAGGGTCATATTCAATCTGATGACGATCAGCAATTCTGGGGCAACAAACTGCGCCATAGCAGAGAAATAACATTTGCTATAATTTTCCCCTATGGTACAGATGATTTCCCTTTGAATTTCTCACCTTTATTTTATGGAACACGTTCTTAGTTAATATCACGGTACTGAATGCCCCTTTATATTCCAGCAGCAAAAAATAAAAATCAAAGTTTTCTTTTCCAATTTGCTGCAGTTACAATTCACAGGAAAATAGGTTTTATATCAACGGCGGGGGACAATAAATCCTTATTTCTTTCTGCACTACACAATACCAGCAGTTTGACTACGCAGTGCATTTTAGAATATGCCGGAAAGTGTAGAGCAGCCAGGCAAGTAATTGCTACTATGTGGCTGTTATTGTTTGTCTAAAGTATGTGTAATAGCTTTTAGAACTAAGCTAAATGCTGTTTCCTGGAAACAACAAAAATCAAATATCGGAGAATATGAAATCCATCCACTAGTTGCTCTGTTTTATTCAGATGTGCATATGAAGGGCAGTCACTGATAGGAAAGCACTAAAGGGAGGATTACATAGAGCATAAAAGGCACTATAAATGGGTATGGAAAATAGTCTGGAGATATACCATAACAAGTAGAAGTTATCTGATTAAAGGTAAGCTGACCACATGTTCTTTCTGCTATTCAGAGACAATGCTAAGACAAGAGCAGTGAAATACTTCTTGCTCACACAGGTACACTAGATAGAGGGAAGGAGATTCACTAAGCGGTGATAAAAGTATAAAAGCAGAGATGACTTCTCCAGTTCATATGTTATTCTATGGAGCCTATTCACTAAGATCTCCAAAGTTGCATAGGCTCCACAGAAAAACATAGGAATTGGAGAAGTGATAAACTGGAAAAGTCATCTCCAAATCACCGCTTAGTGAATATCCCGCAAAGAGTTCATGTGACATCACTGGGCCTCAATATGCAAACTGCTCATTTTATAGACTATCACAGAGATCTAAACACAAGAGAGACATTCCTTGACTGTGGTGATAAAAGTGAGTTCTATGCTTGGTTAGCAGAAAATTGAAGAAAATCCACAAGTCTTAGTGTATGTAGCCTTAAAGGAATAGTAATAGATCATTTTTACAAATCTATTAAAAAAAGAAATTAAATGACCTCAGTCCCATCTCTCAAACCCTTATGGTTTGAGAGATAATCGTAGTTAGAGTCCCCCTCCTCTCTTTCCCCCTTTCCCTGATGTCAGCTCTCTAGCTGACTGCAGGGGAACCCGGTCCCGAGACCGACGGAGTCTCTTCAGCAGAGCTGAGATTACATAACTGAAAAATAAATCCTTCAATGGAACGGTCTACAAAGTGTGCTTGGTTTGCAAGCACACTTTTTAGACTGTTCCACAGTGAAGGATTTCTTTTTGAAAAACGCTATCTCGGCTCTGCTGAAGAGCCTCCACCAGGACCGGATTCTCCTGCAGTCCGCAAGAAAGCTGACGTCAGGGAAAGGGGGAAAGAGAGGAGGGGGACTCTAACTACGATTATCTCTCAAACCATAAAGGTTTGAGAGATGGGACTGGGGTAATTTATTTTCTTTTTTTTATAGCTACAAGATGCACATTTGTAAAAATGATCTACTACTTGTCCCTTTAAGCTATAAGAAAATGGAGCTCCAACTCTGGTTTGACATTCATGGGGCTTAATTCTATTAGAGTTGTTAGTGAAATGAAACCATTGGTGGTACCATTTGTTATTCTCTTATGTTATTCTCTTTTTAGAAAAAAGAAAAAGCAAGCCAAACATTTATGTACACAAAGCAGGGCCTGTGTCCACTCTGCACACATTTACAAGGTCCTTTTTGCACCAAAAGGGGTAAGTTTTTTTGTTTTTTTTTTTAAAGTATATTTCTTTAAAGATAATTCATAATTTACCAATGGCCGGGTACGTGCCAGAGGGTATCCAGCACATTGTTCTGCAATGTAGAGTACACCCCTCACAGGCATTTAAATGGTTAAGGGGCAATATTATGTCCCAGTTCAGAAAAAATGATCTTGCAATAAAACAATGCTCATACCTCCACTGTCATTTCCTTCGACTGCTCCTCCACTTGATTAATCACCTCGTAGCGTGTGCAGCGGTAATAGCCTCCAGTGGAAGAGCTGTGCTTCTTCCACTCTTCTAAACAGATCCAGCAGAAGTCATATTTACACTGAAAAATGGATTATTGACATTTAGTACACTGCTATCTGTTACACGTCTCTTATTCAAGCTAGTGGTTAGCACAGCATTCTGGTTTGTCTAAAAGCTTAAAGAAACACTAAAAATTCAAACTGGGGTTACAAATACCAGGATAGCATCTGTAACAGTTCTCTGTTTTTTTCTGACGCATATTCTAGTTTTATATATGTTCTATGGGGCAGTCATCCCTGTCTTTAACTAGGGCACTCTGACTCCCGTTACCATGGAAATACTGACAGGCATCCTAGAAGTGATAGCTCTGTATTCTCTATAAACTGTGTCAGATAAGGTAACAGCCTTTCTGAATACAAGAGCAATGGGTACTAATCTCAATATTGCAACATACCTAGCTCTTGTCTCTTCTTACAAAGGGCACAAACAAGATTAACAAACGCTCTATGAATAACATAGATTACACATGCATTAAAAAGCAAGAGTACAATTATATTTTAGGGGTCTAACAAAACACAGATTCTTACTGACAGTATATGATATTTAAAGTCCTGTTTCATTTTTATGCCTTAGGCTTTGCGTGTGTGTGCGTGTGAGAGAGAGAGAGAGAGAGAGAGAGAGAGAGAGAGAGAGAGAGAGAGAGAGAGAGAGAGAGAGAGAGAGAGAGAGAGAGAGAGAGAGAGAGAGAGAGAGAGAGAGAGAGAGAGAGAGAGAGAGGGATTTCACTTGAAAAGATGAACATTTTAAAATACATCATAGTGTCCCTGAATCAGGATTTTTTTTTTCCCTTCAGTTCAGCAAAGGAGGCACCAAGTTAAGTTAATCTGAGTAGGACACATGGACATTTTATCCTAGAACAATATGCCTAAGTTACCTATTGGTTTGCTCAAGAACTACAACAATTTTCATTAATATATCAGTTTCAGTGCAGTCATATTTCTCATGTTTTATTAACCCTAAAAGTACCAGAGGGGTGGCCACCGCATTGCTTTGTAACGTGTTGGATAACCCCTCTGGCACTCAAAGGGTTAAGGAATGAAAATCTGTGAATTTTACAAATACTCATTCATATGATAGTGGGTTGTGGATTTATAATTAGTGCAACTGTCATATTTCAAAGTATGAGGCCAAAGTTCAACATAAAAGTGGCATCATTCTGGGACAAATCAACTGCATTACTGTTGAGAACTAAAAATGACAAAATACATTTTTTTATATTTTTAATCTTTTGACGAACTAACATCTGCTCATAATAACCCATCCCATTAACTTTATTATAGCCAGCAATTCTTAATGGTTCCTATGAATTTTGCCCTTGGTCTTTGGTTCAGAGTCCTGTGTGTAACATCCATGAAGGCAGACATGACAGTTCCTTGTAGGACCACAGGACCTCAGACTCTTCTCACAGCATATGGGAATCTAAACCCTTTAAGGCCCAGAGAAGTGTAAAATGCATTTCTTCGCAATGTATTCTGCAACTCTCTGGTCTATAAAGGGTTAAACAAGCTCACGCACTCTGCCTGTTTCAGTTTATAAGACAGTCAATCCCTGTTTGCCCATACAACTGTCAAGTCTACCTCCACGAACGTGACATCCAGGACTGAATGAAAATGTAATCTCTTGTGCAAAGACACAAGGGCAATCTTCTTAGAGGCCATTAAGATTTTATGGCCACAGTAAGTAATATGTGGGAGGTTATAATTAGGAGGTGTTAGTTCTCATTTAACCCCTGAATGTTAGAGTGGACTGCAAAGCATTGCAAACACCGCTAGCATTCAAAGGGTTAACAATTACATTGAACTCTGAGTGCCAGATAGGTGTCCAACGCATTGCATTTCAAACGCGTTGGATACCTCTCTGACACTCGAAGGGTTAAATCAATGGGAATTTGTATTTGTCCCCTGTGGTGCAGCTGGTTTACTCCAGAATTGCTCCACATTGATTTGAACATAAAGGTCGGAATAGAGGAGTGGTTACACCGGTGTTAAGAGAGCTACCATTCAGTGTGAGGACTTGCTCGGTCTCCTACCTTGGCACATTGCATGTGGTTACATCCCTCATTCTTCTGTATAGGAGATTTGCAGTTGGCGCATGGCTTGGAGTTAGTTAACAGCCACAAGCAGTTGGCAGCATCTTCGAAAGCTTCACTGACACCCGCGACTACATATAATAATATAAATACAGAGAGAGCTTCAGTAGGAAATCTATTTACACAAGCAGGTAGGATAAAATGACTGCAATTGCTTCTTTTTGTACTAAATCATGAACAGGGATATATTGTGTTTTTTGACCTACAGAAGTTAGACAAAGGAAACCTATATACAAGAACAGTTATCCAATGATAAGGATGTAAGTAGAGGAGAAATTCTGGAGCGAACCAACTGCTCCACAGGTGACAAAAACAATGATGCAAAATCAGAATTAATTTAACCCTTTAAGTCCCAGAGAGGTACCCAACCCACTGCAATGTGTTGGATACCTCGCTGGCACTCAAATGGGGCTTTAAAGGGACAGTAATGTCCCATAAAAAATGCTTAGAGTTTTGTAGAGGTTAGAAAAATAAACAATATGACATAAATCCTATCTCTCAAACTGCTATGGTTTGAGAGATAGCCTCCAATAAAGTTCCTCTTCTTCTGATGTCAACTGTAAAGCTGACAGAAGGAGATCCGTGTCTGCCGACACAAAGAGGCTCTTCAGCAGAGACACAATGAAAGGGGAACTTTCACCTCAGAACATTTTTTTACCAACTCATTAAACAGTTAAACAGTGCTGGGAAAGGTGCTTTTTTATTTTTACATACTTACTAAGATATATGATGTCCCAGCCACGCACTTCAGCATTCTGCAGCATAGTATCGGCGGCACAGCTCTAAGAACAGTTTCATTCTCCTCCCACCTCCCTCCCAGCTGCCCCGGGGATTGCGTTCACGCTTCACTTCGGTGTGCTGTGAACAGCTCCTAACGTTACAACAAGAAGCGATTAGCATTATACTAAGGTTGCAACCTCAGTATAATGCTAATCGCTTCTTTTTGTAACAATAGGAGCTGTTCACAGCACACCGAAGTGAAGCGTGAACGTGCTCTCAGGGGCAGCTGGGAGGGAGGTCGGAGGAGAATGAAACCGTCCTGAGAGCTGTGCAATGCGGAAGTGCGCGGCTTGGACATCAAATATCTTTGTAAGTATGTAAAAATAAAAAAAAGAAGCACCTTTCCCAGCACTGTTTAACTGTTTACTGAGTTGGTAAAAAATGTTCTGATGTGAAAGTTCCCCTTTAAAAAAAAAAAAAAAAGAGGTTTTAGTCTTACCTGTTAAATCCTTTTCTCTTAGGTTACTGGTAACTTTGGGTAGGTGATCTGCCCCTTTAAATAGGCAGGAACAATTCTAGAATTGATTGCAGGGGGTGGAGCCTACCTTCCCTCCTTGGCTGTAGCTAGCCAATCAGCTCCAGAAAGATTTGAGACACTATTGACTAGATAGTGGAAGGGAAATAAGACTCCTGTGAGCATGACCCCGAAGGACCACCACGATCTGCCACAGGAGAGCCAAGCATGGTCCCTTGACAGGGTGGGAGACTAGTAACCTGCATAGACTAAGAGAAAAGGATTTAACAGGTAAAACTAAAATCCTCTTTTCTCTGTTGTCCAATATAGGTTACTGGTAACTTTGGGATGTGCAACCCTTGAGTTTCCCAGAGGCGAGAAGTAAGGCAAGGACCGGGCGCAAGGCCCCCAAAGTCACCAGAGCAGACATGAACCATCAGATCAGAGACATCCCAACAAAACAATGAAGTGTCAATGGACACTGAACAGGGGTAACAACACCCCAAACTGTTACACAGCACACTGAACTAGAGCCATCAGGGCTCAAAAGTGAAGGAAGCACCAAGAACTGAAGAAGGTCCTAGACAGGCAAGACTGCCTCCAGGATCTTCCTCCCAAAGCTGGCATCAGCCGATGCCAGAACATCAACAAGGTAGTGCTTTGAAAAGGTGTACACAGACAACCAAGTGGCAGCCTTGCACAACTGATCAGAAGAGGCCTGATTCTTGTAAGCCCAAGAAGCCCCAATAGATCTGGTAGAATGAGCTGTAACATGAAAGGGAACAGGTTCCTTCCTCAGCTAGTAAGCCTTACGAATAGTGGACTTGATCCAAGACACAATAGTCACTTTGGAAGCAGGTCTTCCTGCCCTGGGGCACTCAGGAATGACTAACAGCGTGTCAGATTGTCTAATGGACTCAGTGCGATGTACATAAAACTTAAGACAACACACCACATCTAACAAGTGGAGATCCCTCTCCTTGTCAGAGGTAGGGTCAGGGCAGAAAGAAGGCACCACAATCTCCTGATTAATGTGGAACTCAGAGACCACCTTTTCTGAGAAACTCCTGAGAAGTGCGAAGCACCACCTTGTCTTTGTGAAACTCCAAAAAGGGTGGTTTACAAGACAGAGCATGTAACTCTGTGACACAGCGAACAGACATGATCGCCAGGAGAAAGGCCATTTTCCACGTCAGCAGGTGTAGAGGAGTAGTATCAAAGGACTCAAAGGGAGGGCCCTGAAGGACGCCCAAGACCAAATTAAGGTCCCACTGAGGAGCGGGAGTCTTAAAGACAGGAAGAGTATGAGCAACGCCCTGGAAGAAAACCTTGACATCAGGAAAAATAGCAATGCGCCTCTGAAAGAAAACAGAGAGAGCAGAAGTCTGAATCTTAAGGGAACTCAAGCTGAAGCCCTTATCCACACCATCCTGCAAGAATGCCAGTACAGTAGGCAGATCAAAATCCTGAGAGAGGTCCCTTTCAGCACACCAAGATAGGAAGGTCGATGGTAGGCCTTAGAAGAAACCAGTTTGTGGGCACTAAGCATAGTAGCCACCACACTAGAAGAAAAAACCCTTCTTCAGTATTGAGGATTCAATTTCCAAGCCGTCAAAGCCAGACGATGAACATCCTCCTTCCACAGGTAACCCTGTAGAATAAGATCCGGATGGTAAGGGAGCCGGAATGGCTCTGCCACTGACAGATCTAGAAGCTCTGGAAACCAAGCCTGCCAAGGCCAGTACGGAGCAATCAGAATGACTGGACAGTGCTCCAGTCTCAATTTCCTTAACTCCCTGTGCAACATGGGAAGGGGAGGAAAGACGTAAGCCAGAAGAAATAACCAAGGAATGGACATGGCATCCACCGCTAGAGCTAGAGGATCCCTCCAGCAAGAGCAGAACCTCTGGACCTTCCATTTGTGTCCTGTCGCCATCAGGTTGATGCAAGGAAGACCTCACTTCTGAACAATGAGGGAGAACACCTCTGGGTGCAGTTCCCAATCTCCGCTGTCCACCGTGTGTCAACTGAGGAAGTCTGCCATGACGTTGTCTACGCCAGGAATGTGTGTGGATATGGCAGGAACGTGTTCCTCTGCCCAGGACAAGATAGCCAAGCGGCAAGACTTCTTGTTCTGCCCTGCTTGTTCATGTAGTCCACGGCCGTGGGGTTGTCGGACTGTACTCAGACTGGGCATTCTGTCATCTGGGGAGTCTAATGACGAAGGGCATGGAGTATCGTCCGAAGCTCCAACACATTGATGAGAAGGAGAGATTCCTCCGGAGACCACTGACCTTGTGCACTCAGGCTACCCAGGACCGCTCCAGATCCGGAGAGGCTGGCATCCATCATCACCGTGGTGCATAAGGATACTAGGAAGGACTTGTCTTTCAGCAGATTGGAGAGGTCAAGCCACCAGGACAAACTCAGTTCCACATGAAGAGGAAGTGACAACGACTTCTTCAGAAGTTCCAGCTGACCCCTGCACACCTGAAACATGAACCTCTGGAGTTCCCTGGTGTGAGCCATGGCAAATGGGACCACTTATATGGTGGAGATGAATATCCCCACTACAGAGGACACAGCTTATTGGCTGGAGCCTAAATAGCGCCATTGAACAGAAGGTGTTTCTCTGCGCCCTGAGGCGTATGAGAAGGGAAAAAGCAAAAGGGAGGAAGAGAGAGAAGAAAGGGATCCTGTACCCTTCCGTCACTACCTGTAAAATCCACAGGTCCATCACTGAATCCTCCCAGACGCTGTGGTAGTGACAAATGGCCACCCACAGCAGAGTGGGGCCCTGGGTTCAGTGAGTCATGCCGAAGAAGGCTTGGAAGCCTTGGGTTGGAGGAGACCTTGGGCTTCCATTACTGTTTGGGCTTGGAGGAGGCACGCGGAGCTGAGGGAACCACCTGGTTCGCCAGACGTGTCTCAGTCTGGAAGGAATGAAAAAAACGATTACACTTGAGAGAGGTTTTCTTCCTGGGGACCAAAGGCAGAAGGATACTTTTACCCCCTGTGGCCTCACTAATCAGATCTTTAAGATCTGGTACAAACAATGATGTGCCTTGAAAAGGCAAGGAGAGCAAGGCTTTCTTGGAAGCAGTGTCAGCAGACCAGATCTTGAGCCAAAGAGCCCATCTGGCAACCACAGACATGGTGGAAACCCTTGCCACCAAACGAATGGCATTGAATAAGGTAGCAGAAACATAGTGCTGGGCCTCAGAAATTTTGGCAAGAAGGCGCAACATATCCAAAGTAGGAGCACCTTGACGGGCAGCCAGGGTGAGCTGTTCAGTCCAGACCGCAATGGCCCGGTCTACCCATGCCACAGCGAACGCCGAAAGCATGGCAGTCCCAGAAGTGGCAAAAATGTACTTGAAGGAAACCTCAAGTTTCTTATCAGTCCAGTCTTTCAGAGCGAACGCATCAGAAACTGACAAAGCAGTAGACTTAGATAGCCTGGAGATAGGAGCATCCACTTTGTGGGGATGAACGCACTGAGCAAGGACCACCTCAGAGAAGGGTAAAGTTTGGCAAATTTCTTGGAAACAGAAGGTTTTCTGTCCTGAGATTTCCACTTATCAGACACAAGGCGGTCAAGAGTGGGGTTAGGTGAAAACAAGTAAGGGGCTTTTTAGGCTCCTGAAACATATCAGAAGGATCTGAAGAAACCTCCTCAACTAAGGGAATGTTTAGGGTAGACAGACCTGATCAGGCCCTCAGCCAAGGCCTCAGGATCAGCCTCAAGGGGGTCCCTAAAAAACTGAGAGGAACCCACAGCAGAACATTCTTCAACTTCTGAATCCACCAACAATTCCTTCTCAGAGGAAACTGATATGTCAGGTACTCCCTGTGGTTTAGGCAGGGAAGATTTGACTGAAGAGGGGGTCTGCCATGAATGGAAGACCCCCTGTAATTGGGATGGAAAGAGTTGCAATGTAGACCGAAGGTCCCTAGTAGCAGCCTTGAACTCTTGTACCCAAACTGGCTCTAATGCATGGCTGGAGGTCCCTGGGAGAGACTCACGGACATCAGAACATGCTGGGCATAAATGACGTGAGAATTCTGTAGGTAAACCTGAATGACATGAGGAACAGTGCGCAACAGGGGACACAGAGACCCCAGCGTCCTTAGTCTTAGGCCTGGCCCCAAGCTCCAACAGATTAGACATTCTCACGGTGTCAAAAACTTATAAAGTAGTATAAAGAAACACCCAATTACAGTGTGAAAGGTTAAAATTTCACCCCAGAAATTGCTAAAATACACTTATCTGGCAGGCTAAGGGTTAATCTGCAAAGGAGAGTCCAAGCCCTGCGTAGGAGACGAGTTCTAGAAAAGGCACAAAATGGCTGCCGCAGCAAGAGCCTATCAGAATCGAGTGCGCGAAGCAAGCGCTCATGGGAAATGTAGTTTTCCCAGAATAAGTACCCCAACAGTGCCCGAAGTCCCCTGAGCCCCCCAACACACTTGTAATGGTAACCAGATGATAGAACAAGGGCAGACAATTAAAATGAGTCTCCTCTGAAGTCGCTATGTTGAGTGGTTGCGGCGATATGTCCCAAACTGTACAGTCCCATAGGAGTGAATGGAGCAATGGCGTCTATGCGGTAAAGCACATCTTTACTCAAATTTTGTCAAAGTTAAAACTGTGAAATAAAATTACATGAGACATCACTAGAACAAGTCAGAAGACCCATAAAACACTGAACCCAGTAGGGAAAGTGACAATAACCCCCCCCCCCAAAAAAAAAAGATGCAAACCAGCAGCTAAAGGGTTAAGTCACAACATAAACCTGCTCCAAAACACCCAACAGACATACAGATACACCCAATGAGTGCAGGAGTGTGCAATAAGAACTCCCAAGGAAAAAAAAAAACCCTGTACGGAGGGGCACTGTGGGACATGTGAATCTGCAGCACTCAAAAGGTTGCTCACCTTTCCTGCAGATCTTCTGTCTTCAGATTACCATGTATCAAGAAGAAGCCTCGGTGAGCAACTCCTGAGGAAAGAACTTGAACCAAAGATTTTCCCCCAAGGGCTTAAGGTCCACAAAAAGCACCTGGATACTGAGCTAGCCACATCTAAGGACATTGTCAGTTATGGTAATCCACCTACTTCTAAAGCTAAAGCAGAACTGTTCTTTTGCCTGTGTCTTCACCAAGGAACAAATCTTTCTGGAACTGGTTGGATAGCTGCAGCCAAGGAGGGAAGGTAGGCACCACCCCTGCAATCAATTCTAGAATTGTTTCTGCCTACTTAAAGGGGCAGATCGCCTACCCAGAGTTTCCAGTAACCTGTATCAGATGACAAAGAAAAACACTTCTCTGGAACGGTCTAAAAAGTGTGCTTACAAACCAGACACACTTTGGAGACCATTCCAAAGAAGTATTTTTAAATTGTGCTATTGTGGCTCAGCTGAAGAGCCGCCTGTCCATCCCCAGACCAGGAACTCCTGTTGTGAGCTTACAGCTGATGTCAGGAGAAGGGGAGGGAGAGGGGAACTTTAATGGAGAATCTCTCTCAAACCATAGTAGTTTGAGAGATAGGATTTATATCATATAATTTATTTTTTTTAACCTCTACAAAACTCTAAGCATTTTTTATGGGACGTTTCTGTCCCTTTAAACCTTTTAAATGCTGGACAGGCCTCTAACACATTGATTCACCATATTTTGGAGGCCAGTGTAGCATTCAGGGGGTTAAAAGTACCATTTAACCCCAGCCTGGACCAGGTGTCAGGACCATGAAGGCTGTCCCGGCGTTAAGGACCTCTGACGGTCCTGGCATGTCATGGAAGTTTGTGATCACTGAACAGCTACACGCCGTGCTGTGATTACACGTGTCTTCCGTGAAAAAGAAAAAAATATATATATATGCCTTGTTCCTCCAGAGCTCCCCACACCCAGACCGCTCATGCCTTAAGGGGTTAAATCAACAGGGATTCTTACTTCTCCCTATGGTGCATCTGGTTTGAGCCAGAATTGCTCCAGTTTTATTTTGTGAATATGGCCCTGTCTTATGTCCCTTGAGGAAGAAATCTGAGAGAATATTATATTAATGCAATATGATGGCATTTAATAAGACTGTTGCTAATTTTTAAGGTATAAATGTTAACCCTTTCAGTGCCAGAGGGGTATGCAACGCATTGCGTAGCAATGCGTTGCATACCTCACTGCTACTGAAAGGGTTAAACTTTTGTACGCATTTTTATTCTTTTTCTTTTTTCCACCTATTTATCATTGTGAGCCCCATGCATCTCTAGTTCCCGGGAGATTTCTGTCCAGTTGATCATCAAAGCAGGATAGTGATACAATATAACACAACCCCTGCAGCACTGAGCAGTCTGTCTTGTGTTTGTTTTCGTTTTTTACATTGTATCACTAGACTTGCTTTCATGCTCCCTGAAAGAAATGCTCTGCAAGTATATAACGGGAGCTCACTGTCAAGTATATAAGAGTGTAAAAAACAGGTTCAGATTAAAAAAAACAAACATTTTTTTAAACAGTATAGACAAATTGACTACACTTGTTTTGTACTTGCAGTAGAAGTAAACTCAAAATTAGGGTTACTATTCCTTTCATTGGTACTGGATATCATGTCAATGGCTGCAGACATATTTCTTTTTGCAGGACTCCTGGACTCAACAGCTCCCACTGAAGTCTTCTTAGCAAGCTTTTTATAGAAGGAGTTTGGCTTCTAGGAGTCCTGCCACAAACAATCAACAATCATGTCTAACTCCATGGACAGGAGGAGTTAATATTCCTTTGAAAGCCTCATTTAAATCAGTCAGAACATGGGGAATTTGTATTTGTCTCCTATGGTGCAGTTGCTTTACTCCAGAATTGCTCCACATTTGGTCTGTGCATATGACTCAGAGTATCCTTTCAGAAAGGGAAACTTACGTTCTTCTGGCCTCATCTCTGACACTTTGTGAAGCCAGTTCTTCCATGTTTGGCAGTCACATGGCTCGTGAGCCTCACCCAGACATTCCCTATAAAACAGAAACAAGAGCTGTCTTTTGTTCAGTGAACTGGTCATTTATTTTTTATATTCTATTTTTGCTTGTAAAAACTGTCTAACTGAATTACATGAGGCTGTGTGAAATACAATGCATCGAATACGCTGATCTTCAACATGATCATTGATGGATACCACTTGGTATTCATCAGTGATCAATTGTATTTCACAGCATACTGAATTTGTGGATCTATTTAGCCATTGCTCAATGCTGAATAAAGAATGGCCAAATCCAATTACTCAGAACTGGAATGTAGATCTGTATAATATAGAGAAGGAAGCCTAAACATTGATCAATAAACTTGCAGAGCTTTGGTCTTCAAGCAAGTCCTGTGAGTGTGATTGTGTATATTATATATATATATATATATATATATATATATATATATATATATATATATATAAAAGAGAGAGAGAGGTAATAATCTCTGTATAGTAATGATGAATACAAAAACAATTTATTCGCTATGGAACAGAAATCACAAAAATATTAAGTGTAAAACATACATAAAAGACTATAGTCTCATATTTAGTTGATATATAGAATCTATGTATATAGTTGGTACCAACTGTAAAAAAGTGTTTACACTTGAAAAGGTTATTTATCAATAAGCTCACGAATAAGGTGTACAGCTCCTTGATGTTTCCTCTTCCTCTTAATAAAGATAGTTATCCTATTTTAGCGGGCAGGCAAATGATGGATGATGTCTAATGTTCCAATATAGGTAGGCAGATGTGTAGAGTCTGATATTCAGATCTCTCCCATCCTTTATTTAAAAGTGACTTGGGCCTAGTATGTAGACTTGCTGATTTACAGGTATATTCATTCACCTGCGATGATATTCATTTCCTACAAAAGTCAAATCAGTGGGCAGAGACAAGACGCTTAGCCAGTAATGTATGCCTCCTGTCTTGTAACTAGGATACTTCAGGTTGTAGATGTAGAGGAATATACAACAGAATGTAGAAGGGGTGCTGCACTCCAGAAATGGGCTCTGTAGTCCAAAAACTCTTACATGTTTCTATCACATGGAATCATTCCCTGAGGAAGTATCCAGGCGATACAAAACACAGGAAAAATTTTTGGACTACAGAGCCCATTGCTGGAGAACTCAGTTTCTGTAGATATCAGGTAATGTCCACTTATAAAGCTCCTTCCTCTGACCTCTTAACTGCCACTTTAAGGAGCATCTAAAGGGTTAAACTGTCATCTAATACTGGTTGCTTTTCTTACCCTGCCATGGCTTCAGGTGCTTGAGTGATAAATTATTTAGATTACCTGAGATGATATTGTAGGCTCTCTCAGGTATCTCTAACTGGCTGTTTCTAAAAAGCCTGCACACCAGGCACCCACCAGTGCATCTCAACACAAACTGCGTGATATCAACCCCTGCTTGGCAGACAGGTTTCATTTAGTTTTTTCATATACAGTGCTTTACATTATAATTAAGACATTTGCCCCTGGTAGTGTACTCTGGTGTTCAACCCCTTGGATTATAGAGTGATTTCCAACACATTGCTTTGTGGTGCTTTTGGAGAGTTTTCCATTATGCAAATTAAAAAAAAAATCTACTAAAATACAAATTGCTATTAACCCTTTGATTGCCAGAGAGATCTCTAATGCATTGTGCTACAATTTGTTGGATACCTCTCTGGAACTCAAAGACATCTATCCATCTAGCTAGCTATCTACTCCCCTGCTGAAAGACATCTAATTAAAGTGGAACGCACCTGATGATGTCACCGGATGGATCACCGACATACAGCTCAGGACCGAAAGGCTGTCACAGTCACCTCCTCCCATGTGGTGCCTTGGTCCCTCCTCCTTTAGAGGCTCACAGATCAATGGGCACCAGGTCACATGAAGATTTGGGAGTTTATAAAGGAGCAGGGAACAAGGCATAAAAAGGGAGGAGGAGGGGAGATGACAGGCAGCCTTTCTATACTGAGCTATACCACGGCGATCCCTCCAGTGACGTCATCAACTTTATATTTAAGTTCTAATATCTCTGTTACCATACAGATTTAAAAAAACAACACACTCATATTGAAGCTTTATTGGAGAAGAATATCTGATTACAGATAACTTTATGGGAGGTGAGAGTTCCAATTTAAAAAGTTATTACAGATCAAAGTTGCACTTTTTGTTTGCTATACTTCTATGACCTGGAATTTTATGGTGGTGGTGTTGCTACAGTAGTCTATGGACAGCTATTATCTGTTGCAACAGCCCTCCATAGACTGGTGTAGTAACAACGCCACTGTAAAATTTTAGGCCGTGGAGGTACTGCACCCAAATATAGTAAGTACTGCAATCACTTTAGAATAAAGCATTTCTCAGCAGCAAAAATGAAAAACCCTACTGAAGTCCCAAGTGGGTAAAAAAAAAGTTCCTTCCTGACTCTAAAAGTCAGTTGGATGTATTCCTGGATAACCTGTCCCTTTAATATTGATGATAACCCATTTACATCAAGAATGGGCAATATGCGGCCCTCTATATGCTGCTGGACTACAATTTCCACCATCCTCCAGCAGATATGATGGGAGACTGGGAGTTGTAGCCCAGCAACAGACTGAGGGCCTCACTTTTCACACACCTGATCTACATACATATGCTCAGTAAAGTTAGAAGGTGTTTTCAGGCATGTCTCCTTTTCAATCATTAATTCAATCCTACCACTGACTCTGCAAGACATCTGTTCCTGATACAGCCATGTGTCATCAGGGAAATCTTGCACAAAAAGAAACGCGTTCATTTCAGAGTAACACAACAGACTGGGATTGTCACAAGGCTGATACTGTCTGCCTCCTGCGTGGCTATTGTTTCCTTTCTTAGATTTCAGCTGCTTTATAAATGATGCACCGTCTAATAGAGGAATGTAAGAATGGTGTCCAGCTGTTCCATGTAACTGGACACTGACAATACCAGCTTGGTTACAATCAACACTATACGCCAGACCAGTGATTCTCAACTCCCATCCTTGGAACACACCAAAAGGTCAGGTTTTCAAGCTATCCCAAACTAAACATAGATAAATCTATTAGAATGACTTATCCAGTGAAAATCTGACCTCTTGATGCATCCTGAGGACTAATGGTAAAAATCACTGCCCAGGAGCACAGGTGAGGATCATGTGACTATCTAGCTATCGGTGGTTAACCACTTAAGGACCAGTAGTTCAGGGAAGTTACCTTCCATTAAGGACCGCTTTGATCCTTTCTGACACGCTGGTACAAGTGGCCTGTTGCAAGTTTTGGATCGGTCAGTTTCAGACTCCGTTTTTACTTACACCACTCCCGCAGAAGCATTTTAAGTAAAACGTAAGTGATGTGACATGACCGCCACCAGTCCTTAAGTATATAAACTGTGTGATGGTCTTAGCACGTCACATGGTCCTTAAGGTGTTAACAACCACATCCTCAGCTGCCCACTGCCAATTAATTGTATATATAAACATTAGAGATGCCACTTGAGCCCTTTAAAGGAGAAATAAAATCTAATAAGAACTCCCCCTTAACCTGGGCTGCCTGAGTGGTGTGCACAGAAACACAGGAGAAGCAAGATCAATATGTAATTACACTCCCCTATGGGCCATGCCAATGTCATTACCTTGACCCACACTTTGCATTAGCTTGTGCAGGGCGCAATCCACCCTTTACTTTACCGAGTGTCTTGAAGACTCAATGAAGGTAAGTAGCTGTGGGTTCTTGGGCCTCAACCCAATGCCCCCTCCTCAGTAGTAGATCCTGGTCCTGACTGAGTGCCCAACTCTTCAGTCTGCCACTGATCCCTTATGAATTTTGCCCTTGTGGCTTTGCTCAAGAAACAACATCTTCAATCAGTCCTGGATGTCATGTCTATGGAGGGTGACATAACTGTTGGTGATTTTTTTTTCTCAAGCTGAAGCAGGCAGAGTGGACAATTCTTCTTAATCCAAATTATAAAGACCAAGGGCAAAATTCATAAAGACCAAAAGAAAACAAATGCACAATACAGCGCTCACCAGTTATCCTACAGTAACCTCTTGGTATTTCTTTATAAAAATCACCTTATCGCAGTGTGAAATGCATATTCTTAGTCACCAAACAGGCTTCATATGCATATGTTAATAAACAATATATATATAATTTTATCTGTGCTTTTCACGTAAAGCAGAAATTTGCAACATCCTATATAATAATTCGTTAAGTCGTGTGTAATGCCCGACATGCGCAGTAGACACTGCTGCGCGTGCGGCAGTCATGCGCAGTAGAGACTGCCCGCGCCGCGGCTGATACAGAGTTGGGCGCTCCGAAGGAGTGTCGCGGGCAGTCTCTACTGTGCGTGACTGCCCCGCGACCAGCTGCCAGAGGCACTGTGGCCCGTGTAACGGGCTCTTCAACTAGTAAAAACATATATAATAAAATGCACAATAAACCGATAATATAAAACAAGTGCAAATATTGTACCAGCCTCTCAGAATAATTTACCCCTCGATCAATTCCACACGTTTGTTTCTGCTAGAGTCATATGTCGATGACAGACATTTGTTAGTTCATGTCCATGAAATGGAAGATGCTGGCTACATGGTATAACGAGTTAATGGTTCCATCACTCAAGTCTTATCCAACTGATGTAACTGTAATCTTACATCAAAGTCTTCTGTGCTGCTTGTCTTAATCCCAGAATCCTCCTGGGAAATACATGTAAACAAAGAAAAGACAGCACACAAGGAAGATCTATGTTCATTAATTTATTCAGTGAAAATAAATACATGAACTAAAATTAGTAAAGCACAGATACACGTATACTGAAATACAAAGAACAAAAAAGGGGAGGTAGGAGGTGATACAATGGAATGGCTGGGGTATGGGAAGACTAGTAAAAGCTGGCTGCGGGATATGTAAAAGTGTCTTCAAAAACAGATGCACCCTTAACAATCACTGTAATATTTGAAAGTGATGTCTATGGCTGATGTATTCTAGCATAGCATGCTCAATCTGTTAAATTCAATGACACATCTGAAGATTATCCCCACCTATCTAGGCTTACTTGATACCTTCTTGGTCTTTATGCTCATCAAGCTGGCAATACACCATCCTCAGTCTCTCTCTCTCTTTCCCCGTGCCATCTCAGCTCTTCCCTTCTCCTCTCCTCCAATGATCCTGCAAAGTGCACACTTTTGCCTGACGAAGGGACGGGTGTCCCGAAACACGTAGCATCCAGTGCAAAGATTGTTTTGGAATCTTTCACTTTCTTGTCCTATTTTTATATAATTTTAATTTGAAAATTATACAAGAAAGAACTGGATCATTGGAGGAAGAGAAAAGGGAAGAGCTGAGACGGCATGGGAAACGAGACAGACTGAGGACGGTATATTGCCGGCTTGATGACCATAAAGGCCAAGGCCGAGAGAACAATAAGGAAGGGAGAGATTCGCAGTGCAGAGATCCCAATGAATTTAATCCACATAAGAACAAAATGTTGTACTCACATTTAGAATATATCACAGACAGTATACAAGGGGCTTTTAATCGGTGA
The DNA here is from genome assembly GCA_037306005.1 of Rhinophrynus dorsalis. Taxonomy (NCBI): domain Eukaryota; kingdom Metazoa; phylum Chordata; class Amphibia; order Anura; family Rhinophrynidae; genus Rhinophrynus; species Rhinophrynus dorsalis. Next base: position 414,312,340 of record CM074723.1, read on the forward strand.
GATTTTAGTATCATCCCATTATCATTATACCATATATCTGTATATCACGTGATGGCGATTTGTGCAAATCTCATTGAAGAAAGATATTTTGGTGTTGGGTATTTACTCCCATGAGATCTGGTGGTCCATGAGCGACATGAACATGTTCATAATATCATTGTGATCATATACCTAGAGTATTTTTTATATTAGGTATATTCCCAGATCAATACAGATTCTATGTTATTGCCCTTTGGTAATGGGTACGGGAAATGATTAATAAGGTGATCTATAATACGTCACCATTATTTTACCATTATTACAGAGGTCACCCCTACTGCAGGGTAGGTTATCCTCATAGTTTGCCGATCTATGGGCATGTTTCAATGTTTTATTGTGACATTGTACAATGTGTGCCTGATTGTTTATTTTATTTTCTTGAATCGCTACATATGAAGACAAGTGTTCTATAATGGGTTAACCATAACAACATCGTAAGTGTTTTCTATTTGTAAGTCAGATAATTGAATTGACATATACGGGTAACTAGAATCAATGATTGGTTCATTTGTATTTTCTTTGACCAGTCGTAACAAGATCTCTGTTGAATTACCAGCGATAAATGAGAGTGTATTGTATAGCACACCAGTTTGTATTATCCTCTAAATAGAGTGATGTGATAGTCATGAAACATGTCGAGAGAGTTTCTGTATTTTTAACCCCTTAAGGACCAGCCGCACACACGCATCTATCACTTAAGGATCACAGACCATTTTTTTTTCTTTCTTGAATCCGATTCTGGACTCCCCGAATGGCGTGCAGCCGCATGGGAAGCCCAGAATTCCATGACGGTCCAGGACCATCATGGGTCCTTAACAGAAAACAAGCCATGACGGTCCTGGACAGTCATGGGTCCTTAAGGGGTTAATAATATTTTTTAACAATAAATTTTATATTGATTCGACTGGTCTGCTGTTTTTTTAATCCAGTAAGTGCTGAATACATCGAGAAGCATTTTGAATGGGTATATGATGCCTGCTGTAATGGTTCCTTGGCGGGGAGAATCAGCATCTAAGATTCCCCACCAGCTCTAAGAACCAGTTGCCATTCATTTGGAGCCAGTTGAACACAAAGTGTGAGTATCTTACATTTGTTTGAAAGGTTGTTTTGGATACAAGTTAACAACCAACAGTACAGCTCTCCTAGTTTTCTTCTTTTGTTTCATAAAGACCAAGAAGTTATCAAGTAAAGTAGATAGGTGCGGATAATCTTCTGATGTGTCATTGAATTTACCAGATTGCACATGCTATGCTAGAATTACATCAGCCATAGACATCACTTTCAAATATTACATGCATTGTTAAGGGTGCATCTGTTTTTGAATTGAAGACACTTTTACATATCCCACAGCCAGCTTACTAGTCTCCCCATAACCCAGGCATTCCACTGTATCACCTCCTACCCCCTTTTTTGTTCTTTGTATTTCACTATATGTTTTATCTGTACTTTACCAATTTTAGTTCATTTATTTATTTTTATTGAACTAATACACTTAGATCTTCCATGTGCGCTGTCTTCTCTTCTTTGTTTTACAAAATTCAGAAAGTTCATCAAGAATTTCAAAGCAAGAAGCTGGCAAATACATAGCCAGACCAGTGTTTTGACCAGCGCATCCAAAATAGATGGAAGACAAACTATTTTAACCAAATTAGTGTCAGTAACATTGCCTGATACCAGCAGATACACAGCTGATACTTTCATTTCTGAAAACTGATCTATGTGGGTGTAGAGCTTTATACTAATTAAGTACTGTGCTGCAGTGAAAAGGCCTGTGAAAAAGTTCTTCACTATTTGGAAAATTATGAAAAGCTGGGGTTTTGGCAAATAAGAGGCACAGATAGTTTTGAATGACGTTTTCAAACATGCAAACTTTATTTCAAGGTGACAGATCCACTTTAAGACCAAGGTATGCAATGCACGGCAAAAGTCTTTGAAAGTTTAATGGTAGTCACTTATTAAATAAGGATACTTCAGCACAGACTATTAAAACCCTAGGATAGGGCAGTGCAAACTTTGACCCTGTGGCCAATGGAAAACTACAACTCTGGCTGACCAGCTAAAGATGATGGGAGTTGTGACCCAGCAACATCTGGCACTACAAAGCTGACTGAGAATGAAGGAAGTTTCGTTCAAAATAGCAAGTGTCAAAATGTTGTTCAATCTTAGCCCAGGGCTGGGTGTTTGCTATGTAGTCCTGTAGTATACATCTTTCCTAATTTGTTGGTATTAACCCTTTGCGAGGTATACCTCTCTGGAACTCAAAGGGTTAAAGCAGTGGGGGAAAAAAAAACAAACATAATAGCAATTATAGCTGGGCAACCTGTAGCTTTCCAACTGCACCAATATCCTCAGCTGCACAATATAGCTTGGCTATGTAATCTGTGGCTCTCCATTTGGTGTTCAGATACAATTCCCATCATCCCTAGTCTGCCATTTTTGTATGCATATTTACACTGGCTAAGCATCAAGTGGCCCTCCAGCTGCTTGAATAAAACTTCCATTGTCATCAGTCAGCTGAGAGCCTACACATTTCCCACCCCACTAAGTATGGAATGAGCTTGCACTTTATATAACTATATGACACCTTTTTGGAGTGCCAGAGAAGTATGCAACACAACCAGAAAGGTATACACAGAGGTAGGAGATGCTTTGCCTACCTCTGGCACTTAATAAAAGGTAGGTATCCCTCAGACAAATAAAAGGGTAACTATTCTGAATTTTGTTTGACGTTTTCACTCATTTTGCTATCAGACATACAAATCTATTGTTATTAGTAAATGACCAAGCACACACTGATCTCACATTTGTTCCCATCCCTGGTCAAACTACCTATCTGATGGAGAAAGTCACTCACCAGCAGAAGAGATGGCCTTTCCCACAATCCACAGCTGGTGCCTGTAGCAGTGGGAAGGTCAGAGTATCTGATCCAGAACTATTGGATCCCTGCTTCTTAAGCCGAACTGCCCTCTCACATGCCGGGGTTGGGCACCAGCGAATAGCAGTGTTGTTCTCAACAAATGCCTGAAATTAAAAAGAATATTCACTAAAAAGGGCGTTCTTTGAGAATATGTTTATCTTAACCCGTTAAGGACCAGAGAAGCGTACAACGCGAAGCACTGATCATCCCTCTGGTCCACAGCTTCTTTTGCAGTGAGTTGGAGACGTGTCTAGTATACAAGGGGGTTAACCCTTTCAGTGCCAGAGGGGTACGCAACACATTGCTATACCCCTCTGGCACTGAAAGGGTTGAAGGATTAAGGACCAGGGGGATGTTCAATGCATTATTTATTTGCAATGCTTTGCATACCCTTCTGGTCACTCAAGGGTTAAACACATATAAATAAAGATCGACTGAAGCAATATCAGATTCCTTTATTCACTGATAAAATTGAAACATAAAGCAAAGGCCCATGTTTATAAAAACTGGTGCTTTTCTGGAGTAAACCAGTTACACCATAGGGGACAAATAAATATCTCATTCACTGAAGCAGAGCTTTTTAACCCCTTGAATGCCAGAGAGGTCACCAATGCATTGGAGACCTATCTGGCATTCAAGGGGTTAAAAGTCCAATTTAATTTTGTTTTGTGTCCCCTACGGTGCCGTTGGTTTACTCCAGAATAAAGCCAGCTTGCTTTTACAGGTATGGACCTGTCACTCTAGTACTAGATGTACTGTATGCAGACCATCTTGTCACTGACCTTCTCGCAGGCAAGGTCAGAGAAAGGCTTTTTTAACCCCTTAACGACCGGGGAATCCGGAACCGGAAGTGACTTGACGACCACGGAGCAATTTTTTTTTATTGCTCCGTTGGGTTCCGGACTCCCCGAACGGCGTGCAGCCGCGGGGGGAGCCCAGAACTCAGTGACGGTCATAGTACGTCATCGGTCGTTAAGTCAAATCGACCCTTGACGTACTATGACCGTCAAGGGTCGTTAAGGGGTTAAAGCGGAACTACCACCCAATAAGTATATTGCCCCACATAATTGCATATCTGGCGACTAGCTGCTCTGAAGCACTAGTCTCCAGAATTATTACCAGATTAAAGAGAAATCGTTATTCTTCCAAGACTGACAGCAGGATGGAGAGCAGACATCTTGCCATAGTGACGTCCGCGCGCCTGCTCTGTCAATCCCTTTTGGAGCCGGCTGGCTCCTAGCAACGCCTTCTAGACCCACCTGGGCCTGACACGTAGACACGCGGACGTCACTATGGCAAGATGCCTGCTCTCCATCCTGCTGTCAAAAGTTCAAAAGTTATGCAGAGTTAAGGATGCCCAGCCTGCTCCTTTCTGGATGCCTCCCTCCAGATCTGTAATTGGGTTGTGCGACTCGACGGCTGCCGCGAGGAACAAGCTTCAGTAAGTAAATATAAGGGAAATCCTGCCCCCTTGACGAAGGAGGGCAGGATTTCCCTTTGCTTACTGAAGTTTGTCCCTCACCACAGTCATCCTGACCAGACTGCAGCTTCTGCTGGGAAGTAGCCAGAAGGGGCGGGCGGTAGATCTTCATCTCTGCATAACCTTTAAACTACAATACAGTAAGGACTTAAATCTAGCGCAATATGTTTGTATTAATATATAGAAGACTCAGCAAAATAATTTTAAGTAGACATTACTAACCCTTTAAATAAATGATCTCTGAACAGAACAATTTACACATGCATTAACACTCAAGTTTATGATTTTGTTTTAAGGACTCAACATGTGACTAATTAATTTTTACATATGCAAGCTGTAAGTGTCATGTGATATTTAATTAAAGTTAGATAAACCCATTTCTTTTTTGGCATTAGAGTTCCTTTAAAGGAATAGTAACACTTAATATGTAAAAAAAATATATATTGTAGGGTTTATTCTCCTCAGTAAAACAAAGACACTCTCATTGCTAAGAGGTGTATTAATCAAAAGTTACTGCAGATCAAACATGAATTTTTTTAGTTGTAGTATATCAATGGCCTGAAATTTTAGTGGCGCTGTTGCTATACCATAATATGGAGGTTTATGCTCAACTGACCAGAGCTGTCCATAGGATGGTATAGCAACAGTGCCACTGTGCAATTTCAGGTCATTGATACACTGCACCCAAAAAGCTCATGTTTGATCTGCAATAACTTTTGAACTTTTGTCAGCAGTGGGAGTACACTTGTTTACTCAGGAGGATAAACCCTACAATACCTATTGGTTTACATGTTAAATATTACTGTCCTTTTAATACACCTGGTCTTTAAGGAGTTAATCTAACATTTTCAAACTAAGGACACAAAGAGGAAATCTTTTGTACATCTGAATTTAAAGGAACACTAACATTTAAATATGAAATTGAGGTATATCATTTTAACTATTCTGTATGTCCAACTAGTATCTGTAAAAATATGGTTATGTTATGTTAGGTTCCTAAGTTAGGTTAGGTTCCAACATATTTAACCATTTAAGGATTGCGTGGTCCGGGGTTGGGTGGCTCTAGAGGACCATGCCATGTTTTATTTTTGAACCAATTCATTCTGGGATGGTAGTACAGCGTGCAGACGTGCTGCCACCCCAGAATTCCATGACGTGCCAGGACCATCATCGGTCCTTAACGCACACTGATGATGGTCCTGGCATGTCAATGGTCATTAAGGGGTTAATGCATGAGTAGACTATCCTATATAAATACTGTTTGATTTTTATTATATTATAGATCATAATAATTCCTTAAAGGGTTGACAAAAATGGGTAGACACCTTTAGCCATTACATGAAAATAATTAATATTTTAATTAAGGAGAAAGAAATAAGGTTATCTTTGCATCAGAAAGAATTGTTAAAGTGTTTTTCACTTATAATTCTGAACTTGCACCATGCAGGGATATAGGTAATTGTATGGCATGGCATGTTCCTTGCTTTTTGTGCCATGATTAATTACAGGATAACAGCCTGTCTGACATAAATTCAAATATCCATCTTACAGTTTGGGGAATCAAATGAAAAACAAATGGAAAATCATGTTATGTGAGCTGCTAAATAGACTTTAAAAAAAAAAAGCTATTGATAATAAGTCATGCAGGAAAGTTCAACATCTGGTTCTCTTTGCCTTCATAAGAGCTTAGGTCTCTCTTTCCTCTCTTTCCCTTGCCCCACTGATGCAGAGAGTGAGCAAAGAGCATGCCTTTGCATTTTATCTCAAATGTCAACCTCACTTACTACTTTTGTCTCCTGGATGCAATTATTACAGTTAGAACCCAGGTTCCAAAAATGGAAACAGAAAGAGAAGAAGACGTTTGCAGTAAAATCCATAAAACATGATTAGATCTTCATTTGACTGCATCAGCGATGAAAGGGGAAAAGAGACACTGACCCCTTCCTTATACCTTGCCTTTAGTGTATCATTTGGGGAAGGCACTTACTATGGCATGCTGCAGTATTAATTCAGCACCTTGGGACATCCAAAGTGTTTAATCGTTTAAGTACCAAAGGGGTGTGCAACACACTGTGTTGCAATGCATTGCACACCCCTCTAGTTCTTAAAGGGTTTAAAAATAAAGTGTCTCAAAGGTGGCATTGCTCCTTTCTCCCAAGCGATAACACTTTGAGGTTCACCTTTATGTCAAACTGGAGATATCGCTTGTCCATCTCCCTAGAAACCACACTCTCTATGACTTCCACAGGAACCAGCTGGAAGCAGTCATATGCTGGGCAAAATATATTGTGGGCTTCTCCTTCTTGGATTTTCAGGTTTAAAAACCTTAGTGATAGAGAAAATTGAAAAACAAAAGACAAAAAAAAATGTAAGTAACTAAAATTAGCATTTTGAATAAACCTAATTAATTTTGACTCCTTAAAGGGATAGTAATACTTCATTTTAACTTTATTTTATTTTGTAGGCATTAAAAAAACATGAAGAATGATATAAGTCTTATCTCTCAAACCTTTATGGTTTAAGAGATATTCACAAGCAAAGTATCCTCCCCCCTGTTCAGCCACATCAGAAGAGAAGTGCCCAGGTAGACTGCAGAGAGGGACAATCTTCAATTAAGATAAGGGAAAAAGCTGAAAAACTTGTCAAGGGGGGAAGGGCTTTCATTCTTATAATACAAAGAAGATTGTCCCCTGCTGTTATCTGTCTGGTCTTACAACCAGATTCACATCTGAGAGGAGATGGCTTACACTAGGAAAAAGGGGCGGGAGGGGGAATTTTGCTTGTGAATATCTCTTAAACCATAAAGGTTTGAGAGATAAGACTTATATCATTCTTCATGTTTTTTCAATGCCTACAAAATAAAATAAAGTTAAAACGAAGTATTACTATCCCTTTAAGTGCCGAAAGGTCTCTAACACATTGAAAAGGCATATCTAGCATGCAAAGGGTTAATCACAATGTAAAAAATACAATTTTCTGTTTTGTAAAGTCAGCATAAAACTTTTTTTTTTTAAGAATCTTCCGTGCTTTGATTGTGTTTGATAATGTGATCTCTCCAGAATTAACTTGATTTAAGGTAAGAATATTCAAAAACTCTGCCATAGAGATTGGCTGTGAGAGTCAATGGGACTATTTGGGGAAATAATTAATTACTACAGCCTTGGGAAGTAGTGCATCATCCCAAATGGTTGCCCTCCTTGCACAAGAATACACTGCTTTATTTGTAAATCACCATTAGATTATCATTAGCAGATCATTAACCATGCGGGGAGCCCAGAATTCCATGACGGTCCAGGACCATCATGGGTCTTTAAGGGTATAACAACCCATGACGGTCCAGGACCGTCATGGGTCCTTAAGGGGTTAAAAAGGGCCTATTCAAGATCTTTGATGCCAGGACGTGGGAACTATTTATCCAGATGCTGGGCTCCAGGGCTCCAAAAAGGTCTGGTCATCATGCATTTCAAAAATAGGAAGTGAAATCAGGGGTAGGAAACATTTGGCTCTCCTGCTGTTGGAGACTATAGTTCCCATCATCCTCAAGCAGAAGTTGGCTAGATGGGGATGTAGGGAGTTTTAGTCCAACACCTGAAACACAAAAGATTCCTTACTGCTGACCTGAACAATTCCCTTCTGTCTGAGCATAATTTGCTGCATCTCATTATAATACAGTTTAGTAGTTCCCCATATTACCACTCAGCAACCCATTAATGGAGCACAACAGACAAACCGACATTACCATAAGTGAAGTTTTCCAATACTATATTATTTATTTATTTTTTTACTAGTTTTAAAGCCTGTGTACACAGGCCAACAAAAGTGGCGCTGTAGTCATTTGGTGCGGCATGGGCAGTCTATACCCGTCTCTACTGCTCATGACGGCATCTGACAAACATCCTTAGCAAATTATTATATAGGATTTTCATTTTAAGGCCTCAAATGCTTGTCATTAATGAGTTTGGAATATGAGAACATCTTCTAGGGAAAATGGAGACCAACATTTCCACTAAGGTGGGCAACCCAGCACTGAAGGAGTGCAAGAGGACTATTCAGGGCTGTATTCATGCTCCACATTTGGTTTTAATTACTTAAAGGGGAATTGAACCCTAGGAATAAATGGCTCTTTGTTTGTTTAACATATACAGTTACATTCATACAACAATCAGATATAGGGATCTTGTATTTAACAATCTCTACTGAAGCCTGCCACTAGGTCACACATCCTTACAGCAAATAATAAGATACAGACTTGAAAAATTTGAAAGGGAAAAAATAAATAAATATGAGCTTAAATCTTTGGTTATTTTTGTTTAAAACAAAAACAAAAAAAAAAAGAAACATGCTGTGGCAAAAAGAGGATTTAGTCTTACCTGTTAAATCCTTTTCTCTTAGTCCATACATGTTACTGGTAACTCTGGGTAGGCCATCCGCCCCTTTAACTAGGCAGGAACAATTCTAGAAGTGAATGCAGGGGGTGGAGCCTACCTTCCCTCCTTGGCTGCAGCTAGCCAATCAGCTCCAGTAAGATTTGAGACACTAACTATTGTCTAGATAGTAGAAGGGAAAGAAGACTTCTGTGAGCACTACCCCGAAGGACCCCCATGGTCTGCCACAGGAGAGCCAAGCATGGTCCCTTGACAGGGTGGGAGACCAGTAACCTGTATTGACTAAGAGAAAAGGATTTAACAGGTAAGACTAAAATCCTCTTTTCTCTGTCGTCCAATACAGGTTACTTGTAACTTTCGGATGTCCAACCATTGAGTTTCCCAGAGGCAGGAAGTAAGGCAAGGACCAGGCGCAAGGCCCCCAAAGTCACCAGAGCAGATATGAACCATCAGATCAGAGATAGCCCAACAAAACAAATGAAGTGTCAACCGACACTGAACAGGGGTAACAACATCCCAGGAACTGTTACACAGTACACTGAACCAGAGCCAACAGGGCTCAAAAGTGAAGAAAGCACCAAAGAACTGAAGAAGATCCTAGACAGGCAAGACTGCCTCCAGGATCTTCCTCCCCAAACTGGTATCAGTCGATGCCAGCACATCAACAAGTAGTGCTTTGAAAAGGTGTGCACAGATGACCAAGTGGCAGCCTTGCACAACTGATCAGCGGAGGCCTGATTCTTGTAAGCCCAAGAAGCCCCCATTGATCTAGTAGAATGAGCCGTGACCCGAAAGGGAACAGGCTTCTTCCTTAGCTCGTAAGCCTTACGAATAGTGGACTTGATCCTAGATGCAATAGTCACTTTGGATGCAGGTCTCCCTGCCCTGGGGCTCTCAGGAATGACGAACAGCACGTCAGACTGTCTAATGGACTCAGTGCGATGTACATAAAACTTGAGACAAAGCACCACATCTAACAAGTGGAGATCCCTCTCCTTGTCAAAGGTAAGGTCAGAGCAGAAAGAAGGCACCAAAACCTCCTGATTAATGTGGAACTTAGAGACCACCTTCGGGAGAAACTCCTGAGAAGTACGAAGCACCACAGTGTCTTTGAGAAACACCAAAAAGGGTGGTCTACAAGACAGAGCATGTAACTCAGCGACACTGCGAACAGACATGATCGCAAGGAGAAAGGCCATTTTCCATGTCAGCAGGCATAGAGGAATAGTAGCCAAGGACTCAAAGGGAGGGTGCTGAAGGACTCCCAAAACCAAGTTAAGATCCCACTGAGGAGCGGAAGTCTTAAAAGCAGGATGAGTATGAACAACGCCCTAGAAGAAAACCTTGACATCAGGAAGAATAGCAATGCGTCTCTGAAAGAAACCAGAGAGAGCAGAAGTCTGAACCTTAAGGGAGCTCATACAGAGGCCCTTATTCACACCGTACAGCAAGAAAGCCAGGACCGTAGGCAGATCAATTTCCTGAGAAAGGTCCCTATCAGTACACCAAGATAGAAAGGTCGACCAGACACGATGGTAGGCCTTAGAAGAAACAGGTTTGCGGGCATGGAGCATAGTAGCCACCACACCAGAAAAAAAACCTTTCTTGTTCAATATTGAGGATTCAATTTTCAAGCTGTCAAGCTAGACGATGAACATCCTCCTTCCATAGGTAACCCTGTAAAAGAAGATCCGGACGGCAAGGGAGCCGGAATGGCTCCACCACTGACAGATCCAGAAGCTCCAGAAACCAAGCCTGTCGAGGCCAGTACGGAGCAAACAGAATGACTGGACAGTGCTCCAGTCTCAGTTTCCGTAACATCCTGTGCAACATGGGAAGGGGAGGAAAGATGTAAGCCAGAGGAAATAACCAAGGAATGGACATGGCATCCACCACTAGAGCTAGAGGATCCCTCCAGCGAAAGCAGAGCCTCAGAACCTTCCGGTTGTGTCTTGTTAACATCAGGTCGATGCAAAGAAGACCCCACTTCTGAACAATGAGGGTGAACACCTCTGGGTGCAGTTCCCACTCTCCGCTGTCCATGACATTGTCTATGCCAGGAATGTGCACTGCGGATATGGCAGGAACATGTTCTTCTGCCCAGGACAAATTAGCCTTGACCTCCAACCAAGTGGCGAGACTTCTTGTTTCGCCCTGCTTCTTGATGTAAGCCACAGCTGAGGCGTTCTCGGAATGCACCCGGACTGAGCATTCTTCCAGCTGGGGCGTCCAATGGCGCAGAGCATGAAATATCGCCCGAAGCTCCAACACATTAATGGGAAGGAGAGATTCCTCCGGAGACCACCGACCATGAGCACTCAGGCAACCCAGGACCGCTCCCCAGCCGGATAGGCTGGCATCCGTCTCCACCTTGGTCCAGAATGATACCAGGAAGGACTTGCCCTTCAGCAGATTGGAGAGGTCAAGCCACCAGGACAAACTCAGTTCCACATGAAGAGAAAGTGACACAGATGTCTTCAGAAGGTCCGGCTGACCCCTGCACACCTGAAACACGAACCTCTGGAGTTCCGTGGTGTGAGCCATGGCAAATGGGACCACATCTATGGTGGAGATGAATTTCCCCACTAGAGAGGACACAGCTCATTGGCTGGAACTGGATCGAGAGCCAGAACAGCTGATACTCTTTGGGCTATCTGGTGAGCCACTTCCTCCGTGAGAAACACCATGCTCTGCTGAGTGTCAAAGAGAAGGCCCAGGAAGACCAGACGCTGGGATGGGACAAATCCAACTTGTCCATGTTGATGATCCACCCGTGATGGGTGAGGGCATGAATGAGGTCTGAACCTGCTGATGAAGAAGTTCCGCAGAGGGGGCTTTCAGAAGCAGTTTGTCCATGTATGGAGTAACTGATGCTGTCCCGGTGGAGGACAGATACTAAAACTCCCAGGACACAGTTGGAGACTTGAGGAGCTGTAGTCAGACCAAAGGGAAGAGCTGAAAACTGAAAGTGCCCTCGGTCGCAGGCAAATCTGATATACTGATGACTCTCTGGATGAATGGCGATGTGTAGATACGTGTCCTGAAGATCCAGAGAGGGAAGGAATTCCCCCAGGGACATAGCAGCAATCATGGTCCTTAGGGACTCCTGGTGATAATGAGTCCTGATCACAAATGAACTGAAATCTTTCAAATACAAAATGGGATGACAGACGCCGTCCTTCTTGGAGACCACAAAGAGGTTTGCGTAAAAACCCATACCTCTGTCCCGAATTGGAACAGGTTCCAGAATATCCTTGTCCAGAAGGGCCTGGATAGCGCCACTTGAACAGACTGCGTATCTCTACGCTCGGAGGTGTATGAGAGGGGAAAAACCGAAAGGGAGGAAGAGAGGCGAAAGGGATCCTGTACCCTTCTGCCACCACCTGTAAAACACACGGGTCCGCCACTGAATACTCCCAGAAGCTGTGGTAGTGATGCAGACAGACACCCACAGCTGAGTGGGACCTGGGTTCATCTAGTCATGCCGAAGAAGGCTTGGAAGCCTTAGGCTTGGAGGAGACCTTGCACTTCCATTGCTGTTTGGGCTTGGAGGAGGAACACAGAGCTGAGGGAACCGCCTGGATGTGTCTCAGTCTGGAAGGAACAAAAAAGCCGATTACGCTTGAGACGTCTTCCTCCTGGAGACCACTAATCAGATCCTTAAGATCTGGCCCAAACAAAGAGGTGCCTTGAAAAGGCAATTAGAGCAAAGCTTTTTTGGAAGCAGTGTCAGCAGACCAGATCTCGTCTGGCAACCACAGACATGGTGGAAACCCTTGCCACCAAACAGATGGAATCAAATAAGGCAGCAGAAACATAGTGCTGGGCCTCATAAATGTTGGCAAGAAGCCACAACAAATCTGAAGTAGGAGCACCCTGACGGACAGCCAGGATAAGCTGTTCAGTCCAGACCGCAATGGCCCAGTTCACCCATGCAGCACGGAATGATGGATGCATGGCAGTACCAACAGTGGCAAAAATGGACTTGAGGGAGATCTCAAGTTTCTTGTCAGTCCAGTGTTTCAGAGCAGAAGCATCAGCAACTGGCAAGGCAGTGGAGACAGGAGCATCCACTTTGGGGGGATGAACCCACTGAGCAAGCGCCACCTCAGAGAAGGGGTAAAGCTTGGCAAATTTCTTGGAGACAGAAGGTTTACTGTTCGGAGACTTCCACTCATTAGACACAAGGTGGTGACGAGTGGGATTAGGTGGGAAAACAAGTAGAGGGCCTTCAAGCTCCTGAAAAACATCAGAGGGATCCGAAGAAACCCCCTGAACTAAGGGAATGTTAAGCCCTCAGCCGAGGGATCAGAATCGGCCTCAAAGGGGTCCCCAAAAAAAAAAACTGAGAGGAGACCACAGCAGGACATTCCTAAACATCTGAATCCACCAACAGTTCCTCCTCAGAGGAATCTGATATGTCAGGTACTCCCTGCGGTTTCGGCAGGGAAGATCTGATGGAAGAAGGGGTCTGCCAGAGTGGAAGACCCCCTGTAACTGGGATGGAAAGAGTTGCAATGTAGACCGGAGGTCTCTAGTAGCAGCCTTGAACTCTTGCACCCCAACTGGCTCTAACGCATGGCTGGAGGTCCCTGGGAGAGACTCAGGAACATCAGAACATGCTGGGCATAAATGACCTGAGAATTCTCTAGGTACCCTGAATGACATGAGGAGCAATGCGCAATAGGGGAAACAGAGACCCCAGCGTCCTTAGTCTTAGGCCTGGCTCCAAGCTCTAACAGATTAGAATTATCACAGTGTCAAAACATTTAAAGTAAAAGGAATCCCCAAATACAGTGTGTAAGATTAAAATTTCACCCCAGAAATAGCTAAAATGCACTTATCTGGCAGGTGAAGGGTTAATCTGCATAGAAGAGAAGGAGAGTCCAAGCCCTGCATAGGATACTCGTTCAGGAAAAGGCACAAAATGGCTGCCACGGCAGGAGCCAGTCAGAAATGAGCGCCCAAAGCAAGCGCTCATGGGAAATGTAGTTTTCCCAGAAAAAGTACCCAACAGTGCCTGAAGACCCCTGAGCCCCCCAATACACATAAAACATTAATTAAAATGAGCCATCTCTGAAGTCGCTACGTTGAGCAGTTGCAGATATATGTCCCAAACTGTACAGTCCCATAGAAGTGAATGGAGCAATGGCATCTATACAGTAAAGCGCGCTTTAAAGGAGCGGAACACAAATTTTGCAAAATTGAAACTGTGAATTAAAATTACATGAAACGTCACTAGAATATGTTAGCAGACCCAAAAAACACTGAAACCAGTACGGAAAGTGCCAATAAACCCCCAAAAGATGCAAAACCTGCAGCTAGAGGATTGAGTTACCACAGAAACTTGCTCCAACACCCAACAGGCATACAGATAAACACAATGAGTGCAGGAGTGTGCAATAGGAACGCCATAGGAAAACCCCTGTGCGGAGGGGCACTGTGGGATATGTGGACCTGCAGCACTCAAAGGGTTGCTCACCTTTTATGCAGATCTTCTGTGTTCCATGTATTATGAAGAAGCCTCAGTGGGCAACTCCTGAGGAAAGAACTTGAACCCAAGATTTTCCCCCCAGGGCTTAAGGTCCACAAAAAGCACCTGGATACTGAGCTAGCCATATCTAAAGGCATTGTCAGTTATGGTAATCCGCCTAATGGTGATATTCCACATCTAACAGAAAAATTAAAAAATGAGCTAAAACTATAGCAGAACTGTTCTCTTGCCTATGTCTTCACCAAGGAACAAATCTTAATGGACCTGATTGGCTAGCTGCAGCCAAGCAGGGAAGGTAGGCTTAACCCCGTGCATTCACTTCTAGAATTGTTCCTGGCTAGTTAAAGGGGCGGATCGCCTACCCATAGTTACCAGTAACCTGTATGGACTAAGAGAAAAGGATTTAACAGGTAAGACTAAAATCCTCTTTTTGCCACAGCATTTTTTTTTTTTAAACAAAAATAACCAAAGATTTAAGCTCAAGGGGCGGATTGCCTACCCGAAGTTACCAGTAACCTGTATTGGACGACAGAGAAATATACATTATTAAAAACGAGCCTGTGCCTTACTTCAGGACAAACTGCGGGTACGGCTCTGCACCACAGTCTGTCAATCTGCTTCTGTTCCTCCCCAAGTATTGTCATGTTCCAACCAGCTTAAATGGAGAACTCCTCCGTCATCAGAGGAGGTGGAAAAGCGACGATACTTGGGGAGGGAAATTTTTGTACTTTATCCTCCTATAAAGTCCTAGAATGCATCGCTCACTGTGTGCGTAACCACACATGCGCAGTGGGGACTCGCAGAACGGGCTGATCCGGAGCGGAGAGCTCCGGAAGGCTGACAGCCTGTCTGTGCTCCCAGCTCCAGGGCAGCAGCGCCTCCACTACTGCCCCGGAGCCGGGAACACAGACAGGCTGTGAGACATCCGGAGCTCCCCGCTCCAGATCAGCCCATGTATACGGGCTTTGTAACTAGTGATCATATAAGTTGCCAAAAATTAATGATCAGTATGGTTTTATTTTAATTTGTATTATTATTGAAGTATATAAATGCAGTTTACCAGGACTTTCTTTTTCTGTTTAGAAAAACTAACACCTCCAAATAATAACCCCCATTTACTTTACTATGGCCAGAAAATCCTAGTAAGTTTTCCCTTGTGCCTTGGATTGAGAGAGAGAACATAATCAGCCCTAGATGTCATGTCTACAGAGGCAGATATGACAGTTGCTAGCAGGACCACAGGACCTCAGACTCTGCTCACTGGACATGGGAATCTTAACCCTTTGAGTGCCAAAGGGGTGTGCAATGCACAACTCTAGTCCTTTAACCCCTTAAGGACTGACAACTTAAGGACCACAGACCGTTTTTTTTTTTTTTTAGCGATGCGAACCAGGGCTCTTCGAACAGCGTGCAGCTGCGAGGGGAGCCCTGAAATCCATGACGGTCCTGGCACGTCATAGGTCCTTATCGCATGTCAGACCCATGACGTGCCAGGACAGTCATGGGTCCTTAAGGGGTTAAGGGTTATGTAGGCTCATGCACCCTCTTCAGTTTGAAAACCTGCCAGTAACTGTCATGTGTGCCTCCGTGGACATAACATCCAGGGGATCGATTCTATTCCCCCACGTAAGGGGGATGACTAAACCTGCTAGAAGCTGATTGGCTGGGAAATGAGTAATCACACATCCCAGCCAAATGGAGGCTGCCAATTATTTTGAACAGACTGGCATATAAAAGCCAGTCTCTATTCAAAATTCTCTCAATATGACTCGGGCAACGCCCCGATAAGTATGCAGGGGGCTCTCTGTCTATCTGCATGCCTGCCGCCAGCAGAGACAGCAAGGGGATATTATATGGCCGGATTTCATATTATACGACACTGGACAGTAGCAGACTTTTTTATTAAAAGACAAATGGAAAAAAAATATTAATTGAAGAACTGATGGCACACTTCTTTTAACCCTTTGAATGCTTGAGAGGTACCCCTCCGGCACTCAAAGGGATAACTGTGGCATCTTTTGGAGGCTTTTTTTTTTTTTTTTTTTTTTTTTTTTTTTTAAGAACAAAACTACTCATTGGATTTTAGTTACTTATTTTTAAACAGATTGAAAGGAAGAAAAACGAGGGGAAGAAGGGAAGAAAGAAGATTCACGAAGAAGATGGCCAGTAGCTGATCAAGGTGCTGAAGACCTTAACACCATACTACTGCTTCTCATTTCTACCTCCTAAAAAAATGACAAACATCAGACAAAAAAGTGAGAGCTAAAAAGTTTTCTTTCTGAAAATACCTTATAACATGATTGTAATTTAAACTACACCCACTTTTAAGAGAGCTTTTTCCCTTGACTGTGATGGTGGAATTGGATGCATAAAATGATGGTAATGTGTTTGAGAACCGATGGACCACGGCCAACAACTTTATCAATCTAAACACAGACAATTTTACTTACTACAACTTTTTTGAAGATCTCGCCTTTATTCTCTTTTTACAGATTGTATGTATGTATGTATATATATATATATATATATATATATATATATATATATATATATATATATATGTTTTTTTTGCATATGCAAGTGTCCATACACACACATGAACCATTTATCTTCAAAAACTTACATTTCATTTTAGATTTTTTTTGTGTTTTGTATTGTTTCACACTGGCAGAACTTTGCTTTATTACATAGGCTTAGTATTGCAATTTGCTTCTGTATGGAGAGAACTAAATTTCCCTGGGGTACAGAACTGCAGACTATGTTTTCACTTGACCAAGGCACAGGCATATGTAAGTCTTTCAAGTGTGAAAAAACGACATTTCCAGTGAAGTTGCAATAAAGTGCCTTGTAAGCTGCAGGCAGCTGGCCTTGGTTAAAACACAATAATGGTTCAGAAGATAAAGTCTGCTTATTCTCCTATGCTTGGGCTGACTTTTATTATAAAATATATATGATGCTTTTCCACCTGTCTGAAAACGCATTGCTTTCCTAGTGATGGTCCCCCCCAGAAAGCATGGTGCAGAAGGAAATTTAATTTAGTTTGGTTATAAAAATGTACAATATTTTAATCAAAAAATAATTGTAACATGAAAAATAGCACCACATGCTGGATTTATACACGAACAAGAAATAAAACTAAGATCAGGCAAGGTTACAGGAAATTGTGCATACAGACTACTACATTAATGCTTTCGGTGCTAGTAATGAGTAACTCATTCGATATCTGGCAACACCTTGCAAACACATCACATTTATTATTACTATTTATAATGCTCCAGCATATTCCTTGGCGCTTCAAAAGGGGGCCAAAGAAACAGTGGGCATGTACAAATGAAACAAGTGGAGAGAGGGCCCTGCTCATTATAGCTTATAATACAGGAGTAGAGAGAGACAAGAGACACGTGAAGAGGTAGGAGGTAGTGTTTTTCAGTGGTGTAAACAGGACAACTGGAAGGTTGGCCATAGGGTAAAAGTGAAGAATTTGTTGGGATACAGTTGATAGTAAGACAATGTAAGGAAAAAGTTATGTGGTATGGAAGCAGGCTTTTCTAAAGAAATAAGTCTTTAGAGAACTCTTGAAGGTAGAGAAGTTGGGTGACAGTCCGAGAAAGTAGAGCTGTGCGTTCCAGAGATAGACGGCAGCTCTTGAAAAATCTTGGAGGCTTGAATAAGGAGTTATGTGAGAGGGTGAGAGTAGGACCAAAACGAGGCTGGATATGTTGCAGGGATCAGATTTGTGAATGGCTTTGTATGTCAGTGTTAGTATTTCATGTTTGAACCTGGAGGCTATTGAGAATCAGTGTAGGGCTTGGCAGAGAGGGACAGCAGAAACAGAAGATGAAAGAGTATGGTAGCAGCATTCAGAATAGAATGTCGTAGTACCAGTTTCTGGAGAGGAAGACCAAGGTGTGATATATGATGAGGGAGTGAACTAGTGTTTTGGTTTTATCTTTTGTGATGCAAGGTTGTATTTTGCCAATGTTCCATAGATGAAGGATTTTGGATGTGGGGAATGAATAAGATGGCAGAAGGTTAGAAAATAGGTTACCAGCCACAAGAAGGAGGATAAGGAAGAGTGATAAGAGATGAGATAAAGGTTTATGGGAATGTAGTGGCTGATGGTGTGCATATCGTGGAGATAGGGATTTAGAAGTGAGAGACGTTGATGGGAGTAGTGGAATTTGCCACATGGTGGCAAGAAAAACGAGTGTAATGATTTCGGAAGAAAGAAAGAAACTGAAAAGGAACAGACTTAGAGAGAGGAGAGTGGTGTAAGGTGTGAACTGTGACTAAAACAAACATCTTTAGTTCTTAGCCGAGTGGAATTCAGCTTGTCAGGTGCTGTGTAGAGTAGAGTAGACACCAGAGGAGGTGCTACAACGGATCTGCCGTGCTTCACCAGCCAAAGAAATCCAACCTGTATTCAATAAAAAATAATTTTATTCATCCTTATTAAAAACATTGTTCCAAAAATTAACAGATTGTAAATGGACTACAAAACATAGATGTGCAAGATGATGAAGCGCCTAACGCGTTTCGTGAATGTATCACTTAATCTTAGGCCTAAGATTAAGTGATACATTCACGAAAAGCATTAGGAGCTTCGTCATCTTGCAAGCCTAAGATTAAGTGATACAACCTGTTAATTTTTGGAATTATGTTTTTAACAAGGATGAATAAAATAATTTTTTATTGAATACGGGTTGGATTTCTTTGACTGGCGAAGCACATCGGATCCATTGTAGCACCTCCTCCAGCGTCTTCTTGCTTGCTAAAGTCCGTGGCCAGGACTGTGGAGGTAGCTCCGGATCCGCAACGGCTATTGCCGTGGTGAGTAGTTCCATATTAAGAAATAAGTTCTTTTGTTAGGTGTATTTGGGCATTTAGTAGCGATCTCTGCTCTTTATCGTGTATTTTCTGAATAGAGTATCTGGGTGTCCCTGTTGTGCTTCTCTTAAACTCCAACTTCTCATTGTAATAATCCACCTACAGAAAGGCCACTAAGCCATGTACAACCCTGTCACGCAAACCCATTTAGTCTGACACTTGAGCTATAGGTCCAGCCAGTCACATGACATCTATCAGAATAATTAAACAATAGATAGCCATATGCCACCGGTCACAGATTCACACCTTTGTAGGACACATAAGAAAGAGATAAACTACAAAGCAGGCATTATAAAATCTTACATAATGAGTTCACTAAGGTGTGAACCAGCATATACCAGTAATATGATAGTTAAATTGATACAGTATTTAATCCCTTAGGAGTCTGATCCTAAGGGATTAAAATAGTGATTGAAAAAGGGCAGATTAACCCCCTGGATGTAAGAGAGGTCTGCAAATAGTGCTTTACAATATGTTGCAAGTCTCTTTAGCACCCAACTTTTTAAAAGGGAGCATTATGAGTATGAAGGGGTGTTTGCTGGGAGCCAAGAGAGAAGAAGTGTACTTTTTGGGTGTTAAATAGGGAACTGTGTGATTTTTAGAGAGGGAAATGATCTCCACTTCGCACTGTACCAGACAACAGACTTGGGGGTCACAGAAGGAGTCTCTCAGGGCTGCATGCAGCCCCAGGGCCTCCTGCTACCCATCACTGAAAAGAGTCCCATGTGAAACCATTTTAGTACTTACGATTCCCAGCATGCTCGGCAAAACTCATGCCCACAAGGTATCTCCACTGGGTCTTCAAAAATGGAAATATTGCACATACAAATACCACACTGAGGGGAAAAAAAGAGTGGAGATACAGGGGTTTGTTACTTTTCAGATAAAAACAGTGAAAAGGGTTAACCCTCTGAGAGCCAGAGAGACATACAACACAATGTGTTGGCTACCTCTCTGGCACTCAAAGGGTTAAAAAGTAGAGTATACCATTTACATAACTATACATATAAGGATAATATTTATCCCCACTGACAAGCAATGCATTGGAGACCTTGCTGGCATCCAAATCATTGGGAAGTTTTATTTGTCCCATATATTGCAGCTGGTTTGTCCCAAAACAGCTCCGCTTTTGACTGTGCATGTGGTCATTAATTTGAGGATAATCAAAATGGCACAGCTTATTAACCCATCTGTGCTTAAGTAGGGATAGCCTTAACTAGCCTGGATGGTAAAGTGACCTCAATGCATTGCTTTTCAGCGGGTTAGACATCTCACCAGCATCCAAGGGTTTAAAGAAACAGTCAAATATTTAACCCTTTGAGTGCCAGAGGGGTATGTAGCGCATTGCTTTGCACACCCCTCTGGCACTTAAAGGGTTAATAAAAACATGATGTCATAGTGTTTTCCTGCTGAGCAAATTATGGATAATCTCACTACTGGGAGAGTTTTCATTCAAAAGCTACTGGTGTCCAAAAGGCTGTATGAGAGAACTCGAGTCATAGACAGTGGTTCTCCACAGAAAGTGACCACAACAGAAAAGTGCAGTTTAATAACATTTGAATTAAAAATCTCATCTCGCAACAGTAGGAGTACAAGTACATATTATATTAAAAAGTACATTTAAAAGCAGGTATATGTTTAAAAAACTGATACAGTTTACGATATATTTTATTGTATGTACTGCTTTACAGAAGGCTGGTCTTAGTAATTCCTGATCAGGAACGTGTTCTCTACTGTGTAAGACACAGCAATAAACAGTGGTGGCAAAGGAAGATTGCATCTCCCCACACTGCTGAGAAACAGCACATGCAATTTCATACAGTAACCCCTTTGCATGTCAAAGAGTGAATGTCAATCAAGGCATGAAAACATTTACATAATATACCTATGAGTGTCACAGCATACCCTTTCACAGAATACCAAATGTTATTTTAGCATTAATATTCCTTTAAAACATGCACTGTTAAAGTGAAACTGATGCCCTAAAATAAGTTTAGTTCATTTTGAAGAGCAATAAAAAATATATTGTATTAGCCATTTGTTGGAAATGTATATTGTTTCTGAGAAATTAACTTTTATTTGTTGGTGGCACAGTCTGGAGTTTTATGTACATTTGTTTTTTGTTTGGAGCCAATAGAACTACTCACTGGAATAAGAATCAATCTAGACAGAGCCCACACACAGGAGTATACCTCCCAAGTGTCCCTCTTTGAGACCCAAATCCCCCTGTCCCTCTTTTCTACCATGGTGTCCCTCTTTTTAGGACATCAGAGTGAGTGGCGTGTATATTAGTCTATCACATTACTCTACAGCAATGAAACACACATAAATGTTTAGTTAATCTTCAGTATATGTGTTTGTAAATGAATCTGTGTAAATAAAATACTTTGGTCTTGCTCTATATCCTTTATTCAATTACAAAAAGAGGTGTCAATAGGTCAAATAGTGACCTAAAAATTCTCAGTAATGCCCGGTGCACAAGCCACAGTGCAAGAAACACCACCTAAAACACAAGTGCCCCTCTTTGGCTATTTGAGATGTTGGGAGGTATGCAGGAGAGATTCCGAATAGCATAACAAATGACAGGTCTGACCTTGAACAGGACTAACTGGGACAGTGTACATTGAATCAGAATAATGTTCCACACTGTGCCACCAAAAAATACAGGTAATGTGTCAAAAGCAGAAATATAGCTAGCACAACATTTGGGCAGATTTTAATTACCTGTAAAAGTATTTTAAGATGATAGGCAATTATCTTGTATTACTAAGTCAGCTCCTAAGGTTGAAGACAGTAAAAAGCCCTGCACTGTACTGTGCTTTCCCAAAAATGGCTCCTGTCAGCTGTTTGGGGGGGAGAGGATGCCAGAAAATGTCTCCCTCCAGCTGGCAGTGGACTTGAATGCAACTTGGAAGTATGTGAATCACAGTCACAAACCTTCTGGTTTGTGCTTTCAGCCTCCACAGACACTCTGCAGGGGGGCTTTTAAAGGGATAGTAATACTTCGTTTTATCTTTATTTTATTTTGTAGGCATTAAAAAACATGAAGAACAATATAAGTCTTATCTCTCAAACCTTTATGGTTTAGGAGATATTCACAAGCAAAGTATACCACCCCCCCTGTTCAGCCAGAGCAGAAGGGAGGTGCCCAGGTAGACTGCAGAGAGGGACAATCTTCCATTAAGAAAAGGAAAAAAACCTGAAACACTTGTCAAGGGGGCAGGGCCTTCGTTGTTCTCATAGGAAGAAGGTTGTCCCCTTCTGTTATCTGTCTGGTCTATGGACTGCATTCCACATCTGAGAAGAGATGGCTTACACTAGGTAAAAGGGGCGGGAGGGGAAACTTTGCTTGTGAATATCTCTTAAACCATAAAGGTTTGAGAGATAAGACTTATATCGTTCTTCATGTTTTTTTAATGCCTACAAAATAAAATAAAGATAAAACGAAGTATTACTGTCCCTTTAAGTCAGACCGGTGATCTATGCGGACTTCATTGTGCAGGACAGGAGACTGAAATGTGAGACTTCAGTATGGCAGTTCAGCCTCTTCCCATAGGACCAAACGGAATCCCTTGGGAGGTGTCTTTTCAGGCCATCATTTAGTGCTCGTGCTAGTCCACTGGGGTTCAAACTTCTGCCCTGGATTCATCAACAAATCTACACCCAGGGATGTAGATCTATCGGCAGGGCACTCATTCTCCATGTGACTGAAGTTATGAATCTCTGCTCTATAGCATGCTAATGACTTAACAGACATTCTCTACCCCTACACATTGCAGCACATCTCCTCATAACCCCAGGTAATCCATATTATCTCAGAAGTGTCTTTGAAAACAATCAATCATACATAATTGTACAGTGCTTTCAATCTTTTTGACTTATTGTGCCACTTCTCAAATATTTTGCTGATAATGAATAGATGGCAGGGTATACTGAACTGAAATAATGACTTAATGCTTGGATGCATCCCCAGTTCTGCTGTGAAGAGTGTTAAAATGAACGTTCTATTTTCTGAACAGTTTGATTATTACAGAGAATCACAATCTTTCACAGAAAATTTCCTGCTAGACTTATAGGTTCATTATAAAATCACAAATGCATTTTGCTTAAAGGGGGCGGTTACTTTTGGAATAAATGTCTCTTGATTTGTTTAACAGAAGAACTTATGTAGGGAGATGCCCTTCATAAAGCAGTTAATTGGCTCGATTTACGAATTGCATTTTTATTTGAACCCTGTTGAAATCTATAGGATCTATGGGTAACAGAACTGTAGCAGCCCTCCTGCTATAGCTCTGTAGCACATGTTGTAAACACAACCTCCTCCTGTGTTCCACTACCAATCCCAATCCAGGAGGGGGATGTCTGATTAATATTACTGGCTGGTGCCCTCGTGGGTCAGCGATTCATTGTCAGCTGAAATGAGCATCTCAACACTGTTCATATAAAATATTTGCAGACACCACCACAGGAAGCTGGGCATCATTATTGTTTTCCTATATGAATACTCTAAAGATGCAGCTTGCTGAACTTTGGTGCAGTCATGTGAGCTGAATGAAAGGCATCATAATGCTGCATTCTACCTTTCACAACAGGCTACAGATCCAATGCACCATTACAGTGGTGTGGCCATGTGAAAGGGACCTACAGCTTCATAGTGGCTTTTCAGAACCCCAGGTGTGGGGATCTCTTGATTTAAAGCAGAACTATCACTGAAAATAAATTTACCCCCAAATCATTATGCATACAGCGATACACGTATCCATACTAGTATTACTCTGAATATGTCCGGCATTATTGATAAATCCAACTCGTTCCCAGACACACAGGCAGGCATCAGCGCAGACATCTTGCCAAAGAGACATCTGTGCGCCTGCGCTGTCTGTCCTTGTCTCCTCTAGGATTGGTGAGGAGGAGTTACATTGTACCTTAGGGTACAGGAAGGGACTGACGGTGCTGGCGCACAGAGGCCGATACAGCAAGAAACCGACTGTGTATCTGGGAACGAGTTGGATTTATCAATAACGAGGGACTTATTCAGAGTAATACTAGTATGGATATGCTTATATCGATATATGCATAATGATTTGGGGGTAACTTTATTTTCAGTGATAGTTCCACTTTAACTGATCTCATTCAGATTAATAAAAGTCTATTGTATATTGTGAGGAGGTGAGAACTAACTACAGATTTGACGATTGTCACCACTTGTGACATTAAAGCAGCATGTTGCGCTAACTGAACATGACTCAGAGAACACAGCTTTTTAATAGGGTGTTAATACTGGAGAGTTCACCACACAGGAGTGCAGTCTAATATAGCATGCTGCAACTACACTGCATTCTCGCTCTGAGAACAGTGAAGATGAGCATACCCTCTACATCCTCTCCTCCTATTACCCTGATTCCTAGTCCACCCCAAGCAACCCTCAGCTCATTCTCCCCTACAACAGAGGAAGAGGTATCTCTTTTACTTTCCTCCTCTCCACCCACTCCCTGCCCCTCAGATCCCATGCCCTCTCACTTGGTTAAGGCTCTTGTAACTACTCTTGCTCCCAGCCTTACTAATATCTTTAACTCCTCTCTCTCTATCGGAACTTTTCCATCCTCATTCAAACATGCAACATTCAGACCTATACTCAAAAAAACCCTGACTCGATCCCACCTGCCTTTCAAATTACCATCCAGTTTCACTCCTCCCCTTTACATCTAAGATCTTGGAACGCCTTGTATTCTCTTGTTTAATCTCTTTTCTCAGCTCATATTCTCTTCTTGACCCATTACACTTAGGTTTCCGTTCCAACTATTCCACTGAGACAGCCCTAAAGAAAATTACTAAAGACCTATACACAGCAAGTGACAAAGGACAATACAGTATACTAATCCTACTAGATCTATCTGCTGCTTTTGACACTGTTGATAAGGCAGTCCTACTGGACACACTGCTCACCCTTGGCATCCGTGACACACCTCTAGAATGTATTTCCTCCTCTCTCTCTAAACATACTTTCAGTGTTTCTTTTGCCAACGCTTTCTCACCTCCTCACGACCTCTCAGTAGGTGTTCCTCAGGGATCAGTCCTGGGACCACTTCTCTTTTCCCTCTACACCCTCTCACTTGGTGACTTCAACTCATGGATTTAATTACCATCTGTATGCTCATGACACACTAATCTATCTCTGTCCCTGACCTCACTCCAGCTGTTCAGTCTCAAGACAATCAATGTCTCTCAGCCATTTCATCATGGATGGCCCACCGCCACCTTAAACTTAATATGGCTAAGACAGAGCTGGTGGTGTTCCCTCCTAAAACCCATCCACCAACCCCCTTCTCCATCACCATAGAAAACTGTGCTATACACTCAGTATCCAAAGCACGCTGTCTTGGGGTCATACTTGATTATAAATTAACCTTCTCCCCCCATATCCAAGTTGTCACTAGAACATGCCTCTTCTACCTAATAAATATTGCAAAAATACGTCCTTTCCTCTGCATGTCAACGGCAAAAACACTGTCTCAGGCACTCATTCTCTCTAGACTTGACTACTGCAGCATTCTACTCTCTGGTCTTCCTGCTTCTCATCTCTCTCCACTTCAATCTGTTATCAATTCAGCCGCAAGAATCACCACATTTGCTCCAAGATACCTTCCCTCTCATCTCCTCCTGAAATCCCTCAATTGGCTACCTATAAAGTATTGTGTTTCTTACAAGATTCACCTCCTCACCTGTAAGTCTGTCTGTTCTTCAGCACCCTCTTACATTTCTGCTCTTATCTCCCGCTACACCCCTTCCCGTCCCCTACGGTCTTCTTAAGGGTTCTTCCTGTCCTCTCCCTACACAACTCGAGCAATCTCTCGACTACACGCTTTCTCACTCGCTGTCCCTAGACTCTGGAATGCCCTCCCTATCGCCAATCATCCTCACTCATCACTTTCAAGCATGTCCTCAGAACCCACTTGCTCAGGGAGGCATCTCAGTAGCAGTATCCTCCTCTTGTACACAGATAGTCACACCAGAATCCTTCTGCACTTCTTTCACCACACCTTGCACCTGCACTTATAATCCTCCCCCTACTCTCTCTGTTTGTCATCATGAATTCTAATTAGATTGTAAGCTCCTTGGGGCAGGGTCCCTTTCCCAGTCTATGATTCCCTTTCTGCACATCCCCCCCCAAATAATGCAATGATAGCACTTAAGCTTAATGCTCTTAACCCAGTTCTGTAGTTTTGTATTATATTATTTCAAATTTTGTTAAGAACTGTGTACATGTATGGTGCTATATAAATAAAGATACATAGATACATACAGAGCCGATCTGCACATCAGCCTATGGGTAATGATGCAGATCATTCACAATGGTGGGCTGGACGTTGCAATGTGCATCACAATGCACACTGAATGGGTGAATCATGTGGGCAGCAGCCATTGATATGCAGTTTCTGCTCACATAGCCCACCACACAGTTATGCCTGCTTATCAGGGATGGGATTGCATAGGAACAGTGCAGATAAAACAGTCAGCTTCAATTGAGCTATAAACAGCTCTGTTCAAGTTGTAATTGTAAACCTATCCTTAGACTTTTCCATATTGTTGAATTAAACAAGGAAACATTTAAGCCATCTGTGTTTCTTAGTTACTCTGTCCTGAGTTTCCCTGTCGATTTTTTTTTTCATTCATGTCCTTAACCTGAGCCATCCCCAGATCCAGACAGCAGCAAGGAGCTGTATAAAAAATATCCATCTTTCATACTACATAAAATAAAAATAACTAAATTGGACATCAGGACTTCAATATACCCCAACAAAAAAAACCTAAGACAAACTAAACATTCACTTCGCTACAATATACAGAAAACGAAAAAAGCTTTCTCAACAAGAACTCAGGACAAAATAGGAACTATTCACGTTATTATAATAAGTACACTGAATAGAAGTGATATTACACACACAATATGTGCTAGTCACTCACTCCTTCTCTTTGGTGGGGATTTTGGTCAATTCGTGTTAACGTTAGTTATGAATAATTTGCTGAATTCCATATGGGACTAGTATTCATTGGCTGCTTAGATAAGCAATATCCAAATCAGAAGACTGACCAATCTGCAGATCATCCTCACAGGACACCAGACATTATATGCAACTTCCCTATGTTCTGTAATGAACACAAGAAAGTTTCAGCAATCTTAATTTGGCTACTCTTAAGTGGGAGATACCTGTCCATATAAAAAATCCAACTTGGCAGCTATGTCATGTTCTGCACAGATGACATTGTAGACACATCAGTGCTATGCTGATATTTGCTTGTGTGTACAAAAGCCACTTATTCAACATAAGGTAAGGTAATGTATGGAACCCCTTTAATATTTTTCTGAGATGTCAAAATCTTTTTAGTGTTCTGACTGAGAGACCAAGGTATTTAATACTAAATGCTGTTAGGAATAATGGATGCATTCCAACTGTTGTGGGACTACAGCTCCCATCATCCTCCGCCTGCCTACCAGCTGGGGATGATGGGTCTTTAAAGGTATAGTAATACCTCGTTTTATCTTTATTTTATTTTGTAGGCATTAAACAAACATGAAGAACGATATAAGTCTTATCTCTCAAACCTTTTTGGTTTAAGAGATATTCACAAGCAAAGTATCCCACCCCCCGTTGAGCCAGATCAGAAGGGAAGTGGCCAGGTAGACTGCAGAGAGGGACAATCTTCAGTTAAGATAAGGGAAAAAGCTGAAAAACTTGTCAAGGGGGGAAGGGCTTTCATTCTTTTCATACAAAGAAGATTGTCCCCTGCTGTTATCTGTCTGGTCTTACAACCAGATTCACATCTGAGAAGAGATGGCTTACACTAGGAAAAAAGGGCGGGAGGGGGAAACTTTGCTTGGGAATATCTCTTAAACCATAAAGGTTTGAGAGATAAGACTTATATCATTCTTCATGTTTTTTTAATGCCTACAAAATAAAATAAAGTTAAAACAAAGTATTACTATCCCTTTAAGCCCAACAACTGCTGGAAGGCCGACAGCTACCCATTCTTGCCTTAGAATCTGACTGGACGAAGTGGTGACAGTTTGCCATTTATCTTAGTCTTGGGTTCCTGGTCTCCTTCAGCTGAGGGATTAGATGGGAAGAATCTCCTTTTTGTCTAATAAAATAACACTGGTTGACATGACATTTTGTGAAGGAGATACATATTACTTACAGTAATTGCAATCTAGTCAAGCTGACCCCATTAGGGGAATGTCAAGCATTTAATTGATAGAGTTACATACCCTGTAGGTCAAGGTGCCCTTTCTCCTGAATTAAATTGTCATTTTATTGTACCACAATAATATACAGCACTTTCACACTACTCTCAAATATGTTAACACCATCCTTTTCTCTCCAGTTTTTCATACTGCCTTTTGAACATATAGGGAGTGGTCAAAATAATGGAAACACTAGGGAATTAAGGGACAAATATGTTTTGTTGTTGGCAACACTGAAATAAAACTTCTTACACTTATTGGTTGTTTTTCAGATTAAGTGGTTTAAAACTAGTTTTAATGAATTATAGATTATCTGGAGCTTAAAAGCATTTGAAAACATTGCAAAATTAGAGACGTATCAGGTTTTAAAAGGGGACAGATTCTTGGTGCACTAACTGGAGTCTCCGTGGCAGAAACTGACAGTTTGTTAGGTGCATTCAGAGCACCTGTGTCCAAGATTATGATGGTATACACCAATCATGTGAAGACAACATCTGCTAAGAGAAATCGTAGCCCAAGCCCTAAACTAACGGAAAGGGTTCGACAGACGTTGTAGAGAATTTTATCAAAAAGTCATAAAACACTCATCTAGAAGACACTGGCACAGATTTATAAAAGCAAACTGGAGTTATTCAAGAGTAAACAAACTTCTTTTGCAGGGGACAAATCAAAATTCCTGTTAAACTAAACTGAGATTTTAACCTCTTGAATGCTAGAGAGGTCTCAAATGCATTGTGAACCATTCAAGGGGTTAAAAAGCTCTATTCAAATGCATGGGAATTTTGTTAATTTTATTTGTCCCCTATGGTGCAGTTTGTTTACTCCTGAATAACTCAAACTAGCCTCAGATTTTTTTGACTGGATAACTAAAATAATAGACCAAGGAGGAGCAGTAGATATAGTTTATCTAGATTTCATTAAAGCACTTTGCCTTTATATATTAAGGGCCCACAGAGATCTACAGACAGGAATCGCACTGTATTTTAGTTCCACACCAAGCTATTAGGATTTGGTTAAAAATAAAACAACACTGAGTCAATTAAGGATGTTATTTATAAAACAAGGAATAACAATTATGCATGTTTTCCTGTAACTCTGTTAAGAAAAGCCCTTGTTAATCGGGCAGATACTTTGGTTAACCATTTGAGTGCCAGAGAGGTATCCACTGCATTTCAATGCAATGTCTCTGGCACTCAAAGGGTAAAAAAGCAAATTTACTTTAGGAATAAGTGGCTTTTAAAGCGATTAATTACCCTTTATTTTTAAATTAATTCCCCTATGCAACATAATAGTATTTATTTTGTTAAAATGTGACCACCATCAGTTTGGAAAACACTGGTTCAAAGAGTGGTTAAGAACAGCCATCTTTCATGTTTGTGTAGCACAGGCGGCCATGTTTGTACAGCAGAGTGCAAATTGCCAATCTTGAGTAATGGATAGAATACAGAAAAAACATGTATTTGGCAACATTTCTAATCACAAAAAAAATAGTTATAATTTCTTTAGGTTATTTTTTCATGCATTTAATTTATTGGGTCAAATGAAATATTTCTATAACTCTTAAAAATTGTCATCTGTGGAATTGTATTGGGTGTTGTTTCATATTTGTATCACAGTTGTTATTATTCCTTTACCTCTGTGGGGGAGATGCACTAAGGCGTGATAAAGCATAGATGACTTCTCCAGTGATCTCACTTTTCCAGTTCCTGTTATTCCATGGAGCCAATGCACTAAGATTTCTCTAACTTTGGAAAGCTTAGTGCATAGGGTCTGTAGAATAATACAGGAACTGGAGAAGCTCTGCGGAATTAGTTGGCGCTATATAAACAAAGACTAATTATAAAAGTAATCTCTGCATTATCACACCTTAGTGCACAACCCCCTATATCTTTTATTTTAAAAAGAAAGGGAACAAGCAGTGAGTAATTGGCACGCACCAGTGGTGTGTCGATGTCCCCAGGAGAGAGGCTGATCTCATCAGGAGAGGTGACAGATGAACGAGTGGTACGTGGGGTACGTGGGGAAGGCAGTGTGTCCCAAGCATTGTATCCGCTAGGAGGGGGTGTTGGCATCTGGACGCCCGAACGTTGGCAACAGTTTTCTGGGCTACACATCCAAGCTTCAAGTAACTTCTCTCTGTCCCAGTCTTCAAAAAGGAAATGAAAACCCCAGTTAGAGGTTTGGCACATACGCAAGCAGAATACTCAAAATGGCTGGTCAACATACTCGTGTTCAGACACGGATATCCTTAAATCTTTGCCTGTTACCATCACTGACAGAAAATGTATCTTTTTTTTTTTTTCTCCTCTTAAACCTAGGTGAAATTTGAAACCAGAATGTGTTACATATTAATCCTTTGAGAGCCAGAGAGGAATCCAACACATTACAATGCAGTGGGGGGTTATTCACTAAGATCTGATAAAGTGGAGATGACTTCTCCAGTGATATCACTTCTCCAATTCCTATGTTAATCTATGGAGCCTATGAAGGAAGATCTCCAAAACTTAAGAAATGTTATTGAATTGCATCCATAGAATAACATAGGAACTGGAGAAGTGATATCACTGGAGAAGTCATCTCCACTTTCTCACCTCATTATCACTCCTTAGTGAATAACCCCCAATGAGTTGGATACATCTATGGCACACAAAGGGTTAAGGACTAGAGGGGTGATCATTGCATTGTGTAACTCTCTGGTCCGAAACTCCTTTCAGGACCAGAGGGAAGAGAACTGAATTGTGAAGCCATGTTTTGCCCAACCCTATTATCTTCAGGGGATACAAGAATACTCTCAAGTAGGTGGGGGATAAGAATCACATACTTAGGGTTGTTAGAATCAATCCACAAGTCAGTCAATCAGGCTCACAGTGCACATCTCATCAGTGAAAACAAAACTAAAGACAGTCTGGAGACATTTCATCTTAAGACTGATTAAGTGCACACACAACACTTGATTGTTTAAAACAAAATCCATCACAAAAATCAATCAAACATTAACATTGAAAAATGGAGAGTAAAAGTCAAAAGCTTTTGTTAAAGACGTTGTCATAGTTCACACCAATATGGCCAAAATAATGGAAAATCATTGTTAAAGGGGAACTATCACTTTGTAACAAACAGGGAATTTTGAAGGCCCTTTCAAAGACACTTATATTTATGTCACACATTTTTATTTCAAATAATTGTTTATGATGTATTTACTTTTTTTCCTGTTCATGCCCCACCAGCTTTCCCCAAAGGGTTAACTCCCTCCTCAGCTGCCTGAATAGGAATGGTCTCCCAATAAAATCTTCCCCACACGAGACTTGCCTAGGTCTGCCTCTGCTGGTCATAGGTGGATTCTGTCTAAATTTCTTTTTTCCTTTGTGTCTAGTTTTCCTATTTGCTCAGGTGTTTATGGAGTTATTGCCTTTTTTCTTGGCAGACTCTCTCTCATGATGGACCCTGATCTAGTTGCTAAAGCACCACATCCCAAGGCTACTTGGTAAGGATTTTTTTTTTCTTATTTTAAAAAGAATGATAAGCTGGCTGATGGGACTGTCTTTCTCCCTCTTTCTCTCTCGCCCACTCCCCTGGGGCTGGGGAGAGAGATGGAGAGAGTCTCCACTTCACGAGTATCTCATTCTTTTAGGACCTGCTTTGCCTCTGATGGGATGTTATGGAGATTTGCAGATCACATTGGTTGGGTTTTGTACCAGATGATTGCTCAAGCATTTTCTCAGGGTCTATAGGAAGCCTTTTGTTACATTCCAGAAAGAGACCCAGAGCCAATCCACAAGTGTTTTCAGGGTACTTCTGGTGATTCCTTTCCTGATTCAAGGCTGTCTGATCAATCTATGGTTTCTTCTGAAGAAGAGGAACATTTGCTGGTGTCCGATGTCTCTCTGGTTGAATCCCTAATTAGGGCTGTGTGTAATACATTGGGACTCTCTGAAAATCTGGAAGGGTCTTCTGCTGACCGTTTATTCTCCTCCCATAAGAAGAAAAATGCCACTTTTTCAGTTCATGAGGTAATCCGAGATACCATCTTATTGAAATGGAAAAGGGGGCAATAAAGATGAAGCCATCAGTGAGAAATTCTAAAATGTAACCTTTTTCAGATGAGGATTGTGAATGCCAGACAAACTATTCTTCCCCCAGATGAAGCAGCATCCTTTAGAGATCCCCTGGATAGGAGAGTGGAAAATTATCTTAAACGCCTCTTTACTTTCATAGGGACAGCCTGGAAGCCTGCTGTGGCTCTCACCTCGATCTCAAGAGCCAGGAAAATGTGGTTAGATTCTACAGAAAATCTCCTGATCCAGGGCAAAAGAATATCTATGGTGGTGCATTCCTTATCTGATCTGAAGTCGTTAATCAAGTTTCTTATCGATTCATCTGGTGATCTAGTACAGCTTTAGGCCTTGTATACCTCTTTTGCTGTTTCTGCTAGAAGAGCCCATTGGCTTAGATATTTTAGATATTAATATTTAAAAATCCACTGCTGTCTTCCTTTCTTTGGTAGTATGCTTTTTGGGGACCAGCTGGTGGAAAAAGTGTCTCTCCCTCAAGAACACAAATCTAAAGAGACAGAAAATATTCACCTTAAAAGCAACCACAAGGAAAGGCAGATAGACAACATCTCGCTGCAGCTTATATAAAAAAACAAGGGGCACCAGAAGTCTCTTCCTCTCTCTTAAGAGAAGTCTTTCCAATTCTGGAATGGACCTAGTGGAATGCCTCAGACTTCACAGCAGTGTACATCTAAGGAAAGTTCGACAGGCAGACTTTCTCAGTCAACCACTCCTCTGCCCAGTGTCCTGAGCTTTAGTTTGGACCATCTTTGGGAGGATAGTCTCCTTCAATAGATCTGATGGCGGAACCATGCAACGCAAATGTAATGACCTTCTACTCAAGGCTGTTCCAAAAGTGAAGGGCATATATGCTCTTTCCCATTCATGGACAGGGGAGTTTCCCTACGTGTTTACTCCTTTTCCAATGATTATGAGTTGCTGGTGGCCATAGATACCCTGGTTCCCACTGTTTCTAAAACACAAAGTGGAGGAACCACGTATTCTACCTCCCAGCGAAGATATGCTTCACCAAGGTCCCATCCTGCATCTGGCCCCACAATACCTTCATCTAGCAGCATGGAGATTGAGTGAGAAAAACTAAGAGCCCTCGGCCTCTCTCAGGACACTGTGGGTCGTCTACTCAGAGTTAAGGAGACCTCTACATCCAATGCTTACTATAGGAGTTAGGCTATTTTCGGTCAATGGGCAGATACCAGGGGATTTCCTTTATCTAATCACTTGGTTGTTCAAATTATGGACTCTCTCACAGAGGGTTTTCACAAAGGCCTCAGCACCAGCTCCTTCAGTGTTCAAGTCTCAGTCCTATCTGCTGTTACGGATCTAAATGGGCATCACATAATTTAGTATCCACATTTTTTAAGGCCATGTCCAGAATTCAGCCGACAGCTAAGAACCTTGTTCCCATGTGGGACCTACCTACAGTTCTGGATGGTCTCAGATTTCTACCCTTTTAGTTATGGAATCAATTACTTTGGGTATGCTCTCTCTCTGTAGACTGCCTTTCTGCTGGCCATCACCTCCGTTAGAAGATTTTTTGGAACTTCAAGCATTATCGAGTGAAGCACCTTATATAATCTTTTTCATGGATAGGATGGTCTTAAGACCAGTAAGAGAATTCCTACATAAAATTATTTCTCAATTTTATCTAGCTGAAGAC
Source organism: Rhinophrynus dorsalis (assembly GCA_037306005.1). NCBI lineage: Eukaryota > Metazoa > Chordata > Amphibia > Anura > Rhinophrynidae > Rhinophrynus > Rhinophrynus dorsalis. The sequence continues at coordinate 414,346,516 of CM074723.1, forward strand.
CACGTTCTCCCTTTTTTACAGCCTTCGATGGACACAGTCAGATGACAGAGGTCCTACTTGGATAGGACTAGCTCCTTCTTTAAACCCCCTAGACTATTTGTCATACCTTCAGGTTTCAGGAAAGGCCAAGCAGCAGTCAAGTCCACTATCTGTAGATTAACCTTGTCCTGCATTAAGAAGGAATACAAAGCTGAAAGGTATTTCAGTTCTGGAAGGCTTGAAAGCTCACTCGTCCAGGGTGGTAGCTTCATCTTGGGCAGCCAGTGAAGTGATTTCTTCTGAATATATTTGACAGGCAGCAGCTAGTCCCGCTTTCTCCATTTTCATCAGACACAGCAGTTTGGAGGTCTGGTCTCCTGGACTTTGGATGCAGCAGCCTGCATTCAGCTTCACTTTCTGATTCATAATAAATTTAGTTGGCCTTAGTTTTTTTCTTTCCCCTCCCCATCCTGAGTTCTAGATGGGTACTGCTTGGGTACTACCCTTGGGTAAAGGTTGATGGGGAATGGACAAGAAAGAGGAAAATTATTATCAGCTTCCCAATATTTTTCTTTTCCTGGAAAAGGACACATCAACCTTTTCCCAGGATTCCACCCATCTGTCATATTTCTTGTCCTTCAGATTGTAAACTAGACAAGTCAAGAACGTTTTTATTTTTGTCTTTAACCTTTTCAGGCCAGAGGAATATCCAATGCATTGCAAAGCAACTAAATGGGTTAATACACCTGATTGGGTTTATGAGTGATCTCATAAGAAGTATGGCAGTGAGAGTTTACTGAATAAAGCACTTATCACACTATTTGATAATGACCCACTGAGGATACTAGGTATAAATCCCAAGGTCAAATATTTGTGACCTTGGGCATCTCCCTTATCGCCTTGTTTCCCAGGAATGAAATATTAAGTTGGAAATAGATCTGCGTTACTGAGCACAAGAAAGATGCAGGTGACAGAGGCTGACCTTTAGTGTGTCGTATCGATTGTGTAGAAAAAGTTCACAGCACTTTGGTATGTGGTTGAAAAGGTTTAATAGCTACATATCTAATTTACAGGAAATATGCCAGTCTTTGCCAAAAACTTAATGTGCATCTATTAAATATTCTGATCACCAACAACTCCAATTGCGGTGAACTTTCAGCAGTAGTACTGTAATGGACAGCCTTTTGTCATGATGGATAATATCTGGTAATAATGTTGCATGTTTATTTGTGCATTTGGAACTGGCACCCCTCCTTCAAATGCAGAACATGACTCACTTTATCTGTATATGTTCTAGCAATGAAGATGTCCCAGGTCTTAAAGGGATAAAGAGATACATTTTAATCTGTCAACGATTCAATAAAAAAAAAAAAAAAAAAAAAAAAAAAAAAAATTATATTTTATATATATATATATATATATATATATATATATATATATATATATATATATATATATATATATATATATATTAGAACATTGCTCAGCAATAAACACCTAGAACCATTAAAGAGATAGTAATGTTTCACAATAAAAGCAGCTCCAATTAATCTTCATAGTATTTGGGCCATGGTGAGAGTTATTTCAATACTGTCAGAGTTGTAGTTCAAGAATGATTACTGCTCACCTCAGAGCAGTAAGCCTGTCCAGAGGGATCACAGAGAGGGACAATCTTCATTGAGCATAAGGAAAAACCTATCAAGGGTGGTAGGGTTTTCCTTATGTTCACAGTAAGAAGATTGTCCCTTGCTGCGAGTCGTCTGGTCCCAGGACCAGATTCCACATCTGAGTGGAGGTGGCTTACACTAGGTAAAAGGGGCGGGAGCGGGATGCTTTATGATTCAATTACTCTTGAACTACAAATCTGACAGTATTGAAATAACACTTTCCTTGGCCCAAAAACTATGAAGATTCTTTGGGGTTGTTTTTTTTGTGAAACATTACTATCTCTTTAAACTGGAGCAGACACCTGTTCATAATCTCCCCTCATGCCTTCAGCAGAAGCATTCATCTTGATATGATATGAATGACTGTTGGTGAGTTTATCCAAATGATTTAGTACTGGCCAGCAGGCCAAGCAGTGTATATGTTAGTATGTAGCTGGCATGCAAGCCAGTAATGTCTAATCAGAATTAGCTGACAAATACATTACGCTAAATACAGCAAACTATTGCTTTTAATAAAATTGGCCAACATAAATATAGGTGATTTTGTAAGCCCTTTTCTTAGAATTAACTTCTTATACACATAAATTAGTAAAAGGGTAGGAAATCTTTCCCTCTCAAGCTGTTGAGGACTACAATTCCCATCAGCCACAACCAGGCAATCGCTGGTTGGGGAGAGCAGGAATTGTAATTTCCAACAGCTGTAAAGACAAAGGTTGCCTGCCCTGCATTAATTAAATGAAGTACATTATGTACTCTGCTCATAACCCCAACATATTCTCTTTTAATAAGTTTAATTTATGTGCAAATTGATTTGCATGGAAAGTTACAATCAGATGTCCATCTCCTATTGAAGTCTGACCAACGCATGCATCCTTCACTAAATTAGCCTCTCAGTATGTAAAATAAATGATGTGATCTGCCAAGAAATGACAATGAAATAATCAAATGAGCACAAGATCTGACTCAGTTTGGCATAACACTTGACATGTTATGCCATCTGCTAGCAATTTCAAGTCTCCAAAGACAGATGGTTGTTAGAGATCCAGCAGTCTTCATGAATACTTATTAATAACATTTATCAACATTGACTACTAATCATTACGAATACTCAATGGCAGACTAAATAGTACTTGTAATAACAGTAATTAATATAATGTCATTCTCTCCAAAAGAACTGGAAAACTATGGCTTAAAGATAACAATCCGAATATATATATATATATATATATTTTAGTAAATCCTCATCAACTAATTTCTTAAGAAAGTGACCCCTTCCATAGAAAGTAGCAATTTAAACCTTGGATGCCAATGAAGTCTTCAATGTACCACAAAGCAATATGCTGAAAATGTTGTTAGCATCCAAGGGGGTTAAACTACTTACCACATTAGTTCATTTCCCATATTGTATTATATATGGTTATCCAAAATTGGACATTGATTATTTCCCCCAGTCTAATTTAACAAATTGGGTGTGCCAAAGAGGTCACCCATGCAATGTTTTAGCGACTTCTCCTGCCCACAAGGTGTTTGTCTTCTCATACTGTAATGTTTTTACTTAGTGATTGATAGACCTCTCTGCCTTCCTTCCTTCACCTTGTTCATGTTACAACACATTCTGGGCACTAGTAGCCAGGAACTACCTCAAACACAGTGCACTGTAACATGATCACGATGTTAAATTTCTTATTATACAATACCTCAATACTCAGTATGTTACTCGATTCTCAATATCTTATTAAGAAGATGAAATCCCAACAAACAAAGGGATAAAAACAAACTGTGTTACAGAAAATGGATAATATTTGGTCAAATGCATGGTATTCTCTAACAGTATGTATTATATACATAACATTTAAAGGCATTACTGAACAACTGCTGAGGAGGGAGGAGAAAGGTTATTCTACATTACAATCATTAGCTTTATATGAAAAATTCAGTTTACGTATTTGCTTGGTATAGTTAAACAAACAATTGTTTATTTAATGCTTAATATTTATTAAACCAGCTTCCCTTTACCCTACTGAGACGGTACCCCTCAGTTATTATTGACATGAGGAGTCAATGGAAATTCTGGTCTTTGGCTGATATAGTAACATAATTGATGAGGGTGAAAAAAAGATGTATGTCCAAGTACAGCCCACGCCAAATCACCCCTGTAGATCCAGGTATAATCTCTTACAAATATCCTGTCTCAGTACAATAATCAAATCTTAATATGAAGGAGTGGAATATCATTTTATCCTAGAAATGTATAGTGACTTAAGGAGGTCACTTTGGTGAGCCAACGGAAACCAGGAGCTTTTATGTTACTAGACGTCAACATCAGACTTCACTGTGAATATCAGAAGACATTCTGAACACAATTCAATGTGCATATAATATAAGATGGTGTGAACTGAACTCACTGACATTTAGATTACTATGCTGCGATGCACCAAGTAAGGTGTGATAACTATTGAATTGCGCATGAAAAAAATCAAGGTTAGCGAACAGATGCACATATTTTTTTAAGGGCATGTTCAGGATCAACAAATCTGTCAGAGTGAAATAGCGAATGCGCCTATGCAGGAAATTCTATTGCAAATTATTTTATAAGTCTGTGTAGTGTTGTTGTAGAAGCTAATTCTTTATGCTCAATTCAAGAAGCTTTTGATTAGAACATGCAGGAAAAATGCCTTTAGCACATGTGCATTTTTCTTGCATCCCTCCCATAAGGGTCGATGCTGTGGCAATGTGTGGTGATCTTATCTCCTTGGTGATGGAGGCATAAGAGGAGCAGAGGAGAATTGTCTCATTAGCATGGAAGGTTGTGAGTCTGTTGGCGATGTGGAAGGGATGGCCTCCCATAGACATTGCCAGCAATTTGACAACCCTTAAGTCTGAGTGCATTCTTTCTGCTCCATCACGGGCAGAGTGGAGATGTGCTCAGACTTCAGCAACACAAACTGCACCACAGACCCTTTCCGTGCCATAAGGATGTGCATTGCATGTAGCACTAAACATTAAAAGAAAAACTCCCTTTAGGCAGGAAGCAAAAGATTTACCTTAAATGTACTCTAAGATAATCAGAGTGATCCCCTAATTAAGGATGTGAAAGGAGACACACATTTTGCACAATATCTAAAAACAACAAGCTTTATTAAAGTAATAAAATTAAAATATGTGTTAGAAATAAATGTGCAAATCTCTGCAGTTGCCATGAAACAGAAATCCAGGGCTGACTAATTAGAGAAATAATACACGGATAACTTGGCAGATAAGTCCATGACACATTAATATCCACTAGTGTGTGAGATAGATTGCTCTTTGATATTATAAGATAGTTATAGGCATGACAACCAGCCAAGATCTCAGCTTGCACTCACCTTGCCAGTGACCCTGTTTGGCAAAGCATCCTCTACCATCCGCTCACCTCGCCAGCCTGCACAGTGTGTCTGTAAATGTGAGGGGATGTGTCTTCACCAAGCAGTTCAGCACATTCTTCTTCCAGCCCTTCGCCCTCCTCCCACCATTCCCTGTCACGGACCACCCAAATAATGATGCTCCTTACACTGCTCCTTTCACCCTCCTCCCACCCTCCCCTGTCACTTATAACAATGCTCCTTATACTGTCCCCTTTGCCCCATCACCCTCCTTCCAGTGGCTGATCACGCTCTGTTCACATGCCTGCCCTATGAAGCAGCATCCAATCGTTGCCAGGGATGTGAGACCTTGAGGGCAAATGCGTTACGGCTCCATATCCTGTAAGAGAACTCACACTAGTCCTGTGTAAGCCATGTCCTATAAACAGACTCTTTCTAGCCCTTGTGCAAGCCACAACCCATGAAGGAGCGTGCGTGAGCGCACACACGCACTACTCCATGTCCTATATTAATGATGAATACAGTAGCTAAGTGCAATAAACCACTTACAGTAAGAAAAATCTGACATGTTATGATAGTTATGGTAATGGGAACCCTGGGAAAAAAGGAATGGGGGCCCTCTACAGACTCAAAGACTAGATTTTAGGCCTCATAAAACAGAATTTGTACTGATGCCAGCATGACGAAAAGAGTATTTAAGCGCGTATAACTCTAGAGCATAACTAGGTGTCAGTGTTTTTTTAATCTATTGCGTGCTAGACTTTTCTATCCCTGTTTTATACACACATTGAATTACTTCAGGTTTTTTTGCCAGCTCTTAAAAGCAACATATTTTGATTGCATGTTCTCAATTGCTCCATTCATTCCTGCTTACTGTCCTTATATATATCCCAATCTGGTACGTAAACCTCTTCATACAGCCGCACAGTAGATATTGTGAAGATTGAACAGCACTGGCGTAAAGCATACCACACAGGGCCAAATGTAAAGGACAAAGCAGAGCAATGGAAAACCAACACACCACAGGGAACAAACACATTCCTACTGATTTAAACTGAGCTTCTAACCAGGGCGGTTACGTTCCCAAAAAACAGGGCTTGGGCCATTCTGTGCATTACTATGCAGCTAGTTGTACCAATACTAGTAGAGAGACTGGCACTACTACATGCCCCAAGATGGAAACAAGACCTGAGGCTCGAAGCATAAGAAATGGGGCCTTATCTCATATAATACATACAACATCCCTAATTGTCTCCAAATGCTACAGAGGTCTCCAATATATTTTTGCTGGTAGGGTTGTAAGCATACCTGGGAACTCTCAGGGTTTTGACCCAAATCTCAGGGTCTCTAGATGAAGAGTCAAATCTCAAAGGAATAGAAATTTAAGAGTAAGATTGGTAGATTTTTTTGTCATCCAAACAAAAGTTCCCTAAATAAGATGTGATTCTTATAGAACAATGAATGTCTACTGTGTAATAGCAGGAAGCAATTATCCTGCAGGAGCATTTAATTTCTGTGGCATTATCCCTAAATGAGCAAGGCTTCAGAGCACAGAACACATTCCACTACTAATGACTTGCACTTTTCAGAAATACAAGGGTGACAAGCAGCCAACTGTGCTAGTGGATAACAGAAACATCGCTAAGGCAACGTCTAGAGATCTGCGTCCATTAGCCGGGCTGACTCATCCTCGCATCTCGAGGAAGTGCAAGACGCAGGAAGACAGCCATGTACAGTTTATATCAACCTTATTGTTCTGGGACTGAGCCAGCGGGAGTGCTCTGGAACTGAACATGGCTTTAAGCTAATATACAGATCCTTAAAGGAGCTTTTGATTAGAACATGCAGGAAAAATGCCTTTTGCATCCCTCCCATAAGGGTCGATGCTATGGCAATGTGTGGTTATCTTATCTCCTTGGCGATGGAGGCACAGGAGGAGCAGAGGAGAATTGTCTCATTAGCATGGAAGGTTGTCAGTCTGTTGGCGATGTGGAAGGGATGGCCTCCCATAGACATTGCCAGCAATTTGACAACCCTGAAGTCTGAGTGCATTCTTTCTGCTCCATCACGGGCGGAGTGGAGATGTGCTCAGACTTCAGCAACACAAACTGCACCACAGACCCTTTCCGTGCCACAAGGATGTGCATTGCATACCACTGTGGCACTAAAAACATTAAAAGAAAAACTCCCTTTAGGCAGGAAGCAAAAGATTTACCTTAAATGTAGTCTAAGATAATCAGAGTGATCCCTAATTAAGAATGTGAAAGGAGACACAAATTTTGCACAATATCTAAAAACAACAAGCTTTATTAAAGTAATAGAATTAAAATATGTGTTAGAAAGAACAGAAGACTAAAGAGTCATATGAACAAAGGAATAAAAATTTCCAAAATTCCTATGACTAAATTGGAGATTTAATCCCCTTTATGCTAAAGAAGTCTCCAACATAATTTAGCTTACTGAGCAAGGCCCCCAGCCTTATCCACAATAGATATTTTATTCTTGGGAAATCCAACTGTACCATAGGATACAAATAAAAGTCCCCCAGTTTCTCAGTCATTTAAATTACGAAGCAATGTGTGGAGAACTCCATAGCATTCAAGGGGTTAATTGACCATTTAAAATCAATAGAGATTTGAATTTGTTCCTTAGGGTGCAGTTAGTTTGCCCCAGAATTGGTCCTCTCTCTTTGTGCATACGGCCCTTTGATAACCGATTCTTCTTTTCAAGGAGAATTGAATGGGAAACCGTACCCACAATAAACCTGTAGCTTGTATGCTTTCCAATACTATAACTTCCATTATTCTGGCCAGCCAAGGGTGTAGGGAGCTGTATACCAAAACTACATTGATAGAATTGTCTGCGGATTGTGCCACCTCCCACTGAGTGTTCTCTATTTCACAAAGTATGAATTTTTTTTAATTTCTTATGACAAATTTTCTTTTTTTTTCCTCTGAACTTCATCTGATTTCAGCAACTCTGGGCACTGAGAGTTCAGATCATATGTAGCAAGTCAAAACTGAACAATTCTGGGACAAACCAACGGCTCCATAGAGTCCAAATAATCATTCATGTTGATTTAAATGTCGTCGTTGTTTTGTTTGTTTTTGTAACCCTGTAAATGCTAGCAAGATCTCCAATGCATTGCTTTGTCCTTTATGGCAATTAATTTTGTTCCAGAATTTCTTCGCTTTGCCTTTATGCATAAGGCAGGATGGTCTACATAATTCCTGCTTTCAGTGGTTTCTAGATTTAGATGAAAGTTGTGCAGATACAGATTACTTTTAGTGGACCATTAGTGCTGTATACTTTGTCCATAATAAATTGCTATGGTGATCAGTTGATGAGCTTGGAGAGCCATGAAATGGAGGATGTCAGAGGCGAAAGCTCTTGAGAGACAGTGACACTGTCAACTGGCACAAAATTCTTCTATCTAAACCTTCAAGTAATAACTGAAATGCAAGTTTTGACTTTGTTCTTCTCAGCTGGAAAACACACACACACACACACCCCTTAAACAAAAAACTTTAAACGACATTACATTCTCCCAAATATAATTTTGCTAACCCCCCCAATGAATCCACGATTACCAAGGCTTTTGGTTCTCTTTACACTTTTACCATTGTTACACTGCACTTAACCCTTGGCATATCAGAGGGGTGCACAATGCATTGCAAAGCATATCCTGCTGATACTTAAAGAGTTAACCCTTTGAGTGCCAGAGGAGTATGCAACGCATTGCAAAGCAATGCGTTGCTTACCCCTCCGGCACCCAAAGGGTTAAAGCAAAGTAGGCTTTAAGTATCTAATCAAGTTGACTAGTTCTAGTCATGCATGACTGCAATATGACAGCTACTAGCAGTAATTGTGTTTAAAATGCTACATTGCATCCCTAGTCTTAACTTGATATTATTACCAATATTGCACTATACGACCTGCAAACCTAGTTCAACTTTTACAGAGCATCCTTAGATATGAAAAAAGGTTACATTCACAAAGCAATTATCTGCTGTAGGTTTTGTCATTCATTAACATATTGGATTAACCATTGTGGCCATAGTTATGACAGATTTTTAGAGTCCCTACACTGAAGAATATGTTGCTGCAAATGCGATCTAGAAGTGGAGGCAATCATCTCCTGTAATCAGAACACTACACCAACTAACTCCTGCCACTAGTAACACGTGTCCAATAGCAGCAGGTCCTAATGGCAGTCTGCAATGCATTGCCTACCCCTCCGGTACTGAAAGGGTGGTGTGCTGTTACACAGTTAATATTCTCATTATTGTAGATGGGAATTACATAGTTTATTCTTTGGTCCATTTACTATGGATTTCTCTATGGTTAGTGATTTCTCTATGGTTAGTTATTTGCTGCCATCTTGTGGCCTTTTTGTTGGTAATGCACTTATGACACATTTACTTTGTATGTAAACCACACCCCTGCTCTCTAGTGAGGCACTTCCTGTATCATGGTTGCCTGCCACATGTAACAGGGACACATGTATTCTGCATACAAAGCTAGGAAAGCATCATCTTTTGACCGCATAATACTGAAATCCATTCATTCTGCTGTATTCCATTGTTTGTTGTACAGAATAAACCAGCTTGTGGATGAAAACCAGTATTGGTGAGTTCAGCTATCTGATAAGGATTGTCCGCAGTGGGTATATCTGCTTATTCAGACCAGGCATAGAGGTCTTACAAGGGATAGATCGCTATCACAACAATCTGAGTCAGAATAGTCAAAAGATGCATAGAATTTCTACAGCCTGCTGTTTATATGTGTGTACTTAATCTGCAATCAAGCTCAGTGCTATCCGCCATCTTGTGAAGCACATGGTCGCGCAAGCTTACTGCACTTCATGTGAATGTTGAAAACTGTTTCTCTACATTAAACTGTGTTACCTCACCTGTCTAAGCTGCTGTTCATCTTCTTAAAGAGACAGTACCATTTTTCACAAAATGTCTAGACAAGGCTCTGAACACTCTTTTATGGCCGAATCAACACAGATACATCATGCCGCCGAACCGGCAGTCGTACAGGGAACAGATCCGGCAGATATTACCGAACAGAGTGTAAGACCCAGACGTACAATAATACCAACACAGAAACTCAGGGAAAACTATGAAGCCACTAGAGATGAGTTCTCCAGTAATCTGTCAGACCTCTGGGACAGAACCTCACATTGCATGTCAGTTTTGTCACACTTTATTGATCAACCAGCTGAATTAAGAGACTCTATAAATCGCCTATTTGCTGCATATGAACGCTACCAGCGGCTGTCTGTAAAATACTCAGCTTTCTTGCAGGACTCTAATATAGAGGATTCTTCAGCAGAACTGATCAGGACCAATGCACTGAATCAACAAAGGGATCTCACAGTGCAAAATGCAAAGCTTAAAGCAGAACTCCGCATTATTCAACTGCAGGAGACCAGATCTCACAGATCCACTTCAACCAAGCGCACTGCACTTTCTTCTAGATCATCTCGCTCCAGAAGTTCTACATTAAGCAACAAGCTAATAGAGGCCCGCGCTGATGCCGAATCAAAAAAAGCGCGAAGCTCTTTTGCCAGAAAGCAAGCAGAGGCAGAGTCCCAAATAAAGATTTTGCAAATGGAAGGGGAGGAAGCAGCTTCCCTGGCAAGGCTGAAAGTCCTTGAACAAGCAATGGGACAAAGCACTAATTCGGACTGTTTTATCCCAGCAGAACTGGAAGATCCAGTTGAACGCACCAGTGAATACGTACTAAAGCATAACATTTGCAAAGACACAGAGTCATCTCCTGTACCTCCTATTAACAACACTGTTCTGACTCTCAACACGGAGACCTCTCAACTCTATATGCCTGAGCCTCATCAAGTCTACAACACAAGTTCTTCTACGCAGAAAACCACATCAACTCCTGCCAACAACAACGTGATTTCCGGTGACAAGCTGCAACTCAAGCCACAGCCAGCACAAGCCTTAGAGATTACACCACAGTTAAACGCTCATGCAACATCATTTTACCCTGGTAAACCTCACCCTACATCACCAGAGAACTTTCACACCCAAGGGGTTCCACAAGTTACTTTGGCAACAAAGAGTGAGAAATCAGATTTGAATGACTTTGCCAGATATATGGTACGCCGTGAGCTCATTAACACTAGCCTCTCAAGGTTTGACGATTGTGCAGAGAGCTACAGGGCCTGGAGATCAACCTTCAAGGCTGCTATTGCTGATCTCAACCTTACTACTAAGGAAGAACTTGATTTGCTCATAAAGTGGCTGGGACCAGAATCTGCAGATCGTGTTAAAAGACTGAGAACAGTACACGTGGACCACCCGGATGCAGGTCTTGTTGCTGCATGGGCAAGACTTGAGCAAGCCTATGGTAGCTCTGAAGCCATAGAAAGTGCTCTATTCAAGAGACTGCAAAACTTCCCAAAATTAGCAAACAAAGACTATCGCAAACTGCAAGATCTGAGTGACCTCCTCATGGAGCTAGAGTTGGCAAAGACAGACCCACGTCTACCTGGACTAAGCTTCCTGGACACAGCTCATGGTGTCAACCCAGTGGTGTCTAAACTGCCATATGGCCTGCAAGAGAAATGGGCACAACAGGGCTCAAGGTACAAAAGAGACCATAAAGTATCCTTTCCTCCATTCTCATACTTTTGCAGGTTCATTAGTGATCAAGCCTGGATGAGAAACGACCCCAGCTTCAGCTTCAGTGAACCCAACTTGCCTGGTTCATCCTCATCATCATCAAGGTATGATAACACAGTACCTAAACGTAGAGACTTTAATAGAGCAATATCTGTCAAGAGGACAGACATCTCACCCTCAACTACCTCACCTAGTGATCAGGGCATTGTGGATGACAGAGATAAAGACCCTAATCGTCAGTGTCCTATTCACAAGAAGCCTCACCCTCTTAAGAAATGTCGTGGGCTTAGGGCAAAGACTTTACAAGAGCGCAAGAAGATTCTCCAAAAACTTGGAATTTGCTTCAAGTGCTATGCTTCTTATAGTCATCTCGCTAAAGACTGTAAAGTCGTCATCAAGTGCACAGAATGCAGTAGCGACAGACATGTTACAGCTATGCATCCTACTCCACTTCCAGACAACCTACAGCAGCTAGCTACCTCCCCCCCTGCCTTAAATCATGGCGGGGAGCAACAAGGTCATGCTCCAGCCAAAGATAATGTTTTATCTTCATGCACAGAAGTCTGTGGAGAGGGCTTGGATCACAAATGCTGTGCCAAGGTATGCCTAGTCAAGATATACCCGAAGGACCATCCTGAGAAAGCTACTAGAATGTATGCCATAATAGATGAACAGAGCAATAGATCCCTGGTTAAGCCTAAATTTTTTGAGATCTTTGGCATAGAGGGTCAAGCCACACCGTATACTCTCAGAACGTGTTCTGGTCGAGTAGAGACCTTCGGCAGAAGGGTCGATGGGTTCATGGTTTCTCACATCAAGGAGGGAGAGGGCATACCCCTACCAACATTAGTTGAGTGTGACCAGATACCAGGCGAAAGGGAAGAGATTCCCACTCCAGAAGCCGCATATCATCATCCTCACTTAAGGCACCTTGTTGATGAGATTCCTGCAATGGACACGAGTGCTGAAATTTTGGTCCTGCTAGGAAGAGACATTCTCAGAGTACATAAAGTACGAGAACAGTGTGATGGACCTGACGACGCCCCTTATGCACAAAGACTTGACTTAGGCTGGGTAATAGTGGGCGATGTATGCTTGAGCAGGATGCGTACGTCAGCCGAGATCCGCTCCTTCAAAACTTACGTGTTGGGAAATGGACGTGCCTCCCACTTCAAACAATGCCCTCATCATTACAAAGTAAAGGAGAAGCCTCTTGACATCATCCAAGTACGGCATGATACTCCTGTCCTTTGTGATGACAACCTAGGTGCTGCAGTGTTTAGTACTACCAGTGATGACAACAGAGTAGCCTTGTCAGTGGAAGACAGAGAGTTCATAAAAATAATGGATAAAGAATTCTTCCAGGATAAGTCTAACAGCTGGGTTGCGCCATTACCCTTTCGGGCTGCAAGGGCCAAACTCCCAAACAATCGTGAACAGGCTGTATCCAGATTCAACTCACTTCAACGAACACTAAAGAACAGGCCTGAAATGAAGGACCATTTCATCGCCTTTATGAAAAGGATCTTCGACAATGATCACGCCGAACCAGCGCCACCACTTCAAAGACATGATGAGTGCTGGTACCTACCTTTCTTCGGAGTGTATCACCCACGCAAGCCTAAACAAATCAGGGTAGTATTTGACTCCAGTGCCAAGTATCAAGGCGTATCCCTGAATGATGTTCTTCTTACGGGCCCGAATCTAACCAACAACCTTGTAGGTGTACTTATGAGGTTTAGAAGAGAGCCAGTTGCAATAACTGCCGACATTGAGCAAATGTTTCATTGCTTCATTGTATGCGAAGACCATAGGAACTTCCTAAGGTTTCTGTGGCACCGTAACAACAACATGGACAATGAGATCATGGAATACCGCATGAAAGTACATGTTTTCGGGAATAGTCCCTCACCCGCTGTTGCAACATATGGATTACGAAGGACTGCCCTTGATGGAGAAAAGGAGTATGGCGTGGACGCTCGACACTTCGTTGAGAGAGACTTTTATGTTGACGATGGACTTAAGTCCTTACCTACAGATGAAGAAGCCATAGATCTGCTCCAAAGGACACAAGGTATGCTCTCTGAGACTAACCTCAGACTACACAAGATTGCCTCAAATAGTGTTGCAGTTATGAAAGCCTTTGAACCTGACGATCATGCCACAGGGTTCAAAGACCTAAACCTGGGGATGGACATGCCACCACAGAGAAGTCTGGGCCTATGGTGGGACTTATTAAGGGACACCTTCGGCTTTCAAGTCAGTTCTGCAGACAAACCATTTACCAAGCGTGGCGTTCTGTCAGTAGTGAACAGCCTATATGACACAATAGGATTTGTGGCTCCCATCACTATACAAGGCAAATCCTTGCTTAGGCAGTTCTCAGGGGCTATTAAAGATTGGGATGCCCCATTGCCAACAGACAAGCTTCCAAGGTGGGAGTCCTGGAAACAATCTCTTCATGCCTTAGATGGAATCCGTATACCACGCTGCTACACTTCAGCTTCTCTTACTACAAGTCAGAGAAAAGAGCTTCACATCTTCTCAGATGCATCTACTGAGGCCATAGCAGCTGTTGCCTACCTCAAGGTAAAAGACTCCTCTAATCAAACCCACATAGGGTTTCTGTTTGGGAAAGCTAAGTTAGCACCTAAGCCAGAGCACACAATCCGTAGGCTTGAACTTTGTGGGGCTGTGCTAGCTGTAGAAATTGCAGATTTCATACTACATGAGCTGGACATTCTGATAGATGACATCAAATTCTACACAGACAGTAAAGTTGTTCTGGGCTACATATACAACCAGACTAAACGTTTCTATGTGTATGTCAGCAACCGTGTTGAAAGAATCAGGAAATCATATAAACCTGAACAATGGCATTATGTCCCTTCTGAAATTAATCCTGCAGATCATGCCACCAGGCCAGTGTCTGCAAGTGCCTTTGCAAATTCTTCTTGGTTAACAGGTCCTGAATTCCTACTGGATCATCCAGAAGAAACCACAGCTGATATCTTCAGTATTCTAGAACCTGACAAAGATCCAGAGACCCCAACTATCCTTACCCCAGCTACCCTGCTTACCCAGAAGCTTGGGTCCATCCCTATTCCACCTGAAAACTTTAAATCAGGAAATCTGTGCTATGACCTGTGGAGGCGAGTACAACACCTCGCCAACTGCTTCTGGAATCGTTGGAAGATGGAGTATCTTTCTACTCTGCAAGGACGCAGGAAATGGCAGCGCCTGAACCCTAACATAAAAATTGGAGATCTTGTTCTGCTCAAGGATCAACAAGCCGAAAGAATCGATTGGTCTATGGGACTTATTATAAAGAGCATTCCTAGTGATGGCGGTAAGTTACGCAAGGTGGAGGTGAAAATTGCAAGACAAGGGACTGTAAAGACTTTCATCAGACCTATCATGGAACTTATTTTGCTCTTGCCCTTTGGAGAATGAACTTGCATGCGTATGCTGCTGGATCCTACCTGTGACTTCAAGAAGGAAGAGTCTTGAACTTTATTGTTACAACTTGAAGTCTTACATTATAGTTGTTGCATTATTTGCATGTTCTCTTTTATGTCTTCCAGGTTTTCAAGACATCAAAGCAAATTGCACTGATGTTTATTTGCAATTGTATAACTACCGTTATGGTGTAAATAGTGACATTTAAAATGCCAGACGGGGAGTGTGCTGTTACACAGTTAATATTCTCATTATTGTAGATGGGAATTACATAGTTTATTCTTTGGTCCATTTACTATGGATTTCTCTATGGTTAGTGATTTCTCTATGGTTAGTTATTTGCTGCCATCTTGTGGCCTTTTTGTTGGTAATGCACTTATGACACATTTACTTTGTATGTAAACCACACCCCTGCTCTCTAGTGAGGCACTTCCTGTATCATGGTTGCCTGCCACATGTAACAGGGACACATGTATTCTGCATACAAAGCTAGGAAAGCATCATCTTTTGACCGCATAATACTGAAATCCATTCATTCTGCTGTATTCCATTGTTTGTTGTACAGAATAAACCAGCTTGTGGATGAAAACCAGTATTGGTGAGTTCAGCTATCTGATAAGGATTGTCCGCAGTGGGTATATCTGCTTATTCAGACCAGGCATAGAGGTCTTACAAGGGATAGATCGCTATCACAACAATCTGAGTCAGAATAGGTGGTTAAATTACAGATGCTGAAGTAGAGGACTTTAAAGGAGAACTAACACATCCTAACAACACCTTAAGAAGGGGCACTTACTTTACTTTAGGCCTTAAATTCTAATGGCCCCTTTGAATTTTGTCCTTGTGTCTTTATTAGATAACATCATTCAGTCCTGGATTTTAGGTCCATGGAGGCAGACATGACAGTTGCTGGCAGTTTTTTCAAACTGAAGCGGTCAGAGAGAGAATGAGCCTACTTAACCCGGTGAGATAGCTCAGTGGTAAATTCCCTGACTATGGAGCCTATTCAACCTCAGGAGTTGCAGGTTCGATTCCCGGCAGGGCCAACTCAGCCCTTCATCCTTCCGAGGTCGATAAATGAGTACCATTGATTGGGTAATAATAACACCTATTATTTCAGCTGCCGATTTGGTTGATTCCGAGAGCGTGCGCTGACAGCGCTTTGAGTCCCACTGGGAGAAAGGCGCTATATAAATACTAGTTATTATTATTATTATTATTATTAACCCTTTAAATTGGAAATAACATCTACTAATAATAATCTGGCCCATTCCTTACTATGGTCATGAAATCCAAATGTACCTTATGAATTTTGTCTGTGTGTCTTATCATAAGATCACATCTTCACAAAGTCCTGGACGTCATGTAAAAGGAGGCAGACATGACAGTTTATGGCAGTTTTTTCAGACTGAAACAGCAAGAGTGTATGAGCCTGCTTAACCCACTGAGTACCAGAGGGGTTCACAACTGTTGCACACCCCTCTGGCACTCAAAAAGTTAAAGAGCCAGAGGGGTGCATTACACATTGTGAACAAGGTACTGTACACCCTCTGGTCCTTGAAGGGTTAAGATTACCATGTGCAGTGGCTGGAGATTGTTGCCTGTGGTCCTGCTAGCAACGGTCATGTCTTCCTCCATGGACATGACATCCATGACTGATGGACAAGGTTATCTTTTGAATCAATTAGAAAGAAACAAAATCATAGGGGTCATTAGGATTTTATGGCCATAGTAAGGCAAGTGGGGGTTATTGTTAGTAAATGTTACTTTCCCTTTAAATAACAGAGGGGTGTACAACTCATAGTGCAGCTATGCAATGTACTTCCCTCTGATCCTTAAATTTTTGAGTGCCAGGGAGGGATCCCATAACTCTCTGGCACTCAGAGGGTTAAGATTACCATGTACAATGAGCAGAGTTGGTCTCCTGTGGTCTTGCAAGCAACTGTCATGTCTGACTCCACGGACAGGATAAATGTAGAAACAAAAAAATCCACGCACTCCCACTGAATAGATCTTACGAAGACTATAGTTAAAAACAATTCTTTATTCAAATTGGTTAAAATACCTCATATCTTCAGGCCTGATGATAATTGGAGAGACTCATGACACTGTACAATCAACAGAATTCCAAAACACACTTCATTATACAGATCCACGCGTTTCGCTTACAAGACGCTTACTCATGATCCTTCGATACAAACCATATGAGCCGCTCCACATTTAAATCTCAGGCGTCCAATCAGCTATCAATATCCATATTGTAGTAACACGTCATCTTACAAGCGGACCTGGTAGGAAACCATGTTCCAAACCCTCGTGATCCACTACAGCCAATGCTGAAATCTGACGGGATACCCAATCGAATCTAAACCTCACAATCGACGTCCTAGCGTCATCGTATGAGCGGACCTGGTAGGAAACCTGATCAAACGCCCACAAATACGCTAGAACCAATAAAAAAGTCGAGTGTGATATTCAGTATGGAGTCCGACTCCCCAAGGAAGTAAACACATACATATAAGTCATATAATCTCCGCATAAATCCAAAGGGTAACAAACCCTTATATGATTATGTTACTAAGACAATAAAAAACATAGCCTCGATACCAATACCGTGGAAAGCCCAGAGACGCACATACGCCGCAAAAAGGGCCCAATGACCCTTAATGCACAAGTTAAAGTTACATGTCCGTACCCTTGAGATGACCACACATAGGTAAAGGGACCAATCCATGCCCAAAATAGGCCATAATAAAATGGCAAACAACCCGAGGGAGGTCAAACCCCAAAACAGGACAGCCTTCATTTAAATGCAAAAAGCGACTAAAAAAAAAAATGCTGCATCTTTTTAAAACAATATTAAAAACAATTATTTAATATTCTCAATTGGAAAATGCCCCAACTGAGTAAATCTAACAGCTAATGACAATAAAAAGAGAGAATGAGAATAACCTGTTACAAAAGAATAAATAACACTTGAAATAATAGGATAATCTGGATAATAACACAATACAAGAATAGGAGAAAAGAAAGAGGTGTTGCGGAGAGCAAACATTCACACATAACAAGTAACGTCATATTCTTTATAAAATCCAAATGGATGCCCAGTGTGCAGTTCGAAAATCCAAAACACCTCCCTCTTCAACAACTTATTATCCAAGTTGCCTCCTCTGACACCCAAACTCACTTTCTCAAGCCCCCGGACACTCAAATGTTGTATAGTGCAAGTACCAGAATTAAAGTGGGCCGCCACACTTGAGCGAGGGTCAATATTTCGAATATTACTCAAATGTTCATTGACCCTCTCCCTCAGGCTCCTAATAGTCTTACCTACATATTGAATATTACAACGCTTGCACATCAGTAGATAAATCACGCCTCTTGTAGAGGAGACAAGATATTCGACAAAGTGGGCACCCTGAATTTAATAGTAGTGAGAGTAATAAGGTCATTTTCTCAACTTCTTATAGTTTAGAGCTCAGTGCCATAGTTGGCATTTTGAAACAACATCTACCTGTTTTGAAGAATGATGAAGGTTTGAGGAAAGTTATTGAAGGAAGTTGCAAATTTGTCTCTAAAAGGGCGCCCACTTTGTCGAATATCTTGTCTCCCAGTCTTTTTGTTCCCGCAGGTTCTACTATTGGATGTAATTGGTTTACAACTGAGGGCACATTCAGATGTGGGGGTACACGATGCCGATGCTGTGGACGTCTTAATAGACCTCTACATTTTATTTCAAATGTCACAGGGAGACAATATGAAGTAAGAGGTTACATAAATTGTGCTACAAGAGGCGTGATTTATCTACTGATGTGCAAGAGTTGTAATATTCAATATGTAGGTAAGACTATTAGGAGCCTAAGGGAGAGGGTCAATGAACATTTGAGTAATATTCGAAATATTGACCCTCGCTCAAGTGTGGCGGCCCACTTTAATTCTGGTACTTGCACTATACAACATTTGAGTGTCCAGGGGCTTGAGAAAGTGAGTTTGGGTGTTAGAGGAGGCAACTTGGATAATAAGTTGTTGAAGAGGGAGGTGTTTTGGATTTTCGAACTGCACACTAGGCATCCATTTGGATTGAATAAACAATATGACGTTACTTGTTATGTGTGAATGTTTCCGCAACACCTCTTTCTTTTCTCCTATTCTTGCATTGTGTTATTATCCAGATTATCCTATTATTTCAAGTGTTATTTATTCTTTTGTAACAGGTTATTCTCATTCTCTC
The DNA here is from genome assembly GCA_037306005.1 of Rhinophrynus dorsalis. Lineage (NCBI taxonomy): Eukaryota > Metazoa > Chordata > Amphibia > Anura > Rhinophrynidae > Rhinophrynus > Rhinophrynus dorsalis. The sequence continues at coordinate 414,365,867 of CM074723.1, forward strand.
TTTTTATTGTCATTAGCTGTTAGATTTACTTGGGGCATTTTCCAATTGAGAATATTAAATAATTGTTTTTAATATTGTTTTAAAAAGATGCAGCATTTTTTTTAGTCGCTTTTTGCATTTAAATGAAGGCTGTCCTGTTTTGGGGTTTGACCTCCCTCGGGTTGTTTGCCATTTTATTATGGCCTATTTTGGGCATGGATTGGTCCCTTTACCTATGTGTGGTCATCTCAAGGGTACGGACATGTAACTTTAACTCGTGCATTAAGGGTCATTGGGCCCTTTTTGCGGCGTATGTGCGTCTCTGGGCTTTCCACGGTATTGGTATCGAGGCTATGTTTTTTATTGTCTTAGTAACATAATCATATAAGGGTTTGTTACCCTTTGGATTTATGCGGCGATTATATGACTTATATGTATGTGTTTACTTCCTGGGGGAGTCGGACTCCATAGTGAATATCACACTCGACTTTTTTATTGGTTCTAGCGTATTTGTGGGCGTTTGATCAGGTTTCCTACCAGGTCCACTCATACGATGACGCTAGGACGTCGATTGTGAGGTTTAGATTCGATTGGGTATCCCGTCAGATTTCAGCATTGGCTGTAGTGGATCACGAGGGTTTGGAACATGGTTTCCTACCAGGTCCGCTTGTAAGATGACGTGTTGCTACAATATGGATATTGATAGCTGATTGGACGCCTGAGATATAAATGTGGAGAGGCTCATATTGTTTGTATCTAAGGATCATGAGTAAGCGTCTTGTACACGAAACGCGTGGATCTGTATAATGAAGTGTCTTTGGAATTCTGTTGATTGTACAGTGTCATGAGTCTCTCCAATTATCATCAGGCCTGAAGATATGAGGTATTTTAACCAATTTGAATAAAGAATTGTTTTTAACTTTGTAAGATCTATTCAGTGGGAGTGCGTGGATTTTTTTGTTTCTACATTTGTCTTTCAAGGAGCTTGTGGGGATGCTCCTCCACTGCACCCTTCTTGGATCCGGAGACTAGACTTTGTCAGAGACTTTCCTCAGCTGTTTTTATTACATTGGCCGTGATTGTGTTTATTTTTCTACTCTGAAGTTAGAGCCACTAATTTTGTTTTGTTTTTTTCCACGGGCAGGATATCCAGGACTGCTTGAAGAGGTTATCACTTTAACAGGCACAAGGACAAAGTTCATTAGGGCCAAAAGGATTTTCTGACCATAGTAAGGGAAAGAGTGGGTTATTACTACTAGAAACTTCGTTTTCTTTTTTTTCTTTTTTTTTTTTTTTAATAGGATTGTAATTCTCCTTACAAAATTCACCTTCTTAATTAAATTATAAGACATTACACCAAAATAGCTCTGTCTAATTACCGTGCGCTCTGAGCAAGGCTTCTGCTGTGAAGAGGGGGGCCTGGAGCATGTCTGCCGTCTCCACAATTAGCATGTCCTTCAGGCGCCGCAGGTCCTGGGGCCTCAGCCCTTCATATGGCTTTGAACATAAGAGAGAGACTGCAGGTTATGTGTATTATAGCACTTGGTACTGTTGAAGGCAAATATCACATTGGTTAGGGCTGAATTTTTCAGTAGACAGTGAAGGCAAAGGCTTAGAGAGGCACAGTTTAACACATTAAAGGGATAGTAATATATAATTTCAACTTTAGCTCCGAGTATTAGGTTCTTCATCAAGAAGAGCAGGGTTTTCCTTTTACTTACGGACTTAAATTTATCCCTCGCTGTATCCGTCCATTCCTGTGACCAGAATGGAGGCAGCCAGAAGAGATGGGAGTAGGTTTCTTTCCTCTTCAATTGCTTTTGTACTATATATATGTAAGTAAATATATATAGCGCAATATGTTTAAAAAAAAAAAAAAAAAACATGTACTTAATACTCAGAGCTAAAGTTGAAATTATATCTTGCTACAACTGTAAGGACCACACGGGTGTGCAATTCATTGTAATGTGCTGGTCACTCTTCTGGTCCTTTAAGGGTTAAAGAAGCATTTTTTTTTCAGTATGAAAGACAAAAAAATATACAATGTATTGCTTTTCCTGCTGAGTGAAATAACGATACTGACACTGCTGAATGTCACTTCAATCAAAAGCTATTACAGTTCAAGTGGTCACAATGTGATGGAACTCTTTGCATCATATACTAAAGGGAACTGAAGCCTGAGGTTCACCTCTACTATGTCATGCAATAGAAAAACTGTCAGGACACCATTTGGAACTGCTGCTAACATTTGAACCATTCGAGTGACAGAAGGGTGCACAACATATTGTTTGAGCTATTATACATTTAGAATGAAGCATCTCTAGTAAATGGAATAGCCTTGTTTTACTCAGAAGCAAAAGCCCTACAATACATATCTTTCCCACAACAAAGCTTTCTTGCATCTTTAAAGCGGAACTATCCCTCCAAATAAAGTGTCCCTCAAATAACTACTGATATAGAGAATAGAATACTACTATTATACTAGTGTTATTAAGAAATCCTACTTGATCCGAGACAAACAAGCAGGCATCAATGCAGACATGTTGCCATAGAGACATCTGTGTGCCTGCACTGTCCATCCCTGTCTCCTTCAGGATTGGTGAGGAGTAGTAGAATTGTACCTTAAGGTACAAGAAGCGACTGACGGCACAGGTGCGCAGATGCCTCTACAGCAAAACTCCTGCCCGTCAGTGTAAGATCAAGTAGGATTTCTTAATAACGCTGTAGAATACCAGTATTTGTATGCTTATCACTATATCAATAATTATTTGGGGGGGCACTTCATTTGAAGGGATAGTTCTGCTTTAAGGCAGTGGTGAACGATATGAGGCCCTCTAGCTGCTGCAAGACTACATCATTCTCTGCCAATTGTTGTCAATCCCTGCTTTAACCCTTTGAGTGCCAGAGGGGTCTGCAGCGCAATGCAAATCTTTCTGACACCCCAGCCTTGTTCCAGTGTCTACTGATAACCAAAGAACCACACCTACCCTGTGTGACACACCCCAGCCTCGTTATACTTTACACTGGTAGTCACAGAACCACAACTAAACTCTCCAACAACCCAGACTGGTTCCACTGTCCACTGCTAGCCATAGAACCTAATGTACATTGTTGTATACCTCAGCCTTGTTCCATTGGAACCAACAGAACCACACATACATTGCCTGTCACTTGTCCTACCTTATCCACTGATCGTCACAGAACACATATACTTGTTTGATACCACAGGCATGTCCAATTGGTAGCTAGAGAACCACACATACACTATCAGACTGCCCAGCCTGGTGCCAGTGGTAGTCACAGACCCACACATACTTCTGACATCTGAAAACAAACACAATAAAACACCCCTGAGCTGTCTGACACACCAGCCTTGTTGCATTGTCCACTTGTAGTTACAGAACCACTCCTACAACATCTGACACCTAATCCTTATTCACAATTACTTGCATTTGTTCTGAGAAGCCCACTGACTTAGACTTCTACAGTCTCACCATTGGTGCTTTCTGTTGTCTAATGTGAGGTGGTATAAACTAAATGCCGGTATATACTATTCACCTGAAGACAAAATAAAGTATATGTGAAGTGTATTCGATGTGCTCCTGTGTAGCTGCAAAACACTCCCATGGGTGGTAGTGGAGTGTGTGTGTGGGAGAGACCCCCACATACCTTAGTCAGCGCCACTGTCTGCAAAAACATGTTAGACCTAAGTGTAAGTATGCCTGCATACACTATGGGGTGGTGTTTTGGAAACCTCGATGCCATTTGGGGAATAAATCACATTGGCACTGATCTGCTCTGAACACATGCATGGTATTCCCAATCTCAACTGTTCGCTGCTTCATGACCCACTCCCCTCATCCTCAACATGTGACCTCATGCAGCCGGCAGAACTACTGTGCAACACCCAACCGCTTCATGTTTAGTTTCGCTAGTCCACACCTGCCCCTTGAGAGCTACTCCTCACTTTGCCACACCTCTTTGCTAACTAGGAGGACATGACAGAGAGCATGGTAAGCTCTCTGAGGTAAGAGGAGGTGTAGGGGATCTGGGAGGAGTGGCAGGAAGTGTAACTATCATTTTGTAACTAAGGCTGAGCATAGTAAGTAGAGTCATGAACAACATCACACTATCTCTATCTTCCCTGATGATTTACTACCTCCACTATGCCTGCAGCGTGTTCTGCTTTTCACGTAATAATGAAGTTTCCCCAGTCTCAACTGACTCTTATTCAACCATCATTACAGTGCAAATAGCCTTTTTTATGAAACAGCACCAACTGATGACCATCTGGGCACATTTTTATTTCATTCTGTGCGAAATCTGAGACTTGCTTCTCTCCACAGAATGTGGGTAACAGCTCCACCTTGTCCTTACTGTTTGAGCTGTAATCACTTTTGAATGACGCATCTCTCACCAGGGAAGTACCCTTGTTTTATGGAGCAGGGGAAAACATTATTATTTTTCAGAATAAAACTTTACTGCTCATTTAACTGTTAAAGCTGAACTTTCATCAGATTAATATTGAGCCCCAAATGATAATTACATTAGCGATATGCTAGACGTAGTCATATTTTCAGGAATAATTGCCGCATTAGAGAAAAATAGAACTTTTAGGCAGACAGGCAGAGGGGAACAGCGCAGACCTTTGCAGACACACATCTCTGCACTGTCCGCCCCTTCACCTCCATGATTGGCGAGCTGAATGCCTTTGTGCCTTAAGGCACCGTAAGGGACTGACAGCACAGGTGCAGAGAGCATCTACAGCAAGATCCAAGCCGCTGCTTGTCTGCCTAAAAAGGTTTACTTTTCTCCAACACAGCAATTATTCTTGAAAAGACAACTACGTCTATGCATATCGCTAATGTAATTATGATTTGGGGCTCTGTATTAATCTGATGAAGGTTCCACTTTAACCCCTTAAGGACCAGCGGTCCCGGGGTGTGTGGTCCTTTAAGGACCAGATAGGGACGTTCGACGCACCGCCCCATGTGACTGATAACGTGTGCTGGCACACGAACGAGGGACTGAAAGAGATCGCTCCGGTCTTGAAGCGATCAACTTCAGTCCACGGCATTACTCACTTCGCTCCTGCAGGAGCGCGGTGAGTAAAAGTATGCGACGTACCAGGACTGTCATTGGTCCTTATGTTTCGGACCAGCGTGACGGTCCGGGTACGTCGATGGTCCTAAAGGGGTTATGAACCAGAAGTGTGTAATGTGCATTGCTTCACAACATGTTAAACGGCCCTCTGGTCCTTAAAAGATTAACAAATTAACACAGATATATTGGCACCCGGGGGCTGATAATGAAATGACTGCATGTATTGTAGTAAAAGAGAGAGACAGAAGAATTACATATCTTTGATTCTGATAAAAGATGACATGTACCTCTCTCTTGTCCAACGCAGCATATTCCGCTTCAATGTCGTCTGCCTCAGGATCTCGTGAGAAAACCATCTGGGACTCCAGCTTGAGAGCCAGCTCTTTGTGGTGCTGTTTCTCTGCACAGTCACAGGGCGTATCCTTATTCTCATTTTCAGCAAACAAGTCACTACCACTTTTTACTAACAGCTACAAAGAAAATCAAACTAAAATTGTTTAACAAAAAATTGGTATGAAATAATTTAAATTACAAGTGTATTTTAATCATTTGAATGTGTCATACACAGTCTTATGTGCAAAAGAAAACAAGAGACATTTCAGGGTAAACCAATTGCACATTAGAAGAGAAAAGGTGTTTTTTTTTTTTTTTTTTTTTTTTTCCTTTTTTGTACTTACCGATAAATCCTTTCCTCTTATTCTATAGACCTAGTTGTCTAGAAAGATTGCATCCTACAACCACTCAGCCAATAAAGGTATCATTTTTACTCTACCAGTCTCCTGCATCTCATTTGAGGTCACTATGAAGTAGGGAGAGAGTCTCCACCTCCAGAGAGCCCTTTTATGGAAGTGCCCTGCCCTCCTGTGGGCAGGTACATTACCCTATGGTTCCTGTGTTCCACCATGGACAAAAGAAATAAAAATGTCCAAAACTCCTATTATGTTAAACTAGTTGAAGAGCCCATTACACGGGCCACAGTGCCACTGCCAGCTGTTCACGGGGCAGTCATGTGCAGTAGAGACTGCCCACGCCGCAGCTGATAACAGAGCTGGAAGCTCCTTTGGAGCGCCCGCTCTGTATCAGCCTCATCACAGGCGGTCTCTAGTGTGCATGACTGCATCGTTACACACGTTTTTAGCAAATTATTATGTGAAATGGGACTTGGAACCCCCTGAATGCTAGAGGTCTGAACACATTGCTTTGCAATACACTGGAGCCTGATTTAGCATTCAAGGGGTTAAAAATCACCATTTATCTAAATGGAAGCTTTTATTTCTTCTCTGTGGGGTAGTTGGTTTGATCCTAATTTCTTTTGTGAATAAGCTCCGATTCAGACACCAAAACAGAGAAATTCTGGCGCAAACCAAATGCACCAAAGAGGACAAATTAATATTCTGAAAATGTCTGTTTGGTTTAAATGGGACTTTTAACCCCTTGAATGCTAGTGCGGCCTCCGACACATTGCAAAGCAATGTAAGTGAGCTCTGTCTAGCATTCCAGAGGTTAAAAGCCTAATTTATCTCAATGTTAATTTTCATTTTCTTCCTCTGATGTAGTCGGTTTGCTCCAGAACGGAAATGCTTTATCTTGATAAATAAGCCCAAAAAGCCTAAACCAACTATACTTGTGAGCATAAGGTCAAAAGGTTATTAACTCTTTGGGTGGCCGAGGGGTACGGCAACAGTTACTCCCTGTATTATGATCTGCAGGTTTATACATATGGCCAGGAGTGCATTATGCACTACAGGTTTATACATACAGCCCACATTACACTATGCACTACAGGTTTATACATACGGCCCAGATTACACTATGCACTACAGGTGTATACATACAGGTTTATACATACGGCCCACATTACACTATGCACTACAGGTTTATACATACGGCCCACATTACACTATGCACTACAGGTTTATACATACGGCCCACATTACACTATGCACTACAGGTTTATACATACGGCCCACATTACACTATGCACTACAGGTTTATACATACGGCCCACATTACACTATGCACTACAGGTTTATACATACGGCCCACATTACACTATGCACTACAGGTTTATACATACGGCCCACATTACACTACGCACTACAGGTTTATACATACGGCCCACATTACACTATGCACTACAGGTTTATACATACGGCCCACATTACACTACGCACTACAGGTTTATACATACGGCCCACATTACACTACGCACTACAGGTTTATACATATGGCCCAGATTACACTATGCACTACAGGTTTATACATACAGCCCACATAACACTATGCACTACAGGTTTATACATACGGCCCAGATTACACTATGCACTACAGGTTTATACATACGGCCCACATTACACTATGCACTACAGGTTTATACATACGGCCCACATTACACTATGCACTACAGGTTTATACATATGGCCCAGAGTACATTATGCACTACAGGTTTATAAATACAGCCCAGATTACACTATACACTACATTTTTGTACATACAGCACAGAGTATATTATGCACTGTAGGTTTATACATATGGCCCACAGTGTACTATGTACTGAAGGTATTCACATCTGTCCTTCATGTCAAGGTTTCATTTGCCATTTAATTACCTCTACACAGCCTTTCATCCCCGATGCCGCTGCATAATGTAAAGGAGTGTTTTTCTTATTGTCTGTGGCATCCAGTGCAGCTCTCTCATATTCCCCTTGGTCCAGCTTTGCACCCTTCCACTCTAGAATCATCCGCAAACATTCAGACCTCCTGCGATCATCATCCATGGGCCGGTGCATGCGGTGGTCAAGAGCCCCCTCCGATATCATGATGTTAGATCCCATACAAAGCAAGTGCATAGAGCTTTCATTATGAATGTTGCGCTTGTTTGGATTACCATCCTTTCCAGAAATAAATGCCCTGCAGAAAACAAATATATACAAAAATGTCAGGAAAAAAATGATTTATGTCTCTTTTTTGTACAATTTCAGGCCACTGTAATACTGCACCTAAAAATTCAAGTTTGAGTTGTAATAACTTTTGAATACAACACCTTTCAGCAGTTGGAGTATCTGTGTTTTACTTATGGTATAAACACTACTATTATTTCCCCCCACATATTAAGTATCATTATCTGTTTAATAGAAGATTTCTGAAAAAGCACATACTGCAGGGTTGCCCAGGTATCAATACAACACAGCAATGAACATTTTAAAGGGAATCTATACATTTACAATGTGATGGAGATCTCTTCAGCATCCAAGAAGTTCATGGGGAAGCATCAGTTTGAGGCAAGTGTCACAAATACATGCTTCAGGGTGCCCAGATAAAATAGGGCAATATGCAACCCCCTGAAGCCAGGTACCAAATGGGCATGCAGTGCTAGCACCTTGGTAGCAAGGATCCATGTTTTTCCTTCCATGGCATTACTAATACTTGGTGCTGAGCACTGGACATGTCAATGCATTTTATAGCAAACTTTCTACTCAAATCCTGCTCTTGTTTTGTCCCCTTGATAGCATCGTCTTGTACCTCTCTTACGGTCTTCAAGTCACGCTTAAAACTATACCTCCTTAGCAATAGTTAAACATGCTTAACTTAAACATTAACTTATTTGGTTTGTCCTTGGGGCAGTGACCTCTCTACAGTTGTTTCTATGAATGTATCCTCTCTTATTTTTTGTAACCTACATCTGTTGCAAGGCTCTGTGTACACTATATGGCACCATATAAATACAGATATACATACATACATACATAAATACTAGAAGGCACTGACTTTTTACAACTAAAGCTCTTATTTATTTATTTGTTTGTCCCTTATCCTGATCAGAACTCGGGCACTGTATTCAGTGCTTGACTCTTATGTACTTTGTATGTCACCCGTTATCACTTTAGATTGTAAGCTTTCAGGAAGGACCTCACTTCCAGTGTTTCACTTTGCAAAGCACTTGTAACCCTGTATTGTCTAAACCTTTAAATTGCAAAGTGCTGTATAAAGTTGTGGCACTATATAAATAAACATATTCATTCATTCATTCATGATCACAGGAACTGCCACGCGTGAGTATGTGCTTGATACTCTTTTGCACAATGTCAGTGAAATGATATGTAACTAGTTAAGTTAGTTCTTTTTCTAACACCTCTTAATAATGTTCCTCTTATCTTATCATGCCTGGGAACTCTCAGGGATTAACCACAAGAGTCTGTGTTTTGAGCCAAATCTCAGGGTCTCAGGGTGAAGGGTCCAGTTTTTAGGGTGAGAGGCTTCAGTATTTCCAAATATATGATCTGAACTAATTAACTTCTTATTTAGTTTCTCAGTTGGTGCCATTTGTACCAGGAAAGAAGAGGGAGAAGTCCTGCTTGTCTTGTGTGAGTCCAGGCAGTGATATATCTGTGTTGTAGTATGTAAAGGCTTCCTTGTGGGCCAACTAGACATCACTGGATTAGAGCAAGCAGGGAAATATCGCTTAGAAGTGATATTTTAAGGAACGTTATGCGAAAATATTTCAAAACAGGGTCAACACATTTTGAAAGTCCCCAAGCCTTCATTATTCTCTGCCCATCACTCTTAGACTTGCACTCACTCTCTCATGCTCATTCTCTTATACCAACTCTCTAGTGTGCCACCCTCTCTCTGGTGCCTCACAACTCTCTGGTGCCTCATGTGCCTCACAACTCTCTCTGGTGCCTCACAACTCTCTCTGGTGCCTCATGTGCCTCACAACTCTCTCTGGTGCCTCACAACTCTCTCCGGTGCCGTGCCTCACAACTCTCTCCGGTGCCTCACAACTCTCTCCACGAACCAATGTTTATGTGTGATTTGAAGCACAAACCATCACCTGCACTTGCATTCATCTTACTAATTTTTACTTTTTTTGATGTTCGCAAAGAAAATATTCAAGAGATCTGCACAACCATTCTAACATCTTACATCAGGAAAAAAGCCATACTATGAACTTCAATCAATAAGGAACGACATGACAAAGACTGGCAAAATTCAAACAAATATGGTCTAAAAAGGAAAATATTCCATCCTGGAAGTGAATTCATGGAGTGTGTTATCCCTGCCAATAAAACAAGACTTAAGGAAACAGTTATCCAGTGCCACTCAAAATGAAAACACACTTAAACGGATGTGTAGAGCATGTGTAAGGACTAATGGCAATTAAAAAAAACAAAAACAAAAAAACAAAACATTATAAGCTCAATTACTTCAAATTGGGGGTGTGTGTGTGTGTGTGGGGGGGGTGGAGACAAAGGATAAGCATCTGTTCAAAAATATACCAAATAAATGTTTATAGTGTGTTCCTCTTATAAATGCTCCAGTGAGCAAGTTAGCAATTAAATAATGTAACATAAAAGTTTAGAATATTCCAAAGTCTTAAAAAGTGACGGTACTAGCTATCCTTGAATGAGTCCCTAAAAGGCCTCCTGAACACGTTCTTTGCTGCTGGTTTCAAACAAAGTAGCAGATGATCTACATGCAAAAGATATAGGGACAGGGAAGAGACAGAGCAAAAAGCCTCTAAGTGTAGTAGAAAAGGTTTAAGGTTAATAGCGGTGTAAACAATAAAAACACAATAAAAAGATATCATAAAATGATATGGCATTTCCAGAAGAAGGCAGAAACAGAGTGCCAAAATGCATTGAATGCTCTCCTGCCACGTGTGAAGATGAACGTCGGACTGCTACAACTAACAGGATCGAAAAGAAGGAAGACTGAGAAAGAAGAAGAAAGGAGGCCTTCCATCAGGGCATTTGATGATATGTTTAGACTCCTCATAACAGGACACCCATACTGGATATTATTATTATTCTTTATTTATATAGCCCCAACTAATTCCGCAGCGCTGTACAATTGGATAGTGAAAGACAAAAGCTGAGCTCTACATCTATCTGTAGCATGCAATCCAAGTCAGCTCTCCAGTAAGAGGCCACCATTTATCTATAAATCCTCTCCCCATATTGTGCCTGTACTCCTTTCCACCATATATATCTCCTTAACTGGCCGATCCTACTCTCATGTGCCCTACTTAGTTCCGTCAATCAGATTGCAGCCATTGCTTTTTCACTTTGACTTTCATTTGTTTATCACAGCTGTATACTATCCCATTGTAAACTTATTATTATCCCATTATTATTTATGGCATTACCCTATATATTTTTGAAAGACTTTAGATTTTGAAAGACAGTGAAAGGAAACAGCAGATGAAGCCAGGGACAGATTTCACAATTGTCAGAGCAGGCAACTGCCTAGAAAGCAAAATTTGTAGTGAGTGGTATTAGGGGTGTGGTCATGTGAGAAGTCATGTGACCACAGGTGAGGCTAAAGGCAACTTGGCGCTTTTTCATAGGCATGCCGAAGATGTAAATCCAGCCCTGGATTGGGTTTGGGGGCAGGTCAAATCATATGAGTGGCGGTGGGGTCAGTGGCTAGAAGCCAGCGGGCCCTGGTGCAGAAATTGCCATGGGCCCGGCTCCCGACCACACTGCCTCCACATTGCCCCCCTAAAATCTTCACATTGCCCCGTGTCCATCTCCTACCCACTTCCGTGCAGTTCTCAGTAATGCAGAGCGCTGGGAGATGTCATCTCAAAGACCTCTGAATTACTAGAGCGCCAGGAGATCAGCTGTTAACACAGACTGAGTTGCTGTGGGTGCGTGGCGATGGGGTCGCAGGGGGCGGACGGGCCCCTGGAGTGACGGGCCTGGTTGCAGGTGCGACCCCTATTGTTACGCCACTGGGTGGGGCCAGGGGACCCTAGTATTCTTTTCCTAGGGTTGCCTGACATTCAAGCTCTGCACTGAACCCTGGGCCCATCCCTTTTCTATATTTATGGCTTAATAAATTAAAAATTGATAAATACAAATAGAAATAATTTTTAGTAAAGGTAAACTGGTCCTTGACAATAATAAAAAAAAATACGTTAAAAAAACAAAACAAAAAAAAATGCTGTGATTGTTCATCAGAGACTAATAAAAAATGCCACATGGAGGGATGAGGTAGGCGTTGATGGAAACCTTGACCAAAGCCAGGATACTTACAATATACCATTATATTTTTTCACCTGAATAAAAAGCATCAAGGATACACACAGGCACATTGGAAGCATCTCATGAGCAAGCACACTAGGTCAGTGATTCTCATCTCTGGTCCTCGGGTCACACCAACAGGTCAGGGTTTAAGGATTTCCCTGATTAAGCACAGGTGAAGCAATCACGGTAACTGAGACCACCAATTATACCCGTTTAAGCAGGAATATCTTAAAAACCTGCATTTTGGGGTGTCCTGAGAATTAACATTGAGGAAATTCTGCACTAGGTCATAGCAAAGATTATGTACATTCAATGGGATAAAAGCATAACAAAAATTAAACATTTTTTATGCGTCCCCTAATTTGTGGGTAATTTGACCCAGATTTGCTCCTCTTTAACTTACTAAATCTAGCCCTAAAGGCAAAGAAGAGCAATTCTGGACCAAAACAACTGCTCTGTGTGGGACAACTAAAAAAATACCAGATGGGGCTTTTAACTATTTTCCAGCCAAGCCTATTTTATGGTCCTTAATAAGCTACTCTTCTTACAAGACCTGGTGACCATGTTCGGCAGAGAAATCTTCAGTCTTCACAGTTTATTCCGACACATTGATTCTGACAGGGCACTCAGTTCATCTTAAAGTTCTGGAGGGCTTTCTGTTACCACTTGCCATCCGGTCGAATGGGTAGACTGAAAAAACTATCGGTCCATCGAACAGTTCCCCCCAGACCTTTGTGAACTCACAGCAATCTAATTGCCTGACCTCCTCCCATTTTCTGAATTCTCTTTCAACAACTTAAGACACAAAATGCTTTAGTGTTCCCTGTTCTATGCTGTTCTTGGATACAACTCTAGTATCCTCCTTGATGCCTTTACCATATCCATGAATCTAGCTGATGACACCCAATTCAAGTACTTGAAACAACATTGGTCTAACATTTACAGAAACAGTGATTAAACCATCTCTTCACAAAAGAAAAACTGAGGAGAAAATTTGCAGTTCTGCTCTCACTATGCTGGAGACTAGGCTTGGCACTCTACCAAAATCTTTGCCTCAACCTTCTGCTTCATCCATGGATCTTATACTTAAAAAGTCCAAATCAACATAATGCCTTATTAACTGACCTGAACAAACTCTACCCTCCCTTACCTCAGACCATTTGACCTTGCATTCACCTCATCTCTTGGGTACCTCTCCTTAAACATCTTCTCTTACCAGTGGTGGTCACACAACCCTTTGGGCTCAACCCCTGGGCACAAATGATTTCCCCTGCATAGTAGAGCTTGCACTGCTGCACGGTGAGTTCTGCCTCTGCTAAGTTGACAAATATTTTTACCTCTGCTGTTAAATGGATAAAAAAAGGAATTATGTTGTCTGGGTGGAGCAGGGTTGGTAATATTTACTGCTCTGACCAGTCAACCCATTGATAAAGAAAGAAAAGGAGGATGAAGATAACAAGGATGATGCTCTGATATCAAAATCTGTGAGCTCTAAATTTGTACATGAAAAACACTCGCTTTACTCATGGTGTATTTTTCAGGATGAAGTGTTGTCCCTTCCTATAGCAAGAAACATATGTATTCATTCAGGATTTATAGAAAATCAGAAAATCCTAATGGACATTGTTAATTTTGACCTTGTGCCTTTGTTCAAGAGATGAGTCCTGGATGTCATGTCCGTGGAGGTGGAAGTGACAATTACTGGCAGCTTTTTTCAAACTGAAGCAGCCAGAGTACAAGGCTACTTACGATTACTACATCCAGTGAGGAGTCCTGTGGTCCTACTAGTAACGGTTATGTCCACCTCTATGGACATAGCATCAGGAATGCCTGAAGACGATCTACTAAACTAAGGCACAAGGGCAAAATTCACAGGCCATTAGGATTTTCTGGCCACAGTAAGCTAAGATTGGAGTTATTATTAGGAGGTGTTATTTCTCATTTAATTTAATAAAGGCAGAAACAAATTTGATTATTCCACCTAAGTAAAGACATTATACAAGGAAAGTGTTTTACATAAATAAATTAAAGATCTCAGATTAACAAATAAACGATAATACATGTCAGACATATGAGCTGAAGTGTCAGGAAATAGACACGTCTCCTTATACAGCAACCAAATGAGCCTCTCTCAAAGTCCCTTGTATAGTGTGCCATCTCATCTTAGAAAGTCATTTAAATTCCTTCATGCAAAAATTGGTTTTCCCTTCTGAATTATACATTGTATTGTAAAAGGACTCTGTTATCGTGATTTTAATAAAGTTTTGCAGGCCATGTTTCCAGTAAGCAAATCTATTTGCATAGAATAATGGCATGCCAAGCATAAAAGATAAACACAATTTCAACTATAATTCCTGTATCAAACCACAAAGAGCCGTATTGAAGAGCAATTCGGTAACACACCACCTGTACCATATGGGAGACATCAACATTGCTAAGATTCCCACTGACTTAAATGGGGCTTTTAACCCCACGAATGCTAGAGCAGACTGCAATATACTGTGAAGCAATGTGTTGGGAATTTTAGGAATTGCTATTTTCCCACCTATCGTACAGTTCTTATGCTCCAAAATTGCTCATTTGTTTGTTTCTGCATAAGATGTTGAGAGGGTTTTTGAGATTATTCCCATCATCCACTCTGATAGAATGCAATCATTTGTTAAGTAGGGAGCTAGTACTGCAAACAGCTGTTATGTATGGCTAGGGGTAGAGTTATAAGAGATACTCCTATGTAAGCCACCCTAGACCAACGATTCTCAGCTCTAGTGCTCGGGTATGATATCCCTAACTGACATACCTGGGAACTTTGCCTTGTGGACTCCCGGTGGGAAGTCTTGTGGTGTCACTGGGGGAGATAAATGGAACGATTTGCATCACATAAGGGGAAGTACTTAATTGCGAGTGGAGGGAGTGGATGAATAGATGTGAAAAAAGTAGGAGGAATAGTCTGGGGAAGGCGGACATGTGAGCATGGAGTGGGAGGACCAGACTGGGAAGGAGCAGAAGTGGACAAAGTTTCATTAAAAACTCCCCACATTCAGAGAATCAGCCTCTGCCCCGGAGACCCAGTAATCAGCAGCAAAAACTGGAGTCTTCGGGGAAAACCCAGAGATTTCCCGACTATACTAGTTAAACACAAGCAGCTCAATCACAATGAAAGTCACTGACTATTCTTCTGTGATTAAGTAGGGTTAGCCTGAAAAGGTGACCTGTCATATGCCCCAAGGATTAACAACGAGAATCACCATATTAGACACCCCTAGCTACACTTAAGGCCCCTCCTCTGCTTTTTACCTGACACCACCCCCAATTCCATCCACTGCTGCCTGGTACAATTACCTTTGACCATAACAGGTGCCCAAACTAGCAGGATATTAGGACATACCTTTTCTAAGCACAGGTGGGTCAGTCAGAATGAATGAGTTACGGATTAATTCTTAACCCTTTGAGTTCCAATGTGTTGTGTACCCCTCTGGCACTCAAAGGGTTAAGGACCAGACAGACGTAATGCATTTCTTTGTAGTGAATTGCACACTCCTCGGCTACTTAAGGGATTAATCCCTAGGATGCTAGAAGAGCCTCCAATGCATTGCATCCAAGTTCATTTTTACGGCTATTTAGTAAATGTATTCAACCCTTTAAGTGCTAGAGTGTTAACCTAATTAAATTAGTGGTGCAGTCAATATTAGTCAAGCACCGCACAACTGAGAGTTTGGTATCGACCACCTTCCCAGTAATTCAGTGTATAAATGATTTCATTTCTGTGTTCATCTCATCACCCTACCTCAATGGAGGCCGGCCACATATCAAAATGAATGCCTACATAAATCACACATATTTATTACATTACAAAGGAAAGCAAATAATTACAATTTCTTAGAACAATGGAGAATAGTCGAAGGGCAGACTAAGCATTTATACCCTATAATTTTATATTAACCCTCTGAGTGCCACGAAGTGTCCAACACATTGGATTAAAAGAATATTAGTACTGTCTTTTAATTAAACCTCCTTTTCTCTTAATCTGGGCCATATGGTTAAATGAAAAATGGACGAATTCTGTCGGAAACCAACAGCAAACAGATGTTAACCTTTGGAGACCTCTAGCATTCAAGGTGGTAAACTGCCTAGTTAAATCAATTTACATTTTTTTTTTTTTTTTTAATATATTTTCTCCCCCTATACATACCTGGGAACTCCCCAGAACTACCCCAGAGACTCCATTTTTCACAGTCAATCTTTAGACATAGAGGCTGAATCTCCATATTCCTAAGGGTCCCAGGTAACCCCACACATTCCCCGCCCGTGTTTTGGTCTCGACGTTCCCAGGCATTCCCCTCCACTTTCCATTTGAAGACACAGGCCTGTGCGTAAACACAGAGCAGACTATTTCTTTAGGCAAGTTAAGTAGTACTCAATTACTTTTGCATTAAGGAGTCCTTAAGTGCGAGAAGTCTAGGGATCCTGAAATACTGTACACAAAAATCATGACTCCTTTGAAAATATACTCAATATTATTTAACACTGAGTGCCAGAGAAATATCCAACAAAAGGATTAAAGATGCAGTTCGGATGCCTAATCCACACACCATTGATTCAGAATGGACATGAGGATTTTAAAATCAGATTAACCTAAATAGGTTTTACAGTTCATTTACAGCTGGTATAATGTCAAGGCCTGGTTATACCGTGTAGTCCATACAATTTTGGACAATGATACGAGTGTTGTTGTATTGGCTCTGTACTCCAGTGCAGTAGATCTGAAATGAAACCATGAATAATATGACCCTAGTTAATTAGTAGGAGGTAGCACTCCTTTATATCCCTTAATATGTTTGAAGATTTCATTCATATCGTTCCTCTCCAGTCTATCCTCCAAGATATATATATTAAAGAGATAGTAATGTTTAGATATTAAGGCAAGGTCGATTCTTCAATATACTTTTTTATAACGAAGTGTACATTTCTAACTGTCCAGAACATGGTAGTCTTCATTTTATTTTATAATGTCCCCCTCCCACCCATTTTCCATACGTTACAATGCCTCCCCTCAGATCTGAAATCCGGTTGCTTGATTGGACAGATCACAATGAAGAACAATCTTGTCTATCATTATAAGGAAAACCCTGTCCCCTTGACAAAGGAGGGCATGTTTTTCCTTACACAAGACTGTACCTCGTTGCAATCCATCCGGACTGGCTTCCTGCTCTGAGGGAAATCAGCATGATGTGCAGAAAAGGGGTGGGAGGGGGACACTAAAATAAAACAACTACAACGTTATAGATAGTTATAAAGGTACACTTCTTTATTAAAAAGTATATTGAAGAATCAAACTTGCCTTAATATCTAAACATTACTATACCTTTAAGATTCTAGAGTCTTTCCAGATATGTTTTATTACTTAGGCCATGCAGCATTTTAGAAGCCCTTCCCCCTTGTATTTGACGATCTGGGAAAGCAAACCTTATTCTAGGTATTCAGGTATTAGGAATTTGTGTCCCCTATGGAGCAGGTGGTTTGTGCCTTGTGCCACACTTGCTCCTTTTTAGCTTCATGAAAACTGCCTTAAGTGCCTCTCTCTTGTTGCACAGAGATGGACAGGCTGAATGCAATAGGCAAACAACAGAAAAGCTGAAATGCAAACATTTCAAACTTCAAAAATTCCATACTTGGTATATATGACAAAGTCACTACAGAGTGGAAAGAAAAATAATTGTATGGAAGAAAAGGAAAGGTAAAAGTAAATTAACACTGTTTACAAATTAATTAAAACAAGCTGCACTCAATGATCTTAGAGTTATTTTATGAGGAGTGACAGGTGCTTCATTGTGACGTTATTACAGCTTCTATCGGCTTCATTATTTTTCTTCTTATCAAAATCCAGCTTATGAAAAAGTCACCAGTAGAAGTTACTGTTGCTATAGATTTCTATGGAGAACTACTGTCAGGAGTAGATGTTCTCCAAAGGTAGCAAAATATAAAATGCATTTTGCTTGATTTTAACTGTAATAACTTTTGAACTATGTGTATCCCAGCAATGGGAGCAGGGCCACCATCAAAGGAGGGAGCAGACCAGAGTGAGAATGGGGGGCCAATGTGTGAGGCTGGAAATGCACTGCCTACACAGCTGGTTAATCTTTCAAGAGCTTGACAGGTGGTGCGCACCTGATCAAACTCAAATCCTTACAGTATGGGCACTGGAGGGAAGTAGGAGGAGAAATTACATACCAGTCTGCATCTACTGGGGTACCTAAAAGGAATGCACACGGGCCCAATGCCTGTACATAATCTTGTGGTCCCAGTAAACTGTGTGAGACATTGGACAGTGAGCTAGGTAACTCTGCCCCATATTTATAAAGCAAACTGGAGTTATACTGGAGTAAACCAACTACATCATAGGGGACAAATAAAAATTCCTAAATTCCTATGTATTTGAATAGTTCTTTTTTACCCTTTTTTCTTTGCAATGCATTGGAGACCTCTCAGGCATTTACAGGGTTAAAATCCCAATTTAATTTCACAGGAGATTTTTTATTTTGTCCCTTATGATGCAGTTGATTTACTCCATAATAACTTCAGTTTGCTAAGGAATATGGAAATGAGACTTCTCTGGCTCTGTGTACCTTACCTGTGGACTCCTGCAGCTTCTTCCTGTCCCATATGCTCCATTATTTGTCTCCATAAGATACACAAATACATCCGCTGTACAGTGCATTCCAGTGGAGGCCCATGATTGTTTCACTTTCCCAGAGGCTCTATTAAGTAATATCAGACTTTTTTCATTATGTCTCATTATGAGAATTTGTTTCTTCACCCTGTGGCCCTGAGATTTGGTCAAAACCATGACTATTACATAAACTACCTCACACACAAACATGCAGACATACTATCACTTGCACTTTCATACACACACACTTTAACTAGCATACATTCGATCACAGACATACTTGTGTACACAAACGTGCACATGCACTCAGTAACACACTCATACATATTGCGGGTGTGTGTTTTAGGTTGTATGTAGTAAAAAGTCATATCCTATATAATAATTTGCTAAGTTGTGTGTAACGCCCGACATCCGCAGTAGACACTGCTGAGCGTGCGGCAGTCATGCGCAGTACAGACTGCTCGCACCGCGGCTGATACAGAGAGAGTCCAGCTCTATATCAGCAGTGGCGCGGGCAGTCTGTACTGCGCGACTGCCCCGCGACTGGCTGCGAGAGGCACTGTGGCCCGTGTAACGGGCTGTTCAACTAGTAGAAAATAAATCACTATTAATGGTCATGTTTCAAGAAAGGGGTTAAATGACATTTATGGGTCAATAGTAGGGAGAGCCAGAAAAACTGAAAAGGAAGGGTTGCCAGTTGCAACTATCCTGGGCCCTGTGTTTTCTAATGGCGGTTCTGAAAGGAAGTACCATTATTTTACTCAGCAGGAAATGCTCATAGCCCTAAAACAATGTTACAAACATCTTAAGGAGGAATTATACATGCAGGAATAAGTAGCTATTAATTTAACAGAAGGACATAGCAAGACTTAAGGAGAAATGTGTCTTTCAAACAGCATTTAAATTAAGTGCTTTTCCTTGCACCAGAATTGTGGGATTGTCTATAGATGAAGAGTAGAACTCCATTATAAGAAATGTTTACCTATCAGTCTATCTATATCTATATATAATTGTCTGCCCTGCTGGGGCAGCAGGGGTTGGAGATCATCAGGCAGCTAATCGGGGTGGTGATTTTCATAGGCAAAGCCCCCCTGCCCACTCCTGTAAAAATCGCTGCATGAAGACTCACCACTACAGAGGTCAATAAAGTCCTTGAAATGGACAGCATGCCCAATCATACTGGCAATGATGTACACCATTTGCTAGTGTGTATATCTGACACAAACTGGGTCAGCAGCCAATCACAGCACCTCAGTGACAAGATCACCTAGGTAACACATTTGAAGGTAAGGAATGACACAAACTGCAGTAAAATTTCCATAGCGGGAACTCTCTAGTTTTGCCCCGGAGACTCCGGATTTGCCCCTGTATTACCGGGTCTCCGGGGCAGAGGCCGATTCTCTGGATGTGGGGAGTTTCTTCTGAAACTCTACCCACATCTGCTCCTTCCCCATCTGTTTCTTCCATTTCTATTACTCCTCTCCCATCTCTTCTCCTTCCCCAGCATGTTTCTTGCAGGTCTGTGAAGCCCTGCCCCCACTTGTGATTAAGCCCCACCCCCTTTGTGATACAAATTGTATTATATATCTCCCACAGTGGCACCAGAGTCGTCCCCCTCTGGGGAGATCAAAATGAAAAGTTCCCAGGTATGAAAATTCACAGTCACAGTCAATTCACCAATCTTTCTTCCTTCTTGGCCTGTGACCACAGAAATTTGCTGGCTAAAAAAAGGAAATCCTTTACAATAAAAAGTAGTGGTATATTTTCTTTTACCAAGTCATGAATGTTTCGTTTTTTCCTGCTTTGTTAGTAACAAAGCCACATGTTGCCACTAGGCCCACTAAGAAGGATGAGAGTTGTAAAGCAAAAAAACAGTTGGAGCACCACCTTTGCATAGCCTTGATTAAAAGAGAATTAACATCCAATAATCACTACGCACACTTAACCTTACTAAGGCTATAAAATCCTAATGGCCCCTATGGATTTTGACCTTGTGCATCTGTATAACAGAAATCATCTTCGATAATTCCTAGATGTCACGTCCATGGAACTGAACAGGACAGTTCAGGCAGGATTTTAACTGAAGCAGGCAGAGTGCTTGAGCCTATTTAACCCATTAACCCCTTAAGGACCGGGAAAATCTGAGTTTGATTTGACTTAAGGACCGGAGCAATTTTGACTTTTTTGACTATGTCTTTGTTCAACCATATTTTCTCTTTAATTCCTTTTGTGCACCCACATAAATTATATACTGTTTTTTTAAGCACAAGTAGGGCTTTCTTTTGATACCACAATTATATGAATACCTCATTGTTTAATTTGATTAAAATAGAAAAAAAGAGGAAAAAAATTGAAAAAAACAACATTTTGCTTATATTTTCGTGTCAGGATTTGCATACAATTAGTTTATGACAAAAAAATACCCCTAAATATATTCATTTGCTTCTCCTGAATATAAGAATACCCCATATGCCTAGTATTTCAATCACTTCCTCACATTTACAAGGTAAATATTACAAGATGGATGCCATTATTTCCAACTTGTAATTTCTCAACAATTGGCATGTGAGCATCATAGCTTAGCTGACGGTGCCAGAACCAAAAATGTCCCACAAAGGTATATGTTTCTGAAAACTACACAACATAAGGTAAATAATCAGGAGAATTTTGGAGTTTTTCATGCAGCTATTTTTCCAGAAAAAAATTTCAAAATTGTGGTAATATTTTGTTTTTTTGCAGTTTTCACACTTACATTTCAATACTACTGTTGATATCAAGCACATGATAGGTGAAGATTTTTAAAAATGCATTGTTTAGTGTTTAGCTCCTTCTTCTGAGTACGGCAATACCCCATATGCATAGGTTTCTCAAGGTTTGGGAGAGCTACGGGGCCCAAATTGGAACATGCGCGTTTCCAGTTTCACACTTTGAATTTTCACAGCTTGCATCACTGGTGCCATGTCTCATTTGGGGCTGTGTAACAGTGCTCCACTCTAAGATTTCCCCCCAAAAGTATATATTTTTGGAAAGTAGACACCCCAGGCTTTCATTTTATGTATGTTTTCAATTTTTTTACGCAGCCATTTTACCACCAATCGCTCGTAAATCTTGACGGAAGTTAAAAAAACAGCGTTTTTCACACTTGCACTTCAATGTTGATGTGAATTTCAAGCACATGATAGGTGAAGATTTTTAAAAATGCATTGTTTAGTGTTCAGCTCCTTCTTCTGAGTACGGTAATACCCCATATGCATAGGTTTCTCAAGGTTTGGGAGAGCTACGGGGCCCAAATTGGAACATGCGTGTTTCCAGTTTCACACTTTGAATTTTCACAGCTTGCATCACTGGTGCCATGTCTCATTTGGGGCTGTGTAACAGTGCTCCACTCTAAGATTTCCCCCCAAAAGTATATATTTTTGGAAAGTAGACACCCCAGGCTTTCATTTTATGTATGTTTTCAATTTTTTTACGCAGCCATTTTACCACCAATCGCTCGTAAATCTTGACGGAAGTTAAAAAAACAGCGTTTTTCACACTTGCACTTCAATGTTGATGTGAATTTCAAGCACATGATAGGTGAAGATTTTTAAAAATGCATTGTTTAGTGTTCAGCTCCTTCTTCTGAGTACGGCAATACCCCATATGCATAGGTTTCTCAAGGTTTGGGGGAGCTACGGGGCCCAATTTTGAACAAATATTGAATTTTCACATCTTGGTTAACTGATGCCATTACTCATTTTGGGCTATGTTCCAGTGCTGCACTTTAGAATTTCCCCCCAAAAGTGTATATTTTTGGAATGTAGACACCCCCAGCTTTCATTTTAGGTGTGTTTTCAAATTTTTTACACGGCCATTTTACCACCACTTTCTCATAAACTTGACGTAAGTAAAAAAACAGCGTTTTTCACACTTTGCCTTCAATGTTGATGTGAATTTCAAGCACAGAATAGGTGAAGATTTTATAAACTGAATTGAATAGTGTTCAGCTCCTTCTTCTGAGTACGGCAATACCCCATATGCATAGCTTTCTCATGGTTTGGGGGAGCTACGGGGGCCAAATTGGAACATGCGCGTTTCCAGGTTCACACTTTGAATCTTCACAGCTTGCATTACTGGTGCCATGTCTCATTTGGGGCTGTGTAACAGTGCTCTTTTTTTAAGATTTCCCCCCAAAAGTGTATATTTTTGGAAAGTAGACACCCCAGGCTCTTGTTTTAGGTGTGTTTTCCAATTTTATACACTGCCATTTTACCACCAATCCTGTGAAAATTTGACGTAAGTAAAAAAAATTCAGCATTTTTCACACTTTGCCTTCAATTTTGATGTGAATTTCAAGCACAGAATAGGTGAAGATTTTATAAACTGAATTGAATAGTGTTCAGCTCCTTCTGAGTACGGCAATACCCCATATGCATAGCTTTCTCATGGTTTGGGAGAGCTACGGGGGCCAAATTGGAACATGCGCGTTTCCAGGTTCACACTTTGAATCTTCACAGCTTGCGTTACTGGTGCCATGTCTCATTTGGGGCTGTGTAACAGTGCTCTTTTTTTTTAAGATTTCCCCCCAAAAGTGTATATTTTTGGAAAGTAGACACCCCAGGCTCTCGTTTTAGGTGTGTTTTCCAATTTTATACACTGCCATTTTACCACCAATCCCTCGTAAACCATGACGTAAGTTAAAATAAAAAACAAAACAGCGTTTTTCACACTTAGGGTTG
Source organism: Rhinophrynus dorsalis (assembly GCA_037306005.1). Classification (NCBI taxonomy): domain Eukaryota; kingdom Metazoa; phylum Chordata; class Amphibia; order Anura; family Rhinophrynidae; genus Rhinophrynus; species Rhinophrynus dorsalis. The sequence continues at coordinate 414,389,364 of CM074723.1, forward strand.
GCGGCAGTATACTGGGCTGCATACAAATTGGTTTGGGAAACAATTTCACCTAAAATGTCTTCCCCCAAAAACAAATCAAAAAAATTATCATGGGTAAATCCTTCCACATCAATTTGAATCCCTGGGTTGCCTGTGAATTCTGAGATTTGTGGGCATAAATTGATACCCATTCATTAGGATCCGGAGTGGCAGGTGTTGGGGCATTTCTTTGGGCAGGTCTTTTGGCAGGTCTTTGGGCAGATCTTTTGGCAGGTGCTGGGGCAGTTGCCAGGGCAGCTCTTGGGGCAGCACTTGGGGCATTTCTTTGGTAGGTTTTTGGGCAGATCTTTTGGCAGGGGCTGGGGCAGTTGCCAGGGCAGCTCTTGGGGCAGCACTTGGGGCATTTCTTTGGGTAGGTATTTTGGTAGGTCTTTGGGCAGTTCTTTTGGCAGGTGCTGGGGCAGTTGCCAGAGCAGCTTTTGGGGCAGTGCGTCTTTTCTTGACAGAAGGCCCAGCGTCATCACTAGAGCTGCTCTCACTTTCTGAAAACTGCGCTATGTCAAAATCTGACGCAGTGTCTGTTGCCTCAGAGTCAGACGCCAAAAAGGCATATGCCTCTTCAACGCTGTACCTGCGCTGCATTTTGCCCACTAAAAAAACTTTTTTTTTTCTTACGCTATCCCTAAACCTAAATCTAACCCTAAAACTTACCCTAACCTACGTATATCCTGAACCTACCTAACCCAAGTGAACTACCTATCTAAACTGCACTTATTATATATATATATTTTTTTTTTGGGGGGGGGGGCTGGGGTTTTTTGGGGTTTTTTTTTCTTACGCTATCCCTAAACCTAAATCTAACCCTAAAACTTACCCTAACCTACGTATATCCTGAACCTACCTAACCCAAGTGAACTACCTATCTAAACTGCACTTATTATATATATATATTTTTTTTTTGGGGGGGGGGGTTTGGGGTTTTTTATTTTTCTTACGCTATCCCTAAACCTAAATCTAACCCTAAAACTTACCCTAACCTACGTATATCCTGAACCTACCTAACCCAATTGAACTACCTATCTAAACTGCGCATATTATATATATATATATATATACTTTTTTTTTGGGGGGGGGGGGGGTTGGTTTTTTTTTTGGCGCTGCATTTTGCCCACTAAAAAAGCTTTTTTTTTTTCTTACGCTATCCCTAAACCTAAATCTAACCCTAAAACTTACCCTAACCTACGTATATCCTGAACCTACCTAACCCAAGTGAACTACCTATCTAAACTGCACTTATATATATATTTTTTTTTTTGGGGGGGGGGGGGGTTGGGGTTTTTTGGGTTTTTTTTTCTTACGCTATCCCTAAACCTAAATCTAACCCTAAAACTTACCCTAACCTACGTATATCCTGAACCTACCTAACCCAAGTGAACTACCTATCTAAACTGCACTTATTATATATATATATTTTTTTTTTTTTGGGGGGGGGGGGGGTTTGGGGTTTTTTCGGTTTTTTATTTTTCTTACGCTATCCCTAAACCTAAATCTAACCCTAAAACTTACCCTAACCTACGTATATCCTGAACCTACCTAACCCAATTGAACTACCTATCTAAACTGCGCTTATTATATATTTTTTTTTTTTTGGGGGGGGGGGGGGTTGTTTTTTTTTTTTTTTTCTCCCCTAAACCTAAATCTATCCCTAAAACTTTCCCTAACACACGTCTACACTAAACCTACCCAACTACCTACCAAAATACCTAAACTATATTTAATATAAAAAAAAAATCTAAAAAAAATTTAAAAAAATCTAAAAAAAATTCAAGGGGGATGGGGGGTGTCCCACAGATCAGAAAACACTGATCTGCAGCAAATTGATCACTCCAAGAGTGATCAGATGGGGGGGCACTTATTGATCACTGTAGAACAGTGATCAAAGGGTTAATTTTCTTTATTTAAACATTTTTTTTTATTTTTTTTTTTTACAGGCACACTGGAACACCATCTCCCTCTGTCTCTCTCCACCTCAACAGTATGCAAGGTGGAGGGAGGCAGAGAGATCTGACAGGGACAGTATTTACAAATACTGTCCCTGTCATTCAGGTTTTGCAACATGTGATTCGCTTTTGAAGCGAATCGCATGTTGCAACAATGTTTCAGCCGCTTGTTACTAAGTGTCCCGATACCGGGACACTTAGTAACAAGCGGCTTGAACTCTTCCATCGCTCCGTGCGGCCGCGATGGAAGAGTTTAACCCTTGACGTACCAGGACCGTCAAGGGTCGTTCGGTCACATTTACCCTTGACGGTCCTGGTACGTCAAGGGTCGCTAAGGGGTTAAGGACCACACAGATACCCAAGGCACTGGGAAGCAATGCATTTCTGACCCCTTTGGAATCAGGTTTAGTCGATGCAGTGTCTGTTCTATAGTCCAGCAAGCACCAATCATGTCTGCCTTCATGCACAAGACATGCAGGACTGATTGAGGAGGTTATCTATTAACCCTCTGAGTGCCAGAGAGGTATCAAACACAAAATCCATAGGGGCCATTAGGACTCTATGGCCACAATAACGTGATTGATGACTTATTAGAAGTTGTTAGATGAAGCCCTTGGATGCTTTACAATGATCTACTGTATCATCCAAATGGGTTCTTGATTTTTCAGTCCATGGAGAGTTAAATTAATTCAATGAAAAATAAATTGATTTTACCTGAAACCAGCAGTCAAGCAGACTAACAGAAGGCCTCTAATTGAATGAGGAAACAACACAATGATATAAGCAGGAAATAAATACTTCCAATTTAATGTAAAATGAACTAATGAGTTCTCGCTAAATGATTCTGGTCATTCAAAATATCTAATATCATTACATTAGGGAATAAAGGGGGAGGTAACGACACGCTAGCTCTGGAAGAGAACCCATGATTGAGATGACCAAGGAGTTGCCCATACCAGGAATAATGTGTCATTTTTATTATATGTCTGTAACTGCAGGCCTTTCCGACAAAGTCCGCTGCTTCAGTCTTTCCAGATAATGTCTGTCTCCAGCAAAATGGTATTTTTTGTTACCTATGATATAGACGTTTGGCTCAGTACTGCTTGTGTTTGCTTTTATACATTAGATACCATGTTTTTAGCATAACCCTGCGTTTGTACAGGTGGATGAGTCAGCGGTTCAGTCACTTTAACTGATCCATTTGTATTTCTCAGTAAGAGACAGAGCAGGCAGTGTATGTGTGGGTCTATGGATACCAGTGGACCAAATATGGGTTGTTAGACAATGTATCATTGTTCCCAACATTCACAGTATGCATTATATAAATATATTATATACACACATATATACATACATACATACATACATACACACATACACACACATAGTACAGTGTAAAGGTCTTAGGCAAGCGTGAAAAAATGCTGTGAAGTAAGAATGCTTTCAAAAATAGACATTTTAATAGTTTATATTTATCAGTTAACAAAATGCATAGGGAGTGAACAGAAGAAATATCTAAATCAAATCAATATTTAGTGTGGCCACCCCTTTGCCTTCAAAACAGCATCAGTTGTTCTAGGTACACTTGCACAAAGTCAGGTATTTTGTAGGCATATAGTCAGGTGTATGATTGAACAATTATACCAAACATGTGCTAATTATCATCAATCATCCTCCGTCATATGATTCATAGTAACATAGTAATTTAGGTTGAAAAAAGACTTGCGTCCATCTAGTTCAACCCTTTTTCTATTCCTGTTTAACATCGTTGATCCAAACGAAGGCAAAAAAACCCCCCTCAATATAGCAATTTCAAATTCTGCCTTGAATGGGGGGGGGGGGGGGACTTCCTTCTTGATTCCAAATGGCAATCAGATTTCTCTTTGGATCAACAAGCCCTAACTAAATATTAATCCCAATACTAGCGTACATAGCCCTCTATGTTATGCTCTTTTAAATAAGTATCTAGGCCCTTTTTAAGGGCATCTAATTTATTCGATAGCACCACCTCCTCAGGCAGTGAATTCCATACCTTTATTGTCCTTACTGTAAAGAAACCCTTCCGCTGTTGTAGATTAAATCTCCTTTCCTCAAGTGTAAGTGGGTGTCCCCTTGTCCTATGTACTATTCTGTTAATGAACAGGTCTTTGGAGAGCCCTTTGTATGGGCCCTGAACATATTTATATAGTGTTATCATATCCCCTCTAAGATGCTGTTTCTCTAGTGTGTACAAGTTTAACTTTTCTAGCCTTTCTTCATAACTAAAACTTTCCATTCCCCTTACTAGTTTTGTAGCCCTCCTCTGCACTCTCTCCAGTTCCATAATGTCCTTTTTCAGAAAGGGAGCCCAGAATTGAACAGCATATTCTAGGTGGGGTCTTACCATGGACCTGTAAAGATGCATAATAATATCTTCCTCCCTTGAGTCAATACACCTTTTAATACATGCCAATATCTTATTGGCCTTTGCAGCTGCCAGCTGGCACTGCATGCTACTGCCAAGTCTATTGTCTACCATTACTCCCAAATCCTTTTCATTAGTAGATTTCCCCAGAGAAACACCATTTAAACTATATGTTGCATTTTTATTATTATACCCAAAATGCATAACTTTACACTTGTCTATATTGAATCTCATTTGCCATTTGCCTGCCCAGTTACCCAATTTGTCCAAATCCTCTTGTAATGAAGACACATCCAGTTCAGACTTTATTACCTTACTTAATTTTGTATCATCATCAAACACTGATACATGGCTCCCTATGCCCTCTGGGAGATCATTAGTAAACAAATTAAAAAGAAGAGGACCCAGGACAGATCCCTGAGGTACTCCACTTATCACGTTTAGCCAACTGATGAACCTGCTATTTACTACCACTCTTTGCATTCTATCTTTCAGCCAATTTCCAACCCACGCACAAACATTTTCCCCTAGGCCTATTTCATTCAATTTATACAGTAACCTCTTGTGTGGAACCGCATCAAATGTCTTGGCAAAGTCTAAATAGATCACATCAACCGCAGCTCCCGCATCTATATTACTACTCACTTTTTCATAAAATGCGATCAAGATAGTTTGACAAGACCGGTCTTTCACAAAGCCATGTTGGCTCCTGCTAATGATATTCCTGTTCCAGCAGAATTCTTGAATATATTCCCTTAGCAACCCTTCAAACAGCTTCCCTACCACAGATTCCATTGCCACATAGTCTAACACCCCCCCCTTTTCGTACTCCTACCTCAATTTCTATGTTATGCCCCTCACACTCTCCTTCCTCGGTTACATTTTCATTGCCCTCCCTCTCACCCTCCTGTCTCCTCTGTCATACTCAGCCTGTCATATCGCCTAACAACCTCCCTTTTACATACTCATACCTTTATTTATCCATTCTTCCTCTCACACTCAATTTCCAAAAGGCATGTAGTCAAATCATGTCTCCATAGTTGCAGGCAATGCAGTACAACACATTTTTATACTGTGTTTGTCACACAACAATAATCTCAAAACATTAACCCACAATTACCATTTTTTAGCCACTTTCATTCACTTCTCATCTGCCTGTCGTTTCCACCCACTTTTGCCCCAATCCCTGCTTCCTCCTCCTTTCCCCGTATGTCAGCCGCCAAAGTGTCTCTCCGACTCTCTCTCTGAGTGAAGACTGATGAATTATTCAGAAGTAATGTGGTCTATGGCGGTACGAAGTCACCGCATCTCAGGATAAACCTGCCTCAGCCTCTGATCACACAGCGTTCACAATCACACAGGAACACAGACATACCATTAATGCTTATGTATGGAGAAGTAGAGGCCTACAGGGGACACAAACTGTATGTGTGAATAGAAGCATAAATGGAAAGGGGGGGTTAAGGAAGCACAGGGGGGGAGACAACACAGAATCATGGGTGGGGACTGCGAGCACAAGGGGGAAGAAACTAGAAGCAGATGGCAGAGTAGCTCTAAACAAATGTGGGGGGGGCAGAAGATGCTAGAAGGATAGGGGGGAAAAAAGCTGGGTGTAGGGGTTAAGAATTATATATATATACATACATATATACACACACACACACACACACACACACACACACACACACACACAGAAAGTCCTTTTGTAGATAGATAGCACTCACAGGTAAAACACGAGTGTATTTACTAACTCACCAACATTTTTGGCCTTTATCAAGATCTTGGGGGAAGTAGTCACACTAGAATACAACAAGGCTGTAAACAAACCAAAACTATTTAAATTACGCTTTTATCACCAGGAATGCTAGAAAAGTTTACAACGCGCTGCTTTGCAATGCAAAGGAAATCTCTCTAGCATTACTGGTGTTAAAAGCCTCATATAAATCTAGGGGATTTGAGGAATGTTTATTGTCCCCTATCTGCTCCAAAACTGCATCAGTTCTTCTTTACATTACTGTGCAACTAATGACTGGACAACACAACTGAATTAGTTCCTTGATGGAAAATAGGACATGTTTGAATGAAAGTAGACGATCGCCAAGAACAAAGATGGACAGCACGGGACTCTCCAACTGCTACTAGTCTACAACTCTCATGCAGGGAATGATAGGAGTTTTAGTATAAGAACTGCATGGTATCATATGGCTTACTACTGTTCTAGAGCAACGCTGTCTAAGTTCAGTCCTCAAAGGCCCACAATAGGCCAGGATTTAAGGATTCTATGGAATAAGCACAGGTGAGTCAGTCAAAACAAAGGAGCCACTAATTAACTCATGCTTAATCAGGGAAATCCTTACATCCTGGCCTGTTGGTGGCCCTTGAAGACTGAACTTGGACAGCACTGCTCTAGAAAAAGAAGCCACTGACAAATGTGGAATACTCGGATGCATTAAAATGGCCCTTGATAGAAGGAATTCACACGAGGTGAAGTCATAGTTGTCCCTCAGCACTGCTATCTAACTTCTCATGTTGGAGATGAAGGACTTGATAAGTAGCTGATAGCAGGTAGGAGGACTCACCATATTTGTTGTGGGAAAGTTACACTACAGTCTGTAAGTATACAGACATTGACACACGTTTTACTATTTTAGCTCTGCACTCCAGCACAATGGATTTCAAATAAAATACCGATTAAGAGGATAAAGTGAAGACTGATTGCTTCATTTTGAGGTTATTTCCCTCCATAAACCTTGAACAAGTATAGGAATTACAGCCCATGTTATACATAGTCCATCCATTTTAGGGTATCTGAAGTATCTGGACAAATAAACTTAACCTTTGAGTGCCAGAGAGATATCCAATGCATTTTGATGCAAATGCATTGGATACAACTCTGGCACACTTAGTACTTTGTTGCAAACCCATTCTGTGATGCTCGGACCTGTACTACAGCTATCTTCAGTTCCGGTTTGTTTTGGCCATTTTTCTCTTCAGTCTTGCCTTCTGTAAGTGAAACACATGGCCAGTTGGATTCAGGTTTGGTGACTGACTTGGCCAGTCTAGAACATTTCACTTTTTGGCCCTGAAAAAAAACCCTTGGTTATTTTAGTAGCATGTTTGGAGTAACTGTCCTGCTGCAAGGTGAAGTGCCTTCCAATGGGTTTTGAGGCATTTACTTAGATCTAAGTAGATAAGAGGATTCTGTACATTTCAGAATTCATAAAGCTGCTGCAGTCATCAATAAAGACACACAAGACAGTAGCAGACATACATGCTCATAATAGTACAGCCACCTTGTTTCACAGATGAGGTGGTATGCTTTGTATCATTTACATTTCCTTTCTTTCTCCAAAAGTTCCCATTTCCATTACTCTGGTACAGGTTAATCTTGGACTCATCTGTCCATAAAACTTTACTGCAGATCTCTACAGGTTTTTCTTTTAGTTTTTAGCCATCTGTAACCTGACCTTCATATCTTTGCGGTTTACCAATGATTGTGTGTTTGATGGTATAGACTTCTCTTTATGATACTCGGTGACACTTATATGCCTATATCCTGGAGAGTGTTCGTTATTTGTTTGACAGTGGAAAAAGTTTTTTTCTCCACTAATGCAAACATTCTTCTGTAATAAACTACAGTGGTCTTCCTTGGTCTACCAGGTTGTTTGCCATTGCCGAGTTCACCTGAGCGTTCTTGCTTCTTAACATACCACACAGTTGATTTTGACACACCTAATGTTTTGGCTATGTCTTCAGCCTCATGGATTCTTTGGCCATACACTACATAGTAATATAGTAAATTAGGTTGAAAAAAGACACAAGTTCAACCTTTGCCTCATAACCCAGAGACATGAGGATTATATAGCTTTCTTGCTGCCAAATAAGTTAGTCTTTATCAGACCTTCCTGTTTTGTCTACTAATACACAGTATAACGATGTATGTTTCCTTTTGAAAGAAATGTATCCAATCTTCTCACAAAAGTATCCATTGTATCTGCCTTAACCACATCCTTGGGCAATGAATTCCATAATTTTACAGACCTGTTACTATGTTACCTCACTGTAAAAAAAATTTTCCTCTGCTGAAGTTGAAACCTCCAGGGGTGGCTACTGGTTATTTTAGCAGGCCTTGGAATGAATAGCTCACCAGGGAGATCCTTGTATTGACATCTCATATACTTGTACATTGTGATAAGATCCCCTCTTAGTCGTCTTTTCTCTAAGGTAAATAAACCAAGTTTGTCTGGACATTCCTTAAATGTAAAGTTCTCCATTGCCTTAATTTTGTTGCTACCTCTACAGTGGTATTCCATGGTCTACCAGGTTGTTCGCTGCTTTTGAGCTCACCTGCTTTCTTGCTCATTCTTGCTTGACACACCTAATGTTTTAGCTATGTCTCTGATTGATTTCTCATTTTTCCAGCCTCATAATGGCCTGCTTTACTGGCATTGACACTTCTTTGCTCCTCATGTTGAGAGATAGCGGCATCAGACTCCAGATGCATATGCCACACCTAGAATCATCTCCAGACTTTTTGTTAGCTCTCTTGTGCATGAACCAACGATGCAACGACACACAACTGGTGAAGAAACAGCTAAGCAGCTAACTGTCCAATTACTTTTGGTCCCCTAAAATGGGGGGCTATGTATAAAAAGGACTCTAATTCCTACACATTCACAGTTTCCAGATGTAAACAGTGGTCCTAAAGGGGTTAAGGGACGTTTCATTACACATAAGAAACTTTATCAAACTTGACAGAGAACTTGACAACTAACTTCCCCAAGCATGATGTGTGAGAAAAAAAAACACTGCTGTTATCTACGTCTTTTAGGACATGTTCACACGGCAATGTAAAATTTGTGTTGCTGCATGAAATCATATGAAAATGTTGTTGAGATTTTACTGTGAATTTGCTGTAACAATGTAAGAAAAGAGGGAGTATCGTACGAATATGATTCTGCGCCAAATAGTTGCTAGAACACCTACCCAACACTGAAGTGCTGAAACACTCTTCTGAATGCCACTTGTGCCAGGTGGAGGTCAGAGGGTATGTTTATGGGTATATATGGGTATTCCTCTGCCCTCTAATTCTATTTACTAACAAGGAGCAGAGAAAAACGGTGTAGCTTTACTCAGTTTCCCTGTGCATACTATGGCGGAGATTCAATGCTTGATTCTATTAAAGAGTTATGTACGGAGAAGTATATGTGGCGAGATTCATTAAAACTTTCATATACTCTATTATAGAACCATGAAGTGCAGGTGCACGAGTAGGAATCCGGTGTCCCAGCTCAGAAAAGGAGCTGTATCAATGGAATCACACATTCACCACAAGGTTTTCTGTCCTCCCTTGGCATTCTTTTCTCTGAATATAAACAGTGACAACATTACAAAGAAAACACAACTACCTGCGATATTTTGTGCCCTACACTACATCAGGAAGTGTGTGTACACACTGTCAGAGCAAACGTATAAATTTACTTACCGATATTTAGTTTTCTTCTGTGTATTGCCAGGGCATTAAGAATCATGGGAACGCCTCCGCCCTCCAGCTGGTAGGACCAATGGGAAAGTTTAAAAGAGTGACTCGATTGTATTCCCTCAGTTTCCTTTTGGCATAGCTGAAAAATACTAAATGACATTTGATTAGTAGGGAGGGAATGCCCTGGCAATACACAGAAGAAAACTAAATATCGGTAAGTAAATTTATAAGTTTCTTCTGTGTATTACCAGGGCATTAAGAATCATGGGACTTAAAAGCAGTTACCCATATATAGAGTAGGGAGGGCAGACTTAAACTTACCATTATTTGTGAACTACTGCCTCCAAGACTTTTCTGCCAAACTTGGCGTCCACAGAAGCTTGAATATCAAGATGATAATGTTTCATGAACGTGGTTATGGAGGACCATGTAGCTGCTTTACAAATATCTGAAGGGGAGGCTTGCGCCTGTTTAGCCCAAGAGGTGGACACGGCTCTGGTTGAATGTGCCTTAATGTTTACTGGTGCTACTTGACCTGATTCCGTGTAGCATTTTTGGATACAGGTTTTAATCCACCTGGAAATGGAACCAATAGATGCCGCTTTCCCTTTGAGCCTGCCCTGAAAGTATATAAACAGGGCTTCTGATGTACGAAACTCTTTAGTTCTCTGGAGATATGAGGAGATACATCTGACCAGATCCAAGTTGTGCAGCATCTTTTCTTTAGAATTGGAGGGATTACTGCAGAAAGATGGGAGCACAATCTCCTGATTAACATGAAATTCAGAAATTACTTTGGGTCTGAAGGATGGTCTAAACCTTAGCACCACTTTATCTGAATGTAAGGACAGATAAGGAGAGGTACTGGATAAAGCCTGGAGTTCATTAACTCTCCTGGCTGAAGTAATGGCCGTAAGAAAGACCGTTTTTAAGGTGAGGAGATGAAGAGAGATGTCGCTGATAGGTTCAAATGGACGTGGCTGAGATAGAACTGAAAGCACAAGGTTCAGATCCCATGGAGCTACTATTTCTCTAATAGTGGGTTTGACTTTAACGATAGCCCTAGTGAATCTTTGAACTAGGTCATCTTCTGCCAGTGGGATTGCAAGAATAGCTGATAAAGCCGAAATCTGAACCTTCAGGGAGGCAGGTCTAAGGCCCACTTGGAACCCCTCCTGTAGAAAATCCAAAATGATTGCAACAGTGGCTTCTTTTGCCTGAATGTTCCTCTTTATGCACCATTTGGAAAAAACTGTCCAGACCCTGCAATATACCTTTGATGTGGATGGTTTTCTGCCCTGAAGGATGGTTGAGATTACAGGATCTGAAAGACCTCTCTTCCTTAGCGATTCCCGCTCAACCTCCAAGCCGTTAGGTGGAGCATCCTGAGATTGTCGTGGAGGATGGGACCCTGATGTAGAAGGTCCTTCCTCATTGGCAATTCCCATGGAGTCTCTATAGATAGCTGAACCAGATGGGAGTACCAGATCCTCCTGGACCAATTGGGGGCGATCAAGATTGCTTCCACCTGGTCTTTCCGTATTTTCTTTAGTACCCTCATGAGCAGGGGTGTTGGAGGAAAGATGTAAACAAGGTTGAATTCCCATGGAATTGTCAATGCATCCTGTCCCTGGGACTGAGGATCTTTCCAACGGGAAAAGAAGAGTCTTGTCTTGGTATTGGTGTGGGTTGCCATCAGATCTATATACGGATAACCCCACCTGGTGGTGAGGAGGTTGAAGACCTCTTGATTTAGAGCCCATTCTCCTTGATCTAGATAGTGCCTGCTCAGGAAATCTGCTTCTGTGTTTCTCATTCCTGATATATGAGATGCTGTGAGCTGAAGTAGGTGGCGCTCTGCCCACAGAAGAAGGGGTCTTACCTCCTTGTTTAGGGCTTGGCTTTTGGTGCCCCCTAGGTTCTTTATGTACATAGCTGTGGGTACGTTGTCGGTTCGGATGAGGACACTTTTGTGTTGCAGAAGAGTCTGGAAGTGCACTAGGGTTCGTCTGACCGCCCTGGTTTCCAGGATGTTGATGTGAAGAGACTGTTCCCTTGAGGACCATTTTCCTTGGACTGTTCTGGAACCCCAGATTGCACCCCATCCACTGAGACTGGCATCTGTGTAAATTGGTTGCCATTCTGGATCTACCAGAGATCTTCCCTTGGTGAGATTTTCCAATTTTTTCCACCAATTGAGCTCCCTCTTGGATCCTTGACGTAACGGGATTCTTTGGAATGGATTCCCAAGGTCGGGCTTCCAAAAGGTCAAGAAGTTTGCCTGGAGGATACGGTAATGCAATTTCGCCCAAGGGAGAATCTGTGCTGTGGATGACATGAGATCCGGTAATTCCTGGAAGTCTTTGACATAATGGAATGGTTTCTTCTGGAAATTCTTGGTTGATAACTGCAGTTTGATTACCCTCTCTCTGGATAGCTGAACCAGGGATGTTCGAGTATTTATGCGCAGACCCAGAAAGGTCAGTTCCTGTGATGGTTGCAGATGACTTTTTTTTCCCCAATTGATGATCCAGCCGATCTTCTGCAGAAATATAAGAACCTCCTGAGTTTGATGATGGGAAACTTCTAGTGATGGCGCCATAATCAGCAGATCGTCTAGGTATGCTAAAATGTTGATTCCCTTCTGTCTCAGGCATGCCAGAGCTGGGGCCAGGACTTTCGTAAAAACTCTGGGTGCTGATGATAGGCCGAATGGCAGGGATGTAAATTGGTAATGATCTTGCTTTACTGCCAGTCGTAGGAATCTCCTGTGTGCCTGATGAATTGGAATGTGATAGTAGGCGTCTTTGAGGTCGATGGATGTTAGAAACATTCCGGGCGACAGGGAGTGTATTATTGATTCCACTGATTCCATCTTGAAATGGCTGTGTCTGAGAGATAGGTTGATTTCCTTGAGGTCCAGAATGGACCTGAAAAGACCTGAAGGTTTGGGAACTAAAAAGAAAGGAGAATAAACTCCAGCACCCCTTTCCTGAGCTGAAACTGTCTCCAGTACCTTCTGATCCAAGAGGTTGTGGATAGTCTCCAGGAAGGCTTGTCTGGTCTTCGGGTTGGTGGGAAGGCGCGACTTGAGAAATTTCTGAGTTGGAGGGACTGAGAGAAATTGTAGCGTGTACCCCCTGTCCAGGATCTGAGAGACCCAGGCATCCGGTTTTACCTGGGTTGCCCAGATCGGGAAAAAAGACCCCAGCCTGCCCCCTACTGGGATCTCTCCGGGGGCTCGCTGGACTTCATTGGGATTCAGGTTTAAACTGGGGCTTCTTGGAATAATTTCTCCTGAAGCCACCTCTGTTGGAGAATCTGCCTCTCTGGTCGTTTTGATGACCGGATTCACGTCTTCTATTATCCCGAAAGGATTGATTCCTGAATCTGGATGTAGGAAAGGAGGGAGAAGATCTTCGTTTCCTTTCTTGAGGGAGAAAGGGGCTCTTGCCTCCCGAAGCTTTTTTAATAATTTCTTCCAGGTGTTCTCCAAAGAGGGACGATCCCGTAAAGGGAAGAGAGACGAGCTTGTTCTTAGAAGTAGTGTCTGCCTTCCATGGCTTTAACCAGAGTGATCTACGGGCTGAGACGGAGAAAGCAGAAGATCTGGCCATTAGCCTAATTATATCCAGGGAAGCATCGCAAGAATAATTAGATGCCTCCTTAATCATTGCCACTTCTTTTAGCAATTTGGATCTTGAGACATTTGATTCTATCTTGTCTTCCAATTCCGTGAGCCAGATCTGCATGACTCGAGATACACAGGCCATGGCTGTCGCTGCCTTCATATTTTCTCCAATAACAGTAAATTGCTTCTTGAGGGCACTCTCCAATTTGCGCTCCATTGGATCCCTCAAGGAAGTCCCATCTTCCATAGGTAGAATGGTATGTTTAGCCAGATGAGCTATGGGGGCATCCACCTTAGGGGGATTTACCCAATGTTGTACATCCTTGTCTCCGAAGGGAAACATTTTCTTAAATTTTCTAGGCACCGTAGATCTCCTATCCCCCAATTTCCATTCTGCTAGGATCATATCAGAGATAGACTGATGTACCGGAAGGACAGGTGCAGACTTCTTTTTTCCCCAAGAACGCTGTGTCCATAATATCCATGTCAGTCTGGGTTTCTGACAGGCCCAAGGATTTTCGAAGTAGATTGATAAAGGAATCAATTCGGTCCAAATTAAAGACTCCAGAGTCTTCCACTAGTTCCCCTTCTTCTGATCCCAATTCTGAAGCTTGGTCTTCAAAGGGGGATTCTGGGTCATATTCTTCTCCTGCTAACATGGAGGTTCCTTCCCCCACTTCTTTGCGTTGTCTCTTATGGGCTGGCTCAGGTTGCTGCATGGATTTAAAAGTCTCCTGCATGGAAGACTTCATCCATGTGAGGAATTCCTGGAATTGGCCTGGAATATCAGGACCTGCAGCCCTTTTTAAACACTCTTCACATAATTTTGATTTTGTAGAGGCTGGTAAATTAGATTCACAGCCTGCACATAGTTTGGGTTTTGGAGCCATTTTATCCTCCTTGCTAGGAGTCTCACAGTGCTTCTCTTTAGAGGATGCTTTAGCTGGGGCTGACATTATGAAGAATATCACTGGCAGCAGATAGCAACAGTAAGGCACATACAAGAGAGTATGAAAGAGAAAAACCCTTACCTGGTCATCGTTTAAATACCCCGCCAAATGATCCTGTTCTCTTGCTGATGGGGAACCGGTGTGCCGTTCCCTGATGTGGCCTGCGCATGCGCAATAGCTTTCCTCCTGCGTTTCACCTTTGGAACGCAAAGAGGACTTCCCCCGGAAGCGATCACAATGTCGCTTCCTTCCTTCTCAAAGGGGCAGCGTGCGCGGTGCTGCCGATGAGACGCCTGGCTATTGGCGTGTGAAGATGCCTGGAACTGCAGCGTCTTGCCTCCGCTTGGATCGAGGTAACCGGGGGGATTTTTGGCGGCACTCATGGCGGCCCGCTGTATAGAGGAGTGTCCATCCAGCTGCTAGGACCAAAAAAACTGAGGGAATACAATCGAGTCACTCTTTTAAACTTTCCCATTGGTCCTACCAGCTGGAGGGCGGAGGCGTTCCCATGATTCTTAATGCCCTGGTAATACACAGAAGAAAGTACAGTATACTGCATCAGCCTTCAACACACGAGGATAATGTAAACAGCCTCATACAACACATTAATACCAAAATCATTAGTTATTTTTCCACACATTGTTGTTATTGAGCGAATATCGTTGTGTGAACAAGCAATTATGGTTTGGGAGAAATACACTACAGTGTATTGAACTTCCAATAGTTGTGGATACTGGTTGTTTAACGCCTCTAGCTGTTATAGTCTATTATCCCTTTACAAAATCAGCAACAAAATAGGATACAAATAATGAACCTAAAAAAGTGTGTGTGTGTGTGTGTGTGTGTGTGTGTGTGTGTGTGTGTGTGTGTGTGTGTGTGTGTGTGTGTGTGTGTGTGTATGTCTCTTGAAAGAGCCTTATACTTTAATTATTTAATAAAATTTTGCTAACCCTTTAAATGCCTGAGGAGTGCAACACAATGCCTTGGACACCCTTCTGGCACTGAAAAGGTTAAACTATTTGAAACAGTGACATCTGGGTTCAAGACATTTCGCCTTGTGTCCAGAAAGCAAGTCTATTGCATTCTATGGCAGAGGTGAGCCACAAGCTACAGAAAACCGGGCAGTAAGCATCACCTCTTTGTGACAATTTCAAGTGCAATAACGTTTAAATAAAGCAAGAGGTGGGATAACCCTTGCTGGACTCAGCATGAAAAGTTCTACAGTATATGATTCCTCATGATAAAACATTGCAAATTGTTTATGGACTAATTTAATTATGTGATCATGTGTGTTAATTTGATAAGAAGAAAATATATATATATTTTATGAACCATGGCACTCAAAGGGTTAAATATCAGGTGGGCTATAGTTGGCCCACAGACTGCACATTGCACACCCATGCATTAGATAATAAATGTTAACAGGCTGAATACGACAAACCAAACGGAAAAATAAATCCTACATACGTTCTGCAGAACCATGTAGCATTTTCAGACTCTGAATGTCACTATCATGATATATTACAACATAGTTCCAATTCAGAAAAAAAGTATAATACACCTGCCTGATGAATGCTGATCACATAATTACTCAAGTCTTTCAGTTAAATGAGGATGCCACATATTCCTATAGATCAGTGGCAATAACAGACTTCCCAGGAGCCACGTTCAGCCCATGGAGACTTGTCATGTAGAACACAGCCTGTTTGGTGGGAAGAGCAGATAATTTCTCTAATCAGTACAAGTCCTATTTTCACCAAAGAACACATATCCTCTTCAGTAGCTTTAGAGCAGTGCTTCTCAGCCAGGCTGTAGTGGCACTTTGGTGTGCCCAAGACACCACTTTCTTTCTAAAACGACTTGAGAAAAATGTGGATATTGATTTTCCAATGTATTTTATGAAAATTGTTAAACACCATGTGCTGATTGTGAGACCTAAGATAACCTATTTTCCTCTTGATTTTGCCCTTGGGAAATGGCTTATGAGTTCAGTATGTCCCCAAAATTCCAGACTGTGGGTTGAGGTGCCTTGAGCAAAAAAGACTGAGAAGCACAGCCTCAGAGTATGTTTCATCATCACACTGTTCCATCTTTACCTCACGTATACTAGAAGGAGTAACACACTTCTTCTCTGACACTTAAAAGGATTTACAGTCCCATGATCAATTACTGCACCATCAAAAGAAACCAACATACATACATACATACATACATACAAAACTAACATACTATTATCAAAATGTTAAAAGAGCCTATGAAGCTCATTATAAAGCTTGCAGACTCTACTCAAACTATGGAAGTGCCCCAAGGGTCATATATCCCTTTGAGAGCCAGAGAGGTATGGAACACATTGCATTGCAATGCGTTCTGTACCTCTCTGGCACTCAAAGGGTTAAACAGAGATAAAAGTGTATCAGTTCTAGGTCAAACCAAGTGCACAGCAGAGGAAGTCTAAATATTCTAAGCAATGTAAATGATGCTTGGGAAGCACCCAAAGCAACAGGGAATTTTAATTTGTTTTCTATGGTGTACTTGTCTTTTGTGTATGGCCTTAAAGGTGCAATTCAATAAGTTAGAGGTAAAATTCTGAAGCAAACCAGCTACACAATAGGGATAAAAAAGAATTTCCCAAATTCCCTTTAATTTAAATGGTGCCTTAAACCCCTAGAACTCTAGGCAACACATTGAATCACAATGCGTGGAGACTTGTCTAGTACTGAAAGGGTTAAAAGCCTAGTTTAAATAAAATGCTAACTTATTTCTCACCTACAGTGTAACTGGTTTGCTCCACAATGTCAACTGGTTAGCTTATTAAATTGCATCTTTGTGAAATGTCAAGTCAGGTTTTCCGAGAAACGCGGCTACGACCAAAATAGACCAGCATTTAATCTGACCCCACAGCAAGAGAGCTTTTAGGAGAGTTCACATTGCTACACAGTCTGGTACATTGTGTGTCGTGCTTTCAATTTCCTACCATCCATCACACCGGAAAGCTTCTGAGATTTAGAAACAAAAATCTAAAAATGCATTGGATACCTCTCTGGCACTCAAATGGTTAATCCCTAGGAACCAACATTTTTCTAGCATCCAAAAGATTTAAGAATAATTTTAATACCAGACAGACATACCTGAAAGGTTCAAATTCAATAGACTAGAGGTTTCCAAACATTTTTCTTTGAGAGTCAAACTGAGAAAAGAACAGTGAATTGAGGGCCACGTACTATGCAATGATGTAATGAAATTAAAGACAAGTGTGCATACAATGGGGGAGATGCACTAATATGTGAGAAAAAGAGGAGATGACTTCTCCGGTGATATCACTTCTCCAATTTCTACTTTATTCTTTGGAGCCAATGCACTAAGATTTTACCAACTTTGGACATCTAAAGGCTCCACCGAATAACGTAGGAACTGAAGAAGCGATATCACTGGAGAAGTTATCTCCAAGTTATCACCCCTTTATCACACCTTAGTTCATGACCCCCAATGAGTTTATAATGAACATTATATGAAATCCATAGCTAGGCTAATCATTTAATTAAAGATCAATTAATGATTATGTTTTGTAGAAGGCAATTTATTTATTTCATTGAATATGCACTATATGACCATACCCAAGGGCTGCACATGACCCCCAAGTGTTAGTTTGAACATCAGTGGAATCCACCCTCACAATTAAAATACTTCTATCCCCTGTAAAATAAACTGTAAGACAAAGGCAGTCAGTGGCTGGATCACCAGCTGTTGGGGACTAAAACTCCCATCATCTTCAAGCATCCCTATGGCTAGAGGTCCAGCAATGAACTACCCCAGTTTGAGGAGATATGCAGTTGAGCAGGGTAAGTTTAGAGTGTGGGAGGACTAGACAAGGCCTTGGGAAAATATTTTTAGGTCAGCTGATACTTCAAAAGTATGTTGCCTTATCTTTGACGAAGGCGAAAGTAATAGTAATGTTTTTAATTTAACAAAAAAAAAAAAACTGTCATTTTCCTTGTTTACCTGTTGTCTCCTTCAATGCAACCATTATCACCCTCCCCCTACCCTGCACACTGGGTCTGGCATCTGCAAATTTTCCCCTCCTGCTCCAGCTGTTTTCCCCCATGTGGTCTCTTTCTCTCTCTCCCAGTAATACTGGATCTATGGCAAAAATTAATTATTTCTAGCCTCTGTACTAGAAGTAGTTCATTTTTGTCATGGAACCCAAGCAACTCCAGTAGAGAGTGAAAGACCACACTGAGGAACAAACAGAGGGGGAGAGAGGAAAGAGGTAAGCAGGGACGGGGACTGTGGCTACTAGCTGAACAAGGCTAGTGTGTTAGGCAGTGTAGTGTGGTATTTTGGCTAACAGTGGAACAAGGCTGGGGTATCAGGCTATGTAGTGTGGTTCTGTGGCTACCAGTGAAACAAGGCTGGGGTGTCAAGCACTGTAGCGTGGTGCTGTGGCTACCAGTGGAAGAAGGCTGGGGTGTCAGACAATGGAGTGTGGTTCTGTGGCTACATGCGGAAGAAGGCTAGGGTGTGAAGCACTGTAGCATAGTAGTGTGGCTGCCAGAGGAACAAGGCTGGGGTATCTGGAAATGTAGTGTGGTTCTGTGGCTACCAGTGGAAGAAGGCTGGGGTGTCAAGCACTGTAGCATTGTACTGTGGCTACCAGAGGAACAAGGCTGGGGTGTCAGGTACTGTAGTGTAGTTCTGATGCTACTGGTGGAACAAGGCTGGAGTGACAGGGGAATAGGTTATTTTGCTAACATATATTGTGGTGCTGTTCGCGCAGAGTAAAAAGCTTCATTCTTGTAATTATAGCGATTTTTAGTTTTATTTATTTAAAAGAAAATGTATGGTCTCCATAGAAAATATGTGGTCTGGCCGATAGTTTTGAGCTGTAACCACTCTTGAATAAAGAATCTACCAGCAATAGAATAGGCTTTGTTTTACTCAGGAGCAACTGCCTCTCAACATGGCAAGATAGGTATCCAACACATTGCAAAGCATATGGTTAATGCCAGATTGCTCTGCTTTGTCTTTGTGAAAATAGCATAAATTTTTGTCCCTGCCGGCTTTAGCCAACACAATTCATGTTTAGAATAAACACAGAAACATGAAATTTGACAGCAGATAAGAACCACTCTGCCCATACAGTCTGCCCATTTTTCCTACTGTAAAAACCTCAACCCTTATTTGGTCCTTGGTCTTGTATTATGTTCAGGACAGCCTTATGCCTTTCCCATGCATGCTTACATTCCCTCACTGTATTCACTTCTGCTGATGGGCTATTCCACTAATCTACTATCCTCTGTGCCTCTAGTTTTAGTCTATGGCCTCTTGTCCTTTGAAATGTGCTTCCCTCATGCCCTTTGTGGAACCCCTTCATGTATTTGAATGTTTCTGTCACATCCCATCTCCCTTCTCTCCTCCAGGCTATACATGTTCAGATTCTTTAGTATATTCTGATATTTCTTCTCCTGTAAACCATTCCCCATTTTAGTCCCTTCTCTGAATTCTCTCTAGAGTATCTATATCCTTCTGGAGATGGGGTCACCAGTACTGTACACAATACTCTAGGTGAGGTCTAACTAGAGATCTGTAGAGTGGCAAGATTACCTCCCTTTTTCTGCTGCTACTGCTCCTATCTGTTTAACCCAACACTCTGCTTGAATTCCCCACTGCTTTATTACATTGCCTGCCTACATTTATGTCATTAGAAATAATTACCAAACCCCTTTCCTCTGTTGTTTCTGACAGCACAGTACACTTAATAGTATATTTTTCCTTTGGATTTTTATGTTCCAAATGCTTTATTTTACATTTATCAACATTAAACTGCAGCTGCCACACTCTTGACAATTCTTCTGATTTACCTAAATAATTTATCATTTGGCTTATCCCCCAACCCCCCGGATCTTTGTATCATTTGCAAAAAGGCATACCGTACCTTGAAGGCCTTTTGCAATTATCATTAAGAAAAATATTTAAAAAATTGGGTCCCAGTACAGATCCCGGACATACCCCACTAGTAAACACGACCTTCATTGACTATAACCCTCTGTTTCCTGTCATTCAGCCATTGCTTTATCCATTCAACTATATTTAAATCCAGACCTAATGTCAAAAAAAAGCTATGAGGTTTGTTTAAAAATATCTCCCTGCTGTAAACCCATGCTGTTTGGGATCTTGCAAGACATTTAAATTCAGATATTTAATCATTATTTCCTTTAAATACACAGAATGTGAGAGGCTTCTGGGAATGAACAACAGCACAATGGCCTGTTCTATGGATAGTCACCGGCCAGAAGCTCCGAAGGAGTGTCCAGCTCTGTATCAGCCGCGGCACGGGCAGTCTTCTCTGCGCGTGACTGCCCAGCGACCGGGTGGCAGTGACACTGTGGCCCGTGTAAAGGGCTGTTCAACTAGTATAAAATAATGATACCTTTTCTGTGGTTACAAAGTCCCCCACGTGAGCTGCGAGATGGACAGGGATTGGACTGTTCACATGGCAACCTTGGATTCTAGAACCATGATAATGTGGCCCTACAATTGGGCCATATGTACAAAGACAAAAAAGAGGCAATTTTGGGGCAAACCAACTGCACCATAAGGAACAAATACAAAGTTCCCAAATCCCCACTGACTGAAATTGGACTTTTAAAGTGTTAGTAATGTCCAAGTAAAAATATTTTTCATTGTGTAGAGCTGAAAAAGTTGAATTGATGGCAAAAAAAACGTATCTCTCAAACCGCTGTGGTTTGAGAGATATCTGCATTCAAAGTTTGAAGTTTTCTGCTGTCAGCTGTAAAGCTGTCAGCAGGAGATCCGTGTCGGCCAACATGGAGGCTCTGCAGCAGAGCCGGAATTGCGTTATTTAAAACGAATGTCTGTTTTGGAATGGTCTAAAAAGTGTGCTTGCAAACCAGGCACACTTTTTAGAACATTTCAATGAAGTCATTCATTTTAAATAACGCTATTGCGGTTCTGCTGCAGAGCCTCCATGTCGGCCCACAGCTGACAGCAGGAAACATCAAACTTTGAATGCACGTATCTCTCAAACCACAGAGGTTTGAGAGATACGTTTTTTTGCATTCATCTTTTTCAGCTCTACACAATGAAAAATATTTTTACTTGTACATTACTAACAGTTTAACCCCTTGAGTGCTAGCGGGTTTCCCAACACCTCAAGTGTTCAAGGAGTTTAAAAGATCCATTTAAATTGATGTAAATGTTTATATAACCCCAATGATGCAGGTGGTTTATCCCAGACTGACACCACATTTGTATCTGTACATATGGCCCACAGATTTTAAGGATCATTCTCTGTAACATTCCCAGGTATTCAGAGAAATCATTGCTGTGCAACAACATACCTTCAAACTGTTGTAAGACCAGAATGGATGATGGGAGATGAAGTCCAACAGCAGCTGAAGGGCCTCGTGTTGCCCACCCTTAAGACATACAATACTGCTCTCAAAGCCCTGTAAATGTCACTTCCTGCGCAACAGGCTATTCAAGAAACATAGGCTCATCCCATACTTGTAAATGATGCTCTGCAGATGTCTTCTGAGGGGCTGAATTGATTAGACTTTATAATTTATTAATCTGAAATATATGAGTTATGTGTATTCACTGCTGCTACAGTCTCATCTAATTGTCAGCAGTGATCAAATTACATGTTAGATGACAATTGTGTCCCCTGCGGATTAAGAAATTATTAAAACAAATCGTTTTTCCACTCTGTGCTGTAGTTTTGTAAAGACAAATATTTTTTTTTTTGCTGAAAATAAAAATATCACTATGTTGTATCAGAGTTTTCAAGAATAAAAAAAACCTGTTTTCCTGTTCAATATGTTCACAAAAGCAGACTAACAGAACACTGAATCTGACCTAAAAAAAAAATACAATATGTTTACTGTGGGTTTTTAAAACTAATATACATTTATTTTATTTAAAGAGATGTAAAAACTGCCTATATGTTTTATTAACCATTTATTTGTAACAGTTTGTCATTTTTGGGGGAGGGAATTAACTTTTATTTTTGTTGCCACATTGTGGCGCTTTATGCTAAATAGCTTCTGTCCTGTCCAATACTGCCACACAATGTTTTATAAAAAAAATTCAGACGGAGTCTACTCACTGGTGTATTTAACGGAACAAAGTGCGATCTTTGGCCTAACATAAAGTATCATATTGTGTACATGTTTTGCATACAGTGCCACATGATGCAACCAAGTCATAAAGGGTTAATTTCACAAAATCCTTTACAGAAAAACGGTATGTCTATGTAAACCATACTAACAGTGACAAGGTGAGAAGTCCATTTTATAGTTGACATAATACTAGTAAAGTGACGAACAAAATTAGCCATCTTACAGACTTCCACTTGTGACTGCACTACATAATCCTCAGCCTGGAAATAGATGGCTACAGATAATGAGAGTTGCAATTAAAAAAAAAAAAAACCAAGAACGCTGACTTCAGGGAAAGGGGAGGGAAGGAGGGGGGACCTTTTCACAATATTATCTCTCAAACCATAAGGGTTTGAGAGACGACACTGGAGGCAACACATTTCTTTTTAGCATAGCTACAATATGGGGATTAGTAATTTGGAAGTACTACTATCCCTTTAAGGACCCATGACGTGCCAGATCCATCAAGGGAAAACTTCCCTTAAGGACCCATGATAGTCCAGGCACATCATGGAATTCAGGGGTCCCCATGTGGCTACATAGCGCTCGGGGATCCCTGAATCCGTTGCACAAAGATGCTGTAATAACAAATTCACCAGGTACAGCAGCAAAACAAAATGCAAGTTTGCCAAAGAAGAAAACAATCCTGCGCTAATCACATACCTCCCAACATTTCATCTTGCCAAAGAGGGACATTTATGTTTTTGTTTTTTTTTTTGTTTTTTTTTTTAGGGGGGGAGGCGTGACTGGTGGGCGGGGCATAACCAAGAATTTTTAGGCTATTTCATGACCTACTGACACCTACTTGTGTAACCTAATAAATGACTTATAACAAGACCAAAGTATTTTATTTACACAGACTGATCCATAAACACATATAGTTACGTATAAACAAACATTATTGTGAGTTTTATTGCTGTAGAGCAAAATGATGCACTTATATACACACCATACAGTCTGATCTTCTAAAGTGAGGGACATCAGGGTGGGAAAGAGGGACAGATGGATTTGAGTCTAAAAGAGGGACACTTGGGAGGCATGAAATCAATACAGATTACCTGAAAATAGTACAACCTTGTATAGAGTATATATTAAACCTATGTGTAAACAATGAGGCTCTAGCAGCCTAGTTTGGCCAAAGTATGTAGAAGCTCGCTCACCACGCCAAGGTCCCTCATTTAGAGCCAGTCCTAGCAACTAAATATACATTTAGAACTAAAATATAAATAAATGTTGAAAAAGCAATCTTATGTGACTAGTTAGTCTGCTGGCTCGGATAAAAAAAGTTAATAATAAATCTTGATAAAGTAGTCTTATGAGAAACATCAATATGGCTAGTTAAAACTTGATATTAAAACCTACTTAAAATCACACCACCCACCTCTAAAATCTTATTATCTGAAAGAAACAATCTAACATTGCTATAAGAAAGGTTTGCAGAAAGCAGGTGGAGACCCAAAAGAACTGAACAATGAATACTAGCCTCTTTATATGTCTGTTTCACCTACTACTGCAAGCCACATGATATCTGTATAGATGATTAAAGGGATAGTAATACTTAAAATGTAAAAAAAAATATGTTGTAGGGTTTATCCCCCTGAGTAAAACAAGCGTACTCCCACTGCTGAAAGGTGTTTCATTAAAAAGTTATTAATTTTCAAAGTTGAATTTTTCAGGTGCAATATCACAGTGGCCTGAAATTGTACAGTGGCGCTGTTGCTACACCATCCTATGGAGATTTATGGTCCCGGGAACAGAGCTGTCCATAGGATCGTGTAGCAACAGCGCCACTGTACAATTTCAGGCCACTGTGATATTGCACCTAAAAAATTAAACTTTGAAAATTAATAACTTTTGAATGAAACACCTTTCAGCAGTGGGAGTACTCTTGTTTTACTCAGGGGGATAAACCATACAACATGTTTTGTTTTACATTTTAAGTATTACTATCCCTTTAAAAGGTACACCCCAGCAGGCGAGCTAATAAGAGCATGGCCAAACACTATACCTTTGAAAACTCCCCTTTAAGAGACTGTGCATTTATGTTTAAGTGCATTAAAGTTATACATCATTAATGTTTGATCACATTAACATTATATATCATAAATGTTTAAGTGCATTAAAGTCATATAAAATGCCAGTATGAGCTGAAATAAATTTTGCCCAATATAATTGCAGGGTTTTATCATGCTGACTGAGGTTTATATATATATATATATATATATATATGATTAATATATATATTTGGGGGGATTCTAAGCAACACAGGGGACACAAAAAATTCCCCAGTGATTTAACTGGAACTTCTAACCCCTTGAGCTAGAGATAGCGCCAAGCATCTAAAAGCCCCATTTACCTCAATAGCAATTTTAGCTGGTGCAGCTGGTGTGCCCCAGAATTGCTCCTCTTTTCTTTGTACATAAGGCTCCAAGTCATAGAAGATTTCAGTAGGCACTAACAATATAATCTGGTGTTCGGTCACAGGGCTTTGGTAGGTGAAAGGTCCTTTCTTTCAGGTTAGTAAAGGAAAAGTGATATTTTCTAAAGCGCTGATGCAGAACTGACAGAGAGCAGAAGAACACACACAAGCTTCTTGTAAAATAAGCCTATGGGATTTGAAAAGCTCTGTACTTTATCTATATGGAGCTATTATACCGTCGCCTCCAGTTCAGTTCGTTTTTCATAGAAATAAACTTTCTATATATGATGCACTAGTCAATTTTTTATAAAATAAATAGTTCTTAAAAAAGTAATCTTTACATTGTGGGGGCACTTTATACTAATTTCCTATATAGTATGGCAATTATATTAGAGTGGAATGCAAGAAAGTGGAGTAGGCGATATTTTTTGAAGGCCATAAATGTATGTACTATTTGTGATTGCTCATGTTTTGATGGAAGAAACATGGATCTTGATGCTGAACAGTACACACTCCTTAAATGAATGGCAAAGTTAGCCAGATGTATGAAAATGTGTGCCAATTGCTTTGCTGAATTAGAAATAATTGCTAATCCTCTCATAAAATGGCAGACTTTATGAAAAGCATTTGCTTAAAAAAAACTAGCGTTCTCCATGCAGTTAGAAATGCCCCCCCCCCAGTGAGTGAGCTCTGTGTACATTCAGCCATAGCACAGTGAGTGGTAATATTGGTGTCAAGAAACTAAATACAGATGAGAGTTGGTACTGTGTTAGCCGTAGAAATACAGGAGGCAAATATAGTTTTTGATACCTTTTATTGGCTAACTAAGCAGATTTAAATGCAAGCTTTCAAGACCTTAGGTCTCTTCCTTAGGCATGTTATACAGATAAATATGAAAACATCTCTCTTAAAGAGATAGTAATACTTCGTTTTAACTTTATTTTATTTTGTAGACATTAAAAAAACATGAAGAATGATATAAGTCTTATCTCTCAAACCTTTATGGTTTATGAGATATTCACAAGCAAAGTTTCCCCCTCCCGCCCCTTTTACCTAGTGTAAACAATCTCTTCTCAGATGTGGAATGCAGTCTATAGACCAGACAGATAACAGAAGGGGACACTCTTATTCCTATGAAAACAATGAAATCCCTGCCCCCCTTGACAAGCTTTTCAGGTTTTTCCCTTATCTTAATTGAAGATTGTCCCTCTCTGCAGTCTACCTGGGCACCTCCCTTCTGCTCAGGCTGAAGAGTGTGACATCAGTAAAAGGGGAGGGAGGGGGACACTTTGCTTGTGAATATCTCATAAACCATAAAGGTTTGAGAGATAAGACTTATATCATTCTTCATGTTTTTTTAATGCCTACAAAATAAAATAAAGTTAAAACGAAGTATTACTATCCCTTTAAATACAAGTACACATTGCATTGTTTAGCATGGAAATACGATAAGAGAACTCAGTCCAGATCCAGATATCATCGTAAATACCTCTAAAGCCTCAGAGGAAGAGTGCAATTTACCATTGACTGATCAAAGATATCTGGATCTGGACTGAGTTCTCTTATCTGATTTCCATTCTAAACAATGCAATGTGTACTTGTAGTTAAGAGAGATGTTTTCATATTTATCTGTACAACATGCCTGAGGAAGAGACCTAAGGTCTTGAAAGCTTGCATTTAAATCTGCTTAGTTAGCCAATAAAAGGTATCAAAAACTATATTTGCCTCCTGAAGAAACTAAATACACACAAAATACCACACCGTGCCACCAGCAAAATAAAAGATATTCTCTCAAAAAACATTTACATTACAAACAAATAACAAATTCACCATATTTGCAGTTTTTAATTATCCTTAAAATTATCTACTCTTATCTTGGTCTGACAGGTTCACTTTACCAGCATCTGAAAGCAACAATATACTTTAACGCATGGATTAACATACGACTGATCCACATAGATGACAGCATTTACAATATCTGTGAATCCTACACTTTCCATATAATTTCACTTGCTAAATTATAAGATTTTAGTGAATTTAATGTACAATTATTTTCTCTTAGTCCATATGGAACACAGGAATTATTTATTTAGAAAATGTTTTACGAGGAAGAATACATTGAGATGTCTCTCGTTTTCAAGTATGTCCTGGAACCATGGGGTGAAGTTCCTGTCCTCCAGGTAGCAGGGCACTTCGAAGGATATTTGAGGTGAAGATTACCTCTGATTCCTTCAGTTTATTGAATTATAAGAAAGACCCCAACAGGACTCTTCTCCCCTGGGAAGAAAACTCAGGTAGCGTTTTCTTCGGGGTGGGAGCCCTGTGTTCAATACTGACCAAGAGAAAAGGATTTAACATTAAGTTCACTCTGATGGCCAATCCCTTGCCAGGGTTTCTGAGAAAGTAACAATTTAGAAGGGAGATGTTTGGACCAAACTCTTTCCAGTCTATTACCCCTTTAAGGAGCATAGCAGTAAAAGGTTAAAAATCAGTGTTAATAATAATGCAATCGTGCCTACTGTCAGTTGCTAACAATGCATTAAGTAACACACACATAATATATATATATATATATATATATATATATATATATATATATATATATATATATAAAAAACCCGATTTATTTTGCAGAGATATGTTTTATTAAATAGTTATTGCAGCTCACACTTGCATTTTTTTGGGTTGAGAACGTCCATGGCCTGAAATTCTAAAAGTGAGCTATTGCTACAGCAGCTTATGGACGGTTATGATCACTGACAATTTCAGGCAATTAACCCCCTTAGTGACACGTGACATGCCAGCACTTTCAAGGCACTCTGACACCCCAGAATTCATTGCACAAAAGCAAAAATGTTCTGTGGTCCTTAATGGCCGCCCCCGCGCGGGATCATGCAGTCGTTAAGGGGTTAAGGTACTGCACCAAATCGATACAAGTCTGAGCTGAATTAACCTCTGAATAAAACCTCTCATAGTAGTGGGATTACCCAGAAATATATATTTTTCCATATTAAGCAATATAGCCCCTTTAACCCTTTGAGTGCCAGAAAGGTAAGCAACGAAATTTACTAACGCAAACATCTTGAAGCACAAATAAAGGTAAGCAACTCAATGCGGGTAGTCTCTACTGTGCATGACTGTATCGTGACAAACATCCTAGTGAATTATTATATAGGATAGGATAGTATAAGGCGATGGTCCACTGCAATCCCATTGATTCTAGTCATCTTCAATGCACTCAGACATTTGTAGTATACACGGGGTTAAATGTAGTTCATAACAATCGTAATATGAAACAGGATATATTTTACATCATTTGATTGTAAACAAAAGCCTGAGTGAGGCTTGCACTAACTGGGATATCAATCCAAAGCTCCGATGTTCAATTGAGCATGTTTATAATGCAGCTCTCTCAGATTACACATAAACAAAGTATCAATAACCAAAATATCACACTTGAATGGAGCAGGGAACAGAGAAAATCGCTGACCAATACATTCCTTATTAACCCCTTTGATGCTAGAGACACAGCCAGCACATCGCAAGGCAATATGTTGGAGTTGCGTATAGCATCCAAAGGGTTAAATGTTTGGTAAATACAGGGGTTATATTTTGTTTTCATTTTAGAAAGTAATTCTGGTTATTATGGCTAGTCACAAATGTAAACATTAATTAGCAAAACGAGTAAACAGAGGTAGCAAAAAAATAAATATATTTTGTAAAAGCAGCAAATTGTCACTTTGTATGAAAATTATAAAACAACACTGTGCTGGTACACTCGCTTGATTTGGCTGGTTCTTTAATATTCAATTGTACAGGATTTGCATATTGTTATTTAACCTCTTGGATCAGAAAATGGCAAGTCTAAGTATAATAAAGCATTGGCTCAAGTGCCTCTCTGGCACTCAGATGGTTAAGAATGGTTTTGTTTTACTCAGCCCTAAAGTACAGACTTTCATACTAAGGGATTTGTTTGAACTGTTAATATGCTTGATTGTATTAAATATTTGAACAGTTAAATGTCTGTACAAGAGGAGGGATTGCTTTTAACTCCTTGGATGCTAAAAAGGACACAAATGATTTGCTTTACATATAACTAAGGGGTTAAAAGCAGCAGCAAACTATTGTCTCTCAGATTTTCCTGCTGACTAAAACAAGGGTATTCTCACAGGTGGGAGAGTTTTCATCAAAAGATATTGCAGGTCAAAAGTTTTTAAATTAGACTCTTAGCAACAGCCCCAAAAGGTATCCCAAAGGCATTGCTATCTCTATAGGAGAGCTTGAGAAGTAGAGTGAAGACTCTCCATCTTAAATAATGGACAAAGCACCACTTTGTGACCACAATAGAAAAACTGAAATTTAATTAACAAGAAGAAAACTTCTGAATGAAACGTTTCTGAGCAGGGAGAGTAGTCTTGTTTTAGGAAGCATGGAAAGACTTGCAATATTTATATTTTATTTATTTATCTTCCTCCCCATTAACCCTTTGAGTTCCAGAGGCAGCACACCTCTGGCACTCAATGAGTTAAAATAAAATTACTGCTCCTCAAGACGGACCTGCCACCTTAAGACCAACTCATAAAAAAATGAAAGTCTGCCTATATTGTGCTATAAATTTCTCTGTAAAATAAATTATTTCTGAGAAATGAATATTGATGTTTTGGTGGTTCAGCGTGATACATTATGGTAAAGGCCAGTATCATCACTGGTAGTGCAAACAGATTTGTTCATAGCACAGTGTGTGTGGTAATATTACCCAGCACATGCAACCAATTAGCATTAAGTGCCACAAACAAACACAAACAAGGTTAATTTCTCAAAAAAAAAAAAAAAAAAAAAAAAAAAAAAAAATTTTATTGTATTTACATATACATGTTTTATAGTGGGGTATAGTCTCCTCCTCCAGGAGGGCAGGGCACTTAAAAAAAACAAACAATCATACTCCCTCCTTCGTTCCACTTTACACCTGCTAAGCTCCGTTTTAACGCATAGCAAAGCCAAGAGGAAGCAAAACAGAAGTGAAAGAAGAAATGGCAATCCCCTGAACCGAGGGGACCCCCCCTTTGACCAGGGACCCAAACCAGTATTTTTTTCTCTGGGAGGGAGTCCTGTGTTCCACATGGACTAGGAGAAAAGAATTTATTGCCAAGTACACAAAAATCCTCGTTTCTCTTTCATTCAATGTGGAGCAGAGGTACCATGGGGATATGCCAAAGATATACACCAAGACTCCAAGAACTGAGAGGAAAACAAAAAAACAAAAAACCCTCCATCGCAGACCAGTATCCACAGAACTAAACTGGTACGATATGAACCTCAGGTGTCAACTGACATCAAACTGGAAAACCAAATAACAGGAAAACAGCAAAACAGTGTAAGAAAGGCACCTATACAGGTACCAAAGTCTGTAACACCTTCCAGCCAAAACAGACTTCAGCCAAAGCCAGCATATTAATCAGTTAGTTTCTGACAAAGGTGTGCAGACATGACCATGTTGCTGCCTTCCATAACTGGTCAGCAGTGGCTCGATTCTTGTAGGCTCAAGACATGCCCACAGATCTGATGGAATTCGATGTGACCCAAAACAGTACAAGTTTCTTCCTGAGAACATTCGCCTGGCGAATGGTTGCCTTAATTCAGGAAACTACAGTAACCTTAGTGTCAGCGCCTGAACAACGGTTGGTGCCCAGATGCAGGAATCCTCAGTATCGAATGCTGCTGGACGAAGGGGACAAGAGAATTAGCGTAGTCGCGGTCACAAAGCCAAAGGTCAGGAGCGGAGAAGACGGGCTAGTCGCAGTCACGGTAGCCAGTGGTTGGGAGAGGAGAAAGCAGACTGGTCGAGGTCACGGTAGCCAATGGTCAGGAACGGAGAAATCAGAATAGTAGGGGTCACAAGCCTATGTCAGTAGCACAGAAACTGCAGTAGAACTTGGCTGAAGGGTATGGGGCTATTACAAGCAAGTCTTGAGCGAAGGGACGCCCAGGGTTTATGTAGAGGTGCTGTGGTTAGCCTCTGATTGGTCCCCACAGATAGGTCCTGCCCCCTCCACATGTACAGTGTGCATAGCGTGCCCGTGCAGCGGCGCGCTCCCAGCCATGTCTTCCCCCCGGCCCGAACCACTAACACACGCGCTGGAGCCATTAGGCATACCCAGGTGTGATGCACGACCGGACTGGAGGGGAACACCGCACACACCGTGGGCGCACCGAGGCGGAGGACCCGGATCGAGCCAGGACAGGGGGTAAGCGCCTGACACTTGGTCTGGCCCACATACATGCCCTCAGAAATGACAAAAAGCTAATCATATTACTGAAAAAGCATTTACGATGAACAGGGTACTTGAAGCACCCAACCACATGCAACAGATGAAGTTCTTACTTCTGTCTGTTAGAAAGAGCAGGACTGACAGAAGGAAGAACAATTTCATGGTTGATGTGAAATTCCAAAACAACTTTGGGCAGAAAATCCATAGGCGTTTGCAAAACTACCTGATCTAGGTGAAATACCAGAAAAGGAGGCTTACAAGACAAAGCCTGAAGTTCAGCTAATTGACAACTAAACAGCCAGAAGGAAAGCAGTCTTAAGCATCAAGAAACGCAGGATAGCTGTTCAAAAGGAGGCTTCTGGGTCACTCCTAATACCAGGTTCAAATCCCACAAAGGAGTGGGATCCTGAAAGACAGAATAGGCATGAGCCTCCCCTTGGACAAAATATTTGAACATTTGGGAGCAAGGCAATATGCCTCTGGCAAAGAAAAGAAAGAGCAGAAATCTGAACGTCGATGAAAATAAGACCTTTCTGAATGCCTGCTTGAAGAAAAGCCAAAACTACTGAAAGCCAAGCTACATGTCGAACAGGGACCAAACCCTATGATAGGCTTTAGAAGAAACTGTCTTTCTAGCCTGAAGCATAGTAGAAATAATTCTGAAAATCCCTTTTTCTTCAGGATGATGGTGTCAAGAGCCTAATCATCAAAGCAAGCTTCTCCACTCAAGAGTGGCATAACTGACCCCAAATTAAGAGGTCTAGATGCAAGGGAAAAAGAATAAGGCTCCACCATGGACATATCATGAAGATCTGGAAACCAGGAACCTACAGGACCAGAACAGAGCAATTGGGATGACATGAGCTTGTTCCATCCTGATTTTCCTCAGCATCAGAGGTTCACGGTGCTTGGAGGAAACACATATACCAGGGAAAGGTCTTCGGAATGGCTACTGCATCCACTGAGAGCCCCATGAGGAACCTTGCTGTTCAGGCGAGAGGCCATGAGAGCCACCTTTGTGAGTTCCCAATGGTGGATGATCAAGTCAAATACACTTGGACTGAGCTCCCAATTTTCAGGATCCAGCAGATAGTGACTGAGGAAGTCTGCCACTACATTTTCCATTCTGGAATGTGAACTGTGGAGAGAGTCAAGAATGTGGGCCTCAGCCCACAAGAGGATCCGCTGAACCATGGTGCACACTGACCTACTGCTGGTCCCTCCTTGGTGGTAGATATACGCTATCACTGTTGCACTGTCTGACTGAATCCAAACTGAGCCTGAAGGGGTCATGATCAATGTCGCAGGTCAAGGTGGATCGTCCGAAGCTCCAGCACACCAATGACCAGGAGCCTCTTCTCCCGGGCCCAAAGGCCCTGGGTTGTCTGAGGGCCAGGAGCAACTCTCCAGACTAACAGACTGGCATCTGTGCTGACTATGACCCAGTCAGGAATGACAAACATATGACCCAGAGTTAGATAGGGCCACTTAAACCACCAGAGAAGATTATCCTGTGTCTTAAGTGACAGACACAGGATGGGATAGATGAAACTGGCACATGGACAAATTTCTGAGAATGTCCTGTTGCAGTTCCAGTGTTTTGAAATGAGCAAATGGAACTGCCTGCAGAGCAGAGACAAGGAAAACTATTACCTTCAGGTAATCCCCCTCACTATCTCCAACAGCCAGTATATTGCCTGAGACGCCTGAATTGACAAACACTGAATCTTGAAATCTGGAAGGAAAACCCTCCCTTGCAGGATATTGAATCTCATCAAGACAAAATGAAGGACCTGGGATGGGACCAGGGAAGATTTCTGGAAATGGAGTACCCAGCCACGATGTGGAGATCCAGTCACGAATCTGAATGCAATAGAAAATTACCTCTGAAGATGCCTTGAGTAAAAAAATTTGTCTAGGCAGGGACTCAAAGAGATCCCGAGTGTGCATGTGAGTAGCCAAGGTGGACATGATGTTTAAAGACCTTCAGGGTGGACGCTGGACCAAAAGGAGGGCAGTGAACCAAACAAAAAGACTGCACTGAAATACAACCCTCAGAAAGCCCTGATGATTCAGAAGGATTGGAAAGAGAACTGTGCCCGTACTACCTCATTAACCAAGACTAAGATTAAAACTGAGCCAGGTGTGGGTAAAGCGGAAGAGAGGAGGAATCTCTGCCTCAGTGTTCTTTTTACGTGCCCTGCCCTCCTGATGGAGGAAACTTTATGCCAATGGTTCTATATTCCACATTGTAACATATAGTTTTTGGTTTTATCCAAATAACTGGTTAGATTGTAGTACAGCAAACGAAGCTTAGCATGACAAGTCTATTTTAAAGAGATTGTGGCCTCATGAATTCAAGTTAAAACAACATGTGTGTGTATGTAAACAAACTTACCTTAAGAGACGATTCATGCCATACCGTGCTGCATAGTGTAGCGGGGTGTTATGTTGGTAAGGTTCCCCATATGATGTGTTTGGATCTAGGGATTCTTTCAGCTGGGGGTTGCTTTCATATATTTGATAGGCAAGGTTCTCGTCTCCATTTATTAATGCTTTGCGGAACTTGGTAGTGGCGTTTCCCATGGTGTCCTTAGACCAGACTTGCCCTTCTTCCTTCCTTTCAGCTTCTCACCTAGTCACCCACAGCATGCTGCAATCTCTGCAATAAGGGAAGAAATATTTTACTAGATCAAATCAAGCAAGTTAGCCTAGAACAAAAATGCATCACATTTGTCAAAGTCTGCTGCTGAGTTGATCTCAGGGCTAAGCAACATGAAAGGAGACTTATGAAACTTTAACCTGCCTTCTCAAGTGTAAAATCCATCTCTTTACAGAAATGGTGTTTCATAGATCAGTAACTTGGAAATAAAATACATGCAAATCAGATCAAAGCCACATCTTATACTTTTGCAAGCCTGTAGCGCATATGCTGAAAACATCCAGACGCCTTAAAGAAGGCATGCCAAACATGCGGCCCCTGCCTTCTAACTTGTGGCCCTCCATATGTGTAACCTGTCTAGCACTCATGTGTAAGAACCAATAAACCCATACAGTCTGCGTGTTTTCCTATCCAGATAAAATGTACAATCTTACATAGGTCTCGGAAAAAACGTATGGCTATCCCAGGTAATTTTTAATTCCCTTACTGAATTAGCTTCTACCACTCCCACATGGAGGCTGTTCCATGAATCACTATGGCAAGTATCGTTTGCTTTAAGCTTGGATACTAGAGCGATTTTACCACCACATTATATTCACAAAATGTAATACTGTAGATATTAAAAAAAATAAATTAACTGATGCAAGCCCAGTCTCTCAAAAGTTACCCCCTCCCTCCCCTGTCACAGACATCAGCTCTCTGGTGGACAGCATGAGATTCGGGTTGTGTGACCCAATAGCAGCTCTTCAGCAGAGCCAAAAGAGCGCTATCTAGAAAGAAATACTTCATTGGAAAGGTCTAGAAAGTGTACCTGGTTTACAAGCACACATTGTAGACCGTTCCAATGAAGTATTTCTTTTTAGATAGAGCTATTTGGTCCCAGGACCAGGATCTCATGCTGTCAGATAGAGGCTGACGTCTATGAAAGGGGTGGGAGGGGGGAACTTTAGAAGCTTATATCTCTCAAACTATACATGTTTGAGAGATAGGACTTACATTAATTTATTTTTTCATATCTACAATATTACATTTTGTTAATATCAGCCATTACTATCCCTTTAAATGTTAAATTGATTATAGGCTGTCGTCTACATGCTGACATTGTGTATTTATAGGAATCCATGTTCTTCCTTAGAAGTGCAGAGCTAAGTCTGTTATGTGAGGTTCAGTGCTGGCACCACACTGTACTATAGACAATTAGTAATAGTGAGGATGACGTACAGAGTAAAAGTGGTACAATTCAAACTAAATGTCATTGGGTACAAATTAAAATTCCTAAAATCCATATTGATTTCAGTGTTTTAAACACCCTAAATGCAAGCCAGGTCTCCAACACTTGACTTCACAATGAACATCACCCACTCCATAGGGGAGAATGAAACATTGCCAACATTCCCACTTACTTAAATGAGACGTTTAACCCCTTGAATGCTAGTGGTCTCCAACACATTGAGAAGTAATGCACTGGAGACCTCGCTAGTATTCAAGGAGTTAAATTCCCCATTTAACCCTTTGAGCGCCATGGAGGTATCCAATGCAATGCGTTGGATACGTCCCTGACACTCAAAGGGTTAAGTCATTGAGGATTTTTAGTTGTTCCCTATGGTGCAGTTGGTTGCTCCAGAACTGTACCACTTTTACTTATAGGGATAATAATACTTAAAATGTTAAGCAGATTAATATGTTGTGGGGTTTATCACCCAGAGTAAATTAAGGGAACTCCCACTGCTGAAAGGTGTTTTATTCAAAAGTTACTGCAGCTCAAACTAGAATTTTTAGGTGCATTATCACAGTGACCTGAAATTGTACAGTGGAGCTGTTGCTACACCATCCTATGGAGATTTATGTTCAGTTGACCAAAGCTGTCCATAGTATAGTGTAGCAACAGCGCCACTGTATAATTTCAGGCCACTGAGATACTGCACCTAAAAATTTCAAGTTTGAGCTGCAATAACTTTTGAATAAAACACCTTTCAGCAGTGGGAATACCCTTCTTTTACTCAGGAGGATAAACCCCACAGTATATATTTTATACATATTAAGTATCACTATCACTAGTGTGTAAGAGTCAATGTCATTTGTCTGTACAGTGGAAAAGTATCCCTGGAAATGTTTTTAGAAATGTTGGCAAGTATGAAACAGGACAGAAAATATGACAGCAAATGGGCAGCCCGCAAGGTGGCACAAAAGACTGGAGAAATGGAGCCCTTTCCTGCTGCCAACTCATCAAGGTTTCACCCTGGCAGGGAAGCAGGCAGATGTCTTATGGCGCCAGCAGGGTTAGGGAGCATATTGTGGTGTACTCCAGCAGGCAGCAACACACAAAGAAAAACATGTAGAACACACACACACACACAACCTGTAATAAGAGTCCCAGGGTCCTTCCAAAGGGTGGAGAAACGGCAGCTGGTGGAACAGTTCTTAGAACTAGATGCAAGCTGGCAACTAACAGATTGGGGACATGTTCAGCCAACTGGCAAATCTGGAGCATACCAACTGCACTGTTGGGAAGTGTAAAGGTCCATTGTTTTAACACTTTGATTGCCAGAGTGGTACGCAATGCATTGCATTTCGTACCACCCTGGCACTCAAATGGTTAAAAGGGGTGCATGTTTTATAGATGGATACGAAACACCCCAAAGTTTATGACGCAGATGTAAACTTAAGGAGCACAGGTTCCCTACTTCATACAGCCACCTGAGCAAATCTTATATTCTTTTTAACCTTTGAGTAGCAGAGGGATACACAACTCATTGTAGAGCGCTGCACTATGTACCCCTCTGCCACTCAAGGGGTTAAGACATTAGATCAGAAAAAAGAAAATTAAATAAATAAATAAAAAAATTAACCCTCTGAGTGCAATGTGTTGTGTATCCCTCTGGCACTCAAAGGGTTAAGGGTTTTATACATAGGTGAAGGGAGGAGCAATTTTGGGACAAACCAACTGCACTATGGAAGAGAAATAAAAATGTCCACTGATTGTAAACGGAGCTTTCAACCTTTAGAACTGAAGGGGTTAAAAGCTCCATTTAAATCGGTGGAGATTTGAGGATTTTTTTAAATATATTCTCTATGAAGCAGTTGATTAGCCCCACAATGACACCTCTTTATTTTCCTCAGTCTGGCCTATTGTGAAGGTATGTGTGCACCAGACCATGGGGCACAGGGATCACTCTTTTGCTAGCACCAACACTCATTTTTGTCCTCAGCAGTATTAATAAAGTTTAGGATTCACAGGAACAATAATGACTACCGAACCTAAAGGGCATTTTGCACTCAATACAAAAGTTCAGAACAAGGAGCATAACTCAAAATGAGACAGAGAAAGGCTTCTGGGTCAAAAAAAAAAATTCCCATTGATTTAACCCCTTAAGGACCATGTGCCATGCTATGACCGTCTCACAGTTTTCCCTTAAGAACCGGTGAAGGTCATAGCATGTCACGTATATTTTACTTAGAGAGCTCTTCCGGGACCACTGTAAGGAAAAATCGGGACTGAAATTGACCGCTTCAAGACTGGAGCAGTCTCTCTCAGTCCCCAATGGGGTGGGATGGTACGAGTCACAGGTCACATGTACCGCCGCATCGGAAAGACCAAAGTGATCCTTAAGGGAAGATTGCTTCCCAGTACCCTGGTCGTTAAGGGATTAAAAAGGGTATTTTAACCCCTTGAATGCTAGATAGGTCTTCACAACGCAATGAATACTCTAGCATTCTAGGAGTTAAAGGGATAGTAACATAGTAATTTAGGTTGAAAAAAGACTTGCGTCCATCTAGTTCAACCCTTTTCCTATTCCTGTTTACCATCGTTGATCCAAAAGAAGAGATTTCTCCCTGGATCAACAAGCCCTAACTAAATATTAATCCCAATACTAACGTACATAGCCCTCTATGTTATGCTCTTTTAAATAAGTATCCAGGCCCCTTTTAAAGGCATCTAATGCATTTGATAGCACCACCTCCTCTTTATTGTCCTTACTGTAAAGAAACCCTTCCGCTGTTGTAGATTAAATCTCCTTTCCTCAAGTCTAAGCGGGTGGCCCCTTGTCCTGTTCTGTTAATGAACAGGTCTTTGGCGAGCCCTTTATATGGGCCTTGAACATATTTATATAGTGTTATCATATCCCCTCTAAGACGCCTGCCTGTCAGTCCCGAAATGTAAAAAAAATATGTTATAGGGTATATCTCACCCACTGTTGAAAGGTGTTTTATTCAAAAGTTATTACAGCTAAAAATGTATTTTTTAGGTGCAATATCTCAGCTGCCTGAAATTGTACAGTGGCGCTGTTGTTACACCATCCTATGGAGAGCTCCCAACATCACAACTGTACAGTTTCAGGCCACTGTGATACTGCACCTATAAAATTCAGTTTTGAGCCCAGCAGTGGGAGTACCCTTGTTTTACTCAGGAGAATAACCCCTACAATATATATATATATATATATATATATATATATATATATATATATATATATTTTATTTTACATTTTAAAGTATTCCTTTAAAACAAATTAAACGTCTTTACCTTTCTCATGGTTCCCATTGCAGCCACAAATTCATCACAGACAATGTAATTAACCCTTTGGGAGGCAGAGTATACCAAGGAGAAGTAGAGTGACACCGTGGCAAAGCAGCTGGACCACAGGGAACCAATAAATGTCACTGATTCAAATGGTGCTTTTAACCCATTGAATGCTACAGATGTTTTGGAGACCTCGCTAATTTCCCCATTTAAATCAAAGGGAATCTGAGAGGTTTTTATTGGTTATCTATGATGGTTTGCACCACTTTCTTAGTAAATGAGCCAAACTGACTGTGACCAGCAGGTTAATACTGTGATTCTCAGCTCCAGTCCCTGGGTCTCACCAACATATCCAGTTTTAGGCCATCCCTACTAAAACATGTAAACCAATCACAAGGACTGATCCACTGATTCATACCTCCCAAGTGTCACTCTTTAGGAGGGACAGTTCCTCTTTGACACTCAAATCCCTCTGTCCCTCTTTCCCACCTTGATGTTTCTCTTTTTAGAAGAAGATCAGACTGTGTGGTGTGTATATAAATGTATCACATTGCTCCACAGCAATAAAACTCACATTAATGTCTGTTTAAACTTAAAGTGGAACTACCACCCATGAATAAATCTGGCCCAAATAAATACCCATCTGGCGATTAACTGCTCAATAGCGCTAGTCACCAGAAATATTACCTGGTGTTTGAGAATTGTACGATGTTCCCAGACTGGCAGGCAGGAAACAGCGCAGGCGCGCAGAGGTCATTATGGGAAAATGTCTGCGCTGTTTCCTGCCTGTCAGTCCCAGCCTGCTGTAGGAGGCGTTGCTTGGAGCCGTTCGGTTCCAAAAGGTACTGACAGCACAGGAGTCACTATGGAAAGATGTCTGCGCTGTTTCCTGCTTGTCAGTCCGGGAACAGTGTACATTTCTCAAACACCAGGCATTCATTCATGGGTGGCAGTAATGCTTTAAGTATATTTGTTGATACATTAGAGAGAGCGAGAGAGAGAGTGTGAGTGTGTGTGTACACAAAATGGTGCAAATAGGTAATAAATTCTTGTTAAAATGCACGCACCAACAACACCACCAAAATAACACAAGTGTCCCTCTTTGGCCATTTGAAATGTTGGGCGGTTTGCAGATTACCCACATTTCATCAAGCAGAGACATGCTGAGAACGTAACTTGTTAAAAAAAAAAAAACCCTATGGACCTATGTTAAGAAACTGTGTTAACCCTTTGAGTGCCAGAGGGGAAAGCAAGCCTTTTGTTTTTATAATGTACTCATCGGGTTAAACCTTACATACCAGACTTTGACTATAAAATGGAAAAATGTTAAAATTACATACTTGGGTTTTAAAGCTTACTATAGATTAGAGGCTTGGGAAAACTCAAACCATCAGAACACTCCCACTCCATTACTTATCCTCATGAATGCTAGGCAAGTCTCCAGCGCATTGTAGTAAATTGGAGAAATATCTTGCATACAACAGGTTAAATGAAGCCATCCAAGGGGAAATCCATGGAATAAAAACCCAACAAGGGAAGACAGAACCAGTTATTCAGACAATTTAATAAAAACACCCTTGTACAACAAGCTGGTAATGACACAGCTCCCAATCATTCTGAGCCACCACCCATAAACTGGAACAGCACACAGATTTTTTAAATAGGAGGTTAAAGAGAGTTTATTTAAAGAAGCAACAAAGACTTGCACTATGCCATATATTCTGAATCATTTTAACTCGTTATTGCTCATTTACAAAGACTCATTAAATGGACATCATCAGCTATGTTTTTCATATATATATATTTTTTTTTTTAATATGTTGGTTTCCTTAAAAAATACACACACGTTGATAAGTAATGCACTGTGCACCCTTCTGGCACTCAAAGGGTTAAACAAAGCTTTTTTTTCTTTTTTTTTCTTCTCCTCCTCTCTCTCGTTATACTAGGAAGGTGGAGGGGAATTCTCTATAAGGGGTGTAACAGATTTGGGTCCCTTGCTTTCTGTACCTAGACAGACCACCTATACACCTCACTGGCAAGGCCCAAGAAGGTTCAAAACATAAATCTGAAGTTTGCTGGTATTCTCATGTAGAGGGTAATTATCCTGCACTGTTGGGCTGGTCTGTGGGTGGAGCCAGCTTGATATACAAATGAGGTTCCCTTTTTGAGCTAAGCAGGCATATTCCTAAACATAATTAGTTGAAGAACAAGTGAATGCCGAGCTCTTGTGTGCTCTCCATGAACATTCACTTCTTTGATCCTCTTTATTGTCTATATGACAAATTCAGATACAATCCCGCTAATGCTTCTGTCATTCCCCATCCTATGTGGCAGCCAAACTTCCATGTTTCTCTGCATAGAGAAGCGTGTAGCCACCTATTAGCCAAAGGCTCAACACTCTCAGAGCACAGGAAAATAAATAAATTAATAAATAACTTGACATTTGGACACCATGGGAGGAGATGCACTAAAAGGTGGATAAGGGACCAGGATGGAGATATTGTGTGTATTTATGTTCATGTTATATTGACAGTATACACCATCATATCCCTGTGAAACCGCCGCCAATCTCCCACACTCTGCCAACATCTCAATGAATCAACCATGCCTTCAACAGGTTTACTATTTTGCACTCACTAAACCGACAATTGCTCATTTACATATGGGAATGCAAGTTAATAAGCCATTTTCGTATTCATGTGATTGTGTTAATGTTGCACATCAACACGTGTACTAGGCTATGATAAAAGCCTTTGCTGTCGGAGTTCAAAGTCCTGATGTTGCCAGCCTAAGGCTGGCAAAGTTGACATCCTCTTAAAAGTTCACTATGGAGCAAAGGACAGTTTCCTCCCTCTACTGGAGAGCAGACACAGCAGTTGCCCTCCTTTAACCCTTTCAATGTCATTTGGATGCAGACACTGATTCTTGTACCACTCTCTTGCCCTTCTGCAAACTAACTGCCTTCTTGTACAACCAAATATTTTAAATTTTGACTCTTCAGCCCAGAGCACCTGCTGCCATTTTTCTGCTCCCCAGTTCCTGTGTTTTCATGCATAGTTGAGTCGACTAGCCTTTTTTCCATGTCGGAGGTATGGCTTTTTGGCCGCAAGTCTTCCATGAAGACCACTTCTGACCAGACTTCTCCAAACAGTAGATAGGTATCCCAGGATCCCACTGTTTTCTGTGAATTATGAGCTGATGGCACTGCTGGACATCTTCCAACTGTGAAGGGAAGTAAGTATGATGTGTCCTTCATCTGCTGCACTGTTTCCTTGGCCGACCACTGCATCTACAGTTTTCAACGATGCCTGTTTCTTTGTGTTTCTTCAAGAGAGTTTGGACAGCACATCTGGAAACCCCTGTCTGCTTTGACATACCTTGCTGATGCAGTATAAGTACCTTGTGTCTTGTTGCTGTGCTCAGTCTTGCCATGGTGTATGACTTTTGACATTAAACTGTCTTCAGCAACCTCAACTTGTTAGCTGAATTTGGCTGTTGCTCACCCAGTTTTATTCCTGTTTCTGTATCAGTTAACGATTGTGTTTCAACCCACATATGAAATTGATGATCACTAGCACCTGTTTGGTATAACTGCTTAATCATACACCTGACTATATGCATACAAAGTCCCTGACTTTGTGCAAATGTACCTAGAACTGATGTTTTGAAGGTAAAGGGTGGTCACACCAAATATTGATTTGATTTAGATTTTTCTTCTATTCATTCACTTTGTATTTTGTTAATTGATAAAAATAAACTATTAACATGTCTATTTTTGAAAGCATTCTTTATTTACAACATTTTTCACACCTACCTAAGACTTTTGCACAGTACTGTGTATATATCTTTCCAAGGATTTAAGCCTAAATGAAAAAGTGAACTTAAACCCTTTGAGTGCCAGAGAGAGGTATCCTACACATTACGTTTCAAAGCGTTGGATACTCTCTGCCACTCAGATTGTTAATACAAAGAAGAACGTTAACAGACATATAACCCTCAGAGTGCTAGGGAGTCATCAACACATTTCTTTGCAATACTTGCACAACCCCTTGATACTCAAAGGGAGAGAAGCACTAAGGTGTGATAAAGAGGTGATAAAGCAAAGATGACTTATCCAGTGATAACAATTATCCATGTTTTGTGTTACTCAATGGAGCCTATGTACAAAGATAACTACAGCTAGAGAAATCTTCGTGCATTGCTCCTTAGAATAACATAGGATTTGAAGAGTTTAGAACAGTGACCAATCCATCTTCACTTTATCACATCTTAGTGCATCTCCCCTGAAATGTTAAATTTAGCTAAAAAAAAAATAAATAAATTGGAATGAAGTTCACGTCACTGCTGCAGATTGGGGAATGCAGACAGGATAATTCACACCATATTACACCAGACACAGCTCTATCCAGACGGCTGGTTAGCATTGCAACTACCTACTCATTTCCAAATATCAATGTCTATTTTGAACAGAAAGCGTCACAGAACTCAGTGGCTATTTGAAGCTGCGTTTTATCAGCATAGCAACTAGCAGATGTTCTCTCCGTGCTTTTGTTCCATACTGGAATTAGAGGGATAAAACAAGCCCGGTGAGGTATATTTACACATGCAAGTTGTCACCTCAAAGACAGCAATCAGCCACTTAATTTAGTGGTTCTATACCTTGTTTTGCTAAAAGCACCCCATCACACAATCTGGAATGTTTTAACCATGATTTAACGACATGAAATTTGAGCCATTCTGAGGAAACCTGTGTGTGTGTATTATACAAATCTATGTGTGCATGTGATTGTGTGTGTGTATGTATGTGTGTATGTGTGCGTGCGATCGTGTGTGTGCATGCGTGTGAATATGTGCATGCGATTGTGTGTGTGTGCGCGTGTGTATATGTATGTATGTATGTATGTATGCATATGTGTGCGTGTGATTAGGTGTGCATATATATGTGTGACTGTGTGCGTATATGTATGTATAGGTATGCGTGTGTGTGTGTGTGCTCATATGTGATTGTATGTATGTGTGTAAATGTGTGTGTGTGATTGTGTGTGTGTATATGTGTAGGAGTATATTTGTGCGTGTGTTTGCGTCTTTTAACCTTGTCAATGCTAAAAAGGTCTCTAACACATTACTTTGCTATGTGGCATTGAAACACCTTTCAGAATCACCTATCCTATGCACAAAAAAAAAAAAAAAAAAAAAGCAAAGTGATTGTGGGGAGAGCCCAGCTGTACTACA
Organism: Rhinophrynus dorsalis; assembly: GCA_037306005.1. Lineage (NCBI taxonomy): Eukaryota > Metazoa > Chordata > Amphibia > Anura > Rhinophrynidae > Rhinophrynus > Rhinophrynus dorsalis. Next base: position 414,433,091 of record CM074723.1, read on the forward strand.
GAAGACAAAACTTCCCACTAATTCAGCTGGACTTTCAACCCTCTCTAGCATTCAAGTATTGAAAAGAGCATATTTAACACATCAACTGGATTTTTTATTTAACTGCAGTTTGTTTGCACTGAAATTTCTCTACTTTGCCTTTATATACAAAACCCTAAATATTTTATATTATTAGCTTTGTCATTTATGCCATATTCTGGTAGTAGAGTGACCATGACCATAATATTAAGAAACACTTTTATTTCTACAGGTCCATTTGTTTAAAGGGACTTTAAAAGGTATATAGGAAGTGGCCTTGTAACTGAAAGAGGTTGACTAACAGGTATCTGAAAGGAGTTCCCATAACTTAATACTCCCCCTTTCACTCACAGATTGCCCTGCAGATTTCTATCTGTAATCTGCAGGGCTGGGTGTTGTCTGCATCTCTCTTGCCGCTTCTGGGAGCCTTCTATCCTCGCTACAGAAACCCATTGTTGGCGGATACACTGACATAGGGCTTCTATGGAGAGGCTAGTAATGTTGCTTCTTCACCTATGTCACCCAGTAATACAGATCACACAGGTCTACAGTACAACTGATAAGGGAAAGGTCGAGGATCCCAAAGCTTTTAAAGGGATAGTAATACTTAAAATGTAAAAAAATATATGTTGTACGGTTTATCCTCCTGAGTAAAACAAGGTGAATATCACTGCTGAAAGGAGTTTTAGTCAAGAGTTATTAGAGCTAAACCTTGAATATTTTAGGTGCAGTATCACAACGGCCTGAAATTGCACAGTAGCGCTGTTGCTACACCATCCTATGGTCAACTGATCAGAGCTGTCCATAAATCTCCATAGGATTGTGTAGCAACAGCGCCACTGTACAAATGCAGGCCACTGTGATGTTGTACCTAAAAAGTTCAGGTTTGAGTTGTAATAACTTTTGAATAAAACATCTCTCAGCAGTAGGGGTACCCTTTTATTCTCACTGGGTTAAACCTTACAACATATTTTGTTTTACATTTTAAGTATTACTATCCCTTTAAACATCCTCCTCCATTTCATTAAAGGTATAGTAATGTTTCATATTAAAATCAGCTCTAATTAATCATCATAGTATTTGGGCCTAGGAGAGTGTTATTTCAGTTCTGTCAGAGTTGTAGTTCGAGAGTAATTGAATGATAAAGTATCCCCCTCACACCCCATTTACTGGTGTAACACTGCTCATCTCAATGCAGCAGGGTGTGTCCAAGTGGATTGCAGAGAGGGACAATCTTCAATTAAGATAAGGGAAAAACCTGAAAAACCAGTCAACGGGGGCAGAGTTTTCATTGTTCTCACAGTAAGAAGATTGCCAATTGCTGTGAGCTGTCTGGTCTATGGACCAGATTACACATCTGAGGAGAGGTGGCTTACACTACGTAAAACGGGCGGAAGGGGGAAACTATCATTCAGTTACTCTTGAACCACAACTCTGACACTATTGAAATAACACTCTCTATGGCTCAGACTATGAAGATTAATTGGAGCTGCTGTTTTTGTGAATCATTCATTACTATCCTTTTAAATCTTCAAAGAAGAGGGGTTTGCTTGAAGCATTGTGTGAGCTCTCCTCTCACCCTTAAAGCGGAACTACCACCGCCACAATACTTACGCAGGTGGCGACTAGCTTTGTAATCATTATTTTACCTCTCAAATGTCCCCACAAGTTATCCTTGGGATGGTAATACTTCCAAATTACTAATCCCCATATTGTAGCTATGCTAAAAAAAAATTTATTGCCCCCAGTGTAATCTCTCAAACCCTTATGGTTTGAGAAATAATAGCGTGCAAAGTTCCCCCCTCCCTCCCCTTTCCCTGAAGTCAGCGTTCTAGCTGACTGCAGGGGAAGCTGTTGCACGACAGTCTTATTTGCATCAGATGGCTGTGCAGCAGAGCGGAGATCGCATTTATAAAAAATAATTTTTATGAGACTGTTTCAGTGAAAGAATTATTTTTTATAAATGCGATCTCGGCTCTGCTGCAGAGCCGCCTGATGCACATAAGACCGGATATCTCTGCAGTCATCTAGAACGCTGCCTTCAAGGAAAGGGGAGAGAGGGGGGAACTTTGCACGTTATTATCTCTCAAACCATAAGGGTTTAAGAGATGACACTGGGGGCAATAACTTACTTTTAAGCATAGCTAAAATATGGGGCTTAGTAATTTGGAAGTATTACTATCCTTTTAAGTTTCAGAGACCAAAAGCCAAGTATCACCGCGGACATCTTGAATGTGTGCCTGCAGTAACCTGGCTGTCAGTCTCGGAAGCTTAAGGATAACTTTATTTGTGGGTTAATCCTTTAAGTGCCAGAGATGTATTCAAAAAATGACTTTGCAATGCGGTGGATACCTCTCTGGCACACAAACTTAACCTTTTGCGTGCCAGAGAGGTACGCAACGCATTGCGACGTAATGTGTTGCGTACCCCTCTGGCACTCAAAGGGTTAATGTCCAAACCTCACACTAATTGCTGCAGATATAAAAATTATCACACATGCTGTTTGTTAATAAAAAGAGCGTCTCTGCTTCTACTTTCACAATTTTTAATAAATATTAAAAAAAATACAGAAATAGAACACACATTTCCATTTATTTTTACATACGACATTTCATGTGCTATATTATTTTCCAAGGAGACTATTTATAGCTACCCTTCCCCATATTGCCTGATAGATTTGAAGGAAGCTATATTTCAACAAATTTAGAAAGAAATTTAAGCTAGGTTTGAGAAAGAAGACCATTCTGGTATGTATTAGGTATGAGAAGCGGATTCAAGAAATCATGTCAATGCCATTTCTTGCACTTTCATCTGCTTACCTACACACACCCATTTCAATTAGTGACCCAGGCACTGCAGTGGGAGTACAGAGTGTTAAAGCGGAACTACTACCCCTGTTCAAATTTGGCCCAAATAAATACCCAAATAAATACCCATCTGCTCAATAGCGCTAGTTGCCAGAATCATTACCTGGTTATTGAGAATTAACCCTTTAAGGACCGTGAAAATCCGAGACTTTTTGACTATGTCTTTGTTCAACAGTGTTTTCACTCTAAGTACTTTATTTTATCCATGAAAATTATATACCGTTTTTTTACGCACCAATAGGGCTTTCTTTTGATACCACACTTATATGGCTAGCCCACCATTTATTTTAGTAAAATTAAAGAAAACTGTAAAAAAAAAAAAAAAAAAAAAAAAATGTAAAAGATAACTTTTTTTTTCTCTTGGGATCATTTGGGTGCAGTGGGTTAAATTTTTATGGAGACTGCATGAAAGGTATGACCGGTCAGTCATACCTACAAAATGGGCAGTTTTAAGTGGGCACTTTACCCTGAGTGTAAAAATCCCCATGTCCCTTTTCCCCCATCCCATTTTCCCACTTTTTTTAATTGATTAATTTGGCAGTGTGTATAAATGTATTACATAGCTCCACAACATTCACACTTCAAATTTTGGTAACTGACATGTATTTAAAAAAAAAAAAAAAAAAAAAAAAAAAAAAAAAAAAAAGTTGATTTTACCTGCATCCAGCCAGCCTCCAGCACAGCAATGAAGGGGTTAATACCCTCAGCTGCAGCATTTTTTTTTTAACCACTAGGTGTCTCCTCTCTGCTTCTCTGTACAATACTTTGATCGTAAGGGACAGACAGGCAGAGTTGAGACACAGAGGCAGTACTGCCTCTTTCATTCACAATGCCGGTACACATGACCCGGCCCAAGTGAACGTGGCTGAGACTGAACGCTCCAGCACCGGAGCGCTCAGTCTCAGCCTGGAATTAATGATAGCAGCATGCATGGAGGTGCACTGCTATCATTTAACCCATGACGGTCCAGGACAGTCATGGGTCCTTAAGGCAAAACAACCCATGACGGTCCTGGACCCTCATAGGTCATTAAGGGGTTAAACATTGTTCCTGGACTGACAGGCAGGAAAGAGGGCAGACATCTTTCCACAGTGACATCTGCACGCCTGTGCTGTCAATCCCAGCCTACATAGGAGGCTTTGCTAGGAGCCGTTCAGCTCCAAAAGGGACCGACAGCACAGGCGCGCAGACGTCACTATGGAAAGATGTTTGCTGTGTTTCCTGTCTGTCAGTCCAGGAACAATGTTTAATTATCAGTAGCCAGGTAATAATTCTGGTGACTTGCGCTATTGATCAGCTAGTCGCCAGATGGGTATTTATTTGGGCCAAATTTGAAAAGGGGTGGTAGTTCCGCTTTAAACCAACTAGCATTGCTGAGCCTTGGTAGTGTTGCTCAGTATATGAAAGGGGTGAATTTGATGTATTAAGGCCCTTGCCCAAAATAATTTTTGGACACCAATTCACTGTACATGATTGAAAAACCTTAAATATTTTCTATTTTCAGCATGCAGTGGACCCCCAAGCTGGATTTGCATCTGTAGCACCAGTCGTAGTTATTGTTATATGACTCTTCAATGCTGAATATCCACTTTTTCTGCCTCCTTGTCAAATGAAGGACCTATCCTGTTTAAATGACTACCTTTTCTGTCTGCCACCTGCCTCAACCACTGCTGGTTAAAAGACTGCTGCTACTGTCAGCTTACACCCTCCACCATGGCTTGTTAAGATTACCGCTATTGTCTTACACTTTCCTTGACTACTGCCTGTTAAACAACCATCACTACTAACTGTTGTCTACCATGACCACAGCTTGTTAGGTGGCCACAGCTTCTGTTTGACAAAAGCCTCTTCAACCCCAGCCTCTTTACTCGACTACATCTGTTCTCTGTGAGTACTGATTTTTGACCGTTTGCAGTCGACTAAACACAAACGACCGAAAGGTTGATTAAGTGCCACTGGGCTAATCTCTGTTCATTGTAATATTATCACTTAGTCAACTCTGATTGCTAGTTACACTTGCATAATTGTTTTTTCTATACCTTGCTGTTAGCATGCAGTGCAGGACAAGATATTGGATACGGTTACAGTCCTGACACTTGTTAATTCATACTGGCTTATAAGTAGAGGCTACTAATCTCTTTGATCTCTTTCAGTCAGTCTAGTACTCCAGTCCTATTTCCTGTAATCCACTCATCACCTTCAAGCTACATCATCTGTTCCCAGCACAGAACTCAGATGAATTCAAAGCATCACCTGCTCTGCAGATCCACTTCCCTTGACTAGCCAGTCAGTGTGACATTAGGTGTCTCAGTGAGTGAATGGGTAATCTGCCTGTACAAAAAACAGGATATGCTTAACTCTGAGTGCCAGAGGGTCGTTCAGCGCATTGTGCAATTAATTGAGGAGAATATAGATAAATATATATGGAAATGGTTAGATGTCTTGACAGAACATATAATGTGTAATGTATGCGCTGTATTTCAGAGGTCTGGGGGAAGCAATTTTCCTTTGTCTTGCTCACTTCCTGCTGTGCTTTACACAGAGGAGAAACTTCCTCCTGAGCAGGAAGTGAGAAGCGCACTTTGCTTCTTCCAACCTGCTGCAAAATAGCATAGGCAATATCATGTCTTAAGTTTATCAAAGTATGGAAACTTTTACATATACATTTGTAAAATCTTATCATCATCTGATGATGATGAGGGCCCTAGGGAACAAATAAAACATTCCAAATTTCACGTTGATTTAAATGTGGCTTTTAATCCCTTGAATGATTCAGAGGTATCCAAATCATTGAGAAGCTATGTATCTGAGACTTCTTTACTCATCAAGAGGCTAAGAGCCAAATCTAAATGAAAGGACATTTTTAGTTGTCCCCTAGGGTGACATTTTCAAATGACAAGACTGAACATATCAACTCTTTCAGAGTTTGAAGGATTTACAAACACTATTAAGCATGAATTGTCCACCAGTAACCAATTAGTGTTCTGCTGGGATATTGCAATCTACCTATTGGGCACCCTAGCACTAGAGGAGCAACTGCCCATTGACTGCTGTGACAGAAAGTGATATCTGTGCTGGGCTACAAGAAAATGGCCTATGCACAGTTCTAACATCAGAGGGAGAATTAATTCCTTCTTCCAAAGAAGAGATGGAGACCTATTTTCGTGTAGCACTAGGATTGGGGTTTGACATCCAATTTCTGGAAGCCAAGTACATTACTCTCTTTCTGTGAAAGAAGTCAATGGGTCACTCTCTATCTCCATCTAGTATTTAGAGATCTTTGGGGATATGAAGAAAGCACTGGACGTGCACTGACATCTGGTGATCTCATGAGGCCCCAACAGGTAGCCACACTAGAGCCAAGGAAAATGAATATTTTGCTTTTGTCCCAGAAGTGTCCCTTAATGGCACAAAGCAAAAAGGAGCCAACCAAATTATGACATTACAAAGCAGGGAGGCATTCAATGGTCACCTGTCAGGAATCCCGCTGCTTTAACAATTGGAATACCAGGAGAATGTATCATTGCCTCACAAATGTGTTACACATTCCTTTGGCACTCTAATAGATGCAAAACATTATGGAAAATAGTTTCATAGTGAAAGAGAAACCCTAGGCAGTAGCAAAACAAAACCCAATACACTGAACATAACATTAACACACATTCACTTACCTGATTTACTTCTGCCAAGTCAAATTCATGTAAATATTCACATGCTCTGCTCTCTTCATATTCCCTTTGTGTTGCTAAACAGAGCAGGCCCAGCCCAGAACTTTCATCATTGCAATTTTTCTTTTTAATCATCATTATGTTTTTTTTTTAAGACTAATGTTCCATATCACTATTTACTTGTATAAGAAAGAGGTGCAGCATCATACACATCCCACAGGCTGGGGGACTTGGATCTAATATTAAAGAAAATCTGTGATGGTCAACTGCTGGCCATCTGAGTATGACAAGACTTGTAGACAACAGCTGGAGAACCACTTGCCCAAGTCTCATTCTAGTCGGAGGTCCTAGAATGTCCTTCTATGGCAGGGCCTATCTTCTTAAGCCTTTGATTGTCATAGACGTATACACTCGTGTTGAAATGCGTTGGCTACATCTCTGGTGTTCAAATAGTTAAAAGAAAACAATAAATGGTTCTTAAGTTGTTCAACATTAGGACTTACTTATCTATACCTGACTGCCATTTGAGGAAAACCTTCTTAGATAAGTCTATTAACCCTTTGAGGACCAGAATGATACACAATGCAGTGCACACACCCCTGGGTCTTAATGAATTAAAGGAGCAGTAAGAAAAAAATATATCAAAACTTTACTGAAAGATCAACATTTCAGTCTCAATAAGAGACCTTCCTCATGGACTGTTGAAACCGAAATGTCTATCTTTCAATAAAGTTTTGATATATTTTTTAAATCCTGAGAGTGCGTTCCCCGTTACTATATCTGATTAGCACCCAGGTTTGGAACTTGATATGCGAGTCCGCCCATTGGGCTTTGTATTTTTTATTTATAATATATTTTTATTATACATAATATTGTTGGAGTTTTCCTGTTGTGTAAAAGAAGAGCAGTCTCACTGATGGGAAGATTTTCATTACATTTGAATTAATTTTTTTTACATTAAACTGCAGCCATCTACTGGGGTCACCAAATGGTGTTGTTCCTCTAACTTACGATGAAGAGCCATAGTCTATGACTTTAGCTCGTCCGCAGATATTATAATAATAATAATAATAATAATAATAAAAAGTAAATGGAGCTGATGTTTACCAGTGGCTGGTGAAGGGTTATGGGAGTTGTAGAACCAAACAATTGTAGGTCCAATAACTCAATACCCCAACTTAAACAATATTTATTTTTACCATGTGCAAGAAACTATAGTATCAAATGTTTGACAATTGCTTCTTAGAATGGCAACACATACATCCTGAGGACATCTCTTACATGCCTGATGAGCTTTCCTTACTCCAATTCCATACTATAGATAAATGAGCTATAATCTTAAACTGCTGGGTCACCATGGGAACTGCAGCTTGTTCTAGCCACGATTCAATATGAACGCCCAAGGGGCAGTTTATGCATGACAGTTCTAACAACAGATCTGTGAGATCTTGTTGGGAATTTCCAGTACAGTAATGAATCAAATACTGCCTGAGGGTCCATAAAGCAGGTATGTGTATTGTGCATAGAAAAGATAGTTCAGAGCTTATACCACACAAATACAAAGAATAGAACAGAACAGAGAGATAGATAGAATAGATAGCGAGGATAGATAGATAGACAGACAGACAGACAGACAAAGAGTCAGCTGGATGGAGGATGGAAGCACTAGTGGCATGGGAAATAACGACAGCAGCAATGCAATTCAAAGCTGACAGTCATGTAATGCAGGCTCTCATATACACAGTCCTTCCTTACATCTAACACAGAGACAGGGAACCAGATCATCCCAAACTCTGCATATATATGGCTATCATGTCCACCAAGGGGCAAAATGAGATTACACATACTAAATAGTGAATGGAAAAGCATAGTATCCCCTTGTATGCTAGGCAGGACTTCAATGACTTGGTTAGCAATGTGCTGGAGAGCTGTGGCACCCAAAGAGTTAAGATGGAACAGTGCAAATATAATGGTCCACCCTGAGGGAAAAGAAAGTGGGACTGAATAAGAGATATTAACTCCTCTTCCTACTGTGTCAGTGAACAGACTGGGAGAGGGCAAGAGAAGCCACTGAGGGCTATATATGGCCCCAAGCCACCTGTAGACCACCGCTGCTCTCACAGTACATGTTTTAATGCTATCTGTGCACAAGAAAACTAGTCTAAATAACTATAACCAATAACAATATCTGTACTCCTAAGAATATCTTTAAAAACCACCCTGTTTAGGGTACCAGACTGACTTAGTGGTGTTCCTGTCCATTGGTAGGCCACATGCAGCCATCACGGGCTTCTCATGTGGCCCCCAGTCTGTTCTCTGATACAGCAGGAAGAGGTGATAAAGAGAAATAACCTCATCACATATACATCCTGTTGTGCCCCCCCTAAAGCATGTGCATACCTCCCTTTATACTCACACTGCTCTACCTTAACCCATTGGATCTGCTGTATACCCCTCTATCATCCAAAAGTTTAATCTACTTTTTTCAACCCCTCTTTAGAGTTCTAACCATAAATGAATAGCCCTATGGTAGACATGGGGGTCACATATGTGGCTTTTAGAGTACATCTATGTGTCCGATTACGTCCTTGACCAATGTAGGAGGTAGAAACTGATCCCATCAGGACCAATATCACTACCTCGAAGGACTGGTGAAGAACCCCCTGCCATCTAAGCTGTACCTACAGTTGTTAAAAAACGACTTGTTACTTAAAACTAGTGCTGTATTTAGGATTTCTGCTGCCCTAAGCCTAACCCAATGTACATGCACCCTGCTATAACACTTTGCACACCCTCACTTTGTCCAACCCACTCTATAGGCCACACTCCTTTCATTAAAGACAAAAAGGCAGGAATATAAAATTGAAGGGGAAATTAAACACACACTAGCACAAAAAGAAGTGTAAGTGTTACTTGCACAAGAAGAGGTAGAAAGATTACACTGTTCAGAAACATACCTACACAATGACTCCCCCAGCCTTGTTCCACTGTCCCGCTGAACCTTACATACACTCTCGGGCTCCCCAGTCTTATTCGACGTTCGCCTACAAAATCCATTTCTCCACAGCCCGCAACCCTCACTCTTTCTGAATTCTCTCTCTCTTTCTCTCTCTCTCATATATCTGCAGAACCATCTTTGTGTTTTCAGTCTCCTCTGTTCATTTCACAGTCTCTTCACTATATCTCTCCACCACTGTTGGTGTGCTAGGCATCAGGAAAAGACTTTGTGAAACAGGGTGTTCATAGTTAAAATAATGTAGTTCTTGTCTCTGTGCTGGAGCTATGCTAGTTTTTAAATCAATGGAGAAGACAGAAAATATACAGAGAGGACTGCAAATATATGGGAGAAGTGGAATGTTAATAAAAAAAAAGGGTAAAGTTATTAACCCACATTGCTAAAGGTGTGTCCAGTGCATTGCGCTGGAATCCTCTTTGGCACTTGGTTAACAATTCAATAACAATGGCACTGAAACATTAAAGGGATAGTAATACTTGAAAATAAGTTTATTTTATATTGTAGCCCTTTAAAAAACATGAAAAATGATGTAAGTCTTATCTTCCAGACCTTTATGGTTTGGAAGATATTCAGAAGTAAAGTTTCCCCTGGAGTGATGTCATTGCTCCACCCTTCAGATCTGGGATCCGGTCACTTGACCAGCAGTGCCTCTACTGAAGTGCTGAGATCACCAACTTTAAAAAGAATTTCTTAATTGGAATGGTCTACAATGTGTGCTTTCAAGCCAGGCACACTTTGTAGATAGTTCCAATTAAGTAGTTCTTTTCAAAAGATCGTGATCTCGGCACTGCTAAAGAGCTGCCGGTTGCTCTGTGGACCGAATTCCAAATCTGTCCACTAGATGGCAGACTTGGCTGAAACAGCCAGGAAAACAGCATTTTACTATATTTTACATGTGAATATCTTCCAAACCATAAAGGTTTGGGAGATAAGACTTATATCATTTTTCATGTTTTTTAAAGGGCTACATTTTATAAAATAAACTTATTTTCAAGTATTACTATCCCTTTAAAGTCAGGTCAGCAAAGACATGGGACCAGAAAGGGGAGAGGGAGAGAGAGGGGGAGAATGTGATTTATGAAGAAAGATAATTTGCCTATGTGCACTTTTGGAAAGAGGTGCATTTCTATAGAAATCCTGGATAAAGGATACAAAGCCCATGTCGATGTGCTAGCTGCCCTAGGCCTACCTGGCCTAGGCCTCACTACGTCAATGCTTAGGGTAGTAATACACTGGCACTTTTTGCTATATACACAAAAAAATTTCACATAGAAAAAAAAGACTGTTTTGCTTCAAATAAACTGAAGCTTATTGGAAGAAATTTTGTTTTAAACATACATGTATGATCAAATCAGCTGTACTTTATATTCTGATTGAATTGGACTTTTTATTACATTGCACTTTTTATGATGCTCATATTTCTTTGTCAGATAAAAGAAAGACTTTCCTGTGTGACTGCACAGAATGACGTCTGAAAAGAGTCCAGAAATTCTTCTCATATTACTGAAAAAATATGTTTGTGCGCTAGTCCTGATTTTCTGTGCTCCCCTTAACAGTTTTCTTAAAGGGATAGTAATTACTTAATTATATAAAAAGGTGACATTTACTCACCGATATTTGTATTTCCTCTATGTCCTTCCACAGCATACTGTGGGCAATTGGCTCTGCCTCCCAGCTGGTAAGACCAATAAAAACTTTATAAATTGTACTCCAAACCTCCCCTCTGCATTTATACGTTTGTCCAAGCTGTAACGAGAAAAGAAGGTTAGAGAAGGATCATATGTACCATAACCAACCTATATACTGTACCTCATAGGCTGCAAAAGGAACTAGCAAAACTGGCAACGATACAACCATCTGCAGGGAAGGGTTGCCGTGAAAGGACACAGAGGAAATACAAATATCAGTGAGTAAATTTCACCTTTCCTCTGTGTCCGATCCATGGCATACTGTGGGACTTACCAAAGCAATACCCCAGGCAACCTAGGCAGGGTAGCAAAAATGGACTAGACAGGAATGGCTGCCTCCAGCACCTTCATGCCAAATTTGGCATCAGCGGAAGCCTGAAGGTCAAGTCTATAGTGTCTGATAAATGTCGAGACTGAGGACCAGGTGGCGGCCTTGCAGATCTCCTCAGGAGAAGCCACAGCCTTCTGTGCCCATGAAGTAGATATAGCCCTGGTTGAATGGGCTTTGATACCCTGAGGGGGTTCTAGCTCTGCTGAACTATAGGCAAGGTGCATGCAATCCCTGATCCACCAGGAAATTGAACGCTTGGAAGCAGCGAAACCTTTGAATTCCCCAAAATGATGCACAAAAAGGGTGTCAGTCTTTCAGATAATTTGTGCCCTTTTAAGATACACCTGGTACAAGGTCTCCAGATCTAAGTTGTTAAGTTGTTTTTCTAAATCCAAAGTAGGATTGGGACAGAACGAGGGGAGAACTATCTCCAGGTTAAACTGGGAAATAAACTTTGAGCGGAAGGTAGGACTTGGACGTAAGACCACCTTGTTTTTGTGAAAGATAAGATACGAAGGAATAGATACCAGGGCCTGAAGTTCACGGACTCTTCTAGTTGAAGCCACTGCAGTTAGCAACAGCGTCGTTGTGGTAAGGTGCTTCATGAAGATAGTGTCCAGAGGCTCAAAGAAAGGATGGGAAGAGAGCTGTTGAAGGACCAGATTGAGGTCCCATGGCAGAATAGTTTCCCTAATAGTTGGTTTAATTTTTGATATCTCCTGCATATACTTTTTCATAAGGAAATTTCCTGCAAATGGAGTAGCCATAACTGCCGAAGTTGCTGAAAGCTGAACCTTCAGCAAAGCAGGTTTCAAACCTTTTTCAAATCTGGACTGTAAAAAGTCTAGTACTCATGGGGGGTGATATAGAGGGTCTATCCAACCCCTGGGAGGTGCACCACTTATGGAAGATGGACCAAACTCGGTAATAAATCTTTTGTTGATGAAGGTCGCCTTCCTTGTAAAATAGTATTTATGACCTGATCTGATAAACCCTAAAGACTCAGATTCACGTTCAGCCTCCAGGCCTTGAGCTGAAAGAAAGCTGGGTTGGGATGGAGTATTGGCCCCTGAAACAACAAGTTTGGGATGTCCGTAAGAGGAGGTTGGATTGATAATTTTAGTAGCTCAGAATACCACATTTTTCGTGGCCAATCTGGGGCTATGAGAATAATGTTTACTTTGTCTCTTCTTATCTTTCGTAGAACCTCTGTCAGAAGAGGAATGGGAGGGAATATGTAAGCCAGTTGGAATTCCCATGGTATTCTTAGAGCATCCTGACCTCATGCCTGTGTCTTGAACCATCTTGAGAGGTACGCCTGGCATTGCCGGTTTTGGGCTGTGACCATGAGGTCTATGGATGGGGACCCTAGAAACGACACAATTGATCTGAAGACCTCCTTGATCTGAAGGCCTCCCCTGGATCCAATTTTTTTCGACTGAGGAAATCTGCTTGGACATTGAGCAACCCTGACAGGTATGATGCAGTCAATGCCAGTAGATGTTTCTCCACCCATAGCAGAATCCGGACTGTCAGCCTGTTGAGTTCAGCACTTCTTGCACCCCCTTGGTTTAGGAGATAATGTACTGCCGCTACATTGACCGAGTGGACCAGAACTGCTTGGACTACAAGTCTGGACTGGAAGTATCTGAGGAACTTCCAAACTGCTAGGAGCTCCAGGACATTTATGTGAAGACTGTTCTCTTGAGAGGACCAAGTGCCTTGTACTGTGTTCCTGTTCCAGATTCCTCCCTACCCCAATCTGCTGGCATGTGTCGTCAGGATCTGCCATGTTGGGTCGATGAAGGGGTGGCCCCTGGACTGATTCTTGCTTTGAACCCACCAGAAGAGCTCCTGTTTTTGGAGAGAGACTGGGATCCTCTGAACGAGGTTGAACAGATTTCGTAGAAAAAACTGAAGGATATTTTCCTGTGTTGACCTGCATGTGTCCTGGCCCATGGAATGAGCTGCTGAGCCGATGAGAGGTGACCCAGGAGCCTGGACAAGGTCTTTGCCGTGTGTACTGATCTATGAAGAAATGACTTCACCCCATCCTGTATTCGTCCCTGACGTTACCTAGACAGGGTCGCTATGTTGAGTTCTGTATTGAAGTTTACGCCCAAAAACAGAAGATCATGAGATGGATGAAGTACACTTTTTTCATCGTTTATGATCCATCCCAGAGTCTTCAACAGGTGAAGACAGATGTCCGTGCTTCTTTTTGCTTTTTGTTGAGATAAGGTACTATACATATCTGATGCGCTCTTCTCAACTCTGCCATGGCTACAGCCAAGATGTTTGTAAACAAACGAGGAGCTGACGCCAGTCCAAATGGTAGGACTCTGAACTGTTAGTGACAGTTGAAGATCTGAAATCTCAGGTACTGCCTGTGTGCCTGTCTGATCAGGATGTGATCATTGGCCTCCCTTAAATCTATGTGGGAGAGAAAGGACTCTGGAAAGGACTCTGGTTGAATCAGTTTCAATGCTGAGATTCCTGATTCCATCTTGAAATGTCATATCCTGAGGAACTGATTGAGATCCTTTAAGTCCAAAATCAGTCTCAATTCGTCATTCGGATTGGAGACTGAAAAAAGTGATGAATAGAATCCCCGGAATCTTTGATTCATTGGGACTTCTTCTATTACCTTGTTCCTCAGGAGTTCTTGTATGGATAGTTTCATCTGTCGCATCCTGATCTTGTTCCTGAATAGAGATGCACGGAATCAAGGATGTGGAGGGGCAGTTTGAAACTCCAAGACATACCCTTCCTTCATTGTATCCATCACCCACTTGTCTGGGTAGATCTTGTCCAATCTGCCACCAACTGGAAGTGAAGGAAGGGGGCCTGTGACTTCATTGGCTAAACTGCGTCTTGCGATGGAAAACCCTTGCGGTTTCCAAATTTGGATGTTGGAGCTCCACCTCTTCTTCTTTGATCATAACCTCGTCCGGGTCTATATCGTTTAGCGTCATGAAATGACTGTCGTCTGGCTTGACCGCTTCTGGATGGGGAGCCTCAGGACCTTGTTTCCTGGTGTAAGAAGGGTCTTTTTCCAGCAGATGACTGCTTGATGATCTCTTCAAGCTGATCCTAGAAGAGCTTTGCTCCCGTGAAAGGTAATGAGACCAATTGGTTCTTAAGACGCTGCATCAGCCTACCATGATTTAATCCAGAGAGCCCTACATGCTGTTACAGACAAAGAAGATTTTGCAAGGAGTCTAATATTGTCTAACGATGCGTCACACGAATGGTTTACATCATCTTTTATCACGCTCAGTTCTTTTAAAATCCTGGATCTGGAGACAGATGACTCCACCTTTTCCTCAAGTTCTGTAAGCCAGATACGTAAAGTGCAGAACACAGAGGCCATGGCAGTGGCCGTCTTTAAATTTTGGCCAATGGTAGCAAACTGTCTCTTGAATGCGCTGTCTGCTCTTTTTTCCCCATAGCGTCCCTTAAGGTTGTACCATCTTCGAGCAGAAGTGTTTTTCTCCTGGACGTCTGTGAGATTGCCACATCAATTTTGGCGAGGTGATCCAACCACTGGTGTCCTCCTCAGAAAAGGGATACATTCATTGAAAACATCTGGAGGTAGCACACCTTTTCTCTCCCTGTTTCCATTCCTGTTGAATAATTTTCTGTATGGAACGGTGTACAGGGATCTGAGGAGAGGTCTTTTTGTATCCAATGAAGGCTGTATCTATTATATTGAGATCCTTCAGGGTCTCCGTAAGACCAAGAGACTCTCTCATGCTTTTCACAAGGAAGTCCGTTTTGTCTAGAGGAAAACTGCCAGTTTCCTCAGATATCTCTCCCTCCTCCGCTGAGGAGGCAGCTGAATAAAGGTCAATAAAGCTTTCTTCTTCCTCTTGTGAACGTGATGGTGCCTCATCAGGATAAGATGCTCTAGCTCTCTTTCTGGAGGATTCTTGCATGGAGGTGAATGTCTCCTGCATGGAGGATTTCATCCAACTTAAGAAGTCTGAAAACGGAGCAGGTACATCACTACCTGTAGCATGTTTTAAGAAGTCAGTACAAATCTTTGCAGGATCATGGATAGGAATTTTCTGATCACAACCTGCGCAAGGTTTAGTTTTTGCTGCTGGTTTATCCTCCTTAGAGGGTTCTTTAGGTTTATCCCCTTTACTCTCTTTGGGATTAGACATAATACAGGTCAGCAGAACAAGCTTAGATAGCAACCTAACTGCTTCAACAATATCTAACTATACCAAACAGCGATAAGTAGTAGAATACTGCAGAATAAATATAATACAGTATTTACTCACAGTTACCCTGTGGGAACCGCCTGACAGTCAGGCTCTTATGTAGCATCTGCCTCCCTTGCACTGAAGACGCCGAGTAGCTTCTGCGTTCCATCAGTGGAATGCCGGCGAATCCCTTCCGGTTCCACTCGCTTCCTGTTACACAGCGTGGTTAGTTGCAAAGCAAACAGATGTAACACAGGGGAGACCAGCAAAGCAGAGCCTCCGGATCTTTTCCCCAGCCGCAGCTTGTAAAGCGGAGCCCAGGGACATAATGCAGCTGCGGATTAGGCAAGACTGCATACAAGGTAAAATAATAAATCAGCTGAATTTGTCTTGTGACTGGAAGAGAGGCAAATCGCCTCCGTCCTCCAGCTTGGGTATGACCAAATAACTGCAGAGGGGAGGTTTGGAGTACAATTTATAAAGTTTTTATTGGTCCTACCAGCTGGGAGGCGGAGTCAATTGCCCACAGTATGCCGTGGATCAGACAAAGAGGAAAGTAATATTGTAGAGCATAAAATAAATCGTTGATGCAATTCCCATCTCTCAAACTTTTATGGTTTGAGAGATAGAGCGTTCTAAAGTTCCCCCCTCCCTGATGTCAGCTGTAAAGTTGACAGAAGGAGATCCGTTTCAGCCATCACGAGGAGGAACTTCAGCAGGGCCGCAATAGTGCAATTTAAAGGGATAGTAATACTTACTTTTAACTGTATTGTATTTTGTAGGCATTAAAAAAACATGAAGAACGATATAAGTCTTATCTCTCAAACCTTTATGGTTTAAGAGATATTCACAAGCAAAGTTTCCCCCTCCCGCCTCTTTTTCCTAGTGTAAGCCATCTCTTCTCAGATGTGAATCTGGTTGTAAGACTAGACAGATAACAGCAGGGGACAATCTTCTTTGTATGAAAGGAATGAAAGCCCTTCCCCCCTTGAAAAGTTTTTCAGCTTTTTCCCTTATCTTAATTGAAGATTGTCCCTCTCTGCAGTCTACCTGGGCACCTCTCTTCTGATCTGGCTGAACAGGAGGGGGGGATACTTGGTGAATATCTCTTAAACCATAAAGGTTTGAGAGATAAGACTTATATCGTTCTTCATGTTTTTTTTAATGTCTACAAAATAAAATAAAGATAAAATGAAGTATTACTATCCCTTTAAAAAGGGGAGAAAAAAGAACAGGATGCGCCTCTTGTGTTGAATCAAACAAATCTATTAGACCTTCACCAATCACCCAAGCGAGTTATACTCACAAGACTAGATGCTGTTTGTTCACTTATGTGAGTAACAGCTGTAGCACTCAAGGGGATTATTAAGGCAGCCCCTAGAACAGCAACTCTGTGGTCCTTGAATGAACATAGGTCAGCTCCTTCCCAAAACGATAGACCATGTACATGCAAACAGAAAAGCAGGAAGGGCACCCTATAGTGTATTATTGTCTTTGGCAAGTAGTTTCATTCAACAATAATAAGAATGGGTACTCACAATTCTGGTGGTCAGTTCTAGATTGACTAACTCGTATTTGGAAAAATACCTGTCTCAAACCAGGAAACACTCGAATACAGGTAAATCAGCAAGGCTCCAGTATTAAACAATATAAGGTTTAATAAGAAATAAAAATATAATACATATCTATATGAATGATTTAAGATCCAAAATAAACCCAGTATAATTATTTGAACGTGTTTCGTGGCATTAAACACCACTTTATCAAAGATAAAATCTGAATCTGGGTGCGAAAAATGGAGCCAGCAAAAACGCCAATTTAAAATACTTATGTTGAAACCTCATTGGTCAAAGGAATAAGGCATAATACATGTATACAGTGAGGGAAAAAATTATTTGATCCCCTGCTGATTTTGTACGTTTGCCCACTAACAAAGAAATGATCAGTCTATAATTTTAATGGTAGGTTTATTTGAACAGTGAGACAGAATAACAAAAAATCCAGAAAAACGCATTTCAAAAAGTTGATTTGCATTTTACTGAGTGAAATAAGTATTTGACCCCTTTGCAAAACATGACTTAGTACTTGGTGGCAAAACCCTTCTTGGAAATCACAGAGGTCAGACGTTTCTTGTAGCTGGCCACCAGGTTTGCACACATCTCAGGAGGGATTTTGTCCCACTCCTCTTTGCAGATCCTCTCCAAGTCATTAAGGATTTGAGGCTGATGTTTGGCAACTTGAACCTTTAGCTCCCTCCACAGATTTTCTATGGGATTAAGGTCTGGAGACTGGCTAGGCCACTCCAGGACCTTAATGTGATTCTTCTTGAGACACTCCTTTGTTGCCTTGGCCGTGTGTTGTGGGTCGTTGTCATGCTGGAATACCCATCCAAGACCCATCTTCAATGCCCTGGCTGAGGGAAGGAGGTTCTCACCCAAGGTTTGATGGTACATGGCCCTGTTCATCGTCCCTTTGATGCGGTGAAGTTGTCCTGTCCCCTTAGCAGAAAAACACCCCCAAAGCATAATGTTTCCACCTCCATGTTTGACAGTGGGGATGGTGTTCTTGGGGTCATCGGCAGCATTCCTACTCCTCCAAACATGATGAGTTGAGTTGATGCCAAAGAACTCGATTTTGGTCTCATCTGAACACAACACTTTCACCCAGTTCTCCTCTGAATTATTCAGATGTTCACAGGCAAACATCAGACGCGCCTGTACATGTGCTTTCTTGAGCACGGGGACCTTGAGGGTGCTGCAGGATTTCAGTCCTTCACGGCATAGTGTGTTACCAATTGTTTTCTTGGTGACTATGGTCCCAGCTGCCTTGAGATCATTGACAAGATCCTCCCATGTAGTTCTGGGCTGATTCCTCACCGTTCTCAGGATCATTGAAACTCTGCAAGGTGAGATCTTGCATGGAGCCCCAGACCGAGGGAGATTGACAGTTATTTTGTGTTTCTTCCATTTGCGAATAATCGCACCAACTGTTGTCACCTTCTCACCAAGCTGCTTGGTGATGGTCTTGTAGCCCATTCCAGCCTTGTTTAGGTCTACAATCTTGTCCCTGACATCCCTGGACAGCTCTTTGGTCTTGGCCACGGTGGAGAGTTTGGTATCTGACTGATTGATTGCTTCTGTGGACAGGGGTCTTTTAAACAGATAAAATGAGATTAGAAGCACTCCCTTTAAGAGAGTGCTCCTAATCTCAGCTTGTTACCTGTATAAAAGACACCTGAGAGCCAGAAATCTTGCCGATTGATAGGGGGTCAACTACTTATTTCACTCAGTAAAATTCAAATCAATTTTATAACACTTTTTTGAAATGCGTTTTTCAGGATTTTTTTGTTGTTATTCTGTCTCTCACTGTTCAGATAAACCTACCATTAAAATTATAGACTGATCATTTCTTTGACAGTGGGCAAATGTAAAAAATCAGCAGGGGATCAAATAATTTTTTCCCTCACTGTAGTGCTATCGGTGATGGCTCTCAGAACGAGCCTCCAACATGTCATACACATTGGAAGATAATAATCCTCATGAACCAATCGTCTCACAGTAACTGTAGCAAAGTGTTCACTCCCTTTCATTGAGTGGCCACGCTGCTACAAATGGACAAGGTATTCTTGGTTTGTATTGTATAGGCTGCGATCTAAGCCACATGTATTGTCTGATGTGGCTTAGATCGCAACCTATCCAATACAAACCAAGAATACCTTGTCCGTTTGTAGCAGCGTGGCCACTCAGTGAAAGGGAGTGAACACATTGCTACAGTTACTGTGAGACGATTGGTTCATGAGGAGTATTATCTACCAATGTGTATGACATGTCGGAGGCTCGTTCTGAGAGCCATCACCGATAGGACTATACATGTATTATGCCTTATTTCTTTGACCAATGAGGTTTCAACATAAGGATTTTAAATCAGCGTTTTTGCTGGCTCCATTTTTCGTACCCCAGATTCAGATTTTAATTTTGATAAAGTGCTGTTTAATGCCACGAAACGTATTACAATAATTATACTGGGTCTATTTTGGATTTTATATCATATATTTTTTATGAGATTGATATAATTCATATAGAAATGTATTATATTTTTATTTCTTATTAAACCTTATATTGTTTAATGCTGGAGCCTTGCTGATTTACCTGTATTTGAGTGTTTCCCGGTTGGAGACGGGTATTTCTCCAAATGCGAGTTAGTCAATCTATAACTGGCCACCAGAATTGTGAGTACCCATTCTTATTATTGTTGAATGAGACTACTTGCCAAAGATGATAATACACTATAGGGCGCCCTTCCTGCTTTTCTGTTTGCATGTATATGGTCTAACGATTTAAAAATAAATACTTCTTTGGAACGGTCTAAAAAGTGCACTTGCAAACCAAGTACACTTTGTAGACCGTTCCAATGAAGTATTTCATTTTAAATTGCACTATTGCGGCTCTGCTGAAGAGCTGCCTGTCGTTCCCCGGACCAGGAACTCCTGCTGGGTTTGAGAGATGGGTATTACATTGATGGATTTCTTATTTTATGCTCTACAATATTACTTTTTATATAATTAAGACATTAAAATCTGCTACTATAAGCAATAGTAATGTATCCAAAGTAAAGCCTAGAAAACGGTTTATGTGCTGTTGGTTTGCCCCTAAATTGTTTCACTTTTTTTAAGTAAATCACAGTACTTATGTGTAATCTGGACAGATTCCAAGATATACATTAAACCATTTTCCCAATTAACCTTCTTATTCAACAAACACCACTATCAACATATAAACTTGTCCATATTACCCCTTTGCAATACATTAAGCATCATTAAGCTCCAGATAGAGACCCCTGCTAGAACCCCAGGAATCATTTTCCACTGTACATTAAGCGGCTATTTGAAAGGCCGCATCTCTGTAGAAATAAAAGGCACAAGCTGCAGGAAGTACAGATACATTCGGGAAGCACAACCATAGGGAACAAGGAGGTCCGTCAGCACCCTGCCAACAATCATCGTGCAGACAGGCAGCCCATAGACAGCGGAGAGAGATGGCTGCTACTTTGGACTTGCAGTGAGGGGCCAGCAGGGTCACTACCTGGCACAAAGAGACACCAGAAGACATTAGGAGGCTCTATGATGCTTCAGTCATTGCAAAGGGGTGATAGGGAGACCTTAATACAAATGAGTTAGTGTCCCTTTATTCTATTGACTAATAGTATGCTCTCAAACTAGAAATGTGTCTAATCCTCTTAGTACCTTCCATCACCACAATCCCAGGTAGCAAATTCCACAATCTAGAAGGGGCTTATAAGTGTAGGACATTACCTGATGGCTATGGGAATCAAATTCACATAGCTTAACCACTTAAGGACCGTCATGCGCACGCGTGGCCGGCACTTAAGGACCACAGATCTTTTTTTTTTTTTTTTTTTCTCGTATCAGTCCTGGCATGGCATTGGACGTTAAGGGGCTAAAGGGATAGTAATGCTTCACAATGCAAGCAGTTCAGATTAATCTTCATAGTATGTGGCCCATGGAGTGTGTTATTTCAGTATTGTCAGAGTTATAGTTCAAGAGTAATTGAATGATAAAGTATCGCCCCCTCCTGCCCCTTTTACCTAGTGTAAGCCACCTCCCCTCAGATGTGGAATCTGGTTTCTTGACCAGACAGCTCACAGCAAGGGGCAATCTTCTTATTGTGAACATAAGGAAAACCCTGCTCCCTAGACAGGTTATTCAGGTTTTTCCTTATGCTCACTGAAGATTGTCCCTCTCTGCGATCCATCCGGACAGTCTTGCTGCTCTGAGGCGAGCAGTGTTACATCAGTAAAAGGGGCAGGAGGAGGATACTTTATCATTCAAGTACTCTTGAACTACAACTCTGACAGTAATGAAATAACACTCTCCATGGCCCAAATACTATGGAGATTAATCGGAGCTGCTTTTTTTGTGAAACATTACTATCCCTTTAAAAAATAACTTACCATGCTCTCTTCATTCCCCTTGCAGATCTTGGTTATCTGAGGGGATGAGTGACATAGTTCTTTACTTGGACCTTGTGGTAGATTTGTGTCCTCTCCACTGGAGCCCACTATCTGCAAATTCACCAGAATGGTGCTTAAGTGGATAAAATAACAGTGCTTTGTCCACTCTCAAGAAAGCTAAATGAAGTACTGACATCATATAGCCCTTCAGAACATGGAGATCTCCAGGGTGTATGAAGAAAGTAAGAGTTTCTAGCTATGAAAACTCAATTCTGGTAACTTTCAGGTAACTGCCTACACTTATAAAGCAGTTCCCCTGATCTTTTACCGATCCTTTAACATCTCTTACTGAAAAGAAACCCTTCCTCTACATAAATTAAATTCTTTTTTGATGGATTTGAAATGAACTGTTAAATCAGAGAATTCCCACACTAATTGATCTTATCTGAAAAACACCCATCACAAAAATATAATGGCAGCAATAGCAATGGAAGCCATAATCTGACCGGTAAGCAATCATCCTCCATCTAATGATGGTAAATCTCTTAACATCCTCAGCCAGTTATCTCCAACTACTACTGGCTGATTCTTAAAGGGTTAGTAGTGTTTCAAAATAAAAGCAGCCCCAATTAATCTTCATAGTATTTGGGCCATGGAGAGTGTTATTTCAATACTGTCAGAGTTGTAGTTCAAGAGTAATTGAATGATAAAGTATCGCCCTCCCGCCCCTTTTACTTAGTGTAAGCCACCTTCCCTCAGATGTGGAATCTGGTTCTGGGACCAGACAGAAAGGCACAATCTTCTTACTCAGGCCCGGATTTCTGAATAGGCAGACAAGGCACGTGCCTAGGGCGCCCGATTTTCAGGGGCGCCTTGCAGTGCCATTGTCACGCCCACAAATCCGGGTGCCTCACAACTGCCATTTGTGTAACATTTCCCTGTGAGCGTGCGCCTAGGATATGCCCTCAACTCGAGGGCGCAGGCGCTGTTACCTTGTTCTGGCTGCTGGCTCAATAGTGTATGCCTCCGGGGCCGCCCCACGTGACCCACTGCTGCGTCTGATGTAACAAGACGTCCCGAGGTGGCCAATGAGAACAGAGGTAGAGGCTCTCTGTTGTCATTGGTCACCGCTCTCTGCTCTCATTGGCTACCTCTGGATGTCTTGTGAGATCATGAAGCTGCCCACAAGGAGGTGTTGGGAGCGCCTCTGAATTAAATAAATGCTCCCATAAGCGCCCTACACCCCACATTTGAAGCCTGTGTCAGCGCTTTGTTGGAGCTCAGAGGCGGGTTCCCAGAGCTCCAGTGTGGCAGACGGCAGTTGTAGTTCGGCTCAGAGGCGGGTTTCCAGGGCTACAGTAACAGCAACAGCTGTGGAACTTGTGTGGACTAGGCAGTTGTGGACTACAATCCGGCCCTGATTGTGGTTCGGCTCAGAGGCGCTACAGACAGCAGGCTGGCCAGTGGTTTTGGACAGGTGGCAGTGGTATACATTAGCCAGGTATGTGTGTTGCCCACAATTATATTTATTTCTTAGGCGGATGTACTGTACTGTTAGTTTGAAATGTGTGCTGTAGCAACCATCTGTGTTATTTCTGGTGTTCCAAGCTTGTATTTATTACTTCACTTACAAAGGTGCTAGGAACACAGGGAACTACCATCCCACACAATCCTTACTTTCACTAAGTCCCCATCTGGCGACTAGCTGCTTAGTGGCTCTAGTCGCCAGAATAATTACTCATTTCCTCATCTTGCCATTGTGACGTCATGCGCCTGCGCTGTCAGTCCCAGCTGGAGCCAAATGGCTCCTAGCAACACCTCCTATGGGACTGACAGCACAGGAGCGAGGACGTCACAATGGCAAGATATCCGCGCTCAGTCCTGTCGCCCATGGAAGAGGAGAAATCAATTAAATGAGGTAATTATTCTGGTGACTAGCGCTACTAAGCAGCTAGTCGCCAGATTGGGACTTAGTAAAAGTAAGGATTGTGTGGGGTGCTAGTTCCCCTTTAAGTGTATATATAACTTCACTTTTATTAAGACATGATAAGGTAATCCAACGTTTTAACTTTAATTCCCTATCTGGGACTTTTGTCAGGGATAGTAAAATCTAAAAATGGGTGTGGTCAATGCAGGGTGTGGCCAAGTGAGAGGCGTGGTTAGGGGTAGGGCAAAGGCGGGGCTAGTGGCGCCAGGCGTTGTTGTGCCTAGGGGCGCCTGAGATGTAAATCCGGCCCTGTTCTTACTGTGAGTATAAGGAAAACCCTCCCCCACTTGACAGGTTTCAGGTTTCTCCTTATGCTCACTGAAGATTGTCCCTCTCTGTGATCCATCCAGACAGTCTTGCTGCTCTGAGGTGAGCAGTGTTACATCAGTAAAAGGGGCGGGAGGGAGGATACTTTATCATTCAATTACTTTTGAACTAGAACTCTAACAGTAATGAAATAACACTCTCGATGGCCCAACTACAATGAAGATTAATTGGAGCTGCTTTTATTTTGAAACATTACTCTTTAACCCCTTAAGGACTAGCGTGCGCACGCGCCACCAGCACTTGAGGACCACGGGGCATTTTTTTTTTTGCAATTCTAGTTCAGGGCTTCCAAAGCGGCGTGTAGTTGCACCGGGAGCACTCAACTCCATGACATACCAGGACCGTCCGTGGTCCTTAAGTGCCGGACCGCTGTGACGGTCCTGGTATGGCAATGGTCCTTAAGGGGTTAAATTGTACAATTTAAATCTTCAGCCAGCAAGCCAGATATAGCTACTGATGATACACAACCCCCACTCCCCCTTCCTCATCCAGCCAACTCCAGCTATGGATGGCATACCCCCTGTCATCTTCAGACAACTATAATAGTTGGACTACAATTCCCAGAGCCCTACCATCTTCAGGGAGCCAGCATTTAGTCCATTCATACCTCTTCACAAAAGTATAGTATTCAAGCGTCCACATGAGACACTCTATAAAAGTTCAACCTATGGCAGTGCAGATCTATGCAGAAGGACCAGACAGAGAGGGGGGGAAGAATGAGAGCGATAACTGACTGCTGTATGGAGCAAAGCAATGCGCTGCGTACCCCTCTGGTGCTCAAAGGGATAATGAGATCCTACTTTCATAAGAGTACCATTATTGATGGGAGAGCAATTTCTTCTTCCCGTTTTGGTTCAGTGACTGAAAAATGAAACTATAAAACTACCGACATGCTTGTATTATTATGTAGAATGATTGTAATTAGGTTTGTATACTTGCATTTCGCTATGAAAATAAAGTGCTATTATCAAAAGGTCAGAACACAGAATAAGTTTCAATGAAAT
The DNA here is from genome assembly GCA_037306005.1 of Rhinophrynus dorsalis. Taxonomy (NCBI): domain Eukaryota; kingdom Metazoa; phylum Chordata; class Amphibia; order Anura; family Rhinophrynidae; genus Rhinophrynus; species Rhinophrynus dorsalis. The sequence continues at coordinate 414,458,178 of CM074723.1, forward strand.
TTACAGCAGTGCCCATTATGGTATTAAGGAAATTTGTATTTCAAGACAAGATGTTTTAGTTATGCGAAATTGTCGAGTAATTCAGGTTTGTGACAGCCAGCCAAGTGTAATCAGATGCAAAAGGTTTATATGAATTACATCTACTGAGTACTATTACTTAGCAGTTGTTTTGGCAGGATTAGCTGGAGCTGTGATTTGTGAAGTCGTATTTTACAAGGTCTGGGAATTGCATCCTGGTGGATGGCACATTCTAGAAGTGATTTGAGTGCTTCACAAGGTACTTTTAATCAAGCTAAGCAAATGTTAAAGGGGAAGTAACAACTCTTAATAATACCCCCCCATATGCTTATCATGGCCAGAAAAACCTTATGGCCCCTTTGAATTTCTTTCCTTGCTCCCTGGATCACGTCACAACATTGTCAACCCCTTCAGTGCCAGGGGCTTGGGCTATTTCCTGTACCCTGTAGGCTAGACACATTTTCAGCACTTTTACTATTCATCTGATTTCCTCTGGGGAATTTCTAGTTACGTACGGAAAAAGTGAAATTTACTAACCGATATTTGTATTTCCTCTGTGTCCTTCCACGGCACTGTGGGGCTTTGGCTCCGCCTTCCAGCTGGGTAGGACCAATCTTTAAATTTTGCTAGCTACCTCTCCTCTGCAGTTATACCGTTTGACCAAGCTGAAAGATACAAGAGGTTAGAGATAGCTATTCCATAACATATATATACATATATCTATATATATATATAGTATATAGGAAGTATATTAGAAATCTTGTCACAATAGGAACTGATACTCATACCATAATTACCCTGGGTGGGTTGCCGTGGAAGGACACAGAGGAAATACAAATATCGGTTAGTAAATTTCACTTTTCCTCTGTGTCCAATCCACGGCACTGTGGGACTTACCAGAGCAGTACCCCACATAGGGAAGGGGCCGAATGGAATTTTAGAGGGTTATAGCTGCTTCAAGCACCTTTCGCCCAAACTTGGCGTCAGCAGATGCCTGTAAGTCCAATTTATAATGTTTGATGAACGTAGAAATAGAAGCCCAGGTAGCTGCCTTGCAAATTTCTTCTGGGGAAGCAGCTGCTTTGAGGGCCCATGAGGTTGACATGGCCCTAGTTGAGTGGGCTTTTAGTCCTTTTGGAGGATCTTGATCTGCTGTTTCATAAGAGAGGGCAATGCAGTCACGTATCCACCTAGCGATCGAAGCCTTAGAGGCTGCCGATCCCTTATATTGACCCCCAAAGTGTACTAGAAGAGAGTCAGATTTTCGGAAGTCCTTAGTTCTGGACAGATAAATCTGTAGACACCTGACCAGATCTAGGTTATGTAGACGTTTTTCCAGATCATGCCCTGGATGAGGACAGAAGGATGGTAACACTATATCCTGATTCAGGTGAAACTGGGAGATGACTTTGGAACGGAAGGTCGGTTTAGGTCGCAACACAACTTTATCCTGATGGAATGTGATAAAGGGTGATACCGCCATCAATGCTTGTAATTCGCTGACCCTTCTAGCTGAAGTAACTGCTATTAAGAATGCTGTTTTCAAGGAAAGGTGTTTAATGGATACCTCTTGAAGGGGCTCAAAATATGGATGAGATGCCAATTGCTGTAACACCAAATTAAGATCCCAAGGGGGAATGGTTTCTCTTATGGTTGGTTTAATTTTAGAAACAGGAGTTAAATAGCGTCTAATAAGGTAGTTATCCGCCAGCGGAGATGCCAATATAGCTGACAATGCTGACAGTTGTACTTTTAATGATGAGGGTTTTAATCCTTTTTGGAATCCGTCCTGTAAAAAATCTAAGATTTTAGTAGGAGATATGGTAGATCTGTCCAAATGATGGCTCACGCACCATTTGTAAAATATGGACCATACTCTGTAATAAATTTTAGTGGATGATATTTTCCTTCCTTTGAGCATGGTTTCAATCACTGCTTCGGAAGTGCCTTGTAACCTTAAGGACTGCCGCTCAGCCTCCAAGCCTGAAGCTGGAAGAAAGCTGGGTTGGGATGTTGTATCGGTCCCTGAAGAAGCAGGTCTGAGCTGACTGGGAGAGGTAGAGGAACTCTGCATGACATCCGGAGCAAGTCTGGAAACCATGGCTTCCTCGGCCAGTATGGAGCAATCAGAATTATTTCTGCTTTGTCCTTTCTGATTTTCCTGATGACCTCGTTTATCAGAGGTAGCGGAGGAAACAGGTATGCTAGTTTGAAGTTCCACGGGATTCTTAGGGTGTCCTGTCCTAATGCCCGAGGCTCCTGCCACCTGGACAGGTACTGATCGCATTTTTTGTTTTGATTTGTGGCCATGAGATCCACTTCTGGGAGACCCAGATTGGCCACTACTAGTTGAAATATTTTTGGGTTTAACTCCCATTCGCCTGGATCGATTTGATGTCTGCTGAGATAATCCGCTTGAGTATTCAGATGACCTGATAGGAAGGAGGCTGTGAGGGCATGCAGATTGTGTTCTGCCCAAAGTAGGATCCTGATTGCTAGACAGTTCAATTGGTGGCTGCGGGTTCCTCCTTGGTTTAGGATGTATTGTACTGCCGTGGAGTTGTCTGATCTGATCAGAACAGACTGTTGATGAAGGTGTTGTCTGAAATGCTTCAGAGTGTTCCAGACTGCCTTGAGTTCCAGGACATTGATATGCATAGTTTCTTCCCTGGCAGACCATATGCCCTGAACTGTTTTGTTGTTCCAAATCCCTCCCCAGCCTAGCTTGCTGGCATCTGTGTGGAGAATCTGCCATTCTGGATCGGTCAAAGCTCTGCCCTTTGCTAGATTTGAAGGAAGAGTCCACCATTCCAATTCCAGTCTGACTGGCTTTGAGACTGGGATTAGTTGGTGGAAATTCTTGGGCTGTCTTTTGAAGTAGGTCAAGTAATGCATTTGTGTCATTCGGGCATGCGTCCTGGCCCAGGGAATAACCTGATTGGTTGATGCAAGGTGTCCCAGGAGTCTTGAGAAGGCTTTTGCCGATCGTTGTCTTTGTTGAAGAAACTTGCGGACATGATTGAGTATTCTTGTCTGCCGATCTGATGACAGGAATGCTAGGCCCCATAGGGTGTTGAATCTTATTCCCAGGAATATCAGGTCCTGAGAGGGTACCATAGAGCTCTTGCTGAAATTTATTAGCCATCCTAATTGCTGCATCTGGTTTATGCATATTCTGGTGCTGGTCAGAGCATTCTGTAAGGAAGATTCTATTATCAAAATGTCGTCCAGGTAAGGAATGACTTTGAGAAGATATTGCTTTCTGAGAAATGCCATCACGTTGGACATGATCTTTGTGAAGATCCGGGGTGCCGATGCCAGGCCGAATGGTAGGGCTCGGTATTGGAAATGCCTGCCGAAGATGTGAAACCTGAGAAATCTTCGATGTTGTTGCCGGATCAGCACATGGTAATAGGCGTCGCGAAGATCTATTCGTGTCAAGTATGCACCCTGTTGTATCAACTTCATTGTGGATGATATCGTTTCCATCTTGAAGTGATGTACATAAAGATGAGAGTTGAGATCCTTCAGATCCAAGATGATACGTAGTTCCCCTGTAGGCTTTATAGTATAGAAAAGAGTTGAATAGAAGCCCCTGAATTTCTGTTGAGCAGGGACTTCCTCTATTACTTTGTTCTTCAACAGGCACTGGAGGGCTTGTCTCATCTTTGGGATCATAGATGTTTTCCTTACTTTTGAACAACGAAATTGATGAGGAGGGGGGCAGTTTTGAATTCCAGAGAATACCCCTTCTGGATAATTTCCCATACCCATTTGTCTGGATGAATCTGAGACCAGGTCAAATGGAATTCCTCCAGTCTGCCCCCTACTGGAGGAGAAGGGGGGAGACTGGCTTCATTGATTGAACTGTCCACGCCGCTGGAAATCTCTACGATTTCCAGGTCTCTGGGAGATTTGTGAACCACGTTTCTTCTGATCATAGCCTCTTCCTGGTTTGTAACTTCGGGCCTCACGAAAGGACTGTTTCTTGTACTGCCCAGAACGTATGGGAGATCTTCTTATTTTCTTGTCCTGTGGAAGGAACTGACTTTTTCCGCCTGAAGATCGTTTTATTATCTCTTCCAGTTGATCTCCAAATAGTTTCGCACCTGAAAAGGGCAGCGAGACCAGTTTGTTTTTGGAAGAAGGATCTGCTTCCCAAGCCTTGATCCACATAGCGTGTCTGGCGGTAACCGAGAGTGATGAAGCTCTTGCTAGCAGACGTATGTTATCCAGGGAGGCATCACAGGAGTAGTTGATGGCATCTTTGATGGTGGCCAATTCTTTAATAAGGCGTGCTCTGGATACAGATGATTCAATCTTTTCTTCAAGTTCCGTAATCCAGATCCTTAGGGTTCTAAAGGTAGATGCCATGGCCGTAGCTGTTTTGAGGTTCTGGCCTATGGTGGCGAATTGCTTCTTCAATACGCTATCTGCTTTTTTCTCCATGGGATCCTTTAGAGTGGTGCCGTCTTCCAGGAGAATAGTGGTTCGCCTTGAAGTTTGGGCAATTGCAGCGTCTACTTTAGGAGGGTTGAACCAGTTGGAAGTTTCTTCTTCTGGAAAGGGATACATCCGATGAAATCTTTTTGAGATAGCACCTCTTTTTTCAGTCATCTTCCATTCAGAAGTAATAATGTCCTGAATTGAGCTGTGCACAGGAAATTGGGGAACTGCCTTCTTATAACCCACAAATGCGGCATCCATTACATTTAAATCTTTTTGGGTTTCTGATAATCCCAGAGTTTTTCTCATAATTTTTATAAGATGATCCATTTTATCAATGCTAAAACTGCCGGCTTCTTCCACCAGCTCTCCTTCTTCTGCTGATGAAGCCGCTGACTCTAAATCAATGTAAGTATCATCATAGTCGTCCTGAGTACCTGATGGACCCTCTTCTGGATCTGAAGTCCTAGGACGCTTTTTTGCTGCCTCCTGCATTGAAGTAAAAGTGTCCTGCATAGAGGTCTTCATCCAGGACAAGAAGTCCTGGAATTGAACAGGCACATTCCCACCTGCCGCTAGTTGCAGGCATGTAGAACACAGCTTAGCCTGATCTGTAGCAGGTAAAGTTTTGTTGCATCCTGCACAGGGTTTTTCCTTTGGACCTGCTTTGTCTTCTTTAGCAGGTTCAGCAAGTTTGCTTTTATCAGCCTTAGTCTCTTTGGCAGCAGACATGGCTTAAGGCAATACAGGCAGCAATGGGACGGTACTTTGTTACCACATACAGATAGAGGCAGAAACAAATATCTATATATATTTAACGGTCACTTACCTGTAGTCCGTTCAGGATCCATCCTTTATGCCTGCAGTGCCGACCGGAAGTTCCTCGTCCGCGTGCGTTCCACCCTGGAACGCATCGTGATGCGTTTCCTGTTTCCGGTCCTATGCCTTCAACATAGGCTGTGAGCGGGCGCGTGCGCGCGCTAACAAGCCCTGAACTCCGAATGGAGATGCCACATGGGGGGAAGTGGAATGGCGCCCTGCGAGAATCCAGTTTCCCAAAGTGGCCAAAGGATGCAACGCCACTGTCTGCGGTATGTTAGTTTGCCTGGTTCGTTCCCATAGTTGGTGGAGTCTTCTGTATTTAGCGAGTTGAGAGCGGGAGGCATAGCCTCCGTCCTCCAGCTGGGTAGGACCAAAAATAACTGCAGAGGAGAGGTAGCTAGCAAAATTTAAAGATTGGTCCTACCCAGCTGGAAGGCGGAGCCAAAGCCCCACAGTGCCGTGGATTGGACACAGAGGAAACTATATATTGCTTTTTTCAAAATGAATTGAGCTTTCTCGTAGTTACATGAAGCAAATTTTGCATTGTGCGAAAAGCTATGATGTCATAATTGCAAAAAAAGTGAAAAATATATATATTTTTTTTTTTTTACATCACATATTATATATATCAAAAACATTTACCTTGACTGTGAAAGTTTCAATAAACTGAAAAAGCCCCGAGTCCCCAGAGTACAAAAATACCAAATTTGTATAGTTTTACCTACGTCCATGGCTAGCGCAGAGCCCTAATTACCAGGAGCGCAAAATGATATTTTTAACCTTATAAACTATTATGCACATTCTAGTGTGTTTGTGGTAAAACTTCCCTAAAACAGCAACATAACTATATAAAACTATATATTTCTGGAAAGTAGATATCCTACCACATCAAATGAGGGGTTATTTGCCTTCTTAACCCAAGCCTATTGTACACAAATGTTAACAGAAGGTGGCACTATAGGAAAAAAATTAGCATTTTGTTACATTCCTGCCCCTTCAAAAGTACTGAAAAATGGCACCCCATTGGTATGAGTTGACATACCTTACAGGGAGCTGGAAGCACAAAGCTACACCTACTATAACCTCTGATTTTTCTAATATTTTCTAAAACATGACTTACCTCTACTAAAATGGTTATAACACCTGCAGAAGTGAGGAAAAGGTAGACGAACCATACCATTTTGGAAATAAAATAACCTGCCACATCTAATGAGGGATCAGTTGCCTTCTTACCCAAAGCCTGGTGTACACAAATATTTCCAGAATGTGCCGCTAAAGAATGTATAGAAGTCTGTGAAAACTATGGGATTCCCAACTTTATTAGTTAGTTAGTGCTATTAGGAGAAAAATGGCACCCTATTGGTATGAGATAACATACGGTATGGCATGCCAGAAGCACATAACTACACCTACCTGTTTTCTTCTTTAAAAATGGCTGCTTGTACTAAAATGTTCAGATCTATTAGAGACATGAAGGAAAGGTATAAAAAGGTATACCATTTTGGAATGTAGATATTCACCTGCATCAAATGAAGGGTCACTTGCCTTTCTACACCTTGGCTGCAGTGCACAAATATTTCCAAAAGCACTATAGGAATAAATATGTTTTTTCTAAATTTCCACCATTTCAAAGATACTAAAAACCTTGAAAACCATAACATTTCCTACTGTATTTAGTAACTACTACCAACATGAGAAAAATGGTACCCCATTTGTGTGTGTTAACATACAATGTGGGGGGTGCTAGGAACACTAACCCAAACCTGACACTTTTGTTTTGGAAATTATCGGCCTGCATTAAAATGGTCATAACCAAAACAGATATGCAGGAAAGGTAGAGAAACCATGCCATTTTGGAAAGAAGATAACCTGTTGCATCTATTGAGGGGTCACTTGCCTTCTTACCCAAAGCCTGGGGTGCACAAATGTTTCCAGAATATGGAGCTAAAGAAAAACAAAAATTGTGTTTTCCTACATTTCTGCCTCTTCAAATGTACTGAAATCTGTGAAAACCATGGAATTTCCAAATGTATTATTTAGGAAAATAACGGCACCCCATTGGTATTTGGCATTTAACCCCTTGTTTACTAGAAAGGTCTCCTTTCAGAGAGTGGGGGTGCACTCACGGATGTGGCTGAGGATACCTAAACAGCAATTCTTGCACACGGATTCAGTTCCAACCAGTGCTGAAGTCCACCTTAAAGAGAGTAATGCCTACTTGGCATTCAGGAGAAGGGAGATATTCCCCTCGCTAAAAGCTTTATTGAATCCTAAATAATAACAGCAAAAGTTAGCACTCAAAACTCAATGAAGACATTCATTCAGGCGAGAAAAATCTCTCCGTTGGTCTGAATTCAGAGTTGGGTCACCATAGCTACGCCATCTCGACAGGCGACCACAGCCATCTAAATCTGAACGAAGGAGCTAACATCACAGAAAGGAATGAGAGGGAGAATCTAAAATAATTTTTTCTAGTGAATAGAAGTATTTTGTGGAGACCGATAGTAGTCACATCCATAGTTATGCACTAAAATTAACATAGATCTGTTACCAAAACAGATTTCAGTCTCATATTTAAACCATGCTTTTTGTTTTTCTATCTGCTTAATGGTTTTAGAGATTTTTGCTTTAATAGTCAAGCTTTTTCTTTAACCTGGGTCAGGAAAAGACCACCTAGTAAATTACTCACACGTTCAGAAAAATCCCCTTGCTCCTCATGCTTAGGCTGCTAAAACTAATTGCCAAGGAGGAGTGGAATAAAATGATAAAATGATTTGCCTGATTATTCCACATTAAGATGTAAGTTTCCAGTGAGAGGAACAGTCGGAAGAGACATGTGCTCTTTAAATACAAAAAATCTGGGTCATTTCTAATCTGAACATTTATTAACCCTTTAGAACTAGAAGGTTGTATACCCCTCTGGTCAAAAATGGTTAACAAAAAATGTTTTCCCCTTTACAAAACCTCTAGAAATATAAAGTAAATAAATACTCTGAAGAAATGCCACCAGTATAGAGAGTCGTTTATAATGTATGTACTTAACGTGAAACCAATGATAGGAGAATCTCAGAAGGTCATTTTAAGTAATGGAAAAAGAAGAAACAATGTAATTCATCCTGTCCAGTCATGGCTGGCATGATTCCATGCAGTTAATGTAAATAGCAATCATGGAAGAGAGACTATAACGTCATCACCGTTCCGGCATTTATTACTTGCAACCAGGAAATAAACTGCTAAAAAATAGACTAACATAGCTCTTGATATAGTTACTACATGAAGTCAATAACATGTTTTTAAATTAAATTAATTTCAATATTTTCTTTTTTTATTTTTATTTTATTTTAAAAGGGAGGTAACTATCTGTATAATAATATATATTGGAAGATCTGCACCCTTTTGGATCTGCTGGAAGAGACTGAACTGCAAGACTGAAGTCACTTACAGTCCACATACACCCTCTTTGTTGGTTAACACTTTAACCCTTTGAGAGCCAGAGAGGTACGCAAAGCACTGTTTTGTAATGTGCTGCATACCCCTCTAGCACTCAAAGGGTGAAGTACTCATAGCACTTAAAAGGTTAAATGCTCAACAGAGTGGGTCTATAGAGGCTGCACATACAACCTGTTTGTGGCCGAGAACCGGCATACTCCAGGTTTGCACTGCAGACAAGGAAGTCCATTTTCTGGCTCCAGAAGAGCTGGAAGGAGCCATTTTGGACCTTCATAGTGCACACCCAAGCTTTTTTTTTTTTTGCCAAGTCTGCTCCCAGAGAAACAGACTTAGTGAAAACAGGATAATTGCCCTTTAAAGCTGTGAGTGCCAGAGTGCTCCACAATGCGTTGCACACCCCTCTGGCACTCAAAGGATTAATATTAATATATGATCTTTTTTTTTTAAGTTTATTTCACCAATATAAAGGAGAGGGAATACACATAGGTTATGAGAATGAAGACTTTGCCTGTGTAAACTAGAAACAGAAAAATGGCTTACAACATAGACAGGACCTCCATCTGCTGGGTTCTATAATTCCCATCATCCCCCTGACAGAAGTTTTAGTCTGCAGTAGCTGAGGGTCTAACAACGCCTGACTTACAATATAAATCTTTTTAACAAAAGTTATTTTTAATAGGATGTCTTTATACTGCATAAAATCTGTCCCAGAAAAAAAGCTAACTGTTGAAGAAAATGTGGAGAAAGAGGTGTGCCCCCCTCACATAACTGGTGTTTTCATTGCCAAAAATAAAATGCAAGCAGAATTCATAATTGTAAAGAAAATAAAGAAACAAAACCAATACAGCATTTTGTCTAATCTTTAGAAACATTTTCCATAGGGCTGTATAATTGAGGAGCAATCACTACAGATAAGTGACATTAAAAGGACAGTAATGTCCAGTTTTGTAGACTTAAAAAAAAAAAAAAAAATCAATATGCTCCAAACTCGATCTCTCAAACTGCTATGGTTTGAGAGATATAGGGATTCAAAATTCTCCACTTCTCCTGATGTCAGCTGTAAAGTTGACAGCAGGAGAATCGAGTTGTACGACTCGAGGAGGCTCTGCAGTAGAGCCAAGATAGCGTTATCTATAAAGAATTCATTCTTTAGAAAGATCTGGTTTGCAAGCACACTTTGTAGACATTTCCAATGAATGAATTATTTATAGATAACGCAATCTCGGCTCTGCTGCAGAGCCGCCTGCTGGTCCCCTGACTGGGATCTCCTGCTGTCAGCTAGACACTGATGTCACGAGAACGGGAGAGAGAGACGAACTTTGAATCCTTATATCTCTCAAACCATAGCGGTTTGAGAGATCAGGTTTGGACCCCATTGATTTTTTTTTTTAAAGACTACAAAACTGGATTTTTTGGGGGGAAATTACTGTCCCTTTAATGTACAGACCAATACAAATTGTTGGGGGTACAGCTTGTGAGAGCTTATAGCAGGGGCTCACAAATGTGTCCCAAACTACCACGCGTGCTTTCAGGCAAGGATCAATTAACCCCATCCCGCCCGCGGACGTACATGTACGTCCTCATTGGATGTCCCAGGAGGACAGAGGATGTACATGTACTCCCGGAAGTTGTTCGCTAGAATGGCAAAAAAACAAAACAAAAAAAAACCCGTGGTCAAGTGCCGGCCATGTGTGCGTGTGGCCAGTCACTAAAGAGTTAAACACAAGTGGATATTGTTATCTCAGGTAGACGCTTCAGAATGAACAAACCACTGTTTGATTCACATGTTCATGTGAGGAGACCCAGAAAACCTGCATCCCTGGGGGTGGGGGTGGGAGGACTGAGAACAGGTTTGAGCACCCATATTCTAGAGTATGGGGGAGACCTGTAGCCATTGGTTGGCAGAGAATAATGGGGCTTGTAGTTCACATATGGCTGACCAGCCCTGTTTTAAAACTTTTATAGAAATGATAAATAATTAACATTCCTGAGTTTAAACAATGCTCATCGGTAGTTCACACAAGCAACATTAGTTGGATATTCTAACACGGTTTGGGCTTTCCAAAAACAGAACATATTGTTCAGACAAGCCAACTATTGCCTCAAGTGAGGGAGAAAACTGCAGCTTGCAAAAACTTCCCTAGATTCAACTCCATGCACAAGGAAGATCTCGGAGCAGTCACAAATCAAACTGATACTATATTGATACTATATTGCTCATGGCACCCCTAAAAGGAAATCTGGAATTTTCTAATATATAATATATAATTTGTCAAGGATGTAATGAAGGTTACAAGAATGTCTACTGCAATGGCTCTCAAACTTTTTTCTCGAGGTACCCCTAACACATATTCTGGAATTTTTATGGCACCCTAATATTTTATAGGTAATTTGTCAATTAACTAAAGAAGAGTACAAATACCCAAGAATAACTAACTATATATATGTAGGTATCACATTCAGAACAAAAACAAACATTTTATATAACATTTCTATGAATATACAGAAAAAGGGAACCTTAAACTGGTGCCCACATTACAGTTAAATGCCACAGCACCCTTGTTGGGAATAACTGATCTAATGAACAGCGGACCCAAATGAGAATAAAACAATCATGTATGACTGAGGTTGATGTGGGCTGGCCATCCAACATACCCCCTCTGTAACTCTCTTACCGAGGTAACAGAACAATGCAGGTAACTTACATGGGTGTCTTGAACAGAAGAGCATCGCTGTAAAGTGGATGTGTCACCTGTGTTCAAACTAGTATAAATAGTTAGGCTATATATCAAATACTACAAAAACGGTATTACTTTTTTTATATATATATATATATATATATATATATATTTTATTTCATGTAAATTTAACTTAAAAAATCTGGGCAGCAGCTACTTCCACATAGACTGTGGTTACCAGCTCTGTAACCGCAGTCCGTCGCTCTTTCTCTGCTTCCCTCCCTCCTCCAATGATGGAGGCTTCTGTCTGCAAACTGGAGCACACTCATTGGCTAGATATCGATCTCTGCCAATGAGACCACTCCAGCTTACAGACAGAAGCCTCCATCATCGGAGGAGGCAGGAGAGCAGAGGCAGAGCGACGGACTGCAGTCTCTGCGTAAGTAGCTGCAGGACCGATTTTCTAAGTTAAATTTACACAAAATAAAACAAACAAAAAAAAAAAAATAAAAAAAAAAAAAAAAACAACGTTTTAGTAGTATTTGATACGTAGCCTAACTATTTATGCTAGGTTGAACATAGGTGACACATCCACTTTAAGACATTGGGCAGTAATGAATGGCTAAATCAGTGTCTTGCAATGCTGGTCTTCACTACCTACAAGCAGATTAGAATTTCAGGATATTCCAGCTCAATCACAGGTGCATAATCAGTGGCTAAGCCATTGTGATTATCCTTCGTTAAGCAGAGGGAGGTCAATCTGCCCTAATGACTGGCGTTAAGAATCGCTGGGCTAAATGCATCAGTCCTGCAGACATTTACATAAATGACCAGAGGGAAGTTCTCTCTACTCTGCTTTGTTAGTGTATTTCATTGACTAGCATATATTATTTAATAAAGAATACTTGATCATTTATGAATCCCTGAAAATTAGTATTAGGGAATTATAACAAACAGTACTGTATCTGATACACTGTTTGCTGCTTCATAAATAACCCCCTTTTTCTTAAACAACATTCATCACTGTAAAACAAAAACAGACAAAAGGCACACTTTGTGTCTGCCTTCAGTATAATATTTGTATAAAGTGTGCAGTGTCTGTCTCTCACTTAAACAGTCTAACTTATTTATATAAAATGTCTGAAATAGAGAGGTTGAATCATGGTCACTACAGTTCACAGTGTCTCTTTCTTCCACACACTGGATATTATGCACTAAACAAAGGAGGAGCAAATTTTGGTAATATAGCAGTAAAACAAAGAAACAACTAGGTTTTCTAGCTTAGATGCACATTTTTAAAAGCGTACCTTAACTAAAATAGGATTTTAGTCTTACCTGTTAAATCCTTTTCTCTTAGTTCATACAGGTTACTGGTAACTTTGCGTAGGCGATCAGCCCCTTTAAGGAGGCAGGAACAATTCTGAGAAGTGAATGCAGGGGTGGAGCCTACCTTCCCTCTTTGGCTGCAGCTCCAGTAAGATTTGAGACACTAACTATTGACTAGGTAGTGAGAAGGAAAAGAAGACTCCGGTGAGCATGAACCCAAAAGGACCCCCACGTTTTGCCACAGGAGAGCCAAGCATGGTCCTTTGACAGGGTGGGAGACCAGTAACCTGTATGGACTGAGAGAAAAGGATTAACAGGTAAGACTAAAATCCTCTTTTCTCTGTCGTCCAATACAGGTTACTGGTAACTTTGGGATGTCCAACCATTGAGTTTCCCAGGGTGGGAAGGAAGGCAAGGACCAGGTGCAGGGCCCCTGAAGTCACCAGAGCATATATGAACCATGAGATCAGAGATAGCAAGTCTGCCTCCAGGATCTGTCCCCCAAAACTGGCATCAGCCGACACCAGCACAGCAACACGGTAGTGCTTCGAAAAGGAATGCACAGACGACCAAGTGGCAGCCTTGCACAACCGATCAGCTAATGGCTGATTCTTGGAAGCCCAAGATGCCCAAAAGAGCTAGTGGAAGGAGCCGTGACCATCGAATGAACTCCGTGCGATTCACACAAAACCGGAGACAGAGCACCACAGCTAATAAGTGGAGATCCTTCTCCTTGTCAGAGGAAGGGCTAGGGCAGAAAGAAGGAAACCACAATCTCCTGATTAAGAAGGAACACAGAAACCACCTTCGGGCAAAACTCCCACGAAGTCGGAAGCACCGCCATGTCCTAGTGAAACAACAAAAAGGGGTGGTTTACAAGACAGAGCATGCAACTCTGCAACACAACGAACAGGAGAAAAGCCATGTACCACGTCAGCAGACATAGAGGAATAGCAGCCAAAGACTCAAAGGGAGGGCGCTGAAGGACGCCCTAAACAAAGTTAAGATCCCACTAAGGAGCGGGAGACTGAAATACAAGATGACTATGAGCAAAGCCCTGGAAGAAAACCTAGACAACTGAACGAAAAACAGAGCAGATGTCTGAAACTTAAGGGAACTCAAACTGAGGCCCTTTGCCCACATCTTCCTGTAGGAAGGCCAGAACTGTAGGAAAATAAAAAACCGGAGATAAGTCCTTATCAGCAAACCAAAAGAGAAGGTAGACCAGACTCTATGGTAAACCCTTGAGGAAACAGGCCTGCGTGCACTAAGCATAGTCGTCACCACACCAGAAGAAAACCCTTTCTTCCACAGTAGTGAGGATTCAATGTCCAAGCCATCAAGGCTAGATGATTAACATCCTCCTTCCACAGGTAACTAGGGATGCACCGATACCATTTTTTTCAGACTGAGTACGAGTACCGATACTTTCCCCAAGTACTCACTGATACCAATTACCGATACTTTTTTTTTGCAGTGCCATTTGACAGTTTTCCAAGGGGTGGTGAGAGGGTGCAGTGGAACCGAGTGGGAGATGGGGGGGCTGAGGGGAAGCAGGGGAACTGAATGGGAGAAGTGGGGGGCTGAGGGGAACTGAATTGGAGAAGTGGAGGGGCTGGGGAGAACTGAGTGAGTCTCACCGGTCACGGTGCAGTCATGCTCCGTAGAGACTGCCCTTGACGAGGCCGATACAGAGCGGGGAGCTCCAAAGGAGAATAGTATAAATGAATAGCAGTATAGTTTAACATAACACAGCAATCTGGAATAATGTGACTTTTACATAAAACAACAGTGAAATCAGAGTAGGTCACATATATATATATATATATATAACAAATAGTGCCAGTGTAGAGTCGACCATTATTATAAGAAAACACTTGCGGAGTTGTTTGATATCCGAGTATATCATAATGGGAAAAAAAAAAAAAAAAAAAGGACTCATTATACACCCTTTATGTTGCCTTTGGTCAAAAACGCCCTTCATCCTCTGCCGGGTGCTCACTGTTCTCTCGCGAGCCCCGGCAGAGGTCAGCGTAAGAGCGTTGCCATGGTAACCCAACGCAATGCTCCGGTGCTGCAGGAGGGATAGAGGCGCCCAGGAAGCATTGTGAGCAGCTACCCGGGCTCCCTCTCTGCAGCTCTGACACAGGGTATCAGTGCTGGAGTCGGCCGCATTTGCGCGAGTACGAGTACTCATGCAAATGCCGGTATCAGCACCAATACCGATACCAGTATCGGTATCGGTGCAACCCAACAGGTAACCCTGTAGAAGAAGATCTGGACGGCAAGGGAGACGGAAGGCTCCGCAACTCTGTGCTTAGGCTCCATTGATTATCAGTGTGGTTTAATAGAAGGACAGAGGGCGAGCTGCATCACACTACAAAAAAGACTGACCTAGATATGTTTCTAACAGCCAGGAGATCTTTTAGACGGAGTCTGGGAAAATGGGAATATCTTACTGCATTAGACTTGTCAGTAAGGGTAAACAGAAAAGTAAATCACTGTGGTACTCAGCATAAGTGGCAAACACAGTAAAAGAGAAATAAGTAGCATTTACGAAATATAGGAAGAAAGAGGGAGACTAAATGCAGTATTAAATGTGCTAGAGCATATGCAGAGGAGAAACGTGCCCAGTCAATAAAAAAGGGGGACAAAATATGTTTTAGATATGGAAGTGAAGGGAGGAAAAAATAATAATAAACAAGGAATAGTTAGACTGAATATATGTAAATGAGGATAAATGTTTAGCGGACTGCCTCAATGAATATTCCTGTTAAATTTTTGCAGTGGAAGGTGAAGGAAAAAAAAAAAAAAAAAAAAAAAAAAAAAAAAAAAAAGAAATTTCAATGGGAGCAGATGGGATACACCCAAAGATATAGTTAGGAGTGTTCTGACAAAACCTTTAACATAATTATTCCGTCATTATTGACAGGAGTTGTTCTAGAAGATTGGAAGGTGGCAAATGTAGTACCACTTCCAAAAAAAGGTAGCAGGGAATAACCTGGTAACTACAGACCAGTAAGTCTTACGTCGTGTTACACAGCGGGAAAATTAATGGAAACTATGATGAAGAAAATAATTGTTAAATATCTGAACTTAAATGACTGGCAAGATCCTAAAATAGTTTACTGCAGGAAGATTTTGTCAAATTAACATCACCGTTTTTTTTTACTGTGTAACTAAAATAACAGAACAGGGTGGAGAAGTAGATATAGCTGATCTAGATTTCAGTAAGTCATTTGTCACTGTCCCTCAAAGAAGACTCATTAATAAATTGCAGTGTAAAAACTAGTTGAATGGATTAGGCAGTGGCTAAATGAGAGGAGACGGAGTTGTGATTAATGGAGAATATTCAGAGGAAGGTCATGTTATTAGTGGGGTACCTCAGGGATCTCTACTGGGGCTCATTCTTGTTAATATTTTTATTAGTCATATTATACAAAGCCTTCAGTGTAAGGTATGCAACTTTAGAAATAACAATAAAAAAAAATCTGCAACATGGTAGACGTTCCAGGGAATAAGTGAAACTATTTATGTAAGTTAGAAAAATGGATGAGAGAGTGGCAGCTAAAGGTTAAGGTTGATAAATGTAAAATAATGCACTTGGGACATAAAAATCCAAACTAGAGTATTAAGGGTACTGTGCTGTCAGCTACAACATAGGAAAGGAAAGTGGGAGTAATTATTTCTGATTACTTTACCCTTTAAAGGGATAGTAATACTTCGTTTTAACTTTATTTTATTTTGTAGGCATTAAAAAAACATGAAGAATGATATAAGTCTTATCTCTCA
Source organism: Rhinophrynus dorsalis (assembly GCA_037306005.1). NCBI lineage: Eukaryota > Metazoa > Chordata > Amphibia > Anura > Rhinophrynidae > Rhinophrynus > Rhinophrynus dorsalis. The sequence continues at coordinate 414,474,710 of CM074723.1, forward strand.
AACCTTTATGGTTTATGAGATATTCACAAGCAAAGTTTCCCCCTCCCGCCCCTTTTACCTACTGTAAACAATCTCTTCTCAGATGTGGAATGCAGTCCGTAGACTGGACAGATAACAGAAGGGGACACTCTTATTCCTATGAAAACAATGAAATCCCTGCCCCCCTTGACAAGCTTTTCAGGTTTTTCCCTTATCTTAATTGAAGATTGTCCCTCTCTGCAGTCTACCTGGGCAGCTCCCTTCTGCCCTGGCTGAGAAGTGTTACATCAGTAAAAGGGGCGGGAGGGGGACACTTTGCTTGTGAATATCTCTTAAACCATAAAGGTTTGAGAGATAAGACTTATATCATTCTTCATGTTTTTTTAATGCCTACAAAATAAAATAAAGTTAAAACGAAGTATTACTATCCCTTTAAGTGCCAGTGGGGTATGCAATGCATTGAAAAGCAATTTGTTGCGTACCCCTCTGGTAATCAACAGGTTAAAAGGAAGGCAGGCAATGTAACAAAGCAGAAGGGAATGCAAGCAGGGTGTTGGGTTGTACAGCTAGGAGCATTAGTAGCAGAAACAAAGTGGTCATGCTACTCTACAGATCTCTATTTAGATCTCACTTTGAGTATTATGTACTGTACTGGAGACCCCATCTCTAGAAAGATACAGATATTCTGGAGAGAGGACAGAGAAAGGCTACTAAAATGGCGAATGGTTTACAGGATAAAAATTTTCAGGATGGTCATAAAGGATCTGAATATGTATAGCTTTGAGGAGAGAAGAGAGAAAAGGGATATGATATAATCCCTTTATGTATTTGAATGTTTCTAAGTACAAGAGGAAAGTATATTTCAAAGGTGTAGAAATGTTATAACAAAAGGGTCAGAGGCTTAGTTATAATGTAAGAAAGTTTTACTTTACCGAGAGGGTAGTAGATAGGCTATTCCACTTACCAGAAGAAGCGGTAGAGGTTAATGCAGTGACAAAATGTAAGCACACTAAAGAAAGCAATGCAGGAAGGACTTGTATGGAAAGTCCTACTAACATATGTGCCTACAGGGTATTCACTGACAGACACTGAGTATTTCAGTGGTGTGTCCTTGTAATTGGTTAAACACCATCATTTGAACATTACAATTATTCCATAATGAGCCTTATTAACAAAAAAAGAGGAGAAATTCTGGAGCAAACCATATGTACCAAAAGGTTAAAAATAAAATAATTATAATTCAATATTCCTTTGTTCTAAATAGGGATTTTAACACCTTGAATGCTATGAAGAGCTCTCAAAAATTCAGATGGTCAAAACAAATCAATGAGAATTGTAGGGGATATTTTAATGTGTCCCCTATAGCACAGTTAGTGCATTCCAGAATTGCTCCACTTTTATATATAAGGCCCAATTCCAGCAGAGTTTCCATAATTTAGTTTGTATGGAGATTTTATGTTATAGCTAAATTAATAAATCAAACGATAATTTTATATTAAATATTATTTATATATAGAGATCATTTTGAAAGCTATTTCAAAACCAAAGTTGTCATAAGGTGTTGGTTCCACTGTAAATATATGATTTAATAAAAAAAATAAATAAACAAAACATGGTGTAAGGGAACAATGGAGTTTGTAGCCATATAATCATTGTACACGTGCTGAATTAACCACTCAGATGCTAGAGATGTCTCATTCACATTGTGAAGCAATGCATTTGAGAGGTCTCTAGCATCCAAGGAGTTAAGCAATATAGTCACATCCTAGGCTGACACACGGTTTATTTGACCTTATCATATAATTGCCCATAATATTCCAAGCTAGCAGTGGGAATTTTTCTTCTAACAGTTAATGCACTTAAGTCCCAAGCTTCCTCCAGGGTTACCATAGCAACTACAGACACAAAGGTTGTACGAGACTCACAGTGGACATGTGGTTGATTATTTTTGTTTTGTTTTTTTTCCATTTATTTATAAATCATTAAACATATATTGCAGCTCTGTTCAATAGCAGTAGGCCTGTGAGGCAGTGAGGAAACAGAGCTCTCCAGCTGTTAGACTACAAATCCTACATCCTCAGCCAGCTACGAGCTATAGCCCAACAGCTGGAGAGCCATGGATTGTTCGACTCTACATTATAAGCACGTCAAGAGATGAGGAAACTTACAAAAGCTACAGTCTTCCTGTTAGATTGGCCAAGCATTTGAGTTTAGGTTAAACAGCTAACAATGTGGACAGCAGAACTTTCTAGTGTTTAAAGGGGAACTAATCCCTAGGAATAAGACTTTTTATTTGGTTTGCCAGAAGGCCTTGTGGACTAATAAGTGTCCTTCACACAGCTGTCAGTTATAGCTAAATGATTTTCTTCATTTGCAGATGATCTTTCTTGTAGTCTACAATGTGACTAAGACTATTGATCGTTAGGGTCCATTCACTTGGGCGATACCTGCAAATCAATGCTACATTGGTGGTAAGGTAATTTGCTGAGCAATAGTGCCTTTCATACAGGCAAGTCGCTCCTCACGTTAATTCCCCAAAGTCCAGCATTCTACATATTTTCCACATTCATACACGAACTTAGTATAGTTGCAAGAAATTTCTATGACAGTCACAGCAGAGATTTAACACAACAGATGTTGCAGTTTTCCATGAGCCTCACAACATGCAATGAACGGCTGAGCAAGGTGGGTGCCAGCCAAGAATATTCAGGGGAGTGCTCATGCGAGTTTGGCCTCAGCCACATCCCTCCTGCATCCAGACCAATCAGGAGGAAGAATGCAGGAGACAGGGCGTTCATAACATAGCAACAGAACTGTAGCAGAAGTGTGTGTCATTTGTGGCACCTATAGCTTGGTATGTCCACTTCCGTACTGTACAGAGCTGTGGAATAAGTTGGCACTATATAAATAAAGAATACTAATAATGATAATGTGACAGAGCATTTATGAGTCATTCTGGAGTATGGAATCACACCGATTGTTGTGAGAAGATGTGACCTAAAGACAGTTAAAAAAGAGAACACTATATACAGGAAAATGAAAATGTAGTGCAATAGGCATATACAGCCAGATCTTACTGCTGTGTAAAGGACACCTATTTAGGTGAGGTAATCTGTTAAATAATTTAACAGCCAATTATGCTTAGGGTACTGTTCATCTTTAAAAGGATTGAATGTGTTGGTACAATAAAATAAACTCATTTTGAACTGTTCAATTGTTTTTTTTTCTTGGAACTAAAAGGTGGACTTGTTAGGTCAATAGACGTCTTGACGTGCTATGTAAATATCCGTTTCTGATAGCTGCATTGAAGTGCAGTAGCCAAACTATAAAACCGCTTCTGTGGAGTATCCAACATACATGGATGAGCATAGAGGAACCAGGTATCCTAAAACCATCAGGATCTATGACCCCTACACATGTTGGGCTACATAGCAACTAGCTGGGGTAAGGTTCTCTTTCTTTTTTTTTTTTTTTTTTTTTTTTAAACAAAACAAAAAAAAAAAACAAAAAACACTTCACTATTTAGCTGAATTGAATCCGTTAACATCACCCTTGGCATACTGCTGGACAGACTGCGGGTATAGCTCTGTACCCGCAGTCTTACTCTTCCTCTGCTCTCCTCCCTCTTTCCAGCCTCCTTAGATGAAGGAGGCTTTCTGTCTGTAAGCTGGAGCACTCTCATTGGCAGAGATCTATATCTAGCCAAAGAGTGCTCCAGCTTACAGGCAGAAAGCCTCCGTCATCGAAGAGGCTGGATAGAGGGAGGGGAGCAGTGGAAGAGTGACAGACTGCGGGTACAGAGCTTTACCCGCAGTCTGTCCGGAAGTAAGGCAAGGGTGATGTTAATGGATTAAATTCAGCTTAATAGCGAAGTTTTTAAAAAAGTGAAAACCTTACCCCAGCTAATCGCAACATACACGAGCTATGTAGCCCAACATGTGAAGGGGTGACAGGTCCCCTTTAACCTCTCTCCTGATAGGTCTTCAATGCACTGAAGAGAAGACCTCTCTAGCAGGAGAGTTTAACCCTTTGAGTGCCAGAGAGGTATCTAGTGCATTGCAGCACAATGCATTGGACGCCTTTCCAACACTCAAGGGGTTAAGGGCAAACTGACCCCGATGTAATTCAAGGGTTTAATAACATTTAGCGAAGTATCAAAGAAACGTACTTAGATCAAGAATTCTCAATGTTAGTCCTCAGGGCAGACAAAAAGCTATTTATTTTTTAGGATATCCCTAAGTGACCACACTTAGTAAATCAGTGGATCAGCCACTGCTCTACCTTAATTTGACTTTATATATTCTGCATGCATAATATGTAAAGTGAAACAAATACTAAAAGTACAGGCACCTAGGCACACATGTACCCAACAGTCAGCATTCTGAATGTATTTTCAGAGTACTGTTTGTGGGACTGTGATAAACTACAACAATGTCAAAAAAGACAAAACTATAAAAAGACAGTGAAACAATGTAGAAAAGTCTGACTCTACAGCACAGAGATGATTCAGTGCTGCAGGTAGATTGCAGGATTGTAATGTATCTGCTTTCACAGTTTCCGACTGGCAAGCTCTCTGGAAACAGTAATTTGGTGAGCTCACTGTGAAGGTGAAATTAAAAAAAAAAAAATAAATAAATGACAAGGATAGGCAATTTAACTCAACAAACTTACACTATCAGAATACGTAAAGTCAAAATAAGATGGAATGGTCCTTTTAAAGCCAGAGGGGTACCCAAAGTATTGTGTTACAATGCAGTGGTTTCCTCTCTGGCACTCAAAGGGTTATAGGGCAATTATTATGATTCGCTCCTATACTTAGCAACAAATCTGGTGCTGTACTGTACAGCCACTAACTGACACAAAAAAGGCTCCTATCAGCCATGGGGGGGGGGGGGGTTAGAAAATGGAAGTTAGTGGCTCTTAGCTGGAAAGCAAACCAGATGCATGTGCAGGGCTGGATTTCCCAATAGGCAGAGCAGGCAACATCCTTGAGCTCCACATTTTGAGGAAAGCCTCAGTTGTGCTGTCCACATGCTCATTCCAAATTGTGGGTGTGGTCAGAGCAATCGCATAGTCCTTGTACAGGGTGTTATACATACCTCCCAACATTGCAAATGGCCAAAGAGGGACACTGTTGTTTTAGGGGGTGTAAGTGGGGGCGTGGCTGGTGGGCGAGACATTACCAAGAATTTATAGGTGATTTCATTACCTACTTACACCTATTTCTATAATGTAATAAATTATTTATAGCAACACCAAAGTATTTTATTTACACAGACTAATTTCTAAACACGTTTAAACAAACATTAATGTGAGTTTTATTGCTGTGGAACAATGTGATACACTTATATACACACCACATAGTCTGATCTCCTAAACACAGGGACACCAGGGTGGGAAAGAGGGACAGAGGAATTTGGGTCTCAAAGAGAGACACTTGGGAGGTATGATTATATAACCTCTAGGATGCTAGTGAAATCTCCTATGTATCGCTTCTCAATGAATTGGAAATCTCTCTAGCACTTAAGAGGTTAAAGTTTCTTCTTGTTCTTGCTTTTTATAGGCGGAGGGCATTTTCTGTGTAAGGAAGCAATAAATGGGACTGGCGGTGGCATCATGCGAGTAGTAGGGTGTGGCCATGGGAGGGAACAAGTGAGACTAGGGGTGCCTGGGATGTAAATCCAGTCCTGTGCATGTAGCGCTTAGCTGGGAAGCAAAACAGATGCATGTGGTTCTTAGCTAGAAGCAAACTAGATGCATGTGGTTCTCAGGCACAGTCTTTACATGTTGCACTTGCAGCCTTCTAAAACACTCTGTGTTGTGCTTCCAACCTGGACATAGAGGGTCTAAGGAGACTACTCACACAGTCCTCCCATGATCCACAAGAAATCCCAGAAGTCTCTTTCCAAGACCACCATTCTACTCCCCCAATGGTTCACTGGGGCTCACAGTGCAGCTTCAGTTTTAAAGGAGCAGTAAACTTTTCTTATGACAATCTTTATGTTATAGAGCTTTTCCTACTGAGTAAAACAAGCATACTGTTCTCATTGGACTCTTCTGGTGCCGCCGGGGGGATATATAAATCAAGTGAATCATTGTTAAAAGGGCGGGCTTACTCACAAGTGGGGGGGGGCTTGCTGGTTGAATCACAAAAATGGGTGGGAAGTGGGAGGAACTGGGTGGGGAAGGAGGAGAAGTGAGAGGAACAGGGAGGGAAAGAGCAGAAGTTGGAAGAGTTTCATCTTCCCACATCAGCAAAATAAGCCACTGTCCCCGGAGATCCGGTAATACAAATTCCGGGGCAAATTTGGAGAGTTCCCAGGCATGAAAACAAGGGCACTCCCACCGCTGTCAGTTATAACAGTTCAAATAAACATGAAGTGAATTTACTGTGCTTTTACTTCCTGATCGTTCTGACAGCAAGACTCAGCAGTTTCTGTAGCATTCAATGGATTACGGTTTATCATTGACTTTCCTCTCAAATAGAATATAACAGAATAGCTCATTGGAATTTGACCTCTAGACGACACTGAATATAAAAAACCCACACAGTTTTACTGTAATAACTCTGGAAATATGCATCTCTGCATATTTTACTTAAAGGGGATGTATCACCTCAATATAACTTAGCCTAAATAGTTAGGTTATATATCAAATATGACTAAAAGTGTCTTCATTTTTTTTTTTCTCCGATGATCGAGGCTTCTGTCTGTAAGCTGGAGCGCTCTCATTGGCTAAGATCTAGCCAATGAGAGTGCTCCAATCTCAGTCAATGAGAGCGCTCCATCTTACAGACAGAAGCCTCCGTCATTGGAGGAGGCTGGATAGAGGGAGGGGAGCAGAGGCAAAGAGACAGACTGCGGTACAGAGCAGGTAACCACAGTCTATGCAGAAGTAGCTGCAGGGCACACTTTATTTTTTTTTTATTTTTTTACACTTTATTTGTTCTAAATTGAAGATATAAAGACACTTTTAGTCATCTTTGATATATAATCTAACTATTTAGGCTAAGTTATATTGAGGTGATACATCCCCTTTAACAAGAAAAGCCCTACGAAAATATCTGATTTCCTGAGAGAAACAAGGATAAAATATTCATTTCTAAATTAAGCAGCCAGGGCTGAGCAGGACTGGTGTGAGGAGAGTTCTGATGTCTGCAGATTAGAGGGAACAAAGCGACCATTAATAATAACACTGCCGCTCTAGCTACACTTCATGTATCATTGACTGGTCACCTTACTCTGCCTGTTACACTGCATCTTCCTTTCTCTGTCTGGTTATAAATGGCTAGAACTGTTTTGCTGTGCCTTGACCGATGTCACCAGCACCATCCTATCAGATAGATAATCAATCATGTTCTGCAAACAGAGACAAAGCACTTGATGATTCACAGTCCACCAGTGGCCTTAGCGAACAAAGTCACATGCTTTGGAATCTTCTCTTTAGCACTTGGCACCAGAAACACTGCAATTTGTTTTCCAACCTAGACTAGAAGTGCTCTGCTGTCTGCAGGGAAGTCTGGGCTTTTAACCCCTAAGAGAGTATGGAGAAATTAGAACAGCATACTAGATCAAATCTGGGACTAACCATTTGCACAGTACAGAAATATAAACTGAGGTCTTGAATGAAGCTTTTAATGCTATTCAATACATTGCTTCTGAAGTATTAACAATTTGAATGCCAGATGGGTTTGCAATGCATTGTGTAACCCTCTGGCATTCAAAGGGTTAACACACTGCTTCTTTAACCTTTCCCTAAACCGGTCAACAAATCCCTGACTTAAAAAAAAAACCCATGTAGAATTACTGTAAGGAAAAAATGGATTCATGTATTATAGAATTTAGAACAGGTATGGGCAAACTGTGGCTATCCAGCTGATGTTGATTCTTTGCCTTGAAAGGTTATGTTCTCAGATAATGTAGATCAGGGGTAGTCAATTGTTGGACCTTCATCTGTCGGTGACTATAATTCCCATCAACCCCAACCAGCTGTTAGCTGGTTGGAGTTGATGCGAGTTGTAGACCCCAATAACTGGAAGTCCAAAAATGTTATACACTTGGGGGAGATAGGAAGGTGATAAAATAGAGATGACTTCTCCAGTGATATCACTTCTCCAGTTCCTATATTATTCTATGGAGCCTGTTCAATAAGATTTTTCCAACTTAAGGAGATCTTAGTGCATATGTACTATGAAATATCACACCTTAGTGCATAAGCACCCCCCCACACACCGATATAGGATTTCAAGAGCAGAAAAACATCCTTATTTCTTCAAAGCACATTTTTCACAAGCAGTTTAAGAAGAACTTAAAGGGATAGTAACCCCCCCCCCCCCGAAAACTTGAAGACAAATGCTAGTAAGAAGCACAACATACCTAACTCCTTTATCCCCATCTCTCAAACCGTTATGGTTTGAGAGATGTAAGAAGAGAAAGACCAATGCTCCCTCCCTCTTCTCATGCGTCCTCTGTATAGCGGACGTCATGAGATACTGCTTCCGTGACCAGATGGCGGCTCTGTAGGAGCGCTGTCATCTCGATATCTCGGTATAATTACTTCATTGGTATGGTCTAAAACGTGTGCCTGGCTTGCAAGCACATGTTGTAGACCATACCGATTAAGTAATTATACAGTGCTATGTAGATAACAGTGCTCCTGCAGAGCCGCCATAAGTCGATCGACCAGATTCTGCCTCTGTCAGCTTTACAGCTCGTCAGGCAAAAAGGGGAGGGAGCGGAGGTCTTTCTTCTCTTACATCTCTCAAACCATAACGGTTTGAGAGATTGGGATGAAGGAGTTAGGTATGTTGTGCTTCTTACTAGCATTTGTGTTCAAGTTTTCGGGGGGGGAGGGGTTACTATCCCTTTAAGCAACATTTCAGGAGCCCTTCAAACGTAAGTATTCTATAAGCGGTCCATGTAATCCCACAATAAGCCTGTGATTGCACATACAACATAACACGGAATAGGAGAGAGAGCCAAGTGGATGTAGGGCCAGAGGACATGGAAAGTAACTCATGCAGAATAACAGTGCAGATGATAACAGAGAGAATAGACGAATGGGCCATTGCAGCCCTATGACAGACTCTAATGCCAGCAGATGCAGTACAGCATATTTCCAAGGCTCCATGTAGACGTGGCTTTGTAGGGACCACATGTGATGGATTTGCAGAGAGCTCATTTCAGATTATTTCACAAACTGTACTATATGAAACAAACACAATTTCCAAAATTCCCATTAATTTAAATGGCACTTTTAACCCCTTAAATACTAGAGGTCTCTAAAGCATTGCTTTACAATGCTCTGAAGACCTATAGTATTCAAAGGGTTAAGAGCAATGGGAAGTTGGGCAATTTCTATTTCTTCCCTACAATACAACCGTTTTCCTCAGACCTGTTCAACTTTTAATTTGTGTCTCAGTATCTCTAAATTTGGAGGTCAATTCTTGTAAATCCCTGATGGTCTCCGCTAGCAGAATCAACAATTGTAGGATATGTTTGGTGATATGCATGGCAAAACTGTACTGGTCTATCAGAGAGGAGTCTGATGGGAGTTCTCTTGTAAAGCATAATTGTAGGTGCCACGAGAACCCACAAACCAATCTGAGATCATTACTATTTAAAGTGAACCGTTTATAAACCAGGGGTGGGTAAAACATGATTTTACAATGCATTTTGTATCACTCTGGACCTCAATCGGTTAAGAAGAGATTTACACCGTGAACAAACTCCAAACTTATGTCTGAGAGGTAGAAATCAAACAGAAGTGTTTATTACTCATAAAAAAGAAACCTAGGTAAATGCATTGAACAGAAATTTCCCACAAGTCCATCAATTTTAACTTTGCTAGATCCCTACTAAAAAGGAACATCTAAAAATAAAATGGGGCTAAATACATTCAAATCTTATTCTACAAAACATGCGCTTGAATAAAAAAAAAAAAAAAAAAAAAAAAAATAGAAAGAAAATGTTAACCCTTTCAGCACTAAAAGGTCGAGCAACAAGTTGTTCACTCCCTGGCACTGAAAGGGTTAATTCTAGAGCCCTAAAAACTAACCATAAAGTTGTTTTTTTTTATGTTTAACCCTTTCAGTGCCAGAGGGGTACGCAACGCATTGCTTTGCAATGCGTTGCGTACCCCTCTGGCACTGAAAGGGTTAAGCTAAATGATTACTTTTGTTTGTACAACTTACATGGAGTAAAAAAATAGTACAAAAGGGAGGAACCAAGAAAAGGTTAAAGTTATACAAAATGTTATTAGTATCAATACATGCAAGTAACATTGGTTAGATCACCATTATATTAAGACTCACTAATGGAAACATCCCAGTATAATGCATTTCACATACAGCTATGAAGTCTGAGTAAAAACAGTCATAAGCAAAACAAGCTAGACCAGAGTCATTCCACTGGAGAATCCCAACACAGTGAGGCAAGTCCAACCAGTATTACTGAAGTTAGTTGATGCTAAAATAAAGTTTGGGATTATTTTAATGATTCATGAGTCTTCCATTTGTATTGTGCTGATAACATTTTTTGCCTAGTCATACAGATTCAGAGGTCTGGACAACCATTCTGATCTTGCACCATTGGCGACTCTTAAATCATGCATGAGTGCTTTTGTTGTTTCAATATCGGATATATAAACATATACTGGATCGGTGGTTGTGTTGTCTGGTCCGGATAATCTGGTTTGCAAATTCAGTTTATGAGAGACAAGAATGTAGCTAGATTAAACCCCATACATCATCTAATGAAAAAATACTGTTGTTATCATATAAACGACAATTCTACACACAATCCTGCCCTTTCATGTCAGAAACACCTGTCACCAGACTTCTTAGAGTAATAAAATCCTGGGGTCCTGCCACAGTATGAATTGATACCTCCACTGGGCATTTGTAAGACTTGATATTGGGCCTCAAGCAACAGACACTGACTTTTTTTTTCCCCAGGTGCTAGCTTGGGGTTCAGGGTATCTAAATGAGTAACTATAATAGAAGTCTTGAGCCACCAATTCTATCACTTGAAGACCTAACTTGTTAAACGGCACAATTAACCCTTAGGGTGCTGTTGAATCAGAATATAACTTCATATATCTGGATCGGCAAATTGTTTGATGCAGAACTACGCGATAGGGTACTCTCCAATGAACCCTCATTAAAATTCTCAATATCCACAAAAAAAAAAAAAAAAAAAAAAATCGCTTTCACAAAGTAACTGAAACTTTATAAAAACATTGTAACTATTCTCAAAACATGTTAAAAAGTGAATACCTTCACAACATCCTGAATTTTAAGACCATAGAGGAGAGACTTGTGAGAAGTGTAACTCGGACCAGCAGGTGTATAATCTCGGTCCTTACAGATCTGTAAAGAGACCGAGATTATACACCTGCTGGTCTGAGTTACACTTCTCACAAGTCTCTCCTCTATGGTCTTAAAATTCAGGATGTTGTGAAGGTATTCACTTTTTAACATGTTTTAAGAATAAAGTTACAATGTTTTTATAAAGTTGCAGTTACTTTGTGAAAGCGATTTTTTTGTGGATATTGAGATATCTAAATGAGTAACCCATAGGTTCTGTTTAGGTGTTCATTTTACCTTTTGGGTGCTAGAAAAGGTGAAATTTACTCACCGATATTTGTTTTTCCTCTGTGTCCTTCCACGGCATACTGTGGGTAATTGGCTCCACCTCCCAGCTGGTAGGACCAATCAAAAAATATAAAATTATATGAGCTCACTTCCCCCTGCAGTTATACAGTTGTCCAAGCTGCAAGACATAACAGGTTAGAGATGGTACAGTAAAGGCACACTGCAGTAGATATTACATGACTGATATGGTATAGTATTATGGAATCGATACAAATACCCAAGAATAACCTTCAGGGAGGGTTGCCATGGAAGGACATAGAGGAAAAATAAATATCGGTGAGTAAATTTCACCTTTTCCTCTGTGTCCATTCCACAGCATACTGTGGGACTTACCAGAGCAGTACCCCTGAAGTTCTGGAGGGCTGAGACAGTAAGTTCAGGAATGGTGCCTTCCTTCCAAACTTGTTGTCTGGTGATGGTTGAAGGTCCAGTCTATACTGCTTGATGAAAGTAGAGACTGATAATTAAATAACAGTCTTGCAATCTCAGTAGGTGTTGCAGCTGCTTCCTGAGCCCATGAGGCTGTGGTAGCACGGGTAGAGTGGGTTTTACTACCCTGAAGAGGGTCTAGATTAGCTGAGTCATAGTCCCTCTTAATGTAGTCACGAATCCCACGTGCGATAGAGGGTCTGGTGGCCGAAGACCTCAATTTCTTGGAAAATTCAAAAGAAATGCGTCAGTCCTACGTAGAGTTTGGTTCTGCTGAGATATATCTGAAGGCAGTAGAGAAGATCCAAATGATGTAGTCTCTTCTCAATCTCATTTGAAGGATAGGGACAGAAGGACAGGAGAAATTCCTTGGTGAAGGTGAAACTGAGCAAGGACCTTGGAGCGGAAGGAAGCCTTAGGATGTAGGACTACCTTATCCTGATGGAAGACCAAAACTGGAGTAACACATACCAAGGCCTGATTTTTTTTTTTATATTGAGGTAAAATATCCTCTTACCAGATGGTTGCCTGCAAAGGGAGTAGCTAGAACTGCAGAGATTGCAGGGAGCTGGACTTTCAGGGATGCAAGTTCAAGGTCCTTTCAAACCCTACATGCATAAATTGAAGGATTATTGGAGCAGAGATTGATTTATGATCCAGATTCTGTGACAGGCACCACTTGTGGAAAATAGTCCAGGCCCTGTAGAAGAGGGTCGTCTGCCTCTCAGCATGGTTTGGACGACAGGCTCAGACACATCCTGTAGTCTTAAGGATTCCTGCTCAGCCTCCAGGATTTGAGCTGGAAGAAAGCTGGATCCGAGAAGAAGAGGACCTGGTCCTAACAGATCTGGGATGTTTGGCAGAGGCATGGGGGCCTGACTGACAATTAAAGGAGATTGGCATACCAGGGTTTCCCGGACCCTTCCGGGGCGATAAGGATGACATATGACCTGTCTTACCTTATCTTACTACCTCCACGAATATAGGAAGGAGAAAACAGGTATGCCAGACAGAAGTCCCAGGACACGAAGCGCATTCTATGCCAGGGCCGGAGGTTCGTGCCATCTGGATAGGTAGGTCTGCCATTGTTCTGAGATGTGTCCATCATATCTATTGAGGGTCTCCTAAAGTTTCTGTTACTGAATGAAATGCTTCTTTGTTTAGAGTCCACGCTCCTGGATCCAATTTCTTTCGGCTTAGAAAGTCTGCCTAAACATTTAGATGACCTGACAGGAAGGATGCCGAGAGTCAGCAGGTTCTTTGCTACCCAGTAGAGAATCCCCAATGCATGGATGTTGAGTGTAGTGCCCCCTGGTCCTCCCTGGTGTAGAGGGTAGTATATTGCTAATAAATTGTATGATCTAATCAAGACAGCTGTACTTTGTAGATCGGTCTGAAATGTTTGAGAGACTTCCAAAACATTTATGTGTAGACTGAGTTGTCCAAATGCCCTGAATAGTGTTCAAATTCCAGACTGTTCCTCAATCTGTGCTGCTGGCGTCTCTGTACACAGGATCTGCCCGTCTGGCTCAATAAGTGGGCAGCCCCTTGAGGACTTTTCTGAGGCATCCACCACGACAATTGCTTACTGGTGGGCTGGAAGACTGGAATCCTCTGGGTCAGGTGGTGGTGGTGGTGTGGGGATTTATTTTGTAATAACGGAGATAATTCTCTTGGGTTAAATGTGAATGAACCTAGGCCTATGATAGGATCTGATAAGTTGATGAGAGGCATCCCGGTAGTCGGGAAAATCTTTATTGCGGTGTGGAACTTCCATTGAAGAAAAGGCCATGATTCTGTTGAAACTGTAGTGCTGGGTATTTAAGGAAAGGGTTACTTGACTGGTATAGAGTTGCATTCCCAGGAATCTTAGCTGTTGGGAGGGACAGAGCTTTTTTCCAAATTGACTATCCAGCAGAGTTTGCGGAGAAGGTCCCGGCAAATGTTTGTGCTGGTTACAGATTGGGGATATGTTCTCTCACTAATCAGAATGTTGTCTAGATAGGGGGCCACTTTGATCAGATAAATGTCGCAGCATTGCCATTACCTTAATCTTTGTGGAGACTCTTGGGGCTGACGCCAATCCAAATGGGAAGTCCCTGTACCAATACTGATGACCGAAGATCTGGAATCTCAGGTAGTTCCTGTTTGTTTCCCAGATCAGGACATGATAGTATGTGTCATGCAGATCTATTCAGGTGACTAAGACATGCGGATGTATCAAAATTAGAGTTGATGACTCAATTTCCATTTTGAAATGCCGGACCTTTAGTACAGAGTTGAGCTTCTTAAGGTCCAGGATGAGGCATAGCTCCCCAATAGGTTTGATAACATAAAAAGTGGAATGAAGCACCTGAATCCCTGATGTAGTGGGACCTCTCTATCTATTAAGGGAATGGAGGACTAGACACATGAGGAATGACTAGACAAACCTGGATGAGGTGGCCAGGGGACACCCCTTGAGATCAGAGGAAAGGAGGTTTAGACTTCAGTAGAGGAAGGGGTTCACAGTAAGGTCTGTTAGCCACCCGAGTGACAGAGCGGCACAGAACGCACCTCTTGCAACGCACTCAGTACCACTCCTGCACCCAAAGGGTCAAAAGGGAATATTCAGGGTTATACTGAATATTAATAGGCAATTCAGGAAGATCCAATAAATGACTAAAGTAATTGATAGCTATACAATTCTCATGTCACCAGTGTATGAGGCAAAGATTGAACTTGATGGACCGGTGTCTTTATTTAACCCAATTACTATGTACTCTGTTTGAAGCAGAATCTGTACTGACTGTTTCATCTGTAGAGACCTTGTTTTTATATAGATGACCTGAAGCGAAGAATCATAGGGACAGGCTGAAATTCCAGAACCCATCTGTCGTGATGAACTAGACTCCAGGCCTGGTTCGTCTGGCTTTATTGCTGGAACTGCCATCTTTTTTGGAAATATTTACCATTTCCAGATCTCTGATTTTGGGGAAGGCCACACTTCCTCTTGGTCGTATCTCATATCTGGCTTGTATCTTCTGACCTCTTAAAAGACTGATGTCTGAAGTGACCGGTTTTGTCAGGAGAGTCTCTGGCTCTTTTCTCCTGGGGTAAAAATGGATCTTGATGACCTCTTGATAACTTCTTCTGGCAGGTCTCAGAAAAGCTTAGTTCCAGAGAAAGTCAAAGAGACCAGTCTGTATTTAGAAGAAGGGTTTGCTTCCCAGGCTTTGATAATCGAATCTTAAGAATAGCTGACAGTCTCTTTGATAGAACCCAGTTCTTTTAAGATATGGGATCTAGAGACTGAATACTCAATTTCTTCTAGTTTGGTTAGCCATACACGTGGTGTATGGATGTGGTCAAATTCTGCCCACTTGTTTTCACTCACTCTTAATAATATATTGTATAGAGCTGTGCACCAGTATGTGGGGGCTTGATTTCTTATATCCCAAAATGCAGTATCCATAAGTCAAAGCCGTCTGACCTAAAGATTTTCTCATGGCCCTTACCAGTCAGTTCAGCTGATCAAAACTGAAGCTGACATCTTATCTGGTAATCTCAGCTCCTTCAGCTGAGGAGACTGCAGATTCAAGATCAGTGAAACCATCTTCATCATGCGACCTAGATGGTTCTTCATCTGGGTCAGAAGTTCTAGGCTGCCTTTGTGCTGCTTCCTGCAATATCTTCTTCCAGCTAAGTAAGTTCTGGAACTGAGTAGGTATAATACTAATAGCAGCATACAGTTTGGCAGGGCCTGTCATAGCTATATCCTGATCACACCCTGCACAGGTTTTGGTCTTTGGGTCTAACTTCTCTGCCTGGGAGGGTCAGAAGCCTTGGGCTTTTCCCTATAACATTTGTTAGATATAAACATAGTGCAGATGGCATAGCGCCAATAACCAATAGTTCACAGTAAGTATAGAAGGCAACCACAAGCACTTGTATGAGTCAAACAAGCAATAAATATATATTCAAGGCAAATGGACCACCACAAGGGTTACTCACTGTGCCTGCATGCCATCCTGAATGTGCGTTTTGTGCCAGGTCCATTGAACAGCCTGTTTCCTTTATGCATTTCACCAGTGGAATGCAAAAGTGCTGAACGTCCAGTTTCCGGTTGAGGCAAGGCTGCTCTAAATGTGCGCACTTTCAAACAAGCGCTCTGAGCTGGATAGCAAGAAGGGAGGACTGAGCACTGCGCTGTGTGTCTGGCCAGAACCCCAGGACCAACTAAATCAGAACCCATGCGACCTTACCAGGATTCTGAGGTTCCTTTGTAAGGTGATGTAAGCCACGATAAGGCAGGCCACATGGGAGAGAAAATAATAACATAGTCCTTTCAAAGTTTAAGATGAGAGAGAGGCAAAAAGCCTCCGTCCTCCAGCTTGGTAGGACCAAAATAACTGCAGGGGGAAGTGAGCGCACAGAATTTATATTTTTTTGATTGGTCCTACCAGCTGGGAGGCGGAGCCAATTACCCACAGTATGCCGTGAATTGGACACAGAGGAAAATTGATTTGTAATGCATGGGACACATATGTAGCACCTGAGGGCAAGGCACCCCTAGGCAAGACACTCTGGGTGCCCCTAGCTCCACCCACGGACACAATCTCCAATCTCACATGACCCTACCACCAGTCCCATCCACTGTTTTATGAAGCAGAAAATAACTATAGTGTATAATGATAACAGAAAAAAAAAGTTTTAAGTCATTCATTGCTAAAGAGAGCTCAAATGCATTGCTCAGTCTAGATCTCTATAGAACCCAAGGAATTAAATAATAGCCTGTAAATGGGTATTCAATGGATGCAGGGACATTGCGACTGCTCTGGCCACACCCACAATTCAGAATGAGAGACTTCTAATGCATGTTGCAAAGGGGAAATCCAATCCTATATAATAATTCGCTAGAATGTTTGTCAGAAGAGTCATGTGCAGTAGAGACTGCCCAGTGAACAAAATGCTGGGAGCATCCTGTGCTTTCAGGAAGTCTCTACAGTGCGTGATTGTGTTGGCAGCAGGACGCAGAACAGGACCGGCCTCTTAACCCTTTGAGTGCCAGAGGGGTACACAAAGCAATATGTTGCATACCCCTTTGGCACTCAAAGGGTTAACATCACCCGGACCTTGGCCCCTGTACACAGGCTTTTACACTACTTCGCTAATGTATGATTGTCAGAAGCTGTCATGCCGTGCGCTCTGCAGTCATGCGCAATACAGACTGCCCGTGCCACGGCTGATAACGGAGAGGGGCGCTCTGAATTCAGACCGTAGTCAGTGCACAGAGAGGACTACAGTCTGAATTTGGAGCGTCCTGCTCCGTTATCAGCCGTGGCACTGGCAGTCTGTACTGAGCACGACTGCACCGCGGCCGTTGCTGTCTGGCACTGTGGCCTGTGTACACGGGCTGTTCAACTAGTATCTTAATAAATTAACAAAATTTAGTTAATATGCAAGATATATATTTTGTTTGTTTTTTCCTCAGCTCACCTTGCCTGTTAACCAAGAAGAGATGGAAAAAGTAACTGGTTGCAGGTAATGAGGTCACTGCACTTAGAGGAACTGGAGCAAGCCATCTGCACAACAGGGGACAAATAAAAATTCACATTTAACCCTTTGAGTGCCAAGAGCAGGCACGTGCACACATAGACACCAAGGGGGGGCTTGAGCACCTGCCCTTTTTGTCCAAAGTGCCCTTTTAACAAAAATAAATAATTATGAGAAGTGCCCTTATTTTCATTTGAGCCCCTGCCCCCCAAAATGTCTGTGCACGTCCCTGGACAAGAGGGCACCCCCTCTGGCGCTCAAGTGGTTAACCCTTGGCTACTAGAGAGGTCTCAAACTCATTGCTTTGCAATAAATTAAAGACCTTTCTAGTAGCCAAGGTGTTAAAATCCTCATTGTAATCAATGGGAATGTTTATTTATCCCCTATGTGCACTTGGTTTCTTTCACTTCTTAGCACATCAGCTTCAAAACCACCTCCTGCAATAAAAGTGCTGTGCTGATAGTTTGATTGCTACGGTCATGGTCTCTGCAATTGGATATTTGCAATAAAACAAAACCATTCTCTCTGTATACTCTAATCCAGCAGACAATACACAGGCAATACCTAGCAGACAGTTTTCTGGGTGGGGCTGATTTGTTGCTGAAAGCATCCAGAAACTGGTTTATTTTACATCAGCTGTACTACCAGAGGAAAACCAACTCCTGTGTGCTACACAAAGGGGTGTACTACAGCTGTTGTTAGACTACATTTACCACCATCCTCAGCCAAAGTCTGAGGATGATAGAAGTTGTAGTCCAGCAAGGGCTGGAGGACCACATGTTGACCACTGTTGACTTAATTTAGAGGAAACAAACTGCAAAAAAAAAAAAAAAAGATTAATTCATTGGGAAATAAATGTATCTCGCACTGTTATTTTTTTTTATACATTTATAAGCCTGAAATGTTCCCTTTTCCTACTTTTCATATAAATATTATTATAAGGAGGACATATAATCTTGGAATAAGTGATTTAATCTAACAGAATTACTTGTCTAGGTTTATGTCATTCACACAGCAGACAGTTTTTACAGTGTTTTATTCTTTTTTGTATTTCAACTCTGCTATAGTTTATAATTCAAAGGAACATGTTACAGTCTACATTGCAGTAAATAGATATACCAGACAGCTGTATGGATAACACCTGTCTAGAAGCCCTTCTGCAAAGCAAACCCAGTGACATATTATAAGCATATAATTCCCCTCTAACTCATTTGCAAACAGTGGGGGGTGGAATGCAGAACTTTACAAGATATTGTATTCCATTATGAAAATGTATAATTTTATTTCATCACCTAAAGTCCCCATGAAGAATGGTAGAAAAAAAAAAGTATATATTTAAACTCAAGTGATAAATGTCTCACCTGTTATAGAACTCAGTCCTTGAGTGAGAAAATACTACATAATTCCTCATACAATATTGCACAGAGAGCAGTTAAACTTAAATGCTGATCCAATAATCCTTCCTTGAAAACACTGGCCTTTGTTAACATCCTTCAGTAATATACTGTACTGTTCATCATTTTCTGTGCCAGAGGGGTGGTTAACAATAGTACTGTGTGGTATGACACTCAAACGGATAATTTAACTTGTTGAATGTAATACTATTTGCCAAAATATACTGATGTTTGCCATTGCTGATATGTAGATATCTGCATTGTGTACCCCTCTGGCACTCGAAGGTTTAATAATGTTGGTTTTTGCATATTTTATAGCAAGTAATGAACACATTAAAAGAATGAATAGAAAAGTAAACATTTCAGGGACAGATGGGCACACAATGTGTTGCATACTTGTCTGTCCCTCAAGAGGTCAATGGCAAATCGTGTTCTGAAATAGAATATACTACTCACATACAGAGATCATCTCCCCACACATACTCAGATACAATGATGTACAATGTAGATCCCCCTAGGGATAACCTAATAAAGTGACAGTGTATTTTCCCATGGAAAAATCCAATGAGAGTATGACAGTCCAGATCTCTAGTGACATACCTTATTTAGGTCTTGTAGTTCAATTACATCGTTTGGATTCCCATTGACGCTCAAACTTAGACACTCTCAGAGCTTTGACCCACATCTCAGGGTCTAGGAGCGAGGAACCGAACTCTCAGGGTGATAGCGTCCAGTGTTACCTACTGTGTGATCTGCTTCAATTAACATATTCTATGTCTCCAGCTTCGTGTCATGTATACCAGAGATGCAGGTGGAGAAGTCCTGCTTGTCTGTGTGTGTTCAAGCAATGATGCAGCATGTTAATGGACGCTTTAGGACTGGTCGTCTGAACTCCCGAGTTAGAACAAGCAGGGACATATGGAATAAAATATACGTTCTGGGGTAAGTTAAGGTTTCATATTTGGAAGAGGTCAGGGCCAGCTGATTGTGGAGGAGCCCGAGTATGGTGATACAGCTTATTATATATATAGCTCTTAAAGATGCATAGGAAGGTCAAGCGACAATAATATAGACCGCATAGAGACAATTTTAGCTCATCGGTTAACATTGTATCATCGTGATGGTCATCAATCTTAGATCTTAATATAGCGTACATCACACTGAAGGTTTAAGTCTCCAATGATATCCCCCAAATGATACATAATACAATGACACAGTAAGAGAAAGTGAAACAATAATGGACATGCAGTCAAACACAATGTTACAATGTATCAGACTATTTGCCTTGACACAGCAAAGTGCCGATTCCACAAGACATCCATGGTACGGGATGCACAGACCCTCTAGCTCAGTTCAGTGAAACAATAACATACAATGTACAGACCCTAGGAACACAATCCCTGTTGTACAAGGAACCAATGGTAGTAAAACACTCACTGTCAGATCAGTCCATGCAGGGAGCAGGATCCAAGGGCAGCATTTTGTCTGTGCAGGTGAAAACACTGTGACTATGTAGGGATCCAGAACACAGCAAGTTAGCCACAGCCCTTATGTCCCTTTTAAATAACTCTTCATTCCTCCTACCGCCTCCTCCGGGGAGCAGAACTCTTGTCTCACAAACAGATCAGGATAACACAGCAGCTCTGAGAAACTAAACAACAGACTAAGCCAGGCCCCCAGTACCCGGAACAACACCACAAGAGCGACCCGGAAACCTGCACAGCCCCCTCCTACTGCACAGCAAGCGCTAGAACGAAGCAATGGAAAAGCCTCCCCCGACTGTGCCTGTCTATAATTCACTCCCACTGCACTTCATGACTGCCCCAGACCACGCCCGTCTCGTTGACAGACTGCTCCGCCACACCCCCTGATCTGAATTGTTATAACTGGTACACCCATTTCTAAAACGAACTACCTCCGACTCACACCCACATCGTGTAATGAATACTTCAGGCTACATCCACTATGTTGTCTGTCTGCACATAGGCCACACCCTCCGGACGCACTGACTGCTTTTAGTCACACCCAGTGCCAGGGTAAACAGGTGACTATTGGTCCAACGAACCGGCTTGACTGACCTCCAGGATACACCCCTTCCTTTGATTGACTGTTCCAGGACGAACCTACTGAACTGAGTGACTGATCCAGATTTTCACCCGCCACAGTGAGTGAGTCTAAGGCCACGCCCACTGCAAATGTTGACTGACTGCCCCAGGTCGTACCCACAGCGAAGCTCCGCCCCCAGGAAGCTTGGCCTGCCAGTACTCAGTGTCAGTTGGGGTCTGGAGGCCTTGGAGGAAGGGAGCTGGCGATTATTTACTAAGTTTTACTCCATATTCCATGCTATTACGTCCTGTGTATGCGCCACTACGGGGTGAGTATCGAGCCTTCTTGTATCCCCTTATATGTACTCTCTGACTGTTCTCTTCTCATTAAGCACTTTACAGCTTGTACCAAATGGAAACAGTGTCACAGGCAAAAGTAGATAATTGGGTAAGCCAAAGGGAACATACAACTCTCATTGATGTAAATGGGGCTTTTAACCCCTGGAATGGTAGAGTGGCATGCGTTGGAGACCTCTCTAGGGATCAACTCTTTGAGTGCCGGAGCATACCTCCTTTCAAAAGGCCAAGGAGGGACACTTGTTTTAGGTGGTTTTGGTGGGGGTGTGGCTGGTGGGCGGGCCAATACCAAAAACGTTTAGTTTTTTCATGACTTATTGAAGCCTCTTTGTATAACTGATATAGAGAGACACCAAATTATTTTATATACAGACTAAATCATAAGCATATATACTGAAGTTTAAATAATGTGAATTTTATTGCTGTGGAGAAATGTATTTTACATATCACACAGTCAGTCTGATCTACTAAAATGATGGACATCTCCAGGGTGGAAAAGGGACAGAGGTATTTGGTCACAAAGCGTGACCGTCCCTCCTAAAGACGGACACTCGGTAAGTATGTCAGAGTTCTTAGCCATATGTTGCATGTCCCTCTGTCACTCAAAGGGTTACAATTTACATCATGTGGATTTAAAAGAATATTTAGCCCCCCGCAGATATTTGCCTCGGAATCGTTCAGGTTTTCACTGCGATATTAACCCTTTGAGTGCAAGAGAGGTATAAAATGCACTGGATACCTATCTGGCACTCAAAGGCAGTTTGTGCATACTGTAGCATCAATTTCTGAGTGTTTTTCTGTATAGCCTTTGTGATACTTCCAAGTAAACTAAACCTTTGTTTTGTCTTTACATGTTATGCAAATATGCAGCATGGAAAGTCAAATTGCTTATTTTTTAAAATCTTCACTTTTTTTTAACAATTTATTTGAACATATGGTCCTTGGATCTCTATTTCTAGAGAGATTTCTGATCAGATACCTTTAACTCCATGAGTGCCAGAGGGGTATACACTCTGGCACTCAAAGAGTTAAAGCAGCATAATGATAGAATGTAACACTATCCTTGTAGCACTGAGTGCTCTGTATGCTATCTTTTTTATATTGTA
The DNA here is from genome assembly GCA_037306005.1 of Rhinophrynus dorsalis. Classification (NCBI taxonomy): domain Eukaryota; kingdom Metazoa; phylum Chordata; class Amphibia; order Anura; family Rhinophrynidae; genus Rhinophrynus; species Rhinophrynus dorsalis. Next base: position 414,497,208 of record CM074723.1, read on the forward strand.
TCAGTTTTACATTGTATCACTATACCTTCTTTCAGGTGCCATGACAGAAATATCCATGGAAACACGTCCCTGACATTGAGCTCCCTGGATCTAAGTGTACCATTTAGACTACAGTAGAGAAAAAAAACAAATCATAGGTAAATTGACATATTGTGCAAAATAAAGGATTACTATCGATTTCATATGCTCCCTACTGAATAGAGCAGCTCATTTTACCCATTTGCGTCACACAGGGGTGCACAAAATATTGCTTTGCAGTGCTATGCACCCCCCCTGGCATTCAGTAGATTTTTTTTCCATTGTGGGTGGGGCATTAGAGAACTGTATTTATCACTTTAACCCTTTGAGTACCAGTTGGGTGCGGGCATTCAAAGGGTTAAGGAACAGAGATGTGTTCAACTCACTGCAAAGCAATGCCAGATATATCTGGGTCAACCCATTCTGAACATTCACAGGAATGTTGCTTTTGTAATGTTATTAATCTTATTGATGCTGCCATTAGTTAGTCTTCTTTAACCCCTTAACGACTGATGATGGTCCTGGACCGTCATGGAATTCCAGGCTTCCCGCACGGCTGCACGCTGTTCGGGGAGTCCGGAATCGGATAGTGAGGAAAAAAAATAGTCCCTGGTCCTTAAGTGACCTCACTGTGCATGCACGGCCGGTCCTTAAGGGGTTAATATCATCAATTAGGGAAGAGGAGTTGGGATTGGGAGGGCTCTATAATGTTCGCATAACTTTAAATTCTCAGTTTTTGTTCTTTAGAATGAGAAATTTATCATTGACCATAGCAATGTTTTTTTTTCCTATTAACACTTCAAGGACCAAACAGTCCTTAAAGAGTTAATTATTGTTATTTACTTATAAAGTGCCATCAGTTTCTGCAACGCTGTACAATAGAATGGGGCTCCAAACAAGTTGACATACAATTAAACATTACATGAAATATAAAACATAAAAATATGACAAAAGGTTTGAGGGCCTTACTTTTATGAGCTTACAATCTATTACTCAAGCTTTAATGGGGAACTATCACCCCTATACAAGTTTGCCTTAGTGGGATCTTCATATAGCAATAATCTGTCGTCGTTTTTTTGTTTTTGTTATACAATAATGCTATGGTGAAATTTACATTTTTAAAAATGAGCCGGAGCCTTACTTCAGGACAGGCGGCGGGTAAAGCTCTCTGCCGCAGTCTGTTGATGTTCATCTGTTCCCTCACCAAGTATTCTCTCGTTCCAACCTTCTCCGATGATGGAGGATTTCTCCATGTAAGCTGGAGCTCTCTCTAGCCAATGAGAGCGCTCCAGCTTACATGGGGAAATCCTCCATCATCGGAGAAGGTTGTCCCGAAGTAAGGTGCCGGCTCATTTTTAAAAGTGTAAATTTCGTCATAGCATGCATTGTATAACAAAAAAAAAAAAAAAACCATTATGGGTTATCACTATATGAAGGTCACTCTGAGGTAGTTCACCTTTAACAATTTGGGCTTTCTTACTAGGCTTTTGTTTTATATTTTATTAAACAACATTTCTTTTTTTATTCCATGGAACAGAAAATGTTAGTAAAAATGTGTGTGTGTGTGTGTGTATATATATATATATATATATATATATATATATATATATATATATATATATATAATCTCCTAAATAATAATTTGCTAAGTATGTTTGTCAGAAGCCATCATGCGCAGTAGAGACTGCCCATGCTGCTGCTGATAATGTAGCGCCCTGCTAAGTATTCCCTATTTTGTTGGTGTGTACATGTCTGCACACACTGCATGTGTGTTGTGGCTGTGTTTCCACACTGCTGACACAGTTTTGTGAACAGTAGGCCTTATTCATGAAGCTAAAGAGCAAACCAGCTGTGCCATAAGCAACCTGTTGATGACCTCTCCAGCGTTTAAAGGGTTAGAAGCTTCATTTAAATTAATGTAACATATATACACACCAAACATTATAGAAGCCATCTTGACAAAGGTCCTGGTTAGAGGACTAAAACGTTTCTGCTGCTGTTTCACGTGTTGTTTGAGATGTCCTCTTAACCCTTTCAGTGCCAGAGGGGTATGCAACGCAATGGCACTGAAAGGGTTAAATACACACTCACAGGATTTTTATTTATAAAAAAAATCGTATTTTGTATAATGTTCAGTGTTTATTGTTTGTTCTGCATCCGGGTATAATTACAGGCCATGAATGTTCCACAGCCAGAAAATGCAAGCCTGAGCTGCAATAACTTTTCAATATAACATCTCTCAGTATACAAAATATAGTTTTTCCATATTACAATACTGTCCCTTTAAGCCCCACCACATTTAATGTAAATCCTGTCATTTGAACACTCCCACCCCCCAGACCTTTATTAGTTTTCTATGTACTGGTGATTTGCGTTGGCTACCCCTCTGGCACTCAAAGGGTTAAGATGTTCCCAGTTATGTTTATGAATCAGGGGTAGGAATCCTGAGGTCCTCCAGTTTTGAGAACTACAAGGTCCATCATTGGCTGGCTGGGGATGATATGAATTGTAATCCTGAACAGCTGGTCTTCAGGTTATCCGCTCCTTGCATAAATAATCTATAGGCTGTTTTTTTACATTTGAAGAAGGACGTTAGTGTTAACCCTTTGAGTGCCAGAGGGGTACGCAACGCATTGCAAAGCAATGCGTTGCGTACCCCTTTGGCACTCAAAGGGTTAATGTTATTGCAGGCTGTTTGTCATAGCAGTGGTTTCCCAATGCATCTGTACCTGTACTGAGAGTGCATATTACCACAAACTGTGTGTCTTGACCTTTGTGGGGATGGTCTGTCTGCTCCGTTCAGGGGAGGGGCTGAAATCTTTTTCCTGTCACAGGAAATCTTCATGTATTCATGCAACCCTTTTCTTCCAGCTACCGCTTCATCACTAACTTCTGTCAGAAGTGAAAACAAAAGCAAAGGCAACACATGAAAGAATGGTGGGAAGGGGTAAGAGCTTTTTGTTATCATTAACATGTACACTATGAAAGCCATTTTTCAGTTGTATGTAATGAACTCTAGAGCTCTCTTCTTTCTCTTGTCTAGCCTATATCTAGGATATAATACAAATCAGGGTTGTCAATATTTTAATACTGAACCCTCCTCATTATTGTCAAAACCTTTTTGGGCCCCCTTTAAATATATACACATGCTCTACACACACTTATACAGGCAGTCTGTACTGTCTAATACATTGTATGTCCCCCAGCCAATCCGCTGGTGCCCCTCTAGAGGTGTCATCTGCATAGTTTTCTCACTCTTGGTGTAGTGTGCTGGTTCTCAGACTGTATTCTATGGAACCTCTTGGTTCCCTGACACAGTTTCAGCGGTTCCAACGAACAAAGCTCAGTAAAGACAGACAGGGAAATAACTAGTGGTAAATGTGTGTGATTCTGTGACCATTAACAAACATGGAAGACTGTAACATTTTACACTGTGCAATTTTGTTTTTGTTTTTTTTTTGTTTGTTTTTTGTTTTGTAAGATTTCTAATACAAAATGCTATACTAGCCCCCTTCTTAGAGAGGGAAAACAAAATCAGATATAATTAACAAATAGCACTTACCTGATCAATTTTAACCTAAAAACTGGGCCTTTTGCTGAGGGCAGTTGTGGAGAATGAGGGACATATAAATACCTCCTAAATTCCCACTGACATAAATGGGATCAGACTTGGTAAACAGCTGGGTGCTGCAGTGTGCAGCTCCAAAACAGCTCCTGTCAATTGTTTTGGTAGAGTCAGCCCCACTGGCTGGCAGCAGGCTGGAACTCAAAGTGTCAACTGCAACATATGTGGATTGAGCAACTAGCCTCCATAGTCAGGCTTTTAAGTCCAGTTGAGGGTCTTATGATTGGCAAGACTTCAGTCTGGCAGTTCAGCCTCTTCTCACAGGACCATGGAGGGAGCACTGGGGTCTGTTTTCACCCCTCATTCTGCTCCCCCTTTGATCTGTTAAGGCTTACAATACAGCTCCAACTTTAACGGCAGATGTGTTCGCCCAGAGTGCAGAACTGTTGCAATAAGGGATTTAAGGTGGAACTGTCACTTTTATTTATGTTACCACAGTTTTATTTAAAACAAAAGTTTGAGATGTTTAGCTTTATTTATTTATTTTTACGTTTATGCAAATTAACCCCAAATGAGCCAAAGTGGTACAGGCTTGAACAGCTATTCCCACTTTGCCAAGCCTGAACTCCTTACCACCGAATTGGGGTCACTTCATAAACCATTATTACCGGCGTGCAGTGGCTTCAATAAAAAAAAAAGTCAGCCTTGTTTGGGTGCACATCAGAACCCCCCCCCCCCCACACTTCCTGTTATTGATCTCCCAGCCAATCATGCTGGGAGATCAGTAATTAAAGCACAAGACAGGAGAAGGCCTTCCCTTCACTCCTACCACAAACTTCGGGGGGGGGGGGGGGGATAGAGGGAGGCTTCCTCACGTCACTGGTCACAGTCCCGTTCACTACTACTACCAGTTGGGGCAGGAGTTAGGCAAGAGAGCATGTTGCTCTCCTGCATTGTCATTATTGATAACTATTGATAAGTTATTGATAACTGGGGGGTGCATCACAAGGGATCTTAATGCCCCCCCACAAGGTCTGATAAAGAATGTATAAAAAATAAAAATAATATTAATAATAACCCTGTGTGTGCCACATGGTGGTACAGAGAATTGCTTTGGGCACCGCTGTGGCACACAGGATTTATTGGTTGGAGCTTTTTTAAATTCTGATACCCCCCACCGTGGTCTGGATTTACATAAGTTGGAAAAAATTAACCCTGTGTGTGCAGGCACCCACCACCCCCATGGTGCGCAAAGGATTATTTATTTATTTATTCAGTGCATTGGACACCCCTGTGACATGCACACAAAATGCTTAAAATCCCCCCAACTTAGTTATACAGCCCACTGGCAGTCCCATTCCTCAGCCTGACACCCCAGTCCTGGTTCCACTGTCTTCTGGTAGACACAGGCTACTAGTGTGCACTGGACTCAGGCTGAGAATCAGTGTATGTGGGGGACATACAGTGCACACTGATAGTCACAGATCCCTCATATGCACTGTGTGACAATCCACCCACCACCACCAGCCTTGCTCTGCTGCCCACTGGTAGACATACCTGTATACAGAGTCTGACACCCCCCGCCCTACTAAGTTCCACTGGCAGTCATAGGTCCTAGCTTGTTTCAACTGGTAGCCATAGAATCACACATACACTGTTTGCTTCTCCATCCTTGTTCCACTGGTAACCATTCTTCTGGCACCCAGTATGGTATGCCCGCCAATAACAGTGAGGAACCATTTTTCTTAGACTGGCAGGAGGACTTGAATACACTAGGAAATCCCATGGTGTTGAACCATTTTAGTATCTTTGAAGTGACTGATGTGTATAGCGCCACATTCTGGAAATAGTTGTGCATACTAATTAGGGGTAGAAAGACAACTGACCTCTCATTTGATGTGGCTAATTGTCTACTTTCCAAAACTTTATGATTTACCTACCTTTTCTTCATTTCTCTCATTGTTATAACCATTTTAGTATAGGCAACTCATGGTTAAAAAAATGTATAAAAAATGATAGATTGTAGCTTGAGTAGTTTTGTGCTTCTGGCACCCCTACAGTATGTCAGCTTATACCAACAGGGAGGAATTTGTCTCGAAAAAGTAGTATCTAATGATTACAGTCATAAATTCCATGTATATTCAAAGCTATCTGTATCTTTGAAGAGGTTGATAGCTCAATTGTTTCCTATAGTGCCACATTCTGGAAACATTTGTGCACAACAGCCTATGAGTAAAAAGGCAAATGACCTCTCATTTGATGCGGGGGAATGTGTACTTTTCAAAATGGTATACTTTGCCTTCCATTCCTACATATTTGTAATGGTTATGACCATTTAAGTGCAGGTAGGTAATTTCAAAAACTAAAGTGGCAAATGTAGGATAGTGTTCCTGGCACCCTCATATTGTATAATGACCCATACAAATGGGGTACCATTTTTCTCAGGTTGGTAGCAAGTACTGCATACAGTAGGAAATTCTTGATTTTAAAATATTTTAGTATCTTTGAAGTGGTGAAAGTATAAAAAAAAACAAAAAAACATGTATTTGTTCCTATAGCGCTACCTTTTGTAAATATTTGTGAACTTCAGCCTAGGGCTAGAAAGGAAAATGACTCATCAACTGATGTGGGTGAATGTCTACTTTTCAAAATGATATATCTTGTTTACCATTCATTCATGTCTCTAATAGTATGACCATTTTAGTACAGTCAGACATTTGTCAAAAAAGAAAACAGGCAGGATTTGTTTTGAGCTTTTGGCACCCCTACTGTGTGTGAACTCATACCACTGAGGTGCCATTTTTCTCTTAAGAGCACAAACTAATGAATACAGTTGGAAATTCCATAGTTTTTGCAGATTTCAGTACGTGTGAAGGGGTGGAAATGTTAAAAAAAAAAAAAAAAAAAAAAAAAAAAATAATGCATTTTGTTCCTATAGTACCAACTTCTGGAAACATTTATGCACACCCAGCTAGGAGTAAGAAGGCATGTTACCCCTCATTTGATGAGGCAGGTTTTCTTCTTTCCAAAATGGTATGCATTGTCTAAATTTTCTTAAAGGGATAGTAATGTCTACAATAAAGTTTAGCTCCAAGTCTACTCTATTGTAAATATAACACTTTGTGCTATGTTTAAAGCGGAACTTTCACAAACATTACATTTAGCTCCAAATCCTTAATATGGTAGCGCTATACATAGAAATACTTGTCATTTGTAGTATAGGTCTGGCATAAGTAAGAGAGAGAACATTTTCGGCAGGCAGCAACGGGGTAACAGCGCAGACATCTTGTAGAGATGGCATCTCTGCATTTGCACTATCTGTCACCTTCTGTACCACGATTGGTGAGTTGAAAGCTTTTACGCTTAAAGGCACTGGAAGGGAATGACAGCTCAGGCACAGAGAGCACCTACTGCAAGATCCCGGCCATGCCTTGATGCCAAAAATGTTCTCTCTTACTTATGCCAGACTTATACTACAAATCACAAGTATTTCTATGTATAGCGCTACCATAATAAGGATTTGGGGCTAAATGTAATGTTGGTGAAAATTCCGCTTTAATAACTTACTTTTCTGTAGTTCAAAAGATATTCAATGTAAAAGGATACCCCTCCTACCCCTCTGGGCGCTTCACACTGCATTTAAGTGTGGTCCAGATAGAGAGAGGAGAGGGACAAACTTCAGTAAGCAAAGGAAAATCCTGCCCTCCTTCGTCAAGGGGTGCAGGGTTTTCCTTATACTTACTGACTTAAGTTTGTCCCTCGCTGCATCCGTCCGGTCCCAGGACCGAATTGCAGCTCTAAGGGAAGGAGGCCAGAAGGGGCGGGACTGGGATCCTTTTACATTGAATATCTTTTGAACTACCGAACTGTAAGCTATTAAACATAGCGCAAAGTGGTATGTTTTCAATAGAGAAGACTTGGAGATAAACTTTATTCTAGATATTACTATCCCTTTAATTTGTGCAGTTGCAACCATTGTATTATAGACAAATCATGTTTGAAAAACTGCAAGAAAAATAAAAGGTTGTAGTAGGTGTAATTTTGTTCTTCTGGCACCCCCTACAGTATGACAGCTTATGCCAATGGGGTGCCATGTTTCTCTTAAGAGCACTAGCAAATGAATACCATTGAAAATTCCATAGTTTTTCACAGATTTCAGTACATTTGAAGGGGTATAAATGTAAAAATTCTATTTTTTTCCTCTGTGTCCAATCCACGGCAATAGACTGTGGGTACTGACTCTGCCTCCCAGCTGGTAGGACCAATCAAAATTATAAAAGTGTCTGTTCCACCTCCCCAGTTCAGTTATTTTGGTCCTACCAAGCTGAAGGATGGAGGCAGTTGGCCTCTCTCTCTCTATCCTTCTTTATTGTGTTTCTACTGTGCAGTTTGCCTTAAATGCGTCTAGCATTCCTAGCGTTTACCTTGTGGCCTGGATCAGATAACCTTGCATAGAGTGGGGTTGCATGGATCCATATAAGAATATCACTATACACACTCAGTGTGTGTTTTTCTTACTCACCGACACCTTCCCTCGTTGAGTTCGGAGGCTCCCATGCCAAAGGAGGTGCCCGGTGATGACGAATGCCTAGGCTTCAGCCAGACCAGAAGTTCGGCTGTGGGCGTTCCACTGCTGGAACGTATACACGAGGAAGCAGCATGAAGAGCGCCAATGCATACAGGAGCTTCTGGGAGAGGGTCTGGTGGCTCTGTAAGTACTTGAAGCCTTATTATATCAGGATTTGCCACAAGATGTATGTATAATTTATACAGGTTATATGGTGATATATACAGAATTCCTTCTATGAAGCAATGGAGTCAAGCTATATGTGGCAATAAGCTGTCTCCTACTTAACCTGCAGTCTGTCCTTCTTGTACATTACATATTGCTGTAGGTAAAGTCAAAGGGTGTCTGAGCCTGATAAGGTCCATCCCGTTGGCCTGAGAAAATATAATTTAAACAGTCTACTGCTGACTACTATCTCCTCTGCTGAGGCAGAGGATGTGACAGATGATCATGACATGAGAGGACATTTTTTAATGTGCATATATGAAAATTGTTATGTACACTAGGCTTATTGGTTTACCAGGTTTGGTAGACCTATATGATCTGTTTGTTTGGTGAATTGTGCCCTTATTATTGCTTGGGATGCATGTTAGGGGTGTCTTCATCAAAGATTGTGAACTACTGCATTATAGGATACACAGCTCCATAATGACATCCTTAATACTAAATGGAAGGAGGTCATAAGGTGTGTCTGGTCCAGAGGAGTCAGTGGATATATCCATTTTCTGAAGAAATTACTGCAGTTTGGGTGATCCCTTTTTCTGGGCAGACATAACTGTTGCATAATGTCCTTGCAGGACCACTATTTTACTGAGAGGTGGTATCACTTTGATAAACTGGTGAGCAGACAGCGCTCTTTAATACTGTTGGAGCCTAGAGGCTAACGTGGCATCAGCCACTGCTATGGTATACAGGTTCCACACCTTGCATATATAGTTCTGATTTAAGGACAAACAGAATCCTAGGTGTGAACTCAGTTTTTTATAACAGATTCTTCCTTTATAGAATTTGATGGTATCCCATGTGACGCCTAGCAGGATCATTTGCCTTATTTGATACTGCGATTAGAGCACTAAGGATCAATGCCTAGGAGGCTGACGCCTCATCAGACAACAAGCTGGTTTCTTTGTCCTTTTACAGGATCCATGTTATTCAGTTACCAGCTTAAAGATATTATTGATATCACCAGGAGGCAAAGTAATTCTCAGGAGTCAATCCTTTCATAAGCAGAGTGCTATAACTAGGTAGTATCTTCAACCAGTAATGCAGGAGTGCAGCCCAAAGCACCAGGTCTGGAAATGGAATTACAGGGAAAGCCACGGTTTCAGGGAAATGACCAAATAAGCCTAGCACTTGCACCTTCCTGGGGACAGATGGGAGCTCTTTCAGGATGCCTGGAAGTTTTTTTCACCCAGACAGATGATTTGCAGATCTGGAGATGGGTATGCTTGAGAGTTTGTCCCTATGATACGGAAGTCCAGGGCATCACTTGTCATGTACAGATATGTGTTGTAATATTGATGTCTAGGATCTTCTCCAAACAAGTCTTAGAGCCTTCTGGAGCTGCGGCTAAGTTGGTTAAAGAGCCTGTCTGGTAAACAGGAGATCCTGAGTTAGATTCTCAGCAGGGCCTTGCATGATATTCCAATTAACATGTAATGGTTGTATGTCAAAAACAGTGGAGCAATTCACAGGTGAAGATCATAAATGCAAACTGAAATCGCCTTGCTTTTGAAAGCGAAAGTTACTTTGCAACAGGGTGTACTGTGAAATTGATGCAAAGTGTCCTAGAGACACAGAGGTTGCACGGTATTTAGTTAGTTCTTTCTCTGTCCTGCAGACTTAAGGGGACGTAGGTTTAATTTTAGAGCTACAGTAATTCAGTTCCCCTTAAAGCAATCTGAATTAAATATGGAGGCTATAACATCGCAGTCAATAGAATCCATTCTCAGGATTACCTGATGACATTTTAACATAGTAAATTAGGTTGGGGATAGACCCATGTCCATCAAGTTCAACCCTTACCTCATAAGCCAAAGAATGAGACTTGTATAGCTTCCAGCTACCAAATCAGTTGGTATTATCAGACCTGTCCACTATACACAGTATAATTTTGTATGTATATAAGTACTCAGCCTCTCATATTCCAGTTCAACCTTCAAACTGGAGGTTTCTTCAGTTCCACAGCTTTGGGACCCATATTTAGTATCCTATACTACCATTATGGTGGGCCTCAGTATTCAATTTAAGAATTCTTGTTGCAATATAATGCAAGCTAGATAGATAGGTTTGGATCTGCTTATTTTGTGTTTATCTGTTCAGTAGGCCTCAGTACCCTGACGGCATCAGGTCTAAACAGTTGTGTACTTGGATGATCAAGACAAGGACCTAGGTTAAGCAACTTATACTAAGTCCAGCAAACATCTATAACAGTAACTTATTTCTAGGACTGCACCTCGTTACATTTAGATAATTTGCAACTCTGTCAGACCCAGACCACTTCAACTTCTAGATAGGGTCATAGTCTTTCTAATCATTTTATCTCATAGTATAAGAAACCGATCCAGCATTCCACTGGAAGGAAAGTGTTACAGTGGTGCCACCATCCCACCTTGGTGAAGGGCAGGCCCTTACAGGGGCCGGTTTGGCATGTAGTATCTTCAGATGCTAGCAGGATAGACTGGTGAGTTTTCTGAAAAGAAAACAGTCCATTGGACTTTAAATCAACATTCTCAAATTACAGGCTGTCTAGAAATTCTGTAACAACTGAAGAGGCATCTCCATGACACAGCAGTATGGATAAGTTCAAACACAGTCAGTCATTTTATCTTTTAATGCAACAGAGAGCCCACCTCTCAACAGATTAGCTGGGCGAATTCTTCCGTGAGCAGGAGGAAGGCTTGCAGCTGTGGCAGAATCTTGCATATCAGGAAATCGCATAGGCCAAGCAGATTCCCTCAGCAGTAATAACTCTGTATCTGTAGTATGGTCCTACCAGAGGTCTATACAACATAATATCAACTCTAGGTACTCCTACAATGGATCTGAGGGCAGCAGAAGAATACAAGAAATGTCCAGGGTTCAGGTCATGATGGAAAACCAACAACTCAATGGGACAGGATGTTTTACGGTTGGTACCTTATACTGGAGTATCTGTCTCCGCTCCTTATACTCACAGAAGTGGTCCAGGAGATCAAACAGGACAAATCCAGAATGGTACTCATAGCCCTAGATGGCACAAGGAAAGTGACCTGGCTCTGTGGTGCAATGGATAGCGCATTGGACTTCTAGTTGAATGGGATATTAAAATGGTGGTTTGCAGATATGGTATATATTTCAGTTCAGCCCCATTGAACCTTCCAGTTATGCTGGTCCTATTAACAGGATCCATCCTTCTGGAGCCTGGTGGTTGAATGGAACTCCCTGAGATTCCAGAACTAATTACTAGCTTGATTCTGCTTGGAATCCAACACTCTTCCTTTAGAATCTTCTACCGAGTATGGTCTAATTTTTTTTCCCCATGTGTTGCCTATTCAAGTTACTGACTAGATCTTTCAGTATGGGAGAAAGCATATTCTCTGATTCCTTCAAGATGGTTTCGGTAGTTTTAAATCAGCCTTTCTCAAAATCCTGCCTGCTCTATCTACAGTTCTGGCAGTACCTTTTGCAGAACAGTAAGTCATCAGCCGATGTTCTTCAGCCATTATGAGAATTACACCTAATATAGAGACAGAATCCCTCCATGGGATTTACATCTAGTCATACATACTTAAGCTTCTGGAAGATATTTCTTTATGATCTTGCCCTTAAAGCAGTACTAATCAGAGCAGTCACATCAGCCAGAATCGTTGGTGACTTGTAGACATTTTTTGTATTATTTTCACATATCATGTTGAATCAAGTTACAGTCATTCTGTGGCCTAGTCCTACTTTCTTACTTAAAACAGACAAAGGCGTTGCATCACCTGTATCTGGTTAAGAGGCTCCACATCTATTGAAATGCACATTTCTGGTGATCTTTGGGTCACTTCAAGAGAATTACTGCACTGCTGCGGCAACAATCTTCCACTTGTCAGGTGTATCAGAGACTGTCTCAAGTTCTCTTAATAATCAGCTACAAGGGATCCAATTTCAGGAATATGACTAGCTCCTCTTTTTTGCCATTTCTTTCCTGGGCACTAAAGCAGTTGCAGTTTTGAAGGAGATTTGCAAAAGCTGAATCCTGGTCTTCAGTGTCTGTTTATTACACTCTATACTTGACCTTCAAGCATCTGTGGATGCAAATAAATTGGCAGGAAGGTGCTTCAAGTAGCCATTCCTAATTAGGAGTTGGTGAATAATTCCCTCCCTTTATTCTGGGGTACTGCTTTGGTAAGTCCCACGTCTATTGCTGTGGATTGGACACAGAGGAAAAGGTGAAATTTACTCACCGATATTTTGTTTTCCTCTGTGTTCTTCCACGGCACCCCTCCCTATCTTATGGTAGGTATACGTATCGTTCCTTCTATCTGTAATATCTGCTATATCTATGTTCTTGTTGGTTCTTTATGAGCATTTGTGCTTCTGGTATCTAACCTGTTGTCTTTTTCAGCTTGGACAATTGTATAACTGAATTGAGTAGCTGGAACACACACTTTTATAATTTTGACTGGTCCTACCAGCTGGGAGGCAGAGTCAGTAACCACAGTCTACTGCCATGGATGGACACAGAGGAAAACAAAGTATTAGTGAGTAAATGTCACCTTTTTTCATTTAGCCCCACCTTCTGGAAAAAATTTGTGTTCACCAGGCTTGGGGCAGAAAGTCACGCAACCCCTCATTTGATGGAGTAGGATATCAGTTTTCCAGCAATATATAGCTTTATGTAGTTATTCAGCTGTTTTAGGGCAGTTTTACCATGTATCCACTAGAATGTGCATATTGGTTGAAAATACCATTTTGCACTCATGGTAATTAGGGCTCGGCTATGGCCATGAATGTAGGTAAAACTATACAAATTTGGTATTTTTGTACTTGGGGGACTAAAGGCTCTTTCAAATAAATTTAAACTTTCACAATCAAGATAAATGTTTTTGCTATATATAATTTGATGTGATTTTTAGCAAGCTAAGTTATTTTTTACTTTTTTGTAATTATGACATCATAGCTTTTTTGCACGATGCAGAATTTACTTAATGTGAGGCATCATGCAAAAGGTCAGTTCGTTCTGGAAAAAAAAATTGTGTGTGTATTATATATTTAGTTTTCCATATGTAATTAGAAAGTTACCAGCGGAAATCAAGTCTCATAGATAGCAAAAATGCTGAAAATGTGTCTGGCCTACAAGATAGAGAAAATGGTCCAATCCACTGGCACTGAAAGAGTTAAACAGTGTTCAGTGGCATGCAGTTACTACCATTCCACACTGCTCTCCATCCCAACAGTCCCTCCCTATGCTCGCTTGCGTAAACTGACAAAGAAGTGAAATATCACATAAGCTATTGTTTGAAATATAAGATGGCTAATATAAATAGAGGTGATTCTGAAATCTTTAAAAATAAAATATTTGTTGCAAAGTGACAATTCCACTTTAAATTCACTATCTCCCTCCCCGTGGTGAGGTTGGTTTGCCTCAGAATTGAACATCTTTTGCTCTCTACATACGGCTTTTAGTTGTAACTCTTTGAGTGCTAGAGGGTTAGGCGATGTAGAGTGAAGCAATGCATTGCATACCCCACTGGCACTCAAAGGGTTAAGTTACTGGTACCACAAAGCAATTCATATTGATTCTTGTTTGAGCCCTTGGATGCTAGGGAGTTCTCCAATGCATCGTTCAGCACAAAAGTGGTTAAATGTTCCTTTGTTACGGCTATAGCCTAGTTATCATAGTGCCTAAACACTACCTATACACTAGATACCTATACACTAGAAATAGCCATGGGTACTGCAATGGACACCACTCTGGCACTCAAAGGGTTAAGGTCGGGCCTGAAGGTATTTACTTACAGAGCTTAGCAAAAACAGAGGTCATCCAGTATGACTAAAGGAAAGTCTATTTCCACTAAAACAAAGGCATGGATTTTGTTTTGTTGCAGTAAGGGCAGTACAGTTATGCAATTCTTTGCCTCTGTGCATGCAGATACTGCAATTGCTTTAAAAAAATTATTGATGCCTTTCTAGCTTAGAACATTACGGACAAAGTGAATGGTTTCAAAGTGAATAGGATGTTATCCAGGGAACTATCCCTTCTGGAGTCAGGAAGGAATTCATTTACCCTCTTGGGACTTAACTGGAAATGGCTTCAATGTAGATTTATTTTGCCTTCCTCCTGATCAACAGGGGGTGATATGCCATGGGCTGGCCACGATGGATGCATGTCTCTTTTTCAGCCTCATCAACTGTGTTACTATGTAAAACTTTCTCTTATGAGTAAATCACTCCCTTTCCTGGACTCTGTTACCTGTGCTAAGCTTATCACTTGATTTTATCTCTGTTTCCCCAAGAAGATACAATTTACCTTTTTATGTATAAACATACACTATTCTGGGGCAAATCAACTGCATCATTGATTGCATTGTGTATTTTTTAACTCTTTGGATACTATAATGTTTATTTATTGAAGAGATTGCTCCACATTTGGTTGAGCTTACCACTTGAGTGGCTGCAGATGAGCTGCCATGCTACTAGTGTGGGGTCACATGATGTTGCGTCACACAAAGTTGTGATACATGACCTTGCAGTAATAAGAGCCCACCTCCCAGATTCAGGCAGGAGTCTGATCTAGGAGACTTAAAGGGATAGTAATACTCTATTATTACTATCCCCCATATTGTACATATTTGTAAAATAATTTAATAGCCCCCAGGTTCATCTCTCAAACCTTTATGGTTTGAGAGATAACCAAAGGCAAAGTCCCCCCCCCCCTTCCCTGAAGTCAGCGTTGTGCTGACTGCAGGAATATCCGGTCTGACATTCATCATGCGGCTCTGAAGCAGAGCCGCGAGCACGTTAGTGACAAAGAATTATTTCACTGAAACGGTCTTCTACATGTGCTTGCAAACCAAGAGCAAACCAAGCATATGCATTCTTTTTCACTAATGGGATCTCGGCTCAGCTGCAGAGCCGCAAGCCTGTCGTATGACAGACTTCCCCTACAGTCAGTACAACGTTGACTTAAGGGAAGGGGGGGGGACCTTTGCCTTCGGTTATCTCTCAAACCATAAAGGTTTGAGAGATGAACCTGGGGGCTGTTAAATTATTTTACAAATATGTACAATATGGGGGATAGTAATAATAAAGTATTACTATCCCTTTAAAACAAACAACTGCAGGGCTGGTAATTTAACCCTTTAACGACCAGGGCTTTTAATCCCTTGAAAGCTAGAAAAGGTATCCAATGCATTAATTGCAATGCATTGGAGACCTTTATAGCTTTCAAGGGGTTAAAGGGACAGTAATGTCCCATAAAACATTTGCTTGTTTTGTAGAAGTTTAAAAAATAAGTTATTTGGCACAGATCATATCTCTCAAACTGCTATGGTTTGAGAGATATTCGCTTGTAAAGTTTCCCTTTTCTTGCCGTCAGCTGTCAGCAGGAGATTTGAGTCGTACAACACGTACACGTGTAGACTTTATACCATTGTCAACAGATGCTGGTACTGGAGGAAAAAGCCTGATGTTTTACACTGTAGTCCATTATCGGGAAGGACTGATGCCAATAATTTCCCATGTGTTTCTCTGACCGGCATATGAATAGTTTAAGCCGGTCAGTGTGGATAACGTAAGTATAGTGTTATCCACCCTTGATATATTGTTATTGATGTTTTATTTCTATTGGTGTGCTCTCCTTCTGGTTGGTGTTTTCTCGTTATTTAAAAAGAACTACTTCATTGGAACAGTCTACAAACTGTGCTTGAAAACCAGGCACACTTTGTAGACTTTTCCAGTGAAGTAATTATTTGTAAATATGATTTCGGCTCTGCTGCAGAGCCGCCGGCTGGTCCCCAGACCGGGATCTCCTGCTGTCAGCACAACACTGACATCAGGAGAAGGGGAGGGAGGGAGGAACTTTACACACAAATATCTCTCAAACCATAAAGGTTTGAGAGGTAGGATTTGTGCCAAATAACTTATTTTTTAAACCTCTACAGAACAAGTATAATTTTTTATGGGACATTAGTGTCCCTTTAAAAGCTCAATTTAAGTTGATGGATACTTTATATGCCCCATATGGTGCAGTTGCTTTGCCCCAGAATTGCTCCACTGCAAGCCAACTGAACAATAAGGGATGAATTAAAATTTGCTTTCATGGGGGGCGGAGCGAAATGCCTAAGGAGACGGACGTCTTTCTCTTAGCTCTAGGCCGAGACATTGATTATTTCAAATAACGATGCTAATTATTTCAAATGTATTGTTGAAAGCTCTCATCTTTGCTTTCTGACTAACTAGTCGATGGACAAAGCTATTTTATTATAGCCAAGGAGCTACGAATTACTTTATTTTCACTGGCGAGCCAGACGGATCATAAGTTGGGCTGTTCAAAATGGCGACTGGCAATTCTGCACGGAGGGAGGATACTACGCACTTAGCGACCAGGGCAGATCTTACTACCTGTATTTTGACTATCAGGGCTGTGCATTGAGAGGAGGTGGCGAATATACGGCACAATTCTGTTCTATTGAGCCAGAGCCCTGTTACCCTGGGGAAGGAAGCTGAGGTGGTGGCCCGGGACGCCACTCATTCGGATGCTGCTACGGGGTTGATCATGACGCACTCCTATACCTCTGAGACGGCCTTGGATAGTCGGATCCAAGCTCTGTGCTGTTACTTCTTACCTACGGCTTTTCTGCACAAGATTTTAGTACCTACCTTGGATAATGGCCTCCATGATTTCCTACGAGCTCCAAAAAATCATTTTTGCCATTTTTTGTTCTGGTTCCATTTGATGGTACAGCTAATCCTTCTACCTTACAAGTTCAGTTTGTCAGCGCTGAGGCATGTTGCTTTTACCTGGGATTCTGGGATCTGTGACATTTTACCTGGTCGCCTTGATTCGGAGCCTTTCCAAGGTGGTCTCCTGGGTTCCTACGTTCAGATTTGAACTATACCCAACGCATCGGTTATGGTTGCATTGCAACGTGCTTGAACCGGCACACATACATCCCTTTAAGGTCTTCTGTTCCAACGAGTGAAGACTGATGCCTTATAGATGGAGTATGGAACTGTGGAGTGCCACGGGTGGACTCTCTAGGGTCTGGGGGTTTGTCCGCGGTTATACCGCAGTTTTGTATTAAGTCTGATTTTTTTTTTTGTTTTTGTTTTCATGTTTTAAAGAGGGTTGTATGTGGGTTGCTTGCTTGCACTTGTGTTAAGCTCGCTATACGGGGTGATTCTTATCTTTCTCAGAGCTATACATCTACCCCCATGCCTGTATCTCTAGGAACTTAGTGTAATTTTACAAAGAGGGGGTCTTTATTATTGCTCCTTTCAAGGTTAGTTTGTGTTATAGAGTTATTGCCACCTGTTTTCTGCAGTAGCTTTTGATGTGTAACCTTATCTACACCAGTCTAAAATTTAACGCTACCGCCTTATCGGTTTTAGCGTTCCTGATGCGTCAGGATAGTTTTCATATGTCTCAATGTTTATCTTGTCCACTCCTTATTATTATTTCATCTCAGCTTCTTAACCTCTCCCCCCGGACCTATGGTAGGTCTCTGCGTGATACTCTGGCAGTAGTGTCGGGCATATGCGCTATTTTCCTGTTCAGTACTTACTATCATGGCTGTACTGCTTTGTATTTTGATTTTCTATTATATAGCCTATATTCTCATTGTAAATGACTTTAAGGACTGATGAATCATACTTGTTTGCTTTTATTACTATACATTCTTTAGTCATTTATAATATCGGTAGTAAGCGTTATTAGTAATTGCCGCATTAGTATAGGTAATTCTCTTACCAGATTTATGTATTGCTGTATGTCTCAAGCTAATATCTACTTTTCTCCATTCTATGCTTAGCCTGCCTTTCTTGAGCTGCAACAGACTACTCTCAAGCTGTAATCTTTATAGTATATCGTTTGAAGTTGCTTATGTATGGTCTATATTTGAATGTCTTTACCTAAGCATTGTATTGCTATGTTTATATGTATACTTGCATTATTTCTCAATAAAGCATTAAAAAAAAAAAAAAAAAAAAATTGCTTTCATATAAATGGGGATTTTAACCCCTTGAATGTTAGAGAAGTCTCCGTATAAGCAGACCTTGTTAGAATTCAGGGGTCTTAACTCTTTGAGTGCCAGAGAGGTATCCAAACCATTGCAAAGCAATAGGTTGGCTATTTCTCTGGCACCCAAAGGGTTAAAGGTCCATTTAAATCATATGGAATATTTTTCTTCCCTATCATTCAGTCCATTTGCCCTATAATTGCTTCACTTTTCTGTATACATAAGGCCCACTGATATTCTTTTCACAGGTAATAGAATAAGATACACTGCCTTTCTATGTCTGCTTAATGAAACAATTTTAAAAAACAGTAAATTAATAAAGAAATATATTGTAATTTTTTTATGCTGCATAAAACACGGTTTCTTCCAAAGGCCTGAGAAGATTATTCAACAGTTATTACACCTGAAACCTTTTAATTTGGTTTCTTTTTTAATCAAATTATAGTTGTATAAAAGCCACAATTAGGTGGTACTATTGTTGTCCATAGAGAGGTTTTGATAACTTACCCAGGGCCTGAATTTGGTGCCATAATTAATCGTAAAGACCCCCAAAGAAAAAAAGGACAGCTCACCACGATGCAGTTATTTGCAGCCTCTGGTCATTAAAGTGTTAAATTACCAGCCCTGCAGTTGTTTGCTTTAAGTCTTCCCGATCAGATTCCTTCCTGAATCTGGGAGGTGGCCTCTTATTACAGCAGGGTCATGTATCTCAACTTTACGTGACGCAACGTCATGTGACCCCACACTAGTAGCATGGCAGCTCAGCGCACTACTTGGGCATCTGCAGCCACTCAAGTGGTAAGCTCAACCAAATGTGTAGCAACCTCTTTAATAAGTAAACCGCATTAGTCAATGATATAAGAAGAGGTGCACTCCCAGAGGTAAAAAGACTACATAGAACAAAGAAGGAAAAAGGAGGGGTGGGAAAGCTTATGGAGGCACCCGCCTATGTCAAAATATTTTATTACCACCATGGTAGAAAAAAATGTAAAAAACATATATAGACAATAAACAGTTAAAAACATCCCTTCCTGCAAGCCTCAAATATCAGTGTAAATCAATTCCCTGAGCTATCGCAGTACACCAAATGGGAGGGTATCCTTTTGAAATATGGTACGCTATTGTGAGAGCAACTAAACGCACATTAACCATGTCGCCGGGATGAAAAGGGCAACATGAGAATCTCGCCCGCATCAAAAGGGCGAGATTCTCATGTCACAGGCTTAAGTGACGCTCATTTGAGCACCCATATGAAAATAAACATACCTTGGCGATATTTAAGTGCTCGCATGAACATAAACATATAGCCAGAAGACTTCTCTGTGTACTTCTGCTCCCCTCCCCGGCTCATAATAATAAAAAAATCATATTGCCATATCAGTTGCGCTCCTGTGTCTTTTATTTTTTTTTATTATGAGTCACCAGTGAGGGGAAGGAGAGAGGGAGTACACACAGAACTGTTGTGGCTATAGTCCACCTATGCATACACACCTATCAGTAAGGTATGTTTATTTTCATGCAGACACTAAAATGAGCGGCGCTTAACCCCTTAACGACCCTTGACTGTCCTGGCACGTCATGGGTAGATTTGCGTTAGGGACCCATGACATGCCAGGACCATCATGAAATTCAGGGCTCCCCGTTTGGCTGCATGCTGTTCGGGGAGCCCTGAACTGGATGCGGACATAAAAAAGAAAAAAAATCAGTCCGTGGTCCTTAAGTGACGGCGCGGTCGGCCGTCCTTAAGTGGTTAAGCCAGTGACTTGAGAATCTGGCCCTTTTGATGTGGGCGAGATTCTCATGTCGTCCTTTTCATCCTGGCAACATGGTTGCTCCGTTTAGTTGCCCGCACAATAGTGTTCAACATTTTTGTAGTGAACCACGGGAGGGACCCAGGTAAAGATAAATGGCCACATCCTCCCCGTTTGGTGGACAGTGATAGATCACCTTCGGAGAACTGATTTGCACTGTGATATATGGAGGCTTACGTGTTGATGTTTTAACTGTTTATTATCTGTGTGTGTGTATATGTGTGTATGTATGTGTATATACACACACAAATTTTTTTTTTTTTTTGTTTTTTTTTTTTGTTTTTTTTTTTTTTACATTTTGTGGTAACCATATGATGGTAGTAAAATATTATGAGCATAGAGGGTCTTTTAAAATTATCCCAGTTTCATAGGAAAAAATCTTCCCATTTCTAATCTCAGTAATAATCCCTCACATATGTTAACCTTTTTAACACTTTGAGTGCCAGAGGGGTATGCAACGCATTGCAAAGCAATGCGTTGCATACCCCTCTGGCACTCAAAGAGTTAAGGACCAGAGGTGGGGTGAGTAAAGCAGGTCTTCACAGCACATTGCACACCTGTCTAATCCTAAACCCTCTGAGTCCCAGATCGTTATCCAGCACATCGTAATGTAATGTGTTTGATGCCTCTCTGGCGTTCAAAAGATCAATGGCTTAATCTGGGCAGAAAATCCTAATGTCTGCTGTGAATCAATTCTGTGTGAACTGGGTCTCCAAAGTCGATCTTTAATTAGAAGTTGATATTATGTCCGTGGAGGCAGACCTGATTCTTTTTGCTGGAATTTAGGGCCCCAGACTTTTCCCACTGAAGGTTTCCTAAGATGATTTCAAAGAGAAGAGTTTTGGTCCAGAAGTCCTGCAAAATAAATATGTAAATGCTCCTGTGCGCACGTGATATATGATTACTCCAAGGTTATCTGTAATAAAATAGACAAAATGATGAAACTTCGAGTGTATCCTTTATTTTATCACAAACAATATCACAAATAGTGAGTCCCATAAGTGTATTTATAGTCCACTAGCACAAAATCCTTTTTTGTAGAGAATAGGTTTAAAAAAAACCCCAAAAAAAACTAACAAAAAAACAGAACCGTGTGCTCCTTTCTAAGTGTAGTTTATTTTGAAAACACTCTTTAGAACCCAAAATCCCCATGAAAGGGTACTCGCATTTGGAAGAGGCTAATCCTGCCTCTAGGTTTGAAAGCCTTGAGTGGATCTGACCCCCAATCTTGGTCTTTCTCTGTTTTTCTCCTCCTCCATTTACAGATGACTTCACCTTCAAACACAGTGGGCTGCCTCACCTCTAATGTAGGTCAGCTTCAGACCCTATGTTATCCTACATTCCACGCACAATCCTTGCACATGTTGGTAGGCAACACCCACCGACACTGAAATAGGCCAAACATCCCCCTTGTCTCCATCATAGGATGTGAAGGTGAAGTCATCTGCAAGTGGAAGTGTGGAGAAAACCGAAGAGAGACCAAGAGTGGGGGTAGATTCAGTCAAGGCCATCCAACCTAGAAGCAGGACTAGCCTCTAACACATGTGAGCACCCTTTCATGGGGATTTTAGGTTCCACTTAGTGCTTTTAATATATACTACACTTAGGACCAATCTGTTCTGTTTTCTTTTATGCTGCAACACAAATCATGTTTTCTGCTGTGGAGAACCAGTCCCCTCAGAATTGACTCGTATTGACCATTAAAGCGGAACTACCACTCCTGAATAAATTTGGCCCAAATAAATACCCATCTGGTGACTAGCTGCTCAATAGCACTAGCCTCCAGAAATATTGCCTGGTGTTTGAGAATCGTATGCTGTTCCCAGACTGACAGGCAGAAAACAGAGCAGACATCTTTCCATAGTGACATCTGTGTGCCTGCTCTGTCAGTCCTAGCCTGCTCTAGGAGGTGTTGCTGGGAGCCATTCTGCTCCAAAAGGGACTGACAGAGCAGGTGCACAGACGTCACAATGGAAAGATGTCTGCCCTGTTTCCTGCCTGTCAGTCCGGGAACAGCATACAGTTGTCAAACACCAGGCAATATTTCTGGAGACTAGCGCTATTGAGCAGCTAGTCACCAGATAGGTATTTATTTGTGCCAAATTAATTCAGGGGTGTTAGTTCCGCTTTAAAATTGTCTTCTCAGATAAAGATATGGTTATTAATAGGAGGTGCTGTATTGCTTTTTCTTGACTTGATTTACCCTATTTTACCTACATTTCTAATGAAGGGGGCACGATGAGGTGGGTTAAACGATTTTCTTTTTTCTAAGGTAATTATAGTTCAGTCTGTCACAGTGAAGCTGTTTTTGTGGGGAACTATAGCCAGTGATGCTCCTCTCCCATAGAATGCAGTACAGGAATTGTTTGGACATGGGGCACTGTCACTAACCATTCAACGTAAAAAAAAACTAACAGTATGAGCTGTAATGAAGTTGGCGTCAACAGCCTCTCAGCAGTAGGAGTACCCTTATTTTACTCAGCCAGGAAAGCCTTACAATATTGTTTTTGTTTTCTTTTTCATAATATAGGTTTACTGCTCCATTAAATGAAGAAAGTGTTTGTGTGTAATCTCTCTTTATTCTTCTGTTTTGTGACGGATCTCTGCACATTCTTACGTATTTATTTTTACTACCTTCTATTTGACAAATCTGACACAAACTTCTAAAAACAATTTTGCACACAAAAAATGTACATTTTCACTTAAAGCAAGAGGATCCTGGTAATTGTAGTTCAGCAGCATGTGGATTGCCCACGCCTGCGTTAACCTGCTGAGTACCAGAGATTTATCCAATGCATTGCAACAAATGTGTTGGATACCTCAATGGCACTCAAAAGGGTTAGTCCGATACAGGTTACTGGTAACTTTGGGTAGGCGATCTGCCCCTTTAATTGTAGGCAGGAACAATTCTAGAATTGTATGTAGGGGTGGAGCTCAATAAAGATTTGTTCCTTGGTGGAGACACAGGCAAGAGAACAGTTCTGCTATAGTTTTAGAATTTTTTTTGTTTTTCTGTTAGAAATGGAATACCACCATTAGGCGGACTACCATAAATGACAATGCCCTTAGATGTGGCTAGCTTAGTAGCCAGGTGCTTTTTGTGGACCTTAAGCCCTGGGGGGAAAATCTTGGCTACAAGTTCTTTCCTTAGGAGTTGCCCACCGAGGCTTCTTCTTAACCCTTTGAGTGCCAAGTGGGTACATTGTACGAGTTTGGACAGCTGTACCCGCTGTGCCAAGCTCGTACAATGTACCCACTAAAATGCGGTCACTGCATGAGCCGGTATAACCGGCATGCAGTGGCCGCATTTAAAAAAAAAAAAAGCTGGGCAATCGTGGGGGGACATGAGGATCACTCCTCATGTCCCCCCTGTTATTGATCTCCCAGCCGATCGCGCTGGGAGATCAATAAAAGAAGAGGAGAAGCGCAGCAGAAGCGCAGCTTCTCCTCTTCCTTATCTCCTACCCGAACTTCCGGGTAGGAGTGGGCGGGACCGGGGGAAGCCTCCCAACGTCATCAGTGACATGTCACTGATGACGTTGGGGAAGTTTCCCCGGACCCATTCACTCCTACCGGTGGTAGGAGTGAAAGGCAGGAGAGCTTTTGCTCTCCTGCAAGTCGCCTTATTGATCTCCCAGCCGATGGCTGGGAGATCAATAACTGGGGGACACCAGGAGGGGTCCTGATGTCCCCCACGAGGTCTGAGTAATTAAAAAAAATAATAAAAAAAAACAAAAAACGCTAAGTAGCCCTGTGAGTGCCGCAGGGGTCCCCAGCACATTGCTTTGCAATGTGCTGGAGACCCTTGTAGCACTCACAGGGTCATTTTTTGGGGTTTTTTTTTTTTTTTTTTTTGAAAGACCTCATTGGGGGGATCAGGGGGGATCCTGATGCCCCTCAATGAGGTCTATTATTAAAAAAAAAAAAAAAAATTTTTTTAACCCTGTGTGTGCCACAGGGGGGGTCCAATGCACCCCCCCCCCCCTCCTGTGGCACACACAGGGCTTCTATCATTACTTTGCTACTAGAGATTGTTGGGGGGCCATCCGGATTGGTCCTGATGGCCCCCCAACAAGCTCTGATTACAAAGTAATAATAAAAAAAAAAATTAACCCTCTGAGTGCCAGAAGGGTCCAATGCATTGCTTTGCAATGCCCTGGAGACCCATGTGGCACTCACAGGGACATTTATTTTGATTCCTTTTATTTTTTTTTTTTTTTAAGACCTCATTGGGGGAATCAGAGGGGTCCTGATACCCACCAATGAGGTCCATAATAAAAAAAAAATGTAAAGAAAAAAAAATTAACCCTGTGTGTGCCACAAGGGGGGCCAATGCAGCCCCCCTTCTGCGGCACACACAGGGCATTTATCATTACTTCGTTATCAGAGATTGTTGGGGGGCCATCATGATGGCCTCCCAACAAGCTCTGATTACCAAGTAATGATAAAAAAAAAATTAACCCTCTGAGTGCCACAAGGATCCAGTGCATTGCTTTGCAATGCGCTGCAGACCCCTGTGGCACTCACAGGGTCACTCTGTTTGTGGACATATATATTTTTTTTACTAAGACCTCATTGGGGAGGGATCAGGGGGTCCTGATGCCCCTCAATGAGGTATATAATAAAAAAAAAATTAAATCAAAAATTAACCATGTGTGTGCCACTGGGAGGGGGGGTTCAATGCAGACCCCCTTCCTGTGGTACACACAGGACTTTATCATTACTTTGTGATCAGAGCTTGTTTGGTGGCCATCTGAATACAAAGTAACGATAAAAAAAAAAATTAACCCTTTGTGTGCTGGACACCCCTGTGGCACATAAAGGATTTTTTCCCCCTTTATTTTTTATTTAGACCTCATTGTATGGGTTCTGATGCCCCCAACGAGGTCTACACAAAAATATTGGGGGAAAAAGCCCCAAAAAATGCACGTGCAACAGGAAGGGGGTCCAACGCAGTGCTTTGTATGAGGGGACATACAGTGCACAATGGTAGTCAGAGATCTCCCATACACACTATCAGACACTGCCCCACCATCACCACCATCCTTGCTCCTCTGCTCATACCCACACACACTGCCTAATCCCTCACCCTCTCACACATTTTGTTAGACTTGTAGTCACAGGTCCGCACATACACCGGCTGACGTCCTAGCTTCTTTCATCTGTTAGCCATAAAATCACACATACACTGTTTGCTTTCCCATTTCTGTTTCACTGGTAGCTACGCTCTTGTAGCGTAAATTGGTATGTGAACCCAGAGCAGTGGGGTACCATTTTTTTTTGGCTGGCAAGAAGTCCTCCTAGGAAATCCCACGCCATTGAACCATTTTAGTATCTTTGAAGTGACTGATGTGTAAAACAAATGTTTGTTTTTCTTTCCTGTAGCACCACATTCTGGAAATAGTTGTTCCAAATAACTTAGGGGTACAAAGGCAAGTGACCCCTCATTAGATGCGGCAGGTTGTCTTCTTTCCAAAATGGTATGGTTTATCTACCTTTTCTTCAATTCTGAAGGTGTTATAGCCATTTTTATACAGGCAAGTCAGGTTTGAGAAAATGTTAGAAACATCAGAGGTTGTAGTAGGTGTAGTTTTCTACTTCTAGCACCCCCTAAGGTAGTTCAACTCATATCAATGGGGTGTCGTTTGACTCCTAAGAGCACTAGCAAACAAATGCAGTTGAAAATTCCATGGTTTTCACAGAGCTCCATACATTTAAAGGGGCAGAAATGTAAAAAAAAGCATTTTTTTTCATTAGCGCCACCTCCTGGAAGCATTTGTGCATACCAGCCTTTGGGTAAGAAGGCAAGTGACCCCTCATTAGATGCGGCAGGTTGTTTTCTTTTCAAAATGGCATTGTTTCTCTACCTTTCCTGCATATCTATTATGGTTATAACCATTTTAGTGCAAGCAGATAATTTAAAAAACAAAAGTGTCAGGTTTACGTTCGTGTTCCTAGCACCCACATATTGTATGTTAACCCACACAAATGGGCTACCATTTTTCTCATGATGGTAGCAAGTACTGAATACAGCAGGAAATGTTATGGTTTTCAAAGATTTTAGTATCTTTGAAGTGGTGGAAATGTAAAAAAACCTGTATTTATTCCCATAGTGCCACCTTTTGGAAATATTTGTGCACTTCAGCCCAGGGGGTAGAAAGGCAAGTGACCCCTCATTTGATGCGGGAGAATGTCTACTTTCCAAAATGGTATACCTTTTATACCTTTCCTTCAAGTCTCTAACAGTTATGGACATTTTAGTACAAGCAGCCATTTTCGAAGAAGCAAACAGGTAGGTGTAGTTATGTGCTTCTGGCACCCCTAAGGTAGGTCGACTCATTCCAGTGGGGTGTCATTTTTCTCCTAAGAGCACTAGCTAATGAATACAGTTGGAAATACCATGGTTTGCACACATTTCAGTACATTTGAAGGGGCAGAAATGTAAGAAAATGCCTTTTTTTTTCATTAGCGCCACCTTCTGGAGGCATTTGTGCACTCCAGGCTTGGGGTAACAAGGCAAGTCACCCATCATTAGATGCGGCAGGGTGTCTTCTTTTCAAAATGGTATGGTTTGTGTACCCTTTCTTCACTTCTGTAGTTGTTATAACCATTTGTGTACAGACAAGTAATGTTTGAGAAAATGTTAGAAAAATTTGAAGTTGTAGTAGGTGTCGTTTTGCACTTCTAGCGCCCCCTGAGGTAGATAAACTCATACCAATGGGGTGTCATTTTTCTCCTAAGAGCACTAGCTA
The DNA here is from genome assembly GCA_037306005.1 of Rhinophrynus dorsalis. Classification (NCBI taxonomy): domain Eukaryota; kingdom Metazoa; phylum Chordata; class Amphibia; order Anura; family Rhinophrynidae; genus Rhinophrynus; species Rhinophrynus dorsalis. Next base: position 414,524,126 of record CM074723.1, read on the forward strand.
ATGAATACAGTTGGAAATACCATGGTTTGCACATATTTCAGTACATTTGAAGGGGCAGAAATGTAAGAAAATGCCTTTTTTTTTCATTAGCGCCACCTTCTGGAGGCATTTGTGCACTCCAGGCTTGGGGTAACAAGGCAAGTCACCCATCATTAGATGCGGCAGGGTGTCTTCTTTTCAAAATGGTATGGTTTGTGTACCCTTTCTTCACTTCTGTAGTTGTTATAACCATTTGTGTACAGACAAGTAATGTTTGAGAAAATGTTAGAAAAATGTGAAGTTGTAGTAGGTGTCGTTTTGCACTTCTAGCGCCCCCTGAGGTAGTTAAACTCGTACCAATGGGGTGTCATTTTTCTCCTAAGAGCACTAGCTAATGAATACTGTTGGAAATGCCATGGTTTGCACATATTTCAGTACATTTGAAGGGGCAGAAATGTAAGAAAATGCCTTTTTTTTTCATTAGCGCCACCTTCAGGAGGCATTTGTGCACTCCAGGCTTGGGGTAACAAGGCAAGTCACCCATCATTAGATGCAGCAGGGTGTCTTCTTTTCAAAATGATATGGTTTGTGTACCCTTTCTTCACTTCTGTAGTTGTTGTAACCATTTGTGTACAGACAAGTAATGTTTGAGAAAATGTTAGAAAAATTAGAGGTTGCAATAGGTGTAGTTTTGTACTTGTAGCGCCCCCTGAGGTAGGTGAACTCATACCAATGGGGTGTTATTTTTCTCCTAAGAGCACTAGCTAATGAATACAGTTGGAAATGCCATGGTTTTCACACATTTTAGTTCATTTGAAGGGGCAGAAATGTAAGAAAATGCCTTTTTTTTTCATTAGCGCCATCTTCTGGAGGCATTTGTGCACACCAGGCTTGGGGTAACAAGGAAAATCACCCCTCATTAGATGCAGCAGGTTGTCTACTTTCCAGAAATATATAGTTTTATATAGTTATTCCACTGTTTTAGGGTAGTTTTACCACAAAAACCCTAGAATGCGCATATTAGTTTATAAAGTTGAAAATGTCATTTTGCGCTGCTGGTGATTAGGGCTCTACGCTAGCCATGGACGTAGGTAAAACTATACAAATTTGGTATTTTTTTACTCGAGGGACTCGAGGCTTTTTCAAATAATTGAAACTTTTTCAATCAAGGTAAATGTTTTTGATACATAGTATGTGATTTTAGCAAAATGAGTAAATTTTCACTTTTTTTTGTCATTATGACATCATAGCTTTTTGCACGATGTAAAATTCTCTTCATGTAAGGTATCACAAGAAAGCTCAATTCGTTCTGAAAAAAACAATATATAGTTTTCCATATGTAACTAAAAATCCCCAGAGGAAATCAAGCCTAAACGGAAGGATAGCAAAAATGTTGAAAAAGTGTCTGGCCTGCAGGGTTCAGAAAATGGCCCGAGCCTCTGGCACTGAAGGGGTTAATACATGGTAGTCTGAAGATAGAAGATCTGGAGGAAAGGTGAGCAAACCTTTGATTGCTGCAGGTCCACATGTCCCACAGTGCCTCTCCGCACGGGGGTTTACCTTTGGAGTTCCTATTGCACACTCCTGCACTCACTGGGTCTATCTGTATGTCTGTTGGGTGTTTTGGAACAGGTTTATGTGGTACTTTAACCCTTTAGCTGCTGGTCTTGCATCTTTTGGGGTGGGGGGTTCTGACATTTTTCCTACTGGTTCAGTGTGTTTTGGGTATTCTAACATGTTCTAGTGATGTTTCATGCATTTTTATTTTACGGTTTCAATTCTGTAAAATTTGAGTTCCGTGTGCTTTACCGCATAGGTGCCATTGCTCCATTCACTCCTATGGGACTGTACAGTTTGGGGCATATCTCTGCAACCACTTAACCTAGCTCCTTCAGAGATGGCTCGTTTTTCTTGTCTGCCCTTGCTCTATCATCCGGTTCATGTTTGTAGTGTGTTGGGGGGCTCAGGGGGCTTCAGGCACTGTTTGGGTACTTTTTATGTGAAAACTACATTTCCCATGAGTGCTTGCTTTGCGCGCTTGTTTCTGATTGGCTCCTGCCATTTTGTGCTATTTCCAGAACGAGTATTCTATGCAGGGCTTGTATTCTCCTCCTCTCCTCTGCTGATTAACCCTTCACCTGCCAGATAAGTTTAGTTTAGCGATTTCTGGGGTGAAACTTTAATCCTACACACTGTACTTGGGTGATTTCTTTTATTATAAGGTTATTTGACACTGTGAGAATATCTATACAGTTGGAGCTTGGGGCCAGACCTAAGACTTAGGATGCTGTATCCCCTATTGTGCATTGCTCATCTTGTCATTCAGGGTTACCTAGAGAATTCTCTGGTCATTTATGCCCAGCATGTTCTGATGTCCCTGAGAGTCTCCCAGGGACCTGCAGTCATTCATTAGAGCCATTTTGGGTGCAAGAGTTCAAGGCTGCTACTAGGGACCTTAGGTCTACATTGCAACATTTTCCATCCCAGTTACAGGGGGTCTTCCATTCCTGGCAGACCCCCTCCTCCGTCAAATCTTCCCTGCCAAAACCACAGGGAGTACCTGACGTATCAGATTCCTCTGAGGAGGAACTGCTGGTGGATTCAGATGTTGAGGAATGTTCTGCTGTGGGCTCCTATCAGTTTTTTGGGCATCCCTTTGAGGCTGATCCTGACCTCAGCTGAGGGCCTGATCAGGGCTGTTTTGAGTACCCTAAACATTCCCTTAATTCAGGAGGTTCCTTCTGCTCCCTCTGATGTGTTTCAGGAGCCTAAAAAGCCCCTTGCTTGCTTTCTACCTAACCCCACTCTTGACCACCTTGTGTCTGAAGAGTGGAAATCTCCTGACAGGAAACCTTCTGTGTCCAAGAAATTTGGCAAGCTTTACCCCTTCTCTGAGGCAGCGCTTGCTCAGTGGGTTCATCCTCCCAAGGTGGATGCTCCTATCTCCAGGCTATCTAAGTCTACTGCCTTGCCAGTTTCTGATCTGTCCGCTCTGAAAGACTGGACTGATAAGAAACTTGAGGTCTCCCTCAAGTCCATTTTTGCCACTGCTGGTACTGCTATGCGTCCAGCATTTGCTGCAGCATGGGTGAACCGGGCCATTGCAGTCTGGACTGAACAGCTCACCCTGGCTGTCCATCAGGGTGCTCCTACATTGGATATGTTGCGCCTTCTTGCCAACATTTCTGAGGCAGGCACAGCACTATGTTTCTGCTGCCTTATTTGATTCAATTCGTTTGGTGGCCAGGGTTTCCACCATGTCTGTGGTTGCCAGACGTGCTCTTTGGCTCAAGATCTGGTCTGCTGACACTACTTCCAAGAAAGCATTGCTTTCCTTACCTTTTCAAGGTACTTCTTTGTTTGGGCCAGATCTTAAAGATCTGATCAGTGAGGCTACTGGGGGTAAGAGTACCCTTCTACCTTTGGTCCCCAGGAAGAAAACACGTCTTAAGCGTAATCTGTATTTTTGTTCCTTTCAGACTGAGACACGTCCGGCGAACCAGACAGTTCCCTCAGCTCTGCGCGCCTCCTCCAAGCCCAAACAGCAATGGAAGCCCAAGGTCTCCTCCAAGCCCAAGGCTTCCAAGTCTTCTTCGGCATGACTCACCGAACCCAGGTCCCCACTCTGCTGTGAGTGGCCGTCTGCGTCACTACCACAGCGTCTGGGAGGATTCAGTGCCGGACCCATGGGTTTTACAGGTGGTGGTGGAAGGATACAGGATCCCTTTCGTCTCTCTTCCTCCCTTTCGTTTCTTTCCTTCTCATACGACTCAGGGCATGGAGAAACTCCAGCTGTTCAATAGCGCTATTCAGGGTCTTCTGGAAAAGGATGTTCTAGAGCCGGTTCCAGTTCAGGACAGAGGTATGGGTTTTTACTTGAACCTCTTTGTGGTCTCCAAAAAGGACGACGGTTGTCGTCGTATTTTGGATTTGAAGGATCTCAATTCCTTTGTGATCCTGACCCATTATCACCAGGAGTCTCTACGGACGGTGGTTGCTGCTATGTCCCCGGGGGAATTCCTTGCATCTCTGGATCTTCGGGACGTGTATTTACACATCACCATTCATCCAGAGAGACGGCAGTATCTCAGATTTGCCTGTGACCGAGGACACTTTCAGTTTTCAGTTCTTCCCTTTGGTCTGACTACAGCTCCTCAAGTTTTCAACCGTGTCCTGGGAGCCTTAGTGTCCGTCCTCCACCGGGACAGCATCAGAGTTACTCCATACTTGGACGAACGGCTTCTGAATGCCCCATCTGCGGAACTTCTTCATCAGCAGGTTCAGCTATGCTTTCACGCTCTCACCCATCACGGGTGGATCATCAACATGGGCAAGTCAGATCTTGTCCCATCCCAGCGTCTGGTCTTCCTGGGCCTTGTTTTCTACACTCAGAAGAGCATGGTGTTTCTCACGGACGAGGTAGCTCACCAGATTGCCCACAGGGTTTCTGCGGTTCTGGCTCAAGGTCCAGTTCCAGCCAAGAAGCTGTCCTCTCTAGTGGGGAAATTCATCTCCACAATAGAAGCGGTCCCTTTTGCCATGGCATACACCAGGATCTTCTTCTACATGGTTACCTGTGGAAGGAAGATGTTCATCAGCTAGCCTTGACGGCTTGAAAATTGAATCCTCAATTTTGAAGAAGAGAGGTTTTTCTTCTGGGGTGGTGGCTACTATGCTTAGTGCCCGCAAACCTGTTTCTTCTAAGATCTGCCATCGTGTCTGGTCGACCTTCCTATCTTGGTGTGTTGACAAGGACCTGTCTCAGGAATTTGATCTGCCTAAGGTCCTGGCCTTTTTGCAGGACTGTGTGGATAAGAGCCTCTGTTTGAGTTCCCTTAAGGTTCAGACTTCTGCTCTCTCTGTTTTCTTTCAGAGGCGCATTGCCATCCTTCCTGATGTCAAGGTTTTCTTCTAGGGCATTGCTCATACTCGTCCTGACTTCAAGAATCCCGCTCCTCCATGGGATCTTAACTTGGTTTTGGGCGTTCTTCAGATCCCTCCATTTGAGTCCTTGGCTACTATTCCTCTGCACCTGTTGACGTGGAAAATGGCCTTTCTCCTGGCGATCGTGTCCATTCGCCGTGTTGTGATTAGCTCTCTTGTGGCAGACCGTGGGGGTCCTTTGGGGTCGTTCTCACAGGAGTCTTCTTTCCCTTCTACTATCTAGTCAATAGTTAGTGTCTCAAATCTTTCTGGAGCTAGTTGGCTAGCTGCAGCCAAGGAGGGAAGGTAGGCTCCACCCCCTGCATACAATTCTAGAATTGTTCCTGCCTACAATTAAAGGGACGGATCACCTACACAAAGTTACCAGTAACCTGTATGGACTAAGAGAAAGGGATTTAACAGGTAAGACGAAAATCCTCTTATTTTTACTTTACAAAAAGTAAAATATGTAAAATCAAATTACCTGTACTTTTTTATTTATTTTTTCATCTTCCCCTATTTTTTTACACTTATGTCCATGACAGAGCCCTCTGTAAAAAAACAAAAAAACAAAACAAAACAAAAAAACACAGTGAAACAATGTAGAAGATTCTTATTCAACATAGAGCTCAACCAGTGCTACTATGAGACTTGCAGCATTGTATAAATATCCATACTTCCTTTGTCACAGACCGAAAACTTCCTGGATTCAGAAATTCGGTGACCTCACTGTCAGAGACATAAAAGCGTAAACCTAATAATAATAAGATGTGTAGACAATTTGTCATGTTATGCTCTTCCAGAATATGTAAAGTCAGAATAAAAGGTTGTACACAGAAGTAGAAAAAAGGAGCCAGCACTCACCCGTTAAGATTCTCTTTATTGTGTGTTATGGTACATCAGACGGGGTACATTGGTCTTACACACACACACACACACACACACACACACACACACACACACACACTGTAAGCCGACCACTGTTTCGTGCCATCAAGGCACTTTGTCAAAGCACAAAATATGTGTTTTCCCCTTCTTTAACCCCTTAAGGACCAGCGCGATCCCGTGCGTCCGGCGGACCACGGGGCATTTTTTTTTAATAGAGCTTCCGGTTCAGGGCTTCCGGAGCGGCGTGCAGCCGCGACGGGAGCCCTGAACTCCATGCCGTACCAGGACCGTCATTGGTCCTTAAGTGCCGGACCGCCGTTATGGTCCTGGCACGGCAATGGTCCTTAAGGGGTTAAAAAACAGAGGGATGTGCCACACCTTGCTTCTCAATTCATTGCTTACTCCTCTGGTCCTTTAACCCTTTCAGTGCCGGAGGCTCGGGCCATTTCCTGTACCCTGCAGGCCAGACACATTTTCAGCATTTTTGCTATCCTTCTGTTTACGCTTGATTTCCTCTTGGGATTTTTAGTTAAATATGGAAAACTATATATTGTTTTTTTCAGAACGAATTGAGCTTTCTCATGGTAGCTTACATGAACAGAATTTTGCATCGTGCAAAAATCTATGATGTCATAATGACAAAAAAAAGTGAAAATTTACTAATTTTGCTAAAATCACATACTATGTATCAAAAACATTTACCTTTATTTGAAAAAGCCCTGAGTCCCCCGAGTAAAAAAAATACCAAATTTGTATAGTTTTACCTACGTCCATGGCTAGCGTAGAGCCCTAATCACCAGCAGCGCAAAATGACATTTTCAACTTTATAAACTAAAATGCGCATTCTAGGGTTTTTGTGGTAAAACTACCCTAAAACAGTGGAATAACTATATAAAACTATATATTTCTGAAAAGTAGACAACCTGCCGCATCTAATGAGGGGTAACTTACCTTCTTGCCCCAAGCCTGTTGTGCACAAATGCTTCCAGAAGGTGGCACTATAGGAAAAAAATGTAATTTTCTTACGTTTCTGCCCCTTCATCTGTATGGAAATCTGTGAAAACCATGGAATTTCCAACTGTATTCATTAGCTAGTGCTCTTAGGAGAAAAATGACACCTCATTGGTATGAGTTCCCCTACCTTAGTGGGCGCTACAAGTACCAAACTACACCTATTGCACTAATTTTTCTAACATTTTCTCAAACATTACTTGTCTGTACAAAAATGGTTATAACAACTAGAGAAGTGAAGAAAGGTTACACAAACCATACCATTTTGGAAAGAAGACAACCTGCCGCATCTAATGAGGGGTGAATTGCCTTCTTACCCCAAGCCTGTTGTGCCCAAATGCTTCCAGAAGGTGGCACTTTAGAAAAAAAATGGCATTTTCTTACATTTCTGCCCCTTCAAATGTACTGAAATCTGTAAAAACCATGGAATTTCCAGCAGTATCCATTAGCTAGTGCTCTTAGGAGAAAAATGACACCCCATTGGCATGAGTTGACCTACCTCAGGGGGCGCTATAAGTGCAAAACGACACCTACTACAACTTCTAATTTTTCTAACATTTTCTCAAACATTACTTGTCTATACAAAAATGGTTATAACAACTACAGAAGTGAAGAAAGGGTACACAAACCATACCATTTTGGAAAGAAGACAACCTGCCGCATCTAGTGAGGGGTGACTTGCCTTCTTACCCCAAGCCTGGAGTGCACAAATGCCTCCAGAAGGTGGTGCTAATGAAAAAAAAGGCATTTTCTTACATTTCTGCCCCTTCAAATGTATTGAAATCTGTAAAAACCATGGAATTTCCAACTGTATCCATTAGCTATTGCTCTTAGGAGAAAAATGACACCCCATTGGTATGAACTGACCTACCTTAGGGGGCGCTACAAGTACAAAACTACTACTGCTACAACCTCCTGATTTCTCTAACATTTTCTCAAACATTCTTGCGTGTATGAAAATGGTTATAACAGCTATAGAAGTGAAGAAAATGTAGCGAAACCATACCATTTTGGAAAGAAGATAACCTGCCGCATCTAATGAGGGGTCACTTGCCTTTCTACCCCTAAGTTAGTGTGCACAACTATTTCCAGAATGTGGTGCTACAGAAAAAAAAAAACTTTTTTTTTTTTTTTTTACAAATCAGTCACTTCAAAGATACGAAAATGGTTCAACACCATGGGATTTCCTAGGAGGACCTCCTGCCAGCCTACGATAAATGGTACCCCACTGCTGTGGGATGACATACCATATTGGGTGCCAGGAGTGTAGCTACCAGTTGAACAAGGATGGGGAAGCAAACAGCGTATGTATGATTCTATGGCTATCAGTGGTCAGTCAGTGTACGTGAGGACCTGTGACTGCCAGTGAAACCAGGTGGGGGGAGGGACGAGGGGTCAGGCAGTGTATGTGGGTATATCTACCACTGGGCAGAGCGCAAGTATGGCAGTGGTGGTGGGGGAGGTAAGGTAGTACATATGGGGGATCTGTGACTACCACTGTGCACTGTAAGTCCCCCACATACACTGTTTGATTTCCAGCCTGAATCCAGTGCGTATTGGCACTTGGGTTTACCAGTAGGCAGTGGAACCAGGCTGGGGGGGGTCAAACTGTGGGAATGGGACTGCCAGTAGGCTGTGTAACTGGGCTGGTGGGTAGGGTACGGGGGGGGGGGGGGATTGAGTCATTTTGTGTGCATGCCACAGGGATGTCCGATGCATTGCAAAGCAATGCAATTGACCCCCTGTCGCACACACAGGGTTCTTTTTAAAAAAAAATAAAAAAATTCTTCTTTATTCATAGCTTGTTGGGTGGCCTTAGGGCCCCCCAACAAGCTTTGAATGTAAAGCAATAGTAAAAAAAAAAAGTCCTGTGTGTGCCACAGGAGGGGGTCTAAAATGAACCCCCTCCCCTGTGGCACTCAGAGGGTTAATTTTTTTTTTTGTCTGTTTTTTATAGACCTCATTGGGGGGCTTCAGGACCCTTCCTTATGTCCCCCAAAGAGGTCTTAGTAAAAAAAAATATGGGCTAAAAGAATTGACCCTGTGAGTGTCACAGGGTTCTCCAGCACATTGCAAAGCAATGTGCTGGGGACCACTGCGGCACTCACAGAGTTAATTTTTTTTAATTTTTTTTTTTTAATTATTATCAGACCTTGTGGGGGGACATCAGGAATTCTCCTGATGTCCCCCCAACAATCTCTGATTATAAAATACTAAAAAATATTCCTATGTCTGCCACAGGAAGGGGGCTCTGCAATGAACCCCCTCCCCTGTGGCACACACAGGGTTAATTTTTTTTTTTTTTCTATTTTTTATAGACCTCATTGGGGGGCTTCAGGACCCTTCCTTATGTCCCCCAATGAGGTCTTAGTAAAAAAAAAATATGGGTTAAAAGAATTGACCCTGTGAGTGTCACAGGGTTCTCCAACACATTGCAAAGCAATGTGCTGGGGACCACTGTGGCACTCACAGAGTTAATTTTTTTTAAATTATTATGAGACCTTGTGGGGGGACATCAGGAATTCTCCTGATGTCCCCCCAACAATCTCTGATTATAAAATACTAAAAAATATTCCTATGTCTGCCACAGGAGGGGGGCTCTGCAATGAACCCCCTCCCCTGTGGCACACACAGGGTTAATTGTTTTTTTTTTTTTTTTCTATTTTTTATAGACCTCATTGGGGGGCTTCAGGACCCTTCCTGAAGCCCCCCAATGAGGTCTCTGTAAAAAAAATATGGGCTGCAACAATTGACCCTGTGAGTGCCACAGGGATCCCCAGTGCATTGCAAAGCAATGCATTGGGGAACCCTGCAGCACTCACAGGGTTAATTTTTTTATTTATTTTTTTTTTATTTATAATTTTTATTTTCAGACCTCGCTGGGGCACATCAGGACCCCTCCTGATGTGCACCCAGTTATTGATCTCCCAGCCGATTGGGCTGGGAGCTCAATATGGCGACAGAAGGAGAGCAAAAGCTCTCCTTCTGTTCACTCCTACCTCCGGTAGGAGTGATCTTCATCGGGGAAAGCCTTGTAACGTCATCGGTGACTATGTCACCGATGACGTTGGGAGGCTTCCCCCGGTCCCGCCCACTCCTACCCGGAAGTTCGGGTAGGAGAGGAGGGATAGGAGAAGCTCTGCTTCTCCTTAGTAAATATTGATCTCCCAGCGCGATCGGCTGGGAGATCAATACCTGGGGGGACATGAGGAGTAATCCTCATGTCCCCCCACGAGTGCCAGGCAATTTTTTTTTTTAAATGCGGCCACTGCATGCCGGTTATACCGTCCAATGCAGTGACCGCATTTAAGCTGTACAACGTACGAGCTTGGCACAGCAGGTACAGCTGTCCTCACTCATACGTTGTACCCACTTGGCACTCTAGGGGTTAAAGCGGAACTACCACCTCTTAAACACTTTAACTTCATTAACTCCCCATCTGGCGACTAGCAGCTTAGTAGCGCTGTCAGCCTGGTAAGAATGCATATTTCTTTTGAATAAGGTAATAATTCTGCTGACTAGCGCTACTAAGCAGCTAGTCGCCAGATGGGGAGTTATTGAAGTTCAAGTGTTTAAGAGGTGGTAGTTCCGCTTTAAAAGGTTCAATAAATCTGTGTGTTTGTCTCCTTAAATATTTGTTTTATGGTACATGTTCTCCTCTGTTACCATCTCATATATCCTGTCTCTTATCTATGTAGATGTTCACATACATTGATTTGCTATAATTTTCTGTTTTCTTTGCTTTTTTCTCTTTTATTAATAGCTGCTTAAATTGCTGCATCGATTTCTGCCCCACCGTTTATTTGGAGCCAAGAGCTGCAAATGAAAATGTCATTTATGTAAAATGACTGCTCCATTATTAAGTCTGTTAGTGTGTTTCAAGGAACACTACTATTACAGTGACCAGGGAGTGAGGGATGCAAAGAAATTACAATTATCATTTATTTTAAAGGGATAGTAATACTTAAAATGTAAAAAAAAAATATGTTGTAGGGTTTATCCCCCTGAGTAAAACAAGAGTACTCTCACTGCTGAAAGATGTTTCATTCAAAAGTTATTAATTTTCAAAGTTGAATTTTTTAGGTGCAATATCACAGTGGCCTGAAATTGTACAGTGGCGCTGTTGCTACACCATCCTATGGAGATTTATGGTCCCGGGACCAGAGCTGTCCATAGGATCATGTAGCAACAGCGCCACTGTACAATTTCAGGTCACTGTGATATTGCACCTAAAAAATTCAACTTTGAAAATTAATAACTTTTGAATGAAACACCTTTCAGCAGTGAGAGTACTCTTGTTTTACTCAGGGGGATAAACCCTACAACATATTTTGTTTTACATTTTAAGTATTACTATCCCTTTAAACGGGAATTTAATACCTTGGATGTTAGAGAGGTCTCCAGTACAGTGAGAAGCCAAGATTGCGATCTGAGCAACCAAACTGGAGCAATGTGAGACTGAAATCTTGAGGTTGTCTCCTGTCCTATGAGGAACAATCCTATTTAGACCCTCTGTATTCTGCTTGAAACCCATCACAGAGGGTTTATGGATGGAGGTTGCAATTCAGAACAGTTGTGACTGAGAACCAAATACTTCAGGATGTGTTCCATCTGAAGGGGTCAGTTTTCTGATGCACCCCCTTCCTTGGAACGGCTGATAGAAGACTTTTTTTTTTTTTTTCACTAAGCCTACTCCAATTGTCAATTGTTTTTATTAACTAAACTGTGTTTAAAGATGGAAATCCCAACCATGACCGGTTCGTGGTCTTTTTGAGAATCACTGGGTTAGTGGATAGAGTTCGTTGACAACGGCTCTCCATAGACTAAAATGGCAACAGCTCCACCATAAAGTGGACAGGCCATAAAATGCAAATGTAACTTAAAGGGATAGTAACCCCCCCCCCCCCCGAAAAACGTGACGCCAAATGCAAACATCCTTAACTCCCTTATTCCCATCTCTCAAACCTTTATGGTTTGAGAGATGTAAGACAACAAAGACCTCCGCTCCCTCCCCCTTCTAATGCATCAGCTGTATAGCGGACATCATGAGATCCTGCTTCCAGGACCAGACGGCGGCTCTGCAGGAGAGCTTTCATCTAGATTTCTCCATATTATTACTTCATCGGAATGGTGTAAAACGTGTGCTTGGCTTGCAAGCACCTGTTTTAGACCATTCCAATGCAGTAATTATACGGAGATATCTAGATGACAGCTCTCCTGCAGAACCGCTGTAAGTCGGTCGACCGGATTCTGCCTCCGACAGCTTTACAGCTCGTCAGGCAGAAAGGGGAGGGAGCGGAGGTCTTTCTTGTCTTACATCTCTCAAACCATAATGGTTTGAGAGATGGGAATAAGGGAGTATGTTTGCATGATTCCTCGCATTTGGCGTCGCGTTTTTCGGGGGGGTTAGTATTCCTTTAAGTGAAGCGGCTCTCAGCAGTGTGAGTATACTTGTTTTACTTTGCAGAAGTAGCCTACAAAATGAATTATTTTCATAAAAAATGATACTTTTCCTTTTAAGAAATGGAGAATTGTTTCAAGTAATTTTTTGTATCTTCTGTTTTTCTACAGGCTAGCTGGAGCCCTCTGTTTATATTAACCTAAGGCGCACAAGGCCACTCATAGTGACCATTCTGTACCATGGGCAGTCCCACCGACACAGAAGATATTTATGTGGCTGTGATCAGACCAAAAAATGCAGGAAGCCTCAATTCCCGGGAGTATCGAGCAAAACTGTATGAAGTAAGGACATCTATAGAAATAAGCAAACCGGTGCATCATAATCCAACATCTATAATTGGTACTCACTTGGGGGTGTATTAGAACGCCGGTATCACTCCAGGGTTACGGAGGTGCTACACCGCATACAGCTTCTCAAAGACTGATCAGCAACAAAGTAGCAAACAAAAAGATCTGGGAGCACCCTCCACGCCGCTGCGTGTTGTAATAAGGACAACTGTGGCACTCACGAAAATAAAACTTAAAACTTTTATTGTCTACTTTAAAAGTTCAAAAGATCAGTGTGATATGAGCAGAGGCATTAATCGCACATACAACTTGAAAAGATGCAAGTCATCTGACGCGCTTTGCGCTGTGAGTGCCACAGTTGTCCTTACTACAACAAGCAGCGGCGTGGAGGGTGCTCCCAGATCTTTTTGTTTGCTAAGGACATCTATATACCATCTTATTTTTATGGTTTTCAAAGGTCTAGAGTAGTTTTATTCTCCTAATACTGTTAAGAGCAGTATTAATAGATAACTAGAAGGCAGATATATTACCAAATAATAGGTAGTAGATTACGCCGATCAATGAGTGTGATGTAGTGAGAAAAATGTTATCACATTCCTCTGGTTGTTTTTTTAATACAACCTGTTTATTACCCACTTAAAATGTTGGACAATTTCCTTATGTTGTTCCAAAAAACAATATAGGAATTGGAGAGTGTTTATGCTTTAACCTCTTGAATGCTCCAGTGCATTGTGAAGCAATGAGTTAGACACCTGTAGCGTTCAAGGGGTTAAAGATGCAGTGTCTCCAAAAACAAAATTAAGAGGAGTACTGAAGAATGTTAAAATGTATCTGTTTTATTCTGTTACTTTATTTTTGTCCTCATGTCTATTCTTCATATACAAATATTAACAAAAACCTTTTAAAAGTTTCTTCTGCTGCTTGCCAACAAGTAGAAACTTTACTCTTGGTTTGTATTCTTCATTGATGTTATCTGCTTTAATCCACCCAGCCCTTAATTCTGTGGTCTTTAACATTTTCCTTCATGAGCTTTACTTTCATTGCCAGTGGGAAGTTTAACGGAAAAAAAAGCTTAGATGGAGCGATGACTAGCTGAATCTAGAGGCCTAAAGAAATTCAGATAATGGTAAAAAGATAAAAGTAATTTCTTTAAGTTTGTCGGACCAGGTAGGTGTTGGTGATAAGCTCCCCATTCATGTGTTCATTACAAAAAGTATTTTTTTAATACAGGAGCTTCTGTCCCTTTAAAAGTTTCTTAACTCGTCTTCCCATTTAGTTGTTATAGTACAATGTAAGTACTTGTGATATTGCGCTAGAATAGGAATGGACAGGCTGTGGTTCTGTAAATGTTGTTGGACTACAACTCTCATCATCTTCAGGCTGTCTACATTAGTGGTTCTCAACCAGTGTGCCATGGACACCATCGTAGGTTGCTCCTTTTTTTTTCTTTGAAGTTTCTGACAAAAATATGGCTTTTTTTAATGTATACGTATGGAAATTATTATCCACAATATGCTGTTTGTTGTCATTCTGAATCAGATCTAAGAATAACTATACATGTATGTATTATGCCGTTCATTAAGTCTTTGAGACATTGCCTATAACCTTCTAGCGATGCCATTAAAATCCCATACTGTATGTTATGCGTGCCTTGAGATAAAAAAGACTGAGAACCTCTGTTCCAGACAATGTGAATAAATACAAGAGTTGCAGAGTCCACCTCTGCTCTAGTTCGTTTGCTTTTCGGGCTCTATCTAAAAGTCTGTCTGAAATTCCACCTTACTGGTGTAGATTAATCACTTGGGGCCTTAAACTGACAGTTAAACACACTCTTCATCTAGAGTGATCATACATGAATGAGCACTCAAAAGGACTTGTTAAATAATGGTATATTGTGAGCTTTAATGTCAACATTTCGGCCCTCAGAAGGGCCTTTCTCAAGGCGTTTCAAATCTCCCTAGGATGGCCTCGGTGCACATGCAAAAATAATTAAATAGTAGTGATTGAATCATAAAAATTATGATAGATATGTTTGCACTCTCAGGACTCTAAAATAACTACTTTATTGTTACATCTGTAAAGCTGACATTTCGGCTCGCTGATGAGCCTTTATTAAGACCTCAAACACAAATGTATCCAACACTCCTATAAATATAGAAAACCCTTGTCGTGCCAAAACCAGCTTTTGGGAAATGACGTCACCACGTGATTCATTCAATTCTTCAAGTATAATGTGCACTGATATTGAAATTAAAAATCTAATGCCTAACACAAAACAACTCCTAGAAATATGTGATTATATAACTGAAAATATATGGGGAAACATTTTTTTTTGAGTCAATTAGGAGTTAACTTTATCTATCATCCATTGGGCGTCGTCCTCCAATCAAAGTAATATATAATCGTAAAAACATACTAATTAAACATACAAGTTGCAACAATGTACTCCCTAAATCTCATGCACAGTGGCTAGATCCTCTGAAAACTAATGAAATTTTGTCTCCGAACACGGAGGTAGTTCCAGCCATGATCCAACTTCTAGAGGAGGTGGAATAGATACAGTAATACGAGCGGGTGCTGATAAGTATTGAGCCTTACCCAGAAAAAATTGAACTAGGAATCTGTAACTGCCACACTATTCTATATATTCCCCCAGGAAGTCAATGCACTTGCAACATCTGTCCTGCAGCTTCTTAATTCCCTGCAAATACAATTCTCCCGACTGCTGGTGTAACCACTCATTTGCAGCATTAGTTGCCTCCGGAACACTCCCAAATTGTTGTCCCTTTAGGTGTTTTTTGAGATTGGGGAACAGATGATAGTCAGAAGGAGCCAGGTCGGGCGAATAGGGTGGATGGGGCATCACTTGAAAGCCTAAGGAGGTCAGTTTTGCCATTGTGTCACCTGCAGTGTGTGATGAGGCGTTGTCATGCAACAGGATGACACCTTTGGAGAGCTTTCCTCTACGTTTTTACTTGATGTTTTGCCACAACTTCATCAATAAAGCACAGTAATATGTTGCATTGATGGTTGAATCCTTTTGGAGGTAGTCCACCAGCAGATCTCCCTTCTTATCCCAAAAAACTGTTGCCGTTTGCTTCTGCACTGACCTTTGCACATGGAAGTTCTTTGGCCTGGGGGAACCACTGTGCCTCCATTCCTTAGACTGTTCCTTTGTCTCAGGATCATAACAGTAAATCCATGTCTCATGACCAGTTACCAGTTTGTCCAGGAAATCTGACTAATTTCTTGCAAAATGTTCCAAAACAGCCACTGATGTCTCCACACGTCTCTTTTGTTCGGTTGTCAAAAGTTTTGGGGTCCACTTTGCTGCAAGCTTTCTCATTTCCCAGTTGTTGTGGATAATGGCACCAACTCTCTCACGTGATATTCCCAGATATGTAGCAATATGTTTGGCTGATGGTCAGCAGTCCTCCATGATCATGTCATGGATGGCTTTCACATTTGCAGGCAGAGACAGAAACAGGCCTTCCACTGGGTTTCTCACTTTCAACACAGAAATGGCCAGTTTTGAAATTGACAACCCGACATTTAACTGTTGCATATGAAGGGCCACTGTCACACAGAGTTTGTGACATTTCTTCATGGATCTGCTTCGTACCTTTCCCTTGGAGAAACAGGAACTTGATTATGGTCCTATGCTCTTCCACATTGAACTTTTCTGGAGGTGCTGTCATGTTCACTTTGGACCTTAAAAATAAAGATAAGTTAAAATCACAGGTAGTTGATTTTTGCACCATTGAATATAGACAAATACACCCTGCAATTTACAGCTTCCTAGCTCAGTTTTTTCTAGGTAAGGCTCAGTACTTATCAGCACCCCCTTGTACTGTGAAATAAATCCTACGGATCCAAGTGTTCAAGACAGTTTGTCCAATATAAAAAAGGCCCCCCTACATCAAAGGTTGCCTAATTCAATCAATCCGATGCAGAACTTTTTATAGTCATGATGTCCCTGGACACTACAGAACCTGCCTAAGTAGCATTACGGAATTCAGTTATAGGGACAAGTATTGGCAACTGTACAGCTTGATTCCTCATATAGCTATATCTATTCTCCAATCATAGACATTAAACAGGTGCATGTCCATTATGTCTCCTCTGTGCAGAACTGGTTTATACAATGATTTGACACAGTATGGTGATTTGAAATCATGATAAAGAAATCGACAAGCAGATATGTGTTAATTGTCCAAAAATGAAGGGGTCTATGTATATAATAAGTCCACTGTCTCCAATGGTATAATAAGCTCCCCTGGGCTGTACGGAACCTGCTACAACAGGGAGCCGGGAGAGTCAAACAGCCCTTATTCTGGCCAAGATGCACCACAATGGGAACATAACCACCAACTGGAGCATGCAAATCTCATGAATTACTTCTTTAAATACATATACTAAAATATCCAGAGGATTTACCTTGTGATTGTGAGGGGAAAAAGGGTCATATAAAGTAAGGAAACTTGTTAATTTAACCCCTTAGGTGAAACAGTGCCTAATTATAGAATCCATTTAACTTCTTTCTGTAAAAGTCTCTTCCCTCAGTCACCACCACTGGCAAGAGGGAGTACCCAGTCAATAGCTATAGATTTTAATGAAGGGAGAGTATGTCTCTTCTCAGTAAAATGCAGTGCTACGGTCTGATTCTTAAAGGGATAGTAATGTTTCCCCAAAACAGCAGCTCCAATTAATCTTCATAGTATTTGGGCCATGAATTGTGTTTTCTCTGTCGTCCAATATAGGTTATTAGTAACTTTGGGTAGGCGACCGATCCATTAAGTAGGTAGGAACAATTCTTGAAGAGAATGCTGGGTGGAGCCTACCTCCTCTCCTTAGCTGCATCTAGCCTCCCCTCTCCAGAAAGATTTGTTTGTTGATGAAGATACAGGCAAGAGAACACTTCTGCTATAGTTTTAGCTTCTTTTTTGTTTTCTGTTAGATATGGAATACCACCATTAGGAGGATTACCATTACTGACATTCCCTAGTGGATAGCTCAGTTTCCAGGCGCTATAGTGGACCTCTTAGCCTTGGGGGGAAAATCCACTTGCCCCACATTTCCTCTCTGCACAGAGATCTCCCTTGGAGTTTATACTACATACTCCTGCACTCATTGGGTATGTCTGTTGGGGGTTTGGAGCAGAGTTTCTGTGGTAAATGTTACCCTTTAACCCAAGGTGGACTCCCCAGTCTCTAGACTTTCTAAGTCTACTGCTTTGTCTGTGGCAGACGCTTCTGTCCTCAAAGACTGGACTGACAGGAAGCTTGAGACATCCCTAAAGACCATCTTTTGCTATGGCTGGTACTTCGTTATGCCCCGGTGTTCGCCTCTGCTTGGGTGAACAGGTCCATTGCAGTTTGGACTGAACAGTTGACTGTAGCTGTCCGTCAGGAAGCTCCTACAGCTGATATGTTGCGACTTCTTACCAACATTTCTGAGGCTCTGCATTATGTTTCCACTGCGATTTTTGATGCCATCCGCTTGGTTGCTAGGGTTTGTACCATGTCTGTGGTAGCCAGATGAGTTCTTTGGCTCAAGATTTGGTCTGCAGACACTACCTCTAAGAAAGCCTTGCTTTCATTGCCTTTTCAGGGTACCTCTCTGTTTGGGCCAGAGCTTAAGGACCTAATCAGTGAGGCCACAGGAGGTGAGAGTACCTTGCTGCCTTTAGTTCCTAGGAAGAAGCCTCCAGTGAAGCGGAATCGGCTTTTTCGTCCCTTTCAGGGTGAGGAGCGCTCCGCGACCCAGGCAGTTACCCAGGTTCTGAGCTCCTCCTCCAAGGCCAAACAACAATGGAGGGCCAAACAGTCCTCCACAAAGCCCAAGACTTCCAAAGCTGCTTCGGCATGACTCGCCGAACCCCGGTCCCCACGCACAAGTGGGTGGTTATTTGCGCCACTTCCACAGTGTCTGGACAGAAACCGTGGGGGATCAGTGGGTTTTGCAGGTTGTGTCAGAAGGGTACAGGATCCCTTTCTTTTCTCCTTCCCCATTCAAGTTTTTACCGTCTCACACTCCTCAGGCAGTGGAGAAGCACCGTCTGTTTCACGGAGCAATCCAGACCCTTTTGGACAAGGTTCTGGAACCAGTCCCAGTACCGGAAATGGGTTTGGGGTTTTTACTCCAACCTGTTTGGGATTTCCAAGAAGGATGGTGACAGTCATCGAATTTTGAACCTCAAGGACCTCAATTCCTTCATGGTCAAGACTCATTACGACCAGGAGTCCTTGCGAACTGTGATTGCGGCCATGTCTCCTGGAGAATTCCTTGCTTCTCTGGACCTTCAAGATGCATACCTGCATATTGCCAACCACCCAGAGAGCCTACAGTATCTCCGGTTTGTTTGCAACCTAGGGCAATTTCAGTTTTCTGCTCTTTCCTTTGGTCTGACTACAGCTCCCCAGGTCTTCGATAGTGTCCTGGGTGCATTAGTGGCTGTCCTTCACCGGGACGGCATCAGAGTCACTCCATACATGGACGACTTGCTTCTGAAGGCTCCTTCTCTGGAACTCCTTCATGAACAGGTCACAGACTGCATTCATGCACTGACCCAACACGGATGGATCCTCAACATTGACAAGTCGGACCCTGTACCATCTCAGAGACTAGTCTTCCTAGGTCTCCTCTTCGACACCAAACAGGGTGTGGTGTTTCTTATGGACGAAGTGGCTCACCAGATCGTCCACAAAGTATCTGCTGTTCTGGCTCACGATCCAGTACCGGCAAAGAAGCTGACCTCACTAGTGGGGATGTTCATTTCCACCATAGAAGCGGTTCTGTTTGCCATGGCTCACACCAGGGAACTTCAGAGGTTTGTGATCCATGTGTGCAGGGGTCAGCAGGATCTGTGGAAGATGTCAGCGTCTCTTCCTCTTTACGTGGAGCTGAGCCTGTCAAAGTGGCTCAACCTCTCCAATGTGCTGAAGGGCTGTCCCTTCATGATAACCTTCTTGTCTACCGTGACGATGGATGCCAGCCTCTTCGGCTGAGGAGCAGTCCTGGGTCACAGCAGTGCCCAGAGTCTATGGTCTCTGGAGGAATCTCTCCTTCTCATCAACATGTTAGAGCTTCGGGTAATATTTCATGCCCTTCGCCACTGGACGTATCGTCTGGAGGGATGCCCAGCCAGAGTCCAATCCGACAACGTCACGGCCGTGGTTTACATCAACAAGCAAAGCGGTACAGGAAGTCTCGCTGCCTGGTTGGTGGTCAAAGCTATTTTAACCTGGGAACATGTTCCTTCCGTATCCGCAGTTCATATTCCTGGCATAGACAATGTGCTGGCAGACTTCCTAAGTTGACACAAAGTGGACAGTTGAGAGTGGGAACTGAACCAAGAAGTGTTCAACCTCATTTTTCAGAAGTGGGGACTTCTTTGCATTGATCTGATGGCAACAAGGCACAATCGGAAGGTTCCGTTATTCTGCTCTCACTGGAGGGACCCTCTAGCTCTGGCAGTGGATGCCATGTCGATCCCGTGGTGCTTCCCTCTGGCGTACATCTTTTCTCCCATTCCCATGCTACACTGGGTGTTGCGGAAACTGCATCTGGAGCGTTCCCCAGTCATTGTGATTCCTCTGTACTGGCCTCATCAAGCTTGGTTTACGGAGCTTCTGGATCTCTCTGTGGCGGAGACCTTCCAGCTGCCCCACTGTCCAGATATTCTTCTACAGGGGTACTTGTGGAAGGAGGATGTGGACCATCTGGGTTTGATGGCATGGAAATTGAATCCTCAATACTGAAGAAGAAGAAGGGCTTTTCTTCAGTTGTGGTGGCCACTATGCTTAGTGCCCACAAGCCTGTCCCCTCTAAGGCCTCCCATAGAGTCTGGTCCACTTCTTTCTCTTGGTGCACTGATAAGGATCTTTCCCATGAATTTTATCTTCCAACGATCCTGTCCTTCGTGTAGGACGGAGTGGATAAGGGCCTCAGTTTGAGTTCCCTTAAGGTTCAGACTTCTGCATATCTGTCTTCTTTAAGAGACGTATCACTATCCTTCCTGATGTCAAGGTTTTCTTTCAGGATGTTGCTCATACTCATCCTGCCTTTAAGAACCCTACTCCTCAGTGGGATCTTAACTTGGTTTTGGACGTCCTTCAGTGCCCTCCATTTGAATCATTGGCTACTATTCCTCTACACATACTGACTTGGAAGATGGCTTTTCTCCTGGCTATTGTGTCTGTTCGCTGTGTCACGGAGTTGCATGCCCTGTCTTGTAAACCTCCCTTTTTTGGTGTTTCACAAAAGACAAGGTAGTTCTTCGCACTTCTCAGGAATTCCTTCCGTAGGTGGTCTCTGAATTCCACATTAATCAGGAAATCGTGGTGCCCTCTTTCTGTCCTGACCCTACATCTGACAAGGAAAGGTATCTTCACTTGTTGGATGTGTTGCGATGTCTGAAGTTCTATGTGCACCGCATTGAAGCTATTCGCCAGTCTGACACTTTGTTCATCATTCCTGAGGGTCCCAGGGCAGGGGACCTGCATCCAAGGTGACCATAGCGTCATGGATTAAGTCTACTATTCGTAAGGCTTACGAACTGCAGAAGAAGCCTGTTCCATTTAGGGTTTCGGCTCAATCCACTCAATACATTGGGGCATCTTGGGCTTACAAGAATCAAGCCTTTGCTGATCAGTTATGCAAGGCTGCCACTTGGTCGTCTGTGCACACTTTTTCTAAGCACTACCGTGTTGTTGTGATTGTATCGGCTGATGCCAGTTTGGGACAGAAGATCCTAGTGGCAGTTTTGCCCGACTACGTTCTCCGTTCATGTCTTCAGTGTTCCTTCACTTTTGAGCCCGGTTGGCTCGAGTTGTGTGCTGTGCTACGTTCCTGGTATGGTTATGCACCAGTTTTGTGCCCGTTGATACTTCATTGTTATTGCTGGGCTGTCTATGATCTGATGGTTCATTTAGGCTCTGGTGACTTTTGGGGCTCTGCGCCCAGTCCTTGCCTTACTTCCCACCTCTGGGAAACTCAATGGTTGGACATCCCAAAGTTACCAGTAACCTATTTTGGACGACAGAGAAAAGAGGATTTTAGTCTTACTGGTCTCCCACCCTGTCAAGGGACCATGCTTTGCTCTCCTGTGACCGAATGTGAGCTTTATTGTATGTAGTCTGAAGAACTATCCTTTTAAGGATTTTCTTCTCTCTGTGTCAATGTGTTTCTTCTCTACTAATGTTCATCACCTTTTGTATATGATTTGAAATTGGACGTGAATCATAGATCTGTAGAAATGTATCCCCCATTTTAGTTAGTGTACCTCTTCATTGATCATTGTTCTCAGTTGATGGCTGGTTGAGTGGAGGAGGTTATTCCTGTCTGTAGGTTTATGATACAAAGGTATAGATAGCTGGCCATCCTGAACTCTGGCCAAGACATCAAGAAATGCTATTTAGGTCCCTCTATATGTCAGTATCTGCTGTATATGGGAATCAGACTGATTCAAATTTCTCCTAGGGACGAATAGACATTCCCTGTATTCACAATGTGTTAAATGGGGGTTTTAACCTCTTGAATGCTAGAAAGGTTCCTCTCTCTACTGTTCACAGAGTTTGAATCAATACAAATGTTTATCCTCTTGGGTGCAGGTGGGTTCCTATAGAATTGCCCTGTTTCCTCTTTGTACATCAGCCTCACTGCTGTATTTCAAAACCTTGGAATATAAGTAATTGTGTATCCCATTTTGTGTTGTCCTCCGTAGATTCTTATGATTGAGCTTCCAGTTGAAGGACAGAAGAAAAAGAGAAGAAAGGTTCTACTGGAAACTAAACTACAAGGGGGGAAAGACACCTCACAGGAAATATTGGACTATGTTCTTGAGTCCACCAAGCTCGGTTCACCTTCAAACCAAGGAGTTAAAGGTAAGTGTTCTGTGTGAACAAACTTGTCATGGCCAGTGTTGTGTGTTGGTTAGTGGTTTGTCTATTTTGATAACTCCTTGACTTATTGAGACATTTCTGACACATTGCTTTGCAATGTGTTGAAGATGTCTTTAGTATCCAAGGGGTTAAAATGGAAAAACAATGCACAGAAAGGCTTACATTCCAGTTCTGTGACATGATCAACATTTTTTTTCCTGTTCAGGTCCACCACAAAATTCCATTTCTGTTAACCCCTTAACGACTGCCCAATCCATCATGTGAGCAGCTGTTAAGGACCACAGAGCATTTTTTTTTTTTTTTTTTTCACCAAATTGAATTCTGGTATGGCAGAGCTGTGTGCAACCGGCGTGATGGTCCTGTCACATCATGGATCCCTAAGGGATTAAACTTACGTAATCTCATATTTGAGTTCCTTTAAACCTTCAAGAACACTAGTGGTATGCTGTGTATTACTGCGCAATGTGTAATGCACCCCTCTGGTCCTTAAAAGATTAACCCCTTGGTCCTAGATAGACCTCCAGCTTATTCATTCGCACTGCTTTGGCAAACACTTTGGTATTGTTGTATCGGCTGGGAGATCAAGGGGAGCAAGAGGGCTCCCATGCTTACATCCTTCCCGAGCTACCGGGTAAGAGTGGGCGGGTTCGGGAAAGCCTCCCGCAGTGATGTGAATGGTTTTCCCAATCCTGCCCACTCCTACCCTGTGTCGTGTCTATTGATCTATGAGGAGAAGTGTTTGGCTGAGAAGGCAAAAGGGAGGGAGAGACATGGCGAAGGGGGCCATCCTGTTTGCAGTGGTAAAGGGGAGGGGCCACCATGTCTCTGTGGGTCTGTGAGTTTACAGACTCCGAGTAGTACATGGTGGCCCCTCCCCTTCTCTATGACAAATAGTTTGGCCGCTCCCCTTCACCCCCTGCCCCCTGTTGACCCGATGAGTATTTAAATTGTCACCCTCAGACACACCACCACTGGATGCACAAAACGGAGTATTGCATAGCACCACCCTTGTAACGCCCTGGGGTGTGGCTGACCGCAAACCAGAAACAGTTTATATATATATATATATATATATATATATATATATATATATATATATATATAATGCAAATTACATTGCATATATTGGATATGTATGTATTCTTTCATTTGTAACATGTTTTTGCCTATAGGAAAAAGAGTTGTATTCATGAAAAAGTTTGCACTTGATGGAGAAAAAGCTGGCAGAGATGCAACACTTTTTCTGGTGCCAACCGCTGTTAAAGGTAAATTTGACCCTCTTATTTAAATGTATTCCCTTACTACTGCAGTGGGCAACCTGTGGGTTTAACACTGTTGCTTGACTGAAACTCCCTATTCTGGTTCCAGATAGTGCAAAGATTACATATAACCCTGGCAGTCCTGTTTTCTACTGCTTCCAAGACATCATAAGGGTGTGCAGCGAATCAAGCACTCACTTTTCTACCATTACATCAAGAATGTTAATTGCACTGGATAAGTAAGAATCTTAATTTGTCATATTTTTTTGTTGAAGGGTATGGGTAAAATATTCTAAATGTATTTCATCAAAGTGCTGGAATAGCAGTATATCTTATCTGATGCTTTTTGTTGCAGTCATAACGGATACCTTTGAGTATTTACCTATGATTGTATTACTCTGCCTTGTTCTATGCGAGGGAACTATTTCCATGATTCACATACATACGCATGCATCTTGTATTTATTTTTCTCCATGAATTTCTGTGGGATCCGCAAACCTGAACCTAGTAGATGGTGGTGATGTATTTACCTAGTACTCCATAACTGATGAATGAGCATGTACCAGATACAATCCAGTCAGTACTGAATCCACGAATGGTGAATGCACATTCAGTCATACTCCTTTTTGATAGATTCTGGCATGCATGCTTTTTGTATACTGAAGCAGATAGAAAATGGAGCACTTTTGTATCTTGACATTGATAAAGATTGGCAGTTTATATGAACTGACTACATCAACTTTTTAGTTATTAAGCTTGACCTCCTTCTAAGGTCACACTTACAAACAAAATTGTTAATTTACGTTCAGTTACTAAGAAGAATTGTGACCTATTTTGAAACAAGTAAGTTCTCCTTCTGTCTTTCGTTTGCAGTGGATTGAACCTGAGCAGCCATTACCTTTTTTTTTCATAATACTTTTAATTCCTGCAAGTGGCAGTAGTTGGTGGATATATAATGCCTGATCAGGTCAGACATCACTTAAACAATACCATGTAAGGAAGTTTATTCAAAATCATTATAAGTATGTTTAATAGCTAACTCTGTTTTGACTTTTTTTTTTGAAGAACCTCTAATAGATAAAAAAAAAAAAATACAAAGACGTGTTTTTTTTTAATGTGGGGGAAGTGTGCTTTGGAGGAGAAAGAAGCTTAACTGAAACCAGCACCAGCCAACCAGTCATTGAATCATTTCTATAAGTATCACAACAATTCAGTCACTTAATGGAACAGCCTCCAACTGTGTAGGCCACAGTGCAGACATCACATCAACCACGGCAACTTTCTGGTGATCATTCTTTGTTGCCCTGAAGTTGCAGCATGATGTAGCCATGGTTGACTACCTGCCAACTCAGTTGCCCATGTGAACATATCTGTAGAGTGCTCCAAATTTCTATACAAATGTGCAATATATTGAGCTGTTCACATGGATGACTGAGTTGGCATAATCATCCATGGTTGTAGAATGCTACAGATTCATAGCAACAGAGAATGTTCACCAGAGGTTTTCAGTGATGGGGTCTGCAGGCTGGCCTATTCAGATGAGTGTTTGAATTGTAATGCTTATGACAATGACTAGATCATTGGCTGGCCAATGTGGACACTATATTTTTGGGCAACTGTGCATGGTAATTGCATCACCGTGGCAGAGTCACTTGTGAGCAAGCCTTAAGACTTTGAGTTCAATTACCCTGTATAAGTGTACATTTCTTCTAGTAAGTGGGTTATTTGGGAATGTGATTAATTTGTGTGCAATGTTTTTCATGCCCCCTACTATTTTGCCTAGGCCACTGTCTTCTTTGTAAGTTACCTGTGTGTGTGTGTGGGCCTGCTTTGTGACCTGTTCCAGTAAATCAAGAGTGGGTGTTATATTTGTCAGTGCAATTTATTCTTTTAACTCCTGGATAGTATAGTTATGCTCAGTCCTTATGTCTGACTTCTTGACATGTGGGTTAAGGATTGCTGCTACTGAGTGTACTGAACATCCCTGTCAGGATAAGCATTAGTATTAATAAATTATTTTACATTAATTACTTATAAATTCATTCTAAAAAAAAAAAAAAAATCTGTTGCAGCTCCATTTACTTCCAGCATTGTGGAGATTGTCTATGAACAAGTTGGTAATCGGGGCAAAATAGAGAAATTTGGTTTCACTCCTCCTAATGGTGTTCCATTGTACAGGTGGCTGGATGAACAGCACTCACAGTCTCATGCCATATCTGCACTGTTCAGACCATCACCCCTGGAGAGAATAAAAACCAATGTCACCAATCCAGCATATGCCACAGACAACGACCAGTCTGAGAATACATTGCACATGGGATACACTGCTCTGGAGATAAAGAGCAAGATGATGGCCCTGGAGAAAGCAGACATGTGTATCTACAACCCTCTGTTTGGATCAGACCTCCAGTACACCAACAGGGTAAGGTGACGGAGATATGATTAATGTTCAGGATCTGAATTTTGATTATTAATAAACATCACAGGAAGAGTTTCCCAGCTCCAGCATTTTAAGCTGTAAGACTATTTCTGCAAACATATATTTGTATATTTAAAGGTTTTGTGTATTGTGCTTACCCCTGGCCAGGGGATGAAAAGAGATCCAATAGGGAAGGGATCACAGTAGACATGGAGGTGGGGCATTAGTTGATGGGGATTCTAATCAAGATAGGGCCTATAGAGAAGTACCTTTGAACAAAGAAATTATTTTATCGAACCGGCTTAACCAGTTTGAGGGTGGTGGTCTTACAACTTTTATAAAGGTTGATTTCTTGGCATAAATCAATAAAATACAGGTGATCGACATTTCTGCATCTGTTAGGTAATGTCATCTACCAAACTCAAGAAGTTAACCACGGGGTCCAAATGTAAGGAATACCTAGTTTAATGCTCATGAAGTTCAACACATGTGTTTTAAAGTGCTATTTTTTTTGCCCTACCTTTACTTAATATGGATTATTTTTAAAGAATTGTTTTATTTTTTGTCCACGTCCAGTATATAGCAAGACTTTTCCTGCAGAGTAAACCAAGGGTTATCCTACTGTTTAGACATGCTTCATTCAACTGTTATTACAGCTAAAATTGTCACAGTATTTGCTACCTCTGTAGAGGGAAACAATCTAAGCAAGATGTCTTTGTACACCCTGTAATCCTCCCTAACACGTTGCTTCACTATGCATTGGAGATGTCTCTAGTATCCATGGGGTTAAGAACCCTTCTGTCTCAGGATCCCATGGACCGAATAGAGCAGTATGTTACAGTTAGTGCTTTCTGTAGATCACCAGGTCACTAACTGTACACGCTGCACTAGGGAAAATATAATGGTATGGATCCATGTCTCTCTTCCACTTGTATCACTGATGCAGAGCGAGCAAGTTCTAAGTATGTTGGTGTATTTTATTCCTGACGTACTGTGATGCTCTGCTTGTGGTGATAATAACCAGGGGATAAATCAAAAAACTAAAAGTTTTTTTAAGAAAACTTCTTAAATACACTGTCACCCTTCATTTGGAATGCAAGAGGGGTATAGACATGGACCATACTTCCTACCTTGCTCCTGTGGATACAAAGGAGTGGAACAACGAAAATGCTTAATTCTATTGCAGTTAATATTCTCTGTAAAACTTAGGGCCCTATTTTCAAACGAAAAGTGGAGGAGTTCTGGGGCAAACCATTTGCACTGTAAGGAAGAACTAAAATGTTCTATTGATTTAAATGGAGTGTTTAACCCCTTGAATGTTAGAAATGTTTTAAACGTATTGGGGGTTAAAATCCCCATTTAAATCAATGGGAATTTTTTGGAATGATTAGTTCTCCTATAGTGCAGTTTGTTTGCCCCAGAAAGCCCCCACTTTTCTTCTGAACATATACCCTTACTGTGGCACTGGCCAGCATTTTTTGAGGGAACATTAGGAAAGAAGTGTTTTGTCTCAAGTTGTGACTTCCCAGTGGAAATGTGTCCCTGAACATTTGTTTAGAAATGTTGGCATGTGTTGGCTTATTTTTGTTTTCTTTTCAAAGGTTGATAAGGTGGTCATCAACCCATACTTCGGACTGGGAGCACCTGATTATTCAAAGATACAGATCCCAAAGAGAGAAAAATGGCAACGAAGCATGAGCAGTGTCATGGAAGACAAGTAATATCACCATTCTTACACATGCTCCACTCACTGTAAACATTTGCCTTGTATGTGAAGAAGACAGACCCTACAATGTAGTCACCAAGGTCACAACTCAGTGTACTCATTCGGCTAAGCACTCCAAAGCTATTAGATGCATGGATTAGAGTGCATGTTGATCCAAAGTCTAGACTTGCCATTAAATGGTGCATTATGTTCCTCAAACCCATTGAATATCAGGTTCTGAATAGAGAGACATATGGATAAAGTCAAGCTGCTTGGGGAAAACCCACTGCACCATAGGGGACAAATAAAAATTTTCATTGATTTATATGTGGCTTGTAAACTCTTGAATGCCCAAGAGGTCTCCAGTGCATTGTGACACATTTGAGACCGCTCTAGTATTCAAGGGGATAAAAAACTTTAAATCAATGGCAATTTAGGTATTTTTTTTCACCTGTGGTTCACTTTGTTTTCCCCAGAATTGTTCCACTTTGCCTTTATAAACAGGGTTGATTGCAGCCAAACATTACATAGTATCGTCGTTGATGGGATGGTAAAAAAACCAAAAACCTAAGAGTCAGTCAAGTTCCACCTTTACCAGATCTCCTTTTAAATACAAACACCTGCTCTAGAACAGGCATTGCTAACTTGGGGACATCCAGCTGTCTTTGGACTAGAAATCCCATCTTCCCCAGCCAGACTTTGACTGGCTGAGATGATGGGGATTGTAGTCCAACAACATTTTGAGAGTTGTAAATTGTACACCTCTGTTATAAAATGTTTCTTGCTGTATACAGTGTTCCTCTTTCTTCCTCCAGAGAGCGCCAGTGGGTTGATGATTTTCCTCTGCACCGCAGTGCATGTGAGGGTGATACCACATTGCTATCTCGGCTACTAGATGAAGGATTTTCAGTTAACCAGCTGGACAATGACCAGTGGTCACCTATCCACTACGCATGCTGGTGAGCATAAGATTTTTTTTTTTATCAACAAATGCTCAGTTTATTCAAAAGATAAGGTAAAATACATTAGAACAGATCAAAATCAAGAAACATGATTCACAAAATTCTACAGAACCAGAAAACAATCTCATTTAAATGAGGAAAAACCTAAAATCCAATTGTCCTATGAACAGGCGAGAAGTTTACGTAAGCAACTAAAGGAATCCTGTATAATAATTTGCTAGGATGTTTGTCAGATGCCGTCATGCGCAGTACAGACTTCCCGCTCTGCAGTCATACGCAGTACTGACTGCCCGAACATGCCACGGCTGATATGGAGTGTGGAGCTCCAAATTCAGACTGTAGTCGTCTCTGCGCACCTTCCTGGGACCAAGCGGTGTACACAGGCTTTAAAACTAGTAGATAATAAGAGAGGAAGCAGAAAAAGGAAATAAAGCAAGAATGGAAAAAGAGACTTAGTTAAAGATAAAAAAAAAAAAAAAAGTAAATGTGGAAATTACAACTGCTCCAGGAGGAGGATAGGGAGTGAGTCAGACCTTCTGGAAGAGTAAGGTAAACAGGGAGTTGATATTGCACATCTAAACAATGATGATAATAGACTATGGTACAGGCAGAGGGAGACGGTCAGAACCGTGGTTACCAAGGTAAACCCTAGGTGAAGTAAATTGGAAATAATGTTACACATGCCCAGAAGAGCTAGCAATAAAGTTTCATCAAGTCAGGGTGAACGTTTCTAAAGTAGTAGTTGATAGGGCGTAGCAATGCTCCAAATCAGCAAAACGGGGCATTGTTGTAATCCAGTGGTCAAAAAAATGGGTGGGAAGAGGATTTCCAATTGAGTGGGATCAGACTTCTCATGGAAATTGTACCGAAGGGGACTAACATATAGCAAATGGTTGGCATAGGAGGAAGTGTGTTTAGTGTAATAGGCAGACTTCGGGGTGAAGGGAATAGAGAGTGAAAAAACAGAATTGAGGGTAGAAATTATCTTTCTCTGTCGTCCAATACAGGTTACTGGTAGCTTTGGGTAAGCGATCAGCCCCTTTAAATAGGCAGGAACAAAAGTGACAGCTGGGTGGAGCGTGCCTCCTCTCCTTAGCTTGCAGCTAGCCAATCCCCAGAAAGAGTTGTTCCCTGATCAAGACACACGGCAAGAGAACAGTTCTGCTATAGTTTTAGCTTGTTTTATTATTTTTCTGTTAAATATGGAATACCATCATTAGGCGGATTACCATCACTGACAATTCCCATCACCCAAATGTGGATAGCTCAGTTTACCAGGTGCTTTTGTGGATCTAAGCCCTGGGGTGAAAATCTTGGCTGCAAGTTCGTTCTCCAGGAGTTGCCCACTGAGGCTTCTTCTTGATATATGGTAATCTGAAGACAGAAGACCTGTTGAAAAAGGTGAGCACCCTTTGAGTGCTGAGGTCCACATTCCTCATGCTTCCCCTCAGCAAAGGGGTCTCATTTGCAGTTCCTATTACATACTCATGCACTCATTAGGTTTATCTGTATGTCTGTGAGGTGTTTGGAGCAAGTTTCTGTGATAACTTAACCCTTTTGCTGCTGTTCAGCACCTTTTGGGGGGTTTGGGGCACTTTCCCTACTGAGACCAGTGTTTATTGGGTCTATTGATTTATTCTAGTGGGCTTTTTAGTGGCTTTACATTTTGGTATACACCTCGTTAACTTTCTGTTCCGTTTACTGCATAGACACCATTGCTCCATTCACTTCTAAGGGACTTTACAGTTTGGGACATATCTCTGCAACCGCTCCACATAGCAAGGCTCATTTTGTTGGTTTGCCCTTGCTCTGTTATCCGGTCAACGTTATGGACATGTTGGGGGCCTTGGAGGGCTTCAGGCACTGTTGAGGTATCTCTGTTAGCGAAATTACAATTCCCATGAGTGCTCGCTTCTGATTGGCTCCCGCCGCAGCAGCCATTTTGCGTCTTTGCAGATCGAGTATCCTACGCAGGGCTTGGACTCTCCTCCTCTCCTCAGCAGTTTAACCCTTTGCCTACCAGATAAGTTTTATTTAGTGTTTCTGGGGTGAATTTATTTATCATACACACTGTTTTGTGAGTGTTCTGATACTTTGACCATTTGACTCTGTGAGAATGTCTACTCCGTTAGACCTTGGTGCTAAACCTAAGACTAAGGACACTGGGGCGTCTGTGTCCCCCATTGCTCCTCATGTCACTCAGGGTTACCTAGAGAATGCTCATATCTGCCCAGCATGCGCTGCTGCCCCTGAATCCCCTGCAGGGACCTCCAGCCATGCACTGGAGCCAGTATGGATGCAAGAGTTTAAGGCTACTACCAGGGACCTCCTTTCCACCTTACAACTCCTTCCATCCACTTTACAGGGGGCCTTCCACTCGTGGCAGGCCCCGTCCCTATCAGATCTTCCCTGACTAGACCGCTGGGTGTACCTGATGTGTCTGATTTCTCTGAGGAGGAATTATTGGTGGACTCTGATGATGATGACTGTTCAGCTGTTCCTTCATCTCAGTTTTTTGGGGACCACTTTGAGGCTGACCCCATTCCCTCGGCTGAGGGCCTGATCAGGGCTGTGTTGACCACCCTGAACATTCCCTTGGTGCAGGAGGATTCTTCTGATCCCTCTGATGTGCTCCAGGAGCCTGTTAGGCCCCATACTTGTTTTTCACCTAAACCCACCCTTGAGCGGTTGGTGTCTGAGGAGTGGAAGTTTCCAGACAGGAAACCATCTGTATCTAGAAAGTTTGCTAAGCTTTACCCGTTCTCTGAAATGGCCCTTATGCAGTGGGTCCATCCCCCCAAGGTGGATGCCCCTGTTTCCAGCCTTTCTAAGTCCACTGCCTTGCCTGTGGCTGATGCTTCTGCTCTGAAAGACTGGACTGACAAGAAACTTGAGACCTCTCTCAAGGCTATTTTTCTGATGGCTGGTTCTGCCCTCCGCCCTGCATTTGATGCAGCATGGGTGAAAAGAGCTGTGGCTGTTTGGACTGAACAGTTCACTTCAGCTTTCCACCAGGTGGCCCCTACTGCTGACATGTTGAGGCTTCTCGCCAACATTGCTGGGGCTCAGCATTATATTTCTGCTGCCCTGGTTGACGCTGTACGTATGGTAGCCAGGGCATCTACCATGTCTGTGGTAGCCAGACATGTTCTTTGGCTCTAGATCTTGTCTGCTGACACGACCTCCAAGAGGGCTCTCCTGTCTTTGCCGTTTTAGGGCACCTCCTTGTTTGGGCCTGAGTTCAAGGATCTGATCAGCGAAGCCACTGGAGGGAAGAGTACTCGCCTGCCAGTGGTCCTAAGGAAGAAGGCCCCTCTCAAAAGGGATCGGCTTTTTTGTCCCTTTCAGGCAGTCTCAAGCCAAGCGACCCAGATGGCCCCTCAGGCTCCGCGCTCCTCATCCAAGCATAAGCAGCAATGGAGGCCCAAGTACTCCGCGAAGCCCAAGGCTTCCAAACCTGCATGACTCGCTGAACCCAGGTCCCCACCCGCAGGTAGGTGGCCGTTTACGACACTACGTCTCGGCTTGGGAGGCCTTTGTGGCGGACCAGTGGGTTTTGCAGGTGGTGGCTACTAGGTACAGGATCCCCTTCACCTCCCTTCCTCCTTCCGGGACCTTCTCTTCTCTTTCTCCCTTGGGAGGCTCCGCCTTTTCGAGGAGGCCATTCAAGCCCTTCTGGACAAGGCGGTCCTGGAACCAGTTCCTCTTCAGGAGTGGGGCTTGGGATTCTACTTCAACCTCTTTGTGGTTTCCAAGGAGGACGGCGGCTGTTGTCCCATTTTGGATTTGAAAGATCTCAACTCCTTTGTGGTCCGGTCCTAATACCACCAGGAGTCACTGCGCACAGTGATAGCAGCCATGTCCCCCTGGGGAATTTCTGGCCTCTCTGAATCTTCAAGATGCCCATCTGCACATCACCATTCATCCTGAGAGTCGGCAATATCTCTGCTTTGCCTGAGACCGAGGGCATTTCCAGTTTTCTGCCTGACCATGGCTCCTCAAGTCTTCAACAGAGTCCTGGGAGCATTGATCTCCGTCCTACATCGGAACAGCATCAGAGTTACTCCATATATGTATGACCTCCTTCTGAAGGCCTCTTCTCCAGAACTCCTTCATCAGCAGGAGCAGGACTGCATTCATGCTCTCTCCCGTCGCGGGTGGATCATCAGTCTGGACAAGTCAGACCTTGTTCCTTCCCAGAGGATGGTCTTTCTGGGCATCCTCTTCGACACTCAGAGGGGGATGGTATTTCTTACGGACAAAGTGGCTCATCAGATAGCACTGAAGGTCTAAGCTATTCTATTTCAGGATCCAGTTCCAGCCAAGAAGTTGTCATCCTTGGTGGGGAAGTTCATTCCCACCATAGAAGCAGTCCCGTTCTTTATGGCTCATACCAGAGAACTTCAGAGGTTTCTAATCCTGGCATGCAGGGGTTGTCCAAATGTCGTGGAAAGATTCCTATCTCTCCCTCTTCACGTGCAGCAGAGCCTCTCATGGTGGCTCAACCTGAACAATCTTCTGAAAAGCAGACCCTACCTGGTGCCATTCATGCTTGGCTCTCCTGTGGGGGTCCTTTCGGGTTCATGCTCACAGGAGTCTTCCTTTACCTTCTTACTACCTAGTCAATAGTTAGTTTTCAAACCTTACTAGAAGGGGATTGGCTAGCTGCAGATTAAGGAGAGGAGGTAGGCTCCACTCACCAGTCACTTATCAGAATTGTTCCTGCCTATTTAAAAGGGCTGATCACCTACCCAAAGTTACCTGTATGGACTAGGAGAAAAGGATTTAACAGGTAAGACTAAAATCCTATTTTGTTCAGAAGGGAAACATTTCGGGCAGGATCACCAGCATAGAGCAATATCAGTGGTACAGCGCCAGAAACATAGATACATAGAATTTGAACTTACTGGAAGTATTCAGAAAGATTTGTGTAAGTGGGAATCTATACCATCTTGTATGAATCTTAGAGGAGAGTTCCTTTAGGGAGAAATCTTTAGTTTTACTAAGCTTATTAATGCATGTGAAGGTATGGGACCAATTGTTCTCATTCCGCCATAAAGTAGTGTTTATGAGATAGGTGATTGGGGAAAAAGAACTCTGTAGAGTTTAGAAAGCAATTTCTTAGTTGCTGTAGGATTAAGGAGGGATTCAAAGAGAGTGAGAGCTCTGGGTTCATATCTAAGGGCTTGTTTAAGTGTCTAACTTGAACATATGACCAGTACTTTGAGGCAGAAAGACCATATATATATGGGAGAGTTGAGAAGGGGAGTAGAGTGCCTATTTTCAGTAAGCAAATACAGTTTTTGATACCTTTTATTGGCTAACTAAGCAGATTTAAATGCAAGCTTTCAAGACCTTAGGTCTCTTCCTCAGGCATGTTATACAGATAAATATGAAAACATCTCTCTTAACTACAAGTACACATTGCATTGTTTAGAATGGAAATCAGATAAGAGAGTTCAATCCAGATCCAGATATCTTTGATCAGTCAGTGGTAAATTGCACTCTTCCTCTGAGGCTTTATAGGTATTTACGATGCTCTTGGGTCTGTTGGAAAGGTCAGTCAACTAAGTTGTAGTGTGACAAAAACTATTTAAGCCACTACAGATTGCATTAAATTTTAACATTAATTTTACCTCCCATACCTTTCTGT
This sequence comes from Rhinophrynus dorsalis, assembly GCA_037306005.1. NCBI lineage: Eukaryota > Metazoa > Chordata > Amphibia > Anura > Rhinophrynidae > Rhinophrynus > Rhinophrynus dorsalis. The sequence continues at coordinate 414,558,575 of CM074723.1, forward strand.
CCCTCTGAGTGCGGAACCGTCCCATCAATACAGTTAACTTAATATCCCTGACACTGTGCCCATCAATGGTACCTTCACCTGTAAATCATCCAGTATAATATACCTTATCATGTGTGCAAAATGCCCAACAGCTCTGTATGTGGGAGAAACTGGACAAGCACTACATAAGAGGTTTACTTCCCACAGATCCAGTGTTAATAACAAAAAGACAGACACCAATGGGAGAACATTTTTGTCAAAATGGGCACAGTGTCAGGGATATTAAGTTAACTGTATTGATGGGACGGTTCCACACTCAGAGGGACAGAAAGGTATGGGAGGTAAAATTAATGTTAAAATTTAACCCCTTAAGGATCGGCTGTCATGGGACATTTCCGTCCCATAATGACCACATAGGCGCACTTGGACGCGCCAGTACACGTGACCTGTCGCGTGTATCGGCGCGTCATTATGGGGCCTGGTAGAGATCGCTCCGATCTTGGATCGGTCAATTTCAGGCCCTATTTTTACTTACAGTGCTCCCGGTAGAGCGCTGTAAGTAAAAAGTACGTGACGTACTATGACCGTCATCGGTCCTTGAGTATTTCAAGGACCGTGACGGTCCTGGTACGTCAAGGATCCTTAAGGGGTTAATGCAATTTGTAGTGGTTTAAATAGAGATAAAGAAGTAGGGCGCAGGGCAGTATTTATTCCTTGAATTTCGGCCAAATAGCATTTTAAAAAATGAAATTATGTGGAGTACTTGATTAGTCTCTATATAACCTGACATTTAAAGGGATAGTATTACTTCAAAATTACTATCCCTCATATTGTAGCCCTTAATAAACTGAGTTAAATGACACCAGCGGCATCTCTCAGACCTTTATGGTTTAAGAGATAGCCTCTTTCAAAGTTTCCTTTCCCCTGCTGTCAGCGTTCTGCTGCCAGCAGGGGAATCTGGTCCCGGGACAGGCGGAGGCTCTTAAACAGAGCCGATATCTCGTTATGGAAGGAAGAATGATTCATTGAAACCGTCTTCTAGGTGTGCTTGGTTACCAAGCACACGTAGAAGACTGTTTCAATGAATAATTTTTCCTTCCATAACGAGATATCGGCTCTGCTGAAGAGCCTCCATTGATTCAGAGACCAGATTCTCCTGCTGGCAGCAGAACGCTGACAGCAGGGGAAAGGTAACTTTGAAAGCGGCTATCTCTTAAACCATAAAGGTTTGAGAGATGCCGCTGGTGTCATTTAACTTAGTTTATTAAGGGCTGCAATATGAGGGATAGTAATTTTGAAGTAATACTATCCCTTTAAGAGAAATTTGTATAGGAGTGATAGATCCCCTTTAATATATCAGAAGGACTTACCTGAGTACATAACCTTCAAACAGCAGCAGGTTATTTCTGTTTACAGTTTTTATTTTCATGTAATCTCCATTTCAGTCTTCTGCTAGTTTTTTCTGTATAAAATCTGATAACCGTACCTTATGAGTTACTCAGGTGTTTTGAAGCCCGTTTGCTGCAAGAAGGGGTGACTTAGAGGTAGACTTCAATAGAGGTCAATCTACACAAACAAATAAATATTCCTGACTTTTGTATACAGGACAACTACCTAGGTAAGCAGATCTATTCTGCTTTTATATACTTATTCCTAGTGTATAATTCCCTATTAATAACCAAGAATGCTAGAGGATGCTCAGCAATGCACCTGAGACCTCTGTAGCAACCAAAAGAATAAAATCTGCATATTTTTTTATTTATGTCTTATGCACCAAAATTGAGAGACATGTTGTAAATTTTATATGATGGGTTGTTTGATGTTTTCTTGCCATGTCTTAAATCTCTTTGCTAGTGACTGATTATCCCACTTGTAATCCACACAAGGTATGGCAAGGTGGAAGCCACGAGCATGTTGCTGGAGAAAGGAAAGTGCAATCCTAATTTATTAAATGGTCAGCTGAGTTCCCCTCTTCATTTTGCTGCTGGGGGAGGACATGCTGAGATTGTACAGATCCTCCTTAATCATCCGGAGACAGACAGGGTGAGTCCTTCTACTTATCTCTCATATTGTAAAATTGAGAAACTGTCTTTAAAGTAATAGTTTTTTTTATGGGAAAACAAATATAATGTGTGTTGTGTTGGGCTCTTCCTGATGAATAAGAGAAGAGTGATTCCACTGCTGGGATATCCATAATTCAGAGGTTATCACATCTCAAACCAGACCAGAAAATTAATTTCCTTTGCCATATTTAGAGAACTTTTGGTCATCGACTGCAGAGCTACACGGAAAGCAGTGGCAACATCTCTACCGTTTTCAATAAGGGAATTATGCTTAGAATTGAGCAAACCCCAGAAGTAGGCTCATCCTTGTGTAACTCAACAGGAAAGAAGTACAGTATATGGGATTTTTTCTATAAAAAAGCATTACTAATCTTTTAAACAAAGACCAATCACTAATTCGTTGTGTATGTTTTTCCCAGGTGTTATTTGTACCTGCTTTCCTTCCAAGCGTATATATATATATATATATATATATATATATATATACATTTAGTTCATATGTTTGGTTTGTATCCTGATACTTTTTAGTTGGGTTGTATATCTGTGTGACAGTTCCAATTACAAAGTTGATCAGAGTTGAACGATAAACAGGATTACTGGAATCTCATTGATTGGTGTATGTATGTTACGGCCAATGACAGAAATGCAGCCTAAACTGATAATGACCACTCATTTGCCGAAATTTTCAGGTACCTCTAGCTAAAGCCTTAAAAGTGTATCTGACCTCTTGAATTCAATTTTGCATATTTGAAAAAAATCACTTAAAAGTGCCTGTGCATTATGTTAGCAAGTGCTATCAAATGTATAGTTTGGAGATAGTAATTATTATTTCTCTGTATATGAGCTCTCTGAGTGCAGTACAATATGCAAATTTATTTTGTCCAGTGTGGAACACAGTAACCATGCGGTAAAGTATTCACCTTCAGAATGGCAGGGCACTTGCCTTAAAAGACTCTCTGGAGGCGAAGGCTCCCTCTCTGTTCAACCGTACCCCAACTAGTCATGGTCCTTTTTAAAAGTCCTCTCATATGAGATGCAATAGGGCAAAGAATCTCTTAGCCTTCTTTTTTATTTTCTTTCTTAGCTTATATGGGGATGTGTAATTCCCCTTTAGGTGAGCTCCTATCTCTGGCCTCCATTGTTGGAATTAACCAGACTGCAGAATGCGCAGGACCTGCGTCTGCTAGGTTTTCAGTATCTTTTCAGAAATGGGCATGCACAGTGGCCATTTTGGATGGGGCATAGAAAGTGCAGTTGTGGTTTTCTGCTGAACTGGGTTGATTCCAGTGGGCAGATCGGGGCTTATTCTTCTTTCTTACTATAGTTAAAGGGATAGTAATACTTCGTTTTAACTTTATTTTATTTTGTAGGCATTAAAAAAACATGAAGAATGATATAAGTCTTATCTCTCAGACCTTTATGGTTTAAGAGATATTCACAAACAAAGTATCCCCCCCTGTTCAACCAGATCAGAAGGGAGGTGCCCAGGTAGACTGCAGAGAGGGACAATCTTCAATTAAGATAGTGGAAAAAGCTGAAAAACTTGTCAAGGGGGGAAGGGCTTTCATTGTTTTCATACAAAGAAAATTGTCCCCTTCTGTTATCTGTCCTGTCATACAACCTGATCCACATCTGAGAAGAGATGTCTTACACTAGGTAAAAGGGGCGGGGAGGGGAACTTTGCTTGTGAATATCTCCTAAACCATAAAGGATTGAGAGATAAGACTTATATCATTCTTAATGTTTTTTTAATTCCTACAAAATAAAATAAAGTTAAAACGAAGTATTACTATCCCTTTAAGGAATGCGCATGGGGACCCCTGCTCTACAACAATGTGATTGAATGAGAAGGCTAAAGTGCTACCACGTCATTTTAATTTTGGAGGAAAACATGCAACAAAATTTCCCACAAGGCCTGGATTCCTGGGCCTCAGGGAGCAGAAATAGGATGTTCTATTCTTACACTTCTTTCTCCTTTGCTACTTGGGTGACATAAGTCTGGATTCACCCTCCTGGCATTCTGTGTCAACCCCTTAAAGACCAGTCACGGAAGACTGCTGCACGCAGTTAAGGAACGCAGGACTTTTTTTTTTTTTTGCCAGTGGATTTTGTGGTCCCCAAGCGGCGTGGAGCCGCACTGGCACCCCGGAATTCCATGACGTGCCTAGACCGTCATGATGGTCCTGGCATTTCAATGGCCGTTAAAGGGTTAACCGTTTCATGCAGATAAGTGGTTTACGCCAAATAACTTGCATATCTTGATAAAACAGCAGCAAGAACTTTATTATTCCAACAAACGTTTGTTTCTCAGGAAACTGAACACAGAATCTGGAGCGGTTCTTGTTTGTTTCACTCGCGAGGACAAGGATTTGAGTGCAATTTATTGTATGTTTCGACACTTTCTTTTAGTGTGATAAGGCACTGTTGGCACCCCCTTTATGTTTTGTTGTATTTTATATATGGCTTTGTGAGTGGAGGTTTTGGGGGATAGCGGCTTAACCACTGGGGTTCCAAAGAAGCTGACAGTGAACAGCTTAAAAATACCCTGAGTTTTTGTGCTGGGCTACATATATGTGCATCTCCAGCTATTCCCCTTGTGAGTACCTTTTCACTGGTGATGTTGTGGTGATTATCTTATTACACTGAAGGTATTGCACAAAGAAGTGCCTCTGTTCCTTTTTTAATCTCCATGAAGTTAACTTTGGCTGCCAGAATTACAGTCTCTTCTGGGAAATAAGAGACATGAGAGAAGTTTACTTTGTCTCTGCAAAATCCCAGAACTGTGTCCGGAGCTACACCAGCTTGCTACTCTGGAATGGATGCTCGAGTGGATGTGAAAGGACCTGATGCGAAGGATTAGGAGACACCAAGCAGAGGAGAAGTCCTGGGCAATCAACTCGCTCTCCCAACTACAGGAAGAGCCGGAGCCTCATCTCCTGCAGCAGACAGAGGTAGAGGGATGTGGGGAGGATGAGCCTCATCCTCAGTGGCAGTCAGATGTATCCGCATGCGAGGTGCCGGAGCCTCGTCCCCAGCTGCAGACTGAAATGCCATCCTGTAGGATGCCAGAGCCTCATCCTCAGCAGCAGATGGAGATGCCAGGATGTGGGCACCAAAGACTCATCCCCAGCAGCAGTCCAAGGTACAGGGATGTAGGGTGGAAGAGCCTCATCCCCAGCAGCACTCGGAGATGCCGGAATGTGGGAAGCCAGAGTTTCATCCCCAGTGGCAGACAGAAATGCCATCCTGCAGGATGGCAGAGCCTCATCACCAGTGGCAGACAGAGATTCTGGTACGCAGGGTGTCAGAACCTCATCCCCAGCGGCAGTCAAAGGTATAGGGATGTGGGGTGGAAGAGCCTCATCCCCATTGGAAGTCAGGAATGCCAGGATGCGGGGCACCAGAGTTTTGTCCCCAGTTGCGATTGAAAAGCCATCCTGCAGGATGCCAGAGCCTCATCCCCAGCTGAAGATGGGGATACCGGGATACGGGGCACCAAATTATCATACTCAGTAGCAGATGGAGATGCTGGCACGTGTGTTGCCAGAACCTCATCCCCAGCAGCAGATAAAAGTACAGGGATGCGGGGGATGCGTGAGTCAGATATGCCGATTTGTGGAGTTCCAGTGTCCCCTCACAAGCGACAGGTGAAAGGACAGGGACTATATTGTTATGCAAAAGGACTTTGCTCAAGTGCAGTGCTCCAGGTTAGGCATTTGTTTGGAGGGGGGCGAAGCAACAGACTGCCCCTTTGCACTAATTTTTCCCCACCCACTATGACTATTTCCCAGATACATTGGAATGTTGCTAGAGGGATGCCGAGTTTCCTTCCCCCTTCAGTCCTTGGACCAGATGGTTCTGAAGGAGTGGAAATCTCCTGTTATGATAGTATTTATTCCCAGACAATTTCCTTTCTTATATTCCTCTCGCTCAATCCCATACTGCAATGGGATATATCCCCTCCAACAGTGACCTCTCATATTTAGCACCCTTTCTAAACTTGCAGAACTGCCCTTTGCAGATGCTGTGGTACATCATGATCTGGCAGACAAGTGCCTGGATTTTCTCCTCATGGCAAGTTTTGTGGCCTTTGGTGCCAATCTCTGCTTCGGTGTCTAGGACCAGACCAATCAGGAGGGTGGGGATACAACTCTTAGGGGGCTGTCAGTATGGACTTTTCTGAGAGGATGTTGTTTTGGCTGTTTCTGAGATCCTTGAGGCTAATTTTATTCTGCCGTGCTTACTGGGAAAGCCTTGGCACTCTGTTGCTATGCATCATACCCTTTGGCTAAACCTATCACAGACCAGTCATTCAAGAGGCCTTTGGTTTCTCTATCTTTCATGGACAGGCAGCTGTTTGGCCCAGAATCACAAAAGATTATTAGCCATACTACTGGGGATATAAGTATGCTATTATCTCAAATTAACCCAAACATTTCCCATTTATTTTTCATGGGAGAAGTGTTTTCTCATTACTTCTGCCAGTAAGGGTAAGCTCCCAGGGTTCTATTCCTACAGTTACCCAGGTTCGCCCTACCACAAAACTCATACAGGTTTGGGCAGGCAAGAAGCTTGAGTGGAGGCTCCCAGCTATCAAATCTACCTGTGCATGACTCAGAATGGTCTGATCTGCCTCAGACAGATTTTGTCTGTGTCTCTTTAACAATGCATGGATTTTCTCTATGGCAGACCAGGGTGGTCATAGAAGGGTACTGTATATATTTTAGATCCCTTCTTCCATGTCAGGTCCAGGATACTTGCAATCTGGTGAGGGACCTTCTGTTTTTAGGCCCAGTTTATTTCCTGGTGGGCATGCAGGTTCTGGTACCTGTTCCTTCTTTTGAGTGATTCATGGTATTCTATTCCATCTTTTTCTTAGCTCCCAATATAGATGATGGGCGCTGTCCTGTTCTGGACTGGAAGTGTCTCAACCATTTGCTCTTATGCCCCAGTTCAAGAGGGAGTCTTTATGCTCCTCCATCACTGCTATGTGTTAGGGGACTTTTTAGCATCCGTAGATATAAAGGAATATGCATATCTGCATATTTATATCCATATAAATTATCAGCGCTTTCTTCTGTTTGACTTCCAGGCCGCCTTTTGCAGTTCACCACTCTTCCTTTTGGGCTGGAGTCTGCTCCTCTGGATTTTTTACACTGGTCTTGGCTGCTCACAATTTTTTGTCTAGGGATTTCTCTTACTCCCGTGTCACTGACCTTTTATTAAAGGCTCCTTCAGAAAAGGCTTCGCTTCTTCAGATTCAGACATGTGTCCATTCTTGAACAACGCGGTTGAATACACTGTTTCCAGAAGTCCTCTCTCATTCTATCCCTATTCCTTCTCTTTTTCAACATGAGATTCATTGCTTCCTACAGCAGGGTAAGATTCTATCTTTGTCCCCGCATGTGTCTCAGGCTTTTTTCAACAGTCTGCAATGGTGCAGGTGTACATTAAGTTGTTATGGTTTCTGGTCTCTGCCTTGGAGGTAGTTCTTTTTGCCCAGTTCCGTACCCTGGAATTGCAGCTGCAGATTCTCAGAAATTGGTCCAGACAGCATTGCAATCTTTCCCGTTCCATGTCTCTTTCCAACCAGATGAAGCTGGATCTTTGTTGGTGATTTTAGATGTCCCATCTGTCAAATGGAATGGCCATTAATTATTCAGAATTGGGTGATCGTCATGATGGATGCCAGCCTGACTGGCCCATCAATGGGCACTGGGTGATTTATCCCACTCTGCTGCTTTGATATTGCTCCAGGGTTTGCCAGTATGTATTCAGTCTGACAATTTGATGGTGGCGGTCTATTTTAACCGTCAAATAGGGACCAGGAGTACGGCAACATGGTCAGAAGGTCAGATGATGCTTGTTTGAGTAGAAGCTCATGTGCCTCCCTCTGCTGTTTTTGTTCCAGGGGTAGAAAAAGTTGTATCAAACTTACTCTGTCATCACTATTGAGATCCTGGGAATTGCGCCATAGGGGATAAAAAAATAGTTGAAGCTGTTTCCAGTTAAAGTGGAACTAATTCAAATTTAAAAAAAAAAAAAAAAAATACTTGTATTATCCAGAATAAGTCCGGCATTACTGAGAAATCCAACTGGTTCGGAGACTCACCGGCAGGCATCTTGCTGTAGAGGCATCTGTTTTCCTGCGCCATCAGTCCCTTCCTGTACCTTAAGGTATAATGGAACTCCTCCCTACCAATATTAGAGGAGAACAGGGATGGACCACACGGACTCACAGATGCCTGTTTGGCAAGATGTCTGCGCTGATGCATTCTGGTGAGTCTCCGAACAAGTTTGTATTCTCAATAATGCCAGACTCGTGCAGGATAATACAAGGATTGGTATGCATATTGCTATGTGAATAATGATTTGGGGGCACTTTCATTTGAATGAAAGTTCCGCTTTAAGCCCCAGGTGGGTAAAAAAAAATCATTCCTGACTTCAAACGGTAGTCAGATATTTCCCTGGATCAAGATCCTATCTGCTTTGAAACAAACTATCATAATTCTGATAGCTATAAAGGTATCCATTACTTTGTTAAAAAGCAACTACAGTATTTGCAAACGCAGCATCCCAAGGCAAATAATTCCATAAATTTTGCTGTCTTTACTGTAAATAAAAAAATCCTTGCCTTTCATCTTAATGGATGACCTCTTGTATAAGATTCCAACGCATACACACACACATTTTGTATCCAAGCCAGGTTGTGCCTTGGATCCTTGCTTTCCTGGATGAATGCAGTAACCATGACTTTGAGCACTGACCTGTTGCTATATTGTACTAGAAGTGACTGGGTTTATGGGCCTGTAACAAACTGCTGTTCCCTTTGTCTTTCCAGCACATTACTGACCAGCAAGGACGCTCACCACTAGACATCTGTGAAGAGAACAAGCAGAGCAAGTGGGAAACAACAGCCCAGCTGCTGAAAGATGCGCTAAATAAGCCTGTATGTTACATCTCTCAGCTGTCCAGTCTCACAAACCAGAGCCTTACTATTGGCTTAACTCCGAGACAGGCAGTCAGATTCAGCTGTAGTTCTGCATATATGGCCCACCATGTCTGCACATTATGGTTAAAATTATAAATTGGGGTTTCAAAATGTAGCATTACTCCTTGGATACTAAAGAGGTCTCCAATGAATTGCACTGTTAACTTTTTGAGTGCCAGAGGGGGGCACAACGAATTTCTGGCACTCAAAGGGCTACGGCAAAGCAGTGTAAGTATAAAGGGAGGTATATGAAGGGACAGAAGAAAGAGAATACATGCTTTATGGGATGAGAATATGGTCTATGTTATGTGGTAGAGAGAAATGGTCTCCTCTTCCCACTGTACCAGAGAACAGACTGGGGGTTGCAGGAGAAGCCTCTTCATTTCTACACATGGCAGAAATCTCCATTGGCATCTTACACACTCTACGTGCCAGAAGGGATCCACAATGTATTGCTGGCACCTGTGGTACTCAAAGGTTTAATGACTGACTGAAACTGCAAAGATCTGATGTGCTACTATGGTTTCTTTTATGTAATTAGTGCCCCCGTTATGTATTTATGTACTATGGTATGTTATACATAATATTACTTTATTTATTGTTCTGTGCATAGTATGAAAAAGTGCGTATATATCGAATGGACGGGTCGTACCGGTCGGTAGAGCTGAAGCATGGGAACAACACCTCCGTGCAGCAGATTATGGAGGGGATGCGTCTGTCCCAGGATACCCAGCAGTACTTTACTATTTGGATCTGCTCCGAGAACATCAGTAAGAACCATTGAAAAGTGTCTGAGAATCTTCTCAATGCATTGCCTACTCCCCGTGGCACTGAAAGGGAAATTTTATAGCACTGTCGAAAATCTGAAAAATAGGAAATACAATGTTAATTTCTGCAGAGATATAAAATAAAAATGAACAGTCTTTGTATGGGATTGGTGGATTAGATCAATGAAGCTGCATTAAAAAGCAGACACTTCAATCACTTATCAAGAAAAACAGCACTGCATACAAGTATATGGTTCAGGTTTGGTACCATGTAATGATGTAGTTAGACCACAAGGTGTCTCATTGCACAAGGAAATAAAAAAAAAAAGAATAATAATAATGAAAAAGTTTACAGCTCAATTTTGTAATCAAACTGTAATTTGTGTTTTTTGCTCTTTTTTCACCAGGTGGCATTGTTGCTACTTCTGTCTATGGAGAGCTACAGTCAGAAGCTAAAAGCTCTGCTTAGACCACAATAGTAAAATGCATTTTTTGATCTCGTCACCAGATTAGAAAGCCCTTCCCAACAGTGGCAGATCTCTAGTTTAGGGATATATTTGTTTTCATAAAATAACATATGGTTACTTTAACCCCTTGGCACTTAAAGTGTTAGTAATCTCCTATTATAAATAGCTTGCATTTTGTAGAGCTTCAAAAGTTGAATTGAATGCAAAAAAAGAATCAAAACTGGCATGGTTTGAGAGATACGTGCATTCAAACTTTGATGTGTCCTGCTTTGCGATTCGATTCAGGGCTCCCAGAACGGCTTGCAGCCACGTTGGGAGCCCTGAATTCCATGACATACATGTACATCCTTGGTCCTTTAGGGACATACAACCCATGACGTACATGGGTTAAGCTCCTGATGCACATATACTACCTATTTGTGTGTATATCCTATAATATAAAAGGCCAGAATGTTTGTCTGATGCAGTCATGCGCAGTAGAGACTGCCCGCGTTTGGCCAGTCTCTACTGCGCATGACTGCATCGCGTACGCTGCCAGTGAGGCGGCGGCAGCAGACAGAGTAGGTCTGTGTCTTTACAGCTCCCGGACTTTGGTCCATGTACACGGGCTTTAAACTAGTATGTGTGTATGTATGTATAAAAATATGCAACATGTCTTGTGACCAAAGTTCTCAGTGCCTGACACACACACCCAGGGGCGGTAGTATTATTTAGTCATACATACAGCTGCACAGGACTTTTTATTATCATGTGTAGTTTTGGTTTTCATTCTTATGTTCATTGTGACACTTTTTACTCACTATAAGACCTCCTTTTACAACTGTTTTCACTAGAAGGTATATTCACTCTGTTATCATCACACTGTGCTTGTTCTTAACCAGCAAAGAATGTGTTTGTACCTATGTTACTTGCATACAGTTGCTGTTATCCGTCATAAGAATCCCAGCATGAACTGAATTCAGTTTTGTTTAATACAACATATTTGATCTGATATGCATTACTTGTTCAGTGGCATTTTATATACATATATTTTTTTAATGCCTGCGCTGTTTATCTCCCCACACTGTGAAGCTTGGCATGGTCCTGGCATAGTGAATTGCCATCTTTATTAAGGATCCTAGAGAGGTGAACACACAGGAGTATTTTTTCTCATGTCTTGATTTCTAGTGTTTACCTTCACACCTGTGGACACAGTGGAAAAATTTCATACAGAGCATTTTGTTTCCTCTAAAAAAAGGGAATATATCATACAATCACACAGAAACCGTTAGTAACTTGTATTCAAATACATTTGATATTTATACTATGTTAACCCCTTGGATGCTAGAGAAGTCTCCAATCCTTTGCTTCCACGGAGCTAAAGGGATAGATTTCTAAGGTTCTGGTGACACATTAACACTTTAGCAATTCATATTGAAAACTTGTCTCTCTATAAGATCTGCAGCTGAAGCCTTTTCACAAGCCCCTGCAGCACATCCGGGACTGGGCAGACATTGTGTCCGAGCTGACCAACCTGGACCCCCAGAGAGAGACCCCGCAGCTCTTCCTCAGGAGGGATGTGAAACTGCCACTGGATGTAGAAAAAAAGGTACGGAAAGAGTTTCAAAACCTTGGAGCCCTCTTTAGTGTTCAATGGATTAAATATGTAATTTAAATCAATGGGACATTTTCTTTGTTCCTATGGTACAGTTGGTTTGCTGTAGAACTATTTTTTGAATAAAGACCTAAGTTCTCCCTAGCTAGAAAATGAGGCTCATTACATTAATCTAGAAAATTGAGATAATTCACTCCATGGAGAACAACCACTCTAAATCCACTCATCTCATTCCATGTATAACATATATATAGAGAAAGAGAGAGAGTGTGTCTGAAAATATTGTAATCCTCTTGATTATAGATTTATATGTATCTAAGACATTCTTAAATCATCTTACTGCATTAGCTGCTTCCATGGGGAAGCTATTCCATGACCCTGTTAGCCTGTCTGTAATGTAGTTACTTAATCCGCAGCTTTACATCTTTTTGTGTTGCTCTGCTATACCACTTTTTCTGAAACAAGTTCCCCTTCTGAACTTTATTAAATCTCAGTAAGCTTCCTTAATATGGTGTTCTCTTATCTATTAATGTAGAACTCAGGTATTTATTCACCGGCCTAAAGGTCTGCAAACAACTGTACCATAGTGTTGAAATGAGAATTCTGCGAATTATTATTAAGACCTTGAATGCTAGATAGGTCTCCAGCTTTGTATCATTCATGATGTTAAAATATCCATTTAAATCAAAGGAAATTTGCAGAATTTTAATCCCCACCCACCCCTATGGTGTTGCGTTTTCTGCCAGAATTACTCATCTTTAGCCTGATGAATAAGGCCCTGGGCTGTTAACAACTGCTGCATGCTTTTCTCCCTGTCTCCTTTCTTAATGGCTGTTTTCCTCAATGATTTTCTTCTCTGTATTTTATTCCATTTTTCTAATATATTTTCTTTTAAAAGATTGAAGATCCTCTGGCCATACTCATTCTTTTCGATGAAGCCCGGTACAACCTATTGAAAGGTTTCTATCCAGCACCAGATGCCAAGCTGATCACACTGGCAAGTCTTCTCCTGCAGATAGTCTATGGGAGTTATGAAAGCAAGAAACACAAGCAGGGCTTCTTAAAGTGAGTTCAAACCATTGCATGTAAACAGGGCACTGTCATGTCTGAGAATGGGTGGATGTCGATGGCAGTGAGTCTAACTGCAGCGATTTTCACAGGAGTGGCCAGGATGCTTCTCCCTCCTGGGCACTCCTATCAAAATCTCCACCTCTAAATCTCACTGCAGATCGTCCCCCCCCCCCCACCGGCCACTCCTGTCAAAATCACTCCCCAGTGATGTTTGCCAGATGCGGGCAAACTCCGTCCCCCAGCCGCTCTGGGGAGGGAAGGACAGTGAACCAGATCTTTATATATAATATTATATATAGAATAATAATAACACTTATCTGCCTTTATTAACTGTTCTTTGTCTTTTTCTAAGTGAGGAAAATCTAAAATCCATAGTACCAATCACCAAGGTGAAGAGCAAAGCCCCTCACTGGACAAATCGAATCCTGCATGAATATAAGGTATGGCCTATTCATTCTTCCCATTTATACCAGCTTGTTCTGATGTATGACAAGCTTTGGTTGCAGGTGGGTCACTAAAAGCCTGTTTAGAAATTCTACAGAGGGACACTCTTAACGCCTTGAGGATCAGAGGGGTGTGAAATGCATTGCTTTGTAACATCACTCCACTCATCAAGGGCTTAATGTCCATGTTAAATCAACAATTCAGACAGATGTATAGATACAAATATACAAAGTTGGAATAACGGCAAAAACTAAATAAGTATGTTACACAAATGTTACTTGGACAAAACAACTAATCAACTTTAACCCAAGGGTGTGAAACTTGTGACTCGCCAGCTGTTGCCCTACCACCACACCCTTCATCCTTAGCTTCCAGTGACCTGAGGATGATGACTGTTGTAATACAGCAGGAGCTAGAGAGCCACAAGCTGCTCAACCCTACTCTACACTTTATAGCAGGGCTGGGCAGCCTGAGGAACTGCAGCTGTAGAGGAATAGATTCCCTATTATCGTCAGTCTTTTGTCTCTTACATTATAGCATAAGAAAACCAAAATGGCTTGCTAGATTTTTCTGAGTACACGTCACCTTAACTTCTTTGTTGCAAAAAGACATAATTTCTCAGACTCCATTCTAAAGCCTTACAGACAGTGCAGGTTATTATGTTATCCTCATTTGAGTACTGTTGGAATAATTTGTGTCTCATTCATTATGACAGACCTAGCCATGCTAATAGTAGGATATACCAGCGAATGTAGGGGGGATCAGTGTTCTGGGGTACTGAAAGCTGCATGGGGTGGTCTTGGTCCATTTGCATTTCCATTTTAAGGTGTGAATTCATCTATGTGGGTAGTTATAAAGTGGAAGTGGGAGGAGCAGGTTGAAAAGAACAAGGGACACTTGGAGCTCTGTAGTCTACAGAAGGCGGCTATGTCCAGGAAATACCTGGGTTCTCAGGCCATATATGGAGAGATCCCAGGTATGTGCTCATGTGAGGATATTCATAAAATCTGCATTGCTGGGGAGGACTGAATGCCAACTCACAATGGTGCTGTATATTCATATTCTCAGTGCCAGAGGGAGATGCATTGTGTTAAACACACTTGTGGCACTCTAAGGGTGAATTCTCTTAACATGTCTTGTAACATCGTACAAATTAATATTTGGAGATGATTTTGGTGCATTTAAAGTTTTGAGTTTTTTTTTCTCCATTTGCACTGGTACAACAGCTGTTGGCTTTTATTTCTAAATCTCTGAAATATTACATAGCACTAAACTGCAGGACCTACAACATCCTAGAGTGGGCGCCAGACACCAAGTAACTGGTTTATTTATCAGACTGTTCATTGTTGTAATGTCCAGTTAGATAGCCGATACACTTCAGTACTTGGCTGTTTATTTAACCCCTTGAGGACCAGAGGGGGTGTGCAATGCATTTCAAAGCAATGTGTTACACACCTCTCTGCTTTGATCCTTAATGAGCTAAGTGCTTTTTTCAGTTCTTATGTTATAAGGCTAAAGGTGTATTATGTGCCAAGAGACTTGGGATGGGTCTGTGGCTGGAGTCACATGAGGAGTGGTATTGGGGAAGGCTAAGGGTATCTAGGGGCTTTAGGAGTTATATATCTGTCACTGGTTGAAAATCTATAAATTGTGATTATATTGTTTCTTGCCAGAGTTTGAGTACAAGTGAGGGTGTGAGCAAGGAGATGCACCACCTGCAGCGCATGTTCCTTCAGAATTGCTGGGATATTGCAACCTATGGTGCTGCGTTTTTTACTGGACAGATATTCACAAAAGGAAGCTCCAGCAGCCACAAAGTCATTCGTGTGTATGTTGGAGTCAACATTAAAGGACTGCATCTCCTGAACTTGGAAACAAAGGTGAACCTCAGAGAACTGTGGGTAGATCATTCTCTGTTCAGAAAGAAACCTACTTTTGTGTTGGGACAGTATAGTTCTTGGCAGGTAATAGTGAGCCACTAGGACCATGGATCCACCAACTTTCCGGTCCCCAAAAGGCCAGTGTTCCTTCTAATCCTGGAATGTGCAACCTGTGGCCTGCAGCTGTCATCAAGCTGCAATTCCACACAGCCAGCCAATGACTGATAATGATGGGAGTTGTAGTCCATCAACTTCTGGAATACATCTGGTTTGCCCACCACTGACCTAAGCTGTTACATGATGGATTAGCAGGGTTTTGCTTGGTTTGTTTGACACCCAATCAAAAAAACTTTCCTCTGTATGTATTTATAGCAATTCAATCTTACAAAATAACATCTTATCCCATGGGTATCCCAAATACCGCCCGTGGGTCAAATGCGGCCCACCTGAACCCAGGGTGCAGACATACTGAGGAAGTTAAATATATATATATATATATATACCCTAATTAACTAGCACACATGAACTAGTTGGCCAGTAAGACCTAATTGCCTGGCTGCCAGTACCGTGCAGTTCAAGAAAAGATGTCTGTTAAATATCAGTATTGTCATTGACTTGATCAGTCAATAAATCCATATTTTTTAGTAGCTGATAGCCTATTATTCACCATCACTGTAAATGCAAAAACAATGCTTCCCTCACACTTGTGTCTTTCTGATCATGTGGCCCACGACTGAAAAAACCTGGATGCCCTTGTCTTATCCCCTTGCTAGCTAGAGTTGGTCCCTCTTGTGTTACACAAAGATTAATACATTTATACCCCTAGTTTTCTTATATACCACATAAGGAATCGATGTACTGTAAATCCTTGTATGCATAACACTTATATACAGTTGCAGGCTTTTTATATTCAATGCTGATATAATTCATCTGTATGTTAATGTATTGATTGCCTGGGAGACCACCACAACTGGTTTCTTTTTTGCATTGAGATATCATCTATCACACAGTAAATAGCTAATGGGGGACCATGTTTAGAAGTGGGTCCATCATTTAGCATTAACAGCCAATCAGATTTACTGCTTCTACTTTAGCTTCTGTTTTAAAAATTGGTGGAAAATGAGTAACCCTTTGAATGCCAGAAAGGTATCTAGTGTATTGCATTTCAATGCTTTGTGCACCCTCTGCATTCACAGGGTTAAAGCAATGTTTCTCAGTGCTGGTCCTCGGAATACAACAACAGGTACGATTTTAAGGATATCCTTTTTTTGCTTACAGGTGGGTTAACGGGGGATTAATCATTGTGAAAAAGCCATTAGTACATAAACAGGGATATCCTTTAAATCTCACCTGTCTGTGTGACTTGACAACTGTATTCACAATTACTCTATTAAATGAAAAGGCCAACTAATAATAATAAAGCTTCAATTACCTTAATTTGGGCAGAAAATCCCAATGACTACTATGAATAATGTCTGTGTGACTGTCAGGGTCTGGGGGTCCCCAGAATGAATCTTTAATTAGTGCTGGTTATCACTTCCGGGAAGGAAAACGCAAATCTTTGTGGCTCAAACTTGTGGACCCCAAACTCCTCCCTCTTTTAGTCTTTAGAGAAAATTTTTCAGTGAGAGGAGTTTTGGAGTTATTGGGACCTGAAACAAAGAATCATGCCTTCTTCCATGGATCTTGTAGCTAGTGCTAATAAAGATTCATTCATGGTAACTAATCCACATAGAATTTAATCGCAGCAACCATTAAGATTTTCTTCCCAGATTAAAATAGTTTGGGGTTCATTATTGTCAGATGTCAGTGTTCATTTAAGATAAAACCATGATTATCCAATTCACTGTCCTAGGAGTATGTGTTCACCCTTCTTATGTTCCACCATAACGAAGTAAATGATACAATGAAAAACTGGTTGTACACTCCACTAATATCAGTGATTTTGTTTGTTTCTGATTGCAGGCCCTGTTGATCAGTTTAAAGTTTGGTTGCTTCATGTGGCAGCTGGGAGATGCAGATACATGTTTTCAGATCCATAGTATGGGAAATAAAATGAGTTTTATAGTTCATACCAAACAGGTAAATGTTACAGATCATAGGTTGTTTCTCAGAATGACATAAGGCAAACTAGCCGGTTCACTAACCAGTTATAAAACCTTCCTACATTACACTGTAAGCACTTTCAATTTCACACTAATGTTTAATCAACTTTTCACACTCTTCAGCACATTAGACAATGCCTGTCCTCATAGCCTCTAACAGGCCACATTTTCAGAATATTCCACAGTTGTAACAAAGATTAATAAAAGGGTAGTAGTTGCCCTCACCTGGGAGCAGACTGCTTATAAAGTCTGGACTGCATTGTAAGCCCCGGCAAACCAACAGGGAACCTGAACAGGAGTCTGAAGAGAACCCGATACTCCCAGGGTGTATATGTGTTGCAGTTCACAGGACGGTTTCTTGTGCTGTGTAATGCAAGTCTCCACAGACACTCTTTACTGGGCTTTAAAGCCCAACACAGTAGACTTATAGGAGTTTGTGGCTAAGAGCCATATTCTTCCAGGATTCATTCCAATATAGTGCACATAAAAATATGTACTCCACACAGCTTGACTATACATTTTGGTTTCTATATTTGGTTTTTCTAGGGAAAAACAGTGAAAGTATTAAAATTTTACCCCATGAATGCTAGTGATGTTTCACAATGTGAGACTTTAGAGCGATCAAGGTGTTAAAACCACTACCCAGAATTTTGCTTTTACAAGTACTGGCAAAAAGTAATGCATATCCTCACGCATACTCTTCTCCCTACACGCATTCTTCCCTCACGTGCACTCTCCCCAGCCTTGTTCCACTGTGCACTGGTAGCCACAGAATAACACAAACACTGTGAAACAACAGCCATCTTGGTTGGCACAGAACCACATATACACTGTCTAATACCCCGGTCTTGGGTCCCTGTGTCATGGTAGCCATCGAACCAAACAAACAGTTTGACACCAAAGCCATTTTACTGGTTAGCACTGAATCACACGTGCACTTTCTGTCATTCCTTCCTTTCATCTCCTCACTCAACTCTTTGGGCTCACACCACTTCGTGGTCTGTGATCACTCTTACCTCATCCTCAGCCAACCCAAACCCCGCCCCACAAATCCCATTGACAGTAAGCCCACTCTGGGGTATGGATGCCATTGATCCAGAAACCGTCTTTTTTTTTTTTTTTTTTTTTTTTTTTTTTTTTTTTTTTTTGAGGCACCAAAAACAGGGCTACCTTTATATATATATATTCTAGATTTTTACTAATAAAGGGGATGTCACATTTCTATTTGTAATGTAGGGGAACGAGACACCATACACTACCCAACTTCACTTTTCACTGATTGTGTATTGAAAACAATTTAAATTCCATTTTGTTCTAAATCATGTAATTTTATTCCCTTTCTTTTGCTTCAAACAGGCCGGGCTTGTAGTAAAACTGCTGATGAAGTTAAGTGGCCAGTTCACTCCCAGCGATAGAAATATGACTGAGAGTTATGGATATGGTTAGATTTAAAAAAAATAACATTCCAGCACCATAAACATACTTTACAAGGCAAAGACTTTGCTCAGAGACTCTCAAAATGGACTTTTGCTTCCAGAGATTCTACACAATAACTCCCTAAGCTTAGAGATTACACACGAGGACTCTGCTGAGAGAACATTCCAGTTCTGGAGACTCTTCACATGGATTCATCCTTCTCAATCTGCCCAATCTGAAGGACTAGATTATTTTTTCATTGTCTTTGTTACAAACAGATTTTTTTTATTTTCTGTATTTGTGTTCCCCTAAAAAATCACAATAACCCAAATATTACTAGAGTCAGTAAAATTATGTATTTATTTAAATAAATATATTGTGTTTTGAATTAATCCAATTAGTTATATGCAATACACTGTACCCTATCCTTGCTGCTTCCACTCCTGCTAGTTCATTCTTCAATAAACATGAAGAAGAATCATATGGGGGGGGCTGGAATAAACAAAATTAACTTCAAAAACCATTTTGGTATATTAATGTAGGCCCTATCTATAATGGCAAGGCAGGGAAAACTAACTGCACAACAAAACCTATACAATGCACTGGAGACCTCACTAGCATTTAATGGTTTAAGTTTGTTATTTTAGTTTATCCCCAGTGGTTCATTTGGTTTGCCCAAGAATCGCCTTAATATGCCTGTATGCTTAACAAAGCAGTAAATGGTTTTATGAAAAAGCATATTTCTCTAGCGCCATTGAGGGATGCAGGGACCATGGGTTAAGCAGTGTGTCTATAGGAGGCAGGGAGCTCTAAGCAAAAAAACTCCTCCCACTTACTAGCTGCTAACTCATTCCCCTGCATAACTGCCTTCAGGTTTTTTTTTTTTTTAGAGTGACCCTGAAGGAGGCCCAGAACAACTTTCTCATGAAGAGATCTTTGTTAGTTAGTACTCTTTATTATTTTACCTTACTCCTCAAAGCTTCTGAGGGCCCTCACTTTGTGAAGAGAGTCCTCCTATTTAATTCATTGATTCCTAGCTTCCTCCCTATGCAATAGCTTAATCTCTGAATCATAGAGGCCCGAACTCAGTCTTTGGCTGTTGAGGGGAGAGAAGTTTTGTAGTTAATAGGTGATCTTTGTGGGACACATACGGGTTTATTTTTATAGTATATGTTATTTGGTTTTAATTATAGAAAAACAATCTAATGTATTCATTGATTTATTTGTTTCAGCTTCTTTTACTAGTTACTAAATTTACTTCAGTGCATAGTGCTTTGTGTTTTCCACACAGAGCGCTATGCCTTTCTGAGGCTTTGCTGGTTTCCTCCTCCTCCATTAAATTTGGCACTTAAGCAGGCGCAGGTAAGTTACCTCACATACTGGTAGCCATTGCTTCCTGCAGCTATGGGGATTATCTGAGAGCAGCTTCTTGGCAACTGAAGAGTGAAAACGGGACTTGTCCAGGTTACTGCTCCATAGGAGCAGGGCACTCGGTATTGTTGCTAGAGTTTGTTTGACCATCCATCTTTGAGCGGACTCCGGAGGAGCAGCACTATATTTAGTAGTTCTAAAAATTAACCCGTTCACTTCCAGCTCCGTTGGGACCAAGGTCTCTTTCTACTACTGTTTTTTTTTTTTTAACGTGAGGAATTAAGTCTATCCATTAATTTTACTTAATTGATCATCCCTTTGGGCGCACACTGTAACATTTCTGTTGTTGAACTACAATTGTTCAGTTCCTTCAGTTCAGTTCAGTTCTTTGTTAAATGTTAGCATTATTCTAAGGAAGTTGAACTCGTTCTCAATCAGGGCTCACTCCACTAGCACTGAGATTTAATTGATTTTCTTCCTTCATTTATTGATATGGCATTTCCAGCTCCCTTCATAATCGCAGCTCATTCTGCTAGGAACATCGGTACTTCTTGGGCCTTGTAGAATCAAGCTACCGTTGATCAGTTTTGCAAGGCAGCTACATGGTCATCTGTTCACACTTTCAGTAAGTTCTACAAGATTAACATTTTTGCATCTCAAGATGCTAGTTTTGGGCATAAAGGTTTACAGGCCATTGTTCATTTGTTTTCTTTCCTCCCAGTTGTTTGGGGCAGCTTTGGTACATCCCCGTGGTCCATGCATCTCTCAGTGACGTTACAGAAAATGGGATATATTTTTTTTTACTTACCGATAAACCTTTTCTCTTAGTCCTTTGAAGGATGCAGGCTTCCTGCCCACAGAAAACTTGTTGGGTGAGAATGTATTGTCTTTTCTGGCAGATGTGTTACTGCTTTCCCTTCTTGACTTTGCTAAATGAAAAGTGAAGGGAGTTATGCAGGGGGATTGGTTAGCAGCTAGTAAGTGGGAGGAGTTTTTTGTTTAGAGTGCCCTGTCTCCTAAAAGAACATTACTAAACCCTTGGTCCCTGCATCCCTCAATGAACTTAGTGAAAAGTATTTATCAGTAAATAAAAAAATTCCATTATTTCAGGGCTTTCCCAGCTAAGTAAACAAGGTCCTCCCACTGCTTAGATGCTAAAACAGAGTTAGAGATAGTAATGTGTGCATATTAAAGTATGCTAAATTATTCAGTATACTTTTTTATAACAAAGTGTACCTTTCTAAGTGTCCATAACATTGTAGTCTTCGTGTTACTTTATTTTAAAGTGTCCCCCCTTCTTTTCCCTACGTCACTCTGCCTTCCATCAGATCTGAAGCAGTACAAGTATGTCGATCAATGCGTTTTGCACCCTAAAGGTGCTTAACCATGACCACACAAGAGAAAGATCTCCAACAGACTAGTAGTTAAATACCTATAAACCAGTCACAAAAAGCAGGAAATTTGCAAACCGGCAAGAGGCTAATTAGTAATCACTGCATCAAAATAATTAACACTTTAATGGCAGATGGAGCGACTTTCTGGACCCTGATAGAAATTCTGACCCGTTACATTTCATTAGTGCACTATACATTACGTGTGTTTTGTGTCTAATGTCTATTTTTCTAGATACACATTTGGTGGATAATCTATAGATATAGTTGAAGAGCTGTGACTTTATATACATTGTCGAGCATGGCATTCCATTTGTCTGTATGTGTTATCAATGCGATTTTGTCTACCTGTGTGTAATGGTTATGTCTTATACACCTGCTGTGGCCACAGAAGTTGGTGGTTTGGT
The DNA here is from genome assembly GCA_037306005.1 of Rhinophrynus dorsalis. Taxonomy (NCBI): domain Eukaryota; kingdom Metazoa; phylum Chordata; class Amphibia; order Anura; family Rhinophrynidae; genus Rhinophrynus; species Rhinophrynus dorsalis. Next base: position 414,580,521 of record CM074723.1, read on the forward strand.
TCTGAGGGCAGGTATGGTTCATATAGACATGACACATATATTCATTTTAACTCTCTCCACTCTGTTTTGTTTAAAGCGTTAATTATTTTAAGACTGTGATTACTAATTAACCTCTTACCGGTTTGCAGATTTCTGGCTCTTTTGTGATTGGTTTATAGATATTTAAGTACTAGTTTATTGGAGGTCTCTCTTTTGTGGTCATGATTAAGTACCTTTAGGGTGAGAACCGCATTCAGCAACATACATGGCCCACTCATTCAGTGTCCCCTCTGTGTTCTCTAACTTGTGTGATACAGCAGGCAGTGGCGTCACCAGGGGGGGGCCAGAGGGGCCATGGCCCCCCCTACATTCTACTGTGCCCCCCCATGTGCCCCCCCAATTTTATTCACCTAGCAGTGGCTCCTGAATTAAATCTGCATTCAATGTGCCCTGCTGCAGGAGAAGAGAGAGCCTTAGTGTTCACACTACTCCAGGGGCATCACTAGAGGGGAGGCTGAAGCCTCGAGTGTTTCTGCAGGCAGCCCCGAAACTGCTGATTCTGCCTGTTTATGACTCCGAGGGCTGTGACCCCCTATACTTCCGGGTTGCACTAAGTCAATGTCAATGCAACCTGGAACTACCACTGGGGGCAGTGTGGTGCCCGTGAGTCACCTCCATGCTGTGTTACTAAGCAGGGGACAGCTTAGAGCACAGACGTCACCACTAGCTACAGTCTGAAATGCTGAATAAAAAGGTAAGGAGACAGGAGGGCAGTGGCAGGAGTAGTGGCATAAGTATAACTGGCATAAGCTGCAGGTTTGAGTACTCAGAGAAGAGTGTAAGGAATTGGTCTACAATGCCTTGCACACCACTGTTGCACTCAGACTGTTAACTTACTGTGGCTTTGGGACAATAAATGCTTAACCATTAAACCATTTCAGTCAGAAAGCAAATCTAATAAATATTGTGCTGCTGTCAGTTAATTAAACTTATCTGCACCCTTTGCGTGCCAGAGTAGAGAGAGAGGGTCAGTGTGTGTGTGTTAGAGTATGAGTGGATGTGTTAGTCTTGTGTGTATATAAAAGTGTATTATGAGTGTATGACATAAAACAGTTCTACATTTGGTGCCCTGGGAATGTAGATATAAACCCACAAGTGCACAGGAATACATGCACATTTAAAGGGATAGTAATACTTGTATTAAACTTGAGGTCCAAGTCATCTTTATGTTTTTTTAACACATATAGCGCTATATTAGAATTCTTACAGTTTTGTAGTTCAAGAGCTATTCAATCCAAAAGGATCCCCCTCCCGCCCCTTTCTCTGCGTCACATTGTCTCTCAGTCTGGTCTGGATGGAGGGCGGTGAGGGACAATCTTCAGTAAGCAAAAGGAAAATCATGCTTTCCTTTGTCAAGGGGACAGGGTTTTCCTTGTATTTACTGAGTGAAGATTGTCTCTCACTGCATCCGCCCGATCCCACGACCGGATTAAACATCTGATGGGAGGCAGCCAGAAGGGGCTGGAGGAGGATCCTTTCTGATTGAATAGCTCTTGAACTACAAAACTGTAAGTATTCAAATATAGCGCTATGTGTTACAAAAAAACATAAAGAAGACTCAGACCTCAAGTTTAATACAAGTATTACTATCCCTTTAAGTACAGAGTGCAGTAGGAATCATAATTTGTGCCCTCCTTTCCTACCTTCCTCACCCACGTGGCCCTAGTACGTTGTGCCACACATCTCTTTTTTTCTGTTCTGCGTATTCACTAACAGCATGCCCTACTGCTGCAGTCCAGATCCCCTTTTCCCACATCCCTCCCTTCACAACTTACTGTTCCAACATATTGTTCTGCTTTTTCCTCTATGCCTCACTCATCAATTTATTGCCATGTCTCCCTTTTATCATCTCTACATCTTCTTCCTTCCCTCCCTTCAGCTTTTTCTACCCACCATCTCCAGCTTCTTCCACCCCTCCATTATTGTTATTATAAATTATTTATAATAAACCAACAGATTCCATAACAACTCTTTATCCTCCACTCACCATCTTCTTCATTCCTCCCTCCTTCCATAGGTAAGTGCTTCTGTTACACACAGTAATTATATAGATACACCTGACTGCTGTGTGATGGACTGCTATCTAGGTAAGTGTTTCTTTTACACACAGTAATTATATAGATACACCTGACTGCTGTATGATGGACTCCTACCTAGGTAAGTGCTTTTCTTACACACATTAATTATATAGATACACCTGACTGCTGTATGATGGACTCCTACCTAGGTAAGTGTTTTTCTTACACACATTAATTATATAGATACACCTGACTGCTGTGTGATGGACCCTTACCTAGGTAAGTGCTTCTGTTACACACAGTAATTATATAGATACACCTGACTGCTGTATGATGGACTCCTACCTAGGTAAGTGCTTCTGTTACACACAGTAATTATATAGATACGCCTGACCGCTGTGTGATGGACTCCTACCTAGGTAAGTGCTTCTGTTACACACAGTAATTATATATATACACCTGACCGCTGTATGATGGACCCCTACCTAGGTAAGTGCTTCTGTTACACACAGTAATTATAGATATGCCTGACCGCTGTGTGATGGACTCCTACCTAGGTAAGTACTTCTGTTACACACAGTAATTATATAGATACACCTGACTGCTGTATGATGGACTCCTACCTAGGTAAGTACTTCTGTTACACACAGTAATTATATAGATACACCTGACTGCTATGTGATGGACTCCTACCTAGGTAAGTACTTCTGTTACACACAGTAATTATATAGATACACCTGACTGCTGTGTGATGGACTCCTACCTAGGTAAGTGCTTCTGTTACACACTAATTATATAGCTACAGATGACTGATGTATGATGTACTCCTACCTAGAAGAGAAGATTAGATACATTTCTTTCAAAAGGGAACATATAGAGTTATACTGTTTATCAGTAGGCTGATCAGGAAGGTCTGATAAAGACTAATTTAATTGTTAGCAGGAAAGCTATAAAATTCTCAGTTACTGAGGTATCAGGAGAAGGTTGAACTTGATGGACTTGTGTCTTTTTTCAACCTAATTTACTATGTTACTATATGTGACATCATATCCCCAGTTAAACATATTTATAATGTATGTACATATACGTACAATATAAATGTAAGTGTGTATGTATGCTCATGTGGTTGTCATCAGTGCTGTGGGCGGTGGGCGCACTGTTGAATTTTGCCATGGGCTCTAGCCTCAGTTCTTTTTGGAACCTAGAAATGCCCCTGCACTGCTCAGTGCCCGATTTGTGTGGCATGGCTTGCCGGTGGCCGGGCTGGCTTCATTGGCCTTAGCTGGTGACGTCAGACACAGCGTAACTTCAGAACACTGAGTCTGCACCCCAGCCACTAGAGGAGCCACAGCCGCACCCGGAGGAGGACGTCGTGGATGGAGTGCAGGCCAGCGGCGGGGCACTGGGACAGCAGCCGCAGCAAGTTTTGAGCTTGAGCAAGCAAGCAGTGAGCAGTCACGGTGATGGGTGAGACCACCACAATCCGATATCTCAGTTGTCTATTAAAAAAGTTACTTTGTGTTGCAATATGACATGGTTCAAATCACTTTTAAACACTGAGGACATGAGTATTAAGAATTTCATCAAACCTTTTATTTTTACACTAGCAGTATTGGCACAGCTGTGTGAATTTGTGCTGATGTGTGCAGGAGATCCTTTAGCAAACTGCTAAAGTGGTATCTTATGTTTTTTTAACCCTCTAAAAAAGAAACACACCAGCTGGAAAATAATATTGAGTAGCTCTGCATAGAATGCTTTGTGTGATGTGAATAAAGCAAAGCAACATTCTGCTTCTGGTCTATAATGCGCAGTGATCTGACTGCAGCATGACAATCTGCCCACAGGAACATTTACAGAGTAGAGAGTACTGTATAATCTACCTGCAGTTGAGGTGAGTGGAATACAGGTAGATTATACAGTACTCTCTACCCTGTAAATGTTCCTGTGGGCAGATTGTCATGCTGCAGTCAGATCACTGCGCATTATAGACCAGAAGCAGGATGTTGCTTTGCTTTATTCACATAACACAAAGCATTCTATGCAGAGCTACTCAATATTATTTTCCAGCTAATGTGTTTCTTTTTTAGAGGGTTAAAAAACATAAGATACCACTTTAGCAGCTGGGATAGACTTGGTTGCATATTTCACAGAAGTTGCTGGAAATAGAGAAATCTGAATTCTGTAAATTTATGTTTTCCAAGTGTGTGTGTATGTGTGAGTGTGTGTGTGTGTGTGTGTGTGTGTGTGTGTATATATATATATATATATATATATATATATATATATATATATATATATATAGGGCTTATAAGTTTAAGTCCTTTGCTACTAGCCAGACCTGAAAAGTTACTCGCCACTGCAAGCCAAAACATATCCACCAGGGCTGAATTTCTACTCGCCAGGGCTAAATTTTCACTCACCATTGGCTAGTGGCAAGTGTAAATTTTGAGCCCTGTATATATATTATATACCAGGGCTGAATTTCTACTCGCCAGGGCTAAATTTTCACTCACCATTGGCTAGTGGCGGATATGCTTTGGCTTGCAGTGGCGAGTAACTTTTCAGGTCTGGCTAGTAGCAAAGGACTTAAACTTATAAGCCCTATATATATATATATATATATATATATATATATATATATATATATATATAAATAATGTTTTGTCCCTGGCCCCCCATGTGCCCCCCCCTAAATATGAATGCTGGAGACGCCACTGACAGCAGGTATGCATATTCCTACTTTTGTATCTAAATAAAGGGGGAACTTGAAAATAAAATAACATGAAGACTACAATGTTATGGATACTTAGAAAGGCACACTTTGTTATATTGACTAATCAACTTTACCTTAATATACATGTATTACTATCCCTTTAATACACTTTACACTTTTTGTGGGTTTTTTTGGGGGGAGGGGCTTTTTTTAATACATTAACAGTACTCTCTAATTGCCAAGAAAGTTAACCTATAGTTGTGCCTATTTTTCAGACAATTCTGTTGTATTCTATGGGAGTGGAGTATCACTGACAACAGGTCTCCACAGAATGTGTTCACAGACAGGAAGTTATTATGGTGTTACTTCCTGACTGTTTGAATAAAACAACTGCTAGCAGTGGGATTGTTTTACTCTACGGGAAAAGCCCTATAACAAACAGGTTGTCATTAAAAAAAAAAAAAAAGTTTACTGCTTCTTTTACCCGTTCAGTCCCAGAGGGCAATCAAAGGGTTAAGGCTTTGTATTTCCTGCTGCCATACTTTTTGTTTTGTTGAATTCAAATCTTCAGGTTTTCTTGTCCTGGAGTGATCACATTACGTTTCATGGAGGCATCCATATGGCTTTCTGACAGACATACTGTCTAATAATAGTAGAGAAACATAAATGGCAGTAGTAAGTACATTTGGTTTATTTAGTGTTTTTAGGTTTATTTAGTGTTTTTAATAATGCTGCATGTCCTAAAGAATCACAGTATGACTACATATTTTAATGTGATTTAAGCCAAGATGATCAGTGTAATTTCCACTTAAAGGGATAGTAATGTCCTACATGAATAAAAAGTAATATTGTAGATAATCCAAAAAGAAATCGATCAGATCAAGTCCGATCTCTCAAACCTTTATGGTTTGAGAGATGGAACGTTTTAAAGTTTTCCTCTCACTGATGTCAGCTGTAAAGCTGGAAGCAGGAGATGCATGTTAGTTGACTCGAGTCAGCTCTTCAGCAGAGCAGAGATACCAAAATCTAAAAAAATAAAATACTTCTTTGGAACGGTCTACAAAGTGTGCCTGGTTTGCAAGCACACTTTGTAGACCATTTCAATGATGTATTTCTTTTTTAGATTTCAGTATCTCGGCTCTGCTGAACAGCCACCTGCCAGTCCCTGGACCAGGATTTCCTGCTTACAACTGACGTCAGGGAAAGGGGAGGGAGAGGAGAACTTTTAAACGTTCTATCTCTCAAAACATAAAGGTTTGAGAGATAGGACTTTCTCTGTTCGATTTCTTTTTGGATTATCTACAATATTACTTTTTAGTCATGTAAGCCATTACTAACCCTTTAATGGTGCAATAACGTTTTAAAAAATCCTCACTCAATATAAATGGCTGAGTTAAACATGCTAAATAATCATTCTGAACTTGAACTCTACCCTAGGAATAAATGGCTATTAATTGACCAGAAGACTTTACATAGGTAGATGTCCTTCAAAAGGTAACCAGTTATAACTATATACTGTTTATGACTTTATAATTAACTTCATAATTGTTTCTGTTTATAATCTATTAACAATTACTGTCCCTTACAAGTAGGTCATGTCTGTTGAAGCCTGTTGTTTGTTGTGAGGAGATGTGACCTAGAGGCATTCGTCAGTAGTTATTATTGTATACTGGAAACTACAGCTATAATGCAAACAATATATATATAGATACACCTGACTACTACCTAGGTAATGTAATCTGTTTAAACAAGATATAATCCACTTATTCCTAGGTAATACACACCCCTGTTAAAATTCCAGGTTCTTGTGATGTTAAAGAATGAGACAAAGATAAATCATATCAGAACTTTTTCCACCTTTAATGTGACCTATAACGCGAACAGTTCAATTGCAAAACAAACTGAAATCGTTGAGGGGGAAAAATAAAAAATTCACAATAACCTGGTTGCATAGGTGTGCACACCCTTAAACTAATACTGTGTTGAAGCACCTTTTGATGTTATTACAGCAATCAGTCTTTTTGGGTAGGAGTTTATTAGCATGGCACATCTTGACGTGGCAATATTTGCCCACTCTTCTTTGCAAAAGCGCTCCAAATATGTCAGATTGCGAGGACATCTCCTGTGCACAGCCCTCTTCAGATCACCCCCCAGATGTTCAATTGGATTCAGGTCTGGGCCATTCCAAAACATTAATCTTCTTCTGGTGAAGCCATGCTTTTGTGGATTTGGACGTGTGCTTTGGGTCGTTGTCGTGCTGAAAGGTGAACTTCATCTTCAGCTTTCTAACGGACACCTGAAGGTTTTGTGCCAATATTGCCTTGTATTTGGAACTGTGCATAATTCCCTCCACCCTAAGGCCCCGGTTCCAGCTGAGGAAAAACAGCCCCAAAGCATGATGCCACCACCACTATGCTTCACTGTGGGTATGATGTTGTTTTTGCGCCAATCATACCTTTTGGAATTATGGCCAAAAAGTTCAACCTTGGTTTCATCAGACCATAACACATTTTCCCACGTGCTTTTGGGGGACTTGTTTGTTAATGCAAACTTCAGCCAGGTTTGGATGTTTATCTTTGTAAGAAAAGGCTTCCGTCTTGCCACCCTACCCCATAGCCCATTCATATGAAGAATACAGGACATTGTTGTCACATGTAGCACACAGCCAGTACTCGCCAGAAATTCCTGCAGTTCCTTTAATGTTGCAGTAGGCCTCTTGGAGGGATGTCCGGTTCTTAGTAATGTCTCTGTTGTGCCATATTTTCTCGACTTGATGATGACTGTCTTCACTGTGTTCCATGGTATATCTAATGCTTTGGAAATTATTTTGTACCCTTCTCCTGACTGATATCTTTCGACAATGAGATCCCTCTGATGCTTTGGAAGCTCTCTGCGGACCATGGCTTTTGCTCTGAGATGCAACTAAGCAAATGTCAGGAAAATCCTACTAGAATGGCTGAACTTTATTTGTGATTAATCTGAGTCACTGTAAATGATAGCAGGTGTGTAATGACTTCTATTTAACATGAGATTTAATGTGATTGGTTAATTCTGAACACAGCCACCTCCCCAGTTATAAGAGGGTGTGCACAATCTATGCAACCAGGTTATTGTGAGTTTTTTATTTTTCCCCCTCAACGATTTCAGTTTGTTTTGCAATTGAATTGTTCACGTTGTAGGTCCCATTAAAGGTGGAAAAAGTTCTGACATGATTTATCTTTGTCTCATTCTTTAACATCACAATAACCTGGCATTTTACCAGGGGTGTGTAGACATTTTATATCCACTGTATTTCCCCTTTAAAGTTTTTGTGTTTTTCTTTCAATGCTAGTGATGTAAAACAGATTTATTTTGCAAGGTGAGCATTTATTAATGATTATTAATATTATTATTATTATTGAGGAAGGGAAACACCATTAAATGTAATAACGTCACAATTTATTTTGAGAGAGGTTGTTTTAACTCTTTACTGCCCCTTTAATGGCATATTTGCTTTGTAATAGTAAAAAATGAATAATCTGATCAGAATGTTTGTTTTAATTCACAGTTTGTATGTGAAGCACAGTAAAGTACTCTGTTGTGATTGGCCAATGTTTGTCACATGGGACAGTAGCATTTAATATTTTTGCACTTACAGAAATTTTAGTCACAAGCTTGGTTAATACTTTCGCTAACATTGTAAGTTTTCCTTTGTATTATTTATATATAATATATTTTTTTATTTTCACCTCAGTTAGTGCATGAATCTTGAAATAAATGTGTGAAAATGAAGAATACAAGTCACTCGGTAGATGAAGAAAACTCCAGGGGGGGTTATGCAGTAAGAGGACATAAAAGTTAGATAAACACTTAAATTCCTATGTTTTTCTAGGGAGCCTATGAAAGATCTCTCCTACTTGGAAAAGTGGCTTCGGAGTATAGAATAGCACAGGATTTGGATAGTTTCTTTATGGAGAGTTTCTCATCTTCTCAGGACACTTGTTCCAGCTCAGTGTTAATCCATAGAAGTGAGACACTTTCTAGTACTAAACATGGAAGAATAAGGAAAAAAAAAGGAGGTACACCACCTAATATGATGTAGTAGTTACTATTAGTGTAGTACATTTAAAAACAAAATCTTCACAACCTATGGAGTTTCTAGACAAGGCACTATAATATCCAGTAGCCCATCCCATGGCCACACCTTACTAACACCAAAACCCTGCTCCAGCCCTATTCATTGAGCACAAAAACACACATTAAGACAGGCAAACATTTACACGTATACATATATACACACATTTACCTTGCTCACCTTATCAGTGCAGTATCCATGTCCAACATGGAATCTCATCTTTCTATTCTGCTTTGTGGGAAACATGACCAAATGACTAGCCTCTGATAATATTGGCCTGATGTATAGCAGTCAGTTCATGATTAGTCCTTCTGGTTCAAGCAAAGTGTAGATCGGTGGTAGGCAACTTCTGGACCTCCAGCTGTTCAGAACTATAGCTCCATCATCTCCAACCAGCCTTTGGGGATCATGGGAGCTGTAGTTCCATGCTGCATTGTGGTCCAGCAATTGACTATACCTGATACAGATTATATAAAACAGCTGTGTCGTAGAGTAATTTCCATTGAGAACCTCCAGTTGCACTATAGGTATAATTCATTAACCCAAAGAATTATGGAGCAAACTAGCTGCACCACAGGTAAGAAATTAAAATCGACAATTATTAAAATGGGGCTTTTATCCCCTCGAATTCTGGAGTGGTGTCCAACGCATTGTATTCAAGGGGTTAAAATCCCCATTTAAATCAGTGGAAATTTTGGGGAATTTGTATTTGTCCCCATAACAAGATCGCTGCAGAATTAGCTTATTTAATTGTTTCTTATGAGTTTTGTCCTAGCTTCTTGGTTCAAGAAGTAACCTCTTCAGTCAGTCCTGGATCTAATGTCCACTGGCTGAACTGGACTCCAGGCGCCATCCACTGGAATGCTTTTAAAACTGCAGGCAGAATGCATGGGCCCTCAGAGGATTGCCATATGCATTGTGCAGAGTCCAGGAGTCCTTCTAGAGTCAGAGTCTGGGGTCCAGGAGTCCTGCCAGCATCATGCCTACCTCAGGGTTTGTGATTTCATTGAATGAAGATACTATTTATAGAATCAAGGAGTAAGGGCATAATGCATATTGACTATTAGGGTTTTCTGTAGATAGGAAGACGAGTATTAAAAGAAGGCGTTAGTGTTCTTTTAATGGCACACTAGGTAACAATGCTCCATTGATAGGGAATAATTAATATCCTTTCACTAACTAAAGGGTAAATAAAAGGAGGCAAGGTTATCTGGCCACATTATGCATCAGATTATGCACACTACTATACCCCTAATTAGAAAAAGGCGTGTTGAGTGATAGTAAGCTGTCCTGAATTGAAGCTCTGCCAGGTAAACACAAGGCAGTTCAATAATGGAACTTCACGGGAATCGGTGTCAATCTTCAATGGTATTGGAGCTCAATCCAATTAAATGTCTCTCACAACTAGGGGTATAAATGAGAGAACCAGCACTGCCACATTCACAATGAAAATGTTCCCTATAAATGTACAGCGTCGGGTCAAGGGATATAGGAAATGCTTAAAGTGAAAGGCACTTAAATCAAGATGATTGAAAATATCTGATCATTGATCAGATCATTCTGAGCTGCATCTGTGGAGGAACATGTGGGATGTGGAAAGACCTCCCCATTTTAGAGTATCCCTTAGAGGACATGTCCAAATAAGGACAGACTCACAAAATAAAGTGCTCATTGCTGTGTACAATGTATGTATTATCAATGAACGCAGAGCTACCTAAGTTTCCTCCATCCAAACTTTTCAGTATCAGTGATAGTGGTACATTTTACTGCTATGCCAGTTTTTACTGAAAGCACCCAGTGACGTCAGTAGATAAAAAATAAACAATAAAGATTTTTTTTACCTTTATTCTGAACTAGAAGAAGAAAGTGACAAATATTACTGTCACTTTAAAATACAAAGACGTGAAACAAGATTGATAAAGGGATTGTAAGCTTTTAGCTATAAGGATAGATTGGCTAAACGGGGTTTGTTTTCTTTAGATAAGGGGTGTCTAACAGGAAGGAAGGGTATGATTCCAGTGTAGAAATATATTCAAGGACAGAACCAGAAACTCTTTACTCAAAGGGCTGAGAAAACAAACAATGGACATCCATGAATGTTAGAGGCTACATTCAAGGTAAGGGATTTTTTTATAGTGAGGGTAGTAAGGCTGTGAATTTTTTTGACTTTGGAGACTGTATTGGCACATGCTGAAACATTAAAAAAGTACTGGATACCTTTTAGCTAAGAACAACGGGGAGAATTATGACAGTTGTTATAAACACAGGTAGGATATTTAGGCAGGGAATATACAAAATGCCTTTTGGAGTCAGGAAGGATTTTTTTCCCCACTTGGAAAATGTCTTCAACTGGGTATTTTGTCTTCCTCTGGATCCACAAAGATTTGACAAAAGTTGAATTTGATGTACTTGTATCTTTTTTCAACTTCATCAACTACGTAGAGGCTGATGTCCAAAAAGAACAAACCTGATTAAAAAATCCTAATGCATGTCAAAATTAGAATAACCACCTCTAAAAGAGATTCCCTCAGAATGGACTTAATGAATCCTACCCCACTCTCCCCTACATAACCCCATGTATAAAAATACAACTTTGTAGCTAAAAATAAAAAGTCAATCAACACACATCTACTGAAGGATAAAACATAAGTGCCTAAAATAGCAAAATGATAACCAGTAATCTGTCAAAGTGTGAAAAGCTGAGACGCCAGCGTCTGCAGTTCTCCACTCCTCTCCCTGTGTTCCTTAACAGTACCGCTGCTAGTTGAGCACAGGTCCTGGAAGTTTGCTGTCTGCAAATGGTAGAGGGAGAGGGATTCTTTCTCATTCAATTCTCTTGAACTACAACTCTGACAGTATTGAAATAACACTCTCCATAGCCCAAATAATATGAAGATTAATTTGAGCGTCTTTTACCCTTTAAGGACGAGATGGGTGTGCACTCCATTTCTACACTGTTCGGCACTCTTCTGGTCCTTAATCAGTTAAAGTAGGCTCATGCAACCTGCCTTCTTCCTTTTGAAAAACTACAATCAACTGTTATGCCCACCTGCATGGACAGGACAACCAGGACTGATGCAGATGTTCTCTTGAACTAAGTAACAAGGCCAAGGTTCGTCAGGGCCATCTGAATTATAAGGATACAGTAAGGTAATTGTGAGGTTATTATTAAGAAGTATGTTATTCTTAAAGGGATAGTAATGTTTCATAATAAAAAGCTCTAATTAATCATCATAGTATTTGGACTTTGGAGAGTGTTATTTCAGTTCTGTCAGAGTAATTCAATGACAAAGTGTCCCCCTCCCTCCCCTTTTACTGATGCCACACTGTTCAGCCTGAGCAAAAGGAAGGTGCCCAGGTAGACTGCAGAGAGGGACAATCTTCAATTAAGATAAGGGAAAAACCTGAAAAGCTTGTCAAGGGGGGCAGGGATTTCATTGTTTTCATAGGAATAAGAGTGTCCCCTTCTGTTATCTGTCCAGTCTATGGACTGCATTCCACATCTGAGAAGAGATGGCTTACACTAGGTAAAAGGGGAGGGAGGGGGAAACTTTGCTTGTGAATATCTCATAAACCATAAAGGTTTGAGAGATAAGACTTATATCATTCTTCATGTTTTTTTAATGCCTACAAAATAAAATAAAGTTAAAACGAAGTATTACTATCCCTTTAAATAGCGTTCCTTGTCATTTTGGGACCGGTATCCCCCCTTTGCTTCAAACTATCTGAGAAATGCTGCACTATATAATAAACCAGTAAAGCCTCAATTACCACTCACATAGCAAGAACTGGGACATTGTATGTGGTCCTTAACCCTTTGAGTGCCAGAGGAATGTGCACCTCATTGCTTTGCGTACCCTCTGGCATTCAAAGAAATAAACCTTTATGGCCCAGAGGGGTGCATACCACACCTATCTGATCCTTAAAGTGTTGATGTGTGAAATAGCCCTGTCCTTAAAGAGATAAACAGGAATTTTAATGAAGTAAAGCCTCCTAATAATAATCCACAAATTATGACCAAATAAATTCTAATGGCCCTTATAAATTTTACCCATGTGCCTTTATCCAAGAGAGAACATCTTCTGTCATTCCTGGATGACATGACCATAGAGGCAGACATGACAGTTGCTAGCAGGACCAAACTCCGCCCACTGCACATGGTAATCTTAACTGTCTAAGGGTCAGAGGAGTGTGCAGAGCATTGCTTCACAATGCCTTGCACACCACTTAGGTCTTTAAACTGTTAAGTAGGTATATGCACGCTGCCTGCTTCAGTTTAAAAGAAAAAAAAAAAAAAAAAAAACTGTCATGCCCACCTCCTTGGACATGACATAAAGGACTGATTGAAGATTTTATCTCTTTAACAAATGCACACCAGCAACATTCATAGGGGCCGTTAGGAATTTATGATCATTATAAGTTAACTGGGTGGTTATTATTAGGAGTTCTGACTTTTCCTTTAATGCCTTGAATGCATGAGAGGTCTCCACTGATTGCTGTCTAGTGTCCAGGAGGTTAAAACCTCCATTTGAACATAACAGCAGCTCTATGCTAAATAAGTCAACAATTTGTTTCCATAGCAGATACAGAAAAAATCTTCAGCATTTTTCTGTATCAGCACAGAGTTGCTAGGCAAGGGCCATGAATACATTCCTTTTTACTGGCATTCCACAGTGGGACGTTTATAAGGAACCAAGAAGAACTGGCATACCTGTTTTGATTGGCAATTCTACCAAACAGAAATAATCAAACAGCGCTACCAATGGTTTGGACTTGTCATATTTGTTTACATGAACACTTCAGAATCAATAAGGCTGTAGGGAACAATACCTGTCAGTCTCTGCTGACCACAGTATTACCTAGGTGTGTTGGAAAGATCGTCATAGCGACACCTCCTTATCTACAGTCACTGCTTGCAGTCACTGACATGACAACATGGCAAAGCATCAAATCTCCTGCTTGGAAATGTGTGTCTTATCAACATGTTCCTTTAACAAATTATAACCACCTTTCAGTGCTGACAGCATTGACCAGGGACTGGGTTCTGCTGCTGAAACAGTCCATGGATTCTGGTAAGTAAGACTCTCTGTTGGGCTTACTCCCTTAAGTGCCAGAGGGATGTGCAAGGCATTGCAGAGAAATGAGTTGCACACCCTATTGGCACTCAAAGGGTTTAAAATCACCTTTTTTGTTTGCTTTTATTTTTTATATATTTATTTTAACTATTTGTGAATTTGTGTTGCTAGAGTAGCATGAGGTTTGAAGGGATAGTAATGTTTCACAATAAAAAGCAGCTCAAATTAATCTTCATATTATTTGGGCTATGGAGAGTGTTATTTCAATACTGTCAGAGTTGTAGTTCAAGAGAATTGAATGAGAGAATCCCTCTCCCTCCCTACCCCTTTACGTAGTGTAAGAAACCTCCCCCTCAGATGTGGAATCTGGTCCTGTGACCAGACAGATCACAGCAAGGGACAATCCTCTTACTGTGAGCATAAGGAAAACCCTGCCCCCCTTGACAGGTTTTTCCTTATGCTCACTGAAGATTGTCCCTCTCTGCGATCCATTCGGACGGTTTTGCTGCTCTGAGGCGAGCAGTGTTAAATCACTAAAAGGGGCAGGAGGGGGATACTTTATCATTCAATTATTCTTGAACTACAACTCAGACAGTATTGAAATAACACTCTCCATGGCCCAAATACTATGAAGTTTAATCAGAGCAGTTTTTTGTGAAACATTATTGTCCCTTTAAGTGGAGAAAACTCAAGTATGTGAAAGCACATGAAAACAGGTGACCGAACCAAATAAAATGTATTAAATATATATATTTTTTTAATCAAACGCAATCTATCTTGAATATCCATAAAAACATAATTGAGAGTGTCAAGAGCACTAGACTGAACCAAATAAAATAGATTAAAATACTTTTTTTTAATGATCAATCACACACCCACCACATCACAGATTTTGAAAAATTAGATTTTCACTTGATTCAACCAAACTAATGACTATAAAAAAAACTGTGGAAATTAAAAGGGAAAAAAACATACATTAAAGCCTATAATACAATTATCACTCGTAGAAAAGCATGAAAATTCAGGGCTATTCCTATTGTTCATCAAACTTTAACGCAGTACCCACTGTGGCACTCAAAGGTTTAACTCCATGGATGCTAGAGAAGTTCCCAACATATTGCTTTTCAGTGCATTGGGGGTCCTTTCTTGGGGTTAAAAGGAACATACCTTATGAATAAATGGATTTTAATTTGTTTAACAAATTAAATTTCCTAAGTATTTATATGCATATTGTTTGCATTGTATATGCAGTTTTCTGTATATAGTGGTCTCTGCTGTAGTCTGTCTCTAGGTCACACCTTCCCACACAAAACAGTGGGATTCAATAATCCTGAATGACTCTTAACCCCTTAAAGGGATAGTAATGTTTCTTAACCCCTTCGCGACACAGGACGTACATGTACGTCCTGTGTGGCTGTCACTTAGTGACAGAGGACGTACATGTACGTCCCGGAAATCCGGCTCCCCGCGTTAAGTGACGGCCGCGTCTGCACACGGCCGTCACTAAGGGGATAGTAAAAGCAGCTCCAATTAATCTTCATAGTATTTGGACTTTGGAGAGTGTTATTTCAACTCTGTCAGAGTTGTAGTTCAAGAGTAATTCAGTGACAAAGTATCCTCCTCCCGCCCCTTTTACTGATGTAACACTGCTCAGCCAGAGCAGAAGGGAGGTACCCAGGTAGACAATCTTCAATTAAGATAAGGGAAAAACCTGAAAAACTTGTCAAGGGGGGCAGGGCTTTCATTGCTCTCATAGGAAGAAGATTGTCCCCTGGTGTTATCTGTCTGGTCTATGGACTGCATTCCACATCTGAGAAGAGATTGCTTACACTAGGTAAAAGGGGCGGGAGGGGAAACTTTGGTTGTGAATATCTCTTTGAGAGATAATACTTATATCGTTCTTCATGTTTTTTTAATGCCTACAAAATAAAATAAAGATAAAATGAAGTATTACTATCCCTTTAAGGACTACATGAGGTACTATGACTGTCATGTTCCTTATACCCTTAAGGACCGATGACGGTCATAGTACGTCACGTACTTTTTACATACAACGCTCTACCGGGAGCGCTGTAAGAAAAATAGGGCCTAAAACTGACCACTCCAAGACTGGAGCGATCTCTTTCAGTCCACAAAGCGTTGCGCCGATACACGCAACAGGTCACATATACTGGCGCATCGGCAAGGATCAAAGTGGTCCTTGTGGGATGGAAACATCCCAGGACTGCTGGTCCTTAAAGGGATAGTAATACTTCGTTTTTTCTTTATTTTATTTTGTAAGCATTAAAAAAACATGGAAGAACGATATAAGTCTTATCTCTCAAAACTTTATGGTTTCAGAGATATTCACAAGCAAACTTTCCCCTTCCCGCCCCTTTTACCTAGTGTAAGCCATCTCTTCTCAGATGTGGAATCTAGTTGTAAGACCAGACAGATAACAGAAGGGGGCAATCTTCTTTCTATTAGAACAATGAAATCCCTGCCCCCCTTGACAAGTTTTTCAGGTTTTTCCCTTATCTTAATTGAAGATTGTCCCTCTCTGCAGTCTACCTGGGTACCTCCCTTCTGATCTGGCTGAAACGTGTTACATCAGTAAAAGAGGCAGGAGGGGGAGACTTTATTATTGAATTACTCAGGAACTACAACTCTGACAGTATTGAAATAACACTCTCCAAAGTCCAAATACTATGATGATTAATTAGAGCTGTTTTTATTATGAAACATTACTATTCCTTTAAGGGGTTAAAGGGATAGCCATACTTTGTTTAGACAAACTTTAATATTGTTCTTATTAAATGAATAAAGCAAAGTTTTCGTGTAATATCGTTGTAAAGTTCCCCCCTCCAGCCTCTTTTAGCCACGTCAGCACTCTAGCTGACAAACTTGGATTCTGGTCCCGGGACCGGATGGCTGGTCTGCAGAGCTGAAGTAACATTGTATACAAAGAGAATCTTCACGAGAACAGTCTACAAAGTGTGCCTGGTTTGAGGCAGTAGACCGTTCTCATGAAGATTCTTTGTATACAATGTTATTTCAGCTCTGCAAACAAACCGTAGGGTCCCGGGACCAGAATACAAGTTTGTCAGCTAGAGTGCTGACGTGGCTAAAAAGAGTGGGCGGGGGTGACTTTACAACGATATTACATGAATACTATAGAAGTTATGGCAACAAGACTTAGATCATTTGCTTTATTTATTTAATAAGAACAATATTAAAGCTATTACTATCCCTTTAACCCCTTAAGGACTACGTGACGTGGTATGACCGTTACGGTCCTTATACCCTTAAGGACCAGTGACGGTCATAGCACGTCACGTACTTTTTACTTACAGCGCTCTACCGGGAGCGCTGTAAGTAAAAATGGGGCCTAAAATTGATCGCTCCAAGACCGGAGCGATCTCTCTTAGGCCTCAAAGCGGTGCGCCAGTATGCGTAACAGGTCACGTGTACCGGCGCGTCGGCAAGGATCAAAGTGGTCCTTAAGGTAAGGTAACTTCCCTGGAGCGCTGGTACTTAAGGGGTTAAAGGGACTCAAGACAGTTATCAGATTATAAAAAAAACACAACTAGCAGTGGACTACAAGAGAGATTAAAACAAATAAAAACTAAAATGTAGCTATAACTGAGTGCTATATTAAGGATACCTACCTAGGTAAGTCCTTCTGTTAAGCAAATTAAGAGCCACTTATTCTTAGGATAACGTTCATCTTTAAAAGCATGCTTGATTTATATTAAAATGCAAATCATTTGTGTTTTTTGCAGATTGATGACAAGACAACCCCTTATGTCCTTGCAGTTTGTGAAGACTTAACAATTACCATGTTGCTTGAAACACACAGTATTACAGTCATTAACTTGAAGTCTAAAGATCTGACTGAAGTACCACCAGATGTTTTCAAATGTAGTGAAGTGAAATGTTTGCAGTTAAGCAACAATGCAATAAAATTCCTGTCGAAAGACTTGGGCCATCTTTCCAAGTTAGAAATATTTTCCATTGAAGGAAATGCCCTGACCCATTTACCTCCTGAGATTGGCCATCTTTCTCAACTCACCGCATTAAATATAAGCCAAAACCATATAACCTATATTCCAGATGAGATATCAAGTTTAAACAATATCAGGCAACTCTTTGCTCATGAAAATAATCTCACACAATTACCTTCATGCGTGGGAGACCTCACCACATTGCAGATCCTTGGATTAAGTGGGAATACTATCAAATCTCTGCCAGACTCGATAGCCTACCTTAAGAACTTGCATGTTTTGAACCTTGATAGCAATCAGATTTTCACACTACCAAAAGCCATGTTCAAACTTTTCAATCTAGTTAAACTTTGCCTATCTGGAAACCAGATTAAAAGTCTTCCCAAAGAAATTGGGGATCTCAAGAACCTGCGAGAGCTTTCACTGAGTAACAATCATCTCACATTTCTTCCCGTCCAGTTGTATAATCTGACCAACTTGGAAGAACTCACACTAGATAATAACAAATTGGTTGGAATATCAGAAAAAATTCAGAATTTTAAACATCTTAAATTACTCTCAGTTGCCAACAATTTACTCAAAGAAATCACAGAAAAAGTGTGCTGCTGTCCCTCCATTGAATGTTTGATTCTGAGTGGTAATCAAATGTGCAAACTTCCTACAAAAATTCACAAACTTAAGAATTTGAGGGAAATGCATATTGAAAGAAACTCTTTGGCAATCTTACCAGAGCAACTGACTCATCTGGTTAACCTGTCAGTGATTGTTTGTGGAGACAATGATCTACTTTGTGTTCCAATTGAACTGAAAAACTGTGTGCATATTACCAGGTTGGACCTCAGCAATAACAAACTCCTAGAAGTCCCACAAGCATTGTCCTCGATGACTGAACTGTTATATTTAAATCTAAACCATAATGAAATTCATGAAATATCAGAAAGTATAATTTACATTAAGAAACTAAAACATTTGGGGTTAAGTGGAAACAAATTATCAGTGTTCTCTGTGCATATCTGCAGTCTTCAATATCTTGCATACTTAGATTTCAGTAAAAATGAAATAAGCACAATACCGTCTGATGTGTCCAAGATGGAGTCCCTATGTGAGGTCTCCCTACATTCCAATGCATTTACTTATTTTCCACTTGAACTGTGCTCTGTGAAAAGTCTTCAGAAAATTGATCTTTCAGAAAATCAGATACAAACTATACCACCAGGCATTTGCCAGCTACAAGGACTTAAAGACTTGAATATTTCAAACAATAATTTTAAAGTCTTCCCATGTGAAGTATGTTGTATTGTTTCATTGGAAACTCTAAAGATAAGACAGGAAAATGGATTAAAGGTAAACACCAAATTGTATGTTACTTTCAATGACTTATTAATTTAACACATTTTATAGCACTCTGTAGTTGAGGAGAATAATGTAATACAGACACCAGCCAAATGCTGGAGAGAGCTTTACTAAAAATATAAGTTTAGTAGAATGTAGAATGAGAACCTGTGAATTCTATGTAGATCCTGTTGTGGGATAGCCAAATGACAGGTTACGTAAGCTGGACTGAGGACACCCTGATGCCAAATGCACAGTTGAAAGTGCATTATGTATCCCCCATACATAAATAGTATGGGGGATAAGCTAGTTCCTTATATATTTTTTTCCAATTATTTAACTAAAAATCTCAGTTTGAATATAATGAGCTGGCAGGATGTGGACTGAAGTTAGGAAAAAAACTGCTCCTGAGGGTAAATGTTGGGTTTTGGTGGCTTAGTTTGTTGACTGTGATTTCTATGTAACTTTTTTAAGTAATCTGTGGTTAGCTGGTGTTCCCATGAAGAGGGGACTTGCCAAACATTTTGGAACTGGACTGCCTTTTTGGGCAGGATTACTCTAATTTGTCCGTGGAGTTTTCTCACTGTAATGGCACTAGAGAGCTAAAAAGAGATGTTATGTAGCAGCGGCTACCCGTAGAACAAGCCATTGTGCTTTCTGTTCATCATCAGAGCCTCTCACATTTTTGTATGTATTCTGAGTACTCTAGGGTGTCTCCCTAAGAGTGAAGGGTAATCTCTTGCTCTCAGTGCCTAGGCAAACCATCTGCACCTCATTGACGAGGCCCAGAAAGGCAGAAACGTAATTCAGATGTTAGCTGGTGTTCTCGTGTAGAGAGGACTTCCCCTTAATTGTGGAACTTGACTGCCCTTTTGGGCGGGATTAGGTTAATATGTACTTGGAAATTTCTCCTCTGTAATTGCACTAGAGCGCTAAAATGTGATGCTGCTGATCGGTGACTAGCCGTAGAACAAGCCAAAGTTCTTTCTATTCGTCCTCGGAGCCTCTCAAATTTTTGTATGTCTTTATCTAAGTAATTGTCACACCAGTATTTGATTAGTGAAAAGTGTTGTTTGGGTGAACAAATTATTTGCAGTTTTGCTGTCCCCACCTCTCAGCTGCTAGGATATCTTCTGGACTAAGTCTTAATGTACACTGGGGTTTTAAACGCACTGTTTTAAGGATCTTAAAAAATGCATAAAATACATTGGATCTTCTGAGGCTGTCCTGGTAAGTATTACCAGGCCAACTCAGCTTGCTGATGATTTTGTACACTGAAGAGTGAACACACTGTCGGAATTGAACAATACATTTAAATGGACATGCATTAACTTTTGTGTTTTCTATTTTTGATGTGTAACTGAAACTTCTAAAGCAACACACAGATAAAAAAAGGTCCAAAAAAATGTTAAAGAAATGTATTGTGATGCTGCAAAAATTGTGCTTTGACAATGTCCATTTGAGCCAATCCTGAGGAAACTAAAAGCTATAGCAGAAATGTACAGGTGTATCAACCATCAATGTATCAAGTTATACAAAATATTACGTCTCAAGCCAGAGCCATTCATTAAACGTTCATTGCCAAAATAGCTTTTCTGTTGTCCTGTACGGAACAGTAACAGAAACTTCATGTTACTTAGGAACCTTCTATAGGACACCCTCCTATTTCCCATTGGCACTGCTTGGTTAACAGTCAAGATAATATGTCAATGTGAGCCAAGGACCTGCAGCCTCAGGGAACAGTCCAGTGGTGGTTGTGGGACAGACTCAAAACATTCTAGCTTAAATAGGTAATGGGCGGTAAAATGCAGTTCTCGAAGATGTAGCTGAACCCTAAAGATGCTGGAAAGATCACCATTGCACTGCACCAAAGGAATGCATTGGATACCTCTCTGGCAATCAAAGGGTTAAATTGGTGAAATGTTTATTTCTCCTTATAATGCAGTTGGTTTGCCCCAGAATTGCTCTACTTTCTTTTGTACCTAAGGCTCCTGGTTTTATAAGGTTTATTCCAAGCTAATTTTCTTTCAGCTAACGTCACTCCCAGAAGGTTTGTGCAGACTGGAGAACCTGAAGGAACTGGACATATCGGACAATGCTTTGAAAACTCTTCCAAACAGCATTGGGAAAATGCATAACTTGGTACAAATAACAGCCTCTAACAACCAGCTGCGTTATGTTCCTGCATCCATAACTTCCATGGCAGCTCTCCAAGAAATCACTCTGAAAGGTGAGCAAAATAGTGTATTTGGGGGAGATAGTGCACAAACAGGACCAGATTTCACATTAGGCAAAGCAGTCGCACACCTGAGGCTCTGAGCCTGAGATGGGCAACTTGTTGAATCAGTGTTCTGGACCCTCCCACAGGGAGGAGTTCTGGTTGAAGTCAGCATAACCCCAATGCCCCTATAACAGACACCAACTCCAGTTTTATTTACCAGTTTGCTTACATTGAAGTAATATACAATTTTTATATATTGATTTGGCTATTTTATTTACCAGGTCTGTACTGGTCAGTTTATTTAAGAGTTTTTCAGTACCACTCAACAATGTATAAGGCTGGGGGTGGAATAATGTGAGAAATGGGCGTGGCCATGGATGAGATTCAGGGCACTTGGTGATGCCTGAGACATATCTGGCCCTCTGAACACATCTTACTAAAAATTACTAAAAGTACTATTGATTTATATATCTGCAGCTTTCTGTCTATAGTGACCTCTACTGAAGTCTTGATCACACCTTCCTACAACAAATGGCTAAAAATTCCTGAATGGCCTGTAAGGGTCACTTGTCATTATCATATTGTAAATGGAAACAATTGACAATGTACTTTATAAGAGAGAAATTTCAAATAAAAATTATATTTTAGTGATTGCTGTTTGAAGAACACCTACTTAGTTAAGTGCTTTTTGTTAATCAACTTTAAGAGACACTTATTCCTAGAACATAATTCTCCTTTAAAATATAATACCAGTTTATTGCAAATGTGTCTGTTGATTATTAACCTTGAATAGGAAACCTGCTGACATCTTTGCCCAGTGATGTCCGTTATCTGCAGTCGTTGAGAGAGATAAACCTTGACGGTAATCCCATGGTCAGACCTCCTCGTCTATTGTGTGAAGGGAAACAACTTTACCCAATTGGTCGCTATCTTCAGGGAGCTGACCTCAGGGACGGTAAGTGAGGGGATTCCTTCCTACCAAGCAACTCCAAATTAACTGCTCCATCCAGACCAATTCAAAGGGCAGTATGCACAAAAGAAAAGTGGAGTAATTCTGGTACAAACCAACTGAACCACAGGGGAGAAATAAAAAGTTCTATTGATTTAAATGGAACTCGACACTGCAGCAGTCTACCAGGTTCCTGAGATGCACTGTGTACCCAATCACACGGACAATGCCGTGCACCATTCTCTAGTTGTGCTATAAAACTGAAACAAAATATCAGGGGTTGTTTAATAGTATAGAAAAGGCATATAAAAAAACTGGAGGCATAATTACTTAAATCCTCAAGGATCCAGAGCTATCTGCAATGCCTCCCAATAATAAATCCCCACTTTCGTTAATATAGGCAGAAAATCCTAATGGCAACTGTGAGTCAATTCTGTGTGGAATGGTTCCCCCAAATGAATCTTAATTAGTACTGGATATCAGGTCCAAGGAGGCAGACATAATTCTTTGTTGCAGGATTCTAAGACTACAAACTCCTCCCACTAAAGGAATCCTAAGAAGATGCTTGTGCTACTTTAAAGTGGACCTATCATTTTGAATTGTCGTTACATATTTGAAAACTACATTAAAAACTGCCTATTTGTCATGTTAACCACAATTCCAGCAGATGTATAGTTTAGGAGATAGTCACACTTTTATTTCTGGGGAAAGTGAAAATTTCCTGGTACTGCACAGTGTGTCATTATTATATGAAACGTCACTGAAACCTTCATTAGCATATGACACTTCATTGAAAATGCTTCAATAGCATATGAAACATCACTGGTAATGCACAGGTACCACAAGTAGCATACATTAGCATATGTAACAAGTATGAATATCTCCTTAACTGTACATTTGCTGGTCTTTTGCCCTACGTGACACATAGGCAGATATTAATGCAGGTTCCAAATATGTAAACTTAAAGTTCCACTTTAATGACCAAGTCCAATTTCACCCTTCTTGCTATGTATTTGTAAAACACCGATTTTCAGTGTTATTGTTAAGTGAGTTTAAACAGTCACCCACCCAGACACTAACAATGAATTGAAACAATACTAGCTCTAACAATATCCTAACACCCATAATCCAGAGCTGTAACATTTACCTGTCATCCTCAGTCTTCTTTTTTAATCCTTTATCTTCCATCTTTGTAGACCGTTACAATTAAGTATTTATGTTTAGATTGTGTGTTTTCAAATGACCGGATTCTGCACTGTCAGCTAGAGCGCTGACTTCTCTCACGAGGTAACTTTAGCAATGTATATCTCTTAAACCATGAACATTTGAGAGATAAGACTTACATTGTTGTTCATATTTTTGTAATGCCTACAATATTACATAAACATAAAAGTAACTATTACTATCCCTTTAAAGGTTTATGGGATCTTGAGCATCAGGGATGCATAGAGAAGAAAGAGGATCACAAAGAGAGGGAAACAGGGGGAAAAAGTTTGGCACATGGAGGGTAAAAAGAGAGAAGGAGAGAAAAGAAAAAGAGAGAAGATATATAAGACAGTGTAGTGATGATTTCACAACTTAACTTTGAGAAAAAGAGTCTAGCAACTGTGCAGAAACAGGCAAGATGAATGGAAGCAAGTAATAAAGGTTCCCATGCAGGACTTGTCCTATCAGGACCTCACGAGACATCATGAATTAGAGAACTCAGAGGTCTGCTGAAGTGACCATGTAGAGATGAAGTAAGGGGATTGTTTCATATGAACTTGTGCAGTGTACTTGAAGACTGGTCTCTGGCTAATGGATGAAATGCCCTCCCACAAGCCAGTCCAGGGCCAGCATGTGGTTAGCCCAACTCTAGTTCCTCCACAGGAATGTTTTCAGTCACCTGAGGAAGAAAGTTGATCTCTCAAAATCTTTTTTTAAAATGTGTAACTGTTAGTCCAAATAAAAAAGGTATAGCAAAATACCAAAGCGCTCATATTTTTTTGTATTACTAAAACTGGACTAATATGACTGCTACAAATTAATTCAGTCGCTTTGTCAGATTATGGAAGTCAACAGGCAGAGAGCCGAGCCGCAGATTGTATAAAAGACCTGGGCAACTGCCTCTTGTCATAAAAGAATGCATGCGCTAAAGCTGATCCTGTGTGCATATCTCTTGTTGCTTCTTGCAGTCCTCATCTGACCTCTTCTGGTCTGGTATGGCCTGGGTTTAGGTCACCAGTCTCCTCTTCAAGACAGCCTTGATTGTAATTGATGTAAAAGCCAAAATTAAATTCAGCTACTTTTCCCATTTCTGTTGATTCACAGCAGTAAGAGAGGAGACAGGCTGTCACAGACAGACTCTCTCCTTCACTGGTGGAAGGTCATACCATGTGCCTCCCCATTGCAATCCCTTAGATTACAATGGTTTGAAATATGTGTTACTGCAGAAAGAGGATTCATGTTGCTCATAGTGATCACTGACTTGAATGCACCTCAGTGGGTTTAAAAGAAACAGAGACTTCTAGGAGCCTAGTCAATGAGAATGCCAAGTACATCCTATCAGTTTAAAAGGAAGTGTTGTTTATAAATAGAAACCAGGGCAAAGACATCTCAAATTGCACAATTTATGGATTTATGTTTTTGAATCAAAATGTTATTAAAAGACACCGCTATGTGGCAATTCTACTCATACCTCCCAAGTGTCCCTCTTTAGGAGGGACAGTTTCTCTCTTAGACCCAAATCCCTATGTCCCTCTTTCCCACCCTGATGTCCCTCATTTTAGGAGATCAGACTGTGTGGTGTATATACAAGTGTATCACATTGTTCTACAGCAATTAAACTCACATTCTTGTTTGTTTAAACATCAGTATATGTGTATTTATACATTAGTCTGTGTAAATAAGATAATAATAATAATCCACGTTATTGATCTAAATCATGTATTAGGTTACACATCAATAGGTCTTGAAATAGCATAAAAATTCTTGGTAATGCTCCGCCCACGGGCAACGCCCCCAGCAACACCCCCTAAAACACAATTGTCCCTCTTTGTCAATTTGAAATGTTGGGAGGTATGTGTAATTGTCTACTGAGAACTTTTGATTACCAACTAGAAGCTGGGAGGGTTTAATTTACCTTAACTTCTTCACTACTAAGGGCCACGTATCTATTTGAATTGTTATCTACTGGAGGCCTCTATGGAAACAAAAATGCTAAAATTTAGTGACATAATTGTTCTTGTATTTCCTGATACTGACATTCACTGTATATTATTTATTCTAGAGAAAATATTGCAGAAGATATGCAAACTGGTCTCCTGCAATGTCCCCACAGAAGATTTTAGTTTTTTGTGCAAGAAGCTTCGACTTAAAGATGAAGACGTCAAAGTTCTTTTAAAAAACAAGTAAGAAATTAATGTGGACCTGTGCCTTTGGTCTCGTTACCATATCAATTTAAATACCCTGTGATTGTTTAGGTTTAGTCATTTATTTATATATGTATGTATTTATTTATTAAGAAATTGAAGAATCTAATCTCAGCAGAGCTTTGTTCCCTGACTTGGTCAGATAAAGCTGCATTATTAATTTCTCGCATCTCCAGAAAACCATCTCTCTCCACCTTCTTAGGCTGCTGAAATCTGTGTTTCTACCATAGGGGTGAATTAATTTATAAGAATAAATAATCATAAAAATCCTTATAAAAACTGTCATTGAATGGAGAACTTGGAAACGTATAAAGTTCTCCTTAAAAAGTAAATAAAATAAAAAAAACTTGTAAACTAAACTTCCCACTCTGCTGGAAGTGTCATTTTTCACCTGTTACGAGGTGACAAATGTCACCCATCCCTAATAATGATTTAGGGGCTTTTTAAAGGGCTTTCAAAACCGTCTATAATTATGTTAGGGTTTCTCTATGTAAAGCTATAGTTCATGATATATTTAGCTTTAGTTATTTGTCAGTGTATGTAATTTAGCCAGTACTTCTTGGTAGGAAGTGACAGTTAGGAGGGAGAGTGGCTATGTCAGCTAGTACTGCCTAATTTGCATACATTGACAAATACAGTTTTAACCTCACAAATTATAGTTTTAAATAAGAAATGGCTACATTAAATATTGGTGATTTTAAATGCTGTTTGAAAATCTCATTATAGTGTTAGGTCCACTTTAAAGAGACACTAATGTCCCATAAACATTGTTTCTAGTTTTGTAGAGAATAAAATAATAAACTACATGTCATAAAACCTCTCTCTCAAACAGCTATGGTTTGAGAGATATTTGCATTGAACGTTCCCCCTCCCTCCCCTTCTCCTGATGTCAGAGCTGTGCTGACGGCAGGAGATCCAGGTCTGGGGATAGGCTGGCGGCTCTGCAGCAGAGCCGAAATCACTTTATTTCAAAAGAATTACTTGATTGGAAAGGTCTACTAAGGTCTCTGCTGAAGAGTCTCCTTGAGTCATGCGACTCGACTCTCCTGCTTCCAGCTTTACAACTCACATCAAGAGAAGGGGAGGGAAGGGGGCACTTTGAATGCCTATATCTTTCAAACCATAGCGTTTTGAGAGATAGGATTTGTAGCACGTAGTTTATTATTTTTACCTCTACAAAACTAGAAAAAACGTTTTGATGGGACATTACTGTCCCTTTAAATATGGAAGCACTGTCCGGGATGTATAAGACTGTTCTAGTGGCAGCTGTATATAAACTGTATTTTAATATTTAGTGATAACTGTTATTTGGAAAAACTGTTTCCAGATATTGGTTGTGTAGACTAATATCCTAATATAGGAAGCAAACGATGAGCAATTCTGGAGCAAACTGAGGCTAACATATTATGAAACTGGAGCAATTCTAGAATAAAGCAACTGCACTGTAGGGGACAAATCCAAATTCCCCCTATGGAGACCTCTGTAGCATTCAAGGGGTTAAAACGTCCATTTAAATCAATTATTTTATTTTAATCAATTTTATTTCTCCCTCTTGATACAGCTGGTTTACTCCAGAATTGCTCCTGGCAGAGATGCACTTAGGTTCAGTATAGAGGTGGATTTGTGTTGGTGATGTGTGTTGTATTATGTGTCTGTGAAGTGGGGGTGCATATTATACACGAGAATAAAATATATATATATATATATATATATATATATATATATATATATATATATATATATATATCTCCTTATGTCTGCTCCCCTCCACCTCAATATGCTCCCACCTTCCCCTCCCTCTACTCACCCCCTCTGGAGGTATATGGGATATCTGTGCAGTGGGCAGCACGCTTGCATTTGCCGCTCCCTTCCAGCATCACCCTGTGAGGACCTGGGTTAATTCAAGAAAACGGTAGTGTGAGCTTTGAGGACCTGAAGGTCCTCGCAGGGCACTACTGTAGTTTCAGTGCATAGAGGAAATACCCTTATATTGAATTAACACAGGTCCTCACAGGAGTATGCGTGAAACGAGCATCAATGCAAGCATGCTGCCCGTTGTGCAGATATCCCAGATGCCTCCAGAGGAGGGGAGTAGAAGAAGGGTAAGGTAGAAGCATATTGAGGAGGAAGGGAAGTGGACAAGAAACTCATTTTTTTTGGAGGGTAGGGGGAGAGAAAACAAGGGTGCGTATTATATATAGGCACTTCTGTTTTCTCCTATAATCTTGGGTATCATGTACATCAGCGAATTATACACAGGTGCATATTATACCTGAGATTTTATAATATTTAAACATTTTTAACATACATGAGACTGGGGAGGAGATGTGACGAGGCACGTGACAGATTGTAGGTGTCTCTGCATTTCTGGTTCATAATTTATATAATTCATCCTGCACATTATAGAGGTTTTGTGCTCTTCAGTGGTAACCCCACCTGATGTTCTGACACTCCTCTGTACAGTATGACTGAGTCTTGAATGCTAACTACAGCAAGGGCTTATTAGTGTGCAGGGCTTATTAGTTAGTGTTCAGGGCTTAGTGGCATTGTAGATTTCTTCATGTAAACCAAAATCACATGTACGTAAATTCCAAATAACAATGTGTTAATCTGTTTTAGATCAATTGAACTCCCAGACAAAATCCTACAAGCGCTGGACATCTGGAAGACACAAAGACCTCCTCAATTTACTCCAGCAGATATTTCTGATCAATTAATTAGAGTGCTTGTTATGTCTGATTTACACAATGTCGCACTAAAAGCTAAATTATTACAAATCAACTCAAAAGCAATACAATTCTGAACAGCAGCTTTGATGGGGATTTTGTTGTGTGGGTAAGATATGCTGCTGAGTGGCTCATAGTGAAGAAAGGACCGCACTAAATCTGGGGCAAGCCAACTGCAATTGCCTCTGATTTAAATTAGATTTCTAAACCCCTTGCTTCACAATAATTGGAGACCTCTGGTAATAATTGGAGACCAAGGGATTAAAAGCTCTATTCATCCCTTTAAGTGTCAGAATAGTATCCAATGCATTGCGTTCAATGCGTTGGATTCCTCTCTGGCACTCAAAGGGTTAACAGAAAAGCAAACCTTTATATTTTACTTTACATATCCTACAAGTACTTAATACATATAATATGTCTATACTTTTTTTGTATATATTTTTTTTTCATCTTCACATAATATTTTTACACTTTTATGCCCCTGACAGTGAGCCATCTTGGTTTCCATAAATGTTTCTGGTCAACAGACCACTGAAGCAGTATGCAGTACATGGTTACACCATCCCAGCACTGAAAGGGTTAGTAATGTTTGCATTCCACTGAAGCTAGGATCCCTGCTCTTAGCGTGTACTAATGCCGACATCTATTCCGTCTATTATATCATAAATTGCCCCCCCCATGCTGACGTCAGTTTTCTTTGCTTGGAATTGAAGAAGGATTGCGACGAGAGACCATTTTTATGCAGTATAAGGTAAAACTTGACCTCTTTCATCAAGGAGAGCAGGTTTTTCCTTATACTAGATGAAGGGTAATTGTCCCACGTTGCGATCTGTCCGATTATGAGACCAGACTTCACATCTGAGGGGAGATGGCTTCCAATATTGTAAAGGGGCAGGAGGGGGACAATTTATTATATAATTTCAGATGAAATATAGCGATGTTGGCATTAGGAAACTAAAGGAGAGAATGCAAACATTACTATCCCTTGAATGTTCTGTGTGCTTTCTATTTTGCATCGCATATTTTTTACATTGTATCACTATATCTCCTTTCATGTTCCCTGACAGAAAGATCACTGCAAACAGATGCTTGCAGCTTGTTGACTTATAAGTGTAAAAAAAAAAATAATAGATAAAGAAAAAAGTATAGCCAATTTGACTGTACATATTATGTAGATGCAGAATATGTAAAGTCAAAAATAAAAGGTTAGTATTCCTTTAAATCCATTGGATGCTTTAGTTATCCAGGTGCAGTTGATCTGTCCCACAATTGCTTCAGTTTACTTTTGTAAACTTTTGTACATAACTGGTGTTATTCTGGAGTAAACCAACTTCACTATAGGGGACAAATAAAAATTCCTAAATTGCCGTGATTTGAATAGATCTTCCCAATGCATTGGAGACCACTCTAGCATTTATGGGGTTAATTGCCCAAATTACTTTAAAAGAAATTGTTATTTTTCCCCTATGGTGCAGCTGGTTTACTCCAGTATAACACCAGTTTGCTTTCATAAATATGGCCCAATGGGGGAGATATTTAAAACCCGTTCTTAGTACTTTTTAACCCCATAACGACCCTTGACGGTCATAGTACGTCAAGGGTCAATCTGAGTTAACGACCCATGACGTACTATGACCGTCATGGAATTCCAGACTCCCCCCGTGGCTGCACGCTGTTTGTGGAGTCCGGAACCGGAAGAAGCAATAAAAAAAAAAAATGCTCCGTGGTCCTTAACTGACCACTCCGCACCGACTGGCCGGTCGTTAAGGGGTTAAAGAATTCTTATTAACCCTTTGAGTGCCAGAGAAGTAGGCAACACATTTCTCTGCAATGCACTGCGTACCCCTCTGGCACTCAAAGGGTTAAGTCATGGCAACTGGCAATAAAGTCAGGTCTGATTTATAAATGATTAAGGGCATCGTTATAAGTTTGGTGTTAGTAAGATGATGCTAACACCTGGAATGCTTATGAACAGATTATTACTGATGATAAGATTCTGGCAAAAATTCTGATGCAAAATTGTCACAAATAGCAACATTTCTTTATAAATTTGCTGCTCCACATTTTTACAAATGTTACTACAACTTAAAAAAAACAAAACAAAAAAAACTATGCGGTGTACAATCCTCCTAAACTAGCGTTATTAATTTTACAACTACAGCCATTATAACGCTTCTTTTCGCTTAATCTCCCCCAAAGTTCTCTCTAAGTGGGGAGTGGGCAACCTCTGATACTCCAGCTACTGCCGGACTACAATTCCCATCATGCTCAGGAAGCCAATGGCTTGTATTCGAACAGCACCTGGAGTTCTACATGTTGTCCATACCCCGGTGTAAACTGTTGTATGATTGTTTATGATATAATTTATAAATATACTTTAGTATTACAGCAAAAAATATAAGAAATAATAGTTATGTATAAATGTAACATAAGACATCGGTATGCATAATTTTAGTTATAAAAACAAAGTAATACATTCCATACAGGAAAGTGTTCAGTTTTTCATTTTAGAGACTTCACCCTTATTTTTAAATGTTTCAAAAATAAAATTGCGGGGGCAGAGCTAACCACGGACTAAGATGGCTGCGTTTTCATGAAGCTCTGGATATTGCTGCTAATTCTATTGCTATTTCTTCCTAATTATGGACTCACTGAGATGATACCCCTCTCAGATACCTTCTCTAGCTAACTGGGAACCTTCAGATAACTCTTGACCCGCAACCGGGCCACTGCCCTGGGGTTGCTTTTTTCTACCCCATAATGATCAAAGTGTTATGCTACACGACATGTTGGTTGAGGGCCTTGTCTCTTGGAAGGGAGAGATTACCGCACGCATGCTGGCTTTCAAGGTGGACCTTGTGGATTTCACTGCTGGCCCTATGGATTGCACATCTATGCTGCCACCGTCTTCTATTACCATGTCTCCGCATGCCACTATGGCGGATCTGGTATGCGTTCCAGACCAAGATGTTGGTGAAGAAATGAACTGTGTTGTTATGCAGGAAGGCACTGCAGGTCTGGGGCCTATTGTTGGATGCCGGACCTGCAACGTTGATTTGTGGGATCGCCAGGCGCTAATTGCAGAATTTCGGGGGAAATACACCTTAGCGCTCCTGCCGACGGCTTTGTGGTCGATGCTGCATTTATCTGTGCAGCTAGCTGCTCATTAAATAATTCCGATATCTAAGTCTGGTGCTCTGCTTATCTCCCCTGCCAATGCGCTGCAACATGTCTGGGACTTCTTTCCTTGGGACCCTGGTAATATATTCGCTCCACTTGCTGTTACCCTGGAAGGGTCCATTTCTACTGCATCGTTTGTTCTGGCTTGTTACTGAGCCCCACTCGGACTATGCTCATTTTGGAGACTCATGACTTTATCCTATTGACTGTTCCCCCTATATGTCGCCTTTCAATTGGGGAGTTTCTCACGCATCGCTTGTTGGGACTTTGTTTTCATTTTCCCTCCCTGAGATGCCTGAATACTCGTACGCTTTTTGCAACCGTTTGAGTATCTGTTCGATCCTCTTCCTTGGTCTCAGGGACGGTCGACATAGAATGTTCGCTGCCTATGTTGGAAGGTTATATTGCATATCGAGTGGCTGTGATATGCTTATGTATTTCAAATACCCTCAATGTACTCCATGCTAGTTCTGTAATACTGATAATATATATATATATATATCCTATATAATAATTCGCTAAAACGTGTGTAATGCCGTGACATGTGCAGTAGACACTGCTGCGCATGCTGCAGTCATGCGCAGTAGAGACTGCCCGCGCCGCAGCTGATACAGAGCTGGGCGCTCCGAAGGATCGTCCAGCTCTGTATCAGAAGCGGCGCGGGCAGTCTCTACTGCGCATGACTGCCCCGCCACCGGGTGGCAGTGGCACTGTGGCCCGTGTAACGGACTGTTCAAATATATATATATATATATATGATATTTGTACACTTGCCTGTCGGGATCGGTCCCGGTGACTCTTGGTCCTTGGGGACGTTCTGTTTCTGTTTGTGTCATGTTTCTCCAGCACTGTTTGTCTATACTGTACTGTTGCTTTGTCTTTGCTCGCTAGCTTATCTTCCCTTTATTGTCTATCCTATCTTCCTTTAGGCTAACGACCATGCACTTGGTGCTTTTTGACATATTGGCTACGCAATTTGTCGGCTCTACTTCTGTATTCTCCCTAGCCTTCTCTTCTGCCCTCTTCTGTCGTTATTTCCACTCCCACCTGTTGTTTCACTCTCTTACGCCTTTCTGTCCTTCTTCCAATCTCTCCTTGTGGTTAGACAGCTGATAGTGCCTTTGGCTCCCAGATTGTCACTACTGACTCCTCTCCGTGGCCTGTTAATTTTGCTATCTATGCCCGCTATCTCTCTGCTATTTTTCCTTAGCCCCCCCGCCTCACCTTGTAGATCCTCTGCGTCAGGTGACTACTGCAATTCTAGTGTTGCAGTGGCTTCCATCTAATCTCTAGGTAGATGTTTTCTCCTTTTGCTTTCTACTTATCCTTCTGCCGTTTGCTATATCGTTCCTGTAATCTGTCTTGCTCTATCTTTGTCCTGGTTATGTCCCACATCTGGGACTACATGATGTCTATACAGGCTAATTCAGCTCACATATTACTAGGCCTACTTATACTTATGATATGCCATAGATAATTGACTCTTAGGATCTAATGAGCATTTGGCTCACTCAGACGCATAGTCTGCTAGTTCAGTTTTGCAGATACCCTATACTAGATTTCGCTTTCCTATGTTTGCATATCGTAGTCACTTAAGTATGTTTAGGACGATGGAGTTGCACTTGGAAGCTATAGTCCTGTACTTCTTGCATGCTTCCTTACCATCGGACTCAAGTTTTGATTCAGCTGTGTATCCCATGCTATCATTGCATAGAGTATAATGTGATATCGGTTTGATTTCTGCAATGTGCTAATGCGCTATTGTCCGATTTGTTACGCGAATGATTTTCTGTATAATGTTATTGTATTGCTCTTTATCTTCCAATAAAGCATTTAAAATACAAAAATAATAAAAATAAAATAAATTAAAATTGCAAGAAAAGTTGTATTCTGCTGAAAGGAGAAAGGCAGACATAAAGGGCAATTACAAAAACATTGTCCTGTGCAGTGCATGTGTGTATGGGGAGGGCGGGTGGCTTGCACTGAACAGAAGAGGTACGGCCTATATGGATGTCAAATATACACTACCGTTCAAAAGTTTGGGGACACTTAGAAATGTCCTTGTTTTCCAAAACACGAATTGCAAAATGAATAGGAAATACAGTTAAGATATTGACAAGGTTAGAAATAATGATTTTTAATTTAAATAATAATTGTGTCCTTCAAACTTTGCTTTCGTTGAATAATCCTGCATTTAGAGCAATTACAGCTTTGCAGACCTTAGGCATTCTAGTTGTCAACTTTTTAGCTAATGTGAAGAGAATTCACCTCATGCTGTCTGAAGCACCTCCTACAATCTGTATTGGCTTGATGGGTACTTAGGTACCATACATTCAAGCTGCTCCCATAACAGAAACAAGGAAATTTCTAAGTGACCCCAAACTTTTGAATGGTAGTGTACATAACTAGCTGACACACTCACACGAGCCAACCAATGACCTGATTTTTGCTAACTTTCATTACTGGACCTAGCAACTACTGCTAGTAGCAAGGAAGCTGCAGAAAAGTGCATCTTTGGGCATCTGTCAGGCCAATGCAGTCACCCATATGAATAGCTCCATAAGTTGCAATGCACTCTATTTTTAAGCAACTAGTCATTGAACAGTTGCCTATATGTATGAAACCTAAAGAGTTATTCTCTGAATATATTATATATATTGCACTAAGAATGAACTACTAAGCCAGGATTGTGCAGCCTGTGGCTCATTAGCTGTTTTCGGAATAGAACTGTTACCATCCTCAGCTATCTACTCCAAGAACACATGGTGAGGCCCTGGCTGCCACACCAGAACTAAGCCCTTTGCATTACAGCAGTGTTTCTCAGTGTTTGCCCTGGGGCACACTCACAGGCCAGAGTTTCAATACATCCCTGAGTAATCACTGGTGAGTAATACAGTGGCCTGGCCACTGTGACTGAGTTGCCTGTGCTTAATTGGGGATAGCCTGATAACCTGACCTGTTGGTGTCCCCTTAGGACTGGAGCTGACAACCACTGCAGTAGAGCATACAAACCTACAGCCTATTTCATTAGTACAAAAATCTAAATATATACATCATATGCTTGTGATACAAAGAATCATGCACAAAGACAAACGAGGAACAATGCTGGGGTAAAACACAGGGAACAAATAAAAAACCTATTGATTTTCTTTAACTGTGTATTGAGTTTTTATTTTACCACAGAACAATTCTGTACATGAATAAAGAAAGGAACAGAACAGTTAACAATCCGCAATCTAATGACAGAGATAGGTGACATGTACAGCAGATGAATACTATTGCCAGCCAGTTCGAGAAAGTCTGATGCATCGATGAACTGGTGCTCAACAATGTAGAGTTCTATACCTCATGAATGAGGGGTCAATGGTATGAACAAGTCTGTGAATAGAGATGCGGTTCAGCGTCCAAACAAAACAAGAGGAGAAGGGACAACAGGGCATGAGAGGGGAGAAGAGTACAGGGTGGGGGACAGGAGGTGGTCCCCCCTCATCTCATCTCAAAGTGGGACCAAACGTCTCAGACCCAACCACCACCAGGCACTTGGGCAGTGAGAAAGTTGAGATATACAACTGATGGTACATATTATCTGATAAGGGGTGTGCTGTTAGATCAAGCTAACTCCTCAGGTCCCTGTTGTCCATCCAAGTAGTGTATCTGAATGATAAAAGAAAGGTTTGTTGCTGTGCGTGTGGCAGGGTGTTAAGAATTGGCTCCCATAGTAAAAAAAAATTCTCTCCATCCAGTTCCCTGTTTTGAAGAGCTTTCACCGAATGTAGATTAGCATAATGTAGTAGCTTTTTTGTTAACAATTTAATATGAGGTAAATCCAAACCATTATTATGCGTTTAAGTGCAAGAATGATAATAAAATGAAGTAGCTGGATTTGTAATTTAGCGGTGTGACAATGAAAGTATAGAGAGTCAAAGTAAATGATGCTTCGTGGTTCAATAATATGATGTCGATTTGGGGATATCTAGGAGTCATTTCCTTGCTTCTGAGGAGACTTGGTTATAATCAAAAGGGATAAGTAGATATTTATAGAAATGGGATGTATTTATGCAAGAAGTTGTGGTTTGCTTTATAAGAGGAGTATTAATTACTTG
Source organism: Rhinophrynus dorsalis (assembly GCA_037306005.1). Lineage (NCBI taxonomy): Eukaryota > Metazoa > Chordata > Amphibia > Anura > Rhinophrynidae > Rhinophrynus > Rhinophrynus dorsalis. The sequence goes on from CM074723.1 coordinate 414,616,384, forward strand.
AGGGGTGTATTCTGGGAGGACTATCCCCACTGATTTTAATGGGGCTTTTACCTGTGAAGCCAGAGAAGGCTCCCAATCATTGCACATGATATACAATGAAGAGTTGGAATAATTCTGGAGCAAGCCAACTGCACCATGGGAACAAATACACTTTCTCATTTATTTAACCCCTTAAGGACAGACGGTCATGGGACATTTCCGTCCCATAATGACCGCATAGGTGCACTTGGACGCGCCGGTACACGTGACCTGTCGCGTGTATCGGCGCGTCATTATGGGGCCTGATAGAGATCGCTCCGATCTTGGAGCGGTCAATTTCAGGCCCTATTTTTACTTACAGCGCTCCCGGTAGAGCGCTGTAAGTAAAAAGTATGTGACGTACTATGACCGTCATCGGTCCTTGAGTATTTCAAGGACCGTGACGGTCCTGGTACGTCAAGGGTCCTTAAGGGGTTAAACTAGGTTTTAAACCCCTTGAACATGAGAGGAGTCGCCAATGCATTGACAGCTGCTGACATTTTATTCCAAACTGAAGCAGGAGTGCATGAGCCTACTTAATCATGTAAGGAAAAGATGAATAAGCAATGCACTGCATGTTCCCCTGTCCCTTAAAGGGTTAAGATTACCATGTGCAGTGGGTACAGTTTGTGGCCTGTTGTCCTGAGAGGAACTGTCATATCTGCCACCATGAACATGACATCCAGGACTGAGTGAAGTTATGTCTTGAACAAAATCAGAAGGAAAATTGAATATGGGATATTAGGAAGTCTTACTTCCCCTTTAAATCTCAGTGCTCCTGTTCCAAAAATATTTAGATCGAAATGTTCATATTTGTGTATGCACAGTATTCTTTCACACAAGGGAATAATGTTTTGCATGAGCATATGCACAGCAGATTTTGGGGGGCAAAGCTCATATCTGATAAGGCTTACTTTAGATCAAGTGCACACACACTGACTTGATTGATTAAAAACAATTGTTAAAAAAACACGAAACAAACAAAGAAGGAGGAATCAATTGTTGGTAATGCGAGCGAAGAGCAGACAATTGAACAAGCAATATCAGTCAATATTGATCAAAACAATCGTCGACTGTGCAAGCAAAGCTTGATCATCAAAAAAATCTTAGAAATATTGATGAATGTGTGCACAAAGTATGCCTGATTTAACAAAACATAAATCGATCAAACAAAACATTATATAAAAAGTTAATTATAAAAAATACAATAAATTCCGTAATCAATACTGAATAGACATGATAAAAAGATCTAAGCCAATGGTATGTGAAAAAAACATGACAAGAGATTTACCAAAAACTAAGTCCTAGAAACATGTGCCCAATCGGATACAAAATTTAATATGTATATCGTTGTTTTTTTTTTTTTTTTTTTTTTTTTAAATAAGGAAATGAAATAGCAAGAAACTACTGTTAACCCTTTGAGTGCCAGATGTGTACGGAATGCGTTGCAAAGCAATGCATTCCGTATTCGTTTGGCACTCAAAGGGTTAAAACCACAGTTAAGTTCTCACTCAAGCTGTGATATATAAGTTACGTTTTTCCACTATAACTCCCCAACCCCATATGCTATTTTAGAGTGGAAGTGTTCAGTGTCTTTGCACGTGGGGCATAAAGTTAAGTTGGAAGAACTTAACTTGTATTTCACAGCTTTTATGTATTTAAATTATATCTTAACTGTGGCGTTAATGTTAACATCTTAATGACAGATGACATGCCAGGACCCTCATGGGTGTCTGGGCGCTAAGGTCCTGGCATGTCATGGAAGTTTGCGATTGCAGCATGGCTACACTCCTTGCTGTGATCACAGTTCACTTCTATGGAAAAAAAAGTGTCTTGGTCCTCCAGAGCGTGCCACCCTTAAGGGGTTAACAAAAGCTTTTTTGCCATTGAATATATTTATGGTCTCAATGTTTTTTTACTTTTGTTTCTCTTCATCCTCTTGAACCGACCTGATTTCTCCTTGAATGGATTCGGTGACAGATTACATACAGAGATTATAGGCACAGCCAGAGAAATCAGCACCATCTCAAAGTGGACAGCTCTAGGAGTAGCCAGGGTTGAGACAAAGGTGGTATCTATTAAATGTACAGTACACACGCACACTAGAGAGATGTCCTAAGATGTGATACAGGAGTGATAAAGAAGTGGCAACGTCTCTAGTGTAATAAACTCTTATGTTCCCATGTTATTCTATGGACTCCATCCACTTAGGATGTCTCACGTTGGAGAGTTCTTAGTGCATTGGAACCATACAATAACATAGGAAGAGTTTCTCTCACTGGTGTATAACCACCGGTGTATAACTTAGTGTATAACCCTCCTGGACACTGATGTACTGTAGATAAATTCTGAAGCAAAATAACTACACTATTGAGTCTTTAATCCTCTTTTTCTATCCCTTACTTTTCCCCTCATCCTGTCTTTCACCTAGTTTTTTCTTAGTCTCCCCACCAGTTCCACTTCTCTTCCCCAGCCTCGTTCAACTGTTCACTGGTAGTCACTGTCTGACACATACACTGACATGTCAGCCTTGTTCCACTGTCCACCAGTAGTCAAAGACCCACATATACACTGACATACCCAGCCTTGTTCTACTTTCCACCGGTAGTCACAGACTGACACATGCACTGTATGACATTCCAGCTTTGTTGCACTGTCCCACTGGTAGTCCCAAACCCACACATACAAGGTCTTATATCCCAGTCTTGTTTCTCTGTTCCACTGGTAGTCTCAGACACACACATACAGTCTGACACTGCAGCCTAGTTCCACTGTCCAATGGTAGTCTCAGACTCATACATAAACTATCTGGCATCCCAGCCTTGTTCCACTGGTAACCACCATTCTCTACCTGCCCTATTTCTCCCCCAGTATTTTCCCCTCTTTTCAATGACTCCCCCTGCCCCTCCTCCAGCCTTTCAACACCCCTCTCTCTACCTACTCCAGTCTTTCACCCAATTTTTTCTGCTCCCTCCCTCACTCTTCTGCCCCTTCTAGTTTCCTACTCTTTTAAGCCTCTCTCCCTCCTTCAGCCTTCGTCCCTGTATTTTCTCCTCTCTCCTTTCAACCCTGTGTCTCTCCCTCCTTCAGTCTTTTTCCCCATTTATTCCCTCCTTTCTCTCTCTCCCACAGTACCCCCACCCCCCAGGCTTCCTCCTGGTTGCCTACATGGTAACAAAAAGGCATATTTCCATCAAGTCCAGCCCGTGCCATGTTGATACAGAGGAAGGCAAAAAAACAAACAAAACAAAAATCAAAACCAACAACATTGAAGCCATTTCCAATTAAGTCCCAAATGGGTAAAAAAAAATCCTTCCTGACTTCAAATGGCAGTCAGATAGTCCCCTGGATCAACAACCTATCTTCTTTGAAACCAACTGTCATTATTTTCAGTATTGTTGTGTGTTATATAGGTATCCATTACTTTTTGAAAGCAGTTACAGTATCTGTAAGCACACCATCCAGAGGCAAATAATTCCATCACGTTACTTCCCTTACTGTAAAAAAGTCCCTATCTTTTAGTCAAAAGTACCTTTCCTCTAGTGCAATGTGGTGTAGTCCAATAATACAGAGTGCCAGGATATGATGTCAAATACTGATGTTCTGCATTATTTCACCATTAAGAAGGGGAGGCACAGACCTCTATGGCACTGTTAGGGGAAATATGCATTAAATATCTCATAAACTATTGTTTGAAATACGAATTGGCTACATGACAGTGATTTTGAAAGCTGTCTCAAAATCACCTAAGTTGATATAAGGTGTTAGTTCCACTTTAAAAGCCCCATTTACTAAGAATTTTGAAAAATGTTATTTAAACCCTGTGATCCAGCTACACTATAGGTTCTTGCATTATGTATTGCATGATCAAGACCCAGGGGAGCGATGTAAATTACTCTGCACACTTTATGAACAGATTAATGAACCAAAACTAATGGAATGAGTAGCAGTGGTATAGTGTACTAAACACAAGCACATTGTATGTGTACTGGTATAATGTACTGTATATAAGAACATAGTATTAACATTGCTAAAGTGTACTGTAGAAGTGGCAGATGACATACTAAGGAACAGGACCTGTAATGGGAAGACAGTACACCAAAAATGTAAAAGTTGTAAATATTTATTGATATGCATTAAAACACAAAAACTGCCAATGTCATTTACCCTTTGAATGCCAGTGAGGTATGGGCACTCAAAGGGTTAAAGGTAAGGGTGAAAAATACACATTACTTGTTTCATGTACGCTGGTTTCAGTAAAGTTTTTATAAAGAATATGGGAAATTTCATATGGAAAACAGCACTGAAACCAGTTTTTCTATATAATTTATTTTCTAACAATTTGCAAAAAAAAAATATATAGCTATTTGGAAATAAGTGTGTAAAAATAGCCAAAATGTTTATGTTTTTACACCCTTTAGTAAATCCTAGAAATAGGGCAATATTTTCAAAAGAAAACTGGAGTAATTCTGGTTCAAACCAACTTCACCATGGGGGAGAAATATACAATTGCATTTATTTAACCCTTTAAGTACTAAAGGGATGAGCAACAAATTGCTTAGCAATGATTAGGGTACCACTCTGGCATTCAAACGGTTTAGATTGGGCTTTAACCCCTGAATGCTAGAGATGTATTTAACCCCTTGAATGGCTATATTCAAAAGGATAAAAACCCTATTTAAATCAATGGGAATCTGTACTTGCCCCCTATGGCACATTTGGTTTGACACAGAATTAATCCAGTTTTTTTTTTGGCTGTAAGTCATGCATTACTTCTTATAGTAAGCTTTTTGTATAAATAACATTATGCACAATATACAATGCAGGAGCAGTGGTGTAAGCACACAAGGCAGCTGTACACAGATATGTTCAGTGGCACAGTACACACACTCAGCCATATATATTAACTAGTATCAAAGCCCGTATACACGGGCTAAAGTGCACCCGGCTGCTGCCCCGGAGCAGAGACAGGCGGTGAGCCGTCCGGAGCTCCCCGCTCCGGATCAGCGCGTTCGGCGAGTCTCTCGCCGAACGCGCTGATCCTCAACGGGGAGCTCCAGACGGCTCGCAGCGAAGCGCTGTGTGTGCGAAACCACACATGCACAGTCTCTACTGCACATGTGCGGTTATGCTCACAGGGTGCGACGCAATCTATCACTTTATGTTACAGGATTAACTCCTTGAAGACAAGTGGGGTGTGCAATGCATTGCAAAGCAGGGGGTTACACTTCAAGCGATTTTGCGTCAAAGCAGTTTCACCATAGGGAATTAATAAAAATCACCAAACTTTTCAAGGATTTAAATTGGGCTTTGTTTTAACCCAATGAGTGCCAGAGGTATACGTGACACATTGGTGAGCAATACCTTGTGTACCTCTGTGGCACCCAAAGGGTTAAACCCTTGAATGCTTCAAAAGATCTTGGCTATCTCTGAGACATTCTAGGGGAAGCAACACCTCCTGCTTGCCTACTATGGTGGGAAAATCCTAATGGCCCTTATGATTTTTCCCATGTTCAAGTGAGAACATCTTCATTCAGTCCTAGATTTCATCTCCATGAAGGCAGACATGACAGTTGCTGTCAATGTATGAGCCTACTTAAAGGGATAGTAATACTTCGTTTTAACTTTATTTTATTTTGTAGGTATTAAAAAAACATGAAGAATGATATAAGTCTTATCTCTCAAACCTTTATGGTTTAAGAGATATTCACAAACAAAGTATCCCCCCCCCGTTCAACCAGCTCAGAAGGGAGGTGCTCAGGTAGACTGCAGAGAGGGACAATCTTCAGTTAAGATAAGGGAAAAAGCTGAAAAACTTGTCAAGGGGGGAAGGGCTTTCATTGTTTTCATATAAAGAAAATTGTCCCCTTCTGTTATCTGTCTGGTCATACAACCAGATTCACATCTGAGAAGAGATGGCTTACACTAGGTAAAATGGGCGGGAGGGGGAAACTTTGCTTGTGAATATCTCATAAACCATAAAGGTTTGAGAGATAAGACTTAGATCATTCTTCATGTTTTTTTAACCCCTTAGTGACGGCCGCGTACAGACGCGGCCGTCACTTAACGCCCGTCTAACTTTTTTTTTTTTTTCCATTAGAATCCGGAGTCCCCGAACGGCATGCAGCCGCGCGGGGATCCGGATTTCCTGGACGTACATGTACGTCCTCTGTCACTAAGTGACAGCCACAGAGGACGTACATGTACGTCCTTTGTCGCGAAGGGGTTAATGCCTACAAAATAAAATAAAGTTAAAAGGAAGTATTACTATCCCTTTAACCCTTTGAATGCCCGAGGAGTATGCAGCTCATTGCTCTACGTACCCCTCTGGCACTCCAAAGAGTTAAACACTTGAATGGAATTTACTGCATACCACACTGGTCCCCAAAGAGTTAAGATTACTGTGAGCATAATTTGTATCCTGTGGTTCTTCTAGTAACTGTGTTATATACACCTCCATAAACACCACAATCAGAAATTATTGATACCTCTTGAAAAAAGGCACAAGGCTATATTTCATTAAGCCCAATAGGATTACCTGACAATATTCTTAGGTAAGTTTAGTGTGGGGGTAATATTAGTAGGCATTACTTCCCCTTTAATGGTTTTAATCAATGGGAATGTTTACTTGCATTCCATAGTGCAATTGGTTTTCCTATTAATTGCTCCATTTGTCCTTACACACGATGTGCCCTATTGTATATACCGTCCTGCTTTCAGTTTGAATACAGTTATAAACTCATCACGTACACACAGCTCCTCCCACTCAAAGACCTGACTTTAACATCACTGCCTCAGCCAACCGGAGCATCGCGGATAAGACGGGCTGCCCGTTACGTCAGATAGGCAGACATCGCTCCAGCTGCCTCTGGCCAATCAGAGCGTGGTATCGCTGAACAGCACACACCTGCCGGGACTCAGGCTGAAGGGGAAAGCGCCGCCCCTTCTACAGAGATCTCTCCGCCCCTTACACGGGGTGGACAACTCTTATACAGATTATCCCTCCGTTACGTATACTACACGAGAACCTTGAGTTCTTTATTGGCCCGGAGCGGTCCGATTCTCAGGTAAGAAAAGGCTAGAGACGGCCAGGATAACTTCGGGTACCGGTACCACATGAACATGGTTCTTGCTGTCAGGCCCTGTCAGTTTCTGTGTGACAGTAGCTCCGCCTCCGGCTCCTCCTCACCACGCCCCTTTCTGTCTGTCTCCAAAAGCCAAGTGCATGCAAATCACGCCTCTACTCACAGCACAGATCGCAGGGAGCCGGGCACCATCCCCAGGATACCTACCTACAGGTAATACACACAGACTAGCCAGCTGCCAACATTTATGTATGTGTGTATGTATGTATATATATGCTGGGATGGGCAATGCGTGGCTCTCCAGCTGCTGTTTGACAACAGTACCCATCATCCTTATCCGAGTGAGGATGATGGAGGATGTAGTCCAACACCAACTGAAGGACCATAGTTGTCCATCACTGTCCCTTTACAGCTACTACTGTTGATATTGACCACTTTGTAGTAAGAATGCATACCTCCCAAGTGTCCCTCTTTGAGATTGAAATTCCTCTGTCCCTCTTTTCCACCCTTTTATCCTTCTTTACTGGAGGGAATAAGTAGTGTGTATCACATTGCTCCACAACAATTAAACTAACATAAATGTGTAGTTAATCTTCAATATATGTGTTTCTAAATTAGTCTGTGTACATAAAATAATTTAGTCTTGCTGTAAATAAATTATTAAGTGACACAAGAGATGTCAATAGGTCTTGAAATAACCTAAAAATTATCGGTCATACTCTGTCCACCAGTCACACCCCCATTAACACCACCTAAAACAAAAGTGTCCCTCTTTGCCCATTGGAAATGTTGGGAGATATGTGAATGCATGGAGGAGCGTTAGACTGCAGATCAGTGGTATAATGTTATAGTCACCCAGGGGACATCAGTACTGATATCTGCACCATGTTGCCTGTATCAAATTTAACATTGGGGTCTGATAGGTTTGTTCACATTTTCGCTTAACGTTAACACATCCCACTTCATGCATGATGCTATTGCCAGTGAATATTTTAAAGCAAAAGGAATCATCCTTTCCTTAACCCCTTGTGGACAAAAGGGGTGCAAAACCGTTGGGGGGCATTGTGTGATCAAAGGCCTGTTGAGATCTTTGTGGCTGCTAGCCGATAATGACAGGTGTTGCACCCTTTTCTGTGGAATGTATGTGGTGTCTGCAGGTGAGTTTACAGGGGATTTTGTATTTACCTGTAACATGGACCATGAACTCACAGAGTCTGTGAAAAGCCTCCCTACAGTGCAAGTGTTATTCATATGACCCTAGCAATATATCTGCTGCACAATGCACTGCACATCTTTGTCGTCCTCAAGGGGTTAAGGGTATCTGTGCTCTAAGACAGTATCAATTACATTGTATTGGAAACCACCCTGGTATCCAAACAGATAAATGTACACAATATGTATGTGCCTCATACATCATGCATTTATGTAGACTAACGTGACCAAATCTCGCTTTAATTCAGTATGCCTATGAAAATATAATTCTGCTTGTTGGCACAGGAATCATTAGACCCCTGCAGCATGCAGTTTGTCATAAGTGTCTTGCATTAAATGGAATGTTTTTTCTCATTTATGTATAAAAACAGACTATTGTAATACTGTATTCATGTGTATGTGTTACTAGTTCTGAATATATATGTAAATGCTGTTAGATGATGGAAATGTGTAGGTTAACGAATTGGGCCATTCCCTGTATTTCCCGTCTACATTCAGGGTTTTCATGGAGTGATAAGATGTTAAACACCTTGGGTCTAGGTGGAAATGAAGTATCAGCAACCCTCCTAACCCTTTAGATGCTAGAAAGGTCTTCATCTGATTGCAAAACAATGCGTTGAAGACCTCGCTAGCATTAAAGGGGTTAAAATACTTTCTAGTATAAAGAAATGAAACTATTCATCCAAAATTTCATTCTGTTTATATGATAACACAATGAGACTGATGTACTAAGGACTGTAGCAAATCAGCAGCACCAAAGAGATAAGTAACATTTCACAGACTCCCATTGATTTAAATGTGGTGTTTAACCTTTTGAATGCTAAACACTCTGTTAACTCCCATAATTTTCAATAGCTGGAGGGTCAAAGGTTGAAACCCCTGTTCTTACCCATTGAGCGCAGTTACCCCTACTTATGTACATGTTATTATCCCACCAGGTAATCATGCTGATGAGTCTGTGGAAGGCAGGGGGCACCCTGCTGGAGGAGGCTGTTGGGGGTAGCCTGGCATCTCGGGTGCTGATTCCTTGCACCTTTCTCCTAAGTCTGGCATACCTGACGAAGTTGGCTTTCAAACATTTACAGGCGGATGTCACGGAGAACAAGGTGAATATATTATGTGTCTCAGGCATTCATATAACCTGACCTGGCCAAATCCTTTCATCTCAGCATTGTCTTATTCATAAATCTGCACAAACCATTATAACTGAAGCAAAATGCATCACATTAACTCTCTGAGTGCAAATGCTTTGGATACCTCTCTGACGCCCAAAGGGTTAAGCTTATTATTTGTGATACTTTCCCTTTAAAGTGGCACTTTCACCTTAATTCAAGTTTGCATATTTGAAAACTGCATTAAAACTGTCTATATATCATGTTAGCTGAAAGTCCAGCAGATGTATAGTTCAGGAGGTATTCACACACTTATTTCTGGACAAAGTGACACTAAACACTTCCTGGTACTGCACAGAGCTGTATTAGCATATGAGACCTCATGGAAACCTCTATTAACATATGACACCTAGCTGAAAAGGCTTCATTAGCATATGCAACATAAGTGATTTGCTTATTTATCATATGAAAACATCACTAATGCCACACTGTGCCACAATTGGCATACATTAGCATATGAAAGAAGTGTTAATATCTCCTGAACTGTACATTTTCAGGTCTGTTGGTTAACATGACATATAGACAGTTTTTAATGCAGTTTTCAAATATGCAAACTTGAATTAAGGTGATAGATCCACTTTAAGCTAATATGCTGTATTACTCATTGGGAGCAATAAAAATGGCAAATTAAATGACAACTAACTCTTTCTAATAATAATCCCCCACTTATCTTACTTTGACCAGAAAATTCTCATGGACTCTATGAATTTTGCCCTTGTGCCCGAAGATATAATATCTTGAGTCTGTCCTAAATGTCATGTCCATACAGGATTTTTTTAAACTGAAGCTGCTGGAAAACACAAGCCTATTTAAAGTGGATCTGTCACATTGATTCCAGTTTTCATGTTTTAAAACTTCATTAAAGGGATAGTAATGTCCCACAAAAAACTATTTTTCAAATTGTAGTCCTTAAAGGAGCAGCAAACTTTTTTTTATGAAAACACATATTTTATAGAGCATTTCTTGTTGAATAAAACAAGGGTACTCCCATCACTGTCAGATGTTTAATTCAAAATTTATAGCAGTTTAAATAATCAGGAAGTGAATTTACTGTGTTTACTTCCTGATAGTTCTAACTGACAGGAAGTAACTGGCAGTTTCTATCACATTCTATGGAGAGCTGTATGTCTCTGACTTTTCTGACTTTCCTCTCCATTAGAATCTAACAGGAAATCTAATTAGAATTTGACCACTAGAGGTCACTGCTAATGTAAAAAAACATGGGTTTAAACTGTAATAACTCTGGAAATATAAATCTCTCAGCAGTGGGAGTACCCTTATTTTACTCAGTAGGAAAATCCCTACAATGTATATTTTTTCATAAAAAAAGTTTACTGCTCCTTTAAAAAGTTGAGCACAGCACAAAAAACGTTATCTCTCAAACCGCTATGGTTTGAGAGATACATGCATTTAACGTTTGTGATTTCCTGCTGTCAGCAGGAGATCCGTGTCGGCTGATACGGAGGCGCTGCAGCAGAGCCGCAGTCGCGTTATTTACAATTAATTACTTCATTTGAATGGTCTAAAAAGTGTGCTTAGTTTGCAACACACTTTTTAAACCATTCCAATGAAGTAATTCATTGTAAATAACACGACTGCGGCTCTGCTACAGAGCTGACAGCTTTACAGCTGACAGCAGGAAATCATGAACTTTAAATGCATGTATCTCTCAAACCATAGCGATTTTAGAGATACGTTATTTATGCTGTGCTCAACATTTTAGGGACAATAAATTGAAGAATATTTTTGTGGGACATTACTATCCCTTTAAGAACTGCACCAGAATTCCTCCACTTCCTCCAATTCCTAGTCAAAAGACCAGCAAATGGTACAGTTAAGGAGATAATCATGCTTAGTACTGTATGCTAATTGCAGTACCAGTGATATTTCCTATGCAAATGCAGCCTTTTCATTGAAGTTTCTTATGCTAATGAAGGCGTTACGTGAAATTCCATATGCTAATTAAGCATTGTGTCCCACCAGAAGAATTTCACCTTTATTCTCCCCAGAAATAATGTGTGAATGTTTCCTAAACTATACATCCACTGGACTTTTGGTTAACCTGACATCTAGCCAGTTTTGAATGAAGTTTTCAAACATGTGTAAACAAATTCAAAGTAAAAGGTCCACTTTGCAGTGAGCAGTCTGAGGTCCTGTGGGTCCTGCTAGCAACTGTCATGTCCGCCTCCATTGACATGATATCCAGGGCTGACTGAAGATAGAAACATAGAATTTGACGGCAGATAAGAACCATTCGGCCCATCTAGTCTGCCCGTTTTCCTCCTGTAAAAACCTCAGACCTTTTTTGGTCCTTAGTCTTTTCATATGTTAAGGACAGCCTTATGCTTATCCCATGCATGCTTAAATTCTGTCACTGTATTAACTTCTACCACTTCCGCTGGGAGGCTGTTCCACTTATCTACTACTCTCTCAGTGAGGGTAGTAGATAAGTGCATGTTATCTTTTTGAACCATGGCACAAGACAAAAAACGTTCATAGGGTCCATTAGGATTTTCTGGCCTTAGGGTTGTATAGTATGGTAAGGTGAGGTTAGTATTAGGAGGTGTTGGTTCTCCTTTAAACCATCGCTCAGTTATTCTGGTTTTAAACATTGCATAGGACGTTTTCTGCTTAATGAAACAAAGGTACTCCTACTGCTGGGAGAGTTTCCATTCAAGCATTATGTTATTTATTCTTTTTTTTTTTTTTTTTTTTTTTTTTTTAATTAAACCGTTAACAAAGCCAAGTGGTGTCGAAAAGGCCAATTTTTTTTCTATGCGATAGCTCAAGTCATAGACTACAGCTCTCCATAGTAAGTCACAGGAACAACACCCCCTGTTGACAACCAAGGGCAATTGCAGTTTAGTATAATAACCTTGGAAACAAAACATTTCCAGCAGTTGGAGGACCCATGTTTTTTTCCAGGAGGAAAAGTCCTTTAACCCCTTAAGGACTACGTGACGTACTATGACTGTCACGGTCCTTAAATACTTATAGACCGATGACGGTCATAGTACTTCATGTAGTTTTTACTTACAGCGCTCCTGGTAAAAACGGGGCCTAAAATTTATGGCTCCAAGACTGGAACGATTTCTTTTAGGCCCCAAAGCAGCGTGCTGATACACACAACAGGTCACATGTACAGGCACGTCGGTAAAGATCAAAGTGGTCCTTATGGGATGGAAATGTCCCAGGACCACTGGTCGTTAAGGGGTTAACTTTTTTCTTTCTCTAAAAACCTAAGTTTGAGGCAATGTTTTCCTCTCTGATTGCAAGTGACAGTAGAAACTATCTGAAACTGGGATTGTCTGCATTAGAGCAGAGATGTCTAATGGAGTGATATGATGTACTATTCACTAATTTACTCAAGGGAAAAAAATATGAAGAACTATCTGGGGAGATATTTACTCAGAGCGCTGAGCAAAAACAAGAGGTTTTTCACTAAGAAACTATTTACTCAAACAAAGGGATTTTTCAGAAATGGCGGTAAGGTCATGGAATTCTTTGCTTCTGGAGGCTGTGTTTGCAGATATTGTAGAAAGTTTCAAAAACTATTGGATACCTTTCTATCTCCAAATGATATCCTGAATTATGTTAGTTCTTGGTTTCAGTGCAGATGGGATGTTGATCAGGGAAGAAATATGACTGTTTTTTGAACCAGGACGGTATTTTTACTCACTTGGCCATACATGGAAATTGAGTCAGTAGTTTTTTTCTTGTGTGTTTTTTTTTCTTTTGTCTTCCTCTGGATCAGCAGACGTGTTGTTGCAAAGACTGTACTTTATAGACACACACATTTTTTCATCTTCATCAATTACGTTACTATGTAAATATATTGAGTATACTTCCTTCCGCCATATTGTAAAATATGATAGGCTGAATATGATTATAAGCAACTTTATGAGATCTTTCAAGAATATATTTGTACTTGGAAAACATTCAGTTGGCAGGAAATGGTCATTATCTCCTCCCTGCAGTAAATACAGTGTTAAATCCCCAATCCCTTGGAGTTATAGCACTTCTCTTCTGTAGCCCATCGTGCCAGAGCCTGGAAATCACACTGTGCTATACTGGACTTGCAGTGGGCTATTATGTACTTATTCATGATGAGGTATGTAGGCTTCTTCAAAACAGACAGTGGCCATTTTATAAGATACTGCGACCTAATAGCAGGTTTAGAGTCTACTGGTGCTTACAACAGTCTCCAGTTTATAGTGCACAGACTCCAAGAGTTACTTGAAGGGTTCCTCAGGAATTATAACATAAGAGCGGACAAAGCAAACATCATGTAACAGAACTCTCAGAAAAGGGGAAAAAGAGAGAGCGGATGAGTGATGGGGGAAGATTTCACCTAATACTCTTCTTCTAGGGTTTCACCCAACACGTACTCGCAGTTCATAATGCAGTCCATTGGATGAGCCATGCTATTGGCAAGCATCAGTTTATAAATGGCGGTACCAGTACTTTATTTCTGGCTGATCACAATCCCTAACCACTTGGTTTATGTAATGTCCCATCTATGCAGATATTCTGGCTGTCAGTGAAGTGCAGAGTGACGTATCAGTATCCCGGGGCAAACCCCCCCACTGCAGGCCAGATGTTGTATTGTTGGGGTATGGTAGCCATTCTGTAGGGTCCTTGGGTAGAGGTTATAGTACCCCTTGATACTTTCTATAGCACCCCTCAATGCTGGGTCAGAGAGTCAGCAGGGATCTCATGAGGGAGCTGGCACTCGATACCTTAGTCTGTGAAGGAAGACACCAGAACAGGTTGAAACAAGGGTTAAGGTCCAATAGGGATTCCTCCATAGTTGCCCACTTGGGTGGCTTGGGGAGGACAAACTGCTCATCGGAGCTGCCTATAGTATAGTTTCTGATTAGGAAGTGAGAGGCTACCTGCCTAATTTACTTGGGGAAATAGGTGCTTGGTGGATTTTTGCTGTGTGGCTGCCCTAACATCGTGTATCAAATAACAATGGAAATCCTGATGCATGCATTGAGGAATATCCACCGGAAGTAAATAAATTGATAGAGGAGCTTAGTAAGAAGTACAGATGTGAACATGGTTAGTCCTTCTAGAAATGATGTGCCTCAAAATGCTTAGGAGCTGTTACGATGTGGGGAAGTGAACCTGGTGCATGGTACTTTAATTCCTTGGTATTTAAGCTAGATCACTTGTATTGAAAACGGCAGGTCTGCTGCAGGTGCTGGAGTGTTTAGTGTGTGAGGCTGGTGTTCAGTGCATCTGATGCTTGTTAACCTGGAGTCCTGAGTTAGAATGGAAATTGTCCAGGATAGATAAACGTTTGGATCAGTCAGGGAGGGTTTAAAGTCGAGAATGGTCTCCAACGCACCACTTTGCAATGTGTTGGTGACCTCTCTTACATCTGAGGAGTTAAAATAAATATACATCAGTGAGAATTTTGTGAATATTTGTTTTTCCCCTATGGTGCAGCTGGTTTTCTCCAAAACTGCTACTCTTTATCGATAAGGCCGTCAGTGTATGTACTGGTTGGGATGACTAACACACTGACCTCCGCATCCCATACAGCTTCCCAGTCATCAGGATGTAGATTGTACAGTGAAGAGCTCCTGGTAAGGTGCTGGGATAGCTGGTGTCTCCGGCTGTTCTGATGTTTGGGGTAACTTTTCACCCTTCAAGTGCCAGAGGGGTATGTAATGCATTGTGTACCCGTTTGGAACTCAGATGGTTAAATAATTACCATAGTTGCTGCATTGCCTTCAGTGAGTTCTGTATGTCGGAGAGCCATGTGCAGTCCTTGGAATTTGCTCCAGGTATTATTCCTCTGATAATCCCCAGTTACTTATCTGTATACAGTACAGTGCAATCACTGGCCTTGCTCTTTGCAATATATCTAGCATTATTCACTATTTCCCAGAAGCCATCAGTAGTGTCAGTGATTTGGATGTCAAACCAGACATGAATTATTTACTGCTCTTATTTTTGCACAGTATTTTCTTTAGGTTTATAATGGTGGCTGTCTTGAGTGGACATGTGGCCTTTTCACATATAGGGCCTAATTCAACATGTTAAGTAGGTGCAATTCTGGAGCAAACCAATGAGAATTCCTGTTGATTTAAATGGAGCTTTTAATTCATTGAATGCTAGAATTTGGTTGGAGGCCTAGCATGCATTCTAGGGGTTAAAAGCTCCTTTTTAGAATAATGGGGGTTTGTGAAATTGTCATAGAGGAGAAATGATGCAGCTGGTTTGCTCCAGAACTGAACCTATTTAGCTTGACCAATAAAGCTTTTGGTTTTGAAGCCATTTCATTCTTGTTTTGTGCACCAATAATGTACATGTATTACTATTTACCCTTTGAGTACCAGAGTGGAGTGAAACACATTACTTCACAGTGTTGCACATTCAGAGGGTCAGTACACCTGTTATTTGGGTAAAAGGGTTTTTTCTGTAGATGTTTCCAGCCATGTATTTGTCTAGAATAGTGACACACAGCTTTAATGTGTTCTAGGGCTGCATTTGGGAGGCTAAAGAGGTGCAGTTCTGAGGTAAACCAACTACACCATATGGGACAAATAAACATTCCCCAAATTTCTACTGATTTTAAATATGGCTTTTAACCCCTTGAATGCAACAGAGGACTCCAACACACTGTGAAGCCTTATTTAAATCAGTGGTGCACCTCCTCAGCTCCCTGAATGCAGCCCTTCGTGTTCCCTGTACCTGCGGGTCTCTGTGGAGTTGTTTTTCACCTGTAATCTGTGTGGAACTCTAAAAATCAAACCCTTTAACCCCTTGTATTGTGGCGACCTCTCTGACATCAGAGTTATTAACACAGTATCCATATGAAATGTACTGGAATATTAATATGTACGGGTATAGTTTCTATTTAACACTAAATGATTATTGTAGCACCTCATGTAACATTACCAGGAGGCCACAGACCCACATACAGTGGACATAAAAAGTCTACACACCCCTGTTAAAATGCCAGGTTCTTGTAATGTTAAAGAATGAGACAAAGATAAATCATGTCAGAACTTTTTCCACCTTTAATGTGACCTATAACGTGAACAATTCAATTGCAAAAACAAACTGAAATCGTTGGGGGGGAAATAAAAAAACTCACAATAACCTGGTTGCATAGGTGTGCACACCCTTAAACTAATACTGTGTTGAAGCACCTTTTGATTTTATTACAGCAATCAGTCTTTTTGGGTTGGAGTTTATTAGAATGGCACATCTTGACGTGGCAATATTTGCCCACTCTTCTATGCAAAAGCGCTCCAAATCTGTCAGATTGCGAGGACATCTCCTGTGCACAGCCCTCTTCAGATCACCCCCAGATGTTCAATTGGATTCAGGTCTGGGCTCTGGCTGGGCCATTCCAAAATGTTAATCTTCTTTGTGAAGCCATGCTTTTGTGGATTTGGATGTGTGCTTTGGGTCGTTGTCGTGCTGAAAGGTGAACTTCATCTTCAGCTTTCTAACGGATGCCTGAAGGTTTTGTGCCAAAACTGCCTGGTATTTGGAACTGTTCATAATTCCCTCCACCCTGACTAAGGCCCAGGTTCCAGCTGAGGAAAAACAGCCCCAAAGCATGATGCTACCACCACCATGCTTCACTGTGGGTTTGGGGTTCTGTGGGTGATGTGCAGTGTTGTTTTTGCTCCAAACATACCTTTTGGAATTATGGCCAAAAAGTTCAACCTTGGTTTCGTCAGACCATAACACATTTTCCCACGTGCTTTTGGGGGACATGATGTTTGTTACTGCAAACTTCAGCCAGGCTTGGATGTTTTTCTTTGTAAGAAAAGGCTTCCGTCTTACCACCCTACCCCATAGCCCATTCATATGAAGAATACAGAAGATTGTTGTCACATGTAGCACACAGCCAGTACTTGCCGTTCCTTTAATGTTGCAGTAGGCCTCTTGGAAGCCTCCCTGATCAGTTTTCTTCTCGTCTTCTCATCAATTTGGAGGGACGTCCAGTTCTTGGTAATGTACCTGTTGTGCCATATTTTCTCCACTTGATGATGACTGTCTTCACTGTATTCCATGGTATATCGAATGCTTTGGAAATTCTTTTGTACCCTTCTCCTGACTGATATCTTTAAACAGTGAGATCCCTCTGATGCTTTGGAAGCTCTCTGTGGACCATGGCTTTTGCTCTGAGATGCAACTAAGCAAATGTCAGGAAAATCCTACTAGAACAGCTCAATTTTATTTGTGATTAATCGGAGTCACTTTATCCCCTTAAGGACCGGCTGCACACGCACGGTGCGGTCACTTAAGGACCAGGGACCTTTTTTTTTTCTTTTTTTTTTTCCCTCCGGAATCTAATTCCAGGCTCCCAGAACGGCGTGCAGTCACGCGGGGAGCCCGGAATTCCATGACAATGCAGGACCATCATAGGTCCTTAAGGGTATAACAACCCATGACGATCCAGGACCGTCATGGGTCCTTAAGGGTTTAAATGATGGCAGGTGTGTAATGAGTTCTATTTAACATGAGATTGAATGTGATTGGTTCATTCTGAACACAGCCACATCCCCAGTTATCAGAGGCTGTGCACACCTATGCAACCAGGTTATTGTGAGTTTTTTATGTTTTATTTTTCACCCTCAACAATTTCAGTTTGTTTTGCAACTGAGTTGTTCATGTTATAGGTCACATTAAAGGTGGAAAAAGTTCTGACATGATTTATCTTTGCCTCATTCTTTAACATCACAAGAACCTGGCATTTTAAAACGTGTGCGTAGACTTTTTATATCCACTGTATACACTGTCTGCCATCCCAGCCTTTTTCAGTAGTCCACTATTAATAAAGTCGCTTTGTGGAACCTCTTTCCTATATCAGGATGCCCTGGGCTTCCATAGAACAGTTTGAGAACCACTTAACTGTACATACATATCTTATTGCAAACAAAGCAATGATCTGTCTGTGTGTCCAATAAACACCTCAGCTATTTCCCCTCTTTCTCTGCAGAATGCTCCTCCCTACATCTCTTCCGCTATACCTTTCCTGGGACACGCAGTATCGTTTGGAAAAAGCCCAATTGAGTTTCTGGAAAAAGCCTATGAAAAGGTAAGTGGGACATAGAGGTATTCATATTCTGAGAGGCATCCTAACTCTGCCAATGTTTTATTTTGGTGTTCTTATCCACTATGCCATTAACCCTTTGAGTGCCAGAGGGGTACACAACGGATTGGGGGCCAATGCATTGCATGCCCATCTGGCACTCAGAGTTAAAGGGTTAAGTCTGCATTAGTTAAAATAAAGTGTGACACTTCTTAAATTATTTCCTTAGTTTTATATCTAACACCTTGAATGCTAGAGAACTCAACACAATGCAGACTAATGCATCACACTGGGTTGTATGGCTATTCCTGCTGAGTCAGACAAGGGTCTCTCTCGCTTCTGGGAGATGCTTTATTCAAAAGTTATCCCAGTTAAACATTATAATAATGTACTCTATGTGACAACTCGAGACACTGATGTCTCCCTGTAGTAAGTGTTAGGATCAGCACCACCTGGTTAACAGAAAAAAACATTGCAGATTCTTAAAAAAAAAAAAAAAAAAATGGAGCTGTGAAAAACCTCCCAGCATTGCAAGCACCTTTGTTTTACATGACAAGCAAAAAACCCTAAAAAAATAAAAGATTATTCCTCCTTAAAGTGTACATGTGTGAATGTATGATTGAGGCCATTTTTGTCTCTCAGTGCTGAGGCTGTATCTGCTGCCTACTTGTATTGGGGATATGGCTAAAGACAATAGTGAAGGAATTCTGGGGCAGGTAACTGTTAATGGAACACTACATTGATTGACATGGAGGTTTAACTCCATGAATACCAGAGAGGTATAGGATTTGTTTTTGTCCCCAAAGTTGCAGTTGCTTCGCCCTAGAGTTGTTTCACTTTTCTTTGTGAATAGAGCTCCTATGAATGTTATACAGTGCGATGTCTCAGAATTACTCAAATATTTATTTTTACATGCCTGTGTTTCTGTCCCTTTTGTAATCTAAATTTATATAATGTTTTCTTTTGCAGTACGGACCGGTATTCAGTTTTACTATGGTGGGTAAAACCTTCACCTATCTGGTAGGCAGTGATGCAGCTGCTTTGCTCTTTAATAGTAAAAACGAGGACCTGAATGCGGAGGATGTGTACTCTAGGCTGACCACGCCTGTCTTCGGCAAGGGAGTTGCTTATGATGTGCCCAACCCGGTAAGAATCAGAAACACAATGATGGTATCCTTATCTCTGTGTGAGTTCCACGGGTGGGAAATAATGGGCTTACAGCTGTTGTTGGACTACAACTCCCATCATGCTTGGTCAGCTGATGATGACTGGAGTAATTATGCAATAATGAGAAAAAGAAAGAAGCAATGTCATGATTCTGAAATCTGAGGATGGGGAGAATTGTAGTCCAACAACTGGAAAAAGAAGCAAACTCAAGGCACTGAGCAGAGCAGTGCATTGTACCCTCTTCTGGCGTTGCAATGCGTTGGATACCTCTCTGGCGCTCAAAGGGTTAAGCTTTGTTTTTTCATAAACTCCCTGTTCTCTGATTAGAATAGTTTCTCACATCAGCTTGACTCTAGGGACTGTATTCAATAAGAGGTGCAATTCTGGGGGATACATGGGGCAAATGATGAGTCCAAAATGATTTAGCTTTTAACCCATTAAATGTCTGAGCTTTTAAGGTGCAATGAATCCTATTTAAATAAGTGGTAAATTTGGAAATGTATGTGCCCACTATGGTGCGAGTTTAGCTACATGTACAGGGCATCTTGTACTGACTGGATATGTTCTATTGAACAAAAGTAAAATGGCAAACTTAATAGGGGCTATTAGGATTTTACGGCTGTAGTGAGGAACGGGGGGATGGGTTATTATTAGGAGCTGTTCGCTTGCCTTTAAAAATGTGAATTTCCCAAATAGGATTTCACCAATGAGAAGACATATCTGCACTCTTTGCATTTTATGTGTTTTACAATTGAATTTTTATGTTTTTCCAGATTTTCTTGGAACAGAAGAAAATGTTGAAAACGGGGTTGAACATCGCTCATTTTAAATCGCATGTGAAAATGATTGAGGAGGAGACTAAGGAATACTTTAAGCGCTGGGGGGACAGTGGAGTAGGAAGTAAGCACTAGGAAATGGACAGGACATGAATATAGTGCACCCACCACTAGGAGTACAGATTTCTCACCTAGTGCATCTATCCCGTTCCCACGTTCTGCTGGAGCGGAGCTTCTAACTAGCCATGTCTGAAAGTCCCTGTAACTCTGAACACCAAAGGAACCTCCCATTTATTTTATCGGTTATGTATTAAAATTGAACGAACATTTTAATCTTTGTAGTTGACAAATGGAATTTTTAGTAGTTTCATTCTTTTAACACCTTAATGACCGACGAAGTGCCAGAACCGTCATGGCTGTCCTGGCATTAAGGACAGGTGACGGCCCTGGCACGTCATGGAAGTTAGTGATCTCAGCATGGAGTGTTCGCAGATCACTTCTATGAAAAAAAAAAAGTGCCTTGGTACTACAGAGCGCCCCATCCCCAGACCGCTCGGTCCTTTAAGGGGTTAATGTACTTTAGGGTGTTTTAAAGGAGCAGCTGTCATGTCAATAGAAGTGGAGAGCTTATCTTTGGCCTGAAAAATGGCAACTGCAGCTATACAAGATCAGGGCTGTCCAATTTCAGTCCTAAAGGGCCACCAACAGCCAGGAAGTAAGGATTTCCCTGATTAATCCCAGGTGAGTCAGTCACAATGAATGATCCACTAACTATCTCACCTGTGCTTAATCAGGGAAATCTTACACCCTGGCCTCTTGGTGGTCCTTGATGTCTGAACTTGGACAGCCCTGATCTAAATGATTGTGTGAGAGTAACTGAACGGCAAGACATAACCCATTGAGTGCCAGAGAGTATTCCAGCGCACGTCTACGCATGAGTTAAATGTCTTGCAGTTCAGTCCACATGGACTGCAAGTGGTGGTGAGCTTTCAAACCTGACCTTATCAAGCTATGAGAATTACATGTATAGCAAATAAAGCCAGTTGCTTAAAGGGATAGTAATGTTTCATAATAAAAGCAGCTCTAATTAATCATCATAGTATTTGGGCCATGGAGAGTGTTATTTCAGTACTGTCAGAGTTGTAGTTCAAGAGTAATTGAATGATAAAGTATCCCCCTCCCGCCCCTTCTACTGATATAACACTGCTCAGCTTAGAGCAGCAGGGAGTGTCCAGGTAGATTGCAGAGAGGGACAGTCTTCAATTAAGATAAGGGAAAAAGCTGAAAAACCTGTCAAGGGGGGCAGCGCTTTCATTGTTCTCACAGAAGAATTTTGACCCTTGATGTGAGTTGTCTGGTCTATGGACTGGATTCCACATCTGAGAAGTGGGGGCTTACACTAGGTAAAAGGGGCGGGAGGGGGGAACTTTATCATTCAATTACTCTTTAACTACAACTCTCACAGTATTGAAATAACACTCTCTATGGCTCAATTGCTATGAAGATTAACCCCTTAGTGACAGGCCGCGTGCGCACGCGGCCGTCACTTAACGCCCGGCTAACATTTTTTTTTTTCTGCCATATGATTCCAGCGTCCCCGAACGGCGTGCAGCCGCGCGGGGACCAAGATTTCCGGGACGTACCTGGTACGTTCACTGTCACTAAGTGACAGTTTTTGCGTGACGTACCAGGTAAGTCCATTGTCGGGAAGGGGTTAATTGGAGCTGCTTTTTTTTGTGAAATATTACTATCACTTTAAGCCACACTTCCTTGTTTAGCCCAGCCCTCTTGCCAGCCAAAGTGTCGCGTTTTGACACACCCCATCTTCCCCAAATAGCTGACAGGAGCAGTTCCAGGGCCACGCCGTCAGCAGCTGACATTTTACTAATACCGCTCCCATGTGAGCAGACTAGTAAAAAGTGATAATAGCCTCTTATAAGTGCAATTTAGAATCCGATTTGAGTTTTTCCTCCCCAAGGTGTTATACTCGAAGGTGCTATTTTTTTTGTACAGTTACACATTTTGTCCCTTTTCTAGATTTGTTTGAAGCTCTCTCAGAACTAATCATCCTGACTGCCAGTCGTTGTCTGCATGGGAAGGAGATTCGGAGCCAGCTGAATGAAAGGGTCGCCCAACTCTATGCTGACCTGGATGGAGGTTTCACACATGCTGCTTGGCTTCTGCCAGGCTGGCTTCCATTACCCAGTTTCAGGTACTTACATTAATGCCCATGATTTATGCAGTGAAGGTGGCTTTACTACATAGTGAATGGATTAAGTGTGGGGACTCAGGCTGTTTAGTGGTCCATAAAGGGTGGATAAAACAGCTGGTTTTAGCGCTCTCCCTGCTTTTGCACTGCTGTTATTATCATTAGCTCGGACATTATGAGTGTTCCGCCAAAAGAATTCTAGCCGTAAAATCTGCACTGTCCCATCCATTTAGGAATACAGCTTGAGATCGATGAATATTCCTTCGCGGGTAATTTCTTCTGTTAAACAATGTGGGAGATGCACTAAGGTGTGGAGATGACTTCTCCAGTGACATCACATCTCTAAGTCCTTTGTTATTCTATGGATCTAATGAACTAAGATTTCTCCAACTTTTGAGATCTTAGTGTCTAGGCTTCATAGAATAACATAAGAATTGGAGAAGTGATATCACTGGAGAAGTTATCTCCATGTTATCTCCTCTTTATCACACCTTAGTGCATAACCCCCATGTATTACTCTCTCTTATAGGTACAGTCTCCCTTTATAGTTTTGACCTAAGCACCAGTCTGGTAATTGTGTTAAAACTAATCAACATTAATTTCTCAGCACTTATCTCCATATTTTAGCACTTTAAACCTTTGAATGCCAGAGGGCAATGCGTGCATACTCCTCTGGCACTCAAGGGGTTATGTACATGTATAAAACTTTAAATCGTAGCAGAGTTCCCTATACGTGTAGCCTTTTGTTTTATGTACTATTAAAATGTAGAGCGAATCGTCTGCACCATAATGTACAAAAAAAACTCCCATTGGTTTTAAATGGAGATTTTTAACCCCTTGAATCCTGGAGACCTCTCTAGTATTGAAGAGGTTAAAAGCCCAATTTAACGTAATGGAAATTTTATTTGTCCACTATGATGACGTTAATTCAAGAATTTCTCCAGTTGTACTTGGTGCATATTGTCTCGGGTCACTTTTTTCCCGCCTCCTCTGAGGAATGTGCTTGGATTACAGACGCAGAGATCGCGCACACAGAGAAATCAAGAACATTTTCTACCAGGCGATCCAGAAACGCAGGCAGTCTGAGGAGCGAGAGGACGACATGCTGCAGACACTGCTGGATGCTACCTACAAGTGGGTGTCTAATTTCAAAGTATTCTAAGACAAAGGTCTATGTGCTTTAGTAGTTTTCTAAAAGGGATTGTAGTGCTTGATTTTAACAATTAAAAAAATAAATTAAAGTGTTAGTAATGTCTAAAAAAAGCTTTTTGCATTTAGAAGAGCTTAAAAAGCTCATCTAAATGCAAAAAACGTATCTCTCAAACTGCTATGGTTTAAGAGACACGGGCATTTAAAGTTCGCTGTTTCCTACTGACAGCTGTAAAGCTGTCAGCAGGAGATTCGTGCCAGTCAACACGGTGGCGCTTGAGACACCAGGCACACGTTTTAGACTATTCCAATGACGGGATTCCGTGTAAGTAACGAGCTCTCGGCACTTCTCAAGCGCCTCCGTGTCAACCGACACGAATCTCCTGCTGACAGCTTTACAGCTATCAGTAGGAAACAGCGAACTTTAAACGCCTGTATCTCTTAAACCATAGCGGTTTGAGAGATACGTTTTTTTGCATTTAGCTCATCTTTTTAAGCTCTTCTAAATGCAAAAAACTTTTTTTAGGCATTACTAACACTTTAAATGATGTAAATCCCGTTGCTCAAACTTTGATAGTTTTAGAGTAATAAGCTTCTAAAGTTCCCCCCTCCCGCCCCTTTTACCCACGTCAGCGCTCTAGCTGACAGACTTAGATCCTGGTCCAGGGACCGGACGGCTCATCTGCAGAGGTGAAATAACATTGTAGACTTAGACATTCTTCATGAGAACTGTCTACAAAGTGTGCCTGGTTTGAAGGGGAAAATTAGAAGCTTATTACTCTAAAAATATAAAAGTTTGAGCAACGGGACTTAAATTATTTAATGTATTTTTTTTTTTTAATATGTACAATATTAAACATTGTTAAAATCAAGTATTACTATCCCTTTAACCCCTTAAGGACTGAGTGATCCGGAGGTGGGGCACTTTTTTCTTCTTTTCACTGCTGTTTTCTGTGATCATGGTGTGAAGTGCTAGGACCATCACCTGTCCTTAATGTTTGGACACATGTGACGGTCCTGGCAGATCAGGCATCATTAAGGACACAGCAACAAACACAGATATCACACAGTGACAGGCAATGACTAAACGCCCCCCCCCTCCCCCCCCCCCAAAAAAAAAGACCAGCTAACATTATTGATCACAGCTTTCTCCAAGGTTCACCATCCTTACACTGGGGTTATGCACTATGGAGGTGATAATGTGCAGACCACTTCTCCATTGATATCACTTATTCAATTCTTATCTTATTCTATAGAGTCTATGCATCAATATCCCCAAAGCTGGAGAACTCTTAGAGCATTGACTCCATGGGACTTGGAGAAGTGATCACTGTATCAGTCAATTCCACTTTATCCCTTCCTATCACTCCTTAGTGCATCTCCCCCCTGGGTGTCCTCACCAGCTGAGGAGGAATAGACTGAATCAAATGGTTGCTTTGTTGTTTTATACTCCTATCTATGTCACGCCTCTTTCATCTCAGCAGTTGGATTGGATAAAATGCTTGTGGCACCATAGAAGGGACAACCTGCTGGAGAATGAAAATGAACCCACTTTGATACACCGCATTGTGCATGAATAGAATAATTTAATTTACAGATGAGGCACACACACACACATTGCTTCTCATGTACTACGAAGAACTGGAGCAAACCAACTGCAATGTAGGGGACAAAAAATATGCCAAACTTACCACTGATTTAAATGGGACTTCTAACCCCTTGAATACTAGAGAGGTCATTGCAATATGTTGGAGAGCTCTGTAATTCAAATAGTTAAAAGCCCTATTTAAATCAACAGATAATTCAGTTTATCCATATGGAGCAGTTGGGTTGATCCAGAATTGCCCCCATTTTCATCTGTACATAAGGCCTTTAGATGTTTTTGGTTATGGACCTGTGTGCGGCAGTCAATTACTCACTTGTCCTGAAATGCTCCACCTGAGGCTGAACATATTTATTTAATGAAATAAATGAATAACCAGGAATAATCCTGCACATCTGTCCTAGATGGATGCTCCCACTGAGTTAAGAGTTTGGACAGGTGTTTATTTATTTTTGTATTTTTCCGTTTCTTTGGGAGCTACCATATTCCACAGTGCTGTACAAAGTTTAACCGTTCTGTCCTTGTAACATGAAATATCATTTAACCCTTTGAGTGCCAGAGAGGTACACAACATGTTGCTCTGCAATGCATTGCGTACTCCTCCGGCACTCAAAGGGTTAAAAACAATCCTAGATACCTGTGCTTTTTTTTTTTTTTTTTTTTTTTTTTTTTTTTTTTTTAAATTTACAGTTTGTTCCATAATGTCATTCTTCCATTTGCTCGGCAGAGATGGCACACCACTGACTGATGATGAGATCGCAGGAATGCTTATAGGGCTTCTGTTAGCTGGGCAGCATACGTCTTCCACCACTAGTGCTTGGTTGGGATTCTTTGTGGCCCAGAACAAATCTCTTCAAGACCAGTGCTTTACAGAGCAGAAAACAGTCTGCGGGGAAGACTTGCCTCCTCTGAACTATGACCAGGTTGGCCATCAAACATTTTTGTCTTAAACTTTATGTGGAACAGGGCATTGCATACCCCACTTGGTACTCAAAGGATTAATATATTTACATAATAGATTCAGTTATTGAAATAGGTTTTTGTTTTTCTTATAGCCCATTTCTTTAAATAGAGCTCAGAAATTCTTATAGAGAGTTATGTGCTTGATGCACTTTATTTCCCATAATATTTTACTTATAAGATTTTGGGGTATAGTAGGGGAGATTTCTTATAATTTATTTTTTTATTTTATTTCAGTAAACTACATTAGCATATTGATGCTGCAGTGTGCTTTACATTGATAAAACTCGTGTGCTGTTTTTCAGCAGGTTGGGGGAAGCATTTTGTCTGCAGTTCTTATTAATGATCAAGAAGCTGCATAAAACCCAACAGCAGGCAAGGAGAGAAAAGTGAGATGTCTTTCCCTAGCCTGCAGTAGAGTAGCACATGGGATAGTCTATAGGCCTCATATACAAAGACAAAGTGGAGCAAAATAAATGCCTTGCAGGTAATGAACAAATGATTTTATTGGGACATTTAAGCCCTTGAATGCTGGAGAAGTATTCTGCACATTGCTTTGCAATGCATTGGAGATCTTGCTGCCATGGGGTGATGTTAAACTTTATATTTAAATCAATGGGGATTTTGTGAATTGTGGTGCAGTTGCTTTGATCTAGAACTACTCCATTTTTCCTTGATATTATGACTCCTTGGCTGTGTCTCTTTAAAGGGATAGTAATAGATAATGTGTATACATTTATTTGTATAATTTATTTTGTAGCTGTTAAACTAAATGCCACCAGTCCCATCTCTCAAAACTTTATGGTTTGAGAGATAATCGTACTGAAAGTTCCCCCCTCCTTCGATGTCAGACCTCTAGCTGACTGCAGGGGAATCCGGTCCCTGGATAAGCAAACCAAGCACAGTTTGTAGACTGTTCCAGTGAAGGATTTCTTTTGTAATAACGCGCTCTTGGCTCTGCTGAAGATCCTCCGCTTATCCAGGGACCGGATTCCCCTGCAGTCAGCTAGAGGTCTGACATCAGGGAAAGGGGAGGAACTTTCAGTAAGATTATCTCTCAAACCATAAAGGTTTGAGAGATGGGACTGGGGGCATTTAGTTTAACTTTTTAATGGCTGCAAAATAAAAATGTATAAAAATTATCTATCACTATCCATTTAAAACAGACTGAGAATACCACAACTGTCTGTGTAACTTCTTATTGTTTCATGAGATAAATCCTGTTCACTTTTCCAGCTAAAGGATATGCAAGTCCTGGACCGATGCATAAAGGAGACCTTGAGGCTAAGACCCCCGATTATGACAATGATGAGAATGGCCAGAACTCCACAGGTCAGTGGTCACTGAGAATGATGTACTAAGGAGAAGGCTAACCGGAACAAACTAAGTGCACCATAGGGGGAAATCAGTGGGGCTTTTAACCATTTGAATGCTAGAGCATTGCATAGCAACTTGTTGGAGACCTATCTACCATTCCAGTAGTTAAAAGCCTCCTATAATCACTGGGACATTTTATGTGTCCCTATGGTGCAGCTGGTTTGCTCCAGAATTGCACCAGTTTTCTCTGTTAAGGCCACTGCCAAAGACACTTGTGTTGATCCAGTTTCTCATAAGATGACCACCTGCCCCTTTAAATCAGGGACATATGAAAGTTTCATCCTGCAGGACCACAGGACTGAGTGGAACCCTGGAGTGTGTGCTTTTTATAAGTGTCCCTGATTAAAATGGATGTGTGGTCACCTTAGTTTGTCAGTTTTAAATACACAGCAACAAATCAGGGTACAGCCCCTTCATTTGGACACTTTTTCATTTTTGGTGCATAATTAACCCTTTGATTGCCAGAGGGGTACACAATGCATTGCATACCTCTCCCCCCGACACTCAAAGAGTTAAGAGTATTAGGTGTTTTTTTGGCAAATGCAGTGATGCGTGGCTGTTATGTTACTATATTGTTATATGTACCTATATAGCTATTGTGCTTCCTCTAGTCCAGCTCTACTCAAATCCCAAAGACACCGGATTAGAGTGGATAACAGATGCATAGTCTTGTACTTTACAGCAGTGGCTCCCAACATCTTATTATATGGTGAAGCTTAAGTAAAGCTCAGAATACAACCTGAGAATCTCATACAGGGTACTATTCCAACAGTAGGAAGTGATTTATGCATAATATACTTGAAGAAAGCAGTTGCATGCCCCTGTCCCTTCGCTCAAGACAGAGAGATAGAGGACAAAAAAAGGGGGAGGAAGGAAAGGAAGAGGGGAGGAGCCTCAATGGGGATCCTCATAAGATGTAAGCTAGGGGTCCACACTTCTTGAAAGTCATGAGTTTTGCCATGCACGGGCCTGCGTCAGTCGTTCCAGAATGGTGACATGCTTTTTTAATATTTGAAAACCTGGCTGATGTGCAAATCATTATAAAGAGGACTGCTTATGCCAACATTGATACATTTTTCAACAGAATTTTTTTTTTACCTTTATGGAGCAGAGGGGGCAGTTCTCATGCTTAAAGGGTAACAAACTTTTGTTTATTTTCTAGTGCTTAACCCTTTGCGTGTCTGAGGGGTATGCAACATATTGGTTTGCAAAGCATTGCATACCCCTCTGGCATTCAAAAGGTAAAAAAACAAAAAACAAAACAACTTATGACACTTGATTTAAACTCTGATACACTTTGGTGTTTTGCTACATTGTTTAATGATCACTGCTTTAATCTAAATTTCTTCTTAACCCCGAGTTAAACTTAGAGTTGTTGCTAGCATCCAGTGGGTTAACTTTTGACTGTAGATTTAACAGATCCGATCACAAGGAAAATTAATTAAAGGGATAGTAATGTTTCATAAAAGCAGCTCTAATTAATCATCATAGTATTTGGACTTTGGAGAGTGTTATTTCAATTATGTCAGAGTTGTAGTTCAAGAGTAATTCAATGACAAATTATCCCCCTCCCACCCTTTTACTGATGTAACACTGTTCAGCCAGAGCAGAAAGGAGGTGCCCAGGTAGATTGCAGAGAGGGACAATCTTCAGTTAAGATAAGGGAAAAACTTAAAAACTTGTCAAGGGGGCAGGGTTTTCATTGTTCTCATAGTAAGAAGATTGTCCCCTGCTGTTATCTGTCTGGTCTATGGACTGCATTCCACATCTGAGAAGAGATGGCTTACACTAGGTAAAAGGGGCAGGAGGGGAAACTTTGCTTGTGAGTATCTCTCAAACCATAAAGGTTTGAGAGATGAGACTTATATCGTTCATTATGTTTTTTTAATGCCTACAAAATAAAATGAAGTATTACTATCCCTTTTAAACCTTGTCCAGCCCATCCTGACTCTGTATTTTCCTTTCTGTTCAGTCTGTTGCAGGTTACAACATCCCCCCCGGACACCAGGTGTGTGTCTCTCCTACTGTTAATCACAGACTTCGGGACACTTGGGTACAGAACACAGACTTCAATCCCGACAGATATCTTCATGAAAACCCGGCAGCTGGGGAGAAATTTGCATATGTTCCTTTTGGAGCAGGTAATGCTATGAAAGGGACAAATTGTATACTTTATTATAGACTTCCACTTAAAGGACCAGTGAGATGTGGAATGTGTTGGTTCTCAATGCGCTGTACACTTCTCTGGTCCTTAAAGGGATAGTAATACTTGCAAATTACTAATCCCCATATTGTATCTTTGTTAAAAAGAAACTTATCGCCCCCAGTGTCTTGTGCCAAACCCTTATGGTTTGAGAGATGATAGCGCTCAAGGTTACCCCCTCCCTCCCCCTTCCCTGACTGAACGCTGACTGCAGGGGAAGCTGTCGTACGACAGTTTCTTATGTGCATCAGGCGGCTCTGCAGCTGAGCCGAGATTGCGTTTATAAAAAAAAATTATTTCACTGAAACGGTCTTCTACGTGTGCTTGTTTTGCAAGGACACGTAGAAGACTGTTTTAGTGAAAGATGTATTTTTTATAAACGCGATCTCGGTAATGCTGCAGAGCCGCCTAATGCAAGTAACACCGAATATCCCTGCAGTCATTCAGGGAAGGGGGAGGGAGGGAGCAGGGAACTTTGAGCGCTATCGTCTCTCAAACCATAAGGGTCTGAGAGATGACACTGGGGGCAATAAGTTTCTTTTTAACAAAGATACAATACGGGGATTAGTAATTTGCAAGTATTACTATCCCTTTAAAGTGGGGTATTTATGAATGTCTTGTCTAACAATAAAATTTAAACGTTTAGCTACATGGGTGATATTGCCATTGTGGGACATATGTACAAAGTATAACTGAAGTAATTCTGGGGTAAACCAAAAATATCAGAAAACAAATAAAACTTCCTCAAATCCCTATTGATTGAAACAGATTTTAACCCCTTGAATGCTATAGAAGTGCATTGGTGACTTCTCATGCAGTCAAGATTTAACCCTTTGAATGCCAGAGGGGTGCATAATGTAATGCTTTGCATACCCCACTTGCATCCAAAAGGTTAAAAGCCTTATTTAAATTGATGTGATTTTTTTGCTTCTTGTGGTGCGGTCAGTTTCACTGACTTTGGGCCGTGGGCCCTGGGCCTGGTTGCCCCAAAGAGTTAATATTGTCCCCTACAGGACTAGTTACATGAAAAACTGATGCAAAGGACCATTGTAGATGAAGACAGGTGCATTTGAATGAGATTAGCTATAGACAGAGAGTGATCCCCAGCCATCACTTTCAAGATGGTAATATCCCTGACCTTGCAGTGGTTTTAATAATTAGCAAACTCATTTTGATTACAACTTCTGTGTAAACTCAGGGATAGCTAAAAATCGAGCATGAAAGAATGCAGTTTGAGGCCATTGGTCTAGTTGCTTCTGCAGCCACTAGTGGGAGCAGTCAGTGGGACTGGGAAGGCTATAGCACACTCTGTGCACTGGGGGCTTGTAACAAATTTTAACAGAGTATTGAGGTATGGGTATGCCTGCTCCTACCTAACACTACATTCAAACCATGTTAGAATGAATTTGAAAACATACACCTCCACTCAGTAGCTGACCTATGTGTAATCTCACACTGGGGGGGGGCAAGGCCACACTCCAAAGCCATACTAGTGAGTGTACAGAGGCTGCACCCTTCTTGTTGTCGAAATAGGATTCTGCACTATATCTGCGCTTCTTGGAGGTGAGAATTCAGCTTCCCCATCGCCAGGAAACCCTGAAATTCTTCTCAATTTTTCAGACAGAAATACCCATCTTGTCAGACAGGCAGAGAGAGAGAGCATAAGTGTATGCCTTTTTATACTGCACTCTCACCCCAAAGCAAGCAAGTTGATTTTATTCAATTTATATATTAAACTGGATGGATATGGGTTTTTTATTTTTTCACTTATATATTTTTTTTTAATTCTCAATATTATTGAAGAAATAGACTTAAAAAAAACCAAACAAACCTTGTAACGTTCTGTGCTCTGCAAGCCCATCCCTGTCCTAAATACTCCACCCACCACCCCCCTACCTCTCCCTAGGACCCCCCCCACCTCTCCCTAGGACCACCCGCATCCTATTCATTACTCCCAGAGCGGCTGAAAATGGAGGGCATTATAACTCCTCCACCTCTACTGGAGAAGGTGTTTATGCCTCCACTTGACTGACACACACACACTGTACACCTTCCTCCTACTGCCAGTCTGTCTGGTCACAACCCTCACAGAAATGCCTTCTGCTCCCGTCTCACAAGGCATCGCATGAATGGGACATACAAATGGCATGGGTTAGACACACAAAAGGTGTTTGCTTTCTCTATGCCTAACCTGCGCCATTTGTATGTCCCATTCAAGCTCTGCCTGGTGAGAAGGGAGCAGAAGGCAGTTCTGTAAGGGTTGAGGTTGGACAGGCTGGCAGTAGGAGGGAGGTGACATACACTGAGGTGTGTGAGTGTGTGTGTGTGTGTGGGAGGGAGGCAAGTGAAGACGTTCATCTGGGAGCTGAAGATGGAAAGAGAGCGCTGCCAATAATAATTAGTGATCAAGATGGCAGTGCACTCCCTCTCTCTAATGAAGAGGGATAGATTTTACAGCATGAGGGAAAATTATATAGGTTTCTTGGATATTTTTAAGCTTTTTGGGGGGACGAAGTTTGAAAGTAACAATTGCTGAGTAAGACCACATTAGTCATGAAACTAATTTGTATTTTGTTTTATTGTCTATTATAATTTTTCCATGGGAGAATTTTTGTGAAATCCATGAAAATGTCACTCACCTCTTCTTTCTCCCCCACTCCAGGTCGTCATCGTTGTATTGGTGAAAACTTTGCTTACGTTCAGATTAAAACAATTTGGTCTACGATGCTTCGTATGTACGAGTTTGATCTTGTTGATGGATACTTCCCTACCATAAACTACACCACCATGATCCATACGCCAAATAACCCAGTCATCAGATATAAAAGGAGAAAGTCTTAAAATGTGAACTTTAAATATTAAATCCACATTTTTACCTAAAACAAATGTATATTAAGGGGGGGGGGGGTTGAAATTCAGTTGCAATTATATATGCTATGTATTTTATAAAACCAATGTGAAAATGTACAAAATCATTTGCTGTTGGGTTTCTGCGTGTTTACTGTATGAGTTGTACATAATTGAAGTTACATTAAAAAATCCTTTTTGTTTCTAAGAAATATGATCGCTTACCTGTACCGGCTCTCCAAACACAAAAAAATGGCCCTAGTCCTTAATATGGCCAGATAATCTTAATGGCTATTATGAGTCAGTACTTTGTCGATTGGTTTTCCATAATCTTGAATTAGTACTGAATATCATGTTCATAAAAGTAGACTTGATTCTTTCTTATGGAACACAAAGGTGAGATGCACTAAAGGGCGATAAGAGGCCAGCATGGTGCTGTGGTGGTGAAGTTGTGTCTGGCATATTGACATTATGCTCTCAGATGTTTTTTCCATCCTATCCCTTTGAACCCGCCACCAATCCACAGACATTGCCAGGAATACGCAATGCAATTGATATGTTTACAGTTTTGCACTAATTCAACAATGGCTCATTTTCATATGTAAATGAAGGTTAATGAGCCATTGTTGTATTCATGTGGGTGTGTTTATATGTTAATGGGGCTATTTTCCACATGCGCTAAGCTCTGATAGCTGCCTTTGCTGTTGGAGTTCACAGGACCCAACATCGCCAACCAGAGGACAGTTTACTATCTCTGCTAAATAGCCTCTCATAAACCTTTAAGTGCCACAGGGATGTGGATTGCACACGCTTGTGGGCCTGAAAGGGTCCCAACATGAGAGAGAGTGGCAGAGGAGCTATGTATCACAACTTCTGTACTGAATGAGCAAGCTGATCAGCAGATAGCCTACTTGGCTAGTTCAGAAGGGAAGAGAAGCTGTGATACATAGCTTCCCTGACAATCTCTCATTTTGGAACCCTTTCAGTGCCACGGGGACATGCAATCCACATCCTTATGATGCTGAAACTGTTAAAGGGATAGTAATGCTTCGTTTTAACTTTATTTCATTTTGTAGGCATTAAAAAAAACATGAAGAACGATATAAGAGATATTCACAAGCAAAGTTTCCTCTCCCCTCCCATTTTACCTCGTGTAAGCCATCTCTTCTCAGATGTGAATCTGGTTGTAAGACCAGACAGATAACAGCAGGGGACAATCTTCTTTATATGAAAACAATGAAATCCCTGCCCCCATTGACAAGCTTTTCAGGTTTTTCCCTTTTCTTAATTGAAGATTGTCCCTCTCTGCAGTCTACCTGGGCACCTCCCTTCTGCTTTGGCTGAGCAGTGTTACATCAGTAAGAGGGGTGGGAGGGGGACACTTTGTCATTGAATAACTCCTGAACTGCAATTCTGACAGAACTGAAATAACACTCTCCAAAGTCCAAATACTATGATGATTAATTAGAGCTGTTTTTATTATGAAACATTACTATCCCTTTAAGGAAGCAATGCTGTTTGTGGCACTGAAGTTGGAGCTGGTCTTTTCTGTCCTTCAGCAGACTAGTGGGGGAGCAGGGAGGATGCATTCTGACTTCAAGGTTGTTGAACTAATGGTGACATGCAAGTGAGGGAATCCCTTATACACTGCCAGTAGTACA
This sequence comes from Rhinophrynus dorsalis, assembly GCA_037306005.1. Lineage (NCBI taxonomy): Eukaryota > Metazoa > Chordata > Amphibia > Anura > Rhinophrynidae > Rhinophrynus > Rhinophrynus dorsalis. The sequence continues at coordinate 414,650,887 of CM074723.1, forward strand.
ACAACCCTGCATATTAATTATTAAATTTAACCCCCTCTTCCCTTGCATAAGCTCAAGCAACAAAGCACAAGAAACACACATTGCCATAGCATAGTCCCTTAGTGCATCTCCCCCAGAAACCATAAACTCAAGGATTACATTCTCCCTAAGAAGGCTGTAGTGGAAGGGATTTAAAGGTCTAGAGGAGATGCCATAAGGACCTATAAGGGTCCAGGTTAACTATATGATGGAGTATTTGCTTCTATTACATCTTGAAATATGTACAAAGATGTCTTTACCACCAAATCCCTGTGAATCTGTCTCAAATACATCATCGACATGACTGCCTTCACAAGGTTATGATTTTTCAGACCACTTCACCAATGGCTCATTTACATGATGAAATGCAGCTTAATGGGCCAGCCATATTCATGTGTGTTTATATGTTAATTTGACTGCATGCCACATGCAATAAGTTCAGATAGCTGCCTATTCTGTCAGAGTTCACATTCTCAACCTAAGATTGGTATCTTCCTATATTTCTCTGTGGAGCCAGAGGAACGATTGCAGTCTCTACTGGAGAACAGAGACAGCAGCTGCTCTATTTTACCACTTCCAGTGACATAGGGATGTGCACTACTCACCACTGTGGCAATGAAAGGGTTCCAATATAAAAAGCCATTTCAACCATTTATGGCTTCAGTTAGAGAATGGCAGGGAAACTGTAACATGTAACAGCTTCTCTATACTTGCTGAACCAGCTGATCAGGCAGCTATACTCAATCAGCTGATTCAGGTAAACAGAGGCACTCCTTTGCCTACCCTTTCTCTAGTATATTAATTAATAATTTGTTTAAGACAGAATCTGACATTGGGATTATATCTCTCAGCATTTAGGATGTAAAACACCCTAAAAGCATTCCGGGACAATAATATCTAACAAGAAAAAAAAAAATCAACTGTTTTCCATGAGGAGTATGATAGACAGAAAACCATGATTCAGGTTTTCATACGTGGTAACTTAATTAAAAACTGCCTATGTATCATGTTTGCTAATGTTCAGTTAAGGGAGAACTCCGATGTCTATGTTTGCTGAATTACCAGCAGAAAAGGCATTCCGTTAAAGCTTGTTAATAAGAACTGCATATGATAGAACTGGAAGTGGACGTGCTGTTCCATTGATTTCAGTGCACGATAATGTAGTGCTTGCATGCATTTTTAACTGGGTGTAGTTGGAAACAGCATAGGTCATACAATACCAAACTGTGACTTAAAACTACTGCCGTTAGTTACAGATCTCTAACTGCCCTAATAGAATCGAGCCACAGGTCCATAACTGTATAAGAGCAAGTATGAGTGCTAGAACAAACATACAATGTCTTATTTCTGAAATAGAGGAGGCAAATATAGTTTTTGATACCTTTTATTGGCTAACTAAGCAGATTTAAATGCAAGCTTTCAAGACCTTAGGTCTCTTCCTCAGGCATGTTTAACATACCTGAGGAAGAGACCTAAGGTCTTGAAAGCTTGCATTTAAATATGCTTAGTTAGCCAATAAAAGGTATCAAAAACTATATTTGCCTCCTGTATTTCTACGGCTAACACGGTACCAACTCTCATCTGTTATTTCTGAAATGTTATCCTTCTATGGTTAATTTTACATTTATCTCTGATCACTCAAAGGGTCAATCCCCCCAATCCTAACACTAACCTATGCCCCTCGCCACACCTGTAACATACTTACCTTGATGTTAGAGGTTCAGCTGTGTTCTCAACTCAAGTCCTCCTGCATCTTCTCTCTTAATAAAATGCACAATAAAAAGGAAATCCCAATAACCAACTTCAACCATTGCCTCTAATAAATTAAAAACAAAAATCCATCCCCTTTAGTTCTTCTAGGACCGTCGCCCCAGCCAGTGTGAGTGAAATATGAACAAGGATTGGCTTTTATGTGGCCAAACCCTGTTCATGATACGTTCACTAGCGTAACCCCACCTCCCGGCCAATCAGCACTTACTGTCACCCTGCAGACAATACTCACACTCTTGACATCAAGGTAAGTGTCTTACTTGTTACAGGTGTAGTGAGGGTTCATGGTGCATAGGCTAGGGGGGTATTGTATCAGCAGTGTAGCAGGTGTAGTGGAAGGGTGAGGGGTGCTTTTAGGGTTCGTATTTGGGAGGGTGTGGGGGGATGGGGACTGTGAAACTAGTACTTGGTCAATGTTTGACACTATGTCAAACAATGAGCGTTCACTAGTTTCCTTTGTTGTTCCCTATTTACACTATTTAGCATGAGTTGTGGGAACAGAAAACTGCAACGGGCGTTTGGCTGCAACACAAGTTCATGTGACCAACACTCACTGCAGAGGATGCTGGCCAAGGAATAGAATTCTGACAGTTCAACAGCTGGAACTCTCGCTGGCATTATTACAGGTTTTATGGCCAGTGCCAGATTTCTCAATATGCAGAGTAGGCAAGTGCGTAGAGCTCAACATTTTGAGAGACTCTTCAGCTGTGCTGGCCACACCCACGTTCTAGACTGTTGATGTGGCCACGGCAAACTCAGTGTCCTTGTGCCAGGTTATAACCCTTTAAAAGCTATTATTTTAACACTTGGATCTCTCTAGCGACCAAGAGGTTAAAGAGTGGATGGGTCTAGGGTGGTCCCATGTGAGGCGTGGGGGTATGGTCATGGGTGTAGCTAAGAGTGCCTAGCCTGGGATTTAAATTCAGGTCTCTTCTGGGGGCCCAACAATCGAACCCCTGAAAGTTAGGGTTCAAGTGTAAATAGCTGGGAGTGCCTTGCAGTCCTTTGTTTACTTGAATTCGCTGATCTGCAGATGGCCCACTGAATAGCTGGTTCAGTCCGTACAGAGCAGCAGAGAACCTATTATATGTTACAGCTTCTCTTACTGCAGACGTCAATGCTGGAAATTGCTTTTAATGTTGGAACCCTTTCAGTGCCGCGGTAGTGTGCAATGCATACCCCTGTGGAACTGAAATTATTAGGGAACAATGGTGGCTGTGGTACTGAAGTCTGAGCACCTCTCTGCTCAATGACGCAGAAGTCTGAGCACATACTCTCAGTCCCTCCACTTGCCCTTCCTAAACACATCGCCAGCATTTACTGCGTGCAAATAATCAATTCCTCCCCCCCACACCCTTGCATAGTAAATTCTTAGTGCGTATGGCGAAGTGTGTTGCATTCTTCATGTTAATGTAATCCCCACACATTGCCAGGCATATTTCTCCATAGCATCGCCACTTACTGCATCTTCCCCCTTGGAGTCTGGCAATAAATAAAGAATTTTTGGGGACCAACCTACACAGAACCGATCCTTGTCAGACACATGATAGCAGGGATAGTGATAAAATTTAACACTATCCCTGCAGCAATGAGTTCTCTGTATACTTTACTTAGTAGACTGAAGGCAGTCTTTTCTGCTACAAGGATAGTATTACATTGCACCAATATCCATGCTTCACAGTCCCTGACCAAAAGTTCTCGAAACAGAAATGAAAAAATAATGGTCTCAGAGACCAGTTCTGTACCACCTTAAGAGGACACTTAAAGCTGAAGTTAAGCAGAGCTGGGCAGGGTTAAGTAGGGCTGAGAGGGAGTCTACACCCTCAAGTTTTTTTTCCCCTTAAAGTTCCGCCTCCTAGTTGAGGGACCTTAGCCCTATGGTCCCTGTGTCCCCTAGTGGTTGAAAGAGAAATGTAACTTTACATAGTCTGCAAGTGCATATGTAAATCAAAAAAGGAGTTTGTGTGGTCAATGATGCCTTATGTCTGCTGCGTCGGTAAGCGATAATGATGCCTTATGTCTGCTGCTTCGGTAAGTGACAATTATGCCTCGTGTCCACTGTGTTGGTGACAATAATGCCTCATGTCTGCTGCATTAGTAAGTGACAGTAATGCTTTGTGTCTGCTTCATTGGTAAGTGACAATGATGCCTTATGTCTGCTGTGTTGCTAAGTGACGATGCCTCATGCCTGCTGTATTGGTAAGTGATAATGATGCCTTGTGTCTGCTGCTTTGGTAAGTGACAATTATGCCTCGTGTCTGCTGTGTTGGTAAGTGACAATGATGCCTCATGCATACTCTGTTGGTAAGTGACAATGATGCCTCATGCCTGCTGTGTTGGTGACAATAATGCCTAATGTCTGCTGCATTGGTAAGTGACTATGATGACTTATGTCTGCTGTGTTGCTAAGTGACAATGATGCGTGAGCTCTGTCCAACCAAGATTCCATGGATCTTAATAATTAATCCACTCCATATGTGAGATCACATAAACACACATGTATTATGCATAGACAGCACTGATCCTTATGCATGAAAGAAAAGATGAGTGAATAAACCACACTATATGGGACAAGTGAACTTCCCTTATACTATAAATGAGGCTTTTAAGATGTTTGACTGCCAGTGGAGTTCTCACCATATTTCTTTGCAATATGTTGTGTACCCCCTGGCATTCAAAGGGTTAAACCCTGAAATGCTTGCGAAGTCTCCAACTCTTTGAAGACCTGTTTAGAATTCCTGTGGTTAATAGCCCCAATTATGCTCTCGGAAGTGGGAGTGCCCTTGTTTCATGCAATAGGAAAGCCTTACAATAAAAAAAAAAAAAAAATTTTTATATATATATATATATATATATATATATATATCAAACTATTTTACCAGGAAGGATACATTGAGATTCTCTCTTTTCCAAGCATGCCCTGGGGTACAGATGTTATTATTATCCAATTTAATGGTACACGTATACATTTTTCATAACAAAAGTTTACTTCTCCTTTAAATGGGGCCTTTAATCACTTGAAGGCTAGAGAAGTCACCAACCAATTCAAAGCCTTCAAGGAGCCATGTAAATTAGTAGGGATTTGGTCAATGTATGTTTATTTTTTCTTTTCTATGTGTAGTTGGTTAGTCCAAGAATTGATCTACATTTGTGAACATGAACCTTACGTATAAAAGTGACACACAGCAAATTTTGTGGTAAAACAAATGCACCATAGGGGATGCACAAACATTTCCCAGATTACATTACTTTAACCATTTGAGTGCCAGAGGGGTAGGCAAGTCTTTTTTTAATCCCTTGAATGCCAGAGTGTTCTCCAGTGCATAGTGAAGCAGTCATCTGAGACCTCTCTAGCATTCAAGTTTTCTAAATGTTCTTTTAAACCAATGGGAATCTATATTTGTCCCCTATGGTGAAGATCATTTGCCCCAGAAGGCCCTAAGACCCCATAGTCTGACTAACCAAGTACTCTTATTTCATATTTATTTTTTGGAGAATAAAGCTTGGGTAGCAACAAATGAAAACTTCTCCAAAAATGAAATATTTTATTCTTTCAAATGTTAAAGTTTTAGAACAAGCTTTGTTCCCCTCCTAATTTTTCATTGTATTTTCCCAGGTATTTTCATCTTAAAAAAATGTAGCCCCGATTGATCCTCCTATAAAGAAGGTCATGTAACGTTTTATTTCAATATTTTCTGTGTTGTAGTTCAAAAGTAATTCAATGCTAAAGTATCCCCCCTCCCCTTTCACATCCTGAATGCCACCTCCCCTTAGATGTGGAATCCGGTTGTGGGACCGACTAGCTGACAGCGAGGGACAAAGGGCCATATGTTCAAAGGGATAACAACAAAAAAGGTTGTGTGAACGACAAAAAGAAGTAATTGTATGCATGAAAAAAATATTTTCTATATAGTATTTGACAAAAAAACCCAGTAACGTCCGTTGTGTACGATACAACTACAGAATTGCCGGGCAAAGAGGCGGTGCAAGGGCGTGGCTAAACTATTCTCCAGTGTCGTATAGAGGAAAAGAAAATTTGTTGTATACAAGAAAAAAAAAAAATGTCTTGCAAAAGACAAAATTTGTACATTAAGAAAAATGTGGAGGGAATGTGAAGTTCTGAATGTGAGAATTTTTGTCTTTAGTTAAGACATTTTTGTCATTAGGTAAGACTTTTTTTGTCATTACATACGACATTTTTGTATTTACATAAGACAATTTCAGTTACGACAAATTACATATTTCTGATCACAACCGACACTCTGAAAATATTAAAGAGCCCAATGACACTGGACTTTGAAAAGTTGTTACAAACGACAAAAGCTTTTTCGCTACTTCTTTGAACATATGGCACAAAGAGAATAAGGAAAACCCTGTTCCCATTGACAAAGGAGTGCAGGATGTTCCTTATGCTCATTGAAGATTGTCCCTCTCTGTGCGCCATCCAGCTGGCTGAAAGAGGCAGCGTGATGTGAGTAAAAGGGGAGGGAGGGATTTTAGCATTGAATTACTTTTGAACTACAACATGGAAAATATTGAAATAAAGAATTACATGACCCTCTTTATAGGAGGCTCAATCGGAGCTGTATTTTCTTCAGGTGTAACTATCCCTAAAATGTATTACCCAAATCAAAACAGCACAGGTTTACATAACCTTCTGCATGCCAGTGAGGTGTGTGATATAATGTCCTGTCCACTCATTTGGGACTCATTTAGTTAAATACATGTATAGACCCCAAAATGAATCTGAATATTACAAACTGTTTAAAATGGTGAAATTTATTTCAGTACCTTGACAAAATACCCATAAAATTCAAAACTTCTACCATTACAAAAATAGGTCTCTACATATATGTTCAATCCGCGATGCCAGTAGCAAATATTAGGACAAGACAGTGGCTTCAGCCTCCAAGCAAGGCTATCCGTTCCGCCATACAGAAAAGTTCCTGTCACCCATATGATAAATACGTATAAGTTAATCATTTAAATTAGAAATCCACAAAATGTACATGTCATTTAACGGCTGATTTTTTTTTTCTTTTTTAACAAACACACACACAAAAAGCTCATATACAGAAATTCCAGACTGCTTGATGTGAGTTCATGGGACGAAGGCCCATATTCAGTAATGCTAAAGAGTTGCAATTTTACAATTAGCCATCTGCACCATAGGGAAACATGAACACTGACAAATCCCCATTGATTTAAGTAGACCTTTTAACAATGTGAATGCTAGATAGTTCTCCAGTGCCCTAGCATTCAAGAGGATAAAGTGCAGGTTAAATAACCTGGAATTTGTATCTGTTCCCTATGGTGCAGATGGTTTGCCCCAGAATAGCATCTGTTTAGCCTGATGAATAAGGCCCTATGTGCGATTGCTGTACTGGGCTGGTGTTGGTCCCATGCGATGCACAATACAGAGGTACAGAAGCAGCACAGATATACACAAGGCATTTCAAGTATTGCAGGGAGTTTATCTTCTTGTGCCATAATGCGTTGTGTTGTTTGCACTTGAACCTGAATTGGATAAAAAAAAGAAACAGATGGGTGGCTTGATATCAGCTTGGGTCAGTATGTACAAAGATAAATGTGGAGTAAGGTAGGTAGGTAGGTGTGTGTGTATGTGTGTGTGTGTGTGTGTGTGTGTGTGTGCGTGCGTGCGTGCGTGCGTGCGTGCGTGCGTGCGTGCGTGCGAACAAACTGCACAGTACTTGAGAAATAAAAATCCCCCATATTTCCACTTCCATTTTACTATCCCCCATATTGTAGCCCTTAAAAAAACTGAATTAAACGAGCCCAGCAGCATCTCTCAAACCTTTATGGTTTCAGTGAAGGATTTCTCGGCTCTGTTGAAGAGCCTCCGCTTGCTCAGAGACTGGATTCCCCTGCTGTCAGGGGAGGGGGAACTTTGGAAGCGGATATCTCTCAAACCATGAAGGTTTGTGAGATGCTGCTGGGCTCGTTTAATTCAGTTTTTTAAGGGGGATAGTAAAACTGAAGTATTATGATCCCTTTAAATAAATATTTATAATGCATGCTCTTCAAGCATTTTACAAAGTAATGCTTTGGAGATGTATCTAGTAATCAAAGGATTAAGCCCTATCCTAAACAAGGATATTCCCTGCTAGAAGAAGCTTCACTCAAAAGTTATTACAGTGTACAGCTTATTTTACTTTAGAGTTGAATTCACAATTTAGCAGCCAAGTGATGCTGTTTATGGAGAGCATGTGTCTGTGATAGTCAGCTCCCAATAGACCACAATATCAACAGTGCCACCTGCCTGCATACATTCTTGAACTGGCCTTGACCCTTTGAGTGCCAGAGGGGTATGCAATGCATTGCAATGTGTTGTGTATCCCTCTGGCACTCAAAGGGTTAATCATCAAGCTAAATGGGTACAATTCTGGTGCAAACCATCTGCACCCTGAAGGAAGGGAGGGGAATGAAAATCCCCACTGAATTTAATGATGCGTATTGAATGCTACAGAATTCTTCAAAACATTGCTAAGAAGTGTGTAGGAGTCCTCTCTAGCATTCAATGGGTTAACAGATCCATTGAAGAATTTTCATTTCCATCCTAAGTTGCAGGTGGTGTGCTCCAGAACTGCACCTCTTTAGCGTAAAGACAAAAGGCCTGAACCCTAACAAATATATAAATTCAGTTGCTCTGTAATAACTTTTGAACAGCTCTAAACAGCGCCAGTATCCTTGTTTTAGGCAGCAGTAAAAATTCTGAAATATACGCTTCTTATACACAATATATGTAACTTATGTACTATATATATATTTCTTATACACAATATATATATATGCCACATACACAAAATATACAATTCTTGACTGCTTGATTAAAATATTGCTTCCCTACAAGTGGTAGACTTGTACAATCTCAAAATGTTAAATACTCCGAAAACTGTTCCAAAGCCATACCATTTCCTTGCTGTTGATTACCTGATTGCACAATTCCTAGCCTCTTCTGCAGCGACTCAAGACGGGTTATGTAATCGGTTAGTGCTCTGTCAGGATCGTAGTGCCGGAGGTGGGAACATGGACTCAGCTCTGTAGAAACGGCATTATACCTGAGATAGAGGATGAGATTTATTGTGAGTAGGGGATTTTTGTACCCTCGGATAAATACTTTTCTCATAGTACGTGGTGGTGGTGGGTGTGTGTGTGGGGTGTAGACAATAGGAACAATGGGGTAAAGGATCCTCCAGCAGAAGGCCTGGCATTTAACAGTTAACTATGAAGAAAACAGAACTCCTCTCTCTTACTTTACCCCTAGCCCTCCATCTAGTAGCAAGTTTACTTAAATCAAAGTAAAGGAAGGCAAAGTCACCACAAGAGAGAAGCCAAGAAAAACAGCAGGGCCACCCCAGGCCTCCAACAGACAGCAGGTATTTTTGGGGGACATTCCTGGAACCAAGTTCAAGTTCTATCTCTAGCCTGCTCGAAAGAAACTGGTTTGGATTACATTTTCAGACAGACCATTATGCCTCAGTTAAGGGTTTTAAATTCCATGATATTAAAGTAAGATTGGCCAGATTGGGATAAAGTATTGGACCTTCATCAAGAACTTCTGGTGATAGTAACAGCCATCCACTGGTGAAGAGAACCACTCCTGTTATAGACATGCTGATGGTATTTGAAGGATGTGAGCATTTCCCCATCTGAGCTTTATGAGAGACCCTGGTAATCACTGCCAGATGTGGAAACAAGTATGCCAAGTTGTATTTCCAAGAGGACACCATAACAAATTTACTGCTGTGACCCTGGGCTCTCTTGTTCTTTCATAGAAGACAGAGTTTTATGCTGCATCTGAATGTTATCAAGTATTTTTTTGGATGTCTCCAATGTACCACAAGCTCCTCAAAGACATCTTTTTTCTTCATCTATTGGCCGGGATCAATCTTTGTCCTGCTGAGACAATCCACCTTCCAATTCCCCACTGCCCACTGCTGAATCTTCCAACCGGGCCACTTTGCTACTCTTTCCCTCTTGATGGTTTATGTAAGTTTATGTAAGTGTAAGTTTATGTAATGGGCAGATTCTGGTTTTGACCAGAGAACTTGAGCAGAGTGCTGAAAGGAAACTACTCACCAGACAGAAAGACTGGCATCAGTGGAGATCACTGTTCACATCAGAATGGAGAAACGTCTACTTTGTTGAAGGTTATATCTGTTTATCCACCAATACAGAGACAGCTGCTTAGCTTGTGACAAAAAAATGGAGTTGTGCAGGCATTTCAAGTCCTTGTTCCACTCCTGAAGAAGGTGCAGTTGTAAGTGCCTCGTGTAGAAATGGGAAAAATGAACTGCTTCCAATGTAGGGACCATGGTCACCACTACCTTCATGCACTCAATAGGGAACAAACTCTACTCAGGAATGATGATATTTGGTCCAGAAGTAGGAGCACTCTTTCCAGAGACGTGCAGTCCATAGGTAGGAGTATCCTTTTCAGAGAGGTGCTGTATTCCAGACCTACAAAGGTCATGCAGTGATTGGGGATGTCTACATTAAATACACATCAATGGTCCCTGAGAATGTGTATCATAAGTTGCAGATGTGGTTTCAATTGGGGTACTGTTTTGGCTTTGGTCAGGAGGATAGAGCCACAAATTAGTAGTGATGGTTTTGGAAAGTGAATCTGACATACTGATGATGACCGGTTCAGAATGGAGTATGAATGCATGTGTCCTTTATGTCCAAAGAGGAGAGTAATTTGTCTGGTTCCATTGGAAATCTGAATGGTGGGAACAAAGTGAAATGTATTTGATGATTGAATGTACCCAGTCATCTGAAATTGAGTCACTCCACTTCTGGTAAAAGGATCTTAGCCTTCTTCCCAAATAAGGGTCTGGAAGTGGCCTCACCTTCAAGTGGAGGAAGATTTTTGTGGAAGTAGACTTATTTGACTGCTTGTTCTTGTGCTAGGTTGGGTATGGTTTGGTTGCATATATGGTAGCTGTGGATGATGAAGAGGAAGACTGTCTGGACTGCTCTTGAAATCCATGGAAAAAACAAAAACTACAGCCCATTTTCAGGGGATCAAAGCACTGTGGTTTATTTTGGGGGAATAATGTGCACCATACTGAGGAAATGAAATTTCAGAACTTCTCATTGATTTAACTGGGGCTTTTAACCCTTTGAATGCTAAAGAAGTCTCCCATGGCATAATTGATCATTTTTTCGAGTACTGGTCAGTGGAAGAATTTTCCTGAGAAGGGTATAGTCATTAGGGATTTCTTTAACCCTGATACTTATCTGGCACTCAGTGAGTTCAAGAGGAGTCTACTGCCCATATCTTCAGCCATGAGGTCCTGTGTGCAGTCAAGAGAGACAGACAGAGGTAGAGAAAAAGAGAGAAAGCCCTAACAAGTAGCTGGAATGCACTATCTTGAGGAAATATATGCAAGCAGATAGAGCTACCTGAATAAAAGGGCACAATTAGAGAAGAACTCAGAAATGTATTAGGAACTAATTCGGTGTAAACCTATCTGGAAGAAAGTGGGTATATAATGGAAAAGAGACTGTATGCCTGGCTGAGAAAAACCTAGCTTATGAATGTCTGAACTTTTATAATTATTGTACTACTAGTTGAAGAGCCCGTTAAACAGGCCACAGTGCCACTGCCAGCCAGTCACAGGGCAGTTATGCGCAGTAGAGATTGCCTGCACTGTGGCTGATACAGAGTGTGCGGGCAGTCTCTACTGCGCATGACTGCAGCATGCACAGAAGTCTCTACTGCGCATGACTGTGTCATTACACACGTTTTAGGAATTATTATATAGGAGATTATACAGCGTGTGGGATTAGCTTGGGAGAACTAGCCTGAGCCATGTGGAGTTTACAGAAAAGTAGCTGCTCCACTGTATCAAAAATTAAAAGCCCCTCGTCCAAACACAGGAAACGTGTTACTGGAGCATTCACTCTACAGCCCTCCCCAGTGTTAAAACCCAATTTTCTCCTATGACCAGAAGTCCTTTCTGTCCTCAAGCCATGTTCACAATGCAAAAATATGGTGGCCAAAAAACAGTGGTAAACCCCCACCAATCCAATGAACACAACAGTAGATGAAAGTCTAGTAAAGTAGAGGCACCTAAGGATGAGGATTGCCCTGTAAGTCTCTACAAAACACCATCTGCTCCAAAGTCGCCTTGGAAGGAGCAGAAAGGTGTTATACCGATCACTCTGACCGTTTGCTTAGAAACCTGATAAAGTGACTCCCCCCATATCAAATTCCGATACCGGAGCAGTACAGTATGTCCCACCAAGTTCATCTAGTGTTCCCATGAGACCACACAGGGTAGAGAAATGTGTAATCGATTGGAGAAATCATGAATTCGAGTACAGGAATCTCCCTGTAGCTGCCCACATGTCCCTATAGAGGTATATCAGAATCAAATAGAACAGGCAGCTGCACAGACCGTGCAATGAACAAAGGGTATATACAAAGTAGCTGTAATCTTCCAAGAGCACTTTACACACATATTATTCATAGACAGAGGTGAGCACTGGATACCATGACATTATCCACAATTCTTTATTTAGTATTGCAAACCACACAAGCATAGAACACATCTATGAAATATTAAACCCAAGAGACCCACAGGCTACTCTCAGTACCCAGGAATAGGGGGAGGGGTAGATCAAAAGCTCAAAACACCATAGTAGTCTCCCATGTAGGTAAAGTCTATGGAGGACCTAATCTCCATGCACAATCTGTGTGTCAGGAGTGGCATGCCAGTCTCTGGTGGACCTTACCACATTGGAAGGAGACCAGAAGATGCAATCTGTCTTTCGTCCTACAGGGAATAACACAGAAGCCAAGGAAAAAGATAAACATAATAGAAAAGAAAATGTTGATCTCCAGGTGGAGACCAGCGCATAAGCTCCTATCAAGGAGTCTAAAAGTTGCCACTAGGAGGAGAGCTAGGGACAAATGAGAGTGAAGTATACTGGTGTAGGGTCCTTTACCCATGGTCCTTGTGTCTCCCAATGGAAGCAAGAAGAAACACAGATTATTTTTTTTAATTTAGAACTATAAACTATACATGCAGGGTAAAGTGTAGCAATTCTGGAACAAACCAACTTAATCATGGAGGACAAATAGAAAATTCCCCAAATTTTCTATCAAACTAAATAGTGCTTTTAATTCCTTAAATGCTAGAAAGGTCTATAATACATTACATAGCATGCAATGGGTCAAAACCCCCCATTTAAATCACTGAGCATGTTCATTTGTTCCATATGGTGCAGTTGGTTTGCCTCAGAACGGCTCTACTTTTCTTTGTGCAAATGGCCCTATATATTTAGGTATGAACAACTCATGAAAGAAGAAAAAATGAAAAAACTCACATAGTCCTTTGAGGGCCAGTGGGGAGTGCAAAGCATTCTGGTTCTCAGGGGGTTAAAACAGGATATTAACACACACACACACACACACACACACACACACACACACACACACACACACACACACACACACACACACACACACACACACACACACACACACACACACCTCCCCCCCGCTCTGGCACCCAAATAGTTAAAAGTAGCGATTAAACTGTGTAAAAAATTGGTGGAACCAAATCTAAAACCAGAAATCTCAAACAGCAATCCTCAAAGGACCAGGACAGATCAGATTTAAAGGGGAACTAAGATCTAAAAATAAGATATATATTAGCAAGCCTCCAACAAGTTCGGACGTGTACTTTTTGCTGCCCCTATGTACCAACACATTTTGTAATTTCATCAACCCATCTTGTCTTTGGTCTACTTCTTGAGCCTTTAGGGCATTTAGTGAAATCTATTCCAAAATTAATTTGGTCCATTTACCATCAGGTTCTCTCACTATGTGGTCTGCCCATTTCAGTTTCAGGTGCTTTACTCTTTAAGTGATGTCACAGACCTTTGTTTGAGGTGCATCCATGCACGTTTCTCAGTCTCTTTTTGTTATGTTTAGGATTTGCTGTTCCATAGTTCTCTTTGTTTTTGTATGGCTTTGGCATTCAGTGTCCATGTTTCACAGTGATAAGTAAGAACTGGGAGGACACATTGGTCAAAAACCTTTTCACTTGAGGCAGAGTGAAATTTGTTTTAAAGATGGTATTAAGTTTTCCAAATGCTTGCTTCCCAATTTAATTTGTTACTTAATTTCCATTATACTGTTTCCATCTGTTAACATTTCCTGTCCAATTTATACATACAGAATCAGGTGTGCTTGCATGTTCTACCTCATCATCACACTATGTGTCATAAGGTAAATATCTTAAAGGAACTCTCCCTTTAAATTCTCTAATGCATCATGTTCCCTTTACATAACGCTCATGGGTAATTTTATCAGGCTAGTCGCTCCGGACACCAACAAGTGACTACAAATCATCCTTCAATTCAGCAGGTGTTGGAAGTAAATTATATTGTAGAAACGGATCAGTCAGTGAATATAGTTTTATTATTTACAATTACGAACTCAATTTCTATTGAATTACCATAAGGCTTTTCCATGTCCATTTTTTCTGGGACTTTTTCCTGTAGAATGAATTCATGATGTACAAACTCTGTTCTTCTGCAAATTTGTTCAGTTGGTTGTCTCTGTCATCTATTTTGCCAGTTCCATGTGGTCCGATTGCTTTTTCACCATATTGGATCTTACCAATTCTTGCACAGACATCTCCCAATATAAATTTGTAGTGGTAATTGACCTCTTTGTAGAGGCGTAATAAATCAAATTTCTTCACTGTGGCTACTTGTAAGAGCATAAACTCGAGTGATTTGAAGACCATAGCAACTGTTTCGTTTGATAGCACAGGAAGCAATTCTTTCTGAAATACATTCTACTTTTACTACTGAGTCTTCAGTCTTTCGGTAATCAAGAATCTGATTCCTCCACATTGTCCATCATTGATTGGTTCCTTTATAGTATAGCCAGTGTCAGTCTCTAATTTGACTAAATCCTAGTCTTTTTTAAAAGTCTCGCGTAAGCCGATAATGTCCCAACTGAAGATATTTAGTTCTTGTACTAGTTCCTCGAAGTGTGCAACCATATTCATAGATCGAATGTTAAGCGTTCCAATGTCTAAACAACAAAGGCAGCCTGATAGAACACGGGAATTCTTAGCACCCTCTGCCACTGAGCTGGTCTTCCTATGGCAGTAGGAAGTAGCTTGCACGCCTGCCGGGAGTGAGGACCATTGTTTCTGTTGCAAAGGCATGCTGAAGGAACGGACCATACATAATCTGCCATACTGGTCCATTGCGGGTTGGCAGATTTTGGATTGATTTAGTCTGGTGTGTTGGCTTTGATCTGTTCATCTTGGGTGACTCTTCCAGGAGTATAGGCTCCTGATGGCATAGTTCTCGGCTTCACTGACAGACACATATGAGACCGCTCGAATATTCAAGTTAAGTTGCTTTTCCAGTTAATGTGTAGACAGCCAGGTCCCAGTGCTATAGACACTGGTTGCCTACTTTCTTTTAATCTCTATTTACACAAACAGTAATGAGAATCAGGAACTAATGCACAAAAACAGTACATTAGTATCCCTTGTTGTTTTGTTTCTTTGCAGAAAAAAGCAGAAAAACTTTTTTGGTCTTGTTTACATCTCTGATTATAGATGTTATCCTAGCACTTCAGATTCATTGGTTACAACCTCACAAAGATGTGCAATAGTCCTACAGCTTTACAATGCTTTCTGTGCAATGTTATGTTCAATTTTTAAAGGGAATAGTAATACTGGAGATTAAAAAAAATATGTATGTTGTAGGGTTTATGTCCCCGAATAAAACAAGGGCACTCCCACTGCTGAGAGATATTTTATTAAAAACTGATAACAGCTCAAACTTGAATTTTTTAGGTGCAATATCACAGTGGCCTGAAAATTTGCAGTGGCGCTGTTGCTACACTATCCTATGGAGATTTATGGTCTACGGACCAGAGCAGTCCATAGGCTGGTGTAGCAACAGCACCACCTTAATTTTTCACGCCACTGTGATATTGCACATAAAAAATTCAAGTTTGAGCTGTTATAATTTTTTAATAAAATATCTCTCAGTAGTGGGAATACCTTTGTTTTACTCAGGGGGATAAACCCTACAATATATATTTTTTTACATTTTAAGTATTACTGTCCCTTTAAGGAAAACCATCACCACCTAATCATATCCCACCACTTATCTTACTGTGGCCAGAAAATCCTAATGGCCCTATGAATTTTGCTCTTGTGCTTTTGTTGAAGAGATAACATTTTCAGTCAGTCATGGATGTCATGACCAAGGAGGTGGACCTGACAGTTGCTGACAGCTTTTTTTCAAACTGAAGCAGGACGACTCTATATGACTCTAAGTTTACACGTATGGTGAACAGAGTTTGAGGCTCTGTGTTCCTGCCAGCAACTGTCATGTCTGCCTCCATGGACATGACATTCATGACTGACTGAAGAAGTTTCCTCTTGAACAAATAAATAAATGAAGGACAAAATTCACTGGGCCATTAGGATTTTCTAACCATAGTATGGTAAGTGCTTGGCTATTAAAGGCATCCAAACCAAATAAATGAATAAAACAAAATTGTATATATATATATGTATATATATATATATATATTATATATATATATATATATATATATATATATATATATATTTATTTATTTATTTTTTTTATATCTGACACTATTTACTGGTCCATCTGTGATCTTTTGGACATTTAGGACTGCAGCAGGACTAGTGTTGTATTCATTACACATGTATTTCAGTTACACTAAAGGGATACCTATGTTGTGAATTCACAGTGGACTGTGGTGAATCGAAGCCTGATCTGGATCGACAAGCCGAATGCCTCTGCTCCCCAAACAGCTCCAGACTGCCAGTGGGAAGATAAGGCGAGTCCGTCCGCATCTCATTGCCTGAAAAAAATACATACCATATAACACATGTCTGAAATGTAACGCTTTGAGTGCCTGAGAGGAATCAAACTCATTGAGTTGCAATGAGTTTGAATATCTCTGGCACTTAAAGGGTTAATTTCCTATAGAGGTCAGTATTAGACTCTGTCTCTGCCATTGCTTGGTGATTTGAGAAACACCTATCAGCGTACACAGTGTACACATCACTAGGAAGATTACAAAATGCAGTTTGCATTCATAACACAAGACAAAGTAGATAATAAAATAAAGTATTTGATGTGGAAGAGTCATTTTTATATTATTGCAGAGCTAGCGGAGTAAAACAAGGGCACATCCACTGCTGGGAGATGCTTCATTAAATCTTTATGAATGCTAAAACTTTTTTTTTTTTTAATCCAAGTACCATGATATTGTTTCTATTGCTCTCTATGCAACCTAAAGATTTCCACAGACAGCAACGGAAAGTGCAATTTTGTCTTCTGGTAACTAGGTGGTGCTGCTAGCTGCTATTAACCATTACATTTTAAAATAATAAAACCGCATATTAGATATAATAACTAATGAATGAATATATATACTGTATCTCCTTTAATACATTATACAATATTATTTTGACTCTACTTTCAGAATCAATCAAGTTAAAAAGGGTCATAAGAGTATCAATACAGCAGGACACACACACACACACACACACACAGGCAGACACACACACACGCACACACACACACACACAGGCAGACACACACACAGGCAGACACACACACAGGCAGACACACACACACAGGCAGACACACACACACAGGCAGACACACACACACAGAGGCAGACACACACACACAGGACACACACACACACACACAGGCAGACACACACACACAGGCAGACACACACACAGGCAGACACACACACAGGCAGACACACACACAGGCAGACACACACACACACACACACACACACACACACAGGCAGACACACAAAATATTATATCTATCTATATATATCTATATCTATATATCTATATCTATATATACACATTGGCTGTACGTATAAAAGTGGAGCAGTGAAATTCTGGAGTAAACTAACTGACCCAAGGGATCACAAACATTTCCCAGATAACAAGTGATTTAAATGGGACTTTTAATGCGCTGGAGAACTTTCCAGCCTTCAAAGGATTAAAATCAATTGGCATTTTGATTTATCCCCTATGGTGCAGTTGGTTTTCCCCAATTATACTGTACATGAGGCTCGATGGCGCTATGTAATGGCACACTTTAAGTCCATGAATGCCAGAGGGATGTGCGGCAAACAAAGTGGGCAATGCTCTGGCACTTGGAGTCAATAATTCTCATTCTGTGCTGAACTATCTATCTTTGAGATTTCTTTATGGAGCTAAGAACAGAACACTTTGGGGTAACAAAAGCACTGCTCGTCAGCTCTAAAGGACGTGTCTACTAGTCTACTAACAGCCACAACGGAAAGTGATTTATTGTAACGTTTATACAAAAAGGAAATTATGAAAATGTGTTTAGCAAACTGGGTTCAAGGTTCTAGCACCCATAATGCCTGTGGTGGAAAGTATGTGCATTGTAGATTTTGATACAATATAAGGAACTGGGTGGGGGATTTATAAAAGTAAAGAGAAAAATGGCTGTAATCAGTGCTAAATTTTAAGTTCAGAATTTTAAAAACTGCTTCACAATGAGCTGGAGACTCCTCTAGCATTTAAATTGTCAAAATGAAAAGCCCCATTTCACTGGGAAATTATATTCGTCCACTACAGTTCAGTTGGCTAGTCTCAGAATTTCTCCACTTTGCTATTATACATCTCCCCCAATGGGCCTTATGTAGAAAAGCACAGGGTACAAAGAAACAATTCCATTGGTCTCAATGGGGGTTTTAACCACTTGAATGTTAAAGAGGTCTACAATGCATTGGGGAGATCTCTTCAGCATCTGAGGGGGTAAAAGCCTGATTTAAACCAAAGAGACATTTGGGAATGTGTATTTCTACTTTACGGTGCAGTTGGTTTGCCCCAGAATAGCTCCAATGTGCCTTCACACATAGGACCCATTGGGGGAGATTTTTAAAAAACTATTCTTCGTCGTTTTGAAAGAATTGTTGTTAAATCTGCCAAACCGGTGTTAAAGTAATATTTATAAATGAGCAAGGGCATAAATATGTAATTATTTGGCAAATTAATTAACCCCTTAACAGTGATAGTACGTCATGGGTAAATCTGACTGAACGACCCATAGTGTACTATGACCGTCATGGAATTCCGGGCTCCCCCTGCGGCTGCACGCCATTCGGGGAGTCCGGAATCGGATTCTTAAGAAAAAAAAAAAAAAAAAAAAATAATAATAAAAAAAAAAAAAAATGCTCCGTGGTCCTTTAGTGACTGCCGCGTGCCTGTGCAGCCGGTCGTTAAGGGGTTAACCAATTTATACCTACAGTTCTTAATCCCTTACGGACCAGCCGAGTGAGCTCGTGGCCGGCACTTAAGACCAATGGAGCATTATATATCTATCTATATATATATATATATTTTTATAATTTGATCCAATTAAGGCCTCCCCGAACGGTGCGCGGACAGGACTGTCACTGGGCCTTTAGGAAGTTTGGGGTCCTTGAGAGGTTAAGAACAGATTATTCCTGTTAATATTTTTGCAAAAATGTTGTCGTTGAAATATCATTTAGCAAGATTTCTATCTAAATTCACTACACCAGAATTGTCATCTGTACTAACGCAGACTTCCAAATGCCAAGCTTATGTTTTATGCTGGAATTACGCCACATTTCTCATTACTCTATTTTCATAATGCTCCCCCAATGTACTTTATACTCATAGTGGTCTTTTCACCTGAGGTTTGCCCAAATCCGTTCCTGTTCATACTGCCTTGGCTGGAACCAGTGGCTCTCTGCCACCTGCGGACCAAGAACCTCATTCTATAGGAAAACAAACAAGAACAGCTATATCAAACTACAGAATTTACAGCCACATAAAGGAATAACATTTCATTTTTACTTTGATTTCAGAACTACCTATTCATTTTCTTTTCTTATTGACTTTCTTTATCTTTAATTCTGTTTATTACCATGCATTAGTCATTTCAGTTCTCCTCTTCCTTACACATTCCATAACATGAGTCTGAAACTCAGGTGGGGCAATATACAAATCACCAGTGCAGCTCATTTTCTGTATACGTGCCTGCCACAGCTTATACAAATACCTTTGGAGCATTACAGTGCACACCTTTCACAGTCTCTAAGACTTTTTAATGCAAGCAAGAAATTAAAAACACCTCCCCTATAGCATGCAAAGGAAAATGGAAGAATTTTACTCTGATTTTCTCTGAACTTTGTTAGTGTTTGAAGACGAAAACGGTGCAGAGGAATGGATTCTCCATACATTGCCTTTCTCTTGGTGCAAACTGTGTATTTTCAGATTATATAAGCTTAGTAAATAAGCATTAAGCAGGCTAGGCACACAATATTATTTCCCTTTCTTGTGCTCCTATTCTTTTAGTAATGCCCACAATAAATGTGCCCAATTAAGTCTAGTTTAAACTTGTGGCTGGATTTTACATTAGTTAGAGCAGTCAACCACTTAAACCAAGACTGGAGAAATCTCAGTGCATGTAGCAAGGTATGGCACCTTGCAGCAACTTTCTTATGTCCAAGAGCTGCATACAAGAAAGTTCAGTAAACTTTCTACACAGTGGCCTAGATGCAGATCTATTCACAATGGAGATATGGACATAAAGATGTGCATTGCAATACCCAAAGAATGGCTGACCCACATAATGTCAGACAATGATATTTGGCTGACTTCCATATGATTTTGCTATGTCAAACCTCCACTCCCACCAAGAAATGGGATCAGCTGGGGAGCAAAGTGACATTGCAAGTAGATCTCCAGTGTAAAAGAGGGCTAATTGTAAAGGCAGCCTCAGCTGGGCTGGCCACTCCGGCGTGGGTAGCACAATCCCACTTCTGCTGCCCCAGTGACCAGATCCTTGTTAATGGTGGACAATTTATAAAACAGTTTACCTTCCATTGAAAAGTCGAGTTGATACACTAATTTGAACAGTTTATTTACTTGTATTTACCATGCATAGGCAACCAGATTAACCCCATGGGCCTTGTTTTGCAAAGTATTGAAGACATCTAGCAAGGTTCAGTTGGAAAGAGGATGCATTTTAGGTGAAAACAGGATCTCTGTGATGTAAGAGAAGCAAATGATCTTCTCTTCTCACTGCACCACAGACCAGATTTTGACCTAGGGCTGCCTGTTGCCCACCCTGTGTAACAGACCAAGGCTATTTCCTGTGCCAGGCAACAGTAGATATTGCTGGTGGTGGGGTCTTGTGAGTAGGGGTGTGGTCACAGGCAGGGCTAAGGTCACCTAGTGTTATTCAACCATTGGTAGACGGACCAGTGCCAGTCCCTGAAGTGCTTTAGTCAGGCCTGTACTCCAACAGAAATGAATGGCTTGAACCATAATAGCGTGCCACAGCAGTTTAGAAAGTTAGCCAATGGGTTCCTGGCTTCAAAATATATTACAAGTACTGTCCTAGGGTGCCTTGCTAGAGAGGTTAATCTGGCCCTGTGTAAACACCTGCATTGCTTGAGCAGATAGCAAACTGTTGAAAAAAACCCTAAAACATAACACAAGTACATCTGGTGGCAGAGTGGTTACATATATCTGTCACAATAATCCATCAGTGAAACATACCTTGAAATGGCTATTGACACTCTAACAGCTGAGCGAAAGCGCGTGAAGGCTCTAGAATGATTAGTAATGACCTCTAGATCCGTGTAGCTGGGCTGCCCGCCCATTCTTGCGATTAGTGCTAAGGTGGCCTCTTCACACTCCTGAAAACCCCCAAGTAACAGCAGCAGGTATTTCTTCTGGTACACCAGGGCTTTCCTAAAGCTCTCCGACCGCAGGTATTTACCATAAATTCTCTAGAAGATGCAGAGAGCCAACAGTAAAGCAGTGACACATTTTAAAGGAAAAAAGCTGGGCACACCAGGGCTTTACTAGAGCTCCGTTACAGAGGAATTTACCACAAACTGTCTAGAAGAGGTTCAGAAACAATTACACAATTCATACTTATTTAAAAAACAAACAAACAAAAACCCCCACCAAAACTGCCTTATAATAAATCTCCTAAAGTGCCACTAAGAAACAATTTTGTGTGGGCTGCTCCACCAAATATAATCTTTATGGAGGTAGACATTATTCTTTGTTGCTGTGTCCTGGCATGCCAACCCCTCTCCCACTGAATCCTTCCTTCCAGGTAAGAGAACGTCATTGTGAAAGTCTGGCATCCTGAAGCACAGAAACAGAACTGTGTGTGCCTTCACGGACCTGATATCTAGTGATAATAAAATATTAAACTTGGAGAAACAATCCATGAATAAGTGATTTGTAATAGCCATTAGGATGTTCTACTAGATTAAGTTAAGTGGGGTTTATTATTAGGTGTTAATTTCCTTTAAATAACAAAAGCCGGGTATACACAAACAACTGCTGAAGATTGGGGGGGGGGGAGAATAATAAACTCTGATTCTATGGAATAGTAACCAATGCAGTTTATTTCAGAAAAACCTATTATAGTTAAGAGGGAATCTGGAATAAAACCAATAATAAACTTGGTACAGGTAGACTTCAGTCCTTAAGGCTCTATATGAATTCTGATTAAAAGAACACTGAAACTTCCTAATAACCTCCCCTTGTCAATCTGGGTAACAAATATCAAAGACCATTGTGAATTAATTCTGTATGGATTGGTACTCCCTAATCAATCATTTATTACTACTGAATACATTGTCCATGGAAGCCGACATGATGTTTTTTTGGTTTTTTTTGCAGGACTACAGGGGGAGATGCATTATGGCGATGTGTGTCTGTCGATGTGCGTCGATCACTTAGCCATTGAGAATTCAACACACTTTGCCTTATGCACTATTAAGTATGCAAGGGGAGGGGGGAGAACTGATTCATTAGCATGCAGGATTGTCGTAATGTTCCGTTACACATCGCCAGCATTACGATAACCCTGAAGTCTGAGCGAATCCTCACTGCTGCCCCCCACTTGCCTACTGGGGGAATGGAGAAGATGTGCTCAAACTACAGCCCCACAAACAGCATCACTCCCTTTCAATGACACATGGATTTACATTGCGCACCCCTGTGGCACTGAAAGGGTTACAATATTAACACACATTGTCACAATTGCTTTATACAATGAAAGAACTGGCAGAGAAGCTGTAACATATAACAACTTCCTTGCCTTTCTGTATTGACCAAACCAGTTGAGTGGGCTATCCACCGATCAGCTGATTCAGGTAAACACAGGACTCAAGGCACTCTACAACAAGTGCCTTGTGAGTCCTGTGTTAACCTAAATCAGCTGATTGGCGGTTAGCCCAATCAGCTGGTTCAGTCAATAAAGAACAGCAAAGAAGCTGTTATGTGTTACTGCTTCTCGGCCAGTTTTCTCATTGTATAAATCATTTGTGGAAATGGGTTATACTACTGTTGCATTGCTTACCCCATGGCACTAAAAGGATTAAAGAAAGGCAGCTGCTGTCTCTGATCTCCAGTAAACACAGCAAACTGTTCTCTGGTTCATTTGAGACCTATAGGAATACACCAACTTTGCCAGCCTCAGTGAACTACAACACAGGCAGCTGTAGGGAGCTTAGTGCATGCATCAAAGTGCCACATTAACATATGAACACACCTACATGAATACGACAATGGCTCATTAAGCTGTATTTTAATATGTAAATGACCCATTCTTGAAGTAGTCACTGCAAAATTGTAAACCTGGAGAAGGCATGGTGAATTCCTGGCATATTTGCGGCATATTCACAGGGATATGATGGTGAAGACATATTAGTGCATATGTCGAGATTTCATCAAAACAAATACGCCACCATATTGCCATCCTGGCTCCATATCAAACCATTGTGTAGGATTCCAAATCCTTCTACTGAAGGCTTCCTAATAATACTTCAGTGGGAGGAGCCTGGAATTCTGCTTCTATGGACATGATATCTAGTAGTAATTAAATATTAATTTTGGAGAACCAATCCATGCAAAATTGATTCATGTCCATTCTGATTTTCTGCCCAGATTAAAGTAAGAGGAGGTTTTACTGTTCATGAAAACCATGAAAATAAAAATAGCACAATATTAACAAAATAATAGACGTGCCATTGACCAGAGGATTTTCTTTGATGTTGTTTACTTTTTTTTTTTTTAACAGCCAGGAGACTTTAAGTAATACACCCTAGGTGTCCAAGCTCTTCTTAACCTTTTGGATGCTAGGATGTTCTCCAGCACAAAACCAAATTAGCATCTGAAGGGTTAAAGAAAGTAGAATCTTCTTAGAAATGTTCTTACTTTGAGGGTGACATTTTCTGATTCCCGTCCCAAATCCCTTTGCATGGCTTCATTCCTCAGTTCTGCTTTTACTTTGGACAGCTCAGCTTCCGTCTGCTTCAAAGACTTCTGGAGATTAAGTTTCTCTCGGCTCCACACCTCCCTTTCTGAGGCAATGAGCATATCAATATTAGCTGCATTGTCCAATGAAGATCTGTAAGACTGTGAGAAGAGAACACATGATATGGGTCACAGGCATATAATGTATTTGCTGCAATGAAAGCAGCATGACTAGAGCACGGTAAATGGCTAGGTCACGGATAATCAGTTTAATGGAATGGCCACGGGCCTTGCTGCAACTTATACTTTAACCCTTTGAGTGCCAGAGAGGTATCCAGTGCATTGAGTTGGATATCTCTCTGGCACTCAGAGGGTTAATATTAACTCTGCTCATCTGTAAAAGTAAAACCATGCAAGAGAATTCACTAATATATCATCTAGAGAATTAATTAAAACAATGGAAAGTTTCTCTTACAAGTGCAGAATGTCAGTATCATGTAGAACTCTCAGAGGAACTCTATTCCAAGGGCTGAGTGAAAACACAGGGGTCTCTACTTAGATTAGGGGAAAGGAACTCTTAAATACACCAAGGAAATTGTTATTATTATTTTTTAATTATCCTAAAGCAAAAACGCTGTGATTCCTTGCATCAGGCAGCTGGGATGGGATATACAGCAGATTTGTTCAAATGTCTATTGGATATACATTTTTAACGCTTTGAGTACCAGATGGGTATCCAACGCACTGCTTTGCTATGCACTGGATACCCCAATGGCACTCAAAGGGTTAGGTATGAACAATAAACAGAATTAGAACAATTGCTGTGAAGTGACACATGGGTGATGTTTAACTACCAATTTGGTGTAAGGATGGGAGGTTTTTACCCATTTGAGGTAAAACTTTAACCCCTTAATGACCAATATTGTGCCAGGACCGTCACGGCTGTCTGGCACTTAAGGACCAGTGACGGTCCTGACACGTCACTGAATTCAGGGCATGCCGCTAGGGAGCCCTGAATTGAATCGACGACAAAAAAAAAAAAAAAAAATGCCCCGTGGTCCTCAAGTGACGGCCGCGCGTGGCGCTCCGTCGTTAAGGGGTTAAATGGCTTCATCTGAGATATGTAGAAAAAAATAGCTGCTGTGGGAGCAGCAGTGATGAAATACTGATATTCAAATTCGTATGTGTGTATATGTGTATTATACAATCAAAACAAAAGGCGAGCACTCCTAATCTCTAAAATATAGCTTAACTGTATAAAAACTCTGAACAGTTTGATAAGATACAAGTAATAGCAAGTATAAAAATATAAAATAAAACTGTGATATCTCTGAAAAAAGAAAAAAATGAAAAATATCAGGGATGAAGTATCCTGTGATATGAAATGCGTAGGCTTAAAGTGCTAATATCTAAGTGCAGCTAAAGGGAATGTGCTTGTTGTTATAATTATATACACAAAACAGAAAGAGAAGAAAGAACAATAAAACAGCACCAGACCCACCCCCTAATTAAGGAATTGGGATTACACTAATTCCAAGAAAGGGAATTTCACAAAAAAAATAAATAAAACATAACCTTTATCTGTGAATATTAAAAAGCAGCGAATTAAAATTATAAAATCATCCAGTCCATTTTCATCATTATTAGTGTCATGAAAAATTGCTTTACAATAGAACTGTGTTTGTTATAGTCAGTGTATATGCTCAGTGCAACTTGTAGTTCAAAACGTGGATAGCTGCCAAGTCACCTGTTATATGTGCAAACAGATGACCCTCCTTATAGCTGTTATGGTAACGGCAGAAAACGCCAACCTTGTTATAATTAAGCCTTATTGTTCGCTGAAATAATAGGCGAACAATAGCCTAAATTAACCGTTTAGTTGGTCCCAGATTGTATCCGAGAAGGAGAGAGGTAACAAAGCCCTCTGTTCCCTTAATTAGGTCTTTGTGAGAGATAGTGAAGTAAGCTTAAAGGGATAGTAATGTTTCATAATAAAAGCAGCTCTAATTAATCATCATAGTATTTGGACTTTGGAGAGTGTTATTTCAGTTATGTCAGAGTTGTAGTTCAGGAGGAATTCAATGACAAAGTCTCCCCCTCCCGCCCATTTTACTGATGTAACACTGTTCAGCCAGATCAGAAGGGAGGTGCCCAGGTAGACTGCAGAGAGGGACAATCTTCAATTAAAATAAGGGAAAAACCTGAAAAACTTGTCAAGGGGGGCAGGGTTTTCATAGAAAGAAGACTGTCCCCTGCTGTTATCTGTCTGGTCTATGGACTGGATTCCACATCTGAGAATAGATGGCTTACACTAGGTAAAAGGGGCGGGAGGGGAAACTTTGCTTGTGAATATCTCTCAAACCATAAAGGTTTGAGAGATAATACTTATATTGTTCTTCATGTTTTTTTAATGCCTACAAAATAAAGATAAAACGAAGTATTACTATCCCTTTAATGCAAGCAAACCCTGAACATCTCCCCTTCAGCAAGTACAGGGAACTGAAAAAAGTACACACTGGTTTCCTATTATTAGTACACAGACATAAATAAGGTGAAAAAGAATAGAATTACATGAAATGCCCATACACTTAAACATGGCCCTCCCCTTGGATCAAACTGTAAAGATCATTTTCAGTGTAGATAGCTTAGTACATAGGCTTTAGTTTGGGCAGAAGTAGCACAAACAAAACGCAATTCCAGTGACTATTTTGCCATGGAATCATGTTAGTACATCTCCACTATAGAGTTAACCATTTGAGTGCAAGAGGGATGAGCAGCACGTTGCAAATGGCTAAATAACTAGCACTTAGTACTTTAATCCAATGAATGGCAGGGGGATGTCTATCAAACCTCTACTTACGCAGTCACCAGAAGGACCTCTCAGTCGATGCAGACACGCTTCTTCCTCCATCTTAAGCAGGGCATTGCGGAGGCCATTCTTCTCCTCTGTCAGTCTGCTGACATACCCGGTAAGCTCAGCATTCTGTGTCAGTAACTTCTCCGTGAGAGAGTTTGTGGATATTCCAGGTGGAAGCACCAAATTCTGAAGTACACAAGGAGAAGAGTGGCTGTTTCATACATACCAACACTCACAAATACATGTATAGTAATCTTTTGAGTGCCAGAGGGGAATTTGATGCATTACATAGCAATGTGCTGGATACCGCTCAGGCAATCGAAGCGTTAAATCTTGCAGACCTTCACTGAGCTCCCATAGCTGTATGAAAATTCTAATCTAAATTTAAAAACATTTTAGCATTCATTTTTTATTAGACCACAATCAGCACTAGCACCATTTTGTCAGAAAGTGACAAAATGGAATATTAATTGAAAATATGAAGGATATATACATGTAACATTTTAACGCTAGTTTCTTTTATTTATTTTTTTTTTGTGGTAACTTTTGGAGTTAATACCTTTTGGACATATGATCTGTGTTAGTGTTATCTGTCATATGGGTGGCCATTAAGGACCATGGATTTTTTTTTTTTTCTCCCAATTGATTTCAAATCTGGGATGGCAGAACGGCATGCAGCAGCGCTGCCATCCTAGAATTCCATTACGTGCCAAGACCGGCGTGATGGTCCTGGCACGTCAAGGGTCCTTAAAGGGTTAAAGGCCATTAGGAAGTCCAACAAATTGATGGGTTCTACTGGACCAAATCATTGTATCCTACAGACATCACCTACACATTGATTTGCAATGTGATGGAAATGTCTCTCTTATTGAAGGGGTTAAAATATATTAACTATACTGGAATCTCTGGGGAGCCATAAGGTTCTGTAAGAGGTTGTTTGTAATAAATGACTAAGGAAGCATCAGAAGTTTTTCACTGTTTGTCTCTTATACTTATGTCATGTGTACGGCCTCACCTTTCCTTGCAGAGACCAAACCGCTACTTGTTCAAGCTGAGATATAACCTCCTGAATGCTGTTCTGTGACCAGGCAAAGTCCTCATCATCTGCTCCCACAAACAGTATCCTTAAATGACAGAAACCAACAGTTATAGAAAACACACTGTAATTGTAAATTATCAATGTATATTATGACAATGTGAAAACAAAGTTTTTTACATATATATATATATATATATATATATATATATATATATATATATGTTGGCAGGCTGGTCCTTCTAGGTACAGCAATCACACTCCCACTGCTGATATTTGCTTTATTCAAAAGTCATTGCAGTTCAATGTGTCACAAAGAGGGTGATGCTGTTTCTGTCACATTCTATGGAGAAATGTACCCATGTGGCAAACCTCTCGCTTGTAATACAAAATAACAGTTTGACCTGTCTGCACACCAGGTGATGCGGTCGCAAACAATAATAAAAAAAAGAAATAAATAACTAAAATAGGAAAAATAAACTTTTGAATTAAGCTGCTTTACCCCTTTGAGTGACAGGGAGGTATCCAACGCATTGCATTGCGATGTGTTGGATCCCTCTCTGACACTCAAATGGTTAAATAAATATCCTCTCCATGTATGTATAAGTTCCTGACAGTTTAAAGTGAACTTTCCTTTTATAATCTGCTGTTATTTCCTGAAGGAGAACTGCAGGCCAGTCTGCTCCAGGCAGTCCCCAGCCCTGCTTATGCTTTAGTGAAAGCTGAACGTGGATTTGAGGAAAGACATTAGCAGTTCTCTGACAAAAATAATGAGCCTCTATGTATCAATGCAAACTGGAGCAATTCTGTGGAAAACCATCTATACTAACCCTTTCAGTGCCAGAGGGGTATGCAACACATTGCAGAGCAATGCATTGTGTACTCCTCTGACACTGAAAGGGTTAAAGGAGACAAAGATGATCTAAATGGGACTTTTAACCACTTGGATGCTACAGAGGTCTACAAAGCATTGCACAGCAATGAATTAGAGATCTCTACATCATTCAAGGGGTTAAAAGCCACGTTTAAATAAAATGCGAATTTACAGAATTTTTATGTCTCCCTTATGGTGCAGTTGGTTTGCTCCAGAACAGCTCCAGTTTTGCTTTAAAGGGATAGTATTACTTCAAAATTACTATCCCTCATATCGTAGCCCTTAATAAACTGAGTTAAATGACACCAGCGGCATCTTTCAAACCTTTATGATTTAAGAGACAGCCACTTTCAAAGTTTCCTCTCCCCTGTTGTCAGCGTTCTGCTGCCAGCAGGAGAATCCAGTCTCTGAATCAAGAGGAGGCTCTTCAGCAGATCTGATATCTCGTTATGGAAGGAAAAATGATTAATTGAAACAATCTTCTACGTGTGCTTGGTAACCAAGCACACGTAGAAGATTGTTTCAATGAAGCATGTTTCCTTCCATAACGAGATATCGGCTCTGTTGAAGAGCCTCCGCCTGTCCCGGGACCGGATTCCCCTGCTGGCAGCAGAACGCTGACAACAGGGGAGAGGAAACTTTGAAAGTGGCTATCTCTTAAACCATAAAGGTTTGAGAGATGCCGCTGGTGTCATTTAACTCAGTTTATTAAGGGCTACAATATGAGGGATAGTAATTTTGAAGTAATACTATCCCTTTAACACATATGGTCCATTGTGTCCCAAATACTACAACTGCCAGGAAAGAGTCAGAAAATGTATAGACTAGAAATGGGGAACAAACTGCCAAGAGGAACTGTATATAAAGGGTATAATATGGAAAAGAAAAGCATAACAAGTTTAACCCCTTAGGGACTACATGACGTACTATGACGGTCATGGTACTTATAGCCTTAAGGACCGATGACGGTCATAGTAAGTCACATACTTTTTACTTACAAAGCTCCACCGGGAGGGCTGTAAGTAAAAATAGGGCCTAAAATTGACCACTCCAAGACTGGAGATATCTCTTTCAGGTCACAAAGCTGCGCGCCGATACACGCAACAGGTGACGTGTACCGTTGCGTTGGCAAGGATCAAAGCACTCCTTATGGGTCAGAAACGTCCCAGGACCACTGGTCCTTAAGGGGTTAAAGAGATTACAGTATCTAAACACCACTATATCACTGATTCTTCTTCTTTAGACGATAAGAAACACTTTGCTCTGTGTAAAAACTCTTACTTTTGCATTGTTCTCAAGTTATGAAGTGAAGAAGGGTCCTCCGTCCGCCCCTTCTCCCTACGTCACTGCTGCAGCTCTCTGAGGTCTGTACGGATGCGGCGAGGAACAAACTTCAGTAAGCAGAGGGAAATCCTAGCCTTCTTCATGAAGGCGAGCAGGATTTTACTTATACTTACTGAAGTTTGTCCCTTGCTGCAGCCGTCGGGTTGCACGACACCACTAGCCATTCAGTGGGAGGTGGCCAGAAGGGGTGGGCGGGGGATCCTTCTCCACTTCATAACTTTAGAACAACACAAAAGTAAGAGTTTTTACACAGAGCCAAGTGTTTCTTATAATCTAAAGAAGAACTGGTGAGAGTTGTGTTTAGACATTACTATGCCTTTAAGTAGAGTATCTTACAATGCATATAGGGTGACCAGTTGACCACATTTCCATTCTGTCATTCAGGGACACTGCAGAGACGAGAGGAGCAGAGTACTTGTCCTCGACTCCAGTGCAGCTGTGTGGAGGGGGAACACCTATACATCACTGGACATCAGTGCATCATTTACTCTTTCTCCGACATACAACACAGTTCTGAACACGAGAGAGAGAGAGCTGCCCAATGACTGCTGTGACAGAATGTCTGTGGTGGGCCACAAGAAAACGTACAGCATGCCCAATGTCATAGACTAGTATTACACTGCAACAAAACTGCACTGCAGCTCCTGTTTGTTGTCAGGGTCAAGGCTCAGTTCTCTCTCTAGTGTTTACAGCTGTCTGGAAGACATTTTTTGTAGTCCAGCAGAGGCATCACTTTCTGTTATAGGCAATGGGCATTTCTCCTTCTGGTGTTTATTGCTGCGGAGGCACGCCAGGACTTTGTATTGTCCCAGAAGGCGGCTGCTTGGGACATGGGACACACATTTAAAATCAGAGACTATCCTGGGCAATTCAGGACACATGGTCACCCTAAATGCATATAAAATGCAGTGACACATTTAGGAAACCCCATACTGCACTGGGTTACAGATTAAACAAAGAAACAAGTCATTGTGAAATATCCCTCTATTCTTAACCAATCACAGGTGTCATGTAGAAACATGACTTTGTGCTAAAACAATAGCTGGAAACTATTTCTCGCCCTACACCTCTAACATCACTTTACCTAGCTACTTAATGGAGCATGCACCAAGGGGAGGGCAGTGTATGGGCATTTCAGGATGCTCTTTTCCTCTGCACATTTTGTTTGACACTGTTTTAACCCTTTAAGGACCACAGGTGTTGGTGCAACTCATAGTGTAGCAATGAGCTGCACACCCCTCTAATTCTAAAAGGGTTAAACAAGGCACAAAAGAAATTGGCATAACTTTAATGTCACTTTCCGAAGCATAATATGGGGCAGGTGATTTGGGGCTTTGCTGGAGTTAAAGTCGTAATGATGTCCCATTGGCTTTGGAGAGTAACTCCAACCAATCTGCTCCGGCACATTCAGCCCATTATTTTGGTTTACGGTTTCCAACGCGGTGTATCTTCACAGAGACTAATGTACTAATGAGAACTGGAACATTTCTAGGGAAAGCCAAGTGTACTATAAGGTACATGAAAATGTCTACAATCCCACTGATTTAAGTGGGGCTTTTATCTTCTTAAGCCATGGGTTGGCAACATGAGGCCCTAAAGCTGTTTGGACCAATTTACATCATCCCCAGCCACCCAAAGGCTAGCTGGAGCCCTGAGGCCCCAGGGAATTGTAGTTATGACAGCTGGAGAGCCTCAGGTTGCCCAATCCTACCTCCAGAGCAATGCTTCAAGAGATTACAATTCCTTTTGGAATCACTGGGACTATTTATGGTGCAGATTGTATGCCTCAGAATATCTAACAGGGCATATGACGCATTGGGTTTAACCCTTTGAGAGACAGAGAGCTATTCAAGGCATCTCATCTCCATTACAGGGGTCCACCAGGTTCCTGATGTGCACAGTGTGCCCAATTGCACTGGCAATGCCATGTACCATTCGCTAGTCTGGGTATAAAACCCATCTTACCTTTGGCTGGCTTTGGTTGCCAGCTGTTTAAGCTTATCAGACACCTCCTGCAGCCTAAGTCGAATGTTTTCCACACTGAAAGGATCCTCATCTGCATCACGGTCCCCGTTCACTGCACTCACAGGGGCTGGGCTCAGTCCTCTAGGGACACTTTCAGCTTTCTGACGTTGAACATAACTTTCTGACAATGCGGCTGAGTTTAAATTTCCACCCTGAAAGAATTAATTAAAAACAAAACAGGTGCTAATTTTGCACTGAATGGAATGCTATATGGAAACTTCCTAAATTACACTGCATTACTGAAATCCATGTAAAGAGGAACTCAGCCATGGGCTATTTCATTATATGCTTATTATCTGTGCCTTGTGTTCAAATAGCAAACCAACTGCATCGTATGGAGAAAGAATCCCAAGAGATCCTTTCTAGCACACAGGGGGTTAAAAGTCCCCTTTGATCAACAGAAATTTGGGGACATTTTATTCCATCCCTATGGTACAGATAGTTTGCTCCAGAATGACTCCACTTTTCTTTTGGGTATAAGAGTAATCCTTTATTGGAACATGTAATAAAGATATAATTAAATATTCCCTGATTAACTGATAATGACTTGATTTCCAATTTCTTTAGAACAGGAGTGATGGCAACAGGCCATATTGTACATACGTAATGGAGAGCGACTGCACCTTGGTCGTTAGTGCCTAAATGAAAAAATATTTTAGTCTGGATTATTTTTCCAGCAGACTAGAGATAATAAATATATAAATCCCTGTTTTAGCCTGAAGTTAACCCCTTTGTTGCTGTGCTATTAAAACCACCAGTGCTGTAAATATTTTCAATTTGTTGTTGCAGTATTGCAGGGGGCATCTCCTGTGAAAATCACCACCCCTGTGTGAATATCCTTGATTCGCCCCCCTGGCCCCTCCTGACAAAATCGCTGCCCTGTGGTGATTTACTGGGTTAGGGCAATCTCCTCCTCCCTGCCGCCCTGGGGAGGGGAGTGCAGTGAATTAAAAATAGTTATATATTTATATGTAGTGGTGAAAACCGAAGCAGCTAGTTGTGTCATTTCAACATATTGTCTTCATATTATTATACCAATTTTAGCTCAGTCATGTTACTTCAAAAAAGCAAACTAATAGGTTGTGATAGGTGCAGTTTGGTCATTTTTGTGACCCCTCTAATATATATATATGAACCCATATGTACCATTACTCACTTATACATGGTATCTACTGAATACAGTAGGAAAATGCATGCTTTTCAATGACTTTAGGATCTTTGAAATGGTGGAAATGGAAAACTATATATGTAGCATAGTTTTAAAGAGGCCTAATTCATCTTTCAGTGTCAGATGAGAGAACTTTATGGTCAACAGTAACTATTGCTAGGAGATTAGATGATCCCCTGTCATTAGTTCTCTCATGAGTATCCTCATATTAATACGTTCAGGAGTACCCCACTATAAATGAAAAGTCCACTCCTTTCAGATTAGAGTATACCGTTCCCTCTTGGGGCTGAGGAGTGAGATAGGGGTTCTGTGTGTTAACACTTCCAACATCCCATACCCAGTAAATATAAAACCTAAGTACTGATGTTGGTGATAATGTTACCACGTGATATTAATACTCACAGGTGTACCATCATTTGAAAGAAGCATGTTCTTCCTTTCAAATGAAGGCACCATAAAAAATAAAATCCATTTCTTCGTCTTTAGTATTGACAATGATCAGGAGATCCCCTGGCACAGGTACCATAAAAGTCCACTTGTTTTAAAGAGGAAACAGTCCTCTTTCAAAAAAGGGTACTCATGTACCCGTAGAAGCAGGGGGGGCTGAGACAGGGGCTGATTTAGAGCCCCCATACCTCTGCACTGCTTTTTGTTTATTGTTTTATTCTTTTGCATGCCAGAGGATCTAGTGATCACCTGGAATATAACCTAGTCTCAGAGGAAGGGTTTTTTTCAGTAAGGTCTGCTAAATTGTGGAATTCATTGCCCAAGGAGGTGGTTATGGCAGATACAATGGATACATTTAAGAGAAGATTAGATACATTTCTTTCAAAAGGGAACATACAGAGTTATACTGTTTATCAGTAGGCTGATCAGGAAGGTCTGATAAAGACTAACTTAATTGGTAGCAGGAAAGCTATAACATTCTCAGTTACTGGGGTATGAAGAGAAGGTTGAACTTGATGGACTTGCATCTTTATTCATCCTAATTTACTATGTTACTGTAACGGAAGCTGAGAAGGGACCGCGGAGTACACTTTAAATCCTTTAACGAGGATCCATTGGAGGGCAAGTACGGGGAATCAGGGTTCGATTCCGGAGAGGGAGCCTGAGAAACGGCTACCACATCCAAGGAAGGCAGCAGGCGCGCAAATTACCCACTCCCGACTCGGGGAGGTAGTGACGAAAAATAACAATACAGGACTCTTTCGAGGCCCTGTAATTGGAATGAGTTCTGTTTTGGAGTGAACAAGGAGTCCTGGAGTCTTGTATTGCTTATGGTCTAAAGTATCCACTCTGATACCCATCTGCGCCAAGTATCCTGAATCGCCGACCGCCTGCTGCCAGTTTCCTGCGACCTAACTTTGTGGACTGTCAGGCGGCGACGTGGACTCTTCCCTGTTTCCCTGCTTCCAGTGATCCTGTGACTGTTTCCAGTGACTGATCATACTCCAACCGGTGCACCTGACGGCGCTTATCTGGCGTTGAGAAGGAGAGACCCAGGAACGACGGCGGAAGGCGACGCGGTCCCTTCTCAGCTTCCGTTACAGTTACTATGTTAGATAACAAAATGCATTTAAACCAGGTGAAAATTGCTTACTACATTTCTTTTTTATAAGATGTGTGTGTGTGTGTGTGTGTCCATATTTCTCCCTGGAAACACAAGATCACTGTAAGCAGTGAGACCTTTGAAGTGAGCAGAATAGCTGGTTTGATCTTTTGGTTTCTTTAACCCCTTAGAGCTAGAGAAGTCTTCAATGGATTGTGAAACGATGCTTTGGGGACCTCTCCAGTAGGGTAAATGTATTATTATACCAAAAATGGGCTCAATCCACTGATCATGCGATAGTTTTTATCACATGAAGACAAACTGAAATTGCTATACAATTTGTTTAACCAAAAGTTTTCTTGTCATTACATTAACACAGCTATATGGTAGAGTGGATGTGAATCGATTGTACATGACTTATCCAATAGAATTGACTTTGGATTACCAATCCTATAAAGAACAAATGGGTGAGTAAAGCTTTGCTTCTCAATGTGGTACTGAAAGTGTTAAGGCTTGGTTAAACTTACACTGCTTTCCCCCAGCTCTTCTCTGTCAGTCCTATATTCTGCAGCATTCTTCTGTACGTGAATTTCAAGTTCCTTTATTGTCTCTTTCATACGCTTCTCATCTGTCTGAAGCTTCTGAACTTCCAATGTTCTCTGCTTTAACTTGTGCTGAAGATCTTCCACATGGGCCCTCAATTCCTGTGCCTGTGCTTGGGCGGTTTTGCCAACTTCTTCTTGGGCTTGTATTTGTCTTTCATGACTCTGCCGCTCTTCCTCGATGTTTTGCCTTAGTTGTGCACATTCCAGTTTATAACCCTCCATCTCACTAACCAACTCTACTATACGATTATGCTTTGCCTCCAACTGACTCTGCAGCTCTTTCAACATGTCCTCAGCTGGGTTGTGTCCATGCCTATTTTGTACCTGTGAATCTAATTCTTTCTTGCACCCTAAGGCATTCACTAGCTCGTTGGATCTGGCCTTTTCTTCTTGAAGAAAAGCCTGGAGCTCTGAGACTTTGCTCTTCTCCTGGCACAACTCGCTATCGTACGCCATTTCTCTGGATGCAATCCTTTCTTGGAGATCCTTAACCATCTTTTTTTCATTTTCCAAAAGTTGATTGATCTCCATATTCTTCAATCTTTGTTCTTCAACTAACATCTTCAGGTCCTGTAGAAACAAAATACATTTTGCTTTATTGAGGGATATGTAAACTGTAGGTGGGGCCCCAAAAGGGCTGGTTGCAGAGCTTGCAATCTAAGAGATCTTGTGGACAGCATTAAAACATTTTTATGACTGTGTGTGTGTGTGTGTGTGTGTGTGTGTGTGTGTGTGTGTGTGTGTGTGTGTGTGTGTGTCTGTCTGTCTGTCTGTCTGTCTGTCTCTCTCTGTCAGGATCATTTTTTATACATCTATATCAATTCAATCTTTACACTGGTTCCTAAAAGTCCAAGTTGACGGCTTAAAAAAAACTGTCTATCTATCAAATTTCTTATATTTTTGTCCACCCCTGAAATATGTAAAACTGTATCAGATGCATAATTTCTTGATACATATATAAATGTATAATCCATGGTACTATTGTTACAGACAGTGATTTCTGCCTGTGCCTGTTTCATGTTAAAGATTTTGGAACAGAGACAAAGAATCTGTGGACCTTTTGCCTACAGCTCCCATCATTCTCAGCAGGCCAACAGCAGCAGGAAGGTCCTCCGCTTGCTCACGCCATATTTGCAGGCATTTATCTCGAAAGGTGAATAAGTCCTATGGCCCCGTGTTCTAAACAAAACTGGAGTAATTGTGGGGCAAACCAACTGCACCCTACAGGGGATAAATAAAGCGCCTTTGCTTTTAACCCCTAGAATATTAGAGAGGTCCGGAGCTCTCGCTAGCATTCAAGAGGTTAAAATCTCATTTAAATCCAATGGGAATTGTGGGAATTTGTATTTCTCCCTACGGTGCAGTTGTTTTTTCCTACAGTTACACCAGTTTTCTTTTGAACATAGAGCTCTCAAGGTGAGATCCCTGACAAAAGCTCTGGAAAGAGAAGACAAACAGGCCATGTGCCTAAAGAAAAGCAGAGCAATTCCGCAGCAAACCAGCTGCACTATGGGAAATAGGTAAAAAAAAAAAAATTAATTTCCTAATACATACAGATTTAAATGCGGCTTTTAACTCCTGGAATGCTTGAGAGGTCTCCAACTTTTTGTTCCGCAATGTGTTTGAGACTTCTCTAGTATTGCAAGTGTTAAAAGTTCAAATTAAATCAATGTGTTTGCATTTGTCCTGAAGGTGCAGTTAGTATGTCTCTGAAATGCACAGCTCTTGTCTTTGAGCATATCCTATATAAAGTAGACACTGCTGCGCGTGCTGCAGTCATGCACAGTAGAGACTGCCCACGCAGCGGCTGATACAGAGCTGGAAGCCAGAGCGTCCAGATCTGTATCACCTGCGGCGCGGCAGTCTCCACTGTGCATGACTGCCCCGCGACCGGGCGGCAGTGGCACTGTGGCCCGTGTAACATGCTCTTCAACTAGTTGTCCATAATGTACAAATGTCCAGCGCTCTGATGCACCGGTTATACTACCTCCAGCTCCTCTCTTCCTCTTTCTTCCTTCCGCTCTGTTTTTGTCTTCTCCTTCTCTAATGCCCACTGCAATTCGCGTGTCTTTTTTTGTTCGTTGGCTAGTGCCTCATTGACCCCATCCAGTTCATCTGATCGCTGTTTGACTTCCGTCCTGCAAGAAACTTCATGTTACCACAGAACATAGAGGAAAGAAGATATCTTTCATTGTTTATACTCTATCTGAGGAGATGAATTGCAGTTCTAAGGAATTATGGACAGTAATGTAATTTGTAGCAGGTGTCGGCTAATAGAGAGTGTTGCAGGCACCTGGAGAGCACTGGAACACTATTTCTGGTAAAGTAAAGAACCATAGTACTGCAGTAGTCACAGAGTGTAAGGAATTCACTGCTAACAGCCTACTAAAACTGAGAGCTGAGAAAATGCAGACTGTAAATTAGAAGTAAATCAAACTTACGCAAACTTTTACTTATTAATTTTTTTATATAATCTTTAAAGACCTCCATACAACAGCTATGAAAAAATGTGATAGTGGCAAACGGTATTGGAAGTTGGAAGAAAAGGGGATCGACAAGTGGGAAAGGAACAACTTGCATTGAGAAAGATGTCCTATAACACAAGGGGGAAGGGATGTGAAGACAAGATTGAAAAGGTTCACTTTTGAATGGTCGAACGCAGAAGAGTGTGCGATCATTCAAGTTTTTCAGCAGATCGTCTGGCTAAAAACTGTACCCACACAGTTACCCTATTGCATTATATAACAGATACATGCAAAAAGGTCTCATAAAGTCTCAAATGTGTATTGTGTACTACAATAATCAGTCCAGCCATGCCAAAGTAATTTGTTTGTTTTACACTCATATACTAACTTTCAGCAATTAGGTTTCAAGCAGGTAGATGCAAAGAGGTCTCGTAAACCTAAGTATTATCTGCAGCACATGGATGCACTACAGCTGCCTCCATGTGCTTAACGTGCCCATTGACTATGCGACATGAAAATCTTGCGCTGTCATGCACTGCAAGATTATCACGTTGAGCTTTTTAGCCAGACGACCTGCTGAAAGAGTTGAATGGTCGCGCGCTCTTCTGCGTGTGACCATTCAAAAGGATACCGATTGAAAAGAGAAGGACAGATGACTCTAAGAGTGTGTGTGTTGTAAATAAAGATGAGTGTGAAAGTAAGGCAAGGAGGTGAAGAACAGGAGGTGGACGAAGGAAAAAGGGGAAGAAAAGGATCCAAGAGGAGTGTGAAAATAAAAAGGGGATGAGGTTGGGAAAGAAGAGTAGTAGAGATGGGGGGGCAACTTTTTTCATCCTACCAGGAATTATATGTGAAATGAAAGAAATGAGTTTTAATTTGGTGAAAGCTCCTACCATTATCAATACAGTGGGCCTGTGCACAAGTTTCTAATACAAGCACTGTAAGGGCTAATGTGTCTGCTTGCAATATTGAAGGCTATCCAATACATTGCTAAGCAATGCGTTGGGTACCCCTCTGGCACTCAAAGGGTTAAGAGAGCATGTGTCCACAAGCACAAATGCATCCGTGGCCAGCTGTGACAACAGATGCCAATGATGCACAGAAGCCTTTCTTATCATTTTATGGGATATGAGTGCAGTGGAAAATGAGCAGTAAATGTACTGGATATGTCCGTCTGTGCGCACCTGAGAGATTCCAGCTCTGTAAAGTGCTTGTGCTGTATTTGTCGAGAAGACTCCAGTTCCTCCCTGGTCTGTGCAAGTTCACTCTTTATTTCAGCCACCAGCTGTCTCTCAGCACCTAGTTGTTCCTGCAGCTCCTGGGCTCTCACTGTTACACTGCTGAGCTGTAAGTGCATCTCCTGCATTTGATGAGGCTGATCCTGTGCCACACTGTGGTTCATCATTTCTGATTGGAGAGAAAGTAATGGAATATGCACTTTTTTCAGCAATGTGTTGATGACCCCACCCAGTCCATAAACAGTTAAGCAGAATGTACAGAATTAAGACATGCGGGTGCAGCCAGAACAATCCAAAATACCCTACGCCAGACACCCACCTGTGGTTTATGGTAACCAGCTTATCAGTTTGTATAAACTAATTTGGCTAATTTATTTACCAGTTTGCATAATTCTTTACTGGTCATTAGTTAACCCACTGAATGCTAGAATGTTCACCATCTCATTACTACACAAATAGTTTGAGACTGTTGTAGCTTTCAAAATGTTAAGGAGTTTTCCTGTATATATAGGTTAGAGGACATGGGTATTTTCTGTGTCTGGAAATAGTGGACACAGACAGCTGTAGATGGGTCACACAGAATGGGAGTTTAGCCACAGGTTGGTCCTAAGGGCACCTAAGCTGTAAATCTGGACATGGGCCCATAATATATTACAAATTCACTGTTGATGCATATAACCCCTTGGATGATAGAAGTGCCTCTAATACATTGTGAAATGATGACTGGAGACATTTAGTGTCCAAAGAGTAAAGAAATCTTGGTCAGGTTTGGCAAAATAATAACGCTCCGTGTAAAAGTTTGTAAAATGCATTGGAGCCCAGTAGTGTGCAGCTCACCATGTACATTTCCATGAAGAGCATGCATGAGGAATCACAGCCCTGCCCAGTGCAGATGGGGAGGATTAAACTGGTTACAAGGCAACTGGCACTTATAGTTGGCCCTATGAAGAGTATTTAAGCTATATCTTCACAAAGAAAAATAGACCTGTCACCTCAGATGAGTTCAGTTAATTTTAAAGAGATTAGCCCTTTAACCCCTTAGCGACAATGGACGTACATGTACGTCCTCTGTGGCTGTCACTTAGTGACAGAGGACGTACATGTACATCCAGGAAATCCGGATCCCCGCGCGGCTGCACGCCGTTCGGGGACTCCGGATTCTTCTGAAAAAAAAAAAAAAAAAAAAAAATGTTAGACGGGCGTTAAGTGATGGCCGCTTCTGCACACGGCCGTCACTAAGGGGTTAAGGAGCAGAGGGTGTGCAATACATTGTGGAGAAAACCCCCGCAAGAAATTGACAACAGTGAAATTAAATACATGGAAATAATACCTTCAGCTTTTGAGTAAAGTGACCGGTTGATGTCTCCATCATTGTGCAAACTGATGAGCTGAGCACGGAGATCCCGCAACTCAAGTAGAAGACTCCTCCTATCTGCATTCTGTATACAGTCCATCGCGTTTATCTGCTCCATGCCCTTAGTGATACAGTCAAATTTATTATTATTCTTCTTTATTTATATAGCGCCAACTAATTCAGCAGCGCTGTACAATTGCCCTCTGTTGAAATTAACTGGAGACCTCTCACCCAACTGCATAAATGTCTATTAACCCTTTGAGTTCCAGAGAGGTATCTAATACATTGCAATATTGGATACCACTCTGGCGCAAAAAGGGTTAAAGGAATAGTATTTTTTATGACAAAACATATATTGTACAGCTTTTCCTGTTGAGGTAAAACAAGGCTTCTTCCACTGCTGTGTAGTGCT
Source organism: Rhinophrynus dorsalis (assembly GCA_037306005.1). Taxonomy (NCBI): domain Eukaryota; kingdom Metazoa; phylum Chordata; class Amphibia; order Anura; family Rhinophrynidae; genus Rhinophrynus; species Rhinophrynus dorsalis. The sequence continues at coordinate 414,691,966 of CM074723.1, forward strand.
TCTATAAACTCAAGACGTTGGGGGGTAATGCACTAAAGAGTGATAATGAGGTGATATAGTGGAGATAACTTCTCCAGTGATATCACTACTCCAATTTCTGTGTTATTCTAATGAGCCAATGCACTAAGATATCTCCAACTTTGAAGATCTTAAAGGGATAGTAATACTTCGTTTTAACTTTATTTTATTTTGTAGGCATTAAAAAAACATGAAGAATGATATAAGTCTTATCTCTCAAACCTTTATGGTTTATGAGATATTCACAAGCAAAGTTTCCCCTCCCGCCCCTTTTACCTAGTGTAAGCCATCTCTTCTCAGATGTGAATCAGGTTGTATGACCAGACAGATAACAGCAGGGGACAATTTTCTTTGTATGAAAACAATGAAAGCCCTTCCCCCCTTGACAAGTTTTTCAGCTTTTTCCCTTATCTTAATTGAAGATTGTCCCTCTCTGCAGTCTACCTGGGCACCTCACTTCTGACCTGGTTGAACAGGGGGGAGATACTTTGTTTGTGAATATCTCTTAAACCATAAAGGTTTGAGAAATAAGACTTATATCATTCTTCATGTTTTTTTAATGCCTACAAAATAAAATAAAGTTAAAATGAAGTATTACTATCCCATTAATGCACAGGTCCTACAAAACAACATAGGAACTGGAGAAGTGATATCAATGGAGAAGATATCTCCGCTTTATCACTTCTTTATCATGCCTTCGTGCATAACCCCTATTGTTTCTCTAGTTCAGTGTTACAGTGTATGGACAAAAATTCTCCATAGGGAATAATGAAACAGCACCCCCTAGGGGGTCACATGTTTACGGATTATTTTTAATTACAGAAGAGAAAAAAAGACAAGAAATCAAACATTTGAGCTGTTTTAACTTCTGATTGAATTATCTACAAGCAGTGGCAGTGCCTTGGTTTTATTCACCAGGAAAATACACACAATATATATTTTTTCATAAAACATTAATATAAAAAGTCCCACTGAATTATAAAGAAATGCATTGTATGCCTCTCTAGCATTCAAGAAGTTAAACGCAAAATTTAAATAAACGGGAATGTTTTATATCTTCCCTACTGGTCTGACACAGAATGGTTCCACACTTGCATATGGTACACCAGTCCCAACACACTGACTTATCTCTGGTTGACCCTCTGAGTGCCAGCGGAATGGGCAATGCCATGTTCTGCAAGGATTACACCACTCTTTGACACTCAGGGGTTAAAGGGTCTTACTGGCAGGATTGATTACCTCCACTGGCACCACAGGGTACAAATAAAAATCCCAAACATTCTACAGATTCAGATTAGTGGTCAATCTAGCAAGAATATTTAAGTCCCATTTAAAGTGGACCTATGTCTGCTTATATTTCGTACTAGCCATTTCTATGCAACAGATATTGAGAAATTAACGCTACCCTTTTCCTGCCAGATTGTTGCATCCCTCTCTGGCACTCAAAGGGTTAACCTTAATTTTTTGGTGGCACACAGGGGCATTTTATGACAATTAGTTTTTGTGTGGGGGTTGATATTATCACCACTGTACTATGAATGAATCTAGCCAGCGCCTACACACTGGGGCATTACTAATAGCATAGCGACATACTGGGGCATTACTAATAGCACAGCGACACACTAGGGCACTACTAATAGCACAGCGACACATTGGGCATTACTAATAGCACAGCGACACACTGGGGCATTACTAATACCACAGCGACACACACTGGGGCATTACTAATAGCACAGCGACACACTAGGGCACTACTAATAGCACAGCGACACACTGGGGCATTACTAATAGCACAGAGATACACACTGGGGCATTACTAATAGCACAGCGACATACACTGGGGCATTACTAATAGCACATAGATACACTGGGGCATTACTAATACCACAGCGACACACACTGGGGCATTACTAATACCACAGTGACACACACTGGGCACAGCGACAAACTAGGGCACTACTAATAGCACAGCGACACACTAGGGCATTACTAATACCACAACGACACACACTGGGGCATTACTAATAGCACAGCGACACACTGGGGCATTACTAATACCACAGCTACACACTGGGGCATTACTAATAGCACAGCGACACACACTGGGGCATTACTAATACAACAGCGACACACTGGGGCATTACTAAAAGCACAGCGACACAGTAGGGCACTACTAATAGCACAGCGACACACTGGGGCATTACTAATACCACAGCGACACACTGAGGCATTACTAATACAACAGCAACACACTGGGGCATTATTAATACCACAGCGACACACTGGGGCATTATTAATACCACAGCGACACACTGGGGCATTATTAATACCACAGCGACACACTGGGGCATTATTAATACCACAGCGACACACTGGGGCATTCATTGGGGCATTACTAATAGCACAGCGACACACTGGGGCATTACTAATACCACAGCGACACATTGGGGTATTCACTGGGGCATTACTAATACCACAGCAACACACTGGGGCATTACTAATAGCACAGCAACACACTGGGGCATTACTAATACCACAGCGACACACAGTGGGGCATTACTAATATAACAGCGACACACTGGGGCATTACTAATATCACAGCGACACACAGTGGGGCATTACTAATAGCACAGCGACACACAGTGGGGCATTACTAATATAACAGCGACACACTGGGGCATTACTAATAGCACAGCGACACACACTGGGGCATTACTAATACAACAGCGACACAATGGAGCATTACTAATACAACAGCGACACAATGGGGCATTACTAATAGCACAGTGAGAAGTAAATTTGGCCTCAATCGCAACAAAAAATTAGCATCCTGGTTAGATAATTAGCAAAAGTGCCACACTGTGCCATCAAACTATAGTTTATTTTCTCAAAAAAAATATTTTACAGAAATAAAATGGCTAGTACAATGTACAGGTGGATTTTAACAATCTGTAAAACAGACTAAACTTGTCTTAGAATTCACTTAACATAGGACTTTTATTGGTCCCCTATGGTACAGTAGGTTTGCACCACTATTGGTCCACTTTCCATTTGTGCATATGGCCTATAATGTCAGGGGTGTGAGAATGAAACTAAAACCCATTTCACCTGCTCCTGCAGTCTGTGCTGCATCTGGTTCAACAGTGCTGCTGAGTCACAGGTGCCCAGGGAGGAGAGCTGAGTGTGGAAAGCAGTGAGCAAAACATCTTGCTCCTTGGAGAAGACTTCCTGAATTGCCCGCAGGAGCTCCCCTCGCCAGTCTGGAATACGCTCATACTGATCAGGGCTTTCTTCAGTCTAAAGAGGAAAACACAAACATATCAATATCAAGATTTACTTATGAAATGCCACTACATTCCACAGCACCGAAAGGCTGAGAAGTATAACCACAAACAAATTATATACATATGTCATAGCCTAAGTCTGTATTCTAGATAATGTTGTCATTAATGTGGATCTGTCACCTTGAATTCAGGTTTGTATATTCAAAACGTCAATAAAAAAAACAACCTGCGTGTTGGCCAAAATAGTAAATACATCCATAGTTTAGAATATATTAATACCTTTATTCCAGAGAAGATTAAAGTCTCTCTCAGTGCAGTATCATATGGAAATTAAACTCTGTGATACATTGGGCCCTTCAGTATCACACATTAGCATATGGTGCCAGAGAGCTCACCTTACAGAAATAAAAATATCAATATCAACTCCACATCTCATTTTTTTCACCGATTTGAATAGGCAGAATTTCTGTGAAGATTTTTTCTGATGCAGGTAAGCACTATTTGTGTGAAAAGCGTGAGACAGTAATGTAGTGTGGTGTCCCAGTGTATCTCTGTGAATAAAGCAGTTTTTTTACTTGGCTAATCCGCGTCAAGAGCGGTCTTTTCTGTTTTTGGTAACATCACTACTCCAGCCGATCAGCATCTAGCTGGGTGGTCACACGAAACATCACCCCTCCAGCTGGAGGGGTGACATTATGCACACCCTTGACCCCTCCTGCTAGACGGTGATTGGCTGGAAGGTTCCATGCCCTATGTAGCCCCAAATCCCTGTCAATGAGAGTGTGTGAACTCATTTGAATAGGGGTGATATGAGAAAAGCCAATCCCTGTTCATTTTTTGCTCATTCTGGCTCGGGCGATGGCCAGAGCAGATTTAGGTGGGGAGGGTACTTATTTTAGTTTGTACAGGCAGAGTTTTTCTTTATTTTTATTTGTTTCTGGACAGAAGATGCAGTATGAACAGGGTGTTGAAGACACTGCTGGACCTCCGACATCAAAGTAAGTGTTATACTTGTTATGAATGGAAGCACCTCACACCTTCCCCAGGTTTGTACGCCTGTGACTTGCATATGGTCACAAGGATCTGACACGGGAACTGAAACATGTTTTTCCTGCTTCACTGTCAGTGTATTGACTTCAGAGTCTGTCAACTAACAGAATCTCCCCATTCTCCAACAGCAGTGCCCAGGTATAAATACCCAGTCAAATGCATTTCTGCATAACGCACCTGAGCCTCTTTATGAATCTGCATTTTCCCAATCAATTCTTTCAGGGACACAATGGTTTCAAGTAAAGATTTTCTCTCCTCTAGCCAAGACTCTGGATGCACAGTGAAAGAATGGGAATCCTTTTCAGGGCTATCTGGCTCCGTAAGTGATAAAACCTGGATGCCTTCCTGATGAACTGCCCTTAGTAAGTTCTGTAATCACAACAAAACCAGTAGGTTACATAAACCAGGTGTACAACCAAGTAACATCAATAAGAATCACTGCTTAGGGGACATGTATGTCTCTACATATATATACCTGAGCATGAATCAGACCTAAATGATACAGCCATGTCATGACTTGTGCGTAAAATTGTATTGAGAGTTTAACTGCTACAATAAAATAAGGTGACAGCGATACTACAAGTATTGACAATTGTACACATCTGACCAGTAATACCTTAGGAATAAAGCCCTGGAGTTATTCTGGAGTAAACAACTGCACCATAGGGGATATATACACATTTTGAAATCCCCATGCAGTTCAACAGAGCTTTTTAACACCTTGAAGTAGATAGTTCTCCAATGCATTGTGAAGTGCTCAAGGGGTTAAATATTGTACAGACCTCTCATTCAAGGAGTTAACAGCCCATTTTAATTTAACAGGAATTTGTATTCATCCCTACGGTGCAGTTGGTTTAGTCTGGAAAAGTTCTGGTTTTCTTTTATAAATATGGGCCATAGGGCCTTATGTATAAAAGCAAACTGGAGTAAACCAACTCACTTTAGGGAAGAAATAAACATTCCTAAAATTCCCATTGTCGTAATTGGGGCCTTTAACACTTTGAATGATAGTTTATTAAAGCAATGTGAAGCGATTTGACGGAGACCTCTGTTCCCTGTGGTGGAGATGGTTCTGCCCTGAATTACCCCTATTTCCTGTTACACATATGGCTCACAGGAGACATTCTGGTGCAAACCAACTCATCTCCCTGTGAAAATGAAAATTCTGTGAATACCCTTTGTCTTATATTGGGCTTTTACCTCTTGAATGCTAGAGAGGTTGCCAATGCATTTTAAAGCAAAGTGTTGGAGAACACTCCAGCATTCAGGAGGTTAAAACACCATTGAAAAGAGAGAGAGAGAGAGGGAGAGAGAGAGAGAAAGAATGATCGAACGAGTGGGAGTGAGAGGGTGAGAGAGAGAGGGAGAGAGAGCGATTGAACGAGCAGTAGTGAGAGGGTGAGAGAGAAAGAGAGAAAAAGAGATAGAGAGAGTGTGTGTGATTGAACGAGCGGGAGTGAGAGGGTAAGTGAGAGCGGGAGAGATAGAGAGATTGAGCAAGCGGGAGTCAGAGGGTAAGAGGCAGTGTGAGGGGGAGAAAGCTTGCATGTTACAAATACAGTCTTTGCTAGGCTTCAAGTAGGTGATAAAAACAGGGTTAGTAATAACACCAAAGCACTATGTTCAAAAGAAAAGCTGCATAATTACTGCATTCTAGGGGGCAAATACAAATCCCCAAATTCTCACTGATTTAAATTATGCTTTTAACCTCTTGGAAGCTAGAGAGGTCCCTAAAGACCAATTTAAATCAATGGAAATGTTTACCCCCATACGGAGCAGTTGGTCTTCTCCAAAACTGCCCCTCTTTAACTTACTGAATGTACACCACGGTATTGGTTACACACATAGATACCCAGAAACATTCACCTGAACATAACAGGTAGGAATCTACAGCACAACACAGACACTCAGCCATTGCTTCATTCCAGCTCATTAAACTGCAGGGTCCTGTGATTCTGTACATTACTTATTATGCTATGAAGCCCACAGGTCTTCTCCATAGTGTTACCTTAATGTTGTTTGGAATTAGATCTGTTGTCACTTCATCATCACTTGGGACAACACAGGTTCCTTGGCTCCAGTCTGTACCTGTGTCTAAACAAGAGAGAATAAAAATGATCACACAGAAAAACAGTAAAAAGTTTTTTCAGAGCATTAAACCTTTGATTGCCAGAGACGTATTCAATGCATTGCAATGCAAAGTGTTTGATACCTCTATGGCACTCTAAAGGTTAACATCTGTGCAAAATGAGGCTGAGCAGTCACAAAATCAGACACCCAGAGAATTGATGTAGTTCTGGAGTGAAACAGCAGCTCTACAGGTAACACATTAACACTCCCATTCATTCATATGGAGTGTTTATTTTTAACCCCTCGAATATTGCCTCACACTGCATTAGACTGTTCTCAGGTAAGAAAATGTTAATGGAGAACTAACACCTCCTAATAATAACGCCTTACTATGGTCAGAAAATACTAATGGCTCCTATGCATGTTGCCTTTGTTCAAGTGAGAATATATTCAGTCAATCCTGGATGTCATGTCCATGGAAGCAGACATGACAGCTGCTAGCAGGACCACATAACACAAACTCTGCCCATTGGCGGAGGGATGTACAATGCATTGCTTCAATTTGTAAAAAACTGCCAGCAACTGTCATGTCCACCTTCAAAAAATGACATCCAGGACTGATTAAAGATGTTATCTCTTGAATAAACGCACAGGGACAAAATTTATAGGGGAGTATATGATTGGCTCAAAGCTGATTGGCTGGAAGGTGAGTAAACACACATCCCAGCCAATTGCTGTGAATCATTTTGAACAGAGATTGCCCATATAAAAAGGTAATCTCTGACAGCAGCAAATGAGACAAAGGGGCATGTTTATTTTCATCAATTTGTAGAATTAAAGTGATAGTAATACTTCATTTTTAGTTTATTTAGTATTGTAGGCATTAAAAAATATTAAGAACTATGTAAGTCTTTTCACTCAAACCTTTATGGCTTGCAAGCACACTGTGTAGACCAGTGGTTCTCAACCCATGCCCTCAGTGGTTACTAACAGGCCAGGATTTGAGAATTTCCTTTTAAGAGCACAGGTGAGTTAATCAATATGACTGAGCCTCAACACACTTGTCTTTTAGCAGGGAAATTCCTAAGTCCTGGCCTGTTAGTGGCCACTGAGGGCACGGGTTGAGAACCTCTGCTGTAGACCATTCCAATTAAGTCGTTTTTTTTAAAGACTGCAATCTCGGCTCTGCTGAAGAGCCGCCGGCCGGTCTGCAGACCAGAATCCAAGTCTGTCAGCTAGATGGCAGACTTGTCTGAAAAAGCCAGGAAGAGGGAACTTCAGTTGTGAATATCTCTCAAACCATAAAGGTTTGAGAGACAAGAAATGCATAGTTCTTAATATTTTTTATTGCTTACAAAACAAAACAAAAAATTAAGTATTACTATCACTTTAAAGTTTACATTTGCATTGGACGACATATCTTACTTATCGGAAGATATATGTGGCAATGTTTTTATTTGTTTGGCATCCTCTGCATTTTTAACTATGGCATCTTTGCAATGCTTAACCCTTCGAGAGCTAGAGAGATATGCTTACCCCTCAGGCACGCAGGGGTTAAGCATTACACAGATGTTATGTTTGGGGAACACATCTGACATGCAACTTTTTCTTTATTTTACAGGAATCAGAGAAGGAACACAAAACAATGGAACAGAAGAAGACAGAAGGGAGAAGAAAGAAGAGAGAAGAAGAAGACAGACAGTAGCTGACCAGGGTGCTAAAGACTACGCTGGACATCAGGATTACTGGTAAGTGTTTCTTGTCAAGGGCTATTTTGTACCTTAGTTGGATTAACCCTGTGAGTGAGAGTGGCTCTGCACTATCCTGCAACCCCTTACAATCAGACCAATATCCTATCTCAGCAACAAGTTGCTGTCTTATCACACCTGTGCTCTGCTAGCTAGTAAGATAAGAATAGCATCCATGATGCCCTTACAGTTTCCCGATCCATCACTTAAGCATTGCAAAGATCTCTGTCGGTACATGTTATTCAAACCTGCGGCAGACCGTGTGTGTGTGTGTGGGAGAGCCCAGCCTCAGATTTTGTACCAGCATACCTCCCAACATTTCAAATTGCCAAAGAGGGACACTTGTGTTTTAGGGGGTGTTGCTGGGGGCGTGGCTATTTCATGACCTATTCATGCCTCTTTGTATAACCTAATAAATTACTTATAACAAGACCAATGTATTTTATTTACACAGACTAATTTATAAACACATATACTGACGTTTAAACAAACAATAATGTGAGTTTTATTGCTGTAGAGCAATGTGATACACTTATCTACTAACCACTCAGTCTGATCTCCTAAAAAGAGGGACATCAGGGTGGGAAAGAGGGACAAAGGGATTTGGGTCTAAAAGAGGGACTGTCCCTCCTAAAGAGGGACACTTGGGAGGTATGTACCAGGGCTCAGTAGTTCTAGTTACGCCCCTGTCCCTGGGGGCAGATAAAGCGTAGGTAACCTTCCTGGTTTAGAAGACCTGTTAGATCTGGTTTAGTGAACTGTGTAAAGTCAAAGTGCAATGTAAGAGATGTTCTGTTACTGGGGTTTTGCTATTGTAAAGTACCACTTAGAAGGTTGCTCTGAAATGTTTCAAAGAGATATGCATTTTGATAACCATTAACCCTTTGAGTGCCAGAGGGGTACACAATGCACTGCTCTGCAATGTGCTGCGTACCACTGTGGCACTCAAAGGGTTAAAGGAAATTGACTGAACACAACATGAATGGTATTGACAGACTAACTTACCACTGGAGGTTCCATCAGGAAACTGGAATGAGGCAGGGAGCACAGATTCACCTTCCTAAAGTAAGGAAAACAACCATGTTTCTGTGTTTATACAAAGTGAACTGGAGGTTATTAACTCTTTGTTATGCATTGGATACCTCTCTGGGACTCAAAATGTTAAAGGACAATTATCAAGAGAAACTAAGGGCCGTATACACAAAGAAAAGCTGTACCACAGGGTACCTAACAATTCCCAAATCTCCGAACAATTTAAATGGGGCTTTTTAAACTCATTCAATGCTAGGGAAGTCTCAAATGCCTCTCTGGCATTCAAGGGGTTAAAAGTACCAATTTAAATAATTAAGAAGCTTCCTTTGTTCCCTATCGTAAAGTTGGTTTGACCTTATACAAGGACCTTAGGGATTTATGCAGAAAGTAAAAGATCAGCAATTCTGGAACATACTAACTGCAGCACAGGGGGGAAATAAAACTGCTCATTGATTTTGCAGTAAAGCAAACCGATAGAGATGTCTCTAGAATTTAAGGATTTAAAATCCCCATTTTAAGGGATAGTAATGTTTCACAATAAAAGCAGCTCCAATTAACATTTATAGTGTTTGTACTATGAAGAGAAACCTCTGTGACATTCAAGGGGTTAAAAAGCACTAGTGTGCATGGGACTTTAGAAATTTTCATTTGTCCCCTACGGTGAAGTTGGTTTACTTCAGTTTGCGTTTATAAATGTGGGCCTTAATTCTTACCACTGGGGTTCTCATGGCTTCAATGACTGCTTTCAGAGAGTCACATTCCTCAGTAAGGGCCTTAACAGCAACATATTGCTCTCTTCTCAAGGAGTCAGCCTCAGATATGTGCCTGGCTTCCATGTCAAGGATTTCAGCAGCGTGCAGATCTTGCATTTGTCCAATCTTTTCTGTGTACTGCTCCAGTATCTGTGCAACTTCCTCAGAAGTGCTATTCTGCTCATTCTGGATTCCTATATCTTTCAGATGGACATGGGGTGTCTGATTACTGTTATTAATGCTATGGGCTTTGTCAGTCTGAGATGAAGCTGTTTTCTTGTCCAAAGCTGACTGCTGCCCTTGAATTTCCACACCATCTAAGACGTCGATAGTGGATTGTTTTGATTCTACCTTCTCTTCTTCCATTTTTTTGTATCGTTGAAGCTCCAGTTCAGCTTCAGTTAGGCATGTTATGCTGTGGCGAAGGTCTTGCTCTAAGTGAACTATACTAGTTTCCTTTATCTGTAAAATCAGGATATATTATTCGAATGTTAGTAATGCAGTTTGCCTTTTCATGGATAAAAAAAAATCTCTACAGAAGAAGCAGTGTTCATTATTAGAAAGTTTGTTGCACAGATATTCCTGAGTAAAATAAGGGTACTCCAGTTGTTGGGATATTCTTAATTCAAAACGTATTACAGGGCAAAGTGTCACAATGTGTGTTTTTCTATGGAAAGCATTAGTTTAAAGGGATAGCAACATTTAGGAGGATAAATCCTACAATATACATATACTTCCATTGCTGAGAGGTCTTTTATGCAAAAGTTATTGCAGCTGAAACTTTAATTCTTTTAGGTGCAATATCTCAATGGCCTGAAATATTACAGTGGTGCTGTTGTTACACCATTCTATGGAGGTTTATGGTCCATACAATGGTGTCGCAATAGCTCAAATTGCAGGACACTGAGACATTGCACCTAAAATAATTAATATTTGAGCTACAATCATTTGTTAATAAAAACCTCTCAGCAATGGGAGTACCCTTTTGCTCAAGAGGATAACCCCTACAATACATATTTTTTACATCTTAAGTGTTACTATACCTTTTAGTCTGTTTCTCTCAGAGATTAAAAAAAAAAAAAAAAAAAAAAAAGCTTGCTCTCTGGACACCAGGTGCTGCAGCGTTTACTCTTTTTGCGGATAAGCCATTTCACCCACGTGTGCTAAGCTGTTGCAATGTACAGTAAATGACAATCCGAGGTGAACAAGCCACACATCAAGCAGTTTTCATTTGCATACCCTGCACTGTCACAATATATCACTTGTTTGTGGATATCTCAAGAGAACTTACCCAAAATTATTTTTTTTTTAATTACTGAATTCCAATAAAGTAAATGACAAATAACCTTTTAGAAATGTGTATTTTTCTATATTCTACTAGCAGATGCTTGTAGTTCTACATTTAGTACAAACTTCCCTCTCCAAATCACTATTTACTACATTAAAGGGTTAATAATGTCTTGTATTAATAAAAAGTAATATTACTGAAAGTCTACAGATGATGTGTGTGAGAAGGTTTGGGATGCACTTCTGTGCAATAGCCCGACTTTGCATGCATCCTGATGCACTACTCTCATTCTGAGTGATGATGCATGGTATCTAACTCATTTTATTACTGCTTGAGTTAAGTGTGAGGCTGAAGCACACTCACACTACATTCAAATTGTATATAAAAAACGTAGACACTGTTGCTTGTTATGAGCATACTGTGTGATGTAGGTCTTAAATTTGACAAAGGTTAAAAATACAGCTTTAAATAATATGCTAAGACCCTCATCAATGTATTAAATTATGTCAAACCTTTGTGTGCAAGAGGTATGAAACACATTGTTCTGCAATGAGATGCACACCCTTCTGGCACTCAGATTTAAACGTTAGCTTGAAAACTAGCATAAGCATATTACCTACCATCAATTCCTCTTTCAGCTTCTCTGCCATCTCTCTGTAATGGCAAAGTTGTTCTTTGGTAACTGCAGCCTCTGCTTTTATTGTCTGGAGCTGATGTTCCAAGTCACCTGTAAAGTTGCTCTGAGATGGCACAGCAGGAATCTGTGTACAAACAGAAACATTCAAGATGTCAGATAAAGCAGGTCATATTGTACTAGTATAGCAGACTATCCCCATTCTCTGGGGAAAATGTATCAATAGGTGAACAGCTAAACCTGCATGGAAATAGGAATGTATTTCTGTGAGTTTCAGTAGCACTGAACTTATCATTTATAAATGAGACATTTCAATGATACACCATCTAAAACTCTATTTTCAAAAATACAGGGGAATAATTATCATTCTGGCGCTTGTGCCAAACGTTCATTTTTGTTTTTAACTGTCAGTTAAATATAATATTTAGCAAATAGTTTTGAATATTTAATTAATAAATATGAGCTAGTCAGAGACTACAGATTTTGAAGTAAACAAAAACAGTTATTTCTTACTCAAATATGTACTGGATCTGCTAAAAGAGGATTTTAGTCTTACCTGTTAAATCCTTTTCTCTTAGTCCATAGAGGTTACTGGTAACTTTGGGTAGGCAATCAGCCCCTTTAAGTAGGCAGGAACAATTCTGAGAAGTGACTGCTGGGTGAAGCCTATCTCTTCTCCTTAGCTTGCAGCTAGCCAATCCCCTTCCAGTAAGATTTGAAAACTAACTATTGACTAGAAGGTAAAGGAAGACTCCTGTGAGCATAAACCCGAAAGGACCCCCACGGTCTGCCACAGGAGAGCCAAACATGGTCCCTTGACAGGATGGGAGACCAGTAACCTGTATAGACTAAGAGAAAATGATTTAACAGGTAAGACTAAAATACTCTTTTCTCTGTCGTCCAGAACAGGTTACTAGTAACTTTGGGATGTCCAACCATTAAGTTCCCCAGGGTGGGAAAAAAGGCAAGGACCAGGCGCAGGCCCCCAAAGTCACCAGAGCACCAATGAACCAACGGATCATGAATAGCTCAACAATAACCGCAAAGTGTCAACGGACACCGAACGGGGTAAAAACAGACCCCAGGAACTGTTACACACCACACTGAACTAGAGCCAACAGGGCTCAAAAGTGAAAGAGTACTGAAGAGACGATGGAGAGCCTAGACAGGCAAGGCTGCCTCCAGGATTTTCCTTCCAAAACTGGCATCAGCCGATGGCAGCACATCCACACGATAGTGTTTGGAAAAGGTACGCACAGGCGACCAAGTGGCCACCAGCAGAGGCCTGATTTTTGTAGGCCCAAGGTGCCCCAATAGACCTCATAGAATGCGCCGTGACCTGAAAGGGAACAGGCTTCTTCCTAAGTTCGTAAGCCTTACGAATAGTGGACTTGATTCAAGAAGCAATGGTTACCTTGGAAGCAGGCTTCCCTGCCCTGGGGCCCTCAGAAATGACAAGAAGAGTGTCAGACTGCCTCAATGGTTCAGTGCAATGCACATAGAACTTGAGACAATGCACAACATCCAACAGGTGAAGATCCTTCTCCTTGTCAGAAGTAGGGTTAGGGCAGAATGAAGGAATCACAATCTCCTGAGGGAGAAACCTTCCTGCGAAGAGTGAAGCACTGTCTTGTCCTTGTGAAACACCAAAAAGGGTGGCTTACAAGACAGGGCATGCAGCTCCGCAACATGGCGAACAGATACAATCGCCAGGAGAAAAGCCATCTTCCACGTCAGAAGACGGAGAGGAATAGTGGCCAATGACTCAAAGGGAAGGCGTTGAATGACGCCCAAAACCAAGTGAAGGTCCCACTGAGGAGCGGGAGACTTAAACACAGGACGGGTATGAGCAATGCCTTGGAAGAAAACCTTGACATCAGGAAGAATCGCAAGGCTCCTCTGAAAGAAAACAGATAGAGCAGAAGTCTGAACACTATGAGAACTCAGACTGAGACCCTTATCCACACCATCCTGGAGGAAGTAAAGGACCATAGGAAGATTAAAATCCTGAGACAGGTCCCTATCAGCACACCAAGATAGAAAGGTAGATCAAACTCGATGGTAGGCCTTAAGAGGAAACCGGCTTATGGGGACTAAGCATAGTAGCCACCACACCAGAAGAAAATCCCTTCTTCTTCTTCAAAATTGAGGATTCAATCTCCATGCCATCAAAGCCAGATAATGAACATCCTCCTTACACAGGTAACCCTGTAGAAGAAGATCCGGATGGGAGGGAAGCCGAAGAGGTTCCGCCACTGAGAGATCCAGAAACTCCAGAAACCAAGCCTGCCGAGGCCAGTACGGAGCAATCAGAATGACTAGGCAGTGCTCCAGTCACAGTTTCTATATCACCCTGTGCAACAGGGGAATGGGAGGAAAGATGTATGCCAAAGGGAAATTCCACAGGATCGACAAGGCATCCACTGCTAGTGCCAGGGGATCCGCCCAGCGAGAGGAGAACGTTGGAACCTTCCTGTTGTGTCTTGTTGCCATCAGGTCAATGCACGGAAGACCCCAAAACTGTACAATGAGGCCGAACACCTCTTGATGCAGTTCCTATTCTCCACTGTACACTGTGTGATGACTGAGGATGTCTGCAAGAACGTTGTCTACACCTGGAATATGAACTGCGGAAATGGCAGGGACATGCTCCTCTGCCAAGGACAGAATAGCCTTGACCTCTAGCCAAGCCGTGAGACTTCTTGTGCCGCCTTGCTTGTTGATGTAGGCTACTGTTGTGGTGTTGTCTGACTGTACCCTGATCGGGCAATCCTCCAGCTGATGTGTCCATTGTCGCAGGGCATGAAATATAGCCCAAAACTCCAGGACATTGATGGGAAGGAAAGATTCCTCCTGGGACCACCGGCCCTGAGCATTCAAGTGCCCCAGGACTGCTCCCCATCCAGAGAGGCTGGCATCTGTCATCACTGTTGTGCTATCTGATGAGCCACTTCGTCTGTGAGAAACACCACCCCTTCTCTGGGTAAAGAAAAGGAGGCCCAGAAACACCATCCTCTGTGAAGGAACAAGGTCCCACTTGTCCAGATTGATGATCCATCCATGAAGGGACAGAGCATGAATGCAATTCTGCACCTTCTGATGAAGGAGTTCTGGAGAAGATGCCTTCAGAAGGAGGTTGTCCATGTACGGGGTAACTCTGATGCCGTCCCGATGGAAGACGGAAATCAATGCTCCCAGGACTCTGTTGAAGACTTGAGGAGCTGTGGTCAGGCCAAAGTGTGTGTGTGTGGGGGGGGGGGCTGAAAACTGGAAATGTCCTCGGTCGCAGGCAAAGCAAAGAAATTGCCGACTCTCTGGATGAATTGTGATGTGCAAATAAGCATCCTAAAGATCCAGCGAGGCCAGAAATTCCCCAGGGGACATGGCAGCTATCACCGTGCGGAGTGACTCCTGGTGGAACTGGGACCTGACCACAAAGGAGTTGAGATCCTTAAAACAGAAAATGGGACGGCAGCCGCCATCCTTCTTGGAAACCACAAAGACGTTGGATGAGAAACCCAGTCCCAGTTCTTGAGGAGGAACAGGTTCCAAGACTGCCTTGTACAGAAAGGCCTGAATGGCTCCCTCGAAAAGGCAGCGCCTGGAACTCCATTGCTGCTTAGACTTGGATCAGGAGCTGAGAGCCTGAGGCACCCCGCCTGGGTCTCCTGGCGAAAGTCAGCCTGAAAGGGACGAAAAAGCTGATTCCTTTTAACAGGTACCTTCATCCTCTGGACCACTGGCAGGTGAGTACTCTTCCCTTCAGTGGCTTCACTGATCAGATCCTTGAGATAAAGCCCAAACAGTGAGGTGCCCTGAAAGGGCAAGGACAGGAGAGCCCTCTTGGAGGCCATGTCAGCAGACCAGATCTTGAGCCAAAGAGGACATCTGGCTACCACAGACATAGCTGACGCCCTGGCTACAAAGGAGTTGAGATCCTTCAAATCCAAAGACCGCTCTTCTGAAGTATTAATTATTTATATGCTACTGGACTTTACGGTGTCCATTGGACAGTAGTAAGAGATCGCCTAATTCTGTTTATTTGGAAACTATAAGAGTTAGATTTGTATTTGGGCTGAACTTATAATAATCTACTGTCATATATATTATATTGTACAATTTTGGTAATAACATATCTTTTGGGAATACATATCAATACGAAAACGCCTAAGTAAAAAAATGTTGTACTAGGTATAAGACAGCATACAGTATATTTATATCTCAATACGCAAGTTTATGTAGCAAAATGCAGGGTTGTTTGCTAGCCCAAGTATAAGACTTTCCAAACAGAATTAGGCGATCTCTTACTACTGTCCAATGGACGCTGTAAAGTCCAACTCATAGCTCCTGAGGAAGTGTTGTTACAAGAAACTCGTTGGGCGATAAGAGGGATATATTGCTTCCAAGTTTCCCACATGCTTTATTGTTCTATCACCTATACTGGATTGGCACAATAGGATTGTAGTGTGGTTGTTGTTTATCGGAGTTATCGCGTTGTTGTACAGAATCTGCACCAGCAACCCCTAGAGGGACTGAGAACAATGCAGCTCTTCCTATTAGTCCAAGGGACATTGAGCTGTTGGAGGACCTAAGGTGGCACCCCAGCCTTTCAGGGGGGAGAGAGAGACATGACAGGGGAAAGTTATCATTGCTACCTGGACCAATTTCTGAGAATCTTCAGCTGCAATTCCCATGTGGAAACCGGCAAAGGGGGCCGCCTCCAAGGCAGAGACCACAAACCTTAACACCTTAACCTTAATTTACTCCCATACTGCTGCAAACGGACAGAGTAAGAGACACCTGCCGAGAGACCTGAGATACCTGCCAAGAGGCAATGATTGAATCTTGTCCTCTGGTCCCATCCCTGAAGAGTGTTGAATCTCATGTAGAAAAAGAGAAGGACCTGGAAAGAGAGAGGATCTCTTGAAATTGAGTACCCCACCATGCTGTTCTAGAACAGGCACGTAAGTCTGATTCTGTAGGTGCAGAGCCTCTGCTGAAAGAGCCTTTAACAAAAGGCCACCTAGACAGGGAGTAAAAGAGATCCCTAGTGAACAAATGCGAGCAGCCAAGACATTTTGTAAAACACGGAAGTGCAGATGCCAGCCCAAAACGATGGTCGCTGAATGGGAAATTATGGTCTTGAAAGGCAAACCACTGGAAAATCTGATCATCTGCATGGATGGAAAACTATGGAAAGTCTGGAATCTTTCCTGAGAACAAACAGGTACTAAGACCATTTTCACCAGTGAAGAAAGTGTCCAAAATTAGACAGCCCCTCACTGGATAGCAAAGAACTCTGGACATGAAGAAGTGACGTGGAGGAAGAGTTTTGAAGTCTATACAATATCTTCTGTGATCACCCACAAAACCCACTGGTCCACCATGGAGAGAGTTCATGTATTGTGAAAGAGATGCAGATGGCCTCCAATTGCCTGGGGTGGACCAGACCCCTGCAAATCATGCAGATGTAGACATGTCAGGTGGAGGCTTTTTGGGTAGGCTTCTTGCATTTCCAAGGCTGTTTAGGTTTCAGTGTAGGATATGCCTGAACTGCTGTAGAAATAGACATCTTGGGAGCATACACATACTGGCAGGGGTAACTAAAACTATACATCTTCTGTAGAAAGAAGGAACTCTTGGAGGTAACCTGATGTAACAGTGCACTCCTACCACCAGTAGCATGGATAATGACCTTCTTCAGTTATGAGCCAAACTGCTTATCCACGAATGGTAAAGAGAACAGTGACTTCTTGGAAGACTGGCCAGCCAACCATCATTTTAGACAAAGGGTACAATGAGCAGAAACAGAAAGTGCTAAGTCCTTCCAAGTAAGCTTAGTAGAGTAAAAGGATGCTTCAGTAAGGAACACATTAGTTGCAAGGACTTTAGAATTGGCCAAAACAACATCCTTAGGTGTTTTCCCATGGACATCTTCTAAGAGTTGCTGCCCACAACAACAACAATAGCCCTAATAACCCAAGAAAAGTGGGATACAGAGCAGCACCAGAAGCCTCAAAATTTGCATTCAAGAGAGAATCCAGACGATTATCTGCCTTTAAGCACCACCACATCCAAAAGAGTCAATGCTTTAAGTTTAGAAAGGCAAGCAATTGGAGAGTCTATTGCTGGGGGGGGGGGGGTAGTCCACTGTGATAAGGCATCAGAAAAGAAGGGATATATCCTTATATTCCTATCTATAGTCCTTCCACCAAAACCAAGTTGGCTAATGGGTGATGAGGTGGGAAAATTGTGTCCTCCCTTTGCTCCTATTAAATATATCAGGGGATGAAGAACTTGAGTCTGAGACCTCAAAGACCTTCAAGGTCTCTAGAACTGCCCTGATCTTTGGCAGGTGAGCTAAAGCATTCCTTGAACGGATCCCCTAGGGATAATGGATGAATCAAAATTGTCCTCATCAGTTCCCCTTCTTCAATAGAGGAAGACCCTTCTGGGGGAAAGCCCTCTCACAAAATGACTAAAACATCTTTTAGGGGGATGGGACGATCCTCAGTCCAAGACTCAAGGATTCCCTGAAAAGAGGAATGTACATTAATCTCAGAAGATGTAAAGGATTTAACCCATGCAAGATCCTGTTCTGTAGAAGAGGGACCCAGAAGATGTTTATGTGCCACAGAACAAGAGGGACATAAAGTACCAGCAGAGTCTTTGGGAAAAAATAATCTGACAAGAGGAGGGGTTGGTCCTCAAAGACATCTCTTATCTTTAGTATAAAAGGATAAATGAATAAGCCTGTTTTTGCCCAACAGGAATATACCCAGACTGGCAGAAATCTTAACTTTAGTGTCAGTGCCACATCCATTATGCACCATGAGCGGCCATTTCTTAAAGGCACCACTGGCCCATGATAAAGGAGGACTAAAATGAGGTAAGTTTTAGCGAGTCAAGAAGGATGCCAACTGCAGAGAGTAGGGAAAGGGGAACAGGACTGACAGAAATGAAGAAAAGAGTGAAGAACTAGTGATTCCACCACAGACCCTTAGACTCTGGCTGACAGACAGGAGCATATTCACAAAGCCTGTGCACTCTGTAAACTGGAATCCTCTTCAGTCATCAGGCTCCTATAATTTGTACTCAACCATAGCCAAGCAGAGAGAAGAAGAAAATAGCTGAGAGAAAAAGTCATCCTCTAGAAAACCCAGGTCCCTTAACAGTCTGCATTCTGTTCCCTATCCATCAAGGTGGCCAGAGATAGGATAACCAGACCAATATAAGTTAAAAAAACAAAAGAGAATATTAACTAAGAGAATGTTTGCCCTGATGACCTCCCTTGAGGTCACTGTTTAAAGTGAGCATGTCTGTAGGGGGTAAACTGGAGCAGGGTGGGAGTCTTCGCTTTCAGAGAGCCTTTTAACGCAAATGCCTTACCCTCCTGGTCATAGAATACTTTACCCCATGGTTCCTGTATTCCACACTGGACAAAAGAGAAAAACATTTAAATACATTGGTTAAGTTAGGTCAGTAGTGTGCAACCAGTGGTTTGCCAGTTGTTGCTGCACTACAACGATCATCATCCCCAGAAGGCCACTAGCTATCTGAGGATGACTGAAGTTGCAGTCCAGCAATATCTGGCAGACAACAGGTTGTGCATCCCTGTATGGGGGTGCATATGTAGTAACCATTTACCTGTGATGTTGTAGTCTCCCCACGACTTTCTTTAGTTTTTTCCAAGAGTTGCTGGAGCTCACATAGTTTAATTTCTTTCACAGCCACCTGTTGTGTTACCATGATAACGTGCTCCCTTTCCACCTGCAGTTCTTCATGAAGATCAGACAGCTGTTTCTCCAACTGTAAAAGCCTCAGAGACAGCACAGACAATTTGGATTCTGCTTCTTCGCCCTGCAGCTGTTTGGAATTGTAAGTCTGGGTTCCTTTAGACTCTTCCTCAAAAATGGAACTGTCATCAATTTTGTGCATTTGTTTGGAATGCACCTGAATGGCTTTCATTTGGGCTTCACTCACCAGAGCTGCAGCCACTTTTTCCCTGAGTGTCTCTTCCATAGCCAACATTATCTCATCATGTTTAGTGCTCTCAGAGCTCAATTGCTCTTTTAGTAGTTCTATATCACTCAAATACTGTATTAGTTGTAAGTCCTTTTCTTTAATCTCTTTCTGAAGTTCTTGTAACTGAGATTCCATGTTGTTTATGGTACTCTGCATGGCCTCTTGCACAGGTGCAGATAAAGCTTGATATGCAGTGTGTTGTGCGGTCACCTGTCTTAAGGCCTCTTCCATCACCCCATCACTTGTTCCTTTATTTGAATCTAGTGTAACATCACCAATATATTTACTTTCATGAGTTTCTGTTTTTACATTTTGCTGAGTCCTTCTCAGTTTTTCTAACTCTTCTTTCAACAGTTTTAACTCTGCTTTTGTATCCTCTAGCTCATTCTTTACAAAAGTCAGCTCGTCCCCGTTTAATGTTGAATTCTGCAGCAATAACTGTTCCTTTGGTATTACAGGCCTTAGCTTCTCTTTGCTAGTATCTGCGTTCTCTGTTGTGCTTGAAACGTCTACAAAAAGATTCTGCTTGGCGCTACCCAGATTACGTTGAAGACTTTCTATCACTCCATTCAGCTGTTCAATCTCCTCAGTTCTCTTTTTGAGGAGCTCTGTTTGATTGGCATACTGCTGCAGTTCAGAATCCTTTTCTTTAACAAGATTCTGAAGATGTTGTACTTGTGATTCCAGGCTGTGTATAGTAACCTGCACAGTATCCTGCACAGAGGCCAGCAAGGCTTGATTTGCTAAGAGAGCTGCTGTCTTATCTCTTAATGCTTCCTCTATTTTCTCATTATTGGCTATGGTATCTGTATCCACCTCCACCACATTCTTACTTTCCATCTCCTCTGCAACAACAGAGTTTTCTTGAGTGTTTTTCCATTTTTGAAGCTCTTCCTTCAACAGTGTTATTTCTGCTTTGGCTTCCTCTAGCTCACTTTTCAAGAGAGCCTCCTTAGTGTCATACGAGTGATTCTTTGGTGGAAATGCTTTTTCTGCCATTGTGGCTTCCAGATGGTGTTTAGAACTGTCAGCATCCTGTGTGGTCCTACTGGTGGAATCCATTGTAGACATCTGATCCTTTTCTGCCAGTTCCAACTGGAGATTCTCTATCACTTCATTCAATTGCTCTATGATCTGTGTCTGTTCTTTAAGCAACTTTACTTGATCTGAATAGTTTTGCAGCTCTGAGTCCTTTTCTTTAAGAACCTGCTGAAGTTCCTCTAACTTAGACTCCAAGTTGCGTATAGTACTTTGCATGGTGTCCCGTTCAGATGATAGCGCAGTATTTACAAATGACTGCGTTGCTTCTTTGACCTCCCCTTCACAACTGTCTCGATATGCTGCATTATCCTGGCTCTTTCTTAAGTTTTCTAATTCTTCTTTTAACAATTTCACTTCAGCTTTTGCTTCATCAAGCTCAGTCTTTGCAAGAGTCAACTCCTTTTCTGCCGCCATGTCCTCCATCTGGTGTTTGCTATTATAGGCACAATCTGTCATACTGGCAAAATCCACTGACACCTTCTGCTCTATATTTGCCAGTTCCTCTTGGAGCTTCTCAATGACTTCATTGAGTTTTTCTATCTCCTCCTCGCTGTTCTTCTTCAGACGTTCTTGATCACTTTTTAAGCATTTTATCTGAATCTTGTATTCCTTAATTTGATCATTTTTCTCTTCGATTACCTTGAAAGATAAGGTAGTAAAAGGTTTTATATTAAGTTTTTATTTTGCAGAAACAATTCAAGATATTTTTTTTAACCCCTTGGAAGTTAAACACGTCTCCAGCGCATTGTTTTATGCAGGAGATGGCTCTAGCATTCCAGGGGTTAATTAAATATTACAGACAAAAGACATGCCAAAAGGACAGAATAGTAAAGTTAACACTAAAGAATACAGAACTATGTCCTTCAAGAGATAGTAATGTTTAGATATTAAGGCAAGGTCGATTCGCCGACATATATATTTTTTTTTTTTATAACTAAGCATACCTTTCTAACTGTCCATAACGTTTTTGTCTTCGTTTTATTTTATTTTAAAGGGATAGTAATGTCTTACATGAATAAAAAATAATATTGTAGATAATACAAAAAGAAATTGATCGGTACAAGTCCTTTATGGTTTGAGAGCTATAACGTTTTAAAGTTCCCCTCTCACTGATGTCATCTGTAAAGCTGACAGCAGGAGATGCGTGTCGGCCAACTCGAGGCGGCTTTTCAGCAGAGCAGAAATAATGAAATCTAAAAAGAAATACTTCATTGGAAAGGACGACAAAGTGTGCCTTATTTGCAAGCACACTTTGCAAACTGTTCCAGTGAAGTATTTTGTTTTAGATTTTGGTATCTCGACTCTGCTCAAGAGCCGCCTGCCGGTGCCCAGACCAGGACCTCCTGCTGTCAGCTTACAGCTGACGTCAGGGAAAGGGGAGGGAGGGGGGAACTTTAAAACGTTCTCTCTCTCAAACCATAAAGGACTTGCACCGATCGATTTCTTTTTGGATTATCTACAATATTACTTTTTATTCATGTAAGACATTACTAACCCTTTAAAGTGTCCCCCTCCAACCCTTTTTCCATACGTCACAATGCCTCCCCGCAGATCTGAAATCCGGTTGCTTGACAGGAGTGATCACAACAAGTGACAATCTTCTGTCTATCAGTATAAGGAAAACACCGCCTCTCTTGATGAAGGTGGCCAGGTTTTTCCTTATTCTGACTAAGACTGTCCTCATCACGATCCATACGGACCTGCTTCCTGCTCTGACAGGAGGTATTGTGATGTATGGAAAACGGGTGGGAGAGCGACACTTTAAAACTAAATGAAGATGACAACGTTAAAGGGGAACATTCACCTGAATGTAGCATCTCAAACTGAGCCGGATGTAACGTTAGCCCAAAACAATACAGCTCCGAGGTGAAGCGAGAACGCGCTCGTGGGCTTCTGGGAGCGAAGTGGGAAGTCCTGCTGCTCCGTGCCGCACGTACAGGGTGCCGCAGTATGCGGAAGTGGCACTTTTCAAACATTAATATCTCGGCTCACAGGTCAGTACATTTAAAATAAAACCCAGCGCTGGTATTGCATTAGGACTTATAACCAGCGCTCCAATATTTTTTTCAGGTGAATGTTCCCCTTTAAGGATAGTTAAAAAGGTACACATCGTTATGAAAAAGTATATTGAAGAATCAACGTTACCATAATATCTAAACATTACTATCCCTTTCAATACCCCGGCTGACCTAAACCAGGAAGTCCTTTATATTTACTTTGTTATCAGTTGCAGCTTCCAGTTGTGCCTGTAGTCTTCCAATCTGCTCGGTCATCTGGTCTATTTCCTGGTCCTTCAACAGAAGGATCTCTTCAAACTTTACTGGTTTAATACGAAGATCTTTCACAGAGATGTCTTCTTGAGCTTCTTGCTGTAAGCTTTCATCCTTAATTGCATACAAAATAACATCATTAGAAAATATTCATAAACTATTTACTGAAACATGAAATCTTACGTTTCCTTTACATTCACTTTTTTATTTAAAAGAACTTTCACCTACATGTTGTGTTAGGCATTTTTATTTAGAAGCCTCGTTTTTGAGTGATTTAGATGTAAAGATCACGTGAATGAGTGTGACCGTTTTAAAGCAAGTTTAATATTATAAAGCTTAAAAAAACTTAAAAAAAACAAACAAAAAAAATAATAATATTTAACCCTCTGAGTACCAAAGAGGTATCCAACTCATTGCTTTATTTTGTATTCCTAATGCAGCAATGTATCTAGTAATCTCTCTGCAGTAGTTGGGGCAACGCTAACGTTTTATTATTAAAACAAAATGATGTACATAAATGGCTTCTCCTGTAAAATAAAACATGGGTACGCCACCTGTTGCAGTCTTAAGAATTTTATCCTAATAAAGTGCAATTTTCTATTACGGTCACCATGTTGCACTGTTGCTATCCATTTCAATGAGAGCTTTATTAATCCTATAAGGTCTCCAAGAAACAACCTGTGGTAGCCAGTTGGTGCTGATGCTATGCATCTGAATGAAAAATACATAAATCCTTTTGAGCTGTAATAACTTTTGAAGGTAGAACCCCAGAACAATGCTTTACTCTTCCATTAAACATATGTTTTTGCTACACTGTAGTTATTCTATGTTCACATGTAGCAAAGGCATCCAGAAGACTGCATACTGTTAACGCTTTGAGTGCCAGAGGGGTACGCAACGCATTGCAAAGCAATGCGCTGCGTACCCCTCTGGCACTCAAAGGGTTAATATCACTTATATTCGTTATTAGTCTACTTGAGTTCCTTCAGCTGTTCGCTGACTGCAACTCCCATAATCCCAATAGGTTAACAACAGCTGGTGGGCCTCACCTGTCATAAGATTTTATTAACCCTTTGAGTGCCAGAAGGGGTTAAACATAGATGCTATGTATTAAGATATAACCCTTCAGATGTGAATACACTTGCAAGGAAAACTTGCTTTGCCCCAGATTTGCTATTTTATTTATTTTTTGCTTTCTGCATAAGAGCATATGTGTATTATACAGTGCTGCTTTACTATTATACAGTGGGATGAGATTTATTCTGAGTGCTAAAGTGCAATTACCTTCAGTACTTTAATTTGCTGCTCCAGCTCCTGTAGTCGAGTCGCAGACTCCTTCCTCTGGATTTCTAACTGCATGTGAAGCTGCTGAACCTCTTCATTCTTATTCTCCAGCTCCTCTCGGAATTGTTCTAACTGCTCTTCCAGGTTTGTGATCTGTGGCATAAACACAATGGAAGTCAAAGGGTGAAAATACAGATAGGTGAAGCCTATTCACAAAACCAACAGCTATGTAATTATAAGAAAAGCCAAAAAATAAACTGGAGTCAATCACAGTTAATTTTATTTAAAAAAAACAAATAGGAAGTGCTATCGCTTTGTGTTTCTGTCCTCAGAAGTGCAGGCAACATCTCAGTAGCAGATTAAACTGCACATGAAATAAAAAAAACAGAAAAGCTTCAAAAATCACCTCTAAGTGTAGTATCCTCTTCAGTAATGATGGACCCAAATGTACAATATTCAGATGCTTGGTTCTGCTTCTAAAATGTACTGGCATGCAATGGAACAGGCCCCAGGCCGGGTAATCACAGAATTACGTATGAGATGAAGCTGTCAACACCCTCCTTGGATATAACCAGCCTTCAGTCAAAGTTCCAGATCTTGTACCCATATTATAAGAGATACAATACTTAACCCCTTAACAAAAGATGACGTGCCAGCACAGTCACAGAATTCAGTCCTTTGAGGATGGCCGATGGTCCTGGCACATCATGGTTAACCGTTTGAGTGTCAGAGGGGTATGCAAAGCATTGCAAAGCAATGCGTTGCGTACACCTCTGGCACTCAAAGGGTTAAATCATCACAGCTCATTTCAATGCATGCTGCGATCACTGTAGAAAGGCTGTTGCTGATTGCTCCAGGACCGTTGCAGTCAGGTTCAGCCATTCTCTGGTGGTTACACGCATGTAATCGACACTGCTGCAACGATCACATGTGCAAGTGGAGCCACATGACAAAGGCAATGTTCTCTGCCTCATGATCAGAGTGAAGAGGAGAGAGGAAGAGAGGCACAGAAAACACATCTCCTAACACTGCAAATGGCCAAAGAGGGGGCATTTTTGTTGTAGGTGATGTTGTTAGGTTATTTCATGACTTATTGACACCTCTTTGTGTAACAGAACAAGACGCAGTATTTTATTTTTACAGACTAATTCACAAACACATATGTAAAAGTTTAAACAAACATTAATGTGAGTTTTATTGATGTGGAGCAATGTGATATACACACTAAACATTCTGATATAAAAAGAGGGACACCATAGTAGGAAACAGGGACTGAGCGATTTGCATCTCAGAGCGACTGTCCCTCTTAAAAAGGACATTTGGGAGGTTTATGAGAGCATTTATACTTTGAATCCAGTCTTTGGTAAAAAGTTGAATTTTTTTTTCATTTTTTTTTTTTCCTATTCTTTTATTTTTTTATCAAACTAAATGATGGGTTAACATATAAATGTGGCATCAAAAAGAAATCCCTCCCTAAAAAAAGTATATAATTTGTATATGTGTACTTAATGAATTAGAGGGAAAATATGGTTGAACAAAGACATACTAAAAAAAGCCAAAATTGTTCTCGTCCTCTAGTGTATGCCCTTTTCACCAAAGTGTTAAACACAGTAGGCTAAAGAAAAATAGTCATTTTTTTAACCTTGCTGGGGTCAAGTATTTTATCTGCCATTCATGGAGCGAGGAGGGATACAAGGTCTGGAAGTGCGATATTAAACTGGTGACACTGATAGAACCTTTGACAAAAATGTTACTCCATGAATAATTCCAAGATCAGACAGCATTGGTCTTGTTCCAGAACATGTCAGTACACCAGAGGTAGGAATAAGCCTCGGAATATTTTGAGTAACATCCATTGTAGGGTTTGGGTCAATGAAAACTGAAGAAGCGTCTGCCCTTGGAGGTGCTTGCTGTCTCCTTTCTGCTTTTTCTAAGGTAATTATGACCAGGTCCATGTAAGCCCCCTGGATGCTGGATGAATTGTGAAGCTTATTCTTGCAGCTGAAACTAAATAATACACACCTCCTTTTCTTTTCTGTCCATTGCTTCTCGCTCAACCTGCAGTTGTGCTTCTAAAGGCATCTCTCCTTTGATACCCAGAACTATAGATTGTCTCCTGACCTCCACCTACAGGTAGAAAGATATGGTTAGATTACTTATGTAGAGTATACCTGGGAACTTTCAAAATGAGCAGACACTGATATCTTTAAAATATAAACCATTAAAGGGGAATTTTCACCTTTAACAAACCCTGTCTCCTATTATAAGTGTAATGTAATTTTTTATAGATCGCAGGGTTTTTTTCTTTAAGTCCATAGTTTATGAAGAATTGGCTCTCAAAATTACATTCATGTACCCGTTTACGCATTCTGTGGAGCAGGGTAACAGCGGCACAGAGGATGGTGCAGGACTTCCCAGTCCTGAAATTATCCTCCCACTTCCCTCCCAGCTCTGCCAGGGAGCTTGTTCATGTTTCCCTTTGCACTGGTGTGCCTCACGTTTATCATTACAGCAAGCGTTGTTTTCCCACCTGCAAAACCCACTGATCCCTCACCAAAATCATCCATGCATCTTGGTGAGAGATCAATGGGTTATGTAACTGAACTGGCAGGTGTAACAAAAGTCACGCTTCTTCAATGGAAAGAAGGCCCACTTAGGAGGCACTTGATGAAGCAGTGTACTCTTGCCTCCAGTACCATGACTGATAGCCTTCTCTAAGTCAGGGCCAAACAATTATTTTCCCACAAAAGGCAGAGAAACTAGGGACTTCTTGGAAGATTGATCAGTCGACAAGATCTTGAGCCCAAATGTGCGACACACTGCCTCAAAGGCAGCTTCTGTAAGGTAGATGCCAGTATTATTTAGAAATTCAACTTCTTTGGAGACTCCGTGGCCTCAAAGGAGAGGCATGTGTGCACCTGTGCAGTCTGTCCCTTAAGGTACAATGCAACTCCCCCTAGCCAATCATAGACGAGACAGGGACGGCAAGATGTCTGCGCCATTGTCTTCCAGGGAGTCTCTGAAGAAGTTGAATTTCTAAATAATGTCAGACTTACTAAGGATAATACAAGTATGGCTTATCACTATTTTACAAATGATTTGGGGGACACATTAAAATGCATGAAAGTTCTGCTTTAAAGTATCTTTCAGTGCAGTGCCATATGCTAATACATATGCTAATTAAGCTCTGTGCTGCACCGAGACCTTCATTTACATACATTATGGTGCCACACCCAGAGAGATTACCATACAGAAATAAAAGAATGACTATCTGCTACATTATGCACATACTGGTCTTGTGGCTCTCACAATACATAGGCAGTTTTTAATGACATTTTCAAATATGCACCTAAATTCTAAATGGGGGCACGCCAAATAAAACATTGCAAAGCAATATGAAAAGGGGGGTTTTGATTAGTCAAATTAAGGTGCTTTTCAAAGGACTAGTAATGTCTGGTTATGAAAAATAATATTTTAGTGTTTTTCCTTTAGAGTAAACCAAGGGTACTTCAATTGCTGAAAAAAGTACAGCTCAAATTTGTCTGACTTTCTTGGGTATCAAAAGTCTGTTTTTGAAAAGTCACCATTATGTGGAGCTATGACTATTGCTTCTTACAAAGAAGAACAGTCATGGTCAAATGTTATCTAAGACAGCAATAGAAAATGTGCATTTTTTGGGGCTGAGTTGTAATAACTTTTGAATGAAGTGTTCCCCAACAGTGAGTGTACACGTAACTTTACATTGCATAAAAGGAATGAAATAAAGAACCATACCTTCTGTAGACTGTCAGCACTGATGAGCAGGGCTTGCTCCAGTTCTCTGATCCTACATTCCAGTTTCTCGAGCTCCTCATTTCTTTCTTGAACATCCCTCTGAAGCTGCTCTTTGCACAATACAAGTTCACTGCATCTATCAGTCTTTTCCTTAAGAATATTTTCCAGCTTTTGGACCTATAATGAATGCAATTAAACAACAAAAAGTACTTAAAATCCATTCCATTATATTTTTAGATATGTTTAAACGTTTACAAACAAAACTGACTAACAATATTTCACTGAAATGGTTGTTTTCTTATCACGTCAGCACATATTCAGGGAGGGATGCAGAGGTTAGTGGTAGTCACTGACCTACTATACACTGTCTGACACCACAGGCTTACTGCATTATCCACTGGTAATCAAATAACCCCAAGTTTTATTCTACTCTCTCAATGGAAATAAAAAAACAGACATATACTCTCTGACACCATTCACTGCTAGCCACAGAATCCAACCACTGCCCCACTGGTAGGTCTGAAACCCCAGGATTGTTCTACTGTTCAGTGGCAGCCACAAAATCGTATGTTTACGCTGTAATGCAATTACTTTTGTCCAGAACTGTTCCTGTTCCAGGGGAAATAAGCCAAATGGCAAATGATTTAGGTAAATTAGAAGAATGGACAAGAGTGTGGCAGATGCAGTTTAACGTTGATAAATGTAAAATAATGCACTTGGGATATAAAAATCCAAAGGAAAAATATACTATTAAGGGTACTGAGCTGTCAGAGACAACAGAGGAAAGGGATATGGGAGTAATTATTTCTAATGACTTAAAGGTAGGCAGGCAATGTAATAAAGCGGCAGTGAATGCAAGCAGGGTACTGGGTTGTATAGCTAGGGGCATTAGTAGCAGAAAAAGGGAAGTGGTCATGACACTCTACAGATCTCTAGTTAGACCTCACCTAGAGTATTGTGTACAGTACTGGAGACCCCATCTCCAGAAGGATATAGATACTCTAGAGAAAATTCAAAGAAGGGCTACTAAAATGGTGACTGGTTTACATAAAAAGAAATATCAGGATAGACTAAAGGATCTGAACATGTATAGCTTGGAGGAGAGAAGAGAGAGAGGGGATATGATAGAAACATTCAAATACATGAAGGGATTCAACAATGTGCAGGACAAGAGGCCATAGTCTAAAACTAGAGGGACACAGGTTTAGATGTAATGTAAGAAAGTTTTACTTCACTGAGAGGGTAGTAGATAAGTGGAATAGCCTAACAGCAGAAGTGGCAGAAGTTAATGCAGTGACAGAATTTAAGCATGCATGGGATAGGCATAAAGCTGTCCTTAACTTAAGAAAAGACCAAAAAAGGTTTGAGGTCTTTATAGTAGGAAAATGAGCAGACTAGATGGGCCGAATGGTTCTTATCTGCCGTAAAATTTATGTTTCTATTCTTAAAGGGATAGTAATGGATGCAAAAACAGGTAGCTCTGATTAATGCTCCTATATCATGGTTCATGTAGTGCTGTATATAAAGTTGTATGTGACTTGTAGTTCAAAAGTAAATACATTTTAAAGTATCCCTTCCCGCTCCTTTTACCTCTTGGCTGCCGTCCCCCAGCCGGTTCAGAAAGCATGCAGCGAGGGACAGTCTTCAGTGAGTGTAATAAAAATCCTGCCTTCCTTCATCAAGGTGGGCAGGGTTTTCATTATACTCACAGTAAGAAGATCGTCCCTTGCTATGAGCTGTCCGGTCAAGCAACCGGGAAGGCGAATCTAAGAGGTAAAAGGGGAGGGAGGGGGATGCTTTAAAATTGATTTACTTTTGAACTACAAGTCACACACAACTTATATACAACATACATGAACCACAATATAGGAGCATTACTCGGAGTTATGTATTTGCATACATTACTGTCCCTTTAATATGTCAGCCTAGTTATGTATTAAGTTATTTTATAGTGTGTCTGCTTTCTTTTCTTATAATTGAATTGCAAATATTAGTTTGCTATACATATATATCTTTTAAATGCCAGAAAGGTATGCCAATCATTAATAATAATAATAATCTTTATTTATATAGCACCAACTTATTCTGCAGCGCTTTACAATAGGGGATGGACATACAGAGATATTAAACAGTACAAATCATATGTGGAGAACAGAAGGGTCAGAGGGCCCTGCTCGTGAGAGCTTACAGTCTAGAGGAAGGTGGGTAGGATACAGAAGGTGTAAGTGCTGTTGGGTGTAAGTTTCTCCTGCCACGCAAGCTGCCGGTCAGTGGGTGAGAGAGAGAAGTGCTAGTGAGTGCAGTGGTCCAGTGAATGGTTGGTTCTTGGTGATAATGTTTATGGAGGTAGTTGATATACTTCCCTGAAGAGGTCAGTTTTCAGGAAGTGTCTGAAGATCTGAAGGCTGGGGGAGAGTCTGATGGGGCGGGGGAGGGAATTCCAGAGCTCGGGTGCAGCACGGGAGAAGTCCTGTAGGTGGTAGTGGGAGGATGTAATAAGAGCTGTGGAGAGGACAAGGTCATGTGCAGAAAGAAGATGGCGAGTGGGAGTATATTTGGAAATTAGAGATGAGATATAGGGGGGTGAGGTGTTAGTAAGGGCTCAATAGGTGAGCACCAGGATTTTGAATTAAACTATGTGCTAATGGAAGCCAGTGTAGGGATTGGCAGAGGGGACTGATGTTGGAGAAGAGGTTGGTGAGGTAGATTAGTCGTGCTGCGGAGTTCATTATGGACTGTAGTGGGGTTAGACGGGTGAGAGGAAGGCCAGTTAGTAGTGAGTTACAGTAGTCAAGACGTGTCATGATGAGTGTTTGGATTAGAATTTTAGTAGTGTCTTGGGTGAGGAAGGGTCGGATTCTAGAGATGTTGCGGAGGTGGAGGAGGCATAAGTTGGAGATTGACTGGATGTGAGGAATAATGGATAGGGCGGAGTCAAATGTGACCCCCTAGGCAGTGTGCTGTAGGGGTTGGAGTGATGGTGGTGTTGTAGACAGTGAGGGCAATATCTGAGGTAGGACTGGTAGGAGAGGGAGGGAAGATAATAAGTTAAGTTTGAGTTGACAGGAGGACATCCAGGAAGACACAGCAGACAGACAGTCAGATACTTGGGACAGGAGGGAAGGGGAGAGGTCTGGGGAGGAAAGACAGATTTGAGTGTTATCAGCATAGAGATGATGGTGAAACGCAAAGGAGTTTATTAGTTTGCCTAGGGATGCAGTGTAAATTGAGAAGAGCAAGGGGCCCAGGACTGAGCCCTAAGGCACTCCAACAGACAGTGGGAGGGGTGGGGAAGTGGAGCCAGAGTAGGACATACTGAAGGAGCGGTTGCAGATATATGATGAAAACCAAGAGAGGGCAGTGTCATAGAGACCTAGCGAGTTGAGGGCTTGGGGGAGGAGTGGGTGATCTACTGTGTCAAAGGTAGCTGACAGGTCCAAGAGAATGAGTAGGGAGCAGTGGCCTTTTGACTTGGCAGAGAGCAAATCATTGGCCACTTTAGTGAGGGCAGTCTCGGTGGAGTGATGAGGACGGAATCCAGATTGCAAGGGATCAAGCAGAGAATAGGAGCAGAGTAATTTAGTGAGCAGGTTATATGTGAGACACTCAAGGGGCTTGGAGGAGAACGAGAGTAGGGAAATGGGCCGGTAGTTTGACAGTGAGTTTGGGCCCAGGGAGGGTTTCTTTAGAATGGGTGTGATTAGTGCATGTTTGAAAGAGGATGGGAAGGTGCCAGTTGATAGAGAGAGGTTGAATAAGTGAGTAAGGGGTGGCGTTAGTTGAGGTGAAAGTTCCTGAGTGAGTTCAGATGGGATTGGGTCAAGGAGGCATGTGGTTAGGTTTGAGCGAGTGAGGAGAAGGTAAATCTTGTCCTCGGTGACTGGTGAGAAGAAGCTTAGTGAGTGTGTGGGGGAGGTGGTGGGGCTAAGCTGGATGGTGGGAGTGGAAGTGATGAGATATCATGTCTGATAGAGTCGATCTTGTCCTTAAAATGGGTGGCGAGATCTTTGGCAGAGACGTTAGTGGAAGGGGTTCGCATTGGTGGGAGAAGAAGTGACTTGAAGGTTGAGAAAAGGTGTTTTGGGTTGGAAGAAAGATTAGAAATTAGAGACGAGAAGTATTACTGTTTGGCCAGGGAGAGTGAAGAGCTATAAGAGCGGAGAATGAATTTGTAGTGTATGAAGTCAGCTGTGGAGTGCGATTTCCTCCAGTGCCTTTCGGCAGTGCATTAGCACCTTTGGAGGTATCGCATTTGTCTTGTGTGCCAGGGTTGTAGTGGGGTTGTGAAGGTGCAGCTGCATTGAGTTGCAATGTGTTGGATTCCTCTCCGGTACTCAAAGGGTTAAGAATGATGGATTTCATAATCACTTATTTGATATGCATTTTTAGTCTGTCCTGATCTAACTCTGAAAACCTTATAACACAGAACAACTTACCTAGTGAGAGATACCATTTCAAATGTTACACCCTGACTAAATTTTTATGGATTATGTTATATGGATTATATTTTATAAATTATATTCTATGAAATTAGCCAAAATGGGTTTGTTTACAGTAGAGAAGATATGTCCAAGGTGTGAAATGATTAACATTTACAAATATATTCAAGGACAATACAAAGTACTATCCAGTTATTTATTTACTCAGAGTTGAGCTATGAATGAGAAGTCATCCATTAAACTACAGGAAAGGAGCTTTCAACTAAAAGAAAGGCAGGGATTTTTTCATTAAGGGTGTTAAAGTTATGGAATTCTTTGCCACGGGATGCTGTGCTTGCAGATACTGTAAATGCTTTCAAAAAAGTAATGGATACCTATCTAGTACAGAACAATGTTGAGAATGATGACAGTTGCTTAAAAGCAGATAGGATGTTGATCCCGGGAACTATCTGACTGCCATTTGTGGTTAGGAAGGATTTTTTTTTTTTACCCACTTGGGGCTTAACTGGAAACGGCTTCAACGTTTGTTTGTTTTTTGCCTTCCTCTGGATCAACAGGACTGATTTGGCATGGACTGGACTTGATGGACGCATGTCTTTTTTTTAGCCTCATCAACTATGTTACTATGTAAACTCTTTTTATAGACAGTTTTTCACAATCAGCTTTTATCCATCTCATTTCATTTCATAAATTCATTCCTTTTACTTATCAGTTTATATTATGTGATTCATTCACAATGTTATTTATTTTTTAAGTGTGGGACTATATACAACAACAGTTGAATATATAAATTAATGTATAATCATAGCTTTTTTAGAATCTTTTTTGATTTTGCAGGAGCTTTTTTTTTTGAGATCCAGAATTTGGATGTTGGCTTTGGATTTATAGGCGCTGTCTCTCATTCACCCCCATCCTCTCTCTCTCATTCACTCTATCCTAGCTTTCATTCACCCCATCCTCTCTCAATTCACCCCATCCTCTCTTTCTCTCTCAGACTCCCCATCCTTTTTCACATCTCCACCATCCACTCCCTAAATCTATCCAACTGTTCTTTCAGCTCCCAATCATCTTTAAAATATCCCCAACCATCATCTCTCAGCTCCCCATTGTCTCAGCTCCGCCTTATCCTCTCATACTACTCCCTCTGCATCCCCTTGCTCTTTCTGCCCCACTGTCTCTCTCAGTTACCCCCATTAAGAAATCTTATTTCTTTTTCCAGTCCATATATGTTTACTATTGCTTTCTTATCTTTTGGCGCTTATTATCTATATTGTGAATGACTTAAAAGAGAACAGTCACCTCCTGGAAAGTGCTTCATATTTGAATCTTGCTGGACAATAAATGTTCAGACCGTATTTTTTTTTTGTTTGTTTGTTTTAAAAAGCTATATTAACAGAGATATAAGCTTTAGAATCTAACCATGTGACATCACTTTAGGACAGGCTGCGGCGCCGTTCTGCCCCACAGCCAGTCAATCTTTGCGCCTTCCCCTCCCCAGTAGTTCCCCATTGCCACCTCCTCCTCTGACTGAGGAATCCAGTTTGTGACCAGGCATGCTCCCAGTAGTTCCTCGTTGCCACCTCCTCCTCTGATGGAGGAATCCAGTATGTGACAGAGCACGCCAGGTCACATACTGGATTCCTCCATCAGAAGAGAAGGTGGCAACAAGGAACTACTGAGGAAGGGAAGAAGAGAAGATTGACAGGCTGTGGAGCAGAGTGGTGCCGCAGCCTGTCCTGAAGTGGTGTCATGCAGTTAGATTCTAAAGCCGTTAATTAGATTCTAAACCTCCGTTAATACAGTGATTTGGTTTTTTTTTTAAAAGAAAACCAGTTTGAACATGTATTGGCCAGCAAAATTCAAATAAGAAGGACTTTCCAGGAGGTGATCGTTCCCCTTTAATATGAAGGGTGTTTTTGATTATATGTCCCTAGGCCCATATTGGTTTAAAGCTTTTAGGTCTTATTGTCTGAATCATCTTCAGCTCAGTGTGAAAGATATGCCACACTGTCTGTCGCTGGCATGCTATGTTGACGCAGCTAATCCTAAGCGCTGTTTACACTGAGGAACAGTTTCCTTCCTTGCTAGTGATGTGGTATGATCGGATTGTTTAGGTGAGAGACATACACATAAAAAAGCATAGAAGGTGCCAGTGTTTCTTCCTTTTTTTTCCAAATCAGCCCCGGCTTCCCTGAGCAAAGAGCCAGGCATTTTGGTCTTTTATTTGTCTTTTGCTCATTATGATTGGATTAAATACAGTTTTATTTCCTTTACACATCATGGATATTAACATACTCACTACTGGACTGGAATTACTTATCCAGTGATAGGTTTATTTCTCTGTTGTGAAACAGACCGGTTTGTGGCTGTGGGTGCTTGCCAGAATCTTTATTAAGGGAGAAATGATCCAATGTATAATCCACTATATATGAGTGCCTCCCACCCCCACTTGCCATTTGTATTCATGCTTTGTTTTTACATTTTCTTTTAAGGTGATAGAACACTTTGATGGGGAGCAGCTGATTGACATTTCTAGATGTGCAGATATTTGTTGGCACATGCATAATATCCTCCACATGCTCATTTTCCATATGTATAGCTCTACTGCAGCATATATGAAGTGTGAGTAGTTCTATAACTACTTATATTCCAGTTGAGCTGGTGTGAATGTTTTTATCCAATCAGATGCTCTCTCTCTTTTCTATTCACATCATGATATTAAAACACAAAACAAACAAGCTTTTCCTGTTACCTTTTACTGCACTTCTTGTGTTATTGAGACAATGGGGAGAAATCCTCCACTCTTTCTCTGGAAAGGTCAGCAGCAGAAATATCATCCAGCTGTCACAACGCACGTCCTCCTAAACATTTCTTTCAATGGGCTTACCTTTAATCATCAATGGGAGGTTTAAAGTGGCACTTTCACCTTAATTTGAGTTTGCATATTTGAAAACTGCATTAAAACCTGCCTATATATCATGTTAGCCAAAATTCCAGCAGATGTATATTTTAGGAGATATTCACACTTTTCACATTTCAGAGCTAAGTGAAAGTAAACACTTCCTGGTACTGCACAAAGCTTTGTTAGCATATGAAATGTCACTGCAACCTTCATTAGCATATTGCATGTAATTGAAAAGGCTTCATTAGCATATAAAACACCAATGATTAACTTAATTAGCATATGAAAATGTCACAGATACTGTGTGGGTACTGCAATTATCATAAATTAGCATATATATTTGGCTTTTTGTTTAACATGACACATAGACCATTTTTAATGCAGTTTTCAAATATGCAAACTTGAATTAAGGCGATTGTTCCACTTTAATGATAGAAAGGGGGAGGTGGTGGGCAGATGAATTTACCAGACCCAGAGAAATTCAAAGAAAGATGAAAATATAAAAAATGAACTGTGCATTTTTAACGTTTAACTTTAGAGTGTCAGGGATAATCTCCACAATGTTGAATTTATATAAAAAAAACACTTTTTCTTCAATTAGGTGGCAATGTCCCTTTAAATTTATTTGTCGGATTAGCCCCTACCACATGTGTTAGAAGCCAGGTACTGAACCCAGCCTCACAGTCATTTACACATTAAAAAGAAGTTACTTATTCTTCTTACCTCACTGCTTTGTTGATCATTTACAGGTTGGTGTCGTTGTGGCATTTTAAGCTGCTGCTCAAGTTTCAGTATTTCCTGCTGAAACACGTCTCGCTCATGTTCTCGATCAACTGCCTGCTCCTGGGGCACAAGAACAAGAAGCGTAAGAGAACTGGGTGCAAAGAATGGGGAGAATGGGGTATTATTTTCAAAACGTTATTATATAGGATATTGTGTTTTGTTTCCCTCCCCCAACTACTTACATCTAGAAATCTGCGTGTCTTTTCCAGCTGCTTTTCTAAGGACAGGTTCTTCTGACGGAGGTCTTCGAGATCTGCATTCTTCTCCTGCTCCAATTCCAAGTAATGGTTCACCTGATCTTCCAGCTCAGTCTCCAGTACTTTCACTTGATTGTGTAGGTCTCCTGAGTCTTTTTCAGCTTGTCTCTGGACCTCAATCTTTTCCTTCAAGAGCTTCTCAGTCTCTTCTAGTAGCTCTGTTTATAGAGAAGGGCCCAACAAACACTGTAAGTGAGACTGATGAGGTGCTGCTTTCAATTCACAGCCTGAGTGAAAGGTCACAGCAGATTGAGGAAAAATATTGAATTTGAACTGACATATTGGAACAGGCCACTCTGTTCGAGTAAACGGATTTGTCTATTGCTTATGAAATTCAAGTTTGGTGTGTCCATTGTACGTGTGCTGTGTGGTCCTACTTCACTGGCCAAAAGCCCTTTGAGTGCCAGAGGGGTGGTGTTATGTTGCTCATCCCCTTCAGCACTGAAAGTGTTACATGAACATTAACATTTAAAAATGAAAATTGTCTCTTATTCTTATAATACCCAATACTTTCAGGCCAGTATCTGTAAAAATACTCCTATTGAATCTAAGGGCCGTATGTTCAAAAGAAAAGTGGAGGAGTTCTGGAGTAAACCATTTGGGCTATAGGGAAGAACTAAAAATTCTCATTGTTTTAAAAGGGGATTTTAACCCCACGAATGCTAGAGAGGTCTCCATTCAGAAGCAATGGATTGAAAACCTCTTTAGGGGCTAAAATCCCCATTTAAATCTCTACAATTTTTTTTTGGAAATTTTTAGTGCTCCCCTATAGTGCAAATGTTTTCCTCCAAAACGCCTCCACTTTTCTTTTGAACATATGGCCATCACGCAGAAAAAGAAAGATAAGCAATGGGGGTGGGTTATAAAAATTCTCCAAATTCCCAGAGTTCAATGGGGGTCTTAGCTCCTTCAATTTACTGACATTTCCAGTGCACTGCTTTGCAATGTGCTAGTGACCCCGCTAGCATTCTAGAGGTTAAACACCCTATTTAAATATATGGGACTTTTCATTTATCCCTTACAAGGCAGCTGGTTTTCCCCAAAATTACCAACTAAGGCTTCTATCTCAAAGAAAATCTAATGCATGTAAAGCTGTGATCCTGTTCTGTACAGGATCTGATTGGACAGTTTATAATCAGTGATACCACTGAATGAAATTAATTTATTGAGATTATTTTCTCCCTTCTACCCTGAAAGGCTTTTCTTGTATCACTTACAATTTACAGTAATACTACACTATCACTTCATCTTTATCATTATTCGTAAACAGTCAAGTTAAAGGGATAGTAATGTTTCAAAATAAAAGCAGCTCCAATTAATCTTCATAGTTAAAGAGTAATTGAATGATAAAGTATCACGCTCTCACCCCTTTTACTGATGCAACACTGTTCACCTCAGAACAGCAAGGTGGGGTCCAGATGGCTTGCAGAGAGTGACAATTTTCAATTAACATAAGGGAAAACCTGTCAAGGGGGGAAGGGTTTTCATTGTTCTTCCAGTAAGAAGATTGTCCCTTGCTGTGAGCTGTCTGGTCTTAAAACCAGATGCCACATCTGAGGGGAGGTGGCTTACACTAGGTAAAAGGGGCAGGAGGGGGATACTTTATCATTCAATTACTCTTGAACTACAACTCTGACAGTACTGAAATAACACTCTCCATGGTTCAAATACTATGAAAATTAATTGAAGCTGCTTTTATTTTGAAACATTACTATCCCTTTAAATCACCAGTCAGGAGTTTTGTACAGAACAGTCCAGTCTTGTTAGTTATAACCTTATATGTGATCTATAACTATAAAATAAGTAACAACTTGCTTTACAAAAAGATGTGTCTAGGTATGTGTCCTTCATAGTTACTGTGTTTGCACTTGTTCTCTGCAGTAGTCCCGTAGCCAGACTGTGGCAATCCCGCCATTGCTAATCTCACCTCATAGGTGGTCTATTTTTTATTAGGAAGATTATTAGGAAGCTTAATCTAAATCATTTATACAGAAATCTCTGGAACTCATTTAGTAACTTTAAAAAAAACAAAACCTTAAATGAATTAGTTGTCTCATATTCGTGGATTACAATTCACAATTCCTATTTCATGATTGAATATATTTTTGAACTATACTGTATTTATCTATTAAACCCTTTGAATGCCAGGAGTACGCAACGCGTTGCGTACCCCTCTGGCACCCAAAGGGTTAAAACTATATTTAGCATTTTGTAAGAACAACATGTGATTTGTTTCTATTTTTTTCTCAAAATCATGGTTTTTGTCCATCCTGCCTGGAGCTCTGAAGAAGGCATACAGTATTTAAAACTAGATTTTAGAGCTCCTGACCCAAAAAAATACTTTTACAGTTGCTAGCCTGGAGTACAGGGTATTTACACTGAATGAATCCATTTGATTGCTAGGGGCCAGTGTCCCTTTATTGGACAACTAAAAACAGCACCGCTATAAAACACCAAAATTGAGATATGTGACAATAAAGAACAATAGACAAATAATACAGTGTTGGCTATTAGATTTTTTTAGTTTGCTTCAGTATCCACAAAGCATGTTAGCTTTTATTTTTCAGAGACCCATAGGAACACTAATTTTAAAATAAATTACATCATTGCAACAATAAAGGGAAACTGTAACCTTAAAAACAGATATTGCTTTATTTAATAACTCGTGTAAAAGCCCGTGTACACGGGCCAAAGTGCATAAGACCAGAGAACTACACCTCCCAGCTTTCTGTGCGTTTGGGCAGTCTCTTCTGCACATGACTGCATCAGCCTGCATTCGGCCAGTCTCTGCTGCACGTGACTGCATCGGACAAACATACATCTGGCCTTTTATATTATAGGACATGTCACTAAACTACTGTTCAAACTATATGAACTGTGGGCCATGTTCAAAATAAAAAAGTGGAGGAATTTTGGGGCAAACCATTTGCACTATAGGGGAGAACTAAAAATTCCCACTGATTTAAATGAGGATTTTAACACCTTGAATGTGAGAGAGGTCTCCAACGCATTACTTAGCAATCCGTTGGAGACCCCTCTCACATTCAATGGATTTACAGTGCCTTGCAAAAGTATTCACCCCCCCCTATTTACCTATTTTGTTGCATTACAACCTGGAATTAAAATGGATTTTAATTTGGATTTCAGGTAATGGACATACACAGAATAGTCCAAAATGGTGAAGTGAAATGAAGAAAATAACTTGTTTTAAAAAATTCTAAAAAAATAAAAAATGGAAAAGTAGTGAGTGCATATGTATTCACCCCCTTTGCTATGAAGTCCCTAAATAAGGTCTGGTGCAACCAATTACCTTCAGAAGTCACATAATTAGTTAAATCCCGTAAAGTCCACCTGTGTGCAATCTAAGTGTCACATGATCTGTCACATGATCTCAGTATATATACACCTGTTCTGAAAGGCCCCAGAGTCTGCAACACCCCCAAGCAAGCGGCACCATGAAGATCAAGGAGCTCTCCAAACAGGCCAGGGACAAAGTTGTGGAGAAGTACAGATCAGTGCTGGGTTATGAAAAAAAATATCCCAAACTTTGAACATACCATGGAGCACCATTAAATCCATTATTAAAAAAATGCAAAGAATATGGAACCAGAACAAACCTGCTAGGAGAGGGCCGCCCACCAAAACTCAAGGACCAGGCAAGGAGGGCATTAATCAAAGAGGCAACAAAGAGATCAAAGATAACCGTGCAGGAGCTGCAGAGCTCCACAGTGGAGATTGGAGTATCTGTCCATAGGACCACTTTAAGCTGTATACTCCACATAGCTGGGCTTCATGGAAGAGTTGCCAGAAGAAAGGCATAGCTTAAAGAAAAAGAATAAGCAAACACGTTTGCTGTTCACCAAAAGGTATGTGGGAGACTCCCCAAACATATGGAAGAAGGTAATCTGGTCAGATGAGACTAAAATTGAGCTTTTTGGCCATCAAGGAAAATGCTATGTCTGGCGCAAACCCAACAACTCATCACCCCGAGAACACCATCCCCACAGTGATGCATGGTGGTGGCAGCATCATGCTGTGAGGATGTTTTTCATTGACTGGGAAACTGGTCAGAATTGAAGGAATGATGGATGGCGC
The DNA here is from genome assembly GCA_037306005.1 of Rhinophrynus dorsalis. Taxonomy (NCBI): domain Eukaryota; kingdom Metazoa; phylum Chordata; class Amphibia; order Anura; family Rhinophrynidae; genus Rhinophrynus; species Rhinophrynus dorsalis. Next base: position 414,732,712 of record CM074723.1, read on the forward strand.
TAAATACAGGGAAATTCTTGAGGGAAACCTGTTTCAGTCTTCCAGAGATCTGAGACTGGGACGGAGGTTCCCCTTCCAGTAGGACAATGACCCTAAGAATACTGCTAAAGCAACACTCGAGTAGTTTTAGGGGAAACATTTAAATGTCTTGGAATGGCCTAGTCAAAGCCCAGACCTCAATCCAATTGAGAATCTGTGGTATGACAAAGATTGCTGTACACCAGAGGAACCCATCCAGCTTGAAGGAGGTAGAGCAGTTTTGCCTTGAAGAATGGGCAAAAATACCAGTGGCTAGATGTGCCAAGCTCACAGAGATGTACTCCAAGAGACTTGAAGCTGTAATTGCTGCAAAAGGTGGCTCTACAAAGTATTGACTTTGGGGGGGGGGGGTGAATAGTTATGCACACTCAAGTTTTCTGTTTTTTTTGCCTTATTTCTTGTTTGTTTCACAATAAAAAATATTTTGCATCTTCAAAGTGGTAGGCATGTTGTGTAAATCAAATAATAATAGGAAAAATGCCAAGGGGGGGTGAACACTTTTGCAAGGCACTGTCAATCCCCATTTAAATAAATGGGAATTTTGGGAATATTTAGTTCTCCCCTATAGTATGAATGGTTTGCACAAGAACTCATGCATTTTTCTTTTGAACATACGGCCCTATCTACCTCTAAAAGAACCTTTAGGTCAAGGGCGTCCACGTTTTTTCAGTCATGGACCACATGATCAGAAAGCCATTAAGTGTGAGGGCCGCAGGATATTATATATATATATATATATATATATATATATATATATTATAACAATAGTGAATTATAGCCTGTCAGTGAATAAAAAATATGGATTTATTTATTTATTGATCATCAGTGACAATACTATAACATACATCTATTCGTGAACTGTACGTACTGGCAAGCAGTGGATTATGTATTGCTGGCCTACTAGTTCATGTGTGCTAGTAAATTAGGTCTAAATATATATTTTAATCTCAGGAGGGCTGCATTTGGCAGACGGGTCACAGATTGATGGGGTTGTTTTAGGCCTACTTCCTGTTGCTACCTTCACAACCTCACTTTACCGCTGTGGTGGTCTGGCAAACAGATGCATACACTCTCTTTCATCCAGAGGCTGAGGAGTGTTCTATACAGTAAAACAATTACCAACATGTTAAAGAAACATGGAGGGTACTGTTGATCTCTGCAAATTTTTACTTTTAAGAAAGCAGAATAAGAACATTATTCAGATACATTTTATGATTGTTTTTAGGACATGATATAAAACAAAGAAATTATAAGGTGACAATTTCCCCCTTAATGCATTATTCAACATCTAACACTTTGAGCGCTAGCACAGAAGCCAGCAAATTGCATAGCAATGTGACCCCAACAGCTTAAGCACCCAAAGAGATTGGTGTTCTTTTAAAATGGATGATATTAACCCCATAAAATGTAGAGAGGTCCCCAACACATTGCTTCAGACTGCATTGGAGATCGATCTAGCATAGACAGGGTTAATAGTATTTAATAGTGTATATGGACACCCCTACTCAATAAATGACCATGCAAGGAATCTGAAGCAATCTGGAGTAAATTAAAATGTAAGTTATGGGGAATTGACTATAAAGGTACCCCCAGTATTGTTAGGAGATGGTTTATTCAAACATTATTACAAAGCAAACTTGTTTTTCTGATAGTCTGGATGTAATTTGTTTCGTGGCACTGTTGCTATTGCCATTAATGAAGGCTTTGGGCACAGTCCAATAAAATGTGGATGATACACTGTCTGACATCTCAACAATGCAAATTCAATATTTCTTCCCAACCTTATTGTAAGTCAAATGATACTCTTCCACCCAGTGCGCATTAGTGTAGTTTAACTTGTTTTTGTGACTTGTAGTTTGTAATAAACTGCAGACTTTCACCTGGTACTGTTACAAGAGGGAGGAACCGTCACAAAGATGATTAATATGAAATAGACACATGGAAAGAAAATCACCATAAGTGAAATGCAATTTTCTTATCGCTATTTCCAAGAGCCCTGCCTAATACCATCATCTTACAAGACAGCTAGACATTGATCTTGTTTATTTTTAACTCCTTGAGGACTAGAGGGGCATGTAACACATTGCAAAGCAATGTGCTGCACAGCCTCTGGACCTCCAAGGGTTAATCATAAAAAAAGATAAATCAATGCATATTCTGAGTTTTTTTTTAGATTGATTTCAAAATCACTAATTGAGAAAAGGAAGGAAAACTGATTAGGACAACCATGATTCCTTGGTTTTATGAATGGATAAGATGATGGTTATTGATGCAAATGAATGTGGGATTAGTCACAGTGAATAGAAAAGAACAGGAAAAGCCCAGATTAACCCCTTACTTGCTAAAGGGGGTTGCAGCACAGTGAAAGAGGAAGATCAATGCAAGACTAAATTAGCAGGTTGTAAGTTAATGTGTTAATGCAGGAAGCAAAATTCAGAAAACCCTCAAAAAGCCATTGATTATTAATTCATTCCCAATCTGTGTGATTAGGCACCCAATTAAGACTAGCCATGCGGGATACAAACACACCTTCTTTGGGAGCTGCATCGACTGCAGCTTCTACTAAGCCTGGGAGAACAGAGAAAAGAAAACAAACGCAGAGTAATTCACATGCCGTCTACAGTTCTTCTGCAATGTGACAATACTGGAAGGAGGGGGTGATAGCAGCAGAGGTGAGAGTGTGAGGATGGATGAATTATAACAGAAAAGGAACATGATGACTGGTCAACCAAGAAAAGATTACGATGATGAGAAGGGTATCCAATGCAACTGGTCCAGACTAAACCCAGAGACTTTATGGCCCCATTAGGACCAGTGATGGTCAAAGTATAGTGTACGAGTGTGACCTTGACTCTGGGTGGGCCAGTGGCATTGGTGGTCTTACCTGTTCTGGATGAAGTGTTCAGAACACTGCTCAGAACTTACTAAGAGGCCTCTCAAAAGATTTTGTACAAAACAAAACACAACTGCATATTACAATAAAATTATCACGAAATATAAGCCTTGAGATTGCATTTCATTTAAAGAGGTTGTCCACCTGCACTTTTCCAGTTGTTGCTGAACTACAATGCGCATCATCTTCAGCTTGCTGATGACAGTTAAGAATGAAGGGAATTGTAGCCCATCAACAGCTGAATAATAGTCCACTCATTTCAAAACGTCTGGACACAAATTATATATAAACCAAAATATTAGTGTTTTACCATGGGACCCCTGTTTGATGAACAAACACAGAGAAGAGGAAAAAGGATGATAAAGCTAATAATAAGTAAAGAGAAATATTACTTGAGACAATTGTTTTAACCCATTGGATACTGGAGATATGTCTACAAAACATTGTAAAGCAGTGTGTTGGACAAAACTAGTATCCAAAGGGTTAAAAAACACCTGTACTATTCTATGGTACCCTGAAATATGAACATATTAGGTCACAGTAAATGTCTTCCCCAGATAGTCGGGGCAATCACTGGGCAAGCTGCTCTAACAAAAAGATTCCATAGGAATGGGCTATATCACTCCTCCCCTTTCACCACTGAAGCAGTGTGATAGCAATGAGCATGCTCATTCATACTAAGCTCTGCTTATGATAATCGTAACCAAGAGACAAAATAAAAACAGGAAGTGAAGAGGACGACTGAGAGAAAAAAAGTACAAATATGCTCAACACTTGCACATATGCATTCCGTTATCTTAGCCCTTAGAGTGCCAGAGAGGTGTTTGGGCATTCTGCTCTACGATTAACCCGAAATGTCCAGTAACTAACACCAAGAAAAACAATATTTTAACATATTTTTGTTTATTTGTAATAAATCTTTGAATTTGATATCCCTAATCCAGTTCCTGTATGTTGGTGTGGTACCACAACCTTACTGCCAACTTAAGCAGACTTGATAACTTAAGTGTGGATCATGCAACAAAATTATCCCTGTGAGCCTACTAGAAGAGAATCACGTATTGGGGAGCCAGCAATGCCTAAATATGAGTAAACTGACTCGTAGGAGATTTGGCTATGCCTCTAGTTTTCTTTTAATGTAAATTCCTAGCTGGTGTACTGGTTACTTGGGGAAAGCATCTAAAGGAAAATTGAGAAATCTGTGTTTTAAATATACTTGTCTAACAGCTAACCAGGGCCTAGGATTCCACGTATGGGTATTGGGATAGGGGAAGGCCAGAGTAAATTGTATGGTGAAACGAATATGGTAAACAGGGTAGAAGTGTCACAAGAGAGACAACCCTAAGAACTGGTGGCTGAACCACCTTCTACGCCAGCCTCTCCATGTCCTGCAAGAAGTGACAGTTATAAAAGGAAGGAAAAGTTAACAAGCAATGAAAGCCTCTCAAAAGTCATTAAGCATTCTAAAAGCTCTGGTGTTTGTTTTGACTGAGATCACATTTTCCACTGTAATTAACACTCTGAGGACCAGACGAGTGTGTAAAGCATTGCATACAAGTCCATCACACACTCCTCTCATGATGAAATGTTTAATTTGGTCTTTATTATCAGCAGAAAATCTCTACAATTTGTACCACGGGCATGAATCCTATGTCCTTCCAGCTGTTGAGGAGGAAGAATTCCCAGCATTCGTAGGCAACTGAGTATGCTGGGAATTCTTGTAGTCCAACAGTTGAAGGGTTGCAGCTTGACAATTTCAGCCTTATATGAACTAGTGCAGGACATAAAAGGTGGGATATTTCCTAAACCTAAAAATCTTAATATCTATATCCACTGAATGCCAGCCATTGCTTTGCAGCACTGCCTATTCTGGCTTTGAAAGATTTAACCCCTCTAAGGACCAATGTGTGTCACATCCGTCTGTTCCTTGAAAGGTTAAAACGATTTTTACTTCTACACTGTACAATGGTCTAAAAAAACACAAACCACTAAAACAATTCATAAAATTACTTATGTAACATTATAGAGTCAGATTATCAGTGAACTAAACTTACCCAGTAACTGCTAGCAGAACAGTTAACCCTTTGAGTGCCAGAGAGGTATGCCACACATTGCTTTGCAATGCATGGCGTACCCCTCTGGCATTCAAAGGATTAGAACAGTGGTTAAAAGGAGCAGTTTTTTTTTTTTTTTTTAAGAAAACCTGTAAGTTATAGTGCTTTTCCTGCTGAATAAAGCAAGGGTGCACACACCACTGTCAGTTGTTTTATTCAAATGTTATAACACTTCACATTGTCAGGAAGGTGTGAAGCTGTTACTATCACGTGCTATGGATAACTGTTGTCAGTGACTAAGCTCTCCCATTGAAATCAAAAGAATAACCATCTGAATTTACTGTGATAAATATGAGATAAAGAGGTGATAACTTTGTCACTGATATGCCTTCTCCAATTCCTATGTTATTCTATGGAGCCAATGCACTAAGATCTCTCCGACGTGCAAAATCTTAGTTACATTGGCTCCATAGAATAACACAGATATTGGAGAAGTTATATCACTGGAAAAGTCATCTCCTTTTTATCACACCTTAGTGCATCTACATCAGGTGAACAATAGGTTAACTTTCTGGCAACTAGAGGGAACTGCAAATTTAAAAAAAACACCTAAACTATAATAACTCTCAAAAGACCTCTCCCAACAGTGGTGGAATCCGTGTACTCAGAAGGAAAAGCCATAAACCATAAACAGATTAATAAAAATAAGTTACTGCTCCTTAAAGATAATGCAACATAGAACACAAAATTTACAAAGTTGAGATCACGATGACCACATCATACAGCTTTTATATTAAGAGGTTCTGTTGCAAACTGCTGCAGCCTGACTTGTATTGTCATAAAGAGTAACACACCACATAGCAGGTATTACAGAAATGCCTCTGTGCATCCCAGTATGTCAATACGTGGGGTAGAGGCTGTATTATAATGCATGACAGGAACCATACAAAACAGTATCTCACTGTCAGGTATGGAAAAATTATTTAACCCTTTGAATGCCAGAGGGGTACGCAACGCATTGCAAAGCAATGCGTTGCGTACCCCTCTGACACTAAATAGGTTAACACCTTGGATCCAAAATCCCAAGTCAAGTCATCAAGCAATAACAGACAAATAAGAATATTTAAAATTTGTTTTACAAATGTCTCCAAACACATTGCTGCAGACATATTTATCATCCAAAAGGTTAAAACTTGATTTTTTTTTTTAATCTCTTAATTCAAGACAATACAGTGTGAAAATATTCTTGCAGTATTCTGGAAAACAATCTACTAGTGTAGTCTTTGCGAAATGAACAATCCATTGAATCATAATGATACAAGGTATCTACTAGTGTAGTCTTTGCGAAATAAACAATCCATTGAATCATAATGGTACAAGGTATCTACTAGTGTAGTCTTTGCAAAAAAAAAAAAACGATCCCTTGAATCATAATTGTATTTGTGTGAAATAAATCGAAAAAAAACCAAAAAACACATTGGCCCAGACTTATAAAAGCAACCTGGGGAGATAATGCGCAAATGTTATGGCCATATGCACTAATAATTTGTGATGCAAGGGGAAGATGGGAAAATATCTTTATTAGCATGCAGGCTTGTGGTACTGCTGGAGATGTGGAAGGGATGCCCTCCCTCACACATCACCAGCATTATGAGAACACTGAAGTCTGAGCGCATTCTCTCTTTTACCCCATTTGCTTACTAGGGGAGCTAAGAGGATTTGGTCAGACTTCAGCACCACAAACAGGATTGCTCCCTTACTCTTTCAGTGCCATAGGGATTGCGCATTGCATACCCATGTGGCAGCGAGAGGGGCTGGATCATACCAATGACAAATCACACAACAAAACCGAAAAAAAACTCCACTGCAAAGTGTCTTTCTCTGAATAACTTGCACCTTCTCATGACATATGCTACAGTGTCTTACTTGGAATTTACATTTACTCTACATCACATTTTTTTTTACTTTTGTTATCACTTGGATCCTGTTAAATATTACTGTAATATGTATTTATATAGCTCCGACATATTCTTTAGCCTTCTATTGTACGTTGCTATTTCTAAAAATAGTGCCTAATGAAGAGGCGGCAGTGAGCCCTGAAATGCATAACAAATCATATAAGAGGATTTTAGTCTTACCTGTTAAATCCTTTTCTCTTAGTCCATACAGGTTACTGGTAAATTTGGGTAGGTGATCTGCCCCTTTAACTAGGCAGGAACAATTCTAGAAGTGCATGCAGGGGGTGGAGCCTACCTTCCCTCCTTGGCTGCAGCTAGCCAATTCGCTTTGGGATGTCCAATCATTGAGTTTCCCAGAGGCGGGAAGTAAGGCAAGGACCAGGCGCAAGGCCCCCAAAGTCACCAGAGCAGATATGAACCATCAGATCAGAGATAGCCCAACAAAACAAATGAAGTGTCAACAGACACTGAACAGGGGTAACAATACCCCAGTAACTGTTACACAGCACACTGAACTAGAGCCAACAGGGCTCAAAAGTGAAGGAAGCACCAAAGAACCGAAGAAGATCCTAGAGAGGCAAGACTGCCTCCAGGATCTTCCTCCCTAAACTGGCATCAGCCGATGCCAGCACATCAACACGGTAGTGCTTCGAAAAGCTTTGCACAGATGACCAAGTGGCACAGCCTTGCACAACTGATCAGCAGAGGCCTGATTCTTGTAAGCCCAAGAAGTCCCAATAGATCTTGTAGAATGAGCCGTGACCCGAAATGGGAACGGGCCTCTTCCTTAGCTCGTAAGCCTTACAAAGAGTGGACTTAGTCCAAGACGCAATAGTCAGTTTGGATGTAGGTCGCCTTGCTCTGGGGCCCACAGGAATGACGAACAGCTCGTCAGACTGTCTAATGGACTCAGTGCAATGTACATAGAACTTGAGACATCGCACCACATCTAACAACAAGTGGAGATCCCTCTCCTTGTCAGAGGTTGGGTTAGGTCAGAAAGGAGGCACCGCAATCTCCTGATTAATGTGGAACTCAGAGACCACCTTCAAGAGAAACTCCTGAGAAGTGGGAAGCACCACCTTGTCTTTGTGAAACACCAAAAAGGGTGGTCTACAAGACAGAGAATGTAACTCCGCGACATGGCGAACAGACAGGATTGCCAGAAGAAAGGCCATTTTCCACGTCAGCAGGCATAGAGGAATAGTAGCCAAGGACTCAAAGGGAGGGTGCTAAAGGACGCCCAAAACCAAGTTAATATCCCACTGAGGAGCGGGAATCTTAAAAGCAGGATGAGTATGAGCAACACCCTGGAAGAACACCTTGACATCAGGAAGAATAGCAATGTGCCTCTGAAAGAAAACAGAGAGAGCAGAAGTCTGAATCTTAAGGGAACGCAAACTGAGGCCCTTATCCACACTGTCCTGCAAGAAAGCCAGGACAGTGGGCAGATGAAAATCCTGAGACAGGTCCTTCTCAGCACACCAAGATAGAAAGGTCGACCAAACACGATGGTAGACCTTAGAAGTAACAGGTTTGCGGGCACTGAGCACAGTAGCCACCACACTAGAAGAAAAACCTTTCTTCATCAATATTGGGGATTCAATTTCCAAGCTGTCAAAGCTAGACGATGAATATCCTCCTTCCACAGGTAACTCTGTAGAAGAAGATCCGGACGGCAAGGGAGCTGGAATGACTCCACCACTGACAGATCGAGAAGCTCCAGAAACCAAGCCCGTCAAGGCCAGTAAGGAGCAATCAGCACTCCAGTCTCAATTTCCGTAACACCCTGTGCAACATGGGAAGGGGAGGAAAGATGTAAGCCAGAGGAAATAACCAAGGAATGGACATGGCATCCACCGCTAGAGCTAGAGGATCCCTCCAGCGAGAGCAGAACCTCGGGACCTTCCGGCTGTGTCTTGTCGCCATCAGGTCGATGCAAGGAAGACCACACTTCTGAACAATGAGGGTGAACACCTCTGGGTGCAGTTCCCACTCTCCTCTGTCCACCGTGTGTCGAGTGAGGAAGTCTGCCATGACGTTGTCTACGCCAGGAATGTGCACTGCAGATATGGCAGGAACATGTTCTTCTGTCCAGGACAAAATAGCCTTGACCTCTAACCAAGTGGAGAGACTTCTTGTTCCGCCCTGCTTGTTGATGTAAGCCACGGTCGTGGCATTGTTGGACTGTACCTGGACTGAACATTCTCTCAGCTGGGGAGTCCAATGATGAAGGGCATGGAATATCGCCCGAAGCTCCAAATCGTTGATGGGAAGGAGAGATTCCTCCAGAGACCACCGACCTTGTGCACTCAGGCTACCCAGGACTGCTCCCCATCCGGAGAGGCTGGCATCCGTAGTCACTGTGGTCCAGAAGGATACTAGGAAGGACCTGCCCTTAAGCAGATTGGAGAGGTCGAGCCACCAGGACAAGCTCAGTTCCACATGAAGAAGAAGAGACACCAACATCTTCAGAAGGTCCAGTTGACCCCTGCACACCTGGATCACGAACCGATGGAGTTCCCTGGTGTGAGCCATAGCAAATGGGACCGCTTCTACTGTGGAAATGAATTCCCACTAGAGAGGACAGCTTCTTGGCTGGAACTGGATCAAGAGCCAGAACAGCAGATACTTTTTGGGCAATCTGGTGAGCCACTTCCTCCATGAGAAACACCATGCTCTGCTGAATGTCGAAGAGAAGGCCCAGGAAGACCAGATGCTAGGATGGGACAAGATCCGACTTGTCCATGTTGATGATCCACCCGTGATGGGTGAGAGCATGAATGCAGTCCTGAACCTGCTGATGAAGAAGCTCCGCAGAAGGGGCTTTCAGAAGCAGGTCGCCCATGTATGGAGTAACTCTGATGCTGTCTCGATGGAGGACGGATACTAAAGCTCTCAAGACACGGTTGAAGACTTGAGGAGCTGTAGTCAGACCAAAGGGAAGAGCTGAAAACTGAAAGTGCCCTTGGTCACAGGCAAATCTGAGATACTGCCAACTCTCTGGATGAATGGTGATGTGTAGATACGCGTCCTGAAGATCCAGAGAAGCAAGGAATTCCCCCGGGGACAGCAATCGCCGTCCTTAGGGACTCCTGGTGATAATGAGTCTTGATCACAAAGGAATTGAGATTCTTCAAATCCAAAATGGGATGACAGCCGCCGTCCTTCTTGGAGACCACAAAGATGTTTGCGTAAAAACCCATACCTCTGTCCCAAATTGGAATAGGTTCCAGAACATCCTTGTCCAGAAGGGCCTGGATAGCGCCATTGAACAGACTGTGTTTGAGGGGGAAAAAACTGAAGGAAGAGAGAGGTGAAAGGGATCCTGTACCTCTCCGCCACCACCTGTAAAACCCACGGGTCCACCACTGACTCCTCTCAGACGCTGTGGTAGTGACGCAGACGGCCACCCACAGCTGAGAGGGGACCTGGATTCGGTGAGTCATGCTGAAGAAGGCTTGGAAGCCTTAGGCTTGGAGGAGACATTGGGCTTCCATTGCTGTTTGAGCTTGGAAGAGGAACTCTGAGCTGAGGGAACCGCCTGGTTCGCCGGACGTGTCTCAGTCTGGAAGGAACGAAAAAGCCGATTATGCTTGAGAGGCGTCTTCCTCCTGGGTACCATAGGCAGAAGGGTACTCTTGCCCCCTGTGGCCTCACTAATCAGATCTTTAAGATCTGGCCCAAACAAAGAGGTGCCTTGAAAAGGCAATGAGAGCAAAGCTTTCTTGGAAGCAGTGTCAGCAGACCAGATCTTGAGCCAAAGAGCTCATATGGCAACCGCAGACATGGTGGAAACCCTTGCCACGAAACGGATGGCATCAAATAAGGCAGCAGAAACATAGTGCTGGGCCTCAGAAATGCTGGCAAGAAGCCGCAACATATCCAAAGTAGGAGCACCCTGATGGACAGCCAGGGTGAGCTGTTCACCCATGCCTTAGCGAATGCTGGACTCATGGCAGTACCAGCAGTGGCAAAAATGGACGCGAGGGAGACCTCAAGTTTCTTGTCAGTACAATCTTTCAGAGCGGACGCATCAGCAACTGGCAAGGCAGTGGACTTAGATAGCCTGGAGACAGGAGCATCTACTTTTGGGGGATGAACCCACTGAGCAAGCGCCACCTCAGAGAAGGGGTAAAGCTAGGCAAATTTCTTGGAAACAGATGGTTTCCTGTCTGGAGACTTCCACTCATCAGACACAAGGAGGTCAAGAGTGGGGTTAGGTGGAAAGCAAGCAAGGGGCTTTTTAGGCTCCTGAAACACATCAGAGGGAGGAGAAGGAACCTCCTGAACTAAGGGAATGTTTAGGGCAGTTAAGACGGCTCTGATCAAGCCCTCAGCCAAGATATCAGGATCAGCCTCAAAGGGGTCCCCAAAAAAACTAAGAGGAGCCCACAGCAGAACATTCCTCAACATCAGAATCCACCAATAGTTCCTCCTCAGAGGAATCTGATACGTCAGGTACTTGGCAGGGAAGATCTGATGGAAGAATGGGTTTGCCTGGAGTGGAAAACCCCCTGTAACTGGGATGGAAAGAGTTGCAATGTAGACTGGAGGTCTCTAGTAGCAGCCTTGAACTCTTGCACCCAAACTGGCTATAATGGGAGAGACTCAGGGACATCAGAACATGCTGGGCATAAATGACCTGAGAATTCTCTAGGTAACCCTGAATGGCATGAGGAGCAATGCGCAATAAGGGACACAGAGACCCCAGCGTCCTTAGTCTTAGGCCTGGCCCAAAGCTCTAACAGATTAGACATTCTCAAAGTGTCAAAACATTTAAAGTATAAGGAATCATCCAAATACAGCTCTGCGTAGGATACTCATTCTAGAAAATGCACAAAATGGCTGGTGTGGTGGGAGCAAATCAGAAATGACTGCGCAAAGCAAGAGCTTATGGGAAATGTAGTTTTCTCAGAAAAAGTACCCCAATAGTGTCCAAAGGCTCCTGAGCCCCCCAACACACATAAACATGACAGAGCAAGGGCAGACAAATAAAATGAGCCATCCCTGAAGTCGCTACGTTGAGCGGTTGCAGAAATATATCCCAAACTGTAAAGTCCCATAGAAGTGAAGGGAGCAATGGCGTCTATGCGGTAAAGCGCGCCTTTATTTTGAAAAAGTAGAAACTGTGAATTAAGATTACATGAAACATCACTAGAACATGTTAGCAGACCCCAAAAAACAGTGAACCCAGTAGGGAAAGTGCCAATAAACCCCCAAAAGATGCAAAACCAGCAGCTAAAGGGTTAAGTTACCACAGAAACTTGCTCCAACACACCCAACAGACATACAGATAAACCCAATGAGTGCAGGAGTGTGCAACAGGAACTCCAAAGGAAAACCCCTGTGTGGAGGGCCACTGTGGGACATGTGGTCCTGCAGCACTCAAAGGGTTGCTCACCTTTCCTGCAGATCTTCGGTCTTCAGATTACCATGTATTAAGAAGCCTCCTCAGTGGGCAACTCCTGAGGAAAGAACTTGAACCCAAGATTCCCCCCCCCCCCCAGGGCTTAAGGTCCACAAAAAAGCACCTGGATACTGAGCTAGCCACATCTAAGGGCATTGTAAGTTATTGTAATCCGCCTAATGGTGGTATTCCATATCTAACAGAAAAATAAAAAACGAGCTAAAACTGTAGCAGAACTGTTCTCTTGCCTGTGTCTTCCCCAAGGAACAAATCTCACTGGAGCTGACTGGCTAGCTGCAGTCTAGGAGGGAAGGTAGGCTCCACCTCCTGCATTCACTTGTAGAAATGTTCCTGCCTAGTTAAAGGGGCGGATCGCCTATCCAAATTTACCAGTAACCTGTATTGGACGACAGAGAAAAATAGATAACAATAGAGACATCCCTTATTTTCACATGCACAACGAGGCACCAGGAAGTTTTCGGTGCAGATTATGGAGATACCGGGAGAGAAGCAGGAAATGTCCTGTTGCCTGTACTGGTCTTTACTGTCATACTTACTGGAGAATCTATGAATGTGAGTATTACTCCATTTTTCTGATGTTTGTGATGTATTGACCTATGTGGTTAGATGTGAGTGACCATTCCACATATGCCTGGATGTTGCTAACTTTAATAGTGTGGCAACCATTATCTTTGTGAGTACTCACAATTGTTTTGTATACAACAAAAGATTATTAGTATGTTACTACCCTATGAGGCACGTTCTTTGTTGTGCTTATACATTTTGGCAGTTTATGCCTTATGCAATGTATATATATGTATCTATATTTCCCCAAACAACAGGTGAATGTATTAGGTGCACTCTTGCTTTTTTTCTGTCATAACTTGTACAACTGTTACTGTTTTTATTGATTATCACCCTATTATACAGGGCTGTGGAATATGCTGACACATTAAATAAAGGATAATATTATCTAATTCAAAATGTTATTGCATAGTTTGTTAATACCACATAAGTGAATTGCACAAGGAGATATTACCAGATGTTTACTGTATGAAGAAGTATAAAAGCATTTTAATGTCACACCATAATTCTTATTTTATGTACTTTTAAACAAGATGGAATCAATCTTTATTTGCATAAACAAAGACAGCAAAATTAGCTGCAGTAAATATTAACTTTTTTTTAATCAACCTTTAGAAAACTGAGCCCTGATGACATCTTTCTGCAAAATTCTGGTTTGATACTGAAACTTCATTAGAGTGTTAAAGAGACAGTGCCTCCTACTACTTTAAAAAAAAAAAAAGTTTTCTTTATCCTCAATACGTGTTTTCCTCATTACAACCCATTCCTGAAATTCTCATGTCGCCTGCCCTTTTCTTTAGAGCTCTCACTGATGAGAAGAAAGTTACTTTTAAAGGCATAGTAATGTGTGGATATTAAGATAATGCCGATTATTCAACAAACTTTTTTTTTTTATAAAGAAGTGTACCTTTAGAACTGTTCATAACATTGTAGTCTTCGTTTCATTAAAGTGCCCCCCCTCCAGCTCCTTTTCCATACGTCAGACTGACTTCCCTCAGAGCAGCAAGTCGGTGTAGATGGATCGTGATGATGGACAATCTTGTGTCAGCATAAGGAAAAAGCTGCCCTCGTTCTCAAGGGGGCAGCGTTTTCCTTACACTGATAGACATGAGATTTTCCTTTGTTGCAATCTGTCTGGTCAAACTACCAGATTTCAGATCTAAGGGAAGGCTGCGTAACGTATGGATAAGGGGCAAAGGGGGACATTTTAAAATAAAATGAAGACTACAGCGTCATGTACAGTTAGAAAGGTACACTTCATTATAAAAAAGTATATTGAATAATCAACCTAGCCTTAATATCAACACATTACCATCTCTGTAAGGAAAGAATTTTAAAGGTAACCCATGGACTCAGATGAGAAAGGGATTGAGGGCAAGGACATTCACCTGTTGCCTAAGCGATATAAGAAGTTTGCCAAATAAAAATAAATACACATTTGTTTTAGTATCATCCCTTCACGTACTACTGCAGTTTTTGTAATTTTGGTCCTAGGAAGCAACTTCCCCTTTAAATGAGGACATAACCTATGTACATGATAAATTATAAGATTATCTTTAAAACTGCCAAGGTGAGCTGGCTTGCAGCAGACTTTAAATAACAAACACCTTAGCAATTTAATAATGCAATCATTCTGTCACAAGCTATAAATAATTATTATGCAAGCCAGCTGCAAGGTGGCTAGCTGGTGCCAGAACATGTTTTATGGAATGGCAACACCTTGCAAATGAGCTCTAATATGGGTCATGTGGCTGTACATGAGGCAAAGATAATAACAGGTGTAACACAAAGCTTATTATAAGAATACATACGCTGTTCTGCAGGTGCTGCTTCGGCCTTTAGTGCATTTTTCTGCCGGGAGAGCAGCTCCCTTTCTTCCTGTAGCTGCTGCCGTTCCTGCTCGAGTTCCTGCAATCTGTTACCTGTACTCTGGAGCTTCTGCTCGAGATGCCTGATGAGGTCAGTTTTTTCCTGCATTTGCTTTTCAAGAAAGACTCTCTCGTCTGTGTATCCATCGAGGAGGCCTGTGGAACACAAAATAGCAATGCTGTCAAAGGCAGACCCACTTACTCCCCCAATCCATGACTCATACCTATTTACTCATGTTCATGTTGTTTGAAACAGCACAAATCATGTTCAGTATTCTAGGTAGAATTTAACTTCTTGGATTCTAGAAAGGTCTTCAACAAGTTTTGAAGCAATGCCTTGCAGATCTTTCCGGCAAGCAAGAGGTTAACAATATTATTACAACAGAATGAAATTCATCTGTATAAGAAAAACAATGATTTGGACAGTAATACCCAAATTAAGGCCCAGGGATAGTTAAGCCCTCAGACATTAGCAGTCCACCACATCCTGCAAATTATAATAAACATGTGACATGCTGCGGGGTCCCAGCGGGGGTATCAATCTGGTGCACAGAGCCCTCCATTATACAATAGGAGGCTCCATGACGCTATTCTTGCTTTGTGTTAGTGTCCCTATAACTGATCTTTAGCAGTGAGACACATTTAAAGCGGAGTATGTATGTTTATGCAGAAAAATATAATGTAGACTATTAGCATAGCTAAGTATTACATAATCAGCCAGTTAACTTACATTTTATGCATGAGGGTTTTAATGCCTTTACATTAATTAGAAGTATATGGCTCTTGATTCATTGTTTTTCTCAGCTTCTCCCTTGAAGAAAAAAGATTGGCCAACCCTGACTTAGAGTCTTTTATTTTATTAGTTGGAACAGCCATAAAATAATTGCCAAACTGCAGCTCACCTAGAAGAGAAGACTTGCTGCAACAGAAGGGGCTGTATTTTTGCAGGGGCCATTTCAGGAGCAAGAAAATACAAATCCACGTTTCATGGCGGACCACACAGTGTTACTGAATTCAAGGGAAAGAATCAAGAACATATATGGCTGAATAAACCAAGAGTACTCCTCTCACTGGGAGATAATTTATTCGAAATTTACTAGAGCACAAATTTGCATTTTTGAGGGAAGTACTTCCATGGCTTTAGTTTGAGGGTGGCGCTGTTGCTTAAAGTGTAAAAATAAATAAGAAAAAAGGCCTCCATTGGGGAGCAAGAGCTTCACCATGAAATGGAAGAAATATGTAAACGTCTGAATGAAGTGATTGCCAGCAGGTGTATACTTGTTTGACCCAGCAGAGAGAGCCCTGCAACCCTATTATATAAAAGGCCAGTTGTGTCCCATGCAGTCATGCACAATAGAGACAACTCGTTGCATACCCCTCTGGCACTCAAAGGGTTAACATTACCAGGACCTTGGCCTGTGTACACGGGCTTTTACACTAGTTCAGGCTCCAGAAACTGTACCTGACATGATAGTTGCTTGTAGTTTTTTTCCCCTTATGGTCCTTGAGGGGTTAAAATAACCATGTGCAGTTGTTGGAGTTTGTGCCTTGGGGTCTTGCTAGCAACTACCATGTCTGCCTCCATGGACATGATATCCAGGACAGATTAAAAATGTTCTCTCTTAAACAAAGCCTTACAGGGGACATTAGGATATTCTGGTCCAAGTACTGTAAATGGGGGGATATTATTAGGACATGTTATTTCTCCTTTAACAGACAAATATATGTGCATAATTACACTTCTAAACAACTCCAAGGACAGAGAAGTTAGTGCAGTGACAGAGACCTCACACATTCCGAGGCTGTTCCATAGCTACTCTGTGCTCTGCACTATGATCTCATGGGATTGGAGTGGTTTCTCCCCTACAGTGAAATTGGTTTGCCCCAGAATGCCTCCACTTTTCTTTTGAACATACGGCCCTTGGACTTCTGTAATAGTTCCATGTCACCTTTTTCCAAACAGTTCACTAATTTTGTATGCGCACTGTGTGTGTAACTGTCACAATACCTTTGCTGTCAGATCAGAGGCCATTTTACCTGGTTGTGACAGGCCAGGAGAGACATGTGGACCTAGACAAGGGACAATCTTCTTACTGTGAGCAGTCAGGAAAACCCTGCCCCCTTGACAGGTTTTTCCTTATGCTCACTAAAGATTGTTCCTCTCTGCGATCCACCTGGACAGTCTTGCTGCTCTGAGATGAGCAGTGTTACATCAGTAAAAGGGAAGGAGAAGGATATTTTATCATTCAATTAATCTTGAACTACAACTCTGACAGTATTGAAATAACACTCTCCAAGGCCCAAATACTATGAAGATTAAATGGAGCTGCTTTTATTGTGAAACATTACTATCCTTTTAACACCAAAAATGAAATAGGTTGAGCTAACTTCAAATATTTCACACTTTCATCTACTGCAGGTAAGAATTATTCATATGTCACATCCCTAAAATATCATCCTAAACTTGCTTTTAACCACATGTGTAAATTGTCCTGGATACTCCTGCATCCAAGGGGTTGAAGTGAGTGAATCACAAAAAGAAATGTATATTATTATTTTTTAACTGGTGTTCAAGGTCTGCCAAATGTACATTTGTTTCACCAAAATTATTTGTATTCTTTATAGTCACCTATTCAATAGACCCTACAGTGGTTAGACTCATCAGTCTGTTTATGAATTTCAAGCCAGACACAGAGCGTTTATGAGGAATGAGCTGGGCAGGCCAAGGAGGCCGAACTGTGAGACTTGTTTGGCATCAGCTCCCATTCTGCTTCCCTGCAGGTCTGCCAGGGCTTATAATGCCAGCCCGACTTCACTGGCAGGTCTGCTCCCAGATCTGATAGTGCACTAGCTACATGTTGGTTAGCCTTTACATTTCCTCTAGACAACACTCCCAAACTGAAGGCAGTGACATGCTGTTTTATACTTGTTGTTCCAAAATATATACACGGTCAGAACACAACTTTCTGTGACTTGCTTCTTTGTATATAAAAACAATATAACTGTATACATTTTTATATGTATTTGTATATATCTGTTGTTTCTCTATTTGTGTAAATATGTAACTTTTTACTATAAAAGCTCTCAAGGGCATACCTGAAAATGAGAGAAATCTTCCAGGCAAAATATTTTCTACATAAATAAATTGGCACTAATATAACCCCTTAAGGACCGGCTGTGCACGTACTTTGCGGTCACTTAAGGACCAGAGACCTTTTTTTTTTTTTTTTTTTTTTTTCGGAATCGGATTCTGGACTTCCCAAACAGTGTGCAGCCTCGGAGGGAGCCCGGGATTCCATGGAGATCCAGGACCGTCATTGGTCCTTAAGAGGTTAAGAAAGTTAATCTTCTCTACCCCATGCACTTCATTCATTACCTTTAATCATTTTGTGCAGATGCCAATAATCTTCAAAACAATGTTAAGAATGTATTGTAATGTAATGAATGACATGGAGCGACTCCATGCATCTGACCTTTAGTCCTAGAGGTCATAGAAAGAAATATTTAGACAAACGTAAAACCTTTACTCTAGAAACCCGTATTTATCCCTTTTGTATTCTGAAGGGTTTTGTTTTTCCATTTAGGATGCTAAACAGTTTTAGAGAATGTTGTTCATCCATTTAAACTCAATTACGGAAAGTAACTTTCTATTTACAGAGAAAAAAACTATGTTAATTTTTGAGAGGTTGAAAAAAGACCAACTCCAAAATTTTAACTTTTTGTAAATTAATGAATACTAATTTGAGCTGTAATAAATTTTGAATAAAAAAAATCTTCCAGCAGTGGGAATGATAGATAGGCAGACAGGCAGCCAGACAGACAGATGTGCAGTTCATGCTGGTTTATTAGGCTCCTCTCTGATCAGAGTCCCTTTCTGCAACAATTAGTGCTAATGAACTGGTTCATGGTGAACAGAACTGTCAGCATCAAAGACAAAAGCCCACGTGAGGTCAGGAATGACCTTCGGTACAGACACTAATTTGAGCCGCTGCTCTCAGAGCTTCAGTGGTCTGTACTGTGAACCTCTGCAAATCAGTGACTCAACTAGTTCTTTTTGACATAGGCAGGAGGCTTATTGGATCCAACCCCAACTTTCCTAATCCATGCATGACTAGTAATTGTTTTAGGACTCAGACCAGCTATATCCAAGGAGTTAACATTAATAATATTCCTTCTGCCTTCCCCCAATGACCTCTTGATGCCAATATATAATATCCGTGTATCTTCTTAAAGAGTTTGTGTCACAGATGCAAACTCCCATTAGAAAGTCACTTGGATAGAAAAAAAAAAAAAAGATTGAACTTAATTAAAATAAAAATGCAAGTTGGTAATGTAACAACTGCTTTCCTGGCAGTGAATTAACCTTGTTTTAATTTTCTGGAAAATCGTTAAGTATTTATTTTTCATAATAAGTGTTTACTAGTCCATTAACATAATTTTTTCCATTATGGCTTCAGCTATGGCTTCTGTGGGGTTACACCTATAGAAGGGACCTCTAGAGGCCAGTGGTGCTCAGTAGTTCACTGATTGAGACTTTATATGCAACTGAAATGTTGTTTTCCTGCCTTAAATATTCTGCAGGGGTGAACTATCTGCCCCATAGGGGACAAATGAAAATTCCTCAGATTCTCACTGAGTTAACCATTTGAGTGCCAGAGGGTAGTTGTGTGCAATGTGTTACACAGTACACTGGAACATAATGGAGTAAATTCAAGGTGTGATGTGCACTCACTTTAAAAAACAAATAAATGCCTGGGTGTCATTTCAAAACAACACGTGTAGTAATATTTCAAAAGAAAGCCCTCACAGGACTTTGTTAAGGTGAAGTATGTGCTGATTTATTTCATCAACATTTTGGCCCCATGGTGGGCTTTTGTCAAGATGCCTTTGGAAGGCATCTTGACAAAGGCCCACAATGGGGACGAAACGTTTATGGAGTAAACCAGCACATATTTCACCTCAACAAAGTCCTTTGAGTGCTTTCTTTCTCTTGAAATATTGCTATAATGATTTGATTTAGATCTTTCTTCTGTTCACTCACTATGCATTTTGCTAGATGAGAGAAATATATATATATCTCCAACACACAGAAGTCAGACCATGCACCATAGGGGACAAATGAATATTAACACTGATTTAAATTGCGCTTTTAAACCCCTTTAATTCTATAGAGGTCTCAAACACATTGACCATTGTAAATTTAGAAAATTTGTATTTATCCCTATGATGTGTTGGTTTGCCCTGAATCAAGCCATTTTTTTTTTTTTGCATAAGACCTGACCATCACTGCATCTGGTATTGTGTGCATTTTGTTCACCAAGGGATGAAATAAAGTTTTAATTGTCAGAAGAAAAGGCATTAGTGTCATGGAATGTAGACATTTGTTATGAAACACTTAGATTTGGTTATGTCATGAAGAACTTCGATTTGACTCCTCTAGTACAGTATGCTGTTTAAAAAAAAAAAGTTATTCTTTTATATTAATCATTTGAATTGGGCTAAGTATTATTCCAGAACTAGGTAAGAGTTTTATATAATGCTGGTTTATATTGAAAACAAACAGCACCATTAGCATTCCTGGAAACTTTCAAAATAAACTAACTCTGAGATCTTGTAAATGTTAACCCTAAAAGTTCCCCATTATATAGATTATCTGTGATACTTCACTGCTTGCTGTAACTGAGAAGTGCTCCTATCAGCCCTCAAGGAACCATTAGTACACAAAACGTAAATATATTGTTGCATAAACATAAACACGACAAGCTGGACTTCTCCCTCAGACTTCCTGGTACAAGTGGCACCAATTTAAAGACTAAAGAAGCAATTAACTGGAGCAAGATATATAATAGATGGCACTGGACTCTCTCACCCTGAGAATTTGGTCCTTCACAATGAGATTTGGGTCAAAACCCAGTGACTCGGGGTCAAATCTTGAGGTTCTCAGGTATGGCCATTACAGTTACTTGAAATACAAACATGCATACATGCCTCAAGATATCTGAAGACAGATTAGATCTGATCAGTGATTGGGTTTTAATGTAGTCTGACTAGCTTTTTATCCACAGGGCATTACTAAGTATTTTGTCACCACAATTGAATGCCACAGAATCACCCCCACCTTACTTTAAATAAGCATAGCAGTGGTTCTCACAACATTTATTTTGCTGTGTTGGAACGCTTTGTTTCCCATGAAACCCTTGAGGAACCATAACAAGTAACCCCTTTAACCCACTGAATGCTAGAGTGGTCTCCAATATGCTCTTCTCAATGCATGGAGCCCCTACTAGCATCCATTGGGTTAAGAAGACATTAATATTAAATGTATTTGAATATAATTTGGCACCAGTTACTGAAAACTAAATTATAAGGCTACCATTTATCAAGTAACCATTACCAGGGAATTGTATATGATGATTTTAATTACATTATAGAATTAAAATATAAGAAAAATCTTATTGAAGGTTATAATTTTCCACAAGTCCACTGGTAGTCACAGAACCATACAAATACACAGTCGGACACCCCAGCATTGATCTACTATACACCTTGTAGCCACAGAACCATACACAGTCTGACACCCCAGCACTGATCTACTGTACCACTGGTAGACACAGAACCATACACAGTCTGACACCCCAGCATTGATCTACTGTACACCACTGGTAGACACAGACCCATACACATACACAGTCTGACACCCCAGCATTGATCTACTGTACACCACTGGTAGACACAGACCCATACACATACACAGTCTGACACCCCAGCATTGATCTACTGTACCACTGGTAGACACAGAACCATACACAGTCTGACACCCCAGCACTGATCTACTGTACACCACTGGTAGACACAGACCCATACACATACACAGTCTGACACCCCAGCATTGATCTACTGTACCACTGGTAGACACAGAACCATACACATACACAGTCTGACACCCCAGACTTGATCTACTGTACCACTGGTAGTCACAAAACCATACACAGTCGGACACCTCAGCATTGATCGATCTACTGTCCAACTGCTAGACACAGAACCATGCACATACACTGTCTGACACCCCAGCCATGTTCCACTAACCACTGGCAATCACAGAACCTTACATACACTGTCTGACACCCCAGCCTTGTTCCACTAACCATTGGTAGTCACAGAACCACACATACACTGTCTGACACCCTTAGACCTGTTACACTGCCCCACTGCTAGTCACAGAAAAACATACATGCAGAGCCTTGTTATACTTCCACACTGCTAGTCAAAGACCAAAAAATATACACAGTCTGACACCCCCAGCCTTGTTATACTGCCCCACTGCTAGTCACAGACCACATACATACATTGTCTGACACCCCACCCTTGATCCACTGTCCACTGGTAGTCACTGAACCACACACATGCACAGTATGACACCCCCAGCCTTGTTATTCTGCCCCGCTGCTAGTCACAGAAGCACACACATGCAGTCTGACACCCCCAGTCTTGCTATACTGCCCCACTGCTAGTCACAGAACCACATACATACACAGTCTGACACCCCAGCCTTGTTATACTTCCCCACTGCTAGTCACAGACCCACATACACAGTCTGACACCCCCAGCCTTGTTATACTTCCCGACTGCTAGTCACAGACCCACATGCATACACAGTCTGATACCCCCAGCCATGTTATACTGCCCCACTGCTAGTCACAGAACCACATACATACACAATCTGACACCCCCAGCCTTGTTATACTGCCCCACTGCTAGTCACAGAACCACATACATACACAGTTCTGACACCGCCATCCTTGTTATACTGCCCCACTGCTAGTCACAGACCACATACATACCTGCCTGACATCCCAGCCTTGTTATATTGCCCCCTGCTAGTCACAGAACCACACACATAAACAGTCTGACACCCCCAGCCATGTTCCACTGGTAGTCAAAAGAAAAGTGGTATAATTCTAGGGCAAACCTCCTGCATTGCAGGGGAAAATACATTTACACATTAACTTAAATGTATCTTTTAACCCCTTGAATGACAGGTTGTTAATGCATTAATAAGTATTGTATTGGGGACCTCTAGCAATCAATAAAAGTCACTTTTAAATCAATGGGGATTTGTATTCATCTCCATGGTGCAGTTGATTTGTTACCAGACTTGAAAATCATATTTTCTGCATAGGGCAAATATAATTTACATAAACTATACCCACTAGGTCTGATCATTAGTTTGCACTAGACCACTGACCTCTGTTTAACCTTTTGAACATATCACTGCCACGTGTCAATGCATTTCTAGATGCATATTTTTGTACAATCCGTTTGCGTGTCTCGTCGAGTTTCCTGCAATGATTTTTTTTTATCTGTTTCAGATATGTATCAGAGTAAAAAAACACCTGCTTGTACATTTAACATCTGTATTATACATGTTTTTAACCATCTAAAAGCCAAAAGTGTGTCCAACACATTGTTGCCAAATGCATGACTGTACACAGCTGTGGCACAGTGGACCTGTCATCTTGAATTTTTTTTATATATTTGTGTGTGTGTGATGTTAACCAAAAGTCCAGCAGCTGTATAGTTTAGGAGATATTCACACTTATTTCTAGCAAAAGTGAAAGTCTCCTGGTGCAACACTGAGCTTCATTAGTATATGAAACATTACTGAAAACCTTAATTAGCACATGAAATGTCACTGAAAATGGTTCACTAACATAAAACAACTTCACTGACAGGTTTAATTAGCATATGAAAGTCACTGGTGCCACACTGACACCACAATTAGCATACGGTACCAAGTATGAATATCTCTTTAACTGTACATTTTATGGCCTTTTGGATAACAGGACATATAGACAATATTTAACCCTTTGAGTGCCAGAGGGGTACGCAACACATTTCAAATATGCACACTTGAATCTAGGTGGCAGGGTCCACATCACCAGCACTGAAAGGATTATATAATGAACAACAAAAAAAAAGTGCAGCATTTCTAGGGCAAACCATTTGACCATAGGGGACAAGGAAAAATCTCCATTTAATTAAATGGAGCATTTAACTCATTGAATGCTAGAGGTTTTCAAGGCATCGCTTTGCGATGAAGACTACCATGCAACGGTTTTAAAATGGGTCTGTCACCTTGATTCAGGTTATCATATCTGGTAACTGTATTAAAAACTGCCTAGGTATGATGTTAGCCAATAGAAGAGAAGATGTATAGTTTAGGAGATTTTCATCCTTTTATTTCTGTATTGTGAGTGTGGTACCATATGATAATCTAGTCTAAGGAAATGTTCCAGTGCAGTTTCATCTGCTAATGTCTGTTGAGGTTTCATATGATAATTAAAGGGATAATAATACCTGAATTTAACCCTCTGAGTGCCAGAGGGGTACACAATGCATCCTCTCTGGCACTCAAAGGGTTAAAAAGGTTTACTATTGTTCATATGAAAAAAATAAATTCAATGAAGTAAATCCCGTTGCTTAAAGATGTATATTTTAAGATTCATAAGCTTTTAAATTCCCTCCTCCCGCCTCTTTTACTCACGTCAGCGCTCTAGCTGACAGATCGAGATTCTGGTCGGAGACCGGACAGCTCTTCAGCAGAGCCGAAACTGTGTTGCCTACAAAGAAATACTTCATTAGAACGGTCTACAAAATGTGTCTGGGATCTTTAAGCAACAGGATTTACTTCATTTCATTTATTTTTTTCATATGAACAATATTAATCCTTCTTAAATCTGGTGTATTACTATCCCTTTAAGCTCTGTGTTGCACTGACAGACTTTCACTTTTTTCAGAAATAAAAGTGTGAATATCTCCTAAATCAGGGAGGGGCAACCTGAGGCCCTCCAGCCAGCGAGGACTGCACTTCCTATCATCCCAGGACTCAGGTTGCCTATCTATGTCCTAACCTGCGCAACCACTGGACTTTAAGCTATCATTAGGCAGATCTGAATAAAGCTTGAATAAAAATGAAAGGCAACGTGTTAGATGAGTGGGGATTTGTATTTGTCTCTATGGTGTAGTTGGTTTGGCCTTTCATGTCTCCACTTTCCATTGTCACTATTTTTACATGGCTCACACAGTAGAATAGTTTTACCCATCACATCCCACTGCCTTAGGGAATGTAATATAAATAACAACATTCCTATAATTTGACACCTAGGGCCACATGCAGAAAGAGAGTGGACCAATTATAAGGCAAACCAAATGAACCACAGGGAACATATACAAACTACCATTTTCTATAAATGGGAATTGTAACCCCTTAAATGCTAGAGAGTTCTCTAATGCATTGCATCCCAAGTTACTGGTGGCATCTTTATCTGGAAACTAATTCTGCATTGAATTCTAATACAACACTTTACAATATCTGTAACCAACCAACCAACCAACTCAAGTTAAATCATCAGGTTTTTTTTTTCTTACTAATTCATATATTTTAATTCAGTTTTATTTGTACACCCCCCCCCCACATCTCTTTACAGCTGCAAAGCAGCAGGTGTCATTTTCTGGTAAACTATACAATGTCACCCCCCCCGCCCAACATAGGGACCTAAAGAACACCTACAGTCTCACCCTCAATTAAATTAATGATTGCCAGTAGCTACACAGAGCTGCTTACACATGGCTAGGTGGTGGTGGTGGTGTGGGAGAGTAATGCATGCATAGGAGCTTGAGTCCCTAACATCACAGGATCTTAAGCAAAAAGTACAAAACAGAATAAAAATACTAACACTAGTGGGTAAAAAAAATTCCTTCTTGCCTCCAAATGGCAGTCAGATAGTTCCATGGATCAGCAATGGTCAGCAATGATAAAAGACAAGTTAAATAAAAAAGTTAACTAAAAATATACCCAAACTAGTAACAAAACAAAAAAAAAAAAAAGTGATAAAAAGACAAATATAAAAAATCATAACTCGGTGACCTTTTTTAACTAAAGATGCATCCTTTGGTGGTGGCTAAATTCATAAAAACACTATCCATTCTATAACACCAGGAAAGAGGACACATCTGCCCTTGTATGTCCATTTTCTGAAACAATGCAGTAGAATAATACAAGCGATGTTGGTCTCTATATTCATAAAGTGTCTGAATACAATGCATTAGACAGGGGAACATGAAGTAGTTTTTATATAACCCTCACAGCATCTTTTTTTTTAATCTATATGTAGATATTGCATCATGTTTGGAAAAGACCACTACCAGAGTTTCATTAGATCTTGGCACGACCACATAATAGGCTGTGAGATACCTCCTGAAGTTACAGAATGAGCAGAAACCAACATTTAATTCTGAGCAGGAGAAGACTAACATCTCTGGCACCCCAGCAACGTGCCATTTGTAACTTTAGCCCCTCTCATGTCTACATAACCACTCATTACATGCTAACTGCACCCCCCGACCTTTCCTGACACAAAAAATAAATTGGGCCTATGCAAAATATAGATGTGGTGCAAAGCAACGGCACCGCAGTTGACATTCCCACTGATACAGGTTTTAACCACTTGAACTGTGGCATTGTCTTTGACACACTTCTTCAAAATATGTTGGCAAAGTCTCTATCATTCAAGGGCTTAAATCAATGGGAATTTAGGGAAATGTTATTTGTCCTTTATGATGCATCTGGTTTCCTCCGGAATGACTAATATTTTGCTTTTAACGTAAGGCCCTTTGTGTATAACATACAAATATAAAAATATCAAGTAAATTGGTCAGTAAATGTGTAAATAAATTGGCATATAAACTGGCAGTATGTTATTATTATTCTTTATTTGTTGAGTGCAAATCTATTCTGCAGTGCCATACAAAATAGGGGTAAGAACATACAATTATATAAAGAACCTAATAGAAACAAATGGTCGTGAGGTTCTGCATATGAGTGCTTACAATCTAGAGGGTGAGGAAACATAGGAGACAAAAGATGAAGGGGAGAGTAAAGTTGGACCCAGAAGAGAGTGCAGGAGCCAAAGAGTTTGGGAAAAGCTTGTGTGAAGATTATATTGAGTGTATTTTCAAAGAGCACTTAAAATATAGATGGGTAAAAGTCTGGTACGGTGTTGCAGCATGTTTGACAGCTAAGGTGCAGATCTGGACATGTCTTTAGATGTGAGTGATGAGAGTCCAAGGTCGTGTGAAGACTGTAGGGAGTGGTCAGAGAAATATTAAGATACGAGTAACGAAAAGTATGGCCAAGCTGAGTTGAAGAGAGCTTTATAGGTCAGTGTCAGAAATCTGAATTTGACTGTGAATGAAATGGAAAGCCAGTGTAAGGACTTACAAAGAAGGGCAGCCACTGAGGATCCCCCGCTTAAGTATAGAGTCTGGCAGCACCATTTTGGATACATTGAAGTAGAGAAAGTCAAGCTAGTGGTAGTCCAGTAAGAAGAATGTTGCTGTAATTGAGATGAGACATATTTGGTGTCCGTCTTTGGACATTTAGCTGTTTGAAACTACAACTCCCATCATTCCCAAGCAGCTATCTGGTTAGATATGATAAGACTTGTAGTCCCCAAAAACTGAAGGTCCAGAAATTGATTACCCCTGTTGTCCATATTGAGCATCACTATTTTTCTCTCCCCATAATCTGATTAGGTAATTAAAAATATTACAGAATATATAGGCCGCTCTTCATGTCCTGTCAACATAAGTAATAATGCGTGGCTGCTCTTCATAGGGATGCAGTTACTATAGTTCTGTCAACATTAGTAATAATGTAAGGATATGTCAGAATGGGGAGTTGACAACTGGAATTCAGATACAATGATAATAACCTGTTGGGGCTTGTTCAGTAAATATTTCTAAGAGTTTAGTTACTAATAGCTAGTAAGCCTGATGTTGCCCTGACATGTAAACATACCGGAACACTTGTAAGATGTTTGTAATTTAGTGCATTTCAAGCAGATCTTTTGCTGTCAATAAGATATGTTAATTCACACTGACAAATTGCATGGTTGCTTAAAGTGGAACTGTCCTTGTCAAAAATAGGTGATTTTGAAAGACCTTTAAAATCACATAATTATGTTAGCCATATTTTTTTATTTCAAGCAGTAGTTTCTGACATTTTGATTAATTTATTTGTCTGCTGAAGCAAATCAACTAATATTGGTCAATAGTAAGTGGCGGTTGGTTATGGTAGAGCACTGTGGCATGTTTGAATTTGGCTGGCATGCTTGGCTGATTTGCATTGACTGACAAATAACTAATGATAAATATATTGATCTATTGTTTTAAATACCATAAAACCCAACATAAAATGAGTGCACCACAGTATTAACTGAGAATATGTAGTCCATTTATACCTGGTGTGTGCAATAAAACTGTGTGTTTCATAAATGTAATAACAGCAAGAAAGAATGGGTTGTATTCTTGTATTGTGGAAGGTAAATGGAACAATTCTGGAGCAAAACAAACCACATCATAATGGGCAAATTAAACTTACCACAGTTCTCATATATTTAAATGGGGTTTTAACCCCTTGAGTGCTAGAGTTGTCTCCAGCCACTCTAGCATGCAATGCGTTAAAACCCCTATTTAATTCTGTGGAAATTTTCATGTGATCCATGTAGTTCTGATTACTTTCTGTACAAGTTTTCTGTTTAGTTTCTTGAGCACAGGCCAATGCGTGGCAATCACAAATTAATATATAAAAACACTCTGTTCTCTTCTCCACCCTGCCCTGGTTAAAGGGAAATTATAAGCAAAATAATAAGTTAGATGTAATCCACTGTGTGTAAACTTTCATGTTGCCATCCTTCTTGCTGTGGTGAATTGCATTATGCAGCTTTTTTATTGGTTGTGATCTTGATGAAAGGTGTCTAAAATGGGTCACTAGATGACAAAATGGAAGGATTTATCACAGTGATACGGGTGATGGTACTAAGAAACAATTCTGAAGAAAGCGGCAAAATAATAGGGGCCAAATAAAATGTCCAATTTATTTAAACAAGGCTTTTAACTCCTTGGGAGAGATGCACAAAGATGTGATAACCCTTGAGTGCCAGAGGAATACACAATGCACTGCTTCGCACTAAGCTTCTCCAACTTTGGAGATGTTATTGCACTGGCTCTATAGAATAACATAGGAACTGGAGAAGTCATCTCCGCTTTATCACCACTTCATCACGTCTTAATGCATATCCCCCATTGAATGCCAGAGAGATCTCCAGCGCATTGTTAAAAGCATTGTACAAGGGGTTAAGAGCCCCATTTAATTAAAGAGAATTTGGGGCATGTTTATTTGTTCACTCTGGATCATTTGATTTGTTCAGGCCTTAGTACCTCAGCTTTACTATCTCAGTTAAGTAATCAATTAGTTGGGGAACTATTAAAAGTGTTGTGTTAGGTCCGATCATTCCGTATAGTTTGTACGAACACTCTCCACTTTTGCCAATGTTCATATACAGTTAGGGAAAAAATTATTTGATCCCCTGCTGATTTTGCTTACTTACAAAGAAATGATCAGTCTATAATTTTAATGGTAGGTTTATTTGAACAGCGAGAGACAGAATAACAACAGAAAAATCCAGAAAAACGAATTTCAAAAAAGTTATAAAATGATTTGCATTTTACTGAGTGAAATAAGTATTTGACCCCTTTGCAAAACATGACTTGGTGGCAAAACCCTTGTTGGCAATTACAGAGGTCAGACGTTTCTTGTAGTTGGCCACCAGGTTTGCACACATCTCAGGAGGGATTTTGTCCCACTCCTCTTTGCAGATCCTCTCCAAGTCATTAAGGTTTCAAGGCTGACTTTTGGCAACTCGAACTTTCAGCTCCCTCCACAGGATTTTCCATGGGATTAAGGTCTGGAGACTGGCTAGGCCACTCCCGGACCTTAATGTGTTTCTTCTTGGACCACTCCTTTGTTGCCTTGGCCGTGTGTTTTGGGTCATTGTCATGCTGGAATACCCTTCCACGACCCATTTTCAATGCCCCAGTTGAGGGAAGGAGGTTCTCACCCTCCAGACCTTAATCCCATAGAAAATCTATGGAGGGAGCTGAAGG
The DNA here is from genome assembly GCA_037306005.1 of Rhinophrynus dorsalis. Taxonomy (NCBI): domain Eukaryota; kingdom Metazoa; phylum Chordata; class Amphibia; order Anura; family Rhinophrynidae; genus Rhinophrynus; species Rhinophrynus dorsalis. The sequence continues at coordinate 414,762,525 of CM074723.1, forward strand.
TTCGAGTTGCCAAAAGTCAGCCTTGAAACCTTCCTAAACAGGGAAGGGTTCATCATTTTACACCACGAAGTGACTATGATATTGCAAAGTCTGATTCTCAACTCTAAGAATAAGATAATGCCAAGTCTAATGGAGCACAATGCCATATGAACAGGGCACTTTCTTTTTAAGACAAACACAGAAAGTAAGTAATGCACATTTGCACTTGCTATCTCATGTTGGCAATATAGTTGATTAATTATTAAACAAGACTGATATGAAAACTCAGGAAGCTGCTGTTATATGGCACTGATGTACCTTTCCTATATGCCACTCTACCCCTTCACACCATCCCAGAGGTAGAAGGATTACAATGTTCTTTATTTCAGTTAAAGATCAGCATATTTCAGATTCCTACCCCTTATGGTTCCACTCTAATACAGAAGCAGGCAATGTTCTCTAAAGATTTCACAAGTATACAGAAGGGACGTTATCTACCACATTAGAGCTTCCTGGCAACCATCTCACGTCTCCTTAAGAGATGTGGCACCAGTGACAACATCATCAGTCAGCATGTAGACAACTGAAAAACAGAGAAGTAGGAGGAAGGCTGCCAGGATGTACCGGGATAAGTAGATAGGCTTAATCCTTTGAGTGCCAGAGGGGTATGTAACGCATTGCTTTTGTAATGCGTTGCGTGGCGATCAAAGGGTTAACAGGAAGGGCCTGCTACATGACTATGTAAAGAAAAAGAGGCCTGAGAATATGGCGGACAAGAGCTCCTTCCTTCATCAGCCGAGGGAGATGTCAAAGGTGAGGGGAATACAAATACCTTTAGGAAAGCACAGGACTGCTACATGGCCTACACATACAAATAACATCTTTACTAATACAAGCCAGTTTATTTTACAAGTATGTACCTGTGTATATGGTACAGTTAATTTGAAAGCTTTGTATGCTATAGGCTATGTGTATTTTCGCTGACAAGAACTGGAGGAAGGGGCCATTTCAGAAATGGGGTGTAGCCATGAGTGGGACAACCTGCGATGTAAATCCAGGTCTTAAAACAAGCATTTTATCTTCATTTATGACATAGTAAAGTTGTGAAAGTTACAGTTCTGGAAGTATTTCTATTATCCTTTAATTTGTCTTAAAAGTGGTAGCTTTGACTATGCTTTATGCAGGGAAAAGTAATGAATTGACACATCTGGGGTTTGCTGGAAGCTTCCAATTTCTAGGGGTTCTCATCATGTTAAAAAAAAACAAACAAACATTAAACTATTTAAACCTGTGGTCAAATAGTCAAAGATAAGTGAAACTGTTTTGAGTGCAAAATCAATAAATGTGGCTGCTTTTCTGCAAATGGGAAGAGAAGAAAAGTAAACGTACAATTAAATTTAAGAGGACCTACATGGCTATATATATCTTTGGAGTCCTCTCTGGGAACTCTCTGGATCTGGTCCAGAGACCCTGCTAAGCACAGTAACAAACAGTGAAACCATGTTTGTGTACAAATTACACAATGCAAATCCCTGCCTGTCATGGCATACAGCTACTGGAATATTAATTCTACAGTTTAAACTATACAACATTCCTGTCCACAGTGTACTCTGTGCAGGAGTTCCCTCTAGGCAAACTCAATATAGACTTGAGTACATTCCACAGAAATGTAAGTAGTGTAGATTAACCAACTTTATCTAATGTAAATTAATAGTTACAGGGCTACAAAAAAGTGAAGGGTGCCGCAGTGACAGGTGAACATTTACTTAACTCTTTGATTACTAGAGGGGTATCCAACACATTGTTAAACAATATGTTGAATACCCCTTTGGCACTCAAAGGGTTAAAATGAAACACTTATTTGTGTTTTTCATTTCACAGAATTACAAGTGGCAGTCAGTGAAAGTTTAGAGGTCTCCAACTCATTTTGAAATGCACTGCAGAGCTCTCTTGCTTCCCAGGGGTTAAAAGTAATAGCATTTCTATTGAATGACAAAATATAAGAGAATGTAATGTTGTACAGCGTTCGGGGAGCCCTGAATCCATTAGTGAAAAAAATAAAATAAATAATTAAAATGGACCATGGTCCTTAACTGCCGGATGCACACAAACACACACACACACACATACTAGTTGAACAGCCCGTTACACGGGCCACAGTGCCACTGCCACCCGGTCGCGGGGCAGTCACACGCTCTGTATCAGCCGCGGTGCGGGCAGCCTCTACTGCACATGACTGCAGCACGCACAGCAGTGTGTACTGCGCATGCCGCGGAGTTACACACGATTTAGTGAATTATTATATAGGATACACACACACACACACACACAGTACTGTGCAAGGCAGGTGTGAAAAAAATAGCCTTCAGAATTGCATCAGTTCTTCTAGGTACACTTGCAGTTTGTTAAGTAACTCTGCAGGTAGGTTGTTCCAAACACCTTGGAGAACTAAACACAGTTCTTCTGTGGATGTAGGCAGCCTCAGTTGCTTCTATCTCTCTTCATGTAATCCTAGACAGACTTGATGATGTTGAGATCATGGCAGATCATGACTCCTTGTTCTTCTTTATGCTGGAGATAGTTCTTAATGACTTTGGTTGTATGTTTGGGGTTGTTGTCATGCTGCAGAATAAATTTGGGGCCAATGAGATGCCTCTCTGATGGTACTGAATGATGGATAAGTATTTGGCTATACTTTTCAGCACTGAGGAGATTATTCATTCATCTTCCCTCCCACCGCAACCAGCCTTACCCCAGATATTACCCTCACCATCAACAACACTGCCATCACACCGACCCCTACAGTTTGCTGTCTGGGGGTCACATTTGACTCTGCCCTATCCTTCATTCCTCACATCCAGTCACTCTCCAAATCATGCCGCCTCCACCTCCGCAACATCTCTAAAATCGGACCCTTACTCACACATGACACTACTAAAATTCTAGTCAAAAACACTCATGTCCCGTCTTGACTACTGTAACTCTTTTCTAATTGGCCTTCCTCTCCCCCGACTAACCCCACTACAGTCCATAATGAACTCTGGTGCAAGACTAATCTACCTCACTCGTCGCTTCTCTGACACCAAACCCCTCTGTAAATCCCTACACTGGCTCCCATTAGCATACAGAATTAAATTAAAAATTCTGGTGCTTACTTATAGAGCCCTCACTAACACCGCACCACGCTACATTTCATCTCTCATCTCTAAATACACTCCCTCTTGCCATCTTCGCTCTGCACACGACCTTCTCCTCTCCACAGCTCTTATCACATCCTCCCACTCCCACCTACAGGACTTCTCCCGTGCTACACCTCAGCTCTGGAATTCCCTCCCCCGCTCAGACTCTTCCCCAGCCTTCAGATCTTCAGACGCTCCCTGAAAACTCACCTCTTCAGGGAAGCCTATCAACTGCCTCATTAAACAATATCACAAAGAATCACCCCTTGCCTTGACCACTGCACTCAACAGCACTTCTCACTCCCACCCACTGACTGGCAGGTCAGGTGGCAGGAGGCACTTACACCCAATAGCACTTACTCCTCCTGTGTCATACCTACCTTCCTCTAGACTGTAAGCTCTCACGAGCAGGGTCCTCTGATCCTTCTGTTCTTCACATTTGATTGTACTATTTAAAACCTCTGTATGTCTGTATGTATGGCGCTATATAAATAAAGATTAATAATAATAATAATAATAATAATAATAATTCATTCTGACAAATCCTCAACTCCATTTGCAGAAAAACAGCCAAAAGCTTGAAAGAATCCTCCACCAGGCTTCACTGTTGCCAAATCTTTCAAATTTTGACTCATCAGTCCAGAGCACCTGCTGCCATTTTTCTGCACCCCAGGTCCTGTGTTTCATGCATAGCTGAGTCACTTGGCCTTGTTTTCACTTCGGAGGTATGGCTGTCCATGAAGACCACTTCTGACCAGAATTCTCCTACAGTAGATGGGTGTACCAGTGTTCCATTGTTTTCTGCCAATTCAAAGCCGATGGCACAGCTGGACATCTTCCAGTTGCTAAGGGAAGTAAGCATGATGTGTCTTTCATCTGCTCCACTAAGTTTCCTTCGCCGACCACTGCGTCTACAGTCCTCATCGTTGCCTGTTTCTTTGTGAGTCTTCAAAAGAACTTGGACAGCACATATATGCCAGGGAGAGACCTTGCTGATGCAGTATAACTGCCTTGCGTTTTGTTGTTGTGCTCAGTCTTGCCATACTATATGACTTTTGAAACTGAACTGTCTTCAGCAACCTCACCTTGTTAGCCAGGTTTGGCTGTTCCTCACCCAGTTTTACTCCTCCTACACAGATGTTTCTGTTGCAGTTAATGATTGTGTTTCGACCTACATATTTAATTGATAATAATTAGCACCTGTTTGGTATAATTGCTTAATCATACACCTGACTAAATGCCTACAAAATCCCTGACATTGTGCAAATGTACATAGAAGAATTTATGCTGTTTTGAAGGCAAAGGGTGGTCACACCAAATATTGATTTGGTTTAGATTTTTCTTCTGTTCACTCACTATGCATTTTGTTGATTGATAAAAATAAACTATTAAAACATTCTTACCTTACAACTTTTCTCACACCTGCTTAAAACGTTTGCATAGTACTGCGAATATGTTTGAGAGGAAGGAAGAGAAAGGGACACTCAACTTCTTCAAGTGAACCTCTGATGTCTTGTCAGGACGTTTTGGCTTTGACTTGAGCCTTTCTCAAGAACATGATCTTCAGATAGACTTGCGTCAGAGCTTAAACGTGACAATAAATCACAGCTTCACTCCAAGACACCATGTATCCATCTCTCCACACCTCTCTTTTTCTCTCTCTCTATTTTGTTATTTCACCCTTTTACATAAAAAGGAATTTATATTTTTTCCTTTTGGATCTGTTATTATGATCCTGAATTGCTCCTCTAGCTTTCTGCACACAGCACAAAGTGCTTTCAAAGTAGCTCCCCCCCCCCCTCCTATGACTGGTTGATGAACATTTCTGATACCATCCTGCAGTGATGATGTTTAATACCTGTGGAACAGACTAAGTACCCCCATCTAACTACAAAGAAGCATTCAGCAGGTCAGCAGTAAGTATTTCTGTCATCAGACATCCATTAGCAAACACATCACTTGTCACAGCCTGGGGGTTCCACTATCTCAAACAGAAGAAAATCCATAGCTGAGCAGAGTGTGGTTGGTCTTAAATGACCCTAATGACGCCATAAATGCAAATAATAAATGTGCCCCATGAAGTCCAAAGGTGACCATATTAATTACATTTTCACAACAAGAGCAGCGGGAAGGTACCTGTACGTCATTAACAGAGATGACAAAGGCACAGTAAGCAACCTGTAGCAAAGCACTGGGTAGAACAAGCAGGATACAGTATAAAAGTCTGCATGTTCAACAGAATAGTGGAGGAATTCTAGGGCAAACCAACTGCACGATAAGGGAAAATAAATAAAAATACCCAAAATAGCCATTCCCATTCATTTAAATGTGGATTTTTACCTCTTGAATGCCAGAGAGGTCTCCAACACATTGCTTCACAATGTGCTGGAAACCTCTCTGGTAATCAAGGTGTAAAAATCCCCATTTAAATCAATGGGAAATTTTCATTCTCCCCTACAGACCAGCTGGTTTATCCCAGAACTCCTTCACTTACTTTTGAACTACAGCCATAAGTTTTAGAACAGGCATAGACAACATATTGCTCTTCAGCTACAACAAGCCAATGGCTGGGAGTTGTAGTCTACATTTGGTGGTGAGGCAAAGATTTACTACCCTTATTTAAGAATTATAGGTTATAACAGGAGCAAAACACAGAACGTGATGCCATTTTATGAATATTTGGTTGTGCTGCTACCTTTATTCTAAAACGAATATCCTTCTGTCTCCTGCCACAAACTTATAACTAGATCAAAGCCAAAGCTTACTGGATCCTAATCCCATGTCAGACCTCTCTTACTGCATTCAGCCTATATCCAGTAATACATTTTGAGATTTCAAACAACTCAGAGAAGCCAGGCTTTTCAATGACTTATATTGCTTTGGAGGGTTAATTTGCATAGCTAGCTTATAAAAGACAAAGGAGGGTGATATGGTAGACACAAGACACAAAAAAATAGGTAATTTAAGAAAAATTGCTCTAATTTGAAGATAAGGGATCAGTAAACACTAAACCTATACATGTGTCCCTGACTACTGCTATAGCAGTAGCTCTATGATTAATACTTACCCAGCCACATGCCCGACCCCATGCTGTCTGTTCAAGTATACTTCTGTGACTGAGAAGGACAAAAATTATGACTTCTGAACCCCAATAGAACATAAGTGGAGCCTCCTAACTGCTGTGAGGGGTCAGGCCTGTGACTGAGTACTAACACCTGAGCTACACGTGGCCAGTGTTTAAATTAGTATACATTTGGGGATTACTGTTCCTTTAACCCTTTCAGTGTCATACATTGGTTGCCTCATGTACAGCAAATTACTTTGCTGTTAAGTATAAAGTGCAGAAGGCGTCAACTAAACTGAAAGAGAATTTGCAGTTATTTCTAGTTTTAAAAGTATTTCTTCATTGCTTCCCATCTAGATGGCAGCAGCAACATTTCCAAACAAAACAAAAATAAGTAGATATCACTAAACAGAGCCCAGCCAGCTGTGACATCATCATGATGTCCATGTATCCAGTAGGACATCAATAAAGGGCCAATAAAATGGTGTATGGGTTAAACGAAATCGATCAGGAAATACTCCAGGACCCCAATATATATAGCTTGGAGGATAATAAGGACAGGGGTGATATGACTGAAAACTTCAAATACATCAAGGGGTTGAATGAAGTTCAGGAAGGAATGCTAGAACAAATAGCCATGCCGTTAAATTGAATTAGTAAATAGCGGATGCTTTTATAAGAACAAAAAAAAGCCATTTTATCTGAACAATTTATTATGTTGCCTGTTTTATCCTCTGTCTCCTCCAGCTGGGATATGACAGTATCATATTCTATTGTTTCATTCAAAGGATAGTCATCTGTTTGTTTTGTACACAGTTTTCTGCATCGCCCCTCTCCTAAGGCTTTATTTATTAGTGGCCATATTGACATTAAAAGGGCTTGTAAATAAAAACTAAAATGTGCAGAAGCAAAAGAAAGAGGCAATGTGAATTAGAAAACAATCACTGAAATACACAGTACAAATTAAACAGAAAAACCAAGTTTTCGCTACTGGCAACTTTTAACCATTTAAAAGACAGCTTGTGTGTGCTTTAACTTGTGCATCCCTCAAGTCCTTAAAAAGAGGATTTTAGTCTTACCTGTTAAATCCTTTTCTCTTAGTCCATACAGGTTACTGGTAACTTTGGGTAGGCGATCCGCTCCTTTAAGTAGGCAGGAACAATTCTAGAATTGATGCAGGGGGTGAAGCCTACCTTCCCTCCTTGGCTGCAGCTAGCCAACCAGCTCCAGAAAGATTTGAGACACCAACTATTGACTAGATGGTAGAAGGAAAAGACGACTCCTGTGTGTATGACCCCGAAGGACCTTCACAATATGCCACAGGAGAGCCAAGCATGGTCCTTTGACAAGGTTGGGAGACCAGTAACCAGTATGGACTAAGAGAAAAGGATTTAACAGGTAAGACTAAAATCATCTTTTCTCTGTCGTCCAATACAGGTTACTGGTAACTTTGGGATGTCCAACCATTGAGCTTCCCAGACACGAGAAGTAAGGCAAGGACCAGGCGCAAGGCCCCCAAAGTCACCAGAGTAGATATTAACCATCAGATAAGAGACAGCCCAACAAAACAACTGAAGTGTCAATGGACACTGAACCGGGGTAACAACACCCAAAGAACTGTTACACAGCACACTGAACTAAAGCCAACAGGACTCAAAAGTGAAGGAAGCACCAAGAACCAAAGAATATCCTAGACAGACAAGACTGCCTCCAGGATCTTCCTCCCAAAGCTGGCGTCAGCCGTTCAACACGGTAGTGCTTCAAAAAGGTGTGCTCAGACGATCAAGTGGCAGCCTTCCACATCTGATCAGCGGAGGCCTGATTCCTGTAAGCCCAAGAAGCCCAACAGATCTTGTAGAATGAGCCGTAACCCGAAAGGGAACGGTTTCTTCCTGAGCTAGTAAGCCTTACGAATAGTGGACTTGATCCATGATGCAATAGTCACTTTAGAAGCAGGTCTTCCTGCCCTGGGACCCTCAGGAATGACGAACAGCACATCAGATTGTCTAATGTACTCGGTATGATGTACATAAAACTTAAGACAACGCACAACATCTAACAAGCGGAGATCCCTCTCCTTGTCAGATGTAGGGTCAGGGCAGAAAGAAGGCACCACAATCTCCTGATTAATGTGGAACTCAGAGACCACTTTTGGGAGAAACTCCTGAGAAGTGAGAAGCACCGCCTTGTCTTTGTGAAACACCAAAAATGGTGGTTTACAAGACAGAGCATGTAACTCCACGACACGGCGAACAGACAAGATCGCCAGGAGAAAGGCCATTTTCTACGTCAGCAGGCTTAGAGGAATAGCAGCCTAGGACTCAAAGAGAGGGCACACAAGGACGCCCAAGACCAAATTACGGTCCCACTGAGAAGCGGGAGTCTTAAAGACAGGACGAGTATGAGCAACGCCCTGGAAAAAAACCTTGACATCATGAAGAATAGCAATGCACCTCTGAAAGAAAACAGAGAGAGCAGAAGTCTGAACCTTAAGGGAACTCAAGCTGATGCCCTTATCCACACCATCCTGCAAGAAGGCCAGGACCATAGGCAGATCAAAATCCAGAGAGAGGTCCCTATCAGCACACCACGATAGGAAGGTCGACCAAACACGATGGTAGGCCTTAGAAGAAACTGGTTTGCGGGCACTAAGCATAGTATCCACCACACCAGTAGAAAAACCCTTCTTCCTCAGTATTGAGGGTTCAATTTCCAAGCCGTCAAAGCCAGACGATGAACATCCTCCTTCCACAAGTAACCTGAAGAAGAAGATCCGGACGGTAAGGGAGCTGGAATGGCTCCACCACTGACAGATCCAGAAGCTCCGGAAACCAAACCTGCCGAGGCCAGTACGGAGCAATCAGAATGACTGGACAGCGCTCCAGTCTCAATTTCCGTAACACCCTGTTCAACATGGGAAGGGGAGGAAAGATGTAAGCCAGAGGAAAAAACCAAGGAATGGACATGGCATCCACCGCTAGAGCTAGAGGATCCCTCCAGAGAGAGCAGAACCTCGGGACCTTCCGGTTGTGTCTTGTCATCATCAGGTTGATGCAAGGAAGACCCCATTTCTGAACAATGAGGGAGAACACCTCTGGATGCAGTTTCCACTCTCCGCTTCCCACAGTGTGTAGACTGAGGAAGTCTGCCATGACGTTGTCTACGCCAGGAATGTGTACTGCGGATATGGCAGGAACGTGTTCCTCTGCCCAGGACAAAATAGCCTTGACCGCTGACCAAGTGGAGAGACTTCTTGTTCCGCCCTGCTTGATGATGTAGGCCATGGTCGTGGTGTTGTCGGACTGTACCCAGACTGGGCATTCTCTCAGCTGGGGAGTCCAATGATGAAGGGCATGGAATATCGCCTGAAGCTCCAACACGTTGATGGGAAGAAGAGATTACTCAGGTGACCCAGGACCACTCCCATCCGGAGAGGCTGGCATCCGTCATCACCGTGGTTCAAAAAGGATACTAGGAAGGACTTGCCCTTCAGCAGATTGGAGAGGTCGAGCCACCCAGACAGCAGGTCGTCCATGTATGGAGTAACTCTGATGCTGTCCCGGTAGAGGACGGATACTAAGCTCCCAGGACACGGTTGGAGACTTGAGGAGCTGTAGTCAGACCAAAGCGAAGAGCTGAAAACGGAAAGTGCCCTTGGTTGCAGGCAAATCTCAGATACTGCCACCTCTCTGCATGAATGGCAATATGTAGATACATGTCCTGAAGATCCAGAGAAGCAAGGAATTCCCCCGGGGACATAGCAGCAATCACTGTCCTTAGGGACTCCTGGTGATAATGAGTCCTGATCACAAAGGAATTGAGATCTTTCAAATTCAAAATGGGACGACAACTGTAGTCCTTCTTGGAGACAACAAAGAGGCTTGAGTAAAAACCTATACCTCTGTCCTGAACTGGAACCGGCTCTAAAACATCCTTGTCCAGAAGAGCCTGAATAGCACTGTTGAACAGACGGCGTTTCTCTGCCCCATGAGGCGTATGAGAAGGGGAAAAGCGAAAGGGCGGAAGAGAGATGAAAGGGATCCTGTACCCTTCCGTCACTACCTGTAAAACCCAAGGGTACGCCACTGAATCCTCCCAGACCCTGTGGTAGTGACGCAAATGGCCACCCACAGCAGAATGGGGCCCTGGGTTCGGTAAATCATGCTGAAGAAGGCTTGGAAGCCTTGGGCTTGGAGGAGACCTTGGGCTTCCACTGCTGTTTGGGTTTGGAGGAGGCATGCAGAGCTGAGGGAACCACCTGGTTCGCTGGACATGTCTCAGTCTGGAAGGAACGAAAAAAACAATTACGCTTGAGAGGGGTTTTCTTCCTGGGGACCAAAGGCAGCAGGGTACTTTTACCCCCTGTGGCCTCACTAATCAGATCCTTAAGATCTGGCTCAAACAATGATGTGCCTTGAAAAGGCAAGGAGAGCAAGGCTTTCTTGGAAGCAGTGTCAGCAGACCAGATCTTGAGCCAAAGAGCCCATCTGGCAACCACAGACATGGTGGAAAACCTAGCCACCAAACAGATGGCATCAAATAAGGCAGCATAAATATAGTGCTGGGCCTCAGAAACGTTGGCAAGAAGACGCAGGATATCCGAAATAGGAGCACCCTGACGGACAGCCAGGGTGAGCTGTTCAATCCAGACCGCAATGGCCCAGTTAACCCATGCCGCAGCGAATGCCGGACGCATGGCAGTCCCAGCAGTGGCAAAAATAGACTTGAGGGAAACCTCAAGTTTCTTGTCAGTCCAGTGTTTCAGAGCGGACGCATCAGAAACTGACAAGGCAGTAGAGTTAGATAGCCTGAAGATAGGAGCATCCACTTTGTGGGGATGAACCCACTGAGCAAGTGCCACCTCAGAGAAGGGGTAAAGTTTGGCAAATTTCTTGGAAACAGAAGGTTTCCTGTCCTGAGATTTCCACTTATCAGACACAAGGTGGTCAAGAGTGGGGTTAGGTGGAAAACAAGTAAGGGGCTTTTTAGACTCCTGAACCACATCAGAAGGATCTGAAGAAACCTCCTGAACTAAGGGAATGTTTAGGGTAGTCAAGACAGCCCTGATCAGGCTCTCAACTGAGGGCTCAGGATCAGCCTCAAAGGGGTCCCCCAAAAAATTGAGAGGAACCCACAGCAGAACACTCCTCAACGTCTGAATCCACCAACATTTCCTCCTCAAAGGAATCTGGTACGTCAGGTACCCCCTGCGGTTTGGGCAGAGAAGATTTGACTGAAGAGGAGGTCTGCCATGAATGGAAGACCCCCTGTAACTGGGATGGAAAGAGTTGCATTGTAGAGCGAAGGTCCCTAGTAGCAGCCTTGAACTCTTGCACCCAAACTGGCTCTAATGCATGGCTGGAGGTCCCTGGGAGAGACTCAGGGACATCAGACCATGCTGGGCATAAATGACCTGAAAATTCTCTAGGTAACCGTGAATGACATGAGGAACAGTGCGCAATAGGGGGACACAGAGATCCCAGAGTCCTTAGTCTTGGCACGAAGCTCCAACGGATTAGACATTCTCACAGTGTCAAAAACGTTTAGTATAATGAATCAACCGATTACAGTGTGAAAGATTAAAATTTCACCCCAGAAATTGCTAAAATACACTTATCTGGCAGGTGGAGGGTTAATCTGCAGAGGTGAGAAGGAGAGTCCAATCCCTGAGTAGGATACTCGTTCTAGAAAAGGCACAAAATGGCTGCCGCGTCGGGAGTTAATCAGAAACGAGCACGCGAAGCAAGCGCTCATGGGAAATGTAGTTTACCCAGAATAAACTACCCCAACAGTGCCCGAAACCCCCTGAGCCCCCCAACACACTTGCAATGGTAACCCGATAATAGAGCAAGGTCAGACAATCAAAATGAGCCCTCTCTGAAGTCGCTACATTGAGCGGTTGCAGAGATATATTCCAAACTGTACAGTCCCATAGGAGTGAATGGAGCAATGGCGTCTATGCGGTAAATCACGCCTTTAACTCAAATTTTGTAAAAGTTAAAACTGAAATAAAATTACCTGAGACATCACTAGAACAAGGTAGAAGATACAAAAACACTGAACCCAGTAGGGAAAGTGACAATAACCCCACCCCACAAAAGATGCAAACCAGCAGCTAAAGGGTTAAATTACCACATAAACCTGCTCCAAGACACCCAACAGACATAAAGATAGACCCAATGAGTGCAGGATTTTGTAATAAGAACTCCCAAGGAAAAAAACCCTGTGCTGAGGGGCACTCTGGGACATGTGGACCTGCAGCATTCAAAGGGTTGCTCACCTTTCCTGCAGATCTTCTGTCTTCAGATTACCATTTATCAAGAAGAAGCCTCAGTGGGCAACTCCTAAGGAAAGCACTTGCAGCCAAGATTATCCCCCCAGGGCTTAAGGTCCACAAAAAACACCTGGATACTGAGCTAGCCACATCATTGTCAGTTATGGTAATCAGCCTAATGGTGGTATTCCATATCTAACAGAAAAATAAAAAAATTCTAAAACTATAGCAGAACTGTTCTCTTGCCTGTGTCTTCACCAAGGAACAAATCTTTCTGGAGCGGGCTGGCTAGCTGCAGCCAAGGAGGGAAAGTAGGCTCCACCCCTGCAATCAGTTCTAGAATTGTCCCTGCCTACTTAAAGGGGCGGATCACCTACCCAAAGTTACCAGTAACCTGTATTGGACGACAGAGAAAGGAAGTTGCCTTTAACCCCTTTGGATGATAGCAATGTGTGCTGATGAAAACTAATTTGTTTGGCATGCCCCCTCCATGATTCATTGGGTTTCCTGCAGAATGTATATGTTCTTGCTTCAAAAAATCCCACTGATTTAAATGAGGATCTTTAACCCCTTGAATGCTAGAGCGGTATCTAATGTATTGTGAAGCATTCATGGAGTTACACGCACCATTTATATTAAGGAGACTTTTTAATTGCCCCCTTGGGTGTAGTTTGTCTTCCCCAGAATTACTTTGAGCATATGAACTGTTCTTTACTACAGAAACCGCCAAGTAAAAAGGTTCCACTCCCAGACCCAAGGCCCAGGCTGCTTACCTTCTGCTTTGCTCAGTTCCAGAGCCAAATGTTCTCTAAGTTTGACCTCCTCGTTGAGTCTTTCTTGAAGCTCCTCCTGGCATCTGATCAGATCTGCAGTCTCCTGTTTCCGTTTAATGGATTCCCGCACCAACTCTGTCTGCGCGGCCCTGGCATGTTCTAGCTGTGTGGGAAATGGATAAGTAAACAAACATATTAAGAGACTGCCTGGTGATATACCCCTACTGTGTAAATATTATAGGATGGCGTACTATCAATGTGGATGGGTTTGTATATGTAAATGCACCCAGTTATATGTCTTCTCTGATAGATATCCAAGGCATTAAATGGATAGTAATACTTCAAAATTACTATCCCTTATATTGAAGCCCTTAAAAACTGAATTAAATGCCACCAGCGGCATCTATCAAACCTTTATGGTTTGCGTGATAGCTGCTTTTAAACTGAATCAAGCGGAGGCTCTTCAGCAGAGCCAGATCTTGTTATAGAAGAAACGATCCTTCACTAAAACGGTCTTCTACGTGTGCTTGGTAACCAAGCATACATAGAAGACCATTTTAGTGAAGGATCTTGTCTTCCATAACGAGATCTCGGCTCTGCTGAAGAGCCTCCGCCGGTCCTGGATTTCCCTGCTGCAGCAAGAACGATGACGTCAGGGGAGAGTGAAGTTTAAAAGCGGCTATCTTGCAAATCATAAAGGTTTGAGAGATGCTGCTGGTGGCATTTAATTCAGTTTTTAAAGGGCTTCAATATATAGGATAGTAATTTTGACGTATTAATATCCATTTAAACACCAGTGGAGTGTCCAACACATTGCTTACAAAGAAACAAGAGATTCCCCAATAAAGGACTGATTTTTAATTACTGGGAACCTATTTCTGTAGGAAAGTGGTTCTTATTTTAGCAGATTAATTTATCTAGGTAGATGTCATTTACACTAGTGGTTCCCAATTCTATCCTCAGGGCCCACTAACCGTATCTGTAGGATTACCCTGCTTGGATGCAGGTGAGTAAATCAGAGGCTCAGTTATCTAATTAACTCAACTGTACTCAAACAAGCAAATGCTAAAGACATGGCCTGTTAGAGGCCCTTGTGGAAAGGTTTGAGAACCACTTTATACAGTCAGGCACATTGTGTTTATTTTGGTGCACTTGATCTATGTTGTAGTCCACTGCTAATTGTTTGTTTCAAAACTGGTAAAGAAAACTGCCCTTTAAGAACCACTCAGGTCTACTGAGGAGGTGAGATCTAGACACAGGCTTCAACAGAGATCATTATATACAGGAAACAGCAAATATAACGCAAGAGACACTTTTTCCTAGCACACAGTTCCTTCATAAGAGCACATCCTATATAATAATTTGCTAGGATGTTTGTCAGAAGCCGTCATGTGCAATAGAGACTGCTGCGTGCGCTGCAGTCACGCGCAATAGAGACTGCCCGCTCTGCAGTCATACGCAGTACTGACTGCCCGAACGCGCCGTGGCTGATATGGAGCGGGGCGCTCCGAATTCAGACCGGAGTCCTCTCTGCGCACCTTCCTGGAACCACTTGGTCCCAGGAAGGTGAGCTGAGAGGACTACGGTTTGAATTCGGAGCTCTCCACTCTGTATCAGCTGCTGCACGTCCGGGTAGTCAGTACTGCGCATGACTGTAGTGCAGCCAGTGAGAAGAGAGGATGCAGTCACCAGCCGAGGTTGCTGGGTGGCACTTTTGGCCCGTGTACACGTGCTTTTCAACTAGTAATAAAATGAATGCTCTTATATGAACTACCTTGTAAAAGCCACAGATATAAAAGTAATGGTGTCCATGACTCGAAAAAAACATAAAGACATGCCTCAGAAGAAAACTGAGGTAAGTGCTGTAACATGCTAAAGGAATAGAAGAAAACTGAGGTAAGTGCTGTAACATGTTAAAGGAATAAATGAAAATGCTCTTACATTTTCCCTTGCGCCTAAAGATGTGAAAACAAAATTAGTTTAGCAAGCTTAGAGAGTGCTTACTCTCAATTGCAACTACTCTGGTGAATTCCACCCAGCCATCCCATCGTATGCTGTTCCTTACAATTGCTTTTGTATTTACATTTTAGTCATCAGTGGGGGTTTAAAGGAAGGAAATAGGAGGCAGGAAGAGTAGGAGACCCACTGAATTCAAAATGGCCGGAAAAATTCAATGAAGGCTTAAAATAAAAAAGCAGTACATTTTTAAAGGTTTATGGGGTCATTATAGCGTGTTAGGGATAAACTCCTTCATGACTTATTTACTGGGAAAAGAAAAAAATAGCTTAGGAGGCATTGGCTCTTCAAGATGTATAATAGTGTGTGTTTTTTTTTTCAGCAGTCCGTGAGAAGAAAATTTCCTTTGAACTGCTCACGTCCTGCTGCGTATTACATACTAGAAAATCGCCTCCTGACTAGAAAGTAAGGAATTCAAAGCAAAATGGCTTCCAACCTTGATGAAAACACAAGCAATTTCATATACCCTAATGCAGTATTTGTCAACTATGTTCGAACCTAGTGCTCGTCCATGGCAGTTTCATTGTCTGCGCCTGGAAGACTTTAGAGGTCTATTATTATAATAAATGGTCTTGGCCTTAAAAACGGTCCATGAAGGTAGCCAGATGATTCATGGCATAAAAATCTGAGAAGCACTGTCCCATTGCATATCAAAATATAGAAACTTTTATTTCTCGATCTGTGAATATGATAACTTTTTTTTTTTTTATAACAGGAACTTGCAATTTAGAACCAGTGTCACTTTAAAGGGATAGTAATACTTCGTTTTATCTTTATTTTATTTTGTAGGCATTAAAAAAAACACGAAGAACGATATAAGTCTTATCTTTCAAACCTTTATGGTTTGAGAGATATTCACAAGTAAAGTTTCCGCCTCCCGCCCCTTTTACTTAGTGTAAGCAATCTCTTCTCAGATGTGGAATGCAGTCCATAGACCAGACAGATAACAGCAAGGGACAATATTCTTCCTATCAGAACAATGAAAGCCCTGCCCCCCTTGAGAAGCTTTTCAGCTTTTTCCCTTATCTTAATTGAAGATTGTCCCTCTCTGCAGTCTACCTGGGCACCTCCCTTCTGCTGTGACTAAGCAGTGTTACATCAGTAAAAGGGGTGGGAGTGGGACACTTTGTCATTGAATTACTCTTGAACTACAACTCTGACAGTATTGAAATAACACTCTCCAAAGTCAAAATACTATGATGATTAATTAGAGCTGCTTTTATTTTGAAACATTACTATTCCTTTAACACTTTAATCCATTGAGTGCCAGAGGGGTACACAACACATTGCTCCTTAATGCGTTGAGCATCCCTCCAGAATGGAAAGGGTTAAGATAATCTTCTTAACACAAACTGTAATACCTGTATGTGGTAGAAAACACACATAATCCACTCCATAAAAAAGTGGTTCTTCAAAAATGTTGGCTCAAGACAACCCTAACATGCAGTCTGGAATTCTCTGCTTATCCCTAATTTCGAAGGATCATTTGAAAAGGGCTTAACTCTTTGAGTGCCAGACAGGTAAGCAACACATTGCTATGTAATGTGTTGCGTACCCCTCTGGCACTCATGAGAAGAACAAAAATATATAGTTATTGTTAGGACTCACAATTAGAATGACAAAAATGTACATCCTATGCAGAACAATTTTCCTAAATATGCATTTGAAACTCAGTATTCATTTTTATCAATGTCTTCAAAGGAAAATGGAATGCTTGCACCCGAAGTTAATGTCCATGGAACACTAATGTTCTTCTGCACCCTGGTTGAGAACCATGCTATAAAACAACTCGTGACAGGAATATGTACCGCCACTAAATAAAGGCTTGACCTGTCTTGTAGGATGTTTAAAATGCTTGTCAGCTGACAGGAATAGCAATAAAGTTATAAAGATAGTTCTATACTCTTCTGTATGGCAATATACTCTTCTGTATGGTAGATGATCTTACGTAAATGATGGCTGGTATCAATTGTCGAGCCAGAAGCAGATAACCACAGTGTAAAGAGAGGCAGGACTCTGTTATCTGCCATATATAGAAAAGATCAACATCCTGCCCAGAACATGTGCACTAGTTGTTTTACATACTTGTTGGGCCATATGCACAAAGTAAAGAGCGGAGCAATATCAGTGCACATCATCTATCACACCTGACCAGGCTGGATGCTAAGGATGTCTCCAATGCACTGTAAAGCAATGAGTATGAATCAGAAATACATTGAGCATCCAAGCACTTTCATAGAGTCACTGTGGCAGCTCCCAGTGTGCAACAAGCTATAGTATATCCCTTTGAGTGAGAGAGGGGTACGCAACGCATTGCAAAGCAATGCGTTGTGTACCCCTCTGGCACTCAAAGGGATAGAGCTGGCATACACTTTAAAATGGTATTAGCCCAGGTAGATGTCAGTCCACACCGAGACACAGTGGCAATGCACAGCCTCTAATGGAAGCCTACTGTGTTGACGCTAACAGCTTGAGTCTACAGACTAGAGGCTCAGAACAGGCCTTGTTATTTTTGGCTGGTAACCTAAGCACAGCAAGTTGTACTGCACAGAGGGCGAGCCAGGCGCTTCTCATGTTAGATGCGGAACTAGGAGCGTCTGACAGATTGGCCCTGCCCTGTGTCCACTGTGCGGCCATTCTCAGATGTCCAGCAGTTGTTCTCCATGACACTTCCCTCCTCACAGGCTCCCACTATTATTTAAAAAAATGTAAGTTTTTACTCAGGACATTATTTATCTGTACTAATAAATACATAACGTAGTCTGCCAGGAATGACTACCCTCTGCCTAGGCCGGCCAGGAATGATGAACCTCAGATGTTCCAGCCGTTCTTAACCACGGCTCCCATTATGGCAAATGTAGTCCTCAGCAGCTCAGGGCTTCATGTTGCCCATCAGTGGCCTAGGACTTTATTGTATTTACAGAATCCAAATTACAGAGCAATTTTAAAGTAAAATAACCACATTATGTATATATCAAAGAAAATCTCCCATTACTTTTATATAGTGAACAGAAGCATTTTAAATTATGAGAATCCAGTTATCATAGCAGTTACATCCTCCTGCAGTTACAAGGCCACGTAATACATGCCCCTTACTATCTCTTTACATTAAGCTTCCTTTCAACATTGGGAAAAAAGTGATCAAAGAGAACATTATCTCAAGTCACTGGGATATGTTAGCTCTGAAATGTAGCTGATTATAAAGAAATCCTTTATTGTAGGAGACGGACGGGCAGGTTAGTGCAGTCTGCGCTCCTGCACTGTCAGTCCCTTCCGGTTACCATGTGGCACACTGCAGTGCTTCTCAGTGGAGACAATGCAGGTGCGCAGACAAGATGTCTGCGCTGATGCCTGGCTTTGGTCTCCTACAATAAAGGATTTCTTTATAATCGGCTGCATTTCAGAGGTAACTATCTATTATAAAGCTAGTCGCTACCTTCTTAAAGGGATAGTAATACTTCATTTTAACTTTATTTTATTTTGTAGGCATTAATATAAGTCTTATCTCTGAAACCTTTATGGTTTAAGAGATATTCACAAAGTATCCCCCCCTGTTCAACCAGATCAGAAGGGAGATGCCCAGGTAGACTGCAGAGAGGGACAATCTTCAATTAAGATAAAGGAAAAAGCTGAAAAACTTGTCAAGGGGGGAAGGGCTTTCATTGTTTTCATACAAAGAAAATTGTCCCCTTCTGTTATCTGTACTGTCATACAACCAGACTCACATCTGAGAAGAGATGGCTTACACTAGGTAAAAGGGGCGGGGAGGGGAACTTTGCTTGTGAATATCTCATAAACCATAAAGGTTTGAGAGATAAGACTTATATCATTCTTCATGTTTTTTTAATGCCTACAAAATAAAATAAAGTTAAAACGAAGTATTACTATCCCTTTAAGTATTGCAGGGAAATTTTATAGTGGGTGAAAGTTCTGCTTTAACACATAATTTCACCAGTCTACTTTTATCAATAAGGCCCATTGTATCTATTCAGTGTAACAAGATGATGATGTAGAATACCCAAACACAAAAGATAAATATTGTTGTGTATTTGTGGTTTCATTTCTGTGCCAGTTTGCACAGATTTCTATGGTGTGAAAGACTGCATTCATGCTTCATCTCTTTATTATTATTTATTTAGAAAATGTTTTACCAAGAAGAATACATTGAGATTTCTCATTTTCAGGTATGTCCTGAAGAGTTTACATAATTATATAAATAGAGAAACTGCTTCCATCAGCAGGCTTCCAACAGCCTTCTATCCGCCACATTGCTAAATGAATATCCAGAGACAAGACTGGTATAGCTTAATGATAAACCAAACTTTAAATTAAAAAATATACTTATATGAATTCTCTTTGTTTTTAATTAAAGGAGATAGAAGGTAGACATGTACAAACTGAACTGGAGCTGTTAGTCACCATGTTGTTTGTTACAGAGCAACTGTAGAACTATCGGAAAGAGATGGTCTACTTTTTTTTTTTTTTTTTGTCTATGGAACCACTTAGCTTTTATGGTGAAGACAGTTTTCGAGGAGTTCATTATTCGGGACCCGCTACACAAAACCTCCAGTTGATCTAACTACTTCGAATGAACCGAGGTGGACATGAAGGTTCCACATGGGACTATACTACAGGAGGATGAACTGAAAATGCTGGCTTTCAGGACCAGGAGTGCAGTAAGGTTAGATAAAGAGGAGGTAAGTTCTCCAGTTGAGATAAACCCTACAAATTCTAAGTCTACACACGAACATCTCTCAAGTTATGAGAAAGCATCACAAAATAACAGACATTGAGGGGGTTATCATCATGCAGGAGACGTTATCACCTCTTTATCACTACTTAGTGCATAGCCCCCAGGAGTGTGGTACACTTACTATATTGTCTGCTAAATTTGAACCCTTTGAGTGCCAGAGGGGTACAGCACACGTTTCAGAGGAATGGGAGGTTGGTGGTGGTGGGGATTTGTAACCCAATGGTGCTCAAAGGGTTAATCCACTCAGTTCACTAATGAGATTGTGCATCTCAGCCTGGGCAAATACCTGAGTGTTTGCTTTCTGTGTGTGTTTGTTTTACAGCATGTGTTTGCCTTTTTTGAGTGAGTGTGTGTATATTCTGCATGTATTTTTTTGTGTGTGCCTGTTTGTTTGTTTTTCAGGGTGAGTGTATTTTGTGCAAGAGTTCACATGCGTATTTTGCATTAGTGTGTATCTGCACACAAACGTGCGTGTGTTTGATTGCGTGTGTGTGTCAAGTGACTATTTCCATTATATTGAATGTGAGAATGCTATTCTAGAGTCAGCAGGCATGGGCATCTTTTCTTGCACTTACTGTCCTACATAAAGTTTTGAGTGCCAGAGGGGTACACAACCCATTGCAAAGGAATGTGTTGCATACCATTCTGCCACTCAAAGTGTTAATATTATGCCTATATACCCTTATGCCTATATACCCTTATACAATTTCTTATTCACATCTTATAAAGAGAATTCTACACCATTGTTCTGTCAATTAAAACCACAGAAATCAGTAGCTGGACTTTTTTCACATAGTAAATACTTCCTACTGTCTTACTGCACCGAGGCAAGTAACAAAATGTCTGGTTATTCCTCAACCATAGCAAATGACTATAAGAAAAGTGTAGACTTTTTACATACCTCCCAAGTGTCCCTCTTTAGGAGGGACAGTCCCTCTTTTAGACCCAAATCCCTCTGTCCCTCTTTCCCACCCTGATGTCCCTCTTTTTAGGAGATCAGATTGTGTGGTGTGTATATAAGTGTATAATATTGCTCCACAGCAATAAAACTCACATTACTGTTTGTATAAATGTCAGTATATGTGTTCATAAATTAGTCTGTGTAAATAAAATACTTTGATCTTGTTCTAAATCATGTATTAGGTTTCACAACCAGGTGTCAATAGGTCATGAAATAGCCTAAAAATTCTTGGTAATGCCATGCCCACCAGACACGCCCCCAGCAACACCCCCTAAAACAAAAGTGTCCCTCTTTGGCAATTTGAAATGTTGGGAGGTATATGTTTTTATGTCACAGCTTTACATATTAATACCCAGGTTGTTGTCTTTGATCAAGATAAATGAAATGATTACCTAAAATAAGGTCCTTTATGTGTGAGAGAGAGAGGTAGAAAGAATATTTTGCAGTCATTGGAAGTTAGCAACTGCAGTGGGTTGGCAACATCTCTAGAATTCATAGGGCTAAAGATAAAAAGTGCCTCTCCCCACACACCTAAACTTTTTATATTTTACTTTAGTTCCCCTTTAAGATCAAAATGAAAATCCCTGAAGCATGTTGAAATCCAACACATAATTCTATACATAAAAGTCCTATTGTATAAGTGCAATGGGAATTATATGGCTTGTGTAGATGCAATCTCGTCTCACTGAGAAACTACTTTCAAATAATGAAACACTTGTGCAATCCCTTCTGCAGACCTTGCTCACCACAGGGCCTTAGGTAACTGGGAGAATAAAGAAGACATAGTCTTGAAGGAACAATAATGTTAAATTACCAGTTGTACGAAAAAGCAGAATATTCATACACATCATACTATGATATAATCTGCTGAGTGAAGGACAATAACTATGCATATGCACGTGTATTAATTTCTCTCACAGCAGGCAATGGTCAATTTATCAAGACAACTGATACATTTCCCGCAAACTGAATCTTCTGCATGTGATTCCTGTGTAATGCTATTATAATGTCCACTGGATGTCTTAAGGAAAGAGAACCACAGGAATTATTTTAATTTAAAAGTACCTTAGAAGCTGTTGTGAGGCTAGATACAACATTTGAGTTGCTAAAGGTATGTGCAAGCATTATACACATCTCTGGCACTCAAAAGGTTAACCCCTTGGCAACTAATGACTTAAAGGGATATTATTACCAGAAAAATTGTCTCAAAGTGACACAAGAACGAAAACACAATAGAAAAGAGAGATCGCTACTCAATGCCTAACTGCATCTAAAGAGAACTCCTTTCTCAATGTGTGACTACTCACCACGGCAACAGCCGCTGCGGATCCGGAGCTACCCCCACAGTCCTGGCCACGGACTTCAGCAAACGAGAAGACACAGGAGGAGGTGCTGCAACGGAACCGCCGTGCTTCCCCAGCCAAGAAAATTCAACCCGTGTCAGGACACAAGGTTTAAATAGCCTAAGATTAAGTGATATATTCACGAAACGCGTTAGGCACTTCGTTTCCTTGCACATCTACTTTTTGTAGTCCATCAACAACCCGTTGATTTATGGAATGATGTTTTTAATATGGAAGAATAAAATGTGTTTTATTGAATACGGGTTGAATTTTCTTGGCTGGGGAAGCACGGCGGTTCCGTTGCAGCACCTCCTCCTGTGTCTTCTCAAAGTGACACAAGGTTATGTATAACCACTTAGTGACATTTTCTGTAAGTGCTAACTCCAGTCAGTCGATTTTTTGAAAAGTGGAGTAGAAATGGTCCTGTCCAAATAAGAATTGTGTTGCAGTGTATTTATAAAGAAATTTGCTAATACCGCCAAAAATAAAGGCAGTTTTAATATTTAAATCTTAACTCCAAGTATAACCTGGCTAGAAGTATATGGTGATACGTATGTATGCATAAAATATTCTAAGTTGTGAATTTTCAGTGAACTCTCTCAGAATATTCTCATTCAGACATTTATAAACTTCACTTTACTTCTTTATAAAACCCAATAGTATGAACTTTAGCGACAGTTCTTAAATGTACACTAAGAAGGCTTTTATACATCTCCCCCATTGTCCTTACCACATGTAAAAAAGAAGCATCAAATGGCCATGCACAGCTGCCTCCAGATGACTAGGAAACAGCACGATTTACACACATAGGAAATAATTTTCACAAATGCTGTGTAGGAGCACATGATCTTTAAAAGGATATAAACTGTATTGTGAACTGAAAAATATAAAATTCGAAAGAGAACTACTTTTACCATGAAAAAATATACAAGTTGTAGGGTCCTTTCTTTTTAGTAAAACAAGGATTCCAACACTTTCTTAAGACTTTTCATTCAAAAAGTATTACAACTCAGTGGGGGTTATGCACAAAGGTGTGCTAAAGTGGAAATGAAAAGGTGATGAGATTGCCATTTGATATTGATAAAGCAGTATAACTGTGAAATTCACTGATCATTCATGGCATATTAGATATTATCTATAATTTTATCTAAATTTAATATAAATATTAAAAAATGTTTCAAACATGAATATCTGGAGCAGCACCTTGATTTTCCCATAATTTGCCCTGTTTACCTGAGTAGAGACAGGATTAATATCTCTGCAGGAATTCTCTGCTGAGAGGTGGTATATGCCCGCTCCAAACCACCACAATTGTGAGTATTTTGGTTTTATACTATATGTTTACCGTTTTGTTGTTCTCAGGCACTATTGGGCACCCTCTTTTGTGTATTTTCTTCTATATATTCCTTCCTGACTGATGTGTAGGGTGACCACATTTCCATTCTGCCATTCCGGGACATGTGGTCACCCTACCATAAAGCCTCTTCATCTCCACATTGCCCCTTGATGCCCTACCTTGAGTCCCTGGTAGTCTAGCGGTGTGGAAAGTGCTCTGTGCCTCCTCCTGGAGCTGAAGCTCCCGCGCGCTGTGCTCAGTAATGCAGAGTGCTGGGAGATGATGTCATCTCCCAGCGCTCTGTATTACTAGAGCGCTTGCCTCCAGGAGATCAGCTGGATTGCCGCCCTGGATGTCAGCCTGCAAACAGTGTGTCACATCATGGATGCCGCGAGGGAGTGTGTCACTAATGTTCTTTTCTGGTCCCCTACTAATTTATAGGGGAATCTAAGTTACTTTTATTGGACATCATTGCCCTTCCTACCTCTAAAAGATATTGAAATTATCAGGAGTGATGCTATTAGATTACCCAGCCCCTTGACTCCCTTATCATCAAGTGCAAGGCAGTAAGCTGAAGCCTTATAAATAATATCTGCCCTGTAGTATAGTGTTCCCTTCACACACTGCTATCAACTATCATGAACAAAGACCAATGCATAAGACACACAGTGATAATGAGATTGGGGAAATTCAACTTTCCAGAACATAAGGTGAGTGAAGGGCCCTATGTCACACACTGCTACAGAGCAGGAAAATAGAATGTTTATTTTTATTTGTGCACGTGTGTCATAAGACTAGAATTAACCATTTGAGTGCCAGAGAGGTATCCAACGCATTTGGAACTCAGAAGGGTTAATGTAGTTAATGCACTACAGTTAACAGACTTCCCTCTTCTATTCAGAAGATTGATCTTATCCCAGCCAGTTTACAGATAATACTGCACTATCACTTATGCAACACCAATTAAGACTGATATTCAGAGTTCTAGGATCTTGTACAAAACACAGATACAGAATATTAAGTTCAGGTCTTCTGTACCAAACTACTGTATTTATTTATTTTTCCAGACACTAGCTTTAAGTACAGTGTATTGAACTCAGGGCCAGAAGGGTGTGAGACTTATCAATACACAATGGGGAAGATTCACTAAGCGGTGAGAAAGTGGACATGATTTCTCAAGTTTATCACTTCTCCAGTTCCTGTGTTAGTCTATGGAGTCTATTCACTAAGATCTCCAAAGATGAAGAAATGTTAGTGAATAGGCTCCATAGAATAACATAGGAACTCTAGAAGTGGTATCACTAGAGAAGTAACATTCACTCTATCACCTCTTTATCACTACTTAGTGAATCTCCCCCAGTGACTGTCTGTCTGTCTCTGTAATGTATTATCTACCCAGTGTGAATGTAATCTGTGTAATATGACAAACTCCCATTCATGTTTGTTTTAACCACCTCAGTGCCAGAGGTGTGTGAACTGCATTTTGTAGCAATATCTGAGGTTCCTTCTGGAGCTCAGAGAGTTAAAGCTCTGATGAAGAAAAGGAGGAGTATATTTCCATGTAACCAGGTAAACAAAAAGCTGGTAATTTAGGACAAAACGCAAATCTGTAATGATACTGTTTACTCCATAACGCGGTCTCTTGGTTCAAAATGCATTTAGAACAGAGTACACAGCATTCTTTTATTACAGATTTGGTTATGGACCAGTTTTATAGCTCTCCCTCTCTCTTTCTGTACCACGTGAAACCAGCCTCATTCTGCTGATCCTTTGTAGTGCGATTCAATAGGACAGGTGGTTTCTTTACTCAAAGCAAAGCAAACACGTAGCAGTCACATCCTTGTTTTTTTATACAGAAAGTCCTGGCAGAGACCTTGGGAGTGTTGCCTTTCTGTGTTTACCAATGGAATGTATTATTTACTGATCATCAGGCAATGTGCTTGTTAACTAAACACAACTGTACAAATTGGGATGTCTATATCATCAAAAAACATTTATAATCCTTTTAATTCTTATCCGCAAATGTGCTCACCCAAAAGATATACATTAAGGTGAGAGAAAAGGAGTTTAACATACATACAAATGACAGCACATAGAAGAAACTTTATCCCACATATCCAAGAAAGATAAAGGGAAAATATCACTCTGAAAGAAGGGTTTTTAAAAGAACTTATGTCTCAAGGGGACCTGAAATAGAACATTAGTGCAGCATGGCCCAGAAATTGCTATACTCACATAGCTTGGACATCAACTTGTAGTAAAGGTCCACGTGCAAGTGGGAGGAACGCTTGAGCAGTAAATGTAATAACATGAAAACAGAATAGGGTGCTTATATATGGCATCACTGCACACGGTGTTCCTTGGATAAGCCCTTCCTCAGGTGTACAGACTAATGTGTGTGCCTGAAGAAGTGTTACCTCCAACAGGAGGTATCACACTAAAGTGTGATAAAAAGATGTTAAAGTGCAGATGACTTCTCCAGTGATATCACTTCTCCATTTCCAAAGTTATTTCATGTAGCCTATGCACTAAGATCTCTAAAATTGGAGCATTCTTAGTGCATTGGCTCCACAGAATAACACAGAAACTGGTGAAGTGATATTAAAGGAGAAGTCATGTCCAAATTATCACCTCTTTATCACGCCTAGTGCAGCTCCCCCAATGTGTGTAGAGAAACCATGAATAAACACACTATACCAGTGGTTCTCAGCCCGTGCCCTCAGTGACCACTAACAGGCCAGGACTTAGGAATTTCCCTGCTAGAACACAAGTGTGTTGATCAGAGGCTCAGTCATACTGATTAACTCACCTGTGCTCTTAAAAGGAAATTCTCAAATCCTGGCCTGTTAGTAGCCACTGAGGGCACGGGTTGAGAACCACTGCACTATACTGCTTTTCCATCCCTATGCCTGCAGTCACATCTTTCCTCCCTTGTATGTCTGCTGTTAGCAGTTGGCTATCCTGCTGTTTTGGGCGTACAATGCCCATAGGAGCTGAAAGATATCTTGTAGTGCTGGGGTACATATGTGCATGTTCGCAGAATCCATGGCTCTCCTCCCGTTTCATCATGGATGCAGTGTTATTTAGAAGCTCTGCTTGTGATAATGAAACCAGGGGACAAAAACTAAAGAAAAGACATGAACAAGGGAATTATTAGGTATGGACAGTCTCACATTTTACACCCTTAACCCTTTGAGTGCCAGAGGGGTACGCAACACATTGCGTTCCTCTCTAGCATTCAAAGGGTTCATTTGGGTATTATCCCAGGGCAGGCAATACTCTGCTGATTGGACTATGCAGTGTATAAATACTGCATTAGATCGGACCAAGGCCCCTTTTTTGTGGTGATACCTGTAGAAACAGCAGTGGACAGTTCTCTTATTCACAAAGCTATACATAAGCACATTTACATATGTATTATTGTGTAGAACTGTCCATAGGAGGCCTGGCAGGAAGGAGTAATTTTTATTTATTACCTATTTATGCCAGGTCTATAGTACCGCTCTCCCTCTGATTTCAATGGCATCTGCACAAGTAGAAGATGAATAAAACAAAATATGGAAAAACATCTCAAACTACCAAACGAGGGGTCTTATTCGTCAAACTAAAGAGTTACAGTTCTGGCGTGTACCAGGTAAAGTGAAAATTCCATGAACTGCCATTGATTTAAATGGGTATCTTAAGTCCTTGAAAGCTAAAAAGATCTCTAACTGTGTTGCTATCTGTTGGAGATCTTGCTGACATTCAAGGGTGTAACCACAATTTAAAGCAATGAAAACGTTAATTTCCCCCTATGGAGCAGCTGGTTTGCTCCAGAATTGTACCTCTTTATCCTGATAAATGAGGACGTATGTGTGAAACCTATGCTACTCCATTAATTCAGGGACTTGCAGAGAGTCCGTTCATTCCTTCATTCCTTGCTGCGCCTCCTGCTTTATGCACCAAAGTCCCTATATTATGTCTTAGTATGGCAATTGTTTTTATTTTTTAGCAAAGTAAATGGGGAAAAAGCCATCTGTGCCTCACTTAACCCTTTGAGTGCCAGGAGTATGCAATGCATTGTGTACTCCTTGGGCAGTCTAAAGGTGAGAGGGATGTACAATGCATTGCTTTGCACCAAGTTGCACTTCCTTTTGTTCCTTAAGGGGTTAACAGACAAATTCTCCACTCGGAAAATACCTGTCACAGTGTAATCAGACTGACAAGTATTACAAAGCCATATGAATGTATAAGAGTCTCCCACATTTTCTTTTTTTTCTTGTCAAATTAAAGTTCATCTTTTAAAAACAGGTAACACTTGTCTTTAGCTCCACCTGAGTCTCTGTTGGGATAAACCTGCCACTGCATTGTTATAACAACTTTGGTACATTCCTGCATCAAAGAAAACCCCACCCTGTTTCAAAGAAAAGTAATTACTGAAGGACAGGGGAGGGGACAGCAGCTGGTAAATAGATTCAGCCAGTGGTGGTCAATATGAGGCCTCACCTTTTGCAAAAGTGGTGCGGTTCTGGGGTAAACTAACTGCTTCAATTGATTTAAATGGGCATTCTAAGCTCTTTAAGTGCTGGTGATGCCTCTGCCACAAGTACAGTTTGGTCAGTCAGTGGATCCATGTTTTGGACAGACACTACTACACTCAGTAAATTGTGGGTCATGATGGGAGAGGCTCGGTTACTAGTGTAGAAAACCTCAGCTGCATGTAAACAGAAATTGTGAAAATAAATTCACAGAAAGGTACAGTTACGTAATTCAAAAAGTATTGTTGTAACCAAAATAAAAAACTACAGAGCAAGATTTGATGCAAGCCATAATGGTATCTTTCAAATGATTTATAAGTTTGTTTTTTCTCCTTATTTTTCCCTTTGTGCTTACACAAGTACAGCGTTAGTCTGAGACATTTCTCTGTGTGTTGGTTTTTGTGAAGAAAAAAAAAAGAAATAAAATTGTGAACTCCTATTCCTGTTATTTTATGCTCACCCATTTGAGCAAAACGACGTTATCAGCAGTGAAAATGTGTGCACAACTATCCTCACCCTTAATAAATATGGTACTTGTTTAGTTTTACAGAATCCGTTAAAGGGATACTAATGCTTAAAATTGAAAAAATACCAGTACTACCACTGGTACAAGATGTTTCAATTAAGTTATTGCAGCTAACCAATGCATTTTGGGTCCCTCCAAAGCCTGAAATCTTACAACGGTACTTGCTACACTGTACTGGTGAATAAAAGTCTCTATTATGTTTCAAAGAGTGTATGTTGGGTCCCTTTCACACAGACAACAGTAACACAGTGATGCTGCCTAAGGTATGTCAACTATTGTGAATAATCCTATGCTAGGATATGATGCTTTACACCCAGGTGATTATCACATTATGTGAATGCAATACAGTCTAGTATGCTGCATCTTTAAAGCTTTCGCAGAGGAACACAGTAAAGATTCAGCAAGAAAAGTCTGCGCAGCTGCCTACAGGGCTGCCATCAGACTTTTCCGACAAGCACTGTTGGACATTGCAATACTCATCTCAATCTCCAATAAATGTCTGATCCACTTGGTGTCAACCAATAATATTGTGGGCTGGCTGTCAGACATGCCTCTTCTGGTACCAGATTGGGGATGGAACGTGGGAGAAGGTTAGTGAAACAACAAGGGTGGCAGGGCTGCAACAGTTGTCACCCATGTGAAACAGCCCTAAATCTTTTCTTCTATAATTAATGCATCTGACTGTGTTAAAAAAATATACTCCAAACTTCCTGCTCTGCTACAGTTCCACAAACAGAAGAAATTAACATATGTTCAAAAGGATTTTGGAAGACCTAGCCCTACACCATGGTGGGCAACTGTTGGACTACATCTCCCATCCTCCTTTGCTAGCTGAAGATCAGAGGCAGATCCTACTAGTGGAGACCCAGAGTACTAGTGAATACTGGATGTACTATCAATGAACCGGGAGCCAACAAATATTTTTTTTTACCTGGAATAAAATTCACTAAAGCTGTCAAAGCCTAGGATCATGGGAATTTCCAATCCAACAACTGCTGGAGATCTGCACGTTTACCACCAATGTCCTATACTTTCTTTCAATTGGAATTTTTATATACCCCCATAGTTGCTTTAAACCTTTTGAGTGCCAGAGGGGTAAGCAATGCATTGTAAAGCAAAGCGTTGCGTACCCCTCTGACACGCAAAGGGGCTTGTGGGGCTTGAATTGACTTTTCAGTACTGTTTGTAAAGATTGAGAAAGATAGCTAATCAGATAAAGTCAAACACATTACAGCATTGCCTTCATTATATTGATGATGAGATATTAAAGGAATAACAAACCCTAAAAATTATCTCATGTTCTATATTAATCTGCTTTTAATGGATCTACATATACGCTTCATTACAGGCTCAAACACAGAATTAATTCTTTTAAAATGTCT
Source organism: Rhinophrynus dorsalis (assembly GCA_037306005.1). Classification (NCBI taxonomy): domain Eukaryota; kingdom Metazoa; phylum Chordata; class Amphibia; order Anura; family Rhinophrynidae; genus Rhinophrynus; species Rhinophrynus dorsalis. Next base: position 414,792,628 of record CM074723.1, read on the forward strand.
TGCAAACTCAAGCAAGAAGGAAAGAATGTTACAACAGACCTTCCTGGAGGCCAAGAAGCCTAATATACTAAGAACTAGAGCGATTCTTGGGCATCAAAGAACAATTCCCATTCATATGAATGGGGCTTTTGACCCTTCAAGTACCAGGAGAATGCAATGCATTGCAAAGCAATTCATTGTTTACGCCTCTGGCACTCAAAGGGTTTTGGCACTCAAAAGGTTAACACACACTGAGAAGCAATGGCTTGGAGACCTCTCTAGCATTCAAGGGGTTACAAGTACCATTTAAATCAATGAGAATTAGAGAAATGTATATTTGTCTCTACAGTGCAGTTGATTTGCTTACATTGGCTACAGAAAGCATGTGTACAACATGCAAGGTCTGTTCACACTAACACATTTAGTTAATGTTGCACTAAATGCAACTATGAGAACAAACTGTGCTGAATGGTGCTGTTCATACAGACCACTTTCTTCTCACCTGTTCAGCATGACTCATTTGCAAGGAAGTCTATGGGGCAACTGTGGAAACTGTGAACAATGGTGACAATGGAGACTGAGATGATGTTTATATCCTCCAATGACTGGTCAACTTGCAGTCATTAGCCAATAATAACAAGCTCATTCCCATGTGGGCTACACCACATGTGATGGGATTGCCAAGGTAAAGGGGAGATCAGAGGTAAATAAACATGAAAGGCTTGATCTGCCATATGACGCAGCTCAGTGAAGTTGCCAGTGTGAACCAGGCCTTAAAGGTATACTACCATTTTCACTCTACAATGTATGAACATGTATAAGTAGTGTACCAATATATGACTTTATACACACATTACTCTACCAAATTAAATCAAAACAAAATAGCTATCGCTGCAATATCAACCACTGGATGCTAGAGACGATTTCTACGACAAACCAATGAAAACAGCTATGGTCCTTTGTCATCAATTTTGTAAATAAATTATGAATGGAACAGAAATGAAATAAGATTATGAAGCTTTAAGGAGTTAATTTAAGACCAGTCACTGTTTACACTGTGTCTTTCCTTATAGTTCTTCCATGACTTGCACAGTTGGTTGGTTACACGGCAGTCGCTTCCTACATCTCACTTTTCAGGTATTTCAGTGAAAGACAACATGAGAGAGTCAGAAACATGAAATCATACTTCAGTTGCTGATGACTATGGCATCCTCCCCCTTGGTACCAAAGACTCATTTGCAGGATACAGCGATCACTATATAGGGGTTGGCATAGACAAATCAGCAGAAGTCTTGTTGATGTCATATAAATATACTAGTTTAAGAGCCTGTGTACACGGGCCAAGGTCCGGGTGATTTTAACCCTTTGAGTGCCAGAGGGGCATGCAATGCATTGCTTTGCAATGCATTGCATACCCCTCTGGAACTCAAAGGGTTAAGAGGCCAGTCCTGCTCTGCGTACTGCCGCCACCTAACTGGAAGCGCACTCAATGCAGTTATGCGCTGTATAGACTGCCCGAACACAGAGAATGCTCCCAGCATTCTGTGCGTTCGAGCAATCTCTACTGCTCATGACTGCATCGGATAAACATTCTTGCGTTTTATTATACAGGATGATAATAATTATAAGAGCTTTACCATGGTGAACAAAAGGCATTTTCCATCACGTTAAAGAGGTGCAGCTCTGCAAACCTAATGAACCATAGGAAAACATAAAAGAACCCCACTGCTTTAAAACAGGCGTTTAACCCCTTGAATGCTAGAGAGTTCTTCAATGCATTAGACTAGTTAAAATTGCTATTTGAAACAATGGGAATGTGCAGAATTTTTGTTCCTCCCCAATTACAATGGTGGATGAAAAAGTCCCAAAACGTCTGTCTGATAGATGTGATAATGCCTAGAAGATAAGAAAGGTCACTTTAACCCCATGAAAGCTATAGATGACTCAAAAACATTGCTTTTCAATGAATAGGAGACCTCTAGTATTCAAGGGGTTAAACATAATCTTCTCTTAGCAAAACTGTACATATGCACTGCTAACACAATACAGGAGCAAACCCGGGGCATTCTAGGTACTGGCTGAGGAGTTTGAAGACCAGGTCTGGCTGCCAGTTTGGTACATATAATGGTGTCAATCCTCCTATAAGTAATGGTGCAACTGGGCTGCAGGGTGCACTGACATTGTACTAGGTTGGCACACACCCCAGCTCTATTTGGAACTCTGCAACTACCCTGTGCAAATCCAAAGGGGGGGGGGGAGAGGTTTCCCCAAAAAGAAAAATCAATATCTATTACCTAGAACAATGGTGAGTAGCATGTGTCCCTAGCTGCCTACAACTGTATTACAATGGAGAGAGGGAGTTACTGCCCTCTCCTATAGTCTCATGTTTGCTACAATGGCAAGAGGAGATTACTGCCCTCTTCTACAGTCTGTTCACTGTTACAGTAGAACATGGAGATTACTGCCCTCCTCTACAGTCTGACCTCTGCTACAGTGGGACATGGAGATTACTGCCCTCTCCTACAGTCTGTTCTCTGCTACAGTGGGACATGGAGATCACTGCCCTCTTCTACAGTCTAATCTTCGCTACAGTGGGACATGGAGATTACTGCTCTCTTCAACAGTCTGATCTCTGCTACAGTGGGACATGTAGAATATTGCCCTTGCCAACAGTGGGACATGGAGATCACTGCCCTCTCCTACAGTCTGATTTATGCTACAGTGGGACATGGAGATTAGTGCTGTCGCAAACAGTCTGTTCTCTGCTACAATGGACAGAGAAGATCACTGCTCAATCCCACATTACACGCACGCCAGTTTCACCTCTTGGGTACTCGAGAGGTCTACAACACATTGTGAAGAAATAGGCTGAAGATATCTCTAACATCTATAGAGTTAATTTATATTTTTCCACCCCCTATTTACAATTTTTTTCCATAAAGGTGCGATCATCTGGTGAACTTGAGTAACATATATATCCGCTGGGTTGGATTCGGTTGCTTATCTTGTGTAATTGTACATACAAAGAAAATGCACATCCCTGGACGTAGACTAGGCATGGGCACTTCGCAGCCCTCCAGCTTTTGCTGGACTACAATTCCTAGGACTGTAGCAGACAACACTGCAAGGCATGTTACTGGGCTGTGGAAAGCCCCTATGGGTTAGCAATATGAGGTGGCGCTACAGATGAAGTTATTACGGGTCCCTGAATAACATGTGCCTGTTAGCGGAGCAACTCTGCAGCTTTGCCCTTTATTGCTTTGAGGCAACTCTGCACTGACAGCCAAAAACACACCTGACAAGTGTCTCAGATTTCCATGGAAAATGCATTGTTTTGTCTTCCAGTCCCATGATTGTGCTACCCCCGGTTTTAAACTTGAAAGTTAACCCTATATGGACAGTCCTCTGAACTGGTGCATTATGGGACACATGGACAAACCTGGAGCAATTTGTGGGCAAACCTACCACACTAAAATAAAAATGCCAACTGATTTAAATCTGGCAGATACCACCCTAGCATTCAAATAGCTAAAAGCCCCATTTCAATAAAAAAGACCCACTCCTTCATGGTACAATTAGAATATTCTAGAATAGCACCTCTTTAGCTTGATGAATAAGGATGTTTGTGCAGTGAAGTTTTTAAATAAATACAGGTTATAAGACTTTTCCTACTAAATAACACAATTATATTTCTGGGGATTTTAATGCCATTACAGCATTTTTTTTTAAAAAATTAAACTGCAGTTTTCTATCCTGGTAACCAGGTGGTGCTTTTCTTCTCACTTACTATGGGAAGCAGTAGTCAGTGACTCAAGCTCTCCTACAGAATGCATTATATAAAATGCCTTTTGGACACTAGGTGCTACTGATTATAAACATATCTGAAGATGTAATAATTTTCAAAGAAAGACCCTCAGCAGTGGGAATGTCCTTGTTTTACTCGGCAGGAAAAACATACGTTTCATAATAAAAATCTAATGCTCTTTCAAAAATGCTAATAACCTACATTTAAAGAAAAAAAATAATGAAAAGTAAATATTTATACTTACAGAGTATGGTGGCGTAGGCAGGGATATTTTGGAGACTACTTTTAACAGGTGCCCATTTTTTTTGTGGTTAATATGGGCAATAGATGTGTTTACCACTATGGCATTTTTATCGTTTAAAACCCAAGTAAATGGGTAAGGTTCTGGCAGGGGAATCAGAGATTCCACCTCATATATATCTTCCTCCCTGCCAGTAGGCCATAAATCACTCAGTATATCCGATTCCCAGACAGACCTATGTGAATCCATTCCACGTGATGGGGCCAAGGGGCTCCCTCCCCTACTTCTGCTGGGGTGCACATTCAGATATGTTCCCAGGCATGACTTGATATTTATCGCCAAGAAGTAACATTGTGCTGCTATTAATTGTTCCTATGTTGTAAGATCAGCCATAAGCAAACTATTTGTAATCACAAGGTGTGGGTAGGTTCCGGTTAAACATTAAAGCAAAGAATAATAGGTTTTTTGGAACGTTCAAATAATCCTCTGCAGTTTTTTGAAGCTTCCACTTGTGCAAAAAAAAGAATTTCCTCAAGCAGCAGAAACCTCATCATGCAAAGCAGCAATGACTGATGTCTGGTAGAGCAGGTACAATGTATCTGATCCTAACGCAGCAGGTTGTACCTCCTGTCAACAGGACGGCATCTCCATAGCAGCATGGCAGGAAGAACCTCCTAGCAGAGCATTAACTTTCCCTAAGCACTGCCTGCACCTTCCAGTGCACGGAAGCAAGGAAGGATTTCTGCTGTGCTTTACAAATACATCACCTCCCACAAAGATAAATTGTTTCTCTCTCTGCCTTCCGTGAGAGACAGGCACAGGCAGAGGGAGTGGTCTAATACCTTCAGGCAGGTAGACATTAACTCACTGCAATGCACTGCTGGGCCCTCAAGCACAAAACCTGTTAAAAGCAATACGCCCACTGTTACCACAGCCTGGCTGAAGTGTTCAAAAGAAAAATGGAGTGATTCTAGGGAAAACCAAATGCACCAGAGGGGACAAATAAACATTCTCACTGATTTAAATTACGCTTTTAACCCATCATCCCTAGCTGGCTGTAAACAGGATAATGATGGACTTCAACTCCTATTATCCTACAATGGATACCAACAGGATAAGGATGGACTACATCTCCCATCATCCTCAGCTGGTATAAACATGATAATGATGGACTACAACTCACATCTTACGATGGTGGATGCAGACAGGCTAAGGATGGGCCTCCCCTACCATCCTCCAATGGATGCAGACAGAATAAGGATGGACTACATCTACCATCATCCCCAGAAGGGAACTGTAGTCTGACTAATCATGAGATATACTACTCCTGTGGCCCATCCTTTTTTCTTTGGTTCAGTGGTGAGAGGAGAAAATGTATATTTCCTAATCATATACACTATACCCCTTCACCAGAAAAAAAGCACAAATTCTCTTTTGTCTCCAGGCTTATTCTTCTTCACAAAAGTTCCATCATAACATCACTAGCATCCAAGGGGTTAATTCTCTTTATGTATTTATGTAAGCCTCTGTTTAGAATTTAAGCCATAAGGTGCATCCTTTTGGGACAAATGAGGCCTTCCTGAAGAATCTGATTGGCTGTCACTGATACAGAGGCTGAAGGAGCAATTCCGTAGCACAAGTGCACCACGGGGTACATGTGAAGCCTCTTTAAATCATATGGCGACTGTAACCCCTTGATTGTTAATGAGGTCACTGGTGCATAACTTTGCAATGCAGTGGAAACCTTTCTAGCATTCAAGTAATTAAAAACCCCATTTAAATCCATGGAATTTGGGTGAAATTGGTTTGTTCCACGACTGCTCCAATTTTTGTCATCTTCTCATATTGTGTATGTGACAACCTGTCTGTCTGGTTTTACTTATATTTTTTGTCTTAAAAAATATTTTTTTAAGACAAAAATTATAAGTAAAACAAGACAGACAGGTTGTCACACACACCTGATGATAAAAAATGGAGCAATCGTGGAACAAACCAATTTCACCCAAACCAACATGGATTTAAACAAGGTTTTTAAACCCATGAGTGGTAGAGAGGTCTCCTCTCTAGCATTCAATGGGTTACAGTCATCATCTGAATTAATGGAGCTTCATTTGTCATGCGTTGTGCACTTGTTGTGCTACTGAATTGCTCCATCAGCCCCTTTATCAGTGAAAGCCAATCAGATTCCTCCAAAAGGCCTCAATTCTCCCAAAGGGATGCACCTTATGGCTTAATTCTAAACAGAGGATTAAATAAATGCATAAAGATAATTAACTTCTTGGATTCTAGTGAGGTTAAGATGAAACTTGTGTGAAGCAGAATGTATCTGGAGACAAAAGAAAGAGGATTTGTGATTTGTGTGTGCTTTGTGTGTGTGTGTGTGATTTGTGTGTGCTTGTGTGTGTAGTGTATATGATTAGGAAAAGCAAATGATCTCCTCTACCAGCTGAACCAAAGAAAAGAAGGGTGGGCCACAGGGATAATCTCCGTGGGTGGCATGTGGCCCCCGGGCCACTTGTTTCCTACCACTAGTCTTTATGTTTAATGGTTTGCAAGAAATATAGCAAAATGTGTAATGTTTATTCCGAACTATAATATAAAACATGTTCATGCAACCTGAGACATCATCAAAAACAAAAACAAATAAAGAACTGCAAACCGCATTGCCGGTAATAAAGCAGTCAAGAGGGCAACCAATATCCGCTACCGCAACTCATTTTAAATTTGAAATACTTGAAAAGTAATTCCTTTAAATATGTAATTTGTTTTACAGTTGCACTTGCAAATTATTCACTATGGAGAGGCAAGTCTTTAATTACCCACTTGCCATTTACTCTAATTCCAAACATAGCACTGCACGGTTGGGAAGTTTTTCTCAATTATGGTTTAAACATAAACCCGGCTGTTTCTTTACAACTTGCTTAAGCATTTTTTGTAAACACACGCAGAATCTAAGTAAATGCACATGTAACCAGTAAACAGTAGCCAATGTGGCACTCAAAGAGTTAAAGTGCATATCAAACTAGAGCACCGCATCTGCAAAACTTTTTTTTTTTTTTTTTTTTTTTATAATTGTGGTTTTTGTATAAATTGACAAAATCATTGGAATACTGCAAGGCTTTGTCCATGAAGCTAAATAAGTAATAACGGAGTGCCATCAAGGTGTTCAGTTCATTTTAACCCTTTGAGTTCCAGAGGCGTACACAATGCAATGCGTTGCAATCAAAGGGTTAAACACCAAGTTGAATATATATCAAGACAACGGTCTAAAGGAGAAGTAACAAACCCAAGTTACCCTAAAAGATCAATACGCACTATGTCAATCACCTGATTCAGTGGCGGTTTTTGTAGGGATGGGTGAAGACGCCATTCACCTTCTGCACTGACCACTGACTAGGTTACAAGCTCTGAACAGGGACAAACATCCTTGCTATGAGAAGTCTGCATTACTACTGAGTGAGTGCAAAGCCAAAATGTCACATCTGCGCATGCTCTGCGCAGGGAGTAAATCTGTCCTTGATCAGAGGTCGTATCTCAGTCAGTGTTCAGAGCAGAAAGTTGATGGCAGCTTCTCCTGACCCTCCAAGAATCAGCATGGCATCAGATTAGCAACAGGGAGGGGATTTTTCTACCTAATGTTAGAGTAGTGTAGCTGTAATCAGGACTACGTGCTCTTTAGGATAGGCGGGGTTGGTTTCAGCCTTTATACCTCTTTTCACAAATCCAGGACAAAACAATGACAACCCATTTATCAAAGAGTAAACGTATCTTACTCATCTTGCTGGGACTCTCTTTGATGTATTTTACTATTTACTAAACTTTAGCTACTACATCAAAACATTTACACCACAACAGTATTTGTGAGACAACTACTGTACTAATGGAATCCAAGTGCAAACAAATATGGAAGAGTATGCTGTAACATTCATAGATATCACTGTAGCATTTTCTTTTGCTTGACAGAGCAAATAGACTGCATTATATTATATGGGAAGTACCACCTCTTCAAGAATTTAACTTCAATAAATCCCCATCTGGCGACTAGCAGCTTAGCAGCATTAGTCACCAGAATTATTACCTTATTCAAAAGAAATATGCATTCTTACCAGGCTAACAGCAGCACATAGCACAGACATCTTGCCATAATGATGTCCGCGCTCCTGCGCTGTCAGTCCCAGCCGGGTCTAGAAGGCGTTGCTAGGAGCCGGCCGGCTTCAGAAGGGACCGACAGCACAGGAGGACGGACGTCATTATGGCAAGATGTCTGCGATCCATCCTGCTGTCAGCCCCAGAACAATGCACATTTCTTTGGAATAAGGTAATAATTCTGGCAACTAGTGCTACTAAGCCACTAGTCGCCAGATGGGGATTTATTTAAGTTAAATTCTTGAAGAGGTGGTAGTTCCCCTTTAATGGAGGAAGAAATTATGGAGCTACTGTTTTGCCACAGAATTCCTCCATTTTTAGATAGATAACACAGTTCAATAGTTTTTTTCATTCATATAAGGGCAACATATTAAACACACAGTAAGTTTTAAGAAAAAATATGTAATCAGGTAACTCCTAATGATGGGAGAAATTGAATTCAAAGTTTAATACAGCTCAGACTTGCTTTTTTAGTTACATTAAAAGGCAGTTTAACAATGAGGTCAACAGGTGGCGTTGACTGTGTCACTTCCTATGTGGTACTGTAGTCTCTGACTCAAGCTCTCATTTAGAGCACATTTAAAACAAACTGCTTTTTTATGCCAGATGATGCTGTAGCTAACAGGATGATTAAGTAAAATACATTTGAGTTTTAATAGTCCTTGAACTGAAAATCTCTAAAAAAAAATCCTTATTTTATAGGAAAAGCCATGTATGTTTGAGGAAAAAAAAAAAAAAAATTACTGCTCCTTTAAACTTTGCTGACTATTATATTTGCTACTGTGCAGACAGTGTCAGAGTTTATGGAAACAAACAGCACACAGATAGTCAATTATCCTCTAATATTTAGTTTAGACTATTGTTACATAAGTGCTGACCTTTGGTCAGGTGAGGAAATAGCTAAACTTTTTAACTGAGAATGAAAGGTATTGCAGTTATCTTTATTGCAGTTGTCTTAACGGTTAGTGGCATGTGTTGCGTACCCCTCTGGCACTCAAAGGGTTTAATGACTTACAGCCGGGCTGGGCAGCTTGAGGTGCTCCAGCTGTTGCAGGGATGATGGGAGTTGAAGTCCACAACAGCTGGAGGGCCTCAGGTGCCTTCGCATGATTTAGGGACAAAAGAAATGAGGAATAGTTCTGGGGAAAACCAACTGCACTATGGATGATAGCTAAAAAATCCCATTGATTTTGATTGGGAATTTTTGCCTCCTTCAGTGCAGTTGGTTTCTTTGAAAATCCATGAGAACCAGTGATGTGCGCCCTCTATCTACAGTGTGCTGCTAAGTGCTGCTAACCCAATTTATCTCAGTGGTTACATAAACCAGATGTGTGCTTTACTGTGGTTGCCTAAAACAACCACTGAACTAATTCACTATCACAATCATAGTTTTTTTACATTTTTGTCTTCCTGGTTATATTTGATACCTCTTGGGTTTAAATTTTAACTATTTAAGGACAACAGGGTTGTGTAACCCTTTACAAAGCAATGTGTTTCCCAACCCTATGGTATTTAATACCCTTTGAATGCCACAGATGTATCCAACATATTGCAAATCAATGCAATGGATACCTCTCTGGCACAAACAAGCCAAAGGATGTGAGAGGCTCTGAGCACAAACAGAAGCATGTTGCCTGTTCTACGGCTACTCACTGCACAAGAGAATCACATCTTAGCTCTCTAGTGCCATTACAGAGGAGAAATTACCACATACATATTAGACTAGTCCCGTCCATAAGGGCGGTCCAGTTCAAAAATGATGTGTAAGTCCCCAGCTAACCCCAGACATATGTTTTGGCCTTGTTTGCGCTTTGTTAGTGAGGTGCAGCTGGTTTTCCTAGGCACTGAGAGCAAGGGGTCCACGTCTGGATTACCCTTTTAGGTGCCTAAGGAACCCAGCTGCACCACACTGACAAGGCCCAACAAGGCCGAAACGTTAGGGGTTAGCTGGTGTTCCTGAGACGAGGGGACTTGCACATAATTTCGGAACTTGACCACCCTTTTGGGCAGGACTAGTCTAATACATATATGGAAATTTCTCCTCTGTAATGAGAGCTAAAACTTGATACTTCTGAGCAGCGGCTAGTCGTAGAACAGGCCATTGTGCTGTTTGTTCGTCCTCAGAAGCCTCTCACATTTTGTATGTGTACTTTGAAAACTCTTAGGGAGTCTCCCTAAGCGTGAAGGGTAATCCAGACGTGGACCCCATGCTCTCAGTGCCTAGGGAATCCAGCTGCACCTCACTGACGAGGCCCAACAAGGCCAAAATGTACATCTGGGGTTAGCTGGTGTTCCTTTGCAGAGGGGACTTGCCCGTCATTTTGGAACTGGACTGCCCTTTTGGGCAGGAATAGTTTAATGTGTATGTGGAAATTTCTTCTCTGTAATGGCACTAGAGAGCTAAAACATGATGCTTCTGAGGGGTGAGCTAGCCGTAGAACAGGCCACTGTGCTGTTAGTCAGAAGTTCTATGCCTGTAAACTATATTGATGAAATGGAAGCACCCCTGCCAGGTTAATAAGGCCTTACCACTACACAAAATAACAAACATAAATAGAGGTGCCCCAGATTTGACAAGATCTGGTGTGTGTGGCTTGACAGCCCCTCTTACAAAACCCTCTAGTGACCTATAAGCACATTCGCTATAAGATGACTCACCATCTTTTTATCCAGTTGACTCTGGATGACATCTTTCCACTCCCTTCCGTTATTTGCCCTCTTCCTGTTTTCTTCATTTCATTTACTTTCCCTTTTTTTGCTGTGCTTGTTGAAAATAGCAAAATCTTTCTTAAAAAAGTTCTTACAGCTAAAACTTTTATTGACATTAAAATTACATTTTCTATCATGGTCACTAAGTGGCATTAGTCACTTATTATTATTATTGCCAAATGGACACTAGGGGGTGCTATACCTTACAATGTTTTAAAAACTGAGCTGTAATAACTTGTAAATCAAAAATCTCCCAGCAATGGAAGTACCCTTGTTTTATAGCCTGTAGGAAAAGCTAAACAATGTCCAGCCCCCCCCCCACACACACACACAGAATAAAAGATTACTGCTCTTTTTTTACACTTTGAGTGCCAGAAGGATATGCAATGCAATGCACTGCATACCCCTCTGGCACTCAAAGGGTTAATCCTTTGAGGACCAGAGGGATGTGCAATGCATTACAAAGTAATGCACTGCACATTCTTCTAATCCTCAAAGAGTTAAACCGCTGTACACTAACGATTTTCCTAAATTGCACAATAGTGCATACCTACATATTATATCATGGGTGGAGAAGAATAGAACAACATTTGGAGCAGGCAGATTTTATTATGAGTCAATGAAGAGGTGCATGCACCTAGAAGTATATAAAATACCACTCAAATGTAATACATCTGAAAAGTATTCAACTCTAAATGATATATACAAACGTCAGTATGAAAGTCCTCACTCAAAATGAGCTGAAGAAGGTATATTCAGGGTTACGTTTTTACAAACATCAACTCTTAAAAGGACAGTAATGTCCTATAAAAAATGTTTAGAGTTTTGTAGAGATTAAAAAAATAAGTTAAATGCCACAAATTCTCTGTCTCAAACCGCTAGGGCTTGAGAGATATCCTCTGTTGACCCATTAAGGAGCGGCATGTGCATGCGTGGCCGGCACTTAACGACCACAGCGCATTTTTTTTTTTTTTTTTATTGACCCAATTCAGGGCTGGAGCCCTGAATTCCATGACATGCTAGGACTGTCACTGGCCCTTAACTGCTAGACAGCAGTGACGGTCCTGGCAACAGCACTGGACGTTAAGGGGTTAAAGTTCCTCTCTCCCTCCTCTTCTCCTGATGTCAGCTATAAACAGACAGCAGGAGTTCCTGGTCCTGGGACCAACAAGCGGCTCTTCAGCAAAGCCGCAATAGCACGATTTAAAAAGAAATACTTCTTTTGGAACGGTCTACAAAGTGCGCCTGGTTTGAACGCAATTTTTTAGACCACTCCAAAGAAGTAATTCTTTTTAAATCAGTCTATAGCGGCTCTGCTGAAGAGCCTCCTCTTGTCGGCCAACACGGAGAAGAGGAACTTTAGCGGAGGATATCTCTCAAGCCATAGCGGTTTGAGAGATAGGATTTGTGACATTTAGCTTATTTTTTATCTCTACAAAACTCTAAACATTTTTTATCGGACATTACTGTCCCTTTAACTCATTGTATGCTGTGTTTCTCAGCACCGGTGTTAGATTATGGTGCTGCTCTTTTCCTATAAAGACTTTCATAAAAATGTGAATGTTGAGTTCCAATTGTAAATTTATGGAAAAAGTTCAGTATAATATCCTTGTTTTTGTCTTTCTGATTGTGGCACCTAAGGGTCTGTTTCCACAGGTGACAGAAACAAAGCCTTACCAATGCAGAGTTTCTTGCAAGAATATATAACCTATTGATGTCTATGGTCCTGTTCACACATGCTCCTAACACAACACTTGGAAACAACAGGTCACAAGCTGTTGCTGCCTTCTGCTGCTTTACTGTGTTCATTGCAAATACATACAAGTAGCAGCATGGCTGATCTGCACGTGGTCTGTGGGACTGATATACAGATTTTTCACACAGTGTGATGGAATGGATGCCCAACTCAAGCTCCAGTGACTGGTCAATCCATGTGGGAGTTGGCCAATAATATATGACTAATGCCAATGTGCCGTTTTCCTTTATACTCCTGCCATGCACCCTCTACCATGCAAAAAGACCACTGGAGGAAAGCAGGAAATTGAAAGCGAGTAGAACTCATGAGTAGCCAAGACAGCACTTCATCACAACTCTGTTTTAGTCCCCCCCGTGAATAAGCCCTTACAATAACTATATATTTACATATTCATACCCTTTGTTACATCTTTGTCAAATGACTTCCAAAAATTAGATGTGCCCTGAGAATTCCAGGGTATATTTTCAGAGTTCCCTCTGCCAGAAAAGACTGAGAAGCACTTTCTTAGATAGAACACTGAGTGCATCTTCTTCCTAAGACTGTGCTTCTCAATAGAATACTGAGTGCGTCTTCTTCCTAAGACCGTGGTTCTCAATAGAACACTAAGTGCTACTTCTTCCTAAGACCGTGGTTCTCAATAGAATACTGAGTGCGTCTTCTTCCTAAGAAGTCCTACTAAGTTTTCCAAATGCTTGCCATCTCGATTTTATTCAATGCTCAGTCTCCATCACAATGTTTCCATCTGCTGACATTTCCTGTCCAAGGTAAACATACGTGTCATATATATATATATATATATATATATATATATATATATATATATATATATATATATATATATATATATATGGCTTAAAATTTGAAGTCCTTTGCTACTAGCCAGATCTGAAAAGTTAGTCGCCACTGCAAGCCATAACATACCCAACAGGGCTGAATTTCTACTCGCCAGGGCTAAATTTTCACTTGCCATTGGCTAGTGGCGAGTGGAAATTTTGAGCCCTGTATATATAATGTATAGATATATAGATAGATGTGTGTGTGTGCTATAAATTATATAAATTTTGGGGGAATGGATTATCTAACTCTTAACATAGCTCAAAAACTTTCTCCTACTTCAAAACTCCATTTGCCTTCAAGATGGAAGTGATGTGAGACATTTCTGCTTACAATGGGTAGTGCTGCCAAATCAAGATCACCATGAGTTACATGTGAGCAAAAACAATATAATCCCATAATATAAAGGCTCACTGACTGCTAAACCTGCATGACGTCCATAAAAAGGAGTAATGAAGATTAACCAAAGAGAACAGTTTGAAAGGAACAATTAACTAAAGGCCAAGATAAACCATGGTTGTAAACTAATTATTAACCCCAGAAAGTAATGCACTGGAGATATCCACAGAAACAAAGGTGTTAAAGGGATAGTAATACTTTATTATTACTATCCCCCATATTGTAGATATTTGTAAAATAATTTAATAGCCCCCAGGTTCATCCATCCATAAAGGTTTGAGAGATAACCGAAGGCAAAGTTCCCCCTTCCCTCAGAATTGTGCTGACTGCAGGGGAAGTCTGTTGTACAACAGGCTTGCGGCTCTTGAGCCGAGATCGCGTTAGTAAGAAAGAATTATTTCACTGAAACGGTCTTCTACATGTGCTTGGTTTGTGCTTGGTTTGCAAGCACATGTAGAAGACCGTTTCAGTGAAATAATTCTTTGTCACTAACGCGACTGCGTCTCTACTGCAGAGTCGCATGATGAATGTCAGACCGGATGTCCCTGCAGTCAGCACAACGCTGACTTCAGGGAAGGGGGAGGGACTTTGCCTTTGGTTATCTCTCAAACCATAAAGGTTTGAGAGATGAACCTGGGGGCTATTAAATTATTTTGCAAATATATACAATATGGGGGATAGTAATAATAAAATAATACTGTCCCTTTAAAGGACTGGACTTTTATTTCTTTTTACCAGCTTAGTTATCCAGTTAATTCTTATTTGTTTTTTATTGTCTTATCTTTTTAAAGGACCGCTAACACTTAAAGATGAACCTGGTTTGTATATACGTAATTACCAGGTACACCATGGCATCTGTAAACATACTGTTATTTGTTTTCTTATATAGGCTCTCTGATGACTCCCCTTGCTACTTTTTCCAGGGGCTCCCATTACCTTAGCTATCTTGTATTAGAAATGACGATGTTTTATTGTCTGTAAATGGGCTGAGGTAATGTACCAGGATTTCTGAATAAAAGAGCAGTGGGTATTAATCTCACATTAAAAAGACAAGTTTAGGATTAGATTTTAGAACTCTAACATAAAATAACTAAATTGGCTGGAACTACAACATATTTAAAATTATTTAACCCAGTTTAATTTTAGATGTTAATTATACCTTTAAAAATGCACTGCAGTCACCAGTTTTTTACTGTCTAATTTACATTAGCCTTCGCAACAGTGTAATTAGACAGACTCTGTGACATCAGTCGCCTGTCTGGGAAAAGGACACCAAGCAGACACACAGGTTTTGGAAGATGTTAATAAGATGCAACAAAACAGAAATGCACTGAGAGTGAGTTACCATTTACTGTGAAAAGAGTTAAAGGGATAGTAATACTTTATTATTAATATCCCCCATATTGTACATATTTGTAAAATAATTTAATAGCCCCCAGGTTCATCTTTCAAACCTTTATGGTTTGAGAGATAACCGAAGGCAAAGTTCCGCCCTCCCTCCCCCTTCCCTGAAGTCAGCGTTGCAGTGACTGCAGGGATATCCGGTCTGACATTCATCATGCGGCTCTGCAGCAGAGCAGCGATCATGTTAGTGACAAAGAATTATTTCACTGAAACGGTCTTCTACATGTGCTTGCAAACCAAGCATATGTAGAAGATCATTTCAGTGAAATAATTCTTTTTCACTAACGGGATCTCGGCTCAGCTGCAGAGCCGCAAGCCTGTCGTACGACAGACTTCCCTGCAGTCAGTAGAATGCTGACTCCAGGGAAGGAGGAGGGAGGGGGGAACTTTGCCTTCAGTTATCTCTCAAAACAAAAGGTTTGAGAGATGAACCTGGGGCTGTTAAATTATTTTACAAATATGTACAATATGGGGGATAGTAATAAAAGTACTACTATCCCTTTAAGCTGGGGACTTACCATCAGAAAATGAGCCTAGGGGAAAAAATAGTCTAGGTTCTTTCCGCAGCAGAGACAAAACCTAAGTATCTCTATATGAATGTAAAGTATCCTTTGGCACTCTACCTTGTAAAAATATTGCCCTACAGTAGAGGGATACTAATTTTATTAAAACTTACACACACACTTACTTTACTACAGTCACAATGATTTTCAATCAGTCCTAGATGTCATGTTGATGGAAAAGGACACAACTCTTAATGGCTGGACTCCTGGACATCACAAACTACCCGTGGGGATCTTTTTCTCTCAAACTGAAGTACGCAAAATGCAGGACCCCACAGGCAATGTCAGCACTGCAGTAGGTGGAGTCTGTGGTCCATGAGTCCTGCCAGCAAATGTCATGTCTATCTCCATAATTTATGCATGGCTATTAGGGTTTTTTTTTGGGGGGAGGGGGTGCTATAAGGAAGATTCATTCAAAAGCCCCATTTAAATAGGATGTTTTTATTTGTTCCATCTTCTGCAGTTGGTGTGGCCCACAATTGTTCCATTTTATACATTCATACCATTTGGCTGGTCGGGGATGATGGGAGGTAAAGTCCCTAACAGATGGAGGTCTTATAATCGACTACCTCCGGTCTACAAGTAGTATAATTGCCCTGCAGTTTTGAATGAATTCCTATCACTTTAACAACTTTAGGACCAGAGGAATGTGAAACACACTGCTAAGCAATGCATTACACACAACTGGTTCTCAAGCAATTAACCCTTTGAGTGCCAGAGGGGTAGCGCTGGCTCTGGAATGAGTTTAGAACCAAATTAAAAAAGCATTCAGTGAATAGTGGGTGGCGACTGGATGTTTAGACTTGGAGTTTAATGTCTAGACATATCTGAAAGAGTGTGTGTGTGTGTGAGAGTGTGTGTGTGTGTGTGTGTGTGAGAGTGTATGTGAGAGAGTGTGTGAGAGTGTATGTGAGAGAGTGTGTGAGAGTTTGTGTGAGAGTGTGTGTGAGTGTGTGAGAGAGTGTGTGTGTGAGAGAGAGTGTGTGTGTGAGAGAGTGTGTGTGTGTGTGTGTGAGAGAGTGTGTGTGTGTGTGTGTGTGTGAGAGTGTGTGTGTGTGTCTGCTCCATAGGCAGATCAGTAGGAGGGAGGGTTCTCCTTTGGACTCTTCATTTTCTGCTGTGTAAGGAAGAAGACACTAGAATGCACCCCGGGATGTAAAAAATACAGAGGAAAAGTGTGTCCGTCAGCCTGCTGAACACCAGCACAGGCACACTCCTATACCATAGAGTGAACACGTCACTTTTGTTTGTTTTATAGAGAATATCTGCCTATATGCTACACTCGATGTTTTGACTGGAAAACAAATAGTTTTGAGAAAATAA
This sequence comes from Rhinophrynus dorsalis, assembly GCA_037306005.1. NCBI lineage: Eukaryota > Metazoa > Chordata > Amphibia > Anura > Rhinophrynidae > Rhinophrynus > Rhinophrynus dorsalis. The sequence continues at coordinate 414,809,787 of CM074723.1, forward strand.
CCTTTGTGTGGCACTTTATGCTAATGACCTGTGCAGTATGCCAATTACTTCAGTTTGAGTACTAACTTATCACTTACTGTGTTATTAGGAATGACACCAATGTTTGGGAATTCAGGGCACATTGTGTTATAATACTGACTCAGTACAAACTAATTAGCATAAAGTGCCAAACGCTGCCACCGGCAAATGAATGATCATTTCTCATAATTGTTTATATTACAAACAAATGGCTAGCACTATACTTAGGCAATTTTAATTGTCTTTTAAATTAACTACACTTAATATAGGGTGACAGGTCCACTTTTAACCCTTTGAGTGCCAGAGGGGTATGCAATGCATTGCGTACCCCTCTGGCACTCAAAGGGTTAAGATATATTTCCATATTGGAACTTTAAAGGGGAACTTTCACCTCCGCATTATCATTGTTGTATGCCTTCCTTTGTGTCCCCTCTGTCCATTGCGGTGTTTCTTTTTCCCTACAAATCTGTTTAAATGAAGAAAAAAGATACTTGAATTGTGTACCTGATGACGTTAGCAGCCGCACAGCCGCGCACCGTATGGCTCCCACAGCCTCAGCTCCTTTCACTTGCCCCAGCATCCTCCGATGACGGAGGCGTTCTGTTAGTAAGCTGGAGAGAGATCTCATTGGCTAGATATTGATCTCTGCCAATGAGATCTCTCTCCAGCTTACTAACAGAACGCCTCCGTCATCGGAGGATGCTGGGGCAAGTGAAAGGAGCTGAGGCTGTGGGAGTGTCTTCTGCACCATACGGTGCGCGGCTGTGCAGCTGTGCGGCTGCTAACGTCATCAGGTACATAATTCAAGTATCTTTTTTCTTCATTTAAACAGATTTGTAGGCAAAAAGAAACACCGCAATGGACAGAGGGGACACAAAGGAAGGCATACAACAATGATAATGCGGAGGTGAAAGTTCCTCTTTAACATATATATCATTTAACATTACCACAAACCCAAACCCTCTGAATGACAGAAGGACATGCGATGAATTGTGAAGCTTTGGACACCCACTGGTTAATCCAAGAGCTTAGACATTATTATTAGTGTTCCTTTACCCAAGTAGATACTTGGCTCTTGGGGTCTATGTGATTATCACTGCTCTATATAAGCTCAGGGACCCAGCCCGTGTGTTTAGAATTCCCCTACTTGGGTACAGGTGATCTGACAGGGCCTCAGTTATTACATGAATCCATCTATGCACAAGCAGTCACCTGACAGGGGTACCTGAGAATAGGGTTAGGAACCACTGATCTAGGTCACTTGTAGTTTTAAAGTGATGACTTGTACTCTTTGGTGTGAAATTCAATATGGTTTGTAGCCACTGCGGTGGATTAAAAGGATAGTAAAGTTTCATTTAAAAAATGCAGCTCTGATTAATCTTCATGATATCTGGGCCATGGAAAGTGTTATTTCAATACTGTCAGAGTTGCAGTTCAAGAGTAATTGAATGATAAAATATCCCCCTCCTGTCCCTTTTACTGATGTAACACTGCTCACCTCAGAGCAACAAGACTGTCCGGATGGAAGCAGAGAGGGGCAATCTTCAGTGAGCATAAGGAAATACCTGTCAAGGGGGGCTTACAGTATGAAATTGTCCCTTGCTGTGATCTGTCTAGTCAAGAGACCAGATTCCTCATCTGAGAGGATGTGGCTTACAGTATGTAAAAGGGGCGAGAGTGGGATACTTTATCATTCAATTACTCTTGAACTACAACTCTGACAGTATTGAAATAACACTCTCCGTGGCCCAAATACTATGAAGATTAATCGGAGCTGCATTTTTGTGAAACACTACTGTCCCTTTAAGATACAATCTATGGCAGCTCTTCTTTACCATCAGTTTTCTTCAGTACAGTGTATGTATGAGTCACAATCCACAATAAGAGAAGTTAAACGGTTGAGAAAGCTGTACCTGATTGCTGGTTTCATTGATGGCTTCCAAGAGTTTTTCCACTGCTGCTTGGAGTCGGGTGCCAATATTAAGTAACTGGGCTTCCTCCTCTGGATTAATAACAACTCCTCCCATTTCTCCACCTATGAGTTGCAGGGGTAGGTCCAGTTCCTCTGTTGTTCCAGGCCAGATAGTAACATCCTTCGTCCCAACAGGGTCCTCCATAAGGAAGGGAGCGACTATAAGGGAATATTACCACTTGGTTAATACCGTATGTGCACAGAATAGTCTGGAACACTTGTGACAGAACTGACGCTCAAGGGTAACTGAAATAAAAAAAAAAAAAAATGCAATGCTAGAGCAAACCAACTGTGCCACAGGGAAGAAATAAAAATTGCCCTTGATTTATTAGACAGGACATTTAACCTTCTGAATGTTAGAGATGTCTCCAACACATTGCTCTGAAATGTTTTGAGAAATCTCTAGCATTAAAGGGGTTAAAAATATCAGTCAAATCAAGGGGAATGGGGATATTTTTGTATTATTGGTCCCCTATGGTACAATTGGTTTGCTCCAGGATTGCACCTCTTTTGCTTATTAAACCTTCGAATGCCAGTGGGGTATGCAACCCATGGCTTTCAATGTGTTGTGTGTTGCACAACCCTCTTGCACTCAAAGGGTTAAAGTGTACCTTAAGTGTGAAGTTCACCATACGATCTGTGTGTTGGTACTGAAGCGGAAATAGCTGGAATAAGAGGAGTGTGCAGCAGATATATAGTCCATGGATTTGGGTGCACTGGTGTCTTTCAGTGATCAATCAGTGTAAAGACAACACCTGCACTCTCTATTACTTGGATATAACACTTGGACATAGAGGAGTCTGGTAGAGGACACCTGCCCTCCAGCAGAACCTAGCAGTGTAAAAAATGGGAATGCGGTGTTATCTTTACACTAAAAAGAAACTAACACACACAGAATGAAAAGATCATAACTGTCAAGTGAATGCCTGAAATAGGAATGTATCAGGTGGTGTTCTCTCTGTTTCAGGTACAATTAGCATGTATGCCACCTATCGGGTCATCTTCACTGAAGTCTTATAATAACATAAGGTCATAACATGGCGGATTTGTTATGTGCCACACGTATGAAATACATTTAACACATGTGATAACACCAATCATGATACAAGACCCTGAATAATTTGCGTACTACAAGACTATGTCCGAAGTAACATATTTTTGAATTAGCTATAAACAATAATCACAACCAGCCTTTCCCATGAATATATTGACAGCAATGATGTGGACTATTGAGGGATAATTTTATCTTATGTGAACATGTAATAAAGCAAATCCAAGATGTACGTACAGTTCTCTGCCAAAGTTAAAGCAGAACTGTCACCAAACATAACAACCGCCCCCCCCAATCAAATGAAATATAGCAAATGCCGTCAGTTTCACCTACTAAAGAATTTCACTTGTAGGTGAAACCATAGCCCACATCTTCAGCAGAGATGAGGGAGAGGCAGCAGCGATATGAAGGAGCAAGCTGGACAACGAATACACAGTAAAACGCAACATCCTGCTAAGGTGGGCATATAATGCCACAGGGAGACCACTGGTGCCGCAGGCAAGCTGCATAATGGATTTTTGTAAGTGGCTTTTCTACAAAACAGAGCAAAGTTTAAAAATGACATGACTTTTTATAGTTTTTTTGCTTCCATTTTCATTTGGGAGCAAGAAGTACAAAGGTGAAAATTCCCCTTTAAACCAATATATACAACTGCAACTGACCAAAAATAAACTATTCCAAAGAGACTTCGGTCTAATTTTGGCACCTGTGCAAGGAAAATATTTCTTACATTTTACTGATCTGCTCTAGAATTATAGCTATATCATTTTTTTTGTTACTTTTTCCACGTCCAAGATCCTGGCTACACTGATACATCAACTTGTGTTGGATATCCACGTTCCTGTGTTCTGGAAAAACCAGGGCTGATTCTTCTGTAAGTACATGCAGCAACAGCATCACCACATCTGTTAAAGGCTCTGGATTAATGAAAAGCAATGCAACAGAAACTTCTCTACAATCCATGAAGTTCACAACTGGAATTGTAACATGGGAAAACGGGTTATGGCAGCATTGCTGCTGCATTCCAATCATTTGTGTAAACTTATCCTAACTCTGAGATGGGATTACACTGCTGATTAGGAATTGCATCACTGATTTTATCTCACTGATTCCTATTGAATTCTATGGTGACATTTGTAAGAAAACCAGCGGTATAGTTATCACTTGCAATGTAATCAAGACCTCTGTCCTGCAAGGTTATCTACTGGGGGTGAGTTACACTGTACTATGGACATCAAGGGCCTATGTTCAAAAAGGACAAATAAACATTCCCACTGATCTATAACATGATATAGAGGTCTTCAACACATTGAGAAGCAACCCACTGTACACACCTCTAGCATTCAAGAGGTTAAACGCCACATATAAATCAATGTGAATGTTTATTTGAACCAAATTGTTGCAGCTGAGTTGCCTCACAGTTCTTTCAAATATAAAACACACTGGGGTTATGCACTAAGGTGTGATAAAGAGGTTATAATGCGTAGATCCAGTGATATCACTTCTCCAATTCCTGTGTTATTCCATGGAATAGAATGCACTATTTGTCCAACATTGGAGATCATAGTGCATAGGCTCTACAGAATAACATAGTAACTGGAGAAGTGATATCACTGGAGAAGTCATCTCCACTTTATCACACCTTCACCACTGGACGCCCAGTAATGTGACAGCCCAGAGGCAAAATGTCCTGGACTGTTTTCACTTTCTTTTTATGTGACTGTCATTCAGACTCTAGAATTCTACTCACTAGACTAGAGAGAGAGAGAGAGAATTGTAATAATAAAACCTGGGCTTACCAAGGAAAAGTCCGCCCATTCTGATGATTATCAACATTCATTAGCATATATCAGTGATTCTCAGCTTAGGTCCTAGGGACATAGTAAAATTTCAGGATTTAATGATATCTCTATTTATGCATCAGTAGATCAATCCCAATGGACAATCCACTGATATAGCCCCCCGATGTACTGAAATGTGATGAGGACTTGCTCTTTTACAAAATGACTTATGTCTGTTTCCTTGTACCTCTGCTTGTGAACAGAACTAGGTGTCAGTAAAACTGCATATTGAAAGCATTCTATAGGAAGCAAGGACACAGAGAGAGTAGGCTGTCCCTGCAGTTTTACTGACCCCTAGTGGAAGTTTTATTTACTGTGCTCCCTCTTGTTTTTTAAGAGGAAATTTGACACCTTAGATACTAGAGCCATATCCAACACATTCTAAAGCACTCAGTGTGGTAACCCTTTGAGTGCCAGGTGGGGGGTATGCAAAGCATTACTTTTCAATGTGTTGCATAGCCCTCTGGCACTCAAAGGGTTAAATAGAGGTTTCATAAAGGGGAAATAATAAAATAATGGTTTACTTTTTACTGCCCTTTTAAGTAAAAATAGGTTAACACTGTGAATAAAGTTCTCTCGCTAAAGAAGGCTTAATTGTTTACCGCTTTGTTCACATTTGTAATAACTGTCATACACATCTACATGACATATTTTTTTTTTGCTTGTTCAAATGGGTGACTACTGTTGTGGACTACAGTGGCTACTGTGCAAATTGTTTACATGGCCGAAGGCAATATTCAATCACTGGGGTTCTAGCTAATTATATATGTGAACATGGGCTGCACATATGACAGGCAACCCCCACTCCCATTGACAGGTTAATAAGGGAAAGCAGTTAATACAGTCAGAGTGGACAACATGACTGCACATTTCATTTTGCCATTGTGAAATAGCCTTTATGCCCTTAAAGACAAGAAGGGTGTGCAACACATTGCTACACCCTCTGTTCCTTAAAGAATTAAGATTCTCCACGGTTTTTTTTTTTTTTTTTTAGTAGATCATTTTTTCCATTCCACAAGGGAAAAAGATATTATATCAACGTGATTAATTAAGGGGAAGGATCACTTGAAAACAAGTAATTAAAACGCCTTACCCCCTCAACCCCACCACTGCAAAGAGAAAAAAAAAGAAAAAGAAAAGAAAGCAAAAAGTCCTCAGGTTGCCGTCTAGTTTGCCTCGTAATAAGCATATTGCTTGAGAAGGAGGAGCTCAGGTTAATTCACTAATAAATGCAAAGTAAATGTACTAAAACAGTACAGGTATCAACAACAGGATGGTGGTTGGGGCATTTCAACAATTGCATCCGTGATGCAAAGGGGTGGAGTAACATGTGCTCTTCATCCTAATGCAGCGTGCCCAGTGGCTGCCCTGGACCATCTAGGAATAGTAAATACTGTTGAATACTGAACTATTGCCTCACAGCACCTTATCACATATATCCAGTGGTTTAGATAACTCAGGGCATTCTGCTAAAAAAAGAAGGGTAACAATTCTAAACCAACTGAACTGCACAACAGGGAATACATTAAAAAATGCCAAATTTGCCACTACTTAAAATTAAGCTATTAGCTCTGTTACCCTTTGGGGGTATCCAATGCATTGTTTTGCAATGCACTGGGCAGCACCTGGCACTCAAAGGGTTAAATACTAGAAATATTTGAGATGTTCTTAGATTTAAATGGAACAATTACATCCTTGAATGCTGCGCACACACATCCAGTGCACTGTGAGAGACCCTAATATGGAGAACCCCCAAACCCCCCATGGTCCTAGTGGTTTGCTCTAGAAATGCCTACTTTTGCTTTCTGCAGGAGGCCCATAACTACAGCTGATTGTTTCCTCTAAAACAATGATGGGCAATCCGTTGTTGGTCAACAACTCCATTAACATCAGTTAACCCAGAGTGTTAGGGACATATTAAACACACTGTAACTGTATCCAACGCATTTAGGGTTTTAACAAAGGTCCCTACAATGTTCAGTAGAAAATTGGAGTAGTTCTGGAGTGAACCATCTACACCACAGGGAAGCAATAAACAATACCAACATTTCTTCTGAGTTACATCCCATGCACTCAAGGGTTTAAAGGTTTTATTTATTCCAAATATGACTTTTCATTTGTCCCTTGTTGTTTGCCCGAGAATTACACATTTTGTTTTGAGCACAAGGCCCAAAGAAAAGCAGCAGTACCAGTACAGGGGCTTTACTGGGCAGGTGAGAGCCTTTTACTGAAAGACTAGCAAGAAGTCACAAATATCTTCCCCCAAAAAAACATTTCAAATGGAGAAGAAAATATGTCTTTTTTTGTATCAAATCAATTAAAAGCATGGGAGGAGAAACATCAACATAGAACATAAAACTGTTAGGAGAAAGTGCAGAAGAAGCAACAAGGTTTTCACTACAAGTGGTTAAAATAAATATTTCTATTTGGATTGGTTACAGAAGTGCAGATTAATAGGAATTACTTATACATGTTGCTACTTGCTGAAAACTGAGGGCATGTTGGTTCTTGCAGGAAAAGATTCAAGTAACATTCCTACCTCTAAGACTTGTAACTCATTTACATGAAACCCACGGATTGTCCCAGTGATGTGCAAATATATAGATGCTATTTAAAGCCATCAAGCAAATTAACCCTTTATAGACCAGACAGTTGGGCAACTAATTTCTATGCAATATGTTGCACACCCCTCTGGTCATTAAAGGGTTAATAACACTCCATATTAAGGTGGGACATAGGGTGGAATGCAAGAAACGTGCTCAATCTCTAGTTACAGTGTATTTTTGATGGCAAAATGATTAGCACCAAAATGTTACTGAATTGCGCATGGTTTTTTCTGAATTAGCGAACGTTTGATAATTTTTTCAGCGAGTGCATTTCAAAAAGTGGGCGTGGCTAAAAGTCTTCTCGTTTTTGGAGAGGATTAGCAATTGCGCCTAATTCAGCAATGCATTTAGTGCACATTTTCATACGTCTGGATAACTTTGTCGTTAATTTAGGAGTGTGTGCTATTCAGTATCAAGTCGTTAACCCTTTGAGTGCCTTGCAATGCATTGCGTACCCCTCTGGCACTCAAAGGGTTAATAGGTTTCTTGCATTAAAACGTGAGTAATCGCAAATAGCACATACATTTATGGCTTTTATAAAATAGTGAATGCTCCACTTTCTTGCATTCTGCCTATATCAAGCAGACGGTGAGGCAGATGTGCTACAAGTTAAAGGGATAGTAATGTTTCATAATAAAAGCAGCTCTAATTAATCATCATATTATTTAGACCTTGGAAAGTGTTATTTCAATTCTGTCAGAGTTCTAGGTCAAGAGTAATTCAATGACAAAGTATCCCCCTCCCGCCCCTTTTACTGATGTAACACTGTTCAGGCAGATCAGAAGGGAGGTGCCCAGGTAGACTGCAGAGCGGGAAAATAAAAGATAAGGGAAAAACCTGAAAAACTTGTCAAGGGGGGCAGGGCTTTCATTGTTCTCACAGAAAGAATATTGTCCCCTGCTGTTATCTGTCTGGTCTTACAACCAGATTCCACATCTGAGAAGAGATGGCTTACACTAGGTAAAAGGGGCGGGAGGGGGAACATTATCATTCAATTACTCTTGAACCACAACTCTGACCGTATTGAAATAACACTCTCTATGGTTCAAATACTATGAACATTAATCGGAGCTGCTGTTTTTGTGAACCATTACTCTCTTTAAGAGTAATCCTGTGGCAAACCTATGGCACTATAGGGAACAAATACATTTCCCACTGATCTAAACAGGTTTTTAACTCCTAGCTGTTATAGTGGTCTCCAAAGCATTGCACAGCATTGGAATACTAGTAAGTACTAAGCTAGCATTAAAGGGGAATTATGCTTTAGGAATAAGTGGTTCTTCTTAATTTGCCTAACACATCCACTTATCTAAGCAGGTGTCCTACATACAATATTCAGGCTTATCTCTCTCTCTTTATAATCTATATCCTATATAATAATTTGCTAGGATGTATGTCAGAAGCAGTCATGCACTGCAGAGCCTGCCCAAATGCACAGAATACTGGGAGGTGTAGGAATGCTGGGAGCACAGAATGCTGGGAGTTCGGTGCTGGGTGCATTCTGTGCTTTCGGGCAGTCTCTACCATGCATGACTGCATCAGCAGCAGGACGCAGAGCAGGACCGGCCTCTAAATTCTTTGAGTGCCAGAAGGGTAAACATAGCAATGCGTTGTGTGCCCCACTGGCACTCAAAGGGTTAAGTGCATAACACGCATGGACAGAGAGAGCAATGCCTCCTAGAAAATTGCACGTGCACAGTGGTTGAGAGGAAAGCAGTGGAGGGGAAAGCAGCAGTAGAGCGGCACACTCGGGTGATCCCCTCAATACTGCCGCTGTCCCCCTCCCCTGCCTCCATGCAGAGGAACAGAAGAGCCTGTGGAGGGGAAAGCACGCTTCGGGGATCACCACAATACCGCCGCTGTCCCCCTCCCCCGCCGACATGTGGAGGAACAGAAGCGCTTCTGCATGACCTAGACCACATTGAATGACGGGCATGCATATAGTTTCCTGTATATAGTGATCTCTATTGATTTCTCCCTCTAGGTCACACCTCCCTACAGCAAAAAGTGGCTTTTTTTTAACAGCAGAGGGCCAGAGCAATTTTGGCTTTTTTAGTATGTGTTTGTTCAACCACATTTCCACTTTAATTCCTTTAGTACAGGCACACAAATTATATACAGTTTTTTTTAAAGGATAAGTAGGGCTTTTTTCTGATGCCATATTTATGGGTATAACCCATCGCATGGTAGAGGCATCTGAAAAAAGAAAACCATTTTTAAAGGTTTTCCTGTGATGTTTTGTGCCCAGTTTGTGAATTTTCAACAGGGATTGGAGGAAAGGTATGAACGGTCATTCATAACTACCAAATTTCCCTTTCTTGGGGGGTGCGAGGTGCTGTCCCTCTGTGGCAAAAATTCCCATGTCCCTCTTTCCCACTTTTTTGGAGATCAGATTTTGTGGTGTGTGTATATAAGTGTTGCACGTTGCTCCACAGTAATAAAACTCGCAAGAATATTTGTTTAAATATAAAGAAAAATGTTAATTAGTATGTGCAAATAAAATGTTTTGATCTCGCTCTAAATAATTTAATCAGTTATACAAAAGGGTGGCAATAGGTCATTAAGTGACCTACCCCTAGTCCTGCCCCTAGAATCACTAATTTAAATAAAAATGCCCCCATCTTTGGCTTTATTTAATTGCTAAAGCTGTGTTTTCTGCTTCTCCAAAGGCAATATATAGAATACATTGGTTTTGTCATTGGCTCAACCAGCACATACAGTCGTGTGAAAAAGAAAGTACACCCTCTTTGAATTCTATGGTTTTACATATCAGAACATAATAACAATCTGTTCCTTAGCAGGTCTAAAAATTAGGTAAATACAATCTCAGAAGAACAATTGACATATTACACTCTGTCATGATTTATTTAACAAAAATAAAGCCAAAATGGAGAAGCCATGTGTGAAAAACTAAGTACACCTTATGATTCAATAGCTTGTATAACCACCTTTAGCAGCAATAACTTGAAGTAATTGTTTTCTGTATGATTTTATCATTCTCTCACATCATTGTGGAGGACTTTTGGCCCACTCTTCTTTACAACGTTGCTTCAGTTCATTGAGGTTTGCGGGGATTTGTTTATGCACAGCTCTCTTAAAGTACCACCACAGCATTTCAATCAGGTTGAGATCTGGGCCATTGCAACACCTTGATTCTTTTCTTTTTCAGCCATTCTGTTGTAGATTTGCTAGTGTACGTGGGATCATTGTCCTGTTGCATTACCCAATTTCGGCCAAGCTTTAGATGTCGGACAGATGGCCTCACATTTGACTCTAGAATACTTTGGTATACAGAGTAGTTCATGGTCGACTCAATGACTGCAAGGTTCCCATGTCCCATGGCTGAAAAATAAACTCAAATCATCACCACTCCACCATCGTGCTTGACAGCTAATATGAGCAGTTTGTGAGGTTGTGTTTGGTTTTCGCCAAACGTAGAGCTGTACAGATGGCCAAACATCTCCACTTTGGACTCTTCTGTCCAAAGGACATTGTTCCAGAAGTCTTGTGGTTTGTTCAGATGCAATTTGCAAACCGAAGCCGTGCTGCCATGTGCTTTTTAGATAGAAGAGGGTTTCTCCTGGCAACCCTTTCAAACAAACCAGACTTGTTCAATCTTTTTCTAATTGTACTGTCATTAACATTTAACATGCTAACTGAGGCCTGTAGAGTCTGAGATGGAACTCTTGGGTTTTTTGCAATTTCTCTGAACATTGCACGGTCTGACCTTGGGGTGAATTTGCTGGGACGTCCACTCCTGTGAAGACTGGCAACTGTCTTGAATGTTTTCCACTTTTGAATAATCTTTCTCACTGTAGAATGATGTACTTTGAATTGTTTGGAAATAGCCTTATAACCCTTCCCAGATTGATGGGCAGCAACAATTGCTTCTCTAAGATCATTGCTGATGTCTTTCCTCCTTGGCATTGTGTTAACACACACCTGAATACTCCTGACCAGCAAACTTCTAAGACTTCGGCTTTTATAGAGGTGGTCACACTTGCCGATGATCAATTAATCAAGGGCATTTGATTATCAGCATCTGTCTGCTACTTAGCATCTTAATTTGTATGGAAACAGTAAGGGTGTACTTAGTTTTTCACACATGGCATCTCCATTTTGGCTTTATTTTTGTTAAATAAATCCTGACACGGTGTAATACGTCATGTGTTGTTCATCTGAGGTTGTATTTACCTAATTTTTAGACCTGCTAAGGAAGAGATGATTGTTATTATGTCCTAATATGTAAAACCATGGAATTCAAAGAGGGTGTACTTTCTTTTTCACACGGCTGTATGATTGCTGTAGCAGTGATCACATGTCCCAGCTCAAAGGGGAAAGGTTAAAACTGAATGCTTTGGTCCTGGGGCAGCCAGTTTCTGCCTCCCCGGCATGATAACAGCACTCCCTGAGGCTCATTGAGATCATTTAACACATGATGTGCCCAGACTGTCAATGGTCCTTAAAGGGATAGTAATGTTTCACAATAAAAGCAGTTCCAATTAATCTTCATAGTATTTGGGCCATGGAGAGTGTTATTTCAATACTGTCAGAGTTGTAGTACAAAAGTAATTGAATGATAAAGTTTCCACCTCCCACCCCTTTTACTGATTTAACACTGCTCACCTCAGAGCAACAAGGTGGATAAGCAGAGAGGGTAGGGGAAAACCTGAAAAACATGTCAAGGGGGGCAGGGTTTTCATTGTTCTTACAATAAGAAGACTGTCCCTTGCTCTGAGCTGTCTGGTCTCAAGACCAGATTCCACATCTGAGGGGCGGTGGCTTACACTAGGTAAATGAGGCAGGAGAGGGAAACTTCATTCAAAATCATTCAATTACTCTTGAACTATAACTCTGACAGTACTGAAATAACACTCTCTACGGCTCAAATGCTATGAAGATAATTGGAGCTGATGTTTTTGTGAAACATTACTATCCCTTTAAAGGAACAAAACCTGCGACAATCCTGGCACTTCTTTGAACTTTAAGGGGTTAAATAGGCTTGAATAGACTGCAAGGCCTTTTCCTCACAAGAAACAGAACTGTCACAGTTCCTTGCAACAATTGCTGTCCATGTTTTCTTCACTCACACATCTCCTGTGTTCTACTGCAAACGGGAAAGCAGGAAGGGTGTGTCTCATGGCTGGCCCACATGAGCACTAGCCAATATTACTGGTTGGTGACCACCTGGGTAAGACATTCATTGGAGATTGAGATGAGCATTGCAACCTCCAACACAGCTTGTCTTTATGGTCTTTAGGCAGCTTCATAGGCCACTATGTAGACCTTGCTTACTGCAGCATTACTGCTTTCCTCAGGAATGCAGTAAAATTGCACTACGCAGGACTTTGGTGCGATCCGACAAAGTGATAGGTGCCTGTGCGATAGAGCCCATAGTCCAGCATGTTACCTTTCACCGCAAGTAACAGATCCAAAGCAGCTTCGCTACCTAGATGTCACCTGTGTAAAAGGGGCCTTAGGGACATGAGATGTTATAAGATTTAAAACAGTTAGCAGTGGACTACAAGAAGATGAAAAACAACTAAACATAGTAAAGAAATGTAAGTGACTGCTATTTAATGGACATCTACTTAGTTATTTCCTTCTGTTAAACAAATGAAGAGCCATTTATTCCTATTGCACAGGACCACTTTTGGACTAAATTATTAGGCTAAAGGTGTATGTAACCATTATGGCTGTCAACGAACTAGACATACAGTGAGGCTGGTATCCAAAGGAAAAGTGGTGCAATTTCCAAGAAAACCATGTGTACCACAGGGGACAAAACATTCCCAATATTCATACTGATTAAGTGGAGCTTTTAACTCATTAAAGGCTATGAATGCAATTAATTGGAGACTCCACTAACATTCATGGGGTTAAAAAGAATGAAGGGGAATTTCTATATATTTCCTATGGTGCAGTTGGTTTGGTCCACTAGTGCATCATCCTCATTGTGTGCCACTGTAGTCTTGTCCCAATCTCAATTAGTACACAAATTTGTCCTGTGGAACCCCAATAGTTACCTCACCACACTACCACAATGTGCAAGCTTTCTAACCATTACAGTAGCAGTCAACATCCTTTTTGACTTCTCATATTATATGGCAGAATACGATATGTGAAATCGAACTGCCTACAGTTCTTTTCCATCCTCATCTATTTTAGTCTTACCTGTTAAATCCTTTTCTCTAAGTCCATACAGGTTACTGGTAACTTTGGGGTAGGCGATCTGCCCCTTTAAGTAGGCAGGAACAATTCTAGAAATGACTGCAGGGGGTGAAGCCTACCTTCCCTCCTTGGCTGCAGCTAGTCAACCGGCTCCAGAAAGATTTGAGACACTAATTATGACTAGATAGTGGAAGGAAAGAAGACTCCTGTGATCGTGGCCCCCACGGTCTGCCACAGGAGAGCCAAGCACGGTCTCTTGACAGGGTGTGAGACCAGTAACCTGTATGGACTAAGAGAAAAGGATAATTGAAAAGACCTGTGAGTGCTCGATTTACATTTATATTTTTGATTTCATCTCCGTGACACCCAGGCAAAAGTTCTGGATCGTGAGTTGCTGGTTTTCACTCAAAAGTTAATACAGGTCAAACCTTTTTTAAAATTTAAATGCAATGTTCTATTGTGATTACCAAGTGGTGCTGTTCCTATCACTTACTATGGGTAGGCAGTCTATGATTCCAGGTGGGATTATGCACTAAGAAGTGATAAAGAGGAGATAACTTATCCAGTGATATCACTTCTCCTGTTCCTACATTATTCTATGGAGCCAATACACTAAGATTTATCAAGTGAGAGAGAGTTAATGCTTTGGCTCCATAGACTAATGTAGGAACTGGAGAAGTGATATCATTGGAGAAGTAAACTCCTCTTTATCAAACCTTAGTGAATTAACCCCCCAGCTCTCCCACATATTGCATTTTAGGCTCTATAACATATTTACTACTCCATTAACCCCTTAAGGATCATTGTGAAGAAATAGATTGCAGAACACTCTGATCCACAATGGAGTTAAGCAGTATCCTTCATAAATTGTATGTGCTGTGACTATTCACTGACAATCAGACACACTGACACATTTTCAGTGGCATATTTAAAAACCAATTAGTCTTTGAATATGTTACTATTTAATTTGTATACAAATATAATGCAGCTCTTAATATGCAGAGTGTCGGTCCTCTCTCTGGTGAGACATCAAGCTGCGTTGATGCAGAATCGCTGAAGTTATAATGAGGAAGAACTTTGACCTAATTATTTATAAACAATACCAACAAAAGATGATGATGTCACTAGGCAGAAATAAAGGGACACCAATTTAAAATAGAATTCACTCTAATACAGGGGAAGCTAACACTGGTCCGGAAGAGCTACCAGCAGTGCATGTCTTCACAATATTCCTGAATGAGCAGACAGACAGACCAATGAACCCTTTGAATGCCAGAGGAATAACACAATGCATTGCTATGCAATGCGTTTAGTACCCCTCTGTCACTCAAAGAATTATTGTGACTGTCACTAATTAGTCCATCTGAGCTCCATCTGGGATATCCTGAAATCATGCACTGTTGGTAGTTCTTGTAGGCCAAGGTTGGCTACCCGTCTAATATGCCCGAACATATGGTAATGTTCACTGACTTGAGTGTAAAAGTTTCCACACCTTGATAAAATTTTAAGTAAAACTAATTCTTTTTTTTTCTTTTCATAAAAAGAAGTTAGACTTTCCCCAATGAGTAAAACAAGGGTACTGCCACTTCTGAGTGATGCTTCATTCAAAAGCTCTCAGCTGCATTTTTCTTCTCTGTTTGGGGAACTATTGATCCGCAATACAACAAAATGCAGTTTGAATGTGCCAACAGAGCTATGGGAATTGAGTTTCCATCTCTCTCTCTTGGTTTGCCTTGCAAATCATGGTGATATGCAGGGCTTGGTGACATCAGCACCAAACTCCATGTTCATGTGCGATATCTCTGCTCTCTACAGAAGCCCATTGAGGAGAGGAACACAAACTTGCTTCCACTTGTGTCACTAACCAAGTGAGGAGCTGATGTCGCTCAGTCTAACAGATCGCCATGATCTGCAAGGCAAACCAAGTGAGAAGTTTGAAGTTTTTTTTTTAAATCTTTTTTTGCAGCCAGGTGGTGCTATTGCTATTACTTCCTATGAACTGCTGAATGTTGCAGACACAAGCTTCCACAGATAGTAGTAGCAACAGCACCACCTGGCAGCAAAACATATTTAACTCAAGCTACCAAAAATTGCAATTTGCTCTGTAATAACTTTTTAAAGAAGCATTTCTCAGCACTGACAGGAACCTTGGGGAAAAACCTCAATAACGTATAGATTTTCATAGTTTGTGTTAACTGCTCTTTTAAAAAATAGTATACAAGTCTCTCCTCTGCAGTGTATTACAGTCCTCTCTAATATCCAAGGGTTTAATCCTTTGAATGCCAGAGGGGTACACAATGCATTGTGCACCCCTCTGGCACTCAAAGGGTTAAAGAGTTTTTCAGCAAATAATTGAAATTACACATGATGCATGATTTCCAGTTTCCCACTAAACCACAGCACAGGGTGGTTTAAAAAGCAATTTATAATTATCCTACACTTCATATAGCAATCTCTATTCTGATGTAAATATTCAGAACACAAACCCAAGATTAAACCCTGATTTACATATAGATTATCATCATGTTAATGTCCCACAATATATTCACCAGAGGCGGTAAAACTGCATTATACAGATTATACAGACACAGCGGTATTACACACAACCAATATTGACCAACCTAAGGAGCTCATTACAAGCCAACTGCAACATTCACAGGACAAGTATTAGAAGGTCAAAACCAAGAACTAAAGGGCACTAAAGGAAAGGGGCGCAATTCTGGAGCACACCAACCAGCTTCAGGGGATAAGTAGCAATTCCCCAAATTTGTATTCATTTAAATGGGGCTTTTTACCCCCTGAATGCTCTAGCATTCTATGGGTTAAACACATTTAAATCAACGAGAATTGTTATTTGTCCCCTATGGTGCATTAGTATATCGGAGAACTGGACACCATGGATGCTAGAATATTAGAATATTAAAGACTAGTTGAAGAGCCCGTTACACAGGCCATAGTGCCACTGCCAGCCGGTCGTGGTGCAGTCATGCTCGGTAGAGGCTGCCCGTGCCGCGGCTGATACAGAGCGGGACACTCCTTTGGAGCTCCCCGCTCTGTATCAGCCTCATCACCGGCAGTCTCTACTGCGCATGACTGCATTGTTACAAACTTTCGAGTGAATTATTAGATAGGATGCCTCTTGCACCCAAGTGGTTACATATTTTTAGAATGTTGTTTGCCCTTATATGGACGTGTCATCTAGATATGATTTCATCTTTTTAGTCTGTAAGAGAGATTCTAAATGATTGCTTATTCCAGATAACAAGAGGCCATGTATAACTGAAACCAGTTGGACTATACCATATCTGTATGGGTTGAATCAAGAATCATGACATCCTGCCAAGAAGCACCCCTTACTTTCAACTCCCACTAACCTTACTAAGCCCACAAAATCCTAATGGCCCTATGAAATTTGTCTTTGTTCAACAGTCTTGGATGTCATGTCCATGAAGGCAGACACGATAGTTGCTGGCAGGACTACAGGACACAGACTCTGCCCACCACACATAAGAAGCTTAATCCTTTAACCCTTTGAGTGCAAAGCCATGCATTTGGCACCCATCTGGCACTCAAAGGGTCAAAGAAATAGCAATGTCACAATATAAATTAATCTGAGATTAGTCTTTATATTGTTTAATAATTCCCTATACCTTCCAATCATAATTTTATTGTAAAATGTCCCCTTCGTCACTCTTCTTCCCCTTAGATTTCAAAGCCAGTCAACTGACCAGACAGAATGCAACGAGGGACAGTCTTGTCTCTGTCTGTACAAGGAAAACCCTGCTCCCCTTGACACAAGATTGTCTCCAGTTGCGATCCATCCAGATCGCCTTTCAGAGCTGAAGGGAAGAAGAGTGACGTGTGAAAAGGGTCGGGAGGGGGGAAACGTTACAATAAAATTACGATAAAACTATATAGATATGGGCAATTTGGACAGTACAGAGCATTATTAAAAATTCAAAAGCATAACTGAAGATTAATTTATACTGTGACAGTGTTTTGTTATGGATCAGAAGGGCATGCCACAGGTTACTACGAAAAGTCGGGTGTACGCATACTCATGAATTATGACGTTTCTGCATAAAAACAGACTGCACAGGATCAAAGCCAAAACATTAATTCTTTCAATAGTTACACTTTTTTTTTTTTTTGCAATAAACAAAAGGGATTAATCCGCTACAAATTATACACCCTTGTTCAATTTTCTGGATGAGTTAGTTATAATGGAAGAGGTGCACACTCTTTTTCTGGGATTTCCACCCCCCCCTTCCCATATCAAATGGATTTGGACCAAATTTACAGTTCCTGTGGGTACGGACTGAAACAACCAAATGTCATCATTATTTCTCATTGCATTCAAAATCAAAAGCATTCGATAAACAAGATTTAACGTAAGAGTTGACACAGATTATAAATATAACTGAGCTACAGTTCTGCCATAATGCTACGCACTTGTACCAGTTTTATATTAATCTTACCTTGTGCAGGAACCTCCACAACACGATCTGCATCTGGAATGTCAGATTCAGGGCTCCAAACCAGGCCTTGGGAAGCAGTTGGATATCTTCCATATTTGTCTAGCAATCCAAGAACATGCCGCCCTATGGTCTCCTCTACTGCACCAGTTGTCTTCACTATTTCAAGCAGAATCTTCACTAGATGTTTATTTGCTCTTATCAAGGTGTTCCTATACCAGGAATGGGGGGAGAGAAAGAAAGACGTTGACAAGGAAATTCAACACATCACATTTTAAAGGAACAATAAGCTTTTATTAGGGGTGAGACATTGCAGGGATTTTCCTGCCAAGTAATTAAAGTATACTCCCACAGCTAGGAAATGCTCATGTCAAATGATGCTTTTTTTTATTAAATATTAAACTGCTAGCAACAGTGCTTCCTGGCACCGAGACAGTTTTTGTATTGTACTAATAATAAAGCTTATTTGATCCTAGACAATCTACTATGATTTCTGCCCAAATTATATGTCACTAAACTGAAGCCTTGTTAGTATACCCCCTGGATGCTAAATACATATCCAAAGAATGCTGAACAATGAACTGGACGCATTTCTAGCATCCAAAGTGCTAAAAGATTAACTATACTAAAATAAAGGCCTCTCAATTTGTTTAACAGAGACACTAACCTTGATCCTAGGAATCCTTTCAACTGCAGTCAGATAGATCTTGTTTTACTTTGCTGATTTCTATCTGCCTTTCACTATTCACTGAGCTCCATTTCAGATTAAGAGTCTGCAAGCTCCTGTCAGAGTAGACTATCTGATAATGCTCGTCTTCTCAGAAATCACTGCTGGCTAGCTTTGGTTATTTGATGATCTATCATGTTTTAGGGTGACCACATTTCCCCTCTGACATTCAGGGACACTGTGTGGGCAGGGTCAAATGACATCACATGCCCCTGTGCAGATGTCACTGGATGTAAGACCAAAAACTGTGCTTTCTCAGAAGCATCATGGAGTTCTAAGCACTAGAAGGATATACACACTGTGATTCTCAATAACTTCTGGCAAAATTCTCCAGAAAGGGAAAGCAATAGGAAATGTCTTTTTAAAGTGACAGACTGATGAGGCACATGCGCAAATGTAGGAGCAGAGCATTTTTCAGGTGCAAAGGGCCGTTTCTAGGTGACACGCGAGTCTGCACCTGCTTTGTGAATATTAATAAAGTAGTTTGCATAACAAAATAGCTGTTTTACACCATGACAGTCAAGTAGTGGGAGGTATAGGTGAGGTAGGGTGTGTTTGATTTTTCCTGTAACCACGTGAAGTCTACGTTCTATTTGGGAGTCATAGAACAAGGTGCTCCATGAGCAAAAGTGCATAGTCTGCTTCTGAGGCCATGTGCCCCAATACATACATCACGTGCACTTGTGCATTTGTATAAGTGCACAGACAGAAATGCTCTCATTTCATGCCACAATATAGGTACGTTGTATGCACAATGTCTTTGCTCCCTATGTCTTCTGTACTGGCAATACCTTCTCCTCAAAACCCACCCATCCCTCTAATCTCATTCTGCCCCTACAGATTTCCTTAATTAGTTTGTTTTTAATTAGTGGATGTCTAAAAGAAAAACGAGACAGAGAGCAGAGGAACCAGGTTAAAGCGGAACTACCACCCAATAATCACATTGCACGACATAATTGCACGTCTGGCGACTAGTTGCTCTGTAGCGCTAGTCACCAGAATTACCTGATTAAAGAGAAATCACTATTCTTCCAAGACTGACAGCAAGATGGAGCACGGACATCTTGCCATAGTGACGTCCGCGCCCCTGCTCTGTCAGTCCCTTTTGGAGCCGGCAGGCTCCTAGCAACTCCTCCTAGACCGGCTGGGACTGACAGTGCAGGCAAGTGGACGTCATTATGGCAAGATGTCCGCAATCCATCCTGCTGTCAGTCTTGAAAGAATAGAGATTTTTCTTTAATCATGTAATTCTGGTGACTAGCGCTACAGAGCAACTAGTCGCCAGACGTGCAATTATGTGGTGCAATTTTATTATTGGGTGGTAGTTCCGCTTTAATTTAGAGGCTCAGGAGAAATTGACACAATGGTGAAAAAGCATTAAAGAGCTAAATGAAGTTAACCCTTTGAGTGCCAGAGAGGTATGCAATGCATTGCGTACCCCTCTGGAACTCAAAAGGTTAAAGGTTTTATATTGCAATTTTGCCTCTTTTGTTCAGAGATTGTGAGTACTGGCTTTGTTGCTTCATTCCGGGACTGTTTAATGTCCCAGTAGAGGGTGACCCCAGACGAGGGACAGTCCCGGGTATTCTGGGACATGTGGTCACCCTATCATGTTTACCTGTCTTATGTATGCCTGGTAGGGAAAAATGGCTGAAAAAATGGAGTGCATGCGGACACAAATACATAGTGTACAGTATGTGTATGTATGTGTCCACCACACAGAGACTTCTTTTGCCAATCACTAACTGATGAGTAAGCGAGGGTCATCTACAACTCACTGAAGAGTAACAGAATGGCTAAATTGTAAGGAAATCCTCAGAATCCCTTATTACATTATGCTATTTGTTGATTGCTAAATAAATCCCCACTGTAGTCCGCCTTTAGTTCACTCCTCCTCACATTAGTCAACTGGTTTGAAAAGTCTGAATGAGATAAACATACCTGGGAACTTCCAGTTGAGGGCTACCCAGAGGGGAGTCCTCTGTTCAGCAGGGGGTGACAAAAATGATGCTAATCGCGTCAAAAAGGGTCTGGGCTTGCCGCGAGTGGGGGGGGGGACGACTTAACACTTTGAGTACCAGAGTGGTACGGAATGCATTGCAAAGCAATGCATTCCCTACCACTCTGGCTCTCAGAGGGTTAAAGGTATCACACAGAAGGCTGGGGAAGGAGGAACAGCGGGAGAAAAAGCAGATGTGGCAGAGTTTCAATAGAAACTCCCCACATCCGGAGGAATCAGCCTCTGCCCCGGAGACCCTGTAGAGCTCCTCCAGAACCGGAGTCTCCGGGGCAAATCCGGAGAGTTCCCAAGTTCCCAGGTATGGAGATAAAGCATAGAGGAAATGCCCAACCATGGTTTTCTGGAACACTAAGGACAGCCAATCAGTACCCTAGGGGCCTTATACACAAAACAGGAAGGGGTTCTGGAGCACACAGACTGAACCATAGGAAACAAACTGATTGATTTAAATGGGGGTTTTAACACCTTGAATGCTAAAGAAGTCTCCAACACATTGCCCTGAAATTTGGGATTTGTTATTTTGTCTTTATGGTGCAGTTGGTTTGAGCCAGAACTAATGTACGTTTGTCTATGTGCTTGTGACCATTAGGTTTGCTGCTCACCTTCACACACACACACAGATTTTGGAAAATCGGAATTCAATTAACCATTTGAGTGTCAGAGGGGTATGCAATGCATTGCAAGGAAATGCTTTGCATACCCCTTTGGCACTCAAAGGGTTACGCACAGTTCTTTTGAACCATGTGGTCTTCATGTATAAAGTGGAGCAATTGTGGGGCAAACCAACATCACCCTAGGGTACTAATTCAAAATGCAATTCAGTTAAATGGAACCTTTAACCCACTGAATGCCAGATAGTTCTCTATAGCATTCTAGGGGTTAAACACACACATATAAATCAAAGGGAATCTGGAGAATATTTGTGCCCCCCCCAATTGGTTTATTCAAGAATTGCAATGTCCACATCACAAAGTGTCACTGACCAGCTACAGAATACAACAGAGTTTCAATGAAAATAAATACATTATATATATTATATGTATACACATACAGACACACACATATATACAACACAAATACAATACATACACAACAGGCTGTTGTGTGAAGGACACATACTGACGTAAGCTGTTCTACAAAATAAAGTAACTGCCACTTATTCCTATAGGCAGAGTTCATTTTAACAATTTTAAACAAACACTGGCATCCAATTTGGAGCATTATTCATGAAGCTAGAACATCAATATCTGGAAATCTCTTTAGCATTCAAGGGGATAAAAGAATCTTTTAAATCAATGTACATATTAATTTGTCCCTATTGCTCATATGGTGCTTGGTCTAGACATCCCCTCACACACACTGCAGTGCTTATTATTATTATTATTATTATTATTCTTTATTTATATAGCGCCAACTAATTCCGCAGTGCTGTACAATTGGGGAATAGACATACAGAGGTATTAAATAGTACAATCAGATGTGTAGAACAGGAGGATCAGAGGGCCCTGCTCGTTAGAGCTTACAGTCTATAGCAACACTGCACTGCACCCTAATATAGCATGGACATACCAAGCAATGCAAAATCTCTATCTGTAACATCTAAAGAGAAAGGAAGAATGTGTTGTGTGAAAAGTACTCAGCCACGTGTACAGAAGAAATATGGGCTGCTGACTGATGTAACATTTACTCATTTACGCACAAGCAAAGCCTCCTAGCTCACAAGCTGCTGCCAGAAAGAAGATTAATCTGTATGAATAAGGAGGTTCAGAAACGCTCAATGGAAATCTAAATGACTACAGTTCCATTCAACCTGGTCTGAAGCTATTGTCCATTATAAGGGAATATGTTTATCTGAAATGGATGGTAATTATACCACAGACCGGGATGTTTACAACATAATGAACAGGAGTGCAAGGAACATATGCATAAAGAAAAAATATCAGTTCTGGGGCAAACCAATGACACCATAGAGGTCTCTTCCAGTAGAATAACGTATTACTCTTTACTAATTCTGGGATCATGGAACCTGGGGGGGGGTGTACTAAGGTGTGAAAAGGGTGATACAAAAGAGATGACTTCCCCATTGTGATTAGCTCTCTAATTCCTAGGTTATTCTATGGTGTCAATGAACTAACATTTCTCCAGCTTTAGATATCTTAGTGCATAGACTCCATAGAATAACACAGGAACTGGAGACTTTATCACAATGCAGAAGACATCTCCACTTTATCACACCTTAGTGCATCTCCCCACTGAGGAGCAATAGTGAGGTAAATGGGACTTTTAACCACTTGAATGCTAGAGAGGTATCCAATAAAGTGATTCTCACAATCAAAGGGGATTTTTTTATTTTAATTTTTCCCCTACAACACAGCTAGTTTAAACAAGAATGCTTGTATATATGGGCCCAAGCACTAAAACAGAACATGAATGCTAAAATACACATTGCTTCTGTATTAACCCTTTGAGTGCCTGGGGATTTCCACCACATTATCACGCCCTACACATCTGAATGGCCACTATGAATTAATTTTTGCATGGATTAGTGCCGCCATAAAGAGTCTTTAATTAGCACTGAATATCATGTGCACTGAGGTGGGAATGATTCTATGTTGCCAAACTGCAGGACCATAAACTTCTGCCAGCGGTGTTCTTCCTAAGACTCGTGTCTACCTCTACAGATAGGACATGAAACACTACTAATCCATACACCTGGGAACTTTGCTTTGTGCAATGGTGCCGCTGGGGGGATAAATTAAGTGATTTGCATCAAAAAAGGGTCGGAGCTTCATAAATTTGCGCAAAAAAAAAAAAATGGAGGAATAGGCTGGGGAAGGAAGAGATGTGGGCTGGGAGTGGGTAGAACACACTGGGAAAGAGCAACAGTGGGCAGAATTTCATGAGGAACTCCCCAGAATCAGCCTCTGTCATGGACACCTGGTAATTAGAAGCCAAAACTGGAGTCTCCGTAGCAAATACGGAGAGTTCCCAGCTATGCCAATCCATGCTGACCTGATTTATAGTGGCTATTTTGATTTTCTTCCCAGACAGGTTAGTTATTAATATGTGTTAGTGTATCTTTAAATGTTCTGATACTGCATGTTGTGCTTTACAGCAGTCTGGATGTAGTCATTTTCCTTTGTACTTGTTAGGAAGCGGACTGTGATAGACATAAGTGACAAGAGCAAAGCTAAATTGATTCCCACAGCCTCCTGAAAAACAGTACATGAAATCTCATACTAGTCCACATCTCAAAAACACTGCCAGGAACACTTGTACCCTGGGCACTAGTGACACAAGTGCTCCACAGTACCAAACAGTGTAATGCCAGGAGAAAACTTCACACTGCACTTGTACAGCAGAACAGATGTCACCAAACAAACATACTGTGTCAAATCACTCAAAGAAGCAATATTAAAGGGTTAGTAATGTCCCAAAAAGTTTTTTTGCATTTAGAAGAGCTTAAAAAGCTGAGCTAAATGCAAAAAATGTATCTCTCAAACTGCTATGGTTTGAGAGATACAGGCATTTAAAGTTCGATGTCTCCTACTGACAGCTGTAAAGCTGTCAGCAGGAGATCCGTTTCGGTCGACACGGAGGCTCTGCAGCAGAGCCGCAATCTCATTACTGACAACGAATCCCTTCATTGGAATGGTCTAAAATGTGTGCCTGGTTTGCAAGCACACGTTTTAGACCATTCCAATGAAGGGATTCGTTGTAAGTAACGAGATTGCGGCTCTGCTGCAGAGCCTCCGTGTTGACCAACACGGATCTCCTGCTGACAGCTTTACAGCTGTCAGTAGGAGAAATCAAACTTTAAATGCCTGTATCTCTCAAACCATAGCAGTTTGAGAGATACATGTTTTTGCATTTAGCTCAGCTTTTTAAGCTCTTCTAAATGCAAAAAAAAACTTTTTTTGGACATTACTAACCTTTTAATATTGCATCTGTTAACCCTTTGAGTACCAGGGGAGGGTGCAACTCATTGTTTCTCAATGCACTGCACATCCCATAATAATAGTGCTGAACCTCCTGTCACCATCATTCATCAGAGGGAGGGGAACTTCTGTCACCTGCTGGAGAAAATGGAGCTGGACTGTCATGCCTCTCCACCAGAGTGGTCTCAGTGGCCATACACCCCATTATCCTATTGCACCATGGCAAGCACCATCGCTCCAAATGCTGCTCTGGGGAAACCAACATACTGCTATTCTGGTATTTTACAAATAGCTCAAATGGATCATAGGGCTAAAGAGGGTACATCCATTATATTATGTATTTTTTTATATTATACTAGTGTAAAAGCCCTTGTGTACACAGGCCAAGGTCCGGTGAGGTAAAGAGGCCGGTCCCACTCTGCATACTGCCGCTGCCTCACTGGCAGCACATGCGCAGTAGAGACTGCCCGAACGCACAGCATGCTCCCAACAATCCTACACCTCCCAGCATTCTGTGCGTTCGAGCAGTCTCTACTGAGCAATACTGCATCAGACAAACATTCTGGCCTTTATATTATAGGATATATAGTGAGCATGTCTCCCACTACATTTTAATATAATAACAAGTTACTACTCATTTAATAATCATTGAAAAGGGGGTCAATTATATATATACATATATATATATATATATATATATATATATATATATATATATATATATATATATATATATATACACACACTAGTGTAAAAGCCCCAAGGTCCCGTTAATGTTAACCATTTGAGTGCCAGAGGGGTACGCTTGTGTACCCCTCTGGCACTCAAAGGGTTAAGCGTCCGCTACCTCACTGCTCCACGCGATGCAGTCTTGCGCAGTAAAGACTGCCCGAACGTGCGCAGTCTCTACTGCGTATGACGGCTTCTGACAAACATCGCTAACGTTTTATTATATAGGATATAGATATATATGCACATATGAACACTATATCCCCTCAGCTATGAGGGAGAACACATTTGTTTCCTCTAGGCAGCTGAAAACCATTGCATGCAACATCCTATATGCTTTCATATAAAAACGAGATATAGTTTAGCATCCCAGTAAGTTCCATCAGAGTATAGAACCTTAGATCTTCACTGTGCTACATTAGATAAGATCAACCTGTCATTTGACATTAGTATTTCCTAAATGGATAATTCTCCAATTCCTAAAGCAGGGTCAGATTATTCTTACCTCACAATCATAGCTCTTACATAAGAATAGTGATAATTTGTATTTTCTGGCAAGCAACAGTTAACACTATGGATACTAAAGAGCAATACATTGGATACTCCTTTGGTATGCAAAGGGTTAAAGTCTTGCATTACACACAATATAGTAGTTAAAGGAACCCTTTTGCCTAAAAACAACTTTGGTGATTTTGAAAGAGCTTTCAAAAGCACATATATTTTCTATTAGCCAATTTTTATCTAGATTTAGTTTTCACATTATTTAGACTTAAAAATTAGGATAGTTTTGCAATGCAGGTATTTATTTATTTAGTCCTACATATTTATTGACAGTTAACTCTTTCAGTGAGAGGGCAGGGGTGAAATGCGTTGCCGAGCAGAATCAGTGAATGGGGGAATAAATTATGTGTTTAGATACAATGGGCTGGATTCTATTACAGGTGCTAAATGTTAACACCCGTTTTATCAAACATTTTCCTATTGAAGTCATTGGAGAAAACTGGAAATAAAGCAGAGATAGAATTAGCACCAAAGTGTCTGCACTGAATACCTTCATTTTCATAATATATAAATCTAAATGCAGCACAAACTCGTTTTCTAAATAAAATATTGTAAAATCAACAAATAGAGGAGTTTAAAATCAACAAACGTGTTTTTATATGACAAGGTCCCAACACAAACACTCTTTTTGAGGTTTCTATGAAGGTCATTCCATGTGAAGTTAATAAACATACCTTTCACACGTGGGCTCACTTGATGGGGCGTCTTTATTCTCATCCTTTCCTTCTTGATCGCCATCAAACCCCTCCCACAAACTGTCTCTGTTTTCTGCTTGAGTGACGTGTTCATTCTGCGTTATTTTTTGCAAAGGCAAATAGGAAAAAAGAGACAGGAATCCTGTCATACCGGAGTCAACATGAAAGTGTAGTATTGTTATGCACAATTGGAATCCCCAAGCTCCTGTTACACATAGTTTACAGAAACCTTCCCATTTCCCAACAGTAGCAACTCTGTAAAATATGCAGCTCTAATAATCCAAAAATATCCATATATTTATCTGACTGTTCAATTAACACAAGCTTGTTGGTACATTGCTGAAATTTCCTAGTTCAAACAAACAACTCCTGACAACGCTATGGTAACTATAGATTCCAATCTGTCAAATAAACACTGTAATCCCTCCTACTTGCACCGTAATCAAGAACAATGCACAATAACTTGATACCCACAGGGAAGAAAGTGTCCAGGCAATGAGCTACGAACACAGAGGCAGCAGCATGTTACACTGGACCTCCAGAGCTCAGACATGATCGTACCTGTGTCTGTGAACTATTATCCTGCAGATTACAGCTCTCTTTTTCTCTGGATTCCAAAAGTGTCTTTTTCATCAATTCAAGCTCTTCCAGCAACATTTTTTCTCTATCTGTGGCCTGATTTTCATTAATCACTGATGAATTCTAAAAAAAAAAAAAAAAAATATATATATATATATATATATATATATATATATATATATATATATATATATATATTGTGAGTCTAAACAATTCATAATTGGAAGATCAACCTGTTGGAGTGCCAGATGAGAGAGTGAAGCATTGCTCTGCAACGTGTTGCTCACCCCTCTGGCAAACAAAGCAGATAAACGGCAAATATACATTAGGACTGAGGTTGTTAATTGCTGGCCATCTAGATATTGGGGAGTACAACTCCCAACATCCCAAATCAGCCAATGGCTAGTTGTGGATGATGCAATTTGTAGTCCCTAACATATGAAAGTCCAACAACACTTGTCTTAAAACAAGGATATTCCAGAGGGCTGGGATACTTTTCATTCAAAAGTTATTACGACTTAGTATTTTTTTTATTACATATATTTAACTGAAATTTGGTATCGTGGTCATCATGGGGAGATAAAGAGGAGATAATGTCTCCTGAGATCACTTCTCCAATTCCTTTGTTATTTTATGGAGCCAATACACAAAGAGCCCTCAAGTGGGATATATTTGTGCATTGGCTCCATAGAATAACATAGGAATTGGAGATGTGATCTTATCTCACTGGAGACTCTGGGGGAGATAAAAGGTGATAAAGTGGAGATGACTTCTCCAGTTTATCACTTCTCCAATTCCTATGCTATTCTATACAGCCTATATACTAACATTTCTTTAACTTTGGAGATCTTCCTCTGGATCAACAAGGGTGTTATGGCATGAGCTAGACTTGATGGAAGCATGTCTGTTTTTCAGCCTCGTCAACTATGTTACTATGTGGTGAAAGCAACAATTCTAAATTTTGCTCTAAATTAGTTTAATCAAAAATCCGCCAAACTGGTCCTCAAAAGCTACCAACAGTGCATGTTTTCAGGATATTCCTGCTAGCGCACAGATGGAGTAATTAGTAGCTTAGTCACTTTAATTTATCTGTCTGTGCTAATTGTGGGACATCCAGAAAACATGCACTGTCGGTAGCTTTTGTGTATCAGGATTGTCTACTCCTAAACAAATTATAAACTGCACTTGTTCATAAAGTACAATGATATGATAATCATTCAAAAGAGTACATTTTTACATTTCCAGTTTTAGGGGTTTTTTTTGTTTGTTTGTTTTTTTTGTGTTAAGAACACACATCCATAATTGTGAGAACTATCCATCATATTCATAGCCTGTTTACCTAAAGAAAGTGTCAACTAACACTTTTTATTACCCCAAGAGGCACAACTAAAAGTTGGTATGAGCAGACCTAAACGATGGTGGCTTGTTCATTTACCAGTTTATCTATCACTGTAATGGCAAGTTTATATGCTAATTTAGTCTGTTAATATAGCTGTTTATATGCCAGTTAATTTAAGATTTTTTCTGTTGGCATGTTATAGGTTGAAAGTATAGTAGTGGTTGAATTGTTTTTACTGAATTCTACAGTATTAAAAGGGAACTCTCACCTCTATAAAGGTTCTGCTCATTGTGATATTCCTTTTGAGGTAATCTGTAATCAGTCTTTTTTTAAAAAATAAAATGCAGGATATCCCAGGATTTAACATGTTAAACTTGAGTTGGTGACGTCAGTTCAGGACAGGCTGTGGTACAGCTCTGTCCCGCAGGCTGTCAATCTTCACCTCTTCCCCTCCGCAGTAGTGACTCATTCTCACCTTCTCTGATGATGGAGGATTTTTTCATGTGAGCTGGAGCGCTCTCTTGCCAGTGACAGCACTTCAGCTCACATGGAGGAAGCCTCCGTCAGAGTAGGAGGTGAGAACGAGGCATTACTTGGGGACGGGAAGAGGTGAAGGTTGACAGGCTGTCTTAAACTGACGTCACCAGCTCATTTTTACATGTAAATTCTCGGGATATTCTGCATTAAATAAAAAATGAAAAAAAGACATTACAGTTTACCTCAAAAGGAACATTACGATGAGGAAACTTTTATAGATGTGAGAGTTCCCCTTTAAAATTATGACTGATGTCAGGCATACACAAATACTGAGTAGTTTAAATACATTCATTTTAGACAAGAGCCCCTTTCTTCAGTGAAGATCCTGACATAGTTACTCAACCAGTAGGTCCTTAGTTGTCATGGCAGCCTGTCCAGCGTTCACATAGACAGCAACGTTCCATTCAATGTGAGCTGTATAAATGGATCTGAAGCACTGGCATACAGACTGCTTTCTTACAGTTCACATGAAGACAAATGTGAGAACTGCTATGACAATTAAGCCCCTGGCAGTCAACTGTCTGGGTCAGCTTCACATCTGTAAAACAGGTGGATGGAGAATTAACAAAACAGTTTCTTTAACACTGCTCAGGATTAAAGTGTGTGACTGACACTAGTCACATGCTGTAAATGAACAATAACACCTAAAAATGAGCTGGGGTTATATACAGTAACATACCCTGTACTTCATGGAACTTCTGTAAAAATTCAATATCTGTTTTCTGAGGCCTAAAATTTACTTTTACACATGCTCTAAAGAAGCAGACATTTCTGTTTTTTTTCTAGGGCTTCCAATGATTGTCCATCGTTATCTGTGAATGTGCAGATAAGGTAACAGACTTTCTGAGGACAAGGGCAGTGGGTACTAACCACAATCATTAACCGACGCTCTGTGGTATTAGTGAGTTGAGGTTCCAAGTAAAACCTAGGGCAATTTTGGTGCAAACGAAGTGCGCCACCGGCAAGAAATACATATTCCCAAAAATTCCCCACTTAAAGCAATAGAGAATTGTATTTGTTCCCTATAGTACAGTTGGTTTGCCTCAGAATTGTACCACTTTTCCTAGTACACCAGCTTCAGTAATGCTGTCAGCTACGACAAGACAAAGAACAAACACAACTCTATAAGGAAAGTATTTAAACCAACAACAGCTTACCTCTGCTAGTTGTGATCGGAGCACATGGAGCTCAGACAAGAGCTGCTCCTGGTCGTACATCTGCCTCTCCACCTGGGCATTGTGGGTAAGTCTCAAGGCTTCAATGGCCTGTTGGTTTTCTTGTTCCAATCTCACCAGCTCTTGCCTCATCTCTTCTAAATGCTGTTCGTACAGCGGTCTCAGTTTAGCATGTTCTGCACCCATTGCCACCATCTGGTTATAGTCCTAAAGATAAGAGATCCCCATTTTAACAAGAATATTCCCAGTTGCATCTTAACCATTTGATAACCACATGGGGTGTTTAACGCATTGCTGCACATTGAGTTGTACACTTCTCTGGCTCTCAAAGACATAAGTATTGTACTATAAGTCATTCTGACCTGTAAATATCATCATAATTGTAACTCAGATTTTGACTGCCTCTAAGAGCCACTTGGCCCATCCAGTCTGGGTGTTTTACAATGTAGATAAAATGTTCAATTTTCATAGTTATTAGAACAGACGTATGTCTATCTCAGGCATTTTAAATACCTTTACTGAATTATCCCCTACTACTTCTGCTGGGAGGCTGTTCTGTGAATCTCTCACCCTGTCTATAAATACAGATAAAGCTTGGTACTGTGTTAGCCGGAGAAAAAGCAGGAGACAGGTAGAGTAAAAATTATACCATTATTGGCTGATTGAGTGGCCCTAGGATGCCTTAGGGATGAAATTTTCCTTTCTGCATGTTATCAGGAAGAAGATGTCGCTGTCCAGTTGTGAAAGTTTCCTTAGGAGGTTCTTCAGCTTCATTTGTGTGTGATGCATTATGGTATCTTCCATTGTAATATGGGTAATGGGTGGTACCATGTTTGCCATAGAGAAAGCAGGAGACTGGTAAAGTAAAATCACACCTTTATTGTCTGAGTGGCTCTAGGATAGCATTATACAGCCACTCAGTTAGCCAGTAAAGGTGCCATGTTATTCTACCAGTCTCCTGTCTATACAGATGTACTTACCCACATTACTGCTATATCCTCCACACTCTAAATTTAGGCCATAGTCTCTTGTTCTAATATTTATCTTCTTCTGAAAAATGCTTCCCTTCTCAACTTTATTCAGTACTTTAATCTATTTAAAGTGTTAGTAATGTCTAAAAAAAAAAAGTTTTTTGCATTTAGAAGAGCTTAAAAAGCTGATCTAAATGTAAAAAAACGTATCTCTCAAACCGCTATGGTTTAAGAGATATGGGCGTTTAAAGTTTGATTTCTCCTACTGACAGCTGTAAAACTGTCAGCAGGAGATTCGTGTCGGTCGACACGGAGGCGCTTGAGAAGTGCCGAGATCTCGTTACTTACACAGAATCCCTTCATTGGAATGGTCTAAAACGTGTGCCTGAACACTCGACCGACACGGATCTCCTGCTGACAGCTTTACAGCTGTCAGTAGGAGAAATCAAACGTTAAACGCCCATATCTCTTAAACCATAGCGGTTTGAGAGATACGTTTTTTTGCATTTAGATCAGCTTTTTAAGCTCTTCTAAATGCAAAAAAAAATTTTTTTAGACATTAGTAACACTTTAAAAGTTAAAAGTCACATTTCAGTCAATAGGAATTTGGGATTTTTTTATTTCTACAGGTGGTTTGCTCCAGAATTACCTCTTTTTGTGCATAAGGCCCACTGAGTGACACAATGTTTAGGGTCATTAGATGTGTCCAGATCCTAGAATATTTCTACATCCCACTACATCCTCTTTAATCTTATAGTGATATTGTATTCTGGGGTGGAACAAATTCCACAAACCTGGGAGCCAGAGGTATTAAAGATTTATCTTAGGCTCCTAAATGTTGGGGATATTTTAATTACATTCAATACACCTGAAAAGGACCCATAAAATTCCAGTCTGGTTCCTACTTTTAATATCTGAGTCACAGTTGTTGCAATGAATGGAAAAAAGTAAAAACTGAGCTATACAATTATTCTGTAAAGTGAAGTGCATAGACAGATATAAAGTTACATGGGCTTTAACCCCCTGAATGCTACAGAGTTCTCAAAATATTGTGAGGCAATGCTTGGGTGATCTCTGTAGCACTGAAGAATGCAGAACCGCTCCTCTCTAGCTTAGTGAACATAGAATTACGATAGGATCTATATGGCTAACTGTGACAGGGATGTGTTTGCGGCTGTGGGATTTCCTCCACCATGTGCAAAAAAAAAAAAATAACTTGAGAACCACTGCTTTAAAGCTTTAGATGCTAGAGGGGTCTCCAAATGTGTTACACTAATCTCTATTATTTTTTTTTGTATTGTATTGTATTTATATAGCGCCAACCAATGTACTTGGCACTTTATAGTTTACATTTGAAATAGAAGAGGTACAATAAGTGCGGTGATTAAGTGCTTATAAAGACAATCATATGTGGAACAACAGGTGAGTAAACATGAGGATGAAAGGTTCCTGCCCTGTAGAGCTTACAATCTATTACCTGAATAATTATAAACTTCTGACTTGTTTTGGGATAAAAATAGTATTTGTGGATTAATTAGGGTGTTGTATTCAGAACAGAAGATGACCAATTCTGGAGCAAGTCAACTGAACCGTAGGGAAGAAATAAAAATCCCTACTGATTTAAATGGGAATTTTAAGCCCATGTATGCAAGAGAGATCTGAAACATATTACTTCTCGGTGGGAGACCTATCTAGAATTCAATGAGTTAAAAGCCCAATTGAAATCAATAAGCATACCTCCCAAGTGTCCCTCTTTAGGACCCAAGTACCTCTTTCCCACCCTGATGTCCCTCTGTTTAGGAGATCAGACTGTGTGGTGTGTATATAAGTGTATCACCCTGATGTCTCTGTGTTTAGGAGATCAGACTGTGTGGTGGGTATATAAATGCATCACATTGTTCCACAGCAATAAAACTCATATTAATGTTTGCTTAAACATCATTATTTTTGTTTATAAATAATTACGTGTAAATAAAATACCTATAAACCTAAAATAACCTAAAAATTCTCTGTAATGCCCCGTCCACCGATCACACACCCAACGACACCACTTAAAACAAAAGTGTCCCTCTTTGGCCAATTGAAATGTTGAGAGGTATGCAGTTGGGGTATGGGGAATCATTTGTCCTGTAAGATGTATTATGTTACAGAGGGGGGAAATTGATGGATGTAAATAAAAAATACAGCAGTCTGGCGTATAACAACAAACATGTGAGAAACATATGCAACTGGGAACTGCTCTGTCTGACACAATACAGGAGCCCACAGACATCAGGGTAGACGAGAAGCACTGGGAAAGATGCCGAGGAGGCAAATACAATTAACAAGTTGTTTAAAAGAAGGCAGAGAATGGTTATAATGGCAGAGCCCCATCAGCCACAGGAATAACTGTAAACTTTCTGGATTTGTCCGAGATGCCATTATTTACTAAAAATTACAGGATCTCAGCCAACAAAAGGTTCTAGTCACTCTGCCCATACCACAACCCCAATCAGCTCATTTCCAGTCCACATCTCAGCTAATCCCATCCTCTGACATCACACTGCCTCTTTTATACCGATCCACTTAAACTCCATCCCACACAAATTGTGTAATTTAGCCCCACCCATTCCAAGAATTTAACAAAAATAATTTTGTGTTCCTAATAACTAGTTATTTTGTAAATGATATTCAGTAATTGTTTCAGGACAAAAACTGGCTTTCTAGGTGTTGTTGGACTACAACTCCCATTATCTGGCTGGCTGAGATACATGAGGAATGTTTCCATCACTTAATTGGATCACCCTGCCTGCACTTCCTTCAGATCTGTCTGAAATCACTGCCATTTACACCTGTGCTAAAGACAAGCCATATAACAATAACGGAACATAACACTTAGTTCATGAGGATCAACAGGTTTTGCAACACATTGCTTTGCAATGAATTGAACACCTCACTGGCCATTAAGGGGTTAACCTCACATCACTATTCAGTCACACACTACAAACACAGTAAATTGTATACGGTTGGTGTGTGAGGGTAATTTGCCAGATTTGAAAGAAACAAACAGAGCAGAACCTCACGGATTCCTTATTGGGTATTTTCTTTATGTATATAAAGAGGGTGGGCAGAAAATGCTTATTTCTATATAATATTAACCCTTTGAGTGCCAGCGCTGGCACTCAAAGGATTAAAGGGATAGTAATGGCTTAAAATAATAACAAGTAGTATTGTAGATAAGGAAAAACAAAATCGATTGGAGCAAGTCCTATCCCTCAAACCTTTATATTTTGAGAGATAGAACGTTTTAAAGTTCCCCTCTCCCTGCTGTCAGCTGTAATGGACTTTTAAATAAAGATTTATAGAAATCGTTATGCACATTATGTTTCCTTTTGTTATTCCTTGTTAATAATAACTGTATATTTATGCATTGTACCTTTATTATGCCCTTGATAAAGTACATTAAATATGTTAGGGATCCCCCAAATGTTCTAGATTACGTGTTAGGGGTGCCCCAAATGAAAAAGTTTGAGAACCACTGAGACAGACGGTCACACATATCTAAAAATGTCACTAGTAAAGAAAAAATCCTGTTCTGGGTCGTCCGTTCAAAAGAAAAGTGGAGGGGTTGTGGGGCAAGGCAATTGCACTAAAGGGGAGAAGTACAAATTGCAAATATTCTCACTGATTTAAATGGGGATTTTAACCCCTTGAATGATTTGCAATGCTGTGAGATCTCTCTGGGTCATAATCCCAATTTAAATCGATGGGAACTTTTAGTGCTCCCCTATAGTGCAGTTGATTTGCTCCAGATGTCCTGTACTTTTCTTTTGAACATACAGCCCTTAACCCTTTGCGTGCCAGAGGGGTAACCAACGTGCGTACCCCTCTGGCACTCAAAGGGTTAATACTTAACACTGGGTGGACTAGTAACTTTACATCTCCCGATTAGTATTTTTTTTTCTTCTACTTTAAATTATGAGTTAGAATTTAACAATAATTGATAATTATGAGACACTAACACACAGTATAATCTGTAATCTGATTTAGCCCTCAGTGCCACCAAACGCATACTGGTACTCAAACAGCCAACTGTTTGTTTATATGAAAATGATCTCTTGAAAAAATACCACAATTTTACTTTATATTCAAGCTGAGATGGTCTAAATTCTTATTCCTAAACTAAATTGTCAGATTTTTGTGGGGGGAAAAAAAAAAAAAAAAAAAAAAAAAAAAAAAAGTAGATTTATACACTGTTCTTGATCACCATATGAATACTATCCCAGGCATAGGCAAACATATGGCTCTGCAGCTGATGGAGTCTACAACTACAGTGAGTTGGTTCAGTTGGTTAATGCACCGGCTGTAGAATGTGCTCAGACCTCAGGGTCTCTCTCAGGTTGTAGTCCCGACAAAGTCAACTCAGCCTTTGTGAGGTAGACACAATGAATATCCAAGACATACTTGAAAACGAGAGACGATCTCCATGTATTCTTCCTTGGAAAATACTTTCATATAGGAAAAAAAATCCCCAGACAGCCAAAGGATGATGAGATCTGACGTCTTCAATAGCTGGAGAGCCAAAAGGTTTGCGTACCTTGTGTTCTATTCTATAGTAGATACATACAGAAAAGTTCCTGACTATTACTGTTTTATACTAACCCTTTGTGTGCCAGAGGGGTGCACCCCCCCTTGGCACTAAAATGATTAAACAAATAATTCCCACTTCAGCATAAAATAGGGGTTTGCTACAGGTTAAGGACTTATAAATTACAGTAAATACAATAATCAGGGTCAAAGACTAACACAAGAATAAATGAGAACTCAGTACAGAAACGAAAGTCTTATTTAATCTGCGCCACACAAAACAGCAGCATCAACTTCCTCTACACATAAACTGTCCAACAATAAAAAGCCAAATCTGATGACAGAATAGGACCCTGCTGGCGATTTAATTAACCCAGTTTGTACTTACAGCAATGCCGCTGAACTTACTCCTCTGTCTGACTTGATTCCTTCTTTACAGCCATGGAAATATCCTTTTTGACAATCCCTCACTAGCAGAACAAATATTTGACGTTTCTTATACCAACAAGAACATTTAAACTCAATTCACACTTTTCATCCCAGAATCTGTGCATGGTGCTCGTTAATGTGGTTAACTGACAGACAGAGTGAGACTCTTTTTTTTTTCCCCCAGAAGAAATTACCAGGCTGGTGAAGAGTTAAGACGTTCTGGATTTAATGGATTCTGAAGTGGTCAGATGTCATAATATGTGCCAGCCTTTTGTAGGCATTTTTCATCCTTTGAGTACTACAGAGGTAATACGCATGATTTGTAGAGCTAAATGGATTAGAATCAATCTTTCTTGTAATCAACAAGTAAATATGAAAATACATACCACCTGGAGCATTATTACAGGATAACTAACACCTCCTAATAAAATCCCCACTTAACTTTCTATAGCCAGAAA
The DNA here is from genome assembly GCA_037306005.1 of Rhinophrynus dorsalis. Taxonomy (NCBI): domain Eukaryota; kingdom Metazoa; phylum Chordata; class Amphibia; order Anura; family Rhinophrynidae; genus Rhinophrynus; species Rhinophrynus dorsalis. The sequence continues at coordinate 414,846,645 of CM074723.1, forward strand.
ATCCTCATGGCACCTATGAATTTTGCCATTGGGCCTTTGCTCAATAGAGCACATCTACAATCAGCCCTGGATATCATGTCCATAAAGGCAAACATGACAGTTGATAAAAGGACCACACTTCTCACTGCCATAGTAATCTTAACCCATTAGGGACCAGAGGGGTGTGAGGGGTATTGCTGTTCAATGTGCTGTGCACCACCCTGGTCCTAAAAGAGGTGAGAATGTTCTTCCACTCTGTCTGCCTCTATTAGAAAAAACTGGCAGCAGAAGTCATGTCTGCCTCCATTGATGTGACCTACAGGACTGAAAATTTATCTCGGGAACAAAGGTACAAAGGTAACATTTATAGGGGCTACTAGGATTTTCTGGCTATACTAAGGTAAGGAAAGTGGGGAGTTGTTGTTATTAGCAGGCCTTAGTTCTCCTTTGAATATTGTCTTGGATTTACTGACCATCACAAGCTGCAAGTAATATTACTGCTTCCATTCACTCCTCCATACCCCACCCCCATCATATATGCACTACAGCTCCCATGTTCTCCATGTACCAGTCACACCAAATACATATCCTCACAGGCACTGCTACTGCCCCCTCACCACTCAAAACATCTGCCACTCCTCACTAGTAGCCCCACTAATACCCTCACCACTAACACATCTGTCACTCCTTCATGACCCTCACCAACACTGTGAACTTTCACCACTCACCAGCCTGACCCTCACTGCTGTTCAATCACCACCCACACACCCACCACTCCCCAAATTCCTTTCTTGTAGTTCCACTGCCACCATCATCACCCAGTCACCTGCCACTCTCTTACAACCTTCAAAAACACAAATAGTTGGCCTTATTCAGCAAGTTAAAGATGTGCAGTTCTAGAGAAAAACAATGGCACATATGTCTTAAATGAAAAAATCACAACTTCCAACTGATTAAATGAGGCTTTAAGCTCTTGAATAAAAGGTCTCCAACACAGTCATATTTAAAGGGTTAAGCCCCCACTTAAACCAATACATTTTTTATTCCCCCATGGGGCAATTTAGTTGCTGTAGAATTGTACCTGTTTAGCTTGCTGAATAATGCCCACTGTCCACAACAACACACACATCTGCCATTTCGGCATGACTTTCACTAACACTGCCCTGCAGCCAGTCACTCCATACATAACACTCACGGCACCTCTGCACACATGTAAATCTGTCAAGACCCTCACATACACTGTCTCCAGCACCAACCACACACCAGGTAATCCCTAGGGCTACTACTGAATCCAACACACTCCAGACACATGTCATGACCCTCACAAACACCTCAATTACCCATCAAGACCCACATCTGTCACTTATCATAACCTTCACCAAATCAACTTCTACCCATAAACCTTCCAAAGCCATCACAAACACCATCACTACCCACACACCTGCCACAATCTTCACAAACACCCCCACTAACCACAAACTTATCATGATCTTCACAAACACCTCAACTACCCATCAAGTCTGCCACACACACAAACCTTACATTCACCATGGCCCTCACAAACACCACCACTTCTCATCTCTACCCTCACACCTGCCACTCACCATGGCCCTGAATAATATATCATCACACACACTCCTATTATATTATTTTACCTGCACTCATGTCATGGTAATCTTAACAGTAAAGCTACATTGTAAGATGACTGATCTTAGATGCACATGTTTCCATACTGAGACCATGTGCCGTATAGAAGTAGAGAAAATGTTATCTGTATATAAAAATGTTATTTTTATTTATCATTGATATATGTTTATACATTTTGTCTCTCCCTTTGTGTAAATATATAACTTTGTACTATAAAAGCTCTCCAGGACATCCTTGAAAAATATAGAAACCTCGATGTATTCTTCCTGTAATACACTTTCTAAATAAATAAAGCGAAGACATTTGGGAAAACCAACTTCAATTAATATTCCGCAAACATCCCCTGATTTCAATGGGGGTTTTAGCTCCTTTAATTCTTAGGCAATCATAAGCGCATTGCGAAGCAAATCGCTGGAAACATCTCTATCAATCAGGGGTTTATAATACCCATTTAAATTAATGGAAATCTTCATTCGTTCCCTATGGTGAGCTGCTTTACTTCAGAACTGGTCCATTTAGCTTCCCACCAATGGTCCTATGTGCTCTTCAACATCCCAATATGCTTACAGTCCAATTATGGTTAGCCCCTGGTGGACCAGAGAAGTTTGAAATGCATTGCTTCAAAACGAGCTGCACACCCCTCTGGTCAAGGGGTTAATAATGTTAAATCTATTTAAAAGTAATCTAAGCAGCAATGCCTTTATACCTTCCCCTGTACAATATTAGGGCCATAGTCATAAAGTTACAGTGGTTCAACTCAAGAAGAAACCAACTGCACCATATGTAGGAGACAATGAACATTCCTTATGATTTAAATGGAGCTTTCGACCCCTGAAATCTAAAGAGATCTCCAAAGAATTGCAAAGCAATGGATGGAAAGCTCCCTAGCATTCAGCAGGATAAAAGTACCAATTAAACTAACGGGCATTTTGGGGAATTTATATTTCTTCCCTACGGCGCAGTTGGCTTGCCCTGAATTTCATATCTTTAGCTTCTGGAATACAGTCTTTATGGTTTATGTGAAACTAAAGAAGCAGGAAACTTATTTTATTTAAAAAATATGTTATATTGGATTTCCTGCTGAGTAAAACGAGGATACGCTCCATTGTGGGCAGATCTTTCACTCAAATATTATTACATCTTAATTAGACTGCAATTGTCTACTCTTGTCAGTAGGTGGTGCCATTCCTATCACTTCCTATGAAGAGCCATAGTCTGCAGCTCAGACTTTCTAACATAGTTCCTTATGATAAGAATAATAATATAAAATTTGAAAAAATGTTTATTTTGGACACCAGCTGGCACTTTGCGAACAGTTTGATAAAAAAAAAAAAAAAAAAAAAACTTTGAAGAAAAAAATCTCCCAGCCATTATTTTACTCACCAAGAAATTTTTTTTTCCTCCCAAGCAAAGCTTTACTTTAAAGTAAAATAAATATGGGGATCCACTTACTTCTTCTTTGAGGACAACTGTTTTCTCTTTGGAAGCAGATTTCATTATCGGCTCTGTGTCCTGGTCTCTTGGACTCAGTTCATTATCATTCTGTTCACTGCTTAGAGATGTCTTTGATGTGTGTGTGCTAACCACTTCCATTTCTGTTACAGCGCCAAGTGACCTTTCCTGCCCTCCCTGTAACTGCATTTCCTCCAGTGTCTGTAATTCATCCACCTGCAAATCTCTGTTCTCCTTATCATGCAGTTGATGTCCATCACTCTCCTTCCTATCAAGGTTCTCAATACATTCCTCCGAGTCTTCATGCTCACTTGCAGTCCCAGTGTTTTCCTGTGCAGCCAGTCTTGCAAGCTCTGATTTCTGAGCAAATTCTATGGACATCTCAACAATCACCTTAGAAATAAAGCCAACATGACAAATTAATTGGTGACAGATCAGATGATGAAGAGTTAAGATCAGTGAAGGTGATGAACTAAGAGGCACTGGAGTAATTAATAAACAAAGAATGGCCCATATTTATAAAAGCAAACCAGAGTTATTCTGGAGTAAACCAACTGCACCACAGGGAACAAATAAAACTGCCTAAATTCCCACTCAGTTGAATAGAGCTTTTTAACCCCTTGATTGCTAAAGAAGTCTCCAATGCATTGCTTAGCATTCTCTCTCGCATCCAAGGGGTTAAAGTCCAATTTAATTTATCAGGGATATTTATTTGTCCCCTATGATGCAGATGGTTTACTCCAGAATAACTCCAGTTTACTTTTATAAACATGGGCCAGTGTGCCCAGACATTTCTTACAGAGCAAACTAGAGAGTGACCACTTCCTTCCTGTTACCGGTGCAGTCACTACCCGTTAGACTTTAGGTGAAAAAGGATCAATGTATTAACATGAAACGAACATGTTTCAGTCACAGAGGGAACAAGTAGACTTTCCTAAAGATCTCATGGATTTAGATGGAGCTTTTAACACACTTTACTGCTAGAGAGGTGTCCAACACATTGCAACACAAGCATTCCAGGGGTCACAAGCCCCATTTAAAGAAGCAGTAAACATTTTATGAAAATAATATATACAGTACAGTTTTTCTTGCAGACTAAACCAAGGGCACTATGACTTCTGGGAGATTTTTCATTTAGAAACTTTTTTTTTTTTTTTTTTTTTTTTTAAACAAACTGATAGCTACAGTATCAACTGATGTCCAAAAATTACCGTGGGACAGCATACGTCACTGACTATGGCCCTCTGTAGTACATGATAAGAAGAGCACCGCATGGTGACCAGAATAGAAAATTCTTATTAAAAAAAATATATATATAGTTATATTAACTTTTGAATGGAAAAAAAAATAAATCTCCCAGTAATAGGGGTACCTTTGTTTTACGCATCAGGAAAACAATTATACATTTTTTTTCTATAAAAATGTTTACTGCTCTTTTAAATCAATGGTCATTTGGGGGATGTTACTTGTCCCTCTGATACAGCTGTGTCCGCTCCAGAAATCCTCCATTTCAGGTTCCTGAATAGAGCCCCAAATCCCAAATAAATATATAACACTGGGATGCAATATTCTCCATCACAGAAACTGAATACAGATGTCAACAGAAAGTCATAAAAGTAAACTACCCAGTTATAACTTTGTCTGCCAAACAGTTGTGTAAAGCACCAGGGAGCAATGTATTTGCCACCCCAGACCTCAAATGGTTAAACAGTTGTTACTGAGATACATGTTGTATATATTTATCTGCACCTAACTGGTATATTAGCCCAAGCTGAATATTTGCCTTGTACATCAACAGGATAGCTGTGTCACACCTGTTTAGAAGTTGCAGAACCGTGACATTGTATATAGATGATCAATGGTCCATATTTACAGAGGGGTAAACTGCTCCTTTATGAACAATAAACAATTTTTTTCCACCATGTTCATCAAAGGAATTCATTCTGCACCTAGCTCGAGCTGTTTTTAAGTATTTTATATACATCTTGGCCAGGTGTGTGATCCCTTTTAATTAAAGGGAAACTATCACTTTGATGGCAGGTCTGTTTCTCTAGGAGCAGTCCTGAAAAGGAAGCCAGGGCTGCACTGTAAGCTCTGGGGATCAAGAGGAGAGCTGAAGTGTAGTATGAGAAGTGACTCTCACACCGATCCCACCACAGACACTGAATGGTTTTGAAGTCACACAAGTCATAGTCGCATGCTCTCAGGGCCGGACTGGGAATAAAAACCAGCCCTGGAAAAAATTGCTTACCAGCCCCATAGCATTGAATCATTATACCAGCCCATAGTACTGCGTCATTATACCAGCCCCACAGCATAATGGCATTTTTTTCTTGTTCATAAAAGGGGAAACCATGCATTTTAAAACACATCTGAATGCCACCACCAGAGCAATACAGTTATATGCTACCACCAGAGCAATAAAGATTTATATGTCACCACCACAGCAATAAAAAGTGTTATACGCCACCACCAGAGCAATACAATTAGATGTCACCATAAGACAATACAGAGTTATATGCTACCACCAGAGCAATAAAGATATATATATATCCTATAACACAAAGTGGTAGAATGCATCGCTTCCTGTGAGAGTAACCACACATGCGCAGTTGGGACTGCTGTTCCAGCAGTCTCTACTGTGCATGTGTGGTTTCGCACACAGGGAGCTTCGTTGTGAGCCGTCTGGAACTCCCTGTTAACCCTTTGAGTGCCAGAGTGGTTCGGAAACTCTGGCACTCAAAGTGTTAAGGATCAGCGCGTTCGGCGAGTCTCTACTTCAAAGTAAGAGGTCTCCAATGCATCTCAAAGCAAGTGCTGGAGAATGCTTTAATATTAAAATGTTTAAAAGTGCCTTTAAATTAATGTGAATTGTATTGGTCCCATATAGTGCAGTTAGCTTACCCCTGGGCTGTTAACCCTTTGAGTTCCAGAGAGGTATCCAATGCATTGCAATACCTCTCTGGAACTCAAAGTGTTAAACTTTACCTTATGCCTCTTATTCAGTACAGAATATATAAAAGGGTCCCTAGCCTGGAGGAAGAAACAAAAGCACTGGTTGGAATTGCATTAAAAAGGACAAAAATGAGGCAATGAAGGCCTAGAAATGTGAAGAAATGTAATTTTATCTCATGTGAGAAAGTGTCACTGTCGTGGTTTCATGAGGCTGTTAGACAAGTCAGTCACTGATTGTCACACTTCTGTTTACTCTTATGCATAACAGTGAATTGTCTTTTCTCCCATGACAAGGATGTTAGAAAAAGGGAACACAAAGATACAGATTTGGGGTTGTATTTATCACTGGTTCACCTGGATAACAAAAGTATTAGGGATCCAGTCATATGAGGTATACAATGTTTTTGTAGAAATGATTAAGTATAATCTTTTTGTCTATCCAATTGGACTCAGTGCTAGAAGATACGGTGCATCTGTCACCATGAAGTTTCTATATCTGAATATGTTAGCCAAAACTGCTGATGTGTCATGTTAGCCAAAATTTCATGAAATGCATTGTTTAGGAGATATTAATAAATTTATTTCTGAAAAGTGATCTATATAATCTATATAAGTGAGGCACCATAATATAAAGCTCCCAATGCAGGAGGACCTATCGCCCTGATTTTTTTTTTTTTTTTTTTTTTTAAATATTTGAAAACTTCATTCAAAACGGCCTATGTGTCACAATTACTAAACGTCCAGCAGATGGATAGTTTAGGAGATAAGTACACTTTTATTTCTGTGAAAAGTGAAAGTCTTTTGGTGCAGCAAAGATGATCATTAGCTGAACATCACTGAAAACTTTAAAGTGGAGCTTTCACCTTTATTCAATCTTGCATATTTTAAAACTGCATTAAAAACTACCTATATATTATGCTAGCCAAAAGTCCAGCAGATGAATAGTTTAGGAGATAGTCACACTTTTTGTTTCTGGGCAAAGTGAAAGGGAACATTTCCTGGTGCCGCACAAAGCTTTATTAGCATAAGAAACATCATTGAAATCATCATTAGCATATGACACGTCATTGAAAATACTTAATTAGCATATAATATGCCATTGATTGGGTTAATTAGCATAGGAAAACATCACTGATGCTGCACGGGTGCCACAATTAGCATACATTAGCAAGTGAAAGAAGTGTCAATATCTCCTGAACTGTACATTTGTTGGCCTGTTGGTTAACATGACATATAGGCAGTTTTTAATACAGTTTTCAAATATGCAAACTTGAACTAAGGTGAAAGTGCCACTTTAAAGAGACACTAATGTCCCAGGAAAAATTGTCTCCAGTTTTGTAGAGGTTAAATAATAAACAATATGCTCCAAATCATATCTCTCAAACTGCTATGGTTTGAGAGATATATACTCATTGAAAGTTCCTCCTCTCCCTCCCCTTCTCCTGACGTCAGCACTGTGCTGACAGCAGGAGATCCCAGTCTGGGGACCAGCCTGCGGCTCTGCAGCAGAGCCAAAATAACGTTATTTCAAAAGAATTACTTCACTGGAAACGTCTACAAAGTGTGCCTGGTTTGTAAGCACAATTTATAGACCGTTCCAATTAAGTAATTCTTTTTAAATAATGAGATTTCGGCTCTGCTGAAGAGCCACCTCGAGTAGTACGACTCGAATATCCTGCTGTCAGGAGAAGGGGGGTGGGACTTTGAATACCTATATTTCTCAAACCATAGCGGTTTGAGAGATCAGATTTGGAGCATATAGTTTATTATTTTAACCTTTACAAAACTGGAGACAATTTTTCTGGGACATTACTGTCCTTTATTCAGCATATGACACGACTGAATAATTCTTCGGTAGCATATGAAACATCACTGAAAAGCTTATTTAGCCAATGAAATGTCACTGGTAACGAACGCATGGGTACAACAATTAGCATAGTTTTTAATGAAGCTTTCAAACATGCAAACTTGAATGAAGGTGACACGTCCATGTTAATTAGCATATGGTACTGCACTGACACAGACTTTCACTCTCCCTTTTTTAGAAATAAAAGTTACATTCTCTCCCAAACTATACATCTTCATAGAGAAACACTGCACCATCGCACCCCAACATACTATGGCACCCGGTTGATAACCCTGTTGATTACAGTTATTTTCATTTCCAAGTACTGAGAGAGATGCCCTTCCTGCTAGGGGGAAGTAATCTTTTAAAGGGATAGTAATACTTAAATATTACTAATCCTGATAGCAAAGTGCTACTTAAAAAAACGTATTGCCCCCAGTGTCATCTCTCAAACCTTTATGGTTTGAGAGATGAACGCTTCTAAAGTTGCCCTTTCCCTCCCCCTTCCCCGTCGGCAGCATTCTAGCTGACTGAAAGGAAGAGTCGTACGACTTTCAGGTGGCTCTCCAGCACAGCCGGATCGCGTTACTAAAAAAAGAAAACTTTCACTGAAATGGTTTTCTACGTGTGCTTGGCTTGCAAGCACATGTAGAAGACCGTTTTAGTGAAAGTTTTTTTTTTAGTTAACGCGATAGCGGCTCTGCTGCAGAGCCGCCTGATGATCTCTGACCGGATTTCCCTATGTCAGCTAGAATGCTGACTACAGGGAAGGGGGAGGGAGAGGGCAACTTTAGAAGCGATCATCTCTCAAACCATAAAGGTTTGAGAGATGACACTGGGGGCAATACGTTTTTTTTAAGTAGTACTTTGCTATAGGGATTAGTAATACTTAAGTATTACTATCCCTTTAAGGACCAAAGAGCTGTGCAGTGCAGTGCAAAGCAATGTGTTTCACATGTCTCTTCCCTGGAAAGTTTAATACACTATGTAGAAGGCAATCTTTTTGGTTACCTAAAATAAGAGAGTGTATATCAAATGTTTTCACCCTTTGGTACTCAAAAGTTTAATTTGCGAGTGTGATGTAGGCCTCTTGAAGCATGGTTTCATTTGTAGTGGGATTAATGTGGATTCCTGTTACTACCACACTGCAACACTGTTTTTTGTTCCCACAAACATTACTGAGTTCATATTGGCATTGTCCAAGTTTCAAGTACTTGGTGTACTGTTTGGATCCCAACCCCTGCAATTGACCAATCACGGGTGATGTATCCCCTGGAGTAAAAACAAGTGTACTCCTACTGCTGAGAGGTATTTTATTCAAAAAATTATTACAGCTCTAAATTTTTTTAGGTGCAATATCTCAGTGGAGTGAAATGTTACATGGAAGATGTTGTTGCACCCTATGGAGATTTATGGACAACTAACCAGAGCTTTCCATAGGATGATGTAGCAACAGCGCAACTGTACAATTTCAGGCCACTATGATACTGCACCTAAAAATTCAAGTTTGAGCTGTGATAACTTTTGAATAAAACATCTTTCAGCAGTGTTAGTACCCTTGTTTTACCCAGGAGGATAACAATATATATTGTAGGGTTTATCCTCCTGGATAAAACAAGGGCACTAACGCTGCTCTACCTAAGGCTGCATATAATAAAGACAATGGCCCATATTTATAAAAGCAAACATGGAGTTCTTCTGGAGTAAACCAACTGCACCATAGGGGACAAGTACAAATTCCTGTTAAATTAAATCAGGCTTTTAACACTTTGAGTTCTAGAGGGGCTACAGAATGCATTGGAGATCTCTCTAGCATTCAAGGAGATAAAAAGCTCTGTTTAAGTGACTAGGAATATAGGAATTGTTATTGTCCTCTGCAAAAACAGTTGGTTTACTCCAGAATGACTCCAGTTTGCTTTTAGAAATATGGGGCAATGTTTGCAGACTCTAGCTTGGAGTACAAGACACCTGTATGTATTTAACACCATTTCACCTGCAGGTGGTTCAGTTCCTTCACGTTTAAAAGCACTGCGGATCTCACTGGCACTGAAGGGGTACAGGGTCACTGATGACCTACATTCCCACACAGAGCTCTGTGTGTACTTACAGACCATTTACACAGCTGTCCTCACATGACCAAACACAGGCTCACTTGACTGGAACTCAACAAGGATGTACTGAGGCTGACAACAAAAAGCAGCCAACGGAACTAGTGCATACAGCAAACTGCTTTCCTACACACAACAAAGCAAACGGTGCATGTCTCAGAATGCGTCACGTGCCTCTGTACTTTTTACTGCTAATGTCACAGTCCAAACATGTTTTACTGTTACAGAACTTAAAAGGAGCCTTAAACTTCTGTTTGGAAAAGATACGTCTTTCCTGCTGAGTAAAATAAGAGTACATCCAATGCAGGGAGTTATTACAGTTCAGCCTATTGCTTTTCCTCAGACTGTTAGAAACAGCACCAACTTGTGTCAATAAGGCAATGTTATGCATATCATACAGGCTATGGGAGATCTTGAGTCTTAGACTATGACTCTCCAGAATACATGATAGGAACATTACCACCTGAAGACCGCAATAGTAAATGACACACTAACTGAAAACAAATGAACTATATTATGTTTAAATGAAGCATTTTCAAGCAACAAAACTACCTTTGGTTTACACAGCAGGAAAAGCACTAAACTGTATATTGTTTCATAATTAAACGATGCTGCTCCTTTAATATGTGGTGGAGGCAAACCAAGACAATATCAAAGTGAACTTTGCTGATAATTAACATTATTTTGTATACAACAAATAAGCATTGTGTGGAACACACATTTAACAGTATAGATCCCAGGAGGCACTCAAAGGGTCGAAATGAAACATGAGGAAAGGAAAAAGGTTGTGTTGTGACAGAACACCAGCCATATGGAACTCAAGCACAACTGGTACCTGAACAATGAAATAGGAACCATGGCTGGTATCAGAAAGAGTTACACGTCAGTGCAAAAGGTGAGCAGCAATCAAGGGTGCGAAACATGGATTTCCAGCCGCTAGACTAAAACTCCTATCATCCTCAGCCAAATAGCTGGAGAGCCACAGTTTGCCTTTACATGTAGCATGCTAAAAAAAGAACGGGGCTTCTACACTCCTGCCAAATTCCGACTGCTATCCAACACAGATTAGAACCGCTGGATCTCTCATTCCCTTATGATACTGTCTGTTCAGTGTGTGAAGCCTCAGTACTGCATGAAGGTGGGTGTGATAAAGCAGTAGAGAATTTTAAATGGTAGTGTGCCAAGACCGTACAATGTACAGGAAAGGTCAGCTATTCCCACTGTGCTAAGGCCATAAATTGAACAGCCATAATGTGGCCATTGCATAAGCTGGTACTTTCTCTTGTGTAACATAGCAAAGAGCCATCCATTCCTCTATTCCTCAACAGCTAAAATTATTGCACAAGCACTCATCCTGTCTCGCATGGACTACTGTAACCTTCTTCCCTCTGGTATTCCTGTCATACAACTCCATTCAGTCAATACAGAATGCGGCAGAACAAGTTACTTAACTGTCCCCTAGGTTTGTCCCTGCCGCCTCCTCCTCCAATCACTCAAGTGGCTGCCCATCAAAAACTGGATATCTTATAAAATACTGCTTCTCTCATTTAAGACCCTTCCCTCTTCTGTCCCTTCCTACACTTGAACTCTGAACTTACACTTTACCCCATCCCACCATTTACGATAAGCCAATGACATTCTTCTCTCAGCTCCTTTTTTGTCTACTGCTCACTCTCACATCAAACCCTTTACCCTTGTTGCTCTTTATCTATGGAATGTGCTACCTCCCAACCTGCACCACTGAACTTCTCTTGCAGTCTTCTAGCCTCACTTAAAATTACACCAACTCAACAAGGCTTCAACAAGCTAGAAGGTCCTCAAATCTTTTATAATAATTAACTTATGATCCCCAATCCCAACCAGTTAAGTGTATTCAGCACTTAACCTTTATGTTCTCTGTATGTCTCCCTTTACCACTTTAGATTGTAAGCTTTTGAGCAGGGATCCAACTTCTAGCGTTTCATTTTGCTAAGCACATGTCACTGTGTATTTTCCATACCCTGCAACTGTAAAGCACTGCATAAATTAGTGGAGCTATATAAATAAACATATTCATTAATTCAAATGGCCTGCTCTCCAGAGGAGGGGAGCTTTACATCCATGGTTCATGTGTTCCACACTGGACATAAGAGAAACAAAAATTAAAAACAAAGCTTGCAATTCAATCTTTCCTATGCAATGTGACAATGAAACCAGGTATACTTTTCAGTAATGAGATCTGAAACTGGATAAGTGTGGAGCTTTGTCTGTCTGAGCCTTGACCTTATTAGAAAAGCTTACAATATGGTAGATGGACAATGCACTTAAAAAAAAAAAACACAGAGAAGCTGAGCTGAATGTATAATCAGGTATAACAACAATGATCCACATGCACACCTGGGAACTTTCAGGGTTTCCTTCTGAGACTCGAGGTTTTGACCCAGATGTATGAGTCTCAGAGAAAAGGACCATATTCTGAGGGTGAGAATCCAGTGTTGCCTACTACATGGTTTGCATGTGTTTTTTTCATCTCTCTCTAAAATGGTGCCATTTCTACAGAAAGGCAGAAGAAGAATTCCTGCTTGTCGCGTGTGTGTGTGTGTGTGTGTGTGTGTGTGTGTGTGTGTGTGTGTGTGTGTGTGTGTGTGTGTGTGTGTGTGTGTATGCAGTGAGATCTCCATGTTATGGCATATTAAAGGTTCATTGAGTACTGAATGGAGTACTTCTTGCTTAGATCAATAGAGACAGACATTAACCCCTTAAGGACCCATGACGGTCCTGTTCCGTCATGGGTTGTTATACCCTTAAGGACCCATGACGGAACTGGACCGTCATGGAATTCCGGGCTCCCCTCGCAGCTGCACGCCGTTCGGGGAGTCCGGAACACAGCCGCAAAACAAAAAAAAAATGCTCAGTGGTCCTTAACGGACCGCAAGGTGCGTGCGCGGACAGTCGTTAAGGGGTTAACTAGAATCTACATTATGGAGAACTTTAATGGTTTATATTGAACAATCCCATATGCACCTTCTGGTCCACTACAATTACATTACTACTGAAGATTGAGAACACTGACCCATATTTATGAAAGCAAACCAAGTTATTCTGGAATAAACCAGCTGCACCACAGGGGACAAATACAAATTTCTGTTTATTTAAATTGGGCTTTTAACCCCTTGAATGCTAAAGAAGTCTCCAATGCACTGCGGAGAAATTCATTGGACAACTCTCTAGCATGCAAGGTGTTAAACAGCTCTATTCAAGCACATGGGAATTTGTATTTGACCCCATGGTGAAGCTGTTTAATCCAGAATAACGCCAGTTTGCTTTTATAAATATGGGCCACTGATCTTAAACTCTTTGGGTGCCAGTGCTGCATGCAATGCATTGCTTCCCAATACACTATGCGCCCCTCTGCCAATCAAAGGGCTACAGTGGACATGTCAACCTAAAAGAAGTTTAGTTCAATTTACAGAGAACTGCATACATGTTGTCCTAGTCAATGGTTTGTAATATAAATTATTTTTGAGAAATAACCTTTATTGTATTGGTGGCACAGTGTGGAACTTTATGCTAATTAGTTTAAGCGCTGGCCCAATATTACCACCTACTGTGCTAAGAATGAATGTAGACAAGGCCAACACACTAGGGGCCTTTCTAATAGCACGGAGAGAAAGAAATTGCTAGAATACTGTGCATGGATATCATAGTGCAGCACTGTACCACCAGAACTAAAACTGTTTACTGTAAAGAAAAATCCCATGTACAACAAATACACAGACTACTTCTCTGTAAAACAAACTAAACTTGTGTGACAAATCCACTTTAATCATTTGGACTCAGGACAAGTTATTTTTCCTAAAAGATTTATGGTAGAAAAAAAAATCTGATTAATTATGATAGCACTTGTTGTAGTAGAACAGGGGTAGGAAAATTTTGGCTCTCCAGCTGCTGTAGACTACAACTAAACATTATCCTCAAAGTTTATATATGTATGTATATATATATATATATATATATATATATATATATATATATATATATATATATATATGTATGTATGTAATGTTCACTTTTGCATGTCAGTTACACAATACTTCTCTCATATATCCTATATAATAATTCGCTAGGATGTTTGTCAGAAGCCGTCATGTGCAGTACAGGTTGCCCGAAGACACAGAATGCTGGGAGCACGGAATGCTGGGAGCACAGAATGCTGGGAGCACAGAATGCTGGGAGCACAGAACGCTGGGAGCACAGAACGCTGGGAGCACAGAACGCTGGGAGCATTATGTGCTTTCAGGCAGTCTCTACAGTGCATGACTGCATCGACGGTAGGACGCAGAACAGGACCGGCCTCTTAACCCTTTGAGTGCCAAAGGGATACGCAACGCTTTCCAATGTGTTGCGTACCCCTCTGGCACTCAAAGGGTTAACATTACCCGGCCCTTGGCCTAAGTACATGGGCTTTTACACTAGTCAAGCAATAAACACTTCTCAGTGGAGATTCTAAAGCCTTCTCTTAACCCTTTTGAGTGTCAGAGGGGTACGCAACGCATTGCAGGAATAGACAAGCTCTGGCATTCAAACTGTTGGATATTATAATTCCTGTTATCCCCACCCAGACATTGCCCTTTTTGGGGATTATGGGAGTTGTAGTCCTAAAAATCTAAAGTGCCAAAGGTTGTCTATCCTTACTGTAACCGCTTGGATGATCGACACACCTTCAAAGCATTGCAAAGCGTTGTAGATGCCTCTAGCACCCAATGGGTTAAACAACTAGGCTCAAACAAGTGATTCTATATGTATTAGACTGTAAGCTCCTTGGGGCAGGGACCTCTCTCCTATTGCTTCTATGAATGTGACACTTATTTTATCCCCATTTATTTATTGTAACATACGTCTGCTGTAAGGCACGCTGTACACTGCGCGGCGCCATATAAACAGAGATATGCATATATCTTAGATAATATAAATAATATACCTACCCTTGCTACTTCTTCCTCTGTCCTCTGACGATAGTGTTCTTCCAACAACTGATTTACATCTGGATCTGCCTTATCCTCCGAGTTGCTTAGGGCTTCCAGCAGATGCTTCTGGAAGCTTCTGTTGTGCTGTTCCTGGCAGGACTGTGTCAGTTGTAGAATCTCTTGATTCAAAGCTTCCTTCTCCATGTTATATTTCTGCTCCAGCTCTCCCCTCAGTTGGACCATTTCTGCTTCATGCTGTTTCTTCAATGCGTTCACCTCTTCCACATACTGTGTGTATAACGCCTGCCGCAGAGTCTGTAACTGCTGAAAAATGGTGCCACCGGGCTTCCTTACAGGCTGATCTCCTGACTCCATCTATCAAAACAAACAAACAAAAAGAGTTGCTTTGGAGATGTGTCTTGCATCTACTCTGTTAACTTTTTTGGGGGGATTTTAGGGAAATGTGAAAAGCATTATTTTATTGTATAACATTTTGAACACCTGCAATGCATCCTATTGTTATTATTATTATAAATGGGCTTTATATTTCATTTTTACCAAACCTCAGATGCTTATTACATTTGTACTGAAGGCATTTGCTGTCTTCCTGGTTGAAGGACTAATGTGAAGCAATGAGTTGCACAACCTTCTGGTCCTTAACCCTTTGAGTACCACAGGGGTACGGAACGCATTGCGGAGCACTCAAAGAGTTAAAGGGTTAAGCAACCTCTGATTTTGAACTTCCTCTTGAAATATTTACACTAACCCTTTGAATGCCAGAGGGGTATGAAACTCACTGCAAAGCAATGATTTGGATACCATTCTGGCTTAAAAGAGTTAAATGATAGAGTGCCATTTGCACAAAGAGCAATTCTGGGGAACCAACTGCACCACAAATTCCCATTGCGTTAAATGGGGCTTTTATCTCCTTACATGTTAGGGATGCCTCAGATACACTATAAAGAAATGCACTGGAAACTCCTCAAGCAGTTAAGGGGTTAAAAAGCGTAATTTAAATCAATTCAATGGTTTGAGGACTTATTCAACCTCTATAGGGCTAGAGTACTAAATTGATATAATTTATCAGATTTCACAAACAAGTTGGCTGGCAAAGTGCAATCCCTGTGGCACTCACAATTCATAGTGGCAGTAATGGGTCAAGGGTAGTGGTTATTTATCTCACAGCTACAGCAACAGAGATCAAACAACTTAAAACGTTCCTATTCGCTCACTGATAGCCCTACAGATCACACTAGATTTTGTCAACACTTCACTTAGGGAGGTTTCTATGCTCTCCATTAAAGTGATAGTAATGTCTAAAAAAACTTTTTTGTATTTAGAAGAGCTCAAAAAGCTGATCTAAATGCAAAAAAACGTATCTCTCAAACAGCTATGGTTTAAGAGATACGGGCGTTTGAAGTTTGATTTCTCCTACTGACAGCTGTAAAGCTGTCAGCAGGAGATCCGTGTCGGTCGACACTGTGGCGCTTGAAAAGTGCCGGGATCTCGTTACTTACACAGAATCCCTTTATTGGAATGGTCTAAAACATATGCCTGAACACTATGCACACGTTTTAGACCATTCCATTGAAGGGATTCCGTGTAAGTAACGAGATCCCGGCACTTCTCAAGCGCCACAGTGTCGACCGACACGGATCTCCTGCTGACAGCTTTACAGCTGTCAGTAGAAGAAATCAAACTTCAAACGCCCGTATCTCTTAAACCATAGCGGTTTGAGAGATATGTTTTTTTGCATTTAGATCAGCTTTTTGAGCTCTTCTAAATGCAAAAAAGTTTTTTTTAGACATTACTAACACTTTAAAGACTATGGTAGGCAAATCTGCCAACACACCCCAATTCAAGCGCAGAAATGTTGCTTCCTATTCCATGAGCACCGGGTGAAGCTCTGAAGTTACCCATCTGTGCAGATCATGGAGATCTGCTGGGTAAACAGAGGAAATGGAAGAGTTTGAAGTCTATGGGAACTCTGCTTAGATAGCTGTGAGATAACTAACTAGAGTAAGTAGGCTCCTTCCCATTTCCTATACTACCACTTTAATCCCTGGATACTAGACATGTTTACAACATCCAATGGGTTAAATGTCCTTGCATAAATGAACAAATACACATGAAACCATTTATAGAAAGTGAAATATTTACAGCATTACCTACCAGCACCTCTTTGCCCTTGCAGTGGGACTGTCAGTCAAACTACTGGATGTTTCCAATACCTTAAAGCCTACGTGCAGAAATCCCTTCCAATATTCAGAAGGAAAATAAAAGCCAATATAAACATAAGAAATGATTGAGCTCTTATTAACTGGGTTTCCTATTGCCTCCCTGTGTATTGTTGTTACCAGTAAACATGCTGAAGATCTATGTACATAGATGAAGCAATACGAAGAAAGAACAGGCAAGCTCTGTTCTGCCTCCTGCAGTCCTCACCTTTAACATGTCAGTAACAGGTGCACAGACACTTCTAAAGATCTCAGCTTCCCGAGAGCCGAGCTCCCCTGCAGTAGGACCCTCAGACAGCTCCCTGATAGAGGAAGAAAAATACATTAAATCAAACAGGACTAAAGGAAACATCTGGGCCTTAGACACAAAAGTAAAGTGGAACAATTGTAGGGTAAACCAACTGCATCATAGAGGTCAAATAAAAATCCCCACTGATTAAACCCTTTGAGTGCCAGAGAGGTATCTCATACATTGCAGCACAATGTATTGGATACCATCCCAGCATTAAAAGGGTTAACTAAGGCTTTTAACGCCTTGAATGCTAGACAGTTCTTAATTGCATGGAGAAATAATGCACCGGCGACATCTCTGGCATCCATAGGGTTACAAACATTTAACCATTTGAGTGGTTCGCAATGCGTTGGATACCCCTCTGGCACTCAAAGAGATACCGCCAAGGGCTTTTAACCCCTTAAGGATTCTGGCACCACATAGGCTGGAGTGCGATAAGGACCAATGATGTGCCAGGACTGTTATGGATTTCAGAGCTTCCCGCGTGGCTGCACGCTGTTCAGGAAGCCCCGATTCGGATTGGAAAAAAAAAAAAAAATAAAATAAAAAAGTGATCCGTGGTCCTTAATAGCTGACTGTGGGCGAACACAGGAGGTCCTTAATAGCTGGCCGTGTGCGAACACAGAAGGTCCTTAATAGCTGGCCATGTGCGAACACAGGAGGTCCTTAATAGCTGACTGTGGGCGAACACAGGAGGTCCTTAATAGCTGGCTGTGTGCGAACACAGGAGGTCCTTAATAGCTGGCCGTGTGCGAACACAGGAGGTCCTTAATAGCTGGCCATGTGCGAACACAGGAGGTCCTTAATAGCTGGCCGTGTGCGAACACAGGAGGTCCTTAATAGCTGGCCGTGTGCGAACACAGAAGGTCCTTAATAGCTGGCCATGTGCGAACACAGGAGGTCCTTAATAGCTGACTGTGGGCGAACACAGGAGGTCCTTAACACCTAGAGTGCCAGCTACTTACGCCGTACGAGTGGACACAGCTGTACCTGCTGTGCCACGCTCGTACGGCGTAAGAGTGAAATGCGGTCACTGCATGAGCCGGTATAACCGGCATGCAGTGGCCGCATTAAAAAAAAAAAAAACCCTGGCACTCGTGGGGAGGCATGAGGATCACTCCTCATGCCTCCCCAGTTATTGATCTCCCAGCCGATCGGGCTGGGAGATCAATAAAGACAAAGGAGAAACAGAGTTTCTCCTTCCCCCTCTCTCCTACCCGAACTTCCGGGTAGGAGTGGGCGGGACCGGGGGAATCCTCCAAACGTCATCGGTGACCATGTTAGGGAAGTTTCCCCGGTCCTGTTCACTCGTACCGGTGGTAGGAGTGAAGGGCAGGAGAGCTCTTGCTCTCCTGCGGTCGCATAATTGATCTCCCAGCCTATCGGCTGGGAGATCAATGACTGGGGGGACACCAGGAGGGGTCCTGATGTCCCCCACGAGGTCTGATAAGTGTAAAAAAAAAAAAAAATAAATAATAAAAAAATTAAAGTAACCCTGTGAGTGCCACAGGGTCCCAGCACATTGCTTTGCAATGTGCTGGAGACCCCTGTTGCACTCACAGGGTCAATTCTTTGGGGGGGATTTTTTTTTTTTTTAAAGACCTCATTGGGGGGATCAGGGGGGATACTGATACCCCTCAATGAGGTCTATAATTGGAAAAAAAAAAAAAAAAAAAAAATATTAACCCTGTGTGTGCCACAGGTGGGGGTCCAATGCACCCCCCCCTCCTGTGGTACACACAGGGCTTTTATCATTATTTTGTTACCAGAGATTGTTGGGGGGCCATCAGGATTGCTCCTGATGGCCCCCCAACAAGCTCTGATTACAAAGTAATGATTAAAAAAAAATTAACCCTCTGAGTGCCACAACGGTCCAATGCATTGCTTTGCAATGCGCTGGAGACCCCGGTGGCACTCACAGGGACACTTTTTTTGATAACTTTTTTTTTTTTTTTTTTGTAAGACCTCATTGGGGGGATCAGGGGGGTTTGTATACCCCTCAATGAGGTCTATAATAAAAAAAAGTAAATAAAAAAAAAATTAACCCTGTGTGTGCCACGGGGGGGGGCAATGCAGCCCCCCTTCTGCGGCACACACAGGGCTTTTATCATTACTTTGTTATCAGAGATTGTTGGGGGGGTCATCAGGATTGGTCCTGATGGCCCCCCAACAAGCTCTGATTACCAAGTAATGATAGAAAAAAAATTAACCCTCTGAGTGCCACAAGGATCCAATGCATTGCTTTGCAATGCGCTGGAGACCCTTGTGGCACTCACAGGGTCACTCCGTTTGTGGACATATATATATTTTTTTACTAAGACCTCATTGGGGAGGGATCAGGGGGTCCTGATGCCCCTCAATGAGGTATATAATAAAAAAAAATAAATTAAAAAAAATTTAACCCTGTGTGTGCCACTGGGATAGGGGTTCAATGCAGACCCCCTTCCTGTGGCACACACACAGGACTTTTTATCATTACTTTGTGATCAGAGCTTGTTTGGTGGCCATCTGAATACAAAGTAACGATAAAAAAATTAACCCTTTGTGTGCTACAGGGGCCCAATGCATTGCTTTGCAATCCACTGGACAACCCTGTGGCACCCAAAGGATTATTTTGTTTTCCCCTTTTATTTTTTATTTAGACCTCATTGTATGGGTTCTGATGCCCCCAACGAGGTCTACACAAAAATATTGGGGGAAAAGCCCCAAAAAATGCACGTGCCACAGGGGGGGTCCGAGGCAGTGCTTTGCAATACGTTGGACCCCCTGTAACACACACACACACACACACACTTTTTTTTTTTTTTATTATTCTGTTTTTAGACCTGGATGGGGGACACCAGGAATGTTCCTGACACCGCCTCCCCAACGAGGTATGAATACAAAATAATAATTAAAAAAAAACAACTCTTTGTGTGCAACAGAGGGTCCAACGCATTGCTTTGCAGTGCATTGGGCACCCTTGTGGCATGCACAAAAAATGCCTCCGATTCCCCCCCACACATACACATGTACCGTATTCCCCTGCCTGGTTCCACAGCCAACTGGCAGTCCCATTCCCCAGCCTGACCCCCAGCCTGTTTCCACTGCCTATTGGTAGACTCAAAGTACCAGTATGCACTAGATTCAGGCTGGGAATCAAACTTTGTATGAGGGGGACATACAGTGCACACTGGTAGTCACAGATCTCCCATACACACTCTCAGACACTGCCCCACCATCTCCACCATCCTTGCTCCTCTGCTCATACCCACACACACTGCCTAATACCTCACCCTCCCACACTGTTACACTGGTAGTCACAGGTCCGCGCGTACACTGGCTGACGCCCTAGCTTCTTTCATCTGTTAGCCATAAAATCACACATACACTGTTTGCTTTCCCATTCCTATTTCACTGGTAGCTACACTCCTGTCACTCAAATTGGTATGTCAACCCACAGCAGTTGAGTACCATTTTTCTTAGGCTGGCAAGAAGTCCTCCTAGGAAATCCCACGCCATTGAACCATTTTAGTATCTTTGAAGTGACTGAAGTGTAAAAGAAATGTTTGTTTGTTTTCCTGTAGCACCACATTCTGGAAATAGTTGTGCCAACTAACTTAGGGGAAAAAGGGCAAGTGACCCCTCATTAGATGCGGCAGGTTGTCTTCTTTCCAAAATGGTATAGTTTATCTACCTTTTCTTCACTTCTGAAGGTGTTATAGCCATTTTCGTAGAGGCAAGTCAGGTTTGAGAAAATGTTAGAAACATCAGTTTGTAGTAGGTGTAGTTTTCTACTTCTAGCACTCCCTAAGGTAGTTCAGCTCATACCAATGGGGTGTCGTTTGACTCCTAAGAGCTTTAGCTAACGAATGCAGTTGAAAATTCCATGGTTTTCACAGAGCTCCATACATTTGAAGGGGCAGAAATGTAAGAAAATGCCTTTTTTTTCATTAGCGCCACCTCCTGGAAGCATTTGTGCATGCCAGCCTTTGGGTATGAAGGCAAGTGACCCCTCATTAGATGCGTCAGGTTGTTTTCTTTCCAAAATGGCATTGTTTTCTACCTTTCCTGCATATCTATTATGGTTATAACCATTTTAGTGCAAGCAGATAATTTAAGAAACAAAAGTGTCAGGTTTACGTACGTGTTCCTAGCACCCACATATTGTATGTTAAGCCACACAAATGGGCTACCATTTTTCTCATGTTGGTAGCAGATACTGAATACAGCAGGAAATGTTATGGTTTTCAAAGATTTTAGTATCTTTGAAGTGGTGGAAATGTAAAAAAAACATGTATTTATTCCCATAGCGCCACCTTTTGGAAATATTTGTGCACTTCAGCCCAGGGGTAGAAAGGCAAGTGACCCCTCATTTGATGCGGGAGAATGTCTACTTTCCAAAATGGTACACCTTTTATACCTTTCCGTCATTTCTCTAACAGTTATGAACATTTTAGTACAAGCAGCCATTTTCAAAGAAGCAAACAGGTAGGTGTAGTTATGCTTTTCTGGCACCCCTAAGGTATGTCGATTCATTCCAATGGGGTGTCATTTTTCTCCTAAGAGCACTAGCTAATGAATACAGTTGGAAATTCCATGGTTTTCACAGATTTCCATACAGATGAAGGGGCAGAAATGTAAGAAAATGCCATTTTTTTCCTATAGTGCCACCTTCTGGAAGCATTTGGGCACAACAGGCTTGGGGTAAGAAGGCAATTCACCCCTCATTAGATGCGCCAGGTTGTCTTCTTTCAAAAATGGTATGGTTTGTGTAGCCTTTCTTCACTTCTCTAGTTGTTATAACCATTTTTGTACAGACAAGTAATGTTTGAGAAAATGTCAGAAAAATAAGTGGTTGCAATAGGTGTAGTTTGGTACTTGTAGCGCCCACTAAGGTAGGGGAACTCATACCAATGAGGTGTCATTTTTCTCCTAAGAGCACTAGCTAATGAATACAGTTGGAAATTCCATGGTTTTCACAGATTTCCATACAGATGAAGGGGCAGAAATGTAAGAAAATGCCATTTTTTTCCTATAGTGCCACCTTCTGGAAGCATTTGGGCACAACAGGCTTGGGGTAAGAAGGCAATTCACCCCTCATTAGATGCGGCAGGTTGTCTTCTTTCAAAAATGGTATAGTTTGTGTAGCCTTTCTTCACTTCTCTAGTTGTTATAACCATTTTTGTACAGACAAGTAATGTTTGAGAAAATGTTAGAAAAATAAGTGGTTGCAATAGGTGTAGTTTGGTACTTGTAGCGCCCACTAAGGTAGGGGAACTCATACCAATGAGGTGTCATTTTTCTCCTAAGAGCACTAGCTAATGAATACAGTTGGAAATTCCATGGTTTTCACAGATTTCCATACAGATGAAGGGGCAGAAATGTAAGAAAATGCCATTTTTTTCCTATAGTGCCACCTTCTGGAAGCATTTGGGCACAACAGGCTTGGGGTAAGAAGGCAATTCACCCCTCATTAGATGCGGCAGGTTGTCTTCTTTCAAAAATGGTATGGTTTGTGTAGCCTTTCTTCACTTCTCTAGTTGTTATAACCATTTTTGTACAGACAAGTAATGTTTGAGAAAATGTTAGAAAAATTAGTGGTTGCAATAGGTGTAGTTTGGTACTTGTAGCGCCCACTAAGGTAGGGGAACTCATACCAATGAGGTGTCATTTTTCTCCTAAGAGCACTAGCTAATGAATACAGTTGGAAATTCCATGGTTTTCACAGATTTCCATACAGATGAAGGGGCAGAAATGTAAGAAAATGCCATTTTTTTCCTATAGTGCCACCTTCTGGAAGCATTTGGGCACAACAGGCTTTGGGTAAGAAGGCAATTCACCCCTCATTAGATGCGGCAGGTTGTCTTCTTTCCAAAATGGTATTGTTTGTGTAGCCTTTCTTTACTTCTCTAGTTGTCATAACCATTTTTGTATAGACAAGTAATGTTTGAAAAAATGTTAGAACATTTAGAGGTTGTAGTAGGTGTCTTTTTGCACTTCTAGCATCCCCTGTGGTAGGTGAACCCATACCAATGGGGTGTCATTTTTCTCCCAAGAGCACTAGCTAATCAATATAGTTGTAAATTCCATGGTTTTCCCAGATTTCAGTACTGTTGAAGTGGCAGAAATGTAAGAAAATGCCATTTTTTTCCTATAGTGCCACCTTCTGGAAGCATTTGGGCACAACAGGCTTGGGGTAAGAAGGCAATTCACCCCTCATTAGTTGCGGCAGGTTGTCTTCTTTCCAAAATGGTATGGTTTGTGTAGCCTTTCTTTAATTCTCTAGTTGTTATAACCATTTTTGTATAGACAAGTAATGTTTGAGAAAATGTTAGAAAATTTAGAGGTTGTAGTAGGTGTCTTTTTGCACTTCTAGCATCCCCTGTGGTAGGTGAACCCAAACCAATGGGGTGTAATTTTTCTCCCAAGAGCACTAGCTAATGAATACAGTTGTAAATTCCATGGTTTTCACAGATTTCAGTACAGTTGAAGGGGCAGAAATGTAAGAAAATGCCATTTTTTTCCTATAGTGCCACCTTCTGGAAGCATTTGGGTACCACAGGCTTGGGGCAAGAAGGCAAGTTACCCCTCATTAGATGCGGCAGGTTGTCTACTTTTCAGAAATATATAGTTTTATATAGTTATTCCACTGTTTTAGGGTAGTTTTACCACAAAAACCCTAGAATGTGCATTTTAGTTTATAAAGTTGAAAATGTCATTTTGCGCTGCTGGTGATTAGGGCTCTACGCTAGCCTTGGACTTAGGTAAAACTATACAAATTTGGTATTTTTTTACTCGGGGGACTCTGGGCTTTTTCAAATAATTGAAACTTTTTCAATCAAAGTAAATGTTTTTGATACATAGTATGGATTTTAGCAAAATGAGTAAATTTTCACTTTTTTTTGTCATTATGACATCATAGCTTTTTGCACGATGTAAAATTCTCTTCATGTAAGGTATCACGAGAAAGCTCAATTCGTTCTGAAAAAAACAATATATAGTTTTCCATATTTAACTAAAAATCCCCAGAGGAAATCAAGCCTAAACGGAAGGATAGCAAAAATGTTGAAAAAGTGTCTGGCCTGCAGGGTTCAGAAAATGGCCCGAGCCTCTGGCACTGAAGGGGTTAATAGCTGACTGTGGGCGAACACAGGAGGTCCTTAATAGCTGACTGTGGGCGAACACAGGAGGTCCTTAATAGCTGACTGTGGGCGAACACAGGAGGTCCTTAATAGCTGGCTGTGTGTGAACACAGGAGGTCCTTAATAGCTGGCCGTGTGCGAACACAGGAGGTCCTTAATAGCTGGCTGTGTGTGAACACAGGAGGTCCTTAATAGCTGGCCGTGTGCGAACACAGGAGGTCCTTAATAGCTGGCTGTGTGTGAACACAGGAGGTCCTTAACACAGGAGGTCCTTAATAGCTGGCCGTGTGCGAACACAGGAGGTCCTTAAAAGCTGGCCGTGTGCGAACACAGGAGGTCCTTAATAGCTGGCCGTGTGCGAACACAGGAGGTCCTTAAAAGCTGGCCGTGTGCGAACACAGGAGGTCCTTAAAAGCTGGCCGTGTGCGAACACAGGAGGTCCTTAATAGCTGGCCGTGTGCGAACACAGGAGGTCCTTAAAAGCTGGCCGTGTGCGAACACAGGAGGTCCTTAATAGCTGGCCGTGTGCGAACACAGGAGGTCCTTAAAAGCTGGCCGTGTGCGAACACAGGAGGTCCTTAATAGCTGGCCGTGTGCGAACACAGGAGGTCCTTAATAGCTGGCCGTGTGCGAACACAGAAGGTCCTTAATAGCTGGCCGTGTGCGAACACAGAAGGTCCTTAATAGCTGGCCGTGTGCGAACACAGAAGGTCCTTAATAGCTGGCCGTGTGCGAACACAGGAGGTCCTTAATAGCTGGCTGTGTGCGAACACAGGAGGTCCTTAATAGCTGGCCGTGTGCGAACACAGGAGGTCCTTAATAGCTGGCTGTGTGTGAACACAGGAGGTCCTTAATAGCTGGCCGTGTGCGAACACAGGAGGTCCTTAATAGCTGGCCGTGTGCGAACACAGGAGGTCCTTAATAGCTGGCTGTGTGTGAACACAGGAGGTCCTTAATAGCTGGCTGTGTGCGAACACAGGAGGTCCTTAATAGCTGGCTGTGTGCGAACACAGGAGGTCCTTAATAGCTGGCCGTGTGCGAACACAGGAGGTCCTTAATAGCTGGCCGTGTGTGAACACAGGAGGTCCTTAATAGCTGGCCGTGTGCGAACACAGGAGGTCCTTAATAGCTGGCCGTGTGTGAACACAGGAGGTCCTTAATAGCTGGCCGTGTGCGAACACAGAAGGTCCTTAATAGCTGGCCGTGTGCGAACACAGGAGGTCCTTAATAGCTGGCTGTGTGCGAACACAGGAGGTCCTTAATAGCTGGCCGTGTGCGAACACAGGAGGTCCTTAATAGCTGGCCGTGTGCGAACACAGGAGGTCCTTAATAGCTGGCCGTGTGTGAACACAGGAGGTCCTTAATAGCTGGCCGTGTGCGAACACAGAAGGTCCTTAATAGCTGGCCGTGTGCGAACACAGAAGGTCCTTAATAGCTGGCCGTGTGCGAACACAGGAGGTCCTTAATAGCTGGCTGTGTGCGAACACAGGAGGTCCTTAATAGCTGGCCGTGTGCGAACACAGGAGGTCCTTAATAGCTGGCCGTGTGCGAACACAGGAGGTCCTTAATAGCTGGCCGTGTGCGAACACAGGAGGTCCTTAATAGCTGGCCGTGTGTGAACACAGGAGGTCCTTAATAGCTGGCCGTGTGCGAACACAGAAGGTCCTTAATAGCTGGCCGTGTGCGAACACAGGAGGTCCTTAATAGCTGGCTGTGTGTGAACACAGGAGGTCCTTAATAGCTGGCTGTGTGCGAACACAGGAGGTCCTTAATAGCTGACTGTGTGTGAACACAGGAGGTCCTTAATAGCTGGCTGTGTGAGAACACAGGAGGTCCTTAATAGCTGGCTGTGTGTGAACACAGGAGGTCCTTAATAGCTGGCTGTGTGCGAACACAGGAGGTCCTTAATATCTGGCTGTGTGCGAACACAGAAGGTCCTTAATAGCTGGCTGTGTGCGAACACAGGAGGTCCTTAATAGCTGGCTGTGTGCGAACACAGGAGGTCCTTAATAGCTGGCTGTGTGTGAACACAGGAGGTCCTTAATAGCTGGCTGTGTGTGAACACAGGAGGTCCTTAATAGCTGGCCGTGTGCGAACACAGGAGGTCCTTAATAGCTGGCTGTGTGTGAACACAGGAGGTCCTTAATAGCTGGCCGTGTGTGAACACAGGAGGTCCTTAATAGCTGGCCGTGTGCGAACACAGGAGGTCCTTAATAGCTGGCCATGTGCGAACACAGGAGGTCCTTAATAGCTGGCCGTGTGCGAACACAGGAGGTCCTTAATAGCTGACTGTGTGTGAACACAGGAGGTCCTTAATAGCTGACTGTGGGCGAACACAGGAGGTCCTTAATAGCTGACTGTGGGCGAACACAGGAGGTCCTTAATAGCTGGCCGTGTGCGAACACAGGAGGTCCTTAATAGCTGGCCGTGTGTGAACACAGGAGGTCCTTAATAGCTGGCCGTGTGTGAACACAGGAGGTCCTTAAGGGATTAAAACCATTTTGTTTGTATCATTTTAGCTTTGTACATAAGGCCCTTAGGGTGGCATTCAGGCAACTAAAGAGTAACAGTTCTGAAGCAAGAAAGCTTCAGAACAGGCGACAAATTAAAATCCCCCATTTATTTAAATGGGGCTTTTAACTCTCTGAGTGCCAGAGGGGTACTCAACGCACTGCAGACCAATGCGTTGAGTACCCCTCTGGCACTCACAGGGTTAATCACTTGAAGACAAGAGTGGTTTCCAATGGATTGCAAAGCGCTGGAGACCTCTCTTGCATTCAAGGGGTTAAAAGCTCCATTTAAAGGGGAACTACCACCCCGCAAAAACTTAATCTTATTTAAGTCTTCATCTGGCGACTAGCTGCTTAGTAGCGCTAGTCGCCAGAAATATTACCTGGTTTACAAGATTTTCTACTTACTCTGAGGCGGACAGTAGCAGGAAGCACGGCCCGCTCCAAAAGGGACTGACAGCGCAGGCGCTCTGACGTCACTATGGCAAGATGTCCGTGCTTCCTGCTACTGTCCGCCTCAGAGTAAGTAGAAAATCTTGTAAACCAGGTAATATTTCTGGCGACTAGCGCTACTAAGCAGCTAGTCGCCAGATGAAGACTTAAAGAAGATTAAGTTTTTGCGGGGTGGTAGTTCCCCTTTAAATCAATGAGAATTTGTATTTGACCCCTGTGGCGCAGATAGACTCTCCCTGAATAAGTCTATTTTTCTACTGTGCGTAATGCCCTTTGTCAAATTGTTGATTACTTGTATTATGTATTTGTGTATGGGCTTCATCACTTACAAACAGATAATAAATATCTATTAAGTTAAAGGAAAGCTAAAATACATGTTGCTCATAAACTTTTGAGAGCCAGATGGGTATGCAAAGCATTGCCTATTTTTGTAAGGAAGTGTGAATTTGAGGCAGGCATCAACAAATACTAACAGGCAACTGCATATATAATGCAAACAATATATAAAAAGATATACGTAACTTCAATGTGAAGGAATCCCAGCTAGGAAAGTCCTGATAAGTTAAAGTGGAACTGTCACTTTGTAACAAATATATGATTTTGATTAGAGTATTCCAAATCACCCATATTTATGTTAATTATTCTTAACTTCCAACAATAGTTTCTGAGAAATTTAGCTATATTTATTAGTCAGTTTATTCAGCTGAGCTCGGACTTCCTGGTAAGAAGTGGCAGTTGGTAATGCAGAGTTATGTGAAATGTAGAAGTTCTCCATGCATGTCTGCTTGCACAAACTGACAACTACATAAAGCTAAATATCTTACAACCTATTGTTTTACATAAACATAGCTTTCAAAAGCAAACTGTATTTGTTAGGCAATATCAAAATCACCTAGATGTTAAAAAGTGACAGCTCCACTTTAAGTGGCATTTAATCCTAGGGCATTGGTCGCCTTCAACACAAGTTTCATTCATCATTGATGAAAGCACCCTTATGTATTTAGTTGTCAAGTTCAAAAAACTGAAGTGTGTTCATGATTGGTATAGCATCTTTATAGGCTATAGAGAGAACAATGCTGATCAGTGGAGCTGGGGGTACCATGGCACACCTACACACATACCTGTGAACCTTCTTGGTTCCATCCCCCTGAGTACCAAGAAGGGTTGGGGTTAGTGTGTCTAAATGAAGAGAAACAAGTCATAATATGGGCAGGGCTTATCCAAGGTGGGCGGGACTGGAAGGAGGGAAGGTGGAGTTTGCATGGGAAATGAGTGGTAGATGGGCAGGGTTACCTGGGATCTCACCAAACTGGAGAATCAACCTAAGTCCCTGGAAACCTGGTAACTACCTCTGAAAACTGGAGTCTCCTCAGAAGTTCCAGAGTTCCCAGTTATGCCTACCCAGCAATCTGCCGATTGAGACATTTCCCTCTGTGTGTTATAAAGGAGTGCTGTACTGAGGCTAGTTCTCAGGACTTGACTGCAGCACCCACACAGGGAAGTGGTTCAAATGGAAGATCTTCAGGTATGGCTGCCATGACAAACCCAGCTCCATTGGTCCGTCAACCGGCAGCATCTTCAAAGAAGAAGTGACCGATATTACATAAGGTGGAAGGAGAGGGATAATAAAATGTAACCCTTTGAATGCCACAGAGGTATGCAATGCATTTCAAAGCAATACGTTGGATACTTCTATGGCACTCAAAGGGTTAAATAACTGCCAGAATATGGTGTCTTTATGAGTGTGAGTGTTACACTCTTAAATGGCAAACTACTGAATTACATGATGTCCAACATCAGTACTACGCTGATCCTTTTGTTTTTTTGTTCCATTTGTGCTGTTTAATGTCTCTGTGTGTCTATTCTCTATATTACAGGCTGCAGAATAAGTTGGTGCTATACAAATAAAGCATAATAATAATAATAATATTTCCTTAACAAGCTGGCAAATAAATGAGAATGTGATTTTACAACCAACTCCTTCATAGCATATCTCAATATGCTCTACTGTAAATCCTTGTTATTTAACCCTTCATGTGTCGGAGGGATGTCCATGCATATTGATGCAATGCACTGCACACCCTTTTGGCATCCAGAGCACTAAAGATTGACAAGAAGGTGTAGAGTCATCTTTACCATCCTCCCTCAATCATCAGGAGATGCAAAGGAGCACTTGAGATCATGAGTCACTGGCACTTTTTACTGCAATCTAGACAACAGCCCTACTAGAATGCTTCCAGATCATAAATATGTATACATGCATATAGCTACCTGAATTCCAAAGAGGGCTCGCCGACATTCTGAATTTGCTCTTGCAAATGGATTATCTCTGTAGTGTACCTTTCTTCATTTTCCTTTAGCTGTTGTTGGAAATAGAATCTAAGGTGCTCAATTTCTTGAGAGTGCTTCTGCTCCAACTGACTTCTTTGCTGACGGAACTCAGTTTTAAGTTTCTCCACCTGCTCTGATTGAGATGTCGCGGCAATCAGAGCTTCCTGGACAACTTACGAGAGAAGATAAAATACAGATTTGCTGTTGGAGGACATCTTTGATGATTGGAACATTTAGAAAGAACATGTTTTAAAGGGACATTATCACATTTTCAATTACTTTATTTAATGCTTCCTTTTTTAAATAATTCAGAGGCTGATGTGTTAAGAACTTAGAGTAATTCTGGAGTAAACCAACTGCACCATAGGAGAGAGACATTTCTACATTTCTATGCACTTGAATACAGGTTTTCATGCATTGCATTTAATGTATTGCTTTGTTATTTGTCCCCTATGGTGCAGATGGTTTACTCCAGAATAACTCCAGTTTTATATTATAAATATGGTTGAATTTACCATAAAACAAAGGCCTAATTCACATGAAGATTTCTGTACAAAACTATTTTCAATGGCAACCTTGAATTGCACATGTGAATCTGTACTAAACATTAACCGTCTGATTGCCAGAGGGGTACGTGACCGTACTGAGAAGCAATGTTTTGTGTACCCATCTGGCACTCAAAGGGTTAAGATTAAGGACAAAGCAAAAAGGGGGGGTTACAGTATCCAAGAAACCCCCATTTTCACTCTTATCAGATCAGAGAGACACAAAGCTTATAAGCCCAATAATACGTATGTTTGCTGCTGATGGGTGAATGTGTGTGCCAAGGGAGAGTATACTGTAGTCACACTGCCAACAGCCAGCTGAGAATGAGTGCTTTCCAGTACTACAACCACTGGTTAATGGCAGTGATTTTCAGCTCCAGTCCTTGAGGCACACCAACAGTTCATAGTTTAAGGATATCCCTAATTAAGCATGGTTAGAATAATTACAATGGACAAGACACCGATTGCTCATCTGTAGTCATTAAGTGTTATCCAGAAAACATAAATGGCTGGCATGGCCAATGACTATTGCTGAGAAACATTAGTCTGTGCAGTGACTTTACAATGCTGAATTACACAAACCTAATTCCAGATGTTGTTATTGCATACTTATTTTATGTTTTGGAAACAACTCTCTGGAAATCATCAGAGAATGTACAAATCCATCAGCGCATATACAAATCCATCAGCGCAGCCCATTTGTTGTGCTTATTCGGAAGCATGAAAATCCTCTGCCTGCACCTGTATTTATATATTGACAACATCAGAGCATTCTGGCACACACAACTCAGTGCTGCCTCCGATGGCAGCAAGTCCTGTCACCCCTACAGAACATGCTAGAAAAAGCAG
This sequence comes from Rhinophrynus dorsalis, assembly GCA_037306005.1. NCBI lineage: Eukaryota > Metazoa > Chordata > Amphibia > Anura > Rhinophrynidae > Rhinophrynus > Rhinophrynus dorsalis. The sequence goes on from CM074723.1 coordinate 414,877,919, forward strand.
ATTTCTTCTGGTTAGTACAAATGGCAGAAGAACAGAACTCCCTGGAATGTCCATATACTCTTACACTGCACACCTACTGGCTCAGTCAGCCATTTTTATGTAAAAAGCCTTGCATACAGGCCAGTCGTTCTCAATTATTTTTTGCTCACTGAACTCCTAATGGACCCTTTGAGTGCCAGAGGGGTACGCAACACATTTCAATACTTACCCCGCTGGCACTCAAAGGGTTAGATACAGGTGACCCCTATCTGGCAGTGTGAAATTTACAAGGTACCCCTAAGAATTAATAGGACAATTGTCAAGGATGTAACTTTGGGGAAAAATACATAAATATATAGTTATTTCTAGATCTCACAATTATAAATATACAATGTTCTCATTTTTTAGAAAGCCTTCATAGAGAAATGGTAGCACTCCATACTGATGCCCACAGCACCACAGTTGAGGCACAGCACACAAAAACCATTCCCTGGCACAGAAGCGCATTCATACCTGCTCTTGAATGTGTTTGCTCATGCTCTATTCAGGCTACAAAGCACAAGAAGCACCTTTGGGCCATATGTATAATAGTAAACTGGAATAAATCAACTGCAACACAGGAGACTAAAAACAAACCATTGATTTAAATGAAGCTTTTAACTCCATGAATACTAGAAAGGTCTCCACCACATTGCAAAGCAATGTGTTGGTGACCTCTCCAGGATTCAAAGGGTTAAATACATTTAAAACAATTATGTCGGCAATGTTTATTTCTCCTTCTATGGTGCAGCTGGTTTGCCCCAGAATTCCTCCAGGTTGTCTTTAGAAATACGGCCCCCTGACACTTTTCACAATTCCACATAGGATGTATTTACCTGCTGTGTTCAGAGATGAGACCTGGGAATCACTCACGGTCTGCCTCAGACTTGTGAAATCCTGCTCTGTATTAGAAATTGACACATTCTCGGCCTGAAAACGGCAGAAGACAATGAGTGTACAAAAGCAATAACAATATGTAAAGTGCAAGCTAACCAGACTGTTTTAAATTCCAACTTATTCCAGTTTAACCCTTTGAGTGCCAGGGGGTAGGCAACACATTGCAAAGTCATGCATTGCATACCCCTCTGGCACTGAAAGGGTTAACTAAAACAAGCTGTAGAGTAAGTTGATCATTTGCCTTTTATCTTCCTCTTAGATAACATGGACAGTAAATAATGTCATCAAGTGACAAGTGATTGCTTTGTATGTGAATTTCATTACACTCAATATAAAATCCACGTACAAGCAGTGGACAGGGCCATGGCACAACCAGCTTTATTACACACTTGGAGCCAATGATCTCTCTAATTTAGGAGTCAGCAACACTTCAGCTGTTGGTGGACTACAATTCCCATCATCCTCAGCTGGTCATCGACCTCCTGAGGATGATAGGAGTTGTAGTTCATCAACAGTCTTACTCCATGATGTCACATGAAGGGTCAAGTTCAGAGCGTTCTGGGGCAAATCAACTGCACTTTAAACAACACACAAAAATGCTCCAAATTCCAACTGATTTAAATAGAAGTTTTAACATCTTGAATGCTGTACAGGTCTCCGGGTAGCAACCTCTCAAGCCTTGAAGGGATTTAACACCCCTTCCCTTCAAATCAAGGGGAAATATTACTGTCCCCTATGATGCAGCTGGCTTACCTCAGAATTGCTCCATTCAGCTTTATACACATGGCCAGTTATGCATTACAACAGACTTCCTATAAAAATGCCATACTGAGGCAGCTTCTGTGCAGTGGTATAATGACCAGTTCCAGGCTTGAACGGATAGTAACCATTTGATTTTGACTTAACATTCTAGAAGTACACAATATACAAAGTCATATTGCCAGTACTTTTTACTTATTGATTTCATCTGTTATCGTCACCTAATGTTTATGCTCATGACAATGAGCTCCCTGTCTGTAGAGTGTTCAGTGAGAGACGGTTAAAGGAGGTATAGTCAGGGCTGGATTTACATCCCAGGTGCCCCTAGGCAAGGCACTCTTGGCTCCCTTAGCTCCAGCCATGGCCACACCCCAGTCCTCACATGGCTCCGCCCCAGTCCCATTTACTGTTTCCTGATACAGAATAAACCCTTAGCCTATAACAAGCAAGAAAAAAAAAAACATTAACCTCTTGGTTGCTAGAGAGATCTGCAACACATTGCTCCACAACAGTGCACTGGAGATCTCTCTATCATCTAAGGGGTTAAATAATAGCATATACAGGGGAACTGAGATTGCTCTGGACACACCCAAAACTAAGCATATGGATGTAGCTAGTTTTGCTGAGGTGGCCCCCAAAATTTGGAGCTTTGGGCAGTTGCCTAGTCTGCCTATTGGGAAATCCAGACCTGGGTTTATTGATACAGTTTAACCCTTTGAGTGCCAGGGAGGTAGCCAATTCATTAAAAGTAAAAAAAAGAGAAAGAAAAAAATATATGTTGTAAATAAGATGGCATACAGAGATCTCTGTGCCGTAGGGATAGTGTTACATTGCATCACTAGCCTCTTTTGAGGGTTGACTGAAAACTTTGGAAACAGATCCAGAGAACTCACTGTCAGGAACATAAACAATTAAAGGGACAGTAATGTCCCTTGACATTTTTTTTTTAGAGTTTTGTAGAGCTTAAAAAAATAAGCTAAATGCCACAAATCGTATCTCTCAAACTGCTATGGTTTGAGAGATATCCTCCGCTAAAGTTCCCTCCTTCCTCCTCTTCCCCTGATGTCAGCTGGAAGCTGACAGCAGGAGTTCCTGGTCCGGGGACCGACAAGCAGCTCTTCAGCAGAGCCTCAATAGCGCGATTTAAAGAGAATTACTTCTGTGGAACAGTCTACAAAGTGTGCCTGGTGTGCTTGCAAACACTTTTTAGACCGTTCCAAGGAAGTACTTTTTTTTAAATTGGGCTATTGCGGCTCTGCTGAAGAGCCTACTAATGTTGGCCGCCACGGATCTCATTCTGTCAGCTTTACAGGTGACAGAAGCAGAACAAGAACTTTAGCGGATGATATTTTTTTAAGCTCTACAAAACTGTAAAAAATGTATGGGACATTACTGTCCCTTTAAGTGAAGATGAAGAATGAAAACACCCCTTAAGGACCATTGACGTACCCGGACCGTCACGCTGGTCTGGCACTTAAGGACCAGTGACGGTCCTGGTATGTCACGTACTTTTACTCACCGTGTTCCTGCAGGAGCGAGGTGAGTAATACCGGGGACTGAAGTTGATCGATCCAAGACTGGAGCGATTTCTTTCAGTCCCTCGTTTGGCGTGCCGGCACACGTGATCAGTCACGTGAGGCGGCACGTCAAACTTCCCTACCTGGTCCTTAAAGGACCGCACACCCCGGGACCGCTGGTCCTTAAGGGGTTAAAAATGGTTAATATTCCCTTACACCAGTGATTCTCAACGTTCGTCCTCGGGGCACACCAACAGTGCACGTTTTCAGGTTGATCCTGCTTAATCACAGGTGAATAAATTAGTGGCTCAGACGTTATGATTGATTCACCTGTGATTAATTAGGGATATCTTGAAAACATGACCTGTTGGTGTGCCCAGAGGACTGGAGCTGAGAATCACTGCCTTACACAGTCAAACCCTTTACCAGAGATACACAGAAGTATAAAGCAGGCATGTCTCTAAAGCAAACATACAGTCTGTATCATTAGGAATGCATTTAACCCTTTGAGTGCCATAGGGGTACTGTCCCTCATTTACAAAAGAAAAGAGGAGCAATTCTGAAGCAACCAACTGCACTGTAGGGAACAGTTAAAAAAATGCCCAATATTCTCCTTTATCTAAAATAGGGCTTTATGGCCCTTATGTATAAAAGCAAACTGGAGTAATTTTAGGGCAAACCATCGGCAGCCTAGGAGACAAATAAACCTTCTCATTAGGCCAAATAGGGCTTTTAAAGTCTTGAATGGTAGAGAGCACATTGCTTATCCAGAACATTGCTTCACATAGAACAAGGTGTGTGGGGGGGGTCAAACTGCAACTTCTAGTAACAAATGGTAGTGTGTGTGGGGGGGGGGTCGTCAGACAGTGTATGTAGGGATCTGTGACTACCAAGGTGCAGTGGAACCAAGCTTGTGGATCTGGCAGTGTACGTGGGGATCTTTGACTACCACTGGGTAGTGAAAACAGTTTAGGGGGTTAGCCAGTGTATGTGCGGATCTGTGACTGTCAGTGGAAGCACGCTGGGGGGTGGAGTCAGACAGTGTATGTGGGTATGTACAACTACCAATGGGCACTGGAACAGGGCTGGAAGTCAGATAGTGCACATGGGGGGTCTTTGACTAACAGAGTACACTGGAATCAGGCTGGGAATCAAACAATGTATGTCCCCAACATCTGCTGTCGTGATTCCCAGCCTGATTCTACTGCACACTCGTAGTGTGTGTCTACCATTGGGTAGTGGAACCAGGCTGAGGGGTGGGGGTGTCAAGGTGAGGGAATGTGAATACCAGTGGGCTGTGGAGTAAGGCTAGAGGGGGGCAGGTTACTTGGTGGGGGGCAGTTAGTGTGCATACCACAAGGGGTCAAAACACTGCAAAGCACTGCATTGGACCTCTTGTGGCATACAAGGTGTTAAATAAATAAATAAATAATTCAGACCTTTTTTGGGGGGAAGGCATCAGAACCCCTCTTGATTCCCCCCAATGAGGTCTGAATAAAAAATAATGAAAACAAGTGTAAAAAAAATCCTGCGTGCCACAGGAGTGTCCCACACATTGCAAAGCAATGTGCTGAACAACCCTGTGGCATACACAGGGTTAATTCATTTTTAGACCTTCTTGGTAGGGCATCAGGACACCTCTTCATGCCCCCCTCCCCCAGATATGGATATCTTCCAGTTGATATCGCTGGGAGATCAATGCAGGTGACACAGCTGCCAACAGTCAGCATACGATGATATGAATTGTAGAAAAACAGGTGGAGCCACAGGTACCCTGGACTCAACCACAAGTCCTCAGCCCCAGAGCAGACATTACCTGCTGCCAGAGAATTGTTCAATGCATTGCTTCACAACACTTTTGCACACTCCCCTGACACTCAACAACCCCATAGTCATACCTGATTACTGTGCTCACTGATCCTCTCCATTTCTGTTTGAACCTGACAAGATCGTTCTTCATCACCTGTATTAATAAAAACATAAGACAAATTAAACCAGGGACCTAAATGAATTATTATGTAACCTTATTTTCAATGCAGTCAAAGTATTAGCATTTCAGACATATCCCAATGCAATAAAGTAATAAATGAACAAATTAAATGCTACTTAGCTATGTTCTGTTGATGGCTGGGCAGAGTGCATTATCACTAACCACTGAGAACTAGAGGGTGTGCAGTGCATTATCACTAACCGCTGAGAACTAGAGGGTGTGCAGTGCATTATCACTAACCGCTGAGAACTAGAGGGTGTGCAGTGCATTATCACTAACCGCTGAGAACTAGAGGGTGTGCAGTGCTTTATCACTAACCGCTGAGAACTAGAGGGTGTGCAGTGCATTATCACTAACCGCTGAGAACTAGAGGGCGTGCAGTGCATTATCACTAACCGCTGAGAACTAGAGGGCGTGCAGTGCATTATCACTAACCGCTGAGAACTAGAGGGCGTGCAGTGCATTATCACTAACCGCTGAGAACTAGAGGGCGTGCAGTGCATTATCACTAACCGCTGAGAACTAGAGGGCGTGCAGTGCATTATCACTAACCGCTGAGAACTAGAGGGTGTGCAGTGCATTATCACTAACCGCTGAGAACTAGAGGGTGTGCAGTGCATTATCACTAACCACTGAGAAGTAGAGGGTGTGCAGTGCATTATCACTAACCGCTAAGTACTAGAGGGTGTGCAGTGCATTATCACTAACCACTGAGAACTAGAGGGTGTGCAGTGCATTATCACTAACCGCTAAGAACTAGAGGGTGTGCAGTGCATTATCACTAACCGCTGAGAACTAGAGGGTGTGCAGTGCATTATCACTAACCGCTAAGAACTAGACGGTGTGCAGTGCATTATCACTAACCGCTGAGAACTAGAGGGTGTGCAGTGCATTATCACTAACCGCTAAGAACTAGAGGGTGTGCAGTGCATTATCACTAACCGCTGAGAACTAGAGGGTGTGCAGTGCTTTATCACTAACCGCTGAGAACTAGAGGGTGTGCAGTGCATTATCACTAACCGCTAAGTACTAGAGGGTGTCCAGTGCATTATCACTAACCACTGAGAACTAGAGGGTTTGCAATGCATTATCACTAACCACTGAGAACTAGAGGGTGTGCAGTGCTTTATCACTAACCGCTGAGAACTAGAGGGTGTGCAATGCATTATCACTAACCGCTGAGAACTAGAGGGTGTGCAGTGCATTATCACTAACCGCTGAGAACTAGAGGGTGTGCAGTGCAATATCACTAACCACTGAGAACTAGAGGGTGTGCAGTGCATTATCATTAACCGCTGAGAACTAGAGGGTGTGCAGTACATTATCACTAACCGCTAAAAACTAGAGGGTGTGCAGTGCATTATCACCAACCGCTGAGAACTAGAGGGTGTGTAGTGCATTGCTTCGCAATGTGATCCACACCCCTCTCTGGCCCTTAACCTTTTACGTGCCAGAGGTTCAGACCTGGATTTACATCTCAAGCACCCCTAGACACAGCATCCTCTGGCACCCTAACCACACCTCATGATTTAACATCACCCTCTTTTGTGGCTAAACCTACATTTAGATTTATTCTTCACAGTAATGTGGTCATTTTCCAGAGGTGAATGACAATGTTATAGATGGGGATGGGGTATATACAGGACACATACAGAAAACAGAAATCACCTTTACTAGACATGAAACCTGTTAAACTAAAAACTTTTATTAGCTCATTTGAAAATGTAAAGAGAGAGTAATGTTTCCGTATGAGCAAAGCTGCAATCCTTCCTTGTAGTGCATACAACTGATCAGTTACGTTCATAATGCTGAATTCTCTCTATATGCTCTGAAATAATATTATAAGTTGTCCCCCTCACGCCCCTTTTCATTATGCCAGGCCATATGCCCCCGAGATCTGAAATCCAGACTGGACAGATCGCTATGAGGCACTGCCTTCATTCAGTATAAGGAAAACCCTGCCCTCTTGATGAAGGAGGGCAGGTTTTTCCGTATATTGAAAGAAGATTGTCCCACTTCACAATCTGCTTCCAGCTTCGAGGCTCGAAGGGGCATGGGGGGTCAGTTTAGCATTACTAGCCAGGGGCGAATTGTAGGGGAATACCAGCCCGGGCATTTTTTTTTTTTAAAAAAACAGCCCACTAGCTGCACCGGCGTCCCTATCGACGCCCCCTTGTGGTCCCTGTGTGGCATGGGAGAGCAGGCGCCAGAATATTATGTCATATCCTGGCGCTCTGCATTAACAAGGAATGTGAAGGCTGTCACAGAGTGTGCCTGTACCGGTGGCAACACAGACCTCTCCTTCAAAATATCGTGGAACAGTGAGATCCTCTGATCTCCCCCAACTGCCCATGATCTAGCGGCCCAGTGGGGGATGCCCGATCCCCCGATAGGACAATCCGACCATGCTACTAACGTAACGGATCAGTTGTATGCGCTACAAGGAAGGATTGCAGCATTGCTCATACGGAAACATTACTCTCTCTACTTTTGTTATTTGTTTTCCTTGTTTTGTGGTGTCAAAGGATGAATGGGCCAGTGGGTGTGACAGGCCATTGCTAGGCACCTCTAAAGATCTGGCGCCCTAGGTAAGTGCCTAGTCTGCTTATTGGTAAATCTGGCCCTGCAGAGGGGTATCCAACGCATTAAGTTGCAATGTATTAGATACCCCTCTGGCATGCAAATGGTTAAACTTATGAAAGACAAAAACAACAGACACAACACAAAAGCTCCTCTAAGAGAAACCTTCAGACACAAGTCCCTTTTCCAAACCCCTCATGATGGGTACTCATTAGAGGTGGAGGCTACACACCAGCCCCTCGGTATAACAGCATACAGAAATCCAACTATGTCTTGTACCAGATTCTCCAGGAGAAAAGAATGAAAAATATACCTGGGATTAATATTTTAAAACCCCATTGGTATAAAAATAATTTTTTTACCACATAAATCTTTACATTAAAAACAAAAGTACAACAGCCCACGCGTTTCATCACACACGCAGTAACTTCTTCAATAAATGGACACTTAACCTTTTGAGTGCCAGAGGGGTAAGCAACACATTGCTTTGGGTTAGACTATAATCCAGGTACATTTTTAAATTTGTTACCCTGGAGATTCCTGAACAAGATGTGGTCAAGAGTGGGGGTAAGAGAATATCTGGATTACTACATGTCAATATACAGAGATGATGATGTAGCCTCCTTCTCTACTGAGTACTCGTCTTGAGAGGTTTTGGAAGAAATGACCTAAAGATCACTTTTCAATGTGCTTTAGTGCTGTGTCTTTTCTTTTTTGTCTGTCACATCTGAGAATTGCAGTCGATGAGTCACGGGACCAGGTGACCAATACTACAGCGGTACTGTCAATAAGAAACAAGAGGGTGCTTCTGGAATTTGTGCATTTACAGTTAGGATATTTGTGTCTGTAAATGTATTGTGTCCCTTCTCCCTCAGTATAGCCACACCCAGAGTGTGCAGGGGTTAATTTTAAAGCTCACTTTTATGAACACACGGTCATATAGAATTTATGTCTATTGTCCTTGACCTTTGAAACTCAAAGAATACACACAGTATGATTGATTCTATGCTCATTTTCAAGATGAAAAATAAAGGAATGATAGACAGGCCAAAATGCTTAAAAGGAGCAGTGCTATTTCATTTTAAATAAATATTGTACAACTATTTTACGATCAGTAAAATTAGGGTATTCCCACTGCTGGGAAATGCTTTATTCAATAGTTGTTGCAGCTCAAATTTTTTTTTGTTAAACTGTCATTTTGTAGTGTGGTCACCAGGTGGGGCACTGTTTACACTGTTGCAAACAGGAAAAAAGAAGTAGGAGTTTCAATTAACTTTTGTACTCAGCAGAAAAAAATACAATATGTTGCTTGTTTGTTTTTTTCATAATAAAATCACCACCCATTAGGTTTCAGGGAGTGCGCATTGAATTGCTACTAGAAACACATTGTCAGATAGTTTCTCATTGAGCAGCACAGTTCAGGGAGTCCTATTCCAGCTCTGAATGAATCTCTTTACACTAGGGTTCTCAATTTTTTTTTTGCTCCAGGCACTGTGGAATTTTCAGGGCACCCCTGCCATTTTATAGGCCACTTGTCAAGGGAGTAATGAGGGACAACTGCATAAATATACAGCCATTATTGGATCTGACAATCAGAATGGCAAAATCAATAATGTTGTGCATAATAATTTCCATAAATATACATTTGAAAGTAAAAAATTTACATTTTTGTTAAAGTCGTCAGAAAAAGCACAGCATCCTAAGCCACCCCAACGTGCCACTGCCCCCTGGTTGAGAACCACTGAGCTAAACACTGTGGTGATCACATTCTGGCTTTTTTTCCTTCTTTTTCATACTACGGCCCTCATGTATAAAAGTGGAGCAGGGAAACTGAGAAGCAAACAGACTTCAGCCGGGAGACAGGTAAAAAAAAATACCCAATTTTCCATTGATTTGGGATTTGTTCCTTATAGTGAAGTTGGTTTGCTCCAGAATTGCCCTACTCCACTTTTATACATATGGGCCCTTATAAATTGGAATGAAAGAGATCTGGAAATGTTTTTATACTTCCTATTTCACTTTAATTGGAAGATATAAAAAATAAATAAATAAATAAATAAATAAAATAATGAAGCATTAGTTGCCCTTCAACCCTTTGAGTGTAATGCACTGCACACCTCTCAGGGGCTAAAATCTTTAATCCCGTAAGGACCAGTGACGTGTCAGGACCGTCACAAGTGTCTGTGCGTTAAGGACTTTTTTAGTCAAAGCGTTTCTTCAGGCGAACTGTGATTATGATGGGAGACTACAACATTCTGCTCCAAGACTCGAGCAGTCAGTTTCAGCCTCTCTTTCGGCAAATCTGTCCAAATGATCAATCACATGTGCCGGATCCCTGAATGTAGTTGATCCGGTCCTTTAGGGTAAAAGTACCCAAGGTGCGCTGATCCTTAAGGGGTTAAACTGTCCACAAAACAGTGTATTATAACAAGAAGAAGAAAACACATGTTTGTATGAAATATATGGTATTTATGGTGTCCACAATGTGTTAAAAAAAAAAAAAAAAAAAAAAAAATAATAATAATCAAGAAAATGTGTATGTAACTATTATTATTAGGAGAATAGCAGAATAAAAATGATACCTTTGTTGGCTGAGCGTCAGCCAATAAAGGTATCAGTTTTACTCTACAAGTCTCCTGCAATTTGTATGGCTAACACGGTACCACGCTTTACCCATATTATTATTAGGACAGATTCAGATCATTAGACTAGACGTCATAAACAAATAAGGGCCATGTGGAGCAATACTGGGGCTAACCAACTGCATGCCATAGCGGGAAATAAAATGTGCAGTTGACTTAAACGGGACTGTTATCCCACTGAATGCTAGCGAAGCATTGGGAACCCTTATAGCGTTCAGAGGCTTAAAAGCCCCATTTAAATCAATGGAAGTTTGAACAATTTTTATTTATCCCCTGTGGTACAGCTGATTTGCTGCAAAATTGTTTCAGCTTTGTTTTGTGCAAATGTCTCTAATGAATCTAATAGAGAGGTAGCCAACCCTGATCCTCAACAGCTGCGAACAGTGCATGTTTTCAGGCTATCCCTGAATGGGCACAGACAGACCAATTAAAGTGACTGAGCTACTAATTAGTCCACCTGCACTCCGGCTGGGATATATATATATAGGGGATTCAGAAGGGACACCATAGCTCTTTGGATGATAGAAACCCCCCGTATATTAAAAACATCTGTCTAGTATCACTGAGTAGTGTGCCTACACCCCATGGTCCCTGCATACCCTCAATGGACTAAGAGAAAGGGATTAATCTGTAAGTACAAAAATCCTCTTTTATAGCATCCAAAGAGTTAAAAACCACACCAAACATTCTTGATATAGAAATATGTACTCTCTGTTGGTTCCGCAGAACATATAAAATCATCATTGACCATGAATATTCTTTTCACTATAAATACCTGTTGGCTGCAACTTAATTTGTTGAAGTTCTTGTTTATGCACATCCTGCAGCTCCTTAATCTTCTGCTCTTGAACCTTCAGCATCTCCTCTTTAATCAGCTCCAAGTGAGCAATGTGAATGTGGGTAAGACTAATCCTCTGAGCTTCCAACTGCAGCTTCATATCAGCCTGTAGTTGTAACACATGAGTATTTGCAAGCATGAATAAGACATAAAAACTACCAAACACCTTCTACAAAATTAGCAATGTTGAACAGAAAAATGCACTTTGCTTAACACGGTACCCTGGCTGGAGGCCCCGAAGGAAAGCGTTAGGAACAACTGCTGTACGGCAATACAATTGCACAATCTGAACATGTCATGCTAACAGAGCTTAAAGGGATAGTAATGAATTCAAATACATGTAGCTCCGATTAATGCTCCTATATTATGGATTTAAGTAATGAGTGACTTGTAGTTCAAAAGTAAATCAGTTTTACTTTGTTGCTTTGCAATGCGTTGGATACCCCTCTGGACACAGAGGGTTAACCCTTTAAGGACCAGAGGGGTACACAACACATTTGCAAAGCAATAACATGTGCATCCCTCAGGTTTTTAAAGGGTTAACAAAATTATGTGCAGTAAGTAGAGTATAAGGTCCAGTTGTGCTAGCAACTGTCTTGTCGTCCTCCATGGACATAACATCCAGGAATGTCTGAGGATTTTCTCTCTTGAACCAAGAGATAGGAGGTGTCAGTGTTCTTTTAATCAATGAAGCTGGTAGACCCACCTGTTCCTGATGCAAAGTGGCCAGTTTGTCCTGAAGTTGGTCTCTCTCTTCCTGTGTGTTCACTAGAAGGTGGGATTCATTCTCTAGTCTAGAAGTCAACACAGCCAGTCTTTGCAAGAGGGATTCCTCCTCCTCTTCCAAGGTAATCTTTTCTTTTTGCTCTGAATCATACAACTCTGATAATAAAGGTGACAGTGAACATTTGTTTGGATGTACACTCTCGTTTTCCACTTCATTAATCAATCTTTCTTCTGCACCATCGATGTCACTCTTGTCAAGAATGTCACTTGACATTACGCATGGTGTTTCTCGGGAGCGGTTTTTTTCAGCATGAACACTTTGTACCTTCTTCACGCTTATTACTTCTTCCAGTTTTTGGTGATCAGACAAAGCAACATCTCTTTCCTGGCATAATGATTTCACATGTTCTTTCAGCTGGTTAATTTCATTTTGCTTCAACTGCAACTGTTTAGAAAGATCTGAAAGTTTCAGAGACAGTTCTTCTTTATCACGTTGGGCAACCTCAAGTTTTTCCATTAATTCTGTTGTATCTTTCTCAACAACCTCTCCATGATCAAGTGTATCTGCTCTAACAAGTCTGGATACACAAGTAGCCTCGATCTTATTGTCTGGAAGCACAACAATTTCCTCTGCAGAGCCACCTTTCAGCTTGGCCAATTCTTCATTAAGAGTACTTAGTTGCAATTTGTATTCTTCTTCTTGCTTTGCTTTACTGTCTTCTAACTGCTCCTTTACCTTTGAAAGACAAGCATATTCTTCTTGCAATTCCTGATAGTTAACTTCAAAATTCCTTTCTGCAAATGAAAAGGTGTTTTTCTGCTGTTCAATCTCCGCTTTTAACTGAAGTTCTATTTTACGAAGTCGTTTATTTTCCACAGAGAGAATTTCAATTTCATTTTTTAAGTCAACGTTATCAGAGTTGACATCATCAGACATATTTGTTCCAGAGTCATTAATATGTTTTTTCAAGGTAATCTGCAAAGTGTTATTTTCTTCCTTAAGAAGTCTATTGTCCATCTCCAGCGCTGTAACGCGTTCATTAAGTGCATCTTTTTCTCTCACTTCGTTTTCAAGCAATTCAATTTTAAGCTGCAGCCCCTGAACATCTTGTTCTATAGTTCCCTTTTCCTTTTCTTCTTTTCTCAGAGAATCTAGCTCCTTCTGTAGTTCTTTAATCTGGATCATCATTTCTTCAGATTTGGGATCACTGACTGACTGTAGTAGGTCTTTCAGCTTTGAAATTTCTAGCATTAAATGATTCTGTTTGGTTATTAAGCTATCTTTTTCATCTTGCATAGCAGTAATAATCTGGCTCATTTCACTCTGTATCCTATCGATTTGTTGTTTATGCTGTACATCTAGATTATCTTTTAAGTTCTCAATGTTTATCCTATGCTCTCGAGTTAAATCCTCCCTGAGTTTTGATAGCTCCTCTTCTTGACTAAACAAGAAATTTGTCCGAAGCTTCTCTAACTCAGCTTCTTGAGATTCAGCCATCCTATCTAAAACAGCATCTTTCTCTCTCTCTAACATATCAAGCTTAATCTTGTAATTGGTAACTTCAGCTTCATGTTTCGATTCTAACTCTTTGGTAAATGCATTTGCTGCTGCCAGCTCTGCTTTGAGTTCTTCAGTTCTGACAAGTAAAGCGCATGCTTCAATGAGTTTGCTTTCTTTTTCTGTTATGCTTTCCTTGGCTCTTTGGATCTGCTCTTTTGCAAAGCTCAGATCCTGAAGCAAATCTTCAATTTGACTTTGCAGGAGTGACTTTTCAGATGTGACAGCCTTGAGTTGCACAGAGAAATTTTCCTTTATTTTACTTTGCTGGTCATTAGAATTTTGCAGCTGAGCATTTAATTCACGAATTGTTGCATTAAGAGCATCGATTTGTTCATTGGCTATGGTGATTGTTGTCTGTTTAGAAATGCTATCCACTTCGGCTTTGTGCTGGGCCAGAAGTTTCTCGATCTGTAATGTGTGTTGTTTGACTAGCTCCTGCTTCATGTGTACAATCTGCTGCCCATACATTTCATCTAGCTCTGCCCGAAGCTCTTCTAGTCTCCTTTGGGTTTCCACTTCCATTCGCAGAACAATGTCTGCCTCAGACTGACTGCCTTTATGATGTTTCTTCTGAAGTTCTTCTACAGTCCCCATTAACTGCATAATTTCATCAGAAGACAGTCTTTCCTTTTGTTTGGAATGTTTCAGCTCTTCAGTGAGACTGTTTACTTCCTGGTTCTTTACCATTATCTGTTCTCTCAGTTCCTCTATAGATTTGTCAGCCAGAACAATTTTGTCACTTAACTGACTTGATTTTCTTTCTTCATCCTGTAAAGTGGATTTAAAGCATTCAACAGCCAAGTCTTTTTCATGTAGTATTTTTTCAAGTTCATTCTGGTGCAACTAAAATAAATAAAACAAAAGTTAAATATAAAATATCATACGGAGAACATTTTACCAATGAACATATGGTGTTTAACATGTCTAAGTTGCCTATCCCTACCTTAGATTGTAACATACAAGTACTCTGGAAAAAACTTGCGAATATGTCATTATCGCTTTGACACCCCCCCCCCCCACACACACACGGATTTGCAGCTATTATTTTACACTCAGTACATAACAGATATCAAGTTTAACTCTTTAAGAACCAGAGAGGTGTGCAATGCATTGCTAAGCAATTCATGAGCAAATCATTCTGATCCTCAAATGTTTAATAGCTATTCTTTATACGTAACGACACCGGAGGAGGTGCTACGACGGATCCACTATCCATCCACATCCAAGTTCAAGCAATATTTAAAATCAATTGATTTTATTGATCTCTAATTAAAAAGCAACTTGCTTATTGTGCAACTTATACACTCAACAACTGAAAGATTTCAGTGGAATATATAGTTTTGGAGGAGTAGATTATATATGTTCATAATTTGGGTAAATTATATATGAGATCGGATAAGGAGTTTGATGTAGAAGTTGCAAGGAGTTTGCCCTGCTGTATTGGGTGTTGGCTCTCGGGGCGCCGGGATGGCACGGAGTGCACTGTTTATTAGCGCGGTCTGTGCCCTTCCGGCGTTCGGAGATTCAAGTGAATGTTTAGTTTGGTTACATCCCTTTAAGAGGTGTTTAAATATAGTCTTTTGACCAATTAGAGGGTTGAACATTTATCCAACTTGAGAACATTGTGTTTTTTTGATTGGAGTGTTTGAATTTTAATTACTGGTGATTGGTTAATTGCCTAATTGGGCGTTAATCATGAAGTTTAGTGTTTGTATAAGAGAGACCAGATTACATTTTTATGGCTGCCTATGAATAAGTGATACATTCACAAATCATGTTAGGCGCTTCGTGAATTTGGTTTCTTTCAATTGTTGCGTGTATAAGTTGCACATTAAGCAAGATGCTTTTTAACTAGAGATCAATAAAATCAATTGATTTTAAATGTTGGTTGAACTTATTTTGGGCTGTGGATGGATAGTGGATCTGTTGTAGCACCTCCTCCGGTGTCATCTCATTTGTCGAAGTCTGTGGCCAGGACTGTGGGGGTAGTTCCGGATCCGCAACGGCTTTTTTGCCGCGGTGAGTATAGGAGTAAATTGTTACATAATTAATTATATAATGATTTGAAGAGTTTCCAGCAGCGATCTCATTTATGTTGTATTCTTTATACGTATTTTTTCAGGAAACTATCCTTTGTATATTACGGTATCGCATCTTGAGTGAATCAAACACGTTGCCCCTTGTAAGGTAGTGATTCTCAATGTTAGCCCATTGCCACACCAACAGGTAACATTTCAATACACCTCTGCTTGCTTACAGTTGGGTAATCAGTGGCTCAGTAATTTTGACTGCAATACCTGAGCTTAATTAGGGATATCTTTAATACTTGGCCTGTTAGTGTGTCCCGAGGACTTAAAGAATCACTGCTCTGAGGGTTTAGTTGATTTACTTATTTGCCTTTTTCTGAATTATAGCAATTTTTTAATTTTGCAGTACCTAACAGATCCATTCATTTGAATATAATAATAACTATAGGGTACTTTCCTGTTATCCGGAACCATTTTCAAAACATTTTTCAAACACTTTTAAACAAAATCTTTATTATAATATTTTATATTTATTATAATATTATACTCTGACAGGACAGATTCTGACAGGAAAAAACAACAGGAATTAGTTTTGAAAATGGTTCCCGATAACACGAAAGTACCAACTACAGCTAGCATGCATATGATGAACAAATTGTTTTATTAAAGGAAAACTGACTCCTCCTACTAAGAACCCTGCCCCCTCTTGCCGTACTATTATCATAAAATCATAAGGGCCCTATGATTTTTACCTTGTCCCTTAGTTCCAAAGATAACATCTTCAAACAGCCCTAGCGGCCATTGTCCATGGAGGCAAACATGATGGTTGCTGACAGTTTTTCCAAATTGAAGAAGGCAGAGTGCATTAACCTACTTAAATATTTAAGGACCAGAGGGGTGGGTGAGCAGTTTATTACAAAGCAATGTGTTGCAAGCCCCTTTGGTCCTTAAATATTTAAGATTACTATGCATTGAGCAGAGCCTGAGGTCCAGTGGGCCTGATACCATCTGTCATATTTGCCTCCATGGACATCATTTAGGACTGACTGAAAATTTAATCTTTTGAACCAAGGAGCAAAAGAAAAAAAACATAGGGGAAATTAGGGCATTCTGGTGTCATTAAGTGTGGAGATATTATCAGGAGATGTTAGTTCACCATTAAAACATTTTTTTTTTTTTTTTTTACAAAGTTTTGTTTCTTTTTTAATATAGTACAAACCTGTTCCATGTTCTGAATCTTTTCCTGCAGGGAGACAATCTGACTCTGGAATTCCTCATTCTCTTTATGAGTCTGTTTCAGCTGATGCTCCTGGTCTTCCAGTAGTTGTTGATAAGCAAATATCTGTTGCTTGGAGTGAAGCAGATCAGCAGCTGTGCTTGTGTGACTTGTGCTTCTCAGGGTTTCACTGGCCTGCAGCTGCACAGAATAAATAAAAGAAGAGTAATGGGTGGAAAGGATATTTCCTCATATTTTACATTGCCACATAGTCACATCACTTTTTATTTTAATGCCTTCAGGACCAG
Source organism: Rhinophrynus dorsalis (assembly GCA_037306005.1). Lineage (NCBI taxonomy): Eukaryota > Metazoa > Chordata > Amphibia > Anura > Rhinophrynidae > Rhinophrynus > Rhinophrynus dorsalis. The sequence goes on from CM074723.1 coordinate 414,894,998, forward strand.
AGTGTTGTGCAATGCATTGTGAAGTTATTTGTAGTCTATACCTCTGGTCTTCAAGGGGGTTTAAGTGGATCTGTCACCTCTTCAAATCATCACCTCCTGAAAGGATGTGCATGATTATTTTTCCTCATTAATTAGTCCACTTCTTTAATAGAAGCTATTCTGGCATCCTCAAGGAGGAGTGAGGTGATTTCAGAAAGCTGAGTAATTATGTTGGCTGTGCCTCACAGGTCATTTGTGTTAACCAATTAGAAATAATTCAGGTGGGTAGCATTTGGTCTGAGGGACACACGTTGGACAGCTTTGGTATAGGCAGTTTAAATACACAATTTCATTGACTTAAACACTGGTAGGACCCAAATCCGTTTTAAAAATATAAGGGGATTATTTTTCTTTACAAATAAATCCTTTTCTCTTGGATCAATCTAGGGATACAGGGATCAATGGGTATCAACATCTACACTGGGAAGTAGGGCACTCAGTGATTAAATTTATCCCATCTTCTACCCTATACAGTGCTCCCAACAGCCAGCTAGTTTAGTTTACATATAGCAAAGCCAAAAAGAGGTAAGAATAGTTAAGTCAAGAAACAGCAGGGCACCTCAACTCAAGAGAGAATGGTGAAATGCTCTGCATCCCTCAGTTGAACTAAGGGAAAAAGATTTATCGGGAAGTAGAACATCCCCAACATAACAATGAGACAGCTGCAGGATTGCTGAACTCCGAAGGCATATCATTTTGCTAACCAAATATCTGGTTATGTCTTTGATGCAAAGGGTTGTTGACTGTACAGTGAATGCCTTTTTGTTTATGTATCCTGTGTTATTTCAACAACCTAATAATACTAAAAAAAAATTTAAGAAAACTTTAGGAAGACTCAATATTATGTTGACCACAAAAGACAAAATAAGAGGATTTTAGTCTTACCTGTTAAATCCTTTTCTCTTAGTCCATACAGGTTACTGGTAACTTTGGGTAGGCGATCATCCCCTTTAAGAAGGCAGGAACAATTCTGAGAAGTGGGTGGAGCCTACCTCCTCTCCTTAGTTTGCAGCTAGCAAATCCCCTTCCAGTAAGATTTGAAAACTAACTAATGACTAAGAAGGTAAAGGAAGACACCTGTGAGAACAAACCCGAAAGGACCCCCACGTTCTGCCACAGGAGAGCCAAGCATGGTCCCTTGACAGGGTGGGAGACCCGTAACCTGTATGGACTAAGATAAAAGGATTTAACAGGTAAGACTAAAATCCTCTTTTCTCTGTCGTCTGATACAGGTTACTGGTAACTTCGGGATGCCCAACCATAAAGTTCCCCAGGGAGTGAAGAAAGGCAAGGACCAGGCGCAGGTCCCCAAAGTCACCAGAGCACCAATGAACCAACGGATCATTAATAGCTCAACAATAACCACAAAGTGTCAACGGACACCGAACAGGGGGAAAAACAGACCCCAGAAACTGTTACACAGCACACTGAACTAGAGCCAACAGGGCTCAAAAGTGAAAGAGTACTGAAGAGACAAAGGAGATCCTAGACAGGCAAGGCTGCCTCCAGGATCTTCCTTCCAAAACTGGCATCAGCCGATGCCAGCACATCCACATGTAAAATCCACATGAAAAGTTATGCACAGACTGCCAAGTGGCATCCTTGCACAACTGATCATCAGAGGCCTAATTTTTGTATGCCCAAGATGGCCCAATAGACCTCTGTAGAATGAGCTGTGACCCGAAAGGGAACAGGCTTCCTCCTAAGTTCGTAAGCCTTACGAATAGTGGACTTGATCCAAGAAGCAATGGTTACCTTGGAAGCAGGCTTCCCTGACCTGGGACCCTCAGGAATGACAAAAAGAGTGTCAGACTGCCTCAATGACTTAGTGCGATGCACATAGAACTTGAAACAATGCACAACATTCAACAGGTGAAGATCCTTCTCCTTGTCAGAAGGGTTAGGGCAGAAAGAAGGAACCACCATCTCCTGATTAATGTGGAACTCAGACACCACCTTCAGAAGAAACTCCTGAGAAGTGCGAAGCACCACCTTGTCTTTGTGAAACACCAAAAAGGGTGGCCTACAAGACAGGGCTTGCAGCTCCGCAACACGGCAAACAGATACAATCACCAGGAGGAAAGCCATCTTCCATGTCAGCAGACGGAGAGGAATAGTGGCCAGTGACTCAAAGGGAGGGCAATGAAGGACGCCCAAAACCAAGTTATGGTCCCACTGAGGAGCGGGAGACTTAAACACAGGATGGGTATGAGCAACACCTTGGAAGAAAACCTTGACATCAGGAAGAAAAGCAAGGTGCCTCTGAAAGAAACCAGGAAGAGAAGAAGTCTGAACTTTAAGAGAACTCAGACTGAGACCCTCATCCACACCATCCTGGAGGAAGAAAGGGACTGTAGGAAGATCGAAATCCTGAGACAGGTCCCTATCAGTACACCAAGACAGAAAGGTAGACCAAACTTGATGGTAGGCCTTAGAGGAAAATGCCTTACGGGCACTAAGCATAGTAGCCACCACACCAGAAGAAAATCCCTTCTTCTTCAAAATTGAGGATTCAATCTCCATGCAGTCAAAGCCAGGCGATGAACATCCTCCTGCCACAGTTAACCTTGTAGAAGAAGATCCGGATGGGAGGGAAGCTGAAGAGGTTCCGCCACAGAGAGATCCAGAAGCTTCAGAAACCAAGCCTGCCAAGGCCAGTACGGAGCAATCAGAATGATTGGGCAGCGCTCCAGTCGCAGTTTCCACATTACCCTGTGAAACAGGGGAATGGGAGGAAAGATATATGCCAGAGGGAAATTCCACAGGATCAACAAGGCATCCACTGCTAGAGCCAGGGGATCCGCCCAGAGAGAGCAGAACATTGGAACCTTCCTGTTGTGTCTTTTTGCCATCAGGTCGATGCACGGAAGACCCCACAACTGGACAATGAAGCCGAACATCTCTTGATGCAGTTCCCACTCTCCTCTGTCCACTGTGTGTCGACTGAGGAAGTCTGCCAGAACGTTGTCTACGCCAGGAATATGAACTGCGGAAATGGCAGGGACATGCTCCTCTGCCCAGGAGAAAATAGCCTTGACCTCTAGCCAAGCAGCAAGACTTCTTGTGCTGCCTTGCTTGTTGATGTAGGCTACCGCTGTGGCGTTGTACGACTGGACCCTGACCAGGCAAACCTCCAGCTGACATGTCCAGTGTCGCAGTGCATGAAATATTGTCCCAAGCTCCAGGACATTGATGGGAAGGAGAGATTCTTCCTGGGACCACCGGCCCTGAGCATTCAAGTGCCCCAGGACCGCTCCCCATCCGGAGAGGTTGGCATCTGTTGTCACTGTTGTCCAGAATGGCACCAGGAAGGGTCTGCCTTTCAAGAGATTGTTCATTTGAGCCACCATGAGAAGCTCAGCTCCATGTGAAGAGGGAGAGATAGGGACGTCTCCAGGAGATCCGGTCCCCACAACAACTTCTTAGCTGGAACCGGATCCTGAGACAGGACAGCTTGAACCTTCAGTACTATCTGATGAGCCACTTCATCCGTGCGAAACACCATCCCTCTGGGTGTCGAAAAGGAGGCCCAGGAACACCATCCTCTGTGAAGGAACAAGGTCCGACTTGCCCAGATTGATGATCCACCCATGGCGGGACAGAGCATGAATGCAATCCTGCACCTGCTGATGAAGGAGTTGCAGAGAATATGCCTTCAGAAGGAGGACGTCCATGTACGGGGTAACTCTGATGCCATCCCGATAGAGGACGGAAATCAATGCTCCCAGGACTCTGTTGAAGACTTGAGGCGTCGTGGTCAGGCCAAAGGGGAGGGCAGAAAACTGGATATGCCTTCGGTTGCAGGCAAAGCGAAGATATTGCTGACTCTCTGGATGAATGGTGATGTGCAAATAAGCATCCTGAAGATCCAGCAAGGCCAGAAATTCCCCAGGGGACATGGCAGCGTTCACTGTATGTAGTGATTACTGGTGATACTGGGACCTGACCACAAAGGAGTTGAGATCCTCCAAATCCAAAATGGGACCGCAGTCACCACCCTTCTTGGAAACCACAAAGAGGTTGGAGTAGAACCCCAACCTCCGTTCCTGAGGAGGAACAGGTTCCAAGACCACCTAGTCACCACCTAGTCCAGAAGGGCCTGAATGGCTCCCTCGAAAAGGCAGCACTTTTCTGCTCCCAGAAGGGAGTGAGAAGAGGAGGAGGAAGGGAGGTGAAGGGGATCCTGTACCCCGTAGCCACCACCTGCAAAACCCACAAGTCCGCCACAGAGGCCTCCCAAGCAGAAAGGTAGTGGCGTAAGTGGCCACCTACCTGCGGGTGGCGACCTGGATTCGGCAAGTCATGCAGAAGGAGGTTTGGAAGCCTTGGGCTTAGCAGAGGACTTGGGCCTCCACTGCTGCTTAGGCTTGGATGTGGAGCACGGAGCCTGAGGCAACACCTGGGTCGTCTGCCGCGAGTCAGCCTGAAAGGGACGAAAAAGTCGATTCCGCTTGACAGGCGCCTTCTTCCTCTGGACCACTGGCAGGTGAGTACTCTTTCCTCCAGTGGCTTCACTGATCAGATCAGGCCCAAACAGTGAGGAGTCCTGAAAGGGCAAAGAAAGGAGAGCCCTCTTGAAGGCCATGTCAGCAGACCAAATCTTGAGCCAAAGAAAACGTCTAGCTACCACAGACAAAGCTGATGCCCTGGCTACCATATGCAAACAGGGCCGCAGAAACATAATGCTGAGCCTCAGAGATGTTGGCAAGAAGCCACAACATGTCAGCAGTAGGAGCCCCCTGACGGACAGCTGAAGTGAGCTGTACAGTCCAAACAGTCACAGCTCTATTCACCCATGCCGCAGTAAAAACGGGACACAGGGCAGAACCAGCCATTGCAAAAATAGCCTTGAGAGCAGTCTCAAGCTTCTTGTCAGTCCAGTCTTTCAGAGCAGATGCATCAGCTACAGGCAAGGCAGTGAACTTAGAAAGCCTGGAGACAGGGGCATCCACTTTAGGAGGATGAACCCACTGACCTAGGGCCGCTTCAGAGAACAGATAAAGCTTAGCAAATTTCCTAAAGACAGACGGTTTCCTGTCTGGAAACTTCCACTCCTCAGACATCAAGTGGTCAAGGGTGGGGTTAGATGAGTGCTTGAGTATGTAATGGGAACTCCAAATGAGACCCCTGTGCGGAGACGAAGCATGGGACGTGTAGACCTCAGCACTCAAAGGGTGCTCACCTTTTTCAGCAGATCTTCTGTCTTCAGATTACCATATATCAAGAAGAAGCCTCAGTGGGCAACTCCTGGGGAAAGAACTTGTAGCCAAGATTTTTAGAGTCAGTAAGAAATTATACTTGTGTACTTTTATGATCTATCCGTATTGTTGTACAACCGGCATTGTTAATTGAAGGCGATTCCCTAGCAACTGAGCTGGCAAAGCCTTCATCAATAGGTCATCCAGATAAATGATAAATTATTCTTACCGTTATTTGTACTTCTGTGTCCCTACATGGCATTAAATTGGGTTATTGTCTCTGCCCTCCAGCTAGGTAGGACTTCCGAAAAACTTTAAATATCCGGTTTTAGAGACATTCGCATCTAACGTTCCCCCCTCCCTCACCTTCTCCTGAGGTCAGCGTTCTGCTGACAGCAAGAGATCCCGGTCCTGGGACCAGCTGGCAGCTCTGCAGCAGAGCCTAAATAGATATACTGGAAAATAATTACTTCATTGGAATGGTCTACAAAGTGTGCCTTTTTTTAGACCGTTCCAATGAAGTAGTTCTTTTTAAATAATGCAATTTTCGGCTCTGCTGAAGAGCCTCCTCGAATCAGCCGAACTTTAGATGTGAATATCTCTCAAACCATAAAGGTTTGAGAGATGGGATTTGTGCCACATAATTTATTTATTTTTTTAATCTAAAAAACAAGAATTTTTTTATGTGACATTATTGTTACTTTAACAGCAAGTTAATAAATGAAACTTCAAAATATGCAACTCAATTACAGTATAAAAGGAAAAGAAAAATAACAAAATCTTACATGTTGAAACTGGATCTTCAGTTTTTGACTTTGTTCAGTAAGTTCTAGAAATTCCCTCATGATCTCATCTTTTTCCTGCCTCGCTTGTTGCAGGTTTGTAGTGAGTTGTGTAATGATGTCATCTCTTTGTTTAAAGGCTGTTTCAAACTCTTGAAGCTGCAGAACAAACAAAAAAGCAGATTAGAGGGAAAAAATATATTTTGAAAAGCAAATTTTACAATTTTGAATTGTAAGGGTTTACTTTTTCTTCCCTTAAATACATTCTGATATGTTAAAGGAGAAGTAAGACCTCCTAATAACAACCGCCCCACACACAAAACTTATTATGGTCCAAACAATTAGAATGGCCCCTATGCATTTTTCCCCTATGTCTTTGCATACACGAACATCATATCCAGTACTGTTTGAAGATGAACAATACTGTCTGAAGATGCTACCAGACCCACACGGCACAAACTCTGCTCATTCTGAATGGTAACCTTAAGCCTTTAAGTACCAGAAGGGTGTGGAAAGAATGTCTTCCCAATGCATTGCTGAATAGTCCTTTAAGGGTTAAGTAGGCTCATACACTCTGCTTGCTTCAGTCTGATAAAACTCCCAGGAACGGTCATGTCCGCCTCTATGGACATGACATCCAGGACTGATTGAGTTGTTATCTCTTGAACAAAGGCACAAGGACAAATTACAGAGGGGCCTTTATGATTTTCTGGCAATAGTAACGTAAGCAGGGGATTATTATTAGGAACTCTTAGCTCTCCTTTAATAAGGGAGCTGAAGTGAGTTTCTACAACAGACAACACACAACTCCAAAACACTGAACTGTACTAACTACACACGGATCTCAGCTGTACCTGAATCATGTACAACTGTGACATCTCTCACCATAAAGCTGGCTGCCATCTGAGAAGAAAGGCGGCACACTGTTTTTCTGATGAGTAACTTCATATGAGAAGGAAATGTAATAAAAAAAAATGTTTGCTGTTTTATTTACGAGTATTGTTTATTATTAAAAAAAACAGGACTATTTTATTTTGATGGTTAATATTTTAACAGTACTTTTTAATGGTATCCGATTGAAATGTCGCCCTCTATTTAAAGAGCATCAAACGGGCGACATCAGAATGTCGCTCGCATCAAAAGGGTGACATTCTGATGTCACACACTTAAGGGTCGCCAAATAGAGGGCGGCATTTCAGTAGTATATTAAATAGCAAAGAGAATTTGTCTCCAAGGGTGGAGTGCATTAAAATCACCTGTTAACTCCTTTGATGCTACATTCCGGCACCTAGCCCCACAGGAGGGACAAGATCCACTTTAAAAGTGCTTTCAAATCAGCTGTTAACCCTCTGATGCTACACTCTGGCTGTGGCCGGTTTGGGTCTCAGCTGGATTGCCTGAACTGCAGCAGGAGTGTAGCATCAAAGGGGTTAACGTGATTTTAAAGCACTTTTAAAGTGGATCTTGTCCCTCCTGTGGGGTTGTGTGCTGGCTGGGACTCATTACTATTTCATATAGTATAAAATGTTGCCCTCTATTTGGCAACCCTTAAGCGTGCAACATTAGAATGTCGCCTTTTGATGCGGGCAACATTCTGATGTCGCCCTTTTCATGGTCGCCAAATATTTGGTGACATTTCAGTAATAAACCCTTATCAATTTACCCATTGACTTGCTGATTCCTAAATGGAAAATATCTTGGAGAGTGCCCTCTTGGCAGGTTTGCATCTGTGTGAGCAGACCTCTCAAAGAAGCCAGAGCTACATTGTGCATCCCAGGGGATCAGCCAGAAAGCAGATTGGGAGTCAGAATGGTGAACCTGAGAGCTCTATGGAAGATCCTATGACAGCAACTAAGCCATAAGATTTTGAAGTCTCTCAGTTCAGTCTCCTGGGACTGTGTCTGCAGACCCCATAGACCGTTGCAGTCTATGATGGTGACAGGGCAGGAACTGACGAATGTGACACAAGTTACAGGCTTTCCTTGTTTGGTCCAGCCCGCTTACCATCCACCTCTACCTCCAAACAGATGACAAACGTTATTTTCAGACTGCACAATCCAGCCCCAGGGTTTTTACCAAGTCTGCTCTCATGCTTGGTAAAAATATAATTGGTGCCCTTTCATTTCTGTGTAGTTATACTTATAGTAGTATTTTGCTTCTCTTCATTTCTCTTTCAATTAACATAAACATCTACTATCTGCAGTCTGTAAGAGCTTGTGACTCAACAGCATCTGCAAGGATGAGACGAACTGTTAATTTGAAAAATCTGACTGCCTTTTTCGCAGTGTGAAATAGATTTTTTAATCTACTATAGCTAAAAGTGGAAATCTCTACAATACAGTTTTTGTTTAATTTTTCAACCCCCTCAACTAGGCAACTAAATAACAGAATGTTTGGCTAACTCGCTATTCTGAGTTCACTTAAATAGCTTTAACAGAGAGCGAGACACATGATGATTTGCAGATATGGGAGAGTCACTGTTTTTACAGGCTGCAGGTAGAGGGAGCTGACATCACTGAAAAGGATTAACTGATTTTGCAGATTAAAGGTAAGAACACAGGGTAATAGAGAACACTGTGCTAAAAGAGATTGCACATGGGTAGGATATCAGCCCTTACAAGAGATCACACACTACCACAAACAAATCCAGATAAGCCTGTGTGTTAAAACATCAAACACTTTATTCTTGTTAGTTACAAAAGTACCTCCAAAAGTCTTTCTGACCAAATATATTTGTTTGGAGAGACTCACAGGTTATTGCAAACGGGACACTTGATGTAATACAACGCCATGTCAAATAGATCAATGTGTTGTGTACTGGTCTGGCACTCAAAGGGTTAAGAGTGCTATGTGCAGTGGGAGTAATTTGTGTCCGTAGTCCTGCTGGCAACTGTCATGACTGTAACGGGCCGTAAGCCGTTACTGGAGACACTTCTCAGTGCCGCTAAGACTGGAAATTCACGGGCTAAAGTCCTGGCTGCAGTAGGAAATTGCTGGAGAGCCGGTGTGGGAAGATGGAATTAGTCTGCCGGGTCCGGATAATTCATCGGAATCTGAACAGAATAGAGCCAGGCCCAGATTGGTCGTTATTGTCTGTGTCACTTGTTGCTCTGATTTCCTGTTGGTGGAAGATCGGAGCTTCAAGACTGAATTATGTTTCCTTTATTTCCTTGTTTCTTACTGTATAAAATGTCCAATGTCCCCAAACAAATTGAGTTTGTTTTGGAACTAAAATTGTGTGATATCCTTTTATTTATGAATGGTTTAAAGGGTCCCTTTTGACCCCCATTCACGGATGCTGTTTTCCAGAGTCATTGGTCCGGTTGCCCACTTGTAGCCACATCCATGCGGGTGCAACCTGGCATGACGGCCAAGGACAACCCAGCGTCCTTGGTTCCCATTAAAATGACATCCAGAACTGATTAATAATGTTATCTCTTGAATCAAGGAGCAAGGGGAAAAAAATCAGAGGGGCCATAAGGATTTTCTGGCCATTGTAAGTTAAGGGGGGGTGAGCTCATAATTAGGAGGTATTACTTCCCATTTAATTGTTATTTCTATGGGTGTAACATGTGGTTATTTTATCAGACCCAAACCAGTCACCATACGTGCGCATTTCAGTTCCCTTCTCAAAATATTCCCTATATATAGGGCATCAGGGGTCAGCTGTGTGTGCATTCAGGGATGGGACCCCCAAATTGGTTGTCTTCCTAGGGTTATACAGATTCTTGTCTCTGCTTGACGTTCCATCATCCCCAACCAGCACCTGGACAGTTGAGAATGATGGACTTGCATTCTCCAACAGCTGGAAGTCAAAAGATGGTCTATCCCTGGTCTAGAAACATTAGAGAGAAATACATTTTAAGTAACGCTAACTAACACTTACTAATAATAATAATCCCAATTTATCTCAATTTGGACAGAAAATCGTTACAGCCACTATGAATCAGTTATGTGTGGACTGGTTCCCCAAAAATGAATAATTAGTACCTGGTATTATATTATGAAGCAAGGACCCCCCAAACGCCTCCCACTGGTCTCCTTAGGAAACTTTCAGTGGAAGTAGTTTGGGGGTATAGCACTCCTGCAACAAAGAATCATGTCTACCTCCAGGGACATGATATTCAGTACTAATTAGAGATTTATTTTGGAGAAACATACCAGGCAGAACTGACTCATAGGGGCCATTAGGATTATGTGACGAGAACTGTTCCATTTCAGCTTGTCCTGTCTACAGTTAAAGGAGCACGAGCACCAAAAAATGAAATAGGTTGATATGATTTTAAAGATCACATACTTTAGCACATCTAAAATTAATTATTCATATATTGCATAACTAAAATAGAATCCATTACAGCTTACGTAAAACTAAATTTAAGGCCTCTGAAAACAAATAGAATTCTTACACCTGCTAGCATGAAGTACAAGGTATTTAACCCTTTGAGCATCAGAGAGTTATCCAACAGTATCAGTTTATTGCAAGCTTGGGCAAAGTCAACTGGTTTCCCATTTCAGGTACAGTCTCAGCTAGGCTGGCAGAACAGTACTCCTCACTTCACACTGGAATCTGAGTCATAACTTCCAAATGAATGTCGCAGTAGATTCATATGAGAGCTCATGTCTCAGTTCCTCCAGTCTGTGCCAAACACAACAACCTAATGTAATGTTATAGTAGAGATAACTGGGAAGAGAGAGGGTGTGAAGGGTCCATCTGCTGCAGTTAGAGCTGTATTTAATTAAATAAAAAGGTTTCTTTCTGGAGCACACTGACTGCACTACAGGAGAAAACTGAAACATTCCATTCATTTAAATGTGGCTATTAACCCCTAGAATGTGTTGCAGACCTTCCCCAATGGGTTGAACCTTTGAGTGCCAGGGAGGTATAAAACAAATTGCATGGAATGCAATTGATAATGTCTCTGTCACTCAAACCGTGAAAACACATTTATATAAATGGGAACATGGGGTATTTCCATTTCTTCCCTATGGTGCAGTCGGTTTGCACCACAATCCCATCTCCTTACCTTACTGAACACAACCGTAATTAGCTCTGCTCTAGAAGTACAATAGCTGGGAAACTACTGGGATATCTACAGGATATAGTATATAGTTATATACATAGTAAACATTAACTACATTAAAAAAAGCAAAAACAGTCCATCAAGTTCACCTTTTGCTACAGTTTAACCCAGAAAATGAAAATAACATAATCCTGCCCGATTCCAAATGGTTATTAGTCTGTTTAGCACAGCTTCCTTGTACACAATATAAACCTGTATGATTCCCTTCTGCTCGAAATGTATCTCATAAATGTATCCATTATATCTGGCATTACTGAGTCCCTGGACAAAGAATTCCACAATTGAACAGCCCTTACTGTAAAAAAAAAAAACCCTTCCTCTGTTGATGATGAAACATCCTTTCCTCTATTTGTAAAGGATAAACCCTCGTTATGTGATCAGGCCATGGAAAGAAAAGCTCACTAGAAAGATACTTGTATTGGGCTTACATATACTTGTTCAGTGTAACAAAATCACCTCTTAGGTGTCTTTTCTCTTGAGTAAATAAATCAACTTTGGCTACATGTCGTTCATACTTCAAATCTTCCATTCCTTTAATTACTGTTGTTGCTCTTCTCCAAACTCTTTCCAGTTCTAGAATATCCTTTTTCAGAACTGGTGCCCAAAACTGCACTGCATATTGAAGGTGAGGTCTTTCCACTGATTTGTTCAGTGGCAAAACTATGTTATCCACTCTTGCTTCCATACCCCTTTTTCACGCAAGACAGTACTTTGCTTTGCTACTGCTGTTTGACACTGGTAACTATTTCAAAGTTTACAAGGACTCCCAGATCTCTCTCTAGCAATGAGCTTCATAGACAGATTCCATTAAGTTTATAATTAGCATGTTGCTTTGCTCATCTAAAATGTATAACTGTATATGTTCCTAAACTGAATTTTATATTTAATTTGTTTGCCCAGTCTGACGATTTATGTAAATCCTTCTGTAGATACCATCCACCTGGTCTGAATGTATTTACCCTGCATAATAGTGTAATCTGAAAATATTTCAGTTTTGCTTTCTATGCCTATTTTGAGGTTATTTAAAAACATGTTAAAAAGCAGTGGACCAAGTACTGTACCCTGAGGTAGTCTACTCACATTTGACTATACTGGAGAATTTTCCATTTAACACAACACCCTATCCTTCAACCAATTTTTTATCCAGCTGCAAAAGGAATCCCAAATAATTTTATATATCAGCTCCCATGAGGCACTATATTAAATGCCTTTGCAAAAGCTAAATATGCTACTTTACCATTATCTAAGTTGCTACGTACTTCTTCAGAGAAGCTCCAAAGAATTGTTTGGCAAGATCTATTCCTTTTAAAACAACATTGATTCCTGCTAATGATTTTATTTTTCACAGTGTAATCCTGAATATAATCCCTAATTATCCCTTCAAGCAGTTTTCCCACTACCGAGGTTAAATTCAAAGGTCTATAATACTCAGGCTGTGTTTTCTTTCTTAAATAAAGGCACCACCTTGTTTTTATGCCAATGTTGCGGCACCAAACATTTGGAAACAGAGTCCTTGTAGATTAAAGTGAGTAGTCTTGATAACACTGCACTAAGTTCCCAAATAACAATTGAATGTGTACCATCAGGACCAGGTGCTTTGTCAATATTAAATGTGTACAGTCTTCACTTGAACTCTCTTGTGTTAACACTATAGCTGATAATGGTATGGCTGTACTTGTTATTCATTGAGGCACTTCTTCAACTACTATTTCCCTAGTATATTCTGATGAAAACAATGTGTTCAGAACATCAGCCTTTTCATTAACCTCTCTAATCAACGCACCCATCTTATTATTGAAACGTCCAATGAACTCCAGTTTAAGTTTTCTGCTATTCATATATTTGAAAAACTTTTTAAGATTAGTTTTGCTCCCTTTTTCAATAAAAGTTTCAATTTCAAAAAATGATTATCTGTTCCTTCTGACTTCAAAAGTCTAAATGCCTTTTTCTCCTTGCACCATTTCTTTCTTTACATTTGCATTTAACCATATTGGTTTGACCTACTAATTTGTTCCCCAAGGGAATATGCATAATGCAAAGGCTTCACTCTGTGCTTCTCCCAAGAGCTGGTACTATCAGCCCCGCAGAGGCAGCTAATTATTCCTATTTGCTGCTGTGAGATCACACTCATGTGAATAGCCAACAGTAATGAGGTTGTCATTAGACGTTTCAGCTCTTGCATGAAGTGCAACAAGCATGTGGTGGATATGTACAACAAGGGCTATAATGTTGCTACAACCAGATGTGAGAGTAGCAATGATTAAATAGTAAAAACACGGAGCTATAACCTTTATTTGTTAATTAGCTGTCCTTATTTTAGGTGGATGAAATTAATTATAGTGGACAACTTGCTAGACTTCAAAAACTATGGGGGGATATTATTTAAAGCATTAAGCTCATCTTAATTTTAGTCCTTTATGGACCATGGATGTGTGCAATTCATTGCTTTGCAATGAGTTGTACAGACCTCTCGTCATTAAAGGCCTAAAGTGGATCTATCAAAAAACAAAAAAAAACAAACCTTTATTTTTGCAAAAATTAAGGTTTAAAGTGTGCCCTGCATCCTACTTCCGGGTAAACTGCTCTTGCCGCTCTGCCTCTGCTCCCGTCTCTCTCCCCAGCATCCTCCGATGAGGCGTTTTGTTGGTAAGCTGGAGCGATCTCATTGGCAGAGATCAATATCTAGCCAATGAGATCGCTCCAGCTTATAAACAGAACACCGCCATCATCGGAGGATGCTGGGTAGAGTGACGGGAGCAGAGGCAGAGCGGCAAACTGCGGCAAGAGCAGGTTACCTGGAAAGAGGATGCAGGACACAATTAAAACCTTAATTTTCACAAAAATAAAGTTTAAAACAAAAATAATAATAACCTTTTAAACTTATTCACTAAGGAATCTACCTACTGGACATAACTTGTAAACTGGTGATAGATCCTCTTTAAGAAGAGGTTTAGCATATTTTTTAATAGGGCAATAAAGAGCTGAAATAAGAACGTATTCATTAAAAAAGTTATGTTTCAATCATTCTTTCGATTTTTCTTAATAATACGAATGATATTCAAAGCATTTCCCCTATGAAGCCAGAGGAAAATGTAATGGATTAAACATATACTGCAGAAACCAGGCCAGTTGGTATTTACCAAGCCATGCAGAAATTGTGTGACTCTATTTACCAAAACAGTAAAACAGAATTGTCATATTTACAACACATAAAGCAAGGAACCCTATGTAAGTGTACTTGAGTAGAGCATTCCATGGGAGGTCCTGCTTTAATAGTGCGATATGAAGAAATATAAATTTACATACGTACTGCCTTCATCTGCAGTAGGTGACTTGACAAATTGTTCTTAACTTTGAATGCCAGATGTGCATTGCGCACCCCTTTGGCACTCAAATGGTTAAAATAGCAAGCAATAATCATTTTTATTCCATATGCTGAAGCAGGGATGGAGCAAGCGGAAGGCCTCAAACTGTTGTGGACTACATCTCCCATCATGCCCTGCTAGTGGAGGGTGATGCGAGCTGTTGTTCACAACAGCTGGAGGGCCTCCGCTTGCCCCACCCCTTTGCCTCAGAGATGTAATTCCGGAGCAAACCAACTGTACCATTGAAAATTCCTATTAATATAACTCGGTGGGGTCTAGAGAGGTTGTCAGTGCATTGCTTTGCAATGTGTTGGATACTACACTGGCACTCAAGTGGTTAAATGGGGCTTGTAACTCTCGGAATGAAAGATAGGTCTCCAAAGTATGGTGAAGCAATGAAATGCAAATCCCTATAGCATGCAACGGGTTAAAAGCACCATTTAACTTAGTTAAGTGTTGGAAAATGTTTTCCTATCTTATAATTCTTTTGAACATGAATAGCTCCACTTTAGGTTTTGTGTATACAGCCCTTTACTTTCTGATTGCAGCTGCTTCTTGATCTCTTTTAAATCAATGGGAATTTAAAGAATCTTTATTCATCACCTACAGTACAGTTTGTTTGCTCCAAGTACAGCCATGCAAATGCATGAAAGCTCCTCAGACTTTGTTCTTCATATTCTTAGCTCAGTGCTTCTAAAACTTTTTTTTGTTTACTTGTTATATAAAATGCCCACTAGATGGTGATGTTTCATTAATCTCTATAGAGAATTGTAGTCAAATCTATTATAAAGCTCTCCAAACAGTGAAATAGAGTAACATAGTAATTTAAGTTGAAAAACGACTTGCATCCATCTAATTCAACCCTTTTCCTATTCTTGTTCACCTTTGTTGATCCAAAAGAAGGCAAAAAAAAAACCCTCAATACAGCAATTTCAAATCATGCCTTGAATGGGGGGTGAAAAAAAATCCTTCTTGATTCCAAACGGCAATCAGATTTCTCCTTGGATCAACAAGCACTAACTAAATATTAATCCCAGTACTAAAATACATAGCCCTCTATGTTCTGCTCTTTTAAAAAAGTATCCAGGCCCTTTTTAAAGGCATCTATTTGATAGCACCACCTACTCAGGCAGTGAATTCCATAACTTTATTGTCCTTACCGTAAAGAATCCCTTCCGCTGTTGTAGATGAACTCTCCTTTCCTCAAGTCTAAGCGGGTGACCCCTTGTCCTTTGTACTGTTCTGTTAATGAACAGGTCTTTGGAGAGCCCTTTGTAAGGGCCCTGAACATACTTTATGACACCGTTTCCCTAGTGTGTACAAGTTTAACTTTTCTAGCCTTTCTTCATAATTAAAACTTTCCATTCCCCTTACTAGTTTTGTAGCCCTCCTCTGCACTCTCTAGTTCCATAATGTCCTTTTTCAGAAAGGGTGCCAGAATTGAACAGCATATTCTAGGTGGGGTCTTACCATGGACCTGTAAAGAGGCATGATAATATCTTCCTCCCTTGAGTCAATACCCCTTTTAATACATGCCAATATCTTATTGGCCTTTGCATCTGCAGAACCAGAATGCCTAACTTTACACTTGTCTATATTGAATCTCATTTGCCATTTCCTGCCCAGTTACCCAATTTGTCCAAATCCTCTTGTAATGAAGACACATCAAATTCAGACTTTATTAGCCTACTTCATTGTATGTCATCAGCAAACACTGATACATGGCTCCCTATGCCCTCAGGGAGATCATTAATAAACAAATTAAAAAGAAGAGGACCCAGGACAGATCCCTGAGGTACTCCACTTATCACATTTGTCCTATTGGAGAACTTCCCATTTACTACCACTTTTTGCATTCTGTTTTTCAGCCAATGTCCAATCCACGCACAGACGTTTGCCCCTAAGCCTATTTCATTCAATTTATACAGTAACCTCTTGTGTGGAACCGTATCAAATGCCTTGGCAAAGTCTAAATAGATCACATCAACTGCTGCTCCCAAATCTATATTTTTACTCACTTTTTCGTAAAATGCAATCAAGTTAGTTTGACAAGACCGATCTTTCACAAAGCTGTGTTGGCTCCTGCTAATGATATTCCTGTTCAAGATGAATTCTTGAATATATTCCCTTAGCAACCCTTCAAACAGTTTCCCTACCACAGATGTCAAGCTTACAGGTCAAGGTAGCCTTATCTTGAGTTGTTACAACTTTTTCATAAAGAATAACCCAGCAGTGGGAATACCCTTGTTTTGCTCAACAGGAAAAGAGACATATATATATATTATATATATATATATATATATATATATATATATATATATATATATATATATATATATATATATATATATATATTTGCATTTTAAAAACCACTATTATGTCGCTAAATAATTATGGGCCAGTGCAGAGCAATTCTGGGGCAAATAAACAAAGCTATAGGGGACTTACAAAAATGTTTCATTAATTTAAATGGGGCTTTTAACTTGGTCCTCAAGAGGTTAATTTCCCCTGTGGTGTAGTTGATCTACCTCCAGAATTTCTCCACTTTTGTCTTTGCACATAAGGCCCAAGTGACACTAACAGTATTTTGTAACCCTAGGATGAAGTAGCTCTTAAAGGGGATCTCTCACCTATATATAAGTAATGTTCATTAGTTAGAGCATGTATCCAAAACATTTAAAACGTTCATTTAAAAAACAAACAAACAAACAAAAATTATCAGAGCAAAAAATTACATTTAAAAAGTGCGCAGCAGCCTACTTCCGGTTTGCCGAAGCTTGCCGAACAGATGCTGCTCCCATCCCACTACCCATCATCCTCCGATGACGGAGGCTGTCTGTCACTAAGCTGGAGCGATCTCATTGGCTAGATATCAATCTCTGCCAAGAGATCGCTCCAGGTTAGAGAAAGAAAGCCTCCGTCATTGGAGGATGCTGGGTAGTGGGACGGGAGCAGAGGCAGTGCTGCATGCAGGAAGTAGGCTGCCGGACACTTTTTAAACATTAAGTTTTGCGCTGATAATGGTTTTTTTTTTTTTTTTTAATGAACAATATTTTAAATGTTTTGGCTAAATGCTCTAACTAATGAGCATTAATTATATATAGGTGAGAGATCCACTTTCATATGTGTCACAGAAGAACATACTTAGGTAGGTGTCTTTCATACAGCAGTCTGATATTATCTACTGATACAGATCTGTAATCTACAGTTTCCTGCATCTTGAAGTCTCTGTATAGTTAACACTCCCGGATAATAGAATTAACCCTTTGAGTGCCAGAGGGGTACGCAACACATTGCAAAGCATTGTGTTGAGTACCCCTCTAACATTCAAAGGGTTAAATTGTCCTAAATGATTTGTATGGGACACTGGTGTTCAGATTGCAAACTAAAACAATTACCATGTATCTAACACATTTCATTAGCAAACTTCAATCTTCAGACTGTAAACAGAAACAACTAGCAACAGGTGACGACAAAGATCAAATGTGAAAACAAAGGTATACAGATATAACGGACTGTGTTGTGATGCTCAACCCGCTGGCACTCAAATGCTTAAAGACACCTTTAAAGGCAAATCATTTTGTTAACCTCTTTATGAGAAGAACAATAGAAAGTAATGTGTTGAAAACCCCTTTGGTTATCAAGGGGTTAAACAAATTAAGAGTGACTTATTCCTAAGAAAGAGAAAAAAAATAAAAAGTACCTTCTGCAGTCCTTCTGTGCCATAGACTGCCCTCATTTCCTCCAGCTCTCGGTTCAGCTCGTCGATCTCTTGCTGCTTCCCAGCAAGTTCATCCTCCATCACCACCAGCCGTGTCGGAGAGCTCTGTGTGCCGTGTTCGGAGTAAGTCTCCCGGACTTCAAATTCTTCTTCCTGAATCAATGAAGTGTGTGGTTAGTGGACAGAGCAAACGCAGGGCTGCCAAGTATAAGTGCTACTCTCCGCATCCACCACCAACACTAGTGCTTTTCCCCACATTAAAATATCAGCTAGCGCCGAGCAAGCTTATTGCCATGACAACCACCTTTTGTTGTCGAGATAATTTGATCTTCAAGTGCACTGACACATTTCCACCAAATTCTCTACTACGTGTGAAACACTGACTGAGCAAAATAGGATTTTATTCCCCTGATACAGTGCTCACAGATGCATACAAACAAGCAGAGATGGGGAGTGGGTATGTTAATGAGGGAATCTGTAGTGCATCAGCTTGTCTCTAATCTTACAGGGAAAGTTTAACCACTCGGATACTGGCGTGCAGAGAGAGAGAGAGAGATTTAGGGTCGTAGGTAGAAAGAAAAAAGATAAGCAATTCTGGAGCAAACCAACTACACCATTGGTGCAAATAAAAATTCTCATTCAAAGTAAAGGATTAACACTTTCAGTGCCAGAGGGCAATCTGTTGCATACTCTCTGGCACTCAGAGTTAAAAAGCCCATTTCAGGAGACATCTCTATCATTCAAAGGGTTAAAAGTCCTACGTCGGTCAATACGAACTTTGAGAATGTGTATTATTTGCTCTAGATGGCTTGCTCCAGAATTGCTCTTTTCTTCCTTTCAGCATGTGACCCTTAGAATGTTAGGCATGTAGCGGTTAGTGATAAGGAAGTGCTTGCGATATCATACTGTACCCTCTTTATGTCTGATGTACGGTTGGCTGTAAGCTGAAATCTGTCACCAATTACCTGTGGCAAAAATAATTTGCAGTACTATTAATATATATAGTATTGCTATGTGCAATGGGAAGCTTGGAAAATTAACCTACCACTTTCTTATTTTAATATGAATGAACAATAACCCTGTGAGTGACATTAGCATGTCCAACTCACCACTGGCAATCGAAGGGTTAAATACACACATGAGAATGTTATACATTGAATTAACCCCTTGGATGCTACACACATCTAGCACCCTAGAGATTAACATTTTTTATTTGGCCTTTCATATTTTTTTTAACCCGTTAAGGACCCATGACGGTCCAGGATCATCATGGGTAGATTCCACTTAAGGATCCATGATGGCCCTGGACCGTCATGGAATAAATTATAGCAGCATGCCACCGTGCACGCTGCTATAATTTATTCCAGGATGAGACTAAACGCTCCGATACCGGAGCATTCAGTCTCAGCCCTTCTCAGTTGTGCAGAGTCATGTGATCGCTGCAGCAGCGATCACATGTACCCTCTTTCTCAGTCAATAATACAGTGTGATTCACACACTGTCTCTGAGTCTCTCCTTAACCCATCTGTGCTTTACCAACAGAGAAGCAGACAAAAAAAAAAAAAGCAGAAAAAAAAAAAAATCAGCAGCTGGGGGTATTAACACCTTCACTGCTGTGCTGGAGGCTGGCTGTTAGCAGGTCAATTTTTGACCTGCTAAAATCAACTTTTGTTTTTTTAAAAAGACACAACACATTTGACCAGTCATGCGTTTCATGCAGTCTCCATAAAAATGTAACCCATTGAGCCCAAATGATACAAAGAGAAAAATGGCGGGTTTTTTTACCGTTTAATGTTACTAAAGTAAATGGTGGGCTATCCATATAAATGTGGTATCAAAAGAAAGCCCTACTTGTGTATAAAAAAAAAAAAAAAAAAAAAAACAGTATATGATTTTCATGGGTAAAATAAAGTACTTTGAGGGAAAACACTGTTGAACAAAGACATAGTCAAAAAGGTCAGAATTGCTCGGGTCCTTAAGTGAAATACATCTCAAATTTTCCCGGTCCTTAAGGGGTTAATCTACTCTAGAATGTTCTTTTAACACTTTGAGTGCCAGAAAGATGTCTAAGGCATTGCTTTGCAATGTGTTTGTCAGCCCTAGCACTCATAGTGTTAGAATGTAAAATACTAAGTACCAGTTATGTGGGCCTTATGTTTCAAATAAACGTAGAGGAATTCTGGTGCAAACCAAGTGCACCACAGGAGACAAAATAACGGATTTAAATGGCGCTTTTAACATCTTGAAGGCTAAGGAGATCTCCAGCAGTGACCTAACATTAAAGGGACACTAATGTCCCATAAAAAAATTTTGAAGAATTTGTGTACCACAAATCCTATCTCTCAAACCTTTACAATTTGGGAGATATTTGTATGTAAAGTTCCTCCCTCCCTTTCTCCTGACGTCAGCATCTAACTGACAGCAGGAGATCCTGGTCCTGGGACCAGCCGGTGGCTCTGCAGTAGA
Source organism: Rhinophrynus dorsalis (assembly GCA_037306005.1). Taxonomy (NCBI): domain Eukaryota; kingdom Metazoa; phylum Chordata; class Amphibia; order Anura; family Rhinophrynidae; genus Rhinophrynus; species Rhinophrynus dorsalis. Next base: position 414,915,650 of record CM074723.1, read on the forward strand.
GCCGAAATAGCAATATTGGAAAATAATTACTTCATTGGAAAGGTCTACAAAGTGTGCCTGGTTTGCAAACACACTCTGTAGACCGTTCCAGTGAAGTAGAGGAGGAACTTTAAATGTGAATATCTCTCAAACCATAAAGGATTGAGAGATATGATTTGTGCAGAGTTATTTCTTTTTTTAACCTTCACAAAATAAGAAATGTTTTTATTGGGACATTATTGTTACTTTAAAGCAACAGTAATAGATCAAAATAAACAGAACTACGATTAATCTCTATAGTTTTCTGTCCATGTAGAGAGGAATTTCAATAGTATTACAGTTTTAGTTCATGAGTACTTCCCTTATAAAGTATTACTCTCCTGTGCCTTTCACCTATGTAACGCTGCCTCTTCAAGCCAGTCCGGATGGGGTGCAGTGAGGGACAATCTTCGGTGACCATAAGGAAGAACCTGCCTTCCTTCATCAAGGAGTGAGAAGATTGTCCCTCTCTGTAATCTGTCAGGGCTGGTAACTGCATTTCATGTCTGAGGGGAGGCAACTTAAAATGGGTAAAAGGGGCAGGAGGGGGATACTTTATAACTGAATTACTCATGAACTACAACTAGAATGCTATTGAAATATCGCTTTAAATGAACAAAAAAAAAATCTGAGCTTCGTTTATTTTGATCTATTGCTATCCCTTTAAAGGGGTTAAAAACCACAATTAATTGTTCAATATAACATAGGGCCCAATAAAACAGAATAATCCACTTCAAGTTTAAGGGGAAACTGAAATTAAGGTTTGTCCTATTTACCTCCAAACTCAGTCTGCAATTATCTAGAGTAATCTGCTCTAGAACAGTGTCTGATTAATGCTGTTTTTAGTGTTCTATTCTTGGTTGCAGTTATTTACTATTTTAATTTCTCTATTCATTATATCTGTGAAGGTTTTAGATTATCACAGATATGTAAACAAAATAATGTTCAGGTATTTCCCTTACAGCTCCAGCAACTGTAATAGCAGCAAGATCTGCCATAAACCAGTTACCATAATGATAGTGCAGGTTTGTTGATAAGAGGAAATAGTAAATATAAGCTGCATGATTACCTAGAAGAGGGCACCCAAATGAATAAAAAAACAAAAACTGTACAGCTTAAAAAAAAAAACCTAAAAATAAAGAGGGTTCATACCCCATTTAAATATCATATACTACTAACCAGTGTTTGTAAATAAAATGTTTCTTAAGTACACAAACTTCCAAATATACTACAAACATCTGGAGGCAGTGCATATCCATTTGACTCCTCTTTATTTATACAAGTGACAAGGACAAGTTCTAAACATACAACAAGTATCACTGTTTATTAATAGACTTGCTACAAAATGGCCACTTTCACCTACTATTTTGTCACCAAGGAAATTCTATCTTTATATGAATGCTGTCTAGGAAGAGAAATTTCCTGATGACCTTTGCCAAGAAATCCTTGGGAGTGCGCAAAACCTCCCTATCCTGCTGAAAAAAACAGAAAGGGGGGTTTACGGGACAAATCCTGGAGTTCAGCTACTCAATAAACAGATACAATGGACATCTTGAGCGTCATATGATGCAAGGAAGTAGCTGAAGAGATTCAAACAGAGGCTTCTGAAGAACTTTTAATATCAAATTCAAATCCCACAGAAAGTGAGATCTCTAAAGACAGGGAAGACATGAGCCACCTCCTAAGCAAAGGTCTTCATATCAGGGATCAAATCAATGTGCTGAGGGATAAAATATGAACGTTGATAGAACCAAGACTGATACCTTTGTTGACATCATCCTGAAGAAAAAGCCAGAATCATCTGAACGCTGAATGGCCATGGAAGAGCTTCACAATCAGCACACCAATGATAGAATAGGGACCAAACCCTATAATAGGCCTTGGAAGAGACCGACTTCCTAGCTTGGAGCATAGTAGTGATGACAGCATCAAAAAAAAACAAAAAAAAAAACCTCCTTCAAGATGTTGGCTTCAAGAGCCAGGCAGTCAAAGCCAATTTCTCCACCTGTGGATGACAAATCAGGCCTTGGGTCAGAAGATCCGGTTTTAGTGGAAGGCAAAAAGGCTCAGTGATGGACAGATTCAGAAGATCAGAGAACCAGGCCCATCTAGGCCAGAAGATAGTGATCCGCATGACATGAGCTCTCTCTGTCGTGACCTAAATACTCTGGGAATCAGACAGATTGCTACATAAAAATTCCACTGCAAAAGCTAGAGTGTCCTTTGCTTTGGCACAGAACAGGGGGATTTTGAGGTTCTCATGGGAGAACATGAGATATACTGATGGTAGTCCTCAGTGGTGGATAATCAGATTGAAAATGCTTTGGCCGAGTTCCCAATTTCCAGGATCCAGGTGTTACATACAGGATATGAAAAAAGAAGGAGTGTCAGTAATGCGTTATCCAACACTACATATATCTTATTTTAAACATATCATATATCCACTCACATTTCAAATATGTTGACAATCAGGCGTATGCCTGTTACCAACTTGTATACTATACTTTACCCGTCCTTGATTTGTGTCACAGGTGGCAAGCAAAGACACGGAGTCAGACAGTATAGTAAAATCACCTTTATTAGCAAGATAAGCAATAGGAAGATCAGCAGAGAATGACACGAGAGGCAAGGGCTCTATCAGAAACAGGAACCGCCAACAATTCCACCACTACTGCCTGACACTAGGCCTAAGCCACTGGTAGTCTCCCACAGGAACCAGGAACTGGAACAAGATACTTCGACCAGGAACGAACTAGGAGAAACTAGACTCACACTTGCAGTCAGTAAGCTGGGAGCTGACTAGCTCCTGCAGTCAGTAAAGGATGGTCGTCTACCAGAGCCACAGGTCTGCACCATAGACAGAGCCAAAGGTCAGCACCAGATAGGATAGTCAGACAAGTCGGGATCATACACGGTGCGGGTAGTCAGCCAGAGCCACAGGTCTGCACCAAACTGGGTGTCCACTACAAGGGGAACACAGGAGAGTAGTCAGACAGAGCCACAGGTCAGCACCAGAATGGATGGTCAGACAAGCTGGGGTCATACACTAAGATCAGGAACAAAGCAAACAGAACTGCATAGAATCCAGTTCCCTTAAGTACCCAAGGCCAGGAAGTAGATGGGAGGAGACAGAGCAGATTACCTAGTATAAGGTTGGGGCCTGCGTCAATACGCAGCCTCGCACCTGAATTGATGCACAACGCCGAGATGCGTCAAACAACAGGAACTCAACAGCGTAATCTGAGCCATAGCACCGAATAGCAAGAGGACACAGGTGGCCATTATCGACGCCAAGTGCGCCCAGGCCCAGTCCCCAAAATAATGTGTGGGATGACGCAGAAGTGTCATTTGCAGTGATACGACTCCAGCGCCAGCCGAAGTGGCGGCGCTGGATATAGGTGGGCTGTGACAGTACCCCCCTCTCAAAGACCCCTACTCCGAGGATCCAGGTGGGGTTTGTTAGGAAAACGAGCATGGAATCTGTGCACCAAGAGAGGTGCATGAACATCATCTGCGGGTATCCAAGAAAGCTCCTCAGGACCAAAACCCTACCAATGTTTCAAGTGACACTTGGGTCCAACACAGTTTCTCCCCCCCCCCCCCCCCCCGTTCTCTAGAGGGTTACTCCATTATTCCGAATGTAGCAATAGTCCACCAAAAAAATGGCAGTAGAGAGTAAAAAATAAAATAAATTATAACAAAAAATAATAATAAAAGTAGCCATTCTTCTGCAACAAAAAACACCCTTAATGGCTTTGATGTATTTACAGGCCATTAAGGTTGAGAAAGCAGTGAGTCCCAAATCAATCTGTTATAAACCTGCTATTTATAAATACATTTTTTATATTTTGTTATAGAAGAACGGCTACTTTTATTTTTATTTTTTATTTAATTTTTTACTCAAAGTAGGACATTAGTTCAAATACCAGTCTAATTATGAGACAGTATAAAGGAATTAAAAAAAAAAACTGATCTGACTGCAAGGGGTTACAACATTGGTAAGAAGAGAGGATAAACCAGCCTCTGCAGATCATGTGCAATGAGGGCAGAAAATACTGCCACGTGTCCAGTCCAGAAAGCACAGGAAACAAGGGATTCTTTATGCACTTGCTCAGCAAATGCTGGCTCTCCGGTTATTCCAAAATGGCACACTGCAGTGCTCTGAACCAGGATTGCCATCTGACAGCAGCAGTCATCTGATTCAAATTGTGCCCTCTCTGACCCCCAAGAAGCAAACAGGGGCAGAGATATGTCCCTGAGTACATATGCATGATAAGATGACCTTTGCGTGGGCACCCAGTTCTTAAACGGGCCATGCCATTATAACCAAAGTATGGGAAAAAGAAAGAAATAAAGTTGGAACCTGTACAATACACAAGCGAATCAGTAGAAAAACTGAACAGAATGAAGACATCTACTCTAGGAGGAGAGGTTTTGAGAATGTAGCTGTGTAGACAGTTAAGGTACAGAAAGTGTTAAGCAGTCTGTAAAATATATGCAGCCACCTTTGCAGCATACAATCCATAAGAGAACTAGAAATAGAGAGCATTACAGACAAAGAACACCATATAAAAGTGGGTGCCAGACAGACAAGGATATAGGAAAAGGGACCATAGAACTCAATAGGCTAACTTCAAAGAAACTCCACAATGAGGCACATACTTATATAACAAGTCAACCTCTACAGGGAAAGTTCCAGAAATGCCCCCGAGAACTGCATAATACATACCCAAACTGCCCTGCCTATAACGCACCGCAATTTAGAAAAATGTTCAGCACTATTCTCTCTCCTTTTTTCTATTGGATTTGACAATTCATACCCAAATCAGCCAATAAATGGGAGCCCACCTAATGGGGATTATTCAGCCCCATATAACTAGATAAAATAAAAAGAGAACAGAGCCCGGACACCCTCTCCTGAGGCCGGTCACTTGAAACTGAGTAGGTCGGGGGCGTAAGGCTGGAGGGAAGAGGCGAGTCTCCACCTCAAAGGCCCTGACCTCTGGAGGAGGGGAGCTTTCCATAGTTCATGTGTGCCACAATGTATGGAAGAGAAAATCTATTTATGGGCTGAAGACTGCTTTGGTTCATTTCTCCTGAGGGCTTAGGTTATCTCAGTTGAGGCCTTAGCACTTGACCACTTTTTTTTTGTTTTTGGTAGAGAAAAGCAGATGCTGAAAAAAAAAATGGTTTGTGAGATTTACGTTGCCTTCTGTCTTGTGGGAGACCTTTCTTGGTACCTCTATAAGGGTATTTGGTTCAAAGCTAAAGAGTAGGGTACCTTCAAAAGGGATAGCACAGATGTGACTGTTTGTGGTCTTCATTCAGGAGATAAAGACTTGCATCATGGTAAGGGTTCCTTCAGGAGCTATCTGACATACACATGACTGGCACTGACTTTTGCTGTATTTTCCTTGTAGGCAGATACCACAGACAGAGCCATCCAGAATGCTTCCATTTGGAGAAATATTCCTTTCTCTCAGGTCTGAAAGGTAGACCTGGTAGGAAACTAAAGACACATTTACACATACCTAGCTTTCAAGGGGTTAACAGGCTTGTTTATATTCTTGGAAATTGTTATTCTTCCCCTACTGTTTGCTGGTTTTTCCCTGAATTTCTCCACTTTTCTCTTGTGCATATGGCTCAACAACGTCATACATCATTATTTAACCCCGAGTGTCAGAGGGGTGAGCAAAGCATTGCAAAATGCATTGTTTGCCCGTACTGACACTCAAAGGGTTAATCCAGTGTTTCCCTAACTTTTACCTGATGTGCCTCTCTTGGTTACAGCAAATCTTGATGCATTCCCCTTTACTGAAATAATTATAAACCTTTGTATTCATATTACTATTAATTTGCAGGTGTTTAACTTTGTAATATATTTGAAAGGAACCAGTTCATTCTGTATCCTGACCCTTGTGGCAGACATTTGTACAAATCAATATTTATATGTGCCTGACAATCGTACGCATATCATGAGCACAACCATGGAACACTGAGCAGTTCACAGCTCCTTTGTGATCCAGACTTTCCCAAACTTCCGGTCCCAATTGCTTTTCACAATATGGCTACTGTTAAACTGCGAAGCAATGTGGAAATCTGTGCTGAAACAAAGCCTCACATCTGGCCAAACTGATTTAACCCTGTATGTTCCAGGGGGTTATCCAATGCATTTCTTTGCATTGCAGTGTGCTGGATACCCCCCAGTCACACAAAAGGTTAATGTGTCCTAGACTCCTGGTTCTCTGTTGTGGCTTTTCATTACAGAGGTAAATGGGAAGCCTTTTGCGCCACTTTGTGACTACATGTTCAGTGCTACACGGGAAATTTCTATTTTATTTCTCTCCAGGGAGGTACTAAATATGTCAGTGCAACTGCTCATTTCAAATAATTTAAAAATAATGTAGGACGATGCAGCCTGTCTTGTAACAGGAAAATATACTGCTTCCAAAGGTAACATTGTGTACACTTCAACAAAATAGAAGCGTATTTATAAAAGTAATTGCATAGGGTATTTTAACTCCTTGAATGCCAGATGGATCTCCAATGATTGTGAAGCATCCAAAGAATAAAAGAAAATACATAGGGGCAAGTACATTGTTACTGATCCGTTAGATCTTGAACATTTAAGTTTTGCGACATAAAGTTTTTATGAGCCTAATTAACCCTTAAAGAGTTAAGATTACCATATGCAATGAACACAGTTTGAAGTCCTGTGGTTCTGCTAACAACCATCCCAACACATGTTTTTAACATCTGTCATGTCTGCCTCCATGGACATGTCAAATAGGACTGAATGGATTTGCTATTTCACGCGCAAAGTCATGAGGGCAAAATTCATAGGAAACAAGAGGACAGGTTATCTGCAGATTCCTTGGAATCAAGACAGCTATGTAGAATTAATGGTGTTATGAAATCCCATCTATCACAAAATTCTTATAAAAGTCAATGTTGTTGTAAATTAGAATATGTGTAGGACCAAAAGATTTCCATGAGCATACCTGGAAACTCTCCGGATTTACCCAGGAGACTCTGGTTTTAAGAGTGCATTACTGGGTCACCGGGGCAGAGGCTGATCCTCTGGATGTGGGGAGTTTTCTTTAAAGGGAAACATTCACATCAGAAAAAGTTTTTACCATATGTTTAATTATGTAACTAGTAATAGGAAACATGCTGCTTTTTTTTTTTTTTTTTTTTTTTTACGTACTTTTTAAGATACTTAATCTTCAAGCTGTGCACTTCCACATAATGCGGAACACTGAATCTTCCCAGTGCTATTTAATACTCCTCCTACATCCCTCCCAGCTGCACCAGGAAGCGATATCAAGCTTCTCTTCGGTGTGGTGTGAATAGTTTCTTTCGTTACAGCAAGCTCTGGTTATCATTATACTGTGCTTGCAACCTCAATATAATGATAACTGGAGCTTGCTGTAATGATAGAAGTGATTCACACCACACCGAAGGGAAGAGTGAATGCATTCCCTGGGGCAGCTGGGAGGTGAATGAACCAGCACTTGGAAGTACTAAAGGGCTGTGCTGAAGATTCTGTGCACCGCATTATGTGGAAGGTTGCAGCTTGAAGATTAAATATCTTAAAAAGTATGTATATATAAAAAAAAAATAATAATAATACTAGTTACATAATTAAACATATGGTAAAAACTTTTTCTGATGTGAATGTTCCCCTTTAAAACTCTGCCCACTTCTGCTACTTCCCAAACAGTTCCTACCACTTTTCATTCCTCTCACTTCCCGCCCACTTCTGCTGATGCCCTGGAAGGCCCCGCCCCCACTTTCAAGTAATCCCTGCTCCCTTTTTGCAGAGATTTGCAGCAATTATGCTCCGCATCGGCATCAGAGGGGTCCCCTCCTGGGACTTCACAAATGACAGTTCCCAGGTAGGTCCATGAATTATGAGTTGCATAGTATTGCCATAAAGCACCAACCACTCTGCAATGTTTTCACCATACTATTAGAGAATTACAAAAGAATGAGAACCTCCAAATGAGCTAAAATTTAGAGTAAAGATGTAGTAAAAAATGTTTTTTTTTTACAAGTTGTATTCATAATCCAAAATCTGAAAATTCCTCACAATATTTATGTTTCCTTCTAAACACAATGTCCAAACTCCTGTTCAATTTTGTTTCACTACTATGCAAACATTTTTCACACCGAATGAAATTCTATATTGTATTCTCTATCATGAATGATTGTTTTTGCAGACATGCAAAATAAGATTTAAAATTAAGTTTAGCAATAATAAACCCTAAATGTGGGTTAGATACAATAAGGAAAAAATGATATAATTGATCAGACGAAGTGCATAGATGGTGCATAGACAGTTTCAAGAAAGTCTGTCACGTGATGGGAAAATACATAAAAAAGAAACTGAGCAATCTGAAACAAACCAACTGTACCATAAGGAACAAATTAACCCTTTAAAGACTGTGGACATGCCAGGACTGTCACAACTTTCTGTCCGTTAAAGGGGAACTACCATCCCGCAAAAACTTTATCTTTATTAAGTCTTCAGCTGGCGACTAGCTGCTTAGTAGCACTAGTCTCCAGAAATATTACCTGGTTTAAAAGATTTACGGCCGGCTACAAAAGGGACTGACAGCGCAGGCGCACGGACGTCACTATGGCAAGATGTCCGTGCTTCCTGCTACTGTCAGCCTCCAAATAATTTGTAAATCTTTTAAACCAGGTAATATTTCTGGCGACTAGCGCTACTAAGCAGCTAGATGACAGACGAAGACTTAATCAAGATAAAGTTTTTGTGGGGTGGTAGTTCCCCTTTAAGAACCAGGAACGGTCCTGGCGCATCATGAGTTTAACCCAAAGCAATGCACTGAGCATCCCTCTGGCTCTCAGAAGGTTAATGATCATGCTGGGAGGCTGAAACGGACTTTTCCAAGACCAGGACAGTCCGTTTCAGCCTCTCACAGACAGCCAATACATGTGGTTGTTCACATGTGCTGGCTCTGCAAATAAAATGGCCCTGGTCCCCAGATGCGCAAGACCTCTGGTCCTTAAGGGGTTAAAAATTCCAACATTCCCATTGATTGAAATTGGGATTTAACCCCTTCGCTGCTAGAGAGGACTCCAATGCATTACTTTGCACCTCTAGTATTAAAGGGTTAGTAATACTTAATTTTACCTTTATTTCACATCGTAGCCATTAAAAGAATATCAAGAACGATATATGTCTCATCTCTCGAAACCTTTATGGTTTGAGAGATATTCACAAGTAAAATTTCCTCCCTCACTGGCCGTTTCAGTCAAGTCTGCCATCAAGCTGACAGATTTGGAATCTGGTCCACAGATCAGCCGGTGGCTCTTCAGCAGAGCTGAGATCACGATCTTTAAAAAGAACTACTTCATTGGAACTGTCTACAAAGTGTCCCTGGTTTGCAAGCACACTTTGTAGACCACTGCAATGAAGAAATTACTTTTAAAGATCGTGATCTCGGCTCTTCTGAACAGCCATCGGCTGGTCTGTGGACCAGATTCCAAATCTGTCAGCTTGATGGCAGACTTGACTGAAAAGGCCAGTGAGGGGGCAACTTTACTTGCGAATATCTCTCAAATCATAAAGGTTTTGTGAGATAAGACTTATATCATTTAGAATATTTTTTTAATGGCTACAATATTAAATAAAGCTACAATTAAGTATTACTATCCCTTTAAGGGGTTAAAACTCATTTTAAGTCAAATGGCATTTTACCTGCCCCCCTGTGGTGCAGCTGGTTTGCTGTACAATCACACTAGACTTTTCTCAGCATATCTGCTTTAAAGGAGCAGTCTTTTTTTTTTTTTTTTTTTATTATGAAAACCTATATGTCATAGGGCTTTCCCTGCAAAGTAAAACAAGGGTAAAAACCCATTCCTGGCCATTGTTTTATTTAAACGTTATAGCAGTTTTACATGGTGGTGTAGTAAGTAAAAGCATCATTACTTCCTGAAAGTTCAAACTGACAGGAAGTGACTTGGCTTTTTCGATCACATCCAAGGGAGAACTGCTTATTAGTCGCCTCTCCCAAAGAATGCAACATAATTATTCTTGAAATCTGAACATTAAAGGACAGTGTTAAAAAGACAGTAATGTTTATAAAGAAGTGTACCTTTCTAATTGCCCATAATGTTTTTGTCTTCGTTTTATTTTATTTTAAAGTGTTTCTCTCCTTCCCCTTTTCCATATGTCATGAAATCCGGTCACTTGAGTGTCCCCAGTTGCGATCTGTCCAGTTTTCTGTCTATCAGTATAAGGAAAACCCTTCTCCCCTTGACAAAGGAGGGCAAGTTTTTCCTTATGCTGACAAAAGATTGTCCCTCATTGTGAGCCATCCAGACCGGCTTCCTGCTATGAGGGGAAGCATCGTGGTGTATGGAAAAGGGGCTCTGGTGGGATTTTAAAGCGGGACTACCACCCCTGAATAAATCTGGCCCAAATAATTACCCATCTGACGACTAACTGCTCAATAGTGCTAGTCACCAGAAATATTACCTGGTGTTTGAGAATTGTACGATGTTCCCGGACTGACAGGCAGGAAACAGAGCAGACATCTTCCCATAGTGATATCTGCACGCCTGTGCTGTCAGTTCGGGAGCAGTGTATAATTCTCAAACACCAGGGAATATTTCTGGAGGCTAGCGCTATTGAGCAGCTAGTCGCCAGATGGGTATTTATTTGGGCCAAATTTATTCAGGACTTGTAGTTCCCCTTTAAGATAAAATAAAACAAAGACAAAAATGTTATGGATGGTTAGAAAAGTACACTTTGTTATGAAAAAGTATATTGAAGAATCGTACTTGCTTGAATATTTAAACATTACTATCCCTTTAATACAATAAAAATGGTTTCAACCATTTCATAGGAGAGGAAATACCCTTCTTTTACTCAGAAAAACAACCCTGCAATATATGTTTTTTCATAAAAAAAGTTTACTACTTCTTTAACCCCTCAAGGACCCTAGACAGTCATGGCACGTCATGGGTTGTTTTGACTTAATGACCCCATGACGTGCTATGACTGTCATGTAATTCCGGGCTCCCCCCGCGGCTGCACGCCGTTCAGGGAGTCCGGTATCCGAATCGAAAATTTAAAAAAAAACAAAAATGCTCCGTGGTCCTTTAGTGACCGCAACGTGCCTGCGAGGCCAGTCGTTAAGGGGTTAACAGCTCAAAGACTTATTAGAGGAAAATAAAATCAACTTCAGCCATGAAAAAGATGAATTTTCTCCATGCAGCATGCAAACACCTTTAACTGCAATCTTACCTCGGAACTATAATCATCAGCTGTAGTGGAAACTTCACTTTCAGGCTACAAGTGAAACAAAACAAGGTTGATATTGAACGGGTTTTTGTACCATCTGTAGTAGATATGGATTTCAAAGTGGTTTTTGACATACGTAGCAGGCTGAAAATGACATGTTCACAGCCACAGAACAAGAATTAACCATTTGCGTGCCAGAGGGGTACACAACGCATTTCAAAGCAATGCGTTGCTTACACCTCTGGCACGCAAAGGGTTAAGAAGTAAGTCTGCTTAACTCCCTTGGATGTGAAAGACGCCTCCAAAGCATTATGAAGCAATGTGTTGGAGACCACTCTTGCATTCAAAGGGTTCAATACTGTTCTATCCAAAATAACGTCCACATCCCCCCCCCCCAAGTATGATTCAATTATTTCCAAAGATTACCTAAAAATATTGTCTCTCTACATATAACTTAGCAAGTGGAGCTGTCAATTGGTAAAAGATCATTTTGAAAGAGGTTTAAAAATCTTTTAGATTTCTATTACACAACCTATATTATAATTCACTAAGAATGTCTGTCAGAAGCTGTCATGTGCAGTAGAGACGGCTGTGCGCGCTGCAATCATGCGCAGTACAGGCATGACTGCAGCGCCGCCAGTGTTGATCCGTGTATACGGGGCTTTAAAACTAGTATTTTATATTAAACAAAAGTTTATGAGATATTTACCTTTAATTATTTGAGGCAGATTTGGCTGAAACAGCCGGGGGGGGGGGGGTGGAACTTTACTTGAGAGTTAAGACTTTTTTTCGTTTTTAATGATTTTTTCTTGGCTACAATATAAAATAACATTAATTTTAAGTACTATTATCACTTAAAGGATTTCTCTAGCATTCTGTTGTTGCAAGAGGGAAGAGAACTCTTATGAAGCTAGTTGCCATCTGCCTAATTATTGCAAGGAGACTTTACCGCGCATGGTAGTTCCACTTTAACAAATACCTGAGACCTGTGTGGACCCACAATCTTTACATTTGCAAAGTTAGCTTTTGATATTTTTAACCTTTTCTGAATTTCCCTGGTTCCAATAAATGCAGCTGTACTCTTCTTTCTCCTTGCTTTAACCCTTTCAGTGCCAGAGAGGTGTCCAATGCACTGTAATGCAATGCACTGGGTATCTCTCTGGCATTCAAAGGCTTAACCCTTTAAGTGCCAGAGGGGTACGGAACGCATTGCTTTGCAATGCGTTCCGTACCCCTCTGGCACTCAAAGGGTTAAAAGTCACATTGATGATCAAAAGGAAGCCCATTAAAAGAGATTCTGAGGAGCATCATGCACTGAGACGGTTGTGAGGGATTTATATATCTGACATCACCAGAGCAGAAGAAATTGACAGCTAGGCCTCAAACATGTCTTGTATTGCTATAGCAACAGGGAAACTTTTTCATTATGTGAATAAAGGATGAGGACAAAAATAAAAGCATACATAGACCTGTTTTATGCAAAAAGTACAAAAAGATGGAGGGGAGCCTATAGTGCTTTATCATTTAAGTGAACAGTACACATACTAATGTGAGTGTATATGGCATATGTATACTGTTCAATTATATGGATACCTGATAAAGCACTATAGGCGCCCATCCATCTTTTTGCATGTTTTCTACTTCCACCCTGTGGATAGCCGTTTTGGAGAGGAGCTGCCTATTGTCCACATGAAGATGTTCAAGATAGTTACTGCTAGAGGGGAGCAGTTGTGACTAATCCCAGGCTATTTCTGCAGACTAACATATAAGTGTTGTTTTCAGTCACCCTCCTGAGTAGATTTCTTATGGTGGCGGTCGGTGACTTTTCTTGCTGATAATATTACACTAGGAGTGCCTCCTTCTCTCTTTTTCTTTCTTTCTCCTTCTATAGACCTGTTTTATTTTACCCCTTAACACATTAAGTATTAGACAGGTGTGCAAATAACTTTGAAGTGGGTTGTACACTGGTCTGGTGCTTAAGAGTTACCATATTGCTGTACTTTAGGGATCTAGGAGTCACTGTCCCTTTAATCATCTACAACATTTCACTCGTTGTACAGCCATTAATATCCTGCAATAATCCAACCATAAACATGAAGCTAAAGGGAAAAGGATAAACACATTTCACGGATTCAGATAATGTTCTAAATAAGCAAATCATGAAACTGACAATTTCAGGAGCAATCAATGAATTCTAGATGTGGTCATTAAGGCTACGTGTTATTCATACTGCTTTCAAATTAGCCATTGATTGTCCTCATTTGAGAGCTGTTCGACTCTTGCTTATCCCAGAGATAATCCAATCAAGGAGGACGGTCAGAGAAGGTTTTAGAACAAGTCACCCCAATTATATTTTTTTGGAAAAGTGAGCTATTCAATAGTTTCATCATGTTAATCATGAGCTATTTGTATGCTAGAGTCACACTTCAAAGAGGAAAAGAATAACACTGACACAATCCTTAAAAACACAAAAGTAAGAAGAAATACCAAATGAAGAATACAAAAAACTCACTTCTGTTACAGTTTCCTTATTTGTTAAATAAAAGAGGATTTTAGTCTTACCTGTTAAATCCTTTTCTCTTAGTCCATACAGGTTACAGGTAACTCTGAGTAGGTGATCCGCCCCTTTAAGTAGGCAGGAACAATTCTAGAATTGTATGCAGGGGGTGGAGCCTACCTTCCCTCCTTGGCTGCAGCTAGCCAACTAGCTCTAGTAAGAATTGAGACACTAACTATTGACTAGATAGTAGAAGGGAAAGAAGACTTCTGTGAGCATGACCCCTGAAGGACCCCCACGATCTGCCACAGGACAGCCAAGCATGGTCCCTTGACAGGGTGGGAGACCCGTAACCTGTATGGACTAAGAGAAAAGGATTTAAGAGGCAAGACTAAAATCCTCTTTTCTCTGTAGTCCAATACAGGTTACTGGTAACTTTGGGTTGTCCAACCATTGAGTTTCCCAGAGGCGGGAAGTAAGGCAAGGACCAGTCCCCCAAAGTTACCAGAGCAGACATGAACCATCAGATCAGAGATAGCCCAACAAGGGAGTGTCAACGGACACTGAACAGGGGTACAACACCCTGACTGTAACACAGCACACTGAACTAGAGCCAACATGGCTCAAAAGTGAAGGAAGCACCAAGAACTGAAGAAGATCCTAGACAGGCAAGACTGCCTCCAGGATCTTCCTCCCAAAGCTGGCGTCAGCCAATGCCAGCACATCAACACGGTAATGCTTCAAAAAGGTGTGCACAGACGACCAAGTGGCAGCCTTGCACAACTGATCAGCGGAGGCCTGATTCTTGTAAGCCCAAGAAGGCCCAATAGATCTAGTAGAATAAGCTGTGACTCGAAAGGGAGCAGGCTTCTTCCTTAGCTCGTAGGCCTTACGAATACTGGACTTGATCCAAGATGCAATAGTCACTTTGGAGGCAGGTCTTCCTGCCCTGGGACCCTAAGGAATGACAAACAGCGTGTCAGATTGCCTGACAGACTCAGTGCGATGTACATAAAACTTGAGATAATGCACCACATCTCACAAGTGGAGATCCCTCCCCTCAGAGGTGGGGTCAAGGCAGAAAGAAGGAACCACAATCTCCTGATTGATGTGGAACTCCGAAACCACCTTCGGGAGAAACTCCTGAGAAGTGCGAAGCACCACCTTGTCCTTGTGAAACACCAAAAAGGGTGGTTTACAGGACAGAGCATGTAACTTCGCAACACGGCGAACGGAGACGATCACCAGGAGAAAGGCCATTTTCCACGTTAACATGCGTAGAGGAATGGTAGCCAAAGAATCAAATGGAGGGTGCTGAAGAACGCCCAAAACCAAGTTAAGATCCCACGGAGGAGCGGGATTCTTAAAGACAGGACAAGTATGAGCAACACCCTGAAAGAAAACCTTGACATCAGGAAGAATGGCAATGCGCCTCTGAAAAAAAAACAGAGAGATTAGAAGTCTGAACCTTAAGAGAACTCAGACTGAGACCCTTATCCACACCGTCCTGCAAGAAGGCCAGGACCGTAGGCAGATCAAATTCCTGAGACAGGTCCCTATCAGCACACCAAGATAGAAAGGTCGACCAGACACGATGGTAGGCCTTAGAAGAAACAGGTTTGTGGGCACTGAGCATAGTAGCTACCACACCAGAAGAGAAACCTTTCTTCTTCAGTATTGAGGATTCAATTTCCAAGCCCTCAAAGCTAGAAGATGAACATCCTCGTTCCACAAGTAACCCTGTAGAAGAAGATCTGGACGGCAAGGGAGCCGGAATGGCTCAGCCACTGACAGAACCAGAAACTCTGGAAGACCCCACTTCTGAACGAAGAAGGTGAACATCTCTGGGTGCAGGTCCCACTTGCTGCTGTCCACTGTGTGTCGACTGAGGAAGTCCGCCATGACGTTGCCTGCAATGTGCAATAGGGGACACAGAGACCCCAGAGTCCTTAGTCTTAGGCCTGGCCCCAAGCTCCAATGGATTAGACATTCTGACAGTGTCAAAAATGTTATAGTATAAAGAATCACCCAATTACAGTGCGTAAGATTAAAGTTTCACCCCAGAAATTGCTAAAATACACTTATCTGGCAGGCAAAGGGTTAATCTGCAGAGAAAAGAAGGAGAGTCCAAGCCCAGAGTAGGATATTCGTTCTAGAAAAGGCACAAAATGGCTGCCGCAGCGGAAGCCAATCACAAGCGAGTGCACGAAGCAAGCACTCATGGGAAATGTAGTTTCCCTAGAAAAAGTACCCCAACAGTGTTCGAAGCCCCCTGAGCCCCCCAACACACTTGAAACATGAACCGGATGAAAGAGCAAGGGCAGACAATTAAAATGAGCCATCTCTGAAGTCGCTACGTTGAGCAGTTGCAGAGATATGTCCCAAAAAGTACAGTCCCATGGAAGTGAATGGCGCAATAGCGTCTATGCGGTAACGCGCGCGAACTTAAATTTTGCAAAGTTGAAAAGTAAAAAATAAAAGTACATGAACCATCACTAGAACATGTTAGGAGACCCAGAAAACACTGAACCCAGTAGGGAAAGTGTCAATAACCCCCCAAAGATGCAAAAACAGCAGCTAAAGGGTTAAGTTACCACATAAACCTGCTCCAAAACACCCAACAGACATACAGATAAACCCAATGAGTGCAGGTGTGTGTAATAAGAACTCCAAAGGAAAAACCCCTGTGTGAGGAGGGGTATTGTGGGACATGTGGACCTGCAGCACTCAAA
The DNA here is from genome assembly GCA_037306005.1 of Rhinophrynus dorsalis. NCBI lineage: Eukaryota > Metazoa > Chordata > Amphibia > Anura > Rhinophrynidae > Rhinophrynus > Rhinophrynus dorsalis. The sequence continues at coordinate 414,932,172 of CM074723.1, forward strand.
GGGTTGCTCACCATTCTTGCAGATCTTCTGTCTTCAGACTACCATGTATTAAGAAGCAGCCTTGGTGGGCAACTCCTGAGGAAAGAACTTGAACCCAAGATTTTTCCCCCCAGGGCTTAAGGTCCACAAAAAGCGCCTGGTTACTGAGCTAGCCACATCTAAGGGCATTGTCAGTTATGGTAATCCGCCTAATGGTGGTATTCCATTTCTAACAGAAAAATAAAAACATTTCTAAAACTATAGCAGAACAGTTTGCTTGCCTGTGTTGTCTTCACCAAGGAACAAATCGTACTGGAGCTGGTTGGCTAGCTGCAGCCAAGGAGGGAAGGTAGGCTCCACTCCCTGCATACAATTCTAGAACTGTTCCTACCTACTTAAAGGGGCGGATCCCCTACCCAGCATTACCAGTAACCTGTATTGGACGACAGAGAAAATTACTTTGTTTTTTGTGAGTGCTTCCTGCCTTGATTTAAAGTGCAACTGACACTGATTGAGCTTCCAAAATACCTAAATTTATGTTAGCCATACTGTATTTACTATATATATATATATATATATATATATATATATATTTATATATATATATATATATATATATATATATTTTATTTATTTATTTATTTATTTATTTTTTTTTTTTTTTTTTTTTTTATTTGGTTCACTGTTTAATAACCAGTAGTTCCTGGTAGGAAGTGGCAGCTGGGAGTGAGCGGAATGTTAGTATATGATACACCAGGCTGTGCCACCAGTACTACCTAATTTGCATAAACTGACAAACAAATAAAGCTAAATATCCTGTAAGATATGATTAATACATTTTGAAAGCACAATGAGGCTGATGCCCTAAGGCAGTTGTTCCCAGATCTTTTGAGGTCACCTCCCTTTTCCTTTTCATTGATGCCCACTCCCTCTATTTATTGAAATAAGTGCAATCTTTAGTGCACATATATATTACATAATTCATTTGCATTGCATTTAGTTTGTAATACATTTTGAAGAAACCGGTTTGTTACAAATCATTTTCTTTGGTGTAGACATTTCTACAAATCAACCAGCAGCCGTTCTCTGAAACAGCACTTCATACAATGTGACCGGGATTCGTTTTCAACAGTATGGATTACTGGAATGCTGCATGGCAATGTGGAATTTTGTCACTGCAACAAAGTCTTGCCCCCACCATCGAATCACCCCCTTCAGTCTGAGAACTAGTGTACTAAGGAAAAAGTGGGGCAACTCTGGAGAAAAACACCTGCACCATGGGGAACAAATGACAACCCCACTGATTTGAATAAGCAGTAAATATTTTTGTTATGAAAACATATGTATCGTAGGAATTTCCTGCACCATATAACAAGAATACTCCCATTGCTTGGAGATCCCCCCCCAAAAAAATTATATTAATTTAACCAGTTGTTGTTTTGTTTTTTAATTAAACAGTGCTCTCAACACTCACCTATAATTCACCTACAATTTTGTTGCACTATGGGAGAGGGTAGCCTCATAGAATGTGATAATAACAGCTCCATCATTTCATCACAATCTGAAATCACTTCCTGTCAGTTTTAAGGTTTATACATCCTATATAATAATTCGCTAGGATGTTTGTCACGATGCAGTCATGCATAGTAGAGACTACCCACGTTCGGGCTGTCTCTACTGCGCATGATTGTGTCGTGTGAGTGAGGCGATGCAAGACTGCATCATGTGGAGAAGTGAGGTAGTGACCTCTTAACATTGCCAGGACCTTGGCCAGTGTACACGGGCAGGACTGGTGCAAGGATTTTTGCCACCCTAGGCAAAACCTAATTTTGCCGCCCATTTGGCTTCGCCTCTTGTGTCCCACCCCTTTATACCCCACCTACTTACACCCCACCTCTTTTCATAATTGTCCTCTCTCTGCCCCCTGGGCCAGTCTGTCCCTGGTCTGCAGATGCCTGTAAGAGATGCCCCCCACCAGCTCCACTTTGCCCCACCAGCTCCAACTTGCCCCTATCAGCTCCACTTTGCCTCCGTCAGCTCCACTTTGCCCCCCACCATCTCCAACTTGCCCCACCTGCTCCACTTTGCCCCCACCAGCTCCACTTTGCCTCCTCCTCTGCTCCACTTTGCCCCCCATCCGCTCCAACTTGCCCCCACCAGCTCCACTATGCCCCTTCAGCTCCAACTTGCCTCTATCACTGATAGGGGCAAGTTGAAGCTGAGGAGGCAAAGTGGAGCGGATAGGGGCAAGTCGGAGCTGATAGGCTATCAGCTCCAACTTGCCCCCATCAGTTCCACTTTGCCCCCCATCCGCTCCAACTTGCCCCCAGCAGCTCCACTATGCCCCCAGCAGCTCCAACTTGCCCCCTATCACATACCTGTAGCTCCTGCGCAGTCTTCTCTTCAGTAACGCAGAGCGCGCCGGGAGATTATGACTCCCAGCGCGCTCTGCATTACTAAAGATCTGACCCAATGAGGGAGCACAGTGCTATATGCCCGCACCCCCAGTACGTGTGTGCCCTAGGCCGGCGCCTACCTCGCCTATAGGTGGCGCCGGCCCTGTACACGGGCCTTTACACTATTTTTAAATAAAACATCCCTGAGCAGTAGGAATTTGCATTGGTCCCCTATGGTGTATAAGGTTAGCCCCCAAATTGCACCACTTTACTTAGCAACCTTAGTGATTATTATGGACAAAGACAGAGGGGAGCAATTCCTGGACAGACCAACTACAACAAAAGGCAAAATGAAAATACCAATTGATTTAAGTGACACTTTTAACTTTGACAATGCTAGAGGTCTCCAACACATTTGAGACCTATCTAGTATTCAAGGAGTTAAAATACCCATTTAAGCCAAAGTGAGTTTTAGGAATTTAATTGTTCCCTATAATGCAGTTGGCTTGTCCCAGAATTACTCCACTCTATCTTTATACATACTGTACACTGATTAAAAGGAGAATGAAGAAGGTCCTGCTCTTAAGAGCTTACAGTCTAAATTTAGTTAAAAGGCAGCTAACATCCTATATAATAAAACACTAGGATGTTTGTCAGAAGCCGTAATGCGTTGTAGAGACTGCCCGCACTGCAGTCATGCACAGTACAGACTGCCTGATCACGGCGTGGCTGATACAGAGCGGGGCGCTCCAAAGTTGGACCGGAGTCCTCTCTGCGCACCTTCCTGGGACTGCTTGGTGAGCAGAGTGGCTCTGGGCACCAGCCGAGGCTGCTGGGTGGCACTGTGGCCCGTGTACAAGGGCTTTTAAACTAGTGAGGAAATAAAGCAGCAGATTAGAGCCTTCAGTGTGCATATCCACCCCAAGGCTTTTCTTCCACAGACATGGTGTCATGTGATTATTCCTGTTGGCTGCTATATTGACCCACCCACTGGCACTTCCATAAGGATTTAGGCAGCTAGTGATATTCACTTGCAGTAAGAATAAGTAAGAATAAACACTACTATTACTACTACTACTACTAATAATAATAATAATAATAATAATTTAACTGTTTGAGTGCCAGAGTGGTATGCTATGCAATGCATACCCCTTTGGCACTCCAAGGGTTAAACTCTTGAAAGTAGTATTTTAGTAAGTCCATCTGCATTTGTACTCAGAAGGGTCTTAACCCTTCGAGTGCCAGGGGGTGCACAATGCACTGTGTACCCCTCTGGCATTCAAAGAGTTAACATCACTGCACAGGGTACATTTTACTTTATTGAATTCAAACTTACAATGAAATAACTATGAGCAGGTTCTAAAATCTAGACACTCTCCAAGCAGAATTTCCAGAAGCACTTACTTCTATGGTGTAGGTCTGGTCGTGTTGAATTGTTTCCCCATGGGGTACAGTTCTCATGATAGTGAACTCGGAAGTGGAGGGTGCTCCTCCCGATGCATTCTGGGACTGGGCCTCGCTGCTGTGCGGGGAGCTGCCTTCTGGGGCATCTTCAGAGTGTTTCTGCTGTTTGGAACCCAATGAGGTTTTCTTCTTCTTGGGCTTCTTTGTTGCATTCTGGCTATCAGTCTGCCCTCGGCGTTGTCTGAACTGGGCAAGCTGGAGAACAAAGTAAAGCTAGTTAAGTTTTATTTTCCCTGAATACAGATATGCATATAAAATTTTCAAAGGAGTTTGAAGGAGTAGTTCATTTTTATTATAAAATTAAAATACATATTGCAGTGTTTTCTTGCTGAGTACCCCCACTGCTTGAAGATCCATTGTTCCAACATTACTGCAGCTCAAACCTTTTTTTATTAAATAAACAGTTAATAACACAGCCACTTGGGGTAGAGGCACTAAGGGGCAATGCAATGGCATTCACTTCACCGTGAAAAATATGACACACTTCACAGCATGCACTATGAATTATCTGTGCAAGGGAAGGGGCTTTAATCTTTAGCATACAAGGCTGGCATAAAACTTTAATCCTTAGCATACAGGGCTGGCATAACACTTTAATCTTTAGCATACAGAGCTGGCATAATGCTAGTGATGTGTTAGGGAGTGGAGAGCATGCTCTCAGACTTCAGCAGAAAGGCTGTTATCTTATCTCAGAACATTCACAAATAATCCTGAGCAATCAAAAGAAGGCCTAGAAAAGAGAGGAATGACTGCACCTTCAGAGCATATGTAAACTAGGATGTAGGCCGCAAAAAACAACTTTTACAAATGCTAACAGTGCTTAAGTCAGTGGTTCTCAAACTTTTTTAGTTCAAGGCACACCTAACACGCAGTCTGGCATTTTCGGGGCACCCCTATCATTTTATATTATTTGTCAAGGGTGTAATGAAGGTTACAAATACATAAATAGTTATTGTTATATCTCACAACTAAAATAAACATAGTGTGCATAGTAATATCCTTAAATGTACAGCTGGAAGTCTACATTTCTATTTTTATCAGAGCCTTATAGATAAAATGGGGCACCCCAAGTGGATGTCCATGGCACACAAAAGTGCCACAGCACCCTGGTTGAGAAACACTGGCTTAAGTGTATATTACCTCAGTTCATTATTTGGTGTTCGTGTCTGTTTAATGGTTTGTTTGAATGTCTCAGAAAAACAGCAGAAATACTGATGTGCTGCCACCATCTGGCTAGTAAGATCAATTCCTGTATCTTTCAGTTCATTAATTAAACCAGTTATCCAAAGTGTTGTGTTGTCGCAAAAAATCTCTGTAGGAGTCTAACAAACAAACCTGTGAGTGGCAGAGAAGTATTCAACACATCGCAATGCAATGCAAGGTGTTGCGTACCTATCTGGCACTAAAAGGGTTAACTCCTTGACTACTAGCGTGGCCTCCACATTGATTTGCAATACGATCCAATGGATTAATTTAGTATCAATATATCACAATGCTAGTTTGTACCGGTCACTTGAGACTTAAGTATTGCTTTTCATACACTCCAATGCCAGCCTTGTTCCAATGTCTGCCACCACAAAATAGATCTTAAAGGGTTATTAATGTCGATATATTAAAAAAAAGTCATATTGCAGCTATTAGAAAAATAAACTAAAAGACTCCAGTCCCATCTCTCAAACCTAGCATCCAAGGGGTTAAATAATAGCCAGTCTAATCATATGAAAACTGGCATAGAAACTTGAATATAGCAGCAATGGGATGGTTCTGGTCACAACTACAACTCAAAATGTGGGTGTGGCCAGCACACCTTCATAAATGGCACTCTTGTCTAATGGGAAATCAGACTCTGACTGCACTGGAACCTTAGCTGCTGGATACAACCTCCATGCACAAATGGTTAATACAGTAAAGGAATTAAAAAATGCCTGGGATAGACATAAGTCTGTCTGTCCATCCCATATATCGCACCACCGTCATATGATAAGTGTATCAAACAGACTTCATTTAAAACATCACATTTTATTCCAAATACGTATAAAAATCATACTTGCTGTTTGTGATATCAACGAAGAACAAACGGAGAATGAATGGGGTGAGACTTACAGAGTCGGTACAGCAGTTGTTAAAACTATGGAAAACTATGGGCCTAATTCAGCAAACTAAAGTGGTGCAATTTTGGAGAGCACCAACTGCACAAAAGGGGGTCAAATTACCATTTATACAAATGGGGGTTTTAACCTCTTGAATGCTAGAACATTCAAAGGGTTAAAATCCCTATTTCAATAAAAATAGAATGTCATGTATCTTTTATGATGCAGTTGGTTTGACCCAGAATTGCACCACTTTAGTTTGCCGAATAAGGCCCTATGTATCTGGATAGGAAAATGGGCACACTGGACGGTCCAGATGGTTCTCATCTGTGATCAAAATCTATGTCTCCCATGTTGTAATGACAAAGAAACTTTCAGGAAAGCCCTTTCCAGTGTGGAATTTGCTATGTAACAGTATGTGATGGTATCTGTGGTGTTAAGCAGTACTTTTTGCAGCTTACATCTTCCTAAGAAGGTAATGACACATTCAATCTTACAAAACACAGAGAAGACCGATTCTCCTGCAAAGCTCCACACTAATCCTCCAAATCAAATTTAGAGATTGGCAGCAGCAATTATCTGACATGTGCCAAGTTGTGGTGCAAATGCAGACATCAGTAGCTGAAAATATGATATGGTGGGGTGTGTGTATATGGACAAAATCAGGCAATTCTTGGGCAACCCCACTGTGAAACAGACAGATCCTACTGAAGTCAATGTGCGTATGCGCAATATCAGAAAAGGTTCTTTTTCCCAGTAGAGCATCAGGAACATGCGGGTGGTCATACATTAGTCAGTGTCCCCCCCCCCTTTCTTTTTGTACTTTTACTGAAACACCTAGTGGTGTTGTTTATGATCATGTTTAACTTCAGATGACCAAAGGAAAATGTGTTCCCTACCACTCTGGAACACAAAGGAAGCCCTGTTGGCAGGAATCAGTTATGCCATTATTTAACCAATTCTCTCTTACTCTATATCATGAAGTAGAGAAGCTGTAAGACTGAGAAAGGATAGTTGGTCTAGATTAATGTGGGTGGGTTAGTTCACGCTCTCCCACATCCTATATAATAATTTGCAAGGATGTTTGTCAGAAGTCGTCATGCGCAGTAGAGACTGCCCGAACGCACAGAATGCTGGGAGGTGTAGGAATGCTGAGAGTTCTGTGCTGGGAGCATTCTGTGCTTTCAGACAGTCTCTACAGGACATGACTGCATTGGAGCAGGACGCAAAGCAGAACCAGTCTCTTAAAGCGGAACTACCACCCCACAAAATTTTTACCTTAACTAAGTCCCTATCTGGTGACTAGCAGTTTAGTAGCGCTAGTCGCCAGAATTATTACCTTATTTAATAGATTTATGCTCTCTTCTATGGCTGACAGTAGCATGGAGCGCGGACATCTTGCCACTGTCACGTTCGCTCTCCTGCGCTGTCAGTTCCAGTCAGAGCTGGCCGGCTCCTAGCAACGCCTCCTAGTCCAGGCTCCTTGCTACTGTCAGCCATAGAAGAGAGCATACATCTATTAAATAAGGAAATAATTCTGGTGACTAGCGCTACTAAGCAGCTAGTCGCCAGATGGGGACTTAGTTAAGCTAAAGATTTTGTGGGGTGGTTGTTCCGTTTTAACCCTTTGAGTGCCAGAGGGGTACGCAACGCATACCATTCAAAGGGTTAACATCACCCGGACCATGGCCCGTGTACACGGGCTTTTACACTAGTACTTTATATTTCCTTGCCACTTCTTCTCTTCCATTTTCCCCTAATATGGGGGAGAGCTGTGTATGACTTCTCTTCAATCTCCTTCCCCTTTGTTATTTATTTATTTATAGTAACTGTATGTGACTCAAATGTGAATAATATGAATTGTTTGGAATGTGACCATCTATATGTTCAATAGTCATTTAGAATACACATAATCCTAATATTAATACTAATAATTATAATTTGTGTTTTAATTTTGCATTAACTTCTTAATGCCCAAAGGAAACCTAGAGGTTTGTTCCACAACAGGTGTTTCCTCTCCAGTGTGCTCGCTGATGACTCTTGGCGAGTGGAGAAGTAGGCCTAACTTTGGCCTTAATTCTAGGGAACGGTGTGTGTTTCCCAGACCTTTTCATTTTATGTTGTCACAGCTGTGGCAGATAAATACACTGATCAGTTAGATGGGGTGAGAAAGGACGGTATCTTACACTCCTACACGCCAGTGCTAGATTATAGCTTATTTATGCCCTCTTATCTGTGCCACTTAGCAGCAAGATGAATATTCAAAGAAAAAGCAGGGCATGGTAGATTACTTGCATGAAATGCTGGTTATAGAAACTGCCCTTGGCTGTAAGTAGTACTGGCAAGGTCCCTTTAAAGCACTCCTAATTTGTACAGGGAATACTGTGGCCATTTTCACCCTTATCCTTCTCTGTGTCTTTGTATGATAACCCTTTCAGTGCCAGAGAGGTTGCAATTCATTGAATACTTCTCTGGCCCTCAAAGGATTAAGTTATCTGTACAAACTATGAGTACACTTGATATTATGTTAACTCCTTGCATGCTAAAGAGGTCTCTAGCACATTGCAAAGACATGTCTTGCTGACCTCCCTAGCATGTAAATGGTTAAATGCTGCTACTTTTAGAGCTCTACAGTGACGTCAGATAAACGAAAAGATACCACCACAGTAAAATGCTTGAGAACCACTTGTTTATATATTGATCTATTTTGTAAACAGCAACTCTTCAGTCTAGGATTTTAAAAATATAAAATTCCAACAAAAATGCACTATCCAAAATAAAAAATACGAAACTGCATTTTATGGGTGAAGCACATACAGAACAGGTAGGTGGCTGGCTACGGATAACAGGAATTATATCCTACCACAGCTGCAGAACCACAATCTCCACAAGTGCACAAACAAACTTTATTTATAAAAGAATTCTTTCACAAAGGTCATAATTAAATGGTGTAATAATCCCAAAAGTGACTGTAAAAGTAAAGGTAAACATCACTTGCTCTGGTTTCCAGTTATAAAAGAATCAGTTTAGAATGACGTAGGGAACATAAATCAAAGTTCTCTCAAGGCAGCATGTGTGCTGAAACTCATTTCTAATGCAAAATGATTCCATTAAACAGAGCCAAACATGCAAGTTATCGTAAGACCTGCTGGGAAGTTTAATGGATGAAGCATTTTCGATGTGAGCACAGATTTGAGCATATTCTTATAAAGTGATTTAAGAAAAAATAATCATAATACTGTGAGATTACTGTATTCTACCCTTTAAAAACAACTTTTTTCAGCTCTGGCAGTATTTTTCTTTATCCTGCAGGGAAAATCTAACATTACTGAACAAATCAAACCTAGTAAAATGAATAGTAGTACCTTGTAACAAAACATCATCAGCGGGAACTCTTCCAGTCCTGTGCTGGCGAATATACGATTACACACAATGGATTGCGAGTGACTTCTGATTGCAGGGCTTATGTGATTTACTATAGTGTCAAGAATTACATGTACAAATCCTGTTACAATACAGTAGCCTTAAAGTGCTAGCAAGCTGGTCACTCAATAGCTTTTAATTAGATTACCGTCATTGAAAATGAAGAACCTGGATTTATAGTGATAAAAAGTAGCCACAAAATGGAAGTTGGTGTACTTGAAGGTGCTGGATCAATTCTGGTAAAACTGCCTGGTAGGACACAAATTAATATTATCTAATTTCTCCCTGAATTAAGAGGGGCGTTTAACCCTTTGAGTGCCACACAGGTATCCAAAACACTGAGTTGAAATATGTTGAATAACTCACTGGCACTCAAAGGGTTAATCCCCTTAAATGAAAAATGAGGACTCTAACACATTACAGACTACAAGGTCCTTGCCTTATAGGGAAAGTAATGTTTCACAAAAAAGCAGCTCCAATTAATATTCATAGTATTTGGGCCCTGGAGATTGTTAATTCAATTCTGTACCAAGCTGTAGTTCAAGAGTAATTGAATGATAAAGTATCCCCCTGCCTCCCCTTTTACCTAATGTAAGCCACCTCCACCCAGATGTGGAACCTGGTCTCTTGTATATTAAGAGTCAGAGATGCTCAACTAGGAATGAGCCTACAGTACAAATTTGCAGGTTCTCTAAGAACAGTGTCCTACCCAAGGTGCAGTCTCTTTTAGCCCACTAGTGCCTTTCACAGAGAACAAATATTTTAAACCATATCATATTGGTCTTGCCATTACAGCAGTCCAGCCATGAAATGCCAGGCAATTCCTCTCTGAACAAGAGAAGCGGCTAACCCCAGACGTATGTTTCGGCCTTGTTGGGCCTCGTCGGTGAGGTGCAGCTGATCTCTCTAAGCACTGTGAGCAAGGAGTGCACTGCTGCATTACCCTTGGGGTGACTAATCCCAAGGGTAATTTGCATATTTATATTAAGAGTCAGAGAAACTCAACTAGGAATGAGCCTGCAATACAAATTTGCAGGCTCTCTAGGAATGGTATCCTACCCAGTGTGCAGTCTCTCACAGTGCGAGAGATCAGCTGCACCTCACTGACAAGGCCCAACAAGGCCAAAATGTATGTCTGGGGTTGGCTGCTTCCACAGAGAGGAATTGCCTTACATTTCATGGTTGGACTGCTGTAATGGCAAGACCAATATGATATGATTTAAGATATTTCCTCTCTGTGAAAGAAACTAGTGGGCTAAAAGAGACTGCACCCTGTGTAGGACACCATTCCTATACAGCCTGCAAATTTGTATTGCAGGTTCTTTTCTAGATGAGCATCTCTGATTTTAATCTATATATATATATATATATATATATATATATATATATATATATATATATATCTGGTCTTTTGGCAGGACAGATCGCAGCAAGGGACAATCTTCTTACTGTGAGCGTAAGGAAAACCCTGTCCCTCTTGACAGGTTTTTCCTAATGCTCACTAAACATTGTCCCTCTCTGCGATCCATCCGGACAGTCTTGCTGCTCTGAGGTGAGAAGTTTTACATCAGTAAAAGGGGCGGGAGGGGGATAATTTATCATTCAATTACTCTAGAACTACAACTCTGACACTCTCCATGGCCCAAACACTATGAAGATTAATTGGAGCTGCTTTATTTATGAAACATTACTATTCCTTTAAAGGGATAGTAATGTCCCCCCAAAAATATTTCGCATTTTCAAGCACACGTTCCAATGAAGTAATTCTTTAAAAAAAAAACAAAAAAAACAAAAAAAAACGTTATTGCAGCTCTGCTGCACAGCCTCCATGTCGGCCAACATGGATCTCCTGCTGACAGCTTTACAACTGACAGCAGGAGACATCAAACTTTGAATGCAGATATCTCTCAAACTATAGCGGTTTGAGAGAGACATTTTTTTGCATTCAATTAAACTTTTTAATCTCTACAAAATGCAATTTTTTGGGGGGACATTACTATCCCTTTAATGCAGAGGTGGGAAACCTACAAAGTAACAGCTGCAATTTCATCAGCTCTGTTTGTTGTTGGACCATCCTCAGGCATTCAAAGAGCTGTAGTATGCCAACAGCTGGAAAGTCATAAGTTGCTTTCCACTGCTGAGGTGGCATATTGCACAGTCAGATCACTAGCCGTTAAAGAAACAGAGGGCCATTTACAAACAAGAAAACTGGACCATTTCTGGGACAAATTGACTGTACCAAAGAGGGAAAAAAAGCAAAAATTGCCATCGATGTAAAATGGGCTTTTAACCCTTTCAGCGCCAGAGGGGTACACAACGCATTGCAAAGCAATGCGTTGCGTACCCTCTGGCACTCAAATGGTTAATGTCATAAGTTCTCATAAGCGAGAGAGCTTTTCAATGCATTGTGAAGCAGTTAAGGGGTTAAAAGCCTCAACAGATTCAACAGGTATTTGGGGAATTTGTACTGCTGCAATAGCTTCAGCCCAAATGTAGGACAACATGTCCCTGATGGAGCCGCATATTAACCCGTGCAGGCCCTAATGCAGAGTTTCAAGTCCACTCCAGTTTAGTACCTCCACTCAGTATACAATATGAATGACGTAGCGCCCTGGAATACTACATTAGTGACAGCGCCACCTTAAGAAAGGAAAGCTACAAAAACACTGTGGTCATCCTCTTACTGAAATGGCTCTGTAATGTTTGAATGAGGCATCTTCCATAAATAGGTAAGTTCTTTGTTAGATTTATGGTCAACTAACCATAGCTGTCGATAGGATGGTGTAGCAGCAGAGCCACTGTACAAGTTCAGCCACTGTGATACTGCACCTAAAAAGAAATTCAAGTTTGAGCTGTAATAACTTTTCAATAAAACACCTCTCAGTAGTAGGAATACCCTTGTTTTACTGAGGAGAATATACCCTACGATATATTTTTTTTGCACATTAAGTGTTACTATCCCTTTAAAGACCTCTCTAGCAATCATTTGATTAAATACCCCTTTTGGCAATTTTAATTTTTCCCAGAATCACTTCAATTTTCCTTTATTTATAAGTGTCTTAAAGGATTATTAATGATATTGTTGCTTGTTATATAATACTATAGGAAATGGATCAAATAATAACAAAGTTGCCTAATATTGTCCCTAAAGAGTTTTATTAATTTCCCTTTGGGTCCATCTAAAGTGGATGCCATGCACAAAATTAGCTTTGATGAATCCCAGCCAAGGCCGGACTTCCACTGGAAGCGTAACTGTAATATGATGCAGCAACACAATGTTGCAACTAAAAATAGCTGTGAAAGTTACCCATGCAACCCCATAAAGTACAGCAGCACAGGGGAGATTAATATTTGGACCTCCAGCTGTTGGGACCACAACTACCATCAGCCATAACAAGCACCGTCCAATAATTTATTAACCCTATGCCATTTTCTACAACAAAGACTCCCATATAGACCAGACTTTAACCAGTTAAAAAGTGAGAGAATTCCACAATGCTATTCTTTTGTAGGGCTTATCCTCCTATGTAAAATAAGGATATTCCCACTGCCGAGAGGTCTTTTATTCACTACTAGTTGAACAGCCCGTTACACGGGCCACAGTGCCTCTGGCAGCCGGTCGCGGGGCAGTCACGCGCAGTAGAGACTGCCCGCGCCACTGCTGATACAGAGCTGGACGCTCCTTCGGAGCACCCAGCTCTGTATCAGCCGCGGTGCGGGCAGTCTGTACTGCGCATGACTGCCGCATGCGCAGCAGTGTCTACTGAGCATGTCGGGCGTTACACACAACTTAGCAAATTATTATATAGGATGTATTGCAGCTCAAACTTGCGGTAAACCCTAAACCCGTGAGTGGCAAAGAGGTATTCAATGTTTTGAGTTGTAATGTGTTGGATACCTGTGTAGGACACAAAAGTGTATTTATTTTTAAGTTCAGACCTCATGGTAGGGCATCAGAACCCTTCCTGATGCCCCCACCCCAGCTACTGATCTCCCAGCCAATTCGGCTGGGATGTCAAAAGAGGCGACACAGGGGAAGCAAGAGAGCTCCCCTGCTATCCTCCTATACGAAGTACCGGGAGAATTTCCACATTCGCACAAGAGGGTTTGATGATCCCACCCACTCCTGCGAAGTGGCAAATGGAATGGAGGGGGAGATGCATCTGTGAATGAGAGAGGGAGGCAAAGTGGAGAATGGAAAGAAGGGGCTCTCCTGTTGTCCATGGTGAAAAGCAGGGGCCATAGCAAAGGAGAATGTCCATCAGTGGCCCCTCACCTTTGCCAAGGCAAACAGGATAGCCCCTCCCCTTTACAATGGCAAACATGGTGGCCCCTCCTCTTTGCCATTGTGAAAGTCAATGTGTATAGGTTTGGCCTCTGCAACCTCCGCCAATACGCACTGTGTATTTGGTTGAGGAGGTAGGGGGTGCTCCTCCTGAGCCAATGGACACTGTCCATTTCTCTTCAACCACTGCCTCCTTCTCAGTCAACTCAAACCACAGCAGTACCTGAAAACTTTTCGGATTTGCTTATGAGATGCCACACACATCCCATTGGCTGGCCACTGGCAGCAAGCCCACGCCAGAGTGTGGCTGCTACCGATCTAGAAACCTTTTTCAGACCACTTGCCCATTTGGGTCCAAATGTCCTTACCCCCTTGTAGGTTGGATCAATAAATAGCCAATGAGAGCACTCCAGCTTACAGACAGAAGCCTCCATCATTGGAGGAGGCTGGATAGGTGAGGGGAGAAGAGGCAGAGTGACAGACTGAGGTTACAGAGCAGGTAACCGCAGTCTGTCCGGAAGTAGGTGCAGGGCAGCATTTATTCTTTCAATTTTCACCAAATGGAGCTTTAAAAAACAAAATGAATACACTTTTACAAAAATTCACTATATAATTAACTATTAAGATAGTTAATTATTCATTTGGATCAGGAGGGGTTTGTTACAGGTAGGGAGACCAGGGATAATGTATCAAAGACAATAGCTTTAATGTTTACCGTGATTACTAAAAAGATCCCATCAATTTTTCAGTTGATGCCAAGAAGGCTTTTGATTGGTTGGCTTGGCCATATCTATTGTCAGTTCTCGCTTATCTGAGTCTCGGCCCCAAGTGTTTTACCTCTATCATGAGCCTTTATTCTAGACTGTAGGCTTGATTTAAACTTAATGTTTACATCTCGGACTCTTTTAATATAGCCACTGGTACATGGCAGGGTTGCACCCTATTGCCTCTCCTCTTTGTTCTAGCCTTAGAACCTTTGATTTGTACTATCCGTTGTTACTCTCTTAAGAGATTAACCCACCACTTTCTCGGCGACTAAAGAGATCTGTTTCAAATACAACATGCTCACCCTTGCTACTCCTTGCCTGCTTTAGTTAAGATTCTGGAGGAATTTAGTGTCCTTTCACTCTTTAAAATGAACTTCTCCAAATCAGAGATTCTTAACATAAACCTCCCCCCCCAGCTACAGCTGTCCACCTACAGGCTTGGTTTGCTTTTTGGTGGCTCGCACATTCTTTTAAATATCTTGGCATCATACTCCCTCAATTTTGAACCCTTACTAGCTTCTCTTGAGAGAAACATTTTCCAATAGTAGTATTTGTATCTTTCCTGGTTCCTTCTCATTAATGCAAAAATGTTCTTTTTATCAAAAATCGTGTACTTATTCAGTGCTCTCAGGGCAAACCTTCCTCAAATGTACAGGAAATTGCTACAGTCGCTCATTCTCTCCTTTGTGTGGAGATTTAAGAAACCTTGTCTATCCTTTCAACAGTTAGCTCTTCTGAGACATCAGGTGGGCTGGTCGTCCCAGACATTGACTCTTGCTATTAAGCTTTGCTCTTGTTGAAAGTTTCAGAATGCTCTCTCACTCCATGTAAGGCTTGGATGTCCTGTGTTAAGCGCTTTTTATCTGGATTTTATATTGCTAGGCTCCCTTGGTATGAGGCCTCTAGCGTACACCCTGACCTTGTGGCACACCCACTTTTGGACCATCTGCTTTCTTTCTGGCATAAGCTGAACAAGACCCACATCTTATTCTGTTTCCCTGTTCATAATCCTGCCTTTTGCCCTTGGGCGGCGGGGCTATCATTTTCTTCAAAGGCAAATCCTTAATTCTCACACCCTAGGTAATCTTATCATCAGCTACTCTCATTTGAGGCTTTCATTAGGGAACGCGGTTTCCCACTGAGTTTCCCTTGGCAATACATATAGGTGAGGTATTTTCAACAAAGTCTTTTGAAGCAAGGTTATACAGCCTATGACCCATTGTCTTTTGAGGAAATTACTTACAAGCACATCCATTCACCATCGCCCACTTTCTAAGTGGCACTTGTTTCTTGCTTTGCTGGCTCACCCCACCAAATGTGGCTACATGGTCACTTGGGAATCGGAACTGCATATTTCCCTCTCTCTTGATCAGTGGTCATCCATACACAAGCACCTGTCACCTCTTCCCTTTGACGTGTCCTCTCGGGAGTGTAATTATAATTTTTTGACTAGGTTGTATTCTACCCCACAGTGCTAGAATGTTTCCTGGTACCCCCACCCTTTGCTGGAGATGTGGCAGGGATCCAAGATCGAAGAGTTTTGGACAGAGGTTATCAATTTTATTGGAATGGTTTTGGGTAACCGGATTCCTAAGAACCCCATGCCGGTGTTATTTGGCCACAATATCCCACCAGGGGTCACTACTTCTCCTTCTTTGAAGCAGTTGTTTTTGCTTCTCACTAGTGCTGCCAAGTATCTTATACTGCTCCAATGGGGATCAACCATCTCTCCTTCATGCTCTCAGTGGCTTTCTCAGGTAACAACTGCTTTCTTGGTACATAAACTTCATGCCTCCTCCACTGATGGCTTGGACTCATTTGATGCCATTTGGGGTCTGTGGCTGTCTGTTGGCTTACCTTCATCTTCTTAATGCAGCGACCTGTTGGCCCTCCACACAATTTCCCCCTTGACCACTCCCTGACCCTGTTCTACTACTTCTCCATCCCTTCTTCTTTCTACCTAGCTCTTCCCACATTCTTACTCCCTTTTCTCTTTTCCTCTGCTCCTCTCATGCGAATATCAAAAATATCAAGTTCTTTCGCATGCATTCTTTATGACAGAGAATGGGACAGTTACTCTGAGATGCACTTGAAACGAGTCTTAAATTTTTCAGGCCATTTTCCCTCCCATGTTTCAATGTGTATTTGGATATTGTACTTAATTCAGCCTAGTTTACTCCTTTGATTCTGAAAGATATTCTTTACTGCTGTTGAAATGTGTATTATCTCATTCTTTATGCTAAGGATGATTGTATGTTAATGTACATCTCTTGGATTTGAGTCTACTTCCTTTGCTTCTCTTATTAAACTTTAATAAAAACAAAAGCTCCATTTAAATCAATATGAATGTCTATTTGCCCCCTAAGGTACATTTGAATGCCCCAGAATTGGGACAATTTGCCACAATGTGTTCTTATGTGAAAAAGAATGTCTTAGGATTATTAGATACATATGTAAGCTTCACTTACTGTTAGAAATTAGTTAAAATATATGATTTAGTTTTAAAGCCCGTGTACACGGGCCAACACTGACGGCGCTAAAGTCATGTGCAGTAGAGACTGCCCGAATGCTCCGCGGCTGATACAGAGCGGGCACTCCAAATTCAGACCGTAGTCCTCTCTGCACACCTCTCCGTTCTGAATTCAGAGTGCCCCGCTATGTATCAGCCATGGAGCGGGCAGTCAGTACTGCAGCACGCGCAGCAGTCTCTACTGCACATGACAGCTTCTGACAAACATCCTTAGCAAATTATAATATAGGATTGCATGTGCAGACTTTTAGATGTTCCTGTTATACTCCACACAGGAGAAAGCAGCACCTTAACCCTTTAAGTGCCAGAGGGGTACGCAACGCATTGCTTTGCAATGCGTTGCGTAGCCCTCTAGCACTCAAAGGTTTAACCAGGATGTTTTGAGCTCAATGCACAAAGCAATGAAGAGAAATTCCGGAGTAAAACCAAATGAGAGTGTGAATTTTAACCCATAGAGACTACTGTAGCATCAATTGGATTCAAAACTCTAGTTAAACTTTTGATTGTCAGAGGGGTATCCAACACATTGCAAATGATTAAACCAATGAGAAATGAACACATTTGAATTTGTTTCCTATGATGGTGCAGTTGTTTTTTTTTTTTTTTCACAGAATTGCTGCATATATGACCCAAGGAAGGGAGTGAAAGCACGTGCAAAAGCGAGCCTATGACAGCGTGCAGACCACTTGAGACACAGAGCGTGCATGCGTGCGATACAACATGCCCTTTCAAACGAAAGCGGATTGTTTTGTTCCTACAGAGTGCCTTCATAATTAATGCAGATATGATAACATTTACTGTTCATGGTTCAAATGAATCAGTGTGCAGAATTATTTCTATTATTTATGCAGAAAGGAGAGTTGGCAGTGCCCTGCAGTAAGGAATTAGCATTTGCTCATACCCGGATAATTGCGCCTTGATGGAAACGTATAAGAAGAACACTCCAGTGTATCACAGTAATCCTGATCTCTTGGACTGATCCTGAATCAGACACACAGGTGCACGACCAGCTGGCCACTGTACTGAAGTGAACAGCTGCAGGTTTCACAGCAATTTGGAAAACAAATAGGAAGACTGATATTGATATTTACCATCGAAGTTAAATAAAAACAAATAGGGTACTGAACCCTATGCTTCTGGAGGCAAACCAACTGCAGCAAATGCAAAAAAATGCAAAATCCCCAAATTCGCTATGATTTTATATGCAACGAACAGCAATGCATTGGAGACGTCTCTAGGATTCAAGAAGTTAAAGGGAATCTATCACTCCTATACAAGTCTTATAGTTATATTATTTAGTGAACTAGTTGAACAGCCCGTTACACGGGCAACAGTGCCTCTGGCAGCCGGTCGCGGGGCAGTCACGCGCAGTAGAGACTGCCCGCGCAACTGCTGATACAGAGCGCCCAGCTCTGTATCAGCCGCGGCGCGGGCAGTCTGTACTGCGCATGACTGCCGCACGCGCAGCAGTGTCTACTGCGCATGTCGGGCGTTACACACAACTTAGCGAATTATTATATAGGATATGTTTAAAACTTTATTAATTTTTTTGTTTTGTTTTTTTTGTTTTTTAAACGGTGAAAATTAGTGTTTAAAGTGACCCCTGCACCCTGTTTCCGGACAGACTGCTGTTACCTGCTCTGTACTGCAGTCTGTCAATCTGCCTCTGCTCTCCTCCCTCTATCCAGCCTCCTCCAATGATGGAGGCTGTCTGTCTGTAAGCTGGAGTGCTCTCATTGGCAGAGATCGATATCTAGCCAAAGAGATTGCTCCAGCTTATAGACAGAAAGCCTGCGTCATTGGAGGAGGCTGGATAGAGGGAGGAGAGCAGAGGCAGAGTGACAAACTGTGGTACAGAGAAGGTAAGCGCAATCTATGTGGATGTAGGGTGCAGGGCACACTTTAAACATTAATTTTCGCCCAAATAGCGTTTAAAAAAAAAAAAAACCAAATAGTATAGTTTTAAACATATTCACTAAATAATCTAACTAATAAGACTAACTTGTATAGGAGTGATAGATCCCCTTTAACTCCTAAAAGGAACCATGATATGCCAGGACCATAATGAGTAAACTTGCAGTAAGGACCAGTGATGGTCCTAGCACAAATTCAAGCTCCCGTCAATGTACTGAACAAGTAGCCTACAATTCAAACGCTAACTTGTAGGCTACTTATTCAGTACATTGACGGGAGCTTCCTGTTCCAATATACTACGAAGCGGAGCATGAACGCACTCACAGGGAGAGCAGGGAGGGAGGTGGGAGCAGAATTTGGGGAGTGGGGAAGTCCAGCAGAGCTGTGCCAAACTAATTTTGTGCCGCAGAAAGCAGAAGTGGTTGTATCAAAGCAAAATTTAATATGTGATCTCTCTTAAGGTATGAATTCTTTTTTACAAAAAATCTCCAATATATACACCATTCAAAGTCCTTTACACAGACTATATTGCTAGCAACAATAAAAGCCACCTGGAAAAATGCACATTTGGGGAATTTTTTGGTTGACGTGCCCCTGAATTCATCCCCTTTTCTTTTGAACATACAGACCCTTAATTGTCACAGTTCAGACACGTGATGCCCAATGTGCCAATTCCCACAGACAAATGGACAAACTTACACACACACATACCACCATTAAGTTTGTGGCTGTGAGAGGGATGTGTTCCAGCCTGCTGGCGTTGGAGAGGATCAGTGTTCTGCCTCCTCTCCCCAGAAAAGCTAAAAGGAGCTCCAAACAGGTGTCCCAGGCTTCTTACTATGTGTCTGCTTCCATGTGAGCAGACTAAAGCCTTATGGCCCCTATTTATAAAAGGGGTTATTCTGGAGTAAACCAACTGTACCACAAGGGACAAATACAAAAATTCCTAAATTCCCATAAACTTGAATAGAACATCTGTAACCCCGTGAACACTACAAGCAGTGCACTGGAGACCTGTAGCATTCAAGGGGGTTAAAAGCCCTATTTAATTAACAGAAATGTTTATTTGTCCCCTATGGTGCAGACGGTTTACTCCAAAATAACTGCTTTTAAAAATATGGTCAGTTCAAAAGAAACTGGAGTGATTCAAAGGCAACAATGTAATTTTATGCCCAATTTTCCTACCGTAAATAAATACCTCAAACCTTGTTTGTGCCTTATGTTCAGGACAGCCTTATGCCCATCTCATACATGCTTAAAGGGATAGTAATACTTAAGTATTACTACTGTAATCCCTATAGCAAAGTACTACTTTAAAAAAACGTATTGCCCGAGTGTCATCTCCCAAACCTTTATGGTTTGAGAGATGAATGCTTCTAAAGTTGCCCTCTCCCTTCCTCGTAGTCAGCATTCTAGCTGACCCAGGGAAATCCGGTCAGAGATCATCAGGCAGCTCTGCAGCAGAACCGCAATCGCGTTAACTAAAAAAAAAAACTTTCACTAAAACGGTCTTCTACGTGTGCTTGCAAGCCAAGCACAGGTAGAAGACCATTTCAGTGAAAGTTTTCTTTTTTAGTAACGCGATCCGGTTGTGCTGGAGAGCCACCTGAAAGTCGTACAACTCTCTTCCTTTCAGTCAGCTAGAATGCTGACTACGGGGAAGGGGGAGGGAAAGGGCAACTTTAGAAGTGTTCATCTCTCAAACCATAAAGGTTTGAGAGATGACACTGGGGGCAATACGTTTTTTTTAAGTAGCACTTTGCTATAGGGATTAGTAATACTTAAGTATTACTATCCCTTTAAAGGGTAAATACTTTGGTTTAAAAGTTTCTAATATTGTGGATATTAACAATAAAGTAAAATAACGTACCTCCCATCTCTCAAACCTTTATAGTTTGAGAGTTCGTAGCATTTAAAGTCCCCCCCTCCTGCCTCTTTCAGAGACGTCAACACTCTATGGGACAGAAGCCGATCTGGGTCATTTGACCGGCCGGCGGCTCTTCAGCAGAGCCGACATAGCGCTATTTAGAATGAAATACTTAATTGGAACGTTCTACAAAGTGTGTCTGTTTTACCGCTACCAGTGTAGTTTTGTGCATCTAAATGTAATGGGATGTTATTTCTGTCTGAAAGGTAATGTTTTCAAAGTTTTTTTTTTGCATTTAGAAGAGCTTAAAGCGGAACTAACACCAATAACAAACGTTGTCTGTAATATTTCCCTATCTGGCGACTAGCTGCTTAGTAGCGCTAGTCGCCAGAATTATTACCTATTCATGAAGGAATCTGAAGTGATCCTTGGCTGACTGGCAGGACGGAGCGCGGACATCTTGCCCTAGTGACGTCCGCGCGCCTGCGTTGTCAGTCCCTTCTGGAGCCGAATGACTTCTAGCAACGCCTCCTACAGCCATCTGGGACTGACAGCGCAGGCGCGTGGACGTCAATAGCTGTAAAGCTGTCAGCAGGAGAGCCGCGTCGGTCGACACGGAGGCTCTGCAGCAGAGCCGCAATCTCGTTAGTTACAACTAATCCCTTTATTGGAATGGTCTAAAACGTGTGCCACACGGCTCTCCTGCTGACAGCTTTACAGCTGTCAGTAGGAGACATTGAACTTTAAATGACTGTATCTCTCAAATCATAGCGGTTTGAGAGATACATTTTTTTTGCAATGCAAAAAACTTTTTTGGACATTACTATCCCTTGAAGTGAAACTGCTTTGAAGGGGCAGAAATGTAAATAAAAGTATATTTTTTTTCCTTTAGCTCCATCTTTTGGAAACATTTGTGAATATCAAATTAGAGGTACAAAGTTAATGCTAAACTTAGAACCATAAAGCAATTGTTAGTGGAACACAGATAAAGTACACTACAGAGGCTCAGTTCTATTGGGCCCAGTAAAACACGCATTAGAGGAAAAAACAAAACAGCTAATTCCAGTATACACACATCATTGTACCATCAGAATGAATTTTGATCGCATAAACCCACATTCCGGCCAAATGCGTGTCGCTGATTTCTGTTCCCACAACTCATGCTAAACAAAGTGGGAATATCAAACCACTTCCAAACACTAACCTATGCCCCCTTCCCACACGTTTAACAAGTATCACATGTAGCTTGATGTTGAATGTCCAACTGTGTCCTCTACTCCCTGCATTGTCTCACAAAATAAAACCAACATTCAGCATAAGCAAAATATTAACAGGGATTGGCTTTTATATTGCCAATATCTGTTCAGATTAGTTCCCATGCTCCCACTGGCTGGAATGTGGGGTTACACAAGACACTGAACATGCCCTATAGTAACCTCACCTCTCACCCAATCAACATCTAGCTGGAGGGGTCATGGATGCAGGCTGGGAGGTGAGGATACTCTAGGGCAAGTTCTGTGGGCTACGTAACTGCACATCCCAGCCAATAGGAGCACTTGAAACAATTTGAACAGGTATTGACCATATAAAAGCCAATGCCTGTTCATTTTTCACTCAAACTGATTCAGGAACAGTTCAGGCAGGAGACGGAGGGGAGGGAGTTATGTATCAGAGGTGGAGGGGTATTAGGCTTTTGATTTTTTTTTTGGTCAATTTTATATTATGAGAAGCATGAGGACCAAGGAGTAGGGGACACTTCTAAATGTATGGGGGCATGGGATATAGGTTCGTTTTAGGACTAGGGAGTGGGATTTAAATTTGTATTTTGTTCTGGTAGTGGTTTTGGAGTTGGAGTGTTAGGGGACATTTGTGCTTTTTGGGATTTGAATGAATTAATATGGGGCTTTGGCCCCCATATCAAGTCATTTGTGGGTTACTAGTAAGGGGATGCTTAGTTGCATATGTGTGTGTGTTTGTACTGCTTTTCTATTGTTCGGTAGTGATTTTTAACATACTTTAGGGACTCAATGCCTAGGCTCTCAACTACCAGCAGCAAATGCATCTCCTTAATTTGGGTTAATAGCCACTGCATACAACTGAATCACAAATAAATGTGCTGTTCCATTGATTTCAAAGGGCGCTATAACCTAGCACCCTCTTGCATTTTTAACAGGCGGTACTTTGTCACAGCACAGATAATAGAATACCAGATTGTGACTTAAAGCGGAACTGTCACCAACCATAACCCCACCACCACCACCCCAAATCAATTACAAACATGTTAAGTAATCCAAAAGGGCCCGTTTCAATTGATAAGCAACTGTACTGTCAGTTAAGATTTATCCTGCATGTCCAGCACAGGCGAGGGAGAGTGCTGTCATTTTACCTCCTTTTAAGATGACTGGCAGTGCTCTCCCTGTCATTTGTCTTCCCCTTTCCTTCCTAGAGTATGTCTAAACAACTGCCTGAAGGCCAGCAACATGAAAGAACAAGCCAGACAACAAATACACAGTAAAAACATTGCTTTTTACTGTGTATTCATTGCCTGGCTTGCTCCTTCATGTTGCTGCTGCCTGCAGGTAGCTGTTTAGACAAACTCTTGTGGGGGGCAGGCATTTAATGCCACAGGGGGACTGCCGTGATTACAACTAAATGCCTGCAGCACCGCTTATGCAGCAGGCAAGCTGCACGGTGACGTTGCATTCGCATTTGGTGAATTTATTTTCTCAAACCATAGGTGATAGTTCCACTATAAGACTACAGCCGTTTTTACAGTTCCCTAACAGAACTACTAGAGACAAGCTTCAGGACAGCAGTCAATATTAGAATGTTAATTAAAAAAAAAAAAAAATGTATTTATTAATTAAAATAAATAAATAATAAAATTAATTAAAAAAAAAATACGTTTTGCATTCTGACTGAAATGGTTTACTCATGTCAGGGGATGTTCACAAACAAAGGGAAATGCTAAAAAACAAAACACGTGTGTATGACGTGTGCGAGTTATTCACAGAAAATCACCAAAAAAGGTAATTTGACTGACATGTTTAACCCTCTGAGTGCCAGAGGGGTACGCAATGCTTTGCGCACCCCTCTAGCACACATAAGTGTTAAGACTGGAGGGTGAAAAGGCTTAGTAGCAAACTGGTTAAATCAATGGCAATTTTGATCTGTCCCCTAGAGTGCAATTGGCTTGCCTCAGAAGTTTTCCAATTCTTCAAAGTACATCAGCTCAGCCATGCTGACATTCAGTGGTTGCATTTTTCATGCTTTTTTTTCAAAGGATGGATAACAAGTCTATGCAACTGGCATTTCAGGGAATACTTTCTCTCTGGAGACTGAGCTTCTGTACTTTCATAAAGAAGCATCAGGCTGGGACACACCTCATGAGGATCAGGGTTTCATACGTCAATTTTTCCAAATCACAAAACCCAAGGAGAATAAAATACATCACTCCTCATGTAGATTTATATGCAATTTCCTGACCAGAGAGAAGGCAACATATTGTTTTTCAATGCATTGCACATCCCTCTGGTCCTTATGAGGTTAACCAATTGGAGCTTTATGAACACAAGAAGAGCAATTCTGGGGCAAACCAACTGCACCATAGGGAGACAAACATTTAAAATTATTTCAATTGGTGTTCGCAATGCAATGGAGACCGCTCTAGCATTCAAGAGGTTAAAAGCCTCATTTATAGAGGAACTATCACCCTAAATAGAGTCTCCAGCCCACAATTAGCCATCTAGCGATACGCTTAAAGGGATAGGAATACTTAAAATGTAAAAATATATATTTTGTAGAGTTTATCTCCACAGGATTGTGTAGCAACAGCGCCACTATACAATTTCAGGCCACTGAATCTGCACCTAAAAAATTCAACTTTGAGTTGTAATAACTTTTGAATAATACACCTTTCAGCAGTGGGAGTATCCATGTTTTACTCAAGGGGCTAAGCTCTACGATATATATATTTTTACATATTAAGTATTACTATCCCTTTAACAATACTACTATTGGCCAGCATAATTACCGCATTAAGTCACAAACCCTACTTGTGCCAAGACTGACGGCCAAGCAACAGAGCAGACATCTTTGCTTACAGACATCTGCGCACCTGCGCTGTCAGTCCCAGTCTCCTCTAGGAGGCGCTGCACGGTACCAGAAGGGACTGGCGGTGCAGGCACACAGATGCCTCTAAAGCGATGTTGCCCTGCCATCAGTCTCAGCAGAAGTAGGATTTCTCAGTAACGCGGTAATTATGCTAGCTAATAGTAGTATTGTTAAGCTTATCATTAGATTGCTAATTGTTGGGGGCAGAATTTTATTTGGGGTGATAATTCCCCTTTAAATCAAAGGGGATTTTGGGAACTCTTACTGCTCGTCTTCGTTTATGCATAAGGTCTTTGGGTGCAACTGAACTGCTATGTATTGGAGGCCTGAAACGTTAAGGATTAAAACTGTGTCTCTGAGATTCATTAAAAAAAGAAAAAAAAAGTTATTAGAACAGAAAAATAAATTGATAAAAACATTTTTCAATTCACCTGGCACAGAGGATAATGCAGAAGAGCCAAATGGCAGAGAGAACTGGAGAACAGAGTAAAGCAATAATAGCTACAGACCAGACATGTCCTTGATAACTTCTAGACAGGAGGAAAATCAGACAGCTGCTTTTGTATAGAAACAAAATCTTTATTTTGTGCTATGACGCACTCCTTTATGCAGTATAAAAGATTTCAAAGTGATTTAATCAGTGTGCTTACATTTTAATTGAATAAAACTTTCTATTTGATCAACAAGTACATACTTTAGTTGTCAACAATTGCACTTCTAAATGAAATACTTTGAGCGGTATACAGAAAGCAGAAGATCAGCATAGTAGGTAACCCTTTGAGTGCCAGAGGGGTACGCAACGCAATGTGTTGAGTACCCCTCTGGCACTCAAAGGGGTAAATCGCTATAGTGTCTGATTTGTGGGTAAGCAACCTGTGGCTCTACAGACACTGTTGAATGACAACTATCTACGACCACAGCTGGCCACTGACCGCACATTACCAGTGCCTGTTTAACATGATGAATAAAATTAACCCGATTGCAAACACCCTTCCATTCTTTAATAGTTAAGAGAGCAGTAAACATTCCTGATGAGTAAAACAAGGGCACTCCCACTGCTATTGGTGTGAAAGGTCACCCAGAAGCACCAATGGGAATGCAGTGAAGTTGCAGCTTGCTGGACGTCAATATTTTCAAGTGAGGCTGTCACAAGCGAAGGCTATAGGCCTTGCTGAGACAGTGGGGAGAGTGTGGGAGTGAAAGGGTTAACAATACCAGACCCCTGGTTACCTGTTACTATTCCTAGCAACCACCAAATTAACCCCTGAAATCCCTCCTGCACTATTACCCCAGTACTACAATTCGCTGCCACCACCAAGACTTTATATCTGGGCATCTCAGGTTACCCCAAACATAACAGAATTACAGTATAAAATCACCTTAATCAGACATATAGAATTAACCTTTTAGTAGTGTGTTCTAACTGAGCTTCCTTCAGAGTAGTGAGTTCATGTTAGCGAACAGAGACAAGAGCTGATTAATTGAACATTTAATCTGAAAAAAGGCTTCACAAAAATGGTTACAAAAATACAGAAATAAAGGACATACAGAAATAAAAATTACACATAAGCAAAACAGTCCATAAAATAAAATGGGAAAAACACAAGAAATCCTTAAAGGAATAGCAATACTTAAAATGTAAAAAAATATATGTTGTAGGGTTTATGTCCCCGAATAAAACAAGGGTACACCCACTGCTGAGAGATATTTTATTAAAACAATTATGACAGCTCAAACTTGAATTTTTTTAGATGCAATATCACAGTGACCTGAAAATTTATAGTGACGCTGTTGCTACACCATCCTATGGAGATTTATGGTCTACAGACCAGAGCAGTCCATAAGATGGTGTAGCAACAGCGACACTTTACATTTTCAGGCCACTGTGATATTTCACCTAAAAAAATTCAAGTTTGAGCTGTTATAATTTTTTAATAAAATATCTCTCAGCAGTGGGAGTACCCTTGTTTTACTCAAGGGTATAACCCCTACAACATATATTTTTTTTACTTTTTAAGTATTACTATACCTTTAAATACAACTACCGATATTTTAAAGCGTTAGTAATGTCCTACTTCGAAAATTCTATATAGCATAGTGGATGCTCAATAAAGTGAATCGCTATCAATAGTTTTGCTCATCGTTATTTCATTCTTAAAATATCACCTCTTCAAATTTTCTGGCAAGTGAAGCCCGGGCGCCATCTTTAAAAATCTCCTGATGAAGCGTGTGCTCATTCTATTGCTGTCCTGGACGCGCACTCCCACAAAATACCCGATGGGAGGGGGTAAATTGCTCTCTGCTGAGGGGGCAGGCTTTCCTATAGCCTGCACTGAAGTTTGTGCCTGTACAGCATCCATCGTGTCGGCCGACACAAATCCAGCTCCAAAAGAATTACAGGCACTTTGATGGAAAGGGGCGGGAGGGGAAGACTTCAACAAAGAATTGCGGATGAACGGGCAAGGTACAGACAAAAAAAAAAAAGCTCTACACTTCATTAAAAACGTTGAGGATTCATACTAGGGCACATTGTTAGTGGACATTATAACTCTTTAAGAGTCCTTGCGGGAACTTCGATGGTATATCCCCCTTCAGTTGTTACAAAGAAATTCACTGTTTTTTATCCAAAAACACACATTAAATAGGAGTCCACAGTTGCTTCTAAGAGGCCAGACCTCCTTGGTGCTATCAGGGAGGGTCAGGGGTCTGGCCTGACCGTTTACAGCCCACTCAGTCAGACTTGTCAGGGATGCTACTGCAGAATTCTACCTGAAAAATCATAAGGCTTCCCAAAACATGCAACCTACAGCACACCTCTATAATGTTATAATAATCATATTCCTCATATCTGTGTCTGGACATCAAACATGCTGGGTCTAACTGGTTGCAAAGTGGTTATTCTTGTCACTTCCCCCAGGCATGTTTGGTACCCACCACAAGGGTAAAACCTGGGCATTCTGGATATATATTTGTACTGAACCATTTTACACTATATATACATGTTCTCCCTATTTCATAATATTTGACTGTCCCCGTGGATGAACCCCATCAGAGCAGAGGGTCCAATATAGTTTATGACACTCTGTTCTGCTCTGGTGATCTACTCATTCAGTTTCTGGTGATGTTATCTACTCATTTAATTTTATGGCCTAGGACTGGTGCACTTTGAATAACGTACAGGTCAGCAAACAAACAAATTATACAACCCAGAGGGCCAACTCATGCCTTAACATGACAGAGGCGATGGTCACCCATGTGAAAGGCACCATAGCCCATCATAGGGACTTTGCTTTGTATTTGGTACACATAGTGAGAGTTACTGAATTTCTGTCACCTATGTGAAAAAGGCCTTAGAAAAGAGGATTTTCGTAAACTTATCGCTAAATCCTCTTCTCTTTGTTCACGTGGAACACAGGAACCTTGGAGGGGTAAGGTGGCCTCCTCCAGAGGGCAGGGCACTTCAAAAAGGCAGGACTCCCTTTTTCCCCTCGACATCAAACACATGTAATAAAAAAACAAAAGGACATCCTCGTGAATGTAGAAAGGACGGATCACTACAAAGCCACCCAAAGTTGAGTCATATAAAAATGTATTTATGGACTAAAAATTATTACAAACAATCCCACAGTTCTACACTGCTTTTTCAAGATATGTAGGTTAACAAAGTCATTCCTGTTTTAGGCTAGCTGATCTTTAGGAAGCAGTTTGTGTAACTGTGAAACACTGATGCAGTTTGCTTGCCTGTATTTTATTGGGATTATTCCTATTGAAATAATTTTTTATTAAATATTTTGGATATCATTGCAGCTTTTTTCTTTTTTCCCTTTTGTGGAATCACTGAACTGGGATTTTTGCCTATACGTTACAACCTGAGCAGAGACAGGTTAGAATCTCTCTGCAAGCCTGATCTGTTGTAATTGGACATAAGTCCATTTGCAACCACCATCACTGTGAGTATAATATTTATAATTTATATAAAAGTGTCAGTATTGAAAATAGGTACTATTGGGGACCCTTTTTGCTTGTTTTTTTGTAGATTAACAAAGGCTTTCTTAACCCCTTAAGGACCGGAGCAATTCTGACGTTTTTTGACCATGTCTTCGTTCATCAGCGTTTTCCCTCTAAGTACTTTATTTTACCCATATATAATTTTTCTGCACACAATTAGGGCTTTCTTTTGATACCATATTTATATGGATAACCCACCATTTATTTTTTTAAATTAAAGAAAATGGTAGAAAAAATGTAAAAAACACTCTTGGGATCAAATGGGCACAATAGGTTAATGTTTTACGGAGACTGCAAGAACGGTATGACCGGTCAGTAATACCTACAAAATGAGCAGTTCTAAGTGTGCACTGTCCCCACTGGGTGAAAATCCCCATGTCCCTCTTTACCTCAGTATTTTGCCACTTTTTTATTGATGAGGATTGGCGGTGTGTATAAGTGTACTACATGGCTCCACAACAATCCCAATATTGTTTATTGATATATATTTATTTTTTTAAATAAAAGTTGTTTTTTGTTTAAAAAAAAAACAAAAAAAAAAAAAAACTTTTTTTTTTTAAGTGCATCTTAGCAGGTCAGAAATGGACCTGCATCCAGCTAGCCTCCAGCACCATCAGTGAAGTAACCCCTTCACTACCCCCAACTCCTGCAGGATTTGTATTTAGTATGTGTCTACTCTCTGCTTCGCTCTCCCTTACTTCAATAGTAGGGAAGAGAGAGGCACAGAGCAGACACAAAGGCAGTGTGCTTAACACACTGCCTTACTCAATCAAAATGTCGGTACATGTGATCGCTCCTAAATATAACACAAAATATAACTGCATGACTATACAGCCTCGGGTGTATAACTAAGCTCTATTTCATGCTGAATAATCTTTAAACTATAATGTATCTTAAATAGAAAACTATCTTTAGATAGATTTTTCCTCCAAAAGCATTTCACTAAAATAAATTTGATTTAAATAAAAAAAATGATTTAAATTAATAAAATCTGACTTTTTTTTTTTAAATAATAAATAAATAAATAAATAAATAAATTTAAAAAAAAAAATCAACGATTTTTATCCACCCTGGAGTAAAATGACCATATCAAGTCACCGAGCAGAGACATAGGAATCTCTCTGCAAGACTGTATTGCTGTGCATGTGCGTAGGTATTTAAACAGCTATTGATAAATGTGAGTGTAATATATCTTCTTATTGCATTATCATTTTTATTGTATTGGTGTTATAAGGCACTATTGGTGCCTCCTGTCCTTTTGTTTTTTGTTACATGTGTTTGATGTCGAGAGTGGAGTTATGGGTGGAGGTGCCAGCTTACTACAGAAAATACAAGGCAGCTGTTTGAGGAACAGCGTTATCAATCCCCAAGCTTACTTGCTAGTGTGCACATAAGTGCATTTCTAACCACTTTTTTTGTGAGATTTCCATAGGTAGTGGTGAGGTAATTCTAATTGAAGATATTGCATAAACAAACACCGCTTAGAGAATAACCCCCTTAGAATTATACATATATAGACAGACCGACAGATCGACCGACAGATCGACGACCGACAGATCGACAGAGAGACAGATCGACAGAGAGACAGACAGGGTAGCCCTGTTACCTTGCCTACTGAGTGGTACTGCTCAGCAATGCACTGTAAAACTCCCCTACCACTGAAAAGGTTAAATGTCAGTGACCAGGTGAAATAATGCAGGAATAAAACAGGAAGCTCCTACGTGTTATGACATAACTGTTAATATATAAATCTAAATCACTAGTCCTCTAAATATTAAATGGTCGATACAACATGTAGGTGGTTTTCACAGCTCTTTCAAAATCACCACAGTTGAATTTAGGTGATAGGGCCCCTTTAATTAACTGGGATGTGACAAGGCAATAAATGTACAAATCCCATCAAATCTATTCTATTTTCTGTGGCAGGGAGGTGAAAATATTACAGTTTAGTTCCTCACAATCTCATAGCAAATACTCTGGCTAATGACAGATTTTAGAAACCGCTGCAGTGATTAGGTGAATGCTCTACTTGTGGCTAAAAGCGTATCTATGACTGATAACTGTGTTTGCCAGTATAGCACCTAGCTAGCTTACAACAGGCAACTGTCAAATAATTCACTTCAATGCAGACAGACAAGCCCAGTAGCACAGGATTAACCAATGAATGCTACAGCTAGCTCAATGAACTTCAAGTCAAGAAAGACATCCAAGAAAAAATTACTGTGAATAACAGTGGTCCAAGCTATTAAACTATTGGACATATGCACACAGAAAAATGTGGAGCAATTGTGGGACAAAACAACTGGGCCGTAGCAGTCGAGCAGTCTCCAGTATTCAAAGGGTTAAAGCCCTACTTAATTAAATTAGATTTTTTATTTTTGTGTCTTAAAGCAGTTGGTGTGTCACCGCTAGAAACTCACCGAAATTCAGCTTAAACTTATAAGGGTGCGCTGAACACCCCTCTGGTTCATAAAGGGTTAAAGGGATAGTAATGTTTCACAAAAAGAGCAGCTCTAATTAATCTTCATAGTATTTGGTCCATGAACAGTGTTATTTCAGTACTGTCAGAGTTGTAGTTCAAGAGTAATTTAATGATAAATTATCCCCTTCTGTCCCTTTTACCTAGTGTAAGCTGCCTCCCCTCAGATGTGGAATCATAGCTCACAACAAGGGACAATCTTCTTACTGTGAGAACAATGAAAATCCTGCCCCCTTGACAGGTTTTTCAGGTTTTTCCTTATGCTCACTGAATATTGTCCCTCGCTGTGATCCATCCTGACAGTCTTGCTGCTCTGAGGTGAGCAGTGTTAAATCAGTAGAAGGGGCGGGAGGGAGATACTTTATCATTCAATTTCTCTTGAACTACAAATCTGACAGTATTGCAATAACACTCTCCATGGCCCAAATACTATGATGATTAACTGGAGCTGCTTTTATTGTGAAATATTACTATCCCTTTAAGATATCCAGGTCAAAATGACTATGAAAATCACTGGTCTTATATAGGACATAGAAAAAGTGGAGCAATATTTTCACAATAATTTAAATGGGACTTTCAACCTTTAGAGTGCCAGAGAGGTATCCAATCCATTGTGTAGCTAAACTAATGCACTGGAGAACTCTCTAGAATTTAGTTGGTTAAAAAACCCACTTAAAAAAATGTGAATTGTTAGATTTTTATTTGAAACAGTGCAGTTGGTCTGTCCCAGAATTGCTCCACTTCTGTCTCTGTGCATATCATCCTACATCTCACACGTGGCAAGAGGTACACATATTCCATGTGCAGAAGGTATTGCTCTAAAACAAACACTGCATTTCGCTTACAGAACCTGTTTAGTCTACACCAGTGGTTCTCAATCTTTTTTTGATCAGGGCACCCCTGCCATGTAATCTACAACATTCGAGGCACCCCTAATATATTTAATGTACTTTATCAAGGGCATAATGAAAGGTACAATGCATATGTATACAGTTATTATTAGGTCTTACAATCCTAATAACAAAACTAACATATTGTGCATAACAATTTCTATAAATCTTTATTTAAAAGTCCATTTTTGTTAGTCTTTATAGAAAATATGGGGCACCCTAAGTTGATGTCCGTGGCACACCAAAGTGCCACGGCACCCTGGTTGAGAATCACTGGTCTACACATTGCCACCTTTTTTTCATAATCAAGTAAAAACGACATGGAATAGATACAGGCAGTCTGGGGGACAGCATGTCTGTATGATGTACTAGAGAGCAGTATTCCCACTGAGTCTGTAGTTAACACCATATGCTATGCAACACAGGTGTGAAGACAGACAGCAATGGCACCGTAGCATTCAGTCACTGCCTCAGAGTATCACACTTGCACTCTGCGAGGAGACTGCAGACAGGGGGTTTGCACAACACATCTTACATAGGACAAACCTGCACAGGGAACACTAGTAACTTTGGAATTGACACGGGAAAAAGAGGAGCAGTTCTGGGGCACAAGTGATAAAGAAAAATGCCTATGCATTTAAATGAGGCTTTTAACCCCTGGAATCCTAGGGAGGTCTCCAACGCATTGACCTCTCTGGCATTCCAGGAGTTAAACAAATGGGAATTTGAGTAATTTTTATTTTTCTTCTATAATGCAGTTGGCTGGCCCAAGAATTATTTTGTTTTGTTTTTTTTACAGAATTCTTCTGATGTTTATTAGGTGCCAGCAAAGACACAATATGCATTCAAGTAATACACTTTGTGTGACTTGAAATCAGCCAAACTGACCAGTTCACTGTTTATAATTTGTTTTCCTGTAAAAAGTTAATATATTTAACCAATAATCTATATTAGGACTTATTTACATGGAAAATTGTGCACAGTGCCCCCCAAAATAGGGTACACTGCTCCCTATAATGCTGGTCACACTGTATAACCGGTGATCACAGAAAGACCTTGCTGCAACTAGGCCCTTAGCAACTAGCATGCTTGCTGGTGAGTTGCAGCAGTGAAGGTCTGCACGGTCGGCCTATGGAGCCACCATGCAGGTTATTCACACAGATAACGGAATAGCAGAAACGCTCTAGCTACTGATCTAATCACTGGCTGGTCCATGTGCATGTCAGCCAATCAATTAATGCTGAACACCTAAGTAGGCTGGCTGCTTTAAAGGGATAGTAATACTTTGTTTTATCTTTATTTTATTTTGTAGGCATTAAAAAAACATGAAGAACGATATAAGTCTTATCTCTCAAACCTTTATGGTTTCAGAAATATTCACAAACAAAGTTTCCCCTCCCCGCCCCTTTTACCTAGTGTAAGCCATCTCTTCTCAGATGTGAATCTAGTTTTAAGACCAGACAGATAACAGAAGGGGACAATCTTCTTTCTAGAAAACAATGCAAACCCTGCTCCCCTTGACAGGTTTTTCAGGTTTTTCCCTTATCTTAATTGAAGATTGTCCCTCTCTGCAGTCTACCTGGGAACCTCCCTTCTGATCTGGCTGAACAATGTTGTATCAGTAAAAAGGGCAGGAGGGGGATATTTTTCATTGAATTACTCTTGAACTACAACTCTGACAGAATTGAAATAACACTCTCCAAAGTCCAAATACTATGATGATTAATTACAGCTGCTTTTATTATGAAACATTACTAACCCTTTAAAGTGCACGCCACCCCCTGCATTCAGCTCATGGGGAAGGACACTGCACAGGATAAGGATAATACCAATATGGTAGCATTGTCACCACATTGGTATTGCCAGTGTGAACAAGGCCTAAAAGGGAGTTTACATGAGATGGAAAGTGAACCAATTCTGGATTAAACCAACTGCATCATAGGAAGCAAACAAATACTTCCCATTGTTTTAAATGGGGCTTTTAGAATCTTGGCTACAAGAGAGGTCTCTGGAGCACTGATAAAAAGTCCAATTTGAGTTAATGAGAATCTTTATTTGTTCCATATGGTGCAGTTGGTTTGTGTTAGTATTGCTCCTAATCTCCCTAAAATATCAGCAGAGAGCAACAAACCTCAACTGTTGATCACACACAAAGCTCAGGTACGCAATCTCAGGATTCACTTGCTTAGCCAAGACTCAGACACAGTAGGAAAGGTCAGTTTTCAAACTTTGCTGAAACACAAAATGACCAGTAAGAGAGGGAGTCTTGGTGCAGCCCAGAGCTAAATTGTAATTCCATATGAACAAACAAAATACTGTTGGCTGGTTGGGGATGATAGGAGTTTTAGTCCCCAACAGTTGGAATGTAAATATTACCTGTCCCAGGTTTAAAGGTAAGTCTGAGGTGTGGAAGTTCCACATTTTTTGGAGAGCACAGGACAAGTATTTCAGGTGGGACTGGAAGAATATGATGAAAGGGGAAGAGAGGCAGATGTTTAGTTTAAGGAAGTATTTATAAAATAGTTCTGTGGGCAGCACTGCAAGTGCCTGAAGGAACAAACAAACCGGTGTTCTCAGTGTGATACTTGATAAAATTTACAACCAGTGCAGGAAGGGGACAGGCAAGCAAGGAGAAGGTTGATTAGTAGGCGCGTGCAGTAGTCAAGACAGGACAGGAGTACATTTAGTACCATGGCTTATGCAGAAGTGCATGAATTAGGAAGCAGGTTTGCAAGACTGAAACAATTAAGGCATTGGTGCCCAGATGACAGAAAGGGGAGAAGATGAGAATTTCAGTTTTAGACATACAAAATATACACCTGCAAAGCAACAATGAGGAACAGCTGGTGAAGGGAGAGACACTGACACAGTTTAAAAGACAAGCAAGGAGGAAACGGATTCAGATAATGTGGACAAATGACACTGGAGCTGAGGCTGCACTGAGAGCCCATGTGAACCAGTGTGAGAAATAAAAGGGAGACATGAGACCCACAGTGCTCTGTTTCTGGTCCAGTGAGAGAGACTGAAAGCGGAACTACCACCTTGAAAACACTTTATCTTCAGTAACTCCCCATCTGGCGACTAGCTGCTTAGTAGCACTAGTCGCCAGAATTATTACCTTATTCAAAAGAAATATGCATTCTTACCGGGCTGACAGCAGCACAGAGCGTGAACATCCGGCCAGCTCCTAGCAACGCCTCCTAGACCCAGCTGGGACTGACAGCACAGGTGCGCGGATGTCACTATGGCAAGATGTTCGCGCTCTGTGCTGCCGTCAGCCCAGTAAGAATGCATATTTCTTTTGAATAAGGTCATAATTCTGGCGACTAGCACTACTAAGCAGCTAGTTGCCAGATGAGGAGTTATTGAAGATAAAATGTTTTCAAAGTAGTAGTTCCGCTTCATCTGTGACATTTGAAGTCTTACAGTTCAGTGTAGTTGGCCAGGACATGCAGCCCCCCATAAACAACTAGTAAAGGGTTATCACACCAGACACTAGTGGTCTATGGAGATGTGTGTGCACCATGCAAAGTTGGTGGGTGAGAGCCCCACACTTCTCATTTGGTTTCCAAGCTACTGCCAGCTGAGGGGCTTTCTGACCCCTAAATGTATGATATAATGCATTTTGGCACTCTACAGTCCTTTTATCAAACTTGCTCCCTGAAGACAAGACTTCCTAATTGTCCTATATAGGTCAAAGGAATATATAGAGACAAAGTAAGGGGGGGACTAAAAGCACAACCCCATGGGAGACAAACCTGAAGTAGACAGAGGACCTAGTGCTACGGAAAGAAGGTTTAAAGGGATAGTAATGTTTCACAAAAACAGCAGCTCCAATTAAGTATTTGAGCCAGACAGTATTATTTCAATACTGTCAGAGTTGTAGTTCAAGAGTAATTGAATGATAAAGTATCCCCCTCCCGCCCCCTTTACCTAGTGTAAGCCACGTCCCCTCAGATGTGGAATCTGGACTTTGGACCAGACAGATCACAACAAGGGATAATCCTCTTACTGTGAGAGCAATGAAAACCCTGCCCCCCTTGACAGGTTTTTCCTTATGCTCACTGAAGATTGTCCCTCTCTGCGATCCTCCTGTACACCACCTTGCTGCTCTGAGGTGAGCAATGTTACATCAGTAAAAGGGGCGGGAGGGGGATACTTTATCATCCAATTACTGTTGAACTACAGCTCTGACAGTACTGAAATAGCACTCTGCTTTTATTGTGAAACATTACTCTTTACAGGTCCATGGTAAGACCCCACCTAGAATATGCTGTTCAATTCTGGGCGCCCTTTCTGAAAAAGGACATCATGGAGATAGAGAGAGTGAAGAGGAGGGCTACAAAACTAGTAAGGGAAATGGAAAGTTTTAGTTATGAAGAGATGCTAGAAAAGTTAAACTTGTACACACTAGAGAAACGGCGTCTTAGAGGGGATATGATAACACTATATAAATATGTTCAGGGCCCATACAAAGGGCTCTCCAAAGACCTGTTCATTATCAGAACAGTACAAAGGACAAGAGGCCACCCGTTTAGACTTGAGGAAAGGAGATTTCATCTACAGCAGAAGAAGGGTTTCTTTACAGTAAGGATAATAAAGGTATGGAAATCACTGCCTGAAGAGGTGGTGCTATCAAATACATTAGATGCCTTTAAAAAGGACCTGGATACATATTTAAAAGAGCAGAACATAGAGGGCTATGTACGCTAGTATTGGGATTAATATTTAGTTAGTGCATGTTGATCCAAGGAGAAATATGATTGCTATTTGGAAGCAAGAAGGAATTTTTTCCCCCCATTCAAGGCAGAATTTGAAATTGCTATATTAAGGGGGGGTTTTGCCTTCTTTTGGATCAATGATGGTAAACAGGAATAGGAAAAGGGTTGAACTACATAGGCGCAAGTCTTTTTTCAACCTAAATTACTATGTTACTATGTTACTATCCATTTAAAGAAATATCGATACCAATAGCCAGTTACCTTAATATGATCAGAAAATCCTAATGAGTACTTTAAATATGTGATGCACAGATTGGTTCTCCAAAACAAATCTTTATTACAGAATATCATGTCCACAAAGGTTTCTTTGTTATTAGACTTCTTTCCATCTTAAGAACACCTAATTGGAAGGAATATGTAGAGAATGGAGGTTGTTTTAACCCTTTGAGTGCTAGAGGGATGTGCAACAACACATTGAGGAGCAATGTGCTGTGAACCTCTCTGGCACCAAAAGGGTTAAAAGACAGATAAGATTAGTTCGAAAGGTTGGGTTATTTGACCATAATAGTGTTGCATGGTGACACAATTAATTTGTAGTGGAGAATTCCACAGTGACCTTTCCACTGCAGAAGGACCAAAGGTTAGAAGGATGCTTTGTGGGCAACAACCCTTTGGTGAGAGTAGACTATGATACTGAGTGGATGCTGGAGAAAACAGTTTACACTTAAACAATCAGTTGCACCATATTTTGATTTCACATGTTCTAAAAAACTGCACAGTATGTAAAGTAAAACTGCCTCTTTACTAATTATTATTAGTTTTTTTTTCTTGTTTGTTTGTTTTTTAATATTTTTACGACTGACAGGGAGCAGTTTCAATGCTTTTGCAGAGACTTGTGCAAGATTGTGAAAGCAGAGAAAAGTCAACAATGTAAAAAAACAAAAAAAACAAAAAAAAAAAAAACCCAGTGAACTAATGTAGATGTACCCTCTACAGCACACAGATCAAAGTACTGCAGGGGACTGCTTCCACGGTCTCTAACTGGCAAGCACTCTGCAGTCACTCACTGTCAGGACATAAATGTATATAAAAAAGTGAAGGTAAATTATTAATAATAATAATAATAATAATAATAATAATAAAAAGTATAAACAATTTGACTTTACAAAATTGGTAAATTAAAAATTAATGAGGAACTGTCCTTAAAAGGGAATTATAGGAATAAAAGGGGCTACAAAAGGCCACATATTGTTAAAGTGGAACTTTCACCCTTAAGACACTTCATGTCATTGGATGTAACTCTGAACACTGTCTATAGGCTGTTGATGAGCAATACTTTACTAGATATTAGTGTATGAAAATTACCCAGTGAAATCACCAGCTCCTCTTTCTGCAGTACAAGCTGAAGGCGTGCCTCACAGCTCAGCAGGACACCCCCTGTTCTACAAATCTCCTCCTACCTCCCTCCCCAGTGAGAATGTGCTCCCTTCATCTTACTCCCACACCAATACTCCTCTCCTGCCTGCACAAATATTAGAGATGGCTCCCCCTTCCCTTTGCACACTCTCTGCCAAACCCAGAGAGGGGACGGAGCACATTGCAAAGCAATGTGTTACTCACCCTTCTGGTGCTGAAGGAGTTAACCCTTTGAGTGTCACAGTGGTATGAAAAGCATTGCAAAGCAATGTGTTGGATATCTCTCTGGCACTGAAAGTGTTAAAGAAGCTAAAATCAAGTTTCGTATACATAAAACTGCAACTCCCAGGATTACTTAAATGAAAGTCCATGAAATGCTCGTTAGAGGACAGTGGGAGACTTCCTATGGTGCAGAAGGGGCTGGGTGTGAGAGTTGCAGAGTGCCAACGCAATGCATTGGATACCTTTCTGGCACTCAAAGGGTTCATTCTCACTGTTCTCATTTGCCGCACTCAGGATTCTGAACCCTCTTAGGTTTACTTCTTGCCAACAACCGGAGCAAGATGCAACCGTAAGAGGGAGCAGAGTCCAGAGTGCAGCAGCTGAGCATGGTGAGCAACCGGAGCAAGCACCGAAGGAGACAAGTGGTCAGGATTTGGCAAAGAGTGTGCAGAGCAGTGCTAGGACAATCATGGACCACAATATTGACAGCACTATGTGAACTGTCCAGATTTATTAAAATAATATTATACCTGTGACCTTTGTATAAAAAAAATATTATAAGGCCTATATTAAACCACAATACAAAACAATTGCATGCTGTAAAAGAAATAAAAACCATCATTGAATAAGATCGGGATTTTAACTCATCGGATACTGCAGACGTCCCCAGTGCACGGTTTCATAATGAGGAGTTCTCTTGCTTAAAGGAGAGGTTTACACACAGGGGGCAGGCTTAGGGTAAAAGGTGGAGGGAGAGTGCTGCCAATCATTCTAAACGCCATCAAGATGGCTCCCACTTGCTAGAGAAGAGGGATAAAGTATCTTATTCATCATAGGGGAAAAAATATTCACATTTAATGAGGGGTTTTAAGTGTGTTGGTGGGGGGGGGGGTTGGAACTTGACAATTCCACTTTAAGTCAGATCTTGAGGCTGTGATTTTGATGGATCTGCCTGTGCCACAGTTGGGAATAGAAATCAGTACTGCTAGCTTTGTTTGAGAGCAGTGTCACCTACCATCGGCATCACGTGATGTGTGTGTTTCATACAGTTTTACTTAGTCAACATGGTTAAATATTGATCTTTGCAGAAAACATTCAATTTTGTTATAAGCCTGAGTACTATTTTATTGTCATATTCTAAGAGTTTATCTTTATATCAGTTTGAATTTTTTGTTATTACCATACCTATATACACGGATTATTACATCTTAACTTGGAAAACGCTAATAAAAATGACTTGGTTTTAAAAAGTCAAGTGTGTGCGTGTACCTTTGTGGTTTAATTTTACTGTAAATCAAGGTCTAACCGATAGTCTAACATACTACACCTTTCTGACGCTCTGTTCTCAATCAACAGATGGTACAGGAATAACCTTGAATATCGCATAGATGTTGATGATAATAAATCTGTCACTATTGGCATTATGCAGAAATAAAGATGATCAGTTCTAAAGTATACCAGTTGCACCATAAGAGCTCTTCCACATGGAAAATGGAACTGTAGTACTGATGTTTTTCATTCAACTATTTTCTGCTTACTCCTGCCGATCTCAACACCGATGTGGGAGAACCATTTATTTGTGGTTGCGATGCGTATCACAATGTCTAATATTACTCATATGACTGGTCTGCCATACTACCCACAGGCATCAGTGCGGAACTGTCCTGCTGTATGTCTGCTGTGTTCCTTCTTGTATGCATTAAAGACACAGCTTCCTGGTGATGTCACTGTCCTGCAAGGCTACAGGCACGTGAAAGGCACCACAGTCCAGCATTACACCTTTCACCAAGGGCAACATAGCCAGTCCAACATTGTTGTGTGATTGAAGCCTGTTTGAAATAGACCAAACAGGAAAATTAAAACTTCCTATATATTTAAATGGAGTTGTTAACCCCCTGAAAGCTGGAGAGGTCTGTGACTATATTTACATCAGTGGTGCAGTTGGTATGCTCCACTATAATGGTTTATCTTCTGCTTTCTACATAAGGCCCTGTTGGCTGTAATCAGCATGATAAAGAGGTGCAAATTTGGGGTAAATTAACTACACCATAGAGGACAAATAATAAAATCCTAAAAATATTTATTGAAAAGAAGCTCCACAATGGATTGGAAGCCTCTCTAGCATTCAAGGGGTAACCCTTTAAGTGCCACAGAGGTGAGCAATGCATTGTGATGCAATAGGCTACTCACCCCTCTGGCACCCAAAGCACTGAAAGCACCATTTAAAACAATATAAGTTTTCATTTTACCCCTATATAGCACACTTGGTTTACCCCAGATTTGCTCCTCTTAAGTTTTCTGAATAGGGCCCTGTGTGTTATACCTTCCTGGATGTCTCCCGTGTGATACACCAATGCAATCCCCAAGCTAACTGAACCAGTCCAGTCCACTCTGAACACCACCACCATACTCTCCTTCACTGATCCTCTTCTGATGCCCCATTGGGGAAGTAGACCGTGTATGTGTGGCTCCGTGACTACCAGCAGGACAGCTGAATAAGGCTGGGGAAGCAAAAAAAGTGTATTTGTGGGTCTACGGGTACCCAAGGGACAGTGGAACAAGGCTGGGGAAGCATGTAATATGTGTAGGCGTATGAGTAACAAAAGGACAGTTGAACATGCCTTGGAAAGCAGACAGTATGTGTGGATCTATGGGTAAAAGTGGGGCAAGGAACAATTAAGGGGTGTCAGCCCATGAATGGACCTGTGGTGACAAGTGGGGCATGACTGGGATGTCACAGGATCAAGAATGAGGTACCAGGATACAGATGAACAAAGCTCCTATAGCAGACATGTTTATTCTATTTTTATTTCCTAATTTAGATCGTGTTGGAGAGGGGTATCAGGACTCTCTTGAGCCCCCCCCCCCTCAGCTATTGACAGCCCAAATGATAGCACTGGGAGATCAATAAAGGCAACAGTTCAGGGGAGCGATACTCCCCTGCTTCCACTCAGCTACTCCCTACCCACAAAGGTCTCATGGGTTTTTGAGGAGGGAGGGGGAAGAAAACATGCACAACAGAAATACAGAATACAGTCATGGACCTGAGGGGACACCTCTTTACGTATATATATTCCATATCGCCTTGACACTTAGAGGGTCATAATTGGATAAGACATTTTACACTTTTTCTTATTTTGAAGAAATGGAAACTAAAAGACTTAAAATGGGGATCAGCAAATGAAGGAAACTGCAGATGTCATGCAAAATTAAAGAGACACACACACTATATATTTATATCACTATTTGTTGTATGGGGAACGGATATCGAGCTAAATCATTCTGTTACTTTAAGAGCCATTCTATAATTCAATAGGTGCAAGACAAGACAACTTATTTAAGCATCAATAAAAATAAAATCTTCCTCTTTACTGGTATGTAGTAATAAAAATAATAATACTATATATTTTATATACACAAACATACATACATAATGAAGAATACAAAAAATAGAAAATGGGCCACTGTAAAAGTTAGTTTCTCATTCAAGTAGGTTAATATGTTCAAAAGAAAAGTTGAGTTATTCTGGGTCAAACCAACTGCACCATAGGTGTAATATGAAAATTCCCATTAAATTAATACACTTTTAATTTATACAAGCAATATCTTCAGTGGACATTGCAATATACTCTTGAAATTAAAGTGGTATCAGCAGGCTAATGATTAACTGAAGTATGAAGAGCAATGGATGTGAACCACCATATCTAATAACCAATTGGAATAAAGCAGAAGTGAAAGTATCAGAGGACATACTCTAAAATGGACGCAGGCAGACTTGGTGGAAAAATGACGGCGTACCACTTAACAGTGAAGTTGGCAAACTCAAGGGCAAGCCTCCCAGCAATATGCAGAGACTAAAGCAGTCTTAGCAATAAAAAAAAGTAAATACCTGGCACAAGCACATCGCTATCTTAAAGGCCAACGAGGAGGAGGGAGGAAGTGGGCAACCTGAGGCTCCCCAGCTGTTGAAGACTACAAATCTCATAATCCTTTGTCTGGCTGGGGATGATGGGATTTGTTGTCCTCAACAGAAAAATAAAAGACAAATGTCTGTATCCACAGAGACAAAAGTGGAGCAATTCTGGGGCAATTCAACTGTGCAAAGGTGGATAAATACCCACCCCATTGATTTAAATGGAGCTTTTAACCCCTTGAATGTGAGAGATCTACAAGACACTGCTTCAAAGGTTTCAGTTGAGCCTATCACTGCATTGGAGACTGCTCTTGCATTCAAGGTATCAGAAGCGCCAGTTGAATTAATAAAAATATAGGTAATATTTTGTTCCATATGGTACCGCTGGTTTACACAGAATTGCTTCACTTTTATCTTCCTGCATATGGCCCTACATGAAATACGTCTCTCTTGGCATGTTACAGCAGAGGCAGGAAACCTGCAGTTCTTCACCTGTTACTGGACAATGCCCATTATTTTTGATGACAGTAGTTGAAGTCAAACAACAGCTGAGAACCCACAGAATACACATTCCAACCAACAGGGGTGCCCAGACTTTAGTGCCATGGGATTCACTTATATTGTAGTCATTCTACCATGATCTACTACCTTACCAGCTTACATCAACCTTCCCTCACCATCTGATTCAATTATCTTGCACAACATGTATGCTGATATTGCCAATCCACGTACTTAATAAAACTTTACCAAAACAATATGGTTAATATTATTAAATGAATGCTAAAAAGAAGAAAGGCTGGAGCAAACCAAGCGTGCCAGTTGAGAACCAATAAAAATGCCCTATTGTCTTTTGTTTTTCAACCCCTTGAATGCTACAGAGGTATCCACTGCAAACACAAACCAGCCTGAGTCTTCTTGTGGTCTACAAGTAACCACTTATTGATCTACTGGTAGAACGTGATCTACCTACTGGGAACCCGTGTGTTACAAGCATAAATCTTTTTGCTTTTCTTTTCTGCCCACAAGACTCTGAGATATATACTCATAAAGAAAAAGTGGCCATATACGTGTTGCCAAATTCTCAGTGATTTAAAGTGGGATTTTAGCACCCGAAACGCTATATGTACCCAATACATTGTTTTGTAATGCAATGGAGACTTTTTTTCAGAATTTAATGGCAATGGACCCCTTTAAGTGCCAGAATGGAGTCTAACACATTGACATAAAAAGCACTGGACACCCTCTGGAACTCAAAGGGTTAAATCCATGGTAGGTTTATATAGCCTCTATGGTGCAGTTGGCCTGCTCCATAATTCTCCCCAGCACTCTATGAGAACAATGACTGCTTGATCTATCTGTTCCAAACCTACTGCCATTCATTATGGGAATACAGAAGACTGAATCATCATTGAACTCAAGGGAGAATATGGCCTGTATAAGTAAACATGTAATTATCAGGAGACCCCTCTGCAGCATGCAAGCATGTTCATCACAAATACCATGCCAACAACTCTCTAATGATATATCACTGGATCACAGTACAAAAAAGTATTGGCAAAAAACATTATCCAGACAATTATTGAAACAAGCTAAAGAAAAACATGACCAAAAACCAAATATTTGGAAACACCACTTTGCTGTTTGTCAGCTGTAACAATCTACAGCATGTGCAGAATAAAACAGGACTTGCAATAGCTAATCAAAGCAACAACTGCCATACTGAAATGCAACATTTAAGGTCCATGTGTTACAGCTGTCACTCTCACACTGAGACAAAAATGCACCAGCAGGCGGGATCTAGCAACTGTTTACACTGTAATGGAAATGGACACACTTTCATCAACCAGAACAAACTTACAGAAAATTATATTGGCTTGTCAGAGGTGAATTAGCCTGTCATATTCCAGGATACATATACCTACAAAGACAAGTACAGGGTACCATAGCTTAGTTGTTCACAATAAACTAACAAGACCTCACTTTTAACTGGGGAGATATATATTTAGAAATATGTACATCTCAGGGCTATACAGAAGTTAAAGCAACCTTCCAGTGTTCATTTTGCACCTGTGTCCTGGTTAAAGGTCAGGTCTGGTCTGCCTAGTCCACACATCCATCCTGTAAAATGGAACCTTCCTGCTTATATAAGTTATGCCTAATTAATTATTAGTAGCTTATTAATAATGGAAATAGTGAAATAAAGTTTAAGTGCCGGCATGAGTTGGAATCATAACATCGTATGAAACTTACATCAGTGGGACAGCACAGACATCTTGGAGAAGAGTGATCTGTGCTCCTGCAATGTCCGTCCCTGTCTAGTCAGTTATAGGTTATTTAACAAAGGGGTAATTGCCTGTACCATAAGGTACAGGCAGAGGAGGACAGCGCAGGTACAGAGATCACTCTTTGCAAAGATGTCTGCTCTGTCCCACTGATGTAAGTTTCATACAATGTTATGACCCCAACTCATGCCTGCACTTAAGAAACATTATT
Organism: Rhinophrynus dorsalis; assembly: GCA_037306005.1. NCBI lineage: Eukaryota > Metazoa > Chordata > Amphibia > Anura > Rhinophrynidae > Rhinophrynus > Rhinophrynus dorsalis. Next base: position 414,977,142 of record CM074723.1, read on the forward strand.
ATGCTATTACCATTATTGACAAGCTACTAATAATTAATTTGACATAACTTAAACCCGTTAACATCCGGTGACGTGTCAGGACCGTTACTGCTGTTCTTGCCTAAACTACCAGTGAGTGCTGTGAGTAGTAGCAGGGACTGAAATTGACCGATCCAAGACCAGAGCGATCACTATCAGTCCTCCATTCGGCTAGCCGGCACAGGTGGTCATGTGTGCCTGCACATCAAACTTCACCATCTGGTCCTTAAAGGACCACACACACCCCGGGACCACAGGTCCTTAAGGGGTTAACCAAATGAATCTCCACATTACTGCATGGAACATACCAACAGGTAAGGTTGTCTCTGAATGCACATGGGTGAATAATTTGTGGCTCAGTCATTGTGATTAATTTATCTAAGCTTAATAAGGGATGTCCTGTTGGGATGCCCCAAATGCTGGAGGCGGAGAATCACATCTTTAAGGATGGATGCCAAAGGAGATGTCCATAGCGCTGAGAAGCAATATGTGGGCACCCCTTTTGCACTCAAGAGACTAGAACATGTGTTCGGTTCTAGATTAGGTTAAGGCGAGGAAAAAAATTTAGTGAAATGGTAAAAATCTACACCAGATAGCACAATATTTTTCCAGGTTATTTTAAACAGCAACATCTATTGTTACATGTTATGAGATGTGTTAAATGTAAATATGTTATAAGAGGTGTTAAATGTAAACACATAGAATCTGGGATATTTTGTTTTCCAACTCACTTTACATTTTTAACCCTTTGAGTGCCATAAGGGTACGCAACGCATTGCAAAGCAATGCGTTGCGTACCCCTCTGGCACTCAAATGGTTAAATGAATTTGTCACCTGAAAACAAATTTAGTTTGTTTTACAGAAATGTCATTCTGCCTATATATATGATAATACTAGCAATTTTGCTCTAAAAAAAAAAAAAAAAAAAAAATGTTTTTTTGAGAAAATAATCTTAATGTTATGGTTGTAAAATGTGGAACTTTATGCCAATTCCATGCAAAGTATGCTAATTAGCTATGTTGAAGACAAAACATATCTCTCACTGTGCTATTAGAAATTACTCCAGTGCTTGGGCTCTGCCTAGATCCATTTATATCAGTGTATGATAATATTAATATTAACTCTTTAAGTGCCACCAACAAATGAAGGTTAATTTCTCAAAAATGATTTTACAAATAAAATTGTTATTACAGCATATGAGCAATTTCCTTCTTAGTAAAACTAACTAAGCTTGGAGACATAGTCTGTCATACATTCCCAAATATAGTTTAAAGCAGAACTAACACCCCTGCAAGATGTAGCCTCAATTAGAGGGCTACAATCCGTGATAACTCGCTGTGTAATTATATTTATTTATTTATTTGAACATGTTATTAACCCTTTGAGTGCCAGAGGGATACGCAACGCATTGCAAAGCAATGCGTTGCGTACCCCTTTTGGCACTCAAAGGGTTAAAGAGTAATCCGTTAATTCCAAAAAGTACCTGGTGACATCTTCCCCCCGGAAAAGCGCATTGCGCATGTCAGCACGAAGCCAATCGACTCTCTTGTAACTCCTCCCGGCTACACGAAAACACCTATATCATTAGCTTTAGATTCTCCTGCTGGTCCGAGAATCTAAAGCTGATGACGTAGGTGTTTTCGTGTAGCCGGGTGGAGTTACAATAGAGCTGATCTGCTCCGTGCTGACATGCGCAATGCGCTTTTCCGGGGGGGGGGGGAGACGTCACCAGGTACTTTTTGGAATTAACGGATTACTCTTTAATAACGCGCTTTTTAAAAAAAATTATTACACAGCGAGTTATCACGGATTGTAGCCCTCTAATTGAGGCTACATCTTGCAGGGGTGTTAGTTCCGCTTTAAAGTCTAGAAGATAGAACAATTTTAAAAGATGCCCCCCTTGGGCACAGATGGATCAAACAGTAGCTCAGTAACTCTGACATATCTGCCTGTGCTAATGACACTATGACCTAATATCACAGTATTCCACTAACATCTTCTAATAATAATCCATGCCCCCATATACACTTTACTTTATATGGCCAGAAAAAAAGGATTTATTAGGAAGAATCAATCCTCTTGACATTGATTCATAGTGGCCATTAGGATTTTTGCCTAGATTAAAGTAAGTTGGTGTGTGTGTGTGTGTGTGTGTGTGTGTGTGCGTGCGTGTGTGCAAGAGAGAGAGAGAGAGAAAGAAAAAAAGAAAGAACATAGAATATTTAAATCTGTGTAGATATTTTATGCTGTTTATGTTGGATTCCTCTTTAAATAAGTTATGCTCAACACATAAACAGGAAGAGAATTTTCAGAAACTAATACCGGATAACTCTTACCTGATAAAAATTAAGCTAATATCTGAGCCAAGTTATCTGTATCAGACAACTGATTGTTCCAAGGTTTACCCTATGGATGCTAGACAGGCCTCCAATGCACTGCAAGGTAATTATTAGAAACCGAACACCTTATGGGTTAAATCGTTAGAGTGATAGCATTCCATTAGAATTCCAATTCAATCTAAATGGTTTCACTACAGAAATGTTCAAGAACTACAGCATTACATTATTCAGTGTCATTTTCAAGTATGTGGGTCAAGAGGAAATAATTATTTGATACTATTTAGTAGTTTTGAAACAATGCTGGTATTAATGTTTAAAAGAGTGCAATGGTCTTTTCAACAGATGCTAGTTTTAAGGGATGCAATACAGTTTAAAGAGATTACAATGGAATCAGAATATTTCAGGAGTTTCAGATGTCCATTTAAAAGTTTCACAGATAAAAATAACACTCAATAATTAACAAGAATAAACCATGACACTCTACAGAATAAGTATCAAGAAATAAACACCAACAAGCAAACAGTGAATACAAAGAATGCTCTTAGACACTTCTAAACAATCAGAAGCACCAACTGTCAGTGTGGCTAGAAAGATGTCCACATTTTTCTTTTACACAGCACTGTTGCTGTCAGTCCAAAACTGGCCAAATGAATTATCAGTTCACAGTACAAATGCACCCACACACACAAATCTTTGTACAAAATGGCACATATGTATATGCATGCATGTATACATACATACATACATACATACATACATACATACAATGGTGTCTGCACAAGCATATAGTTACATTATGTCTTGTGCACACAATTGATGGCATATTGTCTCACACATTTACAGTTAAATAAAGGTGCTCACACATTTGACACCTAAGAGTGTGAACAGTTATGTATTGTAAGTACTGTACTTTAATGTACCTGATCCTTTATTACTGCATTGATATTGTTCACATATTTAATAAGGTGCATTTTCTATATATTTTATTAAAACAAAAAAAGTTTAAAAACACGTAGCATACATATAAACAATTATGTATCCAGAACAATCACAGAAACATAATGACACACTGTGACATGTGCATAAGCATGGACGTGCTTATTTGTCAAATGGGAATTAATATGAATATGGTTCACTTTATTCTGAAATGTAGCTTTTTAATCCTTAAATGCACACAAACGCAATCATGCACAGTGACATATGCACAAACTGATACATATATAGTGACACACCCACAATGACACAAAGAGTGACATAATTAAAACACAAATATGCAGTGACATGCATAATAACATATATTGTTACATGGACACAATGCCATACCACATAATGCCGTAGAAGAAATAAACCATACCGATGCACACGCAATAAATACTATGACATATGCAAACAATGAAAGAGACATTCAGACAATGACATCCACTGTAATATTCATCCGGTACCAGTCATCAGCTGATGTCACAGACACCCTGTCTCTGGTCTTACCTTGGCCTTGCCAGCCTCCAGCTTCTTCTTCCTTTCCTGGTCTTCCTCATCCATGCCTCCTCCTGTATACACACAGAGCAATGCACAACGTTAAACCCAGCAGTAGCACCAGCCGCTCTCTCCCATCTCCACGTAAACATTCGGCGCGCTGCACTGACGTCACCACAATTCCAGCCCTGGAAGGGGGAAGAGAGACCACGCCTTGAAAGGAGGGTCTTCGCTAACCCTTTACCTTAGGGCTGGGGAAGCTGTGGTTTTGAATTCAGGAGATGTAATCATAACGTGCCTATTGTGTTTATTGAATAGGTTACTCTCGCTTTCTGTCAAATGCTTATGTTAAGCAGCATTGTACAATGCAGAGTACTTCCAGTGCTTTTGAGGAACTCTTACGCTTTAGCATTCTACAGCGTGGGTTCTATTCCTCCCAACGTTTCAAATGGATAAAGAGGGACACTTTTCTTTTTGAAGTGTGGCTGGTGGGCGAGGCAGCCGCATTACGGAGACTTTTTTTTTAGGTTATTTCGTGATCCATTAACACCTCTTTGTGTAACGGAACAAATGATTTATTATAAACACATGCACTACACTTTAAATAACCATTAATATGAGTTTTATTGCTGTGGAGCAATGTGATACATTTATATACACACCAAACAGTCTGATCTTCTAAAAACAGGGACATCAGGGTGGGAAAGAGGGACACAGGGATTTGGGTCTCAAAGAGGGACACTTGGGAGGTAAGAATGTGATAATAGCATGCTTGCTGATATGTGTTATCGTTTAAGTAGGGTTTAATGTTGAATACTATGGCTCATATTTATAAAAGCAAACTGGAGTTATTCTGGATCAAACCAGCTTCACCAAAGGGGACAACTAGAATTTCCAAAATTCCTGTGCACTTCAAGATATATTTTAAACCCCTAACATTCAGGGTAGGCTGACCAGATCTCACCTTTAACCGGGGACACATAGGAAATAGCCATTTTGCAGTACTTCACTGAAATCAAAGTAGTCCTGCAGTATGCATTTTTCCTATGCGTTCCAGGTTAAATGTGAGGTCTGGTCAGCCTAATTCAAGGGTAAAATGCTCAATTTAATTTAAAGGGTCAGTAATGTCCTTTTATAACTTTAATATTGTAGAGGTTACAAAAATAAATTATTTGGAGAAAATGCCATCTCTCAAACCCTTATGGTTTGAGAGATTCGAGTTGGCCAACTCGAGGAGGCTCTTCAGCAGAGTCGAAACAGCATTATTTAAAAAGAACTACTTCAATGGAACGGTCTACGAAGTGTGCTTGCAAACCAGACACACTTTGTAGACAGTTCCAATTAAGTAATTCTTTTTAAATAACGTGACTTCGGCTCTGCTGCAGAGCCGCTGACGTCAGGAGAAGGGGAGGGAGGAACTTTAGAGGAGAATATCTCTCAAACCTTAAGGGTTTAAGAGATGGCACTTTCTCCAAATACTTTATTTTTGTAACATCTACAATATTAAATAAAGTTATAAATGGGCATTACTGACCATTTAACATGATTTTTTTATTTGCCCCTCTGGTACTGTTGGTTTACTCCAGAATAACTCCAGTTTGCTTTTCACAAAAGAAAAGAAGAAAATAATCTGTTCCAAAGGGAAGAAATAGTTCACCTAACTTGATTTACCTGAAATGAGGCTTCAACTCCTTGAATGCTAGGGAGGTCAGGTTAACATCTCCACTTAAATACATGGAAATATTTCTTTATCCTCCATGGTGCAGTTGGTTTCTTTTCTGAGTACAGTACCAAGGAGCTGATTTATGCATTTTTTTAAATTTATTTCAACATACAATAAATACAAACATACAAAAATATACAATATTCCTTTACTTATCAAATAAATATACACTTATTTAAACAACACCACCCATACTGCCAAGGGGAAAGAGTAATCTTGGGGAATCCACCAATTCACTTAAGGATACCAATAATTAAAATTTCTCAAAAAAAGGTCAAACCATTCGGGCATGATCTAACCAATAGTATCCAACTTAACCCCTTAACGACCAGCGGTTCTGGGGTGTGTGGTCCTTTAAGGACCAGAGAGGAAATTTCGGCGTGCCGCCCCACATGACTGATCACGTGGGGCGGCACACCGAACGGAGGGACTGAAAGAGATCGCTTCGGTCTTGGAGCTATCAAATTTAGTCCCCGGTATTACTCACTGTGCTCCTGCAGGATCGCGGTGAGTAATAGTACGTGACGTACCAGGACCGTCACTGGTCCTTAAGTGCCGGACCAGCGTAACGGTCCGGGTACGTCACCGGACGCGAAGGGGTTAACATTTCCTAACTGAACCCATATAGTTCCAACTAAGACCTTTCTCCATCTTTACCTGATTCTTTAGTTGTTCATAAAACAATTGCCAGGGGATTTCTTTATCTTGTTTCCAATGTCGCGCCAATAAAATTTTAACTGTAAGAAATCCATGAGTAATCATCGACCTAACATGACCTGCCACCTGTGGCCAACTTAAATGTGACAGAGCGACTTCTGGTGATCTTACTAACTTAACAGAAGTTAACATCTCCAATAAATCAAACATCCTATTCCAATTCAGGGACAGTCCCATCAGACATGGAGATGTGTCCCTATATCTCTATGACATCTCTAGCATTTTGGGTCACTATCAGGAAACATTTTTATAAGCGAGAAGGGACTAAATAGCATTTGTTTATTATATTAAACGGAGTTTCTGATAAACTTAAAGAATGCACAGTAGCAGTTACATCATGAAAGGCCTTACACCAGTCTTTCAATGAGATTTCACATCCTAGATCTTGTTCCCAAGAGCTAATAGCCAAATATTTATAAACCGGTCTAGAGGCTCTAACCAAATTTAATCCTTTCGACGGTACTTTATCTATGCTCTTCCCCTTAAATAAAATGTCAATCCCATTATCGATATCCCATGATGTTTTCATGATCTCCTTAGACAGAAAGTTTTTCACCCTAAGATACCTAAAATTTCTGTATTAGGTAAAAGAAAATCCTGTCTTAACTGAGCAAACAATTTTGGTTTACCTAAGTTCATCAACTGCTTTATATTATCAATCCCCTTCCTTTTCCACCCATCTAGATTAATATCTTTTATACTTTGTTCAAGAACGACTGTTAAAATTGAAGAAGGAATTCCCTTATCAATCTTTAAAGATTTCTTTATCAAGTCCCATATCCTCAAACTCTGCCCCAGGATTAAATTAGTACTAGCCAGCGTTTTGACTATATTATCTCCTTGTCGGCCCATATTCCAGATCAAGAGTGTCAAGTCTTGAAACCCACACACCTCACTTTCAAGAGAGTACCAGCTATCATTTCTAGAGTCTAATAGCTGAATCCTTTAAATGTGTGAGATTATACCTGCCAGAAAATAGTCTTAAATTATTGGTAACCCTAACCCCCTCCCCCCCTGGTTTTATAAGCCAAACACCTCTGGCTTAGTCTAGGTCGTTTTCCTCTCCACACAAAACTGCTTTATCCAGTTTTAACCAACTATTCGAGACTGCTAACGGAATCATATAAAATAAATATGACCATTTCGGAGCTATATATGAATTTAGTATATTGATCCTCCCCCACCAACAGAATTCCAAAGGTCTACACTCCTTCAACCATTAGTTCGTCTGTCTCAACAATGACATAAAATTATTTGCCAATAATATCTTTTACATCACTGGTTACAAATATGCCCAAGTAGTTAAACCCGGAGGTTACCCACTTAAATTCATATTGTTTTTTAACTGGTCCTTTATATTCCTCTCTACATTGATACCCAAAATATTAGTCTTATTCACATTCAGCTTATAGTTTGAAATCAAGCTATATGCCTCAAACACTGCCATCAGGAATTTCACCGAGATCAGGGGATTGGTAATAGTAATCAAAACATCATCCGCATATAAACTTATTTTAAACTCCTTTTTCTTTTAACAAAACCTCTGATCATCTGATTATTCCTAATATTAATGGCCAGGGGTTCGATAGACAAGGTATACAGGAAGGGAGACAAAGGGCAACCCTGCCTCGTGCCGTTTTTTAGAACAAACCAATCTGAACAAATATTTACTCCTATAGTTCTTGCTGATGGATTGATATATAGACACATTATAGCTCTATGTATCCATCCCTGTATACCAAATCTCAATAGAACTCTATCCGTGTACACCCAACTAACGCGTTCGAAAGCCTTTTTGATGTCGACCGCCATAGTTATCAAAGGGATACTCTTTTTCTCTATGGCATCCAAAAACCAATTATACGCCTAATCTGTGTCGTTGACGACCTGCCAGCTATAAAACCCACCTGATCTCGGTGAATGATATTCCCCATTACCTGTTTGAGTCTGTTTGCCAAAATTGCGGCATAGATATTTACATCAACATTAATTAACAAAATTGGCCTATAATTGGACACTTCTGTTGGGCATTTACCTTCTTTAAGAATTGGAAGTAAGTTGGCTCTAGTCATCACTTTGGGGAAAGTTCCTAACTCCACTGCACTATTAAATGTATATCCCATATGTTTGGCTACCTTTGAGTAAAACAATTTATACATCATGTTACTGAAGCCTTCCAGTCCCAGTGTCTTGTATTTCATCAAACTCTTTATCACCTCTCTCACTTCCAATTCTAGTATAGGTCTGTTTATATATTTCCTCTGTTCAGCCGTAATCTGAGGGATCACAGTCTTGGCCAGGGCCGGACTGGGAATAAAAACCAGCCCTGGAAAAAATTGCTGACCAACCCCATAGCATTGCGTCATTATACCAGCCCCATAGCATAATAGCATTTTTTTCTTGTTTATAAAAGGGGAAAACATGCATTTTAAAACACATCTGAATGCCACCACCAGAGAAATACAGAGTTATATGTCACCATCAGAGTAATAAAAAAAAAAATATATATATATATATATATATATATATATATACACACGCCACTTCTTGACTCTTGATTCCCCACTTTTGCATCTTTCTCACACTCTTCATTCTCACCTTTTGCTTCGTACTCCCCTTTTGACTCTTGAGCCCCCTCCATTTGCCTTTTTCTCTCCCTTTTGATCCCCCTTTCTCCCCCTCCTTGACTCTTGATCCCCCCTTTTGCCTCTTTCTCCCCCTCCTGATCCCCCCTCCTTTTGCCTCTTGGTCCCTCCCTCTTTTCGCCTCATGATCCCCCCTCCATTTGCCTCTTTTTTCCCCCTCTTGACCCCCCTCTTTCACCCGCTCTTGATTCCCCCTCTTGTCAAGTTGCCTCTCTTTACCCCTCTTGATCTTCCTTTTGCCATTCTACCCCTCTTGATCCCCCATTTTGCCTCTTTCCCCCATTGTCTTTTCATCCCCCCTTTCAACATTCTCCTCCTCTTGATCCCCCTCTTTCCCCCTCTTGCCTTAATCCAGCCTTGACTCTTGTCTTGAGCCCCCTTTTGCCTCTTTCTCTCCCTCTTGCCTCTCTCCCCCCTTCCTGATTCCCCAATTTAAACCTCTTTCTCCCCCTCTTGATCCCCCTCCTTTTGCCTTTTTCTCCCCTCCCCCATTTTCCCCTCTCATGATCCCCCTTTTGCCTCTCTTTCTCCCCTTCTTGACTCTTGATCCCAACCTTTTGCCTCTTTCTCCCCTTCCTGATCCCCCTTCCTTTTGCCTCTTGGTCCCCTCTCCTTTTTCCTCTTTTTTCTCATTTTTGCCTCTTTTTCTCCCTCTTGACCCCCCTGCCTCTTTTACCCGCTATTGTTCCACCTTCTGCCTTTCTCCCTCTTTTACCTCTATATAAACCCTCTTGATCCCCCTTTTGCCTTTCTCTCTTTCTTGATCCCCCGTCTTGCCTGTGACCGTGTCTGGCTTCTGCTGACGCTGTCTCTACTCCCAGCCTCCCGCTCTGCTCTGTCTTCGCTCCCAGCCTGCCGCTCAGCTCTGTCCCCGCTCCCAGCCTGCCTCTCAGCTCTGTCCCCACTCCCAGCCTGCCGCTCAGCTCTGTCTCTGCTCCCAGCCTGCCTCCACTCACTAGACGCGGTGGCGGCAGGCGTTTGTTTAAATCTCGCGGCTGCCTGTGGCTGTTGCCTTGCGGCCGCGGATGATTAGCTTCGCATGTTTAAGCAGCCCCAGCCGGCCCCCAGGGAAGCCCAGTGCTGGCGGCCTACCGGGATTTTTCCCGGTATCCCGGTAGGCCAGTCCGACCCTGGTCTTGGCTAAATACTGTCTATCTCATCTGAAGTGGACTTAACTTGCAAATTATATAAAGAAGAATAATATTCGTTAAAACATTTCCTAATCAGATTAGGGCTCCTAACAACCTCTCTCCCATCAATCAGTTTTGTAATTCAACTCCTTCCTTTATTCTTTCTCAACCTATTTGACATAATTTTATCTGTCTTATTCCCTTTTTAATAAAATTTATTTTTCAGTTTGTCTATATTATAAATTGTTTTTTCCATTATCCTCTCATTAATTTTCCTTTGGGTCTCTAACATTTCTAGTGATAAAGCTTGGTTCGGGGAGTCCTTATTCTTGGCAGCTAGATGATTCAATAGAATATATAGCTCTGCCAGTTCCATCCCTCTTTCTATTGTCATCCTGGTCTTCATTTTAATCAAGTGCCCTCTCATAACAGCTTTAAATGAATACCAGTTATTGACAGGAGTGGTATCTGGTGGGTCATTCTCTTCAAAAAATTGGTCTATCATTTCACCAATAGAATTAATATTTACAGAATTTGTTAACAAATGGTCATCTAACTTCCATAAAGGCCTCATATTAAGATGAGCCCAACCTTTAAATTCAGCCACAATAATACTGTGGTCAGACCAGGTATTATTCCTTATCTCTATTTTTTTAATCCTGTTAAGCAACCCTACATCCCCCAACACCATGTCTAAACGTGAATAAGAAAGATGCACCTTTGAAAAATGGGTATAATCCCTTTCTTGGGAGTGGAAAACGCGCCATGTATCAAAAAGATTTAATTTATTTAAGATATTGTTCAAAACCATAGTTTGCTTCCTAATCTTCTTATCTGCAACTCCCTCACCTCCCAATTTTTAATCCATATCGGTATCCATGACACAGTTAAAATCCCCCTTTTTAATCCTATCCACCTTTTCCATGATGTTATGAAGTAAGGCTGTTGGGCTGTTATTAGGCAAATAAAGATTAGCCAGTGTAAACCACTCTTCATTAATACTACAGACTACAATCAAATATCTCCCTTCTAAATCATGAAACTTATTTTTCACCTCTTTCTAAATCAGAGAAAATCATAGCTACCCCTTTCTTCTTTTTTTCATTATTTGAAGCTTGTATCACTAATGGAAAACTCTTCCCTCCCCATGAATGCCTATCTGACGTCTTCCAATGGGTCTTTTGAAGAAATCCAAAATGAATTCTTTCTCTTATCAAATAATTATAGACAATGGATCGCTTCTATAGCAAGTTCATGTCCTAAACGTTGACTGAACAAAACCTAACCATTCTCTAATCTATATTTCTTCTCAACCCTTACCCCTGGCAGTTTTACAAATTCAAATTTCTGAACAAACAGACAACACATACCCCTGACCCCTTCTTCCCCCTCCCAAATTGTCTGGTAGACTCAACAGGGACCCCCCCTGAGGTCAACCCCCCTGTGCAAACCCCAGCTTAGCACGGGTCCTATGTCCACTCTCTGAGATATAGTGGAAAACATTGGTGTTCTCGCCAGGAAGAGCCAGTATATCATTATCATATTCAACCACCTTCATCTCATACCTTAAATTTAAATCCCATATATGATGGGCCCCAGTGGCTCAGCGCGAGACAAATCTATCTTATACTAATAATTTATAAATCCCTACCAGACTATCTCACATTGACTCACAGGGCACAGCGCATTTTCCCTCCGCCTCCTAGTCCCCTTAACCCCATAGGGCATCTCTATCATTAACATGAACCTCAAAGGACTTTGATCCCCCAAGCTGACTTTACATGGTCTAAATAAACATTATTCCAATCCATCATCTGGAGAGCTCCCCGACAGGGACTGTTAAGGCAGAGACAACAACTCCCCCGTTTCACCTTTATAGTGTTATATCCCAATCTTTGCCCTCCCAGACCTCCATTGGGAACCCCCCATCTTTTACAACCCCTTCCCCAACCTATAAATAGGAAGAATAGGGATAATCAGCCCAAAGGCTGACCAAATACCCCACATACAACAGAATAAGATCCCCAAAATCCCCTAATGCAAATAGTACATTCAGTCTTTAGGCTATCCGATCTACCCACTATACAGCCATTTAAATAACTGGGACTATTTCCCTACTTCCTCTAATCTCTCTGGCGTTTCTCCAGGGCAACCACTTCCAAACCCCGCGTTACCACCAGTCCGGCTTCCCGAAGCTCTCTTCCAACAAAAATAAACCCCTAACCTTACCCCATGAACGCCACAGGGACATGCAGTGCAAAAAGCACCACGCCTCACCCTAACTCAAGTCATGGGACTGCGTGGGACCACGCCCCCGCCACCTCCACCGCCGCTTGCCCCCTCATCCACAAAGGGTCTGAGGAGCCACGTGCCAGTGCCGCTGCCACAGGAGAATACGGACTACCCCCCCTACAGCCCCCATTCCACCCTAGAAGAGATCTCCAAAACCTCTCCCCAACTAGCTAACAAACATCTGCAATATGTCCTTTCCCTATCAACAGGCCTACTGCTATAACCATCCCCCTCAGGCATCCATACATCCGATAAAGCTCTCTCTCTCGCCTCATCACCCCCGATGTTCCCATCTCAGATTAAAGATTAAACAAGAAGGATATTAAACTTCCTCCTCCTCTTCCCCCTCCGCTACCCCTACAACCAGGAAATTACTCTTTTTACCTTCTAATTGGGACCACACAGAGAATAACACCTACCCCCCAAAATGTGATTACTATCCCCCTAACAATGTAATGGGATTATCTAAACACCCCCACTAAATTACCCCAAAATAGTGACATCAATAATTTTAATGAAAAACATATCACACACATAATCCCCCCCACCCTCCATTGTGTTAATCCATATCAGACACACTCCACTGACTTCCGAAGATGCAAGTGGAGGACCTCCATTAATATCTTACAATCTGTTCCCCCCTAACAATCAATATAATTTCTGTGACCCTCCCCTCCCTTATCTTAATTAACATTGATCTGAAGCCTGAATATAACTAGCCCTATATTCTAATAAGTGTCGATACCTTTACCATAAATACTACCCATAATCCCGCTTCCAGTGTTTATACAACAATATTAATATATAAATAGTTTCAAACTCCAAAACTCTCTACATACCCTTTATTTAATCATATTCCCCCTTCACCAAACTATATTTGGCAATTGTGTCATCCAACAGTTTTAAACCCCTTAACCACTACCCCCCCCCCCTTAACCCTTAATCTCTACTCTCATACCCCTTCAGGCTTCAGATCAACCAAAATATATAACAATAATTATCACACTCTGTTATAACCTTGCCCGCCCCCTGTGATACTAATTTCCTCTTCCTCATCTCTCAAAAGAGGGAAGAGGGAGAGAAATAGAAAAGAGGAAGAACCATCAAAAACCCTGCTCCAACTTCACCATCCTCCACCAAGTATCCAGTTTGTCTGGGTCCTCAAACACATTTAATTGGTTCTTCTACCAGACCCTAAGACTTGGTGAAAAGCCCCAGCCAAACTTGATATTAATTTGCCTTAATTGAGCCAGACTGGTAGCAAAACCCCGCCTCCAACTCCTAGTCTGATATGATAAATCTTGGTAGAGCTGGATCTTCCCTTATTTAGAGTCCTCTAGTTTCTCTTTTTTCTTTTTCTACTTGCAGTCAGGACTTGCTCTTTAACTATGTAGGAGTGGAAGTGAACCAGGACATCTCTCGGGTGATCCTGCAGCAAGCCCTTAGGGCGTTGCAATGATGGAATCTCTCCATAATAGCCTCTGTACCCTCCAGCCCAAGGCCCATATCTTTATATAAATCAAACAGATAGTCCATCAGTTGGTCATCTGATACAGACTCCTCAATGTTTCTAAATCTGAGATTACTCCTCCTGGATCTAGCCTCCATTTCTCTTATCCTGTGCTCCAGCCTTAACACCTTTTGATCTATATTTGCTGTTTTATCTTCTAAAGAGGCGTATTTATCATTCAGATGCCCTGTCTGCGTCTCAACTGCCAACAGTTTATTTGTTAAGTCACTCAGCTCCTGTTTAATTTCATAGAGCCACTAACAATTTCATCCTTTATTTCCACAAACTGTGTCCACAGAAACTCCTGAGATGTTATACAGGCAGAACAACCATTTGAATGTAGTTGTACGTCCTGAGAATCATTCAACTGAACAGAAGCATTACTGACCATTCTTTTATCTGAAATTTCTTTTCTGGGGTGGAAACAAAAAAGTCGGAAACTCTGCCCCCTTGTTTATCCCCTTTTTCCTTCTTCTCTTCAGCCATACTCAAAAATAGGTACACAAACCAAACCTGGTATCTAAAGACAGTGCTATTTTCCTATTTTCTTCTGATGTTTTATCTCCTTAGAACACTCAGAGCACAAACAGTTCCATCCACACTTTTTTATATACCATGGATCTTCTTCTAAATAAACTGTATCAGAAAAAGAATAAAGACAAATATTGACCTCCCCTCGGGCAAACGTTGTAATCAAACCTTCTTAATGTGCTATAGACCAGATTAGCACCTCCATTTATGAATTACATCGTTTGACACAACTACAGTAGCTCAGGAAGCAAGGGTCACTTTGGTCATATTATAAAATGGGTTTAGACTTCATCCGGTATTAACCGGACCACAGTTGATCTGCACAGTACTTAAACCATACAACAGTCTAACCCATTATCAGGGAGATCTAATAAGTTAAATTTGAGCATCTGAGTAGTACTCACTGCCCCTCGACATTGAGCAACCATCTACTTGCCAGCTTTGGTTGCTCTTGTATCACCCCCTTGCGTCAAGGATTTCCCCATATCAGCAAATTCGGTTGAATCTTAAGCCGACCCAGTGGCGATCAAACCCAGGACTCAGTTGGAATCCCTCCCGCTATCTTGAGGGCCTTTGTTTGTGCTCCGTCAAGCCTGTATGGCCTCCCCCAGCGTTCTACCACACCAGCATCCCCCAGCGAGTACACCAGTCTCCACCTACTTCCGTGTGATCGTTACTACATCATCACGACATCCTCCCAGATCGATTTATGGATTTAAAGGGGATCTATCACCCCTACATAGGCGTGCGCACAGGGTGTGCCGGGTGTGCCTAGGCACACCCTAATTGGCCCCGCGCACACCGGCTTTTCAGAAGTTAAACGGCTATTTACGCATATTAATGCAGCTGCGGCACTGGCTTTATACCTTAGCCGCATGCCAGGGCTATCTGCTGCTGACTGCTGTGCTCAGGGAGACCAAGGGGGGTGGGACAAGCACTCGGACTCAAATGCTGCAATAGCCTGCATGAGCCTTCCCTCCTTCATTGCGGCGCCGTGCTGAGAGGAAGTGATGTCACTTCCTTTCAGCGCTTGTTACGTTGGGGCAAGATGTCAGGGAGCGAACAGAGGGTGAGGAGGCTGTAGGCACTGGCACTGACTCAGCTGTGAGACAGACACCTGCAACTTAGTTACTGTGCGCAGACTGCAGACAGAGGCAGCTGTAGCACAGACAGGAGGCACTGGCAGCACTGTCTTTAGGGGTCTTAACTATGGATGATTAATTTATTTAGCACACACACACATATATAGATATATATATATATATACACACACACACGCGCGCACGTGTGTGTTTGTGCTTTTGGGTGCACACCCTAATGCAATTGGCTGCGCACGCCTATGCACCCCTATACAGCTTGCTCTTAATTGTTAGGTTATATAGCGATTAGTTTGAGTATGTCATAAATTTAGCTTTTTAAAATTCTATTTGGGAGAAATAATAAATAGTGCCCTTACCCTACATCCAGGCAGACTGTGGTTACCTGCTCTGTGCCGCAGTCTGCCGCTCTGCCTCTGCTCCCCTCCCTTTATCCAGCCTCCTCCCATGACAGAGGCTTTTTGTCTGTAAGCTGGAGCGATCTCATTGGCAGAGATCAATATGTAGCCAATGAGATCGCTCCAGCTTACAGACAGAAAACCTCCATCATCAGAGGAGGCTGGATAGAGACAGCGGAGCAGAGGCAGAGCTGCAGACTGCAGTCTGCCCGGAAGTAGGGTCAGGGCGCTATTTATTATTTCTATTTCTCCAAAATAGCGTTTTAAAGAAGTGAAATTTATGATATACTCAAACGAATCGCTATATAACCTAACAATTTAGAGCAAGTTGTATAGGGGTGATATGTCCCTTTTAAAGAGGTGCAATTATTGGTAAACCAACTGCACTTCATGGAAGAAATAAAATATCTGTTTATTTAAATGGGACTTTAACCCCATGGTATTTGGCAATAGTTACCCCCCCCCCAGTTTTTAGTATCATTGGTTTGCTTCAGAATTTGATGAATAAGAAAACAGGAGAATACTGGAGCAAACAAAGTACAGCTTAGGGGACATAAAATCCCCATTGATTTCAATGGGGCTTTTAACACCTTGAATCTAGAGATGTCTCCAATGCAATCAAGGGGTTAAATCCCCAAATTACAAGGAATTAAAAAAAAAATTAACGGATGTTTTAGAGCTATTGTGAAAATTTGCAGTGTCGGGTCATATTTATAAATGTTTTCATCTGAGATACCTCACAAACATAGCTTATACATTATTACTGAATACATCAGTTAAGAACACGGAATACCTAGCATTAAGATTTAACCAATAAAACTGACTTTATATTTGAAGCCATTAGTAAATTTCTTTATACATACATTCTGACAGTTCTTATTTGGACAAAACCATTTCTATCCACTTTTCAAAAACTCATCTGATTTTACAGATACTTTTTTTTTCTAGACCAAGTTCATACAACCACCACATGGAACTTATTCATCAAGTCATAGAGGAACAATTGTGACGCAAACTAACTACATCATGGGGGGGGTGGGGTGGCAATGATAATTCCGCAAATTTCCATTAATTTAAATGGGGCTTTTAACCCTATAAATGTTAGAGAGGTCCTCTCTGGAGATCCCTCTAGCACTCAAGCAGGGCTGCCATCAGAAATCATGAGGCCCAGGATAAGTGTAAGTGGTTAGCAACCCCACTCTCCACACTTTTATTGCCGAGACACAAACACGCACTGGCACAAAAATGGTCTACGTGAATATGAATGCCTCTATGTCTGTTTGTGTCTGTCTGTGTGTGTATGTGGTGGTGGTGGTGTGTCTGAGAAGTTTATGATTCTGTGTGTGTCAATGTGTCAGAGGCATGTGCGTCAGGCTCTGTGCAAGGGTGTGTCTTAGGCACATGAGTGCACCTGATTATTTGTGAGAACATGTGCATGTGTGTGTGTGTGTGTTAGTGCCTCTCTTTGGGAGGCTGATGTACTAAACAAAAGTGAAACAACTCTGGAGCAAACCAACCTAGCCTGGGGAAACAAATATTCCTAAACTTCCAATAAATTCATAAGGGGATTTCAACTCCTTGGTTTCTAAGTAAGTCTCTAACACAGTACTTTTCAATGAGTTGGATTCTACTCTAGCATTCAAAGGGTTAAAAGACCCCATTTAAATCACAGGTGATTTTAATTTGTCACCATGGAGTGGTTGGTTTTCCTCTAGAACTGCTCCATTTAATCTTAGTATATAGGTGAGGGAGATAAAGGAGGGAGAATCAAGGATGGGGGTGGGGGGAGTAGAGGGAATTTTTTTCTCCTCCACTTACCTGCATTATCAAACATGGGCAACATGTGGCCCTCTAGCTTCTGTTGTATTATAACCTTCAGCCTGCCAAAATGTAGCTGATGCTGCAAACTGTAATCTAACAGCAGAGGGAAAGACACAGATTGCCCATACATGCTGTAAGGTGCTCTGCTATGGCATCTTTGCCCATGCCCATGCACCCTGCACATGGGCAAAGATGCCCATGTGCACCCTGCACATGGGCATCTTTGCCCATGTGCAGGGTGCAGAGTTGCTGCCGGTATAACAGAGCTCCCTTATACAGGCTCCACAGTTCTGCTTTACCAATACTATACTAAAGATGAGCTGGTCCATGTGTTTCCTCTCAGTGCTCTGAGTTTATCAGAGCATGGCAGTAGAACACATGGGTAGGGTGTCCCTTAGTATGTGTCAGCAATGTGAAGCTTGTATAATGGTGAGCTGTTATAAAGACAGACTGGCAGCAGCTCTGAACCCTGGGACACTGGAGCAAGATACAATGGTCATTCTGGTTAAAGGGATAGTAATGCAAAAAGAGGACTCCAACACATTACAATGCGCTCTGTATAGGTTCTTGCCTTAAAGGGATAGTAATGTTTCACAAAAAACAATTAATCTTCATAGTATTTGCACCATGGAGAGTGTTATGTCAGTACTGTTGTAGTTCAAGAGTAATTGAATGATAAAGTATCCCCCTCCCACCCCTTTTACTGATGTAACACTGTTCACCTCAGAGCTGCAACACTGGCCAGACGGATCGCAGTGAGGGGTAGTCTTCAATTAGCATAAGGGAAAAACCTGTCAAGTGGGGCAGGGTCTTCACTGTTCTCACAGTAAGAAGATTGTTCCTTGCTATGATCTGTCTGGTCCCAGATTAATGATCGTAGCTTCCCCTATTCTACTTTGTTCACAAATAATTTTATTGACAAATCTTACACAATGTTTTAAAGTGGAACTATTGCCCTAAATAAAGCCCCCACCAATAATTAGGCGTGTGGTGATATGCTTAGAAACAGTGCTATTATCGCACACAAATACTGCGTTATGAAGAATTCCTTCTTCTTCTTCTGAGACCAGCGGCCAGGCTTGTGCCAGACATCTTGGCTTAGAGACATCTGCGTGTCTGCTGGGTCCTTCCCGGTCTCATTCATGGTACCTTAAGGTAACGGGAAGGGACTGATGGGATAGGTGCACAGATGCTTCTAAAGCAAAAAGCCTGGCTGTCATTCTCAGAAGAAGGATTTCTTCATAACGCGATACTTATGCACAATAATAGCACTGTTTCTAAGCATATGGCCACATGCCTAATCATTGGGGGGACTTTATTTAGGGCAATAGTTCCGCTTTAAAACGTTGTGTAAGATTTGTCAATACATTTATTAGTGAACAAAGTAGAATAGGGGAAGCTAAGATCATTAACCTTTAAGTGCCAGAGGGTACACAATGCATTGCTTTTGCAATGTGTTGTGCACCCCTCTGGCACTCAAAGAGTTAATGAGTTGACTATATCTGACTGGATTCCAGAATTTGTATAGCCTCTCAGAGGATAGTATCAACTTTTTCCAGCAGAAGCATTAATATAACTTATGTAAACTGGTATCAATCAAGTCGTGAATACAATGTGTACTAAACATTCCAGGAGGTTTTGGTAGCATGGCATAACGTCCTTTGTGTAAACATAATAACATTTGTAGCTCATTTTTTGTTTTAAAAAAAAAAAAAAAAAAAAAAAAAGAAAGGTGTAAAGTTTTTCTTTGGATTTCTATACAAAGAGGTGTGTATGTTCTTCCTAGGTTTAGAAGAGTGTTATTTTTGTTTGTTTATTCTATATAAGTCTGTTTTTACGTGAAAGTTTATCTCTATTTTTCCATATAATTGGCTATTCTTGAACTACTGTGTAAAAATAACAATACTTTGGTTAAAGAAATACAGAGTCTGATGTATTAAGAAGAACTCACACAGTTATGGGGTAAACCAACTACACCATAGGGTACCAATAAAAATGCCCATAAGTTATTATTGATTTCAATGGGGCTTTTGAACTACTGATTGCTAGAAAGGTCTCCTGCATTCAAGTGTTCAATTATAGAAAGGTCTCCAAGACCTCTGCAGCACTCAAGTGGTTAAAATATACTTTTAAAGCAATGGGAAGTCTGGGAATTTTTATTTGTCCTCTATAATGCCGTTGGTTTGCTGCAAAAATACACAATTTCTTCATGGAAAATCAGCATCACAGTCTTATTTCAGTGCCAGTGCAAGAAGTAGGCAACCAGGTTACTAGGGGAGTAGTTTGGGAGATGGCAGCAGAGCAGTCACTGTAGGTGACCCAACCTTCTCACTCTTGCTCCCTTCCCCATATTGTCATTTAATTAAATAAATATAAATGATTATTGTAGATTTTTTTTCATATTGTGGTTCTATTTATTTTTAAAAGCATTGAGTTGCAATGAGCTAAAAACCCTTCTGGCTCTCAGACTATTAAGAGGTGATATGTTGTAAAAGGGTTTTGTTTTGTGTATGACCCGAACGCAGCCCAGGCTGCTTCAGACAGCATGGGATCTATTCTTACTATTGGAATTTGGATGAACTAAAAATAAACTCTATATTGAACCCCTAATGTCCATATTTAAAGGAGACGTAGCACCTCCTAATAATATATATACAGTACATGGTTTATTTTTATCAATTAACAAAATGTATAGGGAGTGAACAGAAAAAAAATCTAAATCAAATCAATATTTGGTGTGTCCACCCTTTGTCTTCAAAACAGCATACATTCTTCTAGGTACACTTGCACACAGTTTGTGAAAGAACTCAGCAAGTAAGTTGTTCCAAATATCCTGGAGCTCTAACCACAGTTGCTTCTCTCAAACTTCATGTAATCCCAGACAGACTCAATGAAGTTGAGATCAGGGCTCTGTGGGGGGGGCTCTGTGAGTGCCATACCATCACTTCCAGGACTCCTTGTTCTTCTTTACATTGAAGATAGTTCTTAATGACTTTGACTGTATGTTTGGGGTCATTGTTATGCTGCAGAATAAATTCGGGGTCGGTCAGCATTGAGGAGACCATTAACCCCTTAACGGCCCTTGATGGTCATAGTACGTCATGGGTCGATCTGAGTTAACGACCCATGACGTACTATGACCGCCATGGAATTCCAGGCTCCCCCTGTGGCTGCACACCGTTCGGGGAGTCCTGAATCGAAAAAAAAGCTCCTTGGTCCTTTAGTGACCGCCGCTTGCCTGCGTGGTCGGTCGTTAAGGGGTTAATTCTGACCAAATCCCCACCTCCATTTACAGAAATGCAGCCACAAACATGCAAGGAACTTCCACTATGCTTCACTGTTGCCTGCATACACTCATTCTTGTACTGCTCTCCAGCCCTTTGGTGAACAAACTGCCTTCTGCTACAGCCAAATATTTCAAGTTTTAATTCATCAGTCCAGAGCACTTGCTGCCATTTTTCTGCACCTCAATTTCTGTGTTTTCATGCATTGATGGGTCCCTTGGCCTTGTTTCAACATTGGAGGTATGGCTTTTTGGTCGCAAGTCTTTCATGAAGACCATTTCTGACCAGACTTCTCCAGACAGTAGATGGGTGTACCAGGAACCCACTGTTTATCTGCCAATTCTGAGCTGATGGCACTGTTGGGCATCTTCCAGTTGTGAAGGGAAGTAAGCATGATATGTCTTCCAGCTGCTGTACTAAGTTTCCTTGGCCAACCACTGCGTCTGTGGTCCTCAACGTTGCCTGTTTCTTTGTACATCTTCAAAAGACTTTGGACAGCACATCTGGAAACCACTGTCTGCCTTGAAATTTCTACCTGGGAGAGACCTTTTTGATACAGTATAACTTCCTTGTGTCTTGTTGCTGCGCTCAGTCTTGCTAAGGTGTGTGATTTTTGACATTAAACTCTTTTCAGCAACTTCACCTTGTGAGATGAGTTTGGCTGTTCCTCACCCAGTTTTATTCCTTCTACACAGCTGTTTCTGTTAATGATTGTGTTTCAATCTACATATTAAATTGATGATCATTAGCACCTGATTTTTATAATTGTTTAATCATATATGCCTACAAAATCCCTGACTTTGTGCAAGTGTACCTAGAACAATTGAAGGATGGTCACACCAAATATTGATTTTTCTTCTGTTCCTGCACTATGCATTTTGTTAATTGATAAAAATAATCTATTAACATGTCTATATTTGAAAGCATTCTTACTTTACAGTATTTTTTCACACCTGCCTAAGACTTTTGCACAGTAATATACACACACAAAAAGTGGAGTTACATGTAGGGGAGACAATGTCAAATCTCAGAGCACTTTGGGAAAAAACAAACAATTTATTAAAGGAGAAAAAACAATTTATTATAACGGCTCTTTAATTACAAGATAAAACCCATTAACAATATACTCTTCAAATGATTATATGTGTATCCTCCCATATACAGGTCGGACTTCTAAACTCCAAAGTCAGTGCCTTTGGTAGCAAGAGAATATACTGTTACAAAATGCTACTGTATATTATACATTTCCACAATAAAATACACTGTATGTATCTGTGGTTACTGGGTGTTCAGTCCTCAGAAGTATCAGAATGCATGATAGCAACCAGCATATATGTGTACATCCAGCCAATATGATTTAGAAAACCACTGGAGATAAAATGTAGCCTGACACAAAAAAAGCAGCAAAAATCATGCAACTGATTCTATCCATCCATGGGCATCATGCATCTAAACCACCCTAAAATTGAATACTGAAAATTGAATGTGTTATTTACGAGGAATCCCAGCTTGGCAATCTTAAGGGGCATTTTAATTTAGATAGGAATGACTGTATGAATTAGATAGGTACTCACCTGATATTGAGGTACCTTGACGTGGTAGGTGAGCTTAACCCCTTAAGGACCGGCTTCACACTCATGCGGCTGCCACTTAAGGACCAAGAGCCTTTTTTTTAATGATACAATGCATGGCTCACTGAACAGTGTGCAGCCGTGCGGGGATCCCTGAAATCCGTGACTGTAATTTTAAAAAGAATGTAATTGTCCCCAGTGTCATCTTTCAAACCATTATGGTTTGAGAGATAACTGCCCGCAAAGTTCCCCCCTCCCTCCCGCTTCCATGAAGTCAGCATTGTACTGACTGCAGGGGAAGCCTGTCATACGACAGTCAGGTGGCTCTGCAGCAGAGCCGAGAACGCGCTAGTAATGAAGAATTATTTCACTGAAACGGTCTTCTACGTGTGCTTGCAAGCACACGTAGAAGACCGTTTCAGTGAAATAATTATTTTTTACTAACGCGTTCTCGGCTCTGCTGCAGAGCCGCCTGATGCACGTAAGACCAGATATCCCTGCAGTCAGTACAATGCTGACTTCAGGGAAAGGGGAGGGAGGGGGGAATTTTGTGGGCAGTTATCTCTCAAACCATAAAGGTTTGAGAGATGACACTGGGGACAATTAAATTCTTTTTAATATTACTACAATGTGGGGATTAGCAATCTTTAAGTATTACTATCCCTTTAAGGGGGTTAAACATATTTTGGCCAAACTATGCAACAAAGACCTCAGATTTATTAAAGTGGTATAATACATGCTTTACACAGGGTTCACATATGGGTAATCTGCATGGAGGACGCAGATTTGTTTTACTTTAAATATGATCACTGCCAAAACCATCCTACTTCCCAAAGTGATTAAAAAATAAAAATAAACAGCCATAAAATGTTATTAATATGTGAATGCATATATACTTCCACTTAAAAGACACCACTACCACTATCATTTAAGTCATCTGTAGGTTATCAAAACACACACCAGATGGAATATAACTCTAAAAGTGTATATAAGCCTGTGCACTTAAAGGGATAGTAATACTTTATATGTAAAAAATATATATCAAGTGTACTTAGCTTGTGCTAAAGTAGAAGAGACGGCACTCTAGAAGTATCCAAATGTATGAAATATTTATTCTTTCATTGTTTCCAACCAAACGTTTTCGGTCCTACATCGGACCTTCATCAGGGTAACCAGAAACATAAATGATAACACACTTAAATACTTACTTACAAAAGACAAACCACCAGTTAAAAACGCTGGCAACACTAATCATCCTCCAGTATGGACACACAGCACTGGGACTCGGTGCGTGAGGTCACCACTCCGAGAGGACGTAGGTCACCAATGTGTTCAACTTCAAAATAATTTTTTAAATAAAATATATATATATATATAAAAAAAAATATATAAAAAAATCACGTCGTGATATAAATATGCAGTCATATCAAGTGTCAAACCTCAATTAAAGAAAAAAAGAGAAAAAGAAAACATTTACTATCTTACTCATCACGGAGGTACTTGCTGCGGGGTTGCCATGGTGATCAAATAGCCAACGCTTCCATCAAGATACAAAGTAGCGAATAATATTTTACAGCCAGAGTCCTCTTATTGAAACACATCCTCCCCAACAACTTCATACGGATCGCTGATCTCCCGCGGCTCCGCAAGGCTCGGTAATATAGCCGATGCATCGCAGAGCACCAACAGGTTCAGCGCATCCGCATGATAACAACCCCAGCCCGAGTCTATTCACAGACCCTGTAACCTCCTGATAGATCGATCTATGGGCTAGACCACAAAGGCGAACCAGAAAAAATAGTCATCACCTACATGGCATAGCCCAGCGACGGATCAAAAAGATTGTAATGTAAATCAATATAGAATAACCTTAAGAAACCTTAAAGAAAAAAGACAAAAGAAACAAAAACCAAAATAAATGCAATAAATCATAAGACCTATACTTAATATTCAACACAAAAAGAAAAAAAAGGAAAAGAGAGAAAAAAGAGAAAACATTTTTTTCTAATAAAAATCAAGCAAATAAACAAGAAAGTTAGAGAATTGTGCTGTTCTTTGGGATTAGATTCTTCCTCAATACGCTTATATTTCCCAATATGTTGTAATCCTTATTGAAATTATATAATTCCAGAACATGGATGAAAGACAGAAAGATTAATTCTTAAAACGTCTTGAACTCCATAAACCAACAATGCCAGGATTCCAAAAGAAACTCCTTTATGTCCATTATTATATCCTACAGATCCAGAAAAATCACCAAATAATCTTCTAAATTTCAGCTTCATTACTTCCATTACAGGGAAAGACTGAGTGTAGCATCCCGTGAGCTATTCACAGAGAGTCCACCATCGAGTTATATCTATCCCAATGTTTACAAAAAAGAGCCCAACTGCAACTCATAGTTAAGGCCCATTGGATGTAATGTATTTAGCTGATATATCAATTTAGCTTCCATCTGCAATAATAGTTGGTGGCGATTTCCCCCTCGCAGCGGGGTATGCACCTGTTTAATAGGCATAAATCTGAATTCTGTTAGCTTATGTTTGGCTGAACCAAAATGTCTTGCCACCGGTTGCCTTACACTATCCTTGGCATCCAAAGTTCCTTCTAACGCTCTACGTATGGAGCTCTTATGATTGTTAATACGTTCCTTCAAAGCTGTGGTGGTCTTCCCAACGTAATATAATCCACAAGGACACGTTATGAAATAGATCACGTATCTACTGTCACAATCCAAGTATTCCTTAATAGGAAAGATCTTCTTATTATGGTTATGCGTATAGGTTTTACCCAAGATCAGATTGCTATAATTAGAACAGCCCTTACACTTGAATACGCCACTAGGACGTGCCAACCAATTCTTGGTGCAAGCATATTTATCCATTGGATCAGTTTGTACCAATAGGTCTTTGAGGTTACTACCCCTACGATAGCAAAAAAGAGGTGTTTTTTTTAAAAATCTGTCCCAGCCTGGGGTCACCCTCCAGGATGGGCCAGAAATGTAATATAGAGGCTTTCACCTGTCGTGACACAGTTGTGTAAGTGGTTTGCACACAAAACCTATCAGTATTTTTATTGACTCCAGTCTGTTCAAGAGATAATATATATATAAATATATATATTGTAGGATTTATCCTCCTGAGTAAAACAAGTGTACTTTCCCTGCTAAGAGGTGTTTCATTCAAAAGTTATTGTACCTCAAAATTGAATTTTTTAGGTGCAATATCTCAATGGCCTGAAATGTTACAGTGGCGCTGTTGCTACACCATCCCATGGACAGCTCTGGTTAGTTGACCATAAATCTCCATAGTATGGTGTATCAACAGCGCCACTGTTTTCAGGCCATTGAGATACTGCACCTAAAAATTTAAGTTTAAGCTGCAATAACTTTTGAATAAAACACCTCTCAGCAGTGGGAGTACTGGTGTTTTACTCAGAAGGACAAACCTTACTATATATATTTTTTTCATATAAAGTATTACTATCCCTTTATAGAAATGACGATTCTATAGTTCACATTTAAATACATTCAGAAATTGATAATATATAGTGGATAGCTACGCCCATATCACTGAGTACAAATCCAAGGTTGCACATATACTTCTCCTGTATTGAATATATAAATGACAACCACACAGCTGCTGAGTTAGTGGGCATCAATATATATATACTAGAATTTAGATCTACTAATACTCATATCTTGGTGATATTAAGAAATATCTGTACTCAAATGTTAGACTCAATGAGAAATGTATATATCCAGGGGGAAAAATATCTTGAAAAAAATACAGTGTACACTACCAAATGAAATAAAAATATAAAAAAATAACTGTCCGCCCAGTACCAGGGGTATATATCCAACTCTTTAGGATTTAAACAGAGATGCAATAATGTATCATATAATTCAGTCATATGATAAGCGATCCGATCACTGTTAGAATCAATGCTACACCTTCCAAATCATTCCTTTATGTCAAATAGCAGCATGAATCGATGTAAGTGGCACTGGCATTATAAATATTATCACTCACGGTTTATCACATTGTAGCTCTTCATATCTTATGTAGAGGCTTGGCATCTTAATGTCAAATTTTCCTGCCTCCCAAATGCAGTTCCATACTTCATAAGCTTGTGGTTTCTTGTATATTTGATGCAACTACCGCTCTCTTCAGTCTGTGTGATCATTAGCATATCATTTAGAAAAAGACCTAAGCTTTTTTAATGTGTTTTTAGTGTTCTACCTGGGAACTCTCAGGGTTTGACACTGAAACTCAGGGTTTTGACCCAGATATCAGGGTGAAGGGCCAAATTCTCAGGGTGATAGTCCAGTGTGACCTGTTATATATTCTGCTTCAGTTAATTGCCTCTTTAGTCTCTAAATCAGTGTCATTTGTACTAGGAAGGCAAATGGGGAAGTCCTGCTCATCTTGGTATGTTCATACAGTGATATATTTAAATTATTGTATATTAATGACTCCTGAGGACTGATTGGAGCACCTCTCTATTTCAGAGATCAAGAACGTATCACAGAGAACCTATATTATACAAAATATAAGGGTTAATATTTACAAGACTTCAGGGTCAGCGCACTTTTAAATTTCCCAGGAATACCAACATCACCAACCTGTTGAGATCTCCCTGTAGCTTCTATGCAGCTACATCAGAGTCACTGACCCCTTTACCCTCTGAGTACCATTGGGTAAACAACACATTTCAGGGCAATAAGTTGGATATCTCTTTGGCACTCAAAGGATTAATGTGGCGATGGAACAAAAAAGAAGAACCTGTTGAAGTTCTTTATGTAATTAAAGAAAAGCTTTAGAACAAGACCAGAATGTTTTCTTTGCACACTAATTTATAAATACATGTACTGAAGAATAAATAAACATTAATGTGAGTTTTATTGCTGTGGAGCAATGTGATGCACTTTTCTACACACCACACAGCCTGATCTCCTAAAATGAGGGACACCAGGTTGGGGAAAAGGGACAGAGAGAAAGTTGGATCTCAAAAGAAAGATACATAAGACATATGTGACCCGCTAGTAATCAAATTGTTAAAATACTGCAAAATAACCTGAAGTAAATAAGTACTGCTTATTTATAAATTAGTTGATGCAAATAAAACACTTTGGTCTGGCTGAGCAACAGCTTGGCACAGGAGAAGCTGTGACCTGGAAGTCCTCCAGTTTCTGCACAGATAGATAAGAAACAATGTGCACTTCGGGATGTGGGTGGACATGAGAAGCTGTGGCCTCTCTGGAAGTCCCACGGATAGATAAGTGACCTGCTCTTGATGCCCTGAGGGTGACCTAGACCTCGCAACTGACAAGACTGGGCTCTAATGTGTCACTTGTCTGCCTCTTACTCCTACCAGAAGGTGAACAAAGGAGGCCTGCAGAGTGCTAGGAAGTCCTCCTCAGTGTGGCAGTGGCGCTAGAAGGGGAGGATTCATCTAAGACGAGAGGATTTGCCTAAAGGAAGACTGGAGAGCATTCGCCTATGGAGAGTTTTACAACGTTTGTCATAAGAAAATTTTTATAAGGCAAAATTTTATTATTTAACCATCTGAGTGTCAGAGGGGTGAGAACCATATTTCTTTGCAATGTGTTGTTTACCCCACTGGCGCTCAAAGAGTTAAGAGAGGATTGTGAGATCCCGACATCGGCAGCCCTGTGTTGGCAATGTTGGGATTGTGAACTCATCTGTATAGGCTGCTATCAGAGCTTAGCATATCGATGTGCCACATTAACATATGACATATGACTATGCCAATGTCCCATTAACCTGTATTTCAATATGGAAATGAGCAATTGTTAATGTGTTAAGTGCAAAATTGTAAGCCTGTCTAAGGCATGGCAGATTCTTAGAGATGATGACAGATTGCAGTGGATTGGCAGGGATAAGATGGTGAAGACATGTTAGTGCGTATTGGTGACGTGCTTTCAACACAGATCCAACACAACATTGCCACCCTGGCCTCTTATCTCTGCTTAGTGTATCTCCACCTGTTGTCCCATAGGGTAGAAACTTCCCATTGAATTAAAAATGGCTTTTAACCCCTTGAATCCTAGAGATGATCTCCAGTGCATTGCTGTACAATGTGTTGAAGACTTTTGTATTGTATTGTATATTTTATTTATATAGTGCCAGCCAGTGTACTTGACACTTTACAGTTTACATTTGATATAGAAGGGGTACAATAAGTGCAGTGATTACGTGCTTCTCTTGCACTCGATAAAAGCCCCATTTAAATTAATGGGAGTTTGAGATACTGTATTTTTTCCCCTGTGGTACAGTTGGTTTGGGGATGTAACTACAGGGGGTGGAGTTGTAACAGGGTCTAGCATCCAGGGAGAGCCATTGGCTCTAGGACCCACTTAGTTCTGGTTATATCTCTGGGAGAATATTTGTGTTTTTGGGGGCCCAAATTGTTTTACACCGGGGCCCCACATGGACTACCTACATCATTGCCCTGTTCACTCCGAAATTGCCTCTGTTTAGCTTAATAAATACGTGCCTTTGGGCTTAATGCACAAAACAAAAGAGAAGTAATTCTGGGGCAAACCATAGGGTAGAGGTAAACATTCCTGTTGGTTTAAATGTTTTTTTTAACCCCCTTGAATACTAGAAGCAACACATTGGGGACCCCCTCTAGTATTCTGGGAACTTTTTCTTCCAGAGTCCTGAAAGGAGACTCATTTGGTGCCAGTGGGAGGATATAAATGACGTGATTTATGTCACAAAGGGGTGGGGCTTATTCGCAGGTGGGGACGAGGCTTAATGGGCTGTGTAATAAAGTGGGTGGGAAGTGGGCAGAACAGGCTGGGAAGGAACAGAAGTGGGCAGAGTTTCATAAGAAACCCCCCACCACTGGAGAATCAGCCTCTCTCCTTGGAGACCCGGTAATTCACTGCAAAAACAGGAGTCTCTGGGGTAGACCCAGTTATGGGTGCAAAAGGGTTAAAAGACCAATTTAAATGAGTGGTTATTGGGAGCATTTTATTTCTTCCCTATCGTGCTGTTAGTTTACCCCAGAATTAATAATAATAAGAATTGCTCTTTTTCTCTTTTGTGCATAAGGCACCTAGCTGTCTAATTCATATTTATGAGATAACTAGTGTACATTTACTGTCTTCTGCTGACTATAAATTACCACTTGAGGAAATCCATTGTTATGAGCAGTGAACGTGAAGAGTACTTCCTCGTGCTGGAGAGAAGGAGTGTTTGTATAAATACATATTAATGAGCTATTATTCCCCAGCACCCAGAACACTAGAAATAATTGAATATCTTCCTAGGTATGAATATAAAGTAATATTTGTTGCTATTTAGCAGAGATCTATAGAAAAAAAAGTAACATAGATACATGATTTATTTTCATCACCACAAGAATACTGAGTTATTATGAAAATGATTAATCTATTTTGACTTTTAGTTGAGCTTTTGGATTATCAGGATAGAAAGGCAATCTGTTTCATCAGCTAGCATGGTTTCGGCTATGGAAAATATTAAAGGGGCATTGTTGGTAATATGAATGTATCTGTTTCCATGGTACACCTGGCACAAACTTACCACTGTGATTGCAGCCTCATTTTTTAACCCACTGAGTACCAGACAGGTGTCCAACGCATTGCTTCGTAATACGTTGTACACGTCTCTTGCACTTCAGGGTTAAATGAACACTAATAATAATATAATATATCCCCTACTTTCCATAATCTGGGAAGAAAATGTAACCCAGTGTGTTGCGTACCCCTCTGGCATTCAAAGGGTTAAGTGGCCACTAGGAATCAATTCTGCATGGATTTCTAGTACTGGATATCATGTCCACATGGACATGATTCTTTGTTGAAGGATTCCCAAAAGAGAAACTCCTCCTATTGATCTTCACTCCTTTACAGACTTTTGGCTCTTGGGGTTCTGCAGCAACACAGAAGGTCTACCTTCATGGATATATATCCAGTACTAATTAGATGAACCTTGAAGAACAATCTATGGAGACTTGATTCGTAGTGGCTAGTTTTTGCTCAAATTAAGGTACATGGGGGTTTATTATAAAGGGGGCTGCATCATTTAATATGGAAAAAAATTTATATTTCAGGTCTTATTGTGCTAATGGTAGTCCCACTGCTGAGTGATGCTTTATTTGAAAGGTTTTGCAGCTCCGACTCGCATTTTTGGTGCAGTACTTCCATGGCCTAAAATTTCACGATGGTTCTGTTCCTGCAGCAGTCTATAAACAGTAATTGTCGGTGAAAACAACCATCCATAGGCTGCTGTACCAACAGTAACACTGCAAAATGTCAGGCCGTGGAGGTACTGCATCCAAAATGAATTAATAATGAATTAATAATTAATAAGCTATCTCTGTGCAGTGTGAGTGCCCTTTTACTCAGCAGGATAAACCCTGCAATATGTTTATACTATCACTTTCAGAGGTGCAACAGTTCATTTAATTCTGGTTACTTATGACATACTAGTGTAAAATCCCACGTACACAGGCAAGAATTCTGTGTGTTCGGGCAGTCTCTACTGCGCATGACTGCATTGGCAGTCTCTACCGCGCATGACTGCAAAAGCCTGTGTACACAGACCCGGCATTCTGAGAGTTCGGACAGTCTCTACTGCTCATGATTGCATCGGACAAACATACATCTCCCCTTATATATTATAGGATAGGATGTATACTGCAGGGCTGCATAGGGACCATTGTATCCTGGAGCAGTTTTTTCAAGCTTTGCCTCTAGAACTGCTGTTCCATCACCCTCAGCCAGTAACATTTAGATTGCTAGCTTATTTGGACTACAGCTCCCATAATCACAGTTCCTATCATCCTTAGCTGGAGAGCAACATTTGACTCTCTAACAAATTCAGACAATAGTTCCCTTCATTCTCAGCTGGCTAACCATGAACTAAGAATAATGTAAGTTGCACTGTAATTACACAGGTATAGAATCAAAGGCTGCCCATCTGTGTTCTAAGGTTCATACTTCCTATGCAGACGTGAATAAACAAGATGGCTTCAGGCACTCAGCAGCATACACTCTTTGTATCTCATTCAGTCCAGGAGCAGTATACTTTTTATGAAAAAAATAAAATAAACAAATCATATACTGCACAGCCTTTCCTGCTGGGCAAAATAAGGGTTTATACCACTGATTCAAGATGCATCTTTATTACAGTTTAAGCTGTAGGTTTTT
Organism: Rhinophrynus dorsalis; assembly: GCA_037306005.1. NCBI lineage: Eukaryota > Metazoa > Chordata > Amphibia > Anura > Rhinophrynidae > Rhinophrynus > Rhinophrynus dorsalis. The sequence goes on from CM074723.1 coordinate 415,008,893, forward strand.
TTGTCTTAACAGTTCCCTCTAGTGGTCAAATTTCAATTAATTCTTGTGTTGCATTCTGTGGGAGAGGTGAGTCACTGACAATTCTCTGTATCATGTTATAATAACTTCTGAGTCACTTCTTGACAGTTTGAACTTCCATGAAGCAATGGCGCTTTTACTCACTTTCTGACAGTTTGAAGATTATAACTTATGAATAAAACAACTGACAGCCATGAGATTACTCAGCAGGAAAAGCCCTAAAACATATAAGTTTACATAAAAACTGTTTACTGCTCCTTTAATATTATGTAATTTGCGTGTGTTTGGGGAGGTGGTTGGGGGGGTCTAAGATCTGTGTCCCTTTTAAGTTGTTCAATACCTTCGTTGTGGAAAGCTGTCACTTGAAGCAGTTTTATGTACAGGAGATGAGCTACCTGCTCCTACCTGGAAATGTCAGCATGCCCTCAGCACTGGTAAATGCTGCAGATATTTGACAGCTGCAGTCAGAGCCATAATAAACCCTGGAACAGCAATTTCATCTCCTAGTCTTATTACTGTTATCAGGATTTCAAGCGCTGCAAAGTACATTTAAGTTCAGTTGAAATGGAACAGAAAAAAAGAAATAATAAAGCGAGATGTATATATATATATATATATATATATATATATATATATATATATATATATATTTTTTTTTTTAATATTTATTTATTGCTATATTTTTTGGCACCATCGGTGTACATAGTGCATCACAGAATAGAAAACACTATATTTAAAGCAGAGCTACCACCTGAAAAAAACTTTAGCTTAATAGAGATAGTCGCTAGAATTATTACCTTGTTAAATAGATGTATCCTTTCTTCCTGAGCTGACAGCAGCACAGAGCGCAGACATCTTGCCATAGTGATGTCTGCGCGCCTGCACTGTCAGTCCCAGCCGGCTCTAGGAGGAGTTTCTAGGAGCCGTTCAGCTCCGGAAGGGACTGACAGCGCAGGCGTGCAGACATCACTATGGCAAGATGTCTGCTCTCCGTCCTGCTGTCAGTCCGGGAAGAAAGGATACATCTATTGAATAAGGTAATAATTCTGGCGATTGGCGCTACTAAGCAGCTAGTCGCCAGATGGGGAGTTATTTAAGCTAATGTTTTTTTCAGGGGGTAGTTTTGCTTTAACACCTTGAATGCTAGAAAAGAGAAGAAATATGGTGGAGGCATCCCTAGAACCAAAGGATTAACCCTTTGTGACACAATGTGCTGGATACCTCTCTGAAACTCAAGGGATTAAAGCGCAACTTTCATCAAAAGTAAATTGCCCCCTCAAATCCCTATTAACATAGCAATATGCAAATACATACTTTTATTATGCTAAATAAATCTGGCATTAATGAGAAATATAACTTGTACGGCAGGCATGAACGGCAGGGATTTTGCTGTAGGCGCTCTGTGCGCCTGCACCGTCAGTCCCTTCCTGTACAAAGGAACTCCACTCACCAATCCTAGAGGAGACCCAGAGGACAGCGCATACTCACAGATGCCTTTTCTGCAGGATGTCTGTGCTGTTGCCTACTGATGCCTGCCGAACAAGTTGTATTTCTCAATAATGCCAGACTTATTCAGCATAATAGAAGTATTTATATGCATATAGCTATGTTAATAAGGATTTGGGGGAACTTTCATTTTGATGAAAGTTCCACTTTAAAGGGATAGTAATACTTAAAATGTAAAAAAATATATGTTGTAGGTTTAATCCCCCTGAGTAAAACAAGGGTACTCCCACTGCTGAGAAAGGGATAGTAATACTTAGTTTTATCTTTATTTTATTTTGTAGGCATTATAAAAAACATGATGAACGATGTAAGTCTTATCTCTCAAACCTTTATGGTTTGAGAGATATTCACAAGCAAAGTTTCCCCTCCCGCCCCTTTTACCTAGTGTAAGCCATCTCTTCTCAGATGTGAAATGCAGATAACAGCAGGGGGCAATCTTCTTCCTATGAGAACAATGAAATCCCTGCCCCCCTTGACAAATTTTTCAGTTTTTTCCCTTATCTTATTTGAAGATTGTCCCTCTCTGCAATCTACCTGGGCACCTCCCTTCTGCTCTGGATGAACAGTGTTACATCAGTAAAAGGGGAGGGAAGGGGATACTTTGTCATTGAATTACTCTTGAACTACAACTCTGACAGAATTGAAATAACACTCTCCAAAGTCAAAATACTATGACGATTAATTAGAGCTGCTTTTATTATGAAACATTATTATCCCTTTAAATGTGCAACAAAACTATGTAAATAACAAGAATATATAAGTGTAATATAGTCTTTAGACCAGAAAACAGCAGGGCTGATTGAAGCGATTGTGTTACAAACCAACCGCACTATAGCTGGCACATAAATGTTTCCATCGATTTAAAGGGATAGTAATACTTAATATATAGTACAATTTATATTGTAATGTTTACACTTCTGAGTACAATAAGAATACTCCCACTGAGAGGTGTTTTATTCAAAAGTTACAGCAGTTTAAACTTGATTTTTTTTTTGTGTGCAGTATCTCAATGGCCTGAAATTTTACAGTGGCACTGTTGCTACATCACCAGCATATAGTAGTATATGAGCCTGGGTGTGTTCTATTCAACCAATTTATTTAAAATAAAATGAATAAAACTAGCAATTGTCAGATACAACAATATGATATAATTAAAATTCTGATCTGAGCAAGATGATAATGTTCTACGCGTTTCATAACTATTGTGTTACTTCTTCAGAAGTGAAAAAAATAATTATTTTTATTTTCTCCTGAAGAAGTAACACAATAGTTATTAAATGCATAGAGTGTTATTATCTTGTTGAGATCAGAATTTTAAGTATATTATATTGTTGTATATGGCAATTGCTAGTTTTATTCATTTTTATTTTAAATAAATTGGTTGAATACTATACAAACGGGGTCATATACTACTGTATAGAGGAGTGGCGCCTGCCTTCAATTTACCTCATCTTTTGAGATCTTCTAGTCTATTAGTGGGCTAGACTGGGAGAGGTGACTAACCCCCAGCATAATCCCACATCTCTGAAATGTGAAATGGATCGATAAGAGAGGACCAGAGGTAGGCACACCAAGGAAGACCACCTAAAGAAAACCATCCTGGGGTTTATACCAGGGGAGCTGAGTTAACTGAGAGGAAGGTTCGTAAACCTTTCATACAAGTGAATAACATTTTATAGAGCACAAGGTGTCGGTGAAGATTTAACTAATCAAAAATATACTACACTTAGAAGGACTTCTGCACTGTTCTTTTTGTTTTCTCTGCTATAATGTGTGCATATGGAGTGCCTATGGAGTTAATGAGGATTATTCATTATACTTCTTTTATAACAAACTGTACCTTTCTAAGAGCAGAAAGCAAGCCTGGACGGATCGAGACGAGGGACAATCTTGTGTCAGCATAAGGAAAAACCTGCTCTCCTTTGTCAAGGGGGCAGGGTTTTCCTTATACTGATAGACACAAGATTATCCCTCATGATCTTTCGGATTTGAAGGAAGTCAGTATGATATAGGGAAAAAGGGTGGGAGGGGAACACTTTAAAATAAAACTAAACTAAGAACACAGCATTATGGACACTTAGAAATGTACAGTTTGTTATAAAAAAAACTATAATTAATAATCTACCATAAATTCACATGCAAACATTACTATTTCTTTAAAAGAACATTATCACCTTTTAAAAATTATCCTTTACTTACCGTTTACTGTGCAGAAAATCATAATGAGCACTATAAATTGATTCTGAGTGGATACCTTGCCCAAGGAAGTAGACATGATTCTTCATGTTGGACTTAGGGACCCCCAAACTCATACCAGTAAAGTATTCTTAGGAAGATGTCAAAGGGAGGACTATGTAGTAGTATAGTGTGCTAAAGAAGAGATAACCTTTCTAGTGAGATACGCTTTCCAGCTGCTATGTTAGTTCCAGGGAGCCTGTTTACTACCATGTCTCTAGCTCTGGAGATCTTAAAGGGACACTAATGAACCATATATTTTTTTTCTGGTTTTGTAGATATAAACCAAATTATGCAGCAGAGCCGAAATAGCGATATCGGAAAATGATTATTTCATTGGAATGGTCTACAAACTGTGCCTGGTTTGCAAGCACACTTTGTAGACCATTCCAATGAAGTAGTTCTTTTCCAGTATCGCTATTGAGGCTCTGCTGAAGAGCCGCCTCATATCAGTCAACAGGATCTCCTTCTATCAGGTTTACAGCCGACATCAGGAGAGGCAGAATTTTAATTCGAATTTGTGCTACATCATTTCTTTTTTAAAACTCTACAAAACAAGAAAAAAAATCTGGGACATTACTGTTCCTTTAATGAATAGGCTCCATGGAATAACCTGGCTAGAGAGTTTATCACACTGGAGTAATTATCTCCTCTTTATCAAACCTCATATTGTTTCATATTGGACATTAGAATTTTCTGCCTAGATTAAACCTTTGAGTGCCTGAGAGATATCCAATGCATTGCATTGGGGGGTTATTATTAGGAGGTTATTAGTTTTCTGTTAACCCATTGAGGACCAAAGGAGAAAGCAACATACTCTAAAGCAATGCACTTCACGCTCGTCAGTGGGTTAAACACCCTGTAAGATAGCAGTGGGGTGCTATCAGAGGCATACAGTCTAGTCTTGGATATGTCCCGTGCAGGGCTCCCTGATCCTATTATGATAAGCAATCTTAACAGGTGTCTCAGAAATGCTAATGCAGTAATATTTGTAAACTGTCACATATAAAATGGCAGCCTTTCTGAGTAGAAGACAGGTGAGTACTAACCTAAATAATTTAAGTGATTTAGAATGCGTCTCTCATTACAAACTGCACAAAAAAAAAAGTAACCAAATAATTGTCATATAAGAGAGTCTACACATGCACTATTAAACAAGTCTAGGATTAGAGTTTAAGAATAAATAAATATTTTTACTAATGGTAGCTTGGACTGCATGGTACTTAATAACCCAGGCACTAGTATTCCTTTAAACCTAAGAATTATATTCACCAATATTTTCCTGCCATTCATTAATAAATATGGAAAATTGAAAATGAAAAGATGTAATGGGATGAAGAGTGACAAATGGTTCTCTAAAGGACAATTATCATATATCACTAGCTCTGCTCATATGAGATCACACCCAGTAAAAAGCCCAGGGATGTGCAGGTCCAAAATGGCTCCTGCCAGCCAGCCATTCAGGAGGAGGGGTCAGATCGTAACACAGACGTATGTGGATCTTAGTCACAAACTTTGCATGTATACATGCAGCCTCCTTAAATCCTTTGTCAAGCTTCCAAGCCAAGTACAGTGGGTCCATGGGGACAGCACACACAGCCCAATGAGACTGAACTGTGAGACTGTAGTATTGCAGTTCACTATCCTCTTGTGGGTTCAGTGAGGGAGCCCAAGGCGGGTCTCTTTTAAGACCTCCATTCTGCTCTGCTATTGGCCCATCAAGGCATACAATGTTGTCCCAGCTTCCTTGGATTTGCTGTCCATTTGGTAATTAACTCCCTTGAGGACAAGAGGGCTCTGTAACACATTGCTAAACAATACATTCAGTATTTGATAAATCCCTCTCTGAATACAACTATCAGCCATTGTACTAATGTCAAACAATACCAACCAGAGTCGCGCTAGTATGTAAGGTCAGGACAAAAAATCGGTCCAGCAGCCTAAGATTAGAAGCCTGTGCTTAATGCTATCCTAATATGTATATAACCGAATAAATCGGCGCTTCAGACAGATATTGTGTGAATGTATGCTGGACTATATCAATATACTCACTAATCACAATATTGATCACAATACTCGATATATTTATTAAAAAATTCACAGAATTCTCAATATATCTTCCGAAAAAGATCAAATACACTAGACTTATAAACAATGGTGGGAATAATAGTTTGCAATCTTCCAGTCTACCACTCCAGACGGGAAGTAGCAAACTTCTCCCAATCAATATTCTATATATATATGTGAAAGAAATAAAGTCAACCCTAAATGCAACTGTACCTTATAAAAAACAAAAAAACGTATGCCCCCCCCCCTCCGGACGCCCATGGTAGGGGGGTATACTAATATCATGCTGTGGTATAGCATGCACTGAACCCGATTATTTTTTTTTTAGGGTCACTCCTGTCTAATGCCAGTATATTAAGCTATTTACATAGAGATTTCTCTCTTTAACGTGAAGTGAATTTGATAAATCTGCATTGCATACCACTCTGGCATTCAAAGGTTTAAGAACCAGAGGTATGAGCAACATATAGATCTGCAATGTGCTAAGCAGGCCTATGGTCCTATTGCATATTTGAAAACTTTGTTTAAAAACTGCCTACGTGTCAATTTAGACAAAAGACCATAAAATGTACATTTAGGGAGATATTCCTAGTTGACACAGTATGCTAATGTATGCTTATTGTGGTACCAGTAACATTTCATATGTTAATTATGCTTTTCAGTGGCATTTCCTATGCTAATTAAGGTTTTTCAGTGATGCATTATATGCTAATTAAACTATGTACTGCAACAGGAGACTCACTTTTCCTGGAAATAAAAGTGTAAATATTTCATAAACTATACAACTGCTGGAATTTTGGTTAATATGACACATAGACAGTTCTGAATTAAGTTTTCAAATAAAAAGCCTTTTCTGTATGTCTGTTGAATTCCGGCTTTTGTTTAACTAATTGCCGCCATTTTTATCATCTTTTTTATTTTTTACAATTTGTGTTATATTTGGTTTCATTAAATACAGTTTTTATACACACTCCGTACAACGTATATATATATCATCAAACTTTGCTTGGAGTATATGCTGTATTGGATCTGGTAACTTTGGACAAATTACAGCTGACCGACTGAGGGCGGTCCACAAATTCCCCACAAGCCTTCTAAGTCCTGGAAACCTCCAAACATTTCTCACGCCATTGTCTAAGTGTGAGTACCAGGATTTCTTCATTTATTGTGTCCATTTGATGAGCCTGTGATTCAGTATAGCTGAGTGAAGGCAGCTTATTAAATTACCCCACATGTGACCTTATCTTCACTTGACCATCCGATCAGTCAAGCAGAGATCCATTCAAGTGAGTTTGGTATTCATTGCTCGAGAACATTGTTCAAGATCATTCACTTTCAATTCAAAATATTTGATCATTTTCACCATCAAGAATTTCACTATATTTATTGGGATGTTTTCAAAAATAAGGGCCTTTTTTGAAAGTCATGTTTTTTTGAATTATTCGTGTAAACACAGATCTCACGTATGTATTGCATTTCTGTTTTTTTAATGTACTTACTTTATATCTACTTTGGGAATTAAAAAGATGAATGCTATCCAATCATCTGTATTTTCACAGACTTGTAACTGATTTTATTTACGGCTTCTATTTATAATTGCTTCAAAAAGGATTTTTTTGGTTAGGATTATTATATATATATACATTATTCTGTACATTTTTGAACACTGTATAGTTTCACTATTGGGTATTTTTTTAATTTTTAATTTCTATTTCCTTTAGCGCTCACCCATTATATATTCACACGGTTCATTCTCTTATTTTAAATCCATATAATACAGATAGGCACTGGAGAAAAAATAAAGTTACCATGAATCTACCCACGTGGTAGGGTGCACTCTAAAGCTAAACATGTAAACTCAAAAACGTTAGATAGAGGTTTAGAGCTTCTGACATTATTGTTATTTATACATTCAATTTATAAGACTTTCCACTTCAATTAGTGCTCACCTGTGTATACTTTCTTTATCAAACTATCATCTGTAAACATTATTTCTTCAGTATTGGAGACATCTCTAATGCATTTCTTTTATGGACTCTGTCTGCCTGTCACCTATGTACAAAGCATTTGTGTGACAAAATGGTAGATTTGGACTTGGCTCAGAGGAAGCCATCTTAAAATTTTTTGCTTATGCCTGCTATAGGGCTCGTGTTAACCGTTTGAGTGCCAGAGAGGTTTGGACACCCTTCCGGCACTCAAAGGCTTACGGGCTTGTTTACATTGAATTTGTATACTGTTGGAGTTGTATGACAGACTTTCTACATTCACCTCAGCGAGTCTCCAAACTTATATATACTACAGTGCTGGGTTAAAGGTAAAGTGACCACATTTCTATTTAAATCCAGGATGCTTATAAAAAACACACACTACAGGGTTCCATTGATTTCTATACAGTTGTACAGAATGACATTTTCATAATTTTCCTAGATTTAAAGTGATATGTGGCCGTCTTGGTTAAAGGGCAATTATCATGTTTCACTAAGTCTGATCTTAGTAAAAAAAAAAAAAAAAAGGCTAGGGCCCAAAACAAGTCCTATCAGAAGTTTGGGAGGGGAGAGTAGAAAACAGAGACACTCGTGTGGAATGCAACCTGGAAGCCTGTAGTTCTCAGCCAGAAACACCAGGTTTGCATGTGCATACGCCATAGACCCAATGTGTTAGGTTTTCTGGCCTGACACAGCCAGTCTATGGGGGATTGTACACTGCAGGACAGAAGACTCTCCTGAGTGATGCAGTACACCAGGGAAACAATGGGGACCTCCTTTCAGAACCCCAGTCTGCTTCCCTGTTGGTGTGCTGTGGCTCACAATGCAGCCCATAATTAACCATTTGAGTGTCAGAGCCGTCTCCAACGTTTTGCTTTGCAATGTGTTGGATATTCCTCTGGCATTCAATGTGATAAATGACAGGTCTCTAGGAGAGATCTCCCCTTAATCTAACAGCTCTGTTTAAGAATAAAGATATTACTATAAAATGATATAAATTTAACCTTCTGAACTCCAGAGGGTTGTTCAACACATGCAACAGACACCCCTCTGGAACTCAAAGGATTAACCCTTTGAGTGCCAGAGGGGTACACAACACATTGCTTTGCAATGCATTGAGTAACCCTCTGGCACTCAATGGGTTAACCTTGGAACTTTGCACACATTATTGTACATACCTTTGCTGGACTGTGACCTCTCCCTTCTGTACATGGGAGCAGAACAGCTTATAGTCTGACAGATTTTAAGTTCCACGCACCTTCTTTTGGGCATTGTTAATTCCTTAGGACTAACCTCCACAACAAGAGAAAGATCATCTAATAATGTCCACCAGCATACACTGTAGGATGCCGTTTTCATCAAGAACGGATCTATTGCATTTTAGAAAGTTTAGTTAGATGAATAATTTATACTGAAGGAGTTATGTGTCAGGTATTGTAATTCAAGACAATCCTCTTCTACAGAAACAAACAAAAAAGAGGTAATTCTGAGTCTGTTCCCTGTATACAGAATTACAGTTTGTTTACAAGAGAAAGGAATACAATTTTCTGAGTTTTTGAACAGAGGTATCTAGCTGAGGTCTGTGGAGCCCCAGGGTTCCCCCAAAGCGCTACAAGTAAATGTAAGAAACAGAGAACAGAGGAAGAGGACTGGAATGTCATCCAGTCAAGACCGGATTTACATTACAGGCGCCCCTAGGCAAGGCACTCAAGGAGCCCTTAGCTCCACCATGACCACACTCTCACTCCTCACATGCACCCCACTCCCAGTCCCATCCACTGTTTTCGGGCAAAGAAAATATCCTTGGCCTATAACAAACAAGAAGGAAAAACAGCTTTAACCACTTTTTGGCAAGAGAGATCTCCAACTGTAAAGCCTGTAAAGGGGTATAAAACTGGTACAGGGACATGAGCTTTCTCTAGCCACACCCACAATTCAGAAATTCAGAATGTGGGTGTGGCCAGCACAGTTGTGGTGCCTCTCAAAATGTGGACATTTAGGCAGCTACCTGCCATGCATATTGGGAAATCTGCCCTTGCATACTGTGAGGCAGATTGTAGTAAGAAGACCTGTAGCAATTTTGGGGCAAACCACTGCACCATAGTCCTGTTTTAAATAGGAATTTTAACTCCTTGGGGGTTATGCACTAAGGTGTGATAAAGAGGTGATATAATTTCTCCCTATGTTAACTCTTTGAGTACCAGGAAGGGGGTACCCAACTCATTGCATCGTAGTGTATTTGTGATTCTGGAAATACCAGTGGACTTGTGAGGGATTCGCTGAAACCGGTACACTTTTATTCCAATTACATTTCTCATGTAATAATCACCATAACCTAACTACTGTAATATAAACATATAAGCAATTACCTGGTAACTGTCACTTGATCCATTGATACTGATATTATGTTAACCCCTTGAATGCTAGAGAAGTATCAAACACATTGCTTCACACTGGAGAATTTATCTTCTCTTTACTGCGCAATACTCATACCATAGTGTAGGGCACTCAAACCTGTCTTCACCTCCCTCCCCTCACATGCACAGAGGTGAAGGAATCAGTGGCTTAGTCATTCCAAGTTAAATTCATGCACATGTGTAATTGAGGAGGAACTGAAAACATGAACTGTTGGGGAGATGAGGGCCTATGCCTTACAGTATAACCCCCTTTGGTAATTTTAGAATAAACCAAATGCACCATAGGGGACTAACAGACCATTCCATTGATTTAAGTAGGAATATTAACTCCGAGAATGCTAGGACCCCAAAAAATTGCATTGTAATGCACTGGAGACCATTTTAGCATTCAACAGGATAAAAGCCTCATTTAAATAAATGCAAAATGTTATCACCAATGTTGAAAATGGTTTGCTCCAGAATTACCCCAGATCTTATACAGTCTCAAGAGAATGTACTAGTATGATTCCTAGATAAATATAGCGTTTTTAATGCTATGTCTGCCAGCCTAACGTCAATGTACTAAGCTACTTATACTGAAAATGATCTTCTGTGTCCCGCTTCAGCCAAAAGTGGGCTAGTGTGGAAGAATATTTGTATTTTGGTGCATTGGTTGCCACTAAGTCTGCTTAATGCCATATACTAATAAGGCACAGAGGAAAGCAATGTAACTTTACTCAGTTTCCTGAGGCAGTCAGTCTCCGCTCACATTAAAGTTTTGATGTTAGAGGAGTATGTGCCAATATGTTCCAAAGAAATCATAAGGTCTAGTACATAACTGACTGCATGCTCTTGCATAGGAAACAGGAAAAGTGCTGTGCTGGCAGGTTCATACATTCCCCAGTGTGTTGTAGATATCTCTGAACATGCAAGGGGTTCAGTTTTATTCCTAAGCTTGTTTAACCCTGCACGTTCCACTGGTCCTTAAAGTGTTACTCGTGTTTCTAGTAAACTGTACCCTTCAGAAAAGAATTATGGCAGTGACACAGAACTTCTAGCAATCACACTTAAAGAATGACACCATTTGTTAGAAGGTGCTAAACACCCCTATACCATCTCCTCCAACCACTGTAACTTGGAATACCTCAGAATGGTTACGTGATTACTCCAAAGTCAGACCAGATCGGCTATATTATTTTTCCAATTTAATTTTACCTACAATTCGGATTCTCGAAACGGGAAGGCTAATGCACTCTCCCTTCAGTTACCTGTGGATCACCTGGTCTCTGAAGACACCATTTTAGCGCCTTGCCATTTTCTTCTCACATACATGAATATCTATGCTTGGATCAAATCCTGCCCTATAGCTAAGTTGAAATTGCCAAAGCAACCGCTGCATTCCAAGGATGTATTTTGCTGTTCCGTGATTGTGCGTTTGTTCCTGCTGCTATATAGATAGAGGTTCTGAAGCTCTTCTACAACACTTCCCTGTCATTTGTTAGACCAAAGATCTCCTATCTTGTCATTTTTGGTGGCCTTCCATGTTATCTTGTATAGATAATTATTACTAGTCCTGTACACTTTGTGCCATGTCCAAAAGTATACATACACTCACACACACACACACACTCACTCAACAGGTGGGTGAACTATACAACCATCCTAGTGGCTCATTTTGTTCCCTCCAAGAAGTTGCCAGCTGCTGAAGAGACTCTTTCCTTGTTTATTCGGGATGTGATCCATCTTCATGGTGATCCAGATGAAGTCATATCAGACAGGGGTTCACAATTCACCTTGATGTTCTGAAAGCCATTCTGTCCATCTCTGCATATTTAAGTTTCTCTGTCTTCGGCCCTTTCACCCTCAGTCTAGTTGCCAGATGAAGTGAGTCAACCAGTCTCTGGAACAATACTTGAATACTTGAGATGCTTTACATCATACCAACAGGATGGGTGGATTAAGTTCCTTCCCCTCACTGAATTATTTTATCACGTCCATGCTTATACACGTATGTCTCCATTTTATGCCAATGATGGCATGCATCCTGCTTCCTTTCCTGGATCTGTTCTCACAAGCCAGATCCCTGAGATGACTGCTAGGCTTTGTGCCCTCACTTCCATATTCCAGTCTTTGAAGACCAACCTTCTATTGGCAGAAATACAAGCCAATAGCTGACAAGAAGCGTCACTGCCTTTTTGTGTTGTTTCAGCGTGGGGAGAAAATGTGGCTCTCCACAAAGCTTCTGAACACATCTGTGACATAAAAAAAACTGGGTGCCAGTTTTATTGGCCCTTATGAAATCCTGCAATGTATCAATCCCGTGATGGTAAAACTGGAATGTCCTCCCCAGTTTCTTGTCTCCCCAGTTTTTCACTTCTCCCTGTTTAAACTGGATACTCTTAACCTCTCCATGGATTGTGTTTCTACTCCTTTTTCTCCTGAGTGAGTCAGTGGCCAAGAGAAAGATGAGGCTGAGGCCATCCTAGTGAGGATAAAACTATGACACAATAAACACATTATGTTCTTATGTATATACAAAGGAAGCAACAAGAGCAGGCTATAAATAAGAAGTGAGAATCACAGAATGGCTTACTGAAGACAAAGTTAAAAAGAAATCAGAAAAGGTTATTGTGAATAAAGCACATGGACCTGATTGCATACACCCAAGGGTACCTAAGGAACTTAGTCCAGTAACAGACCCTTATGTCACGGTTAGCAAGGAAAACCCAAGAGTCAGACAGTATAGTTAAAATTCACCTTTATTAGAATCATAAAATAAAAGAGCAATATATATATATATATATATATATATATATATATAATATATAGCAAGTAGAAGGAAGAAGCAGAAGATGACCAAAGAGGCAGAGACACTCTATCAGAAATAGGAGGCTGCCTCTAAGTTGCCAGACTGCAGAGACTATGCCGAAGCCATTGGTAGTCTCAAGTCTCCTGGGAAATACCGAATAGACCTTAAAGATCTCCCACAACGAAGGCAACAAGGGAGGTCACTGACTCACACCTGCAGCCTTTAAGAATAGGCCCATCTCCCATAAAGGATGGCAACAAGGAAGACACTGACTCACGCCTACAGTCAGTATGAATAGGCCCATCTCCCATAAAGGATGGCAACAAGGGAGACACTGACTCACGCCTACAGTCAGTAAGCTGGAGTCTGCCAGAGCCACAGGTCTGCACCAGATAGGATGTCCACGAGTCTAGAGGCAACACCGAGAGGATAGTAGGACAGAGACCCAGGTCAGCACCAGATTTGATAGTCAGACAAGCAAGGGTCATACACGGAGAGGGTAGTCAGCCAGAGCTACAGGTTTGCACCAGAGAGGATGTCTACGAGTCTATAGGCAACACAGAGAGGATAGTAGGACAGAGCCACAGGTCAGCACCAGATAGGATGATCAGACAAGCCAAGGTCATACACAGGAGATCAGGAGCTCAACTACTAGAACTGCACTGGACAACAATGTAAGGGTAACTGGATAAGGATCCAGTACCCTTATATACCAGCAAGGAAGTAGATAGGCAGAGACTAGCCAGACCAGCCTGTATAAGATTGAGGCCTGTGTTGATACGCAGCCTCGCGCCTGCAAATGACGCAATAAGGCGAGATGCATCAAACACCAGCATTACTCCTGCATCATTTCGAGCCACCAGCCTGCCTAGCCAGAGGACACAGGCAGCCTTTGAGGATGCCAGTTGCACCCAATACCAACCCGAGAAGTGACACATGGGATGACGCCGAAGCGTCATTTCAGGCCATCAATTCCCAGCATCGCCTGAAGCGGCAGTGCTGGGTATAAGGTACACTGTGACTCCTTATAATATTAATATTTATTGATTCACTATCATAGAGCCCTGTGATTGGAGAAAAGCAGATTTAGTACTATTATTCAAACACTGGCAAGATCTAAACCAGGAAATTATAGACCTGTGAGATTTTTTTTTTTTGTGCGTGTATTTCACCAGGTAGGATACATTGAGATTGTCGCTCATTTTCAGGTATATACTGGATACTCGTTTTATCTACCTAAAAAGGATGGTAGGCTGAGTTGACCTTGCTGTGACCCTGAGGTTTTTGAACAGATTCTATGTGTGGTGGATTAAACAAATGAGCAACCTCCCAACCAGTTATTGCATAAATTATATAAATTAAAAGGCTTTGATTTGGTGATTTCTGTGCATCAACAGAGATGAATGAATGAATGAATATGTTTATTTATTTAGCACCACAAGTATATGCAGCGCTTTACAATTTAAGGCTTTAGACAATACAGTGTTACAAGTGCTTTGTAGAGTGAAACATTGGGTGAGAGGTCCCTGCCCGAAAGCTTACAATCTAGAGGTCTGGTTAAATGATAGATGGCAGAGAGTTGTTGTAAATGTAATATTTTAAAATTGTTAGAAAGTTCTAAGTGGGGGTGCCATAGGTTCAGTCCTGGGCCCAATGCTTTTCAACTTGTTTACAAATGATCTAGAAGTAGATATTGAAAGTAGTGTCTCAATATTTACTGCTGTGTAAGTAAATACATACAGGGCAAGTTGTTTCTTTCCTACCAAAGATTTGATAAGCTGAGTGAATGGACAGAAAAGTGGCAGATGAGGTTTAATATAGATACATTTAAGGTTATGCATTTGGGCTGCAGAAACAAACATGGTACATATACACTAAATGGTAAGCTACTTGAGAAAACCTTGACAGAAAAAGTTTTAGGAGTACCGATAAACAATAGACTTCATAGCTGTGGCCAGTGTCACTCAATAAGGTACTATCCTATATAAAATGGGGAATTTTTTGGTATTTGTTCCCAATGGTGCAGTTCCAGAATTACTTCTCTTTTACTGTTGCCATATGGCTCTAAATCAAGCTTCAGTTCTCAGTATAAATTATACATCACTCTATGTGGCAGGACCGGACTTTGTTTTCATAAACCACAGACAAATATTATGGCATAAGATCTGCCAATACTTATTCTTCTCAAACAGACCCAGTTTTATTTCACTAACACAACTGGGGGGGAGATTCTTCTCCAGATTATCACTTCTCAAATTCCTATGTTATTCTATGGAGCATATTCACCAAGAGCTCCAAAATGAAAGGGATAGTAATCGTTTGTTTAAAGAAATCCTAATATTGTAGATATTAACACCTTAAGAACCATTGCTGTGCCAGGATCGTCACGGTGGTCCGGCACTTAAGGACCAGTGAAGGTCCTGGTATGTCAAGGAGTTCAGGGCTCCCGGCGCGGCTGCACGCCTCTCCAGAAGCCCTGAACCGGAAGCGAAGAAAAAAAAAAAGCCCCGTGGTCCTCAAGTGCCGGCCGCACGTGCCGGTCCTTAAGGGGTTAAAAATAGAACTACAATAACATACATGCAGTCTCTCAAACCTTTATAGTTTGAGAGATCAAAGCATCTAAAGTTCCCGCCTCCCGCCCCTTTCAGAGACGTCAGGGTGGCAACCCTATCTGTCCCATAGAACGCTGACGTCTCTGAAAGGGGCAGGAGGGGGGGAACTTTAATGCTTCGATCTCTCAAACTATAAAGGTTTGAGAGACTGGATGTAGGTTATTGTAGTTCATTTTTAATATTTACAATATTAGTATTTCTTTAAACAAACTATAACTATCCCTTTATAGAAATCTTAGTGCGTAGGCTCCATAGAATATCATAGGAATTGGAGAAGTGATAAACTGGAGAAGTCATCTCCACTTTATCACCTCTTTATCACTGCTTAGTGAATCTCCCCCGGTGTCAGGCATTGTGAAAAGAATCCACTGATCCTTTTTTCTGGTGAATATAATAGTAAAGAGGTGCAGGCATAACACAAATGTTATTTGGTGAAACACTGCCATCTACTGATCAGTTATTAATTAGCAAGGTGTAAAGAAATACATACAGAGGTTCCCTTGTTCCATACAGGAAGAGAATTTATGTTCAGTATGTCAGTTTTAACTGTAGATTTAGTTTCTGTAATGTTTCATCTCTGGACATTGGTCAGCTGACATATTTGATATCATATGTGTTGCGATACCTACACATTTTAATATGTGAAGAAAGTATATGGATATATTGGGTTCCTTCCTCTTTCTAGAGCTCCCCATTTTGCAAGTGGTAAAAAATATTTTGGCCTGTGTTCCTGGAGGTGTGTGAAGACAAAGGTCTACCCAGTGGTTGTCAAATTGTGGGCCTCATTCACCAGATATACGTTTTCGCCTTTTTGGGACTTGTGATGAGATGTAGCTGGTCTCTCTACGCACTAATGGCAAGGTACCCATGTCTGGTAGGGATATTAATCTTAGGGTGACTCCCTAGGGGGTTTCAAAAAGGAGAAGCATGGAAGTGAATATTCACACAACATTTTCTTGTTCGTCATCTAATCACAACTCAGGAATATCACTGTCACTACTTCTTCTATACATAAAGGTCCATATTTATAAGAGCAAACTGGAGTTATTCTGGAGTAAACCAACTGCACCATAGGGGGAAAAATAAAGTTAAAAAAAAAAAAAGAGAGAAGACATTGTACTTGGCATTGTACTAATGGCGGGATGCAGGAACCAGTGCATTCCTTATTTCCAGTGTGAAAACCACTAGCAAATAAGTTTGAGCATGATTTTGTTGAATTGCTCAATAAAAATCAAGATTAGCGAACAGCTGAGCATATTTTTTGTGGGCGTGGTCAGGATTAACGAATCTGAGTGCAATAGTGAATGCGCCTAATGCAGGAAGTTCCATTGCAAAAATTGTATGTGTCTGTTTAGTTTTGTCGTAAAAGATCATTATTTATGCTCCATTCAAGAAGCGTTTGGTATACGGCTTCCTGGGGTAGAGCATGTACAATGTTTATCTGCGCAGGAAAAATGCCTTTAGCGCATGTGCACATTTCTTGCACCCCACCATAAATTACTAATGGAAGTTGCACAGAAGAACTGTAACACTGGATTATAATATGCTGTGATTGAGTAAACCTGTTTTATTGTTAAGTGTGTGCCCTGCCTACTACATGGAGCTTTCTGGAGGGTACTGATTGATGTAATATACTAATGGGAGAACCACAGCAAATATCTCTCTTTGTCCATTTGAAATGCTGGCGTTATGTACTGTGCAGGCAATTGTCATAAAGTGCCACACTATAGATTCATTTCTCAAGAATGTTTTTACAGAAAAATGGCTGGTATGAGATATGTAGTAAGACAAAAGGGAGAAAAAAACACAAGAGCCCCTGTGCAGATCAATAGGACTTCAATGGCCACCACCAACACCCCAAGGTGCGTACTCACAAATATATTGGCTGGATAGTAGTTTATACCAATTCCAGCAAACAGGAAACTAAGGATTAATAACTGCCCTCAGTGTATGTAGTTGACTTCAATTTAGTGACAGGCTGCTCTTTTATTACTTGCTCTTCCTGAGCAGTATAGAAACTCCAAGGATCATGAAAAACAAAAATGAGAAAAAAGCGCCCAATAGTGTAATACAGTAGTGCAAAATTATTACTATACTTAAAATATATTGCAGTCACATTTCGGTGTGGTCAGACAACTGATACCAGACATTAGAGTATATGGAGAGAATAAACCCGTCTCCACTCGGGTGAAGGAAGATCCAAAATTCCAAATGACAACATGGCGGCTGCTTCCACAGAGTATAAAATTACTTTAATCTAGTATTAAAATCTTGTAAAAACAATGTATATGAAGGCTTACATGAGCATATTTTTATACTCTCTGGAAGCAGCCCCCAAAAGATGGGTTCATTCTCTCCATAGACTCTAACGTTAGACCTTCTGGTATCAGTTGTCTGACCACACTGAAATCTGAGTGCGATATATTTTAAGTATACTAATAATTTTGCACTACCGTATTACACTATTGGGTGCTTATTTTAGTTTTTGTTTTTTATGATCCATGGAGATTTAACTAGTCTTAGGGTGACAGGTCCACTTGAATCACAGGTAGATTACGGAAGTTAAAGTGATCGAGCCACTTACTAACCTCTCTAGGCTCATCAATAAAACTCACTTCGCAATGCGTTGCATATCCCTCTGGCACTCAAAGGATTAAACTTCAGTATATGTGTTTATAAATTAGTCTGTGTAAATAAATTACTCTAAATCATTTATTCAGTTACACAGAGATGTCAGTATGTCATGAAATAACCTAAAATAATACATAAACAGATGCAAGTGTTGGGCCTTGGTGTCCATTTTCTTGTAGATCAAGAAACACATGATGACCATGTATATGTACAGTGACACGTACAACTGTCTGTACAAATAAAATGTAGTAGGGTATGGACAGGTTAACAGTTTTAATTATAAAATTAGGTTAATTAACCCTTCGGGTGTCAGAGGAATGTGAAGTACATTGACCTGCAACATCACCCCTTGCACACACACAACCCTAACACTGAAAGGGTTAATGACTACCTTTTTATTGAATTGGGACACTAGCAAATAATCATATTCAAACATTCAATAATACAGGTGTTGTGTCCAAGCTGGTGTCCGTTCAGATTTGGTAACCTGATTGCCTACAAGGCTGTCCAGCCATCATACCTCTGCCCTGCTAGGTGTGTCTTGCTGTCTGCTGCTTCAGTGCACGAGTTTGCACACCTTCTGGGTCTTGATAAATGCGTTCACGTTGATACTGATTTTGACAGTGATTTGTGACAAGATTATGTGATGATGATGACAGGTTATGTGATAAAACTATTATATCATTCACTGTACAGTCAACTTCTTTATTCCTCACATTGCTAGAGAGGCATCACTCATCATCTAACCCACTGTATGCAAACCAATATATGGATTATCCCGTTGTATGCCACAGAACTGTATGTAACCTAATGAATGGATTAACCCATTGTATACAAACAGAGCTTTTATAACCAACTGTATGGATTAACCCCTTGTATGCCAGAGATGTGTATGTAACCCAATATATGGATTATATATGCCACAGAGCTGAATATAAACCAGTGTTTGGATTAACTCCTTGTATGCCACAGAAATGTATGTAACCCAGTGTATGGATTAACCCATTGTATGCCACTGAGCTTTATGTAACACGATGTATGGATTAACCACTTGTATGACAGAGCTGTATGTAACACAATGTATTGATTAACTCCTTGTTTGCCAGAGAGCTGTATGCAACCCAATATAAGAATTAACCCCTTTTTCGCCAGACAGGTGTATGTAACCCAATTTATGAACTGGTGAAGAGGCAATAATTGAATAAAGTATCACTAATTAATCCCTTATACGCCAGAGAGGTGTTTGCAATCCACTGTATGCACTGCTGGAGAGGCAAGAGCTGCATAAAGTATCAATTATTAACCCCTTGTATTGTATGCCAGAGAGGTGTAAAGCAATAGGTTATTCTGTGATAAAGTATCAGTTATTTAACCCTTTTATGTCAGGAAGGTGTAAAGCAAGATGACTATCTGTGATTAACCTATCGTATACCAGAGAGGTATACTGCAAAATGTTATTCTGTGATAAACCTCTTGAATGCCTCATAGGTGAACACCACATTAAACATTAACATATACCTCACTGATTAACTCCTTGTATATAAGAGATGCATAATTAATTAGTAAATAACCCCTTTGTATGCCAGACACGTGCACACAGAAATGTGCACATTTCTGGCATACAAAGTGTTAATTACTTATGAATTGAGCTAGAGGCATAATTCCTCAGCGTTTATACATTTGTATGTCAGAAAGGTGCGCAACAATCCATTAGCTATTGAATAACCCATACAAAGCCTCACAGGTGAACAACAAATTTCTCAGCAATGTGTAATTCACAGATGAACCGCTTGTATGATAGAGGGGCTTATATACACACATGTATCCATATAAAACTAATGTTATAACCATGACAGTTGAATTCACTTAATGTTGGAAATCGCTGGAAAAGTATTTAGCACTAAAGGGGTTAAAAGAAAAAAAATATTATATATAGATATCCCTTTGCGTGCCAGAGAACGCAAGGGGTTAACTCTTTAACCGGGTCAAAACAAAACAAAACTGTCGATGACAAAAGCATGACAAACAAAATCCAATCAATAAGCAGGATATAACTCCCAGTCACAGGCTGCTTATTTTGACCAATTGGAGATCTTGTTGCAATAGAGCACCAGGAAGTTCCCTGCATGTGATGAATTGGAAGGCTTCTGAGACTCTCAGTGTCATGTAATTATTCGCTAAATTATGAGTGTGTTTTGGCACCAGCATGGTTATTTAGTTCTGAGTACTTAATGTATTGGTTTGTTTGACTTTTAACATTAGTTAATCCTTCTTGACGTAATTTGAAGGTCATACTAAACTGCTTGTTTATGATTCGTGATTGGAATTGTAGACTGTGGATTTACATCTCATTGGTACAGTGTCTTTCTGAAAGACACTATGCGCTCATATTCAAACCCGGGAACTCTCAGGTTTTGACCCAAATCTCAGGGGCAGAGAGGCTGTATTACCTACTATATGATTTGCCCCAATTAAATATTCCTTTAGTGTCAAAATTGGTGCAATTTTTACCAGAAGGACAGGGGGAGATGTCCTGCTTGCCTTGTTTGTGTTTAGGCAGTGAGATCTCCAAGTTGTAGCATGATAAAGGTTACATGTGGATCAACTGGAGCACATCTGGGTTAGAGCAGAGAAGTACATATTGTAAAAAATCTACATTATGGGAAGCTTTAAGGGCTAATGTTTCAAATATCTCAGGGTCAGCTCATCATGAAAGTTCCCAGGTATGCTCATATTTTATGTAGCTAATTTTACTGACTGTAAAAGTGAGTAATGTATTAGTTGCATTCATTGCTTAATGTGCATCAATGCTATCCCAATCCATTCTAAAAACACCTTGTTAAAAAATACTACTTTGGGTTAAACAACGACAATGCTATTTTCCTTTTGGAAAGCAGCTCAGGCCTCTGCCGGGGTACTGCAGGTCTACAAAACATAATATTTAACCCTTTGAGTACCTAAGGTGTATGCAACATGTTGTGCCCCCCCCCCGCACTCAAAGAGTTAATGTTAATATAAGTGCAGCAGCTGCTGATGTCCAATATTACACATTTTCCACTCGAATGGTTATCGTTCCATCGATTAAATACTGTAATGACCGGAAATTAAAGGTTCTTTTTATTTTACAGTTCTATAGTTAGCATTTTAATACAGCATTTGCCTCAGTGACGCCTTACGTACCAATGGGTAGTGGAGCACATTGTTGCTGATAATATAACTGTTAGAAAAAGGTAAGACGACTTGATGGAAAGGAAATGATATCCTAGGGGATATTGATGCATTGCACACCCCTCTGGTCTTAAAGGGTTAATTTAACACATGTCCCTAACTAGCCATGACCTTGGCCTGTGTACACAGGCTTTTACACTAGTGTGTGTGTGTGTGTGTGTGTGTGTGTATAATAATATATATAATCATACATGGGACTTTTTACCCGGAGGACAGCCCTCTCGTGCCGAGATGAGGGTAGAGAAATGACTTGATTTGCATAATAATAAAGGGGCGGGGCCTAACCGTGAGGAGGGTCGGGACTGCTAAACATAAAAAAACATATAGAATGCACTAGAGAAAGGGTAGAAGAGGGCGCGGAGTGGGAGGAACAGGGTGGGATTGAGCACAAGTGGGCAGGGTTTCCCCACATCTGGAAAATCTGACTCTGCCCCTGAGACCCGGTAATTCATTGTCAAACCCGGAGTCTCTGGGGCAAAACCGAAGAGTTCCCAGGTATGTGAATAATGTGTGTGTTGGAAAATAACTAGCCTGTTGTATGAAGAACTCCTGCCTAGGAAAATTAATATGTTAAACAAATCTAGCTCTACTTGTTCTTTGGGCATAGTTTGCATTTAACCCTTTGTATCAGAGTGGTGTGCAAGACATTAGAAATGCATCACATACTCCTGGTAGGCAAAAGATTATTATTCTTTCCTTTTACTGATTACAACTGGGAAAAGGTTAAACGTAATGGGAGCCTAGTAGACCCTTCAGTGTCATGTTTATGAATAAAGAATGTGGTGATGAATGTATGCTCTGCAATGCATTGCGTACCTTTCTGGCACCCAAAGGGTTAAAGCCCCATTTAAGGTGGAACTATCACCCTAAAACAAGACAAGCTTGTTTTACCTATAAGAAAATCAGCCTCTTTGTTATACTAGCTGTTTTTCTGAAAATAAATTGTTTTTGAGAAATTAAAGGGATAGTAAAACAAGGATACTCCCGCTCCTGAAAGGTGCTTTATTCAAAAGTTATTAAAGGGGATCTATCACCCCTATACAAGTTAGTCTTATTAGTTAGATTATTTAGCGAATATGTTTAAAACTGTATTCATTTGTTTTTTAAACCTCTGATTGGGTGAAAATGAATGTTTAAAGAGTGCCCTGCACCCTACTTCCTGCTAGACTGAGGTTACCTGCTCTATACCGCACTCTGTCACTCTGCCTCTGCTCCCCTCCCTCTATCCAGCCTCCTCCAATGACTGAAACTTTCTGTCTGTAAGGTGGAGCTATCTCATTGGCAGAGATCGATATCTAGCCAATGTTTAGCAAAATAATGCTTTGGAGAACTCTCTAGTATTCAAGTGGTTAAAACGTAATTGCTTTAAATCAGCGGAAATGAGTATGATACAGTTAGTACTGTATTTAAAGGAAGCAGGTTTTTATTTGTGTGTAGGCCATGCATTAATTAAAATAGTGTGGCTTGTTAAACCTTCATTTTTTCATTGCTTTGTGGAACTTGTTTTTGGTAATAATAAGGCAGGAGCAGACAAAAATCTAAAAAATTATGGATCCATGTAGAAATTATAGAAGCCAACTAAGGTTTTAAAAGCCAGAGAAGAGGTGCATGTATACAAATATATACAAAATATGCTAAAAAAAAATTAGGAGCCAGAAGTAATATTTTAGTAGCCTGGGTTCCCACGGTCCTGGGATGTTTTGTATCTGTTTTCTCCTGGGAGTATAAAAAAACAACAGCCTGTTTATGCCTTATTGCAAAGCTTTCATCGTACATCACCATTGCCCTTTATAGTCAGTTGATCATCTTGAAAGAGGTATCCTTTCGTCACGGTTAAAACATTGTGTGGCATTAAGCATGCCGTCGTGTTCAAAAGGGCGACATGATAATCTCGTCCTGCATAAAAGAGCAAAATTCTCATGTCGCGTCTTTAAAGTGGAAGTGTCACCTACGGACAACATCCCCATAATAGTTAGATTATATATCACAAACAATGAAAAGGTATTTGTTTTTTTATTTCAAGCTTGCTGTTGTATAAACTTAACTTATAAAGTCTGGGCTTCAGCTACTTCCGTGTAGCCTGCGGTTCACTGCGGTTAAACCACAGCCCGACGCTCTGCCTCTTCTCTCCTCCCTCCTCCGATGACGGCAGCTTCTTTCTGTAAGCTGGAGCGATCTCATTGGCAGAGATCGATATCTAGCCAATGAGAGCACTCCTGCTTACAGACAGAAGCCGCCGTCATCGGAGCAGGGAGGAGAGTAGAGGAAGAGCGTCGGGCTGCAGTATATGCAGAAGAAGCTGCAGCCCAGACTTTATAAGTTAAGTTTGTACAACATCAAAGCTTGAAATAAAAAAATAAATACCTTTTCATTGTTTGTGATATATAATCTATTATGGGGATGTTGTCCGTAGGTGACACTTCCACTTTAGTGCTGCTTCAGCCCAAACCGCCCCATCAAATTTATTGCCAGCATACAGTGATTGGGGACCTCTCCGGCACTGAAAGGGTTAACTGTACTACAATTGTAACATCCAATGTTGCTTGTATCACCAGTCGTTCCTTAGGTGACACCTTGTTGACAGAAACCACAGAAAGAGGGAGATAGAAAAATAAGAGAAATCAGAATAGAATAGTGGGGTGTCACATTTGTGAGATGATAGGGAAAAGATAATAGGGAGAGGAAGGGGTTGATTGAAACATCAGAATATAATGGGGAGGGGATACGTGGGAGGTGATGGGGAAGTGGTAGTAATGAGAAGATGGGGAGATTGAAACATCAACCTCTAGGTGCTTGGGGTTTGGCTGTAGCAAGCGTTACTGGGTTGGTGAGAAATCATTGACATGGCAAAAATACTAATTAAGTATGCAGGTTGGGTTGAAGCAGCACCTTTTACAAAGGCGACATGAGAATCTCGAGCTTTTATGAAGGGTGAGATTCTTATGTCGCTCTTTTGATCATTGCGACATGCTTAATTTGGCGTGTAGCTGTGCAATGTTTTAACCGCAACATTTTAAAAGTGAACCCCTGAAATAGACCCTGATATTTTGTTGCTTCCATATGTTTTGTAAGGTACAGAAATTAAGGTACAAACAAAACAACCTTTCTGGTCACAAGCAACCAGTATGGTAATTTGTTTGCTTAGTGATCAGATTGTGTTTGTGAACTTCACTAATTAAATGGGCTGTTTGTTCCACCGGGCATTTAGGCATGCCCCAGTGGACCGCATATGGGCTGGACAAATCCTGAGTGCCAGGTTGCCTAGGAATTCCGACCTGGCACAAGAATAAACTAACTGGCAGCTCTGTCTCCTCTTAAACACACGGATTTACTTTATTGTCCTGGCTATCAGCATCTCTTGCTGGAAGTGGTTCCTGACTGCTTAATACGACTTGGGCACTCAGTAGAAACAGGGCAGGATATGATTGACAGTATGTCCTGCAAATCATGACTCTGATCTTATTTATGTGCCTCTGCATTTTGACAGTGAATTATCAGTACATATCCTGCAATGTATGATCAGATGCGAGAAGTAAGGCAGGAATTAACTCAAGCGGATTAGTACCAAGTATGTTGCAGTTCATTTGTGTTCATTATAGCAACCTTAGACGCAACCTGTTTGAGCTAACCCCTTGAATGCAAGAGCTCTCCAGTGAATTGCAATGCCTTCAAAACTATCTAGCACTGAAGGGATTAAAGCCTATGTTACTCCCCTCTGATTACAAATCATGCGATATGCACTGATAATTTAAGGTGTCATCATACTGAGGTACACAGGTTAGCTGTATTTGCAGCATACATTTTCTGTCTTATTCTACCTTGCTGCATGTATCCATACCGCACCCAAGCTGTGTCAGAGGGTTGCTCCATTATGTTCATCCCCAAGGTAGGAGAAATCCCAGGTGCCAGGTCACAATAGTGCCTGGGATTTGCTTCTTGGTGACCAGGGGAACTGCCTTCTGTCCACCTGTTACTTCCCTTCCTTGTCTGCCTATAGGATAGAGGTGAAAGTTTAACTTCTCTCTTTCTCCGTTTGCAGGCACAGGGTTGAGCAGGGTTAATTACTGCCATTCAGTGTAACAGATGTAGGGAACATAGAAGGTGTGTTGTTACCTGGTCTGGATTTTCTTGGAGCTCCTAATGGTACATTGAAGTGCCTTTTCTTCAAGTCTTAGTCGGGCCATCTACAGAAGATCTTCCTCCTCCCTGGTAAGACTAGCCATGACCTGAGCCCCACAGACATTCTTTTCTAGCTCTTTTCAGAGAGAGGGGAGGTGTGTACAACAACAATGTTAAGCCACTTAAACACTGTGAATGACGGAGAATAGTGTCATCTTTGGCATTCGAATAGTTACTACTCTGCATAAAGGGTTGTTCATTTTGTGACTATCTAGCAGCTGTTGGAGTAGCTGTAGGCCATCAGCTGCTAGAGAGAAGCAGGTTGAACACCCCTTATTTTCAAAGTAACTCTTTGAGTGCCAATTAGGACATTGGCCCTCTGGCATACACAGGTTCACAGTGGATTAACCCTTTGAGTGTCAGAAGGGTTTGTGTGGGATAGGTTAAAAGGTTACAGCTATAGACTACAGTAAGTCTTTAAATGCAAAAAAAAAAAAAAAAAGTACTACTATGATACATAGTTATTATAGAGAAACCCCTGACTGCTGTATGATGTACGCCTAGCTAGTTAAAGGGATAGTAATGTCCCATAAAAACTTGTTAGATTTTTGTGGAGGACTAAAAAATAAGCTTAGTGTCGCAAACCCTATCTCTCAAACCACTACAGTTTGAGAGATATAAGCATTGGAAGTTCACCCCTCCCTCCCCTTCTCCTGATGTCAGTGTCTAGCTGACAGCAGGAGATACCGGTCTGGGGACCAGCCTGCGGCTCTGCAGCAGAGCCGAAATCGTGTTATTGTAAAATAATTACTTTGTTGGAAAAGTCTACAAAATGTGCCTGGTTTCAAGCACACTTTGTAGACCTTAACAACGAAGTAATTCTTTTGCAGTAACGCGATTTTGACTCTGCTGAAGAGTCTTCTCGTGTCGGCCGACACGGCTCTCCTGCTGTCAGCTTTACAGCTGACATCAGGAGAAGGGGAGGGAGGGGGAACTTTCAATGCTTATATCTCTCAAACTGTAGTGGTTTGAGAGATAGGGTTTGTGCCATTAAGCTTATTTTTTTCGTCCTCTACAAAACTATAACAAGTTTTTATGGAACATTACTGTCCCTTTAAGTCCTTCTGTTACACACAGTAATTATATATACCTGACTATTGTATGATGAGAAAGAAGGATATCAATTCTGCAAACCTGGGTTTTTGGGCATATTTTATATACATTTGTATAAACTGACCCCTTCTCTGGCTTCTAAAATTTCTCTGTGGATCAGAAGTTTTCAGTACTTTGTTAGTATTTGATATCGTGACCATGGAGATTGTTATGATTCTCTATTTTTGTTCCACAGGGAACCCAACGCCTCCTACTGGTCTGTTTGGGAACAAATATTTCAGTTCTGGAGTCCTGCAACAAAACAATCATGTCTGCCTTTGTGGACTGTATATCCTATATTATAATTTGCTAAAATGGTTGTAACAATGCAGTCATGCACAGTAGAGACTTCCCGTGACGCGGCTGATATGGAGTGGGGTGCTCCAAAGTCAGACTGGTGTCCGTAGAAAGGACCCCGATCTGAATTCAGAGCACCCCGCTCCATATCAGCCACGGCGTGGGCAGTCTCTACTGCACATGACTGCACCGTGACCTGCTGGCACTGTGGCCTGTGTACATGGGCTCTTAAAGGGATAGTAATACCTAAAATGTAAAAAAAATATGTTGTAGGGTTTATCCCCCTGAGTAAAACAAGAGTACTCCCACTGCTGAAAGATGTTTCATTCAAAAGT
The DNA here is from genome assembly GCA_037306005.1 of Rhinophrynus dorsalis. NCBI lineage: Eukaryota > Metazoa > Chordata > Amphibia > Anura > Rhinophrynidae > Rhinophrynus > Rhinophrynus dorsalis. The sequence goes on from CM074723.1 coordinate 415,036,283, forward strand.
TATTAATTTTCAAAGTTGAATTTTTTAGGTGCAATATCACAGTGGCCTGAAATTGTAGAGTGGCGCTGTTGCTACACGATCCTATGGACAGCTCTGGTCTCAGGACCATAAATCTCCATAGGATGGTGTAGCAACAGCACCACTGTAAAATTTCAGGCCACTGTGATATTGCACCTAAAAAATTCAACTTTGAAAATTAATAACTTTTGAATGAAACATCTTTCAGCAGTGGGAGTACTCTTGTTTTACTCAGGGGGATAAACCCTACAACATATTTTTTTTTTACATTTTAGGTATTACTATCCCTTTAAACTAGTTTCATTAATAATTTAAATGTTAAATTTGGGAACAGTCTTCATAGAATTTATTCATAGTCTCAATTGGGATTTTCTGGTAAGTGGGAGTTTATTAGAAGTTTTGTTGTGTTATATTAACCATTTTAATGCCAGAGTTCGCAATGTGTTGCATACCCCATTGACACTCAGTGTTAAGCTCCTGCACGCAAGGCTATGTATGCAAACTGTGTGTTAACCCTTTAATGATCATAGAGGTGTGCAGCACATTGCTTAACAATGTGTTGCACACCTTTGATTCTTAAATGGTTAAGATGGCATTCCATCTGTGTAATCTGAATGATGAGGACTAATAACAGGGAAAAAAAGCTACTTGAATAAAAACATATTTTATTGAAACTGGCAATTATGGAACAAAACTATGTTATTAAATGCTATAATCACAATCAAATGTATTTGTAGAAAATAAAGCTATAATATCTGTTATAGCCCTTTTATACTAGAGACCACTGTAGCATGCAATTATAACCTGTTCTCATCCTGACTTTTTTTATTCCAGTTAGCAGACGACATCACCATGGCATTGAAGGAACTGATTTACACAACAGGAGTTTGTTTGCACCATGTTAGAGCTATGTGCATGATGAGGAATTCTCAACTTCTACCAATCAAAATAGCATGGTGCAGATTTTACAGTCTAGATCTCTCAGACACCACAAAAAATACACTAACTGAAAACCAGAGCTTAGTGAGCAACCTGGAAATCATGGGTGTAGATATAAAAATGGCAAGAAAACGTCAACCAGGAATACTGAAAAAGATGATCACACATGAGGATAGCCTTAAAAGGTTTCTACAGTCTAAGGGGGCTAGCAAAGAAACCATAGCTAGTATTATTTCCAGATATCCAAGGGCGATCACACGCACATACGAACATCTGCAGAAGAAATGGGAGATTTGGCAAAGTCTTTTGAAGTCAGATTTACATATTTTAAAGATTGTGGAACGTTCCCCGGAATCCTTCTTCCGATCCAGTGACATTGACAACTTGGAGGAAAATATTAAGTTTCTCAGTTCACTTGGCCTGACTCCTAAAGATCTAAGCCAGTTGTTAGGTAAGGCCCCTAGGACTTTCTCAAACAGTGCTGAGCTGAACAAGCAGATGGTCGACTTTTTAGAAGACCTCTGTGTTAGTTTGGGCGGGGAAAACCCTCAGGAGTTTGTTAAACAGATTATTACCAAAAATGTTTTTATTTTAATAAGAAGCACAAAACGTCTCAAAGCCAATGTGGAGTTCCTTCAGTCAACTTTAAAGATGAAGGATAAGGAACTGCTTCTCTGGATCCAAGGCAACGGAGTGGATGTTCTGGACCTTTGCAACACATACATTAAAAGGAACTTTAAAAATGTACAAAAAAAATTGCTCTCCCTGGCTTGTTCAGATATAGAGATTAACCGCTTTGTCACTAGTTATCCTAGTGTACTTTACCTGTCTCCAGTGAACTTTGTCAACAAAATTGATCTTCTTCTTGAACGGGACATTGGCATTAGTCAAATAATTGAAACCCCCAGAGTCCTAGAAGTCAGTGTCGACAATCTGAGAAGCAGGTTTAAAGACCTCAAAGAACTTGGCTATGATTATCGGGTCTCTGGGCTTGGTGTCTTGGTTCTAAGCCAGACAAGATATAGTGCTAAATTAGAAAAACTATGGGAGTCCAAGCAAACACATTAGACCTATAAAAATGATTCACTATGACTTAGTTTTCTAAGCTTCATAATCAGCTGGGGAGGTCATTTTACACCTCTATGAACTAAAATGCAATGTAACATTCTTTTGTTTACATGAATGAGAAAATGTAATGTGCTTAGATGCCAGTGAATGTGTTACAGCTCCAAGGGGCTGAACAACCCATCACTGAAATTAAAGCAGGTGCTGGCGGTCTCCAGCTCTTGTTGGACTACAACTCCCATCACCCTCAGCCTGCCTAGGCAGGCATAGTCTATAATGGAGTATGTAATGGTGGACAAATCCCAAAGTCCAGCACACCAGAATATGAGTTAAAATTTGCACATTGAAATGTGACATCTCATAGTATGTTCAGAATAAAAGTGAAGACGTTCCAGAGGTAAACCATATACATTATAAGGGAGAACTAAAAATTCCCCAAATCCCCATTGATTTAAATGGGGATTTTAACCCCTGGAATTCCAGAAGGGTCTCCAGCGCATTGCTTTGTAGTGATTTGGAGACCTCTAGCATTCAAAGGTTAAAATCCCCATATAAATACATGGGAATTTTTGGTTCTCCCCTATAATGCAATGGTTTGCCCCAGAATGCTTCCACTTTTCTTTTAAACATATGGCCCTAAGATTTTACATTTCAAGGGTGTAATGGTCTTTGGGATTAGTCCTCCAATACATACTCCAGTATAGACAAACTAGTTTTAAAGCCCGTGTACATGGGCCAACGCAGTCATGCGCAGTACTGACTACCTGTGCTGCGGCTGATACGGAGCGGGGCGCTCCGAATTCAGACAATAGTCCTCTCTGCGCACCTTTGTGCACAGAGAGGACTACAATCTGAATTCGGAGCACCCCGCTCAGTATTAGCCATGCAGCGGACAGTAAGTACTGCACATGACTGCAGCGCGTGCAGCCGTCTCTACTGTGCATGACAGGTTCTGACAAAAATCCTTAGTGAATTATAATATAGGATGCCTGACTATTCTGTTGGACTACAATGCCCATAATCTTCAAGCTGCCTATGGCAAGCTGAGCATGATGGGAGTTGTAGTCCAACAAGAACTGAAGAGCTGAAAGCTGCCAGCACCTGCTTTAAGTTCAGTGATGGGTTGTTCAGCCTCTTGGAGCAGTAACATATTCACGGTGTCTAAGCACATTAGCCATTCAATGTTAGGGAAATGTCAAACTCATTGCTTCCCAATACATTGGCCACTGCTGTAGCATTCAGGAGTTTAGCCCCAGGAGTGGCAGAGGGGTACACAATGCATTGTGGGGATCCTGAAAACATGCCCTGTTGTGGGGGCTTGATTACAGGTTTGAGCACCACTGGTCTAGGTAATGGAGTCTGACTTTACAGAATACGTACAGATATGATTGGATTTGTATGTTAAAGTGATAGTAATGGCAGAATAAAAATGCAGCTCCAATTGATCCTCATATAAAGAAGGTCATGTAGTGTTGTATTTCAGTAGTTTGTTTTGTAGTTCAAGAGTAGATCAATTCTAAAGGATCCCCCTTCCCCCCTCTTATTTTTGGCATGCTGCCTCTCTGAGCCGGTCGGATGGAACACAGCGAGGGACAATCTTCGTTGAGCAAAAGGAAAATCCCTACAATCTCCTATATAATAATTCGCTAAGTATGTTTATCAGAAGAAGTCAGGCGCAGTAGAGACGGCTGCACGCGCTGCAGTTATGTACAGTAGAGACTGCCAGCGCCGCGGCTGATAATGGAGCAGGGCGCTCTGAATTCAGACAGTAGTACTTTCTGTGAACCTTCCTGGGGGTCCTAGGAAGGTACGCAGAGAGGACTACGGTCTGAATTCGGAGTGCCCCGCTCCATTATCAGCAGCGGTGCATTCAGGCAGTCAGTACTGCACATGGCTGCAGCGCAGCCAACAGCCAAGGTTGCTCGGTGGCACTGTGGCCCCTGTACACTGGCTCTTCAACTAGTATATATTATATATGTATATGTTTTCATTAAAAAAAAGTTTACTGCTTCTTTAAAGAAACATTTTCACAGTTTCCTCAGCCTGCCATAGTCTGTTTTGTTACTTTGGGGGATATATATATATAATGAGGAACAATTATGGGTCAAGCTAAATGCACCATAGAGAACAAAAAAGAGTTCCCATTGATTTTAAATGGCGCTTTTAACCCCTTGAATGTTGGGGAGGTCTCACAGTCATTGCCTCCCAATGAACTGGAGGTCACACTAGCATTCAAGAGTTTATCCCTTTGAGTTTCAGACCCCTCTGGCACTCAAAGCGTTAAAACCCCCATTTCAAACAAGAAATAGATAGCAATATATTCATCCAGCACCAACAGGGAGTCTGTTTTTGAGGCTTTATTCTTTTTTTTTTTTTTTTTTTGCAGCTGTTTTCAGTGGGTATCACCCATCCAACCCACGTCACTCAAGTCAGTAGGTATGAGACAGAGAGAAGGAAACAGAGCAAAAATACTCTTCTAAGCGTAGTATTGTACAATATAGCTTTTGAAAAAAAAAAACCCTTATCCCATGTATTTCCATTCACTTGTTTGGGAGGTTTCCCTTGTCTCACAATATAATGCGCTACCAATGATGATGTCTATGGTTCTTCAGTATGTATCTTCAAAATGGAATGTAATTCCCAAAAAATAATATATATATATATATATATATATATATATATATATATATATATATATATATATATATGATGAGGTATAGCACGAATTCAGACCATAGTCCTCCTCTCTGTGCACCTTCCTGGGACCGGAAGGTGCGCAGAGAGGACTCTGGTCTGAATTAAGAGCGCACTGATCCGTATCGGCCGTGGCACGGGCAATTTGTAGTGCGAATGACTTCAGTTCGCGCAGCTGTCTCTACTGCTCATAATGGCTTCTGACAAACATACCTTAGCGAATTATTATATAGGATTTTTATGGCTATACACTTAAGACTTAAAGGAACAGTAAACTCTTATTATGAAAAAAAAACAGGCAAACGCTCTCTTCTTGGAGCTGCTTCATTTAAAAAAAAAAAAAAAATTACTGTTCAAAGTGGTTTTATTTTTTTAACCCTTTGAGTGCCAGAGGGGTATACAACACTTTGTTTTGCAGTGCATTGCATACCCCTCTGGCATTCAAGGAGTTAAGCAAGCTGACTGCAACAGTGCCACCTGGTTCCCAGATAGATATTATACTGCATGCTATGGGAGAAGAGAGCCCCTCTCTCTTTTGGATAAAGCAACTGCCAGCAATGGGAGCATGCTGGTTTTAACCCCTTGAGGACCCTTGACGTACCAGGACCGTCACGGTCCTTGAACTACTCAAGGACTGATGACGGTCATGGTACGTCACGTACTTTTTACTTACAGCTCTCTACCAGGAGCGCTGTAAGTAAAAATAGGGCCTGAAATAGACCGCTCCAAGATCGGAGCGATCTCTTTCAAGCCCCATAATGACGCACCGATACACGTTACAGGTCACGTGTACCGGCACGTCAAAGTGCCCCTATGCGGTCATTATGGGACGGAAATGTCCCATGACCGCCTGTCCTTAAGGGGTTAATCAACAGGAAAAGCTGTATGATATGTTTTTTGTTTGTTTTTTTTTTCCCTCAAAAGACAACTTTATAGTTCATTTAATCATTACTGCTGCAAAATATGATATTTATAAGGGTATAAATCCTATATATTTCTTGATGATATTGTTCCTTTATCCCCTTTGTGTCTAGTGATGTTTCCAATGAATTACAAAGCAATGCATTAGATATCTTTAGCAACCAAAGGGCTAATAAAATTTGTTGAAAAGTATATGTCGCAATACATTGCACTGTGTTCAATTTGTATGCGTCTGGGTGTTTGAGTTGTTAGTGTTGCATATTTATATTTTTTGGTTTCTTATTTAACCCCTTAAGTACCAGCGGTCCAGGGACGTTACCTTCCCTTAAGGACCGCTTTGATCCTTGCCGACGCGGCAGTACACGTGACTTGTTACGAGTACCGGCGCGCCGCTTTGAGGCCTAAGAGAGATCACACAGTTTTGGAGCGATCAATTTTAGGACCCGTTTTTACTTACAGCACTCCCGGTAGAGCTCTGTAAGTAAAAAGTACGTGACGTGCTATGACAGTCACTGGTCCTTAAGGGTATAAGGACCGTGATGGTCATACCACGTCACGTAGTCCTTAAGGGGTTAATGAACTCTGTGTGCCAGAGGTGTGCGCAACGCATTGCTAATTCAAAGGGTTAATAGCTAGTGCCTTTCTGCACAGTGCATTGTATAAATGAAAATGACTTCTGTTCCTTTCAAAATGCCACTCCTAATCAGTTTTACCTACAATGCAATAACAGGGAACATTTATTTAGTGACTTTATACTATTCATACATAAAAAGAAAATTCTACTTTCTTGAATTGCAAAGCAGTACAGTTTTATTAAGTTTAACATAAAACGGCAGTATATCACAGTACATTTAAATGCCAAATATCGTATGTATTTTTTGGCACTTAGTGCTGAAGCGGTGAATGTAGCCTTTGTATAAGCCGTTCTTTGGCTGCCAGCGGAGGAACTGTAGCACACTGATGTAGAGCGAAGATTGGAATAGAATGTCACGGCAGAAAAACTCTTATAGCATCTTAGAAAATCAAACTTAAATAAAAAAAATAAAGATAGTGATACTTTGCTTCCCAAGATACTTTTTTTTTTTTTTTAAATATAAAGCAATTTAGTTAGACAGAATGAATGTATCCAATAACATTGTTGTTTCTACATAATTAGCGCACAAAATACAAGGACACAATACTTGCTCTAGCTTGGTGCTAACCCTTTAAAGACCAAAGGGGTGTATTGATTTGCAATGTTTTGTGCACCCCTATGGTCCTTCAGGGGTTAACCCTTTGAGTGCCAGAGGTGTGTGCAACGCATTGTGAAGGAATACATTGCACAGCAGTCTGGCACCCAAGAGGTTAAAGGGAACAAAACATTATTATTATTTTTTTTTTATATGTATCTTAAAGCAGAATTGCCACCCAGTATATAAAGTTGCCCCCCCAATAATTAGGCATATGGTGTCTATCTTCTTAATAGTGTTATCTGCCACAAATACAGGGATGTGCACAGACATTTTGGGGGGCAGGGGCTCAAATGAAAAAAAAGGGCACTTCACCAGCCCTTTCACATCCAACGGCAGCATCTCCGCGGCGCACAAGGTGTAAGCGGAGAGGATCCAACACGCAAGAGGAAAAGACCCGGCGGCACGTAAGAAGGACCCGGGCAGCATGTTAAAGGGACCTTACACTTAAAAAGGACCTGGATGTAAGAGGAGAGCCCCCCATTCCCCCCACCCCCACCCCAGTAATCAAAATTGAAAAAAAGACTGGGATAAGATAAAATTGGACTGATTTAATTTTTTTTTTTTTGTTAAAAGGGCACAAGGGCATTTTGGACAAAAAGGGCAGGTGCTTGAGCCCCCCTTGGTGTCTCTGTGTGCACATGCCTGCACAAATACCATGATCTGAAGTAACCCTGTTTCTTCAGAGACTTACGGCCAGGCTTCTTGCTGTAGAGGTGCCTGCGTCATCAGTCCCTTCCAGTGCCTTTCGGTTCAATGCAATGCTTTCTCGAGGAGACCAGGACGGACAATGCAGGTGCGCAGATGTCTCTAAGCCAAGATGTCTGCGTGCAAGCCTGGCCTTCAGTCTCTGAAGAAGACTGGTACTTGTTGCAGATAACACTATTAAGAAGCATGTCGCCATATACCTAATTGTTGGGGGGTGACTTTATATTGGGTGGTAGTTCCACCTTAACAACCTTTATAGGGCATCATCAGCATAATGCTCCTTTGGCAGAGCTGGTTCCCTGGGTGCAGATCTGTTGATGACTCCAGGCTGCATTGTGTGCTGTATTGGATCAATGGGGAAGAAGAATGGAAATCTGAAAAGGGAACCCCATGGCTTACTTGTTTGTTCTTGGGAAAAGAGACTGAACTGGAAGACTGAAGTCTCATGGTTTAGTGCTGTCTGGTGTGATGCAGTCCACATAGACCCTCTGCTTTGGTCTTAAAAAGCCAGGGTCTATAGAGGCAGAATATGCAACCCGCAAGGTTTGTTTCTGAGACCAACATACATCTGGGTTGGGGTCCAGCAAAGAGGGTCAGTTTTCTGCCCCCCCTCCAAATGGCTAATAGTAACTGTTTTGGGGCTACACAGCGCAGCTCTAGGCTCTTTGAGCCGACTTCGTAAAATGTGATATATGCCTTTTAACCCCTTAAGGACTAGGGGTCCGGGAAGTGAATTTCCCTTAAGCACCACTTTGAAGTTGGTTGGCACACTCCTACACGTGACTATGATGTATACCAGCGTGCCGATCGAGGGTCTGAGAGAGACTGCTCCAGTCTTGGAGTGGTCAATTTCAGACCCTGCTAGTGCTTACAGCAAAGACCGCCATGGGATGAAACTTTTACTGTCTATGAAGAATTTCAGTCAATGGCCAAAAATCTGTCCATTGTCAGCAGCAGAAAATAAATTTTTTTGATCTGGTCTGGCTGTAACTAGTATAATTTTTGAATAAAGTATTTCCCAGCAATGTGAGTGCTTATGTTTTACACCACAGGAAAAGATCTACAATCTTCACTATACTAGTGGGCTGCATACTCCTGAATTCCATCAAAGGAGGGACACTGCATGGGGGTGTGTCTTTCTATCACTATATCGGTATCCTTCTGCGTGTGTGTGTGTGTGTGTCTGCGAACGTGCATATCGGGTATGTTTGTGTGCGCGCGGATGCATATCTGTTGCATGTGTGTGAATCTGTGTGTTGCATGTCTGTTTGTATCAGTGAGTGTACATCTCAGGCACATACGCCAAATGGTCACATGACTGGCAACGCTGTCCCACATCGCTAGTGTATGTATGTATAATATAAAATAAACACCCACATCTATCTATCTATCTATCTATCTATCTATCTATCTATTATCTATCTAAATATCTATCTAGAGAACGATGTTGTAGAATTAGCATAGTGTAATCCAGTACAAAAAAAAGTGTTAACAAAAAAAAAATAGAAATAGTCATATTACCACAGTTTATAAATCTTTATCTAAGTACCTAAGGAAAAATTAAGGCAAAGTGATCTAGTTCAAAAATAATGTAAAACTAATACGCAAACAATCACTGTATGCAGAGAATCCATACTCTGTTTACATATCTAATAGGGCGGCCATGTAACACCCCACCAGTATCATATATAGATGTACTTGTTCATTGTATAATCGCAGGTGTGTCACTTGTGCCCTGGGGGGCAGGGGCTCAAATGAAAAAAAGGGCACTTCACCAGCCCTTTCACATCCAACGGCAGCATCTCCGCGGCGCACAAGGTGTAAGTGGAGAGGATCCAACACGCAAGAGGAGAAGACCCGGCGGCACGTAAGAAGGACCCGGGCAGCATGTTAAAGGGACCTTACACTTAAAAAGGACCTGGATGTAAGAGGAGAGCCCCCCATTCCCCCCACCCCCACCCCAGTAATCAAAATTGAAAAAAAGACTGGGATAAGATAAAATCGGACTGATTTAATTTTTTTTTTTTGTTAAAAGGGCACAAGGGCATTTTGGACAAAAAGGGCAGGTGCTTGAGCCCCCCTTGGTGTCTCTGTGTGCACATGCCTGCACAAATACCATGATCTGAAGTAACCCTGTTTCTTCAGAGACTTACGGCCAGGCTTCTTGCTGTAGAGGTGCCTGCGTCATCAGTCCCTTCCAGTGCCTTTCGGTTCAATGCAATGCTTTCTCGAGGAGACCAGGAAGGACAATGCAGGTGCGCAGATGTCTCTAAGCCAAGATGTCTGCGTGCAAGCCTGGCCTTCAGTCTCTGAAGAAGACTGGTACTTGTTGCAGATAACACTATTAAGAAGCATGTCGCCATATACCTAATTGTTGGGGGGTGACTTTATATTGGGTGGTAGTTCCGCCTTAACAACCTTTATAGGGCATCATCAGCATAATGCTCCTTTGGCAGAGCTGGTTCCCTGGGTGCAGATCTGTTGATGACTCCAGGCTGCATTGTGTGCTGTATTGGATCAATGGGGAAGAAGAATGGAAATCTGAAAAGGGAACCCCATGGCTTACTTGTTTGTTCTTGGGAAAAGAGACTGAACTGGAAGACTGAAGTCTCATGGTTTAGTGCTGTCTGGTGTGATGCAGTCCACATAGACCCTCTGCTTTGGTCTTAAAAAGCCAGGGTCTATAGAGGCAGAATATGCAACCCGCAAGGTTTGTTTCTGAGACCAACATACATCTGGGTTGGGGTCCAGCAAAGAGGGTCAGTTTTCTGCCCCCCCTCCAAATGGCTAATAGTAACTGTTTTGGGGCTACACAGCGCAGCTCTAGGCTCTTTGAGCCGACTTCGTAAAATGTGATATATGCCTTTTAACCCCTTAAGGACTAGGGGTCCGGGAAGTGAATTTCCCTTAAGCACCACTTTGAAGTTGGTTGGCACACTCCTACACGTGACTATGATGTATACCAGCGTGCCGATCGAGGGTCTGAGAGAGACTGCTCCAGTCTTGGAGTGGTCAATTTCAGACCCTGCTAGTGCTTACAGCAAAGACCGCCATGGGATGAAACTTTTACTGTCTATGAAGAATTTCAGTCAATGGCCAAAAATCTGTCCATTGTCAGCAGCAGAAAATACATTTTTTTGATCTGGTCTGGCTGTAACTAGTATAATTTTTGAATAAAGTATTTCCCAGCAATGTGAGTGCTTATGTTTTACACCACAGGAAAAGATCTACAATCTTCACTATACTAGTGGGCTGCATACTCCTGAATTCCATCAAAGGAGGGACACTGCATGGGGGTGTGTCTTTCTATCACTATATCGGTGTCCCTCTGCGTGTGTGTGTGTGTGTGTCTGCGAACGTGCATATCGGGTATGTTTGTGTGCGCGCGGATGCATATCTGTTGCATGTGTGTGAATCTGTGTGTTGCATGTCTGTTTGTATCAGTGAGTGTACATCTCAGGCACATACGCCAAATGGTCACATGACTGGCAACGCTGTCCCACATCGCTAGTGTATGTATGTATAATATAAAATAAACACCCACATCTATCTATCTATCTATCTATCTATCTATCTATCTATCTATTATCTATCTAAATATCTATCTAGAGAACGATGTTGTAGAATTAGCATAGTGTAATCCAGTACAAAAAAAAGTGTTAACAAAAAAAAAATAGAAATAGTCATATTACCACAGTTTATAAATCTTTATCTAAGTACCTAAGGAAAAATTAAGGCAAAGTGATCTAGTTCAAAAATAATGTAAAACTAATACGCAATCACTGTATGCAGAGAATCCATACTCTGTTTACATATCTAATAGGGCGGCCATGTAACACCCCACCAGTATCATATATAGATGTACTTGTTCATTGTATAATCGCAGGTGTGTCACTTGTGCATATGTATACTGGTGAACCGTAACATGACAAAATAATGCGTTGGACCCCTCTCTGCATTCCCTCATTCTTCTACTAATGCCTCTACCAATTAATCATCCTGCTTGCATTCCCCACTGCATTGTTACATGTCACTCTGAAATTTATTCAAACAAATTCCTTATATTCATTTTTATGTTTAACACAGAAACAGAGGTGACGTTCCCTTGCCGACTCAATAAGGTACTAGGCCTGCCTGCAGAATTGAGAGACTGGCTGAAGTGTCACTCTGAAAATTATTCAAACAAATTCCTACTATTATTTTTAATATTTTGCACAGGAACAAAGGTGACTTTCCCTTGCAGTAGCAATAAGGCACTAATGCGACCTGCCTGCCTACACAACAACTGGATACTCTAATATCTCCTGCTTCTTCTGGGTGTCTGTGTCATATTAGTCCAACCCCCATCATGAAATAAAGAAGCTAACTGGAATAGAGACAAAGAGGGAAAGTAGCGTGTGAAACGGAGAAGCTAATTGGACTAGAGACATGGAGGGAAAGTATGGAGCGAAAGAAAGTGAGAGTGGGTAGTAGTCACTGAATTTCTGAAATTTTTGAAGACATTCGGACCAGGGCTGGTTGGATTCGGATTTTTTTTGGCGAACGAACCTTGCCTTTTGGAATGCCTGAATGTCGCTGAATTACCCCATTTTCTTTGAATTACGAATGTTGCCGAACCAAATCTCACAAGCTTACTATATTCGCCACCTCTGCAGAGCACCACAGTGGTTTCCTTTTTCTTTTACCCTTACTGACAATGTGCTGTTACTTTTAATAATAAAAAGATCTAAAGATCTCCAAGCTGTTAAAGTCTGACCTAAATATGTTTCCATTTTAGAAAAATCAGTCTTGTAAAAATATAGAACTTTTGTTTTAGTGTGTTGCAGCTCAGCCTCTATCCTTATATTAAACCACACTGATTTATGATCAGTGAAGCCCAAACACTTTCCTACAGTTACGCCTGATACCAAGTCTCCATTTGTAGATAATTAATCTAGTATTGCTTCCTTCCTAGTTGGGTCTTCTACTAAATGACTAAGAGATAATCTCTGTAAAGTATTTAGAATATCTATGCAACTGGAGGAACCTGCTGCTTGTTTTTTCCAGTACACATCAGGCACATTAAGATCCCCCACAATGTTACCCTCATCTTTCACTGTCATCTTAGTTATTTCCTTTACCAGCACTTGATCTAAATCCTCTGCTTGTTCAAGGGGTCTGTAGATCACCCCTGTATGAGCAACCATCTTATTTCCATATTCTGAAGTTATCCAAACCATGTCTGTGGTCTCCTCAATATTAAAGTGAACCTGTCACTTTGATTTAAGTTTGCATATTTGAAAACTTTGTTATAAACTGCCTATGTGTCATGTTAGTCAAAAGAAAAGCCACTGTACAGTTAAGTACATATTCATACGTGATGCCTTATGCTTATGTATGCTAATTGTGGTAAATGTGCAGTACCAGTGACTTTTGATATGCTAATTAAGCTTTACAGTGCAGTTTCATATGCTAATTAAGCTATGTTCTGTAAAATGAAATGTTCACTTTTCCCAGACAAAAATTGTGTATATTTCCTTAAGTATCGTAAAATCTCAGGTATAATACGCACCTGTGTTTAATACGCAGCTGCAAATTATACCCAAGATTTTTGCTAAAATGGTAGTTCCTATATACAATATGCACCCCCTACTTGCCTGCAATTAGAAGTTCCCTGAAGTCCAGCAACCCCCATCTGGAGGCAGCGGGCGGCATCCCTGTGCTCACCGCCCCCGCTTCCTCTGTGCAGCAATATTGCAAAAAACATTAAAAGTCCACCTTAATAACCAGGATTCCCCCTCTGTATTACAGGCAGCCGTGAAACAGGGGCAGCGGGCAGCATTCTTGCACTATCCACCTGCTTCTTCCTTTCCCGGAACTCCTCTGAGCAGCCCTGTCAGGAACAACCATACATTCAATGCGCAAGCGTGGCCGATTCAGAACCGGGAGCTCTAAAGGAGCATCTAGCTCTGTATCAGCCACGGCGCGGGCAGTCTCTACTGAGCATGACTGCACCGTGACTGGCTGGCACTGTATCAGCCATGGCATGGGCAGTCTCTACTGTGCATGACTGCCCCGCGACCGGCTGGCAGCGGCACTGTGGCCCGTGTAACGGGCTCTTCAACTAGTTCAAATACGAATGAATAAATGTCAGCCAGGTGGAGATGTGATAAGTGAGTTTTATACAGGTGGACATGTGATAAGTGAGTGTTGTACAGGTGGAGATGTGATAAGTGAGTGTTGTGTTGTACAGGTGGAGATGTGATAAGTGAGTGTTGTACAGGTGGAGATGTGATAAGTGAGTGTTGTACAGGTGGACATGTGATAAGTGAGTGTTGTGTTGTACAGGTGGAGATGTGATAAGTGAGTGTTGTACAGGTGGAGATGTGATAAGTGAGTGTTGTACAGGTGGACATGTGATAAGTGAGTGTTGTACAGGTGGAGATGTGATAAGTGAGTGTTGTACTACTACTAATATAGGATTGTTCCATTTTAAAGAGTTGAAGATTCCATGTAAAACTTTGAAAGATGATTTGGACTATTATTTACTTAGTGTGATCTGTTTTTGACACAAATACAATGTGCTTGTTTCTAATTTTCGATCGTGTGATGATCGTGTTGAACTATTAAAGATACATCTTTCATATTGTGGATCAGTGGTTGAAGTATTTCGTCCATACATGCAAGATTTAATTTTGTAAGTACGAATATTAATGTGATTTATTTATCTACATTGTTATTTATATTCATTTATATTTGAATATTTGAATACTAATTCACATTTATTTATCACCTTTAGGACATTATTTATATAAAGGTTTAAATACTTGTCACTATTTTTTGTGAACTAGCCAAACTCGTTAATGTTAAAGTGCTCGCTTATATTATATTATTTTTCTTTCACTTTATCAGTTTGTAGCTTGAACAACTTTCTATAATTCATTACACAGTGTTTTTCCTTTCACTATATTTTTATATTTGACATTACTATTGTCAGTGCATCATTAGATTATAAGCGCCCCTTTATTTTTACTAATTATCTTTGATTATCTTGTAATTCGTATTGGCTGAGGTTGTGGTTATTTATTTGCACTTGATATAGGCTGACCAGGCCTCACCTTTAACCGGGGACACAAAGGAAATAGGCATATTTCAGGACTGTGCTGAAATCAGCCAGCCCTGCAGTATCCATTTTTTACATGTGTCCCTGGTTAAAGATGAGGTCTGGTCACCCTAACTTGATACATCCATAAGGATTACCTTAATTTTTTTGCCTTTTTTTTTACTTTTATACATGCATCATAATTTCAAAATGTGATGAGTTGAGCGCATTGATTGCCAGAGGAAGATCCCAAGATACAGCCAAACTTCTGTCTGGCAGTTGAATTCTGTTCAGTGCTTTGAAAAACTGTATGAAATAAGCATGGCTGAAAAAACTAATGTGAACCTTTAAAGTGTTATCGCATAGACCTTTTTTTATATCCTTCATTAAGAAAGTCAGCAGATAAACAACTGAGGGATTTTCTCTTCTTAGATAGTTCATATCTTATAATATTGATTGAATGTAGAGGGCTCTCTGGCCTTTAGAAGGAGGGATATGGCCATAACCAATGATCCTTAAAGGGATAGTAATGTTTAAATTTATGTTTATTTAATATTGTAGGCATTAAAAAAAAGTACAACAATGTAAGTCTTATCTTTCAAACCTTTATGGTTTGAGAATTATAACTGACTACAGTTCCCCCCTCCAGGCTGTTTCAGCACTCTATGGGACAACAGCAGATTTGACTGGACAGTGGCTCTTCAGCAGAGCTGAAATCATGCCATTTATAAATAAATATTTAATTGGAACTGTCTACAAAGTGTGCCTGGTTTGCAAGCCAACTTTGTAGACCGTTCCAATGAAGTATTTATTTCTAAATAGAGAGATTTTGGCTCTGCTGAAGAGCTGCCGTCCGGTCCCGGGACTGGAATCTCCTGTTGTCTACTAGATGACAAACTTGTTGAAACAGCTTTAGGTTTGAGAGAGAAAACTTACATCGTTGTACCTATTTTTTTAATGCCTACAATATTAAATAAACATAAATGTAAATATTACTATCCTCTGCTGCTCAACCTCAACGCTTTTAGCTATAACCTGTGCACTGCCAGATGGCAGATGGGACCAGAGTCAAAACGTCCCCGTAAGAGAGTACCTGTGGCTTCTGTATTGCCATCATTCACTAGGCTGGAAATTTTGCCTTGTCCCTGTGGATCCTCTCTAGGACCTTGGATATCATTGGTACTGAAGCAAGTCTGTAACCCAGCCTGTGGGGCCAAGGATAGCTTAGGGCATCTAATGTCACGGACTGTCAGTAAAGAAGCACACGAAGCAGTACAAGTGAATTTAAACCAGTTTATTGAGCAATAGATAATCAGAATACTAGTAGTAATAATGAACACTGCCTCAGTCAGAGGGGAGATAGACGTGAGGACAGTGTCTAGTCCACTACCCAGGAGCTGTCACTGAACCACCGTAGGTCCATGGTACTGAGTCTGAGAACCAGAGTGGCTCTAGCACAGCAGGAAGGAACGATAAGGCTAGTGCAGGAGCGTACCAAACGGAGGCACAGAGTGTGAATAGACCACCAATACCAATAGCATAACTGGTAGTACCACTCGAAGCAGCAGAGTAGGTGCTAGATAGATGCAGCCAGATAGGAACGCACTACTGAAGCAAAGAGCGAGACAAGCTGCACTCTATCTTACCGAAGGCAACTAGGAGGCACAGAGCGTAGGTAGCACCACAAGTGCTAAGCCAGGCAACAGGTAAGCGTAAGAGGCTAGTGCCCAGGAGTGAGACTAAGTTGCACTAGCTACTCGGATGCAAACGGAAGGCACTAAGTGGAGGCAACCTGCAAGCGACCAGCTGGTGGCTGAGCTACTAGGTAAAGGAGCACGCCCTGGATTGGCCTAGTGGTAGTCAGAAAGGAGTGAGGCACAAATGTAGCATCAGTCCGACAGGCCACGGTCAGGAACTGGATCGGGTAGTCAGCCACAGCAAAGGTCAGCACAGAGAGGGTAGTTGGACAAGCCAGAGTCATACACAGATCAGGAATTCAGCCACAGCCAAGGTCACAACTGGAGCGAGTAGTCAGGCAAGCCAAGGATCGAACATAGGGTGACCACATTTACTTTCTGCCATTCAGGGACACACATTTTATTAACAAGTCACGGCAAAGTCAGGACCCATTCAAGGTGGTGTACAAATGCAATACCTCTCTAAAGTAGGAGCTAAAATCAAAATAATAGTGCCGCACCTGTCTATAGTCTATGTATTAAGTTGCCTATGCTGAGAACCTCCCATGGAAATGCTACGTGTAAATAATACTAATTCGAGCTGCAATAACTTTTGAATAAAACAGCTCTCAGCAGTGGGGAGATTAAGTACTAGTTCCAGTTATATAAGCTTGCTATTAGTGATGTGGTCAAATTACAGGAATAAGATTCATGACACAACAAAATATTAGAGAATAAGGGATCTAGCTGTATAATAGGACACATATAAATACAAAGGTGTGACAAAATCTATAAATAAAGCTGTGAAATAATACCATAGCTCATTTTACAGACAGGTTATAAAAAAACAACATTGATGACCAGAAGGTTGCACATCCTTCTTACCCTCAATTGGTTAACTTAGGAGCAAAACATTAACATAGGAGTAAGGCTCATAACCATAAAGTGATTTAACCCTCTGAGTGCCAGAGGGGTACACAACGCATTGCTTTGCAATCAATTGCGTACCCCTCTGGCACTCAAAGGGTTAAGTATGCGAGTTGCTTGCAGCACAGTCCATACATTGCAGTGAGTTGCCCAAAGTGTATTCTATGTTTATTAATTTAATAAGCTGTATGTGTGTATAGTAATGTTGAAGACTTATTCAGTGAGGAGTCAGCGGCAGCGCCGGCCAGAGCCGCTCAACCGCCGGGCTCAGTCTCACTCATGCTGTGCCTGCAGTGCAGCGGGCTGTTCCTGTTCATGCTAATCCTCCCAGTCCTCTTCCGGAACTTCCTGCACAGAGACTGTGAGACACTGTCACTCACTCATAACACACGCACACACCAGCCAGCCAATAAGGGGAGGAACATTTTGCAAATTCTCTCCCTTCATTGGCTTATGGTGGTGGTGCATGGAGCGTGGACTGGCAGGCAGAATAGGGAAGACGTCTAGGCTTTGCTGATTCTGGGACTCTTCCCAGTGGGGGGTGATTCGGGACACAGCACCAAATTAAGGGACAGTCCCGGGCATTCCGGGACGTGTGGTCACCCTAATCGAACACCAGGAGACAACGAAAGCCAAGCAAGGGTCAGAGGAACAAACTAGATGCGCACAGGAACACCAAGAAAGGGCAACAAGTCCTAGCCTCAATGAGGTTTATAAAGCAGCAGAAGGAGGTGGGACCCAATTAGGCCCAACATAATAGGTCCACAAACAGGCGTCCGTGCCAGTGCTTGAAACATGACTATAGCAATGAGGAAGTGGCCGGCGGCCATACAGAGGTAAGAGCACAGGATCGTTAGACTTCAAAGGGAGACTTGATATCTACCCCCTCTACTTCTGTGTTTACTTTCTGATTCTGAGGGTCTGCCATCAGGTCTATGTCTGAGAGACCTCATTCATGGACTGTCAGACCAAAGGTCCCACAATCTGAGGCCCTGGGCCCACCCAAGATGTACTCAAGAAGTCCTCTTGAATGTTACATTTTCCCTGGATGTATATCACCTTCAGGATTAATTCATGAGTGGTGACCCAAACCAGTGTATGTCACACTTCCTCCAACAACACTCTGTTCCTGTTTTTTCCTTATTTATGAATGTAAGCAAACTCTGGAATGTACTCAGTCTGTATTTTTACCATCTGGTTTCTTTGGATATGTGAGAAATGTTGAACAGCGTGAGCAGCTACAATGTGTGATAGCAAATCTTAGTAGCTGTGAGGTCACCAGTCTTGAGCTACTGCTCCATTATATGTTGTGCCTCAACCTTTGCCTCTGGCATCTGTGATTATAATCATCCAGTTTTCATCTTCCAGTGGCTGGACCCACCACCTGAGCTCTTCCACGACTTCTGCTGGAATCACAGTGGGAATATGCAGAGAGTTGAAGAGGTTGTCCCATTAATCCAATAGTGCAATTTCAAGAGGTCTTTGATTCCACTTGACCCATTTGCTATAGAAATGGTGGATAACATAAGCCATTGGGCAGAAAAATAGATCACACACACATACATACAGGTGCTGCAGCTTACACATCCCTTTATAAACTATCTGCACCCCCACTTTGACAATAGCAAATCACACTTGGATGATGTCAGCATCCGACACAAGGATAGCTGGAGTAAAGTGGCTGGATAATTTGCAGTAGACAAGGCCCATGCCCCTACCGTCTCCTGCACTTTCTTCCCTGACTAGAGAAGTGATTGGGCAGCTGCAGACCCCCCAGGGAGCGAGAGCCCTGGTAGTAATGAATCAAGCTAACCAGGTGTGGTAAGCAATCAAAAGAAAAAAGTTAAAATTCCCAAAGGAGACGTTTCCTTCCTCAACCGAAGGACAGGAAACAAAAGATGGTTAGGGTTGTCTGGATGGGAATATTATATATTTAGGGGATATTTCCTATCTAATCAACTGAGGAAGATGCTTAACCTTTGGTGATTGCTGGCTGGATGACCAAGAAAAATATATTTATAAATATATATATATATTTAAAGCACAAATAAAACCTTTTTTATGAGGGTTTGCTGTCAACATTTAGGGGTGTAAAATTATGTTATTAGATTAAAAACAAATGTTTTTGTCCACAAACAACAATTTTCAAAGTGATAAAGACTATTTTATAGTAAACACAATATTTTAACCGCTTAAGGACCAGAGGAGTGTATAAAGCATTGGGAAGCAAACCATTGCATACCCCCCTCTGTTCCTTAAGGGTTAATTCTTTGAGTGCCAGAGGGGTAAGCAAAGCATTGCAAAGCAATACGTTGTGTACCTCTTCTGGCACTCAAAGGGTTAAAGGAAATGGTCTTAAAAGTGCTTGGTCAGCATTAATGCCCTAAGAAATCATGTTATTTATCATTAAAAGATGTTCAGTTTTACCATCAAGAATTACCATTCAAAAACTCTGATGTCCATCTTATGTATAAACCATAGTTACATGTATCTTCTTCTTTTCAAAGAATGGGTCGCTTTTGTATTCCAATAAGTGTTAATACTGTACATTTTGAAAATACATTTTATGCTTTAGGATGATTACCATCTAAGTAAAAAAGTGATGCTAAAATTGCCTTTTTAGATTAGTTTCCAAATAATCATTTTTTTAAATATGTCCCTTAAAGCGGAACTTTCAGCTATTACTAAGTTGCCATGCATTCATTAAGCACATGGCGATTAGCTTGGAAATCCATTTCTAATGAAATCTTTGCTGTTTGGAGACCGGAACCCAGGCTACAGTGCAGACATCTGACAGCGCAGGCACACAGACCGCACTAACCTGCCGTCAGTCTCCAAATGGCAAAGATTTCTTTAGAGTCTGTGATTTTTTAAAGGTAAGACATGTATTTCCAAGCACATAATGCATAATAATAATGTAAATATATGAGAAAATGTTACATTTATTTCACCTAATATGGGGGGGAGCACCAGGGTTTGGTGGAAACCAAAAGGGGGTCATCAAAAGTTTGGGGACCATTACTTGAATAATTTACAATGCATTAGAAATATGTGTGCACCTTCACTTCCAGCTATCTCTGACCTACTTATCTTACTGCTCTCTACATTATATGAACTTCTGCGAAGACAGGCACAGGCTTCAGAATGTGAATGAATATAAAATGCGAGGGAAACAGCATGCACTTTATAAAGACGTGAAAACCTGACTGAGGACAGGAACAAGCAGGACAGCTCGGCAAACCATTCATTAATCAGTTCCATACTTTAATATTTGTTTTTTACCAACTGGTTACAAAGTGGCTACTGACGGTGTAGACATATGAAATGTGTGATAAAAGTATTTCTGGAAAAGCATTAAAGAAGAATAAGATGTTAAGAATGTTCCAAGAACCAGTAAAAGCAGCAAAGGAAAAGAACTGTGGTCAGGAGGCAACGTAAGTAAGTATAGAGGGCTATGTTCACCAGATACAGAGACCTTGTCTGATGCATTTAAGCTTCTAATTATTTTTCTCTATGGGTTCTTATTTTCAGATTTAAAGTAGATTATGTTGATTTAGTGGATATTAATGGCTAAAATAAACATAAACAAGGAAATAAATTATTGCGGGCTTTGGCAGACAAAATACCAATATAGGAGCATATGTATAATGGCAGAAGAGGGCAGTTCTAGGGCAAGTCAGCTGCACTATTGGGAACATATAACAGTTACTCTTAAAGGGGAACTATGGCCTAGGAATAAATAGTTCTTAATTGGTTTAACAGAAGGATATTCTTTGGTAGGTGTCCTTTAATATAGTTCAGTTATATCTTTATACTATGCTTTATTAGTTTTCATCTCTACATGTGCACAATATGTAAAGAAGATTGTCTATACTTTTTTCATCACCTATTTTTTATTTTGTTTTTATAATTTTTTTATGTCCCTGACAGGGAGCTCACTGGATTTGTTTTTTCCTAAGAGCTTTCTATCAGTCACTGTGAAAGCAGGGAGAGTGTAACAATGTAGAAAAGCCTGTCTTTACAGCATGTAGATCCCTTGGAGCTGTTCTGAGACTGCAACATTGTACAACATTTTGTGGGAGATTCACTAAGCAGTGATAAAGAGGTGATAAAGCGGAGGTGACTTCTCCAGTGATATCACTTCTCCAGTTCCTATGTTATTCTATGGAGCCTATGCACTAAGATCTCCAAAGTTGAAGAAATCTCAGTGCATAGGCTCCATAGAATAACACAGGAACTGGAGAAGTCATCTCCACTTTTTTACCACTTTATCACCTCTTTATCACCGCTTAGTCAATCTCCCCCTTCATCTTTTTTGGTCCCTGACTGGAAAGCTCTCTGGAAATAGAAATTCACTGAGCACAATAGCAGATATATCAAAGTGCAATCTACCAATTAATAAATAATTAAAAGGGCAAAGATTA
Source organism: Rhinophrynus dorsalis (assembly GCA_037306005.1). Taxonomy (NCBI): domain Eukaryota; kingdom Metazoa; phylum Chordata; class Amphibia; order Anura; family Rhinophrynidae; genus Rhinophrynus; species Rhinophrynus dorsalis. The sequence continues at coordinate 415,057,965 of CM074723.1, forward strand.
AAATAATATTAATAATAATATATGTATAGGCAACATGAGTTTACATATTATGCAGTTGCAGAATATTTAAAATCAGAATAAGGTGGAACTGTCCCCATAAAAACTTACAATCCAGTCAGGTCTATAAAGCCATTGTTTGCAGTGAGGAGGTGGGACCTAGAGACAGGCTTGAATAGAGATCACTATATCCAGGACATTGTATTTATAATGAACATATATATATAGATAGACATACCTGGCAGCTGTATGAAGGACACTTACCTACAAAAAGTAACTTGTTAAATTAAGAGCCACTTATACCTAGGGGATAGTTTACCTTTAAATTAACCCTTTACATTTTTGAGTGCCAGAGGCGAAGCCAATGCATTGGCACTCAAAGGGTTAAAGTGAATCCATCATATGCAGTCACATATCGTTAAATCATTTTATATGTTCCTAAAGTACACCTTAATAAAGCTGAAAGGCGTTTAACCCTTTCAGTGCCAGAGGGGTACGCAACACATTGCTTTGAAATGCGTTGTGTACCCCTCTGTCACTCAAAGGGTTAAATTGTCATATTTACAGTGTGCAATTGTATGGATTTGTCTGTACAGTCCATGAAGAGTGCTGCCATCGTGCTGTCATAATGCATGTCTGTCAGCGTGATCCCGCCCTTCCTTGTAAATTTGTCCATCCACAATGTGTGTGCGTGCGTCACTGGAGCTCATGTGTATGACAGGAGAACATTTGGGAGGAGAAGAGGATGAAGGGGAGAGGGATTAAGAACAACTGCTGGGCAGCTTGCCCCGCAGCAATCCTTGTAAATCTTCTAATAAACATTTCTCCTTTACAATACATATTTTAACCCCTTAGTGACGGCCGCGTGCAGACGCGGCCGTCACTTAACGCCCGTCTAACATTTTTTTTTTTTTTCTAAAAGAATCCGGAGTCCCCGAACGGCGTGCAGCCGCGCGGGGAGCCGGATTTCCGGGAAGTACATGTACGTCCTCTGTCACTAAGTGACAGCCACACAGGACGTACATGTACATCCTGTGTCGCGAAGGGGTTAAAGGGATAGTAATGTCTTAATTATATAATCAGTAACATTGTAGACCATAAAATAAGAAATCCATCGATGCAATTCCTATCTCTCAAACCTTTATGATTTGAGAGATAGAGTGTTCTAAAGTTCTCCTGTCCCTCCCCTTCTCCTGATGTCAACTGTAAGCTGACAGCAGGAGTTCCTGGTCTGGGGACCGACAGGTGGCTCTTCAGCAGAGCCGTAATAGCGCAATTTAAAAAGAAATACTTAATTGGAAAGGACTACAAAGTGTGCTTGGTTTGCAAGCACACTTTGTAGACCGTTCCAAGAAGTATTTCTTTTTAAATCAGTCTATTTCGGCTCTGCTAAAGAGCCTCCTTGAGTCGGACAACAGATCTCCTTCTGTCAGCTTTACAAATGACATCAGGAGAAGGGGAACTTTAGATGAGAATATCTCTCAAACCATAAAGGTTTGAGAAATAGGAATTGCATTGATGGATTACTTATTTTATGGTCTACGATATAACTTTTTATGTAATTAAGACATTACTATCCCTTTAAAGGGATATTAATACTTGATTTTAAAAATGTTTAATAACGTACAAATAAAAAAATAAAGTAAGTACCATTGCTCAAACTTTGATAGTTTTGGAGTAATAAGCTTCTAAAGTTCCCCCCTACCACCCCTTTACCCAAGTCAGTGCTCTAGCTGACAGACTTAGATGCTGGTCCAGAGACCGGAGGGCTCATCTGCAGAGCTGAAATAGCATTGTGTACAAAGAAATTCTTCATGAGAACTGTCTATAAAGTGTGCCTGGATTGAGGCAGGCACACTTTTTAAACTGTTCTAATGAAGAATTTCTTTGTACACTACACTATTTCAGCTCTGCTGAAGAGCAGTCCGGTCCCAGGACCAGGATCTAAGTCTGTCAGCTAGAGCACTGACATGACTAAAAAGGGCGGTAGGGGAGAACTTTAGAAACTTATTACTCTAACACTACCAAAGTTTGCGCAATGGGACTTACATCATTTACTTTATTTTTTTAATATGTACAATATTAAACATTGTTAAAATTAAGAATTTCTATCCCTTTAAGTAAGCGAATAACGCGATCCATGTTACCATTTATGCAGAATTCAAATGAAAGTGACTTTAAATCAGATTATAGATCCACTTTAACCCCTTAAGGACCCATGATGGTCCTGGACTAAGCGCTCCAAGACTGGGGCGTTCAGTCTCAGCCCTTCTTGCTTGTGCCGATTCATGTGATCGCCATAGCAGCGATCACATGTACCGGCATAGTGAGAGACAGAGGCAGCACAGAAAGCATGCTGTCTCTGCGTGTCTCTTCTAACTCTGTCTCCCTTGCTATCAAAGTAAGGGAGACAGAAGTAGAGAGGAGACACCTAGTGGCAAATGAAAATACAGCAGCTGGGGGTATTAACCCCTTCACTGCTGGTGCCAGAGGCTTGCTAAATGCAGGTCAATTTCTGACCTGCAATGATACTTTTTTTTTTTTTTTTTTTTAAAACACAACACACTTTTTTTTTTTACAAAAATATATTTTATTTAAAAAAAAAATAATCTCATTAAACAATTTTGGAAGTGTGATTGTTGTGGAGCTATGTAATACACTTATACACACCACCAAATGTCAGGGATAAAAAAGTGTCAAAATAGGGTGGGAAAAAGGGACATGGGGATTTTCACCCTGGGGGGGACAGTGCCCAATTTAAACTGCACATTTTGTAGGTATGACTGACCGGTCATACTTTTCATGCAGTCGCCATAAAAATTTAACCCTTTGTGCCCAAATGATCCCAAGAGAAAAAACAAAAATGGTGTTTTTTTTACATTTTTTTTAACCTTTTTTTTAATTTTAATAAAGTAAATGGTGGGTTATCCATATAAGTAGGGTATCAAAAGAAAGCCCTATTTGTGCATAGAAAAACAGTATATAATTTATGGGGGTAGGATAAAGGCCTAAGAGGGAAAACACTGTTGAACAAAGACATAGTCAAAAAGGTCAGAATTGCTCCGGTCCTTAAGGGAAAACGACCTCAGATTTTCCTGGTCCTTAAGGGGTTAAGGACCAGAGAGGTGTGCAATGTATTACACAACCCTCTGCTCCTTGAAGCTTTAAATGGAGCTTTTAAACCCCTTGAATGCTAGAGGTGTCTCCAAAGCACTGAGACCGCTCTAGCATTCAAGGGGCTTGCAGTACCATATAAATCAGTGCTGTTGCTTTTTTATCACTTTGGGTGCCAGTGAAGTGTGTGTTGGCTACCTGTCTGGCACTCAAAGGGTTAATTGTGACAGTACATGCATTATTTGATTTGTGTAGGGCTTTGGGTTTCTGATTGGCTACATTTTATGGGAACACTAACACATTCTAACACTAAGTTTCCCTAAGTTTAATGTGGGCAGAAAATCCTGTTGGCCACTATAAATCAATTCTGCCTGGACTGGTTCCCAAAAATAAACCTTCAGTTACTACTGAATATTATGTGCATGGGGGCAGACATTATTCTATGTTGCCAAAGTCTTGAACTCCAAAGTTCTCCCAGAATTGCTCATATTTTTTGTGCATAAGGAACTAAGGAGGAGATTTATAAACCTGGTGTTATGACAAAATGTGGAGTAAAAGTGGCCTAAAAATGAAGGTAGTGAGTTAAAAAGACATTTGTGCCACTTTTGGATGCCTTAACCCCTTAACGACCGGCCGATCGGCGCGGTGCGGTCAGTTAAGGACCACAGAGCATTTTTTTTTGCTCCTTCCGGTTCCAGACTCCCCGGACGGCGTGCAGCCGCGGGGGGAGCCTGGAATTCCATGACGGTCATAGTATGTCATGGGTCGTTAAGTCAGATCAACCCATGATGTACTATGACCGTAAAGGGTCGTTAAGGGGTTAAGGCCACGTAGTTGTGTTTTGAGGAAAGTGATTGGTACAGCTGGTGAAAATTCTGGTGCAGCAAATTTAAAAAGAAATGTCTCCAACTCCAATAGAATTTTACTCAGAATCTTAACAACAGGAATTAGTCGGTCCTTAACCGTTCCAGGCGATAACATCAACTTACTAACTCCATATTTATAAAGATGCCCTTACACAATTATAAATCCGACCTGCCAGTATCACCAGTTGCCATGATTGAATGACAATTCTTTCAAAAGTGCCAAGAACGTTTTTTTTTTTTTTAATACATCTTTCCCTAAGGCTCATGTTTATAAAAGCAAATTTATTATTCTGGAGTAAACCAACTACACCACAGGGGACAAAATAAAAATTCCTGTTAAATTAAACTGGGCTTTTAACCCCTTGAATGTATTGGAGACCTGTCTTGCATTTGCAGGGTCGAAAAGGTCTATTTAAGTGCATGGGAATGTAGGGATCTTTATTTGTCACCTATGGTGCAGCTGGTTTATTCCAGAATAACTTTTGTTTGTTTTTATAAATATGGGCCTAATGGTAATATTCATAAGCAAAAGAGGTACATGAGTAGAATATGGCCAAGGACGCTCTTGGGGGAAAGGGAAAGGGAAAGTGGAGATATACTATCAATATTTAAATATATTCAAGGATTTAAAGGGATAGTAATATTTAATATGTAAAAAACATACACTGTAGGGTGTATCACCCTGAGTAAAACAAGGGTACTCCCACTGCTGAAAGGTGTTTTATTCAAAAGTTATTACAAATTAACTTGATTTTTTTATGTGCAGTATCACAGTGGCCTGAAATTATACTGTGGTGCTGTTTCTACACCATCCTATGGACAGCTCTGGTCAGTTGACCAGAAATCTCCATATGATGGTGTAGCAACAGCACCACTGTGGTAGGAAGTGGTAGGAGTAATACAGTAAAGGAATTCAAACTGCCTAGGACAGATATATCTATTGTAAGAATTATGTAAGACATCATTTGATCTGGGAAGAAAAATGGGCAGGCCTCGATGGAACAATTGGTTCTTATCTGCTGTCAGAAAATATGTGTTGCTGTAAAAGTCCCTTTTAATCTATGGGCATTTTCATTTGTTCCCTATTTTACAATTGGTTTGCTCCAGAAAATAGTGTTTAAATCTTTGCTCTTTTGTCTGCGGAAACATTTGGGTAAACTGAGTGAATGGGAAGGGAAGTGGCAGACAAAGTTTAATATAGGTGAATGTAAGGTTATGCATTTAAGTTGTAGATAGCATGGGAAACTACTTGGTGAATCCTCAGTAGATAAAGATTTATGAGTACTGATAGAAAATAGACTTCACAGAAGCGTACAGGGTAACTAACCTGCTGCAATAGCTAATAGGGTACTATCCTGCATAAAAAGTGGCATAGATACATGGGATTCTAATATTATTCTACCTCTATATAAATCCTTGGAAAGGCCTCATCTAGATATGGATTACAGTTGTGGGTACCCATTCTTAATCAGACAGTGAACTAGAAAAACGTAAAGATATGTACCTCAAAACTAAAAAGGCTGGAGCTGATGGTTCATATTTTTTTTCTTCACCTCATCAACTATATTACAATGTAGTTGCACCTCTTTAGTTTCCTGCCTATTGGCCTAATGCTCAAAAGACGTGCAATGCTGGGACTAAACAACTGTACTAGAGAGGAAAAATAAAATTTCCCATTGATTTAAATGTATTGTTTAGGGACACCTGGGAATGGTTCTACCTTATGGTTCAGTTGATTTGCTCTAAAATAGCACCTCTCAGTTGCCTTGAGAGTCCTTCTTTGTTTTACACTTGCTGGACACAGGTAAGTGTAGAAATAGTTTGTTTATTAAACAGGACAGAACATTATGTAATTTGTCTTATGCTGCATATGGATAGAACCCTATGAAGTAACTGCAAGATAAAACAATTACTATATCATTTCAAAATGGCTCCCAAAGTCCCTCTACATATCTTATGTAGATCGTGAAAGTACAGTACTTATTTATAATGTCTAATGCTAGACAAAATTAATATATAGGTGGAAAAAAGGATAGCAAAGACCGTGTTGGTGCACAGTTTTCTGTATTAAGCAGTATTATGCCATTATGTTTAGGATGATAAAATAAAACTTCTGATAATACAATGAACAATTTTTTTTAAAGCTGTTGGCAGCTGACACATGGGGGAGAGATAAATTAAGATGTGATAACACGGTGATAAAGTGGGGATGACTTCTCCAGTTATATCACTTTTCCAATTCGTATGTTATTTATATTTAGAGCCAATGCACTAAGATCTTTCCAACTTGAGAGATCTTAGTGTACAGGTTTTATAGAATAACATAGTAACTGGAGAGTTGATATCCCTGGAAAAGTAATCTCCACGTTATTACCTCTTTATCACACCTTAGTACATAACCCGCCAGGTTCATCAGTATGGCTGCCTGTTCCTGTTGCATATTCTGTGATCATAACATAGGTGAATTAATGACTGTGTCACTGGGAGTCAGATTTTCCCACAACTACAACAAAATATGGCTGAGATTCACTAAGCGGTGATAAAGTGGAGATGATTTCTCCTGTGATATCACTTCTCCAGTTCCTTTGTCATTCTGTGGAGCCTATTCATTAAGATCTCCAAAGCTGAAGAAATCTTAGTCCATAGGCTCCATAGAATAACATAGGAATTGGAGAAGTGATAAACTGGAGAAGTCATCTCCAGTTTATCACCTCTTAGCGAATCACCCCCAAAATGTTCAAACTGCCACAGCAAGGAGGAAATTTAACCTACATGTTCAGTGACAGTGTTTCTCAAACATGGGGCTACTTTAAGACACTGGTGGACCCTGGACAAAGCTCATGCTGCTAGGCCCCCCTTACCATTCAACTTACCAAAAAATGCACAAAATACCACACAAAATGTTATGTAACTGTTTCAAACAGTTATTAGAAGCAACCCTACTATTGAGTAAAAGATAGATTTGTCACACTTCCTGTCATTTGAGGAGCTATTCTTTGATTTAAAATTTCAGAAAATCCAATTAAATGCCCATGCCACAACACAGTCTGTGCTTACATGCCAATGGATGGAATTTTGACAGTCCTGCTGGCTATTTATGATCCTGCCTTCAGGGGAACATGAGATTTTGGCAAGACATATAGTTGCTGAATGACAGGAAGTGCCATGTATCATCAGACCTACCCTGAGCAAGACAGGAAGAAACCCACTTTCTGCCAGCCTGCCATTTAAATCTGAGGGTGACTTTCATAGCCGTGAGAACACAGAGACTGAAAAACATTATGAGAACGCTCATCTGTGCATGGGCCCTCTGGTACTGCTGGCCCAGACCAGATCAGCTCATCTCTTCCTGTCTGTTCTGTCCCCATTAATTAAATATGGTGCCGCCATTGGTGGGCCCCCTTTTGAGAGTGGGCCCTGGGCAAGTGACCTCTTTGCCCATTGGTTAAAGCAGCCATGTTCAGCCAGGATGCCCAGGCTGACATTTTGGTGTGCTGTGGGCACAAGCTTAACTCTTTGAGTGCCATAGAGGTATCCAATACATTGTTTTTTTTTCTATGCATACTTTGATTAAACATTTGTTAATGGATTTTATGAATTATATGTTATTTTTGTCATTCTGACTGTGAGACCTGGCAGAATATAATACAAAAAATGCTGTCTGGACACCAGTTAGTTTGAAGTCTAATAACTTGTGAATGAAGCATCTCGTAGCAGTGGAAATACCAATGTTTTAATCACCAGAAAAAGCCCTGCTCTATATATTCGTAATACAGCTTTACTGCTTATTCTCCATGATAATGTTGTGTAAGAATTCATGGTCAGACAAATGAAGATTTACCTTTTATAGCAACTTTATTTGATTTCTATTTTTTTACCTCAGTGGTGGCCAAACTGAGGCCCTACAGGAGTTGTGGACTACAGTTACCATTATCATTGACATGCTGGGGATGATAGGATTTACATAGTAAGTTAGATTAAAAAAACACAAATTCACCCTTTTCTATAGTATAGCCCAGAAAATGAGAATTATATAAGCCTTCCTGACTCCAAAATGGGTATTAGTCTTTTTACAAGAATTTCCTGTTTTACATACTAATCCATATAAACCTATATGTTCACTTCAACTAGAAATGCATCTAATCGTCTCTTCTCACCCCTTTTCCATATGTCATAAAGCCTCCCCTCAGAGCAGGAAGCTGGTCTGGATGGATCACGATGAGGGACAATCTTCTGTCAGCATAAGGAAAACCTGCCATCTGCATCCGCGGTCCTGGGAAGTAACCTTCCCTTAAGGACAGCTTTGAAGACTCCAATGTGCCGGCACACGTGATCTGTGGCGCATACTGGCACGCCACACGTGGGACTGAGAGAGACCGCTCCAGTCTTGGAGCGGTCAATCTCACTCCCCGTTTTTACTTACAGCGCTCCCGGAGGAGTACTGTAAGTAAAATGTACGTGACGTGCTATGACCGTCACCGGTCCTTAACGCAAAAACTGCGTGACGGTCATAGCACGGCACGCGGATGTTAAGGAGGGCAGGGTTATCCTTATACTGATATAAAGAAGATGTTAGGGGAGGCAGCGTGTTATATGGAAAGGGGACGCTTTTAAATAAAATAAAACAACATTATGGTTAGAAAGGTACACTTCATTATAAAAAGTATAGTACGAATCAACCTTGGCTTAATATCTAAACAATACTATCTCTTTAAGTGAAATTAGAGGTAGTGAACCTATAGCTGTCCAGTTACATTTTGCAGAGCAGTGGTATCCTGATTGTTACATCTCCTCTTCATTACACCTTAGTACATCTCTTCCTGTACTTTACAACTAAAGCTCACCCACAGAATAACACAGGAATTGGAGAGTTTATCACCTTACTGCATCTCCCCCCCTGGAGTAAGCCATCTGAATCATAGGGGAGAAGTAAAAATCCACATTAATTTCAATGGGGATTCTAATCCTTGACTATTAGAGATGTCATCAATGCATTTTTTTGCCTTGTGTTGCAGACATCACTAGCATTTGAGGAGATAAAATCCCCATTTAAAGCAACTGGAATTTGGGATTTTTTTCATCTATCTCCTGTGGTGCCCTTGGTTTACTCCAGTTCTTAGCACTTCAGCTTTCATGGGGTGAGAGCACAAATCTTCCACTACTGCTTTACTAGCATTGTCCTCCAATGGCAGTAGTTTGTTGGGAATAATGGGAGTTGTAGTCCCCAACAGCTGGAGTTCTGGAAATTTACTATCCATCTAGTTTCAGTGAAACTTAATGATATGTTTCTAAAATCAGTGTTCCCCTTATTGCATAACACAGCTTCATATGTTTGCACTTAATAAATAAAAGATAATAGTCACAGGTGATGTACTGCACTGTACATCTGCTCTGCAGAGTTCCGCCTCTAGAAGGCGCTGTTGGCTTTTCTCTGCTTGATAGTTACAGCTGTAGAAGTGTCTCATTTCCTTTTCCCCAGTTTGATTTAGTAGTTGTGTGCAGAAGCGCAGGCTGTTAGACTTGAACACTTCTCCAAATTAGTTCACACTGAGACCAAAAAATATGAATAGAATCAAAATAAAGAAAAAGCCAGTGAGGATTGAATCTCATGCTTAACCACAGCTAAGTATATGGGGTAATTATTGTGTCTACTAGTGCAGAAGAAATATGGAACTGACACGTACTAACCCTTTAAGGATCAGAGGTGTGCAGTGCTTTGCTTCACAATTCATTGCACACATATCTGGTGTTTAAAAGGTTAACCCTTTGAGTGCCAGAGGGGTATGCAATGTATTGCTCTTTAATGGGCTGCTTACCCCTCTGGCACTCAAAGGGTTAAGGTAACGATACCTGAAATATAAAGTCTTTCTTGATGAAGGTATGTTTCTCTGCTGTTTGTCTTTAGTGATTATTTAAAGGGATAGCAATGTCTATAATAAAGTTTATCTCTGAGTCTTCTCTATTGTATTTAATATTATTATAGGATAAGATATTTTCATATTGTAGTCATTAGTAATTAACACTATCACTCATCCTCCATTATGCTTGTGGCTCAAACAAATTCTTATACACACTTTTTTTGCCAGGTATCTGCATACAAAAGTGATTTTTTTTAAATAAATAAATGGCTCATAGTTATAAGCTTTGTGGATCAGTTATGGTAGATGGTCCACAGTAGTATCCAATGTATGTTTCGCTATTGGAAACTTTTTCTTTATGTTTTAAATAGAGTTGTAATAAGCTAATATACAGATGACAGGCTATATACATAGTGTCAGTGTTGGCAAACACACTACCCTTCACCCTGCTGTTGGCTATTTCTTGAGTCATAAGAGAGATAAGCAACAGATCAGGAGGAACTGAATCACTATATTTTATGAGTCACTCATACTTGCAGACACAAGTGAAGCTATATTTTATAATCGGCTGTGTTATGGAACTTAAAAATATTAATGGCAGCCCTGGGTCATTACTATGCTCTTTAATCTTTTTTCATTTTGTTGAGTTTTTAATTAATACATAGTTTTATTTCTTGATTTTATGTTTGAAATAATCCTATATAATAATTCGCTAATAATTCTGCCTACCAGCAGAAGTGGTAGATGTCAATACAGTGACAGAATTTAAGCATGCATGGGATAGGCATAAGGAGGTCCTTTACATAATAAAAGACCAAGGACCAAAAAAGGTTTGAGGTTGTGTGTTTTTTTTTTTTTTTACGGTAGGCAATTGGGCAGACTAGATGGGCCGAATGGTTCTTATCTGCCGTCAAATTCTATGTTTCTATGTTTCTATATAATAATTTGCTAAAATGTGTGTAACAATGCAGTCATGTGCAGTAGAGACTGGCTGTGACGAGAGCGGGGCGCTCCGAAGGAGCATCCAGCTCTGTATCAGCCGCGGCGCGGGCAGTCACTACTGCGCCTGTCTGCCCCATGACTGGCTGGCACTGTATCAGCCGCGGCGTGAGCAGTCTCTACTGTGCATGTCTGCCCCATGACCGGCTGGCAGTGGCACTGTGGCCTGTGTAACAGGCTCTTCAACCAGTAAAGGTTATATTTCAATAAATATACTAGCCACTGTATGTTCATCCTCTTGCATTCTCCATAAAGCCTTAAGAGGGAAGGTTTTGGTGCTCTATAAGGTGTCTCTTCTTGTTCTTTGTTTTTCAGGTACCTTGGGTAAATAACATTATCCCTCTTCATAGAGCACCTACCCCTCCATGGGATTTGAATCTGGTATTAGAAATTCTCCAGTGAGACCCTTTTGAGACCCTTTCTTCAGTTTCTATGAAACAAGATGTTTTTTCTTGCAGCTATTTCCTCAACTAGGTGCATTTCAGAAGTAGGAGCTTTGTATTGCAAATCCCCATACACTCTTTTTACCAGGATAAAGTAGTTTTACAAACTATTCCTGACTTTTAACACAAAGTTGTCTCTTCCATCCATATCAATCAATATTTGGTACTCACCTCCTTTTGTCCTAATGCGCAGAGATAAAAGGAGGCTTGCTTTCACAATTTGGATATAGTTAGAAGTCTCAAATACTGTTTGCAAACAACTGAATCTTTTAGGAAAAAAGACACCCTATTTGTTATCTCAAAAGGAGCAAAGAATGGCAGACCTGCCTCCAAAACTACAGTTGTTGAATGGATTAAAGGGATAGTAATACTTCGTTTTAACTTTATTTTATTTTGTAGGCATTAAAAAAACATGAATAATGATGTAAGTCTTATCTCTCAAACCTTTATGGTTTGAGAGATATTCACAAGCAAAGTTTCCCCTCCCACCCCTTTTACCTAGTGTAAGCCATCTCCATACCTCCCAAGTGTCCCTCTTTAGGAGGGACAGTCCCTCTTTGAGACCCAAATCCCTCTGTCCCTCTTTCCCACCCTGATGTCCCTCTTTTTAGAAGATCAGAATGTGTTTTGTGTAAATAAGTGTATCACATTGCTCCACAGCAATACAACTCACATGAATGCTTGTATAAACTACAGTATATGTGTTTATAAACTAGTCTATGTAAATAAAATACTTTGGTCTTGTTATACATAATTTATTCATTTACACAAAGATGTGTCAATAAGTCAGGAAATAACCTAAAAATTCTCTGCAGTGCCCCGCCCACCAGCCATGGCCCCAACAACACCACCCAAAACACAAGTGTTCCTCTTTGGCCATTTGAAATGTTGGGAGGTATGCATCTCTTCTCAGATGTGGAATGCATTCTATAGACCAGACAGATAACAGAAGGGGACACTCTTCTTCCTATGAAAACAATGAAATCCCTGCCCCCCTTGACAAGCTTTTTCCCTTATCTTAATTGAAGATTGTCCCTCTCTGCAGTCTACCTGGGCACCTCCCTTCTGCTCTAGCTGAACAGTGTGACATCAGTAAAAGGGGCGGGAGGGGGACACGTTGTCATTGAATTACTCTGGAACTACAACTCTGACAGAATTGAAATAACACTCTCCAAAGTCCAAATACTATGATGATTAATTAGAGCTGCTTTTATTATAAAACATTACCCCTTTAAGTGGGCTCTTAAACAAGCCCATGTTCTCAAACCTCGTCTAGCTCCATTTCCATTCACAGCCTATTATACACATTCACTTAATACTTACTGGGCTCTGAAACATCAAGTCTCTACAGATCAACTCTTAAAGCAACTACCTGGTTGTCAGTTCACATCTTTATGAAATTCTACACGATGAACCTTTTCCCATCCCAAGAGATCAGTTTTGGAAGCAAAGTTTTGCAGGCCACAGTTCTCTTTTTGGGTCAGCACTGGGGAATCACTATTGGTCCCCACATCCCCCAATGGACACTAGAGAGTAGGGGATATATAATATACTGATAAGTCATTTTCTCTTGGTTCAATTGAGAGATGCAGGAGATGCTGCCCTGAGTGAACTTTGCCTTGTTGCCTAAGACCAGGTGCCCTGCCTTTTTTCTTCTTTCTCTTCTTACCTATCTCGGCTTTGCTATATGTAGACTAAAATAGCTGGCTGCTGGGAAGGCTATATATGGCAGAATGTGGGAGGTGTTTCATCACTAAGTGCCCTGGAGGTTTCAATACCCCACTGGTACTGCATCTCTCACATGGACTATGGTAAGTAAAAAATCCCCTGATTTGTAATGACAAAGGTATTTATGAGTGATCATATGTAGAAAGGGGATGAAAGTAACCTAATGAATATGTTGTGTTTGACTGTTGTTAACCCTTTGAGTGCCAGCAGGGAATGCAACTAATTGCTAGGTTAAATCCTAGCCCAAGTCCCCTATTTTTTAAGTTAAAAAATTAAGATAAAACAGGTTTCAGTATTTTTTGCTAGCTTTTTTGTTCTTTTTTTTTTTTTAAATATTTTTCACTCTCATTTCTTGGTATAGGATTGACTGTCAAGATGGGTGTAATTGGTATACTTAACCCTTTGAGTGCCAGAGAGGAATGGAATGCACTCAGAGGGTTAAGATTTGGATGCCTGAAAGGTCACCCCTCTGGCACTCAGAGAGTTCAACTTTTGGAACGGCTTAATATAAGCGCTGCATTCTGGATCAAACCAACTGCACCACAGGGGCAAATTAAAAATCACCATTGTTTTAAATGGAGCTTTTAACCTCTTGAAAGCTAGCAAGGTTTCCAACAGAGACCGCTCTAGCATTAAAGGTTAAAAACCCCATTTTAATCAATGTCAATGCTGAGAATTTGTATTTATCTGTTTTGGTGCAGTTGGTTTGTCCCAGAATCGTACCTATTTATTTTCTAAACACAACTCTAATGGCCGTATTATCAAGATAAAGAGGTGCACCATAAGGGGTACTGAAAATTCTGCAAATTTTGATAGTTTTAAATGGAGATTTTAATCCATTAAATTCTAGAGGCATCTCTAACACATTGAGTGCAGTTAGTTTGCTCCAGAAGATCCCTTGTTTAGCATGATTAATAATTCCATATGCATTATTTATAAACTACAGGACCAAAACTAGCCTGCATGCTGCTCGGGGACCCCTGAATCCAATGCTGAAAAAAATAAAATGCCCTGTGGTCCTTAACTGCCAGCCTCATGCCATGTGGCTGCTCCTTAAGGTGTTAAGGACCAAGGTTTTTTTACATGCAAGGATGATCACATGTATCAGCTCGCCAAGGGAAACTCTGGAACTGACTGCTCCAATCTTGACGCAGTCAGTTTCAGCCTCCAGGCATGATCACAGCATGCTTTCTGGTGCAAAGTGATCATTTAACTCATAACTTTCCAGGACTACCACTGTTCCTTAAAGGACCGAAATGTGTGACATTCCTGTCACATCCACAGGCATTAGGGGCTTGACCATGTGGGTGTCAGAGACTGTTCTGGAATTCAGCGACTTAAATTACATGACCTGAACTGTACTTGTCCATATTTTTCCTTTTACAATAGAACCAATATTCCTGAGATCACACATTTTAAAGTTAAATAGGCCTGTGCCATTTACAGAGAGATAGCAAATGTTATTGCTCCTGCCAGCACATTCCTGACTGCTAAATATTGTACCAGACCTCTCCCTCTCCTTAGACTAATAAACATTTTACATTGGCTGTATTTTGTAGTGTTAACCTCTTGCCTGCAGGTGCTAAGCTGTTTAACTCATCTCTGTATTGCATAATCAATACCATACTTTACTTACATTTTATACATTTCCCAGGAAAACATATTACAGCTTTCTGAACTGGGAACCCAGCAGTCTAAACATTTTTGTGCTGTTTAGTACAGGTTTAAACAAATGAGTCACATTTTCTGCAATACTTTTTATGTTTCTAAGTGTTTTTGCCTGCCGCAGACTGTGCCTGCCTGTGTGTCTCTGCCTGCTCCAGAGTGTGTCTGTCTGTGAATGTCTGCATAAACACAGTGTGTCGGCCTTTATGTCTCTGCATGCCCCATACTGTGTCTGTCTGTCGGTGTCTCTGCATGCTCTAGACTGTGTCTGTCTGTGAGTGTCTGTACATGCCCCAGATTGTGTCTGTCTGTGCATGCCTCCATGAACAGAGTGTGTCTGCCTGTATGTCTCTGCATGCCCTAGACTGTGTCTGTCTGTGGGTGTCTCTGCATGTCCCAGAGTGTGTCTGTCTGTGTTTGCATGAACAGAGTGTGTGTGTCTCTGCATGCCCCAGACTGTGTCTGCCTGTTCATGTCTATGCATGCCCCAGAGTGTGTCTGTCTGTGCTTGTCTCTGCATGCCCCAGAGTGTGTCTGTCTGTGCTTGTCTCTGCATGCCCCAGAGTGTGTCTGTCTGTGCTTGTCTCTGCATGCCCCAGAGTGTGTCTGTCTATGTGTGTCTCTGCATGCCCCAGAATGTGTCCGTCTGTGTGTGTCTCTGCATGAACAGAGTGTGTGTCTGTGTGTGTCTCTGCATGAACAGATTGTGGCTGTCTGTGTGCTTCTGCACGGCCCAGACTGTGTCTGTCTGTGTCTGTTTCTGCATGCCCCGAAGTGCGTCTATCTGTGAGTGTCTCTGCATGAACAGAGTGTGTGTGTCTATGTGATCTTCATGCCCCAGACTGGTCTGTCTGTGCGTGTCACTGCATGCCCTAGAGTTTGTCTGTCTGTGTGTGTCTGCATGAGCAGAGTGCATCTATGTGTCTCTGTATGCCCCAGAATGTGTCTGTCTGTGAGTGTCTGCATGAACAGTGTGTCTGTCTGTGTGTGTGTGTGTCTCTGCATGAATTGTGTCTATCTTTGTGTCTCTGTATGCCCAGATTGTGCCAACGTGTGTGTATGTCTTCATGCCTGGAGTGTGTATGTGTGTCTTGGCATGGCCAGACTGTGCTTGTGTCTCTGCATGGCCAAAGTGTGCATGAGTCTTGGCATTACCAGAGTGTCTGTGTGTGACTCAGTCTGGTTGGAGTGTGTGTGTGTACATGTAGTGTCTGCACAGCTCCTTTATACGACAGGATACATTTTGTTATGTCTATAATAATACTGTAAGAATTATTTTATGTCTGCATCCTAAGTGTTTGTGTCTCTGAATGTAACTCTACTTATAAATACATATTCAAAAATATCCAGTCAGTGTTTAGCGGGCCACTCTTCCGCCTAATTCCCCAACATAACCTCATTGTTCAGTCTTTTCTCCCAAACAGAACCCCCCCCTTACCTGGACCACTGCATTCAATAGCACTTCTTTCTCCCCCCCTCTGACTGACAGTTCATGTGACAGGAGGCACTTACACCCCATAGTACTTACTCCTTCTGTGTCCAGCTTACCATACTCTAGAACGTAAGCTCTCACAAGTGGGGCCCTCTGATCCTTTTGTTTTCCGTATTTGACTTGTACTATTTAATATCTCCGTATGTCTATTCCGTATTGTACAGCACTGCGGAATACGTTGACACTATATAAATAAGGAATAATAATACAAATAATAAGCTGGTCCCTGGCATTAAAAGGCTGAGAACCACTGCTCTAGAATAGCCCGACTGATTGTTCTGTTATAACATCATTCTTGTTTCCTTGCTTATAGGCATTTGACATTGTCATACAGTACATAATACTATATAATTCAATTACATATTTAGCTGTACAGATAATTAAAGTAGCAATGAACCTTATGAATAAGGACAACGTGAAGCAAACCAACTGCAGCTTAGGGAATAAATAAAACTTTAGAGAGATGTAAATGAAGGTTTTAACCCCTTGAATGCTAGAGAGGTCTCCAATGTATTGCAAAAATCATGCACTGCATTGGTGACTTCTTCAGAATTCAAGGGGTTAAAAGGCCCTGCTTAATGCTTTGCATGGCAGAGGGGTATGCAATGCGTTGTGTACCCCTCTGGCACGCAAAGAGTTAAATCAGTAAATATATGTGAATTTTATTAATGTTCCCTAAAGTGCAGTTGGTGTGGACCAGAATTGCTCCTCCTTTTTTTTAACTTATGGTGTAATATTCATTAAAGTGACAGTCACCATCCTTTTTGACGTTACATATTGGGCAAGTTCATAATACATGAAGTCAAATTGCCTGTAATTTATATTACTTTTTTTCATCTTCACGTATTTTTTATCACTGTTATGACTCTGACAGTGAATTATCCAAATTTGTTTAGAGAGAGCTATGTGTGTGGGACTTTAAAAGCAGAGAGAGTGCAACAATGTAAACAAGATACAATGTAAACAAGACAGTGAAACAATGTAGAAACGCATGCCACTCAAATCTGCAGTGAGACTGCAACATTGCATAACTGCATCTGATTTCAAGTCCTCGATGGAAAGCTCTCTGGAATCAAATAAGCAGGGAGCTCAATATCATGGAATTTAAGGTGTAAATAAACTAGGTGAAGAAAACTAATTCCTGCTTTTGTTATTTCCTGTCAGAATACATGTTTCCTGTTATCATTACTGAAAAATATTATAAAAAAAGATTTTGTTTAAAAATGCTTGAAAAATGTTTTTAACCCCTTCGTGACAATGGACGTACATGTACGACCTTTGCGGGTGTCACTTAGTGACAGAGGACGTACATGTACGTCCAGGAAATCCGGATCCCCGCGCGGCTGCACGCCGTTCGGGGACTCCGGATTCTGTTTAAAAAAAAAAAAAAATGTTAGACGGACGTTAAGTGACGGCCGCGTCTGCACGCGGCCGTCACTAAGGGGTTAAAATGTTTGTTTTGAAAATGGTTACGGATAACAGGAAAGTACCAAATATTGAAACCTATAAGCAATTTGACTTAACACATTCTGCAAGTTAATAATATATAAAGTCAAAAAGGTGGGTGACTGTCCCTTTAAACAGCATTTCAGTGTTAGAGGTATGTCAGGTGTTGCACATTGCTCTGGTATCCAAAGTGTTAAAGCGTGCAGGGTTTTATGTTTTTTAAACCCTTAATGTTTTTCACCCTGGCATTCAAAGGATTACAGGACATTTCTCAAACTGAACTGATTTGGAATACACTATCTCATCTAATTGTTTTTAGGAGCATGTAGTTCCTTATAAGATCTGAGGTTAGAGGGGAAACTGAAAAGGCATCAGCATCTGTTCATTGCCCAGCATGGGATTTTGATGGGATATTGATTTTTTAGTTTATTTTTTTGATCTCATTGCACTTTATAAGTTTTATGAGCTACACAGACGCAGTGGGTAATAATATGTATCACAAGTTCTTGTTATTTAGGAGGATTGCCACCTAGCAACAGCAGTAGTAGGAGTAGAAAGACTCCCAGAAAAGCTGTAGTTCATAGTGCAGCATAGTGCAGGAGGCCAGTCGTGCTGCCAGCAGTCATGTGACAGCAGGTTACCTGCTCATCACATGCTTCACTATTAGTTAGATCTTCATCAGCAGGGCAGCATGGAAAATGCAGCCCCTGTGACAGGCATGATGCAGTTTATTTGACATTCCACAGGGAATCCCTCCATTTTTCCTCTAATGTAGGTTGCCTCAAACTGCATTCTTAAAGGGCCAAGACAGTTCAGATTTTTGGAATATAACTTATTATGCACAGATGTTACAATCAACAGATCGATCCATTTGACTGCAACACCTATGCTAAACCATGGATATCCCAAAAATGTACACTATCTTAGCCTTTTAGGAATGTTCTAAAGCAGTGGTTCTCAAACTTTTTTTTGTTTGGGGCACCCCTAACACATATTCTAGAACATTTGAGGCATCCGTAACATATTTAATGTACTTTATCAAGGGCATAATGAAGGTACAATGCATAAATATACAGTTATTATTAGGTCTTACAATCATAATAACAAAAGGAATCATAATGTGAATAACAATTTCTATAAATCTTTATTTAAAAGTCAATTTTTGTTAGTCTTCATAGAAAACATGGGGCACCCTAAGTTTATGTCCGTGGCACCCCAAAGTGCCACAGCACCCAGATGGAGAATCACTGCTCTAAAGAATAGAAAAAAAAGGGGAGACGAGACAGTGCACAAGAGATCTAAGGAAATCACTAATATAAGAGAAAAAGACAAACAGATTTATTCATATGGTAAAAGGTAAGTAATACATTGCTAATATAGACAGAATAAAAATGTAAAAAGTAGAAGATTCAATAAAAATATATAGTGGAAAATAAATAACCCAAAAAAGAAACAAACCAATTGAACAAAACAGGCTATACCCACATATAATGTGTTAGTAATGAATATACTGTTTTGGCTTTCACCAATTATAATCTGTTTACATTTTTACAACATTCCTATAACATTTTCCTTTTTTATCTTTGATGACTGTATGCCATCTTTCGTGTGGGGAATCACTGACTTAAACTATCAACTGTTCCAGATTGTTTCTATAATTTTTAAGTGTTTTTTGTCTCATTTGGTACCCGCCATCTACCTCCTCCCATTACTAGCTGGTGAACTGTCCTGTTATCTATTTTCCAAAAGAGTAGAAAAAGGCAGCATGTTACTCCTGAAGTGGAGAGTATTTTCCAGCGACTAACTACACCTAGAATGTTACATTGTATCACTGTCTCTGCTTTCACAGTTCCGTAAAACAAGACTGATAAAGGGATTAGAGAATCTGAGTTATAAAGAGAGACTAGCCAAACTGGGTTTGTTTACATTAGAGAAGAGACGTCTAAGGGGTGCTATGATTAACATTTACAAGTACATTCAAGGTCAATACAAAGAACTAGCCAATTAATTATTTATGCAAAGAGCTGAGCTAAGAACAAGAGGTCATCCATTAAGACTTGAGGAAAGGTGCTTTCAACTAAAACAAAGGCAGGGATTCTTTACAATAAGGGCAGTTAAAGTGATAGTAATACTTCAATTTAATTTAATTTTGTATTGTAGCCATTAAAAAAACATTAAAAACAATATAAGTCTTATCTCTAAAACGTTTATGGTTTGAGAGATATTCACAAGTAAGGTTTCCCCCTGAGTGACGTCAGAACTCTAGCTGACAGATTTAGAATCCGGTCTGCAGACCGGCCAGCTGCTCTTCAGCAGAGCCGAGATTGCAAGATATAAAAATAACTACTTAATTGGAATGCTCTACAAAGTGTGTCTGGTTTGCAAGCACACTTTGTAGATCATTCCAGTGAAGTAGTTATTTTTATATCTTGTGATCTCGGCTCTGCTGAAGAGCAGCTGGCCGGTCTGCGGACCGGATTCCAAATCTGTCAGCTAGAGTGCTGACGTCACTCAGGGGGAAACTTTACTTGTGAATATCTCTCAAACCATAAACGTTTTAGAGATAAGACTTATATTGTTTTTAATGTTTTTTAATGGCTACAATATAAAATTAAATTAAATTGAAGTATTACTATCACTTAAAACTATGGAATTCTCTGCCTCGGCATGTTGTACTTGCAGATAATGCAACTCCTTTCAAAAAAGCAATGGATGCCTATCTAGCACTGAACAATATTGAAAATGATGACAGTTGGCTTCAAAGCAGATAGGATGTTGATCCAGGGAAATATCTGACTGCCATTTGGAGTCAAGAAGGAAATTTTTTTTACCCACTTGCGGCTAAATTAGAAATCGTTCCAGAGGGTTTTTTTTTTTGCCTTCTTCTGGATCAACAGGGGTGTTTTTGGCATGGGCTGGACCTGAAGGACACATTTCTTTTTTCAGCCTCATCAACTATGTTAGTATGTTAAAGAAAGCTCTCTAGAAACAGAGTTCCAGAGAGAGCAGTGTCAAGGACATAACTGACAGATAAGGTTGAATATAGGTAAATGTAAGGTTATGCATTTGGGCTCCAGAAACAAGCACATTATGCGCTAAATGGGAAATTATTTGTGGAAACCTCTTTAGAGAAATATTTAGTTGTACTGATAGACAAGAGACTTCACAGCAGTGAGCAGTGTCACTCACTTGCTACTAGAGCAAATGTGGTACTATCATGTAAAAAAAGGATGGCAATATAATTTCTCATCAATTAAAGGGATAGTAATACTTCATTTTAACTTTATTTTATTTTGTAGACATTAAAAAACATGAAGAATGATATAAGTCTTATCTCTCAAACCTTTATGGTTTATGAGATATTCACAAGCAAAGTTTCCCCTCCCGCCCCTTTTTCCTAGTGTAAGCCATCTCTTCTCAGATGTGAATCTGGTTGTATGACCAGACAGATAACAGAAGGGGACAGTCTTCTTTGTATTAAAACAATGAAAGCCCTTCCCCCCCTTGACAAGTTTTTCAGCTTTTTCCCTTATCTTAATTGAAGATTGTCCCTCTCTGCAGTCTACCTGGGCACCTCCCTTCTGATCTGGTTGAACAGGGAAGGGATACTTTGCTTGTGAATATCTCTTAAACCATAAAGGTTTGAGAGATAAGACTTATATCGTTCTTCATGTTTTTTTAATGCCTACAAAATAAAATAAAGTTAAAACGAAGTATTACTATCCCTTTAAAGTACAGTTCTGGGCACCAGACATTAAACCCTTTGCAATATGTTGCATACCCCACTGGCACTTAAAGGGTTACAAGAGACATTATTGAACTGGAAAAACTGCAGAAACGTGCAACAAAACAGATGGAGGGATCGGAGGACCTGCATTATGAAGAGAGACTATCCAAACTGGTATTTTTTTACAACAGAGATGAGACATCTAAGGGGTGATAGGATGAGCATTTTGAAATATATTTGAGGTCAATCCAGAGAACTCTCCAAAAAACTATTTACTCAAAAAGCTGTGATAAAAATAGATGTTTTCCATTAAGGCTAGTAGAAAGACACGTTCAACTAAAATAAAGGGAGGGATTTTTTTACAGTCGGGGCAGTAAATATGAAATTCTATGTCTCGGAATGATGTGTTTGATGATACTGTAGCTGCTTTCCAAAAAGTAATGGATACCTTTCTAGCACAGAACAATGTTGAGTATTATGACAGCTTATTTCACAGCAGGTTGAATGTTGATCCAGTAAAAAATCCGACTGCGATATGGATTCAGCAAGGAATTTTTTTACCCACTTGGGGCTTAATTGGAAATGGTGTGTTTTTTTGCCTTTCTGTGGCTCAACAGGGGTGATATGACATGGGCTGAACTTGGCAGACTCGTCTTTTTTCAGCCTCATCAACTTTGTTACTATGTAAGTATAAAGAAGTAGGTGAAAATGAAAAAAAGGTATAGGCAATTTGACTTTACATATTATGCACTTGCAGAATATGTAAAGTCAAAAAAGAGGTTGACTGTCATTTTAAGAACCTTTGTGCTTTCATGGTATAGGATTCGGGTTTGTTTCTGATCCAATGAATCATGATTGGAGCTAGGGGTGGGACCATGTGAGCTTAGGGTCATGAACAGGGCTATAGGCACCAAGGGGGTAATTCTGGACTTGAAGATAGCAAACACCAGGGGAAGCCAACCCGAAGCTCTCCAGCTGTTGAGAACTACAACTCTAGGGATGCTGGGAGCTGTAATCCTCAGCAGCTGGTGGTCCCCAAGATGTCTACACCAGACATACACTGTTGAAATTCCTCTAAGTGCCTGGTTCTATAGAATTTTAAAACATGACAGGAGTCTATTTGCATTATCTTTCTATTACTTCACCTCCAATAGCAGCAAAGTACAAAAGTAAACAACCAATCAGAACAAAGAAAACAATCTTAATAAGCTCAGTAACAATGTTCCACTTCCTCTTTCTTGCTGCTCACCTCCTTTGGCAGGTCAGATTTTCTTGTCTCCAGCTACACTGCTGTGAAATGTAATATATGGTTTTTCTTACAGTCTATTTGCATGTCATTACTTTCAGTTTTTGTCCCCTAAATAAAAAACATATACTTTGCAAACATATGTCATTGCTGCTTATATGTATGTTCATTTGTCCAATTTCTATCTTTTATGCCTTTACCTTTTCTCCCTACTCGTTTCCTACATCTGTCTCTTTATCTGAGCCTCCTTATTGTTCTAGACTTGCTTCCCCAAACTTCTTATTATATTTTTGTCCGTTTTTCCCCTCAGCACCTGCTTTCGGTCTCCGGAGCTCGGCCATTTGGCTCTCGCGTCTTGCGAGATTTCGAGTACCATTTTAATTTTTCTTCTTTCCGTTTTTTCTTATTCTCGGTCATTGCCGCGACATAACGCAGCCACTCCAAACGCTTCTCTGCTTTTGTCTGTACGAATTACACAAAGGGAGAGCCCTATCTACCATCTCTTAAAACAGTCTCATAGAGCTAAGGTATTATCAAAGGGTGAGCCGCTCTTTGGTCTGCTTTGCACTTTCTCCATGTAGAGTAACCTCCGTCACAGAGGGTTAGCCCTTCTTTGTCACTATTAATAATTATTGTTATTTATTTTCTTCCACATAGGGTGAGCCCCTTCTTATTATTTTTTACCTACTAATTTCTCTTTTTTTCTAATTACCACGTTGGGTGAGTCCCCCTAACCCCTATTTCTGTTCATACAACTTAAAGCCTACATTCATAGGCATTCTTTCTGGGGTGAGCCCCCATTATTATATTATATTAGATAACCATGGAAGATTCCCAAAAATCTATGCTTGGGTCTGAAGATCTGGTAGCTCTCATTAATACTGCTGTAGCGGCATCTCTACAAAAGGCACTTGCAGGTGCCCCACCACAGTTGCCTCCTTCAGTTCAGTCCTCTGCACCCCCTCAGGGCACTGAGGACTCGCCAGATTCTGATATCTCTTAACATGACAATTCTCACTCCCTCAAACACCACTGGAAAGGCACTCAGCCCAGATCTAACCCTCAAAAAGGTAAATAACCTGCTAAAAAGGGAAGAGTGACCTCTGCCCCCAAGGTTGGTGGGGCTTCTAGATTTTCCTCTGAACATGAGGACCATGATTATCCTCCTGACTATATGGAGGTTGATGTGTGGCAAGCAGACTTATCTGACTTCTTGGATGAGGAGAAACCTTTTGACTCTGCTCCTAATGATGAGCAATTTACTGGTGATTCACAACTACTTGATTTTGCTTCCACTAAAAATAGTTCTGACAATCCAGATAATACTGAAATATTAGACTCCATGGGTAATCCCATGTTTGATCCTTGTGGTATCCGTCATCCAAGATACACTGAATGCGTCCCCCCTACCTGGCCAAATATCTTCATTTCTGGTTACAACACCCTTTAGAAAAAGAGGTTAGATCACGATTACGGAATGAATGCCCACGCCCCATCATTCCTGACAAAGTGGCTCTCACTCCGGAATTTGACCCAACCATGTTGACTTTTATGGCCAAATGTGGCAGGGATCCTCGTAAGGGTCTTGAAAAGGGCCTTAAATTGGCTCAGGATAAGTTTTTGGACATCATGGGCCCCATGGCACAAATTTTATATCTAGCCGATTCAGCTATTTCTTCCAACTCTTCTCTGGACGCTCACGCTGTGTGGGAATGGGCTCTGCACTTCACCTGCCTGTTTGGCAAAGCTAATGTGGCACTTTCCAATGAAGGAAGAAAAGCAGCACTCTTCTGAATCGATCCCACATTGTCTGACCTGAATGATAAGGAGCTAAGTCCATCTGCTATTGGAATGTTGTTCGGCCAACCATTCCTCAAACAATTACAAAAGCACATCAACATCTTTTCCTCATTAAACAAAGCTCAATTGTCTCTGAGAAAGGATTTCAGAGCTCCCTCTCAAAGGGCTGTTTTGGCAGGGCTGGGAGACAGCGGGGCTGTGTCACCTTATGATCCTCAAGCCTTCTTCCAATCTATGCCTAAGCCGCAATACCAACCACAGAGAGGATCAGGAGCAGTTTGAGGATATCGTGCCAGAGGTCGTTCAAGATTCCATACAAGTGAGTCAAATTGCTTTAAACCCTTTTTTCCCCCAATTCTCCGCAGGCAGAATTCCTCTATGTCTTCAGAATTGGATGTCCATATACTCAGATGCATGGATACTTCAGGCCGTCGAGGGTTACAGGATCAAATTTGTCTCCACTCTTCAGCAAAATGCATAGCCGGTTCCTACTCTCCGAGCTGCCACTCAACAAAATCTCATTCTGAAAGAGCTAGCTTCTCTTTGAGACAAGGGGGCCATCAAGAAAGCTCCCGACATTTCCGGTTTGTTCAGCAACTTATTCCTTGTGACAAAAAAGTCAGGAGAATACATGCCAGAAATCAGTTTGAAGTCTCTCAATACCTTTGTCAGATATAGACACTTCAAGATGGAGGGCATCCATCTCCTCAGAGATCTCCTATTGAGGAACGATTGGTTTACCCACCTAGACTTGAAGGACGCCTATCTTTCGGACTACATTCACCCGGCGAGTCGCTGTTTTCTCCGTTTTCTGTGGTCCGACGAACCATGGCAATTCACCTGCCTTCCATTCAGACTCAGCTCAGCCCCCTGTTGTTTTATGAAACTCCTCAAACCAGTACTAGCTCATCTCCGCTCATTAGGTATATGATGCATCGCCTACATCTTATTGTTCGGTGCTGACAAATGTCAATTGTCTACCCAGACAAACTTCACGATCCATCTATTAGAAAAAAATCTGGGCATTATAATCAACAGGGTCAAGTCAGCTCTCATCCCAACACAGACAATTCTATTTCTTGGGTTCGAGATAGACTCGGTGTGTTGCATCCTTCACTTACCTCACTCCAAAATTGTGTCCATCAGGAAAGAACTTCGCAGGGTACTTCTATTTCCTGCGGTTCCTTTGAGACTGCTAGCACGAGTGGTGGGTCGCTTGTCCTCCTATATTCACGCCATTTTTCCAGGCCCCCTTCATTACAGGGTGATGCAATGTCTCAAGACCAAATTTCTATGGATAAACCCCTCCTACGACCAAATGATCCCTCTTTCCAGGGAGCTACGCTCAGAACTCAATTGGTGGCTACTACACATGCAAGCATGGAATGGCCGTGCTATTTTTGGCACGTCTCCGGACTTCGTCATTAGCTCCGATGCCAATCTTTGGGGATGGGGGGAAACTTGTTCAGGAGTCTCTACGGGAGGAATCTGGTCTTGTTCAGAAGATTCTCTCCATATCAACTGCCTAGAACTGATAGAGGGCTCTTTTGCCATTCGCAGTTTCCCCAAAGGTCTGACAGATTGCGGTATTCTACTTCGCATGGACAATATCTTGGCGGTTCAGTACATCAATCGTCTAGGGGGAGCTCACTCCAAGACTCTGTCGGAAATGACCAAGGACATTTACAAGTTTTGCTTCCAGAGGAACATCTCTCTGCAAGAGGAGTACTTACCGGGGGACATCAATCTGGAAGCGGATTGGTTTTCCTTAGTGAGGGAACGGACATTCAGTAGGCCACAGGAGAAGGGCTGGGCAGGAAGTGGGAGGGTTGGAATGGGAATGAGGTTAGAAAAATTAGATCCTCTGTGGGATGGGAAGGAAAGTGGCTGTGGGCTGTGGCATATGGGGATATGATTGGGGCCTGGGTTTGGGGAGATGTCACCAGCAACAAGAAGGAGAATAACACATACAGCCAGCAGGTGCGAATGTTATTTGTGTCTGCTGTGGGTTGGGGTGGTATGATGGATCTGTCTGAGCAATAGATACAGAGTGTGGTTGCAAAAAGGATTTGATGAGAGTAGGGAGGAGGAAATATGAATTTGGGGAGAAGTAGGCAAGTAAATAGAGTGCTGGATTTTGCAGTATAAGAGCAGCGTTAAATATAGCAGTAAAAGGCCAGGCTGCATTGTGGGGTAACAGAACGTAGAACTGAGAAAGCAAAAACAAACAAGAGTCCTTGGAAGGAAGTGTTTCTGCAGGGAGGGTTGTTTATCTTCAGTCCCACTTCTCACCTCTGCTCCAAAATCCCTGTAACTCCACTGAGTCCGTAACAGAATCGCATGACATGTTTGTTCATTTTAGCACTGCGAGTCTTGGCCTCTGATGGGGGCATGCTTTTCCCCCATTCGCACCGATCGCCAGGATGATTCGTTATCTCCGATTGCAGAGGACGGGCATCACATTGGTAGCTCCCCTCTGGCCGAGTCAGCCTTGGTTTCTGGATCTGCTATGCCTCTCGTATTGGGACCCTCTTCTGATTCCGTCATTTCCGAGTCTCCTGATGAACCCGAAAGGGGACTTTCACCCCCTAGTACTTCAGCGTCGCTTGCATCTGGTGGTTTGGTCTCCTTCAGGGCATCCTGGGATGTCAGAGGTCTATCGGACTCAGCTCCTTGACTCCTCTGGGACTCCTGGGCTCCAGGAACACAGCGATGCTACACATCTGCATCGGGTCTCTGGTCTCGCTGGTGTGTGCGACAGAGTCTCGATGCCTTTACTGCCCCTGTTCATGTCGTGATTAATTTTCTTTCCTGTTTACATAACCAAGGAAAGTCTGACAGGACCAGTAATGTTCACAGATCGGCTGTCTCCGCTGCTCATGTTTCTCTTCATGGTCTTCCTACTGGGAAATACCTACGTGTATGCCATTTATTGAGGGGTATCCACCTCTCCTCTGCTCCCGGTCCTAGATATACGTCGCTTTGGAACGTTTTCTCTGTTCTTCAATTTTTGCGGTCTTGGCCTGAGAATGAACACCTCTCTCTTCGACAACTGTCCACCAAGCTCGCTCTCCTTCTCTGTTTAGTTTCCTTTCATCGAGTTTCGGACATCAGGGCCTTCTACGTGGACAGTATTGTTTTTTCCCCTGATGCGGTCGTTTTCTCCGTTTCTCGTTGGACTAAATCTAACTCTCGTTCAAACTCCTACCCCTTCTTTCCAGCAGAACCTAAGTTGTGTGTGGCTGCTGTTCTTTGCTGTTACCTGGATAGATCTGCAGCCGTGCAATCCCCGAACTCCAGACAACTTTTAATCTCATACGTTAAACCATTCAAACCAGTTTCCTCGCCCACACTCGCATGTTGGGTTCGCTGGATCTTATCTTTAGCAGGCATTGACGTCTCTTTTGGTGCTCACTCGGTGAGAGGAGCCGCCACATCAGCAGCTTTGACCTCCTTACTGTATATCCTATGTGCAGCGGACTGGGCGCAAGAGTCTACTTTCCGAACTTTCTACTTTCGTCAGTCCTCTCATCCAGGTTAATTTATTTTGTCTGAGAATTAAAACCGCAAATAGGTGCCTCCTGTCATGTTTTAAAATTGAGGCTTGTCTTATCTTTTGTGAAGAGATAATCAGAATTTTAATAAAGACAGGAGGCGAGTATTTTCCTCCCTTCTCTTTGTTCCTTTTCGTTTCATTGTCCCCCTTTATCCCATCCCTTTCATATTTTATAATATCCTTTCCTTATGTTGATTCATCTATGATAATTGTATTTTTTCTATACCTACCTACAAGTAGAGTATTTCGGGGGCAAACCAAATACACCATAGAGCTCAAATGAAAGTACCACTGAGATAAATGGGGCTTTTAACCCCTTGGTTGCTAGAGAGGTCTCCAATGTGTGATGCATTCAAGTCGTTAAATGCATCGTTAAATTCAATAAATGTTTTTTGTGAGATTGAGTTCATATTTTATGGTACAATTGTTTTACCCCAGATTTACACCAGTCTTCTTTTGAACATAGGGCTCCAAAGGAATATATTTGTCTATGGAGCTGACCAACATGTTTGGATTGGTTGTTCCTGAACAAGCTTATAGGGGAAAGATATGCTAAGGGGCGATGCTATGGTGATGTGTATATGGAGATGTGTGCTGTTCATGTTGTATTGTAGATGGATATATGCATCACAACTTACACTAAGAATTAGTATTACCAGGGGTAGGGGATTTAATCATTAACATGCAGGGTTGTCTTACTGCTGGTGATGTGGATGGGATGCCCTCCCTAACACACCAGCAGTTTGACAACCCTGAAGTCTCAGAGCAGTTAATCTGCCTCACCCCTTTTACTTGCCCAGTGGTAGAAAGTGGAGGATGTTCTAAGACTTCTGCACCACAAACAGCATCACTCCCTAACCCTTTCTTACTGACACATTAACCCTGGCATTCAAAGGGTTAAGGGATTAATCTAATTTTACAATTAGTGATTTCACAAATGTAAAACTAGATGTTCTACTCACCATACCAAAAATTATATGTACATTATCACATTATTATCATTGCCCAAATAGACTTTAATGCATAATGATTAAACTATGAATGCTACAGGTATCTCTACAATGCAAAACAAGGTCTCAGGAGTTTTGTCATGGACACAGAAGCCATGTAGATGAGAGCAGATGCATGGCCAAGCTGCACCTCTGGCATCCGCTCATTTATACTTCACTAAGCTGTACCGCTGACATCCGCTCACATCTGCACAACTCCGCAAACAGTGTCTGTGACTTACAGTGCAGTTAGTGCACCCAAGCTTTGTCCACTATTCTTAGTGCATCAGCCTCTCTATCCCTAACCATTTTAGAGTTCTACCATTTAGAAACACATGTTTATTTTATGTCTGGTAAACACATATCTAGTTCAATGCAGAACAGTCCTTGTTTTATGCGAGGTGCAAAATTCATAGGCGCCTCTTCAGCTAGGAAGTCTCCTGCAGATCCTCAAACACATTTCTGGAAATCTTTTATAATATCTGTCTATTTAATTTTTTCAGTGAAAATATAGAAAAATAACAAACACAACTTATAAAAAACACCTACTTTTTTCTCATATTTCTGTACTTGAGAATTCACTTTCACCACTCCACAAATGCATCCTCACTTAGTCACCCTAGATAAATAGACACAGCGTTTAACCAAATAAATAGTTTGAAAGTACACTATAACTTTTGTAGATGCCACCTACCAGGTTTGATCCATATGGCTGGGCAAATGTTTTCTAATACACAGAGCACTGTTGATTATTGGACTCTCTATGGGCTTTAAAAGACACTGATTCTGTCAGTCTCCCAGATATTTTCTTTCTATGTTCCAGTTACAGAATGTTATACCTGGCTGAGTAAAGACAAGCACTGTACTGTTTTAAAAGCATTTGAATTTTTTAACCATTTGAGTGCAAGAGAGGTATCCAATGCATCGCAATGTGATACCTCTTTGTCAATCAAAGGGTTAGACCATTAAAGAGACACTATCACTTAAATAATGATTTGGTAATTTTGAAAGATATTCACCTGTTTGTTGCATTAGCCATTTTTTTTAAATTAAAAAAATGAGTTTTGGAGTAATTAAGATTGATAAATTAGGTTAAGATATGACAAGCAGACACCTCCTGTCTTAGACCCATATTACTACTCTTCTCACAGACACTTAACCCTTACAGTGCTAGGGGAGGTGGTCACTAGACAATGCATTACCACTGGCCATGAGTATTACCTGAAATAGGGGAAGTAATGTCTAAGACAGAAAGTGCCTGCACTTCAGGCCTTAATTAGTATAATCTATAGGGGGTGTATAAACATGTTCTCAAAAATATGCCAAAAAAAATTGTGTTGTGCCATACTAGACCATGTTGCAGTGGTTTGCGATTTGGGCACACATTTGCTATAGTTTCTGTTGCAATGTGCACTTTTTTTTACTAGTTTTAAAGCCCATGTACATGGGTCAGCAATGGAGGCTCTGCAGTCATGCCCAGTACTGACTGCCCGAATGCGCCACGGCTGATACGGAGCGGGGTGCTCCGAATTCAGACCATAGTCCTTTCTGTGCACCTTCCTGGGACCACTTGGTTAATAAACATACTTTTAAAGTGCAGTCAACTTTTTTTAATGGGGAAAAACATAAAACATTTAGCAGGGATTTTTATCACAGTAAAATGTGGATACTACCACTAACAGAATATTTTTATTTCAAAAGTTATTAACCCATTGAATGCCACAGGTGGTATGCAATGCATTGCAATGCTTTGCACATTGCATTGTGTACCCCTCTGGCACTCGAACTGTTAAAGCTCAAACTGTTACAACTGAGTTTTGTTCATTTAATAATGCATTTTGGGAGAGCTTGGGGCATCGACTAAGGCTCTCAGTAGATAAGTTTGAACTGTAATTAACTTTTGAATTAAAAATTTCCCAGCAGGTGTACCCTTACATTAGCCTTACATTACCATTTTCGTGTGTTGGGGGTCTGTCTAACACTAAAGGGGGGGATTTGGGGAATTTTTGTGCGCTCCTCTATTGTTTGCTGAAGAATTGCTCTACTTCTTCTTAAACGATTACCCTCAATATTTTATTTTATTTCAGCTGCTTCTTTTTTAAACATTTTCATGTATAATAAATTAAACATTTTATCCCCTTGAATGACATAGCGGATTCCAACACATGACAAAGCAACGTTTTGGAGACCTGTAACAATCTAGGGGTTTTTGGCTAATCATCAATATAAGATGTGGACTTCTGTACGGGAAGAGAGGGCAAACAGAAACATGGAAGCCTGTGTCTACCTGCAGCTGTCTATATCTTCAGCCTTCCTGCCTGCCTTCCACCCTCAGTTTTCCTGGTTATCTGGCGTGTTTCCAGTCTTTGCGGAGGATCCCCGCTTCAGCCATTCGGCCTGCTCCGTATCACAATCTGCTTGTAGCTGCCAGACCCCATCTTCATTTTCTATGGCTGTCTCTTCCCTCTTTCTTCTATTTCTCCCTCTCTCTTCCTTCTTTCAGCTGTCTCTCCCCAACCCTTCTCTCCCTGTCTCTATGCCCTTATTGGGTCTCTTGTCCTTTCCCTTAACTTTGCTCACTCTGTTTTAGCTGCTAGAATGGGCTGGCGGCCTGAAGCGTGCACATGTGCAAATGCACCCGGACAGGCCACTACTTCCCCAAGCTCAAGGGCATCTGTGGCATCTTCAATATAGAGTGGAACTAACTCTAGTCAGTTCACGGATACTGCGGTCATACTGCGACGGGATCACAGGTCTGACTACTTGGAGCTTTTGCTTTCTACAGTCCCCACTGCCGCCGGGCCTTATCTAGCTGAGTATTATTTGGATTGAGCTAGCACACAATCCTCTTGTGCTGGATCTGACACATAGCGTGTTCCTGACATGGGACATTCACTCCATAACCCCAGGTAGGGTACATTAACCCCTCCTTAACTCCATAGTGCCTGGTTAGTCACTATAACAGATCCTGGAATTTGTACCCCAGTTGGGTGGGTGGGGGTGGATTAGCCATGTTAGGAATGGGTATGACTGGTTAGTCACGGAGGCTTAGTCCTGGAAGCCAGATACTGTGGAGATGATGCTGATCATGGGTGCCCTGGGGGGCTGTTGGGGAACATCATAGAGTTGCTAGTCTTCCTGGATGGTGGGGCATGTAAGTGTAACAGACTTCCGCCCCAGGGGGCTGATACCCACGGGCTCCTTATCAGTGGTTACATCTTCCTGCTTTACAAGGGGATCCTGAGACACATTTTTGTGGGAGTTGGGATACATAGTGTTGGCAGTGCCTCCACCTGACTGGGCATCCAGGGCATGGACAGGTTTCCCAGGCAGAAACATAGTAAATAATTACAGTACACAAGAACAGTCAAAACAATATTAACATGTATTAAAAGAATAGAGTAAGGCAGGTAATACAGTGACTGACTAACACACCTAAATCTATCTAACCAGTCCCAGCACCCTCCCCAAACCACCTGCAGACCCACCCTCTGGCTTCACCCTAATGGCTGAAGGGTACCAGTTGGCGCACAGAAGTGTTGGGGCCCTTTAAGGAAATCCAAAAGATAAAAGCAGCTAATATCCACAGGAAGTGTCTGTGATATATTTTATTAGTGTCAGTGATGAATAGACTGCCATGTCAGCAAGACAGGAGGAGCAGATACCTCTTACCACTCAGATTCACAGAACAGAAGAAAAAAAGCTCCAGGGGCTGTCAGCCATTTGCCGTGTCTGCATCCTGCTCCACAGCTCTTTCACTGGATCAGTAGATTTAGGCCTCACACACACCTTCACTGCTGCAGCAAATTCTTCTCCCTCTGTGTCTCACACTGTTCTCTCAACTTCCAGCCTAGGGCTCTTCCTATTCGCTGAATTAATCGCATGACCAACATCCTTTCTAGTCAAGTTGTCCATAGACTGTGATAGAAACTGTAGAGTCATTTCCGGTCATAGATTTCAGGACAGTGGCGTAACAATAGGGGTCGCACCTGAGACCGGGCCCGTCACTCTCAGGGGCCCGGCTGCCCCCTGCGACCCCCTCACCACCCGCCCGCAGCACAGCTGATGTCCCGGCGGCCAGCGCTCGAGTAATGCAGAGCGCTGGGAGATGACATAATCTCCCAGCGCTCTGCATTACTAAGGACTGTGCGGGAGCATGTCACACACACCGCTAGTCCACCAGGAGGTAGGAGGACGGCGGTCAGTAGGGGCAGTGTGGCGATGGGGGCATTGTGGAGATTGGGGGGAAATGTGGAGAATGAGGGGCATTGTGGAGAATGAGGGGCATTGTGGAGATTGGGGGGAAATGTGGAGAATGAGGGGCATTGTGGAGAATGAGGGGCATTGTGGAGATTGGGGGGAAGTGTGGAGCATGAGGGGCATTGTGGAGAATGAGGGGCATTGTGGAGATTGGGGGGAAGTGTGGAGCATGAGGGGCATTGTGGAGATTGGGGGGAAATGTGGAGCATGAGGGGCATTGTGGAGATTGGGGGGAAATGTGGAGCATGAGGGGCATTGTGATGGGGGCATTGTGGAAGTGGAATGTGGAGGTGGCCAGTGTGGTTGAGGGGGGCCAGTGTGGTCGGAGGGGGGCCTGTGACAATTCTTGCACCAGGGCCCTGTGGCTTCTAGTTACTCCTCTGTTTCAGGAAGTCAAAGTTCAACAGTCAGAGTCATGCAAATAGGAAAAATGTGAGGGACTACAAAAGATTAGAGGATTTCCACTTTGTCTCAAAGTTAAAAGAAAAACAAAACCAAGAACCAACAAACAAAACAGGGTTTTCAAGGGGCAGAGGTACCTGACAGGGATAGGGTTGGGCTCCAGGAATGCCTTATCACATCCATGATAATGGCAGAGTCCTCTTGACCACTTGCAAGTATGGAAAAGGCTGTCCAGCTCAAAAGGATGCCTGTAGTGTCACAGACCGCACAGCACAAGAACTGAATTACATCTTGTCTACCAGGAGCTGTGTGTGGACTGTGGCTTGATGGTGTCGGAGCTGGGCATGTACTGTCCAGACGGGGATTCCAGGGCAGCAATTGGGGGCACTCAGCTTTCGAATAGGGACTCCAGTTTCATCTTTAAGGACAGTGGTGCCTGTCCATGATACTGCCACAGGACTGCAACAAGGTCCCAGCTTCCTGGGGCATGGCAGATGGGGTGCAGGCCTGTCTGAAGTATCACAGTCCTTCCTAATGCAGTGTGCATGAACCTGGTCTTCAGTGGGTGACTGGTGGGTCCTCTTGAGAAGCTGCCGGAGTGACGTGCTTCATCACACTGTGCAGCAGTTGCCATAGCAGGTGGTGCTGGATTGGGCTAGACTCCGCATGCTACTTGCTTGGCGGTTTCCAGGTGTCTTATCACCCCCTTTTTTTTTAATTTTCACAGGTTGTGGGTGTTGTTGCCAAAAAAAAAAAAAAAATCTCCCTGGGTGCATAAAGCACTGCTTGTGTAAGGGGGTGGGCTGCTCCTGGACCGAGGCATTGTGTGTGGGGTTGCGGCCAGCTGTCATGGAGTGACTAAGAAAAATGACACTGACAAGTACAGATACAGTAAAATCAATATCTTTATTGAAAATAAGAACAGAAACGATACGATCAGTGCTTCCCCAACCCTCACAGGACCAGGTGTGGAGACAGTGCACAAACACTTCCCCAACTTTCACTAGCCAGTTATGGAGACAGCACAGGATCCACTGACAGAAGAGAGGCTGATCCAAATCTGACTACAGACATTACTGGTAGCAAGTATGGTAGTAGCTACTAGTGCGTGTGAAGGGGAAACGCCCAAGCAAAGCGAGAGAAACTTCCCTAGAAAGCTAGGGTAAACCAACAGGCAATGGTACCCTAGAATGCCAGGGTAGCGATAGGCAGTGGTGACTGAAATCTCTAGAACTTTAGGGTAGAGATAGGCAGTGGTGACAGAGATCCTTAGAACGCTAGGGAGTACCCAAAGGCACTAACCGGTAGAAACATGCAGGATGGAATAGTCAGAAACAAGGTCTGGCACAGCGGGAGGTGAACAGCTTGTACCAGAGGGAACAGCTAGATCACGGTCTAGTGAGAGAGAGGAGTCAGTCAGGCCAAGGGTCAAGAACACAGAGCAGTAAGTCAGCCACGCAAAGATCAGTACCGTATCAGATAGTCAGCCAAACCGGGGTCAGCACAGAGCGGGTAGTCAGATGGAGCCAAGGCTCAGACCAGAGAGGGTAGTCAGACAGAGCCAAGGGTCAGACCGGAACAGATGGCAACAAGTCAGGGATCAAACGTAACCAGAGTCAGACGTAGCCAGAGGTCATACCCGGAACAGAGCATAGGAATATCACAAGAGCAAATGCGCAGGTAAACCACGAAAGGGGAAAGGAGTACTTGTAGACTGAGGCCTATAAGGCCTAGCAAGTAGGCAGAGACTCACTCTATCAATTAACCATAGGCCTATAAGAATAGCGATTGCACATAAGCACGACACTCAGAAAGTGAAATACAATGTTGCCCGCACCTTGCAGCAGCGCTCTCGGAGGGCAATCACGGCCACCATGATACCAGCCTGGCATACCCCTGTCCTTCCTGTTGCAGCCGGTGTTGATGAGTTGGGACCTCTGGGAATCTGCAGGAGTGATGTCATTCTTCCCACTGTACGGATAGTACAGCGGCAGGTGGTTTTGGATTACTGGGGATCAATGATGCTTGCTGCTTGCTTGGTAGTTTTGTTCCAGCTTCTCTCCATCCTCTCTCTTTTTTCTTTTCACAGGTGCTGATGGTGTTACATGTGCCTGTGGGCTTTGTGCCTTGGGGTCACTGATCGTTGGTAGTGTGTACCAGTGGGTTCTAATCTCTTTGTCACCTTCTAAAGCTGGAGCATGGAGGTAGAGATGTGATGGGTCGCAGTGTGTTTTTATGGTCTGGCATACTTCAGGGCCAGGCTTACTTGGGATGTCACTCCAACGTGGGGACGCGGCATGTTGATGGCTTGGGCGTCCGGATGCTGTTAGTGAGGGTACAGGCCAGGTGGGCTCCAGTGTTGTCCCTTGCCAAATGAGAAGGGGTGATGGTGTGGAAAGCTTGTTCTGTCCCACTTAGGGTAAGGGGTGTGCTGCAGGTGGTGCTGTGGAACATTGCACCACATGCGGCCTGCATGGTGGTTCTGTTTTCATTGCTATTCCCAGATGCAGTATTGTTTGTGACTGTTACTTCTATTTCTTGGTGGCTTTGTTCGCTTTGGGTATCTTCTGGGTGCTGGAATATGTCTGGAGCTGTGTTGGTGCTGGGTGCTGCTGATCCACATGGGGGTTTTGGTTCCATTGGGGGGGCCTGTTGGTGTTATGTGTGTGGGTCTATTTGGCTAGGGGAGTATGGATGTATCTCTGGGTATGGTTGTGCGTGGGTGTACATCTGTGTCTGTCTGTGGAGCCTGTCATTTAACGTATATGTAGTTGGCTCATGAGTTTTCTGCTGGTGGTTTCAGAGTGGTTTCACAAGAGTACTCAGCTCTTGGAGGTTTGCATGTTTCCTAGTTTTAGGGAGTAGGGTTGCTATATGTGTGGCGTTCGTCTAGGTCTGTCTCAGTATTTATATGTATGGGTATGGCTATTGTTGCTTGTCCATATATGTGTAGATATGTCTATATATATATATATATATATATATATGTGTGTGTGTGTATATATATCTATCTATGTATAATATATGGTGTGTGTGTGTGTGTGTTTGTGTGTGTAGTGGGTTACAGTTGGGAGAATATCTGATGGTGTGCTGGAGGGCAAATGACAGTGGAGACATTTGGGCCAGTGTAGGTGTGCCTGGGGTTGGTTTCCAGTAGGGAGTGTAGGTAGGTCTCTCTCTGTAAGGGTATATATGGATCTTTATGGGGTTTGCGTATGGTTCCTTTTTACTGCTGCTTGTCTGGTGGTGTAGAGTGCTGGTTTTTGTTACACATGTATCTGTCACTGGGTGCCTGTTGATCTGGTTGGTGTGTTTCTTGGGAGACGTTTGGTGTCGATGGCTGGTTGGTTGTGACAGATAATGCGGTTGTTGCATCCAGAAATCTGTCTTGTGTCCTTGGTGGGGTTGATGGTTTGTGGCATTTGGTAATAGTGGGTAATGCTGTGTGGTGTGTGTGAGGGTTTTGGTGATGCTGTGGAGCGGTGGTTTCAAAGGTGCTTTCATGGTGCTCTCCTTGTGCTGTGAGGGCATTAGTAGATTGGTTATCTTGGCTTGTGAGTTGGTCCAATATGACTGTTTTTAATTAAGGGTTGTTTGTTTGGTGCACTGACTGTGTGTCTGTGATCGGTGAGTATCTACGTACATTGGCTGTTGGTTGCAGTATCTTGTTGGTGAGTAGGTTTGTCTGGTGTTGTCAAGGGTATTGGGTTCTGGGTTGGGGGTCCTTGGGTGGGACCCTTCTCTGGCAGTGTGTCTGATTTCAGGATGGCTGTGTTGGTGTGGGGTAGGCCATGGCTTTGGTGGGTGGGGCGTTCCAGCCAGTGAGGACCATATAGCAAGTACATTTCACTGGCTGGCTGGACTGGCACATGTTGCTCAATTCCGGGACACTTTGTTGTTCTGGTGGTGGGTGACCCGGGACGTGGGACACAGACCCCCAATAAGGGACAGTCCCAGGCATTCCGGGATGTGTGGTCACCCTAGTTTGGATGTGGCTTTTAACATATTGAGTGCTAGAAAGGTCTCTAATGCATTGTTTCACTATGATTTGGAAACCTCTATAGCATTCAAGATGTTAAAAGCCCCATTAAAATCAAGGGGTGCTTTCATTTGTCCTGTTTAGTGCAGTTGGTTTGCTCTAGAATTGCTCCTCTTACCTTTGTGCATATAGACCTGATATGGCCTATATTTCATTCTGTTATTCACTTCTCAGTATGTGGTTGCACAGGCTTTTAGCAATGCAGCTGTTAAACAATAAATAATGAGAAGCAGTGTATATGGGTTCTGCTTAGATGCATGAGTGACAAATTAACACGAAAGTTAAATAACAAAGACAAGCTTGTAGCTGAATTTGGCTGAGGTGAGTTTTAAAATTCCCAAAGTCCCTCCACTCATGCAGGTATTAGTATGAATGTAAGTTTAAATCTGGGATTACAAATATTTCCTTATGCAGTAGTAGTATTTTAGCATATTAAATTATACCACAGACATATAATCTACATATAAAGTGTGTAACTATATTTCGGACTACAGGGGCAAATTCAGGATTTGAAAATCAAAGGTTCCAAAATATTAAAATACAAATTCAATAACAATACTAAGAATTTGCTTTGTGTAAATCTGCATTTAAAGGTCAGTAGAGCTTCCTGATGATGGACCAGTAATGGGCTACCTGCAGCTGAGAATTATGCGAATTGTAGTTCTGCAACATCTGGGGATTGACTGAGGTTGATGGGAGTTTTAATCTAATAACAGCTGTGGGCTGATGCAGGGTTATGGGATTTGTAGTCCATCAACATCTGTAGGAGGGCCTCACAAGCAGTTTTACATAACATTGAGGGAGTTTTATCAACTACGTTCCTATTACTTTTTAACGAATGATCCTTAAGTCATTGCAACGGGAGATTCTGTCAGGGCTGAATTATAAATTATTTAAGGCATTTTTATAAATATGGCATTACTACTCTGATATTAACTCCTGGAATGCTTAAGGACAGTATATACCTGCTTAAGAATAGTATACAGCCATTTTAATGCATCTTTTTGCTAAACTCCACATTTATAAATCTCCCCCTCTGTAATGTGGTATTGTTGAAAAACTGACAGCCCCTCCTGGCTATCACATGAGCTGTGCACTGCCCAAATAGAAAAAACACATTATTTCATTAAAGTGGACCTGTCTTCTGGGATTTAAAGTGGAATTTTCACCTTAATTCAATCTTTTATTTAAAA
This sequence comes from Rhinophrynus dorsalis, assembly GCA_037306005.1. Classification (NCBI taxonomy): domain Eukaryota; kingdom Metazoa; phylum Chordata; class Amphibia; order Anura; family Rhinophrynidae; genus Rhinophrynus; species Rhinophrynus dorsalis. Next base: position 415,096,785 of record CM074723.1, read on the forward strand.
ACTGCATTAAAAACTGCCTATGTGTCCTGTTAAATGGTTAGTAATGTCTTCTATTAATAAAAAGTTAAACTGTAGATATTCAAAAAATAAATCAATAGATGCCATTTTAAAGTTCCCCCCTCCCTCCCCTTGCACTGACGTCAGCTGTATATCTGACAGAAGATCCTGGTCCCAGGACCGGCAGGTGGCTCTTCAGCAGAGCCGAAATACTACAATCTAAAAAGAATTACTTCACTGGAATGGTCTACACAGTGTGCTTGCGAACCGGACACACTTTGTAGCCTGTTCTAATTAAGTATTTCTTTTTAGATTGTGGTATTTCGGCTCTACTTAAAAGCCGCCTTCAAGTTGCCCGACTCAAATCTCCTTCTGTCAGCTTTATAGCTGACATCAGTGAAAAGGGAGGGAGGGGGAACATTAAAATGTTATATCTCTTAAATCATAAAGGTTTGAGAGATCAGAATGGCATCTATTGATTTATTTTTTGAATATCTACAATATAACATTTTATTAATATAAGACATTACTAACGCTTTAACCAAAAATTCAGCAGATGTATATTTTAGGAGGTATTCACACTTTTATTTCTAGCCAAAGTGAAAGTGAACATTTCCTGGTACTCCACAAAGCTTCATTAGCATATAAAATGTAATTGAAACCTTCATTGGCATACAATACATCACTGAAAAGGATTAATTAGCATGTGAAGTGTGGCTGATAAACTTAATTTGAGCTGGTGAGATGGCTCAGTTGGTTAAGGCAGCAGTTGTAGAATCTGTTCAGGTTGCAGGTTTGAGTCCCGACAAGATCAGCTCAGCTTTTCAAACCTCTGAGGTAAATAAAATGAGTCCAGGACATACCTGAGAATGAAAGAGAATCTCAATGTATTCTTCCCAGCAAAAACTTTCACCAAAAAAAAAATAGCATATGAAAACTTCACAGGTACTGCAATTAACACATGGTGACAAATGTGAATATCTCCTGGACTCTTGCTGATTTTTGGCTAACATGACACATAGGCAGTTTTGAATGCAGTTTTCAAATATGCAAACATCAATTAAGATGAAAGTTCCACAATAGGTTTGCATATTTGAAAACTCCATTCAAAACTTCCTGTATGTTATGTTAGTCAGAATACCAGTGGATGCACAGTTTAGGTGATATTGATATGTTTATTTCTGGAAAAGTAAAAGTGAAAATCTCTCTTAGTGCATTACTATACCATGCAGAAATAAAAATACAAATATCTCCTCAACTATGTAGCTGTTGATATTTTGGCTAATATGTTATTTAGGCAGTTTTAAAGAGATAGTAATGTTTCATAATAAAAGCAGCTCTAATTAATCATCATAGTATTTGGACTTTGGAGAGTTTATTTCAATTCTGTCAGAGTTGTAGTTCAGGAGTAATTCAATGACAAAGTGTCCCCCTCCCGCCCCTTTTACTGATGTCACACTGTTCAGCCAGAGCAGAAGGGAGGTGCCCAGTTAGATTTCACAGAGGGACAATCTTCAATTAAGATAAGGGAAAATCCTGAAAAGCTTGTCAAGTGGGGCAGGGTTTTCATTGTTCTGATAGGAAGAAGATTGTCCCCTGCTCTTATCTGTCTAGTCTTACAACCAGATTCACATCTGAGAAGAGATGGCTTACACTAGGTAAAAGGGGCAGGAGGGGAAACTTTGCTTGTGAATATCTCTTAAACCATAAAGGTTTGAGAGATAAGACTTATATCATTCTTCATGTTTCTTTAATGCCTACAAAATAAAATAAAGTTAAAACGAAGTATTACTATCCCTTTAATTACATTTCCAGAGATGCAACATTGAATTCCAGGTGACAGGTACCTTAATATTGCCTGGATTAAGAAGCCCCCTATCAGTTAGTGAGAGGCGAAACTATACAAATGTAGCCCTCAACAAATCTACATATATCCGTTTTTTTGGCTGATGCCTTATAGCCATACCTGGGAAGTCTCTGGATTTTCCCTGGAGACTCCAGTTTTGACACTGCATTACCGGGTCTCAGGTAGGGTTGCCACCTTTGACTCATAAAAATACCGGCCATATCGGTTGGTCGGTGAAGGCGGAGCCAGAAAAAGGAGGAGCCGCAAAAGGGAGGAGCTGCAAAAGGGTCAGATCGCCAATTCTAGTGCCTTTTATTAAGCAGACTCAGCGTGATACATTCTTCCCGTTAACCCCTTTTTTGACTTTACATATTCTTCAAGTATACTTTTATTCTGAGCTCCTGGATCTGTTTCCAGGAAGCTTTCTTTTTGGGTACAATGATACAATGTAAAGAGATACAATAAGATACAGTAGACTGTAAATAGAAATAAACTTTTTAAATGCCCTGCATATTCCAAAACCATCATTACCTCAGTATTGCTTAGCTATCTGTCAGTTTTTCTGGTTTCTGTCTGGGTTTCACTGATCCTTTAACCTGGAACAGGTAGTGGCTCATTTTTAGCAGTTATAAGGACCTTTGGTGAGATAACTACTCAGCCTCATGAACACAGTGTGTGGGAAGGGCAGGGGCACAGTAACAGAACTGCAGGCTGAAGAGAACAAGAATGGAAGGTGCAGGTCAGAACACATCATTTTGGGATTTTTTATCCTCAAATATTGTGTAACTGGTACCTATGAGTGGAATAGCATATCATTCTGGTCACTTTATTCCCTAGATCATGTGGTTGTTGTAGAGCTGCACATATTGTTAGATTCTGTAATGCTACATACGTATACATAAATACATATCACATATATAACATAACTTCCTATTGTTGCTGACTGGTCCTTAGTACCTGATGTGCCTATTGATCAATTGTAGTCTGGTATAGGTGCTCTTGATCAAAGAATTGGCACATTATCACACTGTGTCAGTACTGGGTCACAGAGCACCATGCATACCTCCCAACATTTCAAATTGCCAAAGAGGGACACTTGCGTTTTAGGGGGTGTTGCCGGGGGTGTGGCTGGTGGGCGGAGCATTAACAATAATTTATAGGCTGTTTCATGACCTATTGACATCTCCTTGTGTTACCTAATAAATGACTTATAACAAGACCAAAGTATTTTATTTAAACAGACTAATCTATAAACACATATACTAATGTTTAAAGAAACAATAATGTAAGTGTTATTGCGGTGGAGCAAAGTGATACACTTATATACACACCACACAATCTGATCTCCTAAAAAGAGGGACATTAGGGTGGGAAAGAGGGACAGTGGGATTTGGGTCTAAAAGAGGGACTGTCCCCCCTAAAGAGGGACACTTGGGAGGTATGCACCATAGATAGGCAGGCAGAGCAGGTGATGGAGAATCCAGAAGTAAAAAAAGATGGTGAAGTTGCACTGGGAGCTAATGACCTGCCAGCTTCAATAGGAAGTTATATATTTAACATATACACAGCATTTGCCCCATTCCTGTATATGGGCCAGAATTCTTAACCAAGGTGTACTCCAGTGAGGAAACGTTTGAGGTCACACTACATGATATAAAGTTGTGTCATGCCCCTGGATTCCCATTGACTTCTGGGGTGTTAATTCCAGCACCTGTTTACATTCAGAGCCCAATTATTCAAGCTATCTGTAGAGTGTGTTCCTGATTTAAGCTTCTGTTACTGACCTGGCTTTCTGTTCCTGACTACACTCCTGGATGCTGATTTGGCATTGTTCTTTGGATTCCTGTTACTGGCCCCGCTATTGTTTGACCTCCCATGACTGACCCATCTCTGAATGCTGATTTCCCGCCTGCCTAGTGATTTGGCCTACGATCCTTCCCTCCTGTTGCAGAGACCTCCACTAGTCTGACTTTGCCCTTTTCTCTCCTGTTTGGGCTGTCCATCGCTAAGCTATTCGGACCTCCCCAAGTCTGTCTGACTCCCCAGCTCACCTGTTGCCCTTGGAGTTCATTTCCCCAGGTGTCTGATCAGCATACCTGGGAACTCTCAGGGTTTGACCCTGAGACTCAGGGTTTTGGCCCAAATCTCAGGGTCTCAGGGTGAAGAGGCAAAATCTCAGTGTGAGAGAGTCCAGTGCTACCTGTTATATATTCTGCTCCAGTTAACTGCTTCTTTAGTCTCTAAATTGGTACCACTTGTACCAGAAAGGCAGATGGAGAAGTCCTGCTTGATTTGTCTGTGTTCATGCAGTGATATCTGTAAGTTGATGTGTATTAATGGCTCCTTGAATGCTGATTGGAGTGACTCTCGAATACAGCGATCAGGGATATATTGTGTATAATCTATATTATGGGAAATGTAAGGTTTAATATTTACACAATCTCAGGGTCAGCTCATTTTTAAAGTTCCCAGGTATGCTGATCAGTGGACCTGCTCTCTAGCGGTGTTGGTCTCCTCCTATATCCCATGAGGAAGTGTTTTGATTTTGCAGTTTGGTGACATCTACTGGCCTGTTTGCAATTACTCCACTATCTCTTCCTCTGTTATTTTGGTGGAGAGAAGCACTGTTTATCTCAGTTAATCGTGCCCTCATTTTTGCAGGGAGTAGAGTACTTCTGTCCATCTACTGTGCTAGAGGCACAGTTCTTATTCCTCGGCCTGCTGAGATCTAGTACCTAGCTGCATGATCTTTCATACTTCCAGCTGATTGATTCATGTGCTAAGCTGCCCCCGGACACACACAAATACCGGCTTTTAAATTGCCGGTTTAGTAATTAAACCGGCACCGGCGGCAGTGCCAGTAAAATACCGGCGGGATGGCAACCCTAGTTGGGGCAGAGGCTGATTCTATGGATGTGGGGAGTTTGTACTGAAACTCTGCTCACTTCTGTTCCTCCCATTTCCCTCCCACTTCTCCTCCTTCCCCACCCTGTTCCTCCCACTTCATGCACATGTTTGTGATATGTGTGTTAGGCCTGGCCCCCACTCTCGGGTAAGCCCCATCCACTTTTTGCCGCAATTAGCATCAATTATACCCCCCTCCAGGGACTCTATAACAGAAAATTCCCAGGTATGCTTGCAGGCGATAAATTTATTGCTGGGTTTTATTTTCAAATTTCCATTTAGACTTTAACCCCTTGGATGCTAGAGACATCTTCAATGCATTGTTTAGTAATGCTTTAGGGATATCTCTAGGAACAAGGGGTTAATATAAATCAATGAGATAAACCCAGTGGTGTTACCAACTGCAGTGGAATCCAGCACATTGTGTCCAGGAGTGACACTAGCATTGCAATAATATATACAGTAAGTACATTTCTTGAGGAATTTGCATACCTTGCCTCCATATGACACATTCTTTTGGTACATATATGTTTGAGATGTAGTAGTACTATGAACCATCACAATGTGTGTTATTCATAGAAGGTGGTGCAGAGCTATGTTGGGCCTAAAACCAAATACTGCATGCAGATGTTTCATATGTAGCAAATGTTATTGTAATAATGTGCTATTATTTCCGTGCTCCTACAGGAGCATATGCTATACCCCTAATCAGGTGTTTAATATATTCTGTAGTCCTTTTCATGAGCTCATTATGAAGATATTAGGTACACAAGGTGCACCCCTAACATGAAATCTGGAATTATTGGGGTACCCCTAACATATTAAAAATCATTGTTAAGGGAGTAATTAAGGTTTAAGCACATACAAATATATCCTTAGGTTTCTCAATCAGAATAATAAAAGGAAACACTGTACATAACAGTTTCAATAAATATACCTTTGAAATGCAACATTTTTGTGAAAGTCATCATGCAAAAAAAGGGTCACCCTATGTCCATGGCACCCTGGTTGAGAACCACTGATTTGCATTCCTCTATTCATGTGTCTATTAGGAGGAATGTATGAGTCCACCAGAGCAACTAGTTTTCTGTACCAATCACTAGGCTGGACGTCTGTTGTTGTACTACTGTGAATGATCACTTTAATGCAGTCCGTAACATGCACTTCACCAGTGTTAAGACTTTAATGCCAGCAAGCCCAGAACTCCACCCTTACCGCATGAGCAGGGATATGGAGTAACGTTACCGCACTTTCCCTGTGCCTTTTTAGTACATGTCATTAAACAAGGTGCAGTTAAATTAAATGATCCAGAACACTCTGCCCTCTTATTGAGGGGAACATGTGTGTAAATAGATAGGAACAATAGCAGGATTATCGACTCCAGTGCCTGTTTAAAGACAGAATCAAAGTAGTACATACCTCTTTTTGTAAAATGGGATCTATAACGCATGATATCATAACATGAATTTGGTGGATAAAATGTGTGATAATACCTGTATTTATTTGCCAGAATGTAAAGCAAATGAACCTGAATGTACCTGAATTAGTCAATGTAGAAAATCATTGAGTTATCACTATGGCAGGCATTTACTAAGCCACAGAAATAGCTGTGGGGTATTGTCATAGCCCTTTGCTTTAAAATGGAGGAAGGGATATATTTTATTCACTATGGCCCCTATGCTCAAGAGAAAATGGGAGTAATTCCAGGGAAAATCAACTGTACCATAGGAGACAAATACAAATTCCCCAAAAATTCATATTGATAGAAATGAGATTTTTAACCCCTTGAATGCTAGAGAGGTCATCAACCCATTAAAGCGGAACTTTGAGGGAATACCAAGTCGCCATGCATTCATTAAATGCATGGCGACTAGCTTGAAAATAGATGTATTACTGTTAAATAATAGCTCTGTCTAAAGTAATCCATCCTGTTTCAGGACTGATGGTCAGGTTAATGCGGTCTGTGCACCTGCGCCGTCAGTCCCTTCCGGTGACCATATGGTGCACTGCAGTCTACTCAATGGAGACCAGGACTGATGACGCAGGCGCACAGACAAGATGTCTGTGTTGTAGCCTGGGTTCCGGTCTCCAAACGGGACGGATTACTTTAGACAGAGATATTATTTAACGGTAAGACATCTATTTTCAAGCTAGTCGTCATGTGTTTAATGAATGCATGGTGACTTAGTATTACCTGAAAGTTCTGCTTTAATCCACAATGCTTTGGTGAACGTTTTAGCATTAAAAGTATTAAAAGTCCAGTTTAATCAATGTATTTGTCCCTTATGATGTACTGGCTTTCCCCAGAATTGCTCTTTTGAACTTACGGTTCTGAAAACTGAATTTGACTTTCAATGTGCTGAGCAGAGCTTAGCAAGATGAATGGAGCTTCTGGTTTCCACAGGTGGGCTACACATGTAAGGAAGCCTTCAATGCACAGATCCTTGATAAGAGCAAGGTCAATGAGAGCCATGTTCTGAATGACTAACAATGATTTCACCAGAGGCCTGAGACACAACAGCTCACTAGAACAATGGGGAAATGTTAGTACATTCCTCTGCAGAATAGGAGGTGTGAATTGCCTAGATCAAGTCCTCTATAGTGGGGAAAGAGGAAAACGATGAAATTGAACCCTTTGAGTGCCAGAGGGGTTAGCAAGGTGCATGGAAAGCAGACTGAGTATGTATGAATAGTTTTGCTCCTTAGCATACCGTACAGGTATACTATACTCATGCTTCCATTGGCGCCAGTGGGATATGCCAGATACACAGAAAGAGAATCCTTTTCCTTCTATAGGTACATTGTTGAATTTTCTCTACAAATATTGCAACTTTCAAGAATGAATGCACTTATTTCTTCTTCTATCCAGAGGCATAACTAGAAGCCACTGGGCCCTGGTGCAAGAACTGACATGGCCTCCCCGACCACATTGCTCCCCCATTGCCCCCAGTCACCACATTTCCCCCCCATTGCCCCCAAACTCCACATTGCCCTAAATCTCCACATTGCCCCCAATCTCTGCATTGCTTTCAATATCCACCTCCACATTGCCCCTATTGAACCCCCCCCAGTGTCCATCTCCTACCTCCCTGGTAGTCCAGTGGCGTGGCAGGAGAGATCTGTGCCTCCTTCTGCACAGACCTCATAAGCTGGAGCTCCCACGTGGTCCTCTCTTCAGTAATGCAGAGAGCTGGGAGATGATGTCACCCCCCAGCATTCTGCTGTACTAAAGTGCCAAAGAGGGTGCTCAGCTGCTAGAGGTCTGTGCCTTCAGCTTACTTCTTGCGGGTGCTGGGCAGGGGGGTGTCACAGGGGGTGACCCCCACTGCTTCTATATTATTCACGCAGATAGTTAGTAAAATGGGAGTAAAAAATCCTAATTGTTATTTAGAAAAAAAAAAAAAAATTTACTGAAGGTTGTCCAATTGAAGTGGGTCTGTCAGATTGATTCAAGTGTGCATATTTGAAAACTTCATTAACCTTTTTAGTGACAGATTGGTACGAAACACATTGCTTTGCAATATGTTGCTTACCCCTCTGACATTCAAAGAGTTAAAACTGTCCACATTTCATATTAGCCAAAAAAATAGCAAATGCACAGTTAAGGAGATATTCATACTTGGTACCGTATGCTTATGACTGCTAATTGTGGTACCTGTGCGGTTCCAGTGACGTATCACATAATAATCAAGCTTTTCAGTGATGTGTTATATGCTAATTAAGCTCTGTGCTGCACCAGAAGACTATCACTTTTACTTTTCCAGAAATAAAAATATGAATATTTCCTAAACTATTCATCTGCTGGACTTTTGGTTAACTGTTTTCAAAGATGTAAAAAACATTCAAGGTAATACCACCATTGACAAAGCCATACAGATAAAGTAGAGATAGTCTTTTAACCCTTTGAGGGCCAGAGAGAAATATATTTTAGCATTTATGACTCACACATTTATAAAAGAAAACATTCAATGTAATTAAAAAAAATGGCTTGGTGGTCACCACATAGGGATACCTTCAGCAATCCTCGTTCCTATTTAGACCCTCTTGGTTGAACCACTTCGCACACAGATAGTCACTGTTCTATAATGTAGCTCTTTCCAGCATACAAAATATAGGAAACCAACCTGAAAGGAAAAGAATAGTGAACTACGTTCTATAAAATAATTTAATGAACACAAAGTATTGCATTTGCATTTGTTAAAAAAGTAAAAAAATAATGTAATTAATTTACAGATTGTCCAGCTTCTTCATGATCCACATCAGAATGACCAACTTGCAGCCTTTCCCTCCTCAGCTCTAGTAATTTGTTCTTCTCTCTCGACTGAAGCAAGTATGTATATGGTGAGACCCTTTAATTTCAAATGAAATAACCATGGAACAGTAACAATCCCTAGATAACTGTATCTGATATGTGTTGTTCTTATTTAGGTTACAGTGGTTGTTAGAAAGAGAAATGTTTCAATCTTCTTGAGATTCACTGGTGATGCTGGAAGCACGCAGACTGTGTCTGTAAACCTGGCCTTGTTACACTATACACCATTACTTATATTTGTTCCATGGAAATCCTTTGTACTTCTTCAGTGACCTTAGGATTCCATGGAACACAGTTTGAGAACTTTGATGCTATCTGCAGATATTGGACACTGTCTTGCAAAATACACATTTTATGCTGTCTGTGAAAAGCCATTCTGAATGTCTGCATTCATCTCTGTGTGTCTATCAACATTAAAATGGATCCACACCAGCACAAATGAACCAAGGCAACAGTGTATGATGACAACTTTTAGAGAAAATTCAAACTAACATCTAACCTTTGAATGGAGGTTTTGAGAATTTATCATACGGATATCTTATCTACGGTCTTTTGTAGCTCAACGTAATACCTTTGAAAGAAAAAAGAGGCCCTTGGAGACATAAAAAGATTGAAAGATAATAAAACTATTTAGTGCATTTTTAATGTATAATTATGTATATTTTTCCTTCAATTCCACTTTCTGGTCTAGTTGTTTCTAATGGTTTCTCAATACCTGGCACTGTGTCAAAATTCCAATGTCCTTATTAATATTGTTACAGGCAGTCACTGTCTACCAAATCTACCTTTTGAGCTCCTGATAAACCATCATGATAAAAATTACATTAATAAATATTTGTCCTTATTAATTTTAGTACAAGGGATTCACCTACCATGAAAAATTAAGCATGTAATGTAGTAAAGATAAGAAAAAATACATGTGTGTCTGTAAGTGTGTGCATCTATCTATCTAGCTAGCTAGTTTTCCATATCATGATGACGTCCCAATCAGTCAACATATTTAGCAATCTTGGAACAGTAATGTCATTCATGGGCACCAAAGGCTAATGCCAACATTTAGGTGTCCATATCATTGTTATCCATTACTTGTGGTTGCCTCATTATCACATCCACCACTTAAAGTAGCACTATGCCCTTAGATATAACTGAGGTCATACAGACTCTGACCTCGATGTCATCAGTTAAAATTATAATTATAGATGCCTGGTAGGGCTTTGTTTGTTAAATTTGAACAAAGTTTCTGTTATTTGACATTTTAATTTTATTCATAACTTTGAATTGTAGCAATGAAATAAGATAACATTTTGGAGTTGATGTCAGATTGGCACTCTCTTCAAACCCTGCTAGCTTCCTACAAATTTGTTATGTAGTTTCCAAGTACATAACTGCTTAAAAAAGCATTTTTCTATTTGTTGTAATGAGAAATTGCAGTCAGCCCTATATACCCAATTTAGCACATGTATTCTCATCATAATTGTCACGGAGAAGGCCACTAATGAGTATTGCATGTGTTTTTAAAAAACCAGTATTAAGTAGAACCAGAGATACTGAAGTTTAAATTAAAAGAAAAAAAGCAAGAGAATGTAAGGGCATAATATTATTGGTACACCTGCTCTATAGAGAAATATACTATAGGTAGGGTTATTTAGATTATGGTAGGCTGCTATCTACTGATAATTGATGGAATTGGCCTCTGGGATGTTTATGATCTCATCCCTTACTCATTTAATACACTGCTGTCATCCTAGTCTGGGATGCTTACAATTGAAATGGAGCTAAACAAGTTACACCACGGCACTTACAATCAAAATGGAGCTTGTGATGATACAGCCCTGGCATCTCTGCCATAGAATGTATAGCAGCTCAAGCACATTATCGTACGTGGGTTTCTTTCGCTAACCTGCACAGCTAACCGCTATACTAAGCACTAAGACCTGGTACTTTGAGTTGAGTATCCACCGGCAATGCAGGATATACTGCACTGATAGCTCCTGTTCTTATAGGATATTCTATCATCTCCCCTGGCACTTCTGTATGAGTAACTGCTCTGTAGGGGAAGACAGGAATATACCTGGACACTTCAGAGAGACAAATATGCTCCTTCATGGTAAATCATGAACTGCTTTATTTTCAACCAACACAACATTTTAACAGAAAAGGGACAGTCACTACATTGATAAAACATGACACATTGGGTTTAACATAAGATAAGGTTTCTAAAAGTGGGGGAGGTGGACACAAGTCTCTAGTCACATCCTGTAGAAATCTCCAGTGAGTGAAGGGGAGTTAGCACAAACATACATTCCGAGTGAATAGCTGTTCCCTTCCCCATAAAACCATCAATCTCAGCTGATATGGGGGAAGGCTGAAAACAGGCTTCCATGACTATCTATTTTCCCTATACCATTCAGTATGTGTCCACATGATCCTAGCTGGGGTGGGGGGGGGGAGGCTCCACTTCTTGCACCATGTTACCTGTGACAATCCTGTTCGTCACAGAGCTATACTAGTATTTTTAAACCATTTCAATTGTAAGATCTGTGGAATCACTAGTGTATCTCAATTTCAGTTGTAAGCTCTATGGTGTCACTTAGGTAGCTCCATTTCAGTTGTAAGATCTGTAGTATAACTAGTGTATCTCCATTTCAATTGTAACCTCTATGACTTGTAAAGCTCTATTTCAGTTGTAAGCTCTGTCATGTCACCTGTAAAGCTCAATTTCAACTGAAAGCTCTGTGGTATCACTAGTGTAGCTACATTATAATTGTGACTATAAACCATATGCACAAAGTAGTGAAGCATTTCTGGGAAACACCAGTAGCATATTCAGAAACAAATAAATAAATTAGCAAATCCCCATCAATTTTATATGAGGTTCTTAAACCCTTGAGCCTTGGAGATGTTTCTAAAACATTGCTTTGCATTATATTGAAGACCTCTCTAGAATTCAAGGTGTCAATCAGTGGGAATGTGGTTTCTTTTTGCATATGTGTGATAAATAGTAAAATGTGCAGTACGAGTATAATAGTGTTGAACTGCAATACACTAATATTAACAATGTAGCTCTGTTGCTTAATTATGTCGAGGGATGGTCATTTGTGGGGTCAAACAGTGTGGAGAGGTGGACACTTGTCCTGTGCTTCATGACTTCTGATTGTGGCCTTGGTCTGTGCTCTGCATGACAATTCATACTTTGATTCAGAATGGACCAAAGGATGAGATGGAGGTCAGTTTGTGTCTTCCTCATCAATATAATATGATAATATGATTTATTTAAAGTATTATTATTTAAACTGTATATTTTATTATATTTAACTATTCAAATATAATATATAATCCCAGTTATACCTAAGGGTACAGTTTATCCAAATTACAGGAACCAAGATCACAGCATTTTGTGATTTAACACATTAAAGCTTACTGTGCAGAGTAAAAAAAAATCAGTCTTGCCTGCTGCTGGAGGAAAAACCTGGGGGAGATGCACTAAAGTTTGATGCTGTGGTGATGTGTGTCTTGCGATGTGTAGGGGGCACATTGCCTTTTTCGATGTAGACACAACACCATATGCACTAAGATTTAGGGATGCAAGGGGAGGGGTGAAGAAGTTCCCCATTACCATACAGGGCTGTTAAACTGCTGGCGATGTGGAAGAGATTCTCTCCCTTACATATTGCCAGCAGTCTGGGAGCATTCTTTCTGCTTCCCAACTTGGTCAGTGGGGGGAGTGCAGTGGAGTGAGGCCATGGGGCTGGGCGGACTGCACCCTTAGTAACAGCCTAAAACCAGCCCTGGGGCAGTTGCCCTTCTCCCACCTGTAGGTGCCCATGATTGTAGTTGGTTTCGTCCAGAACTGCACCTCTTTAAGTTGATGGCTAAGGCTCATAGTATGAAGAAAAGTGAAATGCATAATGCATTATGCTACATGATGAAATGTGATAGTATAAAGATAGTACTCACAGAAAAGAATGAGTACTCAGAGAAAAGAACTAGCACTCAGTGAAAAGAATGAGTACTCAGAGAAAAGAACGAGTACTCAGAGAAAAGAACTATCACTCAGTGAAAAGAACGAGTACTCAGAGAAAAGAACTAGCACTCAGCGAAAAGAATGAGTACTCAGAGAAAAGAACTAGCACTCAGAGAAAAGAACAAGCACTGAGAGAAAAGAACTAGCATTCAGAGAAAAGAATGAGTACTCAGTGAAAAGAATGAACACTCAGAGAAAATAATTAGTACTCAAAGAAAAAAACTAGCACTTAGAGAAAAAAACTCAGAGAAAAGAACGAGTACTCAGAGAAAAGAACTAGTACTCAGAGAAAAGAATTATCACTCAGAGAAAAAAACTTCAGAGAAAAGAACGAGTACTCAGAGAAAAGAAATAGTACTCAGAGAAAAGAACTAGCCCCCAGAAAAAAGAACGAGTACTCAGAGAAAAGAACTAGCCCCCAGAAAAAAGAACGAGTACTCAGAGAAAAGAACTAGTACTCAGAGAAAAGAACAAGCACTCAGAGAAAAGAACAAGCACTGAGAGAAAAGAACTAACATTCAGAGAAAAGAATGAGTACTCAGTGAAAAGAATGATCACTCAGAGAAAATAATTAGTACTCAAAGAAAAAAACTAGCACTTAGAGAAAAAAACTCAGAGAAATGAACTAGCCCCCAGAGAAAAGAACGAGTACTCAGAGAAAAGAACTAGTACTCAGAGAAAAGACTTATCACTCAGAGAAAAAAACTTCAGAGAAAAGAACGAGTACTCAGAGAAAAGAACTATCACTCAGTGAAAAGAACGAGTACTCAGAGAAAAGAACTAGCACTCAGCGAAAAGAATGAGTACTCAGAGAAAAGAACTAGCACTCAGAGAAAAGAACTAGCACTCAGCGAAAAGAATGAGTACTCAGAGAAAAGAACTAGCACTCAGTGAAAAGAATGAGTACTCAGAGAAAAGAACTAGCACTCAGAGAAAAGAACAAGCACTGAGAGAAAAGAACTAGCCCCCAGAGAAAAGAACGAGTACTCAGAGAAAAGAATGAGTACTCAGAGAAAAGAACGAGTACTCAGAAAAAAGAATTATCACTCAGAGAAAAAAACTTCAGAGAAAAGAACGAGTACTCAGAGAAAAGAACTAGCCCCCAGATTAAAGAACTAGCCCCCAGAGAAAAGAACGAGCACTCAGAGAAAAGAACGAGTACTCAGAGAAAAGAACTAGCCCCCAGAGAAAAGAACGAGTACTCATAGAAAAGAACGAGTACTCAGAGAAAAGAATTATCACTCAGAGAAAAAAACTTCAGAGAAAAGAACTAGCTCTCAGAGAAGCAGAAAACGAATACGGAAGCACTCCTCATAGTGCGAAGATGATGATGTGACGTATAAGGAAATGAAGCACTCACTTGCAAAGGGCTGGATAAAAATCTCAAACTTTATTCCAAAACATATTAAAAATGATATGACTGAACATGATTTCGAATAAAGTTTGAGATTTTTATCCAGCCCTTTGCAAGTGAGCGCTTCATTTCCTTATACGTCACATCATCATCTTTGCACTACAAGGAGTGCTTCCGTATTCGTTTTGTCCTTGTATCCAGTATACAGTGTTTGGAGCTCTGTTTTCGGTGAGCACCCACGGATTGCTGGTGAGTGCTTAGTTTTTACAATATGTAAGGACTGATCTACAATATAATGTGACGCACCTTCCTGGGGGAGGATGAAATGTGAAGCAATGTGTCAGACACTATTGGGCACTGAAAGGCTGTGGAATGTATTAATATGATTCTGTATTAAATTAAGTGCTGGAATCAATTTATTGGTGCTGTGCCAGCCTAATGTCTATTTATCTTCACTAAAAAGTTCATCTTTAAGATGAATACTCCAAGAGAGAGCAATGGGGAAGTGTATAGGTGATTCGGGGGAGTTTCTCTCTCTATATAGTAACAAGGCACACAGTTAATTGTTGTACAATTCCTCATTTTCTTGTGCATGCTACAGGTAAGGCATTTGGGGCTTGGCGTTAAAAATGAGTTTATGTGCTGGTATGTACTAAAGTGATCATATATGTGTGTGCATACTCCTAGGTGCCGCTGTGTGGTTTTTATGCTAACATTTTAGTGTAGTAAACAAGCTGCGCTGGTGGATTTGAACATTACCACAAAGGGTTAATTTTGATGGCTTCACCCTCTTCATTATTGTTGTAGTTGTATTAGTGTAGTTGTGTTTGATTTTGAGGAATTTAATAACTGATCGGCAGATTAGTTTTAACGGTGAACCATACCCTAAGAACACATGCCTCTCAGTTTGTTGATCAGGTAAGTGTCCTTCAAACAGCCATCAGTTATTTCTTTTACATGTTATTGTTTGTATTTGATTTCTGTTTGAATTTCCTGTTAGTTGTTTCAGTTACAATCTGATAACAACTTGGGTCCCTTACAATCCATACAGGTCTGTTGTTTGCAGTGAGGAGATGTAACCTACAGGCAGACTTCAATACAGGAACCTGCAGATATAAAGCAAATTATAATTAGATATACCTGACTGCTGTTTATACCTGAGAATGCTCCGGATTTGCCCCGGAGACTCCGGTTTTGACCAGGTCTCCGGGGCAGAGGCTGATTCTCCGGATGTGGGGAGTTTCTACTGAAACTCTGCCCACTTCTGCTCCTTCCCAGTCTGTTCCTCCCACTCCCCACCCATTTCTCCTCCTTCCCAGTCTGTTCCTCCTACTTCCCTCCCACTTCTGCTCCTTCCCAGTCTGTTCCTCCCACTCCCCTCCCATTTCTCCTCCTTCCCAGTCTGTTCCTCCTACTTCCCTCCCACTTCTGCTCCTTCCCAGTCTGTTCCTCCTACTTTCCTCCCACTTCGCCTCCTTCACCACCCTGTTCTTCCCACTTCATGTCCACTTTTGTGATATGTGTGTTGGGCCCTGCCCCCACTCGTGGGTAAGCTCCACCCACTATTTGCTTCAATTAGCATCAGTTATATCCCCCAGCAGCACCAGAGGACTACCCTCTGGGGACTCTATAATAGGAAGATCCCAGGTATGCTGCTGTATAAAGCACACATTGAGGCTGATGTACTAAAAAGAACTGGAGAGTCTCCCGGGTAAAACCCTCCTCACCATAGGGGACACATAAAAATCTCCATTGGTTTAACCCTTTGAGTGTCAGAGAGGTATCCAATGCATTGCAAAGCAATGCATTGGATACCTCTCTGGCACTCAAAGGGTTACATTGGTCTTACAACCCCTTGAATACCAGATAGATCTCCAGTGAATTTACCTTTGGAAAATTTTTATTTGTCCCCATTTTGCAATTGGTTTGCTCCAGAGTGACTCAAGTTCTTCTGAGTACTTCAGCTGCAATGTGTTAAAGTAATTAAGAGCGATTTATTCCAATTGTGCAGTTCCCCTTTAAATGTAGAAATCATGGAGGTGAAATAACTCTACTTTTTCACTATTTATAAAATATTCAAACAAACAAATAAAAAAGGAATCTCACATTTCTTATTCATTTCTGATGTAGTGTCACTTTCTCTGTGAAAGCTATATTCATATTGATTTATGTCTTAGCTTAGTGGAGCTTGTTAAGTAAACCAGAAATAAGGGCCAGATTCAGGAAGGAGCATCCCATTTGCATAAACAGTAAGAAACCTCTGCTGTATTATTGCTGTGGTCCACTGCGTTGTAAAGATTCTGCTCTGGTGGATCTCTTTAGTTTCACATTAAATCTCAGTGGAACCTAACGGCCAAACCTCTTAACCTGGGGGTGCTCAGGCTTCAATGACATGGGATCTACACCCTAAAATTATCTACTACGTTATTAGCACGTAGCAACATTTCATGGCCATCACATTCACATGTTGCACAACAAACATATGCTTCTGAAAGAATTAATATGTTTATTTACATAGCGGCACTAGTTTAAGCAGCGCTTTACAATTTAAGGGTTTGGACAATGCAGGGCGACAATTGTTTTACGAAAATGAAAAACTGCTCGAAAGCTTACAATCTAATCTGATAAAGAGAGACACACAAAGAACATGAGGGTTAAGTGTGGAATACAGTGCTTGATTTCTGGTCAGGATAGGGGAACATAAATAAGTGGAAGGCTATTGGTTAGCCTGCATTTGTGGGAGGGCCGGTGGAAGACTCAAATCTCGACCCCTCCAGCAGGTAGGCTCCGTTAGCACGTACGGAGCGTCTCTTTGAGTACGGGGTAACGCAGGCGTCATTGGGTCAGGTAAACCGGAAGTCGCGATCACGCCTTTACAACACGACCACGAGTAATCGCTTCCCTGTCACTAACCGCACGAGAACCAAGGTAGGAGAGGGGGGCAAGGGCTTTGGTCGGGGGAATGCAGGGAAGGTTTCTTTACAACTATTAGTATGTCCGGTGGATATATTGTCTGGGATTATTAAGCTGGGACAAGATCTGTGTATTATATGCTAGGAATGCGGAGCCAGTCTGAGCCCATTCTATTCTCTGATTGTATGTTGTACTCGATGCTTATAATGTTACAGAATCATAACAGTTACGTTTATGTATTTCTCTTATGCTTTTCAGAATTTCTTATATACAAAGCAATATGTATGGGAAATTGTCTTATGCCAGATAGTGATTTTGCCTGTATTTATGTTAGTTATATTGGACTACAAAATGAGTTTGAGCTGTTGACACAGAGTCAGATCATACATTTGGATTTTGTATTTTACATGGTGGAACATCTAACAAGTGTCCCTCTAATGATAATGCTTGACAGGGTTACTACAGCTCTTTTTAACCCTTTTAGAGCCAGAGGACATGCTCATGGCGTCACTATGTTTCATTCCCTTCTGACACTAAACTAAACTTTCAAATATAAGTGTCAGAGAGCATAAACGTATGAATAAATGCTATGTTGTATAATAAACCATGTTCTGCCCTGCAAGATTGGGTTATGGCTCCACTCCGTGCGCTGGAGCGGTATAGCGGCAATGGGGGCAGGCACTACGGCTTAGCAGGTGACAGTGGCACAGAGGCGATGCATAGGTTTATTTCTACACGGTTAGTTAGCTCATTTTTAGCGGCCATAGAACCTAGTTCTGCAAGGGGATGATTCCGAGAGTCAGCAATTGCAGCAGCGGCAATAACACAATTCAATGGGTGCATACATCGATTATCCAGATATGCGGGCTATCGGGGTGGTCACCCTATCTCACGAGGGTCATTTGGTCTAGGCATGTTGACAGTCTCACATAGAGACCATGTGTCAGCTCATACTCATAGGCATGGTATGGATTGTGTATGCGGGTCTAAAAGGGAGTTACGTCACTAAATTTTCATTACCTACGATAAGCATCACGTTTGCAGAGGGACACAGCCTAATTGCAGGCACATGTATAGTTTAGTCTCCCTACTAGTCTCACATAGAGACCTTGTATTAGCATCTATTAGAAGATGGTATAGTCTGTATATGTTTCATGTTTTGCAGTAGTCAAGGCAACCAGAGAGAAGGATGTCTTCACACAGGTTGGTCATAAATTCATTCTAATCCCACAGGCATAGCTGGTAGAATTTATTAAGACTCAGTCTGCTGGTTACGTCTTCAGTGTAGGTAACGAGAAGGCTGTAGGCTTCAGCACAGACCGCAAGTTTCATCCCTCGGGCCAAATCATAGTTAGAGCCTATCTCGTTCAACAAAGAGAGGGCGTCACTTCTCATGCACATCCAGTAGATTAGTATCTCTCTTCTTTCAGCATCAGCGATACCGCAAGGCCAACGACCCCAAGCCTGACCAACAAGGCGTTCATGGCCCTCGGTCCAAATCATAGATAGAGCCTTGCATAGCCACTTGGCGCTAGATAGGGCCTCACCTGTCACAATTAGCATAAGCAGTAATTCTTCTCTCTTCTTTCTTAATATAGAGAGGTTTTACGGGCCAGCAGCACTTGTAGGACGAGAGCACAGTATTCATCACATATTCTTGTTTTAGTAATGAAGAAGGGACTTCATCCAGGATGTCGACTAGATCCGACCAGGAAGAAGCTATGGGAACACAGGGACTACCAAGCAACTTGTCCACCCCCAACAGCCCACCAACATATAAAGCGTGGACTGTTGCAAAAATTACAGCAGAGCTCCTTAGAAGGGGTATCCCCTTTTCAGCATCCGCTAGGAAAGCGGAATTGTTCAAGTTGCTGTTCTCTATGCCTCAAGCTAATAGAACGAGTAGTCCCAGTTCACCAGTTAGGCACACCGGTGGCATAGACATCCAGACCTCTCTGACAGAATTAGCTGCATCTATAGCATTGGTTCATTCCAGACTAGATGCTATAGAGGCTTTCCAAGCACAAGCCAGATTACCGGCACGGCAAGAGGTAGTTCCCGTGGTAGCTCAAGAGTTGACACCCACTCCCCATATAGAGAACTCACAACCTATCATTTCCCCAGCACATTACGTACCAGCTCATCTCAAAAAAGACATACTGGAGGGTAAGGATATTAACCTCGTCTCCTTACTTATATCTTCGCAGGACGGTATAGAATCGAAAGCTTTTCATAGCGAGAATATGTCGGTAGTCCTTAAAGCCAGGGACCCTAGGCTAGGAAAGAAGTTAAATATCGCTGAGTTTGTCATAGCTTTTAGTCTATACAGAGACGTGATATGTTCAGTACATCCCCATAGAAGGGAGGAACTAGATCGATATATGTTCAGGCTAGTAGAGTTGGGGCATAAGTATGGTGGGAACGGTTTCTACGATTATCACCGATCATTTTCGGCGAAGGCGGCAGCAGCCCAGGCTCAATTAAATTATATTACAGACTGGGGTAAATTGGACACAGAGCTTTTCTGCCGCCATTTCGCAGGTTTACGTACCCCAACCTGCTCGGTGTGTCAATCGGCGGAGCACCACTCCAACCTCTGCCCCACTGCTGCTATTCCATCCTGCAGCTCAGCCCAGACGTTAGGGTCATCTGATACCCTCAATCCCCCTAATCAGGGAGCTAAAAAACTAGACAGGCTGGGCAGGCCCATTACATACCTAGGCAAATCTCAACTGTGTAATAACTACAATTATTCGGGCTGCACATTTAATGGGTGTCGTCTGTTGCATATCTGCATTAATTGCTTTGACGCCCACCCTAAAACCATATGCCCTAAGCGATTGTTCCCTAGACCATGACTAGGCGGGGTTCATGTCCATACGTTACTAGGTTATCTACAGTCACACCCTTCTAGGGACTTGGTGGATTTCCTGGCTACAGGTTTTCAGGAAGGGTTCCATAGTGGCATCATAGCACTTCCCTTGGATTCACTAGAATGTAAGAATCTTCAATCAGCTATCCTAGAACCTAAGGTAGTGGATTCACTATTAGCTAGAGAACTGGACAAGGGATTTATCATGGGGCCTTTCGTTACACCTCCTTTCGCAAAATGGAGGATTAATCCTATAGGAGTGGCCACAGGTAAATTCTCTAATAAAAAGAGGTTAATTTATGATTTGTCAGCCCCTCACTCGTCTTTCATTCCCAGCTTAAATTCACTCATTCCTTCCGAGGAATTTTCTATGACTTATGTAACAGTAGACGATGCTATTCAATTGATAGTATTAGCAGGACGGGGCTCATGGCTGTCTAAAACAGATATATCTGATGCTTTTAAGTTGCTTCCATTACATCACTCATTATGGCATCTCCACGGAATCAGATGGAGAGAGTATTATTATTTCGCTACTAGACTCACTTTCGGGGCTAAAAGCAGCCCTAAGTTGTTCGATATGTTCGCAGAAGCATTATGCTGGATATTAATGAACGTATGCAGATCCCCTACGGTCATCCACTATCTAGATGATTTCTTGTCCATTGAACCACCCACTGGGACACCTATAGGTCTAGGCATCATTGTGCCACTTTTTAAAGAACTAAATATACCGCTAGCTCCAAATAAGACGATAGGGCCTACCCAGAGTTTGAGTTTCTTAGGCATTCAATTAGACACAGACAAGATGCAAGCAAGTCTCCCAGAGGATAAGCTCAAGCGTATTCAAACAGAGGTTCACAGGTTTTTAGGATTACAAGAATGCGCTAAAGTCGAGCTGCAATCTCTTCTGGGTATGTTGGCTCACGCCATGAAAATTATACCTCAAGGGCGTTCCTTTGTATCCCACTTATTGCATATGTTAGTGGCAGGTCATGTCGTCAGGAATAAGATTCAGTTGGGGGTTTCTATTCAGTCTGACTTGGTAATGTGGAATAGATTTTTGACATCCTGGAATGGACGTTCCATGTTTATCCCTAGGGCCACTCTCAATTCACCTTTTGTCATCACAGATGCCGCGGCTTCGGGGGGCTTCGCCGCCGTCTACCAGGACCGTTGGTTGGCGGCGGCGTGGCCTCCGGAGGTCGGAGGCATCGAGGATTTCTTCACCACTTCAGCTCTCATAGAAATTTACCCCATCGTGGCCGCAGCCATCACATGGGGGAGTCAGTGGAAGGATAAAACTGTGATTTTCTACACTGACAATCAGGCGGCGGCACACATTGTACAGAAAGCAAGATCATCCTCAGTCAGTATCATGCAGTTTGTCAGGAGATTGACCTGGACGACTCTAATACTATCACAGTGCCTGTGATTCCTGTCACTCTCTGTTGTGGATATCACTGATTTGCTGACTGAGTTTGACCCGCCTCCTGATGACCTTTTTATACCTGGCTATCTCTTATGTCAGTTGCCCTTTCGTGGTGTTCCTGAGCCAGTGTGCTTTTGCTGTGTTTCTGTATTCTGAGTTCCTGTGTACCGATTCGGCTTGTCCTGACCATTCTCCAGTGTTCCTGCCTGTGCATGACCCGGCTCGTCTGTGGACCATCCTTGGATCCTGACCCGGCTAGTTTGACGTTCCTGCCTGTGTATGACCCGGCTCGTCTACGGACCTCCCTTGGATCCTGACCCGGCTAGTTTGACGTCCCTGCCTGTGTATGACCCGGTCCGGCTGACTTCCTGCTCCGAAGATCGACTTCCAGCTTGTTCCAGTGACCTGCGTTCCAGTTGTCGCCGTCGCGACATTTTCCAGTCTCTGATGCCCACGAGTGTGCCATTGCCTAGCCTGGTGATTCCTTCGATAGTGCTGTGCCTCGTTCTAGTGCAGAGCTGTGTGTATTCTGTGGGCCTTCCTCTCCTTGCAGAGCCTGAGCGTAGCGTTGAAGCCCCGAGTAACGTTACAGAGCCTTGCAGTAGCGCTGAACCCTCAAGTAAACGTGCATTTTAACTCTTGCAGTACTGCCTCTTATTCACTCTCTCTATCTCCAGTACGAGCCTTGTTACAAGTGATACTGCTGCTGAGTTGGCCGCTCTCCGTCGGCAACTCTAGTCTAACGTGGCAGAGTGTTCACAAAGCTTGGGCCGTTTGGGCGCTTACAGGCTCTCCGGTGTTGGTTACCGACGAGATCATATACCCAGAGTGTTGGCAGAAAGGCTTCAGTGTTGGCTATCCGGTACTACGCCCGCGGGGGCTAGTGGCTCTGGCTCTAGTATTACTGCATTCGATTACGCCTGAGGAGGCTATTAGCTCTTGCATTGCAGGCCGGTTTCCATACTGCCCCAAGGGGCTATTCGCACTTGCACATACTTAAGCAGTTCCTGTAGCTACGCCCGTGGGGGCTAAGTTGTTACCCAGTCTGCTTATCATCTACCACCTTGGCAAGGCAACTCGTTCCTCAGCACCTGATGAACTTCGTCTGTACAGCACAGTCTATTTAACATCAAGGGCATGTCAAACTTCCACATCTGAGACTGAGTATAATTTGGACTTTAACCCCTTTGGGGCCCATATCATCCTAGTGCATACTGACTTGCATTTATGTCCTTAATACTATTTTCATTGTATTATCTCAGTTTACATTATCTGTGTATTACCTACCGCCTCTAGAGGGCGTAAGTGTCATCATTCACTTTAATAAAGTGTGTTTTATTTTCACTTATTGGTCTGAGTGTCTTAAAAACCGTAACAAATACACAATTTTAACATAGAATGCAGATACATTCCAGGACAGACTAACACAAAAGCTGATTCTCTCTCCCGACTTAAATTTCAGGAATTTCACGAGCTACAACCAACAGCGGACCCCTTCCCTACTCCATCACCTCCCCTGGCAGAACTCATGATGCAGTAAAACTGCACTTAACAGCTGCAAGTGGACTCATGGACAACGCTTTATCTGCAAACACGAAAAGAAATTATATGAGAGCATGGGATCTATATGCACTTTATGTCAGTACATATAAGCTACATGAACCTTTGGCCATTAATAATATCATAGCTTTCATATCATAACCCATTGTCATATGTCCCTACATCTAGCTTTTTCCACCATAAAGTTATATACGGCAGGTATACAACACTACTGTCAGATGATAGATCCAGATTATCAGTCGCTATTCTCTTATCACCCCATCAAGTCACTACTCAGAGGTATTGAGAAAGCTTCACCAGTAGTACATCCGACGAGACTCCCCATAGACAACCAGTTGTTCAGACAACTCGCACAAATCCTCAATACTAAACCCTTCGATTCACAAGTAAATCTCACCATTACCACGGCTATGTATTTGTCGTTCTACGGTTTCCTCAGACCCGGGGAACTCACAGTGTCCGCCAATTCCCACAGAATGATAAGAGTGTCAGATCTTACCAAACATACTGATTTCTACTCGCTATCACTAACTACAACTAAGACTAATCAAGCAGGTCCAGCTACAATCATTCGTTATTACCCTACTTTCAATGATTACTGTCCGGTCAAGACTCTGGACGAATACCTAGTAACCATTTAAAACAGGCCACTCACCTCACCATTGCTTATGCTTAATGAAGGACCACTGACCACGCACATATTCATTCTATATATTAAAACTATCATAACGAGATTAGGGCTTAACCGGCATGTTTTTCGGGACATTCTTTCCGCATAGGGGCCGCTACAGCGGCGTCAAGACAAAAGATACCGGTACACATCATTAAGAGAATGGGCAGATGGAAGTCCGCTTGTTATGACAAATATATTCAACAACCAGAAGTAGAAATGAGAAAGGCTTTCAGAGTATTGTCCGGGAAATAGTGTTATGTCAGATTTAATAAATTATGTACTTCGTATCTCTCATTGTTTACTTTTGCCCTCTCTTAGGCCTATTACTACCTGGTCAGAAAGGGCACTATACTTCTGACTTATGTTGTTCTTCATACACATGTAGGCACGACCACAAGTGGAAGGCTATTGGTTAGCCTGCATTTGTGGGAGGGCCGGTGGAAGACTCAAATCTCGATCCCTCCAGCAGGTAGGCTCCGTTAGCACGTACGGAGCGTCTCTTTCCCGCCACACCCTCCCCCCTTTTTTCTTGTTCTATTTACTATACATCATTATACACAGTAGGCCCTCTCTTAGGCCTATTACTACCTGGTCAGAAAGGGCACTATACTTCTGACTTATGTTGTTCTTCATACACATGTAGGCACGACCACAAGTGAATTATAAGAGCCTTGGATGTAAGAAGTCAGTGCCTTCTAGCTTGTTGAAGCCTTGTTAAGGAGGTGTAATTTTAAGTGAGACTTGACAGCAAGAGAAGTGCAGTGGTGCTGGTTGGGAGGCAGATCATTCCATAGAAAAGGAGCAACCAGGGAAAAGGGTTTAAAGGGTCAGTAATGTCCCCTAAAAATATTTATATTTAGGTAGAGATTGAATAAATAAACTAATTGCAACAAACTCTATCTCTCAAACCGCTATGGTTTGAGAGCTATAGGGATTCAAAGCCCCCCCCTTCTCCTGATGTTAGCGTCTAGCTGACAGCAGGAGATCCCAGTCCTGGGACCAGCAGGAGGCTCTGCAGCAGAGCTGAAATCACAGTACTTAAAAAGAATTAATTCATTGGAAAGGTCTATGAAGTGTGCTTGCAAACCAGGCACATTTTGTGGACAGTTCAAATAAATGAATTATTTTTAAGTACTGCAATTTCTGCTCTGCTGCAGAGCCTCCTCGAGTCGTAGGACTCGAATCTCCTGCTGTCAGCTTTACAGCTGACATCAGGAGAAGGGGAGGGAAGGGGGAACTTTGAATTCCTATATCTCTCAAACCATAGCGGTTTGAGAGATAGGGTTTGCTGCAATTCGTTTATTTTTTCAATATCTACCTAAATCTAAATATTTTTTTGGGACATTACTGTCCCTTTAATATGAGAGAGATGTAGAGACAAAAGGAACTGAGGGAAGAATGTCATTGGCTGATCGTAGGTAAGCTATTCAGAGTTTGATGGGCAGCCACTGGAGTGAATGGAGGAGGAGGGGGGCAGGGACAATCCTAGGTGACAGTAAGGTAACTTGTGCTGCAGCATTCTGTATGGATTGAAGTCTATGGAGTTGAGAGGCAGGAAGAAGATTGTTACAGTAGTACATGTGGAATAGGATGAGTGCTTGTATAAGAAAGGATGGATTTTTGCTATGTTACTCAAGAGAGGATTTGGCAGGATTTGGCCATAGCGTTAATATGAGGAGGAAATCATAGGATAGCATCAATTATCACCCCTAGGCACTGTTCTTATGACAATGAATGTATGGTAGTGCCATTTACTGTCACCTGGAAGGACACTGCTGAGCCAGGTCTAGGTGGAATGAGGAGTAGCTCAGTTTTTGAAATGTTGCGTTTGAGGTGTCAATGAACCACCCAGTCTGAGATCGCCAAGAGGCAATCTGAGACTTCAGACTGAACATCAGGAGTCAGCTGAGGTGCAGATAAGTAAAGCTGGGTGTCATCTGCATAGAGGTGATATCTGAATGCTTATATTGCCTGTGTATATGATTATATTGCCTGTCTATTTAGAATGAAGTTGGACCAAAACAACATGCACAGTATTGTAAAAAATCCTTTAAAAATAAGTTATTCTGGGGTAAATCAATTGTACCACAGGGAACAAATCAAACATTCTACATTTCTAATTTTTTAATGTGGCTTTTAACCCCTTAATGCTAGAGAGATATCCAGTCAGTGCGTTAAGAACCAATGCATGGCAGACCTCTCTGTCTTTGTTTCCCATGGTGCAGTTTGTCCCAGAATTGCACCATTTTCTTAGTATTTCACCCACAGTAATTGTTTCTCATAACTTTTTGTTTTTGTAGTGGGGTTGAGATTAAACTAAATATACTGTCTGTGACTCCCTCTGTCTTCATCTGTCCAACCATTGTTTCTCTTTGTTCTGTGCGACTCCTTGTTCCTTTTCAGGGATCTTCTAAGGTTGCACAGAGCATAGACCTGGCTTTATGAAAAAATATGGAATAAAAGATGCCTGAAACTGAATTCGGCATTTAAAAATAAGCCTGCAACAGTTTGGGAAACCTTAATGCTGTGTAGTTGTGTTTCTGTAAAAGTAACAGTAAAGCTGGGAAGAATTGTTGCGCAGCAAATTTATAAAGAAATATCGCTAACTGCGACAATTTTCCGATATCATTTTCACCAGAATATTACGGACAGGTGTAAGGTGTTCTTAACCATTCCAGACGTTAACATGAGATTGTTAACGCCATATTTATAATGGTGCACTTACTCATTTATAAATAAGAACTGGTGTTATCGCCAGTTGCTCTGACTGAAAGACAATTCTTCCTCATAGGCCAACTGCACCACAAGAGACAAAATAAAAATTCCTGTTACATTAATTTAGGCTTTTAACCCCTCGAATGATGTAGAGGTCTCCAATTTGAAGCTCTATTCAAATGAATGGGAATTTAGACATTTTTATTTGTCCCCTGTGGTGCAGTTGGTTTACTCCAGAATAACTCCAGTTTACTGGTATGAGGCCAGTGAATCTGAATAAAAAAGAAACAGTGAGACTGGTGTACCAAATACTGTGGAACAATTCTGGAGTAGGCCAGCTCCACTACAGGGAAAAATTACATATTTCCCAAATTGTTTAGAGAGGAAGAATTAACACCTCCATTTAATAGTCCCCACTTACATGGGCATCGAGGGGGGGCACTTGTCGTCCCCTACAGTTACCCCCTACATATAAACAAAGGGGCTGTATAGACTGACCTGGGGGTCATATTATGGCTTTGCACCCCCCTGGAAAAATGTCTTATCTTATTCTTATTGTGGTCAAAAATCCTAATGGACCAGACACACTCTATCAACGGCAATTGAAAATGTAATATTGTGCTTTGGACACCAGATATGAGTTGCAATGCCTTTTGAATGAAACATCTTCCCGTAGTTTGCATACCCTTTGTTTACTTGGCAGAAAAAGAGCTATAGTTTATAGTTCCCATAATAAAAAGTCATCACAATGCATTGGATACCTGTCTGGCAATCAAAGGGTTAAGCAAGCTTTTATTTGAACTGTTCTGCAGTGCGGTTTGGCGCTTGGCAGCTATGAAGATGACAATGCCCTGCATTGTAAAGAACAGAAAGGGAATACATATTCATTATCAGTTGTAATTGCCTTTGGCTTCTCTTCTTGGGAATAGCTGTCATGTTATCGTGTGCAATCAATACAGGCGGTAGTGTTTGCAAAGCACCAGGAAAAAAAAAAAGATGCCCAACAAGTAAGGAAAGAAAAGTAGAAGCCAAGATATTCTTCTGCCTCGAGCTCTACCCTGTGAATTATTTACCTCTGGGAATTTTTTTTAAAGATATGATAGAAGTCATGTAAAAAGAAAATAAAAGCGATTTTAGAAAGTAAACATTGTGAAATTTCATTGAGAAAAGATTAAAGGGAGAAAATACAGTTGGAACACAAGAGATTACATGGTGAAATAAAGTAGTGAAACTCCAGAGGCAAAGGAAAAAAATTAAAATATCATGACAAAACAGGCCTATTGAAGGCTGATCATCTTACAGGCAAATTCACAAAAAGGGAAAGGACAAGCTGAAAAAACATATTGCTATGATTCTCACTGCAACAAGACACCTCACAGCCAGAAATGTAAATGACACAAAGGGGAACATTCACTAAGAGGTGATGAAGAGGTAATAAAGTGGAGATGACTTCTCCAGTGATACAGCTTCTCCAGTCCCTATGTTATTCTATAGACCCTATGCACTAAGATATCCAAACTTGGAGAAATCTTAGTTTGTAGGCTCCATAGAATAACATAGGAACTGGAGAAGTGATATCACTGGAGAAGTCATCTCCACTTTATCACCTCTTTATCACGCCTCAGTGAATCTCCCCCAAAGTGCCCTGTGATACAATGTGGCATTGGTGAGACAATGTGGACCTTAAAGGAGCAGTAAACTTCTGTTTATGAAAACACATCCTATATAATAATTCGCCAAGTTGTGTGTAACGCCCGACATGCACAGTAGATACTGCTGCGCGTGCGGCAGTCACACGCAGTGGAGACTGCTTGCGCCGCGGCTGATACAGACTGGGCGCTCCGAAGGAGCGTCCAGCTCTGTATCAGCCGAGGCGCGGGCAGTCTCCACCGCGTGTGACTGCCCCGCGACCGGCTGCCAGAGGCTCTGTATCAGCCGAGGCGCGGGCAGTCTCCACTGTGTGACTGCTCCGCGACCGGCTGCCTGAGGCACTGTGGCCCGTGTAACGGGCTGTTCAACTAGTATTTTATAAAGCATTTCCTGCTGAATAAAACATGGGTACTTCCATCGCTGTCAGATGTTTTATTCAAAATTTATAGCAGTTTAAATAATCAGGAAGTGAATTTACTGTGTTTACTTCCTGATAGTTCTAACTGAGAGGAAATGACAGGCAGTTTCTAGCACATTCTATGGAGAACTGTATGTGTCTGACTTTTCTGACTTTCCTCTCCATTAGAATGTAACAGGAAATCTAATTAGAATTTCACCACTAGAGGGCACTGCTAATGTAAAAAAACATGGGTTTAAACTGTAATAACTCTGGAAATATAAATCTCTCGGCAGTGGGAGTACCCTTATTTTACTCAATAGGAAAACCCCTACAATATATATTTTTCATAAAAAAAGTTTACTGTTCCTTTAAAGGACAACTAAGACTTTAACAATTTGAGTGACAGAGAGGTACGCAATGTTGCGTACCCCTCTGTCACTCAAAGGGTTAATGATACCCCCACCTCCTTTGCTATAGCCAGAAAATCCCAATGGCCCCAGTTCTGGATGTACCATCCAAAGAAGCAGACATCATAGTTGATGGCACAATATTCATACTGAAGCAGGCAGAGTTCTTGAGCCTAATCAACCCTTTAAGGACCAAAGGGGTATAAAACTCATTGCAAAGCAAAAGCACTGCACACCCCTCTGGCCCTTTAAGGGTTAAGATTACCATGTTCAGTGTGCATAGTCTGAGGTCCTGTCTTCCAGCTAACGTGTCATGTCCCCCTCTATGGACGTGACATCCAGGACTGAATGAAGATGTTCCCAGTCGAACAAGGGAAAAATTCACAGGGCGCATTTGGTTATTCTGGCCTTGGTAAAGGAAATGAGAGGTTATTATTAGGAGATGTTAGTTCTTCGTTAAGAATTCTGGAACTTCAGGAATTAATTAATTGTATTTCTAATAGGATAAGTAAGGACAAAGAACCATTGTTCTCTACACATTCTCTGCACATTCAAACTGTTTCATTTGTTAAAGCATAATAAACTTATGATGGAAATGTGGACCTGTCTAGAAATGTGCTGAGGCTTATACAGTATATATACCAGGGGCCCTCTATCCAAAAGAGAAATTAAGTCATTCTGGGAGAAACTGACCATAGGGGATAAATACCAGTTTCCATGGATATCAATGGAGAGTGTCAGAGAGGTATGCAATGCATTACGTTGCAATGCTTTGCATACTCTCTGGCGCTCAAAGGGTTAAACCTTTGAATGCTAGACAGGTCTCCAATGCATTGCCAAGCCATGTGTTCAAGACTTCCCTAGGATTCAAGGGGTTTAAAAACCCAGTGGAAATCAATTGAATTTTGTACGTGTCCCTTAACAGACTCATGGTTTGCCCCAGAATATCTGAAGATTAATTTTGAACACAGAACTCTGAGATGCAAAGGAACAAATCTGGGCAAAAGAAGAACAAATGAAAGTTGTGGTGAAATAAAAAATATTAAAATTTCCCATTCATTTAACTGAGGCTTCTAATGTCTTGAAGTCTAGGGGCGTTCACAGTGTGTTGGAGGGTTAAAAGCAACACTTAACTCTTACATATATAGCATCAGTGGGTGCCTTTCCAGCTGGGCTTGAGCTGCAAAGGCTGTGGATGAGTAGTCAGTGGCTGTAGTCAGTTACCAGCTGGAAAGCCAATTGTTTCCCAAAACAATGATGAAGTAAAATGTTGCCAGGTTTACCCAGCACATGGCCGCTAAAAGAGAAAGCATTTCTTACTGTCTCCATCACCTGATCTGACCAGAGGATTAAGACCCATCCCACTGACCCAGTCTCCAGGTATCACAGCATGACAGTGGTGATCTGCACTCAGAATCATCCAGTCCCCACCTGCAGGGCAGGCTGTCCAATAAGAGCCTTGCCATACAGTGCACACTCCTGTTCCTTCTCCTGCATCATGTTTTGCCCAGATGGTCATTAAAACTGGCTTTCACCATGTAGGCTTTGGAGAGTGAATCCAAATATTATGAGGTCAGTGTGAAGGGGAGCATTAGGATCACATTAAAGCAATGTTGAAATGCTTTAATATGTCACCTCTGTTTCCGACTGACTCTTTGTCTGATTACAACAAACATAGGTAGTTAGGTTTGGGGAGACTGAACCTCCCCAAGCCTTTATTACTCTGCTCCAGTTCACAAGACAAGGCATCCACGCTCAGGCTCCTTAGTGCAAATGTATAAAAGCTGACTTTTATTGTGAACGTTAAAAGCTGAAGAACAGGGATACAAACGAGGGATTCATCACCCCAAGCAAACTCCTAACGCACTTCAGACAGCTAGTGTCATTACTGTTAGGCAAGGTGGGCGGAAGTCTAAAGGATTTAAATAGGTTACAATGTAGCAATCCCTACTCCCTCCCCCCCCCATATATATATATATTGAAATAGATTGGTCGGATTTACCGGCCTATTGGTTTTTAGCCAGGCTGAATTTTATTTGTGTGTGGGATTGGTGGCAGGGATTGTTACATTGTAACCTATTTAAATTGATAAAACTTATGCCCACCTTGCCTATGAGTAAGGAGACTAGCTGTCTGAAATGCGTTATGAGTTTGTTTGGGGTAATGTATCCTTGCGTTGCCTATTAGTAAGGACCCTGGCAGTCCGAAATGCTTTAGGAGTTTGTTTGTGGTGACATATCCCTTGTTTGTACTAGCTTTTAATGATCACAATAAAAGTCTGCTTTTAAATATTTGCACCAACGAGTCTGAGTGCGGATGTCTTGTCTGAAAACCAAATACAACCATAAATGTTATTCTCCATGAACAATTGATGACATAACTGTTTCTAAGCACTATCTAACTTTAAAGGGATAGTAATACTTCGTTTTAACTTTATTTTATTTTGTAGATATTAAAAAAACATGTAGAATGATATAAACTTTTATGGTTTGAGAGATATTCACAAGCAAAGTTTTCCCTCCTGCCCCTTTTACCTAGTGTAATCCATCTCTTCTCAGATGTGGAATCCAGTTGTAAGACCAGACAGATAACAGCAGGGAACAAGCTTCTTCATTGAGAACAATGAAAACCCTGCCCCCTGGACAAGTTTTTCAGGTTTTTCCCTTATCTTAATTGAAGATTGTCCCTCTCTGCAGTCTACCCGGGCACCTCCCTTCTGCTCTGGCTGAGCAGTGTTACATCAGTAAAAGGGGCGGGAAGGGGATACTTTGTCATTGAATTACTCATGAACTACAACTCTGACAGAACTGAAATAACACTCTCCAAAGTCCAAATACTATGAAGATTAAGTAGAGCTGCTTTTATTATGAAACATTACTATCCCTTTAATCACTATATTGACCAATATAAAAATGATCTGCGTTCATACTGGGGGACTGTAGGTATAAGCAACTGAAGACCTCCAATCTGTGAAAAAAAAGCAGAATAGTTTCTGCCTTTATGTCGATCTCTCTCCCTCACTCTTGCTCTCACTCTGTCTTCTAGATGAGGAAACTCTAGTAAGGTAAGTCCTTCTGTTAACCCTTTAAGGACCAGGGTGTACAACAAATTGTTTAGGAACACAAATTTAGAGCCATATATTCTTATAGGTATGTTTTCGATTTGAGCTCGAGCATTGTGCTTCCCATAGCTGCCTTTCCTTTATCTTCTTGATGTTAAATCATTATAGTCAGACTGACAGCCACACTGGAGATAATTGATGCTCAGCATGGCTCAGTCTACATACAGGTTGCCTTAGGCATTCCAGAAAGCTTCAGTTCCCTTCCACAGAAACTCAGCTAAAATCCCTGTTTCATTGTCATTCTGGCAGCACTCACCAAAGGGTTAAACTTCCTCCTCAGCTGATAGGACACGGAACATCCCCTAAAATTATAAAGTCCCCTCCCTAGCAAAATTGTAGATGTCTTTTTGTTTTTGACTTCCAGCTGAGGAAGGAATCTTTCCCCGTGGGAATGCTAATTGTTTTGTTTAGCTTACCAGGCCTGGTTAGGTTCATTTACTAACGCCAGGAATCCCTGGCAGTCTAAAGCTACTCATTCATGTCTCCCATTAGGAAGAACAGAGTGGAATGCCCTGTAGCACTGGGGGCATGGGCAGCAGAAATTACCAATTGTCCTACCACTCTCTTCGGCTATCCTTGTGTCAGTGCAATAATGTCATCAAAGCATGGCTTTGCCATTCCCAATATGTCAGCTTCCATAGTCTTGGGGGGGTGTGGCAGTACCCTTTTTTGTCTGCCAAGAGGCTTTTTTGCCAGGCAGGGAGGATCAGGTTGGGCATTGTGCTGTGTACCCTGCACAGCATTAGGATGTAGTGTTGGGGGCCTGTTTCTGCTTCTTGGTGTGGAGCTGCTGCTAAGTTCTGTTTGTCAGTCTTGTTTGTGCTACCTGATGTTTTATTCTGATTCAGCCTATGGTGATTTTTTTGAATTTCTCTGGGGAAAGGGGAATTTTATAGAAATGCCATTTTCGCTTTTATTTCTCCATCTGCATTTCCCCCCCTTATTTTATGTGTGCTCTTTATGTGGTTTTCCTAACTTGGTTGTTTGGTGGTGCATTTTTTTGCAGTTATCAGGTATGGTCATGTGGTCTGACTCTGAAGAGGGGGGATTGCAACTAACTGGAGGTCTGCTCTTGTAGCTGGTTATCCATATAATTCCTTCAAGGAAATCAGATGTTTTGCATATTGTGGAAGTGGCCACACCAAGGAGCAGTATTTGTAGTGATCAAGAAGCAGTGATTCTGACTCCGAGCTCTGATTGTTAGATTTTTCTCCTTTCATTTTACATTTATTCATCGCCATCACCATAATCATCATCATCATTTCATCACCATGTTGAATTCTGGACTAATATGTATAGATTAGAATTGAATTGGATTGTCTTGCCAGAGGATTTCTTATTTATATATGGTACACTGGAGCGGAAATGTGGCGTTCCTAGATCCATAAGTGGACGATTTATCTGGAGGTATCCTGGTGGGCAAATAAGTCAAATTTCAGTGAGCTAAAAGCACAAACACACACACACACATATATATATATCTATATATATATATATATATATAAAAGAATAAGCCTCATTGCATAATTTATGGTACCTCACACACAGAACATAATTTATGTCTCCTCAGAAAACAAACACACATTGAACAGAATGCCTCATTACATAATTTATGTCTCATTAGGAGACACAACTCCCATTGGGTGATTCAATGGGGACATTACTGCTCCCATTGGGTGATTCAATGAGGGCGTGTTTATCATACAGGGAGTTGGCCCGCCCCCTCCAGCCCTCCCACCACTATCCAACTGACAAAAAAAAATATAGCTGCCACTCGCTCCTGAAGTAGGGGATATCAATAACTTCTCCTGGTCCACACACACTCTCACTCAGGATCATGACCCCACAAACACACTGTTTCACCTCCCACAGATAATTGTAACCCTCCATACACTCCGTGTCACCTCCCACAGATAATTGTAACCCTCCATACACACTGTTTCACCTGCCATAGAAAATTGTAACCCTCCATACACTCTGTTTCAGTACAAGGGTGTAATGTTTCCATAAAATACAAACTCAGGGATAAACTTAATAGCAACTCTTTTATTTAACTCTTTTAATCTCTTCAGTCACCTCATTGTCTGTTTTCAACTGTCACTCCTCCACTTCCTGCTTCATGATTCCCGCCCTTTCTCCTTAAAGGGAGAGAGATGCTTTGCTGTATGTTACAGAGGGCAAGCCTCAAACACCACTTTCTATTTGATCCCTCAGCATATTGCTACGTTGCCTCAACTGAAGAGCCACTGTGTGTTATATTGTGTGTTATATTGCTACCTCAGCTTAAGTAAGGAGTTACTGTTCCCATTGGGTGATTCAATGGAGGAATGATTTAAATCATTCAGGGAGTTGGCCTGCCTCTGCCCACTGTCACACACCTGCATTGTGTAAGTACCCTGGCACAAAAAATATACATGGCGCACTATAGCTGCTCCAAAAACACACACCATTCCTGCTGTAACCACACACACCATCCCTCCTCAATTCCCGCTCTCGGTGCCTGGGCTGCGTCTCTAGTAATGCTCTTGGCCGAGGCCTGGGGCAGGAGGTGTCTTCCTGGCCAGGGAGCCGGGCCGGCGGTTGTCTGGCAGCCTCTGAGTGTGTATGTACAGAGTCCACTTCAGGGACAGTGGACTTCATGACTTTCGCTACATACTGGGACAGCTGGTTAACCCTTTCAGTGCCAGAGGATTAAGCAACACAATGAGCAATGCCTTGCCTACCCCTCTGACACTTACAGGACCGTAATAATATTTGTATGTGTGTGTGCGTGTACGCATGTATGTACGTGTGTATGTATGATCAATGTCTGTATATGTCACTGTATCTGTGTGTGTCTATGTATGTGTGCAATATGATTCTTTCTGCTTAAAAAACATCATCAGTCAATACAGCTAAATGAAATGTACAATACAAACACAAAAAAATCTTACAAAATACCTTCAACATGCCACATACAACATTTCAAACAAAAAATGCTACATAACAAATACCCTACTATGACATCATCTCCCAGCGCTCTGCATTACTGAAGAGGCCCGCGCGGGAGATCAACACACCTCTCCAGGCTCCTGCCACTCCAGGGAGGTAGGAGATGGGGGCATTTTGGAGAGGGCCAATGTAGTCGAGGGGGGCGAATGTGGTCCGGGGGGGGCCCATGGCGCTTCTTGCACCAGGGCCCGGAGGCTTCTAGTTACGCCTCTGACAGTTCCCCATAGAATGTGATAGAAACTGACTGTCACTTCCTGTCAGAACTATCAGGAAGTAAACATAGTAAATTCACTTCCTGATTATTTGAACTGCTATAAGTTTTGAATAAAATAGCTGACAGCGATGGGAGTGACCTTGTTTTATTCAGCAGGAAAAGTTCTATAAAATATGTGCTTTCATAAAAAAAAGTTTACTGCTCCTTTAAACCTATAGGAGTCACAAGAAAAGCATTTGCCACACAAGATATTTTGTACACTCCTCCACACAAGATATTTTGTACACTCGTCTAGTCCTTAAAGAGCTAACATTGTTTTGGACTTGGGTACAAACTATCATAATCCACAATAAGCCAACATGACTATTCCCATGCAAAAGAATATCTTTATCAACCCCTTGGATGCTACAGATGATTAGAGTGCACTGTGAAGCAATACTGGCAATATTGGGACATCCTGAGGCTGATGTTTTTAAAAGAGCTGATGCAATTCTGGAGAAAATCAACTGCACTGTGGGGACATATCAAATTTGTCCTTATTCTCATGGAGTTCAAAGGAGACTTTAACCCTTTTAATGTTAGAGAGTTCACCGATGCAATGCTTAGCAATTGCATTAGAGACCTCTCTAACATTCAACTAGTTAAAAGCCCCATTTAATAAAATTATAACTTTTATTTGCCCCCTTCGTGCAGATGGTTTGTTCTGGTATTGCACCAGTTCTTCTTCGCCTCACTATAATTTATTATCCTGTACTGTAGCAGAAGAATATACTTGCCATTAACTGGAGCAGAAGTCTCAGGGCACTGAGAGGATGAAACATTCAGTCAGCCTGGCATTATCATATGTGGCCAAGAAGCTCTGACAGAATCCAGTTTCTCCAAGGGGCTACTCCAATCATTGTCTGGTACAGGAAATACTCTTACTCTTCAAAAAGCATATAGAGAGTTCTTATTATCCACTTAGCTGCTATAGAAGGCTCCAGAGCATTGCTTCCAAATGCTTTAAATCTCTCTAACAATCCAGGGTTTAAATACTGACCAGTAAAGGGGTCTTTTAACCGGTAAGAAAACAGGGCCCCATAAACAGGAGCAATGGGAGTGTTTGTCCACACCCATATCTCACAATGTAGGTGTGGCCAGCACTGCTGAGGCACCCTCCAGAACTTCTCTCTCTAGGCAGTTTCCTACATTGACTATTGGGAAAGCTATCCCTGGCTCCAATCCAGTCTACATGCAGCAAATCCCTTGCATTTCAATTTAACAGTTTATGTTCCCCTGTACCACCCAATTTAACTAATAGAAATGTTTGTAAGCAAGTGTTTTTTGAACTTGTTGCTATGGTGGAACCCTTTAATGCCTGGGATAATGGTGTGGGTTTTCAACTCATGTTAACCTTTTAAGGACTAGAGTGGGTATGCGACATATTGCTTTACAATGCTTTGTGCACCCCTACTTGTCATTAATTAAAGGGCTAAAGTGAACCTGTTATTTTAATACTATGTCTCATTACTGTTTATCTATTTAAACTGCCTTTAACCCCTTAATGACTGGCCGCGGAGGCACGCGGTGGCCACTAAAGGACCACAGAGCTTTTTTTTTTCTGATTTGGATTCCAGACTCCCCGAACGGTGTGCAGCCACGGGGGGAGCCCGGAATTCCATGACGGTCATATTATGTCATGGGTCATTAACTCAGATCGATCCATGACGTACTATGACTGGCAAGGGTAGTTAAGGGGTTAAAGGGATAGTAATACTTTGGTTTAAAAAATTCTAATATTGTAGAGTTTAACAACAGAAGTAGAATAAACTACCTCCCATTTCACAAAACTTTATAGCTTGAGAGTTCATAGCATTTAAAGTTCCCCCTCCCTCCCCTTTCTCATGCATCAGCGTTCTAGC
The DNA here is from genome assembly GCA_037306005.1 of Rhinophrynus dorsalis. Taxonomy (NCBI): domain Eukaryota; kingdom Metazoa; phylum Chordata; class Amphibia; order Anura; family Rhinophrynidae; genus Rhinophrynus; species Rhinophrynus dorsalis. Next base: position 415,134,071 of record CM074723.1, read on the forward strand.
TGACAAAGACAGATCCTGGACCTGGGACCGGTGGCGGCTCTTCAGCAGAGCCGAGATAGCTCTACTTAAAATGAAATAATTCATTGGAACGGTCTGCAACGTATGCCTGATTTGCAAGCACACTTTGTAGACCGTTCCAATGAATTATTTCACTTTAAGTAGCGCTATCTCGGCTCTGCTGAAGAGCCGCCACCGGTCCCGGGACCAGGATCTGCCTCTGTGAGCTAGAGCGCTGACGTATGAGAAAGGGGAGGGAGGGGGGACTTTAAATGCTACAGACTTGTAAACTATAACGTTTTGTGAGATGGGAGGTAGGTTATTCTACTTCTACTGTTAATCTCTACAATATTAGAAATGTTTAATCCAAAGTATTACTATCCCTTTAACTTGTGTTTATGTTTTGCAAACAGGTTAACCCTTTGAATGCCAGAGGAGTACGGAATGCATTGCTTTGCAATGCATTCCGTACCCCTCTGGCACTCAAAGGGTTAATAGTTTAACCCTTTGAATGACAGAGCAGTGCACAACTCATTGCACAGCAATGTGATGCACACCCACCTGGCAGTCATAGAGTTAAGATATTTTTGATTCAGTAGGCGGGGGATCTAGTCTCATCCAAGCTTTGTTCTCTGACGATCAGATAAAGCTGCATACTTTGTTACTCACATGTCCAGAAAATCACCCCTCTCCAACTTCTCGGGCTGCTAAAACCCACCACCTGAGGGGTACAATAAATTCATAAATAGGAATAATTATACAAATCCTTTCAACATGGAAGCTCCCTTGGGGGGGGGGGGGTTGGAGAGGTGATTGGTCTGCTTTAAATATAAAGAAAATAGTGATTCTCCGAAAAAAAATAAAAATATACTGTAAAGTAAACTTGTTATTTTTAATTAATATGGAAAACTGTTTTTAATTATCTGCTGTATGGGTCAGTTAATGTTCCATGTCATCAACAAAGCATTGGGGTAGGGAGTGCAAAATGAAAGTTTAACACATATCCAAAAATGGCCATGTTATGTGAACTTGAGTGAGAACTATAATGCAGGCAATTTTTGCATTTTAATTAAACTTTCACACTAATTTTGTTGTAGTAAATTATTCATTAATCCCTTTTTTTTTTTTTCTCAATAGATTCTGGGATGGCAGGGTGGCATCAGCAGCACTGGTGTAGCACTGGCTTCAGTGCAGTGTCTTGTTGATCTTAGACAAACCAAAAGATGGCGCCATCACATCAATACTATACTGTGTTAATACTTACTGGGGATAAAAGAAAGATTCATTTCAGCCACAGCCACCCAAGGGATATTCGGAGATTGAACATATTTACAATTTAAATTCAAACATTCAGGGAAAAAAAATCAATACTGAAGTTTAAGAATACAGTAAAGAATCAGTAAACACTCAAATATGTACATTTTTTCTTAGACATTAAAAAGAAAACTAAAACTTTTGTTTAGTTTTTGTAATGATTTGATTTGGGCATTTTTACCTTTTAGGTCAATTCATACTGGTGTCTTCATGCTCTCGCAGGGCCAGTTTTCCAATTAGCAGAGTGGCAAACTGCCTAGGGTGCCTCAGCTGGTCATGCCCATGTGCCAAGTTGTGTGTGTGGTCAGCACAAACCTAATGCCCCTGCACCAGTCACCTACTCCCTGGTTTTGATGTCTGTTTATTTCCAGCTGATATATTCCTGTAATGTGCAGATTATATACTTATTTGGCTGTTTTAGTTAACAATTATGTATACTGACCACGTTAATTAATTCATTTCTGTATGTTCTTTTATAGACTACTGGGGGGGGATAAAAGAAAAGTGGAGCATTCGCTATTTTTTTAAAGCCATAAATTTAGGTGCTATTTACGTTTGCTCACATCTTGATTAAAGAATCATATTAATGCCTTGATGCTTAACCCTTTGAGTGCCAGAGGGGTATGCAACGCATTGCAAAGCAATGCGTTGCGTACCCCTCTGGCACTCAAAGGGTTAATGGCGCATGCCCCTAAATGAATGGCAAAGTAAGCACATGCTCATAAATTAATGGCAAAGTTAGCCAGACTTCTGAAAATGTGTGCTAATTGCTTTGCTGAATTAGGTGCAATCACTAATCTACTCACAAAACGAAGGACATTTTAGCCATGCCCACTTTTTGAAACACATTTGCTAAAAAAGCGCACACATTTGCTAATTTATCAAAAATGCACAGTTCAGTAACATTTTTGCTCTAATAATTTTCCATCAAAACTACATTATGATTAGTGATCGCTCATGTTTCTTTCATTCCGACCTACATTTTTGGAATTGGGTTGGGTGTCTGGTCATGGGAAGGTCTAGGGGAACCTAGGGTGCCTTTGTCTAGAGATGATGAGTTGTAGGTTTGTAACTTGTTTTTTTTTTTTGTAGGTTTTTATTCCCAGTCCGGCCCTGACTAACTGACAGTATTCAAAACTATGTGAAGACAAACAATATTATTAGTAAGAGTCAGCATGGTTTTATGAAGTATAGATCATGTCAGACTAACTTACTTGCATTTTACGAAAGAGTAAGTAGTAATTTGGACAAGGGAATTGCTGTTGATGTAGTATACTTGGATTTTGCATAAGCCTTTGATACAGTGCTTTACAACAGGTTACTGCATAAATTAAAAGGCTTCGGTTTGGGAGGTGTTATCTCTACATGGATTGAGAACTGGTTAAATGATAGATAGCAGAGAGTTGTTGTAAATAGAACCATTTCATGTTGGTCTAAAGTTATAAGTGGGGTGACACAGGGTTCAGTCCTTGGCCCAATGCTTTTTAATTTGTTTTTTTAATTATCTAGAAGTGGGAATTAAATGTAGCATCTCAGTCTTTGATGATGACACTAAGCTGTCCAAGAAAATACATACAGAACTGGATGTTTTTTTCTGCAGATGGATTTAGATAAACTGAGTGAATGGGCAGGAAAGTGGCAGATGACATTTAATATAGATAAATGTAAGGTTATGCATTTGGGCTATAGCAAAGCTATGGAATTCTTGCCTTGGGATGCTGTGCTTGCGGCTACTGTAACTGCTTTAAAAAATATGACAGTTTGACAGTTGGCTTCAAAGCAGATAGGTTGTTAATCCAGGGAACTATCTGACTTCCATTTGAGTAAAGAAGGCATTTTTTACCCACTTGGGGCTTAATTGGAAATGGCTTCAATTATTTTTTTTTTCCTTCCTCTGGATCAACAGTGGGGATCTGGCATGGGCTGGGTTTGATGGGCGCATGTCTTTTTTCAGCCTCATCAACTATGTTATTCTGTTGCTATGTATGGTACATACCACAAAAACAATGAGGGTCATAATATCCAATCCCTTTTGAAAGAGTGATCTTAACACTGATCTTTTACCTCTGCTTGGTTATATAGCCATCTCCCTCACTGGGGTCCCCAAAGTTGGATTCTCTCTTGCAGGTTACTTATAGGATTCTTTCACCACTCTGTGCTGTGTATCCATCAGTGCAGGGATTAATCAAATGACCTAAAAGTCCTGTGTTGGTAAGTGGTTGGTCTTTAATCCTCCCTGATGGTGGTATATCATTGCTTACATCCCAGTTTGTGTGTGACAATAATGTACCCTCCCTTTGAGTGTCAGAATGGTACGGAACACATTGCAAAGCAATGCGTTCTGTACCACTCTGGCACTCAAAGGGTTAAGTACCATGGAACCTCCCTTTCATTCTCAATGAAGAAATGAACAGGAAGATACATAAAAATATGGCAAGTTTCTTCTTGTACAAAAAATACAAAACAAAACAACAAAAATCATTCTGTTCATTTGGAGAGGAAGTAACCAAATTCAAGGAATCTAGACTTGTGTGGTCTAGAGATTTCTAATTAATGCACCCAATGATGTAGTACAATAAAGGGGTGATTTTATCAGGGCTCAACATATGTAAAGGTAAGTGAGATGTTCCTTGATCTCTTACTCATGGGATGTGTTAATGACTGGTATAGTATGCGGAGGACCTGCTATTTCATACTGTGATGTATAAGTTAGATAAAGTATATAGATTTAGAGGGACAGGCTTCATCTGTGTGTGTTGTACATTGCAGCAAATATAGCGCAGAGCAGTGAGAGACTGGTGAGAGCAGCCAGGATTCTAAGAAAAAAAAAACACAAGAAAAGAAAGCGCAAACGCCTCTAATTGCAGTATTGATGATAAATGGCACTACCACGCCTGAGATTCAAAACTCACTACAATTAGAGGCTATATTCCTGCCTCCAAGGTTAAAAGCAAGCACTAGTTATGCCCCAGGCTAGCGATATCTTGACTCACGATCCAACTCACCACACGTAGTGATCACCGTAATACACCAACAGCTGGATATAAATATACATTTATATATAAAAAAATAAATATGGAATGCAGTATATATAACCCAACGTTTTTCGTGACTGGACAAATATCAGTAATTCTGGGAAAGAAGCTTCTGTACTACACAGGAATTAGATTGTTTTCCAAGACCCTTACTTTATGTGTAATAAATATTCCAATACATTTACCAGTTGGCTCTCCCTGGAGCCCATTAATGTTTTCTAGCAAAGTGAAGATGAGGAGTGCAGCAGAATCCCAAGTGCATGTGCATCTATGCTTTCACCAGTATGTCCTTGTTATGTTCTGCAGCCACACTGATCACAGCATACGCTTGGATATTCCTGTCTTATGGAAGAATCAACAGGGTGAGTTTCCCCTCTTCATCCCAAGCCCAGTGCTACCTTGTTGAGAGAGATGGAGTACCTGCATCTGAGTATGTGGTCTTCAACATATATTTATTATCTTAATATTATATAATTTAGAATAGAAAATTGAAGGGGACAGTGAACAATAATGATGTATGTCTAAATAGATAATAATAAAACACACTCAGTTTCACTCACATGACCTTGGTCTCTGGGATGGATCTCCTCTTCCAGTAAATCAATTGCAACCCCAAACCATCCTCAATAAATCTAGGAGACAGTACACCATTTGTGAAGATATTGAGGACAGATTTTATTTAAAGTCAACAGTGAAATTAATCATAATTGTGCCATACACATATCATCATTGTAAGCTAATCCCCGGAAATTCCCATCTGTTTGCTATAATAGACAAGGCAGCAGCCAAGGAGCCACCCTCAGGCCTCTCTGAAATCTATAGAGCCATAACTAAGAGTTCCTCTTGCATTAACAGCTACCACCAGCTGTCATGGTTACCCAGATACCTCAGGAGTCAGTACGTATAAGTACCTTTATTCAAGGCACAGAATAAGGTAAGACAACAGACAACGGGTACTGGCAGTAGGTCAACAGATAAGCTAGCACTACTATCATGTTACAGCTTACCTTGACTTCAGCATCACCTGCACGCTCAAGGCTTCAAAGCATGCTGCAGGCCTCTGTTTTATCTGTTTGCTTACTGTAGTCTTCTCCTACCAACTTCCTACTTCCTCCCTCTGAGCTGCTCCTCCTACTTCCTGTGGAGGGGTTTAAAGGGCAGACTGAGGCCTGACTCAGATGCCTTTGCGTTGTTGTTCAAAGCAGATCTGTTGCATTGTGCTCTGTGTATGACCTGGCTAGTCTTCCATCCATTCTGATGCTGACCTATGGCTTGTCTGACTATTCTTTTGCCTAACCCTTAATAGTGGACATCCAATGTGGTGCAGACTTGTGGCTCTGGATGACTACCTGATCTGTGTATGACCCGGCTTGTCTGACTACCCCCTCTGGTGCTGACTATCATTGTGTGACTATTCTTTCGTCTTTTCCCTTGGTGATCAGATACCCAATATAGTGCGGGCCTGGGGCTCTGGTAGACTCGCATATCTGACTGCAGGTTGAGTCAGACCCTATTCCTCTTCGGATCAAGATCCTGGGTTCCTGTTCCAGTTCCTGTTCCTGGTTCCAGCCGAGACTTCCAGTGGCTAAGGCCTAGTCTCCAGCACAGTGGTTTAGCTTGGCAACCTATTATTTCTGATAGCAGGCTTACTGGCTATTACCCTGTGCTTATTCTTATTGTATATATTGTATATATCCGCTGTATGTCATTTATTAATAAACTGCATTAACTAAACCGTACTGACTCCCGAACTTCTCTGGGTAACAGTGGCATATCAGGAAAATTAGGCCGCCTAGGATAGACCTCACTGCTAGAGACTAGGCCAAAGCCACTGGTAGTCTCTGCTGGAACTCGGATGCATATGTATATGCATGCACAGCTATATTGTTTAACCCTTTGAGTGCCAGAGGGGTACTGCGTTGTGTACCCCTATGGCACTCAAAGCATCCGTGCATAAACAGTAATGAAAATGTAATTTAGACTTGGAACATTAAAGCAAGGCAATCATTCACCTTGAGATCAAGCGATTATCCACATATAAGTACCATCTTTGCCAAGCTTGCAGGAAAATTAACTAAATTTAACAGCACTCATTACAATAAATAACAACCGGTTTCAGTAGGAGGATGTGAGTTAGTCAACTGTTTCAGGGTATCTTCTAAATCATGGGCATATTTACATTTTTTTACCTAATTAAGTAGCATAAATAAATCCATAATAGATGAGAGTTGGTACCGTGTTAGCCGTAGAAATACAGGATGCAAAATTTTTTTGTAAAGTTGATACCTTTATTGGCTAACTAAACAGATATAAAATGCAAGCTTTCAAGACTTCTTAGGTCTCTTCCTCAGGCATGTTATACAGATAAATATGAAAACGTCTCTCTTAAATACAAGTATACATTACATTGTTTATAATGGAAATCAGATAACAACGTTAGTCCAGATACCAATTCCTTGATCAGTCACAGTCCCTCTGGAATCATAAATACCTGGACCCAGAGGAAGAATGCTATCTAAATCACATCCTCTACCATTGACTGATCAAGGAATTGGTATCTGGACTAACGTTGTTATCTGATTTCCATTATAAACAATGTAATGTATACTTGTATTTAAGAGAGAATTTTTCATATTTATCTGTATAACATGCCTGAGGAAGAGACCTAAGAAGTCTTGAAAGCTTGCATTTTATATCTGTTTAGTTAGCCAATAAAGGTATCAACTTTACAAAAAAATTTTGCATCCTGTATTTCTACGGCTAACACGGTACCAACTCTCATCTATTATTAACATGGAAGATACCCCAATGTACCGCACACAAATGAATATGAAAAACCTCCTAAAGAAACTTGCACAACTGGATAGTGACATCTTCTTCCTGTCTACATGCAAAAAGGAAAATTTAATACCTAAAGGCCTCATGCTGAAAAATCCTACCCTGGACACATATAACAGCAGGTTTGCACAGCAACTATGTACCAGGACTTCCCAGAGGCTACGCAACAACCTTATTGGGATCTGCTACAATAGGAAATCAAAGACACAAGCAGAAATATCAACTCTCAAGGAACAGCTTGGACCAGACACTGAGGACATACAACAGGCCCTTCAACAATACTACAGAAAACTACAAACACTACTCATCAACAACAAGAGCAAGAAACTACAGAGACTGAGATACAAAGCAGGTTTCGCGGCAGAATCTGTAAATCAACCAGAACAGAACTGCATTGTGAACCTTTCCACACACAAGCCAAGCAGAGAGGAAGTATCTGTGCTTTCAAAAGGCCTATCATTCTGTCCGACTAAACCTTTGGACAAGGTAACACTCTGTAGGGACATGGAGGAATTTTTCAGAAAACTCAGACTCAAGGAATTCTTCCATGATAAAATGGATAACGATGATGCCAACACCACAGAGCAACATCACAATATCAATGCACCCACAAAAAGATCCACCTGGACTCCAAAACCAGGTAGTAACCCTACACTGGACAGATACATAGGTATCTTCAGAAACAGAGTAACTACAGACATACTGGAGAAACAGTGTGAACCAACACCCAACCTAACCCACAAGGAACAGAAAGCCATACAGTCACTAAAGAATAATCAGGACATTATTATTAAGCCTGCGGACAAGGGGGGAGCTGTTGTTATTATGAATACTGCAGACTACATTCAAGAGGCAAATAGGCAACTCTCTGATGAAAGATACTATATGAAACTACAAGAGGATCCCACAAAAAAATATACAAAACAGCTCAACATGGTCATAAAAGAACTGCCCTCCAACATTGGAGAACAGATAAGGCCCCTAATACCAACAGATCCAAAAGCGGGCTCTTTCTACATGTTACCAAAAATACACAAAGAAGGAAACCCGGGAAGACCCATCATTTCAGGAATTGGCACACTCACAGAAAATATCTCTGGCTGGGTAGAAAATACCCTGAAACCCCTGGTAAAACGAACACCCAGCTTCCTTCAAGACACCACGGATCTCTTGAACAAACTAGCAGACTTGGGCCCCATTCCAGAGAGCACCATCCTTGCCACTATGGATGTAGAATCCCTTTATACCAACATTCCACACACAGATGGCATAGCAGCATGCCAAGAATATCTAGAAAGAAGTAACACAGCCAAGGAACCAATAACAAAACTCATACACTTTATACTCACCCACAACTACTTCAAATTTGGACAGGACCTCTACCTCCAGAAAATGGGGACTGCAATTGGTACCCGAATGGCACCACAATATGCCAACTTGTTCATGGCAAAGTTAGAAGAGGACTTCCTGTCCACCTGCCAGACAAAACCCCTGGTCTATCTCCGCTACATAGATGATGTTCTTATCATCTGGACAGCCAGTGAAGTGGAACTTCTCAAATTCCACAAAAATTACAATGCATTCCACCCCAGTATCAATCTAACACTCAGTCACTCACTCACGAACATTAACTTCCTAGACACGACTATCAGTATTCAGAACAACTCCATCCACACATCCTTGTACCGTAAACCAACAGACAGACCAACCTACCTGAGGAATGATAGCTTTCACCCAAAACACACAAAGAACTCCATCATATACAGCCAGGCCATCAGATATAATCGCATCTGTTCTGACATGGCGGACCGTGACAAGCACCTCCAGAAACTCAGAAGAGACTTTATAAGACAGGGTTACAGTGCAAGGATTATTGACAGTCAGATACAGAAAGCTACTCACATACCAAGAAAAGATCTGTTGAGCTACAAAGAACAGCATAAGGGAAACCGTGTGCCACTTGTTGTCACTTACCACCCCCAGGTTGAAGCTCTGCGCAAAATATCAAGAGAACTTCAAGCAACCTTACACACAGATGAAAGACTTAAGAACATATTTCCACAGCCTCCCTTACTCTCCTTCAGACAGCCTCCCAATTTAAAGCAACTGATGGTAAGGAGTGCCCTGAATAAAAATACAAAAAATGGCACATTACCCTGCCTACAAAGTAGGTGTAAAACCTGTGCACACATTTATACCACAGACAAGATACCCATCCCAAACACCCAGTTACACCATAAGATCAGTGGTAATTTCACCTGCAAATCATCCAATGTAATATACCTTATCATGTGTGCAAAATGCACAACAGCTCTTTATGTGGGGGAAACGGGACAGAAATTACATAAGAGGTTTAATTCCCACAGATCCAGTATTAACAACAAAAAGACAGAGACACCAGTGGGAGAACATTTTTGCCAAAGTGGGCACAGTATCAGGGATATTAAATTAACTGTACTAATGGGATAATTTCGCAATCAGAGGGACAGAAAATTATGGGAGGTAAAATTAATGTTACAATTTGACTCTTTGACCTATGGCATGAACAGGGACAGGGAATTCCTGTCACAGTACTTAATGGTGAATTAACTTTTACGACAGTCCCTCTGGAATCATAAATACCTGGACCAAGAGGAAGAATGCTATCTAAATCACATCCTCTACCATTGACTGATCAAGGAATTGGTATCTGGACTAACGTTGTTATCTGATTTCCATTATAAACAATGTAATGTATACTTGTATTTAAGAGAGAAGTTTTCATATTTATCTGTATAACATGCCTGAGGAAGAGTCTAAGAAGTCTTGAAAGCTTGCATTTTATATCTGTTTAGTTAGCCAATAAAGGTATCAACTTTACAAAAAAATTTTGCATCCTAAATAAATCCATATTTCTCAATAGCTGACAGGCTATAATTCACCATCATTATCAATAAAAAAACAAAACAATGTGGCCCTATTCAACTGTGGATGAGACTGGACATCCAGAGATGACAGAGAGCTCGTCACTGTTGTGTTCTGTTTCTATCAAACTTCCATTTTATATTTTGTGCATTGGCGACAGCAACACCTGGGTACTTGGCTGCAGATTTGTGAAGTTTGATCTGCTTACAAAACTTCTAAAGACTCACGTGTTTGTTTTTTTGGTGGTAAACTTTGATTTTCAGCTAAAGAAACAGATGGTTTGATTACTTGCCATTTCGTAGTCCTGAAATTGTTTTATAACTTAGTATTATGGAAGGATCATCTTGCAATAGATTCACTGTAATCTTATTAAACTATATCACTGTCTGCAATGCAGGTTATTACTTACCATGCTCTCCTGTCCGGTTTTGTCACCTTGTATTCAAGGAATGGTTACCTGTATGTAAAGACAATTATAGTGACAGTTTCTTTAGAAAGTAATACTCTTAATGCAGTTTTCTTGGAAAATGGTAGGGAGAGATATTCTTTCCTATTGATCTCTGTATCGTTATATAAGTCTGTCTCTATCTATCTATCTATCTATCTATCTATCTATCTATCTATCTATCTATCTATCCGTCTGTCTGTCTACCTGTCTGTTCCTGTCTGTATACTTGTCAATCTGTGTAGCTAGCTAGCTACAAAAAGTAGCATTTGTGGATGGGCACTCACTGTAGTTAGTTGTACATTTAGGTACAGAACATACAGGAAAGAGATGCGATAGACTAATATGATTTGTTATCAATGCAAAATAATGACCTCTAACTTGAGCAACTCTATGGTCAATCACTTTTGACCATTATCAAGTCATCATTGAATTTCTCTAGCTGGGGTCCTAAGTTCAATCCTTAAGGGCTACCAACAGGTTTGAATTTAAAGATGTCCTGCTTGAGCAGAATTTGACCAATCAGAATAATTGAGTCACTGATTAACTCACCTTAAACTCAGGGAAATCCTTAAAGGGATAGTAATGTTTCACAATAAAAGCAGCTCTAATTAAGTATTTGGGCCATGGATAGTGTTGTAGTTCAAGAGTAATTGAATGATAAAGTAGCCCCCTCCTACCCCTTTTACTGATGTAACACTGCTTAACTCAGGGCAGCAAGTTGGTGTCCAGGCGAATTGCAGAGAGGGGCAGTCTTCAAGTAGCATAAGGGAAAAACCTGAAAAACCTGTCAAGGGGATAGGGTTTTCCTTATGTTCACAGTAAGAAGATTGTATCTTGTTGTAAGCTGTCTGGTCTCAAGACCAGATTCCACATCTGAGGGGAAGTGGCTTACACTAGGTAAAAGGGGCAGGAGGGGGATACTTTATCATTCAATTACTCTTGAACTACATATCTGACAGTATTGAAATAACACTCTCTATGACTCAAACACTATGAAGATTAACTGTAGCTGCTGTTTTTGTAAAACATTACTATCTCTTTAAATCTTGGCCTGTTCGTAGCCCTTGAGAACCTCGGTTCTAGAGAGTTAAAAATGTGTTGGCTAACCGAACTGCTCTTATGTTGTAGTGGTAACCAGCCCTTTGGGCACTATACAAAATAAGCATAATGAAAGAAAATTACATTTTAAATTCAGAATTCTGACTTTTAATGCCAGAATTTTGAGTTTTAAAGTAAAATTTTCAATCTTTTTTTTTTCTCTTAGGCCTAGGGATCTTCTGTAGAATTCTGAGTTTGAAAGTCATAATTCTGGCTTTTAAAGTCAAAAGTATAACCTTTAAAGTCAGAATGTTGACTTTTAATGCCAGGATTTTGAGTTTTAAAGTCAGAATTTTAAGTTTAAAAGTCAAAATTTGGGCTCTTCCATAGGATAGAGTAGGTAAACACAATGCAGAGAGATTCACAAAGGAGTGATAATGAGGTGATGAAGAAGAGATAACTTCTCCAGTGATATCACTTCCACAATTCCTATGTTATTCTATGGGGCCAAGGTTTCTAGAACTTTGGAGATCTTAGTACATTGGCTCCATTGAATAACATAGAAACTGGAAAAGTGATATCACTGGAAAAGTCATCTGTACTTTATCACCTCTTTATTACGCTTTAGTACATAACTCCCAATATGTATATATGTTTCATTTACCTACTATATTTGTAGTGTTCTCAGGCATTCCCTCCCTATGAACTTAGCATGAGGTAATAGTTTTGAGTGCCATGAAAATTTATTTTTTGGGGCCAAATTGTTGTGTAGACTTTAATAAAATGTTGGTATTTGCACAGTGTCTGGTTGTCTTGATGAAGGTCAGAATCCATGGCCAAAAACTGACCATAGTTTTGCAAATTAACATTGCGAGTACAAGTCATAAGACAGTGGCATCTTTTCTGGATTGTGCATGTGAGTTTCTGAGTTCCAGACACACAATTGTATTTATTTCAGCATAGTCACCAAAAATATGAAATCTTAAAAATGTTTGAATGCATTTATTTTTCTCTTATGTCTCGAAAACATGATGAAGGGATCGTATGTATCAATACATTTAGACTATCTTTGCAAGGCACTCTTGCAGCTATCCCGGCGCTGATGTAAGCCTTCGCTAAATATAACATTTAAATAAAAAATGCTTTTATTTCATTGTATAATTTAAAATTTCACAGATGTGCATATTTTGGTTCCAAGTACTTTTTAAGTGGATTTTTCCATAGCTCTGCATTTTTCTGCACAAATTCTCACAGTTGAAGTTTAGACAACTACACATATAAACCATTTAATAGCATTTTAGTCCAAGTTTACATAGTTTCCTTTGGGTGTCATTACTTTGTAAAGGTTATTTATTTTAACCCATTGGATGCTAGAAATGTCTCTAGAATCGAAGGGTTAAACTGTCAAGTGACAGAAATAAACCACCCAACTGTTTTGGGAATAAGTAAGCAAGCAAGGAGTGATTTAATGCAGAACACCTCATAGACATCTCCTCATTTTCATGTGAGACACTGTACTGTTGTCTGTGAGAGGAGAGTGTAAGAAACCTTAGCAATAAATGTAAAATGTGGTGAAGGGATATTCATCTGGTACAGCAAACATGAATCCAGCACTTGATATGACCTAATGTAAAAGCAACAGATGGCATAAATCATTTAGAAAGTTTGAAGTTTTCAAGTTTGTTATTTTTTTCAAACTTGCAAAATGGCATAGTAGTGAGTTCCCTTACTGGCAGGGAAGGGGTTAACCTTCTCTGGTATTGAACTGTTCCCAGCTAATTGATTCCTGGAACTCTTTGGAACAAATATATTTACTTAAGGATGATTTGTAAAAAAAGAATATTGAAAAAAAAGTATGTTTTTTTTCCACTGAAAAATGAATGACCTGTTTACTATCTGCAACAATATTGGTGATTCATAAAGTGAATAATCAATAATTTGCATCAATATAAGTGGTCTGTAAAGAGAAAAAACTTTGAAAAAGGTATGCGTCTATATTTTTGCTGAAGAAAACACGTCTTATTTATTGAAAATAATTTGCATCAATATAGATAATTTGTGAAAACAAAACACTCTGTTTTACTGATGGTAATTTTCACCAATATAGCCTGTTGTTAAATGAAAAAAAAAATATATATATCTATTTTTTTCACTAAGATATGAAGGCCCTATTTATGGTAGGTCATTTTCAACAATATATATGATTTGTCTATGTACGTAACTAACCCTTTGAGTGCCAGAGAAGTACGCAACTCACTCGCACTCGGAGGGTTGATTAAACATTAGCCAAGTTACATGTGTGATTATTTTTGTTTGCTAATCAGGGGTAGTTACTAGTGAATACATATTAATTTTGCATTTCTTATTTAAGTATGACCGACATTTCCTGTTAGGACTGCTTTTGTGAATGGCAAATTGCCAAGCATAGCCTTCCCTTCCGAAAACGTTTTATCAGGTTGTAGCTCACTGTTTTTCTGGATTTTGCTCACAAATATTCCCGCTTATATGCATAGTTATTTCTAGTTTTGCACTTTGCTTTCTGAGACTGCCCTACAGCTAGGTTCTGACTCTGGAACATGCGTGTGCGCAGTGTGTGTGTGTTTTTGTGCACAATCAGGTAATTAGACTTTCTTAGCATTTTCCTTAGTGCTCAGTCATCTTTGTCCCCTTCCTGACACTTGACCCTTCTGTTTCCTATTTGGAACTCTTGCTATTGACCTGGCTGTCTGTTTTTGATCTCTGCTGATTCTCTCCTGCCCTAGACATTGTCCTATGTTTCTGGACTTGTGCTGATTGTTGGTTGCCTCTCACATTGGACCATTGTATCACTCTTTACTTGTAAATCATGCTGCACACCCTGACCTGGATTGCTTGATTCTTAGTCTCCTGATCTGATACTTTGCTACTGGACTTCTCAGTATTTTGTTTGCACCCACACAAACCTGGGGGGCTCAATCCCTGCAGGTGAGTGGCTGCTTCTTACAAGTCCTCAGCAACTCAACCCTATTCCAAGTCATAGCCATCTGTTTCAATATCTCAGCTACCAGCATCCTGTTAACCAGCTCTCGGTTGTACCTGGTTACCCCAGAGTTACTGACTCTCAAAACTTCTGGCCTTGTGCATACACCCATTGTGTAGGGCTCTGTATCCATCCTCAAAACCTTACACCAGGGAGGTTTTGCATGGGCATGTACTTTCTTGCAATTATAGTCTAGCTCCTGTGCATGACCTACTGACAGGTATGTGACAGAATGACTGAGATATAATATGGAGTGTAAGGTTTGCTCAGGCAGTGACTATACTTACTAGCAATTGACTCTGGTATCCCCGCTTTACTGGAACTACAGCAGGGTTAGTCCCAGCACAAGAAGGAACTGCAGGAGTTAGGTTTCATGTTGGCATCTTCTGCTAAGGAACCCACACTACCCAAACCCCAGGTACCTTTGCCTGCATTTGTCATTGAAGACTACTCATGTTTTCTGGGGTTCCTGTATTCCTGCTGGTTCCTTTTCTCAAGCCATGGACATATGCCATAGATTTCATTTGGGTCCATACCTATGTTCTGGGCTCACATCTTTCTGGAATTCAATGACTCAGGACTCCACTGCCTTTTAACTTTCCAGGATGGTTTTGCTAATATATGATGACAGCCAGCAAACCACCATTGAGTCTGCTCTCCAAGAAAAGAGGGCTGTAGAAAATTATGGTGCAGAGTTTTAGAGGTGGGCTAGTGATACACTATGGAATTAACCTGCTCTTAGGGACCAGTTCTGGTATGGTCTGTCTTTAATATTGCTAAAAGATTTTGTAAAAGCTTAATTTGACCAGACTGGTGTACAGAATACATTAGAAGACCTGGTACACATTCAGGTTGACAAAAACCTGCTCAAGCGTCCCCATATGTTTCTGTGGGCGCCTATGAAAGAGTCCGTAGCTTTCAGGCACATTCATAGCCTCTGTTTGATAAGCCCAAATCAGAACCAAATGCAAGTAGGCCTGTTGAGAACTGCATCTGTCCCTTTCAAACACATTTAATCCAGTTTTAGTGTACTCTTTTTGTGGATTTTGCCTATGAACCTTCCTGCTCTTGTGCATAAGAATTACTAGCTCTGTATATGAATTTTCAGAGACTTCTCTGCTGCTATGTCTGGACTCCTGATACCAGAATGTTCTATTTCTGGATGTGTACATGCTTTTGAAATGAATCAGGTATTTAGATACTTTGAGCACTTTTCTCAGAGCTCAGTTGTCTTGCCCCATTCCTGACACTTTATACTTCTCTTTTCTGTTTGGTGTTGGCAAGACTTTATGTTTTAGGCCTCCTGATTCTCGCTTGCTCTGGACCTTGGCCTCTGAATCTTGACTTGTTCTGATTGCTGCCTGCCTCTGACCTTGGACTGTTGCATCACTCTGGAACCTGCGTCACCTGCCCTGACCTTGATCACTCTACTTTTGTCTCCTGTTCTTGCACTGAACTTTTATACATGACAGTATTCTGTTGTCAGGTCATACCCAGCTGCTTCATGAACTCAGCTACCAGTATCCTATTAACTAATTCCAGACTGCAACCAATTAACCCAGAATTACTGACATCTAGAGTTGCCCCTGGGGATACATCCAATGTGTGGGCCTCTGTATTCATCCTGATACCCTTATGCCAGTGAAGTTTTGCATGGGCATACACACATCTCCGTGCAATCAGTTTCCAGCAGCAAAGAGTGAACTACCAACAGATACGTGACATTTCCCTATTTTCATGTGCCTCAGTAAAGTTGTTGGCAGATAACCTTATAAGTGGACACATTTTTTTTCGTAGCTCTTATATAGTCAAGATTAGCATATCCATGCCTGAATAAAGCGGTGTTTTAGCATATGCACGTACCTTCAATGAAATACTCTACTTTCTACCTAGAGTCAATGTGGCATTGGACTTTTTATTAAAACATTATTTATTCTTTCAATGATATTTATACCATAAAGTTTTCAAGTCATTCCAAGTTGGTTCAAAAGTTACCTTGTCCAGTTCGTAAAGTTCCTTTAATGCATTTTTTTCTACAATATTTAAATTCTGGCATAGTGATGGAACCACAGAAACTGTCTAATATTGACAACCATCAAATTAAAACAGAGTATGATAGTTGTATATTTGGGAAAGGGAAGAACATATATAGGTGTGGAAATCCCTGGTCCCTCTCCTTGGGTCATTGCCCCAAGCCCTGACCCATCTGCTTGCCTCTTCCCACCAACCTACCAAGAAGCCTCTTCTTGAGCAGTTATTTTCTATGCACCATGCCTAGGGGTCTCTAAGGCGTGGTGGCAGAGGGCTTTCTTAATAAAAGTCAAGCCCAGGTCTCCTCTGCCATCCCAAACGTAAACCAGTTATTTCCCCAGGTTTATGTTACTTCTGTACACTTTATTACTGTTGTATTCTGTGAGTGATCTGTGTAATGGCACTGTATTTTCTGGGGCCACTGAAAGCATGCACGTAGGCCCCAGAAAACCTGCAACTACCCTCAGGTTATCTAATCTGGAGGCAAATGAAGTGCCTGTAGAAGAACAATAGGTCCATCTTGAGCTCCAGAGGAAATGGGAAATTGCAGGTGTGCCTTTTATTTGTCTTCTGCTGTTCCTACATTTTCCTGATGGTATGGGTTGTATTTCCTAGGTCTAGTGTTGGCTTTGCATTGGTCACTCAGCCTCTGGGGGCCTGGCAAGGAGGATTTAGTGTGCTCTGGCCAGGCCAGAGTTCCAGAAGGCCAATAACAGAGAACCCCGGACCAGTTTAGATAGCATGTTGGTGTGTTGTGGGATGGGCCTAGACTCCAGTGAAGCTCTGATATCTCATTTATGCTTTTGGATATAACAGAGAATCACAAATTTGGCAAGCTTAACCAGATTTGCTTTGCTTTCAGGTCAAGCTCTTCTTTTTGAAAGATGCCATAGAGATGCTGTCTTTTTTTCTAACTAAGATAATCAGCACTCCAAACTTTTTTATCACTAGGTAGAGGATCTGAAAAAGTAGATGGTAGAATTTCTCTCTTTAGTGCAGTATTTCTACAGAAAATAAACAGATCTTTATCCAGAACCAAAGTATCTAAAACTGGTGTGGGTACAAAAGATAGTACACATGATAGTACACATGATAAAACTATACTGATGTCAAATCAAGATGATAAATTCACAATGTGTAAATCATGCTGTGATCCTATACCCACATTTATATATTTAACTGCCATTGTCCCTGTGGTCTCTGTTGAATTCCCTGCATGGTTTGTGAGTGATGTGCCCACTGTTTGCAATCTATGAGTAATCATAGTTCTTGCCATATGTGTTGGATTTAATTTTTGTGGATTTTGTGTATTTGTAAAAAAATGTTGATTAGTAGAAGGAGAATCAGCATTATGATCAGTATCTTTGTCTGAAGAAGTGATGGTCTGAGTTGCAATTAGGTTGAATCTTTAAGGTGATTATATGGTCATTTACAAAATCCTTAGATGTATAGGAATTTAGAGAATGTCTAAGAAACAGTACATTTCTTTTCAGTTATTTCTTTCATGAAGTCCTGTAAATTAACCTTTAAGGTCTTCTCAATTTTGTTTTCATGGACTAATTGTAAGCTTTAGTTTTTAAGCTCTACTGCAATCTGTAATTTCAGATATCAGCATCAATCAGAATATGTATCAGAATATGTAATATTTCCAATGAACATAGACTAAGGTTTACTTCCCAACTAGCAATAAGATCTATATATTCCGCTTACCAAGGAAAAATCTCTATATATTGACAACTTGGTATCGAACCCAAGTTTATATAATTGTATGAACTTTTAATATTCCACCAAATTTTGGCAGGTCAATTATATTCTGTATCAACAGGTGCAGTAGAAAAATCTGACTGTTTGTTAAATATATCTACTAATGAGTTAGTCCATAAAAAAAATTACATTTCACAAACACTCTGAATGACTCAACTTACATAGTAACATAGTAAATTCGGTTGAAAAAAGAGACAAGACCATCAAGTTCAACCTTTGCCTTATAACCCAGAGACATGAGGATTATATAGCTTTCCTGCTGCCAAATAACTTTATCAGACCTTTCTGTTTTGTCTACTAATACACAATAACCCTGAATGTTCCCTTTTGAAAGAAATGTATCTAATCTTCTCTTAAAAGTATCCATTGTATCTGCCATAACCACATCCTTGGGCAAGAAATTCCATGATTCAACAGCCCTTACTGTAAAAAAACCTTTCCCCTGCTGACGTTGAAACCTCCTTTCCTCTAATCTCAAGGGATGTCCCCTGGTTATTTGATCAGGCCTTGGAATGAATAGCTCACCCGAAAGATCCTTGTTTAGACCTCTCATATATTTGTACATTGTGATAAGATCTCCTCTTTGTCGCCTTTTTTCTAGAGTAAATAAACCAAGTTTGTCTAGTTGTTCCTCATAAGTAAAGTCCTCCATTCCCTTAATTAATTGTGTTGCTCCTCGCTGTACTCTCTCCAGTTTCTGTGTATTAATCGGCTGCAGTATGTGCCTTTGTCTAGGGGCTCCAGAGATTTACATCTGTCTCTGGTTAGGAGTTCCTCTGCTCCAAAGTTATATATAAGCTGCTCCTGGGCAGAGAGGAAAGAAACATAATAAATGCCTACACACTCTCACTTTGCCCACCACTTGGAGCATTCAGTGCTTACTGGCCATATTAGTGTAAAAGAGGATTTATCTTTTGCCACAAAGTGGATGCATAACCTACTCTGCATTTTAAATGGCCCATTGTACCAAAATACCCTCTGTGCTATGTTCATATATGCGCCTGAGAGCCCTCATTAGTCACCATAAAGGAGTAGTAAACGTTTTTTATGAAAACACATATTTTATAGAGCATTTCCTGCTGAATAAAACAAGGTGTCAGATATTTTATTCAAAACTAGTGTAAAAGCCTGTGTGCACGGGCCATGGAGCAGTGAGGTAACGGCAGTATGCAGAGCAGGGCCGGCCTGTTAACTCTTTGAGTGCTAGAAGGGTATGCAACACATTGCAAAGCAATGCATTGCATACCTCTCTGACACTCAAAGGGTTAACATTACCCAGACCTGCTCTGCGTACTGCCGTTACCTCACTGCTCCACACAATTGCGCTGTCTCACTCACGTGATGCAATCATGTGCAGTAGAGACTGACTGAACACGGGCAGTCTCTACTGCGCATGACTACATCGTGCCAAACGGTCTGGCCTTTTATTATATAGGATGTATAGCGGTTCAAATAATCAGGAAATGAATTTACTGTGCTTTACTTCCTGATTGTTCTGACAGGAAGTGACAGGCAGTTTCTATCACATTCTATGGAGAACTGTATGTCTCTGACTTTCCTCTCCATTAGAATCTAACAGAAAAACTAATTAGAATTTGACCACTATAGTGCACTGCTAATGTAAAAATGCATGGGTTTAAACTGCAATAACTCTGGAAATATAAATTTATAAGTAGTAGGAGTACCCTTATTTTGCTCAGTAGGAAAATCCCTACAATATATACTTTTTCATAAACAACGTTTACTGCTCCTTTAACTGCTTCAGGACCAGAGGGGTTTACGAGTATTGTACACACCTCTGCTCCTTAAGGTGTTAAGCAGAGAAAAAAAATCAGATGAGCAGCGCCATATGGATCCCATTTCACTTCTCAGTAATTCCGTTATCTTAGATGATAATTTGAAAATGGTACTTGCAGTTTGCTTAGCATTTTGGCAGCCATAGCACTTGGAAGTAGAAACCAAGATCCATCATCACATGCATTACAAGTAGCCATATTGAACATTAGATACACAAATCTTCTATGCAAAAGAAAAAAGTGCAATTACAGGGTGAAAAATATACAACATAAAAACTGCTGAATGGAAAGTCAAATATAAAGCGCTTGGAAGTGAAAGGAGCTCTGTATTGCAAGCACTTTAGAGTTGTGTTTTTCTATGCATTTTTCACACTTTCATTTCAGTTTGATCTATGTTTTACAGCTTCTGTTTTCCTTCCTGTGAAATATGCCTTTAAGTTTTTTGATTTAAAGCTCTTGTACAAAGGGCTATCTTGTTGAAAATTTAAACTATACAGCATCTATTAATACATTAACTATATGAATGTCGAAGGGGTGCACACCTCTCTGGTATTCAACTGCTTAAATGGAATCTGTTGTTTTACCCTTTTGATGCTAGAGATTTCTCAAACACATTGTCAAACAATGCTTTGGAGATGCCTACATCATCCAAGTGGTTAAGACTATGTTGCTTCCTTGGGACTAGGGGTTTGTTGAGACTGTACAGCAGTGGTTCTCAACTCCTGTCCTCAGGACCCACTAACAGGCCCGGATTTGATGATTTCCTTGTTAGAGCACAGGTGAGTTAATCAGTGTGAATGAGCCTCTGATCACCACACCTGTGCTCTAGCAAAGAAATCCCTAAGTCCTAGCCTGTTAGTGGGTCCTGAGGGCAGGAGTTGAGAACCACCGCAGTACAGAAACTCAGACTGGGCCCCCCCCCCAGAGCCGGATCATGGGCAAGGCGAACTAGGCGCTAGCCTAGGGCCCAGCAACTTGGGGGGGCCACCAGCCCGGCCAAAAAAATTTGCTTCCTACCAGCAACCAGGCAGCATGCCACACTTGGGGTCCCCAATAAATCAATTATTGTTAAGAAGATGCCCCCAAAAGTGAGAAGTGGCAGCTTAGCTTCTCACTTTCAAAACAAGCTTCCTCCGCCGGGCCGCCGGCTAAGCATGCAGGGCTCAGCTGCTCTCTGCTGAAGCTGTGTAAGAGGCTGGAGGTGGGGTGAAGTAAGGTCAACCAGCCGTGCGCTACATCAGCAGGGAGCTAGCGCGAGCTACCTCAAACACCCTTCACCCGCAAGAGAATCATTGAGGAGACACAGAACAGCACAGGTAAGTACAAAGATGATTTTATATTATACAAACTGCAGCTCTGAGCAAATATCCAGTGGCCTTAGTCTCTGGTGTCACAGTCTTGCTTCTTCAGCAACTGTTAGTAGGAGCTTGAAGGGGGTTAACCCTTTAAGTGCCCTACCCCTCAGTGGATATGATTAATATAGTGGATATAATATTGGAAGTAAAACATAACTTTTATTAAATATTACCAAATAAAAAGAAGCCATGAATTGATGAAAAATTAAAAAATACAAAACGAATCCCTGTGTCCAGTAAATGGCGTACTGTTTGCTGGCCACAAAAGTATATATAAAATAAGATCAAATTAGTAAGAAATAGTGAAAGGAATATATATATATATATATATATATATATATATATATTGGGTATATAGGAATATTATATACTCTATCCTAAGTATGTCTGTTATAAAGCATCCCAAAATGTTTATGGTAAAATGCAGAACAAATGTATATTAAAGAAACGGATCGCTAAATAAGATGGATACTGGGACACATACTGGTTTGGCAGTAAGGATGATTAATGTCTGCATATTAAGCTAGCTAACCCAATTTGTACCTAAAGGTCCTATGAAAAGGCTGTCACTACATAAATTCCATTCAGACAGCAGGGCATAGTCCGTTCGCCAGTGATAAAGGTAAGTACCCCCATATATCTTAGAGTATCATAACAATTGCTACAATATAGATAGGAGTCCATCATGCAGTAGTCAGGTGTATCTATATAATTACTGTGTGTAACAGAAGCAATTACCTAGGTATGAATCCATCATACATCACTTAGGTGTATCTGTATAAATACTGTGTATAACAGAAGCACTTACCTAGGTAGGAGTCCATCATACAGCAGTCAGGTATATCTATAAAATTACTGTGTGTGCCAGAGGCACTTACCTAGGTAGGAGTCCATCATACAGCAGTCAGGTATATCTATAAAATTACTGTGTGTAACAGAAGTACTTACCTAGGTAGGAGTCCATCATACAGCAGTCAGGTATATCTATAAAATTACTGTGTGTAACAGAAGTACTTACCTAGGTAGGAGTCCATCATACAGCAGTCAGGTATATCTATAAAATTACTGTGTGTGCCAGAGGCACTTACCTAGGTAGGAGTCCATCATACAGCAGTCAGGTGTATCTATTTAATTACTGTGTACAACAGAAGCACTTACCTAGGTAGTAATCCATCATACAGCAGTCAGGTGTATCTATATAATTACTGTGTGCAACAGAAAGACTTACCTAGGTAGGAGTTCATCATACAGCACTCAAGTATATCTGTATAATTACTGTGTGTAACAAAGGGAACTGCCTAGGTAGGAGTCTCTTATTAAACACTAATGTATATCTATATAATGTATTTAATACATCAGTCATAGAATTGCAGTCTTTGTGGTATCACTAGAGTAGCTCTTTCAGTTGTAAGCTCCGGGGTGTAACTAGTGTATCCACATTTTGATAGCAAGCTCTGTGGTATCACTTATGTGGCCCTATGTCAATTCTAAGCTAAGTTGTACATTTTTAATATATTTAAAGCATTTTGTCTTCAATTAAGTTGGCACTAGCACCTCTACCCACAACAACAACGGGCCAAATGAGGATGGCGACAAGGGTGGGTGTGGTAGTAGGCCTAAGGTGGGGGACGGGGGGCCCAAATCTGGGGTCCTGCCTAGGGCTCCATTGAGTCTTAATTCAGCTCTGCTTCCCCCAAGTGCTCACCGCTTTCTCTTCTCTTCTCTTGGCACAAGTGCCCTGATAACACACATGAAACACAGACACCATGACATTTTTGTGAAACATGTTAAAGACTAACACCCACCACAAAAATTGAGAACCGCTGTTGCTGTACCCCCTGACTCTCCCGAAAGGCAACAAGAGGTGAGTCTGAGATCGAAGAGGAGGAAGAATAGAGAAACCCAGCCAGTAGCTGAAAGTTCAGTGATGAGCGAAACAAGTAGCTTGTTATCACCTTCTTGCTCTAGGGTAACTGCATCTTCTGCCAATCCACCTCATTCTTCATTACCTCCCCTGCCAAATGAAGCCATTCTGTAGATGTCAGCATGTGGCAGTTTGTGTCCACCCATTGCACACTGTGTGGTGCACTGACCACACATGGCAGTGTGGTGGAGGAGAATATCAAGCAGAGCATCAAACAGCATCTGAGGAGATTCCGTCCCACAGAATAGGCTAAGCTGGTGGCAGGGAGGGTTTATCATTACTATTAAACTGTCTGCAAGTTGTCATGTGTCCTTAGTGGAGCATGGACAAGGGACATAGTGACAGCAGCAGTACTTGGCTTCTGTTGGAGGGATTTCACATTGGGGACCCTAAGTGTCATGGTGTTTGGATAAAGTCGTGCAGGTGTTTCATGTGCAGATGTACCCATTGTTCCCAGTCCTTCCCTTATTTACACAGTGCACATTACAGTTGGTTATGTGAGAGGAACAGCTCCTGCTCTCAAGGGAAACATTTCTATTCTCAACACATCCATGTTTTTAGAGGAGGGGCAGGTGGAGGAGCATTATTATCCAACTCCTTCTTTTTTATGCAATCACAACTACCACATGTATAAAACAACACAACATTCCTATTTCTTGTGCCCTTCTATTCCTTTCAACAAAAGAAATATAATAAATCAGGTACATATCAATATGTTTGACTGCCAATTACTCATGGAATAGCAAAGCAATGCATTGGGTACCTCCCTGGCACTCAAAGGGTTAAAAAGACACAATTTATGTAAATATGTAAATAAAAAAACATTTATGAAGAGACATATAAAAACATGCTTACAGATGGCACATATATCCATATGCCATTCTGTTGAGCCAGAGGAAGGAACAAAAAAAAACCCCTTAAAGCCATTTCCACTGAAGCCCAAGTGGACCAAAACATTCCTTCCCTGACTCCAAATGGCAGTTGGATATTTCCCTGAGGATCAACATCCTATTTAACCTTCCCTTATTACTATATTATTCATAAACATTAATCAGTGGTCTTAGCAGTAGTTGCAACAGTGTTATGTCAGTGTTATGACTGCTATACCTTCCTCCATCATGTCATCACCACTAGAATGCAATTCATTGTAGTCTATGTTTTTAAAAAATATTTCTGGTGGCAGTGGAACTTTTTTATGGGACTTTGTCAAACTGCCTCCTCTGGCGTAAAAGGATTATCGTAATTTATTGATCACAGCAACCATGGCTGCAGTCAGTTTTTGGACTGCAACTTTACTAATATGTCCCTGCACTACTACTATTCCTATCACCCTACCCCTGCCACTAATATATTTTTGTGGACATTATTTAACAGGGAAGTACACAGCAGAACTATGTGTGTGATATCTTGCTCTTTACAAAATACTGTAACTTTTCTAGCATCTGTCTGCCTTAGTCACAGCTCATTCCAGTCTCCTATCAAATTTTTTTTTTTATTAACTGTCCTTATCGCTAACACTGTTAACAAAAAATAAAAACACACTCCCTGTTCAACTACTTCCTTCCCTAGACTCCCCTAACACAGAGATAACAGCCAGATCAGGAAGGAACTTGCCTGTGTGTTCCCATCAGTCACACTAAATTTGGGGGTTTTTGGGTTAAATATTCTTTGCGCCATTCTCACACCCCAGACTTCCCTAGCACAGAGATAACAGCCAGATCAGGAAGAAACTTGGATCTTAGCTGCCAGTGTCTTCCAAGTCAATTACAAAAAACAATGTGGGGTATTTGGGATAAATCTTCTTTGCTCCCTTGGCACAACCCCGGACTCCCTTGGCACAGAGATACTAGCCATATTAGGAAAGAGCTTGGATCATGGCTGTCTGTGTCTTCCCATTTAATCACAAAAATGTTGGGGTAGTTGTAGTCAATCTCCTTTGCTCACTTCTCACACTCCCAGATTCCCCTAGCACTGAGATAACAGCCAGATCAGGAAGGAACTTGGATCTTAGCTGTCTGCCTCAGGCAACCCAGATTTTGGGTTATTTTGGGTCAGCCTCCTTTCTTCATTTATAGTTGCCTAGAGTCCCCCAGACTCCCCTAACACAGAGAATAAATTGTCTACTAACAAGATTCTCTAAACTACACTCCAGATTTGCTTTATTTGCCTATCCTATCTCAAAATGGTGCTATTTTTTTCTGTCTGTCACAAATACAGAAATGACATGCTGCTGGAACCTGATATCCCTTTTATACTATGTCTGCATGAAGAGAAGGGAAACTTGCTACTTGGTGAGGGAAATTCAGGCTTACCATTGATTTCAATGCAATGAGCTTGTCGGGAAAAATGTAAAATCTGCACTTTTCCTGAAAAATTTCCCGCTAGGCAGAAAGTGCCATTTTTCTTCTGTTTCACTTTTGAGGCAAAAAGCTGCATCCTTCCCTAATCATGATCACTGTTGCTGATTACTGTATGCTAGATCATTATCATCATCAGCATCAATAATGTGGTAATCATCAGGTCTGTTTCCTCACCACTACTTTCATATTCCTCTAGGCTTTTGAAGTCTAAAGCAATTTCTTTTTACTTTTCCCTTAGAGGGATTTTCATAACATTCTCCGCTACTTTGAAGACCGGTGTTTTTACTCTCACTGTCAGGCCCATAAGTTGGCTGAACCAGTACACCTTCCTCCATTATGTCACTCCTCCTCACAAGACCCTGACCCCAGTCTCATCCACTGTTTCTTGGCACATAAAATAAGCTTTGCTTTTACCACCCAAGAACAAAAAAAAGCTTCAATCCCTTGCATTTCAGATCTCTGTAGCATCCAAGGGGTTAAATAATAGCCTATAAAGGAGTATAAAACTGGTGCAGGGACAATGAGATTGATCTGGTCAATTCAGAATGTGGGAGTGGCTAGTACACCTGAGGCACCCCTGAAAACTTGGAGCTCTGGGCAGTTGAATTCTCTGCTTCTGGGAAAATCCGGCCCTGCATTCTATCTCTTTCTCTGCTTCAACCAATTTTCCCTCTCAACTCTATCTAATCCTTCCTCTCTGCATTCCCCACTCATCCTTTCTCACTTTCTGCTTCTCCCTTTTTTCCCTCTTGGCTTTCCCTTTGATATCTCTTATTGTCCATCCACTGCTATATGGCCCTCTACTAGATCTGAGTTTGTGTTGTGCATCACAATATAGATTGCGATCTCCGCTGTATTATGTGGCATAATGTAGATCAATAACTCTGTTGTGTAATGTGTATCACTATAGATTGTTAACTCAGATGTGTTGTGTGGGTTACTATACATTTCACATAATGCTCTTATTAGTTAAACCTGTTGAGTGAAATCTCTGCTTGATGCAAATATGTCTTATTGTTATTTATTGTATTTCACTCTCTTTATAGAACTAAAGAAAATCAACAGTCTATAGTAATAATAAGCCTTTGCTAAGGGCACCAGTTAGTCTACGGTCTACCCTGGCTGCCTCACTACATCTCTCACTTACTGATCTAAAGCAGCAGGAGGTGTGCTATGCAGACCCGGCCCAAAAATTACTTGTATGTGGAGGCCATCTCCAGCCTGGGACTGTGGGCTGGAACGATAGTTTAAATGGGTCATTTTAGTTTACTTGTCCCCAGGCCAAAAGTTGTCAGCCCTGGTATGTCCACTGGTAATCAAAGAACCATATTTTTCAAATATTTCAGTACTTTTGAAGGGGTTGAAATGTAAAAGAAATGCATATTTTTATTTGATGCAGTCATTTGTTTTCTTTCCAAAATGGCATGCCTTGTCTACTGTTTCTTCTTGTCTGTAGCTGTTACAAACATTTAATTGCAGGTATGTCATATTAAAAATAAACAAATACAAAAAATTAAAAAAGCAAGAAAATGCATAGATTTTCATCCGTACAATTTTTTTGGGCGGGTCCTACTGTATTTCAGTTTCTACCAATTATATTTCACAATCTTATGGAGATTTCATAGCAAATCAGCCTTGGGGTAGAAATGCAAATGAAAAGTGCCTGAAATTGAAAGTCTGCGTACTGACAGTATGTGTACTTTTAAAAGAATTATATACTGGGGTTAAAAGCAGCTACTTTGCTCCAGAATTGAATCACTTCTACTTAGTACATCAGCCTCAGTGACTTAAGCTCACTCACATAGTGAATTATTTAAAAAAAAATGCTTTTCGGGATCCAGTTGGCTGAACATTTTAATTTATGAAAAACAGTTTACAGTTCCTTTAATTTCTGAACCATAAGACCTCACAATGCAGAATGAAGTACTGACATTCTAAGAAGGTACTGTAAGGAAAATCAAAATCAGGAAAGAGGTAAACTGGGTAACATAGAATGCCAGCAGCCCATCATATTAATATTAAATTTGCTTCACTGAGCACTGCAAGCATTGAGAGTCTTAATTCTTTCTGTAAAGAATCATCACACAGGAAATCCAATCTGCAAACACGTCCTTGATATGTGGCCTTTCCCACCTTGTTACTGAATGAGATCGATACACAATTGTTTATTTTTGACCCTCTTATGGCACTCTGGCTTAAAGAAAATAAAGAAAAAATATTGAAGATGAGAGAGGTTTTTTTTTTTTTTTTTTTTTTAGTGAATGCATCCAACAAGCGTGACAACCAAGGCGGTTCTTAGACCTCTGTATATTTTCCTCAGAAAGCCAGGCAAAGAAAGGGCACATGTGCTTTCTATCACCTCTCCATAATCATCTTATACATAGCACAAAGAAATTTGTCAAATCTGCTTCTGGCTATGGAATGTGCACTTTGAATTGACAGTTTAAAGCTGACAACAAAACTGAATATAGGAGGATAAGCTGAATACAATAAAAACAGTAACTTTCAGGAGGTTTATAATGATACTTTATGAAAATGCAGGGACCTTATTGTGCACTAATCCCTGGCAATTTGGATTTCAGATCTCTTCTTAAATCTTAATTTAACCCCTTGGGTGCTAGAAATGTCTCATGATCTTTTTGGTCACACTCGCTACCTCACACTGTCAATATTGTTAGAGAGTGTGCGTCATAAAAAATAAATTACTTTTTAATTAGAACAAGCCATTGTGCATTTTGTTTGTCTACAGAGCCTTTCACATTTGTTGTATGTATTTAGAATACTCTTAGGGGGTCTCCTTAAGAGTGAAGGGTAATCCAGAAGTGGACCCCTTTCTCTCAGTGCCTAGGGAATCCAACTGCATCTCACTGATGAGGCCCAACAAGGGTGAAATGTAAATCTGGGGTTAGCTGGTGTTCCCGCGCAGAGGGGACATGTCCATCATTTTGCAACTGGACTGCCCTTTTGGATGGGATTAGTCTTATATGTAGGTGGAAATTTCTCCTCTTTAATGGAACTATAAAGCTAAAACGTGATGCTGCTGAGCAGTGACTAGCCATAGAGCAAGTCATAGTGCTTTTTGTTCATTCTCAGAGCCTTTCACATTCTTTATATGTAATTACTTAGTCACCCAGTACAGTAAGCATAACCTTCTCACACATACTAAAGAGCTGCCCAGTGTCTGTCCCATAAGTCTATGATTTATTTTGAATTTGTGATTCACATGACCACTTTTCCAGTAATACTATTGGCTGAAAACACAATGTGGTGAATGTGGGAATCCGTAGTCTCAGCTGCACTGGCATTAGCCACCAGTGTTAGCTGTTGCACGTCAGGATATGCAGGAGAGCAGGAATAGTCAGTTATTGGGCCTCCAGCTATTTGTCCCTATTTGAAAGGGGCCATTAGGTTCTCGTTAAACCTCAGTGAAAATATTTTTGTTAAAGGGAGCTAAAAATGTTTCCCTGGGGCCCTCAATTAGTTACTCCATTGATCCACTTATCTTTAGGAATATGAAAATACAGTAATTTATATTTTAGTGCAATTTAATATATATATATTCACTGGCAAAATAATGGTTCATGTGCAGGAAATCAAAGGTTGAAAACATCTCAGAGTTGGATTGTCTGTTTAGAGCATATGACTTTATTGGAGTGATATGATCCAATTGACCTGCTGAGAATATGCTAAACTGTTAATGGCTGAGCACTGCAGATCAGAAAAATCACAGCTTAGTATACATGTTGTCTCCTGGGTAGGGTGTAAAATTCCCTTCAGACTCCACAGTTTTTTTTATTGCACATTGATCCTAGCCTAAAGTGGAACTGTGACAAAGAGATTGCTTTGAAATAGCTTTCAAAAGCACCTATATTTCGTTAACTGCTTTTTAATTTTTATTTCAAACAATAGTTTAGGAGATGTTTAGCTTATTTGTTTGTACACTTATACAGATAAGAAAGTACTTCCTGGTAGGATGTGACAGTTGAGATGGGGAGCAGTGTGGCAGTGACTGCTACATTTGCACTAACTGACAAATAAATAAAGTTAAATATGATATCACAAATGATTGTTTTAAATAAAAAAAACTACAAATATAAAAAAGGTGCTTTTGAAAGCTCCACAAATTACCTTTTGTTTTACAAAGTGACAGTTCCATTTTAACATGGATTTGGTTTTATTCATGTTTTTATTTTTTTAGAGCAAAAACATGAAGCTCTTCAGAGGTTATTGTCAGTAGAACAAGTGTTTTGCTATGGTTATAGGGGACTTCAAACATGGATCCCTTGTAGTTAGCACCTAGAAATTATCTGCACCACACTGGAAAGGCCCATAGTAGACCACATGGGATTTGCTGCTATTCTCAGGCAGAAGAGACTTGCTTGGCAATCTGGAAGTGAACTGCCCTTATAGGGAGGATTAGATGATATACATATGGGCATTTCTCCTCTGTAATGGAAGTAGCGAGCCAGTGAGTGGTGACTACCATGGAACACACGCAAACAGAAAAACAGGAAGGGCGACGAGTAGTGTATTAACGTCTTTAACAAGTTGTTTCATTCAATAGTAATAGGAGTGGATACTCACAATTCTGGTGGTCATTTCTAAATTGACTGACTAACTCGCATTTGGAGAAATGCCGGTCTCCAGCCGGGACACACTCAGATACAGGTAAATCAGCAGGACTCCAATATTATAAAGTATAATTTTTAAATAAAAAATAAAAATATAATACATATTTATATAAACAATATCAGTCTCATAAAGAAATATATGATACTAGTATTAAAGCCCGTATACAGGGCTAAAGTGCACCCGTCTGCTGCCCCGGAGCAGAGACAGGCGGTGAGCCGTCCGGAGCTCCCCGCTCCGGATCAGCGCATTTGGCGAGTCTCTCCCCGAACGCACTGATCCTCAACAGGGAACTCCAGACGGCTCACAGCGAAGCGCCGTGTGTGCGAAACCACACATGCACAGTCTCTACTCTACTGCACATGTGCGGTTACGCTCACAGGGAGCGACGGAATCTATTACTTTATGTTATAGGATAAACTCAAAATAGACCCAGTACTATTGTTCTAATGCGTTTCGTGGCATAAACGCCACTTTATCAAAGATAAAATCTGAAACTAGGCACACTTTGTAGACCATTCCAAAGAAGGTTTCTTTTTAAACCGCCTGTTGGTCCCCAGACTAGGAACTCTTGCTGTCAGCTTACAGCTGACTTCAGGAGAAGGGGAGGGAGAGGGGAATTTTAACCGAGGATATCTCTCAAACTATAAATGTTTGCGAGATAGGATTTGTGGCATTTAGCTTATTTTTTTTAACCTCTACGAAACTCGAATCATTTTTTATGGGATGTTACTGTCCCTTTAATAACTTAGATGCTAAAAAGGTATCCAACACATTGCTTCTCTATCATCCAAGGGCTTAGATAAGGGCCAGTAAGGATGTTGTTAAAGTAGTAAATAAAGTGGTCTGTATATACTAGGAGCAGCTCTCTGATGTTCTGGCCACTCCCTTAACTCAGAATATGGGAGTTGCCAGCACAGCAGAGGCCACTCCTCTCAAAATATGGTGCTCTAGGTGGTGGAAAATGGAAAATCCAGCCTGGTGCCAAAGGGGTTGGGAACGCAAAGGGACACTTCTGATCTCTTCTGAGTGGGAATTGCTTCGCAATGCATGCATATAACAGTTGGATATGATTTATTCATATGTGTTCAGTGTGACCCATCATTCACCTCAGGGCCTGTTTTTTAGTGAATGAGCTCAAACCTTTTGAAGTGTCCCTGTCATAAATCATAATATAAGCCAATGTACACACAGATCAATTTTCCTTTTGGAACATGTCCTTGTGAGAAGGATTGTGTTCCTCTTTTCTTTGCGAGCACTGAACTGAAACAACAGTACTGTACATTTGCTTTTTACCTATATAAAACCAATTAAAAAAAGATTCAAAGTTATCTGTGCTGAGTATAGTTTTCTTGAGTCTTTAAAAGAAAATCTACTCTAAGATCATGAAAGAGTTATTTATGTAGCATATGAAAACTTTCACTATTTTTCTCCTGAAGCCACCTCTTATTTATTATATAAGTAAAAACAAAATAGGGGCAGTTCTGGATCACAGGGGATAAATCAAAATTCCCCAAATTCACATTGATTTAAAGTGGAACTATCACCCCATACAAGTTTGTCTTAAAAGTAAGTTTATAGATTGACTAGCTGGAATACTATTGTCTTTTTTTCTTTTTTTTTTTTTTTTAATTCGTTGTTTGGTGAAATTAAGTTTAAAGATGATCCTGTGCCTTCCTTCCTGACAGACTGAGGGTACAGCTATGCACTGCAGTCTATCACTCTATCATGGAGGATTTCTGCATGTAAGCTGGAGCACTCTCATTGGCCAGAGAGCTCTCCAGCTTACATGTAGAAATCCTCAGTCATCGGAGGAGACTGGATCGAGGGAAGGGAGCAGAGGAAGAGTGACAGACTGCAGTGCAGATCTGTTACTGCCTCAGGCTCATCACTGGAGCCAGGTGTGGCAAGTGGAACCTGCATCATCCATCTTCCATGTCACTGCTATTGTGATCCTATTCCCTAATCATCCTGCTGCTTATACAACTCAGCAGCAGCAGTAGGAACAGCAGTTGCAACTCAGGGCTCAGGAGGACATTTGACAATGACCATTGGCCACTGACCAACATGACCTGCTGGCACTAGGCCAGTAGGGCATTTTTAGTTTTTTTTCTCAGGGCTATATAAAGACAATAGTATTCCAGCTAGTCACTCTATAAACTTACTTTTAAGCCAAACTTATATAGGGGTGATAATTCCCCTTTAAATGAGGACTATAACCCCTCAAACAGTCTAGTTTAAATTAATTGGATTTTTTGTTCCCTAAGATTCATTTGGTTTGCCCCAGAATTGCTCCACTTTTGATTGTGTAAATGGTCCTTTGTGAAGAGAGCTGCATTGCTGGGGGGATCCATTTTGTTGTTTGTCCTTTCATGGATCCTATGAATACGAAACAGCTTGGTGCATGAGATTTGTCACAAAAATTGTGTTTTTCTATTGCAGAATGCCTGTGTGCAATAGAATAGCACATATTTAATTAAAAAACATAACCCTTTGTGTGCCAGAGGGGTACACAGCCCATCGCTTTGAAATGCGTTGTGTATCTCTCTGGAACTCAAAGTGTTTAAATGGAGACATATATGTTTAAAATAACATATGCCAAATGCCTTTATAAAAATCATTTTCTTCTCTAGATCCCAAAAATCTAATACTACATTTTCTAATGGATAGCTAGCAAGCTGTGCTATTGCTTAGTACAGCTACTGACAGATTACTTTTGTTTATGCAGCTTGTAATGAATGACCAGATCTATATCAATTAAATGTTTGATATTAGTGTGCAACCCACAGATAT
Organism: Rhinophrynus dorsalis; assembly: GCA_037306005.1. Lineage (NCBI taxonomy): Eukaryota > Metazoa > Chordata > Amphibia > Anura > Rhinophrynidae > Rhinophrynus > Rhinophrynus dorsalis. The sequence continues at coordinate 415,167,316 of CM074723.1, forward strand.
AAAAGCCATTAACTATTTGATACCTATCAAGCTTAAAGCTTTCTAAAATAAGTAGTAAAATTGTATTATCAGTCTGTCTGTCTATCTGTCAACTTGTCTATCTGTCTATATTACATTGTTATTTCAAAGGCTCAGTTCTCTCGTAGAATGCAACAGAAATACCCAAATGGACACTGAATGGTGCTGATTCTAGCAGTTTAACCCTTTAAGTGCAAGAGGGGTACGCAACGCATTTCAAAGCAATGCGTTGCGTACCCCTCTGGCACGCAAAGGGTTAAAAACAAACAAAACTCCGAGCTGTAATAAATTTTGAATAATCAAGTGTGTACCATTGTTTCACTTTAAAGAAAAAAGATGCAGATCCTTAGTAGGTTGTAAAATGTACAATTCTTGTTGATAAACCCTTTAGATGGTACGATGGTCTCCAACGTATTGCAAAACAATGCGTTTTAGACCTCTCCAGCATCCACAGAGTTAAAATAATTTGCATCCAATTTATTTTTCAGTCATTTATTAATTTGGAGCATGGGATTGCAATTGTTTTGTAAGATCTTGTTACTGGCGACTTTCAGACTTTGAAAAACAGGAATTCAAAGAATTAAGATGCATGTTAAATCACATCTCTACATCATTTTTCTATAAACAAAACTCTTAATGGTTAATTAGTGTGTCACTAGTAAAAAATATTATGACAGTTACAGTAAATATTTGAAATTTCCTGCCTCTCTGGTGATTTTACTTGTTTACATTGAATTTCTTCACCACTCACTGAAACACTGACGTTAGCTTTCCCTACTAAACTCACTTCATAATTGTTCCACAGAGTTATGCTAGATTACTCTCTAAATTGGAGTAAGAAACCTTTGGCCTGACACCTGTTGGAGACTTAAATTGCATTCGCCGTATCGGGATGATGGGAGTTGAAGTCTCTAAAAACTGAAGAGCCAAAGGTTGCCTTCCTTTGGTCTTAACAGGATAGTAATGTTTCACAAAAACAGCAGCTCCAATTAATCTTCATAGTATTTGGGCCATGGAGAGTTTTGTTTCAGTACTGTCAGAGTTGTAGTTCAAAAGTAATTGAATGATGAAGTATCCCCCTCCCGCCCCTTTTACCTAGTGTAAGCCTCCTCCCCTCAGATGTGGAATCTGGTCCTGGGACCAGACAGCTCACAGCAAGGGACAATCTTCTTACTGTGAGCAGTCAAGAAAACACTGCCCCCCTTTACAGGTTTATCAGGTTTTTCCTTATGCTCACTGAAGATTATCCCTCTCTGTGATCCACCCGGACCTGAGGTGAGCAGTTTTACATCAGTAAAAGTGGAGGGAGGGGGATACTTTATCATTTAATTACTCTTGAACTACAACTCTGACAGTATTGAAATAACACTCTCCATGGCCCAAATACTATGAAGATTAACTGGAGCTGCTTTTATTGTGAAACATTACTATTCCATTGCTCTGCAATGCGTTGCATACTGCTCTCGCACTCAATGCGTTAATAAATCAAGGATATGGAGGCAATGATATGGGACTCTTAACCCTATGTACCCAAATCATTGCAACACAAGGAGTTGGATACCTCTCTGGAGCTCAAAGGGTTAAAATGCCTGGCATATTTGTATATGAACAAGTATCCCCACTGGCACTCAAAAGGTTAATCTTTCTTACCACTTTAAAATCCAAATGTCTGGACACAATTGTAAATTCTCCATTCATGTATGTGTGTGTGTATATATGCATTATATTTTTAGAAACCCATACGCTATACTCATTTTTATGGATTTAAAAAAAAAAATAAAAATAAACTGGTGCTTTTACTTAAGGGTGTAGTCAAGTTAATTTCCCCACCAGAACCCTGTTACTTATGGAAACCTCAGTCCCCCCATTGTCTGGGATGTGGGCTTATACAGGGCATGGAACGTGTACTTCAGTAACCATGCCTCCCAGCCAATCATCATATAACCGGAGTGATGACTCAAATCCCTGGAAGCTGATTGGCTGGGAGGTGGTGTTATGGAAGGCATGTTCTGTGCCCAGCATAACCCCACATCCCAGCCAAAAGGAACGTGGGTTTTAGTTTGAACTGGGATCGGCCATATACAAGACAGCCCCTATTCAAATTTCCCTCAGTGTGCATCAGGCAGAAGCCCAAAAAGTACGAGGAGGGGAAAATGTTGCTATTGTTTACTGCCCCTGCCGCTGCAGCTGCATTTTTTAACCCTTTTAGTGGCATAGAGGTTTGAAACACATTGCTTTGCAATGCATTGCGTACCCCTCTGGCTCTCAATGGGTTACTCATTTTTACATTATACACATTTTTTAAGTACTCAGGATGTATTGACTTGTTTTTTTTACACTTCACTTCCATGTTGGTGGTTTTTAACACGTGTTAATGCACACAACATCAACTAAACGCGTGTTTTTTACCCAACACGTGGGTGCAAGTTTAGTGCCCGGCATGGAATTTTTGCATTCTGTAGTGTGTCACAGCACAGGTAATTTCATACCTGTTACTTGAAACATCTGACGGTACTTTTTTATTTTTATTGTGGTCAATTGTATCGAGCCCTAGGGCTCTTCTTCAGGCAATTTAAAATGCTGAATGCATAATAAATTACTTTAAAACTCATGCACGTTATTTTAACATGTAAATTCTACTACTTATCTATATAACCATATAGACTAGAATGTAGAATTCGCTGGATTATCAAAAAGGTAATGGCTCAGTTGGTTAATGCACCAGCTGTAGAATCAGTTAAAGCTACAAGGTTGCAGGTTCTAGTCCTGGCAAGGTTAGCTCTTGCTTTCATCCCTCTGAGATAGATAAAATGAGTCTAGAACATACCTGACAATGAGAAATGTTCTCAATGTTGTCTTCCTAGTGAAATACTTAAAAAAAAAAAAAAAAAAAAAAAAAAAAAAATTAGTCTTACTTGTATGTTCTAGTCCACTTCAAATAGATATTACTAGAGCCCTGGGAATGAAGTTTAGTGGGCTGTACACATACAGCAGTGGTGTTTGTACAGCGAAAGATCATCCCTGGCTTTCTCTGTAGAGTAAGAGTGATACATTTTATCACAAAGCACAATTCTGATAGAGTATATCAATCTTTCAGAAGAGTGTGTGATCAGAAGCCCATGTACAATCAGTTCTCTCTGCTCTCTTCTTTATATAACTGCCTATTAATAAGAAAGTGTATAACTCGTAAAGCAGAGTATTATAATACTGTTATTTAGGCAACGGTTGGTTGTTGGTGGCATGCACTATATAACAGATAGCTATAGAACAAAGCTCCAGTTTTTCTGTTCTTTGAACAGAGATGTTGCCTTCAGAGCAAAATGATTTTCCACCACTGGTTAATCAGGATATTATAGAGGTGGCTTGTAACAGATTGCTTCCTTTTATAATTTGACTAGGTTTAAAACCTGTGTACACAGGCCAACACTGGCAGCGCTGCAGTCATGCACAGTACTGACTGCCTGCGCCACGGCTGATACGGAGCAGGGTGCTCCATATTCAGACCGTAGTCCTGGTCTGAATTCGTAGCTACCCGCTCCATATCACCCGCGGCACGGGCAGTCTGTACTGCGCATGACTGCAGCGCGCGCAGCCCTCTCTACTGTGCATGATGGCTTTTGACAAACACTCCTTAGCGAATTATAATTTAAGATATTTGTTTTATTGCCCTAGTGCTTTGAAAAGTGCAAAACACTTGTAGATACATTTAGCACATTCTTCTGCCTCCTTCTTGGTTCATCAGTAGTCTCTGTGGCTTTATTCATTAGTGTGGTCTCATTCCTTCCGCTGATTCCCTTCCAAATTCTGTTCTCCTTGTTTACTGCATATTATCTATCCTGCTTCTCCTCTCAATAGACTTCTCTTGTCCTTCCGTTGACCCAGTCCTCCATCCTAAAATTCCTTGGCTACTTTTAGTTTTCCAACAGGAAATCAACAGAAAAAAAAATCTAATAACAGACTGATATTTTCTTCATCTGAGAATGAAATTGATGGAAAGTATGTTAGTATGTATTATTTGCATTTTCCACCAGTGTTTACAATATTGTAGGTTTTTGCATTTAATTCACTAGCAGGCAAGAAATGTTATCACTGGTTTTATCTCACAATTCATAGTGATATCTGTGGTGACATTTGGAGATATTGGGACAAATACACAAAAGCCTATTCTATGGTAAATGAGGACCTGGATTGATTTTCACTTCTTACACCTCCCTAACGTCAGTTTACTAAGCTGCATATGTCCGATTTTATTGCCTTGATGCTTTTTGCACCAAGGAGATGACAAGGTGGAAGTCTCTGGGAGATTTTACAACTGTCTTTTCCTGTAAGCCTTGCTTAGATCAATGTACTAAGCAAGTCGTAGAGGAAATGGCATATGTGTGGACCATTGCCCTGAGCATGATATGGGGCTGGTGTGTGTGGCTTGCTGCCATTAAAGTCCAACACTGGTGCAGTGTACCTGCTGATATTCACTACAGAAGTAACACACTGTAATGCATAATTTTAAGTGCAGTCACTGGAGTTAGAGGCTAATGCCAGTGGGTCTGCATGTACACTTGTCCAATTGTTTTTTAGCCTTACTAAGTAGAATGGTATCCCACACAAGGGATGTTGCTTTTCATGTTTCTAGAGGGAATCAGTTACACCTCAGGTTGCCCATCCCTGGTACAGGCTATAGAAAATAGGCAGTTGCAGTAGATTCCAGTGACTGTTTTACCACGGAGTTGTATTAGAACGTCTCCCCTATAAACTATCTTGATTGGATATTAAATTGACCTTGGAAAAGTATGCAAATGAAATATGTTTTTCCATCTGGTGTCTTCATTTTATTCAAAGTAGAGGCTGATGTACCAAGAAGGACTAGTGCAATTCTGAAGTGAACCAATTGCACCTTAGGGGACAAATAAAACTTCCCATTGATTTAAATGGGGCTTTAAACTACTTGAGTACTAGAGAGGAGACCTCTATAGCATTCATGGGGTGAAAAGCCCTATTTAAATCAAAGGGAATTTCAAAAATGTATATTTGACCTCTGTGGTGCAGTTGAGTTGCTCTACAATTTCTCCAGTTCTTCTTAGAACATCGGCCTCATAGTCTACGGCTAGAGTTCTACACATGTTCTTGTAGTCTGTCACTGGTGTTCTAGATGTCATACCATTTAACTCTTTTTCAACAGCTTAAGTTAACAGTTTTATAAAAGTGATGTTTTTGTGTATTTGCGTGCATACAGATGTTTTGCAACAAGTAGCTTTCTTACCAAGGTTATGGGTAATGGGTCAGGCAAATGGAAATATCACTCCCTTTGCTTCCTTACTGATTCATCGGATGTCTCTGTGTCTTTATTCAGTAGCGTGATCTCATACCTTCCACTGCTCCCATTCACAGGTGCTGTTCTCTTTGGGAATTGAATCTCCAAAACATACTGATCCACCCAACTCCTCAGCTTATTAGCCTTCCACTGCCCTTTCTCTGACCTTGGTCCTCCACCCTTATATTCTTTGGATTCAGCATTAACAAATTAAAGGATTAGTAAAGTCTATGAAAAAATGTTCATTCCAAAGGGCATGTTACCCCAAGCACAAAGATAAACCTTGTAAAGTTTTAAACTCTATATTTACTGAGTTGTTCACTCAGTCCCTAGCTGAATTTTGAAGGGTTGGAAGAAGGCTGTTGTCTCGTACATTTTGATCCATGACTAGACTTAAATGTCTGAGCACAGTCAATCTTCCTTCCGGCTCAAACCTGTAATATTGTCATGCCAAATCAAATCTGCTCATGACAAGAAGCATTTTATGTCTGAGCAAGGCTGATGAACTTTTTCCCTGCTCAGGCACTGTAATTCTAGTTGCTAATTAAACTGGTGGATAGAACAGCTTCTGCCCGACCCTTCAGAATTTTTGAGACAGATCGGGTGATTGCCTCTACAAGTATTCATTTATAAGTATTACCTTTATAAGGTTACTGGTTGTCCTCAGTGCAACATGCCATTTAGAACATAAGCTTTACTATTCCTTTAACCTTTTGATTGCCAGAGGAGTAAGGATCTCATTGCAAAGCAATGCATGCCATACCCCTCTGGCACTCAAAGGGTTAACAAAAAGTCCAAATAACATTAGTTAGTTCTGAATGAAAATGGCTTTGGATGAAATTATAAGCACAATAAAGATCAGGAACATGACTTAAGTGTTGTCAAATCGATGTCTCATATTCATTAATGGAAGGATGGCTGATGTGCAAGGATATACCCCGGGGAAGATACACTAAGCGGGAAAGAGATAAAGAGGTGATAAAGAGGTGATAAAGTGGAGATGACTTCTCCAGTTTATCACTTCTCCAATTCCTATGTTATTCTATGGAACCTATGCACTAAAATGTCTTCAGCTTTGGAGATCTTAATGAATAAGCACCACAGAATAACATAGGAACTGGAGAAGTGATATCACTGGAGAAGTCATCTCCACTTTGTCACCTCTTTATCACTGCTTAGTGCATCTCCCCCCAGTTTTCTTGTGCATTTGCCATTTTCAAATTCATTATTGGCTGGACTGCATGTGTAACCTGCTTATTCATCAGTGACAAATGCCATTAAATCTACTGTTTTTATTTGCCATGTTACGGCTGGTGGATCCCATCAAAATCCGTGTGGCAAAAGCATGCATTCTCAAACACTGTATGTATCTGCATGTGTATCAAGCTAATGATGGCATATGCACCATATTTCTCACATATTTGCCTGACCTGCATTTGCATGAAGGAAAGTATTGGTAATCGTTTATAAAAACCCAAATGTATCTCTTTATGATCAAGGAATAGAGTAGTATATTGGATATGCTGCTCTTTTTGCCCTTTCATCCATCTGCTTCTAAATCCTAAGGACCAGAGGGGCCTGCAATGAATTGATTCCTTTAAGAGTTAATCATGACTGTCTAAATCTATGTTTTAGTCTGGTTTGACATTATCCTTATATCACTCCTGTCACTTCCAACGGTGGTTTCTTTAATGTGGTTTTCTGGAATTGTACTTTTTTTTATCTGTCTTGTTCTCTCTGATGCTGTCTGTCTGTATTTTTGTTATATAAACAGGAAATCAAAGTACTCATTGACTTGTAATGACTTTTAAATAGTGCAGATGGTAAGACATCGTATTCACTTGTGTTACTCATGACCTCTTCCAGTAAATATCAGGGACCCTCCCCGTCTATTCAGAAAATAACAGCTGGGACTTGGAAAATGTCACTAGCATTCAATTTGGACAAAACATTTCAATATAAAAGATAAATATATTTCTCATTAATCTAAAGTCAACTCTATAGTCAGTTAACTCCTTGACTACTAGAGATGTCTCTAATACATTACACAACAATACTTTGCAGGCATTACTTTAGCCTCCAATGGGTTAATTACAGATGAGAAAATAAGTTTGTCCAAGTTTGTTTTCAATAGGAATTAGACTGTTTCATGACACAAGAAGAATATTTACACAATACCGCTGTTTCATGGGTTATTTATAGATCATTTCAATCAATAGGATTGCTGAAAAAGCAATCACATGATATGTGTTGCTAGGTAGGTAGGTAGGTGTAGACTCACTGAAAGGACTGTGCTGTCATTTTTAAATTGGAAGCTGACTCATGTGTTAAGCCTCTCTAGTCCTCAAGGACTTGACTTAAAGGGATAGTGATACTTAATATGGAAAAAAATATATAATGCAAGGCTTATACTGATTGCAGCATATATGTACATTTTTGGCAGAGTACTTCCATGGCCTGAATATTTATGGTAGCTTTGATGTTACATCAGTCTATGGACAGTTATAGTAATGTCACAGTTGTGACTTACCTTGCGGTTGCCTGCTGGAGGCGGTCGTGTCCGTGCCTCCTTATGGCTCGAGCTGTGTCCTCTGATGCGGTTCACTTCCGCATTCTCTTTCCCTCAAGTGGGTGCGCTTCACAGGGAACCTCTAGTGATGCCTGCACCACTTTCTCATCTTGGGGTTCTTTGTGTGCATCTCCCCCTGCACCTGGAGAGTGGTCATAAGCTGACTGGACACCTGGCTCATTCGCCCTTTCGCATGTGTCCAGTTCAGTTGTCTAGTGTTACCTGTGTATTATACTTAGTGCTGACCATTGCCTGACTGACTAACTTCTCTTTGTATGACCCTTGGGAAGTCTAACTATCCCTTCTGGTGCTGACCTGGCTGACTACCAACTCCGGGTTTGACCCCTGGCATAATCTGACCATCCATTCTGGTGCTGACCTGGGGCTCTGGCTGACTAACTACTCTGTGTATAACCCTTGGAATAGTCTGACTATCCATTCATCTCCAGTGAGACCCACCTGAGCAGTCTCCTATTTCTGGTAGAGACCTCTTGCTCAGGTTTCGGGTTCGTTCTCACGATATATAAGCCTGCTGTGTATTTTCGTTCCTGTGCTTATGAAATAAAGGTGGAGTTCTATTTCTGTACTTGTCTTCATTGTGTCAGTGACAAGTCAGTTGACCAGAAACCTCCAGAGGATGCTGTAACAACAAATATCAGATCATGTGGGTACTGAACCCAAAAATACATGTTTGGGCTGCAGTAACTTTTGAATAAAACAACATCTCTCAGCAGTGGGAGTACCCTTTTTGTTATGCAGCAGGATAAACCTCGCACAATATTTTTACACAACATTAATCAATGCTATCCCTTTAATGTGTGTTTAACAGAGGTTCATCCCAAGCTTATCCTTCAGAGAACAGAGGCATTTTAATGCATGGACCTACCCAAGCATTTGCAGGGAGTGTCCAGTCTAAGGGGCGGTCTCCTGGGGTTCCCAACAGCCCCATTTTTACAGAAAGGAACCAATTTATTTCTTATGTTAGGTGGCCAGTAAGGAGTAAGGCAGTTCTGGATGTACAACATGTAAATGTGGATGCTTTTCCCACTGACAGGAAGAAAGGAAGAGGAAGGCTACAACTAAAGTTAAAAGGATAGTAATGCTTCACAAAAACAGCAGCTCCAATTAATCTTCATAGTATTTGAGCCATATAGAGTGTTATTTCATTACTGTCAGAGTTGTAGTTCAAGAGTAATTGAATGATAAAGTATCCCTCTCCCACCCCTTTTACCTAGTGTAAGCCACCTCCACTCAGATGTGGAATATGGTCCACAGACTAGACAGCTCACATCAAGGGACAATCTTCTTACTGTGAGAACAATGAAAGCCCTGCCCCCATTGACAGGATTTTCAGGTTTTTCTCTTATGCTAAATGAAGATTGTCCCTCTCTGCAATCCACTTGGACACCACCTTGCTGCTCTGAGCTGAACAGTGTTACATCAGTAAAGGGGGCGGGAGGGGGATACTTTATCATTCAATTACTCTTGAACTACAACTCTGACAGTATTGAAATAATACTCTCCATGACCCAAATACTATGATGATTAATTGGAGCTGCTTTTATTATGAGACATTACTATCCCTTTAAGGATCCTAAATGTTATTCAATGTTTGGGGCCTCCATTCACAATTCATCTGGGGCCTCAGGGGTTCTAAAAACTGCCCTGTCGGAGAACTAACAGTGGAAGATTTCTTTATCTGTAGGACTGTAGGATTAATGTATAGAGGCAGGGATCTGTAATCAATTTTAAACACAAGCTGACATTATTATTAGCAATATATCCAGAACTGAAATAGTAGAAATTTAGCAAGCAAAATAAATACACTGCCAAAATTATTATGCTTCTATCATAACAGGGGCATGCATTAAAGCAAATCATGCTAATAACATTGCCCCCCAATATATTTCTAACCTAGCGATATGCAAAGTCTTACTGTCCTTAAGCTCAATAAGTCCAGGTTATTGCTGAAAAAACACTTAATTTGCAGGCATCAGGCTGCACAGAGCTTTCAAGAGAAGCTTTGTGCGGCTGCGTAGTCAGTCCCTTCCGGTGCCTTAAGCCAATAGGAATGTCTCCACCAATGCTGACAGTGAACGGGACAGACAGGGCAGACTCAGAGGTACATTTCCTCTAAGATGTCTGCATGTCTGTCCTCTGGTTCCTGCCGAAGAAGTGGTTTTTCAGCAATAACCTGGACTTATTGAGCTTAAAGACCGTAAGACTCTGTATATCGCTAGGTTAGAAATATATTGAGGGGAATGTTATTAGCATGAAAGTTCAGCTTTAAGAGCAGCAAGTATGAATGCAATATTGCTCATAAGTACATATAATTTGATACAACATTGCAGTTTGTACAGTACCTAACAGTACTTTCTTTCCATAGGTGGGTATTCTGTACTAGGAGAAATGTCAGAGAAATAGTCCAAGTCTCTCCTCCTCTATTTCTTTCCTTGCATCAGTGATGCAGTGTGAGTGATCAGATCAGAGTGTGCAGATGATCTCAAACTTCCTCCTCCTAGCAGGGCTCTGTTTGTGATAATGGTAACCAGGGGACAAAATAAAGGAACAAATGATGAAGATGTCTGAAATAAAATTCAACAGAACGCAAAATGAGGCTGATTTACTAATGAATATTGGTGCAATTTTGAGGCAAACTACACAATAGGTGAGAAATAAATGTTTTCACTGTTTATAACTCTTTGCATTTTAGAGAGGTCTCCAATGTATTGCATTCAAGGGGTTGTCACCTAAGGTGCAGTTGGTTTGCCTCTCTGGCACTCAAAGGGTTAAGGGGCCCTATCTCCTAAAAACAAATATGGTGATTTTGAAAGCGTTTAGGACGGTCGTTCTTAATCATTCTTGCTCATTGCATCCCTAACACACATCACTGGGAAAGGTTGTGAAGAGGGTAACAAATACATATCTTTATTAGATATCTCAATCAGAATGACGAAAACAAGCTGATTATACATACCAATTTCCGTAAATAAACATTTCAGCAACATTTATATTTTTTGGCAAAGGTTTTTATAAAAATAAAATCATGGCAATATAGGCTTGTGCCAAAGACACACCAAAACGCCACACACCCTGGTTGAGAACCACTGGCTCAAAACGTGCTGTCCAGGCACTTCCTGTCTTAGCCCTATATTACCTCCCAAACTTTTTAACATTTAACCCTTTCAGTGATAGCAGATGTGAGCAACTTATTGCTGATCAGTGTCAGAGAGTGTGATATTTAATGTAGGTATAAGATATGAAATGCCTGCACAATATGCCTTAATTAGCATAATCTATACTTCTAAATAACTAAAAACTAGTTATCTAAAGAGAAATGAGTATGAGAACATATATATAATTTCTAAACATTTTTAAAAACCACTGAAGAGCTGACAAGTGTCTGACTGTGACATCGATATGCAGATAATAAATCATATTACATATGTAGACATGCCACAACTATGATAACATTTTAAAATGTAAAAAATGTAATGTTGTTGTGATTGTAAAGTTGATTCTTTTTATTTTAACTCACTTCATTTTTTTTCCAATAGAGGCCTTGATTCCATTTCACAAAAATGGATCTTCCACTTTTATTGCCATATAAGTCAATTCAGGATACGTAACAATTTCTGCAAAAATGTTGAAAAAGCTTTGGAAATGGCCATTCTAGCCATCACATTACAATAGAATGGCCTTTCCAAAAATGCCCTATTGTAAATGATGAGTCCTTTCCTGCCTTGGCATCTCAGGGCTATTGAAGCAGAGGCCTAACTGGCTGCAAAGGCTGCAACCCCAAATGCCCCTCCATGCCCCTAAGTTCTCCCAGTTATAGACCCACACTCATTTAAGTCCCCGTTAACCCACACAGATGCCATACGAGTTTGAAGCCTTGCCGGCAATAGAGGTGTTAACTTACACAAACATAGCAATTTAACTTCCCTGTCCCCAAGGCATACCTTCATTAGCTTAATTTATAAATCGAATTATTTCACAAACTGGTTTTCTAAATAAAAATGGTGAATGCATTGTATAGGTCAGGGCTGTCCAAGTTGAGTCCTCAAGGGCCACCAACAGGCCAGGATGTAAGAATTTCCCTGATTAAGCACAGGTGAGATAATCATTCTTATTCATATTGACTGACTCACCTGTGCTTAATCAGGGAAATGTTACATCCTGACCTGTTGGTGGCCCTTGAGGACTGAACTTGGACAGCCCTGGTATAGGTGATATTGAACATTCTTTCAAAATGGCCAAAGATGTTTTTAGGTGATGGGACTCCTTTAATGTTGGTTAACATCTGATTTATTATCCCCATCCATTTTAAGTCAATGTAAAACAATCACTTCTGAGACACATGTAAAAATTGCTATTGTACTTGGAGCCCTGGAAAAGCAGAAATGGAATCACCCAGAAATCATATCTAACACTAGATTTTAGGCCCCAGAAAACAAACAGGGGATTTTTGCAGAGGTTAACATGGAGTATAAATGTTTAAGTGTGTGTTCATGTTTTTCAATGCGTTTATGTCCCTTAACCTCTCCTTTATATTTTCATATTAGTTTTTATCAGATTCTTTAAGCAGTTATTGTAGGGCTTTTCATGCTTTCCATACACATTTATTATGCAAAGACAATTAACACTTTGAGTGCCAGAGAGGTATCCAATGCATTGTGCTGCAACGTGTTGGATACCTTTTTGGCAGTCAAAGGGTTAATTGTTTTACAGAGAATCAATATTAGACAATATGTTGTTCTAGCAATATTATTAGCTAATTCAATGCACAGTATGCTAATTAGTTAAATTAAAGGCCAAACATTCTGCTGGCTGTGCTATTAGAAATGTGTGGACTCTGCCTAGATTCATTTGTGTGTGTGGTAATACAGGACCAGTCCAGCACAGAAGTGAATTAGCATAAATTGCCACACTGTGCCTTAAAAATACATGAAAATTACAAACAAACTGCTAGGACAACATAATGACAGTTTTGAATTCACGTTTACCGTACCTAAACTTATTTTAAAGTGAAAGGTTCACTTTAAGCAATAATTTGCATGATATCTTATAAAAAATGTGTACGTTTAAATTGTACAGAATGCTATGTGATATGAGAAGAATCCCAGACTTGCCCATAATGCAGTTTTGTGCTCTTGTTGTTGACAGAAATAAGGCTGCCTAACAATAATACCATACACCCACATTCATTTTACATGATCTGATAAGATCTAACATTCAGGAACATGATCCTCTAACCCCCCCTCTATATTTAGTTTCACATATTTGTGTGACACATACTGATTATACACTCACAGTCACATGAGCACTTCTGCCATGCATTGAGGCTGATGTACTTCAAAGACCTGAAAACATTCTGGAGCAAACCAACTGCACTGTAGGGGAAAAACAAAAATTTGCAAACTTTAAATGGGGCTTTTTTACAATTCTTTTGATTGAATCAGAGTTTATCACAATTACAAAAGCAAATATAAATAAAAATCACACATCCCTGGAAATGCCCTACAATTCGTTTGTGATTCTAAAAATAAAGTCCACAGAGAGATCAAAGTGGCCAGCAGAGAACGGCAGAGAACAAGTACAGAAGGTGCCAGAGTCTACACCCGGCCCATCATACAGTCACAGTCCAGGGTGCTGCCAATGTAGGAAGCCCCAAGGAACCACAAACAAGTCCTGATCAGGCGCCGACAGCCAGGGTCCCCGCACCAGTGACATTTTGATCCCATGCAGGTGAAGTAATCGAAGTTACCCCTCAAAGGCACCCGACAGCAGGCCCCAGCCGCTGGCCCAAAAGGAAGGGGCCTGGGCCAGACTCCCCACCTCCAGCTGCCAACACTTCTGCCATGCAGTGGCAAAATGGCATCTCATCACAAACAAGATCACTCAATTGCAGACCAAACTAACTAACTAAAACAAGAATAAACCATAAAACAAAGAGCTCCTGAAATAGCACCCTGCTTCCCCACCCTCGGAGTCGGCACAAATACATATAGACAGTATCAAGAGCATTGTGGGTGAATACATTGTCTCTGCTCCTCATTATTAAGTGTAGGGGATTTCAAATGTTTGTTCAGTCGCGAGTGCAAGGGTGGCCATTCAAGCCGTATACTGGAAACTGGTGGAGCATAACCTTTGAAGCTTAGCCTAGAAGAGTTTTAATGAAGGGCTCCCAGACTGACCAAAACCTCTCCCCCTTTTTTCCAGAAAAGATTACTAAAATGTATCACCTTATCATTCCACTGATGAAGTCCCGGTGGGGAGAGACTTGTCCAACTGATCAAAATACATTTACCAGTGACTAAAATTAGGATGCCTATTAGTTTTGTGACCAACTTGTATAATGTGGATGAAGTGTTACAGATTCCCACTAACAGTGAGGGATCAGAGCTGTCAAATCGTACTTCACACATTTCCCAGAAACCTCAGAACCGCTAACCAAAAAGCCTGAATGTGAGGACAATCCCATAGCATGTGCTGGGGCATAGTGAAGATTGCGCCAATCCTATTTTGTGAGCAATAACAGGAGAGATATAAGCCATATGTAGAAGGTGATATTGTAATTCCTGTAAGTATGAAGCTGTCATGCACTTAAATCTCCTAGCTGAACTACATCCATGGCAGTTGTAGTGGAGTTGGTGATCCATGCACCAAGCCCCCTTACCTCCTGTGAATGATCTATGTGTGGTAAAATAAGTCTATAAGGGGCAGAGGTAGTAACGCCCTCTGTGTCTGCCTGCTTAAAAAAAGTCAAAGACACTTTGGTCCCTGTAAATTTTGGTATGTCTGAGTATTTTACTTGCCTAGGATTGTCTCTGCAGGTATAGGAATATATGTCTAGGAGGCAGGTTGTACAATTTTAGTAAGATGAAGTATTTTATAGAGGCTGTGGTCCATTTGAACATCAGGGAGTGAAGAGAGTTGGGGATTGGGGGGGGGGTTCGACAGCCATATCGCCCCTGACTTCACAAGACTGATCCATAGTCCCGAGAAGTCCATGTAACCGTTTACCTTATATCCAGTGTCGTCACTTCAGGTGACGCTGGGATAGTATGGCCTGAAATTACGCTTCTGCGTCATCCCGTGCATTGCTGTGGGCAGTGGGCCTGGGCGTGCTTGGCGTCTGTAGTGGCCACCCGTGTCCTCTGGCCAGGTGGTTCGGTGGCTATAAATGACACAAGATAGGTGCAGGCATTTGACTCATCTTGGCAAGATGTTTCAATTATGGGTGCGAGGCTGTGTATTGACGCAGGCCTCAACTTTATACTGGAAGGTCTGGTCTATCTCTTCCTATCCACTTCCTGGTTCTTAGTATTTAACAGAACTGGATTCCTATCCAGTTACCTTTACGTTATTGTCCTGTGCAATTGTATTTAGCTTGAATCCTGATTTCCTGTGTATGACCCTGGCTTGTCTGACCATCCATCCTGGTGCTGACCAGTGGCTCAGTCTGACTCTCCTCTGTGCACTCCCTATATGTGTGGAATCCAATCTGGTGCAGACCTGTGGCTCTGTCCAGCTACCCTCTCTGTGTATGACCCCAGCTTGTCTGACTATCCAATCTGGTGCTGACCTGGGGCTCTGTCCAGCTACCCTCTCTGTGTTGCGTACTGACTAGTGGACATCCTACTGGTGCAGACCTGTGGCTTTGGCTGACTCCGCTCGTACTGTCTGCAGGCGTGAGTCAGTAGGCTCCCTTGTTACCATCCTATTGGGAGACAGTCTGTGTTCCTCTAGGGGCGATTGAGACTACCAGCTGGCCTAATCTCTAGCAGTTGCGGTGGACCTGTTGGTGGAGTATCTAGCCTCTCTAGTCCCACTCTGCTTATTATTATTATTATACATTGCTGCATTTTATTCTAATAAAGGTGATTTTTACTATACTGTCTGACTCTTGTCTTGCTTGACAACCGTGACGTACGTAAGGGTCATGACAACAGACGGTAATAGTGATTCACCTTTTCAAATCATACTGGACATGATGCAGGTGCAAGATCAACGCATTGATCATTTATCCTTGGCTCTGCAAACCTTGCTTAGCCATACTACTCACTTGGAACACTCTAACACACAACCGGTGGCCACCCCAGCTCCTTCCTTGACGCCGGCAGTTCCTACCGTCTCTGATGTAGGTTGGTCAGAGGGTTGTCAGGATCTGTTCCACTCCTACAGCGTTATAGTGAGATCCTGATTATGTCGAGGATTCCTGAAACAACTGGGCGTATAGCTGGAGATGATTCCACAAGCCTTCCCTAGGGAGCGTAGTAAGGTTGGCTTTATGATTTCGTTCTTTTCTGGCAAGGCATTGACATGGGCGAATCCCTTATGGTAGAAGGACAAACCCATAATTTATAACTTTCAGGAATTCATGGCCTCCTTCAAATGTGTCTCTAATGTGCCAGGTTGTGCAACCTCAGCTTCCAAACACCTTATGACCATCCTCTAGGGCAATCATACTGTGGCGGAGTATGCTATTGAGTTCTGTACCCTGGCAGCCGAGTTTGGTTGGAACAATGAGGCTCTTGTAGCCGCCTTTTCCCAAGGGCTTGGTGACTATGTGAAGGATGAGCTCGCTGCCTGTGAGTTACCTAAGGCTTTGGACAAACTGATTTCATTTGTCATTCTGATTGACACTCGGGTCCAGCAGAGACCCTCATTCAAGGAGTGCCTGCAGAGGCATCCTTCTAGAGTGACATCCCTCTTAGCTTGCCCAACCAGTCCTCCCTCACCTCCCATGCCTCCTGGTTCTGACTCTAGGGATAGTGAACCTGTGCAGGTCGGGGCTACCCGACTGTCTGTGGAGGAGAGGGCCTTTCAGAGGAGGGAGAGACTGTGTCTATACTGTGGGTGACCTGGACACTTACTGAGGTCATGTCTGGTACATCCGGGGAAACGCCCGCACCTAAGATCCTTTCAGGGACAGATCTTAGGTGGTATCTCTCAGTACCCTGAGGCCACGCAGGATAAACCCATGCTTGAAGTGGTTCTTACTTGGGCCAATGAGTCTGTCTCAGTTTCGGCATTATTACACTCTGACGCTGCCGGGCACTTTATGGAATAGATGCGGAATTTGCAGCTCAGAACTGTATTCCATTACAGTCGCATGCCCCTCCTTTGGCTGTTGAGGCCATTGATGGCAGACCCCTTCTGCCATCACATATTACTCATGAAACTTCTCTGCTTACTTTGAGGGCGGGGCCCTCCATAAATGAAACCCTGAAGTTTCAGGTGATCAACTCTCCTCATTATGCTATCATCCTAGGGTTTCCTTGGTTGCAGGAGCATAACCCTAGGATTGATTGGAATACTTGCAAAATATTGTCTTGGGGTCCACAGTGTGACAAGTCTTGTCTATCGCTCCTAGTTCGACTGGCATGTGCCGAGTCTTCTGGCCTACCTGAGGCCTATTCTGATTTTGCTGATGTTTTTAATAAAGTCCAGGCAGGGGCGTTACCTCCTCATAGGCCTTATGATTGCTTGGTGGAGCTACTGCCTGTTACTACACCTCCTAAGGGCCGTATATACCCTCTGTTTGTAGAGGAAAACAATGCCATGGAGGAATACATTTCTGATGCCCTGGATAGAGGTCTCATTCGCAAATCCACATCCCCTGCTGGTGCTGAATATTTTTTTTTTGTTAAAAAGAAGGACGAAGAAGTACGTCCATGTATTGACTTCCGTGGATTGAACAAATTGATGGTTAAGAACGCCTGTCTGATACCTCTGATTATGTAATTATTTGACAGTCTAAAAGGTTCCTTTTTCTGATAGCCTCTCCCACTCTGCTTATTATTATTCATTACTTCATATTAATCTAATAAAGGTGATTTTTACTATACTGTCTGACTCCTGTCTTGCTTGCCAACCGTGACAGTCCCCAAAGCCTGTCAGCAACTGCAGGACCCCAGGGACTACCTGCCCAGGTTCTGGATGGGCAGCAAAATGTCATCAGTGAATGCAACTACATATAGGTAGTCACATCAGAATCATTCTGCATTTCCTTCACTATGCCTTGTACTTGCACTTATGATCCTCTTCCTACTGTCTCTGTATGTTGTCATGATTTATAATTAGATTATAAGTTCCTTGGGTCAGGGTCCCTTTCCCAGTGTATGATTCCCTCTGCTGCACTTTCCGCCCAAATAATGCAATGATCGCACTTTAGCCTAATACTCTTAACCCTGTTCTGTATTTTTTGTATTGTACTGTTTCAACTTCTGTAAAGTGCTGTGTACATGTATGGTGCTAAATAAATAAAGATACATACATACATTATTGGTAGATGCTCTCAGAATGGCCCTCAGTGCAGAGTCCAGCACCAGATCAAAAAGAAAAGGGAACAGTGGGCATCCTTGCCTGGCAACCCTCTGAAGAGAAAAAAGTGTGGAGGTAAAGGGGATCTAACACCCCCTATAAATGTTGGTCTAAATAGTTTATGTAGCGACTAGATGTTATAACGTTTTAATTTTTTAAATAAAATTGATATTTTGCTGAATCTAAATGAGTAAATAATGAGTAAATAATGCTCTGCTCCCTACTTCTGGACAGACTGCAGTTACCAGCTCTGTACCACAGTCTGCCACTCTGCCTCTGCTCCCCTCCCTCAATCCAGCCTCCTCCGATGACGGAGGCTTTCTGCATGTAAGCTGGAATGCTCTCGTTGTTCAGAGAGTGCTCCAGCTTACATGCAGAAAGCCTCCATCATCGGAGGGGAGCAGAGGCAGTGACAGACTGAGGTACAGAGCTGGTAATTGCAGTCTGTCCTGAAGTAGGGCGCAGGGTAATATTTACTCATTTAAACTCAGCAAAATAGTGATTTTATTATAAAAATTTAAATGTTATAACATCTACTTGAAATGCATTAGACCTTCTTTCATCATATCTCAAAACCAACAGGTCCCAGCAATGAATCATTCAAGATTGTGGGCGTCTAGAAAGTCCCATGCCTGCTTCAGAGTGGAGCAGTCGTTTGTTTCTGTCTCATGGAATATACATAGTTTTGCTGGTTATTGTAATGAGAACCTGATTCCTTTTTTATGCAATATCAGACTCATAGAAGTTAATTATTTTCTCTTAGCAGACACTGTAGTAGAGAAGTCTTGAAACAACAGGAGATTGTTATCGCTGTGTTGAAAAGGGCCATTTTCCAGTACGCAGCTATGAGCTGTGTCTTGTCTTGAAAGGTAAGGACTTTGAAGATAACCAGCCTGGGCTTTTGGTCAGAGAGGGGCCAAGGAGCTCCCAAACTATGTGCGCACTCAATGACACACCGTAGGGCACCATCACTCTGACTCAACAGCTTTGGCAGTTGGGTTGTGATAAGGTCCAGAAGGCCATCACCCCTAATGGATTCAGGCAGCCTGACCAGCCTTAAATTATTGCGCCTGCTGCAATTCTCCAGCTCCTCCAGATTGTCTGTAAGCAATCTTTTAAATTCCAAAAGGGCTAACTGTTGTCGCAGCATAGTAAGGTCTTCCTCCATTGTGGACATGCTTCATATCACCAATCTTGTTATTTTGAGATCGCACTGACTGATTAATGTAAGTTATCAAACTTCCTCTCCATCACTGGTGACAACATTTCCACTACATCCTTGGCTGTGTCCTTCGTCAGTGTCAGATCTATAGGATCAATCTAATCTTGTCAGTCTTCCATCACAAATGAGTCAATCTTCTGTTGGCTTGCAGAACCAGGAGCCACCAGGTGTTTGCACTTAGTGTCCCTCTTGGTAGGAACCACCTTAGCAGTCATGAAAGATATGGATAGATAGATATGGAGCCGGCACATTAAATTTCCAGGGGCGCAGCACATCAGGTGGGTGATGAATAGGCAGGCAGGGAGGAAGCATTATAGGAACAGTACTATAATATCCCCAGCAGATAAGTCAGACATGACGGTGTTCCACTCCAAAAACTGTAACTAGTACAGGAGATCACAAGGTCACCCAGGCTCCCAACAACATCCACTGCATGGGGTCTGTGACTTGGGACTCAGGTCTGTGCCCCTGTGGCAAGGTCAAATTATCAAGGCAGTCTCTTGGGGGCCGTGTGTTGGACTGGGTACTGTATCAGTAACCAGGAAAGCCCAAGAAGTCCAGGCTGTGAGTAGACCAGGTATGTCTGTGTAGTGAACCTCTCCGTCAGCACCTTTCCCTGGAGTAGCATGCGGATGTCTTGCCCCAGCCCAGGACTGGTGTATATAGTAGTGGGTAGCTAATCTGTGTCACAGAGTTGTGTCGTAATTCCTGGTGTCTTGCTTGGCCTGTCTCTTAAACAGACATGGACTTATTCTGGATGGGAGACAATATAGGTAAAGGGTAGCTGAGAGAGGTGGCTTGTAATGACAGGCCTTACACCAAATATCTCTAGTTATGTGCCTGCTCACCGGCTCCTTGCCATTCAGCACCGCCACTGCCTACAGGGGAGATCACGGCTTCAAGCCTCCTCAAGAGCCTAGATATGCCAGGAATACCTGGCCATGTTAAGATTGCTAAGAGTGTGCAGAAAAGCCTCCAGAAGTCATCCATGGGGGTTGCGGGCTTTGATAACGGGCAATGAAAGCCGATAATAGCACTTGAAAGCTTCCCAGCGGCAGAGCTCTGCTACCTGCGTCCTTCTAGCGCGGTGGTCAGACACACCACCTAAATGGGGCTTTGAACCCATTGAATGCTAGGGAGATTTTGAGTGCATTGTTTCACAAAGTGTTTGGAACCATTTTAGAATTCAATGCTTTGCAATGCGTTGGATACCCCTCTGGCATTAAGAGAGTTAATTATGGAGAAGTGTTCACGTCTCGCCATCTGTGTGTGTGTGTGTGTGTCTTCTGTCTTCTTTTATATTGTGTAATTGTTTTAATTAAAATTAAGTTTATGATAAGCCACCATTCACTCAGTGGCAATGTTGTTATTGATTGCTGTGGAGAACTACATTCAAGACATTAAAGGAAAAATGCATTTTTAGTCTGGATTTTGTTTTGATAACTTCTGAATGAACAAAATTATTAAACAACACTCACATTTTCCACCCACATTGTTTTCATGCAGATGCTCCACTGTCCTTTCCATGCTGTCATAAGACAACAGTAAGCTTCAACTGCTTATTCACAACAGAGCCATATGCTGCCAGTACTTTTACTTATAACTGGAATACAGGAAGGTTACATTGGTGGTGTATGGCCCCAGTGTGATTAAGCACCTGAAGACTTCTGTTGTCTTATGAAAACTTGTGTTTTAGGGGGTGTTGTTGGAGGTGGGGCTAGCTGGCGGGGCATTACCAAGAATGTTTAGGCTATTTCATGACCTATTGACACCTTCTTGTGTAACCTAATAAATGACCTATAACAAGACCATAATATTTTATTTACACAAATTAATTTATAAACACAAATACTGTTGTTTAAACTAACAGTAATGTATGTTTTATTGTTGTACAACAGTATGATACACCTATATACACAACACACAATCTAATTTCCTAAAAAGAGGGACATCAGGGTGGTATAGAGGGACAGAGGAATTTGGGTCTAAAAGAGGGACTGTCCCTCCTAAAGAGGGACATTTGGGAAGTATGGGAGTTCCTTGGTTTTACTGGAACAATTTTTGGGTGAACCAACAGCATAGAGGGGGCAAATATAGATCTCTAAATCCTTGAATGATTTAAGTGGACTTTTAACCCCTTCAGTGCTAGAAGTCTTCAACATATTGCTTTGCAATGCACTGGAGACCTATCTAGCATTCAAGGGGTTGAACTCCCCATTTAAATCAAAGTAATTTGTATGTGTCTTCTGTAATGTGACTGGTCTATACCAGTACTGCACTAGTTCTCAGTGTGATACTGATCCCTGTGCAACCACTGCCCTTAAATAGTCTGATTAACCCCTTGAGGATCAGGGTTGAGTGTCAAACAATGCATTTCACATCCCTTTGGTTTAAATCATAAAATAGTGTTTTTTTATTTAATTATTGGTGCCTGTCCTACATTTAGTAATGTTAGTTACCTATGGAGAATCCCTGTGGCTGTTAGCAGGGCCTGATTTCCAATAAGCAATGTAGTCAGGAGCCTCAGGGTATCTAATTATTAGGAGGATTTATGCTGCCAGCTACTGCAGCTAGAAGTTATATAGTCAGCAGTTTTTCAGCAGTTTTTTTGAGTGGGAGATGTATGAATCCTCCGGTGCAACTTCACTGGTGTTATCCTCTAAAGCAGGGCAGTCCAAGTTCAGTCCTGTAGGGCCACCAACAGGCCAGGATGTAAGGATTTCCCTGAGTCAGTCACAATGAATGATCCACTGATTAACTCACCTGTACTTAACCCCTTAACGTCCGAGGACTTACATGTACGTCTTCTGATGGATGTCCCTTAAAGACAGAGGACGTACATGTATGTCCCCTATTTCCGGGTCCCGGCGCAGCTGCACGCCGTTCGGGGACTCCGGAATCATTTTAAAAAATAAATAAATACACTGTGTTAAATGCTGGCCGCGTGTGCGTGCGGACGGTCACTAAGGGGTTAATCAGGAAAATCTTTACATCCTGTCCTGTTGGTGGCCCTTGAGGACTGAACTTGGACAGCCCTGCTCTAGAGTAGTGGTTCTCAATAGCTTTTTTGCTCAGGTCACACTGACATTTAATCTAGATGTTTCTAGATTTGTATATGTCAATTGTCAAAGATGTTATGGGTACTATAAATAAGTAATGTATAGTTATTTTTTGATCTCATAAATCAGAATAACAAACACAGGCATATTGTGCAAAATAGTCCATAAATATATATTTGAAACTCAACAGTCACAGTTTATCACAGAAGGAAAACAAGGGACACCCTAAGTGAATGTCTGTGGTGCAGGAAAGTGCCAGAGCACCCTAGCTAAGAATCAGTGCACTTTAGAGTAAGACTGATTTAGTGCATAGGGCACACAGACTCCAGAGTCATTAAAACTTCAAAGCCAGAAAGCCCCTTACACCTGCACCATGGAATGTACAGGATAATGGTGTATAGCTACGACCTTGTTATTACATCATATACAACTAGGAACACAGGAAAAAAATGCCCCAAATGCCCATATGCTTCCCTATTGCCCTCCATCGAGCATGCAGTTAAGGATAGAATAGTATGCCCAACGGGTTAAAGTACATAGTAGCGTGCCAGTCTTCAAAATAAAATTGCCCATATTGAAGAATAATAAACATGTTAGGAAATGTTTGCCATATATCTTAATGCCAATGTATTTGTATTGCCCATAAGTAAGTAAAAATCCAATGCAGCTTAATATGTTGCTGTCTCCGCTGCTGTGTGAGGCACTGAGGTGGAGGCAGAGACAGAATAAGGGGTACAGCCCTCCGCTCTTCTTCTTCATGGGCCAAAGCCTTATTTAAATCAACAGGTTTAGAAGGTAGTTGCCTGATCTGACTATGGGAAATCTGTCGCTGGCCACATCAATAAACGGATACATAATATACAGTTGAAGCCAGTGTATAGAGAAAACTACCTGCAGCATGAGCACAACCTATATCCACATCATCTGGAATCTAAGGTTTATAATTACAATTAAGTAAAATAAAATCACTCTAAGATATGATGCAAGGAATTGATAAGGAAAATGAGCATACAGATAAGTGTCTGGTATGGAATGCAATTATATCTAACAAGTTGAAAGGCCCGTTTACACGGGTCACAGTTCCACCTCTGTAGGCATGAGCAGTAGAGAGTGCCTGCGCCGCAGCTGATTCCGAGCGAAGAGCTCCAAATTCAGACCGGAGTACTCTGTGTGCGACTCTGGTCTGAATTCAGAGAGCCCCACGCCATGGATGTACTGCGCATGACTAATGCACGCGCAGCCTTCTCTACTGAGCATGACGGTTTCTGACAAACCTTAGCGAATTATATAGGATATGCACACATGTGTCATAACAAAATGTATATGTGTTATCCTAATAGTTGACCATGCTCTGTGGAAAGAAATTAGTTTAGCAGTGAAAGGTTTCTCAATGTTTGATGGTCAAAATTTTCTCACTGACCAGAAGAAATTATGATGGATAACTATTAGGACCCTCTGTTCACAGTGAACTGAGCTTCTGTAATTTAACAAAGATTAAAACATTTGCAAAACCTGGGGAAGAATATTATATAGGTACTGTTGTTTGTTCACCATAACCTATATTATCTGGCATAACTTGTTTTGCTAGATTTACTATGAATCAGTCAGGTAGGCCCACACTGGTAAGATCCAGTAGGTTGATAAAGCTGTCCAACATTTGCTGCATGAGTTGTGGAAACAGCAAGCATTAACCCTTTGAGTGCCAGAGAGGTACGCATTGCTCTGCAATGTGTTGTGTACCCTCTAGCACTCAAGAGGTTAATGAAAGCACCCACATTTGTATGGGATTGGAATGTAAAAAGTCACTGTGCTGTGTGCTGTAATCGTCATGTTGCCACATAGACTTCTTGGAGTTCAATGAAAGGAACCTTAAATTATGAAGCATAAAGTTTTTAATCATTTTTGAAGACATATTTGTAACACATCTTTTAGAATTTCTGTATAGTAGGACTAAAATATGACTAACAAATCAATATATTTTTGGAATACATCTACACAATTAAGTCAATCAGTTTTTAAAACCTCTGTGATCCTAATGAAATCACCAGCAAAGTAGCACTGGAGGAATCTCCAGCAAGCAAGGAATTTAGAAAAAGGATTTCCAGATATTAACCAGTTCACGAAGTATAATGGGTTAACTTGGACTAATGTACATATACCTCTTAACATTTCAAATGGCTGAAGATGGCTACTTGTGGTTTTGGCTGTGTTGCTGGGGAAATGGCTGGTGGGTGGTGCATTACTGAGAATTATTAGGTTAAATCATGACCTGCTGAACACACAAATACACATCACGCAATATGTTCTCTTAAAAAGAGGGACACCAGTGGGAGAAAGAGGGACAGAGGGATAATGGTCTCAAAGAGAGACAGTCCCTCCTAAACGTGTTTAAATCCTTCCCGACTTGTTATGCCATTTCTACTTTTGTATTTTTAAAATTTAGCATTAAAATGTGAGTACAGTATATCTAGAGCACGTGATACAGCCTTGCAGTGGATACATGAATGGTTATCTTCCTCTTATTACCTTACATAAGCATATCAACCCAAAGCTATGTGCTGCATGCCCCACTGGTCCTGGAGGGGTTAAGACAATGTCAGTGACACAGTGATTTTCAAAAGTCCTCACTGTCATCTGCTGATTCATGAAGCACTCTGATGAAGTTACCAATGTGGAAAACATGTCCCATGTCTCCAAAGGCACAATGACTATGTGTTATAAAATCTGGTCACTCTGGCTGACGTTCTACAAAGCTCCTTCTCTCACTCCTTTATTTCTGTTCCTTAATTCTTTAGCTCACTCTCTCTTTCGTTCTTTAACCCTTTGAGCACCAGAGAGGTATCCAACGCATTGCGTAGCAATGCATTGGATACCTCTCTGGCACTCAAAGGGTTAATGGGCGAGACCTCCCCCATCTTCTCCTCCTAGTTGTAATCTAATCTTAGAACCCTGTCAGACATTGTATATCTGTTTCTTTGATAGTTATTTGGGCTTTTTGATGATCATGTAAGGCCACTGGCCTGTATATATATCCACTTATAGAACTGGTATGGCCATCCTTGCTGTTATTGTTCCCACTGCTGTTATTATTGTTACCTGTCTTGCTTTTATTTCTCCCCTCTACTCTCTTCCTCACCTCTCTATCTCCACTCCTGCTTCTGATCTTCCCTCTAAGCTCTCCTCCTTTTGTGACATGTTATATTTTAAGTTGGATAATTCTGCCATCTTGCATTTCATTACTATGAACAATTAAAATCCAGAAAAACTGCCAGTCCTGATCCCCAAGAGCTACCAACAGAGCATTATTTCAGGAGATCCCAGCTGGAGCTCAGGTAGACTAATTAGTGGCTCAGTCAATTAGATTAGTCCACCTATGCTCATTCAGTGATATCCTGCACCGTTGGTAGCTCTTTAGTACCAGTGTTGGTTACCCCTGCTCTTTACTAACAATATTGGAAAGTATGCCAATATCGGTTAGCTGTATGCCTATACGTTTTGGCAAAATATATGTAATTCTCATTCTGGACATAATGTTAATGTTTGATCATTCGTCCCTGTATACCTTCTTTAATCAATAAAATGCATGTGTTATTGTTAGTGCTTAGTTCTCTGTCTATGTATATATATTATAGTTTTTATGCACTGCATATATTTTTTGTTTTATTCTATGGAAATATAGTAACTCCTGCATTATGAGAGAGGCTTGTTATTTTTAGGGGATTTTTCTGGGGGTAATCATAGCGCATCACTGGGTATTCATCTCTAGACAACACACACAAAGAATTAATGGGTGCAGCTAGGACTGTCATTTCATCTGACATGTTTGGAAAAGGATGGAATCATTTAGAGTTCATCACCCAATGTAATATTGTTGGCTAACTCAATATTTGGAGAGTTCAAGTTGAAGCTCCTGGCAGTGCGATCATAGCCTTAGGCCAAACTGTTTTCCCATTATAGTATCAGGCTACATCTGTAGAAGGAAACACTTTTTATTAAAAAAACAACAACACAGAAACAGCACAATTTTCCAGTTAAGGTTAAACAAGGATGGAGAGTATGACCTCAGATGACTGCACAAAGCCAAAAAAGTTATCGCTATCTATCTATCTATCTATCTATCTATCTATCTATCTATCTATCTATCTCCTCTTTCAATCTACCTAGCCATGTATCCCCCTTTCTCCATTGATCTATCCATCTATCTAACCTCTATTTCTCATTCTGTCTAGCTACCTCTCTGTCTCTCTACCTTTCCTCTTTATATCTCATTACCTACCTCAGTCTATCCATCTATCTAACGTCTGCTTATCTCACTCTATCTAGCTACCTCTCTTTATTTCTCTACTGATTTCTTCTCTGTACCTTTCTAGCCACCTCAAGTCCTACTTCCCTCTCTCTACCACTCTATCTATCTATCTATCTATCTATCTATCTATCTATCTATCTATCTAGCAATATCTATCTATCTATCTATCTATCTATCTATCTATCTATCTATCTATCTCTTTCTATACAAACTAGGTCTTTTCTTGATGAGTAAATTCGAAAGTTATAGAAATAATTCCAACAGGTAACCACAATAGAAAATTGCAGCTTAATGAAAAAAAATAAAAAAGGAGACAAAAAAAAAAAAGAAAAAACAAATCCCAAGCAGGGGTTAATAATTTTGAATAAGGCACATCTCTATAAAGGGAGAATCCATTCAAAGAAAGTACTACAACATATATTTTTGTCATAATGAAACATTACTGTTCCTTTAAAATGGAATCCAGACATTGACTGCTGATTCAAGACTTGCCATCCAGCAGCTCAACACATCAAAAAATAACAATTTGCAAAGATACCTTGTGCTGCAGACCAATTCAGTCTGTACAAAAAATGCAAATATTTAGCTTTTTTCTTATCACTGGGAAAATGTCAAGTTAAGACATAAACATGAACAATTTTTCCACTGATTTCTCTTCCTCCTGATTAAATGCTTCGTGCTTGTTGGAGGAGTTTTAGTATCAGATAAGGCAAAAATTTTATTCAAAACATAACAAATGACAATGCTTGCAGCTGTGGAAATTCAAGTTAAATAAATCAAACCAGACCTGAAATTGTAGTCTAATCTCTCTTCACACATTCCACTAGTCATGTTCCAGTCTGTGTGATGGTATGAGTTGATAGTTAAATACTGGAGGCAATCATCAAAAGATAGATAGAGGAAATGTTTTCTTGCTGAGTAAAAGTCATAATTTTATGCTGCTTGTGACAATTGATGTAAATCATTAGTACTTAAATATGTTGAACTTAGGACAGAATAACAGTGTGATAGTTCTCAGCAGTAAATATTGCTCAAATCCCCTTCTTGAGATGCTTGGAGTAATGATAAGAATAAAATCTCAATGTTAACCACAGTATTTATAAAGAAAATGTGATTCCTTGAGCTCCAGTCACGTATTCTCAAATTAGTGGATATCTCTCAAGGTTCCAGCAACCAGAGGTCCCAAGCATTACATTAGCTGGCTGGAGATGATGGGAGCTGTACTCCACAAGCTGATTGGCCTCCGATTGAGAGCCCCTGAGGGCTACATATTTCTTACATTTAATAGGGAAAGTTTGGTACAAAGTTCAGTCTTACTTCTGTTTTCTGAAACCAGGAAGGAGTGTTTTTCCCCCCTTGTGAAGCAGAATGTAGAACTGTTCTTTGTCGCTGTTTGCCTTGTAGGGGATAAATCGGACAATAAATATAAGCTCCTCATTCAATGTATTCTTCCACTAACCATAGTAGCTAGGTTACTAAGACTTTCTGTAAAATAAATCAAATGCATCCTATATAATAATTCACTAGGGTGTTTGTCAGAAGCCATTATGCGCAGTAGAGACTGCCCGAACGCACAGAATGCTGGGAATTCTGTGCTGGGAGCATTCTGTGTTTTCAGGCAGTTTCTACAGTGTATGACTGTGTCGGCGGCAGGACGCAGAGCAGGACCGGCCTCTTAACCCTTTGAGTGCTAGAGGGGTATGCAATGCATTGTAAAGTAATGCATTGCATACCTCTCTGACACTCAAAAGGTTAACATCACCTGGACCTTGGCCCGTGTACGCGGGCTTTTACACTAATAACAATATTAAAGAATGATTCAAATATGTGTCCCAAAAGAGTGCATGTTCATTGCTTCATTTAGCCACAGGACACAAATATACTTCAGAATTGTTAAAGACTACACAATGTTGTCAAACCAAGCTTCTGATATATGACAGCTTCATTGTTTAATAAGAAAGAAATCCCCTTGTTAGAAGAAATCTGCTTATTGAAATGATCATCCTGTTTGGCCACTTATGTCACTGTGGAATCAGAGGCTTGCCAAAGGAGATTTATTAAGAAAGTATCTCAGTACAAAAAAGCCTGGAGTTGTGTGGCATGTCCATACTTGATTGTATTAATAGATTATAAAAAATATGGCAGGTCTACATAGAAACATTGAACAAAGCCTTATATGTGTGTGTGTGTGTGTGTATATATATATACAGAACAGTACCAACACATTGCTTTTGCGTAAACCTCTGGCAAAGAAAGTGTTAAGCCACTAAGAAGATTTCAAAACAACTGTGTTTCTCTAAAGAAACAATTTCCACTACAACATGTAAATGTGGATGCTTTCCCACTGACAGGAAGAAAGGAAGAGGAAGGCTACAATTAAAGTTAAAAGGATAGTAATGTTTCACAAAAACATCAGTTACAATTAATCTTCATAGTATTTGAGCCATAGAGAGTGTTATGTCAATACTGTCAGAGTTGTAGTTCATGAGTAATTGAATTATAAAGTATCCCCCCTCCCGCTCCTTTTACCTAGTGTAAGCCTCCTCCCCTCAGATGTAGAATGCGGTCTCTTGACCGTAAAGGTCGCAGCAATGGAAATCTTCCTACTGTGAGGGTAAGGATAACCCTGCCCCCTTGACAGGTTTTTCAGGTTTTTCCTTATGCTCACTGGAGATTGTCCCTCGCTGCGATCCATTCTGACAGTCTTGCTGCTCTGAGGTGAGCAGTGTTACATCAGTAAAAGGGGTGGGAGGGAGATACTTTATCATTGAATTTCTCTTGAAACAACTCTGACAGTATTGAAATAATAATAATAATAATAATAATTGGAGCTGCTGTAATTGTGAAACAGTACTATGCATTTAAAGTAGAAATTTACACTTTATTTTGCAGAGCAATGTGTTGCCTACAACTCTGGAACTTAAAGGGTTAAGAGCAATGGAATGAATATACAAATCCAGATCGGCACTAAATCAGGAAATCTAATCCATTTCCAGGATGCTGTGCCACTTTGGTGTACCATGGAACTCCACTTAGTGTGCCCCTTTTCTTCTATGAGGACTTTGACAAAACTTCAATGTTTCTGTTTTTTATGTATATTTATGGAAATTGTTATGCACAGTATGTTTATTTTTATTATTTTGATTATAAGACCAAAAATAACTATATTTTTGTATTATACACTTCACTACATCTTTCATAAATGACATGAAATAGGTTAGGGATGTGCCGAAAATTCCAGATTACATGTTAGGGGTTCCATGAGCAAATAAAGATTGATAACCACTTGCCTAACTCAAGGCCTAATGCCAATTTAGTAAGTTAGTTATACCAAAAAGTCTCCCCTTGGCTTGTGAACAGACTAAATGGGACTTTGTACCATTTTCCATCAAATGATGTGGGGTATGTTTAAGGGACATTCCAACGTGTTGAGTTTTATTGCTGTAGAGCAATGAGATACACTTATATACACACCACACAGTCTGATCTCCTAAACAGAGGGACACCAGGGTGGGAAAGAGGGATTTAACTCTGAAAGAGGGACACTTAGGAGGTATGTGAGGGGTAAACCCAAGATTCTATTGACCATATATATAAAAACAAACTGAAGAAAACCATCTGCACCATAGGGACAAATGTAAAGCCTGTTGAATTAAACAGGGCCATTAACCCCTGTAATGCTAGAGACATCTCCAGTGCCCTTCTTCACAAGCATGCAGGGGGTTATAAAACTCTAGTGAAGTGCATGGGAATTTAGGAATTTTTATTTGTCCCCTATGGTGCAGTTGGTCTACTCGAGAATAATTCCAATTTGCTTTTATAAATATAGGCCTATATTTTATTAATGGCTTTGTCCAGGGAATCAGGCCCATACTGGCAATGGTCGGTCATGATCAAGACTAGTCGCCATTAAACTTTGAAAATTGCTTTTACTTTGGCTGCTGAATCAAAGGTTCAAATTAAGTACAGCGAAATCAATGTGTTTGTTTTAAGATTATAGGCAGCAATCAGCCTGTTACTTAAAAGCTTTAGTGTTTCCTAGTATCTGTTTAGAGAACTGCGATCCAGACTTGCTTATTTACCTTTAGCAGTGAGAGCAAGAAGTGGCTCATACACTGTATGTTGGGATGTTTGCTTGTTGTGTGCGTGGGTGAGGTACATGAAAGGAAGAAAAACTGGATGGGAGACAACCCAAATACAATTTTCTCTATAATTGCTTTACCCCACAATGTAAACACAGAGTAGCACAACTTGTCTTCAAAGTGTCCTGCGCTACCAATCTCTTTGCAGAGATTTGTTTCCTTACAGTAACAGTAAAATTTTATTACAAAAAAATACACATTGCATTGTGTTCCTGCTGAGTAGAACAAGGGTACTGTTCTGGAAGATGCTTAACCTTTTGAGTGCCAGAGGGGTACGCAATGCGTTGCGTACCCCCTGGCTCTCAAATGGTTAATTCAAATGTTACTACAGCTCCATGTGTCACAGCAAGGTGGAGGTGTGACTATCATATTACACGGAAAGTATAACAAAAGATTTACTCAAGCACAGACAGTGTAATTGAAAAAATATCGACTCCATCATTGGAAATGCCTTTGTTTTACTACGCAACAAAAAACAACAACACTATGTATAATATATTTTCATAATTAAATATTGCTTCTCCTTAAGGTGCCATAAACTGAATGTGTTCAGATGGATAGACCCGATTGCAATGTCTCCCACAGCTGATAGTCCACTGCAGCACACAGAGTGGCAAAAAGATGGAGTAGTACACACACAGGATTAATTAAAACCATTTGAGTGCCACAGAGATGTGCAATGCATTGCTCTGCAATGTGTTTCATAGCCCTGTGGCACTCAGAGGGTTAGGTGCAGAAATTATTTTTCAGTTGTTGTAAGAACTTAAGTTTTACTCTGAACACTGTCATTTGTTAGACCTGAGAGTGCCGAAATGTTGATTGAGATACTTTTACTGCACATAGCCAGGAAATGACAGAAAAACTTGTTTTGTGATCATGCCTTGGCCATAAACCCATGGGTATATGTACTTCACATAACCAATTGCTTTGTGATCATTCCTTAACCATCAACTCCTTGGTAAATGTACTGCACATAACCAATTGCTTTATTCTTACCCTTTGGCCATGAACTCCTGGGTAAATGTACTGCACATAGCAAATTGCTTTGTGCTCATTCCTTGGCCATCAATCCATGGGTATATGCACTGCACATAACCAATCAACTTATGATCATTCCTTGGCCACCAACATCTGGATTTCTGCTATTCCCGGTGTGCTTTGGAATTCAAGGACATTGGTAGAGGGAATTAATTACACTGTTTATAAAAGCGAACATTTGTACATTAGACCTATATACAAATAATCAATAATCAGCGTATAAGAGTGAGCATTTGAATATTATATGTGTACAAACAGATTTAAGAAATTCCCCGGAAGGGACCGCAGGGTACAGAAGGGGAAACATGTCATGGGGAGGGTTGATTCATGGAGGAAGTGCATGTGTTGGGAGGAGTAAAGGGAAAAGGGCATAAAAGGGTTGGAGACAGGAAGTGAGTTGCTGTTTGGAGGAGGAGAGGACAGAGGAAGCATTGCTCCTACCAGTTGCTGTCTGGTTTCCAGCTTTCCTGCCTTGTCTCTCCCCATCGGGGGCTCGCTACTTCAGTCTGCTCCATCGCACTGTCCCCTTGTAGCTGTACTTTACCTGTTTTCTCTTACTCTGCTGTCTTTTCCCCTTGCTCATCCTCTCCCTCCTGTTTATCATCCTGCTTTATCATCCTTGTGCTCTGTGTTTCTCCACTCTCCTTGTGCATCTTTCCTACCCATTTCCTTGCCCGGCTTGACCTGGGCTCCTGGACCAGGAGGAAGGCCCGGGGCTGGCTCATGCAGCTGCATCCAGATGTGTCGATCCGTGGCCCAGCATTGGAGCTCCACGGTCTCTTCCATCAGGAGCGGGTGCAGTCTACAGCCACTGCCTCGTGGGGCAAGTTTATTGGTCGGAACGGCTGGCTTCGAAGGGTAGGTTTTTCCCCTTCCTTCAGGGCTTGAGCTTTTCATTTCGGTGGCCGCAAGTTCTGCTTCACTCCAGTTTTGTGGGCTGATGGAGTTTGGACTAACGCCAGGTTTTGTCACAGGCACAGTGAGTGCCGCTCTAGGGTGCTGGCCGCCTGACAGAGGAGCAATGCGCATACTGCGAGTGGGCGAGTGTGGCCTGTTCCTCCCGTGGGACTTATGTGGCACGGGGGACTGTGTGGGACAGCGTGTGTTGGTTTCTATGCCGGGCACGCGTCTCTGTCCACCATGTTGCTCTGTTTCCTGTTATCACTCCCCCTTCTTCACTACTGGACCAGCAGGAGAGGGAGGCCTGGGTGTGCGGTGGACATGGTATGCCACGGGGTGCGCAGTGGGAGTAGTATACCTGGGTAGTGTGAGTGTGCTCCATCTCTGATCTTCCCTTAGGTATGCTGGCTTGGTTTTTGGGATTGGCTCGGGGCGGAATCGGCTGCTTTACTGCCGTTTGTTCTTCCCGCACG
This sequence comes from Rhinophrynus dorsalis, assembly GCA_037306005.1. Classification (NCBI taxonomy): domain Eukaryota; kingdom Metazoa; phylum Chordata; class Amphibia; order Anura; family Rhinophrynidae; genus Rhinophrynus; species Rhinophrynus dorsalis. The sequence continues at coordinate 415,200,680 of CM074723.1, forward strand.
GGCGGTCTCCTACACTAACACTTCAACTGTTATATGTGTGGCTTTGTGGATGTTTGTGTGGCTGTATGGGTGCGTTTGTATGTATAGGGCTGGGTGCATCTGTTATGTCTGTGTGTATGTCTGGTGGGTTTGGTATGGGTGTATGTATGGGGGGTTGTGTAGGTGGTGTATGTCTTTTGTGGGTATGTCTGAATGTCTGTGTATGGGTATGTCTGTGTGTATGTTTGTGGATCTGTATGTGTTGATGTCTGTGGGTGGGGTGTATGGATGTGTGGAGGTGTGTGTGTGGTTCTGTATGAGTGGGCTTTATATCTATACCTATGTACATAGGTGGGGATGTGTGGGTCTCTGGGCATACTTATGTCTGTGGGTGTGGGGTCTATACGGATGCCTATGTACATGGGTGGGACGTGGGTTTGGGGTTATATATAGGCATACTTGGGAACTCTCCGGATTTGCCCCGGAGACTCCGGTTTTGGCACTGCTTTACCGGGTCTCTGGGGCAGAGGGTGAGTCCTCTGGATGTAAGGAGTTTCTATTGAAACTCTACCCACTTCCACTTTTCCCCCCGGTGTAGCTCCTTCCCCCCAGCCTTCTTTTAAGCCCTCCCCCGGCACTCGCGTTAAGACCCGCCCCTTTTTGACGAGATACACGTCATTCTTCACACCACCCATGGCAGCAGAGGACTCCCCTCAGGGGAGACAACAATAAAAAGTTCCCAGGTATGTATATAGGGGTTGCTATATTCCTCTGGTGGATGCAGTGTTTTTTTTGCTAGGTATATCTCTGTCTCTGTGCTCCTATGGGATTGATGTGGATGTGAGTTTATGTGTAGGTGTGTGGTTATATATATATATATATATATATATATATATATATATATATGTTTGTGTGTTTTTATTGGTATAAAAAACAAAAAAAAAAAAAAAAACACACACACACACATATATATACACATATATACAAAAAAGAAGTGGTAAACTTACCACATAGGAAATGCACTCACAGGTCTTAATAAGACTTATTAAGACCTGTGAGTGCATTTCCTATGTGGTAAGTTTACCACTTCTTTTTTGTGTCTAATATTTGGAGATAGCACCCAGGCATTTTATTTGTAATCATCCGGTTGAATAGGAGTGCCCAGTTACCTTTGGACATATATATATATATATATATATATACATATATTTATGACGGCAATCCATTCACATGTAGATGCAGTAGTCAAGCTAAAAGTATTAATAAAAAATAAAAAAAAATTAAAAAATTGTTCTCAACCTTTTATGGTTTCAGGCACCCCTTCTGTTCAGGCTGTAGGTGTTGGGTCACACCAGATGTGTGATGGATCATTTCTCCAGCACGTACTGGTTGATACTACAGCATTGATATATATATAGATCTTTATAGGTTTCACAATTTGAGTAATTTGACTACCATTTCATGCAGGCAACTTTCCAGAAATGGAAATTTTTAAACACAGTATTCACATTTTAATACAGTTTTTATGGAATGGAGGGAGCACCAGGGGGGTTGCCAGTGGCATGCAACAGTGCCACGGCGTCCCGGTTGAGTATCACTGCGCTGAGCACTTGCCATAGGTATATAGGTGTCTGTGTGTATGTGAGTGTGTTTGGCTATGTGATTGGTATACTTCTGGGGCTGTACTGATGGGGGTCCGGAACTGCACGGATGTGGTTCTGGACTCTATTGGTCGCATCTGCCCGGTGCAGCTGCTGTGGGGGTCGGCCCGACCTGTCATCTCCGGCTTGGTGGTGGTTGCTGAGGGCTCCTGGTGGTGGTGATGCAGCTGGGGGCTTCTGATACCCCGGTATTTATGGTCCCCTGGGAAGGAGAGTCGTGCTGGAGTGGGGGGCCATCGGTTGGCCATTGGATAACAGCGGTACCGGACTCCATTAGAGTTCATGGCTGTGGGACTGCATGGCAGTGGGATTGCCGGGATTTTGCTGCAGCGTCATCTCCCTGGGTGCATCCAGCACTGCAGGTACATCGGGCTTGGCTACTTCAGGTCCAGGCTCATTGAGGGACTTTGAGAGGTGAGGTGGCCGGTGTGGCGGGTGGTGTGCGCTGAGTCTCACTCAGAATGGACAGTGGGTGGAACCTCGGGTGTTGCTGCTGGTGTGTGGGCCTCCTTACATTGTGCGGCTGGGGGCTGCAGCAGGTGGTCATCGGCATGTGGCTGGTCTGGCGGTGTGTTCCAGTGGTCTTTCTCTCACTCCAGTTTGTTTCAGTCACTTTGTGGGGTTCGTGCATGAAGGTGTGGTGCTATGGATTTCTTGGGATATTGCAGCAGCTGTCGGTAGTTACGGACTGGTGTCTTCGGGGGCCAGGTTTCGCTCTAGATGGTTTTGGTGGGCATGCTTGTTGGGTAACTGTGACAGGTGGTTGGCTCTATTGGTGAATCCTGTGAGGAGGTGGTAATTGCTTTTCCTTTGGGTCACTGTATCCTGTATTGGTGTATGGGTTGGTATGTTTTTTACACGTCGGGTTGGGCTTGGTAGGTGGCCTGCTGGGTTGTGTGTGTGTGTTTTTGCTTTGACTGTGGACCCAGTTTTTTTTGTACGGCTAAAAAAAAAAAAAAAAAAAAAATGTCCATGGCTTGTTCAGGTGCTGGTATATGGTCGTTTGTTGGAGGGCTATATGTGGTTCATGGAGGGGCTGGATGTCTGTGGTATTCAAGGGTTGGTGTGGACTTGCTTTGGGACTAGGTGTTTATCAGTCTACCTCGAGTTGGGTTTGTCTGTGTTTTTTCTTGGTGGTGTGATGGTTTCTGTATCATGGGGTGTGTTTGTGTTGTGTTTTTTTCTTCTGTCAGCAGGGGTTTCCATATTTGTTACTGACTAGGTGTGTGGGTATCTGCATGTTTATCTATGTGTGTATGTATATGTGTATGTCTGTATATATATATATATATATATATATATATATATATATATATATATGGGTATATCTGTGTATGTAGGTTTATATGAGGATATATGTCTATGTGTGGGTTGATATGGGTATCTGTTGTTTTGTTTGTCTGTTTCTGCTGGTATAGGATGGTGGACAGATATTCCTGGTTCTTCGGATGGGAGCAGGTGGTTGTTTCTGTGTATGTGTTTTGGGTATGGATCTTCTTCCGCTGGTTCATTGTTGTGTGTCTGTCTATATATGTGTAGTTGAATGCATATGTGTGTTTATTTGTTACTGTACTACTCTTGTGGGTCGTACAAGTGGTGTTTTTGATGTTGGTGGCTTCCAGTGGATGGCCAATGGGGTAATTACTTGGAAGTCAGCAGTAAGTGCTGAAGAATGGTGTAATCAGCTGTAAGTGCTGAAAAATGGTGGAATCAGCTGTAAGTGCTGAAAAATGGGGGAGTCAGCTGTAAATGCTGACGAACGGTGGGATCAGGTGTAGTGCTGAAGTATGGAAATTTTAGCATGAGCCCGTACAATTTGGTCATGCTTGGTTTCAAGAAAAGCGGATTGGCAAGGGCTGTCAGTTAATGAATGATTATTGCTTAATGATTAATTATTATTGTGTTAACTAAGAACAATAATAATGTGAGTAAAAATAGTTAAATAAAACTGTGGTCTGTTATCCCCAATATAGATGTGTTGGTACTTATTTATGAATCATACCCTCTCCCTATGACATGAGCTGTACAAGAAACTACTGCTGTGATATGTAAGTTTTTTAACTATAGCGATTTGATATTGAAACATTTGCTCATACACGATAATGGGTTCGCATTTCCCATTGGGTGTGTGAGCTTTTAGATTTCAGAGAACCAAACTTAATTACTCTGTAATCTAGTATAAACCATAGTCTCTTATTTTTTAGAGAATGTTCGGATTATATATTATCTTTATATAAATTAAATGTTAAGTTTTATTTTTTCCTTACTCTTCTATGTCTTATATATGAGCTGAATAGGTGGAATACAGATTGAGTGCTTAATAATGCAGGGTTTCTTTTTTCTCTTTTTGTGTGTGATGATTATTTATTACCCTGTGAGCACCTCTCTTCTATCATTATAGCACTCCATATTATTATATAGATTTAGGGTAATGTGTGCATAGGGTCAATTTGTTGTTTTTCAATGAATTACACTGTAACTGCTTCTGGTAGAAATATGAAACTCTGCACCATAGGGTTTAAATGCAAATTCTGATTGATTAAAAGGACACTTTTATCTCTTGAATGCTGGAGAGGCCTGCAGTGCATTGTGGAGTTTAAAGCTCCATTTAAATCAATTGAAATTGTAATTTCCCTTCACAGTGTTGTTGGTTTGTTCCACAATTGCAACTCTTTAGCTTGATGAATAAGGCCCTTAGTCTGTGCAGTGTTTAAGGCTGGCTATGGATTTTCATTTTTGCACATATAACTCAGGATAAAAGGGAGTCTCAGTTTTCTGCATTGTCAGTCTGTGCTGAAGAGACAGAGAAACCTGCTAAAAGCATGTACACCCGGTCCTGTTCCACTGGTATCCATAGAACCACACATACAGACCTACAGACGTATCCCATTGGTAGCCATAGAGCTACATATACTGACCCCACAGCCTTGTCCTACTGGAAGCCATAGAAACACACATACGGACCCCCCCAGATTAATCTACCTGTGTTTAAAGAACAAGTAAACTTTTTTTTAATTAAAAACCAGGTACTACACTGTTGGGAGGTCTGTCTTTCCAGAGCTTTTACAGTTTAAAAAGTAATTTTGTTTACATTAGCAGTGCCCTCTAGTGGCCAGAAAGTTAACCTACAATTCCCCAGGACTGAGATGCATTAAGGTCCGTTAAGGGTCCAGTTTGTCAAAAGGAAAGGAAAAATCCCCTGTGGAGGAAACCTCAGGGGAAACCATGGCTTAACCCTTTGTGTGCCAGAAGGCTCTGATCAGGGTTGTTAACCATCAGAAACTTTACTGACAGTAAAATATGTACTAAAATTGGAGGTGTCCATTGAAAACTGATTTCAGAACAAATACTTATGAATGTATTTTATTTACTGCTTGAGGGTGTTCTTTACTAAAAATGCAAAGATCTTTCAGTTTTTAAAACAATCCTTCAGGCTTAAAGGAGAAATAAATACCCATCACTTACCTTACTATGGCTCAAGAGATAATCTCTTCAATCAGTCCTGGATGTCATGTTCATGGAGGTAGACATGACAGCTGCTAGAAGAACAACAGTATACAAATTATGCTCTCTGCACATGGTAATCTTATGTACACTCATGCTTTAGTTTGAAAGAAGTATCAGCAACTGTCATGTCTGCCTCCATGAACATTACATTTAGGACTAATTGAAGATGTTATCTCTTGAACAAAGACACAAGGGCAAAACTGATATTGTGTATAATACGCAGGTGTAAATTATGCCCAACATTTTTAGTAAAATAGATTTCCTGTGTGTAATACACCCCCTGTCCAACCCTCTATCCCCAAATAAATCAGTGTCCCTCGATTGCCCTTCACAGCTGCCTCAATACCAGTACATGTCTTCCCCCCCTTTCTGTCATCAGAAATCTAGGACCTCCCATCTGGAGGTAACGGGTGGCATTCCTGCGTTCACCACCAGCTTCCTCTATGCTCCGTTATTTATTAAAATATCTTAGATTCATTGGCACCCACCTGAATAACCAGTATCCCTTCTTTGGAGGCAGCAATGATATCGGGGAAGCGGAAAGCATTCTTGCATTCACCACCTGCTTCTTCCCCTCCTCAGACTCCTCTGTGTAACTTGATTTCCCTGTCAGGAGGTCCTGACAGGGCACTACCATAGATTCAATGCACACGTGCACAGTTTTTTGTCTTGGGAAGAATGAAGGATCCAAGTATACAAACACATACTGATTTCAACATTTTGCAAACAGAATAACAAACATATTGTGCATAAAAAGTCAATAAATATACATTTGAAACACAAGATTCACAATTTTGATAGGGTCATCGAAAGAAAACAGTAGCACCCTAGTTCCGTGACACATCAATGTGCCACTGCAACCTGGCTGAAAACCACATGTATAAACAATGGAAATAAGGGAATTGAAGAGGTAAGTTCAAAATCTGCATAAAATAAAGGTAAATAAACAAAAGCTATGTTTGACAAAAGGTTCTATAATACAGTGTTTGGGCTGTGAGGATAACCGGATTCTTAACAGTGTGACTCTATCCTATGCAAAGGCTGGACTTTACATACAGGACTCTATTGATACAAGGAAACTGGAGTTATTCTAGAGTGAACCAACAACACCATAGGGCATAACGTAAATATTTCTAAAGGAAGTTAGGAGGAAGTGTTATTGCGTCCATTTGGTGTAGCAGGTTCTAGAATTACAAGACCTCCCTTTTGTGAATAAGACCCATAGTGGGTAATAGTGTGTCATCACAGGATGAGTTTATTGAGAGATTCAGTTGATGCTATTTCCCTCAGACAGTACATGTTTCTCGTTACATCAGAATATGAATGTTGCCTTAGCAAAGTAGGTGACAACAATGTGGTTCATAAAGGAACATCTGGTGCAAGTGAAACAGAGACAAGAAAAGATGAGAGAATAAATAATGGTATTTGAAGGGAAGGCAGAGTGCATATACAAAAGGGGAATTAGTTTTTAGGCAGGGCTGAATTTCTCATTATGGATCATGTGCAAAAAAAGCGGCACTGGTCTTGGTTGAAATCAAAGTGACATCACTCATCAACACAAAGGAGGCACGGTGCAGGAGGAAAAAGATGAGCCGAATCATCGGAGGGACTGAAAGATGTAGAAAGAACCACCGCACTCAATGAATTTCATAAAATCACTTCTTCATTGAGGACAACACAGAGACACTATCAGACAATAGTCTTACACGTTTCATACACACAGTGCGTACTCATAGACTCATGAGAAGTGATTTTATGGAGTTCATTGAGCGCAGTGTATCTTTCTACATCTTGAATTTCCCATTAGGCAGAGTAGGCAACTGCCTAGAACTCTAAATATTGAGGGGTCCCTTAGCTGCTCTGGTTACACCCACATGTGGAACTGCGGGAGTGGTTAGAGAAATCTCAGTGTCCTTGCATCATCCCCTTTATAGGCTTTTTTTGAACCCGCTGGATGCTAGAGAGATCTCAAAGGCACTCTAGTAAACAAGGGGTTACATCATGCTTGTTGTAGGCCAACAGTTGATGAGACTGGGGGAGGGATCATGTGAGGAGTGGGGTTGTGGCCATCGGCAAAGTTAAGGACATCAGGAGTGCCTTGCCTTACCTGGCCCTGTTGGTATGCTGGGGATAGGGTAGGATTGCAGGATGACACAATGAACTTTTTGCTAAGCAAGTGCTAAAATAATGAACACCACATTTCTTAACCTTTCTAAGTGTTCTGGGATTTTAAGTGTTCTAATGCATACAAATTAACCTATGGTTTCTGAGCAGCAGAAATGCCAGTATATGTGTCTTGGCTTAGGCAGTCTTTATTTCAGCAGAATTATATTTTTCCTCCCCCAAAGCTTTTAGTGTTATTAGGTGGGGCACCAATTTGCTGTGTACTCCTGTTACTGGAAACAGGTGGGGTGTAAAGAAGTTTACATTTTCATACATTTTGCCTTTATAGGAATGATTATATCATGTACCCATTGCAGTGTTCCTGGTGCCTCTGACAACTGCTTCTTATGCCGATCCTAAGGACATTCTCATTAGGAGTCACAAACCCATATAATATACTATTATACTTCTTAGTGCCAGATGGATGGCCAACCCATGTCTCCATATTGCTTTTCCCTACTACTTTGGCATGGAAAAGGTTAAATTCTCTACAATTTTATGGATTAATGCTTGTCAATGAATAATCTTTTCTTGCTTAGAAACTATCATGTTGCTTTCAAATCAGCAAAGTCTTGCTAGGATGTTCTTGCCAATATCTTGTAACCTCAACTCATCCCACATTTTACTTGCCTTTATCTCTTGCCCATTTAACTAGTCCATTGGTCTTCAACTTATGTCTTTCCAGCTGTTGTGGTCCCATTCCTATTATGTTCAGCTGAGAATAATAGAAATTGTATTCCAACAAAAGCTGGAGAAACACAAGTTGCATTCCTTGGGACTAGATCTAGAGTAACCTCTTTGTTTCATACTAACCATGATCTAGATGTAATCTGGCCTTAATTTGCTTTACCCAAAGTAAAACATAGTAGAGTGCAGCTTGTTTAGGGCACATAGTACTTTGTCAGATGAAGGCTATAGCTGATGAATGGAAATGCACCTTAAACATACTGTGCCTCTCTCCTTCTTACAAATAATGATTACAAGAACGACATTCTAAGCAGATCAGAGTGCTTTTTCTCCATTCTCTTCTTTTATGATTATCACGGCTTCCAATCTGAGTATTAGCTGGTAACAGTTAAGTGTGTAAGTAGGAACAAATATGGGTTTTTCACTAAGCGAATGAGAATAGAAGTTCACTTTCATTTTGACTGCAAGTTCTTCAGTCTATAACCCCTACATGTCATAGTTAATGTGGGGGCCACATCTCAAACTCAAAAGTACCTAATGACTAGGCATGATAGATTGTAGCACATATTTTAGGTTAAGCACCCCAGTTAGAGAGTGTAACTACTTGATTATATCTGAGAACTCTCACTGTACAGCTCTCACTGCAGGGCAAGGGGAGAACAGCAACTTGTTTAAAGGGATAGTAATACTTTGTTTTATCTTTATTTTATTTTGTAGGCATTGAAAAAACATGAAGAATGATATAAGTCTTATCTCTCAAACCTTTATGGTTTAAGAGATATTCACAAGCAAAGTGTCCCCCTCCCGCCCCTTTTACTGATGTAACACTTTTCATCTAGGGCAGAAGGGAGCTGCCCAGGTAGACTGCAGAGAGGGACAATTAAGATAAGGGAAAAACCTGAAAAGCTTGTCAAGGGGGGCAGGGATTTCATTGTTTTCATAGGAATAAGAGTGTCCCCTTCTGTTATCTGTCCAGTCTATGGACTGCATTCCACATCTGAGAAGAGATGGCTTACACTAGGTAAAAGGGGCGGGAGGGGGAAACTTTGCTTGTGAATATCTCATAAACCATAAAGGTTTGAGAGATAAGACTTATATCATTCTTCATGTTTTTTTAATGCCTATAAAATAAAATAAAGTAAAAACGAAGTATTACTATCCCTTTAAGACAATGTATTAAAGAAGGTATAGAGGAAATGATGAGTGTACACCATTTCTCTGTGAATTCTATAGGGCTGGCATAAGGGGGTCTGCTGGAGTTAAAGAAGCTCACACTCTGTAAGGCTGGTTAGGTAAACACCAACTGATCTAATGTATACAACATAGGTACTAGCTATAATGAGGTGTTTCCACTCACTCAGAAAAATCATGATGAAGACAAGAGGACGCCATGCTCAAGTTTAGATCCCGAAACAGCTGTAGTTAAACCAATTTCCTTATTGTATCAGTTTAACTGAAGACCACAATATAAACAGGCTGGTTTACAATAGGGATCAGAGACCCTAATCTGTCCCCCTTTTACAAATCCCTTACTAACAAGTCATATATAGGACTGAAATTCTCAGTTACCCAACCGTTTCTCCCTATTCCTGGTAAGAATATTCTTTTGAAATAAAAACATTGACAGCATGGTAAGATGAAAAAAGAGGTCACAGCTTTTATGTAACCTATTTACCTATTTGGACCCTAGGAGATCCCTTTATAATGTGGCACCTCCTGAGCCATGATGTTATAGCCTGGACTAGCACCCTCACCTGGCTAAAGTAGCCAAATTATGTGAGGGAACTGCTCCTAGGTAGTCATTCCCAGTGCCTTTATCCTGCTTTGAAGATCATCCCTTTGTGCACTACCAGTGTTTGTGAATGTCAACAGTCCACCATGATATAGATAGGCCTGACAGCAGGATCAGAATTTGGCCTACTTTGTTACCGGAATTTTCTGGCATGCTACACAAATGCAGTGCCTCAGTGTGCCACATTAGTGCCACCAAAATAAGGGGGAGCTGTAAGGGGCCCTTTTTTAAGCCTCCCAACTCTGACATCTCAACCCAAAGAGAACTACTTTTTTGGTGCTCAGGAATGTATCAAGTCCCTTACCTGACAGGAGGACACTATCATTTCTGTTCAGGCTATAGTCTGCAAAACCAGCACTTAATGGTATCCACCGAAAAGGAGAAGAGGAGCTTCATCATGTCTCTGTTAACCTTTTCTTGGCCTTCTAGCTGTGATGTCTCTTGCATCCATTACACCTGTCTGGAAATAATTTATGACCATATAAATTTATTGTCCACAATTATTACCATAATATCCTAACAAAATGCCTCAACGTATTTAACCCCTTAGTGACCGGCAGCACGTGCACGAGGCCAGCAATTAATGCCTGCCAAACATTTTTTTCATTTTTTGGAATGACTTCCAGGACGTACATGTACTTCCTCTGTCCACCACTTAGACTTATTAGAGGCACAAGCCCTGAAGAAACATTGGTTTGTAGGACTTAGGCTTGTTTGGCATAAGCCCTAAGGAAACATTGATTTGTAGGCCAAATTGTAGCCAAGTGAATTGCCATTTCTTTGCTTGCAAAAGAAATTGTAGAAAAAGATTGATGTTGGGGAGATATGGGTAAACATCCATGAGGTACAATTTTACCATCCAATCCATTAACGGATCCCTGAGATGGGATGGGAGGAATCTTTGATTGTGTGGGAAGAGAATAGAACTCTATGTGATATACTCTGATTGTATTTAGAATCCACTGATCTGAGGTGATCTGAGACGAAAGGGGGAAAAATGGATGAGTGTGCCACCCACTTTTTCCCGAAATGAAAGGAGAGAAAGAATTTGTTTTACCTGAGAATGGTCTGGATCATTGTTGTCCTCTGGCTGGTCTGGACTTCCAAATTCTTCCTCTCTGCGGGAAGAAAGGATTGGGAACCCTGGTCTCTAAAGCGTTATTTACCTCTTCTGTGCAATAAGGGGTCTTGAGTAAATGTGACTTGTCCTCTTGAAGGATCTTGAAATGAACTGCCAGGAAAATGACCCCTGCTTTTACCAGCCTTTCCAAAACATTTTTGTGAAAATACTTTTTTCATTGATGAGTGACCCTTTTCGAGGGCAGTGAAAGTGCTAACAATTGTACCTAATTATTTCATAAAATCCCCAAAAAGCATCCGTTCTGTTTCAGGGCCAGCTTCAATGAAGCCATTTCCATGGGTTTTGGATCTATTTTTAGCAGGATAGACCTGCGTATTTCAGTAAAAGGTCAGTATTCGCATTACCCATAAAAAAACATGCTCTCTGAATCCACACTCTTAAAATATTTTCATCCAGAGGGGTCTTGTTAGTGACTGATTCCTCAGTCATTTCAAATATTTTTGCTAAGGTTCCAACCAAATCTATCCTGACAGATTCTTAATGCTCTGTCAATTTTCTTTCTGGGATCTTTACCAGATTTTGTCATGTGTTGTACAACAGGGCTGGATTAATGTTGGGGATGAGGGAGCTGCAGCTCCAGGCCCACAACTGAAAATAGGCCCAGACTGCCCAGCAGGCCACAAGCCGCCATACAAGGCAGTGCCATGGGACTAAGGATAGTTGGCAAGGAGAGATCTCCCCTGCCTGACCAGCCCTGGTATTCCACATGCTCCGACTGTGTCAGTGGGTCCTTTCCTTATGGAGGGAGTCCCCATTATGAAACATGAGAGAAGCCCGCCTGTGAATCATTTACAGACCCAATCAGCAGCCAGGGTTTGCTGAATGACAAGAGTCTTGACCAATCAATCTCTGTGTTCAGCAAATTATAATTATATATAAGAGGGCGGTGCTGTCTTTTTGCTCTCCCACGAGGTCAGCACAGAATGGGGAGAGAACAGCTGGAGACAGGGCTAGCGGCAGTGACAAATATTAATAAGGAGTGGTGTACTGGGGAGAGCAGCAGCGGTGAACTGAGCAGGTGCGCTCACAGCTCTCTGGATTACTGTCTGGCTCTGCAGTTTGATAATGGGTGTGAATGTGAATGTGTGGCTAGTGTATTCACTAACTTACACATGCATATACTAGCACACACATGCATGCAAGAGTGTGTCAGTGTATGCATGTGGGTGAATTTGTGCTAGTATATGCATGCATGTGTGCGCCAGGGTGTGAATGTGTGTGCTAATGTATGTGCCAGGGTGTGAGTGTGTGTGCTAGTGTATGCACCAGGGTGCAAAAGTGTGTGCTAGTGTATGCGTGTATGTGCCAGGGTGTGAATGTGTGTCCTAGTGTATGTGTGTATGTGTGTGCTAGTGTATGTGCCAGGGTGTATTAATATTCCCACCAAAATCCTTAGCACCAGGCCCATAATGCTCTTAATATGGCTCTGTTGGACAATCAATAATAGGAGTGTCACAGGATTTAAGTTAAGTTTTGTGCCTGTGTTCTGTGCATGAGCAAAACAACAATCTCGCTTTCCTTTAACAAAGATGGCCGCCATGTCATTCAATGACAGACAGCAAGAAAAAATAAAGACAGTGAGCATATACACATCACCGAACCAGACCAAACCTACGACAAGGCAGCAAAATTCCTTCCCGGCAAGGTAGAGGCCTAGGGAAGAAGGCAATACACACAGGGCGATGAAAGCGGGTAAAAAAAATTAGCAATGCTCAGAAGTAAAAGGTCAAACATGGAAAGATGAGACAGGTCAAAGGTGGGCAAGCAAGACACACACAGTCATATTACAGAGGATTAAAATGTATTCTAGGCATTACACAAAACAAATCTAAGCAAACTTAATCATATAATTAACACAGCAGGAGCAAAAAGAAGATAATTTTATTAGAGCAATGGCTATAAGGGTTACTGATTGGGGATTGGTTGGGAGTATACTAGTGACGGGGTTAACATGTTTGAATGGTGACAAGTTTTTTCTGTATAGTTTTCTGCTTTGGAGTAGTGTAGAGAGTTTAAAGCATAATATGAAGCCTCTGGTCTTGCAATAAAATAGAATATTCATTTATCTGTTTATATTACTATCCTTTTAACAAACAATGAATGGACATTACGTATCTATGTTCAAAAGTACATTGCTGTATCTGAAACATTGTTTAGTACATTATAATGAACACTAGGTTCACTAGGTTTCTCTTGTTTCTTATTGTGATTGGATCTCTCCATTGATATCATATTGTAGTCTCCACTTCTGCTGCGTTAGGTGTGATAACCTGTCCTCTCTGCAGCAGGTGTTTTTGTGTCCTTGAATTCCTAAAATGTTAGTTCTAGTTATGGAGAGAAGATGGGTTGTATAGATAAAAAAAGATAGAAGGAGAAGAAATGTACCACAGCTAAGACATCTGCCACAACTGATGTAGAGGATGTAGAGAACAGAAACAGCAATACTGTGACCTGGATTAAGTCCAGACAGGAGTAGCAATTGTGTATTGAAGTCATTAAAATCATATAAAGCTTTATTTTGCTCTTTAAAACAAAATGGCATTTAAGCAGGACAGAGATGAGACATACAGTATCCCATGATCCGACAGGACCCCCGAAGAGAGTCTGACGTGTTTTGCGCTTAGCTTAGAGCTTAGTCATAGACTTAGTCGGAGCGCCCAGCTCTGTATCAGCCGTGGCGCGGCAGTCTGTACTGCGCAACTGCGGCACGCGCAGCGGTGTCTACTGCGCATGTCGGGCGTTACACACAACTTAGCGAATTATTATATAGGATTGTTGCTGTTGCATGATATATATTATAAAACGTAGAAGCACCCGTTTCCCTTTTGTTTCAGTGCATTGAAGTCAGACAGATAGGCAAAGACAGGTGAAGAAGCCAACACAGAAGACAGAATACATTGGGTACACAGCACAAGCTAATGAGTGTTTGTGCTGCTTTGCAGCAGGTAAAGGAAATATATTTCTCTCATGCTCTTCTTTTCCTGTTGTGTAAATGACAGTGATTGGATAATGCTTGGCTGTTAGCTCCACCCCCAGTGGCATGGTCATGGTAGATATTTTCACCTACCAAGCATCAATTAATCAGCCAGCAGTAAGAAGTACTTTACTATATATCACACACTCAAGCGAGTTGTGCTTCCATCAGCATATTCAAAAAATAGCACAGATGAGTTCTTATTTTTTAAGTTCTGCCAAGGGGTCTTTGGGGTTTTGTACATATATATATATATTGGCATTTGTTATAGCATGTTTTATTAGGGCAACTTTAGTTTTAGTACCTTCACTGTTGTAGTGTGTATATATACGGATGTTGCAGTTGAGATCTTAAACTAACAATAAAACCATGATTTGGGTTTAAACCTCCACAATGGTCTTTTTTTTTAAACATGTAATTGTGTGCAGTATTAACATCCTTTTTGTCCTTGAGGAATAATTTTCTATGATTAACCATGGATAATGATCACCTTTTATACATATGGCTTACATCTTGGTTTGTGGGCAGAATATTCCAGTTAAACAGACTGAAATAAATTTGTATATATTTTTTAAGAAAATTAATATATTTTGAAGAAAATGAATGAAGAAAAAAATAAAATAAAATGTATGTTGTTTTTATTTTAAAGGAGAACTAGGCACTCCTAATGGCTCCTGTGAAATTTGCCGTTGTGCCTTTGTTTAACCAGTCCTGGATGTTGCGGTCCACAGACACAGGCAGGATCAGAGGACCTCACTACATATGATAATCTTAACCCTTTAAGTACCAGAGGGGTGTGCAATGTATTGCTTTGCAATGTATTGCACAATCCTCTGGTGCCTAACCCTTTGTGTGCCAGAGGGGTTCTGAATGCATTGCATCACAATGTGTTATGTACCCTCTCTGGCATTCAAAGGGTTAAGATTACCATGAATAGTAAACCAAGTTGTGTCATGTCAATGTACAAATACATGAGAGGTCAATACAAGAATCTCTTTTCATTCCAAGGCCTGACACCCCTTGAGATTAGAAAAGAGGTTTCAACTTCAGCAGAGGAAGGGTTTTTTACAGTAAGGTCTGTTAAATTGTGGAATTACTTGCCCAAGGATGCGGCAATGGCAGATTCAATGGATACATTTAAGAGAAGATTAGATACAATTCTTTCAAAAGGGAACACACAGGGTTATAATGTGTATTAGTAGGCAAAACAGGAAGGAATGATAAAGACTAACTTATTTGGCAGCAGGAAAGTGTATATAATTCTAGTTTCCCTGGGTTATGAGGCAAAGGTTGAACTTGATGGATGTGTTTTTGTCAACCTAATTTACTATATTACTGTCATATCTGTCAACTGTCACATCTGCTTCCATGGACATGACATCTAGGATGGATTGAAGATATTATCTCTTGAACAAAGGCACAAAGCCAAATTTCATAGAGGTCGTTAGAAGTATTATTATTGTGTAGAAGACTTGAGCATCTAAAGAACATTAACACCTTTAATAAGTATCCCTACTTAGCTTACTATGAACAGAAAATCCTAAATGCCACTGTACATTTTGCCATTGCAGTTTAGTTCAAGAGATAACATCTTCAGTCAGTTCTGGATGTCATGATCACAGAGTTATCATGGCTGGCAAGACTGATCACTCCGTGATGGCAGGACACCAAATGGAAGGAGGTAGGGTACATGAGTTTGCGGAAGATTACTAAGCACTGTGAGTGCAGTTTTGGGTCCAGGAGTCTGGCCATCAAGAGTCACCTCCATGGACATGTAGGGTGACCACACTTCCCGGAATGTCTGGGACTGTCCCTTATTGGTGGTCTGTGTCCCACGTCCTGGGTCACCCCCCCACCGGGACAACAAAGAGTCCCAGGATTGAGCAACACGCGCCAGTCCAACCAATGAAATGTATTTGCTATATGGTCCTCATTGGCTGGACTGGTACGTGCGAGACAGCTGGGCTGGAGCAGGTATGCTGGTGCTGCAAGTGAGACCCTCGGCTGAGGCTCCCGCCGGCGCTGACCATCTTTCTGAGGCTGACTTGTAGTAAGAGTTCCCACTGGAAACTCTTACTATGTCAACCTCAGAAAGATGGTCAGTGCTGGCGGGACCCTCAGCCGCGGGACTAGGGTGACCACATGTCCCGGAATGGCAGAATGGAAATGTGGTCACCCTATGGACATGACGTTTAGGACTGATTGAAGACGTGACAGTATCTTTTGAACCAAAGAATAAAAACAAAATTCATAGTGGTCATTAGTATTTTCCAGCCATAGTAAATTAAGTGAGGTATTAATATTAGCAGTTGTTAGTGTTCCTTTAAATATTTTAGTGTGTTGCAATGCACCAGATACCTCACTGGCATTCAAAGGGTTATTAATGAATTCACAGTGCTTCAAAACATTTTAACATGTTATTATACTACAGAAGGACTATAGACATATGTCTGTGCCTTTGACCACAGTGATAGATCTTATTAAATAAACACACTGTGAAATATCTCAGATTTTTGTGCAGATAATTATGACATATCATAGTAGAAACCAGCATAATTGCAATTCACTGGAAAACTCTCTTTCAAACAGACATACTTTCATGCATGCCTTGCATGCCAAAGTTACAGGATGGAGTCAGTGAAGTACAGATAACGTATGATTTGTGGTCTATTAATGTATTTAAGTGTACCATTTAGAAGAAAAAAAAAATGAGGGCCAGCTATTTTAGAGTAATACGTTAACCCCTTGAGGTGTGCAATGCATTAACTCACAATATCTTGTGCCCTCCTCTTGTGCTCCAAGGGTTAAACTTCCTGCCAAACATCACTATCACTACAAGGTCTTGCAGATCAGGACTCCAGATCCGCCCCCAAGCTGCTACTATTGGCGCGATGCAAGAAATGTGCGCATCTGCTAATGGCATTTTTGTGCGCAGATAGATTTTGCTCGTGTTCTAATCCAGGAAGCGAAATACCGAATGCTTCTTGAATTGCGCATAAAAAATTATTTTTTATGACAACACTACACAGACTTATAAATTTGTTTGCAGTAGCAGTTCTTGCATTAGGAGCATTCGCTATTCCACAGATTCGTTAATCCTGGCCATGCCCACAAAAAAAATAAATATGCACAGCTGTTTGATAATCTTGGTTTTTTATTCGCAATTCAACAAAATCATGTGCAGACCTATACCCTACTGGTTTTCACATGGGAAATAGTGATTGCGAACATTTCTTGCATTGCGCCACAAGAGTTTATGGTTAAGGTGGAACTGTCACCCAAGATAAGTTTAGTGTATTTTACAGAGAATTAAAATGTGTTTATATTTTTTACTAGGAATTTCTCTGTAAAATAAATAGTTTTGGAGAACTTAACTTTTATGGTGTGTGGAACATATTTGCATGTATTCTAATTATCTGGCTATTACGGTAATTAGTTCTGTTTGAGGGTGAAAAGTAGCCCTCACTGTGCTGTTAGAGATGCCTCCAGCCTCAAGATCTTAGTGCACAGATATCATAGAATAACATAGGAACTGGAGAGTTTATCACACTGCAATGTTTATCTTACCTTAGTGCACAATTCCCACATTTTCCACAGAATATCAGCTTCCAAAAATGGAAGTTTTTCTATAATAACCTCTGAATGAAGAATTTCCTAGCATATACAAATTAATGGTCAGGGCTGCTCAACCAGGAACCAGTTTGCCATGGTATTTAGCAGGCTGTACATCAGGGACGTCCAAGTTTTTCTTTTGTAGGCCACGTGATCGGAACGCCAAAAATGTGAGGGAAGCATTGTTTTTTTTTTATTGATAATGACAGGGAATAATAGCACTTCCGCTGTTCAAAAATATGGATTTATTTATTGAGCAAGTCAATGACAGTGCTGATATTTACATAGTTACATAGTTACATAGTAATTAGGTTGAAAAAAGACTTGCGTCCATCCAGTTCAACCCTTTTCCTATTCCTGTTTACCATCGCTGACCCAAAAGAAGGCATCTGACTCCAAATGGCAATCAGATTTCTCCCTGGATCAACAAGCCCTAACTAAATATTAATCCCAATACTAACGTTCATAGCCCTCTATATTATGCTCTTTTAAATAAGTATCCAGGCCCCTTTTAAAGGCATCTAATGTATTTGATAGCACCACCTCCTCCGGAAGTGCATTCCATACCTTTATTGTCCTTACTGTAAAGAAACCCTTCCGCTGTTGTCATCTATTATTGAACTATGCGGAACTGGCAGGCATTGGATTAGGTCTACTGACCTTCTAGTTCGTATGTGCTAGTTAATTAGGTTAACTTTTTTGTTTTTAAATCTCAGGCAAGCCACAGTCAGGAGGGCCACATTTGGCCCACTGGCCACACATAAAATGCTTATGCTCTACAGGATCTTATCCTGGCCAGGGTGTAATCTCTTATAACAGTGCCCTGCACAGAGAAGACAGGTCTACAATGCATTGCAATCCAATGCCTTGGAGGGTTCTCTAGAAGCCAAGGGGTTAAAAGGTTTTTTTTATACTCACATGCTGTAGGCTAAGGTAATTTTCTGCATCAGGAAAAATTGGGTGCATGGGTAAGGTGAGGAGTGGGGGTGTGGTCGCATGGAGCTAAGGGCAACTAAGAAGTCTTGCTTAAGGGACCCTGAGCTATAAATCCAGCCCTATGCTGATATCATGATATACGGCTTCTGACAACCAGTAAGATAAGAATAAAATTGGTAAAACCCCTTCCCTTTTCTTCATTAACACTTTGAGCATCAGAAAAGTTTTCAACATGTTGCAATGGAGGGGCAGCCTCAGATTTTGCTCTAAGGCCCAGCCTGTTCTAGATACTAGATTTACAGTGAGGTAGAGCTGTTGTCTCTAGGCATCTGTGAGTAAGGGGTCCATGCTTGGATTCACCCAAAACCCTTAAGGAGTCCAAGCCTAAGTGTTATTTGCATATATAAATTAATGGTCAGAGATTCTCAGCTAGGAAAAAGTGTGCCAGGTTACATAGCAGACTCTATAGGACCTTATCATATCCAAGGTATAAACTATTTTAGCCCACAATTGCCATTCACTGAGAATAAATATCATGAAGAAAACATACTAATCCTGCCCAGATCCTGTCAAAAAACCCAATGACAAAGTACCAGGAAATCTCTCTCTGAATGTGAAAAGCAGCTAACCACAGACACATATATATATGAAGAACTGGAAGAAACCATTGAAGAGCTACGACAGGAAAGCAAACATTTTGGTCTGAAGATGAATATCAACAAAACACAAGTCATGTCTGACAAATGTAACATGCCAAGGATAATCACAACAACAAAAATATGATGAGTTAAAAGTCCTAGGACTGTACCTCAAAAATACCAAAGGTGCACTAAAATACAACTGTCCAAATTATACACAGTTGATCAACAAGAACGAGAAGAAGTTGACAGGTATGTTTACTTTGGACAGGAAACGTCTACAGATGGAAACATCATGATGGAAACTGAATGATGAATAAAATTGGGATGGAAAGCATTTGCATTGTCTTTAAGACAAATTTACCACTCTGCCTCAAGTGAAAGGTTTTTGACCAATGTGTCCTAACAGTCCTTACGTATGGCTGTGAAACATGGACACTGAATGCCAAAGCCATAGAAAAACTTAAGGTTATGCAGAGAAGTATGGAGCATCGAATTCTAAACATAATAAAAAGGGAATGAGAAAAAGTGTGCATGGATTCGTCAGCAAAAAAAGGTCTATGACAGCAATGGAAGAATAAAGCTCCTGAAATAGAAATGGGCAGGCCACAGAGCAAGAAGACCTGATGGAAGATGAATCAAACTGATTTTGGACTGGATTCCATTAAATACTAAATGCCCTAGAAATTAGCCCAATGAAATTAGCAACAAAAGACACTGAACTTAAGTTGTAGGAGGCTTGTTATATATATATATATATATATATATATATATATATATATATATATATATAGTTGTGTCACAAAGAATATGATATCTGCAGCAGGCAGTCACAGGTCTTTAATATAAGATCATTTTATTAGTGAAATATTTCAACGTTTCGGCCCTGAGATGGGTCTTTATCAAGACAGCAATGGAGGCATTTAGTTCCCCTTGTCCATTGTATACCAAAAAAAGGCACACTTGTGAATGAAACACTGGCTAGAGAGACCAGCGTTAGGAAATGACGTTGCTTCCTGACTGTATGAAAAAATAAAGATATAATTAAAAATTGAAAAAATAAAAGTGGAAAAGTGTAAATAATTTTATATCAGCATATTTAACCCCAAACATCAAGACCATTAAGTCTAACAAAGAAAGAGAACCAGGATAAAAGCAAATTTACAATGTAGACAAGTGGACCACACCATATCAGAAGAGCAAAAAGCAAAAGAAACAGAAAATGGTGTGTAATGCAGTGGAGCATGGGACCCCATGTGTGATAAGTCCTCAATATATCAGGAAATACACCAGAGAATCCTTCCAATTATTGCATATGTGAAGTAGTAGTTAATACAGCTACTTGATAACCTGGAGGGGTGGTAATTCCTGCACTGCAATTCAGGACTGGAAAATCCTTTTCATAGGGTCCTTGCAGGGACGTGCACAGACATTTTGGGGGGCAGGGGCTCAAATGAAAAAAGGGCACTTCTCATAATTATTATTATTATATTTTTGTTGTTAAAAGTGCACGAGGGCACTTTGGACAAAAAGGGCAGGTGCTCAAGCCCTCCTTGGTGTCTATGTATGCACGTGCCTGGGTCCTTGTGGTAACGCTTGAAAAGGATAATGGATGCCAAATCATAAAATTTGGTGAACTGTTTTAAAACACAGTTTACAACTATGAGCTTCAGTCCCTTAGTGAATCAGAGCGGCATGAATGAAAACATGGTAATCAATGACATTGCAACACTTCATTCTCCTAATCAAAGGTTGTATCTTCTCACATACTACAATTAGTAGGAAACAGAGCCATATGAATGAACCAGCGTATGTGTGTTGTCGCTCTTAAAGAATCTACACCCCTGGTCTCTACTACGCCTGCTATATACAGAGCCTAGGAGTCCTATTATGGGTGAACACTAATGAATGGAGTATGCAAACATTTAGAGCATCAATGCCCTATTGTATATTTGTAAAGCACCAGGATCACAACAAAGCTCTTTAGTCCATAAGCACTTCAAGAGAACATAATAATTGAATGAATCATAGAAGTGTCACAGTCCTCCGTGTATAGATGAACAAGAATATGTGTGTCAAAATTTCTGCAAGGAGTTTGCCCTCCTTCATCTTCCTCCTCAACCAAAAAAAAAGCATGGCCGACGCGCGGGCGCGCACACACACACAAACGCACTTTGACACACATACATACAGACACACACAATGTGATACACACACACTCTCACTCACTCTGACTCACAGTGGCCTCAGTTGGACCTGTAGTACAGCCACTGAAGGGAAGCTGCAGCACTGGAAGGAATGTAATAGGGGTTAAGGAAGGCCCTCATTGCACAATTATTTCAGCATTTGCCATGCAAGACAGAGGACAGGCAGCCATCAGGTACACACTTAACTCACTGACTACATCAGGGTTGTGTATCAATTTTTACCCCACAGGACAGACCAGCTTATGCTTAACACATTTCCACATGTCTGTGAAGCCCCGTCCCCACCCCTTTTTAAAAACCAGATCGACTCATTGATCTCCCCCCAGCAGAACCACAGTAGTCCCCTCCAGAGACTCCACAAGACAAGGTTCCCAGGTATGAATATGCTTCCCAGTGCTATTTAACTCTGACATGACACACCAGTGTATACTGCATGCCACTCTATACCTTAACCCTTTGAGTGTCAGAGGGGTGCTCAACTCATTGCAAAGAAATGCATTGCAAATCCCTCTGGCACTCAAAGGGTTAACATGCTGGTAAAATGATCCCTTTATTTTCAGCTTAACATTTGCACAACCCAAACACATACAGGAATAATACTGCAATTGTGCTTTGCAATGCGGGGGTGGGAGGGGACACACATAAAAGAGGTTAAAAAAAGGGGTACAACCAATGAATGTGGCAGATGTGTATGGTGATGGTGGACTAGTGGTGTGTGATGGATCTGTCTATCTGTCCGTCCAACTATATCTATCTATCTAGTCCATGGAGTCACTGTTACTGCTGAGAATGTAGCTACCCTGCAAGTATGCTGAAACCATTTCACATGCAGTGGAACCACTCCATACCCTGGGAGCAAGTCCCAGAGAGATGTGCCACCAACCGTATCGCCACCACCACTACCACCCTGTGTTCAGAAATATGTTGGGAATGGGATGTTCTAGTTGATGTTGCTGTTCCTGCTGCTGTACAAACCTTTTGCTGCCTTCCTTTTCACTATTCTTTCTAGTAGTTTTTTCTGGCCCTAACTTTCTCCCTCTCATCCCCCACAATGCATCCCACCACTCAATCTCTAAGCATATCTTTATATTCCTTGACAGAATCTGATTAATCAGAAAGCTGCTGCTGATCATCATGACTCGTCGTTGTGACAAAGTGATCACTCTTTGGCAGAAATTCTGAAATTTTGGTTTGAAACAGGGCCCAGCAAAGTGGCAAGAATTTCTTCCTCATTGTTTTTAATGGACACTATGAGAGGATCTTGCTCACCTCATGCTAACATGTCCTTGACCAGCTGGTGCTTGTCTGTATTGTTATTATGGCAAGATTATTCAGTCATGCTCCTCATTTTTTTCTGCAGTAAATATATGAGTAGAAGAATTGCTGCTCTGATGTAACTAACTAAATGGTTACTGCGTGTGTGTTTTTACAGTAAAGTACACAATAAAACAGATTGTTTGTGGTCTTGCTTGGCCCTGTACAAAATACTCTATCTTGTCTGTTATCAGTCTGCCTAAGTCACAGATCATGTCAGGGTCCCTGTCTCTATCACCTAACAATTTTTTTAATGTATTTTCTATTTATTTATTTATATTAATGGTCCCCCCCCATCCTTACCGCTGTGAAGAGAAAAAACCCACTCTCCCTGTTCAACTACTTCTTTTCCCAGACTCCCCTAGCACAAAGATAACAGCCAGATCAGAAAGGAACTTCCAATCAATCCCACTGAATTTTGGGGTATTGGAGTAAATTTCCTTTGCTCCCTTCTCACACCCCCAGACTCCCATAGCAAATAGATAATAACAGCCAGATCTGGAAGGAACTTGGATCATGGGTGCTTGTGTCTTCCCAGTCAGTCACACAGCATTTTGGGGTATTGGAGGCAAGCCTCCTTTGCTCCCTTCTTAATCCCCCAGACTCCCCTAACACAGAAATAATAGCCAGATCAGGAAGGAACTTGGATCATGGCTACCTGTGTCTTTCCAATCAATTACACTGGTTGGGGTAATTTTCCTTTACTCTCTTCTCACCCCCAGACTCCACTAGCATAGAAATAGCAGGGCTGGATCAGAGCTGATCGTGTCATTCCAGTCATACGGAATTTTGATGTATTTGAGGTCGATCTTCTTTCACTAAGAGTCCCCCCAGACTCCCCTAATACATAGAAAAATGTAATGCCTACAGAACTGCCTAAACTAACCTTCAACTCCTTTTTATAGCCTCTCTTCATTAGCTGAGAAATATATTGCTCTCTCTTCCTCTCACAAACACAGAATGGCATGCTGTGGGAACACCCATTTTTTACCTGCAGGAGAAAAAAAGGGAAACTTGCCATGTGGTAGGGAGAAATTCAGTCTTCCCACTGATTTCAATGCAATGAGCTAGTAGAAAAAAAATTGCACTTTTCTAGAAAAATTTGCCACTTGGAGAAAAGTGCCATTTTGCTTCTGTTTCTCTTTTGAGGCGAACACTTTCACCCATCCCTAGTGAAATGTATAGCTCTCTGTGCAAATGCTCTACCTAGATTCATTCATAGCATAGTGGTAATATTGGACTATATATAAACAACTTTGCATTGAGTGCCACAATGAGATACCAATAAATAAAGGTTAATTACTCAAAATCTATTTATATTATAAACAAATCACTAGCATTATAAATATGTACAGTTTTCAATTCACTCTAAAGTAAACAAACTTATCTTAAGGTGACCAGTCCTGTTTAAATAGGTAGCCTCTGCACAGGTTCATATACCTATCTGTTTATTATAAAAAATAACAAAAATGTTTACCAGGAAGTTAACATAACATATGAAATAATGTTTGACTCTCCCAGTATTAATTGGGGGGAGATTCACTAAGCGGTGATAAAGAGGTGATAAAGTGGAGATGACTTGTCCATTTTAACACTTCTCCAGTTCCTATGTTATTCTATAGAGGCTATGCTTTAAGATCTCCAAAGTTGAAGAAATCTTTGTGCATAGGTTTCCTAGAATATCACAGGAATTTGAGAAGTGATGAAATGGAGAATTAATTTCCACTCTATCACCACTTAGTGAATCTCTCCCCTCATCTCTGTGTATATCCTTGCCAATTATGGATATGTATTTTGACCTCAAAATAAGTTGATCTTCCTCAAACATTAAGGTATACTTATTTGTCAACCACTGCAATCTAAAAATTCTTCACAAAAAACAAAACTAGTTTCAAGTAACTTTGTGACTTCCTTATTTTCTTATAATCCTTTGAGTGCCAGAGGGTGCGTTAGATTGGATACATCTTTCACATTCAAAGGGTTAAAAATGGTCTCACACTCTGGAAACTGAGTTCTAAACAGCTGAGTTCTACTTCTTGATTCCAGAATGGCAGCTGAATTACCATGTATTGAGATTTTATTTATAGGTACACATAGGCATTTCTATTTATCTGTATCTATGCTAACACATGCTTGAGTACAATGTGCTTCTTGGTGCTTGATATCCATTTCCTTGAGACCCAGCGGTAATGATGAGTAAAAACCGCTACATTTTGTTTCATGGCTCTGTTTGGAGGACTTATAGAAAATTCTAGGTCCATCTGAATTGATTTAGAATGATTAACAGAGGTGTGAGGGTAAGAAAGGAAGAGGGTAGATTGGGAGAGAGAAGATGCTGTAGATCACTAGAGGCAGAGGGGGCAGGAGAACTCAGAGAGAGGTGGCGGGAGTGGAAAACATGGGAAGAGATAAGGCAGCAGTGGGAACAAGAGATTTTAACCCATTTAATGCCAGAGAGAGATCTCTAATGCATTGCAAAGCAATGCATTGAAGACCTCTCTAGAATTCATGTTGTTCAAAAACAGATTTTAATGAATGGGAATTGTTACACATTTTTATTTGTCCCTTATGGTACAGTTGATTTGCCCCAGAGTTGCTCTGATTATTCTTAATATAGCATCCTCCATATTTCTCTGCATATCCATATGTTTTTCTTAACACTGAAAGACAGTCTTCTCAGAAACTAGAATTTTAGAAGTAAAATAAACTTTATTACTAAAAAAATGTTGGTTTTATAACATTAAAAGAATGTACAGCATGTGTGTGGTATGTAGTCATTGTGGGAAGTTGAAACAAGATTTAGTTATAGCTCTGTGAAAAGGCAAATAAAGCATTAAATAGTTTCCATTCAAATGCACTCATCCAGCAAATCTACTGAAAGGGTTCCATAATGCGATCCAATTTCTCTTACTGTCCTAATTATATTATTATTCCTGAATCTTCACATTTCCCCTGTCTCTGGAGGAAGGGGTAGTGGAAGTTTTCATCATACTTGGATTATATATTTTTTGTAATTTCTTTGGATTTTGGAGATGTCTCCAATATATGCACACACACACAAACAAATACACATGCATACATGTACACAAACACGCTTTCTTCCTGCATGCTCAATGGCCATAGCTGGCAGCTTCTAATTAAAGATCTGGCTTTATATCTGCCATGGCCCATTCCATTCCTCTCTTCCTCCAGACATTCTGGTGCTGCACCTCCTGCTTATGAGGATGATCAGGCAGCATGTGTGTCTGTAACTAGTCTGATAGACTAGCCTACTAGTGGGGATGCATCAACTCTTAGGCTGACCAGTTCTCTCCTTTAAGCTTTTGAGTGCCAAAGCAATCTAACATAGTAACATAGTTGATGAGGCTAAACAAAAAGACGTATCCATCAAGTACAGCCCATGCCATATCATCCCTGTTGATGCACAGGAAGCAAAAACATGAAACAAAATATTGAAGCCATTTCCAGTTAAGCCCCAAGTGTGTAAAAATATTCCTTCCTGACTGGATATGACAGTTGTAAAAAATCCCTGCCATTGTTTTAGTCAAAATGCCTTTCCTCTAGACTTAATGGATGACCTTTTGTTTTTGCTCAGCTCTTTGAGTAAGTAGTTCCTTGAAGAGTTCCTTGTATTGACCTGGAACATATATATGTAAATGGTAATCATATTACCCCCTTAGACATGTCCTCTCTAATGTAAACAAGCCCATTTTGACTAGTCTCCCTGTATAACTCCGTTTTGTTGCATGTCTCTGCACTTTACTAATATCTATTTCTTGTTCATTAATAAACAAATGAAACATTGTTGGGTGTTGAACTGAACCCTGTGGCACCACACAACTTTAGACCAACTTGCAAATGTTCCATTTACAACAACTCTCTGCTATCTATCATTTAGCCCGTTCACTATCCATGTAAAGATATCACCTCCCAAACCAAAGCCTTTTAATTTATGCAGTAACCTGTTGTGAAGCACATTATGAAAGGCTGTTGCAAAATCCAAGTATACTACATCAACAGCAATTCCCTTGTCCAAATTACTATGTTCTATTTTGTAAAATGCAAGTAAATTAGCCTGACATGATATATTCTTCATAAAACCATGTTGGCTCCTACTAATAATATTGTTGGTCATCACCTAGTCCTGAATATTATCAATTAGTAACCCTTGTAATATCTTACCCACTATGAAGGTCAAGCTCCTGTCTATAATTTCCTGGTTTAGATCTTGCCGCCTTTTTAAAAATGGTACTACATTAATTTTCCACCAATCACAGGGCACTATGGGGTCGATGAAAGTGAATCAAGTACAGGGGTCTTGCTATTACTGAACTAAGTTCCTTAAGTACCCTTGTGTGTATACCATCAGGTCCAGGTGCTTTATTCACCATAACCTTTTCCAGTCTATTTTGGACTTTGTCCTCAGTAAGCCATGTACATGATGGAGGAAATTATGTGACTCTCTCTGTTTGCCCATATCCTGCCATTTTTCCTTCTTTTGTATATAAAGGAAACAATGTGTTCATGTCAGTCTTATGTCAGTTCATGTCATAATTTCCTCCTCAATAACCAATTTACCCATCTCAGCTTTAATGGGACCAATATCAACCTTAATCTTTTTGTTATGTATATACTTGTAGAATTGTTTAGAATTTTTCTTGCTCACTTTTGCAATACTTTTGCATTTTCCAATTTAGCTAGCCTAATTGCTTGTTTGCAGGTTTTATTGCATTCTTTATGTTTTTAACTCCTTAATGATAAGGGCTTTTTTACACCAGAGAACAAGAGCAATTTCGGCCTTCTTAGTATGCTTGTGTTCAACCATATTTTCCCTCTACTTCATTTAGTCCACCCACACAAATTATTTGCCATTTTTTTAGGATAAGTAGGGCATTCTTTTGATGCCGCATGTATATGTATAACCCATCATTTAATTCAATTATAATATAAAAATTTAAAGAAAAGAAAAAAAACAGCATTTTTATAGGTTTTTCTGTGATGATTTGTGTTCAGTTAGCTTGAATTGATCCTCAGCTACAACCAGTCAACTGGAAACTCCTCTTTGGTCACCTGTCGAAGCAGCCCGCCAGCTCATCTACCTGTCCGTTGTCTTGGACCTTCATTCAACTTCTGGTCAATCCTGACATTCTGTTTATCGACTTGGTGATATTGTCGATCATCAACCTTCTTCGACTACCCGGTGAAGCTGTTCTGTTGGTCTGCACAACTTCTCCGTTGAGTCTCTCGACAAATAGGGAAGGCTTGTCCGACCCTGTACAGCAATATCTAGGCTTCTCTTATTGATCTCTTGTTTAAGTCTCCAAACTTGAGCTCCTTCTTTTAAGTGTGACACTACATAATGGATACTGAAGTTGCTCATCCTGCTATCTGACTTCCCGGACAGCAGCTTTAACTCCAGCTTAGGTCGCAGCAAGAGCATATTCAGGTTCACCTACAATCCCCAGCTTCGCTCTCCATCCAGCGCTCTCTAACCCCTGGTAGTTTCACACTGGTTGGAGTTGGAGCCTGAAAGATAGTACATCAAAAGTGCCTCATCTTTGACCATTTGCAGCACTGGGAGCATTGTTCTCTGCTTCTCTCTTCCTCACAATAACAACTGGGATGACAGAGGCAAAGAACCGTGAGAATGGCAATTTCTCATTTTCTTGCAAACCACTTTATTAAGCCACATTGGTCTTAATTTGCTCACCTTGTATTTATTACAATGATATATATTAAAGTAGATATGTCACCTATTATTATTATTATTCTTTATTTATATAGCGCCAACTAATTCCGCAGCGCTGTACAATTGGGGAATAGACATACAGAGGTATTAAATAGTACAATCAGATGTGTAGAACAGGAGGATCAGAGGGCCCTGCTCGTGAGAGCTTATGTTTAACATAGCATAAATAGTTAGGCTACATATCGAATACTACTAAAATGGTCTTCATTTTATTTTTTAAGTTTTATTTCATGTAAATTTAACTTATAAAGTTGGTTCTGCAGCTACTTCCGCATAGACTGCAGTCTGTCACTCCGCCTCTGCTCTCCTCCCTCCTCCGATGACGGAGGTTTCTGTCTGGAAGCTGAAGCGGTCTCATTGGCTAGATATCGATCTCTGTCAATGAGACCACCCCAGCTTACAGACAGAAGCTTCCGTCATTGGAGGAAGAAGGAGAGCAGAGGCAGAACAACAGACTGCGGTTACAGAGCTGGTAATCACAGTCTATGTGGAAGTAGCTGCAGCCCAGACTTTATAAGTTAAATTTAAATTAAATAAAACATAAAAAAAGGGGAAAATTTGACTGGGTAGGGGGGAGAGAGAGAAATGTGAGTAGAGAAAAAAAACAAATATGGGGATAGAAATGGAGGAATGTATAGAGAGGAGAAAGGGATGAGGGAGTGAAATGAAGGAGGAGAGAGTAACTGAAGGGTGGGGGGAGAGAGTAATAAGGGGAAGAAGATGGAAAAAAGAGTAAGAGAACTGGGGGAGAGACATGAGGGTGAGAAGTAGGAATGGGGGGCAGAAAGAATGGGGGGAGAAAGGGTCCATGCATTCTATTCCGAGGATGAGCAGTCTGTGGCCTTCTAGCTACTGCTGGACTACAACACCCACCATCCACAGCAGGACAATATGTTTCTGAGTATAGGCTTGTAGTCTGACAGCAGTAGGAGGACCATGCTGTACTCACATGGCAAGTTGTTCTGTGTTGGTATAGGGCCTCTTGGACAGAGGCTCCAATGCTCTGTTTAACAGAAGGCCTGCTGCCATAGTCAAAGTGTTTACTTTAGAGGGATCTCTCCACTGCTTAGAAGTTACCGCGCAGAGAGCCAACCCATGTGTTCCTACATTGTGCACTATTCCAAAATCAGCTCAGAACATGACTGAGTATCATATGGGCAGGTGACCAGTATGCTGTATAGAAATCTCTAAACACAGTGCACTGAGCTCCAGACGTAAAAGCTTTCATTATAGCAACTTCTCTTTAACATACATTCACAAACACATATACATACCAGAACCCCCCCTTCTGTACCTCTTGAGCAGCTCAGGAAGATCACTATCACAGATATTGGATACCCTACCAATAGTACACGTGCGCTTACTGTAGCAGCACATCATGTCACTGTCTCCTCTGTCTCCTCCCATCCTGTCCTGTGCCTGGCCCAGTTTCTGATGACACACAGAATTATGGGGCATTCAAAGAGAATACCTGGTGGGGAGGGAAATTTACCTTTGCTCTAAAATATTGAGAATATAAGCACTGCCAGCCTGACATAGGTGAGACAAGTAATATTTCAATGACGGGCCAGCTAACTCTTGCTACTGGCAGGTACACCAGACCACAATTCTCTATGGGAGAGTAAAGGGGCCCTTGTGAAGGCGCCGAAGAGGCGGAACCCCTGGGATGTTGGCCCCTGGCACAGCTGCACACCACTGTTAACACATGAAGCTCCAACTAAGTACTTTAAGAGTGTGTAAAGTCCCAGCCCATCCATATCTCACTACTGCTGTATTGAGTGAGTGGAGCTAAACATGTGAAGAGGGCTGTACCTATAGAGGTAAATTGTACAGCATACAAATTTGTTTTTAATGGCTTATGGCAAATCCAGCCCTAAACAAGGGCCTTCATTGGTAGGCCCCCTGTGGATTGTGGGCCCTAGGCAAATATTCACTTGTCCCACTGGATGATGGGGCCCTGATAATAATAATACATTACCTCCCTTGTACAAACCCTCTCAGTGATAGGGATCGTGGGAAATGTGTTGCTGAATTGTATCAGTGATTGGGGAAGTTACATAGGGCTAATGTTTTAAGAACGATAATCTATTGGCAACTTGTGACAGCTGCTCGAGCCGACCGCATCCTTACCTCTGCTGCTTGCGGCTCAGCCACATTCTGTCCCCCACACGTCTCAAGCCACGTTCTATCCTCCTCGTGGCTCCAGCCGCTTCTGGGCTAGGTTCCAGCAGGCAGCACCGAGTGACATCATGTCTGGCGCACGTCCAAGGGCATGGACATGTGCATCATTTAAAAAAGCCACACCAATTTGGTGCTCCTCCTTTTCCTTTGGGGCAGGTATTTATAACTGCATGGACACTGGGCTCATTCACCCTTTTGTTGGTGTCCAGTGCAGTTCATTTGTTGTTTAAGTGCTCAGTGTATGACCTGGTTTGTCTGACTACCCATCCTGGTGCTGACCTGTGGCTCTGACTACCCATTCTGTGTATGATCCTGGCTTGTCCGATAACCAATCTGGTACAGACCTGTGGCTTCAGCTGTCTACCTGTTCCGTGTATGACCTCTGGCTTGTCCGACTAACCGTTCTGGTGCTGACCTGTGGCTCTGTCTGACTATCTGCTCCGTGTATGACCCTGGCTTAGTCCGATAACCAGTCTGGTGCAGACCTGCGGCTCTGGCTGACTACCCGTTGCATACCTTGACCCTTGGTTTGTCTAACCATTCTAGCTGGTGCTGACCTGTGGCTCTGTCTGACTACCCTCCGTGCGGCCCTCTTTGTAGTCAGAGATCCAATCTGGTGTGGACCTGGGGCTCTGGTAGACTTTAGCGTTACTGACTGCAGGCGTGAGTCAGTAGTCGCTTTGGTCGCCTTCCTTTACATGAGAATGCCTTTCCATCACTGACTATAGGCGTTAGTCAGTAGTCTCCCTCACTTCCTTCCGTTGTTTGATGGCCCTTCATTATGGGACTTCAGGCATGAGGCCTTGGGGAGATTATTTGGGTACGTTGAGGCCTATCTCGCATTGGAGACTACCATTGGCTTCGGCCTAGTCTCTGCAGTTTGGGAACCTAGTGGCATCCTCCTATTTCTGATAGAGGCTTGCTTCTTTGATCACTCTCTGCTCCTTCCTCGCACTATCTGTGATTTTGTTGTGATTATACTTCTAATAAAGGTTATTAAAGTACTTTCTGACTGTTGCTTGTAACCATTACATCAATAAATCTAAATAAATCAAAAACTGATTTTGTAAGTAAAAGTAAAAAGTATAGGTGATTTTGAAAGATCGTTCAAAATCATCAGTTGCTTAGCTGATCATGAGCCTTTAAAGACTGAGAAGTGTGTCTGCTGGTATGCACTATAGCCATAATAGTCTGTAGTGCATATCCTTAAGTGTATAAACTGGTGGTGGATGTGTACATTCACCTCATTGACTACAAAGCTGCTGTTCACTTATGCGCTGTGTAAACAGCAACATGTGAAGAGACAGGATAGAAGTCAGTCTGGATAAACATAACCAAACAAATGTGTCTGGAAGAAGACACTTCATAATACTTTAACCAAACAAATAAGAAAGATAGTTAAAGCACTCAGTCATCATCATGATTTCTCTTACATGTAATATAAACAACACAAAAACCATAATATCCAGTAGATGTAATATATCTAGATTTTTTGCAAAGTTATTTGATACAGTGCCACACAGGAGGCTGGGATATAAAATAAGGAAATTGGGGGTAGGGGATAACCTTTGTAACTTGATAGAAACAGGTTGAAGGATAGGGAACAGCTTGTTGTAAACGGAAAGTTCTCAAAAAACAGGAAGTTGAGAGTGGAGTACCTCAAGGTTCAGTGCTTGATCCACTGCTTTTAACATGTATATCAATGA
Source organism: Rhinophrynus dorsalis (assembly GCA_037306005.1). NCBI lineage: Eukaryota > Metazoa > Chordata > Amphibia > Anura > Rhinophrynidae > Rhinophrynus > Rhinophrynus dorsalis. Next base: position 415,232,927 of record CM074723.1, read on the forward strand.
CCTGGAAATGGATATAGAAAGCAAAATTAAAATATTTGCAGCTGATACCGATACAGAGGTATTTACATAAAATGGCAAATTCAGCAAAAAAAAACAATCTGCCCCACCAAACCCCACCCCCAAAAACAAGGAAAGGGTGCTTGAGGTCCATTTCACCCATAATGAAAATGTTTTTGTGTTTACCAAACTACCTACTCACCTAAATACCAGGTCCAGTGGTATACTTGAACTGGGAAAAATGCAGAGACATGCAAGAGAACTGATAAAGGGATTGGAGATCTTAGATATAAAGAGAGACTAGCCAAAGTGGGTTTGTTTACATTAGAGAAGAGACGTCTAAGGGGTGATATGATTACCATTTACAAATATACTTGAGGTCAATACAAATAACTCTCCAATTAACTATTTACTCATAGAGCTGAGCTAAGAACAAGAGCTCATCCATTAAGACTACAGGAAAACAAAAGCAGGGATTTTTTTTACTAGTAAGGGCAGTAAAGTTATAGAATTATTTGCCTCAAGATGTTGTGCTTGCAGATACGGTAACTGCTTTCAAACAAGTAATGGGTACCTATCTAGCAACAAACAATTTTGAGAATAATGACACAAGAAAATACATGGAAAATATGGAGCTCTGCTTGAAAAATATACCTAATATTCCAGTATGAATACAACCTCAAATGAGAGCAAGCTACAATCCCGACAAAATAAGCGTGCACAAGTTTGTAGTGAAACCAACATAAAACTGAACCATGGGAGAACAATATTTTACTAACCCTGTTGGCATTGCAGCAACAAAAACCAAACGGAACAAGCTAAATGTAGATAAATATATAGTTTACTCAATATAGTCTTAAAATCAGTATAAAAAACAATATGACATATAGACACACCATATTTAATAAAAGGCATATATTCAGTCCATATAAATTCAAAGGAATAATAGACTATATATATATATATATATATATATATAATACCGATACTAGTCTCTGAGTCTGATAAAGCTTTGTGTATACTCTGGGAGGATGAATGAAAATAGATGGCAAATGGTTAAATAATGGGTTAATTCTCCCATCTATATGAAGAATTATCTGAATTGGCTGTAGATGGCTTCCTCTGTCTCCTGTCCCCTACTTGATGTAAGTATAAATGCCGCTGATGTACTAGCGAAACAATTTACCAGATACTAGGGATTCCCCTTTGTAGGTGGTCTCATCCAGATCCTTGTTGGGTTGACATCTGTTCTAGTGGTCCTGTGAGGACAGTGGGGAGAAGCAACTCCACTCTTAGTCAGATGTCAGCTCCAAGCAGGTAGAGGTCCCCTTTAATAAAGCAATGTGAGGTCCCAGCAATAATCACTTGACTTCTTCACCAAATAAAGTACTGAAGAGACTCTTTTCATGAATGTAATGAAACAAACTCCAAACTGACTCAATAGTACTGGCTATCCTTTCCAACGCGTTTCATATAGCACTGATGAAGTATAACTTTTTTTTCCAAAATGTACAATTCCGCAAGCATATCCTGGCATTTGAGAATTATGTGATTGCAGAATTAACACCAGAAATTATCTGTTGATGCTGAAAATAATCACTTGACAACTATTTTCTGATGGAACGGAATCTACAAGAAGAAGACATTTTTACACTTAGATAGGGATGATCATGTATATTAGATAGGATACTCTTGAAATTAGGTACCTTGGAGATGTAAGCTAGTTTAAACATATTTTACCAAATTATGCAACTACAACTTAATTCTTTGAAAATTTATTAACACAATGGTATAATATATGGTTTATTCAGGGTGCACTAAGATAACTTGTATGGAGGAATGTAGGTCTGTTTTTCTGTTTTAGATTTGCTTTAGGTTTTAGCCTATTTTGGGGGTTTGGAGAACCCCCTTATTCCTTGCTGCTTCCATGCCTTATTCACTTGGGTTCTTTTGAAGCTGCCAGTTTCTTTTTTTAATTGCTTTCACTTATATTTGTAGATTCTCTATGTATTTTGGCAGTTGTGTCTAAGGTGTGCATTATATTTTTTAAATGTCAAATAACTTTGCATTTATTATTTTTACAGTTATTTTAACTATTATTTATTTAAGGGGCACAGACTATCGGCAACAGAGTGTCCCCTCAGTGTGTTATGCTCACGGGTGGGGGATATGTCGAAGGGGGGGCATTGTGTAGTGCTAGTTCTGTACTAGTTCTGTTTATTTTAACCCTTTGAATTCTCTTTAGGGAAGCACAGAGAATGCTGTTCAGAATTGTCATGGTGTTGGTGATGTGTGAGGGGAGGAGATCCCTTCCACACTGACAACACTTCGAAAATCCTGTATGCTAATAGGAACCTTCTCTAACCCTCCCTTTCCATCCGACAATTTTGGTGAATATGTCGATGTGTATGCAGATCAAATTGTTGGAGTGATTCAAACACATCGACAATATCATATCAACACTGCATCAACCTTTAGTGCATCTAGGCCAAAGTGTGCTTGGTTTGCAAACACATTTTTCAGACCATTCCAAAGAAGTATTTCTTTTTAAATTGTGCAATTGCGATTCTGCTGAAGAGCCTCCTCCAGACAGCTGACACGGATCTCCTTCTGCCAGCTTTACAGCTGACATCAGGGAGGGGCGAACTTTAGAACATTCTATCTCTCAAACCATAAAGGTTTGAGAGATAGGAATTGCATCAATGGATTTCTTATTTTATGGTCTGCAATATTACTTTTTATATAATTGAGACATTACTATCCCTTTAGTAGTGATATGAATTCTCCAGTTCACATGTTATTCTATGGAGTCAATGCAATACGATTTCACAAGCTTTGGAGATCTTAGTTCATAGGCTCTGTAAAATAACATTGAAACTGGACAAGTGATATCCCTGGAGAAGATATCTCCACATTATCACCTCTTTGTCACTCCTTAGTGCATAACCTCCCCTTGAGGGCTATAGTCTAACAACAGCTGGAGGGCCAGTTATGTTGAGAAGATGTTGGGGGTTATGCACTAAGGTGTGATAGGAAGGTGATAAAGTGGAGATGACTTCTCCAGTGATATCACTTCTCCAGTTCCTATGTTTTTCTATGGAACAAATGCACTAAAATGTATCCTGCTTTGAAGAACTTAGTGCATATACTCCATAGAATAACATAGGATCTGGAGTGATATCACTGGAGAAGTCATCTCCGCTTTATCACATCTTTATCACCCCTTAGTGCATAACACCCATTGAGATGTATAAAAATAAACAGAACTGATATCTAATTACATATATGTATAACAATTTACTGCTTAAAGGTATAGTACTGTTTCACAATAAAAGCAGCTCTAATTATTCTTCATAGTATTTGGGCCATGGAGAGTGTTATTTCAGTACTGTCAGAGTTGTAGTTCAAGAGTAATTGAATGATAAACTATCACCCTCCCACCCCTTTTACTGATGTAACACTGCTCATCTCAGAGGAGCAAGACTGTCCGGATGGATCACGGAGAGGGACAATCTTCAGTGAGCATAAGGAAAAACCTGTTAAAGGGGGCAGGGTTTTACTTTTGCTCACATTAAGAAGATTGTCCCTTGCCTCGTCCTGTCCAGTCCCAGGACCAGATTCAACATCTGAGGGGAGGTGGCTTACACTTGGTAAATGGGGCAGGAGGTGGATACTTTATCATTCAATTACTCTTGAACTACAACTCTGACAGTATTGAAATAACACTCTCCATGGCCCAAATACGATGAAGATTAATTGGAGCTGCTGTTTTTGTGAAACATTACTGTCCCTTTAAGGGATAAAGAGCTATAGTTTTATACTGTATGTTAATCAATGGATAGATTAGTGATAAATAAAATAGGATGTGTGTTTGATAGAATAATGGCAATATTTTTCAGGAAGAAGGGACGGGTTTTGGTCACAGCTTGGATAAGGGGGGCTAATGTCAAGGTAGAATAAAGTATTACACTAAGACATTATGCTTTGGTTACTGAGTGGATGGCAGAATTGTCAACTATGATGGAGAAGGGGCTGGAGAGATCATCCACAGTACACTTTGGGCTTTAGGAGGGACTACAACCAGTTCTGTCTTAGCCATATTGAGTTTAAGATGTTGGTGGGCCATCTATGATGAGATTACCATGAGACACTGAGTGACTTGAGACTGCAAAGCCAGAGTGAGGTCAGGGGAAAAGAGGTAGAATTGTGTGTCTTCCAAGTCCAGACAGTAATTAAGGCCAAGAGATAAGGTGGGGTCACCAAGTGAGAAGGTGTATGGGGAAAAGAGAAGTAGTTCCAGGACTGATCCCTGGGGTATACTCATTGATAGTTCATGGGGAAAAGAAAGTGAGTTTGCAAAAGAAAGTACAGTTTGTGAGAAAGGAGACAATTCATTCTAGAACTATGTCACAGATGCCAAGGGTGTGTAGTGTGTCCAGTAGGAGTGTGTGATAAACAGGGTCAAAAGCAACACAGAGATGTAGTAAAATTAGTATACTGTATTCTTTGTTCTTTGCTGTGCCTAGGTCATTACAACGTTTGTTAGAGCTATCTCTGTGGAGTCATTGGAACGACTACCTGACTGTAATGGTTCAAGAAAAGAGTTCACATTGAGGAAAGAGATTAAGCTTTAGAATACAAGGTGTTCCAGGACCTTAGATGCAATGGGAAGGAGTAAAACTGGACAGATATTTGAAAGGCTGGTAGAGGTTGAAGAAGGTTTTTCATCACAGGTTTGACTGTTGAATGCTTGAATGAAAAAGGAAAGGTTCCAGTAGAAAGAGAGGCATTAAAGATATGTTACGAGTAGCATGGGAGCTGCAAGAGCCTTGATACGTTGAAAGGACATGGGATCTAGGGGGGCACGTAGTGGGCAGAGAGGATGATACCTCAGCGGGTACACACAGCGAACTGCACATTCACCAGGTGCTGGCTTGCTTGAAGCTTCTTTGTACCTTTTAGTCCTGACAGAGGGTCATCCACAGTACACTTTCCTTATTCTTAGGCTGTAGCCACCTCAGGCCACTTTCTGTGGCTGCAACTGCTGCAGCTTGGCTTACAGCACACAACTGAAAGAAGGACCTAGCCACGTAAGTGCCCACTCAAACTAACTCTTCCGGGGAGGGCACACAACAGTCCAAGCTTCCCCCATCCTGTCTTAGCAAGCACAAGGGTTAGTCCAAATCAAGACTGTAACCAGGTCTCTCTCCATTCTGGAGAAGTTCTACCCCGTTTCTACATCTTCATCTATCTTCTCACTCCTTCTCACATAGTTTCTCTCTTAGACTTTCATTGTACCCCATTCCCCTCCAGAATGTGATGTCACAGCTACCAGTTAAAAGATATATTTCGCATAGTCTGTTCTATGGGGGGTGGGGGGAATACACATTCAATTTATACATGTTTTTTCTGTTCCCAGTATCTGCCTATGTTATACATTTCTTTTCTCAAGTTGTGCTTGTGATCCACAGGGGGTTATTTGATAACACTGACTCTAGTGTTAGCTAGACTCCACGGCACCAGCACTATGTACTTAAAACATATGTATTAACCCTGTCAATGCTGGTATAAAGCCAATACTCTCTAATACCTGCACACACAGAGGACATTAGTGTTTGCAATAATGGGAACACATAGTGAAGACAATGGGGTCACTGAAAGCAAACAGAGTTAATTTTCATGGTGACAACCATTCTGTCACAGATAGTAACAGACATACTCCCTCCTGTGTAACAGGGGTGAACAAGTTGAGGGTTGCTTGGAGTGAGCTAGGAACTGGGGGGCTGGAAGAGAGTATTCAACTGCACCTTATTTTTAAAAAAGTCAGCAAATTCCCTTGGAGTACTGGAGAAGAAAGAGCAGTGTAAGGTTGGAGTTTCAGGAGAGATTCAAAGTAGCCATAATATGGCCCCCAGGCCAGCACATCTAGCCCCTATATTTATATGGAGGGGGCGAGTGCCCCCCTCCACATGCCCATGAACACCAGGCTTCTTACTAAGCCTGCTGCCATACATTCAAGCTTAGTAAAAATGATAATTGTTCTTTAACAAAATGAAAAAATACAAAAGGCATGCCACATTTTTAGAAACAACATCTTCTTCAGCTGTGCGCTTGCTTCTAGCTCCACTGTTGTCTGGCACTTTAAAAAAGTTGAAATAAACTGGACAGTAAAGAGATATATATAAACTGGACATTATGGGAATTTATATATAGTCTAGTAAATAAATAGTTGGTTTGCTACAGTATTGCCCTTCTTCTTGTACATTAGCCTCAATATGTTATGAGCAAAGTAAGTGAAACATACCAGTATATTATCATATCTGAGTGAAAAGAATGAAGAGATACCATGACATAACCTTTTGAATACTAGAGGGGTGTGCAATGCATTGCTCTACAACTTTTTTCATACCTCTCTGACACTCAAAGTTTAAATAATATGTTTTCTGCAATTAAATGTTTGTATGCGCATTTTAGTGTTCGTTCTTGCTTTCTGCACCTCCCAGAGGTCCTTAAAGGGTTAATAAGTAGGCAATTAACTTCCTAGCAAGTCACTTTGCAACGACAATGAAAATCAGTAAGGACATTCAAGTGACACCTACTGTACATACAATAATTATATCAAATAGAATGAACATTGCATTTTATCAGAGACAAACCAAACAAAATACGAAATGGATCAGAATGATAAAAATTGCATTTATTTAGAAATACATATTCAGTTACAACAGTAGCAAATTGATGGTATGAAACACATTTAAAATCCTGTTTTTTCTTTAATTCCAGAAGGCTCTATTGCAATATGTACTAAGGCAGCTTTTTAAAGTCATGATGCATCTATGGAGTTATGCTGGCAGTTTTATGATTACTTGAGTTAAATATGTTCCGCTCTAAGGTGAAGCTATTGCTGCTTCCATCTACAGAAAGTGTTTGCCTCTGACACACAGCTTTTCATAGACAATAATAACTGCAGCACCCGGCTACAAAAAATCTCTTTCAAACTCTTCATAGAATTCAGGTTTGCTCTGTAATAACCTTTCACTGAAGCATCTGCCATCAGTGCACTTGTTTCACTCAACAGAAACTGTCCCATCAATTGTATTTCCAACACATCTCTTCACAATGCTCTTGATACATCTCTAGCATCCAAGATGTTAACTTAATTATTTGAATGACAGAGGTGTGCACAATGCATTTTTAAGCAATCTGTTGCACACTTTTCTGTGCAACTCTTTGAATGCCAGTGGTGTGTCCAATGTATTGCTTTGCAATATGTTGGGACCCGCTCAGACACGAAAAAGGTTTAAGAACCACTTATATTATCTTAATATTATAACTTAATAGTTAATAATATTTCCCTTTTCAATTGTTCTTCTGCAAGAGCTGCATTCCTAATCAGTTGGAATTATGAGGAACTGTGACCTGAAACCATAGTGTGCTGCTATACATATCCCACAATAAAGATCTGCATTACCTTCTAAAGAAATCCCTGTGAGCATTAATTCTAGTCTTTGATGTACTTATACCAGGGGTCTCCAATCTTTCCTTTAATGAGAGATACCTATGATAAATGAATGAAAAATATCAAGAGCTACTACCAAATGTATCAAACAAAGAAAAAATAAATGGACTCCAGCAATAAATACATGATGTTTTAACTTAGAACTGCAACAATGGCATTAAATAAACAGACCGAGTAAAAGAAAACATCATGGCAACTTATTATAATGTGAAGCTTCACAATGCATGGGATTCACTATGCTGTGAAATCTGGTGTATATCCTGACAGGCGAAATCTGATGGAGCCATTCAGATACTCATCATCAGTCAGTTGTGCACAAAATTTTGATTTGATTAAGTTCACGTCAGAAAAGGCAGATTCACAAATATATGTAGAACCAAAGATGGATGCAACATTCAGTGCGGTTTTGCAGATGTTAAGGCACTTCTTTGGATGCACAAGATTCTAGAAATTAGTAGAAGAATTACGCAATTTTAACTGAATGTCACTTTACAGGCTGATAATCTCCATTTCCATAGAAACATTGACATTCAATTTTTTATGTTATACTCCTTGAGAAAGTGCTTGTAGCACAAAACGTGTCGGAGTGACTATTTAATATTGTGTAGCCCAGAGGTGTATTGAGGCATATAATAAGAGGACATTGTTTATACCATTGGAGGACTTTGCCTGCTGACTACAAGCCACTATTCCTACTGTATCCCCATTGTTATGAACTCTGTGAAATTGAACACAGCTACATTGGATGTTTGCTTGCAGCGTGAGGGGAGTGAAGAGTCTAGAATCAACGGGAGTCTCTACGAGAGTGGGTAAGAAAAGGACCAATAATATGAGGGCATATATACCATTGAGACAGCATCGCTTAACAACAGCCTGAGAAGAGGTCTATAGGTTCCCCACTAAGAGCTGCTTGTCCAATTATTTGGAGGAGAACAGTTATGAACAATAGTGGACTGGACTGGCTAAACCTGGAACGGATTGTAGCGGCCATAAAGACAGGAAAGCAATAGTGTTTGTGGATACATCTTGTCTGAGACACTATTGTCATTTGAAGATTGCTACAATATTTTAACATCAAGAGCCGAACACTGACTGGGGGAATTACATATATATATGGAATGTGTGTTAGGATAGATATAGGACACACATGATTCCTAGCTTTGCTTTTAATTGAATGATTTTTATCAATGTATGCATAGTTGCATAGTTATTTTAAACAATAAGTATTTAATATTTATTCCGTCTCGCTTGGGTAAACCAGACACTGGAAGTAATTATTGTCTTTTATAGTATCAGTTAAAGTGTAACTGTGCTTCAGTTTGGTTGCAGGAGCCAGTGATTTGACACGTGTACTGACGTCCATAGCTGGTATTTGGCGGTTTGGATGTTATGGGGCAAGGTCGGATCATATTTAGGCTCCCTGTTTTTGAAACTGTCACAGGTCTGATTTTTATTTTATTATATTTTATAATGTCCTGATATTTAAATATATCAGCACGAGTTATAAGATTGTGCTCTCTCTATTTCTTTTTTCTATTGGTTTAGTCATTATAGGTTATCTCACGCCTATAGGGATAGTAGCAACAGTTGTTTTTAGAATATTGGGGTCAACATAGCGCCCTTCGTCTATCAGTATTTGTTGGTTTATAAATAAAAAAGTGTTAAAAAAACAAGATATAAACAGGCACGTGTATGCACCCATATAAATACACAAAATGTTGGTTAAAGATTCCCTCACGGAAATGAATCCAAGAAAACGTCTAAGGAAACGGTGATATTATTCTAATATTTTTTAAATTAAATCTTGTGAGTGTCTTTTATCAAAAGGGCACAAGTCCATTGACTCTTTAGCTTAACCAAGAAAACAAAAGAACAGATCACACACTCCGCTACATAATAACTGTATGATAAGAATACCTCTGCCGAAAAAGGTCAGCATGATAGCCGTCCTGGTGACTATGTATGTTCATACCTGGGAACTCTCCGGATTTGCCCCGGAGACTCCGGTTCTGACAGAACTTTACCGGGTCTCCGGGGCAGAGGCTGATTCCTCCGGATGTGGAGAGTTTCTATTGAAACTCTGCCACATCCGCTTTTTCTCCTGCTGATACTCAGTCCCCAGCCCTCTGAGTGCCAGAGTGGTAAGGAATGCATTGCTTTGCAATGCATTCCGTACCACTCTGGCACTCAAAGGGTTAAGCCCCCCCCCCCACTCGCGGCAAGCCCCGCCCCTTTTGACGCGATTAGCGTCATTTTTGTCACCCCCTGGTGAACAGAGGACTACCCTCCGGGTAGCCCTCGACTGGAAGTTCCCAGGTATGTGTATGTTACAGGGGCCAAGGCTGATCCTAAGCAACCCAAAAGCATCTGCAGTATGAGTGTAGTTAGATAACATTGATGAATTATCAAGTACAGACAACCTCTGGCACCCCATCATGGAAGCTACACGCTGGTAATGTGCAATGGAGGGCATCCCTTCCACATCAACAGCAGTTCGGTAACCCTGTATGCTGAGAGAGACCTTCTCCTCCCCTTCCCTTGCATCTGAAAATTTTAGTGCATATGGTGATGTGTGTCTACATTGAAAAGTCGAAGTGCTTTGAAAACATTGACAAAATCAGAGGACAGAGAAGCGGGGCTGGAAATAGAAGTCTATGGCAGATGAAGCACAGACATCAGCCAGTTGGTTAGGGGAGATCTGTCTGATCATCCGGTCTGGCCATTGGCAGCAGTAGGTACAGTCATGGAGATTGGTGCACTGTGCCCTTGGCATCTGCTTATAACCAGCCTGTGTACATTCCTCTAGTTGGAGGGCTGCACTTAATAGTTAAACATTCTATATAGAGGTTTGGAGAAAGAATAACTAACTGGATGCTAGAAAGGTCTTCAGAAAGCAATACTAGAAAGCAATGTATTAGAGACCTCTCTAGGACCCAAAGGGTTAAGGTGGACCCATGTAAATATACAAGTAGGTATACTATGAGGATAAATAAAAGGATGTGATCTTTTAGGATGGGAATAGGGTATCTGTGATGTGGCAGAGGGAGGTTATGTCCTCTTTCCACTGTACCTGAGAACAGACTGGAGGCCACAGCAGAAGTCTCTGAGGGCCGCATATTGTCCCAAGGCTGTCTATTGCCCATCACTGACTTAAATGGTTAATTGTCATCTCCCATTTTCATGTCTTGACCAGTGCTTACTGGTACAATAACACTGGCAATGTCAGAATGTAATATCTAAAGAATGTAATTTGACAAGTCATCCTGTAAATGATTCCGTAATCATTATTTCTGTGTAATGCTAAATTACTGTGACTTCTGTACACATTTTATTGCCAACTTTCTGCATTTTCAAATACCCTTGTGATATGATTGAGAGAACAACATCAAAAGTACCTTTTAACTTCCCAATTCTTTCTAAATTTCTTTAAACTTATAGGCCATATTGCTGACTCCAGTACTTCAAAGGTGGATTAGGATCAGGCTCAACAAAAATCTTACAATTTCATAAAATATGCATGTGAATTTTGTGTCCGTCACAGTAATTATTCACGTTTTAATTATTCCACAATGTTGTATTCAGGCTATTTTTATGCAGGTATGGGCAGTGAGGCTTTCTCAGTGCGATGAACATGTAGATAGAAGGGAGACTCCTACACGTATAGCAGTATATTTTATACATTTCAGTTTTATGTTTTTATTTAGTTTTAGTGACCATAATTCCCTGCTAATAAAGATAGGTTTCTCCTTTGAAAGAGGTATGTTTCTGCTCCTTCGGATTGAAATATTACATTCTTCATGATGTTAATTTAGGGTGACATTATTTCAATTAAGATCTATAGCAGGGATAATCAATTGTTGGACCTCTGGCTTTTGGGGACTACATCCCCCCCCCATCCCCAACTAGCTGTTGGCTGGAAGGAGATAACAATGGGGAGATTCACTAAGCGGTGATAAAGAGGTGATAAAGTGCTTTCTCCAGTTTATCATTTCTCTAATTCCTATGTTATTCTGTAACTTTCTTCAACTTCTTCATCTTAGTGAATAGGCTCCATGGAATAACATAGGAACTGGAGAAGTGATATCACTGGAGAAGTCATCTCCACTTTATCACCTCTTTATCACTGCTTAGTGAATCTCCCCCTGGAGTTGTAGTCCCCAATAGTTGGCAATTCAGCAACTGACTACTCCTGCTCTGTAGCCTACATTTATTAAAGGAATGAACCTACTTAACTGTTTGCGTGCCTTGTGAATGAACCTACTTAACCCTTTGAGTGCCATTACAATGTAATGAGTTGGATACCTCTCTGGCACTCAAAGGGTTAAATAGAGGTGCACAACTCACAGAGAATCAATGCATTGTAGAACAGTCTTGTTCTTAAGGGGTTAAAGTGATAGTATTACTTAACATTTTAAAAATATATGTTGTAGGGTTTATCCCCCTGAGTAAAACAAGGGTACTCCCAATGCCGAAACAGGCTTTATTCCAAAGTTATTACAGCTCAAACTTGATTTTTTTAGGAACAGTACCACAGTGGCCTGAAATTGTATAGTGTCACTGTTGCTAAACAATGCTATTGAGGATTTATGGTCAATTGACAAGAGCTGCACCAATGTGCAATTTCAGGCAATTGAGATTTTGCACCTAAAACTTCAAGCTTGAGCTGTAATAATTTTCGAATAAAACACCTCTCAGCAGTAGTGGTACCCTGGTTTACTCGAGGAGACAAAACCTACAACATATTTGTTTTACACTTTAAACATTACTACCCCTTTAAGATAACCATGTGCAGTGTTTGGAGTTTGTGTCCTTGGATCCTGCTAGCAACTGTCATGTCCGCCTCCATGGACAGGCCATCCAGGATTGTTGGAAGATGTTAACTCTTGAAGAAACCTACAATGTAAAAAATTCACATGGGCCATTATATTTTTTGGTGATAATGTATAAACTTGGAGTAATTATTATGAGGTGTTATTCTCCTTTAAGTAGTTAGGAACAACCCACTCAAATATCACTAATCCTGTATTATTCTAAGGAGCCTGCCAAAGCCCCATACACAGTATTTTTACCCCGCCCTTCCCCCTGCCAATGTTGGTGAACAAGTTACCTCTTGGGATTCTTTTGTTTAGTTTTTCAAAATCTGTTGCCTGTTCTGTTTTTGTCCATTGTAGGTTGGATGACGACTTGGAGGAACACTATAGGGGTTCCATTAACCCTTACATGTTATACATTAGTGACTCTCCTTCTTTGCATAAGTTTCCTTTCTAGATATCAAGGAGTAGAAGGCCAATTTCAATGCATTAGAATTTTTACTTGGCTGCTATTGTGAAGCTCGTTTTCCCTAGAATTGCTCTAGTTCGTATTTGTGCTTATGACCCTTATTACTCATGATAATAAGTATAATACATATATGTGGTTTTATCATTACAGAATCTTCTCTGATTCGTGTTACAAAACTATAATAAGGTCCGGAGAGGTGTAATTCTGGAGCAAACCAAATGATCTTGATTTAAGTTTGGATTTCTGTCCTTTTAATGGTACAGAGCTCCACAACATATTACACTGCAGACCTAACAGTTGATGAGGTTGAAAAAGACATGCATCTGCCAAGTTCAACTCGTACCATATCACTCTTGTTCTTGTAGATAAAGAGGAAGGCAAAAAAAAAAAAACAAGAACATTTAAGCCATTTTGAACTGTGATTAAAGTGAGTAAGAATATTCCTTCCTGACTTCAAAAGACAATCAGATATGTCCCTGGATTAACATTGTATCTGAATTGTATCTAACTGTTATAACTGTGTCTATATTGATGTGAGCTAAAATGATATCCAGTACATTTTTGAAAGTGTCAACATCGTCTGCTAATAGATGCACAAATATTCTATATCTTTACCTCCCATACTGTCAAAACTACCTGCCTTTGTTTTAGTCAAATGTGTCTGTGCTAGTATTTAAGGATGCCACTATGTTTTTTGCTCAGATCTTTGAATAATGTTCCCCAGAGGTTTTTTTTTTGCATTTGTCTTGAATATATTTGAAAACAGTAATCATGTGTCCCTTTAAACGCCTCTTCTCAAATACTAACAAAACTGGATTGGCTAGTCTGGCTTTATAATTAAAATTCTTCTTCTCTAACATTCAAAAGGTTAAAACCCCATTTATGTCAGTAGTAATTTGGGAGATTTTTATTTGTCCCCTCTAGTGTATTTTGTAAGCTTCAGAAACGCTCTGAATTCTTTGTGCATAAGACACTAATTTGCTTCATTGTTAGTGAGGAATCTCTAGTCAGACAAATGTAATTGAAAAGGGTATATAAGTCAGATGAGTACATCGTTCAGATAGGTACATAAGGCAGATGGTATATTACATGGGCACTCAGGAAGGACATTCATTTTTAAACAAGATGAAACAAGACGACAATTGATAGCCAAGCCAAATAACACTGGCAACACTTTATAACTTCCAGTTTGTAATAAGCTGTTGTTGAATTTGGACATTATCCATAGTATTAATATATAATTAAAATAATAATAACCTTTATAGTGCTTTTCTCCCAATGTGACTCAGAACAGTTTACACAAACATACAGACCAGAGTTTCTAAACAGAGTTCCTCATGTACCCCTAATCATGCAGGTTTTCAGGGTTTCCTTACTTAAAGGGATAGTAATGTTTCACAAAAACAGCAGCTCCAATTAATCTTCATAGTATTTGGGTCATGGAGAGTGTTATTTCAATAGTGTCAGAGCTGTGGTTCAAGAGTAATTGAAGGATAAAGTTTCCCCCTCCCGTCCCTTTTACCTAGTGTAAGCCACCTCCCCTCAGATGTGGAACCAGTCCATAGACCAGACAGCTCACATCAAGGGTCAATATTCTACTGTGAGAACAGTAAAAACCCTGCCCCCCTTGACAAGTTTTTCAGTTTTTCCCTTATCTTAATTGAAGATTGTCCCTCTCTGCAGTCTACCTGGGCACCTCCCTTCTGATCTGGCTGAACAGTGTTACATCAGTAAAAGGGGCGGGAGGGGGATACTTTGTCATTGAATTACTGTTGAACTACAACTTTGACAGAATTGAAATAACACTCTCCAAAGTCCAAATAATATGATGATTAATTAGAGCTGCTTTTATTATGAAACATTACTATCCCTTTAAGTACAGGTGAACTAATCAGAATGAATGACTCACTAATTACACACTTGTATTCAGGCAGGGAGATCCGGTAAACCTGCACTGTCAGAGGTACATGTGAACTGTACCTGAGAAACTCTGATATAGACAAACTAAGGAAACCATAACAGGGAGAAAATAATGGAACATAGATATTGAAATAGGCATGTTTAGCTGTGAATCCCTGACAGTCGGATTTGCACTAATCCAATGTCTGGTAAATCAAGTAAGTTTGGAGCCTTTTTGCAAAGGTTTCGAGTGATGAGGCCTTTCTGACTGTATGGCAAAAACATTTAGGTATAATTCTATTAATATACACACACATCAATTTATTCCCAATATCCTATATAATAATTTTGCTGTTTTACCGATGCTCACAGGAGCAGGAAGCACGGACATCTCGTCACAGTGACGTCCGTGCGCCTGCGCTTTCAGTCCCTTTTGGAGCCAAGTGAGCATCTGTAAAACGGCAAAATCTTTGGAACCAGGTAATATTTCTGGCGACTAGCGCTACTAAGCAGCTAGTCACCAGATGAAGAATGAATGCATGTTAAGTTATTGCGGGGTGGTAGTTCCCCTTTAAGCACGTCATCACATTCACAGTAATACTTTTATTGATATTTGTATTTATTATATTTTTATTTTACTTTATATAAAAAAAATATATATATATATATATATATATATATATATATATATATATAGTACTGTACAAAAGTCTTAGGCAGGTGTGACGAAATGTTGTAAAGTAAGAATTCTTTCAAAATTAGACATGTTAATAGTTTATTTTTATCAATTAACAAAATGCATGGTGAGTGAACAGAAGAAAAATCTAACTCAAATCAATATTTGGTGTGACCACCCTTTGTCTTCAAAACAACATCAATTCTTCTAGGTACAATATTACTACTGGATTCCCACCCACAGAACTGGACCTTTCTTTAAACAAGGTTGGATAACCTGAGACCCTCCTGCTGTTGTGATCTACAACTCCTATTAATTTGGACCGGGCAACATCTGGTACTGCATGGTATGATTTGTAGTCCACAACTAATGGATAGACTCAGGTTGTCCACCTTTTGCCTAAATTCTGAGTTAAAACCTTGATCATCAAGGTCATACTTTGGGAGTTTCCCCGCTATGCTTATAGTTAATGGCAGTTAGATTGTGAATCCTAATTGCTTATATGTAATCTCTACTATACAGAGTTTCAGTGCACGCAGTTATCTGTCCTGTGCAGACTGACATCATGCATGTCTTATCCATGTTATTTATAGTGGCTGTGGACTCTTTAATATCTGCATATACTCTATTTCATCTCTACTATTTTGAGTAGCAACATGTCATTTTTATCCCTGCTAAACAGACTGGATGTGAACTCCATTTAATCTCAGCTATGGAGAGGAGTGGTGAGCTTTATTTTATTTGTACTGTGCTGACTGACAGCATGCATATCTTATCCATGTTATGTAGAGTGGTGGTGGTGTACTCTAGTCTCTGCTAGTTTGTCTCAGCTATGCAGAGTGGCATCACGTCCATTTATGTCTGCTATGCAGAGAGGAATTGCGCCCCATTTCAGCTCTGCTATGTAGGGAGGCAACAGGCCTACATTTTATGTCTGCTACAAAAAATGTCAGCACAGCCTATTTTATCCCTGCTATGCAGAGTGGCAGCACAACCCATTATCCTCACTATGAAGAGTATCAGCACAGTTTTAAGTATCCCTGCTGCACACTCAACTTTGCTCTCTAGCATTCAAGGGTTTCAGATCCCCATTTAAATCAACGGAGATTTGTATAATTTTATTTCAAACATATGATGTAGTTGTTTTACATCTGAAGTACACTTCTTTAACCTGAATGATTATTGTGCTTTGGTTTTACAAAAGTTTTAGACCACATTGGCAACACACAATACAGTAAAATCAGTCAATGCAATATAATAGAGACATTTTAAGCGAGATGAACTATTTTTTCCCAGTATACATACACTTTAAAAGCCATATGTATAAGTGGAGTAATTCTGGAATAAGGTAACTGCACCAGTGGAAACAAATGAAAATTCCCCACAACTCCCACAGATAAACAGGAGCTTTACAGTGCCAGAGTACTCTCCAATAAATTGTGAAGAAATAATTCCTTTTGTACAAAAAGTCCTAAGTCAGGGATGTCCAAGTTTGGTCCTAAAAACTTTCTACTCAAACTAAATCAGCAAAAATGGCACTTCCTGCATGGTGAATAATCTCCTGTGAAAAGTGCCATGTTCCCTCTTTTTTCACCTTACTCATTGCATTGAAATCAATGGAAGAAAAAATGTTTCCCACCACATGAGAGTTTTCTTTACTTTTCTACAGTCATATATAAGGGTGTCAGGCTCTCACAGCAGCCATTCCATGTTCGTGAGAAGATAAAGCAGCATATTTTTGAGCTAGAGAAGATAGGCAAATAAAGGGGAGTTGAAGCTTAGTTTAGGGAGTCTTTTAGATAGGACATTTGTTCTCTGTATTAGGGGAGTCTGGGGGCACTCTGGAGGGAGAAGAAGGGAGGAAAAAAATTGCTGCAGCATGTGCAATAAATGATGATGATGATCCATCTCCTCCCTGGGTGGATGCAGTTTGTCAAGGTCCCACCAATCACACTACTCCAGTCCCCCAACACCACTACCATACACATCTGCCACATTGTAGAATTGTTACAGCTTACCTTGACTTCAGCATCATCTGCAGGCGTGAGGCTTCAAGCATGCTGCAGGCCTCTGTTTTATCTGTTTGCTTCCTGTAGTCTCCTCCTACCAACTTCCTACTTCCTCCCTTTGAGCTGCTCCTCCTACTTCCGGTGGAGGGGTTTAAAGGGCAGACTCAGCTGCCCTTGCGTTGTTGTTCATAGCAGTTCTGTACCTTGGGCTCCGTGTATGACCTGGCTAGTCTTCCATCCATTCTAGTGCTGACCTGTGGCTCTGTCTGACTATTCTTTTGCCTAACCCCTAATAGACATCCAATCTGGTGTAGACTTGTGGCTCTGGCTGACAACCTGAACTGTGTATGACCCGGCTTGTCTGACTACCCCCTCTGGTGCTGACTTGTGGCTCTGTCTGACTATTCTTTCGTCTTCTCCCCTGGTGATCAGACACCCAATATAGTGCGGGCCTCGGGCTCTGGTAGACTTGCATAGCTGTCTGCAGGCGTGAGTCAGTTTTCACCTTACTTCATCTGACTGCTGCGTGAGTCAGAGGGTTCAGTACCTGTGTTCTATAGCCTAGGAGTTCCCACCTGGCGGCAGGTGTGGTTCTGAGGGTTATTACTGTCTGCAGGTGCATATCTGAGACTCACTCTTACTACCACTACTAGTGGCTTCTCTTCGGTTCCTGAGCATCCTGGTTTCCTGTTCATCGGATCAAGATTGCCTTTCCGGTTGCTGCTGTATCACTTGTCCTTGTATGTGAGACTACCAGTGGCTTTGGCCTAGTCTCCAGCAGGGTGGTCTAGGACCCAGCCTATCATTTCTGGTAATAGTGCTTGCTGACTAGTACCCCCTGCTTGCCTATTGCCTATTCTTTTGTTTGTTGTTTTCAATAAACTCCATTAACTATACTGTACAGACTCTGAGCCTCCTTAGTATCCGTGACAGTAATGTACTTTATTTTTTTATCACTTATCATCATGAATATGTGCCAGGGTCACTTAAGCAGGAAGATTAGTGTTATGGACAAATGCACTCTGCATGCTAACAAATGTTTCAAGGTAAATGTTGTGGAGGACTCACAACTTTCAGCTACTTATTTCTCCACTACAGCCCTCAGAAGAAGCAATATTGTGCTGGGAAATGTTGCACCATAGGAAACACAGGTGAAAAATATGTTGTAACAGGAGGAAAATATTTTGAATAGGAGAAAAATGTGTTAGAATATGAGAAAAATGAGTTGGAATAGGCGGTAAATTCGATGGAAAATGTGAAAAGGAGGAACATTTTGCACTGGAGAAAAGCAGAAAACTTTAGTGAAAAAAGAGAAAAATCTTTAGTTTTTAGTGAAAAGTCATTCAGTAACTTTTTCTCACTTTTCGCCCACCCCTACTCAAGAGCTACAACAGGACAGGATTTAAGGATCCTGATTAAGCATAGCTCAGTGATCATTGTTGCATACCGTTTCACTGACCTTCCGGTGCGCAAGCAAAAAAATGTTTAAGTTCTTGTCTGTCGGTAGCCCTTGAGAACCAATCTTGGACACCCCTGCTGTAAGTGTTGCTTTCAAATATTAACAAATTACATATAAAAACATACTGTCCTTACAATACAAGTGGGAACATAAAAAAAGAAATAGCATAATAAAAATAGCTTAAAGTGATAGTAATGTTTCACAAAAACAGCAGCTCCAATTAATCTTCATAGTATTTGAGCCATAGAGAGTTACTGCATTACTGTGAGCATTGTAGATCAAGAGTAATTGAATGACAAAGTACCCCTTTTACCTAGTGTTACACTGCTCTCCTCAGATGTGGAATCTGGTCCACAGACCAGACAGATGACAGCAAGGAACAATCTTCTTACTGTGAGAACAACGAAAACCCTGCCCCCCTTGACAGCTTTTTAAGGTTTTTCCCTTATCTTAATTGAAGATTGTCCCTCTCGGAATCTACCTGGGCACCTCCCTTCTGATCTGAGCTGAGCAGTGTTACATCAGTAAAAGGGACAGGAGGGGGATACTTTATCATTCAATTACAACTCTGACAGTACTAAAATTAAACTCTCTATGGCCCACTATGAAGATTAATTAGAGCTGCTTTGATTATAAAATATTACTATTCCTTTAACCCTTTAAGCAGGGCTAAGTTATTAGGCTACTCATTAGGCAAAGAGAGAAAAGAGATAAATCTGCTGTACTAGCACTTAAGTTTCCCACTTCCACACAGGTGGATACCCCTAAGACGGTTCACTAGCTATAGTTAAAAGATAACTTTTAATAAGATAATTAAAATATACATGAAAAATACATGTGGCAGGGCTGATCCAATTTGCCAAAGGATAACTAACTGAACCCAAACCACAGCACTATGAGCAGGAAGAATAGACACTAAGGACTCACTGCTGAGAGTAATTACAATAACAAGATGATGTAATTCAAGAAAATAAAGCAGAAGCACGTCAGTGTGTGGGTAACTGAATACAATGTCACAATGTACTATATTCACGTAATGAAGGTATACAGATACTGGTGCAAACAAATGATCCCATACCACTCCAGGATACACAGGGAAATCTGACACTGTGGATTCACTGCTACAAGTTACTTACTGAACAAAACAATATAGTTCTACAAAATAGAGCAGTGGCATGTGTGTATGTGTGGGCAATTGTATATAGCATCACAACTACTGTGTGTTCATAGAAGAAATACATCTAGATGTCAGGGCAGCTAAACTGGCTTCCCACTTCAAGGATACGTACAAAACACTTTGACTTTGTGTGAAAATTGTCTGTGTATATCAGCTCAGTGAGGTACAGCACAGACAAAGGGAACACTATCCCAATCAGTTAACACCGAGGCAGTGTTCAGTTTAGTTTTAAAAAACTTCATGAGCATCACTACATGTAAATGCAGTGGCAGCTAAACTGGCTTGCCACTTCAGAATGAAACACTTATACTTCGTGTGAAAATTGTCTGTGTGTATCAGTTCAATGAGGGACTTTCACAAAAAAGGGAACACTATCCAAAATAATTAACACCAAAACAGTGTTCATATTCAAGAAAACCATGAGAATCACAGGCTGTTGAAATAGTGCTGGGAACACGCAACAGAATTACAGGAAAAACATTGTATCACACTATATAGAAGCACTACACAGAGCTTAAAAATTGTTATAAAAAGGCTACAAGAGACATGCCCCATTAGGCAGCATAAGCAATGACCTAGAGCTCCACATTTTGAAGAGATCCTCAGCTGTGACTGCCTCACCAACATTCTGGTTTGTGGTTCTGGGGAGAGCAATCCCAAAACACTACCGCAGACACCCACTCTTGGTTCACCAAGTTACCAGTTTATACACCCCTTTACTGTTTACTACTTAGCCTCCTGGATTCTAGAATGACTGGCGAGCTATCTAGCATCCAGGAAGTTACAGGCTTATTTATATGTTATAAGCTAAGGGTAGTTTCTTCAATGGGGAACAGAAGATGGGACTGAGGCTGGAAGGGGATGATGGGAATTGTAGTCTGGCTGTATGAGGTGGGCCTCACATTGCCCACTACTATTCTATAGTATATCAGGATAGATTTACCAAGAAAATATGTATGTCAAAGTCGGTATGCCTAAGAAATTCTCCTCTTTGAGTTCAACCCTTTGAGTGCCAGAGGGGTATGGATACATTGCATACCAATGTCTTCCATACCCCTCTGGCACTCAAAGTGCTAACCGTCACATGCAAAGAAAGGGGTAGTATGTTTTGCAGCTATGAACTTATCAATGGAAAACAGAACCCATGGTTGCTGAGATTCCCAGGACTACAAACACATATCCAAAGGATAGTGATACACAGTGATATACAACTCAAGCCATCTCTCGGCTACAATCTTTTTTCATTGGTTGCCCCTTGACTTTGGAATGCACTCCCTATTTCCATTCACAAATCATCCACAATCATCACTTTCAATCATCTTCTGAAGACCCACCGGCTTAAGGAGACATCTCAGTACTAATATCCTCCTTGTACATTAGAATCATTCTGCACTTCCTGTACTAAGCCTTGTAGTTGCACTTACACTGCACTCCCCCTGTCTTAATAATGCAATTATCACATTTTAGCTTGATGCTCCTAACCCAGTTCTGTATTTTTATATTGTACCATTATAATTTTCTGTAAAGCACTGTGTACGTGTATAGTGCTATATAAAGATACATACATACATACATAATGTACAGGGATACATAATGCACAGGAATTAACGCCTTGCATTCAAAGGGTTAAGGAAAGGTTTATCTATTCGATAAATCACGTTTGAAAGTATAATGCAATAACAAAGCCATTAAAAGCAAGAGGAATGCTGTTTTGGTCTTTACTCAAGAAGACGTTAAGTGAAAACCTATAAAGTATTACTTAGCAAGGTCACATGACAAAGCCCAGACCAAATACTCCTAGGACCATGGTTAAATTAACAGTGAAAAAAAAAACATTTTAGTGTAATGGGTTTGGGTAGTAAATGAGTTCTTTTTGCAGGCCTTTAAGGTTTCCTAAGTGAAAAAAATGAAAGAAAACAGACCTCCTATAAGAGGGTCTCTGTTATGTATATCATATATTTTTTTGGTTTATACAATGTTCGATACAATGTTATATTTAAATCTAGTAAAAGTCCATTAGTAATTCTTTGCTGTATGTTTCACATTTGTCACATGGTGTAAGTTTATTCTCATCTCAAAATAAACATGTAGGGCTTTACGCACAACAGAAAACTATAGCAAACCTAGAGTAAACATAGCACACCATAGGGGACAACTAAAAAAATCCCATCATTTTATATGCATATTTAAAACATTATGAATTGGAGATCTCTGTAGTTAGTGTTTAAGAGCCTAAAGCTTCCTTTTAAAGGAGCAGTAAACTTTTTTTTTATGAAAACACATATTTTATAGAGCATTTCCTGCTGAATAAAACAAGGTCACTCCCATCGCTGTCATATGTTTTATTCAAAACTTATAGCAGTTCAAATAATCAGGAAGTGAATTTACTGTGTTTACTTCCTGATAGTTCTAGCTGACAGGAAGTGACAGTCAGTTTCTATCACATTCTATGCAGGGCCGGCGCTACCATAAGGCGGCTTAGGCAGTCGTCTTAGGGCGCCGCAGTGGAGGGGCGCCGAAATGGGAAGACTTTTTTTTTTTAATGTTCTCCCCACTGCCCGCAATGATGACAGGCTCCAGCTAGGACATCACACGCGGAGATGCCGCGTGGAGCATGCTGGTGTTTTCCTTCCTGTGTTCTGAGGCCAGTGCAAGTTTAAAACTGGCGCCCAGACTGAGGAAGAAAACCCCAACAAGCACCATGCAGCATTTCCACGTGTGACGCGGTCCCGGCTGTCATCAGTGCAGGCAGTGTGGAGAAGAGAAAGAGGCATAAGGAGGTACTGGGGTGGGAGAGAAAGAAGTACATAGGGGGAAGAAAGAGAGGTACAAGGAGGGGGAAAAGGTACAGAGGGGAGAAAGAGGCACAATGGGGGGGGAGAAAGAACTACATAGGGGGAAAAGGTACAGAGGGGAGAAAGAGGCACAAGTGGGGGAGAGAAAGAAGTACATAGGGGGAAGAAAGAGAGGTACAAGGAGCGGGAAAAGGTACAGAGGGGAGAAAGAGGCACAATGGGGGGGGAGAAAGAACTACATAGGGGGAAAAGGTACAGAGGGGAGAAAGAGGTACACGTGGGGGAGAGAAAGAAGTACATAGGGGGAAGAAAGAGAGGTACAAGGAGCGGGAAAAGGTACAGAGGGGAGAAAGAGGCACAATGGGGGGGGGAGAAAGAACTACATAGGGGGAAAAGGTACAGAGGGGAGAAAGAGGCACAAGTGGGGGAGAGAAAGAAGTACATAGGGGGAAGAAAGAGAGGTACAAGGGGGTGAAAGAAGTACATGTGACGAAAAAGAGGCACAAACGAGAGAAAGAGGCACAAGGTGGGGTGAAAGAAGTACATGGGGGAGAGGTACAAAGAGGAGAAAGAGGTGCAGAGGGTGAAAGTACAAAGGGGGAGAAAGAGGCACAAAGGGGTGAAAGAAGTACAAGGGGGGTGAAAGAAGTACATGGAGGAGAAAGAGAGGTGCAAGGGGGAGAAGGTACAAGGGGGGGAGAGGTACAGAGAGGAGAATGAGGTACAAGGGAGAGAAAGAGAGGTGCAAGGGGGAGAAGGCACAAGGGCGGGGAGAAGTACAAAGGGGAGAAAGAGGTATAAGGGGGAGAAAGAGGTGCAGAGGGTGAAAGAAGTACAAGAGGGGAGAAAGAGACTCTTTTCTCTCCCTTACTTTTTTTTCTTTATTTCATTCTTAACTCTTTCTCCCTCTTGTCACTTTATCTTTCTCCATCACTTTTCTCTCTCCCCCTTGCCTTTCTCTCCATTCTGCCTCTTTCTCTTTAGTCCATTCTTGTCTCGTTCTCCCTCTTGCCCATCTTTATCCCCCTCTTAGCCCTCTTTCTCTTCCTTTTCCTCTTTCTCTTTATCCCTTTTTGTCTCTCTCACTTTTTCTACTCACTCCCCATATTGCCTCTTTATCCCCTCTTGCTTCTTTATCCCACCTTCTGCCTCTGTGATATCTGTGTAGCTTCATTTAAAATATAAGATATGTGGTATCACAGTGTAGCACAATTACACTTTTTTTAATGAACGACATGGAGGCAAGAGCCGTCTAATGGAGACTTCTCTAAAATCCAAGGGGTTAATACAGAGAAGTGTAATATTTTTGGTTTACCTCTTGAGGACCAAAAGTGGGTGTAATGCATTGATTGACAATCGAAATGTTTCAGTCTAGCCAGGGCCATTTTTAGGGTAGGGCACAAGGAGCAGGGGATTGTGGCAAGGTCGGGGGAAGGGGGATTGTGGCTGGGTTGGAAGGAGGTTGGTGGATTGGAGGAGGGGGGAGGCATCAAAATGCACCTTCGCCTATGTAGACAAAAATCCTTGCACCGGCCTTGATTCTATGGAGAACTGTATGTCTCTGACTTTTCTGACTTTCCTCTCCATTAGAATCTTACAGGAAATCTAATTAGAATTTGGCCACTAGAGGGCACTGCTAATGTAAAAAACATGGGTTTAAACTGTAATAACTCTGGAAATATAAATCTCTCAGCAGTGAAAGTACCCTTATTTTTTCTCAATAGGAAAATCCTTACAAAATATATTTTTTCATAAAAAAAGTTTTAAATCAACATCCATTTTAACCCCTTAAAGACCCATGATGTGCCAGGAACGTCATGGAATTCAGGGGTCCCTATGCGGCCGTACACCGTTCAGGAACCCCTGAATCCACTGGAGGAAAAAAAAAAATGCTCCGTGGTCATTAACTGCTGGTCGTTAATAGGTGAATTTATTCACATAGTGGAACTTTTACTTGCCTTAGGTGAGCATCAACATTGACAGGATTTAACCCTTTGAGTGCCGGAGCGGTATCCAGGGCGTTGCAGTCTTAATATTTGGCAGGCATATCAGCCAGTAC
This sequence comes from Rhinophrynus dorsalis, assembly GCA_037306005.1. Lineage (NCBI taxonomy): Eukaryota > Metazoa > Chordata > Amphibia > Anura > Rhinophrynidae > Rhinophrynus > Rhinophrynus dorsalis. Next base: position 415,257,797 of record CM074723.1, read on the forward strand.
TGTTTAATTTACATAAACTGCCATAAACATAGGTACATGTTTTTTTTAAAATGGCTAACATGAATGTAGGTGATGTTGAAGTTCTTTCACAATCACCTATTTGTCACAAATTGACAAATACATTCTAATTTTTAAAATAATAAAAATAATTGTAATAAATAAGATTACCAAAATTGTTCATTGAAGAGATAACATTAAATTATAATTGGCTTTAACCTTTAAGCAACAGAGGGGTGTCCAATGCCTTGCGAAGCACAAAGGTTTAAAAATTAAAGCAAAATATTTTTTTGTAAAACTATCTGCACTTGTTTTGTTAAAAAGATGCCAAAGCCTACACACATTTGCTAACGTTTCATTTATGTCCATCTTTGACCTATAACAGGAATGCATGTTTGCCTTTGAACAAGTATGGAGATGAGAGATTTTAAAGAAAAATAATTTATTGGATTTTCACATACTTGAGTTGCTTAAGAAATGCTAAAACTTTTTCCCCATTGAATCAGCAAATTTTATAAAGTATTTTATAGCACTGTCTGTTAATGGATTCTACTCCAAGGGCTTGGCTACTTTATTATTATGTCTAGTGTGGTCAAACAGAACTGGTATTAGAAACAGACATTCTATTTCACAGTTACTGAGTGTTAATTTTTGAGTGTGTCATTGTCAGCAGTACATTGCTCCTAGGCAAAGTAATGTTGTTCTCTTTTCTTTTTTAAAGGGATAGTAATGTTTCATAATAAAAACAGCTCTAATTAATCATCATAGTATTTGGACTTTGTTATTTCAATTCTGTCAGAGTTGTAGTTCAAGAGTAATTCAATGACAAAGTGTCCCCCTCCCGCCCCTTTTACTGATGTAACACTGTTCAGCCAGAGCAGAAGGGAGGTGCCCAGGTAGATTGCAGAGAGGGACAATCTTCAATTAAGATAAGGGAAAAACCTGAAAAGCTTGTCAAGGGGGGCAGGAATTTCATTGTTTTCATATGAATAAGAGTGGCCCCTTCTGTTATCTGTATGGTCTATGGACTGCATTCCACATCTGAGAAGAGATGGCTTACACTAGGTAAAAGGGGCGGGAGGGGGAAACTTTGCTTGTGAATATCTCTTAAACCATAAAGGTTTGAGAGATAAGACATATCTTTTTTCATGTTTTTTTAATGCCTACAAAATAAAATGAAGTTAAAACGAAGTATTACTATCCCTTTAAGGTATCACATTTTCAGTAACACTTAACATCATAATCTGGGCCACAATTCTAGCAATTTTAAACCATTTCAGACCCTGGATATTTGATTTTTTTTGCAAGAGCATTTGATCAGGAGGGCCCTGAAACTCTCATTTCCCCCAATGTGCACATCATTTATTACCTCATATCACTCCCGGGAGTGGGACCATGTGATTGGGGAGGGAAAGCACACTTTGTAGACCGTTCCAATGAAGTAGTTATTTTTCAGTATTGCGATTTTGGCTCTACTGAAGAGTCTCAGTTGGTCCTGGAACCAGATTCCCCTGCAGTCAGCTAGAACGATGACATCAGGGAAAGGGGAAGGAGGTGGAAACTTTACCTGTGAATATCTCTCAAACCATAAAGGTTTGAGAGATAGGACTGGGGTCATTTAGGTTCATTTTTCTATACCTACAGTATTCATTTAAAAAAAAAATACTATTCTTTTACGAGCCAGAACACACTTCAGGACCCAAGAGGATATACTGTAATATATGTATTGTCAGAGACATTGCCATGATGGGGAGGAATGAAAGGAATAAAAGTGATCAAATGCTAATGCTTTTAATTCAATTCCTCTTTCAAGTGATTCAAATTGCACATCAAGAATCAAGGGTTTTATTTGATAAACTACTGTTCCATTCTCTCTGGGATTAAAATCTCAAACATTCACTGGCTCACTAGAAGGAAGTACCAGTATTATGTTTATATGGCAGATAGCCTATAGCTTGACGTTTCATATCAAGGTGGACTGACCCTACTCTCTATCCACAAACTTCTGTATCCAAATCCAGGTGTATACTTCTTCCATTAAAGGGATAGTAGCGTTTCACAAAAACAGCAGCTCCAATTAATCTTCATAGTATTTGTGCCATGGAGAGTGTTATTTCAAATCTGTCAGAGTTGTAGTTCAAGAGTTCAAGAGTAAATGAATGATAAAGTATCCCTCAAACCATAAAGGTTTCAGAAATGGGACTTTCTCCAAATACTTTCTTTTTTTTTAATCTACAATATTGCATCAACTTAAATACGGGCATTACTTACCCGTTAAAATGAAAACCCACTTATATGGGTTTTAGGAACATAAAACTGCACCTACCACAATCTTTTTCTTTTCTTACATTTTTTTAAAATGGACATACCTGTATGAAAATGGTTGTAACAACTATAGACATGATGAAAAGGTAGACAAGGCATATAATTTTTGGAAATAAAACAACTGGCGCCATCAAATCAGAGATCACTTGCATACCTGGGAACTTTGATGTGGGGGCTCCCTCCGAGGAGTTTTGTGGTTCCGCTGGGAGGAGAAACATTATGTAATTTGTGTCAAAAGGGGGCTGGGCTTAACCACAAGTGGAAATGGGGCTTAGCTGGTGTGAAAAAAATGGTAAAAATAGGCTGGGGAAGGAAGAGAAGTGGTCGAGGAGTGGAAGGAACAGGGTGGGAAAGAACAAAAGTGGGCAGAGTTTCACTACAAACTCCCCTGATCCGGAGAATCAGCATCTGCCCCGTAGACACGGCAATTAGAAACCAAAACTGGAATCTCTGGGGCAAATTCGGAGAGTTCCCAGCCATGGTCACTTGTCTTTCTAGCCCTAAGGTGTGGTGAACAAATGTTTCCAGTAAGTTGCATGATTGAATAAAATACGTGTTTTTTACATTTCAAAAATGAAATGTTTGAAGAGCATGGAGTTACCTTCTGTATTTATTCCATTGCTACTACTCCCTTGAGAAAAATGTTCTCTCTCTAGTATGGGGTGAAATACTGTAGGGGTACCAGGAGCACTAAACTGCTCATGCCATAACTGGTCAGCTTATGATATGGGTTAAAATATTGTAGTGGGCATTAGAAGCATTGACATGCAGAAACAAACTGCTAGAGTTACAATTTCTAACTAATGTTTTTGCAGTTTCTCATCTGTATTCAAATAGCACAAAAAGATAACACTGGTAATGTGTGTTCCAGGGGAGGACTGACAGTACCCAGGGCTTCCTGGGAAATGGAGGTCATGGGCCCCCTTTACCCCACTCCTGGTTATGTCCCACTCCGGTTATGCCTCACCCACATTTATGTCCTACCCCAGTTATCACTCCAGCCCATGCCTTTTGCTAATTTTATAATTGGAATTAATGTTCTGAAGTAAGGCAAGTGATACTACAGAGCTTACAATACCAGTGTAGCTCAGTTTCAACTGTAAGGTCTCTGGTACCACTTTTGTAGCTCTATTTCAAATTCAGAGGTGTAACTAGAAGTCACAGGGCCCTTGTGCAAAAATTGCCATGGCCCCCAACCACATTCCCAATGTCCAGCTCTCCACATTGCCCCTACCTCTCCACATTGCCCCCAACTATCCACATTGCCCCCAATGTCCTCCTCTCCACATTGCCTCCAGCTCTCCACATTGCCCCCAACTCTCCACATTGCTCCAACTCTCCACATTGAGCCAACATCCACATCTCCACATTGCCCCCAACTCTCCACCTCTCCACATTGCCCCCAGTGTCCATCTCCTACCTCCTTGGTGGTCCAGCGGCGTGGCAGGAGAGGTCTGTGCCTCCTTCTGCACAGACCTCTATTAAGAGCTGGAGCTCCTGCATGGTCCTTACTCCAGCATTTCTAGAGTGCTAACAAGGGAGAGCTCAGCTGCTAGAGGTCCATGGCACCGGGCGGGGGAGTCGCAGGGGACAGCCGGGCCCCTTGATTGATGGGCCTGGTTGCAAGTGCGACCCCTATTGTTATGCCACTGTTCAAATGTAAGCTCTGTGGTTTCACTAGTGTAGTTCAATTTCATTTCTAAGCTCTGTGATATCACTAGTGTAGCTCCATTTAATTTCTAAGCTCTGTGGTATCACTAGTGTAACTCTGTTTCGATTATGTCACCGTTGCTCCCAGGCCGCGTCCTTCACGGCGGCGCTTCCGGGTTGCGGTGGCGATCGGGCCGCGCATGCGCAGAGTCCCCTCGCCTTCAGCCGGGCGGATGCGCATGCGCCGAGCCCGGCGTTCTATTAGTCGGTCCTTCTCCTGTGTCCTTGTGGCATCCAGCCGAGCCCCTCTCGCTTTCCTAGCCATTGGTCAGCCTTAGTATTTGAACGGGCTGCCCCAGACATTGGGCGCCCGTTCCATAGTTAGTGTTCTGGCTAGGTTTTGGGCTCTGGACCTCTGCTCCAAGTTATATCGTATTTCACTCCTGGTATTGACCCTTGGCTTTGCTCCTGACTACTCCAGATCTCCACTCCTGGTATTGACCCTTGGCTCTGCTCCTGACTACTCCAGATCTTCACTCCTGGTATTGACCCTTGGCTCTGTTCCTGACTACTCCAGATCTCCACTCCTGGTATTGACCTTTGGCTCCGCTCCTGATCTCGCCTGAACTCCGTTCCCAACTTGAACCTCGGCTTCGCTTGACCATTCCTGTTGCTCAGCCCTCATTGCCTGGTATCTCGCCCGACCTGCCGGCCTGGTTACCCAACGGTTCCTAGGTACTCCTATCCTGGTTGCACCCCGGCTCAACTGGGGTGGAACAATCTGGTTTCGCGACCAGCACCTTTAGACGGCTTCGGCTGCAGCAAAGGAGTACCTGGCACGCCGTCACCGCTCTCAAGCTTCGCACCCCAGCTCCGTACGCTAGCATCTAACCTGAGCCGGCACCCCACGGGTTCCTAGCAGCCGGGACCGTGACAGTTGGAACGGGCCAACATTCGTGGCCAGGGATCGGTATGGACCCTACGGACATATCCCGATTATCCGCACGACTGGACGAGCAGGAACGAGTTCTGTCCTCTCATGCCGCGCACCTGCAAAGTCTGGAGACTAAATTAGATGCCATCCTGGACTTACTGCGTTCCTCAACCGCATCAACCTCGGCAGCGCCAGCCCCCTCTACCTCCGCTGCTTCCGGTATTTCAGCTACTCCTCCTCCGGGGTATGTACCCCCTCGCATTCCGCTCCCGGATAAATTTACTGGCCGGTCAGCTGACTTCCGCGGATTCCTGAACCAGTGCCAGTTGCACTTCAGAACTCTTCCGCAGACTTTCTGTACACATGCCTCCCGGGTCTCCTTCATTATCTCTCTCCTTAAAGGGGAAGCGTTAGCTTGGGCTTCGCCCCTCGTGGAACAGCATTCACCTCTGCTCGACGATTCTAATTCGTTTATTGCAGCCTTCAAGGCCGTCTTCGATGCCCCTGGCAGAAGCGCCTCAGCTGAATCAGCCCTTCTGGCTCTGCGCCAAGGAACCCGGTCTGTTAGCCAGTATGCGGTAGAATTCCGCACGCTCTCCTATGAAACTGATTGGAACCAGGGAGCTCTGAAGGCGGCTTTTCGGCGTGGGCTTAGCGAACGCATTAAAGACGCCTTGACCTACCGTGATATCCCTGACGGGTTGGAGGATCTCATTTCCTTGTGTCTGGACCTGGACAGGCGATTGCAGGAAAGACAACAAGAACGAGACCGCAGCAGGAGGCGGGTACCCACTGTTGTCTCCCCGCTGGAGGACTGTCCTGCAACCGAAACCCCCATGGAAATCGGAGGGGTCACCCGGCTGTCCGACGAAGAAAGGCAGCGACGACGAACCCAGGGCCTCTGCTTATACTGTGGCCAGGCGGGTCACCTGCTGCGGCGTTGTCCCGTACGCCCGGGAAAAGACAGCGCTTAGCCGACATCCGAGGCGGTCGCCTAAGCCAAATCCAACAGCCTCCCCAAGGACGATCCAGAGTTTTTGTTCCAGTTTCTATTCCATGGGCAGCCCATACCGTCACTGCTGCCGCCTTTGTCGACTCCGGAGCAGCCGGACTCTTTATTGACGAGGTCTGGGCTCAGGCCCATGGCGTGCCCTGTCGTACCAAGAAGACCCCTTTACTCGTCTCCACGTTGGATGGCGGACCCTTGGGTACAGGGAAGATCACACAGGAGACTGAGTGTTTGGTCTTGACTACCGGGTTACTGCACTCTGAAAAGGCGTGTTTCGATCTGGTATCCTCTCCATTCGCCCCGATTGTCCTGGGGCTCCCTTGGCTTCGGCGCCATAACCCCGTCTTTAACTGGCTGACCGGCGATCTCACTCAGTGGAGCAAGACCTGTTTGACGACCTGTCTCCCCGCCAACCCGGTCTCCCCTCGGCCTTCTGTCTCAGCTGCCTTGTGTTCTCTTGATGCCTTACCCGCTGCCTACCATGAATTCCGGGATGTCTTCTGTAAGGCCCAGGCTGAACGTCTTCCTCCGCATAGGCCTTACGACTGCCCTATTGATCTCCAACCCGGAACCCAACCTCCCAGAGGGAGGACGTTCCTGCTTTCTCCTCCTGAGATGGAAGCCCTAGCCACCTATATCCAGGAACACCTGGCCAGGGGCTTCATCCGTCCTTCCACCTCGCCTGCCGGGGCAGGATTCTTCTTTATCAACAAGAAAGACGGCTCCCTTCGCCCTTGTATTGACTACCGTGGGCTGAATCGCATCACCATCAAGAATAAGTACCCTCTCCCGCTAATCCCCGAACTATTCGACCTTCTCCAAGGGACCAACTGGTTCACTAAGTTAGACCTGCGGGGGGCCTACAACCTGGTTCGTATCAGGTCTGGGGACGAGTGGAAGACGGCGTTCAACACTAGATATGGGCACTATGAGTATTTGGTGATGCCCTTCGGGCTCTGCAACGCCCCAGCCGTCTTCCAGGCGTTTGTTAACGATGTCTTCCGGGATATGCTGACTTCGCATGTCGTGGTATATCTTGATGACATTCTCATCTTCTCTCCCACTCTCCAGCAACACAGACTCCATGTTAAAGCCGTTCTCCAAAGGCTGCGTGAGAACGGGCTGTATGCTAAACTGGAGAAGTGCGAATTCGAGAAGAACAAACTCTCCTTCCTGGGGTACATCGTCTCCAGCTCCGGACTAGAGATGGATCCTAAGAAACTCACGGCTGTCCTCGACTGGCCTCAACCCACGGATCTCAAGGCGGTACAATGCTTCTTAGGCTTCGCCAATTACTACAGGAGGTTTATCCGGGGTTACTCCTCCCTAGTAGCGCCTATAACAGCCCTGACCAAGAAAGGAGCGGACCCCCAGCTCTGGTCCGAAGAAGCCATGTCCGCATTCTCCGCTCTGAAGACCGCCTTCACCTCGGCCCCTGTTCTCCGGTACCCAGACATCACTCGGCCTTTTGTTCTGGAAGTGGATGCATCCGAACTGGGAATCGGGGCAGTCTTATCCCAGAGAGACCCAACTACTAACCGCCTCCACCCATGTTCCTTCTTATCCCGCCAATTAACGTCAGCTGAGAGGAATTACGATGTGGGGAACCGAGAGTTATTAGCCATGAAGGCTGCTCTTGAGGAATGGCGTCATCTCCTGGAGGGCTCCGGTATTCCTTTCCTTGTCTACACTGACCATAAGAATCTGCAGTACCTGGAGACAGCCAAGCGCCTCACGGCCCGTCAAGCCCGGTGGGCTCTTTTCTTTTCTCGGTTCGACTTCACCGTCACCTACATCCCTGGCACTAAGAATGTGAAAGAGGATGCCCTGTCCCGACTGTTCACTGCCCCTGTCCCCAGAACACCACCAGAACTTATCCTGCCATCCTGCAAGATCCTTTCAGCGCTCTCTATGAAGACTCTGGCTGAGATCCAACAAGCTCAAAAAGACCTAGACCCGTCTTGTCCTGTGGGAAGACTCTTTGTTCCTGTTCGTTTCCGTCCTGAGATCTTGCTTTGGGCCCATCAGTCGCCTACCTCCGGTCATCCTGGTGTAGATCGTACCTTAGACCTTGCGCAACGTCAGTTTTGGTGGCCCTCCATTTCTCAGGATACGAAAGACTTTGTTCAAGGCTGTCATCATTGTGCCAGGCATAAACGGCCGCGCTTCCGCCCGGCAGGTCTTCTGCAACCCCTTCCCATACCGTCCTCTCCTTGGACCCACATAGCCATGGACTTTGTAGTAGATTTACCTCCATCCAAGAAAAACACAGTTATCCTGGTCGTAGTGGATCGTTTCTCCCGCCAGGCGCATTTCATCCCTCTGCCCAAACTACCCTCCTCTCAACAGCTGGCCGAGATCTTCCTCCGGGAGGTGTTTCGTTTGCACGGCCTCTCTCTCCAGATCGTGTCTGATAGAGGCAGTCAGTTCACCTCCCGGTTCTGGAGGGCTTTTTGTGCACGCCTGGGTATTGCGGTACACTTGTCTTCCGCCTACCACCCACAGTCCAACGGACAGACCGAAAGGACAAATCAGGCCCTCAAACAATATCTAAGACTGTTCGTGGAACCATTGCAAGATAACTGGACTGACCTCCTTCCGCTTGCGGAATTCGCCTTCAACAGCTGTCGTCATGAGTCACTTCAGTGCTCTCCCTTTTTTGCCGCCAACGGGTTCCATCCTACCTCCCTGCCACTATCATCATCCTCTGGTGTCCCAGCTGTGGATTCCCATGTGGATAATCTGGAAGCCCACTGGCAACGGATCCGCTCGAAGCTGGTAGCTGCCGCGGCACGGTACAAGAGGTCGGCCGATAAGCGGCGGACAGCTGGTCCTCGATTGCAGCCTGGGGATGAGGTTTGGCTCTCCACCAAGAATCTGCATCTCCGCCAACCCTCTGCCAAGTTCGGTCCTCTCTACGTGGGGCCCTTTCGGATCCGCTCCCAGATTTCTCCGGTGACCTTTGCCCTTGACCTACCTCCCTCTATGCGGATTCCTGACTCCTTTCACATATCCCTTCTTAAACCGCTTCTTCGCACCCGGTTTACTCCTTCGTCGGTGCCGGTGCCCCCTGTTCGGGTCGACGGCCAGGAAGAATACGTTGTTCGGAAGCTCCTGGATTCCCGCCTGGTCCGGGGGTCCCTCCAATATCTGGTGGATTGGAAGGGCTATGGCCCAGAGGAGCGTTCCTGGGTTCCCGCTCGCGACGTCCATGCCCCGGCCCTTCGGCGTGCCTTCCATTATGCCTTTCTGTTGAAGCCCGGTCGTCCGGGGGCCTCCCGTTGAGGGGGGGGTGGTGTCACCGTTGCTCCCAGGCCGCGTCCTTCACGGCGGCGCTTCCGGGTTGCGGTGGCGATCGGGCCGCGCATGCGCAGAGTCCCCTCGCCTTCAGCCGGGCGGATGCGCATGCGCCGAGCCCGGCGTTCTATTAGTCGGTCCTTCTCCTGTGTCCTTGCGGCATCCAGCCGAGCCCCTCTCGCTTTCCTAGCCATTGGTCAGCCTTAGTATTTGAACGGGCTGCCCCAGACATTGGGCGCCCGTTCCATAGTTAGTGTTCTGGCTAGGTTTTGGGCTCTGGACCTCTGCTCCAAGATATATCGTATTTCACTCCTGCTATTGACCCTTGGCTTTGCTCCTGACTACTCCAGATCTCCACTCCTGGTATTGACCCTTGGCTCTGCTCCTGACTACTCCAGATCTTCACTCCTGGTATTGACCCTTGGCTCTGTTCCTGACTACTCCAGATCTCCACTCCTGGTATTGACCTTTGGCTCCGCTCCTGATCTCGCCTGAACTCCGTTCCCAACTTGAACCTCGGCTTCGCTTGACCATTCCTGTTGCTCAGCCCTCATTGCCTGGTATCTCGCCCGACCTGCCGGCCTGGTTACCCAACGGTTCCTAGGTACTCCTATCCTGGTTGCACCCCGGCTCAACTGGGGTGGAACAATCTGGTTTCGCGACCAGCACCTTTAGACGGCTTCGGCTGCAGCAAAGGAGTACCTGGCACGCCGTCACCGCTCTCAAGCTTCGCACCCCAGCTCCGTACGCTAGCATCTAACCTGAGCCGGCACCCCACGGGTTCCTAGCAGCCGGGACCGTGACAGATTATAACCTCTGGGGTATAACAACTGAATGGAGCTGCACGATTGATACCACAAAACTTACAACTGAAATGGTGCTACACTAGTGATACCACAGAACTTACATTTGAAATGGAACTATACTATTGATACCATAGAGCTTACAATTGAAATGGAGCAACACAAGTGATTCCACAAAGCTTACATTTGAAATGGAGCTACATTAGTGATACCACGTATCTTACACTTGAGATGGAGCTACACAACTACTGATTTTATTTTGTTGCTCCATTTAAACTTAATCTCTGTTTATCACTTATTCATTTTATTAGTACACATTGGTCCTGGAAGCACTGACCTACAAACAGGTCACTGCATTAGTACAATTTGGTCCTACAAAGGACTGATCCGCAAATCCCCAAATATACTGTCTATCCCCCTATCCTGGTTCCTCTTCCCATTGGTAGCCATATATAATGTATGACCCCCAATCCCTGTTCCCTGTCCACTGGTAGCTACAGATACCCATATACACTGTCTGGCCCCTTCCCACCCATGTTACTCTGCTTAATGGTAGCCGCAGATTCTCCACATACACTGTCTGCCCCCAACACCTTGTCTCCTCTCCACTGGTAACCTCAGATCTCCACATACACTGCCTGCCCCCCAGCCGTGCTCCCCTGCCCACTGTTAGCCACAGACACATATATACACTGCCTGTCACCCTCTACTCATCTTGTTCTCCTTCCCACTGGTAGCCACAAATTCCCCACACTTTGTAACCCCCAAATCCCTATTCCCTCCCCACTGGTAGCCACAGATCTCCATATACAGTGTCTGACCTCCAGTCTTGTCCCCTGCCCACTGGTAGCCACAGATCCCCATATACACTGCCTGTCACTCCTCCCCCGCCCTGTTCTTCTGCCCACAGGTAGCCACAGATCCCCCCAAACACTGTCAAACCACCCAGCCTTATTCTTCTGCACTTTGATAGCCACAGATCCCCATATATGCTGCTTGCCCCCACCCCTGCTTTGTTCAATTGCCCACTAGTAGCCAAAGTTCCCCATATACACTGTCTGACCCCCACCTTTGTTCCACTGCCCCCTGGTAGCCATAGATCCCCATATACATTGTCTGACCCCAGTCTTCTTCACCTACTCATTGGTAGCCATGGATCCCCATATGCATTGTATGAGCCCCAACCTTGTTCACCTGCTCACTGGTAGAGATCCCCATATACACTGTATGAGTCCCCCAGCCTGGTTCCCAATCTTTCTGTAAGTAGTAGTAGTGGAGCCCTGCTTTTTTCTCAGTTTTCTGTGTGGACTCCACACTGACTCTTCTAGTACTTCCAGGGCACTGAAGTGAGATCATATATTGTAGGCACATTACCGCCTACGCATTCTGTGTGCCCAGAATCCTGTGTGCCCCCCCCCCACACACAGTGGGGGCCTCCAATACTCCAGGCGGTCCCCTTTTCCATGAAATGCCCTTGGTTCATGATCAAATGACTGATGGTTCTTAATTTTTTTTAATAGGACTTCCTTAACAAAATTGTTTTTCATAGGATAGTGAGTCTTTATTTTGATATTAAATATTCAGCTTGTGTATAATAATACTACAGAAATCGCAGAATATTTTAAGTCAAAATAAAGCATTACTGTCCCTTTAACCCATTGCAAGGTGTTAGATAAGTATCTGGCACTCATAGGGTTAATGCCGCAGTCAGGTATGTCTAGTTTAGGTTGACCATATTTCCTTGAGACAAAAACGGGATGGTGTGTGGGACAGACAGACAGTGGGTCTGAGTCCGATCATAGTAAGCTGCAAGCAGCGAGAACACATTTGCTCCGTCACTTACTAGCGGTGTTCTGTCTCTCTGTCCAGAAAGCCTGCCCCAGAAGTAAATCGGACCTTCCTCTCTTTGTCACTCACACTAGCGGTTTTACTGTGTTTACTGTACAAATTGATTACCACAGAATCTTATGACTTGTCATCATATCACTGTCTAAGAGACTCTATGGAAATTTACCATAGATTCGAGAGACTTGGACAGTTATGAGTCACTTGAGTCATAAGACTCTATGGTAATCAATGTGTACAGTAAAATCACTAGTGTGACGAAAGGAAGTTCAGATTTACTTTATCTTATGAGAAATAAACAAGCCACATTCAGTTTTTTACAAAAAATTAAAAACAATATATAAGTTATATTAAAAACGGGACAAAATTTACATTTATATTAAAAAGAAGGGATGGTCTGGAAATATGAAAAATGGTACTGTCCCATTTAAAACGGCACATATGGTCAGCCTAGACTAGTTACTGTATGAAACCATTTATTTATTTTATTTATTTATTATTGCATTTGAACTCTTTTGTAGGGATATGCTATTACCTGGAGAGCACTATTGTGTCTCATAAGAATCATGGGTGGGAATTTCTCTTTATGGCTTTCTGGAGCAAACCAACTGCACCATAAGAGATAACAAATTCCTAAAATGTCCATTGATTTAAATGGGGCTGTCACGGGAACCCCATGGCCCTTGGCTCCTGGAGGGGCCTGGGGTCAGCCCCCTCCATACAGATCATGGATTCCACTCACGGGGATGCACTTTTGCCAGTTTACCAGTCCCCTCTTGGGTCTAAGTCACCTCGTGCTTATTGGGGGCAGAGGGTGACTGGGAAAACCCGCCTGGTCTGGCCAAAGCAGACCCAACAGACTAATCAGCCCTGAGGGCTGTGTACATGCAAGGAACCTATGCAGGTATAGACACTGCCCTAGAGGATGCGTGGCAGAAGAAACTGCCCTGCATGTTTTTTGGCAGTGCCCCTTTGCCCAAGCTCTGTTGGATGACATGGAAATTGAACTCAAAGACTCTGTTCCAAAGAGACACTTGTTGTACCACTCGGTACTGTATGGACTATTTCCAGGGACACACTCGTATGGTGCTATCCAGGAAGCCTGGCGCATCATGTGCTGTGTCAAAGACGCTCTGTGGTTTGCAAGGAATCATCTGGTGCTGAGGAGAGAACAGGTGACAACACAGGACTGTCGCAGACTGATCCACAGCCTGCTAAGAGACTATAACATCTTGGACAGCCCTGAAGAGGAGGACTAGCATCCCCTCCAATGGCTCAATATCACTGCCACCTTCCCTTGGCCCCCTGACTCACCCTGACCCATGCCCCATATCCCCCCCCAACACACACACACACACACACACTCACACACACACACACACACACACACACACACACACACACACACACACACACACACACACACCCAATCCCCCAGGCGAATGCCCACAGAGACTTTAATACAGTGAAATAAAGTACAAGTATTGAGTTCAATAAAATAACGATACAATAAAGTTCAAATGTACCTGTGTGCTGCCAAAGTGCACTGCGTTTCAGGTATTAAGAATGTTATTGTTTTAAATGTATGAATGCACTCTGTATTGGAAAGCATTACTGTACAAAGAAAGGTAGTATTGTATTTTCCATGTGAAAAAAAAGATTATTTAAAAAAAAAATGCTTGGGGTAAAGCTTGCTGTATGCAGAGTGTGTTCTGGTTAGCCTGACAATAGTTTTGCCTGGTGACTGGGGTATATTGCGGTATGCTGTTGGATGTCCATCTGGCTCGTAGCGGAAGAAGTGACCATTGACGGGGACACCAAGGCTGGGTGTCCGCTGGTACCGTCACATTTGGTGGCAAGCGGCGGGATTCGGCTTCTTCCAAGGAACTGAAACTGAGACCAGCATCCAGAGGGAGATATAGCCACTGATTTGACCCCGGTCTCAGCAACGCAGTAAGCAGTGGATGGAGCAACAGCGAATCTGAGACCAGCATCCAGGGGGAGATATAGCCGCTGGCTTGACCCTGGTCTCAGCAACCGAAACTGAGACCCGAATCCAGGGAGAGATATAGCCGCTGGCTTGACCCTGGTCTCAGCAACCGAAACTAAGACCTGAATCCAGGGGGAGATATAACCGCTGGCTTGACCATGGTCTCAGCAACGCAACGAGCAGTGGATAGAGCGTTGGTTCACCTGAACCAGAGGAAGCAGTGTTGCGGTGGGCTTGGCGAAGCCCTGGAGGATCTGCTGGAGTCCTGGGAAGTAGGACCACCAGTTTTCCCAGTGGCCCCGTTATCCCTACATTGATGAGTGGGACCCAAGTCCTCACCAGCGACTTTGCTACCCCTACCCTTGGGCGTGGGACTGCGGGCCTCAACAGCCCCCAGTCAGCTGACTTTACAGGGTCCCCCCCACAGAACAGAATACCGTATGGGCAGGGGTGAATAAGGACCCCAAGGATGGTGCAGGAGTTGGGACTGACTGAACGCCCGACTAACTTGCTGGCAGACCCGGTAAGGGTCTGGCCCCAGGTTAGTCGTATTTGGAAGGGGGAGAAATGTCATGGGAACCCCATGGCCCTTGGCTCCTGGAGGGGCCTGGGGGTCAGCCCCCTCCCTACAGATCATGGATTCCACTCACTCATGCCAGCTTACCATCCCCTCTTTGTCTAAGTCACCCTGTGCTTATTGGGGGCACAGGGTGACTGAGAAAACCCGCCTGGTCTGGCCAAAGCAGACCCAACAGACTAATCATCCCTGAGGGTTGTGTGCATCTCACCAGGACCAACCTACAGACTCTGTGGACTGTTTTAACCAGTGTTACAACTATTGGAGTTAATATTGCTTTGGGGAACTATTCTACACAAAAGGACTAGTGTTGAGCGAGCATGCTCGGCCGATGCTCGGATCGGCTCGAGCATCGCTCTGCTCGGCACATGGCGGTACTCGTACGAGTACCGCATGTGCTCGCCCGCCATGTTCGGGTCTCCTCCCCGCACGTTTTGCGGCTGCTGCGCAGCCAATAAACGTGCAGGGAGGCTCTGACATCGGTGTAATGCCAGCAGCCATGTTGGCTGCTGGCATTACACTGATTGGCTGGCCAGAACCCGTGGTCGGGTGCTGTATAGCACCTGACCATCGAGTTCGGCTCAGTCTGAGCCAGGGAGAGCTGAGGATAGGAAGGGAAAGGCAGTGTAGGGAGGAAAAAAACAAAAATTGTGAAAAAAAAAGAACCAAAAGTCCTTTTTAGGACTACTGTGTGTGGGGGCAGCAGGTTATTTTGTGTGGGGGGAAAAAAACAAAAAAAAAAAAAAAAATATTCTGTTTAGTGTGAAAAGTTGCAGATTAGAGCACATTCTGTTTAGTGTGCACAGTTGCAGATTAGAGCACATTCTGTTTAGTGTGCAAAGTTGCAGATTAGAGCACATTCTGTTTAGTGTGCAAAGTTGCAGATTAGAGCACATTCTGTTTAGTGTGCAAAGTTGCAGATTAGAGCACATTCTGTTAAGTCTTCAAACTAAAATATCAAAGTCACATATTCCATTCAGTGTGCGTCGCCGCAGTTTAGCAGCACATTCTGTGTACTGTGCAGAGTTGCAGAATAGGAAGAAATACTGTTAAGTCTTCAAACTAAAATATCAAAGTCACATATTCCATTCAGTGTGCTTCGCCGCAGTTTAGCAGCACATTCTGTGTACTGTGCAGAGTTGCAGAATAGGAAGAAATACTGTTAAGTCTTCAAACTAAAATATCAAAGTCACATATTCCATTCAGTGTGCTTCGCCGCAGTTTAGCAGCACATTCTGTGTAGTGTGCAGAGTTGCAGAATAGTAAGAAATACTGTTAAGTTTTCAAACTCAAATATTAAAGTCACATATTCCATTCAGTGTGTGTCACCGCCGTTTAGCAGCCTATTCTGTGTACTCTGCACAGTTGCAGAATAGTAAGAAATAGTGTTAAGTTTTCAAACTCAAATATTAAAGTCACATATTCCATTCAGTGTGTATCACCGCCGTTTAGCAGCCTATTCTGTGTACTCTGCACAGTTGCAGAATAGTAAGAAATACTGTTAAGTTTTCAAACTCAAATATTAAAGTCACATATTCCATTCAGTGTGTATCACCGCCGTTTAGCAGCCTATTCTGTGTACTCTGCAGAGTTGCAGAATAGTAAGAAATACTGTTAAGTTTTCAAACTCAAATATTAAAGTCACATATTCCATTCAGTGTGTTTCACCGCCGTTTAGCAGCCTATTCTGTGTACTCTGCAGAGTTGCAGAATAGTAAGAAATAGTGTTAAGTTTTCAAACTCAAATATTAAAGTCACATATTCCATTCAGTGTGTATCACCGCCGTTTAGCAGCCTATTCTGTGTACTCTGCAGAGTTGCAGAATAGTAAGAAATACTGTTAAGTTTTCAAACTCAAATATTAAAGTCACATATTCCATTCAGTGTGTTTCACCGCCGTTTAGCAGCCTATTCTGTGTACTCTGCACAGTTGCAGAATAGTAAGAAATACTGTTAAGTTTTCAAACTCAAATATCAAAGTCACATATTCCATTCAGTGTGTATCACCGCCGTTTAGCAGCCTATTCTGTGTACTGTGCAGAGTTGCAGAATAGGAAGAAATACTGTTAAGTCTTCAAACTAAAATATCAAAGTCACATATTCCATTCAGTGTGCTTCGCCGCAGTTTAGCAGCACATTCTGTGTAGTGTGCAGAGTTGCAGAATAGTAAGAAATACTGTTAAGTTTTCAAACTCAAATATTAAAGTCACATATTCCATTCAGTGTGTGTCACCGCCGTTTAGCAGCCTATTCTGTGTACTCTGCACAGTTGCAGAATAGTAAGAAATAGTGTTAAGTTTTCAAACTCAAATATTAAAGTCACATATTCCATTCAGTGTGTTTCACCGCCGTTTAGCAGCCTATTCTGTGTACTCTGCACAGTTGCAGAATAGTAAGAAATACTGTTAAGTTTTCAAACTCAAATATCAAAGTCACATATTCCATTCAGTGTGTATCACCGCCGTTTAGCAGCCTATTCTGTGTACTCTGCACAGTTGCAGAATAGTAAGAAATACTGTTAAGTTTTCAAACTCAAATATTAAAGTCACATATTCCATTCAGTGTGTTTCACCGCCGTTTAGCAGCCTATTCTGTGTACTCTGCACAGTTGCAGAATAGTAAGAAATACTGTTAAGTTTTCAAACTCAAATATTAAAGTCACATATTCCATTCAGTGTGTTTCACCGCCGTTTAGCAGCCTATTCTGTGTACTCTGCACAGTTGCAGAATAGTAAGAAATACTGTTAAGTTTTCAAACTCAAATATCAAAGTCACATATTCCATTCAGTGTGTATCACCGCCGTTTAGCAGCCTATTCTGTGTACTCTGCAGAGTTGCAGAATAGTAAGAAATACTGTTAAGTTTTCAAACTCAAATATTAAAGTCACATATTCCATTCAGTGTGTTTCACCGCCGTTTAGCAGCCTATTCTGTGTACTCTGCAGAGTTGCAGAATAGTAAGAAATAGTGTTAAGTTTTCAAACTCAAATATTAAAGTCACATATTCCATTCAGTGTGTATCACCGCCGTTTAGCAGCCTATTCTGTGTACTCTGCAGAGTTGCAGAATAGTAAGAAATACTGTTAAGTTTTCAAACTCAAATATTAAAGTCACATATTCCATTCAGTGTGTTTCACCGCCGTTTAGCAGCCAATTCTGTGTACTCTGCACAGTTGCAGAATAGTAAGAAATACTGTTAAGTTTTCAAACTCAAATATCAAAGTCACATATTCCATTCAGTGTGTATCACCGCCGTTTAGCAGCCTATTCTGTGTACTCTGCACAGTTGCAGAATAGTAAGAAATACTGTTAAGTTTTCAAACTCAAATATTAAAGTCACATATTCCATTCAGTGTGTTTCACCGCCGTTTAGCAGCCTATTCTGTGTACTCTGCACAGTTGCAGAATAGTAAGAAATACTGTTAAGTTTTCAAACTCAAATATCAAAGTCACATATTCCATTCAGTGTGTATCACCGCCGTTTAGCAGCCTATTCTGTGTACTCTGCAGAGTTGCAGAATAGTAAGAAATACTGTTAAGTTTTCAAACTCAAATATTAAAGTCACATATTCCATTCAGTGTGTATCACCGCCGTTTAGCAGCCTATTCTGTGTACTCTGCAGAGTTGCAGAATAGTAAGAAATACTGTTAAGTTTTCAAACTCAAATATCAAAGTCACATATTCCATTCAGTGTGTATCACCGCCGTTTAGCAGCCTATTCTGTGTACTCTGCACAGTTGCAGAATAGTAAGAAATACTGTTAAGTTTTCAAACTCAAATATTAAAGTCACATATTCCATTCAGTGTGTTTCACCGCCGTTTAGCAGCCTATTCTGTGTACTCTGCACAGTTGCAGAATAGTAAGAAATACTGTTAAGTTTTCAAACTCAAATATCAAAGTCACATATTCCATTCAGTGTGTATCACCGCCGTTTAGCAGCCTATTCTGTGTACTCTGCACAGTTGCAGAATAGTAAGAAATACTGTTAAGTTTTCAAACTCAAATATTAAAGTCACATATTCCATTCAGTGTGTTTCACCGCCGTTTAGCAGCCTATTCTGTGTACTCTGCACAGTTGCAGAATAGTAAGAAATACTGTTAAGTTTTCAAACTCAAATATCAAAGTCACATATTCCATTCAGTGTGTATCACCGCCGTTTAGCAGCCTATTCTGTGTACTCTGCACAGTTGCAGAATAGTAAGAAATACTGTTAAGTTTTCAAACTCAAATATCAAAGTCACATATTCCATTCAGTGTGTATCACCGCCGTTTAGCAGCCTATTCTGTGTACTCTGCACAGTTGCAGAATAGTAAGAAATACTGTTAAGTTTTCAAACTCAAATATTAAAGTCACATATTCCATTCAGTGTGTTTCACCGCCGTTTAGCAGCCTATTCTGTGTACTCTGCAGAGTTGCAGAATAGTAAGAAATACTGTTAAGTTTTCAAACTCAAATATTAAAGTCACATATTCCATTCAGTGTGTATCACCGTCGTTTAGCAGCCTATTCTGTGTACTCTGCAGAGTTGCAGAATAGTAAGAAATACTGTTAAGTTTTCAAACTCAAATATTAAAGTCACATATTCTGTGTAAGATGAAGAAAGCGGGTAAAAAGGGACGGGGAAGTGGACGTGATCCTGAAAGTTCAGGGCGCGGGTCAGGACGCGGAGAAACTGTGCCTGGTGCCAGAGCACAAGAAAGAAAGACATCCACCATACCTAGCTTCATGTCTAATTTTACAGGGCGTCGCAGGACATCACTCTCGAGGTCCGACCACTGCGAACAGGTGGTCGGTTGGATGACAGCTGATACTGCTTCCAGTCGGTTAAGCACCACCCTGTCTTCCACCAAGTCCACTCTCAGTAGCCAAGAGTCTGGTCAAAATAATCCTCACTCTGATCATCCTTCCTCCCACCATACACGGTCTGGTCAAAGAAGTGATCCCATACTGGGATATAGTGAGGAGCTCGTCTCATCACCAATCCTTCATTTGACCCTCTCTCCAAGCACGCTTGCAGAGGAACATGACATCTTGTGCCCTGATTCACAACCTCTAGAGGCTACCCAATCACAAGAAGATGACAGATGTGAACGGCATTTAAGGTCAAAGGAAGTAGTGGATGATGATGATGATGATGAGACACAGTTGCCATTAAATCAACCACTATTTCCGTCTCAAGACCTTGTTGAGGAGAATGTTATACAGTTGTCAATGACTGAGTATGTGGTGGGATCAAGACTTGAGGAGGATGATCAGAGTGAGGAAGTGGAGGAGGACTTGGTGGACGATGAGGTGACTGACCCCACCTGGGAAGGTGTAGAGCCGAGCGATGTCAGCAGTCCTGAGGGTGAGCCATCTGCAGCACCGCAACAGGCTGGAAGAGGCAGTGGTGTGGCTACAGAAAGAAGGCGGACCGCACCAAACCGGCCCGCAAATGTTCCACGGAGCACCCCCTTGCGTAAATCTACCTTGCCAAAGGGTAGGTGTTCCGCGGTATGGCGTTTTTTTAAGGAAAGTGCGGACGACAAAAGAATTGTAGTTTGCAACCTGTGCCACACCAGAATGAGCCGAGGCATGAACACTAGAAACCTCACCACCACCAGCATGATCCGACACATGGCATCCAAGCACCGTAGTAAGTGGGAGGAATGCCTGGATCGCCCATCTGTGTCTGCAGGCCACACCACTGCCTCCTCTTCCCCTGTTTTCGGTGCCGGCCAATCGCCTGTCGAAGGCGCAGGCCCGCATACCTCCCGCCCTGCACCTGTACCATCTGAAGCACCATCAGCGACCACATCCACTTCCCTGTCCCAGCACAGCGTCCAAATGTCGTTACCCCAGGCATTTGAGCGCAAGAGAAAGTACCCAGCCACCCACCCACAGGCCATAGCACTAACCTCACACCTTTCCAAATTACTGGCCATCGAAATGCTGCCATTTAGGCTTGTGGACACTGAGTCCTTCCGCAGCCTGATGGCAGCAGCTGTCCCTCGGTACGCGGTCCCCAGCCGCCACTACTTTTCCCGGTGTGCCATCCCCGCATTACACCACCATGTGTCCCGTAACATCACCCGTGCCCTGACCAACGCAGTTACTGGGAAGGTCCACTTAACGACTGACACATGGACAAGTGCTTGTGGCCAGGGACGCTACATTTCCCTGACGGCACACTGGGTGAATGTCGTGGAGGCTGGGAGCGACTCGGACCCTGGGATGGCACGGGTGCTACCCACGCCGAGGATTGCGGGCCCTACCTCCATCAGGGTTTCCACCAGCACCTACGTTATTGGCTCCTCCTCCTCCGTTTCCACCTCCAAATTCTCTACACGCAGCGCCACTCCCCCATCAGCCAGTAGCTGGAAGCAGTGTAGCACTGCAGTGGGGAAGCGTCAACAGGCCGTGCTGAAGCTGATCTGCCTTGGGGACAAACAGCACACGGCCTCAGAGCTGTTGCAGGGGATTAGTCACGAGACCGAGCAGTGGCTCTCGCCACTCAACCTGCAACCAGGCATGGTTGTGTGTGATAATGGGCGTAACTTGGTGGCGGCTTTGGAGCTCGGCAAGCTCACACACGTACCATGCCTAGCGCATGTATTTAATTTAGTGGTGCAGCGATTTCTAAAAACCTACCCCAATGTGCATGATCTCTTGACCAAGGTGCGCCGCGTGTGTGCACATTTCCGTAAGTCATCTACAGCTTCGGCCGGCCTGTTGAAGCTGCAGCAGCGCTTACAATTGCCAGCTCACCGGCTGCTGTGTGACGTGAGCACGCGCTGGAACTCCACCTTCCACATGTTGGCCCGGCTTTGTGAGCAGCAGAGGGCAGTAGTGGAGTACCAGCTGTTACACGGTCGTCGCCTCTCCGTTCAACTTCCTGTAATCAGAAGTGAGGAGTGGGAATGGATGTCAGACCTCTGCGAGGTTTTACGCAATTTTGAGGAATCGACACAGATGGTGAGCGGCGATAACGCTATTATCAGTGTAACCATCCCACTTCTGTGTCTACTGAAACGCTCGCTGCTCACAATTAAAACCGACGCTTTGCATGTGGAAGAGGTGGAAATGGGGGAGGAAGAGCTTACACAAGGTGATAGCCAGAGCACCCTCACTTCGTCTTCTCAGCGACAATTGGAGGAGGCGGAGGAGGAGGAGGAGGAGGAGGAGGAGGAGGAAGACACGGTTGCCTCCGCTACAGAGGGTAGCCATGGAACTTTAGTTCTATCTCTTCAGCGTGGGTGGGCAGAAGAGGAGGAAGAGGATGAGGATATTGAGAGTCATCCTCCTGGTGAGGACAGCGAAATCTTGACTGTTGGTACTCTGGCACACATGGCTGACTTTATGTTAGGCTGCCTTTCCCGTGACCCACGCGTTATACGCATTTTAAACAACACGGATTACTGGGTGTTCACCCTTCTGGACCCCCGCTACAAAGAGAATTTCTCATCTCTCATTCCTCCGGTGGAGAGGACAAGCAAAATGGTGCAATACCAGAAGGTTCTTGTCGAAAAATTGCTCCAAAATTTTCCATCTGACAACGCTGGCGGCAGAGTACGTGCTACCTTGGCCAACCGAGAAGGGGAGAAAAGGGGAGCACACAGCAGTTCCGACAAAGGCAGGGCAACACTCTCCAAGGCGTGGGACACCTTCATGACACCCCGCCAGCACCCTCACCCTGATGCGCAGCCTAGTGTCACAAGGAGGGAAAAGTTTTGGAAGATGGTGAAGGAGTACGTAGCAGACCGTGTCAGCGTCCTCAATGATCCCTCTGTGCCTTACAACTACTGGGTGTCCAAGCTGGACACGTGGTATGAACTGGCACTCTACGCCTTGGAGGTGCTGGCCTGCCCTGCCGCCAGCGTTCTGTCTGAGCGGGTATTTAGTGCTGCTGGTGGCATCATAACAGATAAGCGTATCCGCCTTTCCACCGACAATGCTGATAGGTTGACACTTATAAAAATGAACAAGGCCTGGATTTCCCCTGACTTCTCCACTCCACTGGAGGAAAGCCCCGGGGGAACATAAACTCACTTTATATATGTTATTTACAATGATGGGAATACTCTGTATTCCCATTCACCCCTTCCACCCAAAAAACGGGTATATGGTTGACTCTTAATCTTCTCATCCTCCTCCTCCTCTTCCATATGCCCTGTGCTATAATTTTTATATAGGGCCAGCTCACCAGCGGGCCCTGTGATATAATTTTTATATAGGGCCAGCTCACCAGCGGGCCCTGTGATATAATTTTTATATAGGGTCAGCTCACCAGCGGGCCCTGTTTGCCAATTTTTATATAGGTCAGCTCACCAGCGGGCCTTCTCATATAATGTTTTATTGGGTCAGCTCTCTAGCGGGCCCTCTCATATAATGTTTTATAGCGTCAGCTCACTAGCGGGCCTTCGCATATAATGTTTAGGATGGTCAGCTCTGCAGCAGACCCTCACCCATAATGTTTTAGATGGTCAGCTCAGCGCACGTTTCCCTCTTAATCATGGCCTCAGTTCAATAAAATCAAGGAAATTTTTGGGAGAATTTGCCTCTGTGCACGTTTCCCTCTTAATCATGGCCTCAGTTCTGAAAATCAAGGAAATTTTTGGGAGAATTTGCCTCTGTGCACGTTTCCCTCTTAATCATGGCCTCAGTTCTGAAAATCAAGGAAATTTTTGGGAGAATTTGCCTCTGCGCACGTTTCCCTCTTAATCATGGCCTCAGTTCTGAAAATCAAGGAAATTTTTGGGAGAATTTGCCTCTGCGCACGTTTCCCTCTTAATCATGGCCTCAGTTCTGAAAATCAAGGAAATTTTTGGGAGAATTTGCCTCTGCGCACGTTTCCCTCTTAATCATGGCCTCAGTTCTGAAAATCAAGGAAATTCTTGGGAGAATTTGCCTCTGCGCACGTTTCCCTCTTAATCATGGCCTCAGTTCTGAAAATCAAGGAAATTTTTGGGAGAATTTGCCTCTGCGCACGTTTCCCTCTTAATCATGGCCTCAGTTCTGAAAATCAAGGACATTTTTGGGAGAATTTGCAGATGATATACAAGTAAATATACAGCAAATATTGTTTGGTAACAATTTTTCGCCTAAAGTCGTTTTTATTTTCCTTTTTGTGTGTTTTATGGTCAGTCTGTAAAAATGGCGTACTACGGGCGAAAGATCGTTCCCAGCAGCGATGTTGGAGTCCAAGGTGCATCCAGACATCCTCCCTATGCTGTCCCTGAACCATTTCTGTAGTGTTTCCATCTTTTTCTGCCCTTTTCCTATGGACCAGGCACCCTCCCCTCATCAGAGCAGGGGGTGCCTGGTGTAATGCTCGAGTCCTCCCATTGACTTCAATGGGGCTCGGGTGCTCGGCCAAGCACTCGAGCCTCAGGGGGTGCTCGGTCAGAGCACCCGAACACCCGAGCATTGGGGTGCTCGCTCATCACTAAAAAGGACTGGAATTCATGGCGACAGCCGGCAGGAATAGTGCAAGCTGACACGACTTTGAATGTTGGACGGCTCCTAATTGGCCAGTCCGAGGTACATGGGAAAAGTAGGCTGTAACGGATCATGGTCTGTTACTGGAGCCCTTGTCTGGGCCTGAGACTGCTAACCCAGGAACACCAAGGAACTGTGGACATTTCTCTCATGCCTAAAACAACCCCTGTCTAGGTGTATGGATTGCCAGCCCAGTGTCACAAGCTATGTAAAACTTTGGGACATTATATTGGTGGACAACTATGCCAAAAGGACTAAAAATAATAGCCTGCTTTCAGGGGACGGAGCAGTTAGGGGTTAAATATTTGAGTTTGGCCAAGGATGCTGCAAATGTATATTGCAGCCCCTCAAGCCTTTTGTTTCATTTTTCACCCTCACCCAAGCCCTGTGTGTATTCTAGTCACTCCAGTCATTGTAGGTTTGTGAACTGTATTGAGACCCCCTATGGTGTGCTAACTTAATCACGTCTGGCCCTTTGTATTGTGTTGTACC
This sequence comes from Rhinophrynus dorsalis, assembly GCA_037306005.1. Lineage (NCBI taxonomy): Eukaryota > Metazoa > Chordata > Amphibia > Anura > Rhinophrynidae > Rhinophrynus > Rhinophrynus dorsalis. The sequence goes on from CM074723.1 coordinate 415,282,197, forward strand.
ATTTGTTGCTAGCCTTTTGTGTAGTAATGCAATCATGTCTGTGTTATTGCAATTGCTGGGACCTTCTGTTGTTGGTCCTTTGTCTTGTATATTGTGATTATATTATCCCTGTGACTCACCTATTGTATCCTGCCTGCCCATGTATTTCATTGTAGGTTTTGTGTATAAATATTTGTAGTTTGTTCCAATAAAGTCAGTTGTTATTCTAACCCCAAAACACTGGTGTTGTCTGATGCTTGGGGTAAAGCTTGCTGTATGCAGAGTGTGTGCTGGTTAGCCTGACACTAGTTTTGCCTGGTGATTGGGGGATATTGCGGTATGCTGTTGGATGTTCATCTGTCTCGTAGCGGAAGAAGTGACCATTGATGGGGACACCAAGGCTGGGTGTCCGCTGGTACCGTCACAGGGGCCTTTAATCCTTTGGATGCTAGAGAGGTTTTCGATGCATTGCTTCTAAATACATTGGTAAGCTATCTAGCATTCAAGGGGTTAAAGGGATAGTAATACTTCTTTTTAACTTTATTTTATTTTGTAGGCATTAAAAAAACATGAAGAATGATATAAGTCTTATCTCTCAATCCTTTATGGTTAAAGAGATATTCACAAGCAAAGTTTCCCCCTCCCTGCCCTTTTACCTAGTGTAAGCCATCTCTTCTCAGATGTGGAATCTAGTTGTAAGACCAGACAGATAACAGCAGGGGACAATCTTCTTACAGTGAAAAAAATGAAATCCCTGCCCCCCTTGACAAGTTTTTCAGGTTTTTCTCTTATCTTAATTGAAGATTGTCCCTCTCTGCAATCTACCTGGGCACCTCCCTTCTGCTCTGGCTGAGCAGTGTTACATCAGTAAAAGGGGCGTGAGGGGGACACTTTGTCATTGAATTACTCTTGAGCTACAACTCTGACAGTATTGAAATAACACTCTCCAAAGTCCAAATACTATGATGATTAATTAGAGCTGCTTTTATTATGAAATATTACTATCCCTTTAAAAGAGGAAAGTCTATGACAAACAGTTCTTCATTGAATGTGATGGAAACTGCTGTCACTTACCGTCAGTTAGAAATTTCAGGAAGTAAATACACAATAAATTCACTTCCTCATTATTTAAACTGTTATGAATTTTGAATAAAACAAACAACAGTGGTAGGAGTGTCCTTGTTTTACTCAGCAGGAAAAGCTTTATAACATATAGGTTTCCATCAAAAAAGTTTGCTGCTCCTTTAAATGAGGCTTTTAAACCATTGAATTAGAAAGCTCCCCCTATGCTTGGGTGCTTCTCTAGCTTTCAATGAGTTAATTACCCCATTTAAAATCACCAGGGGGTTTATGTACTAAGAAATGATAAAGGGGTGATAAAGTGGAGATGACTTCTCCAGTGATATCCCTTATAGAATTCCTGTGTTATCCTATAGAGCCTTTGTACTTAGATCTCTCAGACTTTAGAGATCTTAGTGCATTGGCTCCATAGAATGACAGAGGAATTGGAGAAGAGATATCACTGGAGAAATCATTGCCGCTTTATCACCTCTTTATCACGCCTTACTGCATAACCCCCCAGGTATCTTTCTTTGTCACCTGCTGTATAGATGGTTAATTCCACAAGGGTTCCAGTACATCAGCTTTACAGATTCTTAACCGTTTAACTGCCAAGGGGTATGCTATAAATTGCAGATCAATGTTTAGCGTATCTCACTGTCACTCATAGGGTTAAACAATAGCTAAAAGAACCAGACACCATGATGGACTGGAATGGACCTTCAGAGCTGAAATAGAAACAGTGGGATTCAGACATATGAATGGTGCTAGTGATGTACACACTGAGCCCCATTCACAAAAGAAAAGATTCCATTCTGGATTAAACCAACTAATCATAAGGGACAAATACAAACTGGCCATTATTTAAATTAGTCTTTTAACCTCTTGAATACTGGAGAGGTCTTCAATGTTTTATAATGCAATGCACTGAGAACCTCTCTAGTATTCAAGGGTTTAAAATCTCTATTAAAATCCATGGGATTTGGGGGATTTTGTGCTCCTCTGTGATTTATGATGTTGGTGGTTTGCTCCAGAATTGCTCCTATTTTTTGCATAATTCGATCTGTAAGAGTACATGCTCGAACATTGCAGTAATAAAAGTGCCCATTCATTTATGTTGGACTTGAACCCCCTTGGGGGATATTCAGTAAGCGGTGATAAGGTGGTGATAAGGAGGTGATAAGGTGGTGATAAAGAGGTGATAAAGTGGAGATGACTTCTCCAGTGATATCACTTCTCCAATTCCTATGTTATTCTATGGAGCCTATTCACTAAGATTTCTCAACTTTGGAGATCTTACTGCACAGGGTCTGTATAGAATAACATAGGAACTGGAGAAGTCATCTCCACTTTATCACCTCTTTATCACCGCTTACTGAATATTAGTGGAGACACTTCTCTTTTAAAACAACTGACTCTTAACAGCAAGGTATTAACCCCTCTGTATCTGCATATGTCCCAGAAGGACAGATCATAGCTTCTAGGTGTCACTCTATTATTTGTAGTCAGAGATATGATGTGCTACATGGAGACGTCTTACACAGCTGCTGGCTCAATCCTGGAGGAATGGAGTAATCTGCATGTCCTTGTATGACCTATTTTCTTTACTGTATAAAGCACTGTACCTTTTTACCGTGTCAAGTTTTAAATAACTCCAAGCATTTTTAAAAAAACATTTAATCAAAGAGAATATGCCAAGTTATATGTTTTTTTTTTCTATTTTCGTAATACATTAACCAGATTAAGAAAGACAAAAAGTATATATATCATGTGTCTTTGGTGCTGAGTAAAATAAGATTACTCAAACTGCAGTGAGATGCATATTTCCAGAGTTAGTACAGTTCAAGCTCTCTACTTTTTACCTTAACAGTGCCCCTAGTGATCAGATTCCAGTTAGGGATTCTGCTGCATTCTATGGGTGAGGAGACACACGGACAATGGGGGAGATTCACTAAGCAGTGATAAAGAGGTAATAAAGTGGAGACAACTTCTCCAGTTTACCACTTCTCCAATTCCTATGTTATTCTATGGAGCCTATGCACTAAGATTTCCTCAACTTTGGAGATCTTAGTGAATAGGCTCCATAGAATAACATAGGAACTGGATAAATGATTTAGTGGAGATTACTTCTCCAGTTTATCACCTCTTTATCACCACTTAGTGAATCTCCTGTAAAGAGTTCTCCACAGAATGTGATAGAAACCACTGAGTTATGCTGTCAGAACATTCAGGAAGTAATAATGCTGGCACTCTGCCTGACAGTTTGAACTGTTATAACATGTGAATAATTCAATTGGCAATGGTGGGAGTATCCTTGTTTTACTCAGCAGGATTCTCCCTATAACAATGGATGTCATATAAAAAGTTTACTGCTCCTTTAACAACGTTAACATTCTGACATTAAAATTTATGTTGTCAGAAGCCTGTGGAGTCTGACCCTAGATTATTTTCACATAGAGGCAGTTTAAGTGATTTCTGTTCAGTAAATTACTAAGTAGGGAAAAAATTGCTTCACAATGCTTTGGAGACCTCTCAATCAAGCATTCAGTGGATTAAAAGTCCCATTTAAATCAATGGTTGTCTAGAAAATCTGCGTCTTCCCTTGGCACAGTAGTATCACACCAGAATTGCACTGCTCCACTTTTATACAAGTCAATTTTCACTGTTTTATGGGACCATGAAACTACTCTTTTCATTTTTGAAATGTTATTGAAAAGTAAGTATAGTTTTTAGAACTGTAAGCCTTTTACTTGTTATCAGGAGTTCTTATCCCTTTGTTTCATTCATTTATACATAGACATATATACTTTATTAACCCTCGAACTGACTCTTCTGATTCTACTGTATACCACATAGTATAAATGTCAAGCTTTATAGTATTTGTATATTTATTACAGTTAAATAAATTGTCACCATTATCTTTTTTGTTACAGTATATAGGAAACTACATTGAATGTGGGAAATAATTTTAAAGTTTATAAATTATGTCAACTAGATAATTTATTTACAAATGTAGCTAGATACATCCTGAATGCAATGCTTAGGAACTGCTCCAACCGGTGGCCATACGGACATTTTTTCTATTACACTCTATAAGAAAATTTGTGATAGACTAAAGTGTTCCACAGAAAGTGAAAGTAACAGCAAAACCATGTAACAGTCTGAGCTGTAATAACTTTTGAAATATCTTCTGGCAGTGCCTTACAAAGTGTGGCTGAGTTTTATGTTTATATGAATCAGCTGATCAACTGGCAGTCTACTGTTTACATCTAACAGCTGATCTGCCCGGACAATGGTTTCCTGTATCAGCTATTAAGATTTCCTGAGCTGGGGATTATGTTTGTTATAATCCTCTGAGTGCCACAGGGGTATGCATCACATCCCTAGTTCACTCAAAAGGTTAACCCTTTGAATACCAGAAAGGTGTGCAATGCAATATTTTGTAATGAGCTGCAAACTCTCCTAACATGCAGTGGGTTCAAGGGATAGTAATGTTACGATTAGTCACAATCCGTCCTTGTATTATATACATCTGGTCAATGATGTTACTAATACTCAATTTGCTCTACATTGCTTGAAATTATATTATAAATTATCCCCCTCACGCCCCTTTTCAGACTGCCGCCTCTAAAGCCTGGTTGTTCGACCAGACAGAGAGCTACGAGGCACAATCTGCATTCATTCAGTATATGAAAAAACCATGTCCCCCTTGATGAAGGAGGGCAGGATTTTCCATATACTGCTCTGCTTCCTTCTCTGAGCCTCGAAGGATGACGTTAGTAAGTGGGGAGTGAGGTGGATAATGTATAATATTAGTTCAAGCAATGTAGAGCGAATTGAGCATTAGTAATGTAATTGAGCAATTGTATATAATACAAGGATGGATTGCAGTGTTGTTCTAATCATAACATTACTATCCCTTTAAGGAAGGGCTGCCATTGTCTCTTCTCTCCAGTAAAGATTAAACAAACAGCTCTCTGTGGCTGCATAGAAAGCTAAAGAACTATCCCAAATTCACCATCCTTAAGCAGGCAAATTTGTTTCTGTGAGGTTAAACATAGGCTGGCGCTCCAAATTATAATATGAAAATACATAATACTACCTAAGGATTTTATGGAGAATGATATATGAAATATAAATAAAATGTGCACAAAAATAATGTTATGAATACAATAAATAAAAAAAAATTGTTACTAACAGTCCAGAAACAATAAACATCCACATTAATGATAATTCTAAAGTGAATCTGAACAGATGATGAGCTCAGATGTTACATGTAAATTAAGAAAAAACAATACATAGCCTGATCTGTCTTAAGACTGCAGAAACAGTAGTTCAAAAACAGTCCAAGAAACTCTGCAGGTTTGATAGTAGTGTGGACTCAATCAATATTGTATTTTCTTTAAATACCAATGAACAGGACTCACTTTGATTATCTGTGCTTGGCTGATACAAAAGCAAGCAATCTAGAAACACTTTTTTATGAAAGTATTTTACCAGGAAGAATACACTGAGATTGTCTCTTGTTTTCAAGTATGTCCTGGACTCATTTTATCTGCCTCAGAAGGGTGAAAGGCAGAGCTGACCTTGCCGGGACTAGTACCTGCAACCTTGCTGCTTGAACAGATTTTTCAGCTGGTGCCTTAAACAACTGAGCCATCTCAACTCACGTGTGAGGAATATTAGGACTGTTCTCCCTCAGTCAAGCTTTCTGTCAATTACCTCAGTGCACAAAGGATCAAAAGAAGATGAATTCACTCCTGAGGGGTACAAGACATCACTCGGGTAGATGGCTTGTGGGGGTAATCATAAGACTGCCCTCACTTGGACTCTCCACCAGCTTCCCTATTTGATCTAAGGAAGATATCTTCATTCACTATAGGTATAGTGATTCGTGGAGCCAAACAAAGACAGTGTCCAAGTAAATGGTAATAAAACAGCTGAATATTTATTAATATTAACACTTTATCGACCACCCAATCCAGAACGCGGGTGGGTGTTAAGGACCACAGACCTTTATTTCTTTGTGATTGAAAGGGATAGTAATGTTTCATAATAAAAGCAGCTCTAATTAATCATCATAGTATTTGGACTTTGGAGAGTGTTATTTCAATTCTGTCAGAGTTGTAGTTCCAGAGTAATTCAATGACAAAGTATCCCCCTCCTGCCCCTTCTACTGATGTAACACTGCTCAGCCAGATCAGAAGGGAGGTGCCCAGGTAGACTGCAGAGAGGGACAATCTTCAATTAAGGTAAGGGAAAAACCTGAAAAACTTGTCAAGGGGGGCAGGGCTTTCATTGTTCTCATAGGAAGAAGATTGTCCCCTGCTGTTATCTGTCTGGTCTATGGACTGTATTCCACATCTGAGAAGAGATGGCTTACACTAGGTAAAAGGGGCGGGAGGGGAAACTTTGCTTGTGAATATCTCTCAAATCATAAAGGTTTGAGAGATAAGACTTATATCGTTCTTCATGTTTTTTTAATGCCTACAAAATAAAATAAAGATAAAACTAAGTATTACTATCCCTTTAAATTCTGGGATGGCAGAGCAGCGTGTAGCTGCACTGCCATCCGAGAATTTCATGACGTGCCAGGACCGTCAACGGTCTAAGTGCCAGAATCGGCATGACAGTCCTGGAATGTTGAAGGTCCTTAAGGGATTCAAAAATGGTTAACTGTAAACAACACTGTATGTTCTAAAAACATATAAAATTAAAATATTAGCTCTATGAGTTTCATAACCAACTGGTTGTTTCTTCAGGAGCTAAACATTGTCTCACAGTATCACATTTTATTAAGCGCTTGATATATTTTTCATTTCAAATTTGTTTCTGTGAATTCTAATAGTCAAGTCTCTCTATTTATCTATCACCCTGCCACTTTCAGTACTTGCATTAATGTGAGAAATTGAGTAGTGATTGCAGAGGTCAAAGGTGACAAGTATCAGTTGAATTTTCACCCACAGAATGATTGACATCTGCAATTTATCTTGATGCTGCTGGTGGTGCAAAGTCAGTAAGGAATCAATCATCATTATACTTTAGATGATTGATGTACAGTCAAACATAAGTACACTACATCAACATCAATGGCTCTTCCCTAGCAACTTGAAGAAGCTAACAGTGTATTGCATTCTATGGAGATTTTAACACAAGAATATATCATGTTTTTAGAAAGTTATGTAAATGCTGCTAATAAATCTTTTGTGTCATATCCACAGATATAAGAGGAGTAGATCTGGGGCAAACTAGCTGTAACATAGAGGATAAATAGAAAAGCCCATTGATTTGAATGTGATTTCACCCCTTGAATGCTACAACAGGGGAATTCAAACTTTTCTCCATGCCATCATAACAGTGTCTGTTTTCAGGATCTCCTCAATTAACAACAAGTTAATGATGTTAATTCTTGCAGATCCTTAAGAATGGCTGAATCTCAGATTGATCCACCTGTGTTCACGTGAAGACATACTAAAAGCTTGTTCTGCTGCAATGGGGCTGAAGACAGTTTTGACCTCCCTTGTGCTAGAGAATCCATTGGAATCTCCTACAGCATTTGCAGGGTAGAGCACCATTTAGATCATCCTGAGGCAAGAGGTTACTTCTTACAGATACTGTTCTTGCCCAGGCTTTTGACTCTGACTTTATTTATTTTGCTGTATTGGTGCTTTGTCATGGAATTCACTGCATCCTGTCAGTTTACTATTAATCCTTGGGGCTCAACCCTTGATGGCAATCAGTTGCTACCAGATATACCTCATGTCTTGGCCTGTCCCTGTATGCACACTCACTGCAAGGGGGCTCTGTCTTCATCCTCCTTCTCTCCACTTGTGTGGTTTTGTACAGGTGGGCTCCTCCCTGCACTAAGACTCTATCCCCTACATACTTATATGAGGATCTGTTGCTTCTAAGTGGCTATTATATCACCTTGTATTAGGACTGAAGTTTCAATTTTGTGGGATGCCCAGAGAATCAATTGTTAAACAATTTATGAGGTCAGAAACTGATAAACATATAGATTTGTTTGTTCTTAAATACATTTATTCCCACTCACTTTTTAAATACTACAAATATACTTTGTCATTTCCAATGCCATTTATTCTCTTGGTCTATAGTCCACATGCTTTCCATTTTCACAGCTGTTCCATTTTACTGGTGACACACATATTGGTTGATTTGACTAACCTTTTTGTCACTAATTTATTAGCATGTCATTCAGGTTATAATATCACAGATGTGTTTACATTATTCACACACTATTCTTTAGTATCTTTTAAGTTGTGCACCCAAAATATCTGTTAGGGAGTATACCCTTTCTGTGTATATTCTATGATCAGTCATAAGTGTATACTAGTATACTGGTATTCACTGGTAAGTGTATACTGAAAGTATTGTTTCAAACCTAGCTGATGACACTAAACTGTGTAAAGAAATAAACACAGAACAGGATGTCTTTTTTTTGGATAAACTGAGAGAGTGGGCAGAAAAGTGGCACATGAGGTTTAATACAGATAAATGTAAGGTTATGCATTTGGGTTGCAGGAACAAGAATGCTACACATAAACTAAATGGAAAACTACTTGGGGAATGCTTGAGAAATAAGATTTAGGCATACAGATAGATCATATACTTCATAACAGTGCACAGTGTCACTCAGCCACTGCAACAGCCAACAAGGTGGTGCCACATATAAAAAGTGTATAGATGTATGGGATGGTAATATAATGTCACGGGCACCCAGGAATGCTTAGAACTCAGTACGGTAATATAATGCAAAATATTTATTTAGAATAAATCACAGCGATAAATAAGTGGTACAACAAGCAAAGGGTTATTAGCTGGCGACACTACTACCAGAAATAGTAGGCCTCTTGCTAGCCCACAATGTGAGAGACAGGGCCGAAGCCCCTGTTAGTATCAGCAGGATACAGGAACGCCAACTCTTGATCCATCGACTGGAACACTGGAACAGGTGACCACTGTGAACACTGGCTCAGCAATCTTGATCTGATGAACAGGAACACAAGGACGGCTGGACTGGAGAACTGACCCATGCCTGCAATCAGTCAAACTAGCAACACCACACCTTTGCAGCAACCCGGTGACCCACGCCTGCAGTCACCGCTAAGAGACCCTGTAACTCTGCCTGCAGTCACTATATCGGACACCTGTGACTCACTCCTGCAGTCACATATAAAGACCCTGTGGCTTATCTGGGTCATACACAGAAAGGGTTCTCTTACTTAGCCGGGTCATACACAGTGCGGGTTCTCATAGATAGCCAGGTCATACACAGAGTGGATTTTCGTAGATAGCCAGGTCATACACAGAGCCCAAGTACTTCACCTAAGAACAACAACACAAGGGCATCTGAGTCAGGCCTCAGTCTGCCTTATAAACCCCTCCATAGGAAGTAGGAGAGCAGCTCAGAGGGAGGAAGTAGGAAGTAGGTAGGAGGAGACTACAGTAAGCAAACAGATAAAACAGAGGCCTGCAGCCTGCTTGAAGCCTCGTGCCTGATATCATGCTGGAGTCAAGGTAAGCTGTGACATATAAGGATACCTCTTAAAATAATTGGCAAAACTTCATCTAGTATATGAAGTACAGTTTGGGCATCAGCTCTTAAATAAAAAAAGAAAAAAATGATTCAACCCACTGTTTAAATCAGTAGGGATTTTAGATCTTTTACCCCCCCCCCCAAGTACAGTTGGTTTTCTCCAGAATTGTACCTAGTTTAATAAATAATATCCAAGAAGTGTGCACAGTGCTGGATTTCACACATGGGGATAATGCAATGCATGTAAATGCCTAAATGTTATCTTGCCTGTGTTGTATCTCCTCAGCCATTCCTCGTTTAAAGTCTACTCCAACCCTCTAACCATCCTAACCCCTAGCACAGCAGCCCTTTCCACTATAGTAAAATGAATCTAGGCTATAAAAATTGCCCCCTTCGGAAAAGACAGCCCAGTGTTCTAGAAACCCAATCCCCTCCTGCTTACACCAAGTCTTGAGCCATGCATTTTACTACCTAATCTCCCATTGCCTTTCTTGTGTAGCATGTGGTAATACACATAACAAGAGGAGAACTCAATGACCATTAATTGGGGTACTAAGCTCTGTTTATTGTAGTGCTTACACCTAAGAATCACACTACTTTTTAATGTTTTACTGTTAAATGAGAAGTAAATCCTTAATAATGTCCTTTCACCTACATTACCATGATCAGAATATCCTGACGGTCCCTATGAACATTTCCATTGCTCCTTTGTTCAAGAGATAACATCTTCAATCAGTAATGGAATTCATATCCATAGAGGTGGGCATGGCAGTTTCTAGCAGTATCGTAGGATCTGAAACTCAGCTCTTTGCTCATTGTAATCTTAATACTTTAAAGGGATAGTAATACTTAAGTATTACTAATCCCTATATTAAAGTCCTATTAAAAATAAATGTATTGCCCCCAGTGTCATCTCTCAGACCTTTATGGTTTGAAAACTGATCGCTCCTAAAGTTGCACTCTCCCTCTCCCTTCCCTGTAGTCAGCTTTCTAGCTGACTGCAGGGAAGCTAGTCGTACGACTTTAAGGTGGCTCTCCAGCACAGCCGCGATCGCGTTAATAAAAAAGAAAACTTTCACTGAAATGGTCTTCTACGTGTGCTTGGTTTGCAAGCACACATAGAAGACTGTTTTAGTGAAAGATTTTTTTTTATTAACGCGATCTGCTGCAGAGCCGCCTGATTATCTATGACCGGATTTCCCTTCAGTCAGCTACAACGTTGATTTCGGGGAAGGGGGAGGGAGAGGGCAACTTTAAGAGTGATCATCTCTTAAACCATAAAGGTTTGAGAGAAGACACTTGGCGCAATACGTTTATTTTTAATAGGACTTTAATATAGGGATTGGTAATACTTAAGTATTACTATCCCTTTAAGGACCAAATTGTCTGGTCCTTAACAGGTTACACAGGGTCATTCAGTCTGCCAGGGGCATTTGAAAACATGGGTGTACCCAGAGTTTGCTATGGGGGCTTCTGGTTCAGTGGTCCTCACCTTGGATTCAGTGCAGGGCCAGTTTCACAGAAAGAGACCTGTTTAACCCCTTAAGGACTGGCCGCGCACTCTCGTGGCCATCAATTAAGGACCAGGAAGCATTTTTTTTTTTTGCTGATCCGATTCCAGACTCCCTGAATGGCATGCAGCCGTGCGGGGATCCCGGAATTCCATGACGTATATGTACGTCCTTGGTCCTTTAGGGACATCCATGTTGTGAAGTACATGTATGTCATGGGTCATTAAGGGGTTAATTATTTGGTTTGATCCCCAGGGAGGATTGAGGCTGTATTGGGTGAAAACCCAACAATGTTTCTGCTTTTCCCACAAGAAAAAAAATTCCAATTAAATTTAAGAAGATCTTACAGTTTAAATTATATTTGTGGACCTCCATTCACAATTCTGCCGAGAGTTCTTAAAACTCCCCTGTACTTTATCTGCTTCAAGTACCAGCAACTATCATGCCCTCCTCCACAGAAATGCCAACCAGGACTGACTGAATGTTTTCTCTTGAACAAAAGCAAATATGAAATTTGTGGGGCCATTAGAATTTTCTTTCCAGAGTAAGGTAAGTGGGGGTGGGGGATTATTATTCAGTGTTACTTCTCCTTTAAGTAATAAACAAATATAACAGGCCATACCAACAGGCCAGGCTTTCACGGTAGCCTCACAAGTTGGTAATCAGTGGCACAGTAATTTATTATGACTTTACCTGAGCTTAAATAAGGCTATACTTAAAACCTGACCTTTCTGGCGTTCTGCGAGGAGTTGTGAATCACTGACTTATGCACATAATTTCATATAGTATTTTGGTATGGATAGTGTCTAAGGTGACCATATCACCAATGGATAATATACACCGCAGTTGTTCCTGTGCAGTGCGCAAAATGAAAATTTAATACCCATTCTGTATTAAAGGGATAGTAATGTTTTGCAAAAACATCAGCTGCAATTAATCTTCATAGTATTTGGGCCATGGAGAGTGTTACTTCAATACTGTCAGAGTTGTAGTTCAAGAGTAATTCGATGATAAAATATCCCCCTCCCGCCCCTTTTTCCTAGTGTAAGCCACCTCCCCTCAGATATGAAATCTGGTTTCTTGATCGGACAGGTCACAGCAAGGGACAATCTTCTTACTGTGAGCATAAGGAAAACCCTGCCCCTGTTGACACGTTTTTCTTCCTTATGATGACTGAAAATTGTCCCCCTCTACAATCCATCTGGACAGTCTTGCTGCTCTGAGGTGAGCAGTGTTACATTAGTAAAAGGGGCGGGAGGGGGATACTTTATCATTCAATCACTCTTGAACTACAACTCTCACAGTATTAAAATAGCACTCTCCATGGCCAAAATACTATAAAGATTAATTCTAGCTGCTTTTATTGTGAAACATTACTATCATTTTAAAATGTCAGCCTAGTCACATTACTAATGTCTGTTCTGTTGTATCTGTGCAGCTCTAATGGCCTTACTTTGATCACAAAAGTGAAGTAATTCCGAAGCAAACCAGCTGCACCATGTAAGGCAAAAAAAAAAAATAAAAAAAAAATATCACATTGATTTAACCCTTTGTATAACAGAGGGGTGCTCAGTGCATTTCTTGACAATACGTTGAACACCTCCCTGGTATTCAAAGGGTTAAATGTGGCTTTTAAGCCCTTGCATTCTTGAGTTATGTAGTTGGAAATGCCAGATCTTTCTGGGGTAAATGAATTACATCAGTAGGGACGCATTTAAAGTCCCAAAATTCCCAATTACTTAAGTGAAGCTTTTAACTCACTTGAATGCTTCTCAATGTGGCAGAGACCTCTCAAGCATCCAAAGGGTTAAAATACAGTTCTGGAATACTAAACTAAAATGACATCATCTTCAATGCAGAAACACATGCACACGCAAAAAAAATCATATTTATGATTTCTCGCAAAATATATGTTCAAACATTTATCAGGTTCCTATCTAAATTTCTGAACCAAATTGGAATTGATTTTGTCAGTAGTAGTACTACTTGTTAAGTGATACTTATATAGTGTCGCCTTGCATCAGTAGATATGCCCTATCATCCATCTGAGTTAATGGGGTGTAAACTGTTTGACAGCTGTACGGCTTCTAGAAGCTCTCGTTTTAACTAGGTATGCTTTGTATGGACAAGGTCTTCAATATGGTGATTGGCTGTTTGTATAAAGATTTTCTGATAATAATGATCGTAATCCACCATCTCCTGCAAAGTACTACAAGTCATTAGGCAAGAGTAAGCTGTATGTACAAAACAGCAGTGTAGACTCTACAATCTTCCGCCCAACCTCAATAACAAATAGCTTTGAAATGAGTCTTAACCCTTTGAGTGCCAGAGGCATATGCAACGCATTGCAAAGCAATTAACTTGGCCAACTGTAATTTAATCCATCCCTTAGGCCAAGTTCCATTACAACCAGGTTCTTATATTGAAAAGCTTTTTTGCAGCTTCTGTAGATAATCCAAACTAAAAGTCTTATCAGTAACATTACAGCAGTATGTGATATCAGGCTTCCAGAAAATGGTGGATTTTCCGACCATAATAGTGAATCTCGGTCGAAATCTTATGTGGTTTTTCAGTGCTACCAAACAGCTATCTTTAACCAATAAACAAGAAGTTGAAAACCATAATTCTAGCATTCAAGTGTCATTGGGCAGAACAACTGGGGTATTCCACATAAGGGGTGTATTATATACATTTTTTTCATCTGTGCTTTATCGCGTTCGGACACAACACTAGGTGTTGGATATTAATTCTAGAGATATGAGAGGGGAAATTTGTGGCTTGAATTGAGAGTTATCTGCATTTATACATGCATTCATACATGCATACGTACAACACTACACTTATATACCAGTCATAACATTATGGCCCATGACTCCCTGCATATGCAAATAGGCTGTGTTTGGATGTTGTGAACCACGACAGCTGTACAAAAAAGAGCCGACTACACCCTGTATTGATCCCTTAGGACATATACCCTATTCTTAAGACAGGGGAAGTCAGCCTGGGATCCACAGCTTTGAGATCTACAACACCTAATATCTCCTAATACAGGGATGTCCAGGTTCAGTCATCAAGAGCTATCAATACTCCAGGATATGAGGATTTCCCTATTTGAGCACAGGTAGCCCAATCAAAATGAATGTGCCACTGAATAACTTACATTTGCTTTATCTGTGAGATCATAAAATCCTGGCCTGTTGGTGGCTCCTGAGGATAGAACTTGGACCCCCTGTATTAATATGCTATGATAGCATTGGCTAAATTGGCAATTGTAGGCCCCAACAGCTGGTGAGCTTATGGTTGGATGCACCCTGACTCATGAATATGCCATATGTACCAAGAGCACAAGTCAGAGTGTTTCAAGACTGGGGTCTCTAGCTGCTGGGAGCTACAACTCTCAGCTAGACAATGACTAGCAGGGGATTCTGGGAGTTGTAACCCTCAACATCAGTGGTTTCCAAGGCTGATCCTTGCCCCTTTCCTAACATGTGTATTGGTCATGTGTACTAAGGGTCCAAGTCAGGGGGTAGACAGCCATAGGCTATCCAGCAGCCTGGACATACATCTCATAAAATCCCATATCAGCCATTGGCTACTTGGGCATGTTGGGATGCATTAAAATGACTGAATGTTCTCATTGCTGTAAAAATGTTGAAATTTCTTTAAACCCCATGAATGTTATAGAGGAGTATAATGCATTGTTTCATTATGCACTCTCGAATTTTCTTTACTGTAAGTGGTTACAAGCCATAATTTGTCCTTTTGAGATTTCTAATGTGTCCAGTTTTTGCTGTTTATGGCAGATGTCCATATGCAATAGACATGGTTAAAATGTTAACTTATTTTATTTGTAAAAAGGATATCACGTTTGAATTTTTGTAACATTTTCTGTGCATAATTCCCAAGTGTGAAAACGTGTAAAAAATTGTTGTTACTAGTGTGGTTTTTTTTTAATGTCCCTTGATGTCAATGTGCCCTTTAACCCTTTGAGTGCCAGAGGGGTATGAAATGCATTGGCACTCAAAGGGTTAATCCCTTGAATACTGGAGTGGTCTGCAGGACATTACAGCAGAATGTCATCTAAGATTAAAAGTTGTTAAAAGCCCCATTGAAATTAATGAGAAACTGGTGTTTGAATATGGCTTGCATTGCTTCATTCACATAGCAATGTATTAAATCTTTTCATACTTGACTAATTAAAAAAATGTTGCTTCAAGAAGCATTCACATGAAAAAAGACAATTTGAGTATAGAAATTGGACACAAAAATTGTATTCTGATGTAATGTGATGGCAACCACATATTGTTTAGACTCAAAGTCCCAGGTGTTTGCTTTAACCCTTCGAGTGTCAGATGGGTACTCAACGCATTTCAAAGCAATGCGTTACGTACCCCTCTGGCACTCAAAGAGTTAAGGTTTATGGTACTTGTTTCCTATTCCATGATCAGGCCGAAGTTGGTAGAAATAGATGTGCATCAGCCATAATATAATTGTAGAATTGGCAAAAATACATCCAAAGTGGGGTTTTTAGCTCCTGAAATGGTGGTAAAATTATAATGCAATGTAGACCTTAGTTAGCAGTTTTATCTATTTACATATTTTTGCATTGTATCTCCAGTTTGCTGTATTGCCAAAAAACAAACAAACAAAAAGAACCTTGTCTGCTTTTAGTTTATACCTCCTCATGATAGAAATTAGAATTCTGCTGTCTAATGAGGAATCCTGTAGAGCAACATTTCCCAACCATGACCAAATACCTGTAACAATGAACGTTTTCTGGGCTTCCCTGCAAAGGAAATCCTTACTGTGGAACTATCACCTTATAACAATGTATTTGAAAGACCTTCTAAAATCACCTATATGGTGTGTTGGACATTTTTTATTTAAAACAATGGTTTATGAGATATTTAGCTTTTATTATTTGTCAGTTTAGTCAAATAATTCAATTCTGGCAAGCACAGCAATGAGCTAAGTACTAACATTCTATGCTGCTCAGGCAAGCCTGTGCACGGCTGTGCCAACCAATACTATCTAACTTGAAAAAAACTGGCAAATAAACCTCATTAATTATTGTTTAAATAAAACATGGCTAACATAAATATAGGT
This sequence comes from Rhinophrynus dorsalis, assembly GCA_037306005.1. Lineage (NCBI taxonomy): Eukaryota > Metazoa > Chordata > Amphibia > Anura > Rhinophrynidae > Rhinophrynus > Rhinophrynus dorsalis. The sequence goes on from CM074723.1 coordinate 415,298,409, forward strand.
GATTTGGAAAGCTCAAATAATTGAATCTAAGTTGTTATAAATGTTAGTGCCACTTAAAAAGGTGTACTGTTAACTAGGCTATGTTTTCACAGGCAACATCAACAAAGAACTGATATATGCACAATTTCTTCCATGCAGAACATAACATGGGGGCTGGTTAGGCTGTTTCCATCTGCAAATATTACCTTGTGAGAATGGTGCCTCATACAGCATGCTGTGGCTTGCTTGCTGCAGCAGGCAAGTTACAGCGTAGTAGGCCTACATATGACCTATCATTATTGACATGAGAGATATTGTGTTTGTGATGCTCAATGCAACCTCCAATTACTGTGTCCCACATGGGCATCAGCCAATGATATGTGTCTGACTCTGTTTTGGACTGGTTATAAGACATGTCTCTGAGTGTCAAGACTACCAGGAGAGAGTGTAAGCAGTTGCTTACCTTCGAGCCGGCTGCCAGACCCTGTGGGCGGCTGGTCTCTGCGTCCTTGCGGGTTGCCGCGTCTATGGGGAGTACCGGTGCGCCCCAGTGTTCATCCAGGCGACCAGCCTCCTTGCTACTCCTCCTGCCGGCTCCAGCCTCATTGGAACTCAGGCGCGCATCACAGGGTCTCCCTGATGACGTTGTGACCCGGTTCTTAAAGGGACATAACATTAATTGCTCCACCTCTTGGGGTGGAGCAATTTGTATATAAACTGCCTGGACACCACTTCAGTTGCCCTTTCGTGGTGTTCCAGTGCAGTTGTGCTTCTGTTTGCCCTGTATATTACCTGGTTTTGTCTGACTACCCGATCTGGTGTTGACATGTGGCTCTGTCTGACTACCCACTCCATGTATGACCATTGGCTTGTCTGACATCCAATCTGGTGCAAACCTGTGGCTCTGGCAGACTAATCTCTCCGTGTATGGCCAGGTGCGTCTGACCATCCCATCTGGTGCTGTCCTGTGGCTCTGTCCGGCTTGTCTCAATCTTGCCTCCCTCCTGTAGACATCCATCTGGTGCAGACCTGGGGTCATGGTAGACTCTCATCTATACCGACTGCAGGCGTGAGTCCGGTATTAGATCCCAGTGGTCCTGACTGCAGGCGTGAGTCAGCGATCAACTCCTTCTATGTTGGCTGATCCAGTTCCTGTTCCAGTTCCAGTCACAGATTATCCACTGGGGTTCCCGTTCCTGCTCCTGCTTTAGCTCCTGTAGAGATTTCCAGTGGCTACAGCCTAGTCTCAGTAGTTTGGTCCATTCTAGGTGGCCTATTATTCCTGATAGTAGTGCAAGCTTGTCTGCCGACCTTCTGCCTGTTTATATTGTCTCATTTGTTGCTTGTTCTCTGCCTTAATAAAGGTGATTTATATATACGTTCTGACTCCTGAGTGCTCTGGGTATCGGTGACAGAGAGCAGGAGGTTGGTAATCAAATGTGCAGCTTTGAACAACCCCTTAGAGATAATTGAGGACCATTGTTGAGAAACACTGCTTTAGAGAAAAGCTCCGCCTCTGGATATTTACAGTGGTTAGAATGAATGTTCTAATAATAGATAAAGATAACCTCATTAAACAAATGACACACAAACATGACAGTTTGCAAAATCTATTTATTCACGACTGATTCAACATTCAATATCCATGTGTGAAAAGTATGTGAACCTTTAGATTCAATACCTTGTGGCACCCCCTTGAGCAGTAATGATCTCAAGTAATCATTTCCTATAACTGCTGGTGATTCTCTCACATCTGGTTTGGAGGAATTTGGACCATTCCTCTTTCCAGAACTATTCAACTCTGTGTCATTTGAGGAATTCCTTGCATGGACAGCTCACTTCAGGTCTGGCCACAACACTTTGATTGGTTTTAGGGGAAGTTTTTAACTAGGCCATTCCAAAAATGTGGAAGTCCTTCTTGTGTAGCCATTCAATCATATACAGTCATGTGCAAAAGAAAGTACACCCTCTTTGAATTCTATAGTTTTACATATCAGGACATAATAACAGTCATCTGTTCCTTAGGGGGTCTAAAAATTAGTTAAATACAACCTCAGATGAACAACAACACATGACATATTACACTGTCTCATGATTTATGTAACAAAAATAAAGCCAAAATGGAGAAGCCATGTGTGGAAAAACTAAGTATACCTTATGATTTAATAGCTTGTATAACCACCGTTAGCAGCAATAACTTGAAGTAATAGTTTTCTGTATAACTTTATCAGTCGTTCACATTGTTGTGGAGGAATTTTGGCCCACTATTCTTTACAACATTGCTTCAGTTCATTGAGGTTTGTGGGCAAAGCTCTCTTAATCTCCTGCCACAGCATTTCAGTAGGGTTGAGGTCTGGACTTTGACTGCGCCATTGCAACAACTTGATTCTTTTTTTTTTTTTTTTGTCCTGTTGCATGACCCGATTTCGGCCAAGCTTTAGCTGTCGGACAGATTGCCTCACATTTGACTCTAGAATACTTTGGTATACAGAGGAGTTCATGGTTGACTCAATGACTGCAAGGTTCCCAGGTCCTGTGGTTGCAAAACAAGCCCAAATGATCACCAATCCACCACCGTGCTTGACAGTTGGTATGAGGTGTTTGTGATGATATTTTATGCTTGGTTTTCACTAAATGTGGAGTTGTGTATTATGGCCAAACATTTCCACTTTGGACTCGTCTGTCCAAAGGACATTGTTCCAGAAGTCTTGTGGTTTCTTCAGATGCAACTTTGCACACCTAACCCGTGCTGCCATGTTCTTTTTAGAGAGAAGAGGCTTTCACCTGGCAACCCTTCCAAACAAACTATACTTGTTCAGTTTTTTTCTAATTGTAGTGTCATGAACTTTAACATTTAACACGCTAACTGAGGCCTGTAGAGTCTGAGATTTAAATCTTGGGTTTTTTGCAATTTCTCTGAGCATTGCATAGTCTGACCTTGGGGTCAATTTGCTGGGACGTCCTCTCCTGGGAAGATTGTCAACTGTCTTGAATGTTTTCCACTTTTGAATAATCTTTCTCACTGTAGAATGATGGATTTTAAATTGTTTGGAAATGGCCTTATAACCCTTCCCAGATTGATGGGCAGCAACAATTGCTTCTCTGAGATCATTGATGTCTTTTCTCCTTGGCATTGTGTTAACACACACCTGAATACTCCTGACCAGCAAACTTCTAAAACTTTGGCTTTTATAGAGGTGGTCATACTTGCTGATGATCAGTTAATCAAGGGCATTTGATTAGCAGCAACTGTCTGCTAATTAGCATCTTAATATCTATGGAAGCAGTAAGGGCGTACTTAGTTTTTCACACATGGCTTCTCCATTTTGGCTTTATTTTTGTTAAATAAATAATGGCATGGTGTAGTATGTCATGTGTTGTTCATCTGAGGTTGTATTTACCTAATTTTTAGACCTGTTAAGGAACAGATGATTGTTATTATGTCCTGATGTGTAAGACCATAGAATTTAAGGAGGATGTACTTTCTTTTTCACACGACTGTATATACTTGTATGTTTAGGATCATTGTCTTATTGCGTGATTCATTTTCGATTCAGCTTCAGTATATAGCTACATTTCTGATATTCTCCAATTGAATCTTCTAATACACTGCATAATTTATAGTTGTGTCAATGATTGCAAACTGTCCAGGTCTTGAGGCATCAAAGTAGACCCAAACCATTAAACTCCCACAATCATGCTTAATGGTTGGGATGAGGTTCTTCAACTCAAATTCTGTATTCCTTTTCCATAAAACATAAAATTTCTCAATGAGGCCATAACGTTTTTCCTTTGACTTATCTGTCTAGGACATTGTACTAGAAGGCTTGTGAATCATCTTTGCAATCTTTAGTGAACTTCAAACAGGCAGCAATGTTGTTTTTAGAGAGCAGTGGTTTCTCTCCTAGTTAACCCCCATGAGCACCATTCTTGTTGAGTCTTTTACTGATTGAGTCATGAACACTCACAATAACTAAAGTTTTCCTGCAGATCCTTAGATGTTACACTAGGATTATCTGTGACTTCACTGAATATATGCCAAGTTGCTTTTGCAGTAATTTTGGTAGAACAACCTCTCCTGGGTAGAGTGACTGTGGTCTTGAACCTAATCTTTTGTAGCCCATCTCTCTCTGAAAGTGGATGGGTAGAGCCCCAAATCCTTAGCAGTTGTTTTGTAGTGCTTTCTAGACTGAAAAGGAAAATAACACTTAATATGTAAAAATATATATTATTATCTTCCCGAGTAAAACAAGTGTGCTTCCACTGCTGAGAGGTGTTTTATTCAAAAGTTATTGCTTCTCAAATTTGAATCTTTTAGGTGCAATATCTAAATGGCCTGAAATGTTACAGTGGTGCTGTAGCTACACCAATCTATGGGCAGCTCTGGTCAAGTGACCACAAACATCCATAGGATGGTGTAGCAACAGCATCACTGTATAATTTTAGGCCTAAACGATTCCAATTTGAACAGCAATAACTTTGGGCGTACCCTTTGATGTACTCAGGGGGATACACCTTACAATATAAAGTTTACTAAATATTATGTGTTTCTATCCCTTGAAGTCAATTGACCGGATAGGTTGCAGCAAGGCACAATCTTCTTACTGTGAGCATAAGGAAAATCCTACCCCCATTGACAGGTTTTTCAGGTTGTTCCTTATGCTCACTGAAGATTGTCCCTCTCTGCGATCTCACTGCTCTGAGGTGAGAAGTGTTACATCAGTAAAAGGGACGAGAGGGGGATACTTTATCATAGTCTTGAACTACAACTCTTATAGTATTGAAATAACACTCTTTATTGCCCTAAATACTATGAAGATTAATTCCAGCTGTGTTTATTGTGAAGCATTAATGCACCTTTAATCACTTAAACACCTGATTCTAATTATTCCCTCAAAATGGGCTGATGGAACATGGGTTAATTTATATTTGCATATACCCTGCCTCCTAAGCACTTTTAGTTTGCCTATTTGGCTGAATATTTAGATAAGAATTTTTGATTTTGATTCATGAAGGATATCATGGTACAACTATTTTATCATTGACGTTAAGAAACTTTTTCTCACCACTACTGAACCATGTTAGCATGTCACAGACTACAAAATAAGTTAAATTTAAAAAAATATATATACACATACCTGATTGTTGTATAAAGGACACTTAGCCAATCAACTAAAGCTACTCACTCATATAGATTTTGTTGACCTTCCAGTGTAACCCCTTGAGTACCTGGGGGAGTAATGTATTACATCATAATACATTGACCACCCTTAAGGGGTCCTTAAGGGGTTAAACTGCTCTGAATAAAACCTGCTTTGCTATTTAATATCCACCAACTTTCACAAAACATCCATTGCAACATAAATTCGCCAATTCGTAATGTCTTTCAGTAACAAAATATACTGGGTGGAAATTCTGACTAAAGCAAATATTCTATACAGACACTGAAAACCTGTTCCTGTACTGAAAGTAAATGCAGATAGTCAAACTATTCTTATTTTATGTCCTCACTAAGTAATGATATAAAATCCAGAGCATACAGCTGAAATGACATGGTCTCTGCATTATTACCACCTTTGAAGAATAAAACACACAGTACTGTAGCTGGGAGGTTTGCCTTGGGTATAGCCAAAAATGAATTATTATGGGACACACTATACAGAGCATAATTAAGCACATGCACATATTTTCTTTTCACAGTTCGTTAAAAAATAGTATCTTATTCACAAAGGTCTGATGGTTTTCAGGCAATTAAGATGTCTCTTGCTTCTGCAAAAGATATTTGCAGGTGAAAGGATCGAAACCAAACTAAATGAGATCATTTAAAAAAATAATATATATATATATTTTATTTTCAATAAAGCAGTTATTTCTGCTGTATATTTGAGGTTATTTGTGAATATAAGCATATGAAATCTAGAACCTAATTCTATTAGTTGAATTAACTGTTCTTGGTTGCAGAACAGATTTTTACTTACTAATTAATCTTTTGGATTCTAGCGAGATCTCCAACACATTAGGAGCAATACTTTGAAAACTTCTCTATCAATGAAGTTTGTACAACATTGAAACAAAATAGGTGCTGGAACCATATTTTTGTACCTATTGCCTATACACTATACAACAATTCTTCTATTATCCTTTTGAGTATCAGAGTGGTATCCAATGCATTGCACTGCAATGTGTTTGTTACCTCTCTGTCACTCAATAGGTAAATGGACAAATATAATGTATTACTAAGTCTGCTCCAATGGGATCAGGCTTACTAAATAAACTGGGGGCTGGTCTGTACAGCACCCAAATGGCTCCTATCACAAGGTGACCAGATTTTTAAAATTAAATTCGGTGGACACTTTTTTTCTCCACACCCTGTTCACCTCCACACCCTGTCCACCCTCACACCCTGTCTACCTCCACACACTATCCACCCTGCCCACCTCTACACACACTATCCACTCTGCCCACATCTACACTGTCCACACTGTCCACATCTACACTGTCCGCACTGTCCACCTCCTCACTGCTCACCTCCACACACTGCCCACGTTGTCTACCTCAACATACTACCCACATTGTCCACCACGACACTGCCCATCTCAACAAACTGAAATATAACACACTATTTAGCAATTGTACTTTTAAATACGGGACTCTATCCTTTTATAATGAAAGGTATAATTCCAAAGATCATCAATATGTTGCCAAATTGTAAATATTGTTCTTGTCACATATGGTATAATCCCTATTCAAAGTGAAGAGGACTGTACTCAGGATGTGATAAGAGAGCTCTCTCTGTAAACTCTCAATGAAATACATATACTGCACAAGAAAAACACACACCCCCTTGACAAAGCCAAATCAGTGAATACAAACATCAAATCCTTATTGTGACATAATCATAAAAAATCTTGTTATACATCCCAAATCCTCTGGCTTAAATTGCTCCATACGGAGAGACTTGTAATTATGTTGCAGCAATAAGTAGATGTAGCTAACTGGCATTCCACCATTCAATGCATTTTGTGTTCACCATGCTTATTCATGATTAGAGACCTGATCAATAAAGATTTTGTTTTTACTCACTGATTTGGCTTTGTCAAGGGAAGTGCATGCTTATCTTGTGCAGTATATACTCCTCCACAACCTGTCCACCTCCTCACTGCCAACACATTACACCTCCACACTGCCCACCCTATCTTCCTCCACACACTGTCCACCCTGTCCTCCTCCACATACTGCCCACCTCCTCACTGCCCACACTGACCACCTCCATATTGCCCACACTGTCCACCCCCACATTGTCCACCGCCACACTGCCCACATTATCCACCTCAACACTGTCCCCCCACACATTGTCCATCCCCACATTGCCCACACTGTGCAACTCCACATCGTCTACCTCCACACTGCCCATATTGTCCACCTCAACACTATCTACCCCCACACACTGTCCACCCTGCCCACCCCCACACACTGTTCACATCCACCCCCACATCGCCCACATTGTCCAACTGCACAATGTCCACCTCCACACTGCCCATCCTGTCCTCCATTATAAACTGTCCACCCTGTCCTCCTCCCCATACTGCCCACCTCCATATTGCCCACCTCCACACTGCCCACATTGTCCACTTTCACACTGCCCACACTGTGAACTCCGCACTGTCCACCTCCACACTGGCTACAATGTCCACCACAACACTGTCCACCCCACACACTGTCCACCCTCACATCTCCCACACAGTCCAACTCCTTATTTCCACCTCCACACTTTCTACCCTGTTCTCCTCCAAAACTGTCTACTCTGTCCTCCTCCACACACTGCCCACACTGTCCACCTCCACACTGCTCACATTGCCCAACTTCACACTGTCCACCTCCGCTGCCCATGCTGGTCACCTCTACTGCCCACATTGTCCACCTCCACACTGTCCACCCACATTGTTCTACCTTCAGACCCCTGGCATCATGGTGTGGTGGCCAAGTGTTGGTAGTATGGTGAGCCACGTAAGATGGAGGTAAATTGCTGTGCTCTGGAGTCTAGCGCGATGTGCATGTGTGATGAACCTATATATTGGTGCCCCCCCCCCGTGGTTCGTCATCACATGCCCCTGTGGGCTGTGATGACATCAATGCTCATGGTGTGGATGGTGCATCAAATAGCTTCCCTTCATTGACTCTGAGTAGACTCAGTGAAGAAAACCTTAATGTCAGTGCCAGGCACTGACAGTGGCACCGATATCCAGGGACACATTCTATCCGGGAGCAGTATGCTCAATCCAGGAACTGTCCCCAGCAACTGGGGATGTCTGGTCACTTTAACCTATCAGCTGTTCAAGAGGTCATAAAAATGATGCTCGTGAATGGAACACAATCTGGAAGACTGTGGCACTCAGCCACAAACTCCTGGGTTGCATACAAATCACTCATAGACCTATTGCATTGAGGTGTCAAATCTGATACAGCGGGTCTAAGGGTAATTGTAATTCACAGGACAGGAAATTTCCCAGTGCTTTCCAAGACCAGATATTTTGGGAGAGTAGTGGTCTTACCTTCAAACCCTGTTTCTTCTTCCCTGTTGATTTTCGACTGGCTTAACCCTTTGAATGCCTATGGGATACACAACGCATTGCAAATCAATGTATTGTGTACCCCTCTGGCACTCAAAGGGTTAATCGGCAGATCTGCTTCCAGGGGAGATGTCACGGTTCCCCAAAGATGTTCAGGTGTCTGTACGGTATACTTAAATGCAATTTATTATATTATAAAAAAGATAGTACACAAGTAATACAACAGGAACAAGCAGAGGGTTACAAGCCAGCAAGCACTGCTATCAGGAATAGTAGGCTGCCAAGCTTGATCACACTGCTGGAGACTAGGCCTCAGCCAATGGTAGTCTCTGCAGGAACCAGGAGCAGGAACAGGAACACAGGATGTTGATCCAACGTAGCAAGAATACTGACTCACGCCTGCAGTCAGTATCAGAGCTAGTCTGCTAGAGCCCCAGGTCCGCACTAGATTGGGTGTCTGCTAGGTACAAGGGACAAATGTAAGAATATTCAAACAGAGCCACAAGTCAGCACCAGAAAGGGCAGTCAGCCAAGCCAGGTCATACACAGTTCAAGTAGTCAGCCAGAGCCACAGGTCTGCACCAGGTTGGGTGTTTACTATAGGGATAGACAAAAGAATAGTCAGACCGAGCCATAGGTCAGCACCAGGTTGGATAGAAGACAAGCCAGGTCATACGCAGAGCCCAAGGTAATAGAATTGCTTTGAACAACAACAACGCAAGGGCAACTGAGTCAGGACTCAGACTGCCCTTGAAACCCCTCCTCAGGAAATAGGTAGGAGGAGCAGGCTCAGAGGAAGGAAGTAGGTAGGAGGAGACTACAGGATGCATGGCATAAAACAGAGGCCTGCTTCACTCTGAAGCCTCGCTCCTGCAGATGACACGTGGAAAGTCACTGAGTGTCGCTGAAGCGGCGGCGCTGGAAACAAGGTAAGCTGTGACAGGAGAAGATCTGTCAATATGGCAACCATCACATGATCGTTCCATTTTAACACCAGTTTCACCAAGACCTGTGTAGTATGGGGTTCCTTTACTCTTTGTTTAACTATATGCACTAGCAAGGCAGATTGAAAATTAGATTTAGTTTACTCAGTTTTCTGTGCATACTATAGAGTTCATATTAAGGGCATACTTACAATTAAGTCTTAAAGGGATAGTAATACTTTGTTTTATCTTTATTTTATTTTGTAGGCATTAGAAAAACATGAAGAACGATATAAGTCTTATCTCTCAAAACTTTATGGTTTGAGAGATATTCACAAGCAAAGTTTCCCCTCCCCCCCTTTTACTTAGTGTAAGCCATCTCTTCTCAGATGTGGAATCTGGTTGTATGACCAGACAGATAACAGCAGGGGACAGTCTTCATCCTCTGAAAACAATGAAAGCCCTGCCCCCCTTGACAAGTTTTTCAGGTTTTTCCCTTATCTTAATTGAAGATTGTCCCTCTCTGCAGTCTACCTGGGCACCTCCCTTCTGCTCTGGCTGAACAGTGTTACATCAGTAAAAGGGGTGGGGGGGATTCTTAGTCATTGAATTACTCTTGAACTACAACTATGACAGAATTGAAACAACACTCTCCAAAGTCCAAATACTATGATGATTAATTAGAGCTGCTTTTATTATGAAACATTACTATCCCTTTAATAATGATGGTGTGTGTGTGTGTTTCAGCATCACTAAACCAGAGTTAGCAAACCCTGGTCCTCACAAACTACTAACTGTATATGATTTCAGGATACCCCAGCTGGAGCACAGGTGGACTAATTAGTTGCTCAGTCACTTTAATTGGTCCGTCTGTGCTCATTCAAGAATATCCTATAAACCTACACTGTTGATAGGGCTTGAGGAATAGAACTAAAGTGATCATACTCTCTTATATATAGCCTGAAGTGCAGGTGTGTGGTTTCTCTGCCTATATACAAGTGCAGCAAATGAGCTGAGCTGGTGGATTTGTACATTCTCACAATTATGTCGACGCCAGTTCAATTGCAGTTTACAAATTATTGTTCTGCAGTTTATATACAGGAGACCATGTGCAAAGCAGTCACAATTTCAGAAATCACAAGAGCAGACATAACTGTTGTTCTCTGCCATTTTGTATGTTAAAACATCATTTTGCATATTTTGTATGCATATGACTGCAAAATAGCATTTACATCTAAAAGGGGATGTATGACCTCATAAAACTTTCTTTTCCCATACATTTTGTTAATAAAGTAGTATTAGGAAAGTTGTGTTTTTTTTTCTAAATGTAAGTACTTTTAAAGATATTGTATCTTCTCTGTTGTGCACTTCCTCATAATAGGCACTCGGAATCTTTGGCACATCTCTTCTTCTCCTCCCACCTCCCTCCCAGCTGCCCCAGGGATCGCATTCAGGCTTCCTTTTGGTGTGGTGTAAATGGCTTCTATCATTATATCAAGCCCCGGTTAGCATTATACTGAGGTTGCAAAATCAGCTTAATGCTAACCGGAGCTTGATATAATGATAGCGGCCATTCACACCACACCGAAGGGAAGGGTGAACGCACTCCCTGGGGCAGCTGGGAGGGAGGTGGGAGGAAAATTAGGAAGTGAGCAAGATCTTTGCCGATGATCCAAGCGTGCTACATTATGCTGACCGGCAAAGCTTGAAGATACAATAACTTTAAAAGTACTTACATTTAGAAAAAAAATCCCAGCTTTTCTAATACTACATTATTAACAAAACCTATGGTAAAAAATTTTTATGAGGTGGTACATCCCCTTTAAGAAATAAGGTGTGCAATTTGACAACTAATAAATCAGACCTTTAGTACGCAATCACTGTAACAGGAACAAATCTGCACATTTTTTTAAATCTTTGAGTGCTAGAAGGCCGTGCAATGCATTGCATTATAAAGCGTTGCACACTCCTCTGGCACTCAAATGGTTAAACACACCTTTTATATATTTGCCTTTTTTGGAACTCATATGGTCTCTAAATAGAGAAAAGGGAGAAACTCATTAAAAAGAAAATCTCACAATCATTTCTTATACCCTTTAGTGGTTCACTTATCAATTGGGAAGGTTTCCTGCCTGCCACATAAAGAAAACATTTTTCTCCCTGAAAGGCCCTTTTCTAAAAAAAAGTTTAGAATATTTCAGTGTGGCGGTTTGCATAAGTAACATAAACCTTCCAGCAACTGGTTTACTGTCCATTACTAGGTACAGTTACTTTTTAATAATAACCCATAACACAGTTTCTCAAGCTCAAGTCCTTAGCGTACAATACGGTAATATATGAACATGATTCTGAGCTAAAATAGGAAAAGGAACTAATTGTTACCTGTTGTGTCTACCTATTGCCTACGTACTATTTATTTACACTGAAAATGATACTGAGGAGCAGTCATGTGGGAGTTCATGGGAGTTTCAGGTCTTCTTTTTATTTATTGCCATATATTTACAAGAAGCACATCAAATCGGCATGAAATCCTTCCATTTTCCTGCTCATGTTATTGGTGTGATGTCGTGCTTGCTTGTGTGCTCCGGAATATACATTGACACACTTAAAGTGATAGTAATGTGCACCTCTGAGTTTTCTATAGGTTTTTTTTAAAACACGTAGTGCTATGTTTTATGACTTACAGTTCTGTAGTTTAAAACATATTCTAGATGAAAAAATCCCTCTCCCGTCCCTTCTGGCCACCTCCCATTGAATCTGTGATCCAGTTGTGGGACTGGACGGATGCAGAGAGGGACAATCTTCACTCAGAAAGTGCAAGGAAAACCCTGTCGCCCTTGAGGAAGGAGGGCTGGATTCTCCTTTTGCTTACTGAAGATTGTCCCTCGCCAAGTTCCTTTTGGACCACAGTCAACGGAAACTTGACACAGCCAGAAAGGGTGGGAAGGGGATCTTTTCTGTTTGATTATCTTTTGAACTCCAGAATAGTAAGTAATTAAACATAGTGCTAAGTGTTTTAAAAAATATATTGAAGTCTAGGAGGTGCACTTTAATATTGACATTACCGTTCCTTTAAGCAACCTTTGGAATGACAGCTGTTGTGAATTACAACTCCCATTATACTCAACCACCCAACGATGATGAAAGTTGTATTCCCCAACATCTAACATGCCACATGTTTCCTATCCCTGCACTAAGGAGTTAATACATAAGCATAACTGTCTTGTATGACCAGTTTTTTTTAACTTACAAATAAGCTTAATGTGCTTATAGCTGATCTTTGGAAATTATTTACAATTATATTTTCTGCTTCTCCCTTTTTCTGTGCAATGCTTATTAACGTCTAACCAAAGTACTTCTCATTATTTTACCTTCTCATGTGTAATTCTGCTTGATGTCAGAGCAATAGGTCAGTGACAGAAACAGTGATTCACAGTTTTCTTAACAATCCTAAGTTTTTTTAGCCTACTGTTGTGTGTGTATGTGTGTGTATATGTGTGTGTGTATATGCTTTTTTCATGAGTGAAAACTTTAAACTGACTTTAACCAAACAATGTTTGCCTTTTAAATTATTTTTGCCTTTGAAATTCCATTTTTAACCATATTTACAAAAACCGTAGGCATTTATTCCTTTCAGTGCTAGAGGGATACACAATCAATTGCTTTGTAATGTTGCACATCCCAGTGGTACTGAAAGGTTTACTATCTGATTCATTTAACTAGAAAGTCAGTAGTGTTAGATCGATTAAAACAGGAGACCCATTTTTCTATGTCTATTGATTAAAATGTGAAATGATGAACAATTGTTTCAAATAAATAACTTTCCAAACCAAGAGAATGATTAACCTGTTAATGACCAGAGGGGCATATTCACACCCCTCTAGTCCTTATGAGGTTAAATATATAAGTTAAATTGAATACATTGTATTATGAAAACAATTGATCATACAATTAATTAAAATGCATTAACGCATATGTGTTCTTCATATATTTTTTTTGGTACTGTTAAGACATATCCACAAACCAATGGTGTCTTTTAAAAGTGAATGGTCTGCTGAAAATAGCAGTGTATAACAAAAAAAATAATTAAAATAATCATCATTTGATTTTAAGCAGCAACAAAAGCCTGACAATGTGCTTACCACTTAGCAGCAAAATGGTTTAACCTCATTTGCAACTTTTCCTCCCATTGACTCAATTTATCCTAATCTTTCTTTAGAGTAAAAACAAAATCTGCTCTATATATGTAATTCCTTACACAGCAAAGGCTGGGACCATACTTTCAATATCCACTTCAAGATCATTAATAAATTAAAAAGCATTGTGCCCGTTAATGAATACTGGGGTACTCCACTTACCGTAAAATCTCAGGTATAATCCGCAGGTGTAAATTATACCCAAGATTTTAGGGGAAAACCAAAGCACCTATGTATAATATGCACCCTTATTTACCCTCCCTCTACCCACAATACAAAAAGTTTGCCTGCTTTTCTCCCTCCACCAATCTCAATATGCTTCCACCTTCTCCTCCCTCTACTCATGTCCTCTGGAGGCATCTGGGATATCTGCACAGTGGGCGGCATGCTTACATTTGCAGCCTGCTTCTTGCATCCCCCTGTGAGGGCCTATGTTAATTCACGATAATGGTAGTGCCCTTAGAGGTCCTGAAGGTCCTTGCAAGGTACTACCGTAGATATAATGCCTAGACCTCCTGAGCACTGAAACTACAGTAGTGCCCTGTGAAGACCTTCAGGTCCTCAAACGCCGGTACCATTATATTGAATTAACACTAGCCCTCACAACAGCATGTGGGCTGCACACGCAAGCATGCCACCCACTGCTCAGATATCCCAGATGCCTCTGGAGGAGGTGATTAGAGGGAGGGCAAGGTGGCAGCATATTGAGGTGGTTGGAGGAAGGGAAGCAGACTTGTGGAGATTATATTATATATAGTTTCTTCTCGTGTATAATACTCACCCCCCCCCACTTCACATAAGGTGAAAAGGAGGAGAATTGTATTACACATGAGATTTTACAGTACATCTTTAGACCAATATGAAAAGGTTCCATTTACAACAAAACTTCACACTCTATCATTAAACCATTTCTCGACCCATAAGCAGATATAATAAATTAGAGCTGTATTCAGTAAACTAAAGAGGTGCAATTCTGGAACAAATCAATTTCATTATGAGGGCCACATGAACATTCCCACAATCTTTATTGATTTAAATGGGGCTTTTTATCCTTCAAAGTTCTTAGACACATTGCACTGGGTACCTCCCTAACATTCAGGAGGTTAAAAGCCCCATTTAAAACAATAGGATTTTGGGGAATTTTTATGTTTGTCCATGGTGCAGTTGTATTGTTCCAGAACTGCAGTAAGTTTAATCCAAAATTTCATCACTTCAGCTTCCTGTATATGATCTTAGTTCTATACCTCTTGTGGCTGCTGGTCTGTATCCTCCACCCCCTCATGTTGTTCCTGACAACACTGCTCCCCCCAACTCCTTGGAACACTGTTTGGCAAGATAACAGAATCAACACATATTTCTGGCAGAAAATAACCAATTTTTTTTTGTTTTTTTTTGAGATGAGGGATTTGGCTTAGGTATATTCCCTTCCCAGTTTATACTTGGAATCAAAAATATTTACAGACAATTATACAGAACAACAGATTGCACTGAAAAGAAATTTGAGATGAAGAATAACTTCTTTTAAATCAATTTTCCTTTAATAATTTCTCTAGAGTCCATCCTAATCCTCATTATCCATGTAAATAGATCAAGCTTTCCAGCCTCATAAAAAGCCAAGTTTATTACCATTAAGGCAACTGTTCGCTTTTCCAGGGATCCATAGCAAGACATTATATTTTATAAAGATGTAAATTAATGATAAAATAACATGATTATTTTGATAAATAGACAAGTATATTTTTCATCTTGACTTTGAAACCATTTTTTGACTAGATATATTCTTTAAAGAGAATTATTAACTAGGATTTTAAGGCAAGACACAGAGGCTCTTATTATGCATAATCTCTAAACTTTACTACTCAGTAGCAAAAGATAACATTTGAATAGAGACAAAATTTGCACCAGGTGTGTAACCCCACCCCATAACAGGTAACCAATCACAACGCATTAAGGTACATATAATCTGTCACAATCACTTCCTAGTCCTCTTTCATTGCTGCTCGGCAGATAGGTATATGTATTGCATTCTGACTGAATTCTACTGTGATTTACATATACTGGATTTTAAATATGGGTTTGTTACTTTAATTTATTAGCGTTATACACATCCCACATCCTGTATGTTATTGTCTACAATCTGTCCGTTTAGTTTCTTCAGCTAACACGTTTCAATATTGCTTAATATTTTATCTGAATTCGGATGTTTACTTAGGACTACTTCACAATTGTTTACCCACTGTTTATTCACTGTGTCTGGAAGTCTTCTTACACAGTAATATCATTGCTATTCCTTTTTCCTCTACCTTGTTAACTGTCGTGCCTCCATTTCGTGTCTATTATTACCCCGTCGGTACTTCTGTACCGTCTCTCGACTGTGTTATTCGAGTTTCAGTTGCCTGTGCGCTCCGGCATTGCAGTGGCTATCTTGGATATGATCTAGTGCTTCCGAATTTTAACGTGCATACGCTAGCTGCCTCAGTCACTGCTTATCATTCGGCAGAGCGACGGAGGTCTCCTGACGACTATAAACCTTCTATTCACTTTGAATTCGATAGTCACTAGTAAAGCTTATCATTTCACAGCCTTTATATGGGTTAATAGTGTCCCATTTAACTATCATCGTTACTATAGTGGTTATTTCCATCGTATTTCTTTAACCCCTGTGATTAATTGACATGTCTCATAGAAACATTGTTTCACCTTGTACGCCTCAGCAAAACACTAAGATTTCTCCTAATTTTCTAATTGTAGACAATGTATCTCTACATTCAGATTCTCAAGAAGCTTTAGTTTATTCATCTAAGTCTAATTCTGACCATTTACAAAATATTGTTGAACAGTTAGTGAATAAAACTGTCTCTTCAGCTTTATCTACATGTATGAATCAAATGTCAGATACTTTCTCTGAACACAAATCTTTCAGATTCCTCTCCTAAGAGAGGCAAGAGTAGTGGGGGTAAAAGACTAAAAAAGACTAAGCACTGTTCCTCTGAAAGGGAAACTCATAGTTCCCACCATGAAATGTCTGATAAACCAGATGAGAGAAAACTTGATTCACACTCATGTACCGGAACCTCTACTTGGGAGGATGGCAATCCGAGTTTAAGAAATAAGTGCAGGTCCAAGCCTGACTCTTTTTGTCTGGACACTTCGGACGATTCAGACTCTGATATTGAGTAAATGTCATGTTCCTATTCATCTTCAGATGATTCTACTTATTCACCTGAAAAATCTGATTATGGTTCAGATTCTACTAATAATGTTGATGACAACACTATACGAGATGAACAGGGTAAACCTTTATTTAACCCTAGTGCAATTAAGCACCCAAGATGTAGTGAATGGGTCCCTAAGGACCATATGGCTAAAGTTTTAGACCTTTGGGTTTGAAAAGCATTAGACAATAAGTCTAAAAACAAATTGAGGTCAGAGTGTCCTAGACACTCTGTTAGCAAGACATGTGACACTCCTGTCATGGACCCGCAGATAGCACAATATATCGCCAAGTTGGGTAGAAATCCCAGAAAAGGGATAGAGAGGTCTTTGAAACAGTGTCAGGATAAACTTCTTGATATGCTTGACCCCTTGGCTAAATTATCTAATCTAATAGAAGAGTCTGTCTTGAATCATTCTCAAATTAATTTGGATGCCTTAAGAGGATAGGTCCAAAGAACAATATGTTTACTCGGTAATGCAAATACTGCATTATCTATTGAAAGGCACAGAGCTATACTACTGCATATTAACCCTAAACTATCAGATATGGCCGCTACTGAGGCGGGCTTAGAAGCCAATGGCCTCCTATTTGGTGAATCCTTTATAAAAAATCTAGGCAAATTCATCAATACTTTCAATGCTCTAGACAAGGCCCAAACATTGATCAAGAAGGTTTTTAACCATAAGGTTTTTGTCAAGGCTGGGAAAGGCAAGGGTCGCTTTCCCGGCCAATCATCATGTTCCTTTAGAGACCAACACAGGAACCCCCAAGACCCATCATACCTCAATAGAGGATATTACCCTTAATAAATAGACAACAACCATCCTTTTACCCTCCAAGGGGTAGGATTTGGAGATCCAGAACCACACGCACCTTCCCACGTTCCAGACCCTTCTCTGGTAAGTATAAGCAGACTCACCCATTTTTTCCACGCCTGTCCCAAATCACTTCAGACCAATGGGTACTACAGATTGTTCAAGGGTATCACAGAGAATTGATACCAACCCTGTTCAACAAAAAATTCCCCGTTCTATCCAGTTCTCAAAGGAAGATTTTCTTCTGATACATTCAGAGAGTATAGAACTGCAGAAGAAAGGAGCAATTACTCCAGCCCCTCTATCAAATCCAGGATTAATAAGCAATCTTTTTCTGGTTCACAAAAAAGATACGGGGGTCCATCCAGTTATAGATTTAAAGTAATTATTCACCTTCATATTGTACAGACACTTCAAAATGGAAGGTATCCATTGTCTCAGAGACATCCTTCTACCATCAGATTGGATGGTCAAAGTGGATTTAATAGACGCATACCTTACCATTCCTGTCGCCAAACACCAACAACATCTTCTCCAGTTCATTTGGAAAGAAGTCACATGGCAATTCACATGCCGCCCGTTCTTTTTTAAGAAGCAGAGGAGTACACATGATCATATATCTCAACGATATGTTGATCATGTCCCAAAACCTCAACACTTTGATGAATCATCTCCACTTAACAATCCAGACACTTTCGAATCTGGGTTTCATTATAAATTGGAAGAAATCGGTAACATGCCTTACTCGATCCACAGAATTCCTAGGGTTTGTAATAGATTCTCTGAATTTCATTCTCAGATAATCTCGCAACAAATTGAAAAATATTTGCAGAAAAATCAAACTAACCTTACAAGCAGACTCCATATCTCTGAAAATTCTTGCAAGGATAGTCGGTCTGTTATTGTCCTCCATCCAAGCGATATTCCCAGGTCTCTACATTACCGCGCCCTTCAGTGATTGAAAATTCATCACCTTCGAAGGGGTCTTAGTTATTCAGATCTGATTCCCCTTTCCATAGATGCAAGAGAAGAACGCCAATGGTGGCTACAACATATGGAAACCTGCTTCCCCAAGCAGAAAGAGATCTGCGAAAATGTTTGGGCCGGTAAGTGTTTCCAGCAGACGACAGGTCTTTCTCCACGCCCCCTGTGGTTATTCTCCACTCCACCCCTTCCCTGAATAGCCCGCGACTTTGAGAAGGTCTGAGTCGCTGCCGCATCCTAAAAGGAACCTGTGCACGAGGCACTTTATTTGCAGCATTATAAATATTGTTGCAGTTGTACACCTAAGAGATTGATACATCTCTCATTGACTGTGCTTACCTATACGTGGTATTTTCCATAGATTCAAGGATTAAACCTCCAGGACCAAAGAGGATCAGGTGACACGGACAGGAGACCGAGAGAACACAGAACGCTGGCTAATGGGAGAAAGACCCTTTGATGTGCATAAAGCCCAAGTAGGGCAAATGTGAGTGCAATACCTCTTGTTTTAATAGTTTTGCTTTTTATTAATAAATATCTACACTTAGATGGATTTCTCTTCTTTCTCTTTTGTTATTTTGCGCTGTTTTTGAGCTGTTACAGGTACATTGTGTTTCTACAAGTGGACAAGGCCACTTTTACAACTCCTATCTGCTGCAAATACTAGAGAGAAGTTGATATCCTTCATCATCATCATCACCATCTTTCATTATCATCATCATTTTAATTTCATCTTCATTCAGACTTCCATTTCATCACCATCTTCATATTTCTATATAAAGATAAGACTCTATATATATTTATTATTTTTCTATATATTTTTGAATCTTATATTTGTTTCATTTTGTATTTTTGTATTTTTTAATTTTGTTATTATTATATGTGTATATATATACATCAAACTCTTTGGTATCATATACTTATTTTAACAGCTCTGTCATTTTGGTTGAATCACTGGAGCGCTTTGCTATTTTACAATCTTTTTTCTCCTTCTAGCCATCTAGTGTCCTGTGTCTGAAAGAATATGAGAAATGTACAGCTACCCTTAGAGCTAGTGAATCCCATCAATTACTCATTTCTTTTACTAAACCTTACATGCCAGTATCTACAGCTACTTTGGCCAGATGGGTCCGCTGGATCATGCAATCAGCCGGTATTGATACTAACCTAGAGGAGCTATGGCATCCAAGTCTCTTACCTCTGGTGGCAGACTTCAAGGTATTCTTAAAGCGGTGGATTGGTCCAGGGAATCCACTTTTAAAACTTTTTATTTCAAACCTATTACACATGCACTCTCTAATGTTATAGATCAGCTTTAAACTTGCATAATAAGAGCCTCCGTGTCTGGCCTTAAAATTCTAGGATTTTCCTAGTTGTATGATGGAAAATCAGTATTTTATTAAAGACACAGTGGAAAATATTATCCCTCCCTAGATTAACCCTCCCTCATTTTGTGTTTTCTTTTAGGTTAATTGTTTGTATTGGTTGACAACTTCTCTGCCTATGCTGTTTCGTTATTAAGATGTTATTATACACGAATACCTTATTCACCATACTTCTGCTACATCAAAGAAAGAGGACTAGGAAGTGACTGTGATAGATTATATGTACCTTAATGCATTGTGATTGGTTACCTGTTATGGGGTGGGGTTACACACCTGGTGCAAATTTTGTCTCTATTCAAATGTTATCTTTTGCTGCTGAGTAGTAAAGTTTGGAGATTATGCATAATACTCTCCTCCGTGTCTTTAATAAAATCCCGATTTTCCGTCATACAACTAGGAAAATTCTAGAATTATATAGCCCTTTATTTCGTCCATTGGATGGCTGGGTAACTGTACTCAGATCTGTCTGTCTGTCTTTGTATATAAGAGGTCTATCTCTCTCTCCACCCCCCCTTATATCTGTTGATCTAATCCACATATTCCATGATATCTGATTTTTCCTGTGTCTCTGAAATATACTTCGACATCACAGCTCATCTAAAAAACAATAGGCTTCAACAGACCTAAATGGCTCATAATGGTTAAATGCAACTGAAACTATTAACAGTGGACTATAACAGATCAAATGCAAAGGTATTCCTAGGGTATACTACCTAGCCAGTCCTGATCCTCAAGAGCTACCAACATTGCATGATTCAGGATATCCCAGCTGGAACACAGATGGACTAATTATTGTCTCAGTCACTTTAACTGTTGTAGCTGTGTTCTAGCTGGAATATCCTGAACACCTGCACTGTTGGTAGCTCTTGAGGACCGTAGCGGTCTATCCTAGGGAAAAGACTATCTTACATAATATATGAGCTGTCTTTGAGATCTGGGATTTAAATTACTTGCTTGTTGTAATGTGCCCAATGTGTAGTAATGTTTTACTAACTTGGTTGCTGAATGGATGTATATGAATATGAATATTCTTCTTAGCTTTCAACTTGCAAATATATGTTTCAGGTTTGTTATGAGAATTTATGAGACTCCTAAAATATTTGTAAAAGGAGGCCATAATACAGGATGTAATTGGATTCCCTCTGCCAATTTGATTATTTAATTGCAGAAAACTGTCTTTTATAATACTGCCAAAGAGAGGTACAATAAGAAGAACATCTCACCCACACCTCAGGGGAGATGCACTAAGGTGTGATAAAGAGGTGATAATGCAGCAATGATTTCTCCAATTAAATCACTTCTCCAAATCCAATGTTATTCTATGGAGCCAATGAACTAAGATTCTCCAACTTTGGGGATCTTAGTGCATAGGCTCTACAGAATAACATGGGAACTGGAGAAGTGATATCTCTGGAGAAGTTATCTCTGCTTTAGCCCCTCTTCATCACACCTTAGTGCATAACCCTGGAGTACACTGATTTATAATGGGGGAAACACACAAATGTGCAAGTGCAGCTCAACTGGAGTTATCCTCCAATGCTAGTAGCTGCTCTTTGGATAATTTACTAGACAGTGTGGCCACTCTAGTGCATACCAGATCACACGCTCATCTGCAGTAACAATGTTAACACCAGAATGGCACAACCCTCCAGCCCCATAGCATGCACAGGGAAATGAAGTTACACCATTTCCTCTGATCCTCATTTCACACATAATGTAACACAAGGTGTATATAAAAGGAACATCCTGAAACTCTCCACTACCCTTGACTTGGTGTAAGCAGTGTTGAGGACAAAATGTTAGGTGCAAGTAACTTAATAAGATGGCATTAGATGGGTGTACATCTTAGAAAGAGGTTCTAGTACATGGTTAGTTTATCCAACCTAAGATGTTTAATACTCTCATTTACCTCAAGATCCCACGCTGGTAACACTGAATTGTGATTGTCACCAACTACGTGGATAAAGCTGAATTCAAACACAAGCACAGGCATGCACGCACACATACATATAGGCACTCATGCAGACACACATATATATGCAGAACATAGAAGAAACAGAGTAGTGTAACTCCACAAACATTAAATCAATTAAAACATAATAAAAGTATTCTACTCACAAATGTGGTGATCAGGAAGTGATAGCCTGTCAGAATCGCAGGCTGAGAGTTTGAAATGTCTCCTCTTGGGTTCTTCCGAATCCATTACTGGAGTAGTTTGAGAAAAAGAAAAGGTGGCTGGATTCTCAGTGCGAAATGTGAAAGATGTATTTAAAAAATTTCATACATATATTTAATAGTAATTCTGGAGAACCCCGAGCAGAGACAGGTCAAACTCTCCACCTGCTCTTTTTTTTTCAGGCTATCAATTCCTAACCACTACATTTGTGAGTAGAATCCTTTTATTATCTTTTTATTGATTTAATTGGGCTTCCACTATTTCTTCTATGTTCTGTATGGTTTTGCTGCTGGGAAGAGCAAGCGTTTGAGGAGCAGCCCTGTAATACTTTTGAAGACTTTACTGTTACTGGTTCAGTGTACCATCCCAGCATGTGATTCAGCTGTGACCTATATAAGTAGGATCTCAGCCATCTCTTTTGTGAGCATTCACTCTCGAGGTGCATTGGTGGTGTCTATTGTCATCTGTTGTTTGCTTAAGGGGCACCCCGTCTTCTCCCTTTTCTCATTTTCTACACACATATGCACACACACACATGCAATCATGCATAAATACTCATGTATACTCACATGCGCACACACTCTCACACGCGCACATAAACAAACTAATATGCATATACATATGTATACACATGTAAATCCACTATTTAAAAAAAAAATCATTTTTATCAAATGTTAACAAATTAAGAAGTAAAAAAGAAATTAGGATTAGAACAACAAAATAAATATTTTGAATATAAATTTTAATAAACAGTAGAAGAAAAACATCATACATGCAAATACACATAAATATGCATGCACATACTCGCACGTATACAAGCATACACACACACACATACATACAAACTCTGCATGCAGTATTTGAGCTCTGAGCTATTGTACCTTGCCTAGCTGTGGTTTTAACCAGTTTCTGAGTACCCAAGGGGACAATAATGCATTACTCAGTATATAATATATTGTGGTCCAACGGCACTCACGGGGATAAACACTTCAGTGCAGGTCTATTAAAGAAGAATAAATAACCTTTACTCTGTGTGGTTGGTAAACACAGATTATGATTTGCTAAGGAACTTGAAGAGACGCAGGATGTCCTGGAAGAAAATAATTGTACCCTATCAATGAACCATTTAACCACATGGCATACTGAAAATGATTCTTTACAACGGTTGAACTGAAACCCACTCACTGAGGTAGTATTTGGGAAATATAAATAAGTGGGTATTTTTAGTACCCAGCACTTAAGCATTGTTAAATAATGGCCCATCAGACAAGTTGGATTATAAAATATAGCTAAAGGCAAATATATATTTAAAAGATCATGTTATTATTGCATATCTCCGGAGGATGGAGTAATTGCTTGATTTGCAACTTTTCCACATTTTAAAAACCCTAAAGGGAGCTGCTTTTTTTTCTTTTTTAATCAAGTGTATGTGTGTGGGCTGAGGAAGCAGGGAAACAGAGAAACAACATTCTTTAGAACATAATTCTAGCACAACACGTCTAAGACAGAACAGCAATGTGAACACTGGGATGTTCTATTAAATAAAAAGGACCTTATTCACTAGGAGGTGCAGCTCTGGAGCAAACCATTGTCACCACTGATGGAGGGTGGAATACCCATTAATTTAAATGGATATTTTAAATAGAAAATATTTATATTATAAAGATTTGCTTGCTGAATAAAGTAAGACTACTCCCACTGCAGGGAGATTTTTCATTACTACTCATACAGTGCCAGCTTGTGTTCAAAGGGCCTTTTTTGTAATACACATGGGGCTAGCAGCAGTGCCTGGTGACCTTGATAGAAAATTTCAGTTTAGTGCAGTGATTGTCAATCAGTGTGCCGTAGCACTTTGTGGTGCCACAGCCGTCAACTTAGTGTGCCCAATGTTTTCTATGAAGACTAACAAAAATTGACTTTTAAATAAAGATTTATAGAAATTGTTATGCACATTATGTTTATTGTTGTTGGTATGATTGTATTACCTAATAATAACTGTATATTTATGCATTGTACCTTCATTATGCCCTTGATAAAGTACATTAAATATGTTAGGGGTCCCCCAAATGTTCTAGATTACGTGTTAGGGGTGCCCCGAATGTTCTATATTACGTGTTAGGGGTGCCCCGAACAAAAAAAGATTGAGAACCACTGGTTTAGTGTAAGAAAATTAGTCGAGTTTGAGGTGTAATAAGTTTTGAATTAAAAATCCCCATAGCAACTGGAGTGGCCTTATCTTACAAAGCAGGAAAATTCCACATTGACATGTTTTTATTTAAAAAAAAATGTTGCTACTCCTTTAATCCCATTAATGCTATAGAGGTCTTGAATGCATTGCGGAGCAACACACTGGCGATCTCTCTAGCATTAAAGACATTAAAAGAGCAATTTAAGTAAATGGGAGTTTTCACCTTCCCCCCCAAAAGTGCAGTTAGTTTGCTCCAGAACTGCATTTCTCTGGCCTGATTACTAGCATGATCTGTAAAATAAAAATAAAAGTAAAAGAGTCTTATTGATCAAGTTTAAGACATGTAATTCTAAACTGTAGGTGAGAAAAAAAATTCCCATTGATTTCAATTGTACGTTTAACTTCTTGAATGCCAGAGGACTTCTCTAGCAATGAAGGGGTACAGTTGGTTTGCTCCAGAACTGCATCTTTTCAAATTGATGAATAAGGTCCAAAGTATTTGTATAAATGAACACAAGTAAATTATACATAAAAGTGATAATTTTCCGGAATATAGAAAAACTGGCACAGTGTGAAAGGCGGTGATTCGTAATGACACATATGCAATGCATTAGAAATGGAGCTTTGTAGATCTGAAACAATGGATATTAAAAACACATTCCTTCTTGCTGGCCGAGTGCTCTGGCAGCAGAACGTGTAGACATGAGCTGAACTCCACACAAGAGCCTTTTATGGTTTGGCAGTGACTGAACTGAAGTTGTACTGTAGGGAGGGGATGATTAACCCCTTGACAACAGGGGGTGGGCGGGGTGGTATAACACATTGCAAAGCAATGCATTGCACTACCACTGGCTTTCAAGCAGTTAAGGAAATGGAAAATTATGCATTTCGTTTTGTTCAGTTTTATATATATCTGTACTGACATTTAAATATAGTCACCAAGGTGCATATACACAAAATTAAAAACAGAGGAAATCTGAGGAAAGCCAGTTACACCAAGGGGATGAAACAGACTTTCATATCTATTTAAATGGGACTTTTATCACCTTGAATAAATGAGTTCTCCAATGCATTGCAAATACAAGGAAAACACACGCCAGACTAAGAACATATGCTGCAAATGTTACAGCATAAATGGTGTAGTAAATCCCACATTGATATTGTGTTGTACAGGTTCCACACAGAAAGGAGAGAAGTGACTTTGGAAGTTCAGTATTCGTATTAAACATGGAGTTTTGCAAGACCACAAAATACATTTTGGGAAATGTTCCTTCCATTCCACGTTTAGTTTCCTGTTTTAACCAATCAGCAGGAAAAGCAATTATGTAATGTCCTCAAAGCAGAATTAAAAGGCCAGTTGCTAACTCCTTTGAACAAGATGGGGTCACTCTTTGGCAAGTGGAGAAATTTGGATGACTCTTTCATCCCCTCCCCCTAATTTTTCAATGTTCCCCTTGCTTCCTGCTGCCATCTCCTCAATACCCATGTTCCCTGCAGCAGCTTCCTCTATCCTCAAGCTCTGTACGGCAAAATCCTTTTTCCCCTTATCTACTCTGGCTACCTCCTTTCTCTTGCTCCATGCTTCCTGTGGCTGCCTCCCCTTTTTCCATGCTCCTTGCAGCTACTTCCTCTCTCCTCTTGTCCTCTGAGGCTACTTCCTCTCTCCCCTAACACCACACTGCTGCCTTCTCTCTCCTCATGCTCCGGGTGGACACCTCATCACTTCTCCCTGCGGCTGTCTCATCTCTGTCCATCTTCCCTGAGGCTACCTCCTCTCTCCCCTAACACCACACTGCTGACTTCTCTCTCCTCATGCTCTGGGTGGACACCTCATCACCTCTCCACACGGCTGCCTCATCTCTCTCCATCTTCCCTGAGGCTACCACCTCTCTCCCCTAACACCACACTGCTGCCTTCTCTCTCCTCATGCTCCGGGTGGACACCTCATCACTTGTCCACGCGGCTGCCTCATCTCTCTCCATCTTCCATGAGGCTACCTCCTCTCTCCCCTAACACCACACAGCGTCCTTCTCTCTCCTCATGCCCCGGGTGGACACCTCATCACCTCTCCACGCGGCTGCCTCATCTCTCTCCATCTTCCCTGAGGCTACCTCCTCTCTCCCCTAACACCACACTGCTGCCTTCTCTCTCCTCATGCTCTGGGTGGACACCTCATCACCTCTCCACACGGCTGCCTCATCTCTCTCCATCTTCCCTGAGGCTACCGCCTCTCTCCCCTAACACCACACTGCTGCCTTCTCTCTCCTCATGCTCCGGGTGGACACCTCATCACTTGTCCACGCGGCTGCCTCATCTCTCTCCATCTTCCATGAGGCTACCTCCTCTCTCCCCTAACACCACACAGCGTCCTTCTCTCTCCTCATGCCCCGGGTGGACACCTCATCACCTCTCCACACGGCTGCCTCATCTCTCTCCATCTTCCCTGAGGCTACCTCCTCTCTCCCCTAACACCACACTGCTGCCTTCTCTCTCCTCATGCTCCGGGTAGACACCTCATCACTTGTCCATGCGGCTGCCTCATCTCTCTCCATCTTCCCTGAGGCTACCGCCTCTCTCCCCTAACACCACACTGCTGCCTTCTCTCTCCTCATGCTCCGGGTGGACACCTCATCACTTGTCCACATGGCTGCCTCATCTCTCTCCATCTTCCCTGAGGCTACCGCCTCTCTCCCCTAACACCACACAGCGTCCTTCTCTCTCCTCATGCTCCGGGTGGACACCTCATCACCTCTCCACACGGTTGCCTCATCTCTCTCCATCTTCCCTGAGGCTACCTCCTCTCTCCCCTAACACCACACTGCTGCCTTCTCTCTCCTCATGCTCCGGGTGGACACCTCATCACTTGTCCATGCGGCTGCCTCATCTCTCTCCATCTTCCCTGTGGCTACCTCCTCTCTCCCCTAACACCACACTGCTGCCTTCTCTCTCCTCATGCTCCGGGTGGACACCTCATCACTTTTCCCTGCGGCTGCCTCATCTCTCTCCATCTTCCCTGAGGCTACCTCCTCTCTCCCCTAACACCACACAGCGTCCTTCTCTCTCCTCATGCTCCGGGTGGACACCTCATCACTTCTCCCTGCGGCTGCCTCATCTCTCTCCATCTTCCCTGTGGCTACCTCCTCTCTCCCCTAACACCACACTGCTGCCTTCTCTCTTCTCATGCTCCAGGTGGACACCTCATCACTTGTCCACGCGGCTGCCTCATCTCTCTCCATCTTCCCTGTGGCTATCTCCTCTCTCCCCTAACACCACACTGCTGCCTTCTCTCTCCTCATGCTCCGGGTGGACACCTCATCACTTTTCCCTGCGGCTGCCTCATCTCTCTCCATCTTCCCTGAGGCTACCTCCTCTCTCCCCTAACACCACACAGCGTCCTTCTCTCTCCTCATGCTCCGGGTGGACACCTCATCACTTCTCCCTGCGGCTGCCTCATCTCTCTCCATCTTCCCTGTGGCTACCTCCTCTCTCCCCTAACACCACACTGCTGCCTTCTCTCTTCTCATGCTCCAGGTGGACACCTCATCACTTCTCCCTGCGGCTGCTTCATCTCTCTCCATCTTCCCTGAGGCTACCTCCTCTCTCCCCTAACACCACACAGCGTCCTTCTCTCTCCTCATGCTCCGGGTGGACACCTCATCACTTCTCCACGCTGCTGCCTCATCTCTATACACACGCATGCACACACACATGCATGCACACACACACACACACACAAACAAACACACACACACACACATGTACATACTCACAAACACACACACATACACATGCATGCACATACTCGCAAACACACACATCACACACACGCACACACAAACACACACAAACATCACACACACACGCACAAACACACACAGATGCATGCACACACACACAAACACACACACACACATGCACATACTCACAAACACACACACACATGCATGCACATACTCCCAAACATACACATCACACACACGCAAACACACAGACACACACATTCACACACACAAAAACACACATGCACATACTCGCAAACACACACCTGCATGCACATACTCACAAACACACACATCACACACACACACAAAAACACACACACACAAAAACACACACACAAACACCCACACACACAAACACCCACACACACATGCATGCACACACACAAACACACACACACATGCATGCACATACTCGCAAACACACACATCATCACACACACTCACACACACATTTATATTCCCTTTCCTGTTATTTTGTACTGTTACATTCAGTTTTTCAATCTGTTAAAGATGACTGTCTGTAATGAGCCATCCAGACTACTGAATACTATTATATATGTGAGCAAAAGGTTAAGAGAAACCTAGTCAGGTTGGTGTCCTTGAATAGCAGGGATGGAGAGAGGAATGTTAGTATCTGATACTCCAGGAAGTGCCACAAAATGCACACACATCACACAAACACACACACAAACACACACACACACACAAACACACAGAAACACGCACACACACATCACACACACAAACACACACACATGCACACACACAAACACACACACGCATGCACACACACATGCATGCACACACACACATGTACATACTCACAAACACACACACATACACATGCATGCACATACTCGCAAACACACACATCACACACACACACGCACACACACACACACAAACATCACACACACACGCACAAACACACACGCATGCACACACACACATGCATGCACACACACAAACACACACACACACACATGCACATAGTCACAAACACACACACACACATGCATGCACATACTCCCAAACATACACATCACACACACGCAAACACACAGACACACATATTCACACACACAAACACACACATGCACATACTCGCAAACACACACGCATGCACATACTCACAAACACACACATCACACACACACATGCACACACACACACAAACACCCACACACACAAACACCCACACACACATGCATGCACACACACAAACACACACACACATGCATGCACATACTCGCAAACACGCACATCATCACACACACTCACACACACCTTTATATTCCCTTTCCTGTTATTTTGTACTGTTACATTCAGTTTTTCAATCTGTTAAAGATGACTGTCTCTAATGAGCCATCCAGACTACTGAATACTATTATATATGTGAGCAAATGGTTTTTATATCTATAAGTGAAATCCTAGGGACCAGTGATCCCAAATCAATGTGGTTTAGTGTACAGGTTGTATCCATGCGCAACCACACAAAAACTATGGTATTTCATTTTAGAAGGCTGATTTTTGTGATAGGTAAAAACATAAGTAATTTATTAGCAACGAGATTTTCATGGTTTGCAGGAACAATGGGAACATATAAAACATTGAATTTATCTGCAACATATATGTAAATTAGCCATATTAACAAAGGTAAAAGAAAATTAAAACCAATATGGTTCTCTTGAGAGGGGGATGATATAATAAAGGCTAAAAAACTTTCATAAAAGAAGTACAAACAGACTCAATCAGAGGAAGAGACATTTACAAGGTTAACCCTTTGAGTGCCAGAGGGGTACGCAACACATTACAAAGCAATAATGCGTTGAGTACCCCTCTGGCACTCAAAGGGTTAAACAGAGGGAGGATTAGCATCAAACAAAAACCCAAAACAAAAAGTGGCAAAACTGTTTTTACATGTATTGGAAAACTAAAAGAGGCATAAGGTTAAAGTCTGAAATGGGTAGATATGAGGAGGAAATGGCTGACTTTCAGAATAATATATTTAACACATGTTAATGTTATAGTACAAATGGTAATGAAATAGTACAAAATATACAGGTAAGGGAGAATTTGCACAGCAGTGACCATTATATGTATCCTCTGACATTTTTTATGAGAAATCAATTAACAAAGGTTAAACTAAAACTTTTAAAAAGGCTAACGTTGCAATTCTAAAAACAACAGAAGAAACACTGAAGTTGAGTGAATTGAAGGCAAAGTGGCAGATGCTGTTTAATATCCTATATAATAATTCGCCAAGTTGTGTGTAACACCCGACATGCGCAGTAGACACTGCTGCGCGTGCGGCAGTCATGCGCAGTAGAGACCGCCCGCGCCGCGGCTGATACAGAACTGGGCGCTCCGAAGGAGCGTCCAGCTCTGTATCAGCCGAGGCGCGGGCAGTCTCCACTGTGTGTGACTGCCCCGTGACCGGCTGCCAGAGGCTCTGTATCAGCCGAGGCGCGGGCAGTCTCCATTGCGTGTGACTGCCCCGCGACCGGCTGCCAGAGGCACTGTGGCCCGTGTAACGGGCTGTTCAACTAGTAGATAAATAAATGGTTATGCATTGAGGCTACAGAAAAATCTCACTACATATAAACTAAATGGGAATCTACCTGGAAAATTCAGTGTGGGTATGGCCAGCACAGCTGAGGTGCCCCTCAATGGAGCTCTAAGCAGTTACCTTTCTCTGCCTATTGGGAAATCTGACCCTAAAACATATGGCAGCATTGGGAAAAATGTTTTGGCAGCTGTTATTGAACTACATCTGCTGTCATCTTCTTGTTTTGTCTGAATCTGCAGTAGTACTTAAGTTTACATTTGTACATAACACATTAATTAATTAAGTAAGGGAATGGAGGACTTGATGTATGAGGAAGGACTAGATAAACTTGGTTTATTTACTCTAGAGAAAAGCTGACTAAGAGGAGATTTCATTACATTGTACAAGTATGTGAGAGGTCAATACAAGGATCTCTGTGGTGAGCTAATCATTTCAAGACCTGGTCAGGTGACCAGGGGACATCCCTTGAGATTAGAGGAAAGGAGGTTTAGACTTCAGCAGAGGGAGGTTTTTTTACAGTGAAGTCTGTTAAATTATGGAATTCCTTGCTGAAAGATGTGGTTATGGCAGATACAATGGATACATTTAAGAGAAGATTAGATACATTTCTTTCAAAAGGAAACATATATTAGTAGGCAAATCAGGAAGGTCTGATAAATTACTAACTTATTTGATAGCAGGTAAGCTATACAATTCTCATGTCACTGGGGCATGAGGCAAAGGTTGAACTTGATTGACTTGTGTCTTTTTTCAACCTACGCTGCTTAACCCTTGAGTACCAGAGGAGTACGCAACACATTGCAAAGCAATGCTTTGCATACTCCTCTGGCACTCAAAGGGTCAAGTGTGGACTGCAAATAACGCCCTCGTACAGCATGAGATGATATGAAGTAGATGTTTCTCACGTGGTAAATAGAACTGGACATGAACTGGCTCTTTGGAAACATCTCTAAAACTCGTAGTGAACATAATGCATCAGATTATATGAATAAAGATTTTACGTTGTTAAGAGACAGATAACAAGAATTTGTTAATAAGATGGTAGATATGAGCTATAATTTTTGACTCATGACAACTTTAGTACTTTTTTTGGAATTCTCTCCATGCTCGTCTTCCAATTTTAAAGTATAGCAATCATTTAAAACTTGCCATCCTTGATTGTATTCAGGTTCAGCGAAGCTGAGAGCCTTTGTATCTCTGATTCCCTCTTGTACTGATATAACACCAGTATAAGTAGTTGTTGTTTTTTACACATTCAGATGAGCAAAACTGCTTCCTCCCAGCACTTCAAATGGTCAATGAAGGACACATTTGTTTTAAGTTTTGTTGCTGGGGATGTGACTGGTAGGCAAGGCATTAACAAGAATAGGTTACTTCATGACCTATTGGCAGCTCTTTATGTCATTAAATAAATCATTTAGAACAACAACAAAAAATACTGATATTTCAGTAAACATTAATGTGAGTTTTATTTCTGTTTAGCAATGTGTTACACTTATATACATACCCTAAACATTCTGGTTTCTTAAAAAGAGGGACAACAAGGTAGGGAAGAGGGACAGAGGGATTTGGTTCTCAATGAGAAACCATCCTTCCTTGGGAGGTATGGAAGTGTCCAGGAGAACTCATACAGGCCCTTTCAATGCTTTTCAAAGTCTATAACTGACTTCTTCCTCAGGGAATAAGGGTCCAAACACATAATGGTAGTTTAAATAATGCTCAGGGTCCAAAATACCTAAAAGGGGTATTAACCCACAAATGTAATTGTATATAAAACACATTAAACTTTCACATCTTGTGAATTCCAAATGTATTCATAACATTTCAAAGTACCATTTGATGGATATTACATACGGTAGATGTGACCAGTGGACTAAACAGTAAGAGGTCCCTAATACCCACCTCTGTAATGTGAAAAACTAGAGGGGAGACAGATATGACTTATACATTTTCTAGGGCAATAACAGATCATTTACTTTAAGAATAAAAACAATTCCAAACCGGAATTTAGTCCACTTGACTGTAAAGTTCTCATGTTAAAAATCCACTCTGATTCCCTTCTCAACATGTATTTAATTTAATCATCTCTCCTTCAATTTGTATTTGCTAGATCAATTGCCAAAACATACATTTCTGTTATATTAGATTTATGATACTCAATAAAATGTGCAGATAAGCTATGGTTTCTATATGTAGTTTTGATGTTTGTTCTTTGATTCCATCCCTGAGACATCTTTTGGTTCCCTCAATGTTCTGTTTCTGGCATGTACACTGGAATAAGTGTATTACTCCTTTGGTGTAGTAACGTAACCCTTTGCGTGCCTAAGAGGTATCCAGTGCATTGTTTTGGAATGCTTTGGATACCTCTCCTGTGCTAAAGGGGTTATGGGTATTTGTTTGATATGTGTCTGCAGTACATCTTTTACGCACCTTTCCAGAACTTGCTGAATATTGATGAAGGTGGTGGATATGAACTCTTTATTATTACTAGTTGTGTCTAATGTGCAATATGATAATGTGATTATGTAGAAATGTGCAGAAAGGTTCAGTTTTTACATTCCATTACCTGGATAGCTGATGATTGAATACAAGGTTATCATCACATCATTTTGTAACTCAGTAGTGATTATGCATTTTTTTGCTCACCTCCAATTGCAGTTCTGTTTAGGTAACCTCTGTCACATTCCCTATGTAGCTTGCCTTTCTAGTTTTTTTTTTTTCTTCTTTTAATGTCATTGAATTGTTCAGATCAATCACCTAAAGGACATTGGGTTTTGGGTTCCTTATAGAACTATTGGACTGGAGATTGTTTTGTAAAAATTGCCTACAAGCAGCGCACATATGATTCAGTCATGTTTATTGATATTGCTTTGCTGGTTTTGTCACTAAATCTGAGGTTGTTTGTATACCCAGGTACAGTGTTCTTTTTTATTTCCTAGATGGGGTGTGATCAGTTGTATTCATGATCGGATACGAGCCCATTAGCACTAGCGTAGTACTGCACATGGCTCTTTTTCAGTCTTTCCAAGACTTTTCTTTGTCCTCATCTTCAAAGGAACATATCTACATTAATAAAAGCATTTACATTCCCTAGTCACATACTGGAAGGGCATGAGTGTTTCAAAAGAATACAATTAACATTAATTTACTAATGTTCTGTCTTTGTCATCATTGTCCTGCAACAAGTAAAGAGCCCAATAGTACTGTATCTGAAGATATGTACTACACTCAAAGGGTTAAAGCAGCGGTAGCCAACCCTCAAACACTACCAATAGTGCATGTTTTCAGGATATCCCAGCTGGAGCACAGGTGGACCAATTAAAATGAATAACCACTAATTAGTCCACCTGTTTGCCATCTGTGATATCCTGAAAACAGGCACTGTTGTTAGAGCTTGATGACCAGGGTATACTTCCCCTGATGTAGAACATATAGGGGAGATTTTTTAACCCCTTCAATGATTAACCCCTTGGCTGCTAGAGCTGTCTTGAATGCATTGCAGAATAATACTTTGGAAATACCTCTAAGTGAGTTTATTTTATCTCCTTGGATGTTAGTTATATGTCCACATGAACCCAAAGCAATATGTTGAAGACATATCTAATATCCAAAGGGTTAAAGAAACATATATTGCTAACAATGAGTAAGTTGTACCTCTTTATTGACCCTTTAACCCCTTCAGTGCAAGAGGGGTAGGCAATGCATTGAGTACCCCTCTGGCACTGAAGGGGTTAAAAACTTCCAGCTTTACTTCCACATAAAAGGTTAACACATAATAAAATCTCACAATAATAAATATTTCCTGAAAGTTAGAAAAACCAACCACCTGAAAGGGGCAACATAACCTAGTAATACGTGGTTCATTTTATTGTTTAACAGAATGATTTGCTAAAGTAAGTGTCCATACACAGAAGTCAGGTAAATCTGTATACTTTACTTTGTTTGCATCCACTTTCTCGTGTAGTGCACTGCCAGTTGTTTATGTTTATAGTCTGATGAAGATTGACAATAACCGGTGACCCTTGTCATTCATACAGGTCTGTTGCAGCTCATTGTTTATTGTGAAAAATGTAGATCCCATGTCACTGAAGTCCGGGCTACCTTGCTGTAAAGGGAATTCAAAAATGCCTGGGAGAGACATATGTTTTTCCTGAGAAGTATGTAAGATTATCATACCAGGGAACTTTCAGGATCTAACCCAGAGACTCCAGATTTTACAATTAATTACCAGGTCTCCGGATGCAGAGTCTGAATCTCCTGCGGTGTTGAAATTCTGCCCACTTCTTCTCCTTCCCACCCTGTTCCTCCCACTTCCTGTCCACTTCTCCTCCTTCCCATCCTGTTCCTCCTACTTCAAGCCCACTTCTCCTCCTTCTCCCATTGTTCCTCCTACATCGTGTACACTTCTCCTCCTTCCCACACTGTTCCTCCTACATCGTGTACACTTCTCCTCCTTCCCACACTGTTGTTCCCACTTCCTACCCAACTTCTTCCCATCCTGTTCTGCCCAAATCCCACCCACTGTATGACACAAGGATGGAAATCCCACCCACCCAAATTACATCATTTACATCCCCCTGGCTGGCAGCACATGAGCCTGAAAGGGGCTCAAGGGGAGGAAGTTTATGAAGGTATGAAGATTATGTATTCTAATTAGATAGGCAAATGGGCACACTGGATGGGCCAGTAGGTTCTTATCTGCTGTAAAAATCTATGTTACTATTTTTCCTATTGTGTAGCTGATTTGCACCAAAAATGCTCCGCTTTTTTGTACATATGTCCAACTTAATTATATATGTCCCTCAATTTTAACTTGTACTACTAAAATGAGACACATATTCAGTGTTAAATCTTTATATGTCTATGTGTAATAGTTTGTCAATCAGATTTCGTTATAGCTACTTTCTTATTTACAGGTAAACAGTTAACCATTTGGATGCTAAAGAGATCTTCAACACACTGCTTTGCACTGCCTTGGAGACAGCTCTAACATTCAGGGAGTTAGTGAGAAACACAGGGCAGGATTTACATCTCAGGCACCCCTAGACAAGACAATCTAAGAGCCCTTAGCTCCACCCATGACCACACCTCCACTCTTCACAGGACCCCACCCACAGTCCCAACCACTGTTTCCTGGCACAGAAAAAACTGTGGCCTATAGCAACCAAGGACGAAAAAACGAGATTAAACCTGTAGGTTGGGAGAGAGATTGCCTTGGAGGTCTCTCTAGCATAAAAGGGGTTAACCCCTTAAGGACCCATGACAGTCCTGGTACATCATGGGTTGAAGAGCCATAAAACCCAATGACATGCCAGGAACTTAATGGATTTCAGGGCTCCCTGTGCAGCTGCATGCCATTTGAGAAGTCCTGAAACGGATTGCAAAAAAAAAAAAAATTGGTCTGTGGTCCTTGAGTGCCGGTCTTGCACACGTGCGACTGGTCCTTAAGGGGTTAAAGGGGTAATGTAACCTAGTAATAAGTGGTTAATTTATTGTTTAACAGAATGATTTACCAAAGTAAGTGCCCATACCCAGCAGTCAAGGAAATCTGTATACTTTACTTTGTTTACATCCACTCTCTTCTGTAGTGCACTGCCAGTTGTTTATTTTTACAGTCTGATGAAGACTGATAATAATCTGTGACCCTTGTCATCCATACAGGTCTATTGCAGCTCATTGTTTATTGTGAGGAGGTGTGCCCTAGAGCAATGGTTCTCAACCCATGCCCTCAGTGGCCATTAACAGGCCAGGACTTAGGAATTTCCCTGCTAGAGAACAGGTGTAGTGATCAGAGGCTCATTCACATTGATTAACTCACCTGTGCTCTAACACAGAAATCCTCAAATCCTGGCCTGTTAGTGGCCACTGAGGGCACAGGCTGAGAACCACTGCCCTAGTGGCAGGCTTGAACAGAGATCATTATAGGTTGGAAACTGCAGATGTAATGCTAAAACATATAGACAGATACACCTGACTGCTTTATAAACTAACTATATCTTCCTAGGTAAGATACATTTTTAACCCTTTGAGTGCCAGAGAGGTATCCAACTCATTGCACTGCAATGCATTGGATACCTTTCTGGCACTCAAAGTGTTAAGCGAATAAAGCGTAGCATGTACACAGGATATACTTTAAAGGGGAGGTATACCTATAGTAGAAAGAAAATCTTAATAGCATGAATATACTAATGTGCCAGCACAGATACGCTGTTGCAGGTCAGCCATCAGAAATCTTTGGACCCAGTAGAAACATGAAGCCAGGCCGCCCCACCCCATGCATTTGCACTGTAACCTGGAAGTATATGTAAAGACAGAGCCAGTGGAATTGCTCCACTAAGAGGTATATGATCTGAAGGACAGAGTGACAGAGGCGCTATACAGTTTACTGCTACTCAGGCTCCATAATATACTTAAAAAGGGGCCCACTAGGAGATCCTTAGGAATTCCCATGGGTCAGTCTGGTTATCTGGGGGCCCCTGTCGACACAGCCCCCACACCTGCATCACTGCAACTCAGTGCATTGGATACCTTTCTGTCTCACAAAGGGCTAAGAGGACAGGAAGTCCCCAAAATGTCCATAGACTGTACCATGGCTGTCTCATTGGCTCAAGCAGTATTAAAGGGAGAATTTTTGGAGCAAGTATCATAATTATATGGTGTTAAGTAGTTGTAAAGCTAAAAAATCTATTCCAGAGCTTGATTACGAGCAGAATCTTGTTTGTTGATTTACTTCTTTGCATACAGTCAGGTCATTGAGGCACAGTAAAAACAGGGTATTGCTTATCTTTGTAATGGGAATGTAGATGTATGTCTCTTTAAAGATATGACAACTGTTGTATAAACACTTATGGATACAGCTAGTGTTGCAAGTGAAAGGAACTGTTCTGTTCCAGGTACTAGATGTAAATGCTACACGGATGCTGTTGTTGAAAATGTGCACCAATGGCATTTTATCAGTGGCTGCATCGATATTGCATAAAATCCATATCGGGAACATGAGAATTTGGCCCTGTGCCAGGTTGTTTTGCATTCACATTGCAGTTACATCTAGTACAGCTTGAACCCCAGCTATCGACCAGGTGATGTCACAAGGTAATTCTTTGAATACAATTTTCTCCAAGCCAGTTATGAATTTTATATTAAAAAAAAAAGTTACAGATTTACTTTTAAATGAGAATTTTTGTAATTGACTTTAAAAGAGGTGATAGATCCACTTTAAACTGCAAAAACTGTAATTATTTATCTCTCAGTAGTTGGAGTACCATTGAGTTGCTCAGCGGGAAAAGCTATACAATTTTTTTACTGCTCCTTTAAGACTTTAATGCCAGCAAGCTCCGAATTCTGAGAAGGGTAAATTGTAACAATAAATGCATTATGCTATTCTATTATTCATTTCTAAGCTAATACTAATTTTCTTAGCAAAGCTGTTATTCCATCCTCTGCCTTGCAAGATATAATTGGCATAATGGCAATGAAGAAAGAAAGCTGTTATTCTTTGCAGACACATCACAAAATCCCGTTATTCTAATATTTGGAATAAGTTACGCATTGGCTGCTCCTAAAACGCAGCTCCTGAGAATCAGCCTCTGTCTCCCGAGACCTGGTGATTAAGTAAAAAGAAACAGATTCTATGGTGAGATCAGGAGAGTCCCTGGGTATGCTTATTACCTCCTTTGTAAAACATACTTATAATCCATGGCAATTTTCCCTTTATGTAGTGTTGGCGACAGTGTACAATAGTTTGAGAGGAGCATCAGGTGTACTGGTCACACCCACTAGGATGAGCTGTTTGAGTGCCCTTCAGAATCACAGCTTCTAGATCATTGGTTCTCAGCCCATACCCTTAGGGCCCACTGACAAGCCAGGACTTGAGATTGTCCCTGCTTGTGCACAGGTTAATTAATCAAAATGACTGAGCCTCTGATTTACTCACCAGTACCCAAGCAAGGAAATCCTCAGGTCCTGGACTGCTAGTGGGCTCTGCAGGCACAGGCTGAGAACCACCATCCTGTACTGTATATTAATTGTATCTTCTCTGCCAGTAGGAGAGATTCAGCTTATAAGACAAAGCATATTAAGGTTAGGTACTTGCCAAAATGAGGTACCTTGGCGTTGGTGGCAAGCTTAGCATTCTATGGCCATATAATGTAACTAAATCCTCATCTTTAATATAGTAGTGATATGCAGGCATAATGCCGCAGAGTAAAGGGTTAATAGTGATGAAAATTTGGATGTGCACCAATACTTTGTGTATTTGCTCTTCTCTGCCAGTGACATTTGGGATTGTGGTGGGTTTATGGGAGGAGTTAGGATGTGTGCATGGGTGGAGCAAGGGGTGCCTAGGTGGACCTGTGATATAATCCCACACTGTGTATATTCACAGCTGGGAGAAGCATAATTTAACCCTTGGAATTCTAGAGTGGGGTCCAACGCTTTGCTCTGACAGTGTATGTTAAGTTATGGTCCATTATAATAGCAATGACCCTGCCACAAAATGCAAAAATAGTGAAAAATAATGTACAAATTCTTTAAAAAAAATCAGATATGTTTTGGAATAAATTTTAACCCCTTGAGCCTTCAGATCAAAAGAAAACTGGAGTGATTCTTGAACAAATCCACTGCACCATAGGGGTGATATGAGATCCTTACTAGTCCCATTGATGTAAATGTGGCCTTTAATTCCTGGATTGCTAGCTAGGTCTCCAGTGCACTTTAAAGCAAAGCATTGGGGGGCCTCTAGCATTCAAAGGACTTTGAAAAAAACATTTAAATCAATGGATTTGTATTCCTCTCCTATGGTGCAGTTGGTTTGCTAAAAGATTACTCCCATTTTCATTTAAACAGCATACCCAAAGGGATAAAGGTTATTGCAAGACATAATTGTATTTTTGGAGAAAGACTGGGTACATTATTTTCTTATTTTTTACTGCCTTTACATTTTGTGGCTGGACCTTTGCTGATATCATTAGCCTTAGCTCCCCATAGATCAGAGCTGGGCAACCTGAAGACCTCAAGCTGTTCAGGACTACAGTTCCCATAATCCTTAGCCAGTACCATTGCTGTTATCACTGTTCATAGCTCCCAACAGAACAGAGCTTGGCAACTTGAGGTTCTCAAGCTGTTCAGGACTACAGTTCCCATCATCCCCAGCTAGGACTATTGATGATATAATTGGCAATAGCTACCTATAGACCAGAGGTGGGCAACCTGAGGCCCTCCAGCTGTTCAGGACTTCAATTGCCGTATGAATTGTAGTCCTGGACAACTGGAGCGCCTCCAGGTTGCTCACCAATGCCATAACAGTAATAGCAACAGCAGGTAGAGAGCCACATGTTTTCCACCCCTGTCTAACGGGAGCAAGAATAAAGCCACAGGCTGTATTCACTCCTGAAATTAACCTCTTTTGTTGGAAAGATCGGTCAGTTTAATGTAATGGTCCACATATGTATCAGCTTTATGTCCATCCCCAGAACTGTGCTGCTACAAGTTTAAGCCCTCCCGGACCTAAGCATTTCTCTAGGTACAGTTAGCTGTGGGAGAGGAGTCACTGTAGGCCAAGCAAACAACACACTGATGTTCTCTCCAGCACTGAAGGGTTTAAACACTCCACTTAAATCAATGGCCATTTTTATGTATTCTCTATGGTGCAGTTAGTTTGTTCCAGAATTGTTTCTCTTTTCTTATGCACATAGATACACAGGAAATAAAAATGCTACTGTATTAAAACCGCATGGGCTTGTATTATTTTCCTCCAAGGAATAATATCAATATGTAGAGATGAATATCAAATAGAGAGGTCTATACAGCACAAGATGATAATTATCTCACTGGAGATTTAAACCACCGCACGTTATCTACTACAGAATATGCTGGCACTTCATAAATTAACAATAATAATGGTAATACTATGTTGCTGATTAATTAGTAGGGAATAATACTGCTTGTGATGAATCAGTCTGATAGAATATAATTGCTTGAAAGGATATGTAAGTCACATGCAGGTCACAGTTTGCTGAATATAGCCAAGGGCAGACTTTACATATCTACATATCTAAGTAAACCTCAGTTAAAGAGAGATACCAATGTCCATTACTGATGACTGGAGCTAGTCCAAAAATAACCAACCCTGAAATAGATGTATGGACAACTGCATCACACATTTCTTATTGTTGGAGGTGCAAAAGTTTGTAGGCGAATGGAAATCCACCTTCTTGGTCTGCCCTTGTACATCACTATGTGGATAGTGTTATACAAATAAAGATATATACACTGCGTGGACAGTTTATTAGGCAAACCCTCTCATCCAAGTAAATGACCACTCCATTTGTGATAGTATCTTGTATCTGTATCAGGCTATAAACAAATAGGTAGTTGTGTGTGTGTGTGTGTGTGTGTGTGTGTGTGTGTATTTGTGTGCCTTCCGAAGTGGCAATAATCACAGAGATGGGCTACAAATGCAACAGCAGTAGACAACCTTCCTGGATGCCACCCAACTGAATTAAAAAGAATCAGCTACAATTATAGCAGGCAGAGAAACTCTGACATTAGACACTTGAGGGGTGGAAAAAGGTTGCCTGATCTGATGAATCCCAGTACCAGTTATTCTATTCTGTCTGCAGAGCATTGTATGGTGACAGCAGTATGAATTGATGGACTCATCTTGCTAGAAGTCAACACTGCAGGCAAGTGATGGTAGCATGATGTGTGGGGCATCGCTCTGTAGCACACCTTAGAGCCTCTGATACTGGTAGAGCAAGTCAGATTTAGAAAGCCTACCTGAACATTGATGCCTATCAGGTGAATCATTTTATGTTTACAGTTTATCCATCCCGTAATGGTTACTTCTATTAGTACAACGTATCACAAAGAGTGGATTGTTGGAGAATGGCTTCAGGAGCTTGATGAGGACTTTATCATACTTCATTGTCCTCTGCAGTCACCTCTCACCTCATCCCAACAAAACTGAGCACTGTGAGAAGAGGTGCAGTGGAATTTTAGTGTTAGGCATCCACCAAAGTCAAACGTGTGGGGCACAATTTAGTGTGCATGGGACAGCATCCCTGTGGAACACTTATCTTGTAGAGATCATTCCCTAGAGGTTAGAGGATGTACTGATGGCCAGAGATGGCACTACAAACTATTAGGTTGTTATTATTATTATTATTATTCTTTATTTATATAGCGCCAACTAATTCCGCAGCGCTGTACAATTGGGAATAGACATACAGAGGTATTAAATAGTACAATCAGATTGTTGTACATAATAAACTGGCTACCCAGTTTATTTTGGTTAAATCATGTAACTGCTTTGCTTCACAGCTGTCTTGTGTCTGAAGTGGAAATATGGGAAAATGTGTAGGAAGAGTTATTCATTAAGTGTTATTTATAATATCAAAAGCCCATACAATATTTAGTAAACAAGTGCACCATGCATTTTACAGGATGGTATTCTGCCATCCTTATTTCATATAGCATTTTGGTAATAGTGCTTATATTTCAGGAATGTTTCCATGGCCCACATCTGCTTTTCTGTCATTGAAATCCCTAGAGTTTCCAACTGTGTCTTTACATTCATTCCTACTTCCATAAAATCGGACTTATTACTCTCTTGATCTCAGGAATGACCTGAAAAAAGGGACCAGGGCTGGATTCAAATGCAGGAGAAAATGGTACCTCCCATTTTATCAAAACATTTTTATTGAAGTCTATGGAGATAACAGGAGATAAAATCAGAGATAAAATTAGCACGTGCATTTGAATCCAGCCCCAGCAGAGTCTGAAACTTGGTATGCATGAATGCCTGTATTTAGGTATTTCTATTGCTTTAAAAAATGTTTTTTAAATAAATACATTTGTATCAAGGTTATATGTACAGCATGGATGTCACGCAAAGCAGTGTATAATTTTAATGCAAATGGAATAGTTATAAAAGTTCACATTGTTCTCTTCAACAAGAAATCTTTAAATTTTTCAAGTGTATTCAAAATAATACAGTAGAACGTTTTCTGTGTAGTTTCTTCACTAATCACATCAAAAGTATTAACAATTCTCTATAATTCACCAAAGACAGCAGAGTCCATAGCACTAATCATTTCAGAAATCCTTAAGAGTAAAACATACAAAATTTTTATTGATAAGCGGTGATTAAGCGGTGATACGTGAAACGCGTTGATGTTGCCATTTTCCTCCGGGTATCTGAATATCCGAGCATGTGAATGCTAAGTACTGTTTTATTTTAAATATTATCAATAAATATTTTGTATGTTTTACTCTAACGAATTTCTGAAATGATTAGTGCTATGGACTCTGCTGTCTTTGAGTTTTGAATTAGTCCCAGGAGGGCCTGTAATCCATGTAGCACAATCATAAGTTCTTCCTTTTTTTGGCATTAACTATTGAATGTAATTGGGATCTGACCACATTGAGCTGCTTTAAAAATATTATTCTAAACATTTGCTATAATTCACCAAACCCAAAACAAAAGGAAAGAGGGGGCACCCATTAGGGCAATACAGCTAGATGTACAGGATATATACAAATTAATAAAATAACACTCACATTTGAAAGTGGTCATCTAATGGTATATACCAGAGCTAACTACAAAGGCATGTGGAGGATTCACACCGTTTCCACTCGGTGCTCACTCAGATACAATGCTGTTGCACCGTAACGATCAGGAAATCCTCCAAGACTCATGGAACTCCAAAATAATGATACGTACACATGCATATCTTTAGGCTTTGAGTAAGTGATTGTATCTCTTATCCTATTATAACATTTTATCCAATGTATTATTATTTTTAATTGCAATAATATAAACATATAACAATATTAAATCATTATGTGTAGTTCGCTCTGTTATATACCTTTAGATGACCACTTTCAAATGGGAGTGCTATTTCTTTTATTTTATATATCTTGTGTTACACTATTTGGTGCACCCCCTTTTTTGTTTTGGGTTTGGTGTTATATACGTTTGGAGAGAAGAAGGTGAGGAGCAGCAGCTTGATTCGAAGCATCCTGTATCTGGGTCAGGATTATATATCCGGAAAAGCTTTCATTGTGAGTACCCACGAGTGGAGTGTTTTAACCGGTTGTGGAATTGAATCCCAAGAACTTATTACACTAGGGAGCCTCCTTGTGTTCTCTTGTGTTTGTTTTTTTTACTAACTAATTCACACTCTAAATAAAATTTACAAGATTTGGCGGAAACCCCTCCTTAACCCTTTTAACAGGAATGGTCATCATTGTCTTCTTACACAATATAAACATAGCCTGCTTTATTATATGTTTTCTTCCAATAATATTTTTTTTTTTACTATATATATATATATATATATATAGTATAATTTATCATTTATTTTGACTGGCCATTCCTTATTCAGTGAGTTAGTAATAAATTACACTATAGCTGGGTAGAATTGCCCTTTCTCTATTTGGGCGGGTTGTGCAAGGCTGTAGATCATAGTTTGGAGCATAGTGTTGGTCATTCACTCGGAACAGGCATTCTCCACCAGGGTGTAGAATCCACATAGTGTTCCCCCTTTTCCCCATAAATACTTTAGGAAATATGTGATAACTTTAAAATGCATTTTTCTTTAAATTGATATGTGCAATATGTTTGTTCCATTATTCTGTTTGTTAGAGCTTAGAATAGCTATATTAATATACTTCTAACCTTGATAACACCCTTGACAAATAACGTATACTATTTTAGGGGTGTCCTAAATATTCCAGGGTGCATGTCAGGGGTGCCTTGAGCAAAAAAATATTGAGAAACAC
Source organism: Rhinophrynus dorsalis (assembly GCA_037306005.1). Classification (NCBI taxonomy): domain Eukaryota; kingdom Metazoa; phylum Chordata; class Amphibia; order Anura; family Rhinophrynidae; genus Rhinophrynus; species Rhinophrynus dorsalis. Next base: position 415,342,975 of record CM074723.1, read on the forward strand.
TGACTGAGAACCATCATTGGAATCTTTGTATATTATTTGAGCCAAAATGCCAGAGAATTTTATTCTAATATTTTGCCGTCTAGGTACTGTATAGAATTGTCATTATCTATACACAATGGAGTTCAAAGGGAGTCACATTGCCTACAAGCAGATAATGGAAAATGAGGCAATTTGCTACCATGGGAATTCCCTTAATGCTTTAATAATTCCTTTAATACTATGCCATACATTCATTAAGAAACATGAAAAAATACATAATTTGGGCCATATGTTAAAAAGAAAAGTGGAGGCGTTCTTGGGCAAACCTTTTGCATTATAGGGGAGAACTAAAAATTCCTATTTTTAGAACGTTTATTTGTCCCCTAAGGTTTTCTCCACAATAACTTTGCATTTATATGTATGGTCCAGAGATCCATATGTTCAAAAGAAAAGTGTAAACATTCTGGGGCAAACCAGTAGCACTTTAGGGGGAAACAAAACATTCCTATTGATTTAAATGGGGCTTTTAAACCCTTGAATGTTTTGAAGGCAAAGGGTGGTCACACCAAATATTGATTTGATTTAGATTTTACTTCTGTTCTCTCACTATGGATTTTGTTAATTGATAAAATATAAACTATTAACGTCTATTTTTGAAAGCATTCTTACTTTACACCATTTTTTCACACCTGCCTAAGACTTTTGCACAGTACTGTGTGTGTGTGTGTATATATATATATATATATATATATATATATATATATATATATACAGAGCTCAAAATTTCCACTCGCCACTAGCCAATGGCTAGTGAAAATGTAGCCCTGGTGAGTAGAAATTCAGCACTGGTGGGTATGTTATGGTTTGCAGTGGTGAGTAACTTTTCAGGTCTGGCTAGTAGCAAAGGACTTAAAATTATAAGCCCTGTATATATATATATATATATATATATATATATATATATATATATACATAGACACTAACATTCCACTTCCTAATAGGAAGGACTGGCTAATTTGCATACATTGACAAATAAATAGAGTTAAATATATAATAAACTATAATTTTAAACAGAGACCGGCTAACATAAATATAGATTATTTTGAAAGCTCTTCCAAAATCTCCCTAGTCATTATAAAGTGATAGTTCCACTTTAAATGTAATCAAACCCCGCATGCCTCCTCTATATCATGCACACGGAAATGGCATACATTTACGCCAATTATTTCTGCTCTTTGTTAGGACATCACGTTAAACACGGCACTCGGGAAAGAAAATCCATGAAAAGCCTCCATACTTCCCCACAGACCTTGGCACAAGCAGCATTAAGGGGGGGATTTTACTGTGTAAGAAGCTTCGTAAAGTGTTGTTAGCCAGGAGAAAGACTAGAAAATTTAATCCAGAAGATGGCTTACCTATGAGTTGTATCCGTCCATCTGCCCTTATGTGTCAGAGCCTGACACATAGACTTTTAAGCACAGAGGGATGCTTGCTCTGTGCAGGATTCTCAATAGACACACAGTACAAAATACGGTGGAGCTATAATGTTTGTCACAAAATGGTGCCAGAACGGAATCGCTCAAAATAATAAAAAAAAGAATGTCTATATATTTATACTTTAAAGAAATTTAGATGAGTTTCAATTTCTTATGTAAAGTTACAAAATATATTTTTAAAAATATATGTACGCACCTTCAATTTAACCAGTAGGTTACAGTTAATCTACCCGAGTTCCTCCATCTGCTGAGGACTACAACTCCTATCATCCCCCGGTCATACAATGGCTGACCTAGTACAATGAGTAACATAGTCCTCAACAGCAGGAGGGCCTCAGGTTGCTCATCCCTGCCGAACATGATTGAGAGGTCTCCAGTGTATTGAGCATCAATGTGTTGGAGACCTCTCTGGACTTGAAGAGGTTAACAAAACTATAGTTTATTGAGAAGAAAAAAACATACTTTTTTTTATTAATCTCCACACAATTCTTAATTCAATGGAACCCCCTCCTACAATCCTTTTTAACTTCCAATTGCCAGAAATGAATATAGTCTGTGTTCTTTCAGATTAGCTATGTGAGAATGCCACTGCTGTGGGAATGTATTAATGACTTAGACACCTGGCGTGAAGGAGTGGGCACATGAAAAGGTCTGCGGTCGAAAAGATAAGTGAAAGTCATGGCCGGGAATTCTGCAGTGAATGAGCACGAAGTGCAAAGAATGATGTAAATCTCAACAGTGATACTTACATTCCATAATGTTCATCAAGCAGCTAGGAGAGGCTGTGTGCTTAGCTGATAAGATTACTGGAGCTGACAAAATCCACCTGAAGGTTCTATTGATGTCTGCCTAGCCTTTCCTTAAACACAGTTAAAAGTGGGAAGCTTTACCATTAAAACCAGCATGTAGTATCTATCGTTGGGATCATTCTGTACCATGCCTGGGAAGACATGAAGCATCTGGAATCTTTAATGCACACAGATAACAAGCCACATCCAGGCTGCTAGCCCAGTTGTGCACATAGACTGGTCTGGTTTTCACTGATTGCACAATGTTTAAGATTCAGCAGGCATACAGATTTATTTAACAATTGGCCTGTATTCAGCAACGTTCTGACCACAAACAAAAGCTGACAGATATGGTATGATTATGTGGATGTCTGAGATAAAGTCAACCAATTTATTTAACTTAAAGCCTTTTACTGTCATCAAAGCTAAACAAACTTTCATTCCTGGCTTTCCAACTGAGATGGAACACATCGAGTCTTATAAATGTCAGAAATGTTATTAAAACAGTTTCACAAGTATTCTTAGCGAACATCTGTATTCCTGGTTTTAAACTTTCCATTAAAAAAATCTTACTGTTGCTTTTTAAACCTTTCAGTGCCAGAAGTACATGAAATGTATTATAAAGCAATGCTTTGCACACCTCTCAGATAGGTTGCCACTGAAATTGATATTTTTTGATTGGTTAATCCTTGGAATATATGAATACTAAAAAGGTCTCCAATACATTTCTAACCTCAAGTGGCTGGGGGTTACCTAACTAGGTCTAGGGAGATTTAATAACCATATTAACGGTAAATGGGTGGGAAAAATATTGCTCTGCAATGAAAGAACCACCTCTTTAGCATTCAAAAGTTATAGAGAAATAAAGCCAATCACAGGCTGCTATACCCCCAGTCAAATTCATGTTGAAATAGTCACACTAGTATCAGTGACAGACAGTTAATAGTCTGTTTTCCTATAACAACTGAAGTTCCTTTATTGAGTTCATGGAGTATAGCATTATTATTTTGTTTATTGTGCCCCATTTACCTTACAAATACAATGCAGGAGACGAAGAGTTGTTGGGCAACCTCTATATGGCTCTGTTGCTGATTTATAAATAAATAATAATATTAATATACCCTGATCACACAGGCGACTGGAGGAGATTGGTGCGGTCCCAATGACACCACACTTTATTTATTTATTAACCCTTTGAGTGCCTGAAGGGTATGCAAAACATTGTTCTGCAATGCATTGTGTACCCTCTGGCACTCGGAGAGTTAAAACTGCATCACTAAGGATGAGGAGAATACGCAGCAGAGAAAAGAATTTGTGAAAAATGGGGCCTCCTACTGGAAGGTCTCTTTCTGCTGACTTCTTGCCACCATCGTATGTAACACTCAGTGTGTGACTATACATGCACATCCAAGCTTCCTCACTGTCTTTCCATGGCTTCTCCTCACACAGGATTCCCTTCCTCTTCCTGCATTTCATACTGATATACAACTTTCCATTGGGTGAAAGAAAGGTAGTGAACACATTACATAGCAATACATTAGACACCCCCCGGCACCCAAATGGTCAAGACTAGTGTTGAGCGAGCATGCTCGGCCGATGCTCGGATCGGCTCGAGCATCGCTCTGCTCGGCACATGGCGGTACTCGTACGAGTACCGCATGTGCTCGCCCGCCATGTTCGGGTCTCCTCCCCGCACGTTTTGCGGCTGCTGCGCAGCCAATAAACATGCAGGGAGGCTCTGACATCGGTGTAATGCCAGCAGCCATGTTGGCTGCTGGCATTACACTGATTGGCTGGCCAGAACCCGTGGTCGGGTGCTGTATAGCACCTGACCATCGAGTTCGGCTCAGTCTGAGCCAGGGAGAGCTGAGGATAGGAAGGGAAAGGCAGTGTAGGGAGGAAAAAAAAAAATTGTGAAAAAAAAGAACCAAAAGTCCTTTTTAGGACTACTGTGTGTGGGGGCAGCAGGTTATTTTGTGTGGGGGGAAAAAAACAAAAAAAAAAAAAAAAAAAATATTCTGTTTAGTGTGAAAAGTTGCAGATTAGAGCACATTCTGTTTAGTGTGCACAGTTGCAGATTAGAGCACATTCTGTTTAGTGTGCAAAGTTGCAGATTAGAGCACATTCTGTTTACTGTGCAAAGTTGCAGATTAGAGCACATTCTGTTTAGTGTGCAAAGTTGCAGATTAGAGCACATTCTGTTAAGTCTTCAAACTAAAATATCAAAGTCACATATTCCATTCAGTGTGCGTCGCCGCAGTTTAGCAGCACATTCTGTGTACTGTGCAGAGTTGCAGAATAGGAAGAAATACTGTTAAGTCTTCAAACTAAAATATCAAAGTCACATATTCCATTCAGTGTGCTTCGCCGCAGTTTAGCAGCCTATTCTGTGTACTGTGCAGAGTTGCAGAATAGGAAGAAATACTGTTAAGTCTTCAAACTCAAATATTAAAGTCACATATTCCATTCAGTGTGTTTCACCGCCGTTTAGCAGCCTATTCTGTGTACTCTGCAGAGTTGCAGAATAGGAAGAAATACTGTTAAGTTTTCAAACTCAAATATTAAAGTCACATATTCCATTCAGTGTGTATCACCGCCGTTTAGCAGCCTATTCTGTGTACTCTGTACAGTTGCAGAATAATAAGAAATACTGTTAAGTTTTCAAACTCAAATATTAAAGTCACATATTCCATTCAGTGTGTATCACCGCCGTTTAGCAGCCTATTCTGTGTACTCTGTACAGTTGCAGAATAATAAGAAATACTGTTAAGTTTTCAAACTCAAATATTAAAGTCACATATTCCATTCAGTGTGTTTCACCGCCGTTTAGCAGCCTATTCTGTGTACTCTGTACAGTTGCAGAATAATAAGAAATACTGTTAAGTTTTCAAACTCAAATATTAAAGTCACATATTCCATTCAGTGTGTTTCACCGCCGTTTAGCAGCCTATTCTGTGTACTCTGCAGAGTTGCAGAATAATAAGAAATACTGTTAAGTTTTCAAACTCAAATATTAAAGTCACATATTCTGTGTAAGATGAAGAAGGCGGGTAAAAAGGGACGGGGAAGTGGACGTGATCCTGAAAGTTCAGGGCGCGGGTCAGGACGCGGAGAAACTGTGCCTGGTGCCAGAGCACAAGAAAGAAAGACATCCGCCATACCTAGCTTCATGTGTAATTTTACAGGGCGTCGCAGGACATCACTCTCGAGGTCCGACCACTGCGAACAGGTGGTCGGTTGGATGACAGCTGATACTGCTTCCAGTCGGTTAAGCACCACCCTGTCTTCCACCAAGTCCACTCTCAGTAGCCAAGAGTCTGGTCAACATAATCCTCACTCTGATCATCCTTCCTCCCACCATACACGGTCTGGTCAAAGAAGTGATCCCACACTGGGATATAGTGAGGAGCTCGTCTCATCACCAATCCTTCATTTGACCCTCTCTCCAAGCACGCTTGCAGAGGAACATGACATCTTGTGCCCTGATTCACAACCTCTAGAGGCTACCCAATCACAAGAAGATGACAGATGTGAACGGCATTTAAGGTCAAAGGAAGTAGTGGATGATGATGATGATGATGAGACACAGTTGCCATTAAATCAACCACTATTTCCGTCTCAAGACCTTGTTGAGGAGAATGTTATACAGTTGTCAATGACTGAGTATGTGGTGGGATCAAGACTTGAGGAGGATGATCAGAGTGAGGAAGTGGAGGAGGACTTGGTGGACGATGAGGTGACTGACCCCACCTGGGAAGGTGTAGAGCCGAGCGATGACAGCAGTCCTGAGGGTGAGCCATCTGCAGCACCGCAACAGGCTGGAAGAGGCAGTGGTGTGGCTTCAGAAAGAAGGCGGACCGCACCAAACCGGCCCGCAAATGTTCCACGGAGCACCCCCTTGCGTAAATCTACCTTGCCAAGGGGTAGGTGTTCCGCGGTATGGCGTTTTTTTAAGGAAAGTGCGGACGACAAAAGAATTGTAGTTTGCAACCTGTGCCACACCAGAATGAGCCGAGGCATGAACACTAGAAACCTCACCACCACCAGCATGATCCGACACATGGCATCCAAGCACCGTAGTAAGTGGGAGGAACGCCTGGATCGCCCATCTGTGTCTGCAGGCCACACCACTGCCTCCTCTTCCCCTGTTTTCGGTGCCGGCCAATCGCCTGTCGAAGGCGCAGGCCCGCATACCTCCCGCCCTGCACCTGTAGCATCTGAAGCACCATCAGCGACCACATCCACTTCCCTGTCCCAGCACAGCGTCCAAATGTCGTTACCCCAGGCATTTGAGCGCAAGAGAAAGTACCCAGCCACCCACCCACAGGCCATAGCACTAACCTCACACCTTTCAAAATTACTGGCCATCGAAATGCTGCCATTTAGGCTTGTGGACACTGAGTCCTTCCGCAGCCTGATGGCAGCAGCTGTCCCTCGGTACGCGGTCCCCAGCCGCCACTACTTTTCCCGGTGTGCCATCCCCGCATTACACCACCATGTGTCCCGTAACATCACCCGTGCCCTGACCAACGCAGTTACTGGGAAGGTCCACTTAACGACTGACACATGGACAAGTGCTTGTGGCCAGGGACGCTACATTTCCCTGACGGCACACTGGGTGAATGTCGTGGAGGCTGGGAGCGACTCGGACCCTGGGATGGCACGGGTGCTACCCACGCCGAGGATTGCGGGCCCTACCTCCATCAGGGTTTCCACCAGCACCTACGTTATTGGCTCCTCCTCCTCCGTTTCCACCTCCGAATTCTCTACACACAGCGCCACTCCCCCATCAGCCAGTAGCTGGAAGCAGTGTAGCACTGCAGTGGGGAAGCGTCAACAGGCCGTGCTGAAGCTGATCTGCCTTGGGGACAAACAGCACACGGCCTCAGAGCTGTTGCAGGGGATTAGTCACCAGACCGAGCAGTGGCTCTCGCCACTCAACCTGCAAGCAGGCATGGTTGTGTGTGATAATGGGCGTAACTTGGTGGCGGCTTTGGAGCTCGGCAAGCTCACACACGTACCATGCCTAGCGCATGTATTTAATTTAGTGGTGCAGCGATTTCTAAAAACCTACCCCAATGTGCATGATCTCTTGACCAAGGTGCGCCGCGTGTGTGCACATTTCCGTAAGTCATCAACAGCTTCAGCCGGCCTGTTGAAGCTGCAGCAGTGCTTACAATTGCCAGCTCACCGGCTGCTGTGTGACGTGAGCACGCGCTGGAACTCCACCTTCCACATGTTGGCCCGGCTTTGTGAGCAGCAGAGGGCAGTAGTGGAGTACCAGCTGTTACACGGTCGTCGCCTCTCCGTTCAACTTCCTGTAATCAGAAGTGAGGAGTGGGAATGGATGTCAGACCTCTGCGAGGTTTTACGCAATTTTGAGGAATCGACACAGATGGTGAGCGGCGATAACGCTATTATCAGTGTAACCATCCCACTTCTGTGTCTACTGAAACGCTCGCTGCTCACAATTAAAACCGACGCTTTGCATGTGGAAGAGGTGGAAATGGGGGAGGAAGAGCTTACACAAGGTGATAGCCAGAGCACCCTCACTTCGTCTTCTCAGCGACAATTGGAGGAGGCGGAGGAGGAGGAGGAGGAGGAGGAGGAAGACACGGTTGCCTCCGCTACAGAGGGTAGCCATGGAACTTTAGTTCCATCTCTTCAGCGTGGGTGGGCAGAAGAGGAGGAAGAGGATGAGGAGATTGAGAGTCATCCTCCTGGTGAGGACAGCGAAATCTTGACTGTTGGTACTCTGGCACACATGGCTGACTTTATGTTAGGCTGCCTTTCCCGTGACCCACGCGTTGTACGCATTTTAGACAACACGGATTACTGGGTGTTCACCCTTCTGGACCCCCGCTACAAAGAGAATTTCTCATCTCTCATTCCTCCGGTGGAGAGGACAAACAAAATGTTGCAATACCAGAAGGTTCTTGTCGAAAAATTGCTCCAAAATTTTCCATCTGACAACGCTGGCGGCAGAGTACGTGCTACCTTGGCCAACCGAGAAGGGGAGAAAAGGGGAGCACACAGCAGTTCCGAGAAAGGCAGGGCAACACTCTCCAAGGCGTGGGACACCTTCATGACACCCCGCCAGCACCCTCACCCTGATGCGCAGCCTAGTGTCACAAGGAGGGAAAAGTTTTGGAAGATGGTGAAGGAGTACGTAGCAGACCGTGTCAGCGTCCTCAATGATCCCTCTGTGCCTTACAACTACTGGGTGTCCAAGCTGGACACGTGGTATGAACTGGCACTCTACGCCTTGGAGGTGCTGGCCTGCCCTGCCGCCAGCGTTCTGTCTGAGCGGGTATTTAGTGCTGCTGGTGGCATCATAACAGATAAGCGTATCCGCCTTTCCACCGACAATGCTGATAGGTTGACACTTATAAAAATGAACAAGGCCTGGATTTCCCCTGACTTCTCCACTCCACTGGAGGAAAGCCCCGGGGGAACATAAACTCACTTTATATATGTTATTTACAATGATGTGAATACTCTGTATTCCCATTCACCCCTTCCACCCAAAAAACGGGTATATGGTTGACTCTTAATCTTCTCATCCTCCTCCTCCTCTTCCATATGCCCTGTGCTATAATTTTTATATAGGGCCAGCTCACCAGCGGGCCCTGTGATATAATTTTTATATAGGGCCAGCTCACCAGCGGGCCCTGTTTGCCAATTTTTATATAGGTCAGCTCACCAGCGGGCCTTCTCATATAATGTTTTATTGGGTCAGCTCTCTAGCGGGCCCTCTCATATAATGTTTTATAGCGTCAGCTCACTAGCGGGCCTTCGCATATAATGTTTAGGATGGTCAGCTCTGCAGCAGACCCTCACCCATAATGTTTTAGATGGTCAGCTCAGCGCACGTTTCCCTCTTAATCATGGCCTCAGTTCAATAAAATCAAGGAAATTTTTGGGAGAATTTGCCTCTGTGCACGTTTCCCTCTTAATCATGGCCTCAGTTCTGAAAATCAAGGAAATTTTTGGGAGAATTTGCCTCTGCGCACGTTTCCCTCTTAATCATGGCCTCACTTCCGAAAATCAAAGAAATTTTTGGGAGAATTTGCAGATGATATACAAGTAAATATACAGCAAATATTGTTTGGTAACAATTTTTCGCCTAAAGTCGTTTTTATTTTCCTTTTTGTGTGTTTTATGGTCAGTCTGTAAAAATGGCGTACTACGGGCGAAAGATCGTTCCCAGCAGCGATGTTGGAGTCCAAGATGCATCCAGACATCCTCCCTATGCTGTCCCTGAACCATTTCTGTGGTGTTTCCATAATTTTCTGCCCTTTTCCTATGGACCAGGCACCCTCCCCTCATCAGAGCAGGGGGTGCCTGGTGTAATGCTCGAGTCCTCCCATTGACTTCAATGGGGCTCGGGTGCTCGGCCGAGCACTCGAGCCTCAGGGGGTGCTCGGTCAGAGCACCCGAACACCCGAGCATTGGGGTGCTCGCTCATCACTAGTCAAGACCTATAAACAGATATGTCCTTAGAGGTGAGTATGTTGTGTCGAATAAGAGACAGGGTAAACAGGGGTCAGGCTATAATCTGAATACAGATACTATCACTGGAAATGGGAGAGTCTCCCCTTTACTATAGTGGGTATTCATGTCAGGTGATTGTCCCTTTACGTGCATGAACATAGGCGTTATTTCCACTGTTTTGTGAGGAGCAGGAAGGAGTTGTCTTGCCACCCTGCAGGATAAGAAATCTTGAGTACTGTCATTGGACAGTGGAGAGTTTCCCCCTTCCAGTGATGAGACTCATGTAGGAGACTGGTAGAATAAAAATGATGCCTTTAATGTCTGAATGGCTCTAGGATACAAGCTTTCAAGACAATTAGGTCTCTTCTTCAGGCCAAATGAAGGCTGAAAGCTCAATACATGACTTGAAAACTCATACATATAGTTTTAACATCTAACCTCTTGACTACCAGAGGCATCCACCTCATTTCAACACAATGCACTGGATACCCCTGTGTAACCCCAGAGTCAGATTCCACTAGAAGAGTGTGTATCATTTTTACTCTACTAGTCTCCTGCATTTTATATGGCAAACATGGTACCACCCTTTACACATATTCCAATGGGAGACTCATGTAGGCAGTCATGTTTGTCAGTCACCTGCCATGGACAAATACATGTTAAATGAAAAATCTCATTAGTTCACCAAATTAATTTCTGATGTCATCACATTTCTCTGCACTACATTTAGGGTCACAAGGAAAAGGATTAGCATTTCTGTGGTAAACCAACTTCACCACAGGGGACAAATAAAACTGAAACATCACATTTATTTATATTGTTCTTTTAGGCCCTTCAGTGCTAGATGGGTTCTAATACAATGCATCCCAGAAGGATAAAAGCCATATTTAAATCAACAGGACTGTTTATTCATCAAATATGATACAGTTTGTTTCACCCAGAACTGCTCCACTTCAGTCTTTGTGCCTATAACCCTTAGATTTTAACCCTTTGAGTGTCAGAGGTGTACACAACACATTGCAAAGCACTCAAGGGTTACATTCTTTGCTGCAGGTATCGTCTACATTACAATGAGTTGCGTACCCATCTGGCACTAAAAAAGTTAAATTCTCTGCTGCAGGTATCATCTGATGTCTTTTCCCTTTGAGTAGTAGAGGTGTATGCAATGCTTTGCATACCCCTCTGGCACAAAGGGTTAAACAAGCTGCATGTTTTTCTTGTACACAAACATTTCTTGAGTTGATTGTTTTGCATTCATATGACTACATATACAAAGTAGCTGGAGTAATTCTGGGGCAAATCAACTGAGAAACAGGGATCAAATTAAAATGCACATTGATTTAAAGGGATCGTAATGGTTAGATATTAAGGTAAGATCCTTTATTCTACAAACGTTTTTTATAACGATGTATACCTTTGGAACAGCCTATAACGTCATCGTTTTCATTTTATTTTATATTAAAGGGTCCCCCTCCTGCCCCTTTTCTATAAGAGCAGTAAGCCTGTCCTCATGGATCACGATGAGGGACAGTCTTCTGTCAGCATAAGGAAAAACTTGCCCTCCTTTATCAAGTGGGGGCTTTCCTTATACTGATAGACAGAAAATTGTCCCTTGTTGTGATTTGTCCTGTCCTCTGACCAGATTCTAGATCTGATTGGATGCATCATGACATATGGAAAAGGGACGGGTGGGACACACTTCAATACTATATAATAATTTGCTAAATAGTTTGTAACTACGCAGTCATACGCAGTAAAGACTGCCCGTGACGCGGCTGATACAGAATGGGGCGCTCCAAAGTATCAGCAGCGGCGCGGGCAGTCTGACTGCCCCGTGACCAGCTGGCACTGTGGCCTGTGTACATGGGCTCTTCAACTAGTATAAAATAAAACAACAACATGATGGACTGTTAGAAAGGTACACATTGTTATAAAAAATATGTAGAAGATTCGATCTAACCTTAATATCTATCAGTTACTATCCCTTTAATTTAATCTTTATAACTTTTTGAATTTTAGAGATGATAAGAACTCATTGCGATGTACAACAGACATAATTCTGCTAATAGATAAAAGCAGTAAATACAGCAATTAAAGTTTTAAGGACATGTAAAGGACCATGCCAGATTTCATGTTTGCAGATCTTTTTTAATGATTTTAATGAGGCACAAGCCACCCCGCCCAACCCCACTGTTTATATAGAGGGGGCAAGTGTGTGTGCGGGGCAAGAGACCATGAAAATGGCAAGATCATAATGTCGCCTGCAACAAAAGGGCGACAGCAGAATGTTGCCCGCATCAAAGGGGCGACATTATGATGTTGCATGCTTAAGGGTTGACCTGCTCCTTCGCTGTGTAAAAGTGCATTGTAAGCTAGCTGTGTAATACCGAGTACTTTGAGAGGTCAATCAGTATTGACACTAAGTATCTGAATGCCGTATACTCTGATATCCCTCGTGGTACAAAACGGCATTCTGAGTTAGCTGTTTAGTCAGTAGAGACACATAATGAAACAGGCTAGAAATCCCAGCGCTTACATATAAAATATAGGAATCAGTGTACATATAAAAGTGTTTATTGATAATAAATGCACCAAATAAGAAAATGGAAAAATAAAGGATAAAAAGAGACCAATTAGCATATGTTAGTGATACGCCATATGGGACCCACAAAAAATGCACCAAAGGGAAGTCTGCCACTATATCACAACCCTATAAACAATAAATATACATAAATAAAATGACAGTAAAAATAGGGATACATATCTCTTAAAAAGCTAAGTCCAATTCCAAAAATGTGGGTGTCCGTAATAATTAAAGACACTCAGACCTTGATTCAATTCCTTAACCTAAAACATTAGGTAAGGCAAAAATGGATACCGGCCAACTGAAAAAATGTCTAAGTAAGTATTCAATTGTCCTACCAGCTAAAGGCCAGATTTAAAGGCAGCCAACAGCAAAAAAAAACAACAGGTGACTACATTTTTTATAGCACTGATCTTTAAATCGCTGGCAAAAAAAACCCCTACAGCCGCTAAATTTAGATGTGTTTTGGCCCATTGAAAATTAAAAAAAACACTACAAGTTGCCATTTAATGGACAGCGTTAGCTGTTAAGATCCGATAAGGGACTCACTGTAGAATTTAAGACCCAAGTTTTTTTTTTTTACTACAGTCCCTTATCAGATGTTTAGTCAGCTGACACAGCTATTAAAAGGCAAAAAAAGTCCCCAGTGGATGTACTGATATGGGGCCCTAAGCCCCACATCAATACATCCAAAGTGCCTAAAATGTGTTCAGTGTTAGTAAAATTAACCCTACTAAGTAGTGATGAGCGAGCGTGCTCGGCCGATGCTCGGATCGGCTCGAGCATCGCTCTGCTCGGCACATGGCGGTACTCGTCGAGTACCGCCATGTGCTCGCCCGACATGTTCGGGTGGCGGGGATCTGTGCCGGAAGAGGCACAGATCCGAAGAAGCTCCGCTGGACCACCAGGGACTGGAGGTACGGGGGCATTGCGGAGATGAAGGGGGCATTGCGGAGATGAAGGGGGACATTGTGGAAGAGGGGCATAGACTCTATGCCCCTCTTCCACAATGTCCCCCTTCATCTCCGCTATGCCCGTCTTCCACAATGTGCCCCTTCATCTCCGCTATGCCCCTCTTCCACAATGTGCCCCTTCATCTCCGCTATGCCCCTCTTCCACAATGTCCCCCTTCATCTCCTCTATGCCATAGAGGAGATGAAGGGGGACATTGTGGAAGAGGGGCATAGCGGAGATGAAGGGGCACATTGTGGAAGAGGGGCATAGCGGAGATGAAGGGGCACATTGTGGAAGAGGGGCATAGCGGAGCTGAAGGGGGACATTGCGGAGCTGAAGGGGGCATTCTGAGATGAAGGGGGCATAGCGGAGATGAAGGGGGCATTGACCAGGCACCCTCCCCTCATCAGAGCAGGGGGTGCCTGGTGTTGCCCCATTCATTCCAATGGGGCTCGGGTGCTCGGCCGAGCACTCGAGCCTCAGGGGGTGCTCGGTCAGAGCACCCGAGCACCCGAGCATCGTGGTGCTCGCTCAACACTACTACTAAGTAACAAAGCAACATCCCATTACAAGTAACACATACCATTAATCAGAGGCGTAACTAGAAGCCTCCGGGCCCTGGTACAAGAAGTGCCACCCCCCCCACCACCACATTGGCCCCCTGACCACATTGACCCCTCCACAATGCCCCCATCTCCTACCTGAAGCTCCCGCGTGGTCCTCTTTGTAATGGAAAGTGCTGGGAGATGATGTCATCTCCAGCGCTCTGCATTACTAGAGTGCCGGCGGGAGATTGTGGGTGCCAGGCTATAGTTACGCCACTGCCATTAATCCTGATGTCCCGCAGAGTTCTCAGCATGCTGGACATCTTCTGTCCTTCTTTCTTCTCTTCTTTCTTCTGTCTTCTCATCTGTCTTCTTTATTTTAGCTGTAAAAGAAAAATATTAATATAAGCTTTTTTAGAAATATAGCAGACAATAATACATAGTTTAACCCCTTGAGTGCCAGAGGGTTACCTTTTCTCAGCTAAAAGCACAACAGATGTTAGGCCACAGAAATGGTCTTGTGGCTAAAAGTCTGTTTTGGGCTTTAAGCTCCCAAAATGCTGCTAAATAGCAGAGATATTGGGAACTTCACAGTAAAAAACATACTGCCAAGCACCGATCATTAACGTATATGTGTTACACTTTCCTGTCATCCACTGTCTGTCTCCTGTATTCATTCTGAATTCTCTTCTTTCTTCTCTTCTTTCTTGTATCTTCTCATCTGTCTTCTTTCTTCTAGCTGTAAAAGAAAAAATATTAATATGTTTTTTTAGAAATAAAGCAGACAATAATATACCATTTAACCCCTTGAGTGCCAGAGGGGTATGCAACACATTGCGGACCTCTCTGGGGCTCAAAGGGTTAAATGCTGTATAAGTGCCCAGTTCCATAAAAATATGCCGCCGTTATTTTAATTCCAAATAAGCCAAGTGAAATTTAAGCCATTCTAGTAGTCAAAGTTGCACAGTATAATACATCCGAAAATGAATTCATAAAATGTAGCTTAATAAACGGTCTCTGCTGCTGTGTGCTGCCACAGAGTTGGCAGCAGCTGAGACAGTGCTGTGTGCCATAGGCCCCCCGTCCAGTCCCTCACAGGCCAATGTCTGTTCCACATTGAGGCAATTTATACAGAGACTGCCTTTATATATTGGCAGCCTATGTACAAATTCCCTCACAGCCATTGGCTTACGCACATCCCAGCCAATCAGATTTGAGAGGCGGTGTCATGGTTTACCAATAACTTTCAGGAGTCAGTACGGTATAGTTACATGCAAAATTTATTAATAATAGAAAAGTAGAGCACACTATATACACAAGTCGCAAGCAGAGGGCTACAAGCCAGCGAGCACTGCTATCAGGAATAGTAGACTTCCAAGCTTGACTACTCTGCTGGACACCAGGCCTCAGCCACTGGTAGTCTCTGCAGGAACCAGGCGCAGGAACACTAGATCTTAATCTGACGAAGTGAGAGTACTGACTCACGCCTGCAGTCAGTAGGGAGCGATATCTGACTCACGTCTGCAGTCAGTATGAGGAAATGGATAACTGACTCACACCTGCAGTCAGTATAAGGAAAGGGAAACCTGACTCACGCCTTCAGTCAGTATTGGAGCTAGTCTACCAGAGCCCCAGGTCCGCACTAGATTGGGTGTCTGCTAGGTACAAGGAACAAATGTAAGAATAGTCAGACAGAGCCACAAGTAAGCACCAGAGAGGGTAGTCAGACAAGCCAGGTCATACACAGTTCAGGTAGTCAGCCAGAGCCACAGGTCTGCACCAGGTTGGGTGTCGACTATAGGGATAGACAAAAGAATTGTCAGACAGAGCCACAGGTCAGCACCAGGTTGGATGGAAGACTAGCCAGGTCATACACAGAGATCAAGGTAATAGAACTGCTATGAACAACAATGCAAGGGCAACTGAGTCAGGACTCAGACTGCCCTTTAATCCCCTCCTCAGGAAGTATGTAGGAGGAGCAGGCTCAGAGGAAGGAAGTAGGTAGGAGGGGACTATAGGAAGCATGGCACATAAAACAGAGGCCTGCTGCATGCGTGAAGCCTCGCGCCTGCAGATGACGCTGAAAACAAGGTAAGCTGTAACAGGCTGTGCATTAAACTGTTTGGCTTGGATGTGCATAAGCACATCTCAGCCAATGGCTCTGAGGAAATTTGAACATAGACTGTCCATATATAAAGGCAGTCTCTGTACAAATTCCCTCAGTGTGAAACGCTCATCTGCCCGTGAAGGACTGGACGGGGGGGCGTGTGGCACACAGCACTGTCTCATTAGTATTACAATAGAAGGACAACAGTCAACACTGGCACATCTTAAAAGAAGACTTCAATCTTACTTGAAAAATCAAAAATAGTATATAAAAAAGCTAAAAATTTGGGCAATCTAATTGCTCCTACTATACAAAATAGAGACAAAAAATAAATAAATATTGGATATCCTCAACAGGCTATTTTAGGTTGTAATTGTAGATGTTGTAAAAAAAATTATGCAAAAATTGATAATCATAAAAAGATCTCCACCTTCACCTCATTCAGTACAAAAGAAACATTTTAAATGACATATTTACTTACATGTAATTCAACAAATATATATACTATAATTAAACACTATGTTGGACAAACCAAAAGAAAATTGAATTTAAGAATTGCAGGACAAGTAAGAAATATAGAGAAGGGGTTATGAAAATGATAGTGTGCCTGCACACTTTAAATTATGCGTACAAAATGCATACCTCCCATAACGACCATTAGATGGTGTTATTGGGGGTGTGGCTGGTGGGGGCGGGGGCATTACCACAAATTTATAAGTGATTTCATGACCTACTGATACCTCTTTGTGTAACTTACAAAATGATCTAGAGCAACACCAAAGTATTTTATTTACACAGACTAATTTATAAACACAGATAGTGAAGTTTATACAAACATTAATGTGAGTTTTATGGCTGCAGAGCAATGTGATACACTTATATACCCACCACACAGTCTGATCTCCTAAACAGAGGGACACTAGGGTGGGAAAGAGGGACAGAGGGATTTGGGTCTCAAAGAGGGACTGTTCCTCCTAAAGAGGGACACTTGGCAGGTATGAAAATGTGAGAGGCCTCTGTGAAGGAACAACAGCACAATGGCCTGTCCTACGGCGAGTCACTGCTCAGAAGCATCACATTTTAGCTCTCTAGTGCCATCACAGAGGAGAAATGTTCACATGCATATTAGATTAATCCCACCCAAAACGGCGGTCCAGTTCCAAAATGACAGGCAAGTCCCCTCTGCATGGGAACACCAGCTAACACCTGATGTATGTTTCGGCCTTGTTGGGCCTCGTCAGGAAGGTACAAATGTATTTCCTAGGTACTGAGAGCAAGGGGTCCACATCTGGATTACTCTTCACTCTTAGGTAAACCCCCTAAGAGTTTTCAAAATAAGCATACACAATTTGAGAGGCTTCTGAGAACGAACAACAGCACAATGGCCTGTTCTACGGCTAGTCACTGCTCAGAAGCATCACGTTTTAACTCTCTAGTGTCATTACAGTGGAGCAATTTACACATGCTTATTAGACTAGTTCCAAAATGACGGGCAAGTCCCTTCTGCACAGGAACACCAGCTAACTCCCGAATTACATTTCAGCCTTGTTTGGCCTCATCATGAGGCCACTGAGAGCAAGGGGTCTTTTTTTTTAACCCTCGGAATGCCAGAAGGGTGTTATCATATCTGTATAATATAAGTGCTAGGCTGCACAGCACAGAAGAGACTGCCCGAACGATGCAGTCATGAGCAGTAGAAACTGGCCGAACGCACTGATCCAGAGAAGGGAGCTCCGAACAGCCCACCGCCTGTCTCTGTTCCCGGCTCCGGGGCAGTAGTTGGGGCTGCTGGGTGGCACTTTAGCCCAAGTACACGGGCTTTCATACTAGTGTGTATATATATATATATATATAATTTTTTTTTTTTTGTAAACGGATTTTACCAGGAAGAATATATTGAGATTGTCACTTGTTTTCAAGTATGTCCTGGACTCATTTTGTCTACCTCAGAGGGATGAAAGGCTGAGCTGACCTTGCCAGGACTAGAACCTGCGACCTTGTGGCTTGAAGAGATTCTACAACTGGTGCTTTAACCAACTGAACCAATTATCTAGAACTCAATGGGTTAATTTAACTTAAGAGTAAAGGCAGCATGATATTTATTTCAGTAAGAGAGACAGATAACAGTAAGGGAAACTTTGAAGGAAATGTCCTGTCTGGCCTTTAGTTCCCCTGTGATTTATGGAAACAGCAGAGAGCCAGAGCCTCTCACGTCTTATCTTTCTCTCAGAGTGAAATAAATACTCTGCCAACTTTACTATTAAAACCCTTTGAGTACCAGAGGGTAATGTATTGCATACTTCTCTGTCATTCAAAGGGTTACATTATATTAAAACCCTGTGAGTGCCAGAGGGGTATCTAATGCATTGCAGATCTACACATTGGATAATTCTCTGATACTCAAAGGTTTAACCCTCTGTGTACTGCACTCCCTTCTGGCTCTCAAGGATTTTTGAGATAAACTAAGATGTGATTATATGCTCCGGTGCAATAAATCCTCCAATCTGTCACCACCTTTTCACGTTGAAGAGATCTTAAAACTTAGGCTCCATGCAATATCATATGGATTGGAGCATTTATCACACTATACAGTTTACCTCACCTTTATCACACCTTCATAGCCTCCATGGCCCCAAACTCTTAGATTAAACGTTTAGAAGGAAGGAGTCCAGTAACAAAGAATTATATCTGCCTGCATAGTCGTGATATGGTACTAACTAAAGATTAATTCTAGGGAACCAATCCATACAAAATTGATTCACTGTGGTCACTATTACTTTCTACTCTTATTAAGATAAGCAGGACTTTGTACTTTTAAGGTGTTAATATTTCTGATAAGTGCAGGATGTTGCTTTTTTACTGTGTATTTGTTGTCTGGCTTGCTCCTTCATGTCTCCTTCATGCCCTTCAGCTCTTTAGACACACTTACGGAGGAAAGGGGCAGGTGAATGACAGGGGGAGTGCTGTCAATCATGTTCAACAGGGTTAAGATGGCAGCTCTCTCCCATAACTGAGAAGAAAATGAAAAGTATATTAAACAAAGTAGATAGTGTTTCAACAATTGAAAGGGCATTTTTGAAGTATGATGACCATTTGTAAATAATTCAGGGGGTGGTTGTATGTTTGCTGATAGTTCCTCTTTAACCCCTTAACGACCCTTGACGTACCAGGACCGTCAAGGGTAAATTTGCTTTAAGGACCAGTGACGGTCCTGGTACGTCAAGAGTTAAATGGTAGCAGCGTGCCGCCGTGCACGCTGCTACCATTCAATCCAGGCTGAGACTGAGCGGTCCAGTACCGGACCGTTCAGTCTCAGCCTCTGTCGGTAGTGCCGGGTCATGTGATCGCTGCGTCAGCGATCACATGTACCGGCATTCTAAATCTGTGAATGAGGCAGTGCTACTCACTGCCTCTAGTGTCTCCTCTCTGCTAATGCGTCCCTTACATCAAAGTAAGGGACACAGAAGCAGAGAGGAGACACCTAGTGGAAATACAAAATACAGCAGCTGGGGGTGTTAACCCCTTCACTGCTGGTACAGGAGGATGGCTAAATGCAGGTCAATTTCTGAACTGCTAAATACACTTTTTTTTTTTTAATTAAAAACAACACACTTTTTTTTTTTACAAATAAAATATTTTATTAAAAAAAAAAAAACATCTCAAGAAACAAAATTGGAAGTGTGACTGTTGTGGAGTCATGTAATACACTTACACACACCGCCAAATGTAATTAACAAAAAAGTGGGAAAATAGGGTGGGAAAAAGGGACATGGGGATTTTCACCCAGGGGGGACAGTGGCCACTTTAAACTGCACATTTTGTAGGTATGACTGACTAGTCATACCTTTCATGCGGTCTCCATAAATATTTAACCCTTTGCGCCCAATTGATCCCAAGAGAAAAAACAAAAATGATGTTTTTTTTACATTTTTTTTACCTTTTTCTTTAATTTTTATAAAGTAAATGGTGGGTTATCCATATAAGTGGGGTATCAAAGGAAAGCCCTATTTGTTTGTAAAAAAACAGTATATAATTTATGGGGGTGGAATAAAAGCCTAAGAGGGAAAACACTGTTGAACAAAGACATAGTCAAAAAGGTCAGAATTGCTCCGGTCCTTAAGTCAAATCCACCTCTGATTTTCCCGGTCCTTAAGGGGTTAACAGATTTTATCAATAAGTGCCTATTTGTATTTGTGCTACAGAACAGGAAAGTTAGAATCCTGTACTGTCAGCTTGCATTACTTCCGAGGAAAATCAATGCAAAATAGAACCGGTGACTGAATAAAGCTAATTGTTATTGGGAATTTTCCCAGAGCTGACTTGGAGCTGATATTTCCTATTTGTGACAGAACTGCTAGAGCATTTACTGTCTGGAGAACATACAATTTCTCAGCACACAAAACTCAGACTGAATCATGTGAATTTGAAGGGAGTATTTTCCCACTCAAAGTGATCTATACATTCCCTCTAGAAACCACACAACCACTAGAATTAAATACAAAATTAACCACTTACCTGGCTGGTATTAAAATAGCATCACTGACTTTCTAGTCCTCCCTCTACTACCTGTACACTGGGGTAAGTTGAAGGGTTACTTATGAATTAAATGTAAATATATATATATATAAATACACAAAGCATTGGTGCACATCCATATTTGAATAAGTAAATGAGTAAAGAAGCATAAAACCTCATCTTTAACCCATCGCGACAATGAACGTACATGTACGTCCCGCAGAATCTGTCACTTAGTGACAGAGGACGTACATGTACATCCAGGAAGTTGTTCAATGCAATGGGGAAAAAAAGTTTGGCGAGCGTTAAGTGCCAGCTGCGTGCACGTGGCCAGTCACTAAGGGGTTAATATACTGGTGATATGCAGGAAATATAGTGCAGAGTAAAGGCTTGACAGTGATGAAAATATGGATGTGCACAATAATTTGTATATTTGCTATTAGCTATTTTGGTCAAATTTGTTGCACTCCAACTATTTTAAATGTGTTTTTTTTTCTTTCTGGATCATCGTCCACCATATATTGGGGCAGCAGGGGGATGGAGTGAGCCCACTCGGTAGTCAGTTGCCAAAGGACTGAAAATTTGACATGAGTGGCTGGCGGGGCAAATCCCTCCTGGTCACACCTGTCAAAATCACAGCAGCAAGATTCACCGGTGTGGTGATTTTGACAGAAGTGGCCAGGGAGCAACACCCCCCGTCCACTCATGTCAAAATCAATACAGGGACCTGTCTCCACATCACCTTCCATCTCCCCTTCACCATTGCTATATCCCTCGCTGCTCCTACCCTCACCTTACATCTTCCTGTCACTTTTGATATCTCCCTCACAGCCGCCATCCTCCTTTCTCACCGAGGCCTCTGGTGAGCGGAAGGAGACTGATAATATAGATGAGCAGCAGCAGCTGGGTTCCACACAATGCTCACTCCAAAGATGCACTGTTTACAACCAAAACTAAAGGAGCTAAAAGACATTGTACCCTGGGTAGGATATATTCTGAAAGATCTAACTACATACACTGGCAGGCTCGTTCTTACTTGAACATCACTGAACATTACTTTCTGTATACTACTTACTTCTGGGCTTGGTCTCCCTAAGGGTTTTAGTGCCTAGAGAGAGCAGTTGTACCATGCTAACAAGAAGGCTGAATTTGGCTCTAGCGTCTTCTCTTTTTCATAAAGGAATTGCCTGGAACTTTGTGGCTTGACTGTCACATGGACAGTAATGTATGATATGCTTCAGAATACGTCTTCTGTTTGTTTGGCACCACACACAGACTCGCACGGGCACACATGCACATACACACTGATGTTGTTAAAATGCCTTGGTGTCCTTATCACAAATATATAACTAGTTACATACGAAAATGATTGTAGTGTGAGGATATTCACCCACAGGACTTACGAAATGCAAAAAAATTGAAAGACATAATAATACTTCCTTTATGAATGCTAGAATATTGTAGGTATTAACCACTTAACGACCCTTGACGTCATAGTACGTCATGGGTAGATCTGAGTTAACGACCCATGACGTACTATGACTGTCATGGAATTCCGGGCTCCCCCCGCGGCTGCACGCCGTTCTGGGAGTCCGGAGCTGGAAACACACAAAAAAAAATGCTCCGTGGTCCTTTAGTGACCGCCACGTGCCTGCACGGCTGGTTGTTAAGGGGTTAAATAAATAAACCAAAGCATATATGTCTTTTTGTAATAACTTTCCTAGTTTAATAGTAATCTCAATGTAAAGTTTACCCCTCTTGCCTCTTTTAGGTACGTCACTGCTCTATCTGTCAGACTTGGATTCTGGTCTGCGGACCAGTCGGCTTGTCTGGATAGCCGGAATAGCAGTGCATACAAAGGAAATCTACATGACAACTGTCACGCCCCTACTCCAAGCATGCACGTGACTTGGTAGGCGGTGAAAGGGTTGAAAAATTCAATATCTGTCTGCCCTAGACCAGGAATAATGATAAAAAAATCCCCTTTAACACCACCCACACTTAATTATAATGATACAGCTAATATCATAACGCTGCCACCACCAGACAATCTACAAACGCATAAAAAGGACAGGGGTGTCTGAGTTCCCCTTGCAATTTAGATTAAAAACCTCTCACTCCCCTTTTACTGCTTACCTCAGAACAGAAAGGTGGTGTCCAGATGACTTGCAGAGAGGAACAATCTTCAATTAGCATAAGGGAAAAACCTGTCAAGGGGACATGGTTTTCATTGTTCTCACAGTTAGAAGATTGTCCCTTGCTGTGAGCTGTCTGGTCTTCCAGATTCCACATCTGAGGGGAGGTGGCTTACACTAGGTAAAAGGGGCAGGAGGGGGAAACTTTATCATTCAATTACTCTTGAGGTAGAACTCTGACAGTATTGAAATAACACTCTCCATAGCCCAAATACTATGAAGATTAATTGTAGCTACTTTATTTTTAAACATTACTATCCCCTTTAAAAATTAAATAAAATAAAAAATTGGTACATAACATGACAGGGACCCCCTGACGTAAGCTGCAACTGGGGCAGACTGATACTTTGTGGGACAGAGTATTTTGTAGAGAATGATTTGTAGGACTTGTTGTTAGAGGCCCAAGCCCTGAGAAAAGATTGATTTGTTGTAGGACTTAGATTTGTGTTAGGCCCAAGCCCTGAGGAAACATTGATTTGTAGGACTTAGACTAGTTTGGCACAAGCTATGAGGAATCAGAGATTTATAGGACTTAGGATTGTTAGAAACAAGCCCCCAAAAATTGTGTTTTTTTTTGTAGGCCTCTTTGTTTTTAGAGAACAAGTTCTGAGAAAAAAATGCCCTAGTGGCCTAGTGCCAGCAGGTCATGTTGTGGTGGCCAGTGGCCACTGGCCATTGTCAAATGCCTCGGTGTCATTTCAGAATTTGGAACTGCTATTCTTGCTGCTCCTGAATTGTTTCAATGGGAATGTGATCAATGGTGGATAACTGTAAGTAGTTATGGGAATGGGATCAATGGTGGATAACTGTAAGGAGTTATGGGAATGGGATCAATGGTGGATAACTGTAAGTAGTTACAAGATCTTCCCATGCCTGGTGTTTTGCTCTTCATCGAACTTTCATCTTCCTCTTTGATTTACGCCTCTCTTATTGTTGCCTTTGGGGAGAGTCAGAGGGTACAGCAACAGTGGTGCCTGATTTCTTTGGTGGAGGTTTGGCTTTAACATGTTTCACATAAATGTCATGGTGTCTGTGTTTTGTGTGTGTTATCAGGTGGTTGTGCCTAGTTGCATTCCCTCCTTCCCCCCTTTTCTCTGATTTATCACAAATTATGCACATTGCCATCACTGATAACAGGACTGTTCCTGCTCCAAGAGAAGAATAGTCCCACACCCAGGACTTCAGGGGGGAGGGGAAAGTTGGAGAAGAATGGCCTCTTTCTTCTTTACCTCCACATTCCCCTTCACTGGATGATGTTGTTGCTGCCTCGGAATCAGCACTGCAACTAAGACCAGGAGCATTACTACTGGTAAGTGGAACTTTTCCTAGTCCCGCATCACCGGACCCCATTCCCACTGTGTTCACAGTGGTCTGTGGCACCGTAGCTTGCTTCTCAGCATTCTGCTGCCTTGTAACTCAGCAGCAGCAGCAGAAATTAGAGCAGTAGCAAACTCTGTAAATTCCAAAAGCTCACAGCTGGTGGCGGTGATGATTCCCATCCCCCATCCCTGTCTCCCATTCCTTCTCGGTTTGGGATAAAAAGGTCATTAATGTCTCTTCCATCCCAGATTCTCGACCATCATTATCACCACCACTAGTCCCTCCTTGCTGCTGCTGCTCCTGCTTTTACCAGTTGGAGGTGGTGATGAGAAATGTGATAGTACTTTTACTACTACTAACACCAACCACATCAACTTCAGTCCCTGAGTTATCCTCCTCACTAGTAGTACAATCATCATAACTGGGAACTCTTCAGTTTTGCCCCGAGACTCCGGGTTTGACTGTGAATTACCGGGTCTCTGGGACAGAGTTTGATTCTCCAGATGTGGAGAGTTTCTGAGGAAGCTCTTCCCACTTGTGTTCCATCCCACCCTGTTCCTCCCTCTCCCTGCCCTCTTTTCCTCCTTCCCCAGTCTATTCTAGCTATTTTTTTGTTGTTTTGTTCCACCCCCCCACTCACAATTAAGCCCCATCCCTTTTACAAAGCGAGTGGAGTAATTTCTCTCCCCTCAGTGGCACCACAGGGCTCTCCTCCGGGGACCCCAGAGCAAGAAGTTCCCAGGTATGATTATCATCCCCTCTCACACTCTGAGTCTGTAGCTGCTGGGCATTCTTAGTACTAGTAGTTGTGGTGGGACTGCTTGGGGCTGATTTAGGGTCCCCTGTTATCACACTTGGCATCATCTCCTCCTTCCCTCCTCCTGAGAATCACAAAACACCCTAGCAGGCGCAGCAATGGCAGAGGCACAGGCAGCTGACCTGTCCTGCTCACACTACTACCTTCTTCTTCCTCTGCCCTTGACACAAATTTCCGCAAGATCTCTAGGGGTGATGTAGGGGTACTGGCCATCATTGGGTCTGGGGAATCAAGGCATCCAGACCATTTCATGTTGGTAGTGGTCACTTCCTCCTCCTCAGACTCACTGGATGCATAATAGTCCTTCCAGCTCCTTCTTGTAGTATTATTCCACTTGCTCATAGTTATAGCAGTCAATATGAGCCTCTCCTGCATCTATTTCACTGCTAAAATCACAGTACAACAGCCTAGCACCCTTTCTCTCTGTAGCTGCTTGTATTGTGTTTCACTTCCAGGAAAATGTCACGTTTTTACAGAGAAAAGGATGAAAAACATGCAATTACAGGGCAAAAACTTCCTATCCATTTTAAAAATAAGCGGAAAATTTTTGGCAATGGGCAAAAATGGAGAAGATTTTAATAGTTTTATTTAATGTGGATTTTCCCAAGAAAAAGCAGACAACGTGATTTTTGCACAGGAACATGACAGGACCTTTTGCCCACCTCTACTCTCCAGGTGCTGACTATTGTGGCTGTGTTCTAGATCAAAAGCCCAACTGGGAGGTGGGTTTACTCAGGCAGAGACGGTGCCCTAGAGTAATCTCACCTCTAAGCCAATCATCATCTAGACTGAGTGGAGGTAGTCTTGATTCCCTCATCTTCTCTACCTACCACTGTCACTTTCACAATTGGTGGTATAGCTGTGATTTGTGGAGGTTTGAGATACAGTACATACTACACTAGGAGCAACTGTGGCTCTCAGAATCCAAAACAGACAAAGAAATACTAACTATAGCTAGCAAAATCTGTACACATTTTAGCAGGTCCTGTAGTCGTCACAATGTGTTATATACCTTTCAGGACAGTAAACTGCTCGATCACCAGGTTAAAATGAAGATCCCAACCAGGTAGAATTCCATATTGTACATGCAGGAGTTTTTGTATAAGCAGAGCAAGGACATTAGTGAATATACAGGGTTTAACTGGGGGGGGCTTCTTTGTCACCTGGTCAATGGCAAATAATGTGTGATTTTCTGAAGCCTTTTGAGCAGGTAACCTTGCTAGACTGTTGTGCAGGAACAAAAATCAGTGAGATACTTCACTAATATATATTACAGAAAAAATGAAGAATACAGTCTAGATATACTGCTGGATCATCGCATTTCTTTGAAATGCACTGGGGACCTCTCTACTATTCAAGAGATCCCATTTCAATCTAATGAAATATAGGGGATTTTTTGTCCCCTATGGTGCTACTGATTTTCCGGTATTGTACCTCTTTTGCTTTCTGCATAATGACCATGGTTTAATAACAGGTCAAGTAGACACTTTTAATGCAGAAACACATTAATGCCTGTTTGAATCTTTTTCCATCTATTCCTTTAAGCCTGTTATTTATTCTGGGGGTTTGTAGAATGTGGGGGCACATTTGGCATTCAGTTCGAGAGACAATTTCATAGTTATCTGCCACTGCATGATAGATTCAATTCTATCTGTAGAAACAATATTTAAATGGTTTTAAATTCTTGTAGACTGTGTCCTGAGATAAAAAGTATTATTCAGATACTCCAACATTATTTGGAGTTTTTAAGGTTTATAAATGATAAGGACTTCGGACAAGAGGATTATAAAGTAATTTAAGATAACTACAGGTCTTGAACATTTCATTACGCAGAGAAAGAGAGAGAGAAAGAGATTGAGAGACAGCGAGCAAGACTGAAACTATATTAACTGAGAATAAATTAATTTTATTACATACATTTAAATGGAATCAACTAATTAAGTAAAGTAGATAGACTGCCAGCACCAGTTATTAAGCACAGTGTTTTAAACAGTTTCATTAAAATCTAATTGGCATGTAAGGAATGGTAAAGTTATCCTATGATAAAATATACACATATCATGTTGGCTTTACATATATATACGACCTACAATGCCGTAAACAAGCCACACATGAATATCTATGCAAACATAATACACATCAAATGGAACAATTAGAAATTGAAATACAAAACATATAAGTAATATGTAATGCCAGTCATACACTATGGGGATGTAATGTATGCTTCTGCCACACAAATACATCTTGGTAAACATGGCTCTGTATAATTCATTATGTCACTTTGTCCTCCAATGTAATTACACTACCCTTTACCTTTCTTGCCCAGTCTATTATTATTATTCTTTATTTATATACCTCCAACTTATTCCGCAGAGCTGTACAATAGGGAACAGACATACACAGACATTAAATAGCACAAATCAAATGTGGAGAACAGAAGGATCAGAGGGCCCTGCTCATAAAAGCTTACAGTCTAGAGGAAGGAAAGTTGGACACAGAAGGATTAAGTGCTATGGGGTGTAAGTGCCTCCTTCCATATGAAATTCCAGTCAGAGGGTGGGAGGGAGAAATGCTGTTGATTGCATTGTTCCAGGGAAGGGGTGGTTCTTGGTGATAATGTTTATGGAGGTAGTTGATAGACTTCCCTGAAGTGGTGGGTTTTCAGATAGCATCTGAAGATCTGAAGGCTCGGGAAGAGTCTGATGGGATGGGGAAGGGAATTCCAGAGCTCAGATGCAGCTCGGGAGAAGTCCTGTAGGCGGGGGTGGGAGGATGTAATAAGAGTTGTGGAAAGGAGAAAGTTAATGAAGATGGTGAGGGGTAGTGTATTTGTAAATGAGAGATGAAATATAAGGTGATGCGGTGTTAGTAAGGGCTCTATAAGTTAGCACCAGAATTTTTAATTTAATTCTATATGCTAATGGGACCCAGTGTAGGGATTGTCAGAGGGGATTGGTGTTAGAGAAGCGATGAGTGAGGTAGATTGCAGCAGAGTTCATTACAGACTGTAGTGGGGTTAGTCGGGTGAGAGGAAGGCCAATTAATAATGAGTTACAGTAGTCAAGACAGGACATGATGTGTGTATGGATTAGAAATTTAGTAGTGTCTTGGGTGAGGAAGGGTAGGATTCTAGAGATGTTGCAGAGGTGGAGGCAGGATGATTTGGAGACTGACTGGATGTGAGATATGAAGGATAGGGTGGAGTCAAATGTGACCCCCAGGCAGCGTGCTGTAGGGGTTGGTTTGATGGTAGTGTTGTTAACAGTGAGGGTAATATCTGGGGTAGGGCTGTTTGGAGAGGAAGGGAAGATAATTAGTTTGATTTTGCCAAGGTTAAGTTTGAGTTGACGGGAGGACATCCAGGAAGACACAGCAGACAAACAGTCAGATACCTGGGATAGGAGGGAAGGGGAGAGGTCTGGGGAGGAAAGGTAGATTTGAGTGGCATCAGCATAGAGATGATGGTGAAACCCAAAGGAGTTTATTAGTTTGCCGAAGGATGCTGTGTATGTTGAAAAGTGCAATGGGCCTGGGACTGATCCTTGAGGCACTCCGACAGACAGTGGGAGGGGTGGGGAAGTGGAGCCAGAGTAGGACACACTGATGGAGCGGTTGCAGATATATGATGAAAACCAAGAGAGGGCGGTGTCACAGAGATCTAGGGAGTGGAGGGCTTATAGGATGAGTGGGTGATCTTCTGTGTCAAAGGCAGCTGACAGGTCCAGGAGAATGAGTAGGGAGTAGTGGCCTTTTGATTTTGCGGCGAGCAAGTCGTTGGCCACTTTAGTGAGAGCAGTCTCAGTGGAGTGATGAGGGTGGAATCCAGATTGCAAGGGCTCTAGCAGGAAATGGGAGCAGAGGATTTTAGTGAGCCGGTTATATGCGAGGCACTCAAAGAGCTTGGAGGTGAATCGGAGTAGAGAAATAGGCCGGTAGTTTGACAGTGAGTTTAGGTATAACCACTTCTTTAGAAAGCTACCAAACTATGTGAGCAGTATGGTCACTCTATCTTCTGTACTAACTATAACCTCCACTCCATTGCTAACAACCTTCTGAGTATCCCACACTACAAGGGAGAAGCCAGTTGAACTGCGTTCTCCTTCAGAGCTATAAAACATTATAAAACAATGTGTTGGAGACCTCTGTAGTATTCAAAGGATTGAAAGCTCTCTTTATATCAGTGATAATTGTCATTTTGCCCTATAGCATAGTTGCTTTGCTCCAGAATTGCACCTTCTTAGCTTCCTGAATTACATACCTCCCAAGAGTCCCTCTTTGAGATCCACTTTTTTTGTCCCTGTTTACCTGCCTGGTGTACCACTTTTTTTTTTAAAAAAGCTTTATTGAAGAATTAAAGCAGTTAACAATAAAACAATATCACCATACAATGGTATGAAACTGCAGTTGCTCATTGTAAAAATTACAGTGTCAATCAAACATTCGTGCCAGCATTCAAATGAATGAGCTATGCCATCATAAAAACATAGTCGTGAGCATAACATACAATGATCGTAAGCATATAGACATGAAGAGAAGAAGAATAAAAGAATAAAGAGGAGAAGAGGCTATAGTGGAAAAGACAGAGAGGTAAAGTGTAGGGAAGAGCAGAAGCAAGGAGAGTAAAGAGATAGGAGGAGGACCAGGAAAAGGCAGGGGAAACTGGGAAAGGGATATGTGAGGATGAGCATGTTCATCTGTCTCAGACAAATTGTTGCAGGATAGTTGCCACCACTCTCTCAGGTTTGAGCAAAAGTGATAATAAGACCCGTATTTCAGGAACAGACCAGAAGAGCAAAGAAAGTCAAACCGTTATATTGTGAGATAAACACCAGGGGGACCAAATATCACTAAAGGTGGGGCTACCCCCGAATACAAGAAGGGTCAGTTTCTCAAGGGTCAGGATGTCTCCCACTTTTTGTATCCAAGTATCTAGGGAAGGCAAAATAGATGATTTCCCCAACAACGGGATGCACATCCTAGCCGCAGTAAGAAGATGTGTAAGGAGAATACGAGAAGGATTGGTCTTCACAACCTCATTTAGGCCAATGGAGAGTAAGAATAATTGAGGTGTAAATGGGATAGTAATATCCAGATAAATATCCAGAGAAGAGGAAATTTCCCAATGCAACGCTTTCCAGAAAGGAACCAGAAGGGAGCAAGACCATCATATGTGACCCATTGAACCCTCACCAGATGCACACCTCCAACATGTGGAAGGGACACCCGGGTAAAAATGATGGATAGTGGATGGGACCCTATACCAGCGCGTTAGTATTTTGTAATTAGTCTCTGCTGCAGTGACGTTTCTAAAGGATACAAGAGAATAACGTACAGCATGATTCCAAATTTCGGAGGGAATGCGAATATCTAGATCTGTCTCCCACGCAATACGTTGAGAGTCCCAGTTACTCCTATCGGGCAGTAAGAGGCTATGTAATTTAGCTACAAGAGGAAGGGAAGGTTGTAGCTGAGGCAGAGGGATATGACAGTGGGATTCAAATGGAGTGAGAGGCCTGTATAGCAATGGCTTGGAGGGATGAGAGGATAAAAATTTGTGCAATTGGACATAAGACCAGTAATCTGTAGACTGAAGATCCCATCTTTCCTGTAACACTGCAAGAGAAATCAAAACCCCATTCTGTACTAGATCAACAACCCTAAGATCAGGGTGCTGATTCCAACGAGTAAACTGTGATCCAGACCCACCCGGGGGAAAATCAGGGCAATTGTTTATCAAGAGAAAGGAGGATGGCACACTAGACAATCTGTCAGCCACAGAATCCCAATGTGAGATAAGATGAGTGATGTGAGCCTCAGAAAGTAGAGGGTGGGAGACCATAGAATGCGGTAAATCAATAAACATGGTAGTGAGTGGGAGAATTAGAAGATCAAGGAAGCTGCGATAAAAAAAATAGCGGGAACCCGTCAGGGTCAGGCGATTTCCTAATTGATATCTGTTTAATTGCCCGCCGACTTTCGTCATGAGAAATGTCAGCATCTAATTGATCAGCCTGTAAAGGTGTTCGCTATGGGAGGGATGAGAAAGCCACATAATGGCGTTGTGCCTCAGAAAGTCCATCACGCATTGGAGGTTCAAGATTATATAATGATTCAAAGAAGGCACAAAACTCCGAAGCCATTGACGGTGTTCTGATGCTACGAATTGGAGTATGGATAAGAGATCACTTCATCTGGATAGACATCCAGTGACCCCCCTATTCCCATGCTCATAATTAAATCTGCAAGTCCAAAGATATGATTTATGGATCTGTGCAAAGAGGAGAGATTTAAACCTTTCCCAACAAACTGTCACCTCCTGTTGTGAAGTCGAGAGATCTGACGATTGGTGAGATTCCTCTAGGGCTTTGAGTTCCTGCAATAATGAAGTGAGCTGAGCACTTGCCAGCTGACACCGATGTGATATCAATTGAATGCAGTGACCCCAAAGCACGCACTTCAAGACTTTCCAAACTGTCGGGGGAGATATTTCAGGACTGCAGTTAAGGGAGAGGTACTCCCGAATCGAGCTACGTAGTTTGCCCACTGCTTCTGGGTCAGGCAGTAATGAAGTGTCAAGCCTCCAACCCCTAGGCGGAAGCAAAGATAGTGGTATGTCCACAACAAGATCCACAAGAGCATGGTCAGACCATGTGATTGGATGAATGGAGGAATCACTAACATAATGCAAGCTATCCTGGAGTAACTAGAATGTGGGGATGAGTAGAAAGAGTAGCTATGAGAGATCAGATTCAGTACACGCCAGGCGTCTATAAGGGAATGCTCATGTAGTAGCCGATGGAGAGCCGAGAAAAGAGATGGGTGAAGGCAGGAGTGGCCAGTTGTGCAGTCTAGCTGCAGGGTCAATACAGTATTTAGATCCCCCCACAGACAAGAAATCCTGTAGATCCTTGAGAGCTTTATGCATGAAAGGGAGTTGACGGGTGTTAGGGGAGTACAAAGTGGCAAGTGAGAGTTTAAGGGAACCTATAGTACCCTTGATAAATACATAGAGGCCCTCCGTATCTATCAACGTGTCTGTACAATTAAAAGCTAGGGAACAGTGTAGAAAAATAGCGACACCACATTTTTTTAAAGGGGCACAGCTAAGATAGGAGTGAGGAAACTTCTTACTGCGTAGGACAGGTACATGATCCCGCTTGAAGTGGGTCTCCTGTACAAAACAAACCTGACCATTGATATGGGAATAAGAGTGACCTCGCCTGTGGTGTGTTTAGACCCTTAACATTAAGGGACAAATCTTTAAGTTTTGCTGCTCTGCAATCCAAGAATTCCAGGACATGCCAAGACCATCACTGGTCCTTAAGCGCCGGGACCGGTGTGACAGTCCGGGCACGTCAAGGGTCGTTAAGGGGTTAAACTTCAGTATATGTGTTTATAAATTAATCTGAGTAAATAAAATACTTTGGTCATGAAATAACCAAACAATTCTCAGTAATGCCCCTCCCATCAGCTATGCCCCCAGCAAAACTATCTAAACTACAAGTGTCCTTCTTTGGCCATTTGAAATGTTGGGAGATATGGAATTATGTCCATAAAGTCTTATTAATCAAGCTAAACAGCTGCAGTTATGGATCAAACAGCACAATAGGGAACAAATAACATTTTGCAAATTCCTATTTATGTACTGGTTTTATCTCCTTGAATCCTAGAGGTATCTAGCTCATTGCTTTAAAATGCATTGGAGTCCTCTTTAGCATTCAAGGGGTTAAAATCCCCATTTAATATGCAAGGGGATTATACACTAAGGTGTGATAAAGAGCTGATAATGCAGAGATGACTTCTACAGTGATATCACTTCTCCAATTTCCATGTTATTTTATGGAGCCTATGCACTAACAATGCTAAAGTTGGAGAAATCTTAGTGCATTGGCTCCATAGAATAACATAGGACTTGTAAAGTTTAGAACACTGAAGAAGTCATCTCCACTTTATCACCTCCTTATTGCACCTCACCCCAGGACATTATATTTTTTCCCCATAATACAGAGGCTTGCTCCACAATTGTACTGACTAATAATAACTCTTGATGTGATCCGGGGGGATTATTGACATTATATAGTACTGAATATATGGTACTTTCTTTGAATAACCTAAGTTGTAACACATGGAGACTAAAGGAAAGTTGATACTGGCTGAGCTGTGCGAAGTGGTGGAAATACATTATTTTCTCTTCACTGTGCAGGTGATCCAGCCTCAGATACATGTGTTACACTGTACCATTGGATAAAACATACAGTACAACTATTGATTAAACTCTTAAGGACCAGGGTATTTTACACATTGATCATAACTAAGGAATAAGTTTTCATTTGCTTTAATTTCTAAATATATGTCTCACTGTTTTTTTGCAAAAGATATGGAAAAAAACTGAAAAAATATATATTATTATGATTCTGTCTATGATTGTCTGCACATCTAGGGAATCTTCAAAATACACCCATCTACTTCTTTCAGTTATGGAAATACCATATATAGTAGGTTTGCCATACATCTTTGAAGTTACATGACCCAAATGATATGCACATTACAATTTCCAAACTGGAGATTTTAGGATATTTTTTTGCTTGGCCTTGAATCTTAAATTGCATTCCATAAACAAAAATGATACATACAAAAGTCTCTATTATTGAAAAGTACACAAAATTCAAAGTTCAGAGAAGTGTCACTCGAGTTTCTATCCCAGGAATGGATTATTATGAAAAATAAGTATTTATAGAAGGCAGAACTATAGGAAAGAACCAACATTATATATATATATATATATATATATATATATATATATATATACACACACACGCATACATATATTCTCATACATATATTCTCATTTCAATATGAGAATTAAGGGTAAGATGTGTGTGGGTGTGTGTGTGAAATACTATAGATGAGTAGGGGGAGCAAAAAGGTTACCCCTTCTAATAACACCATCACAAAAAAGACACATGTAATGGGTCTTTGCCTTAGTAAAATATAAAATAACATATACTTGACTTGGGAAGACATTATTGCACTAACCAAGTAACATAACAAAATATCATGGGGAGATAACAAATCCTCCTGTTAATATTACATATGTGCTGAAATAATAAATATATGATGCAAACTACTGTCTCATCTGTCATCAGACCAAATATCCAGCCATTGCAAATGTGATCCCAGATCCTCTCAAACACCCATAGTTTCTATAGAGCATTTCTGATACCCCAGTGCTGTGCACCATGTTTACAGTGGCTGCTGTCATGTGACCCATTTCTTTCACGTCACGGCAAAGTAAGACATGACATGGATGCACTTTGGATGTGTGTCACATGATGGCTGTTATTGTCAATGCAGTTGCACAACTCAGTTCCATTTTCTTACATGCCCTTCTCCTAGCATTCTCTTGACAATCCCATCTCTGGATTGGCCAAACCAAGATCAAAGAGCATGTGACTGACTACTCAAGAAGGAAAGCCAGATGTCAAATTATATTCACCATTCGGTAAATAAAGCACTTTACCAATAAGGTACACATTCAGAAGTGGTTTGTAATTTCTCAGTAGCCTGGATTGCAGACCACGTCAGCCAATCCTGATTGGTTGAAGCCCATATTAACAATGAATACAATAGCAGGGGACAGTAGGATTTGAGCTGAGCACTGCAATGACTGAAACAGCCACATGAAGGATAAGCAAGGTGGCCTCCATGCAGATATGCTGTCATGCACTTACCTGTTACTCCTCCTACCTCGAGCTTCCATTGGCCGCCGTGTATCACAGGGCCCGTGATTGCCTCCAGCGTCTGTGTGTGCAGACGACATTCTTTACTTCCTGGTTGTCGCTCTGTAACACATTCGCTGTTCTTATAGGCTACTGCTTGTTGCCAGAGTCAGTCTCCACCTACTTGCTAGGCCTTAAAGGCCTCAGTCTGCCACTATTACTACCTTGCCCTTTCGTGGTGTACTTGTGCGCTATAGCTCTTGTGATTCCGATAATTGATTCCCATGTTTGACTCCTGGTTTCGTCTGACTTTGGCTTGATCCCTGACTGCTTTCCGTTCCGTAGTGACTCCTGGCTCTGGCTGACTACCCGCTCCAATCTGACTCCTTGCTCTGGTTGACTACCCGTTCAGGCTTGACTACTGGCTCTGGCTGACTAGCCACTCCGATCTGACTCCTGGCTCTGGCTGTCTATGCGATCCGTTCTACTCCTGGCTGGACTGATTGCCTTCCGGCTATGACTAAAGTCTATCCTCCTTACCATTGGCCTACATTCTCTGCTATCACTCTCGGTGCCTTGCTGATTCCTTCTTACTAGCGGTGTACAGTTGCGTCAGTCCATGATACTGACCTTCCCTTTGCTTACCATCCTGTACTGTTGCCTTCCAGTCACCCTAGCGTTCTAGGGAGATTCAGCCTCTGTTGCCTGTCCAGTCACCCTAGTGTTCTAGGGAGAGTCTGCCTCTGTTGCCTGTCCAGTCAGCCTAGCATTATAGGTAGATTCTGCCTATGTTGCCTGTCCAGTCACCCTAGTGTTCTAGGGAGAGTCTGCCTCTGTTGCCTGTCCAGTCAACCTAGCATTCTAGGTAGATTCTGCCTCTGTTGTCTGTCGAATAACCCTAGCGTTCTAGGGGAAATTCCCTCTGTTTCCAGGGGCATTACAGCTGCTCCTGTACTAGTAGCTACTAACATCCTTGCTACTAGAGCTTACCGGCAGTCAGAGTGGTACTCTATCTGCCTCCAGTCAGGTGATCCTGTCCTTGTCCTAGCCTGCCCTGTGAAAGTTGAGGAAGTGTCCTGTCAATGTCCTCATATCTGGCCCTGTGAAGGTTGGGGAAGTGCTATTTATTTTATTATTGTGCTATTTTTAATAGAGATCATTGTTTTACCATATTTGTATTTGTCAGTGTTGTTATTCCTAAGTCACTCCGTGACAGTACGAAAGGGCCATGAACTCTGAAAGTACAGATGCTGGTAGCCGACAGTTGCCTAATATCCTTTCCAGAATGGATAATAACCGTACCGTAACTTTAACCGTACAGCACATCTCGATACGCCTGCGCAACTACCGGTGGCCTCCTCTGTTTTGGCATCGGCAGTAACCACTCAGTTGGAAAACACAAGTTATAGAGGGTTGTCCGGAGCCACTCCACTCCCTCTAAGATATGATGGGGAACCCACATTGTGCCGTGGATTCATAAATCAGCTCGGAATTTTTTTGGAACTAGTGCCTAAGGCTTTCCAGAGTGAAAGAAGCAAAGTGGGCTTTATGATTTCCTTGTTGACTGGTAGAGCGTTGGCATGGGCCAACCCTTTATGGGAAACAGCTAAACCCATAACATCTAACTTTACTGAATTTGTGGATGCCTTCTGTTAAGTATTTGACGTTCCAGGCCGAGCAACCTGTGCTGCAAAAAAATGAATGAGCATTCGTCAGGGAGCCCTAACAGTAGCAGAATACGCTATTGAATTCCATACACTAGCGGCAGAGGTAGGTTAGAACAACGAGGCTCTGGTGACGGCCTTCTCCCAAGGGCAAAGTGATACCATTAAAGATGAGACGGCAGCCTGTGAGCTGCCAGAGGATCTAGATCTGTTCATCTCCTTTGCTATACTGATTGATACCTGCCTAAGAGAAAGATCCTCATTTAAGAACCACAAGGCAAGGCTTGAGTCTCGACCGGTGACTAACAGTGTTCCCACCCATGCCTCCCTCACCTCCCAAGCCACCTAATACGAAGGTCATTAGGGCTGAGCCCATGCAAGTCGGTTTCACACGCTTGTCCAGGGAGGAGAGGCCCTTCCGTTGTAAAGAAGGTCTATGCCTGTACTGCGTTAAGGCTGGACATATGTTACGGGCCTATGCGGTACGTCCGGGCAACGCACGCACCTAGGATCCCTGAGGGGACAGATCCTAGGTGGCATAAATCAGTCCCCAGACTCAGAACAGAACAAGCCCATCCTACAGGTGGCAATCTCTTGGGCAGCTTCCTCTGTTGTGACTCCAACCCTGATTGATTCAGGAGCTGCAGGCTACTTTATTGATGGCGAATTTGCTAAACGGCATAATATTCCCTTGGTGCCTCGAGTTTCTCCATTGGCTGTGGATCGATGGTAGACCGCTAGTACCATCCCATGTTACTCATGAGACCTATCCGCTGTCTCTCAGAGTAGGAGTTCTCCATGTGGAGACCCTACAATTTCAAGTCATTCTGTCTCCACATTACGCATTCATTCTGGGGTTTCCTTGGCTTCAGACACACAACCACAGAATGGACTGGAAAACCTGTGACATTATATCTTGGTCTGATTACTGTCAGAAGTCTTGTCTACAGCAGCCTACTAAGATTTTGTGTACCTCCCCCTCTATACCCTCAGAGTACCAGTCATTCAGAGAGGTATTCAGTAAGGGGGAGGCTAGCCCTTTGCCGGAACATAGGGCATACGACTGTGCTATTACTTTGACGCCAGGCACAATACCTCCTAAGGGTCACACCTACCCTTTGTGTGTGAAGGAGAACCGAGCTATGGAGGAGTACATTTCTGATGCCTTGGCTAGAGGAATTATCAGGAAGTCTTCCTCGCCCGTGGGGGCAGGATTCTTCTTTGTAAAGAAAAAAGACAGGGAGCTTAGACCCTGTATCGATTATAGAGGTCTAAATAAGCTGATGGTAAAAAATGCATACCCTATTCCATTGATAACCAAGTTGTTTGACTGCTTGAAGGGCTCCTCAGTCTTCACGAAGCTCAATTTACGGGCAGCCTATAACCTAATCCGTATCAAAGAAGGCGATGAGTGGAAATCTGCTTTCAATACTCGTAGTGGCCATTATGAGTATTTGGTCATGCCCTTTGGGCTGTGCAATGCACCAGCAGTATTCCAAAAGTTTATAAACGATATTCTAAAAGATCTGCTACAGCCCTGCATAGTAGTTTACCTTGGATGATATCCTGATACACTCTCCTGACCTTGAAAGACATCAGAGAGATGTTGCTACTGTGATGCAAAAACTGAGCAAAAACAAACTATATTGTAAACTTGAAAAATGCGAATTCCATAAAGATCAAGTGCCATTTCTGGGGTATGTAATCTCTGCTGACGGCATTGCTATGGATCATGAGAAACTCTTGGCAGTACTGCAATGGCTGCGTCCAGAGATTTTTAGGATTCGCAAACTATTATAGAAAATTCATACGGAATTTTTCTACGGTAGTCAAACCCTTGACTGACCTGAAGCATAAAGGGGCTAATCCCTCGGCTTGGTTCCCTGAGGCCAACGAGGCTTTTGAAGCTTTGAAGTCTGCATTTGCTGTGGCTCAAGTCTTGTCACATCCTAACCCTGCCTTGCCCTTTACCCTGGAGGTGGATGCATCAGAGACGGGAGTGGGGACAGTGCTGTCCCAAAGAACCGAGCCTGGTAAGACCCTCATGCTGTGTGGGTTCTTTTCTAAAAAGATGACTAAGGCCCAGAGCCTATATGACATAGGCGATCGCGAGTTGTTGGCCATTATTCTTGCTCTCCGTGAATGGCGTCACCTCCTGGAGGGGACGAATGCTCCAATCTTGATCTTGACAGATCATAAGAATTTGACATACTTGTCTGAGGCTAAGAGACTGTCACCATGGCAGGCCAGGTGGGCACTGTTCCTCTCCAGATTTAATTTCGTGGTCTCATATCTTCCAGGGTCCAAGAATGTTCAAGCTGATGCTCTGACTAGGCAGTTTGGGCCAGACCGTGAGACTAAGAGTGCACCTGTGCCTATTATTTCCCCAGATCGCATATTGGCTACCATACGCACTAGTATCACATCTCCATTAGGCGAGGAGATCTTGGCATCCCAGGGTGGTGCTCCAGCAGAAAAACCTAATGGCAAATGTTTCATAGCCGAGCCTCTCCTTACCAAACTACTGGAGACTTACCACTCCTCGAGGGCAGCTGGACATATTGGTAGTGACCAACTGATCTGGTCTGTATCTCAGCTCTTTTGGTGGCCCAGTCTAAGAGCAGATTGTACAGCTTTTGTGGAAGCCTGTTCTGTTTGTGCTCTTTCTAAGACCCCGAAGATACCTTCCTCTGGGGTTGCTCCAGACAGTTCCGAATGGCGAGCGCCCATGGTCACACGTATCCATAGATTTTATGGTAGAACTGCAAGTGTCCAAGGGGTGTACAGTCATACTAATGATAGTGGTCCATTTCTCCAAAATGACTCATTTCATCCCACTCCAGGGACTTCCTTCTTCCAAAGAATTGGCTGTGGTGTTTTCTAGAGAGGTGTTCCGACTCCACAGAGTACCCAAGGTATTGGTCTCTGGCTGTGGGAGTCAGTTCATGTCTAGGTTATGGAGGGCCTTCTGTGACCAGATGGGCATCAAACTGTCATTTTCCTCAGCCTACCACCCCAGGCGAATGGTGCTCCTGAAAGATCCAACCAGGGGCTGAAACAATTCTTGCTCTGTTTCATCTCTGACCATCATGATAACTGGGCTGGCCTGTTGCCGTGGGCTGAGTTTGCCAGGAATTGTGTCATAACCAACCATTGCTGCTCCCGGACTCCTTTCAGGTGCAAGACATTCTGTCTCTGAATGAGCTTATTAGGCAGACCGCTCCACATGGGCACAGGTTCAGAATACCATGCAAAGGTTCTCAGAGCGCTATGAAAGACATGCAGACCGCAGGAGGCATCCTGCTCCTGTTTTTCAAGTTGGAGATAGAGTGTGACTGTTCTCCAGAAACTTGAATCTCCAAATTCCTTGCAATAAGCTGTCTCCATGTTTTGTAGGTCCATACCGAGTACTTCGCAGAGTGAACCCTGTCACTTATGCCTTGGACCTTGGACCTGTGGGTATGCGCATTCACAACGTATTCCATGTTTCCCTGTTGAAGCCTTTGGTCTGTAATCGCTACACTTCTACTCCAGTGGTTCCTGGTCCTGTGCGCATTCAAGACCATGAGAAGTATGAAATCTAAAGTATTCTGGACTCCCGTAGAGTCCGTGGGTGCATTCAGTATCTTGTACATTGGAAGGGCTATGGCCCTGAAGAGCGTAAATCAGTCTGATATTCACGCTCCTGTTTTGCTACGCAGATTCCATGCAAAATGTTCAAATAAAGTTGGTTCTCTTCCGCGGGGGAGAGATCATTGAGGTGGGGTACTATCACGGTGCCCGTGATTGCCTCCAGCGTCTGTGTGTGCAGACGGCATTCTTTACTTCCTGGTTGTCGCACTGTAACACATTCGCTATTCTTATAGGCTACTGCTTGTTGCCAGAGTCAGTCTCCGCCTACTTGCTAGGCCTTAAAGTCCTCAGCCTTCCACTACTACCTTGCCCTTTTGTGGTGTACCTGTGCGCTATAGCTCTTGTTATTCTGATGCATGATTCCCATGTACGACTAATGGTTTCATCTGACTTTGGCTCCACTTGATCCCTGACTGCTCTCCGTTCTGGTGTGACTCCTGGCTCTGGCTGACTACCTGCTCCGATCTGACTTCTGGCTCTGGCTGACTACCCGCTCTGATCTGACTCCTGGCTCTGGCCGACTACGCGCTCCGTTTTACTCCTGGCTGGACTGATTGCCTTCCAGCTACGACTAAAGTCTATCCTCCTTACCATTGGCCTACATTCTATGCTAGCACTCTTGGTGCCTTGATGATTCCTCCTTACTAGCGGTCAGGTTACAGTAATCAATACCCACACGGGTCCAGTATATATATATATATATATATAACAGCAATAATATAATACTGACACAGGTCAGGTATAGTTCGTGTGATTCCCAAACGAGATAGCAGTGAAATGACTACTATTAGGCCAGGAAGACAGACATGCCCTAATAACACAAGGCTCCCAGGACACTCACTATGCAGAGAGTGACACAATAGCGAGTATGGCCACAGGAGTAAACAGAGGCCCAGGACAAGCGGTAGACTGCCATAGCGGTAATGGAGGACTGTAACTGTAGGCACAGAGGAACACCCAACTGAGACTGCAATGACTGTGACCCGATGTAATATGGCACCAACCCCGAAGGGGTTAACGAACGCTCAGACCTAGAGTCGATGCCAGATAGCGAGAGCAGCCTGAGGTGCCCAGGAATAGATCAACCTCAGCTTGCAGCAGTAATAGGTCAAGCGTACCGTGGTGTAACCAGATGGATCTACCACACCGGGGTGTCGGATCACGCAACACAATAGGTGACCGGGTCACAGTAACGAGGCTGCCTGAGCAGCAACGAGGCAACAGAGGATCTGTCCGTAGACAGAGAGGACACCGGATGACAGCCCCTAGCCAGATACCGGATGGAGCAGCAGGCCGGACCTGAGATACACGGAGCAGGAATGTCCGCCAAAACCGGGTTGGTACACAAAGCAGGAACGTCAGCCAATCCGGGTCGGTACATAGAGCAGGAACGTCAGCCAGGCCGGGTCGGTGCACAGAGCAGGAACGTCAGCCAATCCGGGTCGGTACACAGAGCAGGAACATCAGCCAATCCGGGTCGGTACACAGAGCAGGAACGTCAGCCAGGCTGGGTCAGTACACAGAGCAGGAACGTATACAGCAGAGTAGTCAGGCAGGCCGGGTCATACACAGAAATCACACGAAATACTGGAACAAGCGCTAGCAACGGGAACACCACGAAAGAGCACCAGAGAAGTGACAGGGCTCAGTATTTAAGGACTAATACTGGGCGGAGCAAAGCCACACCAACCAATAAAAGGCATCAGGAAGTAGCACTGACAGATTGTCACCGGCATACCATATGTGTACTTGTCAGTGTTGTTATTCCTAAGTCACTCCGTGACACTGTGGTCCTTATCTTCCTGGTTGAGGCTCTAGCACTTGCTTGATATTTGCTCCAAGTTCCATATACTGACCTTTGGTCTTCTGACCACGTTATCTGTTGACCGATTCCAGCATTTACCTGTCTTCGATCTACGATTTGACTTCCTCCTTGACTTTGACTTTGTCTCTTCCACAGGTACCTCTGTCTCCTGTCTGGCTACAACCTCTGCTCTCCTTTGACTACTCATCCTTTGAATCATCGTGTCATTTTCTTCTCTGCTGCTCACAAAGAGTATCTCTCCAGCTGTCACCTGCCAGAGTCATCTGTTGCTTCTGGGAGACTCTACCTTCTGTTTGCTCAACTTCCCACCTCAGGCCTACCGACTAAGTTGAGGGCATCGTCGTCAGTAGCTCCGACAACCTCCTCCGGTTGTTCAACTATTCAAGGGTGTGGAGTGTCGACAGCCTACGACTCCCTGCCTCCTGCCTGACCAACTTCTTGAGGGCTGTTGGCTTCTTTCAAATTTTACTTTCGACCTTCACCTTTGTATTTGTAGGAAGACTCTACCAGCTCTCCTGCTGGGGAATCCTACCAGCTATAGATTCCCTTCGAAACTGACATATGCTCTACTTCAGCTTCCCTGTGTTCTGTCCAAAAAGGATGTTTCAGCATGCTGCATCTGGCTACATTGTGAAGGGATCAGCCCAATATATAGTCATTAGTTCTATTTTTGAATGATTATTACATCAAAGGAGTCACTGCGGTAATATAACTGATGTGAACTAGGCCTTAGCAGCTTCAAAAAGACCCTACCTAAAAGTACTTTGGCTAGTTTGAAGGGACTTTCAAAATCACCACATGTTACATTAGTAATTTTATTAATAATAAAAATAGTTTATGAGTTATTTAGAGGTATAGATTTTGTTATTTAAGGCATGCAGTGCAGAACTTCCTATCTTAGCCATATATTATCTCCCCCACTCACTGAAACTGCTCAACAATGCATTGTCCACAACCCCTAGCACTGAAATGGTTAAGTGTCAGAAATGTAGGGCTAAGACAGGAAGTGTCTGCACAACATGCCTTAATAAACAACAGCTATACATCAAAATAACAAAAACTAGTTTTATAACTATAAAAATGCTTAATACAACATGCAGGTGATTTAAAAAATTATTTAAAAATCATCAAATTGTTTTTAGATGATAGGGCACCATGATGGGCAAAGGACTACTGATAAAACAGACTGGCATCATATTGATGCTCTAGCTAGAGCATTGATTCTCAAATCCTTTCCTTTAGTCTCAGCAATAATTCAAATTTAGAGATTTATTGAGCAGATTAGAAGAGAAAAGAATAGTTTGCAGCTGCAAATGAATGCAAACTGAGAGTCATGGAATAAAAATACATTGAATCAATTTGAGACTGTATTTACCCTTTGAGGTAGGGTGAACAGATCTCACCTTTAACCAGGGACACATAGGAAATAGGCATATTTCAGAACTGCACTGAAATCAAGGCAGCCCTGCAGTATGCATTTTTCATATGCGTCCCTGGTTAAATGTGAGATCTGGTCACCCTAGCCAGAGGGGTATCCATTGCTGTGTTAATGTTAAATACGATATAAAATACATTAAAGCAGACCTAATGCTTGTTTAAAAAAAATATAGAATAAGGCACAATTTGGTAATCCAACAACCATTTGGTAACAGAACACTGCATGAAATCACTAATAGCAAGATTAGGGGAAAGGTCCATGTGGCATATATTTAAAGAAAAGTGGATTAATTATGTAATAAACCAGTTGCACCAGACGGACCAAATAAAAATCCCAGCTGATTTAAATGGGGGTTTTAACTTTTATGCTAAAGATGTACCCAGTGCATTGCAGCACAGTGGCAATTATTGCTCCTGAAGTTTGGGTTTCAGTGGCCGTAGAACCTGTATTATGAGAAGGATGATCATGTCCTACAGTGCAGATCAGTAAATGTGATGAAAACAGCCATTGTACAGGGCAGGAATTCAGTGTGCTCCATGAGACATTTTGATATATACATGTGCTATTTAGAACAGCAAGTACAAAGCTGAATCCATGGTGTAATCTATATTATTATATCCCTTTTGTTATTCTTTGTTCTCCATCATTCATTCTCTTTTACCTGAATAAGTTGAAAAGTGCGTAGCCAACTCAGCTGGTTCAGTGAGTAGAGATGGGCAGAGAAGCTGTGATATATAGCTTCTCTGCCATTCTCTCAGTTTGGAACCCTTTCAGTGCCAAAGGGGTGTAATGCGGATTGCTATGGCACTAAAAGGGTTAAGGGAGTGATTCTGCTTGTGGTGCTGAAGTCTTAGAGGATCCTCTCTGTTTCCACCATGCGCAAGTGAGGGTGCAGAGAGGATGCACTCAGATTTCAGGGTTATTGGACTGCTTGTGATGTGTAAGGGAGGGCATCCCTTGCACATCGCTAGCAGTTCGACTGCCCTGTATGCTAATGGGGATATTCTTCCCTCACCTCCTTGCATTATTAATTCCTAGTGCATATGGAGATGTGTGTTTCCATCATCAAGGCAATATGCTTGTCACACAATGCCAGAAACACATCGCTGTAGCATCTCCAACTTTGTTCCTTCTGCATCATGCCTAGCTGATACAATGCATATCTGGGGAAGGCACACTGTACCATGCTGTACTATTGTTTCATGATACCTTGAGATATAACCAGGATTATTAAAAACAATTGTTTATATTTGAAACCACTTTAAAAAGAAACTGACACTTTCTAACAAATAGGTGACTTTGAAACATCTTTCAAAAGCACCTTATGTGGTCCATTTATTTTAAACAATAGTTTATGAGATGTTTAGATTTATTTTTCAATGCATTCAAATTAGACAGTACTGTCCTGTATGCCAGCCAGTCATTAACATCTCATCCCAACTGTCACTTCCTGCTGGCAAGTACTACCTCGTTTGCATAATCTGACAAACAAGTTAAATATCTCATAAACTATTGTTTCAAACAAAAAATGGCCAACATACATACAATTGATTCTAAAACCTTTTTCAAAATCCCCTATTTGTTACAAAGTGACAATTCCATTTTAAACCATGAACAAACCATGCCATAAAACCTAAAATAGAGAAAATATATTTTTTATTATATGACAGCAAATTCAGGCTGAACTTTTTTTTTTCTAAAAAGATATAAGGCCTAATAAATCAAATTAAATAAGTGCAATTCTGGAGCAAGCCAACTGCCCTATGGGAGGAAAGAGAACTCTCACTGTCTAAAACCCCTGTTTAGGATTTATCTTTGACTATGCTATCTAAGTTATCCCCCGCACCCAATACCATGTCAAAATCTTGCAGACTCCACTTAAAAACATTGCACAC
This sequence comes from Rhinophrynus dorsalis, assembly GCA_037306005.1. Lineage (NCBI taxonomy): Eukaryota > Metazoa > Chordata > Amphibia > Anura > Rhinophrynidae > Rhinophrynus > Rhinophrynus dorsalis. The sequence goes on from CM074723.1 coordinate 415,387,943, forward strand.
GACACTGCTCTCCTGTTCACCAAACAATTTTGTATTGATTATTTAAGCTGTGTTCTGACTGGACTCCAACTAACCTACCTCTTTCCAGTTCAATCTATCTAAAATTCTTCTTCCAGATTTATCTACCTAAACCAGTGGTTCTCAATCTTTTTTTGTTTGGGGCACCCCTAACACATAATCTACAACATTCGGGGCACCCCTAACATATTTAATGTACTTTATCAAGGGCATAAGAAGGGAACAATACATAAATATACAGTTATTATTAGGTTTTATAATCATAATAACAAAACTAAATATATTGTGCATAACAATTTCTATAAAACTTTATTTAAAAGTCCATTTTTGTCAGTCTTCATAGAAAACATGGGGCACCCTAAGTTGATGTCCGTGGCACACCAAAGTGCCAGGGCACCCTGGTTGAGAATCACTGACCTAAACCTGTTGATCCTCAATGGCTATCCCTCTTTGCAAGTCTTAACACTGGCTTCCCATTTCATTCTGAGTCAAATTCAAAATCCTGTCCCTGACCTACAAAGTCCACTACAACTCAGCACATCCATGCATTTCCTTGCTCATTTCTTAAAATTCCTCTTGCCTATCCCTGTGATCTTCGCATGACCTTCAACTCTCATCCCCACTTTTTCATGCCTACAAGACGTCTCCCAGGCTGCATCCCACTTATGGAACTCACTGCCATACCACCTCAGTCTTTCACACAACTTTATTAGTTTCAGGCTCTCATTGAAAAAACACCTCTTTACACCAGCTTCTCACAAATTCCTTCACTCCACTCTCTCCTGGGTCTAACTTGACTAACTTTACAGACCCCATCACCGTGTATTTCTTATGTTTCATCACCCTCTAGATTGTAAGCTCTCAGGAGCAGAGATTTCATTACCATTTGTTTGAATCAGATTTTCTATTTCACTGAATTATCTCACCCCTGTTTTGCACAGTACTGAGGAATATGTTGGTAATCAATAAATGAATTATGATAATTTAAATGGAATTTTTAAAGGGATAGTAATGTCTTTTTAAAACAAAACAAAAAATTGTAGCTATTAAAAAAATAAACTAAATTATCCCAGTCCCATCTCTCAGACCTTTATGGTTTGAAAGATAGAACGTTTTAAAGTTCCTCCCTCACTGATATCAACTGTAAAGCTGACAGCAGGAGTTACGTGTCGGCCGACTTGAGGAGGCTCTTCAGCAGAGCCGAAATACCAAAATCTAAAAAGAAATACTTCATTGGAACGGTCTACAAAGTGACCCTGGTTTGCATGCACACTCTGTAGACCATTCCAATTAAGTATTTTTTTTTTTTAAATTGCTGTATTCCGGCTCTGATGAAGAGCCGTCTGCCGGTACCCAGACCAGGATCTCCTGCTGTCAGCTTACAGCTGGCGTCAGGGAAAGGGGAGGGAGGGGGGAACTTTAAAATTAAGGTTTGAGAGATGGGACTGGGATCATTTAGTTTATTTTTTTAATAGCTACAATATGTCATTTTGTTTTAAAAATACAATTGCTATCCCTTTAACTCTTTGAAGTCTCCAAAGCATTACTTCTCAATGCTTTGGCAACCTCTCTGGCACCCAAGAATTTATAAGCCTCTCTTAAATCAATGAGGAATTGTGCAATTTTCAGTTTAACGCTACGGTGATACTGGTTTGCTCCAGATTTGCTCCACTTTAACTTGATGATTAAGGCCAACAGTGAGATAAAAGTAAGCTACTGGGAAATCTAGGAGAAAACTATATTTATAAAATAATATTCGCATTCTGCTAGTTTGTGTTCATTGGTCATTTGAAAGCCAGGTTTTACAGAAACAGCTGCATCACACACATGGAGAGAACAAGATCCACAGACCATTAACCTTCTGAATGTCTGGCACTCAAAGGGTTAACAGGAATATGTTCTTATTTGAGTTTCTGCTTGCTTGTGCAATATCTAGGTTTATCCAGTGTAAGCCCCAAGGGTGTAAACGATACAGAAATGTGCTCTTTAATCAAAGGTTGTCAGTGGTTTCTCTTTGCAAATATTTTAAAGATAGTGATGACTATATGATACTGTGTATAATTAGAGTAATTTGCATCTATTTCCTTATACTAATTGAAGAAACTTGTGATTCCAGGGCCCTCGGGAGAAAAACAGACTCCAGATGCCTCCTTGTCTAATGCTGGCTGGATTCCACTGCAGGTGATAAATGTTAACTCTGAGTTTTATCTCATACATACCTATTGAAAGTGAATACAGACATGCCAGGAAGTCAGAGACTGGAGGAGAATGAGACGGAGCCAGTCCTGGGCACAACTACAAAGGTGGACAATGTTGTATTTGTTGACTATAGACATACAAGCCCCCTTCCCATTTCGGTCTGATAAATTAAGCATGGTTCTCTGCGACATAGTTAAGCTTGCGACATCAGAATACTTCCCTTTTGAGGTAGGCAACATTCTGATATCACCCTTTTCATTCAAGCAACATTTTTAAGGCGCCTTTCTCATGCTTGCCAAGTAGATGGAAACATTTCAATAGGATACCATTGACATCTATAAGAGGATTTGAGGATAAAACAGTGATAAAACCAGGGCTCAAAATTTCCACTCGTCACTAGCCAATGGCAAGTGAAAATTTAGCCCTGGCGAATAAAAATCAGCCCTGGTGGTTATGTTATGGCTTGCAGTGGCGAGTAAGTTTTCAGGTCTGGATAGTAGCAAAGGACTTCAGCTTTTAAGCCCTGATAAAACTATTACCTGGAATGGTATATACACCAGAATATGTGGATTTGGTTGTGGTGTACTTCTTTGATCTCCTTGACTCATATGTACAAAGAAAAGTGGTATAACTGAAGCCAAGAAACACACCATTTCTATGAGCTATGACTTTCTCTCTAAAGAGCTGAGTCTAGGGAAGCTCCATTTCATGAAAATGGAATAAAGCATTCATTGGAATTAGACATATGGCTTAGAATAATTTACAAAGCCCTCTCTAAATGCAGTAACTCTGGAAAGCAATATCAGAACAATATTTTTATGTGGTAGCTATTCCTTGTACATCATATTAAGTGCATTTTGGTTTTATCCTTGTAAACCTAATTGTAGGTAGCAAATACCCTGTTACCTACCAGTGTGAGCCTGTGAGAGTAAAATAACTATTTGCACCTTCGTGTTACTATGTTTGTTATGCTAAACGTGTATGAGGTATAGTGCTATAAAATGTGACTTGTGTGTGCATTTCTGAGCAAAGTCTTTTTTTTTTTAATCAAAATGTCTTTTCTTGAGAATTTGAATTAGATGAAGCTTCAAACAGTTTTTGATTCTGCAGGTTGCTACTTTCAGTAAATATGTACTTTTATATGGACATTGCGTTATTAATTAATAGAATGTTCATATTCATCTGATAAAGAAGACCCTTTTGCACTACTGCTAATTTGGGGTCAATGCAGAACGTGCATGTAGGTAAAATCATACATATTTGGTATCAGTGTATTCAGAGTGGCAGGGATTTCAAAAAGAATTGAAAGTTTCACCACAAACGTAAAATACTTGAGCTATAGTGTTTGATATTAGCAACATATTATTTATGACATCTTATGGCACGACAAAAAATTTAGTTCAAGTGAAGTACCAATAAAAAGCTTATTTCATCATGAAAAAAGCTACATGTAGTTTTAGGTATATAACTAGAAACGAAATCACAGGAAACATACCTGTATGGATAGATAGCAAAACGCTGAAAGTGTAGCTTGCCTCCAACATGAATCTGGCCTCCAAGGTGCAATAAATGACACAAGCTTCTGGAACTCAAAGGGTTATGAGAAACAAAATATACTGACATAATGAGGAAGATGTACTAAGAAGACAAAGTAAAGGACCCACTAATAGCATGCTCACTTATCCTAACCTTGACTCTAAGGGCAGTATGTCCAAACACAACGTGGATGAATTCTTGGGCAAACCAACTGCACTATAGGGGAGAACAAAAACAATTACAAACATTTCCATTGATTTAATTGGCCATTATTACATTTCAATGCTAGAGAGGTATCTAACACATTGAGGAGAAATGCATTGGATACCTGTCTAGTATTTGAGGAGTTAAATTTTTAAATCAATGGACATTTTTAGTTTTCCCCTAAAATTAAGTTGGTTTGCCCCAGAATTCCTCCACTTTCCTTTTGAACACATGGCCTTTGAGGTTCAAAGGTAGGAAATGACTAGAATCCTCTTGAGGAGATTTAGCACTTCAAATGAAATACTGGATATCACCAAGACAGGAGGAGGCAGAGCACACAATCCAGAATACTACAGCAAGAGGATAGTATGGTTAAAATAATTTCCTGATTGGCCGGTCAATAACATGAAATGCAAATCCCACAAAAAGTCAATAAAAACAAATGCTCATAAAAGTCCCAGATGAACACCTTAAAGTAGCATATTTAAGCAATCTTCTAGTGAAACTCCATGTGTACGCGTTACCTACTGTGCAACTTTTCTTAGTCTGATCAATGTTTTTATGTGATTTCCATTAATTTGCATCTTTCCTAATTCTTTGAAACCAAAACCATAAACCAGATCACAGAAAAACACTTAGAAGGCATGTATTAAGGAGGGGTAATAACTGCGGTATTGCTCTTTGAGAAATTGACCTTTTATGGACCTTTTATAGAGCATAACACAATCCTTTGCTTCCATAGAGTAGAAAGTGTAACATATTGCATCTTGTTAATGTTAACCCCTTAAGGACCATATAAAGCTGTGTGACACTTTGCTTTCCTGTGTTGCATTTCCCTTTGGTCCTTAAGGGGTTCAAAAGACTAGGAGAAGTGACATTTTCCTTTCCTGGCCATTATTTAACCCCTATGATTTTTTTGTGCTTGCCTGTTATAAATTGGAGTGATTTTCATGACAGATAACAGTGTATGGGGGAGACAGAGAGTAGTGGGTGTTGGCCACGGTTAAGAGCACCTAAGGTGCTTAACCTATGTGTGTCTGAGATTTCAATCTGGCCCATATACAAAAAAAGAAAAAATGTGAGCCAAAATACATCGTCATCTGAATGATGGAGGAAGAGAGAGAGAAAAAAGGACAACTTGTGTGATTAGGGGTGAGATGGACACATGCTGTGAAGAACAATGGCTCCAGCTTAGGTGCACAGCTTGTACTTACACTTTTGTCAATGAGTATATGGGGGTGCCCATTAACCCTTTAAATGCCAGAGGGGTATATCCCTCTGGCACTAAAAGGGTTAAGATGCACAATAAGCCTATAATTGTGAAATGGGCCTCTGTATAACAGCTACTGCAACCTATTTTTGCATTCAAAAAAGTTTGATAATGCCAGCTACATCTGCATGCTGCATTTGTCATAAGCTTGTCATCAGGATATCCTATTCCTTGTACTTACCTTGCCCATTAGCCTACAGTGAGGGAAAAAAGTATTTGATCCCCTGCTGATTTTGTACATTTGCCCACTGAAAAATAAATGATCAGTCTATAATGTTAATGGTAGGTTTATTTGAACAGTGAGAGACAGAATAACAACAAAAAATCCAGAAAAACACATTTCAAAATTATAAATTGATTTGCCTTTTACTGAGTGAAATAAGTATTTGACCCCTTTGCAAAACATGACTTAGTACTTGGTGGCAAAACCCTTTTTGGCAATCAAAGAGGTCAGACGTTTCTTGTAGTTGGCCACCAGGTTTGCACACATCTCAGGAGGGATTTTGTCCCACTCCTCTTTTCAGATCCTCTCCAAGTCATTAAGGTTTCAAGGCTGACGTTTGGCAACTCGAACCTTCAGCTCCCTCCCCAGATTTCCTATGGGATTAAGGTCTGGAGACTGGCTAGGCCACTCCAGGACCTTCATGTACTTCTTCTTGAGCCACTCCTTTATTGCCTTGGCTGTGTGTGTTTTGGGTCACTGTCATGCTGGAATACCCATCCATGCCCCATTTTCAATGCCCTGGCTGAGGGAAGGAGGTTCTCACCCAAGATTTGACGGTACATGACCCCGTCCATCATCCCTTTGATGCAGTGACATTGTCCTGTCCCCTTAGCAGAAAAACACCCCCAAGCATAATGTTTCCACCTTCATATTTGACAGTGGGGATTGTGTTCTTGGGGTCATAGGCAGCATTCCTCCTCCTCCAAACACTGCTAGTTGAGTTGATGCCAAAGAGCTCAATTTTGGTCTCATCTGACCACAACACTTTCACCCAGTTCTCCTCTGAATCATTCAGATGTTCACTGGCAAACTTCAGATGGGCCTGTACATGTGCTTTCTTGAGCAGGGGGACCTTGAGGGCGCTGCAGGATTTAAATCCTTCACAACGTAGTGTATTACCAATTGTTTTCTTGGTGACTATGGTCCCAGCTGCCTTGAGATCATCGACAAGATCCTCCCGTGTAGTTCTGGGCTGATTCCTCACCGTTCTCATGATCATTGAAACTCCACGAGGTGAGATCTTGCATGGAGCCCCAGACCGAGGGAGATTTTGTGTTTCTGCCATTCGCGAATAATCGCACCAACTATTGTCAACTTCTCACCAAGCTGCTTGGTGATGGTCTTGTAGCCCGTTCCAGCCTTGTTTAGGTCTACAATCTTGTCCCTGACATCTCTGGACAGCTCTTTGGTCTTGGCCATGTTGGAGAGTTTGGAATCGGATTGATTGATTGCTTCTGTGGACAGGTGTCTTTTATACAGGTAAAAAGCTGAGATTAGAAGCACTCCCTTTAAGGGAGTGCTCCTAATCTCAGCCTGTTATCTGTATAAAAGACACCTCGGAGCCAGAAATCTTGCTGATTGATAGGGAGTCAAATACTTATTTCACTCAGTAAAATGCAAATCCATTTATAACTGTTTTGAAATGCGTTTTTCTGGAGTTTTTTGTTGTTATTCTGTCTCTCACTGTTCAAATAATCCTACCATTAAAATTATACACTGATCATTTCCTTGTCAGTGGGCAAACATACGAAATCAGCAGGGGATCAAATAATTTTTTCCCTCACTGTATGACCTTGATGATTTTGTTTGTAGTCTGTCAAGGCACTTTCCTGTGGCCCTAACTGAGCTACTGATCCTCTCTCACCACTTGGTATACATCCTAAGTCCCCTGGGTTTTAACCATTTGTTGCAAGTGAGTAGCATTATATCAATCTGCTGCTTTTAACATTGTTTTTGATCCCTAAATGTACAATTCAAAGGCAAACTAATACATCATAGCAGTAACCTCTCACTTACCTTACTGTAGCTTAAAAATTCCAATAGCCTCTATGAATTTTGCGCTTGTTCCTTTAAGAGACAATAACTTCAATCAGGCCTGGAGGTCATGTTGATGGAAGCAGACAGGAAAGGTGCTAGTAGTTTTTTTCATATATATATAATGTATGGTAAGCGAAGGGCCCTTGTGCCCTTCGCTTACCATACATTATATATATCTGTTTGTTTAACCCTGAGAGCACCTAGACCATTTATGTCTTTAATTATTGTTTTCATTATATTATTTGTGCATGCTTCAATGTTTTTGTGGTTTTCAGTAGTTTTTTTTCAGACTGATGCAAGCAGCATGCATGAACCTAGTTAACTGTTTAAGGACCAGAGGGTTGTGCAAAGCTTTGCAAACCAATGTATTGAGCACACGTCTTGTCCTTAAAGGGTTAAGTTAACTATGTCTAGTGAGCAGACTTTGAGGTTCTATGGTCCACTAGCAACTGTCATGCCCGCCTTCTGGACTGTTTGAAGACATTGGGGTGAATGCAGAGGGAAATTCCGCAATAAATAATGCACTAAAATTAGTACTTTGACCTTATACCTGGCCCAGAATTCCTCCCCTATATGCTGCTTGTGCCAAGGGGAGAACAAGATGGCAGTCTATAGACATTTTGGGATGTTCCTCTTCTCTAAGCCTTGTTTAAAGCATTGCACTAAATATGATGTAGAGGAATTGCTGTGAGTGTAAGCCATTATTCTATGCATGCTACAGGGCTTAGGTATGGGCACAAAAGTTCCAACAAAAGTGGAGACAATCCATGGGTATGTACTGCAGTGATCAAATATTTATATACAATCTTTATCACTGACAGGAGGCATCTCTGTAACAATATTCTCTTTGTGCATACTGACAGTCACATTAGAATTATTCTGCACTTCTTTTACTAAAGCCTTGTACTTCCAATTAGAATTAGATTGTAGTCTCCTTGGGGCAAGATCCCTTTCCCAATGTATGATTCCCTTTGCTGCACTCCCCCCCGGCTAATAATGCAGTGATTTCACATTAGCCTGTTGCTCTTAACCCGTCCTGCATTTTAGTATTGTACTATTGTTGTTTCTGTTATGCACTCTTTACATGTATGGCACCAGAAGTGCACTCGCTGGCGTAAATTTGTACATTATCCCTGTTATTGCTTGAACCAAGACAGCAAGGGAAAAATAGGGGCCATTAGGATTTGATGGCCTTAGTACAGTCAGGGTGTTTGAGGATTATTATCAGGAGGTGTTAGTTCTCATTCAAACTTTTCAGAGCCAGAGGACTATGCAAAGCAAAGTGTTGCATACCATTCTGGCACTAAAATGATTAATCTTTAGTTTAAATATATATATATATATATATATATATATATATATATATATATATATATATATATACTAGTTTAAAAGCCTGTGTACACGGGCCACAGTGCCACCCAGCAGCCTCGGCAGGTGCCCAGAGCCTCTCTGCTTACTGTCCGTGCTGCAGTCATGCTCAGTACAGAGTGACTGAATGCGCCGCGGATGATAAGGAGCAAGGTGCTCAGAATTCGGACTGTAGTCCTCTCTGCGCACCTTCCTGGGACCAAGTGGCTCCAGGAAGGTGTGCAGAGAGGAATCTGGTCTGAATTCGGAGCACCTTGCACTGTATCAGCCACAGTGTGTTCGGGCAGTCTGTACTGCGCATGACTGCAGCGTGCGCATTCTGTACTGTGCATGGCGGCTTCTGACAAACATCCTAGTTAATTATTATATAGGATTAATGTTAGATTGACACAGATACAACATGATAGATTGCAACATGTCTCTGAACACCGTCTAGGTATTTTTATAAAAGGCATCTCATAGGAAGCATTTCACGAATGCTTTAAAGAAAACACAGTAGATTAAGTTTAAACTTTTTCCCCTGTCAATCCATCGTTAAATTGGAAAACACCGGCTGTCCACAGCAAAGTGGGATAGCATGGTATAAGTGTTAGCAGCAGTTAACTGCAAATTAGCTAAACTGAAGCTACAAAATCTGCAGCTTTGAAGCAAGCTTTCCTGAGGCCAAGAGAACTTATTATTAATGTTATGCAATGTTCCTACTGCTGCCTCAGAAATATGAAAACTTACTTTAGTTAAGTTAGAAACTTACTTTTCTATAGAGCATATTGAACTCTTGAAATGCGGGCCAGGTTTACTATTAGGTACAGTGGGCATCTAAAATGGAATAGCTACTTGTAAGGGGAACCTCTGCTGTTCTGGACGTACCCAATATTCTGAGTTGTATGCATGGTGGGCACAATCCCAGGTGCTGGTTTGTGGTGGTTGCTTATTTACCAGGCAATGTATTGCTGTAATAAGGGCAGCCATAAGAATCCTGGGAGTCCTTGCTGAAATTGTGAATGGAGACCCTTACAGATAGGAAAATATTTATCAATCGCTTAAGTTTCATTGTAACCTTCCTTCATGCACATGAAGCAAACTCATTTCTTCCATGACCCCTTGACCACAGGTTTAAAATGGTTGCTTGTTAGGGCTGTTGGGAGCCCAAGGTATGATTCCCTAAAGCAGATGGCCCCAGGTATGCTCATGCTTTAAAATGCTCTGGCTTGCCCAGTTTTTTTTTTTACCAGTTTTCATATCCCTTTACTGACCAGTGCATTTAATCATTGTATACTAGACAGTTCTCCAATGCATTGCTTCACAATATATTTGGGTAACCCTCTAGTATCCAGGGGGTTATGAGATTTTTTGTACTTGCACACTGTAGGCCAGTGATTCAGAGCTTTGTTCTTTGGAATTGGAGGGTTCTTTCAAGAAGTGCAAGGGTTTCCATGGAAAACAATTATGTAATTACTGGTGTAAAAGTCTGTGTACACGGGCCAAGGTCCGGGTGATGTTAACCCTTTGCATGCCAGAGGGGTACGCAATGCATTGATTTGCAATGCGTTGCGTACCCCATGGCACTCAAAGGGTTAAGAGACTGGTCCTGCTCTGCATCCTGCTGCCGACGCAGTCATGCACTGTAGAGACTGCCCGAAAGCACAGAATGTTCCCAGCACAGAACTCCCAGCATTCTGTGCTCCCAGCATTCTGTGTTCCCAGCATTCCGTGCTCCCAGCATTCTCTGCGTTTGGGTAGTCTCTAGTGTTGAGCGAGCATGCTCGGCCGATGCTCGGATCGGCTCGAGCATCGCTCTGCTCGGCACATGGCGGTACTCGTACGAGTACCGCCATGTGCTCGCCCGCCATGTTCGGGTGGCAGGGATCTGTGCCGGAAGGAGGCACAGATCTTACAGACGCTCTGCTGGACCACCAGGGACTGGAGGTAGGGGGCATTGTGGAGATGAAGGGGGACATTTTGGAGATGAAGGGGGACATTTTGGAAGGGGGACATTGTGGAAGGGGGGCATTGCGGAGATGAAGGGGGCATTGCGGAGATGAAGGGGGACATTGTGGAAGGGGGACATTGTGGAAGGGGGACATTGTGGAAGGGGGGCATTGCGGAGATGAAGGGGGCATTGCAGAGATGAAGGGGGACATTGTGGAAGGGGGACATTGCGGAGATGAAGGGGGCATTGCGGAGATGAAGGGGGACATTGTGGAAGGGGGACATTGCGGAGATGAAGGGGGCATTGCGGAGATGAAGGGGGACATTGTGGAAGGGGGACATTGTGGAAGGGGGACATTGTGGAAGAGGGGCATTGTGGAGATGAAGGGGGGCATTGACCAGGCACCCTCCCCTCATCAGAGCAGGGGGTGCCTGGTGTAATGCTCGTGTCGCCCCATTGAATTCAATGGGGCTCGGGTGCTCGGCCGAGCACTCGAGCCTCCGGCGGTGCTCGGTCAGAGCACCCGAGCACCCGAGCATCGGGGTGCTCGCTCAACACTAGTAGTCTCTACTGCGCATGACAGCTTCTGAAAACATCCTAACAAATTATCATGTAGGATGGACAGCAGAACAAAGCTTAGATGGCATGCGTTGTATGTGGGGTTCTGTGACCACCAATGGACAGTAGACTTCGAAAAAAATCCAGACTGCTAATTTCTGGCTTCTGTAAGATTTTTATTGGATTTACCTTGTCACTTCTAAGAAAAAATATAATTATCATATTCAATTAACTGATAACCAAATTGTCTGGGAAATATCACCGTCTCATTGATTCACAATGGATTTGGGATTTCTCTAGAATGCAAGGAGTTAAAGAGTTTGATTCTTAGTAATTTAATTTGAAGCTAAAGGGTTCAACCAAGAGGGCTAAAGGTATTTTCTTTGTAAGGTAGCAGGGAATGGGCTATGGTAAGGGTTATGTAATTGAAAGAGTGGCCTGGAGTACCTAGCTTAGAGTGGACCCAAAATATTCCCCAGTAGATAAGAAAATATTAAACTGTGTTCACATGGACAGCTTGAGCAGAGCTGAGATGCATTTCAGTTCAAGCCACACATTCCTCTTACTTGCTTGACCTTGCATTCTCCAGGAGATCACATTTCTAGGGGGAAGGGGTGACCCTGATGGCCAGCTCAGTTGGCATCAACCATACATGACTGACTTATTCTTACATGGCCTAGCCATTCATTGGAGATTGAGATTAGCATCTTCCAATATCTTCCCATGCATATGTTCAAACTGAAGTACTCCTGTCTTTTGCATTGAAAACAAGGAAGTTGCAGCATGCTGAGTTCATTCAAGACTTACTTTGCCCATGTGAGCAGCCTGATGGGAAGGCATGTCTTATGGTTCTGGGGCAATAACTCAAGGATAATATTCGGCACTTATGTTACCCATGTGAACAAACCCTAAGTATCACAAAACATTCCTTTTGTTCAAGGAACACATAGGGGAACATTGTTATAGCCCACATTTAAAATATTTTGTACTAGTTTTAAAGCCCATGTACACGGGCCAACACTGGTGGTACTGCAGTAATATGCAGTACTGACTGCCCGCGCCACGACTGATACGGAGTGGTGTGTTCCAAATTCAGACTGTAGTCCTCTCTGCGCATCTTCGTGCGCAGAAAGGACTACAATCTGTATCGGTGTGCCCTGCTCTGTATCAGCCGCGGCACGGGCAGTCAGTACTACGCATGACTGCAGCTCTCACAGCCGTCTCTACTGCGCATGATGGCTTCTGTCAAACATCCTTAGTGAATTAGGATAAGTACATGATTCATTTTGCCTCTTGGCAACCCAACCATCTCTTGTCAATCAAAACACCAGTCATGAACTCTGTACGAGAAAAATAAAACTTAGTGGTTCTTTATTGATTGGGCAAAACTCCCTTTATTCTTTAAATATGCAGCCAAAACTGTCAGCATAATTTACTTTTTAAATCACATTTGACACATTTCAGGCAAACCTATGTTACATTTTCCAGTGTGCAATTATGCAATTTCTAAATGGATATGCAAATTATTATTAACTTGGGAATAACATGCTCTATATATCTTGGCGGTTAAATTAATTATGTTCCTGTATTAATATTTGTTGATAGTTTAATCATAAATTGTAGATAACGAAAGCACAAAAAATGCATATATGACTATCGAAGTAAATTAATTACCATTAACCCTTTGGAGGCTAGATAGATCTCTAAAATATTATGAACCAATGTGTTACAAACCTCTCTAGCTTCCAAAGAGTAAAATAAAGTGCTTCTCTTGAACTGGTGTGAAGTCTAGGTAATTCAATATACATATATATATTACAATTTTAAAAGCCTTGGAGCCATTAGCAGAATGAGTTCAGGTTTGAATAAGATATAGCCAGTCCAGAAACGATTATATTTAAATGGATGTAAATCATTGAGCAGATGTGAGTGGTGAAGAGGAAAGCAATGAGGTAAAAAAAACATCTGAGGAAGTTGGAGAGTCCAAGAGAAAAATGAAATTTGAGGAAGTGTTCCTGGATATAATTAGATGACACTTCCCAAAAGCGCTTATATTAATAGATTTAAAGGCAGGTAGAAGCCGTCAATTGAAACTTATATAACAAGGTTGGGCAACTTGATGCCCTCCAGCTGTGGGGGACTATAAATCCCATCATCTCCAGCCAGTGGTTGGCCAGAGGAGATTGAGATTGTAATTATCAACAGTTGGACGGCCTCAGATTTCCTATCCCTGGTACCGTAAAATCTCAGGTATAATATGCACCTGTGTATAATATGTAGGTGTAAATTATATCTAAGATTTCAGAGGAAAACAAAAGTGCCTATGTATAATATGCACCCTTGTTTTCCCTCCCTCTACCCTCCAAAAGCAAATTTAGTTTCTTGTCTGCTTCTCTCCCTCCATCCACCTCAATATGCTCCCACCTTCCTCTGTTTCCTCTCACCCCCTGAGGTATCTGGGACATCTGTGAAATGGGAGGCATGTTTGCAGTTGCTGCCCGCTTCCCGCATCCCCCCCTGTGAGGACCTGTAAAATCAAGATAAATGTTTGCTCTTTGAGGGCCTGAAGGTCCATGCTGGGCACTACTGTAGATCCTATGCATAGACTGAAACTAGAGTAGTGCCCTGTGAGGACATTCAGGTCCTCAAATGCACTATGATTACCTTGAAGTAACACAAGTCCTCATGGGGTGGGGGTGGGAGGGTGGTAAGAGGGTGGCAAATACAGAGTTGTCGGGGAGGAGGTGGGGTGCCTCTGACATATATTTAGAAGCTGGTTTGTGTATTACGGTATATACATTGAGAATAATCTATCCAGGCTAGACTGCACAGGGCATACACAGGAGCAGTGTGTTGGTTGCTGCACTGGAGTATCGGGGACAGGTCAATCAGTCTAGTTTAGCTATTTCTAGTGTTCAATGTGGTGAAGTGTATTATCAGCTGATGATATTTTAATAAAATATATGCATCATATGCTTTGGTATCAGTGGGTGTTTGGTGTTTAGAGAATCTAGAAGGATTTTTTTTTTATTATTTCATGCTGTAGTGGGAGGGTATTTTTGGGGAGAAGCCATAACCTCATTTTTGTATTATTTATTTTGCAGTGTTCAATTCCTTGCCTGATGCCTAACAGGGCACTCTAATTAGAATTACAGTTTGTTACACAAATGTTAATACCGTTCAAGGGAGACTGTATAACAAGTCCCAAAATATGTTTTAGAAAGCAGAATACGATTCCTGTTCTTATGGACAACAACTTCTTGAGAGGCATGTAAATGACTCTGTGGTTATTTCATTTCAAGCTCAAGTAATCACTGTTCATAAATGTGTTGGCATACACAATGAACAAATTGAGACATTCTAGGTAATGCAAATTCTGCTGCCAGCAATGAGAAACTGTCTGACAGCGGGAGGTTAAAATAAAGTGAATCCTTTATTCACCTCAGTGTTGAACTAAGTCCATGAGTTCTCATTATCATTTAGTGATAAATAATTCAACAAGGTAGCACTCTTGCACACACACCAGTACTAGTTTTTAGCATGATTACAATAGTTAGAGCAACTAAATAGCTATGTAGCATGATTACATTTTACAAAAAAAAAAAAAAAAATCCCAGTTCTTTATCAAGTGCTAAATAATAATATTTTAGATTAAATTCCAGCAAAGGTGAATTGTAAAATTTTCTTAAATTAGCAGTATTTTTTTTTATAACATTATAGGGGAGATTGACTAAGTGGTGATAAAGATGTGATAAAGTAGAAATGACTTCTCCAGTGATATCACTAAGATTTCTTCAACTTTGGAATTCTTAGTGCGTAGGCTCCATAGAATAACATAGGAACTGGAGAAGTTATAAACTGGAGAAATCATCTCCACTTTATCCCGTCTTTATCACCGCTTAGTGAATCTCCCCCGATGTTAGGCTATAGTAGTTAGAGTGGTGAAAATGTAGGGCTTCATTCAGGAAGTTAAAGAAAATTATTTTGGGTCTAATTACTGTAGCTGCACTATGCAGAATGGCATATGACAGTCGGATAAAAGTCCAATTTAAATTTATCACTATCCTATAATATAAAAGGCCAGAATGTTTGTCCGATGCAGTAATGCGCAGTAGAGACTGCCCGAACACACAGAATGCTGGGAGGTGTAGGAATGCTGGGAGCATTCTGTGCGTTCGGGCCATCTCTACTGTTCATGGCTGCATCGCGTGCACCAGCAGTGAGTCTGCTGCAATATGCAGAGCAGGATAGGCCTCTTTATCTCACCAGACCTTAACCTGTGTACACAGGCTTTTACACTAGTTGTGGAAATAATTATTTGTCCTCTATAGTGCAGTTTTATTAACCCAGATTGATTGATGTTTAACTGCTGAATATGACTTGTAATCTTTAAATCCAAGGCAATTTTGCTCAACCCTTTGGTGCTAGAGAGGACTTAATGAACTACAAAGCAATGCATCAGAAATCTCCTTAGTATCCATGGTCTTTTTTTGCCAAAAAATGGATGCAATGTAGATAGAAACTGTAAAGTAGTAGCTTTAGTAGTACAAATAACCACTTTAACAATGTAGATAAATCCAAAGACAATAATGAAAACCAGTGTAGTTTCAATGTAATAAACTCTATGATGCAGTCATAGACTACAGTGATTATTTTCCAAATTTCTTGGCTTTTATGGCAGTTTACAGGGTACTTTCTGCCATTATGGTTCTGTGAGAAGACAGTCCCCACAGACCCTCTGTTTTGGGACTGAAAGCCCATGGTGGCTGGGCACCCAGCATGTGAAGTTTGTGGCTTAGAGGCACTTAATTACCAGGATGGGTTATAGCCGAAACTCCGAAAGGCTTATGGGAAGCATTTTGGAGCTGCACAGCGCAACCTTTTTTTTTTTTTTTTGTTTTTTTTTGTTTTTTTACTAAATCTGCTTCCATTGAAGCAGTCATTAAAACATGGAGGTTATCTTTCTGAAAAAGTATACTTGTTTATTAAACTCAATTATTGGTCCTGTGAATTTGTGGCACCTGCAGCAAGTGACTGCACCATTTATCTGTGTTATGACTGATTATAAGATGGTACATTTTAGTGGAAACAGGGATGTCATTTAATAGCCCTCAGGAAGAGATCCAAATGGAATTATCACAACTCATAGATTAGTAGAATTAGGTGGATCTTAGAACTTTTATCATTTGGAAATTGGAAATGTCAATTAAACAATGAAAACCCCAAGATTTCTGGAGTTTCTATAAATATATATTAAATACCAATAACTATGTCTTATTTTGTACCCTTCTGCATCAGTAAACTATTATAAGAACATATATTAGTATTGGGGAAACCTGTTGCCCTATTCCATCTGTTTTTGGGCTAAAACTCCCATCATTCTAATATGGCCAACAGCTGGCTGATGATAGAGTTGTAGTCCAAGAACTGAAGGGTTGATGTTTACATTGTACAACCCTGGCAAAACCTCTGCACAGAAGTGTAAAAATAAAAATCTAATTTTTCAGATGGTAAGGCTTTTGGCCTGATAAAGGCAAGTTTGTGAAAGGGTTTCTGGTCATCTTTATTTGCTCTTGAGAATCTTCAGTTGGAGCCACAGGACTTTGCCAGATACAATACTGAAGACTGACCCTGTTGATAAAAACATTAAATTAACCATGGAGAGAAAAAACTGTATAAACTCTACATTGTATAATTTCTGTCTTTGCACACTTTCTTTCTAATTCAATGCTTTTTTACTATTACATTAATTAATTTCATAACTGTAAATATTATACACCAAGAAAATATATTTGAACACTAGCTGCCACTGTCACCACGGTAAGGGTAGGAAACCATGTGGTGCCAGCACTGGCTCAGTAGCTTGGGAATGTAGCTAGAGAGCGAGGCTTGGGATTGGTGACAGCGTGCCAGGTACTCCCTTGCTGCAGCCAAAGTTGTGTAAAGGTGCTGGTTGCAAAACCAGATTGTTCCACCCCATTTGAGCCGGGGTGCAACCTGGATGTTGTACACAGGGAACCATTGAAAACCAGGCTGATGGAACAAGCTGGAAGCAGAGCGGAAATCGGATCCACAAGAGGATAGGTAAGGGTTCGAACAAGATGTGGTCCGAATAGCCGGATGTCAGAGCCGGCAGCTTCAGAGATGCTGTGGTCAGGTGAGTAGCCAAAGGTCAGGAGCCAGCTACAGGAGACAAGCCATGGTCAGGAGAGTAGCCAAAGGTCAGGAACCAGGTACAGGAGACAAGCCGTGGTCAGGAGAGTAGCCAAAGGTCAAGATCTCAGAGCACACAATATGAAGGAACAAATGCAATAAAGCTCATAGTATGGGTACCCATAGCCTAGGGTAGCCCATTTAAATACAAGGAGAGACCAATGGGAAGAGGCCAGGAGAGCGCTTGCCTGGAAGCTGAATAGATACTGACCAATGGGAAGCCACGCCAGACGCAGGCAATGAGGAGGAAGCAACTGCGCCCCGCGCATGCGCGGCCAAACACAAACTGGCAGGGTCCCGTAACAGAACCCGCAGGGAAAGCAAGAGGGAGAGGCAGCCTCAAAGGAGCAAGCCTCAGAGACAGATGGTGACAGCCACTTGCAGAGCGGTTTTTAAAGGCAATGTTTTTGGCCTAGTGTTTGGGTTGTCCTGACCTATGTCTAATTGCAATTAAGTAAATGTGCAAATCCCATGTGACTTGTGGGGGGGTGGGCAGGGGTTATATAGGGGACTGATGGAGCTTCAGTCTTCTTGGCCTGCTGCCCACTCTCTGCAAGCCACTAAAGGTAAGTCTTATCATGAAGCTATTAGAAATTGTTGTTTTTAAATGTGATACATGTTCTAAAATAAACCCTACACATTATTTACAAGAATTCTCAGCCATGCCAATTGTCAGGGGCATTTTTAATCTTGATAGGAATGATTGTGTAAATTAGATAGGTACTCGCCTTATATCAGGGTACCTTGACGTGGTGGATGAGCTTAAACATACTTTGACCAAATTATACAACGAAGACCCCAAATTTATCAAAATGGTATAATATATTCTTCACACAGGGTTCACATTTGGATAATTTATATGGAGGTGCACAGATTTGTTTTGAATTTTTGTATGGGCTCAGGCCTGATTTCAGGGAGCTTGGAGAACTCCCTCATTTCTTGTTGCTATATATATTTATTCACTTGGGTACTCAATTTATATCTACAAATTAAATGTATACGTTAATGTGAGATATCACGGTGAGCTTTGTTTCTAATTTGTGTATGAAGTTAACCTTAGACTACCTGCATAGTTTAAGCACATATTTCTGATATGTTTGGAATACTTTCTGCTTTTACAACTGATAAAAACATTCATCAGCCACACAGCCTTTTTATTCTCTATAAAATCTATAATGGAAATGTCACTAAAAAAAAAACCAGGTGATTTTTTGACAAACCTTTCAAGATCGCCTATAGTTTTGATAGCCATTTTTATTTCAAACAATAGTCCATGAGATATTTAGCTTTATTATTTATCAAATTATACTCACTGGCATGCCAGACAAATGCCAGCTTTTCAGATTGCTCATAACTGCCAATCCCTGCTGGCCAGTACTAGCTCATTTACATAAACCAACAAATAATTAAAACTAAATATCTACAAAACTATTGTTTGAAATTAAAATGGCTAATAAATATAGTTCATTTGGAAGCTCTTTCAAAACCACCTATTTGTTACAAAGAAACTGTTCCATTTTACATTTCATAAAGAATAAAAATGTTGACTGATTGATGTATGTTTTCATTAGTGTAGCTCTCATATTAACTGTGTTTTACTTCCAAGAGATCTGTTATAGACAGCCAAAATAATTGATTTGCTAAAGAATAAAAGCTTTCTTTATATCTGAAATGCATGGAACCTATTATTAATGTCAAAGACAAAATTAAATATGCTCCCAGATTTTGAATTGTTGGCTATTTTGAGGTAATTAAAATGAAAGGATCCCAAATTTAATTTTTTGAATCCTCTTAAAGAAAATAATTGTCTGTTGACATTGTCTGTGTCTAAAAATGATATGTGGACTAAACTATACATTCCATCAATTTAACATTTTAGGGTATCCTTGTCTGTAGACTGTGTCATATATTCTCTGTGTACAGATTGCTTTTGCAGTGACTTGGCTGAAGGATTGGCATTGATGTAGAACTAACACCTTCTTATAATAACACCCACTTACCTTACTATGTCCAGAAAATCCTAATTGCCCCTATGAATTCTGTCCTTTTGCCTGTGTTCAAGAGAGAACATCTTCAATCAGCCTGGATGTCATGTCCATGGAGGTAGACATGACAGCTGCTATCATGACCACATGGTCTCAAGCTTTTCTTTTTGCACATTGTTATCTTAAGTATCATTATGTGATTTGCATACTTCCAATTGGAAAAACAAGCTGCAAACAATTGTCACGTCTTCCTCCATGGACTTCCAGGAGTAACTGAAGATGTTAATTTTTGAACATAGGCATAAGCATGATATTTGTAGGGGGCTATAGGATTATTTGGTCATTGTAAGGAAAGTTAGGAGTAATTATTAGGAGGTAGTTTTCCTTTATCCAGATCTGTTTTAACAACTTGAATGTTCACTAACATTCAAGATTTTAATTGTTCCATAACAATATAATTGTAGGCTATCAGTTTCAATTGGTACACTTAACTGTGAACCCTTTTTAATAGCATTTACTGTATATTAAACCATTTGTAGTACATTGGTTACATCTGTATAACACAAGTGCTAAAAGTAAATGATGGATACATTACAGATGTGCTCATCCTCTAATCATTTATTTATAACATATCTCAATGTGTAATACAAAAAATGCCTACAGATGTAGCCTTCCTTAACGTCACATTTTCTGAATTAATCCTATGAGTGCAAGAGGGGTAGGGAAAGCATTGCAAAGCAATACATTCCGTACCCCTCTGGCACTCTAAGGGTTAAGCCATCTTGATCTGATAAGCCATTTCCACTGACTTGCATGGGGATCTTTATTTACAAATATTGAAGGAAATTTTGTAAAATGAGTAGGTCTACATCTGCTTGCTCCATGTAGTTATTTACACTGTGTATTAATCTCTGAGCTACTCTTTAATTCTAATCTGATCTCTGTTGCTTTGCAATGTGTTGCAGACTTTTCTATCATTCAATAGTTTAAAAACTCTATTAGATTAATTTTGAAGGTTCTTGTAGTTGCAGTTGTAGTTTATACATAAGTCATTATGTACCTCTGATTTGCTTATATCTGTAACATTTCTCATGCCAGGAAATAATATGTGATTATATATATCCTGATTTCCTCCTGATTTCTCAGATATTCTGCAGATTATTTAGCACTTCTCCCTGCAATTTCCTTCCTAATTATTGTGCTTTTGCCTTTATGTAGCGTTCCATCTCAAGGATTTCTAGCTTTAAGCAGTTTCTGGTATAATTTGTATTGCTGACCTTGGCTTGTATACTGCTTATAAACCCCCCTTACTAGATCTGAAATTGCTGATGCTGACCTTACTTTGCACTTCAACCACCACTTGCTATGAAATTGCTGTTGCTGACATTGGCTTGTACCTTGACCAGCCCAGCTTGTACTGGGACCACTGCATTTTTGTTACCACTGAGGAAACCTTTGTGCAGTGGTAAAAAAGTGTATTACTATTAGTCTTATTGAGGCTACACTATTTGATTTACTGATCTAGAGCTTTCATGCACAATTTCTATTAATTCATCTACTTGTTATTTTGTTATTAGAGCAAATTCATAGTTAGAACATGGGACTGTTTATCCTCTGAAACTCTTGTCAAGAGTGTATATGATTAATCCCTAGGTAGATAAAACTCTTCATAATGGCATACCATCATTACTTCTCACAAAGCCTGATGCTTAGATGTCACCTTTGACTACTTCTATTCTTTTCTCACCACATTCCATAACTCTCTAACAGCTGCCATATGTTCCTTTGCAGCATTTCTTATATGCAGCAAGGAACAGCCAAATATGGAATTCATGCAATCACCCTACTCCATCTTGACCACTGTAGCCCCTCCTCATCAGCTTACCTTAACAATATTCTCTATCCTCTATAATTGATCTTTAATTCCATTTATAGATTTGGTTTCTTCATTAATTGCTAATCAATCAATCAATCAATTGCTAATCAAACACTGCCCCAATTTGTCATTTCCTAAGCTGGTTATACCTAACTTCAATAATTAAAATACAGAATACCACATTTTACATGCAAAGCCATTAATAATACTTCTCAACATATCTCTAAAATCTCGTCTTAAAATATATCATGTCCCTTCCTCTCCAAACTACCTGTAACTTTTGCCTTTCCTTGCTTCTCAACGATTTCTCTCACGCCGGTCTACAAGATTGATCCTGCATTGTGTATGTTTGTGGAACTCTCCAGATCTTTAAATAATCCCTTAAAAGCTGTATTTCCATGGAGTCTTACCCATTGCTCCTTCAAACTGATATACCTTACTCATGCCAAATTCACCAGGTACCCGCAGCCCTTGCAACCTCAGAAAACACTCTCCCCTCCCAAATGGTAACCTGCAGTCACCCAACACTTTACAGCTATATACAAGACTTTAACATGCCAGAGTAGAGTCTTGCCTACACAGCACTTCTCAATAGGGAGAGACATGCTCATGAGCCGCCTGTCATACCACAAAGTGCCTACAACTCTAGGGCCTTATGCACAGGACAGCAGAGGAGTAATTTTGGGTGAAAAGAAATAAGCTGCACAATAGGACTCATGTAAACATCCCCAAAAGTTCCCATTGCTTTAAATCAGCCTGTTAACCATTTTCATGCTAGAGAGGTCTCCACTGGAATGCAATGCATTGGAAACATTAATATTTGGAGATAAAAAAAACAGAACAAGATAGAACAGAAGGTAGAATGTCTCTTTCCTACCTTTTTTCCTTTTTTTTCCTTTTCTCTTCTTGCTTTTATAACTTTTTTGGTGCATATCATATGTTTACATTATTTATGCCTTTCAAGAGGCTGTTTCCATAACTGAAGAACTGCTTATGTCTACAGGGTCAACTGGTTTCTCTTTGTTTTTATATTTTTATGTTGTTGGTGTATTTTTATGTGTGTGTGTTTATGAGTGTTTGTGTGTTGTGTATGTGTTTGTGCATGTGTATTTTGGATCCAGAATAATTAAATATTGATAGTCATACCTGGGAACTTTGATGTGTGGTCTCCCCAGAGGGAAATCCTGTGGTGCTGCTGGGGGGAGAAAAATGACGTGATTTGCCTCAAAAAGGGGTGGGGCTTAACTGTGAGTGGGGCGGGGCTTAATAGCTGAAGAAAGTTTTAAAAAATAGGATGGGGAAGGAGGAGAATTGGGTGGGGCGTAGGAGTAACAGACAGGGAAAGAGCAGTGGTGGGCAGAGTTTCAGTAGAAACTCCCAACATCCAAAGACTCAGCCTCTGCACCGGAGACCTGGTAATGCAAAACCGGAGTCTCCGGGGCAAATTGGAGAGTTCCCAGCTATGTTCATAGTGCATATTACTAGTGTGCATATTACCAGTGTAATTCTCTGGTTGGCTGGTACAAATGTCTGTTATACTGTCTGCATTCAGCTAAGAAGAGTGCACACCTACATTTTGCGGATTCAATATAGGGTCAATATTAGGGTGAATTAGTATCTATTTTGTGCTCTTGGATCATATCTTTTGTGGCTGTCTATCATACACTGAATATCTACTGTGCATCAGTAGAGCCAATTAAAATTGTGTGTGCTTAACTGAGAAGTAACATCTCCTATTAATACCTTCTCAGTTATGTTACTATGGCCAGAAAATCCTAATGACTTCTATGAATATTCACCTAGTTCCTTTGTTCAAGAAATAAAAGCAGTCCTGAATGTTTATGTCCATGGAAGGGTCGTTGGCCTTTTTTACTAGCCACAGCAGCCCTGAGCTGTTGAGCCTCCAAAATAACAGAAAAATAATAATTTGCAATGCTACTTTTGGCTGCTTTTGTAAGTAATCTGATTTGCCAAATTCAGGATACATATCAGCTTTAATGGAATGCAAAAGTAAGAGAAATGCTAAAAATGACCTTTTTCAGACTCTTTTCCCAACCATTAGACAACTTGGCTTTTATTAGGTATATCAAACTTTTGAAATGTCCATGTTGAACAAATACTTTATTGATGTTGTTGGTGTTGATGGGCGTTGTATTATAATTATAAACATTCTAGCCTGATAAATGAAAAATATACAGCTATGATATACATATATACATACATGCACACACACACACGCACTCACACCACACACCCACACACACGCACACTAGCAAAAGAGGAACAGTGTTGGCCCTGTGAGAAGACGAAGGGGAGACAAAGACACTGTCCACTGGTAGTCACAGAACCACACAATTCCTGTCTGACAGCCCATCCTAGTTCTACTGGTAGTCACAGACCCAAATATACACTGTCTGACACACCAGCCTTGTTCCACTGTCCACTATTAGCCACTTATCTCCATATACAATATCTGACACATACATTCTTATACTCTGGCCTTGTTCCACTATCCACAGAACCACACCTACACTATCTGACACCACTGCTTTGTTCCATTGCTAGTCACAGAACAACACATACACTGTCTACCATCTCAGGCTTTTTTATTTTTCACTGGTAGTCACAAAATTACACATAGACTGTCTTACAGTCATACTAATAGTCACAGAACCATACATACACTGTCTGGCACCCCAGCCTTGCTCCACTGTCCATTGATAGCCATAGAACAATACATACACTGTTTGATACCTCAGGCATGTTCAACTGGTAGCTACAGAGCCACATATACACTGTCTGACAACCCAGCCTGGTGCAGTAGTAGTACACACGTACAATGTCTATCACCCCAGCCTTGTTCCACTGGTAGTCATGAAACCACACATATTGTTTGCCACCCCAGCCTTGTTCCACTGTCCCACTGGTAGTCACAGAACCACACATCCTATATAATAATTTGCTAAATATTTTTGTCAGGAGCCGTCATGCGCAGGAGACAGCTGCGCGCGCTGCAGTCATACACAGTAGAGACTGCCCAGTGTCCCAGGAAGGTGCGCAGAGAGGACTACAGTCTGATTTTGGAGCGCCCCGCTCCTATATCAGCCACGGTGCATTCAGGCAGTCAGTATTGCGCATGACTACAGCACGGCCAACAGGATCCTGTGTACACGGGCTTTTCAATTAGTACACTATACAACACGCCAGCCTTGTGCCACTGTCCACTGATAGTTAAAGAACAACACATTGGCTACCACCCCAGCCTTGTTCCACTGTCCCACTGGTAGTCACAGAGCAACACATACACTGTCAACACACCAACATTGTTCCACTCTCCACTGATAGTCATGGAAACAGACATACTCTCTGCCACCCAAGCCTTGTTCCACTGTCTCATTGGTAGTCAGAGAATCACACATACACTGTCTAGCATGCCAACCTTGTTCCACTTTCCAGTAGGTAGTCACTAATCCGCAGTTCCATTGCAGACGAATAAAAAAAATCCATTAAGCAGCAAGGCAAATGATAATTCTACAGCATTCGAAGAGTAAAAAAAGTCAAATTTAAATTAATGTTAATCTTGGGGAATTGTTATTACTGTCCTGTGTTGCAGCTGGTCTGCTCCCAAATTATTCAAGTTCTTCTTAGTATATCAGCCTTCTTGTGTTTTTTTGTAAATGTAGTCTCCCTCATGAACTGCTGCCGATCTTTGCTCCTTTCTGAGGATGAGACCCAACTCCTGATGATGTTGCATCATCCCCTGTGATTAGCAGCTCCAAAGATCAATGTCATCAATCAGGGAAGCAGGTAAAACATAGCGCTGAGGGACTCAGGAAAAGTTGAACTACAAATCCTAGCATACTATCATCCCCATCCAGCCAATGGGAGGCTAAAGATTATAAGCGCTACCTCTCTGGCACTGAATGAGATGCAGAGGGAGAAGTGCTGGGCACCTCTGACACTGAAAGCATAGAGGGAGAATCACTGGATACTTCTGGGACTAAAGTGACATTGAACATTTATAGCACTGAATGGTTTGTGGGAGATGGGATAAAGAAAAAAGAGTAGGTCACTTCTGTTGCTAAAATGGTTGTGGGTGGCAGGAGGGAGAAATGTTGGACACCATTGGCACTGAAAGGGTTGCAGAGGGCAGGAGGGAACTTTGGGAACATGAACTGTAAAATAACCCCAATAATTTAAATTTTATCCTTCTATACGCATCTCTGGAAAAATATTGCAGGTCAATTAATAATTAATAAAATTGGAATATCGAGTTGCCTGTGAATTTATATATCTCATTTATAGGACAGAAATATACACGTGCACACTCTAGCTTCACAAACAGAAATGCACATTCATGTATATATGTAAATTAAGGGACTAAAGGCTGAAACTCATTAAACAATTTATAAGTTTTACCATATATTTTTAGTTTAATAATGATTGCTAAAGAATGCACTTCACTTTATTAAATACAGTCGACCTATTACCTACACAGCTTTTAGTCCCATTACAAGTGTCTATTTAAACTGCTTGTAACATGATTTTTTTTTTTTACAATCAGTTTCATGGTTTTGGAGATTTTTGATTTAGTAGTTGGAGAATCTAATCTCAAAATGGAGATATGGGTTCTCTGACCTTCCCAGATAAAGCCGGCATAAATAAAAATGACCAGAAAATTACCTCTCTCTTCTTAGGCTGTTAGGACCTCTCATTTTCCATTAGAGGGATGTAATACATTGGAGGAATAGTTATGCAAATCGTTTCTCACTGAAGTGCTCCAGAGGGGGGTCTTGGAAACTTTTCAGTTTTAAAAAATAGGCAAAGCTTTTTACAAAATAATAGGTCCAGTTTAATGATTTCATAAAGTTTAAGCATCAAACTAATTTATGCATGTCTGCACATATCTTCTTAAGAAGAATTTCATGTGAAGACTTTAGAATAGAATATGCATTAGGAAATTCCTGGATCTTACTTGATGACAGTAGTTGGCAATCAGAACAGCTGCTTTACCATTATATAGGAAAATGCATGGTAGATAAAATTTATATAGTATGGGAAAATACACACACTCAACCGTTTTTTATAATGACTTATTAATGTTAATATATAGTTGATAGGGTCATACCTCTCTATTACGGTTGTTTTTAGCCAATCACATTCCAATTTGTTTTATGATGAACCCTTTATTTGCCTCCATTTCCAGCTTCCTCCTTAGTCTATGATTAAGAACTATGTTTTAGCGTGAAACGTGTATGACTGTTAGGAGTTCTATGACCCTTGTTATTTGTCTCATCGAGTCAGCACAGTCTTTGTCTTTTACTTCTATAGCAAAGCTTGTGTTTTTATAAGGCTGTTGTATCTCTATTTTCATAGAAAGAATGAGAGAGACTGTGGGCAGGAGGAAAGAAATCCATAGGCCCACACTCTTATTAAAATCACTAGCTATGGACCCTCCTATACCTCTCAAAATGACAAAAGTTAGAAATGGTTAGTGTGAAGAATATGGTAGAATTTCTTGTTTTCTACCCATCACCCTCTGCACTAGGAGATCAGTTCAGTAATTTTCACATGTTCATTCAGATTTTAACTGATAGCCTATAAGCATACCTGGAAACTGTTAGTTGTGGACACCCCGGAGAGGGAGATAAAAAACTAAAGTTGTGTCAATAGGGGGTGGGTCTTAAACACGAGTGGGGGCAGGGCTTCCAAAACTTGAAAAAAATGTTAATAAAAGGCTAGGGAAGGAGAAGCATGTGGGGAGTGGGAGGCACACTGAACGCAAGTAATGAAACTCCTCACATCCAGAGAATCAGCCTCTACCCTGGAGACCAAGTAATTTGCTGCAAAAACCAGAGTCTCCAGGGCAAATCTGGAGAGTTCCCAGCTATGCCTATCAGTTAATCCTTTAAGTGCCAGAGGAGGGTCCAAAGCTTTGCAAATAACTCATAGTGTTAAAACCTGACACAAGTTTCTAGTGAAAAGGACAAATTGTGAAGGTTTGCAAACAAAATACACTACCAGTTTATTCACAAGTGCCACTATTCCTTCTTTCCCCTTTCACTCACTCACTCACTCACTCACCTGTCTTGGTGGGTCCCATGTGGTCTTATTCCATCCAGTGAGCCCAGGCCAGGTTTGTATTCATTATCTTCTGCAGTCACATGTTATAAGCCTCCAATAAGACTTCTATCGGAAAACTGTAGTTCTATCCCTGAGTGAGGAAAGAGAGCAAGCTTCTAATTGGAGGCTGCAGCTGACCTACAGAAGGGATCCATCAACTTCCATGGTCAACCTGCCTTTCTCTCCTCACTTGGTGGTGGGTTTGCAGTTTTTCCAAAGGAGAAGCTGCATCACAAGCATGTGACTTGCCTTCTGCGTAGTATTTGTAATGGGGGTGTAGAGGAGGGAACTGCAATGCAGGGATAAGAAGGCATGAGCCCTAGTAGAGAGAATAGCCTCTGCTCCTAGGATATGATGCAAGGGACAGCGGCTAGGGAATATAGATAACAGTAAACCACACCTTGGCTACAGGTACAGTTGTTGTCTGACCAGGCAAACAGGACTGAAGATGCAAGCTGAATAATAGAGTAGAATGGACAGACAAACCAAAAGTGAAAGGTCAATGTAGTCAAATCAACAGGGGATCTAGGAACACAGGAGATCAGGATACAAAAATGCATCAAAAATGCAACAGGAACATTGGTAGAGAATGTAGAAGGTGATTTAAGGCGGAGAGGATGTTAGGACAAGAGCTAGGCAGATAAGTGAAAACTAAACATGGGAACAGAGTCTCAGATAACTGGGAAAGAGGAAGAAGAGCTAAACAGTTAAGTGAAAGCTAAACTTTTGAACAGAACCTCACAGTATTTCAATGGAGATGTGGGCTGGACTCACTGAGGGAAAAGGGAGGGCATTTGAGAGTGGGAGAAGGGAGTACATACTAGACTGTGGTGTCAAACATTGAATACCGTTTCAGCCCACTATTATGCAGACTGATACAGTAGGGTATTGCCTAAGCCCTTGTGAAAGCTCTAAAATTGTGTGAGGGTTGCAAGGTATGAGCATGGTCAGGTACCACAAACAGGGAAAAGCAGATGAATGCCTCTGTTGCTCAAAATCCCTCCTCTCATCATCCAGTTCTGATCTATGAACTTGGTGATTGCTCCACTATATACACACTTTCAACTACCACTGGAGATTTGCCTTCACAATGCATTACTAAGCATCATCCACTTCTCTCTGTCAGCCCCTTGTTTTCTGGAGAGGACAACAGCATTTTCTTCAAATGTGTCATTCTGATACATTTCTCCATTCTTAGCTTTTGCTTGTTGTCCAGCAACATTAATCTATTGAATGCCAGTGATGGGTCCACTTTAAATAAGACAGCCCATAAATGTAGACATGTGTGTGACTATTAATCTAAATTGTAAGATATGCCCTGCATACATAAGTAAACCTATCACCTTTTAACATGAATTTGCCTTGAGCAAAATTAATTAAGAGTATAGTTAAATCCATGCCTTGTATTTCTGTTCTATAATTCAAGCTGCCCACATCTTCGTTGACCAATTTATTTTTGATGTTAACTGAAAAAGGGGGATGTGAATCAGCTCCCAAGAGATATTATTTTAATCCAGATTTAACAACTTGATATTTTCACAAAAGGAATCGAAATATCTTTAGCTTGTATTTCAATTTTTATGGTCTGTAGGGATCATAAAATGTCACAATGATGCCTGTTTTGAAATGAGATTCAGAGGAAACCTCTTTTATGGAATTTGGTTTACTCTGCTCCTTAGTCAAACAGTCATTATGACAGCTCTATTGATATTCATTTTCTGGATGGTTAAATGCTTTTTATATGTTTATTTAGCAGAAAATCTGATTCCAAAAAGCTAGGTTGTCATGGTTGTGCAATGAAAACTCATAATAGATTTGACTTTATTATTAGGTTTCAATGGGAGTAATGTATCATACAAATTCTGTCCAATAATAGGCACTGGAGTTGGGTTTCTGTCCCTATGTCTGCATATAGTAAAGTTACGAAGGTTGGTATGCATTAAATCTTAATGCTACTTTCACCAAAGAGAGAACAATGGAGCAGTCTAGAGGTATTTTGCAAATGTCTTTTCCTCTACTCCTTGCTTAGATAAATGTACAAACCAAGATGTAGAGGGAAGTTGCGTGAATTTATACTGTTTTCCTGCTAATACTAAAGAGCTGGCTGTGCAATGCAAAGACCAATGCTGGTTGAGTGTGTTCACCACTATACACTTCAGAGATTATGAATTGTAGTGAATACAATTATGTGGCTGCAGCTGCAAATTCATACATTTGCCCCACTGACTTTAAGATTGTAATGATTGGTGAATAATTTGCACAATAGTGACCTTCTTTCCTGTTTTATCATCACAGAATGTTCTGAAGCCCAAATGTATTCCTGTGATTAAAAATCACATATCTTTAGCAAGGGTGGTTGAAACTTTTTGCATCAAACCAAAATCAGTTAAAAATGGAACTTCTTGTCTGCAGGAACATTATGGGTAAAAAGTGCAGTTTTTCTGCTTTTTTCGCCTAGCTCATTGCATTACAATCAATGGGAAGACTGAATGTAAATATACACACATAGCAAATGTTATTTTATTTCCTACAAGCACAGTATAAACGGGGTCTGAGGGTGTTGGTGGAGTGTGAGGAAAGAATCAGTTGAACAGTGAATTCTTTTTGGGTGGGTTGGTTGTTTACTGGGATTAGGGGGACGGTTAATAAAAAAAAAAATTGGTACTAAAAATGACAGGGATCCTCTTGAAGTAAGATGTGGCTGGGGTAGACCGATACTAGTCAGGATAGAGTATTTTGTAGGACTTAGACTTGTGTTAGGCTTAAGTACAGAGGAAACACTGATTTGTAGGACTAACACTTATTTGGCACAAGCCTTGAGGAAATATTGATTTGTAGCATTTACACATGTTAGGCACAAGCCCTGAGGAAACATTGATTTGTAAGACTTAAACTTGTGTCAGGCCCAAACCCTGAGGAGACATGGATTTGTAAGACTTACACTTGTTTGTCACAAGCTCTGAGGACACATTGATTTGTAAGACTTTGGCTTGTTAGAATCACAAGCCCTGAGGAATCAGCAATGGTTTTTGCACTCAGGCGTGTTAGAGTCACAAGCCCTGAGGAATCAGTGATGGTTTTTGCACTCAGGCGTGTTAGAGTCACAAGCCCTGAGGAATCTGTGATGATTTTTTGCACTCAGGATTGTTAGAGTCACAATCCCTGAGGAAAAAGTGATGATTTTTTGAACTCAGGATTGTTAGTCACAATCCCTGAGGAAACAGTGATAATTTTTTGCACTCAGATTTGTTTGCCATAATCCCGGAGGAAACAGGAATTTATAGGAATTTATTTTTGTTGGAACCAAGCCCCCCAAAATTGCTTTTTGAAGGACTCTTTTATATATTATAAACAAGCCCTGATATTATGCTGGCCAGTAGCAACTGGCCACTGGCAAATGCCACTGTGTCATTGCGGCATTTGCTACTGCTGTTCCTTCTGCTGCTGCTGGGTTGTTTGAGCAGCAAGACAATTAGGTAACTCCAAGTGAATGGGATCAACAACAGCAGTGATACTGGTTATGATGACCACTGTTCCACTTGCTACTAGCTCCAGTGATGTGCCTAAGGCAGTAGCAGCACCACCCTTTCAGGTATATGTGTAACATCTTTCAAATCTTTCAGGTTCAGGCTGGGTTTTTCTATTTTTCCTCCTCTTTGATTTCTGCCTTGACTCTTGGTGCCCTTGGGGAGAGAAAGGGGGTACATCAACAGAGGCTCTTAATTTCCTTTGTGGGGGTTTGGCTTTAACATGCTTCACATAAATGTCATGGTGTTTGTATTTCGTAAGGGTTATCAGGGCGGTTGTGCCAAGATGCGATCCCTCCATTCCACTTTTCAGTGACTTATCACAAAGTGACACTGATGACTGCAATGTGCCTACCCTAAGTGAAAAAGAGGGGCCAGTACAGGTATAATCAGTATTGGCAAAGTACAGACCAAGTAAAGGTTGTGCAATACATATATGGATATATATATAGACTGGGGAAATACCATACAGGGTTAAAGAGGAGAAACTGAAGCAACTCAGTCCTGGATTAGCCAACGCCCAGGATATGATAACAGTCTCTTGATGGTGAGAAAGGAATATAGTGTCTGCACTGAATCAC
Source organism: Rhinophrynus dorsalis (assembly GCA_037306005.1). Classification (NCBI taxonomy): domain Eukaryota; kingdom Metazoa; phylum Chordata; class Amphibia; order Anura; family Rhinophrynidae; genus Rhinophrynus; species Rhinophrynus dorsalis. The sequence continues at coordinate 415,419,375 of CM074723.1, forward strand.
TCTCAAGGTAGTAAAATGGAGCGCACCTATAGCCCAGAGCTGAGCCAATACCACCACCGTGGGATTAGGAGGAACTCTACTGCTAGAGCTGAAGAGACCAGAACCTGAATCGCCCTTAACGTAAACTCGGTAGTAACCCTGCGTGTGCCAACGGGATTGTGCCCAAACACCCTTAGGGTGCCAAGATAGACGGTTACTGCACAAGCTATAGTGAGCCAGAGCACTGGGAAGTGCAGAAGATAACGTACACCCTGAGCGTCAGTGAACCAGAGCCAGGACACCCTTCCGGTGTCGTACAGAATCCACACTGCAAGAGCAGACAGACTACCAGCGCCAACCGGCGCGGTCACGGTGCACACCGAACACCGGAACGGACAGTGCTCTGCGAGTGATGGTTAGGCTAGGTCTTACAGGCTCAAATCATAACAGGCTCTAAGGGTAACCAGAGGCTTGGCAAGTGCATATGAGGAACGTAACCGGAGACTACAGGCACTGCACGGGTTAATATGGTTCGGTATAGGAGAGAACAGCTCAGCAGACAGCGGAATGATATAGCAACCTCAGGCAACAGCTCGGTAGAGAGAGAGGATCAGCGAGATACCAGACAGTTCAGAATGTCGCCGGAGCGACCGGAGCTACTCAGGAACACTGGAACAGCACACAGGACTGGAACGTCAACCAGAACCGGATCGATACGGTAGCAGGAACATCAGCCGGAAAGAGGGTCAAACACGGAGCAGGGTCGTCAGCCAGAATCGGGTCGATCACGGAGCAGGATCGTCAGTCAGAACCGGGTCAATCACGGAGCAGGATCAGAAGAGTAGTCAGACAAGCCGGATCGGTACACAGGAGACTCAGGAACTCAGCAACGAGGCGCAGGATCAGGAACACCACGAAAGGGCAACTGACAAGTGCCAAAGAGCCAGTATAAAAAGGAACATCCTGGGCGGGCCAATCAGCCTCCTCCAATGCACAGGTAACACAGCTAAGATTGACAGGGAATCACGGGGACCGTGATAGACTAGGAGTATTGCTGGTAAATGGAATGTGTCCTAGTCCCACATGAGTAGTGCTGGACCCCATTCCCACAGTAGCTACGATGGTCTGTAACACACTAGCCTGCCCCTCATCAGCCTACTGCCTTTGCAAGGCATCCGTAGCAGAAATTACAGCAGCAGCAAACTAAGCAAATTACACAACCTCACTGCTAGTAGTGGTGGTGATACCCATCCCATTTGCATATCTGTATCCCATTTCTTCTCACTTTGGGCTAAAAAGACCCACCTCAGCTGATATACCATCACACTCATCACCACCACAACCAGTCCCTCCTTGCTGCTGCTGCTCTATGAGAGTTTCACTGTAACACTTGTCATCTCTTCTTGAGGTGAAGAAGGCAGACTGGCAGTAGTAGCAGCAGGCACAGGCAGCTGATCTGTGCTGATGCTATTACTGTTGCTTGCCAGATCTGCCTTCCTCAGCATCAGGTCCCAGAGGCACAATTCCAGGGGAAGAGGAATCACAGGGTCAGGATGATTTTGTGGGCACCCTTGACTGCTAGTCTGGCTGCTCGCCTTAACTTCCTCTTCCACCTCAGCAGGAGGATCTACTCTAGTCCCACCACCAGCTGCTTCAATACCATCACCTTCACCATCACCCCCTCCCTCACCTCCAACATTCTCTAGCTGCTGTGTGGTAGTAGTAATGGGACTGCTTGAGGATGGCAAGTGGGACTTAGGGTCCCCTGCTGTCACACTTGCCATCATCTCCTCCTTCTCCTCCTAAGTTTTACAAGGCACACTGGCAGCAGTAGCAGGGACAGAAAACCTAATAAAAAGCAGATGTTATATTTTAAAGAATGCACATCTTCAGAATGGCAGAATCATAAAATGGATGCTTGTGAATGCTTGCAATATGGCTGGTACAATTGGGGAATTGGAACTGATTGCAATATATAAGCAGTATGATTTACTAGGTACTACTGATATCTGGTTGGATAATACACATGACTGGGCAATTAATCGAGAGGAGAGGTATGACTTTATGTAAAGCAAACCATAACACATAGTAAAAGGGAAGATATTAATGAAGCCACCCCAACCCCAGTTACCTCATTCTCTATTAAGAACACTACACTACCTTTATAGTTTGAGAGATATTCACAAGCAAAGTTTCCCCTCCCCGCCCCTTTTACCTAGTGTAAGCCATCTCTTCTCAGATGTGGAATGCAGTCCATAGACCAGACAGATAACAGCAGGGGACAATCTTCCTATGAGAACAATGAAAGCCCTGCCCCCCTCGACAAGTTTTTCAGGTTTTTCCGTTATCTTAACTGAAGATTGTCCCTCTCTGCAATCTACCTGGGCACCTCCCTTCTGCTCTGGCATGGGAGGGGCATACTTTGTCATTGAATTACTCTTGAACTACAACTCTGACAGAATTGAAATAACAGTCTACAAAGTCCAAATACTATGATGATTAATTAGAGCTGCTTTTATTATGAAACATTACTATCCCTTTAAAGCATCTCAACATTGCAATAACAGCTCCTTAGCGGTAACAGTGTACTCCAAAAAACAGCTGTTCATTACTGTTATTAGTGCGTGCTATTTGTTACGCAGTTCATGCTACCACAATGTGTTACAGTTAAGGATTACACTTTCATAGTTCCCTGATGAAAGTTATAATTACCTGAAGTGTTGGATTGTGTTAGCATGTGCTAATGAATATTTTTCTTAGCACAGTACTGTTAGCAGCTGTTTTTGGAGTGCAGAGTTACCACTAACTGCTGACATAGGTATCTGAGAATTTTCACATCTTTAGCATCTCTCACTGTCAAACCCAAAACCTGTGGAGTACCATGAGGTAATGGAGTACTGATTTCATCAAGTCTTGTGTGTATATGTATTTGAAATCATGACCAGGAATGATGCAATCCACAGCACTCTATTGCTCTGGTTTTGGCAGTAGTGTTTATCTATGCAATTAGCTTTTACCTCCCCCCATCCCAGTGACTGGTGAAAGTAGAAGAGGGGGCTTGTTTGTATGTTGGATACCTGCCCTAGAGGAGGTAATGACACTGACAGGCTTGCACTGGATAGACAAACTTGATCTGGGGAGTTAATCAGAATGACTTAACATGTGAACTGCTATAAAGTGAAACCTGGGGTTAGAAGCCCACTCCCTGCCTGGCTCAGTCTTTTCTTTGTGGCTTTGCCATGGGATGGATGTGTTGGAACATTTGACTGAAGTTGTAAGTAATACCCTCTCAAATTGTGCCTAATTATTGCACTAGCTTTCAGAGGGTGGGTTCATTGGTATAGGCTTATTTTAGCACAACACATGATATGGCTCCTCAGCAGAAAAAATACAATCTCATATGCCTCCTGTTCTCAGCAGTAATCACATATAGACACTTGATAATTTACCAATCAGGGATTTATATGCAGCTACCACTAGGCAAGGCAAAACCGCATATCAAAAGAGTAAGCACATACAATAAATATATATAGCAAGACAGGTTAATCGGCAGCTCAACTTCAAGTGTAAACTCTGGGTATAACTAGTGTAGCTCCATTTCAGTTATAAGCTCTGTGGATCACTGGTGGTGAACCATTTTAACTGTAAGTTCTATGGATCACTAGTGCCAGAGGAACTGCACAATACATTGGAAGTGATGAATTGTGCACCCTCTAATGCTCTGAGGGTTAACCCATACATTCCATATACATAGCCATCTTTGGCTGCAGTCAGAAAATCTCTACATGCTAAATTTACTGGAGCTATTCACACATTAAAAGGGAAATATATTTTGTACCACTTGACCAGTTACAAAGAGATGTCTCTAATGACGTCTAGGAAATGATTTAAACAGACAATGATGATAAGAGTTTCACCTCCAGCCTAAGACTAAGGAACCGGTTTTCACAAAACATTGTGCTCATCAACTTTATTTTTATTCCTCCATTTGCTTGTATCCTTGCTTTAACTCAAAGATCAATAAAGTCTTATTTTATGTGATCTCTGGCTGACTTTTCAAGTTACTGGTTGCTCTGTCTAGCTCTCCCTTTCGGTGTCCTCTTGACTCTCATTGTCACCAATCAAAAAGTTTTTATTATTTTTTTTAGCTCTTGTTTTACCCTTCACATCCATACCTATCTATCCAAAGAAAAACTGGATACAACCAAATATTCCTAAATCAAGGAATTCCGATGTCTTCTCTTTGCATCTGTACTTCTACACTAGCTTGCTCATGCCTAATGTGTTTTCTCTGCAGAAAGATTTGTGTAACCTTAGTGAATGGGAGGAGAAGTGGCAGAGGATGTTTAATATACATAAATGCAGAAAAAAAACATAGTACATCCTATATAATAAAGGCCAGAAAGTTTGTCACGATGCAGTCATGCGAAGTAGAGACTGCCCGTGTTCGGCCAGTCTCTATAGCATATGATTGCATCGCATGAAGCAGTGAGGTAACAGCAGTACACAGAGCAGGTCCGGGTGATGTTAACCCTTTGAGTGCCAGAGGGGTACACAATGCATTGCAAAGCAATGCACTCAAAGGGTTAAGAGGCTGGTCCTGTTCTGTGTACTGCCGTTACCTCACTGTTCCACGGCCCATGCACACGGCTTTTACACTAGTATATAATAAATGAGAAACTACTTGGGGAATCCGTGTTAGAGAGAGATTTAGTGGTACTAAAAGACAGTAGGCTTGGAACAGTATGCAGTGTAACTTAGTTGCTACAAAGGCCAATAGGGTAATATGATGTGTAAAAGGTGTAAAAGGTGATAAATCCTTGGTAAGGCCTCATCTAGAAAATGGATTACAGTTTTGCATGGCAGTTCTTAAAAAACACATCACTGAACTGGAACAAGTACAAAGACTAAAAGCAAAACTGATAAAAGGAATATTTTAATTACAAAAAGAAATTAGCTACACTGGTTTGTTTACATTAGAGATGAATAAGGGGTGATATAATTAATATTTACAAATATATTTAAGGCCAAAATAATAAACTCTCTGAGGAACTAATTACACAAAGAGCTGAGCAAAACCAGGGGGTCATCAAAAAGGCTAGAAGAGAGGAACTTTTGACTAATCAAAGGCAGGTATTTTATTTAATGTAAGGGTGATATGGTGGAGGCTGAACTTAATAGACATGTTACTTTGGGCCTCATTAACTATGTTAACCCCTTAAGGACCAGCTGCCCATGCATGCGGCCGGCACCTAAGGACCATGGACCATTTTTTTTTTTAGTGATCTGATTCAGGGCTCCCCAAACAGCGGGCAGCCACACGGGGAGCCCTGAATTCCATGACATACATGTACATCATTGGTCCTTTAGGGACATCCACCTTGTGACATACATGTACGTCATGGGCCGTTAAGGGGTTAATTTGTTTTGTTGATAAATCAGGTCTAAAAAAGATATGATTTCTGATCAAAGGAATAAACTTAATATTAAATAGTATCTATCTATCTATCTATCTATCTATCTATCTATCTATCTATCTATGAAGCAATAACATCAAATATTATCATACAGGGGAAGTATATGGTCAATAAAATACCTTTTTAAACAACTAGAAGTGCTGTTAGAGGTATGGGAACACAGACCATTGAAAGGATAAACATTAAAAAGAAATACAATTTTGGAATGCAACATTGTTTTCTTTAAGGTATGACTCTGAGTAGGTTACAATGCAAACGCTTCCAAGCAAAACAAAAAATAGAACAAAGCAAACAGACCTGTTTCTTAGGGATCCGTTTGATGTCTGTCTGTTGTTTTGTGGGCCAATGTGCAGTGCAGACGTGTAATGGATGACAGTATTTCTTTTGGCATGTTTACTAGTTTTACTTGCAGTGTGGCTGAAACTGCAGAACTTTGTGAGTTGTGGTCTATGTATTTTACTTATCTGTTGTACTAATTCAATTATATGTTAGCACAAGAACGAGCAACCTTCTACCCTCCAGACATTTTTGGACTACACTCCCTTCATCCTGTGCTGACTGTGAGGGTAATGGGAATTGTAGTCCATCCATTAACAGTTGTTCATATCTGCTTTACTCAAAACATGTAAACGTTTTTACACCTATGCAGCAAAACTGCAGAACCAATTACAGCTCTCACGAAACAGGCATTTACCCTGATATTGCATCTGTGGGTTTTTGTTGCCAATGAGAGAAATAATGTGTTTCTTCTAAAAGAAGTGTCATAAAGGAGAGTATCAATATCCTTGTAACTATGTGTAATCAATTTTCTTATTTATCAGTGGATTTCAGCTTGCTTGAACTCTCTCATCTTTTAATGTAACAATATAAGAATATACCAAGTGAATGCACTACTTCTGTAAGCTAAACTTGGGCTGGTGAACCTTATGTTTGTCAGTAGAAGTTACTAAGCACATAAAGTGCACTGTATGCATATGCATTTTCGTTCACGAAAAACCCTACTTTCTTGGATATCGTGCTATTATGACTGGAAGTATGATGTTAACCCTATAATTAAAACTTAATACCAAAATTTCAAAAACATAATATTTTATCTATTATTATTATGATCCTTTATTTATATTTAGCACCAACTTATCCAACAGCACTGTGCAGTAGGGAATAGACATACAGAGACATAAAACAGTACAAATTAAACAAAAAACAAACAGATCAGAGGGCCCTGATCATGAGATCTCACAGTCTAGGGGAAAATAGGTGAGACACAGATGAAATAAGCGCTATGGGTTGTAAGTGCTTCCTTCCACATAAACTGCTGATCAGTGGGTGGGAGAAAGAAGTGCTTTTCAGTGCAGCAGTTAATCAACTCATATTTGTATTAAATCCACAAACAGTGAGCCTTATGTATAAAGGCAAAGTACAACAATTCTGGAGCAAACCATTGGCACCATAGGAGACAAATAATAACTTCCAAAAAGCCATTTGATTCACATGGGTCTTTTAACCCCTTGAATGCAAGGGAATCTCCAATGCAGTGCTTATTTAACTGTCCCTGTCATTGTCTACAAATCACACCCATGCTCTGTGCAACCATCCAGAGAACTTGTTAGTACCAATACTCCTTAAATCAAACGACTCCAGCTCCCTTGTTTTCCCTGTTTGCCTCCACGCACTGGTAGCTAACGTCAAAACTCCAGTAGCTTTCCATTTCTCTCCTAAGGACTGCAGTATTAATTTGTATAATGCAGTACAAAATGGACCTGGTAGCTTTAGCATCAGCCACTTGCAATAAAGGATAAAATGCACAGAAGCTCTTAAAGCATAACTATATCGCAGTATATGCTTGTCCATCTTCTTTTTGTGGCTACAATAGTGAGTGTATTTGTGTGTATATGTAAGTAACATAGTATGTCAAGTTGTACCTGTCTGTTTGTTTTGACAGTATGATGTATTTATGTTTGTCTGCATATTATCTGTCACTTAGGCACAGTAGGAAACATAATTTTACCTGCCTGTCTGACTGTGTCACTTATCAGATAAAAATATATATATTTTTTTGTTTGTTTTTAAAGCTCCTTTTCCACTTGATGCCCGCATGCAGAGAACAACTGAATGTGGCTACCGTTGATACTCCTATCAAGCAACTCCAGCTCCCTCTGTTTGCCTGTCTGTCTATACTAGTTAACATAAAGTATCAGCTGATTTCTTTTTCTCTCCCACATACAGACTGAAAACAGGCAGTAAAATGAGACCCCCTTTTACACAGCATGGTAGGAATACATTGGGGAAACTCTCCATGTGTATGTATGTGTGAGGGGGGGGATACACTATTATCATTGCAGTGAAAAAAGCTGATAAAAAGCCTATATTTTGCTTTTGAGGCAAAAAGGGTCTCTCATCCCTATCCTTGCAAGCCCTCATAATCTTACATCTTGATTATTGCAACCCTTTCCTAAACAACCTTCCTTTTTCCTAGCTGTCCGCTCCCAAGCCATTTTAAATGCTTCTGCCAGTTAGATCTTCCTCACTCATTTCACTGTCCACACATCTCCTCCCTATCAATGCCTGCACTGGCTGCCTCTTCCATCGAATGTAAAATCCTGTTCTAACCTACAAAGCTCTCAGCAGTACTACCATTCTCAATATTTCTACCCCTGTCACAAGACACATCCCCAATAGTTGTCAGCAGTCTGGCTTTGACTTATGCCTCTTTTCCTCTCTAATTACCATTTCTCACATCCATCTATAACACTTGTCTGTGGCTGTTCCTACTCTATAGAGCTCTCTGCTTCACTCCATCAGACTCTCTCTTAGCCTCCAGACTTTTAAAAGGTCCCTCAAAACCCACCTCTTCAGGGAATTCTATTAGATAACATAACCTCCTCCACATCTAACAGCTACCACAGCTCGTAACACAATCCCTCTCTCATTCTACACTGCTTTTGTGGCTGGACCTCCTTACACCCTTACTTCATTACTACACTGGGACAAGCTAATTTATTTGCATCTACTGCAACACAATCACACTATTCCTCTCTCACTCATCAGAATACTTCAATGATACTAACAGATCAATGTTCATACATGCGGTTCCTTATAGCACTTATCAAATTCATCGCTTTATTGTATCACAATCTGTAGCTGGACCACTTAGAACCTCCAGAATTTAGAACCATTTGTATCAATCCCCTCATGCCCCATGTATTGTATGTTCTTGTGAGAAGGGCCATATTATTATTTCTCTCTTTTTCTAAGTTAAAGGAAGTTAACATAACCCCCGCAGTGAACACATTTAAACTTAACATATTCCAGCAAATTTTAAAGGGCATGTAACGTGACGCCGTGTATCATAAGCTGGATACCTCCGTTATAGTTCCTTTCTCCCTCAGAGTAACACTCCAATAGTATAACAAATCTCCTATTCCCAAACATCAGCCGAGACTTGATGAAGGGAAGAACTCTCTTTTATTGACTCAAACACACAGCTTATATACACTACAGAGACTCTTATCAAGATCAGCATGCAAATGAATACTTGGGACAGTGTTTCTATGCTTGACCAATCAGTCACCAGCACCCTTATCCAGATAAGAATGCAGATTAAGACTTGAAATTATACATTCTTAACTGGCTCATCAATAACCTCCTCTGATTGGTCAAGGAAGCACAGCAGGAATCAATTAACATTCCTTAGCACAGACCTGAAGTATAGTGGAATCAAAGCCCAACCCCCACTATCTCTGCATTCTAGCAATGTAGCAAACTATGGCTAAGCTCAGTCTATGGTTGTTAGTCTTTTGGGTAGAAATAGTCTGAAGACATGAGATCCCATATCACTAACACACCAATATCTCCCATAGTTGCCACAGTTCCGTCACAGCGCAGTTACTATATATTTGCTGAATTAACAGCCTGAAAAAATAAACCAAAAAGTGTCCGGTGCAAAATTTCATACACCCTTCCAGTTGGTCCTTAGTGTTATATTTTTCGCTGACTCTTCGAACCTCTCAGGATGTTGTGTTTACACTCAACAACCATGGGCTCCTTTAAGTAGCTGATTGAGGCTCAGAATATAAAGATAACTGATGCTTTACAAAACGTATCTAAAAGATTCCTACCTGAAATTTCCACTGTCCAAAAATGTTAAGGGGAACTGTAGAAATCAAGACAGTATCTGGAAAACCAAGAAGGAAATCCAATAGAACTGCTCATAGATTGGTCAGGAATGCAAAGCAAACTCCCATATCACTGCAAAGTACCTGCAGGAAAGTTTAGCTCGTGCGAGAGAAGTGGTGCACCAATCCACTGTGCACAATAGTGATCTGCATGGAAAAGTCATCAGAAGGATTCCATTCCTGCTATCTCATTATAAAAAACAATGTCTGAAGTGTGCAACACAACACTTAGATAAGCCAGGGATGTTTTGGAACCAAGAGCTGGGGTCTGATGAATGTAAAATTGAACACTGTAGCTACAATTACCAAAAGAAAAAAAGGAGAAACATTTGAAGAAAATAACAACTTGCCAGTTGTTAATCATGGTGGTGGATCTATTATGTTTTAGGGTTGTGTGGCAGCCAGTTTAACGGGAAATAATGTATAAATAATGGGAAAAATGGATTGTACTGCATATCAACAAATCCTGGAAGCTAATATCCCCCAGTCAGCTGGATATTACAACAAGACAATGGCCTAAAATTACCTCAAAATCAACCATGAACTACTTCAAGAAAGAGATGCTTAACCCTTTCAGTACCAGAGGGGTAACACCCCCTCTCCCCCGCAATTAAAGGGTTAGGTTTTGGAATTGCATTTACAATTCCTAGACTGAATATTACTGAAAATCTGTGGGTAGATCACAAGCATGAAGTGCATGCAAGACCTAAGCATGTTTCTGAACTAGAAGCATTCTTCTTTTAACCCCTTAAGGGCCAGTGCGTGCACGCACGGCCGGCACTTGAGGACCACAGGGCTTTTTTTAACTTCCTGTTCAGGGCTTCCGGAGCGGCGTGCAGCTGCGCCAAGAGCCCTGAACTCCATGTCGTGCCAGGACCGTCACTTGTCCTTAAGTGCCGGAGCTCCGTGACGGTCCTGGCACGTCAATGGTCCTTAAGGGGTTAAAATAAGAATAGAAAGACTGTTAGCTGGCTATGAGACTATAAGAATAGAAAGACTGTTAGTTGGCTATAAGACATTTGGAGACTGTGATTTCTGACAAAGGGGACTTTACTAAATACTGACTGATAGGGTTCCCAAAGTTTAGTATATGCCACTTTTTCTGTTTTATTTTCGGAAATCTGTAAAAATCCAGTAAATAAATAGTAACTATGCATTATAATTTACAGGAATATGTGAAGTTTAAGTATGTATGCTGCAAAGGTTGTATTAATTTCTTTTCACTAACCAAAACCTGTAATTTGGTCAGGGGTGCCCAAACATTTGCCTACTGATGTACTCTACCACACTGTATACTGTTCTGTTGTCTTAATAACTATTGCTCTGGGAAATCTGTTGTCACTTCATAAATAAATGATGATAATAATAAATTCCTACTAATATACTAGGTTACATTATTTTCAGATCTTATAAGGCATATGTGCCATAGTACAGTATAAGATGAAATAATAGGAAAATAGGTTGATTTTTACATTGACAGCACTGTGACTAATGCGTATACTTTATGAAAATAATAACATCATTCCATTGAACCTAAATGAAGAAAAAGTGGTCCCGACAGACAAGGAAGCAAAATATTATCCAAATATGTACTCTAGAACCCCAAGAAACATTAGTTCATATAGTTCCTTTAGGAAAAAATGAGATATATGTATGACAACAGTCCTAAAATATGATACATTTATTAATTGTATATTCTAAAAAAGCAAAAAGAGGAGGAAAGTAGGGATTGGTGTATAAGTAGTAAAATATCAAGGGATCTTATCCATAGGGGGTTGTACATATCAAGGCCCCTATAGTACTATTCAGGTATAGCTTATAACAGTAGGATCTGACAAAGCAATAGCGAAACACTTATCAGTCCCGGCCCCTCTGTAATTTTATTATATTCCTTTATGATGAATATTTGTTACCTATGATCTACAATTCATGTCATCACTATCTGAATTGTATCTAACAACTAAGGAAGTACGCTAAATACCTACTAGCATGTATGCATGTTCTCTTAAACGGATGGAGAGAGATGATACTTATTAACCTGCTTGATTGATGAATGACTTCCATTGTTTCCTCAGCTTACTTAGCCTTATTAAAAAGGGATTGAAGTTCAGAACGAACCAAATGTATTTTGGCACTTCACACTTATGATTAATGGGAAGTTCCGATTCTTCCATATTGGCCCCCCATAAACACATTGCTTCAAGTCTCTCAGGCTCTGTGACCGTCTCTAAATAGTTTGGCTTCCACACAACAACTGAAGGATTTTTGTTTTGAACCTAGTTGAATCACTTGCCCAGAGTTGTGTGTTTGTTCCTTACGAAGGACTTACTGGTTATTGATTCACAATATTTAAGCGTGTCTCTTTGACACAGTATCTATATTCAGAAGGGATCTATTACTGACAATGTTCGGGGAAAAGAAACGTTTCAGTGTTTCCTGGCTAATTTTTATATCAATTAAGATGGTAATTGTATGATTGTAGACCACAGCGCTGCCTATGATCTTTGAGTGTAATCATTATTTTATAATTAAATTCTCTTGAGAATTAAGACTGCAAGGAAAACACTATTTCCCATAAATGTCTATTCTAATAGATAGAGAGCAATTATTATTTGCAATTTTGACTAACTATGATCTCCAATTCTCTCCTTGCACATTTATTCTCGAGACTACTAGATTATGCATCAAATAGATCTATGTTGGCACCAAACACAAATGATCCATGGGGAGCTCCAACCTATTCTATACTGGCTCCATAAAAAACATTATTTCAACCTCTCAGGTTTTGTGACCATCTCTGTTTATCTTGATGATCACACAATTAAGAAAAGTCAGTGATTACATGATCATAGGCCTTAGCATTAGCAGGTTATGGTCGATATTGATTGTCTGATTTACCAAGTTTACTATAATTAACTACTAGAATACTGCTCGCTACAAAGGACACAGTATTGTTTAGTATCACAATCATAGTACCTATTGTAGCACCTTATCAACCACCATGCTAGTATTCTACCATTATAAGCTATACCTGAATAGTAACAGGGGACTTGATATGTACAACCCCCTGAGGCCATAGGATCCTTTGATATTGTACTACTTATACACCTATCCCTTCTGTCCCCTCTTTTTTCTTTTATAGAATATTCAATTAATAAAATTATTATGTTTTAGGTTTGCTATCACATGTATGTCTCATGTCTTCTTGAAGGAACTATACAAATGTTTGTTTCTTTGGGTTTGGGAGTGCATATATCTGTAATCTTCTGCTTCACTGTCTGTGGGGACCCCTCTTCCACAATTTGTTCTATTACCTTTGCACCTTACACGGCAGTTAAGTATACTTGGCATAATCCCAGCATATGGTAATGCACCTTGAATTTTTTATTTTGATAATTGAACCTAAATGAGACAGAAAGGCAAACCAAGTGCTCCACTGAGAACAAATGAAAGTTCCCCAAATTCTTATTGATTTCAATTGGACTTTTAACTCTCTGAATGAGAGGTCTCCAATGCATTACAAAGCATTTAAGTCATTGGGAGTTGCATTTGTCCCCTATTGCGCCAGTCCTCTTAATATATCAGCCTCAATATGCTGATCATGTCCTGCATTTTGGCTTCAACAGATTCATAATGTGGATTGCGGGATGGATTTTCAGCCAGGTCATGACAGATTGATAATCCTGCATATATTCATTATTTGACATACACAATTACATGCAACCTTCAATGCAATACACCATTAACAAATAAAGTGGCCGAGTAATTGTATTTTTGGAAAATCTGCCTTGGTTGGTTACATCTGTATTTTATTCTATGGAGTCTGTTATTCGAGTTGGAGAGATATCAGCCACATTAGTAAAAGGGTTCATTAAAGTGACCTAGGAATTCAGGACACGATTTATATCCAAGGCACCTATAGACAAGGCACAGTAGGTGCCCTTTGATCTGCCTATGGGCACACCCCCAGTCCTCACATGGCCTCACTCCCAGTCCCATCCATTGTTTACTGGCATAGAAAATACCTATGGCCAATAACAAGCAAGGACAAACAAGTTTTAACTCCTTTGTTGCTAGAGACATCTCCAACACATTGTGAAGCAATGTGTTGGAGATCTACACATATAACTTGTAAAGGGGTATATAAACTGGTGCAGGGACATTCAGATGTGGGTGTGGCCACCACAGCTGAAGCACTCCTCAATATCGGGAACTCTTGGCAGTTGCCTACTCTGCCTATTGGGAAATATGACCCTTTCAGAACTGTAGAGCTTTTTCTTGTTGGAAAGTCTATTGCATATCCCCCCATGGTTACTCGATAAACTGTACTAACTGAACTTTACAAAAGTCTTTGGAGATGGTAAGGTAATTATGCATTATCTTTATTTTTCTTTGAGAATTACTGTATAGACATAATCTGTTTCCAAAGGAAAATATGACTTGTACACTAAAATCAGCTTGGATGATTAATATATTATTTATATTGTGCAACTATTGCATAGAACACATGTGGGTTGCAAAATTGTGCCAAAAAAGTATACATCATTTGCAAAATATTTTTCTCTTGTGTCTGTTATATCTGTAGATTATATGAACCCACACTTTCTGGATCTCATCCATCACCAAATAAATATATGTGCTGAATATTACTTAGAACTGGTAGTCTATGAAGCTGATTTAATAGGAAGAACCATTTGATTCTGGGGCAAACCATCCACATCACAGGAACCTTTAACCCCTTGAATTATAGAGAAGTCTCCAGTGCTTTGCAAAGTATTACATTAGGGACCTCACTAGCATTCAGGTTGGTTTAAAGGGATAGTAATGTTTCATAATAAAAGCAGCTCTAATTAATCATCATAGTATTTGGACTTTGGAGAGTGTTATTTTAATACTGTCAGAGTTATAGTTAAAGAGTAATTCAATGACAAAGTATCCCCCTCCCGCCCCTTTTACTGATGTAACACTGCTCAGCCAGATCAGAAGGGAGGTGCCCAGGTAGACTGCAGAGAGGGACAATCTTCAATTAAGATAAGGGAAAAACCTGAAAAACTTGTCAAGGGGGGCAGGGCTTTCATTGTTCTCATAGGAAGAAGATTGTCCCCTGCTGTTATCTGTCTGGTCTATGGACTGCATTCCACATCTGAGAAGAGATGGCTTACACTAGATAAAAGGGGTGGGAGGGGGAAACTTTGCTTGTGAATATCTCTCAAACCATAAAGGTGTGTTAGATACCCTGGGGAGGGTTTTCACTGTTGGATAGGTTTTATACCAATGCATATATTATATATGATATGATAGGTTGTTTTATAATAGTATACTAATTTTTTAATAATAAAAATATATATTGTATTCTGTATCACTTGGGTACGCTGCCTCTATATGTAGATACGTCCAGTTTTAATCCACTGATTTCAGTTCTGAGAAGGGAGACTGTGCTCTGGTGCGTGAACAGACTGCATTTTCCATTTGGTGTGCGGGTGTCTGTAGTCGTGGTGGGGAGTATTTTTAGATCCCCCGTCTCATAATGTAAGGGATTGAACTGGTATTATTTATTCGTTTTATTTTATTTTACTTTTTATAATACTATTAGAATTCTTTCATATCTGCGTTCTCTTTTGTGTTTTTTGGTTTTGTTTTAGGCTTTCTCACGCTTAAAGAGATAGTAGCGTCAGGGTTATAATTGTTATTAGTTTATTCTATATTCATAGCGCCACTTGTCTATCTTAATTGTTTGAATATTTGAATCCACCAACACAGCTCCACAGACGTTAACTTCCAACACCAGTGGATGCACATCAAGATATGCAATAGAGTGTGTGATTGATCACTGTAGCGTATACCAGCAGAATATCTCATTAACCCTTTAAAAGGATAGTAATGCTTAAAGTTCTATTAAAAAGAAATGTATTGCTCCCAGTGTCATCTCTCAAACCTTTATGGTTTGAAAGATGATCGCTCCTAAAGTTGCCCTTACCCTCCCCCTTCCCCGAAGTCAGCGTTCTAGCTGACTACAGGGAAGCTAGTCATACGACTTTCAGGTGGCTTTCCAGCACAGCCGTGATCACGATAAAAAAAAAAAGAAATCTTTCACTGAAATGGTCTTCTACGTGTGCTTGGTTTGAAAGCACATGTAGAAGACCGTTTTAGTGAAAGAATTTTTTTTTATTAATGAGATCGCGGCTCTGCTGCAGAGCCGCCTGATGATCTATGACTGGATTTCCCTTCAGTCAGCTACAACTCTGACTTCGGGGAAAGGGGAGGGAGAGGGCAACTTCAGGAGCGATCATCTTTCAAACCATAAAGGTTTGAGAGATGACACTGGGGGGCAATACGTTTATTTTTAATAGGACTTTACTATAGGGATTAGTAATACTTAAGTATTACTATCCCTTTAAAGCCAGACAAGTCCTTCAACATGGTGTCGACTAAATGAATGCCCAGATAATACCTATACACTGAACCACTGCCCATCTCTTGGAGTAAGTGAATTTAAATATAAATAGATAAGTACTATGGTTTTAGGCAGGTGTGGGGATAGAGAATCAATTCTAGTGCTTGTTTTTGCTCTGATTCATTTGTGCATTCATCCAATGTCATATTTGCAAGGAGTTTGTTCATAAGTCTTTTTCCTGTTCCACATAACTGTGGCCCTGACAAACCTCTTTCGGAATATTTACCTGGAAAGAACAGAAATTAGATGCTTTGCAAAAACATTGGACTGTGTTGGAATGAGGCATAATGAATTGATTCCTGTTATATCTCAAAGAAGATGTGGAGTAATGATGGAGCAAATAATCAGCACCATATGGGAGAATTGTGCCAATTCCTTTTAATGCATTAGCCTCAGTGTCTAACAGATGTTAACTTAGGAAGTGAGAAACCCTGGGGTTTTCTAGAAGTACATTTGTGAACTGATGGTAGTTCACTTTCAGCTTATGAGTAAATGTAACCAAGGAATTTGAAGAGGCATTGCCTTATTTTGAATTTACAGCACAGTTCACAAGTATTTGGACAGTGACACAAGTTGTGTTGTTTTGGCTCTGTACTCCAGAACATTGGACATAGAATAAAACAATGACTAAGATGATAAACTGCAGACTATCAGCTTTAATTTGAGGGTATTTACACCTATAAACTGTGAACCATGTAGGAATTACAGCTCTTTTTATACACAATCCCTTCATGTTAGGGCACCAAAAGTAACTGGACAAATAACATAATCTTAAACAAAGTCATCATATTTAGTACTTTGTTGTAAACCCTTTGTATTCGATGACTGCCTGAAATCTACAACTCATAGACATCACCAAAGGCTGGGTATCTTCCCTGTTGATACTTCGCCAGGCCTGTACAGCAGCCATCTTCAGTTCCTACTTGTTTTGGGTTATTTTACCTTCAGTCATGTCTTTAGCAAGTGAAACACATGCTCAGTTGGAATCAGGTCAGGTGATTAACTGGGCTGTCCAAATACTTATGGACTGCTCTATTGGATTAAATTAACAGTATAAAGGAAAGAGAAAATAACTCACTATTCAGTGATTTAAAGGGATAGTAATACTTCGTTTTAACTTTATTTTATTTTGTAGGCATTAAAAAAACATGAAGAATGATATAAGTCTTATCTCTCAAACCTTTATGGTTTAAGAGATATTCACAAGCAAAGTTTCCCCCTCCTGCCCCTTTTACCTAGTGTAAGAAATCTCTTCTCAGATGTGAATCTGGTTGTAAGACCAGACAGATAACAGCAGGGGACAATCTTCTTTGTATGAAAAGAATGAAAGCCCTTCCCCCATTGACATGTTTTTCAGCTTTTTCCCTTATCTTAACTGAAGATTGTCCCTCTCTGCAGTCTACCTGGGCACCTCCCTTCTGATCTGTCTGAACGGGGGGGGGGGGATACTTTGCTTGTGAATATCTCTTAAACTATAAAGGTTTGAGAGATAAGACTTATATCGTTCTTCATGTTTTTTAAATGCTTACAAAATAAAATAAAGATAAAACAAAGTATTACTATCCCTTTAAGTCACTCATCTCGCTTAATCATAAAAAACCCTCCTTTACCAAATCTCTCTTAACTTCCTTCCTGTTTTGTTCTCCATGTCCCCTCCAAACTATCTACCATTCCATTATTTATCTCCTTTCTTTGAACTCTCTTCTTAATTCTCTATAATCTAGTTCCCAGAGTAAATACACTCATAAATGCGGCAGTACAATTTACTCATCCCTACTTGAAAGAGATCTGATAAGGAAGGCAGGCTATGGACCCTTTGTGCACAGCAGGACTGGTTCTTCACCTTGAGAGATACCCAGTGCTACAGGTAGTTTAAGCAGAAACCAGAACGTGTGCCAACTTGTAAGAGTTTGGAAACTAACATTCTCAGCTGAGCCAGTATAGTTGCATGAACACGCTCTTCTCTTGATCCGTTATGGAATGGTGCCGAACTTAGCTAGAGTGCCGCAGGAATTGAAAGGCCAGGAGTGCATGGTCAGGTAAACAGCAGTACTGTAGGTTATCTGAGAAGCTGTTCACTGGAAGCAATTTCTTATAGCACCAGAACTGCAGGGAATTTGAGACATGGATTTTCACAATTTTCCTTATTAATAATCAAGTATATTTTCACTGCTTTCTACATTGTTGTTCACCCCATTCTCCTGAACTTTGTCCATTTAATTGAAGAGAACATTACTCTCTCTTGGTTCATTTCTAATATCTAATCACCCTTACATCATTTCCTTTCTACCACTATCTCCTGTAAGCACACTTGTATAAAGTCTGGTATTACTGTATGAGTGATATGCTATTTCTATGGTATTATTTCTATTATTCATGTTTCAGAGTGGTACAATGTTTTTACAATGGTAAATCCACCAAGGAACATTATGTTGTTGCCAGCATGTCCATTGCCTAACAATTATTTTATTAAGGTTTAAGTAGAACTTATATTTCAGTTAATGGATTTTATTTCTATGGTCTATTACAGGAGTATCCAACTTTAGTCCTCAAGGGCCACCAAAAGGCCAGGATGTAAGGATTTCCCTGATTAATCACAGGTGAGTCAGTCAAAATGAATGATCCACTAATTAACTCACCTGTGCTTAGTCAGAGAAATCCTTAAATCCTAGCCTCTTGGTGGTCCTTGAGGACTGAACGTGGACACCCCTGGTCTATTATATTTCTATATTTATAGTTTATTTTAGGTATATTTGGTTTTAACTGGTAATATTTGTTTAGTATTATACCTCTAGCACATATTTGTAGTCCATATTACACAAAGGTCTTATCCAGGTAACAAGTCTCCTGAGTGTACTTCATTTCTGTGTTGCATTGCCTACAAACCTCAATATATACATATTGTCAAGATAGTTACAGTGATGTGAAAAGAGACCCTATAAATACCTTAAACAAGCCACAAAATGGCACCAAAATGACATCATAGGTCACATATATTCATAAAAAATACATATGTGCATATAAAGAGAAAGTGTTACTTCAAAAAAATAATACAGCTGAAAATTGAATAAATAAAATACAAAGAGTAATAATATAAAAATAAATTGAATGTAATATTCCTAAAGCAAATGGAAATAACCTCTGGAATACGTCATATCGGGGTTCAGCCAATCTAAACCAATTTTGAAGGTAAAGATATCAAATGGGAAATCAGAAAAAGAAGAGGAAAAAGGGTAGTTATAGAATATAAGCTTACGTAAAAATATATGATAATAACATTCTGTCACGGGAACCGGACAAATTCCCTGCTTATTGTTTGAATATACCCCTCCTCCCCCATCCTCCTCCAAAGGACTAAAATTCACGTTCTGGAGACTGCCAGCCGGACTATCACACCAGCCGTCTGGCTGTGGAACGTAGGCCGGCTCCTGATTGGCTAAAGCCCTGGGTGCCATGTTTAAAGGTTCCCCATAGACTTAACATGGGGAAAAGTAGGCATCCCAGGGATTGGCCAGTCAGCCACCCGCCCATAGCATCTGATAGGCTAAAGGCAGGTGTGACACCAGAGGCCAGGATTGGCCACATCATACTCAGCCTTGGATTGGCTGGGGTTTGAAGGCGGCTAAATCAAATTATGTAAAAGATGCTTTAGCACAAAGGACACTATTGTGAATGTGTATTCTAGCCCATTGTATCCAGCCCCAGCCCTTTGTCTAATGTTTACCCACCGCCCCTCACTATTGTCAGTTAATGCACTCATGTCTGTCCCCATTGTTCCCTGGCCACACTGTTCTGTATATAAGTCTGTTGGTTTCTTCAATAAACAGTTCTGGTTTACCCTGACACTAGTTCTGCCTGGTGACTTAGGGTACATTGCTGTATGCTGCGGGAGCCTTTGCTGTTGGATTTTGGGAAAGAAGTTATCTTTGACGGTGACACCAACGCTGGGTGTCTGCTGGTACCGTCACATCTGGTGGCTAGCGGCGGGATTTTTACTTCTTCCAGAAGAAAGGACACTGAGACCAGTATCCAGGGGGAGATATAGCCACTGGGCTTGACCCCGGTCTCAGCAGCACACGGAGACCAGCATCCAGGGGGAGATATAGCCACCTGGCTTGACCCCGGTCTCTGCAGCGCGGCCAACAGCGGATGGAGCAGCGGTACGAAGCCCTCAAATGGAGTACCTTAAAAGATTTGGTGGAGTCCCGTGGGCAAGTGGCCAGCAATAAGTCTAAAGCCACGCTAATCGCTGAACTGATGGAGGGCGACCGAGCCAGCAACGCGTCCTCTGCGACCACTGACATGTCTGATTTGCAGCGGGAGGTTCAGTGGCGTCTGGCCCTCTATGGTTCCACTCCTCCCCAGGAGATCATCACGCAGATCCTGAGTGAGGCCACCAACCTCCGGCTGGCAGAGCTGCAGCAGCACAGAGAGGGATCAGGGAGCTCCAGACCTAGTGGAGTTCCGAAGAAGAAATTGCCTTTTGCTGCATTCAAAGCATTCAATGATGCAGAAGATGACATTGATGGCTACTTGCAAGTTTTTGAGCGTCAGTGTGCCCTGCAAGGAGTTGAGGAGGCGGACTGGGTCACCGTGCTGGTGAGCAAATTGTCAGGGAGAGCCGCGGAGGCATACCAAGCCGTACCCACGGAGGAGTGCAGGGACTATGAGCGAGTCAAGGAGAGGCTTCTGGGTAGATACGCCATAACCCCGGAGGCACACCGACTGAAGTTCCGCAACCTGAGGCGGAAAGAGGGACAGCCATTCACGGACTGGGCTCATCGGATGGCGAGAGCTGCTGAAAGTTGGGTGACTGGTTGCCAGGCAGTTACCCTGGCGGACGTTCTGCAGCTCATAATGTTGGAGCAATTCTACGAACATTCCCCTGTAGCTGTGCGGGACTGGGTCAAGGACCGGCGGCCCCACACCGTGGAACAAGCAGCTATCCTGGCAGATCAATATGTGGATTCCAGGAGGGCGGGAGCCCCAGAGCCACGACCTCCAGTCCGAGTTGGGCAACCTATTTCCCGGGATTTGGGGACAGCACGCCCGTTCCCTCCACGACCTCTTCCAGCACGTCCTCTGGCCAGCGGAATGCCCAGGAGGCCGGGCATTCGCTGCTATGGATGCGATCAAGTGGGCCATGTGAAAGCGGAGTGCCCCAAAAATGCTCCACGGGATTCCGGGGCCCGACCGTCTCCAAGGATTCCACGGGCCGCTGCACACTGTCTGGATGCCGAGTCTGCCCCATCTGTGCCCGAGTGGGGGGAGGAAGAGTTTGGGATGCTTCATGAAGTAGATCCCGTGCAAGCAGCCGCAGCATACAACCGGTTGCATCACCGGCAGGCGGTTTGGGTTAAGGGCCGCCCCGCTCAAGGATTACGGGACAGTGGGGCCACGATCACCCTATTGCAACCCCAGTTGATAAGCCCCAGGGAGAAAACCGGCCGGTCGATAGCAGTCCGAGTGGCGGGGGGCACGGTACTGCGGATTCCCACGGCCAGAGTTCATTTGGATTGGGGGGCGGGAGCTCGAGAAGTTGAAGTGGGGGTGATGAAGGGCCTCCCCGCGGAAGTCTTACTGGGCAATGACCTTGGTTGCCTCACCTCCTCATTTGTTGAGGGGGCTGCTCCGGAAATTTATCCTGTGACCACCCGGCAGCAAGCACGAACAACGGGCCGTCCATCTGAGGAAGGGACCCAGGTAAGACACCCCGACAGTGACCTCCCTCTTAACACTGACAACCCCATAGAGGCCCCAACCGACCGTATCACTCTCCCGGTTCCTTGGGACTCCCCTGCTGACTTTGCCCAGGAAACACTCACTGACCCTACCTTAGCCAGCTACAGGGACAGAGCTGGGGCTGATCCAGGGGGACTGGGAGGGGACCGGATAGAATGGGATCGGGGCTTACTATACCGAGTCACGGAAGGGAGGAAAGAGACCCGGGTGCCCAAGCGACAGCTGGTGGTGCCACAGAAATATCGGCAGGACCTTCTCAGAATTGGGCACGACATTCCCCTAGCTGGCCACTTAGGAGTGACCAGGACCCACCACCGGGTTACCCAATCCTTCTTCTGGCCCGGGATTACAGGAGATATTAGGCAGCACTGCCGGACTTGCGACACCTGTCAGCGGGTCGGCAAGATAGGGGATCACAGCAAAGCGCCGCTGCACCCCCTGCCCATTGTAGACGAGCCATTCAATAGGATAGGAGTAGATCTGGTGGGCCCCCTGCCGCGTCCTAGTCCCTCGGGGAAGAAATATATTCTGACTGTGGTAGACTATGCTACCCGGTATCCGGAGGCCATCCCCCTGGCAAACATTCAGGCAGAAACAGTGGCAGATGCCCTACTCCGAATCTTTGCCAGGGTCGGCTTTCCCCGGGAGATTATTTCGGATCAGGGGACCCAGTTCACGGCAGAGGTGACCCAGCAGCTCTGGAAGCTTTGTGGAATACGGCCCTTACCGAGTTCCCCTTATCACCCCCAGACCAACGGGTTATGTGAACGGTTTAATGGGACATTGAAACAGCTGCTTAGGACATTTGCCACCTCTCATAGGGACTGGGAGAAGCACTTACCGCATCTCCTATTTGCCTATCGGGAGGTCCCCCAGGAAACTACCGGGTTTTCCCCCTTTGAGTTAGTCTATGGGAGGAGGGTGCGAGGACCCCTTGATTTACTCAGGACCCACTGGGAAGGGACAATAGGAGAAGAGGGGACCCCTGTAGTAGATTATGTACTAGCCTTCCGGGACCGTCTAAAGGAACTCACGGATACAGTCCGGGATAACCTGCGGGCGGCCCAGGGTCAGCAGAAGCGGTGGTACGACCGGACTGCCCGCACCCACACGTTACTGGTAGGTCAGCAGGTATTGGCTCTCAAACCCGTCAAAAAGGATAAGCTACAGGCAGCCTGGCAGGGGCCTTACCGTGTACTCAAACAATTGTGCGATACCACCTACCTGGTTGCTAAATGTTCAGATGAAAGAGTACAGAGGACCTTTCATGTGAACATGTTGAAAGAGTACCAAGCCAGACAAGAAGAGGTAGCTACGATTTGTGCCCCGGCGGTGGAAGACCCGGAGGGTCTCCCGTTGCCGGCGCTACCCAGATTAAGTGAAGGGAAGACAGGGGTGGAAGCTGTAGAGATAGCGGAGCAATTAGGGCCAGCTCAGGTTGAACAGGCTAAGCAGATACTGCACCAGCGTCAGGAGATGTTCTCCTCCCTTCCCGGGTATGCCACGGTAGCACTTCACCGAGTGGAGACCCCAGGGCAGCGACCCTTGCGGCAAGCTGCCTACCGGGTCCCCGACGCAGTTAGGGCTGGGATGCGCCAGGAAATTAGGGACATGTTAGATCTGGGAGTCATTGAGCCCTCTACAAGCCCTTGGGCTTCCCCAGTTGTGCTAGTCCCCAAGAAGGACGGGACCACGAGGTTTTGTGTGGACTATCGCAAACTGAATGACCACACCACCACAGACGCCTACCCTATGCCCCGAGTAGACGAACTGCTAGATTGCATTGCTAGGGCTAACTTTTTGACCACCCTTGTCCTGTGCAAAGGATACTGGCAGATTCCGCTGGATCGGGAAGCTATCCCCAAATCGGCCTTCATCACTCCATTTGGCCTGTACCAATTCAAGGTCATGCCATTTGGAATGAAGAATGCTCCGGCAACTTTCCAGCGGATGATTGACCAGATCCTAGATGGTCTCCAGGAGTATGCCTGTGCGTACCTGGACGACGTCGCGATTTTCAGCAACACTTGGGAGGAGCACTTGCTCCATGTGGGGGTTGTACTGGATCGCATCAAGTCGGCGGGTCTGACTCTTAAACCAGACAAATGTAGGGTAGGGATGGCAGAAGTACAGTACTTGGGTCACCGGGTGGGCAGCGGGTGCCAGCGGCCCGAACCCGCAAAAATCGAAGCTGTCGCCAACTGGCCCACCCCACGAACTAAAACCCAAGTAATGGCTTTTCTGGGTACGGCGGGGTACTACCGCCGATTCGTACCTGACTATAGCACAATAGCTAAGCCCCTGACTGACCTGACCAGGAAGAACCTTCCCCGACAGGTACTGTGGTCCCCGGAATGCGACACTGCCTTCAACAAACTAAAATGTGCATTGATCTCTGCCCCTGTGTTAGCTGCTCCTGACCCCACTAAACGTTTCTGTGTCCATACAGACGCCTCTATGTTCGGGCTGGGAGCAGTACTGAGCCAGGTGGGGCCCGACGGCAGCGAACACCCGGTGGTCTACATCAGTCGGAAACTCCTGCCCCGGGAAGTAGGGTATGCCGCAGTTGAAAAGGAGTGCCTGGCCCTGGTCTGGGCTCTCAAAAAACTGCAGCCCTACCTTTATGGACGCTCCTTCACTGTGCTCACCGATCACAACCCTCTCATCTGGCTTAACAAGGTATCCGGGGACAACGGCCGGTTACTCCGGTGGAGCTTAGCCCTGCAACCCTTCAATTTTACCATTCAGTACCGGCCCGGGAAACAAAATGGCAATGCCGATGGTCTGTCCCGCCAAACGGACTTGGAACCGTAACACCGGACAGCCACCAGCCGACCCGTGAGGATCTAGCTGGGTCTGCCGGACCATGGGTCAGGGGGGAGCACTGTCACGGGAACCGGACAAATTCCCTGCTTATTGTTTGAATATACCCCTCCTCCCCCATCCTCCTCCAAAGGACTAAAATTCACGTTCTGGAGACTGCCAGCCGGACTATCACACCAGCCGTCTGGCTGTGGAACGTAGGCCGGCTCCTGATTGGCTAAAGCCCTGGGTGCCATGTTTAAAGGTTCCCCATAGACTTAACATGGGGAAAAGTAGGCATCCCAGGGATTGGCCAGTCAGCCACCCGCCCATAGCATCTGATAGGCTAAAGGCAGGTGTGACACCAGAGGCCAGGATTGGCCACATCATACTCAGCCTTGGATTGGCTGGGGTTTGAAGGCGGCTAAATCAAATTATGTAAAAGATGCTTTAGCACAAAGGACACTATTGTGAATGTGTATTCTAGCCCATTGTATCCAGCCCCAGCCCTTTGTCTAATGTTTACCCACCGCCCCTCACTATTGTCAGTTAATGCACTCATGTCTGTCCCCATTGTTCCCTGGCCACACTGTTCTGTATATAAGTCTGTTGGTTTCTTCAATAAACAGTTCTGGTTTACCCTGACACTAGTTCTGCCTGGTGACTTAGGGTACATTGCTGTATGCTGCGGGAGCCTTTGCTGTTGGATTTTGGGAAAGAAGTTATCTTTGACGGTGACACCAACGCTGGGTGTCTGCTGGTACCGTCACACATTCCATCTACACTATTACATATAATTTCATTGTCACGTATCAGACCCCAAAGCTTGGGTCTGTTATCAGCTACATACTGCGAGACAGTAGGATATAACAATATCCAATTAAGTAATTGGTAATTGGTAATTCTTATTTATGGATTACAATAATTGTCCATAGTATGATGTCAATTTACATAGAGTTCAACAAATCCGTGACGTTATTCTAAGGGTTGCGGCAGTCTCTATAATGAGCCTAGTAGACATTCCTTGTATGTTCCAAGAATAACAAAGTATTAACAGAGCTCTGGTATATGAAGATACTATATTCTATCATCTATTTATCGTCTAAAGTGGTATTGAAAATTATTATTACGAATAAAGATTCTAATACTGACATCTTACTTTAATTTATTTAATGATGTTTCATTGCACGGAACTAAGGGACTTTATCAGGCACTGAAAGAGTTAAATGTGTTTTTGTATCCTGCCGTCTGTACACACTTCCGATTGGCCATCAGTGAATCATTCACTGATTGGAAGGAAATGAATGAGTGTTACCACCCACCTATATTGGTGGAGATATTGACCGGACAAACAATGACTGCCCCTGACAAAACTACTCTCGTGGTGAAACAAGTTGGGCGGTTCAGCAAGTGACTAATGGCACAATTAAAGTAGCCATTATAAAAAATAATACACTTGAGATTAGAGGATGTGAAATAATTAATTTAAATATCAGAGAATCTGAGAACGTGGTTTACTCCACTAGGTAGTTAGACAGAGTATTTTAGACACTATATCCAGTTAAGTGAAACTAAACTAACTCATAGGATTCAAGATACTATAGTGAGAGATTGTAATACTATACATTCACTTTACGAAAAGACACTTTCAGCTACTAGTCAGCCGCGTTTGCCAGGTCTGTTAGGTAATTGAATAGCAGAACCTGCTAAGGAGCACTGGGAGGCACAAGATAGCAGGGTGTCTGCAGTAAAATGGAATCGGTCACTAAAGGGAGTCATTAGGCCTTGGATTCAGTTGTAACACTTGCTATTCTTGGCCTTCTCTCTATTGAGTACATCTAGATCATACAGCTGATGGACAGGCAGGAACCTAATTAAAGGTTGTTGTGAACGTTTATAAGAAGTTCATTGTAACATCGCTAAAGCGTTAACGTATGATATGCTACATTGCAGTGTCTTTGTTTCTCTGCAGAAACTAATATCTGACGATAGTAAACAGGCAGTAGGGTACCTGCAAATATATTCTGTCCAGCATTGCAAGAGTGTAATACTGTATACATTGATCTGATATTATAGGTGTACTGTATATCTCATATATTAGTACACATTTTAATATATCATTGATGGTATATTTAATATAGCTGATTCTAGAGACATATTCATAATTATTTTGGTTCATGTCTTGGGAATAATCGGCACTAGTAATTCCATTATTGTATGTGCATCTTATAATAGTTTGCTTTGGTACACATACTTTAGAAACATTACTAGATATAATATAACTATAAAATGTAATTTAAATGTAGCTGACGACATATACTTATCTGGATAATTATGTCAGACTATGAGTTCTGTGATTATTAAATGAATTTTAATCCAATACTGTGTGTGTGTATTTTATATCGCTATACGTTTTTAAAACACATACTTGAATATCCTATATAATAATTTGCTAAATTGTTTGTCAGAAGCCGTCATGCACAGTAGAGATGGCTGCGTGCACTGCAGTCATGTACAGTAGAGACTGCCCGCTCCACGGCTGATAATGGAGCGGGGCTCCGAATTCAGACCGTAGTCCTCCATATCAGCCATGACGCGGGCAGTCTCTACTGTGCATGACTGCACCTCGGCCGTTGCTGGGTGGCACTGTGGCCCGTGTACACGGGCTCTTCAACTAGTTGGTATATCCAGATACTCTGAAGATAAAGTTCCTTTTGTTAGCTATTTATATATATATACTAGTGTAAAAGCCCGTAAAAGCACAGCGTTCTGTGCGTTCAGGCAGTCTCTGCTGCACATGACTGCATCTGCAGTCTCAACTGCTCATGATTGCATCGGACAAACATACATCTGGCCTTTTATATTATGGAATATTGAGAAGATTATCTTCTTCTCCTAAACTATTCAGTCTGGTTTTATGTTTCCTTTGTGTCTCGGGTATGTTACAGTTGTGGTATTGAGATACATATATTATAAGTTGGTATAGTACAATTTTATTCTCTTTAAACTGATTAATACTGTAGTGCAGGGCTCAAAATTTCCACTCGCCACTAGCCAATGGTGAGTGAAAATTTAGCCCTGGCGAGTAGAAATTCAGCCCTGATGGGTATGTATGGCTTGCAGTGGCGAGTAACTTTTCAGGTCTGGCTAGTAGCAAAGGACTTCAAATTATAAGCCCTGCTGTAGTGTTTATTTTATATTTTGAATGATACACTGTAGCATAATTTTATTTATTAAAATACTGTTTTGTTGGTATAAGCACTTAGTCTCCTTCTTGACATATGTGACTATTATAA
The DNA here is from genome assembly GCA_037306005.1 of Rhinophrynus dorsalis. Classification (NCBI taxonomy): domain Eukaryota; kingdom Metazoa; phylum Chordata; class Amphibia; order Anura; family Rhinophrynidae; genus Rhinophrynus; species Rhinophrynus dorsalis. The sequence goes on from CM074723.1 coordinate 415,447,300, forward strand.
ACTGCATCTTTTTCTCTCTGAAAACAAGTGATTTCCATTTCAGTATTATCTGATGATACCCTGGTTTACCATTCCTCTCATGACTTTACGGTTTCTCTGCTGTCTCATGTCTCCAGTTTCCCCTTTGATACTTGCTCTGGATTATACTACATGGAGCTCAGTTTGCCTAAAAGCAAACTAAAGCATTTTACCATATGCCCACCACTGCCACAACTGTAGTTTAGTTTATGTTCAGTAGGTTCACCTTCCTATCAACTTCCCAAGTTCAGTGCTTAATGGTCATGCCTTGCCTTCTGTCCCTAATTAACCCTTTGAATGCCATAGGGGTACGGAACGCACTGCTTTGCAATGCGTTCCGCACCCCTCTGGCACTCAAAGGGTTCAACAATGCCATGTTTGTCTGTATAACGTTGACAGAATTTGTCCATTGCTCCTTCCAGATGGAGCCAAATTTTTTTATTTCATCCACATATCTGTCCAATCAAGGACATGCATTATTTACTATATAATGTTTTTCTAAATGTGAAAAAGGTTAATGCCTACGGCAGTTGTAGGCAAACCAAGGCTCTCCAACTTTTCAGAACTATTATTCTCACCATTCCTAGCCAGCGAACAGCTTTCTAGGGATGTTGGGAATTGTAGTCCTGAACTTCTGCAGGGCACCAGACTGCTCACTACTGGTCTAAGGGCTGTATGTAAAAAGCAGGACTGGAAATTCTGGATCAAGCCGACTGCAACATAGGGTACAAATGAAAATTCCAGTTGATTTTATAAACGTATTGAATGCTAAATAGCTCTCCAGCTCCCTATGATGTAGTTCGTTTTCTCCAGAATAGTTCCTCTTTTACTTGGTTATAGGACCCTGGGGGTCTTACAGATGAGTGTAACCACTATAAAATGAAATTTTGCTTAAGTATAATTGACAAGGACTTATCTATCTGCACAGCAAAGGCCTCAGTCTTATGATTATTGATCTTAGAGACAGACACCTGGCTAAATCTACAAATGTCATCAAAGGTTTTCTTGTAGTTCTTCAAACTTGGCAAACAAATGTCATACATATGTTATGATACATTGCTTGGCATTCATGACAAAAGTCAAAGAGCGGCATACATTCAACAGGTTTAAGGTGGCAAAAAAAAACATCTTAGCCCTTAACATAAAGTGCAGCTGTCTAAACAGAATAATTCAGGTGCAACTTTTGGCTACACAACACTGAGTAATTTGGCATAAAATAATATCTTGGTTGCTAGTTTTGGAGTTCTCACTAGTATCCAAGGGGTTAATGATTGCTACAAATAAAGAAGGTGCAGGTCTAGGCAGGTTAACATTCCATATGCAAAAGAGGAGCAATTATGGAGCAAATAAATCAGATTTCATTAAATGCTATAAAGATCTCTTACACATTGCTTCATAATGCCTTGAAGATCTTACTATATTTCAAGGGATTTAACACTTTGAGTGCCAATGTTTTGGATACACCTCTGGCGCTTAAAGGGTTAAGTCAATGGACATTTGTATTTTTCCCTGTTCTGAAGTTGATTAGCTCCAGAATTGCTCCTCTTTTGTTTTCTGTTTATTGCCCCATTATGATCCTTTATAAAGGCAATATGATTATTTACAGTAAAATCCAACAGAATATTTACAAATAGCATAATCATTTACCATTTGAGGACCATAAGGGTGTGTAACACATTGTCAACATATTCAGAACCCCCTCTGGTCAATAAAGGATTCATTTTCTTGACTTCCATCTTACCCATCATCCAAAAAATAGAGCATTTGTTCATGCAAACACGTTCCAAAGAAACTGCAGAAATATAATAAAAGTGTAAGCATTTTCCATCTTGATTAACTAAAGTGGACTCCTACAGGGACACAGCATGATGTACATTTATGTAAAAGGAGTATTATTACTTTAAAAAGAGGGATTATAGAAGGCCTTAAATGCAAGCTAAAATTAATTTTATCACAAGACAATAAGCACTCTGTGTTAATGTCATATGCTTAGCATTGATAATAAACTGGAATGGATATTGTGCAAAGACAAGCATTAGTAAGATATGGCCCTGTGCAAATGCTGCTTGTACACAACACTGCAGTATATACATGCTGAAATAAATCACACACACACTGTACGTGTTGACGTTAAACATTAAATTGTCCAGTACTAAAAACTGGCAGACTCTGTTCCTGAATAGGGTTTACTGCCATGAGGACATGCAAAAATGAAATGATAAGGTTGAGAAACTGTCCTGAAAAGTACCATGGGGAACTGAAGTATGACCTGAGTTTGTGCTGTGATACACACAATTAGTCCAATACGGATATGGAACCAGAGTCATAGCCATTTCTCAACCTCAGATATGGTCACAGACCTACATCCACCCCCTTCTTGCTGGGTTACTGGGGCTGACTGACTAATGTGGAGCTAGCACACTGCCACTGAAGATATGATCCAGCCAATCAGAAAGCTTCCTACATCTTCCATCAGTCAAATCGACAAATGGGTTATCACCATCCATGTTCCTGGTTAGCAAGGGATAAACTATATCTCCTCTAGGCCATGCTTTACCTGGCTGCCAGTATATCAGTGGGCCTCCTGATCATCCATTGTTATACAACAGAAAGTGCATGTGCTCTGATATAATCTTGCCTCCATATCTATGAAGAATGGCTGTCACACAAGGCCTTTTTTTCAAGTTTCCCACTGTGCCATGCCCTTCACCAGGTGGATGGCACATCTTCTATCATTGGTGTTGAAACACAATCTCTGCATGCTATATGGGTGGTAATCAGGGGGGCTTGCTTACACTGAAGTCTTAACAATAACGGAGTGTGTGCACCTGTGCACCCCAAAGTGCAATAGCGGGATCTTTATCCTAATGTATAAGAGCATAAAAGAAGCTGATGTACCAAGAAAAACTGTTGTAATTGTGGGACAAACCAGCTGCCACATAGAGAGCACATACAAATTCCTAATGACTTCACCCTTGAAGTGCGTTGGCTACATCTCTGGCACTAAAAGGGTTAAAAGGAGTTTCTAACTCCTAGAGCACTAGATAGAGGTTTCCAATGAATTGTGAAGCATTTAGTTGGATAAAAGTCCCATTTAATTCAATGGAATTGTTTTAGAATGATTATTTCTTCCTTATGGTGCAGGTGATTTGCACCATAATTTCTTTGTTCCTTCTTAGTACCTCATCCTCAATGGGCTCCATTCACTCATTCATTCCAATGCAATCATTTCTTCTATGGAATATTTAAAAACATTTATTAATCATCATTTTCCCATTGTCACCATGCCCAGCAGCTTACAAGGTACAGCAAGCTCTCACAGATAACAATGCAACCTTTTCTCCTCAAACCTTGATTATTGTTATTCTGATACTCTAGAAATCAGTATGATGAAAGGAAAATAAGGTTATTTCCAGATGTCCAAGGTAAACTATTATACTGTAAATTAGAACTGCTGTTGAGATTGTGAAATAGACCTATAATTTCTGCCCCAGATGTAAAGAATAATGATACGCTTTGTTTTCATCTCACTGTTCTGGAAAGTATTCTTCTTTTGTGGAATCAAAAGAAAGTTCGGCATAGGCAGGATTCCAGTACATAATAGGTCTATTATTTAAATACATAAATAAGAAAGCAGTTATTAAATTAGTTTAATACTATACTTTTATGATGAATTAAACTGAAAAATAAAGTTAATGATAAGGTACTGTAATCCTGTTTTCCACATTTAAAATCCATTAATCAAGCTACAAATAATTTGAGACATTTTTACCGTGCAAAAAATGTATATTCTAAAATATCAGGTACAAGAATAACATAGAGTGACATAAGAATGTCATGTGTAACTCTCTCCATAGTGAGGGCCCTGAACACCAGCATCACGCGGTTGAAAGCTCATCTTAGATCAACTGGATTTTTTCTCTAAGAAGAGAAATTCTACATTAAATATGGTATATTTGCATTTGTCTACTGGTGGGGGGGGGGGTTCCATGGTTGCGCTCTTGGCCATATGTAAGTAGACTGTAGACACATTGCATATGGTGATTGTATCACTTATTACTTTCCATGTTTTATTTGCTAATTCACTTTCCCTTTATCTTTCTTAAGGTACTTAGGTAAGGATTTATATACTGTGTTAAAGTGACTTTACTTTGATTTGTTTTACTTTTTGTTAATACTTTGAAAGACCCTTGATATTATTATTATTAGATATTTGGATCACCTAATGCTTGGGACATTTTTGGGTTGCCCTCCTTTCATCCATCACTCTGTCAATCCATCCATCATATTTCTATCTGCCTGTATTTATAGATCTCCACTGATCTGTACAATTAGTTCACACTTCCTCTCAGTAGACATAAAGGTACAATAGTCTGAAAGAAGAAACACTTTGTACCACATTTCACGGTTTGTGGGGTCTGACAGTTGTAAGCATTAAAAAAATCAGCATTTAGCATAAGAAATCACTTAATCGTAAACCATGACTACGTGATTTCTTATTTTCCCAATACGTGTTGGGTGGACAGTCCTGACTTTTTTCCATGTGATTTGATTTTTCATGGTAGCTGTTTTAAAACCGTTACAATAAACATGAGATGTTTTAACAAAATTTTGGGACATGGCTGATAATGTGTTGGTGGACCCTTGTGCACTTCCTTCCAGTTGCCTTCACGTTTGTTGAATAGTTATTACGATTGTTGGGAGCAGCACCAGGCTACTGGGTCCTAAAGAGGCAGGGTGAGTGCTTTTGTTTAATTCCATGCGTTTAAGCAGGACCATTTAATATGCCAGGTTCATGTTCACTGACGTTGAAGGAGTACCAGGTTACACATCCTCTGTATGTGAATGCATATGTTTATATGCAGAAATATATTTATAAAAATGACATGAGACGAAAAGCATATCATATATGCTACCTCCCCCACCTCACAGACCAAATAGTACATTTCTATTATATTTGGGCTCCAAGTGGATGCTTTTTGAAGAAATTATGTTTATTGCAGTCAAGGCAGCTGTATATGAACTGAAGGTTAAGGAAGGTATATTTGTGTGGCTTATGGTCAATAAGTTATATTTGTCGCTTGATGTCAAGTAAAGGATTTAAGCTCTCATAAAGTACAGTATGTATTTCTGGAGCATTGCTTAGTCATAAGAAAATGGTAGCAATTTAAAATGCAATCACATACCTCATGAAAGAATGCCTTTCTTAAATCATATAAATACAAAATGATTGATGACAAACATATTTATTTATTATAATTCTTTACCTTCTTAAAAAAAACTCTTTTTTTAGAAACAATCAATACATTTCAATGTCTATTATATTATAGAATTTTGTTTATACACTGCGTGAATGGTATTTACTGCTTCTCTACACATGGAATGATTGTTGGAGTTTTTTTATGAGTATTTCTAGTTTTCCATTTTTGTATTTTTAATTTAGATTTGTAATGCATAGCCAGGGCCAGATTTCCCAATAGGCAGAGTAGACAACGGTATAAAGATCCACATTTTTTAGGGAGCCTCAGCTGAGTTGGCCACACCCAAATTCTGAGTTGTGGGTGTGGCCAGAGCAATCTCAATGTTCCTGCTCCAGTTTTACACCATTTTACAGGCTATTAGTTAATTGACAAATACAGTGGAGAGCTGGGTTAAAGCTTTTTTTTTATTCTTGTTTGTTATAGGCCAATGGCATTTTCTGTGCCATGAAACAGTGGATATGAATAGGGTTGGGGTCATGTGAGGAGTGGGTTTATGGCCACGGGCAGAGCGAATTGTGACTAGAGTGCCTTGCCTAGGGGAACCTGGAATTTAAATCCAACCCTGTGCATAGCTGTTATCAGAAACTAGAAAATATTGTAGAAAAAAATTAAGAGGAAGAGGAGACAGGAGCATTTTGATGGGGGAGAGTAGATGAGAGATAAAAGCAAAAAAATATAGAGAAGAGAGATGGAGGGAGATAGAGATAGAGAGACAGAGATAGATAGAGAGAGAGATAAGAGAATGAGAATGCCCTAAAAAGCAATAGAATACCTGAAGAGGAGGATAATTGATTTCATCCAGAGTCCACTAGAAGATGATAGAATGGGGGGAGAGAAGACCATATTTTAAAAAGGTATCACAGACCAAGTGCTGTGCATTTTTGGGGATTTTTTCTAGTCTTCCTGGCTGAGCAAGCAAGCAATTAATTATATTAAAAACAATTTTTGTGTTAATCAATAAAATATACTTGGCTATTGATATAAACCCAAGAGGTTTTTATTAAATATCTCATTAAGTATGAGCGGAAATTGACATATGGGATACACTACTTTTATCACTGATAGCTATATTAACCCATTAATGCTTTTCCTGTAGTCTGAAACTTGGTTGTTAAACAATTCATTAGAAGTAATGTCCATTTTTCTGAAGTAATGTATTATAGACATGTCTATCTTACAGAGGCTTAAAATTAGTATCAGGAAACAGAGTTTATTAAAATCAAAATGTATATATTTGTTTTTATCATGTTTCAGTGAATCTGTTGAGCTCTCCTGTTTTAATAATCTATTTCTTGCTTCAGAGCATCTTTTTTTCTCTCTAACAAGCTGGGAAATATGTTTGTTTTAAAATCAAATTGAGTTATTCTGAGATCATTGTGACTTTGTCCAAAAATCTATTAGCTTGAGACCATAAACACTAAACAAATATGAAGGAGCCAGTATTGGCTAACGCTAAAACAGTAGAGATGAAAATTTGGAGAAAGAGTTTGTCTTTTATTTTGGAACTTGGTTTATTTGATGATTTTAAAGAGGTTCTAAGCAGGTTCACATTAAGGGGAGGAGTATTTAGCAAACTGGGGAGAGGAACAGATGCATTGAATGTCTCTGTGTTCAATCATGGAAAATGTTGGATTTTTATGAATAATTGAGTGTATTTCCTTATCCACCATATGCTGTCAATGGAATAAATAAAGAAACTTTTAGATAACTTTAAGTGTGTATTAAGCCCTACTCTATGCTAACCAAGATTATGTGTTGGACTGGCCAACATACTGAATATGTTTAAGCATCTGTCTAGGCCACACTGACTTTTACAGGTACTCTAGCCCAAAAAAGTGTCTGACAGAAACTGAGTATGTTCATGGAGTTTACTGTAATTGTTCATTTATAGACAGCTGCAGACAAGAAATGATTCACCCATTGATCACTGGGAAATTGTTAAGTGATGTGATGAATTGAATGGATGAGGTTCAATTCATAAACATTTCAAACATAAATATGTTTCAAACTGTTAAAAAAATATCCAGAGTTGTCTAACTTTTCCAAAAATGCTGGCATAACAATGGGTTGAAAAGCTACAGTTAAATGGTCTCAGCTAATTGGCATTGCATGTCTTTGGGACTCAAAGGTGTTAAACCTATGGATGGAGAATAGCTGATTTGCCAGAGTTAGGTCCACAAAGCAATTTGCCAGATAAACAGAAAAGATTGAGATTTGGAAGACTGACATGAGAAACAATCCCTGTATAATTTCACAGCCCCAAATGCATTGTTGTTTAGAACAGTGCAAGTAGGAAATGGACAATGAATTCCTGTTTAACCCTTTACGTGGCCAATGTGTTCAATATATTGAATTTTCATGCACCCAAGAAGAGGAATGCAGAACGTTGTGGGACTTATAAACTAAGGACGAATAAAGCAATTCTGTATCTCCAACTCCGCCCTAGTGGGCAAATAATATTTCCCATTGATTTAAATGGGACTTTAACTCCTTGATTGTTATATAGCTGTAAAATATGGAGACATTTGTTTTAAACATGAGGCCCAAAGGCTTATATATAATGCCCTCCTCCCTGGCAAAATTGATTAATGTCTACACAACTGCATTTTATACATTAAGTACTGAGATTTCCACAAAGTATTCTGTTACATCTTACATGATTTCAACATGTTTGGTTTCTCTCACACTTTCAAATGTTCTTTGTTTTGTAGAACACTTAGAAGCTAATTTAATATTATGGTTCTAAATAAAGAGGCCACAGCTTTTATTAAATTAATTTGACCTATTTAAGGGGATAATTGGGAAGACCCTCTCAACCCCCAATGTGGCACACTGTACCCGTAGCCTCAGTCTGGTGCATCCCCTGCTTTCCAGCTACAAGGCATTGCTCAGTGCCTAAAACAACCTTTCCATAACTCTTCCCTCTTCTCACATGTACCTACTCTACCTGACCACTTTCCTTCCTGACACCACTGTGAAGGCCCAGCCCACTTCAATTTTATGGCAAGACACGGAGGCTCTTATTATGCAAAGTCTCCATCTTTACTACTCAGCAGCAAACTTTAAACATTTGAGAAAAAGAAAAAACATTTAAACATTCCCTGTTTGCTTCTGTAGTATAGTGGTTACACCACAGACCCTTACCACAGCACTCCTGGGTTCAATTCCCAGAATATAAATTCTCCTGTAATTTACTGGGAGCTTTAGGGAAAAAATTTTACATTGTATTTTCAGCCATACTGTGTTTTCCTACATAATTCTTATGCCCCAAAGGAGACCCATTACTCCATGTACCCCTATGAAAGGCAATAAAATCCCTTCTCAATTTTATGAGGGAGATACTGGTTGTATTAACTCTGATTATCAGGAGGCTATGGCTTTTACATCTAACCCTAATGAGGACCATATCCAGACTGTGCTGGATCAGTCAGTTAATAAAACCGTGTCAAACGTCATAGCCCCATGCATGAGTCAAATGACAGATACCCTAGCAAAATCCCTAGCAGGGATATTTCAACATCAAATGAACCCTAAAATTCAACCCATAGAGAACCCTGGTTCTAAGGAATCTTCTCCTGTTAATGACACACCTGTTTTACCTGGGGAAAAGAGGAAGCGGAAAACAAAGCATGGCTCCTCTGAAAGAGACCACCAACGTTCTCCCATTGACATGCCCAGTATGTCTGGCAAATTGACTAGTGGTTCACGATCACAATCAAGAACCTCATCTCAGGAGGATGGCATACTGAGAAAACGAAACACATTGCGTTCCAAGCCTGATTCATTTTGCCTGGATTCTTCCTCTGAAACCTCTACCTCGGAGGCTGAGGTACAATCCGGCCAATCCTCAGGGCAGGAATATATACCTCAGGAGAATAAAGCAGAATCGGATCTGGACGAAGGGGATAATTCTGACAATATTGTTCTGGATGAACAAGGGAAACCCCTTTTTGATCCCGGAACAATAAAACATCCCAGATCTGCGGATTGGGTTCCTAAGGATCACATGGCCCAATACCTTGATCTCTGGCTTAGGAAATCTCTAGACACGAAATCCATATATAAATTAAAATCTGAATGCCCCCGACCCTCCATTCACAAAACGTGTGACACTCCTATTATGGACCCTACCATGGCCCAATATATGGCCAAGTCGGGGAGGGACCCCAGGAAAAGTGTAGAGCGTTCCCTGAAACAGTGTCAGGACAAGCTCCTAAACGTAGTGGGTCCACTAGAAAAAATATTTAATATGACAGAGGAAGCTATCTCATCTTCCTCACAGATTGACATTAATACCCTACGGGGATGGGTTTAGAGGGCCATTTGTCTTTTAGGCAACGCGAATACTGCCTCTCCACCGAAAGGCGTAGAGTAGTCCTCCTACACGTTGATCTGAAATTATCTGAAATTGCCTCTACGGAGGCGGCCCCAGGAGGCAAACGGCCTTTTGCTTGGGGAATCTTTCATTAAGAACCTCAGCAAATTTGTTGGGACCTTTATGGCTCTGGACAAAGCCCAGACTTCTACGAAAAAAGTTTTTGATAGTCAGGTTTTTGCCAGGGCCGGGAAAGGGAGAGGTCGATTTCCTGGCCGCACATACATCAGGACCCTATAAGAGAGACTATAGGAATGCCCAAGACCCATCTTACCCCACCAGTAGGGTATACTCTCAAGAGTCCAGAAATCCCAACCCGTTCTACCCTCCACGTGGAAGAACTTGGAAATCCCGGAACACCAGAGGATTGTCCAGACCATTTACAGGTAAGTCCCCTTTCTTTCCTCCCTTCAGAGGAAAAACTGGGTGGCAGACTCACCCATTTTTTCCACGCTTGGACTCAGATCACATCAGACCAATTGGTATTGCAAACAAATTCAGGGCTGCCAGATAGAATTCTATTCACACCCTTACCAAACCAAGATTCCTCATTCTATCCACTTCTCAAAGGAAGATTTCCATTTAGTGGATTTAGAAATTCTAGAGCTTCAAAGGAAAGGGGTTATCAGTTGAGCCCATTCTTCAGAACCAGGATTTATAAGCAACATTTTCCTGGTACACAAAAAAAGATTCAGTGGTACGTCCGGTCATAAATCTGAAGAACTTAGAGGCATTCACTGACTCAGGGATCTCCTGTTACCAGCAGACTGGATGGTCAAATTAGACCTGAAGGACGTGTATCTCACGGTTCCCATTGCTCGGCACCAACAACATCTTCTCCAATTCATTTGGAAAGGAATCACTTGGCAATTCACTTGCCTCCCTTACGGTCTTTCCTCTGCCCCTTGGTGTTTCACGAAACTCATGAAACCAATCACCTCTTTTCTGAGGAGCAGAGGAGTTTGCATGAGCATATATCTCAACAATATATTGATCATGTCCCAAGACTTGAAAATTCTCAAGGAACATCTTCATTTGATGGTATCAACTTTCACCAGCTTAGGTTTTCTCATAAACTGGAAGAAGTCAGTGACTCTTCCTACTCAGGTAATCAAATTTCTAGGCTTCACGGTTGATTCCCTAAACTCTACCCTCCGCCTACCTCACAACAAACTGAAGAACATCCTCAAAGAGATAAGGTCCAGTCTCGAAGCGGACACCCTCTTCCTAAGGACGTTGGCGAGAATTGTAGGTCTTCTATCCGCATCAGTTCAAGCCATATTCTCAGCACCTCTTCATTATCGGGCCCTTCAAAGATTGAAAGCCATGCATCTTCGCAAGGGTCTCGCTTACTCCAATCAAATACCTTTGTCTTCGTAGGTGAGGGAGGAGCTTCTATGGTGGTTAACCAACATGGAAGCCTGGAACGGAAGGGCAATTTTCGGAACATCCCCGGAGTTAATCATAGAATCCGATGCTGGGGTGCTCGGTGCGGAGACCTCACCACAGAAGGGAAATAGTCCTCCATGGAAAGGGATATGCACATCAATTACTTGGAGTTGTTGGCGGGATCCTTCGCTTTTCAAAGAAAGTCTCAAACTGTTGCATCCTGCTAAAGATGGACAATGAATCAGCAGTACGATACATCAACCATCTGGGATGCACAAAGTCGGAAGCTCTGGTGACCCTAGCAAAGGAATTTTGGCACTTTTGCCTGGACAGGAACATCTTAATCCAGGCGGAGTACCTTCCAGGTCTGTCCAATACAATTGCGGATTGGAACTCCAGACACCTAAGAGATTCCAGCAACGTTTGTGAAATTGAATTCAATCTGGGGCCCCTTGGAATTAGACCTCTTTGCCTCCAGACTGAACACTCGCCTACCAAAATTCTTCAGTTGGAGACCAGGCCCAGAAGCTTTGGCTTTAGATGCTTTCCTTCAGATCTGGCCAACTCAATGAAGCTACGCGTTTCCCCCATTTGCCATGATCCCCAGAGTTATACTCCAAGTCAGGAGACAGAAGATCAATTTGGTCCTGATCACACCTTTCTGGACAGCACAACCGTGGTTCCCTCTACTTCTAGAGATGTCCATAGATTATCCCCGCTACCTAATCCCATACCCTCAGTTACTTCTGGACCCATTAGGCTTCCCGCGCGATCTTTTCTTACAAAACCAACTTCACCTTCTTGCGTGGCAAATCTCAGGAATCAAAGACTTATCAACGGCCTTTCGGAATCGGCTCAGTCTCTCATTGCCGAAGCCTGGGCCCCAGGCACTAAATCCTGCTACAGATCTTGTTGGAAGATCTGGACATGTCGGTTCTAGGAACGGAACCTGGATCCCTTTTCTTCCGATTTGATTTCCATTCTAAATTTTCTTTCCTCGTGCTTTCAACAAGGAATGGCTTATAGGACGATAAACTGTTACTGATCTTCCATTTTAGCATCGCACGAATATATAGATGGTTTCCAGTCAGGCCAACACCCATTGGTGTGTAAATTAATGAAGGGTATAAAACTTTCTAGACCACCTGCACCTACATATTCCCAACTTTGGGACGTTAATTTGGTTCTCTTACTATTAGGATCTTGGCCTACTAATGACTTATTATCTTTCAAACAACGATCGGCTAAGCTTACGATTTTTCTTTGCCTTATATTGCTTAGAAGAGTTTCTGATCTTCGTGCTTTGATGTATCTAACAGGTTTTATGAACCTGAGGGAGTTCGTTTCTGTCACAGGAACCACTGGGCCCCTGGCTCCTGGAGGGGCCTGAGGGCCAGCCTCCTGTCCACAGACTATGGACCTAGTCCTGGGACAGGGTATGGCCTCCCCATCAGACTAATCTCTGCCCTGATTGCCCCTTGCCATGGAGGATCTTTTAGCAGCCCCCCAGTCCCCTCTTGGGGCTAAGTCACCCTGTACTTATTGGGGGTACAGGGTGACCAAGAAACCCAGTGAACATTCTGCCCAGCCTGGTCAAAGGATATCAGACTTCCCAAAAGAATAATATGTTAATGATGTTTCAGAACCTCATCCTGTTTTGTGTATTCTGGTCCCTCTGTTACACTTGTACCCAGCCCTATTCCTTTGGCCCATTGTATAGTGAACTCACTCAGGTCTGGCCTATTGTATCTTGTTGTCACCTACCCATTGTCTCATCACACCGTGTGTTGACACTCCCCTTGTGTTCAGTGTACTGCATGTTTATACTGAAACCACCCTCCACCCATTGACCCTTTTGTAAAGATGCATATTACCACTTTACCATTGTGTGTTTTGTTCAGCCCACCATTGTATAGCCCCTCCACCCCTCTTGGCCTTTTGTGTTAACCTGTATAAATATGTGTGTCTTGGTTCCAATAAAGGAGTTCTTGTCTTAACCTACACTGGTGTTGTCTGGTGAGGTTAAGGTTGCTGTATCAAGAGGGTGCTTCTGGTTACTCTGACACTGGTTCTGCCTGGTGATTCAGAGTACATTGCGGTATGCTGCGGGAGCCTTTGCTGGTGGATTCTGGGAAGAAGTGATCCTTGACGGTGACACCAACGCTGGGTGTCTGCTGGTATCCGTTACATTGGTTGGCAGCGGTGGGATGCTTCCCAGTTGGTGTTTGGAACATACAAACCACCACCAGGATCGTTTCACCTGAAACAGATAAAGCCAAGGAACCTAACTGAGACCAGCATCCAGGGGGAGATATAGCCACCTGGCTTGACCCCGGTCTTAGCAACACTGAAACCAGCATCCAGGGGGAGATATAGCTGCAGGGCTTGACCCCAGGTTTCAGCAACAGTTCATGGGAGACCGATGAAGCAGCTCTCCACCAGCAGGCGCCAAGCGGTCAGACACGGAGATGGAGGCTATGCTTTGCCAAGCCCTATCCGGCTATGAACAACAGCGGGCCACACTGGAGGCAGAGGGACACTCCTTCTCCTCCGAGGGCTTCATCCCTTATGCAGAGAGGCATGAGAGCGAGACACAGCAGTGGAGCCCCTGCATCCTTGGGCCGAGTTCGGACCCCCAGACAAGCGAGGTACTGGCATCCTGGATCGGAGATGTCATTTGCCTGGATCTCCAGTATGGGGCTTTCTGCGACAGGACCGGATTTGAGTGGTTCGGGTTCCCCAAAACTCCTCTCCCGTGCAGCGGCTTCGCCTACAGGGGTCCCAGCTCGTTGTGGCATGCCAGGGCTGAGGAGCCGGACTTTGGCAGTCGCAGGGAAAGCCGGTTCTGGGAAATCCGCGACAGGCGAGCCATGCAGCTGGGGGTGTCAGAAATACCCGAGGTATGGAGAGAGCTGGAGGATCTTGTAACCCAGGAGTGGGGACTGGAGATGGAGTGTAGGGATCTCCAGGAAGAGGTGGCGCACACCTATCCCCCACAGCAGCGTTGTATGGACGTGGAAGGTGCAGTGGATGAGAATGCGGTCGCCACAAGCACCTTGTCCGTGGAAGAGGGGGCTCTTCCTGAGGCTGACTTCAGCGACCTGTTATGGTCTAGTCAGCGGGTAGCAGGCGAAGCTGCAGCCACCGCTAACCCGTTTGGTATGGATGTCCCCACAGCAGAGAGGTGCTGTATTTCGGGAGTGGATGCGATTGGTGTCACTCCCCAGCGGCTGTTTGTATTACAGGGAGAGGAGGTAGCTGACCCCTCTCCCCAGCGGCAGATGTCTGATGGAACTGGGGGTGTCGTGGCTGAGATTGCGGTCATCACCAGCGCCCCTACACTTGCCCTGGAGAGTGGGACAACTGTCCTCTCCAGCGACTTTGCTACCCCAGCCTTGGAGAGTGGGACAACTGTCCTCTCCAAGGCCCTTCTTGCCCCTACCCTTGCCCTGGAGAGTGGAACCACTGTCCTCTCCAGAGGCCTTGTTGCCCCTACCCCTGCCCTGGAGAGTGGGACCACTGTCCTCTCCATCGACTTTACTACCCCAGCCGTGGAGAGTGGGACAACTGCCCTCTCCAGCGACTTTGCTACCCCAGCCCTGGAGAGTGGGACGAACGTCCTCTCCAAGGGCCTTGTTGCCCCTGCCCTGGGGAGTGGGATCGAGGTCCCCCCCAGTGGCTCTGCCACCTTTACCCTGGAGAGTGAGACCACTGTCCTCTCCAGAGGCCTTGTTGCCCTTTCCCTGGAGTGTGGGATCACTGTCCTCTCCAACAGCCTTGTTGTCCCTGCCCTGGTGGGTGGGGTTGAGATCCGTCCCAGTGGAGCCGTTAGCCCTCCCGTGGTGAGTAGGGCCAGAGTCCTCCCCAGCGACGTCGTTACCCCTACCCTGGGGTATGGGACTGCGGGTCTCAACAGCCCCCAATCAGCCGAGTTAAAGTTCCCCCCGCAGAACAGAATACAGTACCGGCGGAGTGAGAGACAGACCCAGAGGATTGTATGGGATATGAGAATGACTGAGGACTCAACTAACCTGTTGGCAGACCCGGTAAGGGTCTGGCCCCAGGTTAGTCTTATTTGGAAGGGGGGGAAATGTCACAGGAACCACCGGGCCCCTGGCTCCTGGAGGGGCCTGAGGGCCAGCCTCCTGTCCACAGACTATGGACCTAGTCCTGGGACAGGGTATGGCCTCCCCATCAGACTAATCTCTGCCCTGATTGCCCCTTGCCATGGAGGATCTTTTAGCAGCCCCCCAGTCCCCTCTTGGGGCTAAGTCACCCTGTACTTATTGGGGGTACAGGGTGACCAAGAAACCCAGTGAACATTCTGCCCAGCCTGGTCAAAGGATATCAGACTTCCCAAAAGAATAATATGTTAATGATGTTTCAGAACCTCATCCTGTTTTGTGTATTCTGGTCCCTCTGTTACACTTGTACCCAGCCCTATTCCTTTGGCCCATTGTATAGTGAACTCACTCAGGTCTGGCCTATTGTATCTTGTTGTCACCTACCCATTGTCTCATCACACCATGTGTTGACACTCCCCTTGTGTTCAGTGTACTGCATGTTTATACTGAAACCACCCTCCACCCATTGACCCTTTTGTAAAGATGCATATTACCACTTTACCATTGTGTGTTTTGTTCAGCCCACCATTGTATAGCCCCTCCACCCCTCTTGGCCTTTTGTGTTAACCTGTATAAATATGTGTGTCTTGGTTCCAATAAAGGAGTTCTTGTCTTAACCTACACTGGTGTTGTCTGGTGAGGTTAAGGTTGCTGTATCAAGAGGGTGCTTCTGGTTACTCTGACACTGGTTCTGCCTGGTGATTCAGAGTACATTGAGGTATGCTGCGGGAGCCTTTGCTGGTGGATTCTGGGAAGAAGTGATCCTTGACGGTGACACCAACGCTGGGTGTCTGCTGGTATCCGTTACAGTTTCCTTATCTCTAGAAGAACTAAATCCGCTTCTAAGGAAATTTTCTACACTTACTGCCCACATAACCACCAATTATGTGTAGTTAATTGCCTGAAATGTTATGAATCAGTTACTGCTAAAGTTAGAACTGTTAAATCTCAACAACTGCTAATATCTTTTGTGAAACCTCATTTACTTGTATCATTGGCTACTCTAGCTAGATGGGTTCGCTGGATCATGCATGCCGCTGGTATTGATATTTTCTGCTTTGGTGCTCATTCTGCTAGAGGCCCAATGGCTTCCAAATCTCTTTTATCTGGAGGCAGACTTGAGGATGTCCTTAGAGTGGCAGACTGGTCCATGGAATCCACCTTCAAAAATGTTGCGATGTTATACAACAGTTTTAAACTTGCATAATAAGAGCCTCCGTGTCTTGCCATAAAATTTGTGGATTTTCCTAACCAAGTGACGGAAAGTCAGGATTTTATTAAAGACACGGAGGCGAGTATTATCCCTCCCGATTTAACCCTACCCTTATGTTTTCTTATCATCCAATCAGGCTAAACCGACCCTTAACTTTAAGTTCATCAGACGTTTTATGTTATGGACTACGCCAGGAAGTTGACTACAAAGTTATCTACTGTTCACCAAAGAAAGAGGGACTGTAACTACCTGTTTCACCTGTTATACACCTTCGGGGGAATATCATTGGCTAACTGTGTAAGCGTTGGGGTTACCACATTTGTATTGTTCAAACGTTTTTTCTTTTTCTCAAATGTTTAAAGTTTGCTGCTGTGTAGTAAAGATGGAGACTTTGCATAATATTCACCTCCGTGTCTTTAATAAAATCCTGACTTTCTGTCATTTGGTTAGGAAAATCCAGGAATTGTTATCCCAGTACGCTCACCCTCCCCCAGACAGAGGGGAAGAAGATGTCTCATCCTGGCCCATTATTATGGCCTCTTTCTCACCGTTGGGCCTTCAGACATTTTGAAGACTTAGAACAACTGTGGGACAAAAATAAATGTGCCTTACTGGGACAAATATTACATACTAGTGTAAAAACCTGTGTACATGGGCCAAGGTCCGGGTGATGTTAACACTTTGAGTGCCAGAGAAGTATGCAACCCATTTCTTTGCAATGTGTTGCAATGTGCTTTGCAATGTGTTGCGTACCCTTAGCACTCAAAGGGTTAAGATGCCGGTCCTGCTCTGCGTCCTGCCACCGACGCAGTCATGCACTGTAGAAACTGCCCGAAAGCACAGAATGCTTCCAGCACAGAACTCCCAGCATTCCATGCTCCCAGCATTCCGTGCTCCCAACATTCCGTGCTCCCAACATTCCGTGCTCCCAACATTCTGTGCCCCCAGCATTCTGTGCCCCCAGCATTCCATTCTCCCAGCATTCTGTGCGATCGGGCAGTCTCTACAGCGCGTGATGGCTTCTGACAAACACCCTAGCGAATTATTATAGAGGATTATTGATTTATATTAGGACAGTAACCCCTTGAATGCTAGAGATGTCACCAACACATTGCAAAAGGATTAAAGTAGTTAAAATCACAGTTTAAAGTGGAACTATCATCCCAAATACTTATTCATATAGCAATAAGCTTAGAAATAGTACTATTATCCAGCATAAGTACAGCGTTATTAAGAAATCCTACTTCTTCAGAGACTGACGGGCAGGCATCGGTGCAGACATCTTGGGTTAGAGACATCTGCGTGCCTGCGCTGTCTGTCCCGGTCTCCTCTAGGAGGCGCTGCATTGTACCTTAAGGTAGCAGGAAGGTACTGATGGTGCAGGTGCGCAGATGCCTCTAAAGCAAGAAGCCTGGCATTCAGTCACAGACCAAGTAGGATTACTTAATAATGCTGTACTTATGCTGGATAATAGTACAATTTCTAAACTTATGACTAATTATTGGGGAGGACTTTATTTGGGGTGTTAGTTCCCCTTTAAATCAATGGGAATTTGGGAATTTTTACATTTCCCTCCCTAGGTCGCAGTTAGTTTGCACCGGAATTGCTCCAGTTCTTGGACATCAGCTGTAAGATTTGTACCCTGGGCATTATTTAGTAAAGAAAAGAGGAGCAATTCTGGAGTAAACCAACAGTTCGGTGTAGAATGCGTTGAAGACCTCTCTAGCATTCAAGGCATTAAAACTCCCATTTTGTTTTTTACAATGAGAAGTTTTATTTTTCCCCCAGGATGCAGTTGGCTTGATCCAGAATGACTCCTTTTCCTCTGTACATAAGATCAACTATACAAGTATTAGCGTGCATTTTTCTCTATATGAAATGTAAAATAATAAGGGACTTGCTGAGCAGGTGGCATTAATCAAACAACACGAAGGACAGATATTGTTAACACATTTTATTTCCAAGTTTGCCTAGAAGGCTGGAAGGAATTATTAGTTCCAACACTGTAAACTCACATAGGGATGCAAACAATGTGCATGTATGATCTTACGTTACTATTCTAGTTACATTCTAATCTATATCTTTCATACTGTTCAGATTTTCCATTACAGCTTTCTTCCATTTTACACAATAGTGTACTGCTCCCACTACACTATCTGATAGTTCTGAAGGGCTGCTCCTGTAACTAAGTTTAAGCAGCTTTAGCTAACAATAGATTAGAATTTGAGATATGAAGCATATGTATAAAGAGAAAGTGAATCATTTATAGGTTAACCCTTTGAGTGCAAGTGAGGTACGCAACTCATTGCTCAGCAATGCATTACATACCCCTCCGGCACTCAAAGGGCCATTTGCAATATATGAAACAAATAAAAATGCCCTTTAATTTAAATGGGAATTATTATAACCACTTGAATGCTAGATAAGTCTTCACACAATTCATTGGATGCCTCTTTATCATTCAAGTGGTTATTAATAGGGATGGACAAATATTTTCGCCTCAAACCAAAATCGACGAAAAATGGTACTTCCTTCTTGATGAATAATTTCCAGTGAAAAGT
Organism: Rhinophrynus dorsalis; assembly: GCA_037306005.1. Lineage (NCBI taxonomy): Eukaryota > Metazoa > Chordata > Amphibia > Anura > Rhinophrynidae > Rhinophrynus > Rhinophrynus dorsalis. The sequence continues at coordinate 415,466,241 of CM074723.1, forward strand.
GCCATTTTCCCACTTTTTTCTCCTAGCTCATTCCATTGAAATCAATGGGAAATAAAGTTTTCCCACCACATGAGTTTTAAAGTTTTCCCACCACATATATAGTTGATGAGGCTGAAAAAAGACATGTGCCCATCAAGTCCAGCCCATGCCAAAAACACCCCTGTTGATCCAGAGGAAGGCAAAAAGAAATCCTCTGAAGCCATTTCCAATTTAGCCCCAAGTGGGTAAAAAAAAATCCTTCCTGACTCCAAATGGCAGTCAGATATTTCCCTGGATCAACAACCTATTTGCATTGAAGCCATCTGTCATCATGTTCAATATTGTTCTGTGCTACATAGGCATACATTGCTTTTTTGAAAGCAGTTGCATTATCTGCAAGTACAACATCCTGAGGCAAAGAATTACATAGCTGTACTGCCCTTATTGTAAAAAGAACTCCTGCCTTTGTTTTAGTTGAAAGCACCTTTCCTCTAGTCTTAATGGATGACCTCTTGGTCTTAGCTCAGCTCTTTGTGTAAATAATTCATTGGATATTTTTTTGTATTGACCTTGAACGTATCTGTAAATGGTAATCATATCACCCCTTAGATGTCTCTTCTCTAATGTAAACAAACCCAGTTTGTCTATTTTCTCTTTATAACTCAGATCCTCCAATCCCTTTATCAGTTTTGTTGCACGTCTCTGCACCCATTACAGTTCAACAATGTCTTTTTTTAAAAACTGGCACCAAAATTGTGCTCCATATTCTAGATTTATACAGAGGTAGGATAATATTAGCAGGGCTCAAAATTTCCACTCGCCACTAGCCAATGACGAGTGAAAATTTAGCCCTGGTGAGTAGAAATTCAGCCCTGGTCGGTATGTTATGGCTTGCAGTGGTGAGTAACTTTTCAGGTCTGGCTAGTAGCAAAGGACTTCAACTTTTAAGCCCAGAAGCATCTCTTGCATCTCCAACTCTTTTTATGCAGGCTAGTACCCTACTTGCTCTTGCAGCAGCTGAATGCTTAGTAAGCTTAGTTTAGTGAGTCTTTTAGATCCTGTATTAGGGAAGTCTGGGTGCACTTTGGGGGAGAAGAAAGGAGGAAGGAGGTTGACCTCAAATATCCCAAAATTTGTGTGACTGAATGGCAAGACACAGGCAACTGGGGTCCAATTTGTTTGCAGATCTTGCTGTTATTGTCTCTATGCTGGGGAAGCCTGGGGGAAAAAGTTGTTGATTTTGTTTTTTGGTTATAATTTTTTTTTTTTGGACAGACAGTGATAAGATAGGGTGGACAACTTAAAAAAACTAAAATACTACTACTACTACTACTAATAATAATAATAATAATAAAAAAATAATGAAAAATAAAAAAAACTAATAAACAAATAAATAAATAAATAAATAAATAAGCAATTAAATATATTAGGTGACAGACAGTTGACTGGGAGCTGACACTGAGAATTTTGTTAAGGGCTAAACCAAGACATCACACTCCATCAGTTGTGTACTGTAGAGAGTAAAAACACACACAGTATTTGAGCAATGTTCAGCAAACGCACAAGGGGTAGGGGGAGGGAGAAAGGTGGAGCAGTGCAGGGAAGTGGGAGTAAAGTGGTTCAAAAATGAATGAACCCATGGTTGCTGCAGCTTGTGCAATAAATGATGATGATCCCTCTACTCCCATGGAAGATGCGGTTTGTCAAGGTTCCACCAAAAGAACCACTAGCACCAGTACAAAAAAAGAACACTGAAGATGACATTGAGTTGCATGTGTGGCACTCTGTGTATTAAATGGGTATTAAACTCATTGTACCCCAAGAGAATATAGTCTGCAGAAGCAAGTATTAAAGGGATAGTAATACTTTGTTTTAACTTTATTTTATTTTGTAGGCATTAAAAAAACATGAAGAATGATATAAGTCTTATCTCTCAGACCTTTTACCTACTGTAAACAATCTCTTCTCAGATGTGGAATGCAGTCCATAGACTGGACAGATAACAGAAGGGGACACTCTTATTCCTATGAAAACAATGAAATCCCTGCCCCCCTTGACAAGCTTTTCAGATTTTTCCCTTATCTTAATTGAAGATTGTCCCTCTCTGCAGTCTACCTTGGCACCTCCCTTCTGCTCTGGCTGAGAAGTGTTACATCAGTAAAAGGGGCAGGAGGGGGACACTTTGCTTGTGAATATCTCTTAAACCATAAAGGTTTGAGAGATAAGACATATCATTCTTCATGTTTTTTTAATGCCTACAAAATAAAATAAAGTTAAAATGAAGTATTACTATCCCTTTAAGCACTTTTTTATTGTTAGTATTGAAAATCCCATGTTTAACCTCCTACCAGCAGGTGGTGATTGCTATGTTCTCAGACACAGTAACTGTACTTGATATCATGTGAACTCCTCAGTGGCTCAGTAATCCTGAGGCAAGCACTGAATGCGGTTAAGAGACATATGGTGCGATGCAAGAAACGTTCGCATCAGATAAAGGCATTTTTGTGCACAGATAGATTTTGTACATGTTCTAATCCAGGATGCTAAATACTGAACGCTTCTTGAATTGCGCATGAAAAATTCCATTTTACGACAACAATACACAGACGTAAAAATTCATTCGCAATAGCAGTTCTTGCATTAGGTGCATTTGCTATTCCACTCACACAGATTCTGTAATCTTAGCCACGCCCACAAAAAATAAATATACGCAGCTGTTCGCTAATCTTGAATTTTCATGCGCAATTCAACAAAATCATGCGCAAACCTATTCCCTAGTGGTTTTCACACGGGAAATAGCGATTGCGCACGTTTCCTGCATCGCGCCAATAGTACCAGAACCCCAGAGTAAAGCAGTATCATTTATCTGTTTTCAGGTAGGCAGAAAAGCATCCAAGTATAATAGTCAATGGGAAATGTTATTAAGGTCATTTATATGTGAAATAATATTGTATGGAACGGAGTTTATTAAGACAGACCCCTGTGAAACAATTGCTGTAACAGGTCTTGTAAAATGTGTTTTGTAAACTGCAGTAACTGTATTCATGTCTGTATAAGTTTATTCGCTCCATTAGCATGGATGGGGACAGATTAACAAAGCAAAGGTAGAGTCAGTTTGTAAACAGGTTATTAAATGCATTTGCTGCAGCCACGTGTTGTAAAGAAATAGAGACCTTATGTCCAAGTAACTCCGGTATCCAGAAGTAGTTTAAAATATGTTTTATTTGTGAGAACGTCAAGCAGAATGTTATTGTTTGCTGTGTATAATAAATGTTCTGGGTAAAACTCCAGAGATTTAAAGTGACACAGGGTGTTTTCCAGAGAATATTGTATTATGCTGTATAGATTTATTTAATTCCAGATATGTTTGTACCAATTGCTTATGGTAAAGAGAATGTATAATGATGTTGTATTATAATGTTATATATAGTTAGTGGCTCAGTAATCCTGAGGCAAGCACTGAATGCGGTTAAGAGACATAATACCAGGACACCCAGAGTAAAGCAGTATCATTTATCTATTTTCAGATAAAGACCACAAAATAAATGTGTTGCACCAGAACAAGCTCCGTCTCTTTATTCTAAAAATGCAACAAATGCCAAAGCCATAATGGAGGAAGGTGTAGCGGCTGAGCCAACTGCTGCATTTGACAGGGAGACAAACAAGCACTAAAACGCCTGTCCTCAAAGTAGTAGGGAACTTTGTTAAAGTAAAAGCAAAATTAAATTGTTTTTGACACTTCTATCGCCTTCAGATACAGATGAAGTTGAGAGTGAGAGATGATGACATGGCCAGAAAGTTAGCAGAAAGGCAAACGCTCAATATTCCACCACTGAAAAAGGAGCACTGTGCCTGTCTATATACTGTTTGAGAAAACCATTGGAAATTCTGATCCTGGACAAGCAAAGATTGCAAAAAAGTCCACAGTCATCCTGTCAGTCATCATCAGCATCATTGTAGAGGAAAGGCAAGGTATTCTGCACTAACTATTGAAAGGCTATAGTTATTGTGTATAATAGCCTACAGGAAAAGTAACATATGTAACAACAAGGGGAAAAGAGAGAGAAAAGAGTTCCACTGGGAAAGAACCCGTTTATATGCCACTCTTCTGAAATTAAAATCTATACATTTGTATTAATTAATTTAAAGCCAAAACAGATAATCAGGGTTGTAACAAAAAAATACAAAGTTTTGTAATTATATTGTCAATACTTGTGTCCACAGGGCATGGGTTTCAATGAGGGAATGATTTGAGATGTAATGATAGATTAAAATAGTATCACTATACTATGTTATTGATTTGTATATAGAGGTGTGAGTTTGTAGCAGCATCAAATAAGATTTATTTGTACCGCTAGATAGTGTGTCTAGATCAGAGAGTTAACCCAGTGTTGTGTGGTAACTTCCACATCTCAACACAGATATCGCATATCTTTTAGTTTGTACTCTGTGTAGAGTTTGCAATAATTCTTGGGACTGCAACTAAACACTCTGTTCATTTAGCAGAATCTCTGGTTCTAATGAGTCTGCTTTGTGAGTGGCATTCATATCACAGTATGTACGTGATTCCTTCTAGTTTATTCCAATCTTTGTATTTGCTTGTTGCCAGCTCATGAGCCTAAACATTGTGTGTCTTTGAGTTTACAGGTGATCACAACTAATGAATGATCGCTGACTAATGAATCATGACCAGGAGGTTTAACCTTATTGTAGCCAGGCATCCTCTGATCTTGGCTTGACATTTTAAATTCTTAATTGCTCCTACTGTATAGCACATAACGAGCACATAACCTGTCTGTAATAAAGTACAGGATATCAGCGTTTATCTCCAGCTTTATCCTTTAGTTATTGATCAGTCCGTGGTATTGTATATGTTATCATTAATAAGAGCAATATAGTAGCAGTTTCTTCAGAAATTGTTGTAGTCTTAATCAGAACTGATTAGAGATTATTAATTGCGCTAGTATGTTGTGGGCACTTAGTGATTTCCTCTGTACACGAGCCCTGTAAGCTCTTTTCTTGATTTGTAAGCAACGACAGAGAGTAAGGCACATCGTTTCTAAGCTAGGCAATCTATTATTCTTGGCTTAATCAGTTCATAACTAGTTGACTGGTCCCACTATGGAGCATTACTTCAGATTCCCTATTAGCCCCCACTGCCTACAGAGATATTTTAAAATGTATGAATGATAAGTGGAAGAAACATGATGTGAGCTCTTCCTACCATCATTTCCACTTTCAAGTCCAGGTCCCACTCATCTACACAGCAGCAACAACAACAGCAACATAGGTTATTATCATACACACCCTTGGCTATGACGAATGCCTCTGCTGCTGCTGGAAGTGTGCCACCTTTGACACCCAGTAGAAGCAGCAGTAGAATTGCATCAACATCTAGCCCCAGTAGTAGTAGCAGTCCCTCGGGAACCTCTCAGTCCATGAAGTCCACAGTGGGGAGATACTTCACTCAAGATCCAAAAGCTATGACAGAGGAACCAGGCCAAATGTATTAACAACAGCACATATGAGAAGGAGGAAGGGGGATGTGAAGATGGTTTGCTACTATCTAGCAGTCTTGGGACCACTGCTATAACCAATAAGTATATATATATATATACACACACACACACATCAATCACACCACGCCATTCCCGCACCACCATTACCATACATATCTGCTACATTGTAGGTTGTACTTTTTTTTTATCTCTTGGCATCATCATGAATATGTGCCATTGTTACTCAAGCAGGAACACATTTTCCAATGCTTATGTTGCTGTAGGACTCCCAACTTTGACTTTCAGGCACATATTTCTCAACTGCAGCCCTCAGAAGAAGTATTATTGTGGTGGGAAATTTTGCACCTTAGGAAAGATAGATGAAAAATGTGTTGAAATAGGAGAAAAATTTGTTGGAATTGGCAAAAAGGAGAAAAATGTTGCATAGGAGAAAACTTTCCTGAAAAAAAGAGAAAAATATCAGTTTTTCTCAAAGTCATGCTGGAAATTTTTCTCACTTTTCGTCCACCCCTAGTTATCAATGCGACTTTTTAATTGTTCACTGTGATTGTGTATTCCCCAAAATGATTGCACTTCTGTATTTATACGTATGGCACAGTGTTTTTTTCTCTTACACGAGTGTGGTTATATTATTAATTAAATGGACATTGGGAGGCTTGGGGCTAACATTCCAGAGGGGCCCTAGTGAAAAGAAAAACTATTTTTTATACGTATTTTCCCATACCTATTAGTCATTCTCTGGTTATACTGTGTTGATTAGAGATTAATTAAAGCATTCTTTAAATTAGTATGAAGCAGGTGTTCTTGCATAACTCGAAACACATTTTATGAATCAGGAGTTTTGTTTTGAATCTTTTTCACTATTGGCAGTAAGCTTATGAATTGTAGTATATAGTGTCATAGCAAATCAAGAAATTATATTTATCACTTCCATTACTCGAGAATGATCTTCAATATAACAAATGACACCTCGGGTTGCGTTCTTCTCTGTTGCTTGCTGCCACCTTGCTCACCTTCACCAGGAAAGACAGCTGGGACTGTGAACTCCCACAGCACAGGCTGCTATCAGAGCTTAGTGCATGTGTCGATGTGCTGCATTAACATATAAATACACCCACATGAATATGACAATGGCTCATTAAACTGCATTTAAATATGCAAATGAGCCATTGTTGAAGTAGTCAGTACACACTCGTAGGGATGGCAGATGTAGCGTATTCACAGGGATATGATGGCAAAGACATCATAGTGCATACTCTCAATTTGCCATCAAAACTACTTTGACACAAGATCGCTAACCTTGCCCAATATTGACCTTTAGTGATTCTCCCCCTAGTGGTATCTGTTTTCCCTCTCTGTCCTCTCACTATCTCCTTGTCCCTCTCCCCTGCTCTCACAATTACCTTTACTCTCAAGTGCTCCATTTTCTCCTGTTCTTCCTCTGTCACTTCCCCCGTCACACTCTCCCTTTTCCTCTATGAGTCATATCAAATTGATTTGAACAGTACTGATTTTGTCATAGTCCACAGAATTGATCCAAAAAAAAAATCATGGAAGTTTTCCTTATCTCTATTGTTAACAAAGTGTACAAAATGAGTTGATTCTTTGTGTTTGTGTTTATATGATTGTGTCACACTTTGACAGCTAGTTGCATTATCCTTTTAAATAGTCTCATTAATCATTTTGATATTTTTTGTGCTTTCTACTAAGTGCATGTGAGAGAGGTTCTGCAGTACAGCACCAGAATAGCTTATTATTTTAACAAAAAATGTTGAGGAGCAAATATGTAGCTTGGCTATACTTCTTGTAGTTGTTGGATTTAGATCAAGTATAAACATTAATCTTTTATTACAATCTGACTTCCATTTAAGTCTTCTTATTTGAATTAAAATGACTTATAAGTTATTTTTTAACCCTGAGAGGACCAGAGAGACACCATTATCTATCCATACCCTAAAGTCTGTATTATTTATTCCATGTAAGTACTTGAATTGATTAGGAATAAATACAGCAGGCTTCTGAAGGCAGCAGTTCTGGGATATATTTTTTAATCTCGTGAGAGGTTAATTTGGTTTAATTTAGGTATGATAGTCCTGCCTTGGTAGTACTGCAGAACATTATCATATTGTCAGATTGAAGTTTATGATATGATATTTGCAGTGCTGAGAATCTTGTTCATACTCATAGGAGTCATAACATAACACTTTAATGATGTGTTTTCATAATATGATGTCTAGAATTCTATAGACAACATTTGAAAAATTATAAAACTGTGAGGGAAATCTTTAAATCTGCCCGTGCAGTGCATGAGCTGCAACTATATATGTTCACTAATACAGTGTATATACTTATGTACAGATCACAGGTGGGATGAGAATTTTTTGCTCAAGAGAACTGGAATTACTAGAAAATTTATTTAGGGTAAATCTAGAGTGTTGCATAAAAAGGATTATTTACATTTTCTATACTAATCCTTGCATTTTGGACTCAATCCAGTTGATTTCGGTAAAAATAAAAAAGTACCGTTTGCAGTTTTAAGTCACAGCCAGGTATGCAATTACCTGTACTGTGACACACTACCAAATGGAAAAATTCCACGTTGGGTGCTAAATTTGTGCAGTTGGAAGCTGAATATGTAATTCAATTCCATGTGTTGGGCAGTAACACGCATTAAGGGACTAAAAATTTATCAGTAAAAATCTGCACCTCAAAAAGTTGGAGCAGAGCCCCCTAACGCATGTTAAAATCTACCGACATGGAAGTGAAGTGTAAAAAAAGAGAAGAAAAAAAGAGAAGTGACTCGTGGATGTATTGATATGGGACCATAAGCACATGCCCACATCCCAGCCAATAGGAGAATGGGGAGGCAATTTGAATAGGGACTGGCCATATAAAAGGTAGTCCCTGTTAAAATTCCCCTCAGTTGGCATTGGGAAATGGCCTGAAAGGTACCAGAAGGGGAGATTTTTCCTATTTTTCTGCCAGAGGCGGTAGCATATGTTTAATGTCAGAAGACTTATTTGGACATCAGGATGACAGGTAAGCGTTCCTGCTATGGGTGATAGGATTGCATTAGGCCTAGTATGGGTCCACTTTTTTGTTCATGTTAGGGGTAGTGTAGGGCCAAAGGGAGAGTTAATGTTTGGGATGGTGACTGATTTTCAGCTCACGCTCGGTGTTTAACAGTGCGTGAAACACTGCGCATGAGCTATTCCTTTGATTTTCCCATTTCTCGCACTATTTAGCATGAGTTTTGGCAACAAAAAATACATGACAAACGTTGGGCCACAACTTAGCTTCTGTGTGCCAACATTCATTGTGGTTCCTGTTGGTAGGACAGTTGGATTCTACGGTAACAACTGTAAGTGTGCCATTCAGTAATCCTTTTTGCCCTACTGACGAGCCCTTTACCTTTATATATATTTTTTTAAATGTATGCTGGAAAATAAGATGCATAATCTTCCTGCAGATATATCTTCACTTTTAAAAATTGTAAAACCGTTAACTTCAAATGCAATCGCTTGTTAAATTATAAAAATACTAGGCAATATACACAAAGGGCAAACCAACTGCATCATAGGGAATTAATAAAAATGTATTTATTTAAATGTTTTAAGCTCTTTAATGCTAAAGAGAGAAGTCTCCAAGACATTGCAGTGGTAATATGGGAATTAATGTTTGTCCTCAGTGTGAAGATGGTTTGCTTGAGAATTGCCTGTCTTTCTATATCAGCCTATACATTCTGTATATATGAGTAGACATGGGCACATTATTTTGGATACAGAAAGAATAAACTTTTTTTTTTAATGAAAAAAATGTGTTATATGTTTGCCTGCAAAACAAGAGTACTGCAATTGCTGGGAGATTTTTTTTCATAAAAAAGCAATTGCAGCACAAACTGTTAGCAACAGTGCCAACTAATGTCAAAAGGTAAATCATTTTTATATAATGCTTTCTATGTGAGAGCTTCAGTCATAGAGTGCAGTTCTCCAAAGTAAGTGACAAGAACAGAACCACCTGGTGACCAAAATAGAAAATTGCAGCTTAATGAAGACTAGTTTTATCTGTAATACGTTTTGTAATGCAACATCTCCCAGAGCACATAGTACGATTATTTGACTCAGTAGGAAAAGATCTCTAACATATCGTTTTTCATCAAATTTTTTTTCTGCTGTGGCATTCATCTGAATTATGTGATTCTGTATGTCCCAAAGCCGAACACACTAAGAAAAATGTATGAACCCATTAGTGCAGAATATTAACTGATCAAATATAGTTTAGATAATGGAGCACCTGTGCTTCTATACAGATACCTTAGTGTGTACCATCACACAGTTCTGCCAGAGCACAACTTTAATGTTAACAATCCCTAATACCACCCATATCGTTTTAGCTAAGGTAAGTTAATCAGAGGCTCAGTTATTTTGATGAACACACGTGTGACTGAGTACACAAATCTGAAAGACCTGGCTTGTTAGTTATACTAAATGTAATCTAATCTAAACCGCTGAAACAACACTAGATGTTTACTAAACGTCCACTAGCTTTATAGCTTTATCATGTGTGATGGAGTGGGAAAGTGTTTAACAAAAGGAGGAGCAAAGTAAAGTGTATGCATATCCATATTTATTTACATAGCACATTACATATTTGGGAACATAAAAAGACTTCTTAAAAACATTTCTTTTAAAACTTTTCAAGCTTATTAACTTCAAAGTCAAATGCAATGTCTCCATTCTGTCTTTAGAAATGCCAGGAGCCTTTGTATATTCCCACCATGGTACCCAGCAACCCCCAGCAGAGAGGAACGATTACCACTCCAGTGGTGTGAAAATGGCTTTTGATCTCTCAACATATTGGAAATTACTTAAAGGTAAGCCATCTGCTAGCTAACGAACAAAAATAGATTACACCACGTTCTTTTAGGAAGTCTACATAAATTCTGAACATCACGGCTTGTAATAATTCTATATTAACCCAGCTAATGGGATTAGGTACACTCTTTCTTGAAATCTAAGGCCTTATTCAAGGTAAAGGGGCAATTCTGGAGCAAACTAACTGTATCACAGGGTTAAAATAAAAATGTCCAAAGCTCCAAATTATTTAAAAAGGGATTTTTTTTTTTATAATTCCGTGTTTTATTGGTTTTTAAAGAACAGGAGTTACAGAAAGAAGAATAGGAAAAGAAATGCAAAAAGTGATCGATACAGGTGTCATCCAGAGGGTATGAGAAAAAAAATCTTACAAAACCGGATGGTCAAACTGCTTGCATAACATTGTGTTATTAAACGTCCAAAACCCACACAAGAGTAGCCTCAAATCAGTTATGGGATAAAATTGAAGGGAAAGGAAAAGGAGGGGTCCCGATGAAACTCGGGTGGGGCTACAGCATCAATCCATGGAGACCAAATCTGGAGATATCCAGAGAAAGAGTTGCGGATATATGCTGTGAGCTTCTCCATCCGGATTAAACCCCATATGCGACCATCCAACGCAGCTCAGGAAGGAGGCAAAAACTTCCAGTGTTGGGCAATGTGACAGCGGGTCATAGCACACACCCGATAGACAAGTTTATTAGGGGGGTATGAGACGGTCTGTTTAGAAATGCTGTCCATGGGTCAGGAGTCAACACCACTCCCAGGGCCGAACCCAAAAGACGAAATACATAATCCCAAATATCGGCCACAGAAGGACAGGACCACCACATGTGGAGGTAAGTACCCACCATCCTACATCCACGAAAGCAGAGATGGGAGGCTGAAAGAAACATGTGGTGCAAACTAATGGGGCTATAATACCAGCGAGCCAATACCTTGAATGCATTCTCCTTAATTAAGGTGCATGGAGTTAAACTATTGATGTTAGCCATAATGGAGTTCCATTCCTCAGGATCCAAAGTCTCCCTCAGGTCCGCTTCCCAATGAGCTTGATAAGATGGAGGCATTGGGGCTAGAGAGGACATAAGAAGGGAATAGATTCTTGACATAAATAGGGTTTTTTAACCTCTTGAATGGACCCCAGCTGCCTGTGTCTTGCCAGTCAGTTACACCAAATTTTGGGGTATTTTGGGTCAACTTCCTTCCTCCCTTCTCCTCCCCCAAAGTGCCCCCAGACTCTCCTAATCCAGAGCACAAATGTCTAACCTAAAAGACTCCCTAATCTAATCTTCAATTCCCCTTTATTTGCCTATCTTCTCTAGCTCAAAAATGTACTGCTTACTCCTCTCGCACACACAGAATGGCATGCTGTGAGAGCCTGACACACTTGTATATGGCTGTAGAAAACTAGAGAAAACGTTTGTGTGGTGTTGTGGTGGAGAAAAAATTTTCTTCCCATTGATTTCAATGCAATGAGCTAGGCAAAAAAAGCAGGAAAACTGCAGTTTCGTGGGAATTTTTTTGCCAAGCAGAAAGTGCCATTTTTTGTGCAATTTCAATGTGAGGCAAAATTGTCTCCCCATCCCTAATAACAAGCAATACTTGGGTCAGGAAGATCTCACTGGTACACAGAAGAGCCAGGAGTAACCCTTAGATGTCAGGCATGTTGTCTAAGGCATTCAAATATGGACACACTCACACCTCTGAGCAGGCTGTGTGCTGTCAGTAAGGGATGACTAGATAGAAAGAGCTCATAAAGCTGCCTTTCTCAAATGTTTTCAGGCAGCAGAAACAGTGGTACATTTTACCACTATCCCTGCTTTCTTATTCTGGTAAAGGAACTGGAAGAGAAGGTCGAGTAGATAGAAGAATAGAAAAAGAAATGATCAAACATTGGAAGAAAAAAAATAATAAAGCATATAGTCAATTTGACTTTATTTATCCTGACTTAGCAGAAAAAAATAAAGTAAAAATGCAAGGGTAGCTACCAGTTACAATGGAAATTTTAACCCATTGAATGCTAAAGAGGTCTCCAAAACATTGTGTAACAATTTTATTAATACCTCTTTATAATTCAAGGGGTTAAAACCCACATTTAAATAAATGGCAGTTGTAATATCATCCACATGGTGCATTTGGTTTGTTACACAATTATATCTCTTTAACTTGATAAATATGGCCCTTGGTTCCCTCCATTCTAAATACAAACAATATTGTAACAGCAGCATCATTTTGCATAATCCTGTACTGGAACCCTATGGTGCAGTTAGTTTGCTCCAGAATTGTTCAATTTTCTTTGTCCATTTCTCTAAGAGCCTCGTTTGTTGTTTTTTTTTATGGTTTTGCAAAAACCATCAAAATGTAATTAAAATTATTTAAAATTATGTGTGGATGGCATTGCATATTTAATGAAGGTAACACCCTACTTCTAATATTTTTCAAGTTACTATGCCTTTGTCCATATACATCACTGAAACACTCGTGACTATAAGACTGTGAGTGTTTTCCTTTGTGAAAGAACAATTCATATGTCTAATACAAGCACAGTAAAATGCGTGTCTCTGACCTATGACTGAACTTCAGTAAAACAGTTTTATCACAAAATCTGAGATAATTAGTAGAGCTAGCTAAACAGGCAATTTTATTCTGAAATGTTCCTCTTGTTTCAGGAAGTCTTAAAATGAGGGTTTAACTTTAACTCAAAATGTAACATACAATAATGATTAGAAAAACAGTACTACAATTTTAATTTTAATGATATACTAAAATTACTATTTATTTTGTAGCAATGTATCTATTAACAGCTAAGGAAGTCTTATCAACATTTGAAAAGCAAAATCAGGTACGCTTACTTTTCACCTGGGCAGTCAAATGGCAGGGTATCATTAGTGACCCACAGAACTGAATACATCCCAAGTATCCCTCTTTAGGAGGGACAAGTATCTCTATTTTGGATATCAGAATGCGTAGTGTGCATGTGTGTATATACGTGTATCACATTACTCTACAGCAATAAAATTCACATTAATGTTTGTTGAAACTCCAGTATATGCAACAAGTTATAGAGCAGCATTATGAATACAACCTTCTATTATTTATATCCTTCATTGATTACGAAAAGGCTTTTGACTCAGTGAAAAAGCAAGCAATAACTGATGCCCTCATCAACCAAGGAATAGATAGACCTTATATCGATATCCTCCAATCACTATATGAAAATGCAACTGCATCAATACAGGTCAACAATGACAAAGTACACAACAACATAGAAAAAGGTGACCGACAAGGAGACACAATGTCCCCAAAACTATATTCTGCTTGTTAAGTAGAAATTGTCTGCAAACTAAACTGGGACAGAAAAGGACAATGGAGACTGCTTACATAACTTATGTTTTGCAGATGCTATTATACGCTCTGCCAGTAGTCCTGAAGAACTGCAAGAAAGCATCGAAGAGCTACAACAGGAAAAAAACATTTTTGCTTGAATGTATATATCAACAAAAACAAGTCATTTTAACAAATGTACCATACCAAGGAAAATCACAGTAGATGGACAAGAACTAGAAGAAGTGGAGAAGTATATTTACCTTGTGCAGGAAATGTCAACAGATGAAAATAGCATGATACAAATTGAGCCACGAATAAAACTGGGATTGCAAGCATTTGGAAAACCACTCTGCCTCAAGTGAAAGATTTTTGACCAAGGTGTCCTCCCAGTCCTTACGTATGGCTGTGAAACATCAACACTGATTACCAAAGTCATGCACAAACTTAAGGTTACACAGAGAAGTGTGGAGCGTTGAATTCTGAATACAACAAAAAGAGACAGAGAAACGTGTGAGTGGAATTGTCAGCAAAGGTCTATAACATAATTGGAACAGTAAAGCACCGAGATGGAAATGGGCAGGCCACATAGCAAGAAGACCTGATGGCAGATGGACCAAATGAGTTTTGGAATGAATTCCACTCAATACTAATACCCAAGAAGACCAAATACAAGAGAGCACATGAAATTACTTAATTGTTTGGTATACAGCAGCAACATAAAGCACAGGACAGAAGTTATTGGAAGCTTGCTGAGAAGGTTTTCCCACCTGCAGTAGATCAATAACAGCTGAAGATGATGATGATGATGATGATATGTATTTTTTTTGTAGAATAATTTTTATTGATAAGAAAGAAGGTGTCACAATAACAGCAGAGGTATTCAATTATTGCAACAAGTTACAGAATGTACAGTATATCAATGACATATCATAACTGATGATATATAGTTATAAATACATTAGTCTGTGTAAATAAAATGCTTTGTTATATTGCATTACTTACAGAGTTGTCAATAGGTCATGGAGAAACCTAAAATAGTCTCTGTAATGCCCTCTTTGGCCACCCGAAAGGTTGGGAGGCATGTGACTAGTGAGCAGGGGCGGACTGACAGGACCCAGGGCCCCTGGTCCAAAAAGAGGTCTGGGCCCCCTGCAGAAATCTCCACATTGCCCCTTCATCTCCACAATGCCCCTTCCACAATGCCCCCTTCCACAATGCCCCTTCCACAATGCCCCCTTCATCTCCACAATGCCCCCTTCATCTCCACATTGCCCCTATCTCCACATTGCCCGTTCCACCATGCCCCTTCATCTCCACACTGCCCCTACCTCCAGTCCCTGGTGGTCTAGCGGAGTGGCTTAATACTGTGCGAAGTCCCGCGCGCCTCTAGTAATGCAGAGGCTGGGAGATTATGTCATCTCCCAGCACTCTTTATTACTAGAACGGCGTGCCGGCGGCCGTTGTTGGAGAGCTGCTGAGCCACGCTGGAAGCGGCGACAGGCCCCCTTCGGTCACGGGCCCTCGGTCCGTGACCGAATGCCTGTATGGTCAGTCCGCCCCTGCTAGTGAGACACAACAGAAAACCATCATACATCAGGCTTAGAACTGCACTTCTATGGCAGAACACACATTACCCACACTTAGATACCACATGCTCTTACATGATTAACCCTTTATGGTCCAGCAGGGTGTGCAATGCATTACAAAGCAATGTGTTACTCACCCTTCTGGTCATTAAAGGGTTATTCATTTACTGACAAACAAGGAATTTAAGGTTAAATCTAGCTTATAAAACCAGGGGGAAAAAAAGGACAGCAGGATCCAAGGACAAAGAATCAATATCAGGGACTGTCCCTGGAAATGAGGGACAACTGGCAGGTTTACCCTAAGGTGCCAAAATTTTTGCCAACATACTAAAGCTGATGTACTGATAACTGGAACAATTCTGGGGTAAACTAACTGCACACAAGTTGATTTATTATTTGATTCTGGCTTCTCGTGTTCTGGCTTGTCAGATTACTAAGATTACTAAGGTATTGGCTTAAATTTACCCTTCTCTATGTGTATTTCCTACATAACAATGGCTTGACTCCTTTTGACCACTTTTCCTGAATAATCTCACCTTGGTTTGTGAAGCTTACTTTCAAGAGTCTCTGACTCCCTACTTTGGTATTAACATGGTTGGTCCACGACTCCCATCTTTAGCTGTCACTGCTTGTGTATGAAGGCTGGATTTTCTATTAGGATATCAAGACAATTGCCTAGCTCTTCAAATTGTGAGCAATTCAACAGTTGTGTTGGCCGAAGCCACATTCTGAATTGTGTGGCCAGCAGAATCAGTGCTCCTGCATCAGACACCTGATCATGGTTTGTGGTGGCCAGTTTATTTACTAGTTTATAAACAATGTGACATATTTATTTAACAGCTTTCATCCCCACTTATTTGTCATTATTTAATCCCTTGGACTCTGACAAGGTCTCCAGTGCATTATTTCTTGATGAGTTGGGGATCCCTGTAGCATAAAAGGGGAGGAGATTCACTAAGGCGTGATAAAGAGGTGATAAAGTGGAAATTACTTCTCCAGTGATATCTCTTCTACAGTTCCTATGTAATTCTATTGACCCTATGCGTTAAGATTTCTCCAACTTTGGTGATCTTAGTGCATAGGCTCTATCAAATAACATAGGAACAGGAGAAGTGATATCCCTGGAGAAGACATCTCCGCTTTATCACCTCTTTATCACTTCTTAGTGCATAACCCCCAATGTTTTATGAGTTTTTCTAATGCTTGTTGGTTTACACTAGAATTGCACCCCTTTTATCTTTCTGACTATGGCCATCCTCTTTAACATAATCAGTGTAGTTGTCCATTCTTTCGTTTTGCAGGATCCCATTAGCATAGCAATTGTGATAGATATTTGACAGGAGATTTTGTAAACTGTCAAAGAAAAGATAACATTTCTGGATAGAAAAGGGGTGGGTAATAAACTCAATAAATGCACTGCCTTTTATCATCTCATTCATGCTAGTATTCATTTAATCTTTTTACTGCTGGACTGTGCTTATTGCTGTTGAGGTTAACCTCTCTATCGCTTGAAAGTAACTGGTAGCGGTGTCTTTGTCTATCTATAACGGTATAACATTCCTTGATCTAAGGCAGTTTGCAGAGTGTGGTACTAGGTCTGTCAAGAAGTGTTTTTATCAGTTGGCTTGTTCTAAGGTCTTTCTGAATTATCTGTCATCTCATTGCATCAAGTAATTCAAACTTTAATACCCTGCTTGCTAATGCTGCCTAAAGACATCTTCCCATATGATTGTCCAGGTCAGTCTACTGAACCCATTATGACTACCAGAGGAGGTTTTTTTCTTAGTTACTTGATTTGCTGTTGTCTACCTGTACTATAGGGTGAGCTCTTAGTTTCTTTTTTTTCACGGTGACCTTGTCTTTGTGTGTGGATTTAAGCCTAATGACTGTATTAAAATTTCACAGGAATGCTACTCAAGTACTCTAAATACTAAACTCAAAGGTTAATCAAGTACTCTAAGCACTAAACCAAGAGCTCAGTTCCTATGGAGAGTATAAGTAATACAAGATCCTATTGTTAAAAATTATATTCTAAAATTGGAGTGAGAGCAGAGACCAACAACAACTCTAGAAGTAAAGATACCTATGAGGGGATCTTGTTAGTAGATGCATATTTGAGGACAATACAAGCACCTCACAAGTGAGCTTTCCATTGTAAGATCTAATCAATTAATTAGGCCCATTAGATTAGAAGAGAGGCTGTTTCTATTTTAAACATGGTTGGGATATTTCATCCCAGATGTTATCCCAGACTTTTAAAGGGGCAGTAATGTTCCATAAAAACTATTTACAGTTTACAGAGCCTTAGAAAATAAGCAGAATGGTGCAAACCCTATCTCTCAAACAACTATAGTTTGAGAGATATAGGGATTCAAAGTTCCCCCTCCACCCCTTCTCCTGATGTCAGTTGTAAAGCTGACAGCAGGAGAATCAAGTCGTACGACTCGAGGAGGCTCTGCAGCAGAGCTGAGATCACATTATCTATAAAGAATTAATTCATTGGAAAGATCTACAAAGTGTGCCTGGTTTGCAAGGACACTTTGTAGACATTTCCAATGAATGAATCCTTTATAGATAACGCGATCTCGGCTCTGCTGCAGAGCCGTCTGCTGGTCCCCGGACCGGAATCTCCTGCTGTCAGCTAGATGCTGACGTCAGGAGAAGGAGAGAGAGGGGTGAACTTTCAATGCCTATATCTCTCAAACCATAGCTGTTTGAGAGATAGGGTTTGCACCATTCTGCTTATTTTCTAAGGCTCTATAAAACTATAAAAAGTTTTATGGGACATTACTGTCCCTTTAAAGTAATGTTCTACAGAATAACTGTGTGAGTGTGTGTGTGTGTGGGAGGGGAGATCCTGCTTGGTCACTCCCTGCCCTTAAGTTTGCTTGAGCTTCAGAGACAGGAAGGGTCATTGCTTATTTCTGATATATATATATATATTCAAATTATAACCACACGGAGAGCACTATCGGTGTACTCTGTAAAAATTATTAATCACAATATCACAATTAATACAATTAATATCAGTAATTCAGTCTTAGTAGCGCTATGACCTTACAAACAATGTGTTTATTTCAAAAATCAATGATTATAAAACATTGTTATTAAAGCTCCAGAGATTGAAAAATATTAAAAGAATGATAAAAAAGCATATACTTCAATGCAAAGTCTTATATAGATGACTTTGTGGTGCCAGTATATTTCATTATAGATGTTATTAATAATTATTTCTTTTGATCGTGAATATTCAATATAACAAAAATACTCTGACTTTTTAAAGTCTCTTAAAGGCAAAATGTAGTATTATGCTCTTAACCCTTTCACTCCTTGGGTTTTTGATGTACCGCGGGCAAGTCTATATTATAAATAAGTGTTCATATCACTGGGCTACTGGTCTGGTCCTTGTGTTGCTGTAATAGTAAGGGTTACCTCAGATATAGTGACCGTAGTGCCGTTCGTCTTGGCTAGATGTAACACCCCGACCTTAGGTTTCAGTATCGATCCTTTTGGATCTGTTACTTTTTATCTTGTCACTTCTATATAGATCTTTCCACTGAGGACCCTCGGACCAGAATCTTCAGCGTGCAACGATCCACACTTTATTATCAGACCTCCCGTCCTTAAGCAAATCTCCACACTTGCTTCTACATATGTCGTATCTTTCGTTGTAGCAATATGGCTCTTCGTTAGATACTTTGCCTTTGAACTTATTATTAACAATTATCAATCTGGAACCTCTCAAAAATAAATATAATAAAACTACCAAATAGGTAGTATCCTCCAACGTGTTTCATCCCACTCAATCGCACTTCGTCAGGGAGCATGGTGTGAAGTTAGTACGGTGCTAGAATATAAAAAGAACGCCGTACTGTTCACTGATGTGTCTACGGATAGAAGCGCTAGAGTGGTACTTTGCAATTATTTAATAGTTGGCCACTGTAGACAGGCGTGATCACAGATTATGTAGGTTTAATATATATATATATATATATATATAGATAGATAGATAGATAGATAGATAGATATACAGTTGAAATCAAAAGTATTCAGATATACAGACTTTCATCTTTTTGCAATGAAAAAACAAAGCAAAAGCAATTGAAATAGCTCAACACTACGAATGCTTCAAGTGTTTTCCCCAAATTCAACTGAAAATGCAACTTATAATGACGTCTCCAATCTCAAAATTATTCAACCCCTTCATGTACAGCCAGACACAAGCTTCTGGAAGCGTTCATGAGGAATCTTAGCCCATTCCTCATGAACAATGTCCTCCAGTTCAGTAATATTCTTGGGTTTGCTTGCTGCAACCGCCTTCTTCAAATCCCACTAGAGATTTTCTATGGAATTCAAGTCAGGTGACTGTGATGGCCACTGTAGAATCTTCCAGGACTTCTTCTGCAACCAAGCCTTGGTGGAATTTGAGGTATGTTTAGGATCATTGATCTGTTGGAAGGTCCAATGACACCCAAGATTCAGCTCCCTCACAGACAGCATGACGTTTTCGCCTAGGATTTCCTGATACTTCAATGAATCCATCTTGCCTTCCACATGCTGCAGATTTCTGGTACCAGAGGATGCAAAGCAGCCCCAGAGCATCACAGAGCCACCACCATGCTTAACTGTAGGCAGAGTGTTCTTTTCAGTGTATGCTTCATTCTTTTTCCCCCAGACATACTGCTAATCCATAGGGCTGAAAAGTTCCAGTTTTGTTTCACCTCTCCACAGAACAGAATCCCAAAACTTGTGTGGCTTATTTATATGATTTTGAGCATATTGGAGCCGACTTTTGTTGTTCTTTTGGGTCAGTAGTGGTGTACATCTTGGAGTTCTTGCGCCTTACTGTGCTCACTGAAACCTGAGTAACTGCCACCAAGTATTACTGCAGGTCTTTTCCAGTCACTTAAGGATTTTTCTCAACCTGCCTTCTCAGAAATCTGGTTGCAGCCGTTAATAGCTTCCTTTATCTGCCCCGTCCAGGTAGTGTAACCACTGTTCTTTGACTTTGAACTTGCAAACTATGCTTCCAACTGTGTCTCTAGGAACATTCAGTGCCTTTGCTATCTTTTTGTATGCTGCTCCTTGTTTGCTCCATGGTCCTTAACCCCTTGAGTGCCAGAGGGGTACGCAAAGCATTGCAAAGCAATGCGTTGCGTACCCCTCTGGCACTCAAAGGGTTAAGGGGTTAAAGCCTTTAATGCTAGAGAGCTTTTCAATGCTTTTCAAGTAAATACTACATTAGAGACCTTTCTAGCATTCAGGAAGACTCCATTTCAATCAATGGGAATGTATATATGTCCCCTATGGTGTGGTTGGTTTGCTCCAAAATTGGCCTACCCACTGAGTATATTATAGCCAGTGTGACTAATGTACTGTGGTGCAATTCTGGGGCAAACCAAATGCATCACAGAGAACAAGAAATACATTTCCCTAAATTACCATTGATTTAAATGAATGGGAATGCTTATATGTTCTGTATTAGTTTGTGCTAGGGTTACTTTAACTCTTTGAGCGCCAGAGGGGTATGCAACGCATTTCTTTGCAATGTGTTGCATGCCCCACTGGCACTCAAAGGGTTAATACATTAGCATTAGGGTCAATTCTGTAATTGCCTACCTCTGGTACCAGGAGTCCCATAATTGATAAACAGGGGTCACTCCACTATTTCAGTATAGCTCTGAAAAATGGTCTTATTAGTGTTTCTTTCCCTCAGTGCTCACAGGTAAAAGTAAACCTGATTAGTTGTCTCTAGAGTAATGCATGTGTCTCTATGTCAAGTTAAAATAAATTGGTGTCGTGAAACGCTTACTCCAGGAATACATCTGTGGAGAGCTTTGCTAGGACCAAACATATCTGCTTACAGTTAGCAAAGTTTAATGAGGAAAATGTGCTCTGCATCCTTCTCAGCACTTTATAAATCAGCAATCATCCCCCAAAGCCTTAACTCATAAGAGTCTAACATCTTCCTCTCAACATTTTTTGCTAAATTTATGATTTTTTCCGTAGTGCTAAAAATTGTTTTCATTATATGAGGTGTCATGAGGTCACCATGTTAACTCGCTTATACTTTCCAGTGGTCAAAAGGGTTAATCGCAGACTATGCATGTAATACATGCTTTTTAACCTCCAAACACTGGCTAATGGAAAGGATCACATTCCAGTACAAAGTATCAGATTAAACTAAACCTGTTTTTTGCATAGTTTAAAGGCAGATATTTACAAATAAAATTCTGTTTAACCCCTTGGTAGGCAAGGGGGGACTCCAGTGCATTCAAAGGCATACTTTACGTTTTAAAGGGATAGTAATACTTTATTATTACTATCCCTCATATTGTAGGTATTTGCAAAATAATTTAATAGCCCCCAGGTTCAACTCTCAAACCTTTATGGTTTGAGAGATAACCAAAGGTAAATTTCCCCCCTTCCTCCCCCTTCCCTGAAGTCAGCGTAGTAGTGACTGCAGGGATATCCGGTCTGACTTTTATCATGCGGATCTGCAAACCAAGCACATGTAGAAGACCATTTCCATGAAATAATTATTTTTCACTAACGGGATCTCGGCTCAGCTGTAGAGCCGCAAGCTTGTCGTATGACAGACTTCCCTTACAGTCAGCACAAAGCTAACTTCAGGGAAGGGGAAACTTTGCCTTCAGTTATCTCTCAAACCATAAAGGTTTGAGAGATGAACCTGGGGGCTATTAACTTATTTTGCAAATACCTACAATATGAGGGATAGTAATAATAAAGTGTTACTATCCCTTTAAACTTAGGTTGCTTAGCAATCAGATCAAGATTTAGATACATTGACAGAGCCTTCCAGCATTCAAACTATGCCCTTTCTGTACCTGTATTGCACTTTGACTTAGAACATGGATGTTTCAGAAAACACCTTTAGCCATGGCTATGACTATTCACTATGACCAGGCCCAGGTTTCCCATTAGGCAAAGTAAGTGTCTAGAGCTTCAACCTTTGAAGGGTGGCTCAGTCTTGATGGCCACACCCACATTCTGAATTGTAGGTGTGGCCAAATCAATCAGAGTGTCTCTGCACCAGTTTATATGGCCTTTTAGTGACCATTATTTAATCCCTTGGATGATAGAGAGATCTCCAATGCATTGTGAAGCTATGCATTGGAGATCTCTATAGAAACCAAGGGGTTAAAGCTGTCTTTTGTGCTGGTATGTTATAAGAAAAGGGTATTTTCTTTGCCAGGGAACAGTGGATGGGATTGTAGGTGGGGGCAAGGGTGTGACCATGGGTGGAGCTATGAATGCCTGGGTTACCTTGCTTAGGGACACCTGGGATGTAAATCTGGCCCTGACTATGATTAGTCACGAGACATACAGAAGGGTTTTGTGTTTCTGCATCCTATCAAAGATATTTAGATGATTTTCCAGTTGGAGACTTTTCATTCTGCTTGATAAATATGAGTTATAAAGAACCATGATGGTCCTAGCACGTCATGGATTTCAGGGCTCCCTGCGTGGCTCTGTGGTCCTTATGTGCCAGCCATGTGTGCAAGCGGCCAGTCCTTAAGAGGTTAAAGGAAAAACACCAAAACACAATTTAGGTATAATACTTCTCTTGCCATAGAGATAATAGTCACCCAAGTAGAGATGAGCAAAACATCTGGGTATGGATCACCCAGAGGACCTGGAAAAGATTCTCTGTTCATTCAAGTCGATCCAGAATGGATCACGGATGGATGGGAGAAAGAAGGGACAAGGTGAGGAAGTCTGCACTTATTCCACTTCAATAATGCCTTTTTAAGAACTGTTGCTCAAAATTTTAATCTATATTCTAGATGAGGCCTTACCAAGGTTTTATAAAGACATAGAATTATATTCACATCTCATGCATCTATACCCTTTTTTATACATGGCAGTACCCTACTGGCTTTTGTGGAAGCTGACCAACACTGCACATTGCTGTTAAGTATATTGTTTCCTAAATTGTTCTCTAACAAGGATTCCACAATTTGTTTCCCATTTACTGGATATGTAGAATGTTTGTTTCTGCAGCCCAAATACATAACCTTATATTTATCTATACTAAATCTCATCTGCCACCCTTATGCCCATTCACTCAGGTTATCAAAATCTTTTGGCAGAGAAAAAATTATGCTCTATATGTATTTCCTTATACTGCTTAGTGTCAGCAGCAAAGAGCCAGACTCTACTTTAAATGAAACTTCTAGATCATCAATAAACAAATTAACGCATTGGGCCCAGGACTGAACCCTGTGGTACCCCACTTACAATCTTTAGACAAAATTAGAAAGGTTAAATTTACAACAATCTGCAATGTATTATTTAACTCAGGGCTGTCCAAATTCAGTCTTCAGGGGGCAAGCAACAGGCCTAGATTTAGGGGATTCCCTGCTTAAGCACAGATGATTCAGGCAAAACGAATGAGCCACTGATTAACTCACCTGTACTTAATAAGGGAAATCCTTAAATCGTGGCCTGTTGGTGGCCCTTGAAAAATGAACTTGGACAACCCTGAATTAACCAGTTCTCTCTTGATGTATATGTAATGGAAGCTAAGGACACTGGGTTGTCTTTAGCCGTCCGGGTTTCCCTCTCCTTGAAGTGGCTGCAAAAGAGGTAGCCTTGTTGGTCTTGCTGGACAGAGTTCCTGGGAATGGGGGTCAAAGGGGGCCCTATAAACCTTTCCTAAAGTAAAGGGCGGCACGCAGTTTCAGTTCCAAAATGTACACACTTTATTTGGGGACATTGGTACATTTGTACAGTACAGAAACACAAAGGAACAAAGAACGTAATTTAATCTTGCCACTCTTGACAAGTGGTGATCGAGAAAACCGCCTTCCTGTTGAATACACATTGCGGTGTTTCAACATGGGACTGGGGGCTTCCAATCCCTGCACCACCTACCTTTAAAATGGCGGTGAGCGATATCCAGCTACCCAGTGGCCATGGTATAAGGTGGCCTGGTGGTTTAACTGTGAAAATTCAGTTTTTTAAGTCAAAGTTCACTGGTAAAAAAAAAGTTCCAACAGTAACGGCCATAGGTCCATTACAGTATAGATATCACCTTTTAAGCCAAAGCCTTTAATTTAAGCAGTAGCTTATTGTGAGGCACAGTTTCAAAGTCTTTTGCAAAATCCAAGTGCACTACATCAAAAACAATGCACCTTTCCAAGTTACTAATTAGCCTTTTGTTGAAAACAAGTAAATTAGGTTGACATGATCTAATTTTCATAAAACCATGCTGAGTCCTACTGTTAATGTCGTTGGTCATCACATAGTCCTCCTGAGTTGCTAACCCTTCTGATATCTTATTTATTTAGTATGAACTCAGGCATGCTGATGGAGCCATGATATACATTGCTAAAACAAGTTTTATTTCATGCCTTTCTTTCTCTGTAGGACAAGAAATTACAGGATGTCACTCTGGGTGACATGCTAGCCCTCCAGCGAAACACCAAGAAGGTTATAGTGGTTGTACTCTCATTTGAGTCAAAGATAGGGCTCCAGTTATGTTAGAGCTTTAGGGTAACATTGAAATTCATCTTGAATAAATAAGTGTTGCTTATGAATAAGTACTGCACTTTTCTGTGTGAAATGTGTTAGCCAGTTTGGGAAATGTGTCCTTTTGCTTCTGCCTCCTGTTATTTTGTTACAGGCAGTGGTGTAACTAATCATTGGAGAGACCCAAACAGAATAGTTTTTGGGGGTCTCCTTACACAAAAATATTTTCCCATGGGCATAATTAAAACCTATTGAGTCTTGGTGCTGATGGCTACACTTGGATACTGGTCCCTTCACAAGTGCACTCTCTGCACCCTTCATTTAGTTTTTCCCCCTCGTTACAGGGTCTTATTTAATAATAATAATAAACCCAGGTCTGCTGACAGTCTGTTGAGAACAGTACAACAAAGTAGTGAGCTCTCCATAACACCCAAACAAGTTAACATACCTGGGAGCTTTTGCTTTTTAAGCCCCCAGAGAGGGCTCATCTGGTGCATTTGGGGGATATAAATGACACGATTTGAGTCACAAAAAGGACGGGGCTTAATCGTGGGTGGTGGTGGGGCTTAATGATACATGTCGTAAAGTGTGCGTTAAGTGGGAGTAATGGGTTGGTAATGAGATGAAGCGGGCAGAGTTTCATAAGAAACTCCCCACCACCAGAGAATCAGCCTCCATCCTCAAAGACCCGCTAATTAACTAGATTGATTGGAGTTTCCGGGGCAGATCCGGAGAGTTCCTAGGTATGGTCAGCAAATAGAATATCTGAAAACAAATTCAACTCATGTTACCTCTGAAACAACTGCACACTTGCCTTGATCCTTTGGGCCTTATTCAGGAAGCAGAAACAAGTAATTCTGGAGCAACCTAACGGCATCATAGGGAATACATAAAAATTTCCCCAAATCTCATAGATTTAAATTAGGCTTTTAACCTGGTGAATGGTTTGCTCCAGAATAGTGCTTTTTCCAGTTTACTCAATAGGGCCCTTAAAACTAGAAATATTTGGCACCCTGCAAGGTCTCATGGCTATCCAGTAATTGTATCCTTTTTCATGTATTAAACTACTCTTCATTACGATATTAAAGAACTGATCATTTATTCATCAGGAATAAAATGCATTTTTATTTCCATCTTCTTTTATTACCTAACATTTTTTTAAAGTGGCAAATTCATTAGAAGTTTCATTTAACAAATATATAATTTTGCTTTTGTAGGTTTTTCCATTTTTATTTTGTGATCGTGAATCATTTTAAAGTAAAATGAATTCTGCTCTGTTCATCCTCAGAGACTTTAGTGCAAGCCGTATTCTAATGAGTTCATAAGATGTTATATTTTAGTATTCTACACATTTGAAAAATGAATCATCTTTTTTATGACTCTCACCAGTCTCTTTAATACAAAAGCAGTTCTTCCAGAGTAAGCTCCGTGGCCATGAATCAGTCCATAAGTATCCATCTATATCAACATGCATACAGTCATGAAGGGAAATTAATTAGGCCAAAGCTGACATAGAGAGGGCCTGCTAAGGACCATTTTAACTATAAATGATTATAGGTTAATTCAGGTGTAGTAAATTGTTTGACCTCCAGCTGTTGGGAACTTCAACTCCCATCATTGTTAACCAGCAATTGCCATGCTGTGGATTATGGGAGTTGTAGTCTCCAATAGCCGGAGTTCCAGCAAATGACTTCCTCTGGTTAGTTCAAGCACTTAATAAATATATTAACCCTTTGAGTGCCAGAGGGGTGCACAACACATTGCTGAGATGTCTTATTCAAAAGGATAACAGATCAAACTTGCATTTCTGTGTGCAGTACCTCCAACAGCCGGAAATGTTTCAGTTGCTCTGTTGTTACAGCATCCTTGAGAGGTAGGTGTTTAACTGACCATAGCTGTCCATAGACTGCTGTAACAACAGCTCCTCCCCACAAAAAAATTCAGAAAACAGAGGTACTGCACCCACAAAAATGCAAGAATAAATATAATGATCTGCAATTACTCTTGAGCCTGTGAGTGCCAGAGAGGTAAGCAACGCATTGCTCTGCAATGTGTTGCGTACCCACCTGGAACTCAAGGGGATAAATAAAATATCTCTCAGGACTGGAATTATGTTTGTTTTAATAAGCAGGATAAACCCTGCAATGTGTTGCAAGCTGCCTTGTATTTGTTTGGGAATGGTGGTTTGGTGCACATGACATGCTGTGGTGGTCTCTGCCGTTTAAGTTCAAATAGGCCTTTTTACCAGCTTTGATAGCTCTATGCTGCCAAGCCTACCATAGCAGAATGGCCATTTGCACTGTTATTTTGGGTCATTTTTGTATGTTTACTAAATATCATGATTCATTACATTTACAAGTGAGAATAGAATGGAAACAGTTGGAAAAATACAAAAAAAAACCCTAAAACATAGCCATTTTACTACTCTGTGGGATGAATTTTGATTCAGATTTAATGTAATCAAGCCCAATATAAGACAAAAGAAAGATTTTCATAGGTAGAGTTTTTTTGCCCCTAAGGTTTGCTAACTCATGTCAATGGCATACCTTTTTCTGGCAGGACATTAGCTACTAAATAGAACAGGAAATGCTTTAGTTTCCAAAGATTTAAGTATATTTTATTATAAATATAAAAGAGAAGAAAATTCCTTATAGTGCCATTTTTTTTGCAAACATTTGCATGTTAGAGCCTAGCATTGGTATGCCAAGTAACCACTCTTTTATTCATGTTTTCTGTTTTTTACAAACAATTAAGTACAGACATGTCCGATTTCAAATAATGTAAAAAAAAACAGAAACATTTTTGTAGAAACAATTTTTACTCCAGGCACCCAATATGGTGTGTCAGCTCATGACAGTGGGATACCATTTTACTGGGAAGGACCTTTAGTATCTCTGAAGTGGTGGAAGCCCAAGCCTAGGTTTAGGAAGTCAAGTGACCATTCATTAGATGTGTCTGATTGTCTTCTTTCCAAAATGTTAAAACTTGTCTCTCTTTTCTTTCTGTTTGTTGTTTTTACAATCACTTTAGTGCAAACATGTCCTATAACAAACAGTGTAAGAAAACTGAAAAATTGTTGTAGGTGCAGTTTAGTGCTCTTCCACCCCTGCTGAATTTCATCCAATACCAATGTGGTATCAGTTTACTCAGGAAAAGTCTAGCTGCCTATCCTAATATGAAATTACATGGTTTTAAAACATTTCATTGTCAAACTTATAGAGGATATTACAAGAAAAGAAAAACAAATTACTGTCTCAGACAGCACTAGCAGATCAATCAGACTGAGTTTTTTACTTCAAAAGATAGATTTAATTCTTATGCATATTATATTTGAATTTGAGGGCAAATTATATTTGCAAACCAGTCTACCTTAAGGTGACCACATATCCCTTTAAATCAGGGACACATAAAATACACACATTGCAGGACAGCACAGGAATCAAAGCAACCCTGCAATGTGTGTATTTTATAGGTCTCCCTGATTTAAAGGGATATGTGGTCACCTTAGACCTGCAATGGGTATTAGGTTCATGCCCAATTATGCCAATTTATTTATGGGCATTTTAGAAGGCCAGAAGATATTTGGCAACAATCCACATGGTGGATAAATAGATGGTAAAGTAGAGATTACTTCTCCAGTGATATCACATCTGTAATCTGTGTTATTCTATGGAACTAATGCATTAAGAGCTCTCCCACTTGAAAATGCTTAGTGCATTGACTTCACAGAATAACACAGACATTGGAGAAGTGATATCACTGGAAAAATCATCTTCACTTTATCACCTCTTTTTCATACTTTAGTGCACCTTGACAAGGTCATCTAGCTCCCTTTTATTGATTATATATCCTCATTTAGAGGGGAGATGCTGGGGGCATTCAGAGTTTTGTGGAATATGTAAATTACAACATCCTGGTTATGGCCAACGCCATTAATTTTTGGACATGGCGCTAGTGGGCTCTCCTGGCCATAACATACTGACTCTCACCTTTTAAATTCATGGATAAGAACAGCTACTGACATTTTCAAAGCTGCCATGACAAAAATTTGGTCATGGACAGTTCTGCTGATTTCAGTGACATTAATTTACATTGGAGAACTATGATAAACAATCTCAGACTTCTACCCTGAAGATTTAGTTGCAGACTCATATCAATGAGTGAGGGGGAGAATAATTTAAGAATATTCCCAGGGATTCATTTAAAAGGCAGCTCTGTTTATTATGAAGCTCAACACATCTTCTGAGGAAATGTATAAGATTCTTAGGAATCATAGGGGTATTGCTAAGGAAGAATCCTTTATTGAGAGTTGTTGTTGTTGACTACCCTAGAATTGTATTCAGATGAGCACAGACTCTTAAGAATATACTAGCACCAAATAATTTCAAAATGATCAATTTTTATTGTAAAACCGATTATTGTACCAATTTAGGTCATAATACAGGGGGTGCCCTTGCTGTTAACAGCTATTGCAAAGAATTACAGGTATCATACAGGCATTTGTGAAGTATATTTCTAACTTGCCCATATATTACATATAGGACCACTCAGTTTACAAATTTTGTTACTTCAAAGACTTTCCAGATTAATGACCTTATGAATTGTGGTTCGAGTTATGTTGTTTACCTCCTAACATGTATATGTGGTCTTCACTATGTTGGTCGTATCACAAAAAAAATCTGTGTACGGTTTGATCAGCGAGATTGAAACATTTTAAATGGTTTGCAGTCTTATGGTGTTTCTTGTCATTTTTCCATCTGTCATAACACTCCTACTGGTTTGAACGTGAAGTAATTTCATGTTCAGCTTTACTGTTGTGAGGTATGAGCACTTATTTCAGGAGCCACCAGCAACAGTTGTCAGCAGATGCCATATACCATAACTTTCCTTCAGCCAGTGATTATTGCTGAGAATTTGGAGTAAATCTGGAATGTCCAAATTTGATCTTCAAGGGCCACCAATAGGCCTGGATTTAAGAATTTCCCTGATTAAGCCGAAGTGTGCTAATCAGTGGCTCATTCATTTTGATTGGCCCACTTGTGCTGAAACAGGGAATTCTTTAAATCCTGGACTGTTGGTAGCTCTTCATGACTGAATTTACACAGCCATAGATTAAGTAGTTACTATAATGGGGTTCATTGGACTGCAGTTCTGATCGCCATATAGAGACGGACCAGACTATGAGGGTGTGATGGTCAAAATTAGGGGTGGGAGAAAAGTGTGAAAAATTTACCGCGAAAAAATTTGCGAGAGTGTGCCGATTTTTCACTTTTCCCGCAAAACATTTTGCCTTTCCGCCTATGCAAAAATGTCTTCCTTTTCTCCTGTTTTAACAAATTTTCCACCTATTTTAACACATTTTTCACCTAAATTTCCTATAGGTACTACGTTTCCCACTGTAATATCACTTCTTCTGAGGGCTGAAGTTTAGAAACAAGTGGCTGATAGTCAAAGTTGTGAGTCCTACAGCAAAATATGGCTTGAAAAATGTGTTAGCATGCAGAATGCATTTGTCATTTGCCCACAACACTTTCTTGCTTAAGTGACACTGGCACATATTCATGATGATATCAAGTAATTAAAAAATAAAGTACAACCTACAATGTGGCAGATATGTATTTTAGTGGTGGTGGTGGGGGACTGGCATAGTGTGATTTGTGTATGTATTTTTACCATTGTCATATTCTATCCTCCTTCTCAGATTATTGATACATTACTTATCGGTCATAGCAGTGGTCCCATCTGTCCTCCACCTCCTCACCTGTGCTGCTGTTAATATATTTGTCCTGGCTTTGTCTGTCATGTGTGGTTTCTGCTACTACTACTAATGGAGCTAGATGTTGATGTAATTCTACTGCCACTACTACTAGGTGTCAAAGGTGCAGCACGTATAGCAGCAGCACCAGAGATACTCACCATATTTAACACTGTGGATGTTAACCTGTGTTTCTGTTGCTGGGTACTCAAAACAGGTGTGTGTGACTGAGTGGGACTTAGACATTGAAGAGGCAGTGATGTTGATGATGACTAATAGGGTGACTCTGTGCTTTTTTGACATCTTTGCTTGTCCAGGGTCAGACTTTCCAATGGCTTTCTCAAACAGTTTATAGGCAGGCACATCGCTCCTTAAAAGTGGTGGAAGATTCAGCCTTTGACTTTCTGCTAACCTTATAGCCCTGTCACCATCGTCACTCTGAACTTCATCTGTATCTGAACAAGAGAAGGATGCTGGAGGGATATATTGTAGATCTGCATCATCATCAGTCATCATTACGTCATCCTCAGCAGCATCAGCATCCCCTGACAGTTATTGCCCACTACTACCCTCATATTCCTCTCTGCTTTTGGAGGTCTCAAACAATTTCTTTTTACTTTTACTGTAACAAAGTTCCCTACTATGTGTGTTTTGATGCTTGTTTGTCTCGCTATCTGATGCAGCAGGAGGTTCAGCTGCTACAACTTCCTCTATTATGCATTTGCCAGCATCATCAACACTTCAATGCGACTTGTTGTTGTCTTCGGTGTTCTTCTTATATGGTTCTTTATTTCTTCTGGCACTGGTAGTGCTGGAACTAGTTTTGCTGGGACCTTGACAAACTGCATCCTACCTTGGAGTAAAGGGATTATCATCATTGATTGCACACGCTACAACAACCATTGCTGCAGTCAGTTTTTGGACTACTACGTTACTCTCACATCCCTGCACTGCTCCACCCCTCTCCTTTCCCCTTGGGCATTTGCTGGACATTACGCAACTATACTGTGTTTTTTTAGTGTACTGTTCACAACACAACAGATGTAGCTGTATGATGCCTTGTCTAAGCCCAGTCAGCTGTCTGTCACTGTCACCTAAGATATTAAGTTTTTTATTATTTTTTTTATGTATTTTTTATTTTTTTTTTTAATTTGTCCACCCTGTTGTCTTATCACAGTCTATCCAAAAAAATTACAAATGAAAAACAAAATCAACAACGTCTTTCCCCAGACTTCCCCACTCAGCACAGAGATAATAACAGCAAGATCAGAAAGCAAATAAGTCCCTAGCTGCCTGTGGCTTTCCAGTCAGTCACATGTAATTTTGGAGTATTTGGGGGTCAACCTTCTTCCTCCCTTCTTATCAGCTGGAGTGCCCCCAGACTAATACAGAGAACAAACGTCCTACCTAAATGACTCTCTAAACTAAGCTTCAATTCCCCTTTATTTGCCTATCTCCTGTAGCTCAAAAACATGCTGCTCTCTCCTCGCACAAACACAGAATGGCTGCTTTGAGAGCCTGACAGCCTTTTATTTGGCTGTAGAAAACTTTTGTGTTGTGTAGAAATATTTTTCTTCCAATTGATTTCAATGGGCAGAAAAGGAGGAAAAAAGCAGAAAAACTGCACTTTTCACGTGAAATTTTTCGCCAAGCGAAAAATGCCATTATTTGCCGATTTCAGTTTGAGGCAAAAATTTTCGCCCATCTCTAGTCAAAATGTTGTCATAATGAAAAAAATGTCAGATTCTGAGTTGGAATTAAAGTAAAGGTAGTATTTTCAGAAGTAAATCCTCACTTGAAAATGTGTAGTAAAGAAATATAAATCGGGATAAGATCAGTTTGATGAATACTGCCCTTAAAAGACATTTTTGACATCATAATTTTTATTTGTGTTTAAAATAATTTTTCAGAGATAGTATAATAACCGGTTAACATAACATTACTACTTTCCACTCCTATTTGCTAATATTACTTTAAACTGACTTCTCCAAGTTTAGATCACTTTTATTTTGTCAGAAAAGGATTACAGAAATAAGACAAAATAATGATGGATATTATTCAGTTTAAAAAAAAAAATTAATATGACAGTAGATTAAACAATGCCTGCTTTTAACACTTATTTTTTTTCCTTTGAGGGAGAAGGTAGAATGGAATGCAAAAAATTACAGTAATATGCCTGAAAATTGACAAATTATGGCAGAAGAGCTTTTTCAGACTCATTACCAACCATTTAAGTGTCCATATTTTTTTTTAACATTATGTCCTTGGATCAGCATGGGACATCAGCCATCTGACTTGCCCCTTTCCACATCCAATTGTCATTCCAGCCACTTGCAGTTACTTTTCAGATTCTTTTATTACAAATATTTTACAGCAATGCTTTCATGAGGTGTAACCCTTTGAGTGCCAGAACCAAAGCTGTACAGAATGAAGGATTGCTAGTGGAAGAGTCTTATTTATTAGGAACTTTTAATATAAATATATAAAATATGTTTAACCCATTAGATGAAGTCTAATCAGTTGCTGGACCTTCAGTTGCTGAGGACCACAACTTCGATCATCTCCAACCAGACAATGGTTGGTTGAGGATGATGGGA
Organism: Rhinophrynus dorsalis; assembly: GCA_037306005.1. Lineage (NCBI taxonomy): Eukaryota > Metazoa > Chordata > Amphibia > Anura > Rhinophrynidae > Rhinophrynus > Rhinophrynus dorsalis. The sequence goes on from CM074723.1 coordinate 415,499,376, forward strand.
ACTGTAGTCCCTGACAGATGGAGGTTTCAGTAATTGACTAACCCTGAGCTAGAGCTTTGGTGGGCCTTTGGCTGGTTGGAGAAAGTGGGCATACTTGGGTAATGTCTTGTCCCCAGAGCACAAAGGTGGCTTGGGATAGCAGTGTCCAAATTATACAAATTACACCATAATGTGGGTGGGACCTAATCTGGATGGGTTGGATTTGGGGTAGGGAAAGCAGGATTTTGAAAATGGATAGGAAGTGGACAGTCTGGATAGTGTATAGGATTATGTGGGAATTCGCCAAGACAGAGATTCGAACCTTATCCTCAAAGACCCAGTAATTAGCTCTGAAAAACAGTTTCTCCTGGGCTGATCCAGAAAATGCAACTTCCTAGGATTGATAATGGCAACTGTAGTCCTGAAGAGCTGGAGGGCCTCAGGTTGCCTTAGGTTCTATAGATGTATTCGACTCTTCAGTACATTGCAGAGCATTCAAGGGGTTAAATTAAATGCAGCTCCTTTTTAGAGATCAACTATAGAATAGTAGTAATTATTATTCTTTTAAACCTCTTGGATTCCATATGCAAATCAAAGCGATAGGGACATTGCTAGCATCTAAAGGGTTAAACATTTCAATGTGCATTCAAGACAGTGTGCTTAAAGCAACCTTTCATATACTTTACCCTGCAGGATTCCAGTTGTGACTAGGGAGTGATTAAGCTAAACAATAAGAGGTGGATTGGAATGTACACACCATAAGGGATGAACTCAGATTGTAGAACTGTCAGTTTTGTGTGCCAAACTTCATCCAAAAATAAGTAATAAAATAAATAAATAAGAGATCTAAGTCAACTAACAGGTCTACATCAAATGAGCAGAACTCATTAACACATTTCTGTCATTTGATGAAGAAGAAAAATGTTTCCTGAGAGACTTATGAAAAAATACCTCATTCGGTTTATTGTTCAGTTCATATTATTGTAATTTGTATATGTAATTTAACCAGTTGTGTGCTAGAGATGTCCATAATGCTGTCAACCAAGTGTTAGTTACACAAATCCTGTCAAATGTCCCTCTTTAGGAGGGACAGTCTCTCTTAAAAAAATCCAAATCCCAAATTTCTACTATCCCTGATGAAGTGCCTTTAAAAGACACAAAATGCATTCTAGTGGGACCCCCTATTGTTTACAGCATATAGCACCATGATATTAGCCAGAGGATCCAGTAGCTGATATACTACTTGAGACGGGAGGCCAAGAGTCCCTCTATACAGCTAAAGACGAAGACACCCAGTAAGCGATACAGGCAGAGGTTAAGTAGATGGGAGAGGTATTGTGACCAGACCGACACATAACAGATACAAAGGATCAGAGAAATATTTGATCTATACAAGTTAATAGCATATTGCAAGATGGAAACAAGTAATTGACTCTTTGTCGGCTTATACAAATACTTGTAACAAGTGACTATTGAACCCCTGCCTGCGACCCTGTTTTATATCTGGGTTTAAACAATATAGATGTATAGAAGACTGGTCCATCTGTTGACCTACAATTATTCATATTGGATCCAGGCAAATATAACAAATATATATACTGGAGACTGTATCTTTTATTTTTTATAATTTTTTATTTTTTGAGAACTAATTTATTTTCATTTTTTCTAGTCCCGGTGATATCACTGTTTTTATATGCCTAAATATAGGGTATTCTTATAATGGTTTTATAATATTGTTTTATATCGTTGAATAAAATACAGTGTTTAATATTGAAAAGTATATGTCTTTATATTTGTTAATTATTCTAGCACTCTCCTAATATTTATTATTTCTATTTCCATTATATATATATATATATATATATATATATATATATATATATATATATATATGTTAACATCCCCCCCATTGCCACTTCCTACTTATAATAATAAGTCCTTTTCAGTCTATTGCCCAAGCTAGATCTTGTGGAAGGCCCCAATAGGGGTCAAAACGTTGACGAGTGCTAATAGTTAAATAAAGTGTTATTTTTAATTTCCAAGACCTTAGTGTGCACTTGATGTTAGATGTTTTTCATCTGCAGATTGTTGTATACATGTTTTCAAGTTGCACCAGGCATAAAATTACAATTCAACATTGAGTTTTGGAGTGCCCACATTGTGCCGATATTGAGCGTTAGCTAGTTTCCTTTGATGTTCCCATTACTCATTCTATTTAGCATGAGTTGTGGGAACAGAAAGCTGAAACAAGGGTTAGGCCACAACATGTGGCCAAAATTCGCTGCAAAGGATTCTGGACAAGAAGTAGAATTTCGAACATTACAATGACGTGTGTACCTGCCGGAACTCATTTTGTCTCTAATGCAGGTTTTAACAGGCACAACTGAATTGAGCCCAAAGAGTCCTGTAACAGAATGTGTGGATATGATATCAAGTATTAATTAAATATTCAGTTTGGAGGTCCAGCCCTCATACAACTAGTTGTGGCTATAAGGATGTTGTGGCCAGGTTATGATAAGTTGGGGTTTATTGTTTCCTTCCAATAATAGGGATTTTAGGATTTTCTATTTGTCCCTTTAGGCACATTTGGTCTGAGCCAAAATGGCTCAATTTCTGCATAGTGTTTCAGCCTCATTTGCGTTTCCTAAATATGGCAGATCCACTAGTCTTTTTACAGTCTATTCCCAGAGACGTTCACTGTTAACAAACACAAACATTATCTTTAAACATTTTTCACTCTTCTTAGATCTTTCAACTGATGCAAGATATCTGACCTGCTTTGTGTCACCCAGACATCTCAGCTGTGCATGTTTTCTGTCTTTTCCTAACAATTAATTGGTATGCAGTCGTGTTAACAATCTGGCCATGCTCCAATTAAAATTTAATATCATTCTGATATCCCTTTTTATTATTCAGTTATGCACATTTGAAAATTTTAGTTATGGCTCTTTGGTATATGAATTTTATATAACCATTTTATTAAAAAAAATAAATAATAAAATATAATTTTTTTTCTAAGGCTTTAGGATAAAAATATAATATTTTTCCAATCCCTGATTGATCTTTGTTACTTTATTATTAATCTCTATCTCTTTGTGTATAAATATATATATATATATATATATATATAAATATATATATATATATATAAAACACACACACAACAATACATATTCAGTGTGACCACCACAAATCTGGAAATGAATCCTGTTTTTATGAGATGTTTAATTTCACATTTATCACTTCAGTATTGGGACTGAATCCCTCTTTCATGGGCTGTTGGATAAAGTCACGCATTAATCGTGGACTCCCAATTTAGCCTGCATAATAGTGGGCTGAAACAGAAGTCCTTCAGTCAAAATGGAGCTGTGGTGGTCTATTCCACTGCAGCCTGTTAGCTGGTGCCCTCCCTTGGCTGATGACAGCCAAAAACAGAAGAACACAGTCACATGATGAAATCAACCAGTGAATCATGTGCTCCATAGTGAACTGGGCCTGCCAAAGGCCAAAAAGAAGAGATCTCGTTTCTTAGGATAAGGCCATTGCTAGATGGCTGGGAAACAAAATCACTGATAAAATCAGATGCCTCAGTCATTTTTCATCATTAGTATTATACTTAATTAGATATCAGTATCTTGGGGGTTATGTACTAAGACGTGATAAAGACATGATAAAGCAGAGATAACTTCTCTAGTGAGATCACTTCTCCAGTTCCTATGTTATTCTATAGATCCTATGCACTAAGATCTCCAAAGCTGGAGAAATCTTAGTGCATAGGCTCCATAGAATAGCATAGGAACTGGAGATGTGACATCACTGGAGAAGATTGTTGCTTTATCACCACTTTATCATGCTTTAGTCAGTAACCCCCCTTGTGTTGTATACCTGATGAAAATCCAGTAGAGAGTAAAGCATCTTCATTTTAGGAGTCATTGAATAAAGTTGTGTTAACAGAGTGCCAAGCATCTTTCTGGTTTAAATTCACATTTATCCGAGCAGAGGAAAATTGCTGTGTGCCCCTTTTACTGAATATTAAAAAACAATAAACCTGTTCATGTTACATGTTATCGCAAGCCACGTCCTGTTGTCATTGAACCAGAAATGCCAAAAAAGCATTCTTTTGATCCTCAGCTTGGTGGTGCGGTAAATTCTGGAAAACAAAATAAACAAATTTATTGGTACACTAGTTAAAGTTGCTCAATACCTGTCTAAATCATGAAAGTTATTGAGCAAGTTCAGAACTAGAGTCTAGTTCATGAGGTGAAAGCACTAATTTACTAGTGCAGCACCCACTGGAGTTAGTGTCTAATACCAGTGGATGTACTTAAGTGTACGAACCACATTGTGTGACTGCTGTAGTGCATAATGATGGACCAGCACTGAATTCCAGCAAGCTCCTCAAGCCAGCTCTGTAGTATATGCAGGGAAATATATTGATCTAAAAAGGTGTAGAGGAGAGAAACACCCCAAAACTGCCACAGACTGCCCCTTGTCTTCCCCTTGTTAACTACAACATCAAGCGGAAGATTTTATGCATATGTAGCTTAATATATTGATGTGAAGTAGACATAAGAATGTATTTTGTACATTCAACCCATTGTCCCAGCTGAGGATCATATGTACGCTTCTCTGGTGTTCTTGGTTTACTGACAGCAGGAGAAGGGCTCACAAGGACTTCCCACTCTTGATCCACAGGAGCTCTTTTTTCAGACCCAAGCAGCAAACAAGACACCAAGACATTCCTCCTTTCCTTAGTCTTACTCTTTCTCTCATTTCTCCTTCTTTCTATGGTTTAACCCTTCCTTTACCACTAATCACAGCCCTTTCCAATATTTTGTCTCCAGTTTCCCTTTTTGTTTTTCTCTTTCATTTCTTCACTTCCTGCTATTAATTTTCCACTTCAGTCTACGCTTCTTTATTCCCTTTTCCATTCATGACTCTCCATTTCTATCTCTGCTTTGTATTCTTCTTTCTTGACATTGTGTTTCCTTTTCTCATTCACAATCAATTTGCTTCACAATCCCTGATGATATGTCAGAAAAAGATTTCACCAGAGGTAGGGAGACACCCCCGACACATTGTGCTCAATAGTATATAAAATCACTTTTAATTCATCATAAGTCAGTGGGTGTCGGGGTCGTAATTCCGTGATTAGGATACGTTGTGTTAATGGGAACAGCTGCATTTTGAACCCAAGTAGAAGGTCAAATGCATAATTGGTGTGCAGTGATCATTTCTGTCTTCATGACACAAACCGAGAGGCTTATATTTATAGTACATACAATAAATTGTATGATCATTTATATATGATTTTAATTATAATTCTCACAGAAGACATCCATCCCAATAGTTAGGTGCCATTTGTATAAGACAAATACGTTTTAATTTATTTGAATGTGCGACTGTGCAATAATGCAGTCTACCCTCCTTAAAGGGATAGTAATGTTTCATAATAAAAGCAGCTCTAATTAATCATCATAGTATTTGGACTTTGGAGAGTGCTATTTCAATTTTGTCAGAGATGTAGTTCAAGAGTAATTCAATGACAAAGTATCCCCCTCCTGCCCTTTTTACTGATGTAACACTGCTCAGCCAGATCAGAAGGGAGGTGCCCAGGTAGACTGCAGAGAGGAACGATCTTCAATTAAGATAAGGGAAAAACCTGAAAAACTTGTCAAGGGGGCAGGGCTTTCATTGTTCTCATAGGAAGAAGATTGTCCCTACTGTTATCTGTCTGGTCTATGGACTCCATTCCACATCTGAGAAGAGATGGCTTACACTAGGTAAAAGGGACGGTAGGGGAAACTTTGCTTGTGAATATCTCTCAAACCATAAAGGTTTGAGAGATAAGACTTCTATCGTTCTTCATGTTTTTTTTAATGCCTACAAAATAAAATAAAGATAAAACAAAGTATTACTATCCATTTAATATGGTGTAAAATTGTAGATTATGCTAGCTTTAGTGTACTCATAATCTTAATTTTAATAATGACAGGAGGCGAGTATTTTGCATTTCTTTCTTTACTGAAATCTCCATAGCAGCACAGTAACCAATCAGAGAAACAGAAACCAAAAGTATAAATAGCCTGGTACATCTAACTACTTCCTCTTTCGCAGTATAAACAACAAGCAAACAGAAACTAAACAGGAACAAGATAACATCCAGATTCCGTCAACCAACAGTAACAGCATTCGCTCTTCGTTCATCAGGTCTCCAGACGGTCCTTGGGAGAAGGTCACACTGGAAAACATGGAAACTCCGTGAAAGGACACAGAAACAGACCGTCTCCACACATAAGGATAAACATTACAGAACAATATAAAAACATTAATAATCACTTAAACACAAGAACAACATAACCAACATGTAGCATCAGATAACCCCCCCCAGAACAGTACTTACATACTGACCTCCTATAAAGAACATGGGAGGGAAGGGAGGGAAAATACTCGCCTCCTGTCATTATTAAAATTAAGATTATGAGTACACTAAAGCTAGCATAATCTACAATTTTACTACATGACAGGAGGCTTTGTATTTTGCATTTTTAACGCTAAGAAACCCAAAAATTCGACGCATGAACCTGCGGCCGAAAATAGAAGAGCCGGAAAGTGTGCTCCCTAGACCAATCAGCCGAACGCAAAATATCAGCAACCGATGCCCCGGCCGAGACCGCACCGGACGCAGACGCCCCTCTAACGGAATGAGCCCCAAAAGCAGGGTCAACACCCGCCAAAGATAAAACCCAACGAATCCACCTAGCCAAGGTGATAGACAAAACGGGTTTGTGAAGTTTCACATAAGAAATTAAGAGTTGCCCTGAAGGGGCTGAACGTAAGGAAGCAGTAACCTGAACGTAGTGAAGTAAAACTTCCACCACACAAAGTTGAGGGACATCCCTAAAAAAAAAAAAAAAAAAAAAAAAAGGATAAAAAACAGAAACAGAGTCTGACTTAGTACGACGGGATATGGAAAAAGAAACCCCGTCCGGAAGAACTGAAAATCCGTCCACGTCAAAAGCCCGAACATCCGAAACTCGGCGGAAAGAGACCAGACATAGCAGGACGGTAAGTTTAGCAGACAGCTGTCTAAGCGTCAAAGAATCATTCGAAGGCCAATTCTTTAAGAAACGCAGAACCACCTCCACATCCCAAAAACTGTAGTACTTAGGAACCGGAGGTCTAGACAACTTGATCCCTCATAACAACCGACAGACCAAAGGATCACGGCCCACCGGAAAGCCTGAAACTGGAACATGCGCGGCCGAAATAGCCGAACGAATAACATTCAGAGAACCAAAAGACTGACCAGAAGAAAACCGAAAAGATAAGTAGTTGAGGATGGCCGTCACAGGTGCAGTAAAGGGATCATAATCCCTCTCCAGACACCAGCTAGACCAGGCCCTCCAGGCAGACAAATAAGATCTTCTCGTACCAGGGGCCCAGGAGTCCCACAAAAGATCCCTGGCCTCCTGCGATAAGTCATCGACTGACCAGGCACCCCTGAAATCGCCCAGGCCACCAACCGAAGCCGACCCTGAAGGATGAGAGGATGAGACTCGCCGCGAGGATTCAACAGGAGGCGAGGCGACACAGGGAGGAGAAGAGGATCTTCCACCGATAACTCCAGAAGGTACGGGTACCACGGCTGACTCGGCCACAACGGAGTGACCAGAAGAATACTTACCTCCTGTACTCGCACCTGGTGTAGAACCCGTGCCAGCATCGCGAATGGAGGAAACGCATATGCTCCCTGTTGTGGCCACGTCTGCAAGAACGCGTCTACCGCCACACAATCTGGGTCTGGAAGCCAACTGAAGAACGCCGGAAGCTGACGATTGGTCCTGGAAGCAAAAAGATCTACATGGAACGGACCTCTGAGGAGACACAGCTGCTGGAACACTGCCTCGTCCAGTTTCCAGTCGCTGGTGTCTCTCCAATGACGAGAAAACCAATGTGCTGTCAGGTTGGATACTCCCGGAAGATACTCCGCCACTAGAGAAATGTTGCGCCTGAAGCAAACCTGTAAAGGTCTTTCGTTGCCTCCATCAGGTCCCGAGATCTGGCTCCTCCCAACTTGTTTATGTATTGGACTGCGGATAGATTGTCCATACGCAGCAAAATGCAACAGTCTAACTCGTCTCTGGCAAAACTGCGAACCGCAAAGGACCCCGCTATCAATTCTAGGCAAGTGATATGAAGGCCCACTTCTGCTTCCGACCAAGGGCCTCCCGTGGCCTGCTCTGAGCAATGGGCGCCCCAGCCCCACAGACTGGCGTCCGACTCCACAATGAAATCTGGGGACGGACCAAAGACCGCTCGGCCATTCCAGGCCTGCATATGCAGAAGCCACCATCGAAGTTCGGACCGAACCTCCGGAGGTTCGTAAGATCTCCCCAACCGAAGATGGTATGCTTTGAAACGTTGCATCGCCCAATAATGCAGCGGTCCCAGAAAGATAGCCTGGATGGAAGATGAGAGAAGACCTACGATGCGAGCTAACCAACTCAGAGGAACCTGCCACATACGAAGTATGCGACGGATCTCCTTGCGTATAGCCGCAACCTTCGTCAAAGGCAGGCGTAGCAGGCAACAACCCAAATCGATTTCGAAACCCAGAAACTGGACGACCTGCTAAGGTTCTAGCGCGGACTTCTCGACGTTGATAACAAATCCCAAGGATTCCAGGAAGCTCACCACGAAGCGCGTCTGAGATCGAATCCTCGATACATCGTTGCAAAACAGCAAAAGATCGTCGAGGTAAATAAAGCAACGAATGCCGAGAGACCGAAAACGCGAAACCACTGGCTTCAGCAGTTTGGTGAAACACCAAGGAGCAGAGCTGAGGCCAAACGGAAGACAAGTGAACTGGCATGGACGACCCTTCCAATGGAAGCGAAGGTACTGACGACAAGACTGAGCAATCGGCACCGACAGGTAAGCATCTTTCAAGTCCAGACGGGAAAACCAATCTCCCGGAAGTAAAAGGTCTCGCAAAAGATGGATGCCTTCCATCTTGAAGTGGCGATAAACCACAAATCCGTTGAGAGACCTGAGGTTGATGACCGGGCGATAGTCTCCGGTCTTTTTGCGAACCAAGAAGATATTGCTGAAAAACCCGGTCTCGTCTGGCGCGAACTGAACTGCTCCTTTGGAAAACAGAGAGCCAATCTTGGCGTCTATCAACTCCTGGTCCCTCGCCGAATAAATCGCAGGTGGTGGAGGATACCTTTGGACCGGAGGAGACTGGAACTCTATCACATAGCCTTGAACACACTGAAGGACCCACACGTCCGAAGAGAGGTCCTGCCAAGCCTGAAAATGAGAAGCAATTTTTCCTGCAGTAAAAGGCATGGGAGTGCGAACACTTAACAGTGGCAGTCCTACCTGTTGTAAACTTGCACGCCCTCTGCCCCTGGCAGGCCTGGACTTGTCCGCTCCTCTGGAGAAACTGGTATTCCGGAACGGAGTGGAGGGGAAAAATCCGGGTGATGAAGGCATGGTGCGGGGGCCAGAGGTCCAGAATCTGTTGGTGGCACGGCCCCGCTGACGACCAGCTCTCCCAAAAACACCCCTGGACGGTGTGGGGCAAAACACCTGGCGCATAGAGGATTGAGCCTTGTTGAGCGTGGTGAAGAGGTTGACATGCCGTTTAAGTTCTGCTATAAAAGGCTCACCAACTAACAGGCCGTTGGCAGAAGAACCAAGCTCTTTAGCCCCTAGGTCAGCCAACTTAGGATCAATTCTGAGTAAAGCCGCTTTCCTCCGTTCCGATGAAATAGCTGCGTTGGCATTGCCCAGCAAGCAGACAGCCCGCTGAGCCCACTCCCGGATAGCCTCTGCATCCAGATGATCACCATGTTCAAGTGCTTGGTCTGCAAAGCACAAAATCTTGGCAAGGGGGCCCAACACATCCAACATCTTGTCCTGAGCGGACTTCAAACCTTTTTCAATACCCTTCCGCGGGTCGCGTCCAGAACGAGCCATGAAAGTGAGGACTGTCTGACTGAACTCTGGCGTGACGGTCACCTTGTCTGGCAGTACTGGTCGAGGACATTCCGCACGCAGTCAACCCCGAACCTCCCGGTCCAAGGACTGACGTAACCAAAAATGGACAAAACGAGCCAGATGGTCCGGCATGCACCACTCCGAAGACCTGGGATGGCGAATGGTCCGAGGATCAAAAAGAGGCATCCCTCTTGCATCATAGAAAACATCTCCTGGGAGAGAGTCCTCCTTGGAATCGGAAGGAGGAAGAGCCCCGATGGCCTCACTAACGTAATTGGCAGATTCCCCAGGATCGGCATCCCAACAGTCGTCCTCGGAGCCAGAAGCACACCACCCGTCAACCACCTCCAGGGGTTTAGCAGAAGGAGCATCCTCATCTGAAGATCTTGGGGACAAAGGAATGGCAGGCATAGAATCCTCACGCCTAGGCCATTTCAACGGAGTCTTCCCTTTGCCAGTGTAACTCAAAGAATCAGGAGCCAACCGTTTTCCAACAACCTGGCCTTCAGAGGACCTGATGGAAACAGAGGGGGTTGCGCCCCTGGATGATAAAGTCGGGCCAGGATCCTGAGCGCGAACCCTGGAGAGCACCTTCTCCACGGAAGCCGCCACAGCAGCATCGATAAGAGCCTTGAAGTCAGGCGTAGAATCACTCATGATGAAATGGCTATGAACCCCTCGTAGGTAACAATCTAAAGGGAGACAGAAAAAACACTGTCAGGAAGCGAGACGCAACCCCAGAACAGGAGGGGAGAGTCCCAACAAGGTACAACCTGGGGCTCACCCGGGCTAAAAGGAATGGCGTAACCAAGCCAAAACTGATATATGAATGGGGGCTCACCCCAGCAAACAAGTAGCAGCGTAAAACCACTGCTTTCCTGACAAAGAAAAATTATTATTTTTTTTTTTTTTTTTATTATTATTATTTATTTTATTTATTTATTTAAGCAGCTGGACAAATGTTCCAAACTCCAGCAAAGCCTACAGAAACCCCACTAGGGGAACACCCATGCAAGGCATGGCACCATGACTACATAATAGTAGTAAATGCACAGGGGGCTCACCCCAAGTAACAGTGGGGCTCACCCACAATAGTCAGAGGCATGCAACAATAGGAGGCTGCAGAATATGTAAGGGGGCTCACCCCAGTTGTACCACGGGGGCTCACCCCGCTAAGCAACAGTAGCAAACAGGAGAAATAACGGCTAGCAACCAGAGGCCAACCAGCTGCCTTAAGAGAAAAACCACCGCAAGGAAGGAAACCCCCCAGAATAGGGCAGGAAGACGCAGGAGCCAGTCCCAACCTAAAACAGTAATAGGCCAAAGCCCCCGAAGGAATTTACAGAGGAGGATTCCCCTCCATGGCCAGAGCAGCCCAGCCACGGAGCGGCGCCCTCAACAAAGATGGCCGCCGAGGTAGTCAGGGGAAACCACATATAAACAAGTATACTTTACTTAAAGCATTAGGTACATTGAAGGGAAAACAAGAACATGTACAAGGCTAGAGTACAAAACAGGTCTAAGTAAAAAGAGAGCAAGACATTTATTCAGTAGCTAATAGGATTAAGTTAAAGTAAAACACATTCCTAAAAGAGCCCATATAAAGAGACACAGTTTAGGAAACACAGTAAAACAGTAACAATTTAAACTGTCCCATAACCCAAACACCCCCAAAATCAAGTAAGGGAGAAAAATCAGACACTCTGACCTGTGCAGCTTGTTGGAGCAGCAAGAAAGAGGAAGTAGTTAGATGTACCAGGCTATTTATACTTTTGGTTTCTGTTTCTCTGATTGGTTACTGTGCTGCTATGGAGATTTCAGTAAAGAAAGAAATGCAAAATACAAAGCCTCCTGTCATGTAGTAAAATTCACTTATCACACACACACACACCTGTATTACCATCAGTGAATACCTGGGAGGAAGATTCACTAAGGTACAATAAAGGTGTGACAACATCTCCAGTAAGATACATTTTCCAGTTCCAGTGTTATTCTATGGAACCTATATACTAGGATATCTCAAGCTGGAGAGATTTTAGTGCATAGGCTCAATAGAAAAACATGAGAATAGGCTTGATTATCTTACAGAAGAGTTTAGCTCACCTTTATCACAATTTATCTCATAACCCCTGAGGTTGGGGTTCATGACTGTGGGATTACAGAATAACATTTGTTTCAAATTGCTTTTCCTGTAAAATGTCTTAAGGACATTTATTAGATACATGTTATTTATGTTTTCAAATGTTCATGATAATTTCTATCATTTTAATGATAGTGCTTAAACTTTTACATATAAATATATACATTCTGCGTTGCTTATAGCTCAACAAATCAATATGCTCTGGCAAAGACTAAAAGAGAAAAATATGGTTTGTAGGGACTCATTGTGAACAGATTGTGTAAAACTTGAAAAAAAGAAAACCTCCATGTGTCACTTCACAATTATGGTCCCAGTTCATCAGACCAGTGTTTGATAGATAGATCAATGCATTTATTCATGATTATAAAACTACCTGCTCTGTTCCTGTTTGAACACTCAGGCTGAAATGATTTTCATATAAATTAGTTTTACTAAATGTATCTGACTGAATGTGTTAAAATACCTTTTTGTTTTCTCTTTTTAAAATATGTTGTGTACCCATTGAGAGCTCAAAGGGTTAAATTATGTAAATGTGTAAAATACTTAAGAACTAACAGAAGAAAGATGGTGTGGGCTTAAAGACAGGGCCGGATTTACCAAAAGGCCGACTAAGCCCTGGCCTAGGACGCTCAATTTTCTGGGGCGCCCAGCAGTGGCTCAGTCACGCCCTGTTTTTTTTAAATTATATTATTTATTTTATCCATCTTTGCACTGATTGATTACCACGGTACAAGCGGTACTGCCCTTTGTATAGTCTTCCAGACTGAGTGGTTGTGCCTCTTGCTGTGTTTAGCCCACCCACGTCAAGCTACACACGTCCCTTACTGCCACGGTCCACTGCAAGCATGCGTTTATACTCCCCAGTCCCCAGCCACAATGCGACAACGTTGTGAATGACATTGACGTCGCAAACAACTGTGATTGCACCTGAGCAGGCTATCTAAGGGGGCGGGCAGGCGGCATTACCAGCTACGCACAGTTGGGTCTGGCTGGACTATGTGAGACCATATCGGACAGTGGTGCACGCAAGGGTGGCAACTGGACATCCAAAGAATTGGAGAAGAAGGAGCCAGGAAGAGTCAAGCAGCAGAGGCTGACACTGAGGCATGAGTATGATTATTATAAAATATATCTATACCATATTGCACAGATTCCAGGGTGAAAAATAAGTAAACCTGAATAAACAGGTTAGAGGAAGATCACTATAGTCTGAAATAATCAAACGTACAAACAATGAATGTAATAAATTTATTTAGCCCATATATTGAATATATATGAAAGATGGTACCTTGTATTTATTGTAAATAGATTCTTAAAACCAGTAATAAAAAGCTGTCAGTAGGAGAAATCAAACTTTAAACACCCGTATCTCTTAAACCACAGCGGTTTGAGAGATATGTTTTTTTGCATTTAGATCAGCTTTTTAAGCTCTTCTAAATGCAAAAAAGTATTTTTCAGACATTACTAACACTTTAAATCAGCATTAGCCTGAATTTAGATATAGCATTACCATTAGAATCACTGTTTTTTATTACTGGTTTTAAGATTCTAGCTATAATAAAAACAAGGTACCATCTTTCATATATATTCATTATATGGGCTAAATACATTTATTACATTTATTGTTTCTATGTTTGATTATTTCTTCCTTCCCTAACCTGTTTATTCAGGTTTACTTGTCTATTTTTCTCCATAGAGAATCAGAGAGTTACACGCACTTACAGTAGGGGAATGAAATGGTAGCACTTTAGTTTGCAGCATAGGTTTAAATATTTCCCTAATTTTTCTCCTTCATCTAGCTTATTTACATATTAGTACAGTCAGCCTATAGCTAGTAATTAGCGCAGTCCTCTTGTCTTTTGGCTTTGTACTTTATGAATAATACTCATAGTAAACTAACTGAAAAATATCTAAGGTTTCTATAAAGTAATGATATATCTTTAATTTAATATCAGCTATATCTCAGATGCCTGTAAAAAAACTAGATGGTACATTCTAAGCTGTCATTGAGACCCTCTGGGCTAAGAGTCTACAAAGTGAAAATCCAAAACGATTCTCTGTTTGTTAACCTTGAAAATTGAGTGTGTCTCTATCAGGACCCCTCATTTTCTCTATTGGTGTAATGTTAATCAAATCTGAATGATGATATAATGTACAGGCATGTGTGTGGTTAATGGAGGGGTGTGGCTAAGTGAGGGGAGTGGTTGGGTGGGGCAAAGGCGGGGCTAGAGGTTCCTAGGTGCACCTGAGATGTAAATCCGGCCCTGCTTAAAGGGATAGTAATGTTTCACAATAAAAGCAGCTGTGATTAATCTTAATAGTATTTGGGCCATGGAGAGTGTTATTTCAATACTGTCAGAGTTGTTGTTCAAGTGTAATTGAATGATAACGTATCCCCCTCCCGCCCCTTTTACTGATGTAACACTGCTCACCACATAGCAGCAAGACTGTCTGTATGGATCACAGAGAGGGACAATCTTCAGTGAGCATAAGGAAAAACCTGTCAAGAGGGGCAGGGCTTTCCTTATGCTCACAGTAAGAAGATTGTCCCTTGCTATGACCTGTCCGATCAAGAGACCAGATTCCACATCTGAGGGGAGATGGCTTACACTAGGTAAAAGGGGTGGGAGGGGGAATACTTTATCATTCAATTACTCTTGAACTACAACTCTGACAGTATTTAAATAACACTCTCCATGGCCCAACTACTCTGAAGATTAATTGGAGCTGCTGCTTTTGTGAAACAAACAATATGAATATACTGATTTCCTAAATGTTAACTCAATGGAGTTTCAAATGGAAGAATGTAATAGCCAGTTTACTGCACACATAATGTGGTTGATTCACCAAAATGGATTGGAGTAATTCTGGAACAAAACAACTGCACCATAGAGGATAAATGAATGGTACCAAAAGTCCCATTGAATTATATAGGTCCTTTAAACCCCTGTGCACTTGACAACTATTTGGAGATATATGGATGGATTCTTGTTTACATTTACATTTGCTGCTATTATATTTCTAGCACTTTATTGATGGTTCTTCTTTTAATTGACCTTTTGTTTTTCTTGCTACAACTGGCCATTTCTTTTCTTTCTGTCTTCCTTTATTTAATTTGTTTATCTTATTCTGCCTCCATTATTGGATATTTGTGTCCAGTTTCATGAATTGATGGCTTCACCCATGCCTATTGTGATTTGCACAATAAGTTAATACCAGGGGGTACTAAAGAGACACAATGAGAGGTACTAGCATGGATGTCTTATCACTAGAAGAAAAACATTTATCATAGAGGCAATATTTGAACTCACCCTTTTTTATCTTTCGGGTACTGGTTACAAATGGATACTCCTAATCATGTTGTACAAATACTGGCAATAAGACTGAACTTTCAGGGAGAATATATAAGCTACCATGAACTTAAAAACACTGTTTTATTGACACACTAAATCCATAAAATACAGACACCGTGACATCATTCATATGATTCAAGCTTTCCATAGACTGCTGTAATGGAATTCTCTGGAATGTTACAGACATATGTACATATACGGAACAAACAGCAAACCTGCGCTCCTCCAGTCTAAATGTGAATAGTGTGCCCTGTATTAGGCATATTGTAATACTGTGAATAAGTTTGAGGCATTAGTGCCTACATTTTTAGGCCCAAAAACGAGGTTTAAGCTTACCAACCACTCCAAGATTCCTCAAGTATGGCAAGTCCTACTCTAAACACTAAAAATCCCTACCTAAAAATAAAAAAATTTAGAAACAAAAGTTAAAAACTGAAAGCCCTTGAGAAATGATGGTAATAACACGTTGAGCGAGGGGACCCTTTTTCCTTTATTTTTGTATGCATGAAGGTCCCCATGTGTGCAATTAAAAACAATTGACAAACAATATTTAAAAAGTGTAAGAGAAGACCTGCCCTGCATGCCTGCATAGAGTGGACATCCAAAAGGTACTGAAACTCTATCAGCCCTTATATACAGCTTGTGACCACTCCCACAGGCAACATGAGGAAAAATCAGTTGGAAACAAACCTAAATGTAAAAGCCATGGTTAACCTCTTAAAGGCCCAAATTATATAGAGAAAAGAATTAGTGCAATGAAACATTCATGTGTATTAATAGTGACAGTAAGAAGCAGCTACAATAAACTAAAGGAGATAGATAGAAACTAAAGAAAAACAAACAGCTTAGAGCGCTAAGTCACCGTGTACATATACAAGTGTTATGTCTACTGTGTGTTCACCTTTCTGCATGCTAGGTATGGTATTATGTTCATTGCTCATCCACCTGTATAGGTGTTAACTGTATTTTCACATTTTCCCAGTTCAAAATGTAGGCGGCCTCCTGACTGGTCGCCCTGGTCTGTTCGACAAGTAGGCGGCTTGCTGATCCTTTTGCTGCAGAGGTTTTCTCGATAAGTAGGTGTCCTGTGGATTGGTCTCCATTTGTGGGTCTTTTTTCCCTTGCTGCCCTGGTCTGCTCGACACATAGGTAGCCTCCTGATTGGTCGCTGCTGGGGCAACTCTTGTCACTCCAGTCCCCATTGGCTGGAGATCAGTGCGACAAGATTAAAATCCTCTTTGTGTTCCCTCTCACCTTCTGATTGGCCACTGCTTGTGCATCCCTTTCTGTTTGAATCTCCATTGGCTGGCGATCGGCACAGCAAGATTAAACCATACTTTTGTTTATTTTAGGAATTCTAACCGTACAGATGAGCCCTGTTTTCCCAAATAAAGTTGATGGATCCCTGTTTATCCTGTCTAGTGTGTTATTCCAGGAATGGTCTAAAGAAAGAATCCCCTCTGACTCTCATTTTCTGGATTTAGCAGCTGGACCAGACCGGCCACCCTCCTTGTAACAGCTTCTTGGAGAGAAGCCCAGCAACGATGACCAAGGAATGACTGCATCGCCTGTTTCCCGTTACAACTGCATTATAAAAAGATGTCATTTAACAGTAGTTGGTACTGTTGCTAACAGTTTCATTTAAATAAATTGATGTTGTTCTGTAGTAACTTTAAATGAAATATCTCCCAGTATTTGACTACCTTTATTTCAAAATTCAACAAAGTTTAAGTAATAGTAAAAAAGCCCCATGACCTTTTCCTTCTTACAAAAATAAGAAATATACCCGTAGTACATTACCATTCAACTACACTTTTATGTCTTCTTCCCCCTTTTTTAATTACAATGCACATTTTATGTCATGCACATTATTTTCATATACTTTATTAAAGTTTACTCATTGGGCCTGTTATGATCATTAAATAAAACATTCAACCACATCTGAGAACCTTATTTTAGCTTTTAACAGTGCATGGGATTTTCATTTTATTCCGTAAATTAGATAATTTCCTATTTTACAAAATGTCTGGCTATTTCTCAAACTAAACTATGCTCTTGATGTTATTAAAAAGATATATGTTCTATTGATATCAAATATTGTACTAATAATTGCAACTTTACTTTTATGTGTTAGAGAACAGAGAATCACCATATTCCATAATCAAAACTGTAATATACGCATACTTGGGAACTCTCCGGATTTGCCCCGGAGACTCCGGTTTTGGCACTGCTTTACCGGGTCTCCGGGGCAGAGGCTGAGTCCTCCGGATGTGAGGAGTTTCTATTGAAACTCTACCCACTTCCACTTTTTCCCCCAGTGTAGCTCCTTCCCCAGCCTTCTTTTAAGCCCTCCCCCGGCACTTGCGTTAAGACCCGGCCCTTTTTGACGAGGTACCAGTCATTCTTCACACCACCCATGGCAGCAGAGGACTCCCCACCGGGGAGACAACAATAAAAAGTTCCCAGGTATGACTATACGGTTTGCTACCTCCTCCCTTTAACAAATTGAGTGCCATACACTCGGTGCTAAAAGGATTAATACTAGTGATGATCGAGCACCCCAGTGCTCGGGTGTTCGGGTGCTCTGACCGAGCGCCCCCGGAGGCTCGAGTGCTCGGCCGAGCACCCGAGCCCCATTGAAGTCAATGGGAGGACTCGAGCATTACACCAGGCACCCCCTGCTCTGATGAGGGGAGGGTGCCTGGTCCATAGGAAAAGGGCAGAAAATGATGGAAACACCACAGAAATGGTTCAGGGACAGCATAGGGAGGATGTCTGGATGCATCTTGGACTCCAACATCGCTGCTGGGAACGATCTTTCGCCCGTAGTACGCCATTTTTACAGACTGACCGTAAAACACACAAAAAGGAAGATAAAAACGACTTTAGGCGAAAAATTGTTACCAAACAGTATTTGCTGTATATTTACTTGTATATCATCTGCAAATTCTGCAAAAAATTTCATCGATTTTTCGGAACTGGAGCCATGATTAAGAGGGAAACGTGCGCAGAGGCAAATTCTGCAAAAAATTTCATTGATTTTTCGGAACTGGGGCCATGATTAAGAGGGAAACGTGCGCAGAGGCAAATTCTGCAAAAAATTTCCTCGATTTTTCTGAACTGGGGCCATGATTAAGAGGGAAACGTGCGCAGAGGCAAATTCTCCCAAAAATTTCCTCGATTTTTCTGAACTGGGGCCATGATTAAGAGGGAAACGTGCGCTGAGCCGACCATCTAAAACATTATGGGTGAGGGTCTGCTGCGGAGCTGACCATTCTAAACATTATATGCGAAGGCCCGCTAGTGAGCTGACGCTATAAAACATTATATGAGAGGGCCCGCTAGAGAGCTGACCCAATAAAACATTATATGAGAAGGCCCGCTGGTGAGCTGACCTATACAAAAATTGTCAAACAGCGCCCGCTGGTGAGCTGGCCCTATATAAAAATTATATCCCAGGGTATATGGAAGAGAGTCAACCATATACCCATTTTTTGGGTGGAAGGGGTGAATGGGAATACAGAGTATTCCCATCATTGTAAATAACATATCTAAAGTGACTTTATGTTCCCCCGGGGCTTTCCTCCAGTGGAGTGGAGAAGTCAGGGGAAATCCAGGCCTTGTTCATTTTTATAAGTGTCAACCTATCAGCATTTTCGGTGGAAAGGCGGATACGCTTATTTGTTATGATGCCACCAGCAGCACTAAATACCCGCTCAGACAGAACGCTGGCGGCAGGGCAGGCCAGCACCTCCAAGGCGTAGAGTGCCAGTTCATACCACGTGTCCAGCTTGGACACCCAGTAGTTGTAAGGCACAGAGGGATCATTGAGGACGCTGACACGGTGTGCTACGTACTCCTTCACCATCTTCCAAAACTTTTCCCTCCTTGTGACACTAGGCTGCGCATCAGGGTGAGGGTGCTGGCGGGGTGTCATGAAGGTGTCCCACACCTTGGAGAGTGTTGCCCTGCCTTTGTCGGAACTGCTGTGTGCTCCCCTTTTCTCCCCTTCTCGGTTGGCCAAGGTAGCACGTACTCTGCCGCCAGCCTTGTCAGATGGAAAATTTTGGAGCAATTTTTCAACAAGAACCTTCTGGTATTGCACCATTTTGCTTGTCCTCTCCACCGGAGGAATGAGAGATGAGAAATTCTCTTTGTAGCGGGGGTCCAGAAGGGTGAACACCCAGTAATCCGTGTTGTCTAAAATGCGTATAACGCGTGGGTCACGGGAAAGGCAGCCTAACATAAAGTCAGCCATGTGTGCCAGAGTACCAACAGGCAAGATTTCGCTGTCCTCACCAGGAGGATGACTCTCAATCTCCTCATCCTCTTCCTCCTCTTCTGCCCACCCACGCTGAAGAGATGGAACTAAAGTTCCATGGCTACCCTCTGTAGCGGAGGCAACCGTGTCTTCCTCCTCCTCCTCCGCCTCCTCCAATTGTCGCTGAGAAGACAAAGTGAGGGTGCTCTGGCTATCACCTTGTGTAAGCTCTTCCTCCCGCATTTCCACCTCTTCCACATGCAAAGCGTCGGTTTTAATTGTGAGCAGCGAGCGTTTCAGTAGACACAGAAGTGGGATGGTTACACTGATAATAGCGTTATCGCCGCTCACCATCTGTGTCGATTCCTCAAAATTGCGTAAAACCTCACAGAGGTCTGACATCCAGTCCCACTCCTCACTTCTGATTACAGGAAGTTGAACGGAGAGGCGACGACCGTGTAACAGCTGGTACTCCACTACTGCCCTCTGCTGCTCACAAAGCCGGGCCAACATGTGGAAGGTGGAGTTCCAGCGCGTGCTCACGTCACACAGCAGCCGGTGAGCTGGCAATTGTAAGCGCTGCTGCAGCTTCAACAGGCCGTCTGAAGCTGTTGATGACTTACGGAAATGTGCACACACGCGGCGCACCTTGGTCAAGAGATCATGCACATTGGGGTAGGTTTTTAGAAATCGCTGAACCACTAAATTAAATACATGCACTAGGCATGGTACGTGTGTGAGCTTGCCGAGCTCCAAAGCCGCCACCAAGTTACGCCCATTATCACACACAACCATGCCTGGTTGCAGGTTGAGTGGCGAGAGCCATTGCTCGGTCTGGTGACTAATCCCCTGCAACAGCTCTGAGGCCGTGTGCTGTTTGTCCCCAAGGCAGATCAGCTTCAGCACGGCCTGTTGACGCTTCCCCACTGCAGTGCTACACTGCTTCCAGCTACCGGCTGATGGGTGAGTGGCGCTGCGCGCAGAGGTGGAAACGGAGGAGGAGGAGCCAATAACGTAGGTGCTGGCGGAAACCCTGATGGAGGTAGGGCCCGCAATCCTCGGCGTGGGTAGCACCTGTGCCATCCCAGGGTCCGAGTCGCTCCCAGCCTCCACGACATTCACCCAGTGTGCCGTCAGGGAAATGTAGCGTCCCTGGCCACAAGCACTTGTCCATGTGTCAGTCGTTAAGTGGACCTTCCCAGTAACTGCGTTGGTCAGGGCACGGGTGATGTTACGGGACACATGGTGGTGTAAGGCGGGGACGGCACACCGGGAAAAGTAGTGGCGGCTGGGGACTGCGTACCGAGGGACAGCTGCTGCCATCAGGCTGCGGAAGGACTCAGTCTCCACAAGCCTAAATGGCAGCATTTCGATGGCCAGTAATTTGGAAAGGTGTGAGGTTAATGCTATGGCCTGTGGGTGGGTGGCTGGGTATTTTCGCTTGCGCTCAAATGCCTGGGGTAACGACATTTGGACGCTGCGCTGGGACAGGGAAGTGGATGTGGTCGCTGATGGTGCTTCAGATGGTACAGGTGCAGGGCGGGAGGTATGCGGGCCTGCGCCTTCGACAGGCGATTGGCCGGCACCGAAAACAGGGGAAGAGGAGGCAGTGGTGTGGCCTGCAGACACAGATTGGCGATCCGGGCGTTCCTCCAACTTATTACGGTGCTTGGATGCCATGTGTCGGATCATGCTGGTGGTGGTGAGGTTTCTAGTGTTCATGCCTCGGCTCATTCTGGTGTGGCACAGGTTGCAAACTACAATTCTTTTGTCGTCCGCACTTTCCTTAAAAAAACGCCATACCGCGGAACACCTACCCCTTGGCAAGGGAGATTTACGCAAGGGGGTGCTCCGTGGAACATTTGCGGGCCGGTTTGGTGCGGTCTGCCTTCTTTCTTTAGCCACACCACTGCCTCTTCCAGCCTGTTGCGGTGCTGCAGATGGCTCACCCTCAGGACTGCTGTCATCGCTCGGCTCTCCACCTTCCCAGGTGGGATCAGTCACCTCATCGTCCACCAAGTCCTCCTCCATTTCCTCACTCTGATCATCCTCCTCATTTCTTGATCCCACCACATACTCAGTCATTGACAACTGTATATCATCCTCCTCATCAAGGTCTTGAGACAGTAAAAGTGGTTGATTTGATGGCAACTGTGTCTCATCATCATCATCATCCACTTCCTTTGACCTTAAATGCCGTTCCCCTCTGTCATCTTCTTGTGATTGGGTACCCTCTAGAGGTTGTGAATCAGGGCACAAGATTTCATGTTCCTCTGCAAGCGTGCTTGGAGAGAGGTTCAAATTAAGGATTGGTGATGAGACGAGCTCCTCACTATATCCCAGTGTGGGATCACTTCTTTGACCAGACCCTCTATGGTGGGAGGAAGGATGATCAGGGTGAGGATTATGTTGACCAGACTCTTGGCTACTGAGAGTGGACTTGGTGGAAGACAGGGTGGTGCTTAACCGACTGGAAGCAGTATCACCTGAAATCCAACCGACCACCTGTTCGCAGTGGTCTGACCTCGAGAGTGATGTCCTGCGACGCCCTGTAAACTGAGACATGAAGCTAGGTATGGTGGATGTCTTTCTTTCTTGTGCTCTGGCACCAGGCACAGTTTCTACGCGTCCTGACCCGCGCCCTGAACTATCAGGATCACGTCCACTTCCCCGTCCCTTTTTACCCGCCTTCTTCATATTACACGGAATATGTGCTGCTAATCTGCAACTTTGCACACTAAACAGAATGTGCTGCTTATCTGCGGCTAGGCACAGTGAACAGAATATGTGACTTTTATTTTTAACACTTTGCACACTAAACAGAATGTGCTGCAAATCTGCAACTTTGCACACTAAACAGAATATGCTGCTTATCTGCGGCTAGGCACAGTGAACGGAATATGTGACTTTTATTTTTTACACTTTGCACACTAAACAGAATGTGCTGCAAATCTGCAACTTTGCACACTAAACAGAATGTGCTGCTTATCTGCGGCTAGGCACAGTGAACGGAATAAGTGACTTTTATTTTTTACACTTTGAACACTAAACAGAATGTTCTGCTAATCTGCAACTTTGCACACTAAACAGAATGTGCTGCTTATCTGCGGCTAGGATCAGTGAACGGAATAAGTGACTTTCATTTTTTACACTTTGCACACTAAACAGAATGTTCTGCTAATCTGCAACTTTGCACACTAAACAGAATGTGCTGCTTATCTGCGGCTAGGCACAGTGAACGGAATAAGTGACTTTTATTATTTACACTTTGCACACTAAACTGAATGTGCTGATAATCTGCAACTTTGCACACTAAACAGAATATGCTGCTTATCTGCGGCTAGGCACAGTGAATGGAATATGTGACTTTTATTTTTTACACTTTGCACACTAAACAGAATGTTCTGCTAATCTGCAACTTTGCACACTAAACAGAATGTGCTGCTTATCTGCGGCTAGGCACAGTGAACGGAATAAGTGACTTTTATTTTTTACACTTTGCACACTAAACTGAATGTTCTGCTAATCTGCAACTTTGCACACTAAACAGAATGTGCTGCTTATCTGCGGCTAGGCACAGTGAACAGAATATGTGACTTTTATTTTTAACACTTTGCACACTAAACAGAATGTGCTGCAAATCTGCAACTTTGCACACTAAACAGAATATGCTGCTTATCTGCGGCTAGGCACAGTGAATGGAATATGTGACTTTTATTTTTTACACTTTGCACACTAAACTGAATGTGCTGATAATCTGCAACTTTGCACATTAACAGAATATGCTGCTTATCTGCGGCTAGGCACAGTGAATGGAATATGTGACTTTTATTTTTTACACTTTGCACACTAAACAGAATGTTCTGCTAATCTGCAACTTTGCACACTAAACAGAATGTGCTGCTTATCTGCGGCTAGGCACAGTGAACGGAATAAGTGACTTTTATTTTTTACACTTTGCACACTAAACTGAATGTTCTGCTAATCTGCAACTTTGCACACTAAACAGAATGTGCTGCTTATCTGCGGCTAGGCACAGTGAACAGAATATGTGACTTTTATTTTTAACACTTTGCACACTAAACAGAATGTGCTGCAAATCTGCAACTTTGCACACTAAACAGAATGTGCTGCTTATCTGCGGCTAGGCACAGTGAACGGAATAAGTGACTTTTATTTTTTACACTTTGCACACTAAACAGAATGTTCTGCTAATCTGCAACTTTGCACACTAAACAGAATGTGCTGCTTATCTGCGGCTAGGATCAGTGAACGGAATAAGTGACTTTTATTTTTTACACTTTGCACACTAAACAGAATGTGCTGATAATCTGCAACTTTGCACACTAAAAAGAATGTGCTGCTAATCTGCAACTTTGCACACTGAACAGAATGTGCTGCTAATCTGCAACTTTGCACACTAAACAGAATGTGCTGCTAATCTGCAACTTTGCACACTAAAAAGAATGTGCTGCTAATCTCCAACTTTGCACACTAAACAGAATGTGCTGCTAATCTGAAACTTTGCACACTAAACAGAATGTGCTGCTAATCTGCGGCTAGGCACAGTGAACGGAATATGTGACGTTTTTTTTTTAAACTCTGCCCCCCAAAACAAAATATATCTGCTGCCCCCACACACAGTAGTCCTAAAAAGGACTTTTGGGTCTTTTTTTTGTTCAAACGCGCTTTTTTTCTGCCTACACTGACTTTCCCTTCCTATCCTCATCTCTCCCTGGCTAAGACTGAGCCGAACTCGCTGGTCAGGTGCTATACAGCACCCGATCACGGGTTCTGGCCAGCCAATCAGTGTAATGCCAGCAGCCAACATGGCTGCTGGCATTACACTGATGTCAGAGCCTCCCCGCACGTTTATTGGCTGCGAAACATGGCGGGCGAGCACATGCGGTACTCGTACGAGTACCGCCATGTGCCGAGCAGAGCGATGCTCGAGCCGAACCGAGCTTCGGCCGAGCATGCTCGCTCATCACTAATTAATACCAATCACTTCTAATAGATGTAGGCTGCAGGACTGGTTAGGATCCATTGCAAACCTAGATTAGGGTCAGTAATCTGTGTCTTTCTAGTTGCTGTTGCACTACAGCTCCCATCATCCTCAGCCAGTCAACCAACACAATATTCTTTGCCATAAATTAGTTTTTAACCCTTTGAGTGCCAGAGGGGTGCATTGCGTACTCCTCTGGCACTCAAATGATTAATCTGCTAGGTTGAAGAATACATCTGTATCCTTCATTGGAGGGAATTATACTTTTATACTAGAGTTACCATTAAACTAGTTTCACAAAATTTTCCTTTTAACCCTTTGAGTGCCAGAGGGGTAAAAGTTATTTTGCGTCCATGACAGAGGCTGATTTCGTGCCGTCTAACAGCGGTGCTGTAACTAGTAACTTGTGTGGTGGCTACTGGGCACCAATCAACCCTTTACTGTGGCAGTATAATTACCAAGATATTTGTTTAGTAAACAAGATACAAAGACCAGGCAGTACAGCTTTGTTGCACTACTTTGGGAGATAGAGAGGAATGCATTATAGCTGGCAGCGAATGCTTTCATACTTTTTTTTAAGACGACAATGTTGTATGAAACTTGTTACCGCCTAATAAACTACAATTGGTGTGCAGGATAGCTGCACAGATCCTTCGTGCAGATACATTACAACCCACGGCCAGCTCTTTGTAGTATCTCTAATACCAATATTCATTCTATCTCCTTTATTAGCATATCAGGTACTTAGACTGGGATTTTAACGAATCGCTTATATATGGATACTGTCATACTTTACCTATCTAGGGCTGTATGTGTGATTCTAAATAACTACAGAAATTGTCTTGTAAGAAGATACTCATTGTCCAACTTATATCCTTCATAAGTACAGTGGAGTTGAATCTCTTCCAGCTGTACAATAGTAAGACTGGACATGTTTCACTACAGATACTAATTTGAATTCCAGTCTAATTGATATTATATAACTCTGCATCCTAGCGCTGGGGTGCAGATCTACTGTTGGAACCAGTTTTAATTCGCTAGGCTTTTTTATATATATTAAATAAAAGTTATATTTTATATTTTTATCACACCAAGACCTAGAGTTACCTGGAAGGCCTCTGTTATATGAGATAATATTGCCACTACCCATCTCCTCAGAGGTTATGGTCTGGTGCTGTTTAGGATATTTCTTTTTCTTTTTTTGTTCATATATCTATTACTATACTAGCACATTCCTTTTTGCCTATCTCCTCAGGGCACCCCCTATACCCTGTGGTGGTGCACCATCATTTCCATTATATTTAAGATTTATCCAGCCTTGGAGATCTTAGTGGATAGGTTTCATAGAACAGAATAGGAATTGGAGAGGTGATATCACTTGAGAAGTTTTCTCCTCTTTAACACGCCTTAGTGCATAACCCCCCTTCAAGATTGATGAATGCTATTTTAATAGATGTCCTCTAAGTGCATGTCTAGTTTCTGTCTATTCAAAATAAAATTAGAGTGCTTTTTAGATGCTTACATTTTGCACTCATTTCTGTGTAGATGATTCCAGTGTGGAAGCTGCACTGAGAGCACTGGCACTTGGTTAAGGATCTTTGAGTAACGGACAGAGCCTGAGAGACTGGATCATACACACCATCCTCATTTTATCATCATTATCTCTCATGCTATTTCATCCATATTCATCCTTAAGACTGGGAGGATCGGAGTGATTTTTTTTATTCTTTATCCATATTCTACAGTATTTAATGAATGGCAGCACAGGAAATATACACATTTATCATCCAGAGACCATTTTTATTAATGGACTGATTTAGTGCTACTAATCCTGATTTTAAGGGTCTATAGTCCATACTGGATTCCTCTCTTATCTCCTGAAGTTAGTATTCATTTACACCCCCAAAGCACTAGAACTTGTTTTGTTATACTGGGAATATGTTTCAGTCTGGGAGATCCTGAATGGGTTAATAGCTACATAAGCAGATAAATGTTTATGTCAGGATTTCTGGAACAACAGCTTGCTTTGAATACGTTTGTTATTATATGTGCCAGTATTTTATATGAGTAAAATATTTCCGTCTCAAATAATTGGCAAGACGTTTTACCTTTAGGGATGTCTTGCTTTTTCAAAGAGAACTGTATTCAGTGTTTCCTTAAACCTGTGCCCATGAGAAAATCCATTGTTGATTAAGACAATAAGCACAGTAACAGAAGCACAACTGAATTTAGTACAGCAAGTAAGCACACACTGAGACTGATGTATTAAAAAACTGGAGCAATTCAACTGCACCATACGGAAACAGTACCATTTTTATTGGTTTAAATGTGTTATTTAAACCTTTGAATGCTTTGGAGACCACGCTAGTGTTCAAAGGGTTAACTACCCAATTTAAATCAATTGACATGCTGTAGTTCTTAGTACATCATCCTCCTCATGTAACTTTCAGTGGAGAAAGGAATAAATCTGTGTGAAGGTTCTGAATATATATGGGAAAGATCAACTTCGAGCATCTGGGAGTCAGCCCATATGAGAAGGAGAATTAACCTGATAGAGTGGTCTGATGTCTTACTAGATAGGCAATATTCTGTTTAAGACAGTGGTAAGTGAACATTTTCACTTGAAGCCAACATAAGGAGGCTGGTACTGTTGTGATTTTATAAAAAGTTCCAGGTTACCTTACTCTTGGTGGACAAGGTGCCAAACAAATATTACCAACAAAACGTTCAGGGTCATTGACCTGGTATGACTTGAATCAAAATTCTGCTCTTCTGCCAAGTTCCTCCTGGATGACAAGTGCCACAGACAGTCTACAGGGGTGTTACTGCGCTCCCCAAGGAGAGAAAATTGTGGGAAGCATAATTTTTTCTGCATAAAAGAGACCCCATCTTACCTTAAGGTTAATTTTCTTTCTCCTTCTTTTTCAGCCGGCAGAAAAGTCTAAAAGCATCTAAAAATCATAATGTCAGTGAGCAGTTTATGGGGTTCAACAGGCCATTCCATTAAGATTAGTGTAAAAGAAGAGTCAGTAATGTGGCACTCCAAGGCTGTGTGTCAGTATGGCAATTCTGATAACTCCAGTTGCATGGCTGGCGTTACCAATAACAATATCATTAGGCATGAAGTGATAAGCCAATGTATAATATGTGGGCCAGGCAGGGTGTGAAACAGGTCCTCACCCAGGTGGGCCACTTTACCTTGCAAAGACATCATGGCCTACACGGAGCCACATTATTGGGGGAGGGATCTCGGGGGCTTAGATATGTAAATAAAATGTGACCATCTACAAAATGTCTTGTTACTTTAATTCAATTTAAATTACCTACCGGGTAGCAGGTAGAGAAATATTTATGGTTTTAAATTAAGGCTCAGCAGAACTGATCAAAGTGTGTGCTTGGTAATGGTTGAGAGGAAGGGTTGGTATGGTATATACATCTTATTTTTGTGAGGGTGATTTATTTGTACTTATTGCATGTATTTACCTGCACAGTGGTGCATTTATATTTTGCGTTCTGTTGTCCTGTACGCCATAAAAAATGTATACACCTGTACACTGAATACCAAAACAGAGAAGATATACTATAAAGAGAATGATGTGCCTCTAGCCATGTTAAAGCTAGACTCTAGTGAGCACTGGTGGACATGTTGGGCTGTCATTCAGACTTTGTTGCCATCAAGTGTCATACACCTGCCCCATAGTATGCACTGGAAAATGGTGTCAAATCACATCATTTCATCTAAGCCCTGTTTAGTAAATAGTGTTAAACAAGGACTGGAGAAAGTGAATGCCCCAAAATACCTATACAAAGTCCCATTAGCTTGCACTTAGCTCAAGTGGTGTTAAGGGGAGAATTTTTAGGAGAAAGAAATTATAGGAGGTTGGTGTTAAGAAGGTAAAGAGTTACAGAAACTATTACAGCATCGGATTTAGCTCAGAATAGTGTTTGTTCATTCACCCTACTGACATTGTCTGGAATCACTCAACTAAACATTAACAATCACAAGTCTCAAATAAAAGTAGTAATAATTAAATAAAATAGTGTTTTGCTGGGCTACCACATATTTCCCTAATTATGTTTTGTTTCATTGCACCTTTATTTTGTCCTCAGGGGTTTCTTCAGCTCTTGTAATATTATATTTCACTGGATAAACATATGGTCCCATTAAAAGCTTTCTCTAAACCTCATATGGATCTCCCGTGCATGTGCTTTTCCTAGGCCAGGTGGATTTGTAACTCTGAGTTTCAAAATCTCAGAGGATAATTTTTTAATTTAAAATGCTGCAGGCATAAAAATAATCCTGTGCAATATAGTAAAATAATATAAAAAATGAAATTATATATGTGAGATGGAGTGATAGAATCCAGGACGCTACCAGACTCACAATGCAAGAGCGGTGTAAGAACATCCAAGGTCATGCAAAGTGGAGAGCTCTAGACTATTGGGTCACCAAAAGTCAAAGAGAACGTGATGGAATGTGATGATAATGATGATATATACAAAATATGCCCGAAGCTGCCCATACAAGAGGCCAGAGTAAGGGATAAATTGTAGTTTTGCAGTAGTCACATAAGCCAGGGCAAAAGTGTTTCCTTGGCACACCCCCTGTGATTATATGGAACATTTCTCTAGCTTCAGCATACCTATGTCAGCCTTTTCCTATTTGGCAGTCTGTCCCTCCAGCCTTCTCTTTATCTATATGTGTAAAATGTAAGTCTTTTTTTGAGAGTTTCTTTCTCGGCTATCTTCCCAGTGTTTGTCTATTTGGTAGTCTGTCTGCCCAACCTCCTCTTCATCTATAAGGGTAAAACTGAGGTATATTCTATGCTTATATGTGCTATTTCCCTACCTTCCTCATACCTGGCACAGTCTTTGCCTCTAAGAGTGTTTTGGTCATATTGTGTGTGAGCAAAGGTTGTCAGGAAGTTTGTCTGTATTATGTGTAACTGCAGTGTGATGCATTGCTGAGGGAATGGAGGAATAGGAAGAAGGAGGTGATATAGTGCTGAAAAGGACAATGAGGACACCTCCCTCTCCCAGCCCTTATGTGTACTGCAGGGGGAGGATCAAAAAGCTCCATGCAGTATCAAAGAGCTTGGGCAGATGGCAAAGGGAGTGAGGGGTAGGAAATACTGGGAAAGGTATGTGGAGGTGGCAGAATGATGAAAGGGAGTGATGGTGAGGGGATGCAGATGAAAGAGAGGAAGGGAATGTGGTGAAATGCAGTGCACTGGATCTGACTGGAGAGTTTGTACATTCACCCTAAAATGTCTTTAAAATTATTATATTGTGCTGAGCCTAAGCTATTCCAACCTATCTGCATAATGTGAATCACAGGTTTCAGTTTTTGTTTTAAGTGAATGTTTATCACAGGTTTATACATTTACAAAATCAATTGCATATAATTGAGGCAGTATGGAGTCAATAAACGATCTTCAGAGCTATGGTAACATAGTACTCATAGCTCATAATTAACAATTATTTCCTGGTATGTGTGCAGATTATGGAGATCTGCATAGCTGGGTGATGTAACCACATTACTGGGTGCTCATCGGAACTTCTGCACTCTCCACATCAGACCACAGATGGAGGATTTGCCAACATGAAACTTCTATGTAGACTCTGTGGAAAGTGTAGATGTTCCCAAGTGCTGAATAAGGTTCTGATGTCCCCCAGCTTTTCAGATTTCTGAGATCTGCACTGGAAACAAGAAGAAAACTGGTGAGTTATAACTGGGGCTTGAAAGGGTCTTATATCGACACTACACTGCTCTCACAAGCTGCTACTGAATGTGGCATCTGAAGTATGTATTGCAATTTCAGCTCACATTGTACTAGTCATAGCTACATGATGTGGGGGATAGGCCAACATACCTCATGTGTACAGATGTGCTTCCTGGGACTCTGAGGGATCATGTTTATATGTGAAATGCATTATACATTGTGATGGTACCCTTTTGGGGTCATCGGTTCCTGAACCGCCACTGGTGCCTCTCTTCCACGGCTGGCTGGAGCCCTGCTACTTCCTGGTATCTGGAGGTCCTGGATAGTCAGACAGGAACAACTGGATGCTGCCCCCTGGCAGACTGGTAGACCTAGTGAATTTAGCTGCAGAATCCTAGGTGGGGTTCCCAGAGGCCCTATGCCAGCAGACCGGCGAGGCAAGCAAATTCGCTCTTGCAGTGGCTAGGGAGATAATCACCAGCCCAAGTCCACTCCAGAAATACAGCCAAGACTTGTATTAAGGAGGGAACAGAACAGCCTTTACTGATAAAACACATTACTTATATACACTTCCAAACACTCTTATCAAGATAAGAATACAAATTAGTGCTTGAAAAAGGGACATTTTAACTGGTCCATAATAACCTCTCCTGACTTGTCAATGAAGCACAGCAGGAGTCAATCCACATTCCAAATGTTCCTTAGCACATGGAGTATTCTGTAAACAAGTCAGAGTGCTGGACTTAACAGCCCACTCTGCACTCTGGTTCCCCACTGCCATCCCCTTTGCAGGACTTACAGTATAACCCCCCCATACACACACACACACTATTACCAAATGTCACCCAATGTACAAAACAGTGATCAATATTTAAAATGTTATAGTTCTAAATTACTCTGGTCACATATGTCATTAGTTATAATTAATTAGAATTTTTAAAACATCTTGATGGAAAAGTAAATTTATAAAAGTCCAGCTTTCTCTTTGTAAAACATTTTAGGGTTAGTATTCTATACAAGTAACTGCAATAGCTACCCCTTTAAGAAACCAGAACATTTATTTACTTAGATTCATTATTAAGTGGTTCCTGTTCGGGATTTTTTTCACAATCTAAATGGAATGAGTAAGCTAATATATATTCATGGATTAGTGCTCACAAATCAGAATTACTTTGTACTTTTTTTAAGGAAACCTTTATCTTAAAAAGCATTATGTTGAAAAACCAACACCCTGCAGAGATGTGTACAAACGCTATGAATAAATAATTTAATTACAGTGTAGGACTCAATTAATTTATATGATGCATTAGACCACCCTAAGACATGAAGACTGCTTCAAAAAATATCTTGGCATATGTAGGTCAGCAAAATACTTCATCTTTTATAATTGCTTTCTTTCCTCAACACAGCAAATGTTTTTATACATATCCCTATATTAAAACATTCATTTTAAAATTAATTTAAATCAAAAATAGAAATTTCTGTAGTTTGGTAAAGGAAATTCATTTTAAATAAACTGTTTAATTTTGGAAGCAGAAAAAGAATACATTTAGGTCTGCTTTCATGTCTTTTTTTTGGCTTGTTTGATTAAATTTTCTTTTCTATATATTCGGTAAATGTTTCTCAGATATTTTATATTTACTTTTTTCATTATAGTTTTTTGGGCCTATTCACTGCTTAGGCTTCGGCTTTTCTTTCAAATAAACAATATATCCTTTGAAACTGAATGCAACTTGGCTTCCTGTTTCTGGCAAATTCTAAAATGCTCTGAAATGCTAGGATTGGCTACACCATTTTCTTTGTTGTCCTATATAAAATTAAAAATATATGTTAACATAAAAACTAAGTGTCACGGTTTATTATGACTCTCAGACACAAGTTTAGGTAAAATCAATTTTATTGAAATAATAAATGATAACTTAGGATGGCAATAACATACAATATATATATACAGAATATAGCACAGACAGAAGGCAGACTCTACTGGTCCTGTCAATATACCGGACAGGACAGTCTTTAGGCTCTACCGGCCTTGCCAATACCGGGTAAGGCAACCTGCAGATGGAATAGCATAACGGTTTTACCGGCCTTACCAAATTACCGGGCAAGGCAGCCTCAATAGATACACAATGTAGGCTCTACCGGCCCTGCCAATACCGGGTAAGGCAACCTCAGATGGAATGTGGTAAAAGGTTCTACCGGCCTTACCAATACCGGGCAGGGCAGCCCAGAGATAATAGCAGCAGTCAGATGGAACTGGCAAATTAGCAGAATCGTTAAGCAGCAAGGCTTTGGAGCAAACCAGCGTCCGCACGCTGGAAACAACACTGAATAGTATAGCCGTTAGGCTTAGCGAGCAAACCAGTGACCGCACACTGGAGTAACAAGCGAGTAGTATAGCCGCAAGGCTTAGGAGCAAACCAGCGTCCGCACGCTGGGACCAACACAGATTTGTATAGCTGAAAGGCTTTGGAGCAAACCAGTGACCGCACACTGGTGTAACAAGTGAGTTTGTATAGCCGCAAGGCTTAGGAGCAAACCAGCGTCCGCACGCTGGGACCAACACAGAATTGTATAGCTGATAGGCTTTGGAGCAAACCAGTGACCGCACACTGGTGTAACAAGCGAGTTTGTATAGCCGCAAGGCTTAGGAGCAAACCAGCGTCCGCACGCTGGGACCAACACAGATTTGTATAGCTGATAGGCTTTGGAGCAAACCAGTGACCGCACACTGGTGTAACAAGCGAGTTTGTATAGCCGCAAGGCTTAGGAGCAAACCAGCGTCCGCACGCTGGGACCAACACAGATTTGTATAGCTGAAAGGCTTTGGAGCAAACCAGTGACCGCACACTGGTGTAACAAGTGAGTTTGTATAGCCGCAAGGCTTAGGAGCAAACCAGCGTCCGCACGCTGGGACCAACACAGATATGTATAGCTGATAGGCTTTGGAGCAAACCAGTGACCGCACACTGGTGTAACAAGTATAGCCGCAAGGCTTGGGAGCAAACCAGCGTCCGCACGCTAGGACCAACACGGAATTGTAGCAATGTCACCAACGCGACCAGGCAGAAGGTCGCCAGGATACTGAAGACAGGTGATGAGATGACAGGAACCAGCAACGATCAGTCAGGTCAGAAAACAGCAGAGAAGTTCAGCAGGAACTGCAACACCAGAGACTAGGCCGGAACCAGGACTGGAAGTACTTCAGCATGCAGGAAACACTGGAACAGTAGAGATCGGGAACTCAGGAACACATGAGATCAGGAACTCAGGAACACTGGAACAGAGGCCCAGCTATCACTAGCATAGTGATAGCAAGAAGGTCAGAAACAACACGAAAGGGCACTCAAAGGGTGCCCAATCCAGGTTTAAATAGTCAATAAGAGGCGGGCTATCTGCAGACAGCCAATAGAAGCCCCCTACTGGTGACAGACAAGTAACTGCAGCAAATCACGGGCACCGTGATAGTACCCCCCTTTCAAAGACCCCCTCTCCTAGAATAGGGTTTAGGTTTCTGCGGGTAATTGGCATGAAAGGCCCTAGTTAACCTAGGTGCATGAAGGTCCGTACTATCCACCCATGACCGATCCTCAGGACCATACCCTTTCCAATGTACCAGGTACTGTACCCTTCCTCTAAGCCTACGGGAATCAATAATGCTCTGAACCTCGTACTCCTCCTGGCCCTCGACCTCAACAGGTCCTGGCACCACAGGTGTGGTAGTATAGCGATTGCAAACCAGAGGCTTAAGAAGGGACACATGGAACACATTATGGATACGCATGGATGCAGGTAGGTCTAGTGCATAGGAGACAGGGTTAATTTTGCGAATAACTCTGTATGGACCAATAAACCGAGGAGCCAACTTATTAGACGGAACCTGCAGCTTGAGATTTCTGGAGGAAAGCCATACTCTATCCCCAACCTGAAAGGAAACCGCTGGAAGCCTTCTGCGATTAGCATGGCGCTGATGACGCTGAAATGACTGACCAAGTGCCCTCTGAACTTGTGCCCATGTGGAACGGAGTTGCTCGATATGCTCATCCAGAGCTGGAATCTGTTGCGTCTGAAATGAGTCTGGAAGCAAACAGGGCTGGAACCCATAATTAATCAGAAACGGAGAGCTCCCAGATGAAGAATTGACCGCACAGTTCCTGGCGAACTCTGCCCAAGGCAACAAATCGGACCAATTATCATGATGGTCAGTAACGAAACAACGGAGAAATTGTTCCAAGCCCTGATTAGCTCGTTCAGCGGCTCCATTGGTCTGGGGATGGTAGGCAGAGGAGAAGGACAGCTGTATGCCCATCTGTTGGCAAAATGCCCTCCAAAATCTAGACACAAACTGGCTCCCCCTGTCAGACACCAGTACCCTAGGCACTCCATGCAACCGGAATACTTCTCTGGCGAACACCATTGCCAATTCCTTCGCTGAAGGAAGACCACGGAGGGGCACGAAATGAGCCATTTTAGAAAACCTGTCCACCACCATGAATATAAAGGAGTACCCCTTCGACATAGGCAACTCTCCCATAAAATCAATGGAAACATGAGACCAGGGGCGTTCGCCATTAGGCACCGGTTGAAGCAAGCCCACAGGGAGATGTCTCGGGGTCTTAGCGCGGGCGCAGGTGGCACAGGCATTCGTAAATTCGGCACAATCGTTTCTCATGGAAGGCCACCAAAATAACTGAGAAAGGGACCATAACAATTGGTCTCTACCAATATGTCCCGCAGCCTTAGAGGAATGGTAGGTTTCGAGCAGCCTAGTACGAAATGATTCAGCGACAAAACATTTGCCCACTGGGGTTTCATGGGGAGCGGACCCCTGAGAGGCCAGGATCTCCTCCCCTAGAGGAGAAGTGATACTCGTGCGTATAGTAGCCAGTATTCTATCAGGTTGGATGATAGGAGCTGGTGCTTCCACTCTGTCACTGTCGGCCTCAAATTGTCTTGACAGTGCATCAGCCCTGATATTTTTTGACCCTGGCAAATATGATACAATGAAATTAAATCGAGACAGGAACAGTGCCCACCTGGCCTGACGAGAGGACAATCTCTTGGCCTCCGAGAGATAAGTCAGATTCTTATGATCTGTTAGGATTAAGACAGGATTCTTAGTACCTTCAAGCAAATGACGCCATTCCTTAAGAGCAAGGATAATGGCCAATAATTCTCTGTCACCTATCTCATAGTGGCTTTGAGTGACAGTCAACTTTTTAGAGAAAAACCCACAAGGTCTGAGAGTTCCACCTTTCTCGTGTCGCTGCGAAAGTACTGCCCCGACCCCAATATCTGAGGCATCAACCTCTAACGTAAATGGAAGTAAAGGATTGGGGTGGGATAACACAGGAGCCGCAGCAAATGCCAGCTTCAAATTCTCAAAGGCTTTCTCAGCAGATACCGGCCAACAAGAAGGATTAGCACCCTTGTGCGTAAGATCGGACAGAGGTTTGACAATGGAAGAAAAGTTCTTAATAAACCTCCTATAATAATTAGCGAAACCCAGGAAACGCTGTATGGCTTTAAGACCCTTGGGTTTTGGCCATTGTAGGACAGCTGACAACTTTTCTTTGTCCATGGCAATGCCATCATTGCCAATTATGAACCCCAAGAATGGCACACTGGTTCTATGAAACTCACATTTTTCCATTTTACAAAATAATTTGTTCTCACGGAGTCGTAGCAATACTGCGGATACATCTTTGATGTGCTGTGCCATGTTTTGGGAGTAAATCAGTATATCGTCGAGGTACACCACAACACATGTCTGTAACATATCTCTCAGAACATCATTTATCAGTTCCTGGAAAACTGCGGGTGCATTACACAGCCCAAAAGGCATTACTAGATACTCGTAGTGCCCAGCTCGAGTATTAAAGGCAGTTTTCCACTCATCACCTGCTCGAATGCGAACCAGATTGTAAGCGGCCCGTAGGTCCAACTTGGTAAATATCGAAGCGCCCTTAAGCCTGTCAAAAAGCTCGGTGATGAGTGGTATTGGGTATGCGTTTTTTGCCATTAGTTTATTCAAGCCCCGGTAGTCAATGCATGGTCTTAATTCGCCATTTTTCTTTTTTACAAAAAAGAACCCAGCCCCAGCTGGAGAGGTAGATTTACGTATGATCCCTCTAGCAAGGGCATCAGAAATGTAATCCTCCATAGCCTTATTTTCATCACAAGATAATGGATAAGTGCGTCCTTTCGGAGGTACTGCACCAGGCTGCAATTCAATGCAACAATCATAAGGTCTATGCTGGGGTAGCATACTAGCCTCTCCTTTGCTAAAAACATCGCCAAACTGTTGGTACACATCCGGCATAGCAGAGGAGGTGCACATGACCTTAATAGGCTGGATGACGCACTTGTCCATACAAAACTGGGACCAAGCAGCAATTTCACACTTTTTCCAATCGAATTGTGGGTTATGTAACTGTAACCACGGAAATCCCAATATCACCGCATGGTGCGGGGAATTAATCAGTTGAAACTGCTGCTCTTCTCTGTGAAGTGCCCCAATAGTCATAGACAATGGCATAGTTTCAAATATAACCTGAGGCGGTTCTAAGGGTCTACCATCAATCGCTTCAATAGTCAAGGGGTTTTCTCTTTCAATGCGTGGAACTCCGTGCAATTCAGCAAAGGTATTATCCATAAAATACCCTGCTGCACCGGAGTCAACCAAGGCCAAAACCTCCACAGAGCATTGTGCCCAAGACAATACCACCTGTATGGTGGGTTTCATTATGCCCGACACTGGGGACGATTGTACACCACCTAGGGCCTGTCCCCCAAGATACCCTAGGTGTGTGCGTTTCCCGGACGTACCGGACAGGAATTTAGCAAGTGCCCTTTTTTACCGCAGTATAAACATAACCCTTGTTTTTTGCGATATAGTCTCTCTGCCTTGGATAGTCTAGTGAAGCCTATTTCCATAGGTTCACTTGTTTCCCGTACTGGTTCACTAGACTTCAATGCCAAGGGAGGGATGGGTGGGCAAAACATGCTACTAGGCTCATTATTTTTTGACCGTAACTTACGATCTCTGGCAATGGATCTCTCACGTATTCTGGAGTCAATTATCATAACATACTCAATGTAATCATCTAGATCAATAGGTAGATCTTTAGCAGCGATTTCGTCTTTAATGTGGTCATTCAGGCCTTGAGAGAAGGCTGCCAATAATGCCTCGTTATTCCAACCTACCTCTGCTGCCAATGTGCGGAATTCGATGGCATAGTCGCCCATTGTACGCCTGCCCTGTTGTATCTCCATAAGGCGTTTGGCAGCAGAGGTGGTTCTACCAGGAGGCTCAAACACTCTTCGAAAGGAACGCACAAATTCACTAAAGTTCTTAGTACAAGGTTTAGCATTCTCCCACAAGGGGTTAGCCCAGGCCAATGCTCTGCCAGTGAGCAGTGATATCGTGAACCCCACTTTACTACGATCATTGGGAAATGCGTGTGCCGTCAATTCCATAAAGATTTCGAGTTGATTGATGAACCCTCTGCAGAGACTAGGGTCACCATCATATCTTAGCGGCAAGGGTGCAGAAGCCGTTAACCCTTTAACAGTACCCCCTAGGGGTCTGGTATCACTTTCCGGTGTCTGACTTGGCGAGACCACCGGGCTAGAGCTAGATTGGTCAGCAGGTACCGTGCGTTCAAGGATCGTTTGAATTGCAACTGCCAACTGATCCAAACGTTGCTCGAGCACATCCATCCTCCAATGGATATTCTGTGCGTTACCTTGACCCTTGCTGTCTGAGGTCATGGCCCTTTCGTACTGTCACGGTTTATTATGACTCTCAGACACAAGTTTAGGTAAAATCAATTTTATTGAAATAATAAATGATAACTTAGGATGGCAATAACATACAATATATATATACAGAATATAGCACAGACAGAAGGCAGACTCTACCGGTCCTGTCAATATACCGGACAGGACAGTCTTTAGGCTCTACCGGCCTTGCCAATACCGGGTAAGGCAACCTGCAGATGGAATAGCATAACGGTTTTACCGGCCTTACCAAATTACCGGGCAAGGCAGCCTCAATAGATACACAATGTAGGCTCTACCGGCCCTGCCAATACCGGGTAAGGCAACCTCAGATGGAATGTGGTAAAAGGTTCTACCGGCCTTACCAATACCGGGCAGGGCAGCCCAGAGATAATAGCAGCAGTCAGATGGAACTGGCAAATTAGCAGAATCGTTAAGCAGCAAGGCTTTGGAGCAAACCAGCGTCCGCACGCTGGAAACAACACTGAATAGTATAGCCGTTAGGCTTAGCGAGCAAACCAGTGACCGCACACTGGAGTAACAAGCGAGTAGTATAGCCGCAAGGCTTAGGAGCAAACCAGCGTCCGCACGCTGGGACCAACACAGATTTGTATAGCTGAAAGGCTTTGGAGCAAACCAGTGACCGCACACTGGTGTAACAAGTGAGTTTGTATAGCCGCAAGGCTTAGGAGCAAACCAGCGTCCGCACGCTGGGACCAACACAGAATTGTATAGCTGATAGGCTTTGGAGCAAACCAGTGACCGCACACTGGTGTAACAAGCGAGTTTGTATAGCCGCAAGGCTTAGGAGCAAACCAGCGTCCGCACGCTGGGACCAACACAGATTTGTATAGCTGATAGGCTTTGGAGCAAACCAGTGACCGCACACTGGTGTAACAAGCGAGTTTGTATAGCCGCAAGGCTTAGGAGCAAACCAGCGTCCGCACGCTGGGACCAACACAGATTTGTATAGCTGAAAGGCTTTGGAGCAAACCAGTGACCGCACACTGGTGTAACAAGTGAGTTTGTATAGCCGCAAGGCTTAGGAGCAAACCAGCGTCCGCACGCTGGGACCAACACAGATATGTATAGCTGATAGGCTTTGGAGCAAACCAGTGACCGCACACTGGTGTAACAAGTATAGCCGCAAGGCTTGGGAGCAAACCAGCGTCCGCACGCTAGGACCAACACGGAATTGTAGCAATGTCACCAACGCGACCAGGCAGAAGGTCGCCAGGATACTGAAGACAGGTGATGAGATGACAGGAACCAGCAACGATCAGTCAGGTCAGAAAACAGCAGAGAAGTTCAGCAGGAACTGCAACACCAGAGACTAGGCCGGAACCAGGACTGGAAGTACTTCAGCATGCAGGAAACACTGGAACAGTAGAGATCGGGAACTCAGGAACACATGAGATCAGGAACTCAGGAACACTGGAACAGAGGCCCAGCTATCACTAGCATAGTGATAGCAAGAAGGTCAGAAACAACACGAAAGGGCACTCAAAGGGTGCCCAATCCAGGTTTAAATAGTCAATAAGAGGCGGGCTATCTGCAGACAGCCAATAGAAGCCCCCTACTGGTGACAGACAAGTAACTGCAGCAAATCACGGGCACCGTGATACTAAGATGGAGTAAAATCTCTTACGATCCTCACTAGTCACAAATTCACATATATAGCATTTGCTACTGTCACATTTATGCATACTCTTCAAATTATGTATAAAACCCACTCTACCTACTTGAATCTTGTGTTTGACCTGATCTTCACATTGTCACAAATAGTAAAAAAAAAAAATTGAAACTGCAAGTTGTCATGTGTCCTTAGCAAGGAGTGGACAAAGAGCATAGTGACAGCAGCAGTTCTTACTTTCTGGCGAGATGATTTCAAATTGGTAACCCTAAGCGACATGGTGTTTGGTTAGAGTTGTGCCAGGTGTTTCATGTGAGTGCAGATGTGCCTCTTGTTCCCAGTCCTTCCCTAATTTACTACACACACTGTGCACATTGCAGGTGCTGAAGAGATGCACAGTTCCTCCCTGCTCTCAAGGGAAACATTTATATTCCAGCAACACACCCCATGATTTTGTGAGAGGGGCTGGTGGAGAAGCATTATTGGCCAACTTCTTTTCTTCACATATTCCTGAAGTAGTTGGGGCTAGTTGTGGCACTGCTACTGCCGCAGGCGCATCACTGGAGCTAGTAGTGGCAAGAGGAACCATGATCATCATGACCCATATCACTGCCATTGTTGATCCCATTTCCTTGGAGCTGCCTAATAATCCTGCTGCTTAAAACAACTCAGCAGCAGCAGCAGCAGCAGCAGCAGCAAGAACAGTAGTCTCAAGGAGCATTTGTCACTAGACACCATCATGTAGGCACTAGCCTACAAATCACTGATTCCTCAGGGCTCTAACAAGCCCAACTGATAAAAATGATCTCTGATTTCTCAGGGCTTGAGATGCTAACAAGCCTGAGTGAAAGAAAATGATCTCTGATTCCTCAGGACTTGAGATGTTAGCAAGCCTGATAGATACAAGTTATCTCTGATGTGACTCCTCTTGGCTTGTGACATTAACAAGCCTGATATATAAAAATGATCTTTGATATGATTCCTCACGGCTTCTGATGCTAACAAGCTAAAGTCATACAAATCAATTTTTCATCAGGACTTCAGCCTAACACAAGTCTAAGTCCTACAACAAATCAATGTTTCCTTGGGGCTTGTGCCAAACAAGTGTACATCATACAAGTTAATGTTTCCTCAGGGCTTGAGCCTCGCACAAATCTAAGTCCTACAACAAATCAATGTTTCCTTAGGGCTTGTGCAAAACAATTGTAAGTCCTACAAATCAATGTTTTCTCTGGGCTTGGGCCTAACACAAGTCTACATCCTAAAACAAATCAATGTTTCCCCAGGGCTTGTGCCTCTAATAAGTCTAAGCCATGTTTCCTCAGGGCTTGGGACTCTAACAACAAGCCCTACAAATATTCTTCTACAAAATACATCCCATCAAGTATCACTTTGCACCAGTCACACTTACATCAGGGTGTTTCTGTCATGTTACCAATTTCTTATTTTATTTTTTTCATTTATTTATACTGTCCCCCAATACCAGTCAACAACCCCCTCAAAAAAAATCCAAGTTCAACTGATTTTTTACCCACACTTCACCAACACAGGCACCCTCAGACCCCTTTTCTACTATACCACAGGAAATAAAAAAACATTTGCTATGTGATGTATGTAAATTCAACATTCCCATTGATTTCAATGCAATGAGCTAGGTGAAAAAAAGCCCAAAAATTGCACTTTTCGTGGGAAATTATTTCACTAAGAGGGAAGTGCAATTATTTGCTGATTTTGGTTTGAGGGGAAAATTTTCACCCATGCCTGGCTATAAGTTATATAAGAGGACTTATTTAGATTCTGATAGACATAGCTAGAACACATACACTTTATGAAGCAGCCTTACAAGAGCTACACACAAAGCAATTTTACCAGAGAGGCCAATGCATCTGGGAAATTTTTCTGTTCTCTTCGCAAACAACATAAGGATCCCAGCTCACTAATATTGAGATTGCCCAAAACAGGATAAGTATGGTCCAGAAGATATTGGACAGGGGTTCTTTACATAGTATAAATCCCTCTATAAAGCAACTGCTGATGATGATATAAAGGGAAGAGATTTCTTGTTAAATGCTAGTCTGCCCACTCTATACAGAAACCATAGGTACTACGCTCAGATAATGGAAGGAGGATTAAAACTAGTAAAAAATCATGGTCTCTCTGTGGATATTACAAAGTTTAAGACTAATCCATAACACCTACCCGACTGTCTTCACATAGTGGAATCTTGAGGATCAAACAACTCTTTACACAAGCAAGGATTATAGTTTTGCTCAACTCAGGCAGAGACTCACATCTAGTTCATACAGACCCGTGTCATTTTTGAACACTGATATCAAAATCCTTAAAAAAATAATGGTGAACAGACTCAAAACAATAGTCCCCCACACCATTTCAGTAGAACAGAAAGACTTTGTTTAAAAAAAAAGATATTCCACTCACAATATTAGGAATGCAATTGTGTCTCTCTTCATGTCGAATAAAGACAAACTAAATTAAAGTGTAATTGTTAATTTAGAAACAGAGAAAGCCTTTTATAATATTTCTTGGACACATTTTTAGGGCTTTGGGGAACAATTATCAATTTTTGTACCTGGTCTTCACTAGAATCTTGAGCAGGCCATACCACTCATTGAAAGACTGTCATGAAACTTCTGGACATAAAGCTAATAATACCAGATCCCAAGCTTTAAATCTGGTGCAAAGGTCTCTTTCACAAATAATAGGCTTGTGCGTTTCGGTTCGTTGACATTCAGAGTTCAACATAAATGGGGTAATTCAGCGACATTTGGGCTGTCCAAAAGGCAAGGGTCGTTTGCCAAAAAAAAATCAGAATCCGACCAGCCCTGCGCCGAAAATCATCAAAAATGTTGGAAATTCAGCGACTACTACCCACGCGCGATTACTTTCCCTCCATGTCGCTAGTCCAATTAGCTTCTCCATTTCATGTGCTACTTTCCCGCTTTGTTTCTATTCCAATCAGCTTCTGCATTTCATGATGGTGGCTAGACTAATGACACAGACACCCACACAGCCTGAATTTCCTCTTAGTGCTTTGCTGGAAGTCAGAGAGAGAAGAAGCAGTGGATATTAGAGTGTCCAGTTGTTGTATAGGCAGGCAGGTAGCATTAGGCATAGGCAGGCAGCCAGCATTAGTACTTTATTGCCATTGCAAGGAAGAGTCATCTTTGTTCCAATGCAAAATATTAAAAACTAGTTGAAGAGCCCATTACATGGGCCATAGTGCCACTGCCAGCCGGTCGCAGGGCAGTCATTCACAGTAGAGACTGACCACGCCATGGCTGATACAGTGCCAGTCAGTCGCGGTGCAGTCATGCTCAGTAGAAAGTGCCTGCACTGCAGCTGATACAGAATGTGACGCTCCTTCAGAGTGCCCCACTCTTCATCAGCCTCGTCACAGGCAGTCTCTACTGCGCTTGACTAGACTACAGCACGCGCAGAAGTCTCTACACACTTTTAGTGAATTATTATATAGGATATGAAGGATTTGTTTGAATAATTTTCCGATTGACACATCAGCCAGTCTCACAGTTCTATAGGCAGGCCTAGTACCTTATTGTGTCCGCAAGGGAGAGTCACCTTTGTTTCTGTGTTAAACATTAAAATTAATATTAGGAATTTGTTTGAATAATTTTCAGACAGACATATATGCCAGTCTCACAGTTCTATGGGCAGGCCTAGTACTTTATTGAGTCCGCAAGGGAGAGTCACTTTTGTTTCTACTGGTCTACTGGTACCCCTGTAATGGTACGTAGAAAGAAAAAGCAAAGTGAGGTTGCTCCAGCATGTGAAGATGAAGAAAATGTCACTTCAGTTTCTTCTTCTCCACCACATTCCACAGTCATCCGTCGCTCCAAAGCATTTTGTGGCACTTGGCGATGGCCGGATAGCGAAATGCAAATTATGTGGTAGGGAAGTCAGCTGTGGGAGGGTGTTGGGTCATCTAACCACCTCCGGGATGAACCAATACCTGAACAACTACCACAAGTCAGTGTTGATTAGTGCAGAAAGTGGCACTTCTGCATATACCAGTGTCACACTCACCACCAGTAGGCAGGAGAAAGGGCAGGAGGATCATGCCACATCTGGTCCTAGTAAGAGCAGGAGACAGTCACAGACCATCCCAAAATCAATACAGGCCACACTGGAAGATTTTGGTGGGTTTCATTCCAAGGGTATGTGCAGACAGCAGTCCAGGGAAATTGCACGCCTCATTGCAGAGTTCATAGCCGTTGGCGGTGCTACTTTTAATTTGGTGGATGATGAGCCCTTCCAGCAACTTATGGAGGCTGTCGCACCCTGATTTAAAATTCCATCCCACACCACATTTAGTAGAACTATAGTGCCCTCACTGTACCGGTCATGCGTTGGGCTTTTGAAGGACCTGCTAGGAAAGGCTGGTGGC
The DNA here is from genome assembly GCA_037306005.1 of Rhinophrynus dorsalis. Classification (NCBI taxonomy): domain Eukaryota; kingdom Metazoa; phylum Chordata; class Amphibia; order Anura; family Rhinophrynidae; genus Rhinophrynus; species Rhinophrynus dorsalis. Next base: position 415,543,683 of record CM074723.1, read on the forward strand.
CAGTCAGAGCACTTTACCACTGACTTATGGAGTGCTCCGAGTGACCAGCATGGCTTCCTGTCATTGACGGCCCATTGGTGGCAGCTCTATGTGACACATCATTACCGACAACAAGTTCAGGTACAGTAGCTAAGCAAGGGCACTGCTCTTTCCTCCTCCATGCTGAGGTAATGAATCAGCAGCACACCTCGGATAACATTCGCAAAGCACTGCAGAACATGGGGTTGCAGTGCTAAGGGGAGCAGGCAGGCACACAGGCACAAATGGGGTTTGTGGTTACTGACAGTGCAGCTAACATGATAAAGGCTCTCTGGGATGGCAGATTTGTGGGTGTGTGCTGCTCAGCACATGTCCTTCATCTGGTAGTGAAGGCTGCTCTCGAGGATGGCAGTAACATTGGAAGGTTGCCAGGACTTCTGGAGTTGTGCCGACAAATTGCTGACCACTTCTATCGGAGTGTCAAAGATAGCAAGCTCCTCAGGGAGGAACAGAAAAAAGCAGACCTCCCAGAGCACCACCTAAAACAAGATGTTGGGACCAGATGGAACTCCACCTTAGATATGCTAGAGCATATCCTGGAGCAGAAAAAGGCAATTCACGCAATGTCATGTCACCATTTCATTGGTAGTAATAGAACACTGGGCACGGCTGACTGGGCCCTGATGGAAAAGGTAGTGACAGTCCTAACGCCTTTCCATGCTTTGATGGAAATTTTAAGCAAAGAGAATGCTAGCCTGGCAGAAGTCATTCCACACTTCACACACACCTCTCCTTAAAATTGGACGATTTCCTTGCCCATAAGGAATGCTTGCCTGGTGCTGAAGGTAATATACTTCCGATGTTTCTGCCCTTCTAACGAGGTGGAAGAAGGAACTGACTCGGCGCATGGAAGAGCGCATGGACAATTGTCCCGTGTTAATGCTTGCCACAATTTGCTATCCTCGAATCAAAGGCAAGATGGCACTTAATTACAATTCACTCACTGCCTGGAGGAAACTATTGATAGCGATGGTGCGTAAGAGGCAAAGAAAAAACAGGATGCAGTCACAGGAGGCAGGAGAATATTCCACAGATGAGCTGGAGGAGTGTGGTGGTCCTCCAGGACCTATCAGCAGCAGCGCCTGTAGCACTTCATCTTGTTCCGGTGTAGCAGCTGCTGCTTTTTATGCTGAGGCAATGGACAGATTATGCTTCAGACAAAACAAACAGCTCCCCATCAATAGAAAAAGTGCTGAGTTTGAGGTTAAGGCTTACTTTGCGGAACCTTCTTTGCTTCCCAAGTACAGATCCCTTGAGTTTCTGGGATATCAAGAGGGCTGTGTGGCCTACTTTATCCCTGGTATCCCAGGAGTTGCTTTCTTGCCCCCCAACCACTGAGCGTGTATTTTCCGTAAGCGGAAATATACTTAGCCCCCAGCGCTCTCAATTGGCCCCCCAGCTCATGGAGCAAATTACTTTTTTAAAAGTTAACCTGCCAAAGCTGGGTTACCCTGCTTTCAGGTTCAATGCAGATTAGAAGAAAAAAAGTACCATAGTACCACAGCTCTAGAAAAGTACCAGCTTACCCAGCTCTAGAACCGTTGTAGGTTGTGCAGAGGACACCCCCCTGACTTGGTGGGACACAGGGGGGAATTTAAAGTCTACATTTTTGTCCCATTATACAGGTTGTTCAGTCTGGCTCTATTGTTTTTCATCCTTGTAAAAAAGTCTGCGGTATCTATCTACTATCACGGTGCCCGTGATTGGTGCTGTTCAGTGTCAGTCACTTGCTGAGTATCATGATTGGCTGTCTGTGATTAGCCCTCCTCACACAGCCTTTTTAAACCCAGGCTGAGCACTTCCAGGTTGCCCTTTCGTGGTGTTTCTGACTTCACTCTGCCTGACTTGCTTGTCAGGCTTCTGGGCCTGTTCCTGCTGTTCCTGCTGTACTTGCTGATCCTGTGTTCCAGTGTTCCAGTGTTCCTGTATGCTAGTGTTCCTATGTTCCAGAGTTCCAGTGTTCCTGTGTTCCAGCACCTCGCGGGTTAATCTTACTGAGTTCCAGTGTTCCTGTGTTCCAGCACCTCGCGGGTTAATCTTACTGAGTTCCTGAATCTCCTGCTCCAGCCGTCGCTCTGGCGACTTTGTTCTTCTCGCTGCTGATCATACTTTGTTGGTTCCAGCGTGCGGACGCTGGTTTACTCCACTAAACCTGGTTGCGATATACATTCTTGGTCCCAGCGTGCAGACGCTGGTTTACTCCACTAAACCTGGTTGCGATATACATTGTTGGTCCCAGCGTGCGGACGCTGGTTTACTTCACTAAACCTGGTTGCGATATACATTGTTGGTCCCAGCGTGAGGACGCTGGTTTACTCCACTAAACCTGTTTGCGATATACATTGTCGGTCCCAGTGTGCGGACGCTGGTTTACTCCACTAAACTGGTTGTGAGATACATTATTGGCTCCAGCGTGTGGACGCTGGTTTGCTACACTAAACCTGGTTTGCGATATACATTGTTGGTCCCAGTGTGCGGACGCTGGTTTACTCCACTAAACCTGGTTGCGATATACATTGTTGGTTCCAGCGTGCGGACGCTGGTTTACTCCACTAAACCTGGTTGCGATATACATTGTTGGTTCCAGCGTGCGGTCGCTGGTTTGCTCCATTAAACCTGGTGGCGCTATTACCATTAGTCCCAACGTGCGGACGTTGGTTTGCTCCTGAACATCCAGTACTGTGGTCAGTCGCTGTCCACTTCCTTGCAGTTGTCTGAGTATCCCTGGCAATAGACTCCTGCTGAGTCAGACCTCTATACTTATGCTCTATGCTGTCTTAGTCACCTGACAGCTGGTCTACTTGCTCAGGCTGCCCTGCCCGGTATTGGTGAGGCCGGTAGAACCTTGACGATACCATCCTGTAGGTTGCCTCACCCGGTATTGGCAGGGCCGGTAGAGCCTACTCCAGTACTCCTTTGGGCTGCCCTGCCCGGTATTGGTAAGGCCGGTAGAACCTTGTATTCACCATCTTTAAGGTTGCCTTACCCGGTATTGGCAGGGCCGGTAGAGCCTACATTCAGCATTCCGTGGGGGCTGCCTTGCCCGGTATTGGTCAGGCCGGTAGAACCGGTATATGTCATCTCACGGTTGCCTTACCCGGTATAGGCAAGTCCGGTAGAGCCTGTCATTAAAACTGTCACTTGGGTTGCCTTGCCCGGTATTTAGGCAAGGCCGGTAGAACCTATTATATGTTCTATTACTGTTGTATTGTTATGTATGTTTACCCTACAGGGACTGCCTTTAACTTTTAATAAAGTTAAGTTATTTTACCAAACCTTAAGTCTGAGAGTCTTCAAAAACTGTGACAGTACGAAAGGGCCATGACCTCAGACACTAAGAGTGACGGTAACGCACAGAATATCCATTGGAGGATGGATATGCATGAGCAATGTTTGGATCAGCTAGCAGTTGCTATCCAAACTATTCTTGAACGCACGGTACTTGCGGATAAGTCCGGTGCTAACCCGGTGGTCCCGCCAATTCTGACACCGGAGAATGAGTCTAAGCCCTCAGGGGCCGCAGTCAAAGGGTTAACGGCTTCTGCACCCTTGCCGCTGAGATATGACGGTGACCCTCAATTATGCAGAGGGTTTATTAATCAACTTGAAATATTTATGGAATTGACGGCACACGCATTTCCTAGTGGTCGCAGCAAGGTTGGGTTCATGATATCCCTGCTGACTGGCAGAGCATTGGCCTGGGACAACCCACTTTGGGAAAATGCTAAACCTTGCACAAAGAATTTCTGTGATTTTGTGCAATCCTTTCGGAGAGTATTTGAGCCTCCTGGTAGAACTACCTCTGCTGCTAAACGTCTCATGGAGATACAACAGGGCATGCGCACGGTTGGTGATTATGCCATTGAATTCCGCACCTTGGCAGCAGAGGTATGGTGGAATAACGAGGCCCTGTTGGCAGCCTTTGCTCAAGGATTGAGTGACCAGATTAAAGATGAGATTGCAGCAAAAGAGTTACCTACTGACCTAGACAATTATATGGAATACGTGATTCTAATTGACTCCAGAATACGTGAAAGATTAACCGCCAGAGAGCGACGAGTACGGTTAAAGAATAATGGGTCCAGTAGCATATTTTGCCCACCCAACCCTCCCTCTGCATCCAAACCTACTGAACCTATTTCGGAACCAAGTGAACCTATGCAGGTGGGTTTCACTAGGTTAACTAAGGAGCAGAGAAGGTATCGCAAGACACAAGGATTATGTCTGTACTGCGGTAAAGATGGTCACCTGTTAAGATCTTGTCCTGTACGTCAGGGAAACTAACACACCTAGGGTACCTTGGGGGACAGGCCCTAGGTGGTGTCCAATTGTCCCCATTGTTAGACACACTTAAACCCACCATACAGGTGGTATTGTCATGGGCACAACGCTCAGTTGAGGTTTTGGCCTTGGTTGATTCTGGTGCAGCTGGGTATTTTATGGACAATACCTTTGCTGAATTGCATGGGGTACCACGGATTCAGAGAGAAACCCCTCTTGCTATTGAAGCAATTGATGGCAGACCTTTGGAACCCGCCCAATTTACTTTTGAAACGATGCCCTTGTCCATGACTATTGGGGCTCTTCCCAAGGAAGAGCAGCAGTTCCAATTGATTAATTCTCCTCACCATGCCGTGATTTTGGGCTTTCCCTGGTTACAGTTGCACAACCCACAATTTGATTGGCAGAAATGTGAGATTGCTGCTTGGTCTCAGTTCTGTATGGATAAGTGCGTTACCCATCCTGTTAAGGTCTTGTGCACCTCCCCTTCACTACTTGATGCCTACCAGCAGTTTAGCGACATTTTCAGTAAGGGAGAGGCTGGCACCCTACCTCAGCATAGACCATACGATTGTTGCATAGAACTGAGTCCTGGAGCAGTACCACCGAGGGGACGCATGTATCCATTGTCTTGTGAGGAGAACCAAGCTATGAAGGAATACATAGCAGATGCCCTCAGTAGAGGGATCATAAGGAAATCTACTTCTCCGGCCGGTGCTGGGTTCTTTTTTGTTAAGAAAAAAAGTGGCGAACTGCGACCTTGCATAGACTATAGTGGGCTGAATAAGCTGATGGCAAAAAATGCCTACCCAATACCACTCATCACCGAGCTGTTTGATAGACTTAAGGGGTCCTCGATTTTCACCAAATTGGAACTAAGGGCAGCCTACAATTTGATACATATCAGAGCCGGTGATGAGTGGAAAACTGCCTTCAATACGAGATCTGGGCATTATGAATACCTAGTCATGCCATTTGGTCTATGTAATGCTCCTGCAGTATTTCAAGAACTGATCAATGACGTTCTTAGAGATATGTTACAATCTTGTGTTGTAGTCTATCTTGACGACATACTTATCCACTCCAAAGACCTATCACAACACATCAAGGATGTGTCTGAAGTCTTGCTGCGCTTACGAAAAAATAAATTATTCTGTAAACTGGAGAAATGCGAGTTCCACAAAACCAGTGTACCGTTTCTGGGGTTTATAATTGGCAAAGACGGCATTGCCATGGATAAAGAGAAATTGACGGCAGTCTTACAATGGCCTAAACCCAAGAGCCTCAAAGCCATCCAACGATTTCTGGGCTTCGCCAATTATTTCAGGAAGTTTATTAAAAACTTCTCCTCTATCGTGAAACCTCTGTCTGACCTCACGCATAAGGGCGCTAACCCATCCCTCTGGCCGGTGGCTGCTGAAGAGGTCTTTGAGAAGTTGAAGGTAGCCTTTGCTGAAGCGCCTGTGTTGTCCCACCCTAATCCAATACTCCCCTTTACTTTGGAAGTTGATGCCTCAGATATTGGGGTCGGGGCGGTGCTCTCTCAGCGACAGGTTAAAGGCGGTACACTCAGACCCTGTGGATTCTTCTAAAAAAAACTGACTAGTGCTCAAAGTCATTACAAGATTGGTGATCGAGAATTACTGGCCATTATCCTCGCTCTCAAAGAATGGCGTCATTTACTTGAAGGCACAAAAAAACCCCGTTTTGATTCTAACTGATCACAAGAATCTGACGTATCTTTCTGAGGCCAAGAAATTGTCTTCTCGCCAGGCCAGATGGGCACTGTTTTTATCCTGATTCAATTTCGTTGTATCATACCTGCCGGGATCAAAGAATGTTAGGGCTGATGCTCTGTCTAGACAATTTGAAGCAGAGGTTGACAGAGAAGAGGTACCAGCCCCTATCATTCAACCCGATCGAATATTGGCTACCGTACGTACTAGTATTACTTCACCACTAGGGGGGGAGATTTTGGCATCCCAAGCCTCTGCTCCTCATGAGACTCCAGTGGGCAAATGTTTTGTCGCTGAGCCATTCCGTACTCGATTACTTGAGACCTACCACTCCTCTAAGGCTGCGGGAAATATTGGTAGGGATCAATTGTTCTGGTCTCTCTCTCAGCTATTTTGGTGGCCTTCTATGAGAGCAGATTGTGCCAATTTTACGAATGCCTGTGCCACCTGTGCCCGTGCCAAAACCCCTAGACATCTCCCTGTGGGCTTGCTTCAGTCGGTGCCTAATGGTGAACGCCCTTGGTCTCACGTCTCTATCGACTTTATGGGAGAATTGCCCAGGTCTAGAGGGTACTCCTTCATATTGATGGTGGTAGACAGGTTCTCTAAAATGGCACACTTCGTACCCCTCCATGGCCTTCCTTCGGCCAAGGAACTGGCAATGGTATTCGCTCGAGAAGTATTTCGGTTACATGGAGTACCTAGGGTGCTGGTGTCTGACAGGGGGAGCCAGTTTGTGTCCAGATTCTGGAGGGCATTTTGCAAACAGATGGGCATACAGCTATCATTTTCCTCGGCATATCATCCCCAGACTAACGGGGCCGCTGAGAGGGCCAATCAAGGATTGGAACAGTTTCTGCGATGTTTTGTGACTGACCATCATGATAATTGGGCCGACTTGTTGCCTTGGGCAGAGTTCGCCAGGAACTGCGCAGTTAATTCTTCCTCCGGGAGCTCTCCGTTTTTGATCAATTCTGGGTTCCAACCCTGTCTGCTCCCGGATTCCTTTCAATCACAGCAGATTCCAGCTCTGGATGAGCATATAGAGCAACTCCGTTCAACATGGGAACAAGTTCAGAGGGCATTGGGCCAGTCTTTTCAGCAACATCAGCATCATGCCAATCGCAGAAGGCTTCCAGCGGTTTCCTTCCGAGTCGGGGATAGAGTATGTCTGTCCTCCAAAATCTAAAGCTCAAGGTCCCATCTAATAAGCTGGCACCTCGGTTCATTGGTCCGTACAAGATCATTCGCAAAATTAACCCTGTTTCCTATGCCTTGGAATTACCTGCTTCTATGCGCATTCATAATGTATTCCATGTGTCTCTCCTTAAACCTCTGGTTTGTAACCGTTATACTACCACACCTGTGAGGCCAGGTCCTGTTGAAGTCGAGGGGCAGGAGGAGTATGAAGTACAAAACATTATTGATTCCCGCAGAGGTAGAGGAGGGGTACAGTATCTGGTGCATTGGAAAGGTTATGGTCCTGAGGATCGTTCCTGGGTAGACAGTAAGGACCTTCATGCACCCAAGTTACTACGAATATTTCATGCCAAATACCCTCAGAAGCCTAGACCCTACTCTGGGAGAGGGGGTCTTTGAAAGGGGGGTACTATCACGGTGCCCGTGATTGGTGCTGTTCAGTGTCAGTCACTTGCTAAGTATCATGATTGGATGTCTGTGATTAGCCCTCCTCACACAGCCTTTTTAAACCCAGGCTGAGCACTTCCAGGTTGCCCTTTCGTGGTGTTTCTGACTTCACTCTGCCTGACCTGCTTGTCAGGCTTCTGGGCCTGTTCCTGCTGTACTTGCTGATCCTGTGTTCCAGTGTTCCAGTGTTCCTGTATGCTAGTGTTCCTGTGTTCCAGAGTTCCAGTGTTCCTGTGTTCCAGCACCTCGCGGGTTAATCTTACTGAGTTCCAGTGTTCCTGTGTTCCAGCACCTCGCGGGTTAATCTTACTGAGTTCCTGAATCTCCTGCTCCAGCGACTTTGTTCTTCTCGCTGCTGATCATACTTTGTTGGTTCCAGCGTGCGGACGCTGGTTTACTCCACTAAACCTGGTTGCGATATACATTGTTGGTCCCAGCGTGCGGACGCTGGTTTACTCCACTAAACCTGTTTGCGATATACATTGTTGGTCCCAGTGTGCGGACGCTGGTTTACTCCACTAAACTGGTTGCGAGATACATTATTGGCTCCAGCGTGCGGACGCTGGTTTGCTCCACTAAACCTGGTTGCGATATACGTTGTTGGTCCCAGCGTGCGGACGCTGGTTTACTCCACTAAACCTGGTTGCGATATACATTGTTGGTTCCAGCGTGCGGACGCTGGTTTACTCCACTAAACCTGGTTGCGATATACATTGTTGGGTCCAGCGTGCGGTCGCTGGTTTGCTCCATTAAACCTGGTGGTGCTATTACCATTAGTCCCAACGTGCGGACGTTGGTTTGCTCCTGAACATCCAGTACTGTGGTCAGTCGCTGTTCACTTCCTTGCAGTTGTCTGAGTATCCCTGGCAATAGACTCCTGCTGAGTCAGACCTCTATACTTATGCTCTATGCTGTCTTAGTCACCTGACAGCTGGTCTACTTGCTCAGGCTGCCCTGCCCGGTATTGGTGAGGCCGGTAGAACCTTGACGATACCATCCTGTAGGTTGCCTCACCCGGTATTGGCAGGGCCGGTAGAGCCTGCTCCAGTACTCCTTTGGGCTGCCCTGCCCGGTATTGGTAAGGCCGGTAGAACCTTGTATTCACCATTTTAAGGTTGCCTTACCCGGTATTGGCAGGGCCGCTAGAGCCTACATTCAGCATTCCGTGGGGGCTGCCTTGCCCGGTATTGGTAAGGCCGGTAGAACCGGTATATGTCATCTCACGGTTGCCTTACACGGTATAGGCAAGGCTGGTAGAGCCTGTCATTAAAACTGTCACTTGGGTTGCCTTGCCCGGTATTTAGGCAAGGCCGGTAGAACCTATTATATGTTCTATTACTGTTGTATTGTTATGTATGTTTACCCTACGGGGACTGCCTTTAACTTTTAATAAAGTTAAGTTATTTTACCAAACCTTAAGTCTGAGAGTCTTCAAAAACCGTGACATCTACTGAGTCCTGGCTGCTCCAGTGTTCTGCAGTTTGCTGCTGGCTACATCTCCAGTGTTGCTATCATCCTGAGTCTGCCCTGCACCAGTCATCTTCAGTTTTGTAGTCTCTTGTTATAAAGTCTGTGGTATCTCTACTGAGTCGTGCCTGCTCCAGTGTTCTACAGTTTGCTGCTGGCTACATTTACAGTGTTGCTGTCATCCTGAGTCCGCCTCACACCAGTCATCCTCAGTTTTGTAGTGTCTTGAAGTCTGCGGTATCCATCTACTGAGTCCTGCCTGCTCCAGTGTTCTGCAGTTTGCTGCTGGCTACATCTCCAGTGTTCCAGTCATCCTGAGTCGGCCATACTCCAGTCAAACTCAGTCTTCCTTCTTCCTTCAAGTTTAGCTACATCCATACTTCATCTACTTCATTCATAGTACCATAAGGCTAAATGCCCACCTTACCCTGTTCCACCATCTTCATTTAAATCCCGAAAATGGTTCCATTTATTTCATTTACATTTTTTATTTTATTTTTAAAAGTAATTTAAATTCAATGAATAATTCGGACTGTCATCAAATTTTGTCTTAGTCAAACAGGTCAGATCCGAAATGCGTAGTCGACGAATTAAAAAAATTTTTTTGTCAGAAATCAAATTTTAACAAAAATTTTTGTTGTGCACAACTCTAACAAATAATGCATAAATTCCCTTTCTAGTGGGCAAATTGACAAATAACATTTCTAGGCATTTCCTTTAGTAAAGATCCCTCACTACTATATACCAACAACTTTACTCCTATAATTTTACAAACTACCCAGGAACTAGAGAGTTGGAGGAAGCTGTCATTATTGTGTATTGGAAGCTGCAACTTTTTTTTATAATTATTAATTTTCCTTGTATTTTATAGATAATTCAGATGTGGTCCTTTCCTTATTAGTCACTCTGATTTAGCTCACTTGTCTGTGTTCTAAAATTCATATTGAATCAGTAAACATAAGATAATCATATAAATGTTACATCAGTCACAGACTTTATACATGGCAAGCTTACATCTGATAGCATTCACCTGCACAGCCCACGGCCAAAATGTGGCTCTCCCATTAACTCTTGGATATCTCCTACATACCCCTTTATTGAAAGTTCCCAAACATGTCAAAATCAACCTTTTACCTATATATATTTGGAGGTCATGGCAATCAACCAATCGCAGACTATATGGCTCTAAATAAGCTTCCATTTACCTTCCAACTGTAGGTGATTTATACTTGTAACTGGGAGATATGTATTGTGTCTGTATACAAGCACAGGTGTGAGTGTATATATCATATATAAAATTTATGAGATACGCTCCATCCTACTACTTCCTGGCGCTCCATCCTACTACTTCCTGGTGATCATTGCTAATTAAAGGAAAGATGCAGCATTCTGCATTCATTGAGGTCTCCCATTTGAATAGCACCATATGTTGGCAAGTACCTAAGTATGTTTTTTTCCTACAAAATTTTCACTGCATTTTCATTGCCTGTATAAATATGGCCTTGGTGCTTGTTCTCTTTTTTTTTATTTTTTCTCATATACCCGTGTTTATATCCTTTTGGCAACAAAGTTGAAAAGTCAAAGCTTAGGTTATTTCTGTTTGTTCTGCTTAGTAACTCCACACTATAAATCTATTTATTTAAGAAGGTCATTCTTCATGTAAACAGATAATAAGAGGCTCAAATGATCTGGCATAATTATCTTTCAATTGTCTGGGACACTTGGCTGAAAACAAATTAGTTGTTCTATCTAACTATGTAGAAGTAAAAGACATTAAAAGCGATTCAAGGTTACTACGCTCAGCATAAAATAAATCCATGGTATCAGCACTGCTTCTGAAATAGGGAGATAAGAACCCAGACAATCATGGCAGCTATCGAGACCTGCAGTTATCTTCCTGCTGCAAAAGCCAAAGTCCTCTTTCTGTTCTTTGCACCACTGTTAGTCCATAGAAATTAAACTGGACTTTCTAAGACACACAAGATTAGTTAAATGTTATTGTTTCCTGTAATCAAGAGCTTATAACCTAATACTCACTTGGTGTTTAACCCTTTGAGTGACAGAGGGATGTTGCACACCTCTTCTGGCACTCATAGGGTTAATTAGAGGAATTTTGGGGAAAAACAACTGCACCATAGAAGACGCATATACATTTATAAAATTCCCATTAAGGGGATGTTTAACCCCCCTTAATTGTTATGATAATGCTTTGGAGATCTTGTTAACATTCAATGAGTTAAAACTTCCATTTAAATCAATGGTAATTTTATTTATTCCATATGGTGCCATTTGTTTGCCTGAGGACTGGTTCCATTCTTCTTGTTAAATCAGCTTCTTAGTGTTTATAAGAAAATAGTATATAGGATAAAAAAAGCATAATTACACTGAAAAATGTTAGCACATACTGATGAAGTATTTGGACCATGGAGAGTGTTACTTCAATACTGTCCAAGTTCTAGATCAAGAGTAATTGAATGATAAAATATTGCCCTCCCACCCCTTTCACCTAGTGTAAGCTGCCTCCCCATAGATGTGGAATCTGTTCTCTTGAGCAGACAAGTTGCAGCAGGGGACAATCTTCTTACTGTGAGCATAAGGAAAACCCTGACCCCCTTGACAGGTTTTTCAGGTTTTTCCTTGTTCACTGAAGATTGTCCCTTTCTGTGATCCATCCGGACAGTCTTGTTGCTCTGAGGTGAGCAGTGTTACATCAGTAAATGGGGTGGGGGATCCTTTATCATTCAATTACTCCTGAACTACAACTCTGACAGTATTTAAATAACACTCTCCATGGCCCAAATACTATGAAGATTAATTGGAGCTACTTTTATTGTGAAACATTACTATCCCTTTAAAAAATCAAGTTTGAGCTATAAGAACTATTGAAATGAAACACCTCTCAGTTGTAGACATTCCCTTGTTTTACTGAGGATAAACACAACAATATGTAGTTTTTTTTGTATATTAAGTGTTACTATCCTTTAATGGTTTTTGTGCTGTTTGTATTAAGAAATAAAACTAACTCGGCCAATTCACAGATCTTGAATAATCAGTGGGAGCCCTGGAAAAGGAAGGAATGTTTGCTCCCTCAGGGCATATGTGATACTAGAATTTGGTCCTCAGATAACAAATAGAGAATTATTACACATGCTATAAAGAAGTTCAGGGTATTAAAGGTTATATAACATAGTCTAAACATGATTAACATGCTTGGATGCTAAAGAAGTATTCAATGTATTGTGAAGCTAGGTTATAGACAAATGAACATGATGATTCATTTTAATGTTAACCCATTGATTCCAGAGAGCTATCTAATGCGTTGGATACCTCTTTGGAACAGTCACTTTATAACAAATAGGTGATTTTGAAGAGTGTCCAAAATCACCCATATTTATGTTAATCATTTTAATTTCAAACAAAAGTTTCTGAGTTATTTAGCTTTACTTATATGTCAGTTTATACTCTTGAGCTAGTACGTCCCAGTAGGAAGTGGCACTAGTACGTTCCAATAGGAAGTGGCACTACTACGTCCCAGTAGGAAGCGGTACTAGTGCATCCCAGTAGGAAGTGGTACTGGTACATCCCAGTAGGAAGTGGTACTAGTACATCCCAGAAGGAAGTAGCACTAGTACATCCCAGTAGGAAGTGGTACTAGTACGTCGCAGTAGGGAGTGGCACTAGTACATCCCAGTAGGAAGTGGCACTAGTATGTCCCAGTAGGAAGTGGTACTAGTACATCCTAGTAGGAAGTGGCACTAGTATGTCCCAGTAGGAAGTGGTACTAGTACGTCCCAGTAGGAAGTGGCACTAGTACATCACAGTAGGAAGTGGCATTAGTACATCCCAGTAGGAAATGGCACTAGTACATCACAGCAGGAAGTGGCACTAGTATATTCCAGTAGGAATGGGCACTAGTACATCCTAGTAGGAAATGGCACTAGCACATCCTAGTAGGAAATGGCACTAGTACATCCTATAGAAAGTGGCACTAGTACATCCCAGTAGGAAGTGGCACTAGTATATCCCAGTAGGAAGTGGCACTAGTATGTCCCAGTAGGAAGTGGCACTAGTACATCCCAGTAAGAAGTGGCACTAGTACATCCCAGTATAAAGTGGCACTTGTACGTCCCAGGAAGAAGTGGCACTAGTACGTCCCAGTAGGAAGTGACACTAGTACATCCCAGTAAGAAGTGGCAGTAGTACGTCCCAGTAGGAAGTGGCACTAGTATGTCCCAGTAGGAAGTGGCACTAATACATCCCAGTAGCAAGTGGAACTAGTACATCCCTGTAGGAAGTGACAATAGTACATCCCAGTAAGAAGTAACACTACTACATACCAGTAGGAAATGGTAATGCAGAGCTATGTGGAATGTTTGAGTTCTCCAGACATGCCTGGAGGACTTGCACCAATGATAAATAAATTAAGTTAAATATCTTATAAATGGTTAATTTAAATTAAATATGTTAAAAAGTGACACTTCCACTAACTATGGAAGCCTACTGCACTGCTGTAATTTTTGCATTGCATCTGCAGCAAAATGTATTTTTCAAGCTCCCACAAAAATAGACAATAAGCTTCAATAGTTTAATTCAGTGGGTCTCAAGCCATGCCCTCAGGGCTAACTTACAGGCGAGGACTTAGGAATTTGTCTGCTAGAGCACAGGTGTATTAATCAGAGGCTCATTCACATTGATTAACTCACCAGTGCTCTAACAAGGAAATCATCAAATCCTGTTAGTGGCCATTGAGGGCACGGGTTGAGAACCACTGGTTAGGGATGGGTGAAAAATTTTGCTTCAATCTGAAGTCTGAGAATAATGGCACTTCCTGTTTTATGAAAAGTGACAATTTTCTGTTTTTTTTCACCTAGCTCATTCCTTTGAAATCAATGGAAACACTTGCATTTACACACAACACATAACAAATATTATTTTATTTCCCAAAGGCATAGTATAAAAGGGGCATGAGGGTGCCTGTGTTGGTGGAGTATTGAGGGGGGCAGTTAATAAACAAATGAATAAAAAAAATAAAATAAGAAATTTGTAAAGTGATAGAGACAGGAACTGCCATGATAGCTGCTACCACTGGGGTGGATTGATACTTGACTTGATAGAGTATTTTGTAGATGATGATTTCTTAGATTTGTTGTTAGAGGCCCAAGCCCTGAGGAAACATTGATTTATAGGATGTAAGCTTGTTTGGCACAAGCCCTAAGGAAACACTGATTTGTAGGACTTGGGCTTGTTAGAAACAAACCCCAAAATGGTTTATTTTTTTTGTAGGACTATGTTTTTATTATATTTTTTTAATTATTTTTTTTTTTAATTTTTTTAAAGCACAAGCCCTGAGAAAAAAAAATGCCGTACTAGCCTAGTGCCAGCAGGTCATGTTGGCCAGTGGTCAATGACTATTGTCAAATGTCCTCCTGAATCTGAGTCCATAATTGCAGAATTTGCAACTGCTGTTCTTGCTGCTGCTGCTGAGATGTTTAAGCAGCAGGATGATAAGGCTTCTGAAAGGGAATGGGATCAACAATAGTAGTAACATAGGTTCCACTTGCCATGACTAGCTCCAGTGATGTGCCTGAGGCAGTACACCACAGTAAGTAGCCCCCAGTCTATGTGGAGAAGAGTAGAAGTTGGCCAATAATTCTTCTCCATCTGCCCCTCCTCCAAAATCATGGGTGTGTTGTTATTAGAATAGAAATGTTTCCCTTGAGAGCAGAAACTGTGCCTCTCATCAGCAACTGCAATGTGCTCAGTGTGTGGTAAATAATATCTGGGGGCACAACTGTATCCAAACACCATGACACCAGAAACAAAGTACTGCCAGTGTCACTATACTCCTTGTCTAGACCCCACTAAGGACACATGACAACCTGCTGACAGTTTAATAGTAATGATGAACCCTCCCTGCACCATTTTAGCATATTCTGCGGGATGGAATCTCCTCAGATGCCCTTCTGGAGAGTCAGGGGTTACAGCAACAGCAGTGCTTGATTTTTGTGTTGGGTGTTTGGCTTTAACATGTTTGACATAAATGTCATGGTGTCTGTGTTTCATGTGTGCTATCAGAGTGCTTGTGCCAAGGTGTGTTCCCTCCTTTCCTCTTCTCACTGACTTTTCACAAATTGTGCACAGTGCCATTGGTGATGACTGATGCCAGATGTACCTGCTGTCAGACGTGCTGCCCCTGCTGCAGCCAGTGCTGTGCCTGCTGCCAGTGCTGAACCTGCTGCCACCAATACTGTGCCTGCTGTCAGACATGTTGCCCCTGTTGCCACCAGTGCTGTGCCTGCTACCAGTGCTGAACCTGCTGTTAGTGTGTCTTGTAATGCTCAATAGGGGGGAAGAAGAAGAAGAAGAAGATGCCAAGTGTGACAGCAGGGGACCCTAAGTCACACTTACCATCCCCAAGCATTGGCTAGTAGTAGAAGCCAGTGCTAGTACTACTACTACTAAGAAGGCCCAGCAGCTAGTTAGTGTTAGGAGTGAAGAAGGGGGTAATCAATATCCTCATAGTAATAGTGACTCTGAAGAAGAAGACTCTGGGGCTGAATTTGATGTGGTTGGTGTTAGTAGTAGTAGTAGCAGTAATGGTGAAGCAGCTGGTGGGACTAGTGTTAGGGGAGTGGTAGGGGAAGCATTTGAGAGAATCCCGACTAGTGGTCAAGGGAGCCCACACTATTCATCTGGCCCTGGGAGTCCCCTTCACTACACTGTCCAAGTGGAACTTGATCCTGAATAGGTCATAACTGTTGGTGGATAGCAGGTGCAGAAATAATAATACCACCACCACCAACAACAGGAACACAGACCAGCAGCCTGTGCCTGCTGCTATTGCTGCCAATTTGCCTTCTGGCAAGTGTGACCTTAGAGGACCTTCGTCACATCCTCCAACCAGCAGTGAGATGTCTGTAATAGTGCAGCAGAAGCACATAGGGACTAGTGGTGGTTGTGATGATAATGCTGGAGAAGCTGGGGTGGAAGAGACATTGATGCCCATTTTAGCAGAAACTGAGAAGGAATGGGAGACAGGGCTGAGGATGGGCATCACACCACCAGCAGAGAGCTTTTGGAATTTGTTACTGTTCTAATTCCTACTGCTGCTGAGTTGCAAGGACAGCAAGATGCTGAGGAGCAGGCTAGTGTGCAACATACCACCATGGACACAGTGGGAATGGGGTCAAAGTGTAATGCAGGGCTAGGACAGGTTCTACTTGCCAGCAGCAACAATACTCCTGGTCCTAGTTTCAGTGCTGATTCTGAGGCAGCAGCAGCAACAGCAGCAACATGATCCATTGCCACAGATAATGAAGGGGAATGCAGAGGACAAGAAGAAGGAGGCCATTCTTCTCCACCTCCACCAATCTGAATCAAATCAATATTTGGTGTGATTGACCACCCTTTGCCTTATGTTCACTCACTATCATTTTGTTAATGGATCAATATAAACTACTAACATGTCTATTTTTGAAAGCATTCTTACTTTACAGCATTTTTCGCACCTGCCTAAAACATTTGAACAGAACTGTCCCTAGCTGCTGTATGTCATTCCATTAAACAAAGAAAAAGAAACCTTTCATGACATTAAATATGGATTCCTTTTAAATGGCAACTATCATGAACTTAGGGTCCTATCAGCAGACACCAGGCCAATTGATGAAGTCAGGCTGCACTGTGAACTTCAGCACACCAACAGAGAAGAAGAATGGAGATCTTTAAACAAGCTTATGGTTGGTTCCACGAGAAGAGTCTGAGCTTCAAGTGGAAGTATCACATAGATATAATTGCCCCCCAATTAAATGTTATTATTTAACATAATCATTGAAATAGTGTTATAATGTGTATTAAGTGATGGCATTATTTGAAATTATAAGTTTGTATTAGACTCAACACAACAGCAAAGACATCTTTGCGAAGTGGCAGTGGTGTCACCACGGGGGGTGCGGTGGGTGGGGACTGCACTGGATGATACCCTCAATGGAGGTGACCCCTGTGCTGCTGTCCTCTGAAGGAGGCCCGCAGTCAATTGCCCTTAACACCATAAGCTTCCCCTGGTGAGTCTACGTGTACCAGTTATCCACTTCCTGCTGGAGATGTCTGATGTGGTAGGACATAAGGAGTTGGTGGGATCTGTGTACCTGCGCTTTTCATCCCTGCCTGTATCGTACGGTATGCAACTCCCCCTTTGGCAAGTAATATATCAGTGAGGATACAGAGATGGACAGTGCAGGCGCACAGATCCCTCTTCGCTAAGATATCTGCTCTGTCATTTTGAGATGAGCCTCATACAAACTTATGATTCCAAATAATGCTGGCACTTAATAAACATTATAACACTATTTCCATGATTACCACTATACTAAAAATTAATAGCAGGGCAATTATATTTATGTGATAGTTCCGATTTCATTACTGAAGTCTTGCACTTCAGTGTCTTTGGGCTGAGTATACAGCCCCCATAGGCTCAAGAGAAAGACATCCAAGCCCGACACTTAGGAGCAGTAGGGGCTGTGCAAATACAACCTGCAAAGTTTGTTGCCACAAAAACATATATGTGTTATATGTGTGTGTCTATATATATATATATATATATATATATATATATATATATATATATCCTATATAATAATTCACTAAAACGTGTGTAACGCCGTGTCATGAGCAGTAGACACTGCTGCGCGTGCTGCAGTCATGCGCAGTAGAGACTGCCCGCGCGGCGGCTGATACAGAGCGGTCCAGCTCTGTATCAGCAGCGGCGCGGGCAGTCTCTACTGCGCATGACTACCCCGTGACCAGGTGGCAGTGGCACTGTGGCCCGTGTAATGGGCTCTTCAACTAGTATATATATAAAAGAATACGCCTCATTGCATAATTTATGGTAGCTCACACACAGAACATAATTTATGTCTCCTCAGAAAACAAACACACATTGATCAGAATGCCTCATTACATAATTTATGTCTCATTAGGAGACACAACTCCTATTGGGTGATTCAATAAAGTGTTTTATTTACACAGACTAATGTTTAAATACACATATACTGATGTTTAAACAAACAAGAATATGAGTTTTATTGCAGTAGAACAATGTGATACACTTATATATATACCACACAGTCTGATCTCCTAAACAGAGAGAGACACCAGGGTGGGAAAAAGGGACAGAGGGATTTGGGTCTAAAAGAGGGACTGTCCCTCCTAAAGAGGGACACTTGGGAGGTATGATAACCACCCACTCCGTGATCCTTACACAAGGTATTTACGACCCTCTGCAAGAAGAGTGTGGATTTTCTCTTAGTCCCTGTCTTATCAGCAGTCCCACTGCAAACAACACAGCTTTGAATTAAATGTATTAACTGTGAATTCTGTTTCCTTGTGCTCAGAAATGCTTTGGAAAGGTTCTCCCAAAAGCTTGTCAATTCATAATTCTTAGTCCAATAAAAAAGGTATTACAAGATATTAATTGTGTTTATTATTTTACACACACACACATATATATATATATATATATATATATATATATATATATATATATATATACACACACACATACAAACATATATAGTCTGGAAAAAAATAACTGCACCATAGAGGACAAGATAAAAGTTCATAAATTCCCATGCACTTGAATAAGACTTTTGAACCCCCTTGTCTGCTAGAGGGGTCTCCAATGCATTGTACCACAAGTTTGCAATTACAAATATGGGCCAGACTTTGAGGTTGTGTTCTAAACTGATGTCAGCCAAGGAGGTCAGTTTTCTGACACCCGCCCCTGAACAAATGATACTAATTCCGCTCTCAGGTTTTTACTCAATATCCTGTCACAGAGGCAACAGTAGTAAAACTGATAATTGCCCTTTAAATGTCTCTGATTTTATTTCCTGATGTACTGTCTTATTCACATAACAAATATTTTATTACTGATAGTGTTTACTCTTTGATGCATCACTTTTTTGTATTTAGAAGTTAACCGTGTGACAATATAAGTTTACAGAAAAGCAAATATCCTCACCTTAAAAGCTAGTGAACCATATGTCTCAGAGGACAATAGCTGAAGAGAACATGTAAAAGCAGTGAGCACTACAGATATATTTACAAACAAGGTTTTATACAGAAAGCAAAAGTAGAACAGTTCTGGAGCATGCCAACTTCACCATAAGATCCATATATCCCCCTTTTATTTAAACCCCATATCCACCTTTTATTTAAACCCCTTGAATGCTAGAGAGACACATTGCATCACAATACGTTGGAGACCTCTCCCGCATTCACAGGGATAAAAGCCCCATTTAAATCAATGGACATTTTTATTTCACCCCTATGGTACAGTTGTTATGCTTCAGAATTGCTTACCTTTTGTTTTTTGCAGAAGCCTATAGACCACTTTTTCCTTGTATTCCATTTAGATACATGATGTAATTGTGATAGGGACAGAAGTGACCGACTCATAGAACATAGAAACATAGAATTTGACAGCAGATAAGAACCATTCAGCCCATCTAGTCTGCCCATTTTCCTACAGTAAAAACCTCAAACCTTTTTTGGCCTTTGACCTTGTCTTATATTCATGACAGCCTTATACATGCTTACATTTTGTCACTGTATTAACTTCTACCACTTCTGCTGGTAGGCTATTCCATTTATCTACTACCCTCTCAGTGAAGTGAACCTTTCTTACATTACGTCTAAACATGTGTCCCTGTAGTTTTAGACTAAGGCCTCTTGTCCTAACACTTTTTACTCCTTTGAAATGTACTTCCATCCTGCACTTTGTTGAATCCCTTCATGTATTTAAATGTTTCTACCATATCCCCTCTCTCTTCTCTCCTCCAAGCTATACTTGTTCACATCCTTTAGTGTATCCTGATATGTATTTTCCTGTAAACCAGTCACCATTTTAGTAGCCCTTCTCTGAATTTTCCCTAGAGTATCTATATCCTTCTGGAGATGTGGTCTCCAGTACTGTACACAATGCTCTAGGTGAGGTCTAACCAGAGATCTTTAGAGTGGCATGACCACCCAGCACCCTGCTTGCATTTCCCACTGCTTTATTACATTTCCTGCCTACCTCAGCAATAAAAGTGTTAAAAAACTAATTAAAACTGGAAAGGGTTGCATGGTACACCTTCTATTCCCCTGTAGCCCCTTTAACTATTTCAGGATTGTTGTGAACACCTTAGAGAAAATAGTGTGGAGGACCAGAGCGTTGCGCAACCCATCGAGAAGTAATGCTTTGCTCCTCAAATGGTTAAAGAAAAAAAAAAAAAGATGTAAAATCACAGGATAGTTTATCAGATCTTACAATATGAATAACTAACACAGGCATGTCCAAACTAATTTGTGTCCCTCAAGCATGTTCACTCTGGCACTTAAAAATAAATAAATAAAAAAAATAAAAAATATGTCTTGCAATGCATATCTTATCTGATCTTTAGCAATCAGGCAAACAATTAATGCTTATTTGTGTTAAATTATACTGCAAAAAATAAGGCAGCTTATTAACCTAACTATAAATTGCATATAATAGTCAGTATAAACTGATTTTGTGCATTCTTGTTTTTAATGCCATTACAGTACAAAACAGTAGGATACGCGTACACCCCTTGTGCAGGAACACAGGATAAAAATTGGTACCACCAACAGAATCAACTGATCGACGGGTACTCACAAATATATTTGCTGTGATCTTACATATGCAAGTCTCAGCCAGAACAGCTCCTGGGATATTTTTACATTGCCTCAGACACAGCGCACACAAATGACTAGTGTTATAACACGTGGGAACAGGCTGCTCTTCACAACTCACTCTCCCCAGCTGCAATCAACATGCAAAGCAAGAAAAGAAGGCACCCAATAGTGTAATACTGCAATAAATTCAATATAACAGATGAATAATAAATGTAATATACTTAATATATATGCAGATAATGGTGTGGTTAGGATGGGAATATTCCCAATCAGCTGACAAAATCACACACAGAGAGAGTCACCCACCTCCGTTCGTGATATCATGGGTCTCTGGAAAAGAAAACAGCTGCTTTATTAAAAGCAATGAATTACAATATAATAATAAAACTCCTTCTCTTTTCATGAAAAAACGCCACTTTAGCAAAGATAATGACCATTGTATAACAAAGCAACGTCTACAGAATACCTATTCATTTACAACCAAATGTGATCTCATTGGGTGTCAGAGATGAGCTCTCCAGAATGATGCACCCAAACAAAGCTCTATTCGATTGCCCAAAACAGATCATATCAGTATTCACACAACTGGAACATGCCATAAATTATCAAAAAGTGACTGCTACAATGTTGTTAATGATGATTGAGCTGTAAAGTACATTTTTTACTTATCTGCTTATGTAGGCAGGGATATTATGATTATATTTAAAAGTCATAAGAAAAATGTAGAAATAGGGTATACAAAACCAAAAATATCAGTGAAAAACATTATAAGAAATCTGTATGGTATGTATACAAACACTCTTAGTTTAGGGGATAAACTTCCTTAACTATTTACAACAATGAAATAATGACTAGGAATTCTTTGGATGTGGTGGCTATAATTGAGTTTTGGTACAATTAATCTCATCATTACTGTGGTATATGAGTAATGTATACACCTCCAGGACAAGATAAATCATTATATAAAGAACTGATGAACAAAATAAAGATGTTAGTGAGAGGTGATGCAATTATTATGGAAGTCTCAATTTGCCATGGACTGGTAGATTCCTGTTGCTGTATCAGCAAGGAGTAGGGACAGCAACAAGGGCATGCTTTATACAGTTGGTAAAGGAGTAAACTCACAAGGAAAATTTACTAGATTTAGAGTGCCACTTAATTCTAATGTATGATAATTATTTCTGTTCAAGGCCATACCTATCACTGGCTGTGCTATTAGAAATGACCCCAGTGTGTGAGATCTGCCTAGGTTCATCCATAGCACAGTGAATGGTAATATTGGACTGGCACTGGAACACATTTGCATAAAGTGTCACAATGTGCCATAAACATAGTGAATTTCACTAAAATGATTTATATTGCAAACAAATGACTAGCATAACATGTAGCATTTTTAATTATATTTAAATTTAAAGCTTTGGCACTCAAATGGTTAATCTAATAGCCAGTGTAGGATTTGTAATGGTTATAGTATGCCAATTTAGTTAAAGGGATAGTAATACTTCAAAATTACTATCCCTTATATTGAAGCCCTTGTAAAACTGAATTAAATGCCACCAGCGGCATCTCTCAAACCTTTATGGTTTGCGAGATAGCCACTTTTAAACTTCGCTCCTCCCTGCCTCTCCGTTGATGTCAGCGGTTTTGCTGCAACAGGGAAATCCGGTCCCGGGACCGGCGGAGGCTCTTTAGCACAGCCAAGATCTCGTTATAGAAGACAAGATCCTTCACTAAAACATAGAAGACCGTTTTAGTGAAGGATCGTTTATTCCATTACAAGATCTGGCTGTGCTGAAGAGCCGCCACTTGATTCAAAGAAGGGATTTCCCTTCTGCAGCAAGAACGCTTATGTCAGCGGAGAGGCAGGGGAAGCTAAGTTTAAAAGCGGCTATCTCGTAAACCATAAAGGTTTAAGAGATGCCGCTGGTGGCATTTAATTCAGTTTTACAAGGGCTTCAATATAAGGGTTAGTAATTTTGAAGAATTACTATCCCTTTAACAATAAAGAATCAATTGGACTGTGCATCAACTAGTAATGTAATAATTAATTAAATCCACAGGTCTTTGAGAAATGTAATGACTCCACTTGTCACTTACCATTCAAATTTTACATATATGTGTTACCAATGGCGCGATGCAGGAAACGTGCGCAGTCGCTATTATACGTCTGTGTACTGTTGTCGTAAAATGGAATTTTTTATGCGCAATTCAAGAAGCGTTCGGTATGTAGCTTCCTGGATTAGAACACGCGCAAAATCTATCTGTGCACAAAAATGCCTTTATCCAATGCGAACGCTTCTTGCATCGCGCCACAAGAGACAAGTATAAAGTCCTTGTTCCATCAATCAGTGAGATATGGCTTTTCCCCTAGCTTGTATTGTGTATTTAAAGTCTTTCTGAAAGGTAAGTGTAAAATATGTCATCTTCACTGAATGTGGTAATTCTTTGCACATCATCCATTTTCAGTTATATACATTTTCCTCAGTAGACAGACTTATAATTCCCCTGATTACTGTGAAGAGGGGATTTTTCCACTATTTATCATCAATAAAATAAATCTTCCAGTGTTCAGGTGAACTGTTAAACACTAACAATGACTTACTGACCTTAGTGCTTTATAAAGCAGCAGATACTAAAAGCAAGTTCAATTTATATGAAAGAGCATTTCATCACATTATTTATATCTGTTATTCTTTATCTACTATTACTTATCTGTTCTATCCTGAGGGAAACAATTTTCCATTGTGTGTGTACAAAGAGAAGAAATAGAAAATGCACAGAGCTAGAACACCATTAAATATACATGTATGATATAAATAAAATTAAGAACTTACATGAATAAACTATGGTGAGCAGCAAGGAATGAGGGGATTCACTAAGTCCCCAAAGTAAGAAATGAATTAGGAGCTATTTAAAATCTTATTAGTTATGATATTTATATATTGGATAGGACTCGCTTTAAAGGAGCAGTAAACTTTTTTTTATGAAAAAATATATATTGTAGGGATTTTCCTATTGAGTAAAATAAGGGTACTCCCACTGCCAAGAGATTTATATTTCCAGTTATTACAGTTTAAACCCATATTTTTTTTACATTAGCAGTGCCCTCTAGTGGTCAAATTCTAATTAGATTTCCTGTTAGATTCTAATGGAGAGGAAAGTCAGAAAAGTTAGAGACATACAGTTCTCCAAAGAATGTAATAGAAACTGCCTGTCACTTCCTGTCAGTTAGAACTATCAGGAAGTAAACACAGTAAATTCACTTCATGATTATTTAAACTGCTGTAATTTTTGAATAAAACATCTGACAGCGATGGGAGTGACCTTGTTTTATTCAGTAGGAAATGCTCTATGAAATATGTGTTTTCATAAAAAAAATTTACTGCTCCTTTAAATTGGGTACCTTGGTGTGGTAAGAGAGCTTAAAAATACTTTGGCCAAGTTATTCTACACAGCCCTCATTTATCTGAAATACATTAACACATAGGTATAATATATACTTTACACAGGGTTCATAAATTTGGGAAATCTGTATGGATTAGCTCAGGATTGTTTTCATTTTTTGCTTTTACGTTAAGGCTTTTCCCAGTTTGGGGACTTGGAGAATCCCCTCATTCCGTGCGGCTCCCCATACTTTATTCATGGTGCGCTAGCGCTGTGAGTTTTCTTTTTGTACACACATTCTCATTCTAGCGGCTTCTTCACCATATCCAACTGTATTTCATATAATTTCAATATGTTGGATGGTAGATAATGAAAATGCACTTACAATTTAACAATGCGCAGCTAGGGGTGTTTTCAAAAGCATGATATGTGGCCTTATGCTTATTAGCTTGCCTGATTGGGTGTCCCTTTAATTATGTATACAGGTGTCATATGGTTTGTAGTGATGGATGGGATAGACCTATATAAAGGGCTTAAAGGGATAGTAATACTTCGTTTTAACTTTATTTTATTTTGTAGGCATTAAAAAAACATGAAGAATGATATAAGTCTTATCTCTCAAACCTTTATGGTTTATGAGATATTCATAAGCAAAGTTCCCCTCCCCGCCCCTTTTTCCTAGTGTAAGCCATCTCTTCTCAGATGTGAGTCTGGTTGTATGACAGGACAGATAACAGCAGGGGACAATTTTCTTTGTATGAAAACAATGAAAACCCTTCCCCCCTTGACAAGTTTTTCAGCTTTTTCTCTTATCTTAATTGAAGATTGTCCCTCTCTGCAGTCTACCTGGGCATCTCCCTTCTGATCTGGTTGAACAGGGGGGGATACTTTGTTTGTAAATATCTCTTAAACCATAAAGGTTTCAGAGATAAGACTTATATCATTCTTCATGTTTTTTTAATGCCTACAAAATAAAATAAAGTTAAAATGAAGTATTACTATCCCTTTAAGTAGTGTTCAGTCCCTTTTGGTCCCCACCTACCTACTGCAAATCTTTCCTGTTTGAAAGCAAGCCAGTTAAAATCACCAGGTACAGTTCATCAAGTTTCCACAAAACAATTCACCTGGATAAATTTTGAACCTTAATGGTTATACGTTGTTTTATTTTAATTTTTTTAGATAGGGCTAAATAGGTGTATTAGAGTAAGACTTGACTTACAGTGAGATACCTTGACGAGGTGGCAAGCTTACACAAGACTTGGCCAATTTGTGAAACCAAAATCACACCTGTTCTTTATATAGAGGAGTGCAGGTTTGTCTTTCTGTCTGTGTTTGCACTTTGGCTTTTGGCCTAATGTTTGGGGGACTGTAGAACCCTCTCATTCCTTTCTGCTATCTATATATCTATTTCTATATTCACATTAAAATTGTATTTATTATATGGCTATGTGATGCTGAATTGGAACTGTGACCTTCCTGTCTATATATAAATATATATATATATATATACTGGATAGGACTTGCTTGAAATGGGGTACCTTGGTGTGGTAAGCGAGCTTAAACATACTTTGTTCAAATGATGCTACAGATCCCTAATTTGTTTGAAATCCATTAATACATAGGTATAATACTTTACACAGGGTTCATAAATTTTCCATTGTATTCCTCTATTCCTTGACAGGAGGCTGTAATCTACTGTCTAAGAAACAGCAAGTGCATGTCTTTTTAAAGGGACAATGGGGGAGCAATCTAAATCTGTGCTAAGTGTTAACTCCAGCCAGTGGACTTTTTTTTTAAAAGGGGAGTAGAAGTAGTCCTGTCCAAATAATAATTGTGCAGCAGTGTATTTATAAAGAAAGTTGTTAATTGTGCCAAAAATAAAGGCAGTTTTAGTGATCAAATCTTAATGCCAGGTATAACCTGTTCTTAATGGAAGTATATAGAGATGGCTATATATGCAAAAAAATATTCTCAGTTGCAAATTTTCTCAGAATATTCTCAGAAAATTCTTAGATAGACGTGTTGATAAATTTGACTTTACTTTTTTATAAGTATGATCCAACATTGTGAACTTTAGGTTTGCCCTAGAATTACTCCAGTTTGCTTTTATACATAAGGCCTTATGGGGGAGATGTATAAAATGCCTTCTCCATCCACTTTTCAAAAAATCAGATTGAATTTAGTTAGGATTTAAATAAAAATGTTTCTAAACATTGATACATATCTTTATGTCGCTTTGAGACAATTTTACATACGCTTTCTTTATAACTCCAATTTTAAACATCTCCCACAATGAGGTTCATGTATGAAATCAAGAGCACTATAGTGAACAAATAAAAATCTCCATTGATTATGGTGGGGCTATAGGTCACCAACAAATTGCATAGTAATGCAATGGAGACCTCTCTAACATTCAAGGAGTTAAAAACCCACTGAGTTTATTGGAAATTTGTATTCTTCCCCTACAGTGCTGTTGGTTTGTCTTTTTCTATTTTTCCATATAGCAATATACATCAAATAATATCTTCTCTGTGTCATCCTGAGTGATGCTAAGATTCACTTGATTATGAACATGACTACCTGATGTGTCTGCAATTCCCTTTTGTCCCTAATGGGATAAGTTGACTTTTTAAAGAAGAATATCCAATGTATCATCATCTTTACTTGGAGTCATTCATCATTTGGGAATCTTTCCCTCTACGGATTAAGAGTTTTCCTTTCTGAAGAGATATATGAAAATATAATTAAGGCCTAAATGGTGTTCCCCTTTCAAAAACAAATCAATAACCAATTTTACATCTGTAGATATATTTTTTGATTTGTTCCTGTTTTGGGAACAGTATTTCCTTATGAACCAAAGCTTATTCCTGTGGAATATGATTATAATCACATTATGATGTCCATATATGTTTCTTGTTCCTTGGATATGCTGATTTGTTGTTTGAGATGCCATACATAAATGTCCCAGAGAGCTTTTCACATTGTTGATATCTTAAGTGGATGTCCATGGGATCAATATGAAATTAAATCTTCAGAGCCATTTATGTGAGAGAAAAGTGTATCGTTTTTTGGAAACCTGGTATATTCAGACATTACTACTCAAGCTATGATGAAATGGAGATTTCTCTATATCTAATATGTGCTGTCATCTAATCCTCTGGACACATTATATCTTTTTTGATCTTGGTCTGATGTGACCCTATATCGAACTTCATCACGGGGCCGTTCACTAAATGAATTGTATCAACTACCCTCTTGGACTGATTAATGATAGTATATTTTTTGTTATTACTTCTCTTTCATGCTTAATCAAGCCACTGTGATTTTAACCTAACTTTGTGAACCAATGGAAACATACCATTGTCATGTTGTTCTAGGTTTATGCACTTTATGTTAGGTAAGCAATATCATATTGAACAAAACTTTACTGTGACTATTTACAATATCATTGTTGCACATTTGTCAGTATCTAAACTTAGTGAGAATTGTACAGATAGCTATATATTCTATGATGTATAATTTATTGTATCTGATTTTGCCACATACCAGATATAGTGTATAGGATTTTATGAGGGGAATTGCTTATATTTTATATTTATACTTTCATTCTCCTCTAATAAATATAATGCATTGCTCTGTGATACCGCCAGGCAATTGACACTAATCATCCAATGTTTCTTGTATTCTATACGCATGTGCTTATTGTGGTCTCTGTTCGACACATGCGCTTTGATATTTATCTTGCCAAAGAGCTTCTGACTGCGCTTGCTTACTTATTATGTTGCCAGTGTTACCTTGTTCGATGTATTGCATCTAGTACCTAATACCATACTATTGACAACATAGTTCTCTATATTCTATACGTACCCTTTTATTTCTTTCGACACATTATCAGTTTGCATGTAATTTCTTTTGTGCTGTTTGTATCCATAACATGACAATATACATAGTAACATACTAACATTGTAAATTAGGTTGAAAAAATACACAAGTCCATCAAGTTCAACCTTTGCCTCCTATTTATTTTATTTAGAAAATGTTTTACCAGGAAGAATGCATTGAGATTTCTCTCATTTTCAAGTATGCCCTGGACAGTTTTCAGTAAAGGGTTACATATTTACACAAACTGAGAAACATTATATATTACATGTTATTACATATACATACATTCACATATGAATATACATACATATGGAATATTAAAAGTATATACAGTTACACTCTGTATTTAAATATAAAAAAGCCTTTATTTTTAAGGATTTTAGACTGGGAGCGGACTTGATTATTTCAGGCAGATTGTTCAGGCAGATCTTCCTGTTCTTTCTTGAATTGTGGTATACGGTGAGTTGTTAGCAGTGGAGCGGAGGTTATAGTTAGTATAGAGATCTGGAGTGAGCATACTGCTCAGGTAATCTGGTAGATTTCCAGAGAAGTGGTTGTTTACTAAGCAAGAAAGGTGAAGGGCACGTCTAGATTTGAATGTTAACCAATTTAGTTCTTTTAGCATATCACAGCGATGAGTAGTCTAATTACATTGGTGGCTAAAGCGGCAAATTGAATTATACAGGGTGTCAAGTTTACTAAAATGGATTTCTGGCACTGAAGCATAAACTACATCACCATAGTCTATGACTCAGAGACATGAGGATGTTAGCAGCTTGAAAACGTCTCTGTACAACAAGGACAGTACAGAAGATAGCAGGCTGCTGAATTAATATAATAATAGTAGAAGAAGCCAGCGAGCCAACAAAACAAACAGTTGGCAGAGAAAAATACAGAAAAAAGAGGTACCGACAAGGAAGATCCAGAATATGTGTTGAAGGAAAGCCAAAGGTCAGGGCTGGTGGTCTAGGATCAAGAGCAAGGGGCAAGCCAAAATCGGGGCAGGATGACAAGGAGCAAACACAAGAGACTAACCGAGGTCTGCGACAGGCGGAGCAGATGCACAACAAAAGAAGCCAGTCCAAGGGTCAAATGACATATAATCCAAAAGTAGGTGCGCACAGAAGAAACAAACAACTAGACCAATATCAGAGCACAGAGGCCTGCCTAACAGGGCTTCTTTTAAGCTTTGCATGTGTCTGATGTTGGAGAATCCGGAAGAGGTCACAGACCGGGAACGCGCATCCGCGAAATATCGTCCTTCAGAGTAAGGGCTCTGATTGTGACAGAGGATTATATAGCTTTCCTGCTGCCAAATAAGTTAGTCTTTATCATTCCTTCTTGTTTTGTCTACTAATACACAGTATAACTCTGTATGTTCCCTTTTGAAAGAAATGGATCTAACATCTGTTAAAAGTATCCATTGTATCTTCCATAACCACATCCTTGGGCAAGGAATTCCATAATTTAACAAACCTGTAAAAAACCCTTTCCTCTGCTGAAGTTGAAACCTCCTTTCCTCTAATCAGGGTGTCCCCTGGTTATTTGATCAGGCCTTGGAATGAATACCTCACCAGAGACACCTCTCATTTACTTGTACATTGTTATAAGATCTCCTCTTAGTCATCTTTTCTCTAGAGTAAATAAACCAAGTTTGTCTAGTCGTTCTTCATATGTCAAGTCCTCCATTCCCTTCATTAATTTTGTTGTTCTTCGCTGTACCCTCTCTAGTTCTAGTATATCTTTTTTCAGAACTGGTGTACAAAACTGCACTGCACAATGGGTCACATGACTCATATCAGTATTCCTATTACTATTCATTATATTCAAATCTATTAAGCCATTATTTGCTCTTTGTTCCCTGACGAAGCTATTCGTGGGGATGCACTTTGGGCTGGTCGGCTCTGAGAGGGTTTTGCTTCTGAGTGTGCCTGTTCCCCCACTGATTGCTTCTGATTAAGATAACTGATAAGTATCTTCTTATTTCACTTGTGGCATTCCTCGCCTTCATTACCTCATGTATTAGCTTCTTCTTATTACTTGTATTACTTGTATTTCCATGTACCTTTTTTTGTGCTGGTGGTGGTGGTGGTTGCTATTAGGCCTTTAGTGTTGCACTGATTTTGTGATTATCTTAATTTGATTCAGCTTGCTATTTTTTTTTTATCTTGGGGAAGATATATACATAGTGTGAGGTGTATTGTTTCTATCAGTGGGGAGAAATACCTTGGCCTAGATTCACTAAAGGTTGATTCTGTGGTGATATGATCTTGTTGATGTGTTTGAAACACTTTGACATTTCGATGTACACACACATCAACACATTCACTAAAATGTTCAGATGCAAGGGGAGGGGTGGACAGGATTGTCGAAGTGCTGTTGATGTGGAAGGGATGTCCTCCCTTCACATATCACCAACACTATGACAATTCTGAAGCTGAACAGCATTATCTCTGCTTCCCTACTTGGCCAGTAGGGGTGTGGAGAGAACAGTTTCAGCACCATGGATAGCATTGGGTGCCATAGGGATGCACATTGCTCACCCCTGTGGCACTCAAAGGGTTAAAAAAAATAGTACACCAAGCACTACACAATTATCCCCTAAGCTATGTATTGTATATTATATATATCTGTGGTTACCAGTGGTCAAGGAAACAAGTCTGGGCGCGAAGCAGTGTATATGGGCTTCTATGACTACTACTGGGCACTGGAACAAGGCTTGGGGGGGCAAGTGGTAGCCACAAATCCCCATAGATGCTGTGTGACCCCCAGTTTTGTTCACCTGGGAGTGCACAACATGTGTAATATGTGATACAAACATGATACATATATTGCAAAGCAATGAGCTGCATACCCCTCTGGCACTCAAAGGGTTAATAACCACTTATTAATTCTTGATTCTCTTTTTTTCTTTAGACGGATAAAGTGTGCTTTCATGCTTGATCTGTTTTGATGTTTATCTATTGGTTTGATATGTCAAGAATGAGAGGCATATTTCAGCTATTTTTTTAATGTATCTTCCTTTCAGTAATGAAGTGGGTTCGGGTGCTTTATTTTTGTTTTTGACCAATGGCTCACACGTCTCGTGTTTGATAATTTTTGTAAAGAATAGATCTTATTTTATTTAAGATAAGCTATAACAATAAGCTTTTCACATCAGTGTCTGCTTATATGGTATTTGGTAGGGGGGAAATCAAACAAAGGTTTTAAAATTTAAATCCACTAAATAGTATTCATTTTTAATTTATCAAACAATAGCCTAATGTTTTTAATTATGGGCCAAGCATCATAATAATATTATTGATAATGGGTTTTCTTCAATATGCTTGCAAAATGAATACAAGGCAAGACAAAGACCATTCTGCCATCAATCATCACACTCCAGGGTATAACCTGAATTCATCAAACTACTCAAAAACATCTAGCTCCATTACTCTCTTTCCAGTAATCTCTGGTGTATCTACTGCAGCTGAAAACACTATAAGGCTCTTAGATGTTCGATGAGGGGCTCAATGCTTGGCGGCAATGAAAGGAATTCACACACACCATTAATTTGACCTATGAAAACATACCACAGGTCAGAATTGACAAATACTCACTTGGACCATCTGTATGGACTCATTTCCTGCCAACATGAACCAGAATGATGAATGAAATAGAAACCTTTAATGAATTTATTACATACAGTACATAATGAACACTTTGCATGTGTTTAGTCATAATACTGCTCTCAGTGTTATTCAAGTGTGCAAAAGAAGAAAAGTCTGCAAGCTGTAGATGTTACTGATGCATATTTTACTTTTTTTATAGTATATTTGCTTTCTTCAGAAAATCTGTTAAAGGTGTTCCAGGTTAGGCATTTCATCCAAACATGGGTCACAGTTTCGATGAAGAAAGACACTATGGATTAGAGCCATCATCAAGATGTGCAAGAGATTCTCCGTTGTGATATGGGTTAGTGGAGTGCAAATGGATCCAAGCATTTGCTCCATGTTCTGGAGGCCGTATTTACATGATTTTTACTAATCTACCAGATTAAAAAAAATGATGTGTCTGATATTTTAGGCCTGGATCACATTAGGATCCAGGAGACTTTGAGTCTGACGAAACCTAACACAGTGATCTGCAAAGATTGGTGACGTCAGAACAGAGTGAACTGCTCATAGGAGATTCCTCTCTTTGCCATAGAAGCCCATTGACAGTGGGATTGCCTATGTGGGGATTCTAAAGACTTCAGTACAGAGCATAAGAATCACCATGAGTGCCTCACTCAGTGCTGATGTCACACAGCCTTGCAGATGAGCATGATCTGCAAGATTAACAAAGGGTAAATGTAACAGTTTTGAGGTATGGTGACTCTGGTAAAAATAGTGTTACTTTATGTATATACAGCTGGCAAAAAAAGAGTCCATTGCAGGACAACTGCTCCTGATTTCTCCCATAAATTTGAGGGACTAAGGTTGGGCCAACCACACAGTTGTCTCAATTCATTTTATGAACTAAGGTGTAAACATAAAGCCCTATTTAAATTTAATTCTAATATTTCATACCTTTAGCCAATTTACTGTAAACAAAGCTGTAAAAATGTAATTTAAATGTGTTTCAAGCTGAAGTGTGCTGAAGGCTGAATTGCTTTTATAATTAAGCTATAACCTTCAACAGGCATATTATAATCCTCTCTACCTGCTAACTGAATGCAGCTGGCCCATGCAGTAACCTTACATTCCAACCTCATTGTCTTCTATGCCATACGCACACCCCTCATCATTTCTTAGGGATAATGAGTTACGTGGCAGAGGCAATATGTTTACAAATATGTAAACCATTTGAACTGTATATAATGTCATATTTTGATTTTAATAGTCGTGTGGAAGAAAAAGGGAGACAGCATAACTGTATCTGGATTTTCTCATCTGAGCAAAAGAAATGCTGCATCAGAAAATGTATATAAATATTTATGTCATTTTTAATTCATTGTATGAAATA
This sequence comes from Rhinophrynus dorsalis, assembly GCA_037306005.1. Classification (NCBI taxonomy): domain Eukaryota; kingdom Metazoa; phylum Chordata; class Amphibia; order Anura; family Rhinophrynidae; genus Rhinophrynus; species Rhinophrynus dorsalis. Next base: position 415,576,799 of record CM074723.1, read on the forward strand.
TTTCTAATTTTTAACTATAGTTTTTTGATGTAGAATAAAGGCATGACTTACATGAGGGGTTACATAATGTGAGTGTGGGGGGAAAGCAAGATTACAGGTATCTATTTACAGAAAGAAGAATCAAGGTGGGTGAGTGTGAAGAAGTAAGAATACAGGAGTATGCTTGTATACGGGGTGGAGGTATGTGAGAGAAAGGCGGGTGCTTGAAATGTGTGCTTGAGGGTAGTGTGGGTGTGTCTTCATACATGCATAAGCATATATGTGTACTTCGTAAGTACAAGATTATGAAGTACTTTAAGGGGCTCTTAAAAACCTTCACAGTATTACCCATTAGACTTTTGATGTGACTAGGCCAGCAGTTACATCACTATAGAGTTTATTTCATTTGAATGCTGTCCAGAGATAGAGTATATATATATATATATATCCAAACAAATATCCTTATGTGATCACGGAGCCAATAGAATGCAGTGATATACCTTTCAGACTTATAAAAACAGTGTTCTATATTGCTTCTATCTGTGGACTCATTAATGGTACAAGTCCAAATACAGAACACAAACAGAAAACAATATACGGAGAGCTCTACAGATCACTGTATCAAAAATTTGAAATTCATGCATAAATACATCATTAAATGGCATACAAAAATATATTCTATAAATGATAAACTAAACTCCATATGCTCTAGTAAAAGAATATCTGTGCACAGATTAAAAGTTCCAATACCGGTAAATTGCTGTAAGATAAGAAGTGTGTAGTTAAGGGTAAAGCATTAACAACATTGTTGCCAAAAACGGATGAGTGTTGGGGTTCTGAGCCCACAGTCAGAAGAGGAGAGAGAGAAACAAACAACAGCTGCATTCAAGACCCGCCCTCTAATATTATGGACACACTTCCTTAAGGGTAAAGTGATTCATCTTATCGTACTGCAATTTACCGGTATTGGAACTTTTAATCTGTGCACTGATATTCTTTGTTCCGAAGCACTTTGGAGTTTCAACTATATTACATTTACTAGCACATATGGACTTTAATTTATGATTTATAGAATATATTTGTGTATGCCATTTACTAATGTATTTATGTATTAAATTCACATTTTTGATACAGTGATCTGTAGCATTCTCCATATACTGTTTCCTGTTTGTGATATATACAATACTATGCAAAGGTCTTAGGCAGGTGTGGAAAAAATGTTGTAAAGTAAGAATGATTTCAAAAATAGACATGTTAATAGTTTATTTTTATCAATGAAAAAAATGCACAGTGAGTAAACAGAAGAAAAATCAAATCAATATTTGGTGTGACCACCCTTTACCTTCAAAACAACATCAATTCTTCTAGGTACACTTGCACACAGTATGCTAAGGAATTTGGCAGGAAGGTTGTTCCAAACGTCAGAGAACCAACAATAGTTCTTCTGTAGATTTAGGCAGCCTCAATTTCTTCTCTCTCTACATGTTATCCCAGACAAACTTGATGATGTTGAGATCAGGGCTCTGTGGGGGCCATACCATTATTTCCAGGACTTCGTCTTTATGCTGAAGATAGTTCTTAATGACTTGGCAGTATGTTTGGGATCATTGTCATGCTGCAGAATACATTTGGGGTCAATCAGATGCCTCCCTGATGGAACTGCATGATGGATAAGTATCTGCCTGTACTTATCAGCATTGAGGAGACCATTATTCTGCCCAAATTCCCAACTCCAGTTGCAGAAATGCTGCCCCAAATTTGCAAGAAACCTTCACCATGCTTCACTGTTGCCTGCAGACACTCATTCTTGTACCGTTCTCCAGCCCTTTGGCAAACAAACTGCCTTCTGCTATAGCCAAATAGTTTGACTCATCGGTCCAGAGCACCTGCTGCTATTTTACTGCACCCCAGTTCCTGTGTTTTCATGCACAGTTGAGTCGCTTGGCCTTGTTTCCACATTGGAGGTATGGATTTTTGGCTGCAAGTCTTCCATAAACACCACTTTTGATCAGACCTCTCTGGGCAGTAGATGGGTGTACCAGGGTACCATTGTTTTCTGCTATTTCTGAACTGGTGACACTGCTGGACATCTTCCGATTCTGAAGGGAAGTAAGCATGTGTCATTCATCTGCACTAAGTTTCCTTTGCTGACCACTGCGTCAACGTTGCCTGTTTCTTTGTGCTTCTTCAAAAGAGCTTGGACAGCACATCTAAAAACCCCTGTTTTTCTTGAAATTTTTGCCTGAGAGAGACCTTGCTGATGCAGTATAACTACCTTGTGTCTTGTTGCTGTGCTCAGTCTTAGTATTTGACTTTTGACATTAAACTGTCTTCAGCAACCTCACCTTGTTAGCTGATTTTGGCTGTTCCTCACCCAGTTTTTTTCCTCCTACACAGCTGTTTCTGTTTCAGGTAATGATTGTGTTTTAACCTACAGATTAAATTGATGATCATTAGCACCTGTTTGGTATAATTGTTTAATCATACACCTGACTATATGCCTAAAAAATCTCTGACTTTGTGCAAGTGTACCTAGAAGAATTGATGCTGTTTTGAAGGTATAGGGTGGCCACACCAAATATTGATTTGATTTAGATTTTTCTTCTGTTCACTCACTATCAATTTGTTAATTGATATATATATATATATATATATATATATATATATATATATATATATATAAATAAAACATATTCTTATTTTACAGCACTGTCACAGTGCCTTACCTCAGCCTGCTCCATTCGGCCGGGAGCAGGGTTCTGAACTAATTGGTCCCGCCTTCTCCTGTTCCTTTATAAACCTCTCTGGGCCTGTGTATCATTACCCTTATGTTGGTGTTCAGTGCAGTTCTAGTTCCTGTTGCTCCTGTATCCTGTGTATGATCCGGCTTGTCTGACTATCCATTCTAGTGCTGACCTGAGGCTCTGTCTGACCATTCTACCTGTGCACTTCTTTGGCTTTAGACATCCAATCTGGTGCAGAAATGTAGCTCTGGCTGACTACCCGCTCTGTTTATGATCCTGGCTAGTCTGACTATCCAACCTGGTGCTGACCTGGGGCTCTGTCCAACTATCCTCCCAGTGTTGCCTACTATTATTGGACACCCTATCTGATGCAGACATGTGGCTCTGGCTGACTAACCGCTCTGTGTATGAACATGGCTTGTCTGACTATCTTAGCTGGTGCTAACCTGTGGCTCTGTCTGTTCACTCCGCTGCATGGCTCTGTTCCCCACAGACATCCATCCTGGTGCAGACCTGGGGCTCTGGCAGACTTCGACCTTACTGACTGCAGGCGTGAGTCAGTAGTCTCCATTGTTGCCATCCTTAGAGGAGACAAGCTTTTCCTTACTGACTGCAGGTGTGAGTCAGTAGTTTCCCTTGTTGCTACATTACGGGAGACTGTAGGTTCTGTGTGCGTTCCACTTACTACCCTGAGACTACCAGTTGGTTTCGGCCTAGTCTCCAGCAGACGTGGTTGACCCATCGGCAGGCTCCTAATTTCTGATAGAGCCGCTAGCCTCTCCAGTCACCCTCTGCTTATAGTATATTCACTTATTGCTTATTGTTTACTATTCCTAATAAAGGTGATTTTAACTATACCGTCTGACTCCTTGTATTGTTTGAGAACCGTAACAAGCATTTTTTAATACCTGCCTAAGACTTTTGCTCTCTCTCTCTCTTTATATATATATATATATATATATATATATATATATATATATATGTATGTATTTATAGTGCACCCGCCTTGCTTGTACTGGCAGTGAGAATCTAAAGCTTGATTACTACATGATGGAAGGATCATGATCGTTTGAGAGAGCAAGGGAATCCTAAGTTTGTACAATTGCCCTAATATACAGGATATCCAGTGAGTATTGTACTGTACCATTCACAGTATGGGGGAATCCCTCTGCCCCTTTTGATCTGCACTATTCTCTTATCTTCACATGTGATGTAGCCAGTTAAAAACTGAGGAACCACATCTGAGTTTATGTCAGTTGAATACAATCCCCTGTGGATGAGTCGACTTGTTGCAATGGCAACACTGTAACATATCCTAATGGGTGGCAGGGGAATCCCTTTCCAATTGACCTGCACTAATTTTGTCTCTATTTCTTTGTATGTGGATGAGTAGACATGTTCCCTAGATACACACTGTGTCAAGGCCAAAGCAGGTGTTTGTGAGAATGGGATACCTATTACTAGTTCCACTTTAAGGTGCACCCCTTTAACTTGACGAGTAAAGCCCAATGACCCATATTTATAAAAGCAAACTGGAGTTATTCTGAAGTAAATCACCTGTACCATAGGGGTCAAATAAAAATTTCCATTAAATTGGCCTTTTAATCCCTTCACAATCCATTGGAGACCTCTCTAGCACTGAAGGGGTTAAAACACTCTATTCAAGTGCATGGGAATTTAGGAATTTTTATTTGCCCCCTATGGTGCAGTTGGTTTACATGAGAACTCCAGTTGTTTTTATAAATATGGGCCTTTGGGTTAGATTCAGAAGTGCAGAGCTGGTGCAAACCAACAGCACCACTGCTGGAGGTGATGAAATATCAGTTGATTTAAACCTTTAAACGCTAGAGATATCTCCAACAGATTGAAAACCACTTTTTATTTAAATGGAAGGTTTGCTCAGAGATCAGAGAGGCACCTCTTTGCTTGATGGATAAGCCCTGTTTTGTTTTAACCAGATATGAAGCACTCGGAATGTGGGATAACCTTGAGCAGTATACATTCTACAGGTGAGCAATCAATTATAAGAGAGTTATCTTTATTGCACAATTGATGACCGGTAGCCCTCAATTTTAATGGCACAGATGAAAAGAAGTAAAAAGCTATTAATCTTTATTGGAAGCTAAAACTTGAAACATGGATGTTGGTAATGACCATACAAGTCAAGTATTACAACTGATAAATACTGAATAAACAAACAATAAACCATTTTGCAATGTTGAATTTAACTGATAAATATTGAATAAACAAACAATAAACCATTTTGCAATGCTGAATTTGCCGGAAATAGATCTTTTCCTCTGCTGTCTTCAGGTTCATTCCCTGGTTACACAGAATATTATTGTCAGGCAGGAGTTGCTAGCAGATAAAGCTGATATAGAGTTGAGCCTATAAGGCAAGCTATGCTGACAAATAGGGGTGAGCAATACAATTCTGTAAGGACAAGTACAAAACATGCAGATTTGCAAGATATGAAACATCTTGCAAAATGGTTGTTTTCGTTATGTTTAGCATTTAGTTTTCTGAGATAACCAATCAGATAGCAGGAGAAAAAAAATAATAAGATGACTAGAAATTTTTAAAAAAGGAAGGTTAATTTACCTTCAGATATCACATAGGTTCCTTTCTTGGTCATTCGTTTGAAGACAGTAGGAGAACTTCTTTAGTAAGTGTCAGGACTGCTGAACGACTATGCTTTTTGAAGAACCTTGTGCTCATACTGCCCAAAGCTGCCTCCTTTTGCCCAGTGCCATTAAGCAATATGTCTTTCCCTACCTGTAACAAATACAATGTAGATTATTTAGCTTTATATTTACTAACATTTTCCTTGATGCCTACTGTATGCAATATTATGTTTCACAGAAATGTAAACAATGGGCCACATGTATGTATAAAGTTATATTTCACATGGATTTACATAGTTCTCTGGGATTTTGGGTGTTATTCTTAACAGACTCATTTACAACAGTTAGGAATTTGTATTTGTGTCCTACGGTTCAAGTGATTTGCAGCAATAATTTGATAATACCATATTTATTATAGAACATCTTGCAGTGACAATGTGAGATGAGTGAATATGTGTGTGTTACATATTATATATTAGTTTTTCTAAATATTCTCTATTTATTGTTTGTTTGTTTTTGAGGCCTAAAATGTACTCATATATATGGTCTGTGGAGCTCTCATTTCTGCTTTTTCCAGGGCTCATATTACCATAGAAAACTTGATGGGGTGTCTAAGATGCGATTGTTCAGCATTGTCTGTAAATGAACTGAGATAAGGTAACAACCTTTCTGAGTAGAAGAATAAGGCGTTCATCTCAATACTTTAACATTATTATCCTGTCTTGTCTTACCGGTCCTTGCTGGCTATGCATCCTACGGTCTGTGACTGGTGGCATTTGCGTTTACACAGGAATGTTTGTCCATGGAAGCATCAATGTGTGCACTTTCAGTCTTGTGTAGCACTTTGCACATGCTCTGGTTTTTGTGCCTAAACTAGAGCATTAGCCCCTTATGTCGATGTTTAGTTGTTAACCCTGTGGTAAGACTTGGTTTCTGTTACTTTAATTTGTTTCTCTGGTTTCAGCTTCAGCCTGCTTCTTTACTTTGCCTGATCGCTGCCTGTCCCAACTCTTGGCTTTCCATTTTACTCCGCCTGCCCTAACCTTTTGGCTCTACTCGACTTCTGGTTTTCGTTTGGCTTGTTGCTTCTGGCGTTCTCTGCTCATTGCCAGTTTACTAGAGTCCTCATCCTGGTCTAGAGTCAGATATCTGACTTTGCTCCCAGCACCTTTACTATCCAGCCTCTGAGATGTAGCAAGAGTGCCCTTGTGACTGGCCTCACTCCTCAGCTTCACTCCCAAGCATCGCTATTGCAGAGACTGTCTGTTCTTCAGCCAATGACTACAGTTCCCTTGTCACACCATTGGAATCCAGTATCCCAGTACCTATTTGGGACATATCTCTGAACAATTAAACTGCGTATATATATAGGATAGTCTACACATGTATTATAAATGCCAGTTTTAAATTAGATTTTATGAATCTAAATAAAATATCACAAAATTTTACAGATACTAGCTGGAAGTACATGATATTCAAAATTATATAATCCAAATTAATTGTTAGGTTTTACTATTACTTTAAAGTCCATATGTGTCATATCTCTGTCTAAATAACATTATAGGAAATGCTTCATTCAAAAGTTATTACAGTTCAAACTGTTTTCCGTTTTTTATATTTTTTTTATTATTATCCAGCAACAACATAACATTTATAACATACATTCAATTCATAAGAAGTATAAACAAAATACACACTCACATATCCATAAAACATGCAGCATAGCTAACAATATTACAAACAATATAAATTATACCTTTAAAACTCAGGACAAAGACTTGGAGGAGGAGACAAGCCCTAATTAAAAACTCAGTAGTATCTATATAAACGCCCGGGGCCCAAAACTTAATTCTTAATTAATTTCATTGGATTGCGTCCATAAAGCCCATCTTTTATCAAAATTTGTAAAATTACCCTAAAGACCAGATACTCCCTTTTCCATTCTATATTGATACCAAACTTGGTTGCAAATATGCAGCCAAGACAAAGTCAAATATGTCTTAATGTATCTTCCTGTAATTCACTGCAACACACACTTGATATCTCAGGATCAATCTTACTCATTATATTTGGCACTAAGTGCCATTGGTAAATTATTTTATAACTAGTTGAACAGCCCGTTACACGGGCCACAGTGTCACAGCCACCCGGTCGCGGGGCAGTCCCGCGCCACGGCTGATACAGAGCTGGACGCTCCTTCGGAGCGCCCAGCTCTGTATCAGCTGCAGCGCGGGCAGTCTCTACTGCGCATGACTGCCGCACGCGCAGCAGTGTCTACTGCGCATGTCGGGCATTACACACGATTTAGCGAATTATTATATAGGATGTCATTCCAAGATATTAAGACAATGTGTTGATCTTTTATCATCTTCATCAGATTTATACCACTGTTCTATACAAATCTCTCTTCCAATATCTCGTCTTCTCATCTATTATATGCTGTTTCAAGTAATCTTTTAAAGGGATAGTAATACTTCGTTTTAACTTTATTTTATTTTGTAGGCATTAAAAAAACATGAAGAATGATATAAGTCTTATCTCTCAAACCTTTATGGTTTATGAGATATTCACAAGCAAAGTTCCCCTCCCCGCCCCTTTTTCCTAGTGTAAGCCATCTCTTCTCAGATGTGAGTCTGGTTGTATGACAGTACAGATAACAGAAGGGGACAATTTTCTTTGTATGAAAACAATGAAAGCCCTTCCCCCCTTGACAAGTTTTTCAGCTTTTTCCATTATCTTAATTGAAGATTGTCCCTCTCTGCAGTCTACCTGGGCATCTCCCTTCTGATCTGGTTGAAGAGGGGGGGGATACTTTGTTTGCGAATATCTCTTAAACCATAAAGGTTTGAGAGATAAGACTTATATCATTTTTCATGTTTTTTTAATGCCTACAAAATAAAGTAAAGTTAAAATGAAGTATTACTATCCCTTTAATCAAAGGTATGTAAAAATCTCACTTGGTATAAGGTGAAGCTCCAACTGAAACTGTGGAAATGTCTTCATTTTATCACCTACCAACACATCCGCTATTCTAAAAGGAGTCATTGTTGCCAGTTTTTTAAACTAAGATTTTCTATGTTCTTCTCCAAAATAGCAACTGGACTATAGACTGATATCTAAATTTTACTGCTAAATATGTGAATTAAATAAAATAAGATACCGTGGTGTAAGCAGCTAGAATGGGAAAAAAGGACAAAGTACAAAACAAATAATGATAGAAAACCCACAGCGCTAAACCACAATGATTAATGTATTTAATGTGAAGGATGTGAATGTATCTAATGATTAAGGTATGGAACGCTGCAAGGAAAGGGGGGCTTGTCCCCAAACCCCCAAACTTAGGAAAAACCTAGAAGAAACACAAAAGCAAAAATTTACCTGTGCTGATCCATATTGTTAATATAAATTGTAAACACCATAATAAGCCTTTATCATAATTGTGCTATGCACATATTCAGGATGACATCAAGTAATAAAAAATAATAAAGTACAACCTACAATGTGGCAGATGTGTATTGTAGTGGTGGTGGTGGTGGGGGACTGGCATGGTGTGATTTGTGTATGTATTTTTACCATTGTCATACTCTATCCTTCTCAGATTATTGACACATATTACTTATCAGTCATAGCAGTGGCCCCAAGTGGGGTAGATGGTGGCAACCCTTCTTCACATTCGTCCTCCACCTCCTCATCTGTGCTGCTGTTAATATATTTGTCCTGGCTTTGTCTGTCATGTGTGGTTACTACTACAACTACTGGAGCTGGATGTTGATGTAATTCTATTGCCACTACTACTAGGTGTCAAAGGTGCAGCACTTATAGCAGTAGCACCAGAGATACTCATCATATCTAACACAACCTGTGTTGCTGGGTACTCAAAACAGGTGTGTGTGGCTGAGTGGGACTTGGACCTTGAAGAGGCAATGATGCTGAGGATGACTGATAGGGTGACTGTGTGCTTTTTGACATCTGTACTTGTCCAGGGTCAGATTTTCCATTGGTTTTCTCAAACAATTTATAGACAGGCAAAGTACTCCTTAAAAGTGTCAGAAGATATAGCCTTTTACTTTCTGCTAACCTTATAGCCCTGTCATCATCCTCACTCGCAGCTTCATCTGTATCTGGACAAGAGAAAGATGCTTGAGGGATATATTCTAGATCTGCATCATCATCAGTCATCATTAGGTCATCCTCAGCCGCATCAGCATCACCTGACAGTCCTTGCCCACTACTACCCTTACATTCCTCTAAGCTTTTGGAGGTCTCAAACAATTTCTTTTTACTTTTACTAATGTGTATCTTTTATGACCAATATTTATGTAGTATATTGCTCACACTCCATAGTTATACTTATCATTTGTTTGTATCACTATTTCTCCCACACATCATCATGATCAGTTGTATAATGCTTTATATTCCAACAGCATAATGGATCTACGAGATACGATTGCGACTAACACATGCCACTTTCTAGGGCCAATAACACATTTTCTTTAAAATAGGTCCAATACTTATCTGCAGTGAAACATTATTAAACTAAGTAGCACTGGATTATATACACATGGCATTAGAATCTGACAAGCTGCGATGCGCTGGAGTCCCGGCACCGCGAGTTGCAGTAACTTACTCAATACATTTGAAACACGCACATATCTCCATCTATAGGCTTATTATGTCCTACTACAATATAATTTTGTGTCAGGAATATAAGAATATATATGCTTTTGAGGTCTATTTATACATGCTTTGATCAACATTTCCTCTTATTTTCACTTTTATTTTCCATATGTTCCACCTGGTGTATAGTTGTACAACTGAGGTGATAGTATTACTCCATCAACATATCCCCTCTGTTGTCAGTAATTTAACCTTTTGTTTTTAACAGTACGGACTCTTAGTTACTTGATCTAGGAGTACATTGTATGTTAACAGTAGCAATTTGGATTGGAAGTTTTCCCTTTTCTATCAATTTATCTCATCACCATAAATGATTGGGGTTGGTTGAAGGCCGATTGGCTCTCTTTTCACTCTTCCTTTGGGTTATACGCTGGGTATATAAACACCATGTTTAACTATGTGGTATATTCTTGATAAAGGCCAAAATCTCTGGCCAAAATGTAAAAATATACAACTTTGGGTTCACTGTCCTCCCCTCCCTGGGGCGGCAGGTGGTTGGACTGTGGCATCAAAATCAAATTGCCATGGGGCAGGGATTTTGACAGAAGCGGCTGTGGGGCAAAGCTCCCCAGCCACTCCTGTCAAAATCTCTGCAGCGAGATTCACAGGGGAGGCAATTTTCATAGGAGTGGCCACTACTATCAAAACTGCTGCAGTGAGACTCAGCATCATCTGAATTCCAATGGCTCCTCAACATGCATGGACCTCAGAAAATAAAAATAAAATGTGGGTGTACTATAAAACAAGAAAGAAAGAAAGAAAGAAGAAAGGAAGGATATGTACCCCAAACCTGAAGATCTGTCCAATTGAATACACTGTCTGCCTGACTGCTATAATCTTCTCATGTATGAGCCTTGCATACCCCTCTGGCGCTTAAAGGCTTAAAATGCTACCATTATACATTGGCGCATCAATGCATAAAGCTAACTCTTTTCTTGTAATGGCAAAAGCAAATTGATGATTACAGTAAGCAAGCTGAAATGTGGGTAGAAATGCAGTAATAATGTTAGTTTTATACCACTAACGATTCATTATTAATTGTTAATGGCACGGGTCATTTCATCACAAAATCATGAACTCCTTTTGATGTATTTACTTTAAAATTGTGTGCAAAGAGATTTGAGAGTTTTCTCTATCATTATTGTCATAACTACAAAAATGTTACGTTTTACCTAATTAACTCTCGAAAAGACACCAGAGACAGTGCTAGAATAACGAGAACCAGCCTCATTTAACAAAACCCACAATGATTAAGTGATATTTTTTTATCATGTTTCTTTACTTCCATGTGGGTGGTTTGTTTGTTGTTTGACTAAAATATTTCAGAATTTGCCCAACTTAATGCAGTTTGTCTTAGAAAAAAGAAATAATAAATAAATTGTGAATAAAGCAATGTCGGTTGTATAAAACAGAGCGGTTTTCAAAAGGTGCTATTTATCTTATAATAGTGTAAAAGCCCGTGTACATGGGCCAAGGTCCGGGTAATGTTAAGCGGTCGCTACCTCACTGCTCCACATGATGCAGTCTTGCGTCGCCTCACTCACGCGATGCAATAATGCGCAGTAGAGACAGCCCGAACGTGGCCAGTCTCTACTGTGCATGACTGCATCGTGACAAACATCCTAGAGAATTATTATATAGGATTTTCCATATCAGTCTTTGTTTGAAAAATTTTACAAAATCTCACAAAAAGGAAGAATCATCAGCAATTTCCATATTGATGTTGTTTTCTTGTATGGTGAATAAACACATGGACCTGAAGGAACTGTAGTAAACGTGTCTTCCTTTTAAAGTTCCTTTGTTTTGAAGATGTTATCCATTTCTATTTTTCAAAATGATTCTGTAATGGTCAAGATATTTGCTTTTAAAGTTCTGCTGGTGACGCCGGTTTTGTATAGGTTTCGGGTACAGCTCTGTTCCTTAGCCTGTCAATCTTCCTCTGTCAGTATTGCCTCCTTCCCGCCTCCTCCAATGAGAGAGGATTCCAGCATAGGACATGGCACAATCTCTTGTAAATGAGCATCCAGGTCATTGTACAGGCACAGACTTATGCTCAGTCCTTTATAAAAAAGTGCCAGTCCACTTGCCTCTGTGGCTATTTTTAGTTTTGCAGGCGGCACTTTTTATAATTCTGTGCCTGTACAATGACCTGGGCGTGAATTTGCAAGAGAGAGCGCCAGGTCATATGCTGGAATTCTTCATCATCGGAGGAGGAGGGAAGGAGGCAATACTCGGGAGGTGAACTGATGAAGATTGACAGGCTATGGGACAGAGCTGTCCCTTCAGCCTGTACAAAACTGATGTCACCAGCATAACTTTAAAAGCAAATATCTTAGCCAATACAGAATTATACTGAAAAATATAAACGAATAACATCTTCAGAACAATAGCATTTTAAGAGGAAGAAAAATTTACTACAGGTAAAACGTTCCCCTTTATGGACCTTAGGGGAGATTTACAAAAGCCTTCTAAGTGGAACTTTCATGCATATTAAAGTACCCCCCCCCCCAAATCATTTTTCACATAGTGTTAAGCATATCAATACAATATTATCCTTAGTAAGTCCGGCATTATTTAGAAATCCAACTTCTTCGGAGGCTCACCAGCAGGCATCTTGATGCAGAGGAATCTATGCACCTGCACCGTCAGTCCCTTTCTGTACCTTAAGGTACAATGTAACTTTGCCTTACCAATCACAGAGGTGAGGGGACGGACAGCGCAGGTGCACAGATGACTTTTCGGCATAATAATAATAATGCAGATCTAACTAAGGATAATACAAGTATTCATTTGCTTGATGCTATGTGAAAAATTATTTGGGGGCCACTTTATTATGGATGAAACTTCCGCTTTAAGAACTGTCGCTAAAGTTCATAATGTCAGGGTATATTTATAAAGAAATAAAGTCAAGTTATAAATATGTCTGAGAATATTCTGAGAAAATTTGCATAAAATACGCAACTGAGAATATTTTTTCCATTAAGAACAAGTTTATCTGGTGTTCAGATTCAATCATTAAAATTGCCTTTATTTTTGGCGTAAATAGCATATTTATTTATAAATACATTGCACCACAATTCTTCTTTGGACAAGACCATTTCTACTCTACTTCTCAAAAAAGTCGATGACTGGAGTTAGCACTGCAGAAAATGTCACTAAACATTTATACATATCCTTATGTCACTTTGAGACAATTTTAAAGGCACATTCTTTACAACTTCAGTTTTATAAATCTTCTACTTAGTTTAGTAATAGCAAGACCATTATCCTATATAATAAAAGGCCAGAAAGTTTGTCACAATGCGGTCATGCGCACTAGAGACTGCCCGCGTTTGGCCAGTCTCTACTGCGCGTGATTGCATCTTGTGAGTGAGGCACCAAATTATGTGGAGCAGTGAGGTAACGGCAGTATGCAGAGCAGGTCTGGGTAATGTTAACCCTTTGAGTGCCAGAGGGGTACGCAACGCATTGCTTTGCAATGCGTTGCATACCCCTCTAGCACTCAAAGGGTTAAGAGGCCAGTCCTGCTCTGCATACTGCTGTTACCTCACTGCTCCACGGCCCATGCACAAGCGCTTTTACACTAGTACTTAATATTTATTGATTATCTTACATTGGGCATAGTGCTCTGTGATTGGAGGAAAGTTGATGTAGTATCATTATTCAAAAGGGGTAACAGCTAAACCAGGATATTACAGATCTATGAGCTTGACTTCCATAGTGAGTGATATATTATATGGGTTACTAACTGACAGAATGCAGGACTACATGAAGACCATTAATATTATTAATAGGAGTCAACATGTTTGATGAACAATAGATCATGTCAAACTAATTTTACAAAAGGGTAAGTAGTGATTTGGACATGGGAATTGTTGTTGATATAGTATGTTTGGAGTTTGCAAAAACTTTTTGATACTGCAGGTTACTGTATAAATGAAAAGGCTTTGGTTTGGGGGGTGATACCTGTGCAAGGATAGATAACTGGTTAACTGATAGTTTGCATAGAGTTGTTGTAAATGGAACATTTTCAAGTTGGTCTAAAGTAAAAAGTGGGGTACCACTGGGTTCGGTCCTGAACCCAATGATTTTAATTCGTTTATTAATGATCTACAAGTGGGAATTGAAAGTAATGTCTCAGATGTTTGTTGATGACAATAAGCTGTGTAAGGAAATACATACAGAGCAGAATGTTTTTTTCTCTGCAGAAAGATTTAGATAAACTGAGTGAATGGATGGAAAAGTGGCAGATGAGCTTTAATATAGATAAATGTAAGGTTATGCATTTGGGTTGTAGAAACAAACATGCTACATATACACTGAAAGGGAATCTACATGGGAAATTCTTGTTAAAGAAAGATTTAGGAGTACTGATAGGCAATAGAACTCACAGCAGTGTGATGTGTCACTCTGCTGTTGCAAGAGCAAATGAGGTATTATCCAAACTAAAAAGGTCAAAAGCAGGTGGCTAGCAATTGATACAAGGCCCAGGTCCAGGAGAGGAGTGGTCAAGAAGAGTCCAGAATATAGCCATTATCAACAACAAGAAAGTCTGCCAGAAAATCTGGAGCACTAAGTGTCAGGTACTGGGTCAAGAGGACTGAGTGCTCAGGGAGGTTGGGTTAAATACCTTCCCAACAAGAGGCAGCTGACATGATCCTTCAGCCTGATGATGGGGAAGGTTCCAGAAGGCTGGTCAATACAGCAAGAAGCAAAAACAAGATTGCCCCAAAAATACTGCTGAGCCTGCTTCATCCAGTGGCTCAAGGTGGGAAGTGCAGGTTTCTAAGCTGGAGGCTCACCAGTTCAAGTATGTTCAGGGCCAGGTATGGAAAAGCCACAGCAGGCAGTCTGCAGTTATGAGTGCAAATGTGATGCTTTATGCACAACAACAACCACAAGCAAATATCAAGCCAAGAAGCTGGGTATATAATCAGGTTAAATAGATTGTCACTCATCAGCTTTTTTTTTCTTAAAATGCTTTAAAGAGAGAAGTCTGTGGTCAACATTTGGCTCTGTAGTCAACTAGATAAAGACTTAATACAAAGCTGAACATCATACCTCCCAAGTGTCCCTCTTTAGGAGGGACAGCCCCTCTTTTAGACCCAAATCCCTCTGTCCCTCTTTCCCACCCTGATGTCCCTCTTTTTAGGAGATCAGACTGTGTGGTGGATATATTAGTGTACCACAGCAATGAAACTCATATTTATGTTTGTTTAGACATCAGTATTTGTGTTTATAAATTAGTCTGAGTAAATAAAATACTATGGTCTTGTTATAAGTCATTTTTTAAGTTACACAAGGAGGCGTCAATAGGTTATGAAATAGCTTAAAAATTCTAAGTAATGCCCCGCCCACCAGCCATGCCCCCAGCAACACCCCCTAAAACACAAGTGTCCCTCTTTAGCATTTTGAAATGTTGGGCGGTATGGAACATTCACCACAACAATCTTGTCTCATTAATGCATTTGATTAAAAATGTGTTATGTGAACAATCAGTTCATAAAATTATCTTATTATATCAGTAACTAAGCAAAGATAAAATTCAAGAGTAGGCAGATGGCCAGTCAGGAGGGTTTTAACAGTGTTCACGATATTTTAGAAACTTATTCCTAAGCCTTATTAGCTTAACCCATAATGGAATATAAATGAGGCCATATGGCAGAGGTATAATTATGTTCTGGACAAAAACTCCCAATGGTAAATTTGCTGGGATATAAAGCACCACATGTTCATTCTAGAGGGCATGGTTTACAGATGATTACTAACTAATTTGCATTGAGGAGAATATGAGGTAACACAATGCTAACAACACTGTAATGAAAAGGACAGGCAAAGGCGTTCAGACCCCTGGGGGCACTGATCCCAGTGATTGACACACAGCTAGTCACAGAGGGCTCCATTCCACAGGGAGCACATTTTATAAAAGCATCTTTGAGTTTGTGGGCAAAGTAATCATAATCCTTAATTATAATCTCTCCAATAGACTCAGTTTGTAATCTCTGGGGAGTGTTTCTGTCACATATATTTTGTGAGCGAACACTAGGAAAAGATAAAATGTTTTCCCAGTGATCATTCTCATTCTATCCCAGTATGTAGTTGAATGTTCTTTTTGCCTACAAGTCATGAGACATTAAATATGGATTAGAGTCAGAAAAATGTTGGAAGTTTTGATTCACCAGAGGTACACACAGGCTTCCTCATGAGACAGAGCCAAATGCTGTCCAGATGTTGAGCTACCAAAACTGTTGGTTCCCAAGCTGTGAAACACTATCCACAACAGAGAAAGTGAATATTTGTCCTCCACATGTTGACTATATAATATTAACTCTACGAATACACTGTTTCACAAGTAAAGCAGAACGTATTGTAAGAAAAGCATATATATTTTTTGGAGGGATTGTTATAAGCCCTTCGATGCTAAAGATGGATGTGCAACCCTTTGTGTGCCAGAGAGATCACCAGAGTATTGTTTCAAAATACCTTGGAGACGTCTCTAGCATTCAGGGAGTTAAAGTAACACCAATGTTAGAATGCAATATTGTCCTCATCTGGAAGAGCTGAAATGTTGAAACAAGCAGAGAAATATCTGTAAACATTTCTATAAATTGATGGAACGTAATATACATGATATTTCACTGTTGTTTTTCAAAAGGGCAGACGAAGCAATTTTGCTTTGCACCTCTCACTTCCTGCAATGTCTTAAACAGAAGAGTATAGCTATTGGACTGGGAAGGGAGGAGATGCATTACTTCCTCCAGTGTGGCTAAAAATGCAAATGCAAGATTTATGGAGGTATGGGAAGTTTTACATATTTATCTGTGAATGCTACTTTACAATGAAAGATCACTTTGTAACTTGAATTTTAACATTAGTGTTTCTTTAAATAAATGCATTCCCTTTTTAGATTTGAACAGCGAAAATGCATTTACAGTGGTTATAGGAGTATTACAAAGCATATAATTGATTTCTCGCGGTTTGAAACTGTGATAAGATGAATCGTTAACAGCAAAAACATATGCGAACTATTGTGTAATGTTTTCAATGAACCAGGAAAAGAAGACTTTACGGTAGCATAATGCAGACTTGAATTGTGCTTTAAAAAGCCCACTTAGAGATGCTGTGAGTGTAGCTTGCTGGAATCTGATGTGCACTGAGCTGACACATACTTGTAATAAAAAGGGTTTTATGGAAGGATTGTATTACATCACAGTGTGCTTCTGCTGCGGAATCCATTATTAAAAAGAATCCCTTGTAGTCATATGAAAAAACAGCAGTATATCCTAGTTTGGCATTGACAGTAGTGAAATAAATAGAGAAATTGTATATTAGATATTTTATAAAGACAAGATGTTAAGATATTGTAACAATACTGGCTCACAGATTATGAAAATCTTAATACAAATTTTTCAACATGTTTCCCTAACTCTACTTACTCAACATCACGCAGAGCTGGATATTCCCACAGAAGATTAATTATGCATTCAATTGCTTGAAATTGATTTGAGCATTGCAATCTTACAGGATCAGTAATGATTAAAACAATTTTCTCTGGTATTATAAAGACTAGTCGTGTATAAAACTTCACTGAACTTTCAAGAACTCTCAAGTCGAGTTATAATTTCCATTTGCATACTTATATACCCCTCTCCCTCTCTCACAAGTGCCCACTTATGATGACATAGCTACTTTTTTAAGCCTCCCATTGGCCATCACTGATGTGACCCCCAGGATTGCTCCATGGTATCCTCAGAACCACAAAGACAAACCCACCAGCCTTGTTTTTTGGTATCCCCCAGTCTTGACCCACTACACTGGTATAAATAGAACCATACATAATGCCCCCTGAATCCTTGTCCTATTGAAATGGTAGCCATAGAACCCCCCAGCCTTGTCCCACTGCACTAGTAAGAACAAAGCCTTACATACTGACCTCTAGCCTTGTCCCACTGTACTAGTACTGATAGAATCACACATACTGACCTCTAGCCTTGTCCCACTGCACTAGTAGAAATAGACACACACATACTGACCTCTAGTCTTGTCCCACTGCACTGGTATAGTCAGAAACACACAGACCTCTAGACTTTTACCATTGACTAGTAGAAATACAACAAAACATGTTGACCTCTAGCCTTGTCCCACTGCACTGGTATAGCCAGAACCAAACATTCTGAGCTTACCCCCATGGAGAAGTTCCAGTGGGCTAGTGAAAGGGATGACATTTTAGTATGTTTCTATATGTGGTCCTTTTTCTAGAAAAAGAGGGAAATTGCAGATTTTCTGCAAGAATTTATAGGAAAAATGTGCTTTTCATCCATCACTGTTCAATACTACAATAGAAAACTGAAGTATAAAACAGTAACACATAGCGTTAATATATACAACTTTAAAGTGACATCATATTCTGTAAGTTCATAATATGTCAAATCATATTGCCTATACTTTTTTTTTTCATCTTCTATTCTTTTTTTTTTTTTCAGGTAGCCTGCTATCAGGGACTGAAAGAAGAGACAGTGCTATAATGTAAAACCAACCTGTAGCACTGAATTCTCTGCAGGGATGGACAAAAAGTTACATTTTCTTTGCTGAAGACGTTTCAATGAAAACACAATAATTCTGTTTTTGTGGACATTTCCAAATGGCCATTTGTGCCTATATTTTCTATGGCTGGAACAATTCCTGTTGCAATACAGGTTGCTGGTGTAGCTTGAGTAAGAGGAGTTAGAGGGCTGGTGCTGCTGAAGTGGTGAAAACCACAGTTTAAAATAACAGCACAAGCAGCAATCGTAATAGTAGTACGAGCCGTAGCTCACCACAAGCAAATAGTACTGTTGCCGCCAACTCCTCAGGGACTTAGGAACAGGTATGTTGTTGTGTTGTGCAATATTAAGTGCATGTCAAGTCCAGGTTTTCTTTTTACCTTTTTCTGGTTTGATTTTGTGTTTAGATCTATACCTTTAAATTGCTTCTTCCTGTTTGCTTTGAGCATATTTCAAGCCTTGTTTTTCCTGACCTAGAGTGTCAAGGATTGGTATTAGGCTGAATACAGAACCCTCTAGGGCAGTGGTTTCAACCCCTGTCCTCAGTTGCTACTAACAGGCCAGGATTTTAGAATTTCCTTTTAAGAGCACAGGTCCTGGCCTGGTAGAGGCCACTGAGGGCACGGGTTGAGAACCTCAGCTCTAGGGTGTTGCTAGAGAACGATGATTAGAGTGTATTGCTGTGGATCTGAGCAGCTGTTGGAAGTGTCTTTGCTGCAGCCTTAGCTGTGGGTTATTGTCCGTGAAGCCAGATTACAGTATAGACACTTCCTTCAGCCGGGGTTCTCTGGGAGGTTCTGAAGTTGCATCCAATGCTAAACAAGGATGGCCAGACTCAAAAGGCTGAGAGTTGAACACCCTTGAGGAGTGACAGTCACAAACAATACTATAGAATGGAAGCACTGGTATAAACTGGAGGATAGAAGCACGGGTGATACTGTGATCCTCCAGCAGATGCAGTACTGTTAGGAGAGTCACTTCTGAGCTGGCTAGTGCTGAACAGGATGTCCAATAATCAGCAATTGAACATAGCTGGGTCGTACCAGGAGCAGAACAGTCAGACATAGCAGGGTCATACCAGGAGCAGGATAGTCAGATTTAGCAGGGTCATACCGGGAGCAGAGTATCCGTATGTAGCAGAGTCATACTGGTAGCAGGGTAGTTGGAAATAGCCAAATCATAACAGGAGATCCACAGAGAGAGGCAACAGTGGGGTCAAAAGGAGAAGCCATATCAGGAACCAGAGAAAGAATAATCACAGAAAACCAGAACTATAGACTGGGAAGTTCGTAGACCAAGTGCCAGCTGAAAGATGGCACGAGCATTTAAACTCACAGTAACCAATGGAAATTATGACATTATCAGGTGATCAAGAAAGTGAGGGAACAGGGAGTCTGACATAGAGTATGCTGTTTGTGTCTGTTCAAGTTGTTCGAAGAACTTTCTAATTTGTTTAATGTGAAACTTTGCTGTTCATAACCAAGCCTGTTGCTTCTCAGTGTATCCTCTGTGTTCGGCAGTGTCAAGCTTAATTCCAGTTTTTTGCAGCCTTCGCTCAGCATCTGTAATTGTCCGTATGATGCAGGAGAAGGTATATGAGAGAGTGTGATGGAGATGAGATGGAAAATTATGAAGTTTGAAATTTAACAGTTTTTGGTGAATACTAGGTCCAACTAGTGGCCTTCCCTGTGAGTATTGGCAGTGGTCCATTGTTAAAGGCCATAGGACATAGTCAGAGAAAGAAAGCAGGAAGCAGTAGATGAGGATGAATCATCACTGTGCAAGTTGAAGTCCCCATGGAGAAATGTGGAAGGAGTGATTTGTAGTCCAGTTGCAGCCAGGTCTGATTAAAATGAGGTCTATACAAATGAGATGGCAATGGAAGGGTTACATACCAGTCAAAGAAGAAACCTAGTTCTGGAGTTGATGAAGGATACATTATTGTTTCATCTCACTAGGACCTTTGCTTGGAGTTGGAGACTAGCTGCACTTCATTCACTGACAGGTCAGATGAAGTAGTCATAGCAGCTATCCTACTGAAATGTTGCCCTCTATTGGGCGACAATACAAACGTGTTAAAAATGTCATAAGAATCTTAAGGCCAAATTAAGCATGTCGCGTCACTTTTTTCCCTCATGTTACTATATTTATGTGCTACATAAATACGTAGTGATTAGAGATGGGCAAAAATGTTCGCCTCAAACTGAAATTGTCCAATAATGGCACTTTCCTCTTGGTGAATAATTTCCTGCGAAAAGTGCAGTTTTTCCGCTTTTTCCCGCCTTTTCCGCCCATTGAAATCAATGGGAAGAAAAATATTTTTCCACCACACTAAAGTTTTCTACAGCCATATAAAAGGCTGTCAGGGTCTCACAGCAGCCTTTTAGTGTTTGTGAGAGGAGAGAGCAGTATGTTTTTTGAGGTAGAGAAGACAGAGAGGGGTTTGAAGTTTAGTTTAGGGAATCTTTTAGGTAGGACATTTGTTCTGTTAGGAGAGTCAGTAGGGCACTCTGGGGAGAAGAAGGGAGAAAGGAGGTTGACCCCAAATAGTCCGAAATTCCATGTGACTGACTGGCAAGACACAGGCAGCTAGGGATCTATTTGCTTGCTGATCTTGCTGTTATTGTATCTGTGCTGGGTGAGGAAGTCTGGGGAAAGATGTTGTTGATTTTGTTTTTTAGTTATTTTTTTCTGGTGTTGTGTACCGTACAGTAAAAAAACACAGTGTAGTTGAGCAATGTCCAGCAAACGCACAAGGGGAAGGGGTGGGGTGTGGAGCAGTGCAGGGATGTGAGAGTAAAGTAGTAGTTCAGAAACTGGCTGTAGCAATGGTTGCTGCAGCATGTGCAATCAATGATGATGATGATCCCTCTACTCCAAGGGAGGATGCAGTTTGTCAAGGTCCCAGCAAACTAGTTCCAGCACCACCAGTACCAGAAGAAATAAAGAAGCATATAAGAACAACACTGAAGACGACAACAAATCGCATTCAAGTGTTGATGATGCTGGCAACATCATAATAGAGGAAGGTATAGCAGCTGAAGTGCCTGCTGCATCACATAGTGAGACAAACAAGCACCAAAACACCATCCTCAAAGTAGTAGGGAACTTTGTAACATTAAAAGTAAAAATAAATTGTTTGAGAACTCCAAAAGCTTAGAGGAATATAAGGGTAATAGTGAGCAAGAACTGTCAGGTGATGCTGATGCTGCTGAGGATGACCTAATGATGACTAATGATGATGCAGATCTAGAATATATCCCTCCAGCATCCTTCTCTTGTTCAGATACAGATGAAGTTGAGAGTGAGGATGAGGACAGGGCTATAAGGTTAGCAGAAAGTCAAAGGCTGAAACTTCCACCACTTTTAAGGAGCACTGTGTCTGTCTATAAACTGTTTGAGAAAGCCATTGGAAAGTATGACCCTGGACAGCACAGATGTCAAAAAGCACACAGTCACCTCAGTCATCATCAGCATCATTGCCTCTTCAAAGTCCAAGTCCCACTCAGTCATGCACACCTGTTTTGAGTACCCAGCAACAGCAACACAGGTTAACAACCACAATGTTAGATATGACGAGTGCTTCTGCTGCTGCTGCTGCTGCTGTAAGTGCTGCACCTTTGACACCTAATAGTAGTGGCAGTAGAATTGCATCTCTAGCCCCAATAGTAGTAGTAGTAGTAGTAGTAGTAGTAGTAGCAGCACCACCTCAGGAAACCCTCATTCCATGAAGTCCACAGTATGGAGCTACTTCACTCAGGATCCTCAAGCTAAGCATGTTGCTATCTGTTGTCTATGCAAAAAGGATGTGAGCAGGGAGAAAGCAGGCTCACCCATAGGCACCTCCTCTATGAGATCCCACCTGACACACAACCACAGGTCTGACTGGGAGATACACTATCAGCAGGTCAAAGGTGCCACAACTAGCAGCAGCAGAAGCACTTTAAAACGTTCCCAGGGCTCTAGGGCAGAAAAAAGAAGTAATGAAGTTATTTATGGGTCAGACAGTGTGCTACTGCCAGTGCCAGCAGTTAGTTCAGTCCAAATAACACCTATGGATCCTGCTGCAGAGGAGAATGATGACTCTGGCTTTTCTGTAGGAGATGGCAAGAGTCATAGACTGCCCACACATGCTGCCTCTTCTGCCACCACCTCCTCTAGTAATGTTAAATCAATAAAGTTTCAGGGTTCTTCTGCCATGTCCTGACAACCCACACTGACTGAGTTACTGGGAAGGAGTCAAAAACTTCACAAAAACAATCCCAAACCATTCCTGTGGAATGGCAAGGTTGCCAAGATGTTGGCAATGCACATGCTGCCGTATTCTTTTGTAGAAAACCGAGGTTTCAGAGAACTGATGTCATATGTAGCTCCATTCTGGAATATCCCAAGCCGCAGCTATTTTTCCAGGAAGACTATGCCTGAATTGTAAAAGCAGGTGGTTAGTGTGGTGGGCAAAGGACTTAAAAGTGCGTATGGCAAGAAAATCCACCTGACAACAGATATGTGGACAAGTGTGCAGAGCACAGACTATACAACTGTGCCTGCTCACTGGATTTCCCTCCTAGCACCAACAGTGGAAAACACTAGCTTACTGCATCAAGTGAAAGCCTGTAATCATGCTTCTGGTTGTGGCAGTGTGAATAAAAGGCAGCAGCAGCAGGATAGCCCATACCATTGTCACGCCACCTTGTGCATTCAGAGTTTTGAGAGACAATCCCACAAAGCTGTAGATGTTCTGAGTAAGCTAAAGCAGATGATAAAGGAATGGCTTGTACCCCGCTCCTTAAAAACTGGTTTTGTGTCTGCTGATAATGGCTCCAACATAATCGCTGCATTGAGATTAGGTGGTATGGTGCATGTGTCTTGCTTTGCCCATGTGCTAAATTTAGTTGTGACCAGATTCCTGGCAGAATCTGAAACCCTCAAAGAGATGCTTACTATTGCCTGCAAAATCGGTGCCCATTTTAGTTGCTCCTACAGTGCATGCAACGCTCTATATTCCATACAAGAGTGTAACAACCTGCCCCATCACCAGCTGAAAATGGAAGTCCCTACTAGGTGGAATTCCACCATGTACATTCTAGAGTATTTGTACGAGCAGAATAAGGCCATTAGCAAGTACACCATGCAAAAGTGGAAGGCTTTGGAGGGAATCTCTTTGTCACCTGGCCAATGGCAATTAATGTGCGATGTATGTGAGCTGCTGAAACCCTTTGAGGAGGCAATCGTGCTGGTGAGTCGCATTGGGGCAGGAATTGGTGAAATTCTACCACTGGTATTTTTATTGCAGAAAAATTTGAGGAGCTGGCTAAGGATTCTTACCAGAATGACAACACAGACATGCACCAGCTGGTAAAGGACATGTTAGCATGCTTTGAACAAGATCCTTGCATAGCGTCTATTAAAAGCAATGAGGAATACATTCTTGCCACTTTGCTGGACCCCCGCTTTAAACACAAAATTTCAGAATTTCTGCCAAAGGGCCATCAGTGGTTTGTCACAACAAGGAGTCATGGTGATCAGCAGCAACTCTCTGAGGAATCAGATTCTGTCAAGGAATATTGAGACATGCTTATTGATCGAGTGGAGGGTTGCATTGTGGAGGATGAGAGGGAGAAAGTGAGGGCACAACAAACATCTAGGCAGTATAGTGAAAAGGAAGGCAACAAAGCACTTGAACCAGCAGAAGCAGCTACATCATCAACTAGAATACCCCGTTCAGAACACATGGCAATTCATCATGGGTCTCAGCAGGGATGCCAAAAAAACAAAATGGGTAGTGGTGGTTGTGGTGGCTCAGGCGGCACATCTCTTTGGGACTTGCTTTCTGGGTGTGGGTTGGTAACTGATACACAGGCACACCGTGTAGCTCCTAGAAGTGGTCCCACTGCATGTGAGATGGTTTCTGCATACTTGCAGGATAGCTATGTTTTAGGCAAAAACAATGACCCCATAGACTACTGGCAAACAAAGCAGTGTGTGTGTCCAGCATTGACACGTACTGCAGTGGAAGCCCTCAGTTGTCCTCCAGCAAGCTTGAGTCTGAGAGGGTTTTCAGTGCGGCTGGTTATATTGTCAATGACCGCAGGACACGGCTATCAAGCAGCAATGTTGGGAGACTAACATTCTTAAAAATTAACCAACATCTCATACCATCTGAGTATCAGTTAGCAGAAACCACACATAACAGACAAAGCCAGGACAAATATTTTAACAGCAGCACAGATGAGGAGGTGGAGGAGGGGTGTAAAGAAGGGTTGCCACCATCTACCGCACTAGGGAGCACTGCTTTGAGCGACAAGTAATGTGTGTCAATAACCTGAGAAGGAGGATAGCGTATGACAATGGTAAAATCAGTATAGATACACAGATCACACCATGCCAGTCCCCCTCCACCACTACAACCATACACATCTGCCACATTGTAGGTTGTACTTTATTTTTTTTTATTACTTGACATCATCATTAATATGTGCCAGTGTCACTTAAGAAGGAAGTTAGTGTTGTGGGCAAAGGACAAATGCGTTCTGCATGCTAACACATTTTTCAAGCCATATGTTGCTGTAGGAATCACAACTTTGACTTTCAGCCACTTATGTCTAAACTTCAGCCCTCAGAAAAAGTAATATTACAGTGGGAAATGTAGTACCTAAAGGAAATGTAGGCGAAAAATGTGTTAAAATAGGCAAAAAAATGTGTTAACATAAGCAGAAAATTTGTTAAAATAGGCAAAAAGGAGGACATTTTTTATAGGCGGAAAGGAAAAATTTTCAGCGGGAACAGCTTTGCAATGCATTGTATATCCCTCTGTATCTCAAAGGGTTAATTGTTTAAAGTGGTAAAATTGTTGCAGAACCATTTGTGGCATTAGTTGTGGATGGAAGCAAGTTCAGATTTTCTAGTGCTTCGTTCTAACAGTGAGAATCACTAACATGGCTACAGCAGATGGAAAAGTAGATCTAATTACATGATTAATAGTGTTGAGCGAGCATGCTCGGCCGATGCTCGGATCGGCACGAGCATCGCTCTGCTCGGCACATGGCGGTACTCGTACGAGTACCGCATGTGCTCGCCCGCCATGTTCGTGTCTCCTCCCCGCACGTTTTGCGCCTGCTGCGCAGCCAATAAACGTGCAGGGAGGCTCTGACATCGGTGTAATGCCAGCAGCCATGTTGGCTGCTGGCATTACACTGATTGGCTGGCCAGAACCCGTGGTCAGGTGCTGTATAGCACCTGACCATCGAGTTCGGCTCAGTCTGAGCCAGGGAGAGCTGAGGATAGGAAGGGAAAGGCAGTGTAGGGAGGAAAAAAACAAAAATTGTGAAAAAAAAAGAACCAAAAGTCCTTTTTAGGACTACTGTGTGTGGGGGCAGCAGGTTATTTGGTGTGGGGGGAAAAAAAAAAAAAAAAAAAAAAAAATATATATATTCTGTGTAGTGTGCAAAGTTGCAGATTAGAGCACATTCTGTTTAGTGTGCACAGTTGCAGATTAGAGCACATTCTGTTTAGTGTGCAAAGTTGCAGATTAGAGCACATTCTGTTTAGTGTGCAAAGTTGCAGATTAGAGCACATTCTGTTTAGTGTGCAAAGTTGCAGATTAGAGCACATTCTGTTAAGTCTTCAAACTAAAATATCAAAGTCACATATTCCATTCAGTGTGCTTCGCCGCAGTTTAGCAGCACATTCTGTGTACTGTGCAGAGTTGCAGAATAGGAAGAAATACTGTTAAGTCTTCAAACTAAAATATCAAAGTCACATATTCCATTCAGTGTGCTTCGCCGCAGTTTAGCAGCACATTCTGTGTACTGTGCAGAGTTGCAGAATAGGAAGAAATACTGTTAAGTCTTCAAACTA
Organism: Rhinophrynus dorsalis; assembly: GCA_037306005.1. Taxonomy (NCBI): domain Eukaryota; kingdom Metazoa; phylum Chordata; class Amphibia; order Anura; family Rhinophrynidae; genus Rhinophrynus; species Rhinophrynus dorsalis. The sequence continues at coordinate 415,603,223 of CM074723.1, forward strand.
AAATATCAAAGTCACATATTCCATTCAGTGTGCTTCGCCGCAGTTTAGCAGCACATTCTGTGTACTGTGCAGAGTTGCAGAATAGGAAGAAATACTGTTAAGTCTTCAAACTAAAATATCAAAGTCACATATTCCATTCAGTGTGCTTCGCCGCAGTGTAGCAGCACATTCTGTGTACTGTGCAGAGTTGCAGAATAGGAAGAAATACTGTTAAGTCTTCAAACTAAAATATCAAAGTCACATATTCCATTCAGTGTGCTTCGCCGCAGTGTAGCAGCACATTCTGTGTACTGTGCACAGTTGCAGAATAGGAAGAAATACTGTTAAGTCTTCAAACTAAAATTTAAAAGTCACATATTCCATTCAGTGTGTTTCAACGCCGTTTAACAGCCTATTCTGTGTACTCTGTACAGTTCCAGAATTATAAGAAATACTGTTAAGTTTTCAAACTCAAATATTAAAGTCACTTATTCCATTCAGTGTGTTTCAACGCCGTTTAACAGCCTATTCTGTGTACTCTGCACAGTTGCAGAATAGGAAGAAATACTGTTAAGTTTTCAAACTCAAATATTAAAGTCACATATTCCATTCAGTGTGTTTCAACGCCGTTTAACAGCCTATTCTGTGTACTGTGCACAGTTGCAGAATAGGAAGAAATACTGTTAAGTCTTCAAACTAAAATTTAAAAGTCACATATTCCATTCAGTGTGTTTCAACGCCGTTTAACAGCCTATTCTGTGTACTCTGTACAGTTCCAGAATTATAAGAAATACTGTTAAGTTTTCAAACTCAAATATTAAAGTCACTTATTCCATTCAGTGTGTTTCAACGCCGTTTAACAGCCTATTCTGTGTACTCTGCACAGTTGCAGAATAGGAAGAAATACTGTTAAGTTTTCAAACTCAAATATTAAAGTCACATATTCCATTCAGTGTGTTTCAACGCCGTTTAACAGCCTATTCTGTGTACTCTGCACAGTTGCAGAATAGGAAGAAATACTGTTAAGTCTTCAAACTAAAATTTAAAAGTCACATATTCCATTCAGTGTGTTTCAACGCCGTTTAACAGCCTATTCTGTGTACTCTGTACAGTTCCAGAATTATAAGAAATACTGTTAAGTTTTCAAACTCAAATATTAAAGTCACTTATTCCATTCAGTGTGTTTCAACGCCGTTTAACAGCCTATTCTGTGTACTCTGCACAGTTGCAGAATAGGAAGAAATACTGTTAAGTCTTCAAACTAAAATTTAAAAGTCACATATTCCATTCAGTGTGCTTCGCCGCAGTGTAGCAGCACATTCTGTGTACTGTGCACAGTTGCAGAATAGGAAGAAATACTGTTAAGTCTTCAAACTAAAATTTAAAAGTCACATATTCCATTCAGTGTGTTTCAACGCCGTTTAACAGCCTATTCTGTGTACTCTGCACAGTTGCAGAATAGGAAGAAATACTGTTAAGTTTTCAAACTCAAATATTAAAGTCACATATTCCATTCAGTGTGTTTCAACGCCGTTTAACAGCCTATTCTGTGTACTCTGCACAGTTGCAGAATAGGAAGAAATACTGTTAAGTCTTCAAACTAAAATTTAAAAGTCACATATTCCATTCAGTGTGCTTCGCCGCAGTGTAGCAGCACATTCTGTGTACTGTGCACAGTTGCAGAATAGGAAGAAATACTGTTAAGTCTTCAAACTAAAATTTAAAAGTCACATATTCCATTCAGTGTGTTTCAACGCCGTTTAACAGCCTATTCTGTGTACTCTGCACAGTTGCAGAATAGGAAGAAATACTGTTAAGTCTTCAAACTAAAATTTAAAAGTCACATATTCCATTCAGTGTGCTTCGCCGCAGTGTAGCAGCACATTCTGTGTACTGTGCACAGTTGCAGAATAGGAAGAAATACTGTTAAGTCTTCAAACTAAAATTTAAAAGTCACATATTCCATTCAGTGTGTTTCAACGCCGTTTAACAGCCTATTCTGTGTACTCTGCACAGTTGCAGAATAGGAAGAAATACTGTTAAGTTTTCAAACTAAAATTTAAAAGTCACATATTCCATTCAGTGTGTTTCAACGCCGTTTAACAGCCTATTCTGTGTACTCTGTACAGTTCCAGAATTATAAGAAATACTGTTAAGTTTTCAAACTCAAATATTAAAGTCACTTATTCCATTCAGTGTGTTTCAACGCCGTTTAACAGCCTATTCTGTGTACTCTGCACAGTTGCAGAATAGGAAGAAATACTGTTAAGTTTTCAAACTCAAATATTAAAGTCACATATTCCATTCAGTGTGTTTCAACGCCGTTTAACAGCCTATTCTGTGTACTCTGCACAGTTGCAGAATAGGAAGAAATACTGTTAAGTTTTCAAACTCAAATATTAAAGTCACATATTCCATTCAGTGTGTTTCAACGCCGTTTAACAGCCTATTCTGTGTACTCTGCACAGTTGCAGAATAGGAAGAAATACTGTTAAGTTTTCAAACTCAAATATTAAAGTCACATATTCCATTCAGTGTGTTTCAACGCCGTTTAACAGCCTATTCTGTGTACTCTGCACAGTTGCAGAATAGGAAGAAATACTGTTAAGTTTTCAAACTCATATATATTAAAGTCACATATATCGTGTAAGATGAAGAAGGCGGGTAAAAAGGGACGGGGAAGTGGACGTGATCCTGAAAGTTCAGGGCGCGGGTCAGGACGCGGAGAAACTGTGCCTGGTGCCAGAGCACAAGAAAGAAAGACATCCACCATACCTAGCTTCATGTCTGATTTCACAGGGCGTCGCAGGACATCACTCTCGAGGTCCGACCAGTGCGAACAGGTGGTCGGTTGGATGACAGCTGATACTGCTTCCAGTCGGTTAAGCACCACCCTGTCTTCCACCAAGTCCACTCTCAGTAGCCAAGAGTCTGGTCAACATAATCCTCACTCTGATCATCCTTCCTCCCACCATACACGGTCTGGTCAAAGAAGTGATCCCACACTGGGATATAGTGATGAGCTCGTCTCATCACCAATCCTTCATTTGACCCTCTCTCCAAGCACGCTTGCAGAGGAACATGACATCTTGTGCCCTGATTCACAACCTCTAGAGGCTACCCAATCACAAGAAGATGACAGATGTGAACGGCATTTAAGGTCAAAGGAAGTAGTGGATGATGATGATGATGATGAGACACAGTTGCCATTAAATCAACCACTATTACTGTCTCAAGACCTTGTTGAGGAGAATGTTATACAGTTGTCAATGACTGAGTATGTGGTGGGATCAAGACATGAGGAGGATGATCAGAGTGAGGAAGTGGAGGAGGACTTGGTGGACGATGAGGTGACTGACCCCACCTGGGAAGGTGTAGAGCCGAGCGATGACAGCAGTCCTGAGGGTGAGCCATCTGCAGCACCGCAACAGGCTGGAAGAGGCAGTGGTGTGGCAACAGAAAGAAGGCGGACCGCACCAAACCGGCCCGCAAATGTTCCACGGAGCACCCCCTTGCGTAAATCTACCTTGCCAAGGGGTAGGTGTTCCGCGGTATGGCGTTTTTTTAAGGAAAGTGCGGACGACAAAAGATTTGTAGTTTGCAACCTGTGCCACACCAGAATGAGCCGAGGCATGAACACTAGAAACCTCACCACCACCAGCATGATCCGACACATGGCATCCAAGCACCGTAGTAAGTGGGAGGAACGCCTGGATCGCCCATCTGTGTCTGCAGGCCACACCACTGCCTCCTCTTCCCCTGTTTTCGGTGCCGGCCAATCGCCTGTCGAAGGCGCAGGCCCGCATACCTCCCGCCCTGCACCTGTACCATCTGAAGCACCATCAGCGACCACATCCACTTCCCTGTCCCAGCACAGCGTCCAAATGTCGTTACCCCAGGCATTTGAGCGCAAGAGAAAGTACCCAGCCACCCACCCACAGGCCATAGCACTAACCTCACACCTTTCCAAATTACTGGCCATCGAAATGCTGCCATTTAGGCTTGTGGACACTGAGTCCTTCCGCAGCCTGATGGCAGCAGCTGTCCCTCGGTACGCGGTCCCCAGCCGCCACTACTTTTCCCGGTGTGCCATCCCCGCATTACACCACCATGTGTCCCGTAACATCACCCGTGCCCTGACCAACGCAGTTACTGGGAAGGTCCACTTAACGACTGACACATGGACAAGTGCTTGTGGCCAGGGACGCTACATTTCCCTGACGGCACACTGGGTGAATGTCGTGGAGGCTGGGAGCGACTCGGACCCTGGGATGGCACGGGTGCTACCCACGCCGAGGATTGCGGGCCCTACCTCCATCAGGGTTTCCACCAGCACCTATGTTATTGGCTCCTCCTCCTCCGTTTCCACCTCCGAATTCTCTACACACACCGCCACTCCCCCATCAGCCAGTAGCTGGAAGCAGTGTAGCACTGCAGTGGGGAAGCGTCAACAGGCCGTGCTGAAGCTGATCTGCCTTGGGGACAAACAGCACACGGCCTCAGAGCTGTTGCAGGGGATTAGTCACCAGACCGAGCAGTGGCTCTCGCCACTCAACCTGCAACCAGGCATGGTTGTGTGTGATAATGGGCGTAACTTGGTGGCGGCTTTGGAGCTCGGCAAGCTCACACACGTACCATGCCTAGCGCATGTATTTAATTTAGTGGTGCAGCGATTTCTAAAAACCTACCCCAATGTGCATGATCTCTTGACCAAGGTGCGCCGCGTGTGTGCACATTTCCGTAAGTCATCTACAGCTTCGGCCGGCCTGTTGAAGCTGCAGCAGCGCTTACAATTGCCAGCTCACCGGCTGCTGTGTGACGTGAGCACGCGCTGGAACTCCACCTTCCACATGTTGGCCCGGCTTTGTGAGCAGCAGAGGGCAGTAGTGGAGTACCAGCTGTTACACGGTCGTCGCCTCTCCTTTCAACTTCCTGTAATCAGAAGTGAGGAGTGGGAATGGATGTCAGACCTCTGCGAGGTTTTACGCAATTTTGAGGAATCGACACAGATGGTGAGCGGCGATAACGCTATTATCAGTGTAACCATCCCACTTCTGTGTCTACTGAAACGCTCGCTGCTCACAATTAAAACCGACGCTTTGCATGTGGAAGAGGTGGAAATGGGGGAGGAAGAGCTTACACAAGGTGATAGCCAGAGCACGCTCACTTCGTCTTCTCAGCGACAATTGGAGGAGGCGGAGGAGGAGGAGGAGGAGGAGGAGGAGGAGGAAGACACGGTTGCCTCCGCTACAGAGGGTAGCCATGGAACTTTAGTTCCATCTCTTCAGCGTGGGTGGGCAGAAGAGGAGGAAGAGGATGAGGATATTGAGAGTCAGCCTCCTGGTGAGGACAGCGAAATCTTGACTGTTGGTACTCTGGCACACATGGCTGACTTTATGTTAGGCTGCCTTTCCCGTGACCCACGCGTTGTACGCATTTTAGACAACACGGATTACTGGGTGTTCACCCTTCTGGACCCCCGCTACAAAGAGAATTTCTCATCTCTCATTCCTCCGGTGGAGAGGACAAGCAAAATGGTGCAATACCAGAAGGTTCTTGTTGAAAAATTGCTCCAAAATTTTCCATCTGACAACGCTGGCGGCAGAGTACGTGCTACCTTGGCCAACAGAGAAGGGGAGAAAAGGGGAGCACACAGCAGTTCCGAGAAAGGCAGGGCAACACTCTCCAAGGCGTGGGACACCTTCATGACACCCCGCCAGCACCCTCACCCTGATGCGCAGCCTAGTGTCACAAGGAGGGAAAAGTTTTGGAAGATGGTGAAGGAGTACGTAGCAGACCGTGTCAGCGTCCTCAATGATCCCTCTGTGCCTTACAACTACTGGGTGTCCAAGCTGGACACGTGGTATGAACTGGCACTCTACGCCTTGGAGGTGCTGGCCTGCCCTGCCGCCAGCGTTCTGTCTGAGCGGGTATTTAGTGCTGCTGGTGGCATCATAACAGATAAGCGTATCCGCCTTTCCACCGAAAATGCTGATAGGTTGACACTTATAAAAATGAACAAGGCCTGGATTTCCCCTGACTTCTCCACTCCACTGGAGGAAAGCCCCGGGGGAACATAAACTCACTTTATATATGTTATTTACAATGATGGGAATACTCTGTATTCCCATTCACCCCTTCCACCCCAAAAACGGGTATATGGTTGACTCTTAATCTTCTCATCCTCCTCCTCCTCTTCCATATGCCCTGGGATATAATTTTTATATAGGGCCAGCTCACCAGCGTGCCCTGGGATATAATTTTTATATAGGGCCAGCTCACCAGCGTGCCCTGGGATATAATTTTTATATAGGGCCAGCTCACCAGCGGGCCCTGTGATATAATTTTTATATAGGGCCAGCTCACCAGCGGGCCCTGTTTGACAATTTTTATATAGGTCAGCTCACCAGCGGGCCTTCTCATATAATGTTTTATAGCGTCAGCTCACTAGCGGGCCTTCGCATATAATGTTTAGGATGGTCAGCTCTGCAGCAGACCCTCACCCATAATGTTTTAGATGGTCAGCTCAGCGCACGTTTCCATCTTAATCATGGCCTCAGTTCTGAAAATCAAGGAAATTTTTGGGAGAATTTGCCTCTGCGCACGTTTCCCTCTTAATCATGGCCTCAGTTCTGAAAATCAAGGAAATTTTTGGGAGAATTTGCAGATGATATACAAGTAAATATACAGCAAATATTGTTTGGTAACAATTTTTCGCCTAAAGTCGTTTTTATTTTCCTTTTTGTGTGTTTTATGGTCAGTCTGTAAAAATGGCGTACTACGGGCGAAAGATCGTTCCCAGCAGCGATGTTGGAGTCCAAGGTGCATCCAGACATCCTCCCTATGCTGTCCCTGAACCATTTCTGTAGTGTTTCCATCTTTTTCTGCCCTTTTCCTATGGACCAGGCACCCTCCCCTCATCAGAGCAGGGGGTGCCTGGTGTAATGCTCGAGTCCTCCCATTGACTTCAATGGGGCTCGGATGCTCGGCCGAGCACTCGAGCCTCAGGGGGTGCTCGGTCAGAGCACCCGAACATCCGAGCATTGAGGTGCTCGCTCATCACTAATGATTAACCTTTTGGGACCAGAGGTGGGTTCACTGCATAGCGTTAGACCCCATTTGTTAATCAAGGGGTTAAATGAGCGTAGGCTGGAACTTAATTTGTTTGCCTTCATATTACAAATATGAAGTCTGGTTGGCCTAAATAAAGGTCTTAATAAAATGTTAATGAGGTTGATATAATTAACAGTTCTTGAAACTATCAAGAACTATAAAGACAACATTTCTCTTCTCTTTTAACCTCATCTGAATCTTGCTGAGCGCTGCTGCCCCAGCTCTCTCTCTCTCTGCTTCTCTGCGTGCAGAATGACAGTGCAAAGTGGAGCACACAGAGAAGATGAGAGAGAGTTGGGGCAGCGCTTAGCAAGATTCAGATGAGGTTATAAGGGAAGAGAAATAGTCTTTATATTGCCCAGTGTGTGTAGGGAGATTATATATAGGCAATAGGAGACAACTCCAGCATTTACAGGGCTAACAACTCCTTTGAAATCAATGGTAATTCTTGTTTTTTTTTATTGTTCTATGGGGCCGTTTGTTTATCCAGAATAGCACCAGAAGCACCGCGGAGAAGGGGAGCTGAGAAGAGGACAGCCAGTGCAATACGTTGAAGTGGTATGTTCTTCTTTGTTAAGAGGAGGGTGTTGAGAAGATGGACAAGGAAAATTGCAAAGAGGAGACAATGAGAAGGGAGATTTGATGGAGAGAGCAGAGTCGATTTTTTGAAAGAAAGCAATAGATAAAACTTGCAAAAGGAAAGGGATGAAGGAATAAATGTCTGAGGGGAGGAATTGCTTAAAGAAGAGGAAGGATTGATGGTTGGCTCAAGAGAGAAAATCTTGAAATTAAAATAGCTGTTATTTGAAAATTTACACTGCTTGCTCTTCTACCATGTTTTGAGAATATATGACATAGATGTATTACAGTCTCTATATTCAACTGATCTTGGTCACACCTTACACATTAGTAGTCTATTATTGACCTTGGAACTGCTGTTCATTCATAATCATAACAAATGACTGGCTGGGACTGACACTCGCCTCAACCTCCTAAAAGATTAGGCTATTTATTGTTCATTAGCATAACATAGGGGAAGATAGGCGTGAAGTTGTCAATTCAGGTAGTTTTACCTATCTCAGAACCTAGACATTCACTAGAAACTGTACATCAGCACATCAACATTTTCTATGTAAAAAGTGCAATGGCGGCTTAAGGTTTTCAGTGAGGGAGCCACATGTCACTCATGAGCCATATGCCTGCTTTTAAGGCTCCATCTCATATTTTACAAATTAAAATGGTGCTGTAATGCTCACTTTCTTTAAAAAATAAGTATGATGTATGAAATGTGAAGTGAAAAAATGTGAAAATTCAGAAAAGTATAGCAATAATTTTAAAAACATCCATAACACTAAAAACACAAAGCACTAGCTAAGAGGCATCTAGTTACTAAGATAATGTGAGTCACCAGCTTTTGAAGAAGCATTGCAGTCTGTGGGATTGCTGTACTAAGGAAAATCATCCAAGGATCAAGAGAGACATATTTTAATATGTGAAAAATGTTTATAAACTCATGACGCAGACACATTGTTCAAACATCAGTCTAAATAAAGAAGATACGGACAGTGTACGTTTTATGTGACATATTAACAGATAAACACATCAAAGAATGTATAATCTGATTACTCTATAGTCATAAAAGCAGCAGATAAGAGAGGCAAGGAAAATAATAATAGAAATAACATGTATGCTATAGAATGTTTTTGTCAGTTGAAGAACATTTTGTACCTGGCACCTTTAATCTCACTACTGATTACTAAAGAATGTATCAAATGTTTAGATAAACTTTCTAAATGATGTTTGAAACGCCAGGGTTGCATGTCCCAAGCATCCAATATCTCACACTCTGTACAAGGTAAACAATCTGAATTATTGCGCTGCCAAATGGCTGGTAGTATCAACTCTGGTGTCAATTCTGGAGAAAACCAACTACACTATAGGGGACAAATAAAAATTCACCACATTCCATTGAGTCTTCAATTTAAATCAATGAGAATTGTTATTTGTCCCATATGCTGCAGTTGGTTTGCAGAATTCCTCCAATTCTTCTCAGTACATCTACCTCAACAATTTGTTGGCAATTTCCCTAACATCTGACCTTGATTACATTGAGGTTGATAAGTGTTATCAACTGGTTTTGTCTGATATATTGTCGATGAAGTCTGTGTGGACATTTGTAGATAAAACCCTTCATACAGTTATCAACTACACTGGGATGTAGCCCAATGTTTTATTACAAGTAACACATGAATTTTATTCTTTACAATACATTTTACCCCCTTGAATGGTAAGGAGGACTCCAACATGTTGCAATTGTAACTATTGCTTAAAAATACAAATACAAATATGAATTTCACTATATGGACAATATGGTACTGAGTTCCAGATATACCTATCTCTGAAAATCCTGGGTTAGACCCTGGAAGGGGTTAATTTAGTATGTTCATTTGGAAGCGAAGGTGAAAATAGGGTGTCCTAGGTATGGACAGACACAGCCATTCATAATGATTTCCCATGTGTGTACTGCCTGACTCCATGTTGTCTTTGCAAAGTGCTAATGTAGACACAAAATGGTAGCCAGCAAGAGAGTTTTTACCACAAATATTTACTTACTACTGAAAGAACTTTCAGCTGGTGGGTGTCTCTATATTCTTTTCAGCAAATGCCAGCAGGCGAACAATACACACCCCACTAGCACTCAAGTGGTTAAAAGTTGTTCACCTTTTAAAACTGACGAGAACTAGGGTGAGGGGCAAGCTGTCTGATGAATAAGTGTGGGAGAGAAAATCCAGAAGACAGGATTTGTCAAAAAACACTATTGCTTGTAGCCCAGTACACAAGGATCCAATCATCATGCTCTGTCTCCCCATGTATGGTTAAGGTTGTTGACTATAAAGGTATTGAAGTCATAGAATGCAGTAGTGTTATTTGCTATAAACTGATGCCTTGAATCAATAGGAATCTGTGGAATTATTAGGTGGCCCTAATGTTGTGGTTAGTTTGTACTAGAATTGATCTAATTGTTCTTAGTATATCAGCCTCTCTGAGTGGAAAGGTTTACTCACACTCATTTCTATGCAACGAAAAGTAATAATATTTGAGACCTCAATATAACTCAAGGATGTAAAAGCCCAGTTTGGAGCAATGGCAATTTTTTTTGTTTCCCCTAATGGTGTAGTTGGTTTACCCCACAATTACTCCAGTTCTTAGTGTTTCAGCCCATCTGAACTAGCATTTGTAAGAAAATGAATAAAAATGTAACCAACTATGTTAACCCATTAAGGGCCAGAGGGGCGTGCAACTCATTGTGAAGGACTAAAGTGCAAAAAGCATTGGTTTTGATCATCTGGAATCCTAAGTGACTGTTAGATAAATTTATTAAAAGGACAGTAACGTCCCATAAAAAATCTTCAAGTTTTGTAGAGGTTAAAAAAATAAATTATTTGCAACAAATCCTATCTCTCAAACCGCTATGGTTTGAAAGATATTCGCATTGAAAGTTTCCCTTTACAGCTGACAGCAGGAGATTCTAGTTGGCAGACTTGAGGAGGCTCTTCAGTAGAGCCGCAATAGCGATTCTGGAAAATAATTACTTAATTGGAACGATCTACAAAGTGTGTTTGCAAACCAGGCACACTTTGTAGACTGTTCAAGTGAAGTAATTATTTTCCAATATCACTATTTCGGCTCTGCTGCAGAGCCGCCAGCTAGTCCCAGGACTGGAATCTCCTGCTGACATCAGGAGAAGGGGAGAGAGGGGAGAACTTTCAATGTGAATATCTCTCAAACCATAGGGGTTTGAGATATAGGATTTGCTGCAAATAATTTATTTTTTAACCTTTACAAAACAAGGATAATTTTTTATGGGATATTAGTGTCCCTTTAATTAAGAAATGGTAAATAAAGATAACGAAATGATGAATGCTGTTACAGAAAAGCGAGTCACCTAGGCCTATATTTATAAACGTGAACTGAGTTATTTTGGATTAAACAATCTGCACCATAGGGAAAACATAAAAAATCCTGTTAAATTAAATTGGTCTTTAAACCCCTTGAATGTCAGAGTGGTATATATGCATTGCTAAACAATACATCGGAGACCTCTCTAGCATTCAAGGGGTTAAAATGTTCTATTCAAGTGCATGGGCATTTAGGAATTGTTATTTGTCCCCGATGGTACAGTTGGTTTAATCCAGAATAACTCCAGTTTGTTTTTATAAATATGGGCCTTAGTACTATAGAATGTGTATCTGGTTCTCACTTTTTGGTTTTAAACATTATGAAGGGGTAGAACATACCTGGGAACTTCATCCTCTTGAGCCCCTGGAGAGGACTCATGTGTTGTGACCAGTTTTTTGTAAATGATGCAATACTCATCATAGAGGGGGTGGAACTTAATTTATTGAGTGGGGTTTGCCATCATGTTGTCCTAACATGGGTGAGAAGTAGTTGGGAAGTGGGTACAACATGATAGAAGGGGGAGAATTGGGTGAGAAGTGGGAGGAACAGGGTGAGAAATGGGCAGAGATTTACATGAAACTGACCACCACTGAAGAACCATCCTCTGTCCTTGGAGACTCAGTAATTAACTCTAAAAACTGGAGTCTCCAGGGCAAATCTGCGGAGATCCCAGGTATGGGTAGAACACATCTGTCAGCCAAATAATTTTACTGTCACCTTCTCCTGTTTCATTTAGTTGGATTTGGGGTTCACCTAAGGGTGACATTATTTATGAATGTATCACGTATTTTACAGACTGATATTTAAAATGGTACTGTGTAATGGCACAAGAAAGTGAAAAAACTTGTCTTTTAGCATCTGGGTGCCATGCAACAAGCAAATATCTGAGTTGTGCATCCCCAGTGATGCGTTTATCAAACCCTTTTTTCTATACCAAGTAAGTATTTTACTTGACATTTATTATCACCATAGCAGGAAATCTTGGGATCTACCAGGTCTCTGCTGAGCAACCTCCCACTCCCAGCCTGGTTCTACCCATTCCTGCCTCATTCCATCAACTCCTGTGCTCATTTCAGGAAAATATCAGCCTTTCCACCACCAAATCCATCTTCCCTAATTAAGCCCCACCCATATTTTGATGTGAATCATGTCTTTTGGACACTCCCATCCCCATCCCTCCTTGATATTCTGGGGGGACTGGGCTTCAACGTTCTCAAGTATGACATCACATTAATCTATCTGAAGTCACACATTTCTTTGATATTACTAGTATAGACATATTTCTTGTGATTTTTTTGCTAATACACAGACTGATTTTACTGGATACAGATAGCGGGCACTGACATCACTTTAAGTGGAAGAAAGAAGGATCTGAAATGGTTGATTCAACAAGGTATGGACACATTGTTGAAGAATATGATAAGGTAAAATAAATTAATATATGCTAGTAAAACTTCTTACTGTAGTATCTTCAGTATCTGCAATTTTGGGAAACAGAATCCTGACAAAATAATTGGGCCAATACTATGGATCCTACAGAATTGTCGAGAATAATGACAAGATCAACTAGAACAGATCCTATCGGCTCATGAAGACCACCTAAGAAGTTTAGAGATGAAAATGGACACTATGATGGAAATGCTGCGAGACATGGCAACAACCATCAACCCAGCAACTAGCACTCCTGTGGCTACTGCCATGTCTGCCACTAGCACTAACAGTGGAAGTGAAGCCTCAAGTCAAGCATATTCCAGATTACCTCTGCCTGAACATTATGCAGATATCCCATCAGAATGTCGAGGGTTAATCAGTCAGTGCTTCTTACACTTCAGTTCTCTTCCACACTGCTTCAATACACAGGCAGCAAGAGTATACTTTATAATATCATTATTAAAGGATAAAGCCCTGGCATGGGCTTCACCTTTGTAGAACAAAATTCTCTACTACTTCAAAATACTGACAAATTTTTAAAGACCTTTTGATTAGTTTTTGACACTCCAGGCAGAAAGTCTACAGCAGAAGCAGCTTTTCTGGAGATACGCCAAGGATTCCGGTCAGTGAGCGAATACGCCATAGACTTCAGAACAATTGTATATGAAACTTCCTGGCGTCAAGATGCGCTCAAGACAGCCCTTCAGAAAGGTCTAAGTGAAAAAATCAAAGACGCTCTCACCTATAAAGACATTCCGAAATCATTGGAATAATTTGTTTCAGTCTGCTTGGAGATTGATCAAAGACTGACAGAAAGGCAGATGGAGAGAGACCATTACAGACGTTCAAGAAATTTCCCACCCACTCGTCCCATGACTTCTGAATCCGCTACTATGGAACAACAAATGGAAATTGGAAGAGTTTGTTTGGAGAAACTTTGTCGTAGATCATTGGGTCTCTGTATTTAATGTGGCATTAAGGGACACTTCTTGAGACAATGTCCTACCTGGTCGGGAAACTCTCGTACTTAGAGTTTAAAGGAAGGAAACCTCTAAGTAATAGATCCGTTCTTCCTTCCGACCTCCCTCGCCTTATGATTCCTATATCCCTCAAGTGGTCCTCAGACATCATCAGCACCTCAGCTTTTGTGGATTCCGGGGCTGCAGGAATGTTTATTGACAAAGATTGGGCCAGTAAATGGAAGATACCCCTCCAACTCAAGGAGGAACGTTTACTAGTCACTACTATTGATGGTAATCCCTTAGGATCTGGAAGAATTGTACTGGAAACCCTACCTGTCTCCCTCACTACAGGTCCTCTCCACAAGTAAACCATAAAGTTGGATGTTATTATGGCTTCTCACACACCTGTCATCCTGGGTCTTCCCTGGCTACGTAGGCATAATCCCAGCATTGAGTGGCAGTTGAGACAGATTACAGCCTGGACCCCTCATTGGTTTCAGGATTGTATTCAACCAGTCTATCCTTCAGCAGCTATGGTTGAAATCAAGACTTCTCAAGGAAGAAGCATTCCATCCTGCTACTTAGATCTGGTTGGGAGGATGAGACCGTGTGATCCCATGGCTTCGCTCAAGGAGCTAATTTTATATCGAAAGTGCATCAATGAGGTGTTAATGGTATGGAACGGAGTTATTATGTCTTTTGACCGAGTCTTTTAAAGATTGTTCAGCTCTGTTTTTAATAGGACTACAGTGATCATAAAGTAACTTTTTTGGGTCTGGAAATGTTTGATAATGACTGTCAGGTACTCACTAGAACATATTTTAAATTAGTGTATAAGAATACCTATATACTCTTGGGTAGTTATCATAAACCAGTTTGGTTTGATAATATTCTAGAAAGTCAGATCCTATGTATTCGCAGGACCTGTTACCTTGATGTTGATCTTTTTTCATCCAGTCAATGGTCATTTTTTAGATGTCTATGGACTGATTATATGATGCTAAATTAGTACATTAAGTGTTTTGTGGAGTAGCAGGACAGAGTTTTAAAGGGATAGTAATGTCAGAAAAAAAGTAACAACTATATGGTACATACAATTAAAAGAGAGTACTTGCACTTATTAGTATCTCTCAAACCGTTATGGTTTGAGAGATATAAGAAAATAAAGTTCTCCGCTCCCTCCCCTTTCTGCTTGACTAGCTGTAAAGCTCTCAGAAGCAGATTCTGGTCTCTTGACCAGATGCGGCTCTTCAGCAGCGCCAATATAACAATATCTAAAGACAAATACTTCATTTAGAGAGGTCTACAAAGTGTGCCTGGTTTGCAAGCACACTTTGTAGACCGTTCCAATTAAGTATTTATTTCTAAATAGAGTGATTTCAGCTCTGCTGAAAAGCCTCTGTCTGGTCAAATGACAGGAATCTGCAGCTGTCAGCTAGATGGCAGACTTGAGTGAAACAGCCAGGAAAAGTAACTTTAGCAAGTTATATATTTCAAACCAAAAAGGTTTGAGAGATAAGACTTACATCGATGTTAACCTTTTTTTAATGTCTACAATATTAAATCAACTTAAAATTAACCATTACTATCCCTTTAAGATACATTATGAAGATAAAAATTATGGATGCATCAATGTGTTATTATGGTTTGTTTTCAATACTTCAAAATGTGCCTTTTTGGTATCAAACCTTGGTTCTGCTTTATCTGTGTTAAATAGGAAACATATAATAGGTCAAAGAATAGTATAAAAAAAAGTATATATCATATATCATATAGATGGTATTATGCACCAGAGTAATGTTAATCACTCTGAGGATTCATACCATATTTATACATTGATAAGCAATTATAGTGAGCTTGTAGATGCAATATCTGTAGTTGTTAACTGATGCTTGAGAAATTTATTTAGAGATTCTGTTCTTATAAGGGTTATTCTAGAAAAGGTACAGAAAGAAATTATTGGAATCTTAAATAGATACTGGCTCAAACTTGCTCTGTTTATCTGTTAATCATTTTGTAATCTCTATGGCAGGGCTCAAAATTTCCACTCGCCACTAGCCAATGGTGAGTGAAAATTTTGCCCTGGCGAGTAGATATTCAGCCCTGGTAGGTATGATTTGGCTTGCAGTGGCGAGTAACTTTTCAGGTCTGGCTAGTAGCAAAGGACTTAAAATTATAAGCCCTGCTCTATGGTATCACTAAAGTTATTTCAGCCCCATGTTGTGATCATCATTACTTTGATAAAAGGATCATCCAGTATGGGACTGTATGTACTGACCTGTCAGGAAAATGTAAATACTGTGCCAATGTCATCCTGTAATTTGGGAGTGTGGTCGTGCACAAAATATATTTTGTGGATTCTGGTAATATATGATCATTAGGGCTGTTTGTGATTGGACTGGGTATTCAGAAAATGGTGTTTTTGGTGGGGGAGGGTTATACACAAAAGGGAAGTATTGAGAAAGGGGGCATTCTCCCCAAAATGTATGTTATTCCTGTTACTCTTGTTGTAGCATTCCATTGATTTTCTGAATAAACAGGTTTGACGCGTTTTGCAGTTTAGTACCTGCAATATTGTTAAATTTTGATAACTTGTATGCAGATTGCCATAGGGACCATGTTTTTTTGTGTATTATTTACTTCCCATGGTTTATTACTTATTAACAATTAATTAATAAACATTTAAACTCTCTGCAATGAGACATGCATATTCTACAGGGTAGAAAGTGTGTAGATGTTCCCTTATATCCTGCATGCCTTTAGACTTAACCACATTGCCTTATATGGTCATACAATTTGCAATGTGTGGAGATATACTGCCATAGTCTCACATCTGCAAAATCGCTGCCTGCTGGTGGTACACAGTAACATAGTAACACAGCTGAAAAAAGACGTGTCCATCAAATTCAGCCCATGCCATACTACCCCTGTTGATACAGAGGAAGTTAATAAAAAAGCAAAAAAAATGTAAGTAATTTCCAATAAAGCCACAAATGGGTAAAAAAACCCTTCCTGACTCCAAATGGAAGTCAGATATTTTTCCGTATCTATAGCCTATCTACTTTGAAAACAACTTTCATAATTCTCAATATTGAGCTGGAAAGGTATTTATTACTTTTTTGAAAGCAAAAAGTAATGTCAGTGTCAATGCTGGGGAGGACCCTGAGGTTGTGGGGCACTTGGGAAATTTCTACCAGCCTAGTTCTGGACTCTATCAGAAGACAAGGCAGCTAATGAGGCTGTCATTGTTCTGGGCTGGTGGGATTACTTGAACAGGAATTTCAGTGTGGTATTTTAGGGCATATCATAGTCATTTTTGTGGTAGACAAGAAGCACTGTGATAGTACCTTTCTTTGGGGGTGGTTTAAGACAACATAACCATGTGTTTCATTAAAGCAGCTATTCCAAGGTGTGATTCCTCCTTCCCCCTCTTCACCGCCTGTTCACACACTGCGCGCATTACAATATGTTGATAACTGTGGAGCCCCTGCCCCATCATCAACATGCTATGACCAAAACTACTATAAAGCATCTATAGTTCCCCCCTTTGCTTACGCTATATAGTGCCAGTAGTCAATATTTCAGCAGGTCTCTCTCCCAAGCACTGACTGGCAATATGCAGTAAAAAACTGAAACCCCTTTTTATTCTGATGACCTATCATGGCAGGAATATATGGAGGAAATGCAATGTGAGGGGAAATTACATTATTACCTTTGACTGGGAATGAGAATAACTGTTTTTCATATATTCCACTTTACAGGTGAAATTTTTGCACAGTCCTATTGCTACTGCTGGTCTACAACTCACTCAGCCCCTGTCAACTTTGGCTGGAGGGGTATGATGGTCATTGTAATCCAGCAACACTGGAGGGCCTCAAGTCACTCATGTCTGAGCTAGGGCCTAGAGCAGTCTAAGATGTACGTCTAGCTGTGCTGCTAATACTTCTGCCATTGCAATTACCTCTGCCGGTATTATTTTCATGTGGAGATGAGAGATGCTTTGATGTCATCTTTGTCTTACAGGGTCCTGATTCCCTACTATGCTAAACAATGCAATCAATGTGAATTAAAGTATCTTGAGCAACTGGCTTTGTTGCCATGCTGTTCTTCTTCTCAAAGGTCACAGTATCATCCTGTGGCCTGGATTTGTTTGACCATATAATTCCTTCATGCTGCCTTTTGTGTGCTTTGATCCCCATCAACGTAATGATCGTACAGCATCTGTTGACGTCTCATAGTCTAAAAACCATGAATGTGTTATTTGGCGCAAAGAACATGTAACACAAAAGTACGTTAGATTTACAACTACAGTATTGCATTGCTGATTTACTTCCACAAATGTGCTTTGAGATAATCTTTTGGTATCATACATTTTCAAAAAAGCATCAGACAATCAGAGATTCTCTTCCAGGGTACCATGGAATTTTGGTGATGTGGGCATCAACATAGGGTGTTATGCATCCTGTGAAGTATTTGCCAAAAAATTAATGTTGAGTTTAATATGTATGTTTATGTAAATGGTTATGCACAATACACATTCTGTGAAAACTAAAACAAAAATAACTGTATATTTATGTTTTTGTACTCTTCATTACTAGCTTGAAAATGTATCTATAAAGTGTTAGAGGTGCCCTATGCAGGTATTTTTAAAACCTTGAAGACCCCTGGGGAGGGCATGGGGGCCCTCAAACATACTAATATATTTAGGTTCCCCTTAAGCTGAGTGCAAGTCTTTCTTAAAAAAAATACGATTTTGTGGAGAAAGAATTCACATTGCTTTATTGTGTATCCTGGATGGCCTAACTTATTGACCATCTATCCACAGGATTAAGTGCATTATATGCTGATAAAATTAGACTGCTGTGAATCCAAATGAGGCACCGTGCAACAGTAGGCCCCCAGCAAATGTCAGGTATGACCATGCATTAAAATGTCATGGATCATACATAGTAAGGGTGCCTGGGCAAAAAAATAAAATTGAAAAGACTGGTGAGTCTACCAAATCTTAAGCCACAGAGTGTGACAAATGGCCACAGAGAAAGCAGAGGCCTTTCCAGTGTGTTTAGCGACATCAAAGACTGCTTCAGTAAGGTAAGGTAAGCATGAACTTCAAGGATCTTGGAAATAAAAACAACCAGATCCTCCTTAGGTGCATCCATTTGTATTGCATCCAAAAACTGATCCCCCCAGACAGCCATAGCCCTAGTTATCCATGCAGAGGCAAATGTAGGGCACAAGGCTACACCAGAAACTGCAAAATTTGCCTTCAAAAAGGAATCTGAGTGCTTATCCTCCTGATACATAAGAGTAGTAGCATGTGCCAGTGTCAAAGCTGTATTTTTAGCAAGGTGAGAAACTGGTTGATCTACCTTAGGAGGAGGATTGAGGTCATTCACATCAGCTGGGGAATCCACAATAGAGGGGGTATCATCCTCAATAACATAACTTAAGCATACTTTAGTGGGTGCAGAGTGCCCCACACAGCAAGAATCTCAAACCCCTTGAATAGATATGGGGATAGAACTGAGGAAAATAGGCACTTAATCCATGCAGGCCCCTGAACGTTGAGCAATAATTCCCTTGAAAACCGAATCTGGAATGAGGAACAATAGGTTAAAGGAATTATAGTGACACCCGAAGTCTTAGCAACCTTGGATTTGTCATGTCTCTCTTAGGTTCTGGCATAGTCATGAGATCACCTAAAGTATAAAGTAAAAGCAGTACTAGTAAAAGAAAAGTAGAATAAAAGTGCTTATAAATCCTAGAAAGTACTATCTGAAGCAAAGAGTTAATTTGCAAACAGGAGGGAGAGACCAGCCTCTGCATAGCAAGTAGATTCTAAAATGGAAGAGATTCAGTCAGGGATCACCTCTTTCCGTACCAAAAAGCCCAGGAAGAAGGGGTTGCCTGGAACCGTAATTTCCCAGATTTAAAAATGGCACTGCGTCTCTCCAGTCATCACTCCCCCTTAAATTGGGAGGGGATGTCTCCATAATCAGTATATAGGTTATAACCTCCTTCACCCCCCTTACAGCCTCCAAAACAAACATGCAGGCAAGTGAAGTTCCAGAATGTCATCGTATGTTCCATCCAATATGGTCACTGTACATGTCCATCGGTAAAGAAACCACAACCTAAAATAGTGAAAAGTTTGAAAAACTAGAAAGTTAGCAAAAGTTACTAAAATTAAATTAAAAAATTAAGAACCACTACCAATAAAAGAATGTTCCCCAATGAAAACTCCCAAAGAACAAGAACCTGGCAATGACTGGAATACTACCAGTCAGTCAGGGCAGGGGTTAAAATCCCATTGGTGCAAAACATAGGAACCTAGAAGTTTTATATTTTTCAAAGATGTGCAGCTCAGAGTGAAAGTCAGGCTTTCAAACTACAGTGAAATGTGGCTGCCAGGCAGAGATTTAAGGACATGCTGACAGGATCTGTGCACTCAAGGGAGAGAATCAGGTCTCTTCAGTCTTCAGACTCCTATACAAACAGGGAAGCATCTGAGAAGTTATGAGGAAACAGGCTGATAAAGTAAGCCATCCTCCACAGAGTCAGGTCCTGAAAGTCTGTGTACTGCTCAACCCTTCCAAAGGAGGATAGGAATAGGAGCATACCTAATGGGGAATTATACAGCCCCATAACCTACAGCATAAATAAAATCTAAGACTTAGTAAGTGAGAAGTTTTGCCATTGCATCTTACAACAATGTCACTTTTAAAACTGAGCATGTCTATGCTGGTGGAGGCTGAGAGTCTCCAACTAAAGAGACATTTTTGTTTAACTCTTTGAGTGCCAGAGGGGCAATGCGTTGTGTACCCCTCTGACACTCAAAGGGTTAAGTGTCATGCCTTCCTGGAGGAGGGAACTTTACTACATCAAAATTCCTAAATTCAAATGTACTTGAATATAGCTTTTTAAAATCCCAATTTAATTTAACAGGTATTTTTATTTGTCACCTATGGTGCAGTTGGTTTACTCCCGATTAACCATCTGCACCATAGGCAAGAAATTGGAACTCTCCTTAATTTAAATGGTGCTTTTAACCCTTTCAAAGCTAGAGTGGTCACCAAGCATTGCGCAGCAATGAGTTGGCAACCTCTCTAGTATTCAAGTGGTTAAAAAGCCCTTTTAAATAAATGGGAACTCTGAGAATTTTTTATTGCTCTCTATGGCGCAGTTGGTGTGTCCCATTATTGCACCACTTTGCATTTATATATAAGGTCCATTGATCTTTATTTGTTGGTCATATGGCAAAGTATAACATAAAGCAAAACAAAGTGTTGTGCTTTATGCACTGAAACGTCTTTCTGCTCAAACTAAACAGTCCAAATGAACATTTGCAAAGGTAATTTATGTACGTTGCACATGCTCAGTTACACTACATGAGGACTGAAAAGGAAATTATAGATGTTCCCTGGGGTTTTGGGCTCTTGCAGTGACTTGTAATTCAGTCTGATTTTACTGTAGCGGCCCCTTTAAGAACAGGAACCTGTCCACCACCATCTTTACTCCACTGACTTCTATTGGTAACTCTTCTTTGGGACAACCATTTAAGAAAGGGCTCTATCATCTTGTCTCCTCATGCCCTATTATCCGGTCAACTTCCTGAGTGTTCCGGGGACTCATGGCAAATCCACGAACTTAGCTGTAGGCATTGGTAGACAACAGCAACCAAAAAGACTACGTTTCACAGGATTCTAGTTTCAAGGGCTTTCTTCCAATTGGCTGTCAGTGGCCATTTTACTTCTCACTTGCTTATCCAACGCAGAGGCAGACTCTCCATGCCCTTCTTCTGCAGATTAACCCTTTACTTTCCAGATAAGTGTTCTTTCTTGTATTTTAAGGGTGCTGTGTGTTTGGGCATACTCCTAGTAGTTTAATAATGCGGGACACTTTACTGGAGGTATGTCAGACTCTATAAGGGGCATGGAAGGTAAAGCCAAGGCAAAGGATTCCAGGGCTTCTCTTACTCCCCTCACATGTCGTTCCTCATGCCAAAAGTGGCTTCCTATAGAGTATTCAGATTCTCTCTGCCTCTCTTGCACTGTGACCCCATACTACTCCAGAGGGGCCCTCCAGCACAGAACAAGAGCCAGCTTGGGTCAAGACACTGCAGTCTTCAGTAGCCCAAATCACCTTCTCTCTGCAGGGGGTACTTCAGTTTTGGAAGCCCCCACTACCTGTAAATATGTAGCTCCCATTCCTAAGAGTGTAAGTCAGGTTCTTAGGGCTTCATCTGAGGAGGAACTGTCAGAAGGGGATGAGAATGATGGGGAATATGAAGATATGGATTCTTCCTACTCCTATGGAGATTCCTATGAGGCTGATCCTCTCCCCTCAGCTGAGAGGCTGATTAGGGCAGTTTTGGAGACTCTGCAGGTCTATGACGTCTCTGATGAGGGCATCACTGCTCTGGACGTCTACCAGAGGAGCAAGAAATCTTCTCCCTTCTTTCCACCTAATGCCACTCTTGACCAGATCCTTCTGGATGAGTGGAGGACCCCTGATAAAAGTTTCTCAATAAAAGGCTTTCTAAGTGGTATCTTTTTTTCAGAGATAAGTTTAGTGCAGTAGGCCTCCACCGTGGACCCTCCCAGCTGGCTATGACTACTGCTCTCCCACTTGTGCATGCAGCGGGACTCAAAGGGCCAGAGGACAAGAAGCTGGACTCTATCCTCAAGGCCTCCTTTGTGGCCACTGGTGCAGCTCTAAGACCTATCTTTGCCTCTGCTTGGGTTAACAGAGCTGTTGCTGTTTGGGGAGAACAGCTGGTTGAGGCTGTCCATGCTGATGTCACTAAGGAGGATTTTTTGGTTCTATTCTTCTGAAGTGGTCTTTGACGAGGTCGGGTTATCTGTCAAGGCCTCAGCTTTTTCTATTGCTATGTGTCGCAACCTGTGGCTCAAGATTCTGGTTTCATCGCCATTTCAGGGCAAGTCCTTGTTTGGACATGAACTGAAGCAGATTATCAGTGATGCAGTTGGGAGTAAGAGCACTTTGCTGCCCAGATTACCACCAAGCATCCGTCCATGGCGAGGAAGGTGTGCCTTTTTCTCCCCATGCCAAATGGAGGTGCAGAGGTTGCAGAGCTCTCAAGCCACTCAATGGCGCCCCACAGCAAATCCCAGACAGCCCTGTCAGCCCAAGTGATCAGCTGCAAGGGCTAAGTCTGACAAGCACTCTTCTGCATGCCTCGCAGAATCCTGGCCAGTAGTTACCTGTAGAGGACAATCTCCGCTTTTTTGACATGCCTGGGAGTACTCAGTCACAGACCAATGGGTTTTGTGGGTAATCAGAGAAGAGTATTACATAGATTTTTAATCCCTTACTCCATATCGGTTCTTTTTGTCAAAGAAGCCGAAGGATCCGGACAAGGCATGGCTGTTCCAGGAGGCAGTGGATTCGCTGCTGGAAAAACAGGTTCTGGTACCAGTACCTCCCCCTGAGCGCGGTTCAGGTTTTTATTTCAACCTGTTTGTGGTTCCAAAGAAGGTCAGCTGCTGTCACCCTATTCTTGACCTCAAATGCCTCAATGAATGTGTGGTTCCTATGTGCTTCAAGATAGAATCTCTGCGTTCTGTCATCGCAGAGATGACCTGGGGAAGTATCTGGCCCCTCTGGACTTTCAGGATGCATACTTACACATCCCGATTCACCCAGACAGCCAACAGCTCCTTCAGAAAAGCTCGTCACAATCAGGAATGCCTGCATTCCTGTCCACCATGGGTGGATTCTGTATATGGATAAGTAGCCTCTGGTGCCATCCCATATTCTGCTATTCCTAGAGATGTGGTTTGACACCCGTTAGGCAAAGTGTTCCTGATGGAGGACTGAAGTGGTCATCGGCAATGATCAGGGAGTTCATGAGTGTTTTGGGCAAACTGGTGTCAACCCTGGATGCTGTCCCTTACTCCCAGGTCCAAATGAGGGAACTCCAATGGGATGTTATCTGGACTTGGTCCATAAATCCAGAACATCTGGATCAACAGATGTCTCTCTCTGGAGGCCAGGAAGGACCTGCAGTGGTGGTTGCATTGGCTGAACCTGGATCAGGGGAGTCCATTCATGATACCAGAGTGGACCCTGATCATCACATATAACAGTCTGTACAGCTGGAGTATGGTTCTGAATCACCTGGACATCCAGGGCAGGTGGACTCAGAACAAGAGTCTTTTGCCCATCAGTGTCCTGGAAGTCCAGGTGATTTGCCTATCTCTCGTTTATTAGACCCCACTCCAGTCAGGGTAGCCAATGATGGTGCAGTCAGACAAAGCCACAGCTGTGGCGTACATCAATTGCCAAGGGGCACTAACAGTGCAGCTGCCTGGACCAAGGTGAGGTGCATCCTTTGTTGGGGGGAGGCCTATGTTCCACCCATTTCAACCGTTCACATTCCAGGGGTAGAAAACGTTCTGGCGGACTCTCTCTGTTGCCAAGCGGTAGATCCAGGAGAGTGGGAACTCAGTCTGGAAGTGTTCTTCCTGATTGTGCAACAGTGGGGCATGGCTATGATAGATCTGATGACAACCAGGGAAAACAGGATGGCGCCAACATTCTGCTCCTGGATGAGAGATCCTCTGGCCTATGCCATGGATGCAATGTCGATTTTGTGGAACTATCGCCTAGCTTATGAGTTTCATCCGAATCCACTCATACCCAGGGTGCTCCAGAAGGTCAGAATGGATGGGTGACCATCATTCTGATAACCCCCTGCTGGCCCAAGAGGGCATGGTTTGCAGACTTGGTCAGTCTCTTGAGTCGGTATTTGCTCTGCCTTCCTGCCAGGCTGGATCTTTCTTTCTTCAGTGTTACCTGTGACACAAGGATTTGGAGAAAACGGCTTTGATGGCTTGGCTCTTGATGCCAATATCCTGGAGGCAGAAAGTTTTCTCTGCAGAAGTCGTTTTCAAAAATGATTCAGGCCAGGAATCCTATATCTTCCAAGTCATACCATAGGATATGGTCTATTTTTCACAAGTGGTGCGCAGACAAGGCTTCCCCTCGCAGGATTTTGACCTTTCCTTGGTATTGTCTTTCCTCCAAGATGGTGTGAACAAAGGACTCAGTCTGAGTTCCCTTAAGGTTCAGATCTCAGTACTATCCATACTTTTCCAGAGACGCATTGGCACTATTCCAGATGTCAAGGTTTTTCTTCAAGTGGTGGATCATGCCTTCCCTTCCTTCAAGGCTCCCACTCCATGGGATCTTAACTTGGTTCCTGGTGTTTTGCAGAGGCCTTGTTTCAAGTCTCTTGCTTCCATCTCCTTGTGTCAATTGACACTCAAGATGTTTTTTCTCTTGGTGGTGGTGTTGATGAGTCACTGAATTATGAGCGCTGTCTTGTAAACCTCCATTCCTGGTGTTTCATCAGGATATGTTGGTACTTCGTACCTCTCAGGAGTTTCTTCCCAAAGTGGTCTCTGAGTTCCAAATCAGTCAGGAGATTATTGAGCCTTCCTTTTTCCTGACCCTAAATCAGATAAGGAGTTTGTTGGGTGTGGTGCATTGCCTTATGTTTCATGTGCATCACACTGAGCCTTTTTGAAAGGCTGACTCTCTGTCTTCACTGAGGCTCCTAGATCAGGTCAGGCTGCTTCCAAGGTCACCATTGCATCCTGGATCAAGGTGTATGAAATCCAGAACAAACCTGTCCCCAATAAGATCAAAGTGCAATCCACCAGGTCTGTGGGTGCTTCTTGTACCTACAAGAATAAGGCTTCAGCTGAACAGCTCTGCAAGGTAGCAACTTGGTCCTCCTTGCATACCTTCACCAAACACTACTGTGTCAATGTTCTTGCCTTAGGTCAGCTTTGGCTGGAAGGCCCTGCAGGCAGCTCTGCCTGCCTGAGGACCAGCACAATTTGTTATGTTATGTTGTTGTTAGGTAGTTTCTGAGCCCTTTTGGCTCTTGTTCTTATGTGCTGTGTTAAGTTCAGTGACGGTTGACACTCTTGGGTTATTCAGATACTGGACAGTCCCAAGGAACTCCAGTATCATGGGGATGTGCATGATGTCCTTTTTCCCGCCTCTGGGAGATTAGTGTTGGCATATCCCCATAGTACCTGTGTTCCATAGTGGATGTAAGAGGAAATAGTATTTTAGTGTTCTTACCTGTTAAAGGTATAGTAATACTTCCAAATTACTAATCCCCATATTGTAGCTATGCTAAAAAAAATGTATTGCCCCAGTGTTATCTCTCAAACCCTTAAGGTTTGAGAGATAATAGCTCGCAAAGTCCCCCCCTCCCTCCTCTTTCCCTGAAGTCAGCATTCTAGTCGTACGACAGTCTTATGTGCATCAGTTGGCTGTGCAGCAGAGCCGAGATCGTGTTTATAAAAAAATAATTCTTTCACTGAAACTTGGTTTGCAAGCACATGTACAAGACCGTTTCAGTGAAAGAATTCTTTTTTATAAACGCGATCTCGGCTCTGCTGCAGAGCCACCTGATGCACATAAGACCAGATATCCCTGCAGTCAGCTAGAACGCTGACTTCAGGGAAAGAGGAAGGAGGGGGGAATCTTTGCTCGCTATTATCTCCCAAACCATTAGGGACTGAGAGATGACACTGGGGCAATAAATTTCTTTTTAGCATAGGTACAATATGGGGATTAGTAATTTGGAAGTATTACTGTCCCTTTAAATCCTTTTCTCTTTAGCCCATATGGAACACAGTTTTCCCACCCACAGTTTTATGGTCTTGCCTTCCTGGGCAGCAGAGTCTGATTTTAGGCTTTTTTCTTAAGAGATTTTCTTCTTCTCTTCCCAACTTACTTTATTTGTGTGGCTTCGGTCACATGAATTCTGGGAGTTAGCAGGTGTTGGTTGAGCTGGAGGAGGAGGGAGTCTACACCCCCAAGACTCTGTCTTTTGAGACGTGTTCTGCTATCCAGGAGGAGGGACTCAACCGCATGTTTCCTGTGTTCCATATGGATTAAAGAGAAAATGATTTAACAGATAAGAACACTAAAAACACTATTTTAACTTTCACCCAGGAGGCATTGTTCCATTAACAAATGTGTGGGATATTTCTATGGCACGCAGAGTGATAAGCACTTTGTTTACACTTGTTTATTTTCACACAAAATACTTGTATGAATAGAATTCATCTCAGAAATTAAGACAAGGAACTATTTTTGCGATCTAAATGGCCATTCTCTTGCTTAATGCCCAGGTTCAAAAGAGCTTTGGACTTTACATCACATGCTAAAAGTGGTGAGTCGTTTGGACATGTATTTGTGTTCCTGTTCCTTCCATTCCTCTGATCTTCAGCACTTCTTAATAACCACCCATTTGCATTACTGTGCTCGCAAAATCCTAATGATCCCTGTGAATGTTGCCATTGTGACAGACATGACTAGCTGCTGGCAGTTCCCTCGAACTGAGCATGCAGAGTGCATCAGTCTACTTATACCATTAAGGACCAGAGAGGTGCACAACTGATTACAAAGCAATGCTTTAGATATCCCTCTGGTCTTTACAGGGCAAAGATTACTATGTGAAGTGGGCAGAGTTTGGGGTCCTGTGGTCCTTCTAGAAAACATCATGCCCACCTCTATGGATATGACATTCAGAACTGATTGAAGAACTTGGGGGAGATTCACTAAGCAGTGATAAAGAGGTGATAAAGTGGAGAGGACTTCTCCAGTTTATCACTTTTCCAGTTCCTATGTTATTCTATGAAGCCTATTCACTAAGATCTCCAAAGTTGAAGAAATATTAGTGCGTATGCTTCATAGAATAACATAGGAATAGGAGAAGTGATAAATTGGAGAAGTCATCTCCACTTTATC
Source organism: Rhinophrynus dorsalis (assembly GCA_037306005.1). NCBI lineage: Eukaryota > Metazoa > Chordata > Amphibia > Anura > Rhinophrynidae > Rhinophrynus > Rhinophrynus dorsalis. The sequence continues at coordinate 415,630,465 of CM074723.1, forward strand.
ATCTCTTTATCACCACTTAGTGAATCTCCCCGTTATCTACTAAACAAAGGCAAAAGGACAAAATACATAGTGTCAACAGGATTTTTTGTTGATAGGAAAGTACATGTAGGGTTATTAGGAGTTTCTGGTACTCTTTTCGGGGCTTGTTTCATAGAAGTAAAGCACTGGCAGGGTAACATTCCGGTAACTTTTTAGTAACACAAAGCTTCAAACACATTACCTCCATTTAGACATTCAGGCTTCTGAGTCGTTTAACCCCTTAAAGAGATAGTAATACTTCGTTTTAACTTTATTTTATTTTGTAGGCATTAAAACATGAAGAATGATATAAGTCTTATCTCTCAAACCTTTATGGTTTAAGAGATATTCACAAGCAAAGTGTCCCCCTCCCGCCCCTTTTACTGATGTAACACTTTTCAGCCAGGGCAGAAGGGAGCTGCCCAGGTAGACTGCAGAGAGGGACAATCTTCAATTAAGATAAGGGAAAAACCTGAAAACCTTGTCAAGGGGGGCAGGGATTGCATTGTTTTCATAGGAATAAGAGTGTCCCCTTCTGTTATCTGTCCAGTCTATGGACTGCATTCCACATCTGAGAAGAGATTGTTTACAGTAGGTAAAAGGGGCGGGAGGGGGAAACTTTGCTTGTGAATATCTCATAAACCATAAAGGTTTGAGAGATAAGACTTATATCATTCTTCATGTTTTTTTAATGCCTACAAAATAAAATAAAGTTAAAACGAAGTATTACTATCCCTTTAAGGACTAGAGTGTGCATTTACGTGGCTGGCACTTAAAGACAAGCAAACTTTTTTTTGCGATCGTATTCAGGGCTCCCTAAACAGGGAGCCCTGAAATCAAAGTTCACATGTGACAGTCCCAGCACGTCATGGGTCCTTAAGGGGTTAAGGAAAAGAGAGTGGCCCATGGAAGGGACCATATTAAAGGAGAACTTGTCTGTTTGTTTTTTACAATGAAAACCTGTTAGAGATATTTTCCTGCTGACTAAAACAAGGGAACTCTCACAGACATCAGTTATTTTATTCAACTGTTATAACCATTCAAATAATCAGGAAGTGAATTTACTGTACGTTTACTTCCTGATAGAAACTGGCGAGTCATACTGTCAGAACTATCACATTTTATGGAGAACTATTTGTCACCAACTTTCCTCTGAAACAGACTGTAACAGACTAATTAAAATCTGACCACTAGAGGGCACTGTTAATGGGGGGGGTTGGAAAGTTTTAATTGTAATAACTCTGGAAATGCATCTCTCAACAGTGAATGTACCCTTATTTTGGGTAACAGGAATAGCCCTACACTATATATTTATTTATTCATAACAAACATTTACCGTCCCTTTAAGTGAGGCTGTGGTAAATGTATGTGGTTGGGCCTGGGAATATAATCTAAATACATCACTGACTCCAACATAGGGGACAAGTACAAATGACTGAACTTCCAGTTGATATGAATTATGTTTTAACCCCTTGAATACCAGAGGTCTCCATCATTCAGAGGCTTAAAGTGGAACTTTTGCCTTAATTCAAGTTTGCATATTTCAAAACTGCATTAAAAACTGCCTGAGTGCCATGTTAACCAAAAGTCCAGCAGATGAATAGTTTAGGAGATATTTACACTTTCTTTGCAAACTGTAAATATCTACACTTACACATCAATATTTACACTTTCTGGGCAAAGCAAAAGTGAACATTTCCTGGTACTGCACAAAGCTTTGTTAGCATATGAAACGCCTGGTTTCTGCTGGTACTAATACTGCAGTTAGCATACACTGGCATATGGCAACAAGTGTGAATATCTCCTTAATAATGTATTTGATGGTCTCTTGGCTAACATGACATATAGGCAGTTTTTAATGCAATTTTCAAATATGCAAACTTGAATTAAGGTGAAATGTCATCTTTAACCCCTTAAGGGCGCAGCCGGCACTTAAGGATCACGGACAATTATTATTTTTTTGCTTCCGGGCTCCCTGAACAGCGTGCCGCTGCACGGGGGCCTAGAATTCCATGACAGTTCAGGCACATCATGCGTTGTTAACTCAAAACAACCCATGACGTACCATGACCATCAAGGGTCGTTAAGGGGCCAATGCCCTATTTAAATCAGTGGGTGTTTTCAGTTCTTGTAATGTTGCAGGCTCTGTTGCTTTGGTTATCAATTGCTCCTTTTTAGCTTATTGAACACAAGGACCAGACCCTCTTTAACCCTTCAAGTGCCAGAGCAGATTGCAGTGCTTCTTGTACCCCTCTGGCATTCAAAGACAATACAGAATACATATTAAAAATACATACTGCAGGTGTGCAATGGTTCCTATTCAACCATGACAAGTGTAACACTACACTTTTAGATAATGTTCTAGACTTGTACTATCCCATCTCCTATCAGACTTGCATTACTACTAAAAACACACCTTCTTGGTGTATATAAATCTGTCAAAGAAGACACACACACACACAGAGGGGTGGGCATATATGTGGTCATTGACATAATGAAGACTTAAAGGGATAGTAATACTTTGTTTTATCTTTATTTTATTTTGTAGGCATTAAAAAAAACATGAAGACTGATATGTCTTATCTCTCAAACCTTTATGGTTTATGAGATACTCACAAGCAAAGTTTCCCCCTCCCGCCCCTTTTACCTAGTGTAAGCAATCTCTTCTCAGATGTGGAATGCAGGCCATAGACCAGACAGATAACAGAAGGGGACACTCTTATTCCTATGAAAACAATGCAATCCCTGCCCCCCTTGACAAGCTTTTCAGGTTTTTCCCTTATCTTAATTGAAGATTGTCCCTCTCTGCAGTCTACCTGGGCACCTCCCTTCTGCTCTGGCTGAGAAGTGTGACATCAGTAAAAGGGGCGGTAGGGGGACACTTTGTCATTGAATTACTCTGGAACTACAACTCTGACAGAATTGAAATAACACTCTCCAAAGTCCAAATACTATGATGATTAATTAGAGCTGCTTTTATTATGAAACATTACTATCCCTTTAACATGACACAATATCACCTGTCCTGTATATAAAATCTCATTACTATGTATGTATGTATTGATCACTCCTTTGCCAGGAGTATCTTTTAGCTGAAGAATGATCCAATCCTAGCTGCCCCATCATTTTGTACAAGTGCAATGGTGTAACGGATTCTACCCGTTACTTGAGCCCTTGTCTGGACCTCAAACTATTTATCCAAAGACTATGGACATTTATTACCGTTTGGACTCTGTGCTGGGCCGTGTCGTACGAACTGTCCAGCTATTACCCAAGAGCAATGACTTAAATTCATATACTTTGGATCATATACTATGTTTAATGTATGTTGAACGTTTTAGTTATTGTATATAGTATTTTCGAGGGTTTACACACTCAAAGATTAGCAGTCGGCGGGGAGAGACCCGGGAACGATGGTGGAAGGTGACGCGGTCCCTTCTCAGCTTCCGTTACAAATGCCTTTCGGGGGACACAAAGCAGTGCTTTTTAAACAGGACTACAAATCCCAGCATGCAATGCTTACAACTGTAAAACTTTAGAGAAGTACAGCATGCTCATGCCATACCTCCCAACATTTCAAATTGCCAAAGAGGGACACTTGTGTTTTAGGGGGTGTTTCTGGGGGTGTGGCTGGTGGGCAGGGCATTACCAGGAATTTTAAAGCTATTTCATGACCTATTGTCACCTCCTTTTGTAACCTAATAAATGATTTAGAACAAAACCGAAGTATTTTATTTACACAGACTAATTTATAAACACATATACTGACATTTAAACAAACAATAATGGGAGTTTTATTGCTGTAAAGCAATATTATACACTTATATACACACACCACACAATCTGATCTCCTAAAAAGAGGGACATCAGGGTGGGAAAGAGGGATTTAGGTCTAAAAGAAGGACTGTCCCTCCTAAAGAGGGACACTTGGGAGGTATGCTCATGCCAAAAGCCACCGTTGGATGGTATGCAAAGTGTGAAAGTGGTATCACAGTTAGGCAGGCTTGTGTATAAGAGTTCAGGCCTTATACCCCTACTATCAGCTGCTGGTCTACAGCCTTTGCAGATGCCACCTATGAGCAATTTTATTAACTCACTGAATGCTAGGCTGAGAACCACAAACTTCATGTTTGCTTTCTAACTGAGGCTTTTGTTGTCTGATTCCCCTGAGCAGCTGACAGGAGTCATTGTGGGGCCCATACAGAGCTGCCCCGGGCCTTTTATTAAGCAGGATAAAATAAGTGAAAATTTTACTTTAACTCATCGACTGCCAGAGCGGTATCCATTGTGATACCTCTATGACACTCAAAGAGTTCACTTTCTAAGTGCCAGAGAGTTGTTCAGCACATTGCAATGTGTTCAATGTCTGTCTGGTACTACAATGGTTAAAACAGAGGAGTCATATAGTTTATTTACTTAGTTACATACTATTTACATTCATTTAACAAGGAGAAGAGATTCCCTGCTGTCATTCTGGTGAAGTACTCTTTTCCACTGCAGCAGCTGACAAGAGTGATTGACAGCTGCATATTCAAAGAAAAGTGCTTGTGAAGATGGTGAAAGAAAAAAACAAAACAAACAGACTATCAACAAGATGGCGTCCTCCAGTGGGGAAGGAGCAGTCAGGAGACCAAACAACTCCTAACATTAATACTAAATCAGGCATATGAAATAGTATACAGTAAAAATCACAAATAACCTAGACAGATCATAAGATGTGTGATGTCACAAGTGCTATTCTTCGGCTGGCTGTTTGCCTCTTCCTCTTCCGTTCCTCCCCAACAGTGTACGGCCTCTTGACCAGAACAAAGTGAAATGAAAGGAAAAGTTTTACCTCACCTCACTATAAAATATGTCATTATTTATTTATTTATTTTTTACAAATAAACATACAGGCTGGAGAGGAGAGCTGCAGTCCTTAACAGTTAAAGTGCTAAAGGTTGCCTACTCCTGACCTAACATATATATTTACACGCATACATACAATGTTATAGCATTCTCTTTAATATATAGGCAGTGTCTTTTGATAAAGGAAAACATATAAAAGTGACACATATAAAACATGTTTAACCCAATGAGTGCCAGCACAATGTGCAACACTTTGCTTTCCAATGTACTGCACACCACTCTGGCATCCAAGCAATTACTGAAATGTGTTACATTCTCCTTCTGCATTTTATGAAAAGACTAGTGTAAAAGCCCGTATACACGGGCCAAGGTCCGGGTGATGTTAACCCTTTGAGTGGCAGAGGGGTATACTATGCATTGCTTTGCAATGCATTGCGTACCCCTCTGGCACTCAAAGGGTTAAGCGGCCACTACCTCACTGCTCCACGCAATGCAGTCTTACGCAGTAGGTGCATGCAGTCTCTACTGCGCATGACGGCTTCTGACAAACATCGCTAGCGTTTTATTATATAGGATAAGTTGTAGTGTGGAAAACAAGGGTACTCCCACCACTAGGAGACGTTTTCATTCCAGAGTGATAACAGCTCATAGGTACTGCAGTATGTTAGCAACACCTCAAATTAGCCACAAATTTTTTTTTTTTTTTTTAAACATAATGCACACAGTGGAACAGCTTCGGTCATAGACTACAGCTCTCCATAGCAAGTAATAGCATCACCACCAAGTAGGGACCACAACAGAAAACTGTAGAGAAAAAAAAAAAAATACACTTGTTTTAACTCTTTCAGTGCCGAGGGTATGCAACACAGTGCAAAGCAATGTGTTGTGTACCCCTCTGGCACTGAAAGAGTTAATAACCTTTGAATGAAAAGCCTCCCTGCAATTGAAGTAATCCTGTTGACTGCCAGAGGGGGGTAACCAAATCCTTACTCTGCAGTGTATTGGATAACCCTCTGGCACACAAATGGTTAGCAGAAAAAGATAACTGCCACAAAAAAAATGGTAAAGAAAGTAACTTTAGGCACTCTCTAACAAAGTTTGTAACACTTTCCAAAATCAATCACAATGAGACCAGGGGCAACAAAAATTAACCCCTTAAGGACCAGTGGAGTGTGCTCGTTCCATATTCCTCTGGTCTTCAAGGAGTTAACCCCATGGATGTACTGATGCAGATAAACTAGCCTTCTCACCATTCTGCTGTATGCATTTGTAAGGATAAAACCCCACATGAACACAGGGTTGGGCAATGTGTGTCCTTACGGTGGCTGAAGTATAAATCCAATCATTTTTTCACCGGCTACTAGCTGGAAGAGGATGACGGGAGTTTTACACTATTGACAGCTGGAGGGCCCAGTGATTCTCTTTCACCAAGACAAACTAGTGAAACTGAAAATCTAACGGCTGCAGGAACTCTTATTCTGTCTGGGGTGCAACCTCAAAATTAGATGAAGACTGATGGCAATCTCTCTGCAAGAGGTTCTGCGGTGGCCTAGTGCCTTTCTGCACTGGCCTCTCCAGTAGACAAAGCACTTTTCATGGTGTCACCAATCGTTAAAATCACATAAAAAGGATGGGGTGTGCGGGGGCATGGTAGTTGCCCCCTGCCACAGAGGTCAGTCTGCCACTTCCAATTCTGAAACAAATGCAAGAATTAGGAAGCGCCTGTGGAGCTAACAGAGCCCTTTACATATCTCTGAACAATGTGCTGCCAGTCTTAAAGCATCAGTAGCCTGAGAACAGTGGTTTTCAATATTGTTTCACTCAAGGAAAGTATAACATGCAATCTGGGTTTTTAAATGGCAGCCCTAGCATGTTACAGGCAATGTCTCAAACACTTAATGAAGGGTACATTAAATAAATGTATAGTTGTTCTTAGATCTCACATTCAGAATGACAACAAAGAGCATATCGTGGATAATAATTTTCCTAACTATACATTAACCCTCTGAGTGCTAGAGAAGTATCTTTGCAATGCCTTTGATACCACTATGGCACTCAAAGGGTTAAAAATGTATTTTTCTTTTAAAAATTCAGTCCTGTCAGTGTCTTCACTCAAGAAGTGGGCACCCTAATCTGATGCCCATGGCACACTAGCTGAGAACCACATGTACCATAGGGGCAAATACAGATTTCAGTTGAATTAAATGATGCCTTTAACCCCCTGAGTAATAGAAAGGTCTCAAAAGCATTGCAAAACAATGGAGTTTTTTTATGAAAGTATCTTACCAGGAAGGATACACTGAGATTCATCTTATTTTGAAGTATCCCTTGGGTGCTCATTTTATCTGCCTCCAAGGGCAGAAAGGCTGAGTTGACCTTGCCATTACTAGAACCAGTGACTGTAAGGTTAGAACAGATCCTACAACGGGTGCATTACCAAGCGGAGGTATCTCCCCAGTATAACAGACCTGTGTAGCATATATGGAGTAAAAGTCCCAACTCTGTAAATAGGAGAGATTATATACGTACCCTATAATTTAGTTGGCTTGCTCCAGAAATACCCCATTTTATTAGTGCATAGAACCCAAAAAGTGTTATTATATATGATATATAGAGAGAGAAATATACCCACTGTGTAGCAGATGTATTGAAAGTGTATTAAAAAAATGTCAGCGTCTTGATAAAAGCTCAAGCTTGAGCCGAAACATTGAGTTTCTCACTGAATTTGTAAGAAAAACTCCTGTTAAGTGCCAATCTGCTACACAGTTGGTATATTTCTATATATTTCGGCTCAAGCTTGAGCCTTTATCAAGAAGTTGACTTTTTTTTTTTCTTCAATAAATTTGAAAGAAAAATCTCCTGTCAAGTGCCAACTCACTACACAGTATGTCTGATATATTCTGATGGGCACCCAGGTCTCATCTTGAGATATTAAGAGTGCCGGCCTCGGATCCATATATAAGTAGATCTTATAACGGATGGCCATTCTGATTGAATTCTGTATGGACCTATTTTTAATTAGTAATGGATACTGTGTCCATGGAAGTTTACAGGATTTTGTGTTGCAGGCTTCCCAACAAGATCAGTGGGAGGAGAAATGGAGAGCTACTATAGAATAATGTCCATCACCATGGACATGATATTGAGAACTAATAAAAGATCAGTTTTGGAGAACCAGTATACGCACAGGATTCATTCACTCTTGTTAGTAAGAGTATCTTCCCAGGTTAAGGTAAATGGGGATTTACAAATAGAGTATTTACCTAGGCAAGTATCCTTCATAAAGCAGTACTGCTAAACTACTAGAATTGTGTTGTAGTCTACAACTGAGCACAGCATTACACAATCTGATGACGCTTATATAGTTCTAAAGAACAATGGGATGGGCTTTTCACTGTGGGTTCTGTAAGTTAGACTTCTTAACCCTTTGAGTGTCAGAGAGATGAGCAACGCATTGGGTGCACAACGCATTGTAAAGCAACGCATTGAGTATCCCTCGGGCACTCAAAGGGTAAAACTTCCTCACAACAGACAAGAGAGTTTAAAGTAAAAGATCAATAAATACAGGTAACTGCAAAAAATACAAATATACTGTACTGCTATATGATAAATGCATAACTACATAGTTCTGTTAACCCTCCGAGTGCCGGAAATGTATTCAATGCATTGCAATACACTAGATACCTCTCGGACGCTCAAAGAGTTAAACAAGTTAATAGTCGCTTATTCCGATAGTGGGTACTATTTTAAAGGACTATACTGATCTGTAGCTTAGTAACAATGTGCAACTTCATTTATTGTTTACAAATAAAATGCAGTCTTTGGAACAAACCTGGGTGGGACAACATGAGGACCTCCAGCTGTTGAGGACTACAGTTCCTAATATACTCAGCCAGCTTGCTGGATATGATAACTGTAATCCTTAACAGGTGGAGGGCTTCAGGTTGCCCATCCCTGGTATAATCAGTTACAATGCGGGAATGTGTTACTAAAGTATCAGAAATATTGGTGTACTGTATTCTTCTTAGGTGCATAACACCTCAGAAACAAAACTGTTCTCAAAAAAATTGCTTTCAAATTGACATTTATAAATATGATGATGCACTTTTGCAGCCCCTTAATCACTTGGACGCTACAGTGTTCTCCAAAGCACTGTTAAGCCTTATGATACAGACCTTTCTAGCTTCCAAAGGGGTTAAATAAAGTTATAAAACCACTGAAGTTAAACTGACCTATGGCTAAATAATATGGTTTATTTATTTATTTTTTTAACAACAATGATGGTTATCAGTTTAAATATGTAAATAATGCCACTGACATCGTGTGAAAGATATGCAGATTTTAATGCATTACATAAAAAATGGAATTATGCATAGTTTATCTATATATAAAACATTAAAAATATCTGTATTTCTTTTACTTTCCTCTCTAAATTGTGCTGCAAAGTATATATACACAAATAAAATTAAAATTTTAATAACAAAAACACTGCCTTCCAGTTTGTAAACACAGCTGCACAAAGCCAATTAAAAGTAGGTTTAATAGAATGCAATTTATTTTTGTGTGTGTGATAAGATATATTTTAAAATGTATAAATCTGTGGAGAGGATAAAGTGGTATCAGTTGCAGTGATAAGATGTATTTGGTTAAAAATAGTTTAATTGCAAAGTAATTTAGCAGGATTTGTGTGTATCAGTCCTTTATTTGCATCGGGATCTGTGCTTTCAAATGATCTCCTTTGTCAGTTGCCACAACCACTTGACAAAGACTAAGGAAAAATATTTATTCTTTATGAATCTCAATGAGAAACCAAATACAATCACCTTTAAATATTATATAAAAAAAAAGTTTAACAGAAAAAAAGACAAAACAGCAAATAAAAAAAAATAAATAAATAAAAAAAAAAATATGGGGTTAACCAACTGCACTGAAACAAATTTCATAAATTCCCACTTAAATGGGATGTTCAAGGATTGAATCCTAGAGGTGTTAAACACATTGAAAAGCAATCATATGGAGACCTCTTTAGCATCCTAGAGGTTAAAAGCCCCAGTTAGTTTTGTGGGAATTTTCATTTGACCCTATAGTGTATTTGCTCAGAATTGCCTCAGACTTCCTGATCATAATCATTTAGTGCTGACATCTCAGATGCTTATAGGGATCTCCAATATATTGCAAAACAGGGTGTTGGTTACCTCATCACCAAACAGGGGAATTTACCATTTCTACAATTACATTTGTATTAATTCTGTAAAAAAAAGGGAGGGTGTGAAAGCGTAAAAAAACCACTTTAAACCAGTTCTTGATTTTCTATTTATTGCAAAGAAATTAAAAATGATATAGGTATATATAAACTATTTCTCTATAAATATAAACATTCTTGTGAAAGCAAACAGAAATAAAGGCATAATTATTCAGAGGGAGGAGAAAAAAAAACACAAAAAAACAAACAAAAAAAATGTTCATTTTTTCAGGACATGGAATCTGTGTTACATTATAAAAAAATCCAGCTGCTTTTAATTAAATTGTTGTATGCTTCACAGAGAGAGAGAGAGAGAGAGAGAGAGAGAGAGAGAGAGAGAGAGAGAGAGAGAGAGAGAGAGAGAGAGAGAGAGAAAGAGACTGATGTACCAGGAAAAAATTGGAGCAATTCTTACATAAACCAACTGTACCATTGAGGACAAATAAAAATTCCCAGCTGATTTAAAAATGAGGAATTTAGTATTCCAGAGGTCTCCACTGCTGACCCTCCTAGCATTCAAGGGGTTAAAATCTCTAATTTAGATCAATGGAAATTAAGGAATTCTGGATCATATTTATAAAAGTAGTCTCTAAGTTATTGTGGAGTAAACAAACTACAACATAGGGGACAGATAAAAATGCCTAATATTCCATGCACTTGAACAGAGCTTTTTGACCCTTTGACTGCTAGAGAGGTATCGAATGCATTGGACACATCCCTAGCATCCAATGGGTTAAAAGCCAAATTTAATAGAAATGTTTATTTGTTCCTCTTTGGAGAAGTTGGTTTACTCCACAACAAATCCAATTAAGAGTTTATAAATATTGGTCCAAATCACAGATGTGGTGGCACTTGGTTGTTCAGAATTTCCCTGCTTTCTTAGGTCATCAGTCTCACCGTCTGTAACAGGGAAGACAGATGTACTAAGAGAAACCAGCATAATTTTGGGACAATCCAATTGCACCTCAGGGAATAAAAAAAAAAAAAAAAAAAAAAGTGTCTCAAAATTCCTATTTAAATGGGGCTTCAACCCTTTGGAGTGCCAGAGGGGTGTGCAACATATTGCTTTGCAATGCACTGCACACCCCTCTGGCACTCAACCCCTTGAATGCTGGAAATGTCTCCTAGCCTCTCAAGCACTGAAGGGGTTAAAGGCCACATTTGAATAAATGTAAAATTGTAGTTCCCCTATGGTGCAGCTGGTTTGCCCCAGAATTACTACATTTCTTCTCAGAAGAGCAGCCTCACTGTATATGCTCCAAACAAATTTCTTCTTCCTATACCAGTGGTGGGCAACATGCAGCCCTCCAGCTGTGGAGGACTACAATTCCCATCATTGAATCATACTTCACAAAAACTGGAAGGCCTCAAGTTGACCATATATGTCCTACACAGTCCTAGTAAATAGTGCTTAACTTTAATAGTTAACTCTACAGAGCTTCACTTTTCATAAACAAAGCAAAATTACATTAATCTAAAAGCACATTTGCTCCACACCCATTTACCATCAGGAGGAGGGAGAGATGTTGTCTAAATAACACATTTAATCCATTGTGAGGCGGCTGGTGAGGTTTACAATTAACCTATTTGCAAACAAGGCTGTCTATGCTAGAAGTCAAGAGAGTTAAATAAACCAGTTTTTGTTTATATTCTTATGTGGTACTGTTAATCTCTTAATTTTAAGTAGAATGCTTAAGAGGCAGAGTTTCCACCTACCTTTATTATGAACACTTTGTTTAGACTCTAGTCTACCTTAACCCTTTGAGTGCCAGAGGGATGAACAGAATCTGGTATTTGTTTAAGAAGTATTTAACAGTATTTGATGCCACTAATCAATTTGCAATTTTCAAAAAGTTAATTGAACATATTTGGGAAGATAGTAAAAAGTATTATGTTTAACCCTTAAAGGGCCACATGGGTTGCAACAGATTGCAACACAAAGCTTTGCTTGTCTCTGGTCCTTTACGGGTTTAATTTCTTAAAAGGGTGATAAAGAGTTGCAGAGTGTTTATAAGTCATTTAAACTATTTGCCATTTAAACACAGACTAATAAATTTAGCACTGAAATTAAAGTGTCATACAATGGGGCATGTTTACAAGATGGTGGAACAATTTAATGGATTTTTAACTCCCTGAACGATAGAGAGGTCTCACAATGCCCTGGAGACCTCTCTTTGATTAACTAAGTTAACCCCCATCACCTTTACATCAATGGCCATTTTGTGAATGTATTTCTTCTCTGTTGATCAATGGTTTGTTGCAAAACTAAACCACTTATTTTATACATGATCCCCATTATAAAAATCTAGTGCCCCAATGTATCCAAATTGGGCATAGTCTGGCAGTAACGATCATGACCTCAATGCTTGAAAAAAAGATATCATAGAATGAATTGGTTCCCTAACCGTGTCTGGAGTGCTCTTCCCCCCAAAAAATGTGGGATTCAAAAACTATGGCCCATATTTATGTAAGTAAACTTGAGTTATTCTGGAGTAAACCAACTGCACCATAGCGGACAAATAAAATTTCCTGTTAAATTAAACTGGGTTTTTAACAACTTGAATGCTAGAGTGGTCTCCAATGCATTGCAAAGCAACACACTGGAGACTTCCCCAGCATTAAAGAGGTTAAAAAGTTCTATTCAAGTGCATAAGAAGTCAGGAATGTTTTATTTGTCCCCTATGGTGCAGTTGGTTTACTCCAAAATAACTAGTTTGATTTTATAAAACCTTTATGCGCCAGAGGGTTACGGAATGCATTGCAATGCATTCCGTACCCCTCTGGCACTCAAAGGGTTATATATGGGCCTATATAAAAAAAGACTGGCATCTCTGCCAGGAAATGGATGAGTCCACATCTGGGTAGGAGCAACTGTACTATGTGCAGCTGTAAATAAAGTACATCTGAAGTGCTACACTATATATATATATATATAAAGTGTTGCCCTAGCTGCAAAAATAAAACATATGTATAATTAATTCGGAGGAAGGAAAGAAAGATAAAGTCTATGTGGATCTTTTGAGAGCAATGCGTTGCATGCACACCCCTCTTTCACTCAAACGGTTTAACCATTTCAGTGCTAGAAGTGCCTACGTTCTGTATGGACTACATATATTTCTAGGTTAAAATGCATTGCTCACCCACATGGACTTTAAGGGGTTAAAAACTGTAGAAACTCATTCGCCTTGGTTTCTGGAAAAAGGTCAGAGGTGTCTGTGCTGGTAGGAGGGGAAGAATTGAGGCATAGCGAGGTATTTTATGAAGCATAAAGAGAAAAGCTGATCACAAGTGCTATTAAGTCCTTACTTTCTATAGATTTAAAAAAAAAAAATCATGTTGTCTCTAAGCAGATGGCAGTGCTAAACAAAAGCACCCCCTCTCCTGCTCCTTTAAATTCAGTAACGTTAAATCCAAGAAATGTTAGAACATCCTACAATTAAAAAAGGTATGATCTGTTGTCATTTAAATACAAAATATACTTACAAAATGTTACAGTTTCTATTTACAACAAAACCCCTTACAGACTGTACAATATCCCATTCAGCTTTCATACTGTAGTCTCCCCTTGTTTACTGTTGGTGAGTCTTGTGTAGAACTTTCTCCATGAATTAAGAGTTTTACCAGACCAGATCCAAAAACCGGATGTTATGCCCACAATCAAGGTCATTAGGTACTTGATCATGAAGACAGTGAAATCCGGACTCATCGGGGGGTGGTGGGTACTAGGGCATACAATGGCATAGGTCTTACAGCTCTGGCTGACCCAGCTTTTCTCCCACTGTTCCCTAAAAGCTTGTTCATAGAAATAGCAGGCGATCACAATGGTGGCTGGGACAGTATAGAGGACACTAAAGATCCCAATTCTTACCATGAGCTTCTCCAGTTTTTCTGTTTTGGTCCCATCGTGCTTCATGATTGTTCTTATTCTGAAGAGAGACACAAAGCCTGCCAGGAGGAAGGAAGTACCAATAAACAGGTAGACAAAAAGCGGTGCCAGGACAAATCCACGCAGGGCATCCACATTATTGATCCCAACAAAGCACACTCCGCTGAGTATATCTCCATCCACTTGACCCACAGCCAGTATGGTGATGGTTTTGATGGCTGGCACTGCCCATGCTGCCAGATGAAAATACTGGGAATTGGCTTCTATGGCTTCGTGTCCCCATTTCATGCCAGCTGCCAAAAACCAAGTCAAGGAAAGGATGACCCACCAGATAGAGCTGGCCATGCTGAAGAAGTAGAGCATCATGAAGAGGAAGGTACAGCCCTCTTTCTTGGTGCCTTGTGCCACCGTCTTGTACCCATCCTCTGCGAACCTGTCATTGCAGACCACCTTGTCCTCAAGCAAGAAGCCAGCGATGTAGGCTATGGCCACCATGGTGTAGCAGCCGGAGAGGAAGATGATGGGTCTCTCCGGGTAGCTGAAGCGCTTCATGTCCACCAGGTAGGTGAGCACAGTGAACAGAGTGGACGCGCAGCACAGCACGGACCAGATCCCGATCCAGATTCGGGAAAATCGCAGCTCCTCGGGGGAGAAGTACATGAGCCCGTGCAGCTTGCCAGACTCGCAAGGGGCCCCGCAGTCCTTCTCTCCTAGGAAATGGTAGTTCACATAGGCTGGCACCTTGAGTGCCCGCGGGCAGGTGAACTTGTCCCCGTAGTATGTCCTGCTGTTGGGATTGTTGGTCCACACCTCTGGCACGGCAGGGGTTGGGGTGCCAGTCTCAGATGTATTCTGTCCCACGCATAGCTCACCAGCTCCATTCACAGGGAACTTTTCGCACCGCAGACTCTCAGGCCACTGGAACCCAAACTTGTTCATGAGAGCCTCGCAACCCTGCCTTGCCCGGTCACACAGCGACCTGCAGGGTGGCAGTGCCTGCTCCAGCACCGTACACACCGGGGCATAGATGGAGCACAGGAAAAACTTGAGCTCAGGCGAACACTGCACTTTCACCAGCGGGTAGAACTGGTGCACCTCTAGACCGGCGTCCTCCTGGTTGGTGTGCCCCAGCAGGTTGGGCATGATGGTCTGGTTGTAGGCGATATCTGTACACAGGGGAATAGAAATAGGCTGGCAGTAGCCATGGTCCGGGATGGAGATGCCCTTCTCACCATTATATTGACCTTCCACCGCAAGGCAGCCAGAAAGCAGCAGCAAAACCAGCACGAAAGACGGTGCCCGACTGCAAACTTGCCTGGAGCTCCGCGGGAAGAGCTCAGGCTGTGTCATGCTGCTGGTTAGTGCCCCTCTCGGATCCCGTGCCATGGAAGTTCAGTGTGTGCAGCATGAAGCCTCAGACAGCGGCTGGTCCGGCTTCTTCACTCTCATAAAGGTGCTCGGTGCTTCGGGGAGCTCCCGTGTCTGTCGCCCTTCTAGCCTTGTCCCCCTCCCCGAGCTGTAAGTGACCGTGCGCAGGCAGGAACAGAACACAACTCGAGCAGCTCTGACCATTTGTGTCAATCCTTCAACTCATCTCAAGCCTGTTTCCAGGCTCCCCGCAGACCGCCTCTTGACCGAGAGGGAGGAGCCTTGAAACCGATGCAAACTTGTCTCCTATAATGGATCCTCTCCCAAGTCTTCCATGGCGGCTTTGGGCAACGTTTGGCTTTTCGGCAGTTGTTAGAATAGAACTTCCGTCAACCTTAGCTGACCGGAGGCCGACTGAGGATGATGGGAGTTGTAGTTCATCAGTAGTTGGACATCCTACCCTGCGACAGTCCATACATGGACGGAAAGGTGCAGTCAAATCTGTGCTCCGCATAAACGGGCTACAAAGCACAGACATTCCCTTACACACACCCACACAAAGCACATGGGGTGTGCACATAAGTGGTCATAGAGAGATAATTATAGTTTCTTTACTTTTTATGTCATATAGGAAAAATCACTATGACTTTGATCAGGCCTGTGCTTGGATTTGTCTGTCACCTGCAGAATGATCCCAGTAATGTCCCCACCTCTTTAGGTGTGTATAAATGGTGCACAATGCTCAAACTATTTTATAACACTGAGAAACTGAAAACGTTACTGTACCTGCCGAAAAGGTACTGTTGGTGGTATGAAAGTGCCACATGTGTTGCCCACCCTTACTCTAAAGTTTATTTTTCATATTTTCCATTTGGAGCAAATGCATCTCAGCTATTTCTTACGCGTTCACTGCAAGCAAAAACAGAATAAACAGTTCTTGTCCAGAAACAGCCGGAGAGGCATATGTTGCACATCTTTGGTGTAAACTTTCTTTTTTCCCCATCAAGTGCTAATGTAGCTCAGTTTTTAAATACTGCTGCACCACTCACATAGCAAACTACACATATAATTTGGATTTAAAGAAACAATAATGTTTTACCTAGACTTTAGATATTTTTCAATGCAGAATATGTTCAGTAAAAGTACTTATAACCCTCTGGCTCTCTTTTCCACCGTGGTGTGTCCCCCTTTTTAGGAAAACACATTTTGTAGTCTGTATACAAGTGTATCACATTGTTCCACAGCAGGAAAACTCACATTGAGGTTTGTTTAAACTTCAGTGTGCGTTGATAAATTGGTCTGTGAATAAAACACGTTGCTCTTGTTCTGTATAATTTATTCAGTGACATAAAGTTAATATGTAATGATGTAACAAGAATTCTCAGTAATGTCTCACAGGGATGTCAGCAGAAAGGTTTCCGGGGGGAGGTGGTGGGGCAAAGCCATGATATGACCTGCAGGCCAGACTGCCCAGCCCCTATCGTTATATGGAGGGGGCAAGTGCCCCCTTGCCCCTCCACCCTCCAGACACACATGATGACCCGCAACATCACTTAGAGCTAACATGTTCCTCTTTGGCTGTTTGAAATGTTGGGAGGTATGACATTCACACCTGTGCACACGCACGCTAATATACACACACACACATACATTCAAACATACACACATACGCATGCAGATACACACATACACACAATCAAACACATACATAAGAGCATACACACACACACTCACATTAGGCATTATGAACAAAAGAAAAGTGGTGCAATTCTGGGACAAACCATAGGGTACTCAGACTTTTAATCCCTTAAATACTAGAAAGGTCTTCAACACATTGTGTTGTCTTCAACAAGCAATGTGTTGGAGACCAATCTAGCATTCTGGTGGTTAATAGACATATTTAAATCAATGTGAGAATGTTTATTTCCCCCCTATAGTGCAGTCGTTTTGATCCAGTATTCTTTTGTGCTTGGTCCACTGTGGTTATTCAACAATAATAATCCTTATAGAAGAAAAACTTTCAGATTCAGCTTTGGAGCTGAAAACCATGTAAAGGTTTGCTAGCAAATGTCATGTCTACCTCCATGGACATGACATCAGGACCAAATAAATATATATTAAAAAAAATAGCCATTCGGATTTTTTGTCCATAGTAAGGTAAGAGAGAGGTTATTATTAGAAGTTGTTAGTGTTCGTTTAAAAGGGAAATAATGAATACAATTTTAACTTAAGGACGATTACATTTTATTTACGTTACATTTATCAAGTAAGTCAAATTTACGTCTATCCACAACATGTAATTTACTCTTTTTAAAGGGATAGTAATACTTCGTTTTATCTTTATTTTATAGGAATTAAAAAACGATGATGAACGATATAAGTCTTATCTCTCAAACCTTTATGGTTTGAGAGATATTCACAAGCAAAGTTTCCCCTCCCGCCCCTTTTACCTAGTGTAAGCCATCTCTTCTCAGATGTGGAATGCAGTCCATAGACCAGACAGATAACAGAAGGGGACAATCTTCTTCCTGTGAGAACAATGAAAGCCCTGCCTTCCTTGACAAGTTTTTCAGGTTTGTCCCTTATCTTAATTGAAGATTGTCCCTCTCTGCAGTCTAGCTGTGCACCTCCCTTCTGCTCTGGCTGAACAGTGTTACATCAGTAAAAGGGGTGGAAGGGGGATACTTTGTCATTGAATTACTCTGGAACTACAGCCCTGACAGAATTGAAATAACACTCTCCAAAGTCCAAATACTATGAAGATTAATTAGAGATGGTTTTATTATGAAACATTACTATCCCTTTAACCCTTTGAGTGCCAGAGGGGTATGCAGTGCATTGCAGAAATTCAGAAAGAGGTACAGTATTGAATACCCCTCTGGCACGCAAAGGGTTACAGGTCAAAACGACAATACTGTATTAGAGCAGCGTGTACTCCTGGTTAGAATGCAGAAACATTTACAACTAACAGAAAGCTGTTCATCTGCTTCTAGACCTCGTGTTTCACTTTTGAAAGACTTAAATGTTTTATAAAAAGAGGAAAAAAAGAGCTCCACAACTGATCAAAAATGAAAACTGTTCAACTGTTTTAAGTTCAGTGAAGTTCATGAAAAATGTTTATTTTCTAAACATTTCAGCAGAAAAGTGCCAGAGAAGAAGATCTATTGCACTGCAGATATGCATTTTACCCTTTGAGTGCAGGTTACATACCCCTCTGCACTCAAAGGGTTAATTCTGGTATGTGTAATAAACAAGAGCAATGTTACGCCCCCCACAAAAAAAGAAAAGCTTATATAATTTTACCTATCTTTTCTAAACCTACCAATTTATTTTCTGTACATTGTATTACAATTTTCAAGGAGCAGTAAACTTCATGAAAAATATATATTTTAGAACTTTTCCTGTTGAGTACAATAAAGAGAAACCCACTGCTGGGAGAATTATCATTAAAAAGTTAGTACAGCTGCTGTTTAAAATACATTTTTTTATTGTGTACTCTATGGGAGAGCTTGAGTCAGTGACTATGTCTCTCAATAGTATTAGGAACAGTACCACCTGGTGATCATAGTAGAAAAATTACTGATTAATTAAAAACAAAAACAAAAATTAAGTTTTAGCTACAATAAAATTTAAATGAAAACTATTCCAGCAGTAAGATTACCTTTGTTTTACACAAAACAAATTACAAGATATATATATGTCTTTAAACTTCTTCTTAATGTACCCCTACATTTCTTCTGCCAAGCGGAACAACTAGCTCCTTCTGCAAAACTGTCAATAGTAAACAGGGGTGATGTATCTTAATTTATTGCTCTTTTTTAATAGACTTCAACAACATTTAAATAATAAGAAATAAGATTTAAAGAAGATTTACAGAAGAAGTAAAGAAGAAGACAGAGGAAGTCCAGGGTGCAGAAGACCCCACTGGACCTCCGACATCAAGACCCTGTCACTCAAGGGTTATTTATTGTTTGATTCCACAAATGTTTTTGGTAACTTGGATAAATTGATATGGGGCTTAGGGCCCCATATCAACACATCCATGCGCATGCATGTATTATTATTTTTTTTTTTTTTTACTTTTTTCAATTGCATGGTTGTTTTTTGTGTTTTCAAGTTTATTTAGACTATCAGAAGACAAGACATACAAAACACAGAAAAATTTTATACAGTAAAAATCTACAGAATATCTTTATACATGTGGAGTTTAGTATGCAGTATAAGTGAATAGGTGAGAGGAGATAGCAGGATCTCTGAAATGACTACTGAATGAAATCTTTGGAAATTGCAGATCAATTAACTGATGAGCAGATATGACATGGTTGGGGGAGGGAAGAGGTAAAAATACGGGAGGGATGTGGGTCGAGATAAAAAAAAGAGGGAAGGAGCTCTATAATCCCAGGCATAAGGGTAGGATCACTCACTTATTACCACCAAAGAATCCAAATAGATGTGATAACAATAATGGGTGGAGCAACCATTAGTAGTAGTAGGTGCCCATATGTTAAGATGGGCCTAACATTAAGTTATGAGGAAGGAGAGGAGGAGGAGGGTAGAGGATATGGGGAGGAAGTGAGAGAAATTGCAACCAGTGAGATCAGGTATCAGTTAATTGATTCATGGAGGAGGTGTTGATTTCATAACATCTCTCCATGAGGATGAGTTCATCCATCCTGGAAAGCCATAAGAGAATCAAGGGGACTTTTTGGGAAATCCAAAAAAGGGGGATTAATGATTTTGCCACAATCAGAGATGAGAGAGAAGCCTATCTCTATGAGCCCAGGGTAATGTTAAAGGGATAGTAATACTTCATTTTAACTTTATTTTATTTTGTAGGCATTAAAAAAACATGAAGTATGATATAAGTCTTATCTCTGAAACCTTTATGGTTTAAGAGATATTCACAAACAAAGTATCCCCCCCCTGTTCAGCCAGATAAGAAGGGAGATGCCCAGATAGACTGCAGAGAGGGACAATCTTCTATTAAGATAATGGAAAAAGCTGAAAAACTTGTCAAGGGGGGGAAGGGCTTTCATTGTTTTCATACAAAGAATATTGTCCCCTTCTGTTAGCTGTACTGTCATACAACCAGACTCACATCTGAGAAGAGATGGCTTACACTAGGTAAAAGGGGCGGGGAGGGGAACTTTGCTTGTGAATATCTCATAAACCATAAAGGTTTGAGAGATAAGACTTATATCATTCTTCATGTTTTTTTAATGCCTACAAAATAAAATAAAGTTAAAACGAAGTGTTACTATCCCTTTAAAGAGAAAGGGTGGGTGTAATGGAAGATACAAAGTAATGGATCTTTGGGAATTCCTATGTGAAGGATTGTGTAGATTTGGGTGAGAATTTGATCCCAGTAAGCACTAATGTTCTGACATAACCACCAAATAGGTAACATAGTTCCTTTATGTGTACCGCACCTCCAACCAGGGGCGGACTGACAGGACCCAGGGCCCCTGGTCCAAAAAGAGGTCTGGGTCCCCTGCCCTATGACATCACTGGCCCCTCCCCATGACATCATAAGCCCCACCCCATTATGTCACAAGCCCCACCCATGACATCTTATGTTCCACCCCATGACATCATAAGCCCCACCTCCCACTACATTCTCAGCCCCGCACACATTGCCCCCCACCACACACACACACACACACACACACTTACCCCCAGGCCATCCATTACTCCCCCAGGCCATTCTGGTATTCTTCAAACCAGTCATAATATAAGCTAGTATGTCTACATATCATATGCTGGTTATTGAATAACAGCAGGGAGACAGTGGGGAATTGGAAGGCAAGAGGCAGTTAAACAGGGAAGGTTAGGTAGGTAGGAGTGAGAACAACAGAAACTGACTGTGAGAATAAAGGGGAAAGGACATGTCAGGGAAAGAGTGTGGCAGAAAGCATGGGGACGCTGCCACCATAAAAGTAAAAAATAATTTATTGGAAATAGCCATCAGAATGTGTGTTCTAGTGCATACATGTGTGTATGTGTGTGAATGTATGTACTAGTGTGTAAATATGTGTACTATGTGTGCCAGTGTGTGTGTTAGTGTATGCATGTATGTGCTAGTATGTGAATGTGCGTGCTAGTGTATACACGTGTATGTACCAGTGTTTGAATATGTGTACCATTGTGTAAATGTGTGCACTAGTGTGTGTATGTGTCAGTGTGTGCATGTGTGTTAGTGTGTAACAAGAAGAGGAGGGCAAATAGGAACATAATTTGTGTACAATATATCAGCTATACAAAAATCATGTGTAACTCAACACCAGATGTGACCGTCCGACTGGTGCCGGTTGTCAGAACTGTTTATTCTCATGATAATGTGATGTACAATAGACTGCACCCAAACCAGAAGAGAGCCACCGTAAAAGTAATAAATCATTTCTTGGAATAGTCATCAGAATATTTACATGTGGACATCGGGACAAAATCCAAGCAATCTAACGAGTTCAACACTAAAGGTTCTTACTCTATGAATCTATGGATACGCACCTTTAGTGTGAAATGACTATTTCCAAGATTTTTTTTTTTTACTTTTACGGTGGCTCTCTTCTGGTATGGGTGCAGTATATTGTACATCACATTACACATGATTTTTATATACCTGATATATTGTGCATAAATTATGCCCCTATTTGCCCTCCTCTTCTTGATCCACACATGCACACATTGACACACACATACTAGTGCACAAATTCAAACACTGGTACACATATTTACACACTAGTACATACAAGTGTATACACTAGCACACACATTCACATACTGGCAGATACATGCATACACTAACACACATTCACACACTGGTACACACTAACACACATTCACACACTGGCACACATAGTACACATATTCACACACCAGTACACTCATGCATGCACTAGCAAACACATTCACACCCTGGCACGCACAAAGATGCATACACTAGCACACACATTCACACACTCACACAGATGCATACACTAGCACACACATCCACACAGATGCATACACTAGCACACACACACACTCACACAGATGCATACACTAGCACACACACTCACACAGATGCATACACTAGCACACACACTCACACAGATGCATACACATAGGTACAGATTAACAGACTTCATATGGCCATATTATTACCTTGTGCTCTCCTGGCACCACTCACTGCCCCTCCGCTGTGTACAGAAGCCACGCAGCCAGCTACCTTCTGTGTGATTTTCCTTTCCCTCTACCCATGGGTTGTAACTTGCACTGCTCGCCGCACAGTAGGATCTCTCCAGTCACATTTACCTTCTTCTGTCCAGTCCCACATTGATGGCAGCCCAGGCCCAAAAAATGGAAAAAAAAAAATATATATATATAGCCACCAGTTGAGGGCCAGCAGCCAGTGAGAGTTAGAGGAAGGCTGTGGCTGTGGCCCACCATCCTCCTTGGCTCCAGCAGGCTCTCATGATCTCCTGTCATGTGGCGGACTCTGCTGCTGACTGAGTCCATAGTCCCGCGCGGGCCGTGATGAGATCAATGCACATGCCGCTCAGAGAAGCCGATGCGCTTGCTGCCAGACTAACAACTCAAGCTGTAAGTCTGGACTCTGGCAGTGAGCAATTAGCACAGAGCCGGTGAATAAGATCTTCCGATCTTGTGTTGGGGCAATGTGGATTGCAGCACTGGATGGACTTATACTTATTACGCTGCCGCATGATGACAGGCAGCATGACAGGATGGCAGTATATTACTGAGGCCTCAGTGCCTCGCAGAGCACAGTGCAGCCGGCGGCTGCATTAAATAGGGCCCTTACAGGCATTACACGCATTAAGTTAACACTGTGTAACTGGTGGTGGCGGGCCCCCCTCGGTCGCGGGCCCTCGGTCCGTGACCGAATGCCCGAATGGTCAGTCCGCCCCTGCCTCCAACATAGGTTAGATTTGGCGGGGAATATGTGAAATAGTTGTTCTGGGGTCATGTACGATCAAGAAATTAACTTATAATATAGTTCTCTATATTTAGTATCTCTAGAAGCATGGAAATTCATCTTGAAATAGGTCAAGATCAATGGTGAGATCTGCTTCACATTGTCAGAGAAAGTATGGTTTAGGTTCCTTCTCTGAGTGAAGGAGAAGTTTATAGCAGAAAGAATGGGGCTTAAGAGTGGTGGGGGGGTGTGATAAAGACGTTTTTCAAATTGCGTGAGCTCTTTCATAACCTCTGTCAACTTCTGTGAGGGCCCAGTGTCGAATTTGGAAGTAGGTCTACCACTGAAATTGGTTCTCACCCATGAGAGAAGAGGGATTGTTGGCTGCAGAAAAACCTGAAGGAGAGATGAGAGAAGCTAAAGAGTGCAAATTATTCTGCTTCCAGTGAAGGAGGACAGAGCTGAATAAACCAGTGTTAACTATAAATAAAGTTAAGGGGGAGGGGTGGGCAAGATTAAAGTCTCTATTAGTGCCCTTCCAAATATAAAGTATGTGCGCCAGAACTAGTTGGTGGTGACGCAAATCCAGGATGATATGTGTGTTGAACTATAGCAGCTGGAGTGGGTCTATCGGTCCTAAGGTGTCAGTCAAATATTCAGTCCATCTCTTGGGTGCAGATGAACAAAAATCCGTAAGTTTTGAAATTGCAGCCACCTTATAGTATGTGTGAATATAAGGGAGTCCCAGTCCACCTTGTCTTATACATTTGTAGTTACTATGTCTCAGTCTCTGTGTTTTACGTGCCCAGATGATGGACGTGAATCATCATTTTAATAAGAATAATCCTACAAAACAATGAAAGGTGAAGTGAGTTCCAATCCAATGAGTGGGTCAAGAGTTTGTCTGGAGAAAGAGAAGAGGTCGGATGAGAGGGGAAATACCCAGATATGATATGGATGAAAATATGCCGTGGAATGGGAATGTTTTTCACAAAGTTGATGATAGGTTTGTGGGCACATTAATATTGAGGATCCCAGATTTACTATAATTAATCTTGGCTTGAGAGAGAAAGAAAAATTCTTCCAGAGTTGCCAATATGGGGAGAATGGATTTGGCCAGGTATGAGATAAATAATAGAACATCATTGACATACTCCGCCCTTTTGAAGCTGGTCCCCCTGGATGATATTCTTTAAATCTCAGTATGGAGGCGTATGGTATTTAGGAAGGGTTCCATAGCCTTAGTATTAGAAGGTGAGCCATGTGTATCCAGTACATGAGTGACCGAACCTTTGTGCCTATGTTTCTTAACCATCAAGGCAAGAACCTTACCACATTAATTCCCGAAAAGGTAGTTTCTGTATTTAATCCACATAAAGGATTTCGTAACCTCCTGTTTCAAGATTTGTTCTTGGTCTTGTATGTGCACTTTGGGTTTAGGCCCAATGTTTTTGGGGGGATTGGAGAACCCCCACATTCCTTGCTGCTATTTAGATGCCAGCTATTTAAAACTTTTTTATACACTACATGTATTTATTATGGTGAGCTAGTGCTGTGGGCTTTTTTATTTCTGTTTTTGTTCCTGTTGCAAGATGTCCTCTCAAGTTTTGGAGGTAGGGGAATTCATATGTGCCCCAATGTCATTCAAATGAATTTATTCTGAGCCATTTTTCTCTTTTCTTGTGGGTACCTAATTTAATAAAATATCCTCAGATTATAATTTTATGAGCCTCCCAAAGAACTGGATCTGTAATCAATTTGTTGGCATTAAAATGGAAGTATTCCTCTAAGAAAGATCTAATTGTTTGAGAGGAGCTACGATCCAGAAGTAATAACTCATTGAGCTGCCACTATCGCTGGAAGCCATTGGTCTCTGAGATCAAAAGGGAGAGAGAACCAGAGAGTGATCTTTCCAGGAGACTGATTCTGTTCTCAAGGAGGTGACTTGGTATAATATTGATTGTTAAATAGATAGTCTATCCTTCTGTACGCAGAATGCGGCAAAAGTGTAGTCTTTGTCTCGGGGGTGGAGTGTTCTTTACGTGCTTATTAGGTAAGCAGCAAAGAAGGGATAGTTTGAGGTGAGAGAACCGTGTTGAGCAATCCATAAGGGGATCTAATGCTATGTTGACATCTGCTCCTAAAATAACAGTTTCGTCTGGATATTCATCAAGTGTATCAAGAAACTTTGAGAGAAATTATATTTGGTTTGAGTTAGGACCAAATACATTGATTAGGTTTATTGAACAGCAGACCTCTAAGAATGAGGAATTGACCATTAGTGCCTGCTTTCATGTGTTTAAAAGTCCAAGGTACTGAAGATCGAAAAAGAATACCGACCCCACTCTTTTTTTCCAATGCGGATGCTAAGTAACTGGTTGGGTATTTTGGAGAAGATGAGTGGAAGTGTGTTCCTTGCACTAGAACAATATCAACAGCTAACCTATCTAGTTCGTTCAGTGCCAGAGTTCTCTTTTCAGGAATATTAATGCCCCAGACTGTCAATCAATACCTCTGTGATATGCCTGCAACTCTGATGTTAAAAAAAACAAAACAGGAAGGTTGGTGGTGGTGGTGAAGTGGTGAAGAGACTAAAAGAAAAGTAGGTGTGAAAGAAGGTTGAAATAGGTGTGGGGGATATGAACCACAATGCAAGCGGTATCATGCTAGTAGTAAGGTGAGCTTTCATCGATAAGGTACGAATTGCAACTGGATACACATCGTTTGCCCTTAGGCCTAGGGGAGTGGATGTGTGAATGAGTTATAGGTGTACTAATCCAAAATCCTATTAGCCCTTGGTTGAGACTGGGAAATTAATTAAAAGTGAGGGATGACAATGGTAGCAGAGGGAGGGAGAACATATGCTGTAACTACAAACATTAAAAGAGTAATGTAGAAATATGATAAACAATGAACTACAAGTAATGTAGATCTATTGGAAAAGTCCGCCTGAGGGTACAATTCCCCAGTGACAGACCATATAAAGTTGTAAGGATGGCCAGACTTGGGAAAAGCTCTTTCCCACAAAGGGTGTGGAATCAAATATAATATAAGGGTACAAGGACTAAAGATACTTATCTTCATTCAAAATGTTCTTTGTAAGTATGCATGAAGATGTAATGGGTCATACAGGACACTGTCCAGGACAGCTGGTGAAGCCCCTCCACCTGCTTGAGTAATTAAGGGGGAGGGACCCAAACATAACAATATCTGAAGCCTGCCCAGATCTGGCTATCCTGGGAGCCAGAGATGAACATTTAAAACTATGTGAGTGCCCCAAGATAAAAAAAAATAGTGACCTCAAATATAAGAACTAACAGTCATTCATCTTTGTTTGAGTTCAATATACACTATGAACCAGAATCACTGAGATCCTATCCTAGTAGGGCTAAAGATCTGATCAGCTGGATGGTGGTGGTGGTGGTGGGGAAGTTGAGTGCGATAGTGTGTATATCATCAGTTAGCGTAGATGGAACTCTAATATCTTGGGTAGCTGGATTACACTAGTGACTCTTGACACTTTGCAACTCTACTCTTGGACAGAGAGAAGAAAACAAACAAGCTAACAAACATATATACATGGCCAGCTAAGGTGACAATTCATATATGATAAACACAATTGTATCTCTTCTCTCCATCTAGCATCTGAATGCGGAGCATGGACCTGCCTCTCCAGGATCCCACTGAATTAGAGGAGGAATGGTAGGGTTGTATACCACAATAATAAAGTGTAGCTAGATAATATGCCTCTGACAGTGTGTTTAGATTAGTTCATGAAAGCAAGGGTCTAAAAGGTGAACTGAACTCAGAGGAGTTGTGGGGAAGGGAGGAGGAGCTAGTAAGTGATCCACAATGGGATTGTGAGGGTATGTCTTAAATATTGAACAATTATAAAAGTAAGGGGTACAAACCACCTCGGTCAACATTTAAGACCTATTAGTGTGCCGTATGATAATAAGCCCCCCAGATCTGGCAAAGTGAGAGTCCATGCCCCCCAAAATATTAGAAGGACTAACATTAAATGACAGTAGTAACCAATTTAGGGGAATTACCCCTGGATTTAGAACAAAAGAAGAAATATAAGTCCTGAGAGGCTTACGTATAGCAAGGATACAGGTCCTTCATGTTTTATTGAGAGAGAACTATCCAGTGTCTTGGCAGTCCCGATCATATCGTCATGTCCACGAACAGTCAGCTTACTTTGTTTCATTGCTTGTGAAACCGAGGACCATTCCATACATTTCTAGGAGCATTGTGGCTAGTGTTGTGGTGAGGGGGCGATGATGAGTTCCAGAGATGATATACCCAGAGTGGCAGAAACTTGGTATATCTGTTGGAGTATACAGCACTGCCATTTTCCCATTATGGTTGACATTTAGGAAGAATAGGAATCCCCAACAATATTTAATCTGTAATGCACAAAGATGATCTGTGAGGATTTTTTCACTGATCTCTGCATCTGGAAGGTATGCGGTCAGGAGAATTTCTGGTCCGAAAAAATGGATGGCAACTTTGTCTTTGCATTTCTTCATAATGAGGTCTGTGAACTCGAAACAGGGCGGATATACGACTACATCTCTTTGGATTCCCCAACATTTTCTTTAGGTTTCAAGGCACTGTGAGCCCTCATACTGCTCATTTTATCTGGAAAAAGAGTCCCCTATGATGTTGGCAAAAAGTTTAAGAATGGACGACTGCAAATGTTGGCGAGGAATAGTTTCAAGCATTTTTTTTATTTGGATATTGTATCTTCAGCCCCTATTTTTCAAGTCATGTATGCGCATTGTAATGTTGTATATAATATCACTATGCTCAATTAAAAGTTGCCCCAAGGAGGTGGCCTGATCGGTTGCCACTGCTTTTTCATCTTCCTAATAGGCTACTCTTTGCCCCAGTTGTGAGATGACACCTTCGATGGAGGCAAATTCTGATATCAGAGAATTTTTAATGTCTTACATATATTTTTGACATCATCTTTTGAAACGAAGCCAGATATAGGATCTGCCAGGTCCAATTTAGTTAGCGAAGGTTCCGAAGGCATCTTCTAATGTTGGAAGCTTTTATAGTAGTGAAGGGAGATTGTTCTCTGCTCGCAGTTACCATGTGAGTTTTCCCGCTCAGGAGGTGCCAATACTCGCGTACCCTCATCCTGTGAGGAATTAGATGCACACATAGGCCTCAGTGTTACATGTTTCAAGATGTCTCCATTTAGAGATCTGGATTTACCTTGTCTTTTTTTCATTTGCACATTGTGACCTGTGAGAAGTGGGAACTGGGGAATCTAGGTGTCACCCAGCTCATGAAAATTTAAGATCCCAGCTCGACTGAATTCAGAGCTCAGCTAATATGTGACCATCACTATGTTAGTCCAGGCCACGCCCCCCTTGTTGGTAGTTTTTAACACTCGTTAGGGACTCAATGCCTAGGTTTGTTAGGCTCTAAAGTAACACAAAACAAAAAAGTCCCTGAACGTATATTACTAGCCACAGCATATCATTGAATAACAGATTTATATAGTGTTTCATTGTTTCAGTGGGTGCTAATTTTGCACCCTTTGTGTTTTTTTAACTGTTGGTAGTTTCTCATAGTGCAGGTAATAGAATACCAAACTGTGACTTAAAACTACTGTTAGGTTTGTTTTACTAACGATCCTAATAGAATTGAGCCCTGAGTATTTAGGATTTCCCTGCTTGTGCTCAGGTGAGTTCATTAAGGGACTAATCATCTGATTAATTCACCTGTGCTCAAAGAGGGAGACACTAGGCACATGGGGCTCGATCCAATTCCAACTGGTAAAACTGTCTTTAGGGCAAAAATGAACACTGAATAGTACACATATAGTTTTACTGTTGAAATTCAATTGCCCTTC
The DNA here is from genome assembly GCA_037306005.1 of Rhinophrynus dorsalis. Classification (NCBI taxonomy): domain Eukaryota; kingdom Metazoa; phylum Chordata; class Amphibia; order Anura; family Rhinophrynidae; genus Rhinophrynus; species Rhinophrynus dorsalis. Next base: position 415,659,611 of record CM074723.1, read on the forward strand.
CAACAGGAAGCATGACAAGAGTTGGGATATAGAACCTAACTAGTGACCCAACGTTCATCGTGGTTTGCGTGAGAAATGTGAAGATCAAAGGAAACCAGCTAACGCTCGGTGTTTTAAACTGTAACACTACCCCTAGCATGAACAATAAAGTGGACCCATCCTAGTCCTATAACTATCTTATCACTCATAGCTGGAACAGTTACCTGTAATCCTGACATCCAGCGGGGTCTTCTGCACCATGGTCTTCTTCTTCAATCTTCTTCTGTAAGCTTCTATCATCTTCTTCTCTCTTCCTCTTCATTTATAATCTTCTTTTTTTCTTATTCATCTGTTATCTTCATCTTTCATCTCCACTGTCTTTCTTCATCTCCTGTCTTTGTCGTTCTTCTTCTCTAAACTTAGTGTTGACCTTGTAAGCAAAATTTATAGTTAATAAATCATTAAACGTATGCTGCTGAGAGCAAAAAAAAAAACCCTTCTCGTACCTTTCGGGACTTTTCCCAATGACAATTGAGGGACATTTGAACAGGGACTGCCTTTTAAATATCCAGTCCCTGTTCAATCTGCCTCCCATGCTCCGATTGGCTGGGATGTCGGGTTACGCAAGGTGCAGAATGTGCCCTGCAGTAACCACACTTCCCAGCCATTCAGCTTCTAGCTGGATGTATGACTCAATGCTTTAGAATGTGATTAGCTGGGAGGTGTGGATACCTCAGGGCACATTCCATGCCCTGCATTAACCCCACATCCCAGCCAATGGGAGTGTGGGAATTAATTTGAACAGGGACTGGCTATATAAAAGGAAGTCCCTATTCAAATTTCCCTCAGTGAGCATCAGGCAACGGCCTGAGGAGGGGGGATTTTTGCTATTTTTTCCTGAAGCTAGAAGGATATTTAATGACAGATATATTTTTATAACTGTATTTTTTGTTTTACAGGTACAACAGTAAGTTTAAAGAAGAAAGCAGAACAGATGAAGAAAGAATATGGAGATGACAAATGAAGATAACAGATGAAGAAGAAGAGAAAAGAAGAAGATAAAAGCTTACAGAGGAAGAATTGAAGATGAAGATCAGGGTGTAGAAGACCCAGCTGGACATCAGGATTACTGGTAACTGTTGGTTTTAATTGTTATTTATGGAGTGATTAACCCTTTGAGTGCCAGTGGGCTATGCAACGCTATGCAATGCGTTGCTTACCCTACTGGCACTCAGAGGGTTAATTTGTTTTTCATTCACAGGCATTTTTGGAAAACCTTTCAGTGGCAAAGGGGTATGCAGTGCATTATTTACCAATACATTGCGTACCTCTCTGGCGTTGAAAGGATTACTTAATTTTGCTTTACACGCATTGCGTACCCCTCTGGCACTAAAGGGTTCATTATTTTTACATTACATTTTTTAATACTTTGGATGTATTGATATGGGGTTTTGGGCCCCATATCTAGACATCCACAGGTCACTTAGCATTTTCTCCTATCTTTTTCACTTACACGCAATGGTTAGGCACACGTGCTAGGTGACTCAGCACCAACTTTTTTTGCTGGAAAGTTGAGTCCCTCAACACTTGTTACTAGCCACCACATGTAACTGCATCACAAATTCAACTTTTTTATACATTGCTTCCTATAGGTGCACATTTGTGCCCAACGTGCATTTTTTCTATTCGATAGTGTGTCAGAGTGCAGGTAATTGCATACCTGACTGTGACTTAAAACTACCGATGTTCCTTTTTTTCCTTAGCACTGGTATAGAGCTCCATGGACTGTTAGTAGTCCCTGAGGATATGGCTGGTAACTATGAATTAGATAATTTATTGTTAATCCTTGTGTAATGTGACCAATTTTAATGTAGGAAACAAATGAAAGACACACACAGCAGCATTGCACTTGTTCATGTGCAGTTCTACAGAATGAAAATGTAACAGGCTCCCCACATTAAAATGAAGATCTGGTCACATTATTCTTGGAGCACACCAGCAGGTCAGGTAATCAGGGTAACCCTACTTGATCACAGGGGAGTAATCAACCATTGGGATTCATCTAACTTTCTTAAGTAGGGGTGTCCTGAAAACCTGACCTGTTGGCGTGCCCCACGTCTGTAGCTGAAAATCACTGTGTCAGAATGCAAAAAATGTGAAAAGAAAAAAAAATATATGTGGTAATCTTTTCCTTTCAACAGCCAGCTAGCTATTGCTTCTTAATATTAGGCACCTTGTATTTGTAGTGGGTGGCAAGACATTGCAGATCAAGAATAACAGTATTATAATACTAGAAGAACTTTTTATTGAGAATGCCTGTCTTATTTGTGCAGTGTGTGTTTTTAATGTGTCCCTGATTTAAAGGGATATGCAGTCACATAATAACAAATAAGGTGCAATCTATAGTAATATGTGTACATTTGTAACTTTGTTTTGTTCTGTAAAATGCACACAGTCCCTTAGAACTTTAATCTCAGACGGCGGATTGGCTGAGCAGAAATCTGGTCTGGTACATCAGGCTGGGGGCTGGTTTAAGTCTGACTTTCTATTTTTATTATATGCTGAAGATTAACCATTTTTGATGCTAGTAGAAACAGCTTGCATTGGGATGGAGATATTTCGAGAATCCAAAGGGTTAACCCTCAGATTGCTACATGGCACAGAATCATGAAACAGGCTACAGCAGAGCCAAAAAAGTTAACATTCTGTTATAAAGTTCTAGAGAATAATGGTTGTCAGAGCTTTTATATGAGGAACAGATGTCAAATAGAAATGTTGCTTTTTCAGTGGAATGTACAAGTAAATCCATTCCCTTTCTTATCACATGGGCATTCTAACTAAAATAAAGTCACAATGAAAAGTACATATCAAAACCTTTATTTTTTTAAATGGCTTAATTTAATTGAACTACTACACAGATATGGGATTATCTGTGTAGTTAAAATTGTTATTGACATTGAGTACTTTGAGTATTATTTTATATAAGCTGTCCTAATATGCTTAGGATATAAATATTTCTGCTAAGAGTGACAAAAACAGAATCGTAACCCTTTGAGTGCCAGAGGGGTATGCAACACACTGCAAAGCAATGCGTTGCGTACCCCCTCTGGCATTCAAAGGGTTAAAATAAGCACTGATGTCTATTTATAATAACAGAACACTCACCTTACTATGGCCAGTAGATTCTAATGACTCTTGTGAATTTTGCCCCTTGTGTCTTTGTCAGTCCTTGGCATGTTCATAGAGGTGGACATGACTAAGGAAACCACATATCTCTTTAAATCAGATACGCTTATAAACTAAAGATTAGCACTCATTCCTGGGATTTCTGCAGAATTAAATTTCCATAAGCATCCCTGATTTAAAGATCTATATGGCCATCTTAAATTAGATAGTTGCTGGCAGCCTTTAATCCCTTAACGTACGATAATGTGTCAGGACCATCATGCTAGTCCGGACGTTAAGGAAAGGTGATGGTCCTAGCACGTCATGGAATTCTGGGATGGCAGAGCGGCTCCATGCTGAGCTGCCATCTCAGAATGCACTGGGAAAAAATAATGCTTTTGTACTGTATGGCCGCCCAAACTCGGACTATGCTGTACTTAATGGGTTATGGACTGGAAAATATCCTGACTAGACTTCAACTTTAACTGGGGACACATAGAAAACATGCATTCAGGACTATACTGGTTGGTCACCCTACCAGTGATGTTGTACATGACTCTGGTGACTGGTCCCTAAAAGGTTAAACGGATAGTAATGTTTCACAAAAACTTCAGCTTCAATTAATCTTCATAGTACTTGAGCTATAGAGAGTGTTATTTCAGTACTGTCAGACTTATAGTTCAAGAGTAATTGAATGATAAAGTTTCCCCCTCCTGCCCCTTTTACCTAGTGTAACACTGCTCACCTCAGATGTGGAATCTGGTTGCTTGACCAGACAGATAACTGCAAGGGACAATCTTGTTACTGTGAGAACAATGAAAACCTTGCCCCCTTGACAGGTTTTTCAGATTGAAGATTGTCCCTCTCTGCAATCTACCTGGGTACCTCCCTGCCACTCTGAGCTGAGCAGTGTTACATCAGTAAAAGGGGGGGAGGGGGATACTTTATCATTCAATTACTCTTGAACTACAACTCTGACAGAATTGAAATAACGCTATCCAAGGCCCAAATACTATGATGATTAATTAGAGCTTCTTTTATTATGAAGCATTACTACCCCTTTAAGCTTACCATGTGCAGTAAGTAGATTTTGAGGTCCTGTGGTCCTGCTAGCAACTGTCACGTCAGCATCCGTGGACTGAATAAGGGTTGCCAGATCATCTAATTAAAAAGGGAGATATGACAAATGCATGTTACAGGTCTATATGTCAATCATTGCAGTCCAGTAATCATTATGGCCCTGCAGCATGCACTTTTCATGCGTGTCCTTTTTAAAGGGATGATCTGGCAACCCTAAATTTAAGATGGTATATCATGCACCAAGAACCTAGGGAAAACCCATAGGAGTTATTAGGATTAGGATGCCCATAATAAGGAAGGGTGGCTTGAGGTCTCTGTTCCCAGGCAATATAGGCTTGATCCAAATGCTGGAGATAAAAAAGCTGGTAGGGCAAAAATCGATACCGACTGACAAAAGAAAATGTCTTGGTCGGTATCCAAATGTCCTACCAGCTAAAAGCACAACGGACGTTAGGCCACAAAAATGGTCTTGTGGCCAAATGTCCATTTTGTGCTTAAGTTCCCAAAACACCAATAATATCGGCAGTATTGGGAACTTCAAAGAATTAAAAGCTAACAATCGATGCTTGACATATTGTCAAGCACCGATCGTTAACTAATCTGTGTTCAACTTACTTATCATCCACTGTCCTTCTCCTTCAGTCTTCATTCTGTATTCTCCTCATTCTTCTGTCTTGTATCTTCTTTCTTCTCTTCAGTATTCTCTTCTTTGTTCTCTTCAGTCTTCTTGTACCTGTAAAAGAAAACTATAGTATGAATACAACACAGAATAATACAGTACATCATTTAACCCCTTGAGTGCCATAGGGGTACGCAAGGCATTGCAAAGCAATGCGTTGCGGACCTCTTTGGGGCTCAAAGAGTTAAGCAAGACATTAGTGCCCAGGTGTATTGAAATATGCCTCCATTTTTATGTTAAGACATAAGCCATTATAGTAAAGTTGCAATATCATATGTCCAAAAACATGATAATAATATACTTAGCTTGCTAATGATAATAATGTTTCCGCCACTGTGTGCAGCCACAGAGGCGGTGGCGGCGGAGACATCGCTGTGTGCCACAGACCCCCCCTTCAGCTGCCTCACTGGCCGATGCCCGTTCTGCAATGAGGGAATTTGAGCAGAGACTGCCTTTATATATGGGCAGTCTCTGATCCAATTCCCTCACAGCCTTTGACTTACGCATATCCCAGCCAATCAGTTTAAAGCACAGTCGCCTTAATCTGATTAGCAGGGATGTGCATAAGCACATCTCAGCCAATGGCTGTGAGGGAATTGGATCAGAGACCACCCATATATAAAGGCAGTCTCTGCTCAAATTCCCTCATTATGGAATGGGCATCGGCCTGTGAGGCAGCAGAAAGGGGGGTGGGGGGTGTCACACAGCGATGTCTTAGTCGCTGCCTCTGCAGCTGCACACGGCAGAGGAGACATTATTATCATTAGAAAGCTAAATATATTATTATCATATTTTTGGACATATGATATTGCAACTTTACTATAATGGCTTATGTCTTAACATAATAAAGTCGGCTTATTTCAATACACATGGGCACTAATACATTGCTTAACTCTTTGAGCCCCAGAGAGGTCCACACTCAAGGGGTTAAATGATGTACTGTATTATTCTGCATTGTATTCATACTATTTTTTTCTTTTACAGATACAAGAAGACTGGAGAGAAAAAAGAAGAGAAAGAAGAGAAGGACAGAAGAGAAGACTGAAGAGACGTACAGAAGATGACCAGCATGCCGAGGACTCTGCTGGACATCAGGACTAATGGTAAGTTACTGTTAATGGGATGTTTATTTTTAACTTAGTCTGGTTAACCCTATGAATGCCGGCTGGGTACGTATACCCCACTGGCACTCATAGGATTAATTCTACTAACTTTTGACACATTTTTCCTACTTTGGATGTATTGATACGGGGCTTAGGGCCCCATATCAATTCATCCACTGAGGACTTAGGGTTTCTGCGTCGGCTGTTTGAAGATCCGATAAGGAATTCAAACTGCGATAACTTGAGTCCCTTATCAGATCTTCATGGCTAATGCAGACATTTGAATTGATAATTAAGGTGTTTTCATCATTTTCTATGGGTGAAAACATCTCTTAACATCATCACACAACGGCTTTTTTTAGCCGGTATTTTTTCACAGCACAGGCATTTGACTAGCTTACTATGCTTTAAAAAATGCCGTCGGCAAAAAAAATAGCCATCTGCAACATTTGGATCAAGCCCTATGTGTCCACAGAAACGTCCCTGGATGCCCTGGATGTCTTAAGTTGTAATATCTCCCTTCCCCAAAGGAATATTGAACCTCCTTTGTTCTGGCAGCCCAGCCTATCATAAAGCTGAGGCCAACGAGGTACAATTCCATTTAGGGGCAGCACATACTTTCTCTATGCTTCAATAAAATATTGAGCATGATATAGTGTGTTGTGGTTGGCCATTCACAGTAATAGGTGGACATAGGTTCTGTTTCACGAGTGCTGTTCTTCAGTTTCCCTACCCTATACTGAAATATCAGCCCTGCAGTACTCTACCTGTATTGCCTGCATCAGCTGCTCCCCACCACAGAGAGAGGGAGAGGGACATTGGGATCTGAGTATGGGAATTGGAGGTATAAACACCTATACCATTAAATGTAAGCTCTGTTGGATCACATATGTAGCCCCAATTAAATCGTAAACCCTGTGGTATCATTTGGATGGTTCTAATTCAGTTGTAAGCTCTGTGGTCCCTCTCCCCTTTTTTTCTCCTTCCACCTCCAGAGTTGGTGATCTGCTTGACTTTGCTACCCATTTCATGCATGTCTTTCAAGACTTGCCAATAGACACCTTGGGCATCAAATTCAAACTTTGCCACCCCCCAGATGACTAGATATTGTCTGGCTGCCCATTTGCTGGCTGGGCAGCTGGATTAAGGTCTGAGTTGGCCCTGCAATTGCCCCCACAGCAGCAAGTCCTCAGTCCAGGACAGAATGCCTGACCAATCAGTCCACCCCGACCTGTAGTAGGTGGAGGGACAGGATATGGTGATTATAATTTATGGAGATGTGTGAGGCAATAAAGACTCCTGGGATTGCCATATTCCTGTGCATGTGTGTATGCGTGCATGCGTGTGTGGTGTGTGTGCACCACTCCTATGTGCACAAAATAATATATAGAACAATTATTCAAAACATTTATTGATTTAAATATTTGTGTAAATATGTAAATTCTTAATGTAAAAGCTCTCCAAGACATACTTGAACACAAAAGAAGCATCAAATTATGTCAAGGCAAAATATACTGATGGTCTCATATATCTCTGTCTACCTATCTATCTATCTATCTATCATGGGCTCATATAATGATCTGATGTTCTAATGGAATCAAGTAATGTACTCATGGTTTCATAAAGTAGGATAATGCTAATATGGTCTCATGGTATGGGGGAAATGTGCTGATGATGGCCAGAAGTAATATCCAAGGGATCCCGTTTTACTCTCTTCTCTACTATAGTGGTAGTCTTGATCAAAATCCCCAGTCTTTACTTTGTTATGGATGTAATTTGCAAATAAGAGCTCCAATTCTGCAGTGGACATTGTCTGGACATTCCCAGCCAGGTTCCTTGTGGTTTTACTGGGTTCCGGCTAAGCTGGTTAGGGTTACTGAAAGTCTCATTTGAATATTACATCCGAAAGAAAGTAAAGATAACAAATAAGACTGTAGATTCTGATGAAGACTACCACTATAGAAGGGATATAGTGGTTGTCTTGGATATTACTTCTGGAGGATAATGATGCACCCAGTAGAAGGAGAAGGGATACAAAAAAGGCTGAACAATGTGGGAGTTTAAAGGTAAAAGACTGTCAGCATTTTAGTAAGTGACATATTACATTTTTATAGTGTCTATGAAGATAGTATTTTCAGATGATCTCGCCTTGCATTCCAGTCTTATGTTTGTGTAATATGCAAGCCAGAGGCACTTGGATTAATGCAACATCATGAAGCATCATTTGGGTCTGAATATCTACTGTGACAATATTATCTATCATTTCCATCTACATCTAATATTATGACTGATACAAGACTACAGTATATCTGAATGCAGATCATATCCATTTGCATTCTATTATTTCCACCCCATAAAAGGGACAAGGCAGGTGTAAGGGTTGCTGTGTTCCTTTTACTAGAACAGGAGGTGTGTTGGGAAGGTTTGTGTGCCTGTTATAACCCTAATATAGGTATTTAAGGGGTATATATTGTATTTCTTGATATTCATTTAGTATGGGCTACAAATAATTTAGACAAGAGTTGAATTCAAAAAGATTTTTTCTCATATAGTCTACCTTAACCCTTTGAGTGCCAGAGGGCTACAGAATGCATTGCACCCCTCTGGCACTCAAAGGGTTAAATACGTACCCAATTTTAATCTGAGACACAGTATTTGGTTTATTCCTTATACTTTCAGATGCTTTATATCCTGTTAGGATGTCAGACCTACTGGGGCTAGACCTAAGACTAAGGATACTGGGGTGTCTGTGACCCCCACTGCGCATTGATTCTCATGTCATTCAGGGCTTCCTAGAGAATTCTCAGGCCATTTATGCCCTTCATGTGCTGCAGCCCCCACTTCTCCGCCAGGGCCTTCCAGCCATGTTGTAGAGCAACCTTGGATGCAAGAGCTAAAGACTACTTTGGCACAGCTTCCCACACACCTACAGGGGGTCCTCTAGGCTTGGAAACCCCCTGCGTTATTCAGGTCTTCAGCTCCCAAACCTCAGGAGGTACCTGACATGTAACATTCCTCTGAGGAGGAATTGTTGGTGGATTCAGATGAGGGTGAATGCGCTGATGGGGTTTGCTCCCAATTTTTTTGGAACCCTTTTGAGGCTGACCCTGAACCCTCTGCTGAGGGCCTTATCAAGGCAGTCCTCAAAACCCTGAACATTCCTCCTGTTTCTGAGGATCCTAAGGATGCTTCTGATGTCTTCCAAAAGCCTAAGAAGCAGCACACCTTTTTCCCACCTAATCCCACTCATGACCAAGTTGTCCTAGATGGGTCGGAAACCCCTGACAAACATTTATCCTTGCCTAAGAAGTTTGCTAAGCTGTGCCTCTTCTCTGAAGTGGCATTAGATCAGTGGGCCCACCCCCCTAAGGTGGATGCCTCTATCTCCAGGCTTTCCAAAACCACGGCTCTTCCTGTGGCAGATGCTTCTGCTGTCAAGGATTTGAATAACAGGAAACTTGAGGCTTTTCTAAAAGTCATATTTGCAACTATATGTGCATCTCTGCAACCCACTTTTGCTTCTGCTTGGGTAAACAGGACCATTGCTGTATGGACAGAACAACTCACTGATGCTATTCATCAGGGTGCCCCCACAGCTGAATTGCTGCAGCTCTTGGCTAACATTTCCGAAGCTCACCATTATGTAACTGAAGTTATCTTTGATGTTATCATGCTAGAGGCTAGGGTTTCAACCATGTCTGTAGCAGCCAGACGTGCCCTCTGGCTTAAAATCTGGTCTGCAGATTCAATTTCAAAGAAATCCTTGATTTCTCATCCCTTTCTGGGCACCTCCTTATTTGGGCCGGAGTTGAAAAGTTTCATCAGTGAGGCTACTGGAGGCAAGAGCACTTTGTTGCTCTTGGTCCCTAAAAAGAAGCCTCAAGTACGAAGGCACTGTCTTTTTAATTCCTTCCAGACTGAGACATTTGGTGCAGCCCCAGTGGTTCCTCAGGCTCCACATTCCTCCTCCAAGCCCAAACAGCAGTGGAAGCCCAAGCAGTCCTCCACAAAACCCAAGACCCCAAACCTTCTTCGGCATGAATTGCCGAACCCCGGACCCATTGCACCAGTGGGTGGCTCACTGGGCCATTTTCTCAGTGTCTGGATAGACACCGTGATGGATCCGTGGGTTTTACAGGTGATTTCCAAGTGGTACAGGATTCCATTCACCTCTCTTCCTCCCTTCAGGTTCTTCCTTTCTCACACTCCTCAGACACTGGAAAAGCATCGTCTGTTCTGTGGTGCCATCCAGACTCTCTTGGACAAGGAAGTTCTGGAACCTGTCCCCAACCCAGAAATAGATTCCGGCTTCTATTCCAACCTATTTGTAATTTCCAAAAAGGACGGCGGCTGCCGTCCCATCCTTGACCTCAAGGATCTAAATTCCTTTGTGGTCAAGACTCATTATCACCAAGAGTCCTTAAGATCAGTGATTGCAGCGGTGTGCCCTGGGGAATTTATGGCCTCTTTGGATCTCCGAGATGCCTATCTGCACATAGTCATTTATCAGGAGAGCCGTTAGTACCTCCGGTTCGCTTGCAACATGTGACACTTCCAGTTTTGTGCTGTCCCCTTTGGTCTAACCACAGCCCCCCCCCCAGGTGTTCACTCTCATCCTGGGTGCATTCATTTCTGTTATGCATGAGAAAGGCATCCGAGTCACCCTGTACATGGAAGATTTGCTCTTGAAGGCCCTGTCTCCGGAACTCATTGAGAACACTGAAAAGTGAGACATTTTTTGTATTTTCTATATGTGGGAATTTCCATGGAATAAGCTGTATTTTTTTTCCTGTGAATATTCCCACGATGGAAACAGGACATTTTGCCAATCCCTAGCCACCATCAGAGTAACACACCTGATCTGATACATTTATTTTCAGAAAATCAACCCTACTTATCACCACCGCTAGCATCCCCTCCACAAAATAGACACGAGAGGGGGGGGGGGGTGGAGAGGTGGTGTAAAGGATGATGCTGCTTCTACTTCAGAATCAGCACTATAACTAGGACCAGGAGTATTACTTGCAAGTGGAACCTGTCCTAGTTCTGCATCACAACTACTGCTGGACCCCATTCCCACAGTGACCACAGTGGTCTTTGGCACACTAGACTGCTCCTCATCAGCCTGCTGTCCTTGCAATTCAGCAGCAGCTGGAATTACAGCAGCAGCAAACTCTGCAATCTCAGTGCTGGTAATAGTGGTGATGCCCATCCCCATTTGCATGTCTGTCTCCATTCCTTTTCACTTTCTGCTAAAAAGACCATCAATGTCTCTTCCAACCCAGCTTCTCCACCATCACCGTCATTACCATACCACCAGTCCCTTGCTGCTACTGCTCTACGAGAGTCTCACTGGTTGGTAATGATGATAAATGTGACAGAGGCTCCCTTTCTGTCACACTTGCTATCTCTTCTTGAGGGGTGAAGAAGGCAGACTGGCAGCACTAGCAGCAGGTACAGGCAGCTGGTATATGCTGATGCTAATACTGCTAGCCAGTTCTGTCTTCCTCAGCATCCAGTCCCAGAGGCTCAATGTCAGGGGAAGGGGAATCACAGGGTCAGGGGAATGTTGTGGGAGCACTTGATTGCTAGTCTAGCTACACAGCATCAATTCCTCTTCCACCTCAGCAGGATTATTTACAGCGGTCACACTAGTCCCACCACCAACTACTTCTCTGTCATCACCATCATCATCCCCTCCCTCACCCCCAACACTCTAATAGTAATGGGACTGCTTGGGAATGGCAGGTGGGACTTAGGGTCCCCTGCTGTCACACTTGCCATCATCTCCTCTTCCTGAGTATCACAAGGCACACTGGCAGCAGTAGCAGCAGGCACAGGTAGCTGACCTGTCCTGCTCACACTTCTCCCCCTTTCTTCATGTATCTTTTCTGGTTTGCTCACAAATTTCCCCAAGATCCCAGAAGTGACGATGTAGGGGCACTGGGCATTATTGGATCTGGGGAATCAGGACTCCCAGGCCCTTCTATGTTGGTGGTGGTCACATCCTCCTCCAACTCACTGGATGCAGCATGGTCATTCCAGCGCCTCTTTTTTTTTTTAGATGGCTGGTCCTCTTAAAGGGATAGTAATACTTCGTTTTAACTTTATTTTATTTTGTAGGCATTATAAAAACATGAAGAATGATATAAGTCTTATCTCTCAAACCTTTATGGTTTATGAGATATTCACAAGCAAAGTTTCCCCCTCCCGCCCCTTTTACCTAGTGTAAGCCATCTCTTCTCAGATGTGGAATGCAGTCCATAGACTGGACAGATAACAGAAGGGGACAATCTTCTTCCTATGAGAACAATGAAAGCCCTGCCCCCCTTGACAAGCTTTACAGGTTTTTCCCTTATCTTAATTGAAGATTGTCCCACTCTGCAATCTACCTGGGCACCTCCCTTCTGATCTGGCTGAACAGTGTTACATCAGTAAAAGGGGCGGGAGGGGGATACTTTGTCATTGAATTACTCTTGAACTACAACTGTGACAAAATTGAAATAACACTCTCCAAAGTCCAAATACTATGATGATTAATTAGAGCTGCTTTTATTATGAAACATTACTATCCCTTTAACCAAAAGTCTTTGCCTCGCTATATATAAATGACTACAAAATTGCCCAGCACCCTCTCTATCTCACTAGCTGCTTAATTTTATGTTTTGCTTCCTGGAAACGTCACATTTTTGGCTAGAAAACATGAAGCAGACATAAGTAAATGGGCAGGAACTTTCAGCCATTGAAAAAAATATTTTGTAAGTAGGCAAAAAATGCAAACATTTTAACCCCTTAAGGACCGGCGATCCTGGGACACTTCAGTCCCATAATGACCGCATAGGAGCACTTGGACGCGCCGGTACACGTGATCTGTCGCGTGTATCGGCGTGTCATTATGGGGCCTGATAGAGATCGCGCCGATCTTGGAGCGGTCAATTTCAGGCCCTATTTTTACTTACAGCGCTCCCGGTAGAGCGCTGTAAGTAAAAAGTACGTGACGTACTATGACCGTCATTGGTCCTTGAGTATTTCAAGGACCGTGACGGTCCTGGTACGTCAAGGGTCCTTAAGGGGTTAAGCAGTTTGTTTAAGGTGGATTTTCCTGTGAAAAAGCAGACAACCATGTGGGTTTTGTGGATTTTTTCGCAGGAACACAACGTGACCTTTTGCGCATCCCTATTTACATGTGAGAGTTATATGTGCTTGGTTTCTCTTTTTTATAGTAATGAGGTGTAGTTCTCACTCATCACTTAGTATATTTTATTATGGCTCTTAATTATTTTATGTTTTGATTAATTTATGTTTAGATTATATACATTTTTCCTATATTATCATCACTACAATATATATTTATTTATTTATTATTTATTTTTTATTTATATACTTTATCCTATGTATATGTATGGTCTTTATTCAGTAATAACTAATACACCCAGAGCTCGCATGTTTACTGTCTTCTCCTTCCCTATTTTTGCTTCTTTTCTTTCTATGTGACACTAAGACTCAGATGATGTGAGGCATTTAGAACAAGCAGCACTGCGGTGATCCTAGTATTCTTTACTGAACCACAATTAACAAGGGACTATTTAGCCACTATCAATCTCCAATGTTCTGTAGGGTTGGACTACATCTGTTAACATTGTATTAGCCCACAATTCTTCAGTCTCGCTCCACATCAACTTGATTTTTGTTTTGAGCATCAAGTATTCTGTAGGTACATTTATATACATTTATATTTATATCCTTATATATGTTTATTTGTCTTTAATATTGCAGCCACTCAGTTGGTTAGATCCTTACCAGACAGTTCCCTCAGTACACTTATCAGTAAGGAAGGATGCCTTTGATTTAATGCAAAAACATTTGTCAGATATTCAGTTGAATCTCTGAGTAGTATACTATATTCTGTATCTGTTTGTTACTATACATTTTTAACAGTTTTTAATATTATGGCCACCCTTACTTGGGGAACTACCACCCAACACAATCTTTACCTTCACTAAGTCCCCATCTGGCGACTAGCTGCTTAGTAACGCTAGTCGCCAGAATAATTACCTTATTTAATGGATTTCTCCTCTCTCCCATGGGAGACAGGCAGGACGGGGCGTGGACATCTTGCCACTGTGACGTCTGCGTGCCTGCTCTGTCAGTCCCGGTCGGGTCTAAGAGGCATTGCTAGGAGCCATTTGGCTCTGGCTGGGACTGACACCGCAGGCATGCGGACGTCACAATGGCAAGATGTTCACGCTCCATCCTGCCTGTCACCCATGGGAGAGAGGAGAAATCCATTAAATAAGGTAATTATTCTGGTGACTAGCGCTATTAAGCAGCTAGTCGCCAGATGGAGATTTAGTGAAGGTAATGATTGTGTCGGGTGGTAGTTCTGCTTTAATAGAAACAAGATAAGAGTTGAGTTTCTACACTAATTTTTGAATGAAGATAGATATGTCATGTTACAAATAGTACTAATGAATCTGGAAATGCAAAACGTGTTTTTATGCTAAAAGGCATTGAAAAAAATAAATTAACTATTGGTAGGAAAAGGCCACTCTTCTGCTGGAACAAGAAAGATTCCAATGGGCCTAAAAATAATTAAGGAACCAGCTTTTGGATGAAATAATAAATATTTTTATGATAAGTGTATAACCATCCTTGACCAATGTTCTTTCCACTTAATATAATACATAATAGGGTTTAGAAAAAAGATATATGCTCTGTACAAAGGAAATAGAAAAAATTACTTTAGAGCTATTTAATTACTACTCTAAATTTGCTACTTAGGATAAGTGTGTACATATTAATGTGGAGAAATATGAAAAGGATTTGGTCATGATAAAACAAAAAATACAAAGGGATGAGGGTAACTACAGACAGAAAGAGTTTGATATTGGAGAGGTGGATGGAATGGATGGCGAGTGGGAATACAAATACTCTAAAACTAGAACAAGAGGTGAAGTCCATTGGAAAAGTGGAAGATAAACCTGAGATTCAAAGCAAAGATACTATAATATCCAGCGGGGCAAAGCCATAATAATCCCCCGGGCCGGTACACCCAGCCCTGGTGTTTATCCGGCATAGGGGAAGTGCCCCCCTGCAGACGCCCATGGTGTTGGGGTGATTCCTACAACAAAGATTCAAGAGGATTTAGGAAAAGACTCTTAGTTCATCTCATCTAATAGATATGAAGTATTACAGGTAGAGGAACCTGGGAATAATATTTCAAATCAAGCAGAAATACCCAAAGGAGATCATCAGAATACCCCACATCAGGAACATGCAGTATCATTTATGGAGGATCTAGGGAAGGTACATCAAAGTCAACAGAAGTACCCAGAGAACTAAATGCCAAATTTAGGAGTGATATCACACAAAAAAAGAATGAAAGAAAAAAGATAGGCCATATGAATAACACCAATGCAATACATCAATAGAAGACTAGTGCATCATCCATTGTGCATAAGAAACAAGAAAATCGAATTAGTACAGAATCAATAATAATAGTATTACACTTGGTACCTGTACGTGCGCTGTCTTCCCCTTCCATATTTTTGCAAATGTGTGCTGGGCCTCGATGTACACCCTCTGGACCCCATGTAGTTATGCCCCCTGGTATATGTACTTTTGATGGGTCACCCTATCATCAGTCTGTATAAATTACACTCATCCGAAATAAGGGTTTCCCCTCTTTCAGATGTGGGTACACCTGTCCCCCTAGTGTGTGTGTGTGTGTAAAAATATTTATGAGGGTGTATATGCATGGGTGTATTGGTGTATATGTGTGTATGCACGTGCATATTGTTTATATATGCGCGCGCAGGCACATATGAGTTTATGTGTGTGTGCATGCGTGTATGTGTTTATGCATGTATGTGTTTATGTGTGTGTATGTGTGCATGCATGCATTTGTGTGTGTACAGGTGAGCGTGTTTATCTAAGTGTGCATCTGCATTCATGCATGCAGGTGATCACCCAACATGCTCACTATTATCTCTTTGAGTGTCAGTGGGTGTAAGCAATTGTGAAGCAATGCGTTGCTCACCTTCCTGGCACTCAAAGGTTTAAAATGTAACCTTCAAGTGCGCCTTTCATTTTTTAAAGCAAAATGAGGCGGGGTAGTGACTCTTTAAGATCCCCCATTCCTCCCTATGTTAAAAATCAATATATGTACTTCATGGAGGTTGATCTATGATCGCATCTCATGAAAATTAAAGACTGCCTTTGTTCCAGTTAAAGTCTTCGCATGTTTCCTCTTTCAAACAATTGTACCCTCAAATTTCTAAGTTAAAGGGGAGATGAAATAGGAGCTCTTAAAGAGCTCCTACCTTCCCCCATCTTATAGTGTATTATAATGTTGGGTAATCGCAACATTGCCCTCATTTAAAAAATGGGTCTCCTCTTTAAACTGATGGTACTTTTGTTGTAATTGGGGGGCTGAGGCAGCGATATAGACTCTTAAAGAGCTTTCCCCTGCTCAGTTGAAATGTAACCTAGTGGTCCAGTGATTCCTGTTGTTTAAGCAATATCATCAACCTTGTCCTTGATGAAGTCACTTATGGTACTGGTGACTGGATACTGGTGACTGAAGCCTACAAGAAAAGTAAGCCTCAGTGCCCAGAAGTAGCTGCATCAATGTTGGTGGCTAGACAAAATGGCTGCCTATGTTGTTAGCAGTTTTTTTTAATAACTGCTGATGATGGGGACAGCCATGTCATTAACAGCAAAGTGGTTAAAATGAAACATTCATCAAGAACCAAATTATTTTTTTAATAAACATTCGTAAACATTCTGATTTTCTTTTGGCTTATAGTTTTTCTGTAAGTCTTTGATCTGTGGGGCTTAGAATTTCATGCAAATTGCTTTGTTTTCCTCTACTAGAAGATGATACCTCCTATAGTAGGCTTTGCAGCAAAACAGAGGGGATGAGGGAGAGAGGGCAGAAAACTGTACAACTAAAACTAACTGCCCAAATAACCTGACTGGGTTAATTACCAATAATTGAAATCACAATAAGTGCAATCAGGCACTCTGTACCCTGTGATAGACCCAAAAAAGGGGGGTAGAATTTTTTTTCTTTTTAAAAGGAAGGGGCAGCTACTATCCCGTTTTAGATCAGAAAAACAAGATAACCTATGTAATAAACAGGAGACCGCACGCAAAATTATTCAAAGAATAAATATATTCAAGGAGTGAAAGTAAGATGATGGGATATTGATGGGATATTGAGATATTTTATAAAAAACAGTTATACCAGTTATCAAATGTAAAAGCATTGGCAAGTTATTATAGCTTAAAATGTGACAAATATTAGAATACTGATTATAGTCCCATATTATTATAGTCCCATATTAATTATTTTTCCTCTCCCAGTGGGAGTGTAGAAGAAGAGGTCAGATGACCCCCTTCCCGTGGCAAGTTTTATTAATACAGGGACTTCATATTAATTATTTTATACATTTTCCCTCCAGGTGGCAAAGTAGAGGAATTGGTCTAAAGGGATCTTGACACCTCATGAATTTACAAGTTATTCTCATAGGGTTGAAGAGCAGAGGAAAGGGTCAGAAGATTCTTTCAATGGGCAATGTTTTTATTAATACAGGGACTCACAATCCCATATTAATTATTTAAAACATTGTTTTTATCTGCGAGAGACTAGAAGGTGGGAGGGATTGGAGGATCTGTCCCTTGGTTTATTTAATTAATATGTCATATATAGGACTCATATTAAATAATTATGGTTTAAGGACCAATAACAAATTAAATTGGGACTATTTCATTTTCTTAATTATATAATTTTTTTTTCTTTTAAAGTTGCCCCCATTTTACATTTTGTTTCTCATTTTTTCAGGGAGGAAATGAACATTCTCTTACTTGGTCAAAAATAAATAATACAGGGACTCAGTACCCCATATTATCTAATAACACTGTGCATTCTGAAGAGACGAGGATGCAGAGATGGGAGAATAATGTTACAACCTTCTTTTGCATGTGTGGCTGAAATGCATTCCAAATCACTCTGAAAAACTGAGAGATTAACTATAAATCAGGTTAAGTAAATGGGGGACAGCTGGGGAGTTCCTTTATTTAAATTAAAGGGGAACATTCACATAAAAAAAAACTTTGGGGCATGGGCTTTAATCAGTAAAAGTAGACTAGCATTGTTTTTTTTGGTTTTTTTTATTTAACTTGACTACTAGTTAAGATATGGGGACTTGAAATGTGCCACTTCCATGTTGTGCGGCACACTGTATATGCGGCACAATGGAGCAGGACTTCCCACCTCCCTCCCAGGTGCCCCAGGGACAGCATTCAAGCTTCCCAATCATGTTTCCTGGGGCAGCTGGGAGGGAGGTGGGAAGTCCTGCTCCATTGTGCTGCACATACAGCGTGCCGCACAAAGTGGAAGTGGCACATTTCAAGTCCCCATATCTTAAACAGTAGGTGAGTGAAATTAAAAAAAAACAAACAAACAAGGCTAGTCTAGTTTCCCCGGTTAAAGCCCATGCCCAAAAGTTTTTTCATGTGAATGTTCCCCTTGAAAGCCATTCCATTGCGGTATGACTTGCACACACTAACCCCCCGCATGCTCATTAATATATATAAACCTCATGCCCATATTTCATTGAACAAATTAATGTTAGCTTAAACATTTGATCAAATGTTATTTATTAAAAAGTTTTTTAAAAAAGTAGAATAACGATTTAGATTTTAGGTGATGCTGCTGACCTCTTTCTTGCCAGAAGGGCATATAAAGACTAAAAACGACACATATTTAAAGGTATAGTAATAGATCATTTGCAACGCAGCTCAGTTTGTTCAACGTAAGGAATAGTACTGCCGGCTGATGCTCTTATTCTCCACAACTATACAGTTACAATATAATTTTATGCTGAAGTTGATCCCTCCCACCTCTTTTCCCTTTCTTATGCCCCTCCCCTCAGATCTGAAGTCCGGTCGCTTGACCGGACAAATCACGAGGGACAAACTTCCCACAGTCAGTATAAGGAAAATCCTGCCCCTCCTTGTGGAAGGAGGGCAGGTTTTTCCCCATAGTAACTGAAGATTGTCCCTTGTTGTGATTCGCTGTCGGATCTCATCCTGAAATGCTGACGTTGGGAAAAGGGGCATAAAATTACATTGTAACTGTACAGTTGTGGAGAACAAGAGCATCAGCCGGCAGTACTATTCCTTATGTTGAACAAACTGAGCTATGTTGCAAACAATCGATTACTATCCCTTTAACATTTGCATGCTTGACTGTAATGCAGTACATTGTACTCCAAGGAATAAAGCAGATTTCATGACCTGAAATAAGCGTTCACAATAAGTAGTGACTAAGGCCGGGTGGAGTCTCAATGTAACATTTTCCACCACTGCAGTCATCCAAATCTTTTCCATGGAGTCCTACCAAAATATTATTTTTATATAGAGGAATGAAGCGTGTTAATACTCTAGCAAAACTCTATTTATCAACCTAAATTAAAGGTTAAGAAATGCCACTGTTTGGAGTAAGAATATCATTATAGAAAATGGGAAACTAAATAAAGTTAAATGTAATTTACCAAGAAGAAGGAAGAGTTATTATCCAAGCCAGACTAGTATCTCTTTCAGACAGAAAATCATTTTATGTATTTAAATCATGCATTTCTTGGCAAACAAAGTCTCCTTTCTTTGGAAGTTAATGAAAATTTCTATGGCTGAATGATCGACTTGTATTTCAAAGTTTTGTCTGCTGGTAGTTTTGTTACAAACAAAGAGGGGGTAATTTGATGTGATTTAACCCTTTCAGTGTGTGCCCCTCTTGCATTCAAAAGATTAAAGAAGCCAACTTCTCTGTGATTGGAGGAAAATCTACTATAAAAGGGATAGTAATGTTTCACAAATACAGCAGCTCCAATTAATCAAAATATAGTATTTGAGCCATGGAGAGTGTTATTTCAATGCTGTCAGAGTTGTAGTTCAAGGGTAATTGAATGATAAAGTATCCCCTTCCTGCCCCTTTTACCTAGGGTAAGCCACCTACCCTCAGATGTGGAATCTGGTTCTGGGTCTAGACAGCTCACAGCAAGGGACAATCTTCTTACTGTGAGCATAAGGAAAACCCTGACCCTCTTGACAGGTTATTCAGGTTTTTCCCTTATGCTAATTGAAGATTGTCCCTCGCTGTGATCCATCCGGGCAGTCTTGCTGTTCTGAGGTAAATAGTGTTACATCAGTAAAAGGGGTGGAGGGGGATATTTTATCATTCAATTACTCTTGAACTACTACTCGGACAGTATTAAAATAAAGCTCTCCATGGCCCAAATACTATGAACATTAATTGAAGCTGCTTTTATTGTGAAACATCCATACTATCCCTTTAAAGCCATAGGGCTGAAATTGTTAGTCTTTGGATCTCCAGCTCTTGGAGACTACAGTTCCCATCATCCCCAACCAGCCACCAGCCTTATAGATTAAATTTTTTTACAGAATGGAGTGATTCAATGGAAAGCAAAAAGCACAGTAGGGGTGAAGCAATGTATTGGAGACCTGCAATGAGTGGCACGTACCTCTGGCTCTCAAAGGGTTAAGGGGTTTAGAGTTCCATTCAATTTTGAAAATGTTAAAATATGTGCATAAATATTAAAATACTGAAAGTTATAGCAAAAACACGTTTTATTTTCAGGATAAGTATGCAAGTGGTATCCTTTGAAGTAAGATTACTAAATTTGCACTTTCAGAAAAGAGAACATTTTGGAATATGGGAGGGATGCTGGATTTGTAAGCAACTCCCTGGAAAATGGTTGTCTAAAAGTAAGATGCTATTTTAAGACACTCAAAGGTTCTGCATGTTTATTTATCATGGGTTGTGGGCCAGCAGCAATAAGAATGGTCTTAGCATTACTAGTAAAAAGTGACTCATTTAGCATTATTTCTCCAATAGACTCAGTGGGCACAGTACTGCAGCAGGTCTGGAAGCAGCATTGGCAAAATCTCCAGGCAGGCAGCTCTCTGATCCTAAGTGTTCACTGCAGGAGGGTGTGTCTTACAAGTCACTTTCACTAAATCGCAGGACTTTAGAAAAAGAAGTAGAGAAAGTTATGGTGAGCATGGGTACATTTCTAGCACACAACATACAGTAAAATAAAGTTCACTTCTGTCTCCTATAAGGAAATCCAGGACATTTACAGCATATTGTAAAATTCCATGACGGCAGACTCTTAAAGTAGAACTATCACCATAAAACAAATTCAGCAATTTTAAAATATATTGAAAAAAAACCCAAAAAACCCAAAACAAAAAAAAGACAAAAAATCGCACGTCTACCTATACATTATCCAAAGTTAAAAAGTTACAAAGGAATCTGCAATACCTCTGTTGCACACTCCAACAATCAAACAGGGGTATTAGTTTGTGTACATGTGTGAATGTGTGTGTGCGTGTATGTGAGTGTGTATGTATAAACCTCTTTGCCCAGTAGATCGGGACAGAGACGCATGCAGTGGCGTCGCCAGGGGGGGGCCAGAGGGGGCCAGTGCCCCCCCTACATTCTACTGTGCCCCCCCAATTTTGTTCAGCGTTTGATTTTTTTTTAAATATACCTGCTGGATTGCCGCCCTGACTGTCAGTCTGTGGACGGTGTGTCACATCATGGACGCCGCGAGGGAGCGCTTGGTAGCTTAAATCAGCGCTCCCTCGCAGCGCCCATGATGTGACACACCGTCCACACACTGACAGGGCGGCAATCCAGCAGATCTCCCGGCGGCAGTCTCTCTGGTAATACAGAGCGCTGGGAGATGACATCATCTCCCAGCGCTCTGCATTAGGGAGTACCGCGCGCGGGAGTTTCTTCTATGTCTGTGGCGGAAGAGGCACAGATTACTTGCTAGTTGCCACACCGCTAGACCACCAGGGACTCAAGGTAGAGCATCGTGGAGATGAAGGGGCTTTAAGGGGCATTATGGAGATGAAGGGGGTATTGTGGAGAAGGCAATATGGAGATGAAGGGTGCATTGTGGAAGGGAGCAGTGTGGAGATGAAGGGGGCATTGTGGAAGGGAGCAATGGAGAGATGAAGGGGGCATTGTGGAAGGGAGCAATGTGGAGATGAAGGGGGCATTGTGGAAGGGAGCAATGTGGAGATGAAGGGGGCATTGTGGAAGGGGCATTGGAGATGAAGGGGGCATTGTGGAAGGGAGCAATGTGGAGATGAAGGGGCATTGTGGAAGGGAGCAATGTGGAGACGAAGGGGGCACTGTGGAAGGGAGCAATGTGGAGATGAAGGGGGCACTGTGGAAGGGAGCAATGGAGAGATGAAGGGGGCATTGTGGAAGGGAGCAATGTGGAGATGAAGGGGGCATTGTTGAAGGGGTAATGTGGAGATGAAGGGGGCATTTTGGAGTGGGCTTTGTGGAGATGGAAGGGGCATTGTGGAGATGAAGGGATCATTGTGGAAGGGAGCATTGTGGAGATGGAAGGGGCATTGTGGAGATGGAAGGGGGCATTGTGGAGGGAGCATTGTGGAGATGAAGGGGGCATTGTGGAAGGGAGCATTGTCAGAGATAGTGTGTGTGTGCTTAGTCTGAGAGAGAGTTTGTGTGTGTGCTTAGTCTGAGAGAGAGTTTGTGTGTGTGTGTGTGCTTAGTCTGAGAGAGAGTTTGTGTGTGTGTGTGTGCTTAGTCTGAGAGAGAGAGAGAGTGTGTGGTTAGTCTGAGAGAGAGAGAGAGAGAGAGAGTGTGTGCTTAGTCTGAGAGAGAGAGAGAGAGTGTGTGCTTAGTCAGAGAGAGAGAGTGTGTGCTTAGTCAGAGAGAGAGTGTGCTTACTCTGAGAGAGAGAGAGAGTGTGTGCTTAGTCTGAGAGAGAGTGAGTGTGTGTGTGTGCTTAGTCTGAGAGAGTGTTTGTGTGTGCTTAGTCTGAGAGAGAGAGAGTGTGTGTGTGTGAGTGTGTGTGTGCTTAGTCTGAGAGAGAGTGAGTGAGTGTGTGTGCTTAGTCTGAGAGAGAGGGGGACTGTGTGTGTGTGTGTGTGCTTAGTCTGAGAGAGAGGGGGACTGTTTGTGTGCTTAGTCTGAGAGAGAGGGGGAGTGTGTGTGTGCTTAGTCTAAGAGAGAGAGGGAGTGTGTGTGTGTGTGTGTGTGTGTGCTTAGTCTGAGAGAGAGAGTGTGTGTGTGCTTAGTCTGAGAAAGTAGTAGCAATAGAAATCCTTACAACTTCAAACGCCTCATCAAATAAAATGCCCAGTGGGATGGGGATCATTTTCTACCAGCTATTTTTTTGCACATATTTAAACCAGTAAGCAGCACTGGTCAAAAGGTGCGCTCTCTGTTGCACCCTTCCCCTTTCCTTTCTTCTCCCCTTTTCCCTTTATTTCCCTTCTTTGCCCTTTCTCTCTCCACCTTTTCTTTCTCTATTCACCCAGCTGAAATATAGCTCTCTATTGCTCTGGTGGTGGCATAAAAATCTGTATTGCTCTGGTGGTGGCATCTAACTGTAGTGTTCTGGGGGTGGTGTATTGCTCTGGTGGTGGCCTATAACTCTGTATTGCTTTGGTGGTGGCATCTAACTGTAGTGCTCTGGTTGTGGTGTTTTGCTATGGTGGTCACATAGCTCTGTATTGCTCTGGTGATGGCATGTAACTTTGCATTGCTGGGCTGGTGACATGACTATTGCTGTGGTAGTAGTATCTAACTGTATTGCTCTGGTGGTGGTGTATTGCTTTGGTGGTGACATATAACACTTTATTGCTCTAGTAGTGGCATTTTACTGTGCTGGCGATATAACCTTATTGCTGTGCTGGTGACATAACTTTATTGCTCTGGTGGTAGTGTATTTCTTTGGTGACAAATAACTGTATTGCTCTAGTGGTGACATAACTCTGTAATACTTTAGTGGTGGCATTTAACTGCAGTGCTCTAGTGGTGGCATGTAAATCTGTATTGCACTGGTGGTGGCATATAACTCTGTATTGCTCTGGTGGTGACATATCTGAAGCTGATTAAGAAAGGAATACAAACGGACCAGTGATGAGATGCATCATGCTAGAACTTTAACAATTGCTAGGAAAATAAATCAATATTTTACCAGTCTATCAATGTTTTCCATTGCTGTGGTGTGCGTACACACATACCCAGTGGCCTGAATGTCATAATTTTAGGTGTAAATACTTTGTTACTGCTCATTAAATTGGCCCCCCATTTTTTCTTCTGGCCCCATGTGTGCCCCCTCTAAGTAGAAATCCTAGAGTCGCCACTGGACGCATGTGGTCTTAGGCAGAGGAGACTTTTGGAATAACACTCGCTAACGGATCAATTGCTAAATGTATTTAACTCTTTGAGTGCCAGAGGGGTACGGAATGCATTGCAAAGCAAATGCATTCCATACCTCTCTGGCACTTAAAGGGTTAGCCTTTAGAATACCAAAGTGATGGAAAATCAATTGGACACATACATGGAACACAAATATTTAACCCTTTGAGTGCCAGAGGGGTACACCACGCATTGCTTTGCAATGCGTGGCGTACCCCTCTGGCACTCAAAGGATTAAAGCTGAACTATCATCAAAATAACATTGCCCCCCAAGCCCTTACTAACATAGTGATAGGCATATACATCATTTCAATAGGCTGTATAAGTCTGGCATTATTGAGGAAAACCAAATTCTTTGGCAGGCATCAGATGCACCGATCTTGCAAGAGAAGCTTTGTACTCCTGCTCTGTTAGTCCCTTCCAGTGTCTTAAGGTACCCAGGAATGCCACTCACCAATCCCAGCGGTGAATGGGACAGACAGCGCAGACTCACAGTTAACTTTTCTCCAAGATGTCTGCTCTGTTGCCCACTGGTGCCTGGTGAAGAAGGTGTCTTTCCTCAATAATGCAGGACTTATTCAGCCTAATAAAAGAATGCATATGCCTATAACTATGTTAGGGGAGGGATTTTTATTTTGATGATAGTTCCGCTTTAAAGTTGCACTTGGATTGGAGAATGGAAGGGAAAGGACCACATTGGGCAGAACAGGTAAGCTAGGGGAAGCCACTAGTGCCAGCTGTGCCAACAGGGGAATCCACAACACAAAAAAGAAAAATACTAATACCATGAAAACAATTTCAATAAATAAAACACATCTAACAATAAATAGGTAATTTTGCAAGATGTTTTAAAAATTGCCAGAGTTGTTTTAATGTGACAGTTCCACTTTAATCTTTGAACGCCAGAGAGAGATGTCAACTCTTCGCAACACAATGCTTGGTTATTTCTCTGGCACTTGAAAGGTAACTCATTAAAAAGAATACACGTCCTTGAAAAGCTGGACTTGTGGTAACCCTACTTTAAAGGAATAGTTGTGTTTCAAAATAAAAGTAGCTCCAATTAATCAAAATATTATTTGGAACATGGAGAGTGTTATTTCAATACTGTCAGAGTTGTAGTTCAATAGTAATTGAATGATAAAGTATCCCCCTCCCTCCCCTTTTACTGATATAACACTGCTCACCTCAGAGCAGCAAGACTGTCCAAATGGATCTAAGAGAGGGATAATCTTCAAATAACATAAGGGAAAACCTGAACAACCTGTCAAAAGGGGCAGGGTTTTACTGATGTAAAACTGCTCACCTCAGAACCGAAAGGTGGTGTCCAGATAGATCTCAGAGAGGGACAATCCATTTAGCATAAGGGAAAACCTGAAAAATCTATCCAGGGGGCAGGGTTTTCCTTATGCTCAGAGTAAGAAGATTGTCCCTTGCTGAGAGCTGTCTGGTCTCAAGACCAGATTCCATATCTGAGAGGAGGTGGCTTAAACTAGGTAAAAGGGATGGAAGGGGGATACTTTATCATTCAATTACTCTTGAACTACAACTCTGACAGTATTGAAATAACACTCCCCATGGCCCACATACTATGAGGATTAATTGGAGCTGTTTTTATTTTGAAACAGCAGGATTTACATGTCCTAGTCACAGTACCACACATATTCCATAGCTAACACACATATGTACCTACATTTCTCAAATGACCCGACAAAGATCTTTTGTTGCCTGGCACAGAAAATATCTTTAGCCTTTACAGATATAAAAATTACATATTAACCCCTTGAATGCACTGGAGACCTCCCTAATACCCAAGGGATCACAAAAGTGGGACAGAAAAGGGATGTATAAATTGGCAAATAAGTTGACCAAATTAGCATTTAAATTGTACATTACAGCATTATATAAACTTGGAGTTTATGAATACCAGTAGTATTGGAATCATGCTGGCCACACCGACAGCTCATTGTGTGGGTGTGGCTAGAACACCTGAGTAATTGTGAAGAACTGCACTCATTCAGAGATCCAAAATATGGTTAAAAACAGCCTTTACTCTAAAGAATTTTTAAAAAATGCATCATACATTTGAAACGATCTTACGCATTTCACACACAATCATGCTTAATCAGAAGATTGTCCACAAAACGCATAAGAACATTTAATTTTGTGTGACGTGTCATTCTGAAATCTTTGGAAAAAATGCTGCTTTATCTATATTTTGGATTTCTGTATGATCGAAGTCCTTCTAAATCACTTTAAATGAGAATTAGAATGTCCTGAACTTGCACTGAGAGGGATCCCATTGAAGGCATTGAGTGTGTGTTTACTTTCCATGCTCAATGAATGAATGCGTCAGTACCACTTGTTACTTTTTGATATGAGAAATCTGAGTAACCAATGATAATTTGTGGTAACTAGGCATACAGCCTAATGGGAAATCCATCCCTGAACCCCTTTAACCCTTTAACAACCAGAGGAGTGTGCTGCTATGTGTGATACAACTCCATGGTCCTTGAAGGGTTAATTATTGCATGCTATAGGGTTATGAATAAACCAAAAGAAAAACAATTTTGTAGCTAACAAAAAGCATTATATGGAACACATAAAATATATCCACAGTTCATATTGGCTTAAATGGAGATTTAGCCCCCATGAAAGCCAGAGACATCTCCAATACATTGCTTCTCACAGTGGCAAGTAAGTAGCCACTTCCTGATGGCCAAGTCCAGAGAGAGGTAGAAGTTCCACAGGTTGAAATAAAGAGGGCTTAAGGGCAAGTCCCAGCACAACAAAATATACTGAAACCGGTACAATGCACTCCCAGTTCATTAACAGTTACATTCATTACTGAACTTTAGGTGATATCTTGCACCTGTTCAATTCTATTTTAGTAATGAAATACCTTTCTAAAGCACTATAACAAGCTAAGGGTCTATTGTGAGTGTATAGACATCATAATTACTTCCCATCAGCCACAGTACACATAGATTGGGTTGTTGTGAAGGTGTGTAGAATAGAAAAGCTAACAAATGTTTATACAGGAGGAACAATGCAAAGAATACATATCTGTCATGACTTTATTCACCCCAAATGAGCAATAAAAGTATTATATTAAAGAAACACCTGTGAGAATAATATGCCACATTCCTGGTAATTTATGAAACACACCTGCTAAATGCTAACTGTCAGACCTGCTAAGGCAGAATTTCTCAACTCCTGTCCTCAGGACTAGTGTTGAGCGAGCGTGCTCGGCCGATGCTCGGATCGGCTCGAGCATCGCTCTGCTCTGCACATGGCGGTACTCGTACGAGTACCGCCATGTGCTCGCCCGACATGCTCGGGTGAAGAGGATCTGTGCCGGAAGAGGCACAGATCCGAAGACGCTCCGCTGGACCACCAGGGAATGGAGGTACGGGGGCATTGCGGAGATGAAGGGGGCATTGCGGAGATGAAGGGGGACATTATGGAAGAGGGGCATAGACTCTATGCCCCTCTTCCACAATGTCCCCCTTCATCTCCGCTATGCCCGTCTTCCACAATGTGCCCCTTCATCTCCGCTATGCCCCTCTTCCACAATGTCCCCCTTCATCTCCTATGCCATAGAGGAGATGAAGGGGGACATTGTGGAAGAGGGGCATAGCGGAGATGAAGGGGGACATTGTGGAAGAGGGGCATAGAGTCTATGCCCCTCTTCCACAATGTCCCCCTTCATCTCCGCTATGCCCCTCTTCCACAATGTCCCCCTTCATCTCCGCTATGGCATAGGAGATGAAGGGGGACATTGTGGAAGAGGGGCATAGCGGAGATGAAGGGGGACATTGACCAGGCACCCTCCGCTCATCAGAGCAGGGGGTGCCTGGTTTAATGCTCGAGTGCTCCCATTCATTTGAATGGGGCTCGGGTGCTCGGCCGAGCACTCGAGCATCAGGGGGTGCTCGGTCAGAGCACCCGAGCACCCGAGCATCGGGGTGCTCGCTCAACATTACTCAGGACCCACTAACAGGCCAGGATTTGATGATTTCCTTGTTAGAGCACAGGTGAGTTAATCAATATGAATGAGCCTGTGATCAATACACCTGTGCTCTAGCAGAGAAATCCCTAAGTCCTTGCCTGTTAGTGGGTCCTGAGGACAGGAGGTGAGAACCACTGTGCTACGGAGAAGTCACATCAGCTCTTCCCAGGAAGAAACATAGGGGCACTTTCATCAAAGCAAAACAATGGCTCCATATGTATTAATCATTTGAGTGCCCCTCTTTAATCATTGAGACACCCCTCTGATCCTCAAGGTCACACTGGAAATAGTGGGAGTTTTCTTTGATAAATACAGTACAACTGTTTTGCTCTATAACTGATCCACTTTTCTTTGATAAAGTGGCCCAAAGAGCTGTGTA
Source organism: Rhinophrynus dorsalis (assembly GCA_037306005.1). Taxonomy (NCBI): domain Eukaryota; kingdom Metazoa; phylum Chordata; class Amphibia; order Anura; family Rhinophrynidae; genus Rhinophrynus; species Rhinophrynus dorsalis. The sequence continues at coordinate 415,688,282 of CM074723.1, forward strand.
CAGGAAGCAGATGATAAGTAATTCTGGAACAAACCAACTACACCAAGGGGGAGGTTAAAATTTCCCATTGATTTCAGTGGGGCTTTTTATCTTATTGAATGTTAGAGAGGTCTCCAACATGGAAACATATTTAGCCCGTTGAGTACTAGAGGTGTACGCAACGCATTGCTTTGCAATGCGTTGTGTACCACTCTGGCACTCAATGGGTTAATTTTCAAGCCCTATTGAATTCAGTTAGAATTTGGGGATTTCTTACTTATCCCCCAAAAGTGTAGGTGGTAAGCTCCAGAACTGCTCCTCTTTCATTTTCCTCAGAAGGCCTGTATAGGATATACAAGAGTCAGAGAGAGTGATGTACAGAAAAACAGAAGCAATGCTGGAGCAAACCAACTGCACCATAGGGAACAACAAAATCCCCATTCATTTAAACTCGGGAATTAAAGGGTTAGTAATGCCAGTATTTAAGTTTATGCAGTATGGTGGAATTAAAAAAACAAAGTATCTGGAAAAAGTCCTATCTCTGAAACCTTTAATGTTTGAGAGATATTCACATCTAAAGTTCCCCCCTCCCTCCCCTTGCACTGACATCAGCACTCCACTGACAGCAGGAGATCCCGGTCCTGGGACCAGCCGGCGGCTCTTCAGCAGAGCTGAAACAGTGATCTTTAAAAAGAATTACTTCATTGGAACGGTCTACAAGGTGTGCCTGGTTTGCAAGCACTCTTTGTAGACTGTTCCAAGTATTTCTTTTTAAAGATCGCTATTTCGGCTCTGCTTAAGAGCCGCCTCGAGTTGGCTTGAGAGATAGGACTTTCTCCAGATATTTTTTTTTTTTTTTTTTAATCTACCATATTCCATCAACTTAAATTCGGGCATTAACCCCTTGAATACAAGAGAGGCCTCCATCACATTGCAGAGCAATGCTTTGAGACATCTCAAACATTCAAGAAGTTAAAAGTCTCATTTAAATCAATAGCAATTTTGCGTTATCCATATTGGTGAGAATAATTTGCTCTAGAATTTCTATTCTTGAGGTCCATCATCCTCTTCTGATCTAAGACAACCTTCCTGTCATCAACAGACCCAATCCCAGGGCAGCAAGGGGAGATCCAATTAGGTGCCAGGGTTTACCTTAAATCCAGCCCCATCCAGGGTGAGAAATAACAGTGGGCCTTGATATTACTTCCAGTCCAAAAAAGAAGAAAAAACCCAAAGAGTGTCTTTCAAAAAATAAAGTAAATAGAGAATAACAATTCCTACAACTTATTTTCTGTAATTCTGCATTTATGGGACAGTTACCTTTGCAGTTGTTGTGCTACTTTTGTTGTAAGACTACAATTCCCATAATCATGTCTGGGAATTTTCTTCTTTGTAGTCCCTTGAGAGGGCTCATGGGCTGGGAATGGGCATGGCTAAATGATGTGAATTGCATAGTAAAGTAGGTGGGTGGGGCTTAAGTGGGTAGGCCTTAGTCATGATAGAGAGGAGGAAATGTGGTGTGTAATGTTATAATGGGTAGTAAGTGGGCCACGTAGACAAAAAATAGTGGGGTTACGCAGGAAACTTACCAAAGCCGGAGAATCAGCCTCTGTCCCCAGAGACCTGGTAATTAACCATAATCCAGAGTCTCTAGGGTAGTTCCAGAGAGTTCCCAGGTATGCCCATCTTCCTGGCTGACAATGATAGGAGGAATGTAGTTTGTCATGCACTGTCACTGACATACACACAACATTAGCAGCAGCAATTATTTCTCATATTAGGAAGGGGAAAGGCTAAAGAATAATAATAATAAAGCTATGTAGCTTAATAATAATCTGATGGGGCAATAGAGTGTGGGGGCATGTTGTGTATCTGGAAACTTCCTCTTGGTTTGTTTAGACTTGGGTTTGGATCACATTGCAGATGACATAATTATCACTTGCTTTCATGTCAAAACTTCCTATTGTTTTCTGTGTGTTACCTTTAGGCATAAAAACACAAGTTATGAATCATCATATCAGGCATTCCCCATGAGCAGCATGATCTGCAAGTGTCCCGTAGAGGAAGCATGCTGCAACAGTACTATAACGCAGCTTCACATGTTTAGTATGGGTATGAATGGAATTGATCTGACATTGCACAACTGTCACTTGTAGCTGCATTTTCCTTGTGATTTTATCTCTTCTGTATACACTTAGACAGTGGAATGCTGGGAAAGCCTTTCTACACTATAGCACTGAAATACACATAAACATTTTCAGTTGCCAAAAAAAGCAGGCTACAAAAGTCACCCCTTGGTGAAAGAGCTCTTAATAATCCAGCTATTGGCCTGCTGAGGATGATGGGAATTTTAATTCAACAGCAATTGAAGGGCAGGCACATTCCCACTTTTGATCAACAAACAGGCAATTGCAATGGGTTTTTAGATCCCAAATTACACAGAAAAAGCTGAGGTATTGCTATTGTGATTACCCCTTTGTGTGTGCTTCAGAGAACCGGAGTCATTTTAGTGCAAACCAAATCCTATATAATAATTCGCTAAAATGTGTGTAACAACGCAGTCATGCACAGTAGAGACTGCCTGCATTGTGGCGAGTTTCCAGTTCTGGATCAGCCGCGGTGCGGGCAGTCTCTACTGAGCATGACTGCCCCGCGACAGGTTGGCAGTGGCACTGTGGCCCATGTAACGGGCTCATCAACTAGTAAGCCATAAGAGACAAATACAAATTATCACTGATTAAATATGTTTAACCCCTTGCATGCTAGGATGCATTGGAGACTTCTGTAGCATTTAACCCTTTGTGTGTCAGACAGGTTCACAACAAAGTAATGCGTTGCACACTCTCCAACGCTCAGGGGGTTAAAGGTTGAATTGAAAATTAAGGCAACTGTTTGTACTTTTAATTTGACCCCTAGATGCAGTTAGTTTGTTCTAGAATTACTCCATTTCTACTTAGTGTGCTAACCTCAGTGGGTTTGTGTGCTAACCTCAGTGGGTTTGCTAGTGATCCACACTGGCTTAGTGTAGAAATTCCCTCTCCCATACTGGTGTTTGGCAGATGGTGCCCTGGCCCATTAGAAAATGGTATGATTACATTTTTCAGTGCTGGAAGGCCTGCAATCTCATTATGCATGGCCTTTCCATAGATTGTCAGGAAATGCCATTGTAAAAATTGTAAAAAAAAAAATTGCTTCAGTTCCATGGCCTCATTTCAATTACATGCTTGTGCAATAATGTAACCTGTCTCTCAGAAAGGCCTAGTATATGTGCCAAAAATGTCAGACAAACTACTTGAGAACAACAGCTCTATTAATGTTGCAGAGTGTTTCTACTAGTAGTAATCCTCTCCCAGAAGTCAATGGAGAAAGTTTCCTATCACACATACTCACACACATTCTTGCACATCACACACGCATGCACACACATGAACATGTAGCTATAAAGGATAAGGAAATCCTTTGAGGCACAGGTCTTTTTCTGTTGCCCTGAATCAATAGCGTAGTATGCCACAGTAGGTGTCTTCCCCAGAGAGCCAGGGCACCACCTATGCGTTGCATTAGGATGAAGGTAGGTGGATATGTCCATGTCTATCTTTCCCTTGCAACACTGACACAATGTGAGGGCACATTGAACACTCACTGTTTTGCATTTTGAAGAACAACAAGAGAGAAAAAACAGGAGGTGCATCCTTGTGTAGTACACCAGTACACACACTCTCCACCACCACCACAATAAACACCCAATAGGTGTATACTCACAAAATGAGTTGCTATGAGTTTACTTATGTAGTACACAGTGAAGATCCCTAATTTGAATTACAATTATTCCACATCAAATGGTCTTGCAAAACTCCAAAGTGGGCTGCTCCTTAACAAACTCTCTCCCTCAAAACAGCCAAGGACAATGAAGAAGTATGTGAATCAAGAAATCACATGGTGCCAATGGTGTAGTAACATTTGATATAAAACAGATGTTCAAGATAAATGTGTGTTGGTCAGAATAAAATCTGACTTAGCCAGCGTGTGGAGAACAAGAAAAGCAAAAGGAAGGGGCGCTCCTAGTGAAATACCATTTGAACCAGAACCACCACCACTATGCCACCTTACTTACAAAATGTAAGGAATATCTGCATATATGAGGGATACAGGACAGCCTCCACTCTGTCACTTCTCTATTGTGTGTAGTCTGCAGCTCCTTCAAAATCTCCAAAGGTGTTAAACACCCTTAAACGAAATGAAACAAACACCAGGAAGGGCGCAAAACCAAAATATATATGCTGTACAGTAAATATATAATGAAATACAGCCGTGATGAAATACCGGTTCCACACTTCCAAAACCGGTTAAAGCTAACAGGGATTTTAAAATCCGCCCCGATTCGGACTCAACTTAAAATGATAGATCCACCGTTGAAAAAATAAATATTTAATAAAATATAATAACTGACAATAACTTAATCTAAATACATAGGTTTACGCGTTTCAAAGTACAAGACTTCTTCTTCAGAACCCAAATTTCATAGAATATTGATTTTGCCACAATATCAATATTCTATGAAATTTGGGTTCTGAAGAAGAAGTCTTGTACTTTGAAACGCCTAAACCCATGTATTTAGATTAAGTTATTGTCAGTTATTATATTTTATTAAATATTTATTTTTTCAAGTGTGGATCTATCATTTTGAGTTGAGTCCGAATCGGGGCGGATTTTAAAATCCCCGTTAGCCTTAACCAGTTTTGGAAGTGTGGAACCGGTATTTCATCACAGCTGTGAGTATTTCATTATATATTTACTCTACAGCGTGTGGAGAAATTCACCTGTCTCCCTTTGGGTGCTATTGGCAACAGGATCTGTATAAAAGTATCCGTAAACAGTTGCACAGTCTTCTCTAAAATAATTAATTTTTATCAAGGGCCAATTTGTGCCTGATTGACTAAAAATAAACAAAAAAAAGAAAAAAAACGGCTCCATAAATGATATAAAATGTATTCAAAATAGTAAATGAACAAACCATATGGTATGCAGATAAGAATAACAAGTCTAATGCGTTTTGCAGTATACAACCACTGCTTCATCAGAGACACAATCAAACAGGAGCCATTATACAAACATAATTTAAATACCAGCATAGTAGCATCGACTGGTTAACAGGTTGGGCTCACGCTGGATTCTGCTGATACTGACAAGGTCTCCAATGTGAACTCAAAGCTGTCGAGCAATTGATGTAAAAAAAACACACATAAGGAGTTGTCATATTTAACGCAACAGCTTTGGGCTCATGTTGGAGACATTAGATTCAAATGCAGGTGCTAATTTTATCTCTGCTTTTATCTCCAGGTATCCCCATAGACTTCAACAGGAAGATTTTTGATGAAACAGGGGGTAACATTTATCACCTGCATTTGAATCCAGCCCCTTGTCGGTATCCGCAAAATCCAGCCAAACCTGGTAACCAATGGATGCGACTATGCTGGTATTTTAATGAGATTTGTGTAATGGCTCATATTTGTTCTTGTCTCTAATGAAGCAGTGGTTGTACACTACAAAACGCGTTAGATTAGTAATTTTTTTCTACATACCATATGGTTTGCTCACTTACTATTTTTAATAAATTTTATATCATTTTTGGGGCCGTTTTTTTGTTTTTTGTTTATTTTTTATTCAATCGGGCACCAATTAGCCCTTGAAAAAATTAACTATTTTAAAGAAGACTGTGCAAATGTTTCCGGATACTATTATCCAGATCCTGTTGCCAACATCACCTGAGTGAGACAGGTGAATCTCTCCACATGCTGGCTAAGTCAGATTTTATTCTGACCAACATACTTGCGAATACATATTTATCCTGAACATCTTTTTTATATCAAATGTTACTACACAATTGGGCTCCTTGCATTTTCTTCATTGTCTTGTATTTTGTTTGCAGACAACATTTGATGTATGGAAATTGCATCCTTGAACTAAATCAATGATTCAGTACAAGTTGATCCATTCCCCGTCAAAATATCTGAATGACTAATATGCAAGAAAATACATATTTCTGAGGTATCTCTCCCTTTGCTACTGCCTTCAATTTCACGCTCTTCTCCAGGTGTTACAAGCTGACCAATCTAGCAGAACTCTTTTATACTTTTATACCTCCCAGATACCAGGTAAGAAGTATTTTTTACTAAGTAGTGTTGCACAAATTTACTTTACCCTTTGAATGTCAGAGTGGTATCCAACGCAATGCAATACCTCTCTGGCACTCAACAGGTCAACTCATTTGCAATGGCACAGCCAGGACTACTTTTCTTTTGGTGGGACCTGACCTTCAGACTAGTGGGCAAAAGGCATAACCAGACTTTAAAATTTTGAAAATGCACATTCAATAATATAATTTTATGAAAATTTGGGTGGAGAGGCCCAAATCCAATATAGATGGGTAATGGCCCAACCAGACTTACCTGTAGCTACACCACTGTCCCTTGGATGCACATCTTTCACAGAGATGTCTGTAGCATTCAAGGTGTTAAAAATTATTGTATAAGTAAGATTATCAAAATGTGCTGCCACATAAACAGAATCATCTAAATGTGCTGCAGTGCCAAAATAAACAGGATCATCTAAAGGTGCTGTCACATAAACAGGATCATCTAAATGTGCTGCCACATAAACAGGACCATCTAAATGTGCTGTCACATAAACAGGATCATCTAAATGTGCTGTCACATGAACAGGATCATCTAAAGGTGCTGTCACATAAACAGGATCATCTAAATGTGCTGCCATATAAACAGGATCATCTAAATGTGCTGTCACATAAACAGGATCATCTAAATGTGCTGTCACATAAACAGGGCCATCTAAAGGTGCTGTCAAACACTCATTTATGGGAAATGGAAAGGAGGACACTGATGTACTAAGAGAACTGAAGTCATTCTGGTACAAACCCATTACAACATAGGACTGTATGTTCAAAAGAAAAGTGGAGGATTTTTGGGACAAACCATTTGCACTATAGGGGAGAAGCTATGCATTGAAGACCATTCTAGCATTCAAGGGGTTAACATTTTTACTTCTCCCCTATAGTGCAAATGGTTTGCCCCAGAACTCCTCAACTTAATAGTGTATAAAAAATCCTATTGATTTAAATGGTGCTTTTACCCCTTGAATACTAGAGATCTCCAACACATTGAAAAGCAATGTGTTTGTGAGCTTCAGAGCTGAAGGTGTTAAATACCCCTTTGGGATTTGGGGGAATTTTATTGCCCCAGAACTAGTCCAGTTCTTAATAGTACATCAGACTCCCTGAATCTGTCTAGAGGCAAATATCAAAATACATGTCAGTAACGCTTTGTTTCCGCTTGATGTAATATTTCTTTTTTAGCATAATTGCAGTGTCTTTTGAATCTGCTAAGAACTAATAAAATAGCCTAACTCTTAAATTACATCTTTCATATATATGTGTAAATTAGAGATAATGCAGAGGACTGAAATAGATTTGCTGAGTTCTGCCAACCAACGAGGATCAACATTTGAATATGACTCTTTTTAACCTTAGTTCATCAAAATGCATTAAACATATTAAGTTAATCAGGCATTTCAATCACTACATTTTGAGCCAATTTGTCTTGTTTCTTTTATGTAAAATGATAAAATACATCCAAAGTCAAATCCTTTGAGCATGTGGACTGCCTGCAGTGAGCTAATGGGGGACAGATTTCTAAAGTTCTCCCATTGGCTATCTGCTGTAAAAGTAAACGTCCCAAAGTGTTGCTTTATCTGCTACTATGCTAAAAGAAGCCACTGCACCTTTAATTATGATGTTAGCCATTTACCTGTCATATAAATAATTTTTCAGATAGTAACCATTATTTGTTGGAGCGGTAGTTCAGAACATTATGGTAATTAGTTTATATCCCGGGACAAAATTACCATAGGATTAAATCTAAATAACGGGGGTCATTTCTAATAGCGCAGCGAGTGAAAAGTTTAGTCTGTAACAGAACAAATTAACATACTATGTGCGAATTAACATAATGTGCCACACTGTGTGACCAAAATTTAAATGTTAATTTCTCAGAAACTATTTACTTTACAGAAAAATGGTTAGTGCAACGTACAGGCATGTCATGAATCCAGTGGCGTAACTATAGGGGTCGCACCTGCGACCGGGCCCATGCACTCCAGGGGCTCAGCCTCCCCCTGCGACCCCTCCGACTGGTGCCCACAATCTCCCGCCGGCACTCTAGTAATGCATAGCACTGGGAGATGACATCATCTCCCAGCGCTTTGCATTACTAAAAGGACCGCGCGGGAGCTCCAGGTTGGAGGTGGGGCATTGTGGAGGGGTCAATGTGGTCAGGGGGGCCCGTGGCACTTCTTGTACCAGGGCCCGGAGGCTTCTAGTTACACCTCTGCATAATCTCTGCAAAACAACCTAAACTTGTCTTAGTTGACAGGTCCATGTTAAAGATCAGTCCCTCTTGTAATAATTTTATTCCCACTGTATGCCTTTGACCCAATCCTATTTGCTTCTTTCACCTCCCCACCCTGTGAATATTTTACACATCTCCCCGCCTCTTTCAACCCGTGCCATGTAATTCTCATTATCCTCTTTTTCTTTTGTGAAATTAGGAAGAAAAACATGGACTCAAGCACCCAAGTTGATTAACCCTTTCCTTGTCAGAGACATAAGCTTTGCATCAAACAGTAAACAGTGCAGAGGAACCTGTATTATAATAGCCAAGTAAAAAAGACAAAAGGTCTGAACTACTAAGAACTATGAGGTATGTACTAATTTGTGATAAAGAGGTGATGAAAAGGAGATACCTTTTCCAGTGATATCACTTCTCCAATTCTTATGTTATTCTATGGAGCACGCACCTTTAAGAACTTTCTCATATGAGGAATCCTAGTGTATAGATTCCATATAATAGGAATTGGAGTAGTGATATCACTTGAGAATTTATCCCATCTTTATCACACCTTAGTGCCTCTCCCCCTGGAGCAATTCTGAGGAAGAAAACTGCAGAATAGGCCTCAGATTATTTGTTGCTTTTCATTAGAGACCTTTCTGGCATTCAAAAGGTTAAAGGCCCTATTTAAATCTGTGTGCATTATGGAAGCTTTGCTGTATGATACAGTTTTTTTGGCCCAGAATTTCTTTCCTTTTTAGTACTTATGCCTCTCTGTCTTTTAATGAGAAAGAAAATTGATTGATACTAAGATTAATTTGAGCAAATTAACATTCACAGAGTTAAACGTCCCATTTAAAATGAAAGGAATGAATGAATATGTTTATTTATATAGAGTCACAATTGTACGCATTGCTTTACAATTTAAGTATTTGGACAAAACAGAGTGACAAGTGCTTTGCAAAGTGAAACACAGCAAGTGAGGGCCCTGCTCAAGAGCTTACAGTCTAAAGTGGTAAAGGGAGACACGCAGAGTAGATAGGGTTAAATGCGTAATACAGTGCTAGCATTCTGGTTGGTATAGGGGACACATAAATAAAGTTAATTATTAGATCCTTGGTTGTATGACATCACTGCTTTTGTAGCTTGTTGAAGCCTTGTTGAGGAGGTGTAATTTTAAACAAGAATTGAAGACCGCAAGATAGGTGCAGTGGCGCAGGCTGGGAGGTAGAGCATTCCACAGATAAGGAGGGAAAATATTTGATATGAGAGAGGGCTGTAGTCACAAAAGACCTGAGAGAGGAATATCATTGGGTGATTGTAAGTGGTAGCATGTAGTATAGCAGAAGATCAGAGTGGAAATGTAGGAAGGGTCTTGAATGAGAGAAGCAGTATTTTATAAGATATCCATAGTTTGACAGGCAGCCATTGGAGAGGTTGGATGAGAAGAGGAGCAGTGAAAAGGTAACAGGTGCTGTTGCATTCTGTATGGTTGAAGTGTATGGAGTTGAGAGTCAGGAAAACCAGAGAGAAGAAGGTTACAGTAGTCCTTGCAGGATAGGATAAATGCTTGTGTAAGATTGTTAGCTGTGTATAAACAGAGAAAGGAATGGATTTTTCCACTATTACACAAATAAAAGCAGCAGGATTTGTAATAACATTAATATGATAAGAGAATGGAGAACAAAGACTATTATCACCATTAGGCACTGTGCTTCTGATCCTGGATTTAGGATAGTGTCATTTACTGTCACCTGAAAGGGCACAACTGGGACAGGATTAGGTGAGATGAGGATTGGTTCAGTTTTAGACATGTGGAGTTTGAGATGCCTACTAGCTGTCCAGTCTGAGATAGAGGAGGGGTAATCTATGACTTTAGATTGAATATCAGGAGTCATTTGAGATACAGACAAATAAAGCTGGGTATCAACTGCATTGAGGTGATATCTAAGTCCATATGAGTTAACCCCTTAAAGATTAGCAGTCCAGGGAACTTTCTTGGAGCGCTCAATATCAGACTCCGTTTTTACTTACAGCTCTCCCGTAGGAGCCAGGACTGTCAACAGTCCTTAAGGGGAAAAAACTGTGACAGTTCTGGCACATCATAGGGTCCTTGAGGGGTTAATACATTCACCAAGTATTATTGTGTAAAGAGAGTACAGAAGGGATCCTAGAACAGAACCTTAAGGAACACCAACAGAGAAGTGGACAGGAAACAATGAAGAGGTAGCAATGGAGACACTGAATTATTGGTTAGTTAGACAAGAGGACAGCTAGTTCAGGGCTAAGTTGCAGATGTCTAAAGAGTGAAGAATTTGGAGGAGGAGAGCATAATCTACAGTGTCAAAAGCATTTGAAAAATTAAGCAGGATGAGTACTGAATAGTGACCTTGTGATTTGGCAATGCGTAGATCATTGACCACTCTTGCGAGAGCAGTTTCTGTGGAGTAAGTAGTGCAAAAGCCAAATTGTAATTGGTTGATCGGGTTGTGTGTGTTAAGGTAGTCAAGAAGGTGGAAATAGTTTAGGCTTTACAAGAGCTTAGTGTCAAAAGGCAGGAGAGATCGATAGCTAGAAGATGTGGTGCTGTCAGGGGTATTGAATAGGTGTAACTATGACATGTTTGAAGTCATCAGTAGCAGAGGCAAAGGAGGAGTTAAAAATATGTAATAGTACAGGGATTAGTGTTTGAGAGAAGGACAGAATGAGGCGAGAGGAAAGCAGATCAAGTGTGCACATAATGGAGGTTGAGGAGAACATCAGGTTAGTCAATTCCTCCTCCGTGACTGGTGAAAAAGAGTCCAACGTGGCAGGTATGAGGGAGGATAGAAGGGTATGTCCAGGATGGAGTCTACCTTGGCTTTGAAGAAGTTGTATGAAGTTTTGGAAGAAGACAGTGGAAGGTGAATGAGAGAGGTTAAGGTAGAGAATGTTGTAAAAAAACTAGATTGCAGAGTCTTGTTTATAATATAAGAAACACATTGCGCTATATCAAATCACTTACATTTCTGTAGTTCATAACATATTAACTCTAGAAGGATCCTCCTCCTGCCCCTTCTGGACGCTTACCACTGAATCTCTAATAATGTTGTATGACCCAACAGATGCAGCGAAGGACAAATTTCTGTAAGTAAGTATAAGGAAAACCCTGCCCCCTTTAACGAATGTGGGCAGGATTTTCGTTTGCATACTGAAGTTTGTCCCTTGCCACATCCGTCTGGAGCTGCAGCAGTGACGTGGCCAGAAGGGACGAGCGGGGATTCTTCTACAGTTAATATGTTAAGAACTACAAAAATGTCAGTGGCTTGAAATAGCGCAATGTGTTTCTTAAATTATAAATTAGGATCAGCGATCTAGTGTTTTTACAACATTAAAATCCCTTTAAAAGTATGCAGGGAATAACTTTTTTGGGCCCTATGTTAAAAAATGTCTGCTTGGAAATTCTGATTTAAATGTAACCATTTGAGTGCCAAAGGGGCAGCAGGGTGGTGTCAAAGTGGATTGCAGAGAGGGACGATCTTCAATTAACATAAGGGAAAAACCTGTCAATGGGGCCAGGTCTTTCATTGTTCTCACAGTAAGAAGATTGCCCCTTGCTGTGAGCTGTCTGGTCTGTGGACCACATCTGAGGGGAGGTGTCTTACTATAGGTAAAAGGGGTAGGAGGGGAATACGTTATCATTCAATTACTCTTGAACTACAACTCTGACAGTATTGAAATAACACTCTCCGTGTCCCAAATACTATGAAGATTAATTGGAGCTGCTTTTTTTGTGAAACATTACTATTCCTTAAAGGTCAGTTTTGCACTGTTTTGTTAGAAAGTGACAGAAAGAAACATTCTTTGAAAATATGAAGGATATATACATGAACAATGGGATTTATACAGACATTTTAATACCAGGGCCTAGATGCACTAAAGATTGAAGAGGACTACGAATTTCGATGTTCTGTCAGAGCAGTGTTGTAGGCAAATCCACAGCACTCACCAAACTGTCTACGACATTACATCACCAGCACTCAGACAAAAAGATGCACACATCGACAATGCCTAAGCAGTGCTTTCCTACCTCTCTGGTACTCAAAGGGTTAAGTGCTGAATGAAGGACAGGTTCTGTGAAAAATGGCAGTTCCTGTCCAATGAAGAGGTGAAGTCGAATGTAGTTAGTATATCTAATATATGCCTGAAAATTTACAGTGGCGCTGTTGCTACACCATCCTTTGGAGATTTATGGTCTACAGACCAGAGCAGTCCATAGGATGGTGTAGCAACAGCGCCACTGTAAATTTTCAGGCCACTGTGATATTGCACCTAAAAAATTCAAGTTTGAGCTGTTGTAATTTTTTAATTAAATATCTTTCAGCAGGGGAGTACCCTTGTTTTACTCAGGAGACAAACCCTACAACATATATTTTTTTACATTTTAAGTATTACTATCCCTTTAATCTGGAAAGCAATGAAAAAATAGAAGCTGTTTAATTTTTAAAAAAACTACTACATTCATATTAAAAATCCATCATGCAACACCTGCATTTTTATTTAAAATGTAATAAAATAAACTCTGATCACAGCCAGCTATACAGATATGTCAAGAGAATCTCTTAATTCCTCTTCTATATCTAGGATTGAACATTGATTATAAAGGTGTTTTCAAAAACCAAAAAATGTTATTGCTGTATTTATATACAATAAAGATCTGTCTGTTTGGTCTATATATCTACTCATATATCTACCAAACAATAATTCATTTCTGGCTGAATGTTACAAGCCATGCAGGTACAAATTACAAACTGTACATTACTGCCTTTACACTTTATATCTTCAGACAGAATTAACAAAACACTGTATAGCCAAAGGAAGTTTGTCCACTGTTGGGTCATCAGTAGCATGAAAGTACTTGCATAACACCATAAAAATGGTTTATATACTACACAACAGAAGAAAAAGGAATGCTATTCTCCTCTGTGCAAAAGTAGAATCAAACCTCAGCTCCTTGTATAATAGTTGTAATGTATTTCCCTGTGTGTCAGATGTATCCTCTTTGCCTTGGACAGAATTCCTAATGAAGCAAGTGTTCCAGTTTTGAATCTCTCATCCACATGACATGTATGGGCGATGCAACACTCGTTGGGGGAGGCAGGGTGCCGCACTCTCTCACCGCTCTCTCTCGCTGCTCACTCTCACTCTCTCTCCTACTTTCTTCACACAGCAATCAGCAGCTGCCGATGTACATGCATCTCTGACTGCGCTGCGCCCCCAGTAGATGTGCTCCCTACGCCGACGCCTATCTTGCCTACAGGTGGCGCCGGCCCTCACTGGAGGTAATCTAAAAGAAGAGTTAAAATGGCTGTAAGATTGTCTTTGTTAGTTATAAAAGTATTAAGGACATTTTAGGAGAACATAATGCCGTGTAGTACATTTTTTTTTAAAATGGAGTAAGTACGTTTGTAAAAAAGTGGTGCAGTGTATTTATAAAGAAATGTTGCTATTTGCAAAAATTTAGTGACAGAATTTACTCCAGATATTTAAAGGGATAGTAATACTTAAAATGTAAAAAAAAATATGTTGTAGGGTTTATCCCCCTGAGTAAAACAAGAGTACTCCCACTGCTGAGAGGTGTTTTGTTCAAAAGTTATTAATTTTCAAATTTGAATTTTTTAGGTGCAATATCACAGTGGCCTGAAATTGTACAGTGGCGCTGTTGCTACACGATCCTATGGACAACTCTGGTCAGTTGACCATAAATCTCCATAGGATGGTGTAGCAACAGTGCCACTGTACAATTTCAGGCCACTGTGATATTGCACCTAAAAAATTCAACTTTGAAAATTAATAACTTTTGAATGAAAGACCTCTCAGCAGTGGGAGTACTCTTGTTTTACTCAGGGGGATAAACCCTACAACATATTTATTTTTACATTTTAAGTATTACTATCCCTTTAAGGCCATGTCTCACCTGTTCTTATTCTTAACTGTCTCCACATTTATAAATGTAACTTAAATACTTTATAAATGCCAGCACTCATAATAAGGAATAAGGACATTTGAAGGATCCGTTCAGAGAAACAAAGAAGAACACTTTTTTGTAAATCTCCCCCTAAATAATGTGTACTTCATGCCAACCTCTGTAAAAATCCTCTGTTGTCTGAAACCCAGATTCTAGTCTTATATGTGCTCTCTGTGGGCTCCCAGTACCATAGAAATCTAGTCAGGTGTCTCAGAAGTGATGTTGCTTTATTGACTCTGGGCCTGAGGTATGATAACAGCCTTTCTGAACAGTAGGTACTAATCTTAATAAGTCAACAGTATTATATCTGCACAGACACTTAACCAAAAAATGTCCATATTAGATAGTTTACACAAGCATTAAAAATGCAAATTTAGGATAAGATTCTAGGGATAAGATTCTAAGTTTTAACATGAAATAATGAAATTTTACATTTGTTAGCTGGAAGTAAATAATATTTAAAATGGTATACATCAGTTTCATTGGTTGGCGTTAGTATACCATTAGCTAGAGTGAAAATTTGATAACATATTTTGTTGCTTACCACACATTTTAACACCACTTCTCTTTTGAACATAGAGTCCTTTATATAAAACTAGTGTAAAAACCCCAAGGTCCGGGTGATGTTAACCTTTTGAATGTCAGAAGGGTACGCAACTCATTGCTTTGCAATGAGTTGCGTACCCCTCTGGCACTCAAAGGGTTAAGAGGCCGGTCCTGCTCTCTGTCCTGCTGCTGACACAGCCATGCACTGTAGAGACTACCTGAAAGCACAGAATGTTCCCAGCACAGAACTCCCAGCATTCCATGTTCCCAACAATCCGTGCTCCCAGCATTCCATGCTCCCAACATTCTGTGCTCCCAGCATTTAATGCTCTCAGCACAGAACTCCCAGCATTCCGTGCGTTTGGGCAGTCTCTACTGCACATGACGGCTTCTGACAAACATCCTAGTGAATTATTATATAGGATGTCTTCTCATAATGCTCTAAGAAATGTGAAGTCATTCTGAGGTAACCAGCCAGCATTCCTATTTCGTAATATTTCAAAGCTGCCAACTGTCCTGATGGGACAGCCCAGTTTTAGGGCCCAATCCCTCTGTCCTGCCTTTTTATCATTATGTCCCGCTTCCCAGATTTATGCCCGGCCACTTCAACCAAGTCAGAAACACTGCTTCCATCCCATCCGTGTGAGTCAAACAGAGCAGTGAGCTGACGTCTGTGAAAGGGGACGGAGGGGGCAACTTTATCATTGTATATCTCTTAAACTATTTGAGAGGTTTGAGGGGCTGGACTTGCATCGGTTATTTTATTTTTGTAATATCTTTTTATTGTAAAAAGACATTACTAACCCTTTAAATTTTTTCTTTGGTGAAAGAAAGGTAAAACTGGACATTTTTACCACTTTTTTTAATCAATCCTGTTAAAAGAAGTGATCGAACAATAAATAGTGATCATTGTTCTGTGATTAGAACCCATCCAGTTCAGTCAACGGAAACTCTTATTTATTTGTCTACCTAAATGACACCATACATTGTCCTTGTCACTTGTGTAAACAAAGCGAGTTCAAATGGCCATGCATAGCGGCCACCAGATGAATAGGAAAAGCATGTGTATAATACATTGTGGGGACTTATGCACTTATAATTCATTTTTACAAATGCTGTCTAGGAGTACATGATATTTAAAAGCTTACAAACCCTTTTCATTTTATGTTGCTAATGTCCCTTTAAATCTCACTTAAAGAAAAAAAAATCCCTCAGCAGTGGAAATATTCTTATTTTACTGATCAGAATAAACCTTTCCAAAATGTTGTTTTCAGTATTAAGTGCTGCTATTCATGTAACTGTGGCATGGCTTTTGGGGCCTTATTTATCAAGGTAGAGTAATAGAGTGGGTCAGTTGCAACACTGGAAGTAAACAAACATCCCCATTGATTTAAAATGAGCTTTTTAAGTTTTTTTTTTAAAGGGATAGTAATACTTCATTTTACCTTTATTTCATTTTGTAGGCATTAAAAAAAACATGAAGAATGATATAAGTCTTATCTCTTAAACCTTTATGGTTTGACAGATATTCACAAGCAAAGTTTCCCCCTCCTGCCCCTTTTACCTAATGTAAGAAATCTCTTCTCAGATGTGTAATGCAGTCCATAGACCAGACAGATAACAGCAGGGGACAATCTTCTTCCTATCAGAACAATGAAAGCCCTGCCCCCCTTGACAAGCTTTTCAGGTTTTTCCCTTATCTTAATTGAAGATTGTCCCTCTCTGCAGTCTACCTGGGCACCTCCCTTCTGCTCTGGCTGAGCAGTGTTATATCAGTAGAAGGGGCGGGAGGGGGATACTTTGTCACTGAATTACTCTTGAACTACAACTCTGACTATATTGAAATAACACTCTACAAAGTCCAAATACTGTGATGATTAATTACAGCTGCTTTTATTATGAAACATTACTATTCCTTTAACACCTTGAATGCGTTGGAGACCTCTCTGGCATTCAAGGGGTTAAAATTTCTGTTTAAATCAATGGAAAATTTGAGGAATTTTTATTTATCCCCTTTGGTGCAATTGGTATGCTCCATAATTGCTCTTCTTTATCTTGATAAATAAAGCCTTTGGATTCCATATTAATTTTCCAGTCTAGTAGAGCATGGGTGTCCAAATTTTTTCATCCGCAGGCCACATGATGAGAAATGTATATATCCACGGGCCACATTTTATAGATAACAATGGTGAGTATAACCTTTTTTAGCTGTTTAAAAATATGGATTTCTTTTTAGCAGTATACCAAAGTGGTATTTTTTTTAACCCGTTAAGGACCGTGTTCCTTGCTATGATTGTCAAGCGGTTTTAGCACGTCAGGTACATTTTATTTACAGAAATCGTCCGGTAGTGCTGTAAGTAAAAATGGGGACTGAAATTGACCGCTCCAGAACTAGACTGGTGTCTCTCAGTCCCCAATGCGGCGTGCTGGTACACTCAGCAGCTTGCGTGTACCGGCACCTCGGAAAAACCAAAGTGGTCCTTAAGGCAAGGTTACTTCCCAGGACCCTGGTCCTTAAGGGGTTAATGAATTTCATTTGTATAAAAGTGCACAGCTACATACTTGGTGCTAGTCTCTGTTCAGTTTTTATCAAGTCAATGAGGATCTGGGTTTTAACAGACTGAACAATTCTGGAGAACTGTAAGGTGTTAGTCAAACACTGTTAATGTTGAGCAGGGGGTTTAGCCCTAGTCACTTATTAATGTACGTGTGCTAGCTAATAAGGTAAAAAAAACTTTTTGTTAAAAATCTCAGCCGGGCCACATTTCAACGTCAGGAGGGCCGCTTTTGGCCCATGGGCCACATGTTGGACATCCATGTAGTAGCGTGTACCAAGCCAGATGAGAATTGAATTTGAAAGCTCCGAAACAAGAACAACAATTGCATCTATATTTCCAGACTTACTTGAAAATTAGAGAAAAATCAGTGTACTCATCGTGTTAAAACACTTTCTAAATAAGTAAATATTTGTCTTTCTATTTCTTTCTTTCACGTGCCACATTTAATCCAGAATTGGAGGACAGTACTACAGTGGTTTGGAGAAGCAATCAGCAAATGTCTCTTCTCAACTGTCTATAATTACCTTACCTGCCAAATACCCTGAAATATGAGCCCATTGTGTGCATAGATTAGCAAAGGAGCGGCTGCAGAAAATTGTTCAAACTACTCATCAAAGAGTCTATTAAAAGTTTACTGCACAAGACTCCCAGGATACAAAACTACAGAGAGTTAACTCATACTGACGCTATAGGGAACAAATAAAAAAATCCACTTTATCTGAATAATAAGGCTTTTAATTACATGAATGCTAGTGAGGTCTCTAATGCATTGTAGTACAGTAACAGCTGGGGAGCTGCAGGTTACCCACTATGTATGTATGTATTTATGTATGCCCGTTGAAAGGCATTTTTAACTCTTTATTGACCCTTGTAAAAACACAAAGGCAATGCATTGGATATACCTCTGGCACTCAAAGGGTTAAGAGTCGTTATTTCAAAGATCTCAGGGTCACCCCATTTTGAAAATTCCCAGTTATGTATATAAGACACCTTTCTGCAGTAACAAAATGAGATAAAACTTTTACTGTGTTTATTTCCAGTCCCAATCTTATGTGGCTTAAGACAAGCAGAATGATTCCATAAATTCCATATTCATAAACAACAGGACCTGTTTCAAGCCATGATGTGCTTCTTGAGAATAATGGTTTTGTTTGTGTTTTGTTTGCTGGTTTAACCCTTTAAAAACCAGAGGGGTGTGCAATACATTGGATCTTAAGTGGCTGAAGGGAACATTTTGCCTAGTCTGCTACAATGAGAGCAGACTTAAAAAAGCCACAGCTTCTCTGTGCACTTCGCTCCTTCCACAAAACTGCCCACTTTTCTGGAAGGACACAAAACTGTCCTGAGCAAGGTAACAGAGATAAATCAAGGGAGATGTTGGTGTCTCCTTTCAGACCCCTGTTCTTCTCTGCTGTTGGTGTACAGTGGCTCATAACGCAGCTCCGCCTTAATCAGCAGATCTTCTCTCAAGGGAACAGATCTGCCGATGAGGACAGCTATCACATGTTACCTGTTAAGAATAAGAAGCTTCACTTACCTTCAAATATCAATGAAGAAGGTTCCTGTTTAGGTCACTAATCTGAACAAGGTAGGAGAATGTCAGGGATGGTTAGTAGGTAGTGTTGAGCGAGCGTGCTCGGCCGATGCTCGGATCGGCTCGAGCATCGCTCTGCTCGGCACATGGCGGTACTCGTCGAGTACCGCCATGTGCTCGCCCGCCATGTTCGGGTGGCGGGGATCTGTGCCGGAGGAGGCACAGATCTGAAGACGCTCCGCTGGACCACCAGGGACTGGAGGTACGGGGGCATTGCGGAGATGAAGGGGGACAGTGTGGAGATGAAGGGGGACATTGTGGAAGAGGGGCATAGAGGAGATGAAGGGGGACATTGTGGAAGAGGGGCATAGCGGAGATGAAGGGGGACATTGTGGAAGAGGGGCATAGCGGAGATGAAGGGGGACATTGTGGAAGAGGGGCATAGAGTCTATGCCCCTCTTCCACAATGTCCCCCTTCATCTCCGCTATGCCCCTCTTCCACAATGTCCCCCTTCATCTCCGCTATGCCCCTCTTCCACAATGTCCCCCTTCATCTCCTATGCCATAGAGGAGATGAAGGGGGACATTGTGGAAGAGGGGCATAGCGGAGATGAAGGGGGACATTGTGGAAGAGGGGCATAGAGGAGATGAAGGGGGACATTGCGGAGATGAAGGGGGACATTGCGGAGATGAAGGGGGGCATTGACCAGGCACCCTCCCCTCATCAGAGCAGGGGGTGCCTGGTGTAATGCTCGTGTCGCCCCATTCTATTCAATGGGGCTCGGGTGCTCGGCCGAGCACTCGAGCCTCAGGGGGTGCTCGGTCAGAGCACCCGAGCATCGGGGTGCTCGCTCAACACTATTAGTAGGCAGACAGAACGGCTGCACAACTCTTTCCTCTCCTTTACTCACCCCCAATCTGTCTTTCTCTACTGCTCACAACTCTGTCTTTCCAATTCATCTGCTCTTCTTATCTCCCATTTTCCCCCTTCTGTCTCTCCCGTTTTCCCACTCCTCCTATTCTATCACTCACCCAATCACTCTCTCTCTTGTGCTCTCCCACACACACCTGTATTCCCTCATACCTTCTACCTCGTTCTCTCTCTTGCTTTCCAGTGCTCCCCTTGTCCATACTTGATTTCTTCTGAATCAGTTCAGATGGATCTGGAATTTTTTTCAGATCTTCTGAATAGACTTGCTGCGTAGTCTGTTAATCTTTAATATAAAGAACAGAGCTATGGGAAGATTGGGTTCTTTTTGAAATATAAAGTAATATTATCATGAAGCAGAGTTTCTTGTCTACTTTCACAATGTAACCCATTAAGGACCAGAGAGTTGTATAACATGTTGTTTCACAATGGGAGTTATGCACTAAGGTGTGATAAAGAGGTGATAAAGTGGACATAACTTCTCCAGTGATATCACTTCACCAACTCCTATTTTATTCTATAGAGCCAGTGCACTAAGATTTTTCCAGCTTTGGAGATCTTGGTGCATAGACTCCATAGAGTAACATAGGAACTGGAGAAGAGATATCGCAGGAGAAGTAATCTCCACTTTATCGCCGAAGAAACGTGTTACACAACTCTCTGGTCCTTAAAGAGTTAAATTAGGGTGTTGCAAACCACTCTGTTCATTAAAGAGTTATGGTAGAGTGTAGAGCCACCTTCTATGGGGTCAGATGTTCATCCCAGGTACCTGTTGCAAGGCACCCTAGGTGCCCCTAGTCCCACCCACAGCCATTTTGCTACTTGCTGTATGATCACACCCCCAGACACATCCACTGATTCTTGGCACAGAAAATACCCTAAGCCAACACTGGATTTTACCACAATATATAAACTGGTAAATAAACCAACTACTGGGGGAGATACACTAAGGTGTGATAAAGCGGTGATAAAGTAAAGATAACTTCTTCAGTCATATCACTTCTCCAGTTCCTATGTTATTCTATTGAGCCAGTGCACTAAGATCTCTCCTACTTGAAATAAACTTCATAGAATAACATGGGAATTGGAGAAATGATATCACTGGAGAAGTTATATCCACTTTATCACCCCTTTATCACATCTTAGTGCATCTCCCCTGAGGAATCTTAGTGTATAGGTTCCATAGAATAACCTAAGAACTGGAGAAGTTATCTCCATTTTATCATCACTTTATCATATCTTATGACACCTTGG
The DNA here is from genome assembly GCA_037306005.1 of Rhinophrynus dorsalis. NCBI lineage: Eukaryota > Metazoa > Chordata > Amphibia > Anura > Rhinophrynidae > Rhinophrynus > Rhinophrynus dorsalis. The sequence goes on from CM074723.1 coordinate 415,709,487, forward strand.
GGGGAGATGCACTAAGGTGTGATAAAGAGGTGATAAAGCGGAGATGACTTCTGTGATATCACTTCTCCAAGTCCTATGTTATTCTATGGAGCCAATGTACTAAGATTTTTCCAACTTTGGAGATCTTAATGCATTGGCTCTATAGAATAACATAGGAAATGGAGAATTGATGTCAGAGGAGAAGTCATCTCCTCTTTATCACCTCTTCATCACGCCTTAGTGCGTCTCCCTAAGTAATGCCCCAGTCCCCTTTACCTTCCTGGTAGTGTCATCCACAAAACTATGTACAATGAAAGTGCAGTGAGTGATGTATTTATATTAGCATATATGAATTGTCTGCTGCCTTAAAAGTGCAGACAAATTTTGCTGCATACCAACTGCAGTTTCTTCAAATGTAGCACATTCTTTTTACCAGAGCTGTTTTAATGGCACAGCACCCTAAAAAAAGAGCTCTGATAACTGGATGTGTTTAACCTCTTGGAGGCTAGAGATATTTCCAGTGCATTGCGTTGCAATATACTGGAGATTTCTCTTGCATTCCACAGTTAAACAAATGGTCTGTTTCTCAACATTCCAGGCAAGGGTAAAAACAGTGGCGTGACTTCAAACTTCCTTATTGAAATGCTATGGTGAGGTGAGAAAATATTCCTCTGAGTTGCAGACAATCCAGTTTTTAAAGGACACTCCCTTGTTATGGAAGGTAAATGATTGGAAGAAAGAAAATAGTTCTCAGAGCAGTTGAAGGATTGGCTCAAGTGTGCAGTCTGAGTTAGCGGCACAGAGTCGTATCCTCTTACAGCCTTGTCTGCACGATCATTTCACGCCCTGAGGGCAGAGGACAGAAAGTGGGAAAAACAGGTAAAGGAAAATCCCATTGACTGACCTCAGAGACATGACATTGCACGCAAGAGGAAGGCTTGGAGTGTATGGGTATGAGAACAGCAATCACTAGCTAAAGCTTTTTTATTTTGTATTTCTACTACCTATAAATTCTGCTGTTTTCATTCATTTTTATTTTACCCCGACAGGACCAGAGGGGTGAGGAATATATTCTAAAGCAATATGTTGCGCACTCCTCTGGTCCTCAAGGGGTTAATGAAGTAGTAACGCTTTAATTATTTGAGTCGTTTAGCAGTTCCCCAGGGAGTTTTCTTTATTGTTACTTCCCATTGAAGGTCAAGCAAACTTTTTTAATGTAACAAGTCTTTTCCCACTGAGATTTTTCATTTGAAACATAATGCAGCTCTAACTCATCCTATATTATAATTTGCTAGGATGTTTGTCAAAAGTCATCATGCGCAGTAGAGACAGCTGTCCGCGCTGCACTCATGTGCACTAGAGACTGCCAGTGCTGCGGCTGATATGGAGCGGGTAGCTCCAAATTCAGGCCGGAGTCGGGCCACGGTTTGAATTCGGACCGCCTCGCTCCATATCAGCCACGGACAGTCAGTACTGGACACGACTGCAGCTCCACCAGTGTTGGCCCTTGTACATGGGCTTTAAAACTAGTTTTGTATATTACACTGTTAGCAACAGCACAAACCAGTGTCCAAAAGGAACATAGCTTGTTTTTCTAAATGGGAGATCTAGAGGCATAAACTATGGTTCTCCATAGTAAATGATAGGAACAGCACCACCTGCTGACCACAACATGAAAACTGAAGTTCAGTGTAAATAAAACAAAAATGACAAGATAAAATTTGAAAACTACTACATGATATATTGCATGGCATTGCCAGTGGGACAGTTCAGTTTGTTTTATTTATTTGGTTTTTTATTATTTTATTTTTTTTTAAATCTAGGTAAACATTGTGATGGAAGCTTTCTCTCATTGATGGTTTACCGATCTCACCCACTCCTACCCAGTATTTCGGGTAGAACAGAATCAGGAGAGCCCTCTTTCTCCCTTGGTTCGCCTCTGTTGAACTCCCAGCTTTATTGTCTGGGAGATCAGTAGCTCAGGGACATTAGGAGGGGGTCCTGATGCCCCAACATGAGGTCTGATTTATTTCTTATTAGGAAGCAATGACGTGTTTGGCATTCACCACAGCGAAGGGGAAGGGGAAGGGCAATGCTGTTTGATGTGGCAAAGAGTAGGAGTGATCCTGTTCCCTCTCCTTCACCAATGCAAACAGGATATCCTCTCCCCTTTGCCATGGGAACAGGGTGGCCCTTCTGTTGCGAAAGCAGGCAATGAGATGAAGGGTCTGGCTGAGGAAGGGAAAGGGAGGGAGAGCCATGGCAAAAGAGAAGGTCTACCCTGTTTGCAGTGCTGGAGCGGAGGGGCCACCATGTCCCTGTTGGTCTGTATTGTTACAGACATCAGAGGAGAACATGTTGGCCCCTCCCCTTCATCACGGCGAATAGTTTGGCACCTTCACTTCATCATGGCTTTGCCCCCTGCCGCCCCCTGAGCCAATGAGCAGTTACATTGTCGCCCTAAGCCACATCTCATTGGATGCACAAAGGAGAGTTTTATATAACTCCTCCTTTGTAAAATATATATATTTCATTTAAAAACATTTTCTTCTTCTTTAAAGGAATAGTAATACTTCATTTTAACTTTATTTTATTTTGTAGGCATTAAAAAAACATGAAGAATGATATAAGTCTTATCTCTCAAACCTTTATGGTTTATGAGATATTCACAAGCAAAGTTTCCCCTCCCGCCCCTTTTTCCTAGTGTAAGCCATCTCTTCTCAGATGTGAGTCTGGTTGTATGACAGTACAGATAACAGCAGGGGACACTCTTCTTTGTATGAAAACAATGAAAGCCCTTCCCCCCTTGACAAATTTTTCAGCTTTTTCCCTTATCTTAATTGAAGATTGTCCCTCTCTGCAGTCTACCTGGGCATCTCCCTTCTGATCTGGTTGAACAGGGGGGGGATAGTTTGTTTGTGAATATCTCTTAAACCATAAAGGTTTCAGAGATAAGACTTATATCATTCTTCATGTTTTTTTAATGCCTACAAAATAAAATAAAGTTAAAATGAAGTATTACTATCCCTTTAATGATTTTCCCCTTTAGGGATCCTTTCAGTTCACCAAGATAGGAGAAGGTAGAATGGGGGCTAGAAAGGTGGGTCTTTATAGCAGCTCTGGATGTGGAGAAGGTGCTGGTTTCCCAAGTGTATGGATGATGCCCAGGGGGGAGCAGTCACAAAGCAGTGAGGCAGATGATGCGGATCCCCGTTTTCATTCAATAAATGATGTCTTCTATTTTGAATATCTCATGTGCCTATTTGTGTTTCTTTACAAACCTCCACAAATGCCTATGCTAGATAAAAGTCATAGTATCCATGACAGTAAGGGTTGCTATACATTTGATTAACCCTTTAAGGACCAGAGGGGTGTGCAATGCATTGGTCCATATAGGGTAAAAGCAGCACCGATGTGCCTCCCCATGCTGTACCAGACCATGGCACCTGAAGTGGTAATTTGGAGGTATTGAGGGGTAGAGATGTAACACTAGTATGTAATAATGTATTGGAACTTCTGTTGTTTGTTTTTTTGTTTAATTTTGTGTACTTACCTTGAATTAGCTATTTCAAGGAGAACTACCATCTTTTAATACCATCTCCTAATAATACCTTCCCATTTACCTTACTATTGTCAGACAACCCTAATGACTCCTATTGGTTTTACTCTTGTGCCTTTGTTCAAGAGATAACATCTTCAGTCAGCACCAGCGGAGTGCATAGCACATTGAAAGCAATGCTTTACACATGCTTCTATTCATTAAAATGGAACTTTCACCTTAATTCAAGTTTGCATATTTGAAAACTGCATTCAAAACTGCGTATGTGTCATTGTAACCAAAAGACCAGCAAATGTAGAGTTATTAAATGTAAATGTAGAGATATTCATATTTGTTGCCATATGCTAATGTATGCTAATTGTGGTACCTGTGCAGCACATGTGATATTTCATATGCTAATGAAGCCCATCCAGTGACATGTCATATGTTAATGAACGTGTCCAGTGACTTATGCTAATGAAGCTCTGAGCAGTATCAGGACATTTTTACATTCACTTTTCCTAGAAATAAAAGTGTGAGTAACTCCTAAACTATATATTTGCTGGAATTTTGGTTAACATGATATATAGGCAGTTTTGAATGAAGTTTTTAAATATGTACAGAAAATTCCAGGTGAAACGTCCACTTTAAGAACAGATTACTATGTGCAGTAAACAGAGTTTGAGGTCTTGTGGCCCTATGAGCAAATGCCATATCTTCCTCCATGGGCATGCCATTCAAGGCAGACTGAAGATGTTATCTGTTGAACAAAGGCACAAGGTTAAAATTCATAGGGGCCATTAGGATTTTATGACCATAGTAATATGAGGGGGTGCTTATTAAGAGGGTTCATTTTGCTTTCAGATACTGCTTTTATTTGACTTTCAGTGATATCATTGTTCTTACACCAATGTATCTGCAAAGGGACTTAGACAAGGTGTCTTGTTGTCACTCCCATTCACCTGTGACCCCTTCTTCTCATTGGTCTGCACTCCTTTATCTTACCTGTGCTCGATCTTCATGCCTCGTGCTTCTGAGTCGCAGTTTCTGATCCTCAGCGTTTCCAGTTTTCCTTTGTACCAAATCTTGGCGTGTCTTGACCTTGCTCCTTGTCTGCTGATCTGTGTTTATCGTCTCTCTGTCTTCGACCCGACTTGTCTTCCGAACTTGCTTCAGTCTCATCCTTAGGATCTACACCTGTTTGGTTCCAACCTACTTTGCCTGCAGCAGGTTCCGGTTCTCAACAAGCGTCCCTTCAGCCACCTTCAACCTGTGAGTCCTGCTTTGCTGAATCCTTTTGTCATCTACTCACACCTCAGACCTTCCGACTGGGCAAGGTCAGCGTTGTCGGTTCTCCGACCTTCGCCTGGTACTTCTGACTAGTCGAGGGTGTGATTAGGCCTTGCTTGACTCCCTTCCTCCTACCTGTCTGACTTGTGGAAGGTCGTAGCTTCTGAGACCTCCACCTCCGGGTTTTCCGACAAGTTGAGGGTTTGGGAGTCAAAGACTTCAACCTTCGAGCCCCAGGAGTCGAATACTAAATCTCCGACTTCACCTCCGAGCCCCAGAGTTGAGTACTATATCTCCGACTTCACCTCTGAGCCCCGGGAGTCTAATACTATTTCTACGACTGCCTCCTGAACTATCATCTTGACTATCTTCAGAGACTGTCGTAGAATTGAACTCTGTCCTTAAACCTCCAGCATTAGGTCCAGATATTTCCTTCATTCCTCTCTGCTCCAGAACCTAGCTTGACACTTGCTCTCTATTCATGTAGGCTTGGGGTCTGATTAACAAGGGAGTGATGGAGCTACAGTGTCAGACCCAATGAAAACAATGAAATCCCCAGAAGCAAATAGAAAAAGGGGAGGGTTTAGGAAGTTAGGTCAATTAGGAGGTGGGAGAATAAGGAAGGGTTAAAAGAATAAGAAAGCGGAAAATGGGTGTAGAAGCAGTAGGGACAGGGAGCAACATCACACCCTCCCAGTGGTTGGTGGTATTTGAGCAGGGGGGTGTCCTTGCCTTGTATTAGGGTACATTTGTGAGTTAACAGAATATAATTCTTGATGGTTCCTTAGGGAGAAAACCCTGTGGAGATTTGCTCAGGCTTTATGTCACTGCTGATGACGTTACCATTTGGAGCTGGCTGGGTCTGGCACAGTTGGGATAATTGGTTTAACTGCACCTTAAGAGCGTTGGCAATTGTTTGGGATTTTAAGCATGAGCCCAATTTATTTAGCCGTGCAAAGGGTATATACAGTAAGTTTGAATTGGAGTATGGGGCAAGGATGTAATCATTACTGTTAGTACTCTGTTGTAAAGCATCAGTTTGTTGATAATGCATAACTGTAAAGTAGGTTGTTATCGATAAATATGGCCTGTTCTTACCCAAAATTGGAGTGGTGTATTTTTCCTTTTAAACCCTATGCCGTTTGCATGTCTGAGCTACTATTCAACCCACATGGAAACCACAATTGTATTGATTAAAGGGGCAGTAAAGAATGCTATGAAGTTAAAGTAATGTTACCATTAGATGGTCATGGAAATTGCTTTTTAATTTATTTTAATGCACTACTTCTAAAAAACAGTAGGGTGACATCATCATTTCACTGAGCGCTTCTGAGGGCATCTCCATAGAGCCCACTGTAGCCTTGCTAATTCTACAACAGCCAAAACAAGGCACAAGTATATTTTAGGCTCATCTTTCTGTGTATGTGTGTGCATGAGCATGCAATGGCTCCAGTAAAATTATACATGTTCGTGCTGCCTGCAAAGCCCCTGTACGAGGAGCAACAGTGCGAGCATTATAGGAGCTAAATAAAATCTTATCCATGGCCATATCATCTAATTGATACTTCGAGTGCCAATGGGTTGCATACCTGTCTGGCACTCATGTGGTTAATAGAAAGTAAATGGTGTATTACTCTACATTCAAAACAAGGGTACAGTGAAGCACCTTTGAAGTAAACATAAATAAGTGATGATTCCTCTGCAATTTCCTCAGGTTACAAGTGGTGAGTGCTTGTTACTTATTTATTCTGGACCCACAATAGGGGAGAATTTCTTTTTTTTTTCCTTAATGAAAGTATTTTGTCACCAAAGATGCACTGAAATTGTCTCTTGTTTTCAAGTATGCCCTGGGTACTCACAGGGATGAAAGACCGAGTTGATTTTGCCAGAACTACAACCTGGGACCAGGAGGTCTGAACAGATTCTACAGCAGGTGCATTAACCAAATGACCTATCTCCCCAGCTTATGAAGCATGTTAACCCTTTGAGTGCCAGAGGGTACACAACGCATTGCAAAGTAATGCATTGCATACCCCACTGGCAGACAAAGGGTTAACAAAAAAAAAGGAGGCAAGAGTACATAATGGATGTCCATGTAACATGCACATTAGTGGTAATCAACCTGTAGGTCTCAAGCTGACACTGGGGAAGATTTACTAAGGGGTGATAAAGCAGTGATAACGTTATTTTATGGAGCCCATTCACTAAGATTTCCAGAGCTGGATAAATCTTAGTGCATTGGCTCTATAGAATAACATAGGAACTGGAGAAGTGATAAACTGGAGAAGTCATCTCTATTTTATCACCTCTTTATCACCGCTTAGAGAATCTCCCCCATTGTCCTACAGCTCTCATGGGAGTAATAGTCCAAAAGCTGGAGAGCCACTAGTTGTTAACTGCTGTTATGATAGTGTCTCCTCTACATTCCACTTCAGAAGGATAATTTCCAAGAAAGGTTAGCAGAGTGAGGGTGACATTATGATAACTGCTTGCTACATGCACTGGTATGTGTGGCTGCGATGGCATGCATTATTTTGAAATGTGTCCTGGAATGTGCTCAAGTTGAACTAAAAGTAGAGGCACACCTTCTCTGAGAATACTGCAAGATAGCATATGAAACCAGCCAGGACAGTCTATCAGGGTTGTATATATCATACAGCTGGGAAACCTTTGCACATTTCTATATGCATAAACAGATGTTTTTTAGTGGGGAGAAGAAACTTACCTACTGTCCTATACCATTCACTTGAACTTTTAATAAAACAATATTTAAACTACCCCAGTCAGCACTATATTTTGCCATCTTCACTGTATTTACAGTACATTGTATTTCCAGTAGAATTGGCCCATTAGACGCTTAACCTTATAAGTGCTAGAAGGATCTCCAATAATGCATTGGAGCAAAGCTTTCTGGAGACTCCTCCATCTCTAAAAGGGTTAATCTGACCCTGTGAGGACTGGCTGTTCATCTGAATAGAAAATAGTGAAAAAGACTAACACAAAGGGCCATATGTTCAAAGAAGTAGCGAAATAGCTTTTGTCATTTGTAACGAAATTACAAAGTACAGTGTTGTTGGGCTAATTAATATTTTTAGAGAGTGTTGGTTGTGATTGGAAATATGTCATTTTGTCATTGAAGTATGATTCCTGACTGAAATTGTTGTATATAAAGACAAAAATGTTGGTGTATATAGCTATGGTAATTGTGCTTGTGTTGTGTTTCTGTCACGGTTAACCAATAACAATCAAGAGTCAGTACGGTATAGTTAAATGCAAAATGTATTAATAATAGAAAAGTAGAGCACACTATATACACAAGTAGCAAGCAGAGGGTTACAAGCCAGCGGGCACTGCTATCAGGAATAGTAGGCTGCCAAGCTTGACCACTCTGCTGGAGACTAGGCCTCAGCCACTGGTATTCTCTGCAGGAACAGGAGCAGGAACAGGAACAATGGATCTTGAGCCGACGAAGCGAGAGTACTGACTCATGCCTGCAGTCAGTAGGGAGCGATATTTGACTCACGACTGCAGTCAGTATGAGGAAATGGATAACTGACTCACACCTGCAGTCAGTATAAGGAAATGGATAACTGACTCACACCTGCAGTCAGTATAAGGAAATGGATAACTAACTCACGCCTGCAGTCAGTATAAGGAAATGGATAACTGACTCACACCTGCAGTCAGTATAAGGAAATGGATAACTAACTCATGCCTGCAGTCAGTATAAGGAAATGGATAACTGACTCACGCCTGCAGTCAGTATAAGGAAAAGGAAACCTGACTCACACCTGCAGTCAGTATCAGAGCTACTCTACCAGAGCTCTAGGACCGCACTAGATTGGGTGTCTGCTAGGTATAAGGAACAAACGTAAGTATAGTCAGACAGAGACACAAGTCAGCACCAGAGAGGGTAGTCAGACAAGCCAGACCATATACAATTCAGGTAGTCAGACAGAGCCACAGGTCAGCACCAGGTTGGATGGAAGAGTAGCCAGGTCATACACAGAGCCCAAGGTAATAGAACTGCTGTGAACAACAATGCAAGGGCGTCTGAGTCAGGACTCAGACTGCCCTTCAAACCCCTCCTCAGGAAGTAGGGAGGAGGAGCAGATCAGAGGAAGGAAGTAGGTAGGAGGGGACTACAGGAAGCATGGCACATAAAACAGAGGGCTGCTGCATGCTTGAACCCTCGCGCCTGCAGATGACGCTGAAAACAAGTTAAGCTGTAACAGTTTCCTTAAATTATAGGTTTTTCACAATCAAAACTTCACATTCCCTCCACTTTTTTCTTAACATACAAATTTTGTCTTTTACAAGACTTTTTTTGTCGTTGTATACGACAAATTTTCTTTTCCTCCATACGACACGGGAGAATAGTTTAGCCACACCCTTGCCACTCCCCCTTGCCCAACAATTCTGGAGTTGTCGTACACAAAGGACATTACTAGTTTTTTATCATATACTCTATCAAAAATATGTCGTTCATGCATAAAATTGCTTATTTTTGTCATTCATACAACATTTTTTTGTCGTTATCCCATTGAAGATACGGCCCAAAGTTCTTATAATTCTTTGCAAATACATTTGCGTCATTGGATCATGTGTTTAAATACAATATTGATCCAACTGTTGTGCAGAACACTTACACAATATATGTAAAGTTAACCCCTTGGATGTTATGCATTTCCAATGTGTGAGAAACCTTTCTTACAACCAAGAGGCTAAATTTGCTCTTTGAATCAAAGAGATCGTGTGTTGCATATTGTACAGCCATTTTGCCATAGAATTACTCCACTATGGGGGAGATGCACTAAGAAGTGATAAAGAGGTGATAAAGCAGAGTTGACTTCTCCAGTGATATCACTTCTCCAATGTCGATGTTTTTCTAAGGAGCCTATACACTAAGATCTCCCAGGGTAGGGAAATCTTAGTTCAATAGCTCCTTAGAATAATATAGGAACTGGAAAAGTGATATCACTAGAGTAGTCTTATCCTCTTTTTCACCTCTCTCCCCTGTATGTTTATGTATATGAAAGACAGACCCTTTTACAAACTGCAGGTAGAGGGTGCACACATAGTTGAAAGTGGAGAAAAACAAAGAGTGAAATAACTGATTCAATTTAAAAACACAGAATATATATATTTTTCAACCCCGTGGTTCAGATCGTTTGCCCCAGAACAATTACAGATTTTTCTGTGTATATGGTCCAGTAAGCAGAGGGAGAAGTCCTTCTTGTCTCGTGTGATTTAGTTGTGAGATATCTAAGTTGTTGGATATTAATGGTTCATTGAGGACTGACTGGTGCATCCTGGGTTAAAGTAAGTAGGGCTATATCCCCAGATTCTATGTTTCAGGGAACTTTATTGGTTAATATTTCAAAGATCTCAGGGCCAGATCATTTTGAAAGTTCTCAGGTATGACCACTACATAACAGGGATTTTCAAGTGTCAGGGCCAATATTTGCTGCTCCCTTTAGCTTCTGGATTCAAGCTGACAAATGACAACAAATTAACAAATGAAACAGTTATACAAATTGAAAATTAATGGAGCAAAATGCTTTGGTTACCCCTCTGGCACTAAAAGGGTTAAAATAACCACGTATAAAATACGGAAAAGGCATACCCTTTGTTAAAACATAAGGTGCATGGATATAAACAAATATACAGTATTTAGATAAAAACCCCACATACAAAAAAATAAACAAGTAAATAAATGCACAATGTTCATGCTAGGGGGCTAAGAGTATGTGGTATACCACAGTGAAAGCTATGGCCCATACAAGCAAACGGGCATCTGAGGGTCCAGTGCACTGGCCGACCACCTGCTAGAGGGGGAGAGATATCACAGGAGGTGTGTGATGGGACCTACAATCAGCTGAGTGCCTAACCTGACAAGTATTCATGGCTCTTGGGACACTTTCTTAGGGATTGTCATGGTCCCCAGGAATAAACCAGGAGTCAGTACAGTAAAGTAAAACAATCTTTTATTAGAATAATCACAGTAATGCACGTAAACAGATAACACACAGAGGGTGATCAAAAAGGTAAGAACTGTATCAGAAATAGTAGTCCACCAATAGATACACCACACTGTCCGAGACTAGGCCTCAGCCAACTGGAGCCTTGAGGTAATTTGGAACGCCCAAAGGACTAGCACTGACTTAGCCTGCAGTCAGTCTAGGAGTCTGATAGAGCCCCAGGTCCGCACTAGGATGGGTGTCCGTGGAACAAGGACCAACACACGGAGAAAACAGACAGAGCCCCCTAGTCAGCACCAGAAAGCATAGTCAGACAAGCCGGATCATACACGGAGCAGGTAGTCAGCCAGAGCCACAGGTTTGCACCAGATAGGATATCCATTGAAGAGTTGGTATGCTGGATGCACAGTGGACAGAGCCCCAGGTGAACACCAGAGTGGGTAGTCAGTCAAGCCAGGTCATACACGGAGCGGCTAGTCAGCCAGAGCCACATGTTTACACCAGAAAGGATGTCTAAGCCAAATCGGAACGCACAAGGAGAATGTTCAGACAGAGCCACAGGTGAACACCAGGATGGATGGACAGACAGGCTGGGTCATACACAGTTCAGGTAGTCAGACAGAGCCACAGGTGTGCACCATATTGGGTGTCCACTACACAATGGGAGTAGGCAAAAGAGTAGTCAGACAGAGCCACAGGTCAGCACCAGAATGGATGGTCAGACAAGCCAGGACATACACAGAGCCCAAGGGAAACAGAACTGTATTGTACAACAACACAAGGGCAACTGAGTCAGAACTCAGTCTGCCCTTTAAACCCCTCCTCAGGAAGTAGGTAGGAGGAGCAGCTCAGAGGAAGGAAGTAGGTAGGAGGAGACTACAGGAAGCAAACACATAAAACAGAGGCCTGCTGCATGTTTGAAGCCTTGTGCCTGCAGATGACACTGAAACCAAGGTAAGCTGTAACAGGGATACAGTGATACAATAATTATCATGTTTAGGAGATGTTATTTTTTTTTACCCTTTGAGAACTAGAGAAATGCACTATTCACACTTCTCTGGTCTTCAAGAGGTCAGGGAAACACTGGCACCTCCTAATAATAAATTCACATATACCTTAATATTTCCACAAAACCCTAATGGCCTATTGTGCACTTGCATCTTTATTCAAGAGATATCAATTACAATCAATCATGTATGTCAGGTCCATGGATAATATGACCAGATCACCATTTGATGCTAAAGAAATACACACACACCACAGGACTGTGCTGTTTGTGTGCAGTCCTGTAGAATGAGAATTTTAAGTGACCTGATTTTTTACTTTACATATTCTGACTTACTTAATAAGTCAGACGTACGGAATATGTAAAGTCAGATTGCCTATACTGTTATTTATTTGTTTGTTTGGTTCTTTTACTTTTTATGCCCCTGAGGAGATGTTCCCTGGATATATTTGTGCAGAACTTTCTCTCTAAAACTGTAAAAGCAGAGAGTGCAACAATGTAAAATGGATGCAATGAATAAGGACAGTGAAATTATGTACAAAAGTCTGCCTTTGCTACATACAAATCACTCAGAACTGCAACATGGTATAAATATTCCTGCTTTCACAGTCCCAGACTGAAAGCACGTAGTGACATAAAAGTGTAAAAACAAAAAATAGGTCATGATAAAAAAATTTAAAAATTTCACTTGCATAATAAATAAAGTAAAAAAGGAGGTTGACAATCTGGTCATATTATCCATGGAGATGGACATGATCAAATAACCAGGGGCCACCCTTTGACATTAGAGGAAAGGAGGTTTCAGCTTTAGCGGAGAAAGAGGTTTTTTACAGTAAGGGCTGTTAAATTGTGGAATTCCTTGCCTAAGGATGTGGTAATGGCAGATATAATGGATACATTTATGAGAAGATTAGATACATTTCTTTCAAGAGGAAACATACAGGGTTATACTGTGTATTAGTAGGCAAAACAGGAAGGTCTGATAAAGACTGAATAATTTGGCAGAAGGAAAGTGTATATAATTCTCATTTCTCTGGGTAATGAGGCAAAGTTTGGGGAAGATGTATAAAACTAGAGTTATAAAGAAAGTGTCTGTAAAATTGTCTCAAAGTGACACAAGTATGTGTATAAACATCTAGTGACATTTTCGCTAAGTGCTAACTCCAGTTAGTTGACTTTTTTGAAAAGTGGAGTAGAAATGGACTTGCCCAAATAAGAATTGTGTCCCAATGTATTTATAGAGAAATTCACTAATTGCACCAAAAATAAAGGCAGTTTTAGTGATTATATCATGATGCCAGGTATAACCTGTTCTTATTAGAAGTATATAATATTGCTATGTGTGTGAAAATATATTTGCAGGTGCGAATTTTCTCAGAATATTCTCAGATAGACACATTTATAAACGTGACTTTACTTTTTTATAAATACGACGAGGCCTTGTGAAATGTAGTGACTATTCTTAAGTATACACTACTAAGAAGACTTTTTATACATCCCCCACTATGTCACTACTTTGGGCCGTATGTTCAAAGGGATAACGACAAAAAATTGTTGTATGGAAGACAAAAATAAGTAATTGAATGCATGAACGACATATTTTCTATAGTGGATACGACAAAAAACTAGTAATGTCCGTTGTGTACGACACAACTCCAGAATTGACGGGCAAAGGGGCGGGGCAAGGGCGTGGCTTAACTATTCTCCAGTCTCATATAGAGGAAAAGAAAATTTGTCGTAACTAACAACAAAAAAATTTCTTTCAAAAGACAAAATTTGTACGTTAAGAAAAAAGTGGAGGGAATGTGTTCTGAATGTGAGAATTTTTGTCTTTAGTTAAGACATTTTTAAAGACATTTTTGTCGTTAGTTAAGACATTTTTTTGTCGTTACGACAGTTTCAGTCAGGACAAATGACATATTTCCAATCACAACCTACACTCTCTGAAAATATTAATGATCCCAAAGACACTGTACTTTGAAAAGTCGTTACAAACGACAAAAGCTAATCTGCTACTTGTTTGAACATATGGCCCTATGTGACTCAGGACTACTAGACTTTAAGCATATTTATTTATTTATATGTTGAAGCAGGCACAGTACATTACCATTTGCAGTGGGCAGATTTTGAAGTCCAGTAATCTTGTTTTTTAAAACTGATTGATGCGCTACATTTTAGTTTATGACATCTTCTGACTGTGCTCATTGTTGAACAGTCAAGTAATATGGCTTACATTCTTAATATGCAACAGTAATAATTTTGAAGTCATTTAACCATTTTGACTGCCAGAGTGATTTGTCACGCATTGCTTTACAATGTGTTGTGTACACCTCTGGGGCCCAAAGGATTAAAGATATTTAAAAAAAATAAGTTTGAAATATTTGACACACATATTTTACACCAGCTGAGACCTGCGGGCTCTAATAATGCATGAAAAGTGAAGAAAAATTTCAGCATTGTTTATTAATTAATGCCTGTCTGATTGATCTGCGAAAGGCACTCCCTGCATGTTGGTACAAGCCAGGAAAGAGACATACGTAGTACATTGATATGTTATTGTTAGTGCAAAGGACTTTGTGCTTTTATCAATTTGTTGCCACAATAGTCTTCATGGAACTTTGATACGTAGTTTGACCAGATACAACTACAGTATTATAAATAGTGGGTCTTATGTATTAACCCCTTGAGTGTCAGCAGCGTAGGCAATGCATTGCAAAGCAATGCGTTGTGTACACCTCTGGCAATCAGAGGGTTAAGACACAGTGGTGCAGCACTGGGGCAAACCAACTGCACCATAGGGGACAAATAAAAATTCCCATTTATTTAAATGGGGCTCTTAACCCCTTGAATGCTAGAGAGGTCTTCAGCGTATTGTTCTCAATGTGTTGAAGACCTCACTAGAATTCAGTGACTTAAATGTCTCATTTAACCCTTTGAATGCCAGAGTTGTATCCAAAGCATTGTTTGTATACCCTTCTGGCACTCAAAGGGTTAAATCGAAGGGTATTTGGGAAATATTTATGTGTCACCTACAGTAAGGTTGCTTTGCCCAGAACTGCACCATTTTACCATAACAGATAAGGCCCAGTGCATCTGATTAATTAACCCAGTTACTCATTACAGAAGTAGAGTAGGAACCAAATCAAATAAGGGAAGGGCACATGGGGCTGGAGGTCACCCTGTTAGGTTTAGGCAGCGATGTTTAAAAAAACGAATTAGAGTAGATAATAAATATAAATAATTTATTGGTTATTAGATAAGGTTTAAGTAATTAGGTTATGTCCTATTTAAGGTTTTAAGAGTAGCAACAGGAGTTCTAACTTTAGCCCCATTTTTCCCGCCTGGAGATGTAACTGGCAGCTGAGGGACTTACCTCTTGACAGGTGAGAGCTTTGGGCGGGAAAATTGGTATAAATAGTAGGCCTACCTTTCAAGGCTTTTGCTCCACAGTTCAGTCAGCAAAAGAGTTTATTTTCAAAATATGTAAATCAATAAATAAATGATATTTTAAAAAAACAAAAAAGCCAGTAAAGAGTCGTGAGCTGTGTGGGAGTTGGAGGGTTGTTGAATATATCGTTTAGGGATTTAATTTGGAGGGCTCCTGGCTGTTTGGGTGGGGCAAAAAATAAAGTTGATGTTTTTAGCTTATCAGGCTATTATGACTAATATGGGTTTAGATTTGTTTGTTTAATTTGGTTGCGGCCTTACCACCATGCTCCTTGTTTTTGTGTGTGTGTCATTTCATCTCACATAAGTGTTAAGGTGTTGGGTTTAACTCTTGGAGTGCCAAGGGGCTATCATATCTCCCCGGCACTCAAAGGGTTAAGGAGTGCAGTCATGCAGCCCCATGTAATCTATGCTTTTGGATCATCCTTACAAAATTACTTTAGCAGGGTTAAAGGGATAGTAATGGATGAAAATAAACACAGCTCCAATTAATCCTCATATGTTCTTGGTTCAGGTTGGTCTGTATTTCAATATTCTCCGATGTGTAGTTCAACAATAATTTAGGTATAAAGTATCCCCCTCCCATCCCTTATACCTATGTAACATGCTCTCCAAGCTGGTCCTGATAGAGCGCAGGGAGGGGCGGTTCACTTTTGAAAGGTCGCACACAATAGAGCGTGCAACCTTTTAACACGGTAACCATGTCGCCATGGTTAAAATGGCGACATGAGAATCTCGTGCTGCACGACAGCGCGAGACTGTTGTGTCACATAGTGAAACATCACATGCCCTTAACTACAACTCCCATAATGCTTACCTATGTGGTTAAGTGCGCATCAGATAGCACTGCGCAAGCATAGTCTGTCACAAATTGTACCAACTCAGCCACTATAATATCCACTGCTATTTGTATCAAAGGATTGAGTTTAACCCCTTAGTGACAGCCGCGTTCGTACGCGGCTGTCATCTTAATGCCCGAGGAACATTTTTTTTTTGTTTGCAAACGAGTCCGGAGTCTCCGAGCGGCGCGCAGCCGCACGGAGACCCAGACTTCCGTGACTTACCAGGTACGTCCTCTGTCACTAAGTGACAGTTTCTGCTGGACGTACCTGGTAAGTCATCTGTCGTTAAGGGGTTAATAATATGTTACATAGACCTTTCTCTGCTTGGCTTTTATTGGCTGAATATTCTTCTGTGTCAACCTATGGCTGCATAGGCAGTCCCTCCCTCTTGTTTGAGCAAAAAAATCCTGCCTTCCTTCGATAAGGGGGTCAGGGTGTCCCTTATGCTCACAATGAGTAGATTGTCCCTCACTGCAAGCTGTCCGGTCAAGCGAACGGATTCCACATCTGAGGGGAGGTGGCATGCAAGACATTAAAGGGGCGGGAGGGGGATACTTTATAATTTAATTATTGTTGAACTACACATTGGAGAATACTAAAATACAGAGCAACATGTCCAGAAACATATGAGGATTACCGTAAAATCTCAGGTATAATACGCACCTGTGTATAATATGCAGGTGCATATTATACCAAAGATTTTAGGGGAAAACAAGAGTGCCTATGTATAAAATGCACCCTTGTTTTCCCCCTTACTAAAAAAAAATCAGAGCTGCCAGATACCTTCCGTCCCCCCCGCCCAATCCACTCTCAAAATAATCCTTCCACTGAAGTCCACATCTTCCCTGCAGGGCGGCATGCTTGCATTTGCTTCCTTCAGTGCTCTATCAGGACCTTCTGCCTGCCTCCAGCCAATGGTAATGCCCTGTGAGGATATAGATATATTGGAGAAAAAAGGAGAATGATATCTGCAGAACAGCGGTACGGAGAGCTAGTATATGTGTTCAAATGTACCGGCTCTCCAAACACAAAAAATATAAAATTGCATTGGTACTCGAGTGCACCACACCCCTGGACCCCGCGGTCCTTAAGGGGTTATGGGTGGAATGTTCAAAAGAAAGTAGATGAGTTCTGGAGAAAATCAATTACATCTTAGGGATAAAATAAAGATTGCTATTGATTTAAATTGAGATTTTAACCATTTCAATGCTAGAGAATATGTCGGGGACATCTTTAGCATTCAAGGAGCTAAAATCTCAATTTACATGAATGGAAAATGTTCTCTTTCCCCAGTAGTGCAGTTAGTTTGTCTCAGAATTCTTCCACTTTTCACTTGATCATACCGCCTGTGAGTGGCATTACAAGTCATTGGTGGGATCCAGTGCCAACATATTTTTGGCCCCTAACATAAAAATGTTTCAACAGAGGCATAACTAGAACCTATTGGATCCTGGGACAGATAGGGACCCTTTGAATGTTGGGTCTTGGCACAACTGCACCCAAGGAAGGGCTGGCCTGGGGGCAGGGGGGCAGTTGCCCCCCAGGTCAGTCATAAGTCTAAGCCAGCGGGCCTCTGCCTCACTCAATTTCACACTTGCTGCTGTAAATGGAGCAAACAGGGTTTATGGAGCTATATAATAGTGCAGATCTATTTCAGTTGTAAGCTGTGTGATATCACTAGTGTAACCTTCACTTCAACTGTAAGTTCTGTAGCATCACTATTGTATCACCGTTTAACCCTTTGAGTGCCAGAGGGGTACCCCATTGGCACTCGAAGGGTTACATTGTAAACTCTTTGGTATCACTTACCTCACTTCATAACATTAATTCCAGTAAGAAAATTAAGAAAAGGGGGTGGGCAGGGTCATTGGTCTGGAGGCCTAGTAGAACTAGGCCACTTAATTGTACTGCCCCCTAGGCCAAACGTTGCCAGCTCCCCACTGACGGCACCATCTGCATCACTTTTGTTACCCCCCTTCCCCTGCCACCCACTGCATTTTTGGAAGCAGATAGGTTCCAATTTCTGGATTAGCAGCTATTCATTTTCTTGGTTCTAGTTTCATTTGGTTTAGGAATGTTTTAACAAGATCTTTAATAGGGATCAGCAAAATTTCCGTTTTCATCTCTCGTTAATTTTTTGGAATTTAGTAGTTTTCCACTGGAATTCTCTCAGATGGCAAACATATATTTCCTCTTATTTTTACTACTGTTCTTCCTAGTCCATTCTCACTTCGTATCACCAATATTATGTCAGAAAGAGAGAAGTACGTGTATGTGTGTGTGGGGGGTGGTGGTGGTATTTGATTCTCAGTTATTTCAATGGAAAACCCTTCAGTATTTCACAAATTAAAACAAAGGTGACCAGAGGGGTGTGTAGCACAATGTTCTGCACACCCAACTGGCAGGTATAGGGTTAAAATCTTCATCTAAACTGGTGAAAAATGTTTATTTTTTCCTGTATGGATTGTGTCCATTGCCCACCAGATGCTAACAAGATTCAATTGTGGAGCAAACCAGATACACACACTTCTCAATTTGCCATTGATTTAAAGGGGAACTACCACCCCGCAAAAACTTTATCTTAATTAAGTCTTCATCTGGCGACTAGCTGCTTAGTAGTGCTAGTCGCCAGAAATATTACCTGGTTTAAAAGATTTTCGACTTATTCGGAGGCCGGCTCCAAAAGGGACTGACAGCGCAGGCGCACAGACGTCACTATGGCAAGATTTCTGTGCTTCCTGCTACTGTCAGCTTCCGAAAAAGTAGAAAATCTTTTAAACCAGGTAATATTTCTGGCGACTAGCACTACTAAGCAGCTAGTCGCCAGATGAAGACTTAATTAATGTAAAGTTTTTGCGGGGTGGTAGTTCCCCTTTAAGTTAGACATTTCATTCCTTGACTGCTAAATAGGTCTGCATGCATTGTGAAGCACCAAAGCATGATAAAGAGGTGATAAAGTGAAGATGACTTCTCCAGTGATATCACTTCTCCAGTTCCTACATTATTCTATGGAGTCAATACACTAAAATTTCTTCAGCTTTGGAGATCTTAGTGCAGTGGCTCCATAGAATAACATAGGAACTGGAAAAGTGATATCTCAAGAGAAGTTATCTCTACTTTATCACCACATTATCACGCTGTAGTGCGTAATTCCCAATGTGTTGGGAATCTCTATAGAATTCAACAAGATAAAATCCACATTTAAAGGGATAGTAATGTTTCATAATAAAAGCAGCTCTAATTAATCATCATAGTATTTGGACCTTGGAGAGTGTTATTTCAATACTGTCAGAGTTGCAGTTCAAGAGTAATTCAATGACAAAGTATCCCCCTCCCACCCCTTTTACTGATGTAACACTGCTCAGCCAGATCAGAAGGGAGGTGCCCAGGTAGACTGCAGAGAGGGACAATCATCAATTAAGATAAGGGAAAAACCTGAAAAACTTGTCAAGGGGGGCAGGGCCTTCATTGTTTTCATAGGAAGAAGATTGTCCCCTTCTGTTATCTGTCTGGTCTATGGACTGCATTCCACATATGAGAAGAGATGGCTTACACTAGGTAAAAGGGGCGGGAGGGGACACTTTGCTTGTGAATATCTCATAAACCATAAAGGTTTGAGAGATAAGACTTATATCATTCTTCATGTTTTTTTAATGCCTACAAAATAAAATAAAGTTAAAACGAAGTATTACTATCCCTTTATAATGGAACTACCACCATAGGTAAAGTCCACTGCAGTAATTAGGCAGATGGAGACTAGCTTAATAATAATTATATTACCTCTCAGAAAGACAAGATTCTTCCGAGACTGACGGCCAGGTTAGTGCAGTCTGCGCACCTGCGCCGTCATTCCCTTCCGGTCACCTTATGGCACAGTGCAATAGTTCTCAATGGTGACCGGGACTGACAGCGCAGGCGCACAGATAGAATGTCTGCACTGATGCCTGGCTTCAGGTCTCGGAAGATTAAGGATTTCTGTAGAATCGTGTTGTTCTTAGAGGTAATATAACTATAATTAAGCTAGTCTCCATCTGCCTAATTACTGCAGGGCGACTTTTCCTTTGGTGGTAGTTCCGCTTTAAATCAATGTGATTTTTTTTGTCCCCTTTAGTGTAGTTTGGTAGAATTGCATCTTTTTAGCCTCCCGAATAAGGTCCATAGAGTGCAACATGATTCATTCAAACCAGTTTTTCTCCAGTATCTCTTACTGAGCACTTGATAAATCTGTTGCTTTCTCTTGCCTCCGCTGGGCTTTAAGCACACATTTCAGAATCTCCATGTCTTTCTTTCACACTGTGATTGCTGTGTAGTCAGTGCTGGAGGTGAAACTATGTCTAACGCCTAGGTGGAGGTCTGTGTTCTTTTAGGAGTCAGGGAAGAGTCTAAGAAGACCTCCTATGGCGCTTAACTGAGCAGGTTATTGATCTATACATAAAAAGAAAAAAAGAACAAGATAGTTGTGGAACATTACGGAAAGTGCCAAGGAAGATATTAAAAAAACAATAATAAGTCATATTTTAAAGAACAACTTTGGGACTGTCACTGGGCTGCACTAGGGAATCACGGATGGTAAACTGGGGGTGTCAAAGATCAGCGTTCAAGGTCTATGGAGACACGAGGATTTAAGGATTTTCCTGCTTGGTATTGGATAGTGCAGTCAAAATTAATGAGCCACTGAGTAACTCACATGTACTTAACCAGGCGTATCATTAACCCTTTGAGCATTGGAGAGGTATACAATCCAGCTTTGTCTGCAGTCCTTGATGACTGAACGTCATCCTTTTCTCTATTATCTATCTATCTATCTATCTATCTATCTATCTATCTATCTATCTATTATTTGATCCCCTGCTGATTTTGTACGTTTGCCCACTGACAAAGAAATGATCAGTCTATAATTTTAATGGTAGGTGAACAGTGAGAGACAGAATAAGAACAAAAAAATCCAGAAAAATGCTTTTAAAAAAAGTTATAAATTGATTTGCATTTTACTGAGTGAAATAAGTATTTGACCCCCTATCAATCAGCAAGATTTCTGGCTCCCAGGTGTCTTTTATACAGGTAACAAGCTGAAATTAGGAGCACTCTCTTAAAGGCAGTGCTTCTAATCTCAGCTTGTTACCTGTATAAAAGACACCTGTCCACAGAAGCAATCAATCAATCCGATTCCAAACTCTCCACCATGGCCAAGACCAAAGAGCTGTCCAAGGATGTCAGGGACAAGATTGTAGACCTACACAAGGCTGGAATGGGCTACAAGACCATCGCCAAGCAGCTTGTTGAGAAGGTGTAACAGTTGGTGAGATTATTCGCAAATGGAAGAAACACAAAATACATGTCAATCGCCCTTGGTCCGGGGCTCCATGCAAGATCTCACGTGGTGGAGTTTCAGTGATTATGAGAACAGTGAGGAATCATCCCAGAACTACACAGGAGGATCTTGTCAATGATCTCAAGGCAGCTGGGTCCATAGTCACCAAGAAAACAATTGGTAACACACTACGCCGTGAAGGACTGAAGTCCTGCAGTGCCCGCAAGGTCCCCCTGCTCAAGAAAGCACATGTACAAGCCCGTCTGAAGTTTTCCAAAGAACATCTGAATGATTCAGAGGAGAACTGGGTGAAACTGTTTTGGTCAAATGAGACCAAAATCGAGCTCTTTGGCATCAACTCAACTCGCCGTGTTTGGAGGCCGAAGAATGCTGCCTATGACCCCAAGAACATCATCCCCACCGTCAAATATGGAGGTGGAAACATTATGCTTTGGGGTGTTTTTCTGCTAAGGGGACGGGACAACTTCACCGCATCAAAGGGACAATGGACAGGGCCATGTACCATCAAATCTTCAGTGAGAACCTCCTTCCCTCAGCCAGGGCATTGAAAATGGGTCATGGATGCATATTCCAGCATGACAATGACCCAAAACACAAGGCCAGGCAACAAAGGAGTGGCTCAAGATGAAGCAGATTAAAGTCCTGGAGTGGCCTAGCCAGTCTCCAGACCTTAATCCCATAGAAAATCTGTGGAGGGAGCTGAAGGTTCGAGTTGCCAAACGTCAGCCTCAAAACCTTAATGACTTGGAGAGGATCTGTAAAGAGGAGTGGGACAAAATCCCTCCTGAGATGTGTGCAAACCTGGTGGCCAACTATAAGAAACGTCTGACCTCTGTGATTGCCAACAAGGGTTTTGCCACCAAGTACTAAGTCATGTTTTGCAAATGGGTCAAATACTTATTGCACTCAGTCAAATGCAAATCAATTTATACATTTTTTGAAATGCGTTTTTCAGGATTTTTTTGTTGTTATTCTGTCTCTCACTGTTCAAATAAACCTACCATTAAAATTATAGGCTGATCATGTCAGTGGGCAAACATACAAAATCAGCAGGGGATCAAATAATTTTTTCACTCACTCAGTCTATCTATCTATCTATCTATCTATCTATCTATCTATCTATCTATCTATCAATCATGTATCTAGCTATCATATATCTACCTATGTATCTATCATATATCTATCTATGTATCTAAACTTTCTGCGTGTATATATATATATATATATATATATATATATAAAGTATTTACTAACCCTTAAATATATGTGTAAATTTAATGAAAGAAGGGTCTAAAACAGAAGTACATTTTGGGGATCTTACATGTTTTGGCTAACAGCTGGCAGAGTTTCCCCTGCTCACCACACAACCTTTAAATAGCAGTATGAAGCCTGTGCCTCTGTGCACAAATAAAGGACTTCTTTATTAAATTACAAAGCAAGAGGTGACCTCATTGTTATTTGTGTACAGATGGAAGCATGCAGCTCTCAGTCTTGCACATGTGGCTGGTAAGGTGGTGTCCATGTGAGGTGGCCTTGCTGTATTTTGTCTTTACTGTGCAGCCTCTCTCTTGGTAGACGGAAGAGTGAACGTTCTGTGCTTCCAAAGCAAACTTGGAAGCATTGGTCAGGACATAGATTAATTCACTAATCCAAGGGTAGAAGTTGCAGGCATGAGCAAAATGATTCTGTTTGTTTGGAAATTGTGAAACGGGCATTTCATTTCTAATTGTGTTTGTTATTTTACCCAATCCTGTGATGTCCAGATTTTTTTTCAAAGAAAAGCAGATTTGATTACTTTCGGATGTCAGTCAAACAGGCTCATGTAAGAGTCACTTGACTGGACAAGATAGAGCTTCAGTGGTTTAGTGCTAGGCAAATAGGACTCCTAGACAACTCTCTCCATCTCTCTCTCTCACTACCCTGCATTGGTCTCTCTCTCCCTTTCTCACTGCTTTGTTTCTCCTCTTTTTTCCCCACTATCCTTTCGCCCTCTCTTTCTCCTGTGCTCCTATCCCCTCTCTCCCATGCTGTCTCCAGTGGATCCACTCATATACCTATCTCCCCTGTTCACCATCACTCCCGCTCTTATCCTTCCCTTTTAATGCTTTCTGCTCTCCTTTTGTATGTCTGCCCCCTCTATCCCCCTCTACTTTCCCATAAGAGATTCATTTCAATCATTCAGTGGGATCTGATATTTTCTCTACATCCTCGAAATAATACAATGTTAATTGGGGAAGATGGGAGTTGCAGTCCCCAAAAGCTGGAGTGCCAACAATTGACTACTCTTGCACTAACCCTCTGTAGGAAACGCCTTTGGCACAGTCAGGAATAATATTTTATTGAGCAGGACTCCGAAAAACAGGACCTCAACCAGTGCTATTCATTCATATGTTCCTAGTCCTGCCAAATACCAAATTTTCATTTCAGATGATAAGGAAACACATACAGACTCTGCTTATGTAAACATCCAGTGTACATTCCTCTAATGTGCTTCTGGCAGCTTCATAGTGTGAAGAAAACTCTACATTTATGGATTTTAGCAAGAACATATATTGCAGTGTCCAAAACATATGTAGACTCTGTGGAAGAAAGACCACACACTGACAAAAGACAATGTAGCATTTAATGAGCTGCTGGAATTCTGCGTGAACATCCATAATTAATGTTGTACTTAAGTGTATGATGTCCGTTGTCTCATTAGTCAGAGTTTACCAGAGACAAAAGACTGTCTCTGACCTATGAATGTAGATGGCCAAATACAGACAAATGAAAATGTTCAGCTACATATTGAATATGAATGTCATAATGTATAATATTCCCAGCATTAACTTTGCGCATATGCACCCACATGAACAACCCAAGTTAACCTATATTAACTAGAAATGGGGAAAAACTTTAACTCAAAAAGTGAGAAAATGGCACTTTACACCTTCTAAGGTAATTCACTTGAAAGGTGCCTTTTTTGCAACAACTCTCAGCTCTTCCCACTAGAACTAGACATACAAACTACCAGCCTTGATCCATTGTAGCCATAGAACCACACATACTGACCTACTAGCGTTGTCCCATAGTAGCCATAGAACCGCATATACTAAACCCCCACTCTTTAACCATTGTCTGGTAGCCAGGATGGGCAGCTCAAGGCCTGACCTGTGGCTCTATCTGACTATTCTCTTGTTATTCCCCTCTACCTAGCAGACACCCAATTTGTTGTGGACCTGGGGCTCTAGTAGACTAGCTATTAAACTGACTGCAGACGTGAGTCAAGCTTCCGCTTTCTCCATACTGACTGCAGGTAGCCCCCTCACTACGTCGGATCAAGATCCTGTGTTCCAGTTCCTGCTCCTCGTTCCCGCAGAGACTAGCAGTGGCTCAGTCTCCAGCAGTGTGGTCAAGTTTGACAGCCTACTATTTCTGATAGCAGTGCTTGCTGGCTTGTGACTCTCTGCTTCTTCTTGCTATATTATGATTGTGTACTACCTTACTTATATTTTAATAAATTGCATTTAACTATACCGTACTGACTCCTGAACATCTCTGGGGAACCATGACAGATACTCTAGTTCAGGACTAAGGTAACCATGTGGCTTGACATAGATAGATAGATAGATAGATAGATAGATAGATAGATAGATAGATATAGATATGTTTGTGTGTGTGTGTGTGTGTGTGTGTGTGTGTGTGTGTGTGTGTGTGTGTGTGTGTGTGTGTGACACAATTCAGAAAGCTACAGATTGGATTATGCATCATAAGGATTCAATTTGTAATAGCAAATGAAGCTCACAATGCAGAACAATAAACATTACAAATAAATGAGGAGGTGACAGTACAAACTAAACCACTAAGAAGAGCAATGGATTCTCAGGCTGCAATTTATTTGGCCTAAGGTCTATAACATTCATGCCAAATATATGACCCTGGAGCCGCATGTCACCCCTTAGCCAATAAGCTGTGGCTCCCAACAGGATTTCAAGTTTTAACTACAGTGCAGCCCTGCTAATTCACATTCCATTTTAGATCAGTTTGGTCTGAAGTCACCTTCTAGTGCAGATGCAGGCAACATATGGCTCTCCAGCTGCTAGCTGGTTAGGGATGATGGGAATTGTAGACTCCAACAACCTGATTGCCAAAGGCTGCCTAGCCCTAATCCAGCGGTAAGCTGCATACTGTGTTCCAGCCACAGCAGAGCAGCAAACTATTTACATTTCATCCCTCTCTCCATACATCCAAACAAAACAATTTTGCAGACATCAGCAGTCATTGTTGCGGTCCTTGTTGTGGTCCTCCGTAGAGGCAGTCATTGAGTATGTGGCCCACAACTACATTTGAACTTGACATACCTGGTCTAAACCATAATAATGGATTGTATCTGCTGTTATAACGTACTGTAACTTTTTTAAAGGCATATAGTAATGGCATATATAGATACAAAGTATTATTGTAGATATTGAAAAAATAAAGCCATCAATGCCAGTCCTATCTCTCAAACCTTTATGGTTTGAGAGATATAACGTTTTAAAGATCCCCCCCACCCTCCACCCTCCCCTTTCATTGATGTCAGCGTGACCGACAGGCAGCTCTTCAGCAGAGCCGAGATAGCGCTATGTAGAAAGAAATACTTCATTAGAACGGTCTACAAAGTGTGCTTGCAAACCAGGCATACTTTGTAGACCGTTGCAATGAAGTATTTCTTTCTACATAGAGCTATCTCGGCTCTGCTGAAGAGCTGCCTTGAGTCGAACAACACGATCGCCTTCTGTCAGCATTACAGCTGACATCAGCGAAAGGGGAGGGAGGGGCGAAGTTTAAAACGTTATAGCTCACATAACATAAAGGTTTGAGAGAAAGGACCGGCATCGATGGATTTATTTTTTCCAATATAAACCTCATCACTTCTTACTACAGTTACCTGAACAGAGACAGGATAAATTCTCTGTATGCTCAATTTGTTGTAGTTGGGTATATACCCTTCCACTACCATCACATTTTGTGAGTATATTTCCAGTTTCTCATCATTCATATTGTTACAAGGATAACAGCACTATTGGGCACCCTCTTTTGTTTGTTCTGCATGTTTCAAACTACCGGCGGGTTGTACTGAATAGCTGTCTAACTGTGAAAGAGAACTGATACTACTGTGGGGACAGTAACAACACCCTTGAAAGCAATATTCTCAGCTGACACATTAGTGTTTAGTTGATCACAACAACTTTTGAGTACGTTTCTATAGTTGGTGATGGGTTGGTGAATAATATTCCCATTCAGACGATATTGCACCAGAAGCGCCTTTTTAATTATCACTATGTCATTTATGGGAAGAGCTTAGTTTTAGCCTCCATGTTTTCTTTGATGTTGGAGGAGATGTGCACTTTCTAAAACATCTGTACATTCGCACAGGTGCTCATTTTGTACATTCACCTGTACTGTATTATTTACACTCACTGACAACCACTAAACACTAAGCACTCCGCAATTCTTCTCCATCAAGCACTCTTCTTATGGAGCTCTGCTCAGTATATATGTACCTCTACTGGACCTTATGTTTAAAAGAAAATGGAGCAATTCTGGAGCACACCAACTGCACCATAAGGGGTCACACAAGCATTCCTAAAAAAATCCCTATTGTTTCAAAAGAGTTTTTAATGGGAAGCAATGGGTTGGACACCTGTATAGCATTTCTCGATCATGCTAAAGGAGAGTTTTTTGGGGCTCAAACGCTTTAATCCTTTGAGTACATTGCAGACCACTCTGGCCTTCAAAGGGTTAACAACACCAGTGGCTAACACGCTTTAGTACAGACCCCTGAAGTGCAACTGTTCAACTAAAAGGCCTACAGTTCAGTGCAGTAAATACTCTGCTGTGCAGGATTCATTCATTCCTTCTGTTTTCTCTCGGTTTACAAAAAAATGGTGATTCTCCATATATATTTAAGATCTGAGATTTGTAAAAAAAAAAAAAAATACACCTGTTTCAGATAATTCAATCTTTCACCTTGTATTTTTTCTTATTGTTTGTCTAGCTGTTTCTACATTCTAACCCTTTGATTGCCAGAGAGGTACGCAACAGATTGTGAAGCACTGCATTGCATACACTTCTGCATTGTAAAGGGTTAATGTATTTCTAAATTGTATAACATCTAATGTTGAGCGAGCACCCCGATGCTCGGGTGCTCGGGTGCTCTGACCGAGCACCCCCTGATGCTCGAGTGCTCGGCCGAGCACCCGAGCCCCATTCAAATGAATGGGAGCACTCGAGCATTAAACCAGGCACCCCCTGCTCTGATGAGCGGAGGGTGCCTGGTCAATGTCCCCCTTCATCTCCGCTATGCCCCTCTTCCACAATGTCCCCCTTCATCTCCTATGCCATAGCGGAGATGAAGGGGGACATTGTGGAAGAGGGGCATAGCGGAGATGAAGGGGGACATTGTGGAAGAGGGGCATAGACTCTATGCCCCTCTTCCACAATGTCCCCCTTCATCTCCGCTATGCCCCTCTTCCACAATGTCCCCCTTCATCTCCTCTATGGCATAGGAGATGAAGGGGGACATTGTGGAAGAGGGGCATAGCGGAGATGAAGGGGCACATTGTGGAAGACAGGCATAGCGGAGATGAAGGGGGACATTGTGGAAGAGGGGCATAGAGTCTATGCCCCTCTTCCATAATGTCCCCCTTCATCTCCGCAATGCCCCCTTCATCTCCGCAATGCCCCCGTACCTCCATTCCCTGGTGGTCCAGCGGAGCGTCTTCGGATCTGTGCCTCTTCCGGCACAGATCCTCTTCACCCGAGCATGTCGGGCGAGCACATGGCGGTACTCGTACGAGTACCGCCATGTGCAGAGCAGAGCGATGCTCGAGCCGATCCGAGCATCGGCCGAGCACGCTCGCTCAACACTAATAACATCCTTTTCGCAGAAAACTTTGCTATGATATAAGACCAAGTGGACCAAGTACTGAACCCTGAGGTACTCCACTCTCAACTTTAATTGTATTGGAAAAATAGAGATATCTCTATGAAAATATGAAACACAATATGGAGTAGTGTACTATGCACAAAAGCAATCTCGTTTTTGTATATACCTGAAATACTGGTAAATGATGTATATATCAGTGTCGAAGCACAGAAACTGAGCTGAGTTTTGGTGCACAATTGTACATCTTTTGCTTTCTGCTTAGGGACTGAGGTGGATTCATATATTCACCCTAGTGAATTTAGTACTGCAGATGCTGAAATTATCATATCTATATATATTTTTATAACTAACATATCCCACATAAACCTTTCATGCAGCTACTTTGTCTGTCTTTATATTGTTGGCGCACATAAACATTTTCCAGTTGAGTGGTTCCAAGAAAAAAATCTTTAAAAAAGTCTTATATCATAGCAAAGTTTTCTGCGAAAAGGATGTTATACAATTTAGAAATACATTAACCCTTTACAATGCAGAAGTGTATGCAATGCAGTGCTTCACAATCCGTTGCGTACCTCTCTGGCAATCAAAGGGTTAGAATGTAGAAACAGCTAGACAAACAATAAGAAAAAATACAAGGTGAAAGATTGAATTATCTGAAACACGTGTATTTTTTTTCATGTTTTCATAGAGATATCTCTATTTTTCCAATACAATTAAAGTTGAGAGTGGAGTACCTCAGGGTTCAGTACTTGGTCCATTGCTTTTTAACATGTTTATAAATGACCTGGAAATAGATATAGAAAGCAAAATATCAGTATTTGCAAATGATACTAAATTATGCAGGGTAATAAATTCAGAACAGGTTATTTGCTCTCTACAGAGGGATTTACATAACATGGTAGACTTGCAACCAAATGGAATATGAAGTTTAATGTGGGAAAGTGTAAAGTCATGCATTTGAGAAGAAAAAATCCCAATGCTACTTAGGAACTTAATGGAATCATTTTAGGGGACTCATTGCTAGAGAAAGACCTGGGAATCATTGTAAACTACAAACTAGGAAATAGCTTCCAGTGTCAGTCAGCAGTATTAAAGTCCTGTCTTGCATAAAAAGGGTTATTGACGCAAGAGTGGATAACATAATTTTGCCATTCTATAAAATGTTGGTAAGACCTCATCTCGAATATGCAGTGCAGTTTTGGGCACCAGTTCTGAAAAAGTATATTCTAGAACTGGAAAGTGTACAGCGAAGAGCAACAAAATTAATTAAAGGAATGGAGGACTTGATGTATGAGGAACGACTAGACAAACTAGGTTTATTTACTCTAGAGAAAAGACAAAAAAGGAGATCTTATCACAATGTACAAGTATATGAGAGATCAATACAGGGATCTCTCTGGCGAGTTGTTCATTCCAAGGCCTGATCAAATAACCAAATAGCCCTTGAGATAAGAGGAAAGGAGGTTTCGACTTCAGCAGAGGAAGGGTTTTTTTACAGTCAGGTCTGTTAAATTATGGAATTCTTTGCCCAATGATGTGGTTATGGATACATTTAAAAGAAGTTTAGATAAATTTATTTCAAAAGGGAACATACAGGGTTATACTGTGTATTAGTAAGCAAAACTGGAAGTTCTCTTAAAGGCTATATTATCTGGCAGCATGAAAGATATATAATTCTCATTTCTCTGATTTACGAGGCAAGGGTTGAACTTGATGGACTTGTGTCTTTTTTTTTAACCTAATTTACTATGTTACAATGTTAATTTTACTATGATGCTATAGACCACTGCAGATTAATTTAGTAGTGTGCCAAAAAGCCTTTGGCATCACATCAGTAATATAATGGCAAGCATTATATTCATACAATACTAATCTAGAATTTCAATTTATTTTACAATTTCTTGACTTAGACTTAATAAGATCTGAACTGTGCCCATTTCACACTGCCTGTAACAATTGCTATGAGTAGTGGATGACACAATCTAAAGCTACACTATGACTACATTTTCTACTACATAAAACATAAAGGGGGTAGGAGACACTGTGGAGCAATTTAGATAATGTGTCAAAGAAATACAATTGTTTGTGTGAGCATGTTAGCTATCTACACATAGCAGAACCAGTACCAAGGCGTTAATGGGACTTTCTCTGTCATCCAATACAGGTTACTGGTAACTTTGGGTAGGAGATCTGCCCCTTTAAGTAGGCAGGAACAATTCTAGAATTGATTGCAGGGGGTGGAGCCCCCCTTCCCTCCTTGGCTGCAGGTAGCCAACCCCCCAGAAAGATCTGTTCCTTGGTGAAGACACAGGCAAGAGAATAGTTCTGCTATAGCTTTAGAATTTTTTTATTTTTCTGTTAGAAATGGAATGCCACCATTAGGCGGATTACCGTAACTGACCATGCCCTTAGCTCAGTATCCAGATGCTTTTTGTGGACCTTGAGCCCTGGGGGGAAAATCCTGGGTACAAGTTCTTTCCTCAGGAGTTGTCCACCGAGGCTTCTTCTTGATATATGGTAATCTGAAGACAGAAGATCTGCAGGAAAGGTGAGCAACCCTTTGAGTGCTGTAGGTCCATATATCCCACAGTGCCCCTCCACACAGGGGTTTTTTTCCTCCTGCACTCATTGGGTCTATCTGTATGTTTGTTGGGTGTTTTGGAGCAGGTTTATGTGGTAACTTAACCCTTTAGCTGCTGGTTTGCATCTTTTGGGGGGTTATTGTCACTTTCCCTACTGGGTTCAGTGTTTTTTTTGGGTCTTCTAACTTGTTCTAGTGATGTCTCATGTAATTTTATTTCACAGTTTTAACTTTGACAAAATGTAAGTTCCGCGCCATTGCTCCATTCATTCCTATGGGACTGTGCAGTTTGGGACATATCTCTGCAACCGCTCAACGTAACAACTTTAGAGAGGGCTCATTTTAATTGACTGACCTTGCTCTATCATTTGGTTACCATTGCAAGTATGTTGCTGGGCTCAGGGGGCTTTGGGCAGTGTTGGGGTGCTTATTCTGGGTAAACTACATTTCCCATGAGCGTTTGCTTCGTGCACTAGTTTCTGATTGGCTCCCGCCGCAGCAGCCATTTTGTGCATTTTCTAGAATGAGTATCCTACGCTGGGCTTGGGCTCTCCTTCTCTCCTCTGCAGGTTATCCCTTCGCCTGCCAGATAAGTGTATTTTAGCGATTTCTGGGGTGAAATTTTAATCTTTCACACTGTAATTGGGTAATTCATTATACTAAACGTTTTTGACACCGTGAGAATGTCTAATCCGTTGGAGCTTGGTGCCAGGCCTTAGACTAAGGATGCTGGGTTCTCTGTGTCCCCTATTGCGCACTGTTCCTCATGTCATTCAGGGTTACCTAGAAAATTCTCAGGTCATTTATGGCCAGCATGTTCTGATGTCCTTGAGTTTCTCCCAGGGACCTCCAGCCATGCATTAGAGCCAGTTTGGGTGTAAGAAGTCAAGGCTGCTACTCGAGACCTTCGGTCTACATTTCAACTCTTTCCATCCCAGTTACAGGGGGTATTCCAATCATGGCAGACCCCCTCTTCAGTTAAATTTTCCGTGCCTAAACCGTAGGGAGTACCTGATGTATCAGATTCCTCTGAGGAGGAACTGTTGGTGGATTCAGATGTTGAGGAATGTTTTACTGTGGGTTCCTCTCAGTTTTTTGGGGACCCCTTTGAGGCTGATTCTGAGCCCTCAGCTGAGGGCCTGATCAGGGCTGTCTTGACTACCTTAAACATACCCTTAGTTCACGAGGTTTCTTCAGGTTCCTTCTGACCCTTCTGATGTGTTTCAGGAGCCTAAAAAGCCCCTCACTTGTTTTCCACCTAACCCCACTTTTGGCTGCCTTGTGTCTGATGAGTGGAAGTCTCCGGACAGGAAACCTTCTGTTTCAGAAATTTGCCAAACTTTACCCCTTCTCTGAGGCAGTCACTTCCTGTTCATGTGGAACTGAGTTTGTCCTGGAGGCTTAACCTCTCCAATCTACTGAAGGGCAAGTCATTCCTAGTATCCTTCTGGACCACGGTGACGATGGATGCCAGCCTCTCCAGATCGGGAGCGGTCCTGGGTAGCCTGAGTGCACAAGGTCGGTGGTCTCCAGAGGAATCTCTCCTTCCCATCAACGTGTTGGAGCTTCGGGCGATATTCCATGCCCTTCGTCATTGGACTCCCCAGCTGAAAGAATGCCCAGTCCAGGTACAGTCTGACAACTCCATGGCCGTGGCCTACATCAACAAGCAGGGCGGAACAAGAAGTCTCTCCGCTTGGTTAGAGGTCAAGGCTATTTTGTCCTCCGCAGAAGAACACGTTCCCAGGTGGACAGCGGAGAGTGGGAATTGCACCCAGAGGTGTTCTCCCTCATTGTTCAGAAGTGGGGTCTTCCTTGCATTGACCTGATGGCGACAAGACACAACCAGAAGGTCCCGAGGTTCTGCTCTCACTGGAGGGATCCTGTAGCTCTAGCGGTGGATGCCATGTCCATTTCTTGGTTATTTCTTCTGGCTTACATCTTTCCTCCCCTTCCCATGTTGCACAGGGTATTACGGAAATTGAGACTGGGGGGCTGTCAGTCATTCTGAGTGTTCCGTACTGGGCTCGGCAGGCTTGGTTTCCGGAGCTTCTGGATCTGTCTGTGGCGGATCCATTCCAGCTCCCTTGCCGTCCGGATCTTCTTCTACAGGGTTACCTGTGGAAGGAGGATGTTCATCATCTGGCTTTGACAGCTTGGAAATTGAATACTCAATACTGAAGAAGAACGTTTTTTCTTCTAGTGTGGTGGCTTAGTGCTACTATGCTTAGTTCCCACAAACCAGTTTCTTCTAAGGCCTTCCATCGTGTTTGGTCGACCTTTCTATCTTGGTGTCCTGATAGGGACCTCTCTCAGGATTTGATCTGCCTACGGTCCTGGCCTTCTTGCAGGGCAGTGTGGATAAGGGCCTCAGCTTGAGTTCCCTTAAGGTACAGACTTCTGCTCTCTCTGTTTTCTTTCAGAAGTGCATTGCCATCCTTCCTGATGTTAAGGTTTTTTCAAGGGTGTTGCTCATACTCGTCCTGTCTTAGGGATAGTAATGTTTAATTATTCAAGTAAAATCGAGTCTTCTCGATTCTTTTTTAAAAAGATGTTTATCAAGAAAACGTTATTAAACTCTGCCATTTTTCATTTATAGTCTAATAAAGTTTCCCCCTCCCGCCCCTTCCACTTACTTCCGCAGCCTCCCCTCAGATTTGGAATCTGTTCCGCGGACCAGACGTGCTGCGTTGAGGGACAATCTTTCCGCTTTCAGTATAAGGGAAAGCCTGCCCCATTGATGAAGGAGGGCAGGTTTTTCCTTATGCTGGAAGAAGATTGTCACTCATCGCATTCTGTCCAGGCTGGCTTGCTGAGGTTGCTGTAGTAAGTGGTGGGGCAGGAGGGGGAAACTTTATTAGACTGTAAATGAAAAACTGCAGCGTTTAATAACGTTTTCTTACTACACATCGTTATTAAAAAGAATAGAGAAGACTTAATTTTACTTGAATAATTGAACATTACTATCCCTTTAAGACTCCCGCTTCTCAGTGGAACCTTAAAGGGATAGTAATGTTTCATAATAAAAGCAGCTTCAATTAATCATCATAGTATTTGGACTTTGGAGAGTGTTATTTCAATTCTGTCAGAGTTGTAGTTCAAGACTTAGCAAAGAGCTAGCTCTGAGACTGAGTGGGTGGGATCAAAGGGTCACGGCCTCTGGACTGAAGGTGCAGAAACTCCTTGTCCCATTAGTGGGTGTGTGTGTGTGTGTGCTGGTAATGCACAAATATGATCATATGTCTTAGATACATTCCTGAGGGAGCAGCCGCATGACATCTTAGCATAGGTCCAAGCACAGAAAGTGCCACATTCATACATTCTATACATTAGGGTGGGTGCACTAATATTATTCCATGGAAAAAAATATCTGGAATTGATTATGACCATTGTTACCTAATCCCAATTGACTAATGAGCTGTCTACGGCACAAATTCACCTTTATGTTGCTTCCACAAAGAGGAGGGCAATGTGGGACTGTACATGCTTTCTATTTCTTTGAACCTTTATTCTCCCTATTACCCACTCCTGTGCCCACTTTTCTGCCACCATCTTCACTCTCTGCTATGTCCCCTTTCCTTGCCTCTATCATCACTCCCCACTACTGTGTGGTGTGGCCACTGGCATCTATACATTTCCTTTCAGTCGTGGTTTCACTCCCTCCCGTTGCTACTAGGTCTCACAGTAGACTTAGGACTTAGTCCTTTTTCCTAACACATTACACAGGAAGCTTTTTAGGCTTGCTCAAGTTAAAGGGATAGTAATACTTAAAATTAAAAAAAATATATGTTGTAGGGTTTATCCCCCTGAGCAAAACAAGGGAACTCCCACTGCTGAAAGGTGTTTTACTCAAAATTTATAACAGATCAAAGTTTAATTTTTTTAGGTGCACTATTACAGTGGCGCTGTTGCTACACCATCCTATGGAAATTTATGGTCTATGGACCAGAGCTTTCCATAGGATGGTGTAACAACAGTGCCACTGTACAATTTCAGGCCACTGTGATATTTTACCTAAAACTTTGAGCTGCAATAACTTTTGAATAAAACACATTTCAGCAGTGAGAGTGCCCTTTTTTACTCAGGGGGATAAACACTACAATATATATTTTTTACATATTAAGTATTACTATCCTCTTAAACTCTTCTTGACGATGGCAGAGTGTTCGCACTGGTATGCAAATAAGTAATCATATAACCTCTTACATACCCCTGAAGCTGAAGTCCATGATTTTTGGTACGTGCTGAAAACTGGCCTGTGTGAGGGATTTGTACAATCCCCCCTATTTAGCATCAAGATAAATTGGAACACAGCAGCAGAGGTGAAAAAGCAGCCTATTTTAATGATATTGTTATAAATAAACACACAGGTATAAAAATACAGCACTTTGCTCATTTCATTTGCTGCATTTTCCTTCCCTGACAACTTGCTCAGGGTGCCCCAGTAGAATGTAAAAATAAACATCAGGAGCTTTTCTCATTCCACTGTCTCATTAAATTGTGTTTGGACAGCTTTATGTCTCGGCTTCACTGCCAGCATTATTGCATTGGGAAGTGTATTCCATTTTCTAAGTGATCCAACAAAAATGTACTGTAAAAGATAACTAACCGGTTTCCTATTAACCACTGCGTGCCAGAGGGGTGTGCAACGCCTTACTTTGCAATGTGTTGCATACCCCGTCTGGCAATTAAAGGGTTAATCCATTGTATTGCAGAACTCCAAGACATTTGTTAACAATGCACTGGCGGCATCACAAGCATCAAAGGTTTAACACTTTGAGGAGAGGAGGCATACCCACTCATCGGTTAGCAGTGTGTCAGATACCAGTATGGCACTCAAATGGTTGAATTCTATTTTTTTCTTCTAATCACATGGAAAGTATTGTATAATATGGAAAATATAGATTTTATAGGGCTTTCCTGCTGAGAAAAACAAGGATGTGCTAACTTAATTAAAAGGTTATTACAAGCCAGACTTACATTTTTGGGGGTATAATACTTCCAGGGTCTTCCATTTTAGGGAGGGGTTGTTGCTACTGCTCCCTATGAATAATTTATTATTGAAAACAATGCTAAATTGACTCCTGTAGGAAAAACTCCACCCTAAAACGGAAATACATCGAAGTGCTGTACCCAAAGAACTCAAGAATGATTGGCGATAACTTTTAAATGAAGCATCCCTTGGCAGTGACAACACTTCTTAGTTAAACAGAGAAACACATGGATCAGCAGCTCAGTACATAGTGATGGTATCAGGAAACATTTCACCAATACACAACAGAAATAGAGGAGTCCCTTAAATGTTAGGCATGAAGTTTAAGGGGGAAAACAAGGACACACAGTATAAAGAGAGCTGCTTTCTCTGCCTGCTGTAAGTAGGGGATGACTGGAGAGAGAACCCTCTAAGCTCTCTTCCTCTACTCTTTCTGGCACCAGGGATAGTGGTACATTATCCCGCTACTCCAGATTTTCTGGTCATTGCCTAGAAGTTTAGGGAGGACCTGGTAGTGTATTCAGAGTAAGGATACACATGAAAATTGTGATAAATAAAATCATCTGTAATCACAATGAAAAAGTTGTTATGTTATGCTCTGCCAATTCTCTGACATATTACCGTCATTTTTAAAATCTAAATCTGGCATCTCCGCCAAGAAAAAACTGACTTAAAATTGGGCTTGGTTTAACCTATGTCATACTGTAAGGTATTTTCAGAAAAAAATCTTCTTTTAACCATCTCTGTTTTGTCTGATTTCCACCATTATTTCTGACAATAAATGGTCTAGGCTTGGAGAAGACAAATTAAAGGGTTAGTAATGTCTTGAATAAATAAAAAGTAATATTGTAGATATTCAAAAAATGAATCCATCAATGCCAGTCTGATCTATCAAACCTTTATGGTTTGAGAGATATACGGTGATAAAGTTCCCCACTCCCTCCACTTTCCCTGACGTCAGCCTCTACCTGAGAGAAGAAGATCCTGGTCCCGGGACCGGCAGACGGCTCTTCAGCAGAGCTGAAATACCGCAATCTAAAAATAAATACTTCATTGGAACAGTCTACAAAGTGTTCCAGGTTTGCAAGCACACTTTGTAGACAGTTTCAACAAAGCATTTATTTTTAGATTGCGGTATTTCAGCTCTGCTGAAGAGCCGTCTGCCGGTCCCGGGACCAGGATCTTCTTCTCTCAGGTAGAGGCTGACGTCAGGGAAAGTGGAGGGAGTGGGGAACTTTATCACCGTATATCTCTCAAACCATAAAGGTTTGAGAGATCAGAATGGCATTGATGGATTCATTTTTTGAATATCTACAATATTACTTTTTATTTATTTAAGAGATTACTAACCCTTTAAAGATCTATTAGCAGATGGGGTGAGAAGCAGTAGCATGATGTTAACTAGTAATAAAAAAAATCTTTCTTTGAAAATTTTCATTTCAAAGACAAAATTAAAGACCTTTTTAATGTCAAAACTTTTTAACCCTTTCAGTGCCAGAGTGGCACTCAAAGGGGTAAGGGTAATATTCATCAAGCTCATACTACCGCCATTTTTTATTCTTTATGACACATTTTCAAATGTGATGGATTTACTTGAAAATACTGCATTCCTTTACCACCAATTCATGATCTGACATTTTTTTTGAACACTGCAGCTTTAAATGTTTCTAAAAAAAGGTATAGGAATTATGACTTTAATCATTCTTCTCTAGCAGAATAAAAAAAGTCAAAATAAAAGGTTACTATGACTTAAAATTCCCCATTTAAATCAATGGTGAGTTGTATTTATTCTCTGTGGTGAATCTGGTTTGCCCTAGATTGTGCTCAGGTCTCCTCGGTATATAATCCTCAATAAGTCTAGTTGTTTGGTTGTCCAAAACACATAAGTTTTGTTAGTTGAAGCCCTCTGGGGTGACTGTATGACAAAGATTCCTCTCTAAATCGGAGGCTGGAATTTACTTTTGCCTACAACTGTCTAACACTAAATTATTAAAGGAATAGTAATGTTTCACAATAAAAGCAGCACCAATTAATCTCCATAGTATTTGGGCCATGGAGAGTGTTATTACAATACTGTCCAAGTTGTTGTTCAAGATTAATTGAATGATAAAGTATTCCCTCCAGCCCCTTTTGCTGATGTAACACTGCTCACCTCAGAGCAGCAAGAATGTCCTCATGGATCGCAGCAAGGGACAATCTTCAGTGAGCATAAGGAAAAACCTGAAAAACTTGTCAAGGGGGCAGGGTTTTCATTATGGTCACAGTAAGAAGATTGTACCTTGCTGCGATCTGTCCAGTCAAGTGACCAGATTCCACATCTGAAAGGAGGTAGTTTACCCTAGGCAAAAGGGCGGGAGGGGGATACTTTATCATTCAATTACTCTTGAATTACAACTCGGACAGTATTGAAGTAACACTCTCCATGACCCAAATACTATGAAGATGAATTGGAGCTGCTGTTTCTGTGAAACAATACTATCCCTTTAAGCTACATACACCAGAATTCTTCCCCTTGATGTGATTTGCACCAAGGGAAAGGAAACAGGGCAATCTAGGGCTGTTTTGAGGAGTTAGCTTTCTCTACTCCTTGTTTACTGCAATGTATGTAATAACATACTATAGAAGAAATGCCTTTTGAGTGCCACAGATGTGCTTTATACATCTGCAGCCTGTTATTCCCCACCAGGTCACAGACATATAACATATATGTTGTAGCCTTTCCTTTCAATCCTTTAGCCCCTGGGTGACAAGTGACTTTTTACACTAGAGGACAGGAACAGTTCAGGCTTTTTAGTATGCCTTTGTTCATTCCCCTAATTCATTTAGTCCATGAACACAAATTATATACCATTTTTAAGCATAAATAGGGGTTTCTGTTGATACTACATTTATATGTATAACCCACCATTTAATTTGATAATAATATAAAAAAAAAAAAAGAAAGAAAACATGTTTTTATAGGTTTTCCTTTGATAATTTGTGCTCAGTAAGTGCATTTTTAAAAGGCACTGGATAAAATGGATGAATGTTCATTCACAAGTGTCCCTTTTTAGGGGGTACTGTCCCTCTAAGACAAAAATCCCTGTGTCCCTCTTTACCACCCTGATGTCCCTCTTTTTGGAGATCAGACTGTGTGGTGTGTTTGTAAGTGTATCACATTCCTCCACAGGAATAAAACCCACAATAATGTTTGTTTAAACTTCAGTATATGTGTTTATGCAATAATCTGTGTAAATAAAATACTTTGGTCTTGTTCCAAATCATTTATCCTGCTTCACAAAGAGGGCCCAGTGTGTCATGGACTTTTTTTGTTTGTTTTTAATTCCCCTCCCCCCTTCCCCAGTTCTGTGCCCAGTACAACAATACAACAAGTGCCTCCATGTTTGGTCATTTGTTTTTCTCTTCCTCACAATTGCAATGAGGAGGAGAGGCAGAGAACACTGACAAAGGCAATGTATATTTACATTGCCTTTGTCTTTTGGCTCCAATGGCACACGTGATCCCTGTAACAGCAATCACATGTGCCTAGCCACTGGAGAAAGGCTGAAACTGACTACTCTGGTTCAGGAGCAGTCAGTTACAGTCTCCCTGCATTGATCACAGTGTCATCTGGTATCATTAACCCTTGATTTGACAGGACAGTCATCTATCCTTAAAGGATGGATTCTTGTAATGGTTTTTAGCATATCATCTGGCATTAACAGGTTATCGCATTGATTGCATATGGCATTGATCGCATATCCAGTCTAGGCCAAAAAAGTGAAGAGCTTGTTTAGGTGTCTGAGAGAGTGTGTGGGAAGCCAGTGACCCCATCACTTGAAAACATTTGGTCCACAGGGGACTTACAATATCTTACCCCCACCCAATTAAGTAGGAGAGTATCCCTCCTCCCACACTCCCACAAACACAACCCAGAGAAAGCTGAATATATTCTCTGAAGCACTGAAAGGGCAATAAGATGTTCAAGGGCATGAACATGAAAATAGATGCTGATACAGTCGTAGAAAATGAAAGATCTGACTCTATAGGAAAGTCAAAATCTGAAAGGTTGTACTTAGATTTCATTTAAGGTAAAATCTGCCCAGGTACCATGCCTAGTCAAATCCTTGAGAAGTGAAACTCCTTTGGAGATGCAGCAATTAAGCCGAACATGTGAGAGTAAAGTCCACAAGGAGGATACAGACATGATAGGCGATCAAAATGAAGTCAGTTTATATTTAGCGATAGCTAGCTTCCAGGCCTTAAGTGCAGCTGCTGTGGTAGGGTATCAGCAGAGAGACCAGGTTAAGGTCCACATAGAGTCTGAAACAAGCCAAAACAGGGTGGAAAGTGGATGGCATCATATCATGCTACTCTCAATAGAAATCCATCTTTTGTTATTGAGGAATTTGTGACACAAGATTTGATCCAAAATTGATGCCTTTTGGTAAAGGGCGATACTGGGAAGCACCAAACCCCCAAACGTCCTATATATTTGTAGCAGTTGGAGGGAAGAATGTGGCTTTTTTAAATTTCAGATACATTTAGAAACCAAGTCCTGTAGCTGAAGACAAATATACAGCTGGAAGCATTACAGGGAGAGCCTTCAGAACGTAAAGTAATTTTGGGGGAATCATCATTTTCATTACAGCAATCTCACCTAATCAAAAAGCATAGTGCGTAGCCATTTCTGCTTGACTTGTTTAATAGTGTGTATGAGAGGTTCCATATTATAAATTAATGAATATGTTTATTTATATAGCACCACAAGGGTATGCAACTCTTTACAATACAGGGTTACAAGTGCTTTGATAAGTGAAACACTGGCAGTGAAATCCCTGCCAGAAAGTTTACAATCTAAAGTCGTAATGGGAGAGAAACAGAGTACATAAGTGATGAATACAGTGAAAAGTTTTGACATGTGAGAGGGCTTATTCCTGACTAAACAGGATGGATTCTTGGTGAGTCTAATACCTAGATAATATTCTGTTTTCAAACATGGGGTCAATGGAGATGATGTACTAATTGGTGGAACCTCAGATTTTGATTGATTTTTTAATAGGGGACAAGAGAACTCCTGAAACAAGCGTTGTAAATTTGGAGATTAGGGGATAGGACAGAGTTAGGATAATGTCATCAGCAAAGAAGCTAATCTTATGTTCTGCATGCCCTATATATGATGTCAGGGTAGTCTTTAATCTTTTGGATAACAGACTCCATAAGGAGACTTTAGTATCTTTGATGTTACTGATGTATAAAAAACAGTATGTGTTTTTTCCTACAGTGCCATTTTCTGGAGATTTTTGAGCATACAAGCCTAGTGATAGAAAGGCACGAGACACATCATTTGATGCAGTTGGTTGTCTACTTTCCAAAATGGCATGCTTCGCATACCTTTTCTTCATTTATGTAGTTGCTATGATCATTTTGGTGTCTGCAAGTGATATTTGAGAAATATATGGAAAAATGAGAAATTGCAAAGGTCATAGTTGTGGGCTTCTAGCATCCCCAACAGTATGTCATCTCAGACCAATGGGGTGCAGTGGTTCTTGAAAGAGCAACAGCTAATGAATACAGTAGGGAATTATGTGGTTTTCAAAGCTCTCAGTAATACTGAAGGGGGAGAAATATAGGATTTGTGCATACCAGCCTGGGGATAAAAGGCTAGTGACTCCTAATTTAATGCTGGTGAATGCCTACTTTTAAAAATGTCATGCCTAGCATAACATTTCTCCATATCTGCAGGCAGGTCATTTCAAAAAAAGAAAAGTGGCAGGAGTAGGTTTGAGCTCCCCATCCTGGCACCCCAGAAAAGGTACTGAATAGAGTAAAAAAAAAAAAAAACATGGCTTTCAAATATTTGATGTGGTGGAAATGTAAACAAATGTTTTTCCTATAAGGCTACCTTACGGAAATATTTGTGCACACCAGCCTAGGGGTAGAAAGGCAATCAATTCTACCATA
Organism: Rhinophrynus dorsalis; assembly: GCA_037306005.1. Taxonomy (NCBI): domain Eukaryota; kingdom Metazoa; phylum Chordata; class Amphibia; order Anura; family Rhinophrynidae; genus Rhinophrynus; species Rhinophrynus dorsalis. The sequence continues at coordinate 415,751,329 of CM074723.1, forward strand.
GTAAGGATTATATTAGTGCAATAAATTAGATCAGGTGCCTACAGCCAATCTGGGCACAGCTTTCATCTGCCGTTGAGAGCAGTGACCAATCAGTGAGCTGGTAGAAATACAGATAGAGTGCCTCACTACATTTTCACAGTTTTCTTTTTCCACACTGTTCATAATAGCTGATGAATAACCGACTGATTACAGATTAATCTCAATTCTTTGTCAGGATGACATATAAGTAAGTGTTGTGGGCAGTATGTGGTGTCACAGGGAGTGAGAGAATATGGGGACACAGTGCATCTTCATATATGTTTAGTCACCCTTTGATACAAAGGTTAACAACTGTTATATTCATTAAATAGTTTAACAAACCAATCTAATAATATCAAGCATGCACAGTAATGTGAGATTGTGTCCTAAAGGATGGGAAGGCCATATCAAATGGAAGCCACAGACTTTGTCACTTTGAGCTGTTAAGGAGGTCACTTGTTTCCGATGCGACACTTTGTTATTGGAAAGTGTGGGAAGGAAGGAAGAGTTTGGAAATGGTTTAACATGTTCAGTTATGAAGTCACATATATTCAATATATGTTCTGGAGTAGTTCAGTCACCTTTAATTGTTTAAAAGTAGCTCTCATTGAGGAAATGGTTGGTGACCCTTGGGCTACATGTTTTACAAGAATGAATGGTGCTGTAGAGTGATCATGAGCTTTAGTACTTCTAAGGTCCTTCAGCTTGTAAGCTAGATTTGGATACCCTATGACAGTGGTTCTCAAACTACTTGCAGCTGGGGAACCCTTTGGCTTCATGCAGAATCACTGCTGAACCCTAACATCCAAACTCTTTAATTCGTCTAATGCTAGAGAGCTCTCATGTGCATTGCTTCAGACTGTTACCTTATACTAGGAACTTTAAATTATTAGGTTATAAGAAACCTATCTAGATTCACTCTCACATTACAAAAACATGTTCTGTGGACCCCTTTGTCCTTCTGGGATGTCTGGTGTTCCATAGTTTGAGTACCTCTTCCCTACAGTGATGTTCAATTTTTACTATGGTTAGTCTTAAACTGCTCAAAGTTCTTATGTCTATCTACATAATTGTTTTCTCCTACATTCTCAGTTCATCTCCACTGAGGACAAATGCAATGGTGCTTGTTTGGGTGCCAGCCTCCGGGGACTTGGTGAATGCTTGGTAGCAGCTGAGTGCCTGCTTCATATGGGCTAGCACCTGATACCCCCTGGACTCCATTTCCCTGGACTGCGACCTGGGAGTTGTATGACACTCAAACTGTTTCTTTGTTGACGTCCCTGATGCCTTATGGATTTGGAATGGTTAGCATGGTAATTGTAGCCAAATGTGATGGACCTAATCCCAGGACATTTTGCAGTGGCTTACGTGCCCTCTACCACAATCACCACCCATGACCCTAGTAGGATATACCATGTACTATTTGATTTTCTTGCATATATGTGAAAGTTCTACTGTGTGGCTTAATTAACCTAACCTTCCCCCAGAGGTTCAATGTGACAATTAAATAAGCACATGGCTGAATGAAAAATCATAAGCCTGCTGGTGCCAGGCAGTGTGCAAAATTCAGGACATGCCCTTGCCCATGGATACCTGCCCATTGTTTGTGGGACAAAAGTGACATGACAGGGGGTCACCGTGCCTGAGCAGATTACTTTGGTTGTATCTCTCGGCTGTACCTGCTGGTTGGGCTATTGCAGTTGTTTGCTTCAGTCCTTCTGTCTGATCCTCTTCATTTCAGTGAATCTCAGCAAAGCCATGGCAGGTCAGACGCAGGGCTGTTCACCACACCCACACTTCTGAATGAATGAATTATATGGATCTATTAAAAATACTTATTATAAAGGAGCAGTATCCCATTTATATTAAAAAATATATGTTACAGATATTTCCCTGCTGAATGAAACAAGGATGCGCCCACTGATGGGAGAGTTTTCATTCAGAAGTATTTTCTTTATATTAAAGTGCAATTTTCTCTTGTGGCCATCAGATGTTGCTGTTCATATCACTTACTATGGAAAGCCATTGTCTATGACTAAAGTTTTCAAACAGATTGTATTCAAAATACAAAATTAGACTTTTGGTACTAGCTTGAAGCGTTAGAAACAGTTTGATGTTAAAATACTGTCTGAGCTACAAAAATGTTTGAATGATTTTTATAACGAAGAGTTTACTGCTTCATTAACCCTCTGAGTACCAGAGAGCATTAACCACTTAGATGCTAGAAAGGTCTCCATCGTATTGTGTAGCAATGCACTGGAAACATCTTTAGCATCCAAAGGGAAACATAGTGACAAAGGGGGAGACTTATAAGAAGTGTTCTTGTTCGTTTTTGCATACGGATCCGTATAATGTCCTTATTCCTTATTATGTGTGTTGGCATTTATAAAGTATTCTAGTTACATTTTTAAATGTGGACACAGTTAAGAATAAGAACAGATCAGACATGGCCTTGAATATTTGGAATAAATTCTGTCGCTAAATTGTCACGAATAGTGACATTTCTTTATAAATACGCTGCACCACTTTTTATAAACTTCCTTACTCCAATTTTTAAAAAAAAATTACTACAGGCGTTATGTTCTCCTAAACTGTCCTTAATACTTTTATAACTACCAGAGACAATCTTACAGACATTTTAACTCCTGTTTTTCGATTAACTCCACTTTTATAAATCTCCCCCATAGTTAATGAGGCTGATAAAAGACATACATCTATCAAATTCAGCCCATGCCTAAACACCCCTGTTGATCCAGAGGAAGGAAAAAAAAACACTGAAACCATTTCCAATTAAGCCCAAAGCAAGAAAAAAAATGTCCTGACTCAATATGGCAGTCAGATATTTCCCTGGATCAACATCTTATATGCTTTGAAACAAAATATCATAATTCTTAATATTGGTCTAAGCAACAAAGGTGTCCATTACTTTTTTGAAAAGAAAAAAAAAATACCAGTATCTGCAAGATCAGAATCCAAAGGCAAAAAATTCCATAATTTTACTACCCTTAGCAAAAAAAAACCCTGTCTTTGTTTTAGTCGAACGTGCCTTTCCTCTAGTCTTAAATGATGATCTCTTGTTTTTTTGCTCAGCTGTTGTAGTTCCTTGGAGCGTTTTTTATATTGACTTTGAATATATTTGTAAATGTTAATCATACCACACCTTAGACGTCTCTTCTCTAATTTAAACAAACCCAGTTTGGCTAGTCTCTCTTTATAACTTAGATCTTCCATTCCTCTTATCAGTTTTTTTGCAGGTCTCTGCATGTTTCCTAGCTCAATAATGTGTTTTTTAAGAAAGGTGCCCAAAACTGTACTCCATATTCTAGATGAGGCCTTGCCAAGTATTAATATAGAAGTAAAATTATATTTCTATCCTATGCATTTATACCCCTGTTTATGCAGGATAGTACCCTATGTACTCTTGCATTAGCTAAGTCACACTGCACACTGCTGTGAAGTCATTTATCTATCAGTACTCCTAAATCTTTCTCTAACGTGGATTCCCCAAGCAGTTTCCCATTAAGTGTATGTGTAGCATTTTTATAAATGTTGTAAAGTCATTTTGTACCAGAATTGCTCCACATTTGTATATATACATATAACCCACTGTGTTGTCATACAATGGCCCTAATTCTATATTCTACCAATATGAAATCAATTAAAAGTGTAGAACTAGGGCTGGATTTCCCAATAGGCAGAGTAAGCACCTGCCTAGAGCTCCAAATTTTGAGGGGTGCCTCAGCTATACTGGCCACACCCACATTCTGAATTGTGGGTGGGGCCAGAGCAATCTGTGTATCCATGCAGTAGCTTATATACCCCTTTACAGGCTATTATTTAACCCCTTGGATGCTAGTGAGATCTCCAATGCACAATCTACCAACCAAGGGGTTAAAGCTTTTATGACCTTGCTTCTTGTAGGCCAAATGTATATTCTGTGCCAGGAAACAGTGTTGGAGACTGGTGGCATGGTCATGTGAGGAGTGGGGTGTGGTCATGGGCAGAGCTAAGGGCACCCAGATTGCCTTGTCTAGGGGAGCCTGGAATGTAAATCCGGCCCTGCGTAGAACTTTATACTGGACTGCAGATTACTTGGGCATCACGCAAAGTAAAGGGAAACATAATTATAACTAGAAATATAAAAGAAAATAGAAAAATGAAGCCGGCTTCTATTATGTTTATAAGCGGAATTGATCAAATCACCTTTAATCAAAAATCACTGCTGCTGTTTTTATTTTTTTACATTTCCAAAATATAAAACAAACGTCTTTCAACATTTGTCAACTTCCATGCAAATAAACTGTTATATTTAATAATTAGCCCTCTGTGACATTTAACAATGAAAAATATGCTGTACAAGGAGTTGTTTCACTTTATTCAGTATTACAAGAAAACAGTTACAGGTGATGCACAATTACACCTTTAATTCATTTGCACAAAATACACATTGTAACAGGTAAAGCAACAATATACTGTGCTAACTACAATACTATGAAGTTAAAGTGTACTGAAGTGTATTATTTATTCTCTAAGACTGGGACAGGCAATCTCTGACTTTCAGGTTTTGGGGGACTACAATCTCATTATCCACCAACCAGCAGTTGGGGGGATGATAGGAATTGCAGACCCTCAAAGCTGATGATACAAAGATGTGACTACCCCAGCAATAATCTATTGTGTTTGTGTTTTAATGTACCAAACCATTTCCTAAAAATAACACATTATACAAAAATGTAATGTTAACCTTTTGAGTCTAGGCACCTCTTCAGCACTCAAAGGGTTAAATTGTGTGTGTGACTAGATATGTGATATCAAGACAGGCCTGCGACTTTCTAACAAGGAAGTATATTAATCTTCCCACCCCAATACACACGCACACTAGACCCTCATCAGCCCTCAATTATTCATTGTACGTATAAACAAGGGTTGTAAAATGGCTCACCCAATTGCCTAGGATTGGGTGAAAATGAAAGGCTGCAGCTGTTACTCCTTGGAAGTTGGAAAGCACATCTGTCAATCACCATTCTGTTTCTTGAACGGTGAATCTCTGAACTGCAGCCCAAAGAGTTTTGAAACACATACATGCTCAGCTACAATGTCCTTCTTTGATGGACATTTGACCACCCACTGTGGCATAATCCTTTGAGAACTAGAAGGGCTGGACACCTCTGTAGCCCACACCTTGCAAAATGTATAAAATAAAGCAGATATTTCAGTAAACTGAATACATTCGTGAAAAATAAAGTTCTCTCCAGCTTTTAACTGAAGTGAAGAATACAACGTTCTGATGTGTTCTATGAGAATATTTGAGAGCACCTGTTTTTTGCCCCTGATTAATCTACCAAAACTAATTCATATAATCACAGATGGGCAAGATATCGACTGGGAAAAAATAACGTGCGTCTAAATACAAAATATAAATATATTACAAAATTCTCTCAGGTGTGTGTCAGATATTGAAAATGTTGAAAGGAAACTAATATTAAAATTCAAGTTGCTTTTAAAGGATACATTCCAGTGATTGTGAAACAGGTTGATTAGAACCATGGGTTTCCTGAAGAGCTACAAGGGGTTCTACAGAATAAGTAATGGCAGATAGTGGAACAAGGCTAGGGTGGCCTTTAGCCTTATATGTGATTTTGTGACTGCCAGTAGACATGGGAAAGATTAAAACATTGCAATTTTTATGAGATAGCTCTTGTAATAAGTGCATGGCGCATGCGTCCGCTAATTAAGGACCACAGAGTTTTTTTTTTTTTGTGCGATCATGTTCAGGGCTCCCCGAATGGCATACAGCCATGTGAAGAGCCCTGAAATCCATGGGTCCTTATGGCAAGTTCACCCACGACAGTCCTGGCACGTCATGGGTCCTTAATGGGGCTTTTAACCCCTTGAATGCTAGTGAGGTCTCCTGTGCATTGTGAAGCAGTGTGTTGGAATCCTGTCTAGCCGTGAAGAGCTCTATTTAAATCAATGAGAATTGTATGTATTTTCTGCAGTTATCCTGTTTTTTCCCCCAGAATCATTAAATAGGAGCAACTTGTATTTTGGCATTAGTGTCCCTTTGTTTAACCCTTTGAGTGTTGCACAATGATTTAGAGCACTCCTCTGACATCCAAAGGGGTTAATGCTTTTTTGAGTAAATAAATCCACTAATACATGAGGTCATGCGATATACGTAATATCACAGTGATAAGGTAGAATACAACGTTCCAGTATTTAGGATTTGTATTCCCTTTTGCTAATTAGAGGGATAGAAATATACTGTCCCTCTGGCAGTGACAGGGTCAAACCCCATTCATAGAAATACATTCAAAACATTTGATGCCTTTTCTACAGATTGATGATAAATCCACTTAGGACTTGAGTTGCAGGATCCTTCATATATTTTATAGTGAAGTGCTAAGCCGTAACTGACCATATACTAAGGTGCAAGGCTTGTAAAAGCTTGGCTGGAAAATGTATTTGTGAAAAAAAACAGTCTTACCAGTTAAAGGGAAAGTAACACTTCATAATAACAAACGCCTACTACTATGGCCATAAAATCCTAATGGCCCCATTATTCAAGCGATAACAGCTTCGGTCAGCCCTAGATGTCATGTCCATGGAGGCAGAAGTGACAGTCACTGGAAGTTTTTTTAATCTGAAGCAGGCTTAACCCTTTAAGGACCAGAGGGGTGTGAAACACACTGTGAAGCAATGTGTTGAGCGGCACTTTGGTCTTTAAAGGGTTGAAATTACTATGCGCAGTAGGTGGAGTTTGTGTCTTGTTGTTGTAGCAATGGTCATGTCCAATCTCCATGGAAATGACATCCATGACTGAGTTAAGATGTTATTGCTTGAATCAAGGAGCACAGAAAAAAACTCTGCAGGGCCATTAGGATTTTTTTGCGTTAGTAAGGTAAGTAGGGTTTTTATTAGTAGAAATTGCTTCCCTTTTAAGCATTGCATGCTCCATGCATGCTAACAATATGGCATAACTTTTTCCTATTGCTCTTTAGAGTATAGAGTGATCATATACACTGACACATGTTTTATAAAAAATAAAAAAGCATTGCTTATATACCTCTCTACCACTCAGTGTGTTAAAAAAACACTAATGCTAAAATGTCATTGTTATTATATGAAAGAGCATGCTGTTTTCCACACAAACACACACACACAAACAGACACACACGCACGCACAGACACACACACACTTTATCTATCATCTATCTATCTATCTAATCTATCTATCTAAAGCAGGTAGCTAAGAGAATGTGTGTATGTGTGTGCGTGCGTGCAGCCAGGTACTCTCTTTCCTCATGAGGCCTTCTTTCTCTTGTAAGGCCTTCCTCTTAACTGCTGCCCTCACAGTAGAATTTCCTGGTGGCTCTGATGATGGTAATAGACAGCTGCCTAGTTACAGTCAATTTTGGATGGCAAATTATTTGCCTAGTTGGAACATAGTGTATTTGTCTATTAAAATGGGTGAAGAAGTATCTGAAAGGTGTAGTTGTGTGTCCTCCTGAGTCATTTAAATGTAGGTAAAGAGGACATTGTGTGAGGCTATGTTAAACCCCCTCAGGACTAGGAATAAGCCCTAGCCCCCTAGTTAGGCCCTGGGCACCTTATAACGAACTATACTGTAAATCTGTATAATCAGACACCTGATATACATAGTCAAGCTGTTGAGGAACTTCACTCAAAACATATGGACTGGTAGTTGGTATGTTGGTGTGTTACTGTTACTAGTATACTGGACCTGCCTGTTCTACTGCTACAGTGGATCCCTCAGTCTAAGGAGTGTGGGGATTATTGCCATCCTCCCCTATTTTCCGGAGTATTATTGTGGTTAAATATCCTGGAAAAGCCAATAATTGATCCTTATCCATCTGAAGTTGGAGGCATATTCAGAACTCTTGATAGAAACTCAAAGTAAAGCTGAAATGTAAACCCTTCTTCAATAAACCACATCAATATGCACAATAAGTCCTGTGAGTGCAGGACAAGTTTTACGTTGTTTGCTTATATGATTTCAAATTAGCTTTTTCCAGTGGGATATTGGAAGCAGAATTCCTTTACAGTACAACCTCCTGACCAGGAAATGAAGAGTGTAAATGAAATTATCATATATATGAACCTATATACACCTATTGATTCAATATCATACATATGAAGCTATACACACCTATTGATTCAATATCATATATATGAAGATATAGATAAGGGGCAGCCAGTGCTGGTCCCCAAGAACTTCCACAGGTGCATGATGTCTGGTTATTTCTGCTTCAGTGCAGGTGGATCAAACATAACTCAGGTACTTTCAGCCATCGGTTGGTTGAAGAAGACTGAAGTTGTGGCCCCAACACCTGAAGGTACAAACACTGACTGCCCCTTCCTTAATTAATATACCTGTGCTCTAGAAGAAATATACTGAGAACCTGCACTGTTGGTTGTTCTCTGAGACAAGGGTTGGCTATCCCTGGTGAAGTCATCTTACCAATATGTCTGTGAATGTTACAATAAGCTCTTTCATAAAAGGGACATTTCTAAAATGAAGCACTGCACACCAGACTGCAAAAAATGTTTTGGACTGCTTCACAAATTTATCAGGACAAATGGGGCAGGATCTTAAAAAAGTCATCATAAGGATAAAAATTGTGGGATCATGAGTTGGAGGTTAGAGAAGGGCAGTATTTTCAGACGTAAATCTGTCACATTTGAAAATGTGCAGTAAACAATTTAAAATGACGGTAAGATGAGCTTGATGAGTATTGCCCTTAAAAATATATTTAATTTTGTCTTTGAAATGAAAAATTTCAAAGAAACAAGTACTACTACTGCTAATATTGCTTTAATTTATCTTCTCCATATTTAGACCTTTTTATGACGTTAATCAGTTAAAAAAGTGATGGCTAAAAGAATATGTTTTTCTGAAAATACCTTACAATATGAAGCCAGATTAAACCACTCTCACCTTTAAGACTCTTCTCCTTGATGGAGATTGCGGAATAGGATGTAGAAATAGGACGGACCATGGTGTAAGAACTTTTTTATTCTGATTACAGACAATTTCAGTTACCATTTTCTGAATATACCTCCCATGGTGTGAAGCACACTGACATTCTGATTCCAGTCCCACACTGAAATTTGTTTGCAGTTAAGTCTGGTGTATTTCATTTCAGAAATGGAGGCCACTACCAGAAAGTACCATGCAATTTACAACCATCAGACACACACACACACACACACACACACACACACACACACACACACACCTCACAATTTATTCTTCCATAGAAGGGAAACTTAGATTTTTGCTTTAGTGTTCCTTTAATTGGGACAAAACAAAAAATCAGTTCTGATTTGAAAATTCTTCACATCTCACTATTTACATGGCTAGATGATTCATCTACAGCATTTCTTGATAATAACCCCTTAACATCCAACTGTCCTGGGGTAGGATTACCCTTAAGGACCCCCATAGACATAATTCGGAGAGAGCTGGCACTAGTGACTGATCATGTGTACCAGCTCGCAGAAAGAGAGTCGGAAACTGCTCCTGTCTTGTCAGACTTTTGTAGTAATTACAGTGTTCCTGTAGGAGCGCTGTAATCTCAAAATCTATGACGTGCCAGGACCGTCACTGGTTAACCACCTTCACAGCAAAAAAGGCCTGGAGGAAATCATAGGGGGGGTTTGGAAAAGGATGCTTTAACCTAGGAGGTAGATGACCACTGGCACTCTGACTGTTGGAGACAGCTGGTTGGGAATCATGGCAGTAGCCTCCAACAGCTGTTGTGCCTACCCCTGTGTTATCCCCTTGGGTGCTAGAGATATCTCCAACACATTACAAAGTGATGTACTGGACATGTATCTAGAGTCCAAGGGTTAATGGGATAGTAATACTTGCAATTTAATAGTCCCCATATTGTAGCTTTGTTAAAAAGAAACGTATTGCCCCCAGTGTCATCTCTCAAACCCTTATGGTTTGAGAGAAAATAGCGCTCAAAGTTCCCCCTCCCCCTTCCCTGACTGAACGCTGAACGCTGACTGCAGGGGAAGCTGTCATACTACAGTCTTATGTGCGTCAGGCAGCTCTGCAGCTGAGCCGAGATCGCGTTTATAAAAAAATAATTCTTTCTCTGAAACGGTCTTCTATGTGTCTTGGCTTGCACAATGCTGCAGAGCCGCCTGATGACCGTAAGACCGGATATCCCTGCAGTCAGCATACAATATGGGGATTAGTAATTTGCAAGTATTACTATCCCTTTAAAGAAACAGATGTCCACTTCTAAGTGCTGAGAGTTCCACCAAAAGCATTCATCTTCATAAAACAGCTGGACTTCGGTGGTTATTTCATGGGTGCAGTGTAATAGCCCATTGCCTCATAATGAGTTGCACACCCCTCTGAAGCTTATAAATGTAACCCTTTGAGTGCCAGAGGGGTATGCAACGCATTGCAAAGCAATGCGTTGCGTACCCCTCTGGCACTCAAAGGGTCAAGGAACACTAACACCTTAAAATATAATGGGGTTATATCAATTAATATATCAAGCACTCCAAGCTAGCATATGTAAAAATGATTTCTTTGGTATAAGAGATCTAAAATATAAGTGTAAGTATTCACAGAGGAAGGGGCGTGGCTGTTATCTGTGTAAGCAATCTCAATAGCGGACAACAGAACAGTCTTTCTGAGCAGAAGAGCGGAGCACATTAATATCAGTAAATGACATGCCTTCATTCTGGTCACTCATTACAAGATACACAAAATAACCAATCAATGGCTGTATATAATAGGGACCCAGCTCCCTACACATTGCTTTTGAAAATCAAGTTTTGTATTAGATTTTATCTACAACCAAATAAATACAATGTGTATAACCCCATTTCATTTTAGGCAATAGTGTCCTTTTAAACCCTTTGAGTGCCAAGGGGTATCCAATGCATTGCAACCTCTCTGGCATTCAAATTAATGGTGATTTTGAAAGAGTTTTAACCCTTGGTGTGCCACAGTGGGGGGCACAACGCATTGCTTTGCAATGAGTTATATACCCCTCTGGCACGCAAAGGTTTAATTATAGTCATTTCGTTAAAATGGTAGTTTATGAGATATTTATAAGTGTTTATTTATGCACTATACTGTATTGACAGGTGTGGCAACCAGATACTAACATTCCACACTGCTTTCCTTCCTGGCAAACCCTACACACCAGTACTAGCTAATTTGCATAAACTAAGAATTAAATAAAGTACACATCTATACTCCCTGTCAGTCTGTACTAGCTCATTTGCACATACATTCCAAGTGTCCCTCAATGATACCTAAATCACTTTGTCCCTCTTTTCTTCCCTGATGTACCTCTGTTTAGGAGATCAGACTGTGTGGTGTGTATATAAGTGTATCACTTTGCTGCACAGCAATAAAACACATTTGTATCTGTGTAAATGTCAGTATATGTGTTTATGCATGAGTCTGTTTAAATAAAATACTTTGGTCTTATTCTAAATCAGGGCTCAAAATTTCCACTCGCCACTAGCCAATGGTGAGTGAAAATTTAGCCCTGGCGAGTAGAAATTCAGCCCAGGTTGGTTTGTTATGGCTTGCAGTGGCGAGTAACTTTTCAGGTCTGGCTAGTAGCAAAGGACTTCAAATTTTCTAAATCAAATGTTCTAAATCATTTATTTACTTAAAGGGATAGTAATGTTTCATAATAAAAGCAGCGCTAATTAATCATCATAGTATTTGGACTTTGGAGAGTGTTATTTCAATTCTGTCAGAGTTGTAGTTCAAGAGTAATTCAAAGACAAAGTATCCCCCTCCCGCCCCTTTTACTGATGTAACACTGCTCAGCCAGAGCAGAAGGGAATGTCCAGGTAGATTACAGAGAGGGACAATCTTCAATTAAGATAAGGGAAAAACCTGAAAACCTTGTCAAGTGGGGCAGGGCTTTCATTGTTCTCATAGGAAGAAGATTGTCCCCTTCTGTTATCTGTCTGGTCTTACAACCAGATTCCACATCTGAGAAGAGATGGCTTACGCTAGGTAAAAGGGGCAGGAGGGGAAACTTTGCTTGTGAATATCTCTCAAACTTTAAAGGTTTGAGTGATAAGACTTATATCGTTCTTCATGTTTTTTTAATGCCTACAAAATAAAATAAAGCAAAGTATTACTATCCCTTTAATAGGTCATGCAATAACCTAAAATAACCTAAAAATTCTTGGTAATATCCCGCCCACCAGACATGCCCCCCTAATACCAGCTAAAACACAAGTGTCCCTCTTTGGCCATTTGAAATGTTGTGAGGCATGTTTGCATAAATTAAGAATTAAATAAAGCTAAACATCTCATAAACTATTGCTTGAATAAACAAAATGGCAAACTCTTTTAAAATCAGGTAACCCTTTGAGTGCTTTGCAATGCGCTGCATTCCCCTCTGGCACTCAAAGGATTAAGAGACAGCTGCATTTTAAGTTTGTTATAGAACACTATACTAGGACACAATACACTAGAACTCAGTTAATGGACCATATGCACAAAACAAAAGTGGATCAATTCAGAATCAAACCAACAGCACCTTAGGGAACAAAACAATTTTAGTGTCTTGACCAAATGAATGCCTCTCTAGCATTCAAGTGTTTAAACTCCCTATTTAAATCAATGGTAATGCTTATTCATCCCCTATGGTGCAGATGGTTTGCCCCAGAATTGCTCCACATTTTTATGCATAAGCCATCACTGTTTATACAATCAATGAATATTCATCATATTAAAAAAAAAAAAAAAAGTTTAGTAAAATTCTGATATAAAATAGCAGAGTCATTTACTTGACAGCTGTTGTTGCCATATTGGCAACCTCCCTTATCCTGCAGGGAAAATAAACCTCTTGGATGCTTCAGCGGTCTCATACGCCTTATAGAACAATGGGGCGAGTGTACGATGGCAATTCTGAGCTGGGATCAATGTTAACCGTTTGAAAGAGGTAAGACCCTACATTTGCTGTAACAAATTTACTAACATATGTATGCCAAAGAGCCTCCACTCAACCTTTGGTGTGCCACAGCGGCGCTCCCCCTATGCCATTCACCGGGTTAATATCTCTTGCTCCAAGGTATGAGCAGTGAGGCAATCTGTAGGCATTTTCAGACATTCCTTCAGTCATTGCTTAATCTACTTCGTGTATTAACATGGAGCAGACAACTTGGTTGCCATCGCTGTCAGTTTCCTTGCACATACTATGTGACTTGCTGGCATTAACCCTTTCAATGCCAGAGGAGTACGCAACACATTGCACTGAAAAGGTTAAAGTCTAACTCTGGTTCACAGAGTCTACCATTATGCAATGCAGAGATCATACGCCATAGTCTATACCCTTGGGTGCAGCCACTGGCATCAGATGCTAACATCACGCGGCCACACTGGCACATTCATATATATATATATAAATATATATATATGTATATATATATATACACACCTCAGTGTATTGGAGACCTTTCTATCATCCAAGGGGTTAAATCCTCTACAACCAGAAAATCCTCTACAACTGGTAACACAGATGAGGCTTTACCTCTTGGCTTTAGAATTCATTAGTTTCCTGAACCTTTCAAATGTAATATGAACAACAGAGTCCCTGGCACTATTTCATATAGTAATTAAATGTATTTAGCAAAAAGGGGGGAAGGGACAGGCCCTGTTTTCAGTACTTTATTTCAAAGCAAAGCTAACTATGTTCTGGGTTGCTCTTAAATTTTTATTTTGGGATTTAAATCTGAATAGGTGAGAGCCAAACAAAAAGAAGACAAATGTGCACAGGGGAATTTTCTAACCAGTATGGAATGTGTAAGAAAAAAGAAAACTGAAAAGTGCTTTGGTAGGAGACTGCAAGCTTTCTATAGAATGGTATGAGACTGCAAGCTTTCTATAGACTGGTATGGGACTGCAAGCGTTCTATAGACTGGTATGGGACTGCAAGCATTCTATAGAATGGTATGAGACTGCAAGCGTTCTATAGAATGGTATGGGACTGCAAGCTTTCTATAGACTGGTATGAGACTGCAAGCTTTCTATAGACTGGTAGGAGACTGCAAGCATTCTATAGCGTACACTGAGACTGATGTGCCAAGATGAGCTGGAGTGATTCTGGGACAAACCATGTGCACCGTAGGGGACAAATAAAATCTCCCACCTGATTTAAATAGGGAGAAAGCTCTCCAATCCATTGCTTTGCAATGGATTGGAGACCTCCAGATTACATTAAAATACCCACATAAATATAGAAGAACATTTTAGAGATTTGTCTCCTATGGTGCTGTTGTTTTGCCCCAGATTTTCTCCAGTAAATCAAATTAACAGACTTTTGTATCAGGAGATAGGAGGCACACGCCCATATTAAAGTTAAATAAGAGCAATTCTGCAGCAAACCAGCTTAGCCATAGGGGAAACAAACACCCCCACTGATTTAAATGGTGCTTGTAACTCCTGTGGGGAGATGCACTAAGAGGTGATAAAGTAGAGATGACTTCTCCAGTGATATTACTTCTGCAGTTCCTATGTCATTGTATGGAGCCTATGCACTAAGATCACTGCCATGTGAGAAATATTAGTGCAGTGGCACCATAGAATTACATAGGAATTGGAAAAGTGATTTCACTGGAGAAGATATCTCCCCATTACATATCTCCCAAGTGTCCCTCTTTAGGAGGGTCAGTCCCTCTTCGAGACCCAGATCACTACATCCCTCTTTCCCACCCTGATGTACCTCTTTTTAGGAGATCAGACTGTGTGGTGTGTATATAAGTGTATCACCCTGGTGTCCCTGTGTTTAGGAGATCAGACTGTGTGGTGTGTATATAAGTGGATCACCCTGGTGTCCCTGTGTTTAGGAGATCACACCGTATGGTGTGCATATAAGTGAATCACCCTGGTGTCCCTGTGTTTAGGAGATCAGACTGTGTGGTGTGTATGTAAATGGATCACCCTGGTGTCCCTGTGTTTAGGAGATCAGACTGTGTGGTGTGTATATAAGTGTATCACCCCGGTGTCCCTGTGTTTAGGAGATCAGACTGTGTGGTGTGTATATAAGTTATCACCCTGGTGTCCCTGTGTTTAGGAGATCAGACTGTGTGGTGTGTATATAAGTGTATCACATTGCTCCACAGAAATACAACTCACAATAATGTTTGTATAAACTTCAGTATATGTGTTTATACATTAGTATGTGTAAATAAAATACTTTGGTATGGTGCTAAATCAGTTACACCAAGAGGTGTCAGTAGGTCATGAAATAACCTAAAATTCTCAGTAATTCCCCACTCATCAGCCTCGCCCTCAGCATCACCAATTAAAACAAAAGTGTCCCTCTTTGGCCATTTAAAATGTTTATGTGGTATGGCATTATCACCCTTAGTGCATCTTTCCCATTGTGAAGCACAGCACTAAATACCTGTCTAGCATTCAAAGAGTTAAATGCCCAATTTACTTCAATTTGTTCCCTATGGTTCAATTAGTTGGCCCCAGAATTGCACATATTTTCCCCTTATGTGTGTTGCTCATGGTGATCCATCAGTTTATCCATTTGAGTGCCAGAAGGTTACTGAAAAGACCTCTGGTACTCAAATGGTTACCGTATTTTGAACGTCTGTGAAGAGAAGAGGACACAAGAGATTTACTGATAAGTAGACCAGACACTGACGCAGCAAGCTTTGTTTTTCTTTTCTTTTTAAATAATGTGTTGACATCATTACAATTGACATAAAACTAATGTGTAAAAAAAAAAAAAAAAAGCTAATAAACCCAAATTATTTCAGGGAGAATTATACCTTTAGATATAATTGAAGATATTGAATCTGAATAGATAATTATAATAGGATATCTTGGTCAAATAATTAAAATGATGATGAGGAAAACATATAAACTATAACTAAACCTCCACAGCAAGAGACATACTGACCTCCATCTTGTCAGTTAAAGCTTACAGTGGGCCCTTTCAGAATCAAAGTATGAACATGTATGTCTTAACCCTTTGAATGCCAGAGGGGTACGCAACGTATTGCAGAGCAATGCACTGTGTATTCATCTGGCACTCAAATGGTTAACGATGAAGGTCAATATGCCTTTTTGCTGTTTTCACTGTTATCATTTGTATTATCTGAAATATAAATTCTATTATAATTATGTATACATGACCTTAATTATATCTAATGCTATAGTTGCCCTTTCAAGGGTTAGCAATACTTAATATGTAAAAAAAAGGTGAGAGGTGTTTTATTCAGAAATTATTACAGCTCAAACTTGATTTTTTTGTGTACAGTATCACAGTAGCCTGAAATTGTATAGTGGCACTGTTGTTACATTATTCTATGGAGATTTATGGACAACTGACCAGATCTGTCCATAGGATGGTGAAGCAACAGCACCACTGTACAATTTCCAGACTCTGTGATACTGCACATAAAATTTTCAAGTATGAGCTATAATCATTTTTGAATAAAACACCTCTTCTATGTAGGGGTACCCTTGTTTTACTCAGGAGAATAAATCATACAATTTATATATTTTAAATATTAAGTATTACTATCCCTTTTAGTCATTTACGTGTTTTCAGTTAACAAATTGTATTCACTAAAGCGTTAAGATATACAACTTTTTTAATGTTATACTAATGTTTAAAAAGTATATAACCCTGGAAGGACCAGAGAGATGTGCAACTCATTGCACACCAGAGACATAACTAGATGCCTCTGGGCCCTGGTGAAAGAAGTGCCATGGGCCCTTGCCCACACTGGCACCCCTCAACCACATTGGCCCCCTTCCACATTGCCCCCATCTCCTACCTCCCTGGTGGTCCAGTGGAATGGCAGGAGAGACCTCTACACAGGCTGAGCTCCCGTGCGGTCCTCTTAGTAATGCAGAGCACTGGGAGATGATGTCAGCTTCGAGCGCTCTGCATTACTAGAGTGCCGGAGGGAGATTGTGGGCACCAGGCGGAGGGGTTGTGGGGGCGGCTGGGCCCCTGGATTGACGAGCCCGGTCACAGGTGTGACCCCTGCAATCCCTATTGTTACTCCACTGTTGCACACCCAAAAGCCTCTGATTTTAGGTGTGCACATAGAAGCTCAAATAAAAGCCTTTGCTGTTCAGGAATGAAATATGCATTCTTTGAAAGGTTGCTGTAATTTCTAATTGCAAAATGGAAAGATTCATTGTGAAAGAATGATCTTGCAGTCTAATGAAAGAAAATCACCCAGATGCAATGTGTGTGGCCATCCGTGCAATCAGTCAGAAAATGCAATCGAAGAGACTTCTAGGCAAACATACCTATGTATCAAGAGATGTTGAGTGTTGAAGAAAATTAAAAGGAGTCCAAGTGAAATATAAAAAAACATTATATATGCCATAAAGGTTACATTTTCATATTCATATAAATCACAAGGTAGCAAATTGCGTGCAAGGTTGGAAGTAAACCATCAGGTGAAACAGTGCCTTGCCAGATTCACTTCTCTGCAGTAACAAGTTAGCAGTATAATCGATAGACCAGTACTTCCATTCCATAAGGCAAGTGTCCCATTGAATGGTTTTTCTGTCATTCTGAAGTCTTATCCTAAAAATATAAAGAAAAATGACTTTATTATTATTCAAACTGTATCAAGGAAAAGTAAAATTAATTGACATTTATCATTTGACAAATGTTGCAATGTGTTCCATACCCCTCTGGAACTCAAAGGGTTACGTCAGGCATCTCGGCAAGACCCCAAGTACATTTATAACATTTTATACAATTTTTGATGAGAGCAAAACATTTTTTCCAATTTGCTTAAACCCTTTGAGTGTCAGGAGGTGATCAAAGCATTGGCATGAGTATATTATCTAATACTATAAAACAGTGAGGCAGATGTACTAAGGAAAGTAGAACAATTGTGGGGTAAAGAAATGCGTTGGTGGCCTATCTAGCATTCAGGTTTTCATTTCCCTTCTTTGTTGCAGTTGCTTTGCCTCAAAATGACTCCAATTATTCACTGTTCATTGCAAGCCTGATAAAGGTCCAGTAAAGATGGAAATGCTGCAATGTTGTTAATGGGATGAATACATGTAATCATTATTGCATTTAAAGGGATAGTAATGGTTCACAAAAATGCAGCTCCAATTAACCTTCATAGTATTTGGGCCATGGAGAATGTTATTTCAATACTGTCAGAGTTGTAGTTCAAGAGTAATTGAATGATAAAGTATCCCACTCCCGCCCCTTTTGCCTAGTGTAAGCCTCTTCTCCTCAGATGTGGAATCTGGTCTCTTGACCAGACAGGTCACAGCAAGGGACAATCTTCTTACTGTGAGTATAAGGAAAACCCTGCCCCCCTTGACAGGTTTTTCAAGTTTTTCCTTATGCTCACTGAAGATTGTCCCTCGCTGCAATCCATCCAGACAGTACTGCTGCTCTGAGGTGAGCAGTGTTATATCAGTAAAAGGAGCGGGAGGGGGATAATTTATTATTCAATTACTCTTGAACTGCAAATCTGACAGTATTGAAATAACGCTTTCCACGGCCCAAATACTATGAAGATTAATCGGAGCTGCTTTTATGTTGAAACATACTATCCCTTTAACTCCAGTATGCCACCAAAGGGCATGTATCTGTATTCCTTCATGGGATGTAGACTACTGTCTGTCAGTCTGTCTATCTATCTACACAATAAAGCAGTTCTACTCACAATTGTCAGTGCCACAGTATGCACATCAGTCAATGCAATGTTATTTTTTTTTGAGTCCAGAAAAATTTTTTCTAGCAAAACTCATGAAAATGACTGTGCTCTTTTTTTGTCCTGATTTAATCTGATAAAATTAAAAGTGGATTTTGGTTATTAGGCTTATTTACCCTGAATATAACTTAATGCAGGGAAATCCAAACTAAGGCCTTGGGACCTGTCCAATGTGGCTCTTAATACAGATTCTATTAAATAATAAACATATGATCTTCTGTAAAGTATAATAATCCTTACCCAATTTTTAGCCATCAGACTGACATTTAATGATGAGTAAGTATGTTTATGTGCCAAAATGTGCAGTAGCTTATTAGACTATAAAGATTGCTAGACCAGTCGGTATAAACTCTCATCCTTGTTTGTCTTTGAGTGCCTGCATATTCACATGGCATTCAAAAGGTTAATATCAAAAAGCCCTTCATACAACTGTTTTGGTTTCATTGCCCTATAGGAAAGCACGCAGTAATACAGAGATCCACCACTGCATACTGATACAGGATCATACACCGATACTCTGTGCATTGGGCACTTTAACGCAACACAATGCGTTGGGTACTTCTCTGACACTCAAAGGGTTAATGCAGCGGTAGGACACCTTTGCGTCTCCAGCTTTTGGAAATTATAACTCCCATCATCTCCAACCAACGCGTTGGAGATTTCTATATCATTCGGTGGGTTAAAAGCCTCATTTAAATCAATGAGGGATTTTTATTTGTCCCCAGTGGTACAAGTGATTTGCTTCAGAATTGTTCTGGACCTCAGCGTCACAGTGACAATACACACACATACTGTATAATGGTACTGTGACATTGTTCATGTGCATTGTGTATATCAGTGGTTCTCAACCCTTTGAGTGCCATGGCACTGCCATGGCACTTCAGTCTGCCATGAGCACCAGCTCACGGTGCCTCACTTTTCCCATGAAGATTTAAAAAAATTATAAAATGTATTTTCTAATGTGTATTTATGAAATTATTATGCACAAATTGCTCCTCATTGCCATGCTCACTGTGAGACCTTAAAATAACTATATATTCATGTATTTTTACTTTCATTAACCCTTTGAGTGCCAGAGGCGTATGCAACGCACTGCAAAGCAATGCGTTGCATACTCCTTTGGCACTCAAAGGGTTAAAACCCTTCAGAAATTACATATAAATTCCAAGGGTACCCTGAAAATTCCAGATTGCATCTTAGGGGTGCCTTGAGAGAAAACAGATTGAGAAACACTGGGGTAGATTATGAGTGTGATACCCTGTGCGATGCAGTGCATTGTATGCAGTAACTGGGAATATTAATCACCATTATACATTTCTGACTGTTTAGATAGGGGGATATTTTTTTAACCTAAAGATGACAAAACACAAAATATTGCTTGAATGTAGACCTGCAACATAAATTCTAAATATAAGTATTTTCATTAAGTGAGCGTGATAATGAAGCTTTATATCTTTCCCGCAGGACAAAGGCAGGGTTTTGGGTGGATTTCAGGATTCCAAAAAGCAGCTATGAGCATCATGTTATATAAAAGATGAAACATGAAAATGAGAAGTCCTGCTGTGCAGGTGGATGACCTGTGGAAGCGGACTCTGCCTGCTAGGATTTCTACACATCGCTGGCATCAGACACAGACCAATTGATTAGATCATCTTATACCCGCCACCAACTAGGCTCAGGAGACTAATTAGAGGAAGTACTGCCTGCATAGACACCCCATTGACACCTAATTTGCTCAGCCAAAGCCCTTGGGGAGAATGTATTATCTGTGCAGCTGCACTTCATGCATTTCTGAATTTAGACATAAGGAACCCAAAGCTGCTTTCACATTCTCTCTAGAACAATGGATTTCTAAGCAATGCACACAAATACAGATATAAATTAAACACTAGCCAGCAGCTCAGATACTGCCTTTTTATCAAGAGATTTCCTGATGAAAAAAGAGCAATTGAATATGAACATGTTATATTATAAATGTAGGCATTTAAAACAATGATCACATACCCACAAATGTTATCAGAAGTGGTTTTCACAGAAATATGTGGTTTAAATATGAAAAATACAATCGTCTTTTAAAAAAATATTTCTACATCTATAATGGCACAATTTATTTTACACTGTAATAACCATTTAAGGACCAGACAGTTGTGTGGTGCATCACTTTGCAGTATGTTGCATGTCCCTCTGGTACTTAAAGGGCTAAACATTATTTTGAGATAACATATTTTAAGATAATATTCTATAATTTAATACTCTAAATAGAAAGCTAAGAACCTATAAAACAACCACCTCCAATGAAAATCACAGTAATGTTTACTTCCAACTATTATAAATGTGTGATGATTAAAAGGTAAACAGTCAGTGAAATATGTAATCTATCTATCTATCTATCTATCTATCTATCTATCTATCTATCTATCTATCTATATATCTATCATTCCAGTCCAGGTTTTGATAAATACATACAATGAAAAATACATTTAAAATTGCTAGAGTGCAGCCAATTTTCACCAATATAGCTAAAAGTTAAAACATAAAATATTGATGCAAATTCATATTTACATACCTCCCAAGTGTCCCTCTTTAGGAGGGACCGTCCCTCTTTGAGACCCAGATCACTACGTCCCTCTTTCCCACCCTGGTGTCCCTGTGTTTAGGAGATCAGACTGTGTGGTGTGTATATAAGTGTATCACATTGCTCCACAGCAATACAACTCACAATAATGTTTGTTTAAACTTCAGTATACGTGTTTATACATTAGTCTGTGTAAGTAAAATACTTTGGTCTTATAAGCCATTTATTGGGTTACACAAGGAGGTGTCAATAGATCATGAAATAGCCTAAAATTCTCAGTAATGCCCCGCCCACCAGTCACGCCCCCAGCAACACCCTCTAAAACACAAGTGTCCCTCTTTGGCAGTTTGAAATGTTGGGAGGTATGTATTTATTCTGTGTTAACCCATTAATATGTGGCACATTGCCTGCTTGTCCCTGCTCTATTAAAGATAAGGTCTTAGTCTAGACTGTAAGCTCTCACGAGCAGAGCCCTCTGATCCTTCTGTTCTCCACATTTGATTTGTACTATTTAATATCTCTATTTGTCCATTCCCTATTGTACTGCGATGCAAAATAAGTTGGAGCTATATAAATAAAGAATAATAATAGTCAAATAATATGGCTATATTATGCTGAGTTTGACAAAAAGACAAACCTGAGTTCGTCTATATAAACTTAAATATGTGCTCTGTAATGTACATATATAATATTTCTTAGTAAGAAATATTATATATGCACATTACAGGGCAAATATTTAAGTTTATATAGACGAGCGCAGGTTTGTCTTTTTGTCTGTCTGTTTTCACTTTGGGTCTATGCCTGAGGTTTGGGGGACTGTTTTCACTTTGGGTCTATGCCTGAGGTTTGGGGGACTGGAGAATCCACTCATTCTCTGCTGCTGACTACGTACTTATTCTTTATATTCACATTAAAATCATATTACTATATGGATATGTTATGGTGAGTTGGCACTGTGAGGTTTCTTTCTTGCATTATGCTGAGCTTGCCACCATGCCATAGTGTATATATATCGCTGCACAGTGTTGCCCATTGGATTTGCCACTCTGTGCCTATTGGAGAACCGCTAGGTGACAGTTGCATTTAGTCTCGCTGCTGTTATTTTCCTGTGAAAATTGCCACCCTTGTGAATCTCACTGCAGTGATTTTGCCTGGAGGGGTCAATCAAAAATGCTAAAGCAGTTGGATCTGATAAAGTTACTGCTGAAATATTGAAAGCCAGTCAACTCTTATTCAAAGCCCTAGCTAAACTATTTTACAAATGCCTACTACTCAGCATAGTGCCTGAAACATGGAAAAATGCCGAAATCATCCTACTGCATAAAAAAAGTTGAAAAGGTGGATTTAAAAAACTACCGACCAATAAGTCGACAAAGGAACTTTAAAGATGAATGGACACAATTCTAAACACGGCACAACCTAAAGAGCAAGCAGACTTTAGGAGAGGTTCAATACAATGGGCAATATCCAGACAGAGTAATAAGTGTTAGAGCGACACAATGAATACAACCTTCCATTATGCATAGCCTTCACTGACTACAAAAAGACCTTTGACTCAGTGAAAAATAAATCAGTTATCGATGCCCTGATTGTCCAAGGAATAGATAGAGATTACATCAATATACTACAGTCAATATATGAAAATGAAACTGCATCAATGCAGGTCAACAATGATAAAGTCCTGATCAACATAGAAAAAGGTGTCTAACAAGGAGACACAATATCCCCAAACTATTTTCTGCTTGTTTAGTAGAAAATTCTCACAAAGTACATTGAAGTAAAAAAGGACTTAAAAGGATAGTATTGTCAAAAAATGTAATACACCTCAGATGGTTCAGTTTAATTTTCTGTACTGAATAGTATGTTCTGATAATCCTTTACCATCATGTTCTGCTTAAATTCCCCTCCCACCCCTATTCATGGAAGTCAAGCAGACCTCCCTCAGAACAGAAAGCCAGTCCAGACAGATTGCGACGAGGGACAATAAGGAAAAACATGCCATCCTTCATCATGGGGGTTTTCCTTACACTGACAGACACAATATTGTCCCTTATTGTGATCCGTCCGGTCATTGGTTTTGGACCTGACATCCTGAAAAGGGGCTGGTGGGGGACTTTTAACTGGATTTTTGAGCCAAACATGATGGGAAAGGATTATCAGAACATACTATTCTTTATAAAAAAAATTTAACTGAACAATAGGAGGTATATTTATTTTTTGACAATATCATCCCTTAAAGATGAATAGAGACTACTTAACTCATTACGTTTTGCAGATATCATATTCTTTGCCAGTAGTGCTAAAGAACTGCAAGTGCGTTGAAGAGCTACAACAGGAAACCAATATTTTTGGTCTGAAGATGAATATCAACAAAACACTAGTCCTGTTTAACAAATTTGCCAATGGAACATCATGATGGAAGATGAGCAACAAATAAAATTGGGATGGCAAGCATTTGGAAAACTTAGTAGTACTGGTCTGCCTAAAGAGATTTTAGACCAATGTGTCCTCATAATCCTTACATATGGATGTGAAGCATGGACACTGAATGCCAAAGCCATATAAAATCTAAGGTTACACAGGGAAATATGGAGCGGTGAATTCTAAACAAAATGAGACAGAAAAATGTGTGCATGGATTCGTCAGCAAATAAAGGTCTATAACATTATTGAAAGAGTAAACACCTGAAATGGAAATGGCCAGGCCACAGAGCAAGAAGACCTGATGGTAGATGGACCAAATTAATTTTGGAATGGATTCTACTCAATACTAAATGCTCAGAAGAAGACCAAAGACAAGATGGGTAGATGAATTTACCAAATTTGTTAGTACACAGTGGAAACAAAAGGCACAGGACAAAAGCTGTTGGAGGCTTTCTAAGGAGGCCTTTATCCTGCAGCTGATCGACAACGAATGAAGTTGATGATGATGATGATGATGACATATCTATACGCATGCACCTTTTTTAAATGCCTCTTTTGTATTGCTAATTTGTTCTAGTTTGCACTCTGATTAAGGCAACCATCCCATACCATTTTTGGCCATCCCTAACAATCATTAACACTTGCCACAGAAGTATCCAATGCATTGTAACTCAAAAGGTTGAGGCTGTGGAAGGTGTGGAGCACCAGATCCTTTTTCAGAAGTACAGTATGATAAAGAGTGATAAAGAGGTGATAAAGCAGAGATGACTTCCCTAGTGATATCACTTCTTCAGTTTCTGTATTTTTCTATGGAGCCTATGCACTAAGATCTACAAAGCTCCACAGAATAACATAGGAATTGAAGACGTGATATCACTGGAGAAGTTATCTCTACTTTATCACCTCTTTATCATTCCTTAATGAATCTCCCCCTGGTCCCCTTAACATAGCAGACCTATGGTATATTAAAGGGACCGTACTGAGTAAAAATGAAAATGATTTACACCCATTTAAATATCATGTACTCTCAGCCAGCATTTGTTTAAAGTGGGACTACCACCCCTTGTAAACTTTGCACTAAATAATTACCCATCTGTTGACTAGCTGCTCAGTAGTGCTAGTCGTCAGAATTATAACCACGTTATTGAGAATTCTATACTGCTCCTGGACGGACAGCCAGGAAACAGTGCAGACATCTTTCCTTAGTAATGTCTGTGCACCTGCTCTGTCAGTCCAAGTCTGCTTTAGGAAGCATTGCTAGGAGCCGTTCATACCAAAAGGGAGTGACAGTGCAGGCCCGCAGACGTCACTATGGAAAGATGTCTGCGCTGTTTTCTGGATGTCCGTCCGGGAACAGTATGGAATTCTCAGTAATGCGGTAATTATTCTGGCAACTAGCACTATTGAGCAGCTAGTCGTCAGATGGGTAATTATTTGGGGCACAGTTTACAAGGGGTGGTAGTTCTGCTTTAAATTGTTTATTTGATGCAATAGTTCTAACATCTTTTATACATTTTGACATATTTGTTATCAAGCTTGTTATACCAATTAAGCTTTTATATCACTACTTTGAGATTAGTGCTCTTTCAGTTTACAGATAGGCAAATAGGAAAATAATTGTTTGCATCAATTATGACACATTGTGGTTCTACTTAATAGGAGATTCTAAAAAACAAAGATCACATGATCATATATAGCTGGCTACACATCAATAGGAAAATTAAATCTATCCCATATTTTAGTGATTATGTACCTAATACATTTTGTTTCACAAATGCGGGTAGGTATAAATGATATTTAAAGGGAGAGTAGCACTTTATACTGAAAAAAATATATATTACAGGTTTTACTTGCACTGCTGAGAGCTGTTTTATTACATAGTAACATAGTAATTTAGGGTGAAAAAAAGACTTGCGTCCATCTAGTTCAACCCTTTTCCTATTCCTGTTTACCATTGTTGATACAAAAGAAGGCAAAAAAAACACCCTCAATATAGCAATTTCAAATTCTGCCTTGAATGGGGGGAAATTCCCTCTTGATTCCAACTGGCAATCTGATTTCTCCTTGGATCAACAAGCCCTAACTAAATATTAATCCCAAATGTTATTGAAAATTTATTTCAGGTCCATCCTTTTTTTGGGGGCAGAATGTCCATGGCCTGGAATTTACATTGTTACACCATCCTATGGAGTTTGATGGTTAACCCTTTGAGTGCTCAAAGGGTTAACTGACCATAGTGGGACATAGACTGCAGTAGCAACAGCACCACCATAAAATTTCGGACCATGGAAGTACTACACACAAAAACTGTATGTTTCATCTGCAATAACTTTTTTAACATTTCTCAGCAGTGGAAGTACCATTTCACTTGGCAGGATAAACCTTGCAATACTTTTCTGTATTAATCATTAAATACCAACCCTTTAATAGGGTATGAACTTTATACATTTTGTAGAGAATTTTTTATTAACATCTTGAAAGCTAGTAAAGACTTAAACACATTGCAACGCAATGCACTGGAGACCCCTCTAACCCCATAAGAGTTACATTTTTAAGGACTTAAAGGAACATTAACACCTTATAATAAACTCACTAGGTATCTTAATCTGAGAAGAACATCCTTATTGTGCTATACATCAAGTCTATAAATCTTTAGTGTTAGTTATCATGAATGTGGGGATAGACATGATTATTTTTTCAGGACTCCTAACTCCTCCCATTTCTAAGGAATCCTTCAGCAGGAGGAGATTGTGGTCTAGGAGTCCCACACTAAACAATCATGGCTGCCTCTGTGGACATAATATCTAGTACAAACAAAAGATTTTCTTTTGAAAAACCAGTACACACACACAGAATTGATGTATTACAGTCACTAGGATTTTCTGCCTAGATTAAACCTGTGAGTGCCAGACAGGTATCCAAGGCATTGGGTGGATACCTCTCCGGCACTCAAAGGGTTAACCCTTTGAGTGCCAAAGGGGTATGCAGTGCATTGCTTTGTAAGTGTAACTAGGGTATCTGTATAATATAAATTGCTAGGCTGTGAAGCTCCCTGTGTACGTAATCGCACATGCGCAGTAGAGACTGCCGGAACGATGCAGTCATGTGCAGTAGAGACTGGCCGAATTCGCTGATCCGGAGCAGGGCTCTCCTAACGGCTCACCGCCTGTCTCTGCTCCCGGCCCTGGGGCAGAAGCCGAGGCCGCTGGGTGGCACTTTAGCCCGTATACACGGGCTTTCATACTAGTTATTATTATAAGATGTCAATGTATCTTTGACATATTCATTGTTCTCTCTACTGTATTCTTTATGCCAACTTTGTATATAAAGCATAATAAAATAGTACATGAGCTATATAAAACAGAATGGAAATATAATTTCCTGCAGCCAATGGCTTTTAATCACCACTATAAAAATAAATGTAATAAATATAAGTGAATTTTTATACTCTTTTTCGCTAACTAAAAAGCACACTATCATTTATCCATATTTAAACACCTTTGAGAATTGTACGCTGCATTTTTTCACAGCCCTTTAACTCTCTCGAGAACACCATCATTTATTTTTGAAACTCTTTTTACTTTGACACTCGAGCAAAACCTCTCTCTTACCCCTACATTGTCTGAGGAGATTTGCTTTGCAAAGAACAAAGTCTCCCAAGCCTTTAGCAATTACCATTTGAATCAGCTTTCACAGCACAAAGAAATGGGTAGGCTTCCAATATATAACACTATGGCTAAAAAAATTCTTTACTTTTAAATAGGTGGGAAATTTAGACTTTCAAGAAGGTTTTCCCAGGGCAGCCATAAAGTCAATACCTAGCATATAAATATTGCATCCAATCAATTTCAAAGAGAAGCTATACATGTAGGAATAAATAAGCATATAGATATACCAGACTGCTGTATGGAGGACACATATTTATCTAAGGAAGGCCTTCTGTTCAATAGAAACTAAATTCTAGGAATAAGTGGCTCTTTAATTTTTTTTACCTGATGGTGTCCTTCCAACAGCTGTCAGTTATATCTGTGCACTTAATTTTGCATTTGAACTGTGCTGTAGACTATAGCTGGTGGAGTTTTTTTTATTGAACATTTTATTGCAACCTCCGTAGCATCTCAAACTGAGCTGGATGTAATGTTAGCTCACAATAATACAGCTCCAAGGTGAAGCGAGAACGAGCTCGCTGGGGCTTCTGGGAGTGAAGTGGGAAGTCCTGCTGCTCCGTGTCGCACATACACGGTGCCGCAGTATGCGGAAGTGGCACTTTTTAAACAACAATATCTCGGCTCCTAGTTAAGTAAATCTAAAACAAAACCCAGCGCTGATATTGCATTAGGAGTTATAACCAGCACTCCATTTTTTTTCCATGTGAATATTCCCCTTTAAGTGCTTATAAAGACAATCATATGTGGAACAACAGGTAAGTTTATATTCAGATGAAAGGTCCCTGCCCTGTAGAACCCCGTAAGTTGTCAATTTGTAACAAATATGTGATTTTTAAATAGATCTCAAAATTACCTATAATTACATTTTCTATTTTTAAAAAACAGTTTATGAGATATTTAACTTTGTTTTTTGTCAACTAAAGCAAATCTTTGTCCCATCTTACACTTTGTTTGCAGTGTTAGCTCAGCTGCATAAACTGGAAAGTAAACAAATCTAAATATCTCATAATCTATTATTTTAATTAAAAATAACTAAGAGAAATATTGATGATTTCAAACCCTCTTTCAAAATCACATATTGTTATAAAATGATTATTCCACTTTTACTTCACAATCTGATAAAAATATTTGACCCTTAAGGCCATTCAGGACTATTGAAGCCTATTGTCTGTTGTGAGTAGGTGTTACCTAGAGGAAGACTTCAATACAGATCACTATAAACAGAAACCCTCAGATATAATACACAATATATATCTTTATATATTAATCTGCTGTATGAAGGACACCAAGCTAGGCAGAGCAATCCGTTAACCCCTTTTGGAGCAGAAGGTTGTGCAAAGCATTGAGATGCCAGGCATTGTACACACACAAAGTCCTGAAGGGGTTAAACAAACTAAGGGCTACTTACTCTTATAAGTGCATTTCCCCTTTAATGCTTTAATATCCAATAGGCCATCCAGTAAGTTCTTTCTGTACATAAAGGGCGTTTTTCTTTAAACTTATTTAGGAGTATTTTACAACAACCACGTTAAAGGGATAGTAATACTTGAAATGCCAAAAAATATGTTGTAGGGTTTATCCCCCTGAGCAAAACAAGAGTACTCCCACTGCTGTAAGGTGTTTCATTCAAAAGTTATTAATTTTCAAAGTTGAATTTTTTAGGTGCAATATCACAGTGGCCTGAAATTGTACAGTGGCGCTGTTGTTACACGATCCTATGGACAGCTCTGGTCCCAGGACCATAAATCTCAATAGGATGGTGTAGCAACAGCGCCACTGTACAATTTCAGGCCACTGTGATATTGCACCTAAAAAATTCAACTTTGAAAATTAATAACTTTTGAGTGAAACACCTTACAGCAGTGGGAGTACTCTTGTTTTACTCAGGGGGATAAACCCTACAACATATTTGTTTTTCAATTTTAAGTATTACTATCCCTTTAATTAACTGCAAACATTCAGAGGCGCAATCATACTATATCTATATATAACATTATATATATATATATATATATATATATATATATATATATATATATGATTCGGCGCACCGAGCAACTTTAGAAAGTGAAAACTGACCCCCCCCTTCCTCCCCTACGCCACCCCCTGCCTACACCTGTGAAAATCGCCACCCTTGTGAATCTCGCTGTCGCAATTTTCACAGGAGTGTGCATGAGGGCTTCTCCGATCTATGCTTCCTACAAGTGGGCGGACAGTGAACCAGAAACATTTAGAATTTCATTTCAGAATTTTGGGGGAACTGGATTAATTTATTCAGATCAATTGTTCAGGTCAATGGACATTTTTTATTTGTCCCCTACAATGCAGTTGGATTGCCCCAGAATGACCCCATTGGGCTTTATATAAAAGTCCATTAATGTTTTTATAACAGTTGTAAAATAACCCTTCTTACCATGAAGATGACACTAAAGATGTCACAATATATACTTGTTGTATGCACCTGGCATAGATAAGTACTTTTTGTATGCTAAAGACCTCAATATTTGCGCATTTCTAACATGAAAATAGTGATGCTGATTTAAGAAAATGGTGCAATACAATGAAAAACATCTCCAGTGTTTTAAATGGTACAGTTGGCCTCCACCAAAATTGCACCATTTTTTTATGCAAATGCACAGATATGATGCAACTGCACCCTGATTTGGCCCAACTACAAAAAATGGTAATCTAGATAAATTGCTAGAAGCTTTTTGTGTGTCACATATGTAATACGCTGTTCCAGTGATTCATTTTTGCAATACACTGTATAACTATGCTGTTATAACCATATCATAGTAGAAAATTACCAAATTTCCCTTTCATACGTTATAAAGTAATGGCTGTTTAAAAAAAATCATACGTGCAGTTGCTCAGTCATAGTATTACTTTCACATTTTCTCACATGCCTGTGGAGAGACGAGCCACTGACATTTCCTTACTATTCCACTGTTTTTTAGATTATTACCACCACTGCCTAAATGGATTTATTTAAATTACAGCACATGAAATTTACAGACGCAGAACTGGGCCTAATTAGCTGCAAAATATACTATCATTTAGCCATAAAGGAAACATAATTTATCACGATTTGTGCTACTATGTAGAGTGGAGTTAAAGGACTCCTAATCAGCCCTACTCATATATCTGTTTAACCATGTGGTGTAAACAGACCCCCATACCTCCCAACATTTCAAACTGCCAAAGAGGGACACTTGTGTTTTAGGGTGGTGTTTCTGTGGGCATAGCTGGTGTGCAGGGCATTACCGATAATTTTAGGCTATTTCACAACCTATTGACACCTCCTTGTGTAACCTAATAAATGCTTTATAAAAAGATCAAAGTGTTTTATTTACAAAGACCAATTTATAAACACATATACTGACGTTTAAAGAAACATTAAAGTAAGTTTTATTGCTGTAGAGCAGTGTGATACACCTATATACACATACCACACAATCTGATCTCCTAAAAAGAGGGACATCAGGGTGGGAAAGAGGGACAGAGGGATTTGGGTCTAAAAGAGGGACACTTGGAAGGTATGGACCCCTACTCACACATTACTACTATTTAGCCGTGTGATGTAAATGTACTCTCAATCAGCTAAAATCACATCTAACTATTTAGCCACATAATGTAGCTGACTCACATTCTCCTACCTTTTAATGATGAAGTGTAATCAGACTCTTAATCAGCCATATTCACACATTACCAATATTTAGCCACGTTGTGTAAACGGACTCCTAATCAACCATACTCAGGCTTTATTACAATTTAGCTATGTATTGTAAATGGATTCCTAATCAGTCATACTCATACATTACTACTATTTAGCCACATTGTGCAAACAGTCTATTAATCACCCTTATTCAAACTGTACTACTATTTAGCCATATATTATTCTACTTTTTAGTTTCATCCAGTTCTGGATTATAGATTTTCAGAAGAACATAGATGTGCCAGTCTTTAGGTCTTATGTATAAAAGTAAACTGGAACAATTCTGAAGCAAAACAACTGTACCACAGATGACAAACAAACAGCTCATTAGTTTAACCCTTTGAGTGCCAGAGGGGTACGCAGTGCATTACAAACCAATGAGTTGTGTACACCCTGTCACTCAAAGGGTTAAATGAAGCTTGTAACCAGATAAATGCATCAAAGGTTTCCAATGCATTGTGAAGCATTGCTTTGGAGACCTTACTAGCATTCATGTGGCTAAAAATTGTCATTTAAATCAGCAGGGATGTTGGGGAGTTCTACTTAGCCCCTATTTTACAGTTGGTTTGCTCCCACAATTGCTCCAGGTTGCTTTTTTAACCCCTTAAGGACCAGCGGTCCCGGGGTGTGCCGTCCCTTAAGGACCACATAGGAAACTTTGACGTGCCGTCCCACGTGACTGATCACGTGGGGCGGCACGCCAAACGGGGCACTGGAAGAGATCGCTCCGGTCTTGGAGCGATAAACTTCAGTGCCCGGTATTACTCACCGTGCTCCTACAGGAGCGCGGTGAGTAAAAGTACGTGACATGCCGGACCAGCGTGACGGTCCTGCCACGTAAGTGGTCCTTAAGGGGTTAAATAAGGCCTATTGACATAGTAACATGATAAATTAGGGTGAAAACATCACAAGTCCATCAAGTTCAACCTTTGACTCAAAATTCAGAAAAATGAAAATTATACATAACCTTCCTGCTACCAAATGAGTCTATTTTTGTATCTTTTTCTTTCTTGACCTCTTGGGTGCAGCAAGGGTTAATGTGGACCTGTTTCATAGATATCATTTAGTTCCACTAAATGTACCTATTTAAAATGTGTATAATGTGCTTTTTGTTTTCCAAACAGCTTAATGGTTTTAGATATTTCTGATGTAGTAGTTGGGGAATCTAGTCTCAGCAGAGACTTGTTCTCTGACTTGGACAGATAATGTTGCATAATTAATTAACCACATGCCCTTCTCTACCGTCTTAGCTGCAGTGGAGTGGAATAAATTGAAAAGAGAAATAAACATGCAAATCCATTCAAGATGGAAGCTCCCACTGAGGGAAAGGGGACTTGGAATGGTGATAAGATTTCTTTATAATTATAAAATTATGGTGCATTTTAGAAAAAAAGTGTCAACTTTACATCTTTAATTTATGAACAAAACTCATTTTAAAATAACAGGTCCACTTTAATGAATATGAAACAAAATACCTACTGTATATTTTTGCCCCTTATCAGCTTTTACACAATATCACTCCCTCTGTGAGCGATCACATATCTATTTCTTTTGTAAATGTGTTTAACTTGTCCTGTTGTTCCATGGAACCTACACCACAGGTATCATAATGGGAATTCTACAGCATTTCAGTCCAAAAAAATAAAAATCTATGGCAAAGCTAGCTTTATCTTTGCATTGTGAATGAATCGCTGCAGGGGAAAGATGTACAAATGTTAGATAAAGTCTCCAGTGAGATAAAAGGGGGGATGTACTTTTGCAATTCCACACTATACTAGATGCTGGAATCGAGTTCTCAGTGCTACTCCTGCCTAACGTCTATTTACTAAGCTACTTACGTTGATAATGGTACTCTCCTCTGTAACAAAAGTAGGGTGGTGTGCAAGTGAATTGGTATTTTGAGGTGCTCCTTTCCTCTGTGCCTTGTATAACTCCATGTACTAATAACACACAGAAGAAATTGAAGTAAAGTTGCATGCTACAGGGAAGGAGTTCAGAGCTTTCTCACATTACAGGACAGAGTCTATGTGCTGGCAGGGGTGTAACTACAGAGGATGCAGAGAGCACAGTAATGATGGGCCTGCCATCCAAGGAAGCCTGTTGGCCCCCTCCACCAGGGCTGTCTGATGACTAGTTAGACCACTGTGCAGCGATATGCACTAAAACTACTGTATGCTCCTGTAAGTACCCCTGTAGAGCAGGAGAATGAGTAGGAAGCCAACATTCCAGCTCAGAACATGAGCTGCACCTGCCTCAGATTTGTACATTCCTCCCATTCATTTGTTATTCTGTGGAGCCTATGTACTAAGACAGGGGTAGTCAGTTGTTGAACCTCCAGCTGTTGGAGACTACACTTTCAATTATGATGAAAGTTGTAGTCTCCAAAAGATGGAGGTCCAACAACTGAATACACATGTTCTAAGATCTTGCCATCTTGCATAGAGGCATAGTGAATAAACTCCACAGAATAACATAGGGATTTGAGAGTTTATCATACTGGGGAATTTATCTCACCTTTATATTCCTTCAGTAAATCCATCCCATAATTCGCAAAAACAAGTAAACTATATGTTTCAGCTTAGAAGTACAGTATGTTCAGTGTTTTGTTAGAGCCCTTTTTAGGCTGAGAAAATATAGTGGTAATATGGTCCCAGGTGTGCTGAGGTGAAACTGGAAAAAACTATCACTTACTGTACCTGCACAGCATTGTATCAACAACAGCATTTGTCTTTATGAAGTTATGAAGAAAATCAGGCTCCGGAAGAAAAAAGATCAAAGCAATGAACGGCATTTCACCTCAGATACCATCAGCGGAAATGAAAAGTGAGTGTGGGAATCTGATGGTAGATTTGTTGTGTTTGAAATGGCATCACTTCTGTCAGACAAGAGGTGATGTTCAAAAGAAAAAGTAGTCTTAAAAAATATTATAATTGTCAGAATTTTATTTTGCCTTCAAAATTTACCTTTTCAAAGAGATAAAGACAATTGTTTTACTAGTTAACCCCCATGAAAGGCAATTTTATAGCAATGGTCATAATATTGGGTGTGGTCAAACTTAAAGCTAAGACAAATCATATGTTCCATTATTAACCCCAGGTATAACTCGGAAAATCTCCTCCAATAAAAGGGGGAGTAATTAAAAAAAATCCCCAAATCCCCATTAAATTACATGGGGCTTTTATTCCCTTGCGTGCTAGAGAGATTTCCAGTACAATGTGTGCTCCATATTAATTGCCAGACATGTTTGTTCTCCCAGTCGGAGAGGCTATAAGTTACATTGTCACAGGGTGTGAGGGCACCAGTTTGCTTTATATCCATATTTTTTTAAACATTCTTCATCTTACTCTCTTTATGGGAGATTGTTATCCCTCTACATTTTATTTAAGGTCATACTGGCATTACATAAGAAACCATTTTACTTTGTTAAATCATTAACTCCTCCTTTGCCATTGTGGCCAGTAAAAGCCAATCTGGCTATAATTTGTGATATTAGCTGTTTCAGCAGCCAATGATGGGAGCATATTGCACTGTAGGAGGGACAGGCAATGTGAGGTCCACGTCTGACTCCACTCCCAGATAACAGAACACACTGTGCTTGTACTGGACAGAGATGCAGAAGAAATCAGACATTATAACAAATTGAAAGTAGTGTGAAGCTTTCAGAATATTTTACAATTTCTGATTGCTTGATATGAATGAGGTACAGGACATCATTTGGGGGCACCCCAGAATTCCTCCACTTTTCTTTTGAACATACATCCCATTTGAGTCCATTTTACAGTGGCTATCGTGGTGTTCAGGGCTTATTGATGATGAAGTATGTGCACCAGTATGCACTAAAGAGTGGAAAATGAGTTGTGCTGGCAGACTCATGCACTCCCTCTAATATCAAAGCACAGAGACTGAGATGCATCAAGGTGCAATGGCTTAATGCACATGAAAATTGGAGGATTTCTTTGTGCATTAACCATTCGCCCATTCAGGAACTTACGGATTTTATTCTTCAATAAGTGGTGGCCAGATAGATCCGCAAATTTGATCCACTAGCTTCAAGCTGGCAGATCCCTTTCCAGTCTATAGGGCGAACACACGCATATACATTCTTCCTTAAGTGTATGCGTGGGTTTTTCCACGGACTTGCCAATTTACGCAATTTTCCCTGCTTCATATATGAAAAGCAGGGGAACACTCCAAATCATTGATGAATATCCGAAGGTATCCATAAATGATCGTGGTGAAGAGCAGTGTATTTGATACACTGCTTTTTCCCGCAGTTTGATGAATCCCAGCCACAATGTGAGCTTTAACCCTCTGAATTCTAGATAACTGCAACATATTGTGAAGCTCTAGCATCTAACAGGTTAATGTAAGATAAGGGTATATGAAGTTCAGTTCAAGCTTAATTCTCATTTACAAGGCTCCACATTGCTAGCATAAACAATTTTAAGAGAACTTATGATAGGCTTAATTTAACTGTTATTGAAAACAAATGCCTAATAGGCTTATGTACAAGCTTGTCGTGTTTCAGGCAAAAATAATAGCAGGTGCTGAATTTAATTAAAATTCCAGACACAGGGCACAAATTAGTTTTTGATGGATTAAAAAGAAAAATACTTCTATTGAATCACTGTACAATGTCAACTTGCAGATGTGAAATGATTTCATTTGTGTTTAAATACAATCCACACAAAGTAAATCAAACTAAATTATGGGTCATTTTAGGAGACACACTGTAGCAATAAACATAGTAAATGTAGGAAAGTCCCATTACACTATGGAGTTTATATTATAATAGCCTTTGTAACAAATAAATAAAAAGATCCCTGCTCATTTTCATTGAGTCTGCATTAATCTTACATGGTCCTAATATCCTTGATTTATGCTGTAAGATTAATCAATAAGAAATTATGTACCCCAAATAATGACCAAATCAAATGTAGCAGTTTAAGAATTTCTCAGTCTTACTCCTTTCCAAACCATTGATTAATATCATATCACTACAAATAACTTAGTGAAAATGTTGTTTTTGTTCTTTTTAAAACATAACAGGTTCTTTTTGGAAGACTTGAAGGAAAATCGTTTATGAGCACTTGCAGACGGCAGACATAGAAATTGTCTCAATGTCAATCAGCAACTGCAATG
Organism: Rhinophrynus dorsalis; assembly: GCA_037306005.1. NCBI lineage: Eukaryota > Metazoa > Chordata > Amphibia > Anura > Rhinophrynidae > Rhinophrynus > Rhinophrynus dorsalis. The sequence continues at coordinate 415,787,611 of CM074723.1, forward strand.
CCAAAAAATGTGTAAAAAGTTATTGATGCAAGTCTAGGCAATATCTGTTTTGCCACTGTTAAAATCAAAGGGTGTATAGTTTCTGAATCAGTTAGTCAAAAATACTTGCATAAAAGAGGGCAACAAAATCAATAGAAAGGGGAAATTGAATTATGAAGAAGGATGAACCAAACTGTCTTTTTTTAGTCTACAAAAGAGGCATCTAATGGGTAATCTGTATATATTCAAGGTTAATATTGGATGCTAGAAATCTCTCCAAAGATGTCTCAAGCATTGAAGGAGTTAATGTCACAACAAGGGAAGTTTTTATCTTCCAGTTTGAGTAAAATCAGTAAAACTGTAAAATATTTTAATCCAATAGGTGGTAACGGTAGATATAAGAATACATTGTTTTGTTTTAAGAAAATTAACAAATTTAGACATATATGTCAGTTAGTTAAAGGGATAGTAATGTTTCATAATAAAAGCAGCTCTATTAATCATCATAGTATTTGGACTTTGGAGAGTGTTATTTCAATTATGTCAGAGTTGTAGTTCAAGAGTAATTCAATGACAAAGTGTCCCCCTCCCGCCCCTTTTACTGATGTAACACTGTTCAGCCAGATCAGAAGGGAGGTGCCCAGGTAGACTGCACAGAGGGACAATCTTCAATTAAGATAAGGTAAAAAAAAACCTGAAAAACTTGTCAAGTGGGGGCAGGGCTTTCATTGTTCTCATAGGAAGAAGGTTGTCCCCTTCTGTTATCTGTTTGGTCTATGGACTGGATTCCACATCTGAGAAGAGATGGCTTACACTAGGTAAAATGGGAGGGAGGGGAAATTTTGCTTGTGAATATATCTCAAACCATAAAGGTTTGAGAGATAAGACATATCATTCTTTGTGCTTTTTAATGCCTACAAAATAAAATAAAGATAAAACGAAGTATTACTATCCCTTTAAAATATATGAAAATAGACTCTTTTAATGTCCATGCTAAATGCAGCAAAAGCCATTATCCCTGTGCGGTGGAGATCCACTCGCCCACCTACAATTTCAGACTGGGCATCGAAAGTAGAAGAACAGATTCTGTTCAATAGTATGACATGGCAACACAGAGGATTAGATCCTATGATATTATTACTGTGGACAGATGAGTGGTTTGCAGCCAAACATACTCTTTCACAGCCTACTTAGTGCTCCCTGACTTACCTCCTACGGCAACTAAGATTGCATACCTCACCATACCCATACCATACTCTCTCTACTTCCTTCTTTCTCTCTTTTCCTCCTCCTTCTTTTTCACTTTTTCTTTATTTTTCTTTAGGATCCAGATACATCTAGGATCACAATACACAGATTACTGGACCCACCTTCTTCAACATTCCAACTTCAAATGGCAGTGTGATTTACCATATACAGCTACTTGTGTGTACATTCTAATTGGACTAAGTGTATTGTTTGTACCACTCAGTTTATTATACTTGACTTTTTGAATGTATAACCTGCATGTATCTTTTCAATTGCTTTCTATTTCAATGAAAATGATTTTGAAATTAAAATATATGAAAATATTTGATCCAAATTCTAATCTGACTGCCATTTTGGGATTAGGATTTTCCCCGTTTAAGGAAAATTGGTAGTTGCTTCAGAGGTGTTCTTGTTTGCTTTCAAAGGTGACTGCAGAATTCTTGTTGCTGTAACCAAAAGACATCAGGGAAAGTTTATTTCCCCGGGAGGTGGACTTACAAAGTTAAAGCAATTCAATTCTTCGGTAAAGTAACTGTACCACTGGGAACAAAAAGAATTTGATTTAAAATGGGCTTTAAGACCCTTGAAACTGAGAGAAATTCAGTGCAGCCAGTTTACTGGCTTACACCAAAATTGTTCCTCCTTTTAATTTGTGAATATGGCACATAGGCTCATATGCACTATAAAAATAAAATTAAAATTAAATTAAATACAAATTCCTAAATTTCTATGGAAGGGGTAAAAATCTCTATTTAATTTAACGGGAATTTCTATTTGTCCTATGGTGCAGTTGTTTAACTCCAATTTGCCTTTATACATATAGGTCATACTGCCATAGCTAGATAGAATCTGTTGGGTCGATGTAGTCAAGCACTGCGCTGTGACCCATATTCATGGTGCTTGGTGTAGAGAGGTAGGATATGTATGAGGCAAGCAGCTACAATATCTCCAATTTATTGTTTGACCTCTGGGTCTTTTCAAAGAATATCAGGCACTGGTGATAAGATGTCAGAACTAGCATGCTTTTGATGTTTCCATTAGTTTTTGAAAGCAATATTTGTGGATATGGTTGAAAGCTCCAAGGTCCATATTTAGTAAGGTAAACTTCACTACAGGGGAAAAACAAGCATGTCTGTTGCATTAGAGTAATGTACATTAAACATACATAACACTTGAATGGGAGCAAACAGACAATAGTTTTATTAGCCATTACATATACATATTCATCAACTTTAGTCCTTGCCAAACCCAAAATTCCTGTAGGGCCAACATACTCACCACCAAATATAACATGACCACCCATACCCATTAGCTGTTCCCAGAAACTCAATGGGTACTTACGACTTTAGTCCTAGGGCCCTCTTTCCTAGGCTTCTGGCCTAAATCCGTTAACTTAACAATTATAACAAGCAATTTGTAAACCTTGGCAAGGACCAAAAGCTCCCCAACCCATTATCCCATAAACCACCCCCACCCAACAAGGCTGGACCAACCATCCCATGGTACATCCCATACGAAGGGGAGGAAGGGATGCTGTTCGTCTTTCACAAACTCAAAGACGATATGGCTCCACCTTCCCTCCCTTTAAGTACCCCCAGCATATACACCCCCTGCTCACTTCCCACCTTTGCTTTCACTACATGTTGCTATAAACAAACCCAGACATGCTTCCCCTATGTTAATGTTGCTTCTTGAGAATCCTTTCTATAAATGTTCCCTGAATGAATGTGGCTTTTAACCCCTTGAATATAACAGACGTCCCCAAAACACTGTGATAATCCTCATTTAAATAATTGGAAATTTTGGTGTCTCCCCATGGTGCACTTAATTTGCTCCAGAATTGCCCCTTTGAGTGCCAGAGGGTATCCAATGCATTTAGGGTAAATATTCTCTTGATAAAGTAACTACATATTTTTTTGAGCATTTTGTGATATACATATATATGAATATTATTTTATTCACAGATATTTTTTTGTATCACATATGATGCCTATTTGTAATTTTCACAAGAAGACCTCACCAGCTCAGTGTCTTGTTACTCTAACTCATCAAACCTCTGTTTCCTGCAACAGTCCCATTGTGGGTATTTGCAGTTCTGTAAGGGGTTTGTTGTGCCCCTGGCAAACCCATATAACCCTATGAATTGGAGAATCTGTGCCTGAGGAAGGACTGGCAGTGATACTATGGAGGTAACCTTTCCGGGGTTTATACCGGGAGTTATATCTCAAAATTCTGAGTGACTGACTGGGAAGACACAGGCAACCATGATCCAAGTTTATTCCTAGTCTGGTTGTTATCTCTGTCCTAGGGTAGACTCGGGGAAAAAAGCTGTTGAACACAGAATTTGTTGTTTTGTTTTCTGTTGACAGTGATAGGGACAGGGTGGGGAGACAGGTAATTAAAAAACAAAAGAAAAAAAAAATACATTGATAGGTGACAGAGACCAGGACCCTGATGTAAGCTGTGACTGAGGCAGACTGACACTAGATGAGATATTTTGTAGAGATCCAATGTAAGACATCAAACACAATCAGTTTTATTGTGTACTTTACAGTAAAAAACACACAGTAGTAATGTCCAACATACAAGGGGTGGGGGGGTGAAACGATTAGGAGCAGTGCAGAGATGTGTGAGTAAAGTGGTAGTCATGGCTGCTGCAGCATGTCCAATGAAATAAAGTTATCCATCTCCTCCCAAGGAAAATGTAGTTTGTGAAAGTCTCACCAAAAGTTCCTCCAATACTAGTACTATTAATAAGCTGTCTGAATGAAGATGATAATGAGTCACATTCCAGTGTTGATGGCATAGCACAAGAAGGTGTAGCAGCTAAACCAACTGCTGCATCTGACATTGACACAAACAAGCACAAAATATCTGTCCTAAAAGTAGTAGTGACCTTTGTGAAAATCCCAAAATGGAGAAAAGTAAAAAATAAATTGTTTAAGGCTTCTAAAAGCCTAGAGGAATATAAAAGTAGTGGGGAAGAAGCAGCGAGATGATGATGTAAATCTAGAACATATTCCTCCAGCATCATCCTCTTCTTCTGCAGATATAGATGAAATTGAGAAAAAGAGAGATGATGACATGGCTAGAAAATTAGTAGAAAGTTAAAAGGTCTTCCACCACTGAAAAGGAGCAGTGTGTCTGTCTATAAACTGTTCGGAAAACAGTTGGAACGTCTGACCATGGACAAGCAAAGATGCCAGAAAATACACAGTCATCCCGTCAGTCATCATCAGCATTATCACCGCTTCCAAGTCCCACTCACCCACAAACAAAAATAGTGTTGAGTAACCAGCAACAACACAGGTTATCAGCATCTACAGCCTAATCTTTGAGTGCCTCTGCTGCTCTTGGAAGTTCAGCATCTGTGACACCTAGTAGTAGTACAAATTCAGCAACATCTAGCTCCAGTAGTAGCAGCAGTAGTAGTAGTAGTAGTCTCATGGGAACCTCACAGTCTATGAAGTCCACAGTATGATGATACTTCACTCAGGATCCAAAAGCTAAGCATGTTGCTATCTGTTGTTTGTGTAAAAAGCATGTGAACAGGGGAAAATCAGCCTCTCACCTAGGCACCTCCTCAATGAGTTCCCACTTGAAGCATAACCACAAGTCTGACTGTGAGACACACCATCAACAGGTCAGAGGTGCCACAACTAGCACTAGCGTAAGTATTCCTGAATTTTTTCAGGGTGAAGTGCTGTTGATATTTTAGAGAGTGTGCCCAGATTTATTGCTCCTGCTGCAGTGAAGTATGACTCTGAGTTTGTTTTTGGACATGACAAGAGTCATTTGGTTCCTACGTATACCTCCACCCCTCCACTGTTCATGTCATTACAGCAATAAAGTTACACAGTTCTTCTACTATGTACTGCCATCCCACACTTACTAAATTCTTAGAAAGAAGTCAAAACTTGCACAAAAATAATTCAGAAGTACGCTATGGAATACTAAACTTGCTAAAATGTTGGCGGTTGACATGCTTCACTTTTCTTTTGTTGAAAACAGAGGCTTTAAAGAACTGCTGTCATGTGTTGCACCCAGCTGGAATATCCAAAGATACAATTATTTTTCAAGGATGGTTGTGTCATACAGTTATTTTTCAAGGATGGTTGTGCCAGTGACACATAAGCAGAAACTTAGTGTTGTGGGTAAAGGGCAAAGGCACTCAGCCTGCTAACAATTTTTTTGTCTTTACACTTTAAGGGCAGGATGGGTGCACGCCATTCTCATATATATATATATATATATATATATATATATACATACATACATATATTTTATAGGCACATGTTTACATTATTTTTATACAATGCATCATTCGAAAGATATATGCAGTACATTGTGATAGATAACTATTGTATGGCTAATAAATTCACCTAGATGTGAAAAGTGGCAGGATTTATGCTGAATTCAATCTTGATAGATGTGAATTGTCATATTAAAAATAGCTATGTCACTTGGCCACCTACAACACATAATTACTGAGACCAAGACATCTCATTCATATGCCAGAAAAGAGGGGAAAAGTGACAAGTCACAGATGGAAAAGCCTTGAGTGAGTTGTACAGGTTCCCTCATTAAGGGCCCAAATCCAGCGATATAGAGAAGCTCAGTCTCTGGAAAATCCAGCTAAGCCTTTCCAGATGCTGTTTTCCAGGACTGGTGCACACAGGTTGCAGTTCTTGCCTCAAACAAGAATCTGAATACACTAAGGATTATATGCACAAAACAAATGTAGAGCTATTTTAGAGCTAACCAACTGGACCACAGGAGACAAATAAAGCATTGAGGATTTTAACACTTTGAGTGCCAGATGGGTACTGTAATGAGCTGTGTACCCCTCTGGCACTCAAAAGGTTAAACACCTTTAATCCTACAGCAGTCTCCAGAGCATTCATGTGTAGAACTGTGGTTCCTTCTATTTGTGCATATGTCCCTAAGGAGGTAAAATGATAACTAAAACAGACATTGTTCAAGGTATTATTTGATCCATTGACAATACGAGTTCTAGAGCAGTGATTTTCAACTTCTGTCTTGAGGACACACCAAGAAGTCACATGTTCAATCCACCTTCAATATACCAGGAGGTTAATCAGTGGCTCTGTCATTTTGATTGCACTAACTGTGATAATTAGGCATATTCCTAAAATCCGACCTCTCTGTGTATCCCAAGGACTGGAGCTGAGCATTACTGTTTTAGAGTAGCCTTGATGTGGCTATTACCATTTAATAGTTTGGCAAATCACTATACAACTGCACAATACAAAGCTAGAACTCCATTTTGTAGCGATCAGTACAGAAACATTTTCTAAAAAGATGTACTATTCATATAGGATTAATAAGATCTTAATATGTTTAACATATATATTTGCACAGTAACAGTAAAATATTTGATGAGGTTAACCCTTTAAGGATGCGTGACCTACCAGGACCGTCACTCTGTCCAGACGTTAAGGACTGGTGGCGGACCTGGCACGTTACAGAAGTTTCTGGTCACATCACGGCTATGTGAAGTAATCACTGATCATATAAATGTAAAAGAAAAAAATTTAGTGTTCCTCCACAGCACCCCACCCCAAGACCAATCGGTTCTTAAGGGGTTAAAAAAAGACACTCGTCCATCAAGCTCAGCCTTTTTTCTATCACTCTTGTTTTTTTTTTATCTCGGGGAAGACAGATAAACACAAAAAAGACAACATTTCTAAATATGCCCCATTTGACTAAAAGGCAAATGGATATCTTCCTGCATTAACCCTTTGAGTGCCAGAGGGATACACAACACATTGTTTTGCAATGCATTGCGCACCCCTCTGGCACTCAAAGGGTTAACATCTGCATTATAAAAGCATTGTAACCACCTGCCATCATTGTATATACTGTTCTGAACTATCTAAAAAAAAAATCTCTGATTTTTTAGTCAAAATCGCTTTTCCTCTAGTCTTTCATGATTTCCATTGTTTTTGGTTATTTTTTATAAGTGCCATTGAGAGTGGCTTGTATTGGTCTTAAAGGGATAGTAATACTTTGTTTTATCTTTATTTTATTTTGTAGGCATTAAAAAAAACATAAAGAACGATATAAGTCTTATCTCTCAACCTTTTTGGTTTGAGAGATATTCACAAGCAAAGTTTCTCCTCTCGCCCCTTTTACGTAGTGTAAGCCATCTCTTCTCAGATGTGGAATCCAGTCCATAGACCAGACAGATAACAGAAGGGGATAATCTTTTTCCTATGAGAACAATGAAAACCCTGCCCCCCTTGACAGGTTTTTCAGCTTTTTCCCTTATCTTAATTGAAGATTGTCCCTCTCTGCGATCTACCTGGGCACCTCCCTGCTGCTCTGAGTTGAGCAGTGTTATATCAGTAAAAGTGGCGGGAGGGAGATACTTTATCATTCAAGTACTCTTGAACTACAACTCTGACAGAACTGAAATAACACTCTCCAAGCCCCAAATACTATGATGATTAATTAGAGCTGCTTTTATTATGAAACATTACTATCCCTTTAAATTCATTTGTAAATATGAATCATGTCCCTTCTTAGACACCTCTTCTCAAATGCTAATTTGTCTATCCCTTTATCAGTTATTGTTGCATGTCTCTGTCCTTTTTCCAGTTCAATAACATGTTTTTATGATTGGATGCCCAAAACCTTATTCTAAATGAGATGTTACAAATATATATACACATCTCCAATATATATACTAGTGTAAAATTCGTGTACACGGGCCAAGGTCTGATGAGGTAAAGAGGCCGGTCCTGCTCTGTGTACTGCCGCTGCTATGCGCAGTAGAGACTGCCCGAACGCACAGAATGCTCCCAGCATTCCTACACCTCCCAGCATTCTGTGCATTCGGGCAGTCTCTACTGAGCATGACTGCATCGGACAAACATTTTGGCCTTTTATATTATAGGATATACCAGTCTGATATGTGCTGTTGGTTCTTGCAGGACTAGAAGAATTTGCCAATAAGGATTTTCCAAGTAGTTTTTCATTTACTGTATATTTAGCATGCTTGTTTCTGCAACCCAAATGCAAAACTTTACATGTATCTCTGTTCAAATATCATATCACATCTGCCACTTACCTACCCATTCACTCAGTGTATCCAAATATTTCAAAGATAAATAAAATACCATACTCTGTGTATGTCTTCTTACATAGTTTAGGGTTATCAGCAAAGATTGAGATACTTCTTTGAATTCCCACTTCAAGGGCATTGATAAACAAACTGAAAAACATTGGGTACAGGGCTGAACCCTGAGGCGTTCCACTTACAACTTTAGACCAACTTGAAAAGGTTCTGTTTACAACAACTTTATCATTTAACCAGTATTCTATCTATGCACAAATATTGTCTCCCAAGCCAATCCTTTTCAATTTATGCAGTAAATTCTTGTGAGGCACAGTGTGAAATGCAGTACCCTTTCATGGAATGAAAATAAGTTTGACACAATCTATCCTTCATAATATCATGCTGACGCTTTCAAACAATATGATTTGTCCTCACTTAAGTCTAAATACTATCTAATAGTAACCCTTCTAATATCTTACTAACACTACTACTGATGTCAGGCTTACAGGTTTATAATATCCTGGTTTAGATCTTATCTCCATTTTAAATAAAGGGACTACATTTGCTTTCATCCAATCACATGGATCTATACTTGATGAGAATGGATAAAATAAGATTAAGTACAATGGCCTTGCTATTACTGAAATAATCTCCCTGAGGGCTCTTATATGCATACCTGGGAACTTCCAGTTGAGGGCTACCCGGAGGGTAGTCCTCTGTTCACCAGGGGGTGACAAAAATGACGCTAATCGCGTCAAAAAGGGGCGGGGCTTGCCACGTGTGTGTGTGTGGGACTTAACCCTTTGAGTGCCAGAGTGGTACGCAAAGCAATGCATTCCTTACCACTCTGGCACTCAGAGGGTTAAAGGTGTCACACAGAAGGCTGGGGACTGAGGATCAGCGGGAGAAAAATCGGATGTGGCAGAGTTTCAATAGAAACGCTCCACATCCGGAGGAATCTGCCTCTGCCCCGGAGACCCGGTAAAGCTCTGTCAGAACCGGAGTCTCCGGGGCAAATCCGGAGAGTTCCCAGGTATGCTTATATGTATGTCCTAAGGTCCAGTTACTTTAATCACATTATACTTTCCCTATCTCTTTTTAACTTTGTTCTCAGTAAGCCAAACACATGGTAGAGGAAATCACTGTGCTTTTATCTGTTTGGCCAAAAGTTTGTCATTGTTGTTTCCTTTTGTATATACAGAATAAAAATATTTATTCTACATAGTTGTCATTGAAAATAACATCCCACTGAATTCCCTTATAGCACTGAAAAATTAGCCATTCTAAATTTGAATGTTTTAATTAAATAATAAAGGGTTTCTTGAAACAAATAAGAGGATCTGATTGTGAAATGAAAGTTGCCAACTATAGACTACAACAGATCTTCGATGCAAAATAAGAGTAGAGATATAAACTTACGCTATAAACTAGTAAGCCTAGGTAAGCCCTACTTTTAAAATTAGGAAACACATTCTAAAAAGTATAGTTCCCACCATTTAGAAGAATATATGACAGATGGAGGATTATCTGCAGTTCAATGTAACCGTATATCATCGTATACAAACACCTTTCTGGTTCTTAACTCTCATCTGGCTTTTAATCTCATCCATTCATCATATGGATGGCATAGAATTTCTTTTTTTTGCATTTACAAGGTTGAATAATAAATGTGAAGCCAAGTGCCAGACATTAATTAAAAAAATAAATCAACATGAAGTAATAGTAAGACATAGTTCACATGCTTAGGTACACAAAGACATGCTGACATATATCATATATTTATAGTATGCTGTCAGACAACCAAATTTGACGACAATGAGATATCGTCTATGTGTCATTGTTGCTGCTTGTAAAAAATTCTATTCCCACAGCAAATTGCAAAGCAACAAACAGTAGATCCTTTTAGAAAAAATTAGATGTATTTTTAAGACTTGGAATAGTTTGGAAATACATCTGTGGCACTTAAAACAACATTTTCAGAAATAATGGTAACTCATGACACATTTTTCCAAATGAAAGATCTTTGATCGTTATCACTGCATTTCACGCTATCTAAGAAAGAAGCAGGAGTATTTATTGTGAGAAACAGGCTGCTGAGAAGTTACCCTTTTTGCTTGCTTTTATCACTATTTTTCTTTCTAATAAGGAGTTTAGAAGATCGATCCTGTTGCTTGCTGTGATTGTGCAAGAAACAAGACATTTCAGCTTCACTAATTCAACTGCATTTTATCTCAGAGGAAAGTCTTGTGTCATCATGAAGCAAAAGTAGTGGTGATACATTTATCTAGATTAAAGACCACAAGCAGTTAACCTGCTCAGTGGAGGCAATGCAACCAGGCAACAGTATAATGACCTCTACCCAAATGTGGAAGGCATCAGTTTAATTCTATGACAGCTAGACAAAAGATGATGGCATCTCCACAGGAAAACATTAGCAATGATAACTCAGTCTACAGTATGTGAACAGAATGAATTAGCATAAAGCACAATGAAAAGAGGCATATTGGTCTCCAGCAGGAATTTTAGCAGCATTATGTTTAAGCCTGCAGGTGCGTGTTAACACCTTAGGGACCAGGTCTCTGGTCACTGGTCCATAAACAGTTAAATGTTTCCTTTATATCAGTTTTCAGGGAGAAATAAAAATAAAATGAAAGTGTTATATCTACTAATGCTAGTATGCATAAAGTGAAAGCCCATTATTTTTATTGACTTGGCAGAGAGAGATATATATATAAATATATATATATATATATATAAACAAAACACAAATATAAAAGCATGGGATATAGGCAGAAACTAAAAAGGAATAATTCTGGAGAAAACCAACTGCCCAGCAGGGGAGAATAAACATTCCTGTTGTGTTAGTATCTGGCATTGATAGGAAAACAAGCATCTAAACTTACAAGCTCTGTAAAGATTGCTATTTGATTTCTAAGGCCTAAACTCTAGTCTTACATATCTTCTGTGGGAGCAGCCATTACTGCTTTTTCCAGGGCTCCCTGACCCTTGTCTTTCATTACACATGGTGCAAACAAAATTAACCAGATGGTGGTTAAATAGGACAGCCTACATATGCATTATATCAGCATATTTAAGATTTTTTTTCTCTGAAGGACCTAAGTAAATGTCTTTCTTTAAAGAGGAATTTTCATCAAAATTAAAATGCCCCCCAAATCATTATTAACATAATGATATGCATATAAATACTTTTATTATGCTGAATAAGTCTGGCATTATTGAGAAATACAACTTGTTCAGTAGGAATCAGCGGAGAGTATCTTGAAGTAGACTCTCTGTGCACCTGCGCTGTCAGTGGTACAATGGAACTCCCCTTACCATTTCTGCAGGAGGCTGGGATGGACACAGATGCCTTTTCGTCAAGATGGCTGCACTGTTGCCCACTGATGCCTGCTGAACAAGTTGTATTTCTCAATAATGCCAGACTTATTCAGCATAATAAAAGTATTTATATGTGTATCGATATGTTGATAATGATTTGGGGGGCACTTTAATTTTGATGAAAGTTCCGCTTTAAGCTGCTTTCTATAATGCAAAAAAAATACTCTGTAAGAAGACACATCGAGAATGGTCCATAATAAATGGCAAGATAGGATTCTTATACTCTCAGCCAAGGATCAGAAATGCAAAGAGTACACAAACGGAAAGCTTGGAAAAATAAACAGCCCAAATCAGAGCAAGGAAAACTCTCTCAAAATGTACATATATCTATGTAACATCAAACTGACCACCAGAAAGAAGGGAAAGCTTATAAATAATATCTGGGTTATAAATAATATTGTCAGGTCAAAAAGAATATCTGATAATGTGATGATATGGGAAGTAAGGGAATATAAAACTGGAATGAAACAGAATGCAACTTGATTTAGTTTATCCGGTGGGTAGCCCAGAGAACATTAGCTAAAGATGGAGACCAGATGTATTAGGTTAAGAAACTTATTAATGGTCTGAATAAACTAAATAACAAAATAATTTATATTTTCAAATAGAAACAGAGATCAGTCTATTCTCAATAATATATATGATTTTAACAGTCTCAATATCATCACAAATACATTTTTGACATCACTGCGGTGAGTCTTGGTTTTAATATGTAATTGTTATCTGTTACATCATGTGATGTGGACTTCCGACAGGAAACACAGTGGGTTCCATGTTTGTCAACGTGTAAATACATGGGGGATTACATTAGAACATTGTCTTGATAAAAAACTGTGTTAGGGCTTTTTATCAAGACAATGGGGGAGATACACTAAGAGGTGATAAAGAGGTGCTAAAGTATAATATGACTTCTCCAGTTTATCACTTCTCCAGTTCCTTTGTTATTCTATGGAGCCTATTCTCAAAGATCTCCAAATTTTAAGAAATCTTAGTGCATAGGCTCCATAGAATAATATTGGAAAAGTGATAAACTGGAGACATCATCTCCACTTCATCACCTCTATATCACCTCTCTGTCACCATTTAGTGACTCACCCCCAATGTGTCCTGGAGTGCCATTCAATTATACTGAGTGTGTGTATGTAAATATATACACTCCACCAGGTTCTCAATGTAAAAAATGTTCAGGTGCACAATACCATAAATTTGATAACGTAAAAGAAATGGCAGCACCCATGGGTTTTTTAAAGGAGAAATAGGCAATTTATTGTGGTCAATGTTTCGGTCCTCTTGGCACCTTTCTTAAGACAAACAAACAAAGATATACCCAGGTGCTAAACGGATACAGACACCCAGAGGGGGCAACCTCCTTGGTGTCTGTAATCTATTTAACATCTGGATGTATCCATGTTTATTTGTCTTCCAAAAGCACCAAAACATCTGCCCAATTTTTCCATTAAAAATACCCATGAGTGCTGCCCTTTTCTCTCTCTCTCTCTCTCTCTCTCTCTCTCTCTCACACACATGCTATAGTTTTGATCACAAGTGAAATCTAGTCATAAGAAGATTGATTATCTGGATTGCTTTAATCTTCCACATGTCTTCTGTTACTCATATAACCACGTATACACTTTGTGCAACTCCAGCTTTGTTCCACTCTACACCATTGCTTATAATTGTATTACTCAGAGAATCATGGAGTCCCACAGAACACAGTCTGAGAGCCACTGAGACAAACAAAGGAATATATGCACTACTCAAATCAAATAGCTTAATCCAGAAGACAACAAAAGAAAATTATACAGGGGACACTTGGCTAAAGCATATGCTATAAATCTTCATAAAAGAGAACGACTTGTATCTTTAAAACACAGTGTTGTTGTAAATGAGTTGAATTATTGCAAGTTTTAGGCTATATCAAATACTGTTGTGTAAATTAGCCGTTATGCAGTTTATCTTTAAAAGAGAGTTCTGGGTGTTAATTTAATATGGTATTTTGAGACATACGGTATTAGTTTGCTAGACTGCCCACCCACATTGTAGGCAGCTGCTAGCACCAATAAGTAGCGTGAAGGGACAGCACAGCTGTTATGTTAGACAAAGGGATTTCCAACCAGCAAGGAAAATAATGCTTAGTTATGATCTACTGCTCTACCAGCCTAAAAATCACTGCAGATGAACAAATGAGTCTTCCAAATTTAGAGCATCCTTTTTAGAACTCTATGTAAGATGGGGTGGAGATAATAAACATGGGCTCATAGCAAATAGAAATCTACTGGCCACATGGCTGAAAAACATGTCTTGTATATAAGTAGGAGGAAGAGACAGCACTGGGCCCTATGCACAAAAAAGAGAGATGCAATTCTGGGGCAAACTATAGGGAACCCATCGATAATCCCCCAAATATGTCTTTATTGATAGAGGTCTCCCACTCACTGCTCTGGTAAACCAAACATTCAAGGTGTTAACCCTTTGAGTGCCAGAAGGGTAAGCAAAGCATTGGCACTCAAAGGGTTAAATGTCCCATTTAAATCATTGTGAATTATTTTTTATTCCCTATGGTGCAGTTGGTTTGTCCCATATTGCGCCACTTTTCATTTGTACATATGGCCCATTCACTTTATAAATCAAACCCACTGTATATTTAACACCTTGGATGCTGGAACGTTGAAGGGGACGGACAGCGCAGACGCAGAGAGGCCAGCTCTGCAAGATGTCTGCGCTGTTCCCCGCTGCCTGTCTGCTTAAAGGGTTCAATTTTTCATAAATGCAGCAATTATTCTCGAAAATAAAACTAAGTCTGTGCATATCGCTAATGTAATTATCATTTGTGGAACTATGTTAATCTGGTGAATGTTCCACTTTAAATCCTTGGACACTAGGCAGGTTTCCAACATTTGTGATGTGTCAGAGGCATACCTGGGAACTCTCCGGATTTGCCCCGGAGACTCTGGTTTTGACAGAGCTTTACCAGGTCTCCGGGGCAGAGGCAGATTCCTCCGGATGTGGGGAGTCTCTATTGAAACTCTGCCCACATCTGCTGTTTCTCCCGGTGCTCCTCCTTCCCCAGCCTTCTGTGTTTCACCTTTAAGCCCTGCCCCCCCAACTCGCATCAAGCCCCGCCCCATTTTGACGCGATTCGTGTCATTATTGTCACCCCCTGCTGCACTAGAGCACTCCCCTCCGGGCAGACCTCAACTGGAAGTTCCCAGGTATGGTTAGAGGTCATATCTGTGCCAGGAAACAGTGGCTGGGCCCAGGGGGTGGTGTTATGTGGTGAGAAGAGCTGTGGTCATGGGAGAAGTTAAGGGCATCTAGGGTGCCTTGTCTAGGAGCAACTGAAATTTAAATCCTGATGTGACATTACACTCAGGTTTTGTGATTATCAGTACAGATCAGTGAACTGTTCTGGTACGTCTGTTTTTCTGATTAATCTTGCTTGTTTCTTGAACAGAAAAAAATTCTCAGTTTGGTGTAGGTGTTTCATACTTTCTCTCTTTTCTCTCTTTCTCTGTGTCATCACTGTTCGTTTCAGACTCTTTTGCCAAATCCCAAACTTTATTGACACTTAAGAGAATAGAAGTGCAAGCCTAACTCACATTCCCTCATCTGTAACTTAAAATTATCAGACTCGTTGATATGTCAGTTTTCAAACATAAGATCTACTGATCATGCTCCATACCTTATGTTGGTGAGTCAGCCATGATTTCCTATCCTTCTCTGCATCTTATAGGTGTAATATCTCTCAGTAGTTGAGCTATGTTCTCCTTCCTGTAATATATACTGTATTACTGGTAATGAACTATAACTGTCATTTTTCTAATGCCAGATAGAATCATATGCTGATGCTCTGGTAGTCTATATTTGGGCCTCCAGTTTCTGGGGACTACAACTCCCATAATCAGCAGCTGGCGGGTTGGGTTGAAGGGATTGTAAGCTTTCAAGCAGAAACCTCATTTCCAGTGTTCCACTTTGCAAAGCACTTGTAACCCTGCATTGTCTAGACTCTTAAAGGGATAGTAATGTTTCACAAAAACAGCAGCTCCAATTAATCTTCATAGTATTTGAGCCATAGAGAGTACTATTTAATTGTAGTTCAAGAGTAAATGAATGCTAAAGTATCTCCCTCCCGCCCCTTTTACCTAGTGTAATACTGCTCACCTCAGATGTGGAATCTGGTTGCTTGACCAGAAAGATAACAACAAGGCACAATCTTCTTACTGAGAGAACAATGAAAACCCTGCCCCCCCCCATGACAGGTTTTTCAGCTTTTTCCATTATCTTAATTGAAGGTTGTCCCTCTCTGCGATCTACCTGGGCACCTCCCTGCTGCTCTGAATTGAGCAGTGTTATATCAGTAAAAGGGGTGGGATGGGGATAATTTATCATTCAATTACTCTTGAACTACAGCTCTGACAGAACTGAAATAACACTCTCCAAGGTCCAAATACTATGAAGATTAATTAGAGCTGCTTTTATTATGAAACATTACTATCCCTTTAAATTGTAAAGCTTTGTGTACACTTGTGGTGCAATATAAACAAACATATTAATCCAGTCATCCACCCATTCATTTATTTATGGGAGTTGTAGTCTCAAACACCTGGAGATTCACAGATTAACTACCCCAACTGTACTGAATATTTTTTGCAGGAAGCTATTCATTTCTAGAGACAATTATAATGTGTTTTGATCCCAATCATATGCCCATTCTTTCAACTGAAGAACATGTATAGACCTAAGGGCCTTATTCTTTTTATTGTACAGTTGTAATCAAAATTATTCAACCCCCACTGCAAATCAGGATTATTGTCAAAATGAATAGACTTTCAGTGGTTTGCAATGAATAAATCAAACAAAAGCAATTGAAATAGCTCAATACAACGAATGCTTCAAGTAGTTTCCCCAAATTTATTTAATACCTTTATGGCAAGCATCTTTAATACTCAGTAGAGCACCCTTTTGCTTCTGGCAGCGTTCATGAGGATTACAACTGTAAAAGGGGGTGCAGTTCTTCTGCAATCCAATTGCACCATAGGGTTGTAATGAAAATGCTGCAAATTCTAAGTAGCTAGCATTGAAGGATTTAACCCTTTTAGTACCATGTATCTGGCACTCAAAGGGTAAAAGTCATGTTTAACTCTTTGCATGCCAGAGAGGTGTCCAATGTATTGTGGTAGGGTTAACTCAGTTTGAATTGTCAAACACCCTTTGGTTCTGTTGCCCCAGAAATGCACATCTTTGGCTTGATGAATAAGATTCCTTTTCTGGCAGACACTAGCAAGTTTCATACTGATCACTGAATATTGTTTGCTAAAAACACATCCTTTTCTTAGTGTCCCTTGAACAGCAGGGATCAAATAGCTGTTTTTATGCACGGTTGTCTGAGACATAAACTCGTTCTTACTTCCACAGGATAAGCATCTGTTTATGCATTCTATTTTGTTGTTGAGACCCCAACCTAAATCACTGGGAGGTCTTTATATAAAAATGTCAAACAAGATGATTTACCAATTTGACTTTACATTTGCTATCAAAAAGGTTCTCGCTTTCTCCAGCTGAGTTTGATCAGTTTTGCTTACCATGCTTACCAAGTAAATATATTGTACTTTCAGTCATATCAATAGATACTACTGCCAGTGGTACATACAATAAATACATTATGTGCAGAATCAGTTTTTCAGCTACTCAATGAAGTATCTAGTATAAAAACAAGGAGTTCTAGAATAACATTCTGATTGGCTGCTCCTTCTTGAAGGATGTCAGTGGTCACCAAACAGAACCAGACCAGAATCTTTATGACATATATACATAAACATCTCACTACAGGACAATAAATAATAATAAAATCTAGAAAAATAAATAATAATAAGTAGCAATTACAAGATGTCCATATGTATTGATCATACAAACATTTATAACTAGTCCGAAGTTGCTAATAAAGCCCCATTTGAGAATGGCAGATGTACTGGGGCATATGTATCAATGTGTCACTAAAAAGTTTCTGTGAATGTGGCTGCCTTGGCTGTCTTTCATTTTTATGCGCTAATTATTTTGTATGTTCTCTATTTCATCTATTTTATACATATTTCTCTAAGGGTCTCTACTGCATTTTGTAAGATTTCACTTTTTGATCGCTCGCATGTCACTAATTTTACATTTCTCTAAATGTTGAATAATTAGGTGCAAATTCAGTGAAAACTGAATATGTAACCTATTTTTAATTAGTGAATATGTGCCATAGTGCACAAATCAGAAATTTAAGCAGAATTTTCACTGAAATTAAAGTGTCCCCCAAATCATTATGCACAGAGCTATAAGCATATAATTTCTAGTATTATCCTGAATAAGTCTGACGTTACTGAGAAATCCAACTTGTTCCGAGACTCACAGCAGGCATCTTGCTGTAGAGGCATCTGTGCGCCTGCACTGTCGGTCACTTCACGTACCTTAAAGGAGCAGTAAACTTTTTTTATGAAAACACATATTTTATAGAGCTTTTCCTGCTGAATAAAACAAGATCACTCCCACTGCTGTCAGATGTTTTGTTCAAAAATTATAGCAGTTTAAATAACCAGGAAGTGAATTTACTGTGTTTACTTCCTGATGGTTCTAGCTGACAGGAAGTGACAGGCAGTTTCTATCACATTCTATGGAGAACTGTATGTCTCTGACTTTTCTGACTTTCCTTTCCATTAGAATCTAACAGGAAATCTAATTAGAATTTGACAACTAGAGGGCACTGCTAATGTAAAAAAACATGGGTTTAAACTGTAATAATTCTGGAAATATAAATCTCTCCGCAGTGGGAATACCCTTATTTTACTCAATAGGAAAATCCCTACAATATATATTTTTTCATAAAAAAGTTTACTGCTCCTTTAAGGTATAATGCAACTCCTTCTCACCAATCCTAGAGGAGAACGGGATGGACACATCAGTAGCACAGATGTCTCAGAACAAGAAGGATTTCTCAATAACGCCAGACTTATTCAGGAGAATATTAGTATTGATATGAGTATCGTTATGTGCATAATGATTTGGGGGGTACTGAACTGAAAGTTCCGCTTAAGCAGTTCTGAAGCAATATAACTGTACTACAGGGGAGATATAATCATTCCCATTGATTTAAATTGGGTTTTTAACTCGTTGAATACAAGAAAGCTCTCCAAAACATTGCTTGCCATTCATTAGCTTCATCTCTAGCATTTGGTAGTTAACCATCTGTCAGAGGGGTGTCCAACGTGCACCCCTCTGGCACTCAAAGGGTTAGAGGCCCCTTTTAACCATTTGAGTGCCTTTCCCACACTCAAAGGCTTAAATCACATTTGGGGAAATTGTATGTTTTGCCTAGAACTCTACCACAGGGCTGGGTGACCTGATCCCATCCAGCAGTTCAGGACTACAATTCTCAGTTACTTGTAGATTATGGGAATTGTAGTCCTGAACAGCTGAAGGGCATGAGTTTGCCCACCAATGCTCTACTGTGAGTCACAAAATATAGACGCTATTTTAGATTGTCATATATTATGAGTGATAGACTTTAAACTGCATTTCTAAGTAAAGGCCTGCTAGACTTGTAGAACTGGATTCACTGCTCACATTCAGTGTTGTGCTGTCATTACTCACAGGACCTAAGATGTTTTATTTTAGTAGTGAATAAATCATACATTCCATATTAATAAAAGATTTACACATTTTTATAGAAATGTATGACTACTTTTTGTTAGAACAGTTTTCTCCTTTTCTTGGCCGAATGTTCTTATGGGAAATGTAATTCCAGCACAGGAGATAAAAAATATCAAAAGTAAGTTTAAAGGATTCTCTGCCTTTTTTCTATTTCGGCACAGTTTTTCTCTCCCCACCGTAGTATAAAAGGGTGTCTCAGATAGGCAGTGTTGTTAGTGTGTGCTAGGAAGAAGAGATAACTAGAGGTGTAGCAGACAGTAGGATAGCTTTTAAGGAAAATCTTGGAGTCGTGCAGCTGTTTCTTAGATGGTTTTGCTGCTTACTGGTGCTGTAAGGAGATGCTTGAAAATTCATCTTCATCTTTGCCACCACCATCACCACCACTACCAGTGCATAGCACTGGATCTACAGTATTTCCCTATAAAGACGTTGTGGTCCTCACAGGGCATTACCATTGGTTAGAGGAAAAGGTCCTGACAGTGTATTGCTGGAAGAGGGTGGCAAATGCAAGCATGCAGCCCGCTTTGACCCTGTCAGGCTGTTGGAATGGACTCCGGAGGGGCTGAGAAGGATGAGGGTATAATACGCATAATACGCATAATTGTGTGTATTATATGCAAAGTTTTACTGTATGTTATTTGCCAAAATGATGACTCCCTAGAGTACTGGCGGACAAAACAGTGTGCCTGGTCTGCACAGGTTTCATTTTTGTACATCTATCCAGTAGCAATGTTGAAAGGCTTACATTGAAAAACATGAACCAACACAGGATTTCTTAGAACAGGTGGAAAGTTCTCCCCATCACCACAGGGAGATTCTGGTGCATGTAGTGGTGGTAACAGCATGGAGGAATAAGAGGTAAGACCTCTCTCACTGACTATTACATAAATCATCTTGAACCAGTCATATAAAAGTTGTGATTTCTTTAAAAAAAAACAAAAAAAAAAACTATATATATATATTGCTGAGTGGAGGGGGTTAATGGTGGATGGATTTAAGTCAGAGAGGAAATACTTAAGATGGGTGAGGAAGTTAGCAGAGGAGCAGTGGTGGTGGCTGCAAAGGCTGATGAGGATTGCTGCAGCCAATTTGGTCTTCTTGATGTACACATTGTTGAAGAAAGGAAGTAGTAGCACGGACCAGTAGAACAGTAGCAGTGGCATGGGAGTGGGACTTTTTTAATTTTACCAAATTCGCACCAGTATGCACATGCTTGCGTAATGCAGATGTGTCAAGGTGGTATCCCGTTCACACAGGTTGCATAGGGCATTTGTGGTTTCCTGCACTGTTCCTGACACCATTGAGAATGTTCCCACACCCACAACTTTAGTGGAAAAGGAGGAGTTGCTAGAATAACTGCTGCTGTCCCTGTGTATGACCCTGCCTCTGTTAAACATTGGGATCCAACTATCTCTCCTTCTCCTCTTGCCCACCTCATCAGCCTCTGTGGATGCTGTAGACCACCACATCTTCCTACCCACTCACAGGAACCTGACCCTCTTTCTGCCCACTCACAACAACCTGCTCCTCACAGGAATCTGTACCACTGCTTCCTTCCCACTCACAGGAACCTCCACAATATCCTCATGCTGCTCACTCACAAGAGGAACTTCCACATCTTTCTGCCCTACTACTCCCACCTCAGATTGTAGTATGTCTTTGTCACTCCCCCATTCTATTCTCTCTCTCTGTGCCAGTCCATGCTCATCTGGTGCAGGAAGCTTTGGAGTACACTAAAAGATACTGAGAAATAATCACCATTGAAATTACTTGGTGACAAGGGAGAGGGGTACCTGGTGTCACTACCATTGTCCGTGTAGGTTACTGGGTCTCCACTGTAGTGCTGCTGCCAGTGGCAGTAGCAATGTCACTGCTGCTACCAAGGTTTGCCTCTTTTCCACCTGGAGATATGAAAGACCTCCCAGATTTAGATGCAGCCTGGTGATGGTGCTGCTGTTTTTCACCTCTGAGGATGATGCCATACCTCCTCTCCTCCAAGTATTATAAAAAAAAATATAATGGGAAAAGAGTCACATGACACTCACTACACTGCACACATCACTGACACTCACTGTTTTAACACTAACTCACATACACTTCACTGACAGTCACTGCCTAACAGTGTAATTCCGTTAACCAATTACGACCAATCTGGCCCAAATCTACCAGACTGGCCAGTTATAGTTCTGTGTATGGGCTAAATCAATTAATTTGGGCTGACCAAATTGGTGATTTTGGTCAGTTGGCCTGGATTGACAGTTTTGTTCTCATGGTGATCAGATAGCTGTGTGTGGCACCAACTGACCAAACCACAGTGATCTTGAATGGGGCTGTGACATCAGACCTGACATTAGACCTGATCACACAGCCTCACAGACACAGATCCACAGGAATTCCAAATGTAGATTGTCTGAAGTTGGTCTGTCTGTTTGTAGGCATTAACAACCAGAAATCTGATCACGCATCGATCAGATCGCTGGTCGGCTCCAACCAAATCTCCCTATATATATGGCCACTTTCGCTCACAAAATTGACTGACCTGCATTGCTCTAACACTAGCTCGCACACTTCACTCACCGTCACTACCCTAACACTAACTCGCACAAATGACTGACTCTAACTGACCTAACAATAACTCACTCACACTTCACTGTTCCTCACTGCCATAGCACTAACTCACACAACTGACTGACCCTCACTGCCCTAACACTAGCTCACACATTTCACTGACTATCACTGCCCTAACACTTGCACAATTGACTGAACCTCATTGCCCTAACACTAACTCTCATACACTTTAAATACTCACTTCTCTAATAATAAGTCAAGCCCTGTACCAGTCTATGTTTGTATAACTGGTTACTCTTACATTTACTGAGCCAGGAGGTATGCAGCAGCAGGGGCGGATTGTAGGGGAATACCAGCCCCGGCATTTTTTTTGTTTTTTTAAAGCAGCCCACTAGCTGGTATTTGTTTATATATATATATATATATATATATATATATATATATATATTCCACATCTGAAGTGAGCAGTGTTACACTAGGTAAAAGGGGCGGGAGGGGGATACTTTTGTACTTTTGTACTACAACTCTGACAGTATTGAAATAACACTCTCTGTGGCTCTAATACTATGAAGGTTAATTGGAGCTGCTGTTTTTGGAAACATTACTATCCCTTTAATGGCATGCCAAACAGATACTGGCATTAAACATTGTTCTCTTCCACCACCTGCTGAACTGACCTAGCTCATTTGCATAAACAGACAAATACATAAAGCCAAAAATCTCATAAACTATTATTTTACATGAAAAAAATGGTTTACATGAATAGAGAGATGATTCTGAAAGCTGTTTTAAAGCACCGATTTGTTACAAAGTGTCAGTTCAACTTGCATTGTAATGCATTGGATATCTCTGCAGTCCTCAAGGAGTTAAACTGCAATACATTTTCAATAAAACGTATGCCGTCAGTCAAACTGCCCTTGGTTTACTGAGTAGGAAATGTCTTACTCTATATATAGAGAGAGATTTTTTGTAATGAAAGTTTACTGATCCTTTAACTGTGTGAACATACTCAGCCTGAAGGTAATTAAAAAAGAACTGTGTCTGATCCACTTGCTTATGAGAAAGGGAATGTTGTAATTTGTGGAATTTATGAATTACTTAGGCTAGTCAGCATACTGCTCACAACAGACTATGTCTGGATCTTTTCCTTACCTGCTGAGCATAGACAATTCTCTTCACACTTGGGATGCTGAAGCCCTTTAAGCTGCTTGCTCTGTAACCCTCGCTGCTCAGCCTAACACAATCCTTTATTTTCTGAAGGTTGGGCTGACTAAATAATAATCATGGTCCTTATTAGCCAACCACTGAGCGTGAAATCATTACACTGCTGTGACCTACTCTCCGAGTCAATCAACCAGGTCCTACTGTACGACAACAAGCAAATGGTCAACATGCAGTCACGTATGACATTTTCTACTAAAATATTGAATTAGAAAACCACAGGATGGAGGCACTCGCTAATATGCAAAATCACAGGCTTGGAGAGTAGCCAGTAAAGACAGTATATGCTGTCTTTGATAATGACAGAAATCACAGGAGCTTGCTTGATGTGATGAAGGTACTGTTTATTATAGCAATGTTTCAACCATAATTTAGAACTTTGTCAAAAGACTAAAATCCCTATTGATTTAAATTGCATTTTTAACCCCTTGCATGCTAGATAGGCTATCATTCAATGGGATAAAAGCTCCATTAAATCAATGGGATCTTTATTTGTTCCCTATGGTGCAGTTAGTTTTCCCAAGAGCTACTATGGTGGGTGGTGGTGGTGGTGGGGTGTTATGCATTAAGGCACGATAAAGAGGTGATAAAATGGAGATGACTTCTCCAGTGATCTAACTTCTCCAGGTCCTATGTTATTCTGTGGAGCCTATGCACAAAGATTTCTTCAACTTTGGAGATCTTAGTGCATAGGCTCTATACAATATCCCAGCCTGGATTTCCCAATAGGCAGAGTAGGCAACTGCCAAGAGTTCCACATTTTGAGGGGTACCTCAGCTGTGCTGACTACACGGACATGCGCTGTGGGTGTGGCCAGAGCAATCTAAATGTTCCAGGACCAGGTTTATCTCCTGGGAGGCTAGAGAGATCTCTAATGCTTTGCTACATAATGCAATCTCGGTCAGCCAAGGGGTTAAAGCTTTTTTATGTGTGTCCTTGTTTGTGATAGGCCAAGAGAATTTTGTTTGCCATTTGAGGAATAGGGTGTGACCAAGGGGTGTAGCTAAGGGAGCCTAGAGTGCCTTGCCTAGAGGTGCCTGGGATGTAAATCTGGCCTTGAGAATATCATAGGATCTGGAGTAGTGATATTATTGGAGAAGTCATCTCTGCTTTATCACCTCTTTATCAAGCCTAAGTTCGTAATCCTCTTGTTTTCTTGTGAAATCTGGGCCCTTACAGATCAGGAAGAAATATTTTTCTGAAAAAAGAGAAATACTAGAGAATATATGAAAATGGGAGAGGTGGAAGACTAAGAAAGCTTAAGTGAGGAAAATACTTTACTGTATTTAAACAGTTGTATATTAGAATGGGCAGGTACTCTCATTTTTTTCCTCACAGGAATTTCAGTGATGTTAGTACACATTTTGAGAAAATTCCTTTTTAGGTGAAGGGGCAGGGGGCTATTGGTGAACGTTTCCAACTGATTTCAATGGGGTGAAAGCTTAATTAAGGGATAGTAATGTTTCAAAATAAAAGCAGCTCCAATTAATCTTCATAGTAGTTGGGCCATGGTGAGTGTTATTTCAATACTGTCAGAGTTGTAGTTCAAGAGTGATTGAATGATAAAGTTTCCCCCTCCCGCCTCTTTTACCTAGTATAAGCCACCTCCCCTCAGATGTGGAATCTGGTCCTGGGACCAGACAGCTCACAGCAAGGGACAATCTTCTTACTGTGAGAACAATGAAAACCCTGCCCCCTTGACAGGTTTTTCACTTATGCTAATTGAAGATCGTCCTGCTCTGCAAGCCATCTGGACAGCACCTTTCTGTTCTGAGGTGAGCAGTTTAAAGAACTTCTCAGCGACTACAACAGGACGAAAACGTATATAGCAAACTCAATGCAGATAGAAAATACAATTCACATTAATTATATTGAGGCAAAACTTACTAAATGAAGTTAAAATGGGAGGTCATCACAACTTGTGGGGGGATTAGTTTACAATTCCAACTGCGCAAAATAATGCAGAAATAGCATTTCAGAGGAAAGACAAAGAAAAATATCCACATTTTCTCCTATTTTGTTTTTACAGTGGGAAGTTTGACTTGTGGATACATGCAATAGCCTACCAGCATGAGTGGTACGGGCTAAATAATGAAATTAATTTAAAAGCTACTGGCATATACATGGCTATTCTAAGGAATAATAAGTCCGATTTTTTAATGGCTATAGAGAAGAGAAAACAAGATGAAACAATTGGTTTGTGTCAACAGTCATCAAATGTTTTGTTTAACACTTCGAGCACCAGAGGGGTATGCAATGGATTGCAGAGCAATGTATTGCTACCCCTCTGGCACTCAAGGGTTGAAATGTTGTACCCTGGATAGATGTGTGATAGATAGAACTTTTTAAAATAAAGTGGCCTAATGAAATAAAGTTGAACAAGAAAAGCACTGAATACTTATTGCTGTGTTTATAGATGCACGTTAACTTCAAGTCAATACCAAACTTGTTTTCTGCTTCTTATCATTTGTAGATATTTTCTATTCCTTGTAAATCAAAACAGGGCATTGCTTCCTGTAAAACAGATGACTGGTAGCAGACTGCAGTGGGAATGCCTTTGTGAACTCCCAGCAGAAGCATTAATGCATGTCTAATCAGGCCACACTAAATTACATTTTGCTTTGTCTGTAGTCTTTTAGACTGTCAAACACACTGACAAGAAACATCCAACTGCCTCCAGACCTTACAGAGCGAGAGTCACATTGTTTACTTGAATGTCTCTGAATTTTAAAACCAGGAAGCCATTTTTGTGGGTTAAACAATGTTTTTAACACTTCTCCAAATACTTTTGAGTCAAAAATAAACATCTCTCAAAGGGGGTTAACCCCTTGGATGCTGTTGGAGTGGAGACCTCTATAGCATTCATTGGGTTTAAAGGGAGGGTTAAAAATGTAAAAGTATTAGCATACTTTTCTTTGAAAACAACAGCCAATTCAAACAAATTGCACAGTGGAATTATGGGTCAACTAATGTGGAGTGTCCACTTAGCTACTATAGATAAAATAGGATTTTAGTCTTACTTGTTAAATCCTTTTCTCTTAGTCCATACAGGTTACTGGTAACATTGGTTAGGTGCTCCGCCCCTTTAAGTAGCCAGGAACAATTCTGAGAAGTGAGTGCAGGGGTGAAGCCTACCCTCTAACCTTAGCTGCAGCTTCCTGTTTTAACTTCAGTAAGTTCTGGAACAAACTACTACAAGTAGTCAGCAAGGAAACAGAAGACTCCTGTGAGCATGAACCCAAAAGTGGTCCCCCACGTTCTGTCCCAGGAGCGCCATGCATTTTCCCTTGACAGGGTGGGAGACCAGTAACCTGTACGGACTAAGAGAAAAGGATTTAACAGGTAAGACTAAAATCCTATTTTCTCTGTCATCCAACCCAGGTTACTGGTAACTTTGGGATGTCCAAACATTAAGTTCCTCAGGGCGGGAAGAAAGGCAAGGACCAGGCGCAGGCCCCAAAGTCACCAGAGCACTAATGAACCTACAGGTCATAAACAGCGCAGCACAAACAACCAAGTGTCAACGGGCACTGAACAGGGGTAAAACAGACCCCAGGAACTAATACACAGCACACTGAACTAGAGCCAACTGGACTCAAAAGTGAAAGAGTATGGAAGGAATAAAGGAGATCCTAGAGAGGTAAGGCTGCCTCCAGGACCTTCCTCCCAAAACTGACATCGGCCGATGCCAGCACATCAACACGGTAGTGTTTGGAAAGGGTGTACACAGACGACCAAGTAGTCGCCTTGCATAGTAGATCAGCAGAGGCCTGATTCTTGAAGGTCCAAGATGCCCCAATGGAGCGAGTGGAATGAGCTGTGACCCTGAAGGGCACAGGCATCTTCTTCCGTTAGTATACTTACGAATAGTAGGCTTAATCCAAGAAGCCATGATCACTATAGATGCAGGCTTCCCTGCCCTGGGGCCCTCTGGAATGATGAAAAGAGCGTCGGATTGACGCAAAAAGACTCAGTAAGGTGCACATAGAACTTGAGGCAGCACACAGCATCCAACAAGTGAAGATCCCTTTCCTTGTCAGAAGAAGGGTCAGGGCAGAGGAAAAGAACCACAATCTCCATCTGGAACTCCGATACAACCTTCGGAAGAAACCCTTGCGAAGTGCGATGCACTGCTTTATCTTGTGAAACACCAAAAAAAGTGGTCTGCAAGACAAGGTCTGGAGCTCCACCACACGGCAAACAGACACTATCGCCAGAAGAAAAGCCATTTTCCACGTCAACAGGCGCAGAGGAATAGTAGCCAAAGACTCAAAGGGAGGGTGCTGAAGGATGCCCAAAACCAAGTTAAGATCCCACTGAGGAGCAGGGGACTTAAACACTGGATGGGTATGAGCAACACCCTGGAAGAACACTTGACATCAGGAAGAATGGCAATGTGCCTCTGGAAGAAAACACAGAGAGCAGAAGTCTGAACCTTAAGGGAACTCAAACTGAGACCCTTATCCACACTATCCTGAAGGAAAGAAAGGACTGTAGGGAGATGAAACTCCCGAGAAAGATCCTTATCAGCACACCAAGAGAGAAATTTAGACCAGACTCTATGGTAGGCCTTGGAAGAACAGGCTTACGGGCACTAAGCATAGTAGCCACTACACCTGATGAAAAAACTTTTCTTCCTCAAAGTTGAGGATTCAGCCTCCATGCCATCAAAAACCAGACGATGAACGTCCTTCTTCCACAGCTATCCCTGTAAGAGAAGATCCGGACGAGGAGGAAGCCTGAAGGGGTCTGACACTGACAGATCCAGAAGCTCTGGGAACCATGATTGGGGAGGCCAAGACTGAGCAATCAGAATGACTGGACAGCATTCCAGACGTAGCTTCCTCATAACCCTGCGCAGCATTGGAACAGGAGGGAAGATGTACGCCAGAGGAAAAAATCCAAGTTATCGATAGAGCCTCTACAGCTAGAGCTAGCAGGTCTGCCCAGGGAGAGCAAAACACTGGAACCTTCCTGTTGTATCTTGTTGTCATCAGATCGATGCATGGGATACCCATCTTCTGAACTACCAGATTGAACACCACTGGGTGAAGTTCCCATTCTCCGCTGGCCACTGTATGTCGACTGAGGAAGTCTGCCAAGACGTTGACGACACCTGGAATATGAACTGCGGAGATGGCAGGGACATGGTCCCAGGACAAAATAGCCTTGACCTCTAACCAAGCTGTGAGACTTCTTGTGCCGCCTTGTTTGTTAATGTAAGCCACTGCCGTGGCGTTTTCTGACTGTACTCTAACCGGACAGTCCTCCAACTGGAGTGTCCAATGGCGCAGGGCATGAAATAACCCCTGAAGTTCCAAGACGTTGATGGGAAGGAGAGACTCTTCCTGAGACCACAAGCCCTGAGCATTCAGGTGCCCCAGAACAGCCCCCCATCCTGAGAGGCTGGCGTCCGTAGTCACCATCGTCCAGAACAGTATCAGGAAGGGCTTGCCCTTCAGGAGATTGTCCAGGTTGAGACACCATGAAAGACTCAACTCTACATGAAGCGGGAGAGACAGATTCCTCCAGATGATCCGGTTGACCTTTGCATGCCAAAATCAGAAACCTCCAAAGCTTCCTGGCATGAGCCATGGCGAATGGGACTGCTTCTATTGTGGAGATGAACTTCCTCACTAGAGAGGACAATTTCTTGTCAGAAATCGGATCCTGGCTCAGAATCGTAGAGACCTTCTGAACCAGCTGATGAGCAACCTCATCTGTGAGAAAGATCATCCCTCTCTGAGTGTCGAAGAGAAGGCCCAGGAAAACCATCTTCTGGGAGGGAACAAGGTCCAACTTGTCCAGGATGATGATCCACCCATGAGCGGATAGTATCTGAATGCAGGTCTGAACCTGCTGGTGAAGATGGTCTGGAGATGAGGCCTTCAGAAGAAGGTCGTCCATGTATGGAGTGATCCTTATGCCATCTCGATGGAGAGCAGAGACTAAAGCTCCCAGAATTTGATTGAAGACTTGAGGAGCGGTGGTCAGGCCGAATCGCAGGACTGAAAACTGAAAGTGACCCCTGTCGCAGGCAAATCAGAGATACTGTCAGCTCTCTGGATGAATGGAGATGTGCAAATATGCATCTTGAAGATCCAGAGATACTAGGAACTCCCCAGGAGACATGGCCACAATCACTGGTCACAAGGACTCCTGATGATAGTGAGATGTGTCCACAAGTTGGTTGATATCCTTCAGAGTCAGAATAGGATAACAACCTCCACCTTCTTGGAGACCACAAAGAGGTTGGAGTAGAACCCCAACCCTGTATCTGGAGAAGGGACCGGCCCCATGACCCCATTGTCCAGAAGGGCTTGGATAGCACCCTCGAACAGGCAACGCTTTCCTGTGCCCAGGGGAGAGTGAGAGAAAAGGTGCGGGGAGGAGGAAGAGAGGTAAAAGGAATATTGTACCCTTCTGCCACCACCTGCAAAACCCACAGGTCCACCACAGATTTTTCTCAGATAGAAAGGTAATGGCTCAAGTGCCCTCCCACCTGAGGGTGGGAACCTGGAATTGGCGAGTCATGCCGAAGGAGGTTTGGAAGCCTTGGGCTTGTAGGAGGACTTGTGGACCACTGGTGGCAGAGTACCTTTACCTCCAGTGGCTCCGCTGATGAGATCTTTAAGCTCAGGCCCAAATAGGGAAAAACCTTGCAAAGACAATGATAATAGAGTCTTTTTTGATGTGGTATCAGCAGAGTAGATCTTGAGCTAAAGAGCCCTTCTGGCAACCACAGACATAGAAGAAGCCCTGGCAATCATACAGACTGTGTCAAACAGACCATCAAAGACATAATGTTGCTCTTCAGCAATGTTGGCGACAAGTCTCAGCAGTTCAGAAGTAGAAGCCCCATGGCGAATAGCCAAGGTAAGCTGTGCAGTCCAGATGGCCACAGCCCTATTCACCCACACAGTGGCAAATGCTGGGCGTAAGGCAGAACCAGCTGAAGCAAAAATATCCTTGAGAGAAGTCTCAAGCTTTTGTCAGTCCAGTCCTTCATAGCAGAAGCATCTGCTACAGGCAAAGCAGTCGATTTGGACAACCTGGACACAGGGGTGTCCACCTTGGGTGGATGTACCCATAAAGCTAACGCTGCTTCAGAAAATGGACAAAGCTTAGCAAATCTCTTAGAAACAGATGGCTTTCTATCTGGAAACTTCCACTTGCCAGATGGTCAAGGGTGGGATTACGTGGGAAACATGTATAAGGGCACTGAGGCTCCTGAAACACATCTGAAGAGGTGTCCTGTACCAAGGGAATATTCATGGTGGTCAATACAGCCCTGATTAGGCCCTCAGCAGAGGGGACAGGATCAGCTTCAAAGGTATCCCCAAGAAAAAACTGAGAGGAAGTACTGCAGAACAGTTTTCATCATCATAATCCACCAACAGTTCCCCATCAGATGAATCAGATAAATCAAGGACACCCAGCGGTTTAGGCAGGGAAGAGTGGATGTAAGCGGGGGCTTGACATGAGTGAAAGACCCACTGTAAGGCGGATGGAAGGCGTTGTAAGGTAGACCAGAAGTTCCTGTATTAGCCTTAAACTCTTGCATCCATACTGGCTCTAATGCATGGCTGGAGGTTCCTGCAGGAGATTCAGGGACAACAACGCATGTTGGGCAAACATGACCTGAGAATTCTCTAGGTAACCCTTAATGACATAAGGAGCAATGAGCAATGGGGGACACAGGCCCCCCAGATTCCTTAGTCTTAGGTCTAACCCCAGTCTCTAGTAGAATAGACATTCTCTCAGAAGTCAACTGGTCAATAAGTACACTAAATCACCCAAAAACAGTGTTTAAAAGTGATTAAATAGCACGGAAAGCGTTATTACAAACTTATCTGGCAATGAAAGGGTTAAGGAGCTGAGGAAAGAAGGAGAGTATAGGCCCTGCATAGGATACGTATTCACAGAAAAGCACAAAATGGCTGCCGTGACAGGAGCCAATCAGAAACAAGCTCGCGAAGCAAGCACTCATGGGAATTGTAGTTTTTTTTTGTAAATAGTACCACAACAGTACCCAAAGCCCCCCAGCATGTTCAGAACATTGACCGGATGACAGAGCAAGGGCAGACAAGTAAAATGAGCCATCTCTGACTAGGGTTGCCTCCCAGCCGGTATTTTACCGGCAGGCCGGTAAAATATTGGCTTCTGTCCAATGTTAAGTCTATGGAGGGAATGCCATGGCCGGTATTTTTTTGAAGAAAAGGTGGCAACTCTATCTCTGACCTCGCTGCGATAAGCGGTTGCAGATATATGTCCCAAACTGTACAGTCCCATTGAAGTGAATGGAGAAATGGCATATGT
The DNA here is from genome assembly GCA_037306005.1 of Rhinophrynus dorsalis. Lineage (NCBI taxonomy): Eukaryota > Metazoa > Chordata > Amphibia > Anura > Rhinophrynidae > Rhinophrynus > Rhinophrynus dorsalis. Next base: position 415,819,115 of record CM074723.1, read on the forward strand.
GCGGTAAAAAGTGCGCCTCAAAGGCACAGTACAAAATTTCACCAAAAACTGAATGAAAATAAAATTCATGTTAAAAACATACTAGAACATGTAGTTAAACAATATAAACACCAAACCCAGTAGGGAAAGTGCCTTCAACCCTCACAACATGCCAAACCAGCAGTGAAAAGGTTAATTTACCACAGAAACTTGCTCCAAACACCCAGACAGACATATAGATAGACCCAATGAGTGCTAGAGTATGCAATAAGAACTCAGTAACAAAGACCCCTGTGCGGAGGGGTTCCATGGGGCATGTGGACCTCAGCACTCAAAGGGTTGCTCACCTTTTTTTGCAGGACTTCTTTCTTCAGATTACCATATTATCAAGAAGAATCCTCGGTGGGCAACTCCTGAGGAAAGAACTTGCAGCCAAGATTTTCCCCCCAGGGCTTAAGCCCAGAAATAAGCACCTGGTAAACTGAGCTATCCATATTTGGGTGATGGAAATTGTCAGTGATGGTAATCCGCCTAATGGTGGTATTCCATGTCTAGCAGAAAATAATCTATATATATAAAAGAGAAAGCCTCATTGCATAATTTATGGTTCCTCACACACAGAACATAATTTATGTCTCCTCAGAAAACACACACACATTGCACAGAATGCCTCATGACATAATTTATGTCTCATTAGGAGACACAACTCCCATTGAATGATTCAGTGGGGACGTTTCTGCCCCCATTGGGTGATTCAATGGGGGAATGTTTATTATACAGGGAGTTGGCCCACCCCCTCCAACCCGCCTACCACTGTCCAACTGACAAAAAAATATAGCTGCCACTCCCTCCTGAAGTAGGGGATATCAACAACTTCTCCTGGTCCACACACACTCTCACTCAGGATCATGACCCCACAAACACACTGTTTCACCTCCCCCAGATAATAGTAACCCTCCATACACTCTGATTCAGTAAGAGGGTGTAATGTTTCCATAAAATACAAACTCAGGGATAAACTTAATAGCAACTCTTTAATTTAACTCTTTTCATCTCTTCAGTCAACCTCACTAACTGTCTGTTTTCAACTGTCACTCCTCCACTTCCTGCTTCCTGCTTCCCGCCCTTTCTCCCCCTGTGACCCCCTCACCTGATGCCCGCAATTAAGTAATGCACAGTGCTGGGGCTCTGCATTACGAGAGTGCCGGTATGCCAGAGGGAGATCAGTATTCCCTATGGCAGACCGGCACTCTCGTAAAGCAGAACACTGGGAGATGACATCATGTCCCACAGCTCTGCATTACTGAGAAGAACCGCGTGGGAGAAGAGGTCTGTGCAGAAAGAGGCACAGACCTGTCCTTTCCCACTGGACCATCAGGGAGGTAGGAGATTTAGGGGCAATGTAGAGATGGGGACATTGTGGAAGGGGTGGTGTGGAGATTGAGGGGCATTGTGGAAGGGGCAATGTGGAGATTGAGGGGCTATGTGGAAGGGGCAAAGTGGAGATTGAGGGGCAATGTGGAGATGGGGGGCAATGTGAAGATGGTGACCAATGTGGTCGGGGGGCCCATGGCAATTCTTGCACCAGGGCCCCGTGGCTTCTACTTACGCCTCTAGTAACAATGGTCAGATTTCTCATTAGGCAGAGTAGATAACTGCCTAGGCCTTCAAGTTGTGGGAGGTGATTAGCCGTGCGGCCACATCCACATCCTGAGTTGTTAGTGTGGACAGCACAATCTTCCTGCATTAGTCACCTAATCCTGGTTTATAGTAGCTGCCTTATTTCCCGGTTTATATAACTCCTTTACTTACCATTTTTTAATCCATTTGTTGCTAGAAAGGTGTCCAGTGCTTTTCCTTTGAAAATAACAAGGGTAACAAGAATTTCAAGGGTACTCCCACTGCTGGCAATTGCTCAATGTTATTGCAGTTCAAGCTATCACAATGTGGTGCAATTGTTATTGTCACATTGTTACCTTTCCCTCCCTTAGAATGCATCAGAGTGATTGTGTGGACATTAGGTGGCATTTCTGCTAACAGTTTTATACAGCAAATCAATTTGAGATTTAAATGTATCAGATCCCAGCAGTGGAAGTACTTTTGTTTTACTCAGAAGGAAAAAAAACCCATGGGATATGTTTTTTCATGATTTTACATTTTTACTGTTCCTTTAATGGCTTTTGCAGGCTAAGTTTATGAGGTAATAGTAGATAAGGATGTAGGCGGAGTCAAGTGAAGAGTCAGGGTGTGGCTATGGGTAGGGCTAATAGTGACTGGGATATAAATCCGTGTCTGAGGTCTTAGGACCATATGTTCAAAAGAAAAGTGGAGGAGCTCTGGTGCAAACCAATCGCACTTTAGGGAAGAACTTTGCTTTGGAGATCTCTCTAGCATTCAGATTGTTACAATCCTCATTTAAATCAATGGGAATTTTTAGTTTTCCCCAGTAGTGCAAATGGGTTGCCCCAGAATTCCTCCACTTTTACCTTGGATATAGGGTCATTAGTGTACATTACCCCAGGACTACGAGTAGCAACTTTCTGTGACAATGATAAAAGTGCCTTGCAAATTCTACTAAAGCAACAATAGGCGTTATGTACAAAATAACATACTGGAGCCAACCAATTGCAACATAGGGGGGCAAATAAAGATTCCCAAAATTCCCAATGATTTAAATGGGACTCTTGCAATGTGTCAAGGGCTTGACTTCCCCCCATTTAATTCAATATGGAGTTTTATCTCTCCCATTGATGCAGTTGGTTGGCTCCAGAATTGCTCCTTATGAGCACGAGGCCCAATGTATTGAATGAATCTTTAGGTCTCTATAGCTGCCTTGTTACCTGTGGTTTGCATGCAAAGAATTAGATCCTGTGCAGACAAATGCATACATCTCATGTTCTGTCACATTATGCAAACTTTCATTTATATATCTGAACTGTACTGCAGAAAAAAATCTAGGACCTACTGGGTCCTGGGGGGGAAGCAGAGGTTGCCCTTCCACCACCACCACCACCACCACCACCACAATTAAATGGAGTAAGTTTAAAGGTGTGAAATTTAAAGTTGCTGAGGAAATTAGAATCAGGCTCCGACACACAGACCGGAGGTACAATTCTTACTGGTTACCAGCGGCATTTGTGATGATGTCAGCAGCCATCCGCTAAGATAAGAAACTGGTCTGACTTTGACAGGCATTGCAGAGGTATAGTGCTCCCTTGGACCCTGTCACAACTGCAGCCTCTGCACCCCCCTGTAGTTCAACCGGTGTCGTACAGTATGCTCCTTCATACAAATGCAAGTTGTATTTTAGCATTATTGACATAAAATATGTTATGTGTGCCCCAATAATTGTGTGTTAGGGGTGTCTTGAGTGAAAAAAGATTGAGAACCACTGCTTTAGTCATATGTTCTGCCATTATGTAAAGTGGCACCAGATTTAAGAGGCTCCAACTGGAGCAGACTTAGTAAAAATCTAAGATCTGCAATGTGAAGCCCCAAATCAGTTCCTCTTGGCCTCTTGTGGGCATCAGAAAACTGATACAGTCTTCCGAATGCAACCTCTCCTGGGTTGTGTCCAGAGTCCAAACAGACCCGCTGTGTTGGACTTTCATGCTTGATACAGTGACTTTACTGAGGCCTGCACTGTGCAGGAATGGGAACTATCCTGCACAATGCAGAATAGAGGTACTGGGAAAGCATGGGGGGAGGGGGTCTATTCACACCCCTGTCCTGCTCCCCCTTTGGTCTACTGGGGTAGATCGGCAGGTCTTCTCAAACTATCTGATGATAGGTGCCTTTTAAAAGAAATGAAAGGGGTAATTATAATCCAAATTGTGTTTAATGTCACATCAATCGTTTAATTTTTTTCTTTGCATTTTCATAGTGTTTTCCAAAGGGGGCAGTCTTTTAAAACTGCTAATTGTGTTAACCACTTGGATGACAGAAAGGTCTCCAGTGTATTGCAAACCAATGGACGGGAGACCTCTATGAAATCCAGTATCGTTAAAGGTTAAAGCAATTTGTATTATTTTGTAATATTTAATATTAACTAAAGGACTGAAGCTATGAAAGTTCAATATTTTGCTACATACTTCAGTGTGAACAGACATTTTTGAATGGCTCACATTAGCAGCGGAATTACATTAAGATAAAACCTTCACAGAGAATGTTGGTAATTATATCTCCAAAAACTACAATGCACCCCAAACTTCTCAGTGGCTTTGATTACTGAACCATAGCTGAAGTGAATAATTTGGCTTTCACTAAGCAAACAAGCACATTCATACTCACCACAACGGAGAGACTGTTTTAATTAAACCTTATCAAAAGATGAATACACAAAAAAACCCTCAATACCCATTCAGTAATACTGTTTTCATCTGTTCAGTTTAAGCCTGGCATGTTCATGCAATAATTAACCACCGTCCGAAGAAAGCTAGAGTTGTGTTAATGTTGGTTAAGATTTAATTAATTCAATTATCTAGAGAGTTCTGCACTTCTTAAAGTACTAATTTCTTCAGGCTTTTGCAGATACCTCAAGCCTAAAATGTGGACTGATATATTTAGCCCTCTGAAGACCAATGGGATGTGCATTACATTGATTCATGAGTATTGGGGGTACCATTTGTTCTCTGGACAACTGGCGTGCAGGGAGTGTGGGTGTGAAAGTTGGAAAGAGAGTTTAAAACAATCAATAAAACAAGTAAAAAACACCTTTTGACTGATAAGTGATAGTGACAGTCAGACATGCAGGTAATCCTATCACCCTGAACAGGTTGAGCCTGAGACTCGAATGAGATTGAGTGACAGTCAGATACTATAGAGACAGATATAATACATCAAACATGCAAGACAAGAGCAATAGACAACATATTCCACTTGACATGATGGGGGTTATTCAATAAGGAGTGATAAAGACATGATAATGCAGAGTTGACCTCTCCATTGATATCACTTCTCCTGTTCCTATGTTCCAAATTTGGAGAAATCTTAGTGCATAGACACCATAGAATAACATAGGAACTGAAGAAGTGATATCACTGGAGAAGTCATCTCTACTTTATTACCTCTTTATCACTCCTTAGTGCATAACCCCCAGTGAGCTGCACATACTCACTCCTACATCCACACAGACAAGAACAAGAGGAACAATCATATACTGTGGTACATCTGCTTGTCTTAAATGGGGTAATTGGGTGTGGTGGCAAGCTTCTCTACTGTCATATTATGTGACTAAAACCTCAAATTTAAAGAGATAGTAATGCTTAAAATGTAAAAAGATATATGTTGTAGGGTTTATATAGCTGAGTAAAATTAGGGTATTCCCACTGGTGAGAACTTTTATTCAAACGTTATCACAGCTCAGACTTGAAATTTCTGTGCAGTATCACAGTGACCTGGAATTTTACAGAGGCGCTGTTGCTATACCATCCTATGGAGGCTTATGGTCAACTGACCAGAGCTGTCCATAGGATGGTATAGCAGCAGTGCCATTGTAAAATTTCAGGCCATTGAGATATTGCATCTAAAAAAAGCCTGAGCTGTGATAACTCTAGCATTCAAATTGTTACAGCAACTTATTTAAATCAATGGGATTTTTTATGTGGTGTAGTTCATTTGCTCCAGATCCCTTTATGTATATGACCTGATATGTAGAATTGTTCAAGCCGTGAAGTAAGGCCCTTTTATTAGAGATCAGGGGCATGAGCAAGGGAGCATTAGAAGGAAGCATTGTCATGTGCAATAATACCAGATGTTTAATGTATGAAGAGTCAGTGCTGTAAATGCTTCTGGTAACTAGGTAACCAGAAACCACTAGTCAATGAATTGGAATGTTATTCATAGTCTTCTAAGTCAACCCATGTTTTTTAGGCTTTATTCTTCTTGAAAAGTTTACAAGGTGGGTAGTTGTGCTGAATAACAATGTTTGGGCAGGGTTTGCGATACCAGTCCCTGTAGTGCACTCATGTACAAACTTTTTTTGTCCAGGCATTGTGGGACTACAGCTACCATCACCCTCAGCTGGTCATTGGCTGGCTGAGCATGATGGGAATTATACTCCAGCAACAGATGTATAAAAACAGGTTGCCTCTTTACACAGTATTACTGGCTTAGACAATGAGGATTTGAACAAAATTTGCTAAATTATTAAAACAGGGGTCACAATCTGCATTAAGGGCTAAGACAATGCAAGGCTTTGGGAATATCCATGGAATGGATCGTTCATAGTGGTTTGAATCCCCTTTGCAAATAAGGGGTAGCCGCACAATGCTGCATTATCTCTGTAATACCTACTAAGTATAACATTTGAGACCCCCTCTTCAAAGGAAAATTATGGAATAATCGTGTTTGTAATCTGTACAGTGAGGTCATCTTAGTTGATTTATCAATATTTTAAAGGAAAACTAACACCTCCATGCTTACCTTACAGTGGCCAGAAATTACCGCCACTGTGAATTTTGCTGACACCTACTGCTAGTGCTACTGCAATAACTAGCCCTTGTAGTAAAAGTAACAGTAGTCCATCAGAACCACTGAGTGAGTGACATCTCCAGTATGGAGATAAGTCACAGCTATGCATGTTGCTATCAGCTCTCCCTCTCTCTTAAACAAAAAAAAGTATATATATATATATATATATATATATATATATATATTTATAAAGTGAGCAGGGGGAAAGCAGGATCACATCTAGACACATCGTCATTGAGGTCCCACTGGAAGCACAACCACAGGTCTGATTTGGAGACACACCTATAGCACATTAGAGGAACAGCTACTTCCAGGAGTAGAAGAACTTCAAAAACTGCACTATGTCAAGAAGCACGTAATAGCAGTGCTGCAGATGTCTCAGAGAGAGAGACAAGATTTTTTTTCAGTAACAATATGTCATAGCTTACCTTGTTTCCAGCGCCGCCACTTCAGCGACGCTCGGCATCTTTCCACGTGTCATCTGCAGGCGCGAGGCTTCAGAGTGAAGCAGGCCTCTGTTTTATGCCAAGCTTCCTGTAATCTCCTCCTACCTACTTCCTTCCTCAGGGCAGTCTGAGTCCTGACTCAGATGCCCTTGTGTTGCTGTTCAAAGCAGTTCTTTTACCTTGGGCTCTGTGTATGACCTGGCTTGTCTTCCATCCAAACTGGTGCCGACCTGTGGCTCTGTCTGACTATTCTTTTGTCTATCCCTATAGTGGACACCCAACCTGGTGCAGACCTGTGGCTCTGGTTGACTACCTGAACTGTGTATGACCTGGCTTGTCTGACTACCCTCACTGGTGCTGACTTGTGGCTCTGTCTGACTATTCTTACGTTTGTCCCTTGTAACTAGAAGACACCTAATCTAGTGCGGACCTGGGGCTCTGGCAGACTAGCTCTGATACTGACTGCAGGCGTGAGTCAGGTATCCATTTCCCTACACTGACTGCAGGCGTGAGTCAGAAATCATTGCATACTGACGGCAGGCATGAGTTAGCATTCTCGCTATGTTGGATCAAGATCCTATGGTCCTGTTCCTGCTCCTGGTTCCTGCAGAGACTACCAGTGGCTGAGGCCTAGTCTCCAGCAGTGTGGTCATGCTTGGCAGCCTACTATTCCTGATACCTGTGCTTGCTGGCTTGTAACCCTGTGCTTGTTCCTGTTGTATTACTTATGTACTACCTTTCTTATATTATAATAAATTGCATTTAACTATACCGTACTGACTACTGAACATCTTTGGGGAACCGTGACACAATAACACCCATATCTCCTACTGCTTTTGAGCAAAATGCAAAGCATGAAGGCAGATGACTCAGAGTTAGTTGGAGGTGACAAAAGTCAGAGTTCCCCACCATTGAAAGATAAACTGGTATAGAAGAAAAAACAAACAAACAAAAAAAACCAACAGGAGAAAGGTACAAGAAAAAGTTAAAAGGCCCGGATTATCAATTCAAGGCAGTTAAGTCCATCATTAAGAAATGAGAGTTGCATAATATGACCCAGACACTACGCAGATCATGTCACCTCCCAAACTGAGCCAACAGGCAAGCAAGCATCTGGTTTGGGATGTCACTCCAAAGCTAAAAGTAATTTTGAGAGACCTACAAAACCCAGAGACTGTAGTCGGAGCTTCCACATCAACAGTATTCATGTCCTTCCATAACGCTAACCTGGAAGTAGAGATGGACACCAAGCCTAATCTTAAAAAAGCCTAATTTTAAATATGTTTATAGCTTGGGGAAAAGCATGCAGATTGTATGAAAAAAGGTTAGGTGATCATATAAGAGAAACATGTTACCTTTGGGTTTTAGGGCCATATTCAATAAGGCAAAATCCCCTTTAAGTCAAAAGGGGCTTTTAACCTGTTGAATGCTAGAGTTTTCCAACACATTGTTTTGCAAAGCTTTAGAGGCTTCTAGCATTAAAAGCCCCATTTTAATCATAAGGGATTTTGGTAAATTAAATTTCTCCCATTTTGAGTAAACCCTTTATTCCAAGCAAAGACTGGAAAGCTTTGGAAAATAGAGGAGGAATTAGATGTTGCAAAGTTCAGGGGACATCTCAAAACACAAAAAATAAAGAAAAAAGTAAAGTACTACTCGAGCACTCCACCTATAATCCAAAGTCACTGAAACAATATTCTAGAAATTAGAAAAAATATTTTTAATAAAATATAATACATACATATAAACAAAATAATCCTAATCATCTGGAAATAGGAAAACCAAACCCAGGAGACAAAAAACTTCCCCCCACCAATCATCGCATCAATCAAAAGAAAACAAAAAAGGGAGATAAAAGACAAACATACAGGACAGCTACACAGGGACCGAATTGTCTCTTAAAAAAGGCCTAAAGCTGGTACCAGCCAAAAATATATAGGTGCACCTAAAAGTGTAAATATATCTATTATCATCCTATTACTTAATATATATTACAATTGATATTACATAATTGCAGGGATCTACAGACATGAATAAAAATAATCTGCTGAAATATAATCCAACGCAATAGCATATAGCATGTAGATGATATGATGCACAATGCACTTATTACTTCCAATGAAGTGAAAAGTCATCCAATCTTTAGTGCACATATAGTTAAACAGACATATGGCTGTCATTTATCCATCCAGCTCATTGATTATCAGATGAATTCAGACACGATGGTTAGTCAAAAGCGGAGCACAATCAAATGCAAAGCAGGGGTTAATAAAATGTTAATGCCAAGCTGTAACCATGGTAACCATGAGAACATAATAGTGAACCATGGTTGGAGTTGAATAAATAATTGAGGACAGCAGGTTAATATGCTGGGACTTGATCGGGATTATACCCTTTTCACCCATACATACACACTCACATCACCCTGTTACCTTCCTATTATCGCTTCATCATTCCAACTCCAACCATGGTTCGCTATGATGTTCTCATGATTACCATTCCACTTCTTCATATAGCAACTGCATAAGTCTTCAGATCGTGTTACGCTGACGATAAAACAATGAGGTCCTTATAAACATGCAGCTTCACTGTATATCCCAATGTTTATTATCCAACGTGTTTCATCCGTGATCATAACGCACATCATCAGGGTCAATTACAATTGGTTCCGGATCACCATTTTTAAAAATGCAAAAACCAGATGTGCGTCATCTGTTGTTAAGATAGTCATCAACAAACAATTAACTCATACGGTGCTGCTTTGTCAATCCGTATGCCACCCACAACTCAGAGCTTGTGTGCTGCCCTAATATATGCAGATACTAAACCCGAATCCAGGGTGACACGCGGATCGGCACCTTACCAGGACGGCTACCCAATCTCAATATGCTACCCACACATAGCAATAACGTAACTCAAGATAGTCACATGCAAAATTACCAATTCCCATAGAAAGGGAACAATCATGTCCCCCGTTGCTCCCATTGTCCCCAGCCACGGACATCATCGGAAGATAAACTTCATCCAATGTCTGCCGATACAGAGGGCATAGGAAGCAACGTATGTCCGCTATCTATGCATATCCAAATAGCCATAAATTCACGGTCAAACATAACTTAATTATCTATCATACCAATTATTTCCAATCCCATAGGGGATCAAGGAGAAGTGCTCTCTATAATCTGTTTTTCCACCAGCCACCACAAACTGGCAATGAAACAGACACCAGTGGCACATCAATCCTCCAGAAACATGTTGAAGTTTAACTCTTCGTTGAGGCCCCCCGGTGCCATAAATATTTAAGAGAAATAGACATCTTGAACAAAACCTGTTCAAGTCAGCCGAGACCCTGAAACTGTGGAGTAAATTCGCACTTCAGCAGTACAATGACCAGAAGCACAAATGAGTGGTTGAACAACAAGAGAATTCATTTTCTTAAGTTCAGTTGTCAGAGATCTGACTTGAGTCCATTTCAAAATGTATAGCAAAACTTGATGACTGCAGTCTACTGATTACTCCATTAAAAAAATAGAGGGACCTAGGCAAATTTCCCATGATGAATGAGCAAACATTTTACCATTCTACTATGTAGAGCTAGTAGGGACATTGTTAAAGGATGAGAAAACTTTTTATGAAATAAACATATATTGTAGGTCAGCATAAAAAAGGGTACTAGCCCAGTTGGGAAGTATGTAATTCCAAAGTAATTACAGTTTAAACTAATTGTTGTTTTTTCATTAACAGTGCCCTCTAGTGTTCAGAAAATTCAACTACAGTTCAGTTGGGTTCAGGCAGTTATTCTATTGCATTCTATAAGAGATTGGAGCTTTATCACTTTGTGACAGTTTTTATTTTTCTAACTGTAGAATGAAAACTCTCACAGCAGAGTTTCGATGTTTTACTCAATGAGAGATAACACACAGATTGTGTATATATATATATACGTTAATGTTAATATCACTTGTAGTTTGATAAAACTTCGAGACCCTGAGGGATTTTATGTACATATTCTCAAACAGTGGACATTTATTATCTTGTAGAAGGAATTGCGGTGCACTGTTGGTTAGTGTATTATTTCTCTGCATCTACTCAGAATAGCACTCTGCCACGAGACGGGTTGCCGATTGGACCGCACGCACGGTATATGTGAGTGAGTCCAACGCTTCCCGGCTGATGCATGAAGTTGCTACATGGGTTGCTTTATAACTTTATTGTGTCTCCTTGTCGCTACAGCTTGTCTTGATTGCGAGACACTAGATATTTTAAGGTTGCTTAATGTTTTGAACCGCCATACTTTTGAGCCTATCTCAGAGTGTCCAATGGGGGACGTCCACTCTGACGGCCATCCAATCACGGCTGTCTGAGTGATGACGTCACCATCCTCTCGGACAACGCCGGCACGGCGTGGGGGCCTTAAGATGGAGGGGAGTGCTTTAGTTTTTGTCTTGAGAAAGGTCCGCAAAGGACCGAAACGTTGACCATTCATGTGCTAGTTGTGAATAATAAAACTTATACTTTAAGTCCCACGGGTGCTGCCCATTCATTCATTATATTATTTATCCTTTACAAGGGATTGTGCACCTGGGCATTTGATATATAAGAGTGAGTGCTATCCACTATATAACTGTATATATATATATATATATATATATCCCATTCGTACTCCTCTAAAACAAGCAAAAAATACAATTTAGTTGGCAGACTTTGAAGTTCACATCTTGTCTATCCAGGCTAATTGTAAATTTATGTCCTATAAAATTAAATTAAATTACGAAAAGGATGATTAAATTGTGGATACACAGATGTCATTTTTTATTTAATTTCACAAGTAGAACATAAATATTCTCTTAACCAGGATTAGCAAGGTGTCACCTCCAATGTGACCAGTTCCTACCATCCAAATGTAAAATATTGCCAAGAAAGCAGTAAAGAATAGAACAAAGTGAAATAAAAAGAAACTCAGAGCTCTTTTAACCCTTTGAGTGCCAGGGGGGTATACAATGCATTGCTCTGCATTACATTAAATCCTCCCTGAGCTGAAATAGACAGATTTAAGGTGAACCATGTCTGCAATAAGCTTGGAATTTGGACAAGGGAAAAAGCAAATAAAGGCATCACATGTTCTGTTAAGGTGTACAAAGTTTTACACATTTATTTTTATGTTAGTTTGCATATTAATAAGGCAGCTAAGTAAACTGACAGTTATTTTTCACATTCTATAAATGCATAATATGTAAATCAAGATTCCCTATACTTTTCATATTTTTCATGTAAGCCTATTTTCTTTTACGTTTTTTACGTCTGTGACAGGGAGCTCACTAAACTTCTGTTTCCAGACAGTTTTCTGACAAGGAGTGTGAAATCAGGGATAGTGATACAATGCTACACTATCCCTGTTACACTGTATGCTGGAATGGAGGCAAGCATATTTCTTTCACAGCTCCTGCCCAAAAGCATTCTGGAAATAGAAATTCAGTGAGGATACGACCAGGGACATACAGGTATATAAAAATAGGTGAACATTAAAAAAAATAAGTAATAACCATCCTATATAATAATTTGCTAGAATGTTTGTCAGAAGCCGTCATGCACAGTAGAGACTGCCCGAACGCACAATACAGAATGCTGGGAGCACGGAATGCTGGGAGTTCTGTGCTGGGAGCATTCTGTGTTTTCAGGCAGTCTCTGCAGTGTATGACTGCGTAAGCGGCAGGACGCAGAGCAGGACCGGCCTCTTAACATAAACCGGACCTTGGCCCGTGTACATGGGCTTTTACACTAGCAGACAATAATGCAATATATTATGCAATTGCAAAACAAGTAAAATCAAAATGGAGACTGACTGTCACGTTAAGCATTATTGTCGTTTCTTGATTCTTTAATGTGTGATGTGATAACAATTACCTGTTCCAGACAGTTTTTAGTGTAGAAACCAGGAGGAATTGTACTTTAACCCTTTGAGTGCCAAAGGGGTAAGAACGCATTGCAAAGCAATGCATTGCGTACCCCTCTGGCATGCAAAGGGTTAAAAAGTAGTTTTAGGAGGGCTAAAGTGACAATAAAGAGTTACAACATATGAATACACACTTGCTGTAATTACTTATTATCCCTTTAAAAATGTCTAAACCTCTTCATAAAACTGGGACTTAGCACTTTAACCCCCTATGGACCAGAGGGGTGTGCAACGCATTGCTTACCAAGTATTCTATAATTTTAAGCAGATCTGTCACTTTAAAAACAGATTTGCCTATTCGTTAAAAATGAAAAGTTTGTTACAGTATGTTTTTTTCTAAGATGCATAGTTTTCTTTATATTTTTTAAAGGGGTCTATTCACCTTTCAAAGTCCTCTTCTCAGTGGGAATATTCCATTTTGAATCTATTTGCATGATTATTCCCCCTTATTAATTTATGCCACCCCACTGTTGGAAACTAATACATTCTAGCAGCCTAAGAAGGTGGAGAGAAGTGATTTCCTGGGAATGTGAGGAATTCATTACAGAGCTTTATCTAATAAAGTCAGAGAACAAAGCTCTGACTACTAAAGCAAAAATCTCATATTATAAAACTGATTAGAAAAACACAAAATGTATAGAAAGATTAAATGGATATATTTAATTAGACTAAAACTGTATATGTAATAGGTCCACTGTAACCCCTGTGCAACAGATGCATGCCTCTCTAATCCTTCAGGGATTATATAAAAGTATGCCCAACGAGTGTAAATTCAGTTACCTTCAACCCTTATAATTTCACATCAGGGCATCCAAAACCTGACAATAAAAAGCAATGACATTTAATATATGGGCCAGATATAAAAATACACAAAACGGAGTAATTTTGGGGCAAACTGACTCTACAATAGAGAACAAATACAAATTCCTATCATTTTAAATTGCGCTTATAGCCCCTTGAATGCTTTGTAAGGTACTGGAGTCCAAGCATTAACCATTTGAATGCTAAAGGGGTACGCAATGCATTGCAAAGCAATGTGTTGCATACCCCTCAGGCACTAAAAGGGTTAATGGGATTAAGGGCGAGATGTTTAAAAAGTCATCATAATAAAAAAATTGCCAGATCATGAGTTGGTGGTAAAAGATGGACAATATTTTCAGAAGTAAATCCTTCACGTTTGAAAATGTGTAGAATTAAAAATGACGGTAAGAAGATATTGATGTACATTGCCTTTAAAAAGTCTGATGTTAAAGCAGAACTTTCACCCTCTATAAAAGTTACCCTCCAATTATTAGGCATATATGACGACTAGCTTCATAATAGTGCTATTATCTCTCATAAGTACCAGGTTCTGAAGTAATCCTTATTCTTCGGAAACTGATGTGCAGGCTTCTTGCTTTAGATCCATCTGCACACCTGCTCCGTTAGTCCCTTCTGTTGTCTTAAAGGAGCAGTAAACTTTTTTTATGAAAACACATTTTATAGAGCTTTTCCTGCTGAATAAAACAAGGTCACTCCCATTGCTGTCAGATGTTTTATTCAAAAATTATAGCAGTTTAAATAATCAGGAAATGAATTTACTGTGTTTACTTCCTGATTGTTCTGACAGGAAGTGACAGGCAGTTTCTATCACATTCTATGGAGAACTGTATGTCTCTGACTTTTCTGACTTTCCTCTCCATTACAATCTAAAAGGAAATCTATTTAGAATTTGACAACTAGAGGGCACTGCTAATGTAAAAAAACATGGGTGTAAACTGTAATAACTCTGGAAATATAAATCTCTCGGCAGAGGGAGTACCCTTATTTTACTCAAAAGGAAAATCCTTACAATATATATTTTTTCATAAAAAAAAGTTTACTGCTCCTTTAAGGAACCATGCAATGCCTCCTAGAGGAGGTACTTCTGAGAAATAATAGAACTATTATAAAGCTAGTCACCACATGCCTAATTATTGGAGGACGACTTTATAGAGATTGAAAGTTCTGGTTTAAAGAAACTACTTTGAAAATCTTCATTTCAAAGACAAAATCAAAGACACAAAGACATTTTTCTTTGAAAAGACAAATTTCTTCTCACTCCTGCTAACAGTACTTCAATTTGTCTTCTCTAAGTTTAGATCATTTTTATTTTGTTGGGAAAAAATTATGTTAATCAGACAAAAAAAGTGACGTTGAAGTGAATCTTTTTTTCTGAGAATACCTTTTTAAGACGTCTTTCTTACTTTGAAGACGATGGTGGAATTGGATGCAAAAAATGACAGAAACATGTCTGAGAATTGACGGACCATGAAGTAAGAACTTTTTTATTCTGATTACAGACAATTACAGTAACCACCACTTTCTGAACATCTCGCCCTAAAGGTTCCATTTAAATCAACATGAATTGTGGGAATTTTTATTTTTCTCCTCGGTTGGCTTGCCCCAGAACACCTCTACTTTGTTTTGTGTTTGCGCATAACCTCCATATATTGTGAGTGAATTATATACAACTAGTGTAAAAGCCCATGTACACGGGCCAAGGGCCGGGTGATGTTAACCCTTTGAGTGCCACAGGGGTACACAACGCATTGCTTTGCTATGCGTTGTGTACCTCTCTGGCACTCAAAGGGTAAGAGGTCAGTCCTGCTCTGCATCCTACTGCAGACACAGTCATGCACTGTAGAGACTGCCCAAAAGCACAGAATGCTCCCAGCACAGAACTCCCAGCATTCTGTGCTCCCAACATTCCGTGCGTTTGGGCAGTCTCTACTGCGCATGACGGCTTCTGACAAACATCCTAGAGAATTATTATATAGGATTTAGATGACCTGACACGACATTACACAAGGATACATACACTTAACCCTTTGAGAGCCAGAGAGATACCAAACACCTTGCAACACAATAATTAGCGTGCAAAGCCTTAACTATTAATCATAAAATTAAAGGATGCAGTTTATTTTTTATTAGTATAATAAATACAACAAGGCCTGGGATTTATTTATGATCATTTTGAGCTATTTGTTTCTTGGCTACAATGACACAGGAAAAAAACAAAAAGAGGAAAAAGAAACCCTAAACACTGAGAGACATTTTTCAATAAATCACTTTTATTTGCTGAAACGAGTGTTCCTTTTACACCCATATTGAAAACCCAGAGACTTTGATACCAAGCTCCCATTGAGAATCGCCATTTTTCACGCAGACATTAAAGCAGTTTATTTAGAAAAGAAATGTGTTTTACTTCAAAGAAAAGCTGTTCCAAATTCATTACAAGTTTACCGAAGTGGTCCTTCTTTTGTTATGATAATGTCTTATAGAAAAGCTATATGTTTCATAATGAAAAAGGGCTGAGAGCCTTCAGTGAGAATTGTGTGTGCTCATGTGTGTGCGTGTGTTTGTGTAAAAAGTTTTATTCAAGTTTGGGCCTTATTCTTCAGGCTAAAGTGGAATAGCTCTGGAGGAAAAACAACTTCACCACAGGCAGCAAATGAAAATTCTACAAATTTCATTTGATTTAAATGGAGCTTTTAAAGGGGAACTATCACCCCAAATAAAGTCCCCCCCCAATATTTCCATCTAACGATAAGCTTACCAATGGTACTGTTATCCAGAATAATTACTGCGTCACTTGGAAATCCTACTTGTGCCAAGACTGACGGCCAGGCAACAGAGCACGCATCTTTGTTTACAGACATCTGAGTGCCTGTGCCGTCAGTCTCGGTCTCCTCTAGGAGGTGTTGCACGGTACCTTTAGGTACCAGAAGGGACTAACGGCGCAGGAGAGCAGATTACTCTACAGTGCTGTTGCCTGGCCGTCAGTCTAGGGTTTCTGAGTAACTCGGTAATTATTCTGGATAACTGTACCATTGGTAAGCTTATTGCTAGATGGCTAATTAGGAGGGGGGACTTAATTTAGGGTGATAGTTCCCCTTTAACCCCTTGAATGCAAAAGAGGTCTCCAGTACATTGTTTTGCATTGCATTGGAGACCTCTCTAGCATTCAAGGGGTTAAAAACTCCATTAATCTCAAAGGGAATATTAATTTCTTCCCAATAGATCAGCTGGTTTCCTCCAGAACTGTGCCTCTCTTACCCTGATGAATTAGGCCATAACTTTATTCATAGATATACTGCTTTCGATTAGATATATTTATTAATCAAAACTCTATTTTGAAGTCGCTGAGACTTGGAATTAGCATTCTGCACACAGAGAAAGTTATCAATTTAGCTGTGGCTGCTTGATATAATACTTTCTCGCTGCTCTTTGCTGGGAATGATTACCATCCCCTCTGAGGCGGAAGTAATTATTCCCTGCGTATCGCTGATGTTCACAATGCGCCTCAGTGATAAATCAGTCTGCAGCAGGACTTCTGGTCAAAGACTGAGCTCTTCTTGCGGTCGGATTGCAAGACCTGCTGTTTTGTCTAGAATTACAGACAAAATGAGATGCTAGTGTAGTAAGGGTCCAAAAATGACCCTTCTAACACAAGCACATTTTTGATAAACGTGATTAAGCATAATAACAAAAAAGTAACATAGTTAACTATTATTTTAGGGTACATACAAGCATAAATTTAGCTCATTGGATCAGGGTTTTACCAGAACCTACTGGACCCTGGGGTGACATTTGAGGCTGGGCACCCCATGTGCACACACATGGTCTGGAGTTAGATCATTAGTATTTGTTGAAACCTCTCTGGTGCTCAAAGGATTAATAATGTAAAGGGAAGGTATTCACCAATAATATTTTTATCTTATTATTTTGAAGCAGCCATGTGTGATTATGTTAGAGACTGCAAGTAAAAATAGGGAAGTGGACTGACTGTAATGACTGACAATGGGCCTCATCACTACTGAACCCCCTGTAGTTATACTCATGTTATCAATGCTATGCTAGAAATTTCTCAAATGCACTGTGCAGTCGTGTGTTGGCCTTTCTAGTATCCATGTGGTTATCCCTTTAAGCACCAGTGGAGTGTTCAACACATTGTAAAGCAATGCATTGCATACTTCTCTGATCCTTTAAGGTTTAATATAAATGTATTAACCTAGGTCTAGATTACATTGTATTTGATAGGTTTTCATTGGCTTTATCTAACAGATTGCCACTGAAGTCTACGGAGAGTTTTGTAGATAAAACCCTTGATCTCAACTGCAATGGCATCCAGGCCTTGGCTGTTAAGGACCACTGAATGGAGGTTTGAAACAGCTTGTATGATCCTTTGCAGATACCACTGACTTACTCTTACTCAGACTTAAAGTACAGGGCACTTACGCTACTGAAAATGGATTGAAGAGAAGAATGGAGATAGCTGATACAAGATAAAAACAAAGAAATGTCAGCAAGTTAAATAAACCAAAACATAATAATAAAATAAGATAAAATTGAACATTATTATTCCTTTAAGCACTAAGCTTTCAAATATAATTATAAATCCTACTTGAATTTTTATTTCCAAAGGGAACAACAATACTTAGCTAACAGAGAAGAACTGTATATTTTGCAGGTTACTTATGCAAATGCTGAATGTTGCTGCCTTGTCTGAATCAGCTTTGGACCAGCCAGATATCATTCCACTGTCTATTGCAATCAAACAGCCCATCCCACAATCTGACAGGGAGACCAGCCCCCAATTCAATATCCTTCATAGTACTGACACTTGGATCTTGGGGCCTTCTCCTTACTGAAAAGAACTAATTTAGTCCTAATTAACTATTCTCTCCATATTCCCAAAGGTATGGTAATTGTGCTAAAAGGTAACAACTGAAGCATTCATTCTGGTTCTATTTAAACGTTCTTTTTTTCTTTTCTACTTCATTCTAACTTCACAGCAGTCATAGTTTTTCTCTTGCTTGCCTCCTCCCTGGAAACATTACGGGTAAAGGAATGGAATGGAAGCAATGATCAAGGGAGTCAGCAATGACATTATTGTGGTGGCTTCTCAAAAGACAACGATTACTAAATGGTTATGTGTACAACACAGAAGTGGAGTTAATTATAATAAGAACAATCTCTACATACTGTAGCACATGCAAGTGTGTATCTACCTTATCACTGATGCCTGTTTGGAAAATGGTGCCCTAAAATAGCATTCTTACAGCACAAAGTAAAAGGGAGCAATTCTGGGGTAAACCAACTGTAAAAAACAAAGTAACCGGTGCACTTACCCCCTGGTGCCTATATTTAACATCTACACCTAAAAAGATACCATAGTATTAAAGGAGGTGCTACAGGGGAAAGTGTATAGACAAAATTGTAGAAGATATTACCCTGCAAAACTAGCACTCTGCCTATCTAGTCTTTGAATCCTAGGATGACATTATTATGGATTAGGTACCTTTGACACTTGTCATATAAAACTTAACCTTTATTTAAACCCAAATAAAAATATATCTGACTAAAATGTTATTGGTCCTTCCTTTATTTAGCATATTAAATAATCATATGAGAATAAAATGTGTATTCATATTAGATCTGATATGATTTCAAAATTGCTTAACCCTTTGAGTGCCAGAGGCACTCAAAGGGTTAATGGAATAATTCCTATTTTTGGGTGACTGATCAAAAGTCTGAGAGAAGTTACTTGTAACCAACACTAAATGATATCCTACAGGAAGTTCTTGAACGTAATACTGTGTTAACAAGTCTGAGAAACTGCTGTGCCAAAACACATTTCAGCTTGCCTTATGAAATTAACACTTAAGCTCCTTGCATGTTATTAGCAGACTCATTTATAAAACTATCACCAAAATCACAAAGGGTTTAGTGAATATAATCATACCTGCAATTATTAACATCAATTAAATCGGATGTAAACATTTATTTCAGCCATAGAATAATGTGTTAATACTTTATTCAATCGGCATGATTAAAATGGCGACAGTGTTAATTGTATCCCTTTAAGCGGATGAAACACAATATATTTCCGTGAATCGAAATTCAAGAGCATAATAGTCAACTGGTCCCTACGTTTCTTATGCTCATCAACTGTATCATATGAAAACATGTATCACTACTACTACTCTACTACTGTTTATAAATAATACATTTATTGTACAAACAAAATTCACTGGGGCATATTCCGGCTTGCATTGACTTACAAAAGGTTATTTTGGCTTGTCGATGTATGTATCTCATTGGATTCTTTGTGTTAACATTTATAGTAATGATCCCGATTACCTTAGAGTACAAAGGGTTAATACTGACTTCCCAATATTTTAATCTCTTGTATTCTTTGATTTGTTATTTGGAACCCTGCCTATGGATATTGAGATCATTAGTTATTTAAGCATATTGTGATTTGATTGCATATACACAGGTTGATCATGTTGTTTCAACTTCTGAGTTATTAATGTTGGAACGCATTCCAGCTTGCCTTATCTAATGGAGTGATACTCTTGTCCCTATCCACTATGCCGGGGCATTTACCGGCTTGCCAGCAATGGAGGAGAGAAGTAACAATACTTATAAATTTGTGTTTTAGATATAAAAGATAAGGAATGACGATGTTCCCATCTGAGCCAAATAAGAAAGAATATATCTCTATCAAAAATACCAGGGTATTATCCGGCTTGTCAGGTTAACCCTTTGAGCGCCAGAGGGGTATGGAATGCATTTCAAAGCAATGCATTCCGTACCCCTCAGGCACTCAAAGGGTTAAAGATAAAATAAAAAAACACTGCAGGTTATTATTTCTGCCTGGTTATATTCCAGCTAGTCAGATTAAGTGAAAAATTACAAATCAAGGGAGTAAATATACATTTATCCCTATGCAATATGCCCGAACATTTTCTGGTCTATCAAGATCAAAATGAGACACAAAAGATTAAAAATCATTTCCTATTTGATATGCTGGGGCATTTTCTGGCTTGCCAAGAAAAAATATAAGTATATCCCTATCTAGTAAACTGCTACATCATCTGGCTTGTCAAGAGAAAAAGTAGGTATGACCCTATTTAATATACCGGGGCATTATCCGGCTTGCCTTGGAGAAATGGATATGTTCCTATCTAATATACCAGGGCATTAGTTGGCTTGCCAAATGAAAGGTAGATGTTCTAAATGTTCAAGATTACTATGCTGGGGCATATACCGGCTTGCCATATAGAAAGAAAACGTTCAAAAGAAGAGAGTAGCTATACATTTATCCCTATCTAGTATGCCGGGGCATTTTCCGGCTTGCCAAAACAGAGCAAAGAGCAAACAGCAATAAGAATAATTTCTGATGTCGGAACATATTCCGGTTGTCAGATCAAGTGAAGAGATTTAAAATAAGTTAGACGCGCGTTTCGCGTATCAGCTTCTTCAGTTGAAACAAAGAACAAGAGCCATGCGTCACGGTCTTTTTTTATAGTCTTAACCACATCTCTGAGACTTAACTGATGGTTTTGTTATCAAACCACCTTCTATCCAAGGATCTCGTGATTTTTATTGTATGTAGGCATTGAGAAGAGAAAAACAGCACATAAGCCAAGGCACATAACTTATATGAATGCATTTGACTTCTGACAGTGCTGTCTAAAACATTATTTGATATAGTTATCAAGAACAATCTCAATGAAACAATTAAATGTCATATAATAATGAATCAAAATCCACCAGTGTGTATAAAAAATGTATGTAATCTCAACATTTTGGAGTGGTAGTCCCATTAAAAGTACATGGACTCTTGATCTGATCCAGAAACATATTTCTAAAAATCTGTTAAAACTAAATATTATAAAGGGCAGAATTTTGATATTGAGAATATATCAAATATGTAAACTCAATTGAAACTCTTTATTTAACTCTTATGGTTTTGGGGTAATTAATTCAAAGATCCATTTATTTTCATCTTTTAAGAGTATGTAATCTAAGTCCCCTCCTCTGATTCTCATTTTGATTGCTTGGAGTCCCTAAACCTTTAGGAAATCGGGACAACTTTTATGATTTTTGTAAAAATGTATAGCTACTGGAACAAATGGTTTGCCCTCTTTGGTTATATCTCTGGGGGCATTTTGTATACTGTAAATATGCTTAGTAATCTTTCTGATAATCTCCATATTGTTTTTCCTATATATCTCATGCAACACTGACACTAAATGCAATGTATAACCCCTTTTGTAATGTACCTCTAAAACCCCTCACCCATACCACCCAAGTGTCCCTCTTTAGGAGGGACAGTCCCTCTTTTAGACCCAAATCCCTCTGTCCCTCTTTCCCGCCCTGATGTCCCTCTTTTTGGGAGATGACATTGTGTGGTGTGTATATATGTGTGTATCATACAGCTCTACAGCAATAAAACTCACATTATTGTTTGCTTATATGTCAGTATATGTATTTATAAATTAGTCTGTATAAATAAAATACTTTGGTTTTGTTATAAGTCATTTATTAAGTTATACAAAGAGGTGTTAATAGGTCATGAAATAGCCTAAAAATTCTCAGTAATGCCCCACCCACCAGTCACACCCCCAGCAACACCCCCTAAAACACAAGTGTCCCTCTTTGGCAATTTGAAATGTTAGGAGGTACGCCCTCACCTAATGAATTCTCTGATCATTTTGGTTTTGCCAAACCTGGTGGCAACAGACTTGTAGTTCTGCAGGGTAATCTTTTCTACAATTTTGTCTGCAAACCAACTGTACCAAAGGGGACAAGTATTCTCAAATCTCTCATTAATTTAAATGGGTCTTTTACCCCTTCAATGTTCATCGCAAAGCATTGGAGACCTCTTGCATATTCAAGGAGTTAAAAGACTGATTTAGTTCAAAGGAATGTTTAGTTTTTTTCATGTTGTGTCATTGATTTGCCCCCAAATTTCTCCAGTTACCACCACAATCAGATATCTCACCCCGTCAGTAAAATGGAATTTTAACCCTTTGAATATTAAAGTTCACTGACACAAAGTGAAGCAATTCATTGGACTCTGCTTCAGCATTCGAGGGGTTAACCACTTAAGGACCAGAGGGGAGTGCATCACATAACTTTGCAATGTGTTACACACCTCTCTGGTCCTTAAGGGGTTAAAAGCCCCATTTAACCCGTTCAGTGCCAGCATGGTATCCAAGGCATTGCAAAGCAATGCATTAGGCATTCTCTGGCACTGAGAAGTTTAAATCAATATGAAATGTTATTTGTGATATAGAGTACAGTTGGATTGCCCCAGAATGGTTCCACTTTTCTTTGTACATACAGACCTTAGTTTCACGTAACACACCCACTACAGTAATCTGCAATGTGAAGATATTATGAATTTCTAGATTTTCATAAAATTATTTATTCCAGACCTGTTCCCCATTAATAAAAGAACACATCCCTCACCTTATGTAACCTTACTACTTTTCTCTTTCTCTCCAAATGTATAGCTCTTAAACATTTTATCACCCAGACTATGTAAAAAGAAGCTTGAAAATCCAGCAAAATACTTGAGGCATCAACATTCAGCACTCCACTGCATGCTTGGAAAAACTCAAAACATAAAAAAATCCCAGATGATTAGCAAAGTTTTATCTGCTGTATTCTAGCCCTTGGGCAACCATGATCTCCGAACTAAAAAATATAGTTATTCCTACTGTGCATAGCTCTGGTGGTTAAATTTAGGGTTTTTTTTAAGACTTTTTTTGTTGCTGTTAAAGTACTCTCTGCCCAGTGCCCTGAAGCATTTTAAGAGACCTCTTGAAAATCATAAACATCTCAAACCATAAGTCTGTTAAGGACTTTGCTACAGTCAAATTCATCTATATTTCAGACATGTTATAGATTTCTTTTTATTAAATATATTTAACCCTTTGAGTGCTAGAGAGGTATCCAACACATTGCAACGCAATGCGTTGGATACCTCTGGCACTCAAAAGCTTAATTATCACCAGGGACATTTAGATCACCAATCCCAGACTTGAAAATACAATAGAAGAAATCAGCTCAATATCTTTTTGCAGGACTATTCGATACTCTCGCTTAAGACATATTAACCATTTAAAGGGATAGTAATGTTAGCAATAAAGTAGATTGTCGAATCTTCTTTATAGTAAACTAGTGTAAAAGTCAATGTACACGGGCCAAGGACTGGGTAATGTTAACTCTCTGAGTGCCAGAGGGGTACACAACGCATTGCAAAGCAATGCGTTGTGGACCCCTCTAGCACTCAAAGGGTTAAGCAGCCGCTACTTCACTGCTCCACGGGATGCAGTCTTGTGTCGCCTCACTCACGCAATGCAATCATGAGTAGTAGAGAGTGGCAGAACGTGCACAGTCTCTACTGCGCAGGACAGCTTCTGACAAACATCTTAGAAAATTATCATATAAGATGTAACACATTTAGCACCTTACTTTTCTGTAGTTCAAAAGTTATTAAATGTAGAAAGATCCCCCTCCCTCCTGTTCTGGCCATGTCACTCTTCCTCTCTGTCTGATCTGGATGGATGCAGTGAGGGACAAACTTCATTAAGTAAAGGAAAATCCTACCCTCCTTCATCAAGAGATAAGGGATTTCTTTATACAGGCTGAGTATCCCTTATCCGAAATGCTTGGCCCCAGAAGAATTTCGGATATCGGATTTTTTCGGATTTTGGAAAATTTGCATATACATAATGAGATATCTTGGGGATGGGACCCAAGTCTAAACACAAAATTCATTTATGTTTCATACTAGTGTAAAAGCCTGTGTACACAGGCCAAGGACCGGGTAATGTTAACCCTTTGAGTGCCAGAGGGGTATGCAACGCATTGCTTTGCAATGCGTTGCGTACCCCTCTGGCACTCAAAGGGTTAAGCGGCCGCTACCTCACTTTAATAATATTATGTACATGAAACAAACTTTGTGTACACTGAACCATCAGAAAGCAAAGGTGTCAATATGTGAACAAAAATTTCGGTTTTTGGAATATTTCAGATTTTCGGATAAACCTGTACTTATTCTCTGAAGTTTGTCCCTCACTGCATCCGTCCGGTCCCAGGACCAGATTGCAGATTCAGTGGGAGGCGGCCAGAAGGGGCGGGAGGGAGACTTTCTACATTTGATATCTTTTGAACTACAGAAAAGTAAGTTGCTAAATATAGCACAATGTGTTACATTTACTATAAAGAAGACTTGGCAATCTACTTTATTGCTAACAGCAATAAGTCTTCTTTACAGCTGACAACAGGAAATCATGAACTTTAAATGCAGATATCTCTCAAACCATAGCGGTTTGAGAGATACGTTTTTTTGCTTTTCGGTCAATTTTTTAAAAAAATATTTTTTGTGGGACATTACTATCCCTTTAAAATGAAGTTTATATAGTGAATATTTGTAATATTGCATTAATTTTTTTATTGTTATTTGGTCGAAATCTAAGCAATAAATACTGTCCTGAGCCCTGCTTCCAAACAGACTGCTACTAGCTCTGTACCTCAGTCTGTCACTCTGCCTCTGCTCCCCTCCCTCTATCCAGTATCGTCCGATGATGGAGGCTTTCTGCCTGTAAGCTGATGATATCTCTAGCCAATGAGAGCGTTCAATATTACAGGCAGAAAGCCTCCGTCATTGGAGGAGGCTGGATAGAGGGAGGGGAGCAGAGGCAGAGTGATGGACTGAGGTACAGAGCTAGTAGCAGTCTGTTTGGAAGTAGGGACAGGGCAATATTTATTGCTTAGATTTCAACCAAATAATGATCCAAACAAAAAAATGAATGCAATATTACAAATACCTGCTATATACACTTCATATTAAGACAAACTTGTTTAGGGGTGATAGATCCCCATTTAAAGTGTGCTGTAGTTATTTTATATTTCATTATTTAACCCCTTGCATGATAGATATGTTTCCATTACTTTGCAGGTGTTTGTACATTGTGTGGGATTAAAAGCATATAGGTAACCCATGGCTCTACAGCTGTTGGAAAATTACTACTGATCTCAAGCTGAGGATAATGGGAGTGAAAAAACTGGAAGGCCACCGAAATATAATTAAAATCTACAAAAGTACAGGTGTGTAAGCTGTTGTCCTATACCCACAGGTTGACTACCTCAATTTTAATAGGTTTGCCATGTAGAAAATGGGATGCAAGGTCAGTCAGTAAGACACTGGTGAGAGACACAGAGATAACAGAGAATATGAGAGTGATAGAGAGAAGGAAATCAATTAGAATGGGGATTGTGAAATAAAACTGGGCTCCTATTTGCTGATTTAAATCATAAAGGGCACAGAATAAATTAATTTGAAAGGGTAGAGTGAACAAATGTAAAAACAGGAATAGAGAGGCTGATTACTAAAGTGATAAAGAGAGAGAGGTATATATACACACAAAGGCCTGGGTGCCCATCGTGTAATAAGTAGATATATTTCAGGAAGGAAACATTGATATATTCCTGCTAAATTAATTTGTTAGAAAAGTTCTTGTTGAGCGCCAGTCCTTCCTGAAATCTCTCTCTCTCTCGCGATATATATATATATATATATATATATATATATATAGGTCCAATATTGAAACAAAGCACACACAGGACTTAAAAGTAAGTGACAAAAGTGGATGATTTATTGTATCAACGTTTCGGGTGCATTACAGCAGCCTTCGTCCTGACGAAGGCTGCTGTAATGCACCCGAAACGTTGATACAATAAATCATCCACTTTTGTCACTTACTTTTAAGTCCTGAGTGTGCTTTGTTTCAATATTGGACCTACATACTTGCCTTAACAATAGCACCCAGGCAGTAACCACCTTTACAAACGTGAGTGCCTCTACTACAATCAAGTATATACACATATAATATATATATATATATATATATATATATACACATATAATATATATATATATATATATATATATATATATATATACACATATAATATATGTGTGTGTGTGTATATTTGTTTCCCACCAAGCTGGAATTAATGACTGCAAATGTCTCCATATGGAAACTCAAACAGTCTGTATATCAATCAGCTGCAATTTATTTACAGGATACAGAATGCAGTCCAGTGTGGTCTGAAGCACAATTTTTTAAAATGAAAAATCCATCTGTGGTTCCTCAAAATACACAAAAGTGTCAATGGCCTGCTTATTGGCCTGTTCTGTCCTTCACTGATTTTCTTACACAAGCAGTTGTCCAGTATATTATCATTTGCAACAGTTTGTTTGTCAAGTACCAAGCTACATATGTGGAACTTGCGACATGCTGTCTGAGGACTGATAAAATACCTCCCATGTGTCCCTCTTTGAGACCCAAATCCCTCTGTCCCTCTTTCCCACCCTGATGTCCCTCTTTTTAGGAGATCAGACTGTGCTTGGTATATATAAGTGTATCATATTGCTCCACAGCAATAAAACTCACATTAATGTTTGTGTAAACTTCAGTATATGTGTTTATAAATTATTCTGTGTAAATAAAATGCTTTGTTCTTGCTCTAAATCATTTATTCAATTACACCACGAGGTATCAGAAGGTCATCAGTAATGCCCCGCCCACCAGTCACACCCCCAACAACACCACCTAAAACAAAAGTGTCCCTCTTTGACCATTTGAAGTGCTAGGGGGTATGTGATAACCCTTGACAATACCTCACTCTACACTAATATTGACATGGGGAAGCAGACATTGATTGTGAGTTATTATTTAAAGGTGATCTCTCACCTACATATATGTAATGCTCATTAGTTACAGCATTTATCAAAAAGATTCAAAACAATGTTCGTTGTTTTAAAAAATACAGTTATATGCGCAAAAATGAAATGTCTAGCCAATGCGATCGCTCCACCTTAGTGACAGACAGCCTCCGTCATCGGAGGATGATGGGTAGTGGGACAGGATCTGCCTCTGGACGGCAAGCCGGAAGTAGGCTGCCAGATACTTTTTAAACTTTCATTTTTGCACATATAACTGTTTTTTTTAAACAATTAATAATGTTTGGAATCTTTTTGATAAATGCTCTAACTAATGAGCATTACATATATGTAGGTGAGAGATCCCCCTTTAAGACAAAGTGAAGCTCACATACCTTGCTGATTTTTTAGTGGACTACTTTGATGTAGTATTACATAGCAATTACTTCAGATTTGAAAAGCAATATTTCTTACAGACACTGGGCTTCACAGTAGGGAGCCCAATGACTCTTTTATTTGCAAACCTGTGTGTTTGTTTTATAGAAGAACATTTTTCCACTGTCTGAGTTTTGTCAAAGTGTCATCTCTTGGTGGGAAAGGGCTGTTGAATTTGTAAGTAAACTGAATCATCTGGAAGAGAATATTGTTTTCATGCCAAATTATAGTGATATCCAGCTTAAAGTGGAATTTTCACCTTAATTCAAGTTTGAATAATTGAAAACTGCATTAAAAACTGCGTATAAGCCATTTTAGCCAAAAGCAAATGTACACTTCAGGAGATATTTACGCTTCTTTCATATGCTAATGCATGCTAATTGTGGCACCCTTGCAGCATCCATAATGGTTTCAAATGCTAATTAAGATAAACAAATACTTTTCATATGCTAAGTAAGCTTTTCCAGTGATGTGTTATATGCTAATGAAGGTTTCAATGACATTTCATATGCTAATTAAGCTTTGTGTAGTGCCAGGAAATGTTCACTTTCACTTTTCCCAGAAATAAAAGTGTGAATATCTCCTAAACTATACATCTGCTGGACTTTTGGCTAACATGACACATAGGCAGTTTTAATGCAGTTTTCAAATATGCAAACTTGAATTAAGGTGAAAGTTCCCCTTTAATTTCCAGGATGTTCTAATCATAAAGAATTTGGGGAGTCTATCAAGCTGATTTTTTGTAAGCAATCTGATTGGAACATGACTTTGAGAGGAGATGGTTTCCATCCTGTGCATTTGTTGACAGGGTTACAGAGTCACAGTTCTAGAGAGTATTAATTAAGAAGATAATTTGATTGTGGATACAAAAGATAATAAATGTATCAAAGATTTGTTGGCAAGGGTTATAACCATGTTACTAGATGATGCATTCCTGAAGGCTCAGAGACATAAGATAAAATCACAGGAGGGGGGCAAATGGCCATTTGTTCAGCACTATACGTAGGGCTCCCCTTCATTCAAAAACAGATGACACATTTATGATTATTACTTTGGATAGTAACCTTAGTGCAGTTAAACACAGCACCCCAACATGTGCATATGTACAACTAGCGTTCAATGCTGACTATTTCTGACACAGTAGAGAAATATGGTAAAAACAGATTCACATTTTCTGAAAGGATGCTTTAAATGTCACAACTGTGTACGTTGCACTAGGCTCCCGCAGTTGGATTCCTTTAAACATCCATAATCTGGGAAGCATTTCCTCATCCAGGATTGATTGTCATCTGTAATACTTTGTTCTGGGTCTACAGTTTATTGGTATTGAATTTCTAGATATTTCATTATTATTATCACAAAGGAACATATTCAGGGAGCTAATGAGAAGCAATTCTAGAGCCAATCAACTGCACCATAATGGACAAGTGAAAAGTCCCATGATTCAAATAGTGCTTAAACCCCTTTAACCCTTTGTGTGCCAGAGGGGTATCCAATGCATTGATTTGCAATGCATTGGATACCCTCTGGCACTCAAAGGGTTAATGCTAGTGAGTTCTCCAGTGTGTTACTTTGCAATGTGTTAGTCATCCTTATATTAAAGGCATAAAAGCCCATTATAAATCAATGAAAATCTGGGGAATTATTTGTCCCCTGTGGTGCAGTTTGATACCCCATACTTTTGTCTTCTATAGCTTCCTAAATATGTCCCAAAGTGTGCCCCAGGGTAACTGGCAAGCTAAGCCTTAAAAGTGTCAGAACAAGACTTCTAACCTCTTGGATGCTAGAACTGTCTTCAACTCGATCTTTGGAGTCTAGTGGCTGGCAGAGGATGATGAGTAGCAAACTTGTTGGCCCACCACTGTCCACTATCTATGGCAACTATCATATACCAGGACACAGAGCTAGCTTATCCTAAGTGGCTCAAAAACTAAGATTGGAGCTTCTGTGAAATATTTCATTTCACATCAAAATTACAAGGATACAGAGAACCTGAGTTCACCATCACAGCATGTCCCTATTGCACTTGCAGTACTATTTGACTGCAAAGCCCACACTGCAAAATAGGCTACATTTCCCCCTACTGTGCCTTGACCCTAAGAAAAAAAGAAAACCTGAAATCTACTATAGAGGAAATCTCATAATATTATTATAATATGCCAAGCCTGATGTCACTGAGGAGGAATCACAATATAAAAGGTCACTGTCTCTCTATCTATACAATTTCTAGAAATGTATGTATTTTTTTACACTACCTGGCAACAAAGGTATTTGGCCTTTGTAATGGTAATACAACACATCACACAGCCAGTCATGTTTTATTAATGTCATCCAGTCCTGACATGTTCTCTCCCACCTTCTGGCAAACTCTATGTATGGGAAAAAAAAATATATATATATACTCAATATATTAGAGGATTCCCCAGAATCCAAAAGGTTAGGCTTCAATGGTCTTTAATATTTACTTCATTACATATCAATCAATTAAATATACACATGACAAATGAACCCCTTGAGGACCACAAGGCGTTTCACAACCCTCTGATCATCCAGGGTTTAAATTAATATTACAGACCATATGCACAAAATAAGAAACACCTACATTAAACCCATTGATATAAACAGAGACTTTAGCCCATTGAATACAAATGTATGTTTTAATTTATACACAATGCATGTGGTATACCTGAATTTAGTTTAGCTGTGCTATGAAATAAGTAGTATTAATCCTGACCTGCTACCTACGGCCAAAATAAGAAATAACTAAGCATGTTCAGTCTGTCCTTATTTTAAATTTAGTTCCTCTGTGTTGAGATCTTGAAGCCAAGAAGAACCAAAATTAGAAAAGGTGGGTGATTTCTATTCCATTTTATTAATAAGCTTCTTTTTCAATAATCCTGGAATACAAAATTAATGCAATGCACAGTGTGCTCAGCTCTTGTCTCAGTGTACATCAGTATGACCACTGCACCACCTGATGCAAGCATGCACACTGAGATGGTCATTTGTATGTTCATTAAAGGAGAACAAACACCTCCTAATAGTAACATTCACACTTTTGCCCTTATGCCTTTTGATCACGAGATGACATCTTCAATAAGTCTTGGAACCCATGTCCATGGAGGAAGACATGACAGTTGCTGGCAGTTTTCTTGAACTGAAGCAGTGCAGTGCAGGGCCTGAAGGGTGCAGTAAGCAGAGTCTCAGGTCCTGTGGTGCTGCTTGCAACTGTCAGGTTTACCTCCAAAGATATAACATGCAGAAGTGATTGAGGATGTGTCAAGGTTTTGCTGAGCTCCTCCCATTCTACCTATTGAATCTGCTGTCTGAGCTAATCTAGTGCTCTGCTATCCACTGCTGCTGTCTTCTGAGTTTCTGGCTCAGGCTGAATCAGTTAACCTCTCTGATTACTCACCTGACTATTATCAGCCAACCCTCTCATGGTATTTAAACCAGCTTGGTGCACTTCCTCATTGTCCTTGTGTTTGTTTGCTGACCTGTTGCTGCTGTGGATTTTCCTGCTTTCCTGTTTGCTGTGTTCCAGACCCTTGGCTTGTTCCTGACATTGCGGACTTCTATGCTCCTGACTCCGGCTTGGCTGATTACCTGTCCTGGTTTCTGACCCTGGCTTGTCTATTGATTTATGCTCCTGGATCACGATTCTGTTTATTTATTTCTTTAATAAAGGTGTTTTGCATTTTTACCTTCTTGTGTCCTGTCTTATTCCTATTCCCTAACAGGATGTTATCTATTAAACAAAGGCACCAGACCAAAATTCTTATTTGCCACTAGGAATATCTGGCTATAGTAAGGTAAGGCGAGATGGCTCAGCTGGTTAATGCACCAGCTGTAGAATCTGTTCAAGCCACAAGGTCACAGGTTTTAGTCCTGGCAAGGTCAGCTCAGCCTTTCACCCTTCTGAGGTAGATAAAATGAGTCCAGGACATACTTGAAAATGAGAGACAATCTCAATGTATTCTTCCCGGTAAAATACTTTCACATTAAAATTAAAAAAAAAAATGTTCCCATAAATAAATAAAGTTCTAATCAGCATTCAAATTAGACAATGCACTAACCTACCATAAAGTACTAAATCTAACACTAATATCCTAACCCTAGTATCCTAATCCTAATGTCCTAACACTAATATCCAAATCATGATCTTAATATACAAACCCTAATGTGGTTACCTCTTTCCTAATCATAATGACTTAAATGAAAACTCTATTAACAACCACAATTTCTATATAAAAACAAACAACAGACGCATGTCATATTTAAAAACCCTAAAAATAGCAACATTTGTATTGAAAAAGCTATACTGCACAATAAAATGGCAAATTACCAGGAAAAAATCAGTTCTTTGCTTCCTTCATTTTATTATCAGCTTTGGACAGTAAAACCATCCAGCATTGGTAATGGCCAGTCATTATTAATATTGTCTGCGTATCTACCTTTGTCATTACATTTACTTTTTCTCAAAAATGTTGTTTCTTACCATATAAAGCAGAGATTTGTATTTCAGTTGTTCCAGAGATTTTTGTAGGTGCTGTTTTGAGAAAATAATTCTTCTTAATTCTTATCCAAACCCCCTTCCCCCCCCAAAAAAATATCTCCCACTACTGGTGAACAGCAGTTGTACACTAACCAAAGAAAAATTGTTTAGTTGGTTCCAATTTAAGACTGGATCCTGCAATCAACATTTTCCAGTAGTAGAAGCTACACTTCTTTAAAAAAAAAAAAAAAAAAAAAAATTATATATATTATATATTTTCATACCAGATACATCATTTTCAGATGCCAAGAAAACTGCTTATTGAGTCAGGAGCTCTTTTTGACAGGTTCTAGCCTGGTGCAAAGAGATAAGGATGTCAAAATGCAGCTCATAGTGCCTTTCAATTAAGCAGAAGTGCAGCATTGTACTCACAAAATAATGAAAGGTTTTGGGCCTTCCCTTGCTCCGCTCTTCATAATTGGAGCTCTGCTGACGTGGAACACAAGGTGAATCTGTTTAATATACACAGTGAGGCAGATGTACGAAGAAGGACCTGAGCTATTCTGTTACAAACCATCTGCTTGTTAGGGAACAGATACAAATCCCCATTGGTTTAATTGGGACTTTTAACCTTGGAAAATACTGGGGATTTTGGTCATTATTAGTTGTTCCTTATGGTGTAGTTGGTTTGCTCCAGAATTTCTCCACTTCTACTTAGTACATCAATCTCCTTGTATATTACCCTTATCAAAAGCTCAATGGGGCATATATATATATATATATATATATATATATATATATATATATATAGCAAATTAATTGTATTTTGTGGAATAAACATCTACCAATTCCCATTGATTTAAAAATGACTTTCTACCTGCTGAATGCTAGACAGATCTCCAACACATTACTTTGCAATGAAAAGCAGACCTCTCTAGCATTTAAAGTGTTAAAATTCCTATTTATATGAGTTTTTTTAATTCATTTCTATGATGCATTTGATTGGCCAAGAGTTGCTTCATGTTTCCACATATAGGCTCCAATGTAGTCATTGTGTATCCTTCTGAGTGCCTGAGGGAGACGCAATGCATTTCTTTCGCAATACATTGTGTACCTCTGTGGCACTCAAATGGTTAAAAATGTATAGCTCTTTACTGATAACATTTGTCAACAGAAGATGTGGAAAAGGAGTTTGAGAAAGGCTTTACTGGCATATAAACTGCTCTGACTACTATATATAAATATACAAATATATTTAAGGTCAATACAAAGAACTCTCCAACGAACTATTTACTCAAAGTTCTGAGCAAAGAACAAGAGGTAATTTATTAAGACTAGAGGACAGGCACTTTAGACTAAAACAAAGGCATGAATTTTGTACAGTAAGGGCAGTAATGTTATGGAATTTTTTGCCTCGGGATGCTGTTCTTGCAAATACTGTAACTGCTTTCAAAAAAAGTAATGGATACCTATCTGGCACATAACAATATTGAGAATTATGACAGTTGGCTTCAAAGCAGATAGGATGTTGATCTGAGGAAATATCTCACTGCCATTTGGAGTCAGGAAGGAATTTTTTTACCCACTCGGGGCTGAAATGGAAATGGCTTCAATGGTTTTTTTTTTTGGCTCCCTCTGGATCAACAGGGATGATTTGACATTGGCTGAACTTGATGGATGCATATCTTTTTAGCCTCATCAACTTTGTTACTATGTTAATATATATTTACAGGTATATATAAAAGTGGTTCTGTTACTTTGTAACTCTTTGAGTGATTTTGAAGAAGCTTTCAAAAATCACCCATATGTTGTTAGCCATTTTGTATTTAGAGGACGAGTTAACTTTTTCCCACTTCTGGAAGATGTGTAGTTGAAAAGGTATTACAGGTAAACTGATGTTTTGAAAATATTGTTTTAAGCCATTTAGCTTTAGTATTTTTGCTGTTTGTATGTTATTCTCAGGACATGCCGCACAGAAACTACCTATTACAACACTTTTTAATGCACTAGTGAGAGGGGATAACTGTCTGCTGTATGGAGGACACATAATTATTTAAGTCACTCTGTTAATCACAATAACCCTTTGAGTGTCAGAGAGGAATCTAACACATTGCAACACAATGTGTTGATACCTCTCTGGTGCTCCAAGGGTTAAGAGACACTTATTCTATAGCAGGAGATTGGGACAGTAAAAATTATTCCTTTATTGGCTAAGTGGAGCTAGGATGCAAACTTTCAAGACACTAGGGGGGAGATGCACTAAGGTATGATAGGAAGGTGATAAAGTGGAGATGACTTCTCGGGTGATATCAGTTCTCCAGTTCCTGTTACTCTATGGACCCAATGCACTAAGATTTCTCCAGTTTTGAATATCTTATTGCACAGCTTCTAAAGAATAACATAAGAATTGGAAAAGTGATATCCCTGAAGAAGTCATCTCCACTGTATCACCTTCCTATTATACCTTAATTCACAATCCCCTACGTCCCTTCAGGCTGAAGAAGAGACCTAGGGGAGACACACTAAGGTATAATAAAGAGGTGATAAAGTGGAGATAACTTCTCCAGTGATATCACTTCTCCAATTCCAATGTTATTCTATGGAGCCTATGCAGTAAGATTTCTCAATTGCATTAGCTCAATAGTATTAGATAGGATTTAGAGAAGCCAGAAGAAGGAACCTAGGGGGAGATGCAGTAAGGTGAGAAAAAAGGTGATAAAGCTGAAATTACTTTTCCAGTGATATTACTTCTTTAAGTCTTATGTTATTGTATTGAGGCAATGCACAAAGGTTTCTCCAACTTTGCAGATCTTAGTGCATAGAATAACATAGGAACTGGAGAAGTCATATCATTGGAGAAGTCGTCTCCCCTTTATCACATGTTTATGACGCCTTCGTGCATTAGCTTCCTAGAGCCACTCAGTCAATAAAGGCATCATTTTTACTACAGACATCTCCTGCTTTTTCTATGGCTAACATGATACCACCCTACTAATTTGTCATGGACTCTCAGTAAAGAAACACACAAAACAGTACAAGTGAATTTAAACCAGTTTATTGAGCAATAGATAATCAGAATACTAGTAGTAATAATGAACACTTCCTCAGTCAGAGGGGAGTTAGACGTGAGGACAGTGTCTAGTCTGCTACCCAGGAGCTGACACTGAACCAGAGTTTGCTCTACCACAACAGGAAGGAACGATGGGACTAGTACAGGAGCGTACCCAGCGGAGGCACAGAGCGAATAGACCTCCGATACCAATAGTATAAATGGTAGCACCACTCGAGGCAGCAGAGTAGGTGCTTAGATAGATGCAGCCAGATAGGAGTGCACTACTGAGGCAAGGAGCGAGACAAGCTGCGCTCTATCTTACCGAAGGCAACTAGGAGGCACAGAGCGTAGGTGCTAAGCCAGGAAACAGGTAAGCGTAAGAGGTGAGTGCCCAGGAGCAAGACTAAGTTGCACTAACTGCCTGGAGCCAAAAGGAAGGCACCAAGCGGAGGCAACCAGCAAGTGACCAGCTGGTAGCTGACCTACTAGGTAAAGGAACTCGCCCTGGATCGGCCTAGTGGTAGTCAGACAGGAGTGAGGCACAAATGGAGCATCAGTCAAACAGGCCACGGTCAGGAACCGAATCGGTTAGTCAGCCACAGCAAAGGTCAGCACGGAGCAGGTAGTCGGACAAGCCAGAGTCATACACGGATCAGGAAGTCAGCCACAGCCTAGGTCACAACCAAAGCGAGTAGTCAGACAAGCCAAGGATCGAACACCAGGAGACAACGTAAGCCAAGCAAGGGTCAGAGGAACAAATTAGATGCACACAGGAACACCACAAAAGGGCAACAAGTCCTGGCCTCAATGAGGTTTATAAAGCTGCAAAAGGAGGCGGGACCCAGTTAGGCCCAACAGAATAGGCCCATAAACAGGCATCCGTTCCAGTGCCTGAAACATGACTAAGCCATGAGGAAGTGGCCAAAGGCCATGCCAACCGGCGGCCATACAAAGGCAAGAGCACAGGCTCACTTTAGGCCTCAAAGGGAGACTGTGATATAATTGTACAGTTATAATTCCACTTTAAGGAGGGTGCATGCAGCGCCAGCCACTTCATAGGTTTCAGCCATTTTCACACTCCTTAAATAATTTCAGGCCATTGTCACATGACCATGGCATTGAACTCAAGAAAAGAATTCCTGTTCAATAATTATTCAAGTGAATTGCTTTTAAAATGACTAAAGCAGAATGCTTTTTTTGTATGAACCTTTACTTCTGTGTGCATCAGTAAAAACTGCAGTTGTTGCAAAATACACAGCTAAATTAAGTTTTATAAACCAAGTGTGTTGTGTTTCATACATTTGTTTAAACAATAGGATTGCAGGAAAAGTGATTACATGTTTTAAGAAACACCCTCAAACTAAATAATTTGAAACACAAATAGTTATGAATGGACATAGCACTGTGTGGGGAATGAAGAGAGCGTGATTACACTTTCTTGTTGTAATTTTGAACAAACAGAACTTTCTAATAAACTAGGGAGAAGGTGATTCACAAGAGCAATTCTCTTTAGTTCCTAGTGACAGTGGGAAGGAGATACGTAGGACTACAAAGACAGGGGTCATGTATGGACAATGGAAGGTAGCTTCAGCCTGCCAATATTATACTTCATAGTGCATACAAATAAAGCTCAATAATTAAAAAAAACAAATATCATTTGTAAGTGAATTTCAAAGTCAAGTAAGTTGTTATAAAGTGGCAGACTCACTTTAAATGGTATTACCCATTTGACTTTTAGAATTCCCCGCAAGAAACTAAGAAGGGGAATCATGTCTGGGCTGAGGGGTCTAAGTAAGGCCCCTTGTTATTGTTTGGAGAAAAGAAGTTGAGGGGAGGGAATGGGAGGGACAGCTTTAAATATGCCTGTCTTACCAGTCACTTCCTCTTCTGGATCCAGTGGAAATCTGCCCACCCTCCCTCCCTATTTGTCTAGGGGCTTTTGGGTGGGGGTTCTTCACTGTTCAGGTCGTAAAATCACTTGTGGGGGTTTGGTTCTTGTCACAGCTGTTGGCACTTTGGGCCCTTGCCAAGGGGTACAATGGTAAAGAATTGTGTGGTATATGTATATATATAGTAACAGGAAGATGTTAGGCCAGCGGCCTAGGTAAACACCCGGACCACGGTTGGGGGTTCTGGTCATCGCCCCCCATTGAGCTGCACAGACCAACTAATGGGGTGTGGTGGGGTGGAGTTTAAAAGGGGCTGAGTTTTACGCTCAGTAGGGGTGGGGACATAGGATTATGTCCCAGATTCTTGGCAAGGGTTCATAAACTGGTTGTTGTATGGAAGTTGTTAATTCAATAAAGCTGTGGCCTATTTTACATCCATATTGTGGTCTGTGTGTGTCTTACTTGGATCATTACTGCATGCCCAAGACAAGATGTTAATTCCTTTGAGTGCCAGATGGGGTAGGCAACACATTGAAACTTACACTGAAAATTGTCATCTCTATGCTTCTTGCACCAAGATGAAAGCAGTTGGGATCTGTATAGGAAAATTGGGGAGTTCCTCTGCTCTGCCCCTTCATTAATGGTTTGTACTAAAAATGCACAAAGGAAAATAGTGTAACTTTTCTCCATTTTCATTTGCATGCTATATAGGAGGAATATCTATCTATCTATCACTCTATCTATCTATCTATCTATCTATCTATCTATCTATCTATCTATCTATCAATCTATCTATCTATCTATCTACCTACTGTATTATATAAGAGGGGTAGACAACCACTGGCATTCCATCTGCTGAAGAATAGAACTCCCATTATGCCCAACCAGCTGGGGAATTAAAATACACTAGAAGGACATAGCTTTTAACCCTTTGGATACTAAAGACATCTCCAGTGTAATGTATTAGAAAAGTCTCCAGCACCAAAGAGGTTAATTCTGCTTTGCTTTGCATTAGTAAAATAAAACCGCCATGATTTAGCTACAGCAGCTCTGGATTTCTGTTTCCTAGATAAAACATTTGCGTTGATGTCAGCACTAATTAATACAACATGAAGCCATCATCTTCACAGCCAGGAAGAGAAAGGTCCGGGCTTGTCGAATCCAAGCTCAACCTGGAGATTATGCTAAATTGCTTCATCCATAGTCCCAGCTCCCCGTGCACATGTCAGGAGGACAGCATTTGTTCCCTCCAGTGATAAACAAATTATACATGAAATCAATTCCACTTCACAATAATTTTCCCTATTGGGTATTATCTTTCCTCTCTTGCTCCCTCTAGTTATGTTTGCATCCTGCAACTTGCTAATGAGCTGGGGGCTTTCTGTTGCAGGTGGCACCCCCTGCCTGGGAGTCATGACATTTCCCATTTGGAATGCTGCTGGCATTTTTCGACAGCTCCTGCTAACTAGCCTTTTTGACCCACACTAAGAGCAACTCATCTGATCGAATCTTCTAACCTGCCAATCATCCCTGCAAATGATCTTCACACTCACTCCCAAGGCAGAATAGAAAGGGAGAGCTAGAGATAGAGAGAATTTGAAGCAGGAAAGCAAGCTGCCTCGGCAGATACCTAATGAGAATACTTTAGTCTCTGAGGCAGCTGAAACATTGAAAAACTGGTGGGAAAATTAGGACAGCGCTGAATGCCTAGCTCAGTAATTACTGATTTCTTCCCATACAGAGATAATTCTCTGAGTAACACCTCAGAGATGCTTAGTTTTCTTTTCTTTCTTTTTTTTTTAACCGAACAGCAGCACATTTTACCATATAAATAGAAAATATAGTCATCTCGACGGCTGCTTTCAAAACACAGATTTTTATAATATAGTTGTGATCCTTAACAGAATCCCAAAGGAGCTGAGCTTCCAGTATGGTAATTAATTTTACCAATTCATTGTATTATTCAGTAAATCTGAACTCTATTTTACAGTGATAAAATTGAGAAATTGAGACAAGATGTTGCAAGGATAGAGACAATAAACTTTTTTTTTGTATTTATGCTACAAGTGTACAATGTAATTATTTACTTTAAAAACAAACATGTCTTCTAAAAATGAACACCATACAGGATTTTCCAATAAGCAGAGTAGGCAACTGCCTAGAGCTTAATATTTTGAGGGGAGCCTCAGCTTTGCTGGTCACACCCACTTTCTGAATTGTGGGTGTGGCCAGAACAAGACCCTTTACAGGCTATTATTTAACCCCTTGGATACTAGAGAGACTTCCAAAAAACTGCGGAGCAATGTGTTGGAAATCTCTCTAGCAACAAAGAGTTAAAGATTATTTGTTCTTGCTTGTTATAGGCCAAGGATATTTTCTGTGCCAGAAAATAGTTTATGGGACTGGGGCTGGCGTCATGTGAGGATGGGGAGAGGCCATGGGCAGAGCTAAGGACACCTAGTGTGCCTTGCTAGGAACACCTGGGATGTAAATCGGCCTTGCCTCCATTTTATAAGTAAGAATGGGGGAGGCTGATGTTTTAAAAAGAACCACTATAATTCAGGCGTAAGCCATCTGCACCACAGGGGACACATAGAAATTACCATTGATTTAAATTATGCTTTTCACTCCGGGAAAACTAGAGAGGTTTCATTCAAGGGGTTAAATGTGCCATTTAAATCAATAGGATTTTTTAGTTGTCCCCTATGATACACTTGGTTTGCCACACAACTGCTTCAGTAGATCAGCCTAACTCTCTTATAAATTAAAGACAGCTAATTTTATTAATTTATAACTATTTTAAGCCTGATAAGGGAAACACACTTATCAGGTCCAATTCAATAAGCTATAAAGTGCAATTCTGAGCACAACTGCACCAAAGGGAAGAAATGAAAATCCCTAATGATTCAACCCTTTGAATGTCCAAGAGGTATCAGGGCATTGCAATGTGTTGGATATCTCTCTGGCATTCAAAGGTTTAGATGGAGATTTTCGTACCTGGCATGCTAGAAAGGTATCCAATGAGTTAATACATTGGTGACTTCTCTAAAACTCAAGGGGTTAAAAGCCCCATTCAAATTAAAGGGAATTTGAGACATTTGTATTTGTCCCCTAAGATGCAGCTGGTTTGATCCAAAATTGCACCTCTTTATCTTATTGGGTTGAACCTATAGAATCAGGCAAAAGCATGAACATAGATTTGATATTTGTGTTGCTACTGCCTCCACCTAAAGTCTAGGTAAAAACATTTTGCATTACAAAATGGCAGATTTGCACAGGGTGTCTCATGTAGTAGGCAGTGTGGAAACGTGTGGAGTTTTCAGACTGTGACATCCCTCTACATCCTGATGCATTTTATGTATCGGCTAGGCCCAGAGAAAATTAGAGAAAAGTTCCTCCTTTTCTTTAAGCCAGATATAGGGTTGGTGTTTAGGGGATTTTTGTGAACTTTCTGATAAATCTTTTTTCCATTAGTCAATGTGGAACACAGGAACCATGGAGGTAAAATATCCTCCCATTGGAGGGCATGGAACTTCCATAAAATATGCTCTCTTGAGGCGGACACTCTCTTCCTATGTCACTTTGCCCCCATCAGACATGCTCTGTTTTGCAAAGAGCAAAGATCGAGATAAGAAGCAAGGCAAGAAGGGGATCACCTACACCAGAGAACCCAAAGGACACACCTGCTCGGAACTCAAACAAGTCCTGTGTTCCAAATACACTAAGACAAAAGGAATTTGTCGGTAAGTACACAAAAATACCATTTTCACTCTTGTCCACTGTGAAACACAGGAACTATGGGGATATCAGCCAAGATTTCTGGGAGATAGATAAAAATGCCTCAAAACACAAACCAGTTTCAAGTGAGATGGACTGGAACAATAATGAACCTCAGGTGTAAACAGACACCTACATAAAAACCCAAGTAACTATAAAAAAAAGTTACTGGAAGTAAAGACACGACGGATGCCTACACAGGCACTATTACTGTAGGACCTTTCATGCAAAACTGGCTTCAGCCAAAGGTAGAACACTGACATGGTAGTGTTTGTTAAATGTGTGAAGGGAAGACCACATCGCCATTGTTCACAAAACTGCTCTGCAGAGTCCTGGATCTACTAGGCCCAGGAAGTACCTACACTGTGGTGGAATGAACAGTGACCCCAAAGGTCAGAGGCTTTTTCCTGAGGATGGTGGTCTGAGGAATGGACACCTTAATCCAGGAATCCACCGTCACCTTAGACTCAGGGCCTGCATAAAGGCCCTGAGGAATTATAAAAATAGAGTCTAGTTTAAAGAAAGGCTCCATGTGATGAATGAGGAACTTCAGTCTGGCGAGATAGCTCAGTGGTAAATTCCCTGACTATAGAGCCTGTTCAAACCATAAGGTTGCAGGTTCAAATCCCAGCAGGGTCAACTCAGCCCTTCATCCTTCCGAGGTCGATAAAATGAGTACCATTGATTGGGTAATAATAACATCTATTATTTCAGCTGCCGATTTGGTTAATTCCGAGAGCGTGCGCTGAAAGCGCTTTGAGTCCCACTGGGAGAAAGGCGCTATATAAATACGAGTTATTATTATTATTATTACTTCAAACACCAAACTATGTCCAAGCAGTGGCGCACCTTCTCCCGTTAGAGGAAACCAGACAAAGAGGAAGAATAACAATCTCCTCGTTAATGAAACTTAAGGACAAGTCCTACAGAAGTTCATAAAATCTCATCAGAATGAAAAATCAGTTTGGGAGATTTACAGCATAAAGCCTGTAGTTTGGCCAAAAACTGAATCACAAGCAAGAAGACTGTCTTTAGAGTCAAAAACTGAAGTGAACCAGAAGATAGAGACTCAAAAGGAGCATTCTGAAGTACTCCCCGGACCAAGTTCAAGTCCCAAGGAGGAGTGGGATCCTGCAAGAATTGGTAGGAATGAGCCACCCCTTGCACTAAAGTCTGCACATCAGGCAATAATGCAATACGCTTCTGAAAAAAGCACAAATAAAGCTGACATCTGTCAGTGATAGAACTTAGATATAGTCTTTTCTGAAGTGCATCCTGAACAAAATCTCAATAGTTCAATGACAGAAGGAAAATGGCTATGACTCCTGGTCTTTGCACCATTTGTAAAACAAATGCCATAATGTATGTTATGCTTTAGAGGAAACCAGCTTTCCAGCCTTCATCATAGCTGGGATGACAGGATAAGAGAAATCTATAAAACCGGTACCGTGCACTGGCCACTTGCCATTGTATTGTATTGTCGGGTGCTCTTGGTCACAATTTTGGAACATTGTTTGTCAGGATATATTTTAACCCCTTAACGACCCTTGACTGTCATAGTACGTCAAGGGTCGATTTGACTGAACGACCGATGACGTGCTATGACCGTCATCGAATTCCGCGCTCCCCCCGCGGCTGCACGCCGTTCGGGGAGTCCGGAATGCAATGGAGCAATAAAAAAAAAATGCTTCGTTGTCATTCAGTCGCGCCCGTGCGCCGATTCCCCCGTTGTTAAGGGGTTAAAAGGTTCCCCTTGGGGGTTGACATAAGCCATCCCCTTCACACTGCTGGAGTGAATCTCCATCAGCAAACCCTGCAGAAACTGGGACCAGTGCAGAGGAATGTGAATCTTCTGAAGCTCAACATGATTGATGGACAGAAGACTCTCTCTCAGGCCCTGAGTCATCAGAGAGTCAAGGGTGGCTCCCCAAATCTATCAGGCTGGCATCCGTTGTTACTGTTGCCCAATTCAGGATGACCAATGGGCTGCCTCAAGTCAGATGGGCCAACAAGGCAAATCTAACGGAGTCCAGTAGGAGAGAGGAGTGACACAAGAAAGATGACACTACTGTGTGGACCAATTCCTGAGAATCTCCAGCTGCAGTTCTAGAGTATGTAATTGGTTAAAGGGAACTGCCTGCAAGGCAGAGACCAGGTACCTGAGCACCTTCATGTACTCCCTCACCATGATTGAATGGTGAAGTAAAACATGAGACACCTGCCAACACAATGCTTGAATATGGTTCTTTGGCAGAAATACTAGAACCTGTGATGGAACCAGAGAGGATTTCATGAAACTGCTGCTCCAGTATATACACACATATGCATGAAGCTAAAGGCACATTGCCTCCTCTGAAAAAGCCTTTAATAAAAGGTTGCCTTCCTGGAAATCAGGCATTTATTAGCCTGGTCTGTAAGTGCCTCTGCATACCCAAGTGGCAAATTTGTAAGGGCTATAACAGAGAATATCACCTTGGAATAAACCGTTGCTTATCAGGAATTTGCCATTCCTCCAGAACTACCTGATCTGCTGAAAAGCATAGCATCCCACTTGTGGCTCTTAAAATATCTGGGATAAAGAACTTGAGTCAACAGTCTCAGATACGTTCAGGGTCTCCAAAACTGCCTTGATAATATCCTCAATAGGTGACCCAGGGTATTCCTCAGGTGAATCCCCAGGAGAAGTAAAGAAACATAATTGTCCTCAGCTGAGTCTCCCTTCTCACCAGAAGAATCTCCCTCTTCCATGGGAAAACGTACCCCACAGAACGACTATATGATCGTATAGGGGGAACGGGATGACCTCTGCTCTAGGACGGAGGGACCTCAGAGTAAAAGGAACATTGTACATAGTAGAAGTAAAGGCTTTAATCCATGCAGCCTCCT
The DNA here is from genome assembly GCA_037306005.1 of Rhinophrynus dorsalis. Lineage (NCBI taxonomy): Eukaryota > Metazoa > Chordata > Amphibia > Anura > Rhinophrynidae > Rhinophrynus > Rhinophrynus dorsalis. The sequence goes on from CM074723.1 coordinate 415,863,049, forward strand.
GTGCAGGAGAAGAGGGACCAGCTGTTTAGGGAACAAAGGAAAAGAGAGGCCTAATGTACCAGAAAAGTCACTAGGAAGGCCAGTCTGACTTGAGGAAGAAAGGGTTAATGGAGAAACCCCTGAAACACTGGAGGTCTTATACTTTCCCATATCTCCCTTATGCTCAGACATACCAAGAAGAGTCCCAAACAAGAAATCCAGGACAGAAAATAAGGAGAAAAACTCTGCCTGCAGGGGGTTATAGACAGAATGTCAGCAGAAAGGAAATGGAGATGCATATTATCTCCTCATTTATACAGTTCAGAAGAAAGCTTCCATGAGACCTGGGGAAAAAGTGGGCCTCATGGCCTCATGGGAAATGTAGGTTCCCTCCACTTGCTGACAGCAGTGGCTGTCCAGACGGCATGACCGTTCTCTGCTCCAGTGGCAGTGGGACCCTCTGAAGGTGGCCTCCTTCTTAATCATAAAAAGATAGAGTTATGATCCCCCCTCTCTGTGCACCAGTGAAGCAGGAGATACACTGATGCAGCCAATGCCACATTTAATATGGCCACCGTGAGACCGGTTTCTGAAAGCCACTGAGGCCCATAAAATTTGAAAATGAAATAAAATAAGTGCAAGAATCCATCCCCGTCATGGAGTGGAGGGGAATAGGGATGACAGAAGAAGAACCAGAGTGCTAAAGTAGCCAAATCCCCACATACCTCAAAATGTGGCTGACAGCCAGGGGCTGACTGGTAATGCTGGGTTGGAGAAGGATAGAAATGTGTTCCTGCTCAAATCCCATACGACCAGTCACTGTTCAAACCAGAAGAAGAAGAGAAAGTCTTCACCCAACCCTGAAGTTATCAGCATGGTATTTACTTTTGATCTTCAGGAAAGGATAGCGTTAGTCAAAACAACATGGCGTTTCCATTATTTTAGACTTAGGGCTTACACTTCTTTTAGTATATGTAACAACCATCAGCCTTATGATTCTTTTAATATGAGTAAGAACTGTACTGGTAAGAATTACACACTAGGACATTTAAATTCCTTTTAAAAGTAATGGTTTAGAAATAAATGTTAAATACAGTGTAATAATTGTTTCTCTTTAGCTTATGTGTGTGACATTTCCTACTAATTAGATGCATAATTAACACTGGTTAGGAAAGCCATCCTTCCATATTTCAGCTTTGATACATTGTACAATCTTCTACCTTCATGTAAAAAGTCAAGAGTTATGGAAATATTCACCATAGAGGACAAAATGGCAATGCTAATGATGTCAGTAAATATTAAGCAGAAAATGTTACATTATTTATGAAGCACACACTTGAAGTTTTGCCATCATAATTATGCATCTGGGTAATTATTAGGAGCCGTCATGTTGGATGTTATATTTACTAACATGTTTTATATATTTTCAGGATTAACTCTGTGGATGCTAACAGCATCAGCAAAGCAATGTGGAGCAATGTGTTGCAGATCTCCCCAGGATTCAAGAGTTTAAGGAAAATGCTCTGTAGTAGAAAAAACTGTATCTGGTGCTTGCAAATAGGATTAACCCCTTGGATGCGAGAAGCACCTGCAATACATAGCAAAGTAATGTGTTAGAGATGCCTCCAGCATACAAGGGATTAAAAAAATAATTTTTAGTGGAAAAGAAAAATATATGGTGCTTGCAAACTGAATTAACCCTTTAAATACTAGAGATGTCTGCAACACATTACTTTGCACCACTGACACAGAAGAGGGATAATTAACTCTTTGTGTGAGTTTGCAGGTTTCATAGTATACTGCTCACTCTGGTCCATAACCCTTGCTTTCCAATGCGTTGCGTACCCCTCTGGCACTCAAAAGGTTAAATGGTTGCAGGATCTGTAATGGAAAAGGGGTTAATCCATTGTATGCTAGAGGTTTCTGCAACACACTGTGAGGTAAAAGAAAAATATCATGCTTGCAAACAGGATTAACCCCTTGGATCCAAGAAGTTAATGAAAAGCATCTGTAGGTAGAAGAAAAGAACAATATCTGCTTCTTGCAAATGGAAAACAAGCAGTAGTGTGAAATATGCAATTTATAAAGTGTTATCCTTAGAGATTACAGAATGAAGAACACAGCCAAAAACCCTTCTTTGTCTAGCTATTTTGTAGTCTCCCTTCAGTGGTTCCAGTTTCTCCAGACAAAAGCTAAATGGGGATCATGTGACTGAAAGCTCCTGAAGGAGCCAGGGACAAGCCATGTGAGAAAACCGATAGTTTAGAGCTTCTGTTGCCTTCTTCCAGTCATTGTCATTTTCACATTGTCTGCTGTGTATTCAGATGCCATCCCAGGCTATCAGCCACTTCAACTCAAACAGCTTTTTATGTCAAGACATTTCTTAGAGCGTCAGAAGAGGACAAAGACTATGTAGTAGGATCTGGCTGCTGTCCTGATATTAATAATGCAATGTAATGCACACAGGACACTTTATAATCCAATTCTTGTGTACCGAATGTTACAAAGATAAAACAGAGCAAAACAAACAAGAGCTACAATATAAATAGGCAAGATAATTAAAATAAAAAAGTTTCAAGCAAGTGTGATGCCATAGTTGAGGTGTTTGAAATGAAAATCTATCCTAAGATGTTGGAAATAACTGTTTACCTTTTCAGCTAATAGGATTTACTTGTGTGAACTGTAAAATTTAGAGAGTAAATTTCACACTGAGTCAAATATTTTTTAATAAATACTTGTTAGGTCCCAAGGGATAAACTGGCCATGCTACAGTAGGAGTATGGTAGGAGGAAGGTAGGCGGAAGTATCTCACTGCTTACTTACTACATCAGTGATACAAGTGGAGGAGAATCATGGACTCTTCCAACTAATGTGTTCCAAATTCAGGATGTGTAGCTGGTTATTTGGAGACTGCACTTAATATGTCATGCAGCATTACTGATTAAAAATATTGTTCCAAATCAGTTTGGCTGGGAGAGGAATTGTCTCAGTATCTGCTGAACCAATCAGTGCAGCACGTGTCAAAAAAGTTGTTTGTCTTGCATTTTTGGGTAGGATTAAACTTAAGACGTATTTTAAAAACACTTATCTCAACGTGATATTTCCCCTTTAATACTTGAATGATGTGACAAATGTATGTTTAATCCTACCAGTGCCAGAGAGATCTCCAACACACTGCAAATTATTAATTAGCCTTCTGTCTTTATAAAGCATTTAGCATATTTCTGTCTATTTTGCCTTAAATTATAGCTCCATATAACTGTATAGGTAGAAAAGAGAATCAAATTGAATTTATTGAATTGTACATTAACCCAATGTATGCCATGTGCTGGAGTCAACTCTTGCAACTTGGGGGTTACAACTGACCAACAAATTATAATGGAACGCACAAAATAGTGTTTCGTTGAACATATTAAATGTACAGAAGAAACAGAATGAGGTTCTGGTCTGTGACTGAGCTGTGAAAGTGTGTGAAATGTGTAAGACCATCATGACCCTCTGATGTGTCTGGTATTTCTTTGAGCTGATGATAATAAAATACAGTCTTTATCTTAACAAATCCTTCGAGTGCAGACCACATTCTCATTTTTCAGTGGCCACAGGAGAACAAAAATACTTTACGGACCAGCACTGCAGGGGTGAGTGAACTGCTACGTGTATTTCATTGTTTATTTGAGGATTGACTTCGGCTGATAGGGCTACTCAATCATGTGGGTCATAATGAATGTACAATAGATTGCTAATTTTATATTTTTAAAATAAGTTTCAGCTTGCTTGTTAATTTCAGTGTGAACAAGAGAAGGGACCGTTTCGTGGACCGGACTAAAACCAATTGAAAAGCTTTGTTCTAGACTGGAGAATATTGAAGTTGAAAAACTAAGCAGAATTGGAACATTCTGGAGCAATTCAATTGCATTACATTGGATAAATACACATTTGCCAAAATACTATTGCTATAAACGAGGCTTTTAAACTTTTGAATGCTAGAGAAGTTTCCAAAAAATTGCAAAGCCCCCTGGGATTTTTTATTCGCCATATCTGTTATTAGCTTACCCTAGAATTATTCCAATTTTTCCTAGTACATAAACCTATTACATCCTCTGGTAGTCTTCCATGATTTGATAAAGAGTAGTATGATGCCTTGACAAAGTGCCGGTAAGGCGCGAAACAGCTGTCGGCTTGCTACTGGGAATGCCACCTACCCCTATGAACACTGTGCTGTGAAAGCATGAAACCTAATAAAAGTTGAGTGCCAAATCTTTTTCTTTCCTTTCAAATGTGATAACCATCAGGACCTGATTTTATAAGTGGTCTTTAAATACCGCTGAGTGCCAAATCTTTTTCTTTCCTTTCAAATGTGATAACCATCAGGACCTGATTTTATAAGTGGTCTTTAAATACCGAGGTAATAGTGATCAACCACAAGACAAGATGGTACCCTAAATACAAAATAAATCAACCTGAATAAAATGACAGCAGGATATGAGGAAATTTAAAGGGAAATATGTCTTTATTAAAATTTAACACAAAGACTTATGTATACTTTTTTAAGTAGAAGTCTGAAGCAGTCTATAACTGGTGACCTTCATTTCCCAGTTTGATCCTCTCCTTGCATGGATGGCTCTGCTTTCCTATGGACTGTTCATTTAGAGTGTTTCCACTCGAATGAATGTCTGAAGCTACAGGCATCTGCAAAATACCAAATTAATAAAAAAAACTTATAAATGCATTCCAGATATACAAAACCTTCGTATAGAGGACTTCAATCCAAGCATCAGTAATGTGTTGGCTCTATCTCTGTAATTTAAGGTATTAACAGGCAGTTATCATGTTTTACTCCTATGCGTGAAGACTTTGTAAAAAAAAGCTTGGGGCTGCGCTGTGTAGCCCCAGAAGATGATTGGCTGGCAGAGGGTCTAAAAGCAACCTAAAATATGAGGATCATAGCCACCAGTTTTTCAGAGCTGAGATTACCTCTGCCCCAGTGGACGAGCCATTGGCTATTTCCCCCCATGGTGAGATTTTTCTCAGAGAGCTATCTAAGAAAATGGTTAAGTTGAGGTTTCTTAAAGGAGCAATAAAGTGTTAGAACATGCTTGTAACATTGCTTTATACGTTCTTTTAAAAACGCTCAATTTTAAACTCTTGTTAAAACACAAGAATTAAGCATACTGATTAAAAATCCTCCCATAGAATCGGATGAAGGTGAATTAAATATGATAGGGCACATGGACAAGTTAACCCTTTGGATGCTAGGTATAAATAAATAGGTGGGAAGGTATTAGGATTTATTCTACACTTAGTATCTCTTGCATTACTGCATTATGATACAAGCCTCTCATCTGAATTACAAGGACAGCTATCAGCAATTGTAATTTGCATTATTGTTGCCAGTTTTCTGTGTGCAATCACTGAAATCAATTTTATGTAAATTGACTATTTAATACTTTAATCACATTCAAGTATTTAAATTTCGCACCCTTGGGTACCAATTGCCAAAAGCAAATTTTTAATTTATATTTATCAGTTCTATTTAGCCCAGAGGAAGAGAAATGTTGTCCAGCCTATAAGCCAGCCATCCAAAAACAAAATATGATTTTAGCTATTTTAAAAATCATTTATGTTTTATTTCTAACACAGCAGGATTTAGGGATTCATGATAATTCTAATTTGTGGAAATAGTTACATTTCCTACTTCCTCGGTCCTACAGGGCAGCAGTCCATGTCAACAAGTTGATGTTGATGCAACTAACACCTTATAACAAGTGATTCTCAAAGAGCTTTCATAATGTACACTGTTTATATGAATTCCAAGGCCGGGTCAAATAACTAGGGGCCACCCCTTATAATTAGAGGAAAGGAGGTTCAAACTTCAGCAGAGGAAGGGTTTTTTACAGTAAGGTATGTTACTTTGTAACAAGTATGTGGTAATGGCAGATACAGTTGATTCATGATTCATTTAAGAGAAGGTTAGCTGCATTTCTTTCAAAGGGAACATAAGAGTTAACCCTTTCAGTGCCAGAGTGGTAAACAACGCATTGTTCTGTAATGCACTGCATACCCTTCTGGCACTCAAAGAGTCATACTATGTATTAGTAGGTAAAACGGGAATGTCTGGTAATTAGACTAATACTCATTTTGAAGACTGGAAGACATATAATTCTTTTTTTCTAGGTTATAGGGAAAAGGTTGAATTTGATGGACTATTGTCTTTTTCAACCTAATTTTATGTTACTGTTTTGTGTTATCCATTTTTTTTAAACACACATTTATGAGATATTTAACTTTATTTATTTGTCAGTTTATACAAATTAGACACCACTGAGTGGCATGCTAGCCAGATATTAACATTCAACACTGCACTCTCTCCCACCTTCAATTCCCTGCTGGCCAGAACTAACTCATTTACTTAGAAAGTAATCATGCAAACACTGTCGGAATGGATGCTCCCACTGAGATGATGATGTAAACAGGTAACAGTTCCACTTCAAGAAGAATTGTAAACCAGCTTCACCATATGGGACAACTAAAAATTCCCAATGATTTAAATGAGTCTTTTAATCCCTTAACTGGTTAAAATATCCATTTAAATCAATGTAAATTCTGTGATTTTGTATTTGCCCCTCAAGGTGCAGTTGGTTTGCTTAAGAATTGCGCCAATTTCATCTTAACCCTTTGAATGTCATATGAATGTGAAACACATTCCTCTGTAATGCATTGTATTTCCTCTTTTATCTTATTCAAGTGTTAAGTTTTTATACATATTTATCCCAAAAATCATTTTTAAAAACTATTTACAAGTTTTACCTGTTTTTGAGGGGTGTTTTATCACTTATTTATTCTATAAACAAACTAGTGAAAGAAGCATGGCATTGCCTGTGTGAGAAGAGGCTGATACCCCAGCTTTGTCACAGTGGTACTGACATACCCACAAATACACTGTCTGACACCAAGCCTTGCTCCACTGACTGCCACCCTTTCACTGTCCCGCTGTTTCAGAGTCCGGCTGTATTCTTAACCAGCTGACTGCCAGTGGAATCTGCATCATGCTGACACTCAAGTGGTTTTCCCCTTGATGCTACATTGACAGCTGGGCCTTTAGATGTGGAAACTTGGGCTGTATGTTAAAAAAGTGGAGGCATTCTGGGGCAAACCATTTGCACTATAAGGGGGAACTAAAAATCCCCATTACTTTAAATGAGGATATTAACCATTTACCTTCTGTGCTCCCCCTTGGGGTATATATATTTACTAGTTGAAGAGCTTGTTACATGGGCCACAGTGCCACTGCCAGCCGGTCGTGAGGCAGTCATGCACAGTAGAGACTGCCAGCGCCGCGGAGCATTCCACTCTGTATCAGCCTCATCACGGGCAGTCTCAACTGCGCATGACTGCGTCATTACAAACTTTCTAGCGAATTATTATATAGGATGGTCCCATTAACATTCCTTTGTCAGAGTAGTGTACGAAGTACAGCATATCTGGCACTTGAAGGGTTAATCATGAGCACGCTTTTAATGGATAAAAGTGTCTCCTGCAATGCTTTTAAAGTCTCCAGACACTGTTCTTTTCTCCACGTAGTGCAGCAAACACTGTCTGACATCACAGCCTAGTTCCACTGTGTCACTGCCATGTACCAGAAGAAGGTGGATCTTTGTGTTAATGAGGTTTGTGTGGGAGGAAGACTTGTTGTGAGAGGAATTTGGGATTCCAGTCCCCATGGGTACAGAAACTGGAGCCTTCTTCCGCTATCCTTCTGCCATGTGACAGGAAGCCGTGGGTCTTGGTTCGAGTGAGCTTTGTGTGGGAGGGAAACAAAAGGAAAGGTCTTGGCATCAAATCTTGACTTTTACAAATAAATAACCTACGTCTTACTACAAATAAATCCCCACTGTCCCAGATATCATGTCAGTGGAGGAGAACATGACAGTTTCTGTTTTTCAAGCTGAAGCAGGCAGAGTGCATGAGCCTGTACAATTATCATATGCCATGGGCTGAGGTTGTGTCCTGTGGTCCTGCTCGGAGCTTTCATGCCCTCAACCATGGTCATGGCACTCAGGACAGATTGAAGATGTTTCTCTTGAACAAATGCACAATTCATATATGAAATTAGGATTTTCTGGTCACAGTGAGATACATCTTTGTTATTATTAGAAGGTGCTACTTTTCTTTTAAGTGCGTTTTGCATCACAGTTTTCAGATTTAGTGGACACTACTAAAGTATAACCATAACCATTTGGCCATGACTTGGCACACATTGCTGACAGCAATAGCTGACTTAAAGTACAGCACTAAAAAAAGCAAACAACAGTGGCTGTTAACAGGGAATTAGAGAACAAACTATGCGGTGCTACTAGGGAATTAAACCCGTCCCATAATATTCAGCATTGGGCTTAAAGTAGAAATTCATATGTTCAGTATGCAAGCCAAGGATTCCCTCCAGCCCCTATATATAATAAGAGCATAGAAACAGAGCCGGACTGACCTACTGGGATACCGGGAAAACTCCCGGTATGCCTCCTGTACTGGGCTTACCCGGGGCTGCTTTAAAATCAAGAAGCAATCCGCGGCCACAGTCCTGTCCCCTCGCGGCTGTGGATTGCTTCTTGATTTTAAAGCAGCCCCAGGGAAGCCTAGCGCAGGACCACCGGCCTCTTCTTGTGTGTGCACGCTGCACAGAAGAGTGGAGGCAAGACGGGTCTAGACCCAGGGACGTCAGATGCAGCGTGAAGAAGAGCACTGAGTCTGTGCACCGGGTCGGTCGCCTCCCCTTTTATGAACATGAAAAAAATGCCATTATGCTATGGGGCTGGTATAAAAACACAGTGCTATGGGGCTGGTATAATAACGCAATGCTATGGGTCTGTTAAGCAATTTTTTCCAGGGCTGGTTTTTATTCCCAGTCCAGCCCTGAACAGAAATGACTGCACTGCTTTGCAAAAAGATGTCCAAAAGACAAATCTGTATATAAAAGTCCTTTTATTGATTTCAAAGCTAAAAAACATTTACCAAATAGTAGACATCAGATCACCATCTCTGGTCTGCATGTAGCACTTAATGTATACAGCCTACGAGTTTCGCGTTATACACGCTTAATCATGACTATCGTGATTAAGCATGTGTAATGCGAAACACATAGTCTGTATTCATTAAGTGCTACATGCAGACCAGAGATGGTGATCCAACTTCTACTATTTGGTAAACATTTTTTATCTTTGATATCAATAAAAGGACTTTTAAATATACACATTTGTCTTTTGGACACCATTTTGTGAAGCAGTGCAGTTCACAGGGAATTCCCAGTAGCCAAAGATGTATGAAATAATCAGAACAAATAAATCACTTGTTCTGTTATTAGTAACCACTCAAGAGCATCATATTTTAGCTTGTCTAGCTCCATTACAGAGGAGAAATTACCATGCACATATTAGTCTGACTCCGCCCACAAGGACATTCCAAACTCCAGACAAATTTCCTCTACATGCAAGGCTTGATTTCCCAGTAGGCAGATTAGGCAACTGCCTAGAGCTCTAAATTCTGAGCAGATAGGGTTGCCACCCAGCCGGTATTTTACCGGCAGGCCGGTAAAAAATTGGCTTCTGTCCAATGTTAAGTCTATGGAGGGAATGCCAAGGCCGGTATTTTTTTGAGGAAAAGGTGGCAACCCTATGAGCAGAGCCTCAGCTGAACTGGCCAGGCCCATATTGTATGTTGTGGGTGTGGCCAGAGCAATTTCAGAGTCCCTGCACATTTCAATACCACATTACAAACTATTAATTAACTCACTGGATGCTAGAGAGATCTCCAATGTCTTTTCTAGTAACCAAGGGGTTAAAGCTTTATTTTGGTTCTTGCTTGTTACAGGCCAAAGGTATTTTCTGTCCCAGGAAACAGTGTATGGAACTGGGGCTGGGTGGTATGAGGAGTGGGGGTGTGGCCACAGAGCTTATGGCACCTAGAGAGCCTTGCCTAGGGGAGCCTGGTATGTAAATTCAGTCACATCTGCATGAGAATACCAGCAAACCCAGACATTTGATTCAGCCTTCTTGAGCCTCATCAGTGAGGTGCAGGTACTTTCTTTAGGCACTGTAAGTAAAGGATCTATGTCTGGATCACTCATAACCTTAAGAAGACTCCTTAAGGGTTTTCAAAATCAGTATAAATATTTCACACTTCTTTTGAAACAGCAAAGTGAGCAAGAATCAATGGCAAGTGTAAGTTATTATAAATCTAGGTCTGTGTTCTTCTATGTTTTTGTGACGAAGCAGGTTTAACCAGTCGATTCGCCGGCACTTAACCCTTTGAATGCCAGAGGGGTAAGCAACGCATTGCAGAGAAATGTGTTGCATGTCCTTCTGGCACTCAAAGGGTTAAGGACCACCAGGAGTTTTTTTTTTTTGCAACAGAATCAAGGGTCCCTGAACGGCACCCCTGAATTCCATGAGGTACATATACGCCTTGGGTCCTTATATGTATATGTATGTCGCAGGTCAGGTCCCTAAGAGGTTTAAAAAAAGGTGGGGAGCAGCATTTTCAGGTAGTGATGGGCACATAACTCCCTTGTTCTAGGTCTGCTCAGTATTTCTGATATGTTTTCTTGTGAGGAAACCCTTTAATGTCAAATGAAATCCAGACGGGACCCCTTGCATGACAGAGAGGTTCCCAACATAGTATTAAAGGGTCAGTAATGCCCCCCCAAAAAATTTAGATTTACGTAGATATTGAAAAAATAAACTATTTGCAACAAACCCTATCTCTCAAACCGCTATGGTTTGAGGGATATAGGAATTCAAAGTTCGCCCCTCTCTCCCTTTCTCCTGACGTCAGGGTCTAGCTGACAGCAGGAGATACTGGTCCGGGGACCAGCAGGCGGCCCTGCAGCAGAGCCAAAATCGTGTTATCTATAAAGAATACATTAATTAATTCTTTATAGAAAATGCGATCTCGGCTCTGCTGCAGAGCCTCCTCGAGTCGTACAACTTGATTCACCTGCTGTCGGCTTTACAGCTGACATCAGGAGAAGGGGAGGGAAGGGGAAACTTTGAATCCCTATATCTCTCAAACAACAGCGGTTTGAGAGATCGGGTTTGGAGCATATATTTTTTTCACCATTTCTTTCACCACAATTTAACCCTCTGAGCACCAGAGGGTTAATGATTATTACCCCTTTCCTCTCTTAAATGTTTGGCACTGATGGGTGTGCATGAAAGTTCCTTTTAATTATTCATACTGTATGTCACGTTGCAGAAGGATGTGTTGGAGAGATGTCTGTAGGGAAGGGGCTTCTGGGAAAATGAGAACTATTCTGTCAATGAAGATGTAAACAGACAGCTCACAGGGAGCTTCACTGCTAAGATTAGAGACCGCTCAATACATGACTGCAAAGCAAATGGTTTAGAATAACTGCATCTTTGCAAGAGCAGTAAACATTATCTAGTAAGCAAAAATACATAAATATAGCAAACTAGTGTAAAAGCCAGTGTACACGGGCCAAGGTACGGGTGATGTTAACCCTCTGAGTGCCAGAGGGGTACGCAACTCATTGCTTTGCAATGCGTTACGTACCCTCTGGCACTCAAAGGGTTAAGAGGCCAGTCCTGCTCTGTGTCCTGCCGCTGACACAGTCATGCATTGTAGAGACTGCTCAAAAGCACAGAATACTCCCAGCATTCCTATATCTCCCAGCATTCTGTGCATTCGGGCAGTCTCTACAGTGTACAACGGCTTCTGACAAACATCCTAGAGAATTATTATATAGGATGAAGAATATCATTAATTATACTTACAGACCTAGACAGAAAATATATACAAGGTGATGTATTTTCCAGAGTAAAATTGCAATTATTTAGTTGGATTTTGTAGTTTTTGATGCAGATTAAATTGTTTATTCGACACAAGTCCATAAATGGTCGCTTCAGCATGGATCAGTGCGGGGCTGTCAACAGCTATCCGGCTGTTGCTGGACTGTAATTCCCATCATCCACATCCAGCCAATGCCTGTCTGAGAATAATGGAGACTGCAGTCCAAAACCAGCGTGAGTTGTGCACTAAGGTAGAGGGAAAAATGAGAGAAGTTACTCATATGAGAGAAACTCTCCATTCTAACCTCTGCTGAGAGAGACAGAATTGATACTTTGTAAGTTATATAGCAGAACTGCTGTTTGTGTACATCAGGCAGGTCCAAGAGCCACAGTAACCCATTAAGGACAGGAGACTGTCCTGATACATCACGGGGGTCTGTTCCTTAAGGACTGGTGACAGGCCTGGCACATGATGGGTTTTGTGTTCACAGCGCTCCTGCAGAAGTGTGGAGAGCACTATAAGAGTACGCTTGCCTAATGACATATGTGCAGTCTTTAACCCCTTAAGGAGCAGCCACGTGGCTGTCACTTAAGGATCACGGCCCTTTTTTTTTTTTTTTTTTTTGGCGATTCGATTCTGGGGTCCCTGAGTGGTGTGACGGTCCTGGCCATTAAAGGGTTAAGGTGAATGTAGCCCAGGTCTGCTAGACTCATGGATTAGGTCCTGCATGCAAACTGTGTTTTGCTCATCCCTGCCATAGGCACTCTGTATCAGGTTTGAAAGCTCAATATAGGGTCTATGGAGAGTGTATATACAACCAGCTAAGTCTGTGACTGACAAGTTGCGTTCCAGCTGATGGAGCAGTTTTCTGACCCCTTGAGAAGCTGATAAGCAGCCAGAGCATTTCACTGCCATAGGTGCAGATTTAGTAAAAAGCGATAACTGCCCTTTATTCTTGCTAAAGATGTTGCTAATGTTACTTATAGATATCTGTGGGTCTGATATATATAAAGAAAAAGGTAGATTAATACTGGGGTAAAACATCTAACCATAAAGGACACATAAAATTGCCCAACATCCACCTGATTTAAATTAGGAATTTTAGCCCAGCTAGAGATGTCTGCAATGCATTGTTTCACAATGTATTAGAGACCTTCTAGCATCCAAGGGGTTAAAACACCCATTTAAATCAATAGGAATGTTAATTTGTCCATAGTGACGTTGGTATGTCATAGGATTACTTCACTCTGTATTTATACCTTAGTTCTATGAGCGTTAGATCATGTTTTTTTCATATAAGAAGATGCATTTAATTTGCTTTCCTGCAGGTGCATTAAATCAACAAATATTATATTAAGAAATATAGCTTTGATACAGTGAAAGGGATTTAACAATTTGAGTGACAGAGGGTTATTCAAAGGAATAACATCCTGGAAGAGTGAAATGGTATTCTCAGTTAGCCATTAACCCAGTGATTCTCAATCCTTTTTGCTGGAGGTACCTCTAACACACAATTAGGAACTTTCGGGGCACCCCTAACATATTTACTGCATACTATGGGCATAATGAAGGGTACAATACAGAAATATATAGTTATTATTAGGTCTTACAATCATAATAACAAAAATAAACATATTGTGTGTACATTTCTATAAATCTACATTTAAAAGCCAATATACACATTTTTGTCAATGTCTTCATAAATAAACCAGGAGGCAACCGATGTTAATAGCCGTGGCACTCCAAAGTGTCACTGCACTCTGGTTAAGGATCAGTTCATTAACACGTAGAATGTTAAACGTGTCTCCAGCACCCAAGAGGATAAGAAATAAGAAAAGAGCGAAACATTAAGAATTGCAATTCTGGTGCAAACTTTCTTTGCTATGGGAATAAATAAAATGCTGATATGGGGTGTTAAAGCCCTTAAATATTAGGGAGTGCCCCAACTCATTGCTTTGCAATAATTTAGAGATGTCTCTAGCATTAATTTGATTAAAAGTCCAATTTACATGAAAAAGAATTCTTGTAATTATTTGTCACAAATGTGCAGTTGGTTTACACCAGAATTGCATCTCTAAAGCTTATTGATTACAGCCCTTAGTGTCTGTGACCTGTTGCTTTTCAATAAAACCACTGCAAATAAGAATATACTGTTAAACCCTTTGAGTGTCAAAGGGTTACATGTTGCTCACCCCTCTGGCACTCAAAGGGATAAACAAAGCTCATAATTAATAATTTGACTTGTACGATCCCACAGCAAGAAATAATATCAGAGGCACTTACCTGTACTTTCATACAAACTCCAGTCAGCCATCAGTGCTTGCTGTTTGATAGACTTTTGCTGAAACTATGGTTTTTCCCAAACACCCTCATACTCTCTCCAGCTTCAGGCTGTAACTTCACAGTTGGTACAGTGAAAATGGAAGACACTATGGGAAGAAATAAATGCAATCAAAGCCAAATAATCCTATATAATAATTTGCTAGGATGTTTGTCAGAAACCGTCATGCATAGTAGAGACTGCCTGCGTTCAGGCAGTCTCTACTGCGCATGATTGTATCATGTGAGTGAGGCAATGCAAGACTGCATCATGTGGAGCAGTGAGGTAGCGGTCACTTAACCCTCTGAGTGCCAGAGGGGTAAGCAACGCAAAGCAACGCGTTGCGTACACCTCTGGCACTCAAAGGGTTAACATTACCTGGACCTTGGACCATGTACACGGACTTTTACACTAGGTTATCAATACATGGTTAATGTTTGTATAGAATGGGGATAAAGATAAAATCATAATAATTTCTAGTTAATGTTAGAATAAATAAATATAACAATAAACCAAAAAAAAATAAAAATTACTGGGGTGACTGTACTACAGCGATTCTGCTCTAAATCCAGTTATGGATTCATTGTTTAGACTTGATGCCTTCCTAAAGCAAATGTACTAACCTTTGTACACCAAAATACCTCCTCTTAACGATGTTTACAGCAAGAGAAGGGCAATGGGGCAGTTTAAATATAGGCCTTTCAGCGTGTTGCTGTCCTCTACACCTTGCTTAAGGTTATGTAGTAAACAACCCATAGAGGAAATGGCCTGACTGTATACCATTTCCCTGCATATGCTATGGGACAGGAGGATAGGGCTTTCTGATATTAAAGTCCTAGAGATGTCAGTATGCACTACGGTAATCATACACTATACTACATACCCCCTAGTAAGCCAGTGACATTAGAAGCTAACATCAGTGGATGTGCTCTGGAAAGTACTTTTACCCCATTAACTTTTACCTACACACTACTGATATAGTCTATAGTGCTACTGTTATAGTCTATAGCGCTGCAATAAAAAAGAGCAACTGATATTAACATTATGAGACAAAGATACCCATTGACACTAATGTTGGACAGGTCCTGCTCATGAAAGCTTATAATTAGTTGCAAACAGCACATGGTAGTGGACAAATGATGGACAAATTAGGTGCTGTAGAGAGAACTTATCTAACATAACACTACATCCTATATAATAATTTGCTAGAATGTTTATCAGAAGCCATCATTATTATTATTATTATTATTCTTTATTTATATAGCGCCAACTAATTCCGCAGCGCTGTACAATTGGGGAATAGACATACAGAGGTATTAAATAGTACAATCAGATGTGTAGAACAGGAGGATCAGAGGGCCCTGCTCGTGAGAGCTTACAGTCTAGAGGAAGGTAGGTTTGATACAGAAGGAGTAAGTGCTATTGTGTTTAAGTGCCTCCTGCCACATGAACTGCCAGTCAGTGGGTGGGAGTGAGAAGTGCTGTTGAGTGCAGTAGTCCGTGCAAGGGGTGAATCTTGGTGATGATGTTTATGGAGGCAGTTGATAGGCCTCCCTGAAGAGGTGAGTCTTCAGGGAGCGTCTGAAGATTTGAAGGCTGGGGGAGAGTCTGATGGGGCGGGGGAGGGAATTCCACAGCTCAGGTGCAGCACGGGAGAAGTCCTGTAGGCGGGAGTGGGAGGATGTGATAAGAGCTGTGGAGAGCAGAAGGTCATGTGCAGAGCGAAGATGGCGGGCGGGAGTATATTTGGAAATGAGAGATGAAATATAGGGGGGTGCAGTGTTAGTGAGGGCTCTATAAGTTAGCACCAGAGTTTTGAATTTTACTCTGTATGCTAACGGGAGCCAGTGTAGGGACTGACAGAGGGGTGTGGTGTTAGAGAAGCGATGAGTGAGGTAGATTAGTCTTGCAGCAGAGTTCATTATGGACTGTAGCGGGGTTAGTCGGGTGAGAGGCAGGCCAATTAGTAAAGAGTTACAGTAGTCAAGACGGGACATGATGAGTGTTTGGATTAGAATTTTGGTAGTGTCTTCTGTGAGAAAGGGTCGGATTCTAGAGATGTTGCGGACGTGGAGGCGGCATGAGTTGGAGATTGACTGGATGTGAGGAATGAAGGATAGGGCAGAGTCAAATGTGACCCCCAGGCAGCGTGCTGTAGGGGTTGGTGTGATGGAAGTGTTGTTAACGGTGAGGGTAATGTTTGGGATAAGGCTGGTTGTAGATGGAGGGAAGAGAATTAGTTCAGTTTTGCTAAGGTTAAGTTTGAGTTGATGGGAGGACATCCAGGAAGACACAGCAGACAGACAGTCAGACACTCGGGACAGGAGGGAAGGAGAGAGGTCTGGGGAGGAAAGATATATTTGGGTGTCATCAGCGTAGAGATGATGGTGAAACCCAAAGGAGTTTATTAGTTTTCCAAGGGAAGCAGTGTAGATTGAGAAGAGCAAGGGTCCCAGTACTGATCCTTGGGGCACACCAACAGACAGTGGGAGGGGTGGGGAAGTGGAGCCGGAGTATGAAACACTGAAGGAGCGGTTGCAGAGATAAGATGAAAACCAGGAGAGTGCAGTGTCGCAGAGGCCTAGGGAGTGGAGGGCTTGGAGGAGGAGTGGGTGATCGACTGTGTCAAATGCGGCTGACAGGTCCAAAAGAATGAGTAGGGAGTAGTGGCCTTTAGACTTGGCTGAGAGCAAGTCATTGGCCACTTTAGTGAGGGCAGTCTCAGTGGAGTGATGAGGGCGGAATCCGGATTGCAAGGGATCTAGCAGGGAATGGGAGCAGAGGAATTTAGTGAGCCGGTTATATGCAAGGCGCTCGAGAAGCTTGGAGGCAAACGGGAGTAGGGAAATTGGCCGGTAATTTGACAATGAGTTTGGGTCCAGGGAGGGTTTTTTTAGGATGGGAGTGATTAGTGCATGTTTGAAAGAGGATGGGAAGGTGCCGGTTGACAAAGAGAGGTTGAATAAGTGAGTAAGGATTGGAGTTAGTAGAGGGGAGAGTTCTTGGGTGAGCTGAGATGGGATTGGGTCGAGAGGGCATGTGGTTAGGTTTGAGCGAGTGAGGAGAAGGGAGACTTCATCCTCAGTGACAGGTGGGAAGGAGCTTAGTGTGTATGTGGGAGAGGCGACAGGGCTGGGCTGGCTGGGTGGGGGTGGTAGTGATGAAATATCATGTCTGATAGATTCAATCTTGTTCTTGAAGTGGTTGGCGAGATCTTGGGCCGAGAAGTTAGTGGAAGGTGTTTGTGTTGGTGGGTTTAGAAGAGATGTGAAGGTTGAGAAAAGGCGTTTGGGGTTGGAGGAAAGATTAGAAATTAGAGAGGAGAAGAATGACTGTTTAGCCAGGGAGAGGGCAGAGCTATACGAACGGAGAATGAATTTGTAGTGTGTGAAGTCGGCTGTGGAGCGCGATTTCCTCCAGTGCCTTTCAGCAGTGCGTGAGCACCTTTGGAGGTATCGCGTTAGTCTTGTGTGCCAGGGTTGTAGTGGGGTTGTGCGTGGGTGGCGTGGAGTTGCAGGTGCAGCGATGTCAAGGGCTGAAGTGAGAGTGCTGTTATAGAGAGCAGTAGTTTTGTCTGGGCAAGTAAGTGTGAGGATGGGGTTGAGGATAGGCTGCAGGGAGGTGGAAAATTGTTGCTTATCAAGAGAATGTAGATTTCTCCGCATGCGCTTGATTGTGGCGGGGGTGATGGGTTTGCGTGGTATGATGAGGTTACCGGTGAGGAGGTGGTGGTCAGAGAGGGGAAAAGGGACGTTAGAGAAGTTGGAGACCGAGCAGAGGTTAGTGAAGATCAAGTCGAGGGAGTGACCATCACTGTGTGTGGGAGAGCTGGTCCACTGCGATAAGCTTAAGGAGGTTGTTAAGGAGAGGAGTTTGAGGGCAGGGGGGGTGTTGTGATTATCTATAGGGATGTTGAAGTCACCCATGATGAGAGTAGGGACATCAGAGGACATGAAGTGAGGGAGCCAGGAGGTGAAGTGATCAAGGAATTGTGCAGTGGGACCAGGTGGCCTGTATATGACAGCGACACGCAGGGGGAGGGGAGAGAAGAGGCGAAGTGTGTGAGCTTCAAATGTAGGGAAGGAAAGAGAGGGAACAGTGGGGAGTACCTGAAATATATGGTTAGGGGGCAGCAGGATGCCTACTCCCCCTCCCTGCCTGTTGCCAGGCCTCGGTGTGTGTGTGAATTGAAGGCCTCCATATGAGAGTGCGGCAGTGGAGGCAGTGTCTGATGATGTGAGCCAAGTTTCAGTGATGGCAAGGAGGTTTAGGGAATGAGAAATGAACAGATCATGAACAGCTGTTAGTTTGTTACACACAGAGCGGGCATTCCAGAGACCAAAACAAAAGGGGGGGGAGGAGGTTAGGTGACGGGGTACGGTTATTAGATTGTGAGTGTTGCGTGTGTGAGTGGGTTCTGTGGTCCAAGAGAGAATGGAAGGGGGGCCTGGGTTAGGTGAGATGTCACCTGCAGCAAGTAGGAGGAGAAGGGACAGGGACATAAGGTGAGAGTGAGATTTGAAGCAATGGGTCTTTTTTGCAGGGGTAGAAGGAGATGGTGGTGATAGGGAGCGGAGGAATGAAAAAAGTTCATGGGAGCAGAGAAGTGGTGAGTGAAGAATTGAGGGTGCAATGTGAATGGCGTGACACTTAATGTGGACACAGGAGGAGGAGACTCTTATGCATGTGAGAATGGCGATGACAAAACAAGGAGTTAATTTGCCCATAGTTGGGTTAATGAATGGGGCAGTAGAGATGTGCAACAGTCAGTAATCCAGGAGAGTACAGATGACTTGGCAGTCAAGGGTCAATCCACGGAGCAGAGGGTATAGGTGCCAGGGATGGTGAGGAGACTCAGTAGCAGAACTGCAAAGTACTTGGTGAGGGTAGGAATCAGTGCAGGGTTAAATGAAGTAGTCCAATGATGATCAGGAGAGGCAGAAGTTGTAGTGGTTAATGGTGACTGGAAATCCTGGTTTCTTGCATCAGGTGGTCAGTAGTTTCAGTAGAGGAAGCAAATGTCAGTGCTTGGTGAAAATGACTGTACAGTAATCATGTACAGTAGAGACTGCCTGAACGCACAGAATGCTGGGAGCACGGAATGCTGGGAGTTCTGTGATGTGAGTTCTGTGCCGGGAGCATTCTGTGCTTTCGGGCAGTCTCTACAGTGCATGGCTGGGTCTGCAGCAGGACGCCCGGACCTTGGCCTGTGTACACGGGCTTTTACACTAGTCTAATAATAAAAAAAGGTCATGTAGTTTTACTTTTCTACACTTCCTTGTTTGGTTCACGGATCATTTTGTTGAATGCCTTAACCCACTGAGTGCCAGTGAGGTATCCAACGC
Organism: Rhinophrynus dorsalis; assembly: GCA_037306005.1. Classification (NCBI taxonomy): domain Eukaryota; kingdom Metazoa; phylum Chordata; class Amphibia; order Anura; family Rhinophrynidae; genus Rhinophrynus; species Rhinophrynus dorsalis. Next base: position 415,882,495 of record CM074723.1, read on the forward strand.
ATTGCAATGCAATGGCACTCAAAGAGTTAAACCAGGACTGACCAATCAGAGGATCTCCAACTGTTGAGGATTACAATGTCCTAGGACTTGTAGTCCTGAACAACTGAAGGGTCTCGTGCTGCTCACTACAGCTCTAAACAGTTTAGAATTCAGTGCACTGACTAGGAATGACTGTGAGAGAAGTGAGAGGTGAATGTACACAATGGTAAGCCCTTGCTAAATCAGGACCTAGAACTGATCTTCAGTTCCTACTCTCATTGTCAATTTACTATAAAACATGCACCAGAATCCCTCCCCTTAGTGCTGATTGCACCAAGGAGAGGAAAATAAGGCAGGTATTTCTTTCCTCTGCTCCCTGTTTATGGCTATGCACTAAACAAGGCATAGAGGAATGGCATTAGTGCAAGCTATTTCCCTGAGCATACCATGGGTCTGGCATATAGGACAAACTGACCAATAATGGTGGAGATTGTCTGCTGGTATGAACTTCAGAGCCTATACATTGTAGTGAATACCCTGAGTTGCACATTCATACATTTGCTTCAGAGAAAGAGAGAGAGAGAGAGAGAGAGAGAGAGAGAGAGAGAGAAAGGCTTCTTACACAGGGTTCCTACCTACACAGGGTTGTTTGAGCAACAAACCAGTGTGCAGCGCATTGTAAGACAAAGGGGGGGGGGATTCACTAAGTGGTGATAGAGAGATGTTAAAGGGGTGATAAAGAAGTGATAAAGTGGAGATGACTCTTCCAGTGATATCAGTTCTCCAGTCCCTATGTTATTCTATAGAGCCTATGCACTAAGATCTCCAGAGCTGAACAAATCTTAGTGCATAGGCTCTATAGAATAACATAGGAACTGGAGAAGTGATATCACTTTATCACCTCTTTATTACCACTTAGTGAATCTCCCCCAATGTATTGAAAATACTTCTGGGCTTCAAGGAGTTAAGGGAGAGATTCACTAAGGTTTGATAAAGAGGTGATAAAGAAGTGATGACTTCTCCAGTTTATCACTTCTCCAGTTCCTATGTTATTCTATGGAGCCTATTCACTAAAATTGCCAAAGTTGGAGAAATCTTAGTGAATAGGCTCTACTGAATAACATAGGAACTGGAGAAGTGATAAACTAGAGAAGTTATCTCCGCTTTATCACCTCTTTATCACCTCTTAGTGAATCTCCCAGAATGTATTGAAAATACTCCTGGGCCTCAAGGAGTTAAGGGGAGATTCACTAAGCGGTGATAAAGAGGTAATAAAGTGGAGATGACTTCTCCAGTTCCTATGTTATTCTATGGAGCCTATTCACTAAGATCTCCAAAGTTGAAGACATCTCAGTGAATAGGCTCCATAGAATAACATAGGAACTGGAGAAGTTATAAACTGGAGAAGTCATCTCCACTTTATCACCTCTTTATCACCACTTAGTGAATCTCCCCCTGGTCTTCTGAGACAATTAGCAATTAGCGTTTGCTTTCTCTACCATCACTTCAATAATATTCTTTGATTTAGGAACTTTATGCAGAAAGAAAAGATGAGCAATTCTGGAGTAAACCAACTGAACCACTGGGGGATAAAAGTTTCAATTAATTTAACTGGTTTCAACCTGCTGAATGCTAGACAGGTCTCCAGTGCTTTTCTTTGTAATACATTTAAGGGGTTAAAATCCTATCCACTATGGTGCAGTTGGCTTGCCCCCAGAATTGTTTCAGTCTTTTTTGTACACAAATACCCATATCTGTATATGTTTCCTATTAAGAATATCTCCAGACCGTTGTACTTTTGTTTTCTGAATGTGCTATGCTGACCAGATCTCGCTTTTATTTGGATACACATATGAAAAATGCATGCTGCAGGGCTGCTTTGACTTCTTGGTTAAAGTGGAGGTCTGGTCAGCCTGTAATGTGTTTACCAAGACAGTATGTTGCCATTTTAAAGCAGAGTAAGAATGCAAGAGACCAGAGTGTACTTTTTCCTACAACAATTTTTTTTTTTTGCGTTTCATAATGATTATCTTCCAGACACAGAAACCCTATTTTCTGTAACTTGAAAATTTACTGGAGGCATTTAACGAAGAACCTTCCTTTAAAATATAATGATTTTTTTTCATCTTCATTCTCCCCCCCTCTCCACTCCCATCAAAAGGTCTCACTGCTCCTGATGTTTAACGTTATGCAAAGACGGGCTTCTGCCAATGAATATCGCCTTATGGTTATGCTTCTGCAAATAACCTGCTGTGCACTGATAAAAGGATTATTGCAGCCAAAATTCTTAATCTGTGAAATTACAAATTAAATTCTCATATTAAAAATACCACCCTGAGGTATTTTTTGTGGTTTTAATTCCCCTCTGGTGTTCTGCATACATTGTGCTTGTTAATGACTAGGACAAGACTTTCTCTGCTGGCAGCCTGCTACACAGTGATAATGTGCAGGCATTTAATTTTCTGATAGGGCTGGATTTAACCACTGACTGATAAACTAAGTGGTAACTGGGTAATAACTCCATATTAAGTGAAAAGTACTACTAGAGAATACAGAATTCAGAGACTATCAAAATCCTAGCTGTGCTTAATCATTCATTCAGATCGGATTGAGATGTCATAAATGCAAAACGATCACAGTCAAGTGGGTCTGGTTTCAATGCCAGACAGAAAAAAAACTTTATGAATAAAATGAATTAATTAATTTTAGTTTTTTTAAAGCAGTGCACAGCAGCTCTAGTAAAGAAGAAGGCACAGAGATTATACAGAGAGGTTTAACCCCTGGGATGCCATAGACATGTTTAACACTAATGCAAAAGTACAGTATATATATATATATATATATATATATATATATATATATATATATATATATATATATATATATAGCCTAATGTATAAAAGAGGAGCAATTCTGGAGCAAACCAGCTGCCCCATAGGGGGGCAAATAAAGCTTCTAACCCTTTGACTGCAAAGCAATGTGTTGGAGACCTCAAGTTGTTAATAACGCCATTTAACCAACTGAGTACCAGAGAGGTACCCAACTCATTGCATTGTATGTGTTGGATACCTCTCTGGCACTCAAAGGATTAATCAATGGCATTATCGCTAATTTTCATTTCTTCCTCAATGTGTAGTTGGGAAGAACTTGTTTTTTTATTTCTTTATATAGACTCCAGAGCCAGATCATCCATTATGGCAACTTAGGCTACTGACTAGAGCCCAGGCAATATGAGGGTCCCTCCTGCAGGTGAGGGGTCACAGAGAGAAACTCTATTGCTGCTGTCATTAACATCATGTGTCAGATGCCATTTTTGTTGAAAGAGACCAGCACCATCCACTCATTCCCACTTTCATTAGAGACACAGTGTCAGTACCTGCTAACAGCACTCTGTGTCAGAAACACCAGATGAAGTTTCATGGGCCCCAAATCAGTACCATGTCTAGGGTCGTATGGAGCCTTAATACATCTCTGAAAGGCCCAATATGTTCCAAATCTACAGAAACATGTTGGGCCATATTTACAATTATAAAATTGGCATAGCTGGGAACTCTTCAGATATGCCCCGGAGACTCCATTTATTGCAGCTAATTACCGGGTCTCCAGTGCAGAGCCTGATTCTCCAGACATCTGCTTGCTCCCAGTGTGTTCCACCCACTCCCCGCCTGCTTCTGCTCTTTCCCCAGCCTATTACTACATTTTTTTTTAAAGTCCCGCCCCCACTTGCAAATAAGCCCTGCCCCTTCTTGAGACAATCTGCATCTTTTATCTCCCTCACAGGCACCAGAGGGCTCCCCTCTCTGGGGAGTCCAAAACCAAAGTTCCGAGGTATGAAAATTGAGTGAATTCTGGGTACCAACAAACTGTACCACAGAGGGCAAATAAAAATTCCATTTGATTTAAAAGGGCCATTGGAGACCTTTCAGGGTTAAAATTAAATAACTGAGAATTTGAGGACATTTTATTTATTCCCTATACTGCAGTTGATTTGCCCCAGAATTGCTCCACTTTTTTCTTTTGCATATAAGACCCAACAAATTTAACCCTTTGAGTGCCAGAAGGGTATGTAACTCATTGATTTGCCTTATGTCATGTACCCCTCTAGCACTCAAAAGGGTTAAAATATTCCACAATTTGATAAAATGTAACATGTATGATATTTTATGTATGTGCTGTTTTTCCCCAGGCCGGAGAAAGCGATTTTAGTTGCATGCCTAACATGCTGCTTTGCTTTACACGGTGAGGGGCACGTATAAGGAACAGGCATATGTCTGGGCACGGTATAGGTGGCTTGATCTGCATGTTATGGGCACCATACAAGTTGTGTGCCAATAACTTACAGGTTCATATGGAGTCTTAGTACAAAGGAGGATTTGCCAGTCAAGGCTGGATGCTCCACCCCCTGCAGGTGCAGCTAGACCTGCTTTAGTGAAGCAGGTACAAGGGAAGGAAGTCCTGCCCCTGGATCAGATGGGGTCAAATGGAGCCCTCACTGGCCCCTGTCTGACTCTACAGTGATCCCCTTCCCAAAATAAATACTTCCTCACCTACTGGTTCCCTGAGTTAACCACTCAGTTGCTGGCGTTGATTACACTATACCCCAACTACTAGTGAATTCAATTTCATGAAGTAACCAGTAATGAAATATATATCCATCTCATCAACCCAAAAAACGAAATCACAAACTAGACCTGACTAATTACCAGCAATGTAACTAAAGCCCAGTGCCCCGGCCACTGCCCATCCTGTTGCATTCCTAATCAATGCCTCCTTGTTATCCGGGTAGGTGCCCAAAGCCTGGAAAGTGGCTAGTGTTGTGCCGATCCACAAGTGTCGATAAAAAATTAAAGTTACAGGCCTATATCCTTACTCTCCACATGACCTTAAGTCCTACAAAAATGTGTCCGCTTACAATTATTTAAGTATTACCAATGTTTTCACTAAGCTTCAATTAGACTTTCCAAATCACTCAACAGTTGCAGCCCTCCTAAATGTATGTAATATAATCCAGACTAGCATGGAAAATGGTAAACTCACTGTTGCTATTTTTATAGATTTTGCAAATGCCATAGCTACAGTAGACCATAATATTTTCATACGTAAACTCAAAAGTTCAGGATTGGGTAATCATTCTCTAAATTGGTTCTGATCCTATTTATCAGCCAAAATGCAATATGTGCCTATTAGTGAAAGATTTGCCTTCCACTCAATAGAGTTCCCCAAGGCTCCATTCTTGGCCCTCTTCTATTTTCTCAATTTATAAATGATCTACCCATGGTTTGCAAAGCAAGATCTATGCTAAAATCCAAGAATCCAAAATCCAAGACAGTCGCACAGGATGATTTCTCTGAAGCTTAAAAACGGATTGATAAAAACAAATTGTTCTTTAACACTTACAAAATGGTCACTGTGGTATTTGGTACAAAGGATAAAGTGTGTCAATTATACTCATCTAACTATTGTACCAAATTCTAACTGTAATTCTGCCCTGGTTACCGCCTACAAATATTTTGGTATGTGGCTTGACCCCAGCCTCACTTTTGGTCTTTATATTGATAAATTAACATCCAAACATTATACTAAAATAGGTGCTCTGTTTAGAAACAAATCTTGTTTCAGTCCACTGGTAAGAAACATATTGTTCAACATAAGGTAATGCCAATCATAGATTACAGGGTCATAGTATATGTGCCACAAATCCATTTTAGTAAACTTGACACTCTGTATAACTCATTATGGTGCTTTATCCTCCATTGAAATTACACTACCATCATTGTGATATGTTCAATAACTAAATAGGTTAACACTCAAATCTAGATGTGCCCTTCACCTTTCTTGCCTAGTTTATAACCACTTCTCCTTCAGAGTACTGAAAGCCTGGAAAATAGGATTTTAGTCTTACCTGTTAAATCCTTTTCACTTAGTCCATACAGGTCACTGGTACTCTGGGAGGCGTAAGTCCCCTTTAATAGGCAGGAACAATTATGCAAATAATTGCAGGGGGCGGAGCCTCCCCTCTTACTTAAGCCACCTTCTGGCCAGAGCCACTTTAGATTGATTTGAGACCCTAAAACTGACCTCAGGTAAGCAAGAAGAAAGACTCCTGTGAGCATGCCCCAACGGTCTCCCACTGAATGCCACAGGACAGCCAAGACTGGTCCCTTGACAGGGTGGGAGACCAGTGACCTGTATGGACTAAGTGAAAAGGATTTAACAGGTAAGACTAAAATCCTATTTTCACTGTCGTCCAATACAGGTCACTAGTACTCTGGGATGTACAAACATTGAGCTGACCCAGAGGCGGGAAGTAAGGCAAGGACCAGACGCAAGGCCCAAGTCACTAGAACTGCTATGAACCAGCTAATTACATAGCCCAAACTGTAAGTGTCAACGGACACCAACCAAGGGAAACAATCCCTGAACTAACACAGCACACGGAACTAGAGCCAACTGGGCTCAACAGCAAGGAAGCACTAAGGATCACAGAGCGGAAGACCTAAACAGGCAAAACTGCCTCCAGGACCTTCCTACCAAAACTGGCATCAGCCGAAGCCAGTACATCAACTCGATAGTGCTTTGAAAATGTGTGCACAGAGGACCAAGTGGCCGCTCTGCACAGCTGATCCGCAGATGCCTGATTCTTGTAGGCCCAGGAGGCCCCAATAGATCTGGTGGAATGGGCAGTCACCCGGAAGGGAACATGCTTATTCCTCAACTTATAGGCTTCACGGATGGTAGCTTTAATCCAAGATGCAATAGTAACTTTGGCAGCCGGTCTCCCTGCCCTAGGTCCCTCAGGAATGACGAATAGAGCGTCAGACTTCCTGATAGACTCGGTGCGATGAACATAAAACTTGAGGCAACGCACCACATCCAACAAATGGAGATCACGTTCCTTGTCAGATGAAGGATTAGGACAGAAAGAGGGAACCACAATTTCTTGATTGATGTGAAACTCGGACACAACCTTGGGTAAGAATTCCTTGGTAGTGCGAAGCACAGCCTTATCCTTGTGGAACACCAGGTAGGGAGGTTTACAAGACAGAGCTTGTAACTCTGCTACCCGGCGAACTGAAACAATAGCCAAGAGAAAGGCCATTTTCCAAGTCAAGAGACGTAATGGAATGGAAGCCAAGGATTCAAACGGTGGTCGCTGGAGAACTCCCAGCACCAAATTGAGGTCCCACTGGGGAGTAGGACTCTTGAAGGCAGGCCGAACATGAGTCACACCTTGAAAGAAAACTTTCACATCAGGAAGGATAGCAATCCTTTCCTGGAAAAACACAGACAAAGCAGAGGTCTGAACCTTGAGGGAACGCAGACTGAGCCCCTTATCAACACCGTCCTGCAAGAAGGCCAGGACAGTGGGAAGATGAAATTCAAGTGACAAATTCTTATCAGTGCACCATGCAACAAAGGTTGACCATATGCGATGATAGATCTTGGAGGACACAGGCTTACGAGCACTGAGCATAGTCGACACCACAGAAGGAGAAAATCCTTTCTTTGCTAGAATCGAGGATTCAACCGCCATGCCATGAAATGGAGAGTGTGAACATCCTCCTTCCACAGATATCCCTGAAGAAGTAGGTCCGGACGGGCAGGATCCGCCACTGAAATGGCCATCAACTCCGGAAACCAGGACTGGCGAGGCCAGTTTGGAACGATCAGGATGACAGGACAACGCTCCTGCTTCAACTTCTGCATGACTCTGATCAATAGAGGAAGAGGAGGAAAGATGTAGGCCAGGGAAAAATCCCAAGGGATCGACAAGGCATCCACCGCTAGAGCAAGGGAGTCCCTCCACCGGGAGCAAAACACCGGAACCTTCCTGTTGTGTCTGGAGGCCATAAGGTCCACCACAGGCATCCCCCACCTCTGGGTGAGCAAGTGAAACACCACTGGATGAAGAGCCCATTCTCCGCTGTCGACGGTGTGATGACTGAGAAAGTCCGCCATGACGTTGTCTACGCCTGGAATGTGAACTGCAGAGATGACAGGCACGTGATCTTCTGCCCAAGACAAAGTATCCTTGACTACCAACCAGGCGGTGCCGCTTCTTGTGCCGCCTTGCCTGTTGATGTAAGCCACCGCAGTGGCGTTGTCGGACTCCACTCTGATCGGACGACCGGTCAGTTGAGATTCCCAGTGTCTCAGGGCAAGCCGGACAGCACGTAGTTCCAGAACATTGATGGAGAGAAGAGATTCCTCCAGACCCCATTTCCCCTGAGCACTGAAGCGACCCAATACAGCCCCCCAGCCCCGAAGGCTGGCATCCGTTGTGACCGTTGTCCAACGAGGAACTAGAAAGGATCTCCCTTTCAGGAGATGAGAGAGATCCAACCACCAGTGCAGACTCGACTCGACATGAGGAGGAAGAGAGACTGACAGATGTAGATGATCTGGATGATTTTTGCACGTCTGGATCACAAATCTCTGAAGTTCCCTGGAGTGGCCATGACAAATGGCACTGCTTCGATCGTGGAAATGAACTTCCCCACTAAAGACGACAACTTCGGTACCGGAACTACGTCCATGTCCAGAATCCCAGCCACTCGGATGGCTATCTGGTGAGCCACATCCTCTGGAAGAAACACCATGCATTGGTGAGTGTCGAACAGGAGACCCAGGAACAGAAGTCTCTGAGATGGGACCAAGTCTGACTTGTCCAGATTCAGGATCCAACCATGACGGTTCAGAGTGTGCATACACCTCTGAAGTTGCTGATGGAGAAGCTCCGCAGAGGAGGCTTTTAGTAGGAGATCGTCCATGTAGGGGGTCACTCTGATTCCATCCTGATGAAGCACAGCTATCAATGAGCCCAACACCCTCTGGAAGACCTGAGGGGCTGAAGTCAGCCCAAAGGGGAGCGCTGCAAACTGAAAGTGTCCCCTGTGGCAGGCAATCCTGAGATACCGCCTGCTCTCTGGATGAATAGGGATGTGGAGATAAGCATCCTGAAGGTCCAGGGAGGCAAGAAATTCCCCCGGAGACATAGCTGCAATCACAGATCGCAGGGATTCCTGACGGAAGTGGGAAGTCACCACATAGGCATTGAGATCTTTGAGATCCAAAATGGGACGAGCCCCTCCGTCCTTTTTGGCCACCACAAACAGGTTGGAAAAAAATCCTGAACCTGTGTCCTCCTGAGGAACCACCTCCAGGACCTCTTTGTCCAAAAGATCCTGAATAGCGTCGTCGAACAGACGTCTCTTTGTAGGTTCCTGAGAAGGACGAGTAAAATGGAACCGAAAAGGAGGAAGGGAGCAGAAAGGGATCCTGTAGCCCTCTGACACCACCTGGAGAACCCACGGGTCCGCCACTGACTCCTCCCAAATCCGGCGAAAGATGTGGAGACGTCCACCTACAGCCGGATGCGGACCCGGGTTCGGCGAGTCATGCCGAAGCAGTCTTGGAGGTCTTGGCCTTGGGGGCAACTTTGGGCTTCCAGGACTGTTTGGGCTTGGAGGAGGAGCGTGTAGCGGGAGGACCCGCCGGGGTCGAGGAGCGTGTCTCAGTCTGAAAGGAACGAAAGGACCGATTGCGTTTGGCTGGAAACGTTTTCTTAAAGACTGATGGTAGAAGAGTACTTTTACCCCCAGTAGCCTCACTGATCATTTGTTTGAGTTCAGACCCAAAAAGCAAACTCCCCTGGAAGGGCAGGGAAAGCAAGGCTTTCTTAGAGGCTGTATCAGCAGACCAAATTTTCAGCCAAAGGGCGCGTCTGGCCACCACAGAAGAAGTGGAGGCCCTCGCCATCATGCACACAGCATCAAAAGCAGCGTCAGCAACATAATTCTGAGCTTCAGTAATATTAGCAAGAAGCTGCAACTGTTCAGACACTGGTGCATCCTGGCGAACTGCTTCAGTCAGTCGTTCAGTCCAGGCCGCGATAGCCCTGTTAACCCACGCCACTGCAAAGGTTGGACGCATGGCAGTGCCAATAAAGGCAAAAATGGACTTAAGAGAAAGTTCCAGTTTCTTATCCGTCCAATCCTGCAGGGCAGAGGCATCAGATACAGCCAAAGCGGTAGACTTGGATAGCCCGGAAACAGGGGCATCCACCTTGGGAGGATGCACCCATTTAGCCAGCTCAGTCTCAGGAAAAGGGTACAGCTTAGCAAACTTTTTGGAGACAGAGGAAGACCTATCAGGATTCTTCCATGCCTCAGAGACTAGACGGGCAAGAGTAGGATTAGTTGGAAAACAAACAACAGGCTTAGATGGCTTCTTCTGAAAAACATCAGTAGGATCATAAGTGGATTCCTGAGTCAGAGGAAGGTTGAGCGTATTCAGAACAGCTCTAATCAGACCCTCAGCCGAAACTTCAGGGTCACATTCATAGGGGTCCCCAATGGACCTGGTAGATTCAATAACAGTCCGTTCCTCAGCATCAGAATCCTGCAAGAGTTCTTCCTCAGAAGAATCAGTCACATCAGGAGCCCCCTGTGGCTTAGGCAGGGAGGTCCTGATGGTAGAGGGGGTCTGCCAGACCTGGAGAGCCCCCTGTACCTGAGAGGGAAAGAGTTGAAGAGCGGATCTGAGATCCCTAGTGGCAGCTTTAAACTCCCTCACCCAAGATGGCTCAATAGCGTAGCTGGGAGGCCCAGGGTTGCTATCTTGACCAGTACAATTAGGGCATAGATCCCCCACATTATCGCTAGACAGCCCAATGTGGCAAGAGGAGCAAAACGCCATGGGGGTAGCAGACCCCCCATCCTCCTTAGACTTGGGTCTAGCCCCTAGCTCCAGTGAAGTAGACATGCTCACAGCGTCAATATACCCCACTATTGACACTATCACCCAGAAAAAGTGCAAAAGATTAAAGTCACCCCAGAAATGTCTAAATTCGGACTTATCTGGCCAGCGAAGGGTTAATCTGTTGAGGAGAGAGAAGGCTCGGTCCCTGCGTAGTGTACTCGCTTAGGAAAAGTTCCACAAAATGGCGGCCGTCATGACAGCCAATCAGAAACAAGCGCGAACCAGGCGCTCATGGGAAATGTAGTTTTCCCTTACAAGTACCCCAAACAGTGCCCAAAGCCCCCCTGAACACCCCACATAAATAAAACACATTCCGGATGATAGAGCAGGAGCCTAGCATTAAAATGAGCCATCTCTGAAGTTGCTGAGACAAGTGGTTCCAGAGATATGTCCCACACTGTGAATTCCCATAGAGAGTAAAGGAGCCATAGCGTTTGAGCGGGAAATTTAATAAAACATTAAAAATAGCCCAAACAAGTATAAAACACATAAGAAACATAAGTAAACTAATACCCAAAGCTCCAAAACCCAGAGAATACCACAGAAATTGCATTAAACATTGAAATGCAAATAAAACCACCCTATGAGTGCTGGAGTGCATTGCAAACTCCCAAATACAAGCCCAGCAAAGGGACACTGTGGGGACAAGTGGACCTTCAGCACTCAATGGGTGACTCACCTTTCTGCAGGACTTCAGTCTTCAGGTGACCATGATGAAATGGAAATAAACCAGAGGTAAATTCCCCAGTAGGGAAGCTGCTTAACCCAAGCTGTTCCCTCTTCAGGGCATAAGGTCCACAGAAAATCCCTGGAAGCTGCACCAGCCACTTTGAAGAGGGCAATTCACAGCCATGGTCACCCTCCTAATGGTGGTATTCCATATTTGAATAAAAATAATAAAACACTAAGATGCATAGATGTTCTCTACCTGGTGTGCAAAGCACTCCAGGAACAAATCAATCTAAAGTGGCTCTGGCCAGAAGGTGGCTTAAGTAAGAGGGGAGGCTCCGCCCCCTGCAATTATTTGCATAATTGTTCCTGCCTATTAAAGGGGACTTACGCCTCCCAGAGTACCAGTGACCTGTATTGGACGACAGTGAAAAACATCAGATCTTCTCCCAGTCTAAAATCCCTAAAAATAACTGTTTCTTGGTATCTAAAAAATCAGATCTTCTCCCACTCTAAAATCACTAAAAAAAACCTGTACATATTGCTTCTGTAAATAGGTGGGTGCAGCCAGCTTTTGCGCCTAGGTGTCGGTCAATCTGCCCACAATCCATCATAAAATACTTCAGTGTGTGAACCCCCTTATTGTGGAGTCAATTGCCCAAAAAAGAGAGAAATAAGAACATAAGTTTTGGTATGATAAGATGCCCACCTAACACAAAGGGCTGGATATCCTATTCGACAGAGCAGACAATATAATAGGGCTTAAAAGTTTAATGTGAGCATCAGCTCTGTTGACCATGCCTGCCATGCCAACTTATGGGTATGGTCAGCACATTCATAATACCCCTGTATCAGACACACACTCCTGTGTTACGGTGGCCAGTCTGTATACCCCTTTATTAGTCAGTTAATTTTGTTACATTTGTAAGTTATGGTCAAAAGTAATTCCTGTGAAATGCAAGGGGCTGGGGGTTTGGTTGTTTGATGAGTTTGGAGGAGGCAATGAGAAGAACTAGAAACACCTGGAGTGCCTTGCCTAGGGGACGGCCAAGAAGTAAGTACAGCCCAGCACACTTGTAGACCAGATACCATTTCTGATTTGTGAAAATTAACCCCTGTGTGGGACAACCCATCCTGCTGGGACAAAGATAGAGAGACCCATGAGTTCAGTATTATGATATCGATTGACATACGTTGCTGTAAATGTTACACCATGCTCTTTAATATAAGAACTACTTATAGCTTAGCCATTAGGAACAAATACCAATTCCTTAATTATTTAAATGGGACTTAAACCAATTGAATGTACTCAACAGGTTTAAAGCCCCATTGAAACGAATGGGACGTTTTATTTGACGCCTGTGGAACACTTGGTTTTGTTCCAGACTTGTTGCAGATCTTCTCAGTACATCATTCTCAAAGAGAAAAGTACTCCCACAATCCTTTGTGGTACTGTCTATTGCTACAGAAATATTTGGAATGAAAGTATTTTTCAAGTGGAGAGATGCTGAAAATGATGAACACTAAAAAAAACATTAGAAATATCTTTGCATTTTCTGGATGTCACACTGTGTTAAATCAAGAGGGATAGAATTCGTCATTGAAAATTCAAAGAATCTAAAATGCTTGATACTTATTTCTATATTTGTGTTTTTCGTTGCTTGAGGGATAGCGTACACGATTTTCCATTTGCTACTGAATAATGAGAGTGCTCTTCATAAATGTCACTCCGGCAACAAAACCGTTCTTCTTCCAAATTGTTTTCCTTGCTTCATCCCTTCATGTTGTGCACATATTCTACGGATAGAACTGCTTTTTCTCTGATATACAATTTAAATTAAAAAAGAAAGACCTTTTTCTTCACTAGTCTTTGGTATTGGAAAAGAAAAACTGATCTTTCTAATAGACACTGAGATTGATGTACTAAGTAGAAAAGTAGCAATTCTAGGCGAAACCAAATTATTATTATTATTCATTTCTATAGTGCCAACGTATTCCGCAGCACTGTACAATAGGGAGTAGACATACAGAGATATTAAATAGTACATATCTGATGTGAAGAACGGAAGGATTAGAGGGCCCTGCTCGTGCATCATCGTGGATAAATATACATTTCCATAGCTATAAATGAGGCATGTAACCGCTTGAATGCTAAGTGGTCTCTAATGCATTGCTTTGCGATATGTTGGAGACCTTTCTAGCATTCGGGAGATAAAAATCTCCATTTTAATCACCTATTTTGTCACCTGTGCTGCAGTTGGTTTGCCTTATACTTGCTCCAGTTACACAGACATGCTCCATCGATTATCCTATTACATGAAGTGGTAGAATGCGTCGCTCACTGTGAGCGTAACCGCACATGCGCAGTAGAGAGTCTCTACTGTGCATGTGTGGTTTCGCACACAGGGAGCTTCTCTGTGATCCGTCTGGAGCTCCCCGCTAAGGATCAGCGCATTCAGCAACTCTCTACTGTGCATGACTGCAGTCATGCGCAGTAGAGGCTCGCCGAACACGCTGCCCAGCTCCAGACAGCTCACGTCCTGTCTCTGCTCCCGGCTCAGGGGCCACAGCTGGGTGCAGTTTAGCCCATGTATACGGGCTTTCATACTAGTATAGAATAGTGTTATATGGTAGCCTTTACTGCTATTTGACAGTCACGTCGACTATTGTACTAAGAATCTGAAGCAATCCTGGAGAAATCCATCAAAAAAAATCTCCACAGAGTGCCACAGAGGTATCCAATGCATTGGAACGTGTTGGATACCTCTCTGAAGCTCAAAGGGTTAAATAATAAAACCTCCAGGTGCTCACTCACAGTAACAAAAACTGAAATCCCCTATAGATTCACATCTCTGGACCTTTCCTGTCGCTCTGTGTAATCCCCCACATCCGCTAGGGAACATCCTCCTGCTAGTCTGGAGAATATGGTTGTCTTGGCACTCTCATTGCTCTGGTGCTGCACTAGGTGGTACATGTTTTGGGTATTTAGTTTTAGAATCTATGTTTTGGTCTAAATAGGTGGAATCAGGTAGAGAGCAGCACCTTGTATAAACCTTTACTGAAACTCAGGCTGTGCACCTCTTCGAGTTTATGTATTGAATAGGACATAACAGTAATTACAGCACCATATCGTTTATTTTCTATAACCCCTTGAATTCTAATTATCACAAATGTATTGCAAGGCACTGAATGGAGAAATATTTAGTATTCAACATGTTACCCATTTAAAGTACTGAGGATTTGTATTTGTCTCCTAAGATGTAGCTGGTTTGCCCCAAATTGTTCCAGCTCTTCTTAACACCTCAGCCTCATTGTGTCACTGAACATCAGGTCCAGTTTTTTTCATCCTACACTGCAGACCTCAGACTCCAAGAAGCAAACAGGAATTAAGATCATGGAAAATGGAATGGCCAGACTTTCATTGGCCAGAAATCCATCTCTGCCAATGAAAGTCCTCCAGCTTAGAGACAGACAGCCTCCGTCATTGGAGGAGGCTGGATAGAAGCTGAGACTACGGTACAGATCCGGTCAGCACTGTCTGCCGGAAGTAGAAACAGAGGTACATTTAAACTTAAAATTTCTTCAAATGGGCAGATTTTTTTAAAGAAAGAACACACTTTCCATTAGTTATTATTGGTACTGAAACAATTTAGCCAAAGTTGTGAAGGGGGTAAACATCCCCTTTTATAATTTCAAATAGTGATTCTTTCAGTCTGTTTATGGAAAAACAGTGCTAATATGTAAAAACAATGACTCTACATCGCCAGACCCCAAAGGATGTATCTTACAGGGAAAAAAATAGAATTATGTTGTACAGCGCTGCGGAATTAGTTGGCATTATATAAAGAATAATAATAATCATAATAAGATGCTGTGGGTGAAGGTTCCTACATCTGAACTTTAGTATAAAGGTCGGAGTACCTTCATCTGAAGTGCTGCCATTTATTGGGCCTACATATTTGTAACAAAAATGCAATAGTATCTTTCTGTGTCTAACTTTCTATAGATATAAAAGCATGCTCACCAAAAGTAAAGGACAAATAAATTAAATATATGAACAAATAATCCAGATCTAGAATACACATTACAAAAAACAGAAAGTGCCATGTGTCAGAGCACACTAACAAGCTATAAAAATAGAACTCTTGTGTACTCACTATCACTGAGCTCCCATAGCCGTGGGGGAAGATCACTGAAATAATCATGGTTCAGAGCAGCTAGTGCAGACAGCCTGTTCTTTGGGAAACACTGGAGTAGCTTGGAGGCTAAATCTTCTGCGTGATTCACATAGCTCAGCCTGCAAAATAAAACCAAATTACAGGATGAAATACTAAATAATAAATAAGAAAATATAACTAGCAAACTCTTACTTTCAATGAACTGAAATGTGGAGCATATTTGTCAAAATTAAAGATAATCTGGAGAAATACAAGGATTTATAGCAACAACTTTGTGAGAGAGATTTATGTTATGACGATGTGCTGTGTAGGTCCATTTTGTTATGCACCAAAAACAGTCTGTGCAGCTAAATGGACATATGCTGAGCAAAGAATTGGGCACACCCTAGTTAGGTAGCAGGGTACAGAGAGTACATTGTGTTCCTAGTTAGGTGCATGCACACCTCTAGTGGCCTCCATTTTGCTGCACAGCTACTTGCACCAGATTAGGTGGACAGAATACAACGGGCACCTGATAAGTCCAGAGCATATGCTTGGACAGGCTTACAAAGCGCAATTCACTTATTTCCTCTAGTTACTGTATACACTGGGAGTCAATACAGTAGTGATGACATATGCTGCTCTGTAGAATGATAGAAAAAATATAGGACAGTATTCAGGAAGCTAAAGAGCAACATTTCTGAGAAAAACCAACTCCACAATAGTGGAAAAATAAACATTCTCTTAATTCCTTTTGACTGAAAAAGGGGATTTTAACTCCTGGAATGCTAGGGAGGCCTCCAAAGCATTGTAAATGCACTGAAATATGATGGAGGCCTCTCTAGCATTCTAGTGGTTAAAAGCCTGTTTTAAGTTAATAGGAATTTTATTTTCTTCTGTTCTAAGGAGAACTGACCAATCCTGGAGCAAACCAAGTGCAACATAATGGGCAAATTAAAATTTTCAAAATACACATCAATTTAAGGGGGGCTTCTGTTTCATTGAAAGAAAAAAGAGGTCGTCAATGCATTGATTCGCACTGGGACACTTAAAACTGAGACAGGTGGATTCATTAGTGAGTATAAAGCATTGGTTGACAACTTAAATCTTTTTATTTGATCTATACAAAGGAAGTAATCATTGTAGGCTCTGGGAAAACAGGGATAATCCTAGAATTTCCTCCATCGTGTACATGGCTTACTGAGGACAAAGTCCGAAAACTGGAGGAGGTTAGGGTGAATAAAGCACCTGGACCTGACTGCATACACCAGTACTATCACCATATGCAACCCTCCCCGCCGAATCAATTGATTTTATACCTAATATAATAAACAGGCCAGTTTCGCCTACTATAGTTTTTCACTGTAGGTGAAACTTTAAGCCAAATGTTGTGTGGAGACAAGGGAGAGCACAGCCATCTTTCCTCTGTCTAAGATGACCTGGAGCTCCGTGTCATCCACCTTGTCCCTTCCCTCCAGCAGTCTGTCTTAACAGCTGCCTGCAGGCAACATTGACGTGAAGGAGCAAGCCGGGCAATGAATACACTGTAGGGTTACTAACGGACAGTATTCAGAACTATGTGATGACCAACAATATCATTAATGAAAGTTAACATGGTTTTATCAAGGAAAGAGCACATCAAAAAGTAAAAAAAGTGTGGTAATTGAAATTGTCTGTAATCAGAATGAAAATGTGCTCACGCCATGGTCCATCAATTCTCAGACATGTTTTTTTGCATCCAGTTCCATCAATGGAAAAAAGTAGTATTAAAAGTGGGTGTGGTTTAATCTACCATCATATTATAAGTTATATTCTAAACGTGGAGAAAACAGTTACTATTTGCAGCATGTGACAGATTTACTTCTGAAAATATTGTCCCTCTTTTACCACCAACTCATGATATGACAATTTATTTTTTTAATTATAATGACTTTTGAACATCACACCCTTAGTTAGAACTTGGACAAGGGTATAGCTGTAAATATAGTATATTTGGACTTTGCTAATGCCTTTGAAAAACACATTACTACATCCATTTGGTAGTGGCTTGAGAGACAATACCAGTGAATGGATAGAGAACTGCTTTAATGCTTAAATGCAAAGAGCTGTTGTAAATGTAACCTTTTCAAGATGGTCTAAATATATGGGGTGCCTCAGGGTTTAGTCCAGGGTCCATTGCTTTTAATTTGTTTATTAATGATCTTGACTTGTATGTTGAAAATATTATCCCAATCTTTACTAATGACACAATGTATTATCTAAGGTAATATACACAGAACTGGATATTTTTTCGCTGGAGAAAGATTTGGATAATCTGAGTGAAATGGCAGAAAAATTGCAAAGGAGGTTTACAGTAAGGTAAGGTAAACTGCAGAAGTGAGCACACTACATATACACTAAATCAGATACTATTTGGGGAACCCTTGTAAGAGAAGGATTTATGAGTACTGGTAAAAACAGACTAAGCAATAGTGTACAGTGTCAACCAGCTACTGCAAAAGTTGACAGAGTACTATCGTATATAAAAACTAGTTGAACAGCCCGTTACACGGGACACAGTGCCACTGCTACACGGTCGTGGGGCAGTCACACGCAGTAGAGACTGCCACCGCCACGGCTGATACCGTATACTGATATACTGATACTGTATCAGCTGTGGCACGGGCAGTCTCTACTGCGCATGACTGCAGCACGTGCAGAAGTGTCTACTGCGCATGTCACGGCGTTACACACGATTTAGCAAATTATTATATAGGAGGAGTACAGATGCATGAGACAAGAATATAACTCTACCTATTTATAAATCCTAAGAATACAGTTTTGGATACTCTGAATTAAAAAAGACACTGCTGAACTGTAAAAGTTCAGAAATGTCTGAAAAAACTAAGGATTAGAAGATTTAGTTATAAAGACAGACTTGCCAAATGACATTTGTGTACATTAGTGAAAATGCATCTAAGGGTTAATGTGATTAATATTAACAAATATATTTAAGGACAGTGCATGCTGCTCTAAAAACAAAGCAAAAAAACAAAGAAGCATCCTTTAACCCCTAAGGACCCATGACGGTCCTGGACCGTCATGTAATTCTGGCCTCCCCGCGTGGCTGCATGCTGTTCGGGGAGTCTGGAATCGGATGCGCCAAAAAAAAAAAAAAAAAAAGGTCCGTGGTCCTTAAGTGACCACAACATGAATGCGCAGCAGGTCCTTAAGGGGTTATGACTAGAGAAACGGCTCATTCTCCTAAAACAAATACAGGTTTGTATTTTTACAGTAAGGGCAGTAAGGCTGTAGCATTATTTGTCTTGGAAATCCGTGTTGTCAAATACTGTAGACACTTTTTAAAAAAAATTACTGCATAAGTTTTAACTCAGAACAATATACATAATTATGACAGTTACTTTCAATGCAGATATGATATTGATCAATGGAGATATTCAACTGCATTTTGGAGTCAGAAACAAATTTTTCCACACTTGGGTTACAGTTGGAAATGTTTTTTTTTTTTTCCTTCCTCAGATACAACAAAAACAAGTTTAATACGGTAAAGGTTAAACTTGAGGGACACATCTTTTTTCAATCTCACCAAGTATATTATGGTTAAAAGTCTAATTTAACCCTTTGAGTTCTAAAGGGTATCCAATGAATTGTGAAGCAATGCATTGGATACCCCACTGGCACTCGAATGATTAAATCAGTGGGAATTCTCTTTTTCCCCTAGGGTGCAAGTGGTTTGGTATAGAATTGCTTGTTGTACTCTTTCCCCATAAAGGCCTTGGTGGCACTGATGATTCTGTAAAACAGACATTAAAACTGATCTCTGGAACAGTAGCAGACTTTGCTCTTTTGCAGATAATATTTTGAATATTCTGTCTAAAATTAATTAAAATGGCAATATTGTCAAAAAACCATTGCTTGCTGGAAGGAAAATCACATGATACTCTGTTCCTGTCTGCTGCAAACAGACAAAAAGTAAAGTTTGTTTAAGACCGTTTCACTTCAAAGTCAGGATTCCTTCAGGATAATTGCTTTATTGCACAAATTGTTTGAATTAAAAGAATTTGATTCAATTTTAGGGAAAATAGGCTTATATTTCATTATTTTGTAAAACGGAGGTCAGTAGTTGGTCAAGCAGAACACAATCATCAGTGGAGCTGTCTTTGGTTTAAATTCTAATGGGAAAAAATAGAGTGTTCTATGCATGTGCAGTGAACTTCTGAACCTAATCTGCTTGTTAGCTATGCTGCGCTCACCAGAAAGACTGGAGTACACATAATCATTAGGATAAGAGACTTCTTTTTCTTATTATAACAAACAGAGGTTAGTTCTACCTCGGCAAATCTGAACTGTACACGTAGAATACTCAGGTGAACCCATCGCAACTTAAAGGGATAGTAATGTTTCATAATAAAAGCAGCTTTAATTAATCATCATAGTATTTGGGCCTTGGAGAGTGTTATTTCAATTCTGTCAGAGTTGTAGTACAAGAGTAATTGAATGATAAAGTTCCTCCCGCCCCTTTTACTCGTTTAACACTGCTCACCTCAGAGCAGCAGGGTGTGTCCAGGTAGATTGCAAAGAGGGACAATCATCAATTAAGATAATGGAAAAATCTGAAAAACCTGTCAAGGGGGGCAGGGTTTTCATTGTTCTCACAGTAAGAATATTGACCCTTGATGTGAGCTGTCTGGTATATGGACTGGATTCCACATCTGAGGAGTGGGGGCTTATACTAGGTAAAAGGGGCAGGAGGGGGAAACTTTATCATTCAATCACTCTTGAACACTCACAGTAATGAAATACCACTCTCTATGGCTCAAATACTATGAAGATTAATTGGAGCCGCTGTTTTTGTGAAACATTACTATCCCTTTAAACAGCTCCGCAATATGTTGGAGACATCGCTAGCGTCCAAGAGGTTAAATGCAAATTACTTTACCTGGAGGAATTTAAAACCTACCACTTAACCCTATGAGTGCCAGCAGGATGTGCAAGCATTGTGTTATGTATCTTTCTGGCACTCAAGGGTTACAAACATCTTTGGTGATTTTGAAACAAATTTCAAAACTCTCTCTGTTGTATTAGTCGTTTTTATTTTTGAGAAAATTAGTTTTACATTTATTAAGCGTTATAGATTATGGTATAAGAATAAAGCATTCCATACAGGCACTTCTGTCTTAGTGCTATTTCCTTAATACAATGCTGTGTGTGTCTGAGTCGGGATGTAATGTAAGGCAAAGCTAGGAAGGGCCTGCATGGCATCCCTTAATTACTATAATCTGTAAATGTAAATAACTCAAACACTAGTTTTCTAAATAGAAAAGAGCTCCCCCGAAGGTATAGCGGAGGGGAGGCATGTAAAAGGGGAGGGTTAGGAAATGGTGCAAGTTGAGGGGGAGGGTCCTGGTGAGGTAGTGAAGGGGAAGTAGGAAGTGGACAGGGCAGTTAGGAGCGGGAGCGAGCAGAGAAGCATCCGCCCGCCCACCCGGCTAGGTGGTTGGTGGTTTGGTTGGGATAATTGCCTTGATGGTGGGTTAGATTTCAAGGGGTGACAGAAGAATTGATGTTGGTTCCCTAGGGAGGTGAACCCTAGGGAAGGATTCCCCCGGACTTATGTCGTGGGTTGGTTACGTTACCCATTGGGTTGGCTCGGTCTGGCCCAATTGGGGTAATTTGGTTATCCTTTATAGGAAGTGAAAGGAGTTGTAATGGTGGGAAGCATGAGCCTGGGTGTTAGTTGGCCAGGCTAGGGATATTCATAATATGGAGATGTTTTATTAATCGACAATGTTTGTCAGTATGTTTGTATGTTTATAACAAAATAAAATATGCCTGTTCTTTGCCCAATATTGGTGTGTGGTCTATTCTTTCCTTATACCCTATGCCTTTTACATGGCTTATATAGCATGTAGGTGATTTTAAAAGATCTTTCAAAATCAACAATTTTTTTTTAGGTAATAGGTCCCTTTATGAAATTCTCTTACATTTCTGCTGCTTCATGGCTCTCCTCCTATGTCTCACAAAGTTCTTTATTTGTGTCTTATGGCAATTGCATCTGCATTACAGTCCCTCTGTCTGTGGGGGTGCCTCAAGGCTCCGTTCTCGGTCTGCTACTTTTCTCCCTGTACACCCTTTCATGAGGCGACCTTATTAATGAATTTATCTTCAAGTATCATCTATATGCTAAAGCTCAATTCAATATCAGGTGCAGTTTTATGATAAAAGATAGCATGATTCTGCTTAATACAATCAGAACTAGAGCACTCAAACCAGTTGCTGCCTCTTAGAAACAGGTTATGTCTCAATGTCTATTTCAATTTCTCTTATAAATAGAAGAAAATTATTATTACCAGTTTCTACCCCTGCAAGAACTTAACCCCTTACCGCCTGAGAACGTACATGTATGTCCCGAGCATATATGTCCCAGGTGGAGAAAAGACGTACATGTACGTCCCAGAAGTAATTTAATAAAATGAAAAAAAAAAGTTTGGCGGGCATTAAGGCCAGCCGCGTGCGCGCAAGGCCGGTCACTAAGGGGTTAAATCAGTACCCAGCCAATTAACCCTCATATTGTGAATAAGATGTAATCAGAAGTACTTGTCCATACCCTGAAGTGCACCCAAATGTTTGGTTAGCAATGTGTTGTAGACCTCTCTAGCTTGCAAGAGGTTAATAGCCCCTTTTAAAGCAATTGGAAATCTATGTATTTCCAACATTGTAGCTTGTTTGCCATAGAAATGTTCTCCCTTTGTCTTTATACATACAGTCCTTTAGCCTACCAGGGGGAATATTCTCTAAAGGGTGATAAAGGGCCAGGGTGGCAATATGGTGGCAAATTCATCTGGATCACATATCAACAGCTAATGTGCTAAGATGTGTTCACCATCATACACCTGTGAATCTGCCACCAATCCTCCACAATCTTCTGACATTGCCATGAATCAGTCATGTCTTCTACAGGTTTAATATTTTACTCTACCTACCTCAACCATGTCCCATTTGCATTTGGAAATGCTTGGTAATGAGCCGTTGCCATATTCATGTGAGTGTGTTTATATATTATGTGGCACATCGCCACATGCACTAATGTCCAATAGCAACCTTTGCTGTCAAAGTTCACAGTCCCAACCTGAGGATGGCTAAGTTGAGATCTTCCTATAGCTCAGAGCCAGAGGCCAGTTTGCTGTTTCTAATAATGAGCAAAGACAGCAGCTGTCCTCCCTTAACCCTTTCAGTGCCTAAAGGATATGGACTGCACACCCCTGTGGCACTGCTTGTCTGCTGTTTTGCACTGACTGAACCAGCTGAGCGGCAATTAGCTTATCTAGGTAAACATAGGACTCTCAAGGCACAGTGCAATGGAGTGCCTTGTGTATAGCTGTTTACCTGAATCAGCCTATCACCAGATAGCCCACTCAGCTGGTTCAGTCAGTACAGAAGGGCAGAGAAGCTGTGATATATAGTTTCTCTGCCATATTCTCATTTTTTAACACTTTCGCACTTTAACACAGGGGTACAATCCACATCCTTATGACACTGAAAGGAGAAATGCTGTATGGTGTTGAAGTCAGAGCAGATCCTCTCTGCTTCTACATTGGTCATGTGGGGGAGCAGAGAAGATGTGCTCATACTTCAAGATTGTCGAACTGCTGGTGTATAAGGGAGGGCACACCTTACACATCACCAACAGTCTGATAACCCTGCATGCTAATGAATAAATTCTCCCCACTCCATTTGCATCAAAAATTATTAGTGAATATTGTGATGTGTGTCTTCTTGCCAAGACAATGTGCTAGGCACACATCACAAGACACACATCACCATAGCATCACCCCTTAGTGCAGCTACCCCCAGGGCAAATATTTTCTATTCTTGGGTTATTTTAGATGAAAACTAATACATCATTTTTTTCCATTTTATTTGGAAAATTAATAAAAAGAAATATATAATACATAATCTAAAATAAAAGCCTTTTCCTTAACCTTTTCCATGAGAACTGAAAATAAGAGATAGCAGTGCACTAACTGTTTTAACAAACATATCAGATTTTTCGTGTAATGCTTTTTACAGGCTTAAACTGAGCTGAGTGAAGAGAAAATCACCTTTTACAGTTGCGATTCTTAAATGAAAAATACATTTTGTTAGGCTTTTTAACAGACTGCATGGTGAATTTATTTCATCTCTGCTGAATCTTGGCAAATGATAAAAGGAAAAGAAATGCACCAGTGCAGTTAACATTCCATGGAATTCATTCTTCAGATATTCATTTCTTCACTTTTTGGAACAAAGCCACAGGAACAAAAAAGGAGGGAAAAGAAAGTAGTTAACAAAATATTCAGAGTAGCATGAGGCCAGGGAGACTGATATGCTTA
Source organism: Rhinophrynus dorsalis (assembly GCA_037306005.1). Lineage (NCBI taxonomy): Eukaryota > Metazoa > Chordata > Amphibia > Anura > Rhinophrynidae > Rhinophrynus > Rhinophrynus dorsalis. The sequence continues at coordinate 415,906,433 of CM074723.1, forward strand.
AAAATTGATGCAATTCTGGAACCAACGACAGGAAATAAATACAAATTGTATTGCTTTAAGTGGAGCTTATAACCCCTGAATGCTAAAGAAGTCTCCAATACATTGCTATTGGCGACCTCTTTAGAATTCAGAGGGTTAACCACCTTCTCCCCGGTTGGAAATCACTGAACATTTTAGGACTTTATATTTGTTCCCAATGGTGCTGTCAAAGTGCTAAAAAAATTGCACTAATGACCACATGGGAGTACTGGAGGTTTTTTTTTTTTAACTCTTTTCATGTCAGAGGGGTAGGCAATGCATTGCTTTCTAATGCGTTGCGTACCCCTCCTGCACTCAAAGGGTTAACTACTTGTCTTGTTTTTTCTTTTCCCTCCAATTTTTGTTAACTTGGCTTTATTCCAAAAAGTAAGAAAATAAATATTTGAACAAAAATGGCCTCCACAGCAGTCATTAGGAGGGTTAACCTGATTGGAAGGGAACTTGGAGTAGGAAATAGCCAGTGTAGTTAGGGGATGGCTTAGTTATTAGTGTCCTCTGGGTGAGCATGGGATAGTGGTTGGTGGTAGGTAGGGTTTATATATTTGCGGTCTGGAGTAACCACTTTCTTTTACAAATCTGTACAGACTGAGCACAATCTTACTCTCCCACCTTTAATACTGTTCTTGCATATTAACATTAATTTTCCTATTTTGTCTGAATTGTCTTCTTTTTGTTTCTTTTGTAATACTGTTTTAGATAATATAACCTGTTCTAGGTAATCTGCTTTTGTATTAGATATTAGTTTTTGTACTTTGTTTCTTATAATACAGAATATGTTGGAGAGAGAATAGGAAGTCTCTGTCCTCTCTTCAACCCCCTTGCCAGTTTTGGGAAATGTGGAGCCCATTAGGGGCATGGGTATGATTGGCATGATCTACACATCCCAAAGGTGTCTAGGACATCTGTGATGGAGCATGCTAGGGTTTACTGTTAAGGTTATGTTTTATGTCATTCTGTGGTTTGTTTAAGTTTGTGGCTGATTGTAGAGATTGTCTATCAGTCACCGTCATTTTACCACCAAGTTTTTTGTTGCATTCTTTTGTTTATGTATTCTTGGAGGAGTCATGGATGCATAGTTTATCCGACAGTCAAGACTTTTCTGGAATGTTAAAGGGGAAACAAAACCTTTTAATAATAACCCCCTACTTACTTTATTATGGCCAGAAAATTGTAATGAATATGAATATTTCCTTGTTACTTGATTCAAGAAATAACATCATCAATCAGTCCTAGACGTCATGTCCATGGAAGTGTACATGTGAGTTGCCATCAGGACTACAGGACACAAAACACGGTATCCTTAACCCCTTTAACCCCTTCGCGACAAAGGACGTACATGTACGTCCTCTGTGGCTGTCACTTAGTGACAGAGGACGTACATGTACGTCCAGGAATCCGGATCCCCGCGCGGCTGCACGCCGTTCGGGGGCTCTGGATTCTAATAGCAAAAAAAAAAAAAAGTTAGACGGGCGTTAAGTGACGGCCGCGTCTGCACGCGGCCGTCACTAAGGGGTTAAGGACCAGAGGCATGTGCAATGAATTGTTTCATGCACTCTACCTGACAGCAACTGTCATGTCCTCCTCCATGGACAGAAGATCAAGGTCTTTCTGAAGAGATTATCTAATAAAAAAGAAGAAGGGATGATTTCATTTTTCAGACATAATAAGGTAAGTGGAAGGGGATGGGTAATCCTAGGAGGTGTTACTTCCTCTCTAACTGCAATGGTGCAGTTCTTTTCCTTTTAACATTTGCCATGATTCAATAGGATGCTTTTTCAACACCCTGGATTGATCATCTCAGAGCAATTTTTACTAAGCTAAAAATGGAAGTTTGTGTTCTGTGGAGTGATTAGGTTCAGATCCTGGGAAGAGCAAAGAATTGTCTCTTTATTAAAGGGGACCTATGCCCTTGAAATGTGTTTAATAGAAGGATTGCTTTTTTCCTTCATACTTCAGTCAGGTATATCTGTTTTACTGATTTTTGTATTTGAATTCTGCTGTCATGTATTACATATTACTGCTTTGAGGTGGTTCTCATATCCCATTAGATTCATGGGTGGGACTCTCTCCCTCTATGGCCAATCTCACTCAAATGGAGTCTATTTTCTATTTTGTGAAGATGAAATCTAAACACAGACCTAAAATGCTGTGTTGCAAATACAAGCCACTGCAAATACTATGGGAAGAATATATATACATAGATATACCTGACCACTGTATTATTGCCACCTACCTAGGAAAGTGCTATTATAAAGCAGATTAATAATCTCTCACTCATATAAGCACAGTTCCCCTTTAAGCTGTAAAAGAAAATACAGATCATTAAAAAGAACTAGAGGAAACTAACTGGACCATACTAGACAACGGCTAGACAACAGCTTTTAGCCTAGTGAATGCCAAAGAGTCTTTAATTAATTGGTTAACAATGTGCTGCAGCCCTCTTTAGCAATCAAGGGGTTAACCTTGAATAATACCTCTATGACATACAAAATGTTAAAAGCACCATTTATGTTAAAGGGAATATTTGGAATTTTTATATGTCCCATGTGGTGCAGATGTTTTTCTCCAGAATTGCTTATCTGTAGCTTCCTAAATAATCCCTGAAGGGCCTATAGTATAAGACAGAGGCTGATGTACTAAGTGAATTAACTCTCAAACAAAGCAAAAGCATCATAGGGAAGAAATAAACATTTCACGAATTCCCACTCATTTAAATACAACTTTTAATGGCTTTGAGGCTAGAAAAGGTCTCCATTACTTTGAGTTGTCTGACTAGACTGGAATGTAAACAATGGGGAGATGTACAAAGATAGACAAAAATCTGTCTCTATTTCCACATAGTAACATAATAACATAGTAAATTAGGTTGAAAAAAGACACAAGTCCATCAAATTCAACCTTTGCCTCATAACCCAGAGAAAAAAAAACATTATATAAGCTTTCCTGCTACCAAATAATTTAGTCTTTATCTGAACTTCCTGTTTTGCCTACTAAAGCACAGTATAATGTATCTAAACGTCTCTTAAATGTATCCATTGTATCTGCCAAATTACCAGATCCTTGGGCAAGGAATTCCACAATTTAACAGACCTTACTGTAAAAAACCCTTCCTCTGCTGAAGTTGAAATCTCCTTTCCTCCAGTCTCAAGGGGTTGGCCCCATTTAACGTTTGAGAGGTCTCTGACTCACTGACCTGTACACCTCTTTAGCACTGAAGGGGTATCAATTCCCATTTAAATCCATTCCATTTTGCCTTTATACATCAGGCCCAGAGTCAGTCAGCCCCTTGGATGCTAAAGATGTCTCCAAGAAATTGTTTTACAATGTATTAGCAATATCTCCAGCATCAAAGTAGTTAAAATAAAATAATAATATAGTTTTCAGTGCAAATGTAAAATGTGAATTATTGTGCAAATGTAGAATGCAAGGCAAATGTCAAACTATTAAAAAATAATTCCAAACACAAACTTTGCAACTTCACAATGTGTTTCACACGCCACTGGTCCTTAACCCTTTGAATGCCAGAGAGGTACGCAATGCATTGGTCTGCAATGTGTTGCGTACCCCCTCTGGCACTCAAAGGGTTAAAGGGTTAATAGGAATTCTAGGCCCTGTATAGAATTCCACTGTTTTACCAATCCATGTCAACATGTAAGAATAAGCTGTAAAGTTACAGTTTGGTTTTTTTGCAGGTTGTTTTACTTTATCTTTAAGTTTTCTTTTGTTTCTGTTTTTTTGTAGTTGGTATGAAAGGCAAAGCAAGATGACCCCATAGGTACACTGAGAGAGTCATAATGATATCTCCTGGAGCAATCCTGACCCTGGCAGGCACTTCATGTCTTAAATATTTAAAACTAAAATGTCTTCAACATCAGAGAGGCACCAGACTGTCCTCACAGGAGTGAAGTCAGAAATGAAAGTGCTAAATATAATATGAAATGTGGCTGCAGGATACGGAAATGCTTTTCTACTGAATTAAGACTAAGGGGTTCATTTTTTAAGTAGCAGGGAAAGATTCATAATTAGATTACCTGCTCTTTGCAGCAGTTATTGACTGTATGTATGTATTAGGATGGTTATACATAAAAATATCTTCTCCACACCAAGTGTACCAAATATTTAAAGGGATAGTAATGTTTCATAATAAAAGCAGCTCTGATTAATCATCATAGTATTTGGGCCATGGAGAGTGTTATTTCAGTACTGTCAGAGTTGTAGTTCAAGAGTAATTCAATGATAAAGTGTCCCCCTCCCGCCCCTTTTACTGATGTAACGCTGTTCAGCGAGATCAGAAGGGAGGTGCCCAGGTAGACTGCAGAGAGGGACAATCTTCAATTAAGATAATGGAAAAACCTGAAAAGCTTGTCAAGGGGGGCAGGGCTTTCATTGTTCTCATAGGAAGAAGACTGTCCCCTTCTGTTATCTGTCTGGTCTATAGACTGCATTCCACATCTGAGAAGAGATGGCTTACACTAGGTAAAAGGGGCGGGGAGGGGAAACTTTGCTTGTGAATATCTCTCAAACCATAAAGGTTTGAGAGAGAAGACTTATATCGTTCTTCATGTTTTTTTTAATGCCTACAAAATAAAATAAAGATAAAACGAAGTATTACTATCCCTTTAAGATAAGGAGTGGTAGAGGGTGCCCCAAATATTTTAGAACATAAAAGTTGCAAATTAGACTTTTTTTCGATCTTATTATGCATGTTTAAAGCTCAAGAAGTCACCTTTATACATATAATGAAGTATATTGGCACATAAGAACCCATTATTACTTTTGACTAAGATCAGGGGTTCACAAACTTTTGTGGCAGTAGTAGAACCCATTGATTTCACACATAATCTCTGTGGAAATTAAACCCTGACAAGCAAGCCTGCTAAATCTTGGATGCTAGACAGGTCTCCAATGTTTTCCTTCACAATGCATTTAAGATCTCTCTAACATCCAAGGAGTCAACTTAGTATTAATAGCAAATGCATTAGAATGTTAGTTTTTCATGCCACACTAAATTATGCTAATATTTCAGTTTCTCTTTACAAGGAAGTCACACACACTGACACCCCAGTACCGTTCAACTATCAGCCAATATCAAAAATTAGTTTTGTGTAATGCCTTGTACTTTTTCCGGGAATCCTGGAGCTCCACAGAACACTGTTTGAGAACCAAAGCCTTAGATCATTGTTTATACATCTCCCCCATTTTATCTCTGGTTTGTTTGAGTGTAGCTAATGTTGGAAGAATCTTAGATTATGGAATGCATGGCTCTTGGCTGACATCTGTTTATACAGAAAAGCTGCAAATCATTTGTAAGCTACACAGAGGCAATACGCTATGAAGGCCTTAATTTTATGCAAGACTTCTGGGCTGGAGACAAATCTAATTGTTAGTGACCCACTGTCTGTAATTAGTAGAACACCCAGGGACACAGATCCTGTAACAGTACATATGCGGCAGACGATTAGCTTTCCAGGAATTTCAGAGCAATGGGGCAACATATGGCCAGCAGGCTGTGAATTGGGCATGGGAGTTTTATAATCTGATGGGAAATTAAGTAAAAGATGGCAAAATATCCATATACAATGACTAAGAAATTATACAAAAATGAAACTTATCTGTTCTAATGTACTCCTCTGTAAAATGTGGAAAAAATGTGTACTATACATCACATGAATTCCCATATAAATCAGAGAGAAAAATGCTAAACTGGAGATGCAATAACCATGCCAAATATAAATTAACATTAGGGTTGCACCGATACCAATACTGGTATCGGTGCCGATACCAGCATTTGCTCCAGTACTTGTACTAGCGCAAATGCGGCCGATGCCAGCACTGATACCCTGTGTCAGGGTAGGTGCTGCAGTGAGGGAGCCCGGGGAGCTGCTCACAATTCTCCCCGGTCACCTCTCTCCCTCCTGTAGCGTTGGATCGTTGCCGCGGGTTACCATGGCAATGCTCGGACCCTGACCTCTGCCGGGGCTCGCGAGAGAACAGCGAGCACCTGGCAGAGGAGGGTAAGGGAGGCAAGATGTGACATTGAGCAGGTGGATGAAAGAAGCGAAAGGGACTAAGAAAAAGAAAAAAAAAAAAGCAAAAGGAGGAAAGATCAGGAGACAAAAGGAGGGGGAACAAGAAGAGGCAAAAAGGAGGGGAGATCAGGAGACAGCGAGAGAGAGGCAAAAGAGTGGGATCAAGAGTCAAGGAGAGGAACAAAGGGGGATCAAAAGGGAGAAAAAAAGCCAAGGCAAAAGCTCAAGAGGGGGAGAATGAAGTAAAAGGTGGGAATCAAGAGGGGGAGAAAGAGGCAAAAGGGGACAGTCAAGAGGTGGTGTGTGTGTGTGTGTGTGTGTATGTATGTGAGTGTGTGTGTGTGTGTGTGTGTGTGTGTGTATATATATTTCAAGTACTCACCAATATGCGCTTTAAGTACTTGGAAAACTGGCAAATGACCGCAGGTAATTGGTATCGGTGAGTACTTGAAAAAAGTATCTGTACTCGTACTCGGTCTTAAAAAAAGTGGTATAGGTGCATCTCTAACATAGAACAAACCAAAAATAAACAGGGTAAAGAGCAGACTGTTCTTATAGCTGCTCTTAGAGTGTGAGACACCATTTGGCACTGCAGCTGTTGGGAACTGCAAACCCCATCATCCCCAACCAGCACATGATGGGAGTTGAAGCAGCTGGAGAGCCAAAAGTTGCCTGTTTATGAGCTAGTACCAGAATTTTTGGAACAGGAACCCACCTATGAAGGTAAATATCACATGAGCACAATGGATTTCCCAAATGCCTTTAGGCTAGTGCTATACCTGTCTAATGCCAATCTACTAAGCTACTTATTTCAGAATTAGTTATCTGTATGTTGCTTGTGCCAGTGGAGAGCAGAGTGAAAAAATCTTCCTTTGTCCTGAACACGCTATAGGGATGGCATTCAGGACTTACATCAAAGTCTTTTGGACAGTGAGCACCGGCAAGCATCCATACGCTTTATTCCAGGCATGTCAAACATGTGGCCTCCTAGCTAATAAACTGTGACCCCTCCCCAACAAAGTTTCTTATATTAACTACAGTGTGCTCCTGCTGGTTCATATTCCAGTTCAGATCAGCTCAGTTTGCGGTCACATTCTAGTCCAGCGGTAGGCAACATATACCTCTCCAGCTTTTGGCTGATTGGGAGTAGTAGGAGATGAGGTCTCCAACAGTGTGGAATCCAAAGGCTGCACATATCTACAAATAAATCCACCCAGTCAGACCAATGTATAATAGACAAACAGCACAATCATGAATCCTGAGTGGATTCCTGGGGCTTTGTGCACATTCTGGTCCCAGAGCTGCCTCCTTAGAACAGAGAATGAAGGAACTGCTGCTGCAGAGCAAGCCTCACCTCCTGCCTTTATCATTCATTGGATATCCCTTTTCTGTATCTTACCATCTCTATATATTAATGCTATAGTGCTTCTGCAGTCATCCACAATAATAGAAGATGGGTAGAGCTCAGTGACATTCTTGTAATTCAGGAGTATGGAGAGACAGAGTGAGACAGAAAATAGGCAGGGAGTGCATAACGGAATGAGGACTGGACAGACTGGGAAAACAGTGGAAGAAGAATTAGGATTTCTTCTAATATCAGGACAGCAACAATGACTGTGCAATGTTGCCCTACACAAAATACTATGACAGTCTGACCTGGGTGTTCACAGGGGAGGATATAGTCCATGCATGTTTCACCTTTAACACAGATATATTGCAGAAGAAGAGGTTTGCATAGCAGCCTATGGGACTGCTGTGAAGATCGCTTACATGGACGATTTGTATGTTTTGATGTTCCTTGTAAGGTCTAATTAATGATGGAAGGTCTTACACAGACGTTAGCCAGTCATGCATGGCTGATATTGGGGTAATACAAGAAAGACCCAGTAAGTAAACAGGAAACCTAAATAGAGATACATCACTTCTGCATTCAAGTCATCCATGTGGACACAGTCAAATGAGCATAATGTGGCAGTACCTTATTTAGTAAATGATGGAACAGCATTTATGGTGGGAAGGAGAGCAGTTTCTGAAAACGTTGTTTCACATTCGGTCATATTTTTTATGACTGGTTCCATTGTATGCCATACTAAACCTATTGGTGTGGAGCTCCTTATGCATAATAGCAATGGCAAGCAATTCTAGAGCAAACCAACTGTACTGTAGGGAACAAATAAAAAAAAATCCAGATTCTCATTGATTCAAATGGGGATTTAACCCGTTTAACGTTTGAGAGGTCTCTGACTCACTGACCTGTACACCTCTTTAGCACTGAAGGGGTATAAATTCCCATTTACATCCATTCCACTTTGCCTTTATACATCAGGCCCAGAGTCAGTCAGCCCCTTGGATGCTAAAGATGTCTCCAAGAAATTGTTTTACAGTGTATTAGAGATATTTCCTGCATCACAGTAGTTAAAATAAAAGGACATTAAGGACATCATGGATTCATAATTTAGTTTTCAGTGTAAATGTAAAATGTGAATTATTGTGCAAATGTTGAATTTAAAGGAATGTAAGGCAAATGTCAAACTATTAAAAAATAATTCCGAACACAAACTTTGCAACTTCGCAATGTGTTTCACACGCCTCTGGTCCTTAAAGGGTCAATAGGAATTCTTGGCCCTGTAGAGAATTCCACTGTTTTGACAATCCATGTCAACATGTAAGAATGAGCTGTAAAGTTACAGAAATTTGTCGTTTGTCCTGACTGAAATTGTCGTATGTAACAACAAAAAAGTGTCTTAAGAACAAAAATGTCTTAACTAACGACAAAAATGTCTTTAAAAATGTCTTAACTAATAACAAAAATGTCTTAACTAAAGACAAAAATTCTCACATTTAGAACACATTCCATCCTCTTTTTTCTTAACGTACAAATTTTGTCTTTTGAAAGAAATTTTTTTGTCTTTAGTTACGACAGATTTTCTTTTCCTCTATATGACACTGGAGAACAGTTTAGCCATGCCCTTTCCCCACCCCTTTGCCCGTCAGTTCTGGAGTTGTGTCGTACACAACGGACATTACTAGTTTTTTTGTCGTATGCTCTATAGAAAACATGTCATTTGTGCATTCAATGACTTATTTTTGTCTTTCATACGACAATTTTTTGTCGCTATCACTTTGAACATACGGCCCAAAAATTCTCATTCCCTGCGCTTTTTTCGTAACGTACAAATTTTGTCTTTTGCAAGCGATTTTTTTGTCGTTAGTTACAACAAATTTTCTTTTCCTCTATACGACACTGGAGAATTGTTTAGCCACGCCCTTGTCATGCCCCTTTGCTCGTCAATTATGGATTTGTGTTGTACACAACAGACATTACTAGTTTTTTGTCGTATACTCTATAGAAAATATGTTGTTCATGCATACAATTACTTATTTTTGTCTTTCATACAACTTTTTTTTGTTTTTATCCCTTTGAACATACAGCCCTAAGGGGTTCATTTTTTAAGTAGCAGGGAAAGATTCACATTAGATTACCTGCTCTTTGCAGCAGTCATTGACAAAAACCCTTTGGGTATTCATCAATGACCAAGTTTCCTTTCTGGTGTAGAGTACAACAAGGGTACTGCCACTGATGAGGGACGCTGCAGTCAAAAGTTATTAAAGAGCAAACTTGGATTTTTTTTTGAGAATATGGTTGCAAAATTTTTTGCAGCTAGGTTTCACTGTTACTATTACTTCCTGTGAATTACTGAGTGTTGCACACACACTAGAGCCTTCCATCAGTGAACCACCTTGAACTCAAGCTATTATAAAAATTCCAATTAACGTTGTAATAAGTTTTGAAAGAACTGTGGAAGTATCCATGTTTTTTCTCAACAGGAAAAACCCTACAACATATATTATATAATTAGCTTTGGTCTAGCAATAAATAAGAGATGATAGACCTTTGGGTGGTGGGCTTGCTTGGCTAAGCACTGGCCAAGCATGCAGCATGGGTTCACTCTTCCAAAGTGAACTCTTCACAAGTGTTCAGATGGATTTAGAGTAGACTCGACAATCACACCCATAGCAATCATTCTTTCTTCTAATTATCTCCCAGCAATATGGATTCTGGCTTTCCTGCTTTAACCCTTGGTTGCTTCTCTCTCAGTTCAGGTATGTTCCCCCTATTGACTTGATCTCATCCTCTGCCTCCATATTACTGTGTTGTTAATGCTTTGTTTGTCTGGTATATTCCCCCTGCTGATCTAATCTCATTCTCTGCCTCCATATTACTTTGTTGTTAACCCTTTGTTTTCATGGTATGTAACATATATAGCTTACCTGTGTGTATTTTATCCCCTCTTCATTAAAGCGGAACTACCACCTCCACTAAAGTCACCCTGCAACACTTATGCAGGTGGCAACTAGCTTTGTAATCATTATTTTACCTCTCAAAAGTGCCCACAAATAAAGTTATCCTTAAGCTTCCGAGACCGGAAGCCAGGCAGCACCATGGACATCTTGAATGCGTGCCTACACTGTCAGTCCTCTTCATCCTGCACAGGCATTGCACTGGCCCTCACAGGCACACAGGCTGCAGTAACCTGGCCGTCAGTCTTTGAAACTTAAGGGCAACTTTAGTGGAGGTGGTAGTTCTGCTTTAACAGTTAATGTTAAGCATTGGTGCCTTCCTATATAGGTGACTAGCAACTGTTAATTGGTTAGGTGTGAAACATCCTGTTCTGTTTATAAAGATTTAGATAGCCTGCATGTAATTAACTAACCCAATCCACTTGTGGTATATAAATGCCATAATATAACTTGGCTCAAGCTTGCTTGGACAACATTGCAGCATGGGTTAACCCTTTGAGTGCCAGAGGGGTACGGAATGCATTGCAAAGCAATGCATTCCGTTCTCCTCTGGCACTCAAAGGGTTAACACTTCCATAGTGAACTCTTCACAAATTATTAGATGTAGTTACACTGGAGGGAAACTGCAAAGAGCCTCAGGACCACAGCAGTCCCACCCCTAACTCCAACAGGTAATTAAATATTTTAATCATTTGACATTGTTATTAATTGTAATGCTTTCTAATCTCCAACCTTGGTTCCATACTTATTCCTATTCTCTTACTCTACCCTCCTCCTTAAATTTGCTGCCTCCCTTCTCCCAAATGATGATCCTAATACAATTCTAATCTCCCATCTCACCTTGCACCTCCTCACATGAACTCTCTTTCCTCAAGACACTTTAAATGTATGATTGTGTACAAAGATATGCTTTAACTTTCTTAATAAATTGCCTCTATTATCACATACAGATTGCAAAATCTCAAGGCCACTACTCACTACGTATCCTGCTTGATCCCACAGCTGCTTTTGAGGCTTCCAGTCTACCACTCAAGCTTTTTTCCTTGTCCATTTGTATAAAGATGGGGTATCCCTCTAAAATTACCATTCTCCCTTTTTCTACAGTAGGACTACCTAGGACGTTCTCTTTGGCCATTATACCAGTGGGTGGTGGGTTAGAGACAGTTTGGAGTGTGCCCCTCTAGCCTAATTCCCTGTTTACAAACCAGCAGGACATCTAGTCCATGTGATAATTTCCCATTGTTTATATCGCTCCACATTTATTAGGACTGCCATTATGACCTTTGCTGCTGCTGCAGTTTAGGACTTTTTAGAGACACTGTTTATTGTGAATTGTAAAATAGTATCAGATCATGTAAGGTTGTGTACCTATTTGTTCATCATGACATTGATCCATTAAGAGCAAACATATTGCATAACATTAGAGCAGCTCCCCTAAAATATTCCATTTCATTTAATCTCATCTATGTCTCATCTCATCCATACTCATTGGATTCTAAGGTTGTGTATCTGAATCAATAATGTATGCATTATTTGATATATCTTTCATTTGTTTTTCTATTGCTCTTTGATTTAAAATTGTTTTACACTTGCTCTTTATATTAGATATTAATTATATTGTTTCATTCACTGTATTGTCTAACAGTTGAGTTACTATTATGTATGATTTTTTAGACACAATCTATCAACATTTTTTTTATTATAGTTTTTTTGATTGGTGTTTTTTTAAAGCAGAACTTTCATGTTATATGACGTTTAGTTGTCTTAGTGTAAGTCCACAACGTGTACCAGAAAATGTATACCAAATAATATATAAATCGATGTATGTATTAAAAAAGCACCTTTAATCTAAGCCTCTGGATCATGGAGAGCGTGGCCATCTTGCCGTTGAATATTATTTGTGCATGCGTTAGGTTTCACTGTGTCTGTCAATCACAGTATAGTAGCCGGCCCATGGTAACCTTTTTTTTATTCTAGTGGCATGCACGTGTGTATGACGCACATGCAAATTGGTATTAGTGACGCCTCACTCCTCCGGCCGCTCTCACAACATCCTGCACCGAGAGTTTTTTAAATCAGTAGTGCAGAAGTCCAACTTAGCACTAGTGCTAAGCACCCGCGATATTGCCAAAGATATATCAACTACGTGAACATACATAATTAGACTATGTTGTAAAACATTTGGTGTATTTTCAGTGTGATCCTAACATTGTCCTTTGGAAAATTAAAAAAAATTGTATTGCAGAAGTCCAAATTAGCGCTAATGCTATGGACCAGCGATATTCCCCAATGTATGTCAAGCATCTGACAGGACATACATGACTAGACTGTGTTCAAAACATTAGGTTGTTTCTCATTGTTACTGGAACAGTTGTGTTATTCCAAGTTTTATAATCTTTATTGCAGAAATCAAAATTAGTGCTAACGTTATGGACGTGAGACAGTTACTGCTGCCTTGCCACTGTAGCGTATCTAGTTGCTTCTGTGAATACAAAGCTTTATGTAGCTTGCTTAAGTAGTGGGACAGCGTTACATGAAAGCACTCGCACTTTCCTTGTCAGACCTGAATGCTCAAGTTGCTTGGAGCGCGCCAGGTCATGTGGTTTAGACGGGCTTGACAGAGGATTCAGGGGCTGGCCAGAGGATTCAGAGACAAGCCCTGTGGGAGTATCTTCTGCGCCATACCATGCGCAGTGGTACAGCTTGAGCCGAACGTTGCATCGCCAAGTAGCAAATTCATTTATCTATTGCTGAACTTAGATGAATTTTTAAGTGAAATAAACCAAAACACTACATACAGGGGACACAGAGGAAGGGATAAAGACATGAAAGTTCCTCTTTAACTGCATTTCTCCTCATGGTATATTTTGAAGGTGATGCTACTTACATTTGTTTTCATAGTATTGTCTTTTATATGTGTTTCAAATATTTTTTTTTTCTACATACAAACTGATAACTTTTCTTTCGAAGTGAGTGCTCTTCATATATTTTTGTATCTCAGTTCCATACACTTTAATCCATACAGAGTGCTGCAGCACAAGTTCTTACTCTACCTTAAGTTTGTCTTTTCCCCATACCCCTCCAATCACTCCAACTGCTGCCCATCAACTTCTGTATATCATATAAAATCCAGCTTCCTTCGTTCAAGGCTCTTCTCCCCTCGACCCCCTCCTAAATGTTTACTCTAATCTCCCAACATAACCCATCTTATCTCATATGATCAGCCAAGGACACTCTCCTCAGAGCTCCTTTTATGTCTACAGCTCTCTCTCTCATATGAAACTTAGCTAGTGCCCTTCTCTCAACATCTTCAGGTTTTTCTTGAAATGGAATCTCTTCAATGAAGTTTTCACAGGCTATGGCACATCCTCTCTTTATTAATTCAAGGCAATTAAAATTTATGTTTAGCCCTAACCAGAACTCTTACATTGTATTCGGAATTTAAAGTGGAATTCTTACTTTTATAAAACTAACATATTTCAAAATATAAATGAAAAGAAAACAAATAACAGCTTTTTAAAAACTTCAATAAGTAATTGAAAATAATTATTTTCACTTGCCACACCTTGCTCCACTCAGCAGCATGCCATAGAGAAATCCTGCATAATGATTCTTAGCAAATAAACCATACTCTTCCTCAGGTCTCTAGGCAGGGAAGCATTGCCATAAAATACTGGAGGCTGACAATTTTTCATGATGCTTCTCTGCTTGGTGGCACAATTTAATTCCTAAGCTTCAGTTTCTTGGTGGCCTGCTGCCGAATGGAATATGATATGGCAAGTGAAAATAATTATATTTAACTAAATATTAATGTGTTTAAAAAAGCATGTACTTTATATTGTACACACTAGAACAGGGACAAGTTTGTAATAAAATATATTATCAGGCCCGGATTTGTCAATAGGCAGACAAGGCACTTGCCTAGGGCACCTGGCAATGGCCCTGTCACGCCCACTTTTTAATGCGATAGCATATAATCCTTTGCTCATTTGCTCTTGCTGTGTAACAGCAAGGGTGCTTTTGCAATAGAAAATGTTCCTTCAGGTTGGCTTGTACCTGCTGTGCCTGGGCCGCCCCATGTGACCCACTGCGTGCCACTTCTCATTGCTCACTGCCTGGCTGGATGGGAACTCCTGTGACATCATCATGTCAGGACACACATAATCTAATGCAGCCACAGCATGAGCGGCTGCATAAAACCCACAGGAACCAGCCTAAGTCTTTAGGAGGTGATACCATTCATATTTAATTCCTCTACACAATCACCTGTATTGTCATGTTGTATATGTGTGTCCACTATACAATCTTCCTGCAGTGTATGGTGTGTGTTGTCTGTATAATCAAAATAGACTGTAATGTGGCATTACCGGCATATGTTCCCATTGTACAATTCCTCTGTTGTGCATTGCAGTATATGTGCCCTCTGCTCTGTCCAATTACTCACAGTATAATTAGGTGTTGGTGTATGTGTCCTCTGTGTATAATCATCTGCCCTTCAGTTTAATTTGGTGTATGTGTCATCTGTACACTCACTTGCAGTGCAATGTACTGTGTGTGTACTGTATCTCCTCTGTAATTTACCTCCAGTGAATATAATGGACAGATCATCCTATCTTCATACAGAAAAAAAAAATCCTTTCTGTGGGATATCCTTAACCAGCATTGGTGTGGAAATAGGATTTTGATTTATATATACTGTAATGTTAATTTAACATTTCAAAATACATAAATCAGAATCATATTTTCACTACAAGTTTAGACAATCCCATCCTCTCTCATCCCATCAAAGAAGGGAGTTTAGGCCTTCCTGATGTTCTTACTTACTATAGGGCTTCCGCCATCTCTAAACTATTTGATTTTAGGAAAACATCCCCTCCTTGATGGACTGAGATCATAAAGGCCTCTCTTGATAACTATGACCCGATTCTACTATTATGGGTTTCTCGCACTAACGTCCCCCATAACTGTTCCTCTCATATTATCTTCAGACACATCCTCCAGGTCTGGGTTTCGATTATACAACTTTCCTCCTTTGCTCCTCACCCTTCTCCTATTATTTCCTTCTTTGGTAACCCGGAGTTCCTCCTCAGGATTGCCGATCATTCCCTTGATGGATGGAAAGACAAAGGCATAGACTCATTGGAAACCTTGATACCTATTCATTACGTATTAAACCCTTCCTACATAAGCCAGATTCTTGACTCCTCTCCTGTCTCTTGGTGGTCTCTGCAACGAATCTTGCATTGGCTGGCATCTCTGGTACCTATGGGCCAACCCCTCAGGCCTCTTACCGCCTTTGAAAAGCAATTGAAAACACTTTCGCCCTCTTCGAAACCACTCTCATTTATTTATTCCTTATTGTCCACGACAGGTCTACACTCTAAACCATATTTCCTTCGCCAATGGGAGGCTGAGATTGGGTGTATGGTTACTGCGTCCCAATGAAGTAATATTTTTAGTTTAAATACCAAATATGCTAGAGATTCCAAAACACGTGAAATGAATTATAAATTATATACGAGATGGTGTCTTACTCCTGCTCGTCAAGCGGCATACTCAGGCTCAGTGTCCCCCTTGTGTTGGCGTTGTTCTCAAGTTACTGGTACAATGTATCATATCTGGTGGACTTGTAGTAAAATTACTCCCTTTTGGACATTAATTGGTGATACTATTAATTCAGCCTTGGGAACCCACATTCCAGTAGATCCCCTTCTTTTCTTATTCTTTTTCAACAAGCACTCAACTTTGTCTCTATCTGCTGAAACGTGCCAAGTCCTTTATCCTTTACTTAATGCAACCAAGTCCACTAGCCCCTTTTTTATGGAAATCTATTTCCACACCCTCTTTGTCCCTTTGGTTATCGAGAGTGGATTCCTTGGTTACTATGGAGAAATGTCATGCGATTGCTACACTCTCCCTTTCAAAGTTCTTAGACACTTGGAGCCCTTGGAATCCCTGCCTGCCTAGGAGGTCTCTTGGTGCTATTCATTATTGGCCTTTTTGGTTGCTTCCTAGGATTGTCTCCTGGCGTTAAAATAAAGCGTTGCATGTCTCAGTTAGCTCTCCTATCTGGATCCTTATGGCACTCGAGGCCTCGCTGGTTGAGATGTGGGTATTGGATTCTGAACCCTGGATCCCCTCTCTTTTTTTTTTTTTTCTTTTCTCCTCTCTCTTCCCCCTTCCCCCTGTCTTTTTACTGACTACAGCTGATATTGACTTGCATTATTCCATTTCAGGATGTTGTTTACTGATATTTTTTTTATGCTATATGCCTATAAGCATTATCTTATCTATTTCATTGCTGCTTTTGGGACTCATTTCTATTTGTCTTGTATTTTGTTCTGCTTCTTTGTCTATGTATTTCTTGCTTTTTCTTCCAATAAAGCTTTGGAAAAAAAAAAGTTTAGACAATCCCACCAAAAAGATTCCCCCCCTAAATCTATAAATGGGTGTGAACCACAGGAGGATGTAGCTAATGAAGGGGTGTGGGCAATGAAGGGGAATGATTAGGGTGGGGCAAAGGCGGGGCTAGGGGCACCGGAGGGTGTTGGGTCTAGGGGTGCCTGAGATGTAAATCCAGCCCTGTATATTATTCATCTGTAGTGAAAGACAATATTGTTATTTTCTCTGTATAACAGCCCTGCTGTGTAAACCCAGCATGACCCAAGAGCCAGATCAAATTAGCCTATGGGCCATATTTTGCCCATCTTGCACAGAGATGAGAGAAAGGAGATGTAAGTCACTTCAGTGAGAGAAACGCTCCAGTTCTCCAACAGCAGAAAACCCTCAGGTTGTGCACCACTGTTCAATGAAGCCTCATTTTCAAGTTGGAAAGATCCTAATAGATAGACTCTATAGAGTAGTGTAAGGACTGGAGAATTTATCTCATCTCTTATTTCATTTTAGTGCATAATCTCTCAGCTCTCCAAATAATCTCTCAACTCTTCACAACGTTACCTGCTTCTTTATCAAGTGTGTGGTTAAGTAAACAAAAGCTAATAAATAGATAAAGCAGAGGGTAACTCTGCGAAATGTGTAGTACTGTTGTGTTTGAACCATTGTTTTTAAAGGGATAGTAATACTTAGTTTTCTCAAATGCTCATCTTCATCTCAAACCTTTATGGTTTGAGAGAGATCAACTGTGAAAGTTCCCCCCTCCTAGAGCGCTAACGTCAGGGAAAGGGGAGGGAGGGGGACTTTCACAGCGTATATCTCTCAAACCATAAACGTTTGAGAGATGGGACTGGAGGCATTTAAATTCTTTTAATGCCTACAAGATGAACATTTGAGAAAACAAAGTGTTACTATCCATTTAAATGATTTTAAAAGGTTTTATAACAAAAGTATTTTGTAATGGAGGAACAGCTTTGGAGTGGTCTATATACAACTGTGGGAACAATGTTTCAGTGAGCCCAAGCACAGGATGAGTCTCTCTGCAAGCCCACAATGCTGTGTATATGCATAAATCTATATCACTGCTACATCTAAATGTGAGTGCATATTATATATTCACACTGTTTTATCTTATCTTGTGTGATCAGGCAATATTGGCGCTCCCTTTGTTTTCTTTTGCTTTTTATACCATCTGCAGAAGTACGCATGGTAAGACTTCTTTCTGCAAACTTCTTTTGAGCTGTGTCCTGATGTGAGTGAGAGTGCAAGTGAGTGTGTGTGATGACGTGCATGTACTGAATGCCATCATTCAAACAATGGAGACACAGCATAGGAAAGCAGAAGTTGGTGTTGGAAGAACATCTGGAGGTAAGTCACACTGGTATTTTCAAACCCTTTTCTGTGGAAATTCCGATGAGGAAAAAATGTATCTTCTGCCCATCCCTACATTTCAGTTCTTGAGGGGCAGTGCTAGCTCATTTGCATACACTTACATTGTTCTGGAATTTTGTTAATGACCTCATCTTATTTGAATAAGTTTCTATAATCAATTTCAAATATTCAAATATACCTATACCAATACTGCATGTCTGTAGAGGTATATTCCACTATGAGAGTAGCTGACTGATTCTGTTTGAATTTCCTAAAGAAATCTGACTACATTGTATTTTAAAACACTGTTTAATCTAAATCGGTAAAAAAGGACACTGCTACAGTATTTTAAAAATAACACCTTCCATTTCAATTTCCGAAGCTGGCACGGAATGACTATATAAAGATTTTACCTATGAGAATCAAAAAATAAATACAAAAAGTTCTGCTCAGATTTAAGCATCCTGTACCAGCTTTGTTCTTTCTGTTTACATCTGCTGCCATAGATGAATAGAATAAGATAAAAGCCTTCTGGAACTGAAAAGACTGCTTAGTAAGAAACAGAATATAGTGCTTTTTTTTTTTTTAAACAACAAACATGTTATGCCCAACATTCTGCTATAAACATATTTATTTTAAAATAGTTTTCATTTGTCCTGCTATTTCAAAATTCTCCTTTAAAGCAGATAAGGATACAAGCAAGGAACTAAATGTAGTTTCTTACAACCTGAATAATGTTTCTGTTGCATGTATAAAACAAAAATACAATACAAAATAATACAAAACCATCACAAGTGAAAGAAAATTAATTTGACACTTTGTTGTAAAAAATTCCACACACGCACACAAACGTGCACACACACATATCTATACTAGCAATGTGATGAAGGCGTGGCCATGTTTTTTTTTATATATATCATTTGTGATTGAAAAGCATGTGTAGATAATAGTGTACATGGGTATCTGTGTCTACCACTGAGCAAGATAATAAGGCTTGGGGTCAGGCAGTGTCCAGTGGGATTTGCAGCTACAAGCTGCCCCCCCCCCCAGCCTTGTTCCCTTGCCCACTGGTAGCCATAGAATGCCATGTGCATTGCCTGGCCCCCACACTTGTTCCATTTAAGTGTCTGTCCCCCCCAGCCATGTTACCAAGCCCACTGGTAGGTGTAGAACCCCATATGCTCTGCCTGGCCCCCAGACTTTTGCAGTTGTTCACTGGTAGCCACAGATCCCCATTTATACTTTCTGAAAACCACAGCCTTGTTTCCTTGCCTTCTGGTAGCCACAAATCCCTATGGATACTAGCTAGGCAAGGGAACAAGGCTGGGGAGGGAGGGTTAGTCAGTGTATGTGGGGCTAACACATAATGCTTATGTTCACCATGGTGTCCTACAATGCTTATGTTCAACATGCTGCCCCACAATGCTTATATTGTCCATTCTGCCTTACAGTGGTGATGTTATCCAATCTGTCCCACACGTTTCCTCACAATGATGATATTCGACATGCTTCCCCACACTGCTTATGTTCCCCATTCTGGCACACATTTTGCAATATGCATGATTGGTCCCATTAGCATATTTATATTTATTTATCATCATCATCTTCAGCTGTTGTCGATTCATTGCAAGATGAAGGCCTTATCAGCAAGCCTCCAACAACTTCAGTCTGTTGACTCTTGCCGCTGTGTAGCAACAAATTTGGTAAGTTCATCTACCCATCTTGTCTTTGGTCTTCTTCTTGGATGTTTAGCATCAAGTGGAATCCATTCCAAAACCTGTTTGGCCCATCTACCATCAGGTCTTCTTGCTATGTGGCCTGTCCATTTCCATTTCAGGCACTTTACTCTTTCAGTGATGTCATAGACCTTTGTTTGCTGACGCATCCCTGCGCATGTTTTCGGTCTCTTTTTGTTAGGTTTAAAATTTTCAGTTCCATACTTCTCTGTGTAACTTTAAGTTTTTGTATGGCTTTGGCATTCAGTTATTTAGTTTCCATGTTTCACAGCCATACGTAAGAAATGGTCAAAAACATTTTGCTTGAGGCAGAGTGGTTAATTTGCCTTAAAGATAGTACTACTAAATTTTCCAAGTGCTTGCCACCCCAATTTTTTCCGTCACTCAATTTCCATCATGGTGTTTCCATTTGTTGACATTTCCTGTCCAAGGTAAACATACTTGTCAACTTCTATTTCTTTTCCATCTACATTAATTTTCCTTGGTATGTTAAATTTGTTAAAAATGACTTGCATTTTTTTGATATTCATCTTCAGACCAAATGTTTTCTTTTCTGTTCTCGTCAATGCTTTCTTGCAGTTCTTCAGGACTACTAGCGAAAAGTATGATATCATCTACAAAATGTAAGTGATGAAGGTAGTCTCCATTGATCTTTCTTGTCTTTTTTTGTCCCAATTTAGTTTGTGGAAAATTTATTCTAAACAAGGAGATAATAGCTTTGAAGAGACTGCTTCTCCTTGTGTCTCAATGTTTATCTGGTCTTTATAATTGTATTGATGCAGTTGCATTTTCAAATATTGATTGGAGGATATTGTCCTTGGTTTATTAGGGTTTCGATTATTGCTTGCTTTTTCACTGAGTAGAAACTCTTTTGGTAGTCAATGAAGGCAATGCATAATGGATTGTATTCTTTATGTCGCTCTACAACTTGTTGCACTGTCTGGATATGGTCCATTGTGCTGAAACCTATCCTGAAGCCTGCTTGTTCCTTAGGTTGTGCGCGTTAAAGGGATAGTAATACTTAAAAATTATTATCCCCCATCTTGTACCCAGTAAAAAACTGAGTTAAACGAGGCCAGCAGCATCTCTCAAACCTTTATGGTTTGAGAGATATCCGCTTTCAAAGTTGTGCTGTTTGCCTTTTCCCCTGACGTCAGCGTTCTAGCTGACAGCAGGGGAATCTGGTCCTGGGATCAGCCGGCGGCTCTGCAGCAGAGCCGAGATCGCATGAATACAAAATAAATCCTTCACTAAAAAGGTCTTCTACGGGAGCTTGGTTTGCAAACACATGTAGAAGACCTTTTAAGTTAAGGATTTCTTTTTTATTAACTCAATCTCAGCTCTGCTGCAGGGCCTCCGCCGGTCCTGGGACCGGATTCCCCTGCTGTCAGCTAGAAAGATGATGTCAGGGGAGAGGGTACTTTGAAAGTGGATATCTCTCAAACCATAAAGGTTTGAGAGATGCCGCTGGCCTCATTTATCTCAGTTTTTTACTGGCTACAAGATGGGGGGATACTAATTTTTTAAGTATTGCTATCCCTTTAAGTATTTTTTCCATTCTTTTTGATAGTACATTTGTGAAAACCTTGCAGACCACTGGCAATAGGCTTATTGGCTGGCAGTTTTTTAGATCCGCCTTATCACATTTTTTGTGTAGTAGGATGACTTTGTATTTTTCCATGTTTCAGGCACTTTGCCGAGTAGTAGGCATTTTGAAAATAGTTTAGCTAAGGCTTTGAATTAAGAGTTGGCCTCTGGCATTCATCTTTTCATTAGTACCTTTATCAGGTCCAGCTACTTTGCCATTTTTCATTGATTTTATTGGCGCTTCTACTTCTACCAAAACTTCTGGCACAGCTTCAGCCTCTGCCACTGCATTCAGTTGTTGTCCTTATAAAGATGTGAATGAAATTCTTCCACTCGTTGTACTATTTGTTGTTGCTGTTATAATTTGCGATTTGTTGTTATAATACAATAGTAGGATGACAGTCACTCACGATACATATCTTATTTGCCTGGGGGCTGTATATAATGAAGGCAACATCAATGGAATGAATATGCACTCACAGGTCTTGTAAAAAAAATTTTTGAAGTGTACACAAATGAACAGCAATGTTTTAGTCCTCTCTCTGGGACCTTTATCAAGCTCAAAACTATGCACATTCATGGAAGGAATCTTAGACCATGGCAGCAATGAGCAGCCCCTAAGCAGCTCCTATCAGTCATTAAAAATGACCTCAACTGTAGTTTGGTATTGTGAAATATACAGTATAGCCCAACCCTACAGCCTTGACTTTGCAATTTACTGGAGTGAAGTTAGTTAATGCACCAGCTGTAGAATCTGTTCAAACCACAAGGTCGCAGGTTTTAGTCCTGGCAAGGTCAGCTCAGCCTTTCATCCCGCTGAGGTAGATAAAATGAGTCCAGGACATATTTGAAAACTAGAGACAATCTCAATGTATTCTTCCTGGTAAAATACTTTCACAAAAAAAAAAGGTTTAAAAAAGGCAAAAGGTTAAATGCCCCATTTAAATCAGTTAACATTTTGAAATTTTCTATTTGTTCCCCTAGAATTTCTTAGTGCATCAGCCTAAATCTTTATTGTTTAAGTGATAACAACTATCAATGATGATCAAAGAAACTTGCTTAATGTTCCTTCTAGTGATGTGTAACAGAGAGACAGCAAGGCAGATGTATTAACCCTTTGAATGCTGGAGGGAAGCCCAATTGGACACTGTTCTGGCACTCAAAGGCTTAGGAAGAACTTTAACAATTCTGGTGCAAACCAACTGTACTATGTGTGATAAATACAAATTGAATTTATTCAAATAGGGTTCTAACACCTTGAATGCTAGAGAAGTCTTCAGTATATTGCTCCATTTAAATAAACAGAGACTTGGGAATGTCTCTTTGTCCTCTGTGGTGCAGTTGGTTTGCAGTTTAGTTCATCACCCTCATTCTGTCATGATCTCAGTTTTAAAGCTCAGTACCTGAATGACGTGCATTCTCAAAGACCTGTGCTTGAAAGAAATCTGTATTAATTGGGGAATCCAATCTATCATCCTCGGGATTTATTTCCTTTTGGTGTTTGTGCTCTCTTCTAAAGTCAAGATTTGGCAAGAAATATGTTTTTTCATTGACTTTGAAGTACTTTCTTTGCTTCTCCACGGCTCCTGTTTCCAAACTGCCTTACCTCAGGATCGATTTCCATCAGATAGACTGGAAAATGCATGGTATGCACTACTGTCTAGCAGAAAAAGGAGATTATTGCTTGGTTTGTCTAACCCCTTGGGAACCACAAGGGAGCACAATACATTGTTTTGTAATACGTTCCATACGTCGTTAGTCCTACGGGGGTTAAAATTAGCACTATACCTTCGTTTTGCCTGTATATATTCTCTGCAATAGAGTTAAAATATTTTTGTCTTTGTGTTTACTGAAAACTAGCAATTATAGTTCATTATGCGTGACTAAATCAACTGCTCCTTTTTCTTTCTTTTAAATCTACAATGATACAAACATTAAACAAACACAGCTGGTATCTTTTGTGCGTTTGTGTGCGTCTGTTTAGTCACTGAAGGATTTAGCTGGACAAACATCACAAAGAACTTGGATGATAGTACTGAATTTCTAATCAAATATTCAGCATTGCAAAGGCAGCCTAGGATCAATTATAGTGAGATTTGAATAATTCAATGGGAAGTATCTATATTCAACCTAGCAGGCTTATGGATTAACCCTCTGACAGCCAGTGGGTTATGCAGCATATTGACCAGCCCACTTTCACTCAAGGATTAACCCTCTGAATGCCATTGCTATGCATTGTGTTAACCCTTTGAGTGCCAAAGGGGGTATGCAAAGCATTGTGAAGCAATGCGTGGCGTACCACTCTGGCACTCAAAGGGTTAAAGTGGACATTTCACATTAATTCAAGGCTGCATATTTGAAAACTGCATTAAAAACTGCCTATGTGTCATGTTAACCAAAAGACCAGCAGATATACAGTTAAGAAGATATTCACACTTGTTACCATATGCTAATGTATGTTATTTCAGTACCTGTGAGTTACCAATTACATTTCATATGCTAATTAAGCTTTTCAGTGATGTTTCATATGCTATAGAAGCCTTTTCAGTGACGTGTCATATACTAATGAAAGTTTCAGTGACGCTACATATACTAATGAAAATCTGTAATTCACAAGGAAATTTTCACTTTTCCCAGAAATAAAAGTGTGAACATCTCCTAAACTATGCATCTGTTGGACCTTTGATTAATATGACACATAGGCAATTTTGAATGAAGTAAAGGTGTATGTAAAGGTGTCGGTTCACTTTAAATAAGGTGGAATCAAGTACAATGGAGATAGAACTTAAGGCAGGTTTTACTGTACTGTATTAAAGGACAAATTATCATGCTGAAAGAGGCTATTGGCATATCTGCTCCTCTGGAAGCAGGCCTGTTGATGAAGCCAGGGCAGCATTGCAAGCCAGGCCAGATTAGTAATAGAACTGAAAGTGGGTTTAAAAAAATACCCCCCTAGTGCATTCCCACTGATCCAGCAATAAGACTATGAACTGCGAGACTTCCACTTTAACAGCTCAGTCATGTGATAGGTGACCTGAAGTTAACATATAGTGATGGAGGGATTTGAAAATACAGTACTAGCAGTCTATGGGGCTGTTCACACAACTTGTCAAAGTTTATATCCGTGAGCCACAGCCTTCTGAGTTACATTAAGAAAAACTATCACCTCAGGGGGTTCACAACTCAGTTAATGGCAGTTTATTATGTCTATTCCCACAGTAAAATATGACAATTGCCCTTTAACGCCTTAAGTATAAGAGGCCAGTGCAAATAAAGGCTTCACAATTGGTTGCACACCCCTCTGTTATTCACAGGGTTAATCTACTTAAAGTGGTTTTCAAAATGAGTCATGGGACCCCAGCTTTCCCTACAGAAGTATGAGTGTTCTAAAAGGGTAAATTTAAAGGGGGAACATGCACATTGGAATAAGTAGCTCTTAATTTGTTCAAAAGAAAGGCTTTCTTTTGTATGTTTTTTTCATGCAACAGTCAAAAATATCTATTTATCCCTTTAAATATCTATTTCAACTGTACTGTAGTCTGTAGCTGGATTATCATTCTACTGTCAAGAATGTTTATATCATGATAAAGGGTCATGGGTAGACTCTATATGGTTAATCTCATCCATACCATTCAGGTCTATTGTTCATAGTAAAGGCATATGGTCCAAATACAGACCTAAAATGTGGATCACCAGTGCAGGCAACAAAAAAATTATAAATAGATAGGTCTGACTGTTGTTCGAAGGACACCTGCCTAAGTTATTCTGTAAACAAATTAAGTTACTATTATTCTACATATCTTCTTTAAAGGAGTAGTAAACACTGTCTATATGAAAACCTATATCTTTATAAAACAAGGGTACTCTCACTGCTGGTATTTTTGTATACAAAATGTATAACAGTTCAGACTATGAGGAAGTAATAGTGTGACTTCCTGAAACATCAAACTGTTAAGAAGTGGTTCAGTAGTAGTTACTATCATTCTATGGAGAACCATTGTCAGCGACTCGCCTATCCAAAAGAAAGTATACAGAATAACGGTCTTAAATCTAGCCACTAGAGTGCACTAGAAATGTAAACTACCATCAGTGTAAACTACAATAATTCTGGAAACATGCATATCACAAGGACCATTCTATTACTCAACAGGAAAAGCCTTACAACATATTTTTCATTAAAAAGTTTACTGCTCCTTTAAGGAATTAGTAACAGAGGAATGAGGCAGCGTATATGTGGTTCCGTGATTACCAGTGGTCAAGGGTGGATAGCTATACAGTGTATATGTGTTTCTGTTACTACCAGGGGTCAAGGCTGAGAAGTCAGACAGTGTATGCGCAGTTCTGTGCCTACCAGTGAACAGCGGAGCAAGGCCCGTGGTGTCAGACTGTTCAGCTATGGTTCTTCCAGCGGACAGGGGGTATTGGAATACAAACATAAAAGAACTGCGCTTTATTAAATAGAATGTAACTTGTAATTAGCACTATAACCTACAACCAGGATAGGCAACCCGTGCTCCTACAGCTGTTGGAGTCTGCATCTCTCACCATCCCCAATCAAACAATAGATGGAAGGTGTAATCCCCAAGAACTGGTAGCCAAAAGTTACCTACTCCTGACATAGCTTATCCTTAGAAATCACTATAATTATCACATACGTTTAGGCTAATAATTTAGCCTTATAGTAACGGTACCAGTAAGTATTCAAATACATTTTTAACCATTTTAACCCCATGGATCCTAAGCAATGGGTTGGACACACCTCTGTTATCCAATGGGCTAAAAGGATAGAGCTCCATGGGGATTTCATGTGAAACTACAGTGACTCTCCAAAGCAAAAAAGTCTGAGAACCACAAGATTAATCCATTCAGATCCCTGAGGATGAATGTCAATTGCTTTGTCACAAATTCCAATGATTTCTTGCACGAAAAGGGTTAACGAAATTAGCTTATTCCCAGCCATCTCGACATTGCTGTTTACTTATTGTTCATAATGCCAATCTGGCTCTGTAACATAATTGGCAGCTACTTAGCAATTACCTCCTAGCAAAACATCACTTTTAACTTAAATTAAAAATTATCAAAAGAAAAGTGCGGCTAACCCATTATACATGTTTTTAAATAGCAAAATGTATTTTATCCATCAAAAGCTATGATTTTAAGCATCTTTCTTGTTTTTTGGAGTGCTTATAATGTGGTCTATTGTTCAGGAGGCATATTGTAATTTTAACTCAGAAATTATGCCTTAGGGCATTGAATTGACTCGGTGACTACGAGGAGAAAAGCTCCGTTCCCTTTGGAATTACTTGCCTCTGTGCCCTCAAGCAATGGCAGGTGTACTTTTTCAGTCTACACGATTTGCTATACATATATATAGCACTAGAAATAATGGCCTGGTGTTGCCGGGGTGTAGCCTACACAGTATAATACATCCACACCCCACAATGTTAGGATTGTCTTGCATTTACAAGTTTAGTCATTTTGGCACTCTCCCTTTCATGCTCTTTCTGTCTCTCCCGCACTTTTACATCTCTTTTCAATGTCTCATTCCCTCTTGCAATTGCTGTCTTGCAGTTACCATATCAGTGTTTTTTAATGTGACTCTCTCTCTCTTATGTTCACTGTCTCCATCATGTGCCCTCTCTCTTGGAAATGCTTTCTCATGTATGTAAGCTCTCTCTCTTACATCCATGCTCCCTCTATTGCTTGTATTATCTCTCCATTGTGTGTGCTTCTCTTTATGTGTTCTCTCTCTCTCTATTACAAACATTCTTTCTCTCTTAAATGTGTTTTTCTTACATTCTTCTGCATGTGCTCACTCTCCTGATGCTCTTTGTCTTTCTCTCTGTTGCATGCTCTCTCTCATGTGTGTGCGTTCTCTCTCTCTCTCTTACATGCCTCCTCTCTTGTATATGCACTTTGGTAATTACTCTTTCACTGTCTTTCTATCATTGGCTCTCTTTTTCTCTGTCTCTCCATGTCTGTCTCTTTAACTGTCTGTCTATTTATCTATCTATCACTATCTTTTTCCAAGTAGGATGGGAATAGAAATACATTAGAATAGCCAAATGTTGACAACTCATGTCCAAGTCTATGTAATTAGAGCTGAATATGTTCTACTAACAATCTGGTCCATCTGTGACTTTGACACAAAGTACCTTTATATTCTGGGCATATAGCAAAGTTTCAAAACATTTGTAATTGGGATAGTCAGTGTTTTTTTACTGCAGAAAATAGAGCATATTATAGCAAATCAAAGAATACATTAACACAGCATGTGATTTTCCCCATAGATAGCTAGATGACAGATTGATAGATAGATAGATAGATAGATAGATAGATAGATAGATAGATAGATAGATAGATAGATAGATAAATGCATTTATACATGCACTCAAAGCAATAACCCTTTGAGTGCCAGGGAGGTATCCAATGCATTGTGTTAAAAATAAATTTGTTTAGGAAGTTGAGAAACACTTTGTGAAAAGGATGTTTTGTTCATCTTCTTAACAAACAGGATTGCAGGAAAAGAAGTCATATGATGTCAGACACTACAAAAATAGCAGCTTTGTATAGAATAAGTATTCATTGGAAGTGTGGGCTTCTAGTCACATAGTCAAGATAGGAGAGCTTACAGCTAGTTACATTGTACCACATAACTTAGAAGGCGTAATGCCCCTACAGGAAAAACATGTCAATAAATACAGCATTAGGAATTTTATCCCTAACACACCTACTAATTTTGTCCTAGAAGGCACTGCCCTTGAAGTATTGAGACGAGTCTGCAAGCCGAGTCTGCTAGATGCAACTAGCAGATAATCCCAAACTGTATTAGGCTTATTTACTAATCCCAAAACTTGAACATGTTAATGTAGGAGATAGCACTCTGGCAAGTGAAGCGGGTCTCACTGCATGTTTATTGGTATTTTAGCACAGTTCAGGATTACTTCCCCCTTCATGTGGGAAGTAATCCCTGAAATGCTCTGCTAAAATACTTATAAACTTTCCGTTATATTTGCTTCACTACAGTCAGAGTGCCGTCTCTAGCCTCAACTTGTTCAAAAACCTTCAGCTAATTTAAATGGGTTTTTAACGCACTATATATATATATATATATATATATATATATATATATATATATATATTTTTTTTTTTTTTTTTTTTTTTTTTCTGGATTGTTAGACGCACTCTCGATAATTAAAGCATAGGCCAGGGTGCAAGTTACAATAGATACATTAAACAACACTCACTGGGCTTATGAAACAGTTATTGAAGCAAAAATCTGTGTTTATTACAGATAGTCAAAGTTTTGGTAGACATACGTTGAAGAAATTGCTTCCTGTTATATTGGTGTACTTTACAATGGGATCCTTTAACAAGGAGGATCAGCACAAATATTCCCCACACGTGAAAGACCAGTTGCTGAGATCCACAAACTGCTCAGATATTATTATGTGAATATTCCACTATATTGGATCTTATTTAGAAACATATTAATTGTTTCACTGACCACTCTCATTGTGGTATTTTCTGTTTAGAATCAGCATGGCCCTTTTTGACACCCCTGATAATGTGTCAGTGAAGTCACAAATACAGTGAGTCATACGTCTCTTCCCACACACCCTCTGTGAACTCTCCCCTGTAGTTATGTTCAGCCACATGTAGTGGGTGGCCCACTCACTCCCAGGACAGACGATGTTCCAGCAGACTCATTCACAAATGTTTGCAGCAATCTACATATTTTGGGCCACTTGAAGATATATCACTTTGAGTATATCTATCTTTAGCTACTTTGGACATCAGTAAAATGATAGGTTCTGTTGGGCAAGTAATCCCATATCAATAGGATACAGATACCGGGGGAGACAGACAGCCATTAAGAAGAGACACTGAACAGAGGGAGGGAGACAATGGAGGGTACAGCCTGTTGGTTACCATAAAAGACCCCAGACAGGTTTACTCCACATGTGGTTTAAATGTGAGTGCAATACTTAGTATCTTATTTTACCCTGCCATGAAATAAAAGACTACACTTACATGGTTTTGGTTTTGTTCTGTGGTTCCATTTCCTCACTGATATTTCTGGTCAACAACTTGTCATATCAGCTGCATCAGAACTTTATCTCATAATTTGGTCATCTTTCAACTTAACATCATTTATCATCTGTTTCATTCTGACATTTTAGTCAGCAGTGGAAGAACAGTAAGACACTCTGAGGGAGATTGACTAAGCGGTGATAAAGACACAATAAAGTGAAGATGACAGTTTATCACTTCTCCAGTTCCTATGTTATTACATAGAGCCTATTCACCAAGATCTCCAAAGTTGAAGAAATCTTAGTGCATGGGCTCCATAGAATAACATAGGAACTGGAGAAGTGATATCATTGGTGAAGTCATCTCCACTTTATCACCTCTTTATCACCTGTTTATCACCGCTTAGTGAATCTCCCCCTATTTCTTTAACTTGACTATCAGTGCTGCACTTACAACTCCCTAATCATCGATTTTATGTTTCTGGACAACTGGATGGATATTTGAAACATGTATTTATACATATATATTTTTACTAGGCAATATAGTGGAAAATTATCTATCTTAGTCCTTTTTCTACTTCTCTTTATATATTAATTTTCATATATTGCTCTTGTTTTCTATTGGTTTATATTTAGGGCAGCTACTAGAGCCTCTTATATCTTTTTCTTGAAGACTTCACCTGATGCTTACTTGAGTGTTGGAAGTATTGCTATGCAATGCATTAGTCACTCATCTGGTATCCAAAGTGGAATACTTCACCGTCACAATGTAACACAGGTCAATATGTAGTATTAAAAAAAACTATAAAACACAACAAGAAATGGGGAAAACAGTATGAGGGTGAAAGAAGATACTTTGAGTCATATAAAGTCAAAAGTGGAGCAATTTTGGGGCAAACCAACTGTACCAAATTTAAATTCCCCCCAAATCCCACTGATTTAAATGAGATCTAGACTTTACTAGAAGTCAAGAGGGTTAAAAGTCCCACTTAAGTAAATAGTAACTTTTATTTGTCTCCAGTAGCACAGTTGGTTCACCCCAGAATTGTTCCACGTTTATCTTGTGCATATTATCTGCTATAATTTCTACATAATGTGCTTCGCAAGGAAAACCTTCTTCTGAATATCCAAAGAAGCAATATTTTCTTGTGAAACGCATAAGCCAGAGTGTGTTGATGCCTTTTGTGTCATGGACAATTATCAAGCCCCCAGACCAAGAGTAGGCTACATTCAGCCATTCTGGGACTTCAGTTCATATCCATGCAAAATGGGCAGCTGCCCAGGGCCCACTGGGTGCAAGACCCCTACCCCATGTTAAAATAACTCTGGAACCCTCTGAATCTCCCTTTGTATGAGGATCTAGAACACACAACACTGTATACTGTTTTTCATGAAATCGTTATAGTTGTTTTAAAATACCCCTGAATAAATTCACCTACGGGAAAATCCCTAGGTTACATTTACATGATTCACCTTTAATTTTATAAATATACTCTAAATATTTTTATTATTCAATTTTTTTTCTTATATGTTACACCTTATTTTTTATGAATGGTACAGACTCTGCAGAGCTTGTACTTCTCTAGCACATGCATTGGATCATGTCCGTGTCCCTTTAAATGTAGAAGGTATGTTTTATAAATAAAGTTCAAATTCAGGTTCCCCATTCATGTTCTTTGCTTTTCCCAGTAAAAAGAAGATAGCCAAGGCTGCTTATATGAGCCTAGGACACGAGAGTGTTCACCAGGGTGCACACTGTCAGGGATGATTGTGTGCCCCAGGCCCTTTCTATCACGATGCCTGTGATTTGCTGCCTTTCTTGACAGTTACCTGAATGGCTCTCCACTGGCTTTCTGCTATCAACCCGCCCAGTATTGCCTATTTAGACTGGGCTTGGGCACCCTTTGGTTGCCCTTTCGTGGTGTCTCTATGTCGCCTGCACCTGCACTGTGTTCCTGAGCTTCCTGGGCCGTCTACTATCTATGCTCTCCGGTGATCACCTGAGTTCCTGTCTGACAGCTTCCTCGGTTCCATCTTCCATTCCTGATCCGGTTGGGGTTGCTGTTCCTGCTGCCATTCCTGATCCGGTTGTCTGTCATTCATGCTCCTGCTCCCTGTCCTATACTGGCGGTGTTCCTGCTCCTGGAAGCCTGCAGAGTGTCTACTTCCTCCAGCAGCCTATGGTGACATTTTCATTCACTTTGTTTGTAACTCCAGTACGCGGGTACTGGTTCGCTCCATACTGACCGGCTGCTTGCTGCATTCCTCACAGCACCGGTAGAGATTGTGTAACTCCAGTACGCGGGTACTGGTTCGCTCCATGTTAACCGGCTGCTTGCTGAGTTACTCACAGCACCGGTAGAGATTGTGTAACTCCAGTAAGCGGGTACTGGTTCGCTCCATGTTGACCGGCTGTTTGCTGCGTTCCTCACAGCACCGGTAGAGATTGTGTAACTCCAGTAAGCGGGTACTGGTTTGCTCCATGTTAACCGGCTGCTAGCAACGTTCCTTACAGCACCGGTAGAGCTTGTGTTACTCCAGTGCGCGGGTACTGGTTCGCTCCATGTTAACCGGCTGCTAGCAACGTTCCTTACAGCACCGGTAGAGCTTGTGTTACTCCAGTGCGCAGGTACTGGTTCGCTCCATGTTAACCGGCTGCTAGCAACGTTCCTTACAGCACCGGTAGAGATTGTGTAACTCCAGTACGCGGGTACTGGTTCGATCCATTATTCCGTTGGGTGTTCTCTACATCTTGACAACCCAACTGGCCTCTGTCTGTCCATCACAGACGACTGGCTATTTACACCTTTATGCCAGTCGCAGAAGCCATCCCTGTCTGTGTTCCAGTACTTGCTGCCACCAGGCTGCCTTGCCCGGTATATTGGTAAGGCCGATAGAACCTATTCCATCTTGTGCCAGTCTAAGGTTGCCTTACCCGGTATTGGCAAGGCCGGTAGAGCCTCATTACTCGTTGTGCCAGTCTCTAGGCTACCTTGCTCGGTATATTGGCAAGGCCGGTAGAGCCTCATTCCTCAGTGTCCTGTCTCAAGGCTGCCTTGATCGGTATATTGGCAAGGCCAGTAGAGCCTCATTCCCTCGTGTTGCCAGCCTCAAGGCTGCCTTGCCCGGTATATTGGCAAGACCGGTAGAGCCTCCATCTCCTCGGTTGCCAGCCTTCCAGGCTGCCTTGCCCAGTATATTGGTAAGGCCGGTAGAACCTATTCCATCTTGTGCCAGTCTAAGGTTGCCTTACCCGGTATTGGCAAGGACGGTAGAGCCTATCTTACATTTCTGTATACCACTACTCACCATGACTATGTATTAAAGATATATTTTGCATGTGTATGTTAACCCGCGAGGGTTCCCTTTAAACTTTTCAATAAAGTTGTGTTTTTATCTTAACTCTGTGTCTGAGAGTCATAACAAACCGTGACACTTTCTCACTGAGATACTCTGCATCACAATGAGTTAACTTGTACGTGAAAGCGAGGAGAGCAGATTGAATGTCTCACCTTATTTCTTGAAGACTCTGTTGGACTCAGCCAGCCAGCATGAGAATCCCATATGAGGAATGGGTGTGCTGTCACTGCTGACATCACTCCCTATGAAACAATTGTGTTGTATATCTAAACAGCCTTATTGGCTAAGGCACACAAAAAAGAGGCAAATTTAAATACAGTCTAATGGTTAAAGGCTGAAGAAATGTTAATTTTAGGGAATCAATCCACACAAAGTAAATTCAGAAGTCAATAGGATTGCCTGCCCAGGTTTAGGTAAATTATGGTTTATCCTTAGGATGTATTAGTGTTCCCTTAACTCACTTGATGCTAAAGATGTGCAACACATTGTAAAACAATAGACCTCAATGTTTGGAGACCTCTCTAAGTGCAAAGGAATTCATAATTTACCCAAGGCCCAGCAGGGTCTTAAAATATTCCGTAATATTTTATTTCACAGATGGACATTAGCTGGCTGAAGAGGAGGAAATTCGAAGTCCAATAACAGTAGTAGGATCAAATGCTTCTTTCTGCTGAGCTAGACCCTATTAGTGAGCGTTCCCCTTGTATGTGATAATGTCATAGCACTGAGACAGATACTCAGATTTTAGAAAAATAAGATTGCCAAGGTCACTGAATTTTAGAACACAAATTAAACTACCTTAAAACATGAAAATGAAACCATATCTGCAATACATTTTGAATCCTATCTTTGACTATGTAAGCTTAATTGTGTTGTCAAGTGAACATTTAGAATACAAAGATAGCAGCATATAGTAGAATTATGTGATATGTTTCATACTGTGCTTGACACAAATAATTTGTAGGTTTGCTATGTCATGTAATGTTAAACCTATGATAACCAGCAGGATTGGGCTTTGAAACCAAGTGAAATTCTCCTATTGCTATTCACACAGTCAGATCCATAACTCAGTTGTCAATAACTTGTAATGAGCACCGAATCTGTTAAGGAGGAAACAGTAGGTAGAGAAATCCACTAGTCTGGATATTTTAGATATGTTTTGTTTTTGAAGAATAGGAGAACTGAATTTTGTTGCCTAAACTCAAAGTTATTATGGTATGAAGCCTTTTACTGCTGTTCACAAACAGACAGCATGAAGAAACCTTTGACTTGTTGCTAGTGTATCTGCAGTGCAGACCAACAATTACCTGGCTTTACTTTACATTCTGTTGTTTTTACAACTGGAAATTGGTAATTTTAATAAAGGACTGTAGAAGACAGTAAACAAACTAAATTGAATCCCTTCCTTCGTAATCAGGTTATGTGTGTGTGAAATGGATAATGAAAAGAACTGAAATTCCAGTCCTATCATGATTTAAAAGCATAGTTTATAAGAAGCAGCAGGAAGGACACCTGATACATTATATCAAATGTCTTCTAATCATAGTGGCTACAATTAAGCTCCTTGCACATGGACGACATCAATGCAGCGATGCTTGCTGAAAGCTGGCCCTTGCAAAAAAAGGTAACTTGCGGGACTATGAAACCTTTCACACAGGCAACTATCACCTTGCATAACCGTACCAAAGTCTGGCAAGCAACTACCTTACGATGCTTTACCAGTCACTCAGAGAATTTTCAGTAGGGCAGGTCTGTATCGTGCCCTATGGGTCTTCCAGAAAAGCATTCACATGAGTTATATTGGAGGTTGCAATACTCATCTTAACCTGAAATGAATGAATGGTGGACCCATGTGGGTGTAAGCCAATAATATATGACAGACCATCACATTGGCCGGATGTCAACCACGCCATCCCTAGATGGGATTGCTGGAGGAACACAAGAGCATAAAGGGATAGTGACACTTAAATTTTACGCATCTCCATTTTGTAGCCCTTAACCCTTTAATTGCCAGAGTGGTACGCAACGCATTGCTTTGCAATGTGTTGCATACTGCTTTGGCACTCAAAGGGTTACAAAAAGAAATAATTTGACCCCAGCTGCATCTCTCAAACCTTTATGGTTTGAGAGATATCCACTTTCAAAGTTCCCCCTCCCCTGATGTCAGCATTCTAGCTGACTGCAGGGGAATCCGCTCCTGGGACCTGCCGGTGGCTCTGCAGCAGAGCTAAGATCGTGGTACTGAAAAGGAAATCCTTCAATGAAAAGGTCTTTTGTGTATGATTGGTTTGAAAGCACACGTAGAAGACCTTTTCCGTGAAGGATTTCTTACGCAATAATGCAACCTCAGCTCTGCTGAAGAGCCTCCGACAGTCCCGGGACCGGATTCCCCTGCAGTCAGCTAGAGCGCTGACATTAGGGGAGGGGGAACTTTGAAAGCGGATATCTCTCAAACCATAAAGGTTTGAGAGATGCCGCTGGGGTCATTTTATTTTTTTTTTAAGGGCTACAAAATGGAGATGAGTTAAATGTGTTACTAACCCTTAAAGTTTAGAACACTAATTATTGAAATAGGCTGCAACATTTCTGTCTCCCATATGAAACAGCCCTTATGCTATAATATCACAAAGTATTGAAAAGTATATCTAAGGGAAAACCAAGACTCAGTTTACAGTTACCCAGAAACCCACTTGAATTATTTTTCCCTATCAGCTCCCATCGAGATGAAATATTAGCACACCTGTTATTGGATATGGTTTACGTCATTGTACATTTGACTATACCAGGGATGGGCAACTGACAGCCCTCCATCTATGTTTGGACTACAACTCCCACCATCCTCAGATGGCCAGTGGACAGTTAAACATGCTGTACATTGTAGTTGACTAATAGGTGGAAGGCTATCAGTTACCCAATTTTGGCATATGCATATGAAGCTACAATTACTAATATTACATAGTGTTATTATACACTTATTTTATTTTTTGGAACCACCTCTCTAGAATTAATGTGTTTGTCATTGCTACTAATTGCACAGATATTATGAGCTGAAACATACCTTCACCCAGAAACTGAAACAGGGAGCCTCATTACAAAGGAAGCTTTTCTAGACAAATTATGACGTTGCATTAAAGAGGATCTATCACCCCTATACAAGTGTGTGTTAAATGTTAGGTTATATACCGACTAGGTGGATTTCTTTATACATTTTTTTTAACCCTATTTGGCAGAAAATTAATGTTTAAGGAGTACACTTCAGGACAGACTGCGGTTACCTGCTCTGTACCCCGGTCTGTCACTCTGCCTCTGCTCCCCTCCCTCTATCCAGCCTCCTCTGATGATGGAGGCTTCTGTCTGTAAAATGGAGCTATCTCATTGGCAGAGATCAATATCTAGCCAATGAGATCACTCCAGCTTACAGACAGGAAGCCTCCATTATCTGCAGTGGCTGCATAGAGGGAGGGGAGCAGAGGAAGAGTGACTGATTTCAGTACAGAGCAGGTAACCACAGTGGTGCACTCTTTAAACATTAATTTTTGGCCAAATAGGGTTAAAAAATGTATAAAGAAATCCTCCTGGTCACTATATAACCTAACATTTTACACACACTTGTATAGGGATGATAGATCCCCTTTAAGAGTTAAAATGCATTTTTCACAATTTCTCCACTGCAAAAATGGCAAGTATGCATTTCCATTACAATTGAAATGACCTTTCCAAATGGTTGAAATCAATGAACAACTCTGCATAACTGCATTTTGGTTAGTCCTGAAGAATTTCATCTACCATCAAAGTTCTTCATCTCAGTGAAACCCCCATGTATACATTTTGCCTTCC
The DNA here is from genome assembly GCA_037306005.1 of Rhinophrynus dorsalis. NCBI lineage: Eukaryota > Metazoa > Chordata > Amphibia > Anura > Rhinophrynidae > Rhinophrynus > Rhinophrynus dorsalis. The sequence continues at coordinate 415,943,120 of CM074723.1, forward strand.
CTGATTCCCTTCACCTTCCCTTTTCCAGTTATATAATTTCCCCAGTTCCTATGATATTCTAGAAAGCATATCCACTAAGATCTCAAACACTGGAGAAATCTTAGTGCATAGGCTCCATAGAATAACATAGGACTTGGAGAAGTTATAACCCTGGATAAGTCATCTCTGCTTCATCACCTCTTTATAACGACTTAGTGCATCTCCCCCCAGTTCTTCTTATTAAATCAACCTCATATAATATACTAGGTAAAAATACTGACAGAGAACTATGCCTGAATAGATCATTTAATAGGATCAATTCAAATGATAATGATTTATATATATATTAATTATCCCAAAAGCAACATGGCAAGAAGCACATTGAACTCCATCTTGTCCTCTCAAACCTACACTTAGTCCCTGTAGGTTCATACTTTCATTTAGAAGTGACCATCTGTAAGTTTTAACTGACAAGATTGAGTTCAGAATGAATCTAGAGGTGGAGCTTTTGGAGAAATTACATATTTTACTAATTATATTCAGTTATAATTGTCTAGTTAGAGTCTATATGACCTCAATTATATTGAAGAGTTCCCCAGCAACCACTAAGAGTAGGGATCAGCAACTTGCAGTTGTTACTCTACTACATCTCACATCATCCACATTTGGCCTTTGTCATCTGAAGATGTTGGGAATTATAGTCACACACAACGTGGAAGGTGGCAGGCTTTCCAAACTGAAGAAAACAGTTTTGTTTGTTCTGCTTTTGTTTTACTGTAAACTGCATTTTCTATAGAGGTCACCAGGTACTGCTGTCCCTATTACTTACTATGGGGACACAATCAGTGACTCAAGTTCTCCCACAGAGAACATTATAAAAATGCAATTTGGACACTAGCTGCTAACAGGTTGAGCTTATGAATGAAAGCTCTACAAGCAGTTGAAAAGCTCTATAATGTGTATTTTTTCTTGAAAAATTACTGATCCTTTGAAGGGAACATGCTGTATGTTCTAAGAGGACCAACAGTTAGTGAACACTTGGCACTGATGAGCACACTTTTCCACTGCCTGTGTTTATTCAAGAAGTGTAAAACCTCAATGTACTGTACTCTAACTTGTGGATCACAAACCGCTCACAAATATAAGATAGAGCAACACACATCTGACACTAACAACCTATACATATTTGGAATGTCAAAGGCCTGTAGTTTAGTAATCTTATCACAATGTCTGACAAGGGTGCTGTTTTGAAAGTGACATAATTTCTGTTAAAGAATGTAATGGAAAAACCTACACTGATACACATTTCTAAAGTCCCTGGTGACATGTTTGTGGGACAGTACAAACCTGACCTTCTGCATTTGTTAGCTTCTGTTTTGCACAGTAGGACTGAGAAAGAATTCTTCATATGTTATTTCCCAGAATATTTATAACCCTGGAAGATTAGGCAATAATCTTTACATTGTATCTGGATTATTTCACTGTGTCACCTGCCAATTTTTAACCTCAGAGTGTAAAGAAAATGCATATTGTTTTGTTTAATGTGTTGCTAAGAGCATTATAAAACATAATACATTCTGGCAGAGATATGCTATCGATGTATAGTTGTATTTATTCCTGTTTCACCTGTTTTAAAATTATGCCTGTACACAGTATACTTCTGCCACTTTTAGGCTATGGACGACAGCATTATCTCATAACTCCCCCCAGCTCTTGAATTTAGCCTCTGACCGGGCACAGGGATGATGGGGGTGGTTGTCAAATAACAAAGACGCAATGGCATCATGTTGGTGTCAGCCATACATGACTGACTAATTTCCATTGCAGCCCACAGATTGTTTTTTCCAGTGTGCATCTCAATGATTGTATGAATGTCTGCATTTTTGCTCCATTAACTGTAAAGCAGACAAATCGAACTGCAACTTTCCAGTGACTATTTCCAGTTGTATCAATACTGCTACATGAAGTATCCACACATGACTGTTAATACTAACATTCATTCATGCTACCTAGAGGACACAACAAACTATTTTGGGCAAGTGTATATAGCCTAAATCAGCAAACTTAGGACTGATTTATGGTACATTGAATTAGTAGATTATTTATACATGAACTCCACCAATTACTGCCTTCTATACCCCTTTGAGTGCCAGAAGGGGGTGGTGTTCAATAACCCATCTGGCATTTAAAGGGTTAGAATGAAATCTAAAAACAACATGAACAGCTACAAATGCATGTGGTTATAGTCAATTCAATATTGTGTACTCTGTTGGAATTTTATATAAAAACTATATGATTCAAAATCTGTAAACTGACACTAAACTATACTTTCTCTTGTATATGTAACATAGTAAATTAGGTTGAAAAAAGACATGTCCATCAAATTCAACCCTTGTCTTGTAGACGGTTATAGGCCCCCAGAATTTGTTTACTTCTGTTTGTGTACATTTTGTGACGAGTAACAAAATCTAAGGCAGATAATTGAGTTTGCTACTCAGTTTCCAATTAGTACTAAGGAAGAATTTTAGCATATATCTGACAATTAACAGATAATGCTGCACTACTGCTTCTGATAGTGATGTCACCCACTCTGAAAGGCAACTATTACCAATTGTGTATAAACCAAAGTCCTTTATTCTGCATCTTTACTGCTTTCCTGTGGGGAAGCAGTAAAGATGCAGCATAATGGATTTTGGTGCATACACGCTGGCTGCAAGATGGAAGTTCTACACAGTGGCCTGTGGGGCCATTGGTAGACATTTTACATGAGCAATGTTGGTAGTTGAGATGCTCATCTCAAGGTCCAATTACTGGACAACTGCCAATAATATTCTTCTGGAGCTCATGTGGGCCAGCCATCAACCATGCATCTCCTGCTTCAAGATATGTGATGAAAAACAGAAGAAAGGTGAGTTTAAAACACCAGTGGCAGAACTATAGCAATTTGGCCTCCTAATGAGAGAGCCCTAAGCTTGCTTGTGCTAATGGGGTCCTGCTAATATTCTGCTGGAGGAACAACCCTACACTTTTTAGGCTCTGTTTATATTGAACTAAAAACTTTTGGGTTTATAAACACTGGAGGACACTATTTCACTATATACTCTCTTTTTCATATGTTCCATATTATATGGCTTACTATACTGTATGAGTCTCCCTATTTCATGGAAAAAAAATTAAATGACTAAGCTAATTTCAGTGTGTTCCAAAACTGGTCACACTTTACAAACGGGGGGAGATTCACTAAGCGTTGATAAAGAAGTGATAAAGTGGAGATGACCTCCAGTTTATCACTTCTCCAATTCCTATGTTATTCTCTACAGCCTATTCACTTAGATCTCCAAAGATGAAGAAATCTTGGTGCATAGGCTCCATAGAATAACATAGGAACTGGAGAAATGATAAACTGGAGAAGTCATCTCCACTTTAACACCTCTTTATCACCGCTTAGTAAATCTCCCCCCTGGAGTTCTCTGCCATGTAATATGAGAGTCTTTATTTTTTTTAACTGTTTTCAGATAATTACCACTCTTTTACATATATCATTACAAAGATGTTTCCTCCTGTTTTTTGAAATTTCATTTCACTCTTATATTTAGTCCACACTGCAACCACTTTATGGATGGAACTCCTGATATCTGTCCCTCAGGAGATTGTGTCTGAGTGGGAGATAACTGATGCCACTTCACTTTCGGTCTCAACATGAGAATGCTCTTAGTTCATTTTTACATTTTTATTTTCTTTAGATAACAATTAGATTTTAATTTGTACTTTCACCTACTGTTACACTTTATACCCACTTGAGAAATACACTTGATCATTTTGTGCATCATACAGTAATAGTCTGATATTTTTTTTTTGCATCTATACATAGCATAGTCAGGGACGAATTTACACTCCAGGCTCCCCTAGGCAAGGCACTCTGGGCACCCTTAGCTCCGCCCATGGCCACATCCCACTCCTCACATGACCACGCCACCAGTCTCATCCACTGTTTCCTGGCACAGATTATACCTTTGGCCTACAACAAGCAAGGACATAAAAGCTTTAACCCCTTGGTTGCTAGAGAGATCTCCAACACATTACTCAATGCGTTGGAGATCTCACTAGCCACCAAGGGGTTAAACAATAGCCTGCAAAGGGGTCTATAAACTACTGCATGGATATACAGATTGCTCTGGCCCCACCCACAATTCAGAATATGGGTGTGGCCAGCACAGCTGAGCTGCCCCTCAAAATTTGGAGCTCTAGGCAGGTCCCTAGTCTGCCTACTGGGAAATCCGGCTCTGAGCATAGTTTAGATAGAGATGCACAGCTGTATGGATCACGTTCTTGTTTTTTTATATGCAGTTTTGGTGATAATATTTTTATTATTCTTTATTTATATAGCGCCAACTAATTCCGCAGCGCTGTACAATTGGGATATCTACCTTGTTCGGCACCTGGCTCCTTGCTTTGATTTATTGATGTGATAAGAATAATTGGAGGGATTCTGGAGCAACCATATGTATCATAGGAGACTAATAAACATTATTCTTGAATTAAATACAGATTTTAACCCAGTGGTTCTCAACCTTTCTAGTTCCGTGACCATTTGATAAGTTGTGACAAGTTGTGGCGACCCCTAGCAGTAAAATTATTTTCATTGCTCCTTCATCGCTGTAATTTTGCTACTGTTGTGAATCGAAATATAAATATCTGATGGTTTTAGGCGACCCCTGGCAAATCGTCATTCGACCCCCAAAGGGGTCCCGACCCACAGATTGAGAACCACTGTTTTAACCCCTTGAATACTATAGAGCTCTCCAATGTGTTGCAACTGCAATGTGTTGAAGACCTCTCGAGCACTGATGATGAGGTTAAAAATCTCATTTAAATCTAAGGAAGTTTTAGCAAGTTTGTATTTGTTCCCTATGGTAAGATTGGTTTACTTCATAATTACTCCAGTTCTACTAAGTATATCAGCCTCACTGTGTATACCAACAAATTGAAGGGTATGTTCACATGTTTACGGTACTTTAAAGTCTGCAGTCTGTAAGGCTGTTCAGTCAATGTTGTAACACAGTAGAAAATGACAATAACAAAAATGATATAAATAACATGACATTTCACAGCCAGTCTCAAGAATGCAAAATACAAATTATAATGAACACTAGACTTACTTATTCCAAGCTTGTCTGAGATTCTTAGGACCGTACTGGGTAAATCTCTCTGAAAAACATAAGCAGGTCATGCTGAAAAAATATCTACTTGTTGCAGAAAATGAAACAACATTCAAAAATGACATTGCAATCAGAAATGTAATACAACAGCATGTTCCTATTAGTATTACTAAAATATTGTGGTACAGCTGCTTCACTGTCAGGTTTCATTACTTGCTTTACAAGCTCAGGGTTTCCAGAAAATCCTAGATTAGAGAGTCACAGGCAGCTAGATACTGCTTCTCCTGAATTAATATAAATGTTTCAAAATAAATGCATAGGTTGAGAATGTTGATAAAATAGTTTTGGTGTGACCACCCTTTGCCTTCAAAACAGCATCAATTATTATAGGTACACTTGCACATAGTCAGAGATTTTATAGGCATATAGTCAGGTGTATGATTAAATGATTATACCAAACAGGTGCTAATGATAATCAATTTAACATGTAGGTTGAAACACAATCATTAACTGTAACAGAAACAGTTATGTAGGAGGAATAAAACTGCGTGAGGAACAGTTAACACAGCTATCAAGGTGAGGTTTCTGAAGACAATTGTCATGGATTGCAAGCAAGACAAGAATCAGACAGTATAGTAAAATTCACCTTTATTAGAAATGTGGAAATGAATAGTAATAACTAAAATAGCAAGTCTCCAGATGGAGCAGAGGGTAACCAAAGAGCCAGAGACTCTATCAGAAATAGGAGGATGACTCCAACTTCCCAGACTGCAGAGACTAGGCTGAAGCCAATGGTAGTCTCATACGCCAGATAGGAATCATGTAGACCCAAACGATCTTCCCTAAGGATGGTAACCAGGGAGAAGAGTGACTCACACCTGCAGTAAGGAAGGAGTAGGTCGTCTCCCGAAAGGGAAGGCAACAAGGGAAACTACTGACTCACGCCTGCAGTCAGTAAAAGTAGAGTCTGCCAGAGCCACAGGTCAGCAACACAGAAGGTAGCTGGACAGAGCCCCAGGTCAGCACCAGGTTGGATAGTCAGACAAGCCAGGGTCATACACGAAGTGGGTAGTCAGCCAGAGCCACAGGTCTGCACCAGATTGGATGTCCAAACAGATAGGGAGCGCACAGAGAAAAGGCAGCCAGGAAGTAGGTAGGTGGAGCTTACCAGCTCCCACAGTATAAAACTGACACTTGTGACATTCTGTACCCTCGCGTCCATAAATGACGCATTGCCGAGAGATGCGTCCAACCTCAGGCTTACTCCTGCATCATATTGAGGTGCAGGCCGCTTGGCACAAGGACGCGGTCGGCCGCAGAAGATGCCAAGTGCATCCAGGCCCAATCCTTGGAGTGACATATGGGATGACACCGAAGCATAATTTCGAGCCATCCATTCCCTGCGTCAACCAAGGTGGTGTCGCTAGATCTAAGGTAAGCTGTGACAACAGTTTAATGTCAAATGTCATACACTATGGCAACACTGAGCACATCAACAAGACACAAGGTAGTTCTACTGCATCACAAAGTTATCTCCCAGGCAGAAATTTCAAGGCAGACAGGGGTTTTCAGATGTGCTGTCCAAGGTCTTTTGAAGAAGCACAAAGAAACGGACAACATCGAAGACTGTAGATGCAGTGGTCGGCCAAGGAAACTTAGTGCAGCAGATGAAAGATAGATCATACTTAAGTTCCTTCACAATCAGAAGATGTCCAGCAGTGCCATCAGCTCAGAATTGGCAGAAAACAGTGGGACCCTGGTACACCCATCTACTGTCCAGAGAAGTCTGGTCAGAAGTAGTCTTCATGGAAGACTTGCGGCCAAAAAGCTATTCCTCCAATGTAAAAACAGAAAAAGCCCACAGCGCTAGCTCACCATAATATATACATGTAGTGAATAAATAAAAAAGTGTTAAATAACTGGCATCGAGATAGCAGCAAGGAATGAGAGGGTTCTCCAATACCCCCAAAGAACATTGAGCCGAAACCCAAAGTGCACATACAAGACAATGAACAGACCTGAACTCCTCCATACCAATGTGCAAATGTGTTCCCTGGCTTAGGCATATATAATAAAAAAGTGTGTATATATGTGTCCTAACCTAGGTATATATACTAAACTATTGAAAATTGAGAATTTAGTCCATCATTTGGCCAAAGAATGTAAGCTTGCCAACCCAGTCAAGGTATCTCAAATTCTGGCAACTACCTACTCTAATGCAACTTTAATTCCTATTTAAAATGAAAATAAATTTTAAAAAGTTTGAGATGTTATAAAGAAACTGGGACCTAGTTATGTGACACAGTGTATGCAATTAAAAACCAAAAGGACAAGCTATTAATTTTGAAGGTGTAAGAGAGGACTTGCCTGATACAAAAATTCCTTGGCCTGCAGGATGTGGATACTGGCAAAAGAGGATCGTGGGTCCTTCAATCCCATTTATAAGCCAGAGTTTACCACCCCACAGGCCAAATAAAGAATAGCAATTTTGAACAGACAAGGTGTTTAAATGAAAAGCAGGCCAAAAACCTTTAGACCAAAGACCTTTAAGAAATAAATGTGAAATATCATTATATGTGTATTATTAGTGAAAACAGGTGAAAAGCAGCTTGAATGAGCAAAGGAGAGTTGTAGAAACAAAAGTAAAAACAGAAAAAGCCCACAGCGCTAGCTCAACATAATATATACATGTAGTGAATACACAAAATATTGGATAACCCTCTCATTCCTTGCTGCTATCTAGATGCCAGTTATTTAAATACTTTTTTATTTAACTACATGTATATATTATGGTGAGTTAGCGCTGTGGGCTTTTTCTGTTTTTGCTTTTGTTTCTACAACCTATTTTCACTAAAAATACACATATAATGATATTTCACATTTCTTTCTTTCTTAAAGGTCCTTAAAGATGTGTTTTTGGCCTGCTTTTTATTTAAACACCTTGCCTGTTCTTTGTCTTATATTCCTCTAATGTGGAAACAAAGCCAAGCAACTCTACTATGCACGAAAACAAAGGAACTGGGGTGCAGAAAAATGGCAGCAGGTGTTCTGGACTGATGAGTCAACATTTTAAATATTTGGCTGTAGCAGAAGGCAGTTTGTTCACTGGATAGAGTGAGTATCTGCAGACAACAGTGAAGTATGGTGGAGGTTTCTTGCAAGTTTGGGGCTGCATTTTTGCAAAATGGAGTTGGGGGTTTGGTCAGAATTAATGGTATACTCAATACTGAGAAGTCCAGGCAAATATTTATCCATCAAGCAATACCATCACGGAGGCATCTGATTGACCCCAAATTTATTCTGCATCATGACAACAACCCCGAACATACAGCCAAAGTCATTAAGAACTATCTTCAGCATAAAGAAGAACAAGGAGTCCTGGAAGAGATGGTATGGCCCCAACAGAGCGCTGATCTCAACATCATTGACTCTGTCTGGGATTACATGAAGAGAGAGAAGCAACTAAGGCTGCCTAAATTCACAGAAGAGCATTCAAAATGTGAGAGGATTCTGAAGGGTAATCCAGACATGGACCCCTTGCTCTCAGTGCCTAGGGAATCCAGCTGCACCTCACTGACGAGGCCCAACAGGGCTGAAACATACATCTGGGGTTAGCTGGTGATGTCGTGCAGAGGGAACTTGCCCATCATTTTTGGAACTGGGCCACCTTTTGGACGGAATGAGTCTAATATGTATGTAGACATTTCTCCTCTGTAATGGCACTAAAGAGCTAAAATGTGATGCTTCTGAGAGGTGACTAGACATAGAACAGGCCATTGTGTTCTTTGTTCATTCCCAGAAGCCTCTCACATTTTGTATGCATATTTTGAAAACTCTTAGGGGGTCTCCCTAAGAGTGTAGGGTAATCCAGACATGGGCCCCTTGCTCTCAGTGCCTAGAGAATCCAGCTGCACCTCACTGATGAGGCTGGTGTTCTCATGCAGGGGGGACTTGCCCATCATTTTGCAACTGGACCGCCCTTTGGGGTGGGATTAGTCTAATATGTATGTGGAAATTTCTCCTCTGTAATGGCACTAGAGAGCTAAAATGTGATGCTTCTGAGTGGTGACTAGCCATAGAACAGGCCATTGTGCTCTATTTTTCGTCCTCAAAAGCCTCTCACATTTTGTTTGGATAAATCCACAAAAGAACTGTGGTTAGTTCTCCAGGATGTTTGGAACAACCTACCTGCTGAGTTCCTTCACAAACTGTGTGCGAGTGTACCTAGAACAGTTGATGCTGTTTTGAAGGTGGTCACACCAAATATTTATTTGATTTAGATTTTTCTTCTGTTCAATCACTATGCATTTTGTTCATTGATAAAAATAATTAATACGTTTATTTTTGAAAGTATTCTTTTTTCACACCTGCCTAAAACTTTTGCACATAACTGTATCCTATATAATAATTCGCTAAGTTGTGTGTAACGCCCGACATGCGCAGTAAACACTGCTGCGCGTGCGGCAGTCATGCGCAGTACAGACTGCCCGCGTCGCGGCTGATACAGAGCTGGGCGCTCCGAAGGAGCGTCCAGCTCTGTATCAGCAGTTGCGCGGGCAGTCTCTACTGCGCGTGACTGCCCCGCGACCGGCTGCCAGAGGCACTGTGGCCCGTGTAACGGGCTGTTCAACTAGTATACATATATATTATTTCAGCCATTGTTGATCCACTGCAGGATGAAGGCCTCCTCAGCAAGCCTCCAACAACTTCGGTCCTGTGCCTTTTGTTGCCATTGTGTGCCGACAAATACATCTACCCGTTTAGTATTGAGTGGAATCCACTCCAAAATATATTTGGGCCATACACCATCAATTCATCTTGCTATGTGGCCTGCCCATTTCCATTTCAGACATTTTACTCTTTCATTTACATCATAGACCGTTGTTTGCTGATGATTCCAGACACAAGTTTTTTGGTCTCTTCTTGTGTTTAGAATTTGCCGCTCCATACTTCTCTGTGTAACCTTGATTTTTTTGTATGGCTTTGGCATTCAATGTCCAACTGTCCATGTTTCAAAATCATACTAAAAGACTGTGAGGACATACTGGTCAGATGGTGTTTCCATCTGTTGACATTTCCTGTGCAAGGTGAATATATTTGTCCACTTCTTCTAATTCTAGTCCATCTACTGTGATTTCCCTTGGTATGGTAAATTTGCTAAACATGACTTGTGCTTTGTTGATAAATATGCAAGAGCATGGGTAGTGTCTACGATAGTCTCAAGAACTTTTTCATTGTGGGTTGAAATGTCTGTGGAATGTCTTGCAACACAATGAAGCAATTAGACAGTCGATATTCATGTTTGTTGTTGTGATAATTTTCTCTCTTTCCTTGTTGCAGTCAATTTTGATTTTTGCTCTCACTAGTCGATGGTCACTTCCAATGTTAAAATGATTTAAGACTCAGCAGTGAAAATCATTTTATGATCAAATGTTAAGCGTTCCAATGTCTAAAAAACAAAGGCGGCCTGGTATAACCCAATGATTTTTTGCTGGTCTTCCTGCTGTCCTAGGAAGTAGTTAGCAAGCTCCAGGGAATGAGGGACTTTGTTTTTGTTGTAAAGGCATGCTGAGGGAATGGACTGTTATATGCCACGTCTGCCACACTGGTGCAGTGCGGGTTGGAAGATATATATATATATATATATATATATATATATAGAGATAGATAGATAGATAGAAGATATATATAGAAGAGGAAGTATCATGTGACTGACAAGCTTTGTTTCGAAGCCAAACACACCCAGTAAGGCAAAGTTATGCATATCTCCTCTATACTGCCTATCCCATTGGTGTAAGCATGGGGCTTGATCTCTGCATATACCCTCCACCACACATCTTCTACCAAATGACAAACCTCAGCCCTCTGCAACCCCCATTCACCACATACACGACTTCACCCTCCACCACATTACACACCTCCTCCCTGTACACCCTTCTTCCCATTCAACATGTACTAGACTTCCCCCTCCGCCACATTAAATACCTTCTCCCTCTACACCTTCCCTCCTCTTGTCCTGCTCAACTCACACTGCCCTTTGCCTTATTCATTGCCTCACACTATCGACTACCCTCCCCTCCCTGTCGCCACATCACTTAACCCTGCAGTTTGCCACCTCCACTCCCCTACAATCTAAGCACCTTCTACACTGTCCACACTCACTGGTCTGTAGATACCTCTTCATCTAAACACTCTCCTTTTGGCCTTCCTCTTCACCCTGCCCACCACCCTTTATGCAACCACTATCACCTTCTCCACACTCTTACAGCCTTCCTCTTCGTCCTCACCACCATCCCTTTCACCCACTTCTGTTCTCTGTCTCACCACCCTCTCTTCCTCTCTCCTCTTTGCTGTCGGGCCCTCTCAGACCTTGCTAGGTGTTTCAAGTGTCCACTCTACAGACTCACTCCACTAATACCTTCTCTGCAAGGACTTAGCTTTCCATCATATTATACAACCCTTCACCTCATTCTGTCTCTGTTTACCTGTTTGACTCACACTCCCCATCACCTCATTGTGTCTCTGTTCGACTGTTCAACTCACACTCCACTTCTGTTCATTGTCTCTGCTTGACTCACACTCCCCTTTGCCTCATTCCATCTCTTTTTGACTGTTCGACTTAAACTTCCTTTCGCCTCATTGTGTCTCTGTCCACCTGTTTGAATCACACTCCCCTTCACCTCATTGGCTCTTCTATCTGTCGTCGGACACTTGGGCCTTGCTCAGTAATCAGACACCTCTCCTTCCCTTTGCACCAATGTCACACACAGTCACTGTTCAGATTTTAATGAAAGCAAGCCCTGAAACCCCCCTCCCCGCACACTGCATGTGCAGGGAAATGTTGCTTCCAGTGAGACAGTCATAAAAATGTACTAGGATTCAAACCTTCCAAACCTCTCTGCTCCATGCCCTTCCCACCTCATTAGACCACAAAAAGTTTCATACAAGTTAAATTAATTATTTCTGCCATTATCCATATGCTATTCAAATCAAGAATCATGCAACACCTTTTGCCATTCTGTGCCATCATATGCCCCACACACATAACACAGAGCAAGTTCAAATGTTCTTTACAAAGAGAATTATGAAATCCAAAACCCATAAATCATTGCACCTACATTATAGCATTACGTACACAGACACACACACACACACTGCACCTTAGTGTATTTTGGTCACATTAGAGAGGCAGAAGAGGATTTCATAAGTACTGAGACAGTGGCACCAGTTTTGTTGCTTTGGCTCTGTTCTCTAGCACACTGGATATTAAATGAGATAATGATTAGAGTGCAGACTAAAATAACAAATACAAAAATGATGAGATCACAACTATGACACTCTCACTTCTTCAAATTTAGTCTTTAATTTAGTTTAATTTAATCTAAGGCAAAACAATAGCTGGGCCCAAGCTACAATAAATATAATATGTATGCATACAACTTATATTTTTGTAGCTTGGGGCCAGCTATTATTTTGCCCTACATTAGGATCTATTGGTAATAGGGTGTATTATGTTTGCATTTTATTATGCTTTTTATGGGGACCCACTTCTGCAGGTGGGGTCACTTTTGGGTATGTCACTGTGTAGTTCAATGCTACCTTGATACTATTTTTTTGCAATAAATTTGAAGAATTTGTTTTTTTGCTTATTATAATTGTTGGTGAGATCTATGTGCACCCCATGCATGTCTGTGCATGGTATACTTCTCAGGATTAATTGTGATGAGTGTTCATCAAAATATATTGTTTTTGATAATGTACAGACTGTCAGCTTTAATTTGAGAATATTTACATCCATAAACCATGAACAATGTAGGAATTACAACCCTATAAATAGTCATTGAATGCAAAGGATTTGCAACAAATTACTAAATATGACAGCTCTGTTTAAGAGTATGTTATCTCCCCAATTACTTTTGGTCCCCTAACATGGAGATAGTATATGTATAAAAAGGGCTGTAATTCTGACACTGTTCATGGTTTGTGGATGCAAATACCCTCAATTTAAAGCTTGCAGTCTGCACTTTATCGTCCTACTCATTGTTTCATATCAAGTCCAAAGTGTTAGAGTATAGAGCCAAAATAACAAGCTTGTGTCACTGTCCAAAACCTTGGACTTCTCTGTATAGACCAGTGGTTCTCAGCCCGTGCCCTCAGTGGCCACTAACAGGCCAGGATTTGAGGATTCCTTGTTAGAGCACAGGTGAGTTAATTAACATGAATGAGCCTCTAATCAACACACCTGTGTTCTAGAAGGGAAATTCCTAAGTCCTGGCCTGATAGTGGCCACTGAGGGCTTGGGTTTGCGAACCTCTGGTATAGACAATGTGAGGGTAATGTGTTCATTTACTTGCATAACACAATAGAAGAGACATGGCTGCAAATAAAACTACCATGGATACCCCACTACACCCGTGGTTATGCCAATTTTCTCTGAAATGCGTTAGTACATAGAAAGAAAGAACAGGGTATAGGAATTCCCTAAAGCACCCAAACACCCACTGTCATCCCCTTAGTGCAGTGTTTCTCAACTCCTGCCCTCAGGACCCACTAACAGGCCAGGACTTAGGGATTTCCCTGCTAGAGCACAGGTGTGGTAATCAGAGGCTCAGTGACATTGATTAACTCACATGTGCTCTAACAAGGAAATCATCAAATCCTGGCCAGTTAGTGGGTCCTGAGGACAGGAGTTGAGAACCACTGCCTTAGTGCAAACAGCATACAGAGGACCCGTTCCAGAGTAAGCAGCATATTAAATAGGTGATAGGCAGATGCAACATTAAACATCGATTTCAGCACCTGTGTTAAGAGTGCAGCTGCATTTGTACAACCCTCCTACTGCATTTTGGTCACAGCTCTGTTTTAGTTATTTTACTTTACAAGCAAATATTTTCTCCTTCTCATTTCTACCAATTTAAGAAAAAAATTACCACCCATAGACATAGATTAATACAGTTCCAGTATATAGATATATCAGACTTCTGTAAGGAGGAGAGATAGACGTAATTAACCTGTTAAATGAATTAAAAGCCATTCATTCTAGCGTACAGCTCCCCTTTAAGAAACTGCTGCCTCAATTAAACTGCATTAACAATGTAGTTTATCTGAATTACCACTGTACATATACTATAGGCACAATACACCAATGTATTCAAGTATAACATTTCTATGTGGAACATTGCTCTAATGAGGTAAACTTTCAGGTCCTTCCGTTAACTTCAACAATGAATTATTTTATAATGTCAGTACATTAATTCAGCTGAACACTATCAAAATGGTCCAATTAATTTAAACCTCCGGGTGCAATGCAAGTTTAGCAGCAGGAGATGAAGAATAAGCAGATAACTAAGACATTAACAATATAATTTATTTTTCAGTCTCTTTCACGCATTCATTAGTGCACAAAAACTGTTAACATTAGACTGAGGGATGTGACTGTGTAGACTTGGCAAAATAATGGCTTCTGGATTCTACACAGAAAAATGGGCAAACAGTAGCCATCCAGTTGTTGGTGGACTACAATTCTTATCATACTCAGCTATAGATGGTATTTGCAGGTCAATAGCTGCCCTGTAGGTAATTCATTCTGCCATTTGTTGAGGATCTATATATATGTATAGATAATTATACTGAAAGGCTTAAGTGGACAGTAATGTCCCATAACAAATGTTTACAGATTTGTAGAGATTAAAAAATAAGCTAAATGCCACAAATCCTATCTCTCAAACCGCTGTGGTTTGAGAGATATCCTCCACTAAAGTTCCTCTGCTCCTGATGTCAGTTGACACAAGGAGATCCTTGTCGGCTAACATGAGGAGGCTCTTCAGCAGAACTGCAATAGCGTGATTTAAAAAGAATTACTTCTTTGGAATGGCCTAAAAAGTGTGCTTGCAAACCAAGCACAATTTGTAGACCATTCCAAAGAAGTATTTGTTTTTTTAAATAGTGCTATTGCGGCTCTGCTGAAGAGCCGCTTGTCGGTCCCCAGACCAGGAGCTCCTGCTGTCAGCTTACAGCTGACGTCAGTAGAAGGGGAGGGAGAGGGGAATTTTAACAGAGGATAACTCTCAAACCATAGCGATTTGAGAGATAGGATTTGTGGCATTTAGATTATTTTTTTAATCTCTACAGAACTCTAAACATTTTTTATGTGACATTACTGTCCCTTTAAATTTACTTTTGTTAAAAAGAGGGTAGTGGGCAACAAAGATTTGGGGAAAACCAAAGGCGCGGGGTGTCATGTCAAAAATTTGGGCACTGGTTCTCTAAAGGGAAACAATACCTAAAGAAATGTGTCTCTTAACATTTTGAGTGCCAGGGGGTATGCAAAAAAAGGGATGGTTTGTAAAACAGATGAACATGCTTAGGTAGGAGTCCTTCATATAGAAGGCTGGTATAGCAATTCATAACTTTTTAGCACAATTAAAGTGGGCCTGTCACCTTGAATTTTTTACATATTTGAAAACTTCATGCAAAATTGACTATGTGTCATTTTAATCAAAAGTCCAGCAGATGTCACTGAAAAAGTTTAATTAGCATATGGAACATCACTGGGACTTCACAATACCACACTTTGTATGCATTAGCATATGGTACCAAGTATAAATATCTACTTAACTGTAACTTGCTGGTCTTTGGGCTAACATGACACATAGTTTTTAATAAAGTTTTCAAAAATGCAAACTTAAATCAAGGTTAAAGGCTCACTTTAAGTTTAGTTTGTTTAAGAGAATTAAAATCTTTGTATGCGTTGAATAGTTCATTTTTCTGTTAGAAAAGGCTTGAAAAATTGTATTTTGGTGTCACATTGTGTTAACAGATTATGTTAACCCCCTGCACTGTCTGTAAAATTGGTTCCATTCAAAACCAGACTTATCATACACTGTGCTATTAAAAAAATGTCCCCGGCGTGTAGGCTTTACCTGGATTCATTCATAGCAATTCATAGGACAGTGTGTGGTAATACTGCATTTGTCAAGTACATAAGCTAATTAGGATATAAGGCCACACTGTGCCACCAACAAATACAAGTTAATTTCTCTAAAACTATGTATAATGCAAATTATTAGTACAGTATATAGGTAGTTTTTAATTATCTTTAAAATGAACATATCTTTGGGTGACAAATCAACTTTAAAGTGTTAATAATGTCTGAATTTTTTGAAGTGTTATATTGTAGATATTAAAACAATAATTTCAGTGATGTTACTCTTATCCCTCAAACTTTTATAGTTTCAGAGATACATGATTATAAACTTCCCCACTCCCTCCCCTTCAACAGAGGTCAGCCTCTAGCTGACATCATGAGATCCTGGTCACGGGACCAGCAGGCGGATCTTCAGCAGAGCCAAAGTAGCACAGTGTAAAAAAGAATACTTCATTGGAACGGTCTACAAAGTATGCTTGCAAACCAGGCACACTTTGTAGACCGTTCCAATGAAGTATTTCTTTTTACAGTGCGCTATTTCGACTCAGATCTCATGCTGAGAGGTTGACAGCTGACGTCTGGGAAAGGGGAGGGAGGGGGGAAGGTTTTAATCGTATATATCTCAAACTATAAAAAAATCCAGACATTATTATCACTTTAATTATTCAAATCCCCTTTAACCATTTGCGTTGCAATGTGTTGGCTACCTCTCTGGCGCTCAGTAGCCACTTTCCATTCTCCTCACAGGCAGCAGATAATAGGTATCTACTTTCTGAATGAGTGAAAAATGAAAAAAGCCCCAAACATATTTGTAGTCATATAAACATCTTTAAATAGTGAAGTGACCCTTAGCCAGAGATCCAGTAGAAAAAAGAACTGTAATGTGACTGCTGTCTGAAGGATACTCACTAGGCAAGCCTTTCAGTTAACTCTTTAAAGACAAGAATGATGTGCATCCCTCTGCTCCATAAACCATTAAACAGTTGTGAAACTACTTATTTCTATAGGTATAATATCCCTTTAACACAGTAACCCTTTGAATGCCAGATGGGCATGCAACTCATTGCAAAGCAATGCGTTGCATACCCCTCTGGCACTCAAAGGGTTAAGGACCAGAGGGCTGTGCAATGAATTGCACATTAATCTTGTTCTTAAAGGGATATGCTCAATCTCTCCAATATGAAGTATATGTATATTCTGCATATCCCATAAGGAATAACTGTAACCAATCTTGTAGTATTTTTACAACAGCCAAAAAGACAGGCCATATAATCAGATATCCACACTGTTAGTTTGAGGCTTTCAATAACAACTCATTTAAGCAGATTACTGCTTTGAAATATAGAACTCCCACTGACAGCATGAGATCACAGCATTCATATGTATTTATTTATTCTTTATGAGATAGGAGGGATTTGAATTTTAATTCTCCAAGTATTATATAATGTCTCCATGATATTGAGGAAAAACCATTAAAGGGATAGTAATACTTAAAATGTAAAAAAAATATGTTGTAGGGTTTATCCTCCTGAGAAAAACAAGGTGAATTCCACTGCTGAAAGGTGTTTTATTCAAGGTTATTACAGCTCAAACTTAAATTTTTTAGGTGCAGTATCACAGTGGCCTGAAATTGTACAGTGGCGCTGTTGCTACACGATCCTATGGACAGCTCTGGTCAGTTGACCATAAATCTCCATAGAATGGTGTAGCAACAGCACCACTGTAAAATTTCAGGCCACTATGATATTGCACCTAGAAAATTCAAGTATGAGCTCCAATAACTTTTAAATAAAACACCTTTCAGCAGTGTAAGTTCCCTTGTTTTACTCTGGGTGATAAATCTTACAACACATTTTGTTTTACATTTTAAGTATTACTATCCCTTTAACCATCTGAGAGCCAGAGAGGTACTCAACGCATTGCAACGTACCTATCTGACACTCAAAGGGTTAATAGTGGTTCCATAATGAGCGCTAAAAGACTCAGGGGAGATTTATAAAAGTGGAGTTAACTGAAAAGAAGTGTTAATATAGCTGCAAGAATACTGATGGTAGTTGTAAAAGTATTAACCCTTTGAGTGCCAAAGGGGTACGCAACGCATTGCAAAGCAATGCTTTGCGTACCCCTCTGGCACTCAAAGGGTTAAGGACAGTTTAGGAGGACATAACGCCATGTAGTACGTTCTTTAAAAAAATGGAGGAAGGAAGTTTGTAAAAGGTGTATCAGCATATTTATAAAGAAATGTCTCCATTTGCAAAAATTTAGCAACAGAATTTTCAGCAAAGATTTAAAGCCGAATCTGACCTGTTTTTATTCTTTACTGTCACCACATTTATAAATGTAACTAGAATTCGTTATGAATACTACCAGTCATAAGAAGAAATAAGGACATTTTAAGGATCTGTTCACAAAAACGAATACTGTAAAATCTCGGGTATAATACGCACAATTTTACCCCACTTCACCTTATGTGAAGTGGGGGGGTGCGTATTATACCCGAGAGTTTTTTATAAAAAAAAAATTAAGCCTGCCAGATCTCTTCCCTCCCTCTCCCGGCGCTATCTGCTGCTAAAATACCATTTACTTACTTACTTCAAAGTTCAAATCACCGCATTTTTACCCATTAGCAGGCAACATATTAACAGATGTCAATATTCCCTGCGGGCGGCATGCTTCCATTCACCACCCGCTTCCTTCAGGACCTACCGGCTCCAGCCAATGGTAATGCCCTGTGAGGATCTGAAGGTCCTCACAGGGCAATACCATAGCCGGAAGGAAGCGGGCGGCGAATGGAAGCATGCCGCCCGCAGGGAATATTGACATGGGTTATATGTTGCCTGCTAATGGGGCAAATGTGGGGACTTGAATTTTGACATAAGTAAATGGTATTTTAGCAGCGGATAGCTCCGGGGGAGGGAGGGAAGGCTTAATTTTTTTTTTACTTAAGAGGGGAAAACAAGGGTGCGTATTATACATAGGCACTCTTGTTTTCCCCTAAAATCTTGGGCATAATATACACCTGCGTATTATACCTGAGATTTTACAGTAACAGCATTTATTTACCATAACATTTGGCACATTTAAAAATGTATTTGTTGTTGCTATCTTCTGAGAGAGATGCCCATAAGAATGTCTATCAATAGGTGCCACAAAATGAAAGTCCTGATGAAGAACTCTGGTTTTGGTGCTCAACATGTCCCCTTAAAGTGAACTAAATCTGTGGGTTTGTTTATGTAAGGAAGCTGTGAAACAGCAAGGTTTTTCAGACACAAAGGTGGCAATATATAGATGTTAACTTTTTGGTATGTTTGTGAGAGTCTATATGTTTCTAGCAGTATTACTTTAAATAATTGAAGTATAAACTGTATTATTTCAACATTTCCAGATGACAGCCACGTGTGTCATAGACCCCTAGGCCGTTACATGGAGGTCTCTGCAGGCCTCACCAGAAACCCTTTCTCCAAAGACTGATTTTCACATAGGAAAAAGAGGCTGGCCGCAGGACGGAAGGAAAGGACGCCTTCCATTTAAAAAAGTATGAAGAACACTAATTGGCCAGGTCGGTTTAAACGGAATCCATTGACTTTACACAGGGAAAAGTAGGCAGCCTTCTGATTGGCCGCCTACAGTACTGAACAGAGTAGGCGACTTCCTGATTGGTTGTCTACTCTCCCATGTTAGGAATTTAATTATGTTAGACCCGGGTAATTGCATCTCCTAGGAAGAACAATTGCTCGGGTCCTGATTGGTTGGTTGTTGCTTGTCACTCCAATTCCTATTGGCTAGGAATTGGAGCGGCAAGATTGAATTAGGGAAAGTGCCTGTTTCTGTGTACAGTCCCCTGGCTGCCACTGTCCCTATGCTTATGTATCCATTGTCTCCTTTGTGTATATGCCCAATCACCATTGTTCCCCAGTGTTCTCTCTGTAACCAGCCCCCTAGTTAATACTGTTAAACCTGTATAAAAAGGGTTAATTTTGACAATGAAAGGTAGAAGTAATTTTTGACTTCAGCTGTGTCCTGTGTCTTCATTCCTGGATCATTTAAAGAGTCCCCTTTAACTCCCATTCAGGAGACCAGCGTTCTAGTTGCCAGCTTTCCAGTGATTCAGCATTTCCAGCTTACTTGACCAGCTTCCCAGTGTTCCACCTTCCTGCACACAGCCAGCTGCAGTGATCCAGCCTTTTGGGGAACAGCTACCAGCCTGCTTCATCCAGCTACCCATCTTGCAGCTGACATAAGAGTCCAATCTTTTCCAGTCTATTATGCAGCTACAGAGTTGCAGCCAGCTATCCAGCTTCACCGGCCAGGCTACCCACTTGTAGCCGTATCCAGAAGGGAGAAGCCCAGCACAACGGCCCAGGACATTGCGGCGTCCTAGGGTTCCCGTTACAACATGTTTCATGTAAACAATATTATCACTCCACAGAACATAAGAAAAATAAAAATCCAGTGAAAAGTGGGTAAGGAGCACCCAGAGCACCACAGGATTCACCCAGAATGCCATATCTGTGGCACATTAAACACATATTGTAGGATTTACCCTTCTGAGTATAATAATTGCAGTTCAGAAGCATTGTATGTATCTATATATACAGATACAGATGTGTGCAGAAGCAATCCAAATAGAAGCAGAAAGTTGTTGGAAGTATGGGCAACAGGTCGTGCTCTTTGGTGAAGCCTTTCTGGAGGGAGATACTAGACATCCCTCTTAGGCTCTTAGGCCTGCATGTTCCTATTAACCCCCCAATCCTTTCTTCTTACTATACTCCCTGACTCCTTTCTGTTCATACCTAATTCCTGAGGTCTCCTCCACTCCTGGTTGATGCTGTATTCTTCAGCTATAGAAATCTCAGGTTGCACAGACTATGTCCTACTGGAAGCTTGGGTTGAGACATGTCTTCGATATGGACACTGTTTGATGGACAACTGTCAATGAGTGTGCATCCCTCCCCTTCCCCATCTCCTTTCTCCCTACCACTTGCCTTCCTTCCTCTCTCCTTCCTCATAATCTACTCAAATTCTCCTTTCTCTTTGTCTCTCTCTTTCTCCCTACCTCATTTCTCCTTACGCTCAATCCTACTCCTCTCTTTCTTTCTTCTTCTCCCTTCTCACTTTTCTTATTCTGCTCCTCCTCATGTGGGTCCTCAGCTTAGGTTGCAGAACCCTATTATTACCCCAGGACACTCTCTCTCAAGTTCAAGTAGAAGACTAAATATGTATCTTGATTTTATTTGCTCCAGCTTCTAAGTGGTTGATAGACTAACCTTGTACTTAATGTCTGTATCCATTCTATCTCAATAAATCTTTATATATAAAAAATCCACACATTCCCATTCATTTAACCCTTTGAGTGCCAGAGAGGTACAGAATAAATTGCTTCGCAATGCATTCTGTACCCCTCTGGCACTCAAAGGGTTAAATGGGGGGTTTAACCCAACTGAATGCTAGAGAGGACTCCACAACATTTAAATTAATAGGAATTTGTGACATTTTTAGTTCTCTCCTATAATGCAAATGGTTTGCCCCAGAATGCCTTCACTTTTCTTTTGAACATGAGGCCCATAGTGCATAGGCTCCATAGAATAACATAGGAACTGGAGAAGTTATCGCTGCATTATCACCTCTTTATCACTCCTTAGTGCATTTCACCCCTGGAGTGGATGTAAGGAATTCCTCAGAACACCTATAGACTTCCCCACTGCCATCTCCTTGGTGTTAAGGGGAGAATTATCAGTGTAAGGAGCTTAGTAAATTGGCCTTCAGCAGGTCTACAGATAGAAAAATCTACTCCAGGTCCTTTTTCCGCATAGAATCATATATATGTACGTTCTCCCTCTGATCCATCCCTCCCTCTGTTCTTTTTCTTTTCCCTCTCCACCACCTTCCTTTCCAAAACCTACCAGAATCACCTTACATTTAATCTATTGTACAATACAATTTTTAACTATTCTGTATGTAAACTTGTCTCTCTTCCACTCATGCATGTATGGAAGGAGTTATTACTTTTAATGTTCTTGTAAAATCTTAAAACTTTAATACAAATTATTAAAAAAAACAATTGGGGCTTTTAACCCCTTAACCCTTTGAGATGCTAGAGTGGCTAACACATTGCAAAGCAATGCTGGCAACTTCACTAACATTCCAGGGATTAAAAGCCCCACTTAAATTCAAGGGGACTTTGGAGGTCCCCTAGGGTGCAACAGATATGCCTCAGAAATGTTCCCAGTACAACAGCCTGTTTGCATTTTATATTCTCATCAGCAGTGTAACTACAAGGGTGCAAAAAGTGCAGTTGTGATAGAGCCAATCATACAACGGGACCCATTGGCCCCCAGGCCCCAAAGATTGTAGTTATGATCCCGGGTTAAATGTCTGAGTTAGGGAGCTCAGAAAATGTCTGCACTGGAGCACTCCAATCACTAGTTACACCATTGATTACCATAATTTGTAAATTAAAAATCACCATTCTAGCAGAAGGGCTTTATGTAGAAACCCTTACTGTATGTGCTCAAATATATGCCTAAATTATCTCTATTCTAAACATCATTATCTGCCTAATAAATAGGCTAGATTTGACAGTCTTGTGTCAAGGACATGTTCAAACAGAAGACAATTTCAGCTGAACTCACTACTGAGCTTATTAGCAGACTGCTGAAGAAGCTACTGGTCTACTGCAAAATTTGAAAAAAAAGAACTGCTTGCATTTTAAGTAACGTTAGACAAGTAGAGATTTTTTTCTGAAACTACAAGCCAGATGAGCTGCTTTCCCTTTCCCATTTTACTTGGGATCAAGCAGGCAAAAAGGTGGGGAATGAGAGCCACCTATCGCTATAACGTGAATTACATTCTGACTTTTCACAAAGATTCCCAAGAAGCCTAAGAGGCTCATTTAACCCGCTGAGTGCCAGAGGGGTGAGCAATGCATTGTGCTGCAATGCGTTGCATACACTTCTGGACTCAAATGGTTAATAAGAGACAAAATCAAATTCTCATTGATTTAAATTAAGATTTTAACCTTGAAGCAGTTAAAAAGCCCCCCGCCCTTTAACCTTTTGAGTGCCAGAAGGGTACACAACACATTGGGAAGCAATTTGTTGCATACTCCTCTGCTACTCAAAGGGTTAAATCTCAGGCTATTTAGAGTTTGTCCCTATCTTTACATTAGATTGCCCTAGAATTGTTCCAGGTCTTGTTTTTGATCTGTCACCCTAAAATAAGTTTAGATTGTTTTACATATAAATAAAATGTACTTAATTGTCCCTGGAGTAGATCTATATCGATCTCCCTCTCAACTCAATGGAAACCACCTGTTAATTAAAGTAAGATTATCTGTTGAGATACAAGTAACAATGCATGTAATGTGTAATCACCCAGTAACCACCACAAAACAGGAAATGACCATTCCCCGACATTGTAAATGCTGGCCTGTATATGTTGATCAGAAGTAAGTAACATGCAGCCCTCCAGCTGTTGTTGGACTACAGTACCCATCATCCTCAGCTGGACACTGGCCAGATGAACATTATGGATGTTGTAGTCCAACAGCAGCTGACAGCTGTATGTTGTCAACCACAGCAAAATATCACAGACTATTCCTTTTTAGACAATTTGAATGTTATCATTAATAAATGTTGTAATCCTGAAGTAAATATTACACTTTTTTTATTGCAATGTAATTTTTGTATTGACTTATAAACAACAATGTCTTAAAATTCACTGATTACTATTTTGAACAAATGGCTTCAAGATAAATGATTCACATTAGTAAAGCACTTCTATAAAACTCATACTTAAAAGAACTTGTTTTTCTGTCACATTATCTGAAGTAAAACAATTTTTCTTAGACCTTGTGCTACATTTCAGGTATAAATTAGAAATATATCTTTATGTTGTGCGTTTCTTACAGTTGTTATTGAATTAATTATAAATAAAAAAAATCTTCACAGTAGATGTTAGATACAACCTGGAATGGTAAATCATGAATAGCATAAACCCGCAATCCCTTGATTGCCACCAACATTTTTTTAGACGTCATTCCTTCTAGGCCCTGAGTGTCTCTGACTTAGCCCAACACATGATGCATTCATATGAGCTATTTAAAATGGTGTTTTGTTTTTTGGGGGTACAGAGAAATGTCTTACAGATGCTCCAGAGAGTTGCAGCCACATAACATCAATGCAAATGTGCATTGAAGTCACATAACCACAACATCCAGTACATTACCAGGTAGTAACTGGAAGGGCAGAGATACAATGAAAGAGACATATCTTAGCCCACCACTCCTATCTGGACAATTAAGACACAGTTAGAAAGTGGAGATTCTCCCCTTACTCAAAGCTGCCCTTCAAGTTAGATTTCAAGCTAGATCACACAGCATTAATAAGAGAACAAATGAGGAGCTGATGTGGCTCATATATCACCTCCCTTAGCTACAATATGGACCCCAGTACCCCCATTGGAAAGGGGTGTCCACCCTTTCCAATGCTTGTACTGAGATTAGGCAGAATGCCAGGTGATTACTAGATCACACATACAAAATAAATAAGGCAAGTAGAGGGAAGGTGGAGATCTAAATGAGCCCCTACCTCAGCCCCTATGTTTCTATAGGTACATGATTACCCTTGTTTGAAATAAGACAAGGGTTCTCTTTAGGGTACCTGTGCCAGGCGATCACCTGATGGCCCTGCAGTATATAAAATACAGATATATACTTTTGGAGGAGGCACTAAAAGGGTCCATTTTCCTCCCTCCGTGGCTTTAAATGGTCATGCCATCAACTTGTACCTTCATTTAAAAGAGGGGACATGCTTCTTTCAAATGGTGGTACTCCTAGGAGTATCTATCAATATCACATTAGAACATGATCACCCAACTTTGAGGGTATTCATGGAAGGTCTAATGCCAGGATTACCTAGTGGCCAATCTTAAGCGGTGGCCACTAGCTATTTGATCAGGCCTTGGAATGAAAAGCTCATCAGAGAGAGATCCATGTATTGACCTCTTATATACTTATACATTGTGATAAGATGTTCTCTTAGTTGTCTTTTCTCTAGAGTATATAAAGTTTGTCTAGACGTTCCTCATATGTCAAGTCTTCCTTTCTCTTAATTAATGTTGTTGTTCTTCACTGTATTTTCTCCAGTTCTAGAATATCCTTTGTCAGAACTGGTGTGCAAAACTACACTGCATATTCAAGGTGAAGTCTTACCAATGATTTGTACAGTGGCAAAATTATGTTATCAACTTTTGCTTCAATACCTATTTTTATGCAAGACAGGACTTTGCTTTTGCTAATGCTATTTGAAACTGATCACTGCTTTCAAGTTTCTAGTTTTCAAGGATTCCCTGGTCTTTCTCTTGCAACAAGTCCACTAAAATAATTCCATTAACTTAATAAGTAGCACTGGGAGTTCCTCTTCCCAAATGCATGACTTTACACTTTCCCACATTAAAGTTCATTTTCCATTTGTTTGCCCAATATGCCATTTTATGTAAATCCCTCTTTAGAGAACAAACATCCTGTTCTGAATTTATCCTACATAATTTAATATAATCTGCAAACAATGAAATTTTACTTTCTATATCTATTTCCAGACCAAGTAGTGGACCAAGTACTGAACCCTGAGGTACTCCACTCTCAGCTTTCACAATATTGGCGAATTCTCCATTTACAACACACTGTTTCTGAAGGATAACTTCAGGCAGTTTTCTATTAAATTGCATAGGTTTTCCCAGAGCCCAAATTTACTTATTTTATACACTTCAGCCTCCTGTGTGGCACTGTATCAAATGCCTTTGCAAAATCTAGATATACTACACCTACTGCTTTATCATTATCTAGGTTGCTACTTACTTCTTCATATAAGCTCAAAAAGATTAAATTGGCATGATCTATTCCTCATAAAACCATGTTGATTCCTGTTAATAATCTTATTTTCTGCAGTCTAGTCCTGAATATAATCCCTTATTATCCTTTCTAGCAGTTTTTATACTACAAAGGTCAAACCACAGGTCTATACTTGCCAGGTTCTGTTTTAGTTCCACTCATAAATAAAGGAACCACATTGGCTTTACACCAATCTTGTGGCACTGAGTGTGTGGTAAGAGAATCTGTAAAGAGTAAAAAGAGAGGCCTTGCTAACACTGCACTGAGTTCCAGAAGAACCCTTGGATGTATACATCAGGACCTGGTGCTTTGTCAGTCTTAATTTTGTCCGGTCTTCCCATGACCTCTTCTTGTTTTAACCGAATACCTGATAGTGATATGTTTTATTTGTTACTGGTTGAGGCTCTTCTACTGTTTCTTGCTCCCTGATCTATACTGATGCAAAGAAAGTATTTAGAACATCATCCTTTTCCTTATGCTCTGTAATCAACTCCCTCATCTCATTTTTGAAAGGTCCAACATACTCCCTCAAGTTTTTTGCTATTTATGTATTTGAAAAACATTTTTGGATTACTCTTCCTCTCCCTTGCAATTTGAGTTTCATTATCTATTTTTGCTAACCTAACTGCCTTTTTTACAATCTTTGCTACTCTTTTTGTATTTCAAGAAATAATTTTCTGTTCCTTCAGACTTAAATAATCAAAATGTATTTTTCCTTGCCAATTCTTTCTTTACATTTTCATGTAAATACATTGGTTATGGTCTACTTCTTTTGCATTTGTTCCCCACTGTTATATACTATATAGAATATATTTCTGCAACCTAAGATTAAATTCTATCCATTTTTTCTCAGTATTTGTTCCATTAAACAATTTATCCCAGTCTATATGTTGCAATGATGCTCTTAACATTTTGAGGTTAGCTTTTCAAAATTAAAAGTTTGTGTTGAATCGATACAGATTTGCTTTGCCAAACTGATCTCAAATGTGATCACTGTTTCCCAAATGTTCACGTCAATGTTATTTATTATCACTAGGTCTGATACGTTGTTACTTCCTATCCCTAAGCATTTTCACAAACCTGTTGCCCATAGCATTCTGACAGGTCTCATGTCTCCATTTGATACCTCGATAGTTAAAATCTCCCATAATTATAGTATTCCCAAGATGAAACAAATCAGCATGAATGAATTTATCATATCGAGTTTGAAGACCAAGAGAAAATTCTGGATATGCCTACATCAATTCAAGGATGGGGGGGAGAAGAAAATAG
This sequence comes from Rhinophrynus dorsalis, assembly GCA_037306005.1. Taxonomy (NCBI): domain Eukaryota; kingdom Metazoa; phylum Chordata; class Amphibia; order Anura; family Rhinophrynidae; genus Rhinophrynus; species Rhinophrynus dorsalis. The sequence continues at coordinate 415,970,346 of CM074723.1, forward strand.
GAGTGCAGAACAATTCAAGAGTGGGGGTGGGAGCAGAAGAGAGTGAGATTGGGGATAGAACAAGGGACAAGGAGAGTGGGAACTCTGGAGAGTGAGACAGAGTAAGTTGGCATGCAGGAATGGAAGGTCCCAATGATGCAGTTTTAAGGCATTCAATGTGTTCTGTATAAGCATATAGCTGTCTCTATGACATTGTGCTCTTCTAGATGGCAATGTATGCCTGAAATGTGCAACCAGAGAACTTGATAAATTCCTTTCAGGATATTAACATCTCAACACAAGAAATCCCCTGTCACTTTACCTATAAGACAAGCATGAATGACTATAATTTTTTTTTTTGGGGGGGGGTTCTGTGGGCCAGGAAGTTACCTATACTACAAACCCATTGCCATCAGCATAAGCATAAAAAATGGCCATTTCTATTACCTCCTCTCTCTTTGTGCAACTCCTCCCCCCCCCAAAAAAAAAAAAAAAACCAAAAAAAAACCAAAAAACCTTGTGTCTCCATTTATTCAGACTTACAGCTACCAGGCAACAAAAGTTCGGATTTGGCCGCCATTATTGTCCCATCCCTCTGTATTAATTCCCATCAACACATTTGCATAGAGGACTGGATTGCTTCACTATGTGGTTAAACCCATCCTGTTCTCTTATACTTCATATGTTTCATTGATGACGAGATGTGAACTAATTTCACAGAGCAATAGGGATGTGGGGACAAAAATGGTGCCCTGATGCCCTCTTCATATATGTCTATATGGCCTGACCAGTTGGGAGTCATGTCTGCCTCTAAGGACATGACAATGCTGACAACGACATGATTCCTCCCAAACCACTGTGCATTGAGAAGATTATATGCTGCTTTAGGGGGTTTCTGGACATAGTAAGGAATGTGTGATTTTTTTTTATATTGAGGCATTGCTGTTCCTTTAAGTAAAGTGAAATTCTTTTCATTTTCAATAGCTAATGCTAAAGGTATCAGTAACTAAGAAGCTGATTGAATAACCGAAGCAACCAAATACAACACAGGGGACAACTAAAAACCCCCACTGATATAAATCAAGCAAAAAAACACACGACACAGCATTCAGTCCTCTTAAACTGGGGTTCTTCCATTTGGACACTCTGTTACAGCTATTTTAACGCATATTTCCACTTTTATAAAACTGCCTCAATGGGCCTTGAGTATAAAAAGGAAACTGGAGAAAGTATTGGGCAAACCAACTGCAGCTTAGGGGAGCATTTACAGGTCTCATAACTTCCACTGGTTTAAAATTGGGTTTGTAATGTTCTTGAATGTCCCATTTAGCTCAATGGGAATTGTTCATTGTCCTTGGTGCAAATGATTTACCTGAGAATTGCTTCAGTGTCATTTCCTACATAAGACGCTATGGCCCATATTTATAAAGGCAAACTTGAGTTATTCTGGAGTAAACGAACTGCATCATAGGGGAACAAATAATACTTCTGTAAACCCCATGCACTTCAATATACATTTTTTTAACCCCCTGAATGCCCCTTCCCAATGCATTGGAGACTTCTCTAGCATTCAAGGGGTTAAAAGCCTATTTTTTTTTATTTGTTCCCTTATGTGCAGTTGGTTTACTCCAGACCAACTCCAGTTTACTTTTATAAATATGGGCCTAAGTCTCTTCCAGATTCTTGAAATATGTACATCTGCCAAAAACTGGTACATGTGACATACATTAACACTTTGATTGCCAGAGGGTTACAAAATGCACTGCTTTGCAAAGTGTTGCGTACCCCTCTGGCACTCAAAGGGTTACACAATACAAAACACAGGACAGAGAGACCACTTTCCAGTGGCAATATGTCAGTTCATCCACACAAACTTGTTGTTTGTTATATGGGAAAATGCCCATTACACTGTGTTTATACTGTGTTTACATATTACCATGAGATCTAATGTGTGGTCTGCAGTAATGCCAATTGGCATTTATGTTGGCAAACCCTGTAACATATGAAACAATGACTAGGTCTGTGCTTTCCACTGCAGTGCCAGCGGCGGTTGAGAGGTTTAGTCTTTCGGTATCACGTGTGGAAAGATCTCATGAGGAGCCTTTGGCACAAGCAGGAGAACAAGAAACTGCTCCCAGACACTGATAAAGATTACATTGGAGTCACACACATTCTTTTTTTTAAACTGTATATAAACCATCTCTGCAGAGGGCAAATTCATGAGTCTACAAGGCAGTGACCAGATTTTAGAATGAACTCTCTATCTTTGCTAAATGCTGATTTGTTATTTTAGGAAAATATGTTGAGTTAAAGATAAAAGGGAGGTGGTTGTACTAGTTCTGTTGTAGACAAAGGGCTGGAGTAAACCAATTGCACCACAGACCAGAAGAAAAAGACACCATTGATTTAAAGGCATAGTAATGTTTCACAAAAAAGCAGTCCGATTCATCTTCATAGTATTTGGGCCATGGAGAATGATATTTCAATACTGTCAGAGTTTTGGTTCAAGGGTAATTGAATGATAAAGTATCCCCTTTCTGTCCCTTTTACTAATGTAACACTGCTTACCTCAGAGCATCAAGACTGTCCGGATGGATCTCAGAAACAGACAACCTTCAGCGAGTATAAGGAGAAACCTGTCAAGGGGGGCAGGATTTTTCTTATGTTCACAGTAAGAAGATTGTCCCTTGCTGCGACCTTTACAGTCAAGAGACCAGATTCCACATCTGAGGGGAGGTGGCTTACACTAGGTAAAATGAGCGGGAGGGGATACTGTATCATTCAATTACTCTTGACATACAACTCTGACAGTATTGAAATAACACTCTCCATGGCCCAAATACTATGAAGATTAATGGGAGCTGCCTTTTTTGAGAAACATTACTATTCCTTTAAGTGAGACTTTTAAATCCTTGAAATCTCTAACATTAGTGGAGTCCCATTTAGAGCAAAGTTTGGGCTAATTGTTGTTTCCCCCTTTGCTACAGATGGTTTGTTCCAGAATTGCTCCTCTTTTGTTTTGTGAATAGGACCCTCAAATAAGTGCTGGAACTGATTTTTTACGCTGTGCTAGCCTATTGTCTATGTACTAAGCTACCTAGCAGTTTGCTCCAGTGGGAGGGCAGTGGTTAAGTGTACGGGTGTTTTGGTGCATTCCTTTCCCCTGCACCTTGTTCAACGATATGTACTAATATGGCGCAGTACAGAGTGGTATAACTATTTCCCAGCACATGTTATAGGGATGGTGTTCAGGGCTTGCTTGAATTTAAAGAGCAGTAAAGTTTTTTTATGAAAAAACTATATGCTGTATGCATTCTTTCTGCTGAGTAAAATAATGGTACTCCCCATGCCAAGAAAGGCAAATTTCCAGAGTTTTTACAATTTAAACTATTGGGTTTTTTACATGACCTCTAAAGGTCAGATTTCAATTATTCTGTCACATTCACTGAGAGATGAGTCACCGAAGAACAGTTCTTCATAGAATATAAGAGAAACTGCTGAGTCATTCTATCAGTTATTACTTTCAGGAAGTAATCATGCTGTCACTCAGTTCTTGACAACTGGAACTGCTATAACATCTGAATAAAATAACTCACAGAGGTGGGAGGAGTTTCTTTGTTTTACTCAGCAGGAAAAGCCCTATGACATACACTTTTTCCTAAACAAAGTTTACAGTCCATTTAAAGTCTTAATGATGGTGGTGAAGAATGGGCACTGGTATGCACTAATGCATATTCTGAAGTGTAGGTGCATGAGTTTTACGCCTATGTCTAGGAGAGCTATGCTAGCAGATTCATACATTACCCCAAAAGACATGCAGCTGTATAAACAACTGCAAACGACTTAAATGGCCATCTTCAGGAAGAAGAAGAAGAAGACATGCAGTTCTGGGTTTTTAACCCCTTGAGTGTTAGAGAGGTCCCCAATGCACTGCAAAGTTTAAATGTTCCATTTAAATAAATGGGAATTTTGATAATATTTATTATTCCCCTTTGGTGCAATTGGTTTTGTCACAGAATAGTTACTCTTTAGCTTCCTGAATAATGTCCTTATATTGTCTATATGACTTAAAATTATTTAGCATATTTTCAGAGCTGGATTAAGGGCCTGATATGCCTGAGGTAAAACTTATTATGGGTTTATTATACAGGAAGGATGTACAATGTTCTGTAGATGCAGTGTACAAGATGGAAAAATACAGCACTTAACAGAGCATTTGATGTTTATTCAAAGCTCAAAATGAAGCAATAAAGCTGTCTCTCTCCTTTTGGGCTGAATAGTGACCCAGTGTAGCTCACTCAACAGTAATGGGAATGGGCCAGTTATTTTCAGTGGTCCTGGAACTACATCTTCATCTGCACTTGCATATTTGGAATTTATATTTAAAGCTGCTTATTCCTTTCAATGAATACTGCACTATGAATACTGACCACTATTTATTTTTCTTTGTAGCAAACCTTCCCAGACATACCTTTGTCTAAAAAGATTTATGGTAAAAAACATTTCATGCAGCTTACTGAATATGTCCTTAACGACTTCACTGCTAGGCATGTTTCCATGCGTTTGTTGCAGTGACCTGAAATGATAATTATTGGTGGTTTTCTATGAACAATGCACACATACCACTGGTTTGTGATTATCCCCTAACGTGACCAAAACATGGTACATAGAATGCAATTTTTTCTTTATTGAAATCCCAATAAAAGTAATGACAAACAACTGTCCTGGGAGTATTTCTCCTGTATTCTACTAGCAAATGCTTATATATAAGTTTAGTATTAACTAGCCTTTACAGAACACTAAAATCCATTTTTGTATGCATAGATATTCCTATAAAAATTAGCAAATGAAAAAAATGCTAACTTTTTTTTCTTTATTTCCATTTGGCAACATTCTGAATTTTAATGAGGAATAAACCATGGAAACCGGCTTGCCATGTATCTTTTTAAGTACATACATTTCAATATAATGGGCTGGTGATTTGGAGTCATACCCTAAGGCTGGATTCCTTTGAAATCACCAGAAGATGGCAGTACACCACAAAAAAAAAAAAAGAAGAAAGAGGGAGGGTCACATTTCTTTCAAATATACAGAAATCAATGAAAACAATACCCTAGATAAATAGAGGCCTTCTGAGGAAATGGTACCTGAATGGTATGAGCCAAAATACTGTAGGGAATGCTAGGATCACAAAACTGCATTGACCACTATCTGTCAGTTTTCCAGTTTTCCTGTTTTTTTAAAATGACATACTTGCACTTAAATGTTTGTAACTAATACAGACAAAATGGACAAGGCATACCATTTTGGAAAGAAGACTTAGGCAACCTTCTGCATACAATGAAGGCTTATTTGCCTTTCTAACCCTAGCCTCGTGTGCATAAATATTTCCAGAAGTTGGCATTAATGGGGATAAAAATGCATTTTGTTTAGATTTATACATCTTCAAAGCTACTGAAATATATGAAAACTATGCTATTTCATTAGCAGCACTTCTCCCAAGAGAAATAAGAGCCCATTGGTAAGAGATGACATACCATAAGGGGTGCCAGGAGCACAAAACTACCCTTACCAAAAGCTATTGTAATTCTTACATTCTTCAAATATAACCTTCCTGTACAGATATTTGAATAAAGAGAGACAAGTCTTACCATTTTTGCAAAGAAGAAAATCCATTTAATCAATGGAGGGTCACGACTTTTTATTCCTAGGCTTGTGACTTTAAATGTTTCAAAAAGGTGGGGCTATAGGCAAAACTTTTTTCTTTATCAATGCAATCTTTTTGAAGATGCTACAACCTTTGAAAACCATGGAATTTTTCGCTGTGTGGTACCACATTGGTATGATTTGACATACCACAAGGGGTGCCAGGAACACTATATTTTATCATTTTACTTTTCTAATATGACCTGCCTGCACTAGAATGGTCATAACAATTGGAGCCATAGGGTAAAGGAAGACAACAAGCCATTTTTTCTGCCATTTTCCTAACATTCTTCAAAAATGACCTACCTGTAACAAAATAGCTAAAAGAACTTCAGATATGAAGAAAAAGGTAAACAACGTATCACTGTTTCAAAAGAAGACAACATCCTGCAGCACTGAGGTGTCACGTCCTTTTCTATCCCAGCCCTATGCACAAAAATGTTTCCAGAACAGGCAGTAAAGGAAAAAAAATATGCATATTTTATCAGTTCTACCCACTCAAACCTACTGAACTTTCTGGAAACTATAGAATTTCCTACTGTATTCACACACAGCTCCTCTCCCAAAAGGAAATGGCTGTAACAACTACATAAATGGTAGACAAGGCATAACATTTTGGAAAGAAGACAACACACCACTTCAAACAGGGGGTCCTTTTCCTTTCTACCCCAAAAGCTAATTTACCAAGATGTTTGGGGTGGCAATATGAGAAAAAAAGGGCATTTTTACTTTCCTTCAGTTCATAGATACTGCACCTAAAAAGTGCAAGTCTGAGTTGCAATAACTTTTGAATAAAACACATTTCAGAAGTGGTGTTACTATCCCTTTAATGAAACTAAACTTGTGTAGGTAACAGGTTTACTTTAAGATTTTCTGCCCATCCCTCTGGTTAACATTTGGCAAACAGAATTAGAGTGTAATTTCCACTCATTGCCCAAGGGAGATTCCCAACCTCACAATGACCAGTTTTAACTTAAATCATGACCACAAATCGTCTCCTACCCATGCTCTTGCCATTTACATTTTCCTTAAATACCCTTCAGCCACTGACTGCAATGCAAACAGTATTGCATTTACGTGTTACAAACTGCGATTAGAAATGCAAAGGCTTTGAAGGCTCACTCAAGCTTAAAGGGATAGTAATACTTAATTTTATCTTTATTTTATTTTGTAGGCATTAAAAAAACATGAAGAACGATATGTCTTATCTCTCAAACCTTTATGGTTTGAGAGATATTCAGAAGCAAAGTTACCCCTCACTGACCAAAACGGTCAAGTCTGCCATCTAGCTGTCAGATTTGGAATCCGGTCTGCAGATAAACAGGTGGCTCTTCAGAAGAGCCGAAATCGCAAGATATAAAAATAACTATTTCATTGGAAGAGTCTAAAAATTGTGCTTGCAAACCAGAAACACTTTGTAGACTATTCGAATGAAGTAGTTCTTCTTATATCTCGCAATCTTGGCTCTGCTGTAGAGCTTTTCGTGCTTTTTTAATACCTACAAAATAAAATAAAGATAAAACAAAGTATTACTATCCTTTTAAAATCTGTTTTATTTGCACACTCAAATAAAGGAACAATTCTAAATTTCATGTGACGTAGAGTAATATCCATTCTTTAACTTTGTGACTGCCAGAGAAGTATTCAACTCATGGGGGAGATTCACTAAGCGGTGATAAAGAGGTGATAAAGTGGAGATGATTTCTCCAGTTTATCACTTCTCCATTTCCTATGTTATTCTATGGAGCCTATGCACTAAGATTTCTTCATCTTTGGATATCTTAGTGAACAAGATGTATAGAATAACATAGGAATTGGTGAAGTGATAAACTGGAGAAGTCACCTCTTTATCATCGCTTAGTGAATCTCCCCCATTGTGTTGCAATGCATTGGATACCTCTCTGACACTCAAAGGGTTACCACAATGGGAGGAAAATGGGGCAGTCTGTGGATGTTTTTGAGCATTGCCTTCCTCTAGACCCTGTTTATGGCTCTGCACTAAAGAAGGTGTAGAAGAAATGGAATGAGTTTACACCTCTTCCCTGTGCATGCTATTTGGCTTGTGTATGTTATTTGAAATATTAAATCCTAAGGAGATTGTTCACTGGTATGGACTACATCACTCATACACTATACTGAAACCCTGGACTGCAGCCACTGACATTAGAGTCTAATGCCAGTAGTGCTGCACTTGTGAATTTGACCATTTACCCCACTAACTTTTTTTTTTTTTTTTTACTTTACTGTAAAAATGATCTGTTTGCTTCCTGAAGAAATTGAGTTACATATTCTCTGTTAGAACAGCCATTCTTGCCTTTTCCAGTGATCCCTGACACCTATTACTATAGAAATCATGAAAGGGTGACTAAAAGTAATGGTGTTCTATTCTCTCTAAATGGGCTAAGATAAAATAATGGCCTTTCTGAGTTGTGGAAACTAATATGGATACATTAACTGAATTATCTCTTGTCTCTCATCAATATTGTAACATAGTAACATAGTTCACAAGACTGAAAAAAAAGACATGCGTCCATCAAGTCCAGCCCATGCCAAAACACCCCTGTTGATCCAGAGGAAGGAAAAAAATGAAAGCACAAATAGAATTAACCAGATTGTCTATATGTAGGACATTCTATATATGTATTAAATAAAGCAACTGGAGGAATACATTCTAGGAATCTAATATAAAACAATACATTTTAGAGATAATAGTAATTGAATGATAAATTATCCCCACCCTGCCCCTTTTACATAGTGTAAGCCACCTCCCATCAGATGTGAAATCTGGTCCCTTGACCAGACAGGTCACAGCAAGGGACAATCCTCTTACTGTGAGTATAATGAAAACCCTGCCCTCTTGATAGGTTTTTCAGTTTTTCTACTTATGCTCACTGAAGATTGTCCCTCTCTGCAATCCATCTGGACAGTCTTGCTGCTCTGAGGTGAGCAGTGTTACATCAGTAAAAGGGGCAGGAGGGAATACTTTATCATTCAATTACTCTTGAACTACAACTCTGACAGTATTGAATTAACACTCTCCATGGCCCAATACTATGAAGATTAATTGGAGCTTCTTTTATTGTGAAACATTACTGTCCCTTTAAGGACAACAGGTTGTGCAATGCAATGCTTCACAATGAAGTGCAGATACCTCTGGTCCATAACCCCTTAACAACCACCGGTACGGGGAATTTACCTTCCCTTAAGGATGCTTTTTGTTGGAGAAGACAATTTTAGAACCGTTTTTGCTTACGGCGCTCCTGCAGAATGCTGTAAGTAAAAAGTATGTGACATGCCAGGACCATCACCGGTCCTTCAGGGAAAAAAACAATGTGATGGTCCTGGCATGTCACCAGTCATTAAGGGGTTAAAGTTTAAAATTATATAACCCAATTTCATTTTTATGTGTTAGAGTTCCTTTAAGAAGTTTTTTTTTGCTAATTTCATGGACTACAATTTGTAGTTGTAAGTCACAACAAGGAGGGCCTCAGGTTGCATATGTTAGTTATAAATGCGTGTTTCTGAGGGGGGTGTTGTTTGTTTGGTTTGTTGGTTTGTTTTTATATCACCACATTAAGTATTTTCCTGGAACTTAACTTTAATATTAAACCATTAGCAACACTGCCAGAATGTCACCAAAGTTCACAGTTCTCCATAGAATGTTATAGTACCCGCCCAGCCGCCTTTTTTTATGAATACATTTTTTATTAGGTTTTCAAAATACAAATCATATTTACACACGTACAGTTCACGAAGCAGAATATACAAACCAATACCATCTGTAAAAAGTGTTGAAGGTAGATAGGCTTCAAGTACCTGTGAGAGGACAGTACAGTTAACCTTATCAAAGGCCTTCGCCACATCAGTTGATCGGAAAATGGCAGGAGTTAAAGTCACAGAAACATTATGCAGAAGGGAAAAGATCTTTCTTGTGTTATCCTGAGCCTCCCTTCCCAGGACAAAGCCTGCTTGATCCATATGGACCAAGGAAGGCATATGATGTTTCAGTCTCTCTGCCAAAACGTTGGCGTACAGCTTAATATCTAGGTTTAGAAGGGAGATAGGCCAAATGTTACCGCATAATTTCAGATACTTTCCCAGTTTAGGCAGTACCAAGATATGTGCTTCAGCAATATATAGGTGTCAGGCAATGTTGTCAGAAAGAGAGGCAAAGGAGAAAGTAAGAAGTTATGATGTGCATAAGATCGATAACTGGCTTGTGAGAAGCCATCAGGACCTGGACTTTTTGACTCAGGAAGCGTTGATCACATTTAAGCTCTTGCCAATTGTAATAGGGCTTCCAAACCTGTGTCAATGGAAAGATGTTCTTGCAGAAGATGAGCAGAGTGGACACTGTCTGTCCGGAGATCTGTACAAAGTAGGAGTGTACGCTGCGTGAAACCAAACTCTAAGCAGAGAATACTGCGTAGAGAACAAGCAAGCAGCCAGAGAATAATATACAGATGAAACACCCCCACAAAGCAAGTGTGAAGGATACCGTTAGCAGGTTAGACACATTATATATCTACATATAACGAGCAAATATATATACGATATAAACTGTGTACCTGACTGGGACCCAGGAGAGCGGACTTCCAGAACCACTCAGGAGGAAGCAGGAACAAAAGGGTTTGGAGAGCTGGAACCGGAGAAGATGCAGGAAGAAGGCTGAGCTTCAGGTGACAGGTGACCATGGAGGAAGATAAGTCCAGAGAGACAGTCAGTAAGGAGGGAGTTGAGACCTTCCAAGGACCAAGGTATCAGGATGGACTGTAGGTAAGTAGCCTGGCAACAGGGTCAGGATGCAGAGCAGGTAAGTAGCCTGGCAGCAAGGGCAGGATGGAGAGCAGGTAAGTAGCCAGGCAACAGGGTCAGGATGCAGAGCAGGTAAGTAGCCTGGCAGCAAGGTCAGGATGGAGAGCAGTAAGTAGCCAGGCAACAGAGTCAGGATGAAGAGCAGGTATGCGGACTGGCCTCCACAAGGCTAACGCTGGACAGCCTGAGGACCAAACCTAATGGAGCTCAATAGAACACTGAGCACCCTCCGAAGCGGGCGCTCAGTACTTAAGAGGTTGGCGGATGACGTCAGGAAGACAACGCACGACGCCGACGACGTGGTTGCCTAGCGACGACACGTCGTGTGGGGAGGCGGCCGCCTGACAACCCGGCTCCATTCATCCGAGGCAAGGACCGACGCCGACACTGTCTCGAATTTTAGCAAGGTGATTGACCTAGTTCGGGAGAGAGGATGCAAGATTATACATCTGTTCATAGAAAGAGCTGAAGTTCAAAGAAATGTCTGGGGTGGTATAGACAAGATGGCTTGCCCTTGATTAAATCAAAGTGATGAAGGCTGGGCGACGATGAGCTATGAGTTGTCGAGCCAGAAGGGCTCTGTCCGGTTGCCATGTTCAAACAAACTATACTTGGAATAAATTAACATTTTCTCGACCAAGACATGGAGGACAGAGAGAAGCTGAGTAAGGAGCTGGGTGAGTTTAAGAAGAACAGCTGCAACAAGAGAATGTTTATGTTGAAATTTAAGTTATAAAATCTCTTGAAGAAAGGAGTTAATCTGAGAGTATAATCGTTTGTGTCTCTTCGAAGCTAGCTCAATCAATGCTTAAAGGTACAGTAATGTCCCAAAAAATATTTGCAGTTTTGTAGAGTTTAAAATAATAAGCAATATGCTCCAAACCCTATCTCTCAAACAGCTATGATATAGGGATTCAAAGTTTCCCCCTCCCTCCCCTTCTCCTGATGTCAGCATCTTGCTGACAGGACATCCTGTTCCGGGGACCAGCAGGTGGCTCTGCAGCAGAGCCCAAATCATGTTACATAAAAATAATTAATTCATTGGCAAGGTGTACAAAGTGTGCTTGAAAACCAGACACACACGTTGTAGACCTTTCCAATGAATTATTTTGCAATAACGCGATTTCGGCTCTGCTGTAGAGCCTCCTCGAGTTGTACAACTGGAGGAAGAACTGGAGGAACAATCGTGCCTAGGATTAAGAGGGATATAATAGTCTCCTCCTTGAATTACAATGTCTTCCTTGAAATCAGCGAGACAGTCAAGTGTCAAAATAAGAAAGGGGGCTTGTAGAGACTTGGGGGCATAAAGAGTGGCAAATTATGTAAGACATTGTCAATAATGCAAAAGGCTATTGGAAATTAAAGAACAGTAAGCGTTTGTTCCTGGGAGAGTGCAAAGTTCACCTCATACACAATCACCACATCTCCACACATTCTGTTGAACTTTGCAGCGCCAATGACCGTTTATGTGGGGAATTTAGGTCCTTGACACTGATGAAGATCACACTAATGGATGAGTTCCCCTGAGGAGAGACGGGAGCCTCAGCAGGTGTGGAGGGTACGTTAGTGTTAATTCCAGCCATAATAAAGAATAAAGAGGTCATATTTGGTAATTTTATGTCTGACAAATGTCAATATGTTAAAAAATACATATCATCTGCTAAAGGAAAGCTTCTCTAAGTATATTCCTCAGTGTAGTGTTTAAACTAGGGTTGGTAAACCTAAGGCCCTCCAGCTGTTGAGATAAACAATGAGCCTTCATCCCTGCACAGCCAACAGCTGGCCAGGGTGGGTGGGAAATGTATTGCTCAACAGCGCATGTTACCCATTTCTGACTTACACTGTTACATTTGAATGAATAAGAAGTTGTAGATGGTATTTAAATTACTCATAGTGTGAAGATATTAGGGGCTTGATAATATTAGCTGCGCCAAAATCGGCATAACAGTAATAACAAGCAACGTGTATTTTGCAACTGTGTTTTACCAGTTTTCTATTGTAGAACCAGGTAAAACAAATCTGACTTAGGCTGACCATGTTGCCGTACTAATAAAAATGGCGCGGTCTGCTTTTATCCAATTATGCCTTAAACTACCACATAAAAAACACAATAAACATCAAAGTCCAAGGAAACAGGAGACGTTTGATGACAGAAAGTTCAAGGTAAGCATTAGATGGCCTAGATTCACTAAAGGATGATGCTGTGGCAATATGAATTTGTGGATGTATTCGAAACACTTCTACATTTCATATACAAGGAGGTCAGCGTATGTCGAATAAAATTATAATGGGAGCATTATATGTCGAAATAAAAATGGAGAAAGTTAGTATGTCGAATGGGAGCAATATATGTCGACTTACTAGGGTAGTGGTCATGGGGATTTGTCGCTAGCAGTGGGCAAGTGGAAAAGGCTGAAGAGGGTCAGACTGTGTACAAGGGGATCTGTGGTTACCAGTGGGCAAGGGAAGAAGGCTGGGGGTGTCAGGCAGTGTGTATGGGGCTAACACACAATGGTGTTGTTCCCCATGCTGCACAACATGTTAGACATACAGTGCCCCCCTTCAACATATTAACCTCTCCCTTAGTAATTTGACATATATTGCTCCCATTTGACATTCCTTTCTCCAATTTTATTTGACATACACTGACCTCCTTGTATATGAAATGTAGAAGTGTTTCGAATACATTTACAAAATCATATTGCCACAGCATCGACCTTTAATTAATCTAGGCCATCTAATGCTTAACTAGACATTCTCCATTGGTTTGGATGTTTTCAGGGGTTAACTTGATACTTCTCCATTTGTTTTGTCCTTAGAGAGCATGAGTGAATGTATTCTGTGTTGCTTTTGTTGAAACAACGATGGTTTAAAACTGTCTTCTACGCCTCAAATCTGAGGCACAGGATTCCTGGCAGAAAATGTAACCACAAAACATTCGGTAATACTGACCATAGTTAATAGTATGCTACTTGCATGTTGTTTTTAGTTGTTTCTTATGGGCTTTGTTTTGACTGGCAGTGTGTATAATTACCGCTGGTTTTGTTTTCACAACTTGGGTAATAGGAAAACAAAACCTGACTTAAAAAAACACATCTCCTGTTGTTTTTTTTTTTTTTTAGCGGAGCTAACATTATCGAGCCCTAGATTTGCAATTTTAAATGCCACAGCTATCAATAAGGAAAGTTAGTGGCTCTGCTTTTGGAAATGCTATTACTTCATAGAGCATTATCACATAAGTATCAGTAAGTGAGGACCGCATTACACATACTCAGAGTGCAAATAACAGAATTATCACTGCAAATAACATGCAGATTATAAAGTTGATTTTCTTTATTTTAAAGCAATACAATACTCTGATGCATTCAGTTCTCATCTCATTGATTAAAAGACTTAGTTCACATGGGTAATTTGAAAAGTTTTGCAATGCATCACTGTTCAAATCTATAGCTTACTTATCTGCATCGTCCCTGCGTCCCCCCGCTGGTAATCCTGTTGTTCACACAAAATGGAGAAGGCATGATTGAAAGGTGGTCCACATGGGTATCAGCCGAATATCTTTGATTGACACATGGGTCTGATCTATAGTGGCGGTGAGGATGAGTGCCTGACTTATGCCCTGATATAGTGTCCTTACTGATCTAAAGTTATAGCCGTTTTTACAAGGTATCTTTTCACTTGTTTGTGTCTACAATAAAGCTACACGTTATGACATATGGGTTAGCCATTCATAGGACGTTGCAATTCCCATCATAATGTCCACATCTACAGTGTGTGAACGATCTGCACTTCATACCTTACAGATAATCTCTGCTGGACTTCCCGCATTTGACGTCTGAAAATTGCAGCAAGCCGCTTTCAGCTGTGTCATGTTTGGATATAACAGCCAATGCAAACAGTAACTTTGAGTCCAAGGGGGCTGAGAATTGATGGGTGAAATGTTTTGCAAAAAAAAAGAGAAAAGTGCAAAAAACAGCATTTTTCCCTTCTGCAGGAATTCTAGTGAAAAGTGAAATTTTCCCCCCACACACATACAGACCTCAAGCCTTGTCCCACTGCACTGACAGCTATAGAACTACACAAATTGACCTCTCTAAAGGATTTTTTCGAGCATAGGTTGAAACTAGCAAAGTTCTCACAGGAAATTTCATGGGGTTAGGGAAAGACAGAAATGTTATAAGGTTTTTATATGCTGGAATTTTTGTTTAAACAATTGCAAAGTCCCACGGAAAAAAACATGTGACTTTTCTATTATCCATGGGGTCAATTAACTATTATTAGTGTAAACTGAATATAAAAGTGGTGCAAATGTACATATGTGTGTCATGCATTTTTATCCAATGCATTACACACAACTGTGTGCCATAAAGTTAAATAAGCTGTACTGTAAATGGTAGGAAAGCTGGTGAATAAAATGGTCAAATAAGTGTATAAACAAGATTTAACAGAAGTGTATAAAGTGGTAAATAAACCAGTGACTGTAAACCAAAAGTGTGTGTCTGGGGAAGGGGCACTGGGATTGTGCTGCCATGGTCACTCACAGCTCAGAACAGTAGTTGCGTACACTCCTAATTATGATCCCATCAGCCACTGCCTTCTCTTCCTAATGGAAAATGTTCCTGGGATGGACCTTATCTTCTGGCAGAATCTTGGTATTACACAGGGAAAGGCAACCTCACACCGCGGCATTGACTTATTTAATGAGGTAGCACCCACTGTACTCTTCCAATAAGAGATGTACCTAATACATTTATGTATATATTTACAATATATCTTTACATATAGGATTGCATGTAAAGCAATCACAAGATGTCAGAAATAGCTACAAAACAGATTTGAGTAGCAGCTGTGTCATTTGGAACCAGTTCCTTAGTGGGCAGCTAGGTAGGAATCGTACACTTACCAGGTAAATGGTGGATCTGGGGCATTTTTTTTATGAAAGCATTTTACCAGGAACAATACATTGAGATTGTCTCTAGTTTTCAAGTATGCCCCTGGACTCATTTTATCTACCTCAGAAGGGTGAAAGGCTGACCTTGCCTGGACTTGAACCTGCAACCTTGTGGCTTGATCAGATTCTACAGCTGGAGCACTGACCAACTGAGCCACCTTACAAACTGTGTGAGACTTTCTTATATCTTGTAATGAATTCCCTCCCCTTAGTACATCTCCACAAGGTTTTCTTTGAAGGTAGAGATAGCTCTTTATGTCAGTTCTGAGAGAATAAATACTGAAGTTAAGAAGTTGCAAAGTGGAATGGTTTAGAGTATACTCATAGGAATTAACTGCTCAGTTTGGTTAACAGAAAGCTTTACATTTGGCAGTCTTTCATTCATTATCCAGGTAACCCCATATACTTTATTTTGCATAATGTTGTGGTTTCCCCATTGGACCATACCATTTTTTTCTTGTATTGTTCTGCAGAAAAAAATGTGGCCAAAGGAGAAACCCATTGTAAAATTAACTCCACAGTATCAACCACTTTGTTCAGCAGTTTAATAGAAGAGGAAGATCAGATTGTGTAATAGTATACTCCATTGTAGATAGATAGATGATTGATAGATAGATAGACCTGTCTTTTATAACAAATTAAGAGCCCCTTATACCTCTAGGTATCATTCCCCTTTAAGTAGAGTGAGGGTATAAGGCATGTATGGTGTAAGATGGACATCGTGTGTAAAGTGCAGGAGATATACAGAAACACATGGAGAAATGAAGGTTACTAGCTAGGAGATGAGATGGTTTACAAACCATGAAAAAACAGTCATTAATGTGATACTTGGCTCTGGGAATGTTGTGTATTCAGCATTTTGGATGCCATTAAGAAAAAATTACATGACCACACATTCATAAGTTATTCAATCTAGTCAAGAGCTTGCAAATGATCCAGAATAAACACCCAGAAAACTTCCCGTCGCTGGGCAGACAAAATAGGGCTTTTGTGGGAGTGATAAAAGGTGGGAGGGAAGGATATAGAAATTACTCACTTTTTCTGCATGATCTTAGAGAATAATTGTTGGAAAAGTCTGGAACGCTACAATATTTTGTGTGGTGTTAAACGCAGCCCTTTCTTAACCCATTTAGGGCCAGAGGTGTGCAGCATGCAAAGCAAAGAAAAGCATTGCACATCACTCTGGTCCTCAAGGGGTTAATGACATATGAAACAAGAGTGAAATATTCACTTTTCATTAAAGGGATAGTAATGTTTCATAATAAAAGCAGCTCTAATTAATCATCATAGTATTTGGACTTTGGAGAGTGTTATTTCAATTCTGTCACAGTTGTAGTTCAAGAGTAATTCAATGACAAAGTATCCCCCTCCCACCCCTTTTACTGATGTAACACTGCTCACTGAGCAGAAGGGAGGTGCCCAGGTAGATTGCAGAGAGTGATAATCTTCAATTAAGATAAGGGAAAAACCTGAAAAACTTGTCAAGGGGGGAAGGGCTTTCATTGTTCTCAAAGGAATAAGATTGTCCCCTTCTGTTATCTGTCTGGTCTTACAACTAGATTCACATCTGAGAAGAGATGACTTACACTAGGTAAAAGGGGCAGGAGGGGAAACTTTGCTTGTGAATATCTCTTAAACCATAAAGGTTTGAGAGATAAGACTTATATCGTTCTTCATGTTTTTTTAATGCCTACAAAATAAAATAAAGATAACATGAAGTATTACTATCCCTTTAATAGAGGGATGGGCTTGTTTTATATAGTGAGGTTTTAATTATTGAATATATACTTTGCTACTTGTATCGGACCTTTTAACATTAAATATAGTTTTAAAGAGATGGCTATTGAGCAACCCTTTCATTGCCAAATGAATTACTAAGACTGACACTGCAAGATAAGGAGCTTTACAGCTATATAAGTCACTGGAGCCTGTGGGCGGCTGTGGAAGGACATTTAACGATAAGGAGCAGAACCTGTATTGCTGCGAGTATCCGGACTGGAGTCACAGAGGACTAAGAGAATCTCAAATGTGAGTGGATATTATTTATCTCTATTTGTGGATAGACATTGTTACTGATATTGCTCTGTTTCCGGTCTCTTTTTACATATCTATTCAGAGTTGATATATTAAAGCTGCAAGCAAATTCACAAAAGAATTGAGACTTTCTGTGAGAGACACATATTTGAAAAAGGACATTATTGGACACTGAGGGCTGATAAAAATAAGATTACCAGGGTAAACATATTTTTCACTTTGATATAATGTTATTTTATATATTTAGTGATTTGTGCTGGTTAATACTGTATAAATGCTGGGATTCCAATTGTTTTGGAATCTTTTAGAGTTGGATTTTACTTGGGAAGAATCCGGTTTTATATTAGTATTTTTTTTTTGTTTTTCTCATTTTCTCTTTTTAATCCAAATTTTGATACATTGTTTACATAATCACTAAAGTTTTCTTCTCCTTTTGAATACTGTGATAAAGTCAGGTCTTATTTATATAAATGAGTAAGGGCATTGTTATGAACATTAATATTCTGATGTTAACGCCAGGAATGTTTAAAGGGATAGTAATGTTTCACAAAAAAAGCTGCACCGATTAATCTTCATAGTATTTGAGCCAATACTGTCAGAGTTGTAGTTCAAGAGTAAATGAATGATAAACTATCCCCATCCCGCCCCTTTTAACTAGTGTAAGCCACCTCCCCTCAGATGTGGAATCTTGTCACTTGACTGGACAGCTCAAAGCAAGGGACAATGTTCTAACTGTGAAAAAACCTTGACAGGTTTTTCAGGTTTTCCCTTATCTTAATGAAGATTATCCCTCACTCTGATCCACCTGGACACCGCCCTGCTGCTCTGAGGTGAGCAGTGTTACATCAGTAAAAGGGACCACTCCGTATCAGACGCGCCGCATCTCTACTGCATATGACTGCACCACGGCCGTTTCTGGGTGGCACTGTGGCCCGTGTACACGGGCTCAACTAGGTCTTAATAAAATACTAAGACTGTTTTTTATAAGTCCTCCCTCCCATTCATCCAGAAAGCTAAAGAGGTGCAATTCTGGAGCAAACCAACTGTACCATGGGGGACAAATTACAAGTATCAAACTTTCTATTGATTAAAATGTGGCATTAAACCCCTTGAATGCTAGAGAGGTTTCCAGTACTTTGTGAAACAATTTGTTTGTGGCCTATCTATGACACAACAGGTAACCCTTGATTTCAACCAAATGGAATTTGTATTTATCCCCTATGGTGCAGTTGGTTTGCTCTGGAATTGTGCCTCTAATTTCTTGTATGGGTCCATATTTTATCTTACTAAATAACTAGATAACTGACTCACACAGGTTTTGATTAATAAGCTCACATTGTTTCAGTTGTGAGATGTCTACCCATGTATTCTTCATTTTGGCCACACAAATTGTCTGCTGTAGCTAATCTTCTGCCCAAGGGTGGAGAGTTCCGTTCTCCCATAGTGACACTGGCTACATTCTTTAATCTTGGGGCAAAGTAGGTCTGGCAATAGGCCTCCATGCTGTTACTATTTCAGGTTTGTGTTGGCAGCCAGTACATGATGCCAAGATCTGATGGCATCAGAGACCAATGTTTCTTTTTTATTAGGTTTTTAGGCACTAGAAGGTAATTAGGGATAAATGGCAGTAACAAAAAAGGCATACTTGGGCATACAAAGATATACAATTCATAATTAACCCCTTGGATGCTAGAAAGGTCTTCAAATCATTGCCTCGCAATGCACTGGACACATCTCTAGCATACAAGGGTATATGATGTATATGAGACTCTTATTTCTACACAAGAACATGGTCTATCCAGACTCTAAAAGGTTATGTTGATGATTTATTTTGCTGCGTCAGATAGCTAGGTTACATTTAGTCAATAAGCGGTCTATGTCAGCAATATTGGCCATGTGTTTTTGGTGACAGCTACAGACTGCAGATCTGGTTGAAAAAATATGAACAGACTGTAAGGTCACCATGCAGAAAGCAAAGGATCAGCAATTGCAGAACAAACCAAATGCACCATACATGCAGAAATAAAAATCTTATATATTTAAAAGGCAATCATGTTTGGCAATCATGAGTAAGCGCCTCGTATGCAAAAAGCGTGGATCTGTTTATGTAATGTAAGCCTCTCCTTGCTTTCGTATATGGCAGGAAGACTTCAGGTACTTTTTAATTGTGACAAAATTAACAATGCTTTATTTTATGAATGGGTTCTTCTTGCTTTTTTGGATGGAAGTGCGTGAGTTTCAGATTGCTACATTTATTCAATAAGCAGCTTTGTCAGCAATATTGGCCATGTGCTTTTGGTGATGGCTACAGGCTGCAGGTCTGGATACAGAAAGCAAACGATGAGCAATTGTAGAACAAACCAAATGCATAAAAATCCTAATTATTTACAAGGGTTTTTTAACCTTTGAGTGCCAGATAGATATCCAACTCATTGCAACGCTAGAATGAATGCCAGAGAGGTATCCAAAGACCACGCCATCATTCAAGGTGTTAAAAGACCCCTTTAAATCAAAAGGGATCTTGGGAAGTTTGATTGCTCCCTCAACTGTCCTTCTTTTAAATTTTGAATAAAGCCCTAAATACCTAGAAAGGTTTAGGTTCCACAAAGATTCCCCTAACTGGTGGTCCTCACTTAATACCTGTAGTTATGTGCTATCACGTTATCGGGGTCCGTGGTAATGTGCACTTGTATGAGTCTAATGATTTCAAAGTATGCAAACTGGGCTAAGAATTGAACATCAGTGCCTCAGGATGTGTTTATTTTTTAAATTGTAGAACCTATTTCTTCAATGAAATGAAAACATTAGAATAGTAGGGAATTAACTACAGCAAAGTATGCTTTAACCCCACTGGCACTCAAAGGGATATATATATATATATATATATATATATATATATATATATATATATATATATATATATATATTATATGCACTCACATAACTGAGAATGTCCGTGTCCGTCCAGAGGCAAGATAAATGAGTATAGACTAGAGTGTGATAATAGCTTTGCTCTCATAAGCTCATCCTGACAATTAAAGGTTAGACAAAAAAAGGCATTATCACATACTTCAATACTAATTTATTATATATATGCAAGTAATACTAGACGAGCGATTGTTTAGAATTCCTGCCTTTGTGAAAACATTGTCTGTGCAGATTCTGCTTCCTCTTGAATGAAGAACCTGTTCTGTAGTTAGTATCTGTATGCTAACCAGACACCCGGACCAAGTCTACAAGCTTGGATGCCAGACACTTTGAATGTAAAACTAGCAGGGCCCGTCCTAGGGTTTTTCAGGGTCAGGTGCAAAATAATTCTGTGTGGCTATTTTTTTGAGGGGGGGGGGATTATTAAAAAAAAAAAAGCATTTAAAATTACAATTGAAATTGGATGTACACTAATTGCACAGCTGAAATAGATCTATACTAGTTATAACACAGAGCTTACAACTGAATTGGATCTTTGCTAGGTATACCACAGAGCTTACAGTGGAAGTGGAATTACACTAGTGATAACACAGAACTTACAATTAAAATGGTACTACTCTAGTTATACCACGTTAGCCATTGAATCACACTTACTGACCCCAGCCTTGTTCAACTGCACTGGAAGCCCTAGAGCCACACATATTGACCTCTAAAATTGTCCCGACTGCACTGGTAGCCAGAGAACCACACCTAGAGACCACGTAGCCTTGTTCCACACATTGTACTAACTTCAATAAGACATGTAACATGGAGAACCGAAGCTGTTCCAGTCCACAATCTTGGACCAATTGAAGGTACCTAGTGGATATCCAGTCGTTTGGTGAATATATTTTTATTTTTCCTATATAAACTTTCTTCTCCTATGCTGTTAATATACAGGTGGATACCAGAGGATTATACTATTACCTACTCGAATCACATATTTATATATCTCCTGCAATTTTAAATTGAGGAGAGAGTGTCTCAAGTGTATCGATAGAGGTCTGGAGTATATTTTCTGTTTTTTAACTGTGGATCCACGAAGATTACACAGTGCAAAGGGTGGAACTAAACAAAAAAATATGAGTTTTCTACTCCTTGAAAGGTTCTGAATTCTTTGAAAATGACAGAATTTCCTACTGTTTTCATTAGCAGTTCCTCTCGAGACAGAAATGACACCCCATTGGAAACTAAATATATAATTTTCAAAGATATATGAAAACCATGGAATTTCCTAATGTATTCAGCTCTTATTATAAGACAGAGAAAACTGTGCCTCATTGCTGTGGGCTTACATGCTGAAGGGGGTGCCAGGAGCGCTAATCTATACCTATCACTTTTATTTTATGAAATTATCTGTCTGCGCTAAAATGGTCATAACAATCTCAGTCTTAAAGAAATGGTAGTAAATGGCAGTCAATAATACTATCCTGTCTTGTATTGCAGAGGGGGTTCAGATGTTAGCTGTATTTCGTCTTCTTTTTGTTAATTAAAGATATGGTAGAACTCATATAATTTTGCAACACATAAAAAGCATGGGGGAGATTCACTAAGGTATGATAAAGAAGTAATAAAGTGGAGAACACTTCTCCAGTTTATCACTTCTCCAGTTCCTCTGTTATTCTATAGAGCCAACGCACTAGATCTCCAAAGTTGAAGAAATCTTAGTGCATAGGCTCCATAGAATAACTGGAGAAGTGATATCACTGGAGATGTCATCTCTACTTATCACCTCTTTGTCATCACTTAGTGAATCTCCCTCAGGTATCTTGGGAACTTCTACCATTCAGGGGGTTAAAATAACATTTAGACCAATGGAGATTTTCATTCTTCCCTATATCACAGTCGGTTTACTTCAGAATTCCTTCTTAGTAAATAATTTTCTTTTTTTTATTAATATGAACAGCATATGTGAGGGGTTGAACAGACTGATAGGTAATCCATGCCATTTTTTCGGATTTGGTTAAATCCACACATTTTGCAGGTTACTGTAATTCTATGCAAAACTCCCAAAAGAGAATTCTCTGAAAAAAAATGAGATTCTGCTATGAATCAGCCTATTCACTATAAGAAACTAAAATACACAACAGGGACTTACTGCTGATTTCAACTTTCCTTAAATACTTACAGTTAAATGGTGCAGGGCTTTGAAAATTTTAAGTGAAAGCACAATTATAACATTTAATGTAAATGTTTCACTTCATAAAGAATACAAAAGCCATAATGTAAATAAACCAGATGGAAAAATGGAAAATACATTATGTAACAAATTGATAGGGACTGTAAAAAAAAGCACAAGTCACAAAATAAAGCAAACTTGTGTCACTAAGTTAATTCAATTATAATTTGTACCATATGATTTAACGTACAGTAGAGAAAAATTACAATTGACGCTGAGCAGGGACGTCAGTCAGGGGTTATAGTCAACAAAAAGTCCTTTGTTTATTTTAAATGAAATAAAAATCTCTTGTTTCTGTTATCCATTGGGACATATTCATACAAATATCTAAAATAATTCACCGTTCAATTATTAAATTTCCCTGGAACAACATAGAAATAAATTATATTTAGCTGAAGTGATAATTAAAGGGACATTCTACCTTAGTTAAAAGTGAGTCTTAATTTGTTTAAAGTAGAATTGTCACACTAAGGCAAGTTTATTTTATTTTACATAAAACTAAATTCTGCCTATATATTGTATTTCCAATATTCCTGTAACATAAATAGTTTCTGAGAAAGTAAACTTTATATTTTGGTAGAACAGTGTGGCAATTTAAGCTAATTCCCTGCAGAATTTACTAATTCATGCTGATCAAGATCAAACTAGTTTGCTATCAGAAATTATGCAGGACATACTTCAAAATAAGAAAAATCACAATGTGGGTTACTCACTAAGGAGTAATAAAGAGGTTATAAAGTGGTGATGACTTCTCATTTCTTAAAGGGATAGTAATGTTTCATAATAAAAGCAGCTCTATTTAATCATCGTAGTATTTGGACTTTTGATTTTTCAATTCTGTCAGAGTTGTAGTTAAAGAGTAATTCAATGACAAAGTATGCCCCTCCCGCCCCTTCTACTGATGTAACTCTGCTCAGCCAGAGCAGAAGGGAGGTGCCCAGGTAGATTGCAGAGAGGGACAATCTTCAATTAAGATAAGGGAAAAACCTGAAAAACTTGTCAAGGGGGGCAGGGCCTTCATTGTTCTCAAAGGAAGAAGATTGTCCCCTTCTGTTATCTGTCTGATCTTACAACCAGATTCCATATCTGAGAAGAGGGGCGGGAGGGGAAACTTTGCTTGTGAATATCTCTCAAACCATAAAGGTTTGAGCGATAAGACTTATATCGTTCTTCATGTTATTTTAATGCGTACAAAATAAAATAAAGATAAAACAAAGTATTACTATCCCTTTAAGATTTGGAGATCTTAGTGCAAAGGCTCCATAGAATAACATAGGAACTGGAGAAGTGATATCACTGGAGAAGTCATCTTCATTTTATCACCTCTTTATCAATCCTTAGTGAATAACCCCCAAGGTATTCTTCCTGGTAAAACACTTTCTAAATATATACATTTCTAAATAAATACATGATCCCATGTGTCTAGATAAGTGTTTTTCAACATTAATCCTCAGGTCACCTTTACAAGATCTCTCTGCTTAGGTGAAAAATCAGTGGCTCAGACATCGTGACTGACTGAGATGCTTGTGCTCAATTAGGGATATCCAGAAAACCTGTTGGTGTGCAAATCAACAGCATCATGGAAACAAACAAAAACTCTGAAAAAATGTCCACTGATTTGAATGGGAGTTTATAATAATATGTTTTTATAAAGAGTAGGAGAACTGAATGACAGAAATACCACACAGATTAGAGCAGTAATAATCAATTAATACAAGTAAATGCATCAACAATTTTCTGGGTGAAGGGGAGGTAATAAATAGAGGAGGGAAGAGCAGGCCTGCTCAAAATGTGTGCAGAACAGTGGCTATTCTGTTAGGGAGTTTTGCAGATCTCTAGATCTGTGACCATTGGGTGGAAACTCTAAGGTTGCAAAGTCAATGAGAAATGCTCTGTGTTGTTGTAGAAGATCACACAGAGCCAATCTATCTGAAAGGTGGGGTTGAGCCGCCCTTTGGTGTCAGGCCACCATAGTTCAGGTTGGAGCAAGCACATGGAAATAGAGAGATGATGTGCTATAGAGATGCATTTGACAAGTTGCATCCGGGATTGTGAAAAGTGCTCCACTACTAATGTAGTCCAAGGGAGAAGAGTGAAGCCAGGGTATTCAAGCACATCTTACATTAGGAGCCCAGATCTTCTCCAGTATTTATCCACAATCTTGCACAGGTATTCGGAAAAGTTCCTTTATATCCACAGGAATGGAAGCAAGATCAGTGTTATTGCTGTAGATTTTGTGCACACTTTCTGGGACTAAGTATACAGTGAGACTTTTAACCCTTTGAGTGTCAGAGTGTTCTCCAAAGTTTTGCTCCTTAGTGAGTAGGAGACATGTCTGGCATTTGAGGCTTTAAAAAGAATGCTGTGTTACTTACAGATAAATTATTGTATCTAAGTCCATGGGTACCTAGATACTATGGGGTTAACTTCTCTCCCTCAGGAGGTGGGACACATTGATAAAATCCTCTGGAGTAGGCTTTCTCTCTCTCAGCTCCACGTAACAAACAGTTTGCTCTGCCACTTCTGTTTTCATTTAGCAACACCAAGTCAAAAACAATCAACAGAGGAGGCAAGAATGTATGTATGTATGTATGTATGTATCTTTATTTATATAGCGCCATACATGTACACAGCGCTTAACAGAAGTTGAAATAATATAATACAAAAATACAGAACAGGGGTAAGAGCATTAAGCTTAAGTGCAATCATTACATTATTCGTTGGGGAAAGTGCAGCAAGGGAATCATACACTGGGAAAGGGACTCTGTCCCAAGAAGTTTACAATCTAAGCAGGATTCATAATGACAAACAGAGACAGTAGGAGGAGGATTATAAGTGCAGGTACAAGGTGTGATGAAAGAAGTGCAGAAGGATTCTGCTGTGGCTGTCAGTGTGCAAGAGGAAGACATTGCTATTTAGATGCCTCCCTGAGCAGGTGGGTTTTCAGGAGATACTTGAAAATGATGAGTGTGGATGATTGGCGAATGGTGATGGGGAGGGCATTCCAGAGTCGAGGGGCAGCCAGTGAGAAAGCTTGTAGTCGAGAGATGGCTTGAGTTGAGTAGGGAGAGGACAGGAAGAACCCTTGAGAAGACCGTAGGGGACTGGAAGGGGTGTAGTGGGAGATAAGAACAGAAATGTAAGAGGGTGCTGAAGAACAGAGAGACTTACAGGAGAGGAGGAGAATCTTATAAGATATATGATACTTTATAGGAAGCCAATTGAGGGATTTCAGGAGGAGATGTATCTGTGAAAGAATAAAATGTCACCGATCCAGAGGATTCAGAAAGGTAAAGCACCTGTGCCAGAGGAAAGGAGGCTAGCCCCCATGGACTCAGAGAAAACAGTTTATTGGTAACTAACCCAACACTATCTTTTCTCCATTTTCCTTTGAAGGGGCAGGTATCATGGCGACTTCCAACGCTTTCCCAAAATTGAGGGAGAAAGATAGAAAACTTAAAACAAGTATTAAGGTCAACTGCCACATACCAGCTCACGTCAATAGTCACTGTAATCAAAACACCTAAAAAGTACAGATACAAATATTACATTTTACTCCAGAATTCTTATGACTACTGAATATTTACTTCCTGTAGCACCTTTCTCTGACAAATCCCCTGAGCTGTGGCCGAAACATCAACCTTAGCAGTGTGAAGAGACATCCAGGTAGCTGTTTCTCACAATTGCTCATTTGATGTACAGGAGGAGAACCTAAGAAATTTTCAGTGGTGTTCACAGAAAGTTATGTGTACGTAAGCATCTTTATCAACCCATTTGTTTGTTATGTATTTAAACACTGTTTGGTTGAGTATCCATTCTCCCAGATCCTGGTTTTGCTTCTGTGTTGTCCATTCCTAGGATGTAGAGAGTGGAGATTTTTTGCCCATTCCAGTATCTGCTGAACTTCCTCCCAGGTTGCCTTGCCCAGAGAATTGCATAAGAACAGCACGAACTTACACTCTAGATAAGTGTCCAGACTGTCTTTCTCCTGATGAATTGCATTACAACAGCACAAACAAGTGCTCTAAGTGTCAGAATCACGTTCATATCACAATGGCAACTGCCAAATCCACATATTTGGCTCCAGTTGTTGTCTGGTTCCCTTACACGCCAATTACATCTATTTATATAATTACAGTCAATTAGATCTATTTATATAATTTTGCACCATAATTAACATTCCATGTATTTAATGATTTCGGTTGAAGTATGTATGTAGTTTATATTTCCTAACAATATAAACAATGCAATAGTTCTCAATGTCTTGTAAGAATCAGTTGCCTTTATCAGACTGTATTCTGAAGCACTACAACAAAAATCAAATGTACAAACATATACATGTACCTGACTACTGTATGTATGAAGGACAATATTCAAGGTAAATAATTATGTTTAAAGGGTTAGTAATGTCTAACATTAACTAACCCTAGTATTGAAGGTATTAAAAAGATAATATTGATGTGCCAAGTCGTATCTATCAAACCTTTACGGTTTGAGAGCTATAAGCGCTGAAAGTTCCTCCCTCCTGCTGATGAGCTGTAAAGCTGTCAGCAGTGGATCTGTGTCGTCTGACTTGGTGGATCTTCAGCAGAGCTGAATGAGTGCTATCGAGAAACAGACACTTCAATGGAAGGTTCTACAAAGTGTGCTTGGTTAGCAAGAACACTTTGCAGACCATTCCACTGAAGCAGTGTTTCTCAAATCCTATCCTCAGGACCCACTAATAGGCCAGGATTTGATGATTTCCTTGTTAGAGCACAGGTGAGTTAATCAGTGTGAATGAGCCTCTGATCACCACACCTGTGCTCTAGCAGAGAAATCCCTAAGTCCTGGCCTGTTGGTCCTGAGGACAGGAGTTGAGAAACACTGCGCTGAAGAGCCGCCGGCTGGTGTGGGACCGGGATCTCCTGACGTCAGCTACATGCTGACATCTGGAAAAGGGGAGAGAGGGGGGACTTTCAACGCTTATATCTCTCAAACCGTATAGGTTTGAGAGATACGACTTGGCACATTAATATCTTTTTAATACCTTCAATATTAGGGTTAGTAAATGTTAAACATTACTAACCCTTTAACAAAAAAAGAGCCACCATAGTTCCCCTTGCAGAAGGATTTGCAATGAATCAATATGCTCTGATTTCAACCCAAACAGAATTTAACCGTTTGAGAGCCCCCCACCGCCCATCCAAAAAATGACTAAAAAGTCTTTTGGGGAGACAGGATGATTCAGGGTCCAAGATACAAGTATCTCCTGAACAGCGGAAGATATATTACACACAGAAGATATAAAGGCTATAACCTGTTTAGTAGAAGAGGAGCCAGAAGTCGTGTAGGGGCCACAGAGCAAGAGGGATGTAAAGTACCAGTAGAGTCCTTAGGAGGACTAATCGGACATGAGGCAGAAAGGGTTAACATAGAGACCCCTGGTGGTTTTCGATTCACCTATGTCTCCTTTGTGCTTCCACATAGCCAGGAGACCCCCAAATAAAGAATACAGGACAGAAATGTAATAGTAAAATAATTTTCTGCCTGTAGAGGTTTAATTGGAATGAAAGGAGGAAGAATCTAGCCTTGTGTGTCATATGTTGCAGGAAATAAAGAAGAGGGTACTCATAGAACACCCCTTCCTGCTCCTCCCTGAGGGAAAAAAACAGGTGTCATGGGAAATGTAGATTTGGTTTCTCCCAAAAGGATAATGGTGGCTCTCCAGCTGTTGCATTCTTTAGCTGTACCAGCAGCGGGGGGAGGGAAAGGTGTCCCAAAGGGCACCCCTTAACTGTATAAAGAAAGGGTAAAAGAATAAGCCCCTTTTTTGCTCACCAGAATCCACTCATGTGGCAGAAAACGTAACTTTCCTACCGGTGCACCATCCAATATGGCTGCCGCGAGTGCCCATTTCATAAAGACTGACTAAAATGAAGTCGTCTTAGAACGTGAAGAAGGATGCCACCTCAGAAAAGGAGGGGAAGGGCAATGGGGCTGACAAAAAAAGAGTATAATGCAGAACTAACAATTCTATCACATAGCCTTAGCATGTTGCTGCTACACCTAAGGACATACTCAGGACCTGTGTACTCTGAAAACTGGAATCTTCAGACTCCTATACATAATTTATTCTCAGACATAGGCAAGCAGAAAGAAGAGTAGAATAGCAGTGAGAGAAAGCCATTCTCTAGCAAACGCAGGTCCTGTAACGGCCTGCACTCTGGTTCGTATCCATCAGTGGGGGATAACACAGCCCCATATAAGTTAAGAAAATAAAAAAAATAAGTGTAACTAACAGGAGCATTGCACTGATGCACTTCCTTTGAGGTCACTTCTAAAACTGAGCATGTTTGGCGGGGGTAAGGCGGAGTAGTAAGGATGTCTCCACCTCCAGAGGGACTTTTAAGGCAAATGTTCTGCCCTCCTGGACGGAAGATACTTTACCCCATGGCTCCCCTGTTCCATGTTGGATGAAAGAGAAGTATAGTTTAACCCTTTGAGAGCCAGAGAGGTGTGCAGTTCATCAGTTTGCAATGTGTTACACACCCTTCTGGCAAGGAAAATGATGATAAAAGACTTAAAAAGACTACTACCTTCCCAGTATAACCAGATTGCAAGACAGCAGCTCCTGCTTTGTGTTGATCCATATATGGTAATCTCATAGACTTAGTGCACACGTGATATGAGGTGAAAAATCAGGAGTGGTTTCCATCACATCATTAACCCTTTGAGTGCCAGATGGGTAATGAATTGCAAAGGGTTAACTGTATTTGGTGCACAGGAAAAACAAGCAGATTCTGAATGATAAATCTAATCCAGGGACTCTGATCTCAATCCCCTTTAGTTCATAGTGAGGCTAATGTACTAAGTAAAATTGGGGCAATTCAAAGCAAAACAAATCTCCAAAGGAAACAGATAAAGCGTTCCACTGATTTAACCCTTTCAGTGCCAGAGGGTACCCCTCTGACACTGAAAGGGTTACATGAGTTTTTTTTATCACATGAATGTTAGAGATTATGTTGGTGAATACTGATACCTTGTGATACTGATGATAGGCTGTTATATTAACAGTAGTAACCCTTTGAGTGCCAGAGGGGTAAGCAATTGCTTATAAACTATAACTACCACTACTAATATTATCATTGTTCTATCCAAGTCTATTGTATTACACCCTATTCAGATTAATGATTAGTCACAAAGAGCTAATATTATTCCCACATGACCCTTCTGTTGTTTTTGTTAACAATGTACCAAAGAGAGCATTATTGTGGAAAAAAAACTTGAAACCAATTAATGCAAGAGGGGATTCAACTGCATTGGGTAAAGGTCTTGACATGAAAGGTTTACTCCCTAAAATTAATACTGTTTCGATTTGTGGATGTCAAATTCAATCAGTTCTAACATTATTCATTAATCCTTTAAGAACCAAAACTTTGCACACCCCACTGGTACTTAAAAGGTTAACATCTGTAGAAATGTAGTATAAGTAGCATAGCCTGTCTTCACTTATAACCACAAAAAAAATGAGACTAAGTTGCAAGAATAAAAATCTATGCAATGCCTCTGCTGCCATCTAGTGTTTAAAAATATGAATTTCAACTCAGGAAGAGCTTAGTAGCACAGCGGCTAATGACTTTCTTGAATAATAGAAGGACTGTTACGCATTATTAGAGTGCTGTGATTCACTTCTGGAATGCCGATTTTATTCTTATACACATTAATCAAATAATATAACATAACTAAACTGAGGCTCATTTTGCCAAAATTGTCACTTGGATGCTAGAAAGATGTCTAACATTTTGCTTTGCTATGCAATGAGAGTTTAGCATCTTGAATTCAAGAAAAACATGCAATGCATTGCTTTGCAATTCTTTGTAAATGTCTTTAACCAAAAAATATCAACTAAAAATATGAATGTATTGCATACACTTTAGTTTTATTACCCATGTAATCTTTACTGACTTGAAAAGGTATTCTGATATCTCCATGCAACATAAACCAAAGGATAAAACCATTCTGTAATGAAAAACTAGTAATATGAATATAAAGTGATACATTTCACTCTTTCAGTACCAGAGAGGTTTCCAATACAATACCTCTCTTGTGCTGGAAGGATTAAGAGCCACCTAAGGAAAATTATCTGACTAGCTGGGAACTCTCCGGATTTGCCCTGGAGACTCCTGTTGTTGCAGCTAATTACCTTTCCTACAGAGCAGTGGCTGATTCTCTGGATGTGGGAAGTTTCTAATGAAACTCTGCCTAGTTCTACTTCCCAATATGTTCCTCCCACTCCCTGCCCTTTTTTCCTCCTGACCCAGCCTATTCCTCAAAAGTTTTTCATGTTTTTTAAGTCCCGCCCCCACTCATGATTTAGCCCCACCACTTTTTTATACGAATTGTGTAATTTATCTCTCTCAGCGGGACACAGGACTCCCCTCTCCGGATAGTCCATAACAAAAAAATTCCAGGTATGATTACATGAAGACTCATGCACTATGGTGGGCTACAACAATTCTAGAGCAAACCAATCACTCCATTGGGGACAAACACAAACCCCCAAAATTCCCATTAAGTAAAAATGGTACTTTAATCCCTTGAATGCTAAACACTTCTCTAATGCATTGCTTTGTAATGCATTAGAGACCCCTCTAGCAATAAATGGGGCTACAAGCCCTATTTAGATCAAGAGAAATCTGAATTTTTCCTCATACAGTGCTGTTGGTTTACCACAGAATTATTCTAGCTCTTCACGGCACATCAGAATTATTACTAGAAATTAGTAAAAGTGTCATTTACTTTCAGGAGTGATGTTTCTTCTGAAGTTCCCACAAGTAGAAAAATTCAATTAGTTTCCATGCTGTAAGGCTAAGTCATTATTATTTTTTATTTTTAAACAAGCTTTATCTGAAAATACAGTGTTATAATGCAAATTATCTTCTTTGGCATTCACAAGGTAAGGGAGAAAACACATATTCCTAGGAGAGAGTTGGAGATAATGGAAAACATAGTTGCATGCTGTACGTATTTTTGCTCTTGTCTCTGTATAGGTTACGGTTATCTATCGGCCACCTACCACCACATGCACATCTTCAAATTTCCTTTCTGACTTTGAATCATGGCTTTCCTTTTTCCTGTCACCAGACACACCCTCCCTTTCCTCTGAAGGACTTCAACTGCCATTTGGATGAACCCTCTTCCATTATGCAATCACCATCTTCTAACATTCAGCACTGCTTGCATATCTTCCACAATCCCTGCTTCACGAGTATCCTCAAATAACTGAATATCACCGCTCTCCAGTCTTCAGTGGCTACTGGACTTTGTTCCACTCCCACTAACCCTGACACTAACACCCTTGTCAAAACCTACAACTCAGTCCTGTCCTCCTCTTTAAACCTGCATGCTCCACTCTCTGATGCGCTCATAAAACTATTCCATGGCCGTAGGTTAATAAGGATACTAGCTTCCTCCACTCCTGTACCCTTTCAACTGAATGACTGGAGAAAGTCAGGCTCTCTGGCAGACTTTCTCCACTATGTTCCTACTTTCTTGCTTTAACTCTGCTCTGTCCCTGGCTAAAAAACAATACTTTTTTGCAACTATTTAACAAACACTCATAAATCCAACCCCCTCCAATTCTTCTCTACCTTTGACTCACTCCTCTGCCCTCACTCTGCCTCCCTTTCAAACTCTATAAAGCCAGAAGACTTTGTCGACATCTTCAAAACCAAGATACACTTTATCCAGGAAAATATCTCACCTTGTAAATACCCTCCTATCCACTCTCATTCCCCTAATACCACTCTGCTCTATTTTCACTAGTCACGGAGGAGGAATTGACTAACGTGATATCCTCTTCTCCCTCCACTACTTGTGCACTTGATCCGCTCCCCTCTCACCTCATCAAGTCCCTCTCCTCCAAGCTAACTCCTACTTTGCCACTGCTACCTTTCCTGACGACTTCAAGCATGCCATAGTGACACCCCTCCTCAAGAACAATTCTTCTGACAGTACCACACTATCTAGCTATTGACCATTTTTCTCTTGCCTTTTGCCTCTAATCTCTTGGAATGCCTAGCCTACTCCCGCCTGCTTGACTTCCTTAACATGCAAACTTGCTCGACCCCTTACAATCTGGCATTTGCACTGCTCACTCCACTGAAACAGCTCGCAAAAGAGTGGCCAATGATCTTCACATTGCCAAATTGCAAGGTCCCTAGTCAATAATAATCCTGATTGATCTCTCAGCTGCTTTTGACACTGTTGATCGTGCTCTCCTCCTTCATGTTTTGCACTCCTTAGGAATCCATAACTTAGTGCTGGACTGGCTATCCTCTTATCTAACTGACCAATCCTTCAATGTCTCCTCTGCCACCTCTTCATCCTCTTCTGTCCACCTCTCTGTTGGTGTTCCTCAAGGTTCTGTTCTAGGAATACTTCTGTTCTCTCTATACACAATAACACTTGGTGATCTAATTAGTGCATTCAGACTCAAATATCACTACTATGCTGATGACACCCAGATTTATTTATCTGCACCTCAATGGACTTCTGATATTCAGTCTAAAGTCATAGATTGCCTCTCTGCTATCTCAGACTGGATAGCTCATAGGCAACTCAAGCTCAATATGTCTAAAAATGAGGTAATGCTCATCCTACTTAGGCCTGGCGCAGTAGTGCTCTTCTAGGTGACTGTAAATGGCACTACCATAAATCCAGTATCAGAAGCACATTGTCTAGGGGAGATAATTGACACTGCTCTCTCATTCTCTCCTCACATTAACTCTACCGCTAAATCCTGCCTCTTTCTCTTGCGTAACATAGCTAAAATCCATCCCATTCTCTGTTCCTCCACAGATAAAATTCTTAAACAAGCACTCATCCTTTCCCGCATGGACTACTGTAACCTACTTCTTTCTGGCCTTCTTGCCTCCCAACTCCAAACTTTTCAATCCACACAGAATGCTGCAACACAAATTACCTTATTGTCACCTAGGTTTGTCCCTACTCAGCTCCTCCTCAAATCTCTCCAGTGGCTGCCTATCAAACTCCAGATATCTTAAAAAATGTTGCTTCTCTCATTCAAGACCCTTCTCTCTTCTACCACTTCCTACATCTCCAGCTATACCCCATCCCACCACTTATGATCAGCCAATTACTCTTTTCTCAGTTCCTTTTGTTTCTAAAGCCCTCTCATGTATCAAACATTTTTCCCTCATTGCTCCGTATCTATGGAATGTTCTACCTCCCACCCTGCGCCACTGCACCTCTCTTTTGGTCTTCAAGTCACACTTGAAACTACGCTTCTTTAAAAAAACTTAACATGCTAGAAGGCACTCACTATGAACAAATAAGGATCTTACTTTATTTATTAACTTTATTATCCTGGTCAGAACTTCAATAATGATTGAAAAACAAAACAAGTTACATCATCTCATTTTGCATTGTGAATGCATCCAACCTCCTTTACCCTTGGATGCTAGAACTGTACCTAATACTTTTGAAACAAGGCATTGTTGATGTCTCTAGGATTCAAGGAGCTAAGAAGCCAAATATAGCTGCAATGATGACAATCGTTACTACATTATGATATACATCCAGAAACACTAAACCAAAATATAATTATAATAGTAGCTACTCAGACATCAATCAAACAAAATGTTCATCTATATGAAGAAATAATAACATATCCTATATAATAATTCGCTAAGTTGTGTGTAACGCCCGACATGCGCAGTAGACACTGCTGCGCGTGCGGCAGTCATGCGCAGTACAGACTGCCCGCTCCACGGCTGATACAGAGCTGGGAGCTCCAAAGGAGCGTCCAGCTCTGTATCAGCAGTGGCGCGGGCAGTCTCTACTGCGCGTGACTGCCCCGCGACCGGCTGCCAGAGGCACTGTGGCCCGTGTAACGGGCTGTTCAACTAGTAAAAATAATAAAAGAGAATCAGAAAAGATCTGTTGAGGATGGGATCTTTTCCCACGCAGGACACAATCTCTTAACTATCAGGTGCCATACACAAAGTAGATAGATAGAGAGAGAGAGAGAGAGAGAGAGAGAGAGAGAGAGAGAGATAGATAGATAGATAGATAGATAGATAGATAGATAGATAGATAGATAGATAGATAGATACTGCAGCTCATTATACTGATCCTGCCAAAAAAAAACAGTCCATCCACAATGTGCTGGGCAATTTCTCTCTGATGAAGAGAAGCAGTGAACCACAGACCTATGCATCTGCCTTCTTGGGCCTCTAGGGGTCTACATAGGGATCCCCCTATTCCTTTATGGAAATAAATGCCATGGATTATTTTAAATACAAATGTGAGAGTCAGAGATGCTCAAATGTCTTGGAGTTAACCCTTTGAGTGCTGGAAGGGTATGCAACGCATTGCTCTGCAATCAATGTGAATCTTTATCTGCCCCATGGAGCATTTTGTTTGCCCTGGATTTGCTCCAGTAATTGGGACGATAGAGGTGCAAGTCTGGTAAAACCAGCTGCACAGTAAGCAATAAAACTGTCCAAATTTCAACTGATTTAACCATTTGAGTGCCAGAGAAGTATCCAATGTACACAGGCTTTTACCTTAGTTTCTAATAAGACATTGCCAAGCAGTAGAAGTACTGTATAAGAGTTGAAGGCCCCCTCTGACCAAGTGGGGGGCCCTATGCAGCCACTTAATCTGCATATATTATAGGGTCACCACTGGTTCTAGTTACATTCCATACAGTGGTCTAAATCCTTTGAGTGCCAGAGAGGTATCTAATGCAATGTGTTGAATACCTCTCTGGCATTCAAAGGGTTAAGACGTGACTGCATGCTGCCATTAAACACTCATTAATGGTTAATAGAATAGTTACACAAAACATGGCCGAAAATGTATACTTAGTGTCTTATGCACAAAATAGAAGAGAAGCAATTCTGGGCCAAACCAGCTGCTGTGTAATAGGTCAAATTAAAATTCCCATTGATAGAAATGAGGGCTTTTAACCCCTTTGAATTCTAGGAAGGTCTTTTTCCGTGCATTGCTTCACATTCTAGTACTGAAGGCACTAAAAGCCCCATTTCAGTCGAGAATATGATGATTTCCCCCCACCACCACCACCATGCTGCAGTTGGTTTGTCCCATAATTGCTTCTGTTTTTTTGTGGATATGGCCCTGTATCTCCTATGAGCAGGGTATCAGGCTTACCTGGTTTAAAATGTGGTAAGGAATGAACACCAGGCCACGTATCTTCATTGGGTGTTCCAAGAATCTGAAATAAAATAATACATTGCTTTTAGATCAATCCATTTAAAAGCAGCAGAATACACCAACATATTGCCATAAATCCATTGGATGCCAATGGCATCCCTATCACATTGTGAAACGAGTGGAGATTTCTCTGCCATCCATGGGGTTACTAATCGTGTCCAAAATGAGGTAGAACTTTTCATAGCATAATATATAAAGTCAAGAAGGCTATACTTTTTTTTTTTAGATTTGTGCATTCATTTTGTTACAAATACAACATTTTATGAAAATTACATGTTTTGAGACTTGTAGTAAAACAATAAACAAATGTCATGGAACACGCAATTACAGAAAAATTAATGATACACTCAACACTTTCGTATACATACATTCATTTCACTTGTTCATTCATTCAGTCACATACATACTTGCATGCTAACACAAGTAGAACACTTACATTGATGTGAGATCCAGCAGTATTCTCACCACCCTGATCTTCCAGCCTTTTGTCTGTAAAAAAACATTAAAGTATAATAAAAAAAACACTAATACCCTGCAACCACCGTTACCTCCACCGCATCTACACAAAAAAAACACAAAAACCCCTAATCCTTATTATTTTGTAGATGTGGCAGAGGTGATGGTGGCAGCGGGATGTTAGGTTTTCTTTTATTCTTTAACATTCTTGACAGTATATTGGAGGACCAGGACCTTGAGGATACCACTGGACCTCAGACATCAAGGCAAGTATTATGGCTGCGGTGGGATTACTTAGAACATCAGTGAAAAATGTCATTTATTAATAAAAATCTAAACTGAAATGCAAACTGACCAAATGGTGGGAGTGTCTAAATTTGTTTCTTCCGAAAGGGTTAAAAGATATTACCGAATCATTCAGACAAAAATCACTTTTTGTCTACAAGTCTACTTTTATTACTATTATTTTTCCTTCAACTATTTTTTGTTTTTTACACTTACACTTTTACAATTACTTTCCCTAACTTTGAGCTCCCAGAATCTGCTTCCAGGGAGCTTTCTGTCAGGGACCAGACCCCTTTGGACAGGGCAAAGTTTCATGTGGAAGGCACTTGATGGGGATAGGAAAGGAAGAGAGCAGAAGTTAGGTGAGGGGCAGTTCTGATAGCCATTGGTTTGTTGACAGGAATATGCAGACATGGATACAGACATGTTGGTTTGCTGTACAACACAGGCGTGTTGTAAAACGTCTTCATGGTGCATGGAGCTTTTTCTGCACTCCCACATCATATAGTACACCTGGTGCCTTACCTTACTTATAGCACTAGGCTCCAGTTCAGTATAAAAACCTTTCGTGTTAGCATGTCCCTGTAGCAGTATGGGTGGAGTGCAGTGTTACCAACACTCCATGCCTTGGGTGCAAATACATGGCAAGGAGAGGATATCTACCTCCTCTCACAGAGATATAAGAGGAGGCACACAGGCAGTGGGTTGGGTAGCTGAGTAAAAAGAGGAGTCAGTTCTGTGTCACCCCTAAGCTGCCTGAACTCCTAGACACCAGTCTGCATGCAGGAGGAGGTAAAAGGCAGAGAAGCACCAGTCCTCCCACCAAGAGACATGGCTGGCCAACTGAAAGGAGTTCTGAGGACAGAACAGAGAGCATCAGGACAGGCCTTCCTGGGCAAAGGAACAGTGTCACAGCCCCAGCTCCACTGTGGTTACTTGTTGTAGAACAGCTGCAGATGTGAGTGGCGATGCTGCTGGGGGGCAAGAAGACATCTGCACTGATGTTAGCTAGTAGCCTGGGACCAGTGGAGATTTGGACGATTGTGATAGGAGAGCTTCCAGTGCTGAATTTACCCCCAGCTTAAATTCAGGTGAGCTTCAGACCTCCAGGAGGAGATCCAGTACCAGGTGGTGATCTCTGGAGCTCTTTGATGGCTAAGCAGATTCCAGCGCCCAACAGAGCAGGAGAAAGTTCCTACGGATCCAAAGCTGGTAGAGTACAGAGAGTTGGCTGATCCAGGCAACCCAGTGCCAAGGGCATACCCTGGCTTAAATTTATAGACTGTACAGATAACATTAGGAGTGTTGCCTTGGTACCTCCAGGCAAAGGAGCTCACAACTTTGTTCATGCCCTAGATCCTGGACCTTTAGCATGGCAGGATGTGTCTGGACCTTTTGGTGAGTATACACTGGGGACCTGAGCCAAATGGCAGGCAAGAATGTGGAGGGTATAGTACAACTGACATTAGAGGTTTTCATTATGGGGCTTAGTCAGTTGCTAATCAGTGGAAGGCATAGCACAGGGGGTTTCTCAGGTCATCCGAAGCAAGAGAGTGGTGTGTCTACTCAGATCCTAAATGTGTAGACCGGTGCATTTCCAGGCTTACCCTGGTAGCATGCCCTGTTGCTTGATGGACAAGGTGTGTGGGGGAGTCTCCAGCAGGTGGACCAGTGCCCACTATGGAGGATTTGGGTCAGGCAGTTACATCGACTTAATAGAAGTTAGGGAGGATAAGGAGAACAATTTGAAGGGGAAGGTTAGAAAGTTTTGTCTAGTCCATCACCTATCTTACCATCAGTGGGGGTGCTATTAATGAAGGGATTAACAAGGATCTGTGTTCGGTTCAGTATTTATCTTTTGTTAGAGAGGTTGCCCTGGTATAGGGTGCAGGAAGGGGGACTTTGTTGATGAAGGCTGATGAAAGCTTTTCGTTTACTCCTGGTGCACTCTATTTGTACTCAGTTGTTTTTATGTCTTTGCCAGCCAATGAGTTGTTCCATCATTTGCTCTTATTTGAGACTATCATCCATGTTCTAGAGTGGATGGTGATAGAGGAGGCTTGGCGTAAATTTTGGTGCACTATCTGGATAACTTTCTCTTGGGTAGAAGGTGGGATTTTATGAACTGTGCTCAGGTTTGTGAGACACTGCAGTGATTAAGATACACTTTTGGGGTGAGGTCTTGTGTAATAAGGTGTGGTTTTTTTCTCTGACAAACTGTGTGGTTCAGATGATTATTAGAGTTTTGGCACCCTTGCCCCAGCTACAGATTTGCTAGGAGGCTAGTACTTGGAATTGAATGTCTTGCAGAAGGAGCATCTTGTATGGGACATTTTTGGGACTTGAATATCAGGATGTAGCAGCTCTGATCCAGTGGTCAGTTTCTAAGGTTATGTGGCCATCCTATCTTACATATGGAATGAGTGGGAACGATTGAGAATAGTTACCTATTTAAGAACACATTGCTAGTGAGAAATGCCTGGTAGTTTGAGGTGGTTGAAGCTAGCCAGAAGATGGTGAAGGAAGATACTTCTAGCTTTGCATGTAAAGGGGGGGGGGGGTCATTCATCACTGGGGTCTGTGGAATAAGAGGCGGCTTCACTGCAGAGATAGTGTTCATTATATCGGTTTAGACATTTTTCTTTCAGGCCCGACAGACAGGACAGAAAGGGACATTGCTCTTCTGTGTGGCGGGTTCTTGGCTGTGTTAATTGGTCACGCAGCTGTGCTGTGGTGGGGTGCTTGCTGCTTTGAGCAGGATCCTCTCATCATTGCCATTAAAAGCATTGAGTAATACATTCTTACTATACTTTTGGGCTCTCTCTTTAAGCATAACATTTCTGAACTTGTGCAAAATCCTGAGCAGCAGCACTCAACGTCATCAGACTTTGCAAAAGCATATAAAGAAATCCTTATAAATTAAGAGGAAGGTTGCATTGTGGAGGATAAGAGAGAGAAACATAGGGGTAAACATACTAGAAATCACAATGAAATGAATAGGAAACAAGCAAAAGGATTATTCCCTCAGCAATATCAGCATCAACATCACAACACTTTGCAAAACATGTCATTAACACAGAAAGCCATTAACGCGTCAAGGATGACACATTTGTGGTGGAGCACTAGCACATTTCTGTGGGACTTGTTCCCAGAATGTGAGTTGGTAACTGATGCACATGAAGACCATCTCAAGAGAGTGGCCCCACTGAATATGAGATAGTTACAGCATACCTGCAGGTATATATTCCAGGTCAAAATGGTGACCCACTTGAGTGCCAGCAAACAAAACTGTGTTGCCAGCATTTCCACGTACTGCTGTGAAAACCCTTAGTTTACTATCAGTAAGCATACTGTCAGAGAGGGTTTTTAGTGCATCTTTTTACATTGTTAATGATCTTAGGACACATCTATCAAGAAGCAGTGTTGATAGAATTACATTTTTAAAAATTAACCAGTTTCTAATTCCATATGAGTATGTAACAGGAGTGGGAAAAACACACACAAGACAGAGAACAATTTAGTAACAGCATCACCAAGGAGGAGGAGGATTTTGCACAGTTGCTACCAGTTAGTACCTCATAAGTGACTGATATAATAAATCAGAGGTTATATTAAACTCAAACATAATACTGTATATAATTTGTCTAGCATTGTTTCCTATTCATCATCATCATCATCATATATTCACCACCACTAACCATATCCACCATGTTCAATTCAAATTTTCATGTTTCTGTTATCTTTATATTGTAGATTAATGTTGATCATAATTAAATGTTATCATAGTTTATGTTGTTCATGAATAGATTTCTACAATTACACTATAAAGAGTAATTGAGTATATTGATTCAGAATACACAGACAGCATTAACCAAAAATAATAATACCCACGCACTCACACCAGTCATAAGTGTAAGTGGTAAACCGGACAAGGTTTTGGTAATCTGATATGTGAATAATACTGATTCGAAAGATAATTGTGGCATTATATCATGTCCATCAGTACTTAGCACTTGGTTATTAATGTGAGTGTGCCCAGATGGTTCTAAGAGCCATCGGACAACTCTATAGTAGCATGTTATTTTA
This sequence comes from Rhinophrynus dorsalis, assembly GCA_037306005.1. Lineage (NCBI taxonomy): Eukaryota > Metazoa > Chordata > Amphibia > Anura > Rhinophrynidae > Rhinophrynus > Rhinophrynus dorsalis. Next base: position 416,011,046 of record CM074723.1, read on the forward strand.
CTCCTTGACCTAATCCCTGGACTAACGGGTTTATACTCTATCCAGTGTTTTCACATGAAGAACGCTGCTTATACTTAACAACGTTTCTTTCTATTCAGTTTAAATTACAATTAGATGTTAGTGGGTAGTTTGATAATGTTCCGGTAATATTTTCTCACATCTTGCCTTTGGATTATCCTATTTAGGGTGGGTGTTATAGAACATACATGTCTATTTTCCTCTTTTTAATGGCTACTTTAATGAAAGTTAGGTTTTAATTCCAGTTACTATTTTGACCTCATTTTGGCAGTTCTTTAGCCATATACAGGTGTGCTGGTTCACCAGGGTACTCTTTTTTCTTCTTTTCTTTTACACAGACAGCATGAAGAGTACTGTGCAGTATTCATGCACATATAATCAATCTTCAATTATATATATATATATATATATATATATATATACATAGCTAGTCGCCAGGTGTGCAATAAGTTAACCTTAAGTTATTGCGGGGTGAAAGTTCCCCTTTAATTAATCTTATTTGTATAATGTATTAATATTACACTATCAAGAGTTCTACTGTTATGTATTTTCACTCAGATAGCAATACACACGAGTCACACTCACATGACATACACTATTAACAAGTATACCTTGCCAATAATTATTAAAAGGCCTACTACCACAGCATGGTGGAGGAAGTGTACTGAATTATAAATTAAGCCTTTATAACTTTTTTTTTATAATTATTATTATTATTTTTTAAGATATTACAGATGGGTTAGCCAACAGGCCTTCCAAAACATTTTGCTTTACATCTGGTATACAGGCTACGTAAACCATGAAAAAATATAACAACAGCTTACACACTGGTTAGCCTCTGCAAAAGTAATTATAATTAAACGTAAAAACTTTAAAGAAGTTGTGAAACACAAAGCAAAGCAATCCTTGTAAAGATTCTTATTAGTAGCATGCCTTGTCTATGGCAAGGCAATCCACCACCTGGCTGAAATATTATTCCATCACTGACATGGTATTTGCTGATTTTGTTAATGCTGCTGTTTTCTATTGTTAAAGGATTTGGTTGCTGTATCCACCATGCCCATGGATAGTAGTAATGGGATAATCATCACCACAGACTGTGTTGGTGGAATCAGCAGCATCACAACACACCACAACCACTTCAGTTGCATCTTGGGAGACGTTTTCCAGGTGGTCGTCATCACCTTTTCCTAAGTGATCATTGCACCACACAAAGTGCAATGTGTGGAGACAGATTGTCAAATCCTTAAATATACAGACACACTGTCTGCTGGTGGTACTGTGCAAATTTTTCAGTGGAAGTTCTAAGGATAAGGACCCTTATGGTGCAGGGAGGACAAACAGGATATTAGTAGTAGTCTGGCCTTCTACCCTAACACTAGATGACAACAACACAGGTGACATTGTTGATGTTATGGGCTGATGAGGGGTTGATGACACCTTTTTTTGTGGGATTAATTTATTGTGTCTCATTATTCTTGTCATTGGGATCAGACAGGGTGCACAGTGACAGTAGCATCAGATTTTTTCTCATGGGGATAGTTGCATATGTTCCACATACAGCTCACAGTGGCTATGCTGCATATGCTTTTTTAGGATTGTTTTTATATGGTTTGTCTCATCCTTTCCTCTCTTCAGAACAAGAAGATTATGAGCAAAGCTTAAAACTCTTTTGCATATTTTCACTTGTTTTAAACTATTGGCCCTACTTCATTTATTCCTATACAAATACTTTAAACCAGTTCATGTATTTATCTGGCTGCTACTGTGCTTGCAAGTGAAATAGCCATGCAGTACCTAAACAATACCAGCAGAGGGAACCAACGTATTGTTAAACACAATATAATTCATATTTATAATACATCAATGTTGGCTTCTAGTCAAAACTAGCAAGGCTGTGCTGAAGCTATAGCAGTGGATTAAAAAATCCTCTTGTACAGTTTTCATCATACAATATAGAGCTTGCACATGATTTTTTTTCCTATGAAGGCAATAACTCAAATCAAATCATATGCTTGATCTGGATACATCATTTCAATACATGAACATGTGGCTTTACCACACTGTAAATCACTATACAGCCATAAGGAATAGCGTACTGCTGCTTCAGTGTACACATTAGTGTTTGTGAACTTCTTTAAAATAAAGAACATACACATCTGGATAGATAAAGCTCTATATATAGGATTGTTGAGATTTTTGGAGACACTAATACTAAAACAAATGTGTGGTTATATGAAAGATTATACCATTCAGAGGTATATATGTAAAAATGTCCATTTCTTAAGATGGAAATAAAACCATAAAAAACTTAGGCTCATAAGATTTCAAAATCACCTATATGTTATGTTAGCCTTTTTTATTTAAAGGGATAGTAATGTCAGAAAAAAGTATTAACTATATGGTAGATACAATTAAAATAGAGTACTTGCACTTATTCGTATCTCTCAAACCGTTATGGTTTGAGAGCTATAGGAAAATAAAGTTCTCTGGTCGCTCCCCTTTCTGCTTGACGAGCTGTACAGCTGTCAGAAGCAGATTCTGATCGCACGACCAGATGCAGCTCTTCAGCAGCGCTGATATAACGATATCTAAAGACAAATACTTCATTTAGAACGGTCTACAAAGTGTGCCTGATTTGCGAGCACACTTTGTAGACTGATCAAATTATTTATTTCTAAATAGCGTGATTTCAGCTCTGCTGAAGAACCTCTGTCTGGTCAAATGACTGGAATCTGCAGCTGTCAGCTAGATGGCAGAATTGAGCGAAACAGCCAGGAAAAGTTAACTTTAGCAAGTTATATCTCTCAAACCATAAAGATTTGAGAGATAAGACTTACATAGATGTTAACCTTTTTTTAACGTCTACAATACTAAATCAACTTAAAATTAACCATTACTATCCCTTTAAACCAATAGTTTCTGAGATATTTTGCTCAATTTATTTGTCTGTTTATGAAATTTAGACAGTACTGACTGGCACAGCCAAAAGCCAGATTCCCACGAATGATAGCACTTGGCACTGTGTAAAACTAACACAATGTGACTAACATGACTGACCACTTCACTTATGGTCACTGGTCAGTGTAATACACGTATGAGTGGCTGCTTTCATCACCTCATCCATCAAGCAGCCCCTCCAGTACCACATTTTTAAAACAGTGGGCTGTTATTGGATGTGTGCTTCGGTGGGCAATGCAATGATTGTGAAAGGCATTTGTCAGACACCCCTAATAATCTGGAACCCTAGGCAAGTTCTACCCTATTGATAAATTCAACCCTGCACAGACCACTGAGCAATTCCACAAGCTCTGCGCTCTACCTTATACTTCCAGGTTGCACTGAGGACATCTCAGTGCAGCCCAGAAGAATTAGGTAGAGAGAGGAGCTTGTGGAATGGCTCAATACTGAACAATCAGAGGAAAGAGAGGCTGCAGGACTGTCATGGGTTTGGATGCACTGCATAATTGACACCCACCTAAGACTGGCACTGTAAATTAATGCTTTGAGTGTCAGAGAAGTACATTCATACCCTCCTCTGCCACTTAAAGGCTTAAGGTTTCTGTGATTATTATAATATGCTCTTTCATAGAAGAAGAACTTTCACGATAGCGTGTCTTTAACCCCTTGGATGCTAGATACATCTCCAACATTACATCTGTATCATCCAGAAGGTTGATAAAAAGCAGTGATGCTGTGAAAACAGGTATAAGCGCATACCATTTAATTATGATACCATAGGACAGTGGTTCTCAACTCCTGCCCTCAGGGCCCACTAACAGGGATTTCTCTGCTAGAGCACAGGTGTGGTGATCAGAGGCTCATTCACATTGATTAGCTCACCTGTGCTCTAACAAGGAAATCATCAAATCCTGGCCTGTTAGTGGGTCCTGAGGACAGGAGTTGAGAACCACTGCCATAGGAACTAGGGGCTGTATACACAGGAAAAAAACATCAGTTGTGGGGAAAACCAACTGTTACAGGGGAGAAATAAAATGAATACTGACAAATGGGGCTTTGAACCCCTTGAATGACAGACAGAACTCCAACACATCACTCTGCAATATTCTGAAGTTATCATCACTAGTATTCCTGGGTTAAAAGCACCATTTATTTGTCCCCTCCAGTATTGTTTGTTTGTATGAGAGTTCCCCTCCTTTCTTTGTGCATAAGGTTCCTTGACCCAGATGGAAGAAATGTAGACCACACAGTACGTTTTAGAGATTAAAGCTCCAAGAGTCATCAGATTCTATCATCTGGATTCATTTAAGATTCCTTCTTAACATCTTGGGTGTCTAGGAAGATTAACCACATTAAATGTGTTCACGTGCAATACGCTGAATGCATCTTTATTGCAACCAAGAAGTTAAATAAAAATAGTATTCGTACTGGTGATACATTTTTTTATTTGAACTAACAGTTTATATTTTAAGACAAATTCTCTCTACTTCAGGTCAAGTGATACTCATCATGATCACATTCCATCAAGTTGTAGACTTTTGGTGACCTGACGGACTAGAGGTCTCCACTTTGTATGTACATTTTTTCACTTCCCATTAGGTTGGCAGTATACAACAGAAGTTTCCCAATGATTTCTGCTGAACAGTGAGATGGTCATTGAAGCTGTCCTGACCATGCCCACAATTATGAGTATGGAGGCTCATCTAGCAGTTAATCTGGCCCTTTGTCACTACTGGAAGGAGCTGCTGTCCTCCTCCCTAGTATCTCTCTTTGTCTGGCACCTATCCATTGACCTGTGAACCTTGGGAGGCTCTGCCGGTAGATAAACTACTGCCGACACAGCTCTCGGAGTCATTGGCACACACAAACTCCTCTACCTCGGGAAGGTGGACAAGTTTCTATAAAACAATGCAGAATTTCCAAGTAAGAAAACAGTTTAGTATTTAGGAGAGGGGGCTGTAAAAAACGTGTGGCAAGACTGGGTAATCAATCCCAAGTGCATAGGCAGTGTTATAGAGAAAAGATCCAAGATCAAGAGTGTGTGCGTCCTTTCTTGTGACTCTTAAAGTAAATTATCGTCCTTATTTCAAAGGACTTTGTTTCTTGGTTGCTATTAAAGTTCACCTGAAGGATCTTGAAAATGTGTTGACTAGTCTGAAATTAGGTCAAGTTAAAGTATGGTCATTCCCTTCTTTATTGCACGTTTCATCATAGTAGCATCCTTGGTCACACTTACTGCATTAAGCAATAAGTACCACATTCCTGAAAGTATGATAGACTGATGCTGAAAGCCCCTGTATTGTGCATGACAATTTAAGATTAATTTAGATGTCTGTAAACTCTGCAGTGTGTGTGGTTGCCTGTGACAGTATATAACATTGCAAAGTTTGAACTGTTCTATTTATTTTCCACCTGAGATTGTTTTGTTGTCGGAAAGAAAGGATTAGAGGCTTGGGGAAGATTTTTTGTGTGTGTGTGTGTGTTGCATTCTCTGCCAATATGGGCTACAGATATTTGATTATTTTCTGCATTTTTTCTCTAGTACCAAACTGTATGTGGTTACTAGTGGTGCTCTTTATTTTGTACAAGATATAGCTTCAGCTACAATATAAAGGGAAGATTTAACTCACACATACAACAAGTAGTCACATACAATCCACTACTAGAATGATTCAACAAAACACCTTGTTCCACATTGCTATACATAATCAATGATTAAAAAACAATATTAATCAGTGATTGGATATATTTCTTTGTATACTGCTTGCAAATCAGAATATGTGCAGAAATCAGTGAGTGCACAAAAATCGGGCAGCTGTAGATACAAACCAACTGCATCAAAGGGAACAAATACAAATTCCCAGTGATAAAATTAGATGATTAACCCAATGAATGCTAGAGAGCTCTCTAACACAAGCATCAAAACAACGTCAATTCATAACTTGATCCCAGCAGACTCTTACAAATATCTTGGAATGTGGCTAGACCCTGGGTCTTCATATTAGAAAATTAGCATCTAAACGTTATCCTAAATGGGGCACCCAGTTATGAATCAAATCCTAACTCCCCTGGTAAGAAAATGCATTGTGTAACAGATGCTAATGCCAGTTATTGATTACGGAAATTTAATTCTGAGTCACAAATCCATCTCTGTAAGCTCTACACTGTGTAATTCATTATTACACTACTCAATACTGCAATATGTTAAAAGAACTACATTTGCTAACACTATAATCCAGAGGTACTAACATCCTAGCATAGTAATATAGCTGATGATGATGTATCCATCAAGTTCAGCCCATGCTATATCACCCCTGTTGATCCAGAGGAAGACAAAAAAATACAAAAAAAAAACATTGGTGCTATTTCCAATTAAGCCCCAATAAATTCCTTCCAGACTCTAAAAGGCAGTCAGATACTTCCAGGGAACAACATCCTATCTGCTTTAATCGCTGTCATATTTCTCAATATTGTTCTGAACTAGAAAGGTATCCATTATTTTTAAAAGAAACTACAGTATCCACAAAAAGAGCATCCTGAGGCAAAGAGTTCTTCAATTTTACTGCCCTTTCTGTAAAAAATTCAGATCCTCCAATCCCTTTATCAGTTTTGTTGCATGTCTCCGAAATTTTTTCTGTTCAAAAATGTATTTAAAATGCATAAAACTGTAATTCATATTCTAGATGAGACCTTACCAAGGATTTATATATAGAAGGATATTCCCATCCTGTGCATTTACACCCATTTTTATACAGTATAGCATGCTATTGGCTCTGGCAGTCACCTAGCCACACCTCACACTACTGTAAAATCTGTTGTCTATCAGTACTCCTGCATATTTTTTTTTAACAAGGATTCCCCAAGTAGTTTCTCATTTAGTGTATATGTAGCATGTTTGGGTCTCTAGGCCAAATGCATACATATATCTATATTAAACTTCATCTTCCACTTTTCTGCCAATTCAAACAGATTATTCAAATCTTTCTGCAGATATAAAACATCCTGCTCTTTATGCATTTCCTTACACAGCTTAAAAGCACAGAATGGACTCTGCTTTCAATACCCACTTGTAGATTACTAATAAACAAATGAAATTCATTGGGCTCAGGACTTTGCCCCCTTTCTGAATAATGGCACATCTGCTTTCCTCCAGTCACAGGGCATTAAGCCTGATAATAGTGAATCAATAAATAATAAGTATATGTCACTTACTATTACTGAACTATGTTCCTAAGTACCCTTGCGTGTATGCCATCAGGTCCAGGTACTTTATTCACATTAACCATTTCTAGTCTCTTTTGAACTCTGTCCTCAGTAAGCCATGTACATGATGGAGGAAATTATGTGATTACCCATAGCCTGCCATTGTTTCCATTGTATATACCCAAGAAAATGATGTGTTTAAAGGGATAGTAATGTTTCATAATAAAAGCAGCTCTAATTAATCATCATAATATTTGGACTTTGGAGAGTGTTATTTCAATTCTGTCAAAGTTGCAGTTCAAGAGTAATTCAATGACAAATTATCCCCCTCCCACCCTTTTACTGATATAACACTGCTCAGCCAGAGCAGAAGGGAGGTGCCCAGGTAGATTGCAGAGAGGGACAATCTTCAATTAAGATAAGGGAAAAACCTGAAAAACTTGTCAAGGGGGGCAGGGTTTTCATTGTTTTCACAGGAAGAAGATTGTCCCCTGCTGTTATCTGTCTGGTCTATGGACTGCATTCCACATCTGAGAAGAGATGGCTTACACTAAGTAAAAGGGGCGGAAGGAGAAACTTTGCTTGTGAATATCTCTCAAACCATAAAGGTTTGAGAGATAACACTTATATCGTTCTTCATGTTTTTTTAATTACTAAATAAAGTAAAGATAAAACGAAGTATTACTGTCCCTTTAAGGCGTCAGCCTTTGCCTTATCCTCACTAATTAATTCACCTGTCTTAGTTTTAAGAGGACCAATAACAATTTTAGTCTTCGTCATTCGTATACTTATAGCATTGTTCAGTATTGTTCTTTCTCTGTTTTACAATACTTTTCTCATTTTCAAATTTATATAGCCTAATTGTTTGTTTGCAGATTCTATAACATTCTTTATATTTTTAAAATAATGCATCTGACCATATTACTTAAACAGTTTAAAAGTCTTCTTATTGTTACTCATTTTCTTGCAAACCTCTTTATCAACCCTTTGAGTGCCAGAGGGGGTATGCATGTACCCCTCTGGCACTTAGTGGGCTAAGCCACATTGGACCTAATTTGTATTTATTGACCCGTATATTCATCTAAGAGTATTTTGAACAAATTTCATCTTTCTTCTACATTTTTATATCTGAAGATAAGATGATGTCATTGAATGATCTTTATTATTATTTAAGCATAGTAAAACTAGCCTTTTTAAAGTTTAAATATTTGTAAAACACTTGTTAATAATAAATTGCGATGGATATCAATTTATTATCACTTCTGCCTAAATGTTCCCTTAATTGTATATTTTATATCATTTTAGACTTGTTTTTCGACCACTAGGTCCAGCAAGGCCTCATTTCTAGGTTAGATAAAAGGTGGTATAAAAGCAGGAGACAGAGTAAAGGTGATACCTTTAGTAGCTCTATGATGCAAGCTTTCAAGACACTTTAGGTCAAATTTATGTAACCTGTTATGTGTTTTGTGCTCAGCCTTCATTCTACATATGCCTGAAGAAGCTACCTAAAGTGTCTTTAAAGCTTCCATCCTTGAGGTACTCAGCCAATAAAGGTATTACTTTTATCTACCAGTTTCCTTCTCATTTCTAGTTGGCTCCTCTACTAGTTGGGACATGAATTTGTCATTAAACTTACTTAGAAAATGATTTCCCGTTGTTGTGGTGGGAGTCCTATTTCTCTAGTCAATTTCAGGATAGTAACAATCTCCTATTATGATTACATTTCCTGACTGAGAAACCTTTTCAGTTTGCAGTAACACTTGGGCTTCTTTAAAAACTCTAGTATTAGGTGGTTTGTAGCAAATGCTGATTAACATCTTTTTATTATGTGTGCCTCCAGTGTGTATTTCAGCCCACAGGGCCTCTACATTTTCGTTAGGCCCTTCATTAATCTCTTCCCTTATAATATGATTTACATATAAGAATAGCCTAGTCCTTATATTAACTCTATGCAACATAAAAATGACTAGCACTATAGACTGAGTGCCATGTGTATCATCAAACCAGATTTAGTTATACCAGTACAATTATACTTCTCCTTCACAGCAATCAGTTCCAGTTCCCCCATCTTACCAGCTAGACTAAAAACATTCGCAAGCATATATTTTATGTTACTGCCATTCTGAAGAATTGCATTCTTTTAAATATGTATTTGCTTTTTATCCCACTGTAACATAGGCACCACTTCTCCTTTCTCTCTTAGTTTAATACTACTTCTCTGTATACCTACCATAGTACCTGAGCAAAGTGCTGACTCCAGCTTCCTTACTTCCTATAACCTCCACTCTACTCCCAGCCACTCACTGACTATTCCACAATACTTGAGCAGTATGCTCACTCTAGCTCTCCATACTTCCTATAACCTCTGCTTCACTGCCAGCAACTCACTGACAATTCTCTACCTGACTAGTATCCTCACTCCAGCTATGCATACTTCCTATGACTTCTGTTCTCATGCCAGCAACTCATTGACTATTCCACACTACCTGACTAGCATCCGCACTCCAACTCTGGATACTTCCTATAATGTTTGCTCCACTGCCAGCAACTCACTGACACTACCTGAGCAGTATGTTCACTTCAGCTCTCCATACTGCCTGTAACCTCTGTGCCACTTCCATCAATTCACTGATTATTCCACACTATCTGAGCAGAATGCCTATTGCAGCTCTCTGTGCTTCGTATAGCTGCCACTCTACTCCCAGCATCTGACTGACTATTTTACATAATCTGAACATTATGGTTATTGCGGCTCTTCATACCTCCTATAACCTCTGCTCCACTGCCAGCAATCACTTACAGTTCACACTACTCGAACAGTATTCTCACTCCAGCTCTTCATACTTCCTATAACCTATGTGCCACTGACAGCAATTCAATGACCATTCCAAACTACCTGAGCAGCATGCTCACTTCAGCTCTCTAAGCTACCTATAACCTCCACTCCACTCCCAGCCTCTCATGGATTATTCCATAATACTACAGCAGTATGCTCACTCCAGCTCTCCATGCATCCCATAACTTCCACTGCACTGACAGCATCTCACTTACTATTTCACATAACCTGAGCAGAATGCTCACTCCAGTTCTTCATACTTCATATAACCTCCATTCCACTGCCAGCAACTCTCTGACTATTCCACACTACCTGATTAGTATCCTTACTTTAGCTCTTCATGCTTTCTATAACCTCAACTTCACTCACAGTCAATTACTGACTATTCCACAATAACTTAGTAGTATGCTCACTTCAGCTCTCCATATTGCCTAAGACCTCCGCTCTCCTGCCAGTAACTCATTGACTACTCCACACTACCTGACCAGTACGCTCACTCCAGCTCTGCATACTTCCTATAACCTCTAATCCAATCCCAGCATCTCACTGAATATTTCACATAATCTGAGCAGTGTGCTTACTCCAGCTCTCCATGCTTTCTATAATTTCTGTGCTACTGCTAGCAACTCACTCACTATTCCAAACTACCTGAGAAGTACGCTCGCTCCAGTTCTTCATACCTCCTATAACCTTTAGTCCATTGCAAGCAGCTCACTGACTGATCCACACTACCTGAGCAGTATGCTCAATCCAGCACTCCTATGACCTCCACTCTACTGAGGGTAATTCACTGACTATTCCAAACTACAAGAAAAAAGTGGGTCAATCTGTTGTCTCATAATAATCTCCAGGAGCCTGGAATAATTGCCTAAAAAAATATTGAATCTTCTGTCAGTTTAGAATGCCTACAAATAACTGCTTCTTTGTATCTTAAAATCACTTGCAAATGAATTTAAATGTGCATATGCTATTTTTATTTTGATATTTTCTATTCGTGTATAAGAGTGTAACTTTATTGCAAATGCTCTCTAGGACATATTTGAAAACAAGAGTCATCCCATTGTATTCTTCCTGGTAAAACACTTCCTAAATAAACAAATAGTTAAAAGTCCAGTTTAAATCAACAGTAGTTTTGCAAAACTGTATTATTCCCCTATAATATAGTAATTTCACTCCAAAATTGTTCCACTTTCATTGTGCATTTGGCCAATGTAATACTTGGGACACAGGAATAGTGTATTACCTTAATGCATCCTTGTGCACAGCCACTGATAATTGAGTGAGAACAAGGTATTTCATTCTCATTCATAAAAATGTTACTGAATAAAAAACATGCAGGCAAGCTCAAAATGTAATGTACTTCATGTCCGACTGACGGAAGCTCATTACTGTGGTCCAAATACAAAACAAATATGTATACTCACCTTGCCACAAGTAAGTAATGCTGCATATATCAAGACAATGGTTTCTCTACCATGTGAATGACAGATTTCTCCTGAAAATGGAACCAGTAAATGCACTAGGCTGTCAATAAGATTTGGGTCTTGAAACATTCAACCTGGGGTTTAAGCTCCTTTAGTGAATACCTAGAAGGTCCCTGCCCTCAGACTTGACACCGAGTAACATATTCCATATTCAGACCTATGCAACAAAGACTACTGAGATATTATCAAGTACAAAACAGAAATATCTACAAGGGTATACCAGATAATGTCCTAGATTTGGTAAGACCTCACCATTAATATTGTGTCCTGTCTGGATACATCTTCATAAGACAGTTGCTTGTAGTTTCTTAAACTGAAGCAGGCAGAGTGTACAAATCTACTTAACCCTTTAAGGACAAGAGGCGTGCACAATGAATTGTGAAGCAATATCTTACTCTTTGGTCTATAAAGGGTTAAGACTGCTATGCTCAGTGGGTGGGGCTTGTGTCCTGTGGTCCTTAAAGCAACTGTCATGTCCACCTCCATGGGTATGACATCAATAACTGATTGAATATGCTATATTTTGAACAAAGACACAAGAACAAAATTAATAGAAGTCATTTCAATTTTCTGCCAAAGAATGGTTAAGTGGGGGGTTACTATCAGGAGGTATTACTTTTCCTTTAAATGTGAACAACATGATTTCTCTGTAATTCTGAACTATATTCCAAATGTAGATATCCATGGGTATCATCAAGCAAGCCATACTTGCCAGGGAAAAGGTTATATTTGCTGCGTATGACCTCATTCAAAATGAAATATTAATCAAAAGGATTGAGAAATACCAGCTGACCTGTATGCAGGATGCCCTGGTATGATGCCTTATCGCATTACTTTGATATAGTGTCTGAATGCTACCGACGCTCGATAACCCTGAACAAATGAAAGCTAGAAATGCTCCCAGATCACACACAACTGTCAGGAAAACTCTCATTTGTTCTTCTGCAGTTCATGCACTATAAATGAGAACAGAATGGTTCATCTGAAGTTCAAAAAGAAAGCTGGATCTGGGTGAAAATCGCAATTAAAAGTGGCATATACCACAATGCAGGGTCTTTCTGGTGTACATAATTGTTAGTTCTGGATTTTCCCGCTGGTACAAAATTATTTTTTCCCTCACATCGTTTTCTTTTTCGCTTTAGTACTAGGCAGTTTTCCATCTTTTATACCTGTCCAAACCAAAGAGTCATGCCCTACACTGAGCCACAGTAATCACTTCAAACCAATATTTATTTTTATTTATTTGTTTTGGGGGAGGAACCAGAAGTGTAATACACCAGTACATGAGATCAGCTGTGCAATGTGTCATTCCCCAAAGAATAACAGTGCAATGCAACTTTACATGAGACCAGCAGTGCAATGTTCTATTACATGAGACCAGCAATGCAATACACAAGTACTTGACACTAGCAGAGCAGTGAACAACTACATGACACCAGCAGTGTAATGAATCATTACATGAGACCAGCAGTGCAGTGCAGTGAACCATTTCTTGATATAAGAAGTGTAATGTATCATTACGTGATACCAGCTGTGCAATACATCATTGCATGATTGTAGCAGTGCAATGCACTATTACTTGGGAACAGCATTATAATGCACCATTTCATGAGACCAATTGTGCAATGAACCATTACATGAGATCAGCAGTACAAAGCACCATTTTATGAGACAAGCAGGGCAATACACCACTCTATGAGAAACCATCAGGGCAATACAACACTCTATAGGAAACCATCAGGACAATATACCATTATCCTACTGCTCAAACTCCATTTGGCAGAGCAAAATCACTATCTAGTAAGGTCACATGAAATGATTAATACTGTAAAACATAACTGGTGATTCAGATGCAGAGCAACAGGTTTAAATCCTGATTTCCTCCTTTCCCCACAGTTCCACAAACGCACTCAGCACCACTTATGTGACCAGAACCTGGACCCTTCTTCCAGCCTTGGGGCTGAAATAACAGTAGTCTCTATACACCCTTGATTGAGACCCTGCATATAACAATATTTAAATATAAGCAGCAATGTGACATGCAACCAGTTAGTGAGAGTCAGAAAAGGAGTGTGGAACATGACTGGAGGAAGAAAATAAAAGAGTCCAGGTTTCAGGACCAATGACACCCCGAAAGATATAGATCTACCTAAAAAAAACCAAACTGTCCAGGTCAAAACTGGACAGTTGTTAACTATACGATTAGAAATGTGCTGAACTGTTCACCACGGGAAGAAGTCTGGTGGAAAATAAGAGTTCCACCTCCAACAGGACTTTCATGAAGAAGGATCTTTCCCCAGACATCTTCCATGTGGGGGCTGAGCTGAGTGTGTTTGTGGTGATGTATGGCACACGAGAGCAGGGCTATGAATGATGACATATACAGCAGGACCTTGGGAGCATTTTACAGGAAAGACAGAATGCAGGACAGAAACACAAAGCAGAAAGGTTTCACCTAATGAAATCAATGAGATTAACCTTCTGCAGGTGTTTCCTCTGATTTTCCTTCCTGTTTGAATATCCAATGAAAGGAGAAGTAGCTCTTCCTTTCCACATAAATCCCTGCAGGAAGGAAAATGTACTATCCTCTTTACCTTCTACAATGTGGAGTCCTGGGGCAAACCAACTACACTATAAGGAACAAATACAAATTCCTAAAATGCCACGTGGTTTAAATTGAGCTTTTAACTCACTGAATTCTAGACAGATCTACAAAACACTGCTTTGCAAAGCATTTGAGACCTTTTAACCCCTTAACAACCCTTTATGGTCATAGTACGTCATGGGTCGATCTGAGTTAACAACCAATGACGTACTATGATCGTCATGGTATTCCGGGTTCCCCCCCGCGGCTGAACGCCGTTCATGGAGTCCAGAATTGAAAAAAAAAGCTCTGTGGTCCTTTAGTGACCGCCATGTGCCTGCGCGGTTGGTCGTTAAGGGGTTAAAACAAATGCTCCATTTAAATCAATAGAATTTATGCATCTCCCCAATATTGCAGTTGTTTTGTTCCAAAATTACGACACCGTTTTTTGTGCATAAGGCCCAATATCTAGCCTAACAACTGAAATTTGGATCCTGTGGTTCTAAAATAAACATGGCAGAAAGCGATAAAAAGAACTCTAGAACCCAACCTGATGAATTAAAGAACATTGAAGCTTATGTATAAACACAAAAGTGGAGTTATTCTGCAACAAAGTAAATGCACAATATGTGCTACTGTCCTTGGAACTTTACCTTTGGAGTTGGTGAACCTTAGAGGACAAGTCAACTTCTTTTTTTTTTTTTTTTTTTTTTACAAAAATGTGATGGTGTATTTGCTTTGTTTACATCTCGGCATATGCACAAAGATGTCTTCACCATTACTTCCCTCTGAATTCAATGCAAATATACCATCATCATCATGAACACACCATGATTTTGTCAGATTTACAATTTTAAAGTGATTACCTCGACAATGGCTGATTTTCATTTTGAAATGCAGATTAATGAGCCATTGCCTTATTCATGTGGGTGTGTTTATATGTTAATGTGACACTTTGCACCATGCACTAAACTCCAATAGCTGCTTATGCTTACTGGAGATCATAGTCCTAAATTATCCAAACTAAGGCTGGAAAAGCTGGGATCTTTAAAATAGCTCTCCATGGAATCAGAGAAAATTTGCTGTCTCTACTTGAGACAGCAGCTGCTCTCTTTTAACCCTTTCAGTGCCATACAGGTGTTCACTGCACACCGCTGTGGCACTGAAAAGGGTTAGAATATTAAAAGTCATTGATTTATAAATTGAGAGAACTGGCAGAGAAGTTGTTACATGTAACAACTTCTCTCCCATTCTGTACTACCTGAATCAGCTGTTCAGCAGGCTATCTGTAGATCAGCTGATTCATGTAAACCAAGGACCCTCAAAGCACTTCACATATTTTTGCTGTATGGCCACCACGACTCATCATAGATAATTGGTTTATGGATATAACATGAAGGTCCAAGATTTGATTTTTGGCTTCAAGAAAATACATTTATCATGTATAAATCAATACAGGCATTTCATTTATATTTTGCTCTATATAAATGTTGCATTTTTGCATTGCTCCAGAGTTACTCCACTTTAACGTAAATATATATGCCCCATTGTTCCATATAATTTAGACATAATACCGTCCGATGTACAAAGGAAAAATTGTGCAATTCTGGTGCAAACCGAGCGTAGCATATGGAATAAATTAAAAACATTTTCATTAATTTAAATGGGATTTTAACCCCTTAAATGCTAGGGAGGCCCCAACGCATTGCTAACATGTCTAGAATTCAAGGGGTTAAAAGCCCCCATTTAGATCAATATGATTTTTTTGTTTGCTATAGTGGGTTTGGCTTGCTCCATATGTGTAGCACTTTTCCTAGTGCACCAGACTCTGTGTCTATATTTGGTTAAATATGAAAGCAGACGGTGGTTGGCTTCTAGAGTAATCTCAGCTCTATGTACTAGGCCTGTTGTGCGAAGGAAACGATCAAATGGTAAAAAATGCTGAATATTTTGTTCTCAAAACTAAAATTCCATAGTTCTTCTTTTGCCTGTTCCTTTGTCTTTTCTCACCCCCCCACAACCACCAGCACCAGCACTGCTTAATTGGCTTAAACTGGCAGTGACTTGGATTTATGTGGTTTATTGTGGAACGTAAATCAGAGGCATGTTTTCCATAGTTTCAAAATATAACCTTCAAAATTAGAACTATTACTGTACTGCAGAATTGGGCAATATATCTGATACTCAATGTAGATTTTTACTATTGCACTTCTAGCAATCTCAATGCAGGATGCCAATGACCAGTGCTATTGATGGTCCAATATTAGAACAAACAAGAGAGATGGTGGACACGCGGATCGAAAAGTTGTGCTTTTTTAATGGTAAGAATAAATATGCTCGGCAAAGCATAAACACAATATAAGTGTGAGGATACCATGCTTCTTTTTTCCTAATGTATCTGATACTGCCTATCCTATATGATAATTCGCTATGTGTATGTTTTTCAGAAGCCATCATGCGCAGTAGTGATGGCTGCGAGCACTACAGTCATGCGCAGTTCATACTGGCCATGCCGCGGCTGATAACGGAGCGGGGATTCGAATTCAGACCTGTGCGCAGAAAGAACTAAGGTCTGGATTTGGAGCTCCCTGCTCCGTACCAGCCATGGCGCAGGCAGTCTCTACTGTGCGTGACTGCACCGCGGCCATTGCTGGATGACACTGTGGCCCGTGTACACTTGCTCTTCAACTATTTACCTATACAAGATTAATTATTTCAAGGGAAAGTAACAATAAATATGCAAAACCATATACTGCAGGTTTATCCTGATGAGTAAAACAAAGGTCCTTACGCTGCTGAGAGGTGTTTTATTCAAGTGTTATTGCAGCTGAAATGTGCATTTTGTGGGCTTACCGTGGTGCTGTTGCTACAGTACAATAAACAACACACACAAATGCCCCTGCGCTCACTTAAAGTTTACCTATCTTCAAAATCACAATTTTATATAGCAGATATATAAAAAAAAGTCCCTAATTCCAGGAACCAGTTCCTTCAGTCTTAGGATTCTCCAAAATATTAGCGTCCGGAAGTGCAGCTTGTAACCAAGACGTCTTATAGGTCCTCAGACCATGCAAAAGAATGGTCTGCTCTGGTCAGTTGACCATAAACAGCAGCACTGTAACATTTCAGGCCATGGAGGTACTGCACTCAATAAATATATGTTTCAACGGAAATAACTTTTGAATAACACATCTCTCAGAAGTGGAAGTACCCTTGTTTTACTAAGCAGCATAAACTTGCAATGTATAGATTTACAAAATGAAGAATTACTGTCTCTTTCACAAAGGAATTTTTTCAGTGATTTAAAATAAAAATTTCAATCCCCGCCTCTCGAAACGTTCAGAATTCTTCCTTGGAATGAAAACTCTAGAAATAATTTCTGGATAAACAGAATATATGGCACTGTTTAAACACTTTACGGACCAGCCCTATGATCCTTAAAGGGTTAATCAAAATAAAAAAGCAGTTAACGTTTTTAATGGAAGAATGAATTTTATACTGCTGTTCCTGATAAGTAAAACAGTGGTACTCCTACTACTGGGAGATTTTTAATTCAATAGCTATTATGATCAAACTTCTTTTTCGTCAAAAAATTAGCACCAACACCAACTGGTATCCAAAAGGCACATTTTTATAGTGCACATTACAGGACAGCATACAGCTCTAAACAGTAATTGATAAGGACAGTGGCACCTAGTGACCAAAATAGAAATTTGCAGTTCAATTAAAAAAAAAATCTCAGCTGAAGAATCCTTGTTTTACTCAGCAGGATATACCCTCTAACATTTTTTTCTCATTAAAAAAAGTAATTTCTACTTTAACCCTTTAGAGACCAGAGGAATATTGCTTTACAATGTGTTGCACACCCCTGTTAAGGTTAAGTATTTAGTAGTATATGATTCATGAATTAACCCTTTGAGTAACACAGGGGTACGCAACACATTGCTTTGCAATGCATTGCGTACCCCTCTGGCACTCAAAGGGTTAACACTAAGAATGACAGAGTGTTGCGCAATGTTTTGCTCACTCCTCTGGCACTTTAAAGTTTAAGGGGTTAATTCCTCAAGGTGAAGCAAAGGCAACTTATCAAATATGCTGCTGTTTTCCAGCACTTTCCCGCTATCATTGATGGTTTCTTTTGAATATTTATCTATGATTGATCGCATTTCCCTACCTTGTATATGCAATGTGGGAAAACACAGTGAAATATGAGTAAATACTACCAGTCTGGAGATACACACGCGCACATACAGTGTGGATGCATATGTTCACCTCCATTGTCTGCAATGAGATACTCCAGATTGAGCTAAAAAAAGATTGAGAACCACTGCTCTAGTATATGTTCATGTATGAAGTATGTTATGAAGTAATCTTTGGGGAAAAATACATTTTTGGACATTGCCAACATTCAGTGGAAAATTCTTTGAACAGACCTTTAAACAATCTGAATTCCAGATGTGGTTACAGGATCTCCAGACACACCCCTCATCTCCAGGTTCCAAATGATGATGCATGTTTTACATGCTGCCCACCCAAAAATGACTCATTAAACCCTCCCCCATCTTACAGCAATGAAAACGATCTAATCATTGCAAAGTGGGAATGTAACTTTAGGGCAAGCTGCATAATGGGGAGGGGAGGGTTAATACATTTCCTATCTTACTATGTTTCCAGCTACCATGTTCCCTGCACCTACAGTACAGCATGTGTGCCACCCTTGGTGCTAGAAATTGCTACAGCAAGGATAGCTGGGCAGAGACATATACATGGGAATACATTGGGTAAACTGGAGTTTAATGATCAATAGTATACACCAGTTATATTAATACATCAGAATGTGTTTCCTTTTAAATTTTATTAAACTTGCTTTATTTGTTTGCATGGTGAGCAGTTGTACTTCTTTCTATGTCACTACTGATCCAGCAGGGACGGGGTCCCTAGCAGAAACAGGATATTTTCTGCAAATGTGCATTTGTCAGTAGGTCGGCATATCCCTTCCTGTACCCATCTATACATGTGAGATTAATTTATATTAATTATATTCACTAATTCATTGACTTGGTAACACAATTGGCTGCTCTTGTGGTTTTTTTTTGTCTTGTTTTAATGGAAAATATGTCCCTGACGTAAGCTACAGACTAGGCAACTTCTTAGAGCTCCAGATTTTGAGGGGTGCCTCAGCTGCATTCACATTGTGAACCATGGGTATGTCCAAACAATTCTCTTTGTTCCTGCCCCAGATCTACACCCCTTGAAGGCTATTATTTAACTCCTTGGATGCTAGAGAGACCTTCAACACATTGTCAAGTAATGCATTGGCAATCTCTCTAGCAACAGTGCCCTCTTTGTGCCCTTGCTTATTATAGGTCAAGGGTATTTGTGTGTCATGAAATAGTGGATGAATTTGGGGGTGGGGTCATATGAGGAATGGGGGTGTGGTGATGGGAGGAGCAAAGAGCACGTAGAGTACCTTGTCTAGGGCCTGGGATATAAATCTGGCTCTGACCCTGGAAAGAGTTGCATTTGCTCTGCAGTGTAGATACCAGGTTTTATGCTGTATGTGTCCCCTCAATGAAACAGCATCTGCAGGTAATCTAAGGAGATTCAGTAGCAGTCAGAATATGAACAGGTGAATAGATGCAAGATCTGTGGAGAGGAATGCTGCTGTGGTTTGAATAACTGATCTAGTGTAATAATAAACTGCCAGGATTTGTTTCAGTCCTGACTAGACTGTGGTACATGCACCTCGAGGTAACAGAGGCAGAGACAGAAAGGCAGAGCACGGGGGGGGGGGGGGAGAAACAGTGCGTGAACAGGGAATGCAAGGGACACACAAGTGAGATTAGCCCTTTGAGTGCCAGAGGTGTGCACTACGCATTGCTATGTGTTGCGCACCCCTCTGGCACTCAAAGAGTCAATCTAATTTGTGTGTCCCTTGCATTCTCTCTTCGCTCTTCATGCACTGTTTCTCCCCAAGTGCTCTGCCTTTCTGCCTCTCCCTCCGTTACCTCAAGGTGTGTGTACCGCAGTGTGAAGACTGGCAGTCAGTAACTGACTGGGATGTGACCTTCAGCTACACGATATGAGAATCTCACGCTGTCATGCAGTGCGAGATTCTCATGTCGACATTTTCATGCTGACTACATGGTTAATGTTTGTTCTGGTTGCACAATATTTAGCGTGCAACCTTTTAAAAGTAAACCCCAAAGTTATTTAGGGCCTTCAGGGGGCAATGGACAGCTGCCAACTTTGCGCTTTTATTAAAACATCCCTGCATCTCCACTGTGCTGCCCAAAAGGCAATACACAAACATTTAAGTAGTATACAAAGTTTATAAAAGAGGGATATGAAGAAAGTAACAATGATTCTTCTACACAACAATCTTCAGCATATACATAAAGGATGCTGCGTTTAAAACTTTCAAGAAAAATGTACACCACGTACAATATAAGACATTATTTGTGGGTGGGGCTAATGTAAAGATTTTCTTAATCTTGATGCGTTAAAAATGTTGTGTTGTGTGACCACTGTAAATTATCTACTGCACACTTCATTTGTCTCTCACCATCTCATAGATGCCATTATCCATAAGCAATTTAATGTGAGGACATACAACATCTTGTGCCAAACATATAGCCCTCAGAACAAGTTCTATAAATGTGCACCAATGGCAGAATGAAATCCAAGACCCAAGTCCTTCATGACATCCTCACACATACTGCTCTTGCCTTTTATCACAGGAAGGAGGCAGACAGATTATCTGAAGTATTAGTGATGTGAAGGTAGACTGCAAGCCAACGAAGAGCCCCGGTTAGAAAAAAAAAGTCACTGTTATGATCTGGTGCACCCTGGCATCACTGCACCTGCCTACCACATCAAAGAGATGCTAATCTTCAGCATGAGATACAGTCATCCTCAGTTTGTGAGTCAGAAGGATGCCTAATACTAAGAATATGCAGCTGCAATGGATGTTGGATGCACGATCATCTTATAACATAAAGTCCAAGAATGTGTCGCTCACTGTGCTCCTGTCTGTGCTCCCGGCTCTGTGTTAGCCTGTGTATACGGACTTTGCAACTGGTACTAGAGAAATTAAAAGTGTTGTGATTACTTAAAGGAGCAGTAAACCTTTTTTAATGAAAACATATATGTTATAGAGCTTTCCCTGGTGAGGAAAACAAGGGAACTCTAACTACTGTCAATTATTTTATTCAAAATGTTTAACAGTTCAAATAATCATGAAGTGAATATACTGTGTTTACTTCCTGATAGTTCTAATTTTTATTTTTGTAAGCTTCTGTAAATCCAGGATTTGGCCCTGTACATAGATCTGTATCTTTGCTTCAACTACAATAAATACTGTAGAATTAATTTAGCCCAAGATGCAGATTATTTTTTTTAAACTCTGGCAAACAATCCTGATAGAGCAACTCTGTTTCTACATAAATAAGTCAGTTTCCACTGCGCAGGTAGGTATACACTAGAAAAGGGGTATCCAACGCTGGTCCTCAAGTGCAACCATCAGTGCGTATTTTCAGAATATCACAGTTGGTGCACAGGTAGACTTACTAGTGGCCATACCTGGTAACTCTCTGGATCTGCCCCAGAAACTCTGGTTTTTAGTGTTAATTATCAGGTCTCTCTGGAGACAGAGGCCAATTCTACGTCACTGAGGAGTTTCCTGAGTAAATCTGCTCACTTCTCCTTTTTTCCTACTTCCCACCATGTGCAGTCCACTTCTTGCCCACTTACCAGCCCAATCCCAGTAAAGCCCCACCTGTCCAATTAAGCCCCACCCACTTTATGATGCAAATCACATCATGAAGACAAGCATGGCCTCAGCCCATGAGCCCTCTCCAGGGGCTCCACAGAAGAAAGTTCCCAGGTGTGCTAACGACGCTCTCATTTTAATTAGTTCATCATTGCTCATCCAGGGACTTACTGTGTGCATGCACTGCTGGTAGCTTTTGAGGAACAGGGTTGACTACCCCTGCTTGAGAGTGTATGATTGCTTTAATACAAACCAGAGCACAAACTCCACTGTCATTAGAACTTTAAAGGGATAGTAATGTTTCACAAAAAAAGCAGCACCAATTAATCTACATAGTATTTGGGGCATGGGAAGTATTATTTCAATACTGTCAGAGCTGTAGCTCAAGAGTAATTGAATGTTAAAGTATCCCCCTCCCACCCTTTTTACCTAGTGTAAGCCCCCTCTTGTCAGATGTGGAATTTGGTCCCTTGACCATACAGCTTACAGCAAGGGACAATCTTCTTACTGTGACCATAAGGAAAACCCTGCCCCCTTGACAGGTTTTTTCAGGTTTTTCCTTATGCTCACTGTCCCTCTCTGAGATCCATCTGGATACCACCTTGCTGCTCTGCTGTGAGCAGTGTTACATCAATAAAAGGGGCGGGAGGGGGATACTTTATCATTCAATTACTCTTGAACTACAACTTTGATAGTATTGAAATAACACTCTCCACTGCCCAAATACTATGAAGATTAATTGAAGCTGCTTTTAATTTGAAACATTAATATCCCCTTAACCCAAAAAAGTCCAGAATGCCCCTTTTAGCATGTACAGGAAAACGGAGTTACTTTAGGTCATTGTCCTGTGGAAATTCCCATACACTCTCATACCACCCTTCACTTGATGCTAGCAGCATTAGTGCAAGAACTTTCAAAATAAAAATTGTAGTAGACTGTGATAAGCAGCAGTAGAAAATTGATCCAAGCTGTTGTTTTAACTCAGGATCATATTAAAGCAGAACTTTCACTTTGTATAAAGTCTCCCTCCAATAATTAAACATGTGGTGACTAGCTTCATAATACGTCTATTACTTCTCAGAAGTGCCAGATTCGATAGAAATCCTTAATCTTCGGAGACTGACCGCCAGGTTAGTGTCTTCTGCTCGCTTGTGCCTTCAGTCCCTTCGGGTTAAAGCGGAACTTTCAGAATAATAGCCAGTCACCATGCATTCATTAAATGCATGTCGTCTAGCTTGAAAATAGATGTCTTACCGTAAAAAAATACATGTGTCTAAAGGATTCCGTCCTGTTTAGTGCAGGTTAGTGCGGTCTGTGAGTCTGCGTCATCAGTCCCTTCCGGTAACCATATGGTGCAAAGCAGTCTACTCTATGGAGACCAGGACTGGCGGCGCATGCGCACAGACAAGATGTCTGCACTCTAGCCTCAGTTACGATCTCCAGACATGAATGATTCCTTTAGACACACATACATTTTTATGGTAAGACATCTATTTTCAAGCTAGTCACCATGCATTTAATGAATGAATGGTGACTTGCTATTATCTGAAAGTTTCGCTTTAACACTACAATGCTTCTTAGAGGAGCCTGGGACTGACAAGATGTCTGCGCTGATGCCTGATTTCCGGTCTCCAAAGACTAAGGATTTCTTTAGAATCTGCCACTTCTGAGAGGTAATAGACATATTATGAAGATAGTAGCCATATGTTTAATTATTGGAGGGGGACTTTATACTATGTGAAAGTTCCGCTTTAATACATCCCCCTATAACTTTCCCATAGACAGTGTCTTGTTTAATTTCACATTTACATTAATATCAGTTAAATACAATCAAAACAAGATGGAGGATGCTTTACTGTAGGCAACATTAGATGAGATGTCAATAATTATCTCCATTATGATTATCTATCTTTTAACCCCTTGGAAAGGACACCAAGTTGGAAACTGGTCTATCATCCAAGAGGTTAACAAATCAGGTCAGTGAAAATGGTATGACGTTTTCCTTTATACACTCGATCAGTGATCAGTGAAATTGGATCCTTTGATAAATTTAGGAACAAGACACTGAAAGTCGATGAAAAAGAGTAAACAGGAAAAAATCAATACTATTTTCAAATGCATTTCAGCCTTTGTACCTGAATCATGAATTTAGTTTATTAGGCTGAAGTACAGGTCTTAACCCTTTAAGGACCAGAGGGGGTAACGCACTGCTAAACAATGTTTTGCACAACCCCCTGGCCTGTACATAGTTAAACACCCAAGTGATAGACCAGCAAAAGGTGGAAGATTTGAGAATACATTAACATTTTGATAAACTAAGCAGTTTACAACTGAGTAGAAAAACACACACAGAGTCAGCATTTCTCAGTCATTTTTAGACATCAGCAACATTTTTATATGCCAGCGTCATTTAAAACTGCTGTTAATTGCTTTTTTCTTTGTAAATTTATTAACCCTATGCAGTGCTTTGCAATGCATTCCGTACCCCTCTGGCACTCAAAGGGTTAACGCAACAGTCTTACCAAACTCGTAAACTTGTGTTTCGTATATGTATTTAAAGGTACCTAAACTCTACTTATGTAGCCAACTCTACTGCCCTTTATTAACTTCTCCTTATTGAATGTGTGAGGCTTCTGAATGTGTCGGAGATATTTTTAACATTCAAAGGTTTAAACAAATTTGGGGATTTTTAACCCTTTGAGTGACAGAGAGCTATCAACGCAATGCATTGAATACCTCTCTGGCACTCAAAGGGTTAAAGGTATAGTAATGTTTCATAATAAAAGCAGCTCTAATTAATCATCATTGTATTTGGGCCTTGGAGAGTGTTATTTCAGTTCTGTCAGAGTTGTAGTTCAGGAGTAATTCAATGACAAAGTGTCCCACTCTTTTACTGAGGTAAGACTGCTCACCTCAGAGCAGCAGGGTGTGTCCGGGAATATTGCAGAGAGGATCAATCTTCAATTAAGATAAGGAAAAAAGCTGAAAAACCTGTCAAGGGGGGCAGGTTTTTCATTGTTCTCACAGTAGAATATTGACCCTTGATGTGAGCTGTCTGGTCTAAATTCAGATCTAAAACTCTGTAACCAGCTAGTACAATTTACACACTCCAAAGCTTCTATATATATGTGGAAAAAGTGAGCAAAGTTTTTAAGGGTTTCACAATAATAGTATTTTCACTGTAGACCGTACGTAATCTTTCATAGAATATTAGTCTTCTGTATCTGACATCCCCTTGTAGTTATGTAGTTCAAATGAATGTCTGATAAGTCTGTAGTGTCTCACAGTTTTTGGTTAGGAAAGGATGTAATGAAGTGTAGAACAACTGACTTCAAAGATTTCGTTTGACAGATTATGTTAAATCATTCGAGTTCCTTGCTGCCATCTGGACCCAGGGATAGCTTAGGTATGATACAACTGAATTTCTACATTTTTTTGGTTATCATTTTATTTTATCCAGAAGAAGGGATTATGAATCCCAAAACGCATTTATCTTTATTTTAAGAAGTATCATTTACATATTATTTTATTTTATTTTTGTAGCCACATTGGCCTTTCATAATAAATTATTATCTTTTGTCTAGTTTTCTGGCGTACTGGTAGTATCTTACGCTCATTTAGTTTATATTACTTCGAATATCACGATCTATGAAAGATCGCTAGGCAACAGTGGACTTTAAGTCAAGACTGGTCATTTATGAAAGCAGAGGGGAACTGGAAACAAGAAGACACCTGGAAAAAGCAGGATACAAAGAATGAGAGGAGCTGTATGAGGAGAATCGAGATGGATAACATTGGCACAGACCACTAGTCAAGGCAAATGAACAAGAATTGGTCTGGGAAGCGCATATTAATATTATTAATATTGGTATTAGCTCTGTACCACCAATTCATCACTGTTCTGAAGGCATTTCAATTTTTATTTGGTTAGACCATGCACTAATGGGTGGTCTTCATTGGTATATCTAATTAGTTCTCCCAAATTTCCTCTCCTCCTGCTTATTTCCCTTGAAGCACTGCACCAATTTCCCCATTATTTGGCGTTACCCTAGTTGGGCATTCGCTTTCACCTCACTTCTTATCCGGTCCGAGGATAGTTTTTTACTCCACTATCACTTAAATATCATCATCACTTTATTCACTATATTATTCTTCAAGAACTAATTATAGTCAAATGAGATGTCTACACTTAGAAGTTCCGGTGAGCTGTCTTTTGTCCTTTTTGTCTTCAAAACCATGAGTCACAGGGTCAAACCCTGACTTCTAAGGTATGCACATAATACCTTAATTAACATAACATATAAATCTAATTAACTCAAAATTAGATTTATAAATGAAAATGCCTTAAACATAATACTTGTGATTTTGAAAGCTTTTTAAACATCTATGAGATTGTCTTTAGATTATAAAGTCAATTTATTGAGTAGCAAATCAGCTGATGCTCTGATGTCAGCTTTATGTACTGTGCATCTCATTGTTAGCATGTGCTTATGTGTACGTAGGACAGGACCAATGTCTCAGACACACTGAAGCCACATCCCTCTGATCACAACTCCCAATTCCATTGTTTTCTGGCTCAGAAAATTAACTTAGCCTATAACAATTCTCCATTCTATTTCAGTTATTCAGTTTGCCTTTGGGCGATTTACAAGTTGGCACACTTGTGGAGTGGATTGAAGCATTAATCAAAAAAAGGGGGAAACTTTGGTGGATGGACTACAAAATGGACTGATTTTTAAAGAAAGACTGTGTGTTATAGATTTGAGCACTATATATTGGATTGTATTTTTTACCTATAACAATGAAGCACAATAACACTTAAACAAACAAAACAGTACAAAGGTATATACATTGGCAAAATAAGTAAACTGTAAATTACAAAAATATACTAAGTGGTAAATAAACTGACCACCATAATCCAGGAGAGCATGTCTGGTGAAGTGGTATTACCGTTGTGTCGGACAAGCATTTAAATCAGAGTCTTCTTGGGTACGGTCAGCACTGGTGAGGTATCCCTCGTAAAAAGGTGTCTGTAGGTCAGTAGTTCTCAACCCTTTCCTCAGGTGTACCTGTCATGCCGCTGTTTATGGTACCACCTCCTGTACCTACCTTTTTATTGTACCTGGTACTGACCAAGTCTCATAGCACTGGCTCTGTAACTTGACTGGTCCATCAGAAAAATTTAACTGCAGCTAGCTCCATTCCTGCATTGCCTGATTATTTTGTTTTTTTCTGACCTGTGCTGACATCCAGCTCTCCTGACCCCAGCTTGCTTTGACCTACTCTTAATTCTGGTAGTTCTGACCCCTGGCTTGTTGTACTTCACCTCTTTTCCAATCTGTGACCTGTAAGGTTGTGTTTCCATCTTATCAGCTGCTTTGTACACAGTGTTCTGCATTCTTGTGCAGCACAAAAGATCATCTTATCAGCCGTGACCCGCACTCTGTTCCAGTTAGTGCCTTGTGCTAATTCATCTGATCAGAAGCTGTTCTGCATGGCTGTGAGTTCAGACTACCTTCAGTTAATAGATTCTGTTTACTGGCAGAAAACTTCCTCTCTTATGCCTCTGACTGTCCCCTCTCTGCTGAGTTTCTTAAAGGGCCAGCTACTGCTCTCTTAAAGAGATGGTATCAACCTAATTATGAAGCTGTATTGCACTAATTCTTCACTTCTATGAGACATGTCAGATTCTGAAAACCTCTCTGGTCAAGTATTCCATGCTAGAATGCCTCTGAAACAGACAGTGTCATCTTTAGAATTCCAGTCTGGTATTGCTGTGCTGAACTCCATGTCAGAAGTCTTTCATTCCTGTGTGCTGATTGCTCTGTGCCAGGAGCATCATGGATCCACATCTCAGACAACTGTAAAAGAGCACTGGAGATCCTCTGTACCTTCAGCTCACAAGTGAGCTCATCCTGAGCTGGCCCTTGGTCAGCCAGGGTCAGACATCAAACCTTACAGTTGGCAACATTCCACCCAACATTGGTCACAGAAAGGTCACACCTGTGGCTGACTTTGTTAGCTAAGATCACTAGCATTGATCCCAAACAGCTATTACTGAGGTCTCCGGAACACTTGCCATATTTCGTCTCCTTCAGGCTCTGACAATAACAGGCCATGTCATTAGGACTTCCCTGCTTGTTCACAGATGAATGAATTAGATGACTGTGCACCTGTGCACAAGCAGGAAACTTTGACATTTAAAAAAGAAAACCTGTTTTAACTCACATAAAAGTAATATTTGCTTGGAAGCCATACTGAGTACAGAGTAGTAGGGAGAAAAGAGCAGAAGAAAGGATGACACAAATAAGAGTTGTGGAAGGGTAACATAATGAAATATGTAGAAATGGAGAGAGACGTGCAAAAGGAGAAATGAGTGAGAAGAGAAATGGGGATACAGGCAGAGAAAATGGCCTGGAATTCAACCAAATAGTAGAAAAATGCAAACTATTTTAGAAAATAAATGTATGTGCATCTTCAATAGACTTTAGCACAATGTTGAATTCATGCAGTTCTTAAAAAACTTTTCAAAATGTAGAAATACCCATGGTAAAAATCCCTGTTATTTATTCCCTTAAGCATTTCTATAACATTTTAAGAGTAATACAACTGTTACGACATGTCTACATTTGTTCTTTCGCCTAACTACATAGTGATAAAAAGCTAACTTAACTTTTTACAAATGGAATAGTTGAAACAGGAAACATCTGGACACCGTAACAGAGATACATAAAGCAGATGCCAGAGAAATCTAATTAAGTTACATTGTATTAAACTGAATACAAATATAACTGTGCACTATCACACTTTGTCAGAGACATTGCCATGATGGGGAGGAAATGGTTAATTTTTCTTTTAAACCAAAAAGTCTGTTTTTAAGATGAGTGTAATGATCTCAGTTTAAGACAATGACCCTTTTGTTTCAAGATAGGGGGTGAAAATAACTGAATGTCATTTATGGAGATATACCATTATGTGCTAGACACCAAGTCTAAAGGAAGATAAACTCCCATATGGGAAAGTCTGGTAGGGTGACATTTATGTCAAGTCTAGTCACCTAGTGGCCATTCTTTTCTGTTGATATAAAAAAGATCCAGATATCATATGTAAAATTTTAATGTGGAGTAAGAGCACATCTCCAGGCTATATAGCGTTATTACTATTGCTTTGGAATATGTCCATAATAATATGCGCTATGTCACTGCATAATGAGATGGATCTCTATCCAATCAGAGGAGATTCTGATAAGGGTAATTTTACATTATAAATATGTAAGTTTTGAGAAAGAAAGAGGCTTTTCCTTTTGGTTCCTGGCTCTTCAATTCCTGCTATATACCTGGCTGCCTGCTAAAGAAATCCTAAGAAATCCACGCTTATTGGACTGGTAACTATACATCTTTCCTTATTTAAATTCTGTAAAATTCAGTATCAAATATATATTTCTTTTATATTTTTCTTATAATTTGTCTTAATTGGACTGGCCAACCATTGAGATCAATTATAATAAGCTACATTATCTGTAGTAATTCTGAATTAAGTGGAATTCATTCATTTATTGGTAAATTGTTATATTTTGCCTGATAAGTGTAATATAGTTAATATAGTTAAAGGGATAGTAATACTTGAAAATAAGTTGATTTTATTTTGTAGCCCTTAAAAAAACATGAAAAATGATATAAGTCTTATCTCCCAAACCTTTATGGTTTGGGAGATATTCAAAAGTAAAGTTACTCCACCCCTCAGATTTGGAATCCGGTCACTTGACCGGTTGTGCCTCTCCAGAAGTGCTGAGATCATGATCTTTAAAAAGAATTTCTTAATTGGAATTGTCTACAAAGTGTGCTTTCAAGCCAGGCACACTTTGTAGACCGTTCCAATGAAGTAGTTCTTTTCAAAGATCGTGATCTCGGCACTGCTAAAGAGCTGCCTGTTGCTCTGTGGACTGAATTCCAAATCTGTCCACTAGATGGCAGACTTGGCTGAAACAGCCAGGAAAAGAGAACTTTTCTTTATTATACATGTGAATATCTCCAAAACCATAAAGGTTTGGGAGATAAGACTTATATCATTTTTCATGTTTTTTTAAAGGCTACAAAATAAAATCAACTTATTTTCAAGTATTACTATCCCTTTAATATAATTCTTGGTATTTCTAGAATAATATATTGTGTTTCTGGAAAGGTTATAATAGCTAATATTGATCTGAGGAATTATTTGAACTCATTTATTAACCCTTTAACTATTTGTCTATTTAATTTGAGGTGTTTCTTTGGATTTCTTTGTGTATGTTTTGGGTCTAAACTTTTGTACAGTGAGAAGTTTATTAAAACCTCACACTAGACAAAAGAAGTCACCATCTTGGATGTGGCATACTATATTTCTAAGTGGATTAACCCTTGGAGTTCCCTATAGGTTTTACATAGGATTGCTATGGTCATGTGTATGATACATGCTGCATGGAGTTTGGTATACTATCTAGACATATATTATTAGATTGATTCTGAGTATATTCTTGGTATAATCTATTATTGACTATATTAAATGCAATTTATATGTTTTATTCAGAAGGTATGCAATATTTGAAATCGGTAGATAATTAAATTTTAGTGATCTAAATTTGGTATTTTGTTCCAGTTAATTTCTCTAAATTTGGTTATTATATATAGTATAAGGAAATTGTCAGACGACTTGGCTTAATATTAAAGTTTGCTCACCTGACAACCTATCTTAAAGGGATAGTATTACTTCAAAATTACTATCCCTCATATTGTAGCCCTTAATAAACCGAGTTAAATGACACCAGCGGCAGCTCTCAGACCTTTATGGTGTAAGAGATAGCCGCTTTCAAACTTTCCTCTCCCCTGCTGTCAGCGCTCTGCTGCCAGCAGGAGAATCCGGTCCCGGGACAGGCAGAGGCTATTCAGCAGAGCCGATATCTCGTTATGGAAGGAAAAATGGTTCATTGAAATAGTCTTCTACGTGTGCTTGGTTACCAAGCACACATAGAAGACTGTTTCAGTTAATATTTTTTCCTTCCATAACGAGATATCGGCTCTGCTGAAGAGCCTCCTCTTGATTCAGAGACCGGATTCTCCTGCTGGCAGCAGAGCGCTGACAGCAGGGGAGAGGAAACTTTGAAAGCGGCTATCTCTTAAACCATAAAGGTCTGAGAGCTGCCGCTGGTGTCATTTAACTCAGTTTATTAAGGGCTACAATATGAGGGATAGTAATTTTGAAGTGATACTATCCCTTTAAACCTCAATTAGCATAGTTTATACAGTTTCTGGGGCAGAGGTATTTATATGCTGCTGCCAACTGTATTTTAACTAATTATAGGATCAATTATCCCTTTCTATGCTGCTGAGTTCAATTATTGTTATTTAATATCTCTTAATATACCTATGTGTGGTTAACCCTTTAATTGCGGATAATACTAATGGTGATAATTGTGGCTTGAGTTATTCTATATCTATTGTAATTGTTGGTCACTCATTTATATCATTGTTGTTTACACTTTATATATAATATATTGCATTTAATAAATTATATATATTTTTCCACAAATATGCTGGATTGATTATTTTAATCAATTCCTTACTGTGAAGTAGTGTGTCAATACCTAATATAGTGTAAAGTTCTTAAATTTAATTTTATCTATTTATGTGAAGGTATCCAATCTAATAGGTTCTCTTGTTTAATTGTTTCTTGGATATTACCTTTGACAACTTCTATTAACCCCATTAATTAGTGAGTCTCAACTCAGGTCTTCAGGGCACACCAACAGGTCAAGTTTTTAGGATAACCCTGTCTAAGCACAGCTGGAACAATAACAATAACTGAGTCACTGATTGAATGCGTCTTAACAAGCAGGGTTATCTTGATAATCAGCAACGTTGGCGTGCCCAGAACACTAACATTGAGAAACACTGCCTTGGATGCCAGATATGTCTCAGTGCTTTGCTTCATACACAGAACTCATTCATTCCAATGCAGATGTTATGAACGTGTGAGAGGCCTGCCAGCTTTGTTCTACGGTAATCATATAACAACACATCCCAAACCCCCAGCCTTGTCCCTCAGTAGCCATAGGACCACACATACTGATACCCCTACATTGTCCCACTGCAATATTAGCCATAGGAATGGGAACTGCGAGGCCCTCCAGTGGCTGCCAGATTACAACTAATCTAATTCCTCACTATTCCCCAACCCACAATTGGCACTATGTTACTATGAATTTCCACTTGGGTGTCAGACTCAGTGGAAATTCATAGTAACATAGTACATAGGTTGAAAAAAGACAAGTCCGTCAAGTTCAGCCTTTACCGCTTAACCCAGAGAAATGAGAATCATGAGGTTTTCTTCTGCCAAATAAGTTAGTCTTTATCTGAACTTCCTGTTTTGCCTACTATTACACAGTATATCCCTGTATGTTTCCTCTTGAAAGAAATGTATCACATCTTCTCTTAAATGTATTTATTATATCTGCCATTACCACATTCTTGGGCAAGGAATTCCACAATTTAAGAGATCTTACTGCAAAATAACCTTCCTCTGCTGAAGTGAAACCTCTTTGCTCTAACCTTATTACAGGTGCCCCCTGATTATTTTATCATGCATTGGAATGAATAGCTAACCTGAGAGATCATTGTATTGTCCTCTCATTTGTACATTGTGAAAAGATCTCCTCTTAGTTTGTCTAGACGTTCCTCATAAGTGAAGTCTTCCATTCCCTTGATTAATTTTGTTGCTCTTTGCTGTACACTCCCCAGTTCTAGAATATCCTTTTTTAGAACTGGTGCCTAAACCTGCACTGCATATTCAAGGTATTTCTTACCAATGATTTGTACAGTGGCAAAATAATGTTATCCACTCTTGCTTCAATACTTCTTTTTATGCAAGACATGACTTTGTTTGCTTTTACTACTGCTGTTTGACAGTGATCACTACTTTAAAATTTGTAGTTTAGAAGGAATCCCAGGTCTTTCCAGGCATATATGGACAAAGTCCTCACAAAAAAATTGGAACATTTTATAAGGATTCTATGCATGTCAAATTCTGTGGAAAAAGTGTCAAACTGCAGGTTTTTAACAAAAATTCCTTTTTCTAGAAAAAACTGTAAGATTGTCACAGAACAAAGACACAATAGGCACACAACAAGTTCCAGTGTATACAAATGTAACATTTCATTTGAACATATTAAAAACCATTACAGATGGGATTTACGAAAAGGTAGAAAAATGCCAAGCCTTATGCATTTCCTTACCATCATTTAAAATTCTGTTTTTACCACATTTTTTATGACTGCATGACATTTTTAAAGTTCCACAAACTGAGGTGTATCAGTAAATGGTGCCACTACTAGTTTGAGAAGTCTACTCCACATGGAATCAATGACCTAATACTAAATGTGCATCAGATGTGTAACTAAAATGATCTGTGTTGCATTTCCATGTACCTATTTATATCTGCTATGCCAAATTAAACTTTTTGCACTGGAATTGTAATGCCCACATACTGGAATTGTCTATTTCTGATGCCTTCATTATGATATTGTTATAAGAACTCCTTTGCAATGTCTCTCCTTACCTTCTCCACCCTTTTCTTTTTTTGTCTTTTGATTTATACTTATGAAGTTTCGTAACATCTATTGTCTTTTAAAACTATGCAAAGAAATGCACAGGAAATGTCACATCTAGTGACATATAGAGGAATACGTGGCTGTTTTTTTTTATTAATGGAAGAACCAATCTAAGCAGGAGTCCTTTAAATAACAGTCACACCTACATTTATTAGTTTGACCTTCTGCTGACACTGCTAAGCAGAGGAATGCACGCATATGAGTGTGTTTGTGTGTGTATGTAGAGGATGCGTATGTGTCTTATGGACTGTGACGAGCCATGAGCTAAATACATACTGCTAAGAGACATATTATGTGACAAATCTCCATTACAAGATCATTATTTAAAGGGATAGTAATACTTGAAAGTAATTGTATTTTATATGGTAGCCCATAAAAAACATGAAAAATTATATGTCTTATCTCCCAAACTTTTATGGTTTGGGAGATAAAAGTTTGGGAGATATTCACATGTAAAATATAGTAAAATTCTCTTTTCCTGGCTGTTTCAGCCAAGTCTGCCATCTAGTGGACAGATTTGGAATTCTGTCCACAGAGCAACCGGCAGCTCTTTAGCAGTGCCGAGATCACAATCTTTGAAAAGAACTACTTAACTGGAACTATCCACAAAGTGTGCCTGGCTTGAAAGCACACTTTGTAGACCATTTCAATTAAGAAATTCTTTTTAAAGATGGTGATCTCAGCACTTCTGGAGAGGCACAGCCGGTCCCGGGACCGGATTCCAAATATGAAGGGTGGAGCAATGACGTCACTCCAGGGGAAACTTTACTTCTGAATATCTCCCAAACCATAAAGGTTTGGGAGATAAGACTTATATCATTTTTCATGTTTTTCTAAGGGCTTCAATGTAAAATAAACTTATTTTCAAGTATTACTATCCCTTTAATATGTTGGACAGACAGACAGCTAATTAAAGAACAGATACAGACTTTTTTCAGAACAGTAAAAAGCATGTAGGTATGCAATGCAGCTATTTTATCTCATTATAGACAGCTCCTGCATCAATTTAATTGCTACTTTTAAGATAACCTTTAATCCGTTTCTGTAGATGCAGCCGTCATCACTTCATTATTTTCATTTATTAAAATACCTTCTTATAGAACTTGATCTCATGGATGCTTTCATCTGAACCATATCAGATTGGACTGTCATCTGACATACTTTAATTGCTGAAGAACAAACTAATATATAATGGCTGTTTTAAAATACCAACCTAAAATAGTTTCAAACTGGATCTCTGAGCTTGTTATGACAATTAAATGCAAAATATTGATGATTTTCTAAACTATTTACACCAATATGTGCTCTTCGTCAGTGAATTTGACAGAAGATATTTATACATCTTCTGCTGATACAGCTCTTCGTAAGAAGATGGCTGTTTTGTTATACTGAGTACATCTGCAATATGTTATGGTTGCTGTATACACTAACACAACAAAAATGCAATATATTAACTCCTTGGATGCCAGAAAGGCGCCCAATGCATTTCTTTGCAATGGGTTGGTGACCTCTCTTTAACATGGAATGTGAACCCAAATGTCTAAAAACAAAGCAGAGAAATTCTGGAGTAGATGTAATTTTTCAAAATTCCTGGCAAAACTTGAGGAAAGAACAATGAATCGACTGCCACATACTACTAAATAATGTAATCATATTAAAGACAGGCACGCACACAATTAGAGTTTATACCAACTATACATCCAGTTCATAGCTAAGCAACCTTACATATTGGTATTTGGTACATATACTTACATACTCAACATTAAATGTCTGACTCATTACTAAAGATAAATATTACTATAGCATACAGCCAGTCAAACTATTATTATTCCATATCATTTCAAAGAAGCATCAGATTGGCCTGTCTGAGGGCCACAAATGAACCCTGAATCTCAGTTTGGATGTTCATGACTTTAATATGGATTTTTAACCCCTTGAATGCTAGAGAGCTTTATGAAACGGATGCTTGCATCCGAGAGGTTAAACGTCCCCTTTAAAGCAATGATAATTTTTATTTGTACCATATGGTACAATTGGCTTTCTCCAGTATTTCTCCATTTTGCTATCATACATATGCCTATTGTTTCATTGAGATTTTGAATTATCCCAGCAAGGTCAAGTATGCAATGTCATTTACAAAGGAAAACTGAAGCAAACTAGTTGCATCCCAGCGAACACATAAAAATTACAATTGATTTAAAGGGAACTTTTAACCTCCTGAATTCAAAAGAAGTCTCCAACACATTGGCCTAGATGCACTAAAGGTCGATGTGGTGTCGGTATGATTTTGTCGATGTATTCGAATCACTCCGACAATTCGATCTGCACACACATTGACATATTCACAAAAATTGTCGGATGGAAGGAGAGGGTTGGAGAAGGTCCCTGTTAGCATACAGGATTTTTGAAGTGCTGTCGGTGTGGAAGGGATCTCCTCCCCTCACACATCACCAACACTACAACAATTCTGAACAGCATTCTCTGTGCTTCCATACCTAGCCAGTAGGGGAACACAAAGAAGGCTTTCAGCACCATGGACAGCATGGAATGCCATAGGGATGTGCACTGCTCACCCCTGTGGCATTCAAAGGGTTACAACAAACAAAATTAGTACACCAAGCACTACACAATGTCCCCCCCCTTCGACACCCCCCCCCTTTAGTATGTTGACATATATTGCATATTTTCAACATACTAATTCCATCCAACATTCACCTCATTGACTGACATGTAGTAGTCGAACCTGTCTTTTATTCGACACTTAACCCTTTGAGTACCAGAAAGGTAGGAAAGCATTGCTTAGCATGTGTTTCCTACCCCTCTGGTACCGAAAGGGTTAATAGGCATGGTATGGACTACATACCTTTCCTCTATATATGTGTGTGTGTGTATGTGTGTTCAAGATTTTTTTTTTGTATTAAACAACTGTTTAACATTAATTATATTCACATTAGACCTCAAAGGGTGTGTCATGACCCCTCATGACACCCTCCTAACATAAGGCTAACAATTGCCCATTAATAACTTTAAGCGCATATAAGCTATGTGAAACATAGCTTATATGTGCCTTCAGAGAGTGGAGCAAAAGTAGTAATTGCAATGGGACACAGGAGGTAGGGAATTGGAAATGAACAAGATCTTACAAAATATTCAGTTCAGCAAGCAGCCCTGCGCTCTGATCACTTAATCAGTCACCCGATTTGACCCAGGTGACTGATTTAATGATGGGACCGCAGCGCTTCCTTTACCTGACATGAACCCACTGAAAGGTTCATTCATTCAATCATTTCTTGGTCTCTGGGTGGCTGTAAAGCCCGCAGCATCAAGAACGCTTTAAATGGATTTGGGGTCGCCCCATGGATCAGCTATCCTTTTGGAAAGCTGATCCATGGTAGGGGGGCTATCAGGTGGGGTCCTGCTGCCCCCCTTTGAGGTCTGATCATTTAATAACACCATAAAAGAGTATATAAGCTATGTTTCACATAGCTTATATGCGCTTAATGTTATTAACGGGCAATTGTTGGCCTCATGTTAGGAGGGTGTCATGAGGGGTCATGACATACCCCTTGACGTCTAATGTTTGAATCATTACAGTGAAATGCATTTTTAATTACAAATAAAGTGTTAACACACACACAAACAGGCAAGGTATGCAGTCGCATACCTTGCATATTAACCCATAATGCCTAATAACTGAGTTCCTATTTAAAATTGAACTACTACAAAGCTAAGAAAATGAAATTTGTTAGAAATGAATTGTATGAAACAAAAAAAATCATAAAAATTATCAAAATGTAAGGGAAAGTGTAAATATCACCAAAAGAAAACAAACTGCATAATGAACAAATCGGTAGCTGTGTTCATTATGCGGTTTGTTTTCTTTTGGTGTTATTTACACTTTCCCTTACATTTGGTTAATTTTTATGATATTTTTCATTTCATACAATTTATTTTTAATGAATTTCATTTTCTTAGCTTTGTAGTAGTTAAGTTTCAATTTTTATTCAATTTTTAAGGGTGTGTAATAGTATGATGTGTGAGTCCAAGTGCTTCCACATTGCCAGCACTTAGACAACCCTTCACTACAAATGATTGAGGGTTTTACTCCATAGGAAGGTACAGGGAGATCCCAACTTCACCAACCTGAGTTAGGTGAAGTTAAACAGTGAACTCTGACAGCAGAGGCTGCTATCGGAGTTTACTGAATGAGTCGAAGTGTCACATTAACATGTCAACTCACCCCTTTGCATATGAATGTGTCACATTATGCTTAATTTCCATATGGAAATGAGCAATTGTCAATGTGAAGAGTAAAGATTTGTATACATGGTGAAGGCATGTCGGATTGATGTCGATGTGGGTATTTTCTTGTCAGAGTTCTGGTGAAGTGATGTTGTAGACACTTTGTGAAGACTGAGGAAGTGCCTACGATACTGCTCTGACAGAACATCGACATTCGTAGCCCTCTTCGACCTTTAGTGCCCCTAGGCCCTAGTATTCATTTCCAACATAATATATTGGTTTGGACTGTCTATTTAATTAAGAACTTTCTAGGATGGGAGAACCAAATGCTATGACACATTTTGCTTTGCCCTTTGAAGGCGTGTTAACATATTATACAGAAGTAGGTCAAATTTCCCTTTTTTGCTATGTGTATATTAAAACAGGTTTCACCTTTTATTGTTTAGTCTACTCATTTATTTTATTTTTCAGGATGAAATAAGCTGCAACATATAAAATATATATTTAGTTATTGTATTTAGATGATATGCACAAATTAATAAAATGATGACGATAATAATTATTTTCTTGATACAGCTGACATTTTTCATACAACTAGTACAGTTGCCAAAAAAAAAGAGAACTGTTCAGATAGTTTTGCTGATTAAAGAAATCTTATATATGTGTTTGTTTACCATGTTTTGGCAATTGCAATTGCTATTTACATTGCACTTTCCAAAGTGAACATTTTTAGAGATTGGTATGATAAGCCTGGATCATAAATGGTAGTTCAAGAACACAAAAAGTAACCACAAAAGTATTTATATATCTTTGACCAGTTTCATTAAAAAGCTGCCAAATATGCAATGGTTTTTTCTTTTTTTTTTGTTTTTTTTAATAATACAATTGAGTGGAGAATTTATTGCATCTAAAATATGCAACTGAAGATAATATATAGCAAAATGTATTAAGTTACTTTACTTTAAATTATGGCTATATCTTACATTTAGGTTTTCTTTCTTTTTTTGGCAATTTCAGAGTCTATATTGAAAGGAGCACATAAGAGTTTCAAAAGTGACAAATTTCAAAGAGTCATGTGATGGGCTTATGTCTTATTGGTTTGTTCTACAATTGCTACATTATCTAAATGGCATGTCAGTCTTGAAGAAATCTTTATGTATATTCTGTATCATAAGTAGGGCTTGGTGATGGTGTGAAGTTTATTCTCCAGCAGTGCGAGCCAAAGTTTGTCTTCCCCAGCTCTATATTATCACAAGGGAATCCACTGAATTACCCCATTGATTAACTGTGATACTAAGTAATGCAGTGGTTCTCAAGCTTTTTTTGCTCAAGGCACACCTAACACGCAGTCTGGCATTTTCGGGGCACCCCTATTATTTTATATCACTTCTCAGGGGTGTTATGAAGGTTACAAATACATAAATAGAGAGTTATTCTTAGACCTCACAACTAAAATAAACATATTGCGCATAGTAATAACCTTAAAGGGATAGTAATACTTAAGTATTACTAATCCCTATAGGAAAGTACTACTAAAAAAAACGTATTGACCCCAGTGTCATCTCTCAAACCTTTATGGTTTGAGAGACGATCACTTTTAAAGTTGGCCTCTCCCTCCCCCTTCCACGTAATTATCATGCTAGCTGACTGAAGGGAAATCTGGTCATAGATCAGGTGGCTCTGCAGCAGAGCCGCGATCGCGTTAATTTAAAAAAAAAACTTTCACTAAAACAGTTTTCTACGTGTGCTTGCAAACCAAGCACACGTAGAAGACCATTTCAGTGAAAATTTTCTTTTTTAGGAATGCCGGAGAGCCAACTGAAAGTCGTACAACTCTCTTCCTTTCAGTCAGCTAGAATGCTGACTACAGGGAAGGGGGAGGGAGAGGGCAACTTTAGAAGCGATCATCTCTCAAACCATAAAGGTTTGAGAGATGACACTGGGGGCAATATGTTTTTTTTTTTAGTAGTACTTTGCTATAGGGATTAGTAATACTTAAGTATTACTATCCCTTTAAATATACAGTTGGAAGTCTGCATTCACATTTTTGTCAAAGCATTATAGATACAATGGGGCACCCTAAGTGGATGTCCGTGGTACACCAAAGTGCCACGCCACCCTGGTTGAGAAACACTGAACTAATGCTACAAGGTTCTCTTTCAACCGTCCCTCATATGTTTAATGCCTATTGTCTTCTTCCATTCCTGTGTCTCAGTGCTCTGCTTGCTTATAGTGTTATCTGTTTTTTAAAGGGATAGTAATACTTCATTTATCTTTATCTTCGTTTATCTTTATTTTATTTTGTAGGCATTAAAAAACATGAAGAACGATATAAGTCTTATCTCTCAAACCTTTATGGTTTAAGAGATATTCACAAGCAAAGTATCCCCCCCCCCGTTCAGCCAGATCAGAAGGGAGGTGCCCAGGTAGACTGCAATGAGGGACAATCTTCAATTAAAATAAGGGAAAAACCTGAAAAGCTTCTCAAGGGGGGCAGGGCTTTCATTGTTTTCATACAAAGAAGATTGTCCCCTGCTGTTATCTGTCTGGTCTTACAACCAGATTCACATCTGAGAAGAGATGGCTTACACTAGGAAAAAGGGGCGGGAGGGGGAAACTTTGCTTGTGAATATCTCTTAAACCATAAAGGTTTGAGAGATAAGACTTATATCGTTCTTCATGTTTTTTTAATGCCTACAAAATAAAATAAAGATAAAACTAAGTATTACTATCCCTTTAAATAAAAAAGCTCAGTTGAATATTTTTTGGTTTCCATGTTTAAAAATTATTTACAAAATCAATAAATATATCAACTGACTCAAACACCTATGGAAAGTATATTTTTTATAGGTAAGATGCAGGTATGAATGGTGTGTCCTTCAACCATTTAATTAAATGCTATTTCTATGAATATTGTTCAATTTCCTACTAGTGAGAACTACAGCAAAACTGGATATTAACAGAGCAAATCTACTGGAAGACAAAAATGCAAATTACTTCCAAACTTCACACCTTTTACTTTATACATATTCATAAACTGCTTGGAATATATTTCTAGTCATACATTTAAACTCAGCTTCTCGTTTTACTTTTCCTCCTCTCTAGTTGTAATTACTATACATTTTATAATGTGTTATCTATATAAAAATAAAATTCCCCTCATGAGTATACTCTGTAAACCAACATTTAAAATACAGAATGCTTAAGTAATAATTCAAAAAATAAATTGATTTCAGGTTATTATATAAAAAATGTATTTATGATAAAAAGATTACTGCATGTGGAAATGTCATAGTAATATAAAGTTGTCAGTCTCAGCTGCTTTCAGCCATAATGTAATTCATGAATAAAAAGATGCTGAAAAAACATACTTGGTAAAAAAAATTACTTACCAAAAATATTCGTTCCAATTGGTCCTGTATATCTTTCATTCCTGGAAAGGCCGCAACTCCCTGGATCATTTCTATAAATATGCACCCAACGCCCCTGCAGATGGAATAGGAGAATAAAAGTGAATAATGTGAATATGAATAAGTTTGAAGTATTGTTATGCATTAGTAATGAGGAAAATGTGTTACCAAGTTACACAATCAACACTTTAACATGCTCAAGTAGTTCACAGTTCCTACCATTTAAGTAAATGGTTAGTCCTCATTTGCTGACTATTCCACGTCTGAAACATTGAGAAAGATACAACTGTAATGGTTAAAGAACTGGGAGAGATGTATACAAAATCATCTAAGGTAAATCCAATATTTTTCTCCAACATTTAAGCAACTTTTCTTCCAATGTGATATTTTCAACATATCTTTTACATAGACTGATAGTATTGTGGTTACGCTATGTGTGACACACCTTCCCTTCTTCTGGGGGACTTCAATTGCCATGTAAATGATCCCTCTGTCTCTTGGGCATCCTACTTTCTTTTGCTAACATCTGTTTTGGGAGTACACCAGTGGACAGATGCTAGTACTCACAAGGACGGTCATTTCCTAGACCTTGTGTTCACTAGAGGCTGTGCACTTTATGATTTTAATATCTCCCCTCTTCCACTATAACCATCTTGTAACATTCAGCACTGCTTATATATCTTCCGCAATCCCCTCTTCCTCTCCCTGCTTCACACGTAACCTCAAATTACTTACTCTCACTGCTCTCCATTTCTCCCTGGTTACTGGACTTTCATCCATTCCCACTAATCAAGACAATAAGGGCCATATGTTCAAAGAAGTAGCGAAATAGCTCTTGTCGTTTGTAACGACTTTTCAAAGTACAGTGTCACTGGGATCATTAATATTTTCAGAGAGTGTCGGTTGTGATTGGAAATATGTCGTTTGTCCTGACTGAAATTGTCGTATGTAATGGCAAAAAAATGTCTTAACTAACAACAAAAAAATTTCTTAAAAAACGTCTTAACTAACAACAAAAATGTCTTAAAAAAATGTCTTAACTAATGACAAAAATGTCTTATAAAATGTCTTAACTAACGAAAAATGTCTTAACTAAAGACAAAAATTCTCACATTCAGAACACATTCCCTCCACTTTTTTCTTTAACGTACAAATTTTGTCTTTTGAAAGACATTTTTTTGTCGTTAGTTACGACAAATTTTCTTTTCCTTTATACAACACTGGAGAATAGTTTAGTCCCGCCCTTGCCCCGCCCTTTTGCCCGTCAAGTCTGGAGTTGTGTCGTATACAACGGACATTACTAATTTTTTGTTGTATACTATATAGAAAATATGTCGTTCATGCATTCAATGACTTATTTTTGTCTTTCATACGACAAGTTTTTGTCATTATCTCTTTGAACATATGGTCCTAAGAGTATTGTGAAAACCTACAACTCAGATCTGTCCTCCTCTTTGGATCTGCATGCTTCTCTATCTCCAACGTACCCATAAAAAATCCACGTCTGCAGCTTAATAAGGACACCAGCTTTCTTCACTCTTGTACCCCTTCAGCTGAATGACTCTGGAGAAAGTTGGATTTTCTGGCAGACTTACAGATTCTAATTTCTTGCTTTGACTCTGCTCTGTCCATGGCTAAAGAATAATACTCTTCACAACTAACACTCATAAATCTAAACCCTGCTGCCTTTCTCTACCTTTCTATACCCTCCTTCACCCGCCATCTGCCTCCCTCTCAAACTGTATTCAGCAACAAGACTTTGCCTCCTTCCCTTCCTGCCACTCTGGACTCTTTTCAATAGTCATGGAGGAAGAATTAACAAACCTGATATCCTCCTCTCCCTACATGCACAAACAAGTCACTTACCTCTCACCTCTTCCAGTCCCTCTCCCCCTAATAATCCCTATACTATTACAGATTTTTAACTCCTCCTTTGCCACTGCTTCATTTGCTGAAGACTTCAAACACGCCATAGTAACACTCATCCTCAAGTACAATTCCCCTGACAGCACCAAACTCTCTAGCTATTGACCATTTTCTCTCCTGCTGCTTGCCTCTTAGTTCTTGGAAAGCCTAGCTTACTCCTGCCTGCTTGACTTCCTTAACGCACACAACTTGCTTGACCCATTACAATCTGACTTTCGCACTGCTCACTCCACTGAAACTGCTCTCACAAGATCAACGATCTATACATTGCCAAATTGCAAGGTCACTATTCTCTACTTATCCTGCTTGATCTGATCTCTCAGCTGCTTTTGATACTGTTGATCATGCTCTCCTCCTTCAAATCCTTCATTCCTTAGGAATCTGTAACTTAGCACTGGACTGGCTGTCCTCTTATCTAATGAAATGATTCTTCAGTGTCTCCGCTGCCACCTCTTCATCCTCTCCTGTCCACCTCTCTGTTGGTGTTACTCAAGGTTTCTTTACGCAATAACACTTAGGGGGTTATGCACTAAGATGTGATAAAGAGGTGATAAAGTGAAGATGACTTCTCCAATGATATCACTTCTCCAGGACTTATGTTATTCTACAGAGCCAATGCACTAAGATTTCGCCAACATTAGAGATCATAGTGCATTGGCTCCACAGAATAACATGAGAACTGGAGAAGTGATATCACTGTTATATCATCTCCACATTATCACCTCTTTATCACGCCTTAGAGCATAACCCCCTTGGTGATCTTATTAACTCATTTGGACTCAAATATCACCTATGCAGGTGATGCCCAACTTTATTTATCTGCACCTTGACTGACTTGTTATTCAGTCTAAAGTCACAGATTGCCTCTCAGCTATCTCAGACTGGACGGCTCATAGGCACCACAAGCTCAATATATCTAAAACAGAGCTAATCCTCATCCCACCTAGGCGTGGCCCATTAGTGCCCTTCCTGGTGCTTTCTCTTGTGTAACATAGCAAAAATATGTACCTTCCTCTGTTCCTTCATAGGTAAAATTCTTACACAATCACTCATCCTTTCCCGCATGGACTCTCTCTGGCCTTCTTGCCGCCCAACTCTATGCACTTCAACCCATACAGAATGCTGCAGCACAAATTACCTTATTGTCACCTAGGTTTGTCCTTGCCCCCCTCCTCCTCAGATATCTCCAATGGCTGTCTCTGCAACTCTGGATATCTTACAAAATATTGCTTCTCTTATTCAAGACCCTTCTCTCCTCTACACCTTCTTGTATTTCCACTCTGATCTTTGCTGCTATACCCCATCCTGCCACTTCTAATCAGCCATTGACAGTCTTCTCTCAGGCGCCTTTTGTGTCTACAGCCTTCTCAATTTTCAGACCTTTTTCTCTCATTCCTCCTTACCTGTGGAATACTCTTCCTCCCAACCTGTGACACTGCACCTCTCTTATGGTCTTCAAGTCACACTTAAAATTACACCTCCTCAACAAAACCTAAACAAGCTAGAAGCCACTGAGACTCTTATAATGTACTAACTTTATTTGTATGACCCCTATCCTGACCACAACTCTAGCACTGTATTCCGCACTTGATCCTTATGTACTCTGTATGTCTTCCTTTACCACTTTAGATTATAAGCTTTTGGGCAATGACCTCACTTCCAGAGTTTCACTTTGCACAGCACTTGTAACCCTGTATTGTCTCAACTCTTAAGCTGTAAAGTGCTGCGTACACTTGTGGCTCTTTATAAATAAACATATTAATTCACTCATTCATTTGTTCATTCATTCATTCACTAAGGAGATGGTGGTGGAGACATTTGTGGCAAAAAGTGATCTGAACACTATCACAAAATGTTTCAATTGTTAGGTAAATAT
This sequence comes from Rhinophrynus dorsalis, assembly GCA_037306005.1. NCBI lineage: Eukaryota > Metazoa > Chordata > Amphibia > Anura > Rhinophrynidae > Rhinophrynus > Rhinophrynus dorsalis. The sequence continues at coordinate 416,055,998 of CM074723.1, forward strand.
AGCAACATATATATGTTGGCACCACTTTTATACATATCCCCTAATGTTTTAGTTTTACTGCTTGAGAACATTTAAAATTTGCACCTTATGTTTTCTTTATCTTAAATTTAACATTTTACAGTGTCCAAATGTACAGATTATTTTTTTAATACTATTTTAATACTATTACTATTTTAATACTATTTTAATAATATATTTAGTAAATACATGTCATATTATATTTTTTACAGTACAGGTCATGAAATGTAACATTAATTTTTTAAAATATACAAATATTCAATCATTTTTACCTAATGTTTTATCGTATTTTACAGTGATTATCATACTTGCAAACTTTTTCTTGTGGACTTCCTGGAGGGGAGTCCAGTGGTGCTGCTGGGAGAGATAAATGACACAATTCCTGTAAAAAGGGGTGGGGCTTAATCAAGATCATGGGTGGGGCTTATGAGACGTAGAAAAAATAGGATGAATAGGCTGGGGAAGGAGGAGAAGTGGGTGGGGAGTGCCAGGAACAGACTGGGAAGGAGCAGAAGTGGGCAGAGTTTCAGTAGAACTTCCCATATCCGGAAAACCAGCCACTGCCCCGGAGACCTGGTAATCAGCTGCAAAAACCAGAGTTTCCAGGGCAAATCCGGATTGTGCCCAGCTATCTCTACTGTCCCTGCTCTATCTAACGTCTTTGTATTTGCACATGACTTCTTTAAAACAGTGATTAAAGGCTTTATGCAGAAATTATTCAATGTGTTTTAAATCTGGACAATTTGGGGAGTTTTTATTTGTCCCCAATGTTGGTAGGCTTCAGAATGACTCATCTTTTGATTTTTGCATAAGGCAGTAAGTGATTCTGTTGCATTAATAATAACTATTGCAAAACAGAGCAGTAGGAAATCAGAATTATTCTGTAACATAAGCATGCCAGATACAAATAATAACTTTAAAGGTATAGTAATACTTAAAATGTAAAAAAAAATATATTGTAGTGTTTATCCACCTGAGTAAAACAAGGGTACTCACACTGCTGGAAGGTGTTTTGGTCAAAAGATATTACATCTCAAACTTGAATTTCTTAGGTGCACTATCACAGTGACCTGAAGTTGTACAGTAGCACTGTTGCTACACCATCCTATGGAGGTGTATGGTCAACTGACCAGAACTGTTCATAGAATGGTGTAGCAATAGTGCCACTGTACAATTTCAGGACACTGTGATAGTGCATCTAAAAAATTCAAGTTTGAGATGTAATAACTTTTGAATAAAACACCTTTCAGCAGTGGGAGTACCTTTGTGGGATAAACCCAACAGTCTATATTTTTTTACATTTTAAGTATTACTACCCCTTTAAAGCAGTCAATTTTCAGATCTTCTTTTTCTCTTTTGGAAAATCTGGCCTCTATCCAGTATAATCTGTGAATGACAATAGCTTGCAGTAATACCCATACTTACGTAAGACAATTTTCAAGAACACACTTGAATGGGATTCTTCCCAAAAACAATCTTATCTGGTTCCGCTGTTCCAAAACAGACCTTAATTAACCATTTCAGCTCCAAAGGGTATGCAAAACATGGATCTGCAATTTGTTGCAAAGCCTTTGGTATTCAAACCATTTCTTTTTCCCCCCCTTGAAATTGTGATATATAGCAGAAAAATAGTTTAATTATCAATGCCTAGGACTAAAGTAAATTGGAAAAGCAGGTGATTAGAAATAATGTTCCATCTGTCCTGGCTGATTACTGGAGAAGCTGGAATTGATTAAACTGCCAATCATCATTTAGCTTCCCTCAGAGCTCCATTACACAGTGAGAAGCACAATAAATCTTAGTCAAGTGTTTGTATAACCAAGAATGAAAGCAAGTTACCTTAAAAAAATGAAGTTCTGCAAGTTTCATTACAAAAAAGGGAATTTAGATTTTTTTTTTCTGTATCTGTTCAGAACAAAGCATAGAGTTGCATAGTCTCAAAGCAAATACAGCAAGTCTGAAGCAAACCAGGTACAAAATAAAGAACAAATTCTCATCGACTTAACCATTTACATCCAGGGGAGGGCTGGCAATTTGCGGCCTGGAGGGCAGCTACAATCAAGTGACCCGATTTTACTATTGTTCCAGCCCTCTGTCCCAGCCCACCCTCTTTTGTTAATTTTAAAATTGCCATTTACCCTTTGAGTGCCACGCATTGCTTGTTGTGAAGTAAGGCAAGCAATATCACAGAGCTTACGATTGAAATGGGGTTACACTGGTGCAACTACAGAGCTTACAATGTAAGTAAAGCTGCACTAATGATACCATAAACTTACTAGAGAAATCAGTTATGCTACTAGTGTAGCTCCACTTGGATTATAGCTCCATTTCAAATGTAAGCTCTGTGGTATCATGACTGTAGCTACATTTGCAGCAAAAAGAGGGAGTGGCCCACCAGCCCAGACATATGACTGACCCAGGGGGCAATTGCCCCCCTGGCCCCCAGGACAGCCCTCCCCTGTTTACATCTCAAGCGCCCCTAGGCACAACACCCTTCGGTGCCCCTAGCTCCACCTTCACCACACCCCTAACCACACCCCTACCTTAACCACACCCACTCACTTAGCCTCACCGTGATTTGTGGCCAAACTCAATTTTAGATTTATTCTTCACATTAATGTGGCAATTTTCCAGAGGTAGGCATTCTAATTAAAATACTGTCACACACATTCACAGCACCAACTACTGTGGCATACACAGAGTCAGTTTTATTTGTGTGTACGTTTGCTAATTCTTTGTATGTCTTTGTGTGTTTGTGACTGCCTGTGTGTGTGTGTCTGTCAGTCTGAACAAAGTTATGTGTATAACTGTTAATGTGATGCTGTATGATTGTCAGTGTGATTGATGTGCTAAGATAACTTGAAAAATTATTGGGCCAAGCTACTATACCATAGAGAGCAATCAAACATGCCAATTGATTGTGTTGCAGACATCCATACACTATATATATATAAACAATGGATGACTGAGAGTAGATCAGAGAACTTGATTTATCCCACCACATAGGATCCATCGCAGCATAAAGGCTCCTTCACCTATGGGATAATGCAAAACACTGATCCAATCATATCCTGTAGCTATTCACTAAAGAAGACTGTATATGCATAGCACACCCTGTGCATAGCGCACCCTGTGCATAGCGCACCCTGTGCATAGAACACCCTGTGCTATGAATATACAGCCTTCATTCACCAATAGCCACAGGATATGATTGGATCAGTGTTTTGCATTATCCTATAGATGAAGGAGTCTTTATGCTGCGGTGGATCCTATGTGGTGGGATAAATCAAGTTCTCTGATATACTCTCAGTCATCCATTGTTTAGATATATATTGTGTATTAGCTCTTTTCCATCATTTACTGATTTTTAATAAACCAAGTTTTGTCATCTTTTTTTAACCATCCAGCTTCCATGATCTATCTAGTGTCTATTATATATTTTAGAGGTTGTGGCGTCTTATAAGTTTTACTGTTAGATTTTAACTTTTTTTAAGTTGAAGACAGTAGTGGAGTGTGTTTTTACCCAAGGGGTCACTCAGGAGAATATTACTAGTGTTATCATCATTGCCACTCTGGTTATTATCCATTAGTGAGTGAGTCATTGTACTTTTCTAATGTCTGTGGGTTATATTTCTTGCTTTGGCTGCTGTTTGTTTACCTGTAATCTGTCACCACATGCACAGGACCCATACCGCTGCTAATGCGCACTTCAGGTCCTTATGGTGGGCACTTTCAGGCTTTCAACACTGTGCTATACACACAATTACTAGCATTTTAGTGAGCTGCCCTGTATCATACTTCATGTCTCTGTTTCTCTGCAATGTGCCGGTCTGGTGCATCAAGAAGCATGCAGCACAGACCATTTTTTGCTGGTTTATTTAGTCGAGCTAAAGGGGGAATCGATTCAAGAAAGAGAACTGAAAACAGAGACAAGCAGAACAGAGGTATAGTAGGAAAAAGAAAGAAAGGAGTTGGAGCCGATATGCAGTGCCAGGTTAATGGCACCGGTAGTAATATGCAGAGGTGCAAACTGGAAATGAGACAGAGGAATAAACAGATAAGAAAAAAAGTCTGAAAATAGACAGAAGAGTATATCATCTCCAACTCCTTTCTTTCTTTCTTCTCCTATACCTCTGTTCTGATTGTCTCTGTTTTCAGTTTTCTTTTTTGAATCGATTCCTCTTTATCTCAACTAGTGATGATAAATTTAATACTAGTTACCTTAGAAACTCGGTAGAAAGATTCATCATGCTAGCGCTGCTAGATCTAGGCAGGAAGAGCTATGAGCAGCAGACTCTACCATCAGCTAGGCGCAGGCAGCATTTTATACATCTTCTGTGGGCAGGCACAGTGAGTGCTTCAAGTAGGCGGGCTGGTGGGTGGCACAGTGAACAAGCGCCATTGTAGGCTCAGTACATTTATTTCATTTTCTGGGGCAGCTGCAGCTGGGAGCTTCAAGTGGGTGGATCTTTGGGCGTGACAAGACCATTGCCAGGCTTCTCTGAAAATTTGGCATCCTAGGCACGTCCCTTGTCTGCCAATTTACAAATCTGGCCCTGGCCTTAACCCTTTGACTGCCAGTAGTGTAGGCAACGCATTGCAAAGCAATGAGTTGCTAACCCCTCTGGCACTCAAAGAATTAAATGGGGCTTTTAAGCTCTTGAATGCTACAGAAGTTTCCAACAAAAGACATTAAGCTGTTAAAAGTCCCATTAACCCCTTAACGACCAGCCTAGAGGCACGCAGTCGCCAGTTAAGGACCACAGAGCATTTTTTTTTCTCCCTTGATTCAGATTCAGGGGGAACCCTGGAATTCCCTGACATCCCAGGACCATCACTGGTCCTTAACACAAGCTTAACCATTACAGTCCTAGCACGTCACAGGTCCTTAAGGGGTTAAAATCAAAGGAAATATATTTTTGTCCCTGTGGTACAGTTTGTTTACAGAATTTCTCTACATTCTTGCCCCAGAAATATTGATACAAACCCCACTGGGTGGTTAGAAAAGGTCAACTGATTTTTTTTTTATTGGGGGCGGGAGGTTAAATACATTTCTGCTACTGGAAATAAACAACCTTCCATTCTTACAAGCTTGTGTATCTCTCCATATGCACTGAAATAGGTTCTGATTGCGGCTATGGCTTTATATTAGTGTTTCTCGACATTAGGCCCCAGGACACGCCAACTTTTCTGTTTTTCATGACATCCCTGCTTAATCACTTGTGGATAATCAGTGGCTCAGTCATTGTGATTGATCCACTTGTGCTTATTTGTGGATACACCGAAAACCTGACCTATTGGTGTACCTTGGGGACAGTAGATGACAATGAATGCCTTACACAAAATTAGACAGGAAAGTACCACACTGATGCCCTGCATGCACACAATTTGGTTTTCCCTATATCGTGTGTAAGCCAGCTTTCATCACTGATGCAGTATGTGTGAGCAATGAGTATGCTTCTTCATATAATCTGAAACCTTCCCCTCACTCCCTGCTTTTATTTTCTTTACCAGTTACTATTACCAAAAGAAGGGACTAGCACTAACAACCTCAGAGATCACTTACAGTGGAAATTCATGTGGCATGAAGCATTATTGCTTCAGGGCACAATCCAGATAGTTCCCAGCCAAGCCAGTCCATGGTCCTATTCTCTTAATATCACCATAATGAGAACTACTGAACATGTTCTCTGTGCTTTGAGCCAGGCATTAAATGAACTGGGCATACTCCATTTATTTCAATCTTTGGCAAGATGTAATCAGCCAGTACTTATAATAACGGATCATTAAAATGACTAGCTATATGTTGTTTTTTGGTGCAGCACATTAGAAAAATACCCTAAAAAAATAATAAAAATAAAATGTTTGGAATCATAATTTTGTAGAAAAACATGTAATGAAGGTGTATCTACAAATTTGTATGTTACAGATGCCCACAGCTGTCTTTTTCTGTAATAATTGACATTGATGTGACAGCAACGGTGATTTGTGGAGCTTCACTCTGCCTCTGTAATAATTTTTTTAACACTTTCGGTGCTTGAGAGGTACTGCGTTGAACTCTAACAAATCCAGTAACGGTGGCAGAGTTCAACGCAATACCTCTCCGGCGCTGAAAAGGTAAAAAAAAATTACACTAATAGAGTGAAGCTACAGAAATCACTGGTGCTGTCACTTCAATGTCACTTATTACAGAGAAAGAGAGAGACGGCTATGGGCAAAATTAGCCATCCCAGTGATGCAGGAAAGGATTGTGGCCAGTGATATCCACCCCCTGATACACACCGTAACATATAAGAAGGCAACATGAGAATCTCTCTCTTTTTATGCATGGCAAGATTCTCATGTTGCCCATTTAAACAATGAGACAAAATAGCCCTGAATGCACCCTTTCATATCACACACTTTTCAGTGCAACCTTTTAATCCCTTAAGGACCCATGATGTCCAGGACCGTCATGGGTTGTTATACTCTTAAGGACCCATGACGGTCCAGGACCATCATGGAATTCCAGGTTCCCCGCGAGGCTGCTCGCTGTTCGGGAAGTCCGGAATCGGATTTGCTAAAAAAAAAAAAAAAAAGGTCCCTAGGGCTTAAGTGATGGCTGTGTGCGTGCTCGGACGGTCCTTAAGGGGTTAAAAGGATGTAAAGTTCTGAACCTTTGAGAGCCAGAGGGGTATCCAACACATTGCAAAGCAATGCATTGGATACCCCACTGGCACTCAAAGGGTTAAATAATTGCCACTGTTCTACTATAATCAACCTAATGCTATAGCAGGGGTAGTAAACAGTTAGCTCTCCAGATGCTGTGGTTGGTTGGAGATGATGGGAATTATACTTCCCAACACCTGGATGTCCAATAATTAACTACCCCTGTACAGGGTAAATATATTTTTATGTTTCATCTGAAAACTTAGATAATGTAGAAACTGAACTTTTGTATGACATAGAGAACACACATGGAATATAGATGAGATTGTTTCTTTTTTCCAGCCTTCAGCTCGGAACTGACACTTGTGGTAAAAATCCTGCATATCATGCTTCTTGACAGTGACATTTGAAAGGAAAATGTTATTTCTAGTTGAAAACGACATCTTCTTTAAAATCAACATTCTTCAGTGTATAATGATTTGCACAGGCTTTCTCTCTGGAGAAACTCTTTCAGAACACTGACATTTAAGCCTCTCCAGTGGGGTGTTCAGCCGACCCACACAGCTCTCCAGCCTACTCTAGCACCCTTCACAATAACATTAACCCCGGTGAATGAACCCCTTAGAGTCTGAAATTATGTGTAAAATACCAAACATTAACCTTTTAAGGACCAGAGGGGTGCTCAATGCATTGCCAGTCGTGCTGGACACCTCTCTTGTTCTAAAGTGTTAAAACGGCCATTCACTCTAAGGGCCATATGTTCAAAAGAAAAGTGGAGAAGTTCTGGGGCAAATCATTTGAACTGTAAGGGAGAACTAAAAATTCTCATTAATTTGAATGGGGACTTTATCCCCTTGAATGTTAGAGAGGTTTCCAATGCATGTCGAAGCAATGAGTTGGAGACCACTCTAGCATTCAAGGGGTTAAAATCCCCGTTCAAATCAGTGGGAAGTTTTTGCATATTTAGTTCTCCCCTACAGTGCAAATGGTTTGCCCCAGAATTCCTCCAATTTTCTTTTGCACTTACGACCCTAAGACAAGTTTATACTGCCCCTGACACATTTCTGTTAAATAAATCCCAAAATTCCAGGGTCCAGAGGTGGGTGCAACAAACTGTTTTTCAATGTCTTGCTGTCCCATCTGGTTCTTAATGAGTTCAAAGCTATAATTTCCACTCACCTTAGTATTAAAATGCCCCTGGTATGTGGGCACCACTTCAGCAACTGTGATTATTTGGACTATATATTAAAAACGGGTTGAACCAGTGAGAACAGTGCGGGAACTGTCTATAAACCTCAAGGACGGGAGAGGGGCTGTAACAACGGTTAATATTATTCTACAGCCGATACCGCTATAGTGCAAGACCTCTGGCTGTGATTATTATTGACGCACACGCACTATATATGCTTTAACCCTTAAGGACCGGGAAAATCTAAGGTGGATTTCACTTAAGGACCAGAGCAATTCTGACCTTTTTGACTATGTCATTGTTCAACAGTGTTTTCCCTCTAAGTACTTTATTTTACTCAAGAAAATGATATGCTGGTTTTTTTACGCACATATAGGGCTTTCTTTTGATACCACACATATATGGATAGCCCACCATTTATTTTAGTAAAATTAAAGAAAACGGTAATAAATGTAAAAAAAACTCCATTTTCCTTTTTTCTCTTGGGATCATTTGGGCACAATGGGTTAAATTTTTATGGAGACTGCATGAAAGGTATGACCGGTCAGTCATACCTACAAAATGGGCAGTTTTAAGTGGGCACTGTTTCCCTGGGTGAAAATCTCCATGTCCCTTTTTCCCCACCCTATTTTCCCACTTTTTTTATTGATTAAATATGACAGTGTATATAAATGTATTACATGGCTCCACAACAATCATAATTCCAATACTGGTAATTGACATGTTTGTTTTTTTTAATAAGATTAAAAAAATGCGTTGTGTCTTTTGTTGATTTTAGCAGATCAAAAATTGAACTGCATCCAGCCAGCCTCCAGCACAGCAGTGAAGGGGTTAATACCCCCAGCTGCTGCATTTTCTTTTAACACTTGGTGTCTCCTCTCTGCTTCTCTGTCCCTTACTTTAATCGTAAGGGACAGACAGGCTGAGTGAATCACACTGTCTCATTCATTCCAAATGCCGGTACATGTGATCACTGCTTTAGCGATCACATGACCCGACACAACTGAGAAGGGCTGAGACTGAACGCTCCGGTACCGCAGCGCTCAGTGTCAGCCTGGAATGAATGATAGCAGTGTACACAGAGGCATGCTGCTATCATTAACCCATGACGGAACAGGACCATCATGGGTCCTTAACTGCTTTCTACCCATGACGGTCCTGGACCGTCATGGGTCATTAAGTGGTTAAGGCATTATATAAAAGAAAAGAGCAGTGTTGGACTGATCCACATACCTGCCCGCATTACAGCATTGACTATATCAGGTACCATGTATTTTTAAAAAGCTGCTATGAACATGTGTGAATGATAAGAGCTCCTTTTTTTCAGTGATATCATGGTGCTTTATATATATAGATATATATACATTCCAGTCCACTTGATGGTTATTTTATTATTGCTTTTATATATTTTTTAAGATCATTTGTATTAGTGGTGATAATAAATATTGTTTCTTATACAGCTTTCAGTGTATATCCATGGATTTATAAAGGGGGTTGTATCTAGCGCTCTCGCTAGTATTCCACTTGTATATATATATGTGTGTGTGTGTGTAAAAAGAGAAGTCAAAGCACTCACAGGACTTCCAGAATGAGAAAAAAAGATTTATTAAACAGAAATCGATGTTTCGGCCAGACGTTTCTCATTCTGAAAGTCCTGTGAGTGCTTTGACTTCTCTTTTCACATATATATTGCCATTTGAGAGCACCCAGGCGCGAGTCTACATAGTTGTGAGTGTATATATATATATATATATATATATATATATATATATATATATATACATATATTTGCTCGTAGGAAGCACTCATGCTTAAATAAAGATGCTTAAATCAAGATCATCTTGATGAAGGATTTTGTATGATAACCGAAACGTTGATCTGTAAGTAAAACCTTCTCCACTTTTGCACAGCATCATGAAGTCCTGAGGGTTCTTCTTTTCAATTTAGACATTTTCTACAATTTGTGGCAAGATTGATGGCACCCAGGCATTTGTCTTTGTTTAAGCGTGAGTGCTTCGTACGAGCAAATATATAACATGTCACTAATTTAACAAAGTGTAACAAATGCAATAGTGAATGATTTGCACATAGCTGTAGCTTATACACAAAATAGTATACAAATTGTAAAGTTAACAATTCAGGAGACAAATCAAAAGTAAACTCTCAGAAAATGCTACAGCAAAGCTTAGCAACATTGGTATCAAATAATATGAAAGAAACAGATACATAACAGAGAACATGAAAAAAAGACTCAGAATATAAGAATTAAAAACAACTATGGCAATCTTATTGTAATCCCCAACATAAAGATTTAGTGATGTGTTGATACGTATATGCCTTTTTATATGTAGACTGACTAAATACTCTTTTTGAGAACTAAATTAAACATAATCATTTTTTCATGCAGTGCTTCGCCTTTAATTGACATATTTTCTCTCTCCTAGACATTTTTGTATTCTTCCTGGTAAAACAATTTCTAAATAAATAAATGTCAGTAAAACATCAACAAGTACTTTATCCCATTAAAAACAGTGGAGTTAAACCTAGGAATAAGTGAGAGGATTCTTTGCCTGCACCTTACGCTTCATCTTCAGACTATTTCAGTTAAAGTGATTCCATAAATGTTGCTGTTGTGCGGAGAACTACTCAGCCGTGACAATCTGATACTGACTCAAAGGGAAGTAGGAATCACTTCTATTCTGTACCTTGTCTGTTGCTACTATTGGTGAGCACTGACTGTCGGATTTCTGAATCCCTCTCTTATCTGTGTGGTACGTGAACTGATATATGAAGAAGAATTGGAGTATTTGGGAGCAAACCAATTGCACAGTAGGGGACAATCAGAAAAAGGTGGAGCGATTCTGGGGCAAACCAACTCAATGTTATTGGACAACTAAATATTCACATTGATTTTAGAAGGGATTTTATTGTCTTGAATTATAGTGAGCTTTCCAATGCATATGCATGGTGAAAATGTGACATTCACTATTAACCCTCTGCATGCCACAGATGTATCCAATGTATCACAGCACAATACAATGGACACCTCTCTGGCATTCAAATGGTTAAACTTCAAAGGACAAAGAGGAAAAGGTGATTTTTATGAAAGAATATATCAGCTCTTACAGAACCTCTTGGGAAGCTGAACTGTCAATCATCATTCTTTTTGTTGGCCAAGATTTGTTTGGGGAAGTAGAATAGAAATTGACAGCACAGTTTCCCAAGAGCCCTTCATACTTTTCATTGTGCAACACATCAATAAAATCTCACCAATCACCGGGGCAATTGTCTCCTCTCAGCACTTGTGTCCACAGACTTGCAGCAAAAAATGTTTTCAAAATAGATGTATAATTATTGAGATTGATGTACTCAGAGGGATTAGAGCAAATCTGCAGCAAATCAAATGCACAAGAGACAGATAAAAAGATCCACAACTCTCATTTATTCAAAAGGGCATTTAACCTATGAATATTAGAGAGATCTCCAAAGCATTGCTCTGCACTATGTCAGACACCTCTCTAGGATGCCAGGGGTTGAAAAACCTTATTTAAACTGTTGAGTGCCGGTGTGCCCCTCTAGCACTCAAAGGGTTAAATCAAGGAGTATTTTTTGTGTCACCTATGGTGCAGTCTGTTTCCCCAAAATTACAATCATAGTACAACAGCTTCAATATCTGTGTTTGTGTGTGTGTGTTTGTATGTGTGTGACTGTGTATGTGTTTGTGTATATATGTGTGTATATATCTATGTGTGTCTATGGGCTGTATGTTCAAAGGGATAACGACAAAAAATTGTCGTATGAAAGACAAAAATAATTCATTGAATGCATGAACTACATATTTTCTATAGAGTATACGACAAAAAAATAGTAGTGTCCGTTGTGTACGACACAACTCCAGAACTGACGGGCAAAGGGGCGTGGCGAGGGCGTGACTAAACTATTCTCCGGTGTCGTATAGAGGAAAAGAAAATTTGTCGTAACTAACGACAAAAAAATGTCTTTCAAAAGACAAAATTTGTACGTTAAGAAAAAAGTGGAGGGAATGTGTTCTGAATGTGAGAAATTTTGTCTTTAGTTAAGACATTTTTGTCGTTAGTTAAGACATTTTTAAAGACATTTTTGTTGTTAAGACATTTTTTGAGACATTTTTGTCTTTAGTTAAGACATTTTTTTGTCGTTCCATACGACAATTTCAGTCAGGACAAACGACATATTTCCAATCACAACCGACACTCTATGAAAATATTAATGATCCCAATGACACTGTACTTTGAAAAGTAGTTACAAACGGCAAAAGCTATTTCACTACTTCTTTGAACATATGGCCCTATGTGTTTGTGTTTCTGTTTATGGGTTTACTAATGTAAAAGCCCGTGTGCATGGGCCGTGGAGCAGTGAGGTAACGGCAGTACACAGAGTAGGACCGGCCTCTTAACCTTTTGAGTGCCAGAGGGGTACTCAATGCATTGCAAAGCAATGCATGGTGTACCCCTCTGGCACTCAAAGGCTTAACATTAACCGGACCTGCTCTGCATACTGCCGTTACTTCACTGCTTCACAAGATTGCGTCACCTCACTCACGCGATGCAATCATGCGCAGTAGAGACTGGCTGAACGCGGGCAGTCTCTACTGCGCATGAATGCATTGTGACAAACTTTCTGGCCTTTTATTATATAGGATGCGCTGCGTGTGTAGGCATGTTGTGTGTATGTATGTATGCATGTATGTCTGTGCACCTGTTAATGTGTGTGTTTATGTGTATGTCTGTAAATGTCTGTGTGGGTGTGTGTTTGTGTGTGTGTATGTCTGTATAAGTGTGCATTTGTGTGTGTATGTCTCTGCGTCTGTAAAGGTGTGTTTATGTGCTTATGTGGTGTCTGTAAATGTCTGTGTGTGTGTGTGTGTGTGTGTGTATGTCCATATAAGTGTGAGTATTTGTGAGTATCTACATGTATGTGCGTGTTTGTGTGTTTCTGTGTATATTTTTACTTTGTAATATCTCTTAAAAGAGAAACAACGCAATTAGATTAATTTGCAGCTAAATAATAATTTGTTAAAGGGATATTAATGTTTCACAAAAACATCAGCTCCAATTAATCTTCATAGTATATGAGCCATAGAGAGTGTTATTTCATTACTGTGAGTGTTGTAGTTCAAGAGTAATTGAATGATAAAGTATCCCCCTCCCGCCCCTTTTACCTTGTGTAAGCCACCTCTTCTCAGATGTGGAATCTGGTTGTAAGACCAGACAGATAACAGAAGGGGACAATCTTCTTCCTATTAGAACAATGAAAGCCCTGCCCCCCTTGACAAGTTTTTCAGGTTTTTCCCTTATCTTAATTGAAGATTGTCCCTCTCTGCAATCCACTTGAACACACCCTGCTGCTCTGGCTGAGCAGTGTTACATCAGTAAAAGGGGCGGGAGGGAGATACTTTATCATTCAGTTACTCTTGAACTACAACTCTGACAGAATTGAAATAACACTCTCCAAGGTCCAAATACTACGATGATTAATTAGAGCTGCTTTTATTATGAAACATTACTATCCCTTTAATATTTTAAATGACAAACCAAGAAGCTAGTATTTAGATTTGATTACTTTGATCTCTAGAATCCAAGTTATTCAACCATACAAATACCTCCCAAAAACATAATAGCAATACTAGAAATGTGTGTTTATAAATGTGCCTGTCTTTATTGATGCAAACCTTGCTGTACTAATTTACGCAGACACTCACTTGTCACTGTTAATGTATGCATATCTTCATTACTACCTTTTTATTGCCAATTCTCCAAATACACAAGACCATGAGACTGTGCGTGGGTCATTAGCTTCTAGTTACAATTGTAATGCACCACAACAGCAAATGAAGTGTAAAAATAACCTGCAGACAGTGGCACCTGCTTCCCTAAGAAACAATATTGGTCCTCATATTAAGTACAGCTGGTGCTTCATTCAGTTGCAACCCTATTTCCTTTTCTCTTCCAGCAGAACCCCTACTGAACCTCATTAATTACAGTGTCACACAATTCCCTCTGATCATTTGTATCTTTTTTTTGTATTGAAACATGAATGGTGTGTTTCATCTAGCTGCCACTTCTAGATCACTTTCAAGTGAAAATATCAAGCTCTGTAGCATTTCCTGGTCAATCAAAGCTCTCCTGAGCAAATATGTGGTGAGCAAAGGTGCTGAATAATGGAGCTTCAACAAAAGGAATACCCACAGCAGCAACACATTGTAGTGGTGACAGCCATCTTATATCAAAATATGTCCTGAGGTCTCTATCCAAACACAAATGTAGCTCCATGCCTAAGATTTTGACACATGGCCCTGGGGCAGACCAGCTGTACCACAGGAGACAAATACAAAGTGCCAAAATTCCCAAAGGTTTAAAAGGGGCTTTTAACCCCTTAAATTCTACAATGCTCTTCAACACATTGAGATTAAGTGCATTGGAGACCATTCTAGCATTGAAATGGATTTACCGTCATATTTAAATAAATGGAATGTTTATTTTGTCCCCTGTGGCACATTTTGTTTGCTCCAGAAATACTTCAGGTTTCTTTTAACCTTTGGAGTGCCAGAGGGGTGCAAAACTCATTAAGAAATGCCTCCCGTATCCCTCTGTCACCTTCGAGGTTAAACATAGGGCCTGATCTCCAAACCATAGTTCCAGCTACTGTTGCCTCAGAACATTCCATTTACTCACTCTAGCTATGCATACTGAATAATATATCCACATTAGACCGCTAATATGAAAATGATCTAGATTTCTGACTTTAGCAATGACAGGGGTCTGAGTATAAATTTTAAAGAGACCATATCATCTAAATGTGATTTTGAAATAGCTTTCAGAATCAGCTGTATGTTGTTTAAACCATTTTTTTATTTTAAGCAATGTTAATATGATGACAAGTTGAATACAGTGTGAATAAATGTAGAAACAGATAGAACACAAATAAAGTAGAAATGGTACAATAAAGAAAAGACAGTAAATTAAGATGCCAAGATACAAAGTTGTATAAATGGTAATTTACATAGATTATGAATACTCATTATTGCCCTGAGAACATTCATCCTATCTCATGTGAAGAGGATCTAGAGGGAAAACATTAAAAATAATGGAATAAATGGGAAAACAAAGAAGAAAGGACAGAATGTGTTTATTTGTGTTTTAAAGGTCAAGACAACGTATTGGCCTGTGTTTGGAGTTTTTTAAGAATAAGTAATACATTATTCCTATCCAGCTAAGAAACATAGAGGTGGTCCCATGTTTGTAAAGCAGTCAATGAATATTAGCTTGGAAGTGGTTGTCAGGTCTGGGAGTTAAGTTGATCCCAAGAGATTTAATAGAAGTTGACCTCCACTGGAAGAGGAACTGGATTTGGAGCTGTTTAGTCTGACTCACAGGCACATTTCTATTCAAAATATCAGGCTGAAAAACATTATATTAGACTGTGGAGTATGCTATATTAATTGAACAAAAAAAATAAAAATAAGAGGTAATAACAGGGATTGAGAAAAGAATAGGACATGGCCTGCATAACAGGTCAGCTACATGTGGCTTTTAGGTGTAGATACAGCAGTGATTTCTTCAGTGGCTCTTATAAGCATCTGGAAAGGCTCTAGAATGAATGTAAAAATGACATAAATAATGTGACATAATATAAACTAACGGTTTCTGATAAGATGCAACTGACGTATTTTAGACATACAGATCTAAAATTGTGGGTAGTGTGCTCTGAGGTCTAGGCAAAAATATTTTAGAGATTCAGGTATGTAGTCCCGCCACACTCTGTCAATAGCTGATTCTGTATTAATGGACAACAGTAGGGTAAGAACCCTGTTCTTCAATACTTTATGTATAAACATATCACTTTAACTATGTTATATCTTGCTTTTCTCTCTGTGCTAAACCAAAACTGATCTCTTCAATAATGTCAGATAAAAAGGATTTGAGCCTATTTGCAATTATTTTTGCATAAAGTTTGACATCATTATTTAAGAGAGGCATGGACCTATAATTAACACAACTGGCAGTTTAAGTTCAATTAACACACCTGTGGATTATTTTAGTTGTTTTTTTTAGAAAAAGCCTGAGTTATTTAGAGTGATAGATTTTGCTAATTAAGGAACCTCCCACACTAACATTGCATAGCATTGCCCACGTCCTCTAACATGGATAAGTGTCAGTGAGTAGGACAGGAAATGTAGGATTAGGACAGGAAATGCCTATACTGTATGCCTAATTAGCATAATCTATGAGGGTTAAGACAGGAAATGCCTACACAGCATGCCTTAATTAGCATAATCTATGAGGGTTAAGGCAGGAAATGCCTACACGGCATGCCTTAATTTGCATAATCTATAAGTCTAAATAACTGAAAATTAGTTTCCCAAATAAAAATGGCTAATACAACATATATGTGATTTTGAAACCTCTTTCAAAATCAACAAAGTTGTTTTTTAGGTGACTGGGTTTCTTTAGACTGTTAAGGATTAACATTGTATTTATCCAGTCAATATCCTTAAATTTATATATATGGACTAATTCATAGACTAATTGTGAGTTTTAATTAAAGGGATAGTAGACCTTAACCATTTGAATGACAGAGGGGTAAGCAAAACATTGCTTTGCAATGTGTTGCGTACCCCTCTGGCACTCAACGGGTTAATATGTTAAAAAATATATTGTAGGGATTATCCTCCTGAGTAAAACAAGAGTGCTCCCAGTGCTGAGAGGTATTTATTCAAAAGTTATTGCAACTCAAAGTTGAATATTTTAGTTGCATCTTAATGTCCTGAAATTTACAGTGGTTCTTTTGCAAAATCATTATATGGAGGTTTATAGTCAAAGTTGACCTTAGGATGGTGTAGCATCAGTGTCACTGTAAAAATACAGTCCATTGAGATAAACCCTTTATTTTTATTTTTTTTATTTTTTTTTACATATTAAGTGATACTGGCCCTTTAAGGTTAATTAAAGAAGTACATACAGAGCAAAGAATTACAATGAGGTGACAGTGTGAGCTACAGACAAAATCAAAAGACAACTGGATGGAACTGCACTAGTTGTAAGGAGAAAATAGTTCCTAAAGGGAGTATAAAACATACACGAGTAGCTTCTAATTATTCAGTGCGGGAGGTAACAAGCATGTGTTTAAGCTGCCTAGGAGCGATGACAGTGACATGGCTCTAAGTAACTTCACACAGACATCAATGTGTTAGTCTCCCCTGCATAACAGAATGGATGGGCCTTCCTCAATAGAATAAGCACCATTGGATATAACAGAGACAGCAGCTATTATGAAAACACCATGAGGATATTTACTACTTTCTAAACAGATAAATCACTATGAGGCTGATGTACTAAGAACATTTTTAGCAATTGTGGAGCAAATTAACTGAACAGTAGGGGACACAAATTCCAGATGATTTAAATGGAGATTTTAACCATATCAATGCTAGACTGGTCTCCAAAACATATGATTTTGAGAGAGCTTTCAAAACCACCTATGTTACTAATCTTTTATTTGGAGCAGTAGTTTATGAAATAACTTGATTAAATAATTTAATACTGGCAGGCAGGAAGTGGCAGTTGTGTTAACTGACAAATAAATTAAACTAAACCTCTCATAAACTATTGTTTTAAATAAAACGTGATTAACAAAAATATAATTGCTTTGGAAAGCTCTTTCAAAATCACATATTTGTTGTACTTTAACCCTTTGAGTGCCAGAGGGGTATGTAACGCACTTAACGCACTCAAAGGGTTAAAAAAAAATATATAAAAAAAAAATATATATATATATATATATATATTTTTTTTTTTTTTTTTTAATTTTTTTTTTTTTAATAATGTGAATCTGCAGACACCATCAATGCTTGTGTAAGGTAACATGCACTGCATCACACACCTGCTGCACACTCCTAGCCTCTCTATCCATTATCCAATTGATACACCTATACTCCTAGCCTCTCTATCCATTATCCAATGGATACACCTATACTCCTAGCCTCTCTATCCATTATCCAATGGCTACACCTCTACTCCTAGCCTCTCTATCCATTATCCAATGGATACACCTATACTCCTAGCCTCTCTATCCAATGGATACACCTATACTCCTAGACTCTCTATCCAATGGATACACCTATACTCCTAGCCTCTCTATCCATTATCCAATGGATACATCTATACTCCTAGCCTCACTATCCATTATCCAATGGATACATCTATACTCCTAGCCTCTCTATCCATTATCCAATGGATACACCTATACTCCTAGCCTCTCTATCCAATGGATACACCTATACTCCTAGACTCTCTATCCAATGGATACACCTATACTCCTAGCCTCTCTATCCATTATCCAATGGATACATCTATACTCCTAGCATCACTATCCATTATCCAATGGATACATCTATACTCCTAGCCTCTCTATCCATTATCCAATGGATACATCTATACTCCTAGCCTCTCTATCCATTATCCAATGGATACACCTATACTCCTAGCCTCTCTATCCATTATCCAATAAGATGCAAGACCTTGAGAAACTGCAGGCAATCTGTCCGGTAGAGGAAACAGCACTAGATGAGTATAAGGACATTTGCATGAATTTTGTACAGACACCATGTTAAGACTGATAACGTACTAAGAAGAATTCAAGCAATTCTAGGGCAACCAACCGCGCCATGGGGAACAGATAAATATTCCCATTGATTTAAATGGCTCTTTGTTACTGGAGAACTGTTTAGCATTCTATAGGCTAATAGCCATATCTAAATCTGTGTAGCAGTGCTCCACTCTAAGATTTCCCCCCAAAAGTGTATATTTTTGGAAATAAGATGGAGCTGATACTGCAGAAAACTAAGTTTTAGAGTGGGGTTTGCCAATTTGGAAATCAAAAAAGAAATTATATACTGCAGTCTGCATCATGTAAAATGGCAACCTTTTTGTACCATGGCCTACACTTTCTCATGGTGAGGTACGACTGCATGAGTTGATCACACAGATCAACTCCCCCCATGTGCTTGTTGTAATCTCTGATGCAGACTGGCTTTCTTAGTACCCCCCTTCTACAAACAGAGACTGCCACAGTTTTGTCCTCATGCAAGGTGGAAAGCACGTAGACATCTTTTCTGTCCTTGAAATTAACTGCCAGCAGCTCTTGTTGGCAAAAGCTGAGGACGTCCCAGTTTTTAGCTTTTTTGCTATAACTTCTTTGGGCATCTCCCTGCAATTGCGCCTGACAGTGCCACAGGCCACGGTGTCAAAATAAAAAGTGACTTAAATAAAAGGGGGCTGGTGTAGTAGTTGTCAACATATAAATGATATCCTTTATTTAATAAGGGGTAAATAAGATCCCAAACTATTTTCCCATTTGTTCCAGAGATTTGGGGCAACCAGGAGGGTCAAGTTGGCTGTCCTTGCCCTCGTAAATTCAAAAAGCATGGGTATAGCCTGTGGTACTTTTGCACAATTTATAAACTTTAATGCCAAATTTGGAGTGCTTGGAGGGGATGTATTGCTTGAAACCTAACCTGCCTTTTTATTTCATAAGGGATTCATCTATACTTTTGTGTTTTTTTGGGGGGTATATACTTGGGCAAACTTTTCCTGTAAATGATTTATTAGGGGGCAAATTTTGAACAGTCTGTCATACTGGGGGTGTTCTTTAGGGAGGCACAGGAAATTATTGCTAAAGTGCACAAAGCGCAAAATCATTTTGTATCTAGTCCTGGCCATTATTTTGGCGAATACAGGGGTATCATATATGGGGTTTTTACTCCAGTAGGATCTAATACTTGTTTTTTTTACTATTCCCATTGTCATTGATAGGGCCCAGAATTTCTTGAATTCTAAAAGGTCTGTGGGTCGCCATATTTCTTCCTTGGAAACAAACGCTGATGGGTTGGGGGCAATATATTGAGCTGCATATAAATTGGTTTGAAACATGATTTCCCCCAATAAAAAACTCAACATGGGTAAATCTTGCAACAACCACTTGAATTCCTGGGTTGCCTGTGAATTCAGGAATCTGTGGACATAAACTGGCTGATGATACTCATTCATCAGCAGGAGTGGCAGTACTTGTGGCAGCTCTTGGGGCAGTTGCTGGGGCAGCTATTGGGGCAATTGCTGGGGCAGCTCTTGGAGCAGTGCGTCTTTTTTTGACAGAAGGCCCTGTGTCATCACTAGAGCAGCTCTTACTCTCAGAAAACTGAGTGATGTCGAAGTCTGACACAGTGTCTATGGCTTCTGAGTCAGACGCCAAAAAAGAATACGCCTCTTCTAAAGTGTACCTCCGCTGCATTGTATACACCTACTCTAAACTAAATAAATTACTAACTTCTATACCTAACTCTCACCCCAAACGGTCACTATTCCTATGATAATTTTTTTTTTGTATTGTGTATTTATTTTCCCTACACTACTCCTAAATTTAAATCTATCCCTAAGCTTTACCCTAACACACGTATTCCATTAACCTACCCAATCCAACTACCTATCTAAACTAACTTATAATATAAAATATATTTTTTAATAAAAGAAACTTTTTTGGGGGGATTTTTTTTTTTTTTTTTCCTACGCTACCCCTAAACCTAAATCTAACCCTAAACCTTACCCTAACCCACGTATACCCTGAACCTACCTAACCCAAGTCAACTACCTATCTAAACTATAATTATTTATTCTAAAAATCTATTTTTAAATAAAATAAACTCTTTTTTTTCCTACGCTATCCCTAAACCTAAATCTAACCCTACATGTTATTCTAACCCACGTATACTTTGAATCTACCTAACCCAAGTCAACTACCTATCTAAACTATAATTATTATATTTTTTTGTGTTTTGTTTTTTTTTTGGGGGGGGGATTGTTGTTTTTTTTCCCTACTCTACTTCTAAACCTAAATCTAACCCTAAACCTTTCCCTAACGCATGACGACTAAACCTACCCAACTACCTACCTAAACTACCTAAAATTCACTAAATAACCAGATTTTATTAAAAAAAAATAAAAAAAATTATTATAATTATTTTTATTATTTTTTTTTAAATGGAAAAAAAAAATACAAGGGGGATGTACCACAGATCAGCAAATGCTGATGGGCAGCAAACTGATCACTAATAGAGTGATCAGATGGGGAAACTGTATTGATCACTACAGAAACAGTGATCAAAGGGTTAATTCTGATTTTAAACTGTTATTTTTTTTTTTGGCAACACTGGAACGGCTCTGGAAAGATCTTACAAGCTGTCTCTCGGTCTCTCTCCACCTCAAAAGTGTCTAAGATGGAGGGAGGCAGAGAGATGTGACAGGGACAGTATTTACAAATACTGTCCCTGTCATTCGGCTTTTGCAACATGTGATTCGCTACTGGCTGTAACTAAGTGCCCCGGTACAGGAGCGCTTAGTTACAGCAATCCCGTGCTCTGCCATCGCTCCTTGCAGCGGTGATGGGAGAGTTTATCCCATGACGGTCCAGGACCATCATGGGTCCTTAAGGGAAAACAACCCATGATGGTCCTGGACCGTCATGGGTCTTTAAGGGGTTAAACGAGTAGGAATTTTGATTTGTCCCCTATGATACATTTGGTTTGCCCCAGAATGTCTCCAGTTTTATTTTATACATGTGCCCCTATATCATCCTATATTATAATTCGCTAAGGATGTTTGTCACAATACAGTCATGCGTGCTTCGAATTCATACAGTGGTCCTCTCTGAACACCGAAGGGTGCGCAGAGAGGACCACAGTCTGAATTCGGAGCACCCCGCTCTGGATCAGCCGCATCACAGGCAGTCTCTACTGTGCATGACTGCACCGCGACCGTCCGGCATTGTTGCCCGTGTACATGGGCTCTTCAACAAGTTTATCATAATAGTTAAAGACGATCCTGATTATATTGGAAAAGTCAGCAAACATCTATTTAGATTTATTATCGGGTTCAAAGTTCCCTTCCTTACCACATGTCAAGGCAGGTGGAGTATTCTGTGGAGCCCAAAAGGACATCTGGAGGTCTGTACCAAAGAGTTACTACTTCATTAGAGTAAGTATGGCTTGGGACTGACTTGGCTCGAGCAAGACCTGAAGGACAAAACACAAAGAGACATCCGTTATAGAAAAGAATTAAATCTTGCTATGGTCAGTTTAACCCTTTGAGTGCCAGAGGGATGTCAATCATATTGTGAAGCAACATGTTGGACACTTCCCTGGGACCAAATAGTTAAACTTATCACACTCCTAAAATAAGCATTAAAATGTTTTACATTAGTCTGAAAAGGAAAATAAATGTTGTCACACCCTGAAAATCAATTTAAGCAAACTGTTATGATGACCAGAGGGGAGTGCAACAAATCCAGGATTAAGCAAGAAGATTGGTTTGGATACTATGCTGTAAGAACTCAGTGAGAGAGATGCACTAAGGCGTGATAAAGAGGTGGTAAAGTGGAGATGACGTCTCCAGTGATATCCCTTCTCCAGTTCCTATGTTGTTCTATGGAGCCTATGCATTAAAATGTGTCAAGTCAGAGAGATCTTAGTTCATTAGTTCCATAGAACAACATAGGAACTGGAGAAGGGATATCAATAGAAAAGTCATCTCCACTTAATCACCTCTTTATCACGCCTTAGTGCATTTTCCCCAGTATGTTATCACTGTGCCTACGGAAGGGTAGCACTGAGCCCCCTGAAACTTTGCATATTTTATTCTCATCACTAAACATTTGGCTGTTTATGACACATTATTGCACTTAGCTTTGTGTGTGTTCTTTTTTCTACATATCTATTATCTTAGTGTCGCTGTTTTGTTATGAAGACAAAAATGGGAATCTTCATTTACAAATATATGTTTATACCTTTTATGTACAATTTGCTAACATTAATCATTCTGATTATGAAACCTAAAATAATAATATAGATTTGCATTTGTACCCTTCTTATACCCCTGACAAATTACTTATAAAATTATGTGTGACCTCAAGATTCCAGACTGTATAATAGGGGTATCCTGAGCCAAAAGGCTTGAGAACCACTGGCTTATATCAATGCACTCAGCAGCAGAGAGTTAGGGAAAATGAAGATCAGTGTTTGAGGTCAGTGCTTGTATACCCTCTCATCTTCTGATTGTAACAAAGTGCCAATAAAAAAACGACTCACCCCAAACCTTGTGCATTGCACACTCCTCTGGTTGTTATTGCATTGTATGCCAGAGAGGTATCCAACACAATGCATTCATTAAAAGGTCTTTTCTGTTACAGCAAAAGTGATACCGCGGTACCTACCTAACTACTAATCAAACATAACTCCTGAAAAGGACAAAGCAGAAAAGTCACATGAAATGGGAAGCACTGCAGTTTGTTAAAATATTCATTTCCTTGTCCATTGGGGGAGAAGTACTCCAAATCGTTACTTTTCTAGCATGCAAGAGGTTAAACTAGATTAACTCTATGTATACATTATTTAATTTGAGACTATGCAAAGCTATTTTCTTAAACTAAACTAAGTAAATACTCTTTTTTATAAATTGTGCCATGAGATAAAACAATGTTTGTTTTCTCTGAATTAAGAAAGGGTTAAACACCCTGGGAGGGTCAGTAATGGGGGTTCTAGCTATCTGTATGGTAACTGATAATCCATTTAAACATGCAGAAATGTTGTTTCTGGCATGAACAGGTCTCAGAAGCCGTATGGCCCAGCTGAGTAAATACTTTTAGCTTGTCTGAAGCCAGATAAGTACAGTGAAGCCCCCCTTACCACTCCTGTCAAAATCACTGTCTGAAGTTTGCATGGGGCAGTGATTTTGACAGGAGTGACCGGGGGGACTTGCACCCACATCGCCTTCCATCTCCCATTCAACTTTGCTATCTCCTTTGCTAATTCCCTCCTCCTGTCCCCACTCCCCTCCATCAAAATACCCCACACTGACCCCACACAGCCGATGTGGACATTGAGTCTGGCTACTTCACAGAGAAGGAGTGTGCCTCTGGTCTCTCCTTCCAAAGAACACTCACACAAACCAATGACACACAAGAGCAGAGCCCTGGGGACAGGCTGCTGGCTGTGCCCTGGTATGAGCTAAAGCACAAAGGTGATACCAAGAGGAACTCAAACACACATATCATGGTATAAATATAGCCACATTCTCCCTATCTTCCATTCTCTGTCCTTACTGACTATATTTCTATATACACACAAGCCCCCAATCACGCTCAGGAATTAATTTGCCTAAATTTAGAGAAACACATTCCAGGATTTTACTACTGATCCAACTACACACTAACTATACTCAACATCCCACCAGCAACACAGTTTCTGCAGAATAAATGTGGGGCCAATTAGATGCCTCCCTGATGGTACTGCATGATGGATAAGTATCTGCTTGTACTTCTTAGTATTCAGGAGACCATTAATTCTGACCAAATCCCCAATTCAATTTGCACAAATTCAGGAACTTCCACCACACTTCACTGTTGCCTCCAGACACTCATTCTTGTACTGCTCTCCAGCCCTTCAGCAAACACACTGCCTTCTGCTACAGCCAAATATTTCAAATTTTGACTCATCAGTCCAGAGCACCTGCTGCCACTTTTCTGCACCCCAGCTCCTGTGTTTTCGTGAATAGTTGAGTCGCTTGGCCTTGTTTCCATATCGGAGGTATGGCTTTTTGGCCGCGATATGGTGGTTATGATTTCCCCAGCCATAGGAACGTAAGTGAGGTGGTTATTATTAGGAGGGGTACATTTTGCTTTCATTCTAGGATGATGGGCGTGGTAGTTTCTAACTGCTAAAGAGACAAAGGTTCTTACAACTGTTCTAGAACATATCATGTAGTGCAGTCACTTTTTTTTTTTTTTATTTCAGTGTATCACCCTTTGAGTGCCAGTGGGGTACGTAACGCATTGCAGAGCAATGCGTTCTGTACCCTTCTGCCACTCAGAGGGTTAAACATAGAAAATAATCTTCATTGGCTGACTAGTATATTTACCCAGATATGTGTGAAAACTTTTGATTTAACAGTTTTGCTAACAGTTTTGTTAACAGTGACAGTTATTGTCTCTCAAATTTTAGTGGACAAACACTCCACTAATGCATGCACAATTTCTAATATCTGTATTGACCACAAACTGAAACACAATCTCCCTAGTGAAAGGGATGGCTAAATGCACAATACTCATGTATTTATTCTATTCCACATTGGCATTAAGGGATAGTAATGTTTCACAAAAACATCAGCTCCAATTAATCTTCATAGTATTTGGGCCATGGAGAGTGTTATATCAATACTGTCAAAGTTGTAGTTCAAGAGTAACTGAATGATAAAGTTTCCCCCTCCCACCCCTTTTACCTAGTGTAAGCCATCTCTTCTCAGATGTGGAATCTGGTTGCAAGACCAGACAGAAAACAGTAGGGGACAATCTTCTTCCTATGAGAACAATGAAAGCCCTGCCCCCCTTGACAAGTTTTTCAGGTTTTTCCCTTATCTTAACTGAAGATTGTCCCTCTCTGCAGTCTACCTGGGCACTTCCCTTTTGCTCTGGCTGAGCAGTGTTACATCAGTAAAAGGGGCAGGAGGGGGATACTTTGTCATTGAATTACTCTTGAACTACAACTCTGACAGAACTTAAATAACACTCTCCAAAGTCCAAATACTATCATGATTAATTAGAGCTGCTTTTATTATGAAACATTACTATCCCTTTAATTCAAAGATTTCACTCAATATTTTGTGCTTTACACGGAAGGAAGGAAACATTATTTATTCATGAGACCTGTATATTAATATTTAGATTCTTACGAACAAAATATAGTATAGTATTAATTAACACAGCATGTATGTTAGCTTTATGTCTACCAACCTGGTGCGTTTCCATAGTTACCCAACAGGGGAATCTACACAGACGTTTTAACAGAAAATGCTTGTGGGCATCTTAAAAGGTCTTTACTGTAATTGCTGGTGTGAATGCTAAAGCTTGGTGTACTATGAAAATATTACTAGGTGAGCACAAATGTCTCAGCACACGCTAATTGCAGTTCCCCAATAAATAAGTGGTAATGTTGTTGAATAAATAAATTGTACTCTAACAACTGTTTTTATTCTCTTGATAACCACCAGCTACATGACAGAGTCCATAATATTATGTTCTTATAAAGTCGTGTATCAAACAAACTAAATTCTTGAGGGTCTATGTTCAAAGGAAAAAATAGTCATAAAATGCTGTTACTGATATCACGGTTTGTTTGTTTTTTTAAATACCACATTTTCAAAGAGCTAGACAATTTATTATTTAAAGTGGAACTATCACCTCTGGACATTATGCTTCCATATGAAAATGGAAGCAAAAGCAACTGTAGGCAGCAATGCAATTTTGGTTAAAAATGCTTTTTTTTATTAAATCCCTTTTTAAATTTAACTGTTGACGTCACCTTGGAGCTTGCCTGTGGTACAAGCTGTACAGCAGGAATCTAGCTGTAATGCCATCAGTCCAATTAATTGTGTCTACAGAGCTGCCTGCACGAAACAGAGACATGAAGGAGAAAACCATACAATGAATACACATTAAAAGTAATGGCCTGCACTGATAACTTGTCTGGCTTGCTCCTTCACATCTCTGCTCTGTGCAGGCAGCTCTTTAGACACGCTCAAGGAGGAAAGGGGCAGGTAAATGCCAGGAAGAGAGATGCAATAATGTTTAACAGATTTAAGATGGCAGCGCTCTCCCTCATCTCAGAAGAAAATGTAAAGTATATTAACCCAATTGCACAGTGTTTCAACAATTGAAAGGGGCATTTTTGAAGTATGAAGACTATTTGAAAATGATCCGGGAGGGGATGGGGTGCTGATTGTTCCGCTTTAATGACCTGAAAGACAGTTTTAGAAAACTTATCTTCCATGTGGGTGGGGTCATACTTAAAGGCGAAACACAATATATTTGTGTCATTTTCTGAAAGATGATGCCATTTGTGTCCATCATTTTTAAACTGCCATTATGCTGTTGAACATTATAGCCTAAAAAAAGAAGCTAAAATTGACTTTGACCCTTTGAGTGCCAGAGGGGTTCACAACGCATTATAAAGCAATGCCGTGCATACCCCTCTGGCATTCAAAGGGCTAAATTTAGATCAGAATTTCCAAACACACACTTTATGCAAATAGGGCCTTTTGTCTCCATATTTGTATGTTGCAGCACAATTCGTCCAAAGACAATTGTAGCACATAGCTCTGTATTGTATTGAGTGAAAGTAAATACATTTCTGGGGCAAACCAACTGGAACATGCAAAAGAAATAATCACACACACTGATTTAAATGGGACACCTTGAACTGCACTTCCATCTGCCATCTTCTCTTGGTTGTCACACCTCATGGTATAGTATAAACGAGGCTCATCCTATACAATAATTCGCCAAGTTGTGTGTAACGCCCGACGTGCAGTAGATACTGCTGCGCGTGCGGAAGTCACACGCAGTGGAGACTGCTCGCGCCGCGGCTGATACAGAGCTGGGCGCTCCGAAGGAGCGTCCAGCTCTGTATCAGCCGAAGCGCGGGCAGTCTCCACCGTGTGTGACTGCCCCGCGACCGGCTGCCAGAGGCTCTGTATCAGCTGAGGCGCGGGCAGTCTCCACTGTGTGACTGCCCCGCGACCGGCTGCCTGAGGCACTGTGGCCCGTGTAACGGGCTGTTCAACTAGTGTACTATAAGAAACTAGATGAATTCTGGGACAAACCATGCGTACTGTAGGAGGACGAATAAAGTTTCCCCACATTTCAATTGATTTAAAGGGATAGTAATACTTCGTTTTATCTTTATTTTATTTTGTAGACATTAAATAAACATGAAGAACAATAAAAGTCTTATCTCTCTGAGAGATATTCACAAGCAAAGTTTACCCCTCCTGCCCCTTTTACCTAGTGTAAGCCATCTCTTCTCAGATGTGGAATCTGGTTGTAAGACGGACAGATAACAGCAGGGGACAATCTTCTTCTTATGAAAACAATGCAAGCCCTGCCCCCCTTGACAAGTTTTTCAGGTTTTTCCCTTATCTTAATTGAAGATTGTCCCTCTCTGCAGTCTACCTGGGCACCTCCCTTCTGATCTGGCTGAACAGTGTTACATCAGTAAAAGGGGCGGGAGGGGGATACTTTGTCATTGAATTACTCTTGAACTACAACTCTGACAGAATTGAAATAACACTCTCCAAAGTCCAAATACTATGATGATTAATTGGAGCTGCTTTTATTATGAAACCTTACTATCCCTTTAAATAGGCTATAGCCTGTAGAATGGTATAGAGTTTTCAGTACCAAATCCCCATTTAAATCAATAGGAATATTTATTTGTTGCCTATGGTGTTGTTGGTTCCCTAACAATTACTCACATTTTTCTTAGCACACCAGTCTTAATATGTTCATAACTGATCATTGTTTTCAGTCCTTCTGGAATCACACCTACAATCACTCCTACCAACAAATACCTCTTTCCATTTAATGCCCAGCTCCACTGTCGGAAGTCTCCTTGGATACCAATCTTTCACATCTCACATCGAAATTCTAGATATATTCCATCCATTTCATATGTTTTCTGGAAAAGGAGCTTTCTTCATCACAGATACTGCTAATTTCCTTAAATGATCACTCATTATCTCCCACATTGATTACTGTTATCTCCTCTTAATTGAAAATCCCTTACACATCTTTCAACTGTCCAATCCATTCTAGACACTGCTGTAAGACTTATCTTCGTACTCTGCTACCCCTTTCCTTATTTAGCTCCCTTTCCTATTAATAATCAAATTAAAGGGATAGTAATACTTCGTTTTAACTTTATTTTATTTTGTAGGCATTAAAAAAACACGAAGAATGATATAAGTCTTATCTCTCAAACCTTTATGGTTTATGAGATATTCACAAGCAAAGTTTCCCCTCCCCGCCCCTTTTACCTAGTGTAAGCCATCTCTTCTCAGATGTGAATCTGGTTGTATGACCAGACAGATAACAGAAGGGGACAATTTTCTTTGTATGAAAACAATGAAAGCCCTTCCCCCCTTGACAAGTTTTTCAGCTTTTTCCCTTATCTTAATTGAAGATTGTCCCTCTCTGCAGTCTACCTGGGCACCTCCCTTCTGATCTGGTTGAACAGGGGGGGATACTTTGTTTGTGAATATCTCTTAAACCATAAAGGTTTGAGAGATAAGACTTATATCATTCTTCATGTTTTTTTTTAATGCCTACAAAATAAAATAAAGTTAAAACGAAGTATTACTATCCCTTTAAAACACCTTGCCCTGACCTACAAACCACTAAATGATCCTACCCTCATTTTATTTCAATATGAATTTAAAAATATTATCCAACTCAATTCTTATGCACTTTCATTCTTCAACTCAAGATCATAGGCTTTTGCCCATGCCACTCACAACCCTCGGAAATTACTGCTATCCTATATAACAATTCACTAGGATGTTTGTCATGATGCAGTCATGCGCAGTGGAGACTGCCTGCGTTCGAGCAGGCTCTATTGCACATGATTGCATCGCGTGAGTGAGGTGACGCAAGACTGCATCGTGTGGAGCAGTGAGGTAGTGGCCTCTTAACCCTTTGAGTGCCAGAGGGGTATGCAACGCATTGCAAAGCATTGTGTTGCGTACCCTTCTGGTACTCAAAGGGTTAACATTACCCGGACCTTGGCCTGTGTACATGGGCTTTTACACTAGTTCATTATAAAATGCATTCAATCTACATAATTTTTGTAATCCTTAAAAACAAAATCACCTATTTATAAAAGCATATAAAAGCATCATCCTATATAATAAAACACTAGCGATGTTTGTCAGAAGCCATCATGCACAGTAGAGACTGCCTGCATTCAGGCAGTCTCTACTGTACATGACTGCATTGCGTGGAGCAGTGAGGTGGCATCAGTACACAGAGCAGGACCGGAGCAGTGAGGCAGCGTGAGTACACAGAGCAGGACCAGAGCAGTGAGGTGGCGTCAGTACGTAGAGCAGGACCGGAGCAGTGAGACATAACCTGGACCTTGGCCCGTGTACACGGGCTTTTTCACTAGTATGTTTATAAAAGCAAATGATGTAAATCTTCTAACAGAGAACCATGCAAACTACTGAAAACCCCTAAAGATTTTCTATATTTAGAATTCAAAGTTTTCCTAAATTTGACTGGGCCTCTAAGACAAGGCTGTAGATCAGCCTTTTCTTGGAAACGCAATTTTCCTGACGTCCATAGAGATGATACAGTGATTACTGTAGCTCATTGAATTAAATGTCCTCTTACTTATATTTATCATATTATCCCTTAAATATACATTAGGTCATACAGATTCAGAAGAGATAATTATTTGAGGATATTTTATAATCAATACATTTGTTTCTCTTAGTCCATTAGAAGACACAGGGACCATGGGTTAAAGTTTCCTCCATCAGGGGGTCTGGGAAATTAACTTACTAAAGAACTAAACTTCTCCAATTCCTCTGCCCCAGCATTACCAGGAGACTCTGCATAAAGGTCAGTTTACTTATAAAGAAGAAAAGGTAGGTACATTCACCAGCATAGAGAAGCCAAGAAACGGCAGGGCACCTAGATGAAGCGCTTTCTCAGAATGTGATGCCCCATGTCCCCCAGTGTACTGAGAGGGATTTATATGTGGATATTATAATATCCCCTTTTCTCTTGCATTCAGCAAGGGGAACAGAGACAGAGGGGCTATCATAAAGCATCCCAAAAATACATGGAGGGTAAGAAAAATTGTTAAACAACTGCAGCCTGTAGTTTTTTTTGTTTAGAAATAACCTCCACTGAATTAAGAACATTAACTTTTTAAAACCTGGTGAATGTAAGTATAGATGACCAAGTAGCTGCTTTTCAAATTTGTTCAACAGAAGCCTGGTGATTCTTGGCTCATGATGTAGACTGAATGGAATGAGCCGTAATATTAAAAGGCATTGGTTTTGATCAAAGAAAATAAACTTGTTTGATGGTCCGTTTAACTCAGAAAGCAGTTAATGGGTTTTGTTTTTTTTTGTTTTTAACTGTTTTGATTTTTCTTGTGCCTTGTAACATGGAATCTGTTTGCCAGAGAGATTCTGTAGCTTTCTACATGTACGCTGGAACGCTCTCATTGGCCACAGGCCATTCCATCTACCTGGAAACTCTCTGAATCTGCTCCAAAGACTGCTTTTTGTAGTTAATTACCAGATCTCTGGGGATACTGTTGATGCTCCAGTTTGGTGAATTGCAATATTACTGCCCACTTCCCGACCTCCATTCTGCCCACCCCATCCTCTTATCCACCTACTACCCCAAACATTTTTAGGGTAAACGCCAACTCTATCTCTTCCCAATCCCGATCACCCTGATTAAGCAATGCCCACATAAAGACACAAACCACATAATTTGGACAGTGTCATTCCCATCTATTCTTGATACTCCAGGAGCTGGAGACAAGAAGCTTCCCATGTATGTCTTTGTGCTGTATACAGAAAGCTATTCTGCGCAAACCAGCTACACCACTGGGGACCAATGCAAATTCATAAAATTCCCATGAGGGCCACAAAACTTAAATTAGCAAGCAATAGTCACACACCTCCTTCTACTCCAAAGTATGGGGTGAGCTGTGGCAGCATGGAGGACAGGAGTAGTGGATGAAGCAAAAGAGCAAACTTGAAGGGTGCATCTTTATTCTTTCATGTGAATCACCCACACCTGCAGATAGCACAGAGTCCTCCGAGCAGGGGACATTTGTGCATGCTATAGGTCGTGGTGAGAAGTGCAGTAGTGGTTTGGGCTATGTTCATAGCAGTTGAGGTTAAAAGGAAAAATGATGGTGATGGAGCGCTCGCTAAAGAGAGACGTGGAACATTGATGAGGTAAGAGGGTAATACCTAGGTTTCTAAAATGAGGAGATTGAGGGACAATGCAGCAGTGGGCAAAAGGGAGGGAAAGAGGAAAGTGAGATTATGAATGTTTCACTTTAAACAGTGCCACTCCTATTATGGTAACATATGTAGACAGCAACACAACTCTTTCAAAGGATATATATACAAAAAATTATCTTTATTAACAAAAACATTAAAAACTTGTCTCAAGAAGCAAAAGGGTGACAGACAAAAAACACACGTGCACCCCCTAACGCGTTTCAGACCCGTAGGTCCTTACTCCTATTATGTCCATCCTCCATAGTCAGTGCAGATGAGAGTACAGGGGGAGGAGAATGGGAGTGAGGGAGCACTGCTGTTTGTGGTGCTGAAGTCTGAGCAGATAGTATCTGCTCCTCCAGTGGACAAACAGAAAGAATGCTCTCAGACTTCAGGGTTGTCGAACTGCTGGTGATGTGTAAGGCAAGGCATCCCTTCCACATCACCAGCAGTTCAACAACCCTGCATGCTAATGATTACATTCTCCCTCCTTCCTCCTTCCTTGTATACTTAATTCTTAGTGCGCATGGTGATGTGTGTCTCCATTGCCAAAGTGGTGTGCTCACCAAACCTCACCAGACACACATTACCATAGCATCAAAGCTTAGGGTATCTCCCCCTTGAATGTTAGAGAGGTCTTCAGTGCATTTAAGGAGCTAAAACCCTGATTTAAATCAATGTACATTTTCATTTGTTCTCTATGGTATAGTTGGTTTGCTCTAGATTTGCAAATATGGTCCTGTCTTCATTTCTGACAGTTCTAAAGTCTGGCAACTGAAGTAACATAAGAAAACAGAGTGTGTGTGTGCTGTCCAGGATTCTGTTTGGTTGTCAGCATTTGGAGGGATGATAGCAATCATAGCGGACTACATTCCAGCTTAGACACAATTCTAGCTGCTGATTAGAGAAATTGTCTGTGCTTGTATTTATTGGCAGAGGGTATGCTCATTTACATGGTAATAAGAACAGCTGTTATAGACCTCAGGAGTCCTTTTAACAAAGGAGGCCTCTGTACAATGTAAAAAGCCAACCCCATCTCATATTTAGTGTTACTGTTAAAATTGTACCACTTCCAATGTAATTTCTTAGACAAATGAAAAGAGGCTGATAAAAATTAGTCAAATTTTACCTCACACATAGCTACAGGCATTTAATTATGTTTGATGTTGTATGGAACGTCTTATTTTTTTCCTCTTGTGAACAATATTAGGTGAAAGGCAACTTGTACACAAAGGAATACACATACATAAACAAGCATGCTAGAATCTTTACATTACAGTGACACTGATGTTCTTAGAAACAGGAGTATTCTGGAACAAACCAACGTGACCATAGGGTATACATTTGTATTCATTTAAAGGGGGATTTTAACCCATTGATTGCTAAAGATGTCCGCAATGCATTGGGGACCTCTGGTATTCATGGGGTTAAAAGCCTCATTTAAATCGGTGTGATTGTTTGTTTATGCCAGTGGTTCCCAACCCATGGCCTCAGGGCCCACTAATAGGCCAGGATTTAAAGAGGTCCTTGCCAGAACTCAGGTGAGTTAATTTAGAGGCTAAGTGAGTTTGATCAACTTGCATGTGATCTTCAAAAGGAAATCTTTAATTCCTGACCTGTTAATGGGTCCTGAGGCCATGGGCTGGGAACCACTTGTTTATGCTCTGATCACAAGTGTTGGAATATCAAAAAAGCATCACTGTGTAAAACCTTGGATGCTAAGTGGTCTCTAATGCACTGTACGGTAATGCACCTTTATGGTAAATAAAGAATAGGATACAAAAATACCCTGTCCAATAATAGTAAATGTCTATGCATTACTGCACATTCATTTATGTGACTATTTATTCATTGATGTACTTTTCTCTGAAATTAATTACATTTGAAATGAAAAATCTACCAGCCAAGGGTGTACCCTTGTTGTATTCATCAGTAAAATAATTATTTTAAAAATGTTCTTCCTTTAAATAGAAAACAACATAAAGGACAAATAAATATTTTCAAATAAATGTCAATTTAAACAGGGCTTTTAAAACCTTGAATGCACTGGAGACCTTTCTAGAATTAAAGGGATAGTAATGTTTCACAAAAACAGCAGCTCCAATTAATCTTCATAGTATTCTGGCCCATGGAGAGAATTATTTCAATACTGTCAGAGTTGTAGTTCAAGAGTAATTGAATGATAAAGTTTCCTCCTCCCGCCCCTTTTACCTAGTGTAAGCCACCTCCCCTCATATGTGGAATATGGTCTTAAGACCAGACAGCTCACAGTAAGGAACAATCTTTTTACTATGAGAACAATGAAAACCCTGCCCCACTTGACATGTTTTTCAGGTTTTTCCCTTATGCTAATTGAAGATTGTCCCTGTCTGTGAACCATCTGGGCAGTCTTGCTGCTCTGAGGTGAGCAGTGTTACATCAGTAAAAGGGGCAGGAGGAGGTACTTTATCATTCAATTACTCTTGAACTGCAACTCTGACAGTATTGAAATTATACTCTCCATGGCCCAAATACTATGAAGATTAATTGGAGCTGCTGTAATTGTGAAATATTACTATCCCTTTAAAGGAGTAAAACGCTCCATTTAAATGAAAGGGCACCTCCCCCCCCCCATGGTGCATTTGGTATGATCCATAACTGTTGAAGTGTCTTTTTGTGTGTGTGTTGCAAGGAATTTCTATTTCTTATGAATTCTGTATCACATACTTCCCTAGTAGGGTGCCATGACTTCTTCCATGTCACCGTGATCTGATATCTCAGGAAGATCACTTGACAGCTCTTGAGTGAGTAGCAATGTGCTGCTTTTGAACAGATCTGTCACTAGATGTTGTCAGATTGGTTTGATGTGGAGAGCCACCCGTTGCACTATCAAATAGCACTGATGTCACACACTCCCACAGGACAGAGGGGATGGGAAGCTGTCACTAAAACCTCCTGATGGATTTCTAGAACATGACTTAGTAGAAGATGTCATAGTAAACTGCTGAGGGCAGTACGTGATACAGAACGATAAAAAGACCTGCAACTCCATCCAAAACACACACATAAATCATACACATTTGTATCTCTAATCGAGTAAAGACATCTTATATTTAATTCTGGATATTAACTGGAGACTTTTTCCCGTTAGCACAAATAAAACTACCATTAGGTCATATGTAGGAAGGGAAGGATCAGCAACTGCATCACAGAGGACAAATACACGTTTCCTGTGATTTAAATGGGCCTTTTAGCCACTGGAAGTCTTCAAAGCAATGCAAAGCAATGGGATGCAGACCACTCTAGCATGCAAAGGGTTACATTTGCCTAATTAAATAAAAAAAATTCAAGATTTGAATTCTGGGATAGCAATGTGGCGTACAGCACTGACATGACAGGAAAGTCACTAGTCCTTAAGTGCCAGACCAGCATGACAGTCCAGGAACGTCAAGGGGTTAAATGCTAGAGTTGTCTCCAAAACAAGCAGTGTTAAAGGGATAGTAATGTTTCAAAATAAAAGTAGCTCAAATTAATCTTCATAGTATTTGTGCCATGGAGAGTGTTATTTCAATACTGTCAGAGTTGTAGTTCAAGAGTAATTGAATGATAAAGTATCCCCCTCCTGCCCCTTTAACCTAGTGTAAGTCACCTCCCATCAGATGTCGAATATGGTCTTAAGACCAGACAACTCACAGCAAGGAACAATCTTCTTACTGTGAGAACAATGAAAGCCCTGCCCCCCTTGACAGGTTTTTCCATTATGCTAATTGAAGATTGTACCTCTCTGTGATCCATCCAGACAGTCTTGCTGCTCTGAGGTGAGCAGTGTTACATCAGTAAAAGGGGTGGGAGGTGGATACTTTATCATTCAATTACTTTGAACTATAACTGTGACAGTATTGAAATAACACTCTCCATGGCCCAAATATAATGGACATTTTTAGTCATCCCTATTTTGCACCTGGTTTGCACCAAACTTGTACAACTCTTTTTAACCCTTTCAGTACCAGAGAGGTATCCAACGCATTGCAATGCCTCAGTATCTATTATAGTTAGTTTCACAATGCACTGAAGACCTCTCTAGCATTCAAGGACTTAAAAGTCCCACTGAAATCTATATTTTTTATTTGTTCCTTATGATGCACTTGGTTTGACCCAGAATTGATTCAGTTCACCAGTGGTTCTCAGTCATTTTTGCTCAAGGCACTCCTAACAGGAAATGTAGAATTTAGCAAGGCATAAGAAACAGTGCAATACATAAGTATAACGTTTTACTTATAGCTCACTATCATAAAAACAAAAATAAACATAGTATGCTAACAATTACCAGAAATATGCATTTAAAACTCAACACTCACATTTTTGCCAAAGTCTTAGTAGAAGAAAAGAGGCAACATAAGTGTATGTTCATGGCACCCCGAAGTGCCATAGCACCCTTGTTGAGAACTACTGCCTCAGTTTATTAGTACGTGTCTCTGAATTTTGTGCTCCACATAAAATGAATGTTAAAATTCCAATCGAAACCAACTGACTAACCATTTAAATGATCCTGTCATTCCATGTCTCAGAGCTCTTCAAATTAAGAGAAAGGGATTTGCTTTAGGAGGAAGATTGTGCATAACAAGGATTCCCTGTTGTGAACTCTCCACAATTATGTGTGTTATGGAATAAAAATGACTACAGTGGCTGCAGTAATGTATTTAACCCTTTAAGGGCCAGAGGAGTCTGTTACACATTATAAAGCAATGTGTTGCACACCCATCTAGCCCCTAAAGGGTTACAACAATTACAGCAAGGGGCTGCAACAATTCCAGTCAAAAGCGCTATAATAAAGTGATAGCTGAAATAAATGACATGTGCCAGGTGCAGCCTGTTCATGAATCTGGGATTTACTTAAATTGATGCCAACATGAATGTAGTTTTCAAATTTAAAATTCATAGATTTTGCAATCACATTTTATGTTCTTCAAAAAAATGTCACTGATGGGGACATTAGAGCACATCTCCACAGTACAAAAGCTATTGTTACTAGTTTGTATTTACAGATCAATTCTATCTTTAACCCTTTGAGTGCCAGCGGGGTATGGAATGCATTGCAAAGCGATGCATTCCATACCCCTCTGGCACTCAAAGGGTTAAAGATGCACTGGAAATGTGGTTTCTTTTCACAGGTTTTTAAAACAAAAAAAAATTCCTTTAAATATTGTCATGTACATTTGGTACAATAACCATTATTTCTACAAAATATAATTTTTGCAAATATAGAAAATAACTTAATATGTTAATGAATGCACATACACTGAGGGTAACAACAGAGAAGGGGAAACATTTTGGCGTACACCAGATATACCATAAAAATGTTGAGAATGATGATACACTGTGACACCCACCCTTGGTCCATTGGTATCCACAGGTGCATTAACTCTTTAAGTGCCAAAGAATTGTACAAAGTATTACATGGCCAAGTGCTGGACACCTCTCTGTAGTACAAAGGGTGAACCACCAATTTGTCCACCTGTTCTTAATGAGAAATATCATAAAATATCGGGTCTTATGCATAAAAGAAAACAGGAGCAATTCTGGGACAAATCATTTGTATCATAAGGTACAAAGAAAAATCACTTTGACCTTAATAGGGGCTCTTCACCCCTTAATGTTGTGTTGCAGGGCACCTATGTGGAGGGCCTCATATTGGCAGCCTTGAGGCAGCACATGTCAATACACCAAGTCAAACATTCTATAGTTTTATCACCATCCCTCTGGAATGTATTTAACGTGCAGTAAGGAAAGTTTGCATAGCATCCTATGGGCCACTGGAGCACGACTCACACAAGCATAATAGAGACTGCAATGCTTATCTCAGCTTCCAATGAAAAACTGACCTACTTGGGGGACATCAGACAAGCCTCTCCTGCATCCATTCATTCGGGGAGCATAGGAGAGATGTGAGTGAAAAAACAGGGGGCTTCAACAGTTCTGTTGCTCATGTGAAAGTGGCCTAAGGCCCTTAAAATTTGTTTTATGTAATTCTACATGCAAAGGCTAGTGCAGCTGCCTCTGCATAGTCCAGGGTGGATGAACTCTAGTCTTCCAGCTCCTGATACACCACAATTCTCATCTGTTAGCTGGCAGAGATTTATGGGACTTGTAGTTCAACAACAGCTAAATGGCTGCATGTTGACCACCCCTGGCACAAACATATATACGTACATATTATAAAGTAAAACATTATAACGATTATTGTTGTGGTAAAACTTTTTTTCTCTCTGATCTGATACGAGCAACTGGGGTTCTGGGCAACTGGACCCTTTCTCTCAGTTTGACCTTTGGCACAGGATAAGATATCCAGATTTCCAGAAAACAGTCATGTCTATCTTGAAGGATACTAGTCTCCCACATCCAAAGATATATTTGTGGTTTAGTGTATTGTTCCAATGTTATAGGCATGTTAATAGTTTATTTTTATCAATTAACAAAATGACAGTGAGAGGACAGAAGGAAAATCTAACTCAAATCAATATTTAGTGTGACCACCCTATACCTTCAAAACAGCATCTGTTCTTCTAGGTACGTTTGCACACAGTTTGTTAAGGAACTCAGCAGGTAGGTTGTTCCAAATATCTTGGAGAACTAAACACAGTTCTTCTGTAGATTTAGGCAGCCTCAGTTGCTTCTCTCTCTTCATTTAATCCCAGACAGACTCAATGATGTTGAGATCATGGCTCTGTGGGGGTCATACCATCACTTCCATGACTCCTTATTCTTCTTTACGCTAAAGACAGTTCTTAATGACTTTGGCTGTATGTTTAGGGTCATTGTCATGCTGCAGAATACATTTTGGGACCAATCAGATGCCTCCCTGATGCTATTCCATGATGGTATTGCATCTTCCTGTACATTTCAGTATTGAGGAAACCATTAATTCTGACCAAATCTCCAACTCCATTTGCAGAAATGCATCCCCACAATTGCAAGAAACCTCCACCATGCTTCACTGTTCCCTACAGACATTCTTGTTCCACTCTCCAGCCCTTCAGTGAACAAACTATCTTCTACTACAGCCAAATATTTCAAATTTTGACTCATCCTGTCCCTTCCCTCCTGTCCCGAGTATCTAACTGTCTGTCTGCTGTGTCTTCCTGGATGTCCTCCCGTCAACTCGAACTTAACCTTGGCAAAACATAACTAATTCTCTTCCCTCCATCTACAACCAGCCTCATCCCAAATATTACCCTCACCGTTAACAACACTACCATCACACCAACCCCTACAGCACACTGCCTGGGGGTCACATTTAACTCTGCCCTATCCTTCATTCCTCACATCCAGTCAGTCTCCAACTCATGCCATCTCCGCAACATCTCTAGAATCCAACCCTTTTTCACAGAAGACACTACCAAAATTCTAATCCAAACACTCATCATGTCCCGTCTAGACTACTGTAACTCTTTACTAATTGGCCTTCCTCTCACCGACTACCCCCACTACAGTCTATAATGAACTCTGCTGCAAGACTAATCTACCTGTCTCATCGCTTCTCTAACACCAGACCCCTCTGTCAGCCCCTACACTGGCTCCCAATAGCATACAGAGTCAAATTCAAAATTATGGTGCTAACTTATAGAGACCTCACTAACACCGCACCCCCCTATATTTCATCTCTCATTTCCAGGGATTAAAAATGAATAAAATATGGATGTGCACAAATACTTGTGTATTTGCTGTTAGCGAATTTGAACAAAACTGGTTGCATTCCAGCAATTTTAAATGTGTTAAATGTGTTTTAAATGTGTTTAAAAGAAACAGTCATTTACATATCTTTACTATTGGATGACATAATCAAGGGCAAACACAGTATTTCCAGAGTTTTCCATTAAATAAAAAAGTAAGCAAGGGAGCTGTTAGGGTGCTACAACTCATGCCCCATCCCCAGTCAGTAACTAACAACATCACTGAAAATACGTATGAAATAGCAACACCCAAAATGTATTTTGTATAATTCTGTATTGAAAACCTATTGCAGCAACCTGCGCATATATGCTGAACATGTCATTGATGGCCCCATCCAACTACTGATGTACTATATAATCCTCAGTCGGCCAATGGTCACATTGTAGAACAGCAAAAGCTGAAGGGTTGCAGACTGATGATCCCTGACCCCAACGTGTGCTCAGCAACAGCAACGAAGAATTTCTCCTTGTTGGAGTGTTGCCATTTTGTCTCATTCTCTGATCTGGTTTGTGCAAAGGCAGTGGGGGTCCTGGGAAACTGGAACCTCCCAACACATTTCTCTTTTGATAATAAATAGGAAAGCCCATAGACTGGAGTTATTTAAAAAAAAAAAAAAAAAAAAAAACACTTGTAATTCCGTTGTTTAACAAGTTTGCCTTAAATATACTGATTGAAAACTATCCATTTCATTTATCACTTTGGT
Organism: Rhinophrynus dorsalis; assembly: GCA_037306005.1. Taxonomy (NCBI): domain Eukaryota; kingdom Metazoa; phylum Chordata; class Amphibia; order Anura; family Rhinophrynidae; genus Rhinophrynus; species Rhinophrynus dorsalis. Next base: position 416,096,211 of record CM074723.1, read on the forward strand.
AATCACATCTTCAGTAAAATACTGTAGTAATCTATCCCTTATTCCATGTCTGTATTTTTTAAATACTTAGGGCGAGATGTTCAAAACGTCATCATAATGTGAAACTTGTCGGATCAGGAGTTGGTGGTAAAAGAAGGACTATATTTTCAGAAGTAAATCCGTCACGTTTGAAAATGTATCTAAAGACTTAAAAATGACGGTAAGAAGATCTCATTGAACATTGTCTTTAAAAAATTCTGATCTTAAAAATTGTCTTTTATTTTGTCTTTGAAACGAAACTTTTCAAAGAAACAAAGACTTTTTTGTCTTTGAAACGAAAAATTGCTTCTCAGTATTTTAATTTTTCTTCTCCAAGTTTAGATCATTTTTATTATGTCGGGAACAAATGACGTTAATCAGACAAAAAAATGACGTTCAAACGAATATTTTTTCTGAAAATACCTTACATAATGACGGCTGATTAAACCTCACCCACTTTTAAGACGGCTTTTTCCCTTTGACGGAGATGGCAGAATTGGATGCAAAAAATGACGAAAACATGTCTGAGAATTGACGGATCATGGTGTAAGAACTTTTTTATTTTGATTACAGACAATTTCAGTTACCACCACTTTCTGAACATCTCGCCCTTAACGCTCTGTGTGTGTGGGGAGGGGATCAGGAGGCAGATTATGCAGAATGGATTCTATCCATCTGGGGTTTGCATTGCACAATGATAACTATGATCAGTTATGCATGTACAGTGAGCAGTAACAACGTAAGGACCCATTTCTAGTAGTACACAGAAGACCATGTGTACAGAGACAGGAGTGATTGTACGATCTGCACCATAGGGGAGAAATAAAAATTCCCATTCATTTAACCCGCTGAGTATGCAGGTCTCCAACATATTGCTTAGCAATGCAATAGAAAATTCTCTAAAGTTCACAGGTTTAAAGCCCAATTTAATGAAATATCAGTGTTTATGTGCTATCTAAGGTGCAGATGTTTTCCCCAATATTGTTCCACTTTTATTTTATACATTTGCCCTAATGTTTCTTATTTCTGAGTAATGAGTTTTCTAGTTTTTGTGCAATCGATTTACCTACATCTTCTTAGGGTGTCTTTCCACGTAACACAATTTAACAAGCTTTATCTTTGTAACTAGAATTAGCATTTATATTACTTTACTCAGCATCATACCAATTTGTGCAATATTTATATTTCCATTAAATTCCTTCCAGAACACAAGGCTATGAACTGCATGTGGATTGTTGCCCTCCGAAGCCCAGTTTAATTCTTCCCACTGATGTAAGCACACAGAGCTGTTAATTGAAACTGCTGTAATTAAATAACACAAACAACCAATTAATTGTGAATTGCCAATAAGTTTAGAACATTTCACATTATGGCCTGGATTCCACTGCAGCTGGTCAGTTTTAGCACTGGATTTATTTCACAGATTCCCATTGAAGTCTATGGAGATTTCATTTAAGGATATTTGAACACAGAAAAGTGGAATAGCTGTGAGGAAGAGTAATGCACCATGCAGAACAAATAAAGATTCACCTCATTCCCATTAATTTAAATCTAACATTTAACCCCCTGAATGTTAGAGAGGTCTCAAATGCATTTCCAAGCAATTCTTTGGAGATCATGCTAATATTCTATGGGTTAAAGTGGAACTACCACCGCAAAACAACTTTAGCTTAAATAACTCCCCATCTGGCGACTAGCTGCTTAGTAGCGCTAGTCGCCAGAATTATTACCTTATTCAATAGACTTATCCTTTCTTCCATGGCTGACAGGCAGGATGGATCGTGGATATCTTGTCATAGTGACAACCGCGCGCCAGCTCTATCAGTCCCTTCTGGAGCCTAATGGCTCATAGCAACGCCTACTAGAGCCGTCTGGGACTGACAGAGCAGGCACGCAGACGTCACTAAGCAAGATATCCGCGATCCGTCCTGCCTGTCAGCCGTGGAAGAAAGAATAAATCTATTGAATAAGGTAATAATTCTGGCAACTAGCGCTACTAAGCAGCTAGTTGCCAGATAGGGAGTTATTTAAAGGGATAGTAATACTTCGTTTTATCTTTATTTTATTTTGTAGGCATTAAAAAAACATGAAGAACGATCTAAGTCTTATTTCTCAAACCTTTATGGTTTAAGAGATATTCACAAGCAAAGTATCCCCCCCCCCCCCGTTCAGTCAGATCAGAAGGGAAGTGCCCAGGTAGACTGCAGAGAGGGACAATCTTCAATTAAGATAAGGGAAAAAGCTGAAAAACTTGTCAAGGGGGGAAAGGCTTTCATTGTTTTCATACAAAGAAGATTGTCCCCTGCTGTTATCTGTCTGGTCTTACAACCAGATTCACATCTGAGAAGAGATGGCTTACACTAGGAAAAAGGGGCGGGAGGGGGAAACTTTGCTTGTGAATATCTCATAAACCATAAAGGTTTGAGAGATAAGGCTTATATCATTCTTCATGTTTTTTAAATGCCAACAAAATAAAATAAAGTTAAAATGAAGTATTACTATCCCTTTAAGCTAAAGTTGTTTTGCGGTGGTAGTTCCACTTTAAACACCTGCTTGAATAAGAAGGCTGTTGAACTAGATACTTTGCAATGAGACTGAAAGCTGGTAGGTGACAGAAATATATTAATATATGGTGCAGTTGTTTTTCTGCAGAATTGCTCTGTTTATGTTATCATATATATGCCCTAATGAATTTAAAACACAATTAACAGTCACAGCTGGGACACATCATCACAACACAATTTTACTCTGTCAGTAAAACAAACAAAAAAAATGCATCTAATTTGATGGTTCAATTTTTAACGTGATATTTATGTATGGCTAGTCGCAAGTATGTGCTATTTGTAATATACATTACATGATTTTCCATGTAAAGCCTTGAAACTCTGCTTCATACAACAAAGGTCTATTATTTTCCAAAGATTTCTTTGAATTGAACAACAAAGAAAAAATTAAACAAAGGCTGGGGTGAATGGAACTGGAAGCACAGACCAAATGATCACACAAGTAAGAAGCAATTCATTGGTAAAAATGCATAGACGGAGGCAAATGTTGGTTAAAACAAATAGGAGGATATGTACAACATGAGGGAGTGCAAGGACAAGTACCCTCCTACCCCAACAGTACTGAACCATACATCCCAACACTTCACAGTGCCAAAGAGGGACACTTTTGTTTTAAGTGTTGTTGCTGGGGGCGTGGCTAGTAGACAGGAAGTACCAATAATTTTAATGTTATTTTATAACCTATTGACAGCTCTTTATGTAACTGAATTAATGATTTAGAGCAACACCAAAGTATTTTATTTACACAATCTATTTTATAAACACATTTACTGAAGTTTAACCCTTTGAGTGCCAGAGGGGTACGCAACGCACTCAAGGCATTAAACAAATATTAACACCTTAGCGACACGCAATCCGTGGGTGGCTCTGGAGGACACAAGCCCAATTTTTTTTTTACAGCAATGCATTCTACGATCACAGAGGGGTGTGCAGCAGTGCTGCTATCCCAGAATTCCATGACGTGCCATGACGCACACCGATGATGGTCCTGCCTCATCATCGGTCATTAAGGGGTCATTGTGATTTTTATTGCTGTGGAGCAATGTGCTACACATAAATACACATAACACAGTCTGATCTCCTAAAAAGAGGGACATCATGGTGGGAAAGAGGACAGAGGGATTTGGGTCTAAAGAAGGGACTGTCCCTCCTAATGAGGAACACTTTGGAGATATTCTGAACATTCCAGGTCAAAGGAACATACAAACAAAGTTAAAGGGATAGTAATGTTTCATAATAAAAGCAGCGCTAATTAATCATCATAGTATTTGGACTTTGGAGAGTGTTATTTAAATTCTGTCAAAGTTGTAGTTCCAGAGTAATTCAATGACAAAGTATCCCCTCCCACCCCTTTTACTGATGTAACACTGTTCAGCCACAGCAGAAGGGAGGTGCCCAGGTAGACTGCAGGGAGTGACAATCTTCAATTAAGATAAGGGAAAAACCTGAAAAGCTTGTCAAGGGGGGCAGGGATTTCATTGTTCTCATAGGAATAAGAGTGTCCCCTTCTGTTATCTGTCTGGTCTATGGACTGCATTCCACATCTGAGAAGAGATGGCTTACACTAGGTAAAAGGGGCGGGAGGGGTAAACTTTGCTTGTGAATATCTCTCAAACCATAAAAGTTTGAGAGATAAGACTTATATATATAGTTCTTCATGTTTTTTTAATGCCTACAAAATGAAATAAAGTTAAAACGAAGTATTACTATCCCTTTAAACTTGGAGCAATTGTGAGATAAACTAACTTCACAAAAGGTGTCAGATAAAGATATCTATACAGTTAAATGGATCTTTTAACCCTTTGAGTGTCAGAGAAGTTGGATACCTCTCAGGCACTCAAATAGTTGATAAATGGACCCTATCAGTGAAACCTGCGTTCTTAAAGGTTAAACAAGGCACAAAGCAAATGGTGTAGCTGTAGCCCCTAGGTCACTAGCATTTAAATTCTCAGTAAACTAATTACTTTTCATTCAAACCTATTTGTTATAGATCTTTTCCTGCTGAGTAAAACAAGTACACTGTCACTGCTATCAGCTGTTTTACTCAAATGTTAGAACAGTTCAAACAATTAGGAAATTAATTACAAAGTGACTACTTCCTGATAGTTCTAACTGACAGTAGTTTCTATCCCATTCTAAGTGACTTCCTGTCAGGAAGTAAACACACAGTAGATTCACTTCCTCATTATTTGATCTGTTATAATATTTGAATAAAACAACTGACAGCAGTATGAGCAACCTTGTTTTACTCAACAGGAAAAGCTCTATAATATATAGGTTTTCATAACAAAAGTTTACTGCTCCTTTAACAAAAGTGTAGTGTGTGTGGAGGCTAATAGTGGAGATTTGCTGGCAGATTCATACATTTGCCTCCTTCAGAGGACCCCTCTCTCTAAGTATTTGGTAAAGAACTTAAAAGACATACAATTCTGTAGCAAACTAACTGCTCCACAGGGGAGAAATGAAAAAGTAAAATGCATGGGACTTTGGGGAATTTTTATTTGTCCCCTATGGCGCAGCTGATGTGCTCCAGAAGTGCACCTTTTATTATCTTATTGAACATAGACCTTTGATCTTTATTGTGTTTGTTGGATAAAAGGAAGCCATTTCTATCAGGTAAACAATGTGCCTCTAAGTTATTCTGAGAGCCAGAAGAGTATGCAACACATTGCAAAAAATGTGTTTCATGCCCCTCTGGCTCTCAATGGGGTTAAGGATCTATTAAAGGGACAGACACACTTAAAAATTAAATTGGTTATATAATTTTAAATACCATGCACTTCCAGCTAAAATTCCTAGCTAGATCCCTAAATCTAATCCTAAACTTGCATTTTAATGTATGTGTACACTATATTATATAGACACAATTTGGTTAAAGAGTTAGTAATGTTTAGATATTAATGCAAGATTGATTCTTCTAATATGCTTTTTTATATTGAAACATACCTTTATAACTGCTCATAAGGTTGTCACCTTCATTTTTCTTTAATTAAAAGTGTCCCTTTCCCACCCTTTTCCATACGTAATGTTACTTCCCCTCAGATATGAAAACCGGTCGCTTGACCAGACAGGTCTCAACGAGGGACAATATTCTTTCTATCAGTATAAGGAAAACCCTGACCCCCTTGATGAAGAAAGCAGTGGCATAACAATAGCCCGGCACCTGCAACAAGCTGAGGTCTGTGCCTTCTTTGTCTGTCTCTGACTCTGGCACTCCAGTAATGTAGAGTGGTGGAAGCTGACATCATCTCCCAGGGTTCTGCATTATTGGAGAGAGGACCACGCGGGAGCTCCAAGATGCTAATAGAGGTCTGTGCAGAAGGAGGCACAGACATCTCCTGCCACACCGCTGGAGCACCAGGGAGGTAGGAGATGGACACTGGTGGTCAATGGGGGCATTGTGAAGGTGGACATTGGGGGCAATGTGGAGGTGGACATTGGGGGCAATGTGGAGGTGGACATTGGGGGCAATGTGAAGATGGACATTGGGGGCAATGTGGAGATGGACATTGGGGGCAATGTGGAGGTGGCGAATGGGGGGCAATGTGGCTGGGTGGGGCCCCGTGGCAATTTTGCACCAGGGCCCGGTGGCTTCTAATTGTGCCTCTGGAAGGATGGCAGGTTTTTCTTTATGCTGAGAGAAGATTGTCCCTCATTGTGACCCATCCAGACCAGCTTGATGCTCTGAGGGAATGAATCGTGACGTATGGAAAATGGGTGGGAGGGGGACACTTTTAATTAAAATAAAAAGTAGAGCTTGCATTAATATATGAACATCAACTATTCATTTAATTGTTTGTAAATAGATAATACTGTTAATGTAATGAGATTAGCACCCACCAATCTTCTGTTCAGAAAGACTCTTCCCTTATATCCATTTATAGATTTCTCAGATAACCTATCAAGACTGCTTTTGGTAATGGGAGCTCTGGAAAAAGCAGGAATGATAGCCCCCACTGAGTATGTGCAAGAGCAGATTTTAGGCCGCAGAAAGCTCAAAGACTTTTTACAGATGCCAGCATGGAGTACAGGGTATAATGTGTGGATAATCCAGATCATTTTTAGGTGTTGGTGTTTCTTTAAAGAAAAACATAAACTGAGAGGAGATAACAGATTGGATTTGAAGCAGAAAAATAATGGACAGAAAGACAATATACAGTGTTTATATCTCACAGATGTGAGATCTAAGTAGTAAATGCTCCTCATGCTGTGTCACTTAATTCATTTACATCATCTGCACCAGATGTTACTTTACTGAATTTGAAAGTAAAGAAAAATGGACATGAAAATCAATAAATCAACCAGATATTTCAAGACAAAAAGGGAAAGGATAGACGTATGACACATCCAATTTTTGGATGGGCAAAAGTTGGCTATCCGGTTGTTGGGACTACAACTCCCATCAACCCCAACCAACCAATGGTTGTACTACCCAACAGCTGGAGAGCCACATGTTTGCCTGCCTCAGCATTATACATACGTTGTGAGTAACTGATTTGGCTTCTCTGCTTAGCAGGAAGCTTCCGGGAACTTTGCCCATTTCACCCCAATGACTCTTTTTCTCTCCCACAGCTCCCACCAAAGCTCCAGTATAATAAACACAGCGTGAGTAGTGTGAAGGGAATGTCTGTGTGATAGAAAGGTAGTCGTACTCCACAACAGTTGTAATGAGATCAACATTAGAGGATAATCGTATCATAATTGCCAAGACCAACATTTTAGAAGGGAGCTTGCCTTCATCTGAACCCATAACATAAATGCCAATAACAGAGACATTTAAACATCCTTACCAGCTGAATCAGCTGATGCATTGAGAATTGGGACATAGTTCTCTGCTCATGATCTTATTTCATGTCAAAAAGCAAAGCCTGAAATGTGTAACAAGAACCACCAGTGGGTGATGCAGTAAACTTTGAAAAGGGTAATGTTTGGAGATATTGTGGCAAATTGCACTCAGATCCATCTCATGCTATGCTAAGCTGTCTTCATCCTCTTATCCCTGTGATCAAGGCTCAATTACACCTACATTGTAATGCCTTATTAATGCCATCCCCAGATTTACAATGTTTCAGTGTTTCCTTTTCCACTGATTGATTTACATATTGAAATATGACTTAATGAGCCACTTTTGCATTCCTGACAGCATGCCGATATGTTAATGTGGTTTTCATCACATGCACTAAGCCCCGATAGATGGAGATACTGTCAGAATTCACAGAAACAAATTCACATCCACCATGCTGGAAAATTGAAGAATGTGTCATAGCTTTCTATGCTGCCTCAGATTACATATATGGTGTTCGGTTTGCAATATGGCACAGCTCTCCAGACTCCAAAGTTGTCGACTGAGGGTTTATTTGTAGCTTGTTGACAACACAGAAGATTCAAACATGCTCTGTGTCAAAACACTGATATGGAGCATGTTTGAATTTCATCCACAGACAGCAAGATCTATGTAAACGAGGAGCTTGTATGACATTCATACTCATACAGCAGATATTTCAACACCATGAACCCCAACAGCCCTCCTTAAACCCTATGAGTGCCAGAGGGCTGAGCAATGAAATGCATATCCCTCTGGAGTGCAAAAGGTTAACTGGTTGCATGTTGAGAAGGTACTGGAATTGTAAATTGTGGTTCTGCAATCTCATTTTCCCTCCTATTCCAAGCCAGTTTTTCTGCAGGCCACCATGCATCCCTAAGTAAAGGCAAAAGCCACTCTCCCATGCCTCTCGTCCATCAGCAGCTGGACTAAGGTACCATCTTCTCACAGGGGTGTTAGCTGGGGGGGGATCATGTTCCACAGTGCTGACACAGTATTTCAATGAGTACTGAAGAACCAAAATGCAATGTCAGCATGGTGGAAACATGTCTTGTAGTGTCATTACTATAGTTTGTCCTGATGAAAGTAGGCATCCCAATGTTATTCTTTACAATAGTAATGTTTCACAAAATGTTGCAATATAATTCAAATTGTGTTCTTATTTTCCACTTAGAGGACCTGGAAGAATAAATATGTATCTAAAAGAATAAGAACAGGTAAGGAACACATTCAGACTTCTTCAGGCTGATGTACTAACAAGCAACTGAGTGATTCTGAAGAAAACCAGCTACACCATAGGGGAGAAATCCTAATGAGTTAAATGAGTTTTAACCCCTTGAAATGTATCCAACAAATTGTGAAGCACCACTCTATTATTCACATTTTTAAAAGCCCCATTCTTATAAATGGGAATTTGGGAAAATGAATTTGCACCAGGGGATGAAGAGGGGGCATTTGTGACAAGACCTGAAATCGATGGGGGCCCATCAGCCCCAAGAGCCAGTATAATCTAGATATGCCCCTGGGAGAACCTTTCCCCAGGGACCTCCAAAGACTAATTCCGCCACTGATTTGTCCACATGATGCAGGTCTCTTGCTCCAGAATTTCTTCAGTTATCTTTTGTGCACAAGGCCAAGAAACTAAGCAGGAAGAACAATTGTTGGTCAAGAAGAATTGGAGTAATTCTGGGGGTGAACCACCTCCATTATAGAGGAGAAATAACACTTCCCATTGATTTAACCCTTTGAGTGCCAGGGAGGTATCCAATTAATTGCAATGCAATGCGTTGGATCTTCTCTGGCACTCAAAGGGTTACATTTTGGTTTTAGTTTCTTAAATGCTAGAGAGGTCTCCAGTGTGCTGGAGACAATTCAGGAGGTTGAATATTCTATGTAAATAAATGAGAATTTGGGGAATTTTTGTTTGTTCCCTATGAACCACTTGGTTTTCTCCAAACTTACTACAGGAGGGTTATGCACTAAGGTGCGATAAGAGGTGATAAAGTGGAGATGTGGACCAATGCGCCAAGATCTCTCCCATTGGAGAAATCTTAGTCCATAGGCTCCATAGAATTACACAGGAAGAGAAGTGATATCACTGGAGAAGTCACCTCCACTTTATCACACATTAGTGCATCTACCCTCTTGGTACACCTGCCTCTGTGTCCCGCATTATCAAATAAGGGAATTGTGATGAAATGACATCATACCAAAGTCAGCCAGCTTTAGTTCCCCTGTATCACTGATGAGAAGGTTCTGTGGTTTCAGGTCTCTGTGCAAAATATGGCCTTGATGGATGTAGGACAAGCCTCGGAGCAGCTGAAACAAAAATAACTGAGAAAAAAGACAGGAAAAAAATGTCAGTGTTTTTTTGTTTTTTTGGCAAATTCTGGAAAACTATTGTTATAAATTTTGTAAATATATTGTTATCACATTTACAAAGTAAAAAGCATCAAATAGATAACAAATAATGCAATAGGCAGAACAATGGTTCTCAATCTTTTTTTTTCATTGGAGGAGTCGTTTGAGTTCTTTCCAAATATCTGGGAAACCCTAATGGCCAAATTATTTAACCACTTGAATGCTAGAAAGGTCTGTAGTACCCACAAGAAGGTTGAGGTGCAGTAACCTTTGAATAAATCATCTCATGGAGATGCCCACATTTTACTCAGCAGATAAATACCAGTAATATACAGTATAAAGGTTTTCCATATTACGTGATACTGTCCATTTAAACAATTTCCGAAAATATTTAACTGATATTTCACTATGCTTTGGTTTTCTAGTTCATTGGTTCATCTAGTTAGTTGGTTATACACAGAGATAATAATCAGTGAAGCAAATTAACAATGTGTTTTTTGTTCTTAAAGGGATAGTAATGTCTCAAAATAAAAGCAGTTCCAATTCATTTTCATAGTATTTGGATTGCAGAGGGTGTTATCTCAATACTGTCCGAGTTGTAGTTCAAGAGTAATTGAATGATAAAGTAGCCCCCTCCTGCCCCTGTAACTTATGTAACACTGCTCACCTCAGAGCACCAAGACTGTCCGGATGGATCGCAGAGAGGGACAATCTTCAGTGAGCATAAGGAAAAACTTGAAAAACCTATCAAGAGGGGCAGGGTTTTCCTTATGCTCACAGTAAGAAGAGTGTCCCTTGCTGTGATCTGTTCTGTCAAGGGACCATATTCCACATCAGAGGAGAGGTGGCTTACACTAGGTAAAACTTGAACTACAACTCTGACAGTATTGGCCCAAAATACTATGAAGATTAATTGGAGCTGCTCTTTTTGTGAAACATTACTATCCCTTTAAGGCTTTGAGTGCCAGAGAGGTATCCAGTTGTGCTGCCTTGCACTGGATACCTCTCTAGCACTGAATGGGTAAGAAGCTCTTAACCCTTCCAGTGCCGATTGGGTACGCAATGCGTTGCGTACCCCTCCGGCACTGAAAGGGTTAACCTAGTTCATTCAGAATCACATATGCAGAGGTAACTTTCTAAAAAGAACAGTACCAGGGCACCTTATCTTGGTGGACAGACTAACTGACAAAAGGTCACAGATAAAAGATACAGAGTTGCTGACTTGGCATGCCCTGGATCAGTTATACTCCGTTATACTTTATGTGTTTATTTCTCTTTGGCACACACAAAAAAATATAAATTAATTCACTGTGAATAGCAACTCTAAATACATGATTTAAGTAAACATTTCTGCTTGGTGGAGCTCTCTAATCTGTACATCTTTTGGGTGGGTAGGTGAATATTACATACTTTTCCTCTTTAAGAACAAAATATGTTTCCTGCAATTTACTGTGAAATTAACGCTTGCTACAATACATAAAGGAATTGAATGAATAAGAACATACTTCCTGCTGGGTTTTTTTACCATTCATATAGCACAAGTCACTTTTAGCAGAATGTTTTCAAGGGAATATAAATTATAGAAATGCGTTTTTTTCTCATCTTTAATACTTTGACTGTATCCAATGTATTTGAACACTCAAATACTTAAAGTCATAGTAAAACTGTTTTATAGGAAACAAACAGATATTGAAATGCAGTGCCTGCTCATTCAAAAGTATTTTTATCTGGAACTTATTCGATCATTTTTTAAAATATAATTTTTATTTGCAATAATAAGTCACCACTGGGGGGAGCTTTTGGTATACTTTTCTATGGGGAACACATGTTAAAGGGATAATAATACTTTAACATTACTAATCCCCATAGTGTAGCTCTTTAAAAAAGAATTCAGTTGCCCCCAGGTTCATCTCTCAAACCTTTATGGTTTGAGAGAAAACCGTAACCAAAGTTCCCCCTCCCTCTCCCTTCCCTGAAGTCAGCGTTGTACTGACTGTAGGGATATCTGGCTTTATTTTTCATCAGGTGGCTCTGCAGCAGAGCCGCTATCGAGTTAGTAAAAAAAAAACTATTTCACTGAAATGGTCTTGTATGTGTGCTTGCAAACCAAGCACATGTAGAAGACTGTTTCAGTGAAATAATTATTTTTCACTAACGCGATCTCGGCTCAGCTGCAGAGCCGCAAGACGTTTGTACGACAAACTTCCCCTGCAGTCAGTACAAAGCTGACTTCAGGGAAAGGGGAGGGAGGGGGGACTTTGCTTACGGTTATCTCTCAAACCATAAAGGTTTGAGAGATGAACCTGAGGGCAATTGAATAATTTTTTAAAGAGCTACACTATGGGGATTACTAATATTAAAGAATTACTATCCCTTTAAAGATAAGTCCTTTAAAGACAGGAAAAGAAAAAAATTACCTCTTGTTATTTAGTTTAAGCTGCAATAATCTTACAGATATGGCAATGCCCTTGTTTTACTCCACAGGAGAAGCCATGGCAGATAGCTAGCTGGATGGATGGATAAATGGATGGATGGATGGATGGATAGATAGATAGATAGATAGATAGATAGATAGATAGATAGATAGATAGATAGATAGATAGATAAATAGACAGACAGACAGACAGACAGACAGAAAGACAGACAGACAGACAGATAGCTTATACACTTGTTTTACCCAGCAGGATAAAGTTTGCACCATGTATCTCTAAAAGAACCGGGCTGGCTACACATACCTTATGGAGGTGATAGTACAATACTCTCAGGTACTTTAAGAAACGTGCTTCTGCAACCGCCATATATTAGCGTTTAGGACATATAATCTTCCGCCCCAGCAGTTTAGCAGGCTCACAGTGCTCAAACTCCAATGTATCTTCAAATAATAAACCACAATAAAAGGAAAAGAAAAGAGTTGGCACTGCGTAAGCATGAAACCTAATAAAATGTGAATTTTAACCCCGTGAGCGACAACTCTATTTCTTCTCTTTCTATTGTGGTTTATTGTTTAAAGCTTGCAACATGTAGCTTTTGCATATTAATCTATATAATCCCTATATTGTATGCTGGAGATGTTGCTTTGGCAAGCAATAGAGATAATCTCTAGCATACAAAGAGTTAAAATATTATTTTCTGATTGCAGAAAACAAAAAAAAATCAATCGACAATTCAGTTGGGGGGGTGCTTGGAGGGGGGCTGCTGAGGGCAAAGAAAGAAACTGAGAAAGCAGGGGTGGCATCTTTGGGGGCAGACACTGGGGGCAGGGGGAGATATTTTGGGCAGGAGGGAGCGGCTGGGAGAGTAGGGGTGTTGCCAGGAGCAGTGGGGGGAGACACTGGGAGCATGGAAGATATGCTAGACGCAGGGGGGGGCATGCTAGGACAGTGGTGGAGATGCAGGGGGACAGACAGTGGGGACAGAGAAATAAAGTGGGAGAGCAAGAGAGAGATGCTGGGACCACAAACAGACACTGGAGAAGGGGGGGATGCTGGGAGCTAGATGGATGCTGGGGCAGTGGGGGAGACACTGGGATCAGTGGAGAAAATGCTGCAACCAGATGGGAAAATACTAGGGGCAAAGAAAGAAACTGACGGATAATATGGAAAACACTGAGCAGGGGGGAGATACAGAGAGCAGAGGAGGAAACGCTGGGAGCAGAATGGGGAGATGATAGGAGCAGGGGTGGAGATACTGTGGGAGAGGAGGAGACACTAAGGTAAGGGTGGAATGCAAGGAGCATGGGGGAAGACGCTGGGAGAAGGGGTGAGATGCTGTGCGCAGGGAGTAGAGACGCAGGGAACAGCGGAGAGACACTGGCAGCAGAGAAAAGACACAATGAGCAGGGAAGGAGACACTTGAAGCTGAGGGGAGACACTGGGGAGCAAGAAGGGAGACACTAGGGACAGTAGGAAAAAAGCCAGGAGCAGAGAAAGAAGCTGAGAGCAGTGGGGGAAAGATAGGAACCAGAGAGAGAGAGAGATGAGACAGCAGGTGAGGAGAGAAGATGGCAGAAGAGATGGAATCTAAGAGTAAAAGTGGGAGAGCAGGGGGCAGAGAAAGAAACAGTGGAAGTGGTGGTGGGGGGGCTGGAGGCAGAGCAGTGAGGGAGATACTATGACTATCAATGGGGGAGAGAAGCTGAAGGGGTAGAGAAAGAAAACATGTAGGAGTAGGAAGCAGAGAGAAGCTGTGGACACAATGGTGGAGAAAAGAAGATGGTGGAAGATGTGGGAGTGATGGGGATAGGCTCAGAATGGGGGAAACGAGAAGTAAGCATGTCCTTTTGTTTTGTCTCAATACCTCTTACCTCTGTCCCTTTCCTTCACCTCTAGTACATGTATGTGAAGCAATGATGGTCACCACCAAAGAGAAAAGTGTGTAGGTTTTTTTTATTTTACCATGTTAATTTGCCTATAGTTCTTGTCCTTTGTTTGTGTGCTGTGACCCCTCTATTAAATGCAATGTATTATCTTTTTGTCTGGCTGGATAATTGTATCCCTGGTGCTTAAACCCAGGTCTACCAATCAGTAACGCTACCCACTTCAGCTACTCTGCCTTCCCCTTTCCTGAGCTAACCCCGTAACTCATGCAGTGGGCCGACCCATGTATGTTCTGGTTTGGCGGTCTTGGTAAAGAATAAGCAAAGAGCAAGCCCTGAGATGGAGTGGGAGGTATCAAGGCATCAACTCCTTGTTCTGTCACAATATAAATACATGTAAGTGACTTGCTGAAGTCTGTGCTGGCCAATGAGCATAGTTATGCATACAGGGGCATTCTGGGACTTGTAGTCATTATTTTCTTGAGCTTATAAAACTACAACCCAGCAATCATAAAAGAGAAATACTGTCATATGTAATGTTCTTTGTTTATATTAAATGTATCTAATCATTGAACTTGGCAGAGTTCTCAGGCTGTCAGTACGATGCTGCTATAAGGATCTAAGACTAAAGCGCGGATGGGAACCTGTAGCGTCTGAACAAAGGTCAAAAGAGACGAAAGTGAAAGAGACTGAAACAGAGACTGAAATTGAAGCACATAGAGAGGAAGAAAAAAAGACAGACTGAAAGAAGAATAGAGAGAAAGAGAAGGAAGAAGAAACTAACAGACAGAGAGAAAGGAAGCAAGAGAGATAAAGTGAGAAAAACAGAGAGCGTGGAGACTGGCACTGTGAGATCATGGAACAAAAGTCCAAGGTATAATGTTTAAATTCCCGTGGGGGGGACACACACTAATATTCCAAACGAGGCCAGGATGGTGATATTGTGATGTATTTGCTTCAATTACATCTAGACATATGCACTAAGATGTATTTGCCATCATATCCTTGTGAATATGACACAAATATGCCAACATTGCCATGAATCCACCATGCTTTCACCAGGTTTAGGATTTGGCAGTGACTACCTCAACAGTGACTTATTTTCATATTGAAATTCAGCTAAACCCTTTGAGTGCCAGAGGGGTACACAATTCACTAATGTGCATTGCACTGCATAACCCAATGGCAATCCAATAGTAAGTAGCTAGTGAACTACTGTCATATTCCTGTCAGTGTGTTTATATGATAATACTCATACCTGGGAACTCTCTGGATTTGCCCCCGAGACTCCAGTAATGCGGTCTCAAAACGGGAGTCTCAGAGGCACATCCGGAGAGTTCCCAGGTATGAGTATTATCATATAAACACAGAGGCTGATTCTCCGGATGTGGGGAGTGTTCTTTACAACTCTGCCCCCTTCTGCTCCTTCCCACCCAGTTCCTCCTATTTTTATTCCTTTGCTACCCAGTTCCTCCCACTTCCCTCCCACTTTTGTGGTGGCCAGATAAACCCGCCCCCTTTTTGCCACAATTCACGGCAATTATGCCCCCAAGGGCACCAGAGGAGTCCAGAATAGAAGTTTCCCAAGTATGTTAATACTGCACTTCATCACATGCATTAAACTCTGATAGCTGCCAATGTTGTGTGAGTTCACAGTCCCAACTTCGCCAGACTGAGATGATGAAGAGGGGTTAATAAACTGGTTTTGGAGTTACCAGGGGTGCATGTATGTGCATACATATATCAATTTATATATTATACCAATATATATAATACAGACACACAGAATGGAGTACAAAATAGTGGGATGGTTTTTAAAAATAACCCCCCCCATCTGGTATTCCACTAAAATCTACCACTCCACACAAAACTTCCCATACTGTATGTCCCTGTGTTTTAGCCGTTCACACAGTCATCAGTGGATCTGTACTACCTTATTTATTGCTGAGCACGTACAAAGATATATCCATAAAATAATTGTGACACCTCATTATAAAAGAAAATCAAAGTTATAAACTAACAGTCCCATCAAGGTCTTCGATGAACTACTTCCAAATTATACATAGATATATTGGAATGGAGTTCTCTGAAGCGTAACTCTATAAATTACCATGAAGAGAAAAGAAAGAGAAGAAGGTTCTGGAATGAGGTGATTAATAGAGACTAAAAGAAGCCCCGAAATATGCTTAAACAGGCACACGCCTAGGTTTAACCCTTTGTTACATAAGGTCATCATAAAACCCACTGAAATACACAAAAGAAAAAACATTAATAAATGTCCAGTCACAAATATCCTCTACTGAAATACAAAACACTGGACTATACAGTCTTTATATAACCCTGGGGATGGTCTGAAAACATCATATACCAGGGGAAACCCATGTCTCTCAGAGCTCCAATACAATATACCGTATGTCATCAAACAGCAGATCCCAACAATAATCAGTCTGATACTTAGCACCACCCGTACTGCCTGCAAGGTAGAAAGACATCCAGTTTCTGTGACACAGCTCTCAATGTGCCATTAAAACACTGTGGTCATCTAAATGACAGCCTTACACCATTTGCAGTAGTAGGAATGAAGGGGGTGCAATACTGGGGCTATATATCCAGGTTTATAAGGACTGACAGCATTTTGTATTTTAGCAGAGGATATTTAGACAATCAAATATTTTGATTTATTGACCCCTCCCTGTATGTGTCTATCTAAGCATTTTTGGGGCTACTTTTGCCACCATTCATTCCCATTTCTCTTCATTTCAATACTCCCTTAATCCTCTGCCAGACAACCATTTAGAGTGTCACAATATTTCCATAAAGTATAGAACAGCACCAAACAGAACGCAAAGAATGTGATTTAATTTGTCATGAGACACAATGAATCTTTCTAAAGACTTAAAGGCTTGGAGATGTGAGATAAACATGACTGTGCTCCTAAATGATGTTGCCTTTACTGCCAACATTTTATTACACTGAGCAGCTTGCTACAGAGATAATGTAGATATATAGCCATTACCTTTGTATTCTTAATGTTTGTCATGTCCCTAGTGTATGTGGAATCATTGTATATTACATCCATGAATCAAGATAGTGAGAGCACTGCCTTAAAAACATGGTTATTTGTAACAATGTGAAGAATGAGAACTATTGAACTAAATCTAGACTCTTAGGACCATATCTATAAAAGAAAACTGGAATTATTCTGAAGTAAACCAACTGCACCATAGGGGACAAAAAATGTCTTAACCCTTTGAGTGCCAGAGAGGTTTGCGTTGCGTACCCCTCTGGCACTCAAAGGGTTAAATTCCCATGCACTTGAATAGAGCTTTGCAACCCCTTGAATACCACAATGCATTGGAGAAGGGGTTAAAAGCCAAATTAATAACTGGAATTTGTGTTTGTACCCTAGAGTGCAGTTGGTTTATCCCAGAATAACTCCAGCATGCTTTTATAAATGCTACATCCTTTGGGCTGCCGCACACCCGCCGCCATCTTTACAGGGTGCTTCCAAGCTCTCTTTTTACTCCACAGATTCTCACCAATAAGCCGAGCGCACCTTTTCTTTGATAAAATGTATACTTTTATTAAAGCATCTTAAAAGACCAATACGGCCGACGTTTCAGTCCGTATTCAGACTTTCATCAGGGACAAACAACCTCCCTGATGAAAGTCTGAATATGGACTGAAACATCTGACATATGGTCTTTTAAAGTGTTTTAATAAAAGTATACCTTTTATCAAAGAGAAGGTGCTCTTGGCTTATTGGCGAGAATCTGCGGTTCTATAAATATGGCCCATATGTGTAAAAGCAAAGTGGAACAGTTGTGGGGTACTCTCCACTGCACTAGAGAGGACAGGTAAAGTGCCCACACATTTCCATTTAATTAAATTAAAGTTTTTAATGCCTCGATTGCCAGGGAAGTCTCCAACAGATTGCTTGGCAATGTGGTAGCGATGTCTCTGGCATTCAAGGGGCTGAAACTGCTACTGAAATCAATGGGAAGTTTTATGAGTCACTAGTGGTGCAGTTATTTTGGTACAGAATAGTTCTGCTTTACCTTCATTACATAAGGCCTTATGTTTAAGCACACATAAGGGACCAGTCATTAACATACCTGGGAACTTTCATTTGTGGAGTCCTCGGAGTATAATTGCCGCAAACTATGGCAAAAAAAAAAAGGGGGAGATTTAACCGCGAGTGGGGGGCGGGGCTCTCCAGCATGTCACACAAGTGGGAAGAACTGGGTGGGGAAGGAGGAAATGTGGGAGGAACTGGGTGGGAAGTAGCAGAAGTGGGCAGAGTTTTAAAGTAAACTCCCCACATCCAGAGAATCAGCCTCTACCCAGGAGACCTGGCAATGAGCACTCAAAACCGGTGTATCGGGCGCAAATCCGGAGAGGTCTCAGGTATTAACATTTGAGTGCTGGAGGGATATCCAATGCATTGCTTCCTAATGCATTGAACACACCTCTGGCACTCAAAGGGTTAACTGGACCTGTGGACCTGTCAGCCTAAGACATGTTTAGAGGTTTAGATGCTTAAACCTTAGAGTGCCAGAAGGGTATGCATCACATTGCAAAGCAATGCTTTGCATACTCCTCTGGCACGCTAACTGTTAATATCTGCTTACATGTTGTACTAGCCATTTCTGTTTATATAAATTGTTTTTTGAGAAATTAACCCCTATGTTTAGGTGGCACAGTGTGGCACTTTATTCTAATTCTCTGCTGCACTGTAATTAGTTCTGTTCGAAGGCAAACTCACAACTCTCTGTGGTATTAAAAATGGCACCAACAAATAAAGATTTATTTCTAAAATACTTTTTTAGTACAAACAAATGGTTAGCTGCATAAACAGTGTTTAATTCTTCTTAAAATTAAAGTTATCTTAAGCAGACAGCTCCACTTTAATCTATTTAACTAGTGTCAGTAGTTATATACAGATGTGCCATGTTACTGTATCACCCATTGCAGCAAACTTTCCAGTTATAGTACAACAAGCGACTGTTGCATGGTGTTGCTGTGGGATTTAGTGCTCCATGAACATTGGGGAACCACTGGAACTCGATGGTGGTCAGTTTCAGTGCAGGAATTTTCACTGGAGTAGTCGGGGGGGGGGGGGGCGCTCCTGTCAAAATAACTGCCTAGTGGCAATTCGCACAGTCTGGCCCCTGCCTGCCAGCAAACTAGAAACATCATCATCTTCAGCCATTGTCGATCCACTGCAGGATGAAGGCCTCTTATGAAAGCCTTCAACAACTTTGGTCCTGTGCCTTTTGCTGCCACTGTGCACCAACAAATGTATTAATTTCATCCACCCATCTTGTCTTTGGTCTTCTTTTTGAGCCTTTAATATCAAGCAGAATCCATTCCAAAATGTGTATACACACACACACACACACAAACATATATATATATAAAGCTAACAAGGATAAGCACTCACACTTGCCAATATCAGGTACCTGGTGCCGCAAAATAAATGTGCATGAAGTTGTGCATTCATGGACTTTAGTGGTAGAAAATATGCAATGTTTCAGTCCTCGATTGGGACCTTTGTAAAGCATATATATATAGATGGATAGATGGATGGAGGAAGCACTCGCTAAAGTTGGTTGGAACAGTATCCATGTAAATACCAAAATACAGAATCAAATCAAAGAGTGAAACAGTGTTTAATGCAATTGTGCCAAAGTTTTAATGCAATATTTTGCATTTTCATCAGGACCTGATGAAAATGCATTAAGCACTGCATGAAACACTGTTTCACTTCACTTTGCCTGTGAGTGCTGGTTGATTCTATATTTTGGTATATAACATGTGTGTTCTATAATGTGACGCTACATACATGCTTACCAGCATTTACCATGCACATTCTCAATGGTAGTCATTAGACACTAGCAGATTTAGTTCACAATTTGTTAGAGCAGGGATTACCTGTAATAAAGTACAACATATTCAACGGAAGATACAGTACTGTGGGACAAATATGTATTATGCACTGTAATAATTACACTGTACCCTATTTAGATTCAGCTCATCAGCAAAAATTCAAATTAGCTGTATATTAAAGAGGGCCTGGTTTTAAAATCCAGTACATAGAAAGCTGCAATTAATATTGTAGTTAATTGCCAATTATTATTAGGTTGATGGCTATAACCTTCTAAAAAGCTATCATAGGAAATTGTTTTTGATAGAATTTTGAATAATACATTGAGATGCTAAACATTTAAATTAGTTGACATTTCATATTTAGCAATTGTATTCATTTGGTGCATATAAAATAGTGAGAATGTTTAATACTGAAATAGTTATGATAACAAATATATACCAATTACACAGGAGAACATTTATAGAGGAAAGAAAGAAAGAAAGAAAGAAAGAAAGAAAGAAAGAAAGAAAGAAAGAAAGAAAGAAAGAAAGAAAGAAAGAGAGATAGCACTCACAGGACTTAGGCTGCTTTCACATGAGAAACAGGACTGTCACCTGTGTTGTTTCACTCACCTCTCTCTTCTGTTCCACAAATAATCAGGTAGCAGAAGAGTCATGTCTGCCAGTCGGCCCATTTAAGCACCAGCCAATATTACTGGCTAGTACCCATGTGGATTTGCCAATCAGTGGAAGTTGCTTCCATCACTGCTCATGCGTAAGGTCTGCTGGGGGCCCCACAGTGCATACCTTCCTTACTACATATTTACAGTGTTACTGAGGAAAAGCAGTATGGTTGCAGTGTAACAGAAGCCCAAGAGGCCGGTAAACCTTGGGCCGTTGTTTCGGGTTTCTCCTGCCCATAGTCAGACGGTCCATTTCGAATCCACCAGTTGGATGTTATACAGAGCGCTCAACAACTTACGAGCTCACCATGCGTAGGTCGCCAACGGTGTGTCAAAGTCGACAAGACCAGCAGGGTCGATGTTGACAGTCTGGGGAGTCGACTGCTGCCAGCAGTCCTCGAAGTCGGCGAATCCCCCCAAGAGTCAAGTTGGAAACTCTCCAAGTGTAAAGTCGAATCAAGGTCGCAGGTATCTGGATGAAGAGTGTTGTCCACACTGAATACCTCTCCTGGATGGGAGTCAGAGAGGACTCTGTACACCTTCTCAGGAATAACAACACGCAGAGACTCCGTCTAAGTTTCACAACAAGTAACTCACTTTATTGAACCATAACACAGACTTATATACAGTTGACGTGGCCATTGCAGGAGACGTAATACAGTCATAGCACAATAGGCATAATACAGGCACAGTGGATACAATAGGTTAATAATACAATCACAACACTCAATACAAAGGACTAGCAACAGTGGGCTCAGGTTTACACAATAGAGCAGACGGGATTGCATTAATTCACAAAGAGGTTTGGGTGGACAAAGACTTGAGGGACTGGAATACACAATCAAGGGACAATGGTCAGGGGCTGAAGCATGTCTTCGACTAGTTTGAATATTTCGTTTCAACCCCGTCCAATCAGATGTTGTTGTGGGATCACCTGTCGACCAATCCCTGAGCTGCCTACTTTTCTCCATATTAAGTCTATGGAAGACTTTTAAATGTCCTGCTCAGTGATTTGACCAATCAGGCAACTGCCTACTGTCCTCACCATCGAGCATTCGACACGGTGTCGGCGATTCGAACACCAAGATGGAGATCTTGTTACGGTTCTCAAGCAAGACAAAGAGTCAGACGGTATAGTTAAAATCACCTTTATTAGAATAATAGGTAGTAATGCAAATAGCTAGAATAACGAGAATAAGCAGAGGGTGATGGAAAAGGCCAGATAATATCAGAAATAGGAGTCTGCCAATGGGTCAACCACAACTGCTGGAGACTAGGCCGGAGCCAGCCCTTAACTCAATGGAAATGAGTGGAACTCAGAACAGATCCATGATCTCCCAATAGGTAGCAACAAGGGAGGCTACTGACTCACGCCTGCAGTCAGTTAGGGAAAGCTTGTTTCCAATAAGGGATCGCAACAATGGAGACACTGACTCACGCCTGCAGTCAGTAAGGCCGGAGTCTGCCAGAGCTCCAGGTCCACACCATTATGGATGTCTGTGGAAAATGGGCAACGCAGCGGAGTGAACAGACAATTAAAATAGTATTTGGGGTGACATGGGTGACTGGCTGGCAGTAGACCTAAAGAAGACAGAAAGGAGGCAGGTGGGAGAATATGGAGATTATAGCATTTTATGTGCAAGGTCATTATTGTCTTTGTATATATGTGTATACATTTATACCTTGTCCCAGGTTTAATACATTAGGCTGCTTTATGGTTCCCATTGATACAGCCAAATTGGCTATTTGTGGCAAAGCAGTATTTCAACTGATGGAAGCTATAAATTTAATGCAAATTAAAGGTGGGTAAATGGTACTTCTCAATATTTTTACGTAATATTTCATATGGAATAGCCAACCTCTGTTTACATAATTCCCCACTGCATAATGCAACTGAAAATGGTGACATGTTCTGCATAATGGATGTATATCTCCCATTTTATTGCCTTTCCACTTTGGGCATTCCATAGAAGAAGATGTACTTAAAAGACATAGGGCAATTCTGGCACAAACCAGCTGCACAGTAGGAGACAATTAAACATTCTATTGCTTTAATGGGGAATTTGACCCTTTAAATGTTAGAAAAGTCTCTTCAGAATGGATGAATATATTCCATTGTAGTGCCAGTAAAGGCTTTAAGCTGATGTCCTTAGATGACCTGGCACACATCTAGGGCACATCATCTGCATCACAGAGGACAAATAAAACTTCCTATTGATATAAGTGTGGCTTTAACCCTGTGAATCCTAGAATGCTTCCAGCACTTTGTAAGGAAAACATTGGTGACCTCTTTTGGATCCAAGGGTTGAAAAGACCCATTTAAATCACTGAAAATATGAAGGGATTTTTTTTCACCCTGGGGCAGTTGGTACACTCCATAATTGATCCTCTTAGTTCATTAACCTATATGTGTGTGTGTGTGTGTGTGATTGTATGTCTGTGTATGTGTCTTTTTGTCTGTGTATGTGTGTATGCATTTGTATGTGTATGTGTGTGTGTGACTGTGTATGTCTGTTTGCGTATGTGTTTGTATGTGTTGTGGGTGTATGCATTTGTATGTGTATGCGTATATGCGTGTGTGCATGCGTATGTGTGTTAACCCTTTGAGTGCCAGAGGGGTATGCAATGCCCTCTGGCACTAAAAGGATTAATTTTGATATAGCATAGTCCACATTTCTTCATTTGTATCCCTCCAGTGGAGTGGAACTGTGTGTAGCAATTGTATAATAAATCTTAGGAAACAAATACATTTCAGCTGTACTTCAGGATTGTGCTTATACTGTAGTTTGATTAGTTTTTTCTCCCAAACGGAAAAAAAAAAACAAATCTTCTGCAGAGTCAAATCACCCATGGTTTCCACTGTAAAGCAGCTTTCTTGATTAGTTTATACTTTGTGGGAAATGAAACAAAGAGTAAATCCATAAGGCTAGACATGTTTCTATTGCTTTCATACAGTAATCAGGACCCATCATTGGCTTCATTTAAAGTAGATTGATCCTAGTGCCTTACACAATGCCATAACTGTAATATTGAACATATATTTTAAGAAGACTTTAATGCAGAACTATAACCATAGAAATGCGTGGTTCAATGTATTTAACATATTCACCCTTCTAAGTGGGAAGGAATCTTGTTCACACAGCAGACATGTGTACCCAATTGCATTTTTACTGCATTCTTTTGTGAACACAGCAAAGATGTAGTTTACAACAGGCAGCAGAGCTCAGCAGCATATCTTTCAACATGGCTGATATCATCAAAGCACTGCAGCTGCAATGGTGGTGGGGGGGGGTCATCTGTGTGAAAGAGACCTTTAACCCTCTGAGTGACAGAGAGGTATCCAACACATTGTGATGCAATGTGTTAGTTAACTCTCTGGCACTCAAAGGGCTAAACTTCACCTCCACATAATAAATAGACTTTTTCAGCCTGAATGAGATTAGCACTAGAGGGCGCCATCCATGATTCTAACAGAACACAAGCTTGTGCTCAAGGTAGTAATAAATAATTGTTCAGCTATAGAGTACAGAATAGTTCAAATTAAGAAAAAAGGTACATATGTACTCGACTGCTGTATGAAGGACACATTTCTAAGAAAGCCATCATATTAGACAAATTAAGAGACATTTCAAGATTAATATTCACCTTTAAAGAGGAACTAATACATCCTAATAATAACCTCCCCATCTGCCTTACGATGGTTAGAAAATCCTAATGGACCCTATGCATTTTCCTCGTGTGCCTTTTGTTTGAGTGATAACATCTTCAGTAACCATGAATATCACTTCCAGTGAGAAGGACATGAAAGTTGCTGGCAGTTTTTTCAAACAGAAGCAGGAAGAGTACCATGAAAGTTTGTTAGTCTTGCTCCTTTGTCATGTCCACGGAAGTGCTAGCAGAACCACAACTAGTCCTGGATATCATGTCCATGGAGGAGCTAGCAGAAACACAATCAGTCCTGGATATCATGTCCATTGAGATGCTAGCAGAACAACAATCAGTCCTGAATGTCATGTCCATGGAGGTGGTAGCAGACTCACAATCAGTCCTGAATGTCATGTTCACGGAGGTTCTAGCAGAACTACAGTCAGTCCTGAAAGTCGTGTTCATGGATGTGCTAACGAAACCACAATCAGTCCTGGATACCATGTCCATGGAGGTGCTAGAACACCCACAATCAGTCCTGGATATCATGTCCATGGAGATGCTAGCAGAACAACAATCAGTCCTGAATGTCATGTCCATGGAGGTGGTAGCAGACTCACAATCAGTCCTGAATGTCATGTTCACGGAGGTTCTAGCAGAACTACAGTCAGTCCTGAAAGTCGTGTTCATGGATGTGCTAACGAAACCACAACCAGTCCTGGATACCATGTCCATGGAGGTGCTAGAAGAACCACAATCAGTCCTGGATGTCATGTCCATGGAGGAGCTAGCAGGACCATAATCAGTCCTGGATATCATGTCCATGGAGGTGCTAGCAGAACATGCAATCAGACCTGGATCTCATGTCCATGGAGGTACTAGCAGAACCACAATCAGTCCTGGATATCATGTCCACGGAAGTGCTAGCAGGACCACAATCAGTCCTGGATATCATGTCCACGGAAGTGCTAGCAGGACCACAATCAGTCCTGGATATCATGTCCATGGAGGTGCTAGCAGGACCACAATCAGTCCTGGATGTCATGTCCATGGAGGTGCTAGCAGAACCACAGATAAGTCCTGGATTTCATGTCCACGGAGGTACTAGCACAACCACAATCAGTCCTGGATGTCATGTCCATGGAGGTGCTAGCAGGACCACAATCAGTCCTGGTTATCATTTACATGGAAGTGCTAGCATAATGTACGTTCAATGGAAGATGGGGAATTGTTTTAATATGATTTGTTGCTCTTTATTATTAAAAATACTACACTTAGAGGATTCCTTTTCTCCTCTGCTCTTTTGTCATGCACTCTATATTTCCAGATATACTTTCCATCAGCATTAACACTTTTGCATGCAAAGCAATGAGTTGTTCACCCCTCCGGCACTCAAAGGATTAATACTAACAAGCTCCAACCACCACCCCATAGCATGCACAGGAAAAATGTATGCCAAATTCATCTTTACCTTTCAAGTGTATAGCAATAAACAAGGAGTAGAGTAAATGCCCATACGCTGCCACACTGCACTCCCCTTTGTGAAAGTGCAGGAAAGAGTAGAATTTTCAGTGTAAGTTACTTCATAAATAGGCTCTTGGCAGCAGCAAAAATCAGTTCTTTTGCTTATTTTAAAGGAGCAGTAAATTTTTAATTTAAAAAAAAAAAAAAAAAAAAAATATATATATATATATATATATATATATATATATATTAGTGCTTTTCCTGTTGAGTAAAATAAGTGTATTTTCACTGTTGAGGGATGCATATTTGCAGAGTTATTACAGTTTAAACCCATGTTTTTTTTTTACATTAGCAGTGTCCTGTAGTGGTCAAATTCCAATTAGTTATTCTGTTACATTCTAATGTAGACGATAGTCTGTGATGTATTCGGCGGAATACAAGAAATGTGCGCATGCGCTGAAGGCATTTTTCCTGCTCAGATAGATATTGTACATATTCTAATACAGGAAGCCGTATAACGAACGTTTCTTAAATTGCACATAACAAAAAAGAACAGCAAATTCACTTCCTGTTTATTTGAACTGTTATACATCCTATATTATAATTTGCTAAGTATGTTTGTCAGAAGCCGTCATGCCCAGTAGAGATGGCTGCACGCTCTGCAGTCATGCACAGTACAGACTGCCCGTGCAGCAGCTGATACGGAGCGGGGCGCTGCAAATTCAGACCTGACTCCTCTCTGTGCACCACAAGATGCGTAGAGAGGACTATGATCTGAATTTGGAGCTCCCCACTCTGAATCAGCCGTGGCGCATTCGGGCAGTCAGTACTGCGAATGACTGCAGCGCCATCAGTATTTGCCCATGTATACGATCTTAAAAACTAGTTTTGAATAAAGCAACTGACAGTGGGAGTGACCTTGTTTTATTCAGCAGGAAAAGCTCTACAACATATAGATTTTCATAAAAAAATATACTGCTTCTTTAAAGCTGAATTATATCCGTACATTTTCCTGTTTGTCTTTCAAATAAAGGATGCTTTTTTCTCAAGCACAGTTAAAGGGATAGCAATGTTTAAGGTTGAAAAAAATATATATTGCAGGATTATTTTACTAACAAAGATACCGCAACTGATGAGATGTTTTATTCAAAAGTTACTGCAGCTCAAACTTTAATTTTTTGGGGTGCAGTACTTCCATGGCCTGAAATGTTATGGAGGTGCTATTGCTACAGAGAGTAGCTTGGGTCAGTTGACCATACAGATACATAAGCTGCTGTAGCAACAGCACCACTGTAAAGATTTTTCTGCAATAACTTTTGGGTAAAGTATCTAACAGCAGTGGGAATATCATTACTTAACTCATCACTATGAACCCTGCAATATATATTTTATTAAGTATTTAGTGTTACTGTCCCTTTAAATAAACTAAGTTTTAAATCTTTCATTATTTATGCATTGCATATTTGTTCTCTGTTTCTCAAACTAGGAGATGAAAAGTTATCTATTTTTTCCTTAAAATGCATATTTATTACTGACGTTATGGTCCAAAGAATACACATTTTAGCACTTAAATCTATTTAATATTTTATCAGGCTGTTTAGCTATAAGAATATGAACACTGATCAATTTAGAATATGATTACGAATAAACATCTCTTTTAGTGCAGTGCATGTGTTCTAGGCTAGTAAAAGTATGGACGTTAATCACAACTTCACAAAAGCTTTGCATATACTCACAATAAAGTTGGTTAACTTGAAACTGTATAGACGTAAAATTAATACTAGTAACTAGTAACAAACGTTTATTAGAGAGTGGTCACTACTGATGGATCAACCTAGCTGCGTTCATTACTATTGTATTGTGCACTAATCAGAACTGTATCTTTCTTGACCCGTTGAGTGCCAGAGGGTTGTGCATTCTGTGGTCTGTATTCTTTTCATACCATTTTACTTTGAGTTCCACAAAAGCCTTCTACTAATAAACCCCAGTCACCTTAACCTGATCAGACACTTCTATTGGCCACAATAAATCAATTATGTGTGTTTTTGTTCCCCCCAAATTAATCTCAGTTTAACATGTCATGTTCATGGAGGTGGACATCTTTGTTTTTGACAAACTCACCGACCTCAGAATCTCCCCATCACCACCACCACCACAGCTGAAATCTTCCTTTCATCCAGATGAAGAGGTTTAGAGTATGGCAAAAAAATAATGTCCACTTACATGGATTTCAGTACTAATTTGGTGGGACTCCAGGCAGAATTGATTATAGTGGTCATTGGCGATTTTAAAAGAACTTTCAAAATCGCCTGTATGTTGTATTAGTCATTTTGTATTTAGAAGACTAGTTTTAGAGTTAGTTAAATATCTAGATTATACCAATGAAGGCATGCACTTCCTGTATTAGCTGTAAATCACCTACTGCACTCACTGCTACTTAACCCTTCCAGTGCTGGGGGGATGGTGATGCATTGCTGAGTAGTGTCAGTGAATGGGAGAGGTTCCTTAACAGCAAGCATTCCTTAATATCAAGCCCCTATGCTACTGTATTCAGAATGATGTGTGTTAACTAGTTTGAACTGTAAAACACAAAGGAGATTATTTGCACACATTGCTCCTGGGGAATACTGAACCAAGGAATTGATCATAAATCATCTATTTAAGGTGATTTTTGGATAGGAGTTAAAGTAATTACTTAGTAATACCCTTACTATAGCGCATGACCATTGACTTCATCTGATCCCTTGAGTTGTTTGACTTCCTGATATGACCCGACTTGTTTCCTGACCCTGCTTCTTCTGCTGTCCTCCCGGCTTGCCCTCGCCATCCAACTTTGACTACTCTGCTACCCACATCTCTGAGAGCTTCTGATAGGTTGAGCTCCAGTTCAGCCTGCTACCAACTACCAGACAGTCAAATTGATCCCGGTCTTTGTTTATGGCAAGTCGATCCCAGCCTTCTTGCTTGTTGTTCCTCCTACCACCATTCAACTATCAGTCGTACACAGAAGTGTTGTTGAGCATTGATTTTGACTATCAGTCGGACATTGAGGAGTCGTTGAGTATAAACCTCGACAATCAGAGAAACATTAAGGTGTCATTAAGCATCGATCTTGACCATCAGTCGGACATAGAGGAGTCGTAGAGCATCAACCACCATTCAACCAGCTATCGGACCCAGAGGAGTCATAGTCCATGGACCTCTGTTCACCTACCAAATCTCAGAGCTCCACTCCTAGAACACGACTCTCCAGTCTTCTGCTGCTTCAGTCGAGCTCCTAGAGGATATTCCTGCATCTGTCTACACAACGTCTCCTACTAACTGACTGTCCTAGGTTAAAGGGATAGTAATGTTTCATAATAAAAGCAGCTCTA
The DNA here is from genome assembly GCA_037306005.1 of Rhinophrynus dorsalis. Lineage (NCBI taxonomy): Eukaryota > Metazoa > Chordata > Amphibia > Anura > Rhinophrynidae > Rhinophrynus > Rhinophrynus dorsalis. The sequence goes on from CM074723.1 coordinate 416,125,325, forward strand.
ATTAATCATCATAGTATTTGGACTTTGGAGAGTGTTATTTCAATTCTGTCAGAGTTGAAGTTCAAGGGTAATTCAATGACAAAGTCTCCCCCTCCCACCCATTTTACTGATGTAACACTGTTCAGCCAGATCAGAAGGGAGGTGCCCAGGTAGACTGCAGAGAGGGACAATTTTCAATTAAGATAAGGGAAAAACCTGAAAAACTTGTCAAGGGGGCAGGGTTTTCATTGTTTTCTGGAAAGAAGATTGTCCCCTGCTGTTATCTGTCTGGTCTTACAACCAGATTCCACATCTGAGAAGAGATGGCATACACTAGGAAAAAGGGGCAGGAGGGGAAACTTTGCTTGTGAATATCTCTCAAACCATAACGCTTTGAGAAATAAGACTTATATCGTTCTTCAGGTTTTTTTAATGCCTACAAAATAAAATAAAGATAAAACAAAGTATTACTATTCCTTTAAGCTGTAGACATTCACAGACTACTAACAGTCTCCTCAGACATTCACCTCTTCGGTCCAGCAAGGGTCCTCTAATATATTCCTAGCCCTGGATACAGATGGCACCTCCATTCCTGTATAATTGAATATTACAATTCCTGATACTAATAAGTGGAGTTGCATGACTTTCATTTTGGCCAATTAAGATAGGGCTAGGATAGGAAGAGCCTGCACGGCAAGCCATATAAACATAAACTCTAAGTCTAAATATCTCAAAACCTAGTTTTCAAATTTAAAATCCAAAATCACCAAAGTTGTTTTTAGGAGACAGCATCCCTTTAAGTTAAGTGGAGGTGTATTATTAGGTGCCAGTGTTCTCTAACACTATTAAAATGCATTTAGTATGTATGTATGTATGTATGTATATCTTTATTTATATGGTGCCACAGAGTGTACGCAGACCCTTACAACAGACATATGTTACAATAAAATAAGAAAGGATAAAATAAGTGCCACATTCATAGATCAATAGGAGAGAGGTCCCTGCCCCAATGAGCTTACAGTCTAAACGGGTAATAGTAGACAGACAACAGGGTATGAGGGTGTCAAGTGTGATAGGTTTAACACTTTGAATGCCAGGGAAGTATCCAACAAATTGTGTTGAATACCTCCCTGACACTCAAAGGGTTAAAATATTGCAAGTAAATGGTAATTTTTCATTTCACGTTACGATAAATTAGGTCAAATGTAAATGAAATAATAAATATAAGACAGATTGTGTTTTGCACTCAGCTTACACATTGTACCAGCATTCACAGATCCCTTATCCTGTTCTTTTCACTTAATAACCCCCAGAGTATAAACATTTATGCAAACTGGATGGAGTAAAACACTGTCTTGCATACTGTAATGTGACAGCAGGTGCAATAATGTTAACAGCAGCTGTGCTATAGAAACATTCTTGTTTTTAATAATTAATTCCATAGAGCAGGTCCACTCCTTTTGGAAGCATCTAGATCTGTCATTTCCTCTTTCAGCATTCACAGTTTTTATGTCACTGCCTATAACAGCAATTGTCAAATTTTGAGGTGGTGGAGTCCTGTTTGAAATTAAATCCCCATAAAACCCTAATAAACATACACTTTAACCGCTTGGATGCTATAGAGGTCTCAAAAACTTTGCTCCATGTTAAGAACATTAGCTAGTACTAGTAGTTTAAAGGATGAGTCCATTATTTATGAAAAATTGTATTTTATTTACCTTCTGAGTAAAACGTGGATATACCCACTGCGGGAAGATTTGCCATTGCAAAGTAATTACAGTTTAAACTGTTAAACTGCTGTGATATTTACATAAGCAGTGCCATCTGGTGTCTACAGTTCACCTGCTGTTCAGCCGTTCTGTCTATAGTATTTCTTTGTGAGAGGTGAGTCACTGACTACAGTTCTCTACAGAACGTGATAGTAACAGCTCATCACTTTGAGACAGTTTGAATAGTTATAACTTTTGAATAAAACAACTTCCAGTAGTGGCAGTGTTCTTGTTTCATTTTGCATGAAAAGCCTTGTAATACATATTTTTCAAAAGTTTACGCCTCCTTTAAGATTAAATTATAAGGCTAAATTATTTTCCTAGTAGGGGCTAGGTTACAGAGCTTTTTACAAAAACAATCTAACAGTCAAAAAACAGAATTGTTTCAATCTCCCACACATTCCCTTGTAATCACAATGGCCATCTCCCCACCTGTGCTCCTTCACTGAACCCTAGGGTTCCACAAAACTCAGATTGAGAAATGCTAGCCAATAAAATGTCTTCAGGTATAAGGGCAGAAACTGCTGGTGGCAGTTTTGATGTGGTAAAGTTACAATAACTCAGGCAATATCTGTATATGCCATGCTACCAATCATATACAACCAGATCCTACACAGTGATTGTCTGCTTCAATCCTAAAGCCACACAATGCCAATTTAGTAAGCTATTTATACAGAGAATGATCACTTGTGCCAAGGGGAAAGCAGCAGTGGAGTAGTATGGGGTTTATGGAGAGTTCCTTTCCTCTACATCTTGCATAACCCTTTGAGCAATGCATTGCACACCACTCTGGCATTCAAAGGGTTAGCCACTGTTGCATCTGGGAGAAGCAGTATTATAGCCCAAATTGTATCAATCCTCAAAAAGTGTCTTGTTCCACCTCCAGCAAGTGCTGAGGCTGCCAGCAGTAGCTGTATTCCTATTATTTGTACCAGTAAGTGATACAGCAGCCAATAGGGAACATCAGCTGACTCTCTGTAGATCTCAGCATTAGCTCTGGGGTGGAAAAGCCTAGTGGAAGGGGATACACTAAGGAATGCAAGTTTATAATGTTGCTAATGCCAGAGGTGGGAGTAGCAGTGAGAGTGTCCATTAAAAGACTGAACTCTAATGCGGAACTTTCATTTAGTATAAAGTCGCCCTGCAATATTTAAGCATATAGAGACCAGCTTCATAATACTTTTATTTCCTCTCAGAAGTGGCAGATTCTAAAGTGATCCTTAATCTTAGATGAGCAGAAGCCAGGCATCAGTGCAGACATCTTGTCTTAGAGACGTCTCTGCACCTGCACTGTCAGTCCTGGTCCCCTCTAAGAAGCATTGCACTGTGCCACAAGGTAACCTGAAGGGACTGATGGCACAGGCGCTCACACTGCACTAACCTGGCCGTCAGTTTGCGAAGAGTATGCCGCTTCTGAAAGGTATTAGAATTATTATGAAGCTAGTCGCCATATGCTTAATTATTGCAGGGTGACTTTAAGTGAAAGTTCCGCTTTAACGTATATATCTATGCATAAATTCCAAACAAAATGTCCTTTTAACACTTAGAGTGCCAGAGAGGTATCCAATGCATTGTAACACATTAAATTATGCCTTTGAGTTCTGACAGAAAAAAGAAAGTACTCTTTTCACCTTTGACGGAACTGAGGGAAGAGGCTGGTGAGTTAGCATCCCTCTCCGCTCAAGTGTCTGTATGTAGATGGGGTGATCCTTGTCTGTTGTTGAGGGACGTTTAAGGTTTAATTGGAAACAAATGACGATTGTTCCTTAGTCAGAAAACCCTAGGGAAGTTTGTCCCAGACTTATGCCGAGGGTGGTGGCATAACCAGTTGGAGCTGGTTTGGGCTTGCCCAATAGAGGTAATTGGCTAACTCATTTGAAAGTAAAGTTTGGTTAATTGGCACGGTTTAAGCGTGAGTCCGGTACAATTTGGCCTTGCTAGGGTATATAAATAATCAGAAAAATTGGAGTAATCGGGAAGATGTATATATTTGTATATCTTTTGTATATGTTGAAAAAGATGTTGATGTATGTAAAGGTCAATGTAGATTACTAACAATAAAGTACTCCTGTTCATAACCAAAAAAATTCTGGTTGTGGACGTCAGTTATTATGCCCTATGCCTTCTTCATATAGATTACAGGGATGTGGAATTTATATCGCCCGACGCCCAGGACATGTAGTTCTGGGCACCGGGCAGGTACATTTTTCTCACATTTAGCCCTGCTTCGGGCAAGCAGAGCCGGACCGAGAGCCGGGTATTTGCATCAAAGAGAGAGGACTTGACATAAGAAACACCACTTAGTACGAACTACAATTCCCATACTCTAGCTGCCCAAATTAACCTACCCACATAAACATCTTGTCAGTGGACCAATCTCGTACACCGTTCTTACTGATGACGTACACACTACTATACCGGCAACTAAAAAGCCGGTGTGAGTCCAGCCTGGAGTGTATTATAAATTAACCTACTGCATAGTACAGACATCCCCCAGCTCATTGCAACTCCTTATAGACTTTATAGAACCCAACTGAATATTCATGGTGAAGAATTTATCAAATTCTACTTCATCAGATGTCACACTGACTGACAATATCTCTGCAAACAGGTGAGGGCAGCAGCCATATTGGCGGAGCCTGTGGCTGCGCTGACAGGGGGATGTGCCGAGGTCCCCGAGAGTAGGAGTCTGATTTTGTGCTACCTTGTTGTCCACTCCAACCTGGATGTCCCTCTCGGTCCCCGCACTGGGGAGCTGGCGGGTGATGGTTGTATTGAGTCTGTTGTGAATGCCGCACGTGGTGGCTGTCAGCTGAAGCATCCATGGCAGAAAATTAAGGTGTATGTGTGTGTGATTGGTGGGAGTGAAGTGTGTCCGGCGTACCTTCTGGCCTTCCTGCTGCTGTTTGCATGTCCCCTAACACTGCTGTGTGTGTGGCTGTCTGTAATCTCAGCGAGAATATCCCTTTTACACTGCTTGTCACATTGAGGCATACGTGTAAAAACAAAAGTGGAGCAATTCTGTGGAGAACCAAATGTACCATAAAGAACATATGCCCATTAACCATCTGAGTGTCAGAGAGGTAGCCCAGTCGTTGCTTTGCAATTGATTGACTACTACCGCTGGCACACAAAGGGTTAATTTATATTGAAGACTTCTAGCATTGTTTAAGATGCTAACCATTTGAGTGTCAGAGGGGTACCGTTGCTTACCCATCTGGCACTCAAAGGGTTAAAGGTCCCACTTAAATCTGTAGAAATATGTTTCCCCAGGTACAGTTGCTTTGCTACAAAATTGCTTTTACTTTCTCTTATACCTTTGACCCATTGTGTTTAATCTACGTTAGTCTGTTGTATATACACTTCCGTTGTGCCATTCCGGGACATGTGGTCACCCTACCATAAAACCTCTTCATCTCCACATTGCCCCTTGATGCCCTACCTTGAGTCCCTGGTAGTCTAGCGGTGTGGAAAGTGCTCTGTGCCTCCTCCGGCACAGAGCTGAAGCTCCCGCGCGCTGTGCTCAGTAATGCAGAGCGCTGGGAGATGATGTCATCTCCCAGCGCTCTGTATTACTAGAGCGCTTGCCTCCAGGAGATCAGCTGGATTGCCGCCATGGATGTCAGCCTGCAAACGGTGTGTCACATCATGGACGCCGCGAGGGAGCGCTGATTTATGCTACCAAGCGCTCCCTCTCGGGGTCCATGATGTGACACACCGCTTGCAGGCTGACATCGAGGGCAGCATATATATAAAAAAAAAAAAAAAACACCACAAACACTGGGAGGTGAAGAAAATTGGGGGGGCACTGCCCCCCCCCCCCCGGCGACGCCACTGAGAGAGTGACTGTGCTGCTGTGTGGGTGGCTTGGCTTCATTCCGGGACACTTCATTGTCCCGGTGGGAGATGACCCGGGACGCGGGACATAGGCTTCAAATAAGGGACAGTCCCAGACATTCCGGACCCCTGGTCACCCTACTGTTGTACTGTGCCTGTGTGTTCTCCGTTAGTCTGTTGTACTGTGCCTGTGTGTTCTCCGTTAGTCTGTTGTACTGTGCCTGTGTGTTCTACTTTAGTCTGTTGTAATGTGCCTGTGTGTTCTATGTTAGTCTGTTGTACTGTGCCTGTGTGTTCCTATATGAATTAGATACTGTAATGTGTCTCCATCCTACATGTGGAAATGTTCCTTTGTCATAGGGTGACAGCAACATTTTGTTGGATTATATTATCATATAAACAGCAAGCAGAACCTGAAATATAAGAACAGGAATATGTAATTGTTGAACTAGTAGCTGTTGTAGACTACAACTCCCATCATCCCCAACCAGCCAAGGGCTGGTTGGGAATGATGGGTATTGTAGCTCCCAAAAGCTGGAGGTCCAACAATGGTCTACCCTTGTTTCAGGACAGGGGTGTCTAAACTAAAGCCTGGGGACCACTTGCTGCCCTTGGGAATAGCCAGTATGGCCCTGCTTACAAATTGTGTTAAACAATAAAATGTGACCTTATCTTCCCTTTAACAACCCGGCAAGACAATTACTAGTTACTATATAAATGTATATAGCAACATATAATCTAAATTATTTTCCCAGCTAAGGATTGCATATAAAAGTTGATATAAACTATAATTTTGTTCATTCTTATATTATTTAGTTGTATGTAGTCCTCAATTATGTTTTCTCAGTCTGGACTTTCAGGAATAATGTTTTGTTATCCTTGTTTAGGGCCAGAGGTTCAATAGAAAAGTGGGGGAGATCTAGGGCAAACCATTTGCACTGTAGGGGAGAACTGAAAATTCTAACAATTCCCATCCAATGTGTCAGAGACCTCTTTAACATTCAAGGGGTTAAAATCCCCATGTAAATCAATGGGAATTTTTAGTTCTCCTCTGTAGTGCAGACAGTTTGTCTCAGAACTCCTCCACTTTGCTTTTGAACATGTGACCCTAAGTGTCGCTTATATCTTATAGTGTAATGTTTTAACCCTTTGAGTGCCTTGCAATGTGTTGTGTACCACTCTGGCACTCAAAGGGTTAAAAGGACCAGAAAGGTGTGCATCTCACTTCTTTACAAGTTGTTGCACACCCCTTTGGTTTTTAAAGGATTAATACTGTGCAAATTAACTCTGATAATTCCAGAGAGGTATCCAGTGCATTGTGAGACCATTCTAACACCCAGAAGGTTCAAGGGATGGAGATATGTATTGTTCCTTCAAAGAAAATGTTTTCTTGTTTAGAGCCTTACATCAAGGTGTATAGTAAAGAGTAGGGTGTGTGTATGTGTGTGCGTGTGTGTATATATGTGTATGTGTGTGCGTATATATGTGTGTGCATCAGGAGCACTCTGGCAGAAAAGGTGTTAATTTCAAAACCAGCTATCCTAATAAAACTATCACAGGCTCCTTACACCTAATCAATAAGGGCCTTATTTAAATACTATTTTGGCTGAAATTATTTTGTGTATCAGGACATGTAGATTATCATGAGGGACAAGTAGATTGGGCTCCCAGTTTGTTTTTTTTTTTTAATTTCCACACCCCTGGATTAACAGCTGCGTCTCCCTTTGGAACTGATCTATGAAAGAGGGGTGATATTTACACACATTTTATTGCACATCTGCAGTCTTGAACTGCTCCCTTAGGACTTTTTATACACTGAGAAATGTTGTGTACATATGTTCTTCGGTGATCTTAGATTTCATGTTCTAAAAATGGAATAAAGCATTCAGTTTTAGTGTAGTTGCAGCAATCATTTTAATACTTTTTAAATATTTTTCTAGACATCATTATTCTGTCTAATTTATGTCATTTTTTCCAACAAAATAAAAATGGCCTTAACTTGGAGAATAAATTCAGTTTAAAGCAGGAGTAGCCAACCCTGGTCAAGAGCTTCCAACGGTGCAAGCTTTCAGGGTATCCCAGATGGAGCGCAGGAGGACAAATTAGTCACTCCGTCACTTTAATTGCTCTACCTGTGCTCATTTGGGGATATACTGAACTCATGCATTGTTGACAGAGCTCTTGAGAATCAGTTTAAAGGAATATTAGCAAACAAAGTTGTTACAATGCCACTTCTTATCCTTCCACCCATTTTCAATACTTTGCAGCACACTTTCAAAAGTATTGGATTTACTTCCTACGGTCCTTTTATTGCTTACCCATGTTCCAATTTTTTTTTTGTTTGTTACAACAAGTTTTTGAATATTGTGCCCTATAAATAAAATTACTCAGTGATAGGCCTAGGCTGCGTATGCCCCAGCCTAGGGTGGCAGATTTTAAAGGGCAGCATTTTGGATGGCTTTGGTTAGACCCAATTCTTTATAATTTTAGACAGCAATTTAATTTTCCCATCTCCATGGCCCAAGGTGACACTCCACAGACCCCCCCCCCCCATTTTCATTGTTTATTCATAACATTATAAATATTATAAGTATAGGTGGTGTTACAGATTGATTTGGCAAAGGAAAGGCAAAAAAAATATATTTATAATGTCTTAAGTTTTCTTCTCTGATTGTATACCTTCAAGTTATTAGCTAGCTATTTTAAAATTAATTGTATATATTTAAGGATTTAACCCTTTGAATGCTTCCACAAACCACACCAGTCTGTGAAAGGGGCCTGGTAAAGTGAGACAAAGTGCTAAGGTAGGGTGCATGAGCTTAGTTGGGCCTAAATACTTTACTGTTGGGGCTATTATATACCAAGGCATGGTAATGTTTCACAATAAAAGTAGTTCCAATTAATCTTCATGGTATTTGGGCCATGGAGAGTGTTATTTCAAAACTGTCCGAGTGGCAGTTCTAGAGTAATTGAAAGATAAAGTATCCCCCCCTCCGCCCCTTTTACAGATATAACACTACTCACCTCAGAGCAGCAAGACTTTCCGGATGGATCACAGCGAGGGACAATCTTCAATTAGCATAAGGGAAAAACCTGAAAAACTTGTCAAGGGGGGCAGTGTTTTCCTTATGCTCACAGAAAGAAGATTGTCCCTTGCTGTGAGCTGTCTGGTCCCAGGACCAGATTCCACATCTGAGGCTTACACTAGGCAAAAGGTGTGTGGGGGGATAATTTATCATTCAATTACTCTTGAACTACAACTCTGACAGTATTTAAATAACACTCTCCATGGCCCAAATACTATAAAGATTAACTGGAGCTGCTGTTTTTTTGTGAACTATCACTATCCCTTTAAGGAAGTGAAAGCTAGAGAGGGTTCCATTGCATTGTAAACCAATGTGTTAGAGACCTCTGGCATTCAAGGGATTAAAAGCCCCATTCAAAGGAACACAAGTATATTTTGTGATGCACAATACAAGTGAATCACAATGTGGACTGTGTTGGCTATGATTGGCTATAAACTAGTGGGAAATTAAGAGGAAATATTTTGTACACGGTAATTAGCATGTAATTTGCACGCTGGGAGTCAATTACCCATCAAGACATAAACCTTTCAATAAGAACAGAAGGATGGGAATAATCATACTGTTAATGAGGTTAGCAAAGGGGATTGATAATGTCTCCTTTTATAATACCACTGGAGCATTATAAAAGGAATTGTTGTAAGTTGTTTTTATCCATGTCCTAAGCTTTTCACAACAGGTTTTCAATGGAAGCTGCCAAGTATTTCTGTTACTGCTTCTTCCAATTTCTGAACCAAAATGGAGGCCTGCATGAATCTCCACATGTAGGGCATGGTACAAAAAAATGTGCCATCTATATGATGCAGACTGCAGTACATAATTCATTTTTAATTTTCAAACTCAATCCAAAATGTAGCTTTTTACCATATCAGCTACAACTCATTTCCCTATTTTTGTTTCACGGTGCGCCAGAAATCATTCCATCAAGACCCGGGGAAGCATACTTTATTTATAAAATCCCACCAACTCCCCAAAAGAACAAACCACAGAAGTGCTGCAGGGTTTGCTACAGCAAGGGAATAGGGACAAACACCACCACTTATTGTCCTGATTGCCTTTCCAAACCTGGCCTCTGATTTGGTGACTGCTTCAAGGAATACCATTCAGGCACAATGCAGTAGTGCTGTAAAGCTTCTTTTATTATTTGGCCGCTTTACCCCCCCCCCCCTGAAATATCCTGTTTTTTTATTTTTCAAAACACATCCCTCCTTACATCTAACACTATCAAAATATAATGGGAAGCAACGCAACCAAAGTTTTTTCCATCTCTAATAATGGAAACACACATGTTCCCTACTGGGCCCAGTAGCTCCCCCAAACCCTGACAAACCTATGCATATGGGGCATTGCCATACTCAGACGATGTAACGCACCACTAATGTAAAGTACTTAAAAATCTGCAAATATCATCTGATTAAAATCCAAAGAAACACTAAAATATAAGTGTGAAAAAAATGGTGTTTCTGTGCCTTACTGCAGATTTTGGGAGGAATTGGTGATAGAGTGGCAGCGAAAAAATTGATAAAATGCAAACAGAATGAAAGCCAGGGTTGTCTACTCTTCTACAACATATACTTTTGGGGGTAAAATTAATTGCAGCATTGCCAAACAGTCCGAAATGAGACAAGGCACCAGCTGTAAAAATGGCTTGAATGTGCTTGAAATTCACTTCAACATTGAAGTCTAAGTGTGAAAAAGCTGTTTTTTTTTTTTTTTTCCTTACGTCAAGTTTTCACAGAATTGGTAGTAAAATGGCTGTGTACAAAATTTGAAAACATACCTAAAATGAAAGCCTGGGGTGTCTACTTTCCAAAAATATACACTTTTGGGGGGAAATCTTAAAGTGGTGCACTGTTACACAGGCCAAATGAGAAATTGTACCAGTGACGCAAGCCGTGAAAGTTCAAATGTGAAACTGGAAACGCATATGTTCCAGTTTGGGCCCCGTAGCTCCCACAAACCATGAGAAACCTATGCATATGGGGTATTGTCTTACTCAGAAGAAGGAGCTAAACAGTAATCAATGCAGTTTTTAAAATCTACACCTATCCTGTGGTTGAAATTCACATCGACACTGAAACCTTACGTCAAGATTTACGAGGGATTGGTGGTAAAATGGCTGTGTAAAAAAATTGAAAACACACTTAAAATGAAAGCTGGGGGTGTCTACGTTCCAAAAATATACACTTTTGGGGAAAATCTTAAAGTGGAGCACTGGAACATAGCGCCAAATGAGAAATGGCACCAGTTAAGCAAGATGTGAAAATTCAATATTTGTTCAAAATTGGGCCCCGTAGCTGCCCCAAACCACGAGAAACCTATGTATATGGGGTAATGTCTTACTCAGAAGAAGGAGCTAAAAATTAATCAATGCAGTTTTTAAAATCTACACCTATCCTGTGCTTGAAATTCACATCAACATTGAAGTCAAAGTGTGGAAAACTCTGATTTTTTTACTTACGTCAAGTTTACGAGAGAGTAGTGGTAAAATGGCTGTGTAAAAAATTTTAAAACACACCTACAATGAAAGCTGGGGTGTCTACTTTCCAAAAATATACATTTTTTGGGAGAAATCTTAAAGTGGAGCATTGGAACATAGCCCCAAATGAGAAATGGCACAAGTTAAGCCAGATATGAAAATTCAATATTTGTTTAAAATTGGGCCCCGTAGCACCCTGAAACCTTGAGAAACCTATGCATATGGGGTATTGTCGTACTCAGAAGAAGAAGCTGAAGACTAAACAATGCATTTTAAAAAATCTTCACCTATTATGAGCTTGAAATTCACACCAACATTGAAGTCAAAGTGTAAAATAAGTTTTTTTTTTACCTTACGTCAAGATTTACTAGGGATTGGTGGTAAAATGGCTGCATAAAAAATTTGAAAACATACATAAAATGAAAGCCTGGGGTGTCTGCTTTCCAAAAATATACACTTTTGGGGGGAAATCTTAGAGTGGAGCACTGTTACACAGCACCAAATGAGACATGGCACCAGTGATGCAAGCTGTGAAAATTCAAAGTGTGAAACTGGAAACGCGCATGTTCCAATTTGGGCCCCGTAGCTCCCCCAAACCTTGAGAAACCTATGAATATGGGGTATTGCCATACTCAGAAGAAGGAGTTGAACACTAAATGCATTTTCAAAAATCTTCACCTATCGTGCTTGAAATTCACATCAACATTGAAGTCAAAGTGTGAAAAAAGAGGATTTTAGTCTTACCTGTTAAATTATTTTCTCTTAGTCCATATAGGTTACTGGTAACTCTGGGTAGGCGATCCGCCACTTTAATTGTAGGCAGGAACAATTCTAGAATTGTATGCAGGGGGTGGGGCCTACCTTCCCTCCTTGGCTGCAGCTAGCCAACCAGCTAGAGAAAGATTTGAGACACTAACTATTGACTAGATAGTGAAGGGAAAGAAGACTCCTGTGAGCATGACCCCAAAGGACACCCACGGTCTGCCACAGGAGAGCCAAGCATGGTCCCTTGACAGGGTGGGACACCAGTAACCTGTATGGAATAAGAGAAAAGGATTTAACAGGTAAGACTAAAATCCTCTTTTCTCTTCGTCCATTACAGGTTACTGGCAACTCTGAGATGTCCAACCATTGAGTTTCCCAGAGGCGGGAAGTAAGGCAAGGACCAGGCACAAGGCCCCCAAAGTCACCAGAGCAGATATGAGCCATCAGATCAGAGATAGCCCAACAAACAATGACGTGTCAATGGACACTGAACATGGGTAACAACACCCCAACAGTTACACAGCATACTGAACTAGAACCAACGGGGCTCAAAAGTGAAGGAAGCACCATGAACCGAAGAAAATCCTAGACAGGCAAGACTGCCTCCAGGATTTTCCTCCCAAAAGCTGGCATCAGGCGATGCCAGTACATCAACACAATAATGCTTCGATAACCAGGTGGCAGCCTTGCACAACTAATCAGCAGAGGCCTGATACTTGTAAGCCCAAGAGGTCCCAATAGATCATGTAGAATGAGCCGTGACCCTGAAAGGGACAGGCTTCTTCCTCAGCTCATAAGCCTTACAAATAGTGGACTTGATCCAAGAAGCAATAGTCACCTTGGATGCAGGTCTTCCTGCACTAGGACCCTCAGGAATGACGAACAACGCGTCTGATTGCCTGATAGACTCAGTGCGATGTACAGAAAACTTGAGACAACGCACCACGTCTAACAAGTGGAGATCCCTCTCCTTGTCAGAGGTGGAGTCAGGGCAGAAAGAGAGCACCACAATCTCCTGATTGATGCGGAACTCCGAAACCACCTTTGGGAGAAACTCCTGAGAGGTGCGAAGCACCTCCTTGTCCTTGTGAAACACCAAATAGGGTGGTTTACAGGACAGAGCATGTAACTCCGTGACAAGGCGGACAGATACAATCTCCAGGAGAAAGGCCATTTTCCACGTCAACAGGCATAAAGGAATAGTAGCCAAAAACGCAAATGGAGGGCGCTGAAGAACGCCCAAAACCAAGTTAAGATCCCACGGAGGAGCAGGAGTCTTGAAGGCAGGAAGAGTATGAGAAACACCCTGGAAGAAAACCTTGACATCAGGAAGGATGGCAATGCGCCTCTGAAAGAAAACAGAGAGAGCAGATGTCTGAACTTTAAGGGAACTCAAACCGAGGCCTTTATCCACACCTTCCTGCAAAAAAGCCAGGACCGTAGGCAGGTCAAATTCCTGAGACAGATCCTTGTCAGCACACCAACATAGGAAGGTCGATCAGACATGATGGTAGATCTTGGAAGAAACAGGTTTGCGGGCACTGAGCATAGTAGCCACCACAACAGAAGAAAACCCTTTCTTCATCAATATTAAGGATTCAATTTCCAAGCCGTCAAGGCTAGACGATGAACATCCTCCTTCCACGGGTAACCCTGTAGAAGAAGATCCGGACGGCAAGGGAGCCAGAATGGCTCTGCCACTGACAGATCCAGAAGCTCTGGAAACCAAGCTTGGTGAGGCCAGTACGGAGCAATCAGAATGACTGGACAATGTTCCAGTTGTAATTTCCGTAACACCCTGTGCAACATTGGGAGAGGAGGAAAGATGTAGGCCAGAGGGAATATCCAAGGAATGGACATTGCATCTACTGCCAGAGCTAGAGGGTCTCTCCATCGAGAGCAGAACCTCGGAACCTTCCTGTTGTGTCTTGTCGCCATCAGGTCAATGTAAGGAAGACCCCATTTCTGAACAATGAGGGTGAACAACTCTGGGTGCAGCTCCCATTCTCCACTGTCCACTGTGTTTTGACTGAGGAAGTCCACTGGGGATATGGCAGGAACGTGTTTTTCTGCCCAGGACAAAATAGCCTTGACCTCTAACCAAGCGGCAAGACTTCTTGTTCTGTCCTGCTTCTTGATGTAAGCCACGGCCGTGGCATTGTCGGACTCTACCCGGATTGGACAGTCTTCCAGCTGAGATGTCCAATGACAAAGGGCATGAAATATCACCCGAAGTTCCAATATGTTGAGAGACAACTGACCCTGAGCACTCAGGAGACCCAGGACCGCTCCCCAGCTGGAGAGGCTGGCATCCATCATCACCGTGGTCCAGAAGGATACCAGGAATGACCTGCCCTTCAGCAGATTGGAGAGGTCGAGCCACCACGACAAGCTCAGTTGCACATAAAGAGGGAGGGATACTGACATCTTCAGAAGGTCCGGCTGACCCCTGGTGTGCGCCATGGCAAACGGTACCGCTTCTATGGTGGAAATTAATTTCCCCACTAGAGATGACAGCTTCTTGGCTGGAACTGGATCTTGAGCCAGGATCGCAGAAGCCCTGTGGGCGTTCAGGTGAGCCACCTCATCCGTGACAAACACCATGGTCTTCTGGGTATCAAAGAGGAGGCACAGGAAGACCAGACGCTGGGATGGGACAAGATCTGATTTCTCCAGGTTGATGATCCACCCCGTGATGGGTGAGGGCATGAATGCATTGCTGAACCTGCTGATGAAGAAGTTCCGCAGAAGGGGCTTTCAGAAGCAGGTCATCCATGTATGGAGATACTCTGATGCCGTCTCGGTGGAGGACAGACACTAAGGCTCCCAGGACACGGTTGAAAACTTGAGGAGCTGTCATCAGACCAAATGGAAGACCTGAAAACTGAAAAGTTCCCCAGTTGCAGGCAAATCAGAAGTACTGCTGGCTCTCTGGATGAATGGCAATGTGTAAGTACACGTCCTGAAGATCCAGAGATACAAGGAATTCCCCCGGGGACATGGCAGCAATCACCGTTCGTATAGACTCCTGGTGATAATGAGTCTGGATCACAAAGGAATTGAGATCCTTTAAATCCAAAATGGGACGACAACCGCCATCCTTCTTGGAGACCACAAGAGGTTTGAGTAAAAACCCATACCTCTGCCCTGAACTGGAACCGGCTCTAGAACGTCCTTGTCCAGAAGAGCCTGAACAGCACCGAACAGACAGCATTTCTCTGCCCCTGAGGCTTGTGAGAAGGAAAGAAGTGAAAGGGAGGAAGAGAGACGAAAGGGATCCTGTACCCTTCCGTCACCACCTGTAAAATCCAAGGGTCCGTCACTGAATCCTCCCAAATGCTGTGATAGTGATGCAGATGACCATCCATAGCAGAGTGTGGACCCGGGTTCGGTGAGTCATGATGTAGAAGGCTTGGAAGAGACCTTGGGCTTCCATTGCTGTTTGGGCTTGGAGGAGGTAAGCGGAGCTGAGGGAACCATCTGGTTCGCCGGACGTGTCTCATTCTGAAAGAAACGAAAATACTGGTTACGATTAAGCGGTGTTTTCTTCCTAGGAACTAAGGGTAGAAGTTTAGTCTTACCCCCTGTGGTCTCACTGATAAGATCCTTAAGATCTGGCCCAAACAAAGTGCCTTCAAAAGGCAAGGAGAGCAGTGCTTTCTTAGAAGCAGTGTCAGCAGACCAGATCTTGAGGCAAAGAGACCGTCTAGCAACCACAGACATGGTGAAAACCCTTGCCACCAAACGGATATCATCAAATAAGGCAACAGAAACTTAGTGCTGTGCCTCATAAATGTTGGCAAGGAGGCGCAACATATCTGAAGTAGGAGCACCCTGACGGACAGCAAGAGTGAGCTGTTCAGTCCAGACCGTAATGGCCCGGTTCACCCATGCTGCTGCGAATGCTGGATGCATGGCAGAACCAGCAGCAGCAAAGATGGACTTGAGGGAGACTTCAAGTTTCTTGTCAGTCCAGTCCTTTAGAGCAGACGCATCAGACACTGGCAAGGCAGTAGACTTGGATAGCCTGGAGATAGGAGCATCCACTTTAGGAGGATTAACCCACTGAGCAAGCGCAATCTCAGAAAAGGGATAAAGCTTGGTAAATTCCTTGGAGACAGAAGGTTTCTTGTCCGGAGACTTCCACTCTTCGGTCACAAGGCGGTCAAGAGTGGGGTTAGGTGGAAAGGCTCCTGAAATACATCAGAAGGGTCAGAAGGAACCTCCTGCACTAATGGAATGATTAGGGTATTTAAAACAACCCTGAGCAGGCCCTCAGCTGAGGGCTCAGGATCAGCCTCAAAAGGCTCCCCAAAAAACGGAGGAGCACACCGCAGAACATTCCCCAACATCTGAATCCACCAGCAGTTCCTCCTCAGAGGAATCTGACACGTCAGGTACACCCTGGGGCTTTGGCAGGGAAGACTTGACAGAGGAGGGGGTCTGCCAAGAATGAAAGACCCCCTGTAACTGGGATGGAAAGAGTTGCAATGTGGACCTAAGTTCCCTAGTAGCAGCCTTGAACTCTTGCACCCAAACTGGCTCTAATGCATGGCTGGAGGTCCCTGGAAGACTCTCAGAACATGCTGGGCATAAAGGACCTGAGAATTCTGTAGGTAACCTGAATGACAGGAAAAGCAATGCGCAATAGGGGATACAGAGACCCCAGCATCCCTAGTCTTAGGTCTGGCCCCAAGCTCCAACGGTAGAGACATTCTCACAGTGTCAAATAACCTTACTGTATAAGAAATCACCCAATTACAGTGAGTAGGATTAACGTTTCACCCCATAAATCACTAATATAGACTTATCTGGCAGGTGAAGAGATAATCAGTAGAGGAGAGAAGAAGAGTCCAAGCCCTGCGTAGGATAGTTGTTCTGGAAATAGCACAAAATGGCTGCCATGGCGGGAGCCAATCAGAAATGAGCATGCAAAGCAAGTGCACATGGAAAATGTAGTTTTCCCAAAAAAGTACCCTAAACAGTGCCCAAAGCCCCCTGAGCCCCCAACACACTAGAAACATGGACCGGATGATAGAGCAAGGGCAGACAAGAAAAATGACCCATCTCTGAAGTCGCTAGGTTAAACGGTTGCAGAGATATGTCCCAAACTGTACAGTCCCATAGGAGAGAATGGAGCAATGGTGCCTATGCGGTAAAGCAACTCAGATTTTACAAAATTGAAAGTGTAAAACTAAAATACATGAAACATCACTAGAACATGTTAGAATACCCAAAAAACACTGAAACAGTAGGAAAAGTGTTAGAAACCCCCCAAATGAATGCAAAACCAACAGCTAAAGGGTTAAGTGCCACATAAACTTGCTCCAAACACCCAACAAACATACAGATAGACCCAATGAGTGCAGGAGTGTGCAATAGGAACTCCAAATTAAAACCCCTGTGCGGAGGGTCACTGTGGGACATGTGGACCTGCAGCACTCAAAGGGTTGCTCACCTTTCCTGCAGATCTTCTGTCTTCAGATTACCATGTTTAAAGAAGACACCCCGGTGGGCAACTCCTGAGGAAAGAACTTGTAGCCAAGATTTTCCCCCCAGGGCTTAAGGTCCACGAAAAGCACCTGGTCACTGAGCTAGCCTCATCTAAGGGCATTGTCAGTTATGGTAATCCACCTAATGGTGTTATTCCATTTCTAACAGAAAAATAAAAAAACTTCTAAAACTATAGCAGAACTGTTCTCTTGCCTGTGTCATCTTCACCATGGAACAAATCTTTCTGGAGCTGGTTGGCTAGCTGCAGCCAAGGTGGGAAGGTAGGCTCCATCCCCTGCATACAATTCTACAATTGTTCCTGCCTACAATTAAAGGGGCGGATCGCCTACCCAGAGTTACCAGTAACCTGTATTGGACGACAGAGAAAAACAGTTTTTTTAACTTACGTCAAGATTTACGAGGGATTGGTGGTAAAATGGCTGCATAAAAAATTTGAAAACATACATAAAATGAAAGCCTGGGGTGTCTACTTTTCAAAAATATACACTTTTGGGGGGAAATCTTAGAGTGGAACACTGTTACACAGCCCCAAATGAGACATGGCACCAGTGACGCAAGCTGTGAAAATTCGAAGTGTGAAACTGGAAACGCCCATGTTCCAATTTGGGCCCCGTAGCTTCCTCAAACCTCGAGAAGCCTATGCATATGGGGTATTGCTGTACTCAGAAGAAGGAGCCGAACACTAAACAATGGCTATTTTTAAATTTTCAACTATCCCGTGCTTGATATCAACAGTAGTATTGAAATGTAAGTGTGAAAACTGCAAAAAAACAAAATATCACCACAATTTTGAAAAATATTTCTGGAAAAATAGCTGCATAAAAACTCAAAAATTCGCCTTATTATTTACCTTATGTTGTCTAGTTTTCAGAAACATATACCTTTGTGGGACATTTTTGGTTCTGGCACCATGGACTAAGCTATGATGCTCACATGCCAATTGTTGAAAAATGACAAGTTGGAAATAATGGCGTCCATCTTGTAATATTTACCTTGTAAATGTGAGGAAGGGATTGAAATACTAGGCATATGGGGTACTCTTATATTCAGGAGAAGCAAATGAAAATATTTAGGGGTATTTTTTGTAATGAACTAATAGTATACAAATCCTGACAGGAAAATGTAAGCAAAATGTAGTTTTTTTCTATTTAATCAAATAAAACGATGAGGTATTCATATAATTGTGGTATCATAAGAAAGCCCCTTGTGCTTAAAAAAACAGTATGTAATTTGTGTGGGTGTACAAAAGGAATTAAAGAGAAAATATGGTTGAACAAAGACATAGTCAAAAAAGTCAAAATTGTTCCGGTCCTTAAGTCAAATCGATCTCAGATTTTCTCCGTCCTTAAGGGGTTAAGAATGATTACCATATGGATAATAACTGAATAAACAGTTATTTATTATCCCCAGAAGGGCAAAATAATTCCTCCAACTAGACATCTGTGGATCAGATGGATAAGCTACAGATGTCCTGTTATATCGCCTCAGAGGCCTCCTAACATTACAAAGAATGCTCATCTTGCTCCTACAAATGTTACATATAGATGAACACATCTATTTAGTCAATCACTTAGGGGTTTATTTATTAAGAGATGCAAATCTGGAGCAAACAAGCTATATCATAGTGGAAAATGAACATTTCCATTAATTTAAATGGGGAATTTAACTTATTAACTCTTTGAGTGCCAGAGGGGTGCACAACGCATTGCTTTGCACCCCTCTGGCACCCAAAGGGTTAACCCTATGAGTGCCAGAGAAGTATCCAGTGCGATACCTCTCTGGCACTCAAAGGGTTATTAAATGTTAGCGAGGTCCAAAGCACTGCAAAACAATGTGGTTGAGACCTCTCCTTCATTAAGGACCGATGACGGTCATATTACGTCACGTACTTTTTACTTACATCGCTCCACCGGGAGCACTGTATGTAAAAATGGGGCCTAAAATTGACCGTTCCAAGACTGGATCGATCTCTTTCAGGTCCCAAAGGGGCGCGTCGATACACACAACAGGTCACATATACCGGCACGTCGGCAAAGATCAAAGTGGTCCTTATGGAACAGAATGGGATTTCCCGCCACCCCCGGTGCATTTGGTTTGCTCCAGAATTGCTCTTTCTCTCTGTAGAAGAGCATAAAGGGATCGTTTAGAAAGCATGAGCAATTGAGGAGCAAACCAACTGTGCCACAAATGAAAAAATCACATGAATTTAAAGGAGTATTTTCCCCTTGAATGCTAGAGATCACCAATGCATTTTTTTGTAATTTGTTGTAGACATTTTAGTATTCGTGGGGGTTAAATCCCCACTTAAATCAGAGGGTGTTTTGAGAATTTATATTCTTCCCCTATGGAGCAGTTGGTTTACCCCAGAACTGCACATCTCTTTGAACTGTACCATTAGATGCCAGAGCAGGGGCAGCAAACTCTGGTCCTCAAGTGCTACCAGCAGTGAACATTTTCAGTTTATCCCTGAAAAACACAGGTAGACTAAGTAATCATACCAAGGAACGTTCTCATCCACGGCCCCCAGAGAAACACACAGGACTGGGGAATGGAGTGTCCAAAATATGCTATCTGCATCCTAATGTGGGATGGGTTTAATCTGTGTGACATGGAATTCGAGGGCTGAGAGGTGGGTATGGAAGTGGGAGGAAGATGGTGGGAGTGAACAAGTGGGGGGGGGGGTGAAAACATGTACCTTTGGTAGCTTGAGAACCAGAGTTGGCTGCCCACATGCTAGAGCAGAGATTCTCAGCTCCAGACCTCAGGACATACCAACAGGTCAGGTTTTAACCCTTTTATTGCCAATGTGTTACCCAACATATTGTGCATGTCCTTAATTAAGAACAGGTAAATTAATCAATATGACTCAGCTACTGATTACTCACCTGTGATTAACTTGGGATATTCTCAAAAACATGAACCTCTTAGGTGTTCTGAGGACTAACATTGAGAATCACTGTGCTAGAGAGTTGTCTAACTCAGGGGAGCCCAGACCTGTCCTCAGGGACCCTATTTGTGCACGATTTTAGGATCTCTCAATTACACACAGATGGATGTCAGTCACTTGGGCAGATCATTCAGAATGATTCAACTAGTTATTTATCCACCTGTGTTCATGTGAGGAGATCCTGGAAAACCTGAACCATTGGGTAAGTGGGGGGATTTGATGATACATTTGAGCTCCTCTGGTACATCTTATTGTTCCAAAATCAATCTTTAGCAACCAGTGGGCGATTATATATATAGTTGGTCCAAAAACACAAAACAGAGGGGAGAGGCTCATAGGGCAGACACCTTCATCTTAGTATAAATATCAAAAATATGCTCACATTTAAATGTGGTCATGAAATAAAATTCAAATGACAAGAAAAGCCTGTGAAGGATATTAAAACTGCCTTCACACAGATATCCAGATTCTATGATACTCGATTCCTTCAAAGACACGACCTCACTGTAGAACTTGAAAAAACAACACAAGAGCAAGAAACAGGAAGAGCTGTACTGTTAACTTGTAACATCACACAAATCAGAATATAATAACTGTCAAATACTTACTTAAAGTGTTTAGAGTGGTTCTCCCCACAACAGAGCCGCACACACAGACACGCATCAGATAACCATTAGAATGTTCAATAATCAGCAGACTGATTGAGCAACAGCAGACCAGGTCAATCCGAGAAAAATATAAAATGTATTAAAAAATACCTGAAAAAATCCTCACCATGTTTCGTGGAACACTTGCCACTTCATCAGGAGGGATACAATGTTGCAAGGGTTCTTGTATCAAAAAGCCCCACTAGCTCAAAAACTGGTTATCTTGAACTGTAGCTGGTTAAACATGCTGAGTTAGTATTTGACAGTTATTGTATCCTGATTTGTGTACCGTTACAAGTTGACAGTACAGCTCTTCCTGATACTTGCTCTTGTGATATATAGCTGGTGGCCATCTCAACAAACACAAACATAACTGCAATACTAGGCATCTGTTCAATTGAAAATCTCTACAACTAAGGGCCATATGTTCAAAAATGTAGTAAGAAATTTAGTAATGTAGTAAGAAAGACAAAAATAAGTCACTGTATGCATGAACGACATATTTTAGTATGTTTTTGAGTATGTTATTTTGAGTATATGACAAAAAACTAGTAAAGTCCGTTGTGTACGACAGAACTCCAGAATTGACGGGCAAAGAGGCTGGGCTAAACTATTCTCCAGTGTTGTATAGAGGAAAAGAAAAGTTGTAACTAACAACAAAAAAATGTGTTTCAAAAGACAAAATTTGCACATTAAGAAAAAAGTGGAGGGAATGTAAAGTTCTGAATGTGAGAATTTTTGTCTTTAGTTAAGACATTTTTTAAGACATTTTTGGTCGTTAGTTAAGACATTTTTTATGACATTTTTTGTCATTAGTTAAGACTTTTTTAGGACATTTTTTGTCATTGGTTAAGACATTTTTTAAAGACATTTTTGTCGTTAGGTAAGACTTTTTTTTGTCGTTACATGTGACAATTTCAGTCAGGACAAACGACATATTTGTGATCACAACCGACACTCTCTGAAAATATTAATGATCCCAACGACACTGTACTTTGAAAAGTCGTTACAAACGACAAAAGCTATTTTGCTACTTCTTTGAACATATGGCCCTTATGTGTGTATTGTTCTTTTATGTAATAGCTGTGAAGAACATTTCCCATACTGGATCATATGCAGAAAACAAAAGAGGAGGAATTCTGCAGTTAACCAGCTGCAACACATGGAACATATATAAACATTTCCATTAACTTAAATGGGGCTTTTAACCTCTTAAAGAGGTGGTATTGCTTAGTATTTTTGCATTTTGTTTTGGGTGCAATACTTTCATCACCTGAGATTTTATAGTGGTGCTGTTGCTCTAGCAGTCTGTGGACAGCCAGAGTCAGCTGACCATAAACTTCCCAAGAACACAACAGCAACATAGCCACTGTAATATTTCAGGCCATGGAAGAACAACAACCAAAAAATGCAAGTATGAGCTGCAAGAACTTTTTAATAAGACATCTCTCAGCTGTAGGAGTACACATGTTTTGCACAGCAGGATACACCCTGCAATGTCTATATATATATATATATATAAAAAAAAATCTAAGTGAATCTGGTTTGCCATCAGGAGGCGTGGCTGGACAACCCTGATTGGTTAAGGAGGAATCACTCTTTAAATAAGAAAATAAAAAAAGTTCTCCACTGGCTTAGGGGGAGGCAAGGGGCTAAAACGTCAGATCTCATGGTGGGGCATCAAGACCCCTCCTGATGCCTCCAGCTACTGATCTCCCAGTGGATATGTCTGGGAGATCAATAGTGGTGAAGCAGGGGAAAAAGAGAGCTCCCCTGCTTCCATTCTACCTGGAGTCGGGTAGGAGTGGATGGAATCGGAAAACCCTTTCTCATGAATGAGGGAGGCTTTCCCTCATTGACATAAAAGGATTTCCCGATCCCGCCCACTCCTACCCGACTCCAGCTGTCTTGCTCCCCTACGTCGCCACTATTGATCATACAGCAGAACTGACTGGGAGATCAGTAGTTGGGGGCATCAGGAGGGGTCCTTATGCTCCTGATGCCCATACCTGGGAACTCTCCGGATTTGCCCAGGAGACTCTGGTTTTGACACTGCTTTACTGGGTCTCTGGGGCAGAGGCTGATTCCTCCACATATGGGGAGTTTCTATTGAAACTCTGCCCACATTTGCTGTTTCCCCCAGTGTTCCTCCTTCCCCAGCCTTCTTTTAACATCTGTGTGACACTTTTAAGCCCTGCCTCCCCAACTCGTATCAAGCCCAGCCTCTTTTTGACACGCTTCACGTCATTATTCTCACCCCCTTCTGCACCAGAGGATTCCCCTCCGGGTAGACATTAATTGGAAGTTCTCAGGTATGCTGATGCCCCATCCTTGTGGTCTCAATTTTAAAAAATAAAAAAAACCACAAAAAAAACCCCAACAAGGTTCACCATACATGCAAAGCTGTGACACACAACTGCTAGTATCTATGTGTATATATATATATATATATATATATATATATATATATATATATATATAAAGCATTCTTATACCTTTAATTACTGGACAGATCTCCAGTGCATTGTTAGACCTGCTTTTACATAAAGTATATTGTTAACCCCTTGAGTGCCAGAGGGGTGCGTACCCCTCTGGCACTCAAAAGGTTAATGCTATTTATTTAACCACTTAGGGAGTTACACAGAAAGAAAAAGTGGAGCAAACCACTTCCTTCTGTCCTTTTCTTTTTAAGTCTCCTAGTACGATAAGAACTCAAGCCCACTTAAGAAAATTTGAATGCTCTGTGACCCATATTTATAAAAGTAAACTGGAGTTATTGTGGAGTAAACCAACTGAAACATAGGGACAAATACATATTGCTGTTAAATTAAATGTGTGCTTTTAACCCTTTAAATTCTAGAGAGGTCTCCAGTGCTAGCATTTAAGGGGTTAAAAAATCAATTACAGTTCCTTGAAATTTAGGAATTTTTATATTACACCCAGTTTGTTTACTAAAAAAAAAAACAAAAAAAAAAAAAAAACAGTTTGCTTTTATGGGTCATTGAGCCTTCAAAATATGGGCCCACTGTGAGTCAGGAATGCTGAATGGGATTTGAGCATTTGCTATCACCAGAACAGAAGAAACTGACAATCCTAGTGCCAAAGCAAACTAAGAAAATAATTAAATGATTGGTAATACTTTTATGTGAATTAGAAATATGGGGAAAAATAAAAACATTGATCCAATTCATTGTATCCCCCTTAGATGCAAATGTACTTATTTCATTATTGTCCTATGAGGTACTGCGCTTTTGAAATCCATATTTAAATCAAGGGGAATTTGGTTAATTTTTATTACTTGTTCCCTATTTTTTATCTTTCTGCATATTGCCCAGAGAAATCTGAGCACTTGCTTCAACCAAGTTCTTTTCTGTAATCCCAATGTAATAGTAGGTGTTAAACACAAAAAAACATCTATTCACAGTTTTTTTTAGTTCATACTTTATTCAGTTCTTTTATACAGCCGAATGCTCCCAGCAGCAGGGGACTAGGGACCTTCTTGGGTACTTTATTTAGTTTTGTGCTTCTTTTCACAACGGCTAAAGCACTTTAGCGCTCTCTAATGCATTGACTGCCTCTTGGATGCAACAAGCGTTTAACAAAGGGTTTCCATGGAATTTTCTAAAGTGCTTAGGTCCCTACGTGTGAAACATTGTTTTTCCAAAGTTTAAATCTTTTTATAAATAAAATAATTAACATTCCTTTAATAAAGATTAAAAAAAAAAAAACGGTTTATGTGACATTTGTTATGTTGAAACATTTTAAGTTTCTGAACCACAGAGTCGGCAGCAATTAGGAAGATAATTTGCCAGGGAGGGACATGTTTAGTAACCCCTTGCATGCCAAGGAAGCCTCAGTAGCATAACTTAGCGGTGGGAGAACACTCAAAGCATGCAAAGCTCTATGGTGAAAATGCTAGTCTCTTGTTTCTTCAGAAGAAAAGGGCTCATCCTACATGTAAGGAGAACTACACTGATCACATTTACAAAGTATAGAAAAGCAATTCTAGTACTAACCAACTGAACACAGAAAAGGAATATCTCACAGCGCTAACTCAGCATAAAATTTATATATATAATTAAAAAAGTTAAAATACGGCAAAGTGACTAAATTATAGATAGCAACAAGGATTGAGAGGGTTCTCCAACCCCCCAAGTATTAGGCTGAAATCTATACTGCAAACACAAGACAAAAACCAGACCTGCGCTCCTCTATACAAAATGTGCAAATGTATGCCCTGTATTGGGCACGTAAAATACCACTGTGTTAATAAATATGAGAAATAAAATCCTCATATTTATTAACACAGTGATATTATACATACAGTACAGGGCACAAATTTGCACATTCTGTTTAGGGGAGCTCAGGCCTGTTTTTGTCTATCCAGTTGAACCATTAGGGTAAAAAGTCTCCAAAATTCTAATTCATTTCATTCAGTGAGAGAAGGACTTGAAAAGGATATAAGGGCTCCCACCTTCAAACTTTTATTTGAAGGTCCCCTGTGTGAATACAATGGTAAATAATGCTTTGAGAGTCCTAAAAATTATCTGTCTTCTCCATGCCTGCTTTAGAGGAACAGCAGGGCTTGAAAACAAGTTGCCCCATGCATGAAGGCTCACACTCCTGAGGGTTTATATCCCCAGTTGCCCCTAGGCAAGGCATTCTAGGCACACTAGCTCCACCCATGTCACATACCCATTTCTCACATGACGCCGCCTTGTATCCTATCCACTATTTCATGGCACAGAAAGCAGACAGTGAAATGCAAGAACTATAAAAGCTTTAGCCCCTTGGTTTCTAGAGAGATCACCAATGAATTGTGTGTGCCTATTGGGAAATCTGGCCCTGATCATACTTCAACAATGACAAGCAAGTCAAGCTCCTTCAGCATCTGAATGACTTAACAGGCTAGCAGCAGGTGTTTCTCTCTGAAATTTTAGTCAGTGTGGAGAATGTGTGAATTCACTAGTACAACTATCCTGGTTTATGATTCTAATGCTAGTGACTGCATTTCAGGGAAAGAACTACAGTGTATGATCGCTGTAGTGCAAACCAGCAGGCAATCTCTGCTTTAATGCCACCATACCCCATACATCAGCCCTATAACATGGACAACAGCATTAAATCCCACAATTTCCCTTACAGTTTGTTTAATACATTTCCTTAAAGGGATAGTAATACTTAATATGTAAAAAATATATATTGTAGTGTTTATCCCCCTGAGTAAAGAAAGGGTACTCTCACTGTTGAAATGTGTTTGATTCAAAAGTTATTACAGCTCAAAGTTGAAATTTTTAGGTGCAATATGACAGTGGCCTGAAATTTTATAGTGGCACTGTTGCTACACCATCCTATGGAGATTTATGGTCTATGGACCAGAGCTGTCCATATGATGGTGATATTGCACCTAAAAAAAATCAACTTTGAGCGGTAATAAAACACCTTTCAGCAGTGAGAGTACTATCTCTTTAAACAAGGCATAGAGGAAAGGAAATTGTCACAGTTCCCCATTGTCCTCTCGCTGGTGCAAGTGGCGGTAAGGTGAGGAATGTTTGATGTATATAGCTTAATAAATTGATGGTAGGCACAGGGTCTTAAAGGGATAGTAATACTTAAAATGTAAAAAAAAAATATGTTGTAGGGTTTATCCCCCTGAGTAAAACAAGAGTACTCCCACTGCTGAAAGGTGTTTCATTCAAAAGTTATTAATTTTCAAAGATGAATTTTTTAGGTGCAATATCACAGTGGCCTGAAATTGTACAGTGGCGCTGTTGCTACACCATCCTATGGAGATTTATGGTCAATTGACCAGAGCTGTCCATAGGACAGACAGATTTAATGTGGAAGCCTGTCAGAAATCACACTGGTAGATGGAAATTGGAATCTGCAGATTTCATAATCTAATAAGTGAAAGGCATTTTAGCAGATGTTTATTTTCATTCACTCTTTAAAAAAAAAAAAATTGTGTTTTAACCCTTTGAGCGCCAGAGGGGTACGCAACTCATTGCTCTGCAATGTGTTGCGTACACCTCTGGCGCTCAAAGGGTTAAACCCTGTGGATGATAGAAGGATCTCCATGCATTTCCTTGCAATGTGTTGCAGACCTTTCTCATATCCCAGGGGTTAATCATGGTTGGCAGGCATCACATCTTCATATCTGAAACACTGTAAGACACTACATCTCATTTGTTGAGGCCTACAAATCTGATTTTATCCAAAACCATTATTTGAGTCACCAAAATGATATAATCATCAACAGCATATTAATGCTTTGAACACCAGAGGGGCATGCGAAGCGCTGATAAGTAAGGTGGAACACATCTCTCTGGTCCTTAAAGAGTTAAGTTTTAGTAGCAGGGTAAAATGATGACATGCAAAATGAATAAATGTCTATTCTGATAATTGATTCTCTATGGCATCTGTGATAGGCAGCCTTAATTCGCCATAATATTACTTGGTTTTCTCCACACCTGCTTGTTCTGTGGACTGTGAACGAAAGATATTACCTTCTTAAGTACAATCAACATCTGCGTTTCCTGATTTGGACATCTATCAAGTTTAATACCATTTACTTCAGAGGAGAAGTCACACTCCAGCATTCACATACAATTTTCCATCTGAAAAGGAGCCTGAGGCATTGGACTTTAACATATCTCCCAAGTGTCCCTCTTTGAGACACAAATCCCTCTGTCCCTCTTTTCTACCCTGATGTCCCTCTTTTTAGGAGATCAGACTGTGTGGTGTGTATATAATTGTTTCACACTGCTCCACAGCAATAAAACTCACAATAATGTTTAGTTAATCTTCAGTATATGTGTTAGTAAATGAATCTGTGTAAATAAAATACTTTGGTCTTGCTCTATATCCTTTATTCAGTTAGCAAAGAGGTGTCAGTAGGTCACAATGTAACCTAAAAATTCTCAGCAATGCCCCGCCCACCAGCCACGCCCCCAAAAACACCACTTAAAACACAAGTGTCCCTCTTTGGCCATTTGAAATGTTGGGCGGTATGCTTTAGAACTATTACCATATTTTCTCAAATATTGGCCAACCCCAAATATAAAGACACTCCCCCAAATATAAATTTCATAGAAAAAAAAAATAGGAACAAAAGGAACCATTTGAGTGCCAGGGGATATACAATGCATTGCTTTGCATGCCACATGTTTTTTTTATCTCTGTTTGTTTCTGTTGTTTATCTGTCCGTCTCTCTCTTACTGTGCCAGGTTGTTTGAATTTGATGCCCACTTCCTTTCTTGCCTCTCCATATACTTTCAGGAATTGCCAGGTTCAGTCTTCCAACCCACACTTACCTTGTACAACTGGACATGATGGGGAGATTCACTAAGCGGTGCTAAAGAGGTGATAAAGTGGAGATGACTTTTATCACTTCTCCAGTTCCTATGTTATTCTGTGGAGCCTATTCACTAAGATCTCCAAAGTTGAAGAAATCTTAGTGCATAAAAGTCATCTCCACTTTATCACCGCTTAGTGAATCTCCCCCAAGTTGTACTAGTGAAATACAGAACCTAGCAGGGCCTGAAAGCATATGGAGCAGCAAGCAAGGAATCAGGTGGATAATACAAACATGCTGCCTGCAAGATGGACGTTTAGGCAGCATATACAAGGTCCCAATGAATGTAAACCAAAGTAGTTTCAGTCTAAAGTGCCTGAAAATAAAAAAGGTAAAGTAGAACAAATGTTGTAGGTTCTGAAAGGCTTTCAAAGTACTATATTGACAGTAATATCCTTTAAAGGTCTTTATGTTCAAAAGAAAGTGAAGTCATTCTCAAGAACACTTTCTGTACCATAGAGGACAAACAGAAATACCCACTGATATAAAAGGGGATTTTAAAGATAACACTATCCTATATAGACACCATTTGGCTCTATTAACAAGTGCAACGCATTGCTGTGCAATGTGTTCCATGCCATTCTGGCACTCAAGGGGTTAATGCTGGATCTAGCCTTAAAACCAAAAGTTGAGAACCCAGAGCTTGCAACTTTTTACAAAAGAATACATTTTTATACAATATCTGCACATAAAGGAGAACTAATACTGCCTAATAATAACACCCCCTCCACTTCCTTACTACTACTATTACTGCTACTGCTACTACTATTACTGCTACTGCTACTACTACTGCTACTACTACTACTACTGCTGCTGCTACTACTATTTTGGCCAGGAAATTCTAATGGCCCCTATGAAACTTGCCCTTATGCCTTCATTTAAGCCCTTAAGGACCGGGAAAATCCCAGGTCATTTTCCCTTAAAGACCGGAACAATTCTGACCTTTTTGACTATGTCTTTGTTCAACAGTGTTTTCCCTCTTAGGCTTTTATTCCACCCCCATAAATTATATACTGTTTTTTAAGCACAAATAGGGCTTTCATTTGATACACTATTTATATGGATAACCCACCATTTACTTTATTAAAATTAAAAAAAAGGTAAAAAAATGCAAAAAAAACCTTTTGATTTTTCTCTTGGGATCAATTGGCCACAAAGGGTTAAATTTTTATGGAGACTGCATGAAAAGTATGACCGATCAGTCATACCTACAAAATGCGCAGTTTAAAGTGGCCACTGTGCCCCCTGGGTGAAAATCCCCATGTCCCTTTTTCCCACCCTATTTTGACACTTTTTTGTCCCTGGTTTTTGGTGGTGTATATAAGTGTATTACATGGCTCCACAACAATCACACTTGCAGTATTGTTTAAGTATATGTTTTTTTTTTAAATAAAAAAATGTTTTTGTAAAAAAAAAAAAAAAGTGTTTTTAAAAAAAAAAAAACCACAAGTGTATAATTGCAGGTCAAAAATTGACCTGCATTTAGCCAGCCTCCTGCACCAGCAGTGAATGGGTTAATACCCCCAGCTGCTGTATTTTTTTTAACCACTAGGTGTCTCCCGTCTACTTCTGTCTCCCTTACTTTGAGAGCAAGGGAGACAGAGGCAGACGAGACATGCTTTGCATGCTGCCTCTGTCTGTCGCTATGCCGGTACATGTGATCGCTGATACAGCGATCGCATGAACTGGAAGAAGCAAGAAGGGCTGAGACTGAATGCCCCGGTCTCGGAGCCCTCAGTCTCAGCCTGGAATTAATGATAGCAATGTGCCTCCGTGCACGCTGCTATCATTTAAGCCATGACGGTCCTGGACTGTCATGAGTCGTTAAGGGTTTAACAACCCATGACGGTGCAGGACCGTCATGGGTCCTTAAGGGGTTAAGACATAACATCTTCAATTAGTCCTTGATGTCATATCATGAGCTGCTCATGTCTTGTCCTTAACCCCTTAATGACCCTTGACTTGCCAGGATGACAGTCCCAGCATTTAAGGACCAATGACAGTCCTGGCATGCCACTCGGGGACCCTAGAATTGAACTGAGAAAAAAAAAGTCCTATGGTCCTTAAGTGCTGACCACGCTGCTGGTCCTTAAGGGGTTAAGATTACCATGTGCACTGGGTGGAGTTTAATGTCCTGTAATCCTGCTAGTAAGTGTCATGTCCACATCCATGGACAAGGCATTCAGGACTGATTGATTAAAGATATTAGATCTTGAATGAAGGAGCAAAGGACAAATTCATAGAGGCCATTAGGATTTACTGGCCATAGTATGGGAAGAGGGGAGTTATTATTAGGAGATCTTTGTGTTCCTTTAAAAATAAAATGATGGCCGTGTAAGGGAGCAAACAGTCAAAGCTTGCATCTAGTCAGTTAATGAATTGATCTGACAGGAATGCATTGGAAGTGAAGATACAAAATTATACACAAAGTACCTCGGGTTCCATTTTCTTAATATTTAGCTATAAGATATTGGAAAAATGGACACTATATGGCTGTATGTTCAAAAGAAAAGTGCAAGAGTTCTGGGGCAAACCATTTGCACTATAGGGGAGAACTAAAAATTCTAAGTGATTTAAATAGGGATTTTATTTCCTTGAATGCTACACTGTTCTTTTGAACATACAGCCCTAAGAGTAGCAATCAATAAAATTCTGGAGCAAACCAACTGCACCATGGGGGACAAATCAAAAATTCCAATTGATTTAACCCTTTGAGTGTCAGAGGGGTACTCAATGCATTATTTTGCAATGTGTTGCAAAACCACTGGCACTCAAAGTGTTAAAAGGGGCTTTTAACCCTTTTAATGCGAGAGAGGTCTCCAATGCATTGTTCAATGCCTCTATAGTATCCAGAGTGTTATAAGCCCCATTTCATTTAATGGGAATTTGGAGAATTTCTATTTATCTCCTTTAGTGTTGTTGGTTTAATCCAGAATTGCAGGGGGGGTCATGATACTTAGCCTAGAATGATAGAATAGACCAGTGTTTGTGGGTGTCGTGGCACTTTGGTATGCCTCGGGCACACTTTAAGGGCCGTATGTTCAAACAGATAATGACAAAAATATGTGGTATGAAAGACAAAAATAAGTGATTGTATGAAAAATGACATATTTTGTATAGATTATGCAACAAAAAACTAGTAATGTCCGTTATGTACGACACAAATCCAGAATTCCCAGGCAAAGGGGTGGGGAAAGGGTGAGGCCAAACTATTCTCTAGTGTTGTATAGAGGTAAAGAAAATTTGTCGTATACAATAACAAAAAAATCTCTTGCATAAGACAAAATTTGTACGTTAAGAAGTGGAGGGAATGAGAAATTCTGAATGTGAGAATTTTTGTCGTTAGGTAAGGTATTTTTGTCGTTACATACTACATTTTTGTCTTTACATACGACAATTTCATTCAGGACAAACAACATATTTCCAATCACAACCGACACTCTCTAAAAATATTAATGATCCCAAAGACACTGTATTTCGCTACTTCTTTGAACATATGGCACTAAGTCTTTGCAAAAATGATGAATCTTGAGCTTCAAATATTGACGGAACGTTTTTCACTCAATATGCTATTTATTCTCATTATGATTGTGTGCTAAGTATAAGTATTTACATTTTCCTTTTTCAATAGGATCTTGACTAAACTACCTATGGCGTTTTAGAGCTCCCTTGACAATTCCAGACTGTGTTAGGTGTGCCTTAAGCATAAACAATTGAGAACCAATGGAATAGACAAAAGA
This sequence comes from Rhinophrynus dorsalis, assembly GCA_037306005.1. Classification (NCBI taxonomy): domain Eukaryota; kingdom Metazoa; phylum Chordata; class Amphibia; order Anura; family Rhinophrynidae; genus Rhinophrynus; species Rhinophrynus dorsalis. The sequence continues at coordinate 416,157,439 of CM074723.1, forward strand.
AGTCAATAAAGGAACCCTTCACCATTGTATAATTCACAAACTAATGTAAGGAAGATTACACATCATACCAAAGCCATCATCACCATTCAGACGTGACCAAATCTTCATAATGATGACTGCACAGTTGGAGTCAATAATCAATAGGCTGCATATTGCTGGGTAATTTTCTATTATTGTTTGCAGAACAAAAATATAGAAAATAAAGTAGGGCCATATTGTATAAGCTATAGAGGTACAATCCCACACAACAACTGTACTATAGGGGAGAAAAGAAAATCCCTGGTTATTTAATACTTTCAGTGCCAGAGGGGTACGCAGCGCGTTGCTTTGCAATGAGTTGCACACCCCTCGGGCACTGAAAGGGTTTAAAGAGGAACTACCACCATAGTTAAAGTCACCCAGCAATAATTAGGCAGGTGGCGACTAGCTTAATAATAGTTATATTACTTCTCAGAACGACAAGATTTTATAGAAATCCTTAATCTTCCAAGACTGGAAGCCAGGTATGCTCTGTCAGTCCCATCTCCCTTCAGAAGCATTGCACTGTCCCGAAAGGCACCTGAAGAGACTGACGTGCACAGACTGCACTAACCTGGCCATCACGTCTCGGAAGGTTATGGATTTCTATAGAATCGTGTCGTTCTGAGAGGTAATCCTATATAATAATTCGCTAAATCGTGTCTAACGCCCGACATGTGCAGTAGACACTGCTGCGCGTGCGGGCAGAGCGTCCAGCTCTGTATCAGCAGTGGCACGGGCAGTCTCTACTGCGCGTGACTGCCCCGCGACCGGCTGCCAGAGGCACTGTGGCCCGTGTAACGGGCTGTTCAACTAGTATAACTATAATTAAGCTAGTCTCCATCTGCCTAATTACTGCAGGGTGACTTTATCTATGGTGGTAGTTCCACTTTAATATGGGTTATAACCTCAGGAATGTGTTGAAGACCTCACTACAATTCAAGGCGTTAAAAGGGGTTTCATCCAGCATTGACTTATTGAAAAAGGCCTTGAAGGTGCAATTCAACAAGCCAAAAAGGTGCAATTCAGAAGCAAACCAATTGCACTACAGTGGAGAAATGAGAATTCCCATTGATTTAACTGGGACTTCAAGCACCTTGAATGGTAAATAGGTTTCCAGTGCATTGCAAATCTTTCATTTTTACCCTATGGTACAGCTGGCTTCCTCCAGAATTGCAACTCTTTATTGGATTGCACCTTTAACCCTTTGTTTTCCAGAGGGGTATCTATCCAATACATAGCAACGCAATCAGTTGGATAAACCTGTGGTACAGATGGAGTTAATCCCATGGTTGACTGAGAGGTCTACAATGAATTGGAAACCACTCTAGCATTCAAGGGGGTTAACCCTTTGAGTGCCAGATGGGTATGCAATGCATTGCTCTGCAATGCATTGTGTAACCCTCTGGCATTCAAAGGGTTAAGGATGAGTAAGGTAAGCACATGTGCAATACAGAACACAAGTGCCAAATGGAAAATAATACGGTTTGTTTCTTTCACAGTAGAAATTAGCCTGAATTGTGCCATAAAGTCAATAAGTGATAGGTTTAACCCTCTGGGTGCCAGAGGAGTAGGCAATGCATTGCGCACCCCTCTGGCACTCAAAGGGTTAAAAGTACATTGAAAATTGTGCACCCCTCTGGCACTCAAAGGGTTAAAAGTACATTGAAAATATGCACAGGTTAATGGCTGCTTTAAGATATTTTTTCCCTCTCTCGTTTAACTCTTTGAGTGCCAGAGAGGTAGCTGCAATGCATTGGATACCTCTTTGGCAATCAAAGGGTTAATGGTAAGATAAACATATATTGGCAGTTGCTGTAAGAAAGCTACATGGAAACTCAAATGTAAATATGACCCTTTCTCAAGAAAATAAAATCCCCAATGTATAATGTAACCCTTTGAGTGCAGAGGGGTATGCAACGCATTGCAAAGCAATGCGTTGCGCACCCATCTAGCATTTAAAGGGTTAAGAATCATCGTAAAGGAGAAGCATTTTGAAAATGAAAATTTTAGAAAAGTGACTTGGAATATGAATGACAGAGAATGACAGTCAGACAAGTAAAACCAATTCAAATAAGCAACTCGCTGGCATATTAGTTAATTAGAATGAATGGAAAAAGAGAAAGAGAGCTGTGACTGTTTTACATTATCCTTGACAAAGGTATTGAGACAGACAGCTTTATTATGGGGTTTGCTTGCTGTATTCACCAATTCCTTCTGTAATAGAGATGCTGTACGAGCCACATAATTAATAAAGGCTGTGGATCAGCCCGGGAATAAAGCCAGTATTGTTTCTGTCTTGGTAATGAAGAACCGATTCATGTGATTTATCGTCTGCTGCCATTTAGGTAAACCATTGTACAAACCTGCTAATCCTAATAACTGGTTAACTCACTCATGAAAACGTAAAGAATTTTACTTTGTTTAACCATTGATTAGACACTAAAATGGGAGCGTGACACATGAGATTATCATTGTTTTTTTCCGGAGGTTATTCTTTGTTATTTTTCTTTTATAGATCTTACTATCGCATATATTATTTTAATATATTGTACATTTTAGGGCATGCTCTAAGATAGTTACATCATTATATAGTGTGTTAGGTTGAAAGAAAACATCCATCAAATTAATCTTTACTACAGTATTTCCCAAGAAATAAAAACAAAACAAAATAATTCTACCCAAATTCAGATTGGGTGTTTGACTATTTACCAGATGACCATCCTATTTAGTCTAATGACAGAGTATAAACCAGCTTGAAATAGATTTAATCCTCTCATATTTGTCTACTGTATCTGCCATCACCACATCTCACATTCCACAATTTAACAGTGTTTACTGTAAAGAAGTCCTCACTCTGTAGAAACTAAAACCTCCATTCTTCTGTTGTTAAGAGGTGGTCCCTAGTTATTTCTTTTTGGAATGAACATTTCACCTGGGAGATCTTTGTTTTTGCGTTGCAAATACCTGTCCTACAATGTTAAAGATCCCTTCTTAAAGGGATAGTAATACTTAAAAATTACTATCCCCCATGTTGTAGTGTAAGCGTTCACGCTTACCTTTTCTAGGGAGCCGGCTGCCTCACTGCTCCGTTCGGCAGCCAGTCCCCTTGGCGTCCCGGATGCTGTTTCCTCTCGGCTACGTGTGGCTCTTGCCGTATTGCTTTGGCTCCCTCTGTTAGCTGGCAGAGTCAGGCACGAGTCACTGGGATCAGGCTCTTAAAGGCACAGTACTCGGTGCTCCACCTTCCAGGGGTGGAGTTAAGAGTATTTAAACTGCCTGGACACTAACTCACTTGCCCTTTCGTGGTGTTCCAGTGCAGTTGTATTGATTGATGTCTGTGTATTACCCTGGTTTGTCTGACTACCCGATCTGGCGCTGACCTGTGGTACTGTCTGACTATCAGCCTTGTGTATGTCCCTTGGCTTGTCCGATAACCATTCTGGTGCAGACCTGCGGCTCTGGCTGACTAACCGCTCCGTGTATAACCTGGCTTGTCTGACTGCCCACTCTGGTGTTGACCTGGGGCTCTGTCCACTGCGTATCCAGCATACCAACGCTTCAGTGGATATCCTATCTGGTGTGACCCTGTGGCTCTGGCTGACTACCCACACTGTGTATGACCTGGCTTGTCCAACTACCCATTCCTTACTACTGAAATTGTCTGGTGATCCCCTAGGTACGGACCTAGGCTCAGACATTCCTTACTACCACTGCCTATCGATTAAGTCTGATTCCTCTACAGGGGAGGACCTGGGGTTCAATCCGTTGTCCTTCCTGAGTGTCTTTCTCTATAGTCTGGTAGCCTCTAGGTGCGGACCTGTGGCTCTGCAGATTACGCATACGTTACAATTACTGGGCCATACTGATCGAGCGCCTTACAGAGGTAATCTCCTACTCTCTAGAGTAGGCTCTAGTTCCGTTAATTACGTACTCCTCTGGTTGCAGTCTACTGCTGAGACGTGCCTGACTGTTTTATTATTTGTGCGCAATAAAGTGATTGTTACCTATAAGTACCTGTCCTGTATTCATTTGTACGAACCGTTACATGTAGCCGCTAAAAAACTGAGTTAAATGAGACCAGTGGTATCTCTAAAACCTTTATGGTTTGAGAGCTATCCTCTTTCAAAGTTCCCTCTCTCCTGACAACAGCATTCTAGCTGACAGCAAGGGAATCCGATCCCGGGACCAGCGGAGGCCCTGCAGCAGAGCCGAGATCGCGTTAATAAAAAATAAATCCTTAACTTAAAAGGTCTTCTAGGTGTGCTTCCAAACCAAGCACACGTAGCAGACCTTTTTAGTAAAGGATTTATTTTTTATTAATGCGATCTCCGCTCTGCTGCAGAGCCGCCGGTTGATCCCAGGAGAGGATTCCCCTGCTCTCAGCTAGAACGCTGATGTCAGGAGAAAAGCGAAAAAGAGGGACCTTTGAAAGCGGATATCTCTCAAACCATTAAGGTTTGAGAGATGTCGCTGATCTCATTTAACCCAGTTTTTTAGTGGCTACAACATGGGGGATAGTAATTTTTAAGTATTACTATCCATTTACACATTTTTATTTCTAAATTACATAAACTAACCTTGTCCAGTCATTTCTCATACCCTTTATTAATTTTGTTTCTCTTCTCTGCTCTTAACTTCTAGTAGAGAAGGAGAAGTAAACATTGGAAAAGAAGACCCTATACAAAAGGGCATATAGCCCTGACCATAGACACTTGCCTTTTTCCACAAAGATCAATATTCATATACGATTGGTTCTTGCAGAGGTGGGTGAAACTTCCATCCAGCTCTTTCAGTCCTAGCCGGCTCTAGGAGGCTTTGCTGGGAGCTGTTTGGCTCCAAAAGGGACTGACAGTACAGGTGCACAGACGTCACTATGGAAAGATGTTTGCGCTCTTTACTGCCTGTCAGCCCAGGAGCAGGGTATAATTCTCAGTAACCAGGTAATTATCTGCCGACTAGCACTACTGAGCAGCTAGTCGCCAGATGGGTAATTATTTGCCATAAAGTTTAATATGGGTGGTAGTTCTGCTTTAAGCATATCAATTTGCGCATGTTTAATAACTTACTTTCCTGTAGTTTTGATATCCATTGTAAATGGATCCCCCTCCCACCCCTTGACAAAGGAGGGCAGGATTCTCCTGTTGCTTACTGAAGTTTGTCCCTTGCCGCTCTCCATCTGGACCATGCTTAGATGAGCATGACACGGCCAGAAGGGGAGGGAGGGGGATCTTTTTACATTGAATATCTTTAAAACTACAGCAAAGTAAGTAATTAAACAGTGCAATGCGTTAATCTTACCATACTGAAGACTTGGAGATCTACTTTATTTTAGATATTACTATCACTTTAAATCATATTCTGTATACAGCCCTCGAAGACAAGTATGGAAACACTAGCTCTACACCAAAGGTAGGGCACTGGTCAGTGGGGACGATGAGAGCTGCAGTCCTCAACAGCTGGAGTGGTAAAAACTGCAGACTCCTGCTCTAGACAGCTGCCTACTCAGCCTAATGAGAAATCCATTCCTGATTTTATTAGTATCTATAGTTTAAGTACGTTTTATTCATTTGCTCTGCTGTATAGTAGTTAAGTGATTTGAGTCGAATGGAATTACATTTTAAAACAGAACTTTCATATTATTAACAAAGCGCCGTAAATGATAGGTACATTAGCGATAGCCACAGATTTATCCTTTATAATAAAAAAATTTGCTGCATTAGTGAAAAAGAAGCTGTTAACCAGCAGGCACCGGCTTGGATCTTGCAGGAGGCGCTCTCTGTGCCTGTGCTGTCAGTCCCTTCCTGTGCCATATGGCATGGTGGCATTCAACTCACCAATCATAAAGTTGAAGGGGACGGACAGCGCAGACGCAGAGATGCCGTCTCTGCAAGATGTCTGCGCTGTTCCCTGGTGCCTGTTTAAAATGTTCTTTTTTCATTAATGCAGCAATTAGTTTTATTTTCAAGTATAAGTCTGTGGATATCGCTAATGTAACTATCATTTGCAGCACTATGATAATCATATGAAAGTTTCTGCTTTAATAGAAATATTCTTCCCCAATTCAACACACACTTCAGTTCTACCACTAATATACCACATGTGCCCCCCATACTTACACACACACATAATTCATTGTCATGTAAATCATATTCATTAAACATAATTAAGTACATTTAATGCAGAGTCCTACCACACACACATGCAACCCATCACACAGGCTGCATCACTTATACACAGGCTGCACAGGCCACAACAGAAGCACAGATGTTTCATTATTAATAATACCAAAGCATTTTACCATGAAGGATACATTGAGATTATCTCTCATTTTCCAGTACGTGCTGGGGTACAGACATCATCATTACCCAACGTAATGGCACTCATTTTATCTACCTCAGAAGGAGGAAAGGCCAAGTCGACTTTGATAGGATCTGCATTAACCCTTTAAGTGCCAGAGGGGTATTTAACGCATTGCTAAGCAATGTTTTGCATACCCCTCGGAACTCAAAGGGTTATCCAACTGAGTTACTTCATTGGCAACTGTTGGGCTAACTGACTGCCCCATACGAGACAAATAAAAATTCCCACTGATTCAAATGGAGATTTAACCCTTTGAATGAATAGGGGATTCCTTCAAAGGGTTACATTTCCATTTAAATCAATGCCATGTACAGGAAAATGGAGTAAAGTTACTTTTTTTTCTCTGCTCCTCATTTAACACTTTAAGGACCAGAGAGTGGGGTGTGCAGTGCATTGCTTCACGATGTGTTCCTCACCCCTCTGGTCTTTACAGGATTAATAGATGGTGTTAAGCACAGCACACAGGAAAGTAAAAGCATATAGTAAAAGCATACAGCCCCACTGCTCTCCCCTTGAAGTAAGTGGTGTTAAATGGGAAGTAACACCCCCTATTAATAGCCCCCAAACAAAAACACAAAAAAAAGATTTCCTTATCATGGGTAGAAAATCCCAATGTGCTCACATTGTGTTGCTATTTGCGTCAAGAGATAACATCTGAAAGTTATGTCCATAAAGGCAGACATGACATTTACTAGCAGGACACAGGACACGAACTCTGCCCAAAAGCCTGTGATAATCTTAACCCTTTGACGAGAGGTCCAGAGAAGTGACCTTCCTTTAAGAACTGATTTGATCTATGTCGGTGGGCCAGCACATGTGACTGATGATGTGTACCGGCGTGCTGAATGAAGCGGTCATTTCAGACTTTGCTAGTACTTACAGCGCTCCTGCAGGAGCACTGTAAGCACGGAGTACGTGACGTGCCAGGACCGTCACCGGTCCTTTAGAAAAAAGAAAAGGTGAAGGTCCTGACAGGTCACCAGTCTTTAAAGGGTTAAGGACCAGAGGGGTATAAAATGCACTGCAATGTCATGCGCTGCACACCCCCTGGTCTTAAAGTGTTAAGTAGGCCTCAATGGACATGACATCTAAGACCGAGTAAAGATGTTACCTCTTGATGAAATTCATAGGGGAGTTAACCCTTTGAGTGACAGATAGGTATCCAGTGCATTGAATTGCAATGCGTTGGATACACCTCTGCATACCTGAAAACTCTAAGGGTTTTGACCCAAATCTCAGGGTGAAGAGCCACTTCTCAGGTTGATAGACCAGTGTGATATATTATATTGTCTGCTCCAGTTAATTGCCTCTTTAGTCTCTAAATTGGGCCCATTCGTACTAGGAAGGCAGAGGGAGAAGTCCTGCTTGTCTTGTGTATGATCACGCAGTGATATATTTAAGTTATTTTATATTAATGGCATCGTGAGGACTGATTGCAGCACCTCTCAATTACAGCAACATATTGCAGAGAATAAATAATATTATAGGAAATTGAAGGGTTAATATTTACAAGAGCTCAGGGACAGTTCATTTTCAAAGGTCCCAGGTACGCATCTCTGGCACTCAAAGGGTTAAGTTTAAGGCGTGTTAATTCCCCTTTAAAGCAGAACTACCAGCTACACTAAAGTCGCCTTGCAATACTTAGGCAGTCGGCGACTAGCTTACTAATCATTATTTTACCTCTCAAAAGTGCCCACAAATAAAGTTATCCTTAAGGTTCAGAGACTGACGGCCAGGTTACTGCAGCCTGTGCTCCTGCTCCATCAGTCTCTTGCAGTGCAATGCATGTGAAGGGTGAAGAGGACTGACAGCGCAGGCACGCATTCAAGATGTCCGCTGTGATGCCTGGCTTCCTGTCTCGGAAGCTTAAGGATAACTTTATTTGTGGGCACTTTTGAGAGGTAAAATAATGATTACAAAGCTAGTTGCCACCTGCCTAAGTATTGCAGGGCGACTTTAGTGGAGGTGGTAGTTCTGCTTTAAGGAAGGAATTTCCTCAGTATAATAAGTTAGTGAGGCTGTTGTAGCACTAGTAAATCAATTCCATTACTTGATTTAGCATGGAATTGTATCCGTACATCCCACAAGAGAGACTAATAAAAGAAGCAACACCTAAGATGTAGCTGCATCTTGTCAGGAGTGCCCTCTGGGGCTAGATAAAAAATGACAATAACTGATACTGGCTCAGGTCTTTTAAATGTGAATGGCGCAGAGGGGTTACTGCCCCTCAAGCTAGCATAACTCTATATAAAGAAGCTATTCCCAGAGAGGATTTTAACATTACTTAGAGCAATTCTGGACAGGGATTTGTAGGGGTAATTTTCCTTGATATTCATTTTTAACCCTATGGAAGTGTATAGACATCTCCAATACATTGCAGAGCATTTAAGGGGATTAATAAGTAGTTGTGTATTAAAGAAGCATGTAGGTTAGGCCTCATGTGCTACAACTGTATGTGGCTTCAGCATTCTGTTACTTGCAATACAATGTTATCCAGGTAAATGGCCCAGATATCAAACTTGCATACAATATACTTCAGTGGATGTCAGGCACAAGTGGATTTATGGCTTGAAAATAAGACACTTCTGCTTAACCCTTTGGGTGTCAGAGGGGTACCCTCTGGCACTCAAAGGGTTAACAGGGATGGTTTTTAATAAAAACATTTTTTTCATTGAAAATATGTCAGATGTATTATTTTTTAAATCAAACTTTTTGAAACAGCGCCAAGTAGTGTCCAAATGGCACCTTTTTATAATGCAATTTGTATATGGGAGCAGGGGCCATAGGCTAAATCTCTTCAAAGTGAAAAGAATAGCAAACCAGTTTAATGCACAGAAACCAAAACTAGAATAACATTAATCTGAGCTGAAATAATTTTTAAATTAAAAGTCTCTCATCAGTGGAAGTAACATTGTTTTATTCAGAAAGAAAAGCCATATCAAGGCAACTGTTCTTTTAAACCTTTAAGGACCATGTAGCTTTGCAATGCGTTGTACATCGCCCTGGTCCTTGGAGGGTTAACATATTCACTTATCTTCATAAAATAATACATGCTGTCTCCTTTTCTTTCCTTTTCTGTTTAAGACTAATCTAGATCTGGGATAAATTATTTCATAGTTATACAGTGTGTGTGTGTATATATATATATATATATATATATATATATATACAAACACACACCTACGTGATTGTATTTGATTTTTACAATAAACATACCTGGAAACTTTAATGTGTGGTCTCCCCAGAGGGGAGTCTTGTGGTGCTGCAGGGGGCAGAAAAATAATGCGATTTGCAGCAAAAAAAAACCACAAGTGAGGGGTGATGCTTATCAGGCATGAAAAAAGTTGTAAAAATAGTCTGGGGAAGGAAGAGAAGTGGGAGGGAAGTGGGTGGATCAGACTGGGAAGGAGGAGAAATGGGAGGGAAGTGGGAGGAACAGACTGGGAAGGAGGAGAAGTGGGAGGGAAGTGGGAGGAACAGACTGGGAAGGGAGTGGGAGGAACAGACTGGGAAGGAGGAGAAGTGGGAGGGAAGTGGGTGGAACAGACTGGGAAGGAGCAGAAATGGGAGGGGAGTGGGAGGAACAGACTGGGAAGGAGGAGAAGTGGGAGGGAAGTGGGTGGAACAGACTGGGAAGGAGCAGAAATGGGAGGGAAGTGGGAGGAACAGACTGGGAAGGAGGAGAAGTGGGAGGGAAGTTGGTGGAACAGACTGGGAAGGAGGAGAAATGGGAGGGAAGTGGGAGGAACAGACTGGGAAGGAGGAGATGTGGGAGGGAAGTGGGAGGAACAGACTGAGAAGGAGGAGAAGTGGGAGGGAAGTGGGAGGAACAGACTGGGAAGGAGGAGAAATGGGAGGGGAGTGGGAGGAACAGACTGGGAAGGAGGAGAAGTGGGAGGGAAGTGGGAGGAACAGACTGGGAAGGAAGAGAAATGGGAGGGGAGTGGGAGGAACAGACTGGGTAGGAGGAGAAGTGGGAGGGAAGTGGGTGGAACAGACTGGGAAGGAGCAGAAATGGGAGGGAAGTGGGAGGAACAGACTGGGAAGGAGGAGAAGTGGGAGGGAAGTGGGTGGAACAGACTAGGAAGGAGGAGAAATGGGAGGGGAGTGGGAGAACAGACTGGGAAGGAGCAGAAGTAGGCAGAGTTTCAGTAGAAACTCCTCACATCCAGAGAATCAGCCTCTGTTCCAGAGACCCGGTAAATGCAGAGTCAAAACCGGAGTCTCCGGGGCAAATCCAGAGAGTTCCCAGTTATGACACTAAACAATTATATTTTGGAAACTGTCTTTTTCCTGTTTCCATATTGCAATATTTAGGCTGAAAACACGATTTTACAGAATAACTTACCTTCACATTCTCTGGATGCAGGCCCCCTGGGTGTTTGTCCATATATTGGCATAAATCAGTGTGCTGTGGGAGGTAAAGAAAAAGAGAAATATATTATTGCACATTGTCACCAACTCATCAGTACGTCTATGATATCAAAATTATCTTACCTTATAGGTAATGTAAAGAGAATACACATTTTGTAAAACAAAACAAAATAAGATAATTGGTACCTCATAGATCAATTGGAACAATTCTGGAGAAAAACAACTGCATCATAGCACACCTCCCAAGTGTCCCTCTTTGAGACCCAAATCCCTCTGTCCCTCTTTCTCACCCTGATGTCCCTCTTTTTAGTAGATTAGACTGTGTGGTGTGTATATAAAAGTATCACAATGTTCCACAGCCATAAAATGCACATTACTGTTTGTATAAACATCAGTATATGTGTTTATAAATTAGTCTGTGTAAATAAATTACTTTGGTGTTGCTTTAGATCATTTATTACATTACACAAAGAGGTGTCAGTAGGTCATGAAATCACATGTAAATTCTTGGTAGTACCCCGCCCACCAGCCACGCCCCCAGGAAAATCCCCTAAAACAAAAATGTCCCTCTTTGGCCATTTGAAATGTTGGGAGGTATGCCATGGGGACAAAAATATATCCCAAAATTGCCACTGATTTAACCCATTGAGTGGCAAAGGGATACGGAATGCATTGCAGAGCAATACGTTCTGCGCCCCTCTGGCACCCAAAAGGTTAAATGGGGCTTTGGCACTCAAAGGGTTGAAAATCCAGTTTATTTAGTTAGGGCGTGTTTTAAAAGGAAGAATGCATTGAGATTTTTCTTATTTTAGAGTATGTCAAAGGGAATTTCATCCCCACCCCCATGGCGCAGTTGGTTTGTTCCAGAAATTAACTACTTCAGATTGATAACTAAGGCCAATATGCTAAACAGATTTCTCCTACAGTGTGAAGAACATCTAAACAACATGGCAAACATGAGCAGTCACCAGGTGGAAGTCCCGCTACAAACACTCACACCCCACTCCACAATAAGGTAACCAGACCTCATCTTTAACTGGGGACACACACACATGAAAAATGCATGCTGCAGGGCTGCTTTGACACACCCCTGTTAAAATGCCAGGTTCTTGCGATGTTAAAGAATGAGACAAAGATAGATCACGTCAGAACATTTTCCACCTTAAATGTGACCTATAACGTGAACAATTCAATTGCAAAAACAAACTGAAATCGTTGAGGGGGAAAAATAAAAAAACTCACAATAACCTGGTTGCATAGGTATGCACACCCTTAAACTAATACTTTGTTGAAGCACCTTTTGATTTTTTACAGCAATCAGTCTTTTTGGGTAGGAGTTTATTAGCATGGCACATCTTGACATGGCAATAGTTGCCCACTCTTCTTTGCAAAAGTGCTCCAAATCTGTCAGATTGCGAGGACATCTCCTGTGCACAGCCCTCTTCAGATCACCCCACAGTTGTTCAATTGGATTCAGGTCTGGGCTCTGGCTGGGCCATTCCAAAACAGTAATCTTCTTCTGGTGAAGCCATGCTTTTGTGGATTTGGATGTGTGCTTTGGGTCGTTATTGTGCTGAAAGGTGAACTTCCTCTTCATCTTCAGCTTTCTAAAGGACTCCTGAAGGTTTTGTGTCAAAATTGCCTGGTATTTGGAACTGTTCCTAATTCCCTCCACCCTGACTAAGGCTCCAGTCCCAGCTGAGGAAAACAGCCCCAAAGCATGATGCTGCCACCACCATGCTTCACTGTGGGTATGGTTTTCTTTGGGTGATGTGCAGTGTTGTTTTTGCACCAAACATACCTTTTGGAATTATGGCCAAAATGTTCAACCTTGGTTTCATCAGACCATAACACATTTTCCCACGTGCTTTTGGGGGACTTGATGTTTGTTATTGCAAACTTCAGCTGGGCGTGGATGTTTTTCTTTGGAAGAAAAGACTTCCGTCTTGCCACCCTATCCCATAGCCCATTCATATGAAGAATACGGGAGATTATTGTCATATAATAACATCTATTATTTCAGCTGCCGATTTGGTTAATTCCGAAAGCATGCGCTGAAAGCGCTTTGAGTCCCACTGGGAGAAAGGGGCTATATAAATACGAGTTATTATTATTATTATTATTATTATTATGTAGAATACAGCCAGTACTTGCCAGAAATTCCTGCAGTTCCTTTAATGTTGTAGTAGGCCTCTTGAAAGCCTCCCTGACCAGTTTTCTTGTCTTCTCATCAATTTTGGAGGGACGTCCAGTTCTTGATAATGTCTTTGCTGTGCCATATTTTCTCCACTTGATGATGACTGTCTTCACTATGTTCCATGGTACATCTAATGCTTTGAAAATTCCTTTGTACCCTTCTCCTGACTGATATCTTTCAACAATGAGATCCCTCTGATGCTTTGGAAGCTCTCTGTGGACCATGGCTTTTACTCTGAGATGCAATTAAGCAAATGTCAGGAAAATCCTACTAGAACAGCTGAATTTTATTTGTGATTAATCAGAGTCAGTTTAAATTGTGGCATGTGTGTAATGACTTTTATTTAACATGAGATTGAATGTGATTGTTTAATTCTGAACACAGCCACATCCCCAGTTATAAGCGGGTGTGCACACCAAGCAATCAGGTTATTGTGAATTTTTAATTTTTTTTTTCCCCCTCTCAACAATTTCAGTTTGTTTTGCAATTGAATTATTCATGTTATAGGTCACATTAAAGGTGGAAACAGTTCTGACATGATTTATCCTTGTCTCATTCTTTAACGTCAAAAGAACCTGGCATTTTAACAGGGGTGTGTAGATGTTTTATATCCACCGTACATACACTGGGCCTTACACTCAAACCATGTTCACCATGAGAGACAAATACGATTCCCCACAAATTCTCATTGATTTAAATGGGAGTTTTAGCCTTTTGCTTGCCAGTGCATTGGATACCTCTCTAATATTTAAGAGGTTAAAAGTATAATTTAAAACAATGAACATTTGTATTTCTCCTCTACATTAAAGCTGGTTCGCACCAGAGTTGCTTATATTATCTTTGCTACACATGGCTCTGACTGTCGAAACCCTTTAGATTTTCTTCTTTCCCAGATGACCAATGGCCTGCTCAGTGTGTGAAGAAAGGTGTGAAATCTCAGCATTGTGTTAAGATGGATGTGAACACTTTTGCATGTAGAAATAAGCTTTTAGCATTGTGCATATCTATGTGTGAGAACATAATATTCTATGAATATCAGCTCAAAATTGTGTGACACTACCATAAGTTGAAATAGTCACTTTTATTACGAATGGAAACAGTTTAGTAATTAGTTAGCCTATTAGATGATATAGAAGTCTCCAGTGCATTGTGAAGCAAAGTGTAGGAGGCATTTCTGTCATCCAACAAAAACAAAACAATACCTTAGATGCTTTGCAACACTTTGTAACAAATATGTAATTTTGAAAGTGCTCTCAAAAGCACCTATATTATATTATACATTAAAGAAAAACAAACAAACAATAGTTTATAAGACACTTTAACCCCTTAAGGACCGGCGCGCGGCTGGCACTCTAGGACCACAGGGCTTTTTTTTTTTCATTTCCGTATCAGGGCTTCCGGAGCAGCGTGCAGCTGCGCCGGGAGCCCTGAACCCTGAACTTACTGGTTCTTAACGGTCAGCTAGTATTGTCCAACAGGATGTGGCAGGTGTGACAGAACAGTGCGCAATGTTAATATGTAACTGTCATGCCAATTACTACAGTTTCATTAGCATAATCTCACAAATAAAGTGAAATACCTCAAACTATACTTTTAAACAAAAAATGGATAAAAATAGGTGCTTTTAAAAGCTTGTTCAAAACCAGTTGCACTAGCAATCAGTAATTAACCCCACTGAAACTAGAAAAGGCGCCAACATCCAAATAATTAACCATTTGAATGCCACAGTGGTGTGCAACTCTGGTATTCAAGGGGTTAAAAAAAGAACATTGTAATTCGCTAAAATGTGAATCACTGTAAAATACTCAGAACTATACTCAAAAACTGGTATGTGCTGTTAATCTTGTTGCACGAGCACAATGTATCAACAGATCTCATGTAACAGTTGACATTGCATTTCTGGAATGAGTGCATTTGTGACAATGCATATGTCTTTTGTAGCATGCATGACATTGACGTTCATGATGCAAATTCATTAATAAAAATTAAATTACAGTAATTTGCAAAGCAACACAGAAAGCTGGCGAGCCTTATTTCCTGGACTAGAGTATACTTACACACAAACACTATGCTGTGTAGAAAGCCTTAATTACAGCATTGACAAAACCAAATACATATATAATTTACATAGTTAAGACTCACTGCTCTAAGGCTCCAAATTAAATATTAGCAAATTAGAGATATTAGCATACAAAACAATAAGTACAGTAGATCTCCATAAAGCAGCACGATCACCTAAAAACTAAGCTGGTGATTTTGAAAGTGCTTTCAAAATCATCTATATGTTGCATTAGCCTTTTTTTTTTTTTTTGTTTTGTTAAAAACAGATTTTTGGAGTTATTTAAATTTATACAGTATGCTAATTAAGGCATGTTATACAAGCACTTCCTGTCTATCTTACTCATACACTGATACCTAACCCCTTCAGTAACAGGGGAGGTGGGGAATGCATTGCTGAGTAGTGTCAGTGAGTGGGGGGAAGTAATGTATGGCTGGACATAAATATCTCAAAAAAAGTTTCCTAATTTAAAAAAATGGCTAATAAAACATAAAATGGCCTTATATATGCCCTTTCAACTTTTTTTGTGACAGGGTCCCTTTAAAAACCCAAACAGTAGAAAATAGACAAGCCTGCGCTGCTTCATAGTGCATGCTCCAATATAAATATGTGTATTGACCTATTTTAATATATATTAACTCTCATGGGAGGACTCTGCACACCTGTCAGTCCAGGAATAAGGAAACTGCAAGGTTATGTGGAGGATAACTTGCTTGGATCTGGGCAGGGGTAGCAAATTCAAGAGACGATAAACATCTGTAGTGGTGATTGGGTTATGCAGCCATTCTACTTCATTACATATGCAATAGAATTTGGAGGCAGGTTAGCATCTCTCTCACATTAGTAACCTTTTGGCTGCATTTCTTTTAGGTTTTTATTAAAATGTAAGATCTTAAATCCTTTTCCATCAAGCTAAAGAGATGCAACTCTGAAGTAAGCCAACTACACCACAGGGGACCCAACTGATTTATATGGGAATTTGGAAAATGTTTCTTTCAAAAGTTATTACAGATCTACAAGAGGATTTTAGTCTTACCTGTTAAATCCTTTTCTCCTAGTCCATATAGGTTACTGGTAACTTTGGGAAGGCAATCACCCCTTTAAGTAGGCAGGAAACAATTCTGGAAATAATTTGCAGGGTGGAGTCTTCCTTCCCTCCTTAGCTAGTCACCAACCAATCCCCTCCCATTTAGAGTGAGACGCTAACTGTTGACTAGATAGCATGAAGGAAAAAGAAGACCCCTGTGAGCAGGAAACCGAAAGGACTCCCATGTTCAGTCACAAGAGAACCAAGCATGGTCCCTTGACAGGGTGGGCGACCAGTAACCTATATGGACTAAGAGAAAAGGTTTTAACAGGTAAGACTAAAATCCTCTTTTCTCTGTTTTCCAATATAGGTTACTGGTAACTTTGGGATGTCCAAACATTGATATTCCCAGAGATGGGAAGTAAAGCAAGGACCAGGCGTAGGTCCCCAAAGTCACCACAGCCCAAATGGATTAACCAGATCCACCCTAGGCCATTAACAAACTAAGTGTCAACAGACACTGAACTGTAACACAGCACACCAGTAACTGTAAAACAGCACACCGAACAAGAGCCAACACGGCTCAAAAGTAAAGATCACGAATATGCAGGAAATAAAGCCCTAGACAGTTATAACTTACACCAGGACTTTCCAGCCAAAGCTGGCCTGGAATCTGAACAGCAAAGAGGGCAAGAACTAGTTTCCCATAAACAGGAATGCAGTCTTGATCACCAACCAAGCCGCGAACCATCAGGAGCCATCCTGGCAGATGATATAAGCAACGGCAGAGGAGAAGCCAGACTGGACATCCCATGAGAAGAGATGACCAACCCCTAAGAGAATGAAATATCGGCCTGAGTTCTGGACATAGACGGGTAGAAGAGGCTCCCCATAAACCAAGGTACTGGATATCCAGGCGACCTAGGGCACTCCCCAGCCGGATAGGCGAGCATCCAATGAATCCAAGATGCAAATGAAACCACAAGGGCCTATCCTCTGCAGGCTGGAGAGACTCAGCCACCAAGGAAAACTAAGGACCACATGGGAGGGGAGAGAGAGAGAATCTAGATACCCCATGCAAAATGGGACCACAACCACTGAGGAACCCATGAGCCTAGGCAAAATGGTACAGACAGAAAGAAATGCCTAGCCGGGTGTCGAACCGGAGACCCATACAGAGCAAGCCCAGCGTTCAGATAAGGTCTGACCTGGGCATATACAGAACCCAACAGGGGAGGCTATGGTGTGGAAGGGGCCCTGAGCAAGGGGACCTAAAGTCCCATGCATGCACTACCGAAAGCAATTCACCTAAGACTCGAAAAACTACCAGTGGATGAAAGCAGCCCAACGGGATAGCCTGAGGTACCACTAGGTCCCAGGATGCCCAGCCAATAGCAAGCAAGCACCTCACTGATCCCATGAGGCCAGGAATTCCCCAGACACCTTGCCGGAATAACACAGAAAATCCCAGTAAAAATGAGTCCAGACCAAAATGGAATCAAGGACTTTGAGGTCCAGAAAAGAACAGCAGCAGCCCTGGGAAACCTGAATAGGGTGGGACATGAGTCAAAGCCATGCACATGGAAAAGATCCAGGCCCAGACCCTCCTTGTCCAAGAGATACTGAATGGATCCAAGGAAGGAAACCAGGCAGATCTTGTCCCACAGGGGAACGAAAGGAAGAGAAAAACGGAAGAAAGGAAGCTGAAAAGAATCCAAACCCATCAGCAAAACCACCAGCAAAGCCCAAGGGTCCGCAACAATGTCTGCAGAAAAGCTGAAAAGAAAAAAAAGGGGGCGCTGCAGACAGACACCAACAGGTGCATGCAGACCGAGAGTCGGCTAATCCTGCCGAAGTAGGTTAGGCTCGGTGGAGAAGCTACCTGATCTCCAGTGCTGTGGCGGCATAGGGATAGAGCATGGTGCCTAAGATAGCAACTGGTCAGGCCCCTCTGTTCCATCAGGAGAAGCATGAAAAGGATGGTGCCTTCTCGCCTGAGGATTGCGCATAGAGGCCAAGGGGAACCAAGCACTCTGGCCCCCAGTAATCTCGCCAATGATGTCCTTCAGATCAGGGTCAAAAAGGGATGAACCCTGGAAAGGGAGAGAAAGCAGAGATTACCTAAGGATCGGGTCAACAGACCAGAACTTAAGCCACAGGGAGCACCAAGCAGCCACAGAAAGGGCAGAGGCCTTAGCCTCAAGCTTAACAGCGTCAGATAAGGCATCAGTAAGATAGCGTTGAGACACGGAAATATTATTCAAAAGCGACAGAATGTTAACTTTAGGAGCATCCGTACAGACAGCATCAGACAGCTGTTCAGTCCAAAGAGCAATGGCTCTGTTAACCCATGCAGATGCATGCAGATGCCAAGGTACGCTGCAAGGACGCACCTATGGAAGAGAACACAGCCTGTTAAATATCATCAAGCTACCGATCAGCTAAGTCTGTGAGAGTCGAGGGATCCACTGCAGGAGATGCAGGGGAAGAGACATGACTGGCAACATAGGCATCAACCTTAGGAGGTGTAGCCCACTCAGCCAAGGCCGCGTCAGAAAATGGATAGAGCTTAGAAAATCTCTCAGACAGAGACGGACACATGCCAGGTGTCTTCCACTCAGCCAGGATGATCTGGTCAAGAGTGGGGTGAGGTGGAAAAAATGTGCCAAAATTCTTGTGGCCCCCGAAGGATAGCAGAATTAGGCTGAGGTTCCAAAATTATAGGATTGTTTATGGTGTTTAGGACCACCTTAATGAGACCCTCAGCAGAGGGTTCAGGGTCAAGTTAAACGGAGGCACCACCAAGGTGGAAGGAAGCCCCAAGGGAACACGCAGAATCCTCTGAAACTTCCAATGGTTGCTCCACTGAGGAATTGAAGTCAGGAATGCTAGGTGCCATAGAGGCCACATGCCTGAGGAAAGTGGAGGGCATCCAAGACTGAAGAACCCCTTGAAGAAGAAGAGGAATCTGCGCCATAGAGGACCTAAAGTCCCTGACCCAATGTGGCTCTTGCTCATGGCTGGAAGGCCCTTGCGTAAGCACAGGGGCCACAGTACATAACGGGCATAAGTGTCCTGAATACTCCATTTGGCATGAGGAACAATAGTTAATGGGGTTCAAAGACACCGCAGAAACATCAGCCCTAGGTCTAGCCTCAAGTTCTAACGGGTCTGACATCCTAACAGGGTATTAACATCTGAAAGTATGAGGAAACCCAAATGCAGTGTTTAAGATAAAGAATTTCACCCCAGAAACTCAGGTTAATCTGCTGAGGAAAGAAGGAGAGTTCAAGCCCTGCGTAGGATACTCATGAAGGAAGGCAGAAAAATGGAGTCCCCAACAGGAGACAATCAGAAACGAGCGTGCAAAGCAAGTGGTCATGGGAAATGTAGTTTTCCCTTAAAAAGTACCCCAACAGTGCCCGAAGCCCCCTGAGTCCCTCAAAACACACAGAACATTAAACGGATGAGAGAATGAGGGCAGACAAACAAAATGAGCCATCTCTGAAGTCGCTATGTTGAGCGGTTGCAGAGATATGTCCCAAACTGTAAAATCCCATAGAGGTAACTGAAGCATGGCATCTATTCGGTAAAGCATGCCGGAATTCAAAATTGCTAAATTTTACAATGAAGAGTAAATAGTTGTAAAAACATCATAACACATTAATATAAACAAATAAACACTATACCCTGAAGGGAAAAATGCTAAAACCCCCCAAAGAATGCCAAATCAGCAGGGTTAATTTACCACAGAAACTCTGCTCCAAACCCCCAACAGAGATACAGACAAACCCAGTGAGTGCAGGAGTATGTATTAGGCACACCCCTGTGCGGAGCAGAAGCATGGGACATGTGGACCTCAGCACTCAAAGGGTTGCTCACCTTTTTAGCAGGTCTTCTGTCTTCAGATTACCATTGATAAAGAAGAAGCCTCGGTGGGCAACTCCTAGGGAAAGAATTTGTTACACAAGATTTCCCCCCCCAGGGCTGAGAGTTCCACCATACCACCTGGAAACTGAGCTATCCACTAGGGAATGTCAGTAATGGTAATCCACCTAATGGTGGTATTACATATCTAACAGAAAACAATAAAAAAGCTAAAACTCTAGCAGAACTGTATCTCTTGCATTTCCTGTTCAAGGAAACAATCTAACTGGGAGGGGATTGGCTGGTGACCAGCTAAGGAGGGAAGGAAGGCTCCAACCTGCAAATCCTTCCCTGCCTACTTAAAGGGGCGATTGCCTTCCCAAAGTTACCAGTAGCCTATACTGGACGACAGAGAAATTGGATTTTTCTGATAGCTTGAGTTCGAAATATCTTACTACCAAGTGGTGCTGTTGCTGTAGCCATCTATGGAAAGCTTGGGTCTGTGACTGAGACAACAGCTGAAGAGGCACATATTGCAATTATTACAAAAAGAGTACCTAGGAACCTAGGTCAATCTGGTATAGATATGTGGCATATTGAATCTTGGTCTTTTTATTTGATTATTTAAAATAAATTACTCAGATTTAGACCCAATTATGGAGACTTTCATCAAAACTATTGACCATCCTTTCTGGGCATAATCTTCACAAAACTAGATTAGCATCAGTATGCAGTGCTAGGTTATCAGTAAACGTCATAATATGCTGTGAAGCCAATGGGTGACCACAGCTTTCTAACCTGCAAAAAATCACAGAAGCCTCTGGTGTTCAAAGAGATTAAAAAAGACTCAACAGATATGAAAAAGCTCTAATTAGGATTAAAAATAAACCAACAGGGTTCACATGATCAGCACATGATCTGTCCGAATTTCCAGAAAGAAGTGTCTCCAGTGCTGTTAAGAAGCAATGCTCTGGAGTGCTCTCTGGCACTCAAGTAGTTAACCCTTTGAGTGCCAGAGGGGTGCTAGAGTGCTCCAGCTTACATGGACAAATCCTCCATCATTGGAGGAGGTTGGAAACAGATGAAGATTGACAGGCTGCGGTGTCCAGATGTAAGGCACAGGCTCATTTTTAAAACTTTGAATTTCACCATAGGACGCAATGCATAACAAAATAAGACAAATATTAAAGGTTATCGCTATTTTAAGATCATTATGAGCCAAACTTGTTTATATAGGGTGATAGTTCCCCTTTAAATGTCCCATATGATGCAGTTGATTTACCCCCAGAATCACTCCAATTCTTCTACTACATCTTTGTGCCCTAAATGTGGCAAATGTGAATGCATATCCTTTGTTGTGATATTCCAAGTTTATGTATGAAAGAAGAGCAGACTAGAATCAAATAAACATACTTTATAAACAGGAATCGGTATTCATTCAACAGAAGTACCGAAAGCATGTTCTGTTTGGAACACTTTCAGTGATAAGCAATGTTTTGTGGACAAATATGACTATTTCTATAAACCACAGAATGAAATGTTGTGACTCACAAATCAGGAGCATGCTTTCAACAGAAGTAGAAAACTGAAATTGGTGAGATATTATGCCAACTGTAGAATAAATGTTGAAAGACAAGCTATTCACAGTGTTCCAAAAAACCTCAGGTGAATACAGAGCGCAAACAAAGGATCACATTCATGGGTAGGCAAAGAAATTCTACATGTTTGTACTTTACTTTCTAAAATCGCATTATGAAAGCATGATCTTTTTTACTTGGTTTTGTAATAGATGGATATCAATTATCTTATACAGTGCACTAAACTGCAAAGAGCACGCTTCATTTTCAATTCATCAAATGTTCTTTTCAAATATTAACATCTTTTGTGTTGATACAATTCATCCTCCGCTGGGTTTTCAACTATTTTCATTGCAACAGCAGAGTCCAAAAATGTTACTGTAATATTGCTAAGGCACAGCTAGAGGGAGCTTCAACATATTATTAGGAGGAACTGAAGGAATGATACAGAATAAACTGGGATGTGGAAGTAGACAAACAAGTGTTTGCATTCCTCTGTTTCAGAATGTTAATGTTGCATCTACAACTTCCTTAGCTACTGGGCTGTAGATAACTTATTACATACGTAATATAAATTTGCAGCTTAAAAAATACTGTTCCAGAACCCAGTTTAGCAGAGAATAGTATTTGTAAACCAGGCAGGCGGCTCTTCAGCAGAGCCGAGATAGTGTTATTTATAATGAGATACTTCATTGGAACAGTCTACAAAGTGTACTTGCAAACCAGGCACACTTTGTAGACCGTTCCAATGAAGTATTTAATTCTAAATAGCGCTATCTTGGCTCTGCTGAAGAGCCGCCTGCCGGTCAAATGACCAGGATCCGCTTCTGTCCCAAAAAGCTCTGACGTCAGGGAAAGAGGAGGGAGGGGGAATTTTAAATGCTACAAACTCGTAAACTATAAATTTTTGAGACATGGGGGGTAGGTTAATCTACTTCTATTGTTAATCTCTACAATTTTAGAAATGTTTAAACATAAGTATTACTATCCCTTTAATCCCGATTGGGTTGGGGCTACATAAACATACAAAAAAAATGGAGGAATAGACTGAGGAAGGAGAAGTAGTGGGTTGCGAATGGGAAGAGTAGACTGGGAAGACACAGATGAGGACAGAGTTTTATTAAAAACTCCCCACATCTGAATTATCAGCCTCTGTCCCAGAGACCTGGTAATTAGCAGCCAAAACTGAAGTCCCCTGGCCACATTCAGAGAGTACGCATGTTTGTATATAATCGTAAACTTACTTTTTTAATTCATGTATAGACTGCCCTATTCAGACACCATTTGGTGAGTTAAGATAATTAATTTATTTAAATCAGTACCCGCTACTCTTGTATTCAGAAAGGCTGGTGCCTTTTCCAGACAATACAGCACTAACACTTCTCACACATCTATCAAGATTGCTGTATCAATGGTTGTCAATTAGTCCTGTAAAAGACAACAACGGAAGCTCCCATAAAGACACAGAAAACAGACAGATAAAGTTACAGATGCTAACATGAAGCACAAGATATTTAAATGTATATAACCCCAGCTAATTTATAGGCATTAGTGTTCCATTAACACATTTAAATCATTGTTAGCTAAATAAGTCAAATATATTGAGAGGTAAAGGCCCAAACCAAATCTTTAATATGTTGTTTCAACACATACAGAGAGAAGAGAGGACATTTTTGATTTTCACACTTTCTGCTTCAACAATAAAGATACAGATACTGATGCACTAAGTGGAACTGGCATGTTAAGCATTAAGGTGTAATAAAGGTGTGATAAAGAGATCGCAGATACTGTGTGATAACACCTGCGTTTCTTATTTTACTCTCAGGTGCCTATGTATTAGCATCACTCCAATCTGAGAGATATCAGTGTATAGCCTCCACAGAATAGAACTGGAATTGAAGAGTTTAGCACATGCCAAGGATCATCTATATGCTGATGATACCCAAATTAACGTGTCCACTCCTGATCTCTGACCTCAAATCTGGTTACAAATATCCTGCTTGATTGTCCACCGTCAGCTGAAGATAAACATGTCCAAAACTGAACTTGTCATGCCCAAGACCCAACTTCACCATTACAGTTGATGGAATGGACACTTATACGGTCAGCTCAGCACGCTGCCTTGGTGCCATATTTGATTGCTCCCTTTCTTTCTCCCCTCACATTAACTCCATGGCTACAAAATGTTGCTTCTTTCTCTGCAACATTGCTAAAATCCACCCATTCCTCTCTCAAAAAGCTACTAAAACTATTGTGTATGCCCTCATTCTATCCAGATTAGACTATTGCAATGTCCTACCAACTGGCCACTCAGCTTCCCCTCTTTCCTCATGCAATCTGTCTTAAGCCCAGCTGCACTTATCACCACACTCTCCCTAAAAACTGAACCTGCTCACATCATTCGTAGACATCTGACATGGCTCCTTATTCAGCAATGTATCACTTACAAAGTTCTTCTCCTTACCTTTAATACACTCCACATTGCTACCCTCCTTATATCTCTTCTCTCATCTCCTTTTCTTATGTTCCTTCACTCAGTACAAAAAGCACTTCTTGTTACACCATCCACACCCTCTGCCCTTTCCCGTCTCAAACCTTTTTTACTTTATGCTCCCTACCTATGGACCTGCACACTTCTCTCCCTATGTCTAGAACAATACCCCTCTGTCTTTAAGTCTACCCTGAAACATTATCTTGTGGAGCACTAGGACCATGCACTACCTTTTGGAAAACTCAGCACATGAACTCACAGCACTTGACATCTTCATACCCTGTTGTCTCCTATTACCCATTTAGACTGTAAGCTCTAGTTCTACTTGATGCATCAGCTACTATATCTTAAGACCCCTTACACAAAGGTGACACCAATGCAGCCATACTATATTAGATCTGTCACCCTTAGTGAAAGGTAATGTGCTGGACTATAGTGTCTTTTACCCAGGTTATCATCTTGTAGGATCTCACCAAAGTCCAACATGCTGTATGCAATGCAGTAAAATTGTGGCAAACAAGGTCTGCGTAGTGCAGACGGTACATATGAACTGAGTTTATCACTATAACTCTTGACACTGTGTTTAGATATTTTCTCCAGTGAATAAATTGAGTTTTTATATATATCCTTTTGGTGTGGATGTGTTTATTCCATTCCTTTGTGCATTATCTGCAAATAGATACTGTGTATTTGTTATTGTCATTTAGTGCAAGGAGCGTTTTGAAGAGGAGACTGGCACCAGCCTCCATATATTGATTTTGACTATGATCCTATTTGGGATAACCAGTGGCTTTCGCGAGGAGAGAAGCCGCCGAGGATCTGCCTTAGTTCTGTTGGACAGAGACATGACACGGGAAAGGTGAACCTGTTACATGAATCAATTCCTGAGAATTTCCACCTGCAGTCTGTTCTTGCTGCTCATCCTCTCCCGGGCTTTCCTCTCCAGTCTATCTCAGTTGGCCACCTGCTGGTGGACTCGGGGACTTGCTTGTCTGCAATCAAGGTAGAACTTCAGATGCCAACTTGTGAATGCTTTAGTATTGCTCTATTCCTAACAGACTGTTACCTAAGCTTCTGTTGCTGCCACTTAGTGGACTCTGGTGGCTACCCAGACTCAGACTGTCAGCTGTTCCTTTCATACGCCACATACGCCCCAAGTTTCCCCTTGGGGGCATCCCCTTTAATAACATGGCTCAAGTGTCTTTTGAAGGAAGCAGGGTGTATCATGGAACAAGAGTCTAAGACTCCTCGGATAGATAAGGGGATAAAACTGAGGAAATGATGGCCTTAATCCATGCAGGTTGTTGATCAAGCAAGGGGTTAAATGGGTTAAAGGGACCCCTGATGCCTTAGCAGAATAAGACTTCATCATGTCTACCTTTATGATATAGGAGATCCCCTAAAATACATGTTAAAAGTAGTAGAAAATAAGAATAAATATATCCATAAAAGTACTTGTATGACTGGAGGGGGTTAAGGTGGCAAGCAGGAGGGACAAACCAGCCTCTATGTAACAAGCTGATTCCAGAATGTCAGTCAAGGACCAGCTCTTCCCCTGCTGAAAATCCCAGGATAAAAGGACTGCTGGGATCTGTAATTTACCAGATTTAAAAAATGGTGAAGTGGCTTCCCAGCTCCACTTAAATGACATCTCCTGATATGGGGGGGGGGTCCCATGGGGCTCCAGTCATCTCCATGTAAGAGTAAAACCACTTTTAGCCATTTTCCAACCTCAAAAATACGCCCGAAAGAAGTCCCAGAATAGTGTTCTGCTTTCATTCCAATATGGAGCTGTGTGAGACCATTCATAAAGGTGCAGAAACACAAAAAGTGAACCATTTAGAAAAATTAATAAAAGTGAGCCAAAGTCACTAAACGTAAAAGTAGGTAAGCGACAGTGACAAGAAAAGACCCAATTCCCAAATGAAATAAGCAAGGAATGCCCCACATCACGGGTTAAAATCTCACTGGTACAAAGAATAGGAATACAGAAGTATTCAAGCTTTCGTAGATGTGTATCTCAAGCAAGACCATCAGCACAGTGTAAATCAGGCTTCCAAACCAAAGAGAAATGTGGCTGGCAGACAGCGAAGCAAGTCATGAAAGCCTGTGCACTGATCAATCCTTCCAAAGGAGGTTTGGAATAGAAGCATACCAAATAGGGGATTATACAGCCCTTGAAAGCACAGCATAAAATAAAAAAGGAAGGCTAACTAAGAGAAGCTTTGTCCTTGCATCCTTGTGGAAGGTCACTTTTAAAACTGAGTACGCACATGAGGGGGTAAAGCAGGTATAGGAAGGAGTCTCCATCTCAGAGAACTTTTTTATTAAGTGCCCTGCCCTCCTGGAGGAGGGAGCTTTACCCCATAGTTCCTGTGTTCCACATAGAATGTAACAGAAAATATATTTTCTGTGTATACTATACACTCTCAGAGAGAGAGAGAAGTTAGCGCATAGGATCCATAGAATGAGATAGGGAATTAAGAGTTTACCATACTGTAGGGGGATATGCACTAAGGTGTGATAAAGAGGTGTATTCTGAATTCTCTTGGTCCTATGTTATTCTATGTAGCCAGTACACTAATATTTCTCCATCTCTAGAGATCTTAGTGCAGTGGCTCAATAGAATAACACAGGAACTGGAGAAGTGATATCACTGGAGAAGTCGCCTCCACTTTATCACCTCTTTTTCATACCTTAGT
Source organism: Rhinophrynus dorsalis (assembly GCA_037306005.1). Lineage (NCBI taxonomy): Eukaryota > Metazoa > Chordata > Amphibia > Anura > Rhinophrynidae > Rhinophrynus > Rhinophrynus dorsalis. Next base: position 416,184,114 of record CM074723.1, read on the forward strand.
GCATAAACCCCATTATCTCCTCTTTATCACATTTATATCACACCTTAGTACATAACACCCCTGGAATCATTCTGGAGCAAACCAATTGTACATAGGGGACAAATATAACCCACAGCTGCTTTAAGAGAGGCTTTTAGACATTTTAATGCTGAGGAGCTCTCCAACATATTACTAAACAATGTGTTGAAAATGTAGCATTCAAGAGGTTGCAAGACCCATTTAAATCAATGGGGACTATATATGTTCCCTACGAAGCAACTGATTTACCACATAACTGTTCCAGTTCTTCTTAGTGTATCAGCTCCAATACATGACTTCCAGTATAACACTTATTATTGTGTTTTAACCTCAAGAATGTATCCAACAAGCCAACTCTGAAACTGGCCCCAGGAATTTGTACAATTGCTACTGCTGATAATGGCACTCTTTTTTTTGTTTACATGTATGCTCCGACCTCACGGGTGGCTGATGCTGTATTTCCACCGCAGACCACAGGATTGAGCTTCACAGTAATGGATGTTACTTGTTAGTACAGTGCTTTTGTGCTGTCTGGAAGTGCAATGATCATACAGTTGAGACAAATGAGGAGCAATTCTGAAGGAAAACAAATGCACTATAGGCAGCAAAAACAATTGCTTTCAGGTTTGGTAAATGGTTCAGGGGTCACTTAGGACCCTCACCCTATATAAAAAAAAAATAAAAGTGTAGTAATTTTAGGGTAAATCAACTGCACCTTGAAAAGATTAAAAAAAGTAATTGATTTATATGGGGTACCATATCAGCAGGCATGCTCCTTTGGGAGAAGCTGGGGTGGCATCATCATCATCATACCTAGGACATCTCAGGTTTTGACCCTGCGACTCAGGGTTTACAACCAAACCTCAGGGTCTCAGGGTGAAAGGCCAAATCCTCAGGGTGAGATAGTCCAGTATTTCCTACTACATGATATACACCAATTTACTACTTATTTAATGTCTAAATTAGTGTCATTTGTACCAGAAAGGCAGACGGAGAAGTCCTGCTGGTCCTGTGAGTGTATAAGAAGTGATATCTCAGAACTGTAGAATGTTAAAGGTTCCATGAGAACTGATTCGATCATCTCTGGGTTATATCAAACATTGACATAGCGCATAGAATCTACTTTCTTATGAAAGATAAGGATTAATATTTCAAAGATCTCAGGCCCAGCCATCCATTTCCACAGAGATTACCAATTACTTTTCCAGGATTCAGCTGGCCAATGAGGCTCCACATAGAAAAAATCATGATTCCTCTAAATACGAAACCTTGGATTTGGTGCACCCCAAAAAATGGCCATATCTATACTATAAAAGAAGAAGTGGTTATGTAACCACAGATTCTGCATCCGTATATCACACTCTCCAGGGAGGCAGCTAGGAGGAGATCTGCATATCTCCACCATACTGCCTGAGCCCAGCATTACACACTAAATTACAATGCACACACCCCTGGGCGGCAGCTAAGAGGAAATACGCAGATCTCCTCCACACTGCCTGAGCCCAACATACACACCCCGGGACGCAACTAGGAGTAAATTTGCATATTTCCACCACACTACCTATGTAGGACATACACTGTGCAAGGACTTCACCCCTCCCCAATATCGCCTCTTGCTAAAGAACAAACATGGCTGACTTACACCGCACCATCCTTTGCCTACTCACCACTCTTGGACTGTACTCCGCTATGTCAAGTAAGCAGGCATGATCCAAAACTACACTCTAGCCTGTCCTATGAACACATACCACCTCTCAAGACACCTACTCTAATATCTTAAACATGATAATGTTTTCTCATATTGTTCTTTCAACACATTATTGCGTCACTTATCATTGGCACACACACAGGCATCACATTATAAATCAATGCATTGCCTATGCCGCTCAAACGGTTGATGTCTACTTCATTTACGTTAGTGTGCCGTCTCCTCATGTGTCCATCTTTATTTCAATTTCTATATTTCACATTTATTATCACACAACAATTTAACTGCAGATGGATGCACAACACAATCAGAAACAACGGCAACACATTGCAGAACAATTTGTTGCCTACTCATCTGGCACTCAAAGGGTTAGTAGCTGAACCATGCCACATTTTTCCTCAGAACAAGCCAAACTCCATTGTAATCCTATATTATAATTCACTAGGGATGTTTGTTAGAAGCCGTCATGCGCAGTAGAGATGGCTGCATGAGCTGAAGTCATGCGTAGTACAGACTGCCCACACCGCGGCTGATACAGAGTGGGGCCCAGAGTCCTCTCTGGGCACCTTCCTGTGACCGCTTGGTCCCAGGAAGGTGCCCAGAGAGGACTACAGTCTGAATTTGGAGCGCCCCACTCTGTATCAGCCGTGGCACGTTCGGGCAGTCAGTACTGCTCATGACTGCAGCGCCGCCAGTGTAGGCCCATGTACACAGGCTTTAAAACTAGTTAATTATAATAACCTTCAAAAACGCCAACACATCACAATACAACCGCTTAAGTCGATTCTGCGACTTTTTGTAACATTAAATACGCTTACCTTTATGCTACTGTATAGTGTCCACTTCCCTCTCCCTCAATGTTCCATAGCCATCAGAAATTAATTCTCTTGTTTTTTTTTTATTCCCCTCAACAGTTCATGTGTGTCTGTCTCCTCCTTATAGTGACTGGCAATGTGTTCTGGACACAGATGACTCCACCGGACAAAGAAGGTACTGCTTGGGCAAGTTAACCCTTTGACTGCCAGACAGATACACAACGCATTGCTTTGCAATGTGTTACGTACCGCTCTGGCACTCAAAGGGCTTACTTACTCTCTGGGGCTTCAGTGAAGTTGTGCAGACTACAACTCTTTTTTCTAGCCTGTTAAGCCCCGCCCCCACTCACGGTTAAGCCCTGCACATTTTTACGCATTTCGTGTCATTTTTCTCCCCCCAGCAGCACCACAGGACTCCCGTCCAGGGAGAGCACACAACAAAGTTCCATGTATGTCCATAATAAATAACTGACCTCATATGGTGACTCACATCAGTAAGATAAAGTACATTCCAAAATGTTCTAATGATGTATGTAATTAAATTATGCCTTACTACCCCCGGTTATACTGTTCTGATTCCAGTAAACAACAAATTAGAAATATGTGTTTTGTCTGAGATGGATATATATTTAAATGTATTTTTCCTACTGTACTTTGCACCAATGTAATAATCAAAAGGAAAACACAACTTCAATGAAGAAAGAAATACCAAATAACTCCCTGTCTATGCAATTCATCATATGCTTTTATCACAACAGGGGCATTCTTTGCTTCATATACCATCCCCGAGTCCGCCCCTCCTCCCTGCATCATTCATGCATTTAAAAAAAAAATCAACATATTCCTTTGTAAAGGTTATTTGCAGCAATTTACATGCTTTCATTATCTCAATATTAACTAATCTTAACCCTTTAAGGAACAATGCATTGTGCACCCCTCTGGTCCTGAAAGGGTTAAGGTGGCAGGTCAAATTTCACATTTAAGTGGATATCCACAAAGCTGAAATGAGTCAGTCCAATTAGAAAACTGCTGTAAGCCACTTACTGATTGGGTATTGGGAGTTCTGATGAGCCAATGGTTACCTTCTCCGTTTTTACAAAACATATATATTTAAGCTACCCAGAGCATCACACACACATAAGTACCAATGATTGCATTGCAGACTTAACCCCATATTCTTCATTCTTATGCTTCCCTTCCTTTTGTCTCCTCCCACCTTCCCACTTCTTATCAGCCCTACAGTCACAGAGGTGTGTGCATGTGCTATATATGTGTATCTGTGTATGAGTGTGTATATATGAATGTGTGACTGCATGTCTATGTATAATAATATCTATATGTGTATATGTGTGTGAATGTATCTGTGCATGTGTATTTATGTATGTATACCTGTGTGTATGTACAGAACTGAATAAAAGGATAAAAAAAAAAAGAAAAAAAAAAAAAAAAAGACGGGAAACGCCATCCCACACTGCTAATTTAATTAATTCATTTTAATAAAATGAGAGATGCTTTATTGCACTGGAAATGTTATGAAAATACCCTGCTAGCCATATAACTATATTTTGTCCTGCAAACAATCTCACAAAGTATACGTCTATTTTTATTAACTGAGCATAACATCTATAATATAATTATTTAAAATTAAACATGACATATGTAGAATGACAGGAGCAATTCTGAGGCAAACCAGCTGTACCACAGGATATAATTAAATATTCATATTGATTTAAATGGGGTGTTTAACCCCTTGGATGCTTAAATGCATTACTTCACAATGAAATGGAACCCTCTCTAACATTAAAGAAACACGAACACCTAAAATAATCTGGGATTATACATGCATAAATACTCTGTACTTCATGCTAGAATCTGTGAAAAGTATCTGTTTTTTCCTGAGGCCTAAATTCTAGTCATATATAACGTTTGTAGGGGCAGCTATTTCTGCCTTTTGTAGGGCTCCATGACTTCCATTACTATAGCAATCTTAAAAGGTGTCTTAGAAGTGAAGGTGCTGAATTATCTGTAAAAGGGTTTATAGAAATTAACAGCTTTCCCAACAGTGGTAGGTATTAAAGGGATAGTAATGCTTGAAGTAAAGTTCAGCTTCAAGTCTTTTTTATACTTTTTATGATGCATAGCGCTATATTTTAGCACTTACATTTTTGTAGTTCAATAGCAATTCAAGCAGAAAGGATCCCCCTCCCTCCCCTTCTGACTGTGTCACACTGCCTCTCTGACTGGTTCGGATGTAGAGTGGTGAGGGACAATCTTCAGTAAGCAAAAGGAAAATCCTTCCCTCTTTCATTGGGGGGTGGGGGGAGGGCAGGGTTTTCTTATACTTATTGTGTGAAGTAGTCCCTCACTGCATCCGTCCGGTCTCATACCTCCCAAGTGTCCCTCTTTTAGACCCAAATCCCTCTATCCCTCTTTCCTACCCTGATGTCCCTCTTTTTAGGAGATCAGATTGTGTGGTGTGTATATAAATGTATCACATTGCTCTACAGCAATAAAACTTACATTATTTTTTTGTTTAAACGTCAGTATTTGTGTTTATAAATTAGTCTGTGTACATAAAATACTTTGCTCTTGTTAGAAGTCATTTATTAGGTTACAGAAGTAGGTGTCAGTAGGTCATGAAACTGCGTACAAATTCTATATAATGACCCGCCCACCAGCCACACCCCCTAAAACGCAAGTGTCCCTCTTTGGCAATCTGAAATGTTGGGGGGTATGCGGTCTGATGACCGGATTCCAAATCTGATGGGAGGCGGACAGAATTGCTATTGAAATACAAAACTGTAAGTGTCAAAATATAGCGCTATGCATTAGAAAAAGTATAAAGAAGACTAGGAGCCAAGCGTTACTTCAAGTTTTACTATCCCCTTAATGTCAATAAATTAATTATTTTAACCCTTTGAGTGTCAGAGGGGTAGGCAACACATTTCAAAGCAATGTGTTACCTAACCCTCTGGCAATCAAAGGGTTAACACTTTTATAAACGAAACTAAAAGGGGGCTATAAAGGACATTCTGTATATGTATTACAATTACAAGTTTAAAGTGCAACTACCACCATAGTTAAAGTCGCAGTGCAATAATTAGGCAGATGGCAACTAGCTTAAAGGGATAGTAATACTTCGTTTTAACTTTATTTTATTTTGTAGGCATTAAAAATACATTAAGAACGATATAAGTCTTATATTCACAAGCAAAGTTTCCCCTCCCGTCCCTTTTACCTAGTGTAAGCCATCTCTTCTCAGATGTGGAATGCAGTCCATAGACCAGACAGATAACAGAAGGGGACACTCTTATTCCTGTGAAAGAATGAAAGCCCTGCTCCCCTTGACAAGCTTTTCAGGTTTTTCCCTTATCTTAATTGAAGATTGTCCCTCTCTGCAGTCTACCTGGGCACCTCCCTTCTGATCTGGCTGAACAGTGTGACATCAGTAAAAGGGGCAGGAGGGGGACACTTTGTCATTGAATTACTCTGGAACTGCAACTCTGACAGTACTGAAATAACACTCTCCAAAGTCCAAATACTATGATGATTAATTAGAGCTGCTTTTATTATGAAACATTACTATCCCTTTAATAATAATTACATTGCCTCTCAGAATGACAAGATTCTATATAAATCCTTAATCTTCTGAGACCAGAAGCCAGGTATCATTGGAGACATCTTCTCTGCGCGTCTGCGCTGTCAGTCCCGGTCTCCGGTAAGAAGCATTGCACTGTGCCGAAAGGCACCAGAAGAGACTGAGAGAAGACTGCACTAACCTGGAAGTCAGCCTCGGAAGATTAAGGATTTCTGAGAGGGAATATAACTATTATTAAGCTAGTCGTGACCTGCCTAATTATTGCAGGGCGACTTTAACTATGGTGGTAGTTCCGCTTTAAGGTTATATTTTAGGGATTTAACATAAAATAACACATTTTTTACAGCTGCTACCTGGAAGTATATGATATTTAAAATTATATATCCCAATTAAATTTTTTGGTGTTAGTGTTTCTTTAAAGGGATGATACCCCCATTTACATAAATTGAAATGTTTAAACAAATTATTGGTTTGTTTAGTCTTAACCCCAAGACTGCCAAGGGGTGCACAAAAGCATTGCAAAGCAGTGAGCTGTGCATCCCTCTGGCACTTAAAGGGTTAACAATGACTATCATTTTCACAAAGATTACATATGTTGTTTTTACCTCTTGGAAGCTAGAGATGTCTTCAATTTATTACAATGGATTAAATAGGTTGATGGTTTCTTACTTAAAGTGGAACTTTCACCCACTATAAATTTGCCCTGCAATAACTAAACAGGTAGCAACTAGCTTTATAATAGATACTAGTACTGAAGACCCATGTACATGGGCCAAAGTGCCAGCCAGCGGCCTCAGCTGCTGCCTCGGAGCAGGGGGCGGTGGGCCATTCGGAGCGCCCCGCTCTGGATCAGCAGTGCCTCTGACTGGAAGACGGTGCGTTTGTGCAGTCTCTACTGCGCACTGAGCATGACTGCATCGTTGGGCAGTCTCTACTGCGTATGTGAGGTTACACACACAGGGAGCTTCACATTCTAGCACTTTATGTTATTTAGATGTTACCTCTGAAATGTAGCTGATTATAAAGAAATCTTTTATTGTAGGAGACTGACGGACAGGTTAGTGCATTCTGCGCGCCTGCGCCGTCAGTCCCTTCCGGTTACCATGTGGCACACTGCAGTGCTTCTCAGTGGAGACAGTGCAGGTGTGCAGACAAGATGTCTGCGCTGATGCCTGGCTTCTGGTTTCCTACACTGAAGGATTTCTTTATAATCGGCTGCATTTCAGAGGTAACATATCTATTATAAAGGTAGTTGCTACCTGCTTAATTATTGCAGAGCGACTTTATCGAGGGTGAAAGTAAATTATGAATCTAGTTGAAGATCCCATGTACACTGGCCACAGTGCCACCTAGCAACGGCCGCGGTGCAGTCATGCGTAGTAGAGACCGTCAGACGTGGTGCGGCGGACAACGGTCTGAATTCGGAGTGGCCCGCTCCGTTATCAGCCACAGCACGGGCAGTCTCTACTGTCCATGACTGCAGTGCGCGCAGCCAACTGTATGCAAATAATCTTTGAATAAAATACCTCTCAGCAGTGAGTGTACCCTTGTTGTTCTCAGGAATTATTCTGGAGTAAACCAACTGCAAGTTATGGGACAAATACAAATTAATTTAACCCTTTCAGTGGCAGAGGGGTACGCAATGCATTGCAAAAGCAGTGCTTTGCATACCCCCTCTGGCACTGAAAGGGTTAAAGAGATAGTAATGTTTCATAATAAAAGCAGCTCTAATTAATCATCATAGTATTTGAGCCTTGGAGAGTGTTATTTCAATACTGTCAGAGTTGCAGTTCAAGAGTAATTGAATGATAAATTATCCCCCTCCCTCCCCTTTTACTGATATAACACTGCTCAGCTCAGAGCAGCAGGAAGGTGCCCAGGTAGAATGCAGAGAGGGAGAATCTTCAACTAAGATAGGGAAAAAGCTGAAAAACCTGTCAAGGGGGGCAGGGTTTTCATTATTCTCACAGTAAGAAGATTGTTCCTTGCTGTTATCTGTCTGGTCTGTGGACCAGATTCCACATCTGAGGAGAGCAGTGTTACACTAGGTAAAAGGGATACTTTATCATTCAATTACTCTTGAACTACAACTCTGACAGCATTGAAATAACACTCTCTATGGCTCAAATACTATGAAGATTAATTGGAGCTGCTGTTTTTGTGAAACATTACTATCCCTTTAAACTGAATTGGGTTTTCAACACCTTGAATGCTAGAGAGGACTCTTCACAATGCATTGGAGACCTCTCTAGCATTCAAAATTCAAAGGGTTAAAAATTCTACTCAAGTGCATTGTTTACTTCAGAATAACTCCAGGTTGTTTTTATAAATATCGGCCATTGGACCAAATATTTATAAGACACAGTGGAACAAGTCTGTGTCAAACTGAGTATACCATAGGGAGCAAATACAATTCCCCAATAATTTGAAAGGGACTATACAATGGTCCATATAATCAATGGAAATGTTGGTGATTTTTTACTGTACGCTTTGCTGCAGTTGGCTTATTCTAGAATTGCTCCACTATTCTTTCTGTATATGGCTCAGTGTAAGTGATCTGAATCATGAATAATATCTACCATTAGGCGTTTTCCTTCACTACATAAAGGAAGAAAGTGATGAAATGTACAAGTACAAATAAAGTTTATTTCGGCACTTCTCACAATGAAGTAAAAGATAAAAGGAAACTAAAACCTGATGATTACTGCACAACATAAAGTAAAAGAGTCCTCAGGCTGAATTCATGTATCATTTAATTCTAACTAAAATATTTATATTGTCAAGAAATCTATCTGACATTTTTTAAAACAGAAAAAAGTGACATGCATAAAGTGAATTGTTAACTCATACTTACGTAGGATAAAGTGGAAAACAAGGTTATTCACGAGACACCTTTTTAAAATGGTAGGAAAGCATTTAATTAAAAATGCCATTAAAACAGCATTTGACCACTGCCTGGAGCAAAAATTATATCAAATAAAACAGGAAAACCTATGGTGCCACAATGTGCCTAAATTCTCCACGATTATAATTAACCAGCTGAGGTGGTTCAAACAATTCTATTTAAACAGAACGGCATTGACAAAGCAAAATAATTTATAGAGTTCAAGTAAAGTGCATTCTGCTACTGCATACGTAATAGAAAAATGACATAAAACTCAGATGTTACACAGCTCTATGCTCTAATGAGGTGACAGACATGTACAATACATCGTAAAAAATAGTGTTTTCAAACAGGAAATGCTTATTGTACTTAATGAACAGTATTTTATTACAGGAAATATTTTTGTAGTCGGACCTCCAAGAACCACGTGGATAGACAGCTGAATATTGCTCCCTGCCGTTGTACAGTAGGCCTAAGAGAGGGTCTATAGGAGATAAAAAAAAAAAAAAAAAGGAAAGAGGGGGAACCCAAAAAAGAGGGTGGGTAACAATAGGTCCCAGAATGCCGTACTCCCGAGGCGAATGCCCCTGGTATAAGAAGGGATACCAGGTCCTCCCACAATTCCAGGCTAACAAATAGCCTTTCACATATCCTCTAATACACATTTGTATAGATTTTAAAAAGTAAAAAGAAGCATGAAAAATATATGCTAAAAGTGCTTTTCCTGTTGAGTAAGACAATGGTGCTTCCACTTCTAGGAAATGTTTAATTCAGAAGTTATTACAACTGAAACTAGTGTCCAAAGCCAATTTTTTACAAATCAGCAAGCAGACTGGCACTTGTTATATAGTGAGAGTGCATTACAGCATTCTCACTTTATCTCCATGAACTGCAAGCGCATTAGGAAGAGTGTGCCAGGTCACATGATTATTTGGCACTCACTGAGGGAGGAGGAGGGATCGAGGCACAAGAAGAGATTTGGAGGGCAAGTGATAGATATGTACTGAGCTGTACTGCAGTGCGATGAGGAGAAGATAAGGAGATGAGGGGAAGTTAGAGTGGGGAAAGGGCTGGTGGAAGGAGAGTGAAGTGGCGAAGGGAAGGTTGAGAAAGAAAAGTGGCAAAGGGCAGGGTGGGAGGAGGCTGAAGTGGTGAAGGAGAGGGTAGGTGGCGAAAGGCAGGTTTGGAGGGGGATAAGTGCTGGTGAGATGGGTACTTAGGAAGGCACACTTTGGAAAGGTAGAGTGGGTCTTTTAGACTAAAACTGTGTGCACTGATATTGTCAGGAGTTGCCACATGGGCTTAGATGCCGTGGACACTCCTGTCAAAACATGTGTTGCCTGACAATTCCCTTCAGTACAGGCTATCTACTCTAATGCCGCCCCAGACACACATGGCTGCCAGCAATCTAGAAACTGGTCTCAAAACTAGACTAGCCATATATAGATGGATAGATAGAGTGGACAGATGTTTCCCAACACCTAACAACTGCTCCTGGTTTTTATGGCAGAAGGTTTATTTACTGGTTTAGATAACCTTTACAGGCAAAAATATAACATCTTGGATGTGAGCAAGGCCTCCAGTGCCTAATGAGACTTCTCTAACAATCAAGGGTTTAAGATTTTTTTGTACTTGTATATAAGGGCTAATGCTGTGAAACAGTAAATGGAGTTGTTGGTGGAGTCATATGAGGTAAGAATGAGAGGTTAAGGGTGGAGTTATGGGCACCTTGAGTGCCTCAGCTAGGCATGCCTGACCCTGTGTGCGGGATGTTGGGTTATTGTGTATGGAATGCAATACTCTCTTTTCTTCTGAGTCACCAAATTTGTATTGAATTCCTGAGTGTGTGTGATCTGTACAAGGTCAAATGTCTTCTAGGGGAGTCTCCAAGGAGACCAAAAACATTAGCTTTTTTTTTTTTTTTTTTTTTGCATACACCAGAATTGTAGTCCATAAATAGCTAGAGGTCCATAAATAGCTAGAGGTCTAACAACTGATCATCAATACTTTACTGAAAGGAGCAGTTAACTTTTTTTATGAAAAAACATATATTGTAGGACATTTTCTGTTGGGTAACTTAAGAGTGCTCACACTGATGAAAGATACATATTTCCAGAGTTATTACATTTTAAACCAGTGTTTATTTACATGAGCAGTGCCCCCTAGTGATCAAATTCCAATTAGTTCTCCTGTTACATTCTAACGGAGAGGAAAGTCAGTCTCCATAGAATGTGATAGAAACTACCTGCCACATCCTGTCAGAATAATCAGGAAGTAAATGCACAGTAAATTCACTCCTGATTGTTTGAACTTTCGTGACTTCTGAATAAAATAACTGAAAGCAGTGGGAGTGACCTTGTTTTACTCAGAAGGAAAAGCACTATAATATATCCATTTTCATAAAAGTTTACTGCTCCTTTAATGAAATTACACACATATACATGTTTTTTTTAACTATAAATATATATATGTAAATATATATTTTTTTATTAATTTATTTTTTTAAAGAATGAGTCTGTCCAGTGAGCAAGAAGAAATATGCATACTGTATTATGAAATACTAATGTAAAAGCCTGTGTACACAGGCCAAAGTGAATGGCACTAAATGGGTTCATTCTTTGAGTGCCAACGCATTGCATACCCCTCTGGCACTCAAAGTGTTAAGATAGCCATGCACCCACCAGTCCCTGCACCTGCCGCCTCAGTAACAGCACAGCGTGAGGTACCAAGAGAGGGAGCACGCCACTACTTCGTCGGTCTCGGGTGTGCATGCGGGAGTGCGCATTGACCCAGAGCAGGGGGTTCGTTAAAGCTCCTCGCACCCCCGGTCTCAGGTAGACACCGCTCGACCGGGGCCAGGGCTCTTTCACACACCGGGACAGACACCGGGGACACAGGGCTGGGAGAGCAGATGAGAAGATGGCGCATTTTGTCCATTCGGGCAGTCTCTACTGCTCATGACTGCATCGGCAGTCTCTACTGAGCTTGACTACATCGGCAGTCTCTACTGCGCATGACTGCATCGGCAGTCTCTACTGCGCATGACTGCATCTGACAAACATACATATGACCTTTTATATTATAAGATGTTCCCTGTGATACTCTTTGAAAGTCATTATACATGTATTTGTTACCTAGGAGTGCAATAATTCTCACTAATTGGTAGTGACCACTGGTAAATGTGAAATGTACGAAACGCCTTTGGAATGGAAGTCAAACAGGAAGTTTTATTCATTCACATTCCTATCGTGTTAAAGCAGCAATGTGAAAGAGCTCTTGAATTAAAACAAAACCTATACTATTTGGCTTCTGGCGATGACATCATGCAGCAGGCACACTGTATTGTTTCTCCAGGGCAGCAAGACTGTTGCAAGCCATTCTTTTCTGGTGAGGGGAGAGCACACATTTGGTATGCATCAGTACTTCCACTGACTGTGATAACGTTCTCTTTTCATAACAACAAACGCTTTGAAATTTGTCAGAAACAGAGAACTAAAACTTTAAAGAAAAAAAGTCTAAGTAAATGCAAAAATTTTCAATGAGGTGAATACCAAATTTTCCAAAAAGAAAAACTATTTTCTTGAGGCCACAAAGAAAAAGATGATCAATTCTGAAACAAATTAACTGCACCATGGGGGGGGATAAAATGCCCCAAATTCCTACTTATTTAATGTGTAATTTAACCCCTGGAGTGCTAGATTCCAAAGTGTTGGTTTGCAATATATTTGAGACCTCTCTAGAATTCAAGGGGTTAAAAGACCCATTAAAATCAATGGGACAATTTATTTTTCCAGTACAGAGCAGTAAGTTTGCTCCATAATTGCTCCTCTTTTCTTTGTGAATAAGCCCTTTTATTTGTTGGTGTTGTAGCAATGTAAACAGAGGCCTATTTTACTGAGGCTGATGTAGTGGTGTAATTCTAGAGCAAAACAACTGCACCAAAGGGAATACATGACAATTGCCTTTGACTTAAATATTGTTTTAACCCCTTGACTACTGGAAAAGTTAAACCCAGTCTCCAGCACATTATTTCCAGCCACTGCATATGGATTGTCTCCAGTGCATTGCAATTTATCTACCGCCAGAGCATTGCAATTAGATTGCCTCCAGTGTACTACAGTCACATTTGCTGTCGGATCGCCTCCAGTGCATTGCAGTTGGATTACTTCCACTGCATTGCAATTGGTTTACCTCCAGTACACTGCTGCAGGATTTGTCATTTGTCTCCAGTGCATTGCAGTTAGTTTGCATCCACCTCATTGCCAGCTGGATTGCCTCCAGTGCATTGCTGTTGGATTGCCTCCAGTGTATTATGGTTGGTTTGCCTCCCTTGCATTGCAATTGGATTGCCTCCAGTACATTGCTGCTGGATTGCCTGAAGTATATTGTAATTAATTTGCCTTCAGTACATTGCAGTTACTTTGCCTCCAGCTCACTGTAGTTGGATTGCCTCCAGTGCATTGCAGTTGGTTTGCCTCTAGTGCATTGCAGTTGGTTTGCCTCCAGCTCATTGCGGTTGGATTGCCTCAAGTGCATTGCAGTCAGATTGGGTCCTGAAAGTTACGATTAGTGTGCCTCTAGTGCATTGCTGATGGATTGCGCCCAGTGCATTGTAGTTGGTTTGCCCCTATTGCATTAAAGTCAGTGTGCCTCCAGAGTATTGCAGTTGGAGTACCTCCAGTACATTGCAGTTGGATTCCCCCAGTGCACTGCAGTTTGTTTGCCCCAGAGCATTGCAGTTGGTTTGCCTCCAATGCATTGCAGTTAATTTGCCCCTATTGCATTGCAGCCAGTGTGCCTCCAGAGTATTGCAGTTGGTGTACCTCCGGTACATTGCAGTTGGATTCCCCCAGAGCACTGCAGTTTGTTTGCCCCCAGAGCATTGCAGTTGGTTTGCCTCCAGTGCATTGCAGTTGGTTTGCCCCTATTGCATTGCAGCCAGTGTACCTCCAGAGTATTGCATGTGGTGTACATCTAGTACATTGCAGTTGGATTCCCCGAGAGCACTGCAGTACTGTGTGCCCCCAGAGCATTGCAGTTGGTTTGCCTCCAGAGTATTGCAGTTGGTATGTCTCCAGTACACTGCAGATCATTTGCTCCTAGTGCATTGCAGTTGGCATGCCTCCAGAGTATTGCAGGTGCTGTACCTCCAGTACATTGCAGTTGGATAACCCTTAGAGAGTTGCAACTGGTGTGCCTACAGTACGTTATAGTTGTATTGCCCCCAGAACATTGCAGTTGGTGTACCTCCAGTCCATTGCAGTTGGATTGCCCCCAGAGCATTGCAGTTGGATTGGCCCCAAAGCATTGCAGTTGGTTTGACTCCAGTACATTGCAGTCCATTTGCCTCCAGCGCATGGCAGTTGGATTGCCTCCAGTACATTGCAGTTGGTGTGCCTCAGAATTTATAAAGGCAAACTGAAGTAATTAGTGGGAAAATGCATACAAATAAGTGCACCATAAGGTGCAAGTAAACATCTCCAAAATTATCACTGATTTGAATGGGGTGTTTAAATCACTTGAATGCTATCCAGGTCTGAAAGTGTTACGTCACAAAGCATTGAACACCTCTGTAGCATTCAAGGGGTTAAACACCCCCATTTAAATCAATGGTAATTTTCATTTCTCCCATACAGAGAATATCGTTTTCCCCAAAAATTGCTTAATTTTATCTTTGTGCATAAGTCCCATTGAATAATACAATGGAGAAATGATAGTAGTAAAGGCGTCTTCATGTTAAACTTAACACCAATAATCTGAGAATGCAGTGACAATATTTCATCAGTGTTATATTAAGGTACCATAGTACAATTTGAATCAAACCTAATGACAAAAATGGAAGATCATAATAATACATTCTATCAATATTCATATTCTTGACTAATTTATTACCTACATAATAGCCTCTGGCACCAGTTCCCTCATTCTCTCCATCACTAATTGCTCATCATTTATTTAATGGCATTGTCTTTGAGAAGACTTTATGAATCTTTTGGACTGCTAATAATGATTCCATTCAAAATTAAGTTTACGAATACCGGTATTGCAAGAGAACCGCTGAAGTTTAAATTAACCCTTTGAGTGCCAGGGGGTATAGAATGCTGTACCCCTCTGGCACTCAAAGGGTTAAATCAAGGTAACAGTGCTTGGGTGGATTTATGAAGCATTTTTATAAAATGCTTTTCTGGTATACTTAATGATTTATGCCCTCAGGAAATATGTGAGTAAATGTCTGATAAATAGCCACAAAGCTGCTTTATATGCAATTAATATTTATGGTATCCTATCAAAGTCACTTTCAATAAAGCAGTCCTAGGCCCGGAAATGTCTATGGGTCATATGTACAAAAGTAAAATTGGAGCAACTCTGCGGAAAGCCAGTTACACTACAGGGAGCAAATAAACATTTCCACTGATTTAAAGGGAAAGTAACACCCCTTAATAATAAACCCCACCAAGTATTGTACTTATATTACGCGAGATAGCAGGAGTGAGACTTCTGTCCTAAGAACTTGCACAATTCTTGGGCAAAACAAATACACTACAGGGAGAATATAAATGGGGTTTTAACTGCTTTAGTGTATATACATATGCACATACCCGGGAACTTTTTCTTCTGGCCTCCCCTGAGGGGGAGGTCTGTGGTGCCGTTCAGGGAGATAATTGACACGATTTGTGTCAAAAGGGCCGGACTTAATCATGACTGGGGGCGGGGCTTCAGAAAGTTGTAAAAGTATAGGCAATAGGCTGGAGAAGGAGGAGAAATGGGTGGGGAGGGGTGGAACTGATAGGGATGGAGTACAAATTGGCAGAGCTTCTTAAGAAACTGCCCACACATGGAGAATCAGACTCTGCCCCAGAGACCCGGTAGCGAACCCGGAGAGTTCCCAGCTATGCATATGTATGGATGTATATACAACTTTTGCTGTTTTGGCTGTTTAACAAAATAAATTCAGGTTACAGTTAAATAATCAATAAGGGCTTACAGTGCAGTCTCTCAGCTTTAATTTGAAGGTAGTCACATCCAAATTGGAGGAAGGGTTTAGGAATTACAGCTCTTTAATATGTAGCCCCCTCTTTTTCAAGGGACCAAAAGTAATTGTACAATTGACTCAGAAGCTGTTTCCTGGACAGGACTGGGCAATTCCGTTGTTATTTCTTCATCAATTAAGCAGATAAAAGATCTGAAGTTGGTTCCAGGAGCAGCATTTGCATTTGGAAGCTGTTGCTGTGAACCCACAACATGCAGTCATTGGAGTTCTCAATGTAAGTGAAACAGGCCATCCTTAGGCTCCAAAAAAAAATCTATCAGAGAGATAGCATGAACATTAGGAGCGGCCAAAACAACAGTTTGGTACATTCTGAGAAAGAAGAACGCACTGGTGAGCTCTGCAAAACAGAAAGGCCTGGACATCCATGGAAGACAGCAGTGGTGGATGATTGTAGGATCCTTTCCATGGTAAAGAAAAACCCCTTCACAACATCCAGCCAAGTGAAGAACACTCTCCAGAAGGTAGGCATATCATTATCCAAGTCTACCATAAAGAGAAGCTTTCACGAGAGTAAACACAGAGGGTTCACCACAGGGTGCAAACTATTCATAAGCCTCAAGAATAGAAAGGCCAGATTATTAGACTTTGTCAAAAAACATCTAAAAAAGTCAGCCCAGTTCTGGAACAGCATTCTTTGGACAGATGAAACTAAGATCAACCTGTACCAGAATGATGGGAAGAAAAAAGTATGGAGAACAGCTCATGATTTGAAGCATCTAAAGCAGGGTGGAGGCAGTGTGATTGCTTGGGCATGCATGGCTTTCAATGGCACTGGGTCATTAGTGTTTATTGATGATGTGACAGAAGCAGTTGGATGAATTTTGAAGTACATAGGGATATATTGTCTGCTCAGATTCAGCCAAATTCAGTGAAGCTGATTGGATGGTGCTTCACTTGACAGATGGACAATGAACCAAAAGATACTGAGAAAGCAACTCAGGAGTTTTTTTAAAGCAAAGAAGTGGAATATTCTGCTGATCTCAACCTGATCTAGCATGCATTTCACTTGCTGAAGACAAAACTTCAGGCAGAAAGACTCATGAACAAACAACAACTGAAGGCAGCTGCAGTAAAGGTCTGGCAAAGCAACACAAAGGAGGAAACCCAGCGTTTGGTGATGTCCATGCATTCCAGACTTCAAGCAGTCACTGCCTGCAAAGGATTCTTGACAAAGTATTAAAAATGAACGTTTTATTTATGATTGTGTTAATTTGTCCAATAACATTTGAACCCCTGAAATAAGGGGACTGTGTATGCAAATGGCTGCAGTTCCTAAACGTTTCATACAATATTTTTGTTCAACCCCTTGAATTAAAGCTGAAAGTCTGCACTTCAATTGCATCTCGGTTGTTTCATTTCAAATCCATTGTGGTGGTGTACAGTGCCAAAATTATGAAAATTGTGTCAGTGTCCAAATATTTACAGACCTAACTGTATATATATATATATATATATATATATATATATATATATAGAGAGAGAGAGAGAGAGAGAGAGAGAGAGAGAGAGAGAGAGAGAGAGAGAAGCATTCCTAGTTTGCTGGGAACTACTCCCTGGGATGGACGTTGTTCAGAGGTAGGGGGCAGTGATTTTGACTGGAGTGAGCATAGTTCTTCCCCCACACACACAGGGGGATGAAGCCCCTGGCTACTCCTGTCTAAATTAATGCAGTGAGTTCCATAGAGGTTTTGATTTTGACAGGTGTGGATGGTGGGGGGAGTCCCCCCTAGTCCCCCTGTAAACTCAATGTGTCCTCCCGTGTGGCAACCCCCTTACATTTAATACTCTACTCCCCCTCCCTTCCATTTTCCATTTGCTGCATCCTCCCTCTTCGGCCTCCATCATATTCTCCACCTCTTCCTTGTCCTCCTTCCCTCTCATTCTCTGAATCCTTTCCCTTCATCCTACAACACATTCAACATCTCCTCCCTGCCTGTCCTGCCTTATATTCACCCACCCTCCCTCCTCACATTTCATCACATTTGCCACCTCCTTGTCTGCCTTACATCCCATTTCCTGTTTCCACCCTGCTCACCCTCCCTCACATTCACCAACTCCTCCCTGTCCACTCCCCATCACATTTACCACCTCCTCCCTGTCCGCCCTCCCTCTCATTCATAGCATCCTCCCCACCTCCACACACAACCAGAATTCCAAAGTACCAGTGGAGCATTACTGCTCTCTATTATAGAGGATTCAAGCATTCACTGTGCTCTCAATCATACTCACTTATGTAAAGAAAAAAAATGGCACTGTGCTCTGCTAAAACTGCTACACTCAACTCAGCTGGCTTGTACAAAACATCTTATACACCACTCAAATTCACAGACGTAGAGAATGCTTGTCGTAAAGCATTCTCTGGACTGTGGATCACACCTGATTTTTCCACTACCACCAGTAGGGTCAAGCACGTGTCCTGCTGCCATACATCAAGCAAGATTCTATACCAAAGCATTGATTCACTCACTCTATGACAGCAGGACACATAACCAGTGAGAACACACAGCACAGTGGACAGTTTAAGGATGCCAGCTAGTGTATTGAATAGTTTACATTCTCCAATATGTAAGGTGAGTAGGGAAAAACGTACAAGTCTGCACTGTGACCCCCTTCCCCCAAAGATGAGTGGGTTCAGATTAGAAGACTCGGAACACTCGCTTTGAGCACTGCAAGAGTACTATGTTGTGCAGAGATTTATGATCCTTGCTTTCCCAACATATCTAAACATAATCAGTTCTTAGCAGAAATAATCAAAACCAGCTCATATCCACTGTATTAACATGTATTTAGAATAGTGCATTTCTGGCTGCTTTCAATTCATGACTTACAGATGTTGTTCAATTGATAACTTCACCCTGGCTCTTTACAGTTACAATCTATATATATATAAAAGGCTAGCACTGTTTTGGGTTCCCTCAAAAAGGTTTGTAGATCAGTGCCAGCCACACCCTGGGGCATGATAAATGTGACTGGTCACCCAATCTGATGTATGGGGGTGGAGTTTATTGTATTCACCCCACTCTCAGGAATAACACTGTTGACTTTTTCATTCACCTCCTCTCCTCTCACTGAGCACTTCCAGTTTCTCTTCCCTGTATGTCTGACAAAACACGCAGACACTTTCATTGTCACATGCTTGCTCAGATTTGCCTCAGAAGGACCAAATACATAGTGTGTGTTGGATGAGGAGTCTGGGGGCGAAACCAAGCGTATATACATCAAGTTCATCTCCCCCTCCCTTCCATTCACCTCTGTCTCCCTTCAGTTCACTGCTTCGTCCCCCCTTCCCTTGCATTCTCCATTTTGGCTCCTCCCTCCCACAAAAAAAAAAGAACCATCAGACCTCGAGGTGTGGTATTGGGACCCCTGCCCTGCAAGAGGACAAGAGAGCCCCCCTGCTTCCATTCTACCCGGAGAACCCCGGTAGGAGTAGGCAGAATCAGCACATCCTCTCACATAAATGAGAGAAAGCCTGCCTCATTGTCATGAGAGGGCTTCCCGATCCCATCCACTCCTACCCATCTCCAGGTAGTTTGAAAGCAGGGGAGCTCTCTTGCTCCCCTGAGTCACCTCTAATGATCTCCCAGCCAAGTGGCATTTAAATTAACAGAGATTTTTATTTGCCCCTAATGGTGGAGTTAATTTACTCTATACTTATTCCAGTTGTTCATTGAATATCAACCTCAATAAATACAAATTTCTTGCTTGCTCATTAAAAAAGTACATTCAGATAGAACGGTTAAATGATGACAATGTCAAAAATGCAAAGATAAAATGTAACTATAAAATGTGAATATTTATCAGATGACTGACTTAATAGGTTTAATATGGCATCAAATGTACTATCTGAAAATTATTTTTGTTCTATATCAACTCATTTCTTTTCTCCATCTGGTTTGTTGGGGAGTTTAATTATTATTCTAGAAAGCCATGATTTTTATAGCTGAAAGCTAGACTTGTTTTTTTGCATGGATACCATATGTTTTCTTAAGAAACTGTAGAAAGATTAATTATGTGTTCCAACTCATAACTTCTGAAATTACAAATGAACAAAGTAAAGTCCCTGAGTTTTATTCAGAGCATACTGAAGATTTAATTATTAGTTAAAGTACAAAGCCACAATAAACGTGGTAATGATGCCTAAATTACATGTATATCAAACTAGTAGCGCTGATGTTGCTCGCTAGGGTAAGCTTTCACACTGTGCATTATAGAAGTTACAAGTGCACCACCTCAACACCCTAAGTAATACAAATATTAAAGGACAGATATATATTCAGTTTAGGTTAGCCATGTTAGTCCAGTGGTGTAGAGGCCAAATTAATGAGTGTTGCAGTATATAATAATTCCTTTTTTCTTAGACTAATGTTCAATTATATGAACAAGCTTTCGAGAGCGATGCTCCCTATCTCAAGTCTAAAGCATGCTGTTTTTTTTTGTTTTTTTAAGTGCAACATGTATATAAAGCCATTGTGAAAGAAAGCTTAAAACTGATAAGTAGTAAATCACCTAACAGAGGAATGCAGTTGGGGGTGGGGGTATGAGACAGAGAGCACCATAGTACATAGCTATATACAGAAAAGTAATATGAGAGAGATGGCAAACGTACCAGAACAAAACAAATAGAAGGAAATATTATATAAAGTTTTAGTAACATGCAAAGAATCCCAAGTCCTTATTTAGTCCGTTGTGTTTGGTGCTGAAAAAACTGATCATCTTAATTTCAAATATCTTTCTGTCCTGTGTATTACTGAAGTTCCCTCTGAATATTTTGGTTTCTTATGGACGGAGTGGTTTCTTTGGATAAAATGATGACCAACTGGGTTATGATTCTTGTTTTATGGTATTTCTCAATATTTTGTCTATGTGTATGCATCCTTAGATTAAGTGGTAGGCCTGTTTCACCAATCTAACATCCAGTTTCACATTCAGTGCATTTTATAATATATACAACATTTTTGGACGTACGTTAATATAATCCTTTAATATTGTATATATTGTTGTTGTGTTGTGCAGTATTGTTTTCACAAATGTGTTGACGTTATTTGCAGAGTGGTTTGTTGCAGTGTTTGTTCGTTCGTTAGTCAGTTTTATACTGCGGTGTGTTTGTTTTTTACTATTAGGCACATAATACTTACATGTATTAATCAGTTTTATACTGATGAAGTTTTGTTTCAGATTCTGTGAAATTTTAAATTAAGCTGACCAGTTTTTTCAACACCAAACACACTGGACTAAATAAGGACTTGGGATACTTTCACATTACCCACAGTTTACATAATATTTCCTTCGATTGATTTTGCTCTGGTACATGTTTACCCATCTCTCTCATATTATTTTTCTATTTATATTAATGTACTATGGTTCTGTCCTGTCTCTCCCTGTTTCATACTCCCCCTTTTCCCTCGCATTCCTCTCTGTTAGGTGTTTTATTACTTATCAGTTTTAAGGTTTTCCCCACAATGGCTTTTATATACATGTTGTATTTTTTTAAAACTAGTATGCTTTAACTTGAAAATGGAATAATCACTCTCAAAAACTTGTCCATATAACTGAATGTTAGTCCAATACAAAAATGTATTATTACATACTGCAATACTCATTCATTTGGCATATTTATATGTGTGTGTGTGTGTGTGTGTGTGTGTGTGTGTGTGTGTGTGTGTGTGTGTGTGTGTAATTTTGTGTCAAGCTGCACATTGAGCCAACAGTGATAGCCTTCAAGGGTCTGGGAGGTCTTGGGAGTTAGGAGGACAGCTGTAATGCACTCTAAGCATTGGACCCGCCCATAACATGACATCACAAACAATTCAACTTCTGCAGTGGCTTTCAATATTTTTTCCTCAGTGCAACCCCAATATACATTCCTAAATCTCTGAATCTAGATGACAAAAATGAGCATATTGTGCATAACAAATCTCATAAATATATATTTAACATTTACATTTGTGGTAAAGTCTTTACAAAAAAACCAAGGCACACTAAGCTTTTGAAATGGGCACACCAAAATGACATGGCTCCCTAGTGGAGAACGGCTTTGGTACTGAATCATCCTGTGTGTCTTCTGATTTTATTACTTATTTATTTATTTAGAAGGTATTTTATCAGGAAAATACAGAGATTTCTCTTGTTTTTAGGTATGTCCTGGAGAGCTTTAACAGTAAAATGTTACATATTTACACAAATAGAAAAGAAACAAATAATAAAACAATATATATATACATTCATAAACACATAAACTTACATAACATTATATGTTTTTTAGATACTAAGAAGCAGTTAATTTTAGAGATTTTAGACTTGGAGAAGATCAGATATTTTCAGGTAGTTCATTTCAGGTTTTTCAGAGCTTTGAAGGAGAAGGCAGATTCACCGGGATCTTTTTTGTAGTGTTGTATACTCAGTGAGTTTTTAGCAGTGGAGCAGAGGTTATAGTTAGTATGGAGAGCTGGAGCGAGCATACTGATCAGGTAGTCTGGTAACTTTCTAGAGAAGTTGTTATAAACTAGACAAGACAGGCGAAGGGTACGTCTGTAGCTGAGTGTTATCCAGTTTAGTTCTTTACACATATTACAATGAGGGGGTAATGTAAATTACATTGGAGGACAAAGAGGAATAATGAATTATACAGTGCTGAGTTTACCAAGATTAATTAGTAGTGCAGAAGCATACACTATGTCCCCATAGTCTATGACTGGCATTAACATCTGTTGAGCAATACATTTTCTTACCAGGGGAGTTAAACAAGATTTGTTTCTAAACAGAGTGCCTGTTTTAGGATATGTTACAGAGCAGGGAACGTCTGGGGCAACTCCGTGTGGAAGCAGTCCGGAGAGCGACTACATATTGGTGAATACATTTTTATATACGAGGAATCTGCCGCTGTGTGTTTGTTGGTGATCCTAACATCGTGAGGACATCGGTCCAACCCTGAGTGGAGACGGGGATATTATCTCCACATGCCTCCTTGTCAGATGCGCTGGTATCAGTTATCTGACCATCTATACAAGTGAGTGCAACTTTTATTTTGTTCTCATTTATTGATATATTTATAGTATTACACTATTGGGCGCTCTTGTGTTTTATGAACTCTGGATTGTTTTAGGATAAAGTTTGGATGTTAATTTATCAATATGAAAACCAAAAGTGATGTTGGGTTCAAGCCACACACCAAGATATTTGTAGGAGTTGACCAGGGCCAAGATGTGATTAGACTTTGTTTCAATAGTTAAACGGGTATCACGGACTTTAAAGAGATAGTAATAGAACATTAACAAAGCAACTGTTTGTTCATCATAAGCAATAATACTGCCGGCTGCTGTGCTTATTGTCCAAAACTGTACAATTACAATGTTATTTTATGCAGAAGTTTACCCCTCCCTCCCCTTTTACCGTTCTAATGCCACCTCCCCTTAGATCTGAAGTCCGGTCAAATCACAACGAGGGACAATCTCTCCTCAGTCAGTATAAGGAAAAACCTGTCCTGCTTGTTGAAGGAGGGCAGGTTTTTCCTAATATTAACTGAAGACTGACTTTCGTTGTGATCCACCATCGGATCTCAGAGTACAATGCTGACATTAGAAAAGGGGCAGGAGGGGTAAACTACTTCAAAAAATAACATTGTAATTGTACAGTTTTGGACAATAAGCACAGCTGCCAGCAGTTTTTTTGCTTATGACGAACAAGCTGAGCTGCTTTGTTAATGTTCTATTGCTATCCCTTTTAGTACTTTGTGCTTTGTACCAAATCCTACTGTGACCATTATGTTAGTTTTTAAGAACTGTTTATTTTTAGTTATCTGCATACAGTTATCTTTAGTCATCAGCATACATGTGCACAAAAGATGCTTTGTTAGTATGAGGCTGTGGCCTGGGTTAAAATCTGTTAGAATCCATGTAGAATAGCCAATCTCAGAGGAGAATTCAGTGAGTGTTTTTACCGTCCATGGTGGTAAAGGAGGGGTGTGCATTGTGTAGTAGCTGCTTGGTGGTGGGGAAATTCAGCTCTTTTATCTCCACAGGAAACCATGACACACTTAAAATAGATCTATCACTTTATAACAACTTGGTGATTTTGAAACAGCTTTAAAAAAAGCAGACTAGATTTATAGTGGCAATATATTCATATCTGTATGTATATTTAATAACATGTAATATATAATGTTTCTCAATTTGTGTAAATATGCAACCCTCTACTGAAAACTGTACAGGACATACTTGAAAACGAGAGAAATCTCAATGTATTCTTCCTGGTAAGACATTTTCTAAATAAACACTCCTAGTTGTTGTTGGGTTACAACTTCTATCATCTATCAATGTAAATTGTAATACAACAAGAGATTATGTGGTGCAGATTTCAGCCTCATGTGGGTTTATGCACCAAGCTGTGATAAAGGTAAGAAAAATGCAACAGTAAGAGAAACTCTCCAATCCTTTGATTAGTATATGGAGCATATTTTTCAAATTGGTTACATTTTAGTGCATAAGCTACATAAAGTAGCCAAGGGATTGGAAAGTTTATCTCATTGTACAGTTTACCTCACCTTCATAAAACTTCAGTGTATAACAACACCCGTTAGGATTTGTGGGTTTTGCACTAAATTGTGATAAAGTGCAACAAACAACACACTGAGATAAACTCTCCTGTTCCATTGTTATTCTGTAGAACCTATTCCCTAAGGTCTATTAAATGTGAAAAGATAATATGACTTGGACAGTAGGGATGAGCAAAACAACTCTCTAAATCAGCTTTTTGTACAAATGGTGTTTTTCATTTCACATTTTGTATCCCTGAATTAACCAATAAGATAGCAGGGAAAGTGATCACATGGTGATCAGGAAAAGAAAACAGGTTCTCTTTCATATGAGAATCAGTGTCCACGACACTCCTCTGAACCACATCTTCTCCCATGCTGCCCACTACCCCCTCCCTGTCTTCCCATGCTGTACTTCCACTTCTTCTGTCAGAATGTTCTCTGGTGCCACCTCCTCTCTCCCCATAGTTCAAGATGCCAGCTCCTAACTCCTTATTGCCACTCCTACTGTCCCTATGCTCTCTTCCGACACATCCTCTCTTGGCTCAGCTCCAAGTTGCCAGCTTCATTACCCCTATTGCCATCCCCATTCTCCCCAGGCTCCCTGCTGCCACCTCCTTTCTCCCCCCAGGGTCTATTTGCCAGGTCCACACTCCCCATTGCTGCCCCATCTCCCCATATTCTTCATACACATCCTTATTCCCCAGATGTCTCTCCTATCTCCAGAGGTTCCCTGTTGCTGCTTTCTTCAATAACATTACATCCTATATAATAATTCGCTAAAACGTGTGTAACGACCAGTCATGCACAATAGAGACTGCTGCGCATGCTGCAGTCATGCACAGTAGAGACTGCCTGCACTGCAGCTGATACACAGCTAGACGCTCTGTATCAGCCGCGGCATGGGCAGTCTATACTGCGCATGACTGCCCCGCGACCGGCTGGCAGTGGCACTGTGGCCCGTGTAACAGGCTCTTCAACTAGTAGTAACATGATGAGGTTGAAAAAAATTCATATATCCAACAAGTTCAACCTTTGCCATATCACTCTTGTTTTGTTGATCCAGAGGAAGACAAAAAAAATGCACTGAAGGCATTTCCAATTATGCTCCTAGTGGGAAAGACATTCATTCCCGACTCCAAAAGGCATAGCTCCTTGGATCAACATCCTATCTATATTGAAACAAACTGTCAGAATTGTCTAAATTGTTCTATGCTATAAATATATCCAATACTATTTTGAAAGTACCTACGTTATCTGCAACACAGCCTCCCAAGTTAAGGCATTCAACATCTTCCCTGCCCTTAGTGTAAAATATCCCTAACTTTTTAAGTCAAAGGCACCTTTCCTCTAGTCTTAAAAGATGCCTCATTGGTTTTTAATCAGCTCTTTCAGTAACTAGTTCCCCAGAGAGTGACTAGTATTGGCCTTGAATATATCTGTAAATGGTAATAATGTCACCAATTCATTATCAGTTTTAATGCATGTCTCTGTACTTTTTTTTTTTTTTTTTTTTTTAGGTGCCTGATTTATCTATATCAGTGCTTCTCAATCTATTTTTGCTCAAGACACAAGGCACCCCTAGTATTTTGTATTTCATTTTTTAAGGACTTAATGAAGAGTAACATATATAAATATATACATATAAAGTTGTTCTTTGGTCTTACAGCCAGAATGACAGCAGAAAATGTGTATAATAATTTACATAACTATACATTAGAAACTCATCTTTAGCATTTTAGTCTGTTTTCATAGAAAAAGTGGGGCACCCTTAGATGGTATCCATGGTACTCCAACGTAAAGTACCACTGCATCCTGGTTGAGAACCACTGATCTATATTAAACCTCATCTGTCACTTCTCTTATGCATTTCCTCAGTTTATCCAAATCTTCTGCACACAAAAACATAATTCTTTGTGTGTGATTGCTTACATAGATTGGTGTCTCCAGCAAAGACTGAAACACTAGTTTCAATAGCCACTTAAATATCATTAATACAATATTGGATGACCCCTTGCAACTTTTCAAATATTTGATGTGGGAAAAGAAAAATTCCCCAATATAAGGTGACTGACTGACTGCCTTATATTGTTTTTTTCTCACCCAACATCTCATACACCCCTCTCTCTTCCATGGTATACTCTTCCCCCTCCACCTTTAAGATCCAGTAATGAAAACAGCATTCTTCCTGAAAAGCTGTCTGCTGACATTGCATGACTCAGAAAGGTAATTTTAGGACCTTGCTTCCAATGTATATGGAGTCCATGGATTAATATATTGGTCCTGAAAGGACCTGTGTGGCACAACATCACCATGGAGGCAGATCACACTCCAGGAAGACTGCCAGGTTCATTACTGAGGCTTAAAGGGGAACTACCACCCCTTAAAAACGTAACCTGTTCTGATTCTTCATCTGGCGACTGGCTGCTTAGTATCGCTAGTCGCCAGAAATATTACCCGGTTCTGAAGATTTCTGCCTTTTTCGGACGGTCACTGGAACAGGAAGCACGGACGTGTCTTCACAGTGACGTCCGTGCGCCTGCGCTGTCAGTCCCTTTTGAACCGCGCGGTGCAAAAGGGACTGACAGAGCAGGCGCACGGACGTCACTGTGAAGACACGTCCGTGCTTCCTGTTCCAGTGACCGTCCGAAAAAGGCAGAAATCTTCAGAACCGGGTAATATTTCTGGCGACTAGCGCTACTAAGCAGCTAGTCGCCAGATGAAGAATCAGCACAGGTTACGTTTTTAAGGGGTGGTAGTTCCCCTTTAAATGTAGAGGGAGAAAGTACTCTGGGAGGGAGATCTACCGGACTGCCACACGGATGGTATTTTCTTCCTAACCGGCGGGCAGCCCAAATATAAGACAACCGTAAATATAAGCCAGGGTCTCTTTTTCAGGCTAAAATGTTTGAAAATCACATTACCTTATGTTCAAGCAAATATAGTAAACAAATTAAAAAGCATTGGAAGTAGGACTCAACCCTGAGGCACTTTACCACTATTTGAAGTTTATCATTTAACCAGTTTTCTATTTATACGATGATATTGACTCCTAAGCCAATCCCTTTCAATTTATGCAGTAATATTTTGTGAGGCACAATTCATATATACTACAGCCACAGCTATACCCTTGTCCAAGTTGCCACATTTTCATGGGATACAAGTAAATAAGTTTGAAATTATCTATCCTTTATAAAAACCATCTCAACTCACACAAATTACATTGTTGGTCATCTACTATCCTTTAGTAACCATTCTAGTGTCTTACCCACTATGGAAGTCAAATGTGCAGGCTATAATTTCCAAGTTTAGATCTTGCCCTTTTTTAAATAATGAGACTGTATCTGCTTTACTCCAATCACAGGGCCCTATGCCAGATGAAGGTGAACCAATACATTTTAAGCATAATGGCCTTGTTATTACTGAACTAAGCTCTTTAAGTACTATCGGGTATATTTCATTAGGTTCAGACAATTTATTCACATTAACCTTTTCAAGTACCTTTTGGACTTTGTTCTCAGTTAACTATGTATATGGTAGCGTCAATGCTGTGTCTCTCCCAGTAGTAGATTCCCTTATACTGACTAATTAATTTATCTAGCTGTGTTAAGCTGCCCAATATCAAACTTTATTGTTTTGCTATTTATATACCTGTTAATGTTTTTAGGATTTGCCTTGCTGTCTTTTCAATTATTTTCTCATTTTCAATTTCAGCTAGCCTAATTACTTGATTTCAGATTAATTTACTTGTTATATATTTTTAAAATGATGACTCTAACCCTTCTGACTTAAACAATTTAAAAGTCTGCTTCTTCCACTCCATTTCTGTGTGGACCTAATTGTTAAGCCACATTGGTCTTAATTTGCTCATCTTATATTTATTACCCAACATTATATATTGAGGAATATATTTATCTAAAAGCTTTTTTAACAAATTCCTTCGTTCGTCTGTATTTGTGGCATTGAAAATAACATTCACTAATCCCCATTCTGTTTTTAGCTTTGTAAAATTACCCTTTTTGACGGTAAATATTAGGTGGCCTGTAGTAAATACCTATCACCATATTTTTATTATGTTTACCCCCCAGTTTCCCTGTTCTTGCCACCAGACTTTCCTGTGCTCCTGCTCACTTTCTTTCCTGCAAGATTTCTGCTCCCTCCTGTGCTGGTTCACCAAGCTCCTTCTTGCTCCTCTCTACCCCTGTTACACTAGTTTTCTCCAGGTCAACTGAATCAATCCACAAAACAAGTCACGTTGGTTTTGCTCATGTCTAGTGCAAAGTTTCTCTCACTTTTATCTCACCTTCATGCATGACCCATCCCCCCCTCGAACTGTCAGTGGCACCTGAAGGTAAGTTTGACAACCACTGATGTAGAACACATCTTTAAATGCAGCCAGCCATTTCTATAATCCTATATTATTTCACTTTACTTCACATAGTCATTTTTAAGTTAGTGTACAGTAAGTTACTTATAAAAAAATTTCAGCCTGTGTTACACTACAGTTGATCAAGGGTTTTTTCTAAAAATGTCTCAATACACATCAGTGGGAATCAATTAGATAAGTTCGCTATAGGACTTTTAAACTGCAATGTAGTATAGGACTTTAGTAAAATCCATTACATTTTATAGTCAGGTAGGAAAATTCCCAGTGTTCACATCTCTTGTATAACCCTCCATTGCAGTGCTACTACCTCTAAACATGTGCACTAGCTTAACCATTTGACACAGGGATGATAAAAATACATTGCTTCACAATTTAGCACCCCTCTGGCATTCAAAGCATTAAGCAGCAACAAATTAGTGCAAACAAATTATCTATATACTAGTGTAAAAGCCCATGTGCGCGGGCCATGGAGCAGTGAGGTAACGGCAGTACGCAGAGCAGGACCGGCCTCTTAACCCTTTGAGTGGCAGAGGGGTATGCAACGCATTGCAAAGCAAAGGGTTAACATTACCCGGACCTGCTCTGAGTACTGCCATTACCTTTTTGCTCCACGCGATTGCACCGCCTCACTTACACGATGCAATCATGCGCAGTAGAGACTGTCCGAAAGGGAGCAGTCTCTACTGCGCATGACTGCATCTTGACAAACTTTCTGGCCTTTTATTATATAGGATAATTCAACAAAGGGGAAAGCAGGCTGTAACATTATAACTTGTCTTTATATTACAATCAGAAGTATCTAATAAACTCACCACATATTCAAAGACCAGGGTCAAAGTCTCCTTGGTGTGAATGATGTCGTGCAACAGAACAATGTTTGCATGTTTCAGTCCTTTTAGAAGTGAAGCTGAAAAAATAAAAAACAAAATAGCTGTTATTTAACCCTTTCCAAAACAGTGGCCAACTTGAGTCAACAAATTGGTTAAAAAAATGTGTGATCTCTAAATGTTCCTTCATTAAGGGGCAGGGGGGGATACTTTATCAGTCAATTACCCTTGAACTAAACTCTGACAGTATAGAAATAACACTCTCTATGGCTCAAATACTATGAAGATTAATTGGAGCTGCTGTTTTTGTGAAACATTACTATCCCTTTAATACATGACATTAAACAAGGTGTAGAAGAAAGAAAATCCCCAAAACACGTATAGACTGCCCCATTGCCATCCCCTTGGCAAAAGTGGCATAAAGGGGAAATTTTTCCTTTGTAAGTAGCTTAATAAATTGGCATTAGGCAGGAGCAGGGTTAGAAAAATGTGTCCAGCACCTGTTGTACTTGGAATGTTATGCGTACATTCCCTTCAGTGCATTGAAGTTATCATTATAGATGTCTCTAGTATAGGTTTATACACAACTTATTATAATAGTCATAGTCCTAGTATAAAACAAGCCTTTATTCATAAACAAAATATGCTCAGTACTTAAATATTTAAAATATTGTACAATATGCTAAACTATTAAAGCCTCCATGTTGTTACATTATGGTACTGTATGCAGCTTGTTCCTCCTATTCAAGCAAATGTTCTTATTCATCTCTTTAATAATAAAGGTGTTCGTACCTCATTGCTTCACAATCAGATGTGAACATCTCTAGCACCAGGTGTTTAAAGTGGAACTAACACTTTATAATGATGGATGATTTTGAAAGGAGTTTAAAAATAACCTGTATTTATTTTAGCCATGGTTTATTTAAAATTATAGTTTACAATAATCTTAGCTTAATTTACTTATTAATTTATGTCAGTTAGTCAGTGGTTCCTTTTAGGAAGTGGTAGTTGGAAGGGTGAGTAGAATGTTATTGCCGGGCACACAGGACTGTGCCAGCCATGACTAATTTGCATAAACTGATATAAAGCTAGCATACAATAGATGCAGATGAGGTTGACTGTTCTTTCACAATCACCCAGGTGTTAGTTCCACTTTAATTATGTGTTGCAACTATCTTGCCAAACAGGAAAAAATGCAGATGAGGCACTCTAATGCGCTAATAGGGTACTCAGATCAAAGGGAAAACCTCTACTATTGTCCTATCCTATATAATAATTCGCTAGAACGTGTGTACCGCCACAGTCATGCGCAGTAGAGACTGCCAGTGACAAGGCTGATACAGAGCGGGGCGCTCCGAAGTAGCTTCCCGCTCTGTATAAGCCGCAGTGTGCAGTCTCTACTGTGCATGACTGCCCCGCGACCGGCTGCCAGAGGCACTGTGGCCCGTGTAATGGGCTCTTCAACTAGTAAATATATAAACAGAAAAGATATAACGCACACGTAGGCCCCTATACAACTGAAGTAATTCTGGAGTAAACCAACTGAATTACAGATGACAAGTACAAATTCTCAAAATTACCACTGATCTGAATGGTGATTGCAACCCCTTGAATGCTAAAGAGGTCTCTTTAGCATTCAAGGGGTTAAAAGCAAAATTTACATCAACAGGAATTTGTATTTGTCCCCTATGATGTTGTTGGATTAATCCTGGTTTCCTCTTGAACACAGGGCTCTTTAGTTGTTATATTCCTATGGAAACGATCATACATAGTACATATTGTAATGTGAGATCACTAGTACACATGTATAATCCTGAAGTAGGAAAGGCACCCACTAATAAGGTTCAGCTTTTCCTATGGCTGTAGAATATCATATGCATGCTAAGATGAGGGCTCTTATCATTCAGCCACAGCTCCCACATTCTGCTGGGAATTCCTCAGTCTTCCCTTCAGACCACAGTTAGCCTTTCATTCAAGCATACAAAATCAATCTTACCAGCAACCTTATACAAGTGTAGTGTTTCCTTCCTCCATCTGGAGGCCACATGGTGTCCATCTGAAGTCTCACACCAACCTCCACAAAATATTTGCACATCCCCCATTGTTGTTTCCTTAACTGTACTGATAATATTGTTATTAACCCCTTTGATGCTAGATACATTTGCATTAGAAAATAATGAATTGGACTGACCCCTAGTGTGCTTGAATGCTAGACCCACACACACACACACACACACACAAACACTTGCTCCCTCCACATAAACATGGGGGCTGGGCAAGCTGGCCTGTGGGTAACATTATGGCTGTGCCCCACCCCCAGTGGGAAAAATGCCTGCGGACACCCCTGTTTGTCCCTTATGATGTATTTGGTTTGCCCCAGAATTATATTAACTGTTCTAAGTAAATTAGACTATTTGTTCTGATAAGATAA
The DNA here is from genome assembly GCA_037306005.1 of Rhinophrynus dorsalis. Taxonomy (NCBI): domain Eukaryota; kingdom Metazoa; phylum Chordata; class Amphibia; order Anura; family Rhinophrynidae; genus Rhinophrynus; species Rhinophrynus dorsalis. The sequence goes on from CM074723.1 coordinate 416,216,366, forward strand.
ACCCTGTAGTAACAGGGGTGGATTTCTCATAGATAGAGTAGACAGTGCTGGGCAATGTGAGGCCCTTCAGCTGCAGCCAGACTACAACTCCCAGCATTCCCCACCACTCAATGGCTAATGGGAGATGTAGTTTGGCAGCTGCTGGAGGGCCTCACGTTGCCACCCCTGGCTTAAGGTGTCAAATTTTGATGGGTGCCACAGACAAGCTGGACCACACACCAATGGCTGTATGTATGAAAAAGTGGAGACAATCCTATGGTAAACCAATTACATCATATTTAGCAAGAAAAAACAAATTGCCTTTGCTACAAATGGTGCTTTTAACCCCTTGATTGCTAGCTGGAAAGGGTTAAAAGCCCCTATTAAATCAATGTGAATTTGTATATTTTCCCAGTTGCAGTTGGTTTGCTCCAAAATCAATCCACATGTCATTGTGAATAATTCCCAGTTCCCTTGTCTCAGAAGATGAATGCCTGGTTTATAAGGGGGCAAGTTTCCAGGTCTCTGCAGTGCCCAGATTATATACTAATTTGGCTTGTTTATTAACCCTTTGACTGCCAGAGGGGTACACAATGCGTCGCAGAGCAACACATTGCATACCTCTCTGGCAGGCAAAGGGTTAAGCAGTTCATTATACCTGCACTGGCTATTTTTTATTAAAATACAAACACCAAAAAAGATATTTTAACAGAAAACTGTGAATGGGCTTGTGAGCAGGGGTCCTGTATGGACTGGGCATAAGCCCATAGGCAGGGATAGAATGAGTCTAAATTGGTGCCTCCACTTTAAGGCCCCAAAGCACCACTGAATGAAAACCACACACAGGAACACATGCTCTCATGTGTCTTGAAGTCAAACAAAAGTAACTGGATAATTTTGATCACCTCTCTCAAGACCTTCAGTTTAATGCCATTCATTTTACTATATAGTTTATCTTGAAAAAGGTCACTGTGCCGAGTGAAAAGTCTATCCAGTACATATAATACGCCTCCTATCATTTTAACACTGGTTCCATAAGTGGAATCATCTGTTCCTGAAATAAAAGTGTGAGCCCTATGTGTTCAGTGTACATAATATATTGTCACCAACAATTCAACATCCACTTCACCTGGTATTCATTTTTCCAACATATTGTTAGAGAACTATAATTCGGAAGAGAATGTCAAATGCAATGGTAGTCAGCTTTAATTAGGATAAAATTAGGATTAAATGAAAAGATAATTTTAACAAGAATTTATAAGTCTAATAGAGGTCTGATGATGACAGTTCATTAGCATCATGCTCAGGCAGTCTGAAAGCTTTCAACTATTTTTTTTCCCTTAATGTATATTTAATATCCTATCAATGAGCCATATGATTTATGAGTAGAACATCTTAATCTACAAGGTCTGAGGTTTCTTTTGCCATAAATTCTAACTTGTCTCATTTTCAGGAAAGGATTTACACTGTAGGCACCCCTAGGAAAGGAATCTTATGTACCTTAAGTCCCTCGCCCCCATTGTTGCACACCTGCGTCTCACGTGACTCTGCCTCCAACACATCCACTGTTGCCTGGCACAGAAAAACCCTTAACATACAAGTGCAAAGAATCTCTTAACCCCTTGAATCCTACAAAAGCTTCCAAAAGCACTGCAAAGCAATGCACTAGATATGACTCTAGCATTCAATGGGTTAATTAACATTCGGTATAAGGGTATCATATCTCCCAAGTGTCCCTCTTTAGGAGGGACAGATCCTCTTTTAGACCCAAATCCCTCTGTCCCTCTTTCCCACCCCAATTTCCCTCTTTTTAGGAAATCAGACTGTGTGGTGTGTATATAAGTGTATCATACTGTTCTACAGCAATAAAACTCACATTATTGTTTGTGTAAATGTCAGTATATGTGTTTATAAATTAGTATGTATAAACAAAACACTTTGGTCTTGTTATAAGTCATTTATTAGGTTACACAAGAAGGTGTCAATAGGTCATGAAATAGCCTAAAACTTCTCTTTAATGCCCAGCCCACCAGTCACACCCCTAGCCACACCCCCTAAAACACAAGTGTCCCTCTTTGGCAGTTTGAAATGTTGGGAGGTATGGGGTATGCAAACGGTAAGTAAACTGTTAACAGTTAAACGGCCCAGAAAACCATAATCAGAAAGTGACATGAAGTACTGGTGCTGGGGTTAATCTGGCAACAACATTTAGAATGTAGGTGTGTGCAGGACAGCTGATGTGCCCTCAGAATTTGGTGTTCTAGGCAGTTGCCTACTGTGTTTAGCATAAAGGGGTTTTACATCAAAATGATATCAATAGCATTAACTAGTGTCCAAAAAGAAAAGTTTATAATGAACTTTGTGGCCTAGCAAGAGTCATAGACTACAGCTCTGTATAATAAGTGACAGCAACAGCACCACCTGGTGACCACAATGGAAAATTGTAGTTTAATATAACAAAGACATTTGAGTAGTAATACATTTTGAATGAAACATCCCAGCTGTAGGTGTTCCCTTGTTTTACTCAGTGGGAAAAGTCCTATATCATAGATTTATTCATAAACAAGTTTACTACTTCTTTAAATCAATGGGATTTTTTGTATCAGTCCAGAATGGTACAGTTGTTTTTCTCCATTATTACTCCACTTATCTTTGCACATATGGCCCTATGGGCAAGCATATCAACCCTTAGAGTGCCAGAGGAGTGTGCAATGTGTTGTATACACCTGTAACACTTAAGGGTTAATTGGCCCTTTAGGGGAGATGCACTAAGGCATGATAAAGAGGTGATAAAGCAGAGATAACTTCTCCAGTTTATCACTTCTTCAAGTCTTCTGTTATTCTGTGAAGTCAATGTGCTACGATTTCTCCAACTTTGGAGCTCATAGTGCATAGGCTCTATAAAATAACATATGAAATGGAGAAGTGATATCACTGGAGAAGTCATCTCCACTTTATCACCTCTTTATCACTCCTTAGTGCATGAACCCCTTTGCAGTTTTTTTCTTTAGAGCAGATGCATTTTACGATTTAGCAGAGAAGGGTGAGGCTAAAAATGAAGAAATATGAAAGGAATGTCATATCGGAGACGGCATTATATATTTGTAATATTTATTAATCATAGGTCTGTGACGATGATTAGTGCTGGCAAACATTCTGGGTTGGAGACACCATAAATTGACTGATACGCAAAACACCCCTAATATAAACTATTAACCCTTTGAATGCAAGAGTGGATACATCCCCGGCACTCAGAAGGTTAAAGGGCAACTGTGATAATTTGCGGAGGCTGGTTTACTGAGACAAACACATTTTTTAAAAATCTAAAATTTTCATAGATTTAAAAATGGCTTTATCCTTCAATATACCCTTGATAAACAACTTATAAAATGGTAGGTGTGCTCTGAAAATCCCAGACAATGAGTTAAGGCTTCTGTAAGCCACAGCCTTGAATGCTAGAGATGTCCCAACACATGGCGAGAGGCATATGTATAAGGCAATATTTACACAAGTGACTTGGTTTTGCTCAATTTTAGTGCAGGCCATTTTACCTGGACTGATTTAAAGGGATAGTAACACATTGCGCCATTTTTAGCAACTTACTTTTCTGTAGTTTAAAAGTTATTAAATGTAGAGAGATCCCCCTCCAGCCCCTTCTGACCTCCTCCCACTGAATCTGCAATCTTGTCCAGGGACCAGACGGATTCAGCGAGGATAAATTTCACTGAGTAAGTATAAGGAAAACCCTACCTTGACGAAGGAAGGCAGGATTTTCCTCTGCGTATTGAAGTTTGTCCCTCACTGCATCCATCCGGACCAGACAGAGATGCCGCATGACGTGGCCAGAAGGGGTGGGAGGGGGATCTTTCTACATTTAATAACTTTTGAACTACAGAAAAGTAAGCTGCTAAAAACAGAGCAATGTGTTACATCCTATATTATAATTCACTAAGGATGTTTGTCATAAGCCGTCATGCGCAGTAGAGACGGCTGCACGCACTGCAGTCCTGGGGAGTACGGACTGTACGCACTGCAGCTGGTATTGAGTGGGGTGCTCCAAATTCAGACTGGAGTCCTTTCTGAGCACGTTCCTGCTTGGCCCCAGGAAGGTGCACAGAGAGGACTACGGTCCGAATTCAGAGTGCCCCGCTCCGTATCAGCCGCGGCATGACTGCAGTGCCACCAGTGTTGGCCCTTGTACACGGGCTTTAAAACTAGTTTACTATAAAGAAGACTCGCCAATCTACTTTATTGCTAACATTACTATCTCTTTAAAGCTGATCTCCTGAGTTACCCTGAAGATTCCATGCATGGAAGGTTGTGGCAGGTGGGTGATGGACAGCCAGCCCATGGGTAAATTAGACATATAGTAATAGGTTAGCTTGATCAAGGTTGGACAGTTAGTTTAGTTTGTGATGAGCATCTAAACCTTCTACATAATTTGTGTGAATGATGTGCATGGCAGTTAATGGACGGCCATACAGATCAGACATGCTGCAACTAGGATTTGCCTATCACATAACACAATCAAGTTGCAGCATGATGGATTCCAGCCATTACATCCATGAAAATGACACTGTTAGGGTTAAGCAGTTTCATTTTTGGCTGATTAACACAGAGTTTAAACAATATGCAAAGGTCGCACATGTGAACTTACACTAAAGGCAATAGGGGAGGAATTCTGGGATAACCAAATTAACCATAGGCGATCAATGTCATTTTTATTAATTTAAATGAGGCTTTTAACCTCTTGAATGATTTTAATGTGTTGGAGACCTACTCCAAGGGGTTAAAGCCCCATTTAAATCAACAAGGATTTTTATTTGTACCCAGGGGTACAGTAAATTTGCCCCATAGTTGCTGTATTATTTTCTTCATATATATGACCCAAAGATTCTGAGTATTTTTTGTTTTAAACATTGCCTTTAATGAACCCTAAAAAGGCTAAAATAGCCATTTGATTTGTTTGGACCTTTACAAAACTGGCAAGAGCTCAGTTATCGTACTGATAGCAGACTCTCTGGACATGCTCACAACCTATTTAAACTATGTTTATGGAAAAACACTTTTCTTATTTCAGTCCAAACATTCTAGAAACCATAGAAACTGGGATGGAATTTGGCCTCTTCTTCTTAGAAATAACAGGCTCACTTAAATGGCTCCCTATGGTTGTAAGTTGGATGACAAAGTTATCCCGATTATGCAAGAAGTGTTAAAACAGGCCAGTTGCCTGTCTTGTATCTATACAGCTGAGTACAAGTGAGCTGTCCAGCAACATTGTGAATCCCGAAGTCCTGAAAATATATACTATGTTGGTTATTAAATCGCCATTTTATGTTTTCCTAAATGTAAATGAAAGGGCAATGAACATGACAAAGTAAAAAATATAAACTACCCCCAATTGTAGGAGTAGCAGCATTATAACATTACAGTTGGCAGTGTATAGGCACTGAGCTTCTAATTCCCAGAGCTGGTGCACTGAGCTTGACAGAGGCAGATGAACATTTCTTTTGACTGATATAACAATCACCTGCTCAGCCAGTAGGAATGAGGCTGTCACTGGCATCTTCACCTCTTGTAGGAGGTGTAAAAAAAAAGGTTTGGGACAGACCTGTACAATTGGGGCTATAGCTTTATAATGTTGCAAATCCCAGAAGTGGGAGTATGGATTAAAGGATAATTATTTTATTATGAAAAAAAATATATTGTAGTGTTTCTATTTAACAAAACAAAGGAATTCCCACTGCTGGGAAATTGTTCAATCAAAAGTTATAACAGCTCGAACATGCACTTTTTAAAGACTAAACTACAATTATATATTGTGGTTACCAGGTGGTGCTGTTCCTTTCACGTACAATCGAGAGCCATAGCCTTTGACTCAAGGGGGTTATGCACTTAGGCGTGTTAAAGTGGTGATAAAGTGGAGATGAATTCTACAGTGATAGCACTTCTTCAGCTGCCATGTTATTCCATAGAGCTAATGCAATAAGATCTCCAAAGCTTGAGAAATCTTAGTGCAGAGGCTCCACAGAATAACATATGAACAGCCTACCAGCAGGAGTGGTAGAGGTTAATACAGTGACAGAATTTAAGCATGCATGGGATAGGCATAAGGCTGTCCTGAACATAATACAAGACCAAGGACCAAATAAGGTTTGAGGTTTTTACAGTAGGAAAATGGGCAGACTAGATGGGCCAAATGGTTTTTATCAATTTCTATGTTTCTATGGGTTAAGATCATTATGTGCGCTGTGCAGAGTCTGAGGTCCTGTGGTTCTCCTAGCAGCTGTCATGTCTACCTCCATGTCATGACATCCAGGATTGATTGTAGATGTTATCTTTTGAAAAAAAAAAGCTAATTTTTCTGGCCATAGTAAGGTAAGTGGGTGGTAATTATTAGCAGATGTTAGTTTTCCTTTCCACTCTCTCTCATTTAATATGGCATCTACTGTGCAACCTTCATTTATGTTATATGATTTTCATAGAAGTGCACTTGGCATTTTTCGTATTGCAACAAAAAATACACATCGGCAGGATACATTTACAGCTACAGGGTAAACATTAAAGGAGTGTGGATTTTAGTGTACTTACTGTTAAATCCCTTTCCTTTAGTCCACATGGAACACAGGAACCATGGGGTAAATCACCCATCTGCTGGAGGGCAGGGCACTCAAAAAACAAGGAAAACCTCAGAGGAATAGAATCCTCTCATCCTTCCACTTTATCCCCTCCTATTTAACAGATAACCAGGTGAAAAGAAAGAAAAAGCAAAAGCAAGGAAGAAATTTCCCTGAACAGAGACCCCAAGACTTAAACCACATGTTTTTTTTTTCCAGGTGGGAGTCCTGTATTCTAAGAGAAAGGGATTTACTGGTACGTCCACTAAAATCCTATTTTCTCTTAAGTCCAATGTGGAACACAGGAACCGTGGAGATATACCAAAGCATCCACCAAAATTCCTGGGAGGGAAAAAGAGAAAAAAAAAACACTTCCACTGTTGACCAGTATTCAATAGCACTAAATAGTATGGTGTAAATCTCAAGTATCAGTGGACACCAAATGTGCACCACCGCCTGAAGGACCTTCCTGCCAAAACTGGCCTCAGTCACGTCCAGGACATTTACATGGTAGTATTTGGTGAAGGTGTGCAGAGATACCCACATTGCCTCCTTACACAGCTGCTCAGAAGTGTTATGATTCTTATAGGCCCAAGAGGTCTCCAGAGATTTGGTGTAGTGCGCTTTGACTCAGAAAGGAACAGGTTTCTTATGGGGAACATACGCCTTTTGGGTGGTCGTCCTGATCCAGAACACAATGGTAACCTGTTTCATTATAGGGGCATGGTCATTATATGAATATGCAACATATAAACTGGTAAAAAACACCCTTCCACTTCCTAAGCAGTGAGATAGTGTGGACCACACTCATAACTCAGCACAATGAGTTTGGACAGTATACCAGAAGTCCCCATCAGTTCCCATCAGAATGTCATGCTCCAGGTGGTTGTCTTTGTGGTCTAAGTGGAAATACCACCCTGCCACTTCTAATCTAGGCACATGCTACTGCAATGGCTTTTGGATGAAATATTACACCAAACAAACTCTAGGTATTGTTATTGCATGTTTACAATATTTTGTTTTTTGGAAACCCATCAGGAAATTCTGAGTTTGACACTGACACAAAAACAATAACCCATGAAGTATTATTCTTATTTATCTAGGGTTCAGAGGAAACAGGGGCAGCCAGGAACATCACCAGGTCTGCTAAGAGGCACAGACCTATAATGACATGCCTGTCATCTGGAAAGAAGGGGGATCATGTGATTGTCTAACATAGACATGAAGTCACAGTCAAGAAAGTCTCATAACATGCCTGTCAGGTGAAGTTTGGATGAGCTGTCTTTGCTGAAGGCTAATAAAGCATGCTGCTATTTCTAAAGAAATCAAATTGATGTGCAAGGCATTTCCCTTAGGCGCTAGCAATCAAACTATGTGAATATCCACTCACCCTTGTTTTCATTTAGCTGCAGGAGCCCCACAGACATGCAGACACAACAACAATAATTTAAAAAGCAATAGGATTGATTATGCTTCTATAGATCTCGTCCATTTAAGATTGTGTCTTTATTTATTTTTGAAAAAGTCACTATTTTTACTGAACATGCAGAAAAAGTTATGGTATCTTTCATCCCAGATCATCACAATTTGAAAGATTATGAAACAAGAGGAATCAAGAGTGATAGAATGCTGTGTACCTAATCAGAACCCATTATAATCATTGTACAAATAATGCATCACTCACAGTCCAGAATTCCTATATTCATTAAAAGGTCCTGCGTGCAAAGCAAGACATTGGAGATGGATACAGGGATGTCTGGATGGAGTGCCTCTTTACAGGAGGACACTTCCCAGCTGACTGTGGCCCCAGTGACGGCTGGCAGAAGCCTTGATGACAGCTACCTGGCAGATGCGTTGGCACGGTCTCACAGGGCGACGGCGTCTGGCTCCTTCAACAGAGACAGATCCAACAGTATACCCAGGGATTGCAGATCACTCCAGATCATCTTCCCAGGTGCCTCCAGGTCTGGATGGTCTTCGGAGTCTGAAGAAGAGCCGCCCAGGAGTGTGCAGATCCCGTCTGTTGGAGTGCAGCTTCTTGTCTAATGAGCAGTCAGGCGAGTGTGGCGGGGCTAGGTCAAGTTTGAGGTTTGGCTCCGCTTGGTGTGCATGTAGTGGCTGAAGTGAAGGAAAAGATATGGCACAGTGAATTTGTAGATGTTCTAACTTTGGTGTCGCCCAGTAGGGAGACTATAGATAGGCCATCTCACTGGCAGGAGTCTGGTAGTGAGGACAAGGGAAAAGTCCCTAGGACTTTTGACAACTGGCTTCAGGGTTTCTGTGCCTTTGCTGGTGCCTCGGCTGGGTGAATATCACGCAGGAGTGTCTCGGCATTCGGGGTGTGGTTTCAGGACTGACTATTTTGGTGCTTCACGCTGGGGGTAACGACCTCGGTGAGATAAGCACTGTTGACTTGATCAACACTATCAAGCAAGATATCTCCAGATTGATGGCTTGGTTTAATAGCTTGGTAGTAGTTTGGTCAGAGGTGGTCCCTAGATTGCATTGGCGGGGTGCTCATGATACTCGTGCTATTGAGCAATGTCGCAAAAAATTGAACTTGGCGGTGTCGCATTTTCCAGAATCAATGAGGTTGTGATTAGACATCGGGAGCTGGAGGGCCCTAATCTGTCGGTTTTACGCAGACGGGATGGAGTCCATCTCAACCCCATTGGTTTGGACAATTTTAACATGGGGTTACAGGAAGGCATAGAGAAAGGACTGGCTGTGGTGGGGAGCATCTCCTGTTAGTACAGAAGTCACGGTGGCGGATGGGTCCTCACCAGTGGAGGTTGAAATGGCAGTTCCCAAGCAGGGCTTTGGGGAGTTAGACCCTTACCCACTGGCTAACGGGGCGGGGAGGGCAGAGACTCTTGGTATGCTGGTTTGATTGTGCCCCCGGCATGTAGCAGGGGCTGGCATACTGTTTATGGTTAATTAATAAATGATGTGGCCTCTTCTCACCCAAATGGTTGTTATGTGTTATTGGGTGGAAGGGGTACAGTTTTATGGGGCCTGTGCCCTTCCCTCAGCAGTCATGTGAATAGGCCCAAACACTTTTCTATACTATGTGCATAAATATGGGGTAAAGTTATACTACTTTACTCTGTGCCTTGTTAGTAAGTAACATTAAAAAATGTGACGAAAAATGAAATACCCCAAAATGTCCTGCTATCCTCTGATTGGCACAAGCAGCACACAGATGACCATTTCTTGTTCAAGCACAGAAAAGACAACAGGAAGGCGCTCATAAGTTTAATAGCAGATAAATAACAGGAAAAAATAGATATAGCTCTACTCACATTTCACAAATGCTACTATTAGACATGACCACAGTGGCTGTAATCACTTGTGGGGGATATTATAGATACCAATCCAGTTCGCTTTAAAAACTAGAAGCTAATCAGTCACAACTGGATTTTCAATTGGTGACATGTTGATATATATGTTCCAATGTGCTTTGAATGGATCTAGGCAAAGCCCACATGATGGACCATTTAGAATAGCACAGCGAGCATCAGGTTTGGCCTCAAAACATAAATAATTAGCATACTGTGCAGGTCATTACCACAAGGTGCCACACTGTGCCATCAAAACAAAGGATTTCTCAAACGCTGTTTATTTGCCACCAACAATTATACTGTAAATTTTATGTATATTGTACATTTCTATAAAGGAATCTAAACTTATCTTGGGGCGAGATGTTCACTTTAACCCTTTGAGTGCCAGAGGGGTCTGCAACACATTGCACAAAAAATGTGTTACATACCCCTCTGGCACTCAAAGGGTTAAACAGAGGCTAAATACTGACATACTTGCCATATCTTGGGGTGAGGAAGGATTCCCCCCTATTGCAGCTACATTGTAAATTACACAGTGAGGCTGATTTACTAAGAATAACTGGGGCAAACAACGGCATCATGTGGGAGAAATAAAATTGCCCATTTATTGAACCCTACAAGTGCCGCAGGCATGTACACTGCAGAGCAATGTGTGCAAATCCCTATAGCACTCAGAGGGTTAAACACTGCATTTTACCTCTTGAATGTTAGAGAGTTCTCCAATACTTTGCTTTGCAATGTGTTGAGAGATCTTTCTAGCATTCAAGGGGTTAAAACCTCCATTTAAATTAAACAGTCTTGGGGATTTTTATGTGTCCCTTATACTTGTGGTGCAGTTGGTTTGCTCCAGAATTGCGCCAGTTCTGTTTAGTAAATTAGCATCAATGTCACTTACTTTTTTTTTTTTTGCTTGCATTCATCTAAACTTCAGGCATGAGACAGACTTGTCCCTGTTTCGACCTTATTCAAGTCCTTAAATTACCCACATCCTCTTAGATTAATTAAACCTAAATTCTGTATTTTTTTTAATATGCATTAGCAGATCAAGGGCTAGATTCTATTGCAGGAGATAAATGTTAACACTTGTTTTATCAAACATTTTCCTATTAAAGTCTATGGGGAAAACTGGAGATAAAAGCAGTGATAAAATTAGCACCTGTAGTAGAATCCAGCCCCTAATCATTTCTGTAAACAACTACACGCAATCAAACTATCACTAGGACACTGCAATTTAACCCCTTCGCGTCCGGTGACGTACCCGGACCGTTACGCTGGTCTGGCACTTAAGGACCAGTGATGGTCCTGGTACGTCATGTACTATTACTCACCGTGTTCCTGCAGGAGCGCGGTGAGTAATACCGGGGACTGAATTTGATCGCTCCAAGACCGGAGCGATCTCTTTCAATCCCTCTGTTCGGCGTGCCGCTCCATGTGATCAGTCACGTGGGGCGGCACGGCGATATTCCCTATAGGGTCCTTAAAGGACCACACACCCCGCGACCACTGGTCATTAAACGGTTAACAATCTCTGACATTCAGCACTGTATGCACTAGGAATTAAACAGTTTTAATAGTCTTCTCATACACTTCTAATTTGCACATTTCGTAAACCAATAATGAAAACTAAAAATTACTAAGAAACACATAATTGGGATACAGATCAGGAACACCTACTTAAGCATGATGCACATTAATTATATCAATTGCTAAGATTCTTACCAGTAATTACATTTATTTTGCTCTAAAATCGTATTGACATTCATTCAGTAATGACCAGCACTGACAAAAATGAATTTTTTGAAAGCTATCATAAACTGACAGATATTTGGAACATCTATTAAAGAGTAGACATTTCTCATTATACACATATATTAGTCATTACATGAGTTAATAACATATTTGGGGCGTCATGCACAAAATGTTCTCACTCTCAGAAATTACATTAGCAGGCATAATGATTGACTTCAGTAATGGAGCACGTTAATACGCACTATTTTAATGGGAGTTTTTGTGTGCATATGCGTGTAGAATAGTATTTATGAAAGATGAGAGTTGGTACTGTGTGAGCCATAGAAATACAGGAGACAAAGTTGTGAGGGGTCCATTTTACATTGGGGTCCATTTTAATATGGAAGAGATACATTTATTACACATATGTAGGGGTGGGGATATTTGAAGGGTTGAAAGCACCATTTTAATTGATGGAAATATAGGAATTCTCCAGTTTTTGTTAGCGTAACAGCTTCCATTCCTGCATTTTTTCTAAGATATAAATGCTATTCAGGAGGCAAATATAGTCAAGTTGATACCTTTAGCAGCTAACTAAGCAGATTTACGATGATTTTATCTGCTTTCCATTCTAAACAATGCAATGGTACTTGTACTTAAGAGAAATGTTTTCATATTTATCTATATAAAATTCCTGACAAAGAGGCCTGAGAGGTCTTGCAAGCTTGCATCATAAATCTGCTTAGTTAGCCAATAAAGGTATCAACTTGACTATATTTGCCTCCTGAATAGCATTTATATTGTGCTTCAATCTGCATAGTAAATTGATGATCATTAGCACCTGTTTGGTATAAATGATTACTCATACACCTGATTATACGCCTACAAAATCCCTGAATTTTGCAAGTGTACCTAGAAGAATTGATGCTGTTTTGAAGGCAAAGGGTGGTCACACCAACTATTGATTTGATTTAGCTTTTTCTTCTGTTCACTCACTATTCATTTTGTTAATTGATGAATATAAACTATTAAGATGTCTATTTTTGAAAGAATTTTTACTTTACAGCATTTTTTCACACCTGCCTAAGATTTTTGCACATTACTGTATATCCAACCATGGGCAAAGGAACAACTTGAACATTTCTTTTTATTGAACAGTACCCATTTGGTGCCCTTGCTATCTGGTAAAGGCATACTGAATCTTATGACATACAAAGTGGCTAAAGACATCTAATGCATTATAGCATCCAAGAGGTTAAATCAACTTTTACATACCTCCCAACATTTCAAATGGCCAAAGAGGGACACTTTTGTTATAGGTGGTGTTTATGGGGGTGTGGCTGGTGGGCGGGGCATTACCGAGAAGTTTTAGGATATTTCATGACCTATTGGCTCCTCTTTGTTTAACTGAATAAATTATTTAGAGCAATACCAAAGTATTTTATTTACACAGATTAATTTATAAACACACATATATTAAAGATTAACTACACATTTATGTGAGTTTTATTGCTGTGGAGCGAAGTAATACACAATACTCATTCTGATATCCTGAAAACAGGGACAAAAGGGTAGAAAAGAGGGACAGAGGGATTTGGGTCTCAAAGAGGAACTGTCCCTCCTCAAGAGGGACAGTTGGGAGGTATGCTTTTACGCATGACCGATCAAATATAGCATTGAAACTCAGTAGAGCAGTGATCTATATAGCAAACACAGCTTCTAATGTGAGATTTGCCATGCTAGGTTCAGAGGCGTAACTAGAACCCTCCGGACCCTGGTGCAAGGAATGCCATGGGCCTCCCCCAACCCCACCCCCCAACCACATTGGCCCCCAGGCCCTCCACATTGCCCCCATCTCCTACCTCCCAATCCCTGTTGGTCCAGTGGAGTGGAAGGAGAGATGGGCTGGTGCGTTGTGCTCCCACGCGGTCCTCTTCTGTAATGCAGAATGCTGGAGATGATGTCATCTCCCAGCGCTCTGCATTACTAGAGAGCTGGAGGGAGATTGCGGGAACCAAGCGGAGGGGTCGCAGGGGGCAGTCGGGCCCCTTGAGTGACAGGTCTGGTCGTGGGTGCGACCCCTGCGATCCCTATAGTTACCCCACTGGCTATGTTCACCTGTTTCTATATTATACAATGGATTTTATTCCAGCAGAATAAACAAAAATACACCTCTGCCACATTCACAGATGAGTAAATAATTGAATGAGTTATAATTATTCCAGCTGTAATGAGAAGTATACCTAAAATGACAATGGCACAATTTTCCATTTGTTATTTCTTTACTAAAATATTGTAATTAAACAGAGTACTGTATATGTTTGTTATTATATAGGTTCCTGGGATTAGAGCCATATCTGGACCAGATTAGGTCCTTAAAGCATAATTATCATGTATATATATAATTGCCCCCAATTAATTGTTAGTACACTGGTAATCATGGAAATTGTGTCACAACGTTTGTTAAGTGGCAGCATTATTTGCAATCATAACTTCATATGGGACTTACATCAACACAACAGTGCAGACATCTTGGCAAAGTGGGATCTGTGCACCTGCGCTTTCCGTCCCTGCCTGTACCATATGGTACAATGCAACTCTCCCTTGGCAAATAACGTATCAGTGAGGAGACAGGGATGGACAGCGCAGGTGCACAGATCCGACTTCACCAAGATGTCTGTCTTGTTGTGTTGATGTAAGTCCCATAAGAAGTTATGATTGCAAATAATGCCGGCACTTAACAAACGTTCTGACACTATTTCCATGATAGGTGATAGTTCCGCTTTAAATATAATTGTGGATTATGCACAAAGCAAAAGTGTACCAATTCTAGGGCAAACAAACTGCATCACAGAGGACAATGAAAAAAATAGCTGTGAATGCTATTGAGGTCCCAATGCATTGGAGATGCCACTACCATTCAAGGGATTAAAAGATCCATTGTGATCAGGGGTATTTGGGTGGGGGTGTTAATTTCTCTCCCAATTTAGGTATAAAAACAAAGTGCACCAAATCTGAGGCAAACCATCTTTGCCATAGGCATACCTATAAAATCTCAGGGTAGAAATAAACATTCTCATTGTTTTCAGTCAAGGTTTTAACCTCTTCAATGTTCATGAGGTCTCCACCACATTGTTAAGGTATGCCACCAGTATGTATTGCATTTATTAGATTAGATTATCATGCCACTAGTGCGGAGGTTCTCAAGACTGTCATTTGGGACCCCAAACAGGCCAAACCTTTAGGATTTATTTGAGCATAGGGGTGTTAATCAGAGCCCTGGTCAGTTAATGATCCTGTGTACAGGACCTTTAGGGGTCCTTGAGGATACAGATAGGAAACACCATAACATTAGGTGAGTGACTAATGCTAAGTGAAAACAGACAGAGTTCTTCACAATACTGGAAAGATTCTGGAATAAATTAAATAAACCAATAGGGTACAAGTGGCTTTTATGCATTTAAATGTCTCAGAGGTCTCAGATTGCCATAAGAAGCAGCTATCCTAGGGTCTGCTTTGCCACTCTTCTTGTGAAAAATAAATTAACATTTGCTTTCTTTTCACTTCAGTAGTTAATCCCTTATATGCAAAAGGTTTTTCAAACACAGACTATGTTGGATACATCTCTAGCATGCAAGTGGTGAAGTCATACATCAAATATCATAAAATAAGATGTCTACAAAATCATTTTAAGCTTACTCTTTTTATCGTTCTCTCTCCACTTGCCTTGAAATGTTGTGTGATAATATAATATGTGTCTTCCATTGCACTTTGTTCTTTTCTAGCTGACTCCACAGGGAGTAATGGTTTCATCTGACCTCCTGGAATAACTAAATTGACATCAGAAATCAAGTTCTAACATCCATTCTGTTGCCACCTGAGCTTGTCTCGTGCTTTCTATTTTGTTCCATCAACCTGCAAGCGCTGTCTGAAAAGCTCTTTTGTTGGCTCAGCAGGCTACCCAATTTAGAGAAATCCCATAGAAGGCACATTCACACTTTTAAAACAAGGTGGAAGAACAAGGCCTATGACTATAGGAATACTAAGATTTTTCTGCTGTTTTTCTCTCTGTTTAAAGGGGAACTATCATCCCACGTAAAGTTTCCCCCCAAGAATTACCCATCAGGCGACTAGTTGAACAATAGTACTAATCGCCAGAATAATTACCGCCTTAGAGAGAAATTCTACTGATGACGAGACTGACGTCTGTGCGCCTGCGCTATCAGTCCCGGTCTCCTCTAGTAAGCGTTGCTTAGTACCTTAAGGTGCCGGAAGGGACTGACAGTGCACGCACGCAGATTCTTCTAAAGTGCCGTTGCCTGGCCACCAGTCTCGGCAGCAGTAGGATTTCTCTATAAGGCGGTAATTATTCTGGCGACTAGTAGTATTGTTCAGCTAGACGCCAGATGGGTAAGTCTTGGGAGGGGGCTTTATGTGGGGTGAAAGTTCCCCTTTAAGAGCTCACAGTCACAGATGGCTGGTAAATGTAGCAAAACTAATAGTATAAAAGGAGAATAAAAACCTTTAAATAATACCCCTCCACACACTTACCTTACAATGGCTTTAAAATCCTAATGCCTTTTGTTCAAGAGATCTTTAATTAGTCCTATTTGTCATGTCCATGGAGGTGTATGTCCACTAGCACATGTCTGCTACTAGGACCACATGGAGGAGCATGTCTGCTAGCAGGACCACAGGACCCTGCACTCTACTAACTGTACATTTAAATATTAATCCTTTAAAGACCAGATGCTGTGCAATACATTGCCTATATGATCGTAGAAGGGTTACGTATACTCATGCACTCTGCCTGCAACTATCTTGTCTACCTGCATGGACATGACATACAGCACTGACTGAAGATGTTCTCTCTTGAACAAGGGCATATGGACAAAATTCAGAGGCCATTAGGATTTTCTGGTCATTGTAAGTTATTATTAGGAAATGCCAGTTTTCCTTTAAATGTATTGTTTGTGTTACATTGAGAACTCCAGTTTCAACTTCAAAGATCTGCTTCTAACAGAAGATAAAAAAGGCTTGTATCTCACACATAACAGATGTCACTGCATCTGTGGTATTTTTATTTTGTGTATCATGAAGACAATGTATTATCGTAAGTGAATTTGTTTAATCAATTACAGACCTGTGTGGAATTAAACATACAAACAGCACAACAGGACTGTCCAATATTTTTAAGTTCTTGGATGCTAGAGATGTCTCCAACACATTGCGTCCAAGGAGTTACAGAGGAACATTAAAGCAGAACCATCACTCAATATAAAGTGCCCCCAAATCATTATGCATATAGCAATAAGCATATCCATACTAGTATTATCCTGAATAAGTCCGGCGTTATTGATAAATCCAACTTCTTCCCAGACACCCAGGCAGGCATCAGTGCAGGCATCTTGCCAAAGAGACATCTGTGTACCTGCACTTTCCGTCCCAAGCTCCTCTAGGAGGCATTGCATTGTACCTTAGGGTACAGGAAGGGACTGACGGAGCAGCCGCACATCGGCCGGTACAGCAAGATGCCTCCCTGTGTGTGTCTGGGAATGAGTTCGATTTATCAATAACACCGGACTTATTCATGGTAATAATAGTATGGATATAATTAGCGCTATATGCATAATGATTTTGGGTGGCACTTTATTTTCAGTGATAATTCTGCTTTAACTTTGGAATAAGTGTGGATACACTTTGGGGCATGCACTAGAGCATATGATTACTTTAGTGCATACCGGAGCACACAATCTGCCATCAATAAGACTTTAAAGGAGCAGTAAACATGCTTTTATGAAAACTCATATGTTATAGGGGCTTTCTCAGTAAGTAAAGCAAAGGTACTCCCACCGCTGTAAGTTGTTTTATTCATATTCTATGGAGAGCTATTTGTCAGTGACTCACCTCTCCCATAGAATGCAACAGAATAAATCATTCAAATCTGACTAATAGATAGCACTGTCAATGTAAAAACTAAGAATTTAAACTAATAATCCTGGAAATATGCTCCTCTCAGCAGTGGAAGGACCCTTGTTTTACTCAGCAAAAAAAAATAACTTACACAATACATAATTTTTCTCAAAAAAAAAGGGACTGCTCTTTTATATTGGCAAGCCCCAAATAACTGTCTTATAGCGTGCACAGGAAAGTAGGTTATAGTTACACAACACTTCTCAGTGCTTTCTTACTGTTAAACAAGATGAAGAGGAAAGGAATGTCCCATACATCTCCCCACTCCACCTGCCTTGACACATGCTGCCTAGGGGGATCATTTATAGCAAACATAGCTTAGTAATTTGGTTTTAAGCAGGCTGCAATTCAAGGTAGGCACTACAGAGTATGAGAGCTGTAGTACATACAGCATTGGTGGGACACTTGAAGCCATCCAGTTGCTGCCAGACTACAGCTACCATCAGCTGTTTTCTGGTAGGGAACGATAGGTGTTATAGTCTGGTGGCAGTTGAAGGACCCACAATGCCCATCCCTGACATACAGGCAGACAATATTCTCCAGCATTAAGAGTAATGCCAGCAGTCACTTTATGCCTATTACTGTATGCCAGTAAATGGCATACACTCACTTAATTTCCTCTACATTTTGTATAATTTATTTCCTTAAAGAAATAGTAATGTTTCAAAATAAAAGCAGTGCTAATTAATATTCAAAGTATTTGGGCCATGGAGAGTTTTATTTCAATACTGTCAGAGTTGTAGTTCAAGAGTAATTGAATGATAAAGTATCCCCCTCCCGCCCCTTTTTACTGATGTAACACTGCTCACCTCAGAACAGAAAGGTGGTGTCCAGATGACTTGCAGAGAGGGACAATCTTCAATTAGCATAAGGGAAAAACCTGTCAAGGGGTGGGGGGGTTTTCATTGTTCTCACAGTAAGAATATTGTCCCTTGCTGTGAGCGGTCCGGTCTTAAGACCAGATTCCACATCTGAGGGGAGGTGGCTTACACTAGGTAAAAGGGGCAGAAGGGGGAAACATTATCATTCAATTACTCTTGAACTAAAACTCTGACAGAACTGAAATAAAACTCTCCATGGCCCAAAATACAATGAAGATTTATTGGAGCTGCTTTTATTTTGAAACATTACTATGCCTTTAAACAAGGAATAGATTAAAGGAACACCCTAAGACACCCATAGACTTCCCCATTGTCCTCCCCTTAGTGCAAGAGGTGTTAAGAAGTAGAATTCTGACATACATAGCCTAGTAAGGAGTAGGGTTTAAAATTGAATTCAGCATCTGATTTATTACGGAATCGCTGTCATAACAGGATGTTCTGATAAACAGAGTAATATATATTTAGAAGTCAGGAAGTCTTATATAATTCTTGTTTTATTGGTTATGATTCATGGACTTGTGCCTTTTTTTCAGCCTAACAACACATATAAATTGTACATTTGTCTCACTATAACAAACATAAAAATTGCACATTTCCCCCATTAGACTTGTGCGATTCGGATCGGCAACATTCAGAATTCCACAAAAATGGAGTCATTCGGCGACATTCGAACCTTCCGACAGGCAAGGGTCGTTCGCCAAAAAAAACAAGAATCCTACTAGCCCTGGTCAGAATGTTGTTGAAACTTTCAGAAATTCGGCGACTACTACCCGTGCTCGATTACTTTCCCTCCATGTCTCTAGTCCAATTAGCTTCTCCATTTCATGAGCTATTTTCCTGCTTTTCCAACTGGTTTCTTCGTTTCATGATGGTGGTTGGACTAATGACACAGACACCCAGGCAGACAGCCTGCATTTTCTCATTGTGTTGTTGAAGCTCAGAGAGACAAGAAGGACATAGAGAGTGTCCAGTTGTTGTGTAGGCAGGCAGTTAGCATTAGTCATAAGCAGGCAGCCAGCATTAGTGCCTTATTGCCTCTGCAAGGGAGAGTCATTTTTGTTCCTGTGCAAAAAATTTTAAATATTAGGGATTTGTTTGAATAATTTTCAGAGTGACACATCAGCCAGTCTCACAGTTCTGCAGGCAGGCCTAGTCCCTTATTACCACCACAAGGGAAAGTCACCTTTGTTTCTGTGTTTAACATTAAAAATAATAGTAGGAATTTGTGTGAATAATTTTCAGAGTGACACTTCTGCCAGTCTCACAGTTCTATAGTCAGGCCTAGTACCTTATTGTGTCCGCAAGGGATAGGCACCTTTGTTCCTGTGTAAAATATTTAAAGTAATAGTAGTGATTTGTTTGAATAATTTTCAGTGACACATCAGCCAGTCTCACAGTTCTATAGACGGGCCTAGTACCTTATTACCACCGCAAGGGAGAGTCACCATTGTTTGTGTGTTAAACATTAAAATTAATAGTAGGGATTTGTTTGAATAATTTTCAGAGTGACACATCAGAAAGGGATAGGCACCTTTGTTCCTGTGTAAAATATTTAAAGTAATAGTAGTGATTTGTTTGAATAATTTTCAGAGTGACACATCAGCCAGTCTCACAGTTCTATAGACGGGCCTAGTACCTTATTACCACCGAAAGGGAGAGTCACCATTGTTTGTGTGTTAAACATTAAAATTAATAGTAGGGATTTGTTTGAATAATTTTCAGAGTGACACATCAGAAAGTCTCACAGTTCTATAGGTAGGCCTACTGCCTTAATACATCCACAAGGGAAAGTCACCTTTGTTTCTGTGTTAAACATTAAAATTAACATGAGGAATTTGTCTGAATAATTTTCATAGTGACACATTAGCCAGTCTCACAGTTGTGTATGTGTATTGTGTAGGCAGGCAGGGTGCCTCATTGCTACATCCATACTTCATCTACTTCATTCATAGTGCCATAAGGCTAATTGCTCACCTTACCCTGTTCCACCATCTTCATTTAGACCCTGGAAATGGTTCCATTCATGTAATTTTCATTTTCTATTGTATTTTTAAAGGTATTTTAAAGGCTCCGAATAATTCGGACTGTCAACGACTTTCGCCCGAGTCGAACAGATCGAATTCGAGTTGTGGAGTCGACGAATGGAAAAAAAAAATTGTCCAACATCGAATTTTTCCGAAAATTTTTGTGTCTATCCCCCATTATTCCAAACATATAATTCACAAATTTCCCCAACTAAACAAATAAATCCTAAAAACATATATATTGTACATTCACCCAACTATACAAAACATATAAATCGTACATTCACCCAACTACACAAAGCATATAAATCGTACATTCACCTCACAATACAAAACATATAAATCCTACATTCACCCTGCTATATAAAACATAAAAATCCTACATTCACTTCACTATACAAAATATATAAATCTAACATTCATCTCTCTATACAAAACATAGAAATCATACATTCAACAAACTTCACAAAGCATATTTATCGTACATTCACCTCAATACAAAACATTTAAATCCTACATTCACCCCACTATACAAAACATATGACTCATACATTTACCTCACTATACAAAACATATAAATCCTATATTCACCCCACTATACAAAACATATAATTCCTACATTCACATTATCGTATAAAACATGTCAATCGTACATTTACCCAACAAAAAAAAATCTAAATTTTACTTTCACCCTACTATAGAGAACATAAATTATGCATTCACCTTACTATACGAAGCATATAAGTTATACATTCACCCCACTATACAAAACATATAAATCATACATTCACCAAACTATACAAAACATATAAATCATACTTTCACCACACTATACAAAAGAGATAAATCCTATATTCACCCCATGATACAAAACATATAAATCCTACATTCGCCCCACTATATAAAACATATACATTGCACATTCACGCAACTAAATGAAACATACAAATCCTACTTTCACTCCACTATAGAAAACATATAAATAATACATTCATCCCACTATATAAAACATAAATAAATAAATCGTACATTCCTCCAACTATATGAAACATACAAATTTACCCCACTATACAAATCATATAAACACAGATATACTTGATCTGTATATAAAAGACTCCTACTCACATAAGTGCATCAAGTTAAGGGAATCTTGTATTGCATAGTTCCCAGTTAAGCTTTATATAAGCATTTAGTCATGATTATTTGCTGAACACATACTGAAGCTGATGACCTGTAAGAAATTAAACATTTCTGGAGACAACTGACTGCATCATGGGGGACAACAATCCTTAAAGAGTTAATGTTAATTTAAATTGGGTTTTTAATCTATAGCTGTTAAAAAGCACATCTAAGTTAATGGAAATGTTATTTCTCCCCAGAATTGCTCTGTTTCTTAGTACACCAGCTGGACTGTGTTTATTAAACTCAAATTTTAAGAAATTGTTCAAAGGGAAATTACAAAATACTATATATTAAAGATGTTGCTGTAAGTTTAGTATATAATGAGATAATTGATCTAGTGACATTATTTGTATATATGATGACAAACAGTCCCCAATCAAATTCACCAGTCAACAGTCATCACCTAAAGATACTGCATTCTAGTGCAACAGCTTCACTGAATAAGAGAAAACAATTACTTCATAAAAACATGTGCACAACTTAGAACAAGTACCTAATTTATTTAGAGGCAACAATCTCTATTAATTTCTCTATAGAGCTCATTCATTCTTTAATTCTGACTGCATGGTCACACAAAAAGACAATGGGATGCAGACATACAAAGTGCCCTTGAGGATTTGCTCAAAAGGTAATTGTAGGGAGTCTGTGAAGTCTACTTTTCCTGGCATCACAGAGTCCTACTTGTCCTGTCCACTCTTGTCCTTGTTTTGCCACTCTTACCCAGCTCAGGTACGTCTTGCCCATTCCACTCATATAAGTTATCAATATCCAGGACAGGATTTACTTCTCAGGTACGTCTACGCAAGGCATCCTAGGAGACTTTACGTCCAACCATAACTTCATCCATGGTCACCCAGTTCTCTGTAGCCTAGCACAGAAAATCACAGTTGTCACATTTTACTAAGTCTGCTGCTCTGGTCCAGACATAGTAGAAGCTCCAGGCTGAGCTTTGCAGTCCCAAAATAGGTTTGTCTATGGGAAATGCATTGTGCATGACAGGAGGCTAAATTGTGAGACATATATATCAGTTTAGCCTGTGGCACCAATGATCTATTTT
The DNA here is from genome assembly GCA_037306005.1 of Rhinophrynus dorsalis. Lineage (NCBI taxonomy): Eukaryota > Metazoa > Chordata > Amphibia > Anura > Rhinophrynidae > Rhinophrynus > Rhinophrynus dorsalis. The sequence continues at coordinate 416,239,148 of CM074723.1, forward strand.
GCTGCCCCATAAGTCCACCAGACCTCACCCTGTATCCATGGCTTTATCGATAGGTCTGTGCTTAGATCTACTGATGGGGCATTTGTCAAGATTTGGCTGAGCTACTCTAACTCTGCTGTTGATTCTGTTCTCTGAGCTAATCTAGAGTTCTGTTATCCACTGCTGCTGCTACTTTCTAACTTCCTGGGTCAGGATGAATCAGCTGACCCTTCAGCCAACCCTCTCAGGGTATTTAAAGAGCTTGGCTCACCTCCTGATGTTGTGTTTGTTGCTGCCAGCTGCTGTAGATTCTCCTGTGCTCATGTTTATCTGAGTATGACCTGGCTTCCTCTGATGATCAGACTCCTGACTCCTGGCTGTTCCTGACATCGTGGACTTCTGTGTTCCTGACTCCTGGCTCGTTCCTGACATCGCGGACCCCTATGTTCCTGACTCCGGCTTGGCTGACTACCTGTCTTGGTTCCTGACCCTGGCTTGTCTTTTGGTTTATGCTCCTGGATCCCAATTCTGCTTTTGCCACTTTAATAAAGGTGTTTTGCATTTTACATTTTTGTGTCTGTCTGGTTCCTGGTCCCTAACAGTACACAAGGACCATGAACTCAGGAGGCGCAGGCAATACACCAATTTTTTTTTTCAGGCTGGACCAGGTAGACCAGCGCATGGATCAGTTTGCGGCAGCCCTCCAGTCTTTGTTGCTCCGTACTGAGCATCTGGTTCCACTGCCACAGCGGCTTCCGGTGCAGACTGTCCCTATACCTGCTGCCGCTCCCGCTCCTGCTGCCAATGTTGCGAGAGGCATGACAGGGTCCGCCTCACTTCCCCAGCATTACGGGGGTGACTCTAACCAGTGCAGAGGTTTCCTAAACCAGGTTTATATCTATTTGGAGATGGTACCACAGTCCTTCCCATCTGATAGGAGTAAGGTGGGCCTTGTGATTTCCTTACTCTCTGACAGGGCCTTGGCATGGGCTATTCCCCTTTGGGAGACGCAGAAACCTATACACTTTATCAACAAAATCACTCCATTCCATTGCAGCTCCGTACCACTCCACTTGCCCTTGAGGTGACTGATGGCAGACCTATCACGAAACCTTACAATTCCAGGTGATCCACTCTCCTCACTATCCTGTGATCCTGGGTTATTCAAGGTTGCGCAAACACAATCCCGGTCAATTGGGTAAGGGCTGAAGTCATGGCATGGTCACCCAACTGTTCCAAGACATGCCTAGTAAAAGTGGGGAGTGTGCTAACCACATCCCCAGTATATTTGCTGCCTGAAGAGTACCAAGAGCTCCTACCTCACCGCCCATACGATTGTACCATTGAACTACAACTGGGTGCCATACCTCCTCGAGGTTGAGTCTACCCTCTTTCTGTCGTGGAGAATAAGGCCATGGAGCAGTATGTTGCGGATGTGCTATCCCGGGGTTCATCCACAAGTCATCCTCTCCTGCCAGGGCCAGACTCTTCTTCATGAAGGAAAAGAGTGGTGAACTGAGACCCTGTATTAATTACAGGCGGCTCAATTGTATAACGGTTAAAAACGCCTACCCTATTCCACTGGTTACAGAGCTATTTGATCAATTGAAAGGGTCTAAGGTATTTACTAAGCTTGACCTGCGGGGGGTGCATAATTTGGGACGGATATAGGAGGGAAATGAATGGAAAACCGCATTTAATACCAGGAGAGGGCAGTACGAATACCTCTGCAATACTCCAGCGCTTTTCCAGGAATTCCTAAACAATGTCCTTCAGGACACGCTCCTCTAATCTGGAATCATAGAGGGTTGATACCCATAATTCATCATGAAGGGGGAGAGCCGGGTAGAAGCCGAGACAGCACTGCTATAAGCAAACTTCACCCAAGGTAGCAGGTCCGACCGGTTATTCTGATGGTCTGAGATGTAGGATCGTAGGAACTGCTCCAAGGCCTGAATAGCCCTTTCCTCTGCCTATCACCAGCAATTGAATGGGGCCCTGGAAAGGGCTATTCGGGCCTTGGAGCAGTTCCTGCGATGCTACATCTCAGACCATCAGAATAACCGGTCGGACCTGCTACCTTGGGCGAAGTTTGCTTATAGCAGTGCTGTCTCGGATTAGTTCACTGCCAGGGGATTCCTGCACTGGAGGGTCAACTCCACAGATCCGTTCCACATGGGTGCAGGTCCAAGAGTCGTTGCAACTCTCACAACTATCCAAGAAGCTCCAGGCCACAGCTGGCTGCTGTGGATTCTCCTGTGTTCCTGTTTATCCGTGTATGACCTGGCTTCCTCTGACGATTCTTCTGGCTCCTGACTCCTGGCTGTTCCTGACATTACGGACTCCTGTGTTCCTGACTTCAGTTTGGCTGAGTACTTGTCTTGGGTCCTGACCCTGGCTTGTCTTTTGGTTTATTCTCCTGGATCAAGATTCTGTTTTGGTCACTTTAATAAAGGTGTTTTGCATTTTACAGCATTATCATGCTGCAAATTGAACTTAAATTTGCTTCTGTGACTTACTTTATTTTTACTTTGTATTGCACAGATTTTGTTGAAATCAAAACAGAGGTAATTGTTTTTCTTAAGATCAATTTAAACAACATAAGATATCATTCGATATACATAAACTGTACACAAATGGTCACATGACTTTCTGGTCATCAGTCAAGCCCACCGCACAGAAAGATAATTTCTGATACTTGTCACTATAGCCAACTATGGTTAATAAACCAATATTTTTATTAACTATGGTTAATAACACTGGTGGACATATTCAGCAGGACGGTTTTGCACACATTCAGGTACAAGATGACAACTTAGCTATTTGCATGTCAAAGGGCTGTGCAGTGCAGTCTTGTACACCCCTCCAGTATGCAATGTGTTATCTTGGCAAAAACATAATACATTCTATGCAGAATACTGCTACCATATATGTGAACCGTCTAGATTTGGCAAACTCAGCCACCTATCACATGCTACTCCTTTCTTGTCTTTTTCTGATGGTAAAACTTGCACTATGAAAAGTGTTATATCGTCAGAAAGTGGTAGCACACAATGTGTACAAGAACACAATAAAATTGAATACTGAAACAGATGGCATACCTTCCCTGATCGCTGTAAATGGAGTACCTTCTTCTTCTTGTAATCTGATCACCTTTAATGCCACCAACTTCCCATTTACTCTAAATGAAAACAAGAAAAAAAAATATTGTAATGGGGGCTTTCAGGTACAATTTGAATGTTAAAGGGTTAACACGGAATAACATAATAGAGTTCATACCCTGTTACATATCATATACTTCTAGCTAGCATTTGTAGGAAGTATTTCTTGGGTGCATAAATGCCCAAACTATATTATAAACATGCTTTGCCTATTTATCTGGCTGCAGCTGTGCATGACTAATTGACCCCTCTTTGCTTATACAAGTGATAAGGATAATACATAGATAGATAGATAGATAGATAGATAGATAGATAGATAGATAGATAGATAGATAGATATGCAATAAGACTTTCTGTGAACTAAATTAGGATGGATCTAATCTAAAAAAAAAAATCACTGTTTATGTTTTTGTTTTTTTTGTTTTTTAACAGGTGGACCAAAACGGCAACTTTTACCTTTTTTATTTTATTTAAATGATGATAAACTTACTTTTTGCCTTTATATGTTCTGAAAGTGCAAAATATATAAAGTTAAACTGTCTATATGTTTTGTTTTCAACTTAATCTATTTTTATAACTTTAACATTCATACAATGAGCTTCCTGGGTCTCTATTTCCAAAGAGCTCTCGGTCACAGACACTACCCCTGCTAAAGAACAGACTGGAAGGAGGGGCTATGAAGCTTTTATTAATAGGGTCCAACAAATATCATTCTGACATTTGTGGATTATTCTCAGGTCTAATGCAAGACCTGGCTCTCACTGAACATGCATGTAATATTATGAATAAAGCTGGGTAACCCATCTAAGCGCCCTGTATGCAGTATATAATAGACTGAGTGCTCTATACGTGTTATATAAGAGAATGGAGTGACAGAGCTGCAGCAGGGACAGTGTTACACTGACCGAGAGCTCTTTGGGAAGGGAGAACAAGGGAGTTTACTGTCGCAAACATAAAAGTGATAAAAACATAAGTTAAAATGAAAAATAAACAAACAAAAAGTATAGGCAATTTGACTTTCCATATTCTGCACTTGAAAAACATGTAAGGTAGAACAATAATTGTCCTTTCACTAGTAGAACAATAATTGTCCTTTCACTATAACAATGGTACAACAGAATACAGTAGCAATGGGTAATGATCCCAAGCTCCTGTTGAACTAAAACTCACATCATCCTCACCTCCCAACAACCAGCAAAAGATGATGGGAATTGTAGCCAAAAACAGTTATGGACAGAAGGTTGCCAACCAGTGGCTTACAAGGGGGGGTTATCCCTGAGAGGGTCATAAAGTTGGTGCTGCCCATACATCTGTAAGTATGTTACATGAAGTTATTCCTTCTGGGTTGGCTGCAACATTCTTACACATTTTTACCATCTTACCATCAAAATATAATTTATTCTTAAAGGAGAAGCAACAACATGACTATATATAGCAGAACCACATGACACAAGCTCCACCCACTGCACATAGTAAACTTAACCCTTTAAAAAACTATGCAACATACTGCTCTTTAATGCTTTGCACAACCTACTCACCCCGAAAAGTGTAAAGTAGGATCTCACTGACTGATTTTCTGACCAAGGCAAGGTAAGTGGGGGAGTTATTAGGAGGAGTTACTTCTCCTTTAAATTTTAATAGTTCATTGATTATGAGACACCCCTGAACATTTTTAACAAAACAATCAACATTGTTGCAGTATATCAACTAAAAAAGAATTATATTGGAGATTCGGACAGGCCTAATAAACCTACTGTCAATCTGACACACAAATATGAAGCATCCTGGGAGTATGCGTTAGGGGAATTATTAGAAAAAAAGAGCAAGTAGACTGCTATTAAAATGACTGGGGAAGCACAGAAAGCTATGTAACCCTTTGAGCCACTCATCCAATCACAATAAAGGCCCTCAGCCAGTTATCATTTATCTGCTATACAGTGCCATGTTGAATGGTTGATGGGTCAGTCAATCTGGTATTTTAAACTCCTCTTGAGGTGGAACAAATCCTGTTATGCAAGGACATAAATAAGCACCTTATAAGCAAAAATGAGTTTGCAATAAGTAATGTACACATGTACTTCTGAAAACAACGGGGAACACACAAAAATTTGGTGTAGAGCATTTTCATAGAAAATACCATTTGTAGCTGCCAGTCAGGACTCTGCCCGCTTTTCTCCAGTGTCCAAAGGTCTTTTTTTAGTTAAATTGTCCCTTTGCATTGTTTGTCTCTCGGGGTGGTAAATATGGCAGTGTGTGGGCATGTCATCCATCTGTGACCAGGTGCAAGCTATTTAACAAATACGTCCAGAGAAACAAGGGGCAAAACAGCTCTAGCAAGCAGGGCCCTCTATCCCATTTGTATCTATCTGTTTAGTGTATCATGTTTTGGTAATGAGTTTTTAATGTGTTCCGCAACTGTACAGAGATGTGGAATATTTATTTATTTAGAAAGTGTTTTACCAGGAAGAATGGTTCATTTTCATTTACATGCTGTATCTTTATAAAATATAATGATGATAATAACAATTGCATTTTTATTTATGCCTCCTCCTGGGTTGGTTATAAGTTATAATTCTCCAAGAAGGCTTGATATAATACATGCTCTTAGCTTTTTCTTCTACTGCATTGTGTACATGCCCCTCACTTAGGGGCTCCAATCATTTCTTTACGTCTCTGCCCACAACATGTTTCCAATTCACACATTACAAAATAGGAACAAATGACACACTCTTAGCTACACGGTGGTGGGAAAATAGCCAGTTTCTTCCTTTTGTTAAGTTCAGACATTACTGCAATGCTTCCATGGATGTCACTGTGTTAATACATAAAACAGATAATAATATTCATATTTTAAAGGGATAGTAATACTTAAATATTACTAATCCCCATATTGCAGCCATGATAAAAAGAATTGAATTGTCCCCAGTGTCATCTCTCAAACTTATATGGTTTGAGAGATAACCGTAAGCAAAGTTCCCCCTCCCTCCCCCTTCCCTGAAGTCAGCATTGTACTGACTGCAGGGATATCCGGTCTTATGTACATCAGGCGGCTCTGCAGCAGAACCGAGATCGCATTAGTAAAACCAAGCACATGAAGAAGACCATTTCAGTGAAATAATTCTTTTTTACTAATGCGATCTTGGCTCTGCTGCAGAGCCGCCTGATGCACGTAAGACCAGATATCCCTGCAGTCAGTACAACGCTGACTTCAGGGAAGGGGGAGGGAGGGTTGAACTTTGCATATGGTTATCTCTCAAACCATAAAGGTTTGAGAGATGACACTGGGGACAATTAAATCCTTTTTATCATGGCTACAATATGGGGATTAGTAATATTTAAGTATTACTATCCCTTTAAATTAGACTGTACTTATGTTCTTGTTCATCCTCTGGTTATTAAACCTTTGAGTGGCAGAGGGGTACGCAACGCATTGCGTGGCATTCAAAGGGTTAATATGTATAGTATTTCTTATTTGTTAACCCTTTGAGTGTCAGAGGGATACACAACACACTGCTCTACAATGGCTTGCATATGCCCCTGGCACTCAAAGGTTAATAAACAAATGAAATAAAGACTATTTAAAAAAAAAAAAAAACCTAAAAAAAAAAACCCACTTACTTGCTTTTGCCCTTGTAGACTGTGGCATATGATCCCTCTCCTAATTTTTCCAGTTTTTCATAAGAGTCAGCCTTCCCAAATTTTGGACTTGTTGGCTAGAGAAAAATACAGAATACATTTTGTCATAAATAACGCTTGTTCATAAACAGTAGATCTACTTTACAAGTTATAGTCTGAAAAATATAAAGCATATCCAGAGCTACTGTAAGTCCTAAATATGTGGAACAGACCAGTGTGAAATACATTACTTTATAATGTGCTTCACAACCTCTGGTTTTTCAAAGGTTAAAACTACGTGTAGTTTTACCTATGCACGTGATTTTTAATCTTCTGAATTTCAAATCTCCTGCTCTTTCATTCTAAACTAATTAAATTAAATCACCTCATAACTAAAAACACAGTCGGGTGGATGTATCCGCCAGCACAGCCATGCTGGTAGCCTGCGGCACTACTGGTTTACCTTCAGTGTATGCGCTACGCATCTGATCACTTTAGTGCATAATGGCAGACATATTCCTCTGTCTTTATGACTAATGCTAGCAAACCCCTTATACCTGCCCTATGACGTGAACTGGAGAATTGAGTAAAGTTTAGCCAATCGCCCCAGCTTTTTGTCAGTACATGACGTACAACAAGCCAAAGAGGAGATGAACAAAGAGGAGATGAACAAAGAGGAGATGCCCGTACTGTCGTTAGTCCCTCCCCTTGATGAAGATGGTATTAAGGGAACACTTTTGACATAAGTGCTTAGTAAATTGCAATTAGGCCGGTGTAGCCTAGAAAATTGATTCCAGTGCCTGTTTTTGTGAGGAATTATGCTCATACATTCAACCCAATGACAAACCAGGAATAGGTTGCCAGATGTCCAAAACCACCCATGTACTCTTTTGCTCCTATTGCTATCAGATACACAAATTGTCAGCACTCCCATAATGTGAAATGTTTGCTGCTGTTGTATATATTGAATGTCAAGGGTGGAATTGTAGTCCAACAATAACTAAAGCTGCAGCCCCTGTCCTCTGGCCTATGTACAGGAAGCTGCATTTGTATTTTGGATACAGAGTTACACAAAACATTCTACGTAGTATTATCATTAGAATTATTATTCAGAACAGCCCATCCCCCAAAACAGAGTTAGCTGTGGAAAGTACCAGGAAAAAGTGCTCACAAGGTACATTGTACAAAATGTATATTTAACTAGTACTTATTAAATGCACCTTCTGCATGCTATACCTTATGTGCCCTTTTCATGTCCTTTCCGCACTTGTCTTTCATGGTGGATCCCGTTCACTGCATTTATACTTCTGACGCATCCTGTGGGTTTATATTTCCCATATACTGAAGGATGGTATATAATTTTGTATTTCTCTCTACTGCTTTAGGGTTAATACAATATATGTTATATATTATTAGTGTTCATACTTTTTAGTTTTGGAAATCCATCTTTGGGAATCTCCATAGGATAAGGGTCCTTAATGCAGTAGCTTACAACCTAGATAAGGGGTGAGACCCTCCAGCTATGTAAAAATACAATTCCCATTCCTACTCCCAACAACTTCACATGGCCACTAAATGGCTGACAGAATTGAAGATCAACAAAAGCTGGAAGGAACATTGCAGAAATAATTAGGACATGAAGCAAATATTCACTCTGTTGCCCCCACACCCCCAAAAATGCAGATCCATTGGGGTCTTTTTGTATTAGGTAAGTCCACTATGTACATCTTTTCATTATAATGTAGGTCTCCTGTTTTTAATTGCACCATACTGGGACCCAGAAGCAATAAAAAGAGCACATTTACAGGGTCCCTTGCTCTCTAACGTGTTTATAATAACATCTCTTAGGGGAATTTCAAGTTTTATTTTAATTTTTAACCCCTTAGTGACAGCCGCGTTCGTACGCGGCTGTCACGTTAACGCCCGCCTAACATTTTTTTTTTCTTTAATGAAGTCCGGAGTCCCCGAGCGGCGCGCAGCCGCACGGAGACGCGGACTTCCGTGACTTACCAGGTACGTCCTCTGTCACTAAGTGACAGTTTTTGCGGGACATACCTGGTAAGTCATATGTCGTTAAGGGGTTAATTGTTAGATAGGGCATTACAGATGTATAGAGTAGGACTTGCCGTACAGTGAGAAACCTTGGCGAGGTGGCAAGCTTACTCGCAACTTGGCCAATTTGTGAAAACTAATATCTCACTTATTTTCTTTATTTAGAAATATTATTATATATGCTAAACACAGGGCACATATTTATTCTATACATAGAGAAGCGCCGGTTTGTTGTTGTCTGTTTCAATAAATAATACTTGTTACAACATACACATTCTTAACTCTTAGAACTCCAAAGGTGTATCTACTGCATTGCTCCACAATGTTTGGACACCAATGATGATCAAAAGATGAATGAGCTTTTAGAAGTATATAGTGCATTATTTTGATTAAAAATTCTAATATAATGACATTTATTTGATTTGTGTATATGGAGGGCTACCCATCCTCCACCACTCAGATTCTGTCAGCTTTTGACTAAGCCTTTCACACAGCTTTTTTTGCCTTGTAAATTTCTGCTGCTTTCAGCAAAACACTGCTTGCATGTGGTCCTTTCTATTCCAAGACCAAAATACCATCAAAATACTAAATTCCTAGAAAATGTCTTTTTATCTTGACTAATGTAAGCAAGCCCCTTATCAACCCATCTAATATAATGTGACCTTACTCAGCCATTGTTGCACAACCTCCAGGCACTAACTCTCACCCTTCCCCCTTACGTTTGCTTTAATCCCACAGTATGCCTTTTATGTATTTCTACTGTAGACCTGCAGGTCTCCTTGTGCTTCAAACACATCTTCCTTACTGGACATTGAAAACCACTTATTTTCAACTGAAACCATTTTTTTATTATTATTATTATTATTATTATGATTATTATAATTATTATTATTATTATTAGTTCATCTTATTAGCAGATGTTATTTGTCTTTTAAATTGGCTTTGACCAGGATGTGACAACATACAAAATGAAAAATGGAAATATATAAAGCAACATACTGGTAGATATTTAATTAACATTAGATTGCACTAATATAAAATAAAGATAAAGCAGACATCTATCAGCTGTTACATACATAAACTTAACATCATGGATGCACTAATTAAATTTAGAAATACAAAGCACCAGAAGTGGTCTCTTTGAATGGCAACATATTTGTAAACCAAATTTTGTTTTGCAGTGTCTATTTTGTCATATCTGTTTAACTTTTACTCGCTCAGCTTTTGAATCTTACAATGAATTCTACTGCATATATGTTTAAGACTACAAAGTTGTCTTCAAATATCTAACCGTTTTCCGACATATGCTGTACCTCAAAAAGGTGGCAAACAAAAAAAACAATAACCACTTATATAACAACATCAGTATTATGTTACATGACAAGGATATGGCCTGTGTCATATTCAGTGAGGTTGAAGAATAAATGAAAACATTTCAAAACATTTTCCAGGGACATTTTCCACTGAACAGTCATATAATTTTGTGTCACTAGTGAATTATAGCATGGTATCGCGTGTAATGTTCAGAACGTTGGCATAATAAAAAATTATCAGATTGTGAGTTGGTTGTAACAGAAGGACGATATTTTCAGAACTAAATCCGTCACATCTGATGTCAGAAAAAAATTAAATAACAGTAAGAAGATCTTGATGAGTATTGCCCTTAAAAATGTTGATATTAAATTTTGATGTTAAAAAGTCATCTTTCAAACTAAAATTTTCAAAGAAACAAATACATTTTTTGCCTTCAAAACTAAACATTTTCAAACAGACTTATTTTTACCAGTTAACTCCATACTCCTGCTTCTCACTCCTGCTAATAATCTTAATTTGTCTTCTCCAAATTTAGACCTTTTCAGTTTTGTCTGGAAAAATAACGTTAATCAGACAAAAAGTGACGGTTAAAAGAATTCTTTTTATCTGAAAATACCTTACAATATGACTGTAGACTAAACCATGTCTACTTTTAAGACATCTGTATTGGATGCAGAAAAATGGCAGTAATATGTCTGAGAATTGACAGACCATGAAGTAAAAACTTTTTTATTCTGATTACCACAACTTTTTGAACATCTCACCTTTAAACCTGCACTTAAGCATAAAAATACACATTACCTAGATGTAAATATTAGAACTCATTTAAATGAACAGGATTAACATATGGGGACACATCTAACATGATAGTCTTTAAATGACTAGCACATAGAATACACAGTTAAAACGAGGAACAGAAACAGGGACAGCAGAATCCAGGGGCTAATACTGGGACTGTCCCCAGGAATGTGGGACAGTTGACAGAAGGGAAGCAATTCTAGGGTTCCATCTTAAAGGACAATTAACAAACTCCATTGATTCAAATGGGGTGTTTAGTCCACAGAATGTTAGAGGTCTCCAACATATTGAGAAGTCATGCTCAGATCACCTCTCTAGCATTCAAAGGATTAAAAGCCCCAGTTAAATTTGACTTGGTTTAACCCAGAATTACTCTATTTTTTATATTATATTTCTACTTATTTTATACAAGAATCAGTTGATAAATAACAAATAAAGGAATTAACAAATATTTTATATGGAGACTTGTTTCTAACTTCAGCTAATATATTCTGCAGTATATTGCTATACACTACAAAATAATACATGCTTGTCATGGATGCCTGGTCAAGACCCATTCCCATCAGGGAGTAGGATAAGGCCTGTCATCTCTCATTCTCACTCATTTATCATCTCCCTCTCATTTCCACTATGCCACATCTGTACAGCTCTGGCCCTGAAGGACCACAGCAAGCCTGGAGAGACGGATACTTCTGCTTCAGCACAGACAAGCTAATCAGTGCCCTGTTATGTTGACTGACCCACCTGTGTTCGGTCAAGGATATCTCTAAAACATGTTCTCTTGGCACCCTATGATATAGCTAGTTTGACCAAGAATTCCTTTAATTTTTTATATTAGATTTCTACTTCTTTTACACATGTATCAGTTGCTAGTGAACAAATAAAAGAATTAAGCAATATTTTATACTGAGACTTGTTTCTAATTTCTACTAATATATTTGCAGTATATTGCTATACACTACAAAATAATATATGATAGGTTTTTATGGATGCCTGGTCAAGAAGACATTCCCATCAGGGAGTAGGATAAGTCTTGTCATCTCTCTTCCTCACTCATTTATCATCTCCCTCTGATTTCCCCTATGTCAGATCTGTACAGCTCTGGCCCTGAAGGACCACAGCAAGCCTGGATAGATGGATACTTCTGCTTGAGCACAGACAAGCTAATCAGTGCTCTGTTATGTTGACTGACCCACCTGTGCTCAGTCAAGGATATCTCTAAAACATGTTCTCTTTTCACCCTGGTGGCCCAGTGATGCGCACTACTGCTCTAGCTTTCAACTTCCAGAAAGCCAGGAATTCATCTCCTTTTGCTAATTGCGTTTAACCCCTTGATGAACAGAGAGGTATGTAATACATCCAAAGTAATGTTTTGCATCTTCCTCTTGTCCTCAAGAAATTACATGTATATTATTGTAAGCATTTGTGTGCATTATTCCCACTTTATATACAAGATGTACCTGCTTCTCGATACCAATGTTACAATCACAGTATGAAAATGCATCTCTGGAATTGTATGTGTGTTTGATACGAGGCAGCATGCAAGAATCCTGGAGCAAACCAGCTTCACCATAGGTGATAAAAATCCCCTAAATGCCTAATGATTTAAATGGGACTTTTAACTCCTTCAATGCTAAAGTGGTCTCCAGCAGATTGTGACGCAATCCATCAATGGGATTTTTATTTGTCACCTGTGCTGCAGTTGGTTTGTTCCAGAATAGCTTCCATCTTTACTACATCAGTGTCTTTCTCAGTCATTCATATCACACCTTGTCATCAGCACTAGTATGTTTGCGATTAAAATTCTTTACTGTTTCACTGATTTCCCAGGAGCATTGAAGTGTTTAATAAACATGAAGCACCACCATGCAAATACAGTTTAATCCCCTGGATATTTTAGACATCTCCAATGCACTGCTTTGCAATGCACCTGAAATGTTTCAAGCCTCCAAGGGATTAATACAGTGCAGGATGATACATAAGCTATATTAATACAAATTGTTACAATATAACAATCCAAATATTTATTGCATTTATTTTATACTCGGGAGGTGAGCTACTCCATGTCTAACTTTTATTTTAATAATGAGTATTATTATTTAAATAAAGAAAGACTGTAAGGACAATGCATATATATAGACATCCACAGTAAAATAAGCATAAAGGACACCTTTTCAAGAGGAACTTTACTCTAGGAATAAGTGACTGTTGACAAGGAAACCTTTCCTAGGCAGATTGTCCTCCAAACAGGAGTCTGTTATATCTATATACTATTTTTAGATGCCCATACACAGAGTGATATTGGCCGGAACCGACCAGCAATCAGTTCTGTGTCCCTATGGGGCTGTTCAGATCAGATTGTAATGACTCAATTTAAAAGTCTCAGAACTGCAATCTTATAGCTAGTTAATCAAAACTTTCAAAGCGATTTAGCTTGCCCATTCATAGAGTGGTATCCGGCAAATTTAGTCGCTTTTTTTTTTTACTAGATTGGATGATTTTCAAAAATGTCATCATCCTGATTAAGGGCACCTTTATTCAAGTCTATGATAGTCCACTGTTTACTTTGAGAGTCAATATGCTAAATAAATTAAGCACCACTTATTCCTGAGGTAATGTTCCCCTTTAATCACTATACGTGTGTGAACAAAACATTTTACTTGGAAAAAAATGGTCACTCTGCATTTCGCGCACCAAGGGGTTGGCAGTGTGAGAGTGTATGGGTATTTTGGTACATGCTATTACTTTGTATCCAGTTTTAAGTGGAACTGTCACCTGTCTGCATCAGTCTACAGTAGTTGGGAGCATCCATTTTGATTTGTCAGTTTATGCAAATGAGCTAGAATTGGCTGACAATAAGTGATGGGAATTTTAGAATCTAGTTGGCATGCCAGCCAGTATTGTCTAATTGGCATAAACTAACAAATAAATAAAATTACATCATAAACTACTAGTTTAAATATAAAATGGCTCAACATATTGGTGTTTTGGAAGTTCTTTCAAAATCACCTGTTTGTTACAGTTCCACTTTAACAGGGTGTAGAGAAAGTCAGTGCTATACGCTCCTTTTTCTTACACCTATCATGGAGGGGGAATTAAGGGCTTTTTCAGACTAAACGTGTACAGTGGCAGAGTTAAGCTTGTCCTCATGTACCAAAGTGTTTGCATATAAGAGTAGGTGTTTACATCCCTTTAATGTACCTATGAATAACGGCAGAGTATGTGTTAAGCTTCTATTTTTAGTTTACAAAAAAAAAAAAATAATAATAATAAGATTATCATGCAGAAAAGGAACAAGCAAACTAAGTCCTTGAGGCCATTTCCAACCCTTGGGCAACCCTTGGGGATGATCATTCTGGCCTATTAAGCAATTTCAATTAAATATAGCTTGTGTAACACATACTGTAATATCCTGAGCTATCTTTAGCAATTAGGCATAACTTTTATGTTCAGTATGTTAGCTCAAGTTGTAAATTGCCATGACGTTTGTTAGTCTAGCTATGGATTGCAGATAATAGTCTGTATAACCTCTAAATTTGTGTCCACAAGTGTGCTAATCCATGGGCGTCCAACGTGTGCCCATGGGCCAAGTGCGGCCCACCTAATATTTTTAACAACAGCTATTTTTTACATAATTAACTACCACACTATTAGTAGGCCAGTAGGCTACAGAACAGTCTGAGAATAGTTGTCTGTATACATATATATATATATATATATATATATATACATATATATATAGAGACAGCTGCTGCCTGTGCTGCTATCTGTAAGTCAACATGTTTTGAAGTAATTTTAATACATCTTTCATTTTTCATACCTGAAACGTGAATCTGTACTTCTCTTTCTTTGTTGATATATATATATATAAATAGATATATATATATATCTATAGTAAAAAAGGATTAGGCTGGTGTTGCCAAAATTCTCTGTCCATACCACACACACATGGGGAGGCAGTAAGGAGGAGATATTCTAATCTCCTCCATACTGCCTCACCAGGACATACACAATGCCTGATTTTGACAGGAGTGGTCATGGGGCACTCCTGTCAAAATCTTGGCAACAAGCTTCCTTACCCTCTCTAATCCCTATTCAAAAAAAAAAAATATTGATTTGATTTAGATTTTTCTACTGTTCACTCACTATGCATTTTGTTAATTGATAAAACAAACTATTACATGTCTATTTTTGAAAGTATTCTTGCTTTACGCAGCATTTTTTCACATTTTTTCATTTGGGGCTTTTAACCCCAGGAATGCTAGAGAGGTAGCTAACGCATTGTTGAATTGTACATTTTTTTTATTAATGCAGCCACTCAATCAACCTGCACCGCATTAACCCTTTGGATACTTGATCTCCAGTCAATTACAAAGCAATGTCCTAAAGATATTTCAAACATGCAAGGTGTTACATTTGATTTGTATTTGTGTGATGACCCTTTTATATCCTTAGTCCCCATAGCTCAAAACTCCTCTGTTTTGCTCAGGTTTGCTCTGCAGATCAAGGTGATCTGGGTGACATCAGCTCCTCACTCATCTCTCATGCGGGACTGATTGTAATGGTTTTCAGTACAATCAGAGGCAGGCAATTTGGTAAAACACAGTTTTATTGAAACCAGACAGAATAAAGTAACCCTCGCGGATCCAGCAATAGTTAACAAACAGTACTGACACAGGACAGGTTACTAAATAACATTAGCCCACACAGATCCAGTATACATATATCAGAGAGCAATACATATACTGACACAGGTCAGGAACAGTTCGTGTGATATTGTGAGACACTGATGGTAAATGCTATTAGGCCAGGAGGCTGGGAGGCCCTAATAGCGAGGCCCAAGGAGCACTTCTCTGAGGATGAGTGCTAAAATAGCGACTAGGCCCAGGAAGGGTGAGCGAGGCCCAGATGGATCACGGACTACCAGTAGTACTGCAATCGGAGGAACAATGGAAACACACAGACTGCGACCCAGGGTAACGGTACCGGACAATATATGTAATAACGCTAGGCTCTATGGCAACTGCTAGGTGACAGAGCCGACTGAGGCACCCAGGAGACCAACCTCAATAACATAGTAGTGACAAGCCAGCTTATAATGTGCCAAACAGTAGCTCCTACCCAGGTGAGTACCGGACAGCCCTGGTAACGGGCGCTTGGGCTTGATGGCAACAGACAAGAGCGGAGACTAACTGAGGCGCCCAGGAGACCAACCCCAGTGGTAAACAATAACAAGCCAAGCGTATAGTGAGCAAGCGAGGTCTGCATCAGCCCTGGGTAAGGAGACAGGAGGCAGCAAGGCACAAATGGGTCGCAGTCACGGAACGGTAATGCAGCTCTAATTAATCATCATAGTACTTGAGTGTTATATCAATTCTGTCAGAGTTGTAGTTCAAGAGTAATTGAATGATAAAGGGGCGGGAGTGGGATACTTTATAATTCAAAGCAGGGTGTGCCCAGGTAGATTGCAGAGAGGGACAATCTTCAATTACGATAAGGGAAAAAGCTGAAAAACCTGTAAAGGGGGGCAGGGTTTTCATTGATCTGACAGTAAGAAGATTGTCCCTTGCTGTTATCTGTCTGGTCAAGCAACCAGATTCCACATCTGAGATGAGCAGTGTTACATCAGTAAAAGGGGCGGGAGGGGGATATTTCATCATTCAATTACTCTTGAACTCTTGAACTCTGACAGTATTGAAATAACACTCTCTTTGGCTCAAATACTATGAAGATTAATTGGAGCTGCTGTTTTTGTGAATGGGGTTCCTGTACATTTTCCAGAGCAGGAATGCCGTTCCTCTAGCAGGACTCCCCTGCCCAGCACCGCGGCACAGACCTGTAGCTACTGAGCTCCCTCGTCACCGTCGGCTCTTAAAGGGATAGTAATACTTAGTTTTAACTTTATTTAATTTTGTAGGCATTAAAAAAACACGAAGAACGATATAAGTCTTATCTCTCAATCCTTTATGGTTTATGAGATATTCACAAGCAAAGATCCCCTCCCCGCCCCTTTTACCTAGTGTAAGCCATCTCTTCTCAGATGTGGATCAGGTTGTATGACAGTACAGATAACAGAAGAGGACAATTTTCTTTGCATGAAAACAATGAAAGCCCTTCCCCCCTTGACAAGTTTTTCAGCTTTTTCCCTTATCTTAATTGAAGATTGTCCCTCTCTGCAGTCTACCTGGGCATCTCCCTTCTTATCTGGCTGAACAGGGGGGGGATACTTTGTTTGTGAATATCTCTTAAACCATAAAGGTTTGAGAGATAAGACTTATATCATTCTTCATGTTTATTTTAATGCCTACAAAATAAAATAAAGTTAAAACGAAGTATTACTATCCCTTTAAGTAATGCAGAGCGTGCTGAGAGATGATATCATATCCCAGCGCTCTGCATTACTGAAGAGAAGACCGCGCGGGAGCTCTAGCAGTTACAGGTCTGTGCCAAAGGAGGCACAGACCTCTCCTGCCAGGCTGCTGGACCACCAAGGAGGTAAGAAACGAACACAGGGGGGCAAGCTGAAGCTGACGAGGGCCAAAGTGGCGCTGACGGGGGGCAAGTTGGAGCTGATGGGGGCAATATGGGACAAAGTAGAGCTGGTGGGGGCAAGTTGGAGCTGATAGGAACAAGTTGGAGCTGATATGGGCAAAGTGGAGCTGGTGGGGGCAAGCTGGAGCTGATGGGGCAAAGTGGAGCTGATGGGGCGATGTGGAGCTGTTGGGGTGATGTGGAGCTGTTGGGGAGCAAGTTGGAGCTGTTGGGGAGCAAGCTGGAGCTGATGGAGGAAAGTTGGAGCTGATGGGGGGAAATGTGAGGGCAATGTGGAGATGATGAGGGGCAAGTTGGAGCTGATGGGGGGAGATGTGAGGGCAATGTGGAGATGATGGGGGAAGTTGGAGCAGATGGGGGGAAATGTGAGAGCAATGTGGACATGATGGAGGCAATATGGAGCTGGTGGGGGGAAATGATGGGGACAAGTTGGAGCAGATGGGGGAAATTTGAGGGCAATGTGGAGATGATGGGGGCAATGTGAGGGCAATGTAGAGATGATGGGGACAATGTGGAGATGATGGGGGACAATGTGTGTGCATGCATGCAACAGTGATAGAGACAAAGATGACACATGCAACAGACATGCACACATATAGACACAGAAACTCCCACACACATGCACTGACATACATAAAGTGAGACAGATGCACTCATACATGCAATGATACACACACATGTATACAGAGAGAAACACTTGACTAGATCCATATATATTTATTTTGGGCGGGGGGGAATCATTGGTGAGTTCCCACACTTTTTTCCCCAGGACTTGACCCGTGTTGCAGTCTATGTACTAAGATATCTCAAATGGGAGGATTGTAGTTCATAAGCTCCATAGAATAACATAGGAACTGAGGAAGTGATATCACTGGAGAAGTTATCTCCACTTTATCCCCCCTTAATCAATTCTTAGATAATAACTTCCCAGGGAGTAATTCCAGGGCAAACAAACAGCGAAATATGGGACAAATATAATTCTTTCTACTTGATAACACAGGCTTTTTGCAGAAAACACAAGAGAAGCTATTTTGGGGCAAACCAGCTGCACCAATAAAACATTTCTTTTGATTTAAATGGGGCTTTTAACCCCTTGAATGCTAGACAGGATTCCAATGCATTGTTCTGCAATGTACTGAAATCACTCAACATTCAAGGGGTTAAAAACCACTTTTAAATCAGACTGATATGCTATCACCCCCCTTGCCCTCCCCCCGCCATGGTTTGCGCCAGCGTTTGTCCTCTTTTGTTTTCTGCATAAGACCACGGAGTTAAAGGGATAGTAATACTTCATTTTAACTTTATTTTATTTTGTAGGCATTAAAAAAACATGAAGAATGATATAAGTCTTATCTCTGAAACCTTTATGGTTTAAGAGATATTCACAAACAAAGTACCCCCCCCCTGTTCAACCAGATCAGAAGGGAGATGCCCAGGTAGACTGCAGAGAGGGACAATCTTCAATTAAGGTAATGGAAAAAGCTGAAAAACTTGTCAAGGGGGGAAGGGCTTTCATTGTTTTCATGCAAAGAAAATTGTCCCCTTCTGTTATCTGTACTGTCATACAACCAGACTCACATCTGAGAAGAGATGGCTTACACTAGGTAAAAGGGGCAGGAGGGGAACTTTGCTTGTGAATATCTCATAAACCATAAAGGTTTGAGAGATAAGACTTATATCATTCTTCATGTTTTTTTAATGCCTACAGAATAAAATAAAGTTAAAACGAAGTGTTACTATCCCTTTAAGTACAACAATATAAGGAAAAAGTAGTCCAGAAAAATAAATGCAAGTCAGCCAAGTTAATATCCTGCTAATATCCTAATGCCCTTCTTTATATCACAGCAGTTATTTAGATTCAGTGATAATTAGCAGTGAGATCCTTATTAGAATTCCAATTTGATTAAATACAGTATATGAGCATATTTCAGAAATTCACCCAGGACTCATGTACAGTAATTATGGTCAGTAGTTTCCTTCTCTTTGTCTTCAAGGACATAAGGCTGATGTCTTAAGAGGAACTGTGAAAATTTTGGTGCAAACCAACTGCACCACACCAAATAACAATCCCCACTGATTTAAGTGTGGCATTTAACTCATTGAATAATAGAGAGATCTTTGCAATGCATTGGAGACCTCTCTAGAACTCAAGGGGCTAAAAAGAGAATGTCTGTGATACCATTATATTTCTGAGTCCATGGGGGATGCAGGGAGCATGGGGTTAATTGTTGTTCCTTTTAAGAAAACCCCTAGTGAAGGCAATGTCTCAGCTCTACTTAACTGTCAGTTATCCATCCCTTGCTTAATTTTCAGTTATCAATGCCAAGCAAGGCCGTAGGCCACTATAATAGAGATATAACCAACATTACAGAGACCATGCCGTTATTCGGTTGAATTGAGAATTGAGATACATGGCCTTGGGTCTTACTAGGCCACATTACGCATAATAAAGAGTGGCCATGGGGAATGTACCGCCAAGAGGACCACTGCCTGACAGCTCATCATAGTTGTTATCCAGTACCTAAGTCCCATTCTTTTTAATGATTGACATGATATATGTATGTGTGTATAAAATGTGTCTTACACTCTTATGAGTAGGGACGGGCGAAAACTTTTGCCTCAAACTGACATTAGCAAAAAATAGAAGTTTCTGCTTGATGAAAAATTTTGCTGTTGTTGATGAGAGGCACAATTTCTATTCTAATAACAATACACCCATGATTTTGAGGAGGGGCAGGTGGAGAAGAATTATTGACCAACTTCTTCTTTTCTCCACATATACTGGGGGCTACTTATTGTGCTGCTACTTCCTCATTCACATCACTGGAGCTAGTCGTGGCAAGTGGAACTGTCATCATCCATCACTCATGTTATTGCTATTGTTGATCCCATTCCCTTTCAGCTGCCTAATCATCCTGCTGCTTAAACAATTCAGCAGTAGCAGCAGCAAGAACAGCAGTTGCGAATTCCGAAATTATGGACTCAGGAGGGAATTTGACATTGGCCAGTGGCCACTGGCCAACATGACCTGCTTCCCCTAGGCCAGTAGGGCATTTTTTTTTCTCAGGGCTTGTGCTTAAAAAAAAAAAACAAAAAAAAAAACAGTCATATTAAAAAATTTTTGGGGTTTGTTCCTAACAAGCCTAGGTCCTACAAATCAATGTTCCATACTCCTTGTGCCAAACAAGCTTAAGTCC
Organism: Rhinophrynus dorsalis; assembly: GCA_037306005.1. NCBI lineage: Eukaryota > Metazoa > Chordata > Amphibia > Anura > Rhinophrynidae > Rhinophrynus > Rhinophrynus dorsalis. The sequence goes on from CM074723.1 coordinate 416,259,816, forward strand.
TACAAATCAATGTTTCTTCTGGGATTGTGTCTCTAATAAGTCTAAGTCCTACAAATCAATGTTTCCTCAGGGCTTGGGCCTCTAACAACAAATCTAACAAATTATCCTCTACAAAATACTCTAGCAAGTCAAGTATTAGTGTCACGGTTTATTATGACTCTCAGACACAAGTTTTAGGTAAAAAAATCAATTTTATTGAAATAATAAATGATAACTTAGGATGGCAATAACATACATAATATATATATACAGATTATAGCACAGACAGAAGGCAGACTCTACCGGTCCTGTCAATATACCGGACAGGACAGTCTTTAGGCTCTACCGGCCTTGCCAATACCGGGTAAGGCAACCTGCAGATGGAATAGCATAACGGTTTACCGGCCTTACCAAATTACCGGGCAAGGCAGCCTCAATAGATACACAATGTAGGCTCTACCGGCCCTGCCAATACCGGGTAAGGCAACCTCAGATGGAATGTGGCAAAAGGTTCTACCGGCCTTACCAATACCGGGCAGGGCAGCCCAGAGATAATAGCAGCAGTCAGATGGAACTGGCAAATTAGCAGAATCGTTAAGCAGCAAGGCTTTGGAGCAAACCAGCGTCCGCACGCTGGAAACAACACTGAATAGTATAGCCGTTAGGCTAGCGAGCAAACCAGTGACCGCACACTGGAGTAACAAGCGAGTAGTATAGCCGCAAGGCTTAGGAGCAAACCAGCGTCCGCACGCTGGGACCAACACAGATTAGTATAGCTGATAGGCTTTGGAGCAAACCAGTGACCGCACACTGGTGTAACAAGCGAGTTTGTATAGCCGCAAGGCTTAGGAGCAAACCAGCGTCCGCACGCTGGGACCAACACAGATTTGTATAGCTGAAAGGCTTTGGAGCAAACCAGTGACCGCACACTGGTGTAACAAGTGAGTTTGTATAGCCGCAAGGCTAGGAGCAAACCAGCGTCCGCACGCTGGGACCAACACAGATTTGTATAGCTGAAAGGCTTTGGAGCAAACCAGTGACCGCACACTGGTGTAACAAGTGAGTTTGTATAGCCGCAAGGCTTAGGAGCAAACCAGCGTCCGCACGCTGGGACCAACACAGATTTGTATAGCTGATAGGCTTTGGAGCAAACCAGTGACCGCACACTGGTGTAACAAGCGAGTTTGTATAGCCGCAAGGCTTAGGAGCAAACCAGCGTCCGCACGCTGGGACCAACACAGATTTGTATAGCTGATAGGCTTTGGAGCAAACCAGTGACCGCACACTGGTGTAACAAGCGAGTTTGTATAGCCGCAAGGCTTGGAAGCAAACCAGCGTCCGCACGCTGGGACCAACACGGAATTGTAGCAATGTCACCAACGCGACCAGGCAGAAGGTCGCCAGGATACTGAAGACAGGTGATGAGATGACAGGAACCAGCAACGATCAGTCAGGTCAGAAAACAGCAGAGAAGTTCAGCAGGAACTGCAACACCAGAGACTAGGCCGGAACCAGGACTGGAAGTACTTCAGCATGCAGGAAACACTGGAACAGTAGAGATCAGGAACTCAGGAACACATGAGATCAGGAACTCAGGAACACTGGAACAGAGGCCCAGCTATCACTAGCATAGTGATAGCAAGAAGGTCAGAAACAACACGAAAGGGCACTCAAAGGGTGCCCAATCCAGGTTTAAATAGTCAATAAGAGGCGGGCTATCTGCAGACAGCCAATAGAAGCCCCCTACTGGTGACAGACAAGTAACTGCAGCCAATCACGGGCACCGTGATAGTACCCCCCTTTCAAAGACCCCCTCTCCTAGAATAGGGTTTAGGTTTCTGCGGGTAATTGGCATGAAAGGCCCTAGTTAACCTAGGTGCATGAAGGTCCGTACTATCCACCCATGATCGATCCTCAGGACCATACCCTTTCCAATGTACCAGGTACTGTACCCTTCCTCTAAGCCTACGGGAATCAATAATGCTCTGAACCTCGTACTCCTCCTGGCCCTCGACCTCAACAGGTCCTGGCACCACAGGTGTGGTAGTATAGCGATTGCAAACCAGAGGCTTAAGAAGGGACACATGGAACACATTATGGATACGCATGGATGCAGGTAGGTCTAGTGCATAGGAGACAGGGTTAATTTTGCGAATAACTCTGTATGGACCAATAAACCGAGGAGCCAACTTATTAGACGGAACCTGCAGCTTGAGATTTCTGGAGGAAAGCCATACTCTATCCCCAACCTGAAAGGAAACCGCTGGAAGCCTTCTGCGATTAGCATGGCGCTGATGACGCTGAAATGACTGACCAAGTGCCCTCTGAACTTGTGCCCATGTGGAACGGAGTTGCTCGATATGCTCATCCAGAGCTGGAATCTGTTGCATCTGAAATGAGTCTGGAAGCAAACAGGGCTGGAACCCATAATTAATCAGAAACGGAGAGCTCCCAGATGAAGAATTGACCGCACAGTTCCTGGCGAACTCTGCCCAAGGCAACAAGTCGGACCAATTATCATGATGGTCAGTAACGAAACAACGGAGAAATTGTTCCAAGCCCTGATTAGCTCGTTCAGCGGCTCCATTGGTCTGGGGATGGTAGGCAGAGGAGAAGGACAGCTGTATGCCCATCTGTTGGCAAAATGCCCTCCAAAATCTAGACACAAACTGGCTCCCCCTGTCAGACACCAGTACCCTAGGCACTCCATGCAACCGGAATACTTCTCTGGCGAACACCATTGCCAATTCCTTCGCTGAAGGAAGACCACGGAGGGGCACGAAATGAGCCATTTTAGAAAACCTGTCCACCACCATGAATATAAAGGAGTACCCCTTCGACATAGGCAACTCTCCCATAAAAATCAATGGAAACATGAGACCAGGGGCGTTCGCCATTAGGCACCGGTTGAAGCAAGCCCACAGGGAGATGTCTCGGGGTCTTAGCGCGGGCGCAGGTGGCACAGGCATTCGTAAATTCGGCACAATCGTTTCTCATGGAAGGCCACCAAAATAACTGAGAAAGGGACCATAACAATTGGTCTCTACCAATATGTCCCGCAGCCTTAGAGGAATGGTAGGTTTCGAGCAGCCTAGTACGAAATGATTCAGCGACAAAACATTTGCCCACTGGGGTTTCATGGGGAGCGGACCCCTGAGAGGCCAGGATCTCCTCCCCTAGAGGAGAAGTGATACTCGTGCGTATAGTAGCCAGTATTCTATCAGGTTGGATGATAGGAGCTGGTGCTTCCACTCTGTCACTGTCGGCCTCAAATTGTCTTGACAGTGCATCAGCCCTGATATTTTTTGACCCTGGTAAATATGATACAATGAAATTAAATCGAGACAGGAACAGTGCCCACCTGGCCTGACGAGAGGACAATCTCTTGGCCTCCGAGAGATAGGTCAGATTCTTATGATCTGTTAGGATTAAGACAGGATTCTTAGTACCTTCAAGCAAATGACGCCATTCCTTAAGAGCAAGGATAATGGCCAATAATTCTCTGTCACCTATCTCATAGTGGCTTTGAGTGACAGTCAACTTTTTAGAGAAAAACCCACAAGGTCTGAGAGTTCCACCTTTCTCGTGTCGCTGCGAAAGTACTGCCCCGACCCCAATATCTGAGGCATCAACCTCTAACGTAAATGGAAGTAAAGGATTGGGGTGGGATAACACAGGAGCCGCAGCAAATGCCAGCTTCAAATTCTCAAAGGCTTTCTCAGCAGATACCGGCCAACAAGAAGGATTAGCACCCTTGTGCGTAAGATCGGACAGAGGTTTGACAATGGAAGAAAAGTTCTTAATAAACCTCCTATAATAATTAGCGAAACCCAGGAAACGCTGTATGGCTTTAAGACCCTTGGGTTTTGGCCATTGTAGGACAGCTGACAACTTTTCTTTGTCCATGGCAATGCCATCATTGCCAATTATGAACCCCAAGAATGGCACACTGGTTCTATGAAACTCACATTTTTCCATTTTACAAAATAATTTGTTCTCACGGAGTCGTAGCAATACTGCGGATACATCTTTGATGTGCTGTGCCATGTTTTGGGAGTAAATCAGTATATCGTCGAGGTACACCACAACACATGTCTGTAACATATCTCTCAGAACATCATTTATCAGTTCCTGGAAAACTGCGGGTGCATTACACAGCCCAAAAGGCATTACTAGATACTCGTAGTGCCCAGCTCGAGTATTAAAGGCAGTTTTCCACTCATCACCTGCTCGAATGCGAACCAGATTGTAAGCGGCCCGTAGGTCCAACTTGGTAAATATCGAAGTGCCCTTAAGCCTGTCAAAAAGCTCGGTGATGAGTGGTATTGGGTATGCGTTTTTTGCCATTAGTTTATTCAAGCCCCGGTAGTCAATGCATGGTCTTAATTCGCCATTTTTCTTTTTTACAAAAAAGAACCCAGCCCCAGCTGGAGAGGTAGATTTACGTATGATCCCTCTAGCAAGGGCATCAGAAATGTAATCCTCCATAGCCTTATTTTCATCACAAGATAATGGATAAGTGCGTCCTTTCGGAGGTACTGCACCAGGCTGCAATTCAATGCAACAATCATAAGGTCTATGCTGGGGTAGCATACTAGCCTCTCCTTTGCTAAAAACATCGCCAAACTGTTGGTACACATCCGGCATAGCAGAGGAGGTGCACATGACCTTAATAGGCTGGATGACGCACTTGTCCATACAAAACTGGGACCAAGCAGCAATTTCACACTTTTTCCAATCGAATTGTGGGTTATGTAACTGTAACCACGGAAATCCCAATATCACCGCATGGTGCGGGGAATTAATCAGTTGAAACTGCTGCTCTTCTCTGTGAAGTGCCCCAATAGTCATAGACAATGGCATAGTTTCAAATATAACCTGAGGCGGTTCTAAGGGTCTACCATCAATCGCTTCAATAGTCAAGGGGTTTTCTCTTTCAATGCGTGGAACTCCGTGCAATTCAGCAAAGGTATTATCCATAAAATACCCTGCTGCACCGGAGTCAACCAAGGCCAAAACCTCCACAGAGCGTTGTGCCCAAGACAATACCACCTGTATGGTGGGTTTCATTATGCCCGACACTGGGGACGATTGTACACCACCTAGGGCCTGTCCCCCAAGATACCCTAGGTGTGTGCGTTTCCCGGACGTACCGGACAGGAATTTAGCAAGTGCCCTTTTTTACCGCAGTATAAACATAACCCTTGTTTTTTGCGATATAGTCTCTCTGCCTTGGATAGTCTAGTGAAGCCTATTTCCATAGGTTCACTTGTTTCCCGTACTGGTTCACTAGACTTCAATGCCAAGGGAGGGATGGGTGGGCAAAACATGCTACTAGGCTCATTATTTTTTGACCGTAACTTACGATCTCTGGCAATTGATCTCTCACGTATTCTGGAGTCAATTATCATAACATACTCAATGTAATCATCTAGATCAATAGGTAGATCTTTAGCAGCGATTTCGTCTTTAATGTGGTCATTCAGGCCTTGAGAGAAGGCTGCCAATAATGCCTCGTTATTCCAACCTACCTCTGCTGCCAATGTGCGGAATTCGATGGCATAGTCGCCCACTGTATGCCTGCCCTGTTGTATCTCCATAAGGCGTTTGGCAGCAGAGGTGGTTCTACCAGGAGGCTCAAACACTCTTCGAAAGGAACGCACAAATTCACTAAAGTTCTTAGTACAAGGTTTAGCATTCTCCCACAAGGGGTTAGCCCAAGCCAATGCTCTGCCAGTGAGCAGTGATATCGTGAACCCCACTTTACTACGATCATTGGGAAATGCGTGTGCCGTCAATTCCATAAAGATTTCGAGTTGATTGATGAACCCTCTGCAGAGACTAGGGTCACCATCATATCTTAGCGGCAAGGGTGCAGAAGCCGTTAACCCTTTAACAGTACCCCCTAGGGGTCTGGTATCACTTTCCGGTGTCTGACTTGGCGAGACCACCGGGCTAGAGCTAGATTGGGCAGCAGGTACCGTGCGTTCAAGGATCGTTTGAATTGCAACTGCCAACTGATCCAAACGTTGCTCGAGCACATCCATCCTCCAATGGATATTCTGTGCGTTACCTTCACCCTTGCTGTCTGAGGTCATGGCCCTTTCGTACTGTCACGGTTTATTATGACTCTCAGACACAAGTTTTAGGTAAAAAAATCAATTTTATTGAAATAATAAATGATAACTTAGGATGGCAATAACATACATAATATATATATACAGATTATAGCACAGACAGAAGGCAGACTCTACCGGTCCTGTCAATATACCGGACAGGACAGTCTTTAGGCTCTACCGGCCTTGCCAATACCGGGTAAGGCAACCTGCAGATGGAATAGCATAACGGTTTACCGGCCTTACCAAATTACCGGGCAAGGCAGCCTCAATAGATACACAATGTAGGCTCTACCGGCCCTGCCAATACCGGGTAAGGCAACCTCAGATGGAATGTGGCAAAAGGTTCTACCGGCCTTACCAATACCGGGCAGGGCAGCCCAGAGATAATAGCAGCAGTCAGATGGAACTGGCAAATTAGCAGAATCGTTAAGCAGCAAGGCTTTGGAGCAAACCAGCGTCCGCACGCTGGAAACAACACTGAATAGTATAGCCGTTAGGCTAGCGAGCAAACCAGTGACCGCACACTGGAGTAACAAGCGAGTAGTATAGCCGCAAGGCTTAGGAGCAAACCAGCGTCCGCACGCTGGGACCAACACAGATTAGTATAGCTGATAGGCTTTGGAGCAAACCAGTGACCGCACACTGGTGTAACAAGCGAGTTTGTATAGCCGCAAGGCTTAGGAGCAAACCAGCGTCCGCACGCTGGGACCAACACAGATTTGTATAGCTGAAAGGCTTTGGAGCAAACCAGTGACCGCACACTGGTGTAACAAGTGAGTTTGTATAGCCGCAAGGCTAGGAGCAAACCAGCGTCCGCACGCTGGGACCAACACAGATTTGTATAGCTGAAAGGCTTTGGAGCAAACCAGTGACCGCACACTGGTGTAACAAGTGAGTTTGTATAGCCGCAAGGCTAGGAGCAAACCAGCGTCCGCACGCTGGGACCAACACAGATTTGTATAGCTGAAAGGCTTTGGAGCAAACCAGTGACCGCACACTGGTGTAACAAGTGAGTTTGTATAGCCGCAAGGCTTAGGAGCAAACCAGCGTCCGCACGCTGGGACCAACACAGATTTGTATAGCTGATAGGCTTTGGAGCAAACCAGTGACCGCACACTGGTGTAACAAGCGAGTTTGTATAGCCGCAAGGCTTAGGAGCAAACCAGCGTCCGCACGCTGGGACCAACACAGATTTGTATAGCTGATAGGCTTTGGAGCAAACCAGTGACCGCACACTGGTGTAACAAGCGAGTTTGTATAGCCGCAAGGCTTGGGAGCAAACCAGCGTCCGCACGCTGGGACCAACACGGAATTGTAGCAATGTCACCAACGCGACCAGGCAGAAGGTCGCCAGGATACTGAAGACAGGTGATGAGATGACAGGAACCAGCAACGATCAGTCAGGTCAGAAAACAGCAGAGAAGTTCAGCAGGAACTGCAACACCAGAGACTAGGCCGGAACCAGGACTGGAAGTACTTCAGCATGCAGGAAACACTGGAACAGTAGAGATCAGGAACTCAGGAACACATGAGATCAGGAACTCAGGAACACTGGAACAGAGGCCCAGCTATCACTAGCATAGTGATAGCAAGAAGGTCAGAAACAACACGAAAGGGCACTCAAAGGGTGCCCAATCCAGGTTTAAATAGTCAATAAGAGGCGGGCTATCTGCAGACAGCCAATAGAAGCCCCCTACTGGTGACAGACAAGTAACTGCAGCCAATCACGGGCACCGTGATAATTAGTCCACCCCAGTGGCAGCTTATGTCAGGGGGTTCCTGTCTCTATCACTGTACATACAAATTTCTTATTTTATTTCTTTTTTTATTAACTGTCCCCCCAATACCACCCCCAAAACAAATTCACTGTTCAACTGATTAATTCCCCAGACACCACCCACCAACACAGGCACCCTACTAAGACCCCTTTTATACCATGTCTTTTGGGTTTTTTTATTGTATTTAGGATTTTTTTTTTAACTGCCCTCAATCCCAGTAAACAAACCCACCAAAAAACATTCCCTGTTCAACTGATTCTTTCTCCACACCCCACCAACACAGGCACCCTTATGGCCCTTTTATACTACGCCTTTGGGAAATAATTTAATATTTGCTATGAGTTGTGTATAAATTCAATATTCCCATTGATTTCAAAGGAATGAGCTATGCAAAAAAAGTGAAAAAACTGCACTTTTCGCAGGAAATTATTCGCCAAGCGGGAAGTGCCAATATTTGCCGATTTCAGTTTGAGGCAAAAATTTTCACCCATCCTCATACCTCCCAAGTGTCCCTCTTTGAGACCCAAATTCCTCTGTCCCTCTTTCCCACCCTGATGTCCCTGTTTTTATTATATCAGATTGTGTGGAGTGTATATAAGGGTATCATATTGCTTTACAGCAATAAAACTCACATTAATGTTTGTTTAAATGTCTGTATATGTGTTCATAAATTAGTCTGTGTAACTAAAATACATTGGTCTTGTTATAGATCATTTAATAGGATATACAAGGAAGTGTCAATAGGTCATGAAATAGCCAACAAATTATTGTTAATGCCCCACCCGCCAGCCACTCCCCCAGCAACACCCTCTAAAACACAAGTGTCCCTCTTTGGCAATTTGAAATGTTGGGAGGTATGCATCCATATTCAGTAGTTGAAATTTCCACCAGCCATTTCAGCACTCAGAGAGAGAGATTAACTAAAGTGTGATAAAGCAGTGATATTGAGTAGATAACTTCTTCAGTCATATCACTTGTACAATTCCTATGATATTCTATGGAACCTAGGCACTAAAATCTCTCTCTAACATAACAAATAGGCCCCAAAGAATAACAAAGGAACTGGAGAAGTAATATCACTGGAGAAGTTGTCCCCTCTTTATTGCCACTTTATTGTACCTTAGTGCAACTCCCCCTTGTTGATTGTAAAGAACCTTGTGCACAGCTGAGTTAATCAGAGTCTGATATTTAATTAACTCACAGGAGAGGAAAGGGCTGGGAACCACTGGTTTTACAGGTGTTTGCACCAGAATTGCTCCAGTTCTTCTTAGTAAATTCTCCACACACAGCAAAAATCTTATACTCTAATACAAAAATATATTTTTTTGCACTTTTTTACACATTTCAGTAATGTAAATGTTTTGATAGTAATTGCTGCATTCAGTAAGCTAAATGGTGCAAAGAGGGGGGGCAACTTTATCATAGGCATCAAATACTAATTTCCAAAATTCCCATTGATTTAATTGTGGTTTTATACCCCTTGAATGCTAGGGGAGTCTCCAGTGTATTGTGAAAATATGCTTTCAAGTCCTCTGTAACATTCAATTGAGTTAAATCGTGGAGAATGTTTACTTGAGTGCAGAATTACACCACTTTATCTTATTGAATATGGTACTATGTAATCACTATCCCTTTAAGGCATGACAATTATTATTATTTTTCATTTATATAGCACCCCAAGTGTGCACAATACTTTAACCCATTGTGTGCCAAAGGGGTTTCCAATGTATTGAGAAGCCAATACGTTGATGATCCATATGGCACTCGAAGAGTTAACCCTTTGAATGCCAGAGTGGTACGCAATGCATTGTGTACCTCTTAACAATCTGAGTGTTTTGCAATGCGTTGGACACCCCTCTGGCACTCAAATGGTTACATTTGAAACATTGCAGAATAAGTTCCTGAGTAAATCTTTCTTGTGTACTATTCTACTAACAACTTATTTGTATATTCAAAATGTCATGTGCAATGAACAGTATTCTTGTTTATCAATTTAATGGAAAGCATTCTCCAGAAAATGTATGTATATTAGAAATCAGAACATTTTCTATCCCTTAAACACTAAACCTGTCCATAAAATGATACAGGCTGATCCCTGAGGTGTGGTTCATCGTAACAAAGTATCATAACAACATCTGCCACTTTTTCAGGATATTCCTCAGCGACATTAAAAGAAGCCGTAAGGGCAGATTAAATTCAAAATTACCTGACGCCTCTTATTGGATTATGAGTCTCCTGCATGTTTTACTATAGAGAAACAGCCTGAGAATGTCAGGTTTATCTACATGCGTGCCTCAAAGTTATTCTTTGCTTACATCAACACCAATAAAATGTTACTTACTGGGACAGGAGATTTGGAGCCTTATGCACAAAAGAAATGAAACGCAAGTCTGAAGCAAATAAAAAACTATACCAGAAGGGACAAATAAATATTCCTAAAGTTTCCACTGATTTATATGGGACTTTTAACCCCATGAATGCTCAGGAGGTCTCCAAAGCATTACAAAGCAAAGCCCTGGAGATCTCCAAAAGCAGTCAAAGAGGGTCATGCACTGAGGGATGATAGGAAGGTGATAAAGTGGAGATGACTTCTCCACTGATATCAGTTATCCAATTCCTATGTTATTCTTAGGAGCTGTTGCACTAAGATCTCCATAGCTGGAAAAAAGCTCCAAAGAATAACACAGTGATTGAAGAAGTGATATCACTGGAGGAGACATCTCTACTTTATCACCTTCCTATCACTCTTAATGCATCTCCCCCCACAAGGAGTTAAAAGCTTCAATGAAATCAGCTGGATATGTTACTTGTCCCCTATGGTGCATTTGCTTTGACCAAGAATTGCTCCTCCAGTTCCTCTTTGTACATCAGCATACATGTCTTTAGGACTTCCCTGCTTAAGTACAGGTGAGTTAATTAATATAACTAGGCCTCTCACCTGTGCACAAGCAAGGCAACAAGCCAACCTTGATCCTCAAGAGCTACCAACAGTGTGTGATTTTAGGATATTCCTGAATAACACAGACAGACCGATTAAAGTGACTGAGTCACTAAATAGTTCATCTGTGCTCCAGCTGGGATATCCACAAAACTGGCCCTGTTCGTAGTTCTTGAGGACCAGAGTTGGCTACCTCTGTTCTGGCCTGTTAGTGGTACTAGAGGGCAGATATGGAAACTCCTGCTCCACACAGGTGTCTACTGTCTAATTCGAAATGCAGCCCTGAAAGATCTATGGCTATGGCATTAAAAACAATATAAAGTAATATCAGATTAATTAATTTATGTCATAGTATATATAGATATATCTAATGAAAGGTTTGGCCACACTAAGGATATCATTATGTGAGCACAGGTATAACTATCAAAATTATGAATCCAGTATTAGAGCAAATCAGGACTTAAGAATCATGGCTTGGCTAGACCACTTCTCTACATGTAATACTAGTACCCCTAGAGGGTACTTGGCATGCAATCAGGGGGTATCTGCCTCAGGGAGGTCCCGTACATTATATATGTGCCAAGGTGTACCTCAATAGCATTATGTAAGTTGTGACAGTTACTATACTTGCACAATGTAGCTAAGGGGCAGCCCAGCATGTCTATAGTTTGGATATGTCTAACAGGGGAGGAGGAGTATTGCAGTCCACAAGAGCTGGAGGGCCTCAGTTGCCTACCCCTAGCCTATTGTTTCGGACAGTATACAGGTGTCTGTGGGTGTGTCTTTATTTTTGGTTGAGTGTGAGTGAGAAGCAATTTAATTATTTATGAAAATTAAGCTAGCTGCTCTCTTTCCTCTACTTTTCCATATTTTCAAACCCTCCTCTAGAAAAGGTTAACATTATTGTATTTTATTTAAATCAGTGAAGATTTAGGATGCCACCATGATGAATGAGCGAATCTGTTTATTAGTGTACAAATTATCTGTTACATTTTGTTAAGCATAATTGTATGCAGACATTAAAAGGGATAGTAATACTTAAAATGTTAAAAAAAGATATGTTGTAGGGTTTATTCCCCCAGAGCTGCCCACAAGATGGTGTAGCAACAGCGCCACTGTACAATTTCGGACCACTGTGATATTGCACCTAAAAAAATCAACTTTGAGCTTTAATAACTTTTGAATAAAACACCTTTCAGCAGTGGGAGTACCCTTGTTTTACTCAGGGGGATAAACCCTACAACATATATTTTTTACATTTTAAGTATTACTATTCCTTTAAAGAGAATTGTTACTTTGTAACAAACAGATGATTTTGAATGTACTTTCAAAAACACCTGTTTTTGTGAGCTAGTTTTTATTTCAAACAACAGTGTATGAGATATTTAGCTTTATTTGTTAGCTTATGTAAATGAGCTAGTACTACCTGGCAGGAAGCAGCAGTTAGCATGGGGAGTAATTTGGCATTGCCTGCCAGTACCTGCCAGATTGCACTAATTTACAAATAAATAAAGCTACATATATCATCAACAAATATTTTAAATGAAAAATGAGTAACATAAATATATGTGCTTTAGAAAACACTTTCAGAATCATCTATTTGTTACAAAATGACAATATAAGTTTATTATGCATTGGGGCTGAAGTAACAAGAACTGGGGTTATACGCTAAGGTTCTCAATTCACAGTTGCTCTGTCACGGAGTGACTAGGAAATTAACACACTGACAAGTACAGATGAACTTAATATAAAACATTAATAAATACAATGAATGACAGGAGATAAGGCAACAGGCTGATGGAAACAAATGACACAACAGTAGTATGGTAATGACACAAAGTGTCAGTAGATAGTGGCACACCTTCATGAGACCAGGAAGGAACAGTGTAGGCACTTTCCTTACCCTTCACCAGGCAGGTGGTCAGAAATGGAATGGCCCTGAGACTACACGGTAGATGCGAGGACAGTGCAGGGCACTCCCATACACAGATAGAATGGCACACCTTCACAAGGCCAGAGAGGAACAGTGTAGGCACTTTCATCACCCTTCACTGGACAGGTGGTCAGAAACAGAATGGCCCTTGGACTACACGGTAGATGTGAGGACAATGCAAAGCACTCCCGTACCCGGATAGGATGGCACACCTTCACAAGGCCAGAGAGGAACAGTGTAGGCACTTTCATCACCCTTCACTGGACAGGTGGTCAGAAACAGAATGGCCCTTGGACTACACGGTAGATGTGAGGACAATGCAAAGCACTCCCGTACCCGGATAGGATGGCACACCTTCACAAGGCCAGAGAGGAACAGTGTAGGCACTTTCATCACCCTTCACTGGACAGGTGGTCAGAAACAGAATGGCCCTTGGACTACACGGTAGATGTGAGGACAATGCAAAGCACTCCCGTACCCGGATAGGATGGCACACCTTCACGAGACCAGAGAGGAACAGTGTAGGCACTTTCCTCACCCTTCACTGGACAGGTGGTCAGAAACGGAATGGCCCTGGGACTACACGGTAGATGTGAGGACAGTGCAGAGCACTCACATACACACAGTCGGCAGAGATAAGGAGCAGACCAATACCCTGACAGGGGATACACTAGGAGTCCAAACCGGAATGGGTACTCAGACGAGCCAGGAGTCAGAACCATAAGGGGTAGTCAGAAGAGCCAGGAGTCAGAACCGGAACAGGTAGTCAGACGTAGTCAGGTAATACACAGGAACGGTAAAGGACCAACACAGCAATAAGCTCAGGTACACCACGAAAGGGCACTGGAAATGACACAGGCTGAGGTTTAAAAACCCTGACAGGCAGGTGGAGCAATGACCTCATCAGCGCGGTGCCCCATAGGAATAGCGACTCAGCGAGAGCAACAGCTAGGAAGTAAACAATGTCGCTCCGGGGCAACATCCAGCCACAGGCAATCACGGGGCACCATGATTTGCTCTCTGTGTAATACTACACTTGTCTATGACAAATTGAAAGAGAAGAAACTTATTGATGTCAGTGGAAATGCCAAGTGGAAATACGTGGGACAATGGCCCTTATTAATAAAAGGCAATTATTTGTTACACGTAAATAATGGAATGACAGTATGCTGGCGTTAGCCTCCCACTTCCTTAGATAGGTTGCATTAGATTGTGATCACTTATTTAGTGCATATCAGTGAACACACTGCAATGTCATTAAGGGCAATATGTTCAAAGAAGTAGAAAAATAGCTTTTGTCGTTTGTTACGACTTTTCAAAGTACACTGTCGTTGGGATCATTAATATTTTCAGAGAGTGTCTGTTGTGATCAGAAAAATGTTGTTTGTCCTGACTGAAATTGTCGTAACAACAAAAAAATGTCTTAACTAATGACAAAAATGTCTTAAAAAATGTCTTAACTAATGACAAAAATGTCTTTAAAAATGTCTTAACCAAAGACAAAAATGTCTTAACGAAAGTCAAAAATTCTCACATTCAGAACTTTACATTCCCTACGCTTTTTTCTTAACTTTTGCAAGACATTTTTTTGTCGTTAGTTACGACAAATGTTCTTTTCCTCTATATGACACAGGAGAATAGTTTAGCCACACCCTTGCCCCGCCCCTTTGCCTGTCAATTTTGGAGTTTTGTTGCACACAATGGACATTACTAGTTTTTTGTCATATACTCTATAGAAAATATGTGGTTCATGCATTCAATTACTTATTTTTGTCTTTCAGACATTTTTTTGCCGTTATCCATTTGAACATACGGCCCTAAGACTTCAGTACAGTAAGCCTCAAACTCCTCCCCTCTACCTGGGAAATGCCCTCCCCTTGCTTTAGTAAGTTAGTAAATGGCTGTTAGGCAGACAGTGGTTCTAGCACTAGTAGAATGACTAGCACCTGGTTTAGCTCTGAATCTTACTTGTACCTCCTGTTGTGTTTCGGTGGTCCTAGAGAGATACTACAGTGGGGAGAAATCAATCCAATTCCTGTGTTATTCTATGCAGCCTCTACTGCATCTCCCCCTGGAGTACCCTGGTAGAAACATCCTAACGCTAAACCAGATATAGTCAATTGCTGGACTTCCAACTGTTGTGGACAACAAACCACCCATCATCCCCAACCAGCTGTTGACCAAACAATTGACTAGCTCTGCCTTAAATCCATACAGAAAATTTAAGGTGACTTCCCTAGTAAGAAAAGAAGCCATATTCCCTGAGACACCTGATTTGGAGTACGAATCAAAAAAATAGAGAAAAATTGGATGGCATTTTAGAAACCGACTACTCTAACTCATTTAATCAGACTATGAAAATGGCACACTAGCTGGGCCAAGTGGTCTTTTCTGTCATCTATGTAAAAGGCTCAGGTGTCTTAAATTCTTGACCTTGTTTCATGATCAGTTTGGCTATCAGGTTAGCTACCCCAGGTTCTCCTATTACATTACTAGGCTGTAATCTCAAAGAAAAAAGAAGTAATTCCGAGAAAACAAATTGCACTACATGAGAGAAATGACAACACAGAGGTTTCCAACACATTGCAAAGCAATACCTTGAAGCTCTTTCTAGCATTCAAGGGGTTAAAAGCCCCATTTAGATCAATGATGTTGGGGAATTTGTATTATTCTCTACTTCTGCTGCTGAAGGTCTGTTTCATATATCCAGTTCCCTTGTTTAACCCCATGAGTTCTACAGAGTTGTCCAACACACTGTGCAACAAAGCATTGGATAGCCCTCTGGCTCACAAAGGGTTTATACAGCAAACCAACAAAAATATACACACTGAAAACCCTGCATATTCAATACGCAACAAGAAAACAGATGTCCCCACAGGAGGCAAACTCAATAAACCAATAAAAAAAGCTTTACACAAAGTAAATAAAATATGAGGGATGGAGGAGATCACTATTCTCTAGTCTAGCCGAAGGATCTCTCCTCTGCCAGTAACTTTCTTTTGTGATATTGTAAATCATCTTTTATTTATGGTGAGGAAAGGTTTTGGATTATTTTGTTCACATGGTTTTCATTCTAATATTAAACCTGAGTCTTTAGTTCTCTTACACAGGACTACTTTTTATTGAATTTTGTTTCTGTGTTGAGTGCATTTAACTCCTTGGATGCTAGTGGTCTGCCAGTGCACTGCCCCCACAATACTTTGCGAGACATCTCTACCATCCAAGGAGTTAATATACTGGAAAATTTGCATCATATCAACTCTCCCCCAACACCCATTAACAAGCCATTTACAATGAAAATCCAATATTAAGCAACATGTGCCAAGGGGCCTGCAGTGTTGGAGCGGAAGGGTGTTTTGGAGTGTTCCATTCCTACGCTCCTTGTTTCTCCCCAACACAAAGAAACTGGCTTCAATTTTTTTCCTTCATGCTGTACAGATGGTGTCATGGGCTGCTTGCATTAAAGTCTACTCTGCTGGAATGCACTAATGTGATTGTATATACCCATATCTCCAGTGTCCCTCTTTAGTCAGGACAGTTCACCACTCTGAGATCCAAATCCCTCTGTCCCTCTTTCCCACCCTGGAATCCCTCTGTTTAGGAGACCAGAATGTATAGTATGTGTATACATGTGTATCACATTGTTCCACTGCAATAAAACTCACATTAATGTTTATTTAAACTTCAGTATACATGTAATTAAATTAGTCTGTGTAAATAAAATACTTAAGACTTGCTCTAAATAATTTATTACGTTACACAAAGAGGTATTAATACGTCTTGAAATAACCTAAAGATTCTTGGCAACGGCTTGCCTACCAGCCATACCCCACCAGCAACACCCCATAAAACAAAAGCGCCTCTCTTTGGCATGTGAAATGTTGGGAGGTATGCATACTCATAGGAGAAGAGCTTTTATCTGAACATACAAGTGCACAAAAATAAGATGTCCTGGAGGATTTATACATTTCCCTTCTTTCCTACAAGCTATAAATAAAATAAAATAAAGTTTGCCCTGACAAGTGTAATTCTTGACTTTAGTAACATCTCTTCTTTATTGGAAAACTAACACCTCCAAGCAATTGATCCCCAGTTATCTTACTATGGCTATGAAATCCCTATGGCCTCTATGAATTCTGCCCGTGTGTCATTGTTGACGAGGTCTCTATAACACTAAAGGGGTATGCACCCCATTTAAATCAATTGTAATGTTTACTTCATTCCTATGGTGCGGTTTGTTTACCTTAGAATTCCTCCACTTTTATTTGTACAAAAAGTACTGTGAAAAAGTCTTAAGCAGGTGTGAAAAAATGCTGTTTTGAAGGCAAAAGGGTGGTCACACCAAATATTGATTTGATTTAGATTGTTCTTCTGTTCATTCACTATGCATTTGTTAATTGATAAAAAATAAACTAACATGTCTATTTCTTTAACATGTCCATTTTTGAAACCATTCTTACGTTATAAAAAATTGTTCACACCTTCCTAAGACTTTTGCACAGTACTGCAAAAATAAACTCCACTTACCTTATTATGGCCAGAGATCCCTAATGGCCCTTTTAATTGCTTTGCAATGCATTGCATACCCTCTGAAATTCAAAGGAGGGCTGTGCAATACATCTCTTTACAATATGTTGCACATATTCCCTCTATCAGACCACCATCTTATATCCTTCTCTCTCTCCCACTCTGCCCCCCCCCCCCACAACAAATATATAAGAGATACCCGCTCACTTGATCTCTCTGGGATGAGCACCTCACTTAACTCCAATCTTTCCTCTATCCTGGCCATCTCTGACACAGACATTCTTGTTAACTCCTACAACTCAATCCTATCCTCTTCTATTGATTCCTTTGCCCCACTGAAACTACATCAGAGTCGCCGAGTCAATCCACATCCCTCGCTCAACTCCCATACCTGCTTCCTACGTTCTTGCACTTGCTCTGCTGAACTCCTTTGGAGGAAATCATGCTCACATGCAAATTTCATCCACTTTAAATTTATGCTGTCCTGTCTAGATTTTTCTTGATTTAAAGCTAAACAGGAATACTACACCACACTGATCCACAACAACAAATCTAATCCTCACCATCTCTTTGCAGTCTTTGACTCCTTGCTCCATCCTCCCATAGCTTCTTCTCACCTCATCCATTCACCCGAAGCTTTTGCAGAACACTTCAAACACAAGGTGGAATCTATTCAAAAACAGAGTTTTTGAGAGTTCTCCGAACTCTCTCTCCCCAACTCCCCTTCATCATACTTTGATAGTTTTACACCTGTAACAGAAGAAGTTTCTCAGCTTCTCCTATCTACCCACCTCACTACCTGCTCCTTGGACCCTTTGCCCTCCCATTTACTCAAACCACTTACACCAGTCCTTACACCTATATTAACACACCTCTGTCTCCACAGGTACCTTCCCATCTTCATTCAAACAGGCACAAATTAAACCCCTACTAAAGAAGACTAACCTGGACCCCTCCTGTCTAACTATCGACCTGTCTCCCTTCTACCAATTACCTCAAAACTCTTAGAACGCATTGTCTTCTACCAAATAACCAAATTCCTCAGCTCTAACAATACTTTGGACCCTTTGCAGTCTGGTCTCCGGTGTGTTCACTCAACTGAGAAAGCTCTCTGTGGAGTGGCTAACGATCTTCAGACTGCAAAAGCCAAAGGACAGTTTTCTATACTTATATTACTTGACTTATCATCTGCCTTTGATACAGTTAACCATTCTCTTCTTGCGCTAATTCTCCACAATCTTGGTTTCCGAAATCAAGCTGCTTCATAGCTTTCCTCCTATCTCTCACAACATTCCCTTTTTGTGTCCTCTGGCAATAACACCTCCTCCACAGTCCCTCTGCCTGTGGGGGTGCCTCAAGGCTCTGCTCTGGGTCTGCTGCTTTTTTCACTGTACACCCTTTCATTGGGTGAACTTATTAATTCAATTGGATTTAAGTACCATCTATATGCTGATGATACCCAAATTTACATCTCCACTCCTAATCTTTCACCTCAAATCCAGCTACAAATTTCTGACTGCCTCTTGGCCATCTCCTCCTGGATGGCACACCATCAGCTGAAGATAAACATGTCCAAACTTGAACTGCTCATTTTCCCTCTAAAACCTTGACGAACACCTAGCTTCACCATTACAGTTGACGGAATTGACGTTGATCAGGTCAGCTCAGCATGGTGACTTGGGGCCATATTTGATTCCTCTTTCCTTCTTCCCTCACATTAACACTGTTGCTAGAACATCTTGCTTCTCTCTCCGCAACATTGCTAAAATCCGCCCGATCCTCTCCCAACAAACTACTAAAACTGTTGTACATGCCCTCATTATGTTCCGCTTAAGACTATTGCAATATTCTCATCTTTCACCTTTGCAATCTGTTTTAAACTTTGCTGCATGAATAACCACACGTTCCCCAAAAACTGAACCTGCTCACATATTTCTTAGACATCTGTCATGGCTCCCTATTCAGCAACGCATCAATTACAAAGTCCTTAGCACCTTTAATGCTCTCCACACTGCTACCCCTCCTTACATCTCTTCCCTCATCTCCTCTTATGTTCCCAGCCACCTTCTTCGCTTAGCTCACAATGCCCTTCTTGTTACACCATGCACATCCTGTCCCATCTCAAACCTTTCTCGCTTTCTGTTCTCTACCTATGGAACTCCATTCCCGTCTCCCTAGGTCTAGAATAATCCCCCTCTATCTTTAAGTCTACCCTGAAATCTTATCTTCTGGAGCACTAGAACCATGCAATACCTTTCGCTAAAGCCAGCACTTGTAACCTCAGCACTTGATACTCTCATACCCGGCTATCTGTTTCCTATTACCCATTTAGACTATAAGCTCCTTGGGGCAGGGACCTCTCGCCTAATGTTTCTATGAATGTGACATTTATTTTATCCCCTCTTATTTAATGTAACTTACTCTATTGCAAGGCGCTGCGTACACTGTGTGGTGCCATATAAATAAAGATATACATACATACATATACCCCTGCATGTACTCTGCCTGCTGGCAACCGTCATATCTGCCTCCATGGACATGACAACCAGGCCTGATAAAAGGTGTTATCTTAACAGAAGGCCCAAAGGGAACATTCATAGGGGCTACTTGGATTTTCTGGGCATAGTGCATGCTATTGAGGTTATTTCTAAGAGGTGTTAGTTCTCCTGTAAAATACCCTTTAAACTTGGATCAAATAAACATTCTCATTGATCTAAACTGGGCTTTTAACCTTACAATGTTAGAAAAGTCTCCAAAACATTGGTGGAGATGCACTAAGAAGTAACAAAGAGATAACTTCTTGAGTGATATCACTTCTCCGAGTCCTATGTTATTCTATGGAGCCAGTGCACTAACATTTCTCCAACTTTGGAGATCTTAGTGCATAGGCTCCATAGAATAACATAGGAACTGGAGAAGTGATATCACTTGAAGTCATCTCCGGTTTATCACACCTTAGTGCATAACACCAATGATTCAAAGGAAATACAGGAATATAAATGAAATATAGACAATAGAAAGAGGTACTTATGGTGGGATAGGATTAATATATACAAATATATTCAAGATTTAAATAGCAATTTTACTAAAAGAGATGAATAAAAAAATATAGGGGACTCCAGAGACTCCAGTTTTGGCTTCTAATTACGGTGTCTCCGGGGCAGAGGCTGATGCCATGGATGTGGTGAGTTTTTAATAAAACTCTGCCCACTTCGGTGTCTTTTAAGTGTGATCCTCACATTCCCCTCCCACTTCTCCTCCTTCCCCATACTATTCCTCCATTGATCTCACCCAACGGCACCAGTGGACTCTCCTCCGGGCAGTCCACAAAGCAAAATTTCCAGGTATGTAAATATGTTCAAAATATAACTCCATTTGTCTTTTACAGTCAAGAAGGAACCTTTTACCCAGAGGAACTAGAAATGGTTTCAGTGAGGTTTTCTGTTTTCCTTATGCTAGATCAAAAGGAGATTTGGCAAGGGTTGACCTTGATGGACTCAACTATGTAAATATGAGCCTTATGTATAAAAGCAAACTGGAGTAATTCCTTGGAAAACCTACTGAACCATAAGGGAGTAGTAGAACATCCTAAAATGTCCATTGATTTAAATGGTTTAAAGGTCCCACTTTAATTAAAGGAGATTTGTATCTGTCCTCTGTGGCGCAGTTAGTTTGCCCCAGAATTGCTATGGTTTGCTTTTATACATAAGGTCCTATGGGAAGATTTATCAAAAGTGTACTTGTTTGTTTTTGTGAGCTGATCCTTAACATATCCTTATTCCTTATTAGGAGTGCTGGTATTTATAAAGTATACTAGGTACATTTATAAATGTGGTGACTGTAAAGTATAAGAACAGGTCAGACATGGCCTTAAATATTTGACTAAAATTCTGTTGCTAAATTGTCACAAATATCGACATTTCTTTTATAAATACGCTGTGCCGCTTTTTAAAAAACTTACTAAACAGCGTTATGTCCTCCTAAACTGCCCTTAACACTTTTATAACTACCACTGACATTTTTACAACCATTTTAATGCTCATTTTCCAGTAACTGCCCCCCATGATCCTTACTCATCAGACTAAAGAGGGAGCAATTTTCATATCTGCAAACTTTTTCTTGTGGACTCCCCAGAGGTAAGGGGGGGAGATAAATAACACACTTAGAGTCAAAAAGAGAGGCAGGACCTGATCTCTAGGTGGGGCAGGGTTTCCTAGACGTGGAAAAAGTTGGAAGAATAGGCTGGGGAAGAAGGAGAAGCGGGAGGGAAGTGGGAAGAAAAGACTGGGAAGGAGCAGAAGTGGGAAGAGTTTCAGTAGAAACTCCCCACATCCAGAGAATCAGCCTCTGCCACAGAGACCCTGTAATTAGCAGCAAATACCAGCAGGGCAAATCCAGAGGTTCCCAGCTATGGCAATTTTGGAGCAAACCATCTGTACCTCAGTGGGGAAGTGAGCGTTCCTAGCGATTTTAAATTGGATTTTTAACCCTGTGAATTCTAGAAAGGTTTAGAATGCTTTGCTTTGTAAAGCATTGGAGAGCTCTTTAGTATTCAAAGGGTTAAAAGTCCCATTTCAATCAATGGAGATTTGAAGACTTTTTATTCCAAAAACAAGGTGCAGTTTGTTTGCCACTTTTTTCTTGATGAATACGGCTCTATAGCTAGATGAATATGGCCCTATATCTTGATGAATACGGCCCTATAGTTTGATAACTAAGGTCTATATCTTGATGAATACGGCACTGTATCTTGATGAATAAGGTCCTATAGCTTGATTAATACGGCCCTATAGCTAGATGAATAAGGCCCTATAGCTTGATGAATAAGGCGCTATAAAGTGATGAATAAGGCCCTATAGCTTGATGCATACTGCGTTACATCTTAAAGAATACGGACCCATAGCTTGATGAATACGGCCTTATAACTTGATTAATAAGGCCCTAAAGCTTGATGAATAAGGACCTATAGGTTGATGAATAAGGCCCTATATCTTGATGAATAAAATGCCATAGCTTGATGACTACTGCCCTATAGCTTGATGAATAAGGCGCTAAAAAGTGATGAATAAGGCCCTATATCTTCATGAATAAGGCTCTATAACGTGAAGAATAAGGCCCTATATATAGCTTGAAGAATAAGGCACTATAGCTTTATGACTATGGCCCTATAGCTTGATGAATATGGAGCTATAGCTTGATGAATAAGGCCCTATAGCTTGATGAATATGGCGCTACAGGTCGATGAATACGTAGCTATACCTTCATAAATAAGGCTCTATAGCTTGATTAATACGGAGCTATTACTTGAGGACTATGACCCTATAGCTTTATGAATATGGCATTATAGCTTGATGAATAAGGCCCTATAGCTTGATGAATATGGAGCTATAGCTTGATGAATACGGCGCTATAGCTTGATGAATACGGCACTATAGCTGGATGAATACGGCCCTACACCCTGATGAATACGGCCCTATAGCTAGATGAATACAGTCCTATATCTTGATGAATACGGCCCTATAGTTTGATAACTAAGGTCTATATCTTGATGAATACGGCATTGTATCTTGATTAATAAGGCCGTATAGCTTGATGAATAAGGCCCTATAACTTGCACGGGGCCATGTACCATCAAATCTTGGGTGAGAACCTCCTTCCCTCAGCCAGGGCATTGAAAATGGGTCGTGGATGGGTATTCCAGCATGACAATGACCCAAAACACACTGCCAAGGCTACAAAGGAGTGACTCAAGAAGAAGCACATTAAGTGGCCTAGCCGGTTTCCAGACCTTAATCCCATAGAAAATCTGTGAAGGGAGCTGAAGGTTCAAGTTGCCAAACGTCAGCCTTGAAACCTTAATGACTTGGAGAGGATCTGCAAAGAGGAGTGGGACAAAATCCCTCCTGAGATGTGTGCAAACCTGGTGGCCAACTACATGCAACATCTGACCTCTGTGATTATCAACAAGGGTTTTGCCCTCAAGTACTAAGTCATGTTTTGCAAAGGGGTCAAATACTTATTTCACTCAGTAAAATGCAAATAAATTTATAACTTTTTTGAAATGCGTTTTCAGGATTTTTTTTGTTGTTATTCTGTCTCTCACTGTTCAAATAAACCTACCATTAAAATTATAGACTGACTATTTCTTTGTCAGTGAGCAAACGTACAAAATCAGCAGGGGATCAAATAATTTTTTCCCTCACTGTAGCTTGATGAATACAGTGCTATAGCTTGATGAGTAGGGAGCTATAGCTTGATGAATACTGCCCTATAGATTGATGAATAAGGCCCTATAGCTTGATGAATAAGGCTGTATGGCTTGATGAATAAGGCTCTATGGCTTGATGAATACAGCCCTATAGCTTGATGATTATGGCCCCATAGCTAGAAGAATACTGCCCTATAGCTTGTTGAATACAGCCCTATAGCTTGAAAAATACGGTACAGTGCTATAGCATGATGAATATAGCCCTATAGCTTGATGAATACAGTGCTATAGCTTGGCTAATATGTCCCCATAGCTAGATGAATATTGCCCTATAGCTTGATGACTATGGCCCTATAGCTTGATGAATACGGTACGGAGCTACAGCTTGATGAATACGGCCCTATAGCTTGATGAATACAGCACTATAGCTTGATGAATAAGGCTCTATGTAGCTAGAAACATATTATAAAAATGAATTTTCCTGTCAGTCATAATCATTCCAACATTCTTCACATATTGACTTATTTTTCCACAAGCAAGGTAATTAATTTGGACACATATTGTGCATATTGAAAAAAATATTTTCATTTCCACTGCAAGAAAATGTCAATGCCTATCTGTTTTGATGTAAAATATGTGCTGCTATATTGTATTACAGAACACAAATGTTTGCTTTCTGCAATAATATCCTGCTGAGCATCACAGTCATAAATGATGTACAACATTCATAAGTATGACAAATGGGTTTCATATATGAAGGTGACATGCAGTGTGCATTGCAAACAGCACAATAAATATTTGGAATTACAGCTGATTCACTGAGAAAAATACAAGACTGGAATTCTCAAAAATGTTTAAATATTCAAAATGTTGAAAGGATATGTTTTCCATAGTTTAAAAGTTAAAGGATCAGTAATGCCCTATTAATAACCCCCCTTTCTTTACAATGGCTAGTAAATTATAATGGCAGTTATGAATTTTCCTCATGTTCCTTGGTTCAGATGACAACCTCTCAGGTCCATCCAAGATGTCATGTGTATGGAGGCAGATAAGAGTTTTGTTGGCAGGACTCCTGAACCCCAAACTCCACCTACTAGAACTTCATGTTGTTGGTTATGCGTTTTTGTTTGATTTTTTTTGTTTGTTTGTCTGTTTTCAAACTAAAGTCAGAATGCATGAGTCCACATGAGATTACTATCTATAGTGGACAGAGTTTGAAGACCAAGAGCGAGATGTTCAAAAAGTCATCATAATGAAAAGATTGTTGGATCATGAGTTGGTGGTAAAAGAAGGACAATATTTTCAGAAGTAAATTCATCATGTTTGAAAATGTGTCTAAAGAATTAAAACAGTAACAAGATCTTGATGGAGATTACCTTGAAAAATTCTGATGTTAAAAATATCTTTCATTTTGTCTTGAAATGAAAATTTTCAAAAGAATCAAAGACTTTTTGTCTTTGAAAAGACAAATTGCTTCTCACTCCTGCTAACAGTACTTCAATTTGTCTTTTCCAAGTCTAGACAGTTTTTATTTTGTCAGGAAAAAATGAAGTTAATCAGACAAAAAATGACGTTGAAGCAAATATATTTTTCTGAAGATATATTACAATATGACAGTAGATGATCCATACCCAATATTTTGACAGCTTTTTCCCTTTGACTGAGATGGCGAGATTGGATGCAAAAAATTATGGAAACATGTCTGAGAATTGACGGACCATGGCGTAAGAACTTTTTTATTCTGATTACAGACAATTTCAGTTACCACCGCTTTCTGAACATCTCACCCTAAGAATCCTGTCATGTCCTCTGTGGACAAGCTATCCAGGACTGATATTATATCTTGAAAAAAGGAGCAATCAGCCACTGTGATTTTCTGGCTATATTAAGGTAAACTGGAATTATTATAAGGTGTGAGTGTTCCCTTAAACCTGTGTGCATTACCCTCCTCCACTTAAAGGATTACACATAATTACAATTCTGTTAAGCAAAGGAATTAACAGATCACAGTGAGAGCAGCAATACATAAAAGAAAGAGGAAAGGAGGCAATACTTTATCTAATGAAAAAGAATTAACTTTATTAAGCAATTAAAACATGAATATAAATTTACTTTCTCATTCACATCTAGGTAATGGAATGAGTGCTTCACATATCTATATCATTGTCATTGTAAACAACAGAAAGTCAGACCTAATAATACAATTTATTGTGGATTGTACTAGAAAAAAAATGCACTGTTGTGTAAATTAACTAGACTGTTCTTTTTTGTCTAGGGCTCCAAATAAAGAAATCACTAAGGTTGATGTACTAAAAAGATTTAGTGGGGGTTATACATTAAGGTGTGACAAGGAGGTGATAATGTGGAGATGACTTCTCCAGTGATATCACTTTTCCAATTGCTATGTTATTCTATGGAGCCTATGCACTAAGATGTCTCAAGTGGGAGAAATCTTAGTCCATAGGCTTCATAGAATAACAAAGAAACTGGAGAAGTGGTATCACTGGAGAAGTCATCTCCACATTATCACCTCCTTGTCCCACCTCTTTATCACTCCTTATGGCATAACCCTTCCCCCTAGCCAGAGAAACCCTAGAGCTAAATTCCCATTAATTCAAATGGGGATTAAAACTATGAACGCAAAATAATGTCCCATATAAATCAATGGGATCCCAATGGTTCGAATTTGTTTATGTTGTTTTTATTTAGTTGTGGTTGTTTTTTGGGGGTAGGGGGTTGTTTTCCATCTACTAAAAGTCAAACTGGAAATAAGAAAAATACATTAGTGAGTCCAAGGAAAAGGCACTCAGACATTCATTCCAGAAAGCCATTGCCTGATGTGAGCAGGCAAAGAAGATGCTATGAGAACCTATACATTTGCAAAGTGCACGTGAGCATGGTTTTTCATCCGCTGGTGTTTGTAGGACTTAAAAGGGTCCCAACACCAAAGTTTAGTTAGTTTTAATGAAACTTAAAAACAGGCTATATGTGTTGTGCTAGCTATCTGTCTGTAATATAATTAGCTTAACAAAATGCATTTGTATTTGCTGGTGGCTCAGTGTGGAATGCTGTGTTAATTGGTTTTTGTGCTGGGCCAAAGTTACCACACACTGTGCTACGTGTGAATCAAGTCTAAGCCCATACACTGAGGGCATTTCTAATGGCACAGTGAGCAGTACATTTGGCTTTGAACAAAACTAATTTGCATGCTATGTAATTAGCATAAAATACCACATTGTTCCATCAAAATATAAAGGCTAATTTGTCAAAAACTATTTATTTTACAGAAAGATACCTAGTTATCCATATAGGCAGATATGAATCCACGCTTTTAATTGTGTTTGTTTTTTATATGGGGAGCCGGTAGAGGTGGCTGGACCCTGATATGGTCAAAAGAAATGTGCAGTAGATCTGGGCAAACCATTTGCGCTATAGGGGAGAACAAAAACTTCCAAAAATTCCCATTGATTTAAACGGGGATTTTAACCCTTGAATTCTAGACAGGTCTGTAAAGCATTGCTTCACAATGCGTGGAGACCTGTCTAGAGTTCTAGGAGTTAAAACCCTCATTTAAATCAATGGAGATTTTCAGTTCTCCCCTACAGTGCAAATGGTTTGCCCCAGAACCCCTCCTCTTTTCTTTTGAACATACTGCCCTTCAAGAGGGAGTCAATGCGTGAATGGAG
Organism: Rhinophrynus dorsalis; assembly: GCA_037306005.1. NCBI lineage: Eukaryota > Metazoa > Chordata > Amphibia > Anura > Rhinophrynidae > Rhinophrynus > Rhinophrynus dorsalis. The sequence continues at coordinate 416,286,984 of CM074723.1, forward strand.
CAAGAGCAGGAAAACTTTACTGTACTAAAGATAGGAGATGATCGAGATTTTCATAAAGGCTCTGGGGGTCTCCGATAAGAAAATAATATATACGAGTCGTAGTTTTAGATCACTATGTAGCATAGTACTTACGGGTCTATCAACAGCAACTGCATACCATGGGTAACTATGGGGATTTTTTCATGGACGGAAAGAGAAGCCACCTTTGGCTTAACAATTTAATGACCAGAGAGGTACATAAAGCATTATGTAGCTATGCATTGCACAGCGGTCCAGGGAAGGATGGCTTTGATCCTTGCCAACGCGCTGGCACATGTGACCTGTTATGTGTACCAGCACACCAAGCAAGGGCCTGAGAGAAACCGCACCATCTTGGAACAGTCAATTTGAGACCCAGTTTTTACTTACTGCTCTACCGCAGAAGCACTGTAAGTAAAAAGTACGTGATGTGCTAGCACCATCACCAGTCCTTAAAGGGATATTAATGTTTTACAAAAAAGCAGCTCTGATTAATCTTCATTGTATTTGGGCCTCGGAGGGAGTTATTTCAACACTGTCAATACTGTAGTTCAAGAGTAATTGAATGATAAAGTATCCCCTTCCCGCCCCTTTTTACTGATGATGTGAAGTGGGGGGTGCATATTATACCCGAGAGTTTTTTTCAGACTTTAAAAAAAAAAAAAAAAAAAAAAAAAAAAAGCGCTTACTGCTCCCTCTCTCTCCCTGCGCGATCTGGTGATAAAGTAAGACTTACTTTTTGAAGCTGTACTTCAATATTGTTATGGTGTACCGGTATCTGAAAAAAGATCCCTCTCTCCCATCTCCCTGCGGGCGGCACGCTTGCATCTGCCACCCGCTTCCTTCAAATCAGCTTTCAGGACCTTGAGATCCTCACAGGGCAATACCATAGGAGGAAGGTCCTGAAAACCGATTGAAGGAAGCGGGTGGCAGATGCAATCGTGCCGCCCGCATAGAAGATGGGAGAGAGGGATCTTTTTTCAGATAGCGCTACACCATAACAGCCTCAAAAAGTAAGTCTTACTTTATCACCGGATCGCGCAGGGAGAGAGAGGGAACTGGAAGCATTAACTTTTTTTTTTTTTAGTAAGGGGAAAACAAGGGTGTGTATTATACATAGGCACTCTTGTTTTCCCCTAAATCTTGGGCATAATAAACACCTGCGTATTATACACAGGTGCGTATTATACCTGAGATTTTACTATATATATATATATATATATATATATATATATATATATATATATATATATATTTATTTCTGAGATTTTACTTTCCTTACCAAAATAATTGTATTGAATAAAGAGCAATCATCCAAGTCACTAAAAGAAAATTTCAGGATTCAGCTTCCATAACTAGCCTTGATATACAGATACCTCAAAATTAATATTAGATGACTTATTAATAAATTATATTCATTTTCATTTTTAAAGATGAAATAAGGTCATAGCAAGGAAATATGAATGCATGCAACTATGAGAAATGAGAGAACCAACTTTACATCTTCATTTTAACCCCTTGAATGATAGAGTCATCTCCAGTACATTCAATGAATGTGAGTAGTCTCCAGCACCCACTGAATTAAAGGGAATCTATCACCCCTATACAGGTTAGTCTTGTTAGATTATTTAGCGAATATGTTTAAAACAATATATTCATTTGTTTTTTTAAAATGTTATTTGGGTGAAAATTAATGTTTAAAGAGTGCCCTGCACCCTACTTCTGGACAGACTGTGGTTACCTGCTCTGTACCCGCAGTCTGTCACTCTGTCTCTGCTCCCCTCCCTCTATCCAGCCTCCTCCGATGACGGAGGCTTTCTTTTGTAAGCTGGAGCAATCTCATTGGTTAGATATCGATCACTGCCAATGAAAGCGTCCCATCTAACAGACCGAAAGCCTCTGTCATCGGAGGAGGCTGGATAGAGGGAGGGGAGCAGAGGCAGAGTGACAGACTGCGGTACAGAGCAGGTAAGCGCAATCTATGCTGAAGTAGGGTGCAGGGCACATTTTAAACATTAATTTTCTCCCAAATAGCATTTTTAAAAAACTAATGAATACAGTTTTAAACATATTCGCTAAATAATTTAACTAATAAGACTTGTATAGGGGTGATAGATCCCCTTTAAAAACTGAGGGAAAGAAGTTTCAATACGCAATACAAAAGATGTAATCTAATAACAATGGGTTATCCGTGATCCCTACATATTAACTCTTTAAGGATCAGAGTTGTGTGCAGTGCATCACTTTGCAATTTGGTGCATACCCTTATTGTCCTTAAATGGGTAAAGCAGCAGTAAACTTTTTTTATGAAAAAAATATATATTGTATGGAGTTTCCTGTTGAGTAAAATAAGTGTACTGCCACTGCTGATAGATGCATATTTCCTGAGTTATTACTGTTTAAACCTGTGTTTTTTTTTACATTAGAAGTGACTTCTACTGGTCATATTCCAATTAGTTATCCTGTTACATTCTAATGGAGTATAAGGTGACGACGCATCCTGGAAAGGCCGGGACTGTCTCTTATTGGGGTCACCCTCCACCAGGACAACAAGAGTCCTGGAATGGAGCAACAAAGCCGGCACCCACATCCTACCTACATAGCGCAGCACGCACCAGTCTAGCCAGCCAATGAGGACCATATAGCGAAAAGATTTCATTGGCTGGCTGGACTGGTGCATGCGAGAAACCTGGGATGGTGCCGGTATGCTGGCGCAGAGTTGCTGCGAGTGAGACTGAGGTTTGAGTCCCGCGGCTGAGGCTCCTGCCGAGTGACACAGAGTAAGAGTTCTCACTAGGGTAACCACATGTCCCGAAATGGCAGATTGGAAATGTGGTCACCCTAATGGCTTAGAAAGACAGTGACTTAGAGTTCTCCACAGAATGTGATAGAAAGTCCTGTCAGAACAATCAGGAAGTAAACACAGTAAATTCCCTTCCTGGTTATTTGAACTGTTAAAAAGTTTGAATAAAACAACTGATAATGGTGGAAGTGACCTTGTTTTAAATCAGCAGGAAAAGCTCTAGAACATATAGGTTTTGATTAAAAAAAGTTTACTGCTCATTTAAAGTACAAACAATCTCTTTCTGTTTTTCCCTCAATTGGAAATTGGCCTATTTACTAACAAGGTTCTGTTCTGAGCCTGAACTGATTAACATAGGATATGAAACTCTGAGCTGATGATTTCTAGAGAATGTTAACATTTGGAAATAACATTTACCCAATTTATAACACAGATGACTGTTAAGGCTTAGTTACATGAAATACTATCTTTATGTTTATTGTTATATTGATCCAGAGGACCAACCATGAAAACATTTACACATTTTAGAAGGTGCTCTGATCCTGCAGGACATTATTGACACTGGAAGGGTGTTGAGTTTTTTAATCAATGAAATGTGTAGTGCTCTGAACAAGCAGATGTCCCCCCAGGATAATCTGGTAACTCACAGGGCCTTGTACACTAACTGAAATTGGAGCTTCCCTCCCATATGGCATGTCATTGCTATCAGTTAACTCTTTGAGTGGCAGAAGGCTACACAGTATGTTGTACACCCCCGCTGGTAGTACAAAATAAAACAAGCCAACTTCTCAATGTATTGGAGACAGCCCTAGGTTTTCAAGAGGTAAAAAAAAATTCATTTAAAAAATAAATTAGAATTTTTATGTTCCCCTACTGTTAACCCTTTGAGTGACAGAGGGGTACACCATTTGTCAATATGAGGTTAAGGACTGCACTGTCCAGGGGTGGGGTGTGCTGGAGGACCAATACACTTTTTGTTTTTAGGCCTACTAGGTGATCACAGTGCCCCTTGTAGGTGTGCTGTGTTCACAAAATTCCATGCTGTGCCAGGACTGTCACTGGTCCATAATGTTGTGATGGTCCTGGCACGTCATTGGTCCTTAAGGGGTTAAACAGTCAGTTCAGTTAAAGGATGATTAGAATAGTCCTCCGATTAAGGGACAAAACCCCTTTTATCTAACAGTAGAATACTGCTTCTGGAAAATTAACACAAAAAATTGTTCAAGTATAGCACCCAATGCAATTTGTGATGCTGGTATCACTTCGTCAGCAGTGTGTAAGGGAATGAAGATTAGTATTAGTTCATTTAAGTAAGTCTACACCTTATTAACGTATTGTTAATTCACACTGTGATGATGTCAAATACAGAGGTGGTGCTAGGATAATGAATGAGACCAATTAATAATAATAAAGCCACTGGCATAACTCTTGAGTTACAAGTAACAAAATATGAGAATAAATAATAACAAATTATATCAATAAAATAAATATAAGCTATGAAATAGACGTTAAAAGAGGGTTTTAGTCTTACCTGTTAAATCCTCTTACTCCATACAGGTTACTGGTAACTTTGGGTAGGCGAGCCGCCCCTTTAAGTAGGCAGGAACAATTCTAGAACTGAATGCAGGGGGTGGAGCCTACCTTCCCTCCTTGGCTGCAGATAACCAATCAGTTCCAGTAAGATTTGAGACACTAACTATTGACTACATTGTAGAAGGGAAAGAAGACTCCTGTGAGCATGACCCTGAAGGACCGCCACGGTCTGCCACAGGAGAGCCAAGCATGGTCCATTGACAGGTTGGGAGACCAGTAACCTGTATGGACTAAGAGAAAAGGATTTAACAGGTAAGACTAAAATGCTATTTGCTCTGCCGTCTAATACAGGTTACTGGTAACTTTGGGATGTCCAACCATTGAGTTTCCCAGAGGCGGGAAGTAAGGCAAGGACCAGGCGCAAGGCCCCCAGAGTCACCTGAGCAGATATGAACCATCAGATCAGAGATAGCCCAACAAAATTAATGAAGTGTCAACGGACACTGAACAGGGGTAACAACACCCCAGGATCTGTTACACAGTACACTGAACTAGAGCCAACAGGGCTCGAAAGTGAAGGAAACACCAAAGAACCTAAGAAGATCCTAGACAGGCAAGACTGCCTCCAGGATCTTCCTCCCAAAACTGGCAGCAGCCAGAGCCAGCACATCAACATGGTAGTGCTTCAAAAAGGTGTGCACAGACGACCAAGTGGCAGCCTTGCACAACTGATCAGCAGAGGCCTGATTCTTGTAAGCCCAAGAAGTCCCAACAGATCTAGTTGAATGAGCTGTGACCCAAAAGGGAACAAGCTTGTTCCTTAGCTCGTAAGCCTTACGAATAGTGTACTTGATCCAAGATGCAATAGTGACTTGGATGCGGGTCTCCCTGCCCTGGGGCCCTCAGGAATGATGAACAGCGTGTCAGACTGTCTAATGGACTCAGTGCGATGTACATAAAACTTGAGACCACGCACCACATCTAACAAGTGGAGATCCCTCTCCTTGTCAGAGGTAGGGTCAGGGCAGAAAGAAGGCACCACAATCTCCTGATTAATGTGGAACTCAGAGACCACCTTCAGGAGAAACTCCTGAGAAGTGAGAAGCACCACCTTGTCTTTGTGAAACACCAAAAAGGGTGGTCTATAAGACAGAGCATGTAACTCTGCGACACGGTGAACAGACACGATCGCCAGGAGAAAGGACATTTTCCACGTCAGCAGGCGTAGAGGAATAGAAGCCAACAACTCATATGGAGGGCACTGAAGAATGCCCAAAACTAAATTAAGATCCCACTGAAAAGTGGGAGTCTTGAAAACAGTACGAGTATGAGTAACACCCTGGAAGAAAACTTTGACATCAGGAAGAATAGCAATGCGCCTCTGAAAGAAAACAGAGAGAGCAGATGTCTGAACCTTAAGGGAACTCAAATTGAGGCCCTTATCCACACCGTACTGCAGGAAAACCAGGACCGTAGGCAGATCAAAATCCTGAGGAAGGTCCCTATCATCACACCAAGAGAGAAAGGTCGACCAGACTCGATGGTAGGCCTTAGAAGAAGCAGGTTTGCGGGCACTAAGCATAGTAGGTACCACATCAGAAGAAAAACCTTTCTTCTTCAGTATTGAGGATTCAAACCCATACCTCTGTCCTGAACTTGAATAGGTTCCAGAACATCATTGTCCAGAAGGGCCTGGATAGCGCCATTGAACAGATGGCATTTCTCTATGCTCTGGGGCGTATGAGATGGAAAAAAGCAAAAGGGAGGAAGAGAGAGGAAAGGGATCTTGTACCCTTCCACCACTGAATCCTCCCAGATGCTTTGGTAGTGATGCAGACAGCCACCCACAGTCGAGTGGGGACCGTGGGTTCGGCGAGTCATGCCGAGGAAGGCTTGGAAGCCTTAGGCTTAGAGGAGACCTTGGTCTTCCATTGCTGTCTGGGCTTGGAAGAGGAACACGGAGCTGAGAGAACCGCCTGGCTTGCCGGATGTGTCTCAGTCTGTAAGGAACGAAAAAAACGATTACGCTTGAGAGGCGTCTTCTTCCTGGGGACCATAGGCAGGAGGGTACTCTTGCCCCTATGGCCTCACTAATCAGATCCTTAAGATCTGGCCCAAACAAAGTGGTGCCTTGAAAAGGCAATGAGAGCAAAGCTTTCTTGGAAGCAGTGTCAGCAGACCAGATCTTGAGCCAAAGAGGTCGTCTGGCAGCCACAGACATGGTGGAATCCCTTGCCACCAAATGGATGGCATCAAATAAGGCAGCAGAAACATAGTGCTGGGCCTCAGAAATGTTGGCAAGAAGCCGCAACATATCCGAAGTAGGAGCACCCTGATGGACAGCCAGGGTGAGCTGTTCAGTCCAGACCACAATGGCCCGGTTTGCCCATGCTGCAGAGAACGCTGGACGCATGGCAGTACCAGCAGTGGCAAAAATGGACTTGAGGGAGGCCTCAAGTTTCTTGTCAGTCCAGTCTTCCAGAGCAGACACATCAGCAACTGGCAAAGCAGTGGACTTAGCCTGGAGACCAGAGCATCCACTTTGGGGGGATGAACCCACTGAGCAAGCGCCACCTCAGAGAAGGGATAAAGTTTGGCAAATTTCTTGGAAACAGAAGGTTTCCTGTCCGGAGACTTCCACTCATCAGACACAAGGCGGTCAAGAGTAGGGTTAGGTGGAAAACAAGTATAGGGCCTCTTAGGCTCCTGAAATACATCAGAGGGATCCAAAGAAACCTCCTGAACTAAAGGAATGTTTAGGGTAGTTAAGACGGCTCTGATCAAGCCCTCAGCCGAGGGATCAGCCTCAATGGGATCCCCAAAAAACTGAGAGGAGCCCAGAGCAGAACATTCCTCAATATTCAAATACACCAACAGTTGCTCCTCAGAGGAATCTGATACGTCGGATACTCCCTGCAGTTTCGGCAGGGAAAATCTGACGGAAGTAGTGGTCTGCCAGGAGTGGAAGACCCCCTGTAACTGGGATGGAAAGAATTGCAATGTAGACCAGACGTCTCTAGTAGCAGCCTTGAACTCTTGCACCCAAACAGGCTCTAATGCATGGCTGTAAGTCCCTGGGAGAGACTCAGGGACATCAGAACATGCTGGGCATAAATAACCTGAGAATTCTCTAGGTAACCCTGAATGACATGAGGAGCAATGCGCAAAAGGGGACACAGAGACCCCAGCGTCCTTAGTCTTAGGCCTGGCCCCAGGCTCTAATGGATTAAACATTCTCACAATGTCAAAACGTTTAAAGTATAAGGAATCACTGAAATATAGCGTGTAAGGTTAACATTTCACCCCAGAAATTGATAAAATACACTTATCTGGCAGGCGAAGGGTTAATCTGCAGAGGAGAGAAGGAGAGTCCAAGCCCTGCGTAGGATACTCGTTCAGGGAAAGAACAAAATGGCTGCCATGGTGGGAGACACTCAGAAACGACCGTGCGAAGCAAGCGCTCATGGGAAATGTAGTTTTCCCAGAAAAAGTACCCCAGCAGTTCCCAAAGACCCTGAGCCACCCAACACACATAAAAAGTTCACTGGATAACTGAGCAAGGGCAGACAAAACGAGCCATCTCTGAAGTCGCTACGATGAGCGGTTGCAGAGATATGTCCCAAACTGTACAGTCCCATAGAAGTGAATGGAGCAATGGTGTCTATGCAGTAAAAGCTCACGGAACACAAATTTTGCAAAGTTGTAACTGATACGTGAATATGCACTGGACATTACTAAAACATGTCACTAGACCATAAAAACACTGACCCCAGTAAGGAAAGTGCCAATAATCCCCTAAAAGATGTTAAACCAGCAGCTAAAGGGTTAAGTTACCACATAAACTTGCTCCAAAACACCCAACAGACATACAGATAAAGCCAATGTGTGCAGGAATGTGCAATAGGAACTCCAAAGGAAAACCCCTGTGCGCAGGGCTGGATTTACATCTCAGGAGCCTGTAGGCACAGAATTCTGAAGCACCCCCCCCCCCGATTTGCCATCTCCACTGGACACCTCCACAATGCTCATCAGCTCCATATTGCCCCCCCCATCATCTTTATATTGCCCCCCATCAGATCCAACTTGCCCCATCATCTCCATATTGCCCCTCACATTGCTCCCATCATGTCCATATCCCCTCACATTGCCCCCATCATGTTCATATTGCCCCTCGCATCTCAATATTGCCCCTCACATTGCCCCCATCATCTCAATATTGACCACCATTTCCTACCTCGCTGGAGAGGAGATGTATGTGCCACCTTTGGCACAGAGCTGTAGCTCCCGCGTGGTCTGTAACCATTTGAGGCCAGAGGGGTACGGAACGCATTGCTTTCCGTACCCCTCTGGCACTCAAAGGGTTCAAGAAAAAAGAAAGGTACTGTATGAGAACCAAAGCACTCAGTGGAGTGTTAACCCTTTGAGTGGCAGAGGGTTACACAACGCACTGCTTTGCAATACATTGCAAACCTCAATGCCAGTCAAAGAGTTAAAGGTAGAGGGGCATTTTTTGTTTCATACCAATCCCAAATAGTGAGGAGGGGGCATGGTTGGTAGCTGTGTAAGTTTGCAGGGGTGTAATTCGTGCATGCTGTGTATCTGTTTGAGGAAGAAACTGTGAGGAGAAGTAGTGTCTGGCAGAGCTGTAAGTTTCTGTCTGGGTCTCCAGTAGCCGCTGCTGTCAATCCTCAGAGGGATGGCGGTGTCACGCTGCAAGTTGGTTGTCCATTAGAAGACCGGGCTGAAAACGTGTGAGCGGTATCGGAATTACAGGGTGGGCTCACACAGGGAGCATGGGAGGGACTGGGAGCAGAAGTTGAGGGAAGTGAAATGGAGCAATCTCTTGCGTTGAACCATGTGTGTATGCCAGAGGAGTACGCAACACCGTGGCAAGCAATGTGTTGTGTAGCCCTCTGGTAGAAATTTTAGGCTGGACGTAATCTTTAAGAAAAGCATCTTCCACGGCTCTGAAGCAGTGGAGTACTGCCCCAATGCGAAGGTGCATTTTTATGTATGTAGTGGGCACATATCCGCAGAATACACAGAGGCCCCGCTTTTCACCAGGACAGCAATGTACTGGTTAACCTTTTGAGTGCCACAGGTTGCGGGCGCCAAGTGTGTGTGGGGTTGTGTGACTGTCGAGGCTCATAAAAAATAAAAACAGGAAGCCAAAAAACTATCCCAATGACAGGCGCCCCTCTGTGGGATGCGCCTGTAGGCAGGTGCCTACTCTGCCTTATTGCAAATCCGGCCCTGCCTGTGCGAAGGGGCACTGTGGGACATGTGGACCTGCAGCACTCAAAGGGTTGCACACCTTTCCTGCAGATCTTCTTTCTTCAGATCACCACATATTAAGAAGAAGCCTCAGTGGGCAACTCCTGGGGAAAGAACTTGAACCCAAGATTTTCCCCCCAGGGCTTAAAGGAATAGTAATACTTGAAAATAATTTTATTTTATAATGCAGCCCTTAAAAAACATTAAAAATGATATAAGTCTTATCTCCGAAACCTTTATGGTTTGGGAGATATTCACAAGCAAAGTTTCCCCCTGAGTGACGTCACCGTTCTAGCTCTGAGATTTGGAATCCGGTCCCGGGACCGGCTGCGGCTCTCCAGAAGTGCCGAGATCATGAACTTTAAAAATAATTTCTTCATTGGAATGGTGTACAAATTGTGCTTGCAAGCCAGGCACACTTTGTACACCGTTCCAATTAAGTAGTTCTTTTTAAAGATCGTGAACTCGACACTGTTAAAGAGCTGTCGGTTGATTTGTGGACTGGATTCCAAATCTGTCCACTAGATGGCAGACTTGGCTGAAACAGCCAGGAAAAGGGAACTTTATTTTACTTGTGAATATCTCCCAAACCATAAAGGTTTGGGAGATAAGACATATCATTTTTAATGTTTTTTTAAGGGCTACAATATAAACTAAAATTATTTTCAAGTATTACTATCCCTTTAAGGTCCACAAAAGCACCTGGATACTGAGCTAGCCACATCTAAGGGCATTGTCAGTTACGTAATCTGCCAAATGGTGGTATTCTGTTTCTAACAGAAAAGTAAAAAATTAGCTAAAACTATAGCAGAACTGTTCTCTACACTGTAAGCTCTCATGAGCAGGGCCCTCTGATCCTTCTGTTCTCCACATCTGATTATACTATTTAATACATCTGTATGTCTATTCCCAGTTGTGCAGCGCTGAGGAATTAGTTGGCGCTATATAAATAAAGAATCATAATAATAATTCTCTTTCCTGTATCTTCACCAAGGAACAAATCTTACTGGAGCTGATTTGCTAGCTGCAGCCAAGGAGGGAAGGTAGGCTCCACCCCCTGCATTCACGTCTAGAATTGTTCCTTCCTACTTAAAGGGGTGGATCACCTACCCAAAGTTACCAGTAACCTGTATTGGACGACAGAGAAATAATGTTAAATATAAAAGATTACATAAAATTCTTAAAACTGGTAAACTTAATGGATATGTATATAAGCATATGTTGTAAGACTGATACAATTGGGAGGAAAGAAGAAATAAGTAGTAAATGTACCAAGACCGTATGAGGGATGATTCAGTTGATTGACTGAATAACCATGACATTAATAACAATAGGATTAACAAAGATTATTCTACATGATGCCATGCTATGGGGTATATTTTGCTAAAAGCCCCTTTGGTGTTCTAAAAACTGATCTCTTTATCTTCTAGTAGTGTGCAGTATGTAACTAAGTCCATACAAGTAAGTTATCCGGAACACTACATATGAGATATTATAGCTATTGAAACTATTAATAGTGAAATCCAACCCCGTCCCTCAGATAATTTTATCTTTTGTTTCATTTGAGAGTAGATAATATATCTATTGGATCCTCATTTGCAATTGCCCTTGAGATCTAAAAAAGTACTATGAGTAAAATGAACTGGACTATAATGTTTATTTTTAGATAGTATATTTATTATATGTCCACTGTATTTACAGATGGCTTCAGGTTTGTTGGAGATGTTGTTCTTGGGCATTGGATCCAGATCTGACAGTGCTTTCTGAGCACATCTCCATCTTCCCGATATCTACTATAAAATGTAGTCATTCATTCTGGTGTAGCATAGTAGCTCTATCCATACAGTTAATGGTATTATAGGCTGACTGTTAGTGATTGTATATGATCCTTTTCAAATTATTGAGTAATACCAGAGATTTGCTCTGGAAATCTGGGATTTCTCTTTAGACAATAATATCTTGCCTTTTGAAATTTTTTTCAAACTAGTAGGTGGTTAACTTGATAATGCAAGTAATTATTAGATACAGTTGGCTTTATGAAAGCTTTACTAAATATCTCACCATCTTTATGACTCAAAGTGATATCCAAATAATTGACAATCTGAGCACCCACGTTCCTAGTGAAAAGTAAACCCCTATCACAATGTAGAGTCAAAATAAAAGCAGAACTTTCGCCTCTTGCATAGTCACTATGAGCTGATTCTTCAATTAGCGATTAGAGTTAAGCTTTAATTTTTTTTAAGACTTACCATCATCAGTATAATCAGATTTCAATGCCATTGCAAAGTCCCTCTGTGTGGCACAAGTTCTACTGCATGGCTTGTAATTACCCCCCCCCCCCCCCCCCCCCGTTTTCAATTCCTCCCTTAGCCACGCATCATAACTCTCCAGCCAACAATGAAGCATACTCAGAGTGGGAGGGAAACCAATCAAAAGCCTAGACATGAACATGACAGTGCTCTCCCTGTACTTCACTGGAAAGAGCATCGGGCAAAACTGGCAATTGTTAATATTAAATAAAGGTTTATTTATTGCATTCAGTTTGAATTAGCACAATATGACAATATGGGGGGGGATTATTTTAGGTAAAAGTTAATCTTTAAAATACTACACTGTAGTGCACGTTCCTCTTTTGTCCACTACTTCTTACTCTATAGAACATACATAGACTTACTGTGCTAGGCTAAGAGGAAGCTATATTGACACACCCCTCTGGTCGTTTAAGACATAGATCTGCTGCCAGTAAAACTATACTTCCATTGGTGGAGATCAGTGCTGGTGTGAAATGTGCTTTGTAGGCATTAGTGTACTGTCCTGGGTCCACATGGGCAAACTGCATGATGAACCTGTGTGCCTAGGTCAGCACAACTTTACTGAGACTTATGGGCATAAATATGACAAATGCCTGGTCTCCGTCTTCTACAAATTTAAACCTTTGAGTGCCAGATAGGTATCCAAAGCATTGCAATGTAATGCACTGAATACCTTTCTGACACTCAAAGGGTTATGGGATTGCTGCTGCTGCTATTGTTGGTGAATTCTCTATTTGCTCCCCCTTTCCAATCGCCAGCACACTGGCAGCTTTACACCATAATATGGTAATGATCAAAGTCTCCACCACCACCCTGCATATTGTATCGTATTCTCCATAGCAAAGTGATCTCCACACATTGCCAAGCACAATTCACCCTTATATCAATACTTACAAATCTCCCGCTTTGAAATGCAATAAAAAAGAATCATGTCTGACTGTGTGGACATAATATCCAGTAACAATTAAAGTTTAAGTCTGGAGAACCAGTCAACACAGAATTGATTCATAGCGGCCCTTAGGATTTCCTTCCCAGATTAACCCTTTGAGTACCTTAAAAGTGAGTGCTTTTTCTTCTTCTTTTATTTAGGAGATGTAAGAGTTATTTTAGCCATTTGAGTGCCAATAGGGTGCCCACCATATTGCTTTAAAATGCACTGGACACCTCTCTGGTTCTCAAAGAGTTAAACCATGTGTTACTTTTCCATTTCACTGAACACTGTCAATGCTGCTCCTATATCAGAGGTAGTCAACATGAGACTACCAGCTGCTGTCAGACTACATTTCCCATAATCCCCTGCCAGTCAGTGGCTGAAAGGGGATGATGGTAATTGTCTGGCAGCAGCTGGAGGGCCTCATGTTGTCCCCTATAATGCCCTAGATGTAGAGTAGCTGTCTACCCACTGCTTTCCTTTCCAATACATTCCACTAGCTGCTCTTGCTGTATTACAGTGTAATCTGCTACATTGTGTCTACAATGAGGCAGTGATGAGAGCAGCACATATGGGAGAGAGAAGTAGAGATAAACATGCGGAGGGAAGACGAAATACTATGGCAGGTAAATAGAAGAGACAGATTAGTAATGTAAGGCAAACATAAGGAAAATAAGATCGGCCTACAAGAGAGTAATGGAGAAAGAGATCCATATGCAAGCAAAGAAAACAGAATAAAGGTATGATATACAGAACATTAAAGGGATAGTAATGTTTCACAAAAACAGCAGCTCCAATTAATCTTCATAGTATTTGAGCCATAGAGAGTGTTATTTCATTACTGTGAGTTTTGTAGTTCAAGAGTAATTGAAGGATGAAGTTTCCCCCTCCCGACCCTTTTACCTAGTATAAGCCACCACTCCTCAGATGTGGAATCCAGTCCACAGACCAGACAGCTCACATCAAGGATCAATATTCTTCCTGTGAGAACAATGAAAGCCCTGCCCCCCTTGACAGGTTTTTTTTTAGCTTTTTCCCTTATCTTAATTGAAGATTGTCCCTCTCTGAAGTCTACCTGAGCACCTCCCTTCTGATCTGGCTGAGTAGTGTTACATCAGTAAAAGGGGCAGGAGGGGGACACTTTGTCATTGAATTACTCCTGAACTACAACTCTGACAGTATTGATATAACGCTCTCTATGGCCCAAATAATATGAAAATTAATTGGAGCTGCTTTTATTGTGAAACATTACTATCCCTTTAAGAAAGGATTAATGTGAAGGAAACAAATATCAGTACAGCGAGCAATGAATACATTCTCTCTGTTATTACATTATTATAGTCAGTCGGGTTAGAAGAGAGGTCCTCAGCCTCTTTACTGTGGTGGAAACCATTAGTTTTCTGCACAGTCTCAGTGGAACCCTAAGAATAAACCCTTTAACTCCCTGAATGCGGAAAAGATTTCCATCACATTGATCCAGAATGGGACTCGTATTCAAGTTGTTAATTGTACTTGAATACTAGTGATTATTGGATTAAGGTGAATAATTAGGCTACAATTTTTCAGGTATGTGCTACCTGGTAATTGTGTCTGTCTGCCATTTCTGAAATTGGTTCCATGGAACCCCTAGAACCGATCTCTAGCATCCAAGGAGTTAATACTATCTCATCAAGTAGTGTAAATCCCAATATTACAATAGGAGTGCCAGAGGAATGCTGCATTGCACACCTATCTGGCACTCAAATGGGAATACATTTATCTGCTTGAACACAACTGAGTGAATCAAAATGACTGAGCCTCCGATCACTCACCTGAGGTTAACCCTTTGAGTGCCAGAAAGGTATCCAATGCATTGCTTTGCACTCTGGTACTCAAAGGGTTAAAGGGGATCTATCACCCCAAGTAAAGTCCATCCCACCTAATTAGGCATCTAATGTCCCATAAAAAATTATACTTGTTTTGTAGAGGTTTAAAAAATAAGTTATTTGGCACAAATCCTACCTCTCAAACCTTTACGATTTGAGAGATATTCGTATGTAAAGTTCCTCCCTCCCTCCCCTTCTCCTGACATCAGCGTCTACCTGTAACAGCAGGAGATTCCGGTCTGGGGACCAGCAGGCAGCTCTGCAGCAGAGCCAAATTGCGTTATTTAAAAAGAATTACTTCATTGGAAAGGTCTACAAAGTGTGTCTGGTTTCCAAGCACACTTTGTAGACCGTTCCCATGAAGTAGTTCTTTTTAAATAACTAGATTTCAGCTCTGCTGCAGAGCCTCCTCGAGTCAAACGACTCGAATCTCCTGCTGTCAGCAGAAAAGGGAAACTTTAGAAGCAAATATCTCTCAAACAGTAGCGGTTTATTTTGCATAACATTTTGATTGTTAAGCTTATCGCTAGATGCCTAATTAGGTGGGGTGGACTTTGGTTGGGGTGATAGTTCCCCTTTAAGTGGGTAAAATGATCAGTGGTTCTCGAAATTATCCTTAGACAAGTGTAATAGGCCATGAATTTGGGATTTCCCTGCTTGAGTACAGGTGACAACCAAAGCCTCTGTTATTCTATCAAATAAAGAGTAAAACTTCCTAATAGTAAACCCCGCTTATTATCAGGAATGGATATCATAATGGTCCCTATAATATTTTCCCTTGCTCCTTATTTCAAGAGATAACATTGTCAATCAGCCCTGGATGCCATGTATATGGAAGACTACATAACAGTTGCTAGCAGCAGTAAAGGACATATACTCCACCCAATGCACATGGTGATCTTAACCAGCTGTGCAATCAGCACAGGACCATGGGACATTTTTTTTTTCGTATATGGAATCAGGGGTCCCTGAACAGCTTGCAGCTGCGTGGGTACCCCTGAATTCCATGAAGTACATATACGTCATGCAGGGCTGGCCCTTACATGTGTCCAGGTAGGTCCATGGACTCAGACAGCACTTTGTCAGGGCCGCCCCAAGGCATGTTTATTTCGTGCGCCACCGGCGCCAGCCGCCAGGTCTGTCAGCGTTGCAGTGTGTCCCATCAGTGTCACTGTCACTGGCCAGGCTGCGGTGGCCCTATGCGTCTTGAATACATTTTACCCCTCCACCCCACACAGTGATGACATGGAGCCCATAGGAGGGGTACAAGGAGGCAGTGCTCCAGCCCCTGTACCGGACTGTGATGGAGAGCAGTCTTTGGTGCTGGGGCCAAGCAGCACGGTGATGAAACTGCCAGGATGGCCCAGGCTACCTGCAGCAGTAATGGGGGGATCGCGGGAGGAACGGGTAGCTGTCCTTGGACGAGCTTGCCATCTAACAAGGTGTCGGTGGAAGAAAAGCAAAAGGGAGATAACGTATTGTAATAGGCATGGAGATTACGGAGGGCAGAGATGCATGGAAAGTCACTGAGCAGCTGCATGGGAAGTGAGGAAGACTGTAAGGCATAGGGGATCTATCAGATGGTATAGAACAAGGGTATTCATTTTCTGGCACCGGCTACTGGGATAACAGCCCCGAGGCTGTAATCCCCAATAGCTGGGCGTCGGGTAGTTAACTACCCCTTGTATAGTTGGTACAAGTATGCGCGCACGGAGAGGGCAGAAATAACTTTACAAGCATGGGACAGTTCTAAAATATCACATAATGGATGTGGACGTGTTTTGTTGGCTGTGGTTTGGGGGGCAGCATTTCATCCTTGGACCCAGGCAGCACAATGTCTTGGGCCGGCACTGACGTCATGGGTCCTTTCCCATGATGTATATGTGCATCGTGGGTCCTTAAGGGGTTAAAGACCAGAGGTGTAAGCAACCCATTGCTTCACAATGCTTTACACACACACACACCCCCCTTTGGTTGCTAACCCTTTCAGTGCCAGAGGGGTATTCAACTCATTGAGAAGCAATGCTTTAGATACCTCTCGGGTACTCAAAGGATTAAAGGGGTAAGTAGTTTCATGCACTCTGCCTGCTTAAAAATGGCAAAAAAAAAAAGGCAGCAGTTGTCATTCCCACCACCATGGATATGATGCTTAGGACTGACCAGAGATGTTCTCTCTTGAACATAGACACAAGGCAAAATTCATAAGGGCTATTAGGATTTTATGGTTATAGTACTATAAATGGGGGTTATTATTAAAATAGATTAGTTCTTCTTTAACATAGTTGTTCACATGCATAAAAATCTTAAAACCATGGCCAATTAGAGGTCCATAAAGATAGAACTGAAAACCACTGGAATAGACAAACAGAGCATCAGAAGAGGGTGAACATGAATACATGTGGTTATCTTGAACCAGACAGGTACTCCTGCCAGTGTTTATATGTATCTCCAACCGGAAGAGATAAATATCCGAAAAATCAAAAATACTGAAAACCAATATCCAGTGTTTCAGCAGCAAGTGACTGAGTTTGACGCTGAGAAGCTGGCTGTATGTATGTATGTATATCTTTATTTATATGGCGCCACACAGTGCTGTAAAGTAAAGAAGGTAAGTCACTTTATTTTCCTGTACCTCAGGCTCCAAAACCTAGATGAGGCATTGGCACACTAAGCCTGAAGAATTCTGTGTATAGCCCTGCATACATATTTGTAGCATTATATAAGAATTACAATTATTATTGTCCCTGGTTAAAGCAGCATGTTTCTAAAATGTTAGATATTGACTTTCAGTGAGGTTGATGTAGTAGGAAGACCTGGAGCAATTCTAAAGCAAAACCAACTGTAGCTTAAGGTACAAATAAAAATTCACCTTATTTTAAATGGGGTTGTCAACCCTCTAAATGCTGTAAACCTCTCTAGCATGCAAGGAGTTACATTCCCATTTAAATAAGGGGGGATATTAGGATTTTTTATTTGCTCACTATGGTGCTTTTGACTTGCTCCAGAACCACTCTGGGCGAGATGCGCCATGGGGTGATAAAGTGGCGATGATAAAGTGGAGATGACTTCTCCTGTGATATCACTACTCCATTTCATATGTTATTCTATGGAACTACTGCACTATTTCTCCTACTTTGGAGATCTTAGTGCACAGGCTCCATAGACTAATATAGGAACTGGAGTAGTGATATCACTGGAGAAGTCATCTACACTTTATGACCTCTTTATCACCCCATAGTGCATCTCCCCCAATGCTTTGTATACCTCTCTGGAACTCAAAGGGGGATGTACTAAGGTGTGATAAAGCGGAGATGACTTCTCCAGTGATATCAGTACTCCAAGTTATATGTTATTCTACAGAACTATTATACTAAGATTTCTCCAACCTTGGAGATCTTAGTGTATTGGCTGCATAAAATAACATAGGAACTGGAGAAGTGATATCACTGGATAAATCATCTACTCTTTATCACCTCTTTATCATGCCTTAGTGCATAACCCCCCAGTTCTCGTTAGAACATCAACCTCAATATATTTTTTAAAAAACAGATTTTTTTTTTCTATATCGGCTGGTGTGTGCTGTGTACTTGATTGGGACATTTGCTCCGTCCACTTCATGACCTTCACTGACTAAGTGTCCAGGGTATTGCAATTCAATGTGTTGGTCACCTACTTGGTGTCCAATGGATTAACCGCTCCGGGTTATATATTGTGAACCCATCCTTACCGAGCTGGGGCTTGAATGTCGTCTGACTTTGGGAGATTCCTTTCCCGCTGATGAGCTCTTAAAGTTAATGCATGCATTGTTTTCAGAATGCACTCTCTTCACCTGGTTTGATGTTTTTTCAAATGGATCAAAGCTGCTCTGCGTCCTCTGCACCCTGACCTTCTTGTCTTCAGGAATCGTGTCCAGGGGCTTTATTACAGAGTCCATTCCCTGGCAGTTCCGTGTAGACATCTTGGTGACACATATCTGCAGTAGGTTTACAAGAAAACACTGTGATATAATGGACACATCAGATAGAATCTTAGTTAAACAAAAAAGACAAACACACACGTACGTGTTCTCTGCTAGGAAGATGAGAGAGTAACCATTGTTCTATGCTGTGAACAGCTAACCTGCACTTTTCAACATGAAGCATTGTTTGCTTAGAACTCCACAATCAAATTAGTAATCAATACCCCGGCTACAGAAACACGAGACACTGCATCTGAATGGTGTAACCCAAACAGAGTGAAAAATCTACCGTCACATAATACAACCTGTATTATCTTAAAGAGCTGCAGCTCAGCTTCTACAAACACAGCTATAACTGTGAGGATGATATACTGAGAGGAACTGGAGCAATTCTGGGGCAAAACTGTATCATATTTTGGAGACCTCTCTAATATTAATATTTTCAATGAAATCAATATGGATATTTATTAGCCAACTGTGATATAGTTGTTTTGCCCCAGAATTCTTCAGGTTGCAAATTTTCAGGTTTTCTTTCCTTGCCATTGTTTTAGTTAAAGGGAAAATCTAACTTCAGATCATGAAAGGGTAATTTATCTGCCAATATTATGTAGTTTGTGAGTACTTTGTTGAAATATTTTTTTTCCTTTATTTATAACTTAGTGAGGCTGTGAAAGTCGCAAGTGTAGAGGTCTCCCATTTTGGCCTTGTATGCACCTCTATTGAGGCAGCTGTGAATATGGTCTGCATTACCTTCAAGTCTACATTTCATTTCAAACTGTGGGCAATGTAATGGTCTGGGGAGGGTCACAGCTATGTGTGTGTATGTGTGTATGTGTATATATACATACATACTTTGTTTTGTAAATACCCATTAGCTACCAACAACTACCTAACTAATAAGAACTTAGGGGAGATGATAAATGGTGATAAAGAGGTGTTAAAGTGGAGATTGTTTCTCCAGTGATATCACTTCTCAAGTTCCTATGACATTCTATGGAGCCTATGCACTAAGATTTATCAGACTTTAGGGATCTTAGTCAATTTGCTCCACAGAATAACATAGGAACTGGAGAGTTTATCAGACTGGAGAAATCATCAGCTCTGTGTCACCACTTTATTACACTTTAGTGCATCTGCCCCCTTGTTTTACTGTCCTAGTTACTTCTGGACCATACTTGTGTAATATTAGTTAGAGTAGAGCATATGCAACTGCCTCAACTGAGTCACCCATAAGGACAAAATGGCTGCCACCATCAATGTAGTTTTTTCACTTCAGACAAGAGTATCTGTTTTCACTACTAAATATGACAATAAACATAATATTGTAACAATTTCCATAAATATGCATTTAAAACTCAACATTCGCATTTTTGTCAAAGCTTTCATGGAAGAAAAGGGGCACCCCAAGTGTAAGCTTGTTTCATATCCTTGTGCAATCTCTACCTATACCAGTTGTATAATCCTTTATACGCTATTATTTAACTTTTTGGATGCTAGTGAGATCTCCAGTGCATTTTGGAGCAATGATTTGGAGCCGGGGTCATACACGGAGCAAATAGTCAGCCAGAGCCACAGGTCAGGAGTAAAGTGGGTAGTCAGACAAGCCGAGGTCAGATATGGAGCGGATTCTCAGATAAAGCACAGGTCACAACAGAGCACTAGCGGAAACATCACGTAAGGGTAATGACTCCCAGGCCCAGATAGGTTTATAAAGGAGCAGGAGAAGGGTGGACCCAATTAGGCAACACAGAATAGGCCCATAAACAGGCATCCTTGCCAGTGCCTGTTTCATGATGTCAGCAATGCGGGAGTGGCCGCAAATATGCCAGCCAACACACCACAGAGGAAGGAAGCACAGGATAGCCTAAGGGAGACTGTGAAACCCACAAGTCATATGGAGGTGGTCTTTTCAACCTTAGGTTTCTAAGTAATCTTCTTGTGTGATCAAGCCTGTTTTGGCTTTGGAGCATGATGGGCTTGAAAAGCCTGAGACGGCTGGACCCAAGTTGTCCTAAACTGGAGGGGGTAACGGAAACCACATGTCATCTAAGGGAAAAGGGAACATTTGGAGGAATCTGAGGCAACGGCTACTGAAAAAGCCAGGGCTTTTCCAGAAAATCTAGAAGAATCTACTTAAACCCTATCAGTCTTGCCTTCCTCCTCAAAAAACTCTGTAACCAATTGTGAATTTCCACCCAAAAATAGGACTTAAGTGTCTAACATGGGCCTACGGGGCCCAGACCAATAGTTAATGACCCCCTGAATAGATGAGGGGATAGAGATAACTGAAGACAGTGGAGTCTTATCCTAAACTGGTTCCTGTTCTGCAGTGGAATACCCCAGAGTTGGAGTGGCGCCACAGTACAATAAGGACAGAGTACTCTCTAGAAAGTCCAGTGTGGCATGATGTGCAATGGGTTAAAGGGGTTAAGTGGACCCCATAATGTTTAGCTTTGAATTTACCCATGTGTCCTTTACAATCTGACATGTCCAAAAGAACCCCCCAAAATTAGGACATAATAGCCCAAAGTAGCAGGAAAGTAAGATAAAAGTACTTAGAGGAATAAAAAAGGACTTATCTGACTGTAAGGGATGAAATGGAAGGAAGAGAGGTGAGACCAGCCTCTGTGTAGCACATGTAATAAGAAAGCCAGGTAGCTTCCAAAAAAAATCCCTATCTACTCCTTATAGCTCGGGAGACAGGGAATTCTGGGGGTTGTGGTTTTCAACAATTACGCTAAGCAAATGGTGGTTCTATGGTCATTTGAAAATGTTGATCTTCCAAACTCTATTGAGTTCCCAGAATAAACATTAAAAAGAACAGGTCATCTGAGTTAATATGAGTGCACACCCTGTGAAGCAAACAGGTACAGAGGTATGTCTCTGTGAAGAAATCATGTAGAACAAAGATGGCCACTGCATGGGCCCCTGGTTTTTAAAGTGGCCATATTAAATTTTAAAAAGTATATAAGGAATAGAAAAATGTAATTGAAAAAACTGAAAGAAACAAAGACATCTACTCATTCTTGTTGAGCACCCTCCTGCTTTCAGACCGGAGCATTTCCTATTGCATCACACCTCTCTACCTCTTTCTAAATATAAGAAAACTCTGACTCCACACCTGCTGGTAGCGGCCAATAGCCTGATCTCGCTGCATTGGAGGAGGCCTGGTCCTCTAAATCTCATTCATTGGGTAGAGAGGGTGGAGGAACTTAGGTTGATGGTGGAGCTGGCTTCTTCCTCCCCGGATGAGATTGATAGATATAATGGGGTGTGGCTGAGATGGATGTTGATTCTGGAGAGCCCTGTTTTTCCACTACTGGTGTCATGAGACTCTCCTGGTTCAATATGCTACCTTGACACTTTCCCTCGTGCCTCTCTGCCAATATTTTGGCGGAGAGGCTATGACGGAAACGAGGGCTCCGGGATCCGGAGGGATCTGAACTGCCAGGATTTATATGTTTCAATTTTAAATTGCATATGTGCCTCTGTCGAATGGTAGCATTGTCTGGATACATTTCTAGTTTCATGTGATATAGGTTTGTACTTGTACTCACACTGCACTATGCTTGATTGGATAACAATCTGCTGGTACTATATCTTTTTTGCCGTGTCTTGTGTACCCCCCGCCCCCCGTCCCTCCTTCTCCTTCTCTCTTTTTCTCTTTTTTCCTTTTCTTCTTTATCTTTTCTCAGATTTGTATTCTCTTCATTTGTATTTTATGATTTTTCATATCTCATTCTGTACAACTTTTCTCTAAAACAAAAGAAAATCAATAAACTTCAATTGACACTAAAGATATCTACTCACAAAAGAGGAGAAAAGTCCCAAAATAGGTAAAACACACAAAACACCACATAATAGTGGGTGTCAGTATATTAGGGACATAAAAGTAGGACCATGGCACTCACACAGGTTTAAACTTCAGACTCTCATTGTATAACATGAAGAGCTTCAGAGAAGCTTAATAGTG
The DNA here is from genome assembly GCA_037306005.1 of Rhinophrynus dorsalis. Taxonomy (NCBI): domain Eukaryota; kingdom Metazoa; phylum Chordata; class Amphibia; order Anura; family Rhinophrynidae; genus Rhinophrynus; species Rhinophrynus dorsalis. Next base: position 416,309,651 of record CM074723.1, read on the forward strand.
AGCTAGAGACCTAGAGAAAAAGCAACCTCCACAGACAAAGGTTCTGAAATGCACCTGTGAACTAGACAATGGACAATGACTAAGGAAGCCATTGAATGGGAGCCCACCTAATGGGGGATTATACAACTCTATATTACTCGAAATAAAAATAATAAGTTTAACAAAGGGAACAGTGCCTGAATATCCTTTCATGAGGCAGGTCACTTGAAACTGAGAGTAGACTGTGGTAAGGTGGTTAAAGTGGTGGAAGTAGGTCAGTCTCCATCTCTGAGGCCTTACTTTTTTTTTTAAGTGCCCTGCCTTCCAGGTGGAGGGAACTTTACCACCGTGGTTCCTGTGTCCCACATTGGACTACAGAGAAATTGCAGTAAATTGGAATTTTTTTCATGCAATTCTATATCACTAGTGCTTTAGCACTACTCCAAAAAGTGTGACTATGGGCTTATTGTTTACACAAATGGTGCTAACAATGAAATTATATAATCAGAAGGTCAGATTGGTTTAAGTGTAAAATACTTCATTACACTCCATTACACTACTGAGTAAACTGTATGGGTAAAAATCAGGGATGAGTGAATATTTATATAATTTGGCTGAAGACAACTGACGCAAGTTTCCACTAAAACATACTGTAAAATATGACACATTTGATGTATCAGACTCAAAGAGATTATTGTATATATCATAAGGAGTCAAATCCCAAATTGATTCTCAACATATTTGCCTCTTTATTGTAGTGGCCATGACCATTGGTTTGTAATCGAATGGAATACAAAAGCAATGTGTTAGAGACCTCTAGAATCCAAGGGATAATATTTATTTACCTCCCTTTAACCCCAGATTCTGTATTTATTATCACCTCTGACCAGAGAATAGTACTAACTGAGGCCAGTAAGTACCAATGATATCTGATCTTTAGCTTTATCCATGTCAAATATACCATGAAAATGGGCAGACCACATGAAGCAAGTGATTCATATCTGCAAGTGTCTACATATCTAAGAAAAAACTGTGAATTAAACAAAAGGCACAACCTCATAATAAATGTCATGTTGTGGTATCAAAGACTATCACTTGCAGAGTCTAAAAATATATCTGTCACATTTGAAGCATATTTCTTTCTGTAGCCCTCTTAATCACATAAGTAGGACACAGTAAACATCATCTACTATTGAGAAATATTTATCTCTAAAGATCAACCATAGGGAATTGTAGATGTTAAAGGAAAATGCAGTCATACTTCTGTTCCCTAGCGTGATGGAGGGGAGGGGTAAGGACATGTCACCAGGGCTCTGGAAAGCAGTGAGCTGTGACAGTCTGCAGCACTTACAGTTCTCTTAGTACTAGGGGATCATAAACCTGGCTGCATCTTCATCTCAAGGCTACATAGTATAAGAAAGTGGATTCTTACATTTCGTGAATCACGCCCTGCATTTCAGTAGGCCTACAGAAAGCATATAGGTCAGGGGTAAAGTTAGCTGAGAGCCTCCAACTATTGCTGCCACAATTCCTATCATACAGTCAGCCAAACGCTTATATCTGTAAATAAACAGGTCATATTTTATCAGCGTTAGTAAGTGTTCACAACACATTTACAAACAATGTATTAAGAGACTTCTCTAGCTTCCCATAGTTTAAATATTATTTATTATTTTCCAAAAGGTTAAGCCCTAGTATAACAGGGGGTATCTCCAGCACATTGATTCTCAATGCATTAAAGACATCTCTACCATCCTTGGAGTTAAATAATATATAAACAGACCCAGATATTGTAGCACTGACAATGCACAGTGATACATGCCCAAGTGCATTCCTAGCGGCATGCTATACAGACATTCAGACACAATGAGATCTCGGGGGCTTTTAAAAAGTGATAATTATTCTTCTTGACACATGAGATTGACATTTCTATCTTCTGTTGGATCTTTATCAAAATAACTTGATAATGTTCTCAAAGACTGCAGAAAAGAAGGAATTACTATGATATCACATTTGCTCTTCAAATCCCCTATCTATTTATAAAATACTATTTTACATTGAAATAAAAATTTAGCTCAGTGATGTCATTCCATCAGGAGTTGATAGAAACCAGAAAGCCAAACCTACTCTGAATAAATATATCACACAGAAATCTCCAAAAAGATGACAACTACAGCAGCTACTATCCTTAAAATACCTGCATAAAATACCTATATTAATGCAACTCAAACAAGGTCCCTTATTGAGTTTCACCTTTATTAATAACTCTGGTCTGGTGTGTTTTTTTTTTACCGTGTATGATATCTTCATTCATGACGTTTGCTTATTCAGTTAACATCACCTTTTGCCACACTTGATGACTGTTTGTTTACACCCAAACTTTTCTTTTGCTTGCCACAGCTACTGCTTCATTGCTGAGCATCCTTGCCTACTGCTTGTCCAAGATTATGCTACCATTTTGCTCACTTGTATCCCATTTTTCCTGTACTGCTGATGTCAAGTTCCAGCTGCAATTAAATACTCAAACATTGTTTATATTTTAGAGCTGCTGTCAGATAAATGTCCCTGGTTAGTTTAAAACAAAAAGCAAAGCAGCTCTCTTCAATAAAACTTATTATAATGTGTAGCCTGTATAAAGAATATATCATACCACTGTGTTAATAAATATGATGATTTTGTTCCATATTTTGGCCAAAATATGTTTAAGTTTGCCCACCATATCACTGTACCCCAATTTCAGGCACGTCTAATCTATTACACATATAACTCTGTCTAGTTTAAAAACATTTCCTGAAGATTTCTTGTAAACGAATGTGTAGGAGTGTGCAGCTTATGTGACCATATATAAAATATAAACAAATAATAGCCAACTAAAATTCTATGATAAGACTTACCTGCTTTGAAGATATGTTGACCTGCAGTGAGTGGGTGGAAGCCTAAGATGACTGTGGATCCACCATCCCTCTTTAAAGGCCTTTTCCTCCCAACCCCACAAGCCATATACGAATGATTACAAACAGACAAGGTGTTTTTTTTCCTCTCTCTCTCTTTCGCTGGTTATAGTATTGTCAGTCCAGTTAATGGACTGAGACTAACAGGGTGACACTTTAAGAAATGTCTTCAAAAGAGAAGCAATTCTAGAGGAAGCCAACTGTGCCTTAAGGGAGAAATCAAATTCCCCAAAAATCCAGTTGATTAGTGGCACATTTCTTCAGTCCAGTGAAACACAGAAACCTTCAACGTTTCACGGTTGCACAAGTGCTATCTTAGTATTTCCCCAGGCCTTGAGGAAAATGGCGTAACAATAGGGGTCGCACCTGCGACTGGGCCCGTCACTCCAGGGGCCCAGTCACCCCCTGTGACCCCCTGCCCGGCACCTGCAACAAGTAACAAGCTGAGGTCTGTGCCTTCTTCAGCACAGATCTCTAGCAGCTGAACTCCCTCTTCTGCACTCTAGTAATGCAGAGCACTGGGAGATAACATCATCTCCCAGCTCTCTGCATTACTAAGAGAGGACTGGGCATGAGCTCTAGCTGTGTAGAGGTCTGCTCAGAAGGAGGCACAGACTTCTCCTGCCACATCACTGGACCACCATGGAAGTAGGAGATGGACACTGGGGGGGGGGTCAATAGGGGTAATGTGGAGGTGAAGATTGGGAGTAATGTGGAGATTGGGGGCAATGTGAAGGCAATGTGGAGATTGGGGGCAATGTGGATGTGGCCAATGGGGGAGCAATGTGGTCAGGAGGGGGGCATGGCAATTTCTGCACCAGGGCCCAGTAGCTTCTAATTACACCTCTGAAAAAGTGGACGCTAAAACACCACAAGATGTGCACCACCAGAGGCAAGACTGGCAACAGTGTGGATACTTCTTTTATGCTCCATGACATTACCACCTCAATCAATGATAAGCTAATATATTAAATAAAGAAATCTGAGTACATTACTATGCTTGGACTCGCTTGTCTTATCATAAAGTGTATATATATATATATATATATATATATATATATATATATATATATATATATATATATATTGCATTTTAGGTCAGTAGTAAATTGCGTTGATAATAGTGTATTTGTTACTATCAGTTGTAAAACGTACAGGTTCGAAATGCCTATCCCCATACTTCATGCAGGTGTAATCATGACTACTTTATTAGTACTGATTTTGTACAATGGGTAGTACTTCTTTTAATAGAGGATCAGGTCTATGTTCAACAGATCTGCTGCTTCAGTTTAAAAACCAAAACTACCCAATACCCATGTTTAGATTTGCAGTGTCAGCGGTGAGTGTATGCACATAATGGGCATATAATCCCATATATACTGATACATCTATAAATGGTAACTACAAAGTGGGTCTAACATCTACAAAAGCGCTGGGCAACCTGAGACCTTCCAGCTTTGGCAGATTATAACCCCATCATCCCAAGCCAGCCAATGACTGGATGTTGGGAACTGGAGTACACAATGACTACACAGCTGGCGAGTCCTGATCCACATAATTATTTTACAGTTTCTACATCATTATCATTTAGTATGCAATGGTACACAGAATTCCTCACTTACATATAGCAGAAAAGAGAATAGACTTACTTATTTAAGCATTCATTATTAGGAGGACCACAGCTTTTGAGAAGCACCCTAGTGACATAGGGAATTAGTGAATGGGGTGAACATCACGACCATTGGGAAAACCATAGAGGTGGCGAATTCATAGCAAACTTTTTACATAACAAATAATCGCTTGCAATGCAAAGCTGATAAAATAATAACTTAACATATTGAAAAACAATCTCACAATTCATATAAAAATAAGAACTGGCAGCACATACTGTGCCTTCTGTGGAAGCTCTGTATTAAGTGGGTACATTTCTGTCTCTTACAAGTGACAGGTACATACAGCTCATGCCATTAGTGAATTAAACATTTGAATGCCAGAGGGGTATGCAATGCATTGCAAGGAAATGCGCTGCATACCCCTCTGACACTCAAAGGGTTAAAGCCAGTATGAGCAACACATTTTGATAATTATTAGATTATGTTTCTATATAAACTGTATTACAGAACTATGTTGTTCTAAAAAAAAATTGAAATAATGAAAACCTAATTGTAGTATAAAATATTATATAATCAAGTGAAGGTAATGAATGTTTAACCCCTTGTGTTCCTGGAGCCATTTCTTAGACCCTGGAGGCCAGACACATTTTCAAAATATTTGCCACTCACCTGTTTAGGAATGATTCCCATAGGTAACTTTCTATTAAGATATGGAAAAAATTCAGCTTTAAGGTGGTGCCTCCCGCAAAGTTCATTTTACATTGTGCAGCAAGCTATGATGTCATAAATACATTTCTGTTGGTCATGAACGTTTCAGTTATTTGAAAATGCCCTCAATCCTCTGAGTGTAAAATACCAATAATGCATGGCCTGCGCAGACCCCCAGTTACCAAGAAAGCGAAAAGCTATTTTTAACTTCATAAACTTTTTTTTTGCATTTTTTTCAAATATGACTTGCTTGTACGAAAATGGTTGTAAAAACTATAGAAATTAGGAAAGGTAATCAAAACATACCATTTTGTCCCCTGCATCAAATGAGGGCTCACTTGCCTTTCTATCCCTAGCTTGGTACGCATCATGTTGGTGAGAAAGGAAAAAAATGGGGGGTTTTTCCACCACTTCAAATGTACTGAAATCTTTGAAAACGATGGCAGTTCCAAATGTATTCAAAAGCTACTGTTCTTACAAGAAAATGGCACCTCATTGGTATGAGTTGATATGCTGTAGGGGTGCCAGAAGCACCAATCTACATGTCCCTGTTGTTTTTGGGGGGTTTTAATGGCTGACTGTACTAACATGGTAATAAGTATTAGAGATATGAAAGAAAGGTATGCAGATTATACCATTTTGAAAAGCAGACATAAATTCACATTGAATAAAAGGTTGTATACCTTTCTAAACCTAGACTGGTGTGCACAAATATGTCCATATGGTGGCACTATAGAAACAAATTATGTTTTTTTTAATACTTCTACCACTTCAAAGACACTAAAATCTTTGAAACCCATAGAATGTCCTACTATATTCAATAACTGCTACCAGACTAAGAAAATTGGTGTGCCATGCCATGCCCATGTCCCATGCCAGGGACACCAACCTACACCTGCCACTTGTCTTTTCTGAAATTACCTGCTGGCTCTAAAATGGACGCCATTACAGATATGCAGAAATGTAAGTGAGGTATACCATTTTGTATAGTAGACAACAAGTAGACAACAAGCCAAATCAAATGAGGCATCACTTGTCTTTCTAATTCTAGGTTATTGTTCATAACTATTCCCAGAAAGGGAAACTATAGGAAAAAACACATACTTTTTACACATCAATCACTTCAAAGATACTAATATGGTCAAACACCATGGAATTTCCTCATGTATTCAGTACATACTACTAGCCAAAGAAAAATGGTGCCCCACTGGTATGGGTTAACATACTGGTATGGGTTAGTATACCATAATGAGTGCCTGGAGGTGCCAGGAGTATGGCTACCAGTGGAACCAGACAATGTAGTAGGGATACCTGACTTCCAGTGGACAGTGAAACAAGGCTGGGGCGGGGGGAGTCAGACAGCGTATGGGATATCTTTGACTTCCTGTGCACAGAGGAATCAGGCTAGGAGTCAAATTGTATGTGTGTGTGGGGGGGATCTGTTATTATAAGTGTAGACTGAAACCAGACAGACAGTATGTGGGGATGTGACTACCAGTTGGCTATGGAACCAGGCTGGGAAAGGGAAGGGCATGTGATATACCTCGAAACACTTCAGATGCCCAACAATGGACAATTCTGTTTTCTTACTGGGGATGTGAAAAGTGGGCCAAGAATTTTTAGGTTATTTCATAAACACATTGAAAAGTCTTTATGAAGTAAAAAGAAGACTCAAATGTTTATTTGCACAGACAAATTTATATACACATATAATTAGTTTATACAAAGACTGGGAGTGGTATTGCTGTGGAGTAATGTGACACACTTATATATACACCACACAGTCTGATCTCCTTAAAAGACAAAAGGACAGAAAAGCGGGATAGAGGGATTTGTGTCTCAAAGATGGACTGTCCCTCCTAAAGAAAGGAACATATGAACTCTGTGCAAAGCAAAGTGCTGGACACCCCTGAGGCAAACACATAGTTTTTTTTTGTTTCTTTTTGTCAAACTACATTTTTAATTAGCCCTCACGGTGGTATTGATCTCTGAGTCCCAAACAATCATGCTGAGAAATCAATACAGGCAACGCAGAAGAACAAGGTGCTTTTGTGCTTCCATTCCGGGTGGGAGTGGGCAGGATCAGGGAAAGCCTTTCCACATCACTACTGATCATGTTACCAGTGATGTGGGAAGGCTTTCCCTGACCCCGCTCACTCTCACCCAGAATTTCGGGTGGGAGTGAAGCAGGAGAGCACGTTGCACCTGTACTGATCTCCCAGAATGATTGGCTGGGAGATCAATAGAATTAGGGGCATAAGGAGGGGTCCTGATGCTCCCCCAATGATGTCTGGATAATAAAGTAAAAATAGAATCACTGGGAGGGGGCAACTCCAGCCACTTGTGAGATATGGACTTGACCGTGAAGGTACACATGGCCAAGTCCATGTCCCACACATAGCTGGTACTCAGAGATTTAAAAGATAACTAACACCTCTTTATAATAACACCCCCAACACATACATACGCACACACATATGCTTCTTTACTATGGCCAGAAAACTGCCAATGAGATTTTCCCTTGTGCCTTTGTGCAAGAGATAGCATCTGTAATTAGTTCTGCACAGCATGTCCATGGAGGAGGACATGACAGTAGCTGAAAGATTTTTTTCAAGCAGAGTGCACGAGTCTAAGTAACCCATTAAGGACTGAGGCAGTGCACAACACATTACAAATCAAAGCACTGCATTCTCTACTGATCTTTAATGGGTTAAAGGGGAACTACCACCCCGCAATAACTTTATATTAATTAATTCTTCATCTGGCGACTAGCTGCTTAGTAGCGCTAGTTGCCAGAAATATTACCTGGTTTCAAAGATTTTCCAGTTTTTCAGAGGCTCACAGTAGCAGGAAGCATGGACATCTCCAAAAGGGACTGACAGTGCAGGCGCACGGACGTCACTATGACGAGATATCCGTGATTCCTGCTACTGTGAGCCTCCGAAAAACTGGAAAATCTTTGAAACCAGGTAATATTTCTGGAGACTAGCGCTACTAAGCAGCTAGTCGCTAGATGAAGAATTAATTAATATAAAGTTATTGTGGGGTGGTAGTTCCCCTTTAAGATGACTATATGGGGTAGGCAGAGCTTGTGTTTTGTTGTCCTACTAGTATCCAGCACATGACACTGAGAAACAACTGAAGATGTCATCACAAGCAAAGGTATAAGAGCAAAATTCATATGTGTCATTATAATGTTCTGTACATAGTAAGGTAAGAGTTAAACAACTGAAGATGTCATCACAAGCAAAGGTATAAGGGCAACATTTATATGTGTCGTTATAATGTTCTGTACATAGTAAGGTAAGAGTTATTATTAGGAGGTGTTAGATGTCCATAAAAACTGAACATTTCACAATAAACCTTTTTAAGTCATGTCTAAAAAAAATTGTTTCTGAAACAGATGGCATTTCACTTGTTTCAGATACAGGCACTCATTTGAACAAAATTTGAATATGTTAATCAAGTATTAACCTTTTTAATCCTTTGAGTGCCAAACGCATGCAAAATGTTAAAATGTATTTTGACACAGAGGAAAGCAATATTATGAGCTACAGTTATGCGCCATCTCAATATATTTTATCCCAATAGTTTAGTCTTAGAGGGATAGTAATGTTTCACAAAAAAGCAGCTCCAATTAATCTTTATAGTATTTGCGCCATGGAGAGTGTTATATCAATACTGTCAGAGTTGTACTTCAAGAGTAATTGAATGATAAAGTATCCCCTTCCCTCCCCTTTTACCTGTGGAATTTGGTCTCTGACCAGACAGATCACAGCAAGGGACAATCTTCTTACTGTGACCATAATGAAAACCCTGCCCCCCTTGACAGGTTATTCAGGTTTTCCCTTATGCTCACTGAAGATTGTCCCTCTCTGTGATCCATCCGGACAGTCTTGCTGCTCTGAGGTGAGAATTGTTACATTAGTAAAAGGGGTGGCAGGGGGATACTTTATCATTCAATTACTCTTGAACTACAAGTCTGACAGTATTGAAATAACACTCTCCATGGGCCAAATACTATGAAGATTAATTGGAGCTGCTTTTATTGTGAAACATTACAATCCCTATAAGTTATTGCTACCATCATGCATCTTAATACATTTAGCATTGATATAATGATATGCTATTGGGTGCTACAAGGGAAAGCCATGCGCTGGAAACCTCTATAGCATGGAAGGGGGTGAGTTTTTATTGTCAGGGTTGTTAAAGGATTTCATCTGAAACAAAGAGTCCCACCACTGCAAAAGGTTTGAGGATCATTGCTCTAGTACACACCCAGAAATGCAGCTGCATGATTTATATGCCAACATCTAAGCACAGAAAATGAGTTGTGCTGCCAGATTAATAGATTCCACCCTACTGTGTCCCATGGAAACACCACTAGAGTGAATGTACAAATCTGTCAGAACAGCTTCACTGGTGTTAGTCTCCAACAACAGTGGCTGCACTTCATGTTTGAGCACTGTAATGCATTCCGTCAGGCACACTCCACCATCAGACTTTAATGCCAGCAAGCCCCTTACACCTGCCCAATAGAATGTGTCTGAAAATGGTGTAAAGTTATCCCTTTAATCAGCTACTGTTTAATACATGGATCTGAAAAGGATGTAGAAGAAAGGCACACACCAAAACACCTATACACTGCCTTCCTCTTGGCCAGCAGGTGACAATGGGATAATTGTTGGCATGTGTAGGTTAGTAAACTGTCATTAGGAAGGCATAAAGCTTTAAAATAGGACCCTGCTCCTTGTTGTAAGTGGAATCATATTCTGACATTCACCATGTGTGGCTCAACAGGTATGTTATGCTCTGCAGAGATCTGTTTGTTGCAGTGAATCTGAAGGTCTTCACAGACACATTGTGCCCAGCCCATCCAGTACTGCAACAGAACAAATGCTAGCCAGACTACTTTGTAGGTCAAGAGTGGAAAAGCATCTTTGCACAGCAGAGAACATTTTATCAAGTAATGCTTCATGAGGACAGCCAAGATGTAACTGAACTTAATATAATTTATTATACACAGCGGATTATTTCATTTCTGCTTGAGTGCCTGGCCTTGCATCAGCACCAAGTGCTTTCCAATGAATGATGTCCACTGCAACAAGAAAATAAACTCAGTTCAATATATCTGGATGCTAAAATGAAATCTGGGCAAGCTCCAGTTGAACAGACAGTACTGCAGGGGTAGTCAATTCTTGGACCTTCAGCTGTTGGGTACTACAGCTTCCATCGTCCTGAAAGGCCAATGTATTTATTTTAGTCCATAAGCGGGAGAAAGAAAGAAGAGAGACACATACACATTGACTCACATATATAGTTACATACGCAAAAAGACACTAGTCACACACACACAAATAGACACATATAGTGACTCGTACTCACATATACTAACATGCCACAATACACATACCGACACACAGTCAACATACACATAAACATACTGACATGGTCAAATACTTACTGACATGCAGTCATGCTCATACACAGACACAACACTGACACAGTCACACACACACAGTCACACATGCACACTGACGTACTCACGCAGTCAAACATACACACACAAATAATAACACATTCACACACTGACACCAAATGACACGTATACCAATTTACACACACAGTCATACACACTGAAAAGCACACATACGATGACAATCACACACACACGCATAATTAAAGGGATAGTAATACTTTATTATTACTATCCCCCATCTTGTACATATTTGCAAAATAATTTAATAGCCCCCAGGTTCATCTCTCAAACCTTTATGGTCTGAGAGATAACAGAAGGCAAAGTTCCTCCCTCCCACCCCTTCCCTGAAGTCAGCGTTGTACTGACTGCAGGGATATCCGGTCTGACTTTAATCATGCAGCTCTGAAGCAGAGCAGTGATCGCGTTAGTGACAAAGAATTATTTCACTGAAACGGTCTTCTACATGTGCTTGCAAACCAAGCACATGCAGAAGACCGTTTCAGTGAAATAATTCTTTTTCATTAACGGGATCTCAGCTCAGCTGCAGAGCCGCAAGCCTGTCGTACAACAGACTTCCCCTGCAGTCAGTACAACGCTGACTTCTGGGAAGGGGGAGGAAAGGGGGAACTTTGCCTTCAGGGGATAGTAATAATAAAGTATTATTATCCCTTTAAATGCTGTATTTCATACACACATATACACACACACACACAGTTATACACACACAAACTGACAGTCACACTCCCTGTGTCTCACACACAATGACACTGTCAAGTGCACATATTGACACATAAGGGTTTTACATTAACACATGATGAAGTGGTGATATAGTGCACATACCTTGTCCAGTGATATCCCTTCTCCAGTTATATGTTATTCTATGGAGCCAATGGACTAAGATTTCTCCAACTTTGTAGATCTTAATTCATAGGCTCTGTAGAATAACATAGGAACTGGAAAAGTTATCTCTGCTTTATCACCTGTTTATCATACCTTAGTGCATCTCCTCCATAGTCTTTCTCATACACACGTAAATACACACAGAGTGTCATGGGGAGGCAGAAGTTAGCAGGCAGAACAGCCGGCATGGGGGAGAGTAGAATGGTTGGTAGATTAGCATGGGGAAAGAAGGGTACTAGGCAGAGAAGATAGAATGAGGTAGAGCAGTATAGTGGGCAAAGTGCCATTGGGGAGTATGTGTCTGTGTTTAGAGGTCCCTTTGGCAATGGACAAAATAATATACAGGGGGCCCCACCCCGGCTTGAATGCAGTATCAAACTGCCTATAATATTTAATCTTAACACTTTATGTCCCTGACAAGGTGCTATCTATGGACAGCTGTTGTCAGTGACCGTAACCCTCTAAACAATGTTGTAGCAACAGTGCCACTGTTAAATTGCAGGCCATGGAAGTTCTGCAGTTAAGAATGCAAGCTTAAGTTGCATTAACTTTTGAACAACATTACAATACATCTTAATCCTCATTGCATCTTAACCCTCTTTTCAGAAAGTTATTGTGCGAGACTTTGAAACCAGAGAGAGTGCAACAGAGATGCAATGTAAAAAAGATGGTGAAACTATGTACAAAGTCTGTCTCTACAGCATACAGACCAATCTCAGTTTTTACTGTCACTGACCGAAAGCTATTTGGAAACTTAAATCCAAGATGCTGGAGGTGAAGATGAAAAAATAAGTAAATAAAAACCTTAGGCAGTTTAATGTTAAATATTAAAAGGAAGTTGTCGGTCTTTTAAATCTGTAAATTGGAAGTCAGAGACGCTCTACTAGGGACGAGCCTGCAATACAAATTTGCAGGTTCTCTAAGAACGGTGTCCTACCCAGGGTGCAGTCTCTATTAGCCCACTAGTGCCTTTCACAGAGAGGAAATATCCTAAAGCATATCATATTGGTCTTGCCATTACAGCAGTCCAACCATGAAATGTCAGGCAATTCCTCTCGAGAACAAGCGCGTCTCTGACTTCCACTTTACATATGTCTCTTAAATCTGGTCAAAACTGACCTGTAATTACTGCTGAATGAGATTTTCCCATCAGTTATAGTAAACCTTTTAAACAATAACGGTCAAAACTTGCCAATACATACTGCTTTTCTGACCCAGCAAATGATTAATTTACCCCATAATGACCAGAAGGGGTGTGTAATGCATTGCAAAGCAATGCTTTGTTCACTCTTCTGGCCCTTAACCCTTTGAGTGCCATAGTGGTACACAATGTGTCGCATACCCCTCTGGCACTCAAAGGTTTAAGAGGTTAATAAATGTTTGGGAACATATATAGTTCTATACCATTGTACTTCATAAAATGCAAAAAGATATATTTCCTGGTTTTTCCTACTGAATAAAACAAGGGTATAACCACTGCTGAGAGATGTTTTATTTAAAAGTTAATGCAACTCAAACTTGCATTCTTGGCTGCAGAATTTCCATGGCCTGCAATTTAACAGTGGAACTGTTGCTACAACAGTGTTTAGAGGGTTACTGTCACTGACAACAGCTGTCCATAGCAACAGCATCACCAAAACATATCAGGACATGGAGGTAATACACACATGAAATGCAAGTTTGAGCTGCAATAACGTTTGAACAAAACATCTCCAACCAGTGGGGGAACCCTTGTTATACTCAGTAGGATAAATCCTGAAATATATTTTTCTATATTATGCAACACTATCATTTTAATGTTTGAATACCATATGGATAAAATGGATTTCACAAAGTCTGAAGTAACAAAACAACTAAACTCATGTTGCTGGGAATGTTTAGCAGATTACAGTGATTATGTTTTCAGACTTGTTCTACTTTCCCTCATCCAAGTGCAAACTGAAAGGGCACTGCTAGTAGGGATGATCAAAGCAATTCTGTAAACTGGGTATTTACAGGAATCAGGCTATTTTATTATGTATTTTGTTTGCCGCATTAACCTAGTAAAGAAGCAGGAAAGTTTTTATGCAGAATTAAACAAAACAAATTATAACTATTATTATTAATAATAATATTAATAATTTGCATTGTTTTCATTTTTAGAAACCCCATTTTGGAAATCTTGGGTTTGCCCTTTTTTAGGCTATAAAGAGTATATCAGTGTAACCCATCAGCAGGTATTGTTTAATAAGTTAATGGATTTGTAAATCCTACAGAAATACACCAAGGTACAATTACACCACAGCATAGCTTTTTCTATCTGACAAAGGCACAATCCAACTAAAGTAGAAGTATCAAACTGTAAAAATGATCAGTATGACATTGCTTTTATTCCATTATACATAATGAATCAGTCTTACACATACATAGTTACAGAGGAAAAGCAAGGCTGAAACAGAAAAAGTGAAAGTATCCTAGAGAGGAAGGGCAGAATGATTGGTGTAAGCTAACATGAGATGTGAACATATTGCTATCACTTCCAATGCCATATCTACGGTATTTTGTCAGGCTTTTCATGGCTACATTGCACAGTCACATTACATCTTAACCCTTTCAGTGCCAAGGGAGTACGCAACGCACTGTGTACCCCTTCTGGCACTGAAAGGGTTAAAAGTGTTTGATAAAATTTCTGCTATGATAAGAAAATTACTATCTTGATATATTGTCAGAGTTTAACACTCTAATTATCATCAATGGTATCATTTACTGCATATATATTTGTGCTTGAGTCTGTATTTTGTACTAATATATCTGAAAATTCTAATAAAAATGTATTGATTATAAAAAAAAATAAGTAATACCCTTCTGGCACTCAAATGATTAATCTCCATTTCATGGCATTTGAACGATAATAATCCTTTATTATGGAAAGCATTGAAGACCATTCCAGCACAAAAAGACTGAAAATGGAACCAGAGCCGGATCATCTATTATGGCAACCTAGGCTACTGCTTAGGGCACATGGCCATATGAGGGGCCCTGGCTACAAGTTATGGGTCACAGACAGAGGGAGACTCTGCTGTTGCTGCTGCTAACATCATGGGGGAGATTCACAAAGTGATGATAAAGAGGTGATAAAGTGGACATGACTTCTCCAGTTTATCATTTCTCCAATTCCTATGTTATTCTATGGAGTCTATGCACTAAGATTTCTTTGGAGATCTTAGTGAAAAGGTTCCATAGAATAACATAGGAAGTGGAGAAGTCATCTCTACTTTATCACCTCTTTTTCACCGCTTAGTGAATCTCCCCCTTTGTGAGAGACATCCATTTTGTAAAGAGAGACTAGCATCACCCAGTTACTCTCACTTCCTTTAGCGTTGCAATGCCAGTACCTGCTAACAGCAGTGTGTGTGTCAGAAGCACTGGATCAAGAGATGTGAGGCCTCAAAGTGGTACCTTTCCTAGGGCCCTATGGAGCCTAAATCCATCTCGAATGGAACATTATGAGTGTGAAAAAAAGAAATTGTTTAACCCTTTAAAGGGATAGTAACACTTCGTTTTAACTTTATTTTATTTTGTAGGCATTAAAAAAACATGAAGAATGATATAAGTCTTATCTCTCAAACCTTTATGGTTTATGAGATATTCACAAGCAAAGTTCCCCTCCCCGCCCCTTTTACTTAGTGTAAGCCATCTCTTCTCAGATGTGAGTCTGGTTGTATGACAGTACAGATAACAGAAGGGGACAATTTTCTTTGTATGAAAACAATGAAAGCCCTTCCCCCCTTGACAAGTTTTTCAGCTTTTTCCATTATCTTAATTGAAGATTGTCCCTCTCTGCAGTCTACCTGGGCACCTCCCTTCTGATCTGGTTGAACAGGGGGGGGGATACTTTGTTTGTGAATATCTCTTAAACCATAAAGGTTTCAGAGATAAGACTTATATCATTCTTCATGTTTTTTTCATGCCTACAAAATAAAATAAAGTTAAAATGAAGTATTACTATCCCTTTAAGGACCAGAGGGATCACACCACTCTATCCTTAAAGGGTTAAAATCCCCTTTTAAATGAATGAGAATTTGGGGGATTTTGTGTATCCCTTTCAGTGTAGGTAGTTTACCTCAGAATTGTTCCTCTTTAGGTTATGAATATAAATCATATTTCTCATGTTCTCTTCACTAAGAAAATCAAATTGAAATGAGTGAATTCAACCTCTAGTTTTCCTATTAGTGAGAAGAATACCTGCCGGTTTTCATGGTGGTTGAAAGTCAAGGCCTGTGTGACTCGTAATCAGTGTTTTCACAGAGAAAGTCAAGTGCTGGATAAGAAGGAAAACAATTTACCACAGTTATTACTTACTCATCAGTTTTCAGAGCTTGCACTTACAAATATTGTATAAGGGATTACCATGGAAACAATCTGTGTAAATATCACACAAATTTCCCTTTTTGGGAAAATATAAGTAAAGCTGTATTCATGTGGCCAATGTACTAAAAAACTGGAGTAATTCTGGGAGAAACCACAGTAGCATGGGAAAAATTTCCATTAATTTAATACCTCAGAGACCTCAAGTGCTGATGAGGTTAAACACCTTTTTTCTAACATATATATACATATCCTATATAATAATTAGTTAGGATGTTTGTCATGATGCAGTCATGCACAGCAGAGACTGCCCGCGTTAAGAGTTAATATTATGATTTAATCATATTAAAATGTTCAGTCTCCCACCCCTGCTTGAAAATGACACTGGATTTCCAATTAATCCATGGAAATACTGCCACCGCGATGTCACATGTCTCAACATTAAAGCAACACTAACAGCACATAACAACAAAACAGCTGTTTTCCCCAGTTGTGATCTTACAATTACATATGTGCTATTGCTTGGCAATCTATGTGCAAAGTCTCAGCTGGAATGACAGAGGGTTTGGCTTGCTTCTCACTTTCTCTCCCTACCATATGATTATGTTACCTCTTCATTCTTTGTGAATACATTGTATCAGTAAGTTCATGCACATTCATTAATGTTTTAGTCATGGTTAATTCAGCCAAAACTAGTCAAATAATGAAAAGGGAAATTAAAAACAATAATAAGAAAGCATTTTACTATCCCAGGAGACACACACACACTTATTTATTTACTTATTTATTTGATGATTTACTGCTTGAAGTACATTTTGTTGGATGTGGCAAGATATGATGTAATATAGCTGATAGAGAAAAAAGTTTTAAATTCAGTGTTACCTTAGAGACCTCCCAGATTAGGAGTTTTATGAAATGTGGCTCCCAATTTGTTATATACTTTTTGTCATGCCAGTGTGACCTCCAATATGTTGGTGGAACAACACAAAACTAGGTTTGGTCAGCAGAGGAGGAACATTGAAAAGGGGTTTCAGGCCCATATAGTTTCTCAAAATTTTTCCGCTGTCCACAATAAAGAATCAAGAAAGTTAAAAATCATACCCATTGTCATGCCAAGGCATGAGTTGGGCCTTGCAGGGCCCTGGTATGTATAATTTGTTTATTTTGTGTATTTTATTGTATCTTTTAAAGTGTTAGCTAAATTAGCTAAGTAGATAACATCACCAGAAACTGAATGAGCATCACCAGAGCAGAAAAGAATGTCATAAACGATATTGGACCCTCTGCTCTGATGGAGTTCACCGAGAGGACAGTCAAATATTATGAACTAGGGAGAACATGTATATACAGTGTAAAATTCAATACAAATATATATTCAGAATGCCCGGGTTCTACCCTTGTGGTGGGTTCCAAACTTGCCAGGGGGAGGTGTTTCTGCTATGAGTTACAAGAATAACCACTTTGCAACCAGTTAGATCCAGCATGTTTGCTGTCCAGATATTCACACAGATATGAGGAATATGATTATTATAACATTATAGAGGTGTGCTGTGTGTTGAATGTTTTGGGAAGCCTTATGACTTTTCAGGTAGAACTCTTCCATAAGATCCCTGACAGGTCTGACTGAGTGGGCTGTAAAGAGAAAAGCGTAACCCCTAACCCTCCCACGTAACAACTGAAGGGGGTTGGCCTCTTAGAAGGAACTGTGGAAACTATTTAATATGTGTTTTTTGGATAAAACAGGGGATTTCTTTGTAATAACTGAAAGGGGATATACCATCTGAAGTTCCCAAGGACTCTTAAAATACCGGTAATTGTATTTAAGGATTTCTTGTGTTTCTCCCATTTTATTTTATGGACTGTTTTTGCTTATGTGTAATCTTTATTTGTGTATGTCCTTTATTTCTGTATTTTTGTAACCAGAACTGTGAAGCCTTTTTTCAGATTAAATGTTCAATTAATCAGCTCTTGTCTCTGGTCTTTAATATGAACTCACTACTCTGAAGGAAGCTCAGTTAGAACATGCTACTACAGGGTTAATTCTATATGTCTGATTATTAAGGTGATTTTATACTGAAATTCTGTTATATTTGGGGTAACGGAAGACGCCCAGTTATAAAGTCTTGGTGGTGGCAGCAAATTGTAGTACTGGGGAGATTTCAGGGGTTAATGTGGTGGTTGCTAGGAATAGTAACAGGTAACCAGGGGTCTCATATTGTTAACCCTTTCACTCCTACACTCTCCCCACTGTCTCAGCAGGGCCTATAGCCTTCGCTTGTGACACCCATTGAATCTAATAATGCTTCATTGAGATTGGATGCAACAGTTGATCAGTAGGGAAGCAAACTGGATATTCCATTTGTCGATGCTAGCACATTAGTGCCTCAATGAAGCATCTGAGACTCCCAAGCTTTGAATATTGTCTATTATGGGTGTCAAAACGAGTGTGCACATTTATACATTTTACCCCTCCTTTTTTTCCCCTTCTGTTCTATGCCAGTATTATTTCATTTTGATACACAGGGATATTCTACCCTGTCACATATCTTAAGGTGCCTTCACTTAATATTTAGTATTTATTAACCGCACACATGGCACTAATTCCAAAATATTTTAGTATTTAGTTCTGTCATATAGAGTATTTTTTAGTTACTCACATTAGTTCATCTTTCAGAACACTTAAAGGGATAGTAATGTTTCATAATAAAAGCAGCTCCAATTAATCATCATAGTATTTGGACTTTGGAGAGTGTTATTTCAATTCTGTCA
Organism: Rhinophrynus dorsalis; assembly: GCA_037306005.1. NCBI lineage: Eukaryota > Metazoa > Chordata > Amphibia > Anura > Rhinophrynidae > Rhinophrynus > Rhinophrynus dorsalis. The sequence continues at coordinate 416,328,397 of CM074723.1, forward strand.
GAGTTGTAGTTCAATAGTAATTCAATGACAAAGTATCCCCCTCCCGCCCCTTTTACTGATGTAACACTGCTTAGCCAGAGCAGGAGGGATGTGTCCAGGTAGACTGCAGAGAGGGACAATCTTCAATTAAGATAAGGGAAAAACCTGAAAAACTCGTCAAGGGGGGCAGGGCTTTCATTGTTCTCATGGGAAGAAGATTGTCCCCTGCTGTTATCTGTCTGGTCTGTGGACTGCATTCCACATCTGAGAAGAGATGGCTTACACTAGGTAAAAGGGGCAGGAGGGGAAATGTTGCTTGTGAATATCTCACAAACCATAAAGGTTTGAGAGATAAGACTTATATCGTTCTTCGTGTTTTTTTAATGCCTACAAAATAAAATAAAGATAAAACGAAGTATTACTATCCCTTTAAGTATTCAGAGTGCTCATAACATGACAGCATTTTTTCTTTAAGTAATTTCAACATACACCTTTCTAAATAGTTTCTTAAAAAATAATAATATATGTTGGGATATAACCACTCATTCAGACACTAATCATTATATATATATATATATATATATATATATACACACATACATATATATATATATATATATATATATATATATATATATATACACACTATAAAAGAAGAAGTGATCATGTGACCACAAATTCTACATCCGTGCCTCACACACCACAGGGAGGCAGCTAGGAGGAGATCTGCATATCTCCTCAACACTGCCTGAGCCCAGCATTACACACTAAATTATAATGCACACACCCAGCGCAGCAGCTAAAAGGACATATGCAGATCTCCTCCACACTGCCTGAGCCCAACATACACACAACGGGGTGCAGCTAGGAGGAGATTTGCATATCTCCTACATACTGCCTCAGCCAAACATACATAGGAACTTAATTTTCCACACCCTCAGTATCCCTTCATCAAAACCAAAAACATGGATGACTGTCGCCTACAGACATCTGAAAAGGAACCCACCACCACATTCTGCTGTTGTGCCTCACTTCCACGTAAACAAGATTTACCCACAATTTTCACCTACTGTGTGTCCACCTTTACTTCATTATATTCAGCCAATCACCGTACACTCTCTCCATATGAGCACAATCCCTTCACCAAAGGGGCTTTAACTGCCACTGGCTTCCTCCGCTGCTATGCCTCCTCATATTGCTCTCAATGACTGCCCACCTCCACTCTAATTATCAACCCTTTACACTGTCAAATAATGAGTGACTACAAAATTCTCACATACTCCTCTTAACCGTTTGAGTGCAGGAGGGGTAAGCAACACATTGCAGACCAGTGTGTTGTGTACCTCTTCAGCACTCAAAGGGTTACCCTCACAACAGCCAGATGCAATGCATTCATTGACAATTACGCTTCACTATATTCCGATTCAAGTGCTTTCATTTCCAAACAACGTCACATCTTCATCTCATCCACTTCGTACGATGTTATATCTGCAACCAATAGCACAACGTTCTAACTTCATTATCATCCCCTGAATTCACATTCATCTCTCTTACTTCACACCAGTGATCTCACATATTTAGATTATGATGCACTTCTTGCACTATTGCAAACCGTTAACCCTTTGAGTGCCAGAGGTGTAAGCAATGCATAGAAAAACAATGCGTTGCATACTCCTATGGCACTCAAAGGGTTCAATAGTCAACTCTCCAGCAGAAGGACACAGGCTGCTGGGGCTGAAATCATACGGACCTCTGCATTGCTGGGAGAGAAGAAGAAGCAGCTGCACCCTGGCAATTTGAGCCTGGAGCCAAAGGCAGCGCTGTTTCCTATGTTTTATCCCTTCTACTACAGGGATGGAGCAAATGGCCGTTGCAGTTTCTTCTCCTCCTTCCCCAGCTCATTCTTACAACTTTTCCACCTTCGTTAAGCCCCTCCCCCCACTAGAGATTAAGCCCCACTTCTTTTTGACACCAATTGCCTTATCTATCTCCTCAGTGCACCACAGGACTACTCTGAGAGTCAAAGTTCCCAGGCATGATATAATCCAAAACAGGTACCCATCTATAACAGGTGGGTACAAAACTCAGATATGTGAAATGAGTAGGAAGTGAAAAATGAATGAATGGGAAAGAAGCACTGGCTTCTAGGTGGTACTCAAAGCACGTAGGACAGCTTTGCCTCAGCTTTGCCAAGAAGATGAGTAGACGGAAGTGGCATTCTTATTAATATTTAAGCTGAAATTATTTGTGAAAAGGACATTTAAAATCAGGACTCACATTTCATTTAATAGATGCTTTCAATAGACCTGCCACTAATCAGTAATGTTTTTCTCTTGTTCTGTGGGTAACAAAGGGACATGGGGTTGAAGCCCAGCTGTAGCTCCTACAACTTGGGTGAGATTCACTAAGCGGTGATAAAGAGGTGATAAAGTGGAGATGACGTCCCAGTTTATCACTTCTCCAGTTCCTTTGTTATTCTATAGGGCCTATGCACTAAGATCTCTTCAACTTTGGAGATCTTGGTGCATAGGTTCTATAGAATAACATAGGAACTGGAGAAGTCATAAACTAGAGAAGTCAGCTCCACTTTATCACCACTTTACCACTGTTTAGTCAATCTCCCTCATGAGCCACAATACAGACAGCCCAAGGACACTGGCCATTTCAGAGGAGAAAAACACCTCAATGCTACCTTCTGTAACTTCAAAACAACTGCACACTGTCTTAGGGTAGTGGAAGCTGCACACACACATGATGTGTATTTCGTACCACCTTCCTCCTTCATATCACACCTCCGGTGACAGGTAGATGGGTATGTGTGTGCCTCTATTTATCTATGTTTGTATGTATATGTCTGTGTGTATCAGGAGGTGTGTCTGTGTGTTTGTATGTATGTGTGTGTGTGTGTGTGTGTGTGTGTGTATAATGTGTATGTATGTATCATATTATCTGCATATGTGTGTATGTATGTCTGTGTATGCATGTATGTGGGTGTTTATGTATATGTATGTATCTGTGCCTGTTTATGTATGTATGCTAATGTGTGTCTGTTTATATGTGTGTGTCTCTTTCTTTATGTATGTATGTGCCAACTCTGTAATACAGCTAACAGACCCTTCACAACACAGTTGTATTACAAGACTCCACCTAGCATAACTCAATACAAGAATAAACAAAAAAAAAAACAAAAAAAAAAACAGATGGGCAACTCTGTCCAACACTGTTAGTATTTATATATTAGCTCATTTTCAACACATATAGACATCTATATAATTAATTAAGGTGTCATACAGGTGTGCACAAACATTTCCCACCCAAAATATATGTATTCATTCATTTATTTATTTATCTAAAAAAACTATTTAATATTGAATGCAGGAGCTCAACCCTTATTCAAAGCTCTAGCTAAACTATTTTCAAAATACCTACTACTTATCAAAGTTCCTGAAACAATGAAAAATGCAGAGGCCATCCTACTGCACAAAAAAGGTGATATGGCAGATCTAAAAAACAAGCGATCATTTAACTGATTGCCAATTGTCTGTAAGGTTTCCACAAAGGTACTATCAAGAAGAATGGACACAATACTTAATGTGGCAGAACCTAAAGAACAAGTAGGCTTCAGCAGCGGCTTTAGTACAATGTACCTTATATAGATACCGCAACAGGTTATAGAGCAACATAATGAATACATCATTCCATTGTGCATAGACTTCATTGATTATGAAAAGGCCTTTGACAGTGAAAAATCAAGCAATAAATCGATGCCCTGATCAACCAAGGAATAGTTAGAACAAACATCATGTGTAATGTTATTAGATGTGTACAAAATCATGTGATTGTCCATGTGAATATTCAGCCACATGTACTCATAATGCAAGTTTTAAGAACACCTGAAGCCCCAACAAAATTGTGAACAGAGATCCCCAAATATAGGAAAATGTATAAGAGCCTCTTAAATGTAGCTGTTATTAGGTGCATATCTATGCTAGGGTGGTCAACCAGCAGCCATCCAGCTGTTAGACTGCAACACAGCTAACTGATGAACACTGTAGTCCAGCAACAGCTGAAGACTGCAGTATTCCCACATCTGGCTTATGAGCAGGCACATGCAGTGGCTTTTATACACAACCATTTTATTTTTGGGAAACTCCTTTTTTAAATCTTGGGTTTGCTCCTACTCGTATGCCAGAACACAATACTTAAAATTTGTACTTCGAAAACCATTTAAACAGGATAAGGCTTAGTTCACTTGGGCATTTTAACCAGAGCTGCACTGCAATACTGTTGAAATGGCCCATTCACTTCCCTGTATAACCACAGTAATCCAGTGGCTGGAGAGCATGGTGATGGAGTGATTAATGGCTGGCCCATGTGCACATCAGCCAAACATCACTGTCTGGCATCTTTGTGAAAGAACCATTGATTAGATTGTTGTGGTGTGCCTATGTGCAGATGGATTCTGCTGAAACTTTCGTACATTCTACATTGAACACATAAGTTCCAACAATCTCAGTTTGGGCTGCATGGAAAGATCACCCGTGTGAACTAACATGCAGCCAGTGATAGCAGTGTAAGAAACACTGTGCATAATGTGCCTGTGTTATCTTAGACATAAAGTCTGTAATATAGTTATCGATAAATCAACCTTTATATGTTGGTTGCACAGTGGGCCAATTTATGCTACTTAGTTTCTGTGCCAGGCCAGTGTTTTAACATTGAGCTATACATGAATCTAGACAGAGCCCACACACTAGGGGCATGTCAAATAGCATAACATGAGGAACGTTTGGCCTTGAACCTAGGAATTTAGCACTACGCAGGTAATTAGCATATAGTGCCACATTGTGACACCAGTTTCTCAAATATAATGTATTGTGCAGAAAAGTAGCTAGTACTAGGGGTGGGTGAAAAGTCCCATTGTGTTCCCACAAAACAATCTGAGAAAACCATGTTTGTCCACCTTTTTTCAGAAAAATCCACCTTACACAAACCCCTTAAAATCTTTTGCTTGTCAAAATGTTTTTGCTATTTTTTTCAATGGCTGCTTAAGTGTACTTTGTGTTTTCCTGCCAAAATCATGACATTTCCAGAAAGTGAACACAAAATTAAGTGGCTTGAGAGATAGAGAGGGCGCTAAGTGATTCTGTAGCTATTTATATAGCAAAATAAGGGAAGCAGAGGCTCAGACTGTTGGCTAAGAGGATGAACAGCCATCTAAAAAAATGGAGGAGCTGTAAGGACCGTGATGCATCCAGCGAGTCAGAGTAGGAGGAAGTGACCATCACCAGCATAAACGTGTCTGGGAGCCCTGATTCCCCAGTTCCATTGATGCCCAGTCCCCCATCATCGACCCTTGGAATTTGAGGTGAAATTTGTGAGAAAATCAGCAAATGCACATAAAGAATTGGATAGCAGTTTGAGCAGGACAGGTCAGCTACCTGTGCCTGATACTACTGCTGCCAGTGAGGCTTCTGATACTCAGAAGGAGGAGGAGATGATGGCAAGTGTGACAGTAGGGGACCCTAAGTCACTTGCCATCACTAAGCAGTCCCACTACTACCAAGCAGCAGCTAGCGAGTGTTGGGTGTGAGGGAGGGGATGATGATGATAGTGAAGGAAGGTAGGACTAGCATGACCGCTGTAGATCCTCCTGCTAAAGTGGAAGGGGATGTGATCAGCTGTCTGTGCCTGCAGCTAGTTATGCAAGTCTGCCTTCTTCACCTGAAGAAAAGATGACAAATGTGACAATAGGGGACCCTCCGTCATATTTGACATTGCTAACCAGTGCGACTCACATAGAGCAGCAGCAGCAAGGAGGAACTGGTGGTGGTGTTGATGATGAGGGTGTTGGTGAAGCAGCTTGGGTGAAAGAGACATTAATGGCCTTTTTAGCAGAAAGTGAGGAAGGAATAGGAGACAGATATGCAAATGGGGATGGGCATCACCCCCACTACAAGAAGTGAGATTGCAGAGTTTGCTGCTTCTGTAATTCCTACTGCTGCTGAGTTGCAAGGGCAGCAGGCTGATGAGGAGCAGGCTAGTGTACCACAGACCACCATGAGAATGGTATCCAGCAGTAGTTGTAATGGGGGACTATGACAGGTTTCACTTGCCAGCAATACTCCATGTCCTAGTTGTATCAGTGTTACCTCTCCTGCCAGCTGACAATGATTCTGTAGATACTAGGATGTAGCAGTTTGTTTCCACCCATTGCACAGTGTGTGTGGTGTGCTGACCACACATGTCAATGTGGTGAAGTACACTCACAAACAGTAGGGATTCCCGCACTCAATCAGTTCAGTCTTAGGCCTGTAAAAGCAATAAACTGATGGCCTGTAAGGTGCTACAGGGAAACAAATAGCTTAAGGAAAGAATAAAGAAAAGGGAACCCTGCAGTTTTAGGTCACCTGCTATGGCACTATAGAGGATATGCTTGGCCGTAAATACACTAAAGAGACATTAAAATTTAACTTTTATTTAGAAAAGTTCCCTGTTCTTTCTTCTTTCCTCAAGCAACGTGCTAAAGTATAATCGCTGATATGGAATCAAGCAGCATCAGAGGAGATTCCATCCCGCAGAATGCATCATTATTATTAAGACTGCAAGTTGTCACATGTCCTTAACTGGGTGGGCAAGGGGCATAGTGACAGCAACAGTACTTGGTTTCTGGGGGATAATGGATTTGACACTGCGGACCTAAGCATCAAGGAGTTTGCTTTCAATTGTGCCAGTTGTGCCAGATGTGAGTGCTTCCCCTATTTCCTATACACACACACAGTTTCCTCAGAGCTTGTGCCTCTAACAATCCTGAGTCCAACAAAGCACTGATTCTACAAGACTTGTGCTTCTAACAATCCTGAGTCCAAAATTCATCACCGATTCCCCAGTGCTTGTGCCTCTAACAAGCCTGAGTCTAAAAAATCATCACTGATTCCTCAGGGCTTGTGACTCTAATGATCCCGAGTCCAACAAATCACTGGTTCTACAAGACTTGTGCCTCTAACTATCCTGAGTCCAAAAATTAATCGCTGATTCTTCAGTGATTGTGCCTCTAAGAAGCCTGAGTCTAAAAAAAAGCAACAATGATTTCCCAGGGCTTGTTCCTGTAACAATCCTGAGTCAGAGAAATCACTGATTCATCACGGTTCATGCCTCTAACAAACCTGAGGTCAACCAATCATAACTTATTCCTCAGTGATTGTGCCTCTAACAAGTCTGAGTCTAACAAATAATAATCACTGATTCCTTAGGGCTTGTGCCTCTAAAAATCCTGCATCCAAGAAATCACTGATTCCTCAGGACTTGTGCCTCTAACAAGTCTGAGTCCAAAATAATCATCACTGATTCCTCAGGGCTCATGCCGCTAAAAATCCTGAGTTCAACAAATCACTGATTCCTCAGGGATTGTGCCTCTAATAAACCTGAGTCCAATCAATCATAACTGATTCCTCAGGGCTTTTGTCTCTAACAAGTCAAAGTCCTAAAAATCAATGTTTCCTCAAGGCTTGTGCCTAACAAATGTAAATTCTACAAATCAATGTTTCTTCAGTGCTTGGGCCTCTAAAAACAAATGTAAGTCCTACAAATCAATGCTTCCTCAGGGCTTGTGCCTAACAAAGCTAAGTCCTACAAATCAATGTTTTGTCAGGGCTTGGGCCTCTAGTATCAGTCTACCACAATTGCAGCTTATGTCAGGGGAATCCCTGTCACTGTCACGTTACGTACAAATCTTTTATTTAATTTTTTTTAAATTTGATTTTATTTGCTAATAACCCCCCCCCCCCAAAAAAAGCCCTGTTCAATGGATTCTTTCCCAAACACAGGCACCTTCAGACACCTTTTATACTATGCCTGTGGGGAAATGTGTTGTGTGAAAATTCAGTCCTCCCGTTAATTTCAATGCAATGAGCTACGCAAAAAGCGGGGAAACTGAATTTTTCGTGGGAAATTTCACGTTAGGTAGAACGTGCCAGTTTTCACCTACTTTATTGTTGAGGAAAACTTTTGCCCTTCCCTAGCTAGTACAAAAAATAGGTAGATTTTAATTATCTGTAATGAAAACTAAACTTCAGTATGATAAGGACACTTTAAAATAACAATTATATAGATTATATTGTGCCATTTCCCACAAGGTAATATGTGATGATAATAAAAAAATAAACCATAAAACTATTACTTACATTTTCAGCAATAAAACTTATGAAATGTATCAACCTTATGTCATTATGACATTTCAAATGCATCTGACAGCTTTTAAACTGCATACTACTCAATCCACGTAATAGTTAAAGTGTGTATGTTGGAGCTAATCAATTTCATTATTTAACATCCCTTAAGAAAGAGAAAGAAACACAGTTCTGAAAATAAAATACATTTTCAGTAGACACAAAAGATTATTCAGTTCCAAGGAAATGAGTAATAATTACATTCTAAGAGAAGTACAAGACTGTTTCAAACCATCTGAGCTCTGCAAGCAGTGGATATTATTCTATGTTTTTTAGAGTAACAAAAAAAGAACTGAATCTTGCTATTTCATAAAAAAATGACATTGGGCAGAATAATTTTAAGTCTCAAAGAAAAGGCTCTACTTTATAGTGTGTGATACATGTGGCTAAAAAAATATAATTGAGGTTCACCAGTCATGACAAAAAGTTACTAATGAGGAAGGGAAACCAATGTTAAAAATAGAGAAAAATAATATTTTAGTAGACTACAGTTTTATTTTTCTTATTGGTGGTCTAGTGGAGCTTCCAGATTTTTAAATATATTTCTATTTTCTGATTAAACTAAGAGGGAAAATAGCTCACAGTGCCAACTCACAATAGTATTTACATATAATAAATGAATTTAGAAAAAGACCAGGTGAATAAAGGATAGATCGATAGATAGATAGATAGATAGATAGATATCCAATACAGAGCACACATGTACACAACCTGTAATGATCGCAGGTCTGTTTTTTGTCCTCTATTTTCTGATGTTATATGTTAAAGGGATAGTAATACTTTGTTTTATCTTTATTTTGTAGGCATTAAAAAAAACATGAAAAACGATATAAGTCTTATCTCTCAAACCTTTATGGTTTAAGAGATATTCACAAGCAAAGTATCCCCCCCGTTCAGCCAGATAAGAAGGGAGGTGCCCAGGTAGACTGCAGAGAGGGACAATCTTCAATTAAGATAAGGGAAAAAGCTGAAAAACTTGTCAAGGGGGGGAAGGGCTTTCATTCTTTTAATACAAAGAAGATTGTCCCCTTCTGTTATCTGTCTGGTCTATGGACTGGATTCCCCATCTGAGAAGAGATGGCTTACACTAGGAAAAAGGGGCGGGAGGGGGAAACTTTGCTTGTGAATATCTCTTAAACCATAAAGGTTTGAGAGATAAGACATATCATTCTTCATGTTTTTTTAATGCTTACAAAATAAAATAAAGTTAAAACGAAGTATTACTATCCCTTTAATGACCATTAACATACTTCCCAATATTTTAAATGGCTAAAGAGGGTTCCTTAGTTTTAGGTGTTTGCAGCATAGCTGGTGGTTGGGGCATTATCAAGAATTTCTAGGTTAATTCATCACCTACTGACACCTTTTTGTGAAACTAAATAAATGATTTAGAGCAAGACCAAAGTATTTTATTTACACAGACAAATTTATAAAGAAATATACTGAAGATTAAACAAACCTTAAAATGAGCAATGTGATTCACAAACCACTCAGTCTGATCTCCTAAAAAGTGGGATACAAATGCGGAAAAGAGGGACAGAGGGTTATAGGTCTTGGAGAGGGACACTTGGGAGGTACGTTTTAAAGCAGAACTTTCAAATCATACTAAATCACCATGCATTCACTAAACAAAATAGATGTTTTACCTTTAAAAAACAGCAGCGTGTAAAGTAACCCTTCCCGTTTGGGGACTGACGGGCAGGTTAGTGTGGTCCGCGCGCCTGCGCCATCAGTCCCTTCCGGTAACCATATGGTGCACTGCAGTGCTACTCAATGGAGACAGGACTGACAATGCAGGTGCGCAGACAAGATGTCTGCGCTGTAGTCTCCAAACGGGAAGGATTCCTTTATATTGGGCTATTTTTTAAAGGGATAGTAATACTTCGTTTTAACTTTATTTTATTTTGTAGCCATTAAAAAAACATGAAGAATGATATAAGTCTTATCTCTCAAACCTTTATGGTTTATGAGATATTCACAAGCAAAGTTTCCCCTCCTGTCCCTTTTACCTACTGTAAACAATCTCTTCTCAGATGTGGAATACAGTCCATAGACTGGACAGATAACAGAAGGGGACACTCTTATTCCTATGAAAACAATGAAATCCCTGCCCCCCCTTGACAAGCTTTTCAGGTTTTTCCCTTATCTTAATTGAAGATTGTCCCTCTCTGCAGTCTACCTGGGCACCTCCCTTCTGCCCTGGCTGAAAAGTGTTACATCAGTAAAAGGGGCGGGAGGGGGATACTTTGCTTGTGAATATATCTTAAACCATAAAGGTTTGAGAGATAAGACTTATATCATTCTTCGTGTTTTTTTAATGCCTACAAAATAAAATAAAGTTAAAACAAAGTATTACTATCCCTTTAAAGGTAAGACATCTATTTCAAAGCTAGTCGCCATGCGTTCAATGAATGCATGGTGACTAAGTATGTACTGAAAGTTCCGCTTTAAGAAAACTTTGTTCAGCCTGGGTGTGTTGAAGTAATTTCTAGGAAAAAAAAAAGTCTCCCCACATAGCATAGTCCATTGAACCTCATAACCCATTTTATGCCACATGGGTATTCAGCACATTGAGGGTGATGTAATCAACTGTACAATAGAGGTAAACAAACAGAAATTACCAAAATTCCCATTCATTTAAATGGGCTGTTAGCCCTCTGAATGTTCTCTCTCTCTCTCTTCACTCTTTCCCTCTATCCTCACTCTCCTGCCCTACTCTCACACCATACTCTCTTTCTTTCTCTCTCTACTCACACTGTCTCTTCTCACTTTCTCGTCCCTCATTTTGTCCTCTCTTGCTTTCTCTCTCTACTCACACTGTCTCTTCTCACTTTCTCGTCCCTCATTTTGTCCTCTCTTGCTTTCTCTCTCTATTCACACTGTCTCTTCTCACTTTCTCATACCTCATTTTGTCCTCTCTTGCTTTCTCTCTCTCTACTCACTCTCTCCCCCTCTTGTGCTCTCGCTTCTCTCTCTTTTATCACACACTCCTTTCTCTTAACTCACTCTCTTCTCTCTCTCCCACTCTCTCTCCCACCATCTCCCGTCTCTCTCTCCCACTTTCTATCTCTCTCTCTCTCTGTGCCTTTGAGGCTTGATCGACAAGAAGAACTGAAGCAATTCTGAAGTAAACCAAACGCACCGTAGGAGACAAATCAAATTTCCCATTGAATTAACCCTTTGAATGCTAGAGAGGTCTCCACAACATTGAACAATGGCAACCTCTCTAGCATTCACAGGCTTAAAAGACCTATTTAAATAAATGACCATTTTTATTTGTCACCTATGGTGCAGCTGGTTTGATCCAGAATTGCTCCAGTTAATCTTTGTGCATATACCTCATGTGGGTGAGGGTACCAATCTGCCAGCATAGCTCCACTGGCATTAGCCTAACACCGAAGTCTGCACCCCAGGGTATGCACTATAGTGTATGATCACAGTAATGCCTTCCAGCTGATAACACAGTTATAACTTTAATACCTCACATCTTCCCCATAGCAAGCGCAGGAAAGTGGAATAATGTTAAACCATTTCTCTAAGTCTTGTTTAATTCATCATTTTAAACAAGGTACAGAGGATAGGAATGCCGCAAAATTCTCATATACTGCCCCATTTGCTCTCCCTTTGGTGAAATCGGAGTTAACCCTTTGAATTGCAGAGGGGTACGCAATGCGTTGCTCTGGCACTCAAAGGGTTAAGGGGAGAATTTTCAGAGTCAGTCTTTCAGTAAATTGGTTCTAGTCAGGCATAGAGCAACATACACCACCTGCTTTGAGTGTAATCGTATTCATACATTCTCCTTTAGTGCTGCACATCCATATAGCACTTAAAAGGTTAAAGGGATAGTAATGCTTAAAATGTAAAAAAAAATATGTTGTAGGGTTTATCCCCCGAGATAATCAAGGGAACTCCCACCTCTGAAAGGTGTTTTATTCAAAAGTTATTACAGCTCAAAGTTGAATTTTTTTTAGGTGCAGCATCACAGCGGCCTGAAATTGTACAGTGGCGCTGTTGCTACACCATCCTATGCTGATTTATGGTCCCGGGACTACAGCTTTCCATAGGATGGTGTAGCAACAGCACCACTGTACAATTTCAGGCCACTGTGATTTTGCACCAAAAAATTCAACTTTGAGCTGTAATAACTTACAAAATATTTTTTTTTAAGTATTACTATCCCTTTAAACAAAACTACTAGTGAAATAACTGCAATCATACTTTCATCCGAGAAAATGTAAATGCTTGTGTGCTTCTATAGTCATACTTCTTTAATCTAGTCAACATTCTTAACCCTTTGAGCGCCAGAGGGGTACGGAATGCATTCCTTTGCAATGCATTCCGTACCCCTCTGGCACTCAAAGGGTTAATCCTTTGCCTGCCATAGGATGCCCTCTCTGGCACTCAGATAGTTAATAGCTATGTTCCTGTATAATATGTAACCCATTTTGCAGCACTAATCAGTGATCTGCTATATGCTAAAACACTCTTATTTAGAGCAATCACCTTCCACAATATCCATTTTCATGACTTACTCTACTTTCTAAAAAATGAAACGTACAAGCCACATTTTTAATGAATCAAGAAGATGCATACAGAATGGTGTCATCCTTACAAAATATAATTTGTGGATACATGCATGACTTTCCATCTTGGTGCATATATTATTCTCCATTATGCGAAATAATTCAATTTGCAAAGCCTTTTTGTGTGTCTAGTAACATTTCCCACTTTTGATTTGAGAAATGTAAGAGGGGTCTGTCACTTTACGTCTCCCTGAAGGCATTCAGCCGAACACTCTAACCAGTGAAGCGTTCTATTCCTTGCTGCCTTGCATATAGGGAAATAATTTAGAAGGGGAAAATTAGCTCTTAAAAGCATTTTAGATAGACTCTATTTCATTTATATCCATGCTTCCAGTCCTTACATGTTGGTAAGATACCCCAAAGGGGATACAGACTGTGGATTCTCTGGAGGATTCTTGGTTAAGCAACATTCATCAGACTCATTAATCTGTTTTCAGTAACACAATATAATGTAGGAAAGGAAGCAGTCAGACTCATTAACCTCTTAAATTCTAGAGGTATCCAATACATTGCTTCTCAATGCATTAGATACCTCTCTAGCATCCAGGGGTTAAAAGCATAGTATAGCTCAAATCCTGATTTAGCACAATACTCAATGAAATCCATCTAGTCAATGCTGACTTACCGTTGTGCAGGTCTCATCCCAGTCTGTCTTTATCTACAACTCTTGACCATGTCTCTAGCAGTGCTACCGATTGCAGTCAGGCCAGGTTCATTCAGCAAATGAATTCACAACATGTTTCTGCTCCGGCAAACTGGAATGGGTAGGATGTACTACATTACAGAAAGGGGGAATCTCACACTAAAAACAGAAAATTCTCTACAGACGCAGACAGATTATTCTCTGAGGATTGCCATGCTTGAGGCACAGATGTGCACAATCGAAGCAAAATATATTTGTCTAAGAATTACCGCTGTTTCAGTAGATGAATTTAAAAGCATTTGTATTTAAATAATGATGGAGCTAACTGTGGAGTTCCTAGGAAGACAGGCAGCCCAGGCTCTTCTGCAGCAGCAATGCAGCCAGTGTGAGCATACACATACAGTCTTGTCAATTTACTATACACTATTTTTTTTTTAACATATTGATTCAGAGGAGTACAGGAATACATAAAGCATGTAGCCAAATAGCTGGTGGTAATTTTTGCTGGGAATAAAAATAAAAAAAAAAATCAGAGATGTAAATCATCAAGACCGATTCAATATATATGTTTTTTCACGAGCAGCAGGAAACCAATTAGTGTCTTTGAAAACAAATGGAGTTAGATAACAATCTTATGGCTTTTAGAAGTTAAAGTGCAAGCTGTTATTAACTAACATGATATGGCATGTCATTTTACAGTGCACAAATTGTTGCCAGAGAATTATAACCATTAACTTTAACCTCAGCTGCCAAGGATCAGCTTAACAATATGCATACCCATTACATTTTTTTTTAGTTATACAGCTTTAGTAACAGAGAAGCTGTGTATCTGTCTAGCTACTGTTGGACCACAATTCCCATGATGTGGGATGATGGGAAATTTAGTTCAACAATAGCTAGGGATAAACCAGTTGCCCACCCCATTCACTTGCATATACCAACCTATAACTGGTGGGTGGAATAGTAAACAAACAGAAGACATAAAATTAATTGAAATGTTTTATAAGACTGCTTAACATACCACACACACAACACGTTAACGTGAAGGGTTAAAAACAGGTAAGTATAGAGTATCTCTGAAAAGACTAACTCATATCAATACAATCGATACTCATGTCAATACAGTTCCTAAATATCTTGTGATGTATAGCTTTGCAGTATCTAACTTACACTGTATTAAAAGTTAGATAACGTCAACTGTTGTATTCGTAATCCTAATGGAGATTGAATAACTAGTTTTCACAACTGGTCCAAAACAAGCACAATGGTGCTACTGGACTTAAACATGAATTACATTTTAGAAGTTAATTTAAAGAACTTTGTGTAATATTTGCAGTGCAATATATTCTCAAAGTCACTAATAACTATAAAATAATTCCAAAATGAGCCAAAATGGTAGGTATACTGATGTGCAATATCAATAACATTTTATTTTATCATATTCATCATATTTCATCATATTTAATCGTATTCGTCCATACTCAGATTGGATTACATATATATCAGTTGTTGCTCTCTAACTATTCATGCAATGTGACAAGATATTTAGAAACTGTATTGACTAATAGATATGAGTCACTCTTTTCAGGTTCACAAATCACTTAAGAGTTACCTGCTGATGGCATCTTAATGGTGTATCCTTATGTAGTAGTATGTAGTGTATTATACTACATACTACTTCAGAGGACATGTCTACTATAAAAATGTATAACCTAAAGGCGGAAAATAGCTGTAATGGTATTCTGCTGGCAGCAGGGGAATAGGACTTCGGAATGTTTCATGATTTAAAGGTAGGCAAATAATTAAAAAAAGCTGTGGGAAAAGTCAGCAGGACACTATGTTGTATACGATGAGCCATCCTAATGCCTATCCCTCTGTCCAATAGTAGTTACAGAACCATACATACAAAGACATCCCAACTTTTTTCCTCCTGTCCACTGGTAGACACAGAACCACACATAACTTTTTGACACTCCAGTCTTGTTTCACAGTCCAGTGGTAGTCAATGACTCACACATATACTGTATGACACTCCAGTCTTATCCCAATGTCCACTGGCAGCCAAAGGCCCACATATACATTGTGTGAAACCCTAGTTTTTTTAATTGTCCAATGGTACAGATAGAGGCACACACTTATCTGACACCCCTGTCATCCTACTGGCAACTATAGAACCACACAGTCACTGTCTGACACTCTACAAATGATAGATATAGAAGAACACATATACTGTATGTTATCCCACTCCTCATTCCACTGTCCCAGTGTTAGTCACAGAAGACCTCATACACTGCATGTCACCCATCCTATGCTGTCTGATTTCCAGCCATGTTGCACTGTCCACTGGAAGTCACAGATCCACACATACACTGACACCCCAGCCATCCCACTGGTAGCCATATAAAGGCATATACACTGTTTGAGACCCCAGATTTTCCATTGTTCACAGAATTACACATGCACTGTCTGACATCCCAGCCATCCAATTGGTAGCCATGGAACCACACATACTCTGTCCGTCACCTTTTTATTCTGTTCAATAGTAGACACAAAACCACACATACACTGTCGACACCCCAGCCGTGTTCCACTGAGAATAAGGCCATAACATATAGGAAAGATATTTTAACCACCTGTCTTCATCTCTTGCAAAGGCTGGCTTCTTTTTTGGAGATCTGTTGCCCTGTGTGTATTGATTATCAGGGTCTTGGCAAAATTATTGTCTGGTAACTGGTTGTTTTACATGCATTTATGTCTTTTGTGATACACTTGTCTCTCATATATTAGTATATCTTGAGAATATCCTAAAACTTGTCTGAGCACTGAAGATAGGGTTAAGGTTGCACTCAAGTGTTTGAGGGAACACATATTTATACAAAGGTAGAGAAATGTGACTTTGCAAAAGATCATTCTCCCTTCCTGGGTTACATAATTTCTGCTAATATCCTTGAGATGGATCCTTTGAAATTATCCACCTTGGTCAACTGACCCTATCCTCAGGCCCTAAACACATTTCAGTATTCACAAACTACTAGAAATTTTTCTAAGACTGCAAAACCCCTTACAACATTAACCAAGAAAGGGGCAAATCCTAAGAAGTGGTGCTTAGAAGTCATTCTTGCCTTCAAGAAATTAAAGAAAGCCATTCTCTGCTCCTTCATCATCATGGCCTTGCCTGCCTCTTTCTTACTGAAGTGGATGCTTCTGAACAAGGAGCTGGAGCAGTATCATCTCAGTAATGGATATCATTCCCATGGAGGAAAACATGAATATTTATTGCTGTACTCCACACCGCCTGACTCCTCCTACTAAAGGCTTCATAAGAAGTGGGGCAAGTTTGGGGTCCTGGAGTCCAGTAATAAAGAATTGTGTCTAATTTCTCATACTAATTAAAGATTAATTATGGAGAAACCATCCATGCAGAATTAATTCATAATGGCCATTTAGTATTCTCTGCCTAGACTGGGGTAAGGGGGAGTTATTATTAAGATTTGCTAGTGATCCTTTAACCCTTTGTACATGCAATGCGTGGGGCACCCCTCTGACACTCAAAGAGTTAAGATTAGGAAAAAAGTGCACAACAGAACATTTTACATACATTTTTAAACTCGTTTAGAAAAGCTACCCACCACAAGTCAGCATTAACATGGTGTTGTGAAAATAAGCCTCAACGATTTTCTAAAGTGGCTGCTTGTCTGCATTTGACCTCTGGTATGTTTTGTAATTGAGTCTAGCAAGAAATAGCTTCTGTAAGTCCATCTTCCTGAACCAGAGCCGTCATGTAGAAAAAAGAAAATAGACCTCACAGGCAACAAGAATATTAACCATTTGAGTGCCAAAATGATGCTCAACATATTGCCTTACAAAGCATTGCAGACTTCTCCAGCATTCAAAGCAGGGGGAGGGGGGCAAAAGCCATAATATGACCCCCAGACCAGCCCGCCTATCCCCTATGTTTGTATGTAGAGGGCAAGTGTAGGGTGAGAGGACCCTTGCCTCCGTCGCTTTAAGATACAATAAAATCTAAAAGATTTTACAATAGAGTCAGAGCAACAACAAAGGCTGTGCTACAAATGTATTACCAACTTAAATTCTTTGATTGCTTGGCAATGCTTTGGAGACTTCACTGTTATGTGAGACGTTAACTAAGTGCAGCCAAACTGTTTCACTTTCATATGGCCCTACGTTAAAAGGGTAGTAATGTTTCACAAAAAAAGCAGCTCCAATTAATCTTTATAGTATTTGGGCCATGGTGTGTGTTATTTCAATACTGTCAGAGTTGTAGTTCAAGAGTAATTGAATGATAAAGTATCCCCCTCTCACCCATCTCCCCTCAGATGTGGAAGGGACAATCTTCTTACTGTGAGTATAAGGAAACCCTGTCCCCTTTGACAGGTTTTTCCCTTATGATCACTGAAGATTGTCCCTCTCTGTGATCCATCTGGACAGTCTTGTTGCTCCGAGGTGAATAGTGTTACATCAGTAAAAGGGGCAGGAGGGGGATACTTTATCATTCAATTACTCCTGAACTACAACTCTGACAGTATTAAACTAACACTCTCCATGGTCCAAATACTAAGAGTAATTGGAGCTGCTTTGTTGTGAAACATTACTATCTCTTTAAAAAGAAAAGTGAAGTCCTTCTGTGGAAAACCAACTGTATCATATGGAACAAATAAAATAAACATTGTTTTAATGGAGAACAATAGATTAAGAATAAGTGGCTCTTAACCCTTTAAGTACCAGAGAGGTATCCCACACATTGCATTGCATTATTGTCATTCAAACAGTTACTGCTATTTACTGTGACTGTTCACATTTGATTTATGGAGTTACTATATTTCAGTCTGGTTCAATCTGGTAACAACTAAGGTCTCTCACAAGTAATTCGAGTTATTGCGGCCTATTGTTTTCTGTGAGTAGATGTGATCTACAGACACACTTCAACAGAGATCACTATATACAGGAAACTGCAGATATAATGCAAAAAATAAAGATATACTTGATTTGTGCGTGAAGGGTACCTTCCAAAGTACATCAAAGTGTTAAACAAATTAAGAGCAGTTTAACCCTAGGGTATGGTTCTATACTTTTCTTTAAATATTGAAGTGAAACTTAAAGGGATAGTAATACTTCATTTTAACTTTATTTTATTTTGTAGGCATTAAAAAAACATGAAGAATGATATAAGTCTTATCTCTGAAACCTTTATGGTTTAAGAGATATTCACAAACAAAGTATCCCCCCCTGTTCAACCAGATAAGAAGGGATGTGCCCAGGTAGACTGCAGAGAGGGACAATCTTCAATTAAGATAATGGAAAAAGCTGAAAAACTTGTCAAGGGGGGAAAGGCTTTCATTGTTTTCATACAAAGAAAATTGTCCCCTTCTGTTATCTGTCTGGTCATACAACCAGACTCACATCTGAGAAGAGATGGCTTACACTAGGTAAAAGGGGCGGGGAGGGGAACTTTGCTTGTGAATATCTCATAAACCATAAAGGTTTGAGAGATAAGACTTATATCATTCTTCATGTTTTTTTAATGCCTACAAAATAAAATAAAGTTAAAACGAAGTGTTACTATCCCTTTAAAGAACAAGAGTCAATTGTTCAGTGGTGGAGTTCTCCTCCAGCTTTAGGATGACCTTTATCAGTTGAGTGTATAAAGCAACTGCAGGTACTTCCTGCTTTGTAGTTTGCACTCTTAATGCTTATAATGTAACGTAATGCTTGCACAGTGCAAGTCGCAAGTCATTGCAGCATGCCGCATCTTTGGTGCGTGCATCACAAATTAATCAAATTTCAGCATTCCTGATTTGCACTGTGGTCTATGGGACGCTGCTTACATTGTTCATGCAGAGTTTGGAGGCTGTGATGCGGTGAGATAGCTCAGTGGTAAATGCCCTGACTGCAAAGCCTGCTTAAATTGCAAGGATGCAGGTTTGATTTTCGGCAGGGTCAACTCAGTCCCTCATCCTTCCGAGATCGATAAATGAGTACCATTGATTGGGTAATAATAACACTTACTATTCAGCTGCCAATTTGGTTAATTCTGAGAGCGTGCGGTGACATCGCTTTGAGTCCCACTGGGACAAAGGTGGTATATAAATACTAATTATTATAAATCCCAGTGACTGGAAGACCCAGATAGGCATCGGTAAATAATATATGTGGCTTATGCAAACATAGGCCTGTTCTGCAAAATTCTGTTACGCCCTCCATGAGAGAGGCTTAAACTGCATTGCAACAAAACCTTAATGTCTGTGTTGTCTTAAAGGCTCAGTATCCTTAAGACATAATTGAGTTCCAGAGGGGTATCCAATGCATTGAGAAGCAATGCACTGGATACCCCTCTTGCACACGAAGGATTAAACTTGGGTGTTAGGGTTATCTACAATGTAAGCAATGCTTTGTATATCTCTTTAATGTACAAGGGGTTAAAAAGCATTTGAAGGGGGAGATGCACTAAAGGGTGACAAAGAGTATATGAGTTCTCCAGTGAAATCACTTCTCCAGTTATTCTACAGAGACTATGCACTAAGATCGGCAAAAGTTGGAGAAATCTTGATGCATAGGGTCCACACAATAACATAGTACCTGGAGAAGTGATATCACTGGAGAAGTCATCTCCACTTTATCACCTTTTTATCACACCTTAATGCACCTCCCCCAAAGTCAGGCAACAGAGCTAATTAAAGGGACACTAATGCAAAAACATAATGGTGTCCCTATTACCTCTATACAAGAAGAGAGGAATCCTGGATACTCCAAAGGTTTTCTTGAGCTCCCTATCCCCATCTCTGTGGATATGCCACATCCTTTTTTATATACTTTTATTTACCCTTTTTACAGAAATGAGAGAATTGGCCTTTTAAAGTGTTAGTAATGTCTAAAAAAAATTTTTTTGCATTTAGAAGAGCTCAAAAAGCTGATCTCTCATAAGAGATACAGACGTTAAAGTTTGATTTCTCCTACTGACAGCTGTAAAGCTGTCAGCAGGAGATCCGTGTCAGTTTGAGAGATACGTTTTTTTGCATTCAGATCAGCTTTTTGAGCTCTTCTAAATGCAAAAAAGTTTTTTTTAGACATTACTAACACTTTAAATGGCCACCTCATCTCTCTGGAAAGTGGAGGCAACAGATTCCAGCAGGAGTCTCCATCTGACACACAGATAGGTATTAGGAACACCTTACTATATTGGTGTGATTTTGATACATTTAGTAACATTTTTAGCAGAAAATGTAACCCTTAAGGAACAACAGGGTGTGCAATTTATTGCAAAGCAATGCGTGATACGTATCTTTGGTCCTGAAAAATGTAAGTGCCTGAAAGGTGTCCAAAGCATTGAAACACAATGGGGGTTATGCACTAAAGCTTGATAAAGAGGTGATTAAGTGGAGATGACTTCTCCAGTGATATCACTTCTCCAGTTCCTATGTTATTCTATGGAGCCAATGCACTAAGATATCCAAAGTTGTAGAAATCTTATTGA
This sequence comes from Rhinophrynus dorsalis, assembly GCA_037306005.1. Lineage (NCBI taxonomy): Eukaryota > Metazoa > Chordata > Amphibia > Anura > Rhinophrynidae > Rhinophrynus > Rhinophrynus dorsalis. The sequence goes on from CM074723.1 coordinate 416,349,322, forward strand.
ATTGGCTCCATAGTCTAACATAGGAACTGAACAAGTGATATCACTGGAGAAGTTATCTCCGCTTTATCACCTCTATATCACGCCTTAGTGAATCTCCCCCAATGTCTCTGTGGCACTCAAGGGTTAGGGTTAACCAGTGGCTCCGTTTTTTTTAATGGAGACATTTTGCATTTAGATCAGATGATGCCTTAAATTGGGACTGTTAATAGTCTGGATGAAAAACTGGTCTTGATTAATCTCTTTTTAAAACATGTTCCTTTTTTAAAATATGGAAGGAGGCCAACATGGATTTCTTGCAATTATAATGTCAAATTCAGTTTTCATAATAAAAGATCAGTCCTCTAAAAAGTAGCACTTTTTCACAACTTTTGAAGAGTTAATGATGGTTACTTTAATGTGATCACAGCCATGAAGAAGTTATCTTTTGTAATAGGTGCCAAGATGATAGCCGATTAAGGTACAGAACACCGAGTATCATTTTTTAGCAATTAATTCCTTTTCACAATTCTCTCCCTTGCTAATACATCTTTTATCAAGGGTTGAAATTTAGTTGAATAGAACTGCAACTTTCTAAACTGAAATATGTGCTTCTACTCTAAAGCCATTTTTATATAATGTGTCCATTATAATTCTGAATTTGCAATTATATCTCCGATGTTATTTAAATGGATAGACTGATATTATTGCAAAGCCTTTTGTCCGGTACATCATGTCACCTTTTTAACCCTTTGATTGCCAGAGAGGTACGCGACGCATTGCTAAGCAATGTCTTGTGTATCCCTCTGGCACTCAAAGGGTTAAACATATTTCAACATACATTAATCCTTTAAAGGGATAGTAATGTTTCAAAATAAAAGCAGCTCCAATTAATCTTCATCGTTTTTAGGCCATGAAGAGTGTTATTTCAATACTGTCAGAGTTGTAGTTCAAGAGTAATTGAATGATAAAGTATCCCCATCTCACCCATTTTACTGGTGTAACACTGCTCACCTCAGAGAAGCAAGACTGTCTGGCTGGATCACCTAGAGGGACAATCTTCAGTGAGCATAAGGAAAATCCTGACAAAACTGTCAAAGGGGGGCATGGCTTTCCTTATGCTCACAGTAAGAAGATTGTCCCTTATTGAGACCTGTCTGGTCAAGAGACCAGATTCCACATCTGAGGGGAGGCGGCTTACACTAGGTAAAAGGGGTGGAAGGGGGATATTTTATCATTCAATTACTCTTGAACTACAACTCTGACAGTTTTGAAATGACACTCTCCGTGGCCCAAATACTATGAAGATTAATTGGAGCTGCTTTTATTTTGACACATTACTATCCCTTTAAGGACCACATGGGTGTGCAGCACATTGCTGATGAGGGCTGACATAGAAATGGAGCGGATCAGAAATAAACCAACAGCAACATAGTTGACAATCTAAATTAACCCCATTTTCATTCCTTTAAAATTTAAAGCCAGAAGGGCCTACACCATTGTGCACCCATCTGTCACTCAAAGGGTTAAAAAGACAGTCAAACTCCCTTTTGACTTTACACATCATGCACTTACAGAATATATAAAATCAGATTGCCTAAACTTTTTATGATCTATTTTTTTTTTTTTTTATATATCTTCACCAGTTTTTTCTTTTTTTCAATTTTCTGTCCCATTGAGCTCCTTGGATCCCAGACAGATTACAGTCATGGATTGTGAAAGCAGAGATAATTAAACAATGATGCAGTCTTCCTGCAGCTCCAAGTGGCAGAGTTTTCTACATTGTTTCACTGTCTTTTTTGCATTGTTTATTTTTTTAAATTGTTGTACTCTCTCTGCTTTCATAATCCCATACAAAAAGCTTTCTGAAAACCAACTCACACAGCTCCCCGTCAGAGCCACATAGACAATATGTATAGTGGGAATTAGAATTTTCTGGCCATAGTAAAGTAAGGTGAGTTATTATTAGGAGGTATAAATTCTGCTTTAATTACAATAACCTTTACGAGGAAAGACTTCAATGGACCAAATACTTGTACATAATCTTACTACTGCCTGTGAGCAAACACTGTTCTATTACAGGGAAACTAATACAACCCATCTCGTCTTTCTAAAACCAGACTTCCTATAGTTCGCCCAGTTGGCAGACATTAAGTTGTAATTCTTTAGAAACAGAGAGATGGCCATGAAACATTTCATAGCGTACAGCCCTTTCTAGTAAACAGATCTCAAGTAGTACAGGGATTATACCTCTCAATTGAGTATCTATTCTGTTTTACATGAGGAGGAGATATCTATCAGCACTTAAATCCTATTAATATACTTCACACAGGGAAAAAGCAGCTGCAACAGGTGTAGGATTAGACAGCCATTTAACTTTAATCAAAAGCAACTTGATCCAACCTAAAAGTATAACTGCTACCAGAATGTTAATTACTGACAAGTTTATTCTATCAGCAATGTCATTAAGGTTTCTGCTCCAGTCTATGAATATGATGATGTCATAATGTATTTCTTTTTAAAGTGACACGTTGTTTAACCCATTAGATGATAGGGTTGTTTTGCAATACATTACAAATCTCATTAGTATCTAGAGGGTTAACTCTTTGGGTGTCAGAGGGGGTATGCAATGCGAAGTTCATACTCCTCTGGCACTCAAAGAGTTAATGCTTCTGTAGGGCATTTTGACCCCTTCATTGTTACAACAGTTTGCACTGATGAGAACTTAACTCACAAGATCAGTGTAAGAATGTTTTAAAGTGGAACTGATACATTGACTTTAACCCCTTCGCGTCCGATGACGTACCCGAACTGTAACGCTGGTCCGGCACTTAAGGACCAGTGACGGTCCTGCTACGTCATGGAGTTCAGGGCTCCCGGAGCGGCTTTCCGGAAGTGATAATAAAAGGGGTTAAAGGAGTGGTAAACTTCTGTTTTTATGTGCTCCCACTGTAGTCAATTATTTTATTCAAATGATATAACAGTTCAAATTGTTAGGAAATTACAGTGTGATTACTTCCTGAAGGAACAAACTGACAACATGACTCAGCAGTTTCTATCTCATTCTATGGAGAACTGTTTGTCATTGACTCACCTCTCCACAGAAAACAACAGAATAACTAATTGGAGTCTGACCACTAGAGAGCTCTGTTAATGTTAAAAAAAGGAAAAAAAAACTGAAATGACTCTGAAGATATGCAGCTCTCAGAAATGGGAGTACCCTTGTTTTACACAGTAGGAAAAGTCCTAAAATATGTATTTTTAATTGAAAGGTTTACTGGTCCTTTAAGTTTACATATTTGAAAACTTAATTTAAAACTGCTGATGTGTTATCTTAACCCAGTGACTCTCAGCACCTGTTCCCAGGGTATACCAACCAGTCAGGTAGTCAGGATATCCCTAATTAATCACAGTTCGCTGAATCACAATGATTGGGCCACTGATTACTCACTTTTGATTAAGCAGAGATGAAGTGAAAACATAACCAATTGGTGTGACCCCGAGGACCTTATGAAACACTGTCTTAGCCAAACGTCCGGCAGATTAATAGATTAGGAGATATTGATACCTTTATTTTTAAAAGAATGAAAGTCTCAAAAAGCAGCACAGAGTTAAATTAGAGTAAGACATTGCACAGAAAATATTAAATAGTATAAAATAGCATATGGTTTCATATCTGAGTGATCACCATACAGAAATAAAAGAATATCTCCTAAACCAGGGCTGTCCAAATTCAATCCTCAAGGCCACCAACAGGCCAGGATGTAAGGATTACAGGTGAGTCAGTCAAAATGAATGAGTCACTAATTAATTCGCCTGTACTTAATCAGGGAAATCCTTACATCCTGGCCTGTTGGTGGCCCTTGAGGACTGAATTTGGATGACCTTGTCCTAAACTATGCATATGCTGGCTAACACAATACACTGGCAGGTTTCATAATGCTTTCCGATATGCACACGTCAAGGTGACATGTCCACTTAACCCATTGTGAGAAAGAGAGATCTTCAAAGTAATGCAAAGCAATGTGTTGGAGAGCTGTTGTTGCACAGGCCATTAACCTTTTGAGTCCCAGACATGTATACAACGCATTGCTAAGCAATGCTGAACTCTCAAAGGTTTGAAAGTAGTGAATGAACAAACTGGATGAAGCAAAATATTTAATATACCTCCCCAGCCATTTAGATCCAAATATTTTATATATTGTCCCCTTACCCCCTCCTTATTCACAAATATATTCTTACCACAATGGACAGTGGTGCAGGCTTCTGGGGTCTTAAAGACCCCACTGTTACTATTCCTTATAAATGCACCATGCTGGCTATGTTCTGGGTAGAAGCAGGAGGGTACCGTGGTTTAGAGGTCCGCTTCCTGAGGGTTGCGTCATGAAAAAATATATTTTTAAAAAAATATGAGGAAATGGATGACCCCCTCTTTTACTTGTTTATTCCAGTTTAGCATTATATGGTGCTTCAATATCTGCAGGTTTAACCCTTTCAGTGTTTTCAATGTGCTGCGTATTCCTCTGGCACCGAAAGGGTTAATGCTTTTTTCCACTACTTATAAAGGCTTTGTGGAAACACTGATTACTACTGGGGACCCCCCAAGCATGTTGAAGACTTCCTCTTGTGGGGGAGACATTTCTGAAATTAATTTTATATCAGCTTCAGCTGGGGTAGAACAAATGCAGAAGATGCCATCAATATGAATGGAGATAATACACATCGCAATTAATTGAATAGCTCAGTCTTGCAATATGCATCAGCTGCTATAGGAAGGAAACACTCAACAGCAATTCAAAACAGTTGGAAATAGTCAGTTTTGCCTGCAATGTTTTTAGCAAAAAAAATATATTATCATGGCTAATTGAATAGGGCCTACTGGTTGTAATACAATTATTGAATAAATATTTTCTTAAAGGACAACTAACACCTGCTAGTAATAGCCACCACTTACCTTACTATGGCCAGAAAATCCTAATGGCTCCAGTGTATTTTACCCTGTGCTCTGTCAAAAGACAGCATCTTCAGTTAGTCCTGGATATCATGTATGGAGGCAGACATGACAGTTATAACAGTTGTTAGCAGGACCTCAAATTCTGCTCACTCTTTAAGGATATGCATATTTCAGGAGTGCACCAAAATCAAAGCAGCCCTGCAGTATGCATTTTTCATATGCTTCCCCGGGTAAAGGTGAGGTCTGGTCACCCTATTTAAGGAACAAAAGAGTGTGCAATGCATTGCTCTGCACTGACTTGCACAATAGGCTGACCAGATCTCACTTTTAACCGGGGACACATAGGAAATAGCCATTTTTCAGTACTACACTGAAATTAAAGCAGTCCTGCAGTATGCATTTTTCCTGTGTGTCCCCGGTTAAAGATGAGGTCTGGTCAGCCTATTGCCCAACCCTCTGGTCCTTAAAGGGTTATGTCATTTCCTGCATTCTGGCTGCTGCAGTTTGAAAAAAATCTATCTGCCTTCATAGAAAATGGCATCCCGCAATTATTGAAAATGTTATACCTTGAAAAAAGGCACAAGGGTAAAACCCATATGGCCCATTAGGATTTTCTAGCCATAGTAATCCAAGAGAGATGTTCTAATTAGAGCATGTTGGTTCTTATTTTAGTAAATACAGGAGCTTATTCATGTAAACATGAATATCTCCCAAGCATATTAAAGGGATTGTAATATTTCACAAAAAAACAGCTCTGATTAATCTTCATAATATCTGGGCCATGGAGAATGTTATTTCAGTACTGTCAGAGTTGTAGTTCAAGAGTAACTGAATGATAAAGTATGCCCCTCCCACCCCTTTTACTGATGTAACACTGTTCACTTCAGAGCAGCAAGACTGCCTGGATGGATCACAGAGAGGGACAATATTCACTGAGAATAGGGAAAAACCTGAAAAACCTGTCAAGGGGGGCAGGGTTTTCCTTATGCTCACAGTAAGAAGATTATCCCTTGCTGTGATCTGTCCGGTCAAGAGACCAGATTCTACATCTGAGGGGAGGCGGATTACACTAGGTAAAAGGGGCAGGAGGGGGATACTTTATCATTCAATTACTCTTGAACTACAGCTCTGACAGTATTGAAATAACACTCTCTATGGCTCAAATACCATGAAGATAAATTAGAGCTGTATTTTTTTGTGAAACATTACTATCCCTTTAAGGTGTAATTCAAACAGGGTGGTCTTGTCTATTGACCAAAGTGTATTAACCCTTTGAGTGTCAGAGAGGTACGGAACATCTCTGGCATTAAAAGGGTTAATGTCAGTAAGAATCTAAATGGGTGAGGTTTGTTTAATCCTCTGTGTGCCAGAGAGGTATCCAACATATTGATTTGCATTGCACTGGATACCTTTCTGGCACTCAGATAGTTAAGGTCATTTGTAAACACACAGCTAAGTGTTGTTAGATTCCTTATATCATTCAGTTATTACTTTTTGTTTGTCTTGGTGTAACACAAACCTCCACTGTCTTCTCTCCACACTTACTTTATTGGGATGTCAGGAAAGACTGGCTGCAAACTGGGTTTGAAAAGAACAAAATAAAAAAGGGCAGGGCAGTAAATAGGGACATTACAAAAGTAAAGTCCACAAAAACTGAGCGTGTTTAAACAGCCATTGCTTTAACCCTTTGAGTGCCAGAGGAGTGAGCAACACACTGCTTTGCAATTCCTTACATACCCTTCTGGCATTCAAAGGGTTATATAGGTTAACCAAGCAGGATTTTAACAAGAGCAGTGATGAATGACAGCTTTGCTTCCCCAGGCTTCTCAGTCCCAAGAGGTAGTTTAGCTCCGGAAATGACCTTCAGTTTTCCCTTTGTACTGGACAAGTGGACCAATGTTTATTGTTTTTTTCCAGTGAAAGTGGGAGGGCTGCTAATGGTATTACATCTACACGAGAAATACTGCTAATGAAAAGGCTACTTGACATCACCTAACCTAGAGGCTGATCTAATAACATACCTCCCAAGTGTCCTTTAGGAGGGACAGTCCCTCTTTGAGATGCAAATTTCTCTGTCGCTCTATTCCATGCAGGTGTACCTCTTTTAAGGATATCGGACTGTGTGGCGTGTGTATAAATGTATCACATATCACATTGCTCCACAGCAATAACTAACCTCTTGTGACCAGGGCTTTTGTTTTCATTAGAGGACCAGGGCAATTTCAGCCTTTTTTAGCATGTTGTTGTTCAACCATATTTCTTTTAGTTTACCCACACAAATTATATACCATAAGGATAAATATGGGTTTCTTTTGACTAAATATTTATATGTATAACACATCACTTAGTTTGATAATATAATAAAGGGGAACATTCAAAAAAGCATATTTTATAGGTTTTCCTCTAATGATTTGTACTCCGTTAGTGCATTTATTTAACAGGGAATGGATAAAAGGTATGAACGTTCATTCATACCTCCCAAGTGTTTGTTTCTTAAGGAGGTTCTGTCCCTTGGAGACGAAAATCAAATCAGACTGTGTGGTGTGTATATTAATATCACATTGCTCCACTGCAATAAAACTCACATCAATGTTAGTTTAAACATCAGTGCATGTGTTTAGAAATGACTCTGTGTAAATGAAATACTTTGGTCTTGCTCTAAATCATTTATTCACATACCTGGGAACATTTAAAATGAGCTGACCCTGAGATCTTGTAAATATATTTCCTATAATATAGATTCTCTGCGATATGTCCCTGATCTCTGTAATCGAGAGGTGCTCCAATCTGTCTTCATGTAGCCATTAATCCTATATAATAATACACTAATGTATGTTTGTCAGAAGCTGTTATGCGCAGTACAGACGGCTGCGTGCGCTGCAGTCATGCACAATACAGACTGCCTGCTCCATGGCTGATAACGGAGCAGGGCACTCCGAATTCAGACCGTTGTCATCTTTGCACACCTTCTGAATTCAGAGCGCCCCGCTCCGTTATCAGCCGTGGTGCGGGCAGTCTCTACTGTGCATGACTGCACCGTGGCCGTTGCTGTCTGGCACTGTGGACCATGTACACTGGCTGTTCAACTAGTATACAATAATGAAGAAGCTGATCAACTCTGCAACTAAACACCTAGTGGAAAAATAAAAATCCCCATTTATTTAAATGGAGATTTAAACCTCTTGAATTCTTGACATGTTTAAAACCTTATTTAAATCAAAGGGAATTTGAGGAATTTCTATTAGTTCCCTATGGTGTAGTTGGTTTACCCAGAATTGCTTCAGTTCTTATTATATCAGCCTCCGAGTATGTCCGTTATTATTGGTTTTGGAAAAAGAATCCTACAGAACAGGGCTGGGTAATTATTTTAGCCTGAGGGCCTTGTTGACCTTTCAAAACTGATGTGGAGGTGTGTGTATGTGTGTGTGTGTGTGTGTGTGTGTGTTTGGCAATGTGGCTCTCAGTATGAAACTGAAAAATGCCCCACCACCACACACATATACCCACACCACTAGGAGAAAAAATAATCACATAAATCTATAACCACAGAACATGGAGTGAAAGTTCATCATTAACATTGAGAATTTCAGTAGAGCTTTGCACCATTACTTGAAACCTGTATATCTAGCTAGATAAAAATAAACCAATGATGTAGAATTCTAGAGTAAGCTAATCCCACACCTTATTGTCCAGATACATTAGAACATACACACAGCTCCAGAACAAGCACACACTCACTCACTCAGACACAACAGGCAAGGGAGGAAGAGAGAGGTGGAGGGGATAGAAGTAGGGAGGGGGAGATAGGAGACAGAGGAATCAGTGGGAGAGAGATAAGAAAAAAGAAAGAAGGTGGTTGGCGAGACAGAGGGGGGGAGAGTGTGTGTATGTGTGAGAGAGAGAGAGAGAGACATACAGACTGGTAGAAATCAGTATAAGAAAAAATAGGAAGGGAGAAAATGGGATAGGGGTGTCACTGGGATGAGATAGAGAGGCAATGGGATGAGGAAGAAGCAGTGGTGGCAAAAGAGGGGAAAGTTTCAATGGTGGTGAGAGGAAAGAGCAATGAAGAGAGGGGGAAGAAAGGCAATGGGTGAGAGGGAATGGGTAGAGAGAGGACAATGTGGGATGAAGAAAGGAACTAGCGAGAGTGAGAAAGAGAGAGACTGGGAAGGGAGGAGGAAATGGTGAGAAAGAGGAGCAATGGAGAGAGGGGGAGGGTAATATGGAAATGGAGAGAAAGAGCAGAGAGAGGCAATGAGAAGAGAGAGAGCTGGGAGAGGCAATGAGGGAGAGAGAGCTGGGAGAGGCAATGAGGGAGAGAGAGCTGGGAGAGGGGACAACAAAAGAGAGAGATGGAAGGGAGAGTGCAGTGATGGAGAAAGTAAAGATAAAGGCAGAGGGGGAGAGATAGGGAGACTGTGAAGGGAGAAGGAAGTGATGTGGAGAAATGCAGACAATGCTTTAAGGCACTGGCAAGAGAGATGGGCACTGGCAAGAGAAATGGGCACTGGCAAGAGAGACAGGAGGGAATGGGGAAGAAACTGATAGAAGTGATAAGGAGAGAGAGTGAGAATGAAGTAAATGGAAGAGAGAGGAGGTGATTGAAAGAGAGAGAAAAGGGGTATAGGTAGATAAAGAAACAATGGGAGAAGGGGGAGAGAGGGAGACAATGGGAAGCAAGATATTTCGGAACTCACAAGCAAATTAAAGAAGTGGTTCAAGCTGACAGACCATTTATGGATATCCCACTCCCCGCAGAATATCCCACTCCCCACAAGATTTCTATGCTCTGAGGTAAAGTCTAAAGATCTCGAACATGTGTGAGAGGTCCCCAGACTGCTCTTCAAGGCACAGAAGCCATGTGATGAGCAAAGGAGTCTGCACAAGATCTTGTACAAGTGGGTCTGTCAACTCAGACCACTTGTAGAAGGTTTATAAATATGGGAGTGGAAGGCCAAGCTGCTGGCTCACTGAAGAGCTTTAACCTTTTGACTGCCAGAGGGGTGATTAATGAATCAGACATGTCCCTGGCACTCAAAGGGTTATATTTAAGTATGTCAGCACTTAGCTATAAATGGTTTAACCCTATGAGTGCCAGAGAGGTATCCAGCACATTGCGTTGCAAAGGGTTAATTCAGTAGAGATGAGGTGAGACTCTTCTCTGATTAGTTGCCATGCAGCTATACTTTACTTAATGCCTCCACAGAGAGGTTTAAAAGCAAGGCAGATACAGTGTGGTAAGTCTAAGCATCCTGTGCTGGCATCACAGTTACATATATACAGAAATGAGCCTGTGGACTGCAATAGTCAAGTATATTGTCGAGCCAGTCCTGGCAGGGAGGTGTGCAAAGCAATGAGTTGCACACACAACCATCTGGGATGTAAAGGGTTTATATCTATATGCACAGTTTTATTTTTTTTCACAAATTCTTTTCTTACAGGGCAGGTAGGCAGGTCAGAGTTAATCTCCCTGTGGATAGCGGCCAGTGCAACCTCATTTCTGGCACTGCCACAGAAACGGTCCTGCCCTATTAGTAATCCCTTCTCCTGAGTGATAATGACAGAGGGTTAATTCGGGCTTTTCCTTATTCTGACTCTCTGCACAGTTAGAATGATACATTATATAAAACATATGCTTTGTGGTAAAATGTTACATCTGCAAAGAAAGCCAGAAGTAATCCCCACTAAAGCAGAACTGCTGTTTACAGCCAACCAAACTCAAGGACCATAGGTATTGCTATTTTATACATATTTTATTTTTGGAAACATGGAAGCTTTTGGAAAGCTTCATGTTAATTATCTCATGTGCTGGGCCACAAAAACTATGGAGGTGTGACTGAATCTAGACAACCCCCCACAAAACACTCATACACACACACACACTGAACAGAGTAATAAGTTTGGCTTCAAACCAATCTGATTAGCATACTGTGCAGGGAATTAGTTTAACGTGCCATCCTGTGCCAAAGTATAAAGTTTAATTTCTCTCATCTATTTATTTTATAAAAATGTGTTCACTTGAAGAAAACATCTCTGGTTTTGAACACTGTATACATTATGAAGGACTATTATCCCATCGAGTGTCAGAGGGGTACGTGCTGCGCACCCCTCTGGCACACAAAGGGTTCAGATGGTCCATTAAAAGGTATCACTAACTACAACAAACAATTTTTAAAGCAACATTGATGCTTTTCTTTACATTTTACTATTTTGGTAGTAAACATTAATTCACTTAACCTGCTGCCTATCATTTGTTTTGGTGCATGTGTTGACACTGCTATCTCAGTTCTCTTTAGTATACCTTCAGTAATATGGGTGCCCACATGCAGTATGTCACAAAAGCATGTGACTCAACTGTGAAACATCACATGAACTCTGAATGTGTCTAGCTCTTTATTCTACATTGAGCTGAAAAAGTGGTAACAAAGAACACAGGGTTAAATACATAAAGACAAATAAACAGATTTTTTTTTAGAATTCTTTCATGATATAGCTGAGTGACTGTTTTTACAGACTGCAAGCTGAGGAAGCTCAGATCACTGAAAGTGGAAAGGGGAGAAAACTGTGGTGTTTCTTTTAGGGAAAGCTAAGTTCTCCAAATACACTTCATTATGCCATGCCTGTGTATATAAACTTTTACAGAGCTCATTAAATTCTATAGCTACCATGACACAAGGCTGGGGGTCACTGCAATGGCTAGCAATGTGAGGCCATCCAGCGGCTGCCTAACTTCATCTTACTTAATTCCCTGCAAGTTAATTATGGTAGTTGTAGTCTGACAACAGCTGAAGGGCCTCATGTTGCCCATTCCTGCTACCAGAGAGCTGGCCAAGGCTAGGTGGTCAGTATAAGTGGGACAAATCTAGAAGGATAGTTTGTGTGGTTCTATGCCTAAAGTGGGACAAGGCTGGGGATCAGTATGTGTGGTTCTATGGCCACTATGGAAGAAAGTAGGGGGTTAGTGTGTGTGTGTGGTTCTAGTGCAGTGGATCAAGAAAGGGGCTTTTGGCAAAGATAAGATTTCAACACAGGAATTTATTCGGAAGGCAAAAAGTGCCATTTTTCTCACTTTCTCTTTTTGGAATTAAGTTTTCGTCCATCCCTAGTTATAAATGCCAGATTAGAGATGTATGATTTATATATGACTTTTAAAGTTTAGAAAACAATAAAGATTCTAGAAAACAATATCAATATAAACTTCTGTATATAACTATTCATACATTTTAAATATAAAAATTCAAGACAAAGAAATTGTACACTAATTATTACTATGATCCTTGGTAAAAATGTATGCACATTCAGATGATATATAATGTAAATTAAATGCTAATCAATGTAAATACATGTAGCAAGAACGTTAAACTGCATATTTTAATCAGTCATAGAGGTACTAATCATATATTTTAATGTTGATTCAACAGGGGAGTCTGACTTTAATTGAATCACATCCATTGCTACTGAAGATATTGAGGGTGATATACTATGGAAAACTTAGTAATTCTGGGTGAAACCAGCTGCTTAATAGGAGACAACATTTCCATTGATTTAAATAGGGTTGTTAACCACTTGCAGGCTATAGAGGTCTTCAATGTATTATGAAGCAATGCGCTGGAGACCTCTCTAGCCTTCAAGGGGTTAAAACCCCATTTAATATCAAAGAGAATTTTGTAACATTTTATGGATGTATGTATTTATATGGTGCCAAACAACAGTAGCATGTTACAATAAATAAATGGTGATAAAATAAGTGTGCTAGTCAGAAAAAAACAATAAGAGAGAGGTCCCTGCCCCATGGAGCTTACAGTCTAAATTGGTAATAGGAGACAGACCGAATGGTATGAGGGTGTCAAGTGCTGTGAGTTGAAGTGCTGATTTTGCCAAAAGATAGTGCATGGTACTAGTGTTCCACAAGATAAGATTTCAGGGTAGACTTAAAGACAGAGGGGTATGGTTCTATAAATAGGGAGAGAAGTATGGAGGTCCATAGGTATGGCGTGGAAAGGGAAAAAGTTTGAGACGGGAGAGGGCTGAAGGTGTGGATGGTGTAACAAGAAGGGAGTTGTGTGCTGAGCGAAGGAGAAACCAGGAACATAAGCAGAGATGAGGGAAGAAATGTAAGAGGGAGCAGCAGTGTGGAGAGCTTTAAAGGTAAGAAGAAGAACTTTGAAAGTGATACAGTGCTGAACATCGAGCCATGTGAGATGTCTAAGAATGATGTGAGCAGGTTCAGTTTTTGGGGAAAGCGTGGTAATTCATGAAGTTAAGATTAGGACAGATTGTACAGGGGAAATATGAGATTCTGGAAGGCCAGTTATTGGTATATTGCAATAGTCTAAGCAGGACAGAATGAGGGCATGCACAAGAGTTTTAGTAGCTTTAGTAGAACGTACCAGCATCCTGTGATATAAGTGGATATATTGGGGAACTCTCTGCATCTCCAAGGTCTGTCATTGGTCAGAGAGCGCTCCACCTTACGTGCAGAAAGCCTCTATCATTTGAGGAGGCTGGATCGAGAGAGGGGAGCAGAGGCAGAGTGACAGACTGTGGTACATAGCTGGTAACAGTAATCTATCTGGAAGTAAGACGCAGTGTAATCTTTACAAGCTTAATTTCAGCAAAATAACTATTTCTTTAAAAAATAAAAACATTATTCCATCTAGTCGCTATATAAACAAACTTTTTAGACAAACATGTATAGGGGTGATAGATCCCCTTTATGATGATGTTCTCAAATGACGTTATCACCTTAAAGTGGAACTTTACACAGTAGTCCTCCACTATTGCGGTCTCCCTACAAAACATTATTAAAAATTACATTAAAACACGCAGTCAATCTCATACAGAAGTTGTCCAGCTGAAAGAGGGGGAGTATAGCCATATTGATTACGATAACATTTCTTTGGACCTCTCTACCTCCCCACAGATGTCATTAGGTGTAGAAAAGACTATCCCTTATATTTCTTTTTTTTTTTTTTTGTAAGAGAAGCAGTCTGGCACTATATATAGTGAGAGAGAATGACATGAACTTTCTCTCATTATTTCTTTCTGACCTGGTTCTACTTAATGAATAGAGGTTAGAGCAGTAGGTGGGATGGGTTGTGGGTTGGATTACAGTAGAGAGGGGTGGTAACGTTAAGCTGTGCGGTACAGCTTTTATCGTACGGAGCAACAGTGTTACATCATGAGGTGCTTTTTCAATCCCTTATATCTCGAGGTACAGAACGATTTGAATTAAAAAAAAAAAAAAAAAAGTATGTTAGTCGTACCTGTTAAATCCTTTTCTCTTAGTCCATACAGGTTACTGGTAACTTTGGGAAGGTGATCCGCCCCTTTAACTAGACAGTAACAATTCTAGAAGTGAATGCAGGGGGTGGAGCCTACCTTCACTCCTTGGCTGCAGCTAGCCAATCAGCTCCAGTGAGATTTGAAACACTAACTATTGACTAGATAGTAGAAGGGAAAAAAGACTCCTGTGAGCATAACCCCGAAGGACCCCCACGGTCTGCCACAGGAGAGCCAAGCATGGTCCCTTGACAGGGTTGGAGACCAGTAACCTGTATGGACTAAGAGAAAAAGACTTAACAGGTAAGACTAAAATCCTCTTTGCTCTGTCGTCCAATACAGATTACTGGTAACTTTGGGATGTCCAACCATTGAGTTTCCCAGAGGCGGGAAGTAAGGCAATGATCAGACGCAAGGCCCCCAAAGTCACCAGAACAGATATGAACCATCAGATCAGAGATAGCCCAACAAAACAAATGAAGTGTCAACTGACACTGAACAGGGATAACAACACCCCAGGAACTGTTAAACAGCACACTGAACTAGAGCCAACAGGACTCAAAAGTGAAGGAAGCACCAAAGAACTCCAGGATCTTCCTCCCAAAACTGGCATCAGCTGATGCCAGCACATCAACACAGTAGTGCTTCGAAAAAGATGACCAAGTGGCAGCCTTACACAACTGATCAGCGGAGGCCTAATTCTTGTAAGTCCAAGAAGCCCCAATAGATCGAGTAAAATGAGCCATGACCCGAAAGGGAACAGGCTTCTTCCTTAGCTCATAAGCCTTATGAATAGTGGACTTGATCCAAGACGCAATAGTCATGTTGGATGCAGGTCTCCCTGCTCTGGGGCCCTCAGGAATGACAAATTGTGCGTCAGAATGTCTAATGGACTTAGTGTGATGTACATAAAACTTGAGACCACGCACCACATCTAACAAGTGGAGATCCCTCTCCTTGTCAGGTAGGGTCAGGGCAGAAAGAAGGCACCACAATCTCCTGATGTGGAACTCAGAGACCACCTTCGGGAGAAACTCCTGTGAAGTACCGCCTTTGTGAAACAAGAAAAAGGGTGGTGTAAAAGACAGAGCATGTAACTCCGCGATACTGCGATCCGACACGATCGCCAGGAGAAAGGCCATTTCCCACGTCAGCAGGCGTAGAGGAATAGTAGCCAATGACTCGAAGGGGGGGCGCTGAAGGACGCCCAAAAACCAAGTTAGGATCCCACTGAGAAGTAGGAGTCTTGAAAGCAGGACGAGTATGAGCAACACCCTGGAAGAAAACCTTGACATCAGGAAGAACAGCAATGCGTCTCTGAAGGAAAACAGAGAGAGTAGAAGTCTGAACCTTAAGGGAACTCAAACTGAGGCCCTTATCCACACCATCCTGCAAGAAATCCAGGACCATAGGCAGATCAAAATCCTGAGAAAGGTCTCTATCAGCACACCAAGATAGAAAGGTCGACCAGGCACTATGGTAGGCCTTAGAAGAAACAGGTTTGCAGGCTCTGAGCATAGTAGTCACCACACCAGAAGAAAAAATGTATTCTTCAATATTGAGGATTCAATTTCCAAGCCATCAAAGCTAGACGATGAACATCCTCCTGCCACAGGTAACCCTGTAGAAGAAGATCTGGAGGGCAAGGGAGCCGGAATGGCTCCGCCACTGACAGAACCAGAAGCTCTGTAAACCAAGCCGGTCGAGGCCAGTACAGAGCAATCAGAATAACTGGACAGCGCTCCAGTCTCAATTTCTGTAACACCCTGTACAAAATGGGAAGGGGAGGAAAGATGTAAGCCAGAGGAAAAACCAAGGAATGGACATGGCATCCACCGCTAGAGCTAGAGGATCCATCCAGTGAGAGCAGAACCTTGGAAACTTCTGGTTGTGTCTTGTCGCCATCAGGTTGACCCCATTTCTGAACAATGAAGGTGAACACCTCTGGGTGCCATTCCCACTCTCCTCTGTCCACTACGTGTCAACTGACGAAGTCTGCCATGACGTTTTCTACGCCAGGAATGTGCACTGCGGATATGTCAGGAACATGTTCTTCTGCCCAGGACAAAATAGCCTTGACCTCTAACCAAGCGGCGAGGCTTCTTGTTCCGCCCTGCTTGTTGATGGAAGCCACGGCTGTGGCGTTGTCGGACTGGACCCGGACTGGGCATTCTTCCAGCTGGGGTGCCCAATGACGAAGGACATGAAATATCGCCACCGACCTTGAGCACTCAGACGACCCAGGACCGCTCCCCAGAGGGAGAGGCTGGCATCCGTCATCACTGTGGTCCAGAAGGAGACCAGGAAGGACTTGCTTTTCAGCAGATTGGAGAGGTCGATCCACCATGACAAACTCAGCTCACATGAAGAGGGAGGGATACTCTTCTCTTCAGAAGGTCCGGCTGACCCCTGCACACCTAGATCACAAACCTCTTGAGTTCCCTGGTGTGAGCCATGGCAAATGGGACTGTTCTATAGTGGAGATGAATTTCCCCACTAGAGAGGACAGCTCCTTGGCTGGAACTGGGTCGTGAGCCAGAACAGCAGAAACCCTGTGGGCGATCTGGTGAGCCACCTCGTCCAACAGAAACACCATGCTCTGCTGAGTGTTGAAGAGAAGGCCCAGGAAGACCAGATGCTGGGATGGGACAAGATCTGACTTGTCCATGTTGATGATCCACCTGTGATGGGTGAGAGCATGAATGCTGTCCTGAACCTGCTGATGAAGAAGTTCCGCAGAAGGGGCTTTCAGAAGTAGGTCATCCATGTATGGAGTAACTCTGATGCCGTCCCAATGGAGGACGGACACTAAAGCTCCCAGGACACGGTTGAAGACTTGAGGAGCTGTAGTCAGACCAAAGGGAAGAGCTGAAAACTGAAAATTCCCTTGGTCGCAGGCAACTCTGAGATACTGCTGACTCTCTGGATGAATGGTGATGTGTCTATACATGTCCTAAAGATCCAGAGAGGCAAGGAATTTTCCCAGGGACATAGCAGCGATCACCATCCTTAGGGACTCCTGGTGATAATGAGTCTTAATCACAAAGGAACTGAGATCCTTCAAATCCAAAATGGGACGGCAGCCGCCATCCTTCTTGGAGACCACAAAGAGGTTTGAGTAAAAACCCATACCTCTGTCCTGAATTGGAACAGGTTCCAGAACATCCTTGTCCAGAAGGGCCTGGATAGCGCCATTGAACGGATGGCGTATCTCTACTCTCTGAGGCATATGAGAGGGGAAAAAACCTGAAGGTAGGATCCTGTACCCTTCCGCCATCACCTGTAAAAACCACGGGTCCGCCACTGAACCCTCCCAGACGCTGTGGTAGTGACGCAGACGGCCACCCACAGCCGAGTGAGGACCTGGGTTTGGTGAGTCATGCCAAAGAAGGCTTGAAAGCCTTAGGCTTGGAGGAGACCTTGGGCTTCCATTGCTGTTTGGGCTTGAAGGAGGAACGCGGAGCTGAGGGAACCGCCTGGTTTGCCAGACGTGTCTCAGTCTGCAAGGAACGAAAAAGCCGATTACGTTTGAGAGGCGTCTTCCTCCTGGGGGCCATAGGCAGAAGGTTACTCTTGCCCCCTGTGGCCTCACTAATCAGATCCTTAAGATCTGGCCCAAACATAGAGATGCCTTGAAAAGGCAATGAGAACAAAGCTTTCTTGGAAGCAGTGTCAGAAGACCAGATCTTGAGCCAAAGAGCTTGTCTGGCAACCACAGACATGGTGGAAACCCTTGCCACCAAACACATGGCATCAAATAAGGATGCGTGAAACATAGTGCTGGGCTTCAGAAATGTTAGCAAGAAGCCACAACATATCTGAAGTGGGAGCACCCTGACGGACAGTCAGGGTGAGCTGTTCAGTCCAGACCACAATGGCCCGGTTTACCCATGCCACAGTGAATGCTGGGCGCTTGGCAGTACCAGCAGTGGCAAAAATGGACTTGAAGGAGACCTCGAGTTTCTTGTCAGTCCAGTCTGTTAGAGTGGAAGCATCAGCAACTGGCAAGACAGTGGACTTAGACAGCCTGGAGACAGGAGCATCCACTTTGGGGGGATGAACCCAACGGGGGGATGAACCCAACGAACAAATCTTAATGGAGCTGATTGGCTAGCTGCAGCCAAGGAGGAAAGGTAGGCTCCACCCCCTGCATTCACTTCTAGAATTGTTCCTGCCTAGTTAAAGGGGCGGATTGCCTACCCTATGAAACCAGTAACCTGTATTGGACGACAGAGAAAATAGATTATAACACATTATACCTAAGGAATCACTTTATATTAAGTTTAATTGGGGGTGAAAGTTCCTCTTTAATAAATGAGCATGTAGACATTTTTGACTACTCACTGATAAATCAGCAAACTGAAAACATGTCAGAAAATACAACAATTTTCTTTAGTATCTACAATTTAACTTTTATTAAAGTAACAACCTTTTGTATTTGATGGAATGAGGGAACTGCAAGGAATTCATATTATCCAGTCTTAAAAGTATTGTACAAATAGGAATAGATACAAATATAAATGATTTCCATTAACTCCCAAATCACTAAAGACACTCTTCAGTTGGTCCACTAATCCATCTACAATTGTTACAAGGAGCCTCAATATATTGCTAAACAAAAATATTAACACTTTGAGTACCAGAGAGGTCCCCAATGAATTGCAATGCAATACAATGGATACCGCTCTGGCACTCAAAGGTTAAATATGATTTCAATAATGGTGATGCCAACCATTAGATGATTTAAACCGGGAATGGAAATCATCTATCATCTAGATATCTAATACACTGTTAACCCTTTAAGTGCCAGAGGGGTATGCAACACATTGCTTCGCAATGTGTTGCTTGTTGCTGACCCCTCTAGCACTCAAAGGGTTAAAGGCCCTAAGGGCAGCATGTGAAAAGAAAAAAGAAGAACAATTCTGGAGAAAAACAACTGTACCATAAGGGGCAAATAGCAATTCCCAACATTTCCATTTATTTTAATGGGGCTTTTAACCCCTTTCAATGCCAGAGAGGTTTCCAATGCACTGGGTATCTCTCTGGCACTCAAAGAGTTTAAAGGGATAGCAATGGTTCTTTTTAACCCATTGTAACCTTGTAGACATTAAAAATATGAATAGAATTCGTTTGAGCAATCTAAGCATCTAAAGTTCCCCCTCCCACCCATTTCAGAGAAGTCAGCGCTCTATGGGACAGAAGCAGATCCTGATCATTTGACCAGCTGGCATCTCTTCAGCAGAGGCAAGATATCACTATATAGAATGAAATACTTCATTGGAACAATCCACAAAGTGTGTCTGGTTTGCAAGCACACTTTGTAGACCGTTCCAATTAAGTATTTCTTTCTACATAGCGCTATCTCTGCTGAAAAGCCACCGGCTGGTGAAATGATCAGGATCTGCTTCTGTCCCATAGAGCGCTGACTTCGCTGAAAGGGGCGGGAGGGGGATCTTTAGATGCTTCGATCGCTCAAACTATAAAGGTTTGAGACATGGGACATTGTGCATTCTATTCATATTTTTAATGTCTACAAGAACAAAATGGGTTAAAAAGAACCATCACTATCCCTTTAAGATCTCCATTTAAAGTGATAGTAATACTTAAAATGTAAAAAAAATATATGTTGTAGGGTTTATCCCCCTGAGTAAAACAAGGGTACTCCCACTGCTGAGAGATATTGTATTAAAAAATTATAACAGCTCAAACTTGATTTTTTTTAGGTGCAATATCACAGTGGCCTGAAAGTTTACAGTGGCACTGTTGCTACAACATCCTATGGAGATTTATGGTCCTGGGACCAGAGCAGTCCGTAGCATGGTGTAGCAACAGCGCTACTGTAAATTTTCAGGCCACTGTGATATTGCACCTAAAAAATTCAAGTTTGAGCTGTTATCATTTTTTAATAAAATATCTCTCAGCAGTGGGAGTACCCTTGTTTTACTCAGGGGGATAAACCCTACAACATATATATTTTTTATATTTTAAGTATTACTATCCCTTTAACTCAACGGGAATTTGTATTTGCCCATATAGTGTAGATCAGGTATGGGTAACTTGATGCCATCCATCTGTTGAGGACTAAAATTCCCATCATCCTGGCCTGAGTTGTAGTCTTCAGCAGCTAGAGGGCCTCTGGTGTAGATGGTTTAGATGGTTTTCTATAGAATTGCTCTTCATTTCCTTCTGAAAGCGGAACTTTCCCATGATTAAAAAAAGCTCTGCAGAGCATAGTTACATTAGCGATATAGACAGATTTATGCTTCAAAATAAAACAAATTGCTTCATTAATTAAAATAATTACCTTTTAACTAAGCAGGCACGGGGAATAATGCAGAAATCTTGCAGAGCCGGAATCTCTGCATCTGCGCTGTCCGTCCCCTTCAGATCCAGGATTGGTGGTTGACTTCCACTGAACCATATGGTACGGTAAGGGACTTACAGGGCAGGTGCAGAAAGTGCTTCCTGTAAGATCCCTATCGGTGCCTGCCTGGTTAAAAGGTGATCTTTTCATTAATGAAGCAAGTTGTTTTATTTTGAAGCATAAATCTGTCTATATCACTAATGTAACTATGCTCTACGTAGTAAACAGGGATGTTATTAGGGGCCCAGGTATAAAATGCAAAGCCCGTCGGGAGGCAAAAGTTAAATTTGAGGAGAGATACAAGACAGGCAGAAAAAGTGGTTCTTCTAGAAGCTGCATTTCTATCTTTCCAGCTGTTTAATTCATCATTAAAGAGTATCCCAAAAACACAAACCCCCCCAAAAAAACAGTGATTGTCTGTAAAAAAATTAACTTGCATTTCCAAGTATTAGTTCATTTGAATGACAAATTAACTTCGCCTTTAACAAAAGTTTTTTTTTTTTACTTCTTAATTAGAGTTGCCACCCAGCCGGTATTATACCAGCAGGCCAGTAAAAAATTGGCTTCTGTCTAATGTTAAGTCTATAAAGGGAATGCCATGGCCGGTATTTTTTTGAAGAAATGGTGGAAACTCTATTCTTAATTTACATATATTTTGCCACATTTACCAACACCATTAGAAATATTGTTTTTGATTGGTCTAAATATTGCTTCTACTTTGAAAGAAATCCTCTGATCAAACACATTAGCATGCGATCAAAAGCTTGAGGCCTTTAGTCCACAGGAACCTCTTATGCTTATAGATTTGCCAATAGATGCCTGATTTATGAAACATGAACACCCAGTACCATACTGCCATGACCTGTCATAATGGAGAATATGTTCCTGTAAGCCATCATTATACTGTCAAGCTTCAAATAGAGGCGTTCCAGTCCAGGCCTGGACAGGCCATCGGGCATACCGGGCATTTGCCCGGTGGGCCGGTCCAGGCAGTGCCGACCCTTACATGCCCTCCGCATTAATATTAAGTTTCTGGGACTCCCCGCCAAAATGCCGTGCTCCCCACTTGCAGCCCAAGTCAGTGGCATAGCGGGGGAGCAGTGAGCACAGAAATGTATTAGCCAGCCCTGCAGCCCAAGACTTTGACAGCAGTCGGAACCATGTCATGTGACACACAGCTACGCAGACATGATGCATGCTGGGGTTTTGTTTCATCTGTCTGGATGCCACTTTTAAACTTGCACTGTCCTCAGAACAAGTTTGAAAAGTGGCACCCAGAAAGATGAAGAAACCCCAAGCATACACAACGTCTGTGTGAAAAGGGGAGAGAAAGTAAAGGGGAGAGACTATGTGAAAAAGGGGAGAAACTGTGTGAAAAAGGGGAGAGACTATGTAGAAAACAGGAGAGACTGTGTGATAAAGGGGAGAAACTGTGTGAAAAAGGGGAGAGACTATGTAGAAAACAGGAGAGACTGTGTGATAAAGGGGAGAGACTGTGTGAAAAAGGGGAGAGACTATGTAGAAAACGGGAGAGACTGTGTGATAAAGGGGAGAGACTGTGTGAAAAAGGGGAGAGACTGAGTGAAAAGGGGAGAGAAAGAAAAGGGGAGAGACTGAGTGAAAAGGGGAGAGAAAGAAAAGGGGAGAGACTGTAAAAAGGGGAGAGAAAGAAAAGGGGAGATACTGTGTGAAAAGGGGAGAGAAAGAAAAGGGGAGAGACTGTGTAAAAAGAGGAGAGAAAGAAAAGGGGGGAGATACTGTGTGAAAAGGGGGGAGAGACTGAGTGAAAAGGGGAGAAGACTGAGTGAAAAGGGGGGGGACTGAGTGAAAAGGGGAGAAGACTGAGTGAAAAGGGGAGAAGACTGAGTGAAAAGAGGAGAGACTGAGTGAAAAGGGGGGGGACTGAGTGAAAAGGGGAGAAGACTGAGTGAAAAGGGGAGAAGACTAGTGAAAAGAGGAGAGACTGAGTGAAAAGGGGAGAAAGTCTAAAGGGGGACAAGACCAGGGGCGGATTGTGGTCAGATACTTTTTGTGTAAGAGAGCTACATAAGGGGCAATTCAAAATGCCAGAGAGTAAACCACCTGCTTTATAGGGGACAAATCAGAATTACCAAATGATTTAACCCTTTGAATGCCTTGCAAAGGGTTAAATGGGGCTTTTAATATATATAACATATGGATGTGGGCGTGTTTTGGTGGGCATGGTTTTGGAGGAGGGGGGGCAGCATTTCATCCATGGACCCAGGCAGCACAATGTCTTGGGCTGGCCCTGGGTCCGGGGCCGGTCCGGGCGTTTAAAAAAAAATAATGAATGGCCACCCCACCATGGGCTGTTAAAAAAAAAAAAAAATGGGATGCTCAGCCTTAAATGCCGGGGCCTATTTTTTGTCCCAGTCCAGGCCTGTTCCAGTCCCATACCTTGCCATAGCAATTTTACATACAGTGGAGGGAATACAGATTAGGAAATGGTCATATTCCATATTCTTCCTCTCATCATGTAAGTGTGGGATACAATCGATTAGAGTGTGAAGTACGGTAGGAATAAATGGGCAGCTGTCAAGTGGGTGCAGAATGACTTCAGAAATCCAGCCACCTGTCCTACATGGTCAGCTGAACAGAATGTGATGTAGCCTCAAAGACACATTTTTACCTAAGGCTTAAAAAATGAAATGTGTTCCATCTGGAAGATAGTGTTTAGGGAAGATATGCTGCACATGGTGACAGTTTTAATTCTTCTTCCAAGTGGAGGATTTATATAGTAAATGTGCTGCAGTGAGCTTAGCACCTCATAACTACGTATGCACCAGCTCATTCTAAAGTTGCCTTTGCTGCTTCCTATAACATTCCCTAAAAGTAAGAGACTGTCACACCATTCAAGAGTTTAATCTATTACAACTGTCCTATAAATATTAGGGAAAGGCTCATAGTCAAACAAAGCAAAGTAGAGTGTGTATAACAGGCTAGACACAGTTGTAGTAAATGATACTGTCTAAACTAGCTTCCTCACTACTCGGTAGGTAAAAAATGACCATCACTTTAGGCAAGCATTATAAATGTGATTCTTGCTTCTCTCCTAGGAGTTAAAGCGGAACTACCACGTTGGCTAAAGTCGCCCTGCAATATATAGGCAGGTGGCGACTAGCTTAATAATAGTTATTTTACCTCTCAAACCTACCCCCTTTAAAGTAACCCTTAAGCTTCCGAGACCGGAAGGCAGGCTTCAGAGCAGACATCTTGTCTGCGCTCCTGCACTGTCAGTTCCAGTCTCCCTTCAGCAGCATTGCACTGGTACGAACTGCACCGGAAGGGATTGACGGCACGGGCGCGCAGACTGCAATAACCTGGCTGACAGGGCTGTCAGTCTTGGAAGATTAAGGATTACTTTCCAAGGGGGTACTTTTGAAAGATAAAATAACTATTATTAAGCTAGTCTCCACCTGCCTAAGTATTGCAGGGCGACTTTATCTAAAGTGATAGTTTTAATGAGCAACAATGTTAGTACAGACACCAAGGGCCTGATATTCCCAAGAAAATTAATTAAGAGTGGATTAAAAACATTCTCTGACAAACCAGTATTAAAAGCATTTAACCCTTTGAGTGCCAAAGAGGTATCCAACTCAGGATAGCTCTTTGACACTCAAAGGGTTAAGATATATATCATCACTAATTCTCGTTGTTCTCTGCCCTGCTTGTCCCATCAGTTGCGTCTGCTGATGTCTAGATATTGACTCTGGACTAGAGATGTAAAGAATCAGCTTTCAATAAAAACTGTAGGAAGACGTCGAACTGGGACAACAGTCAAGAAGCTGGGTTGACAGCAGCAATAATTGTGGTGGGTGAATACATAACTAACTCTGCATGGCCTAACACTTCTTTCAGTCTGCAGATTTCCAATTTATCTGGAGTACAGTTGACTGCCTTGCCAGAATCTGGGTCAAAAAAGTATCTAGAGATTCCCATGATCCAACTGATAGAATTATATTCATCCTGGATCCCCTTGTATGCTAGAGATATATTCTAGCTTTTACCAGCATATATGTTGTTACATGTCTTTGGAAATACATTTTGGAAGTCATTTATCATTTACATCTGATTAATTGTTTTTAAAGGGATATTAATGTTTCACAATAAAAGCAATTAATCTTCTTATAGAGTATTATTTAAATACTGTCAGAGTTGTAGTTCAAGAGTAACTGAATGATAAAGTATCCTCTTTCCGCCCCTTTTACTGATTTAACACTGATCACCTCAGAGCAGCAAGACGGTCAATTATGGATCGCAGAGAGGGACAATCTTCAGTGAGCATAAGGGAAAAACCTGTCAAGGGGGGCAGGGTTTTCCTTATGTTCACAGTAAGAAGATTGTCCCTTGCTGTGAGCTATCCGGTCAAGGGACCAGATTCCACATCTGAGGGGAGGAGGCTTACACTAGGTAAAAGGGGCGGGAGGGGGATATTTTATCATTCAATTACTCTTGAACTACAACTCGGACAATACTGAAATAACACTCTCTATGGCTCAAATACTATGAAGATTAATTGGAGCTGCTGTTTTTGTGAAACATTACTATCCCTTTAATATTTGTATTCTTACATCAGAGCAATACTATTTGTCAAGGGTATTTAATATACAGAAAACTGAAAAAAGAGTAGTACTGGTTTAGAATTTCTGCCACAAGTGGTAAGGCAAGAACAGTGTATGAGAACAATATTCAATATATGTGAAAAAGTTTGCCAAACAAGACTTCAAATACAAAAGTGAGATATTAATAAGAAAATATCCCTGAAGGTACAGTTCATTGCAAACAAATCGCACCATAGGGGAGAAACGAGCTGGTCAGCTCTCTAGAATTTTAAGAATTTGGGGACTTTTCATTTCCCCCAAATGGTGCAGTTGGTATGCTCCAATATTGTACCTGTTTAAAGTGGAACTACCACCCGACACAATCTTTAGTTTCACTAAGTCCCCATCTCGAGATTAGCTGCTTAGTAGCTCTAGTCGCCAAAATAATTACCTTATTTATTAGATTTCTGCTCTCTTCCATGGGTGACAGGCAGGATGGAGAGCGGACATCTTGCCATTGTGACGTCCCCGCGACTGCGCTGTCAGTCGCAGCCGGGTCTAGGAGGTGTTGCTAGGAGCCATTTGGCTCCGGCTGGGACTGACAGCGCAGGCGTGCGGACGTCACAATGGCAAGATGTCCGCGCTCCGTCCTGCCTGTCACCCATGGAAGAGAGCAGAAATCTATTAAATAAGGTAATTATTTTGGCAACTAGCGCTACTAAGCAGCTAGTTGCCAGATGGGGACTTACTGAAGCTAAAGATTGTGTCAGGTGGTAGTTCCGCTTTAACTTGATGAATAAGGCTCCCACTATTTATTTTAGTACTTATTTGGTATTTATTTCTGAAGGGGCTCCTAACATTGCTAAGTACCTACTTGATGAACAAAAGTTGGAAACTACAACTCCCATCACTCTCAGCCAGCCGAATGGTATAGTCCAACAACTGTTGTCCACCTTTAATTTACAAAGACTTCTCCTTATGTAAATTAACAGATTGTTTACCATTATGGATTCAGTCCCTTTCAACCATCCATCAACATTAACAAGTGGTTCTGCTTAGATTCAGCTGTTTCTTGCTTGCACAGCTGGAAATGTATGGCAGACGTCCCAGGGGAATTAAAGGCCTTTGTTTACCACATTGATATAACTGCAAAATGCCTAACTCCCCAAGCATCTCTAACAAAATAATGTGCATGTGCTTTGCAAGAATAGAAAAACGTAGGTCAGGGATAAAAAGAACCTAGGTATCGGAGGCTAATGTCTTTCCAAACACTATGCTGTTGTAATTAAAAATTGTACAAGACCAAAATAAAATACCATGTAATTACTTTAAACAGACTGTGCTGTCCAGCTGGCAGCCCATGTTTAGTGCAGTGGGATATGTTAATCCTTTGAGCGCCAAAGGGTATCCAACGCATTGGATACCCCTCTGGCAGTCAAAGGGTTAAAGACGTTAATTAGAGCATGCTACCAAAGAAGATTAGCAGCACTGGTGACACATATCAGTCTTACAAAGTCTGTCTTTGTCACATGACAATAAGGGTATCTGTTTTCAAAATTCATTATAAGACATGCTAACTGATCAGTTGTGGAAAAGGCACTGGTACCAATATCTTATGCTATGCCTTCCTAATACAAATGTACAAACCCACTTATGCTAAAAAAAATAGTCCTCTGAACACTGCTTGTACCAAGAGGAGGTCAGTGGGAAAGTATATGGAACTTTTCTCTGCATCTGGTTTAACCCTTTGAGTGCCAGAGAGGTAAATAATACATTGCAGAGCAATGCACTGGATACCTTTCTGGCACTCAAAGGGTTAAAGGGGAACTACCACCCCGCAATAACTTTACATGAATTAATTCTTCATCTGGCGACTAGATGCTTAGTAGCGCTAGTCGCCAGAAATATTACCTGGTTACAAAGATTTTCAACGTTTCTCTGAGGCTCACAGTAGCAGGAAGCATGGACATCTCGCCACAATGACGTCCATGCATCTGCGCTGTCAGTCCCTTTTGGAGCCGGGTAATAATATTTGAAACCAGGTAATATTTCTGGTGACTAGCACTACTAAGCAGCTAGTCGCCAGATGAAGAATTAATTAATGTAAAGTTATTGCGGGGTGGTAGTTCCCCTTTAAGATGACTATATGGGGTAGGCAGAGCTTGTGTTTTGTGGTCCTACTAGCATCCAGCACATGACACTCAGAAACAACTGAAGATGTTATCACAAGCAAAGGTATACGGGCAAAATTCATATGTGTCATTATAATGTTCTGTCCATAGTAAGGTAAGAGTTATTGCAGGGTGGTAGTTCCCCTTTAATGATGCCAGTTACTAACAAATTGCAGAGAAAACTGGAGTAATTTTATTTTTCTGTGCAGGCTATAAAGATGGTGTTCAGGGCTTGCTGACATTAAAGTTTCAACAACAGTGTGTGCTGCCTGCCCTAAAGCGATCATGCATTGAAGTATGTAAGAAGTGTGGCTGGATGACAATGTACAATGAAAACAAAATAACTGTTCTTATTTTAAGTGTTAGGAGTTTCTGTTATGGTAGTGAACAGTCTTTGAACATAGGACTTTTTATTAAGCCATGTTTTTAGGGCATTTGTGCCTTAAAAATTCCTGGCACCTTTAAAGGGATAGTAATGTCAGAAAAAAAAGTATTAACTATATTGTAGATACAATTAAAAGAGAGTACTTGCACTTATTCATATCTCTCAAACTATTATGGTTTGAGAGATATAGGAAAATAAAGTTCTCTGGTCCCTCCCCTTTCTGCATGATGAGCTGTAAAGCTGTCAGAAGCAGATTCTGGTCGCTTGACCAGATGTGGCTCTTCAGCAGCACCAATATAACGATATCTAAAGACAAATACGTCATTTAGAACGGTCTACAAAGTGTGCCTCGTTTGCAAGCTCACTTTGTAGACTGTTCCGATGAAGTATTTATTTCTAAACAGCATGATTTCAGCTCTACTGAAGAGCCACTGTCTGGTCAAATGACTGAAATCTGCAGCTGTCAGCTAGATGGCAGACTTGAGTGAAACAGCCAGGAAAAGTTAACTTTAGCAAGTTATGTCTCCCAAACCATAAAGATTTGAGAGATAAACTTACATAGATGTTAACCTTTTTTAATGTCTACAATATTAAATCAACTTAAAATTAACCATTGCTGTCTCTTTAAACATTTCTGTCTACTGTGTTTTCCATAAATATATATATATATATATATATATGGCTTATCCTCCTGAGGAAAAACAAGGTTCTCCCAGTGCTGAGAGGTGTTCTATTCAAAGGTTGTTGCAGCTCGAACCTGAGTTTTTTAAGTGCAGTATCTCAATGGCCTGAAATTCTGCAGTGACACTGTTGCTACACCGTCCTAAAGACAGATCTGGTCAGTTGCCACAGAATCATGTAACAACAGCACCACTGTACATTTTCAGGCCATTGAGATACTGCACCTAAAAGATTAAATTTGAGTTGTAATAACTTTTGCATAAAACCTCTCTCAATGGTGGGAATAACCTTGTTTCACTCAGGAGGAATCTAAAAAAATAGGCGAAAGAGGTGATCTCACATAAAATGTTTAAGTCAGTCTCCACTGTGCTCTTAGATGCTAATGACTTCTCCAGTGCATTGTGAAGCAATATGCAATGAATGTCTTTTGCATTCAAGGGGTTAAGGTGGAGAGGTAAAATGTCAGCTACAGGTTTCAGGTTATTAGCGATTAGTCACGGACCATCACGAGTCATCAGGAGAAGAATATTATGAGTATGGCCTGTTTCCTCCATCACAAGTACTGGTCTTTCTTTCTTCCAAGCTTGAACATAAAACAAATGATAAATTTAGCACAGACAATAGAAATAAAACCTCGGAATAGACTTAGATGCCTATAACCTGAAAAGTAAAAGCATTTATGGGCATCATAAACCTTTGTCTCCACAAATACAAAGTTCAGACAATATTAAGAGTATGAACTAAACAAGCAGGAAAAATACTTTAAACACAAGCTCAGGAGACACATATCTCATTTGTTTGCGTGGATGAGACATCTTATGGAGAAGTCTGTAACCAGGGAAACTGATTTTGGAAAAGAAATGTAACATGCCTTTTTTAAATACATAAATAATTGTATTATTCAAATATGACATTTCATCAAATGTGTTGTCAGTATATGTTAATTTAGTATTCTGTCATTCACTATACCAAACATGTTTACAATGAGCTACATACCCCTGGTCCCCAAAGGGTTAAAGGGAAAGTAAAGTTTCATAATGAACAGTAGAGTTTTCTTCTGCTGAATACAACAAGGAAACCTGCACTGCTGGGACATGATTTATTCAAAAGTCATTGCAGTTCATTGGTGGAGTTATTACTAGCAAATTATATGGGAAACTGTAGTCAGTAGCTCTCCCCTCCCATAGAATGCAACAGAATAACTGGACACTATATGAACTGTCTGGACACAAGGTGGCACTGTTAATAATAATTAGATATAAAACACAGTTTGAACTGTAATAACTTTTGAGTGAGAGAGCCTTCATTTATTAAATAATCAGGGAGGCGCTGTTTGATTTATACATAGATGGCATAAAGTACAAAGTGATCCCCCTTCTGCACAAGACCCGTGTTCGCACAACGCAGAGAGTAATATTTTTTTTTGGGGGGGGGGCTGGTGGGGCCATATCTATAGGTGGACAGATCCCCTGCCTCTTGCTCCCTTAATTTGCAGCTTTTTTCTAAAAAATGCTAACATTATTTCTGAAAAAGAATTAATCCTGTGAGTGCAACACTTTGGCGATATTGCTGGCATCCAAATCGTTTTGTTTTCAGTGGTGTGAACATATGCTACCTACAATCTGTAGATCTGTAAAACGCGTCAGTAACGCAGCTGTATCTGAAAAGGATTATCACAGTCTTCCTTAGAGGCTAAGTGTTCCTGTGCTTCCTACCTCTGTATGGCTGCCGGCCGGCATGGCCTCCGGCCACTTCCTCATTGCTGACATCAGGTAACATGCATTAGCATGGATGCCTGTTTATGAGCCTGTTCTGGGTGGCCTAAGTGGGCCCCGCGTCCTTCTGCTCCTTTATAAACCTCCTTGGGCCTGGGAGTCATTGCCCTTATGTGGTGTTCCTGTTAGTTACTCTTGTGCTCAGTTGTAACCTGTGCTTATCTGAGAATCCGCTCCGTGTATGACCCCGGCTTGTCTGACTACCCACATTGGTTCTGACCTGTGGCTCTGGCTGACTTACTCGCTCCGTGTATGACCCTGGCTTGTCTGACTACGCACATCGGTTCTGACCTGTGGCTCTGGCTGTCTCACTCGCTCCGTTTAGTCCCCGTTTTCTCTGTCCTCCGGCTCCTATCTCGCTCCGTGTATCCCCGGCTTGTCTGAACTGTGGCTCTGGCTGACTACTCGCTCCGTAGGCTCCCAGCCTGCCTGACCTTTAGCCTCAATGTCCCACGGCTCTGTCCGACTCTCGCTCCCTGTTGCCTTTAGTCTCCGGTACCTCGCAGTAGTGCAGTGTGTAGCACAGTGTGCAGCTCCGGGTAGGATCTTGGGTCCTATCATCCGTGGTCTGGGGTTGTGTGGAATATTATCATCTCTATATCTCATATATTATTATCACTGTATATTCTAATAAAGGTGGTTATATTTTGTTACTGTGCCTGTCATTCTTTGCCTGATTACCGTGAATAGGATCAAGAGTTCTGTCTCAGTGTGAGTTTGTTTTACAGAGTATTAAAATCTGATGGTATTTTGTTCTAGCCATTTTACTGTAAACATATATTATGAGAATTTAACCCTTATGTTTTGGTGGCATTTAATATTTATTGCATGGTACTGATTTGTTTTTTGAGGCCAAACATACACCTCACTATGCCATTAGAAAAATCCCCAGTGCGTGGGCTCTGTCAAGAGTCATTTATAGCAGTATCCAGTAATAACTGGCCTGGCACATAAATGAATTAGCATAAATTACCACACTGTGCCACCAACAAATAAGGGTTAATTAATTACAAACAAATGGCTAGCACAGTATATAGGCACAATGTAATAACTGTAGAGTTCATTAAATTTGCTTAAAGGGCAATTATCATCAACATGCTGATAAGGCAACTACTGTATCCTATATAATAATTCGCTAGAAAGTTTGTAACAACACAGTCATGCACAGTAGAGACTGCTCGTGGTGAGGCTGATACAGAGCGGGACGCTCCAAAGGAGCGTCCAGCTCTGTATCAGCCGCGGCGCGGGCAGTCTCTACTGCGCATGACTGCCCTGCGATCAACTGGCAGTGGCACTGTGGCCCGTGTAACAGGCTCTTCATCTAGTCTCATAATAATTGCCCAATAAAGGCAACATGTCCTCTTTAAAATGACTGGTACAGATTTATAGAGTGCAGTGCACCTCCAGACCATTTGCAGCTACAGCCGAGTCATAGACTTTATTTACACTCTCCTGCAATCAAGAGTGGAAATAGTAAATTTCTGGTCTACCAGTGATCTCTGGGAGCATGGTTTGCGAACCACTGATCTAGACTGTTATATACATGCTTGTCATGAGAAATAAGAGCAAATTCAGGTCCTTTATTGAGACTGGTAACCACCACCCTTGTATTCAGAAAGGCTGGTTCCTGAATACAAGACTGGAGGCTACTAATCTCAATCAAGGAAATAAATTAGCTCTTATCTCTCATTACAGACATGTATATACCAGTCTAGACCAGTGGTTCTCAACCCATGCTCTCAGAGATCACTAATAGACTCTGACTGACACACCTGTACTCATGCTGGGACATTCTCATATACTGGCTTATAAGCATACCTAGGAACTTTCATTTGTGGAGTCCCCTCTAATGCCACTGGGGAGTATAACTGCCGCAAATCATGGCAAAAGGGGGCGGGATTTGCCCATGAGTGGCGGTGGGGCTTTCTGGAGCATCGCACAAGTGGGTGGGAAGTGGGAGGAACTGGGTGGGGAAGCAGGAACAGTGGGATAAACTGGGTGGGAGGTGCATAAGTGGGCAGAATTTTAAGGAAAACTCCCCACATCTGGAGAATCAGCCTCTGCCCCAGAGACCCACTAATGCACTCTCAAAACCGGAGTCTCTGGAGAAAATCCAGAAAGTTCCCCTGTATGCTTATAAGTGGTCCCTTAGGGCATGAGTTGAGAACAACTGGCCTATCCTACATTAAAACGTTTGCTATTGCTATGTTGCTGGGTACCAGGGAGCCTTGTACAAAGCAACACAAAGAAACGTCCATGAAGCATTAGATTTTAGGTCTCAGATTTTTTGTTTGGTTTTTGTTATACAGATCCTAGCATGAAGTATAGGGTATTTAAGTTCATATGACCCATGGTCATTTAAGGTGTATAGTTCATTTAACCCTCTGAGAGCTAGAGGGATGTCCAACAGATTGTAGAGCAATGATTTGGACAGCCCTGTGGCAGCCACATGGTTAGATATATTTAATACTCAGTGATATTATATATTAAACATAGCACAACTGAGAAATATCTTCCTAACTGTAGAGCCCCAAATGCTCATTTGCATTGTGTCCAATAGTACAATTATGGATTTAACATCTGTGTGCAGGTCTGTTAATTGAAGCATTAACTACTGCAGAGACAGGAAGATGGATTCAGCATGAGTAGGTCCAAATTAAACAGGCTCAACAGAGCAGCTGACTTGCACGTGGTTTGTAATTTTAACTACCAAATACCTCAGCCAGTCCGATTTACTAAGCCAACACTAAATATGTACGACAGTTGCTTATCATGTGTCCTCCTGTCTTTGATGTTTGGTCTAGAGGCACTGAGTTGAATGGGTAAGATATCCAAAACTAAATTAGGTTTAATTAACTTAATAATGTGCTGCCTCCAAACTGACCATCCTTTGATCTGAGGGACTTCTCTTATCTGCATGAGGAAGGGGCATAACTACAGGAAGTGGAGAAGATGCAGCTGTGTCGGAGCACAGCATCCAAGGGGATCATATGCCCATGGTCCAATAGGTTATAATTAAGCATCTGTTAAAATATTTTTGTGTTAGGGAGCTCAAAAACTTGTTTGTTCTAGGGCATTCCAACCACTAACTGTGCCCCTGGTGAGGGGCTCTATATTCAAAAGAAAACTGGAGTAATTCTGGGTTGAACCAACTGCCTTTGATAGTGGACAAATACAAATCCCCCAAATTCCCATTGATGTATATGGGGCTTTTAAATAGCTGTCTCCCAGCATGATAATACAAACTGTTACAGTGGCCATGCTTGCATGTGTGGCTGATGGCCGGTAGAGCACTTCAATACATCCAGCAGGTCTCCAGCTCAGCTCAGGGTGGGTGTACTCAGACTTGTTCAGCTCATTAACCCCTTAACGACAGATGACTTGTCAGGACTGTCACTGTTTTTTTTTTTCCTGAAGGACCGGTGACGGTCCTGGCACACCATGTATTTTGTGCATACAGTGCTCCTGCAGGTGCGCTGTAAGCACCAACGGGGTCTGAAATTGACTGCTCCAAGACTGGATCGGTCTCTCTCAGACCCTGGTTCGGCATGCTGGTACATGTCTTCAATCACGTGTTCCAGCGTGATGACAACGATCAAAGCAGTCCTTAAGGGAGGGTCACTTCTCCGGACTGCTGGTGATTAAGGGGTTAAAGTGGAACTGTTACTTTATAACAAATAGCGCTTTTGAAAGATGTTTATAATAGCCATTTTTATATAAAACAATAGATTGCTATATTTTGCTTTAAGGATGTCAGTTTATGCAAATTAGCTAGAACTAGCCAGTGAGGAGAGGCAGCTGTGAGAGAGAGCAGTGTGGAATGCTGTATCCTGCAGGGATGTCAAAAATATGGTCCCCATGCCAGCCTACCCGCCCAGTCCCTATGTTATTCCGGCCCTGGGGAAGGAGGTAAAACTGCCCCCTCTTGCCTTCCCCTCCGCCCGGATGCCTATGGCTCTTTTAAATTCACCTGTTAGTTAACCAGTTCCATGTTAAACCCAAAGATGGAAAATGTTACCACTACCTTCTATCTGTTTGGAAATCTGGGTACAGGTAATGGTTAATGGATGAGAAGGATGCTTCTAAAACAGTTCACTGAAAGCGATTTAAGTAGCATGGTGGGAATCATCTAGAGCCAACACCTGATTGTGGATGAATGTCTGTGTGCCTATGTGGGTATCTGCTTGGTTGTGGGTGTGTGCCAATGTGTTTAATTGTTACCTGTGTGTTAGAGTGTCAGTGTGAGAGAATGGTGTGTGCCTGCCTGTGTGTGTCTTTGTATGACAATAAACTGAGTGTGTGTCTGTGCAAGATTGAATGTGATTGTATGTGTCTGTGGGTTTGTTTAGATGACAATGTGTAGTGTTTTGGTAGTCTGAATGTCTTCAGTATAGTTCAGTTGAGTTCTGGGGTACTTATGAAAATGTTTACTACTTTAGGGGTACTTCTCACTGATAGGGTGGAACAGACGGTAGATACAGTAAATAAAAGGAATGTTATCTAAAGTGAGTAACACATCACTTAACCCTTTGACTGCCGGGGAGGTATCCAACCCATTGCAATGCACTGGATACCACCTCTCTGGCACTCAAAGGGTTTTTAAATGGCCCTAGGTTCAAAAGAAAAGCGAAGTAATTCTGGGGTGAAATAGACACAACATAGGGGAAAAATAAAAATTCCCAATTGTGCTTTTAGTCAATGGAATATTAGAGAGATCAGCAGATGTACAGTTAATGAGATATTCGCACTTGTTATCATATGCTAATGTATGCTAATTGCGGTACTCATGTGGTACCAATTACGTTTCATACGCTAGTTAAGCTTTTCAGTGATGTGTCATATTCTAATGAAGCATTTTAAGTGACGTGTCATATGTTAATGACGGTTTCAATTACGTTACATATGTTAATTACGGTATCAGTGACTTTTGATATGCTAATGAAGCTTTGTGCAGTAGCAGGAAATGATTAGTTTTGCTTTGCCCAGAAATAATAATGTGAAAATGTGAAATATTTATTTTTTCAGTAAAATAGTTTTTTAGAATTAACCTTTGTTTTGGTGGTACAATGTGGCTCGTTATGCCGATTCCCTGCTAATGAGTTCTGATGCAAATTTTCTGCACATTTTACTATATATAGTTCTTATCAAGGCCAAACTAAACTCTTCGAGTGACAGAGGGGTATGTAATGCATTGCTTACCCCACTGGAACTCAAAGGGTTAATGCCCGCTGTGCTATTAGAAGTGTTCCCTGTGAATAGGCACTGGCCCAATTCATAGCACAGTGTGTGTACAAATATTGGCTCAGTACATCATCTAATTAACATAAAGTGCCCACTATGTCACCAACAAATAAAGGCTAATTCTTTGAGTACCTCTGGCACTCAAAGGGTTAAATTATGAAACAATATTTATATTAGTAATGGGTATCATAGCATATTGGCTATTTTAATTATCTTTAAAAATAACTACATTTATCTTAGGGCGGCAGGTCCACTATATGGTCCTTAATGTATTTAGTGATTCAATTGCATGTTTTTAGCATGATATAATCAGGGCGACAGCTTATATCCGTTTCTTTTTGAAGTTACATTAGCTACCGATTGCTACGCAGTCACGTAAATATAAGACATCTAAAACTAATGGTGCCTTTCAATGTCCACAAACTGTTTTGTATTCCTGATTTTCTTATAAAAAAAAACTGAAAATGAAAGCTAACCATATCAGAAAGTACAATGAGAGAAATACCTAAATATTTGTTTTAAAATAATTTAACATTAACTTGTCTTTTCAGTGCACGTTGCATTTAATGCCCTGAATGTAAACTATAAGCAACCTTCTTTGCAGTTCCAGAATGCCACAGTGAATATTTGATCCCTTGGTTGATAGATATGTCTCCAGCGAAAGGCATCTCTAGCATCCAAGCAGGGCCGGCCCAAGACATTGTGCTGCCTGGGTCCAAGGATGAAATGTTGCCCCCACCACCACCAAAACCACGCCCACCAAAATACACACACATCCATTATGTTATCACAAATTTACATATTTGGGGCCCAACTTTCCTTTGAGTGCATACCCCTCTTGCACTCAAAGGGTTAATGGGTTGACATCCAGATTGTAGTTCTTGATTTACAGAGCAATGTGAAAATCCACTGGGGCTTTTGGGATTTTCTGACTATAATGCTTTTCCTTTAAAATCAATTTGAAATATTTATCCCTTATGTTACCGATGGTTTGCCTCAAAATTACTCTACTTTCCTTTTAAATATAAAGTCCACTGGGTGCAGGCTTTCAGGTTCTAGAGGAGCACACAGGGTATTGGGGGTGTCTGTCTCCCATCAGACAGCAGGCACCTCTCTCAAGCTTGGCATCACCTAGTGGGTGGATAATGCAGCAAAGAGCCAAGCAGCAAATGCTCCCACCCCACATATCATCTGCCCTCCACATTGGCCAGATGCCTGCATCATCCCCTTGAGAGGCCCTGTGTAAATGGTTGCGAGATCTCCCGGTTTTCTCATTCAACTCCCTCTACCCCATTGTATACATTTACCCTACTTCAGCTCATCAAATGCTGCGCTGCCTCTCAGGAACGATCGTACAAACTCTGTGGTGTGGATATTCGAGCCAGAGATGAGTTGTGTTGGGCCTCTGTGGCCTCCATGTCTGGCTGCCCCTGAATGTATGGGGCCAAGTCACTTGAAGTGCTTTCCGCGGGTTGTTCTGAAGTGGCACGTTGCAGGCTGACAGGTTAGGGGAGCAGTTGGGAGATGCAGATCCTGCAATACTAGCCCCCTAACTCAGCACTCACTCAACTACTTCTCATGCGCGGTCACCGATGTTAGCCAGCGCATACTTTCTCTGGCAATCAGTGAATCGGCTTCAGCCCCCCCAGGCGACGCCCCAGTCTCCCTTTTTCTATTTTTTTTTTTTTTTTTTTTTACAATTTTCCTTGTGCGCCAGAAAGAACAGGCCTTGGTGCAGCAAATTGCCACCCCTGTCAAAGTGCCGCCTGGTTCCCATGGACCCACCGGGACCCCTGGAAGGGCCGGCCCTGCATCCAAGGGAATGAAACACATGACTTAGCAATAACAGTCTTTCAAACCACATAAGTTAAAGGAGCAGTGAACGTTTTTCATGAAAGAGAACTTCCATTGCTGGGAGATGTTTCATTCAAATGTTCTTGCTTTTACTGCAGCCTAAATGTTAAACTGTAATTGTGGTGGTCACCAGGTGGTGCTGTTCCTGTCATGTCTATAGAAAGTCACAGCGTCTGACTCATGCACTTCAAAAAGCCCATTATATTAAAAAAAAGTTGTCTTCTGGACACTAGTTGATGCTGTTGCTAGCTGCACCAACTAATGATACTTGGTACTGAACCTTTAAATTCCAGAAGGGTAAACTGTGAAGCAATGCTTTTTACACCCTTTTTGCACTAAAAAGGTTAAAGCACAGTTTGGCCTATAATAATTTTTGAATTAAAAACCATCCAGCAGGGGGCATACCCTTGTTTTACCCAGCAGAAAAATCCCTATTACATTTATTTAGTAAAAAGCAGCTTATTCAACTTTTCAGTCCTGATGAACTTCTGTTTAATGTGGTATGTTCTGACTCCTGCAATTAATTTGGTTACCGTGAAAGGAAACAGTTATGTTATTTGAAGTTAGGTAGAAAAAATCCCTTTAAGGCAATAGATAATAGTAATAACAGTACTTTTATGATTAAGTCAGAGAGATGAAACAGACTAACGTCATAGCACTATGTGGTACTAAAGTGGTTTCCAGCTTTCCAGTTAACTAAAGCATTTTATATCTCAGCTTGCTGCACTGTTGCTAAATTATCAGTTTGATTTTTTTGTCTCAGATCAGTGCTGTGAATGTGATATGCTAAAGAGCAAGTTTGAATTTTTCTTGCAATAAGGAGTGCGGGTACATTTTTTTGAGTATTATCAAATTCACATGGTTTACTAACACTTTTGGGTGTTATGAAACACTTTGCCACTCTTGTCTCATCTAAAGACATATACATTTTCTCCCTACAGGAAAATGTTCTGTGTCCACCTGTTTTGATTTTCTTATTTATTGGGGGGAAGGCAATTTCTTGTATCAATGTGCAGGAAAAGGCCATTTAATATGTAATAAATAATATATATTTTCTGCCAATGTAAAGGCAAAGAGGATCCAATATAAAGTCATATTTTGCACAACTTTTTCTCCCCTTGGTAAATCACATCTTGTGTTACTGTATCAAATACATTTTCCCATTTTATTTCCTTAAATTCTCCAGTTGTTGACTGCAAAGCTTGAAGAGCAATAATAGGAATGGTTAGGGGATATGTCGGCCTGTCCAATATTTTTTTTAATTACATTTTTAAATAAAAAGCGGCAAAGTTTTGTACTGTAGTATATAAAGTAAATTAGATATTTTAAAAGAAAAGCTCAAGAAAGAAAACCAGATCCACTTATGAACAATAATAGTTTAATAAAAGTTTAATTTAAGCTGTTACAAAATATGACTGCATAAATGCAGACCTATTAGCATTTATTGATAAAGCATCAACATATTAAACAGAATTGTGCAAATGTGGCCAGTGGTGGTTAGATCTATAGACCACCAGAGCAAGAGGGAAGTACTAAAATTGCAATGAAGTGTGCTGTTCTAATGAATGCCAGACATGGACAAAGCAAGTGCCTACATCAGGATCAGGCAGGAATAGGGGCTTAGGTTCCATGAAAAAAGTGTGGCGAAGTATACAAAGACAACGCCTTACCATGTTACCAGTAATTTAAACATTAAACAAAGTGTTACATAAATGGGATACACTGAACTAAATTAAACATGGTCATGGGTATATGTCCAGCAAGAGACATAGTTCTAGATCACTTGAGACCTAAAATGTTCTATCACTTCAAAACAATAATGGTGTACAGTCAAGTAACTATTCTCCAGTGAGTCTGACATCAATAGTGGGGAAATAATAAGATAGCGGATGCAAAAAAGTTTATCTATGAGATATATAAGAACAAAGAGAACAGTTTTATTTTTGTAAACTTTTTTAAAACTTGGCTATTTGATCTTGGCAAAATACATAAATCAGACTGCAATTAGCCTGCAATTGTTTGAATCTTTTTTTTTTAATAAACATTTTTGTTTGATTTGGTGGTGATGTGAGAGAGTGTCTTCTGTCCGAGAGAGTACCTGAGCAGAGATGGGTCTAATATCTCTGTCTCCTTATGCACCTTCCAACCATCAAACCAAGTGAATGGATATCTTTTATTATTATATATGTGGTCATGTGATAAGGCACTATTGGGGGCCTCCATATTTTTTCTCTTTCTTAATACATGTGTGGCCCTCCTTTGGATGTAGAGAGAGTAGTAGCCTGCTGACAAGATCAAGAGAATTCATACCATTGTTGGTGAAATCCTAAAATCCATCTAGTTGTATTGTTTAGGCAACACATATGTGTGAGAAAATACCTTTGAGGTGTGATTGGTAAAGGGATTACAGTCTGTACATTTACATGAATGTATTATGCTAGAAGCGCCCCCCCCCTTCTTTTTTCCATTTTTTCTTTTAACATTGTTGTTGGCCTTGTCTGACTTCTTTGAAGGAATCTATTAGGAGAAACATGTTCTCTCAGTTGAACAGAAGGTGGTCTTGTTTAGTTGTTTTATTACCGCTGAGAAAATATCTTTTACATGAATTATAATACAAATATAAACAACAAAATATGATTTAAAGCAGAAAACTGTAAAAAACAAAATATACTTATACAGATAAAACATTCTGTAAGATTTACGCAGAATGTGATGTAATGAAAAGGGTGAGGATAGGTACATGGGTAATGCTCTTATGGACAGTTGCAATAAGTTGAATAGAGGTGATCAGTAAAGGTAAGGGATTTCCTAAAGTAACAATAACGCAAGATAAATAGTAGATATCAATGAAAGGCAAATAATAGTGTATAGTTGTATGTTAGGAACATTTTAGAGATACAATGGAGTCTTTTTTTTATAAACATGATGCTGCTTTTTGCCTTGCCTTTCTCCAGTTTTGTCCCATTAGACCAGGGATAGTCACTTGTTGGCCATCCAGCTGATTGCTGGTTTAGTCTGATGATAATGAATTCCCAGCATCTGGAGCTCCAACAATTGACTACCTCTGCATTATGTATATCATTATGGTTTATAACTGATAAATTCAATCAAGGTAAAAAGAAAAAAGAGGTCAAATAACAATCAAGCTGGCCACTTCTGAATCCAAATGTTATTTATCTTGTGTATCACACATAGTCAATGGAAGCCACCTTGCATTACATGACTGAGGTAAGTCCGAAAATTCCATATATGGATAAGAACTGCCAAGGACAGTCATCAGAGTAGGTACATTATAACACTGCCCAAGTTGATCTTTCCAAGACAGTTCTTTTTTTTGTTTGTTTGTTTTTTAGGGGGAGGGATGTGGGGACACTTGCCCAAATTAGAAAAAGTTTGAACTGAATAGCTTTTGCAAAACATATGACTGAAGGATTTTTAGTCATCATTCCACATTATTAAAATCCCAATATCTCTCTTCTCTCTATTTTCCTTGCTCCTTTAATCTCTCCCTCCCTCTTTACGATACAAGCTGGTTTTAGCTTCATGTTGCTCCCCCCCCCCATGGGTAACACTCATCTATCCACTAGTTTGTTCATGAGGCATAGAACACCTGTCTAGATGTGAATTTGCCACTGATATTGTATCTTCATGTCATGTGCAGTCTCTAAATGTTATACTCTGTATGACTTCCTCTGTTATTTACACTGCATTTTTGTAAGTTAAATTTTCTTCAATAAAGCTTTTGAAAAAAAAAATATCAACCCTTTTAATTCAAGAAACCAAAGGGGGGAAAAAAAAATGTAGATTATATTTAACCCTTTGAGTGCCAGAGGGGTACGCAACTCATTGCTTTGCAATGCGTTGCATACCCCTCTGGCACTCAAAGGGTTAAAGGAGTGAAACAAAAACACAAGCAATCGTAACAAAGGAGACAAAGTAAATTCAGGTATACGTTTATTAAAATTCTAGAAGCACGGGTAGATTTTGATAAAAATAAATCCCTTGGATGCTAGAGACATCTAAATCTTTGATCATGTACAAAATAGTCCATGCCTTAATGAAAGGTTTGAA
The DNA here is from genome assembly GCA_037306005.1 of Rhinophrynus dorsalis. Taxonomy (NCBI): domain Eukaryota; kingdom Metazoa; phylum Chordata; class Amphibia; order Anura; family Rhinophrynidae; genus Rhinophrynus; species Rhinophrynus dorsalis. The sequence continues at coordinate 416,390,641 of CM074723.1, forward strand.
TGACTATTAACCCTTTGAGCGCCAGAGGGCTACACAACGCATTGTGCTGCAATGCATTGTGTACCCCCTGGCACTCAAAAGGTTAAAGGAACTGTAACACCTAAAGATGAAATTGGATTATATATCATTTTAAATATGATGTATTTCCAGCTAGAAACTATAAAAATGTGTTATTGTGAGTTAAATTCCTAAAACCGAATATTAAATTTGCATTTTTAAAGCATGCGTAGACTGTCAAATACAAAATACCATGTGGTAAATTTTGCTTTTGCAGTTTAGAATGAGAAGCAAGGGCTAAAGCAGTTGATTTGTGGATATTAGTACCTACTGATCTTATATTCAGAACGGCTGTTATCACATCTCAGGCTGTTTACAGACCATACTGTACTACACTATGACCAGACTAATGTGATAATAGGAGTCAGGGAGCCCTGCAGGGATGGCTACCCTGAAAGAGCATGCGCAAGGCTAGTTTTAGTACTCCAAAATAAAGGATTTTTTTAATTAATGCTATCATGAAGTAAATAACTCTAAAATGTCTATAAACCTGATTTCTTTAGGTGTTAAAGTTGCTTTAAAACCACCTCACTCACATGGCTCATACACAGATAACATTTATCTTAACTACTTGTATGAGATTACCATGATTCACATTATACTGAAGACCTCTAAAATTCAAGGGGTTAAAAGGGGATCTATCACCCTTATACAAACTGGCCTTAAAGGGATAGTAAACTCCAAAAAAAAACTGTTAGTGAACTGATAGAAATAATAAAAAATATACTTACTGCCCTCATTCCCGTTATTATGGTTTGAGAGATGTAAGAAAATAAAGACCTCTGCTCCCCCCCCCCTTTCTGCCTGACGAGTTGTAAAGCTGTCAGAGGCAGAATCCGGTCACCCGACTGTAGGCGGCTCTTCAGGAGTGCTGACATCGGGATATCTAACTATAATTACTTCATCGGTATGGTCTACAACATGTGCCTGGCTCGCAAGCACACATTGTTGACCATTCCAATGAAGTAATTGTAGTTAGATATGTTGATGTCAGCGCTCCTGAAGAGCCACCATCTGGTCCCGGAAGCAGGATCTCATGATGTCCGCTATACAGCGGACTCATGAGAAGGGGGAGGGAGCTGAGGTCTTCTTTCTGTAAGCTGGAGCAATCTCATTGGCTAGGTATCGATCTCTGCCAATGAGACAGCTCCAGCTTACAGACAGAAAGTTTCCGTCATTGGAGGAGGCTGGATAGAGGGAGGGGAGCAGAGGCAGAGTGACAGACTGCGGGTACAGAGCAGATAACGTCAGTCTAGCAAGAAGTAGGGTGCAGGGCACTCTTTAAACATTAATATTTACCCAGAGTATTTAAAAAAACAAATGAATACAGTTTTAAATATATTCGCTAAATAATCTAAGTAATAAGACTAACTTGTATAGGGATGATAGATCCCCTTTAAGGTAAACAGTGTTTTGTGTTTTCTCTCTCTCTCTCTCTCCAGAGTAAGTGGGATACTCATGAGACCTATATTTCTACCCAGTCCCTGCCATTGTCCTCAAAGCTATCAAATAGAGGGTCTGTAAAAGCCTGGTGTTGGACATGGATCAGAGTAGATAAAAACCCTGGACTTCCTCCCAGAAATGGTAAGTATCTTCAGAGACATTTATTTCTGGCATCCTGATGTGTTTGAAGTTGGCTGCAGAAACATTTCAATCAGTACAAGCACTTAAACTACATTGGCAATTCAGCACACACAGCTGAGTAAGCAGAAATCTGCATTAGAGTTTACATTTTTATATTATTTATGTTATGTTTTAGTTGGAATCTAAGCCACGGGTGGGCAAACTGCAACGCCTGCAGCTTTTGTTGGACTGCGATTCCCATAATCCTCATTGAGGCTGATATATTAAGACGAACTAGAGCAATTCTGGGGCAAATCAACTAAAACATAGGGGACAAATAAAAGTTCCCATTCATTTAACCCTTTGAGTACCAGAGAGGTATCCAATGCATTGTGTTACAATGCATTGGATAGTTCTCTGGCACTCAGAGGGTTAAAAATGGGTTTCCTCACAATGCGATACTCTCTATCCATCAATGGGTTAAAATCCCCATTTAAGTCAATGGGAATACTGGAAGTTTTATTTGTCCCATATGATGCAGTTGGTTTGCTCCATAATTGCTCTTATTCTTCTAAATATATCAGCCTCATTGTCATAAGGGCAATGTACTATGTTTCTGAGATGGCATTGAAATTAATTATTAGTTCTGAATTCGGAGTGCCCCGCTCCATATCAGCCACAATGCAGGCAGTCTCTACTGTGTATGACTGCAGCACGCGCAGCCACCTCTACTGTGCATGACGGCTTCTGACAAACATCCTTAGCGAATTATTATATAGGATAGGTACAAAGCTAACTACATAGAAGATTCTCCTCTTTGGGCCCTTGTACCAAGGTGAGAGCAATGTGTGAGTGTATGAGTGTCTGCTTCCTCTGTGCCTTTTTTATTGCCATGTACTAACAAGAGGCAAAGGAAACAGATGTAATTGGTCAATTTTCCTGCAAATGCTATACGAGTATTTTCTGAATTTGTTCTCATTAAATGATCAGTATACTTTGTCATGAAAGAATCACATATTGTAGGGTTTCTCTGCTGAGTAAAACATAGGTACTCCCACTCCTGGGAGATGAGACATTAAGGAGTTATTACACTTCAAACTGCATTTTTTTTACATTAACTGTGTCCTCTAGTGCTCAGATTTTGGATAGTTCTTCTGTTGCCTTCTGTGGGAGAGGTGAATCACTCCATAGACTGTGTTTCATCACTTCCTGTCAGTTTGAACTTTCAGGAAGGAATGAAGTAGATACTCACTTCCTGATAGTTTGAAATCTCTTCCTGAATGTGTGAACTGTTAGAATGTTTGAAGAAAACAGCCTATGACAAGAGCAGCACCATGATTTTACTTAGCAGGAAAGCTCTATAACACACAGGTTTTCATGAAAAAGTTCACTGTTCCTTTAAAGTCTTAACAATGGTGAGCGTGCACGCTGGTATGCACTAAAGCATTCATATGCTCTAGTACATAACCTGAAGTGCAGACATATGACTTTTACATGTACTCTAGAGAGGCTGTATACTAATAAGAATTAGAGCAATTCTGGAGTAAACTGACTGTACCACTGTGGACAATAAATATTGTCCAGAGGCTTTTATCCCCTTCAATGCATCAGAGACTTCTGTAGCATTCAATGACTTAAAAGAACTATTAAAATGAAGGGGAGTATTGACCCTTTGATAGAGTTGGTTTGCTCCAGACTTGCTCCAATTCTTCTTCATGCATCATCCTCAGTGAGTCCACAAGCTACACGGCTGCAGGTTGCAGGTCCTGATCAAGGAAGTGGAATTTAATGTTCTATTTTTGGTAATTAGGGGAGTATTAACCCCTATGATAGAGTTGGTTTGCTCCAGACTTGCTCCAGTTCTTCTTCATGCATCATGCATCATCCTCAATGAGTCCACAAGCTACACAGCTGCAGGTTGCAGGTTCTGATCAAGGAAGTAGAATTTAATGTTCTATTTTTTGGTCATCAGGCCGGTACTATCCAGCAGAAGAGTACTATAAAATGTACATGTTTATGTTATTTTAATAAAATACAACTATATATTAAAGGGGTTTTAATGCTTGATCATATATGCAGCTTGGATTATTCTTCATATTTTTTGGACCATGTAGAGCATATTACAATTCTGTATGATGTGTACTTCAAGAATAATTGAATTAAAGTGTTCCCCTCCTGCCCCTTTTACCTATGTAAAGCTGCTCTACTTAGAACAGCAAGACCACCCAGATGGATCGCGACGAGGAAAAATCTTCTATGAGCATAAGGAAAAACCTGCCCTCCTTAGTCAAGGGGAGCAGGGTTTTCCTTATGCTCACAGCCAGAAGATTGTCTCTTGCTGAGATCTGTCCGGTCTGATGACCAGATTCCACATCTTAGGGGAGGCTGTCTGACATGTGTAAAAGGGGCGGGAGGGGGAAACTTTATAATTCAATTACTCTTGAAGTACACATTGTACAGAAATGTAATAACGCTCTACATGGTCCAAAACGTACAAAGAATAATCAGAGCTGCATTTACGATAAGACCTTACTACACCTTTAAAGTGAATCTATCACATATAGAGAAGTAATGCTCATTAGTTAGAGCATTTAGCGAAACAGTTTACCATGTTACTCATTTTTCAAAAAAAACCCATAATCTGCACAAAAATTAATGTTTAAAAAGTGCCCAGCAGACTACTTCCGCTTGCAGCAGATTGCCGCACAGAAGCTGCTCTCGTCCCACTACCCAGCATCCTCCAATGACAGAGGTTTTCTGTCTCTAAGCTGGAGCGATCTCATTGGCTAGATAGCAATCTCTGCCAATGAGATCGCTGCAACTTAGAGAAAGAAAGCCTCCGTCATCAGAGGATGCTGGGTAGCGGGACGAGAGCAGAGGCAGTGCTGCAAGCCGGAAGTAGGCTGCTGGGCACGTTTTAAACATTAATTTTTGAGCAGATAACGGGTTTTTTTAAAAAATGAGTAACATGTTAAACTTTTTCGCTAAATGCTCTAACTAATGAGCATTACTTCTCTGTATGTGATAGATCCACTTTAAAGCAGAAATTTGCTTGATTCACAAGAAAAATTTTTTTTACACAACTATTGATTTAGCAACCCTACTCTCCTTTATTTGGATTCCTGACACATTTTTCAAAACATATTTCCCTGGGGTGTTTAACACTTTGAATGGCGGAAGGGTATCCAACACAATGGTTGGGTTACAAATATGCAATAAGACAGTAGATGTTGTCATGACAACAACTACTGTCAGTGACAAAATAAAAAGGGGAAACATCAATAAACGTGAATCTTTTCAAGAAGATTGGCATTTAATAAATTCATTTTAAAATGCAAGTTACAGAAATATTAGAATTCTTGTAATTTTGATTTATCTTTGTATATTTTACATTGTGGGGGAGTTACAACACTTTCTCCTCATTATAACCTTTTAAATACCTGCTACGTGTCAAAGCAAATATATAAAATGGATACCCAGGAGCAATATATTTTTGGCCTCTAATTCCTTAGTAAGCACTGGAATATACCTACAATTTAGATTGTCGGCAGTCAGAGGGTCTGTCTCAGAGCTGTTTTAACAGTATGGCGAATGGGTACAGCACAGGTTACACTGGTAGAATGCATAGCTGGCAATGCCTACAGTGGAGTTAATTATTGGGTCTCAAGGGACGAAGGCTGATCCACACCCATTTTATTATGTGATTTGTGTAATTTGCACATGGCCATTCCCAGCTCATGAGCCCTCTCCAGGAGCTCCGAAGAAGAAAGTTCCCAGGAAAATCTCTGGCTACCAGTCAACACAATCTAGAACCCTCTGGATCTCCCTCTCCCCACTGATCTTTGGACATCAATGTAGTCTGATCAATGTGTGAAAACACAGCATAGTATGAAGATAGCTGTAAGCACACAACATTCTATGATGTTAATTCAAAGTAAGTTAAAAATTTTATGATGAATACTCTTGAATGCTTACTTTTAGATGAAGGGACAACATATTACATTATTTTTTAACCCATTGGATGCTAGAGAGGTGTGACGCTGTGTTTCCTAAACTAGCTCTTAAGGTGACCAGCTATCCCTTTAAAATGCAGGATGTTTATGAAAATTGCATTCTAAAGGCCTGCGCGGGAATCAGTGCGACCCTGCGTTGTGCATTTTCTAAAAGCATTCTCCACGTTACAGAATATGTGGTCACCTTACACCCAATAATGTAATATTTCAGGATTTCAAGCACACGTAGTTCCCTCATTAGGACAGGATAATATATCTGTATGACTGAGTTCCTGATTGATCTACTTGTGATCAAGAGAGGAAGAGACAGTAGATCCTGAAAGCCTGCACTATTGGGTGGGTTGGGCGGTACTAAGAAGACCCGGTAATTCACTGCAAATACTGGAGTCTCCAGGGCGAATCTAGAGAGTTTCAGTTATAACAATAAAATATGACTTCCATCTCTCCATTTCTGCAAACTTTTACCCAGATCTTTGAAAAGTTCTGTTTTATTCATGTATTTATTTGCTCGTTTCTTTATTTTGTTATATGAATTACTAATATTTCTATTCATTTAAATGGGGCTTTTAACCACTTGAATGCTTGAGAAGTCTTAATGTGTTGCTTTGCAATGCTTTGGCGACCTCTCTACTATTCAAGGGGTGGTAAGCACTGTTTGAAACAATGGAAATGTATTTTATCTCCCGCAGTGCAATTGGTTTGCCACACAGTTCTCTTTGTACATATGGCCTAATATTACAATAAAATATTCCGATATGGCTTACGTCAGAAGCTTTGGTTTATAAAAATAAATAAACTAAATTTAAACTTTGCTGTAAATTGCTCTGACATGTATGATTGGTTAATTACTATAAACCTAAGTTCTAAATACCCAATACACCATGGGTGGGCAACGAGAGGCCTTGCAGCTGTTGTGGACTACAACTACCATAATCCCCAATAAACATATAGAATGTGAGATGCTTCTGGGAATGAACAACAGCACAATGGCCTGTCCTCCGGCTAGTCACCGCCCAGACGCCTCACGTTTTAACTCTCTAGTGCCATTATAGAGGAGAAGTTTCCCCATACATATTAGACTAATCCCATCCAAAAGGGCGGTCCAGTTCCAAAATGATGGGTATGTCCCCTCCTGCACAGGAACACCAGCTAACCCCCGTCGCACTAGTGAGTTAAAAGAGATTGCACCCTGGGTAGGATACTTATCCTATAGAGCCTCATCAATTTGAGGGCAGGCTCATTCCTAGTTGAGCATCTCTGACTAGCTTTTTGCATATACCATAATCCTTAGCTAGCCAACGTCTATCCAGCAATGATGGAATTAATAATCCATAACAGCTGAAGGGCCTCATGTTTCCAACCCATGCAAAAACTGAATTTGGTTAGTAAATATAAAATGTGTTAGAAATACACACAAGAGGAGAGCTTCACAACTGAATGTGTGTATTTTAAAAGTAATCCAAGTAATGTAGAGTACTTACATTAAATCCTCCCACCAGTCTATTGGTGATCAGAACCGGTCTAAACGCCAACGGGGAAAAGGTTGTCGTTCCTCCCTGCAAATGGACCTATTAAAGCGGAACTACCACCCAATAATAAAATTGCCCCACATAATTGCCCCTCTGGCGTCTAGCTGCTCAGTAGCGCTAGTCACCAGAATTATTACCTGATTAAAGAGAAATCTCTATTCTTCCAAGACTGACAGCAGGATGGAGCACTGACATCTTGCCATAGTGACGTCTGTGCGCCTGCTCTGTCAATCCCTTTTGGAGCCGGATGGCTCCTAGCAATGCCTCCCAGACCCGGCTGGGAATGACAGCACAGGCGCGCGGACTTCACTATGGCAAGATGTCCGAGCTCCGCCCTGCTGTCAGGCTTGGAAGAATAGCAATTTCTCTTTAATCAGGTAATAATTCTGGCGACTATCGCTACTGAGCAGCTAGTCGCCAGAGGGGTAATTATTTGGTGCAATTTTATTATTGGGTGGTAGTTCCGCTTTAAAGCTGATAGCACTGAGCAGAAACAGGACTGGATACAAACAGACCAATGAAGGATAAAAAAAAACTGCTCTGAAGAAGTGACCAGTCGGTTATGAAACATGTTAGGATAACATAATATATGATATTTTAATTTTTGTTTTAAATATAGCAGTTTTGTTATCCTTTATTGGTCTGTTTGTATACAGTCCTGTTTCTGCTCCGTGCTATCAGCTTTAATACATCCATTTGCAGGGAGGACCGACAACCTTTTCCCCTCTGGCATTTACACCGGGTCTGATCACCAACAGACCAGTGGGAGGATTTAATGTAAGTACTCTACATTACTTGGATTACTTTTAAAATACACACATTCAGTTGTTTTGTTATTTCCCAGCGTCCGGTGTGACTGAGTGGATATGGAGTGATTGAGCGTTTTCCCTGGAGACTATCTGTGTGGAGGCAGTGATATCCTCTACAGGCCAACACGCTACTTTGTATCAAGAGTAACTTACGAAATGTGAGTGGATATATTGTTATGATTATAATGACTGTATATCTATAGTGTGATACGCTATGATGCTCTCCCCCTTCTGTTTTTGGTTACAAAATGTGTTAGAGACCTCTCTACCATTCATGGGGGAGATGCACTAAGGCATGATAAAGAGGTGATAAAGCGGAGATGACTTCTCCAGTTTATCACTTCTCCACTTCTTATGTTATTCTATGGAGCCCATGCACTACGATTTGTAGAAAGTTGAAGATCTTAGTCCATAGGCTCCACAGAATAACACAGGAACTGGAGAAGTGATATCAGTGGAGAAGTCATCACCACTTTATCACCTCTTTATCACCGCTTAGTGAATCTCCCACTAGGAGTTGAAAGCCTTGTTGAATCCTTTCAGTACAAGAGCAATGTGTTGCATACCCCTCTGGCAGTCAAGGGTTTAAATCAATTGGGATTCTTATTTATTACTTATAATGAAGTTGGTTTGCTCCAGAATTGCTTCACCTGTACTTTAGCCCATTTAGAGTTGCCAAATCATGTCTTTACCCCCCCTTAAAGGGGGTAAAAAAACATTTTAAAAATAAATTATTTGGCATCCATCCTATCTCCCAAACCTTTATGGTTTGAGAGATATCAGCCGCTATAGTCCCCTCTCTCCTGCTGTTGAATCGCACGACTCGAGAAGGCTCTTCAGCAGAGCCGAAAATAGGATTTTAGTCTTACCTGTTAAATCCTTTTCACTTAGTCCATACAGGTCACTGGTACTCTGGGAGGCGTAAGTCCCCTTTAATAGGCAGGAACAACTTATGCAAATAATTTGCAAGGGGCGGAGCCTCCCCTCTTACTTAAGCCACCTTCTGGCCAGAGCCACTTTAGATTGATTTGAGACCCTAAAAACTGACCTCAGGTAAGCAAAAAGAAAGACTCCTGTGAGCATGCCCGAACGGTCTCCCACTGAATGCCACAGGAGAGCCAAGACTGGTCCCTTGACAGGGTGGGAGACCAGTGACCTGTATGGACTAAGTGAAAAGGATTTAACAGGTAAGACTAAAATCCTATTTTCACTGTCGTCCAATACAGGTCACTGGTACTCTGGGATGTACAAACATTGAGCTGATCCAGAGGCGGGAAGTAAGGCAAGGACCAGGCGCAAGGCCCAAGTCACTAGAACTGTTATGACCAGTTGATAACATAGCCCAAACTGTAAGTGTCAACGGACACCAACCAAGGGAAAATCCCTGAACTAGCACAGCACACGGAACTAGAGCCAACCGGGCTCAACAGTAAAGAAGCACTAAGGATCACAGAGCGGAAGACCTACACAGGCAAGACTGCCTCCAGGACCTTCCTTCCAAAACTGGCATCAGCCGACGCCAGTACATCAACTCGATAGTGCTTTGAAAATGTGTGCACAGAGGACCAAGTGGCCGCTCTGCACAGTTGATCAGCAGAAGCTTGATTCTTGTAGGCCCAAGAGGCCCCAATAGATCTGGTGGAATGGGCAGTTACCCGGAAGGGAACATGCTTATTCCTCAACTTATAGGCTTCACGGATGGTAGCCTTAATCCAAGAGGCAATGGTAACTTTGGAAGCCGGTCTTCCTGCCCTAGGCCCCTCAGGAATGACGAATAGAGCGTCAGACTTCCTGATAGACTCGGTGCGATGAACATAAAACTTGAGGCAACGCACCACATCCAACAGATGGAGATCTCTTTCCTTGTCAGATGAAGGATTAGGGCAGAAAGAGGGAACCACAATCTCCTGATTGATGTGAAACTCAGACACAACCTTGGGTAAGAATTCCTTGGTAGTGCGAAGCACAGCCTTATCCTTGTGGAACACCAGGTAAGGAGGTTTACAAGACAAGGCCTGTAACTCTGCTACCCGGCGCACTGACACAACAGCCAAGAGGAAGGCCATCTTCCAAGTCACAAGACGTAATGGAATGGAAGCCAAGGATTCAAACGGTGGTCGCTGAAGAACTCCCAGCACCAAATTGAGATCCCACTGGGGAGTAGGACTCTTAAAGGCAGGTCGAACATGAGTCACACCCTGGAAGAAGACTTTCACATCAGGAAGGACAGCAATCCGTTCCTGGAAAAACACAGACAAGGCAGAAGTCTGAACTTTGAGGGAACTCAGACTGAGCCCCTTATCCACACCGTCCTGCAAGAAGGCCAGGACAGTGGGAAGATGGAAGTCAAGAGACAACTTCTTGTCAGAGCACCATGTCACGAAAGTCGACCATATGCGATGATAGATCTTGGAAGACACAGGCTTACGAGCACTGAGCATCGTCGATACCACAGAAGGAGAAAAGCCTTTCTTAGCTAGAATCGAGGATTCAACCGCCATGCCATCAAATGGAGAGAGTGAACATCCTCTTTCCACAGATACCCCTGAAGAAGCAGGTCCGGACAGGCTGGAAGTGGGATTGGATCCTTCACTGACATGGCCATCAATTCCGGAAACCAGGACTGTCGAGGCCAGTTTGGAGCAATCAGGATGACAGGACAACGTTCCCTCTTCAACTTCTGGATAACTCTGACCAATAGAGGAAGAGGAGGGAAGATGTAAGCCAGGGAGAAGTCCCAAGGGATCAACAAGGCATCCACTGCTAGAGCAAGGGAGTCCCTCAACCGGGAGCAAAACACCGGAACCTTCCTGTTGTGTCTGGTAGCCATCAGATCCACCACAGGCATCCCCCACCGTTGAGTGAGCATGTGAAACACCTCTGGGTGCAGAGCCCATTCTCCGCTGTCGACGGTATGACGACTGAGGAAGTCTGCCATGACGTTGTCCACGCCTGGAATATGAACCGCAGAGATGACAGGCACGTGATCTTCTGCCCAAGACAAAATATCCTTGACCTCCCACCAGGCGGAACCGCTTCTTGTGCCGCCTTGCCTGTTGATGTAAGCCACCGCCGTGGCGTTGTCGGACTCCACTCTGACTGGAAGACCGGTCAATTGAGACTCCCAGTGCCTCAGGGCCAGCCGGACAGCTCGAAGTTCCAGAACATTGATGGAGAGCATGGATTCCTCCAGACCCCATTTCCCCTGAGCACTGAAGCGACCCCAGACTGCACCCCAGCCCCGAAGGCTGGCATCCGTAGTGACTGTGGTCCAAGGAGGAACTAGAAAGGATTTCCCTTTCAGGAGATGAGAGAGTGCAGACTCGACTCGACATGAGGAGGAAGAGAAACAGACAGATGTTGATGATCTGGATGATTCTTGCACGTCTGGATCACGAATCTCTGAAGATCCCTGGAGTGGGCCATGGCAAAAGGTACTGCTTCGATTGTGGAAATGAACTTCCCCACTAAGGACGACAACTTCGGAACTGGAATCTCGTCCAGGTCCAGAATACCAGCCACTCTGACAGCTATCTGGTGAGCCACGTCCTCTGGAAGAAACACCATGCATTGGCGAGTGTCGAACAGGAGACCCAGGAACAGAAGCCTCTGAGATGGAATCAAGTCCGACTTGTCCAGATTCAGGATCCAGCCATGACGGTTCAGGGTGTGCATGCACATCTGTAGTTGCTGAAGGAGAAGCTCCGCTGAGGAGGCCTTCAGAAGGAGATCGTCCATGTAGGGGGTCACTCTGATCCCATCCTGATGGAGCACCGCTATCAATGAGCCCAACACCCTCTGGAAGACCTGAGGGGCTGAAGTCAGCCCAAAGGGGAGCGCTGCAAACTGAAAGTGTCCCCTGTGGCAGGCAATCCTGAGATACCGTCTGCTCTCTGGATGAATAGGGATGTGAAGATAAGCATCCTGAAGGTCCAGGGAGGCAAGAAACTCCCCTGGAGACATTGCTGCAATCACAGAGCGCAGGGACTCCTGGCGGAAGTGGGAAGTCACCACATAGGCATTGAGATCTTTGAGATCCAAGATGGGACGGGCTCCTCCGTCCTTTTTGGCTACCACAAACAGGTTGGAATAAAATCCTGAACCTGTGTCCCCCTGAGGAACCGCCTCCAGGACCTCTTTGTCCAAGAGATCCTGAATAGCGTCGTCGAACAGACGCCTTTTTGTGGGTTCCTGAGAAGGACGAGTAAAATGGAACCGAAAAGGAGGAAGGGAAGAGAAAGGGATCCTGTATCCCTCTGACACCACCTGAAGAACCCATGGGTCCGCCACTGACTCCTCCCAAGTCCGGCGAAAGATGCGGAGACGACCGCCTACAGCCGGATGCGGACCCGGGTTCGGCGAGTCATGCCGAAGCAGTCTTGGAGGTCTTGGCCTTGGAGGCAACTTTGGGCCTCCAGGACTGTTTGGGCTTGGAGGAGGAGCGCGTAGTGGGAGGACCCGTTTGGGCCGAGGAGCGTGTCTCAGTCTGAAAGGAACGAAAGGACCGATTGCGTTTGGCTGGAAACTTTTTCTTAAAGACTGAGGGTAGAAGAGTACTTTTACCGCCAGTAGCCTCACTGATCATTTCTTTGAGTTCAGACCCAAAAAGCAAATTCCCCTGAAAGGGCAAGGAAAGCAAAGCCTTCTTAGAGGCAGTATCAGCAGACCAAATTTTCAGCCAAAGAGCGCGTCTAGCCACCACAGAAGAAGTGGAGGCCCTCGCCATCATGCGCACAGCATCAAAAGCAGCATCAGCAACATAGTTCTGAGCTTCAGTGATATTAGCAAGAAGCTGCAACTGTTCAGATACAGGCGCATCCTGGCGAACCGCTTCAGTCAGTCGTTCAGTCCAGGCCGCAATAGCTCTATTAACCCATGCCACAGCAAAAGTGGGGCGCATGGCTGTGCCAATGGAGGCAAAAATAGACTTAAGAGAGAGCTCTAGTTTCTTATCCGTCCAGTCCTGCAAGGCAGAGGCATCTGAGACAGCCAAAGCAGTAGATTTGGATAGTCTAGACACAGGAGCATCCACTTTGGGAGGATGAACCCATTTTGCCAGCTCCGCCTCAGGAAAAGGGTAAAGTTTGGCAAACTTTTTGGAGACAGAGGAAGATCTATCAGGATTCTTCCATGCCTCAGAGACCAGACGGGCAAGAGTAGGGTTAGTTGGAAAACAAACAACTGGTTTAGATGGCTTTTTCTGAAAAACATCAGTTGGATCATAAGTGGATTCCTGAGTCAGAGGAAGGTTGAGCGTATTCAGAACCGCTCTGATCAGACCCACAGCCGAAACTTCAGGGTCACACTCATAGGGGTCCCCAATGGACCTGTTAGATTCAATAACAGTACGTTCCTCAGCATCAGAATCCTGTAAAAGTTCTTCTTCAGAAGAATCAGTGATATCAGGAGCTCCCTGTGGCTTAGGCAGGGAGGTCCTGATAGAGGAGGGGGTCTGCCAGACCTGGAGAGCCCCCTGTACCTGAGAGGGAAAGAGTTGAAGCGTGGATCTGAGATCCCTAGTGGCAGCTTTAAACTCCCTCACCCAAGATGGCTCAATAGCGTGGCTGGGAAGCCCAGGGTTGCTATCTTGACCAGTACAATTAGGGCATAGATCCCCCACATTATCGCCATCCAGCCCAATGTGGCAAGAGGAGCAAAACGCCATGGGGGTAGCGGACCCCCCATCCTCCTTAGACTTGGGTCTAGCCCCTAGCTCCAGTGAAGTAGACATGCTCACAGCGTCAATATACCCCACTAATAACACTATCACCCAGAAAAAGTGTTAAGATTAAAGTTTCACCCCAGAAATGTTCTAAAAACGGACTTATCTGGCCAGCGAAGGGTTAATCTGTTGAGGAGAGAGAAGGCTCGGTCCCTGCGTAGTGTACTCGCCTAGGAAAAGTACCACAAAATGGCGGCCGTCGTGACAGCCAATCAGAAACGAGCTCGAACCAAGCGCTCACGGGAAATGTAGTTTTTCCCTACAAGTACCCCAAACAGTGCCCGAAGCCCCCCTGAACACCCCACATAAATAAAACACATTCCGGATGATAGAGCAGGAGCCTAGAATTAAAATGAGCCCTCTCTGAAGTTGCTGTGACAAGCGGTTCCAGAGATATGTCCCATACTGTGAATTCCCATAGAGAGTAAAGGAGCCCTTGCGTCTGAGCGGGAAAAAGCCGCGCTTAAAGGCGCGGAACACCATTTTTAATAAAGTTTAGTAAAACATTAAAAAGTGCCCAAACAAGCATGAAACACATGAGAAACATAAATAAATGAATACCCAATGCTCCAAAACTCAGAGAATAACACAGAAATTGCATAAACAGTAATAATGCAATAAAAACACCCTATGAGTGCTGGAGTGTATTAAAACTCCCAAATACAAGCCCATCAAAGGGACACTGTGGGGACAAGTGGACCTTCAGCACTCAATGGGTGACTCACCTTTCTTGCTGACTTCTGTCTTCAGGTGACCATGATAAGGAGGGAAAGAACCAGAGGTAAATTCCCCAACAGGGGAGCTGCTTAACACAAGCTGTCCCCTCTTCAGGGTATAGGTCCACAGAAAATCCCTGGAAGCTGCACCAGCCACTTTAAAGAGGGCAATTCACAGCCATGGTCACCCTCCTAATGGTGGTATTCCATATTTGAATAAAAAATAATAAAATACTAAGATGCATAGATGTTCTCTACCTGGTGTGGAAGCACACCAGGAACAAATCAATCTAAAGTGGCTCTGGCCAGAAGGTGGCTTAAGTAAGAGGGGAGGCTCCGCCCCTTGCAAATTATTTGCATAAGTTGTTCCTGCCTATTAAAGGGGACTTACGCCTCCCAGAGTACCAGTGACCTGTATTGGACGACAGTGAAATCTCATTATTTCAAAAGAACTAGTTCATGGAAATGGTCTACAAAGTGTGCTTGCAAACCAGGCACACTTTGTAGACCTTTCCAACGAAGTAATTCTGACGCTGACATCAGGAGAAGGGGAAACTTTAGAAGCATGTATCTCTTAAACCCTAAAGGTTTGAGAGATAGGATTGGTGCCAAATAATTTATTTTTTAAACATCTACAAAACAAGCATACATTTTTTTTTATGGGACATTAGTGTCCCTTTAAGGACTCATGACATGCTTGGACTGTCATGGTGGTTCTGCACTGAAGCACTAGTGACGGTCCTGTTATGTCATGAAATTCAGGGGTCCCAGCACGGCTGCACCGCACTTGGGGACCCCTGAATCTGATAAGCAAAAAAAATAAATGCTCCGGGGTCCTTAACTGCAGGCCGGTCGCTAAGGGGTTAAAATTGGACACATATGAATTCCTGCTGCAATTCCTGCCCAATAATAACCACTGCAGCAGACATTTATCACGTCTGGTTTTAAGACATTGTTCTGTGACCCTAGGCCCAGTGTTATAATATGACTGAATATGACTAAATAAACGGTTTCTCACCATGGACGTAAGTTCTATATATGCAGTAGACGCACGAGCAATGCATATGGTTACGTTTATACACTTCTAATTTAATCCTGTAATTAAGTTATTCATATTTATCAAAGTCTTCACAGAAGTAACTAGAGTAGAATATTGTGTGTGTGTATCTGGGGGGGGGAGGGCAGTCTTGGCAGCTACTTATTCTTTTTTAATGTTGTGTAAATGCGTTGGCCTAAAGCCATAAACTCTGACAAACCGTCCTTAAATACTGTGAACCAAACACTCCACAGCTGCCTACTGTTTGTCCGTATACGGTTATTCAACATCTCACAAATACCAGGCATCCTTTTAAGGTAGATTCACTTATTGAACCTTACACTCTTCTCCTTTGGCATGGAAATTGCCCACTGTCACTTATCAAGTGTCTTTAAATAGTGGGGAAGTGTAAATCTACTGATATCCTCAAGCAAACCTACTAAGCCCTTGAAACACACTATAAAGCAATGAGGACGTTCCTAGCATCCAAGCAACTAAACTGCAGAGATGAAATACAAATGTACTGTATAGAGAAACAAAGGCCTGTATTTATATAACTGGAGTTATTCTGGAGTAAACCAACTGCACCATAGGGGAGCAAATAACAATTCCCATGTAGTAGAATAGAGTTTTTTTTAACCCCTTGAATGCTAAAGTGGTCTCCAATTCATTGCAAGACCTATCTAGCATTCAAGGGGTTAAAAGCCCAATTTAATTTAACAGGAATTTTTATTTGTCCCCTGTGGTGTAGTTGGTTTACTCCAAAAAAATTCCAGTTGCAGTCCAAGAGCCACATGCATGAAGAAGTGGTACAGCTATGGAGCAAACCAACCGAACCATAAGGGAAAATAAAATTTCTGGAATGTGCTATTATATGATTAATGGAGCATTTAACTCTTTGAATGTTAGCAAGGTCTCCAGAGCATTGCATAACAAAGTAATGCGTTAGAGACCTCGATATGTTACAGTGCAGTTGGTTTAGTCCAGACTTTTTTAATTTGGGTATGCTCTGTACCCACCTATATACAGTTTACCAGGGAGTAAAGGAACAGTGTTCCCCCAAATGCACTCACACACTGCCTACCCCTTGGTGAATACTGCACAAAACAGCAATTTTGTCAAGCAAAAAGCTTTATGTGTACGTATTAGGCAGATACAGCTCACAAGAAGTTTTCTGCACATTCTTTAGAATGGAATCATATATGGATGTTCCCCTTACTCCATTCTTCTCCAATCTCACCACCACCACAGGTACACTGCTGCAGAATATGTTGGTGCTAATAGACTATATCAGTAATAATGAAGCATCTCCTAGCAGTGGGAGACCCCATGCGTTACATAAAATCCTACATAATAATTCGCTAATGTATGTTTGTCAGAAGCTGTCATGTGCAGTACAGACGGATGTGCACGCTGCAGTCATGCGCAGTACAGACTGCCCACGTTGCAGGGAGCTCCTCGCTCCATTATCAGGCGCGGGCAGTCTTTACTGTGCATGCCTGGCACTGTGGCCCATGTACACGGGCTGTTCAACTAGTATATATATAATGTTTGTAAATAACTTTCTATTAAATGAGTACATTATAAAACCTTATATAACACAAAATAAAAAACGCAATTAAAAATACAATTTCAAGATAACAGTGTTACACAGAAAATCTCCCAGTTAAACAGTGAAAAGAATCAATTACTGCAAAGTATTTACTGAGTAAGCTATTTAGTCCTCGGAATTCATGCATGAAAATCCATTTATAGCTCCAAGTGGCTTTCATCGGAAAAATGTGCAGCTAACAGGAAACAAGCTGTAGGCCCTGCATTCTGTAATGTAACATCTTATCTGTGGCCTGCAATTAACAACCACTATACAGCCTCATGTGAGCATTTCCACAATGCTTCACTTGGTTAATGGAAAAGCTAGCCTTGGGTGCCACACATGAAATGTCATGCAGACCTTTCTGGGCACATAGAGGGTTACAATATAAAGGGGATTATGCATGTCAAACACTGACCAACTGGCACTAGAATATGGACGCAAATGATTCCTGTTGGAATTTGGGAGTGATGCCATGTATAAAATCATACAAAATGAACCCCTTGGATGTTAGAGATGTACTATGTTATACATGTGACCAAACCCTTAACCCTTTGAGTACCAGAGGGGTACTCAACGCATTGCATCTGGCACTCAGAGGGTTAATGCACTGTAGATCTATCTGGCATTCAAAAGGTTAGAGTCTTGTAGTGACTAGCTGTGCCACCAACCTGACTTGGCAGAATTTATAAATGTCAGACTCATGTAGCAAACTATAACCATTGTCCCAAAGCTGCTCATTGTTGCAATACATTGTTTAATGTGAGATTAAGGGCTTGGTCACATACATGACATAGTACATAGTTGAACACTTTATAGCTCATTCAACGAACGCACTGTGCCCAGACACGCTGTTAAGAAAGGTGACTGTCCTTAAACAAAAGCAGTAGGTCACTATAGGTTCCATCTTCCCCACTTTCTGGTCTAAAGATTGATCATAATGCCTGGTAACGTCCAAAATAAGCACCCATTGAGACCTTTTAAATATTTACCATAAAAGATCTTTACGACGTAGACTCTAGGCCACAGGTGGACAACACGAGGCCCTCTAGCTGCTTCCAAACTACAACTTCTGTCAACCTCCACCAGCCATTTGCTGGTGGGGGATGATAGGCGTTGTAGTCCGGCAACAGCTGGATAGAGTAATGTTGCCTACCCTGTCCCAGGTGATATGTCTCTGCCCATTCACAAAGATTCTCCAATCAGTCCTCAAGGAACCTACAACATGTTGCAAATTAGAGCTCTCTCTGCTCCACCAACGTGGAGGCTAAAGAAGCAGCCAGTTAGTGCAGACCCAATACTAGGTACTCTCACACCCTGAGAAATTGTCCCTTTACACTGAGACTTCAAGATTAAGGGCAAAACCCTGAGTCTCAGGACCCTGAGTGTTCCCAGGTATGAAGATCATTCACATGCGAGATGTTGTAGATTGTGATTTTTTTCATGAGTTTCAGTATCTATGTGTAAGAAAATCACATCTGGCTGATACAAACACGAGCCAGCCAACAGCAAGACTTCCCACAGCAATCTGAAGGAGAAGAGATGTAATTGTACAGATGACTTGAAACATGATATTTCAGGTCCCCTGTGTGAACAGTTCCTTAAAGGGATATTAATGTTTCATAATAAAAGCAGCTCTAATTAATCATCATAGTATTTGGACTTTGGAGAGTGTTATTTAAGTTCTGTCAGAGTTGTAGTTCAAGAGTAATTCAATGACAAAGTATCCCCCTCCCACCCCTTTTACTGATGTAACACTGCTCAGCCAGATCAGAAGGGAGGTGCCCAGGTAGACTGCAGAGAGGGACAATCTTCAATTAAGATAAGGGAAAAACCTGAAAAACTTGTCAAGGGGGGCAGGGCTTTCATTGTTCTCATAGGAATAAGAGTGTCCCCTGCTGTTATCTGTCTGGTCTATGGACTGTATTCCACATCTGAGAAGAGATGGCTTACACTAGGTAAAAGGGACGGTAGGGGAAACTTTGCTTGTGAATATCTCTCAAACCATAAAGGTTTGAGAGATAAGACTTATATCGTTCTTCATGTTTTTTAATGCCTACAAAATAAAATAAAGATAAAACGAAGTATTACTATCCCTTTAAATAACAATAAATACATTACATTAGTAAAAATACATGTTGCTTTTATTTGAGAGCACATGTAATAACACATAAATATATATCTATATACACAAACACACAGTGTAATCCATAAGTATTTGGACAGTGACACAGGTTTTATTGTTTTGGCTCTGTACTCCAGCACATGGGATTTGAATTTAAACCATTACAGCCCTTTTTATATATAGTTCCACCATTTTAGGGTGATGGGACACATTCTCAGATGAAAGTATAGTGTTACCCACTATTTGTTCTGCACCAAATAACTACTTCTTTAGTCTCTACATGAGTATAATTTATACAAGAGAGGCAGTAGGGAATGTACTGCTTATCCTGTGTGTGTGCAGGCAGCGCTACCTCTATGATATATCATATTAAGAGTTCCTTGTAGACAGACTGAAACACATCTGGGTAAAAGCATGTAGGGACATACTGAATAGAATCTATGTTCTGGGGAACTTTAATGCTTAATATCTGAACACTCTCAATGTCAGCTCATTTTGAAGATTCCCAATAATGTTTGTTTGACAGTTGACTTCAACAGTGACTTATTAGAAACTATAAACAAACCAAGAATAGCATAGCTGAGTGCACATAAAAAGAACAAGTATCATTCAAGGATTTTATGGCTCATACACCAAAAACTATATTTTTAAATTATATCTATGAGAAGTACAAATACGATTCCATGCTAAAAGAGGCGCTATAAACTATATTCTAGTCATATGTGTCAAAAGCCAATTTGCTAAGCTAGTTATAATTCAGATTCATGCCTTAATGCCATCTGCTACAGGAGGAGGGTTGTGTAGGCATGAATGGGTATTTTTGGGCACACTTTAACTCTGTGTGAACAAGATACAACAGAAACTGAAGTAACTACTCCATATTCCTACATGTGATATGAGGCAGGTGTAGGGGGCTTGTTGACATTATTAAGTACTTTGGAGTGTGTCCTTCATTATGCACTGCAATGATCTTTCTTTGTTGTGTGTGCCATGAAGTTCACTAATGGTACTGGAGGCTAATGCCAGGCAAGATGCACTAGTAGATTCATTCATTCACCACATTATGTTTAAAATGCAATTAACATGGAAAAATATCTTAAATGTCATTATTTTCTTGTTAAACGCACCTACTGCCACCTCTGAGGATCATAAATTTACAGTTAAACTGAACAATTCCTTCCCCAGCTTCTTAGCCCACCTCAAGCAAGAGCTGAAGCTGCCAGTGACAGCTTCCTTCCTATTGGCTGTGCAATTAGTAGTGATATCTCAGAAGTTCTCTGAAGTTCACAGCATCAGCTCTGGGGAGGAAAAGCTTAGTGGTGGATCTGTTCGCTGAAGGCTGTAAGTTTATTATTCTGCTTCCCCCACAGGTGGAAATATCAGAATTTAAATAGTATAAGACTGAACTTTGACATGTATTTTTTTTCTTTTTAATTGCCTTTTGAAAGGGTAAGAACTCTTTTCACTTTTAGGTATTGATATTCCTTTAATGATTTTCAAGGTTAGCAGTGTTTTAACTAAACGGAGAAGAATTCCCCTCAGGCTAAGGTTATGAATGGTGCACAAGAGAGATAAGGGGATTATCCCATGTGTTTTCTGTATTCAGAATATTTCTACTCAACCAGGGCACTAACATATGTTTTGAATGTAGACACAATTAAGATGCTCCACTCCAGATGCCTCCCTATACATGCCTATTTGTACCTGGGCATCACTCAATTATGTGGCTTGATGTCACTGGTTGTTTAAAGAAACATGTAAATGTAAAGTATATATCTACACATGCCTCTTAATTTGTTCAAATCAAAAGTAATAGTAAGAGAAATATATGTACATGGGTTCTGCTTCCACTTAGCACCTGTGCTCAAAGCTCTTTGCAAATCTAAGCTGATGCTTCACACCACATGCCAAGGGGTGGGTAGTATCAGATTGTATAGGCATTTCAGAGGTTTGCTATTCCTCTGTGCCCAGGCTATTTATAAATTGTGTGAAAAATCTTTATTTCTTTTTCTTTACACCTGTCCCCAAGGTGTTATATTTCAGCACAAATAAGTACATAGGCAAAAAGGCAGCAGTTTGTATAGTGTGTTTATATATATATAAGTATATAGAAAGAGATGCACCCTATATTTGGTAACTCTACCACAATGTTTTATTGGGGGTGATAAGCCTAGATACACAAACAGTTGCAAACATGCATGAATGTTGTTTCAAATTTGTTGTGTGCAATGATCTGCCATTATGTGCCTGCTGCCCAAGATGTAGTCTGTTACGTTTTCCACTAACTCCTTATATGCTAGACAGTAGGGATGGAGGAAAATTCCAATTGTTTTCCTCCAGGAATTTTGGCAGAAAACATCAATTTTTGGCAGGCATTTTGGCAGAAAACAAGCTTTTCCCACAAAATCTCCCACATATAAAACCCCACAAACTGTTCTCCTTTTGGATAAGCCCAATAAATATCCAACAGGAACTTGGCCAGGGGTGTTGTGTTAGACACAGAATGTGTAGTTCTGTAGTTCTGGCTATACCATTGCCTTGGGAAAAGGCTGGAGGTTAGTATGTTTGGTTCTTTGGCTATCAGTGCTGTGCAACAAGCCTGGGAGTCAGTATGTGTGGTTCTATGTCTACCGTGGAACAAACTTGGTGGGGATTAGTACCTGTGGTTCTACGGTTATTATTGCAGTGGGAGAAGACTGGGAGGTCAGTAGGTGTTGCACATCAACAGAATGTATAAAATAATGCGTAAGACCTAAGCACATAATGTGAGGATTTGGGGACTGATTTCCCATGGGAATTGTTTTTGCACATTTAAAGCGGAACTTTCATCATATTAATAGAGCGCCCAAAATCATAATTACATTATGGCTTATTTCTTTGCACATTGGCCAGTCTTGGCTTTAAGTTCTTCCCACAGTTTCTGCCACAGTCAGGAAGCATCATATAGACATATGTCTATATGTCTTGGAAAAACCTCCACATTAATGTAGTGTGTTCAAGTAATTATTGCAACTGTTAGAAATTTCTTAACCCCTTAAGGACCGGCCGTGCCTGCACGCGGTGGTCATTTAAGGACCACGGAGCATTATTTTTTTTTTTATTGAATCCGATTCTGGACTCCCCAAACAGCATGCAGCCGCGCGGGGAGCCCTTAATTCCATGACGGTCCTGGTACGTCATTGGTCCTTAAAGCAAATCCAGCCATGACGTACCAGGACCGTCAAGGGTCCTTAAGGGGTTAAAGAGAAATAATAAGAAAACACAAGATAGATTTAAAGAAAAATGATATGTAGTCTTACATGTGACTATCTTTAATTGATCAACTGTACATTATTGATTATTCAGTCACATATACACATACCAACCCTTGATTATTGACATAATGATCCACTGTTACATCACTCAGGGACAATCAATAGCTGATGGATGGATGTTGAAATGTGCAAGAAACAATAAAGTATCAACAATACAGTATAAACTGTAAACTGTAGTTCTTATTCTTATACCCAGTGAAATAATGAAAAGACTTAGACATCAGCTGGCATGCAGGCAGTGTAGTGTAATAAATACAGTATATACACCAATAGCACAATCCACCTGCACATCTATCAGTTATGGAGTAAGCTACATATCCAGTATGCTGCTATTACATAGTCATCAGTTGTATCTTCCATTGGGTTTTTATGAATGATGGTCTAGTAAGCAAAGCAGACAAATATTATACAACATTGTCATATATGACTAACACATGCATATGTCCTACTCACATATGCAATGATGCACAGGGACATGGAGTACAATATTTATGTTTCTGGCTGATATATCTCTGTATCTGCTCACTACTGAATGAACAAGCACAAACCTACTGAAAAACCTACCCTGGGAAATATAACCTCCTGTGTGTCTGCCATTAACAGGGTTATAAAATCAATCTCACAGGATCATATGCAAAACAAAAATACATTCTAGGTCAATCCAACTGGACACTGATTTATCCCATTGAGTGCCATAGGAGTGTCCAACGCACTGCTCCTGAATGCGCTGAATTCCCTTCTAACATTCAGGGGGTTAACAGGTCTTTTAACAACTGGAATGATAAAGAGATCTTCAGCATGTTGCTTTGCAATGCATTGGAGACCTCTCTAGAGTTAAAGGGTTTAAAGGAATAGTAATACTTTCTTTAGACATGCTGTAATATTTTTCTTATTAAATAAATATAGCAAATGATCTAAGTCTTTTTATCATAACTTGTATAGTTTTAGTAAAATATCGTTGTAAAGTTCCCCCCCTCCTGCCCCTTTTATCCACGTTATCGCTATAGCTGACAAACTTGTATTCTGGTCCCTGGACGGCTCATCTGCAGAGCTGAAATAGAGTTGTATCATACCTCCCAAGCGTCCCTCTTTAGGAGGGACAGTCCCTCTTTTAGACCCAAATCCCTCTGTCCCTCTTTCCCACCCTGATGGCCCTCTTTTTAGGAGATCAGACTGTGTGATGTGTATATAAGTGTATCACATTGCTCTACAGCAATAAAACTCACATTACTGTTTGTATAAATGTCAGTATATGTGTTTTGTAAATTGGTCTGTATAAATAAAACACTTTGGTCTTGTTATAAGTCATTTACTAGGTTACACAAGGAGGTGTCAATAGGTCGTGAAATAGCCAAAAAAGTATCGGTAATGCCCTGCCCACAAGCCACACCTCTAGCCACACCCCCTAAAACACAAGTGTCCCTCTTTGGCAATTTGAAATGTTGGGAGGCATGTTGTATACAAAGAGAATCTTCATGAGAACGGACTACAAAGTGTGTCTGGTCTGCAGGCATACAACACTTTACAGAGCTATTATACTAAAACTATACAAGTTAGGACAAAAAGACTTAGATCATTTGCTTTATTTATTTAATACAAACAATATTAAAGCATGTCTAAAGAAAGTATTACTATCACTTTAAAAGCTTTATTCAAATCCATGGGTATTTGGAGAATTGTATTTGTTCTATATGGTACAGTTGGCACAGAATAGCTCCCCCTTTTCCTTGTGAATAAGTCTCAAGGTGTGGAAAGTGAGAATATCTAACATAATTTAATTTAAAATAAATAGGCCTTCCACATTATCCCTTTGACTGCCAAAGAGGTATTCAAAACATTGCAACGCAATGCACTGGATACCTCTGTGACATTCAAAGGATTAAATATGAAAAACCTATTGTACATCTGCAATTCTGGTGGCACCTGGCTCATCCAGTTCAGGGTCCATTCCCAGATTATAGGTAAGGTCAGTCTGAAATGGACTCAGGTCTACAAAGTAGCTCTAAGTGGCACTGATCTGAAAGTATTGTTCCAAATGTGTTTTCTCCACACTGGTAGCTTTGTCATCGTGACTTTGATGTTGTTCAGTGAACAAACACCATCTGCCTGGCAATTTTTGTTTAGTCAGTAGCTGTACATGAACCCAAACACTGTTTTGAACATACAACACTTTCAAGATATCATTTACCCTTTCCATTCTACAATATTAACCATTTGCTTTCCAGAAGGGTGCGCAACACATTGCTTTGCAATGCATTACATTCCCCTTTGAAAGCCAGAGGGGAACGAAATGCATTGCTTTGGCTTCAAAGGGTTAACCATCTGAGTGACCAAGAAGTATCTAACTACATTGAAGCACAATGTATTGGATACCTCTCTGGCACTCAAAGGGATAAAGCAGCCATTTCTTTCTTGGAAGCAACAGAGTATGAAAAACAGCTTCAAAATACAGACAAAAATTACTTGCCTTTTGCAAAATATGGAACTTTTTCAAACAATTTGAATGCAATGCAATACCTTATAAAAAGGTTAAGACTCAGATTGACGAAACATAAAAAAACAATGTTTATGCTGCATATCAATAAGAAATCTAAATTACATCATTTTTAACGACCTATTGGAATTGTACACACCCATCAATAGTTCCACTAATGAATTCTATTGAGTGAGTTGAACAACCCACACAGCAGCAAGTAGAGATTAGAGCTAATCTTCTTTCATTATAATTTCACAAGTAAGAGATATATTGGCACCTAAAACAGCACTGGATCATCAGGGTACTGTAAAAACAAGTGCAACGTAATTTAAAGGCTATTAGTAGTTCATGGTTTATGTGTTCCACAGTGCATTGGAGACCTCTCAGGCACCCAAAGGGTTAAACATTATCAGTTTTTCAGAATCCATTACTTATTATTTTGGTATGACAAGAAATGTCTGTAGACTGTGGGGTGTGTGGGGGGGTTTGTTAACTCTTTGAGAGACAGAAAGGTATACAACACACTGCAACTCTCTGGCACTCAGAGAGTTAATTAGCTGGCCCAGCTCATTTTCTGAGTTTATACGGTGGCATAAAAATCATGTGGCTGCCCAGCTCCTTAACAGTTTGGGAAAATTACTTGGGTGTGTCATGGGACATAAAAATTCTGATAAACAATATTTTTAATAGTGATTTCAACTTAGCAAAGGCCACAGTTTTCAGAGAAATGAACTGTCAGATCCCTACGAGGTGATGCAGAACACATCAGCCTTTTAGTCCTAACTGCTCTCTCATGTTGGAGGTATGAAATGGACATAGGCTCCATTTTCCTTATCTGTTGAAACATTACTTACGCTAATATCCCCCTATTGGTTGTCTTGTCCATCAAATGAGAAATCTATAAACTGACTGAGGTAGACCAGCCTTTAGCACCAGATACATTTCTTATTTTTACTAACTTACCAGTGGAATTAAACCACACAAAAAAGAACTCTTTTCCTTTTCCATTTGCTGAACGCTGCTAAATCCCTTATTCCCAAAAATTGTTACATCAACCCCCCCCCCCCACACACACACACACACACACACACACTATCTCAATGGAGAACAAATGTTAACTCCACTGTACAGATGGTAAGTCTTCATGAATTTTCCTTAACTAAAATACCACTTTTTGTTAGGGACAGATGCATCCTATATTACATAGCCTTTGACTAGGATATCTTATATACCTTCATTTATCCACTCTACAGCTTCACTGACCTGCACATACAGCATCAGTTTTTACACGTTAACAATCACAGACACCATTTCTTTTGAACATACAGCCCATAGTGGAGAACAAGGTGCAAAGGAAAAAACACATCAATGAGCATATGCCCCTCCCCTCCCAGGAGAATTTTCTGCATAAACAGCAAAGTAAATAAGCATAAAGATATTGCAGCAAAAAGTAAATAAACTTTGGAGCACTTACTCATGTAAAAATAACAGGGCTAAACTATATATATATCATACATGGGGTGCCATAGACCCGCAAATGTGAAAGGGAAGAAGCAAAGATAGATCCTTAGATGGCACTTAGCCAAGTATATGTGTAAAAGAATAAATCATAAAATAAAACAACAAAAATATATTGTAAAATAATGAATAATAAAATCCAAATGCAACAGAATGATCCCAAACAATCACCCTAACACTACATAGCAAATAAATCCACCCTTACATAAACAATATAGATCATCCCTAACAAAAAAGCATGGACCACACAAAAGTCTAACCCTCCCCCCCAATATGATTAATCAAAATGATACATAGGTAAATCTACACACAGAGATGATAAGCTAAACTGGCAACAGTTTAATAATAGTAGCATGATTAGTGATGATCGCAAATTAAGCAAATGATAGGATGAAACGTCCTCTGTCATAAATGAGCATCAAAAATGGAATGATGAGAATGGTGATGATGAAAGGATTGATATAATATGCAGATGACACTGTCAATTATTGCAGCTGAGACTGGCTATCAGTTCCATAACTGTTCCATATCCATAATGAAATGGAACTAATCATCATAGTGGTCAATTGTTTCACCCATCTTCACCCGTATACAGGATCCTCCCAAGTTTATAGTGCAAAAATGGACAATAGGATCCAGACGCCACTCACAAGTTGCACGTTATATGATGAAAGTATCTTCCAGTTCTTACTTCAATAAAGTATATTTCAAGTTCTCTAACATATATCTCATCTCATGAATCACCTCAAATGTGACATATCACTTGGTACCCTTCAAAGTTATGATATAATATATCCTTCTGGCCTCTGTGTCTGTGTGACCATGCTTACTGCCAATGCATTTCACCCTTTAGGACATGGGCTTTATCAAGGCAAGGACCAAACATACGTACAGGCCACTTTATTTAAAACATCACAAACACAAGTGAAGTACAGTTGTCATAACAACAACAATTAACACACACAAGGTTCCCCCACATTTCCTCAATCAGGTATGTGTATCAATAGGAACTACTCTAGTCATAGCCCATAGATCCAATTTGTTCTGAAATTTAAAAAATAAATATTAAAAAAAAATTATACAACTAACCCTTATCACCAGGGAGAGATTACAAAAGCGAATGCCGCACACAAAAAGTATTGCTATCGCCTGTTTTAGTGCAGAATGGTATGAGTACATCCCACCTTCAGGTAATTAAGGGATGCATCTTTATGTATAGTTTCATACCTCCCAACATTTCAAATTGCCAAAGAGGGACACTTGTGTTTTAGGGGGTGTTGCTGGGGGCAAGGCTGGTGGGTGGGACGTTACTGAGAATTTTTAGGCTATTTCATTAACTATTGATACCTCTTTGTGTAACTAAATAAATGACTTATAACAAGATCTAAGTATTTTATTCACACAGAATAATTTATAAACACACATACTAACATTTAAACAAACAATAATGTGAATTTTATTGCTGTAGAGCAATGTGATACACTTATATACACACCATGCAATCTGATCTCCTAAAAAGAGGGACATCAGGGTGGAAAAGAGGGACAGAGGGATTTGGGTCCAAAAGAGGGACTGTCCTTCCTAAAGAGGGACACTTGGGAGGTATGTAGTTTGAGTTGAACTTCTATGCTTCCTATATAATAATTTGCTAAAAACGTGTGTAACGATAAAGCCATACGCAGTAGAGGCTGCTGCGTGTGCTGCAGTCATGCGCAGTAGAGACTGCCCACGGCAGTCCGAAGGAGCGTCCAGCTCTGTATCAGCTGTGGCGCGGGCAGTCTCTACTGCGCATGACTGCCCCGCAACCAGATGGCATGGCACTGTGGCCCGTGTAACGGGCTCTTCAACTAGTAACTTATAAGGTGTCTGTCAATCATCACTGCCCATAGAGGAACAATTCTGTCAGTCAAAAAATAAAGCAGGAATTCTGGGGTAATCTAACTGGATCATATAGGACAAATAAATATTTCCATTGCTTTAACCCTATGAATGCTCATCCTCTGTCTACAATGAGGCCTCTTCAGCATTCAAAGAGTAAAACTCCCCACTTCAATGAATGCAATATTTGTTTGTCCCCTATATGTATTAGTCAATAAAAACATGGGTGAAACACATTAGGTCCATTTGTCTCCACTGTTAGACTTTTTCTTGTGTTCAATTTGTTCCCAATAAAGCTTATTTTTATAAATGCAGAGCATGCGGACTACACCACTTTTACCGTCTATCAGCAAACTTTAACAGTCTCCATCAGATAAGCAAGAAAGCATGTCACTGAGCATATTTTATTAGAATATTTTAGCATTAACTTAGCATTGAACGAAATAATATAATAAGTAACACTGAAAGTTTCATTTCAGTAAAAGGAATACATTACAGATATTCCATATTTCATTGTCAAACAACCATGGTTACATTGCCTCATGGAACACTGCCAGGATCTTATGTCTGATTGGAAATGGTTTTAATCTTTAAACAGATCAGAATTCTAAAGGTTTTCTGAAGGGTAATAACTCTGATTACCAACTGAAGAATCATCATGAATTCCTGTTTACATTAAATTTATATTGAGGTGGATCTGAAAGTTGTTTCGAAACCCTTTTAGTGCCACAGGGGTGGGCAATTCTTTCTTCCACAGTACTTTGTCCACCTCAGTGCTTCAAAAGGTTAATAAATGCCCATTTTCTCTGACTTCAGTAAATGTAATTTGTCCAACAAAGGTTGTTTTTAAACTAGAGGATTCTTGCTTTTTATTTTTTTTAATTAGAGTTTATATTGATTATATTCTGAGAAGAGAATAATGACTTGGTGCTTCCCAGGTAGACATACAGCAAATTTTCCAATGATACCAAAACTTTTACTTAAGATGTTCTGGAGTGGTGGAACCCTTTATTTCACAATAAAATTCCCATTGAACCGTAAGAATCAAACCATTTAAACAAGGGGTAGACTATTATTTTGACCTTAGGAACACATCTTTTATCAACTGTTTTTTTTTCCTAGGGCCATAGTCATGCAGCATTTCTAAACAGAACAAAGCCAAATTCTCCTTACAGCCTGGAATATGAAATGACAGAGGCTTATATCTGGCAGTTGCCATTGCTTCTAATCACGCACTGCTTTAAGGCTTCTTTCGCACAGGTGGCTAAATAGCTTCAGCCCACTGCAACAAATCTGTAGCGTTCTTGAGGGAACACTGTAAAGTTACAGCATTATAGCATTATAGACTTTCATATGATCATACAAGGAGATAGTCACCAAGATCCAGCATGTTATCTTTCATCATGGGTGAGATGACCAATGCAACATTGCTACATTAGTGTTGCACATGGGAAAAAGGCCTAACAGTGTGGCTACTGCACAGAGAATGTACCCATTCTGGCTCTCTCTGCAGTCTGGTAGAATGATACATTATATCTAACATGATACAATTTATCAATCCTCCTTCAGAGAAATACAGACTTTTTTTTTCTGTATTGCAGCACTGGTGATGTGTACAGCCAGCCTGACCCAAGAGCTAGAGACTATTAAACCAGAGGCCAGATTCAGTTTACAGGCCATATTTTGCCCATCTCTGATTTAACACCTTATGTGCTAGGTAGGTCTGCTCTGTGAAACCACTGGTCCTTCTTCAGTGATTCCTGTTGTTCCATGAAATACACTGTGAGAGGCAATAAGCTAGATGAGTGATCTAGTCTGTTTTCCAGATGAGCCTGTATATAGATGTAGCCAAGGTAACACTATTGACCAGTCTAAGTCCACAGCTCAATGCAATCAGAAATATGCACCCACATAAGCATGACCTACATTACACATTAATGGGAATGTCATTGTGCAAAAGCAGATAATAGCTCATATATACCTCCAACATTTCAAACGGCCAAAATAGGGACACTTGTGTTTTAGGATGTTGTTTCTGGGGGCAGGGCATGTTAATATTGCTTATATACATATATATATATATATATATATATATATATATATATATATATATATACATATATATTTTTTTAATTCTGTTTTCTGTGGATATCGCACTGTGCAGTACTATGGAACATTAGTGGTGCTCTGAAATATAACTGCTCAGGGGAGTAGTGTCCCTGGAATTTTTTTTTAAATATTGTAAGGTATGGATCATAGATAGCGATTTTCAACACTACACATTCATTTAAAAATAGTGATAAAATATATAGTAAAGCTGGCTATATACGTATGCTGTGCGATTGGGGAAGGTACAGATGAATTGATATCTTAGCCAATAAGAAGCATTACCTCATAGTCCAGAAACAGGCAACTTAAGCTCTCCAGCTGTTGCAGACTACAACTCCCATTATGCCCAACCAGTCATTGACCCACCCATGGACTAGTCAAAAATCTGACAAAAACTCAAACAAAAGCATGGGGGATAATAAAATTCCAATGGATTTAACCTGTGCATCACTGAGCAATACATTGTAGACTTCTTAACATCTAAAGGGTTAATGGGTCTCCTAATGCAGACTGATTTTATTTGAATTTACGCCAAGCAGCACAGCAATGTGGGCTATATCTATGAATAAAATGTAATAAAAAATCATCATCTAGAATATTTTCTGTATTGACTATAATTTTTCTAACAAAAAATGTTAATGTGAATAGGCATAGGTCTAGGGCAGCAGTTTGGCAAGCCGAGCTTTGCCACATTGTGTGTTCTCATTATGATGTGCATTCTCTTCACACTTCATTCACTCCTGTTGTGCTGCTACATAAGTGGACACATTTGGTTTGGAGGTTTTTTTAAACTCTCACCTCTGCTTCCTTTAGTTATCTGTATTTTTCTGTTGGTTCATGCTGATCTGTTTCTCTGGCATAGGTCTGATCCTGCCCCTTTCACTGCCACAAGGGTGTGCAATGCACATCTCTAAGGGAGTTAAGGAGTTAACGGAGGGAAATTGTTTGTGATGCTGAAGTCTGAATGGATCCTCTCCACTCTCCCAATGGGTAAGTGTAAGAGCAGGGAGAATGCACACAGGCTTCAGGGTTGTGGAACTGCTGGCAATGTGTAAGGGAGGGCATCCTTTATACATCACCAGCAGTTTGACAACTCTGCATGCTAATAAGTTGATTATCCCTCTCCTTTTAGTGCATATGGTGATATGTGTCTCCCTTGCCATAGCAATGTACTTGCCACACATCGTCAGACATATATCTCCACAGCACTGCCCCTTAGAGCATCTCTCCCCAGATCTCCACTAATAAATATCTATCAATGTACGTTAAATTATAAGTGCTGTGCTGTTTTTCAGCAGGCTAGGAGTATATAATCTGTCAAAGGACACAAAGATTTCTGAAGTGGGAGAGATCTTAGTGCGTAGGCTCCACAGAAGAGTAGAACCTTTCAGATAAGAGGAACTTACATTTATTCTAACACATAGGCAACAAGTTACAGTACTCTAAGTAAGAGAGAATAAAGAAATGTGGGTAAAACTGTTTTTCCCAATCTTCAGAAAAACAGCTCTAGCAGTTTAATAAATATTAACATCAGTCAAGATACGGGCACATTTACATACATTTCTGGGACTGTTACAGAATGCAAGTTCATACAAATACAATTTGGTTTTAGGCTTTACTGACCCTTTAAACCTTTGAGTGCCAGAGGGGGGTAGGGAACGCATTGCAAAGCAATGAGTTCTGTACCCCTCTGGCACTCAAAGGGTTAATACCTTGGAAACTCAAAAGCAATGCATTGGAGACCTTTTGAACATTAAAGGGGTTTGTAATTAAAACACAAAGTTTAAAATAAGTTTTGTTGCTGAAGACAAACCACCAGACTGCTGGAGGTTGTAACTCTTTAAACATATCACTGGAATTGAAGTATTTATGAGTTCCTGCGCCTCTACTGTACTAGGAAGGACAGGGCAATTTGTCATAGTCTGGGTTCCTAAAGTAATTCGCATTCAAGTCTGTAGGCGTAATAGCTGCAGCAATCAAATAGCCGGTTATGGAGATTGATGTCTTGTCCCCATAGGGTGGACAGCAGGCACACTGGATTCTGACTCCTGGAAGTTTGATTATTCTTGTCACAGGTAAGGCATCATATTATTAATAATGTTCCATACATTGGGATGCAATTTGTTCCTAGGTGAATGACATTTAACAATCCTTGACTCCCATATAAATTAATGCTAAATAAAGGCATAGTAACTCTTTATTTTGGCCTTTCACATTTTGCAAATGAATAAATCAAACTGCCTATACGTTTTATGATAATTTATTTAATCTTCACATTATATGTGTGTGTGTGTGTGTGTGTTTGGTGTGTGTGTGTGTGTGTGTGTTTGGTGTGTGTATGTGTTCCTGACAGTGAGCTCTCTGGATCTCTGTTTCTAGAGAGTTTTCTGGTCAGAGTCCATCAACACATGACAGTGAAACAATGTAACACTATCCCTGCAGCACTGAATGCTCTGTATACTGTATAATATATTTTCTACATTGTACCAATACACCTTCTTTCCAGTCACTAACAGAAAGCTCTCTGCAAACAGACCCATAGAGCTCAAAGGATGTAAAAATGTAAAACATACACAAAGATGGAAAAAAGTATAGGCAGTTTGCCTTTACATTCATACATTTGCAAAACATGAAAAGTCAAATAAAGGGCTACTATTCCTATAAGTAATATCCAATGAGAACAATACCATAGGGATAGGTTGATCTTGCTCATAAGAAGTACTTACACAGAAATTATTTAGAACTATATTTTGTTGTATTTGATCTAATTTGTACTCTGTGTTTAGTTACTTTCAGATTACAATCTGATAAAGACAGCTGACCCATAGGAACAACTCATGACTATCAAAGACTTTTCATTGTGAAGGCACACTTCAAGAGAGAACATTATATATTATTATTGTTGTTAATAAATGTATATACTGCACAGCTATATGAAATACACTTATTACATTTATTGCTAGTGTAAATTTCTCCTTTAAAATTATAATTATTTCATGGTCTTCTACTGGATATTTTACCGAAAGGTAAGCATTACAATGTAATGTTTTATTCTAATTGTTGCACCCTACTTACTTATCTACATATACATGGTCTAGTACAGTGGTTCCTAATGCAAGCCCTCAGGCTAGGATGTAAGGCTTTCCTTTTGAAGATCACATGCAAGTTAATCAGATTCACTTCGGCTCTAATTAATTCACCTGTGTTCTAGCAAGGACATCTTTAAAGTGTTAGTAATGCCCATATTTGTTTCTTCAGTATTGTAGATGTTAAAAAAAAAAAGTATATGAAGAAAGTCCTATCTCTCAAACCTTTACGTATTGAGAGATATTTGGTGCTAAAGTTCCCCCTCCCTCCCCTACCCCTGACATCAGAGCTCTATTGATAGCAGGAGATCCCAGTCCTGGGACCAGCCGGCGGCTCTTCAGCAGAGCCGAAATAGCAACCTTTAAAAATAATTACTTCACTGGAATGATCTACAAAGTGTGTCTGGTTTGCAAGCCAGCTTTATAGACCGTTGTAATGAAGTAGTTCTTTTTAAATATTGCTATTTCGGCTCTGTTGAAGAGTCACCTCGAGTCGACCAACATGGGTCTGCTTCTGTCAGGTTTACAGCTGACATGAGGGAGGGGGGAACTTTAGCGGTGAATATCTCTTAAACCATAAAGGTTTGAGAGATAGGACTTTCTCCATATACTTTATTTTTTAACATCTACAATATTGAATACACTTAAATATGGGCATTACTAACCCTTTAAATCCTGGCCTGTTTGTGGGCCATGAGCGCATGGTTTGGGAACCACTGGTTTAGTATAATCATGCTTAATCTGCCCTGCAGCTTATGAAGCTGTATTTGTAATATTGTTACTTTAGGTCTGTGTAGGCAATAATTGCCTCTCCAGCTGTTGAAGACTACAACTCCCAAACAGCAGATGAGTGTTGTAGTTCCCAAAACAGAGGGAACCAAAGGTTGCCTATCCCTGATATAGCTTACTTTAGCCATCTTTTCTAGACTATTTAACATCGGCTTGCTAATTCACACGCACCTTTTGAAGACCAATTATAAGAGGCAATAAACCTCACGTAAACAGGCTAGTCACCAGACTTCAAGATGCTGAACTGATGAGTCTCTTGTGCACATAACCACATCCAGATGAAGACACAATATAATACCACAACTCCGACAATTATCCTCAAGATTTAAACGTCTTGAAATCTTGTTTTCACTGACCTCTTTCTCCATATATTACCTAGCAGAACTGCAGTGTCCTCACAGCATGCAAACCCACACCACTACTCATTCAAGGTGTGCACAGTGGTTTCTCCAATTCTAGGGCTAAGCTGCCAATCATGATTTTGTTGAAAGTTTCCATAGACATCTCATGTTTCATATGAAAACTCACTGAGGCTAACCAACAGCACAGAAGTAGGAACATAGAAATTCCCCAAATTCCCAGTGATTTAAATGGGAGTTTTAATCCCTTGAATGCTAGAGAGGTCTCCAATGCATTGCAAAGCAATGCACTGGAGACCTCTGTAGCATTCAAGAGGTTAAAAGCCCAATTTAAATCAATTTGAATTTGTACTTGTCTCCTATGTGCAGTTGGTTTGCTCCGGTTAGTCTTAATTCATCAGCCTCAGTGAATGAAGCCGTAGGGATAAGGAAAGATGAAATACATTTAAATAAAAGAAAAATGGTCGTCAATAAGGTATACTGACTCAAACAGAATAAGGAATGTTAATTTCTTTCTATAACCATTCACTCTATATGTTACAGATCACATGCTCGTTTAGAATCTCCAACTTTCATTCTTTACAGACAAGTATCAGAACCGCATGTATACAATGGCTTGTCTTTATAGTCCTGGGATGCTATTTCTCTTGGTTTCCTTATGCAGATCATTTTCAGAGATGTTTTCCTAACTGCACTGGTACAGACTCTGCATAATAAATGTGGATGGCTATAATTGAAGCTGGCAATACTGTTGTACTGCAGGTATTTTACTGTGATAGTGCCAATGTTAACTGTAAGAACATAGCTAATGGCATGTGTTACCTTTTTTGTTGCCTGTCTGGGTAGTGCATGGTAATTACTACTGAGGGAAGACATATCTAACAAGCAAAATTAACATACATATTTCTTAGCCCCTTGGGTAGGCTGACCAGATCTCACCTTTAACCGGGGACACATAGGAAATAGCCGTTTTGCAGTACTTCACTGAAATCAATGCAGTCCTGCAGTATGCATTTCTCCTATGAGTCCCCGGTTAAAGGTGTGGTCTGGTCAGCCTACTCTTGGGTGTTAGAAAGGTCTCCAATGAATTGCTTTGCAATACAATGGCAACCACTCTAAAATCCAAGGGTGTGAGCCAGGGTATAGGACCCATATACACATACACATTTTTGTAAAGTTATGCTTTCCTTTTATGTTCAACAATGTATGCAGCAGAATGCAGAGAATCCTATGGAAGAGTTCCTCTACTTGTAGCTCTTGCCACTAAACCCAATTTTCTTGCACTTTGCAACTCATTCCTCCATCAAACAACATTCTAAGACTCATTCTCAGAATCTTCATTTCTACTTTACTTCTTCTTTTTTCACTTAAAGGGACAGCAATGTCCCATAAAAAATTACGCTTGTTTTGTAGAGGCTTAAAAAATAAGTTATTTGGTACAAATCCTATCTCTCAAACCGCTATGGTTTAAGAGATATTCGCTTGTAAATTTTCCCTAGGAGGCTCTTCAGCAGAGCTGAAATCTCGTTATTTAAAAAGAACTACTTCATGGGAACGGTCTACAAAATGTACTTGCAAACCAGGCACACTTTGTAGACCTTTCCAATGAAGTAATTCTTTTTAAATAATGCAATTTCGCCCTCTGCTGCAGAGCCGCTGGCTAGTCCCCAGACCGGGATCTCCTGCTGTCAGTTAGATGCTGACGTCAGGAAAAGGAGAGGGAGGAATTTTACATACGAATATCTCTCAAACCGTAACGGTTTGAGAGATAGGATTTGTGTCAAATAACTTATTTTTTTAAACATCTACAAAACAAGTATAATTTTTTTTTATGGGACATTAGTGTCCCTTTAATTTATACTTCCCCATTCATTCATTGCTTTCCTCCTTATTCACATCCCTTTTTCGACACACACTCATACCCATTGCTATTTTATGTACTTCCCTTCTACATTCCCTACCTCCATTCCACATATGTTGATTCTGTATTAATTTCATAGTTCCCTATCCTTCTCTCACTTTGCTTAAAGTGGATCTATCGCCTCTACAAAAGTTATGCTTATTATGTAGAAGATATATCCACAAGGGTGAAAACATTATTGATTTAAAAAAAAAAAAAAAAAAAAACGCCATTTGTGTTCAAAAAATAGTTTATAGCATGCCCTGCATCCTCATAAACTTCTGTTGCCACAGATTGCCACACTGCCCCTTCTCCCTTCCCATTACCCAACCTCTTTCTGTCTGTAAGCTGGAGCGATCTCATTGGCTAGATATTGATCTCTGCCAATGAGATCACTCCAGCTACAGACAGAAACCTCTGTCATCGGAGGAGGCTGGGTAGTGGGAAGGGAGAAGGGGCAGTGTGGCAATGGAAGTTTATGAGGAAGTAGGGTGCAGGGCACTCTATAAACTACCGGTTTAACACAAATAACTTTTTTTTTTTCTTTTTTTTTTAAATCAATAACGTTTTTGCCCTTATGTATTTATCCTCTACATAATAAGCATAACTTTTATAGAGGCGATAGATCCACTTTCATATCCTCAGTTAACCCCTCAGGGGCATCCTTCCCTGTCTCTTCTCATCTCCACATTCCAGTGTGTGTTTTTATAATTAATGTTTCCAAGATTTTCATTCCATTGCCAAAAAACATTATCACAAGCTGAAAACCAGAAACAGTAAAAGAACAGGCAAGGCCTGATAAACCAGCCTTTTATAGTTAGTTTTATATAGTTCACTGGTGAATGTGTCGAAATGTGAAATTCTGGGGCATCCATATATACAGCATACAAACAGCGAAACTACCCAAAACAGTTTAGATTTAAGATATTTGCAACATCAAGCTCATTATACACAAAAGAAAAGAGGTGCAAATCTAGCCCATAGGGGACACATTTCTCATTGATTTAAACTGGGCAATGTTTGGAGACCTATCTAGCATTCTAGCATCTAAAAGCCACACTTAAATCCATAGGAATGCCTCCTCTTTTCCTTCGTACATAAGGCTTCAAATATCAGTGTGAAAAAATATTGATTATCTTTAAATAAATTATTTTTAATTTAATGCAACAATTTTGTTATTGATAAATGAGAAAGAATGTTAGTTGTGTGTGGATTTTAATTGAATGCCTTATTTAAAAAGTTTTTAAATGTGGCTGGTCATCCTTACCCTAGACAATATGGTGTTGTCCATGTTGAAGGACAACCTGCTCTCTCTACAGGCAAGTGGGTGGGGGCCTTCATCTTATTGGGACCTCCCACAGATGCAATTAAAGTAACTTGGGTGAAATCTATATGTTTGTTTTGGGAAGGCCCACATAAACACAGAAGAAAAGGTTAGGAGAAAGGAGAAGAATAATATTACTAAAATATAAGCTTGGGTACTGGGGTTCAAGAAAACGTAATAGATATTCTGTCCTTATAGAGATGGTGGTTTGGGTAGGTGTATCAATGACTCTACTTAGAGTGCAGCTCTAATCATAATTTAGCTTACTGATGGAGACACAAGGGGATACCCATATCTACTACCTTCACTATATTAGTCCCCAGCTTGAGATCACAAACACAATTACAACATTTAATATTTAAATAAACAGGATTGCACAATTTATAACAATAAAGGGGATCTATCACCCCTACACATGTTGGGCTACATAGCTCATGTATGTAGCGACTAGCTGGGGTAAGGTTTTAATTTTTTAAAAAAACATTGCTATGTAGCAGATTTTAGTCCATTAAATATTGCCCTGTCTCTACTTCCGGACAGACTGTGGGTACAGCTTTATACCTGCAGTCCATCACTCTGCCTCTGCTCCCCTCCTTCTATCCAGCCTCCTCTGATGACGGAGGCTTTTTGCCTGTAAGCTGGAGCGCTCTCATTGGCCAGAAATCGCTTCAGATTACAGACAGAAAGCCTCTGTCATCGGAGGAGGCTGGATAGAGGGAGGGGAGCAGAGGCAGAGACACAGACTGCGGTACAGAGCAGGTAACCACAGTCTGTCTGGAAGTAGGGAAAAGGCAATATTTAATGGATTAAAATCAGCTAAATAGCAAAGTTTTTTAAAAAATGTAAACCTTACCCCAGCTACTCGCTACGTACACAAGCTATATAGCCCAACATGTGCAGGGGTGATAGATCCCCTTTAAAATAATAGCACTACCTTTAAACCTATTAGCATTAGTACATCTAAAAGGGAATACTTAGGACGAGCATACCAAACATCTGACTGGCAATTTGGTTCACAGACAACGGTGGGTCTCCAGATTTATTAAATTAGTGGTTAAGTTGCTAAAGATTTTGATTATAAACATTTTATGATTTGTACTATATTACAGCATCAGTGTACAAACCTGCCCTTGAGGGCTTATACATGCCAAGATTTAAGAATATTGTTTCTTGAACACATGTAGGCTGATCAAAATGAACAATCCACCATTTAACTTACCTGTGTTTAATCAGGAGAATCTTTAAAGGGATAGTAATACTTCAGTACTACAAATTCCTATATTAAAGCCCTAGTAAAAAAAAAACGTATTGCCTCCAGTGTCATCTCTAAAACCTTTATGGTTTGAGAGATGAACGCTTCTAAAGTTGCCCTCTCCCTCCCCCTTCCCTGTAGTCAGCATTTTAGCTGACTCAGTGAAATCCGGTCAGAGATCATCAGGCGGCTCTGCAGCAGAGCCGCAATTCCGTTAACTAAAAAAAAAAACCTTTCACTAAAATGGTCTTCTACGTGTGCTTGCAAGCGCAAGCCAAGCACACGTTGAAGACCATTTCAGTGAAAGTTTTTTTTTTAGTTAACGCAATCCGACTGTGCTGGAGAGCCACCTGAAAGTCTTACAACTCTGTTCCCTGCAGTCAGCTAAAATGCTGACTACGGGGAAGGGGGAGGGAGAGGGCAACTTTAGAAGCGTTCATCTCTCAAACCATAAAGGCTTGAGAGATGACACTGGGGGCAATACTTTTTTTTTTACTAGGGCTTTAATATAGGGATTCGTAATACTGAAGTATTACTATCCCTTTAAATCCTGTCCTGCTTATTACAACATTTTCATAGTATTTGTTTTTATGTCTGATGCTCTTATTCTTTCATGTCTAGCTGTGCTTATTACATTTGTA
This sequence comes from Rhinophrynus dorsalis, assembly GCA_037306005.1. Lineage (NCBI taxonomy): Eukaryota > Metazoa > Chordata > Amphibia > Anura > Rhinophrynidae > Rhinophrynus > Rhinophrynus dorsalis. The sequence goes on from CM074723.1 coordinate 416,430,448, forward strand.
AAGCACTCTTTGAAATTAGGATACTATTGCGATAAACAAATATACATTCAAAATTGCCCATCAAAGAGAGATGTCCTAATTAGAATGTCTAACATCAGTAAAATGTGTATGTAATTGCAGTCGTTTATCAGGTGACTTCAATCCCACGCTTTGCTTCTAAATGCAGATGGGACATCATGTGCCATAAATAGATAGTGTAATGTATAAGACTGCTTTGTTCACAGTTACTTATATCTAACAGGTCTGGCTGTGAGGAGGGATAATGTGAGAATGTATGTGCGATGTTGCACTAGCACTATAGTGATATAATAATGATTCCATGCATTGGATAGCATTATGTCATCCAAAACATTAAAAGGAAAGGGAAGGAGGATTGTGATCATTAGTTAAAATAATTATAAATAGTTTCACACCATTGGGTGCCAAAGGAGTGCGCAATGCAAAAACACACACTTTGTAGATACAAAAAAAGGAACGTATTAGTTACTTTTAAGAAAGTTTAATAGTGTAGCTATTAAAAATAGAAATGCAATGACCTACCTTCCATTGCTCAGACATTTATAGTTTGAGAAATATAAGCTGCTAAAGATCCCCTCTTCCACCCCTTTCGCTGACATCAGCTCTCTAGCTGACAGAAGGAGATCCTGGTCCCGGGACCGGCCGGCGGCTCTTCAGCAGAGAGAAATAGCTCTATCTAGAAAGGAATACTTAATTGGAACGGTCTAGAAAGTGTGCTTGCAAACCAGATAGTGCTATTGCAGCTCTTCTGAAGAGCCACTAGCTGGTCTTGAGACCAGGATCTCCTTCTGTCAGCTAGATCGCTGACATCAGTTCAGTGAAAGGGGCGGGAGGGGGAACTTTAGCAGCTTACATCTCTCAAACCATAAATGCTTGAGAGATGGGAGGTAGGTCATTGCTTTTATATTTTTAATAGCTACACTATTCAACTTTCTTAAAAGGAACCAATACTATCCCTTTACATTTAAATTTAAATCACTGTGACAGATATATATATATATGTGGTACATAATTTTGAAGAGCAAAATTAGCCCCCTGCCCCAAATCCACTAGCAACACCACCAACACCAAAATAGCAGTATATACTAATCTTATTTAACCAGATATATATACATTATTCTATGACAAGAAGATGAACTGGAGCAAATCTAGGGTAAACCAAATGCAACATAGGGGACAAATAAAAATGCCAGTGATTTGAATGGGGGATTTTAAATCACTAACTGCTATTGAGGTCTCCAATGCATTGAAATCAATGGAGATTTGTGGAATATTTTGTGTTCCATAAGGAGCAGTTGGTTTCTGCCAAAATTAGGCCCTTTCTTCTTATAAAATCTCCCTCTAAATCATTTGGATCAATTACAGAGACTCATTTCACCATTTTGTTATGACTGCATTAACTATTTCAGCAGCCTTTAAGTATAATACCTTTCTCAGAGTAAAAAGAAAATCTAACATTAAATTATACAACTTATTGTGAAATGACAACTAGTAATAACTATATCACTGAGGATTTGTATTAACCCTTTGAGTGCCAGTGGGGGACGCAATGCATTGCTTTGCATCCATTCATTTTGTTGTTTGACATTTAAAATGGTGACTGATCTCAGTCACGTCATACTCTTTTAGACATGCTACTTTTAGTCAGTTCTTTACATTTTACGTGACCCCAGTATTTCTTCCTATAACATGGAAGAATGATTGCCAAAGCTAAGCAACCTTACTCTCAGACCTGCCAGATGAGACACTAAGGTGTGATAAAGAAGATAAGACACTAAGGTGTGATAAAGAAGATAAGACACTAAGGTGTGATAAAGAAGATGAGACACTAAGGTGTGATAAAGAAGATAAGACACTAAGGTGTGATAAAGAAGATAAGACACTAAGGTGTGATAAAGAAGATAAGACACTAAGGTGTGATAAAGAAGATAAGACACTAAGGTGTGATAAAGAAGATGAGACACTAAGGTGTGATAAAGAAGATAAGACACTAAGGTGTGATAAAGAAGATAAGACACTAAGGTGTGATAAAGAAGATAAGACACTAAGGTGTGATAAAGAAGATGAGAGGGGGGCTAACTTCTCTAGTGATATCGCTTCTCCAATTCCTGTGTTATTCTATGGAGATCTCTCCCACTTAGTGCATAGGCCGCATAGAATAACATAGGACCTGGAGAATTGTAGTCACTGAAGAAGTGATCTCCTCTTTATTACCTCTTTATCATACCTTACTCCATTCCCTTGGAATACCTGAGTGGTGTAACTGAAATCTGAAAACGAGATGAGTTGTAGCTAGCTCTCAGGACCCGTTTTCAGCACTCAAAGATAGGGAAATGTCTCAACAGTCAGATTGCTAGGTTGGGATGCCATGGTCAACCCCAGTCAAACACACTTTAATGGCAAATAGAGTTAAAAGATAGTTAACATTTGTATTACTGTCTCTCTAAAGGGGGATCTATCACTCCTATACAAGTTCGTATAGTGACTAGCTTTTATACAAATGTAATCTGTTTTTTTTCTGTGTTTGGCTGAAATTAAGCAAGTTAAGATGATCCCATGTCTTCCTTCCAGAGAGACTGAGGGTACAGCTCTGTACCCGCAGTCTGTCACCCTTCCTCTGCTCCCCGCCCTCTATCCAGCCTCCTCCGATGATGGAGGCTTTCTGCCTCTAAGCTGGAGTGGTCTCTGGCCAATGAGAGATCTCCAGCTTGCACGCAGAAAGCCTCCATCATAGAAGGAGGCTAGACAGATTGTGGGGAGCAGAGGAAGTGACAGACTGCGGGTACAGAGCAGGTAACAGTAGTCTCTCTGGAAGGAAAATACAGATCATCTTAACTTGCTTAATTTCAGCCAAACACAGAAAAAAAGAAAAATTACATTTGTATAACATCTAGTCTTTATATAAGTTTACATTTAAGACAAACTTGTATATGGGTGATAGAGCCCCTTTAAGTTATCTATTTTTTCCATATATTATTCTTTTCCATAGATGACTGGATGTATATGTGAGCATAAATTATCACTAGGAATATAAAAAGCTCCAAATGAGTTTGTGTTCTGTTATTAACAAAAGAGGACAGTCAGACAAGGGGCTTCCTGCAACAATGGAGGTTTCACGTTGGTGACTGATGAAGGTGTAGGAAAATTATTAAAAACAATTAAGCTTCTGTATCCTTTAAATTGTTATTTATGCCAGTTATAATGAGATAATGAGCATTGAAAAGAGCAAGCCAAGCCAAAATTGCTCAGATGAATTTTGTTTAAGTAGAGAAGCTGCTGGAAATTACCCAAGGGGCATACAAGTTAATAAAGAAATGGGCTCTTGTGAGCTGCATTACATTTGTACAAAAGAACTCGAAGTGACAACAATTAAGCCTGACTTTTGTTTTAACAAATATGTACTCCTCTATCATTCCACAATATTAGATAACAGCAATGCTTCAATCCCTCTACAAAGTGGCGCAATTTCATAACCAATCAATGTTATCATTATTGTGTAATCACAAATATGAGCCTTGATTGCCTACTCTGACATCAGTGTCAGTCGTTTGTGCAAAAGTAAAATGGAGCAATTCTGGGGTAAACCAAGTGCACCACAGGGAACAACTAACATTTTCTAAACCCCCATTGATTTAAATGGGAGTTTTAACCATTCAAATACTAGAGAGGCCTGCAATGGATTGCTTCACAATAAGTCGAAAACTGCTCTAGCCCTTAAGGAGTTAAAAGCCCCACTTAAGTCAACAGTAATATTTATTTGCCCCCTATGGTACAAGTGTCCCAGATCAGCTGCAATTTCACTTTATACATAGGGGACTATAGACCATATTCAGGAAATGTAACAGCAGCAAATGTGGGGGAACTAAATGCATTATAGTAACATAGTAAGAGAGCTGATGAGGCTGAAAAAAGAGATGCATCCATCATGTTCAGCCCATGCCATATCACCCCTGTTGATTAAGAGGAAGGCAAAGAAACGCCCATTGTGTTGCAGTCTAATGCCCTACCTCCACTCCATTCGGTTTTTGCATCCGTGTTTCCGTTCTGCGCATGTGCACTTTTCTCCTCTGCTTTTTCTGGCCTTCAGAGACGTCTGACACTTCCTGTATTTAAGGTCATGCCAACTCAGCATCAGTGTTCTTTTGTCGGCTCTTCGTGTTAGACATGTACCTAGTATTTGCTTGTGTTGCCCAGTCTATCCTTGACCTTTTGGCTTGTTCCTCGATCCTGACCCATAGCTACATGCCCAGACCTCGGCTTTACCCTGTCCTCACTTAGTCTTCTTCTGGCCCCTGACCTTTTGACGTGTCCCCATTTTTGATCCAGAGCTATCTCTCCATACCTCGGCTTGCCCCTGACCATTCTTTTCAGATTTCCCCTTTTTTGTTGTTTGCTTTGGTTCCTATTTATATCAGACATACTTCTTTGCCTTCTTCTTTTATATTATACCAGCTGTCTGCTAATACTCTGTATTGCTCTCTCTGTGCAGAGGTAGTATTCACACAGTTAATGCATTGAAGCCATTTCCAACTGAACCCCAAGTAGTTAAAATGGCAGTTGGATCTTTCCCTGGATCAACATCATATCTGCTTTGAAGCCAACTGGTATAATTCTCAATATTGTTCTGTGCTAGATAGGTATCTGTAACTTTATGACAACAATTACAAGATCTGCAAGCACAATATCCTGAGGAAAAGAATTCTATAACTTTACTGCCCTTACTGTAAAAAAAACCCTGCCTTTGTTTTAGTCGAACATGCCTTTCCTATAGTCTTAATGGATGGCCTCTTGTTCTTTGATCATCTCTTTTAGTAAATAGTTCCTTGGAGAGTTCTTTGTATTGACCTTGAATGTACTTGTAAATGGTAATTATAGTCCCATCCCGTGCATCTGTACCCCTTTTTATGGACAGTACCATTTCTCGCAGCAGCTGAGTGACACTGCACACTGCTGTGAAGCCTGTCATCTATCAGTACTCCTAAATCTTTCTCTAACACGGATTCCCCAAGTAGTGTCCCATTTAGTGTATATGTAGCATGTTTGTGTCTACAGTCCAAATGCATAACCTTACATTTATCTACATTAAGCCTCATCTGCCCATTCACTCAGTTTATCCAAATCTTTCGCAGAGAAAAGGCACCTTACTCTGTATGTATTTCCTTACACAACTTAGTCATATTGGCAATGATTGCGTTATTAATTTCAATTCCCACTTCTAGATCTTTAATAAACACATTAAAAAGCATTGGGCCCAGGACTAGACTCTGTGGCACCCCACTTATAACTTTAGACCAAGTAGAAAAGGTTCCATTTACAACAACTCTCTGACATCTATCATTTAACCGATTCCCTATCCATGTACAGATATCAACCCCCAAAATGAAGCCTTTTAATTTATGCAGTAACCTGTTGTGAGGCACAGTATCAAAGGTCACAGGTCAAAGTCCAAGTACACTACATCAACAGCAATTCCCTTGTACAAATTACTACCTACCCTTTAGTAAAATACAAAATAAAAGGGGACAGATGAAAATTAATCAAATTCCCAAAATGATCTACATGGGGCTTTTAAACTCTTAAATGCTAGAGAAGTTTCCAACACACTGCAAAGCAATAAAATAAAATCTCTTTTGGTATTCAATTGTTAAAAATGCCACATTTAACCAACTAGAAATTGTATTTGTCCCCTGTAGTGCAGTTGGTTCGACCCAGAATTTCAGCTCCTTAGCTTCAGGAATACAGTCCTGGGTTCTAAAACTTGACTCTTCTGTTGTTGGCAAATATAGAAAAGGTGTATCCAGCCAATAGAAGAAAGGCAAGGGAAGGATATTACCCAGCAGAATTGTGCAACAGTCCAGACAAAGATGTTGAAAGAAAAAAAAAGAAGGAGGTGCAAGATTTCTGTTTGTAAAACACAAAAAATAAATGAGAGATTCAAGTGGTAGGGCAATAAGGGAACTGATAGGCAGCAGCAAGAGAGAAAGTAGAGATAAGGAGGACAGCCTGGGGGAGAAGTGCAGTAACAGGGCATAGATGGGGGAGTAGGTGAAATATGAGCTGTGGGGTGAGAGACGTGAGTCAGTGGAAGAAACAAAGTAAGAGAGCCAGGTCGGGAGCAGAGAAGAAAGATAGCCAGGGAACAATAAATTAGTGCCATATGGTAAAGGAGACTGAGGGAAAAAGAGAATGAGGGAAATAGATGGTGTCAGAGAGGAGTAAATAAAATGGAAAGATACCTATGTGGGCAGTACAGGGAAGCAATTATTCAGGGACCTAAGAATAGGTGTTCCATCTTCCACCTCTTCTCCCCCGGATTCTAACAATTGGTACTCTATCTCTCACCACCTTCTTCCCTAGTTCCTAACTCCACACTGTTTAGGGAGAAAATCTGCTCCGGGGGGCATGAAATTTGAAGTTTCCTCCCTTCTCTGTTTCAGCTCCTCCAAAATGCAGAGCACAAGACGTGCAACAACATCTGAACATTAGTGACACATCATATCTGGTAGTAGCAACACATCTCACGCACTGCATTAGGGGAGCAAACATAGAGATAAAAAAAGGCGGGAACTTCAAACTTGATGTTCAATTTGACTGGATTTTTCCCAAAGCACAATTAAGAGTTAAAGGGATAGTAATATTTCAAAATAAAAGCAGCTCCAATTAATCTTCATAGTATTTTGGCCATGGAGAGTGTTATTTCAGAGTTGTAGCTCAAGAGTAATTGAATGATAAAGTATCCCCCTCCCGCCACTTTTACCTTGTGTAAGCCATCTCCCCTCAGATGTGTAATTTGGTCCTAAGATCAGACAGCTCACATCAAGGGACAATCTTCTTACTGTGAGAATAATGAAAACCCTGCCCCCCTTGACAGGTTTTTCAGGTTTTCCCCTTATGTTAATTGAAGATTGTCCCTCTCTGCGATCCATCCAGACAGTCTTGCTGCTCTGAGGTGAGCAGTGTTACATCAGTAAAAGGGGCGGGAGGGGGATACTTTATCATTCAATTACTCTTGAACTACAACTCTGACAGTATTGAAATAACACTCTCCATGGCCCAGATACTATGAAGATTAATTGGAGTTGCTTTTACTTTCAAACATTACTATCCTTTTAAGGACTGATGGGAATAGGAGGTCATGGATTATGAGGTATAGAGGCCTCTAGTACTGCAGGGCTTTACAAGCTTTTTGGCAATACGTATCCATTTGCTTGTGAGCCCTGGTGTCTTGTATTAGCTGCACCCCCATTAGTTCCATCCCCAAGCAGGGAAGAGGTACATTATTAAGAGACACATTGGATAAAATAAAGATAAAGAGGGTGGAATTATAGTAAAATGCAACAAAATACAAACTGCTCCATAGGGGGCAAACACAAATTCCCTAAATTCTCATTCATTTGAATTGGACTTTTAAAACTTTGAGTGTCAGAGAGGTAACTAAAGCATTGTAATGCTATGCTTTGGATAGCTCTCAGGCACTCAATGTAAGAGAGGCCTCAGACATCCCTAGCATTCGAGAGGTAAAAAGACCCATTTTAATCATTGGAAATTTTCAATTTATCCCTGTGGGATAGTTGGATTGCTCCAGAGTAGAAGCTCTTTCTCTTATTGAATTAAATCCCATAGGCCAGAGAGGTCTTCAGCATTTTCCATACCACATACTAGTCTAATATACCTAAAACCACTAAAAGAACAATCATCTTGCTAGACAGCTGTCATGATAGTCACAACAACATAACTTTTCTTTTGGTTCATTTAATCAGTGTACATATATTACTACTGAAACAGCACTTGACATTTTTTTCATTCCAAGATATAATCTGGCCATCAAATTGTAAAAATTAATATAAATATTTGCCAATGAGAAGTGTTCTCAAGAATGTATAACTCTACCAGACTGATACAAAACATTTACTGTACTGCCAAATAGATATTCAAGACGAAAAAGTTTGTGTATAGGTAATTCTTAGTACAGCAACAAGCTCTACCTGTACACAGTATTATCATACAAAAGGCAGAGCAGGCACTGGCACATATATCAGAAATAAGAATCCCAGAACAGCCACTGAAGTAGTGGGGTGCACTCGGGACCAAAACTAACTTTATTAAATACACTGAGGGAAGAATTAGAGAAATCTAACCCTCCAAAAGAAGTCCAATATATGAGGCACCCAGATTCTAAAGTATTATCAAAAATTATTTTATTGATGTATCAAAAACATATATAATACAGATGAAAACAATTAAAAACAGTAAAAAAAAAAAAAGTAAAAAGCATAGGATTAGAGTAACATGCATGTTAAGTACTAGAATGGCCCAAAGAAATATAAATACCTCCAAGTCCAGATAATATTCATAAATATATAACCAATAGGCCAAATAAACACAGAAGGACGTGTACACATACAAATCCCCATGTAGATATCCTATATAATAATTCACTAAGTTGTGTGTAATGCCCGACATGCGCAGCAGACACTGCTGCGCGTGTGGCAGTCATGCGCAGTAGAGACTGCCTGCGCCACGGCTGATACACAGCTGGGCGCTCCGAAGGAGCGTCCAGCTCTGCATCAGCCGAGGCACGGGCAGTCTCCACTGCGCGTTACTGCTCCGCGACCGGCTGCCAGAGGCACTGTGGCCCGTGTAACGGGCTGTTCAACTAGTCCAGATATAAATAAAGATCTCCACTACAAACTATCTAATGTAGTCTCTGAATAGCTAAAAATATAGGACCACTTCATAGCAGCATAATAACCCATAGAGGTCACATAAATTGTACAGGTGGAGACAAAAGGAGATGGAGAAGTGTGTACTTAACTGGACTTAGGTACTTTGGTGGTACTTATATTTCTTTGGGCCATTCTAGTGCTTTGTTTAATGATAATACTTTAGAATCTGAGTGCCTCATATAGTGGACTTCTTTTGGAGGGTTAGATTTCTCTAATTCTTCATCAGTGTATTTAATAAAAATACCTGTACACGAGTCCTTTTCCCTGGAATTCAGCAGAACTGGTTATGCCATCAGTGCATGGCTCTGCCGACTTTCCCTCTCAGAGCCAAAGTTTCCCCTTAGGGAGGAATTCATCAAACTGAGATAAGAGCAGTGGATCAGATAACTGACACCTTCAGGTATTTACCAATGATCGATCATATTGCCATGCCTTGATATTGATTAATGATTGAGTTTCAGATACAATCTGGCCACTGAGGATGCATCGTTGAATGGGTAACGCACCAGAAAATCAGAGGATTTGCTTGTGCTTTCAGCTATTAGCCATTTGATAAACAGACTCCTAAGTCAGGACTGGAAAACCCACTGCCCTCCAGCTGTTGCAGCACTATACTTTGTATCATCTCCAGATAAGCATCAGTTGTCTGAGGATGATGGGAGTTGTAGTCCAACACAAAAATGGAATGTGGCAGGTTACCCACTGGTACTCTAAGCTGCTTGTGCTTGTTAACAATATCATTATCTACTCTATATGCACGAAACAATAAATTAATTGTAACCATATGGCACAGAATTGGTGGTTGGAATAGGGGTCGTCTGGTTTGTTTAGCACCCACTCCCCCCCCCCCCAAAAAAAAAGATGTTCCTTGGATTATGTTGTAGTCTGTAGCTGAGCAGTGGTATTTCACTATCTGAAAATACTTACATGGTTCTGCAGAATATAGGTAAAGCTTTAATCAGATTATACTATAAATCTCTCAGATTATCCTGTAAACTAGACACAGTCTTGAAAATGGGATCAATATATACAAATAATGGAAAATTATATGTAAATTAGTATAATAGATTGCTATATGATGGACTACAATTTAAGTCATTGTAAGTCCTCATTACTATAGGTACAGTCATGGGCAGATTGTCCTATCGGGGGATCGGGCATCCCCGGTGGGCCGCTAGATCATGGGCCGGTGGGGGAGATCAGAGGATCTCACCTCATCGTCCCACAATATTTTGAAGAGAGGTCTGTGTTGCCACCGCCACAAACACTCTCTGTGACAGCCTTCGATACCTCGCAGGAACCACAGGGGGGCGTCAATAGGGACGTCAGTGCAGCTAATGGGCTGCTTTAAAAAAAAAAATGCCCGGGTGGTATTCCCCTACAATCCGCCCCTGGGTACAGTTCACACTTTAAATACTAGGGTTTTAAAATAAAACTGTAAACAGCAGTTAAGGGATTTGCCCCTTCTTCTTTTGCATCCAGATGGTACTTGGTATATAGCCGGTGCACACCCACATACTACACCCTTTGAAAGCAGATTTTGTAAGAAGGCACAAAAGTCACAACTTTCTCACATTAACACACAAATCTGTTTTTTACAAATGAGCAAAGTGGGTGCAAACCTGCTTTGTACATAGAAACTGACATTTATGTTTGAAAAGTCTGCTCTGATACATTTATACATCTGCCTCAATGTTTCTATCCAGGCACCTTATGGGTAGAAAATGAGTTAAAGGGCAACTAACATGAAATAATAAAAAATACACAAAACCTCAGTCTTTTAACCCTTTGAGTGCCAGAGAGGTATCCAAAGCATTGCACTGCAATGCATTGGATACCTCCCTGGCACTCAAAGGGTTAATAGTCAGCTGCTGCTACTCCTACTCCCGGGATTAGCAGCATTAATACCATATAGCAATAACTGTACAGGCTCACCAGAGACTCTGGTCCCACCTGTAAGAGGTGAAGCTGCCAGTGACAGCCTTCTTGCTACTGACTGTAAAGGTGGGTGTAATACCACAGCAACCTTCAGGAATCATTAGCTGCTTCTCTGGAAAGGGAGACCAATCCAGGACCTATACACAACGAGGGCTCCAAGTTTAGAAGGCTGCTACTGCCAGGGGTGGGGGCAACAGCAGTAACTGGTAATAGCGTGAGGTATACAAAATATTTTCTTTAGTTTATCAAGTTAGTTGCCCTTTAACGTTTCAATGTATAACTACGGTAAAAATGTACAGGTAATGTGCATTATGGCTTACCTCGTCAATGGTGTTCTCATCTTTTTTCAAAGCTGCAAATGAGAAGAAAAGTTTCAGTTAATCTGCTTCACTTATAATAAATATAGGAAAGTTCCATAATGGGCATAATCAAGGGTGCAATACATAAATACACAGTTGTTTGGTCTCACAGTCATGCTACAAAAAGAAACATATCATGCAGAACAATTTCCACAAATAATTATTTAAAACTCAGTATTCACCTTTTTGTGAAAGTCTTCATAGAAAACATGGGGCACGCTAAGTTGTTGTCCGTGGCACACCAAAGTGCCATGGCACCCTGGTTGAGAACCACTGATTAGTGATCTTAGCATTGTTTGACTCTAGGCATGAATATATAACATCCATGACAATAATTCAATGTAAGCTCACAAATGCAAACATGTGGTCAAAAGTTTTGGGACACCTCAATTTTTGCTACTTTTAGTCATATAACTTGACAAAAATATTATAAAAACATGTCAACATTGGGTATTTCTAAAATCAAGACAAATATTATAATCTATTTAGTAGGGTTTTTTTAGCGTTTGTAGATGTGTAAAAGATTTTTAGTGCCAAAGTTAAAGGGATAGTAATACTTCAAAATTACTATCCCTTATATTGAAGCCCTTTAAACACTGAATTAAATGCCACCAGCGGCATCTCTCAAACCTTTATGGTTTGCGAGATAGCCGCTTTTAAACTTCGCTCTCCCCTGCCTCTCCCCTGATGTATGCGTTCTTGCTGCAGCAGGGGAATCCAATCATTGAATCAAGCGGAGGCTGTTCAGCAGAGCCAGATCTCGTTATAGAAGAAACGATCCTTCACTAATCAAGCACACATAGAAGACCGTTTTAGTGAAGGATCTTGTCTTCCATAACGAGATCTCGGCTCTGCTGAAGAGCCTCTGCTGGTCCCGGGACTGGATTTCCCTGCTGCAGCAAGAACGATGACGTCATGGGAGAGGCAGGGGGGAGCGAATTTTAAAAGCAGCTATCTCTCAAACCATAAAGGTTTGAGAGATGCCGCTGGTGGCATTTAATTCAGTTTTTAAAGGGCTTCAATATAAGGGATAGAAATTTTGAAGTATTACTATCCCTTTAAAAAAAAAGTGCATTTGTTACATTTGTTTTATCATATTTTATAAATTGTTTTACAGGAAATTTGATGAAAATAATGGTATCTTTAGAAAGCCCATCTTATGGCAAAAAAAACAGTATATAATATATGTGGGGACATTAAAGGGATAGTAATGTCCAACAAAAAGTATGTCTAGTTTGTTTTAGTTTAGTTTTTTAAATAGTATGCCCTTAGTTTGATAGTTATTTGTTGTCTCAAAATATTTAAAATCGTCCTAGAAGTCTTCCCCTCCCGCCCCTTTCCATCAAGTTACTTGTAAACTGCTTGGAGCTCAGTTGGTGATCTCAGCAAAGGATAAAATTCAGTAGCTGGCTACCCCCTCTGTATTGCCTCGAAGCCAGTGTGTAGCCTGCCTTTTTTTTTTTTTTTTTCTTTCAGCGATTCACCCCCTCCCATCGGGTAATTCAGGTGGCATGCGCTTAGTAGAGAGAGAATTCACGGGCACACGCTGGATCTTTGGATGTTTAAAGATGGCTGCCGGGCTTCCATTGCCAGTAAACTTTAAAGGTAAAAAACTAAAAAATGACTGGACGATTTCTGAAATGAATGCTACCAATACACTTTATTGTACATGGAGATTCAGATACAGCATTTTTATATATGGACATTACTAACACTTTAAATGAGTAAGAGGAAAATTACAGCTAAACACAAACACAGTAGAAGTGTTAAAACAGAAGAACAATGGCTGTTTTAACACTTCTAGCAAAAATTGAGGTGTCCCAAAACTTTTGGCCGCATATGTATGTTAATACTATAAGCTTCAGTATTGCTGTTAGCAAGGCTGATGAGCAAGATTTACTGAAGTCTGAATTGGTATGTTTCAGATGATTTGGGAGCAACTTTTTCTCATGCATTTCCCTGTTCATATAATTTACTTACAATTTACTTACAATGTAAGATTAAATTGCAGCTGATACATTTAACACTGTACTTTAACTGAAAAAACTTCTAAATGAAATTAGGAAACAAAACCAGGCACACAATTACCAACTGTAATTGAATCCAGATCATGGTTTGTTTCTCCCTGTGACTCAGCTAAAAGTAAATTCAATGTTAAGACTATGTGAAATGTTTCACCATAAACATAACATAGAAACACAGTTCCCTACAGGATAAATGTTTGCAACAATGCACAGGTATATTTTTCTGCTTACCTTTTACTTAGTTGCAAAAATATTTTGAGCAATTATTTTTGCTATTTCATAAATGTCATTGTATATGTTTATAAAAATGGCTTCATTACCTGCAATTATCTCTCTACTGTTCAACTAGTAGTCTGCTAGTGGAATAGGGTCAATTTTGAAGCACTGGATACTAGGGTGACCATATTTCCGTTCTGCTATTCCGGGACATGTGGTCACCCTACTCCTCTTCATCACCACATTGCCCCTTGATGCCCTACCTTGAGTGCTCTGTGCCTCCTCCGGCACAGAGCTGAAGCTCCCGCGCGCTGTGCTCAGTAATGCAGAGCGCTGGGAGATGATGTCATCTCCCAGCGCTCTGTATTACTAGAGAGCTTGCCTCCAGGAGATCCGCTGGATTGCCGCCCTGGATGTCAGCCTGCAAGCGGTGTGTCACATCATGGACGCCGCGAGGGAGCGCTGATTTATGCTACCAAGCGCTCCCTCGCAGCGTCCATGATGTGACACACCGCTTGCAGGCTGACATCCAGGGCGGCATATATAAAAAAAAAAAAAACCCACAACAAACACTGGCTTCATTCCGGGACACTTCATTGTCCCGGAGGGAGATGACCCGGGACGCGGGACATAGGCTTAAAATAAGGGACAGTCCCGGACATTCCGGGACCCGTGGTCACCCTACTGGATACCCCTATGGCACGCAATGGGCTAATACATGTGTGTGTTTCACAATCTGTCTATCACATACACACAGTCTCAATTGCCTTTGTCTACTGTATTATAATAGAGTTTGTAGCAGTGCTGGATTCATTTGGTATTCACATAGCATGTACAAATCCACCAGCACAGTTCAAATGTTGGTAGCCTCAAATGCAGCAGCCTTCACTTCAGGGTATACAGTACAGAGTAAGTTCCTCAGGTGAGATCCATCTAGCATCCAACAGGTTGTTAATATGATTCTCTCAGAGTATGAGTGAGGATATGTAACTGAATTGGCTTGTGGCATACATCCAGACCTTAACTGAAGCTTGAACTATTTTTGGATAAGACCAGATTGTTTAATTTATGGCCTTTTCAGTCTAAAATGCAATACCAGGATCACTGAACCATTTCGCTCCATATATTGCAATCAGGCACTCTAGGCAGTTCCCTGGCCTTTTTATAGAGATTTGGAGCTAGAGAAACACATGCCCTACTGCTCAGCACTTATGACTTTCCAAAACTTCACTTTCTGCTGTTTAATCATAGTTTATATCTCAATTATATTTTATCTCTTTGTTAAGCCGTTAAGGACCAATGCGGTTTGCAAATAATTGCTTTGCAACACATTGCACACCCCACTTTGGTCCTTAAAGAGTTAAACAACATATCCATGTTCACTGAAACAAATCCTTATAAATTAGTGTATCAATCTGGAAGTGATATTGGTGTTAAAGGAAGAGGTTTGCTTTTATGTATTTGTATTATTATTGTAAAAGTAAGTGTATTTAAAAAAAATCACTCACTGTAAATTTATATATAATATTTCTTTACAGTTCACCTATTCCACCATTGGGGTGGGGTAATGTTGATTAAACAGTGAAAATATCCTGATGTCAAGATTTTTTAAAAACTATGAAGTCATAGTGTGGATAATTTTTCTTTATCTATATAACAGTATGTACAGTTATTAATGGTGAACTGGGTACAATATGTGTAATAAATTATTAGAATTATTCTTTACTTATAAACATACCTGGGAACTTTTCAGACAGGACTACCCGGAGGGTAACCCTGTCAGTGCCGACCTGTAAAGAAAAATGATGTGATGCGCGTCATAAAAGGGGCGGGGCTTAGTCACGGGGGGGGTGCGGGACAAAAAAAAACAAAAAAAACCCTGCAAAATGTATCTAAGAGGGCGGGGAGTGGGAGGAACCAGGCAGGATGGAGCATAAGTGGGCAGAGTTTCTATTTAAACTCTGCCCACCTGGTGATCCACACATTGCCCCGGAGACCTGGTAATTCAGTCTAAAATCCGGAGTCTCCGGGGCAAAACCGGAGAGTCCCCAGGTATGCTTATAAAGCCCGAACACATTATAGGTTGACAAAGCATGGAAATATTGTGTAAATAGAGAAGAATGCATTCACTTGCTTCAACAATCTTGGTTAACAATATTAAAGGGATAGTAATGTTTCATAATAAAAGCAGCTCTAATTAATCATCATATTATTTGAGTGTTATTTCAGTTCTGTCAGAGTTGTAGTTCAATAGTAATTGAATGATAAAGTGTCCCCCTCCCGCCCCTTTTATGGATGTAACTGCTCAGCTCAGAGCAGCAGGGAGGTGCCTAGGTAGACTGCAGAGAGGAACAATCTTTAATTAAGACAAGGGAAATGGCTGAAAAACCTGTCAAGGGGGGGCAGGGTTTTCATTGTTCTCACAGTAAGATTGTCCCTTGCTATTATCTGTCTGGTCAAGCAACCAAATTCCACATCTGAGGTGAGCAGTGTTACACTAAGTAAAAGGGGCGGGAGCGGGATACTTTATAATTTAATTACTCTAAACTACAACTCTGACAGAATTGAAATAACACTCTCTATGGCTCAAATACTATGCAGATTAATTGGAGCTGCTGTTTTTGTGAAACATTACTATCCCTTTAAGGCAAAAGTATAATAGGGGAAGTGAGTAGGGGATTGATTCAAAACGACTAAGTAATCAATATTGTTTATGGCCTCGCCTCAGGGTTTGACACTATATACAGAGGAAGGTGAGTGGTGCTATAGGGTTCTGTATGGACCAACATTCAGCTTCTACAACCATGGTGGTTGTTTGAGATGTGAGATTGCAAGACAGGGGATAGAACCAAATACAATGTGAGAAGTGCTTGTCAAAGCATAGGAGAAGGGTAAGGATGCATTTGTGCTCAGCCATGAAGTGAGATAGAATAAGAGAGAGATGTGATACAGAGATGGTGATCTGTGCTTCTTTTCAGGACTGGACTATTTTTCTCTGAGCAATATCAGACTTTATGTCTGCACTGTATTTTGGCACCTGTGAAAAGAGATTGCCCATTGACTGAGAAACATTCATGGAGTAGGAATGTCCAAATTAAGGACCTGGGAGCATTTGCAGTAGTCAAACATGGTTAGCTTGGTCCCAGTGATAATTATTTTAAATCATTAAATGTGATCTATTTCCACACTTAATAATAACTTATTCTTTATCTTTATCACAGAATTAAATTATATAGCAAAAAATAAGGCATCTCAATATCCTATTGAAGGCATAAAAAAGCTTGTATAATATCTAAATGTTTGTATGTGAATTTGCTTGACTGTGTATTTATTTGACAGTATGTGATCCTCAATTCATAGTTCTTTTCTTACTCTGGCCCTTAAGGGAAAAACCTTGGACACCCCTGCCCTAAGAAATCCAGCTGCACCTCAGTGATAAGGCAGTGAAGGCTGTAACGATCATCTGGTATTATCTGCTTTTCTTGTTAATAGGGGGATTGCCAGGTACTTTGTGAAGGAACTGCTCTGTTTGGTCAAGATCAGTGTGATGTGAAAAGGTCCCACAGAGCACACTAAAATATGTCTCAGACTCCCATGTTATATATATGCAAATAACCCTTTGGCTTTGTCTCCCTAAGAATTATAGGAGAATCCAGGAATGCCCTTTTAACAGCTGAACCTTAGTTTTGAGAGTTAAGAAGGTCAAAAAAATTACATTTGAGATTAGTTGCTTTTCTCATTCAGAAAATATCTGACACTTCAGAGCTTGACTGTTTTGGGCAGGATATCTCTTGTTTGTGTATTACATCTGTGACAAAAAAGAGGTTGAATCCAGGAATGTCTTCTCTGACACTCACTTTTCATTATACAGATAACCAGTCTACTCTGATTATAGAAGACTGTAGTTTGTACTAGCACATAAGCATTGGCTTGCTAACAAAGGGACTGAGGCAGTCACATCTGGGAATGTCTAACCTCATCTGTGTTTTTATGCATCCTTTGAATAAACCATGATTTTCCTGAAGCAGAGGTACATGGTTTCCTGAATAATATGTTTAAAAGTACATTTGGATGGTGAACTTGTTTTTATATTAGGCCACTTTAGAATGAATGGCTTTTTAGAATGTATTGATCAAAATCTACATTAACTTAGTTTTATTCTTTAGAATGTCTGATGAATAAATGATATTACACCCATTACACTGTTCAAATAGGAATTAAAAAGCTGCCTCAGCAACTACTAGAAACAATCTTTCATACCAGAATCCAGCTGAAGTTTTAGAGCCTTATTCACGGAGGAAAAGAGGAGCAGTTCTGGGTAAATCCAATTGCATAATAGGTGAAAAATACAACTTCCCTTTGATTGAAATGGGACTTCCTAGCATTTAACGGGTTAAAGTAACCATTTAAATCTGTATCCTTTTGAAATATCGCACGCTTAAGAGCGTGCAACCTTTTAACTATTTCACCACGTCTCCATGATCAAAATGGCGACATACAGGGCCCAGTGGGCCACTGGGTCACTTAGTCTCACATTTGCTACTGTAAATGGAGCTACACTAATGATGTCACAGAGCTTACAATTGAAATGTATCTACACAGGTGATACCACAGAGCTACAATACAAACGGAGCTACACTAGTATCATAACTCATTATCCATTGTAAGCGCTATGGTATCATTGGTGTTGCTTTACTTAAATTGTAAGCTCTATGGTATCATGAGTGTAGCTCCATCTCAACTGTAAGCTCTATCGGATAAAAAGCGTAGACCAGTTTCACTTGTAAGCTACTTGGTATCACTCGCCTTACTTCATAACGTTATTTCCAATTTTAAGATTAACAAAATGGGGTGGGCTGGAACAGTGGGCTGGAAAGATAGTGGAAATGGGCCATTTGATTGAATTTGCCCCCCAGGCCACAAGTTGCCAGCCCTCCCCTGGCGACATGACAATCTCGCACTACATGACAGCGCGAGATTGTCAAATCGCCTACTTAATGGTCGCATACATCTACAGTACACAGAGGTGCTCCAGCTAAGAGTATCTACCACTTAAAATGTAGTAGCAGCAGGAGCACCTCCGTGTGCTGCATACATAATACTCTGTATTAAGTAGGCGACATGACAATCTCGCGCTGTCATGATCTTTCGCGTGCGACCTTTCAAAAGTGTACCTTTGAATCTATGGGAAGTTTAGGGGATATTCGTTTCTTTCCTATAGTGCAGTTGGTTTGCTCCAGAATTGATTCTCTTTTCAGATACTAGGGCAGGGCATTTTGAGGGGGTACCTCTTTTCCAAAGACTACACATTATCTACCACTGTCCCATATGGTGGAATTGGTGTAATGCATATTGTCATCTGATGTATATCTAGGCCACTGCCATAACTGAGTTAGTGTACCATTTGTGGGGGCCTTTTCCATCCAATTATTGTGCTCCCTAGGATTCAAAATTAATTTTAATATATTTTATGTATCTGATGGCTTTCTGGTTACAGCCCAGGCATCATACACTAATGATGAGAATGGATTCTTGATGTCATACAGATATAATTATTCTACAGAGATGTATTAACAGGTAAAAGAAAACTAATCTCTAAGTCTAAAGACAGAGGACTGACACTTATAGGCCTTATGTTCAAAAGAAAACTGGAATATTTCTGGAGAAAACCATCTGCACCATTGGGGAGAAATAAAAATTCCCGCTGATTTAAATGGGACATTTTATTTCCATGAATGCTAGAGAGGTTTCTATCTCATTACAATGCACATTTCTCCAGTTTTCTTTTGAACATAAGGCACTTAGTAACAGCAGTCTCATACAAAAATGTAACTGGGTTCCATCTTGCTTCAGTACAGATTATTATCATACCTACGACCTTCCTTCTGTGCTGCTCCCAGAGAGGACTCCTGAACCGCTACTAGACTTATGTTAATGATGCGATTTATGTCATAAAGTAGGTGAAGCTTATTGGGTGGCCGGGACTTAGTTCAAATGAACAAACGAATGACCAGCACCACTATATCTTGAAAAACCTAATCGCCACAAACAGTAGATATTTTCTTCTCTTATTCTTCAATCATGATAAAATCAATGTGACATATCTTTGTGTACAGATACGAATACCACAGGAGTTTACTATACAGGGGGTGAAACAGCAGACTTTAGCATTCCTGATCAACGCTTTTCACCCCCATCTGGTACTTAGTCATGATCAAAGGCAACGGTTAGAGGTACAACCTACCTATTTAAAGTATAGACTAGCCTATTACAATCAATATGAAACAAACCAATCACTGAGTATCTTCTCATTGAACACAATTCTAAACACGAACGCTTAAAGGCAATGTTTCAATGGGAAACAAATATATGCATATACATACTTATCCTCATTATCGTTACAACCTTGTAGAAGTTTCAAAGGAAAAAGGTCTTTTTTCATAAGGAGCCGCTATTTTTTGTAAGAACTTTATGTTGTCGGGACTTAACCAGGATTGGGCTGTGAAGTGGAGGGGAAGCAGAAGGAACAGGGTAGGAAGCATGAAGTAGCAAGAAAGCCGGATAAGTGGGCAGAAAAACTCACCACCACCAGAGAATCAGCCTCTGTCCTTGGAGACCCAGAAATTCACTTTAAAAACCAGAGTATCTGGGGCAGATCT
Organism: Rhinophrynus dorsalis; assembly: GCA_037306005.1. NCBI lineage: Eukaryota > Metazoa > Chordata > Amphibia > Anura > Rhinophrynidae > Rhinophrynus > Rhinophrynus dorsalis. The sequence goes on from CM074723.1 coordinate 416,450,388, forward strand.
GGAGAGTTCCCAGGTATGATTATCATCAAGTTAAATATGTAGGATTGCACCAGAGATAAGTTCATTAAAAAGTGAATGCTGAGAGCACCCATGCGTTTTCTGTTCTTCACACAGTGTATAAACAAGTCTAGTGAACAAACCTATTGCGCCATGGGTCAGACTAAAAGTTCCCTCAGTTTCCATAGTTTTAACCCCTTGTATGGTAGAGAGAGATCTCCAACACACTGTGAAGAAATGGGATATTTTATTTTCCCCCAGTGGTGCAGTTGGTTTACTCCAGAATTGTTCCGCTTTTCTTCTTTGGATAAATCCCTAAATGTAGTGTCGAAAATTTGGGAAGATAATTAAAAATGTGCTGCAGTCTTTATAAAAAAAAAAAAAAAAACAATGAATATTTATTATGAGATACAGAAAATGGCTAAGTACAGCAACCTAGACCTTGACAGTTACAATTTCATAAACACTAGATCAAGCTAGAAGCACACGAACCAAAGCACTGCGGTATGAATAAAAATTGTTTTTGTCATGCTGTGAGACAGATAACCATCAGTCTGAATAGACCTGGTGAAACAGACACCAGCTATCACAATAAAATCAGTCCATGACAATAATCCTGAGGTAATAAAGTTTTATTTGTGCAGAAGTGCTTGGCTTGATATGTTTCCACCTGTGTCAAAAATTGTTGAAGGAGCATCAAAGCGTACATCACAAGTACATAAGTGATTGCCTTTGTATCAGGAGACTAACAATGTGGCATTTGGAAGTCAACATGGAGGAATAAAAGGTATAGTACCAAATTCCGATTTTTTTATTTTTTATCTTCTTCTCAGTTCATAGTACCTACTAAACAACTACACGTATGAATAGATATAAAAGCAGAAATGTCAAGGTGTTGATGATGTTTAAAATTCACACTATTTATCACTAATACCTAGAGAGCCCTATGTCCCCATCCCTGCTTTCATTTGTGTTCATTATAGAAGCAGCTGTTATACTGCCAATAGAAAAAGATATTGTTACAAATGAAAAAAAAAAGTTTCACTTTTCCTGGGCTGAAATGTTCTAAGCTCGAAGGCCGCCATACAATAGAGAAAAAATTACTAAATCAGGACATGAATGCATTGACTCCTCCCTATTGCCACCGCTGGGTGATCTTAGCCAAGAACCCTTAAATGTATTGGGTGGCAGAAGGGTGGAATTGGAATAAATGCATTTCTGAGATTTTTAGTCTTGATTTCCTGGGATATGCTCTATTTCCAGGGATTATAAAAAACTACAAATACCAATGAAATATGTTCTGAAACTTTTCTCTATGGCTAGAATATAAAAGTGCATTGTTTCATGTCACAGATGTGCCAGACTGTGGAACACTTGCAGCAAAAAATTATACAGATTAAAACAGAATTTTGCAAAATGTGGCTCTTCAGCTTTTGTATTTCAATTCCCATAATTCGCAAAGTAAGATAGAGACTGACAGACAGAAGGAGACAGACTGATAAAGAGATACAAAAAAGACAGACACAGACAAAGAGACAAAGAGAAACAGTCTGTGAAAGTGTGCACACTAGAGAGAGAGAGGGAGTAGAGAAGAGAAAATGCACGCAAGAGAGAACAGAGCATATAATAGAGAGAGCATGAAAGCAAAAGGGCAAGCAAGAGAGAGCAATACAATGTAAAATGAGTTAGCAGGCACAAGAGTGAGCAGATACAAGAGAAAAAGAGAGAATGCACACGAGAGAACATCTGCATATGAGAAAGTATGCACGCAGGAGAGTATACAAATGAAGTCATGCACATGAGCGTGTGCACAAGAGGCATGTGTGTAAGAGAGTGCACACAGAAGAAAGTACTGACTCAAGAAACAGCACATGCAGGAGAGATCTTACACAAGGTTTGAAAACCCCTGACCTGGACTATTGGATTATATGTGACTCCAGTTAATTTACCCCTATAAAATAACATTATTTATAGTTTTCAAGTGCCCTTGAAAGGAAAACTAATGCCTTATAATAAGCCCCCATTTTCCTTATTCTGAACAAAAATACTAATTGCCACTATGAATCAATGCTGTGTGGACTGACTTCCCCAAAAATAACCTCTTATTAATACTGTATAACATGTCGATGGGGGTGGACATGATTTTTGTTGCAGAACTTCGGAATGCTAAACTCCTCCCACCTAATCATTCTTATGTATGAAGACTTGATGGGTGTGTTTAGCATCTTGCAATATTTAATTATGTCCATCATGTGAATATGATATGCTTAATTAGAGATTAATTTTAGGGAACCAATCCATTTATAATATTCATAGTAGCAATTAGTTTCTGCCTAGTTTAAGATAAGTGGGGTTTATAATTAGGAGGTGCTAGTGTTCATTTAAGATGAATATAGCAATTAGCACCTGTGATTTACACTCTCCGACCCAAGATGGACATAAGGGCGAACTGCAAAAAGGTGTTATTTTTTTGTTTGTTTGCTTTCAGGCACATGGAGGTTACATTTTAAACCTTTCATTGCCAGAGAGGTGAGAAACGCATTGCACTATATATAACTGTGGTACTTAGGGCCGGATATACATCTCAGGAACCTGTAGGCACATCAATCTGAAGCGCCTCCCCCGCCTCCATTGGCCATCTTCGCTGGACACCTCCACAATACTCCTAACCTCCACATTACCCACCATCTTCATATTGCCCTCACACTGCCCCCCATCAGCTCCATATTGCCCCCATCAGCTCTTACTTGCCCCCATCAGCTCCAACTTGCCCTCAGATTGCCCCATCAGCTCTAACTTGCCCCATCAGCTCTGACTTGCCCTCACATTGCCCCATCAGCTCCAACTTGCCCCTATCAGCTCCAACTTGTCCTCACATTGCCCCCATCAGCTCTAACTTACCCCATCAGCTCCAATTTGCCCTCACATTGCCCCATCAGCTCCAACTTAACCTCACATTGCCCCCATCAGCTCCACATTGCCCCCACTTTGCCCCCGTACCCGTTTCCTACCTCCCTGGTGGTCCAGGGGCAGGAGAGATCTGTGCTTCAGCACAGACCTGTAGCCACTGGAGCTCCCATGCCGTCTTCTCTTTAGTGATGTCATCTCCTAGCGCTCTGCATTACTAAAGAGCCGGAGGAGATCAGCAGCTACAGGTCTATCACCACAGACCTTTCCATGCGGGCGGCTGGTTTCGCCACTTAAAAAAAAAATTAAAATGTAAAAATAAATTTAAAAAATTGATTCCAGTGACAGGCGCCCCTCTGTGGGGTGTGCCTGTAGGCAGATGCCTACTCTGCCTTATGACAAATCCAGCCCTAGTGGTCTTTAAGGAATTAATTGGTGCATAACATAAACACATATTCTCAGGACCCTTTATGGATGCTCCTGCAAGCACTCTGGGAATATGACAAAAGAAAGCAGAGACTACATGACAAAGCATTGATAAAAATTGCCATGAAAACTCAGTAGTGATGCCACCTGTGCCAGTTGTTTGTGGGCAAACATGTAGTACCTTTCTTCTGCATAGATAAGCTCTTATTAAATATTACAATGTTACTTCTATGGCCTCTGTGTTGTAATCTGCATCTCTGATTTTTTGATGTTGTAATGTTTATAACAGATGAGAGTTGGTACCGTGTTAGCCGTAGAAATACAGGAGGCAAATATAGTTTTTGATACCTTTTATTGGCTAACTAAGCAGATTTAAATGCAAGCTTTCAAGACCTTAGGTCTCTTCCTCAGGCATGTTAGCCAATAAAAGGTATCAAAAACTATATTTGCCTCCTGTAATGTTTATAATTATACTAGTGTAAAAGCCAGTGTACATGGGCCAAGGTCCGGGTGATGTTAAGAGGCTGGTCCTGCTCTGCATCCTACTGCAGACACAGTCATGCACTCTAGAGACTGCCCAAAATCACAGAATGCTCCCAGCACAGAACTCCCAGCATTCTGCGCTCCCAGAATTCCATGCGTTTGGGCAATCTATACTGCGCATGACGGCTTCTGACAAACATCCTAGCGAATTACTATGTAGGATGATTTATGCTTCTAACAAGGTGGAGTCAAAATGCATCCTGCTGGTTTAGTAAACATGAACTGTGCACTGGCAAACCCTTTGAGTGCCACAGAGGCAACCAATGCTTTGCAACACTCAAAGGTTTAAACAGAGTATGAGTAGAATTTTTACTATAAACAGATTAACTGTTTAAGAACCAGATGTGAGTGCACTGTATTATAAATAGACATTAGCCAAGAACAGCACCAACATATCAAATCCAGGTGCTTATTGTAGAGCTGAATCGTATTCGTACATTCCACCCCATGTACTAGAGCTGAATCGTATTCGTACATTCTAAGAAGAATTAGAGTAATAGTGGGGCAAATCAACTGTATCATAGGGGATGAAGAAAAATCCAGACATTTAAATGGGCTTTAACTCCCGCTACCTTTCAGGGTCCACTTAAATCAATGGGCTTATTTCCATTTAGTACATCACCCCTTTTCAAATCAATGGGGCTTGATTTTCTGTGAGTGCGTGCAAGTGTGGGGGTACATGCCTGTTTGTGTGTGTGTATGAGTGTGTACATGTGAGTGCATTGATTACCACTCTGATCCTTAAACAGTTAAATAAACATTAGCACTCAATATGATTTCTCCCTAATATTTTCTGTTGACATTGGCTTCTTTCAAAGGAAACCCAGAGGAGCTTTAAGGAAAGAAAAGCATGGCCAGGATTCCAGACCTAACTGAGTAATGCAGTACAAGCCAACAGCATTTCTTCTTTCCAAGAACTAAAAGGAAACCTCCAATAGACTCTCTCTCTAGAACAGGACACAGACCAAAGCTCTGTGGCCATTTGTTGTCCCCAGAATTACCAATCCAGCCCTTCATGCAAATTCTGTTTAAGAACAGAGATGTAAAGTGCTACCAAATATAATATTTAGTGCATGTAGCACAATATAAGGTAGTTTGTTAGTCTAATCATGGATTGCATATAATAGTCAGCATAAACTCTAATTTTCATACTTCGGAATTCTCCTGAAATGAAACGGACTCCAGTTTTCATATTTATTAATGGGTCTCTGGGGACAGAGCCTGATTCTCATGGTCAGTGAGTTCCAATGTAACCCCTGCACACTTAACTGCCAGTTCTGGTCACTCTGAACCATGTGCTTTTCACTCTCCACCCATTTGAACCCCACCTTCCAAAACCACTCAACGTAATGAATCCCCTCCCATTCCCACCTACAGACCTTAGTGGATCTCCTGGAGCTTGGGACAAAAAGCTTCCCATGTAGGCTCAATTTGTGCATGCTTGCCTTAACCCTTTGAGTGCCAGGAAAGTATCCATCACATTTCTTTTCAATGGTTTGAACACCCATCTGGCATTCACAAGTTTAGTGCTATTACATTATTTAGTAACATTTGGCCCTTGATTTATCAGAACTTTTGTATTAAATCAAACATGGAAACATTCAGGGGAAAACCAGCTGCATCATAGGGTACAAATAAATATTCCCCACATTCCTATTGTTTTAAATGCTTTTTTAACCCCTTGAATGCTAGAGAGGTCTCCAAAACATTACTGAGTACAACAAAGGAGAAATTCCAGACTGCATGTCTCGTTGTAAGTGATGGGTTGGCACCCCTCTGGCGTTTGGAGGGTTAATCCATACATTCTTTTGACCTGCCATCTCTGGTCAAATTCCCTGGAGCGTGAAAAAGGGAGTTAAAGGGATAGTAATGTTTCACAAAAAGAGCAGCTCCAATTAATCTTCATAGTATTTGGGCCATGGGGAGTGTTATTTCAATACTGTCAGAGTTGTAGTTCAAGAGTAATTGAATTATAAAGTATCCCCCTCCCGCCCCTTTAACCTAGTGTAAGCCACCTCCCGTCAGATGTGGAACCTGGCCACTTGACCGGACAGCTCACAGTGAGGGACAATCTTCTTACTGTGTACGTAAGGAAAACCCTGCCCCCCTTGTGAAGTTTTTCAGGTTTTTCTCTTATGCTAATTGAAGATTGTCCCTCTCTGCAAGCCATCTGGATACCACCTTGCTGCTCTGAGGTGAGCAGTGTTACTTCAGTAAACGGGGCAGGAGGGGGATACTTTATCATCCAATTACTCTTGAACTACAACTCTAACAGTATTGAAATGAAACTCTCTATTGCTCAAATACTATGAAGATTAATTGGAGCTGCTGTTTATGTGAAACATTACTATCCCTTTAATCTTGTTTGCATTTTCTAGTCCACTTCAAAGAGTATTTAACAGAGCCTAGAGTATAACTTATGGCCCACTGATAAGAATATTCTGCTAGTAAAATTTGACCCTTTGGATGCCACAGGGGTATCCAATGCATTGTATTGGAGTCTGGTGGATGCCTCTTTGGCAGCCAAGGGATTAGATGTTAAAATTATGTTTATGAGTTTTAAAGTCATGCAATGCACATTCACATACCTCCCAAGTGTCCCCCTTTAGGAGGGACAGTCCCTCTTTTAGACCCAAATCCCTCTGTCCCTCTTTCGCACCTTGATGTCCCTCTTTTTTGGAGACTGTGTGGTGTGTGTATATAAGTGTATCATATTACTCTACAGCAATAAAACTCACATTATTGTTTGTTTAAACATCAGTATATGTGTTTATAAATTAGTCTGTGTAAATAAAGTACTTTGGTCTTGTTTAAGTCATTTATTACATTACACAAGGAGTTGTCAATAGGTTATGAAATAGCCTGAAAATTATCGGTAATGCCCCGCCCACCGGCCACACCCCTAGCCACACCCCCTAAAACACAAGTGTCCCTCTTTGGCAATTTGAAATGTTGGGAGGTATGCATTCAGCTTTCATTCTTGAAAAAGAGACCTAGTTGTCTTGAAAGCTTACGTCCAAAGCCACACAGCCAATAAGTCTACTAGTCTCCTGTATTTTCTATGACTAACACTGTACCACACTATACCCATTTTATAAATATGCTTCTTTGTTCTTTTCTCAGTCTGGGTCTTGTAGGAATAAAGTTTGGACATCCCTACTGTAGAACTTGTGTAGTATGCAATAAGGAAGCAAAATATGGCTCCCCAGCAGGCGTTGGATTACAACATCCGTCATCTTCGTCTGGCTAGCTGTCAGCTGAGGATGACAGGAGATGTACTCAAACAGTTACTGGAGAGCCAAAGGTTACCTTCCCCTGAAATATACAGAGAACACACTCTAGAAGATTCCATCCCAAATCTGTAATATGCTTGAGATATTCTGCAGAAAATACATAGGGCCATATGTATAACATCGAACTGAAACAAGTCTGGGGCAAACTAACTACACAATAGGGGACAATGCCAAATTTCCAAAACCCCTACTGATTTAACCAATATCTCCAACACAATTTGCTGAAGGGGATTAATGCTTTGGGATTAAATTCCTGGTCAGGCGCTCTAAGACTGACACACTGAGTAGAGGTAAATATGCATCATGTCAGCATGAGATAATAGGTGAATGTGTTGGGAGCAGGGCCGGATTTACATCTCAGGAGCCTGTAGGCACAGAAATCTGAAGCGACCCCCCCCATTGGCCATCTCCACTGGACACCTCCACAATGCTCCTAATCTCCACATTGCCCCCATCATCTCCATATTGGTCCTCACATTGCCCCATCAGCTCCACCTTGCCCCCCATCAGCTCCACATTGCGCCCATCATCTCCATATTGCCCTCACATTGCCCCCATCAGCTCCAACTTACCCTCCATCAGCTCCATGTTACACTTACATTGCCCTCCATCAGCTGCACATTGCCCCCACCATCTCCAAATTGCTCCCACCATCACCAAATTGCCCCCCTTCAGCTCCAACTTGCCCCCACCATCTCCATGTTGCCCTCACATTGCCCCCATCAGCTCCAACTTACCCTCCATCAGCTCCATGTTACACTTACATTGCCCTCCATCAGCTGCACATTGCCCCCACCATCTCCAACTTGCCCCCACCATCTCCATGTTGCCCTCACATTGCCTCCCCCCCCATTATCCATTTCCTACCTCCCCCCGTTGTCCGTTTCCTACCTCCCTGGCAGGAGATCTGTCATCTGTGCCACTTTGGCACAGTCCTGTAAGTGCTGGAGCTCCCGCGCTGTCTCCTATTCAGGAATGCAGAGCGATGTCATCTCCCAGCGCTCTGCATTCCTAAAGAGGCAACGAGGGTGCTCAGCACTTACAGGACTGTGCCAAAGGAGGCACAGACCTGTCCTGCCAGGGAGGTAGGAAATAGACAATGGGGGGGGGGGGTTAATGTGAGGGCGACATGGAGTGGGCGCCGGTGCAGCCAGCAAGGTGGCTAGAATCCCAATGGCAGGTGCCCCTCGGTGGCATGCGCCTGTAGGCAGGTGCCTACTTTGCCTTATGGCAAATCCAGCCCTGGTTGGGAAAAGGTCATAAAACAATTCCTGGGTTACAGGGGGATAAGTATGGGTCTTTGTTAATGTATTCTGATGGCTCATTCTTGTCTAGATTTCAATTTTGTCATATTTTTGCACAGATGATGGGGCTAAAGGACAGATATTCTTCCTACTCATTTAGGATTGATGCAGCTTCCAAAGCCAATAAGGAAAATCATATGTGATCATCTGGATGTTTTAAGAATACATCAGATCTCTCGACTAATTATATTGTTTTCTTTACTTTTCAACCTCAGGTTCTTTTCCCCTTCACATTTTCCCCTTCACATTTTCCCCTTCACATTTTAATCCTGGGTGGTTTGTTACTTTCTTTTGGGGAAAAACGGCTATGGGTAGATCACTGGGTAGTCATTGGGTTTAGATAGTAACATGGTTCAAGTTATATAACATGCAAAAATGGGAATGCAGTGTAAGAAATTATTTCCCAAACTCTGTATGTAAACAATGATATTAGGGGGGTTGATGCTGTTTTGATTCACATAGGGGGTAATGACGACTAGAGATCAGTCCTTATCCTTATCAGAACACATGATGGTAGGCATTCCCACACTTCTGCATAAACCTTTTCCCATTCGGTCTGACTTGTGTGATATGGTGAAAGAAAACAAAAAACAACTGAGCAGTCAAGGTGTAAAATGAATAAAGCAATGGAGTGTTTTATTAAATTTGTTGGGGTTATATCAATAACACACTTGCATTTTGATAATAACAATTAATTAACCTTTAACAAATAATTAAAGGTTGCCATTGGGATTTTCTGGTCATGAGCGTTCCATATCACTATGTCATGACCAATTAGTCATATGGATGGTATTGTTTGTTAGCAAATTAAAGCGGAACTACCACCCGACACAATATTTCGCTTCACTAAGTCCCCATCTGGCGACTAGCTGCTTAGTAGCGCAAGTCGCCAAAATAATTACCTTATTTAATAGATTTCTGCTCTTTTCTCTTTTCTGACAGGCAGGACGGAGAGCGGACATCTTGCCCTAGTGACATCCGCGCACCTGCGCTGTCAGTCCCAGCCAGGTCTAGGAGGCATTGCTAGGAGCCATTTGGCTCTGGCTGGGACTGACAGCGCAGGCACGTGGACGTCACAATGGCAAGATGCCCGCGCTCTGTTCTGCCTGTCACCCATGGGAAGAGAGCAGAAATCTATTAAATAAGGTAATTATTCTGGCGACTAGCGCTGCTAAGCAGCTAGTCGCCAGATGGGGATTTAGGGAAGCTAAAGATTGTGTTGGGTGGTAATTCCGCTTTAAGAATTAATATAATTTTACAGAATTTTTGGTATACATAATAAAACATATAAGCAGAGATGTTGATGTAATGGTTTCCCATTATGTAATGAGCAGATTTTCCAAAACAATGACAGGCACTTTGATTGTATTAGGGATGGGTTTGTTTTTTTCTCATCCTGTTGTTTCTAAATTAGAACACCAGAGCTATAAATCTGTGTTCCTGACCTTTCTGTTCTGTTACACTGTACAAGAGGCAGACTTTTTCTAGACAACATAGCAAGTGGAACAGTTTAACCTGTCTGATGGACATTACAGTGTAAGAGAAAGCCCTATGGCAAGAAAGAGATTGTTTTATAATTGGCTGTTATAAAGTAGAATGATTCTAGTCTCCAAAATAGGGTTTGAGATTGAGATACTAAAGAACTGAAACATTTCCAGCAATTCAAAGCAACTGCAAAAACAGACAACAAATAAAAGTTCCCTTTTGTTTTAACCCTTTTGCAATGCATTCTGTACCCCTCTGGCACTCAGAGGGTTAATGGGACTTTTAACCCATTGAATGCTATAGGGGTATTCACTGCCTTGCGCCATCCCCATTTTTACAGTTTTTATATGGTGCAGATGGTTTGCACCAGAATGGTGCTAATTTTTGGCATGTCAATATTCAAGTGCAAAACCGAGCAATTCTGGGGCAAACCATTTATACCACAGGCAACAAATGAAATCTCCTACTGATTTAAATGGGTCTTTACCCCTTACAATGCTAGAAGGGGCACTGGGCATGGGCACTTTCTTCTGTGGAGGCCCACAGAGAGGGCTCATGAGTTGAGACTAGGCTTGTGTATTTTTTTTTTTTTTTTGTGAAAGTATTTTACCAGGAAGAATACATTGAGAGGTGAAAGGCTGAGCTGACCTTGCTGGGACTAGAACCTGCGACCTTGTGGCTTGAACAGATTCTACAGCTGGTGCATTAACCAACTGAGCCATTTCACTTACTATGTGACAAGAATTGCACCATAAAGTGGACAGGGCTTAAAGGGGAACTATCATCCCACATAAAGTTAAATCCCAAGAATTAACCATCTGGCAACAAGCACAGGCGCGCAGACGTCACTATGTAAAGATGTCTGCGCTGCTTCCTGGCTGTCAGTATTTTGGAGCAGTAGAATTTCTCTGTAAGGAGGTAATTATTCTGGCGACTAGCACTTTTGATCAGCTAGTCGCCAGATGGGTAATTCTTGGGATTTAAGTTTATGTGGGGTGATAGTTCCCCTTTAACCCCTTCGCGTCCTGTGACGTACCCGGACCGTCACGCTGGTCCGGCACTTAAGGACCAGTGACGGTCCTGGTACGTCACGTACTTTTACTCACCGCGCTCCTGCAGGAGCGCGGTGAGTAATACCGTGGACTGAAATTGATCGCTCCAAGACCGGAGCGATCTCTTTCAGTCCTCCCTGCGATGTGCCGTCCCACGTGATCAGTCACGTGGGACGGCACGTCGAACGCGTCTACCTGGTCCTTAAAGGACCAGACACCGCGGGATCGTCGGACCCTAAGGGGTTAATCAGGTAGGCAGAGCTTAATCAGGCTTGGGCTGTGAAGTGGGTGGAACAGGGTGGGAAGTAGGAAGAAAGGACAATAAGTGGGCAGATTTACCCAGGAAACTCAGCACAGTCAGAGAATCAGGACACTAATGTCCAATAATAACTTTATGTTGTTTTGTAGATTTAAAAAAAATAAATTATGTGGCACAAATCCCATCTCTCAAACCTTTATGTAAAGCTGACAGAAGGAGATCCGTGTCGGCCGACACGAGGAGGCTCTTCAGCAGAGCAGCAATAGCAATATTTAAAAAGAACTACTTCATTGGAACGGTCTACAAAGTCTGCTTGCAAACCAGGCACACCTTGTAGACTGTTCAAATGAAGTAATTATTTTCCAATATTGCTATTTCGGCTCTGCTGCAGAGCCGCCGGCTGATCCTAGGACTGGGATCGCCTGCTGTCAGTAGAGTGCTGACGTCAGGAGAAGGGGAGGTAAGGGGGATCTTTAGGTGTGAATATCCCTCAAACCATAAAGGTCTGAGACATGGGATTTGTGCCACATAATTTATTTTTTTCTAATCTACAAAACAACATAAAATTATTATTGAACATTAGTGTCCCTTTAAAAGCCCTGTTTAAATCAACTGACATTTTTATTTGTCTCCTAATTGTTCAGACCCAGAATTGTTCCACTTTTATCTTCATACATAAGCAGCAGTGATTTTAACCTTATTTTTCAGCACAGAACATTTACTGTAAATATATCTGCTATTTATTAAAACCACACTATTTATGTTTATATAAAAGCATTTAAGGTAACTGAGAAAAAAGGAGTCTTGTTTGTTTGTGTTATGGGGACGACAGGTCAAAGTTCAGTAAGGAAATTTTGGTGAAACTCCTTCCATGCACTTGCTGACAGGAGATAATGGTGCGTATCAATGTAATTCATACATGGAAATGTTTTCTGAGATGAAATAGAGATAATTAGCCCCAACCAATCCTTGCCTTCTAGCCAATAAAGTGTGTATACGGCAGCAAGTCTATTCCCATGTGTGCCGCAGGCGTAACTAATTTGGCTTCTGACTGTCCTCCTGGCAGAGTAATAGATTGTGTGTGAAGAGAATGATCTCCTGACGGATTGCCATCTGCAAGCGAGAATTAGCTTCAGGACAAAAGAGGGAGAAAGGAAACTGGCCCCAAACAGAGAGGAGTCCATCTTAAAGAAGTAACACCTCCGAATGATAAACCCCCACTTACACTGCTATGTCCAGAAAATCCTAATGGCCCCATATGAGTTTTGTCTGTGTGCTGTATTTTCATCTTCAGTCAGTCCATGGAGGCAGACATGACAGACGCTACTGGATTTTTTTTAAAACTGAAGCAGGCAGAGTGTATGAGCCTACGTAACCCTTCAAGTCAGTTGTTTTATTCAGAAGTTACAAAAGTTCAAATAATCAGAAGTGAATGTACTCTGCCTTTACTTCCTTATAGTTCTAACTGACAGGAAGTGACTCAGCAGTCACTGTGACGTGAGACTCTCTGCTGCTGACAGACTACAGGAATGCCAGGAATAATGGGAGTTGTAGTCTGGCACCAGCTACATGGCCTCATGTTGCCAATGCATGCTCTCTCTCTCTCTCTCTCCTATATATATATATATATATATATAGTAATGTGCAAAAGTCTTAAGCAGGTGAGAAAAAAATGCTGTAAAGTAAGAGTGCTTTCAAAAATAGACATATTAATAGTTTATTTTTATCAGTTAACAAAATGTAAAGTTAGCGAACAGAAGAAAAATCTAAATCAAATCAATATTTAGTGTGACCACCCTTTGCCTTCAAAACAGCATCAATTCTTCTAGGTATAGTTGCACAAAGTCAAGAATTGTGTAGTCATATAGTCAGGTGTATGATTAAACAATTATACCAAACAGGTGCTAATGATCATCAATTGAATATGTGGGTTGAAAGACAATCATTAACTTAAACAGAAAAAGCTGTGTAAAAGGAATGGAACTATGTGAGGAACAACCAAACTCAGCTAAAAAGATGAGGTGCTGAAAACAGTTTAATTTCAAAAGTTATACACCATGGCAAGACTGAGAACAGCAACAAGACACAAGATAGTTATACTGCATCAGCAAGGTCTCTCCCAGGCAGAAATTTCAAGGTAGACAGGGGTTTCCAGAAGCTCTGTCCAAGCTCTTTTGAAGAAGCATAAAAAACTGGCAACGTTGAGGACCGTAGACATTGTGGACGGCCAAGGAAACATAGTGCATCAGATGAAAGATACATCATGTTTACTTTCCTTCACAATCGTAAGACTTCCAGGAGTGCCATCAGCTCAGAATTGGCAGAAAACAGTGGGATGCTGTTACACCCATCTACTGTACAGAGAAGTCTGGTCAGAAGTGGTCTTCATAGAAGACTTGTGGCCAAAAAGCTATATCTCCAACATAGAATCAAGGCCAAGCTACTCAACTATGCACGAAAAGACAGGAACTGGGGTGCAGGAAAATGGCAGCAGGCGTTCTGGACTGATGTGTCAAAATCTGAAATATTTGGCTGCAGCAAAAGGCAGTTTATTCACCGAAGAGCTGGAGTAAGAGTTACAAGAATGAGTGTCTGTAGGCAACAGTGAAGCATGGTGGAGGTTCCTTGCAAGTTTGGGGCTTCATTTCTGCAAATAGAGTTGGGGATTTGGTCAGAATTAATGGTCTGCTCAGTGCTGAGAAGTACAGGCAGATACTTATCCATCATGTAATACCATCAGGGAGGCATCTGATTGGCCCCAAATTTATTCTGCAGCATGACCCCAAACATACAACCTAAGTCATTATGAATTACCTTCAGCAAAAAGAAGAACAAGGAATCCAGGAAGTGATGGTATGGCCCCCACAGATCCCTGATCTCAACATCATTGAGTCTGTCTGGGATAACATGAAGAGAGAGAAGCAACTGAGGCTGCCTAAACCCACAGAAGAACTGTGGTTAGTTCTCCAAGATATTTGGAACAACCTACCTACTGAGTTCCTTAACAAACAGTGTGCAAGTGTACCTAGAAGAACCGATGCTGTTTTGAAGGCAAAGGGTGGTCACACCAAATATTAATTTGATTTAGATGTTTCTTCTGTTCACTCACTATCATTGTGTTAATTGATAAAAATAGACCATTAACATGTCAATTTTTGAAAGTATTCTTACTTTACCATATTTTGCACAGTACTGTAGATAGAAAAATTGATATAAACAATACTGTTAGAAAGTTTGAATTTGAGATGCTTCACAGGTTAGAGTTTATATACAGGATAAGAAAAGAAAAGTATCCTATATTACTGATAACTCACCAAATGTTTTCATTCGGCAGTGTAAGGGTGCAGAATAGAATTTAACCAGTTCAACGTGTTGATAGATAGATAGATAGATAGATAGATAGATAGATAGATAGATAGATAGGTATCCCTATCTCTATTACTTTGACACCACTGGATTGGAAAATTGACTGCTGGCTACACTGCCTCTTTGGATATTGGATGACATAGAGGTTATGTCCAGACAGTGGGAAACAGACAATTGAAGGTAAAACAAATGTACCCCCACAGCTAAGAGATGCTTCACTGAGAAGCTCTTTGCAAGACATTTTTTATTAAATTGAAATGTTGTATTGTGGTCACCATTCGGTGCTTTTGTAATGGCACTTTATGGAGAGGATATCTGATGGCAGCAATACAAATATGCAGTTTTGACCTCTGATCCCCATGTGATACAGTTGCTAAGAATTTGTTAAAGTACAGCTATCATCTTTAAACAGTTATGCTAATTTTGAAAGGGCTTTCAAAATCAATATATGGTATCTTAGTTACTTTTTATTTATAACAATAGTCTGAGAGATTGAGCATTATTAATGTTTGTGGTCAGGGCTTATGGCTGGGAAAGGGGACTAAGTGATGAGGTGTGATGAAAAATTAGGTGATTGAAACCTAGGCGTGGATGTGTGGCAGTGAGCCCGATTAGAGGGCTCACCTTAACACCTTAAGGATCGGTTATGTGCCAGGACAGTCACTGGTGGATTTGCGTTAAGGACCGGTGATGGCACTGGCACGTCATGGAATTCTGGGTTAATGTGAACAGAGAGGGGCTAGACTGAAGGGTATATAAATGCCTCCAGCCCCTCCCACAAATGCAGGCATAGCATTTTACCTAGTGTGACCAGACCTCACCTTTAATCAGACCCACATATGAAAAATGCATACTGCAGGTCTGCTTTGATTTCAGTGCAGTCCTGAAATGTGCTTATTCTCTGTGTGCACCCTGGTTAAAGGGAAGGTCTGGTCAGCTTCCTGATACCTGTTTATGCAAACTAACTAGTATTGACCAGCAGGGGGTGGCAGGAAGGAGGGAGAGTAGTGTGGAATGTTAGTTTAGTATCTGGCTGACATTCCAGCCAGTGTTACCTGATTTTTTTGTAACTGTTTTAAATATCTTGATTTACTATAGTTTTAACTCTTTGAGTGCCAGAGGGGTATCCAGCACACTGCTTCGCAGACATTTGCATGCCCCTCTGTCACACAAAATATTTAACCCTCTGAGTGCCAGGGGGTACGCAACACATTGCAAAGCAATGCGTTGGGTACCCCTCTGGCACTCAAAGGGTTAGATAAAAACAGCTAACAAAACATACTTGTCAATTTGAGCTGTAATAGACTTAAATTGAAGTGTCTTCCAGAAGTAAGAATATCATTGTTTTACAAAAGCTCTACAATTTCTAAATCACCAGACAGTAGTACTGAAAATGTGTGTTTATACTCAAAAGTGTAACAAAAGGTGTGTGTATAATATAACTATGTACAGCATAATGCCTACAAACAATGCAATGAATAACCCATCTGGCACTCAAAAGGTTAAATACTGGAAAAAACGTATTTGAACGAAATACCAAAGGCAACAAAATAGGCAGTGAAAACAGTCAGAATTCTCTCAGTTTGCTCATTAGAAAAAAACACTTGATCCCTACTAATATTCCTGTAATGTGTTGACTCCCGACACGTCATAATCACACAGAGCCACAGACAGGAACGCAGCATCCTCTAGGGGTGAAATTCTGGCAGACACCATTTGGCTCCTGATCCACATCATATTTTCCAAATGTGAAATGAGAGAAGAGACATTTATATAATTGTTACATTCGAGCCTGATGTACTATAAACAAACTGGAGCAATTCTGAGACAAACTGCGCCAGGGAAGAGATATAAGAAAATCACCAAATCCTCACTGATTTAAATGGGGCTTTTAAACCCTTGAATACCTCACAATGCATTGGAGACCTCTAGTATTCAAGAGGTTAACCCTTTAAGGGTTACAAGGGTTAAAAGCCCCATTTACATCAATGGGCATCTTATTTTTCCCCTGTGGTGTCCTTGGTTTGCCCAACAATTCATCCTAGTACATCAGGCTCATAATACAATGGCTGCTTCCTGATAGAACAGATTTAAAGGGTTATTAATGTATATTTAAAAGCCTTTCTCTGAGTTTTCTTTATATTCAAATTAACACATTGTGCTATATGTAAGTCCTTACTGTTGAGTAGTTCAAAAATTATGAACAGATAAACATCCACCAGCCGCCCCTTCTGTCCAAGTCACCAGAAGCTGCAGGCTGGTCAGGACGGCTGCATTGACAGACAAACTTCACTAAGTAAGCAAAGTGAAATCCTGCCCTCCTTCATCACGGGGGCAGGATTTCCCTTATACTTAGTGAAGTTTGTCCCTCGCTGCAGCCGTCAAGTCACACGGCCAGATTTGAGATTCTGGGGGAGGTGGCCAGAAGGGGAGGGCGGGGGATCTTTATCTCTTCGTAACTTTTGAACTACACAACAGTAAGGACTTACATATAGCGCAATGTGTTAATATTAATATAAAGAAGACTCTGAGAAAGACTTTTAAATAGACATTACTATCCCTTTAAAGGTCATATGCAGAAATCTAAAGCGGAACAATTCTGAAGCAAACCAAGTGTACCATAATGGTCAAATAAACACTACCCACACAGGGCAGAATTTACATCCCAGACGCCCCTTGGCAATGTACTCTTGAAGCCCTTTGCTCTGCCCATTGCCACACCCCTACTACACATCTCACACATCCTATGACCTCACCCCTGGTCCCATCTATTGTTTCCTGGAATATAAAATACCCTTGGCTTATAACAAACAAGGAGAAAAAAAAACTTTAATCGCTTGGACGCAAGAGATTGTTGACCTCTCTATAATCCAAGGGCTTAAATAGTAGCCTATAAAGGGACATAAAACTAGTGCAGGGACATTGAAAATGCTTTAGCCACACCCACAATTTAGAATGTGTGTGTTCCCTGCACAGATCAGGCGAAATTTTGAACTCTAGGCAGTTACCTACATGGACTACTGTGAAATCCAGCCCTGTTGCTACATTCCCAGTAAGTTAGATCAAAGGCATAAATGTCCCAGAGTTACTCTACTTATGGTTAAAATATCCAGAAAAGGTTTGGCATGTCGCCACCTGTGGCTCTCCAACTGTTGTTGGATTATAAATCTCATTATATAACTCCTATAATCTTAAATCAATGTCAGAGTGAGGATGACAGGAGATGTAGATGTATCAACAGCTGGAGAGCCACAGATTGTCCATTCCTGTCCCTGGCCACAGGACCACCTTGCTTCCTTATATGGTAATACAAGACATCCGGATGTTGAACATTAGCAATGCTGTTCTGTTTCATTAAAGACACCACTGGAATTTCCTCTCCCGATTAAGTGAATTTTCCAGCATTGGTGAACCAAGAAAAATGCAAATGTCAATAACTGGCTTTAACCAGTATCATACACAGTCAGCCAACGGAAATAAGAGCAAGAAGCTAAGAGGTGAAGTATGCATTTGGGTCATGATCCTTGAGTTGTAGTCATTTTAGCTTTCTATTCTGAACATTCAGGCATTAAACCTTTAAGGACCAGTGGAGCGCACAACATATTGATAATAAATGCATTATACACCCCTCTGATCTTTGACACTTGCAGTAACAGAGAGATGCCCAGTGCATCCTCCTAGCACTTAAAGGGTTAAAGGTCCAAAGTACAAAATATTAGTCAAGACAATCTAGTGCTAACCAACGGCTCCACATGGGGACAAATAAACATTTCCAAATTCACACTAATTTAAATGACGGTTTTAAACCCATGAATGCTAGTTAGACCTCTTACACTGAAGGGGTTTAAATCTGCATTTAAAGCGGAACTACCACCCCTGTTAAACTTTGCCGAAATAATTACCCATCTGGCGACTAGCTGCTCAATAGTACAAGTCTCCAGAATTATTATCGCGTTAATGAGAATTCTATACTGCTCCCGGACTGACAGCCAGGAAACAGCACAGACGCCTGCACTGTCAGTCCCTTTTGGAGCCGAACGGCTCCTAGCAACGCCTCCTAGAGCAGGCTGGGACTGACACCGCAGGCATGTAGACGTCACTATGGAAAGATGTCTGCTCTCCTGGCTGTCAGTCCGGTAGCAGTATAGAATTCTCAATAACGCGGTAATAATTCTGGTGACTAGCACTACTGAGCAGCTAGTCGCCAGATGGGTAATTATTTGGGCCAAAGTTAAACCGGGGTGGTAGTTACACTTTAACCCCTTAGTGACGGCCGCGTGCAGACGCGGCCGTCACTTAACGCCCGTCTAACATTTTTTTTTTTTTTTTAAAAACAATCCGGAGTCCCCGAATGGCGCGCAGCCGCGCGGGGAGCCGGATTTCCGGGACGTACATGTACGTCCTCTGTCACTAAGTGACAGCCGCACAGGACGTACATGTACGTCCTGTGTCGGGAAGGGGTTAAATCAGTAGAAATGTTTTATTGTTCCCTATGCGAAGTTGTTCTTCTCTACAATTGTTCATCTTTTATTTTGGAATATAGGGACTCAAGAATGAATCATAGATTACAAACAAGTATGAAAACAACAGGCTGCACGGTGATGCTTGCAAACTGTGGCTCTCCAGCCGCTATTAGACCACAACTCCTATCACCTGGCTGAGGATGATGGAAGTTGAGTTATATTGCAACAGCAGCTGGATAGCCACAAATTGCAAATCCGTGCCCGAGAGATATTAACCCTTTGAGTGCCAGAGGGGAACACAACACACTGCAGAGCAATGTGTTGCGTACCTCTTTGGCATTCAAAGGGTTAAACACTGGTATGCAGCAGCCACTTAAAGGAGCAGTAAAATTTGCCTAGCATAATCAATGTTTTAGCTGCTGTTTGAGGTCATTATCAAAATCCCAAGTAGGAATCAAAACCATGGGGGAGATTCACTAAGGTGTGGTAAAGAGGTGATAAAGTAGAGATGACTCCTCCAGTGATATCACTTCTCCAATTCCTATGTTATTCTATAGAGCCTATGCACTATGATCTCCAAAGTTGAAGACATTTTAGTGCATAGGCTCCACAGAATAACATAGGAATTGGAGAAGTGATAAACTGAGAAGTCATCTCCACTACATCACCTGTTTATAACCTCTTTATCACCGCTTAGTGAATCCCCACCCCCCAACTACAATAAATACATTTTGGTTCACAAATAATCAGGATTCCAGTGCGTGCCGTCTCCACTGATTTCCTATATTAAAACAAGAAGGCTGCCAACAAGACACAGATCCATGGAACCAGTGTGTAGCCAGTGGTTGTTGGTGGCTGAGGTTTAGAGATATTATAAGAATCCTTTTTGTGGGCCTCTTTCTGAACCTTTATACAGATGCTAGTGTAAAAGCCCGTGTACACGGGCCAAGGTCCGGGTGATATTAACCCTTTGAGTGCCAGAGGGGTACGCAACACATTGCTTTGCAATGCATTGCGTACCCCTCTGGTATGCAAAGGGTTAAGAGGCCGGTCCTGCTCTACGTCCTGCCACCAACGAAGTCATGCACTGTAGAGACTGCCCAAAAGCACAGAATGCTCCCAGCACAGAACTCCCAGCATTCTGTGCTCCCAGCATTCTGTGTGTTCGGGCAGTCTCTACTACACATGACAGCCTTTGACAAACATCTTAGTGAATTATTATATAGGATATATTAGGTCTTTTCCAGCTGAGTAAAATGGTGGTACTGCTACTGCTGGAAGAAGATTCATTCATTAAGTGAAATGTAGCATACAATGACAGGATCTCTAATCAGGGGCCTGTGCCCCTAAGCTACCTGTGGGAAACATCTTCCCCTTAACACTGCTGGCTCAAACTGGAGGGCAATGGGGTTCCTTTTCCCCACACGTTGCTTAATACATTGACTCCATTTTCCTGCCCATACCGTGGCACTAGCATGCCAGACTAGCTGGCACTTATGTCTTAACCCTCTGAGTGCCAGAGCTGTACACAACACATTGCAATGCAATGTGTTGCGCGCTCCTCTGGCACTCAAAGGGTTAATCACGGGGAGTGTGTGTGCTCCATTATGCACTGCAGCAATCATACACGGTAATGCATACCCTGATGTGCGGCCACTGGCATTAGAGAATAACACCAGTGGGGTGGCACTCGCAAAGTTTTACATTAACCTCTTCTTGTTTTTTGGGAGTTTTTTTTAATGAAACTGTTAGAAACAGAAGCAGCTGTACACACAGGTAATTCTTCTGCACTCTGCTGGAGAGAGTGAGACTTAAAGGAACGTTACACCTGTTAATAATAACCCCCCACTTTCCTTAATCTGGACAGATCATAATGGCCAGTATGAATCAACTCTGTATTGATTGGTTCTGCACAGTTAAACTTTAACCCTTTGAGTGACAGAAAGATGTGCACAATGCATTGCTCGTCTCTCTAGCACTCCCAGTTTTAATTAGTATGGGATAACATGTTCATGGTTCTGACAAGATTCACTGTTTTAGGACTTCAGAACCTCAGACTCCTCCCACTAATGTATTTGGTGCCTTTGGGGCACTGCTTTAGACAGCCCATCATCCTGCTAAGGGAAATTCCAGTTCATCAGAAACCCCTCTTGTACACATTTGACCACTATCCAACCAAAGTTTTAACACACCTAATAATGAGAAATGTTCACTAGTACTGCTGTTGTGTAGATTTCAGAGTCAGTCAGAGCCACTTATCCAGCTGTTGTTTAACTGCAATTTCCATCATCATCAGTGATTGGAAGAGGCCCTCATCCAGCTGTTGTTAGACTACACTTCCCATCATCCTCACAGGTAAGCAGCAGATATCATCCAGAGGTTGTTGAACTTCAAGTTCTCATCATCAGCAGCTGATAATTGTGTGACTTGTGGTCCATGAACAGCTGAAGCAGAGTCACAGGCTACCCATCACTGCCCTAGGCACAGGCAGCATCAATGGCGTTTCAATACAAATACACAAAGCTAATTCTAGGTTTTGCCACTCCATACTTATGTTTTTTGGAAATCCTCTGCGGGAATTCTCAGGTTTACCACTGCTGGTGGTATCAATATATGCAAAGACACCAGCTGTTTTGACTGTGATGGCAATAATTGAATTCAACTTTGTAATTATAGGCAGTCTGACGTTTTGAATGTAGTGGAAGTGAATAATGGAGCTAAATACAGCAAAAGCTTGTATGATTTATTTATGAGTATAAATTTACTCACAGTAGTGCACAGAACACTCATATGTCAATAAGCCATTTATCAGCATCTTTATTCTTAACACCTTGAGTGCACAAGAGAAAATGCGTTGGTCACTTCTCTGGCATTCAAAGGTTTAAATGGATAGTAAAGTTTCACTAAAAAAGCAGCTCCAAGAGTAATTGAATGATAAAGTATCCCCCCTCTCACCCCTTTTCCCTAGGGTAATCCGCCTCCCCTTAGATGTGGAATCTGGTCCTGGGACCAGACAGCTCACAGCAAGGGACATGTTTTTCATGTTTTTCCTTATTCTCACTGAAAATTGTCCCTCTCTGCGATGTATCCTGACAGTCTAGCTGTTCTGAGGTGAGCAGTGTTACACTAGGTAAAAGGGGCGGGAGGAGGATACTTTATCATTCAATTACTCTTGAACTATAACTCGGACATTATTGAAGCTATACTCTTCATGGCCCAAATACTATGACGATTAATTGGAGCTGCTGTTATTTTGAAACATTACTATCACTTTAGAATGATCTGGTCAATCAAAAAAAAAAAGATTCTGATACTTAATATTGTATTTCCTGCTTATTTTGGTGATGTCACTTCCCCTCTCTGTTTGTCAATGTATGTAATGTAGTTTATTTGCATCATGTGTCATACAGAGAAGGAAAGTATCATGACCACAAGGGTGTGTGGATCCAAATGCAATATAATCCTGAGATGTCCAATATATCACATGATATTGAGGTAACAATCCTTTGCATGCCTAACTTCTTGTGGATCTTACTCTGTAGAGTACAGCATCCTGATAGGAAGTGAGGAGTGCAAAGGAGTAGCTCCCCCCTCCCCAGCCTGCTACAAAAAACTGTGCAATATCATATATCTTAAAGGAAAAGCAACAAACGTTTCAATGAAAAGTTTTATGTTTTAGGGATTTTCCTGATCAGTAAAACAAGGGTACAACTATTGTACTCCCACAGATCAAGCTATTTTTTTTAATTAAGCTGCAATTTCCAATAGTAGTAGATGCTGCTCCCATCACTTTCTATGGAGAGACATAATCAAGTACTCAGTGACTGAAGCTCTTAAAGAGTGCATTATAAAAATGTATTTTATACTCCAGTTGGCTCTGTTACCTCTAACTTTAGGTCATGACCTCTTTTTCTAGCATTACTCTTTTCTCAAAAATGCTTCCCTTGTGAACTATATTAAATATATTTAAAGGTCTCTACCATATAATTCCTCTCCCTCATTTCTTCCAAGCTGTAGGTATAAATTTCTTTGAGTCTGTTTTGGTACCCTGTGTCTTGAAGCATGCACCATTTTGGTGTCTCTTCTTTTAACTGCCTCCAATTTATTAATGTCCTTCTGGAGATGTGGCCTTCAGAAATGAATTCTATACTCCAGATGAGGTCTTACCAGAGATCTATAGCGTGGCATTAGTACTTGTCTCTTTATCCAAGAACCCGGTTTTCTCCTCCCACTGTTTTACTGCATTGGTTGCCTACCTTCTAGTCATCTGAAATAATAACTCCTAAGTCCCTTTCCTCTAATAATTTTGCCAGAACTATAACTCTGGGGTTCAGTGTTCTAAATGCATATTTTGCACTTTTCAGCAGTAACCCTTTAACGATTTGCCGTACGGTCCACAGTTAAGGACCATGGGGCAATTTTTTTTTTGCCCAATGGATTCAGGGTTCCCTGAACGGCATGAAGCTACATGGGGACCCCTGTATTCCACCACGTGCCAGGACAATCATGGGTTATTAATTGAAGTTTTCCCATGATGTCATAGCATGTCATGTGTCCTTAAGGGGTTAAAATGCAAATTCCAAAATACTGAAGAAATCGGGCACTAGCACTGACCCATGCGGCACTACCATAAATACCAATGATTATAACACGCTGTTTCCTGTGCTTCATACAATTTTACACAATCAACCACTTTTGAGTCCATCCTGGACCATGCATCTTATAAATCAATTCCTCTGTGGTACAGTATCAAAAGGTTTACTGATACCAAACAGACTAAACCTACTGCGTGGAGCACTTGTTTATCTAAGCAGAAAAAAGCCCTATAACATTTTTTTCATCAGAAAGCTTGCTGCTCCTTAAAGTGGAGCTTCTACCTTTATTCAAGTTTGCATATCTGAAAACTGCATTAAAAACTGCCTATATGTCATGTTAGCCAAAAGCCCAGCAAATCTACAGTTAAGGAGATATTCATGCTTGTTACCATATGCTAATGTATGCTAACTGCAGTACCCATTCAGAACCAGTGATGTTTCATATGCTAATTAAGCTGTTCGGTGATGTTTTGTATGCTAATGAAGCATTTCCAGTGATGTATCATACGCTAATAAATGGTTCATTGACATTTCATATGCTTATGCAGCCTTTTCAGTGATGTGTCATATGTTAATTAAGGTTTAAATGATATTTCATATGCTAATTAAGCTGTGTGCAGTATCAGGAAATGTTCACTTTCACTTTGCCCAGAAATAAAAGTCTGAATATCTCCTAAAATACATCTGCTGTGATTTTGGTTAACATGATATATAGGCAGTTTTTAATGCATTTTTCAAATATGAAAAATTGAATTAATGTGAAAGTTCCACCTTAAACATATACCAAATGACTGCATGCAAAGCATATAACTTAAAGGGACACTAATGTCCCATAAAAATTCTTCTTGTTTTGTAGAGGTTAAAAAATAAATTATGTGGCACAAATTCTATCTCTCAAACCTTTACGGTTTGATAGATATTCGTATGTAAAGTTCCTCCCTCCCTCCCCTTCTCCTGACGTCAAAGCTCTGCTGACAGCAGGAGATCCTAGGCTGGGACCAGCCTGCAGCTCTGCAGCAGAGCTGAAATCACGTTATTTAAAAAGAAATACTTTATTGGAAAGGTCTACAAAGTGTACCTGATGTGCAAGCACACTTTGTAGACCGTTCCAATGAAGTAGGTTTTTTAAAAAAAATAACGCAATTTCGGCTCTGCTGAAGAGCTGCCTCAAGTCAGCTGACTTAAATCTCCCGCTGTCAGCTTTACAGCTGACAGCAGGAAAAGGGAAACTTTAGATGCAAATATCTCTCAAACCATAAAGGTTTGAGAGATAGGATTTGTGCTACATAATGTATTTTTTATGTGACATTACTGTCCCTTTCATAAATCATATTGCTAAATTAATAAAATTATATTGTACTTTTCCTTTAAACAGCATTTTTTGAGGTAAATATCACACTTCTAGGTTTACAGCTGCTACATGAGCTCACACCACATGGCAGAGAAATATTTCCATCCCCTTAGGAACTTAAGTGTTTAACTGTATTAGAATTTACAGTGTGATTACACAGTGAGTAACTGAATTCTAAAAAGGCCTGTGCTACATCACTTACAGATCATCCACATCATTCCATTTTTTTACTGGCTATTATGGTAAGTATAAAATCATTTTATTTACATTGCAGACTATCATAGCAATTGCTCATACATGACGAGTATGGGATTTTAAGCCATATAAATGCTTGCATTTAGAAGAGAAATACAGGGTTTCAAAATTACTGTTCATGGGGATGTACATATAAAATTCCATGCTAATCCAAGTGCTAGAATAAATTTGTTTGTCCTACACCTGCCTAATTATTCAGAAAAATATCCTGTATTTGAGCCATGGGGAGGGCAGTGGGGAGTATATGAGTGTTTTGTTGCTCTGTCGTGTTGTTCATGATGTGCCAACAAGATGCAGAGGAAATTGGCCTAACTTTACACCATATCCTGTGCATGCTATTGGGGAAGAGTAAGAGGCATTCTCGCATTACTGTAAACAAAGAAGTGTGTGTGCTAGTATGCAATACAGCTATCAGTTACCCAATTGCATCCTTAAGTAACCTTAACAGTTCTAGATTTCCCTGTCTTAGTACAGGTGAACGAATCTGATTGAAGGATCCACCAATTACATACCTGTGCTCAGGGAATGAGATCCAGAACCTGCACTGTTAGGGGTAATTGAAGGCTGCAGTTTAAAACCTTTGCTCTAGTGCATAGCCCTAAGTACAGCCGCTGGATGCTCCTGGATTATAATGAAGTGGAGCAATTCTTGGACAAACCAATTGCACCACAGGGGACAAATCAATATTCTGATTGCTTGAAATGGGGCCTTTCATTTCCTGGATGCTAGAGGGGTCTCCATTACATTGCTTTTGGTTTGCTCCAGAAATACTCCGGTTCTTCAAAGTACACCAGCCTGTGTATGTTTTGGCTCCTTCTCAACCCTTTGGGTGCCTATAATGTCTCCAAAGCATAGTGAAGCAATTCACTGGAGGAGACGTCCAGCATCCTCATGCTTTGAAAAGCTTTGCACACCCCCTATAGTCCTTAAAGGGTTAATGAACGTGTTTTGCTGTACTACATGCAATCTCCATGACATCAAATTCCATGGTTGTACCATTATGGTGTGATAAAGAGGTGATAAAGTGGAGATGACTTCTCCAGTGATATCACTTCTCCTGTTCCTATGTTATTCTATAGGAGGATTCCAGAGGATACAGTTCCCAGGTATGCATCCAGGATTAACTGAACATGTTATCTCATGAACAAAGGAAAACAGCACAATGCATAGTGATCATTAGGATTCATTGGTCATAATAAGTTAAGTGGAGTTATTATACTTTTTTAAACAAGGTGTAGAGGAATGGAACTCCCTGAAACACACCCAAACACTTCCCCACTGCCATCTACTTGGGCGATCTGGTATTAAAGGGAGATGTTTCAACAAAAGGGCACAGAAATAGACCCAGGTTCTACCTGGAATATTATTATGTCATCCCCCTCTGGTGTCTTGAGCCATCAGAAAGGCAATGTATTGGAGACATGTCTAACACCAAAGGTGTTAAATGGAGAACTGAAAAAGCCTGCAATCATGTTACCTTGCAGTTCATTCTTAGTGCCTCTTCATGAATACAAACAGGAAAACAAAAAAGAGTTCTCTCCTGAGGAAAACACATTTCTATTAATGAACAGAGGTTAGAGGTCACTCAGTGGGTCTTTTTTTATCTCTATCAAAGAGTAAAATAAGACACAGGCTTAATGCCTGTACAACACATAACAAAAATGTTCTTAAAAGTCTACATGGTTAAACTTAATATCAAATCATACATTAACCCCTGAATGCTTGGTGTTGTTTCAGGACCATCACTGGTGTCCTTGCCTAAGTGACCGATGACGCTTCTGGCACATTACAGATTTTGTGCTTACAGTACTCCTGTGGGAGCACTAGCGTGGTCTGAAACTGACCACTTCAAAACCAGAGTGGTCACTATCAGTCCCCCTTTCATAGAGCTGGCACACGGGATCAGTCACATGTACTGGCAAGCCGACTAAGATCAAATCGGTCCTTAAGTGAAATCCACTCCCTGGAACACTGAGGTGTTAAAAAAATCAAAACTTTAATTCCAGTTTTAACAAAAAGTGAAGCTGTTCTGGGACAAACCAACTGCACCATAGGGAAGAAATAACAATTCTAAAAATCTCCCATGAATTCCAGAAAGATCTCCAATGGAGACCTTGCTAGCATTCAACAGTTTAAAAGCCCCATTTAAATCCATCAGGGATTGTACTTGTCCCGTATGGTGGTGTTGTTTTGCTCCTGAATTCCTCCACTATTTACTGTACATAAGGCCTAAATTATCAGTATAAAGAATGTTCATTTCTTCTGACTAAACTTTGCTAATTCAGTCATATTTTCAAAAAGTGGAGCTATACAACTGAACATTCCAGTCTAAAAAAGTGACAACATTTATTTAATACTAGTGTAAAAGCCCGTGTACACAGGCCAAAGTGCATAAAACCGCAGAACTACACCTCCCAGCATTCTGTGCGTTTGGGCAGTGTCTACTGCACATGACTGCATCGGACAAACATCTGCATTCAGGCAGTCTCTACTGCACATGACTGCATCAGCCTGCATTCAGGCAGTCTCTACTGCGCATGACTGCATCAGCTTGCGTTCAGGCAGTCTCTACTGTGCATGACTGCATCAGCCTGCGTTCAGGCAGTCTCTACTGTGCATGACTGCATCAGCCTGCATTCAGGCAGTCTCTACTGCTCATGACTGCATCAGCCTGCATTCAGGCAGTCTCTACTGCGCATGACTGCATCAGCCTGAGTTTGGGCAGTCTCTACTGCGCATGACTGCATCGGCCTGCGTTCAGGCAGTCTCTACTGCGCATGACTGCATCGGCCTGCGTTCAGGCAGTCTCTACTGCCCATGACTGCATCAGACAAACATACATCTGGCCTTTTATATTATAGAATTAGATCAGAATTTCCAAACAGCTATTTTCTGGAACATATGGCCCTAAGTGTTTAACCCTTTGAGTGCCAGAGACTTATCCAAAGCATTGCAATGCGTTGGAAACCTCTAAAATTCAAGGGGTTAAAATCTCCATTTTCATTCAATAAGAATGTTTACACGCATCCCTCCCCCACCCACACACACAGTGAAGCAGTTGGTTTGCTCCAGGATTGCATCTGTGAAGGTTGGTGAATTAGCACATAAATATGCACCTGTATGCAGACCTTATTATGCATCAGAGACAGTAATAAAAACAAATGTATATTACTGAACATACAAGCAGAATAAATTGATATTTGCCCCCAAAATCTTACAATCTATTCAAGTAACCATTAATCCACGGAATACTAGACAATTCATTGCCAATGAAATGCATTGCAGGCATATCCATCATCCAGTGGGTTAGAATTGCAACCTAACTACTTGCATGCAAAATATTTAAAAACAATTATGTGCATAGATAACACAACTGATCAATTTTCCATAGCTGGCCACTAATATAAATATTTAGTCACAAATATGTATAAAATAATTTATGGCCTGTTCAGCAGTGAAGGTCATTGTAAACATTTAGCATAGCAATTTCTATAGACAACATTCATAAACCACAAAGCTGTCAGTTTTACAATAGTAAGTGTACATGAAAAACAGCTTAACTGCTTGTGATATAAATACCACAATAACCTATCCCCCAGAAATCAGATCCGCTCTCAGTCTAAAATCCCTAAAAATAGTTATTTGTATGTAAAAACAACATGTAACTGTATTTATATTTTTGTATGTATATTTATGTGTATGTGTGTATATATTGTGGGTTATGCACTATATGTGATAGGAAGGTGATACAGTGGAGATGACTTCTCCAGTGATATCACTTCTCCAATTCATATGTTATTCTACAGAACCTGTTCACTAAGATCTCCAAACTTGGAGATATCTTAATGCATAGCCTCCATAGACATAGGAATTGGAGAAGTGATAAACTGGAGAAGTAACCTCTACTTTATCACTGCTTTATAACGCCTTCTCCCCCATTGTTCCTCTATTTTGTGTAAATATGTAACTTCTTACTGTAAACGATCTGCAGGATATACTTGAAAACAAGAGAAACCTTAATGTATTCTTCTTGGTAAAACATTTTCTAAATATATATATATATATATATCAACTCACTATGGTATCCATTGGTTTACACCATCTATTGGGTTCAGTGTTAGTGAACCTTTAGACTGTGGTGATCACTCTGAGTCTTATGTATAAAGGAAACCCAGTGGAGCCTGGAGTAAACCAACTGCACAGAAAGGGAAATACAAAATTGATTTCAATGTGGCTTTTATCTCCTTAAATGCTGGAGAAATTTCCCACCAGACCTCTTTAGCACTGAAAGGTTTAACCCTTTGAGTGCTTTGCAATGGGTTCCCTACCCCTCTGGCACTGAAAGGGTTAAAAATTCAATAAGCATACTTGGGAATTCTCCAGATTTGCCCCGGAGACTGGTTTTGACTCTGCATTATCACGTCTCCAGGGCAGATGCTGATTCTCAGGATGTGGAGAGTTTCTGATGAAACTCCGCCTACTTGTGCTCCTTCTCCCCCTGTTCCTCCCACTTCCCGCCCTCTTCTCCTCCTTCCTCAGTCTATTCTGCCTATTTTTTTTTTTTTTTTTTATGTTTTACAAGTCCCGACCCAACTCACAATTAAGCCATACCCCTTTTATGATGCAAATCGTGTCATTTCGCTCCCCTCAGCAGCACCACAGGGGAGCCCAGACCAAAAGCTTCCCAGGTATGCTAATTCTCCGGAAGTGAGTATCTTCTGAAACTCTGCCACTTCTTTTACAACCCTGATCTACCCACTTTCCGCCAACTTCCCCAATTATCATTGGATCATTGGTTGGATGCAAACTTTCCTGGCTGGGAACAACTGTGGCCATATTTTTGGCAACTAAGTATCCATGTATGTATCTTTATTACTTTTTGAAATTTTGTATGTTTTTTGAGTATATGTTTTTATACTGCGGAAACTATACTGCACTTTGAGATCCACTTTTTTGTGATTTTATTTGTATATTTGGTGAGGAATTTTCGCCTATTAAAACTCCTTTTTAAAAGAATATATAGACTTTGGTTTTTATATTTCTTTTGTTGATAATTTGATAAGTTAAATTGCAACAAAGATCTGAGTTTCTGTAATTTTAGGTACTATGTATACCCTCTATTATTTTAGGGCTACTCCAAGAAAAAGTCAGCACCGAGCTCCATTTGCATCTATCCCCAATTATCATGTCTATAAGCCCTGCCCACCCGATTAAGCCCCGCCCCAATTTATGCAGCTAACCACTTCTTTTACTTACCTCCAGTAGCAGTACATGAGGCCTCTCCTTATTTTTAAAGGGACACTCTTTTTTTAAGTGATAATTTAGAATTTGGTGATTTTGAAATAACTTTCAAAATCCCCTCTTTTGTATTAGCAGATTTTTAATTAGTAAATTAGTTTGAACTATTTATATGTATAGATTATGCTAATTAATATATGTTGCACATGTGCTTTAGCCCTACATTGCCCTCCACACTCACTGAGACTTAACCCTTTCAGTGCTGGGGAGGTCAGCAATGGGTTGCTGAGCAGTGTCAGTGAGTGGGGGGAATTAATGCAGTACTAAAACAGGAAGTGCCTGAACGGCATGCCTTAATTAGCATAATCTCTAAACCTAAATAACCTAAAATTGTTTTTATAAATAAAAAAATGGCTAATGCAACACATAGGGAATTTTGAAGGTGTTTTTGGGTGATAGTGTCCATTAACCCCTTAACAACCGGCCGATCGGCGCATCGCGGTCACTTAAGGACCACGGAGCATGCTGGGACATTTGCATAAAAAGAAAAGTAGAGTAATTCTGGGGGAAGCCAATTGCACTATAACCCGCTGGATGACAGTATGGTCCCCAAAGCAGAGACCTCTCTAGAATCCAAGGGGTTAAAAGAACCAACTAAATCAACGGAGGGTGAGTTTATTCCACAAATGCCATCCCTTCTCTTTAAATAACACTGGATACTTGTATGCCATACCAGCTCATGCGTAACCCCTTGAAATCTGATAAGGCCTGGCACATTCCAAACCAGTGTTCTGGAGACACATTTACCATCCAAAGGGTTAATGAAGTGCTAAGAAGATATAGGGTAATTCTGGAGCAAACCAACTGCACCGACTTCGCAATAAAAATTTCCGCGATTTCCATTCAATATGTATTGCAGACTTCCCTGGAATTCAGGGGATTAAAAACGTTATTTAAATCCATGGAAATGTGAATTTGTCCTCTGTGGTATAGCTGGTTTACTCTAGAATTGCCCTTGTTCTTCATAGCACATCAGCCTCAATAGCTCACCAGCCTCAATCACTGCAATGCATACCAGTGGACGCACTCTTACATCATTAGAACTTTAAAGGGATAGTAATGTTTCATAATAAAAGCAGCTCTAATTAATCATCATAGTATTTGGACTTTGGAGAGTGTTATTTCAATTCTGTCAGAGTTGTAGTTCAAGAGTAATTCAATGACAAAGTGTCCCCCTCCCGCCCCTTTTACTGATGTAACACTTTTCAGCCAGATCAGAAGGGAGGTACCCAGGTAGATTGCAGAGAGGGACAATCTTCAATTAAGATAAGGGAAAAACCTGAAAAGCTTGTCAAGGGGGGCAGGGATTTCATTGTTTTCATAGGAATAAGAGTGTCCCTTTCACGGTTTTCAAGACACTCAGACCAGTGGGTAAAAATAAAATGCAATTTATTTAAGAACAAAATAATGACAGATATCGCCCCTAGGGGAAACACTGTGAAACAGCGGAATAGCAGTAGTATGCACAGTATACAATATACAGAAATGAACAGGCACTGAGTACTGATATACAAATGGTTAATAGAATAATCAGTCCGTCTCAGTTGTGTAGTTTGGCACGCCCAAGGTGTTAAAGGTGGAGAATACTCAACACCCACAGTCTGTAAAACTGAAGAAAAATGTCCAGCAAAGAGAAACCTGCCTCCCACCTGCTGTACGGCAATGGTAGCCCCCACGGGCGTATGAACTGAGCGAATAGACTGGCAGAGCCTTGAGCGAATAGCCCCCACGGGCGTAACGGAGATGACTGGGTACCGGAGCTAAAACCACTAACCCCTCCGGGCGTCGTGGATGAACTGGATTGCAAGAGCTTGGGACAAAAGCCCTACGGCCTATGGAGATGACCTGTTACCAGAGCTTGAGCTTATAACCCAAACGTGCGTGATGGATTTGCAAGAGCTTAAGCCAATAACCCCACTGGCGGAATAGAGACTGGATTGCAAGAGCTTCGATCAATAGCCGTACGGGCGTAACCACAGAGATGTGCACAGAAATAGCCAGAGCCGGGCGCCACCGGGCACGGTAATGAGCTACACTGGACTGCAAGGAGAGAACTGGCTCAGCACAAGGCAACTCTCTGTATGGGCTGCGCGCCCTCACTGGAACACAGCTCTGCACGGGTTAATGGCAAATAGTTGTAGCACAGCTCTGCACTGGAGACAGCACGATAGTAGGAACACAGCACTGTACGGGTTAACAGCTCAGAAGTAGGAACGTAACCTCTACATGGACTAACAGCTCGGTAGTAAGACACAGCTCTGCACGGGTTAACAGCTCGGTAGAGGAACACAACTCAGCAGTGATCAGCTCAGTGACAGGAATCAGCTAGGCACGGAGCCGAAATGAATAGTGAGAGCACAGTCACTATGTCGCCGTGGCGACAAGGCAGGACAGGAACGGAGACCGGCCGCAGAGACCGGAACAGGAACGTCAGCAAGCCGGGTCGAATCACGGAGCAGGTATTCAGGCAAGCCGGATCAGGAAAATAAGCAGGAACGTCAGCCAGGCCGGGTCGAATCACGGAGCAGTCTCTCAGACAAGCCGGATCAGGAGAACGAGCAGGAACGTCAGCCAGGCCGGGTCAGATCACGGAGCAGGTACACAGGATCGTAGTCAGGGATAGCCAAGTCGGTAACCGGAGATCAGGAACACAGCACAGCAAAACTGGCTCAGGAACACCACGAAAGGGCAAATGACAGGTGCCACTAGCCCAGAATAAAAAGGTCACCAGGGGAGGGCCAAACAGGCTCAACAAATCGGAGTGCAGCACAAGTGAGAGTGACAGCCTGAGAAGCTGCACCGTGATAGTCCCCTTCTGTTATATGTCTGGTCTATGGACATTCCACATCTGAGAAGAGATGGCTTACACTAGGTAAAAAGGACGGGAGGGGAGACTTTGCTTGTGAATATCTCTTAAACCATAAAGAGAGATAAGACTTATAACGTTCTTCATAATTTTTTAATGCCTACAAAATAAAATAAAGTTAAAACTAAGTATTACTATCCCTTTAATGTCAGCAATTCCTGTATGCCTGTCCCACAGATTGTGCAGGGAAACGGTGTTAAAGGGACACTAATGTCCCATAAAAATTGTTTGTAGTTTTGTAGAGCTTAAAATAATAAACTAAGCGCTACAAACCCTATCACTCAAACCGCTACAGTGTGAGAGATACAGTCACTGAAAGTTCCCACCTCCCTCCCCTTCTCCTGACGTCAGCATCTAGCTGAGAGCAGGAGATCCCGGTCCGGGGACCAGCAGGAGGCGAAATCGCGTTACTTAAAAATAATTACTTCATTGGAAAGGTCTATAAAGTTTGCTTGCAAACCAGGTACACTTTGTAGACCTTTCCAATGAAGTAATTCTTCCTAAATAACGCAATTGTGGCTCTGCTGAAGAGCCTCCTCGAGTCATACGACTTGAATCTGCTGCTGTCGGCTTTACAGCTGATATCAGGAGAAGGGGAGGGAGGGGGAACTTTGTCTATATATCTCAAACTATAGCGGTTTGAGAGATAGGGTTTGTTAGTTTATTATTTTAAGCTCTACAAAACTAGAAATATTTTTTGGGACATTACTGTCCCTTTAAATCCTGCAATTTCTTCTACTCCTGTCTTGCATGTATGTATGTATGTATGTATGTATATCTTTATTTACATGGAGCCACACAGTGTACACAGCAGCTTACACAAGTATGTTACAATAAATAAAAGGGGATAAAATAAATGTCACATTGATAGAAACAATAGGAGAGAGATCCCTGCCCCAAGGAGTTTACAGTCTAAATACACATTGCTTTGAACAAGGTGTTCCAGGAAAAAGGAATGCCCCAAAACACCCATACACTATCCCACTGCCCATCCCCACACAAGTGGAGTTATGGGAAGGATTGTGAAGCTGATAGCTTAGTAATTTGATGTTAGGCAGGCATATGAACTAAAAAAAATCAAACTAGTTAAATCATCTGATTTAGCTATGAATCTACATAATACATTCACCCCTAAGTCTTTTTTTGTGTGATTTCTTAACAAACATCTGGCTCAGTGTTATAAGAAATTCCCATGAAATTAACCCTTTGAGTGTCATAGAGGTATACAACTCATTGCGTTGCAATGCATTGGATACCTCTGGCACTCAAAGGGTTAACAACTTGTATGCACTGTGACCCCCAAGGATCTAATTTAGCTAGATACAGTGGATCAAATCTGGGGCAAACCAACCGCACCATAGGGGACAAATGAAAATACCCCAACTTCTGACTGATTCACATTGTCACTTTAACCCCTGGGGGGAGATTCACTAAGCGGTGATAAAGAGGTGATAAAATGGAGATGACTTCTCCATTGATATCACTTCTCCAGTTCCTATGATATTCTATAGAGCCTATGCACTAAGATCTCCAAAGCAGAAATGTTAGTGCATAGGCTCCATAGAATAACATAGGAACTGGAAGTGATAAACTGGAGAAGATATATCCACTTTATCACCTCTTAGTGAATCTACCCCCTTGAATGCTATGCAATACATTGGAGACCTCTCTAACATTCAAGAGGGTTAAACGCTCCATTTCAATAAAAGGGAATTTTCATTTGTCCTCTGTGGTTTAGATGGTTTGTCCAATAATTTCTAAACTTGAGTGTTCTGATTTAGGCCCCAAGCACCTTCCATTGCGTGCAGTCATATAGCTTTGAATATCACCATTGAAACGAGATAGCATAATAGGGAATCTAAAACATTTTTGCTTGAAAATAAGGTTCTGTAACCTGGGTTATAGCTCAGTTCTCCCTGTACAATTACAAGAAGGTAATAGTACAGCAAATGCCTAAATACTGAATGGGAATGAAAACGTAATTTATAACTGACTGTATTTACTCAAGTTGTCTCTTCATACATTTGAATGTATATAGTTACAATGTAACCCTTTGAGTGCTGGAAAGATGTCCAATGCATTGTGCTGCAATGTACTAGATACCTCTATGGCACCCAAAGGGATAAAGAACAGAGAGCCCGATGTACTAAGATCTGAAGATCTTCAATTCTAGAGAGGTGTCTTCAACACAATGCAAAATTCTATGGGAATTTGGAGTATTTGTATTTGTCCCCTTATCTCCATAGTACACCAGCCTTGGTTTCTCATGGATGCTCTATGCCTATACAATGCAAAGAAAAAGCAGGATCTTTCTGTGTGCAAGGGACTGCAAACCTAAAATTAGTTCATTATGGAACATGATTTTCACAGCAAAACTGCCAATTCCATTTACTATTCAAAATCCTCCTACTAACCACCTAAATTAGCAGTATTTTAAACCACAAGTAATCTGAACTAAGTGGCCGAAGGCAACTGACACCTTAGCTTGGAAAATTGCAATGGTTCGTGAAGGCATCCACAGTGACATGAAAAAGACCAGAGATGCTGCAGAATCTCTTGAGAAGATAATCTGTCATTTCATGAAGATGTGCTGCCCAGTACTGGCAAGACCTGAGTTAACCCTTTGAGTGCAGTAGGGTGGGTAATGCATAACTCAACAGTCTTCGGCACTCAAAGAGTTAACATGCAGAACACAGATATAGAGCTCTGCCTCACAAGAGGTTCTATATAAGCAGTGACCTGTCAAGTACACAAGTCATTAGAGCGGAAAATTTGCCAGTCTGCTTAAGATATTATCCATCCTGACTTACAAATACACACTTAAATACACAAAGACAGGCGTGTATATATATATTGTATATATATATATATATATATATATATATATATATATATATATATATATATATATTATGATCCAGAAGTATATCAATTTTATCTTTAGTTTCTATCCTATGATGCACCTTTTGAAATATGTAGCCAAGCCACTGGAGAACCTTACAATAAGCAGACCCAAAATGCAAAAATGTCACAGCCAAACGCCATGTTTATACATTATGTGTGCACTGCCGTATATTCTCCTTAATCTTAAGTATAAACATAGCAAAGGAAAGTCTCCAGTGAACAGCAACATCTGGGCACTGCATACCAGAACTTTTTTTTTTTTTTTTTTATAAAGTTCAAGTAACCCTTTGAGTGCTAATGGACATTGCCCTGCAGTGCTCTTTACTCTAGTGCTCAAAAGGGTAACTGCATTGCACATATCTCTCTGGCACGCAGGGGGTTAAAGGAAGTGAGTTTCTGTGAGACAGCTGAGATTTGGCATTGCAGAAATATGCATGTGTCATGGGAAGAATGACTTAAAGTAATAGTACTTTATTTGAAGTTGAGATATAGAAAAATTACTTTAATGGTCAATAAAGAGTAACATCAAGTATGTATTCACAACTGAGGGCATCTTGTAACATTTTATTACCCCATTATCCAAGGGCCAAATGGCTAAATTTACAAGGTGACTGATATACTAATTAGAACTGAAGTAATTTTTAAGCAAACCAACTGCACCACAAGGGCTAAATCAAAACAACCATTAATTTGAATGGGCTTTATACCCCTTGAATGCTACAGAGCACTGATGTATGTATGTATATTTTTATTTATATAGCACCAACCTATGTACTTGGCACTTTACGCTTAGTATATAAGGGGTACAATAAGTGCACTGATTAAGCGCTTATATAGACAATCATAATGGAACATCAGGTGAGTATACATTAGGATAAAAGGTTCCTGCCCTGCAGAGCTTACAATCTAAGTGATACCTCATTAGCATTTGAAGGGTTAAAAGACCCATTAAAATCAACTGGAATTTGGGAAATTTTTATTTGTCCCCTACAGTGCTGTCAGTTCCTCCAAAATTACTCCAGTTCTACTTAGTTTATCAGCCTCAAAGAGACAGATTTCCTTGTGTAGTCACCATTCACAACTGTATAAATGGCTAAACTGGGTTTTGTATTCGCTCATTTGTCAATGAGAGGGAACCAAATAAATATGTAATTTTGTTCAATAGGATCTAGCCAGTGGATCTCATGTAATCTTCTGAGGCCGTAACGGCATACACATACACCATACGTATTGCTTGTATGGCAGAATTTACGCCAATTTATTTTGTGTACTTCCTGACTTACGTAATTGAAAAGTACAGTCAGATAGTGGTAAGTACCCAAAGGCATCTGTCAGTGATCGCACGCAGAGAGAGCAGTGCATTGAATACGACCCTTGATGCTAGTGATCCCATATGTACAAAAAGGGAGAAATCATAATCAAACTAAAGGCTCCATATTTAAGTGTAACAATTCCATTGATTTAAAGCCAACTCAAGGGGTTAAAATTCACATTTAAATCAATGGGAATTGTATGAGTTTTTACTAATCCCCTAAGGGGCAGTTGGTCTGGTCTGTCAGCAATGGGGCATGAAGAACCGCGTATTAAATGTGAGCCTCAACTAATTTCAGTCTTTGCCCACATACACAGACTATAAGTGGAGAAATTCTGGGGCAAACCAAATGCGCCAAAGCCATCCGCTCCATATATTTTAAATGAGGCTTTTAACTCCTTGAATGCTGAAGAACTAGCAAGGGTTTAAATGCCCCATGTGTCCCGTATGGTGCGGTTGTTTTGTCCCAGAATGACCCCACTTTTGTTTTTTGTTTTTTTATATAGTCCTTATTAACCCTTTGAGTGCCAGAGGGGTACGCAACGCATTGCTCTGCAATGCGTTATGTACCCTCTGGCACTCAAAGGGTTAAAATCTATGAAGACGTTGACACAGCACTTTCCTTAATGGAAGGGGTTAATTCACTTACCTATTCGACTGAAACTGTCGGACAAAGTTCTCCTTAACTTTTTCATTTTGCTGATTTTCTGAGTGGGCTGAGATTCAATCATATCACACATCTATGCAGTGGTCTCAAGTGTCCCAAAAAAAGCAGGAAATACCAAATATTAGATATGCAAAAATCAGATCCAAGTCCTTGAACTGTGCCTTCCTTTTCAATCACTTCTTCAGATGGAACCCAATGGGAGGACAAGGCTTGAGTCCAGATTTTAGGTCTGTGCCCAACTAGTGTGACTCATTTTTGTCCTTTTTTTCCCTATTTAAAATCGACTTCACAAAATGACTCAGTTGGGTAGTGAAAGTGGAAATGGGTTGGAGAGAAAAAGGCTTCCCTACCCAAAAAATATATATTTACATCAAGTGATGTACTAAGAGCAAGGGGGTATATGTGTAGAAACAGACTTGGCAAAGCTGAATTCAAAGGAAGATATATATTCCAATGTGGGAAAGCCCTTTTGGAGATATAGCAGCATTAAGCTGGTCCTGCTGCGGCTTCTTAGTCAGCTCAATGTTCTGCCTGTGCTTTGGTCTCTCCCACCCCCTCCTCTGTCCTCGTCATTGTAGTGTTTATATTCTTAGTTTGAATGATGAAGCAGATCCAGGACTGGGCTTTAACTACACAGAGCTCTTGTGGTCTCTTGGAGGTTGAACGCACTCAACCTCTTATAGCACCACTGAGCCATCTAGTGGCAGAATGGATCATGTGCACATGCAAGGATCTTGGGGCATCAGTATTCTGCTCAGCAGCATATGATCTTACAGATATGTCTGTCACTCACTCCACTGGGGCAGGCTGACACTTTGGGTCCTACATACAAAAGAAAAGCAAATATGGGGAGAACCAACCACACCATAAGGAACAAATATGCACATTCTTTGATTTAAATTGATATTTTAACCTTTTGAGTGCCAGTGGTATCCAACGCAAAGCAACACAATGCATCAGATATCTCTGTGGCACTCAGAAGGTTATCTTCTTGAACGCAAGTGAAGTCTCCAAGGGGTTAAGTTGCAAATCGGAAGAAAGTGCTAAGGAATGCATTGTATAACAGAATATTGGAGCAAACCAACGTCATCCTATGGGAAAAACAAAAATCCCCGAATTGCCTTTGATTTAAAAGGGGCTTTCAAGCACTTGTTTGGTAGAGAGGGATCCAACATAAATCAATGTGGTAATTTGTAGCAATTATAGCGTTAATGGCCCCATTTAAACCAATGCACTAAAAGTCCTGCTTGCCCTGACTTCTAGCATATTCTCAGCCTGATGGTT
This sequence comes from Rhinophrynus dorsalis, assembly GCA_037306005.1. NCBI lineage: Eukaryota > Metazoa > Chordata > Amphibia > Anura > Rhinophrynidae > Rhinophrynus > Rhinophrynus dorsalis. The sequence continues at coordinate 416,490,015 of CM074723.1, forward strand.
TGTGTTGCATACTGCTCTGGCAATCAAAGGGTTAAAGGTCAATTATAATGTTTTACTAAGGCTGCTTCTGTGCTGTGTAACCCCAAAATGACTTACCAGCCATTTAGGAGATCTGAAAACTGACCCCCTCATCTGGAACACAGCCCTGAAGCATGTGATTCTCCCAGCCACAAAATTCACTGGTAGCATGTGCAGCCTCCAACAGCCCTCTGAGTCAGACTTTAAAGCCTGGTACAAAGGGTCTATGTGGACCGTGTGACTCAGAACAGGACACTGTACTGAGAAACTAAAGTTTTGTAGTTCAATCACTTCCGCTGGGACCAAAGAGGGAGCTCTGGGAATCTCTTTTCAGAACCTCATTCTGCTCCCCAGTTAGTCTGCTAGGACACACAATGCAGCACAAGCTTCATCAGTAGATCTGCTCCCAGGAAGGTCCTGTCTGAATCATAGCTGTCCTGAGACACTGACCCTAAAAAAATGGTTATTTACGTTTAAATACCCTGCACTTCTAGCTAGCATGTGAAGCAACGCATTCTTTGGAAAAGGAGGGTGAATGTACGGTGTCAGTTCCACTTTAACTCAGGTGTTGGATTTGATTTTTAGTCCCTACACCTACCTAGGCCAAGATACATACAGCAAACATCCTCCCTTGATGTTTACTCCAAGGAGAGGAATATGGAGTCGTCTGTGGGTGTTTCTGGACGTTAATTTCCTGTATATCTTAGTAATGCAGTTTATTAGACAAGCATACGTGGGAACTCTCTGGATCTTCCCAGGAGACTATAGTTTTTTAAGTTAATTATCGAGTTTCTGGGGACAGAGACTGATTCTCAAGTGGTGGGGAGTTTCTTATGAAATTCTCCCCAATTCTCCTCCTTAATAATAATTAATAATAATTATTCTCCAGTGGTGGGGAGTTTCTTATGAAATTCTCCCCAATTCTCCTCCTTCCCACCCTGTTCCTCCCACTTTCTCCCTGCTTCACCTCTCTGTTCTACCCACTTTATGATACAAGACTGTTAAGTCCCGTCCCATTCATGATTAAGCCCTGTCCCTTTGTCATAGCTGGGAACTCTCTGGATCTGCCATGGAGACTCTGGTTTTTGCTATTGCTTATCAGGTCTCCGGGACAGAGGCTGATTCTCAGGTGGTGGGGGAATTCCATAAGAAACTCTGCCCACTTCTGCTCTTTCCCACCCTGTTCCCCCCATTTCCCTCCTACTTCTTCTCCTTCTCCAACCTATTCCTAACACTTTTTCACCTGTCCATGAAGCCCCCCCACTCACCAGTAAGCCCTGCCCCTTTCATCTCTCCCCAGCAGCACCACAGGATTCCCCTCCAGGGACACCACAATACAAAGTTCCCAGGTATGCCCTTTGTGACTTGAATCTCGTCACTTATATTCCCCGGTCACACCACATGAACCTTCTCCAGAGGCTCAAGAAGACAAACATTCCCAGGTATGTAAATAAGACAGAGGAAATGAGGTGATTTTATGCCATTTCCCTGGTCATGGTATAGGGAAGGTGTAAGGGGCTTTCTGGCATTGAAGTCCTAATGCTACCAGAGACTGTCTTCTGGTATTTACTACAGTGATCTTACACTATGGTCATACCCTGAAGTGCAACCACCGGTTAATTCATACATTCACCACTAATCTCTAAAATGTATGTTATATATGCCTTGTGCAGGACCCCTGTGACCTTTATTTATTAAAGGGATAGTAATGTTTCATAATAAAAGCAGCTCTAATTAATCATCATAGTGTTTGGACTTTGGAGAGTGTTATTTCAATTCTGTCAGAGTTGTAGTTCAAGAGTAATTCAATGACAAAGTGTCCCCCTCCCGCCCCTTTTACTGATGTAACACTGCTCAGCCAGAGCAGAAGGGAGATGCCCAGGTAGATTGCAGAGAGGGACAATCTTCAATTAAGATAAGGGAAAAACCTGAAAAACTTGTCAAGGGGGGCAGGGATTTCATTGTTTTCATTGTAAGAAGATTGTCCCCTGCTGTTATCTGTCTGGTCTTACAACCAGATTCACATCTGAGAAGAGATGGCTTACACTAGGTAAAAGGGGCGGGAGGGGAAACTTTGCTTGTGAATATCTCTTAAACCATAAAGGTTTGAGAGATAAGACTTATATCATTCTTCATATTTTTTTAATGCCTACAAAATAATATAAAGTTAAAATGAAGTATTACTATCCCTTTAAGAACTTGAATGCTACAGACATTTCTAGTGCAATGATTTTCAGTTCATTACTGAGGTTTCTGTGAAGGAGGCTTAACAGGTAATGTCTACAAACTGTCAGATATAAGATAGCAGCACTACTGAATAGAAGAAGTTGAAGACTAATATCAATAAGTTAACTGCCTTATATCTTGTCACTCATTGCTGCTCAAACGAAAGCAATCAAGCCGTGGCCCATTAGAACAGGAGCACAGCTTTCTATAGATAGCACTGGAAAAGCAAGTTTGAAGTTAGATTTTTCTAAGAAGGTGAAATTCTGGACTAAATTCCAGTTGATTTAAATGAAACATTTAACCCCTTGAGTGCCAGAGGGGTATTCAATGCATTGCAAAGCCATGCTTTGGATACCCCTCTGGCACTCAAAGGGTTAATCACTTGACTCCTACAGAGATCTCCAACATAATGCAGAGCAACAAATTGTAGACCCCTCTAAAATTCAAAGGGTTACAACTCCTAAGTAAATGAATTGGAGTCTTCATCCCCACTCAGTGGTGCAGTTGGGTACTATAGAATTGAACCTCTTGGTTTGATGAATAAGGCTTTCGGAAAAAATGTTTTTCATACGTCAGTTTAAGTACAGGATATTCATTTGTATGCAACTCACTTTTCATAAGTAGATGTCACTGTTCCTTTAAGTTCTGACCTGTATGTGGTCCCTGAGGACAGACATGCGAAGCAGCGCTTCAGTCTGCTCAGACCAGACAGCTTGTGGTAATGATGCAGATCAGCTGCAGTTCGTACTAATGATACGTCTGTCCCTCTAAGCGGAACCACTAGGGCAAGTTGACTCTGTTAGGGAAATGTTATTCTAAAGCTACATGACTTAATTCAGCATCTTTAACCAGTTCTTAATTTTAACCCTTGGATGCAAGAGGTGTCTAAAATGCACTCTGAAGAAATGTGTTGGAGATGTCTCTAGCATCCAAGGGGTTATGTTAGGGTTATGAAGCTGTCTCTAAAAAGGGCATTAAATAGTTGCAATATAACATACATTTCTTGTTTTGAGGTTAGTCACCACTCAGAAGCATCCTATTTTAGCTCCCTAGTACCATTACATAGAAACATTTCCATGCATGCAGCATCGTGACCCACTGTCACTTCAGCCGAGTCAAGTGGATATAGCCTATGACTCAGTTCATTATGAACTAGGTCTTTTGGGCACTAACTGGGGATTCTGCTAACAGATTTACAAAAAAAAAAAAAACAAATTTTAGCTGTATTTACTTTTGAATAAAAAATCTCCCAACAGAAGGGGAACCCTGTAACATTTAATTATTTAATTTATATATATAATGATGTCTCAGAAACTATAGCAATGCCTGTAAATTTACAGGGAGAACAGCCTGGGTTAACAGTCCAGCTCGGAAATGGACAGGATATCTGAGCGGGATAAGAGTCTCTTCATATGTATTTCAGCCAGCCCCTGATGTTCATTCTATCTTCTTTGGCCTGGTCCGTCAAATTCAGCCTGTTTCCCTAAGCACTGATGGCCAGGTATCAACATCTACAGCGTATCTACAAAAGTTAGATTAGGGTCCAGCTTTTCCAAATTCATCTCTTGGCATGCGCTGAGTTGTTTCTGCAATCATATCTCCGTTATCACTTTGCAAATACGATGGTTGTGTCTCCTTCACCAATGACCCATTTGCATATTAACCTTAAGACAATGTTAAGCTTGTAGAAAAACAAAATGACTGAAGTGAACACCTATTGGGGAAAAGGGAAAACATTATATATATATATATATATATATATATATATATATATATATATATATATATACATTGCTTGTTATGCAGCTAGTTACCACTGAAGAGCTTCACATTTTAGCATTCTAATACCATTACAAAGGATAAACTTTCATTTGCATATCAGACTTAACCCAACCATAAGGGCAATCTAAATCTCAAACACCATGGATATCTATTCTGCATGCAAACATCATACAAAACCCAGCTACATGTTTCAGTCTAGTGACATTACAAAAAAGAAACTTGTATTTGTGTATCAGACTGACCATACATACAAGGACAATTCAACACTCAAACGACAGGCAATCTCTGTATAAAAGTACCACCAACTTCAGACATACATTTCAACCTTCTTAGGCTTCATCAGACAGGTGCACTGGGAGTAGAGAATCCAGGTCTGGAGTACCCAATTCCCTTAGAGAGACACCAACAAAGCTTAAAATATATCATCACATGGCTTATACTAAGAACAAGCAAAAACATACGTTTCCTGCTCTACAGGTTGCTACAATTTAAGAGCTTTAGTTCTCACGTACCATTATAAAGGAGACATTTGCATATCAAACTCCACCACTCACAACAGCAGTCCAATTCTGAAACTTGGGAAACATCTAATCTGCACTAGAATATATCAACTAAGCCTCAACATACCTTTCTACCTTTTTATGCTTTTCACTCATGTGCAGCTTGTTTCCCCAAGTACTTAGAGCACATAGGGTAGAAATCATTACCCCCACTCCTGGGGTTTCATGAAGTAAAATCACAGAAATGAACACTCAATGGGGAATGCACAAAACTTGCTCCTGCCTTCTTAATGTCAATGTACTAAGATACATATGAATAAAATCTTCCCATTAATAGTATTGTGCCAAGGGTAGGACAAGGGGGCTGTCTGTGGGGACATTCCTTTCCACTACTCCTTGCTTAGACCAATGTACTAAGAAAGGCATAGAAGACATTACTTGAGTGCATGCTATTTTCATGCACATGTTGTGGGGCTTGTGTGCAGGTTTTACTGGCATTTAAGTCCAATGATTCAGAGTGTGCCAGTCAGTATGCATCACAGTGATCATTGCTTACTCTTGAGTGCACTGACCCCACTGACGGCAAACAAAATAATAGGATTTTAGTCTTACCTGTTAAATCCTTTTCTCTTAGTCCATACAGGTTACAAGTAACTTTGGGTAGGCGATCAGCCCCTTTAATAGGCAGGAACAATTCTGAGAAGTGACTGCTGGGTGGAGCCTACCTCCTCTCCTTATCTTGCAGCTAGCCAGTCCCCAACCAGTAAGATTTGCAGACTAACTATTGACTAGGAAGCAAGAAGGTAAAGGAAGACTCCTGTGAGTATGAACCCGAAAGGACCCCCACGTTCTGCCGCAGGAGCACCAAGTATGGTCCCTTGACAGGGTGGGAGACCAGTAACCTGTATGGACGAAGAGAAAAGGATTTAACAGGTAAGACTAAAATCCTATTTTCTCTGTCGTCCAGTACAGGTTACTGGTAACTTTGGGATGTCCAACCATTAAGTTCCCCAGGGCGGGAAGAAAGGCAAGGACCAGGCGTAGGCCCCCAAAGTCACCAGAGCACCAATGAACCTATAGATCATGAATAGCTCAACACTAACCGTACAGTGTCAACTGACACCGAACAGGGGTGAAAACAAACCCCATAAACTGTTGCACAGCACACGAACTAGAGCCAACAGGGATCAAAAGTGAAAGAGTACTGAGAAACCAAGGAGATCCTAGACAGGCAAGGCTTCCTCCAGGATCTTCCTCCCAAAACTGGCATCATCTGATGCCAGCACATCCACATGATAGTGTTTAGAAAAGTTGACCATGTGGCCGCCTTGCACAACTGATCAGCTGAGGCCTGGTTCTTGTAGGCCCAAGAAACCCCAATAGACCTTGTAGAATGAGTCGTGACCCTGAAGGGAACAGGCTTCTTCACAATTTTTAAGCCTTAAGAATCGTGGACTTGACCCAAGAAGCAATGGTAACCTTGGAAGCAGGCTTCACTGCACTAGGACCCTCAGGAATGACAAACAGAGTGTCAGACTGCCTCAAGGACTCAGTACGATGCACATAGAACTTGAGACAATGCACAACATCCAACAGATGAAGATCCCTCTCTTTGTCAGAAGTAGGGTTAGGACAGAAGGAAGGAACCACAATCTCCTGATTGATGTGGAACTTGGACACAACCTTCAGGAAAAACTACTGGGAGGTGCGAAGCACCACCTTGTCCTTGTGGAAAACTAGAAAGGGTGGTTTACAAGACAGGGCATGCAGTTCCACAACTCGGCGAACAGAAACAGTCTCCAGGAGAAAGGCCATCTTCCATGTCAGCAGACGTAGAGGAATGGTAGCCAAAGACTCAAAGAGAGGACGATGGAGTACTCCCAAGACCAGGCTAAGATCCCACTGAGGAGCAGGGGACTTATACACCAGACGATTATGAGCAACCCCCTGGAAGAAAACCTTGACATCAGGAATGATAGCAAGACGTCTCTGAAAAAGGACAGAGAGCACAAAAGTCTGAACCTTGAGAGAACTCAGACTAAGACCCTTATCCACACCATCCTGCAGAAAGGAAAGAACTGTATTAAGGTCAAAATCCTGAGACAGGTCTCTGTCAGCACACTAAGCCAGGAAGGTAGACCAAACCCGATGGTAGGCCTTAGATGAAACAGGCTTGCGGGCACTAAGCATAGTAGCCACCACCACAGAAGAAAATCCTTTCTTCTTCAAAATTGAGGATTCAATCTCCAAGCCGTCAAAGCCAGACAATGGACATCTTCTTTCCAGAGGTAACCCTGCAGAAGAAGATCTGGACAGGTAGGAAGTGGATAAGGCATCCACTGCTAGAGACATGGGATCAACCCAGCGAGAGCAGAAGGTTGGAACCTTCCTGTTGTGTCTGGTTGCCATCAGGTCGATGCATGGTAGACCCCACTGCTGGATGATGAAGTTGAACACCTCTGGATGCAGCTCCTACTCCCCGCTGTCCACTGTGCATTGACTGAGGAAGTCTGCCAGAATGTTATCTACGCCAGGAATATGAACTGCGGAAATAGCAGGGACATGCTCCTCTGCTCATGATAAAATAGCCTTGACCTCTAACCAAGCTGCGAGACTTCTTGTGCAGCCCTGCTTGTTGATGTAGGCTACCGCTGTGGCGTTGTCCGACTGCACCCTTACCAGGCAATCCTGCAGTGGTCGTGTCCACTGATGTAGGGCATGAAATATCGCCCGAAGCTCCAAGACATTGATGGGAAGGAAAGAGTCTTCCGGAGACCACTTGTCCTGAATACTGAAGTGCCCCAGCACCGCTCCCCATCCGGAGAGGCTGGCATACATAGTTACAGTGGTCCAAAAGGACACCAGAAAGGGTCTACCTTTCAGGAGATTGTTCATCTTGAGCTGCCACGAAAAGACTCTGCTCCACTTGAAGAGGGAGAGACAGGGATCTTTCCAGTAGATCTGGACGGCCCTTGCAGGCCAGGATCAGAAACCTCTGAAGTTCCCTGGTGTGAGCCATGGCAAACGGAACTGCTTCTATGGTGGAAATGAACTTCCCCATCAAGGAGGACAACTTCTTGGCTGGAACCGGATCCTGACACAGGATAGCTTGGACCTTCAGTGCAATCTGATGAGCCACTTCGTCTGTCAGAAACACCAACCCCCTCTGAGTTTCGAAGAGGAGGCCCAGAAAGACGATCTTCTGAGAGGGAACAAGGTCTGACTTGACCAAGTTGATGATCCACCCGTGATGGGAGAGAGCATGAATGCAGTCCTGCACCTGCTGGTGAAGGAGATCCGGAGACGAGGCCTTCAGGAGGTGGTTATCCATATATGGAGCCACTCTGATGCTGTTCTGATGTAGAACGGAGATCAATGCCCCCAGGACTCTGTTGAAGACTTGAGGAGCCAGGGTCAGGCCAAAGGGGAGGGCAGAGAACTGGAAGTGTCCTCTGACGCAGGTAAAGCGGACATACTGCCAACTCTCTGGATGAATGGTGATGTGCAGATATGCATCTTGAAGGTCCAGAGAGGCCAGAAATTCCCCAGGAGACATGGCTGTTATCACTGTACGCCAAGACTCCTGTCGGTACCGGGACATGACCACAAAGGAGTTGAGGTCCTTCAGATCCAAAATGGGATGACAGTCCCCATCCTTTTTGGAAACCACAAAAAGGTTGGAGTAGAATACCAAGCCCCTCTCCTGTGGGGGAACTGGCTCTAGGACCGAATTGTCCAGAAGGGCCTGTATAGCTTCTTCGAAAAGGCGTCTCTTTTCTGCTCCCAAAGGAGAACAAGAAACAAAGGTCCTTGGAGGAGGAAGGGAGGTGAAGGGAATCCTGTATCCTGAGGCCACCACCTGTAAAACCCATGTGTCCACCACAGAGACCTGCCAAGCTGAGAGGTAGTGGCGTAGACGGCCACCTACCTGCGGATGGGGTTCGGTGAGTCATTCAGAAGAATGATTGGAAGCCTTGGGCTTCGTGGAGGACTTGGCTCTCCATTGCTGCTTAGGCTTGAGTGAGGATCACGGAGCCTAGGGGACTGTCTGAGTCGCTTGGCGCGAGTCTGCTTGAAAGGAACGAAAAAGCCAATTCCTTTTAAAAGGTGCCTTCTTCCTTAGGACCACTGACAGGTGAGAACTTTTCCCTCCAGCGGCCTCATTGATGAAAACTTTAAGTTCAGGCCCGAACAGGGAAGAACCCTGAAAAAGGCAAAGACAGCAGAGCCTTCTTGGAGGCCATGTCAGCTGACCAGATCTTAAGCCAAAGAGCCCTTCTGGCCACCACAGGCATGGTAGATGCCCTGGCTACCATACATACAGCATCAAACAAGGCAGCAGAGACATAATGCTAAGCCTCAGCAATGTTAGCGAGAAGATGCAACATGTCAGAAGTAGTGGCTCCCTGCCGGACAGAAGAATTGAGCTGTTCAGTTCAAACAGCCACAGCCCTATTTACCCATGCAAAGGTAGGGCGAAGGGCAGAGCCCACAGTTGCAAAAATAGCCTTGAGAAAAGTCTCAGGCCTCTTGCCAGTCCTGTCTTTAAGAGCAGAAGCGCCAGCCACTAGCAAGGCAGTTGATTTAGAAAGCCTGGACACTGGGGCATCCACTTTATGGGTATGAACTCACTGAGTAAGGGCCGTTTCAGAAAACAGATAAAGTTTAGCAAACTTTTTAGACACAGATGGTTTCTTGTCTGGAACTTTCCACTCCTCTGACACCAAGTGGTAAAAGGTGGGATTAGATGTAAAGCAGGCATGGGGCCTAACAGGCTGCTGGAAAACATCAGAGGGTTCAGAAGATGCCTCCTGCACCAAGAGAATGTTCAAGGTGGACAACAGAGCCCTGATCAGGCCCTCAGCTGAGGGAATGGGGTCCGCCTCGAAGGGGTCCCCAAAAAAACTGATTTGAAGGAACAGCTGAACAGTCATCATCATCAGAATCCACCAATAATTCCTCCTCAGAGGAATCAGACACATCAGGTACACCCAAAGGTTTAGGCAGGGAAGATCTGATGGGGGCGGGGGTCTGCAATTAAATGAAGACCCCTTGTAAAGTGGATAGAAGCAGTTGTAATGTGGACCGGAGGTCCCTGGTAGTAGCCTTAAACTCTTGCATCCATATTGACTCAAGTGCATGGCTGGAGGCCCCAGCAGGGTATGCAGGGGCAGCAGCGCATGCTGGGCAAACATGACCTGAGTATTCTCTAGGTAACCCTGATTGACATGAGGAGCAATAAGCAATGGGGGACACGGATACCCCAGTATCCTTAGTCTTAGGTTTAGCCCCAAAGTCTAATGAAATAGACATTCTCACAGAGTCAAAACGGTCAAAGTATCAAAACACCCACAATAAAACGTGTATGATAATTAATGCACCCCATAAAAACTAAATTGAGACTTATCTGGTAGGCAATGGGTTAAGCTGCGGAGGAGAGAAGGAGAGTCCAAGCCCTGCGTAGGATACTCGATCTGCGAATACACAAAATGGCTGCCACGACGGAAGCCAATCAGAAACGAGCATGCGAAGAGGACGCTCATGGGAAACGTAGTTTCACTGACAGAGTACCCCAACATGTGCCTGAAGCCCCCTAAAGCCCCCAACATCCCCAGAACGTTGACCGGATGACAGAGCAAGGTAAAACCAACAAAACGAGCCATCTCTGAGCACACTATGTGGACCGGTTGCAGAGATATGTCCCAAACTGTAAAGTCCCATAGAAGTGAATGGAGCAATGGCATCTATGCGGTAAACGCGCGGGAACATAAAGTTAACAAGGTGAATACCAACACATAAAACAACACAAAAGCCTACTCAAATAAAACCTTAGACCCAAAAAACACTGGTCCCAGTAGGGAAAGTGTCCAAAAAAAACACCCAAAACCTGCTAACCAGCAACAAAAGTGTTAAGTTACTACAGAAACTTGCTCCAAACACCTCACAGACATACAGAATAAATCCAATAAGTGCATGAGTATGTAATAGGAACTCCAATAAAGACCCCTGTGCGGAAAAGCGTGGGACATGGGGACCTCAGCACTCAAAGGGTGCTCACCTTTTTCAGCAGGTCTGCTGTCTTCAGATTACCATATATCAAGAAGCCTCGGTGGGCAACTTCTGGGGAAAGAACTTGCAGTCAAGATTTTTCCCCCAGGGCTTATGTCTACAAAAGCACCTGGTAAACTGAGCTATCCACATTTGGGTGATGGGAATTGTCAGTGATGGTAATCCGCCTATTGGTGGTATTCCATTTCTAACAGAAAATAATAAAAAAGCTAAAACTACAGCAGAATTGTTCTCTTGCTGGTTTCTTGATCCAGGAACAAATATTACTGGTTGGGGACTGGCTAGCTGCAAGCTAAGAAGGGGAGGTAGGCTCCACCCAGCAATCACTTCTCAGAATTGTTCCTGCCTATTAAAGGGGCTAATCGCCTACCCAAAGTTACCAGTAACCTGTATGGGACGACAGAGAAATATAATTTGCTTATTATACAGCTAGTTACCACTCAGAAGTTTGAAATATTAGCTCTCTAGTTCCATTATACAGGAAAAAGTGTACTTTTGCATAGCAGATTGACCCCACCTACAAAGGACTTTCAGCTCTGAAATGCCAGGCAAATCTGTTCTGCCCAGGAATGCCAGTCAGTGATATGCTGAAGGTTTTCCTAGGACCATCCTTATGGAAACACCTGTAGAATTTCAAATAATAAAATAGCAGAAGTGAAAACTGACCAAGAACAAACAAATTCATAGTTTGTTCTACAGCTAGTCACCACTCAGGAGATTTATATTGTAGCTCTGTTGTACAAACGCTATTGCTCTATTTTAGGTGTTTACCATGTAACCAAAGGAATGTGCATTTTAGTTCATAATGCTGAAAATACTATTTTGTGCTCCAGTTAATTAGGAGTCTGCGCAGGCCATGCATGTAGATAAAAGTACATATATATATATATTTTTTTTTTTACTCAATTCATTCAGGGCTTTTAAAAATAACTGACATTTTCACAGCCAGCGTAAATGTGTTTTGATAAATAGTTTATAGTACATTATGGGAATCATACCTAAACTAATAGATAACAAAAATGCTGAAAATGTGTCCAGCCAGCAGGGTACAAACATTTTCCAGGCCTATGGCACTGAAATATTAATAGAGTTTTGCATTATATCTACAATTTCTTTCTTATAATGGTCCCAGTTAAAGGCAGCCTTTAGATAACCCCTTCTCCTAATATGGACTTCAATAGTACTGAATGGATTATGTGGGTAAATTGGCCTTAAAAAGACTGTAAATGGAGACTAACTAGCAGTTGGCTATGACAAGGATCAATGCAAAAGTGTAAATAGACTTTCCAGAGTATATTCTTCTGTTAAAGGGAAAGTAATGTCCCCAAAAAATATTATGATATTATTATATTAATATGAAAAAAAATTCATACTGTAGTCCTTAAAAAGTTGAGCACATCACAAAAAAAAGTACCACACTTTTTAGACCATTCCAATGAAGTAATTCATTATAAATAACGCGATTGCGGCTCTGCTGCACAGCCTCTGTGTCGGCCGACACGGATCTCCTGCTGACAGCAGGAAATCACAAACTTTAAATGCCTGTATCTCTCAAATCATAGCAGTTTGAGAGATACGTTTTTTGGGCTGTGCTCAACTTTTTAAGGACTACAATTTGAAAAATATTTTTTGTGGGACTTTACTATCCTTTTAACGGGAGTGTATACTAAGAATAAGCGATTTAAATAGTTTAACAGTAGAATGTATCTAGGTAGGTATAATTCATAGAGCAGTCAGATATATCAAATCACCATTTTTGTATTTGTACTCTGCTGTAGTCTATAACTAACAGAATCTTTTTACTATCTTGAGAATGTTTACATGATTCTAAGGCCCATGGGTGGAGCTTTCTTTCATTAGCTAATCCCAATCAGAGTAATAAACTCTACAGTTTATTCTGATAAGAGACAAATCAATATAGTCTACTGTGAAATTTGCACTTACACGGATACCTGTTGTTTCTCTTTTTTATATAGTATACCTAAGTAGACTGTAAGCTCTTCAGGACATGGATCTCTTTTGCTTTCCTGTACTGCACTTGTATTTATTATTCAATATTGAGTTTCCATTTATTTACTGTATTGTACACCTGTGAAACAAAGAAAAGTGCTGTGTACCCAGTGGCATTATATTAATATACTCATTTGTACACAAACATACAGACCTACAATGGGTAACATCAAACACAGGCAACTGAAGACACTGCAAAAATATACTTATATAAGTGTATGTGACTGCTTTCTGTTAAGCAATTTAGAGTCACTTATTATGTTGGCATAGTTACAGTTTAATTAACCATTTAAAGGGATAGTAATGTTTCACAATAAAAGCTGCTCCAATTAATCTCCATAGTATTTGGGCCATGGAGAGTGTTATTTCATTACTGTTAGAGTTCTACAGTAATTGAATGATGAAATATCCCCCCTCCCGCCCTCTTTTACTGATGTAACACTACTAACCTCAGAGCAGCAAGACTGTCCGGATGGATTGCAGAGAGGGACAATCTTCAGTGAGCATAAGGAGAAACCTGAAAAACCTGTCAAGGGGGGCAGGGTTTTCATTATGCTCACAGTAAGAAGATTGTGCTTTGCTGTCTGGTCCCAGAACCAGATTCCACATCTGAGGGGAGGTGACTTACACTAGGTAAACGGGGTGAGATGGGGATAGGTTATCATTCAATTACTCTTGAACTACAAGTCTGACAGTATTGAAATAACACTCTCTGTGGCCCAGATACTATGAAGATTAATTGAAGCTGCTGTTTTTGTGAAAGGCAAATGCTAGCTTTCCAGTGAACTCTGAGGACCTTTGTTTATCTGAAGTGCATCCTCACTAGCACTGAAACCTGTCTCTACTTGGGGCATACTACAAGAGGAACTCCTAACAGTAAAACTTGTACCTCAATCTGAGATGGGACCCAATATGAGATGTGATCACCATTTTATCACCTCTCTATCATACCTTATTGCATCCCCCACCTCATATTGTAATTATTTCTAAAACTACTCCAAAAAGTCCAAATGTGGTCTAGATTACATTGCAGTTGATAAGTGTTATGAACTGTTTTAGCAAACAGATTACCAATGAAGGCTATTGAGAAATCTATAGTTATAACTCTTGATCGAGTTTTCAACTCCAGTGGAATCCAGGGCTATGTTATGTGTGTTTGTAACTTCGGTGTCTGAAGGGCTATTCCATTAATTAAGTGGATGCACTAAATTTAGAGTGGGCTAATGACACCAGTTCCATTGAGTGTGTCAAAATCAACTGTGTGGTACATTGTTAAAGATATAGTAATGTCAGGATATAAAGTTAAGATTGACTATTCAGTATACTTTTTATCATGAATGGTACCTTTGTAAATGTCTTGTAATTTTAAAGTTTCCTCCTCCCGCCCCTTTTCCCTACATCAAACAGTGTCTCCTCAGATCTCTTCAGATCTGAAATCCTGTCACTTGACTGGACAGATCACAATGAGGGACAATATTGTGTCTGTCAGTGTAGGGAAAATCCTGTCCCCCTTGATGGAGGGGAGCAGGGCTTTCTTTATGCGGACACAATATTGTCCTAGTTGTGATCCGTCAGGACCGGCTTTCAGATCTGAGGAGACTCTATGTAATGTAGGGAAAAGGGGCAGGAGGGGGAAACTTTAAAATAAAATTACCAGAATACTACAACCATATGGAGATTTACAAAGGTACCATTTATTATAAAAAAGTATAATGAATAATCAATCTTAAAGAGATAGTAATACCGTTATGGTTTGAGAGATATTCAGTCGCAAAGTTCCCCCCTCCCTCCCCTTTCCCTGAAGTCAGTGTTGTAGCTGACTGCAGGGGAAGCCTGTCCTACGATCATCTGGTGGCTCTGCAGAAGCTGCAATCTCAATAAGGTCTTCTACGTGTGCTTGGTTTGCAAGCAGACGTAGAAGACGTTTTAAGTGAATGATTTCTTTTTTATTAACGTGATCGCGGCTCAGCTGCAGAGCTGCCAGATGGTAGTACGACAGGCCTCCCCTGCAGTCAGCTACAATGCTGACTTCAGGGAAAGGGGAGGGGGGATCTTTGCAAGTGAATATCTCTCAAACTATAAAGGTTTGAGAGATGTCACTGGGGGCATATAATTTTTTTTTTACTCCTACAATATTGGTATTAGTAATTTAAAGTATTACCATCTCTTTAAGACGCAAGAATACTTGCAATAGCAAATTACCTGGAGACCATGGAAGACCACTGTGGTGGATGACCGAAGAATCCTTGCAATTGTGCAGAAAAACCCTTTTTCAACTGGTGAGCAGATGAAGAATACTGTCCAAGAGGTAAGCATAGAGGTATTAAAGAGTACCATAAAGAGAAGTCTACACCAGCATAACCACAGAGGGCTTACCACAAGATGCAAAACACTATTAAGCTTCAAGAACAGAAAGGCCAGGTTACAGTTATCAAAAAACGATATAACCCCCCCTGAACTTGTAGGGTTCTGGAACAAAGTCTTATGGACTGAATAGACATCTGTAAGTTTGGGGAAGGAAAGGAACTCCGTATGATTCAAATCATACCATCTCATGTGTAAAACATGGTGGAGGTAGTGTTATGGCTTGGATATATATGGTTACCACTGGAACTGGCTCACTTATCTTTATTGATGATTTGATTGCTGAAGGCAGTAGCAGGATGAATTCTGTAGTGTACAGAAACATCTTATCTGATCAGATCCAACAGAATGCTTTAAAACTCATATGAAGACATTATACCTTGAAGCAGGACAATGACAACAAAATACTTCTAATGCAACCAAGGAGTTTTTCAAGGCCAAAAAGTGGAATGTTCTTGACAACCAACCTGAATCCAAATGAGCATGGGTTTCATTCGCAGAAGACAAGACTGAAGGGAAAAATGCCCAAAAACAAACAGGAACGAAAGATGGCTGCAGTACAGGCCTGACAGAGCACCACCAGCAGGGAAGTTACCAAGTATCTGGGGAGGTCTATGGTTTGCAGACTTCAGGGAGTCATCAAATGCAAAAGTTTTGCAATAAAGTACAAAAATGGTGACTTTGTTTAAGATTATAGTATTTGTCCAATTACTTTTGGCTCCCTAAAATGGAGAGACGATGTATAAAAATGTCTGTAATTCCTACTTGGTTTACAGTATATTAAAACTGACAGTCTGCACTTTATTGTTTTAGTCATTGTCTCATTTTAAATCCATTGTGCAGGAGTACAGAGCCAAAACAACAATAATTGTATCACTGTCCAAATACTTATGGACATCACTGTAGACTCAGATCAAATACACAAGAGTCTTACTGGACAGTAGTGCATCGCCTCCTGTTGTTATGATGTAATAGCATCCCAGTGTCAAGTTGACATCAACCACTGGGAAATCCATGGTACACAGCACACAGTTTTTAAGATTGTGATGTTATATGTTTTGTATTATAATAATTACTCCTGCTACTACTACTACTACTACTAATAATAATAATAAAAGCTATATTTTACCTGTAGAGTAACCTGGAACTCTTCTGGTTATCTGTGAGCTAAAGCTAAAAAACAAATGATGAGCATTTTTGAAAATGCAAAGTAAGATACAAATAAAAATCCCCTCTAATTCCCATTGATTTAAAGCGGAATTATCACCTAAAATGGAAGTTTTACATTGGGTTTTAATATTTAACCCAACATTAAAGCTGGGTGTATTTTTTTAATTGCCTACATTGCCTACAATGCTACTGAGGTCCTCAGTAGCATTGTACACGGAGTTTGCTGTAACGCTACACCACAGAAATCCAGCTTCAAAGGGCAGCGTGAACGCGCTCCCTGGGGCAGCTGGGAAGTCATTCAGGACATACAGTCCTGCAGAACGCGGATGTGCCCGAATTTGCAGGGCTAATATGTCCACTTGTAGACAATTTAAAAAAAAAAATACACCCAGCTCTAATGTTGGGTTAAATATTAAAACCCAATGTAAAACTTTCATTTTAGGTGATAGTTCTGCTTTAAGTGGGACTTTTAAATCCATGAATGCTAGAAAGGTATCCTCCCCCTCCCATGATGCAGTTACAGTACTTTGATCCAGGATTAACTCTCTTTAGCTTTATGCTTAGGCCCCTTAATACAAAGCATAAGTGGTAACATTCTATGTGGTTCATGTCAATCAACAGTATATGACAGCTGTAGACAAATGGGATCAGGTTATTTCCTTGCAGACCTTTATTCATATTGATCATGTGTCTGTACATTCTAGTTTAAGACAAAACAACAGACCTAAACATGTACCCATAAGATTAACTAACGGGCAATTATCAGTCCCTGGGAGCAGACTTGTGGGCAAATACAGAATTAGAGAAGCCTACCATGTCTTGTGAATACAGCCTTGTTCACCACTCATTTCATGAATGCTAGAAAAGTCTCTAATGCATTGTGCAGAAATGAGGTGGAGACCTGATTACTATTTAAAGGGTGAAAAGCACTTTTTTAAATCAATAGGCATTTTGGGACTTTTTATGTATGTCCCCTATGGTGCAGTTGGAATATTCCAGAACTGCACTTATTTTCCTGCATAAAGCCATACAGATTCATTTTGAATAATATTGAAAGGAATAAAAAAATAAACAAATCATTTGCCTGTTTCTGTCCTTCGATTTTGCTTTTGTTTGACAGTATAAACTGACCAGCTCACATCTTGTAACATTTGGTTTCCTATATATAGAGGATCTGTCCACATGAAATAATCAGACAACTGGCAGTTTCCTGTTTGACAGCTAACTGCTCAGGAATAATTATAAATGAAATGACAAAGCAAAATACTGTGCGCATTGTGCTAACTTCAAGCGCTCTATACACTTTATGGATTTTGCAGACTTAAAGAAAAAAGACCAAAAACACTTCAACCCCTTGAATGCTAGAGAGGTCTCCAAAGTAATGCAAAGCAATGAGTTGGAGATCTTTATACCATGCAAGAGGTTAAAGGAATATGAACACCTCTTAATGATAATACCCCACATACCGTACCTTACTGTATAGCTAGAACATCCTAATGGCCACTGCTTCTTATGCTTTTCTGCCTTGGAAAATACCTTCAATCTGTCCTGGATATCACGTACACTGACGAGGACCTGACTTGCTGGCAGGACTCTTACATCCCAAACTCCACCAACTGGAAGTTCTTTCATTGAACAGGAGATCTAGAACTGAGTGAAGATGTTATCTCTTGAAGCAGGAGGCAAAGGTAAAATTCATTGTGGTGATTAGGATTTTCTGGCCATAACAAGTTAAATGGCAATTGATATTAGGATGTGTAAATCCTCTGAGTGCCACAAGAGCATTCAACACATCACAAACCCCTCTGGCACTCAAAAGGTTAATGTTGGTTTTATCCCTTGGGTACTATTAAGGTCTCCCCACAACGCAAAGCATTGAGTTGGATATTTCTCAAGCATCCAAGGGGTTAAAAAAATGAAAAATCCTATACAGATGTAGGCCTCCGACACCTAATATAGATTTCATGTCTTTTACAACAGAATATATACTAATGCTACAATAAACAAATATGTAAGTATGGGTTTTGGATTTGAACCCTTTGGATGATTGAGAGGTTTCCTCTGGGATCCAGGGGGTTTATATGTCCCATGCCATGAGTACCCTGCACCATTTTAGTGCATCGTCTTTAAATTTTCTCCAGTTTATTAATGTCCTGAGATGTGGGGCTGGATTCAAATGCAGGAGATAAATGTTACCTTCTGTCTTATCAAAAATATTCCTATTGAAGTCTATGGGGATACCTGGAGAGAAAAGCAGAGATACAATTAGCACCTGCATTTGAATCCAGCCCATGGTCAGCAGAGCCATATACAGTACTACAGGGGAGGTCCCCTTTTGTTGTCCCCAACATATTCCCATGTCAATGTGAATGTTACACAAAGTGACAGGACGCAGTTCATAATAAGCGTTACGCCCAGGCACCTTGTTTGTTTTTTTTTGGTGCCACTTTTGTGCATTATTCCCAAGTGCCCTCTAACATTTCATTATGTATACAAATATTAAAGTACTCCACCTGCCCAACTGTGCTAGCCGAGGTACTGTTTAGCGTACATGTCAACCTACAGAGCAACGAACATAACAGCGGGTTGCATGATTATAAATGACTCTGCACTACGAGAAAAGGTTTTCTTGGAGCACATGGATCTTCACAGGGTCCACATGTAGACTGGCCACCAGGCATCATTTATGCTTTTATATTTCTCTCTCCCTCCTATTTCTTTTGATATTGTGGTTGCTTTTTTTGGTTTCACAGTAGGTGTAGGGGATGGGCAGTGTCTATGATAGTCTCATTGACTTTGTCTTTGTGGGTTGAAATGTCTGGGTCCGCAAGGACTTGCAGCTGTACTGCTGAGAAGGTAGATTTAAAAAAACTACTGACCAAGAAGCCTAATCCCAGTCCTGTGCAAGGTTTTCACAGAGGTCCTATCAAGAAGATTGGCACAATATTTGATGCAGCACAACCTAAAAAAACAGGTTTCAGAAGCAGTTTCAGTACAATGTACCATATTCCGACAGTGCAACAAGTTATAGAGCAGCATAATGATTACAATATTCCATTATGCATATGCTTCATTGATTACAAGAAGGTTGTTGACTCAGAGAAAAAGAAAATAATGAATGTCCTAATCAGCCAAGGAATAGTGTGGATTAGATCTAAGGTATTGCCCTGCAAGGACCTTGAAGTCCTCAAAGGGCATAACATTGGCTTAAATTGAAAGGTCCTCACAGGGCATTGCTGGAAGCTGTCACAGAGGACTCCAGAGGGGGTGAATGGAAGGAAGGGAAGCTGCTGAGAGCAAATTGCGGTGGGGTGAGCATAAATAAATATATATATTTTTCTTGTGTATAATATGCATCCCCCACTTCACATACGGTGAAGAGGGGCAAACTTGTGTGTATTATAACCAAGATTTTATGGTACACACATCTCTTATGTTTTGCAGATGATATCATACTCTTTGCCAGTAGTCCTGAAGAACTGCAAGAACTCATTGAAGAGTTATAACAGGAAACAAACATTTGGACCTAAAGATGAAAAGCAACAAAATGCAAGTTATGTTTAATAAATTTACCATACCAATGAAAATCACAGTCGATGGATGAGAAATAAAAATGTGGACAAGTATGTTTACCTTGGACAGAAAATGTCAACAGATAGAAACACTTTGATGAAAACTTAGCAATGCATAACATTGTGATGGCAAGCATCTGGAAAACTTAGTAGTACTATCTTTAAAGGGATAGTAATGTTTCATAATAAAAGCAGCTCTAATTAATCATGATAGCATTTGGACTTTGGAGAGTGTTATTTCAATTCTGTCAGAGTTGTAGTTCAAGAGTAATTCAATGACAAAGTATCCCCCTCCCGCCACTTTTACTGATGTCACACTGTTCAGCTAGAGCATAAGGGAGGTGCCCAGGTAGACTGCAGAGAGGGACAATCTTCAATTAAGATAAGGGAAAAACCTGAAAAGCGTGTCAAGGGGGGCAGGGATTTCATTGTTTTCATAGGAATAAGAGTGTCCCCTTCTGTTATCTTTGTGGTCTATGGACTGGATTCCACATCTGAGAAGAGATGGCTTACACTAGGTAAAAGGGGAGGGAGGGGGAAACTTTGCTTGTGAATATCTCATAAACCATAAAGGTTTGAGAGATAAGAGTTATATCATTCTTCATGTTTTTTTAATGCCTACAAAATAAAATAAAGTTAAAACGAAGTATTACTATCCCTTTAAAGCAAATTTGTCACTGCCTCAAGCAAACAGTTTTGACCAGTGAATCCACCCAGTTCTTACATATGGCTATGAAACATGTACACTGAATGCCAAAGCCATACAAAAACTTAAGGTTATGCAGAGAAGTATGGAATGTAGAAGAGACCGAAAAACATGTGCATGGATTCATTAGCAACCTAAAGTTTCTGACATCACTGAAAGAGTAAAGCACCTAACCTAAAATGAAAATGGGCAGGTCACATACCAAAAAGACCTGATGGTTGATGGACCAAATTAATGAATTCCACTTGATACTAAATGGCTAAGAAGATGACCAAAGACAAGATGAACTGATTACATCACCAAATGACACAGTGGCAACAGAAAGCACAATACAAACATTGTTGGAAACTTGCTGAGGAGGCCTTAATCCTGCTGTGGACTGACACAAAAGTCTGAATCCACGACCACAATCTGCTTTTATTTCAGCATTTCTGAAAAACAAAATTGTTTGACAAAATATACAGTATTTCTAAAACAAATACATAATTTTCACTAAGTAAAAAATATGTTTGTTAGAACATACTGAAAATCAAAAATTCTCAAAATATGGTATGACCACAATTCGCCTTAATGACCGCTTTAACTCTGTCTGGAATGAATTCTACAAGTTTGTGCAGAATTGTACAATCCATATTATTTTAGCAATCCATTTGAGCATCTCAGAGAGTGACTAGAGATGTCACAGTGTGTTTAGTTTTTTCCCTTTTCAAATGTACCCAAATATATTCAATGGGGTTGAGGTCTGGTGACTGCGGTGGGAAAGCCATGCAAATTAGCACTCCTTGCTCTTCCTTGGACTTCAGATATTCCTGGCACAGCTTTGAATAAGTGGGGAACTCTGAGCTGTTGTCCATGGCACACCAAAGTGCCATGGCACAATGGTTAAGAAACAATTATGTATAGTAGAAGCTAGAGGTTTTGAAGGAATTGCTGACTTATGTGTAGAAGATCAAACATCCAGTAGATTAAGCCACTGCTCTTGTACACGTATTAAACCCATTTCAAACAAACAAATGTGTCCAACACTCAGTGTGGTTCTCCATAGACATTACATCATGTTGGCAGCTTTTATAATTTTACTTTCAGCCCCTGGCACATCTCATGAAAGGTAGCTGCCAAATCTCAGATATGTTTTCATATTAGGATAGCAATGACACTTTTTGTCAGTACTTTAATGGGCAGACCTTTATCATTTTTATAAAAGATATGTGACCATTGATAATTAAAGGGATAGTATTGTGAACTTTAAAAAAAAAAAAGAATATTGTAGCTACGTAAAAATTAAGCTAAATGCCCCCAGTCCCATCTCTCAAACCTTTATAGTTTGAGAGATATTTGGCAGTAAAGTTCCCCCCTCCCTCCTCTTTCCCTGATGTCAGCGCGTTAACTGACTGCAGGGGAATCCGGTCCCGGGACTGTCGGAGGCTCTTCAGCTAAGTCGAGATCGCGAGAAAGAAAAATAAGTACTTCATTGGAATGATCTACAAAGTGTGCTTGCAAACTAGGCACACTTTGTAGACCGTTCCAGTGAAGTAGTTATTTTTCTCTCTCACAATCTCAGCTCTGCTGAAGAGCCTCTGACGGTCCTGGGACAGGATTCCCCTGCAGTCAGCTAGAGCACTGATGTCAGGGAAAGGGGAGGGGGGGGGACTTCTACAGAATATCTCTCAAACTGGGGGCATTTAGCTTAATTTTTAAATATCTATAATATTCATTTTTTTAAGTTGACAATACTATCCCTTTAATACTTCATTTCCCCCCTTTCCATTACTCTTACTGCATGCAATTGTTCTTCAAGGGCATCACATAAATGGCATTGCACTCTACATGTTACCTTGGACATTTCATAAAGCCATCAAATTCTGTTGAGTGTTAGATTTAAATTCCATTACCTGCCTTCTTCAGGGTTTATACTAATTATTTTAGAAACACAAAGGGCAAGGAAAAAATGCAATGTTATCAGTTCATTACTCAGAGTTTCTATGAAATTTTTAAGATCAAGGAAAATAAAATTAAATATTTTAATTGATTGGCTAAAATGATTTAAAGTGAAAGTAAACAACTGTAAAAAGTTAATGGCCTTTCACATACTAGTGTAATGTTTTTCATTTGATTGAGCAGTAAAGGCTAGGTTGTGTGTGTCTATTTGAATAAAGTTTTGCTTAGATCAATGCAGAGTATTCAACACGCTTAACTGAACCAAAAAACTGGTTTAAAAATGAATAACTAGACACTGAAGCAAGCTTAATTGAACAAAATATAAAAGACTGATCATGTGTGCAAAGCATGTTCGACTGAAAAAAAAACATTTATCATGTGCCTTAAGCATGTGTATAGTTTTCTCAATTAAAGATTGTCGATTTAAAGAAAAAAATGAGGATAGCATGCATTTAGCTTTCTCTATCAAACAAAGATTATATGAAACGGTTGATTATGCACATGAAGTGAATAAAAGATTCCCCCTCAAAAAAAAAATAAATAAATAAATAAAAGTAGATTGTGATACATACAAAGCCCAGTTGATCAAACAACCAAACAGACTTGATCCTTTGTGGGAAGCAAACTCAATATTGCTTGGGCTTCAAGACGAGTCTGAGGTCCTGAAATGGGGGAAGTCTGACTTCATGTATACTCAATAAAGATTAGAATTTTCTTCCCACATTAATGCAAGTTGTTGTTACTGTTCCTTTACTGCAGGAGCACTTCTAAATAGGGATGGTGACAGAAAGCACTGACCCACTGTGGTAATAGTTATGAATTTATGAGAATAAACATTGGTCTTCTTACAAAGAACGATCTGCACAACAGAATTTAGCATTAATATGACTTACTTATTAAAAGTAGCTTGTCTCATGTCTCTCCTTTACTAACTTTTAGTGAAGATTCCAAAAAATGTAAAGGACAGTTTGTCTCATTCAGTAGTTCCCAAATGGAGGTCATGAGGCTTTGCATATGGACCAGCTTTCTGCATTGCTATGCAAAATAACAGTACCCATTTTGTAAAGTGATCAGAGTTAATTGTGGGGAAGGCTGGAACAAAGAACAGTTGCGAACAGCACAGTCTGCCATATTTATAATTGTGATCCATGTGAAGATGATGGGATTGTATCCTCCAACAGCTGAGGTCTAACAACTGACAACCCCTGATTTTATGATAACCCTGGGTTTATGACAATATTCAGTAACTGATGAACTTGACAAAGAGCGTTGTATGGCTTTGCTTCCCTCATTGGTAGTCCAAATTAGCTTATTACTTGCAAGGAAGCACTAAGCAGCATAGTCAGCATTTAGTTGTCTGTGTAATTACATCCAGACTATGCTACAGACGGATAGTACGTTTTTTGTTCAGTCTATAGGTACTTTAACATGACTTTTCTCATTCTTTGAGATTTATAGGTTATTTTTGAGTCAGTAATGAGGTCTGAGGTCACAATCTCCATTTCATTACTTAGTTGAGGCACACAATAATACAAGAAATGAGGCAGGGACTGAAACTGTATATTCATATTTTTTCTATATTAACACATTAACTCTTTGAGTGCCAGAGAACGAGTGTTTTACAGATACTTAAAATCTGCCTACATATTGTACAAATCAATTCTCTGTAAAAAAATGAATAGTTTATGGGAAATTAATGTATGGAACTTTATGCTAATATTCTGCAAAGTATGCACGTTATGTTTGAGTCATATTGCTTACTGTGCAATTAGAAACGTCCCCAGTAAACATGTGCTCTGTCTAGAGTCATTCATACCAAGTGTGTGGTAATACTGGCCCAGAACACATCCTAATTAGCATAAAGTGCCACCAACAAACTTTATTTCTCAAAAACCATTAATATTACAAAAATGGAGTAGTACAAAGTAGAGGTGGTTTTCAATCTTTACAACTACCACACAAAGTAGAAAATTGAATAGTTGTACATAATATTTGAATAGATATGACATTTTGAGTAATATCTATTTAAGGTAACAAGTCCATTTTAAAATCTGATACTTTGCCTTCATTAAACATACCTGGGCTGTATGCAAAAAGTGGAGAAATTAATTATTCAATCAAATCAATGAGTAATTTAGTAATTTTTATTTGTTGATTATGGTGCTGTGGGTTTGTACCAGAATTGCTATGGGGTCTTATTTATCAGTCTAAAGAGATGCAATTCTGGAGCAAACCAAGTGACGGGAACAGAAAATGGCATACAGAATTATGAGCCAACATCAGAGGATGAGCAATGAAGGGGTAATAATATCAAAGGTTAAACTGAGGATAACTGGTCTTCTTCAAACTGCTCATCAAGTTGTAATATACAATGACAAGCTATTACCTTGTTATTACAATGAAAAACCATTAACTGGTGACATTGGATACCTCTCTGGCATTCAAAGGCTTAAAGTCCCCATTGAAATCAATGGGATTTTTTAGTTCTCCCCTATAGTGCCAATACTTGCCCTAGAACTCCTCCACTTTTCTTTAGAACATATGGCCTTGTAGGAATTTGCTGCAGAATTATCACACCTGGGAATTATTTGCATTTGCCCCAGAGATTTTGGTTTTCAAACTGAATTACCAGGGGAGAGATGCACTAAGATGTGAAAAAGAGGTGATACAGTAGAGATCAAGTCTCCTGTCAGATCACTTCTCCAGTTCCTATGTTATTCTATGGAACCAATTCACTAAGATCTCTCAGGTTGGAGGAATAATAGTATATAGTTCCTATAGAATAACATAGAAAATGGAGAAGTGATATCACTGGAGAAGACTCCTCCACTTTATCACCTCTTTTCCACCTACTCCTGCTCCATTCTGCTTACTTCCCCAAACATTTCAGGGCAAATACCACCCCTCAGCCTTCCAATCCCACCACCTTCACTGTATCCACACTCATTATGACACAAATCACATAATTTGGACACCTCATCCCTAGTTATATGAGTTTTTCCAGGGGGTCTGGTACAAAATGTTCCTAGGAATGAGAATTATTGACCGTATTTAATAAAACTGTAATTCTGGAGGAAACCAGCTGCATCACAGGGGAAAAAACTGAAATTTTTCAATTATTTAAACCGGGGTTTTATCCCTTAAAGACTAGTGAGGTCTTCAACATGGAGACAGCTCTATCCTTCAAGGAATTGAAAATCCCCCATCTTAATCAATAGGACTTTTTTTTTGTCCCCTGTGATGCAGTCTTTTGGTATACCTTTTTATGGCCAATTGGTGTGCAGAGATCTGGTCACACTTACCTGTAAATATTCAAACCTTTTGTCCCTTGTATATCTTTATGCCTGATGAACCATGATGGAGTCCTCCCCCCAAAACGTTCTTGCACAAGTTAAAAGCTTCAGTTGGATTTGTGGGAGGGGCTACAAGCCTCTGGAAACATATATATATCCCCTTGTAATTGCTTTAGCACAAACATTTCTATCAGCTATACAGGGCTTCCTCCTCCAATATCCTTCCAGAAATCACGTTCCCCTTACCCCCCCCCCCCACACAATTACATTTAACAAGATGCCAAGCTTCTGCTCAGGTCACCCATCCCTCAGGCACAGTGTATATTATATACATCATGTTACAATTTCACTCACTTTACCAGTGGATAAGTCCAGGACCATCGCCCATACTACTCCAAACTTCCCACATCAACTCTATAACATTAACCTCCTGGCCATATGTATTCACATAGTGAGTTTGTTAGTATGACCAAGGGCACAAATACTTTTAGTAATGAAGATATCAGATTATTTCTGTCCAAATCCGCTTGCAGAAACATAGACCTCCAATCCCTGTTAGGACACCTGAATTACACCATGAAAATTATTCCCCAAGGTAGATCGTTCATTTCCCACCTAGTCGTACTTTTATCTGATGCCCCAGACTCCTGTTCTAATATTCAAATAGACCAATCAGTTAGATCCAGTCTCTCCATGTGGTCAAATTTCCTAAAAAAACTGGAATGGTCACTCCATTAATGAATCTGTGTGAGTGGAATAGCAAGTGCGCCTAATGCAAGAACTGCTATTGCGAATGAATTTATACGTCTGTGTACTGTTGTTGTAAAATGGAATTTTTTATGCGCAATTCAAGAAGCGTTCGGTATTTAGCTTCCTGGATTAGAACATGCGCAAAATGGATGCCTTTATCCAATGCAAACGTTTTTTGCATTGCGCCATCTATCCAATAGTGGCATCAGCAGCTCTATGGGGGATGTTATGGGCAGGCCAAGCAGTTTAATTCCTCATTGACAATCTAGCCACATAAAATCATAAATAAAGGTAGATCGCCCTTGCCCCATCATCATGATGTTCCTCTGGAAATTAACATGGCTGTCCCTCTATAATACATTCTTTATTTACAACTAATTTTCCAGGTTCAGTGAATACAGCTGCTGAGGCTTTGTCACATTTTATATTTCAGGACTAATTCAAATTATATCTGTCAGCCAATTCACATACTTCAGCTTCTCCCAGTTTCAAATACCTTATCATGCCCTGAACTATATTTTAGACAAAGCAAATCCGTCACCAAAACTGCATTGGCTCCTAATACTCAGAAAGTCTATTCCAAAGCTTAATCTACATTTCTGTCATTCATCACTCACACAAAACAATCACCCATATACCATTCTGATCATATTAGCTTTCACATCTTATTGTTATACAACACTCAAGCTTACTCAGTTTACTACTGAACTCTGTCTAGCGGCCCTACAACATTACATAGCTTTACTAAACCCTAATCAGCAATTCATCCTCTCTTCTTACCAAAACAAATTATTCCCCAAAGGTTCATCCAAAATCCCTCAAACTCATTTCTGTGCCAGATTACACACTGATGGCCCTACATTTCATAAATAATTCGACTTGCTTCTTTCACACCCCCTTCGACTACAACACTAACATTGTCCTACTTGCAGCTATTAACTTATTTTAGCTCTCTTAGACCAGGAGAATTCACTATCCATTCCACAACCACTCAATTTTTAAGGAAATCCTATCTCACTATATACAAGGATCATGCCATCCTATACGTAGCACATTCTAAGACAGATCAATCAAGCACAGTAACATTTATTCCATTTTACCCAGCACAAGATAGGAGGTACCCCTTCACTTCCCTTAAAATACTGTCTTCATATCGATCAGGCAACAGCCCTCTACTGCCAACTTCCAACAACCCCCTTAAATCCACAACATTTACTAATCTCATTAGGAAACTGCTCCTTTGACTGGAATACTTTATTCAGGCTATTCATTTCTAATTGAAACAAAGAACCAAGACCATCAACACGTCCTCCAGAGATTGTGTAGAAGGAAATCATCATGCTTCACCCGATACATAAGAAATCCACCTAGTATTACCATCCCTAACCAATTAAGTGTTATGTAATCTGTTATAGGTGGATAGGTGATGGTCTCTACCAGTACAGCTACCCCTTTTTAACCTCATCATAGAAAGGGAAACCTGGCCTGAGACCACAAGGGTCGCCTGGTTCCCGTTACAAGAGTACCCTCGGGACTATTTGTATTGAGGTTATGATGATTCAGGTTCAATAACAAGCTCTATAGGTAGTGTAATCTTAAAGCATTCAAGGAATTAAAATCACAATTTATATCAAGAGGAGCTTTGTTTCCTATTTTGCAGTTGGTTTGACTCACAATTCCTACACTTTTCTTGGTGCACAGGGCCCTTAGATAAACTGTAATCTAGCAAGCAAGTGCTTTTACCTGATGTCTGTATACCAGGCAGAAAAGAAAATTACTCAGCCATAAAATATGTGCCATATGTTAGAGCTAAAATAGATAGCTTTATTAATTGTCAATATACATTTGCTTCTTGTCACTGGTCTCACTAGAGTTAATAGCCAGGTGAATGGGCAGCCACATGCACTATTTTTGCCATTTATGTGTCAAAGGGGTATTCAATACATTGCCTTTGCAAAGTGTTGCATACCCCTCTGGCATTTAAAGGGTTTTAAGGTATCTTTAAAAGGTATCTTTCATTTTAGGTGATAATGTAATCATCTGTTTTACCATCACATTCCCTTATAGGGCTTTTTCATATGAGGACAGAACTGTAGCAGCTCCTAATACAGTTCTGTCACCCAAGACCCTTCACTCACCTTCTCCTGCACTGCAACAATCAGGACACAGGAGTATGACTGACAAATGACACATGTGAGCACCAGACAATAGGGTCATACATTCACTGGAGGTTGGGATGAGCATTGCAACCTCCAATGAAGCCTGTGCAAAAGGTCCGCCAGGAGACCCACAAACCACCATGCAGACCTTCCAAACAAAATCTTTACGCCATGCTTATGTGAATACAGTAAAGATAGTATATGCTGGACTTCTGGAATTTCCATGAGCTGATAGTTACCCATGTGAAAGGAACAGCACAGTGCCTTTCACAACAGGTGACATAACCAATGCAGCATCATAATTATGGTGTTGCTCTTATGAAAAGCACCATAGGATTTCAATAGGAATCTGTGATAAAAACAGCAATAACATTTATCACCCACAAAGTAATCCAGGCCTTTGTCAGCCGACAGGTTCAGGAATGTAGCTCTTTTACTCTCAAGAGTTTTAAATATATATTAAAATAAAGCAATGCATTTGCCAAAATGTTGGCTTCTCAGATTCTGTGATTTAGAGCAGTGTTTCTAAACTAATGTCCTCAAGTAGGGCCAGTAGAGCAGGTTATAAGGATTTCCCTACCTAGACATGATGGTACCTTTTATAGAAAAAGCATGGCTAACAGTTACTTGCAGATTTTTTTAGAGAGTGAAAAATGTGGTACCTATATGCAAGTCAAAAAACATTAAAGGGATAGTAATACTTTGTTTTATCTTTATTTTATTTTGTAGGCATTAAAAAAACATGAAGAACAATATAAGTCTTATCTCTCGAACCTTTATGGTTTGAGAGATATTCACAAGCAAAGTTTCCCCTCCTGCCCCTTTCACCTAGTGTAAGCCATCTCTTCTCAGATGTGGAATGCAGTCCATAGACCAGACAGATAACAGAAGGGAACAATCTTCTTTGTATGAGAACAATGAAAGCCCTGCCCCCCTTGGCAAGTTTTTCAGCTTTTTCCCTTATCTTAACTGAAGATTGTCCCTCTCTGCAGTCTACCTAGGCACCTCCCTTCTGCTCTGGCTGAACAGTGTTACATCAGTAAAAGGGGCGGGAGGGGGATACTTTGTCATTGAGCTACAACTCTGACAGAATTGAAATAACGCTCTCTAAAGTCCAAATACTATGATGATTAATTAGAGCTGCTTTTATTATGAAACATTACTATCCCTTTAAAAAGCAAAGAAGAATGAAGGGTCAATGGAATGGCTAACTGTAGAAATGTTTGCACCGCCTACGAGAATCAAGCTGCTATAGCTTAAAACGTGGATGTTCTCTTTTATGTGCCCTGCATGTCTCGGTGACCAGCAGGGCTGGGTGACATTGGATCTTCACTTTGTGCTTTTGGGAAAGGAAGCAATATTGCTACCCTCTCCACTGAGGTCCTAATACAGGAAATTTGCCAACAATGGACTTCAATGGAGAGAACAGAAATATCACAGAAGGGCTGAGGGAAGAGCTGAAGTTACCCAGCCATGTGGATCAAGGAAAATCTGCTAGAAAAAAAGAAAGTGTGTGGGTGAGTTTTCATCTATGGTAACTTGATTACCATAGCTGTCAGGTGCGATCCCCTGACCTTTTACTGCCCCTTCAAACCTTTATGCACCAAATGGGTAACCAACCCACTGCAGAGCAATAAACTGAATAAATCTCTGGCAATCAAAAGGATAAGTCATTTTGAGGATTTGTCTATTGAAACAAATGTTGCAAATTATTTTTTTTTCTATCATGTTGTATGTCATGTGGTGCATTTGCATGCATATTGTACCAGGGGTCTTATACAGAAATTAAAGATGAACAATTCTGGAACAAACCAAATACATCATAGGGGACAAATAAAAATTCCAGCAGATTTAATTAGGACTATTAACCCCCTGAATTGGAAAAAAAAGGTTTTTGCTAGTATTCAATCCCAATTTAAATAAAAGGGAAGTTTTATTTTCTGGCCAATAGTAAAAAGAAGCGCACTATATAATGTCATCCCCTTGAGAAAATGCATACTTATTAAAAGCAACGCGACTATTGTACAATGAAAAAAGTACTTAACGTGTGACCGACATGACACTCTCTCCAAAGGTGTTCCATACATAAGTGGAGTTCCGTTCATGGGTGCAAGGACGTTGCTGTTTGCCAACAAAGCAGGATCCTGCAACATCCTTGCACCCATGAATGGAACTCCACTTGTGTATGGAACACCTTTGGAGAGAGCTGTCATGTCGGTCACATGTTAAGTACTTGTTAATTATTTCATATTGTACAATAAAGTTGCATTGCTTTTAATAAGTCTACATTTTCTGAAGGGATGACATGATGTAGTGCACTTCTTTTTTCTATTGACTGTTATATACCTGAAAGCTGAGGGAGAGGCTTGTAGCAGCACATTTTTGTGCCCTGTTGATTAATTGCAGATATATATATTTTAAAGGCAAATACCATTGTAGATTCACTAGTGACCCTTATTTGTTGATTCTTTATATGTGACCTTATTTGCTGGGTTTGAGCAGCCGACACTTTTGTTTCTCAAGTTTTATTTTCCCCCATGGTTCAGTTGGTTTGCTCCAGAATTGCTCATCTTTACGTTCTGCTAAAGTTGATCTAAATTTAAGAACGCTTAACTCTGTTAATAAACAGCATTTCCACAGTTAAAGAACCACCACATTGTTTAACTCATTGAGTGCCAGAGAGATATCCAACTCATTGCACTGCAAAGGGTTAATGAGCAGTGTTGTCCATTATGTCAGGACATACTTGAAAATGAGATAAATCTTAATATATTCTTCCTGGTAAAATAAATAAGGTTTATTTTTATGTGGCAAAAAAGTCAACATAAGAAAGAATGACAATACGGTAAAATTAACATCTAGGACTTTATTCAAGAAGATAAAGAAGTAGCGAACATACCAACTGTACCATAGGAGACCAAAAATGCCCACAGTTCCCACAGATTTAAATGGGGCGTTTAAACGCTTGAATGCTAAAGAGGTCTCCAACACTTTGCAGTACCATGCCTTATAGACTTCTCTAACTTCAAGGTGTGAAAAGCCCCATTTAACCCCTTAAGGACCCATGGCGTGCCAAGAACGTCATTAATTAACTTTCTTTAAGGACCAGTGATGGTCCTGGCATGTCATGGAATTCTGGGGTCACTGAGCAGCGTGGAGCCGCTGTAATATAAAATAAATGAAAATGCCCTGTGGTCCTTAACTGCACTGTTAAAGCGGAACTACCACCCCGCCCAAAGTTGCCCCCAAAGAATTATCCATCTGGCAACTAGCTGCTCAATAGTGCTAGTTGCCAGAATTATTACCTTGTTATAGAGAATTCCTACTGCTCCCAGGACTGACAGCTAGGAAACAGTGCAGACATCTTTGCATAGTAATGTCTGCTTCCCTGCGCTGTCAAGTCACTTCCGGTACCTAGCAACACCTCCTAGAGCAGACTGGGACTGACGGCGCAGGCATCACTATGCAAAGATGTCTGTGCTGTTTCCTGGCTGTCAGTCCTGGGAGCGGTAGGAATTCTCTATAACGAGGTAATAATTCTGACTTTTAGTACTATTGAGCAGCTAGTCACCAGAAGGGTAATTCTTTGGGGGCAACTTTATGCGGGGTGGTAGTTCTGCTTTAAGTGGTTAAATAAATTATGTAGTTGGTTTGCTCCAAAATTATGTCTCTTTAGTTTCCTTAAAGGGATAGTAATACTTCATTTTAACTTTATTTTATTTTGTAGGCATTAAAAAAACATGAAGAATGATATGTCTTATCTCTCAAACCTTTATGGTTTAAGAGATATTCACAAAGTATCCCCCCCTGTTCAACCAGATCAGAAGGGAGATGCCCAGGTAGACTGCAGAGAGGGACAATCTTCAATTAAGATAATGGAAAAAGCTGAAAAACTTGTCAAGGGGGGAAGGGCTTTCATTGTTTTCATACAAAGAAAATTGTCCCCTTCTGTTATCTGTACTGTCATACAACCAGACTCACATCTGAGAAGAGATGGCTTACACTAGGTAAAAGGGGCGGGGAGGGGAACTTTGCTTGTGAATATCTCATAAACCATAAAGGTTTGAGAGATAAGACTTATATCATTCTTCATGTTTTTTTAATGCCTACAAAATAAAATAAAGTTAAAACGAAGTGTTACTATCCCTTTAATATGGTCCTTGCTATGATTGGGGTTTTTACAAATTGCTTTTAAAGGGATTGTAATGTTCTGAAAAAAGTATAAGCGAAATGATTGGTGCAATAAAAAAAAAAAAAAGACTTAATGCCCTTATTCCTATCTCTCAAACCTTTATGGTTTGAGAGATATAAGAAAATAAAGTCCTCCGCTCCCTCCCCCTTCTCATACGTCAGCTGTACAGCCAACAGCATGAGATCCTGTTTCCGGGACCAGATGGTGGCTCTTCAGCAGAGCCGACATAGCGATAGCTAAAGAAAAATACTTAATCGGAACGGTCTACAACGTGTGCCTGCTTTGCAAGCACACGTTGTAGACCATTCCCATGAAGTATTTATTTTTAGATATCGTTATGTCTGAGCTGCTGAAGGGCCGCGTCTGGTCATGCTACCAGATTCTGCTGCTGACATCTTTACAGCTTGTCAAGCTGAAAGGGGAGGGAGCGGAGAACTTTATTTTCTTATATCTCTCAAACCTTAAAGGTTTGAGAGATGGGAATAAGGGCATTAAGTCTTTTTTTTATTACACCTATCATTTTGCTTATACTTTTTTCGGGACTTTACTATCCCTTTAACCCTATGTGCACCGGAGGATTACGGAATGCATTGCTTTGCAATGCGTTCCATACCACTCTGGCACTCAAAGGGTTAAGACCTGCATGCAGATCTGCAAGTTACTAAATTATCCAGACAGGAACACACATTATTAAAAAAAGAAGAAAAAAGGAGCGGCACATAGAGTTTGTCTGAGCGTAGTATATGGATCACAAAAAACTAGTCCTTCACCAAAACACCGTGGAAGATTTCATCAGAATATTATTCACATTTTTCAGCGGCACACAACCTGCCTCCTGGTATCTGCACCTTCACTGGCTTGCACCCCAGTATAGTGATCTCCTCTAGTGATGAGCGAGCACCCCAATGCTCGGGTGTTCGGGTGCTCTGACCGAGCACCCCCTGAGGCTCGAGTGCTCGGCCGAGCACCCGAGCCCCATTGAAGTCAATGGGAGGACTCGAGCATTACACCAGGCACCCCCTGCTCTGATGAGGGGAGGGTGCCTGGTCCATAGGAAAAGGGCAGAAAAAGATGGAAACACTACAGAAATGGTTCAGGGACAGCATAGGGAGGATGTCTGGATGCATCTTGGACTCCAACATCGCTGCTGGGAACGATCTTTCGCCCGTAGTACGCCATTTTTACAGACTGACCGTAAAACACACAAAAAGGAAAATAAAAACGACTTTAGGCGAAAAATTGTTACCAAACAATATTTGCTGTATATTTACTTGTATATCATCTGCAAATTATCCCAAAAATTTCCTTGATTTTCGGAAGTGAGGCCATGATTAAGAGGGAAACGTGCGCAGAGGCAAATTATCCCAAAAATTTCCTTGATTTTCAGAACTGAGGCCATGATTAAGAGGGAAACGTGCGCAGAGGCAAATTCTCCCAAAAATTTCCTTGATTTTCAGAACTGAGGCCATGATTAAGAGGGAAACGTGCACAGAGGCAAATTCTCCCAAAAATTTCCTTGATTTTCAGAACTGAGGCCATGATTAAGAGGGAAACGTGCACAGAGGCAAATTCTCCCAAAAATTTCCTTGATTTTATTGAACTGAGGCCATGATTAAGAGGGAAACGTGCGCTGAGCTGACCATCTAAAACATTATGGGTGAGGGTCTGCTGCAGAGCTGACCATCCTAAACATTATATGCGAAGGCCCGCTAGTGAGCTGACGCTATAAAACATTATATGAGAGGGCCCGCTAGAGAGCTGACCCAATAAAACATTATATGAGAAGGCCCGCTGGTGAGCTGACCTATATAAAAATTGGCAAACAGGGCCCGCTGGTGAGCTGACCCTATATAAAAATTATATCACAGGGCCCGCTGGTGAGCTGGCCCTATATAAAAATTATATCACAGGGCCCGCTGGTGAGCTGGCCCTATATAAAAATTATATCCCAGGGCATATGGAAGAGGAGGAGGAGGATGAGAAGATTAAGAGTCAACCATATACCCGTTTTTTGGGTGGAAGGGGTGAATGGGAATACAGAGTATTCCCATCATTGTAAATAACATATATAAAGTGAGTTTATGTTCCCCCGGGGCTTTCCTCCAGTGGAGTGGAGAAGTCAGGGGAAATCCAGGCCTTGTTCATTTTTATAAGTGTCAACCTATCAGCATTGTCGGTGGAAAGGCGGATACGCTTATCTGTTATGATGCCACCAGCAGCACTAAATACCCGCTCAGACAGAACGCTGGCGGCAGGGCAGGCCAGCACCTCCAAGGCGTAGAGTGCCAGTTCATACCACGTGTCCAGCTTGGACACCCAGTAGTTGTAAGGCACAGAGGGATCATTGAGGACGCTGACACGGTCTGCTACGTACTCCTTCACCATCTTCCAAAACTTTTCCCTCCTTGTGACACTAGGCTGCGCATCAGGGTGAGGGTGCTGGCGGGGTGTCATGAAGGTGTCCCACGCCTTGGAGAGTGTTGCCCTGCCTTTCTCGGAACTGCTGTGTGCTCCCCTTTTCTCCCCTTCTCGGTTGGCCAAGGTAGCACGTACTCTGCCGCCAGCGTTGTCAGATGGAAAATTTTGGAGCAATTTTTCGACAAGAACCTTCTGGTATTGCACCATTTTGCTTGTCCTCTCCACCGGAGGAATGAGAGATGAGAAATTCTCTTTGTAGCGGGGGTCCAGAAGGGTGAACACCCAGTAATCCGTGTTGTTTAAAATGCGTATAACGCGTGGGTCACGGGAAAGGCAGCCTAACATAAAGTCAGCCATGTGTGCCAGAGTACCAACAGTCAAGATTTCGCTGTCCTCACCAGGAGGATGACTCTCAATCTCCTCATCCTCTTCCTCCTCTTCTGCCCACCCACGCTGAAGAGATGGAACTAAAGTTCCATGGCTACCCTCTGTAGCGGAGGCAACCGTGTCTTCCTCCTCCTCCTCCTCCGCCTCCTCCAATTGTCGCTGAGAAGACGAAGTGAGGGTGCTCTGGCTATCACCTTGTGTAAGCTCTTCCTCCCCCATTTCCACCTCTTCCACATGCAAAGCGTCGGTTTTAATTGTGAGCAGCGAGCGTTTCAGTAGACACAGAAGTGGGATGGTTACACTGATAATAGCGTTATCGCCGCTCACCATCTGTGTCGATTCCTCAAAATTGCGTAAAACCTCGCAGAGGTCTGACATCCATTCCCACTCCTCACTTCTGATTACAGGAAGTTGAACGGAGAGGCGACGACCGTGTAACAGCTGGTACTCCACTACTGCCCTCTGCTGCTCACAAAGCCGGGCCAACATGTGGAAGGTGGAGTTCCAGCGCGTGCTCACGTCACACAGCAGCCGGTGAGCTGGCAATTGTAAGCGCTGCTGCAGCTTCAACAGGCCGGCTGAAGCTGTTGATGACTTACGGAAATGTGCACACACGCGGCGCACCTTGGTCAAGAGATCATGCACATTGGGGTAGGTTTTTAGAAATCGCTGCACCACTAAATTAAATACATGCGCTAGGCATGGTACGTGTGTGAGCTTGCCGAGCTCCAAAGCCGCCACCAAGTTACGCCCATTATCACACACAACCATGCCTGGTTGCAGGTTGAGTGGCGAGAGCCACTGCTCGGTCTGGTGACTAATCCCCTGCAACAGCTCTGAGGCCGTGTGCTGTTTGTCCCCAAGGCAGATCAGCTTCAGCACGGCCTGTTGACGCTTCCCCACTGCAGTGCTACACTGCTTCCAGCTACTGGCTGATGGGGGAGTGGCGCTGCGTGTAGAGAATTCGGAGGTGGAAACGGAGGAGGAGGAGCCAATAACGTAGGTGCTGGTGGAAACCCTGATGGAGGTAGGGCCCGCAATCCTCGGCGTGGGTAGCACCCGTGCCATCCCAGGGTCCGAGTCGCTCCCAGCCTCCACGACATTCACCCAGTGTGCCGTCAGGGAAATGTAGCGTCCCTGGCCACAAGCACTTGTCCATGTGTCAGTCGTTAAGTGGACCTTCCCAGTAACTGCGTTGGTCAGGGCACGGGTGATGTTACGGGACACATGGTGGTGTAATGCGGGGATGGCACACCGGGAAAAGTAGTGGCGGCTGGGGACCGCGTACCGAGGGACAGCTGCTGCCATCAGGCTGCGGAAGGACTCAGTGTCCACAAGCCTAAATGGCAGCATTTCGATGGCCAGTAATTTTGAAAGGTGTGAGGTTAGTGCTATGGCCTGTGGGTGGGTGGCTGGGTACTTTCTCTTGCGCTCAAATGCCTGGGGTAACGACATTTGGACGCTGTGCTGGGACAGGGAAGTGGATGTGGTCGCTGATGGTGCTTCAGATGGTACAGGTGCAGGGCGGGAGGTATGCGGGCCTGCGCCTTCGACAGGCGATTGGCCGGCACCGAAAACAGGGGAAGAGGAGGCAGTGGTGTGGCCTGCAGACACAGATGGGCGATCCAGGCGTTCCTCCCACTTACTACGGTGCTTGGATGCCATGTGTCGGATCATGCTGGTGGTGGTGAGGTTTCTAGTGTTCATGCCTCGGCTCATTCTGGTGTGGCACAGGTTGCAAACTACAATTCTTTTGTCGTCCGCACTTTCCTTAAAAAAACGCCATACCGCGGAACACCTACCCCTTGGCAAGGTAGATTTACGCAAGGGGGTGCTCCGTGGAACATTTGCGGGCCGGTTTGGTGCGGTCCGCCTTCTTTCTGTAGCCACACCACTGCCTCTTCCAGCCTGTTGCGGTGCTGCAGATGGCTCACCCTCAGGACTGCTGACATCGCTCGGCTCTACACCTTCCCAGGTGGGGTCAGTCACCTCATCGTCCACCAAGTCCTCCTCCACTTCCTCACTCTGATCATCCTCCTCAAGTCTTGATCCCACCACATACTCAGTCATTGACAACTGTATAACATTCTCCTCAACAAGGTCTTGAGACGGAAATAGTGGTTGATTTAATGGCAACTGTGTCTCATCATCATCATCATCATCCACTACTTCCTTTGACCTTAAATGCCGTTCACATCTGTCATCTTCTTGTGATTGGGTAGCCTCTAGAGGTTGTGAATCAGGGCACAAGATGTCATGTTCCTCTGCAAGCGTGCTTGGAGAGAGGGTCAAATGAAGGATTGGTGATGAGACGAGCTCCTCACTATATCCCAGTGTGGGATCACTTCTTTGACCAGACCGTGTATGGTGGGAGGAAGGATGATCAGAGTGAGGATTATTTTGACCAGACTCTTGGCTACTGAGAGTGGACTTGGTGGAAGACAGGGTGGTGCTTAACCGACTGGAAGCAGTATCAGCTGTCATCCAACCGACCACCTGTTCGCAGTGGTCGGACCTCGAGAGTGATGTCCTGCGACGCCCTGTAAAATTACACATGAAGCTAGGTATGGTGGATGTCTTTCTTTCTTGTGCTCTGGCACCAGGCACAGTTTCTCCGCGTCCTGACCCACGCCCTGAACTTTCAGGATCACGTCCACTTCCCCGTCCCTTTTTACCCGCCTTCTTCATCTTACACAGAATATGTGACTTTAATATTTGAGTTTGAAAACTTAACAGTATTTCTTCCTATTCTGCAACTGTGCAGAGTACACAGAATAGGCTGCTAAACGGCGGTGATACACACTGAATGGAATATGTGACTTTAATATTTGAGTTTGAAAACTTAACAGTATTTCTTCCTATTCTGCAACTGTGCAGAGTACACAGAATAGGCTGCTAAACGGCGGTGATACACACTGAATGGAATATGTGACTTTAATATTTGAGTTTGAAAACTTAACAGTATTTCTTACTATTCTGCAACTGTGCAGAGTACACAGAATAGGCTGCTAAACGGCGGTGAAACACACTGAATGGAATATGTGACTTTAATATTTGAGTTTGAAAACTTAACAGTATTTCTTACTATTCTGCAACTGTTCAGAGTACACAGAATAGGCTGCTAAACGGCGGTGATACACACTGAATGGAATATGTGACTTTGATATTTTAGTTTGAAGACTTAACAGTATTTCTTCCTATTCTGCAACTCTGCACAGTACACAGAATGTGCTGCTAAACTGCGGCGACGCACACTGAATGGAATATGTGACTTTGATATTTTAGTTTGAAGACTTAACAGAATGTGCTCTAATCTGCAACTTTGCACACTAAACAGAATGTGCTCTAATCTGCAACTTTGCACACTAAACAGAATGTGCTCTAATCTGCAACTTTTCACACTAAACAGATTTTTTTTTTTTTTTTTTTTTTGTTTTTTTCCCCCCACACAAAATAACCTGCTGCCCCCACACACAGTAGTCCTAAAAAGGACTTTTGGTTCTTTTTTTTCACAATTTTTTTTTTTCCTCCCTACACTGCCTTTCCCTTCCTATCCTCAGCTCTCCCTGGCTCAGACTGAGCCGAACTCGATGGTCAGGTGCTATACAGCACCCGACCACGGGTTCTGGCCAGCCAATCAGTGTAATGCCAGCAGCCAACATGGCTGCTGGCATTACACCGATGTCAGAGCCTCCCTGCACGTTTATTGGCTGCGCAGCAGCCGCAAAACGTGCGGGGAGGAGACCCGAACATGGCGGGCGAGCACATGCGGTACTCGTACGAGTACCGCCATGTGCCGAGCAGAGCGATGCTCGAGCCGATCCGAGCATCGGCCGAGCATGCTCGCTCAACACTAATCTCCTCCAATCAGGATCAAGCGTAGGGGTTGTTCCTTCCAATATTCTTGAGAAGGAGTGATGTATTTATATATGTGGAATCAGCCACTTAAGCAGAGGATAATAAAGGATCCAATGCTACAATAAGCTTTTTTTCTTCTATTCTATATATAATGTAAATCTATATCATCATTCAAATCTATGGGTTTAAATGAGGATATAGATTTACATTATATATAGTATAGTATTTATGTAGAGGTGTGTTGAGTAGTGTTTATATTTTTATATCACTAGGGATATATATATACCCATTACTGTGTATATGGAGTGTTTATTTTATATTTGTTATGCCCCTTAATGGTGTGGTGGGTGGACTGTAATGTGCCCATATTTTACTCCTCATTTTTGTACTTATGGAGGAGTATAAAATCTTTGTTTATGCATAATATATGCATTTTATGGACACATATGAGTCTACCTTACCACACCATTTGGGAAGGGTGTATGTTATATAGTTTTTGTTTTATGTCATACGTGTTGCTTATATGTCAAGTCATCCTCTGTAGAAATCTCTTATGCCTAGATATAGTTTACTATTTACATAGCCTAGATCCCGATTTGATGCCTATGCTCTTTTGTCCATTTTGTTCCCTCCCTTGATGTCATGTGCTCCAAGATGAAGTGCACGATTAGTGCACATGTGTATTTTTGGAGGTCCTAGTCCAATTTTGTCTGTCACTGATTTCCGGTGGATGCGTTTCAGGTTTGGAGTGCATTAGATGTGCGTGTGTCCACTTCTGGTTGGTGCCCACCAGATGACAGTGTCGGACTAGGAGTATTGTGCCAGGTTAGAGGGATTATGGGTCCAACATGGAGAGCGGACCATGGACCGGAAGTCAATGCTATGGAACGCATGCTGCAAGGGATGTGAATATGGTGGTAAAGACTGAAACTTAATATGG
Organism: Rhinophrynus dorsalis; assembly: GCA_037306005.1. Taxonomy (NCBI): domain Eukaryota; kingdom Metazoa; phylum Chordata; class Amphibia; order Anura; family Rhinophrynidae; genus Rhinophrynus; species Rhinophrynus dorsalis. The sequence goes on from CM074723.1 coordinate 416,530,367, forward strand.
ATAATTGGTGATATATACAAGTATTTAAACGTTGACTTTAAGATACATGCCTTTTTTTCCTCTGTTCAGCTTTTGGAAAAGTCACATTTAGTGACGAAACGCGTTAGCCATTTTCTATATTGTGCATATTGATTTTAATTTTATTTTTAATTTATATTGTTATTTGATTATATGCGCATATTGCTTTTATATTGTTTGTGTCTCTTTGACTTTGAGAGTCATTGATTCACTCATGTATTTTATTTTTTGTCTTCTTTTGAAGGAATACAAATTGAGATTTGATTATATTTACTCATGTATACATTTTTTCACTGGTTTGCTTTTTGAATCAGAAGTTCCTTTAGATTTAGAAATAGGAGTTGATTTTTGAAAAAAGAAAAAAAGGTTTAGCTTATTGTAGCATTGGATCCTTTATTATCCTCTGCGCAAGTGGCTGATTCCACATATACAAATACATCACTCCTTCTCAAGAATATTGGATGGAACTACCCCTACGCTCCTGATTGGAGGAGATCATTATACTGGGGTGCAAGCCAGTGAAGGTGCAGATACCAGGAGGCAGGTTGTTTGCCTCTGAAAAATGCGAGTAATATTCTGATGAGATCTTCCACTGTGTTTTGGTGAAGGACCAGTCTTTTGTGATCAATATACCAGAGCTTATAATTGTAAATCCTTTGCTACTAGACAGACCTGAAAAGTTACTCTCCAACGCAAACCAAAACATACCCACCAGAGCTGAATTTCTACTCGCCATTGGCTAGTGGCGAGTGGAAATTTTGAGCCCTGAATATACAACGCTCAGAGAGACTCTGCACCACTCCCTTTTTTTTTTTTTTTTTCTTCTTTTTTTTAGTTCACGTATTTGGAGTGAGAACCCAATCCCATGGGGAGCATGCAGCTTTGGACTTAAAGGAGCATAATATATCAAAAGAAAAGAAAAACAAGAAAATATAAGTATGTTTATTTTTATTTCTTTTGTTTTTTTCTTTCCATTCCTATTTTATATTGTTGAGACCAATTGAGTATACTTTTTGTATTTTTGTGTTTATATTGAATATATACTTTGGGAAGAGGCGCAGTAGTTAGGGAGTTATATTTTCATCTTAGCTGCCATCTTTGTATATTTTTTATTGTACATATATTATAAAGGCTAAAAAAAAATAATTTTGTGCGCACACACACACAATACACCACTACCAACAAGCTCAATAACAATTAAAAAAAGAAGACATATTTGTTTACACTTCTCAGAAAGAAAGGAAACTAGCTCCCAAACGAACATTTTACTGAACGACCAAACATTCCATTTACATTCCATATAACCCATCACACACAAGTGTAAGAAAATAAAGACGATATTCAATACATTAAGATTATAATAAGGGTAACGGACAAAAAAAAAAAAAAAAAAAAGTTTCTCAAAATGACACTTTAAAAGTGAAGCATTTCCAAATTTTTACTTTATGAAATGCTTCATGGTTGTTCTGCAACCATCAACTGAGGAAAAACATATATAATGTTTAAGTCGTAGCTAATGACCGTATGTTGAATATTACTGATATTACCCAGGATGTGTGGCTAATGTAATTTGTGTAGCTTCAAATTAATGGGTAGTATTACAGTTTAGATTAGGGTGAAATGGAAAGCAACTTTTCCTGCTAAGTAAAACAAGACTATACCACTGCTTGGAAATGCTTCATTCATAAGTGATTATAGCACAAACCTTTTATTCAAATGTTATTGCCCATTGATTTTTGTGGTGCCACTGGTTACTGAACGCTTAGCCATTTTTTAATGTTAGTGCTTGGGTTAGATTCCAGGTTGGGATAAAGTTAAGGGTTCTAACATTTACAAAGCAAATATTGTGTAATACTAACAAATTTAAAAAGTGCACGCATTTCAGTAGAAAAAAACACTACGCATTTTGTGATAACAACAACATTATCCAGTTTCTGACATTAGCAGTATAATAATCACTTCTGTATCTGTTGTCTACTGTGTGTTGCAATATGAACTTATCTTAAGGTATGTGATTTTAGTGACCTATCTAAAATGATGGGAATTCATGCCAATAATCTTCATGCAGGAATCATAACAGGTCCTGTTTCCTATCTGATGAGACTTTGTGATGTTGTGTCATTAAAATGATCTCTATGTACAAAAACTGCACATTACACAAATGCACTACAGCCAATGTATACTAAATGTTTAAAACAAAAGACAAAAGAAATGATGACTTCACAACGCTCATTCTAAGATTCTCGTGCTTCTGGAAGAAATAAAGACAGATCACCATTCCTGACTGTGGATTCACTCATTTTCATATTTGCTGTAGGGATGATCCGTATCCTGAAGGAGTCCTGTAAGGTAGAAACATAAAATGCATTAGTGGTTGTTTTTTTAAAACTTGTACTTGTCAACCCTCCGAGTGTCAGGGGAGTGCAGCACATTGCTAAGAAATGTGTTACATACTTCTATGGCAATCAGATGGTTAATGCAATGGGCCACATGTGTAAATTAAATTAGTGCAGCAAAAGAAACACCCTAAGCAAAAGTACAATTGATTTGAAACATTACTTTTAACCATTGGAATGCTAAAGGTCTGTAATGAATTGTAATGCACTGGACATCACTAGCATACATGAAGTGAATTCTCCCTTTAAATCAGTGGGAATTTTCATTTGTTCCCTATAGTGTGGTTGTGGGTTAAAGCCCTATGAATTGTAACTCGTGCAGTATAGTGCTGTTGGCTGAATCCAGAATTGCTCTACTTATGCCTTTATACATATGTCCCATTGCTTATCAAGGGTTTCCAAATACTGCAAAAAAAAAAAAAAAAAAAAAAAAAAAAAAAAAAGGTACTTTTAACAGGTGACACTGGTCGATCAATCCTCACAGTGAATGTTAAAATGAACCCATCACGATTATTACACCATGCTAATATTATAGGGGTGGTATAGGAGGCCCAGTAACTATAAATTGTACTATTTTTCTGCAATAAATCAACCCAGAGCATGTAAATAGAATATTTGCTTCTCCTATGTGTGAGAGGTGACAATTTGTGCTAGATACCCTCTCTCTCCACTCCTTGTAACCACCCCAAGGGTCCCCCCCCCCCCCAGCTGGCCCAGGTTTGGGCAGCACAGATTACATCCTACAGCTTCACTGCCAGGTGTGAATTTGCCACCAACTCACAGGAAAACTTTATTAAATATTCAATTTTTGGAGTCCCCTCCCCTCTAAAACCATTGTTGAAACATCCAAACTATAACATATGTTATTTTATACATTATTTGTCTCTTAGTCCCCGGAACACACTTTTTTTTACGTACAAATTAAATAAAATTACATTTTAAACACACTAGTGCTGCAAGTAAGAGTGTGTGTATGTGTAGAGGAATTAGACTTCCAGACGGGTGTGACTAGGTCACTACTATAATAATAATCCTTTTTTTATAATAATCCTTTATTTATTGGTCACTACTATGAACTGTGGGAGAGATTGAGACATGGTTGCTGTAATAAGTATTGGAGGGGAATAGGTGGATTAAAAAAACTCTAGTACCACTCAGCAGTGACTCTGCAACAAACACTTATATTTGACACCTAAGTTTTAGCACTGAAATATACGACTAATAGCAGCAGAAAGGGTTTGGATCCTTAACAAAATACTTATATATGTCTTAATCTAAATATTGCAGAGAAAAAGTAGCAGTGCTCTTTCTAATGATATAAAGTTTATTCTGCATGACAGGTGTCCTATACTCATATAACCCACCATCATATGAGTCTATGGGTTTATTGCCAAAGCAAGACATATAGGGTCTTTGCAGAAAGCAAAAAAATTAGCAATTCTGGGGCAAATCAACTGAACCCAGTGATATAAACATAACGTTTAATCATGCGATTGCTACATATGTCTCCTACACATTACCCCACAATGTGCTGGAGACCTCTTGAGCATTCAAAAGCCAAACTTAAATCAATGGGAATTTGGGCAATTTTCATTTCTCTCTTCAGCATGTACTAATCTTTTTCGCCTGCAAAAGGCTCTATATGTACTGGCAAAATATGCACAAAGATAAATTGTAAAATTATTCAATCCCCATTTTATTATATAAAGCTACCTTTTCAAGTTGGACATGTTAACCCTCTAAGGACCAGAGCAAACTCTTCTGGTCTTTAAATAGTTAAGGTCTTTACGTTCAACAATAACATCTAGGGTAAAACCAAGTGCACTATAGGGGACAAATATGGATTCCCCAAATTACAGGTTATTTAAACGTGGCATTAAACTGTTTGAATATTTGGGAGGAACACATTTTTCAAAATAGTTAAAATCATTGGAAATTGTACTTGTCTGCTATGGTGCATTTGGTTTGCTCTAGAACTGCCCACTTTTCTTTTGATCAGAAGGCCCTTACTGCATAGGTCCCATACAGTAACCTTGGGGTTAAAGAGACTCTTAACGAGTGATTAATTTTACCCTATTGAATCTCTTACAAGGCAAAATCTCAAATAAATAACACATTTCTCAGTGAAGCCCTGCACTAAAGATGATAATAGTAGCCATATTGGTATCATCTTTCTATACTTCTTTAAACACGCCACTTAAAGTGTTAGTAATGTCCAACAAAAAGTTTTTTTGCATTTAGAAGAGCTTAAAAAGCTGAGCTAAATGCAAAAAACCATATCTCTCAAACTGCTATGGTTTAAGAGATACAGGGGTTTAAAGTTCACTGTCTCCTACTGACAGCTGTAAAGCTGTCAGCAGGAGATTTGTGTCGGTCACACTGAGGCGCTTGAGAAGTGCCGACCGACACGAATCTCCTGCTGACAGCTTTACAGCTGTCAGTAGGAGACAGCGAAACTTAAACCCCTGTATCTCTTAAACCATAGCAGTTTGAGAGATATGGTTTTTTGCATTCGGCTCAGCTTTTTAAGCTCTTCTAATTGCAAAAAACTTTTTGTTGGACATTACTAACACTTTAAGGCTGTATGCGCAAAAGAAAAAAGGAAGAGTTCCAGAACAAACCATTCGCACTATAGGGGAGAACTAAAGATGCACATTGATTTAAATGAGGATTTTAACCCTTTGAGTACCAGAGGGGTACAGAATGCATTGCAAAGCAATGCATTCCATACCCCTCTAGCACTCAAAGGGTTACCCTCTCGAATGCTAGAGAGGTCTCCAATGCATTGGGGATTTTTGGAATTTTGGGGATTATCCCTGTAGTGCAATTGGTGTGCCCTAGAACGCCTCCACTTTTATTTTGAACATACAGGATTTAATATTAGTATCAGGATGTAGAGATTTCTGCATAGCACTGCATCTAGCACCCAAGGACTTACAGGTTTTAAATGTCTTGGTTCCATGGGCATTTCATTGAAATAACAGGGATCTACCGCAGCAACAACTCTAAGAACCACTGCACTAGAAGTGTCCCATTACAATACGCCAAAATACAGTTTTATGGTGTTTACTGAAAGATGGATCTATAGCTTCCTATTTTTGTCTCCACAGCATCCTTCATATAAGAAAATGTCTTTTTAATTTGTGACCCACAAATGTATTCTGCTGCAAACAAATGCAAGATGGCTTTGAATTTCATGCATAATGAATTACATTACGAGGAAATTGGATTGAAAGGCTACATACATTTTTCATTATATCAAGAGAAATACAGTTCTGACATTCAGTCACCAAATAAATCAAAGCCATTCCCAGCAGCCACCTTTCCTAAAAGAGACAAGACTGAGGGAAAACTGGAACAAACCTACCAAACTATAGGGAACAACAGTAACTGTGATCAATTTAAATGGGGCTTATAACCTTAGAATAGCAGAGCTGCCTTTCTCATAGTTTAACCCCTTAACGACCACCCCATCCCGCTTTTTTTTTTTTTTTGCGAATTCTGGGATGGCAGGGGGGCGGTTCAGCCGAGCTGCCATCTCAGAATTCCATGATGTGCCAAGACCGTCAATGGTCCTTAAGTGCCGGAACCGGCGTGACAATCCTGGCACTTCATGTCCTTAAAGGGTTAAGGCTTTCTACCACCTCTCACCTAAACACTTTGGTGATTTTGAGTTTCAAAATCTCCTGTACATTGTACTTAGAGAGCTGATTTTGAGTTATTCAGATTTATAGACTCTGTAATCAAGGCATGCTGTGCAATGAACTTCCTCGTTGCACCACATTACCTCCCCCACACACTGTCACTGTCACTGTCCTGCTGTAGAAGAAGATCCTGACGGCAAGGGAGCTGGAATGGCTCCACCACTGACAGATCCAGAAGCTCCGGAAACCAAGCCTGGTGAGGCCAGTACGGAGCAATCAGAATGACTGTACAACTCACCAGTCGTAATTTCCGTAACACCCTGTGCAACATGGGGAGGGGAGGAAAGATGTAGGCCAGAGGGAATAACCAAGGAATGGACATTGCATCCACTGCCAGAGCTAGAGGGTCCCGCCATCGACAGCAGAACCTCGGAACCTTCCTGTTGTGTCTGGTCGCCATCAGGTTGATGTAAGGAAGACCCCATTTCTGAACAATGAGAGTGAACATGAACACCTCTGGGTGCAGCTCCCACTCTCCACTGTGTGTCAACTGAGGAAGTCCGCCAGGATGTTGTCTACACCAGGAATGTGCACTGCGGATATGGCAGGAACGTGTTCTTCTGCCCAGGACAAAATAGCCTTGACCTCTAACCAAGTGGCGAGACTTCTTGTTCCGCCCTGCTTGTTGATGTAAGCCACGGCCATGGTGTTGTCGGACTCTACCCGGACTGGACAGTCTTCCAGCTGAGATGTCCAATGACAAAGGGCATGAAATATCGCCCGAAGCTCCAACACGTTGATGGGAAGGAGAGATTCTTCTGGAGGCCACTGACCCTGTGCACTCAGGCGACCCAGAACCACTCCCCATCTGGAGAGGCTGGCATCCGTCGTCACCGTGGTCCAGAAGGAAACTAGGAAGGACTTGCCCTTCAGCAGATTGGAAAGGTTGAGCCACCAGGACAAACTCAGTTCCACATGAAAAGGAAGTGACACTGACGTCTTCAGAAGGTCCGGCCGACCCCTGCACACCTGGATCACAAACCACTGGAGATCCCTGGTGTGTGCCATGGCAAAAAGTATTGCCTCTATGGTGGAAATGAATTTCCCCATGAGAGATGACAGCTTCTTGGCTGGAACTGGATCTTGTGCCAGTATCGCAGAAACCCTGTGGGCGATCTTGTGAGCCACCTCGTCTGTGAGAAACACAATGTTTTTCTGGGTATCGAAGAGGAGGCCCAGGAAGACCAGACACTGGGAAGGGACAAGATCTGATTTGTCCAAGTTGATGATCCACCCGTGATGGGTGAGAGCATGAATGCATTGCTGAACCTGCTGATGAACAAGTTCCGCAGAAGAGGCTTTCAGAAGCAGGTCGTCCATGTATGGAGTAACTCTGATGCCGTCTCGGTGGAGGACAGACACTAAGGCTCCCAGGACACGGCTTGAAGACTTGAGGAGCTGTCATTAGACCAAACGGAAGAGCTGAGAACTGAAAATGTCCTCGTTCGTAGGCAAACCAGAGGTACTGCCGGCTCTCTGGATGAATGGCAACGTGTAAGTACGCGTCCTGAAGATCCAGAGATGCAAGGAATTCCCTCGAGGACATGGCAGCAATCACTGTCCATAGAGTGTCCTGGTGATAATGAGTCCAGGTCACAAAGGAATTGAGATCCTTCAAGTCCAAAATGGGATGGCAACTGCTGTCCTGCTTGGAGACCACAAAGAGGTTTGAGTAAAAACCCATACCTCTGTCCTGAACTGAAACTGGCGCAAGAATGTCCTTGTCCAGAAGAGCCTGAACAGCGCCGTCGAATAGACAGCGTTTCTCTGCACCTTGAGGTGTATGAGAAGGAAGACGACGAAAGGGATCCTGTGCCTTTCCGCCACTACCTGCAAAACCCATGGGTCTGTTACTGAATCCTCCCAAATGCTGTCATAGTGACGCAGACGACCACCTACAGCTGAGTGTGGACCCGGGTTTGGTGAGTCATGCCGAAGAAGGCTTGGAAGAGACCTTGGGCTTCCATTGCTGTTTGGGCTTGGAGGAGGTACATGGAGCTGAGGGAACCGTCTGGTTTGCCAGACGTTCCTCATTCTGAAAGGAACGAAAATGCCGGTTACGCTTAAGCGGCGTTTTCTTCCTAGGAGCTAAGGGTAGAAGTGTACTCTTACCCCCTGTAGCCTTACTGATCAGATCCTTAAGATCTGGCCCAAACAAAGAAGTGCCTTGTAAAGGCAAGTAGAGCAAAGCTTTCTTAGAAGCAGTATCAGCAGACCAGATATTGAGCCAAAGAGCCTGTCTGGCAACCACAGACATGGTGGAAACCATAGCCACCAAACAGATGGCATCAAATAGGGCAGTAGAAACATAGTGCTGTGCCTCAGACATGTTGGCAAGGAGGCACAACTTATTCAAAGTAGGAGCCTCCTGATGGACAGCAAGAGTGAGCTGTTCAGTTCAGACCACAATGGCCCAGTTCACCTGTGCTGCTGCGAATGCTGGACGCATGGCAGAACCAGAAGTGGCAAAAGATGGACTTGAGGGAGACCTCAAGTTTCTTGTCAGTCCAGTCCTTTAGAGCAGACGCATCAGTCACTGGCAATGCAGTAGACTTAGATAGCCTGGAGATAGGAGCATCCACTTTAGGAGGATGAACCCACTGAGCAAGCGCTGCCTCAGAAAGGGGATAAAGCTTAGCAAATTTCTTGGAGACAGAAGGTTTCCTGTCCGGAAACTTCCACTCTTCAGACACAAGGCGGTCAAGAGTGGAGTTAAGTGGAAAGCAAGTAAGGGGCTTTTTAGGCTCCTGAAAGACATCAGAAGGGTCAGAAGGAACCTCCTGCACTAAAGGAATGTTTAGGGTATTTAATACAGCCCTGATCAGGCCCTCAGCCGATGGTTCAGGATCAGCCTCAAAAGGGTCCCCAAAAAACTGAGAGGAGCCCACCGCAGAACATTTCTCAACATCTGAATCCACCAGCAGTTCCTCCTCAGAGGAATCTGACACGTCAGGTACACCCTGAGGCTTTGGCAGGGAAGACTTGACGAAGGAGGGGGTCTGCCAAGAATGAAAGACCCCCTGTAACTGGGATGGAAAGAGTTGCAACGTGGACCTAAGGTCCCTAGTAGCAGCCTTGAACTCTTGCACCCAAACTGGCTCTAATGCAGAGCTGGAGGTCCCTGGGAGACTCTTAGGGACATCAGAACATGCTGGGCATAAATGACCTGAGAATTCTCTAGGTAACCCTGAATGACAGGAAGAACAATGCGCAATAGGGGATACAGAGACCCCAGCATTCTTAGTCTTAGGTCTGGCCCCAAGCTCGAATGGTATAGACATTCTCACAGTGTCAATAACCTTATTGTGTAAGAAATCATCCAATTACAGTGTGCATGACTAAAGTTTCACCCCAGAAAACACTACAATAGACTTATCTGGCAGGCGAAGAGTTAATCAGCAGAGGCGAGAAGGAGAGTCCAAGCCCTGCATAGGATACATATTCTGGAAAGATCACAAAATGGCTGTTGAGGCGGGAGCCAATCAGAACCGAACGTGCAAAGCAAGCGCTTATGGGAAATGTAGTTTTCCCAGAAAAGTATCCCAAACAGTGCCCGAAGCCCCCTGAGCCCCCCAACACACTAGAAACATGAACCAGATGATAGAGCAAAGGCAGACAAGTAAAATGAGCCATCTCTGAAGTCGCTACGTTAAACGGTTGCAGAGATATATCCCAAACTGTACAGTCCCATAGGAGTGAATGGAGCAATGGCGCCTATGCGGTAAAGCGTGCCTTAAAGGCACAGAACTCAAATTTTACAAAATTGAAGGTGTAATATAAAGACATGAAACATCACTAAAACATGTTACAATACCCAAAAAACACTGAACCAGTAGGAAAAATGTCAGAAAACTCCACAAATGAATGCCAAACCAGCAGCTAAAGGGTTAAATACCACATAAACCTGCTCCAAACACCCAACAGACATACAGATAGACCCAATGAGTGCAGGAGTGTGCAATAGGTACTCTAAATGAAAAACCCCTGTGCGGAGGGGCACTGTGGGACATGTGGACCTGCAGCACTCAAAGGGTTGCTCGCCTTTCCTGCAGATCTTCTGTCTTCATATTACCATGTTTAAAGAAGAACTCCTGAGGAAAGAACTTGTAGCCAAGATTTTCCCCCCAGGGCTTAAGGTCCACAAAAAGCACCTGGTCACTGAGCTAGCCACATCTAAGAGCATTGTCAGTTATGGTAATCCGCCTAATGGTGGTATTCCATTTCTAACAGAAAAATAAAAAACTTCTAAAGCTATAGCAGAACTGTTCTCTTGCCTGTGTTAACTTCACCAAGGAACAAATCTTTCTGAAGCTGGTTGGCTAGCTGCAGCCAAGGAGGGAAGGTAGGCTCTACCCCCTGCGTACAATTCTAGAATTCTTCCTGCCTACTTAAAGGGGCGGATCGCCTACCAGTAACCTGTATTGGACGACAGATAAAAACCATTTTCAGAAGTTCAGAAATAGCAAGACAATTTATTTAACGTGCGTCTTGGGGGGGGGCAGGTAGAGAATGTATGCAGGGGCTTGTAACTACCACTGCAACCAGACTAGAAGCAGACAGTGTATCTGGGGTGCTTGTAACTACCAGTGGAACCTGGATGGAGACAAACAATGTATGTGTAAGCTGTGACTACCAGTGGAACAAGACTGGGGGCAGATGGTGTATGAGGGCACTTATGTAGCAAAATTCAATTGTAAGCTCTGTGGTTGGTATAACTAGCATAGTCCCATTTCAGTTGAAAACTTTGTGGCAGCACTAATGTACCCCCACTTCAATCGTAAGCTCTGTGGTATCACTTATGTAATATGTAGTCACACATCAATTATAAGCTATGTGGCATCACTTGAGTACCCTGTTTCAGCTGTAAGATCTGTGGTATCACTTACGTAGCCCCATTACAATTTTAAGATCTGAGCTATAATTTTGTAACCCCATTTCAATTGTAAGCTCCTTGGAATCACTTGTGTGGCAAATTATAAGCTCTGCAGTAAATTTTTAATATATTTAAAGAATTCATTTTGTCTTTTAGGTTAGCGCTAGTCCCTCTAACCACAAGGGCAAAGGGTTTTGGTGCATGCGTGTGGGGGGGGGGGCAATTTGGGATCCTGCCTAGGGCCCTGTGGAGTCTTAATCCGGCTCTGCCCAGAGACCTGGTAATGCACAGTGAAAACTGGAGTCTCCTGGGCAAATCCGGAGAGCTCCCAGCCATGTCAATAGGTTAACGGTTAATATTTCAAAGAGCTCAGGGTACGCTCATTTCGAAAGTATGTCCATAGGGCTGAGTCCAAGGAGCTAATAAGAGATGCAGTCTTGACCAAATGCAAATTATCATGGATATGAAAAAGGGTTTAACTATATGAAAGCAAGAGAGGTCTCCAACACATTTCAGAGCAATGCAATTGTGACTTCTTTAGTATTCAAGGGGTTAGAAGACTCAGTTAAATCTATGGAAAAGCCTGGAAGCTGTATTTGTCCTCTACTGTGCAGCTGGTTTGACCCAGAATTGTTTTAGTTAATCTTAGATGATCTGCCTCAGTGGCGGAAATAAATGTCACTTTTCCAAATACCCCATTGGTTTTCCCTCTATAGTATGATGGACAAGTTTTACTTTTTTGTACAAAGATGTATTCTCTTGCTATAAAATAGTCGACAGTAATTCCAAATACATTTTAGTAGTCAAATATATTACTGGAGTTCTTCATAGTTCTTGTACATAGCTATTGAAACTCAAAGTACATTTTTATAGGTAATTTGCATTTTTATAGGCCCTCTTTAAAAATGAATAACGGAGGTGATTGTTGATCATCCTATAATGTTACAAGCTGTGATTAATGCCATTAAATGTGTGATCATTTCAAAATGAGGGTAGGTGTCGGTTTGGGGAGGTGGGATATTCTTTTAACCACTTGTTGCTAAAGACATCTCTTTGCAATGCATTGGAAAAGTCTGCAGCATCCATGGGTTTACGAGGTGACCAAGGGATATCCTCAGGGCTTAAAATTTGAAGTCCTTTGCTACTAGCCAGACCTGAAAAGTTACTTGCCACTGCAATCCATAACATACCCAGCAGGGCTGAATTTCTACTCGCCAGGGCTAAATTTTCACTTGCCATTGGCTAGTGGAAGTTTTGAGCCCTGGATATCCTCAATTAAAATGAAAAGTGTAAAAAGCAATGATTACAACAAAATAATTCTGGCTTAATCTGTATTATTTTAGGTGAATGATTTTCAATAACTGGAGCTATGGACATGAGATATTGTGTAACACAGCGAGTGTGTGATTCAGGTGTTTCCTGTAATAATGTAATTGGCCTACAGACGATCAGGTGAAACTGCTGAGTTTTAAATACTCCTCCTGGTTGTCATAATTACATTTTATGATGACAAACAGAATCCATAAATAAAGGTAAATGTCCTTTCGATCCATTAGACTACATGTACAAAGTCAAGAGCAAAGTCAAGAGCAAAGAAATTCTGAAGCAAATCAATCACCTGCCCCATTGGGAACAAATGAAAATACCCAATGATTTAAATGGGACTATTAACTCCTTCAAATCCAGAGTGGTCTCCAATGCATCGGGAAGCACTGCTCTGGAAACACTGAAGGTGAATTTCTATTTGTCCCTTAAGGTCTAACTTGGTTTGCTCCAGAATTTCTGTTGCTTTTTATCTTTGCACATCTGGCCCCTAGTTCTTATTTTAAAGAAACACTAATTTAAGAATAGTTTTCATTTGTTCCTTTAAATCTAATGATCACAGTCATATCCTGTGTAGGATACTGTACTTCACTAGGGGCAAATCCAGGATTCTCACGGTGTGGTTTCTGAAACAGTATGCAATAACCATACATAGAATTTATTCAGTTTAACTCTGATGCAAATACCTATTGCTTTAATGAGGGGTGAGCAACCTGGACTCCCCCCATCTGTTGTTGGACCACAATTCCTATCATCCATCCAGCTGACGATGATGAGTGTTGAAGTCCAACATTCCAGTATCAAATGGTGCACTTAAAGGGATAGTAATGTTTCACAAAAACAGCAGCTCCAATTAATCTTCATAGTATTTGAGCCATAGAGAGTGTTATTTCAATACAGTGAGAGCTGTAGTTCAAGAGTAATTGAACAATAAAGTATCCCCCTCCCGCCCCTTTTACCTAGTGTAACACTGCTCAGCTCAGATGTGGAATCTGGTTGCTTGACCAGACAGATAACAGCAAGGGACAATCTTCTTACTGTGAGAACAATGAAATCCCTGCCCCCCCTTGACAAGGTTTTTCAGATTTTCCTTTATCTTAATTGAAGATTGTCCCTCTCTGCTGCTCTGAGCTGAGCAGTGTTATATCATTAAAAGAGGTGGGAGGGGGATACTTTATCATTCAGTTACTCTTGAGCTACAACTCTGACAATTGAAATAACACTGTCCAAGGCCCAAATACTATGATGATTAATTAGAGCTGCTTTTATTATAAAACATTACTATCCCTTTAAGGTTACTCACCCTTGGGATACACATATGTACAAGTGCAGAAAACATATTTAATTACTGGGGTGAAAAAGCTCTCTCTGATATAAATGGGACAACAAAGTTCGAGGGGGGTTCTAGCCAATTGGAAAGCCTCTCAGTTTCCCTTGTTCAGTCAGACCGCCCCTGAAGCTCCCTTGCTTTCATTCTAGCCAGAGAGCCAGGTAAGAGTGGGCGAGATCAGCATACTCTCTCATGTCATTGGGGGAAAGCCTCCCTCAGTGACATGAAAGGGTTTCATGATCCCACCCGCTCCTACTCGGTAGTAAGGGTATGATGGAAGCAGGGGTGCTCTCTTGCTCCCCAGCGTTGCCTCTATTGATCTACAAGCCAAACTGGCTGGGAGATCAGTAGCTGGGGGGCATCAAGGCGGCTCCTGATGCTCCATCACGAGGTCTGACTTAATACAATTTAACCCTTTCAGTTCAATTGCATTGGAAAGCTCTCTGGAACTCAAATAAATAAATAAAATAAATTAAGGTTTGTGTAAAGCAGTGCAATACACCTGCTAGTATAACCCACTGATTCTCAACAAGGATGGTATGGCACTTTGGGGTGCCATGGGCACAGAGACAGACAAATATGAATGTTGAGTTTCAAATGTATTTTTCTGGAAATTATTATTCATGATGTGGTGTGTTTTCAAAACAAAACTGGACTAATTCGGCAACAATCCAACTGCACACCATAGGGGAGAAATTAAAATCCCCACTGATTGAAATGGGGCTTTTTTAATATGAAGTATGCTGAAACACATTAGCAGTGACACACTAACAGTTAAACATGCACACTGAGTAGGGTATTCAAGTTCCATGTGAAGGGACACTGTCGGACCAATTTGATAACCGGCCAATCTGTATTGGGCAGAACTGGCTGGAATCATACTGTGTATGTGCACACTTAGTTCCCAAGCCCACTCTCGACCCATAGGCTAGTCCAGTGATGGATCAGTTCAAGCCAGCTTTGATCAGCAACCTTGAGGAGTTTAAGGGTAGGTTGAAGTGGACTAACTGCAGCCTGGTTATCTCCTTGTATGGGGAGAATGGGTCCATGGTTGTTGGAGCTGATAAGCAGGTCCCTCTCTTAGGTGGTCCCATGCTCCCTGAAAAAGACCTTGTTTAGACTGTCCTGAATGTTGACCAGCTGCTAAATGATCATCCTTTGATCTCTTCTAGAGACTAAGGGGTAGATGTGCTAAAGGGTAATAAGAGGCCAGGGTGGCAATATGGTGGTAAAGAATTGTTGATGGCATATCAGCCATGCCTTTGCAATCACTACATTGATAATTTGCATATGGAAATGCAGTGTAATGACCCACTGTTATATTCATATGGGTGTGTTTATATGTTAATGTGGCACATCATCAAACAGACTATAGCTCTGTTAGGAGCAGAGGACAGTTTTCAATCTCTACTGGAGATTGAATCCCAACCACTTCCCTTGTGAGAATCCATGTTCGGCTAAAGCAGCATACCACTTGGACAGAGCATGTGTTCTCATGGGGGCGGAGTGGTTTGGGAGTCATTCTACAACACACTAAAGGAGCAAAATACCCAACTTGTATCACAAATTCCTGTTTGCTTCCTCAGGGGTTACAGGGCTGCTTTTAAAGTTCCCCCCTCCCACCCCTTTCACAGACATCAATGCTCTAGCTGATAGCACGAGATCCTGGTCCCGGGACTGGCCGGCGGCTCTTCAGCAGAGCCGAAATAGCGTTTTCTGGAAAGAAATACTTCATTGCAAAGTGTGCCTGGTTTGCAAACAAGAGATTAAAGCTCATTCTCCCCTTACACTCTGGTTTGCAGCATGCTGGTAATATATTACAAATTACACTGTGAAATTGCTTTGTTACACATGTAAAGATGACTTTCTTTAACCTTTTGTGTGCCAGAAAGGTAAACGCATTGCAACACAATGTGTTGGATACCTCTCAGACACTTAGAAGGTTAAATGCTTGGATCTTCTTAAAGTCTCATAGACAACTCAAGCAAACAATGGATTAAAGATCATTCACTGGGTTGCAACAGGCTGATAAAATATTACAAATTACATTGTGAAATTGCTTTGATCTCTTGGGGTGATAGTATGGGGTGACCATTTAGAAATATATATCTAGCAAACGTCTACTTCCACAAAGGTCAAGGACAAATTTGCCAGGTGACGAACAGTACTCTTCAGTGGCAAAAACTAAATCAAAAATCATATTATGAACTGGATCACAAATAGCTTTTTAGTGTAGGAAACTAAGCAAAATGTATTTGACCCTTCAAGTCTTTAAAAAAAACAAACAAACCTTTCTCTAGCAGTGACCTTAGACATCAGGTCTGTTATTAGCTACTGTATCTGGAGATTAGACGCAGAACATCTAAGGCTGTCTTATCAAATACTAAATCAAAAAGTAAATGCCAAGGGCAGCAGACTGTTTCTTTATCCTAATACTTCATATACAAGCTGCACACATACCCACACGGATATGTTTCCACTGCTATTAAATGGTGATTGCTATTGGATTTTCCACCCAGGGAGAATGAACTGCTTTATGAATCTTACTGCTGTAAAATCAGAGCATCCTATGAGAATACCTCTTTAATGTGAAAAATATATGAGAAAACATATACACTGCTGATAAGAGATTGAAACGGCTCTGCTTGCCAAACATCTATAAAAATGTAGCACATACACATAAAACAAAAGACCAATTCTGAGGCATCCCAACTGCCCCATGGGGCATAAATTAAAGGTCTCCTAAACAATATGTTGGCGCACTATGTAGCGCTGAAGGTGTAAAAGCCACATTTAAACCTTATTATACCCTGTGTGTGTGCCAGAGGGGTGCCCAGTGCAATGTGTTGTACACATTAAATCAATCAATGCGTTAAATCAATGAGGATTCATATTTATTCCCCATGGTGCATTTGGTTTGCCCCAGAACCTGTCTTTATACAAATGGCCCATAGAATTCAAAACCTGCCAGCAGGACCTACAGAGAGCTGCGTTGGTCAGTGCAGTGACCCCTGTTTTGGATTGCTGGTCCCTGTTAGATTGACAGCTCTGCTCCAATGACTACAGACCTGCTGATGCAGAACTATCAGATGCTCTTTACCCTTTGAGAGAAAATGGGCCATGCATATAAAACCAAGTGGAGACGTTCTACAGAAAACCAACTGTACCTTAGGGACAAAAACATTCACCAAATTCAAGTCAATTTAACTGGGGTTGTTAACCTCTTGAATAGCAACAATACAGTCTTCCATAGGAAGGCATCCTTCATACGGCTGTCAAGTAAATGCAAGTTTTTCACATTGGAAATGTGTTGTAATATAGATCTAGATAATGGCATCGTACAATGTGATATCTGCTGAAAGTGTACAGTGCTTTTCCTCTACGGATTTCTATTCTGGATGTTGATGCGTATCGTCTTTTTTGTGGTTGACAGACTATATAAAGGCTGCTGTTTCAAAAACAACTTCCTTTGTTAAAGAGATAGTAATGTTTCACAAAAACAGTAGCTCCAATTAATCTTCATAGTATTTGGCCATGGAGAGTGTTATTTCAGTACTGTCAGAGTTGTACATCAAGAGTCAATGAATGATAAAGTATCCCCCTGCTGCCCCTTTTACCTAGTGTAAGTCACCTCCCCTCAGATGTGGAATCTGGTCCCTTGACTGGACAGGTCACAGAAAGGGACAATCTTCTTACTGTGAACATGAGGAAAACCCTGCCCCCCCCCTGACAGGTTTTTCAGGTTTTCCTTATTCTCACTGAAGATTGTCCCTCTCTGTGATGCATCCGGACAGTCTTGCTGCTCTGACATCAGTAAAAGGGGCGGGAAGGGGATTTATCATTCAATTAGTCTTGAACTACAACTCTGCCATTGAAAGGGACAGTAATGCATAAAATGTAAAAAAATATGTTGTAGGGTTTTATCACCCTGAGTAAAACAAGGGTACTCCCACTGCTGAGAGGTATTTTATTAAAAATTTATAACAGCTCAAACTTGTATTTTTTAGGTGCAATATCAAAGTGGCCTGAAAATTTACAGTGGCGCTGTTGCTACACCATCCTATGGAGATTTATGGTCTGCAGACCAGAGCTTTCCATGGGATGGTGTAGCAACAGCGCCACTGTACATTTTCAGGCCACTGAGATATTGCACCTAAAAAATTCAAGTTTGAGCTGTTATAATGTTTTAATAAAATATCTCTCAGCAGTGGGAGTACCCTTGCTTTACTCAGGGGGATAAACCCTACAACATATATTTTTTTAAATTTTAAGTATTACTATCCCTTTAAATAATACTCTCCATGGCCCAAATACTATGAAGATTAATTGGAGATGCCTTTATTGCAAAACATTACTCTCTCTTTAAGTGCTTTAAAATCAGCCTTAAAGTGGATGTGTCACCTATGGACAACATCCCATAAATAGTTAGGTGACACATCCAATACCATGAAAATGTTATTTATTTTTTATTTTAAGCTTTGATTTTGTTTAACTTTAACTTACAAAAGTCTGTGCTGCAGCCACTTCCGCATAGACTGCAGCCCGAAGCTCTGCCTTGGCTCTCCTCCTTCCACCAATGACGGAGGCTCCTCTCTGTAAGCTGGAGCGCTTTCATTGGCTAGATATCGATCTCTGCCAATGAGACTGCTCCAGCTTACAGAGAGGAGCCTCTGTCATCGGAGGAGGGAGGAGAGCAGAGGCAGAGCTCTGTAACCGCAGAGAACCGCAGTCACCCGGAAGTAGCTGCAGCACAGACTTTTGTAAGTTAAATTTAAACAACATTGAAGCTTAAAATAAAAAATAAATAACGTTTTTATGTTATTGGATGTGTCGTCCTAACTATTTATGGGATGCTGTCGATAGGTGACACATCAACTTTAAGTTGGCATTTTACTGCAACAATAGTTCTGAGAGATTACCTTTTATATTTTGGTTGTGCAGTGTGGCATATTATACAAATTCCCTACATAGCATACAAATTAGGGCACACGCTGTGCTTTTAGAAACAAGCCCAATCTGTAGATACTGCTTAGATTCATTCATAGCGGTGTTTGGCAGTATTGGCCCAGCACCGAACCTAAATAGTATCACGCCACCCACAAATAAAAGATAATTTCTCAAAATCGACTTACTTTACAAATACAATATACATACAGTTTTAAATATCTTTTATTATGTAAATATATATTATGGTGACAGGTCTACTTTCTAACTAAAAGTAGTGCCCTAAGAGCTATACGAAGAGTTCCCATCACTGAGAAATGTCCCACTCCCTCTACAACCAGATCTCCATGAACTGCAGGGCTGGGTGGTGTCAGCATTTCATTTGGCACTTATAGGAGGATTTTTCTACTGTCCAGTTTGGTGACTTCTCCAACACAGGGCTTCAGAGAAGGTAGCAATGTTGCTTCCTCTTCCATAAGAACAAAGTGAAGGTCTGACTTCATCCAGATCTGCATATAACAGATCTGCTGGACAATCAGAGACAGAGAATGAGAGAGAATCTATAGGAACACTGTTCCCATTGCTATCAGGCCCCTACCTATAGTTAGAAAGTCCTTTACTATGACACTTTACTACCCCTTTAAACCAGTGGTTCTTAACCAGGATGCCATAGCACCTTGGTTCCATTTGCACTAGCTAAGGGTGAAGTGGTTTTTCAATAAAGACTTTGCCAAAAATGTAAATGTAGAGTTTAAAATGCATATTTATGGAAATTGTTATTCACAATAACCTGAAATCCAATGTTTTAAAGGGATAGTAATGTCCGTTTTTAATCAACTGTAATATTGTAGATATTAAAAAAAAATTAATTGAGGTTAGTCTGGTCTCTCAAACCTTTATAGTTTGAGAGATGTATGATGTTAAAGTTCCCCCTCCCTCCCCTTTCTCAGATGTCCGCTGTATAGCTGACAGCATGTGATCCTGGTCCCGGGGCCGCAGGCGGCTCTTCAGCAGAGCCAGAATAGTGCTATCTAAAAGGAGATACTTCATTGGAATGGTCTACAAAGTGTGCTTGCAAAAAATAAATAAAATGAAGACACTATAACACATATTCATCATATAGCCTACATATTAAGACTAACTTGTTTAGGGGTGAAAGTTCCACTTTAAATTAATGGACATTTTATATAACTGTCCTCTATGATGCAAACGGTTTGCTTCTGAGATGCACATCATTTTCTTCCTAAGGCCCTATGTTTCCTATATATCAGTCGATTTGGGGGGGTCAGTTATTTGTGCGTGATTGTACTGTCCTTCCAAGTAGATCTTAGACTCAGAAGTGTAGAAGACTGATACATCCCTGTACATACAGAGGGGTGGGCAGTGCATTGTTTAGCAATGTGTTGTAAATCCTGACAGTCCTTAAAGGACTAGCAGCCAGGAAGATCTGGAGCAATTTTGGGCAAAACCAAGTACACAATAGGGGTTGATAAACAACCCATTGCCGTTAAATAGGGCTTGAATCCCCTTGAATTATTGTAATGCTTTGGAGACCTCTCTAGCATTTAAAAGGGTAAAATAAAAACAAAGGAGCCCTGTTGGATATGCCATATTTCATTGAATACAAGGCAAGGTTTATTTCAGAAATTTTAGCCTGAAAAAGCATCCTCACCTTTTACTCTGTGTCACATTTTATTCTGCTTGGTAGCTCCGCCTTCCGCTACCTCTACGCTGCAATACTAGGAAGTACAGGCTTCGTTGAGAGCAGTATGACAGACTCAAGATTGTTGCTGGTCTCCACATTGATATCACGTGATGCAGAAAGGTCCATAAGCATTGTTAAAAGGTCCAGGAAAGACCTTTCTGTATTGTGGAGCAGACAGGTAGACAGGTGTGAAATTCATGCATGCCACCCACCAGACCTCTCTCCAGGAAGCCTGCCTTTTCTATTACTCTGCATAAAGGTAAAGGGAGGGAGAACAGTTGGGAGAGGATCATCTTGTATTCAAGCTTTTTTTTTTCCCTTTTGCATATTACGTTTAAAGGTTACGGGGAGGTTTACCCTATACTCAGGGAGGGGGGGTCACCCTTTATGCAGGCAAATACAGTCATCAGCAAAGTCCATACCCACCCCTCACTCCCCCCAGGAACAGATTTGGGAACACATGAAGAAATAAGTAATTCTGGAGAAAGCCAACCATAGGAGGCAATATACATTGGGCATTAAACCACCTTAAAGGAGCAGTAAACTTTTTTTTTATAAAAAAATATATATTGTAGGGATTTTCCTATTGAGTAAAATGAGGGTACTCCCACTGCCAAGAGATTTATATTTCGAGAGTTATTACAGTTTAAAACCATGTTTTTTTTTTACATTAGCAGTTCCCTCTAGTGGTCAAATTCTAATTAGATGTCCTGTTAGATTCTAATGGAGAGGAAAGTCAGAGACATACAGTTCTCCATAGAATGTGATAGAAACTGCCTGTCACTTCCTGTCAGTTAGAACTTCCAGGAAGTAAACACAGTAAATTTACTTCATGATTATTTAAACTGTTATATATTTTGAATAAAACATCTGACAGCAGTGGGAGTGAACTTGTTTTATTCAGCAGGCAAAGTTCTATAAAATGTGTTTTCATAAAAAATGTTTACTGCTCATTTAAATGCTAGGCAGTTTTCCAGTACACTGCTGTGTAATGTGTTTAAGACTTATAGAATTCAAAGGGCTAAAAGCCCCATTTAACTCATTTGGAATTTTCATTTGTCTTAAGATGGTTTGCCAAAGGATTGCCCCACTTTTTTCTTTCTGCATTCACCTTAACTTCTTAAGGATCAGAGAAGTGGGAAAAGCATTGCAAAGCAATGGGTTATTTAAAGTGATAGTAATGGCGCTTTAAAAGTTGCTCCCAGAGTCTTCTATATGTTAAATTAAACTACTGAGCTATGTCTCATACCTTACAGGTTTGTAGTTCAGAAGTTATAAAGAGCTAAATATCCCCCGCCCCTTTCTGTCTGCCTCCCACCAAATCTGTAATTGGGTTGTGCGAATAAACGCCTGCAACGAGGGACAAAATTCAGTAAGTATAAGGGAAATCCTGACCCCCTTGAGGAAGGACGGCAGGATTTTCCTTTGCTTAATGAAGTTTGATCCTCGCTGCAGCCGTCCTGACCAGACTACAGATTCAGATGGTCGGGTCGGGTGGTGGAACTTTATCTCTGCATAACTTTTGAACTACAAACATGTAAGGTATGAGACATAGTGTGATCGGTTACTTTTAAGAAGACTCGGGGAGCAAGTTTTAAAGTGCCATTACTATCACTTTAATATTAGTTCCCTATGTCTTGTTGTCAGTTTGTGGCATCTAATGGAGCTAATGTACTGATTAGTAATGATACAATTGGGATGTATGGTGCTCTGACAATGCATTGGGTTGGGTTGATACAAATCCCGGGTGTCTTGGGAACCTAGCAACTCCCCTGTTTAAATACGATACAAAAAGTAGAGAACAATTATAAATCTGTAAGTATTTTTATACATTTGTATCAGCTTTCCCAATGTTAAGTACTCGGATGTTTTAGATTTGTTGCTACAGTTTATCTAGAACAGCGCTTCTAGAACCTGCACTCAATGGTAACTAACAGGCCACAGACTATATACGATATGCTGAAGAGGTGCCATTCTCTTCCAAACTAAATGCACCACTGGGGACAAGTAGACATTCACAACATTTCCATAGATTTAAATGGGCTTTTAAAACCAATTGAGTGCTAGAAAGGTATACAACACATTGCTTTGTGTTGGATACCCCTCTGGTATCAATGAATGGAATTCTAATTTCTCCCCTATGGTGCAGTTCGTTTGTTCCAGAATTGCACCTCTTTAGTTTATTGAATCCAGCCGTATGACTTTAGGATTTCCCTGCTTGAGATCAGGTGAGCTATTCATTAGTGCTGTCATTTTGATTCATTCACCTGTGCTATGCAGAGGAACCCTCAAGTCCTGGCCTGTTAGTGGCCTAAGAGGATAAGTTTTATATCTGCTGAACCAGAGATAAGAGAGATCCTGGACAACTATGGAAAGTCTGCACAACACAGCCACTGCAGCACAAAGCTGGCATCGGCCCAGGCATAGGCAACCTGAGGCCTATACACTGGCTGGGTGGGTATAATGGGAATTGTAGCCCTGTACAGCTGGAGGCACTAAGGCTGCTCACCCCTGCATAAGCCCATATCCCTGTCCATGAAATGTAATTTAAATATGTAAATTACCATTTAAATGATTGAACGTAAGCCGATCAATGCAACTGGACAAAAAAAAACATATCCCCAAAAGACAAGCTTGAGCTGCATTTTTTGAGGTTTAATCTTCATAGCCTGGGTTAATAAAGCCCTCATCATTCTGTCACTCATCCTTATTAATAGTGAATTATGTTGGACACGCAGACAGAAAAATAGAACAATGTTGCATCTTCTAGTTTCTCATCTGCATAAAGCAGATTCTGTATTATACAGAGCTGTTATTTCACTGTGCTGCTGAATCTCTCATCTAGTAGCTGAAAGAAAATGAAATGACGACCTCAGCCAGAGCAACTTCAAAGGCTCAGTAAAGCAGGCTTACTTTCCTCTTGTTTAAAATGCTGGAAATGCCACATTAGGATTAAATTAAAAGTACTGGCAGATTGAAGTGTGCATTACGTTTGTCTGTTAACAGTACATTACACTTTGTAAAGATTAGACTAAAACAGAAATACACACAAACTTGAAAAGGTCCTTCCAGCCTGCAGTTTTATTCAAACAAGTTCACAGCTGACACATGGAAGATTGTGGGGTTGAATCAATATCATTTATTACAAAGTCTGCCTGTATGGAAACATACTTGGTAAATAGTCTGGGGCTGCACTGTGCAGCCTCAAAAAACGCTACCTTTCACCCAGACAGGGGGTCATAAAAATGCATCCCCCTTCAGGCTGGCAAAAATGCAGCCTGGGCTGGAAGCCCTTCAATAAGGTCTAAAGGGCTGCATGTGAAGCCCAACCAGACTGAGCACCAGGTGTCTCTTCATACTTCTATTCTTTCCCTCAATGGTTCAAAATGCAGCCCCAGCTTCATAGGAAAGCCTGCTTCCAGGGTGTAGGGCACTATCCACATGGTAGATGCTCTTTAAATACAGAAGGCATTAAAGGGATAGTAATACTTAAAATTAAAAAAAAAATGTTGTAGGGTTTATCCCCCTGAGTAAAACAAGAGTGTTCCCACTGCTAAAAGTTATTACAGCTCAATGTTGATTTTTTTAGGTGCAATATCACAGTGGCCTGAAATTGTACAGTGGCGCTGTTGCTACACCATCCTATGGACAGCTCTGGTCCCGGGACCATAAATCTCCAGAGGATGGTGTAGCAACAGCGCCACTGTACAGTTTCAGGCCACTGTGATATTGCACCTAAAAAATTCAACTTTGAGCTATAATAGCTTTTGAATAAAACACCTTTCAGCAGTGGGAGTACTCATTTTATAAACCTACAACATGTTTTTTTTTACATTGTAAGTATTACTATCCCTTTAAAGCAGACCTATCACATTAAAAAGCCTAGATTGTAAGCTCCTTGGGGCAGGGTCCCTTTCCTAGTGTATGATTACCTTGCTGCACTTTCCCTCACAAATAATGTAATGATTGTACTTAACCTTAATGCTCTTAACCCCAGTTCTGTCGTTTTTGTATTGTATTATTTCAACTTCTGTTAAGCGCTATGTACATGTATGGCGCTATATAAATAAAGATACATACATACATTAAAAACAGTTTTGGCTATTAAATAATGAAAAGTTTACTTTACATTATGTTTATATTTATTTTTTTTTTCTATGATTAACTGTTTTCTTTATTATTCATAGAGGAGGATTTAACCCTTTGAGTGCCAGAGGGGTATGCAACACAATGCCTTGCGTACCCCTCTGGCACCCAAAGGGTTAACAACTTTCCACATCCTCCCTTCAGTGGGAACTTCCATCTTGAAAGATTTGCACAATTATTCATCTTTAGCAATTTATTCCACCCCTCTGGTGGAAACTCATAGGTTCTAGCAGTCTAAGATACTGGGGGTACAGGGGTATTTTATTTTTGCAGTTTTATCTGACCAAACCAGAGAACAAAGCTTGGCTGACAGATTCTCCAACCACTAAAACGAATGTATCTAATAAAAAATTAACTTGTTTGCAAAACGAAAAGCAAGGATTAGGCAGTTTAACCCTCTGAGTGCCAGAGGGTTATGCAACACATTGCAAAGCGAGGGGTAGCATATCTCTCTGGCACTGACATGTAAGAAGACTAATGCACGTACGTAACAAGTCCACTGTAACAATTCCACAGATTACAAGCTGTCAAAACAAAAAAAAATTAAGTCACTTCTACACGGCTTTCCACAGCATTGTAGCTAAACTTTACTATTTTTTAACCCCTTAAGGGCCAGTGGTTCAGGGAAGTTACCTTCCCTTAAGGACTGCTTTTATCCTTGCCGACGCGCCAGTGCACATGACCTGTTGGGGTCTGAGAGGGACTACTCCAGTCTTGGCGCGGTCAGTTTCAGACCCTGTTTTTACTTATATCTTTCCCGCAGGTGCACTGCAAATATAAAAGTATGTGACATGCTATGACAGCCACCAGTCCTTAAGGGTACAAACACATGACTGTCATACCATGTACATGGTTCTTAAGGGGTTTATATAAAAAACAAACACATACAGAGCATCATTTCATGCATAAACATCTTAGGAAAGAGATTCTTCCCTCCAGTGCTCGGGACACAACATGCCAGAATTTAATGGCATCTCTGATTAACTCTTTAATGATCAGAGGATGTTGCACACCACCCTGGTCCATAATTAAATGGATAGGCATGGGAAAATCAATCACAGTCACCTAGCTTTCAAGTGTATGACAAAGTTCAGTTCAGCAATTTACTGTAATCTAACCCTTTGAGTGCCAGAAGGGTATGCAATACCCCTCTGGCACCCAAAGGGTTAATTGTGTTACTTAGGGCCGTATGTTCAAAAGAAAAGTAATGGAGCTCTGGTTCAAACCATTTGCGCTATAGGGGAGAGCTAAAAATATAATTGCTTCAAATGGGTATTTTAACCTCTTGAATGCTAAAGAGATCTCAGACACATTGTGAAGACCTCTCTAGCATTCAAGGGATTAAAATACTCGCTCTGGGGTCACCACCAGGAATCTATCCCTTTCTGATAAGGAAGCTCTTACCCAACTCAAGAACAACTCAGAGACAGTCATCAAGATGGCAGTCCTGGATGCTGTTTCTTACCTCTAGGAAGCCAAACGGCAACTGGAGGATCATGACACTGGGGTCAAATCCCAGGGGCCAGTTCAGGAATGAGCTGACCAGAATTGTGAGTATGGGGGATTCCTTAGTCCCTGAGAGTACAGTGGTACCAATCTTCCATCACCTTCCTAAAGTCCACAAATGTTTGGTCTCTCCTCCTGGGAGGCCGATTGTGTCCGGCATTGGCTCATTAAACGAGCCTCTGTCGGATTTGGTGGACTTCTATCTCAAACCAGTGGTGGAGGGGCTACCCTGTACTCTCAGGGACACTTGTGGAGAGTGGCTATTCATGGCTGTCAGCCGATGTTGCAGCTCTGTACTCTTCTATACCGCACAACCTGGCTCTGATATTTTTGAAACAACAACTAGAGTTATTTTCACAGTACTCTGAGAGGCTCATGGTCTTCTTGGTGCAGGCTGTTGAATACTTCCTGTGCCACAATTATTTCACTTTCGATAGGGTTTTCTACCTCCAGATATGTGGAGTCGCTATGCCCTCTCCCTGGTGAATATTTTAATGGGCTGATGGGAGCAGGTCCACATCTTTGGGGCTGGGAATACCTATCGAGAGAGGACTGTGTGGTGCAGGAGGTATATCGATGACCTCCTGTTCATTTGGTCAGGGAGTGAGGAAGAGGATGTATCATTTTTGGGTTGCCTTAATGATAATCAGTACAATTTGAGCTTTACTCATTCCTTTGACCTGACTAGTGCTCCCTTCTTAGATTTGGTCCTTACTGGCAGATATGATACTAGGGAGGTTGTTACCACCAATTATAGAAAGCCTGTGCCAGGCAATGGCCTTTTACATGCTCGCTCTGCCCATTTCCATTCCCAGATCAGCAATATTCCCAAGGGGCAGTTCCTGCTCCACTGAGGAGGATTTTTTCAAGTCATCTCGAGATCTGGGATGTATATTTCAGACGAGGGGGTATTGTAAGGGCCTACTATCACAGGCATACGAGTTGGCCTTACACCAACCAAGGAGAGATCTGCTAGAAGAATCAGTGAGGAGTAACAGGAGGTCTATTGAGGAGGTCAGGTTTATTACTACCTACAGCACCCAATACAAACAAGTCTGTGACACTGTTCGGAAATATTTACCGATGCTGAATCCTAATGATAAATTAGCAGAAGTTGTTAAGGATGGATGTAGTTTTGTTGCCAAAAGGGGTATTACCAATGGCAACACTGTATCTCCAAGTTTTTTTATGACATCAAGGGGTAAACCTAACGTAACGTTTTTTCAAATACGGTGTGGCTAGATGTAAGAGCTGCCAGTACATGCCACTGACTAAAAAATTCAAGAGTTCTGTGGAGGACATGGAATATGATATAGGTAGCTACATCAGTTGTAGCACTCACTGTGTTATATACCTTTTTACTTGTACACATTGCTCCATCCAATATGTAGGACAGACGGCACGACCAGTGCGACAGAGGGTCAAGGAGCATGTTTATCAGACTGAGAAACATCTTGATTCTGCTGTGTCTAGACACATTCATGATGTTCATGAGGGTGATTTGTCCTGTTTTCAGTTTGTGGGCATTGACAGGGTATGATTACCCTGGAGAGGTGGAGATATTTCCAGGCTTCTGACTGAACGTGAAGCCTATTGGATATTGAACCTAAGGACCAGGGTCCAGACCGGTCTGAATGCAGAATGGAACATTAGCCACATTTTTTGAAGTATTTTATAGAAGTAGTGTTCTTGGTGTGGCTTTTTGGTTCTGTTTTTTTGTGTGCCAGAAGTTCCTCAACTTTTTTGATGGTAGTTGACGGGCATTTATATGCTTGCGGGTTTTCTTTAGGCAGGTGCCTTTAACTAGGAGCTTTCTGCTACCATGGTTCTTATAGACCATTGTGTGACACCTCTGACACTATGATTGGGGTTATTTATGGATTCCCCTTTGTGTCCGATTTCCCAATCTTGTACATATTTATACATCAATATCTATATTTACGTGTCTCTAAGTTTAAGTTTTCTTTTCCCTTTTCTGTTATCACATTGACGTAATCTTTGCAAGTACACTGGGGGTTAAACATGCAAATTGCTTTTGAGTTCCCGCACATATGAGTCAGTGAGATACGTATATGAGGCGGGGTCATTTTGTCCAACCTCTGATAGGCTGGTTTCAATGTATCTTTTTATAAATGCGTGTCCAATCATGGCCATGTCAAATGTTTTTAAATGAAGTCTCTTTCGGTTGTACATTTAGTCTAGGAATAAGCGGCTTGCAGTGTGAAACGCGTTAGACATCTACGAATGTTAGTGCCTCTCTCCCTCTACTTTGGGCCATGTTTGATTATTTTGAATTTTGGAATAAAGTCTGTGTTTTATTTGCCCGGTATATATGTGGTTTTGCTGTTTCCCTTGAAACAGCAAAGATGAGGAGTGCATCTGTGTCTCTTTTGTTTGTCTGATTTCTTGTACACAGTGTTGGAGCGTTGTTTTCGGAGAGCACCTGTGAACTGCCGGTGAGTCTGCAACGTTATTTTCAAGCCAAGTTTGCTTTCTACCACAAAACATGAAGCACCTGTTCAATTTGTTTGGTTCAAATACCCATTTAAATCAATGGAAATTTTTATCACTCCCCTATAGTGCAAACGGTTTGACCTACAACGCCTTTACTTTTCTTTTGTATATACAGCCCTTGGTGACACGTTTGGTTGAATCTCCCAATACAGCTTTGACCTGTTTTGTGTAAATCTAAAGTCAGGATTACACGCTTCAGTTAACCCTTTCAGTGCCAGTAGTACGCAAAGCAGTACCCCTCTGGCACTCAAAGGGTTAAGTTTTTGCCAACGTTCTTAATTCCATGGATACTCTGCTTCACAATGCATTGGAGACTTCTCTAGAATCATAGGAACAAAATGTATGAAGAAAAACATACCATACTTCTTCCGTATCTCATTGTGCTTCACAGTTCGCTCATTTTTTCTGTATTGAAAAAAAGAAATGCATGAGAAAACGCCACAGTTATACATGAATATACACAAGTACACCAACACAGATGTATAGATAACAAGCTCACAAAGTTTAGGTCACCATCAGGAGCACTGCATTGTTACTTCCCAATTTAATTAGAGTACATCTAGAACAGACAATACAAAAGGAACAGTGGTCCATGATAGCGAGAGCTTACAGTCTAGGTAGGATGTCATGTTCACGGAAGCAGACATGACTGTTGCTAGCAGGACCAGCGAACACAAACTTCACGCTCACTGCTCATGGAAACTTTAAGTGGACATATCACTTCCAAACAGCTTTTGGGCAAATGAAAGATCGCTTCAAACTATCTTTACATTGTGTTACTAGTTTTTCAGTAGCATTTTTACATTTCAAGAAATTCACATTTGAAAAACCTACTCATGACAACATAGCTGATGTTGCTGTGATTCTATGAGGAACATCAGGCTGTCATTCCTAGGTGTTTTCCTCTGTTGTGCATCGACCATTGCCTTCTAGATGTTCCCACATATGGAGCATTCTCTGGACTGCAATCTCACAATGTTTGTGCAGGAAGCAGATCCATGCTCTCCAATCTGCAAGTTTAACCCTTTGAGAAAGAAAGTAATGCACACCCTGCTGGTCCTCCAAGGGTTAATATTTTGAGAACGTGATCAGCTGGCAATGTAATGGCTTTCTTTATCTGGGGCATGCTTCACCAGTATAACATACAGGAATATAAATAAAGCAGACTGCTGATAACCTGGTGCTCCGCTAACATGGAATTTGGCTGCTTTCAGACCAACCTGAATGAATAATGACCTGCACTGAATCCTGAAGTGCCAGATATTCAGTACAGCACGAGAACAGTACCTAGCGCTCCTGGGAGAACTGGTCAGACATGCACATATGGATTGGCAACAAGGGAAAAGGGGGAGGGCTAAACACAGTAGATGGCTTAGCAGTTCCGTAAAAGGAGAGCTTCCAATCATTACAACATGACCAATATGGTGGCGCTCATTTCATGCAACTTGAAGACGAATGCAGGTTATAAACATGTTGAGACAAAAAAAATAATTTATTTGGCTTCAGCTGCAGTATAGGTAGTGTCTTTGCATAAACTGGAAAGATGACAGTCCACTTTTAACATCAAAAGGGTCACAATATGCTGTAATACCCCTCTGGTCTGTAAAAGGATAAGTAGGCTGATGTACTCGCTCTGCTTCTATTTGGAAAATCTTGACTTAGTCTCTACAAATGAAATTCAGTAGCTAAAGAGGTGAAATTCTGGATTAAACCAGCTACACCCAGGGCCGTGTTTCCCAGTAGATCACTGCCTAGAACCTAAGATTCTGGGGAGCAACTCATCTGTGCTGGACACAGAAATTCTGAATAGTGGGTGTGACCCAAACAATCTCAATGTCCTTTCACCAGTTTATAGGTCCCATAGGGTGACCAGACGTCACATTTAACCGGGGACACACATGAAAGATGCTGCTTTAATTTCAGCACAGTCCTGAATTATGCTTGTTTCCTGTGTGTCCCCGGTTAAAGGTGAGGTCTGGTCAGCCTACTTTACAAGTTATTATTTAACCCCTTGGATGGTACAGATTTCTCAAACTCACTGTGAAGCAATGAATGAGAGATATCTCTGGCAACCAATGAGTTAACGCTTTTTGTCCTTTCTTGTTACAGACCAAGGGTATTTTCTGTGCAAGGAAATAGTGGATGGGAATGGGGTGGGATCATGTGAAGACTGGATATGTGGCTATGGGTGGAGCTAAAGGCAACTGGGGTGGAGCTAAAAGCAACTGGGTTGGAGCTAAAAGCAACTGGGATGTAATCTGGCACAGACTGCACCATAGGGCACAAATAAAAAAATCCCCAATTTACCATTGATTTAAATGGAGATTTTAATCCTGTGAATACTAGAAAGTCCCATTTAAGTCAATAAAATGTATCTCTCTCCCCTATGGTGCAGTTGGTTTGCACCAGAATTGTACCTATTTAGCTTCTAGCACTGTATCTCATATTCTTTTATTTTACTGCGTGCTTTGTTCATCTAACTCATGTGTCTACTCTGTTCATTGCTATCGCTTTCCATGGTGTTTATCAATCTCAGTGTGTGTATAGAATAATGTCCTCCACACCGGGTGTAGTATGGTATAAAATCCCCTTTGACACTGGTGAGTCTTTATATTGAAGGTCTGTGTTATTCCTTATAAAAGCTACTTTACATATAATGCCCTCTGTGTTGTTTGCTTATTCATCTGTTTTCTTTTTAAAGCTTCTTTCATTAAGCAAAATTAATTTCTACTTCTATAGATTGCATAGATGAGAGAGGTCAACGACTGCTATCACTCCCTGTCCTCCCCACTTCCCATCTCTCTCTTATGCAATCTATCCTACACTCACATGCACAAATCACTGCTCTCTCTCTCCCAAAACTGAACCTGCTCATGTTTTACTTATATCTCTCATGTTTTCCTATAAGCAGCACATCACTTACAAAGACCTTATTCTTACTTTAAAAGGGGATCTCTCACATAGATATAAGTAATGCTCATTAGTTAGAGCATTTAATGAAAACATTTAAAATGTTGTTCATTAAAAGTAATGTTTAAAACATGCCCGGCAGCATACTTCCGTCTTGCAGTACTGCCTCTGCTCCCGTCCCACTACCCAGCATGCTCTGATGATGGATGCTATCTTTCTCAAAGCTGGAGAGATCTCATTGGTAGAGATCGATATCTAGCCAACGAGATCGCTCCAGCTTAGATACAGACAGCCTCTGTCATCAGAGGAGGGAGGGGAGCAGAGGCAGTTCGGCAAGCTTTGGCAAGCCAGAAGTAGGCGGCGGGCACTATATATATATATATATATATATATATATATATATATATATATATATATATATATATATATATATATATATATACACACACACACACACACACACACACACACACACACACACACACACACACACACACACACACACTTATTTCCTCCACTTTTACAGACTTCCAACACTTACTTTGCACAATTGTACTATACTAACATTGGCACACTCAGCGTCATGTCAGGGAAAGGGAAACCTCAGCCATGTAGTCAGGCACTCCATATACACCACATACAACCTCCTGCAGACACTGTTGGCTTTACAGCTATGCAACTGTATTTTGGAATGTGTCTCATAGAAACAGTGTGTTACGTGCACTCTTCCCAAACATAGCAACTGCTACCCAATCTTACTGTAAACCACTGTGTGCTCATGTTTTCCCCACAATGTACGTAATACAATGTGTCATGTATGCCTGTGTGTGTGTGTCTCTTTTAACCCACTCGCAATTAAGCCCTGCCCCTTTTTGACACAAATCGTGTCATTTATCTCACCTAGCTGCACCACAGGAGTCTGCAGAGACAGGTATGCTCATGGTTCACTGTTATACACGGATCTGTCTCTCATATGACTTCACAGTAAAACGAAGGAGCTGCTCACCCTCTGGCCACTTCTCCCTGCCTCTCTTCTCTCATTACACAGAAGGCCTTTATTAGGGGTCATACTTTCTTACAATTAATCACTTTCATTGTCCTTCCAACTACTATGTGCCCTAAAGTATAGCCATGTGTAAGTATCACAGTCTCCTTTTGAGGCCTAAGCGATCCTGTGCTATCAACTCTGTATGGCCTCCGGCCACTTCCTCATTGCTAGAGTCATGTTACAGGCACTGGCACGGATGCCCGTTTATGGGCCTATTCTGTTGGGCCTAATTGGGTCCCGCCTCCTTCTGCTGCTTTATAAACCTCATTGAGGCTAGGACTTGTTGCCCTTTCATGGTGTATCTGTGCATTTCTTAAGTGTTGCTCTTGTTTGACCCTTGCTTGGCTGCCGTGTCCTCTCCTGATTGATCCTGTGGCTTTGTATGACTACCTGATCTGTGTATGACCCTGGCTTGTCCGACTACCTGCTCTGTTTTGACCTTGGCTGTGGCTGACTACCAGATTTGGCTCTCGACTGTGGCTTGTCTGACTTACGCTCTATGCTGTCCTTTGCTCCAGTCTGACTACCACCTATCTGGGCTAGTTGTGGGCATGCTCCATCAGTGTAGTGGAACTGCTACCTCCGTGGTAGAGTTGCTGGTTGCCTCTCGCTCCATTTCCTCCATCCTGTGCCACTGTATCGGTTACCTCCTGGGCCTGTTGTGTAACCCTCCACTCTGTAGCCTACGTACAGTACTGCCTTCATATACTTACCGGTGTTGCGGTTGGCTACCTTCCACACTCTTGCCTTTGCCCTTTGCCTACCGGTGCCCTATGCCTAGGCCGGTTCTGTGACTCTTTTGGAGTACTAGTTACTTTCGGTCTCGCTCCTCCTACCACTCCGTGGTAGACTTACTACTTAGTGACATCTGTCTGCCTGTCTTGTGTCTGGGAGTTTAGCTGTCGTTTCAGTGATCAGGGTTCCTGGCGTTCCAGGTTTCCATTTGCTAAGTGTAGAACCAAGCCTGGTTCTGCTCCCATCTATCTCTATAGGCTACTGAGAACTGGTTATAGTTCAGTGTCAGCCCTTGGGTAGTGGACTCGGCACTGTCCTCACGCCTGTTCCTACTAAGGTTGGGGAAGCGTTTACTCTTGCTTATCTTAATAAACTGGTTAAACTTCATTGTACCTGTAATCGTGTGCATTATTTACTCTGGTGTCTGTGACAGTAAGAAACATTACTATGCTGTTCTGCTGTCAAATTCCTCCCCAGTTTTGTAACAACTAACTACTGGGTTTACATTACCACCTTTAGTCTCTCCCTGCCAATGGCACACATTTATTTTGGTCCTCCCCACTGTGTCCTATAATCTGGGATTACACAAACCCTGTTCTAAAGGATGACACTCTAATAATATGTGTGTGCGCCTATAGGGCTCCTAGTCACACATATAGCACTCCATATAAATAGTGCTGTTTCCCTACAAGTCAGTTATTATCAAATATTCTCTACAATTGTGTACCATTTCTGTTCTGTCTGTGCTTTATTCTATTTTGTGTTCATTTTTTTTTCTATTTCTGTCTTATAGTTGTGTTCTATTTGTGCCTCATTTGTAAATTACAAATTACACTTATTATGGCACGGTCTCAAATAAGATATGCTTACAGTCTAATAACAGAATACAATTACACTTTATATAACTAAATACAAGGATAACAAAAACAGACAGGCAATGCTGTTCCACACTGCTAGTATACAAATATTTCTAAACTCTAGCAGTTGGAAATTTACTTCAGTATAAGAGAAGCATATTTGTATTATGTAGCCCAGTAATCTCCACTGTAAAATCAAAAGCATATATTGTACCAAATCTTGTAGTTTTAAAACTATTCATACACAAATCATCCAAGTTTAAACATTACAAGAAAATGAAGAGAACAAGTTTGCCAGTCTAATGCCCTTTGAAAATAGTGGTACCATTGCCACCTTTATTGCATGTTCTAAGTGGTCTAATATGTTTGTTTCTTACAATCTATATACAGCAATTCTGGGGCAAAGAAAATTGCCAAAAATCAAAGGTGAAATACATCAATAAAGAAAACCTATTTTATAAAAGCAAAGCTGCGTTTTAATTCGGGAGGTCTGACTGCTTGCCTGGGAAAATGCACATCAGAAAACTACAAAGGACAGTATTTTACAGAAATCTAATTGTTGCACATAACAGTTTTCAGTTGTGTTCTCTCCCAAAAATTCTATGTTTCTCTTATTAATTGTGAAGACTTGTGTCAGATTACCTTTCAGTGCACACCTTGTACAAAATGCTGAACTGATAATATTGTGCAGAACTAATTCAAACAGGATGTTAAAGGTGAATATTACAATGTCTGAATGTACTCTGCCCAATTATAGCGACTACTTAATGTCTGCTGAATCACATATTTTAACTTGTTTTCAAAATGACTGCATCAATTACAAATGTCTAAATTTTGCACCCAAAACGATATTAGCTTTAGTCCGTTATGAAGTTGAAATTAAAAGGAACCCAAGATATAATTTGTATTTTTTTTTTTTTTTTTTTTTTAATTTTTGTTTTTTCCAAGATGATTTTTGTATAATATTACTTGAACTGATGAATGAGAAATGTATCTTTGTAAACTATAATTCTTTCTTTATTAGGTCGTTTTACTCTTTTTTTAAAAAATTTTTTAACTCTTTGAGTGCCAGAGGGGTACGCAACACGTTGCAGAGCAGTTCTTGATGTCTGTGCCCCATATGTTGATAAGTGCTTGTCATGCCAAGGCATGAGTTGGGCCTTGCAGGGCCCTGGTATGTATAATTTGTTTGTTTGTTATTCAAAGTGCACCAGTCCTAGGCCATAAAATTAGCAGATAACATCACCAGAAACTGACTGAGCATCGCCAGAGCAGAACAGAGTGTCAAACTATATTGAACCCTCACAGGTAACAACTGAAGGGGGTTGGCCTCTTAGAAGGAACTCTGGAAATTATTTAATATGTGTTTTTTGGATAAAACAGGGAATTTCTCTGTAACAACTGAAGGGGGACATACCATCTGAAGTTCCCAAGGACTCTTAAAATACCGGTAATTGTATTTAAGGATTTCTTGTGTTTCTCCCGTTTTATTTTATGGACTGTTTTGCTTATGTGTAATCTTTATTTGTGTATGTCCTTTATTTCTGTATTTTTGTACCAGCACTGTGAAGCCTTTTTTCAGATTAAATGTTCAATTAATCAGCTCTTGTCTCTGGTCTTTAATATGAACTCACTACTCTGAAGGAAGCTCAGTTAGAACACGCTACTAAAGGGTTAAATCTAAATGTTTGATTATTAAGGTGATTTTATATAGTAATTCTGTTATGTTTGGGGTAACCGAAGACGCCCAAATATAAAGTCTTGGTGGTGGCAGCGAACTGTAGTACTGGGGAGATAGTGCAGGAGGGATTTCAGGGGTTAATGTGGTGGTTGCTAGGAATAGTAACAGGTAACCAGGGGTCTGGTATTGTTAACCCTTTCACTCCCACACT
This sequence comes from Rhinophrynus dorsalis, assembly GCA_037306005.1. Taxonomy (NCBI): domain Eukaryota; kingdom Metazoa; phylum Chordata; class Amphibia; order Anura; family Rhinophrynidae; genus Rhinophrynus; species Rhinophrynus dorsalis. The sequence continues at coordinate 416,566,268 of CM074723.1, forward strand.
CTCCCCACTGTCTCAGCAGGGCCTATAGCCTTAGCTTGTGACAGTGCTGTTCTGGCTCTCTCTCTGAGCAAGCATGCAGAGAGAGTAATCTGATCCGGAGCAGTTTTTGATTCATATCTGGAGCAGTTCTTGATATCTGTGCTGGTTTACACTGAACTCTTGTGATAGACAGCCCGAAGCATCTCTGGATGTCATGCTGTCACTTATTTTGCCTTTCCCTTGTACTTTGGAGCAGACCTGCGACGTTTCATAGTGCGACCTGAAAATCTCGTGCTTTCTTGCAGTGCAAGATTCTCATGTTGCCATTTTTATCCTGGCAACATGGTGAAGACGAGATGTGGTCATACGCTCTTTTACGGGTGTCCTTTGAAAAGGATACCCATGACAAGAATATCCCATATGTTGTGATTTTGCTACAGGTTGATAAGTGTGTAGACTAAAACATGCCCCTTCCATAAAGCCAGTGGACTATATACATATACAAGTAGAGCAATTCCAGGGAACACCAATTATACCATATAGATACTTAGAAATATAAATCATCTAAAAGTCTATGGACTATCATACCGATTTGAAAAATTAGGTGTAGTGCAACTTTAGCATTAAAATTAATGTGTCAGTGTTTTAAAAGAAAATACAATTAATCACCTGAAAAAAAACTCTAACACTGAAAGAGCTTTCAATGCCCAGGTATGTTGTATTACCCTTTTTATGCTGAAAAGTAGTTTTTGATTAATTTGTAGATTATGCTAATAACAGTTGTGTTATGCTAGACCTACATTACCTTCCCACCTCACCAATACAGAAAGAAGCACTAAACATTTTTTATGAAACATATATATTACTAGGGCTTCTCTTTCTGAGTAAAACAATGCTACTTCCACTACCGAGTGGTGCATATTTCCAGAGTTATTACGAGCCTGCACAGTGAATCAATAGTAGGTCCTGACAGGGCAAACCGGGTGCTCAGAGGAGTTCCAGGAGCTGGAAGAAGTGGGCAGGGAATGCAAGAATTTCGCCCAATGCCCCTATTTCACGGCTGCCGCCAGGGAGGGGGATCCTGGTTATGAAGAGGGGCTTTAAAATTTTTCTGAGTAAGTTGGCATAGAGAGTAGGAATGCCTCCCGCTGCCTCCAGATTGGGAGGGGGGGTGGTCCTGGAAGTCAAGGGGGGTCTGATTGCAGAAAAGGAGGCAGTCAAGTACTAATATTGAGGTGGGGGAGACTGGATTTTTGGGGCTGCATATTATACATAAGAACTCAGCATTTTACCTAAAATCATGCGTATTATACCTGAGATTTTATGGTATATAAAATTACATTGAAAAATCCTGCACATGTTTATATGCTTCTTGACAATAAAATAACCGACAGCAGTGAGACTACCTTTGATTCATTCAGAAATAAAAGCCCTACAACATAGGTTTTCAATTAAAAAAAGGTAAAGTTTACTGTTCCTTTAACCCTTTCAGTATTACAGAAGATGAGCAATGCACTGCTGAATAGTGTCAGTGAGAAGGGAGGTAATGCAGGAGCATGGACAGGAAATGCCTGCATGACATGCCTTAATTATCATAATCAAACTAAATAATGCAATAACTAGATTTCTCAATAAAAAAATGGCCAATAAAGCATATAGGTGATAGGGTCCCAATAAACACAGAAAATGTATTCAGTCTTATTTTTGTAATTGGAATATATTCAAACTTTGTTTTCATCTGATTAAATCAGAGGTAAAAATACCAAATGACCCTTTTGGAAAGTCACTGTCATCTAATCATCAGGTTCAAAACCTTCAGAGAGAGTTTAGTTATCAGCTTCCACTGTTTACTTTCACCCCTACACTAGGACGTAGACAGACAGACAATTTCCATGCTGACTACAAAAGGTGGACTCCCATTAAATGACAGCCATTAAACTTAACTTTCACTATAGGAACACTAAAGCCTAATAATACGATCAATAGGTCTTTAAATATCACATTCTTACAACAAGCACCTATTACTATTAATTATTTTATATCAAAGCCCAAAAATCTCATGCTAAAATTAATATTCAGCGCATGTGTAGTCTATCCTATTCAGACTCCAAGAGGGTATTTTTGTTTGTAATAATTTGTTTGTAACAAAAGCTAAAACAGTTAATTTATCCAAATGATTTCCCACCATTCTATTAAAAAAAGCTAGTAGCTTTTCTCAAGCAACTTACAGACAAAGCAATATCACTGTATCCCTTCTTAAACTATTAAACCTTTGAGTACAAGAGAGGTATCCAATGAATTGCAAAGCAATACATTGGATGTCTCTACAGCTCTCAAAGGGTTAATGAGGTAAGGGAGCCCTACACAAGGGAACAATGGAAGTTCCCATGGACCATAAGTAAGTTTACATTTTAGGCCTCAGAAAACAGAGAAATGTTACAGACTAGCATTAAGCAGAGTGTATTTGTGTATCAAACTCCAATTTATTTTAGGTGTTAATGTACCTTTAACAGGTATATTTTCAGTGTAAAGGGGTAACAATTCCTTGTCTGTGCACCTACGCTGTAAGTCGCGGTCTCCCTTCAGAAGCACCGCATTGTCCCGAAAGGCACCGGAAGGGACTGACGGCACAGACTGCACTAACCTGGCCGTCAATCTTGGAAGATTAAGGATTTCTCTAGCATCGTGTCATTGGGAGAGGTAAGAGAACTCTATGAAGCTAGTCGCCACCTGTCTAATTATTGCAGGGTGACTTTACTTTGCATGGTAGTTCCGCTTAAAAAAAAATTACTGGCAAATCAAAGGGAATTTGGGTATATTTATTTGCCCCATATGACAGTCGGTTTCCTCTAGACATGTACTTTTTTATCTGGATGTGCAAGACCCAAATGGTCAAAAATATGTATGTTTGCACAGTAATAATTTTTGAATGAAGTGTTGTCTTTCAGTCAATGTGTTCTTTTTTTCTTAGCAGTAAAACCCCAATGATTTTCAAAATAAGGATGTACTGTCTCTTTAACCCTTTCAGTGCCACTGAAAGGGTTAAGTACAACTACCTAATAATCAACAAATATTTCCGTGGACTTGGAACTGAAATGTTCCCCATTTCATATTAAATTTGATTAAAGCAAATAAAATATTCACAACATGACTACTAAAACTCACTCCAAGTCATAACACTCACACTGCATTAATCCAGAATTTAAAATCATAGCAAATGTTCTACATGCAAATCTTATTTTATCATAGCACTGAAGAACACAGTTTGCGATGACACGTGTAAATTACGGATATTGAAAAAAGGAGGATGGCTTATAAATTGGAAAACTACAGCATTTCATCTCAAAACGAATTACACTCAGTGTAAATCCATAACATTCCCTTGACGTTGTATTTTTAATGAATTTTTGATCAATGTCTGAACCAACCTCAAGACTACAAAACATGCTGCAAGACTATTTATCTGTGACTTCCAAGAGATCGTTCAGTTGCTCCTTTGCTGGGAACTTATTTAACTCTTTAAAGACCATGGGTGTGCAATGCAATGCTTTCCTTAAAGTGGAATGATCACCTAGATTTAATTGACCCCAATTAATTGATAGTATAGCGGTAAGCATTGAACTAGTGTTATAATGTTTATTAAGTGCCACCATTATTTGGAATCATAAGTTCGTATGAGACTCATCTCAAAGGACAGTGCAGACATCTTGATGAAGAGGGATCTATGCGCCTATGCTGTCCATCCATGTCTCGTCACTGATAGGTTATTTGCCAAAGGGGGAGTTGCATTGTAGCACAAGGTACAGGCAGGGACAAACAGTGCATGTGCACAGACCCCTCTTCCCCAAGATGTCTGCGATGTTATCTTGAGGTGAGTCTCATATGAACTTATGATTCCAAATAATAAACCTTATAACACAATTTCAATGATTACTGCTATACTAACAATTAATTGGGGGTCAAATATTATTTATATATATATATATATATATATATATATATATATATATATATATATGAGATTTCTGCTTTAAAGAGATGATGTTTCAAATAGAAAAATAGACACCGATATATTTAAAGGATTAGTAATGTCTTGTATTAATATAAAGTAATATTGTATATATTCAAAAAATAAAATCAATTGATGCCAGTCTGATCTCACAAACCTTTATGGTGTGAGAGATATATGGTGATAAAGTCCCCCCCCCCTTCACAAACATCAGCTGTAAGCTGATAGCAGGAGATCCTGGTCCTGGGACCGGCCAGTGGCTCTTCAGCAGAGCAGATATAGTGCTAACTAAAAAGACATACTTCATTGGAACTGTCTGCAAAGTGTGCTTGCAAACCAGGCACACTTTGTAGGCCATTCCGAGGGAGTACTTCTTTCTAGACAGAGCTATTTCAGATCTTCTGAAGAGTCGCCTTATATTGCACGACTCTAATCTCCTCCTGTCAGCTTTACAGCTGTCATCTGTAAAAGGGGAGGGAGGAGGGAAATTTATCACCACATATCTCTCAAACTATAAAGGTTTGAGAGATAGGGCTGGCATCGATTGATTTATTTTTTGAATATATATACAATATTACTTTTTATTAATACAAGACATTACTAACCCTTTATCCTTTTCAAAGAAATGTGTTGCATACTCCTCTGGCACTCAAAGTGTTAATCCATTGCATTTGAGTGGCCGCACAAGTTGTGCTCTGCTTTTTTAATGTAATTTCTTACAAGACGCTCCATTCACAGAGACATTTGCTGCAAATCAACTGCACCATTAGAGAGAAAAGAAAACTCTAATGTATTTAAATGGGATTTTGATCCCCTTAAGTGCTAAAGATATATGAAATACTAGAATCAAAACACTCTTCATTCTCACATGTGTTGCAAGTCTGTTTTCTGAGGCCTAAAATCTAGTCTTACATATGCGAAGAGGGAGCAGACATTCCTGTCCCATTAATTAAGTGGGTTAATGTAAGCACTGAGGGTATTAATCACAATGACTTTAGATGTGATCTCTGAATACAAACACCACTAAATAAACTCTCTAGACAGGACAATTTATACCTGTGTTAAAAAAGCAAGTTGAGCACTATATTTTTGAGATGTAACATGAATAATTAGTATTTAAATATGATAAATGTTTCATCATCAACCCATTTCATTATGTTAGAGTTCCTTTAAAAGCCCCATTTAAGTCCATGAGCATTTTTATTTCTCTCTTATAGTGCAGTTGGTGTGCTGAATTATTGCTCCTTATCATCCTGAATATAGCCCTACATGTTTTCTGAACAGTGTTTTTATGACAATGAGTCAGTGATATCACAGCTGTCAATTTGACCCTAGCGGCTGCAGGCAGTTCATTTATGAATTGTAGCTCAGTACGTCATGAGGGGATAGTGCTGTGCGAAAATGGATAAGTCCTGTTTCACACGGCCAACAGAACTGTTGCAGTTTAGTGACCCATGTTTTACTCACCTTCTAATGCAATCCACTGACAATCTGTACACAGGAGAGGTGTCTTGATTCGGTTCACTTTAAAAAGTCCCATGTAAAACATTGAGTGGCTACACAAAGCATTAAGAATCTCGCCGTGTTGAAAATGGCGACATAAGAATCTCACTCTACATAAAAGCGTGAGATTCTCATGTCGCCTCCTTAAGTGGCATTTCAATTTTTTGGAAAGATCACTTTGGCTGATAGAATTGCTTGGGTCCTCCCCTTTAATATCTCTGTGATGTTGCCAGCTGTGCAGCGGTATGGGAGCCAGTAGCCTGACAGACATCAGCTTGTGCAGCTGGAGGAGCAAGTGCACGGTGGTCTACTGATCAGGCAGCATAGCTAGGAGCAGACACTGCAGCATTCACCAAATCTCTCCCTAAGCCAGATGCCTGCAGCACACAACTGCACTGTGCACTGACCAGTGCTGCTGATTATCAGCCTCTCTCAGTTTCCCAACCCCCAGGAAGGATCTTAACTGTGCGTGTGATTTTGAAGCAACGTTTAAGGAGGCGACATGCAAATCTCGCTCTTTTATGCAGCGCGAGATTCTCATGTCGCCATTTTCAACAGGGTGACTTGCTTAATGCGCCGTGTAGTCGCACAGTGATTTACACGCAACGTTTTAAAAGGATACCCTTAATTCCAGCCCACATGGACTGCCCACATGGGTTGGCCATTTACTGAAAGTTGTTACGAGCATCGATATATCCACCACCATGTATACGGTTTTCTGGCAGCTCCACAGCCTGACATGCAGACCTTTCTTACTGCAACTTCAATGTGTTCGAGTGAAAGTAGTCAAACTGCAGATAGCAGGACTTGGGGGCATTCACGCCAGGTGATATTCGTCCATGTGAAAGTCATCATAGCACAGCACTGATCCTTTCACAATGCGGAACCAAGCAAAATCACTGTGTTGGTGTTGACCATGTGAAAGGGGCTTAAATCAGCAACCAGATGTTTTGGGTTTAGACTGATTTATCGCAAAGGTGCCAATTTCCCTCTGGGATTTGCAGTATGGAATTTATTGATACATCAAAGGTGTTACTACTGCCCTCTATGGACTGCAACTGTGAATCATTTATGAAAGCCTATTTATGAAGCCTATTCACTAAAATCTCCAAAGTTGAAGAAATATTAGTGGATAGGCTCCATAGAATAACATAGGAATAGGAGAAGTGATAAATTGGAGAAGTCATCTCCTCTTTATCACCTCTTAGTGAATCTAAGCAGTTTTTTTTTTTTTTTGTGTAGAATACCCACCTCCCACTTCACATAAGATGTAAAGGGACAAAATTGTATTATACATTAGATTTTACAGTAATTCTTTTTCTGATATAGTGCAACTGTCTAACTAACCAGAAATGTTTAAAAAAAACAAAAAAACAAACAAAAAAAAAAACCTATTAATAAATAAAAAATAAAATCCTACACCCATCTCTCAGTGGTGAAGAATATGTATTTGTTTTATAAACACCAACAAAAATGCACTTTTAAACCACAATTAAATTGATACATATCTTGACTAGTGATTTATATAATGATTTACATAGATCTGCTCCACCTTCTTATTCATTTTTCCATTTCACATTTGTATGTAAATTGGAAACTAATTATTTTGCATGCAGCACTGGTCTTATCTGTCTTCATATCTTACTGACCTTTCAGTAATTCCTATAAGAGCACTGTATACATTTAATTATTGTCTGTGGGACCTAAATTCACTTAGCAGCATTATGCCATTAGGCATGAGTGGTTCCCTTTTATCATCATGAACTGTGAATAAACAGTACCCAGGGCATGAAATGTGAATAACACTCCAGCCATCTGTTTAGCTGTGTAACTATGGACAACAGAAATGACTAGACAGTCTACGTAATACTCAGGAGAAGTTTATTTTTACATTGATACGATCTGCTGTCCTTTGCTGTATTTTGTACAAAATGCTTAGCTGAGGTGGCAGTCTATTACAGACACATATTGGCCTTTAAGTACACAGAGGCAACTGAAACACAGCAATGAAGCTGCTGTGACCAGATGGTCAGAATAGTTTCCACTGCCTCCTATGGGGACGTTTAAAGGGGAACTCTCACCACTGTTAAAGTACTTCTTATCTTAAAGTGCTATCAGAGTTTATTTTCCATCCGTTTTTTGTAGTTGTTGTTTTTTTTTTTTTTTGTATGTAATGCAGTATAGCCAGAGATTTTACCTTTTAAAAATAGGCCAGCGATGTCAGTTAACCCCTTGAGTGCCAGAGAGGTACGCAACGCATTGCAGAGCAATGCGTAACATACCTCTTTGGCACTCAAAGGGTTAAGGACAGGCTGCGGTACTGCTCTGTACCTCAGCCGGTCAATCTTGGACTCTTCCCCTTCCCAGTAGAGCCTAGTTCCCACCTCTGCCAATGATGGAGGCTTCCTCCATGTGAGCTGGAGAACTCTCTCCCCTTTAACCCCTTAAGGACCGGCCACGCACGCATGCGGCGGTCTCTTAAGGACCACGGAGCTTTTTTTTTTTTCCGACATTCGATTCCAGACTCCCTGAACAGCGTGCAGCCGAGCGAGGAGCCCAGAATTCTATGAAGGTCCAAGACTGCCATGGGTCCTTACGGGTATACCAACCCATGACGGTCCAGGTCCTTAAGGGGTTAAATAAATCAAGGCTGACATAGGTTGCTGCAGCTTTCCAAAGTCTGGCTATCATCTATGGGAAGGTGCAGCATAAAGAATTTGCATGTTAGCCTATGGGGTTGCATAGCATATACTCATAAGAATGAACTGTTGCCATGCACAGAGAAGAATAGGGGCACTCCGTCTCTGAGGGATACATGGTATTTCAGCCAGTTAATAAAGTTTGAGGTCATTTTGCATTTGCCTGGCTCTTCCTCCCAGTTAGCAGCACCAGAGACTGCTCACTGGCTAATTGCAGCTCTAGCAAGGTTCACGTGTGCAGGTAACAAAAGTAAATAAAAAAAAAATGTCCACTGAAAGATAAGGAAGTTGTATTTCATTATCCCTTATATAAATTTTTGTTGTAATTATTAATTATTGTGTGTCGACACTGAAACATGTCTTGCTTCTTGAATCTGAATGGTTATCTTGAAGAAGATCCTTAGAGATACCAAAATACAGATCAGATGAGTCAATGGGTCTTATGTATAAGGCGTCTTTCACACAAAGGGACAGAGGGCTGCAACAGTGCTGTTTGCCCATGTATCTACACTCTCCTCTCTCCTGCATTCCAACACAGATTGGAAGACAGGAGAGGGGTGTCTGATGACTGAGCCACATGACAGTCATCTTATATAACTGGATGGTGCCTATGTGGACTGGCCATTCACTGGAGGTTGCGATTAGGATTACAACTTCCATCGTGGCTAATGGCCTCCATAGTCCACTGTGCTGTCCCTTCTTACTAGAACTTAGTGCATTCCTGAGTGAAAGCAGTAAAGTTGCTGCATGCTGGAACTGTGTGACTTTTGGCTTATGTGATCACACCAGTGTGAAAGGCAGTACTGTACAGTTCATGTTGTTACTGTCCAATGTGGCACTGCTATGTTGATGTTGCTCATGTGAAAGGGACCTAAAGGCAATGTAGAGTAATTGCATTGCAGGGTGACAAATACAAATCACAACATTCCCATAGATTGAAATGGGGCTTGTAAAACCTTCCATGCCAGAGAGCTTTCCAATGTATTGCAATATGTTGGCGAACTCTCTAGCAATTTGCTATGGGGAAATGTGTGTCTAGAACGAACAGCAATGTACCTCTGAAGTGACTCTTGTTTCCTCCTTTCACGTTCTCTGATCAGATTTTCTTCTTCTGCCTCCAGTCTCCTAGACAGGAAAACAGTAAATGAGACTCTTTAAATTGCATAGAGAACACCAAGAAGATTATGTTGGAGACCTCTCTTGTATTCAAGGGGGTTAAACAAAACGTAACTGTATTTGCTCAAACACAAGGCAATTTTTCATGCATTTTAGCATGAAACAATTACCTTGCGTTATATTTGAGGTCACCCTATATTTGGGCTGCCTGCTGGACCGGTCTCCCTCCCTTTAACTTAATGCATTAAGTTCCAAGAGGTAGCCTTGTAGAAGAGCAGGTTGGAGGGAAAAGTATGAATATGTAGCCCGCCTGTGTCTTGGTGGTCTGTGCACTGATAACAGGTCCTTAAGTGACCTAAATATTATGTGGGATATAAGCAAGAAAGAGGGATCCGAATTCCAATGTTCCCTGCTGGACCTTACTTATACAAGGATGCCACTTGGAACCCTACATGATAAGGTAGAGTGAGATGAGAGGAAAAAAGGGAGGGTGGTGAGAAGAATGAATGAATTAATAAAAGAAGGGGGTGAGATGAGGTGAAGGGAAGGTGAGAGGGAGCTCAAATGAGGAACAGACACACAGAGGGCAGCCTTATATTCAGCATTTTCTTTTTTAACAATAACCTAACAGCTACCTGGGGGTTGGGGGTCACCTTATATTCATGCATATTCAGAATAACCTTTCAAAATCACCAAAGTTATTTGTATGTGATAGTGTCCCTTTATACAGGAGAGAGAAAATATCCAGTCTTATTATTTAACTGGTATACATTTGAATTATGTTTCAATCTGATTACATTTTAGGTAAAATGTCAAGCAACCTGTTTTAGAAGTCATCTTCATCTGATTAATTAGCTCAAAATCTGCAGTGAACATTCAATTGTCAGCTCATACGGTTTACTTTCACCCCTCCACTTGAACGCAGACAGTTTCCACATTAAGATAAGACCTTTGTGGTTTAATTTCCTCATACAATAAGTATTTTATGTTTCCCAAAGTTACTTACTGATACATTTTTACTAGCCATTCTAATTTAGAGTTAGAGCCCTTTCAATGAGAAAGCATGAGCAGTTTACAAAAATCAATAAATGCAATTTTATATGAAGTACAGTTTTAGGGAGAGCTGTATCATATAATAATTAATAAATGGAAGCTAATTTTGGCTTTATCAAGTCACATATAGAACAGATCAGACATTAACCCTCTGGCACTCAAAGGGTTAATACTCATTTAGCTCATTGTAAGCTACTGCATTCTCCAACACAATGCAAAGCAATATTTGGAGGAACTCTCCAAAAACCAAAGGGTTACATTTCATGGGCAACTTTTATGGATATTTGGGAATTTGTTCCCTTCAGTGTAGTTGGTGTGTGCAAAAATTAATCTATTTTTCTTTTGAACATAGGTTCCTAAGGGCAATCTAATGAAGATAGCAATGACAGTCCTGGGATTTCATTAACATTCTGTACGATATGACCTTACAACGAACAGCTATAGGCATCTTCAATAACTATTAAAATATCACATAATAAATATTTATTAAGTGCTAATTTTCCAGTTTACTAAAAAGGGAATGTTCTGCATTTCCGAAGTCCTTGCAATTCCATACCTCCCAAGTGTTCCCCCAGATTTGGGACACTCCCTCATTGAGAACCAAGTTCCGCTGTCACTCTTTCCTACCCCGGTGTCCCTCTTTTAGATTATTACACTGTGCAGTGTATATCAATGTATCACTTTGCTCCACAGCAACAAAACTCACATTAATGTACGTTTAAATGCCAGTATGGGTTTATAAATCAGTCTGCTTAAATACAGTTATTTGGCCTTTTTCTAAATAACTTGTTCAGTTATATAAAAACTTGTCAATAGGTAAAAAAAAAAATCTAAAAATTCTCAGCAATTCACGTCCACCACCTTAAACAAGCGTGTCCCTCTTTAGCCACTTGAACTCTTTGGAGGTATGCAATTCAAAAAAATGAAAGGAATAAAAGTTTACTCTGTATAATTAACAACTGAATCCATCCCAGAAGAAAACTGTGTGGAACAGCAATCGTATTTTCAAAGGATCAATCATATTAGATATGTATTTATTATATATTTTTATATTTAAACAAACATATATGGGTCAAGGGAATATTGAGTAATTAACCCAAGACCCACCTAAAACTGTAGGGCCATCCAGCAGTCTTCCACTTGTATACATGTTGGACATTACCTTAGCCTATTACAAATTTCCACTTAAAGGGGAACCATACCCTAATAATAATTAGCTCTTATTTTATTTAAAAGAATGCTTTATTGAAATTGTCATTCACATAGATAAACATACCTGACTGCTGTATGAAGGACATTAATAATCTGTTAAATTAAGAACCATTTATTCCTAGGATAAAATTCCCCTTTATGTGGGAAGTATTCCATGTTCCTTATGGAAGCATTTTTAAAATGTTCTAATGGCTGCAAGAGTTATGCAATTTGCAAATAATACAAAAATACAAATGTCATTATAGGAAAAAATAAGAATTAGAATATGTACCACCACCCCAAAAAGTCATTTTTCATAATCATTTAAAATGAAATGCATTTTTCAAGACTGTAGATCCTTTATTCAGTTTACAATTACTGTCCAAGATAATTATTGTGATTAATGCATGCTATGTTAAATATGAATTGAAAAGAGGATACATTTAAGTTCACGTCTCCCTGTTAAAATATTAATATCACAAGGGGGGTTGTCTCTGGATCAATCCATCTGCACCATAGAATACAGATAAAATCAGATGAACTCATTGAATGCTATAAGATTTCAAGCATTAAACCCCAATTTCAGTCAGTTGGCATGTTGATTTGTCCCCTATGTTCACTTCGCATATGGCCCTAAATGTATAAAAAGAAATTATACTCACATTCGCGAACTTGAACTCTTCCTGCAGTAGCAACAATAGCAGCAACACACGGTAATGCTCAGTAGAATGACCCCCAGTATCACAGACATGGCGATGATCAGTGCTTCAAAGTTTACTAGGAAACACAAGGAGAAGAGCAAATGAGGAGAGTGTACAGGGGTGTCCTTAGGAATTTTTCGGGGGTAGGGGGCAAAGCCACAATATGATCCCCAGGCCCTTTGTTTATATGGAGGGGGTAACGTGTGTGTGGGGGGCACCCACGCATATGTATGAAAGGTCCACACAAAAAATTCACCATATTGCCACAAATTTAAATGGATCTTTTTGAAGGTATAGTAACATTTAAACTCCTGAGTAAAACATGGTTATTCCCACTGCTGAGGGATGTTGTATGTAAAAGTTATTGCAGCTTAAACTTGAATTTTGAAGGTGCATTTTTTTTTTTATGGCCTGGATTTTCCCAGTGGCGCTGTTGCTACACTATCCTATGTAGTTTTATGGTCAACTGACTAAAGCTGTCCATAGGATGTATAGCAACAGTGCCACTGTAAATTTTCAGGCCATTAAGATAATGCACCTTCAAAATTCAAGTTTGAGCTGGAATAACTTTTGAATACAATACCTCTCACCAATGAGAGTATCCTTGTTTTACTCGGGAGGATAAACCATCCTATATATACTATATATACACACAATATATAAGTGTTACTATCCATTTAACCCCCATGAATGCTGGAGAGGTCTCCAACGCATTGTGAAGCAATGCGTTGGAGGTCTCTCTAGCATTCAAGGGGTTAAAGATTCCATTTAAATCAACTAGGAATTTTTATTTGTCTCCTAGGGTGAAGTTGGTTTAGGGTTTAGTTATTTATCCACTGTGTTACATAACCACGTTTCATATTCAGTGGAGTCTCTAGTTATTGGAAGGTCACAATGCAAACCATTTTTTTTTTTGAGGGGGGGGGGGTGACTATCACACAAATATTTTTGAGGCACAACTAGAACCTATCAGATCCTGGGCCATAACGGCACCCCCTGTAGTCACATCCTTGTTTGCTGACAACAGGCCTAATGTATAAAACGCAAAATGCACCAATTCTGGGGCAAACCATCTGAATCACACTAAAAATGGCCACTGATTGAAATGGGACTTTTAACTGCTTGAATGCTAAGCAATGTGTTGGAGACCTCTCTAGCATTCAAGTGGTTAAAATCTCAATGTAACTCAATGGTAAAAGGGAATTTTTACTTGCCTCCTATGGTGCAATTGGTTTGTTTCAAAACTGCACCAATGCATACATATGGGAATCATGGGTTAAAAGACCTCTTTAAATCATTGGGGGAGTTATTTGCCCCTTTGGGGCAGTTGGTTTGCACAAGATGTGTGTAAATGACCCTTGACAACTGTTTGTGAACCAGATCTGACGTTATTCACGACAAGGTACTACATGGAATCATATCAACAATAGAGAAGCTAAATGAACACTTGTTGGGAAGTGCATGCCTCATTAACCCTTTAGTAAGAGGAACATAGTGCACCTGAGTAGAGAACTGTCCGCTTTGGTCAGTGATAGGCAACCAGATCAACACAAAGGACTACACTTTGGCCCTCACATAAAATTGAAGTAGGGAGGGGAGAAGTAGGGCATAATTTAACCCTTTAAATGCAAGATGTCTCCAGTGAATCGCAAAGCATTGGAGACCTCTCTAGCACTCAAAGGGTTAAATGGAGTAGTGTAAATGTAAAAAGGACGTGTTCACAGGCAAGAGAAATAGGTTTCTTTTTGAACTGACAATAGGGTAATGTAACGTGGTAGAGGGAAATGATCTCCTCTTCCTACTATCCTATATAATTCGCAAGGATGTTTGTCAGAAGCAGTCATGCACAGCAGACTGCCTGAACGCACAGAACGCTGGGAGGTGTAGGAATGCTGGGAGTATTCTGTGCTTTCGGGCAGCCTCTACAGTGCATGACTGCATAGGCAGCCGGACACAGAGCAGGACCAGCCTCTTAATCCTTGAGTGCCAGAGGGGGTTAACATCATCTGGACCTTGGCCCATGTAGACAGGCTTTTACACTAGTATCAAATAATATGTTAGCAGCGACACAAAAAGCTGCAGGCCCCATGTTTCCCACCAATGACATAAGGGGGGGAAGATGCATTAAGGCATTATAAGGAGGCAATAAAGTGGAGATTACATCTCCAGTGATACTACTGCTCCAAGTCCATGTTATTCTATGGAGCAAATTCACCAATATTGCTATTAGAACTTTGGAGATCTTAGTGCAGTGGCACCATAGAATAACATAGGAACTGGAGAAGTGATATCACTGGAGAAGTCATCTCCTCTTTATCATACTTTAGTGCATAACCCCACTGGTACGAAGATTACAATAAAAATGTATACCCTGTAACAAAAGCAGGGACAGCAGGACCCCAGAACTAGAAGTCCAAACCTAGGACTATCCTTGGAAATTGGTGACACATTGTATTGAAAAGCAATGCATCTCACATACCCATTGGCATACAAAGGATTAACTATTTCAGAACCAAAGGGGTTTGTAACATATTGCAAAACAATGTACTTTTCCTTGTGTGTGACTGTCAACCTCCTTCTGGAATTTACCAATCATGCACTTGCATATTAATATATTATATAATATATCCATTCCCCCTTGTTTGCTCCTGATGGGATGGGGCAGATCTCTGAATCTGTTTCTAGAAAGCCTTCTGTCAGGGACTGTGAAAGCAGGGCTAACAATGTAAAAAAATATAGTGAAACAATTCAGAAAAGGCTGCCTCTACAGCAGGGGTAGAAGAGAAAAAAAATTGCAGTAGTCTTTTGAAGTTTTCTGTACATACTCACTGGTCCCTAAAAGTCCAAGCTGGCGCCTAACAAATTTTTTCCAACTCCAAAGTGCATTAGATTGCAGTCCACTCCTGCTCTACAGTATATAGAGCACTCAGTAATGCAGGGATAGTCTTACATTATTGTACCATCACTGCTTTCACAGTCTCTTACAGAAATCTCTCTGGAAACAGATTTGGGAAGCTCAATATCAGGGACAAAGAGGTATAAAACAAAACAAAATAAATACAGGCAATTTGCCTTCACATGTCATACACATGACACACATTTGCAGAACCTGCAAACTCATAATGGAGGTTGCCTGTCACAGAGTTAAACTGCTTCTGTAATACTGTACTCTTCACTAACCACCACACTCCATGGCATGAGCAAGTCATTTCTATTTTGGCAGTCTACTCGATGAGGTTTCCAATTGCAAAAATAAAGATATTATTATGTTGGAAATGACCATGTATAGCAGTACTAATCTACTGTTTACTTCTGTACTACACAGAGGAGATTAAAAACAAAACAAAAAAAACATAATTACAGATAGGAAAGTGTGGCTGCTGTCCGCCATCTAAGAAACCAGGGAATGAACTGTTACAAAATATGTTATCCAAGTCTGAGGAACCTGGTGAATTACTGCTCATGGAAAACTTCTAATCTGAAAAATGGGAGCTCTCAGTGTATTGTGAAGCAATGAGCTACACACGCCTATGGTACTTAAAGGCATAACGTGGCTTTATTTTGACTTTACTATTCTGCAGCTTCTACGTATTTGGATTTGTGGTAATTATTTCATAAAAGGAAATCCACTGACATTCATAGGGCTGAAACATGTTCCTTAATTATAAATTATTCTATAGCTGAGGCACTCCAATGACTTAAAGGGATAGTAATACTTCATTTTAACTTTATTTTATTTTGTAGGCATTAAAAAACATGAAGAATGATATGTCTTCTCTCTCAAACCTTTATGGTTTATGAGATATTCACAAGCAAAGTTTCCCCCTCCCGCCCCTTTTTCCTAGTGTAAGCCATCTCTTCTCAGATGTGGAATCTAGTTGTAAGACCAGACAGATAACAGTAGGGGACAATCTTCTTACAATGAAAACAATGAAAGCCCTGCCCCCCTTGACAAGTTTTTCAGGTTTTTCCCTTATCTTAATTGAAGATTGTCCCTCTCTGCAGTCTACCTGGGCACCTCCCTTCTGCTCTGGCTGAGCAGTGTTACATCAGTAAAAGGGGAGGGTGGGGGATATTTGTCATTGAATTACTCTTGATCTACAACTCTGACAGTATTGAAATAACACTCTCCAAGGTCCAAATACTATGATGATTAATTAGAGCTGCTTTTATTATGAAACATTACTATCCCTTTAACCCTTTGAGTACTAGAGTGGTATGCAACGCATTGCAAAGCAATGCATTGTGTGCCCCTCTGGCACTCAAAGGGTTAATATGAGAGGTGCTTATCAACTCCAACAGGAGATATACAGTCGATACACACAAACCCATTTGTTTCTTAATTCCTTTGAGTGTGTTATGAAGCCCTCTGGCACTCAAAGGGTTAATAAGGGCTAACTGGGAGCTAAAAAAATTGGGATTTAATAAAGCCACTTATATACGAGAGATTGGTAGACAGCCAGCGAACCAGAGGTAGATGGGTACATAGATCCAAACCTGCCCATTTAGGCAGCTCTAGAGAAAACACACCATACAGTTGGTATAAGGAATGTTTATAGAACCTACTTAGAATGAGTAACTCTTTGAGTGCTGGTGGGGTGTAAAGCACATTGCTTCACAATGAGTTACACAGTCCTCTGGAACTCAAAGGGTTAATGGTGGTATCCGTACCCAGTGACAGGAACCTGCACTTTTAGTCTGTGCTGTACCAGAGAGGTTATTACAGTGAGTTGGAAGCCAGTCTGCCAACTCCCTCCACTCCTCAGGTGGCTGTGTAAGTGTATACCAGCTGGGACTGGTACACTGTATGTTATTCATTTCTCATAGAAAATAAAGTTCTACTCATCATCTTTAACAATATAGACCCAGAGGGGTGCAGTGCTATTACAGTCATTATGTGTTATTGGTTTCATTACTCTTAGGTTTTAGTACACTATACTCCCAGAAAAAGCTCCCAAAAGTCCCAAAGCTCTCCATAGACCAATGTTTCTTGGCGTTAGTCCTAGGTCTCTAGTTTATCACTTCTCCAATTCCTATCTTATTCTATGGAGCCTTTGCACTAAGATTTCTACAGCTTTGGAGATCTTCATGAATAGGCTCCATGGAATAAAAAAGGAACTGGAGAAGTAATCTCTATTTTATCACCTCTCTATCACACCTTAGTGAATACCCCCCAGAAATCCCTACTTAATTACAGGCTCAGTCATTTTGATTGGGATATCCTGAAAACATGATCTGTTCGTGTGTTGAGAAGTGGAACTGAAAATCACTAGAATAGACTGCAATTCCAGTGTCACCATAAAATGACAAGGACAAGGACAAGGAAAACACTGTAATATGCAAGGATATAACAGTGGCATGATGAGGAGCAAATACATCCCCAACTTTCCATTGATTTAAATGCATTTAATCACTGCTATGCACTGAAGATTTCTCTAGAATTAAAGGGTTAAACACCATTTTAATCAATGATAATTATTTTGTCCCCTAATGTGCAGTCAGGCTTGTTCCACCTTTACATTTATATATAAATCTATCCTCTCCCAATAATACAGTTGTGCTCTGTAATAACGTCTGAATGAGACATCCACATGTGTAAGATTCCTGACAGAGGAACCGGTGGATCAACTGCGATAGACCTGGCTGCCAGTATGCATGATGAGGATCATATACCTGATGGAAATTATGCCATGTGCAAGGGTTTTTCAGATACATCTATGTATGCCTATATAAATAACCCTGTTTGTACCATTATTTTATTATACCCCAGGGCTAGACATCTCCAGTCTCCAGTTGCAGATAGTACATTTCCAAGATCTCTCAGCTCGAGTAATAGTGGTTCACCTTATCTGCATCTGGGGATTGGAGATGTCCAGCTCTGGGGTATAATAAAATTATCTTTTGACTAGAAAGAGGAATGTAAATGAAAAATGTGTTTGTCCCCTCAAGTGCTTCTAGCAGTGCAGGGTTTCAGGATATCCCTGCTCTTGAGTACAGGAGAATCAGCTAAAATGATTAAGTCACTGATCATGATCTCCTGTACTCGAGAGTAGTGTTGAGCGAGCATGCTCGGCCGATGCTCGGATCGGCTCGAGCATCGCTCTGCTCGGCACATGGCGGTACTCGTACGAGTACCGCCATGTGCTCGCCCGCCATGTTCGGGTGGCAGGGATCTGTGCCGAAGGAGGCACAGATCTTACAGACGCTCCGCTGGACCACCAGGGGCATTGTGGAGATGAAGGGGGACATTGTGGAGATGAAGAGGGACATTGTGGAGATGAAGGGGGACATTGTGGAAGGGGGACATTGTGGAAGGGGGACATTGTGGAAGAGGGGCATTGTTGAGAAGGGGGGCATTGCGGAGATGAAGGGGGCATTGCGGAGATGAAGGGGGACATTGTGGAAGGGGGACATTGTGGAAGGGGGACATTGCGGAGATGAAGGGGGCATTGCGGAGATGAAGGGGGCATTGCGGAGATGAAGGGGGACATTGTGGAAGGGGGACATTGTGGAAGGGGGGCATTGCGGAGATGAAGGGGGCATTGCGGAGATGAAGGGGGACATTGTGGAAGGGGGACATTGTGGAAGAGGGGCATTGTGGAGATGAAGGGGGGCATTGACCAGGCACCCTCCCCTCATCAGAGCAGGGGGTGCCTGGTGTAATGCTCGAGTCCTCCCATTGAATTCAATGGGGCTCGGGTGCTCGGCCGAGCACTCGAGCCTCCGGGGGTGCTCGGTCAGAGCACCCGAACCCCCGAGCATCGGGGTGCTCGCTCAACACTACTCGAGAGCAAGAATATCCTGAAAACCTGCATTGCTAGCAGCACTTTTCATTTACATTCCTCTTTCTAGTCAAAAGATCATGACAAAGCAGAAAGTGAAGAATGTAAAACACAATGGCTTCCACAGCCTATTAAAAACTAGCATTTGTAATATCATAGATCATACATCTTAAAAGAGAATCAACACCTCCTAATTACCACCCACAACTTAGGCTACCATGGAGAGAACATTCTTATGCTCCCTATGAGTTTTGCCTTGTGTGCCTTTGTTAATAAGATAACATCTTCAGTCAGTCCTGGAGAAAAATTCATTGAGGTCATTAGGATTTTCTGGCCATCGAAAATTAAGCAGAGGTTATTATTAGGAGGTGTTCATTCTCTTTTAAGTTCTAAGAAGTTACAGACCGGAGGAGGCACTCCAGCTTTTGGAAACTCCAACTCCAACAATCCATAACCATCCACTGGCTGGTTGCAGCGCCAAAGGTTGTCTGTCACTGGTACAGATTCTTTTGCAAATAGATCTGCGATTGATATAACATACACTTTCTTATAAGAGCAACTTACCATTACTGTTCCTTCATATTTAAGCTAAAATATGAGCAACATTTTATTTTAATGCAAAAGATTAGAGGATCTAGAAATTTTAGCAGAGTGGAAACTTTTAGTTTAATATGAAATCTTAAGGAGGCCCCTAGTGCATTGCTTTGTACATTTTTGGGGACCTCTTTAGTATCCAAATGGTTAACATAGTATCAAGGTCAGTGATGTATATAATCCTAAACCAAGAAGGCCTATGGCTAGGGAAGCAAATTCTGAGGTTTTGCTTATATTATTTTCGTAATGTGTGGCTCAGGACTTACAGCCTTCACTTAGACCATTTAGGTGAGTCTTTCTCCACAGCCCCTTGGATATTTGCATTGCCTCTGTGTCTTAAAGGGAAGGGGCACAGCCTGTGGAAGGCCCAAACAAAATGAGGGTGTGGCAAACTGATATGGGGGGTGGGAATTCATGACCTTGGTAGGACCTAGGGTAGCAGAAAGCCTACATACATCACTGGTCAAGATGAAATATATATGAATGATAGCTAATAACCATAAGTTATTAGTGTAAAATATGTAAGGTATAAAAGCATGTGATCATTATTTTTCTTTGAGGGTGTTATAACCTGACTGCTTATTGCAAGACAAATCTTACAGAAGACAAAATTGCTCTGTAGTAAATGTTCCAGTCTTCCACACGGCTTGTGCCCCCCCCCCCGGTCACATTTATTCTGTGGAACCCCTTCTACTTCTTTAAGGAACACAGGGAATTCCACTGTCTCCGGTCTGAGAACCGCTGCTATATGGTTGGGCTGTTTGAGTAAAAATCAACTGTCAGCATATATATTAATTATAATCAATAACTAGTTGAACAGCCCTTGCACACGGGCCACAGTGCCTGGCAGCAACGGCTGCAGTGCAGTCATGCGCAGTAGCACGGTTGTGGAATTTATATCGCCCGAGAAATGTAGTTCCGTGTGCCAGGCATGTAAGTTTGTCTCACATTCAGCCCTTCTACAGGCAAGCAGAGCTGAAAAGCTTGTATGTGTGCGCGTTCGGGAGGGGAGAGAGGTGACAGAGATTATGTGGCTGGTATGGGTGTAGAAAGATGGCGGAGCGGCTGCGATGGATTGCCACTAGATGCTGCTGTTTAAGGCAGAAGCAACTTAAGCCATTGGGTCGGGTGATATGTCTTTGTGCACCAGAAGTGATTGAGCAAAGCTGAGGCATAGCGATCTGTGAGTGGAACAGCTATATACTCCAGGTGGGTGTGACTGTGAGGGGGCAGATTGATACACCAGGTGTTTTTGTGTGGCCACAATGACAAATGCAGAAATGGTGGCCACATACAAGTTGATAATTTGCCTGGGCCAGCCCTGCTGCACAGAGACTTAAGAGAGTGAGAAGTGGCCAGCCAAGCTGGCTTCTCTTCTCAGAAATGCACAGACACTTTTTCCTGCAACCTCAGAGGTGAATCCAGTATCCACAAAGGCACTGATGTGTCTGCCAACTTAACAGGTCGGAGGTTGGACTCCTGCAGGCCGAGTGACGTCACCTCATGCCGAACAGCCACTCGCTATGTCACCACGCACCTTAGCGCGGGCTGCCCCTGCTTGCTTTTGCAGATTCTCTCTGCCAGAGACCCTGAGCGGGGTTGTTGTATCTGTTGCCCTAGCCTGCTTTAGGGACAGAGGTAATATGTTAAATTCTAAAGATGTTTGGCATTAGAAGAGGATCCAGTGATATTGGGGAAAAGCAGTGGCACAGGGGAGCAAAACTAATACAGGGAGCAAAGTAGGTCACAGAAGAGAATAAAGGGGACTCAGAGAAGTAAGACTACCACCAGTGAGCAAGATGGGTACAAGTCAAGACTGTTACAACTGTGCAGGCGCAAGTTGATATGAGTGGGGTTTATGCTGGCTAAACTCAGACACAGCAATGCCGACTCACTGGGAGCTTAGCTAGATACAGGGATAGTCAACATAAGCCCTGCCCTCACTCATATGTACCTGCGCCTGCACATTCATCTCCTATAGTGTATATTTATAACCTCACTGACTAAGAGAACTGAGGAATTGGCAGAAGGATCCCCTAGCCACTCCTTTGCCACCAATGTTATCTACAGACCACTGCCAGACAGGCAGGTTCTGCACAGGTCAATCAGAGGGGTGGAGAATTCTCACAAGGTGCTCTCTCATGTCGGTCTCCGTCTCCAGGTATGTGATGAGTTGGATGAGAAGTGGGCACTAAAAATCACACAAAGGGGCTTCAGACAGACAGCTGTAAGTGCCCTGGGAACTATTTTATCTGCACACTCTAAATGAATCAATTGCTCAGAATAATAACACTACACTAGGAAAGGTTTCCTAAGCCGTCTGTTGTGAGTTATTCTAGGGCAAACCAAATCCCCATGAGGACACATAAAAAAAAAAAAGAGGATTTTAGTCTTACCTGTTAAATCCTTTTCTCTTAGTCCATACAGGTTACTGGTAACTCTGGGAGGCGATCCACCCCTTTAAGTAGACAGGAACATTTCGCTAAATGTATGCAGGGGGTGGAGCTTCCCTTCCCTCCTAAGTTGCAGCTTAGCCAGCTAGCTCCAGAATTATTTGAGACACTAACTACTGACTAGAAAATAGAAGGGAAGAAGACTCCTGTGAGCATGCCCCGAAGGACTCCCACAACCTGCCACAGGATAGCCAAGCATGGTCCCTTGACAGGGTGGGAGACCAGTAACCTGTATGGACTAAGAGAAAAGGATTTAACAGGTAAGACTAAAATCCTATTTTCTCTGTCGTCCAATACAGGTTACTGGTAACTCTGGGATGTCTAACCATTGAGTTCCCCAGAGGCGGGAAGAAGGCAAGGACCAGACGCAAGGCCCCCAAAGTCACCAGAACAGCTATGAACCAACAGGTCAGAGATAGCCCAACAAAACTGAAGTGCCAACCGACACTGAACAGGGGTAAAAATACCCCAGAAACTGGTACACAGCACACAAAACTAGAGCCAACAGGGCTCAACAGTAAGGAAGCACTAAGATCCTAAGAAGAAGATCCTAGACAGGCAAGACTGCCTCCAGGACCTTCCTCCCAAAGCTGGCATCAGCCGAAGCCAGCACGTCCACACGGTAATGCTTTGAAAAGGTATGCACGGAGGACCAAGTGGCCGTCCTGCACAATTGATTGGCAGAAGCCTGATTCTTATAGGCCCAAGAGGCCCCAATGGACCAGGTGGAATGAGCCGTGACCGAAAAGAGAACATGTTTATTCCTCAACTCGTAGGCCTTACGAATAGTGGACTTGATCCATGACGCAATAGTCACTTTGGATGCAAGTCTTCCTGCCGTAGGATCCTCTGGAATGACGAACAGAGCGTTAGACTTCCTGACAGATTCAGTGCGATGGACATAAAACTTAAGATAACGCACCACATCCAACAAGTGGAGATCTCTTCTCCTTGTCAGAGGAAGGGTTAGGGCAGAAAGAGGACACCACAATCTCCTGATTGATGTGAAACTCTAAGACCACCTTAGGTAAAAACTCCTTAGAGGTGCGAAGCACCGCCTTATCCTTATGAAACAGAGCTTGCAACTCCGCAACACCGTGAACAGAGACAATCGCCAGAAGAAAAGCCATTTTCCAAGTCAAGAGATGTAGAGGAATAGTAGCCAAGGATTCAAAGGAAGGACGCTGTAGAACTCCCAAGACCAAATTAAGATCCCACTGAGGAGAGGGACTCCGGAAGCCAGGACGCACATGAGCAACGCCCTGGAAGAAAACCTTGACATCAGGAAGGATAGCAATGAGTTTCTGGAAGAAGCCAGAAAGCGGCAAAGTCTGAACCTTAAGAGAACCCAAACTGACTCCCTTGTCCACACCGTCCTGCAAAAAAAGCCAGGACAGTGGAAAGATCAAAGTCATGAGACAGATTCCTGTCAGCACACTAAGACACAAAGGTCGACCAAACATGGTGATAGATCTTGGGCCGATGGACATCTTCCTTCCACTGATAACCCTGCAGAAGAAGATCCAGACGAGAGGGGAGGGGAAAGGGCTCTGCCACAGATACAGCCAGAAGCTCCGGAAACCAGGATTGATGAGGACAATTTGGAGCAATCAGGATGACCGGACAACGGCCCATTTTCAATTTCTGTAACACCTTTATCAACATTGGAAGAGGAGGAAAAATGTAGGCCAAAGGGAATGTCCAAAGAATGGACATCACATCAACAGCCAGAGCTAGAGAATCTCTCCACCGAGAGCAGAACACCAAGAACCTTCCTGTTGTGTCTCGTTGCCACGAGCGGCATCCCCCATCTCTGAACAAGGAGTTGAAACACCTCGGGATGTAACTCCCACTCTCCGCTGTCCACTGTGTGACGACTGAGGAAGTCTGCCATGATGTTGTCTAACCCTGGATTGTGCACTGCGGAAATGACAGGAACATGAACCTCTGCCCAGGACTGAATGGCCCTGACCTCTAACCAAGCGGCGAGACTAATTGTGCCGCCTTGTCTGTTGATGTAAGCCACTGCCGTGGCGTTGTCGGACTCCACTCGAACTGGACAGTACTCCAGTTGAGATACCCATTGACAAAGAGCATGAAATATCGCCCAAAGTTCCAAGATGTTGATTGGGAGAAGGGACTCCTCTGTGGACCATTTCCCCTGAGCTCTGAAGCTACTCAGAACAGAACCCCAGCCCGAGAGGCTGGCATCCGTCATGACCGTGGTCCAGTATGGAATCAGAAAGGATCTCCCTTTCAGCAGATTGGAAAGGTCCAGCCACCAGCCCAACTCTACATGAGGAGGAAGTAACACCGACATCTTCTGATGATCCGGACGATCCATGCACACCTGAATCACAAACCTCTGGAGATCCCTTGTGTGTGCCATGGTGAATGGAACCGCCTCTATCGTGGAAATGAATTTCCCCACCAAAGAGGACAACCTCTGAACTGGGATCAGATCCTGACACAGAGTCTCTGAAACTATGCGGGCAATTTGATGGGCTACCTCTTCCGGTAGAAACACCATACTCCTCTGAGTATTGAACAGAAGACCCAAGAAGATCAGTTGCTGGCATGGGACAAGATCCGACTTGTCCAAGCTGACAATCCATCCATGATGGGTGAGGACTTGAATGCAGGTCTGAACCTGCTGGTGAAGAAGATCCGCAGGGGAGGCTATCAAAAGCAAGTTGTGCATGTAGGGAGTCACTCTGATGCCGTCCCGATGGAGAACGGATATCAAGGCCCCCAGAACTCGTTGGAAAACCTGAGGGGCCGTCATCAGACTAAATGGAAGAGCTGAGAACTGAAAATGACACCTGTCGCAGGCAAACCGCAGGTACCGCCTGCTCTCCTGATGAATTGGGATGTGCAAATATGCATCCTGAAGATCCAAAGAAGCAAGGAACTCCCCAGGAGACATGGCAGCGATCACTGTGCGCAGAGACTCCTGACAATAGTGAGTCTTGATCACAAAGGAGTTCAGATCCTTCAAATACAAAATAGGGCGGCATCTGCCGTCCTTTTTGGTTACCACAAAGAGGTTCGAGTAAAACCCCGAACCCCTGTCTGAAGGAGGCACCGGCTCCAGGACATCTTTGTCCAGAAGAGCCTGAACAGCTCCTTCGAACAAACGGCATTTCTCTACGTCCTGAGGAGAACGAGAAAGATGAAAGTGAAAGGGAGGAAGAAAAAAGAAAGGGATCTTGTATCCCTCTGTTACCACCTGTAAAACCCATGGGTCCGACACCAAATCCTCCCAAATCCCGCGAAAGAGTCGTAGATGACCATCCACAGTGGAATGCGGACCCGGGTTTGGCGAGTCATGCCGAAGAAGTCTTGGGAGCCTTGGACTTGGAGGCAGCCTTGGGCTTCCATTGCTGCTTAGGCTTGGAGGAGGGACGCGGAGTAGATGGAACCGCCTGGTTCGTCAAACGTGTTTCAGTCTGAAAGGAACTAAAGGACCGGTTACGTTTAAACGGCAACTTCTTCTTAAAGACCAAGGGTAGAAGAGTACGCTTACCCCATGTGGCCTTGCTAATTAGTTCCTTAAGATCAGGCCCAAACAAGGAAGTACCCTGAAAAGGCAGAGAAAGCAAGACTTTCTTGGAAGTAGTGTCATCAGACCAAATCTTGAGCCAAAGCGCATGCCTAGCCACCATGGAGGTAGTGGAAGCCCTTGCCATCATGCGGATGGCATCAAAAGCAGCAGCAGGGACATAGTGTTGCGCTTCAGAGATATTAGCAAGAAGGCGCAATTTCTCCGAAGTAGGCGCATCCTGACGGACAGCCGTAGTGAGTTGTTCTCTCCAGACTGCAATAGCCCGGTTAACCCACACAACAGCCAAAGCTGGATGCATAGCGGTGCCAATAGAGGCAAAAATGAACTTGAGGGAAACTTCAAGTTTCTTGTCAGTCCAGTCTTGCAGAGCGGAAGCATCAGAAACTGGTAAAGCAGTAGATTTAGATAGTCTGGATATGGTTGCGTCCACCTTAGGGGGTTGAACCCATTTAGCCAATTCAGCTTCTGAAAAGGGATAAAGCTTAGCAAATTTCCTGGACACAGAAGCAGACTTGTCCGGATTTTTCCACGCGTCTAAAATCAAATTGTCAAGGGTGGGGTTAGGAGGAAAATAAGTAAGGGGCTTAGCAGGCTCCTGAAAAACATCAGAGGGATCAGAAGGGACCTCCTGAACCAATGGAATATTGAGCGTAGTTAATACAGCCCTGATCAAGCCCTCAGCAGAGGGTTCAGGATCAGCTTCAAATGGGTCCCCAAGGGACCTAGAAGACTCCAAAATAGTACCATCCTCAACATCCGAATCTTGCAACAATTCTTCCTCAGAAGAATCTGATACGTCAGGTGCCCCCTGCGGTTTAGGCAGGGAGGATCTGATAGTAGAGGGGGTCTGCCATAATTGAAGAGCCCCTTGTATCTGGGATGGAAAGAGTTGTAAAGTGGACCTAAGGTCCCTAGCCGCAGCCTTAAAAGCTTGCACCCAAGCTGGCTCAATAGCATGGCTGGAAGTCCCTGGGTTGCTGTCAGGAACTTCAGAACATGCTGTGCATAAATGACCAGAGAACTCTCTAGGTAGCCCTGCGTGACAGGGAGAGCAATGCGCAATGGGGGATACGGATACCCCAGCCTCCTTAGTCTTAGGTCTAGCCCCTAGCTCCAGCGGTATGGACATTCTCACAGTGTCAAAATAACCAACTTTACAATAAATCACCCAATTGTAGTGTGTAAGATTAAAATTTCACCCCAGAAATGCTAAATATAGACTTATTTGGCAGGTGAAGGGTTAATCTGCAGAGGAGAGTCCAAGCCCTGTGTAGGATACTCGTTGAGAAAAGCTCACACAATGGCTGCCGCGACGGGAGCCAATCAGTTAATAGGCGCGAATCAAGCGCTCATGGGAAATGTAGTTTTTCCCAAAAAGTACCCCAAAACAGTGCCCAAAGCCCCCCAACACACTTGAACTATGAACCGGATGACAGAGCAAGGATCGACAATTAAAATGAGCCAACTCTGAAGTTGCTGTGTGAAGCGGTTGCAGAGATACTTCCCAAACAGTGTTGTACCATAGAAAGTAAATGGAGCAATGCCGTCTATGCTGAAAAGTGCGCCTTAAAGGCGCAGTACACAATTTTAATAAAAGTTAAAGTATAAGTTAAAAACATGCAAAACATACAGGGAACATGTGTGCATACCTAGAAAACACTAACCCAGTAGGGAAAGTGCCAGAAACCCCCCAAAAACATGCCAAACCAGCAGACAAAGGGTTAAGTTACCACATAAACCTGCTCCAAAAACCCCACAGACGTACATATATATACCCAATGGGTGCAGGAGTGCACAATGAGAACTCCCAAATACAAGCCCAACAAAGGGGCACTGTGGGACAAGTGGACCTGCAGCACGCAAAGGGTAGCTCACCTTTCCTGCAGATATTCTGTCTGTCTTGCTACCATGCAGCAAGAAATTACCTCAGTGGGTAATCCCTGGGGAAGCACTTGTACCCAAGATTTTCCCCCTAAGGGCTGGAAATTGAGCTAGCCACATTGAAGGGTATTTGTCAGTCATGGTAATCCGCCTAATGGTGGTATTCCATATCTGACAGAAAAATAAAAAAGAAACTAAAACTAACGAAAAGTGTTCTCCACCTGGTGTTGTCACACCCATGAACAAATCATTCTGGAGCTAGCTGGCTAAGCTGCAGCCTAGGAGTGAAGGGAGGCTCCACCCCCTGCATACATATAGAGAAATGTTCCTGCCTACTTAAAGGGGCGGATCGCCTCCCAGAGTTACCAGTAACCTGTATTGGGAGACAGAGAAATACCCATTATTTATCAAAATCTTACATATGTAACACAAGACAGAAAAATAAATACTATGAATCATGTCTACTACATATAGATACTTTCAGTTATTTATTTACAGGTAACTTCTAAAGCAAGACGTTTTTCTTTTTCTACACCTCCATAATAACTCAAAGGAACACTATAGTGTTAGCAATACAAATGTGTATTCCTTAAGCTATAGGTACCTGGTGGTCGTTTAGGTGACCAGCCCCCAACTGCAGGGAGAAATTTAAAAAGTTTTATTTAACTTCTCACTTACCCATTATTATTTTTTTTGTATTAGGACAAGTAGATTGTCATGAGGGACAAGTATATTGGGCTCTCGTTTTAGCCCTTTGGACAAGTTTTTTTTTTTTTTTTTACATTTCCACACCCCTGAGTAGACACTGCCCGAGCTGCGGCTGATAACGGAGCGGGGTGCTCCGAATTCAGACCTGCGCAGAGAGGACTATGGTCTGAATTCAGAGCGCCCCGCTGTACTGCACATGACAGCTTCTGACAAACATACATTAGCGAATTATTATATAGGATATATTGTCGCCATATGGAAAAACCAGATGATGCTTGGATCCCCCCTCAAAAAAAAAAAAAAAAAAAAAAAAAAAAAAATTGCTAGAAACTACAACCAAAAATAAGATAACTTCCCATTAAAAATAACCAGTATATTCAATAAAAATATTTAGAAGGGGAGAGCAAAAGGCAAAACAAAACATATTTTATTTTGATTTATGAACATTTTCCTTTTTTGGCACATATAATATGGACATTACACTGAAAGAAAAAAAAAAAAAAAAGTGTTGGATCAAACTAACTGCATTACAGGGAAGAGTATTTATTTATGTGCCCTCATGATACAGTTACACCATGTTTCTTATGAACATAAAGCCCACAGGAGAAGTATTATGTATGTTAAAAGATATGTGAGAGATTCCGAGTAACTTCATAACTGGTGTATATAATCAACACTTATATGTAGCTGCAGTTGAAGGGTTTATTTTACAGCCACCAATTCATGTGATTAGTAAATCGTGTGGTTTTCATCCACATAGACAGTACAGTGTCCAGCGCCGAGTGAGAAAGTAACAAATACAGAAAGCCCAACACATCCTTATTTCATTATGGATCCACCCTTGAGACATATAGCCTTGAATGTTAACAGCATTATTTACACACAACTGTAGCCAGTAACATTCGTACAGTATAAACCCTAAGTAGCTTCAGATATGAAATAGCATGGCTTTTCTAGCAGATAGCAATCCAAATGCAGAAACAAGATTGTCACAATAAAGAAGCTAAAACACTGCCGAGTTGAGTTCTGGGCTCCATCTAGTGTACATTTTGGTAAACTACAAGTCATTATACCCTTGCTGTTTTTATGCAAAGATTGTGAAAATTGTTTATTAGGAACAACATTGTTTTTGTTTTATGCAAATTGCCTTGTTTGTTTGGGTGTTTTTGTGTTACTTAACTGTACTTCCAGCTGAATAGCACTGATCCATCATGTATTCAGTGTGAATTTGCATTATTAGCAGACATTTATGTTAAATGCTCTGAATACTGCAGAAATATTTAACAGGCTAGTTTGCATATATTATACCAGGCAAAAATACCAACTAGCTCCCAAAGGACTGCCAGTTCAGTCATCCCGTGCTAATCAGTTCTACATAATACACTGAAACATAGATTGCTATTCCCACACACAGTGGTAGATTTACTAAGAGGAACAGGTGAAATTCTGAGTGCACACCAAGAGTATCTAGGGAAAGAAATTAAAAAATAATCCCATTTATTTCAGTGGGCCTTTTAACCACTTGAGTGACAGAGGTCTCAAATGTATTGCATCACAATGTTTTAGAGACCCTGTAAGCATTTAAGCAGTGGAAATCCACATTTAACCCTCCGAATACCAGACAGGTGTGCAATGTGATGCAGTCCACGTTCCTCTGGCACTCAAACGCATAAATCAGTGGGAACTTTGGGGAATTTTTAAATGTCCCCCTAAGCTGTGGTTGCTTTTTCTCCAGAATAGCTCCATGTCTTTTTAACCCTTTGTGTGCCAGAAGGGTACACAACGCATTGCTCTGCAATGCGCTGCGTACCCCTCTGATGCTCAAAGGTTTAATACATCAGCCTCACTCAGCGCAGACTCAAAGGGTCTGATGTATTAAAGGGGATCTATCACCCCTATTCATGTTTGTGTAAAATGTTTGTTTATATAGCGATTAGATTGAAAACTGTTCTCGTTTTTAAAAAATAAATAAATCATTATTTTGCCCAAATTAAAAGTCTAAAGATTGCCCTGCAGCTTACTTCCAGACAGACTGTGGTTACCAGCTCTGTACCGCAATCTGTCACTCTTCCTCTACTCCCCTCCCTCTGGCCAATGAGATCTCTCCAGTTTACATGCAGAAATCCTCCGTCATTGGAAGAGGCTGCATAGAGGGCTGGGAGCACAGGAATAGTGACAGATTGCTGTACATAGCAGGTAACCGCAGTCTGTCCGGAAGGAAGCCGCAGGGTAATCTTTACACGTTTAAATTTGGGCAAAATAATAATTAAAAAAAAGAAAAAGAAAAAAAAAAGAAAACAGTTTCCAATCTAATCACTATATACACTAATGTTTTAGACAAACCTGTACAGGGGTGATATATCCCCTTTAAGTCTGTGGAAATTTCGGGAATTTTTAAATGTCCCCCTAAGGTGCAGTTGCTTTTTCTCCAAAATTGTGCCATGTTTTTAACCCTTTGAGGGCCAGAGGGGTATGCAATGCATCGGCACTCAAAGGGTTAATACATCAGCCTCACCCAGAGCAAACTCAAAGGGTCTGACGTATTAAGATAAAAGTGGACGATTCTGGGATAATCCAGTCACACCAGTACAAACGAATAAAACATTCCCAAAACACCTACTGATTTACATGGAACTTTTAATCTATTAGATACAACACAATACACTGGAGACCCCCTACCATTCAAAGGGTTACAATTTCCATTTAAAATTTAGGTATATCTGGGGAATATTTAAACCTTCAAGGACCAGAGGGGGTGCATGACACTGCAAAACCAATGCATAATCAAGAAGTTAAAAGTCCCATTTCAAATTTTTTTTTTTTTTTTTTTCTGTCCCCTATGGTGCAATTGGTTGGACCCAGAATTGCTTCAGTCCTTATGACATCAGCCTCAATAATTCCAGTTACACACTTTGGAGAATATTTGTAAGCTCTAGTTTTATACAGCCAGTTGTCTGAAGTCAGGTCACCTTGACAGCTGTGCCTTAAAGCATGAATACTGATGATGGCAAGATTACTGCTAAAATACTCTTACACGTGGTTTGTATTTAGGCTTCCAGCAGGTACCTTGATCATATCTAAATTGTAATTAGAAATCCCTCCAGGAGCTCTTTCTCAGGTAAAAATCACCAATGCCAATCCTTCAGCTTCAAGCATTTAGGATATTGTTTGTTTTGGGCTGTACCTCGGTAAAGGTTTAACGGTGTTATTTGTTTGTTTGTTTTTTTTGTACTTTCATCTTCAATTATCTTTATTCTTCTCTGCAGCAAATGCTGCTTCTGGTAAAAATACTTAAAAATTGCCAAAAAAGGGACCATAAGGTCATATTGCAAAGGAAATATTGAATTACTGTAATCACATGAAGATGTGATTTTAAAGTGAATTTAAAGCAGAACTGCCACCCAATAATAAGATAGCATCACATCATTGCCTATCTGGCGATTAGCTGCGCAGTAGCGCTAGTCACCAGAATTATTACCGGATTAAAGAGAAATCTCTATTCTAAATGGACTGACAGCAAGATGGAGCACGGACATCTTGCCGTAATGATGTCCAAGGGCCTGCGCTGTCAGTCCCAGCTGGGTCTAGGAGGCGCTGCTAGGAGCCAGCCGGCTCCAAAAGAGACTGACAGCGCAGACGCGTGGACGTCACTAGGGCAAGATGTACGCACTCTGTATTGCTGTTAGTCCATGAAGAATAGAGATTTCTCTTTAATCCGGTAAGAATTCTGGCGACTAGTGATGCAATGCTATCTTATTATTGGGTGGTAGTTCCGCTTTAAACTGCAAGGATGAGGAAACTGGACCATTACTACACCTTGCAGAAATATGATCCACTGTAAAGAGGTGGGAGTCCAGGAAGGAGTACAAGTATACACACACACACACACACACACACACACACACACACACACACTGAGGTCCAAGGTGTTGCAATAGTGTTTTTTTTTTTTTTTTGGGGGGGGGAGGGGTCTCCTCAGTCCAGTCAGAAGCTATTGTACAGTTAATACAATTTCATTTGTCTAGCATTTCTAGAAAAAAAGACAATGCCTCTCTTGTACATATATAAAGAAAAAAAGTAACATATCCCCATTCTTCTCCCAAGTTGCTTCTTTGGTCTCAAGGAACAGCAGCCAATTAAAGAAAGTTGTATATGGTAGGATAGAACGGTTTTGATTTTAGATAAGAATAAAATGAGCAGTTCTAGACCAAATGAACAGTTCCTCATTCTTTTGACTGCTTACTGAACAGCAATACGATTTTCATCTAAACCCATATGCATATGTATTAGCCATCATTTACCGTCACTGAGTGCTATTTGAATAATAATGAGGCCAATTTACATGTTAATACATCCAATTTGCATAAATATTTATCATACGTGAAAACTTATCAAATTTACAGGCCCACAAGGGCTTAATTTCTGCAGTGATAAGGTGTTTACCAGAGAAAATCTTCTACATTCTATCAAAAAGGTGCATGTTATGCTGCACGGTGACAGTAATAACATGTGGGGCACTTGGACTCTCAATAACCTTACAGGAGTTTATCCAGATTAAATAAGGAAAAAAACATATACTTACTCCAACAAGCTCCCCATCTGGCAGCTGACATTGCACACAGTGAGGAGGGAGGGAACACATACTTCACAGGATACTCTAGACATGTATTATTGGTAATACACCAAAGGCACTGCATAGAGAAGACAAACAAACACAGTATGATCAGTATGTCAGTGTTGACCACAGTGTAGAATCCAGCACATGGCATGTTTCATATTTAGGTGGCTATGTGTTGTATCAGTAGAGATTAGCTTCCATAAGGAGCAAGGCCGGCCCAAGACACTGTGCTGCCCCCCACCACCACAAGCATGGCCACTAAAGCACGCAGACCTCACACCCATGCAAAGCGTGCGTTCAGGTGGCTGTATGAGGTGGGGGAACGATGTCCGCCCAAAATAACATGCCTTGGGGAGGCAAATTGCCACCCCTGTCGAAGTGTCGTCTGGGTTCCATGGACCCACCGGGACCCATGTAAGGGCCGGCTCTGATAAGGAGGCCAGTTAACTATACAGAAATGGAGCAATTCAGGAACAATCAACTACAAAATCGAAAAATGCTCAGTTTTAATCCTTTCAGTGCCAAAGGGGTATGCAAAGCATTGCTCTGCCCTCTGGCATTGAAAGGGTTAAAAATGGACACTTATCCACTTCTCAATGCATTTTAGATCTGTCTAGCATGTTAAAAGCCCCATTTAAAATCTATGGCAATTGTTATGCTCTATGTGATAAGATACGTTGTACCAGATTTGCTCAAGGGGGGTTATAAACCAAGGTGTAATACTGAGGTGCTAAAGGAGTGTTATAAACTCCCCAGTTCCTATGTTATCCTGTGGAGCCTATGAACTAAGTACCAAGATCTCTCAACTTGCAGAAATCTTAGTGCACTTACATAGACTAACACAGGACTTGGAGAGTTAATTACATTGGAGATATGATCTCCTCTTTTACATACCTTAGTATATCTCTCCCCATTTCTTAGTATATCAGCCTCAAAAAGTAATGAAACCACTTACAAATAGGGCAAATTTGTAAAACTGAAGCAATTCTAGGGCAAACCAACAGCACTATAGGGAGCAAATAAACACGGCAAACATAGGGCCAATTCTGGGGCAAACCAGCTTCATTATAGGGGACATAAATATTCTAATTGATTTAAATGGGGCTTTTTTTTATAAATATATTTTTATTCAGTTAGCACAAAGAGAAATACATGTGAACATTACAAGTCAGCACACAGGGTACAGGGTTGATGATACAATGAATTGCACAACAAAACAGTGGAGCTCATGTGCTATGGGAGAGCCAGACAGAAGTGTCAGGTAAATGGAAGACCAAGATAAGTGAGGTCAAATAGCTTGTGCCTCAATCCCGTGTGGGAACATGCCAACTGAGAAAAGATTTTAAATATAGGGCGAGAGAACAGAAAAGGAGTCCAAGGGAGAGAAGGAAAGCAGAAAGGGAAGAGGAGAATGGAGAAGAATAGAGGTAAAGGATGGGGGGGGGAGCATGCATCGGCACCAGGGGACCACTATATAGAATGTGGAAAAGGAGGTTCGTTCGAACACAGAAGTGTTACAGCAACATGTCACAGTTATCAAACCAAATACTCATGATCTGTGTTAAAGGGGCAGGGTCACGCCTTCTGAGCAACCATGTCATCTTGGTGAGTAGGGACTGATCCTCGACTTTAGCAGCCCAGACCCTGAGTGAGGGGGTAAATTTGGCTTTTAACCCACTGAATGCTAGAGAGGTCTCCAACGCACTGCAAAGCAATGTGTCCTCTTTAGCGTTCATTGAGTTAACAAGCCCCGTTTAAACTACAGCAATCTAGGGAATGTGTGTGTCACATATGGTACAGTTGGTTTGTTCCAGAATTGCACCATTCTACTTGTATACATGTGGCCTGTGGATTTGGACAGCTGTTAAAAACCAATTGGCCCATCCATTCTGCTCATTACAATGTACAATCTTCCATAGGTCGCAGAATAGACATATCTATGCCAGGCATTTTTTAATCCTCTTTATGTATTAATCTCTACCACCTCTGCTGGGAGGCAGTTCCACAAATCCATTACCCTCTCAGTAAAATAGGACTGAACAACATAACTTCTGAGTCTTTTACCCTCTAACTTCAGACAACAACATCTTGTTCTAGAATTCCTTGTATCCTGAAAGATGCTTCCTTCCTTAAACTTAATATATTTAAAGGTTTAAATCACATCACCACAAATGCAGCACTGGAAATTTGTCTTGCATCCATGGGCTTAACCCTTTGAGTGCCAGTGGTGTACACAACGCACTGCAAAAGGGTTAACCCTCTTAGTGGCGGAGAGGTATCCAATGCATTGCAAGGTAATGCAATGAATACTTATCTGGTACTCAATGGGTTAACACCTCCCCATATCATTAGGAACATTTACCTGTACCTTATTATGCAGATGTGTTGCCCCTGAGATGCCACATTTTTGGCTTTGTACATATGGCTCATACGTACAGAGAGGTGTGCAATGCAATGCTGAGCAACGCACTTCACATCCATGTGGCACTAAGATATTAGTAAATGTTTGGCATAGAAATAAATTGGGCATGTTATAGGGCTATTCCTACTGGGTAAAAATACAAGGATACTGCCAGAAGATTTTTTAAATCAGAAGTTAAGATATATATTTTTTTAATTACACTACAATTTTCTATTTTGGGGAGCCACAGTCAGTGACTTAAGAACTCCCACAGAGTGCATAAAAATTGTCTTTTGACACTAGATGGTGCTATTGATTTAAAAAGAAATAATAATTTATGTGTATGCATGAGCGCCAATCACTTTTGAAATGAAAATCTCTGCAATGGACATGCTCTTATTTTAATCAATAGGAGTTTACAAAATTTTACAGCTCTTTTAACAACCAGAGGGGCGTACTTTTAAATGCTTTGCACACTCCTCTGAACCTTAACCCTTTGAGTGCCAGAGGGGTTATGCAACACATCGCTCTGCAATGCGTTGTGTACATCTGTGGCACTCAAAGAGTTAAAAGGGTGGTGTCACATTACAAATAGATTCATTTAGAAGGAACTTACGGAAACGTTTCTCAGGCATTCTTCACAGGTCTTTCCAGAGAAGAAATTGCAGGCTAAAAGTAAAATGAAAATGCAAATACATGAACGATGCCATTTACCGGTGAGGAGACTATATTATTTTCATTACCCTCTGATTGCCAGAGGGATACGCAATGCATTGCGTTCCCCTCTGGCACTCAAAGGGTTAAAACACGAGGCAACAGCTTTTTAAATAGTGCTTTGTAATAAGGAAAAGAAGAAGATTTGTGACTGCAAATAAATGTATAGAAAAATTAGATGAAGGTCCTGCTTAATAGAACTTACAAATAACACTTCTGAGAAGTAGAATAATACTGAAGGAGGAAAAAAAAAAAACCCTTTAACACATCTTAAAGGGATAGTAATGTTTCACAAATATATCAGCTCCAACTAATCTTCATAGTATTTGGGCCATGAAGAGTGTTATTGCAATACTGTCAGAGTTGCAGTTCAAAAGTAATTGAATGATAAAGTATCCCCCTCTTGCCCCTTTTACCTAGTGTAAGCCACCTCCCCTCAGATGTGAAATCTGGTCCTGGGACCAGACAGCTCACAGCAAGGGACAATCTTCTTACTGTGAACATAAGGAAAATCCTGCCCCGCCCCCAACAGGTTTTTCAGGTTTTTCCTTATGCTCACTCAAGACTGTCCCTTTCTGAGATCCATCCGGACAGTCTTGTGCTCTGAGGTGAGCAGTATTACATTACTAAAAGGGGTGGGAGGGGGCTACTTTATCATTCAATTACCCTTGAACTACAGCTCTGACAGTATTGAAATAACACTCTCCCCGTCCAAAATACTACGAAGATCAATTGGAGCTGCTTTTTTTTGGGTGAAACATTACTATAACTTTAAGGTTCGGAAGAGGATATCCCATGGCTGAGACTGCTTTGCTCCCATTTATATACAGAAGATATTTTATATATATATATATATATATATATATATATATATATATATATATATATATATATATATATATATACACACACACACACACACACAATATATATATATATACAGGGCTTATAATTTTAAGTTCTTTGCTACTAGCCAGACCTGAAAAGTTACTCGCCACTGCAAGCCAAAACATACCCACCAGGGCTGAATTTCTACTCACCAGGGCTAAATTTTCACTCGCCTTTGGCTAGTGGTGAGTGGAAATTTTGAGCCCTGTATATATTATATATATAAAATATATATATATACACACACACACACTTATATAGTTATTATTTATTTTGCCACAATACAGCAATCAGTTACAGACTAAAATGTTACCATTAAGATTAAAACACATCTTATTGTGGTTTTTACAGAAGATTTGTATAGAGCAGGGGTGTCCAGTCCTGTCCTCAAGGGTCGCTGTATACAGGCCAGGATTTGAAGGTATCAGTTTAAACAAAAACAACACATATAACAACAACGGCTCAAACACTGTTTTGGGGCTGTACGGTGAAGCCATGGAATGTTTAATAATGTCTTGTAAATGGGTAAACAAACTGGCCACCACGATTTGGTGCAAGGGCACTGCGCTGGCCAAACCCACATTCAAGGAAATGTGTGGCCAGCACAGCTAAGACACCCTATAAAACTTTGCAGTCTAGGCAGTTGCCTAGTGAGAAATCCAGCCCTATCCACAAAATTGATGCAGGTCTATTGTTTTTTCCAATTCAATAATGTCTGATTTGAAAAAGTAACAATGCATAAGCTCACAAAATGAATCTGACTCACTAGGACTTGTTCATAAAGCTAAAGAGGTGCAATTCTGAAGCAAGAGGAGATTCAAATCTCATTAGCAGCACACACATTGTCTGATTTGTATCAGCAATTTGTTTTTAGGTACGTCTCAATGGTGTGTATATAGAGAGATGTATGGTAGAGCATTGTGTCCTTTGTTTTGTCCTTATCCTGAGGAAAGGACCTCAGAGTCTTAAAGCACATATTGGGACATCATTATATTTTATAATGTAGTGTAATATATGTTTTATTACTTTAGAAAGCATATATATTAACCATCATTGAGGAAGACGCTACTTGTAGGGGTGGGTGAATTCCCTTGTAAGCTTTGTTTGCTGTTAAACGGATAGTATTACTATTTTTTTTTTTTTTTTTAAACAAAAAATTAATCTTGTAGGCATTAAAAAATGAAACTAAATGCCCCCAGTACCATATCTCAAACCTTTATGGCTTGAGAGATATTCGGCACCGAAGTTCCCCCCTCCCTCCCCTTTCCCTGACATCAGTGCTCTAGCTGACTGCAGGGGAATCTGGTCTCTGGACCATCAGAGGCTCTTCAGCAGAGCAGAGATCGCGAGAGAGAAAAATAACTATTTTACAGGAAGACCACATTGTAGCCCGTTCCAGTGAAGTAGTTCTTTTTTTCTCTCGCAATCTCTGCTCTGCTGAAGAGCCTCCGATGATCCTGGGACCAGATTCCCCTGCAGTCAGCTAGAGCACTGACCTCAGGGAAAGGGGAGGGAGGGGGACCTTCGGTGCTGAATATCTCTCAAACCATAAAGGTTTGAGATATGGCACAATTAGAAAAGGAATTAACAATTATGGTCGGTTTGGAAGGGTTGCCAGGAGAAAGCCTCTTCTCTCTAAATAGAACATGGCAGCACGGCTTAGGTTCGCAAAGTTGCATCTAAACAAACCACAAGACTTCTGAAACAATGTCCTTTGGACAGATGAGACCAAAGTGGCGATGTTTGGACATAATGCACAGTGCCACATTTGGTAAAAACCAAACACTGCATATCAGCAGAAAGACCTCATACCAACTGTCAAGCACGGTGGTAAAGGGGTGATGAATTTGGGCTTGTTTTGCAGCCACAGGACCTGAGAACCTTGCAGTCATTGAGTCGACCATGAACTCCTCTGTATACCAAAGTATTCTAAAGTCAAATGTGAGGCCATCTGTTCCACAGCTAAAGCCTGGTCAAAACTGGGTCATGCAACAGGACAATGATCCCAAGCACACCAGCAAATCTCCAACAGAATGGCTGAAAAAGAAAAGAATCAAGGTGTTGGAATGGCCCAGTCAAAGTCCAGACCTCAAGCTGATTGAAATGCTGTGGCGAGACCTTAAGAGAGCTGTGTATAAACAAATGCCCAAAAACCTCAATGAACTGAAGCAACATTGTAAAGAAGAGTGGGCCAAAAGTCCTCCACAACGATGTGAGAGAATGATAAAGTCATACAGAAAACAATTACTTCAAGTTATTGCTGCTAAAAGTGGTTCAACAAGCTATTTAATCATAATGTTTACTTAGTTTTTCACACATGGCTTCTCCATTTTGACTTTATTTTTGTTAAATAAATCAAGATAGAGTGTAATATGTCATGTTTGTTGTTCATCTGAGGTTGTATTTACCTAATTTTTAGACCTGCTAAAGGAACAGATGATTGTTATTATGTCCTGATATGTAAAACCATAGAATTCAAAGAGGATGTACTTTCTTTTTCACACGACTGTATATACTCATGTACATATTATACATAGACGCACATACACAGACATATCTATACATAGATAGACACACACGTACACAATCACACATAGTCAGACATACACATGCATAGCAATCACCTCTGTGATCAGACAACTCATATGAAGGGGTAAGATGGGAGAAGATACACATCAGGTGTTTGCAGCTGTTAGGCTCCTCCTCCTTACTGAAGTAACAGTCAGTCAGCAGCCCCATCCCTCATCTTCTCCCAGGTGCCCCATTCTCTTATTTTGTTGCCCCTGCCATTTACATTCCTCCATACGTCTTCAGTCATCCTTCCTTCCATCCCATTTTGCTGTCCTTTTCATCTCATTCTATTACCATATACAACATAACTCACTACAAAGATAACCTAAATAAAGCAGATGGGCAAAACTGTCCCACAATGCTAGTATATTTAGATCTCAAAGGTCAGCCTGTATTTCTCAAATGTTAGCCTATTTCTGGATCCGTGGCTGCCATAGCAGATACCCCATCCCTACAATATGGTTAACCCAGCTGTCTGGGCAAGATGTTAATTCCAGTCTCTCCCCTACTGGAATAAGGGATAAGGCTCGCCGATCTTCATTGGAACCAACCTTTAAATTGACCTCTCCAGGTAATGTCTCTACTGAAACTTCATTTAGAGACCTGAGATCTGCCTTGCCCTCTGGATGTACTGGGACCCCTTGGATCCCAAAAGAGCTGCGTTTGGACCTGTAACTAGAAGGTTGTATAGATGGAGAAGATCTGGACCTTCTTTCCTGGGACAGAAGAGACTTCTTTCCCCAAAAGATTTTTTATTAGTTCCTCCAGATGTTCACCAAATAAAAAGTCATCAGTGAATGGAAGGGAAACTAGTTTAAATTTCAAAGAGGAATCTGTTCCCCATGACCTTAGCCAAAGGGAACATCAGTCAGTGACCAACAGCGCTGAAGACTTGGCCAAGAGTTCATCCAACACAAGAAGTCCTCAAACTAGGAGGGCATATCCTGCCCAGCAGCCTTCCTTAAACACTCAGAGCAAAGCTTGGATGGATTAGTAGTAGGAAATGTATTATTTCAACCAGCACAAAGCTTAGCTATTGGAATCCTATCCTTCTTAGGGGTACAAGGATTTGTAGCATTCTTCTCCTTAGAGGAGGAAGCCTTAGGTATAGAATACAGTAATGAACTCAGTAGGTAGCACAGTTAGAGGACTGGGAACTTACCAACAATCCTGGGAGAGGATGCAGTAGCCATAAATCCCTTCAGAACATGGCATACGTTCCAGCAATGGAATGAACGATCCTCAGACCGCAATTCCTTTTTCTGCAGGAGGCAAGGCTACAAAGGCCTACTGAGAACCAACAGGGGCTGCAGGAGGCCTTGTCTTCATTGGAGACAGAAGAAGAAATCTATGTGCTCACAGTTAATGCTGGCTGGATGCTTTCCAAATTGGAACACATGGCACCAACACCTCTTTAGGAAGCATAACTCAAAGAAGGTAATGGGGAAAAAAATGGCAAGCTCCCAGTGACAAAATGCAATGTTATGCAAAATCAGATAGAAAGAAGCCAGAGAAACCCATGGCGTTATAAATATTGCAAATGAAATCTGGGCATAAAAGATAAATCCAAAAGACTGAAGTTGAATTGGGGGTCTCATACATCCTTTCCATCTGGTAACATCAAATAACTGGGGTAGCAGAGGAGGGGTTTGCCACTTATTGCTTGATTGGTCCTGCCCAGATGATGAGTGAAGATAAAGTCTATTCTATTGCCGTGCTGCAGGACACAAAATAAATCACAACTTTACTGTTGGTGCCCCATTCAATACAGCTACCACAAGCACCTATTTCTTAAAGGCACCAATGGCCCATAACAAAGACTTACTAAAATGAGGTCCAAGGATGATAATTTATCAAATTGAATGAGAAAGACGTACTCCAGATCTATCATTACCTGCAAGTTTTTCAATGGTATACCAAAAACCAATATCGATTTCAGTTACTGAATACATACACATACATTAATTTGCAAAAGTTTTAGCCAATGTGAAAAAATGCAGTAAAGTAAGAATGCTTTCAAAATAGACATGTTATTAGTTTATATTTATCAATTAACAAAATGCATAGTGAGTGAACAGAAGAAAACTCTACATTAAATCAATATTTGGTGTGACCATCTTTTGCGTTCAAAACAGCATCAATTCTTCTAGGTACACTTGCACAAAGTCAGGGGTTTTGTAGGCATATAGTCTGGTGTATGATTAAACAATTATACCAAACAGGTGCTAATGATCATCAATCACCTTCATTGACTATGATAAGGGATTTGACTCAGTAAAAAAGCAAGCAATAACTGACGCCATCATTAACCAAGGAATAGAGAGAGTTTACATCAATATCCTCCAGTCAACATATGAAAATGAAACTGCATCAATAGAGGTCAACAATGATAAAGTCCATATCAAAATACGAAAAAAGGTATCCGACATGGAGACAATTTTCCCAAAACTATTTCCTGCTTGTTCAGAAGAAATTTTCCACAATCCAAATTGGGACAAAAAGGACTTAATATTAATGGAGACTACCTACGTCACTTACATTTTGCAGATTATATCATACTCTTTACCAGTAGTCGTCAAGAACTGCTAGACCACATTGAAGAGCTACAACAGGAAAAAAAAATGTTGGTCTGAAGATGAATTTCAACAAAATGCAAGTTTTGTGTAACAACTTACCATACAAAGAAAAATCATAGATGGACACGAACTAGAGAAAGCAGGCAAATATGTTTACCTTGGGCAGGAAATGTCAACAGGTGGAAAAACCATGATGGAAATTGAGCTACAAATAAAATTGGGATGGCAAACATTTGGAAAACTTAGTAGTATTGCCTTTAAAGGGATAGTAATACTTCATTTTATCTTTATTTTATTTTGTAGGCATTAAAAAAAACATGAAGAATGATATAAGCCTTATCTCTCAAAACTTTATGGTTTAAGAGATATTCACAAGCAAAGTTTCCCCTCCAGCCCCTTTTACCTAGTGTAAGCCATCTCTTCTCAGATGTGGAATGCAGTCTATAGACCAGACAGATAACAGAAGGGGACACTCTTATTCCTATGGAAACAATGAAAGCCCTGCCCCCCTTGACAAGTTTTGCAGGTTTTTCCCTTATCTTAATTGAAGATTGTCCCTTTCTGCAGTCTACCTGGGCGCCTCCCTTCTGCTGTGGCTAAGTAGAGTTACATCAGTAAAAGGGGCGTGAGGGGGACACTTTGTCATTGAATTACTCCTGAACTACAACTCTGACAGACCTGAAATAACACTCTCCAAAGTCCAAATACTATGATGATTAATTAGAGCTGCTTTTATTATGAAACATTACTAACCCTTTAAGACAAATTTATCACTCTGCCTCAAATGAAAGGTTCTTAAGTACAGTTGTTAAACATGGATACTGAATACCAAAGCCATCCAAAAATGTAAGGTTACGCAGAGAAGTATGGGGCGTCGAGTTCTGAACATAACAAAGTGTCAGAAAAAGAATGTGCATGGATTAGTCAGCAAAGGTCTATGACATTGCTGAAAGAGTAAAGCACCTAAAATGGAAAATTGGCAAGCCGCATAGCAAGAAAACCTGATAGTAGACGAATTTTGGAATGGATTCCACTCAATACCAAACGCCGAAGCAGAAGAACAAAGACAAGATGGGTAGAAGAAATTACCAAATTTGTTGTCACACCACGGCAACAAAAAAAAAAAAAAAAAAAAAAAAAAAAAACAGACCAAAGTTGTTGGAGACTTGTTGAGGAGGCCTTCATCCTGTGTGGATCAACAACAGCTGAAGATGAAGATGATGATGATGATACGCTCACGTCAGATGAATAACTATGAATGTCCAGGTGCACATTTCCAAAATAAATTATAGATCTGGTAAAATAAGGCACCATTGGTGGATCTTCGTAACTGAGCCAAAAAGAGTGACTATTGGTCAACTTTCGGACCTACAACTGTGGGACATAAACAAACTAATAAATTCAGTATTGGGAAAAAAATTATCAACCACCACTGGTGTTGCCTACAGCTCGCATATATATAGATACACTAGTTTTAAAGCCCGTGCACATGGGCGGAGCTGCAGTCAAGCGCAGTACAGACTGCCAGCACCGCTGCCGATACGGTGCAGGGAGCTCCGAATTCAGACCTGAGTCCTCTATGCTCACCTTCCTGGAACCACCCTGCTCTGAATTCCAGTGGTCCCAGGAAGGTGCGCAGAGAGGACTCCTGTCTGAATTCTGAGCGCCCCACTCCGTATCAGCCGCGGCTCAGGCAGTCTGTACTGTGCATGACTGCAGCCGTCTCTACTGCACATGACGGCTTCTGACAAACATCCTTAGCGAATTATAATTTATACATACATACACACACACACACACACACACACATATATATATATATATATATATATATATAAAATATATCGCCAACACATGCAAACACACACACACAGTAATTCAAAGCAATTTCTGCTTACATTTATATATATATATATATATATATATATATATATATATTTATAGAGAGAGAGAGAGAGAGAGGTCACAGAAAGCGCAGTAAAGACAAGTTAGATTTACTAATGTGAATGTTTGCGTTTGGAAGAAAGTAATATTATTGATTAACGATTGCCAAAAACACAACCAAACAAATGGAACATTAGGGTGAATTACAACAATTTCTAAGACGTTCTCAGAAGAACTCATCTAAATCTTTAAAAACAAAAACAATTGCACTCTTGCAAAACACTAAGCAAGATGACAGAAAAGAAAGATATATAAGTAAATTCCCATTAATAGGCTATTTTAGAATTCAGCTTGGCTGTAAATCAGAGATATATGAAACTATTCCAACACAGTTCATGAGTCGTTCTTCAATGAAATTAGTCTCTTAGCTTAGGATGTCAAGAAAATCAATGGCTGCAAATTCAACAAAAATCAGCAAAGCATAAACCAATTCAGCATACAAAGAAAAATTGTAAACAACTAAATTGGCTTACTTAAGATAAATATAATAATAAAAAGGTCTCTCTTTCTTGGCACCTTGAACATTAAAAGATATTTACTCCTCTCTAAAAAGTAGAATTCCATTTGTCAGGGGTTTGTTTAATGTCGGACTCATTCCTCTAAGGCAGGGTTCTCAACTGTTGGACCTCCAGCTTTCAGAGACTACCACCACCATAGTCCCCAACAAGACATCGGCTACTTGGGGATGATGGTGGTTGTAGTCTCCAACAGCTGAACAACTGACTACCCCCTACTTTAAGTCCATATTTTCAAATGAAAAGTGGAGGAGTTCTGGGGCAAACCATTTGTACTATAGGGTAGAAATAAACAACCCCATTGATTTAAATGGGGATTTTAACCCCATAAATGCTAGAGAGGTCTCCAATGCATTGTGTAGTAATGCATTATCTGGACACAGCCTTCCAGTACTTCTCCTTACACAGGTACTATGGCAGCTGTCCCGTTCAAACAACTCAACTCATACCTGGAATATGATCTTGCGGTC
The DNA here is from genome assembly GCA_037306005.1 of Rhinophrynus dorsalis. Taxonomy (NCBI): domain Eukaryota; kingdom Metazoa; phylum Chordata; class Amphibia; order Anura; family Rhinophrynidae; genus Rhinophrynus; species Rhinophrynus dorsalis. Next base: position 416,611,199 of record CM074723.1, read on the forward strand.
AGCAACTTTACAGGACTTTGGACACAGAAAGACTACCCCAGAGGCCCTCAAAGCACTCCAGCTACGCACTCTAGTGCTGCAAACTAGTTTCAGGAATAAGTACTGGTTTTGTTCCTCATCAGCCCTTTACCCACTTACTTTCCTCTTGGGGGATTTCTTACTTCCTTATCACGTAGAAATGTCATAGGGAATGCTGACTGACTTTTCCCTAATTAAAATAACAAAAAGAAGAAGAAGATGATCAACCTTCCGCATGCTAAATATTCCTCAAACCCAAGCAACTAGGGATGTGGCAGGCTACCTTTAGCATTCAAGTTGTTGGAGACTACAACTCTCATCATCCCCAGCTAGCCAGTGGTTGTTCACCCCAACAGCTGAAGAGCCTAAGGTTGCCTAACACTGATCTAGCGAACTACCATCATCCCCAATCAGCCATCTCCCCCTAGATTTACTTTAATGTCTTAAGGCCAAGAGATGTGTGCAACGTATTGGTTTGCAAGGCATTGCGCACACCTCTAGGCATCAAAGGGTTAATATTCAATAGATGTGGAATGCTAATGGAGTTCCCCTGGATTCTCCTTCCATTCTAACCAGTATTCCTATTCAGTCCCGCTAATAAGTCTTCCATTTGAGCAGCCTTTAGGAACTTTCTTAGCAATTTATCTTTGCGTTCATAGAACTAAATGTAGTAGGTATGAGCACAGCGAACTAGATATTGATTCAGGTAAACCATGAACATGATAGTATGTAAGACACAGCTGGGTCCTGTAGCAGAAGACCAGATGGCATGGAATGAGCACCAGTGGGGTGGTAGAACTTGCACCCCCACGTGCTAAATCTATAAACATTTTATGGTAAGATTGGGAAAGTATACAACCACCCACGATGTTTGCAGTGTCCTGTACTAGACATGTTACAACATTTTTGTATACTTACAAATTAATCCTTTTCTTTCAGACTACGTGGAACACATAAAGCATTTAATAAAGTATTCTCCGGTCAGGAGAGCAGGGCATTTGCTCTCTAAGGTGGAGACACACTCCCTACTTCACTTTGTCCCCACCAGACATGCTCAGTTTTAATGTATATAAAAGAAAACAGAAGTGAGGCAGGAAAGGGAATCACCTATACGAGAGAGCTAAAAGGACTTCCTTGCCCAGAACTCAAACATATGTTTTTTTCTTCAGGAGGGAAGTCTTGTGTTCCACATGAACTAACAGAAAAGGATATATCAGTAAGTACACAAAACTTCACTTTTCTCTTATTCCAATGTGAAACACAGGAACCATGGGGATACACCAAAGCCATTCACCATGATTCCAGGGATTGAAAGAAAAAAAAATCCCTCAAGATACAGGCCAAATCTAACAGAGACAAACTGAAACAGTATAAACCTCGGGTGTCAAAGGACATCAACACAGCAAATCAGGGAGCATGAAACTGCTGGAGCCCACCGTCCATAGTATTACTTTATGGGATTACAACAGATCTGCTCTCAAAGCGGAACTACCACCGCTAAGCAACTTTGTTTCTAATAATTCCCTATCTGGCGACTAGCTGCTTAGTAGCGCTAGTCGAAAGAATTATTACCTGGTTATGGAGAAATATGTATTCATCCTCGGCTGACAGGCAGGACGGAGCACGGATCTCTTGCCCTAGTGACGTCCACGCGCATGCGCTGTCAGTCCCTTCCGGAGCCGAATGGCTCCTAGCAACGCCTTCTACAGCTGTCTGTGACTGACAGCGCAGGCGCGCAGACATCACTAGGGAAAGATGTCCGCGCTCCGTCTTGTCTGTCAGCTGAGGATGAATGCATATTTCTCCATAACCAGGTAATAATTCTGGCGACTAGTGCCACTAAGCAGCTAGTCGCCAGATAGGGAATTATTAGAAACAAAGTTGCTTAGCGGTGGTAGTTCCGCTTTAAATTCTCATCACTCACTTCACCCACTTTTGGTAATATGATCTTTTCTTGATGTATGAGCCATAGAGATTATTCCACATGAAAACAGATTGGGTCTTTTCAGTACAAGACTTCATGGATAGATCTGCTGTCTATGCTTTCTTTTACTTCATAGATACATTATCTGTTCCATTGCCAGCCTTTTTCAGTATCTGCAGATCAGGTACTTTCTTACCTTCTGCTACACAAATAATGGATCTGACTCGATTTGAATGCTTCTGTAACAGCTGTTGTCCAGACCCTCAGTTAATCTCCAAAGTTTGTAAGTGGATAGTTAGTACATCCATTCCCAAATCAGTGGCTTATATGCTTCAATGGAAGTATGATTTTTTTTTTTTTAAACAATTGGAATTGAAACTTGGTGTAACAGCTGGACCATTGTGTCAAAGATGTCTATTTGTAATACCATTAGCAAAAATGTACTATGAAGTGATGTTTCAGTGGTACTACACACCTTACCTCCTCCACTTTTCCAATATCACCCCACAACCCCCTGTGCTGGAGGGAATTATGTCATGAAGACACTTCATTCAATATATTCTAGGGATGCCCTAAGATTTAATTATTATGGAAGACTGTGCTTGCTCTAATTTGGCAAGTCACATGTAGACAAATATCCTTTCTTCCTAACATTGTGTTTCGCATTAGACAAGTCACGATAGACAACTAACCTTACTTCCAAAGATGGTTTTGTTTTTCTAGATATTCCTAAATCTGATAAAGTATCTTAACCCTTTGAGTGCCAGAGGGGTACTGAACGCTCATCATTCACATTCTAACAGATACAGAGTGCATTGCTACTTCCTTATGGAAGCATCCTATCTCTCTATCACCAAGATAAGAAGGCAGTTTGGGATGTTTTATCCATAGAGCGGATATCATCCCAGGTTCTTGATAAGTCTATCCCTTTTAATACATGTGGTTCAGATTCAATGAAATGATGGGCCTCAGTAGCATTGTAAATGGAGTTTGCTGTAACGCTACATCACAGAAATACAGCTTCGAAAGGGAGTGTGAACGCACTTCCTGGGGCAGCTGAGAAGTCCTGAGACGTCATGGAGTCCAGCAGAATGCAGAAGTGCCCGATTTTGCAGGACAAATATCTCCACTACCAGGTGACTTGAAGAACACACACACAGCACTAATGTCGGGTTAAACATTAAAACACATGGTAAAACTTTGGTTTTAGGTGATAGTTCCACTTTAATGATCTCCTCCAGTCGGCTCCCAAAGAGTTTCTTTCCTGCGAATGGTAGGGAGACCAACTTATTTCTGGAGGAAGCATCCACTTCCCATGCCTTCACCCACAGCGCTTGTCTGGCTGTAACAGATAGTGCTGAGGAACGAGCCAGTAATCTTATATTGTCAAGTGACACATTGCATGAGAAGTTGATAGCATCTTTGATGCAGGAAAATCTTGAGACAGAGGACTCCAGTTTCTCTTCAAATTCAGTCAGCCAAATGCGTAATGTGCAGAATACGCATGCCATAGCTGTTGATGTTTTAAGGTTCTGGCCTATAGCTATGAACTGTTTCTTTAGAGCACTATCTGCTCCTCTGTCCATGTTGTCACATAGCGTGGTACCATCTTCTAATAATAAAGTGGTTCTGTGAGATAACTGTGCTACAGCTGCATCAACCTTTGGTGGTATGGTCCAGTATGCTGTATCTTCCTCAGAGAAAGGGTATAGCTTCTGAAATCTTCGGGATGTACTAGAACACGTCTCCTGTCTGCCATTCATTGTTGATTATGTCTTGTATAGAACTATGCACTGGAAATATTGGGGATTCCTTCTTGTACTCAATAAATCCAGAATCACGTTAAGTTCTTTGTGAGTTTCAGTTAGTCCCAATGATTTTCTCATAAGATGTATGAGACCATCAACTTTATCTGTGCTGAAATTGCCTGGTTCATCTGCAGTTTTGGCTTCTTCTGCTGAAGTTGCATAATCCATTTCCACTACACTGCCTTCATATTCATCCCCTAACATGTGCGAAGTACCTTTATCTAGATCTGAAATTCTACAATGCTTTTTAGTGGACTCTTGCATAGATGATCGCATCCATCCTAGAAAGTCTTGAAATTGAGATGGCACTTCAGGGGTTGCTATTTTTTGCAGACAGGTAGTGCACAATTTTGCTGGATCACTGGCAGGGTTTTTAGTGTCACAACCAGCACATACTTTAAGCTTTGGAACAGATTTTTCTTCTTTAGGGGGATCGGTACTAGTTTTCTGTTTGTCCCCCTTGTCTTTAGAAGTAGACATATTGGTATAACACTGTCAGGTTAGCAGGATATTAAGACAGCATAAACTTATAGCTTGATAGATATAAGCAACAGATGTAGGCGATAGTTATAAAGCAGCGAAAGTGTGTGTGTGTGTGTGTGTGTGTGTGTGTGTGTGTGTGTGTGTGTGTGTGTGTGTGTGTAAAATGACTCACATGGCCACCGCTTCATCCCTCCTGCATGCTGCTTTATACTGGCCCACTGACCAGTGTTCTAGCGCCTGCATACTTCCTGTTTCAATGAAAGTAGATAGGCGCGTCATAATGAGGCGCCTCTGTTTGCCAGTCCGCGGCTCCATGAGGCAGGCAGAGAAGGTGGTGGCCACGGAAGCAGCTCCAACTGCTAAAGGAGAGACCCATGCGACCTGGCTATGAGTGAGCTATGGTTTGAATATACCATTGTTTATGTAGCTTGCATTTAAGGCAAGCTACATCCAGAAAATAATAAATGTTTGCGAGGTTTACTGATCCAGGTCCCCCAAACATAATTCCGGTTCAGGACATAGAGAGGCAGATGCCTCCATCCTCCAGCTGGGTAGGACCAAATTAACCGAAGGCAGGAGGGGAAATGGAAACGTAACTATTAAAATTTGGTCCTACCAGCTGAGAGGCGGAATTAATCCAACAGTCCACTGCAGTGGATTGGACACAGAGGAAAATAAATTATATATGAGTGGTGAGCGTGGAGGTATGTACACACACACACACACACACACACACTATGTATATTTTATATACACACACTTAAACACAAACTGTCACTTGCCCAAATTGTCAAATAAGTTGGAGCATCCATCTTCACAAGATTTGCATGATTATTATTCTCCATTAAAAGCATAGTAAATCCAAAAGTAGCTTAATGGAAAGGCAATGAATCCCTGACGTCTTAACTGTAAGGTTGGGTGAATGCTTCATCTTCTTCCTGCTTGATCTCCATACCGGTAATATGGGTTTGAATCAGGTATACACTTCCTCGCTGCTGAAACCAACATTACTACTTAGATTACAAAGAACTAATTCCAGCTTTGTACAAACTCAGTAGTATTATAGGGTTTGAACAAGGAGGAAGTTTGTCCCTGACTATAGACCCCAGATTATCGGGTACTGATCATGCTGGAAGAAAACCCTGCAGCTATCAGTACAGGATTGGGTGAATGGCTTTGTAAGTTAACCTCTGAACTGTTGAACAGCATGGTGGTAGTCAGCAATACATGGTCTTTCCAATAAAGTGGTAATATCATGTAATCATAATTTAACTTACTATGGGCAGAATGTCATAATGGCATCTATGAGTTCTGCTATTGTGCCTTGGTTCAAGACATAGCATCTTCAAATGGCCGAAATGAACCTTTTAAAGCTGATCCTGTGGCTTCCTTCTGGACAGACTGCGGGTACAGCTCTGCATCGCAGGCTGTCACTCTTCCTCTGCTCCCCTCCCAAGTAATGTCTGGATCCAGCCTCTCTAGTAAGAAAGCCACAGGATCAGCTTTAAAAGGTTCATTTCGGCCAAACAACAATTGTTTTTATTTTAAAAATGACACAAGTATGCCTCTTAGTTGCTATATAAAGGTACTTTTTAGGCAAAGTTGTATAGTGGTTAAAGTTTCCCTTTAACTTTTTAAGGACCAAAAGAGTATGAAGCACACAGCTCTGGTCCTCACCATATGCAGTGGGTTGGGTCTGTGGCCTGCTAGGAACTGTCAAGCCTTCCTCCAAGGACAGGGAATTAAAAAAATCTGCCTATTTGTTATACTGCCCATTTTTCTATCAGATAAATAGATTTCAAGTAATTAACCTTCATGTTTTGGTGGCACAGCATGGCACTTTATGTTAATTCCCTGCATAGAAAGCTAATGTTATGCTGGAGTCCAAACAAGGTTTTCAGTAAATTAATTTGTATCACAGTGTGTGGTAATATTGAACCAGCACAAAAATGACTTAACATTAACTTCCACAATCTGCCACAGATGCTTCTCTATGGGAAATGGTTTAAATTATAAAGAAATTTCCAGCATAACATATAGAAAGTTTTTCATTATGTTTAAAATAAGCAAAACTGACAGGTATACTTTAAAGGGTCACTAACTACTAAACCACTGATATGTAATCTCCTGTTGGAAACTACAACTCCCTTCAACCAACAGCTGGTTGGGGATGATGGTCGCAATCCCCAATAGATGAAAACACAAATGTTGCCCATACAGACAAAAAATAAATAAAGAAAATAAAATTAACATCATTACAGTGATTGAAAAACAAAATCTGTACGTTAAAGAAATAGCAATACTTAAAGGGATAGTAATGTTTCATAATAAAAGCAGCTCTAATTAATCATCATAGTATTTGGGCCTTGGAAGGGGGTTATCTCAATTCTGTCAAGAGTTGTAGTTCAAGAGTAATTGAATGATAAAGTATCTCCCTCACACTCATTTTACTGATGTAACACTGCTCAGCTCAGAGCAGCAGGGTGTGTCTGGGTAGATTGCAGAGAGGGACAATCTTCAATTAAGTTAAGGGAAAAAGCTGAAAACCTGTCAAGGGGGGGCAGGGTTTTCATTGTTCTCACAGGAAGAAGATTGTTTCTTGCTGTGAGCTGTCTGGTCTATGGACCAGATTCCACATCTGAGGAGAGGGGGCTTACACTAGGTAAAAGGGGCAGGAGAAGGAAACTTTATCACTCAATTACTCTTGAACTACAACTCTGATAGCACTCTCTATGGCTCAAATACTATGAAGATTAATTGCAGCTGCTGTTTTTGTGAAACACTATCCCTTTAAAGAGATTCAAGTCTGGTAAGCGATAGATCAACTTATAAAATAAATAATTAACACCTTCAATAAAGTTACCCCCAGTGGCAGCTGAAAAGGTTGGTCTAATTTACAATAATCGACTGGCTTCTGTTGTAAGAAACATTTATCATAAGTTATATCTTCAAACTTCGTTATAGACTGCAATAGGAATTTGTGAAATAAAATCTGGTGCCGTAATAAAACGCAGACCCAATATTCCAAAGGAAAACATCACTGTAAAATAATATACTAACATAGCTGGGATTGGGATTGAAACAGAATTTTAGAAGTCAGTGAAATGGGTGCGTGTACAAACATAATATATCCAAAATGTATCCAAAACTGAAATTTTAGAAGCTCAAGCTCCTAGGACATTTCCACCCCTATTTAAATTTGAAGAAAAAACTCCTATTACCCCCACAGACATATCTTTCAATGGCCAAATAAATCCAAGTGGTTCCCAAGAATGTTGTCCTTGCTCAAGCGATAACATATTCAATTAGTCCTGGAGATCTTGTCCTGTAGGCAATGTACTCTTTTGTGTATCCCTCTCGTCGCTTAAAACGTTAACCCTTTGAGTGCCAGAGGGGTACGCAACGCATTGCTTTGCAATGCGTTGCGTACCCCTCTGGCACTCAAAGGGTTAAGTATGTTGTCTACTTCAGTTTTAAAAAATACTGGTGTGTGTGCTCTTATTAGGTGGTGTTATGTCTCATTTAAATAAGAATAAAATAATGCACTATAAGTATGATAATATTAGCAATACAATTGGTATAGGTGGTGTACGCAGCTTCTGCAACAGCTGTTATTGGACTACAATTTCTTTTCAATCATCCTCATCTCGCTACGCTCGCTATAGTCCAACAACAGCTGAGTAGCCTCACATTGGCCATTTTAGCATTAGAATATCACACTGTCCATACTGCAGCACAAGCCCACTATCCCCAGTCCTTACGTTGAGTGAGAGAAGCTGGAGTAGGGGCGCTGGTGTGACTCCCCCAAACCAAGCACAGACTGAGAAGGAGCAGCAGGACCTGGGCGCAGGGATGCACCCATTTTCCTTCCATGTCTCTCCTTATGCGACTCGGGAAGCAAGCTGATAACAACGAATCTTAAGCCAAGATACTCAAAATCAGAGAGATACCCGGCTGACAGCAGACAAGAGGGGGTATGGATTTGTTGTACAATAACTTCCGGGAGGCTGCGCTCCCACCTCCTTCCTGCAACACAACACCGACCCGTCCCCTGACTGGCATCGCATCATGTGATAGTGCACATGCTGAAATGCACTGTAAGTCATCATTAACCCATTAAGAACAAGAAGTGTGTTGCGTTCCGTTCTGAACCTCAAGGGGCTAATATTGCAAACGTTAGAGATAAAAAAAGACGTGACAATACTATAAATCAATGCTCAGAATCTACTTCTCATGTTCACTTAACAAGCCACTTGTTTAAGAGAGTTAGTTAAATGGCTGAGCTTCTGAATAAGTCACTTGTGCGCAGTCTTACCTTTGTGACCCAAATCGCTATGACCCAGTCTTTCCCACCCTGCTATCCTATTTTTGGAAGATCGGATTGTGTGCTGTTTATATAAGTGATACCATCGCGAAGGATTGTGTTTGTGTCTCACTTCAGCTGTATTCCTGCTTTACATGTTGTATTATTATTATTTTTTTTAAATCAATAAAAAATAAGTTAAACAATTAGTTAAAACTTAAGATGTAAAAAAGCAGTATGGGCATTTTGACTCTGAATATTCTTCACTTTCAGTATATTAACTATGATGTACAATATTGTTTATGACAGTGTAGCACTGAACTGTCGATTGCTAGCGACAATACCAGAGGGTAAATGTATTCTTGGGAAATATTTGAATTTGATGGTAATCATGCTACCATAAATTGTGTTAACGGTACATATACATCCCGTCGGTAGTAAATTTTTACAGCCGCTGTGCTGCAAATAGTCAAAGTGCAACGATATCGCCGCATACCATAGAGTAGAACGTGAGGAACTCAAGGTTTTCAGTAATGTGTTTCTGGGCGGATACTCAGGAAATGACGGACCCCGGCGGTATGGGAGAAGAGGGAGGACGTTACACACTGTAAACTTCTTCCTTTTCCTGGCTCAGCGTGCTTGTGTGTAGTGAGAGTTGTGCTGGGATAAGCTGTGCGTTACGATTACAATGTAGGAGAAACAATATTTGTTTTGTATACATATTTTAACTGCAGGAAGGTGCTGAGCAGCACGGTGGTTTTCAGTTTCCTATATGTACTAAGCAGTGTAGTAATGTCCTTTCCGTTATAAATCTGCGGGTCTTAGTGTGTTGCAACAACACATGTCTGCGTAGCTTTTTAGCACCGAGGACCTGGGGTGTATCTACGTAAGACAACAACGAAGAAAATGTAACAATTGCATTTTCCTTATGTAAAAATGCTACTTATCTCCCCTGAGTGTATGTTGTTTTAATACACAAGGTGTAATTGTTTTGCAGACTTTTGAAACCTTTGTCTTGATGTTTATGCCCAGATGACACCAGCAACTGTAATCCAATCGGAATCATTTGCTTTGGGTTGTGCTCATCATTTGAGGACCCAAGGGTGCTCACTGTGTTGCGAAGCAATGTGTTACGTACCCCTGCCATCCATTTAACAGGTGGTTAACTTGAACTGAGATCTTGCCACTGCATAAAACACTTTTTAATATTTTTATTTATCAGTCGGTATAACTGAACACAACTGGAAATATGTACTAAGTGGAGATAGTCTGCAGTGCAAAGCAACTGCACCATAGAGGACAAATACAATTTTACTCTGATTTAAATGAGTCTCTAACCCTTTGAGTGCCAGAGGGCTATGTTCCATACCCCTCTGGCACTCAAAGGGTTAACCCCTTGAATGCTGTAGAGGTCAGTGCTTTGGAGAACGCTTTAGAGTTCAGAGTATGAAACTTCATTTAAATCGGGATCTTAATTTGTCTACAGAGGTGCAGTTGGTTTGCCCCAGTTTTGTATTTTTGTATATGGCAAAAAGAATAAACAAGGTAGCCATAGATATATTTTTCATAAAATATTATACCTATATTTCCCAGAGGTGTCTGTAAATATAAAGTTATTTAACTGACATAAGCTAATTGTCACTGGACTAAGTAACCATTAAAAGAGCAAAGATCCAGGGATACCCAGTAGTATTTGACTTTAAACTTTGAGTGCCAACAAGGTGTATCACACATTTCTTTGCAAATGGGTTAAACACCACTGTTGAACTCACCAGGTTAAAATAACTGCCCAGACTATTAGTAGTGCATTTTCACAAGACGCAGTTGCATATTTTACTACTCAAATGTATTTAATTCTCTTACAGAATGGCAGAAGGAGACAATCTGAATGAAAATGTCAAAATGGAATCTGTGGCTGAAAGTACTGATCGTGGTGTTGCTGCCATTAAACCCCAGTAAGCATAATGTGTTAGAATTAACTATTTAATATGTTTTTGTCCACGTTATCATAGACTAAAATGCAGGCAATCTGATTGTTCATATTGTCTGTCTGTGGATGTGTGTGAGTGGAATTGTGCAGACTGGGTCAAAATATCCCAATGTCTAAGAGCCTCATAGACAGACTGTTATGGTTATGGTTTGTTGAGCTCATGCACACATAGTTGTCCAGTAAAAATGTTCAAACCCGCTTTATTGATCAAGATGGTACATATATTCAGAGCTAACTGCACAATCCTGCCCAATCAAATCTAATAATGGGGAAAGGGATTGTATTGCTTATTTAGACCCCAATCAAAAGATGTTCTGGGGCATGTATAATAAAATTACGAATACTATTTATTTTTAACTTTTTTTTGTTGGGGACTTGAATACAATAGACACAATTTTTAATAAATATATATATATATATATATATATATATATATATATATATATATATTTTTTTTTTTTTTTATGTGACTCTGAACCATTAATTTGCAATTTTGTTTATTGACTTTTAGGTATTTAACAACCAAGGTGCAGTTTCACTCTTACATTGATGCAGAAGGTAAGGAAGTCAATGAAAAGCAAGAGTGTTCAACGCAATGTGAGAAAATCACTCATGATAATGCAACAACAGATGATGCAACAGAGCCAGCAGCAAAAAGGATTAAATTAGATGAAGCCAGTCTGGGGAATGATGAGCAAAGCCAAAAAAGTAATGAGGGCAATCAAGAGAAAAAAAGAGCCAGGGGACAAAACAAGAGTCGCCCTCACATGAAACATTCACATTTCGAGGAAAATAAATTGTGTCCCTCAATTACACAGGTATGTATACAGTTTTGTCATAGAGCAGTCGTGTGCAGAACTCTGGCCCTAAGAGACTTCACCTGCAGTCCTCAGTCTGTCTTCTGGTACAGTGAGAAAAAGATACAGTTTTCCTTTACCACATCGCAGACCTCTTCCCCCCCCCCCCCAAAAAAAAAAAAAAAAAAAAAAAAATGAAAAACACACCTCTTTATAATTTTGTGTCACAATATTTCTCTGTTAACGTCAGTCAATCTTCAGCCCCTTTGTGCTAGATAGGTCTCCAGTGCATTGTAAAGCAATGCATTGGTGAAATATCTACTATCCAAATGATTAATCTCCAATTTTATAACCATAACGTGCATCCTTTTGGTAGACTTGAGGGCTACATATGCAGATATTTGGGCAAATCTGGTTGCCCGTCTCCATTAAAAGACACATCGAAAGGGTAGACAATTATTTTTGCCCACAAGCCTCATCTCTGTGTGTGTGCGGGTGTGTTCATAGGAACACATGATTATTAATACCCTCTGCTCCTTTAGTAATCCCACTTCTTGACAGAGATGTGAATGAAAGTGATAAAAGATTGTGTCTGTTAAGAGAGGAATTATAATATCCTGGTGTGATTAAGTCTGTCTTGTTCTGTTGTAAGAAAAAGAATTATATCAATTCCTGCTTTCTGCTCTGATAAAATCATACATTTGTATCAAACGTACTTTATAATTAATGTATAATTCTTGCTTTTGTAGTGAAAGCCAGTAGTAATATTTTCTTTGTATTGCAGCACTGCTGTATTTGTACAGCCAGCCAGACCCAAGGGTTAGATTAAATTGTCCTTTGGGCCTGATTTGCCAATCTTTGCTCTAAAGCAGAAATAGAAAAGGCAAACAAAGTAGTAATTTACCCTTTTAAACCCTGTAAGTTGCTGCAAGTTTTTGATAGAAATATGTGATTACCTTCTGTTTTATAAACATTGACAAAATAATTACAGACACAACAGACAATCTTCATGTCTCCAAATTCAATATAAGGGCCCATAATGTTGTCGTTACCAGCAGGACTCATTTTAAAGCAGATTTTATGTTAAAACTGTGTGTTTCAATCTGTAGTATTGTGTTAAAGACGAGCTATTTTTTTTACACTACTACTATGGAGGAACCACATGATCTCTGTAGTAACATAGTCGATGAGGCTGAAAAAAGACATGTCCATCAAGTTCAACCAATGCAATATCACCCCTGTTGATCCAGAGGAAAGCCAAGAAAAAAATCCATGTCAATTAAGCCCCAAATGGGTAAAAAATTCCTTCTGGACTCCAAATAGCAGTCAGATATTGCCCTGGATCAACATCCTATCTGCTTTGAAGCCAACTATCTTAATTCACAATATTGTTATGTGCTAGTTAGATATCCATTACTTTTTTGAAAGCAATTACAGTATTTGCAAGCGCAGAGTCTCAAGGCAAAGAATCCCATAATTTTACTGCCCTTACTGTAAAGAAAAAAATCTTGCCTTCATTTTAGTTGAAAGATCCTTTCTTCTAGTCTTCATGGATGACCTCTTGTTCTTTGCTTAGCTCTTTGAGTAAATAGTTCCTTGGAGAATTCTTTTTATTGACCTAAAATATATTTGTAAAATGGTAATTGCATTGTGTTTTATAATAAGTGTATTTTCTCTTCCCTTGAAGGAATGCACCAATAAATGTTTTTTTGGTGAGAAGTGCAAGTTCTTACATGATGTTGAAAAATACATGTCAGGAAAGCCAGACGACATTGGCCCAAACTGCCACCTGTATGAAACTTTTGGAAAATGCATTTATGGTGTTACATGCCGTTTTGCAAAATCACACATAAATCAAGACTTCAAAAATCTAATAAATGAAAATCTTACAAAGCTGTGGGAAGGGAAGGTTTTGGTGAAAAATGGCTTGGACAAAGACCTAAAGCTGCAGTTACGGAAAAGGAAAGTTAAGTTTGAAAAGTCAGATCAGTATCTGAAGCTTCAGAACAAACAAAGCAATGCAGGGGAAAAGGGAAGCAAACAAGTTGACACTGTGGAACCAAAAGCTCCTGCTGTGGATTGTGAAAGGATGGCTGAAAGCAACAAGGCCAGTTCTTGTAGTGAGAAGATCACTAATGAGGGAGACACTTTACCTCCTGTAAGTGAAATCAAGGAAGATTGCCCTAAACAGAGTATTGCTAATGCACAGAATGAGACACCTTTTATGCCACTTGGAGCAGTGACAGATGAAGATCTCATAAAGCTCAGGCCGTGTGAGAAGAAAAAAGTGAGTCATTATTGCAACAAAATGTGTTGCTGTACTATTAATGCTATGAATTATACAATGTATATGAAGTGACAGTTTATGGGCGTAAAGGCATTTTGTTATTCAGTAATATAGAATGTAACAAACTTATAGGCGAATCATAGTCTTGTTGATCTCTGCAACACCTTCTCTAGGATAAATGGTATTATAAATGTACAGCCCTTGGCTACATGTCCTCCCCTAGCTTTTTGTTGCATTGCCTCTAATAACTAAAACAGTCTTACTCCTACTGGATGAGCAGGTGGCTGAAAGAATAATCTGCTGTTAATTGGCAGCCAGTGTTATTTCGTCCTGTCTCTCGGAGTCTGTGATGCTAACCGTGGAGATGTAAAACACTGGGGGATGGGAGACCCGCTGTGTGTTAAGGCTTCTTTCACACATGCAACAGAACTGTTGCTAACCCAGTGACAGTTTTCTCATCCACTTATCTTCACTCACGTTCCCCTGTATTCTTCCTCTGACTGGAACACAGGGGAGGTGTGTTTAATGGCTGGCCCACTTGAATGCCACTCAATATTACTGGCTGGTGCCCAGTCATAGAAGCTTGGACACACTCGCTGTCATCTAAGCAATGACACACGTTTTGTTTTTATTAACTTGTGTGGCACCTAGGCATATGTTCGTTACCCTTTTAAGTGTAGGTGGTGGGTGTATTAGTATCTCAATATGCGTAGATTCATGCTACCAGACTGATTCTGCAGAGTAGACAACTTTACCTTCATGTACATTTACTGCCAAATGCATACAGGTAACACAAGCCCAAAGGCAGAATATAGACTTAATTTTACTCTGTTGATAACAGCAGAGCAAAAGGACTTGGGAGTAGTACTGTCTGATAACTTAAATGTAAGCAACACATCCAGGCCATAGGGAAAGCCAGCAGGATCCTAAGTTGTATAGGAATAGGCATTAGTAGCAGAAACAGAGGTGCTAATGCCACATTACAGAACAAATCATGTCAGGAAAGATTTCTGGACCTTAATCCCTGAAGGACCGGAATGAGGTGCAACTCTTTGCATCATAATGAATCACACAACCCACTGGTCCTTAGCGCTTTAAGGACCGGCCGTGCACGCACGCATCGGTCACTTAAGGACCATGTACCAAGTGGTACATTTATTTCCCTTTTTTTGCTCCAGTAAATTTCAGTGTGTGGAGAGTTTACTTGCAGCCAAAAATGGCTAAGTGTATGGAATATGTATTAACCCTACAAGCACTGGAAGGGTGCACAATGTAATGCTTTACAATGCATTGCTCACCCATCTGGCACCTGAAGGGTCCAATGTGTTTATTGTGTGGAATAATGTCACATAAATACCTTGTCAGGGTTCAGGCCACAGTTCATAGTGTTAAAACTGCTATCAGTTTATATTCCCAGATGTCTCTGTCTCTTTGTGCCTGAAAACTTCCAATCAGTAGTCACCATGAGCTCTTTAATGATGTGACCAGTTTTGCAAAACTGTTAACCCACTGGGGTGTCTCTCTTCTTGTTCACACAAGGCAGGAGTGGGCATTTCCAGTGCTAACATCTGCAAATTTATTACGGTTTGAACTATAACGTTTTTTTAATAACAGTAACTGTGGGATTTGGTATCCACATAGTTCAGACCATATTTCTATTGTATTTTATAGGAGAGGTGAGTCACTGAGTATAATTTTCCACAGAATGTGATAGTAACAGATACATCACTTAGCTGCACTTTGGACGGTTATAACGGAATAAAGCTACTGCCATCAGCCCTTGATTTACTTACCAGGAAAAAATTACAAGTATAGGATCTTTTCCATAATAAAATTACTGTGGTCCTTTTGAAGATGTTGTTTCACTGCTATCTCTTCAGCTGTGTATAGCTTGGTAAAGGAGGAAAAATTATGCAAATTATTTCAAAACAGGAGCTCCCACTAATGGGTGGACTTGGAAAGGTGTTAGTTGTGATTATAGAGCTTTTCCTGCCGAGTAAAACAAGGGCACTCCCCACTGCTGTCTGTTTAACTTTAACTGTAATAACTCTGGAAATATGCATTTCTCACCAGTAGGAGTACCCTTAATCTACTCAGCGGGAAAAGCCCTAAAATATATATATCTTTTTTTTTTTTTTTTTTCATAAAAATTCTGCTGCTCCTTTAAGTCCCATTTTTAAAACCATAAATACAATAGTGCATCTCAGAAAAAAACACAGGTTAAATAAAATTAAATGTTTACATTAATAGGAAAAAAAAAACTTTTAACCCCTTAACTTCTGATGTCGGGACCGTCACGGCTGCCCAGGCGTTAACCCTTTGCATGCCAAAGGGGTACACAATGCATTGCATAGAAGTTTGTTTTTGCAGTGCTACTGCATACTTTGCTGTGAACACTAAACACTTCCATGAAGAAAAAAAAAAAATGTGACTTGGTCCTCCAGAGTGCCCCCCACCCCCGGACTGCACAGTCTTTAAGTGGTTAAAGTGGTAGGTCCACTTTATGATAAAATAAGTCCTCTCGTCTCTAGGTAAAATGTTGTATTATCATTGAAGGCTTTTTGGTAGTAGTAAAATGTAATTGAATCTGTGTTTTGTTTACATTATATGCTTAACGTGCTGCAGGTGTCTGAGTCTCATTAACCCCTTCGATACTCTAGACATTACCCAAACACATTGTAATTAGACATGGAGATGTCTCTAGCATTCAAGGCGTTAAAAAGCAAGCCTACTCAAAACGTCATGGTCACAAACAAGGGCTATAGGCTGTGCTGAGATAGTGGGGAGAGTGTGGGAGGGAAAGGGTTAACAATACCAGACCCCTGGTTACCTGTTACTATTCCTAGCAACCACCAAATTAACCCCTGAAATCCCTCCTGCACTACCATCCCAGTACTACAGTTTGCTGCCACCACAAAGACTTTATATCTGGGCGTGTTAGGTTACCCCAAACACAACATAATTACCATATAAAGTCACCTTAATAATCAGACATTTATAATTAACTCTTTAGTAACGTGTGCTACCTGAGCTTCCTTCAGAGTAGTGAGTTCATGTTAGAGAACAGAGACAAGAGCTGATTAATTGAACATTTAATTTGAAAAAAGGTTTCACAGTGCTGGTTACAAAAATACAGAAATGAAGGGCATACAGAAATACAGATTACACATAAGAAAAACAGTCCATAAAATAGGAGAAACACAAGGAATCCTTAAATACAGTTACCGATATTTTAAGAGTCCTTGCGGGAACTTCGGATGGTTTTTCCCCCTTCAGTTGTTACAAAGAAATTCTCTGTTTTATCCAAAAAACCCATATTAAATGCTTTCCAAAATTCCTTCTAAAAGGCCAAACCCCCTGGGTGTTACCTGGGCATTTTAAATGTATAGTTTTATTGAACCGTTTTACACTATATATATACATGTTCTCCCTATTTCATAATATGTGACTGCACCCTGGATGAACTTCCATCAAGGCCGAGGGCCCAGTACCTCTTATGACCCCTACATCCTGCTCTGGTGACTTACTCATTCAGTTTCTGGTGATGTTATCTATTCCGCTAATTTAGCTAACACTTTAAAAGGTACAATAAAATGCACAAAATCAACAAATTATACATACCAGGGCCCTGCAAGTGCCAGTTCATGCCTTGGCATGACAGTCATTAAAAGGAAAAGGAATTAGGGAAGTTGTTCTCAACCAGGGTGCCATGGTCCTAACTTTGGTGGTCAGTTTGTTTCTATGAAACTGCTGGCAAAATGTGAATGTGATCTCTCAGATATACATATTTCTATAAACTGCTATGCACAATGCATTGTCAGTGTAAAGTGTGGTTCTGTGGCTACTAGTGACACCAGGCTGGGGGGGGGGGGGTTCTGTGACTACAACCAAGATGGAGGGTCATAAAGTGTTCATGGGAGAACCGTGGCTATGAGAGGCAGTGGGGCCCTGCTAGGGAGGTAAGGCAGTGTATATGGGGATCTGTGGCTATAAATGGGCAGGGTAAAAAGGGTGGTAGGGTCATTCAGTGTATGTGAAAATCTGTCTAATTGTGGGCAAGGGATCGAGGCAGGAGGTGGGGGGGTCAGACAATGTTCGTGGTGATTGGTGGCTTTCAGTGGACAGGAACGAGTCTGGTAGGGTCACCAAGTGTATGTAGGGAACTGGATACCCATGGGAAAGTGACCAAGGCTGGTGGTGGTGGGGTATAAAATCTATTGCTGCCATGTGGACAGGCTGGGTGGGATTTTATTTCTTTTTTCTATTTCTTTTATTTTTAAAGCTTTGGAGGCTATGCACTTACAGCCTCCAAAGTGAAGTCTTGATTTTTAATTTAGAAATTAATCAGACCTCTTTGAAGGCCCCCCTAGCTATTGATCTCCCAGCCGATAACAATGGGAGATCAATGCAGGCAATGACAAGGAGCAAGACTCTCCCCTGCTTCCACTACTACCCAAACTTCCAGGTAGGAGTGGGCAGGAGCGAGGAATTTTCCTTGCGTCACCAGAGCCAACTTTAAAGGGATTGTAATACTTCGTTTTATCTTTATTTTATTTTGTAGGCATTAAAAAAAACACGAAGAACGATATAATTCTTATCTCTCAAACCTTTACGGTTTGAGAGATATTCACAAGCAAAGTTTCCCCTCACTGACCAAAAACGGTCAAGTCTGCCATCTAGCTGTCCGATTTGTAATCCGGTCCGTGGACCGGCCGGGGCTCTGCAGCAGAGCCGAGATCACGAGATAAAAGAAGAACTACTTCATTTGAATAGTTTACAAAGTGTGCCTGGTTTGTAAGCACACTTTTTAGACCCTTCCAATGAAATAGTTATTTTTATATTGTGCGATCTCGGCTCTGCTGAAGAGCCACCTGTTGATCTGCGGACCGGATTCCAAATCTGACAGCTAGATGGCAGACTTGACCGTTTTGGTCAGTGAGGGAAAACTTTGCTTGTGAATATCTCATAAACCATAAAGGTTTGAGAGATAAGACTTATATCGTTCTTCATGTTTTTTTAATGCCTACAAAATAAAATTGAGATAAAACGAAGTATTACTATCCCTTTAAACCAATTTGAAAAGATTAGTGGGAGTAATTATTAGAAGTGTTTGATTCTCCTTTAGGTGTCACTTGAGTTATAAAGGATTGATAACCACAGAAATATGGTCTATCTGTGGAAGCTGGGGTTTGTAGGTTGTTTTAGTTACATGGGGAATGTGTTTTAATGAAAGGGTTATGTTCTCATCTGTGCACTTTCTAAAATAGTTCTAAACAACACACTCTTCTCCAAGGTCAGGTTTCATTACAAAGAAAAAGTCACAGTATGCTTTTGAAAAAAGAAATTCAATCAGGAATTTAGCTTAGTATTAAGAACCATTGTTGTGTTTTGTTAAATTCATTTTTTTTCCTTGTAGATTGACTTCAAGAACAAACTCTATCTTGCTCCTTTAACTACGGTATGTCTAAATCAAGTGTTCGTAAATAGTATGCAAATATTGTCACCGTCACTGTATCTCAACATACTCAAGTATGAATATGGTTAATGTTAAATTGGGTGTGAATTGTATATGGCTGTTCTTTGCATAATAAAATAGTGGTTGAAATATGTGTTTTCTTAAAATAAAGGAGTGGAAAAATTCTGTGAGCCAGGGCTCCTAAAACTTCACTTCTGACTCCTAAATCTTTGGAGTATTTTGTGCACACCCTTGTACATGCACATTCACTGGTTCCTAAAATTATGATCTGGCTCAAAAATATTTTGCCTGCACAAAAAAAAAAAATCTATTTATCTGATATGTTGTCTTTACCACTTTAGAAACAATTAAGTCCATTCCTCATGGATGCATTAAAGGATGAGTAAAAATATTATAGGGCTTTTCCTGCTGAGTAAAATAAGGGTACACCCGCAGCAGGGAGAGTTAATTAATCTTAAAGTTATCATTTTAAAAATAACACATGCTGTGTGATAGCTTGAGTCAGCAACTGCAGTTCTCAATAGTAAGTGAAAGGAACAGCAAAAGATATTGCAAAAGATATTGCAGCTAAAATGTGCATTCTTTGGGTGCAGTACTCCTTTGGCTTGAAAATGTATGGTGGTGCTGTTGCTACGCAGATACTATATCCAAAAAATTCAAGTTTGAGCCTCAGGAATTTAAATAAGGCATCTGTCAGCAGTGGAAGCACTCTTGTTTTATTCAGTAAGATGAGTCCTGAATTTATGTATTTTTTTTCCAATATTAAGCATTATTATCCATTTTGAAGCAGAACTTTCATTAAAATTAAAGTGCCCTCCGAATCATTATTCACACAGCGATATGCATATATATACTTTTATTATCCTGAATAAGTCCGACATTATTGAAAAATACAACTTATTCGGCAGGCATCAGCGGTAGGCATCTTGCTGTAGACACATCTGTGCACCTGTGCCCTCACCAATCTTGGAGGAGACCGGGATGGACAGAGCAGACTCACAGATGCCTTTTTGGCAAGATGACTGCTGATGCCTGACGAACAAATTGTATTTCTCAATAACGCCGGACATATTCAAGATACTAGTATTGGTACAAGTATCACTATTTGAATAATGATTTGGAGGGCACTTTAATTTCAATGAAAGTTCTGCTTTAAATATTCATTATGGGGAATCGATCTATGGAGAATAGAACAACACAGGTCAAGATAAGCAGAAGTTTATTATAGGAAGTGCTCATGTTCCTTTAACCCTTTGAGTGCCAGAGGGGTAAGCAACACATTGCGTACCCCTCTGGCACTCAAAGGGTTTAACCCTGTGAGTGCCGGAGAGGTGTCCAACAATACCTTTCTGGCACTCAAAGAGATAAATACCATTTTTTGGACAGTTTTTATCATCTCCATTTTTATATTTTTCTGATTTTTCTTCATCCCTCTCCCTCTTGGCCTTTCTTCCCTTTATAAATTTATATAGCAGGATGCTTCTAGGTACATGTATAAAGGACTTCAATATGTGGAGAGACCAGCTTTAAATTTTAGGATTCAGTGACATCAGTGTACGTAAACTGGACTCAGTTGAAACTTAATATATAGTACAATTTCATATTTTTCTTTTTTTAGTGTGGTAATCTACCTTTCAGAAGAATATGCAAGCGTTATGGTGCAGATATTACATGTGGCGAGATGGCCATGTGCACAAATCTGCTACAAGGCCATCCTTCTGAATGGGCTCTATTGAAGCGACATCACTCTGAGGATATATTTGGTGTACAGGTCTGTCATCCAAACTAGACAAAAT
This sequence comes from Rhinophrynus dorsalis, assembly GCA_037306005.1. Lineage (NCBI taxonomy): Eukaryota > Metazoa > Chordata > Amphibia > Anura > Rhinophrynidae > Rhinophrynus > Rhinophrynus dorsalis. The sequence continues at coordinate 416,632,081 of CM074723.1, forward strand.
GACTTGAAACAATGCATTTCATATGACACGACTAATTAGCATTTTCTTTTCCAGTTGGAAGGAGCATTTCCTGATACTATGACAAAATGTGCTGAACTGCTCAATAGGACCATTGATGTAGATTTTGTGGATATTAATGTTGGATGCCCAATAGACTTGGTGTACAAGAAGGTTTGCACTTTTTATTTAATATTTGAAGAGATTTTCTTAGTTTATATATGTTCTAAGTGTCCATATTTTCAGCGAAAGCTGGTTAAAGAGACAGTGATGGTTGTGTTCAATATTTTTTTTAAATGTATTTTTATTGAAAGCATTCCTTCATGAACAACATCTGACAGCAAAGTCAAATAAACAGATAATACAAATCACATATCAGCATAGCACCAAATGGAACCAGGGACGGATTTACATCTCAGTAGCCTGTAGGCACAGAAATAAGAAGCGCCCCCCCCCCCCCCCAAAAAAAAAAAAAAAAAATAAAAATAATATATATATATATATATATATATATATATATATATATATATATATATATATATATATATATATATATATATATATATATATATAGTCTCCATTGTAGGAGCTGTCTGTAGCCTCCAAGGCCAAAGGGTATGACGGCTATATCTCGCGACTGCTTCTCTGTGGTAGCTGAAGCGTTATACTCTCATAACTCCGTCTCCCGTTTCACTCTCTGTGTACCAGAGAAGTTGTGCACGCATCTGTCATTCACCCTGCTGGCTAATTAAAAAAAAAATTAAAAAAATCCCAATGACAGGCACCCCCCTGTGGGGTGCGCCTGTAGGCAGATGCCTACTCTGCCTTATAATAAATCCGGCCCTGAATGGAACCACACATTGAACAAAGTATGAGGCTAAACTCACATGCTTTCCCCCACTCACATTTTCCTTTTTTTTCTATTCCCAAAACAACAACAAAAAAAAAAAAAGGGGGGAGAGGGAAAAAAGGATTATAGGGGCACCCTCTCATCAAGCCCAATCCATCTCACTGACCATTCGATGAACAGTGCATCACAGTAGCCAGGCCACCATACCTCCCAAGAGGGCCTATAATTTGGAGATAACTGGTGAGCGTTAAGTAGTATAAAAAAAAAAAAAAAAAAATCAGTCCAAGGTCCCCAAATATCATCAAACTTCTGAGGGCAGTCCCTCTGTACGTAAATTAAACGGTAGTGGGGCATATTTTGTTTAATCATGTCATTTCAATTGGAATGGGAGGGGGGGTATAGGATACATCCACACGACAGCCACAATTTTACGTGCCATAACCAATGATTCTCAGAGTAATTGTTTAGTCCAGGATAGGTCAAAATCATCAGAGACCATAGAGTGAATCCCCAACTTCAGGGCCATTAGGATCCCCCGTCCCAACACTGTGGTCAAAGTGTCAAATGCTGACCAAAACTGTGAAGCTGTCAGGCAAGCCCAGATCATTTGCAAGAAACCAGCATTGGGCATACTACGTTTGGGGCAGGAATCCGTTGTGTCCCTATTCATAAGTTTTAGATGCCTGGGAGTATAATACGTCCTGTGAAGTATTTTGAGTTGAGTGAGTTGGTGACCACTATGTATAGCAACGGCCAAGGGACCTGCCTTGGCTATCAACCATTCCCAGTCTTCCATGTCTCCCAAGTCACCCTCCCATCTAGTGCTCAACTGGGTATCGTCCAGGGGCGTATGATTAGTAAGCCACTTACGACTACAGTTGCGAGCCGGCGAATGAGGAAGCCTCTCTCTTTTATGCATGAGTTTAAACTCGGCTATCATGAATAGGCGGTCAGATCATTGTGACTGTAATGCATGACGGATCCGCAAGTATGAGTAAAAATATTGGTTGGGGAGGCCAAATTAGACGCAGAGGTGTTCAAAGGTCGTGAGGACCTAATCATAATATAATTGACCCAAGGAGAGAATACCAAAGTGGGCCCAGGTCTCTCTGAAGTCTAAATCAGCCAGATGTGGTAGAGCCCTTTTATTCCAGAGAGGTGTTTGTCTTCAATATTTAATTTTGTTAACTATTTTAAGAGTGTGACTGTTTCTAGGAGTTTTAAGTTTTAATGTTGCCCCCTCCTCTTTTCTTCCCCATCCCTTTCTCCTTTGAAGGAGCTGACCAATCAACTGACAGCTGGAGCTGGAGATTGTCATGGAAACCCTAGCCCACAATCTCATGATGGGGACACCTCACTCTGTGTGAGAACTATGGAGGAGTCCTGAGAACTAACTACAATACAACTAATGTCCAAGACTTGTTTACAATAATCTCACACAATGAGGTGTCTCCTTAGTATGATATATGTTTAGGGTTGCTATGGCATACCCAGCTCTATCAGTCAATCTTTTGGATCAGTCCCTTCAAAGGAGAAAGGTTGACTTGAGTTAAATGGGAAGGATAATAATTAAACTGAAACATTTTACTATATTTCATTATGTACAAACCAGATAGTATTAACCCTTTGCGTGCCAGAGGGGTACACAACACATTGCTTTGCATAAGCAAGGTATTAAAGCTGAATGTATATACAAGTTATTATTATTATTATTATTATTATTCTTTATTTATATAGCGCCAACTAATTCCGCAGCGCTGTACAATTGGGGAATAGACATACAGAGGTATTAAATAGTACAATCAGATGTGTAGAACAGGAGGATCAGAGGGCCCTGCTCGTGAGAGCTTATTATATCTCAGTATGTATGTATGTGTTTAGTCAGTGAATCAAATCACTTGTAGCTCTTGCAAACAATTTCATTAAAAAAATTATCCTGTAATAATGTTTAAATGAATTATCTCCCTGCACCTGGGTGTATTAATAACATATAAGAAAAGTTTACTGCTCCGTGAAATTGGCCTCGTAGTTTTTTAGCTGTTGCACTTCCAGTGGGCATTTCTTCAAAACCTGATTTTTTTTAAATATCTGGTCTGTTTTGCTAGAAAAATAACTGCAACGAGAATGAGAGCAGAGGCTGTTGTAGTAGCTAGACAAATCTGAATTTTTTTTTAGAATCTTTTGTACTACTCTCGGATGTGGGGGTGTATCGATATTCCCCGTTGTCTGTGCTGGCATTATTATTCTTTATATAGCACCAACTTATTCCGCAGAGCTGTACAATAGGGTATAGACATAAAGAGACATTGAATAGTACATATCAAATATGGAAAACGAAAGGATCAGAGGGCCCTGCTCGTGAGAGCTTACAGTCTAGAGCAGAGGTTCTCAACTCCTGCCCTCAGTGGCCACTAACAGGCCAGGACTTTGGAATTTCTCTGCTAAAGCACAGGTGAGTTGTTCAGAGGCTCAGTCACATTGATTAACTCACCTGTACTCTAACAAGGAAATCATCAAATCCTGGCCTGTTAGTGGCCACTGAGGGCACGGGTTGAGAACCAGTGGTCTAGAGGAAGGTAGGTTGGACACAGAAGGAGTAAGTCTATGGGGTGTAAGTGCCTCCTGCCACATGAACGCTGGGCAGTGGGTGGAAGAAAGAAGAGCTATTGAATGGAGTGGTCCAGGAAAGGGGGGGTTCTATTTGGGAGAAAAGACTATGTGAACAGTGAGGTCATGATGGGGATGTAGGTGGGAGAGGGATTTTAGAAGGGAATGAGCGTGAGTAGAGGCTGGACAAGCTGTTGGTCTGACCTTGGTTATAATGGTTATTGAGATAGATGATAGACTTCCCTGAAGAGGTGAGTTTTCAGGGAGTATCTGAAGGTTGGGGGAGAGTCTGATGGGATGGTGGAGGGAATTCCAGAGCTCAGATTCAGCACAGGAGAAGTCCTGGCATGAATAATTTAGAAGAAAAGCAATTACTGGACATAAGTATAACTCTACATTTTTAAATCTGATTGACTTGAATTGTGAACAATGTGTGGCCTTAGGAAGTTACCATGGATTGCTCTTTCACAAGTTCAAAGGAAAAATGCAAAATGAGGATCTGATCTCAAAATAAGTGTCCAGCACATACTAGGTAGGGTAAGTCCTCAATTAAATGCATTAAAAGCCATATGTTTTTATAATTACCAGTTCCCTATAATGTAATTTAGTGTGTAAAATGTGATGCATATTAATGAGAAAACTTGTTTTGGTTTTTTTTCATGCTAGGGCGGTGGCTGTGGTTTAATGACTAGAACCAACAAATTTGAACAAATTGTGAAAGGAATGAACTATGTAAGTATTCGACATCAAGAGGAATTCACTCTTTACTGCCATCTCTTTAAGTAAAATAATTTGTTAGACTGTTGGCGATCAGCTAATACATATATAATTTACATGTGCAAACTATTATGTGATGATCCTGACAAAACTGCTTAAAAGCAGTAAACATTCTGTTTCTGTAAACTTGTGTTATAGGGCTTTTCCTGCTGAGCAAAAACAAGGCTACTCCCACTGAGATAAAGCACTAAATTCATCTAACAAACCAAGCAGAGGAGGTAAAGAGGTGTCCGGGAACACCACATAAAACTGGATGTCATCAGTGTATGCAGAGAGTTTGGTAGAAATAGACGTTGGTTGTATACCATGAATAAGCGGAGAGTTACATACCAGCTGCAGAAGGGGCTCAAGGACCAGTACAAACAATAGTGGAGAAAGGGGACATCCCTGTCTGGTACCGTTCGTTATGAAGAATGGTCGGGATAAGTAGCCATTGGCTTTAACCCTCGCTGTAGGATGAGAGTAAAGAGCTCTAATAGCTGTAAGACATCTTTAACCCAAACCTATATGACTCAAGAACCGCAAGCAGGAAGTCCCAGTTCACCCTGTAGAACACCTTCTCCGTGTCTGTGCTTAACAGGATGGCTGGGATCCGATGTTCAAGTGCGTGATATTTCATTGCGACTGCTTTCGAGGTTTTATGTCTAGATAACCTACGGGGAGTGAACCCTGCCTGATTAGGATGAAGTAGTTAAGCTTTTCTCAGTAAGTGTCGAATAGAGCTTCAGGTCAATGTTGAGGAGGGAAATGGGTCTGAAATTTTGACAGAGGGAAGGATCCTTACCCTGTTTGTGTATCACTGCAATGTGAGCTTCAAGAGCGAGGCGAGGAACAGGGGATCCATCCATTAGAGCATTAAAGGCAGCTAGCATTTGTGGTTATAGAATATCAGCAAATTACTTATAATAGACTATTGGAAAGCCATCAGGGCCTGGGCTTTTCCCCTTAGGGGAAGATTTAATTGCTGCCATCAGTTCAAGTTCAGTGAATGGTTTTTCCAGTGTCTCCGCCACAGCTCAGGGTAAAAGTGGGAGTTTGGCCCGCTGAAGGAAGTTTGTGATATCTCCAAGGGAAGGCTGAACATGGGCCAGACGGGTCTGATCTTTGAGATTACAGAGCTCTTGGTAAAAGGAGTGGAATGATCCTGCAGTATCCGGGAATGTTCTACAATCCTGTCCAGAGGGGCATTTCACTAAGTGAATAAAATGCGCCCTCCTCTTAATCCTGATAATTCGGGATAATGTCTTCCTGCATTTGTCTCCATGCAGACAGCGGTCATATTTGGTCCAGATATACGATTTGTGTATCTTGCTCTGAAGAAGGTTTGTTAGTTTGTTGCGGGCTGCTTTCAGAGCTGAGAAATCTGTAAGTAGCAGAGTCAATTTATGAATCTGTTCTTTCTGTCGTATCGTCGCTAGTAGGAGCTCGATCTGTCGCTTCTGACCCTTCTTCCACGAGCCAAGCTTGATCAGTTCCCCTCTGATCATGCATTTATGTGCCTCCCACACCGTAGTGGGGGGACAGGCTCCATTGGCATTAAGGTCAAAATACGCAGTGAGGGATTTCTTAGCAGAATCAACTACAGATAAGTCTTTTAGTAAAATATCATTAAGTCACCAGGGTGTGGCATGTGTAAGTTCCAACTCCATCCAGGCAGGAGTGTGGTCAGACCACGTTTGTGTTTCTATACGTGCTTTAGAAATCCTATGGAAGATGTGTTGCGAAATGAACAGATGATCCAGTCTCAAATAGGAGTTGTGAGGGTGGGAGTAGAATATGTAGTCCCTCGCAGAGGGGAAAAGATATCTCCAAACATCTACTAGGTAACTATTAGAAAAAAGCGAGCCCAGGATCTTCAGGGGACTTTTGATATGTCGGGGTGAATTCGGGGAGTCTAATGAGGGTTGAAACATGATATTCAAATCACCTCCCAAAAAGATAGTACCTGCTGCGAACTCATTCAAAATTTTCAAAGTGCATTATAGGAAAGAAATCTAAGCGGAATTTGAAGAGTAAAGATTAGCGAAAGTGAATTTCTCTGAGTAAATTAACCCTTTAATAAAAAGATAACGACCCTCCGAGTCAGACACCGAGTCTTCATGTATCCATGGGGACTCAGAATCAATTAGGATGGCAACACCTCTCTCTTTTTCTGTAGCAGAGGAGAACCAAGCATTTGGAAAACGAGAGTTGGTAAAATTAGGTTGCACGGTAGATTTAAAGTGTGTTTGTTGTATAAAGAGCACATTCCCCTTCAGCCCTGGATTCCTCTCGGAACGCCATTGATCTCTTTTCAGGGGTATTCAACCCTTTTACGTTTAGGGACATTATTTTTAGGTGAGGTGATGCCATTTCGCCAGCACCAGTGGATGATAAACCCCACTATTAAGGAAAGGGAAGGTGGGGAGGGGAGATCTGAGGGGAATCAGGGAAGGGGGCAGAAGAGAAGAGGTAAAAGAGAGAGAATGTGCAAGTGAGGAGGCAGGAGAGGAATAAGGCTAGCTGTTAGAACAGAGTGTAGATATAGGATGAAGTAACGAATCGTATGCACTGGATAAACTCCAATGAGGCAGTTCAAGGACAGAGCTTGTAAGAGAGGGTAGGGAACTAGGGGCTCGATCCAAATGTTGGCGTCGCCAGAAAAAACTGGAGACGCTGGTTTTAACGTCAATTGAGCAATGCAAATGTTCTACTAGAAACAAGCGACGCCAGTTCTGAAACAGACATCGCCCGTCGCCAGAACAGCAAGATCTCACCCATAGAGGATAATGTACAAACGACGCCAAAAGCTATTCAAATGTTGGAGTTAGGGCTAACTCGCGTTAAATTGCAACATTTCTCTCCAGAAATCTAACGCCTATTTTTTTTGGAGTACAGCCCACAAGTAAGAGTAGAAAACCAACGTCTCCAGTTCTGAACAGCATTCTCTGTGCTTTTCCCTACCCAGCCACTAGGGGAACACAGAGAAGGCTTTCAGCACCATGGACAGCTTTGAATGCCATAGGGATGTGCACTGCTCACCCCTGTGGCATTTAAAGGGTTAAAATCAATAAAACTAGTACACCAAGCACTACACAATGCCCCCTTCCACACCCCCCCCATTACTATGTCACATATATTGCATATATGTGACATACTAACCCCATCCACATCCACCTCATGGACTTCCATGTAGTGGACAAATCTGTCTTTTATTCCACAATTAACCCTTTGAGTACCAGAGAGGTAGGAAAGCATTGCTTAGCATGTTTCCTACCCCTCTGGTACCCAAAGGGTTAATAGGCAACGTATGGACTACATACCTTGCCTATATATATATATGTGTGTGTGTTTTAAACTTTTTTTTAATTAAAATACTATTATTAGACAGTTTAACTTAGATCTCATTCATTGTTAACCCCCTACCTCCTGTGTCCCATTGCTATTAGTACTTTTGCTCCACTCTTCTTCAAACTGAGAGTGGAGCAAAAGTACTAAAAGCAAAGGGACGCAGTAAGTAGGGCATGATGAATGGATGAGATCTAAATGAACCCTTTGAGTGCCAGAGTAGTACGCAACGCATTGCAAAGCAATGCGTTGAGTACCACTCTGGCACTCAAAGGGTTAAATACAACTGAGGGAGCAGGCTGCCCTGTGACGGCAGCGCTTCCCTCAGCTTTATTCATACATTAATTCATAATTCTTTATTTATTAGAATTCTTTCTTATTATTTCTTTCCTATTCACCCCCTTGCTGCGGGCGGCTGTGAAGCCCGCAGCATAATAACACCATGCTCACTAGAGAGCTATTGGAGGAAGCGGGAGGAGGGGCAGAGACATTGGAGGAAGCGGGTGGTAGGCTTGTATTTGCTGCCCGCTTCCTCCAATACCTCTCCTCTCGCGGTGGCATTGTGCCAGGTTGCCTGATCGCCTTGTGCAATTCGTCCCTTTGCACAAGGCGTTGTACAATGTTGTGCAAAGGGACGAATTGCACAAGGCGATCAGGCAACCTGGCACAATGCCACCGCGAGAGGAGAGGTATTGGAGGAAGCGGGCAGCAAATACAAGCCTACCACCCGCTTCCTCCAATGTCTCTGCCCCTCCTCCCGCTTCCTCCAATAGCTCTCTAGTGAGCATGGTGTTATTATGCTGCGGGCTTCACAGCCGCCCGCAGCAAGGGGGTGAATAGGAAAGAAATAATAAGAAAGAATTCTAATAAATAAAGAATTATGAATTAATGTATGAATAAAGCTGAGGGAAGCGCTGCCGTCACAGGGCAGCCTGCTCCCTCAGTTGTATTTAACCCTTTGAGTGCCAGAGTGGTACTCAACGCATTGCTTTGCAATGCGTTGCGTACTACTCTGGCACTCAAAGGGTTCATTTAGATCTCATCCATTCATCATGCCCTACTTACTGCGTCCCTTTGCTTTTAGTACTTTTGCTCCACTCTCAGTTTGAAGAAGAGTGGAGCAAAAGTACTAATAGCAATGGGACACAGGAGGTAGGGGGTTAACAATGAATGAGATCTAAGTTAAACTGTCTAATAATAGTATTTTAATTAAAAAAAAGTTTAAAACACACACACACATATATATATATAGGCAAGGTATGTAGTCCATACGTTGCCTATTAACCCTTTGGGTACCAGAGGGGTAGGAAACATGCTAAGCAATGCTTTCCTACCTCTCTGGTACTCAAAGGGTTAATTGTGGAATAAAAGACAGATTTGTCCACTACATGGAAGTCCATGAGGTGGATGTGGATGGGGTTAGTATGTCACATATATGCAATATATGTGACATAGTAATGGGGGGGGATGTGGAAGGGGGCATTGTGTAGTGCTTGGTGTACTAGTTTTATTGATTTTAACCCTTTGAATGCCACAGGGGTGAGCAGTGCACATCCCTATGGCATTCAAAGCTGTCCATGGTGCTGAAAGCCTTCTCTGTGTTCCCCTAGTGGCTGGGTAGGGAAGCACAGAGAAAGCTGTTCAGAACTGGAGACGTGGGTTTTGGATTTTCTGACTGAACTTGATACTTTGCAGTGCTGTGATTGGCTGTGGTGCTAGGTAACATTTTTATCGTTTGTTTTTAGGTAAGATTTTCTATGCGACGCAGGTTTAAGATTAACGTGTATTTTGTTGGTTATCGCTCGTTAGGCTTTCTAGGTAAGGAAGATTTGAATCTCACATTACCTGGTCTTGCTTAACGAGCGAAGGCAGTTTTTTTCTTCACGTTGGTTTTAACGCCAACATTTGAATCGAGCCCTAGCTCTGTTGTCCATCGCCTTGGCTACTATGAAGCAAATGAGAGGCAATTGAATATGATACAAATAGAAAATATCTTACCGAATGAATATAAAAAACAAAATGTTAACATGGTCATGACGTAGGAATATACGATTAGCAAATCGACTCCCTGGTTCTGAGGCACCGTGTTATATAAACACCCAATTGCTCACCACGGTGAGCCAAACCGAGAAGACCCATCCTGCAGTCTCTCAGTCTAAAATTAACAATAAGGCATGTAACGTTTACAAACCAAGCAGAACATGCAAATAAATCTGCTGAGGGGAACATGGTAAAGAAGAATAGGTAAAATCAGAGGCGTGGTAGTCGGATCTGGCAAACCGTGTGAGGGAAGGTGTGTCAACACAGAGGGGCATCCTAACGGGATAAGATTGTGTCAGTTGGGTGCGTGTCATAAGCATAGTCACGTCCGTGCATAGTCTTTTGCATAAGCATAGTCACGTCCGTGCCATGTGGAGTCTGTTATGTGTCACCAAGCGTCCCGTCCCACCCCACCCTGCAGCACCCAGATAGTCTGTCTATAAAGCTGCTTAGAGCGATGTCATATGATCGGAAGCAGGACTGTCGTTGTGAGGCCATGCAGGTGAAGGGGCGACACCCTAATTCAACAGTTCAACTACGGCGGCAGTACGTGGACAATAGACACACAGCAGGAACCCAGGGGAGGCGACTACAAGTGAATGTCAGCGGTGTACACTAGGTAGGGGTGTCAGAGGTCCTATTCTATAGCCATATTGGGCCTGTATACCAATCGGAAACCTGTCCACGTCAGCTCCTGTGAAAAATCTAATAAAATAGAGGATGACACCATGGGAGAGAACGTGTAGAGAGTAGTGAGAAAATGAAGGTAAGGCCATAGGGTGACGGAAAGAGGTCAGTTAGGTCATGCGGATATATGTCAGTCACCCTCAATCTTTGCCGAGGAGAATATATAGCAGCAATGGTCAGAGAAGGATACAACAGACCAGAATACAGTAAATGATGAGTCGGAGGAAGATTCCAGTAAAGCCTAGAAAACCTGTAACAACATCTAAGATCACATTCCCCAAGTGATGACATAACTCTGCCATAATATATGGAATTAAAGATATCAAGCCGGCCCTGTATATAACTAAGATCTGGAGGGCAAGACCTCAGGCCCCACCCCTCACAATACATAAATAATTAGCTGGTTTCCAATTACTAGCTTAAAACAAAGCTAGCTGGGGGACCAAGTCCGATTCATCGCACGGGGACGTCAGAGGGTGCAGGAACATTAACGTGATCCCGTAGTAATGGGGAGCAATACCAGGGGTCACCAAAGATGTGGCAAAAGGCAGAGCTGGTGGACCACACCAATCTCCCAAGAAACCTCTTCGGGTCCCACCCCTTGAGTCAATTTGACAGGACGGATCCTGACCCCCCTGGTACCAGACCAGCAAAAGGAGTGTCGCCCACCCTACCCCTCCCCGCACTATTTTAAGTAATGCAACAAAAACATTAACATGGCCCACGGATCATCCCTACAGCCCTCCATCCCAGCATTAAGCTCTTCACCTCTCCGGTGCCAGAGACAATATCTTGCAGGCCTCAGCACGTTGGGCAGGTGAGAAGCAAATAAAAAGGAGTTGACAACAGTAAGGCTCCCTCCAACATGGAGAGTCTTTTCAATTCTTTCTGTTCCAGAACCTGGAGAACCTGGTAATCAAATGTAGAGAGATCGACTCGCATAACAGTGCATGCGCAGGTAAAACGGTGTCTACGGAGGCAACAACCAGGTATGGCCTATGAGAGGAAATTTAGAGTTCCGCTATGAATGCAAACCATGCAGGGAAACGGGTTAATGAGTAATTCAATGTTAGTCCCAATCTGGGGGCCCGGTCTGTGGAGTTGGTGTCTGGACGTCTTCGCCCCTTCTTTGCCTCTTAGAGAAAGGAGCCCTTGGTGTCACCCATCTGTCCCTTCTTACTTTGCCTGGAGACAGGCATGGGGCATGCTTAGCCATTTGATACAGGAACTGGGGAACTTCAATGTTCAATGAGGCACAGAATGACGGGATTTCCTCAGGGTCCTGCAACGTCGCAGATACCCCATTATTAGCCCCAGTGAGGCTCTTAGGGAAGTCCCATCGGTAGCGTATGGCTAGGTTGTGCAGGTGGTCTGTCAACGGTTTCAGGGCTCTGCGTTTTTGCAGGGTATTCACTGACAGGTCATTGAATAGTAGAATAGGGACTCCTGCGAACCTCAGATCCGAGATTTCTCGGCTATGCCTCATGATTCTCTCTTTATCTGCATAGTTGTGGAGACCACAAGCAATGTCCCGTGGTTTCGAGCCAGGGGGACCTCTGGGGCATAACGCTCTGTGTGCACGGCCTATTGACTGGGGGCTCACCTTCTCTGGATTGAAGTATGTCTGCAAACAGTCCCTGTAGCGAAGCCACTAGATCTTTTGGCGGAACGGTCTCTGGTAGATCTCTGATTCTAATGTTCGATCTTCGGCTCCTGTTGTCCAGATCATCCAGTCTTGTGAGGAGCCGATTGATTCTCATCTTGGTGAAGGAGCATATGTTAGACTGAATCTAACAAAGGAAAAAGGGGACAATGGAGAAATTAGAGAGAGAGAAAATACTTGAAATCCTCCCCTTTCCTTTCTCCACCCAAAAAAAGTAGATAATTCATGGGGCAAATGATGATGTAAAGTACATTTAAACCCACTGGTTCCACATACAGCGCAGGTGAAATTATCTAAAACTTAAACTTTTATTAATTACATTAAAAACTACAAAAGAATCTTTTTAAAAAAAAATGAAAGTATGCGCTCCCAGAGACTAACAGACTAATTAGCAATCCATTTCGTGTGATCCATACAAGAATCACTATTACTATGCTAAACTAGCTAAATCTCTTTCTGTAACTGTTATCCGTGAGTCCTCATTTGAACTCCGGGATTTCTCCTACCAGTTACTGCTATACATTACACTGACAATATGAAAAATTCCTACTCACAATGACTCAAAGTGACAAAAAGATTTTGTTTTTTAAAAAGGTAGGCACACAATTCATCTACCTCTACTGCCCACTTTATATATAAGTGCAATAAAGCTATCCAAACACGAATAAATTATAACTAAACCCTCGTGATATCTCTCCCTGTTAACCATCCATGTACTGGGGATATCCCCATTGTGTGCCTACCTTTTTAAAAAAAACAAAATCTTTTTGTGACTTTGAGATCACGTGGGTGTTATATTGACTCTCCGGCAGTTTATTGATCGGGGGTTAATATTATTTGATAAGACACTATATAGCTTGAGGTATCAACTCATGTTTATTACTTTCTTCTAGTAGTAATTATTTGAATTCGATATATTAAGGGATTCAATAGTAATTTATTATTTCAAGGGGAGTTTAATTATGTCTTGACACACAGTTAGTTAACCTCATGAGTACCAGTACGATAGTGTTGGAAAGTTATATGACTGTAAAAGGGAGGAGGATGATGGAATTTGCTGTACTAATTAGTAGAATTAATGAAGAGCAACTGAATTATCATTGTGAGTAGGAATTTTTCATATTGTCAGTGTAATGTATAGCAGTAACTGGTAGGAGAAATCCCAGAGTTCAAATGAGGGTTCACGGATAACAGTTACAGAAAGAGATTTAGCTAGTTTAGCATAGTAATAGTGATTCTTGTATGGATCACAGGAAATGGATTGCTAATTAGTCTGTTAGTCTCTGGGAGCGCATACTTTCATTTTTTTAAAAAAAGATTCTTTTGTAGTTTTTAATGGAATTAATAAAAGTTTAAGTTTTAGATAATTTCACCTGCGCTGTATGTGGAACCAGTGGGTTTAAATGTACTTTACATCATCATTTGCCCCATGAATTATCTACTTTTTTTGGGTGGAGAAAGGAAAGGGGAGGATTTCAAGTATTTTCTCTCTCTCTAATTTCTCCATTGTCCCCTTTTTTCCTTTGTTAGATTCAGTCTTACATATGTAGATAAGGGAGTATGGTCATGAAGGAAGAAGTGAATCCTCAATTACATGACCTAGATGATATTTAAGTATTTTTGGTGCTCTAGTTCTATTTTTTGTGTTTGTATATATTATGTAGAAGGCGCATATGTTCCAAATTTTGATTGCTGCAGGCAGGCTTCATGGCTCTCCTCTAGAAATTGTAAATGTTGCCCTAATTGCATAAAATCTTTGCTGAGATCCATTATTTTGGATTTAACGGTCTGCCGAAGGTCAGATTTTATCTCCGAGACAAAAGAGTGCATATCAGCCTTGCTGAACAAGTGGCACCATCTTGTCTTGTGAAGGAGTTGGGCTGTTTGAATTACTATGAGGGCAAGTTCGGTGACTCCGATGATATCTCACTCTTGGTTCCAGGGGAGTCCGTATGGAGCATTTGTTCACCCGAAGTTTGCAATGAAGGAGGAGAGAATACCGCTGCCTCAGGGTTCATGTTACTTGGGGTCGTGAAGAACCAGGTAGTTGAAGAGGTTTCAGATGCTTTATCAACTGTTGGCGGGCGTTTACGTGTTGGTAAAGAAGTCAGTGATTCTCTTCACCGCCTGCTTAGCAGATCTATTACCAAGGGTCGTGATATGTATAGGGGCACATCCTTTTTGTAACATTAACAACTCTGAATATGAATGAATCTCTCCGTAATGGGAGTAACCTTGTTTTACTCAGCAGATAAAACCATACAATCTGTCTGTTCTTTTTTTATGAAGAAAAAAAAAAAGTTTACTGTTATTTTAAAATGTTAAGCTGCAGCTGTGGTTGTATAGAACGAACATGCCTTACAAGCTAGTGCTCACATTATATTTCTTACTCTGATTTGTTTTGAAGTAAAGCAACTGCACCCTGAGTAACAAATATGCATCCCATTGTTTTAAATTGGTATTTTAACCCCTAGAATGCTAGTGTTCTCCAGTGCATTGCTTATAAATCGTTGAACCATTTAAATAAAAAAGAATTAGGACATTTTTTATTTGTCTCACGATGGTGCAGTGGGTTTACTCCAGGATTGCTTCAATTTCTTTTGTGCATACTGTCATTTATGTATGCCACAGGGTGTGTATCCTTAGACCTCTTAACTTGCATTTAGTGTTTGGAGTCTACAAGTCTTCTTTCCAGTGTAATGTGTCAGGGAAGGATTCAGGTGGTGTAAGTTGAGATGGGTGCTGGTGTGTTTTTATTTATTTATTTTACTTTCAGTTTGGAAATAATAATAATACAGGTTCAGTGTTGCCTTGGAATTGCTATATTATGGGCATACAAATCTGTTCCCTTCAGTACTGAGAAACTGGGTGTGACAAACCACCCTCTGAACAACTACTAACATTGGCCTGGATTCCATTCAACCAGAATTTACCTACTGTTGATTCTAGTTTGTCAAAGGAGACTTTACATAGGTTGATTATATTACCGTGTACTACAGCGGTTTCACTCCTGAAACTTTCCAATCAGAAAATCTAGTTAGCAAGAGAGCTGAAGAAGCTACCCAAATCTCAATCCTCACATGTCCCAAACCTGCAAATTTTGCAGTTGTTAAGGAATATCAGCCCATTTGAAGTGATTTGGTAGTGTACTTGTAACACTTTGTATGCCTGACTGTGTTGAATATGCAAGGAAGTGAAAGGGATACCAACATAGGACAACTAATTAGCAGGTGATTATTAGTGACCACCCTACATATGATCAAATCATGTGTATGTAATGCAGTTTTTTAAATGACTGGAGAGCCTCAAGCTGCCCCATTGGCACACTTGTATAAAGTCTGAAATATTACACCAAAGGGTAAGTGTGGTATAAAAAGTTGAGACATGTTTGATTTGGGACATTGTTTACATTTGTAATGAAGACGTATGTTCATGCATACTTCTTCTACGTATGTGCTTTTGAAGCCAGCAGATGCCAGACTTTGGCTCCTCATTGGTGAAACGTTGCTGCTTCAGCAATCTTAAATTGTTGATGCAGAAATTGTCCAATTTGGAACTTACATCAAAAAGACCTATTTACTGCAATATTATGCTTTACTGGCTGCTTCCAATTATGTCCTATGGCCTTTTTATCAGGAGCTGATGAGCCTAGAGGTATGCAACTAGAGATGCTGAATTATTATGATGTAATGACTAGAACAGTATAAAGTGTTTTTATTTTTCCTCTCCCATGTTTGCAAATGATAAACAAGTGTCTGTAAGTAATGAGGAGTAGATCCAGAATCCTCAAATGCTCCCAAAGCAATTGTTTCCTTGAGGGCTAAATTGATTTGTATACAATTTAAAATATGTTCCTTATAGGTCCTTGATGTTCCATTGACTGTAAAGATCAGAACTGGAGTGCAGGAAAAAGTCAACCTCGCTCACAAACTTATCCCAAGCCTCAGGGATTGGGGAGTCTCCTTGGTTACAGTAAGTTTACTTGATAACAATGTTTTTTGTTTTAACTTTCATATTGCAAATCATGGCTTGAAATGTAGGAATCATTAACCCTTTGAGTGTCAAAGGAGAGTGCAATGCACTGAACACCCCTCTGGCACTCAAAAGTGGAATGAGAAAGCGTTCTAAAGAAACAAGTTGTGATTAATTAACAACATTCATGCCCAGCCCTTCCTGCCTCCAGTCGTTTTGATGTGACAAAGCTGTGAAATCATAAGTTACAAGCTTGAAGGAGATAAATCACATGGATCTAATGTTACTCATTGTGATTGGTTTGGAACAAACTATTATCATTTCAGCTGTAGACCGTGCAGCCATCAATAGCCAATGAAAGAAAATACTTTTTTTAAAATATTCACAAAAAATTTTTATTTATTTTTCAGTTGTGATACAATCTATGTGCTTATCTGTTTATATTCATGATTTATTTTAGCTAACAGAATTAGTGTTCACTGGATTATTTTGCAAAGGAAATGTATAATGCTTCAATCTCAAAGAACAAATCAATGGTCAGAAGAGAAACGTCCCAGACAACCAAAACACAATGATACTGTTTTCAATCCAGAACATTTTATATATATTTTACACTAGGCTAAGTCCTAGCAAATGGTTTGTTTTAAATATATTTGTTTTAATTTTGATTCCCCTCCCCCTTGTGGTGATGTCACTAATAAACTACTTTTCATATAGGGCAAGTCAAAGAAACATTGTGACATATAACCACAATTAGTAGGGTATATTTAGCCTTGCAAATATAAGGTATCTATAGCCTTGTAAGTATAAGGTATAAGAATCCTTTAATATGGATAAAAGATGTGCATTTTTAATGGTGCCACTTTCATGTAATTAAAATGTAACAAGCTCAGTTTCTCATCAACTTAATTGTCAAATAAAATAAATTATAATCAGTACACAAATTGAATTTGAATGTTATTTTTTTATTGATTGTCATAACTTGTTCTATACCCTTGCAAGTCCCAGTAACGGTTCTGCAGCTGCGTACAACTCAAGAACTTAATTTTATATACAATGCAGAAATATGAAACTATGGGTGTGTACAGACTCCAGTTATGGTAGATGCTATATCTCATTCTTCTTCCAATTGTGTTAACCCCTTAAGGACTACGTGACATGCTCAGTCCTTATACCCTTAAGGACCAGTGACGGTCATAGCACGTCACATACTTTTTTTTCATGCTAATGTTGAGGGAGGGCAAAGTCGTCACCTCCCGGATGTTGTGAGGTCAGGCAGCATAGGGGAGATATGGCTGAAGCCGCATGCCAAGACAACAGCAGGCAGTGTGGAGCTTGTGATGGTGGCGGTATAGTGTATAGGTTGTAAGAGTAGGGCTTGAGGATCATGGGATTTGTAGTGTAGTATAGGATGCGGTGAACTGAATACGGCTCATTATTGGAGGGTGTGTGAGTGGTGCGGGTGAGTAGGTTGATGAATGTAGTGTGAGTGGTAGTGGGTACATGTAGAGATCATATGTTATTTTAGTGTTAGTGGTGTGTTTGAATGTGTGATATGAATGTGTGTCAGCCATGTTTAATTTTCTTTACAGGCACATACTGAGGGAGGGGCAAGTTCATGCAAGAAGGGGCCTCCTGTGAAAATCACGCCCCCACTATATCTGTAAGAGTGGCAGCAAAGACGAGACCTGAATAACCCCTCCTTCCTGCTGCCCCTGGGGGGGTGGGGTGTCCTGAGGAGACATAAATTATGAAATGAGCCATTCTGTTCTATGTGCGTGTGTCTCCTGAGGAGACATAAATTATGTAATGACCCTTTCTCTTACATATATATAATGAGACATGCTTCATTAAGAAGTTAATATCAAATCTTTTGTGAGAGGATGAATGCAGCACTTTGTGGGTGTTCTGTTTTTATGGTGGCGCTGTTGATATTGTATTCTATAGAGCACTCAGGACACTGAACATAGTTCTCCTTTAAAAGCAGCACCACTATAGAATAAGATGAATCAGTGGGTTCTGTAAGTAATCAGACCACTGCAAAACAGAGCACAATCTCTCCTTCACTTTTCATTCTTCCCCTCTAACCTTTTTAGTTCCATTTATTCTTTTCCATTTCTTAACAACAATAAGCTATCTCATTCTTTAAACTCAGTCCATGATAACTGGGGTTTTCCCTTGCTTTACTTGGCTGGAAAATTCCTTCAAAATATTTTTCAATCCTTTTAACCCCTTAACGACAGGGCGATTCTGGGGTGGGTGGCCCTAGAGGACCACAGCACCTTTTTTTAAAAAATTTTTGCTGCAGTGAATTCAGGGATAGCAGATTGGCATGCAGCTGCACTGGGATCTGTGAATTCCATGACTTGCCAGAACCGTTACCGGTCCTTAACCCCTTAATGACGTACAAAATGCCAGGACCATCAGGCTGATCTGGACGTTAAGGAACGTTGATGGTCCTTGCACATCATGAAATTCTGGAATTGAAGCATAGCTGCACGCCGATCTGTGATCCCAGAATTCACTGCGTCAAAAAATAAAAAAATAGTGCCGTGGTCCTCTAGGGCTGCCCATCCCCAGATCGTCCCGTCGTAAATGGGTTAGTGTTCAGACTGGCATGACAGTTCTGGCACATCAAACGTCCTTAAACTTCCTTTTAATTGTGTTGTGAAACATCGCCTATACTGAATCGTTTCCTCTATATTCATAACAGAAGAAATGCATGTTTTTGTTTCCATCTACTCCAGCCATTAGAGGCTACAGCCATTGGCTGGCTCAGAATTATGGGAGTTGTACTTCCAAAAAAGCTGAATGTTCCAGATTGACTACCCTTTAATATTCACTCTTTCAATCTAGTTACATGGAAGATCTAGGGAGCAGCGGTACACAAAACTTGCAGACTGGGAATACATTGATTATTGTGCAAAATTAGCAAGTCCTCTGCCTCTGTTTGGTATGTATCTCTGTTAGAGTGAAAGCAGAATTATTATTTTTTGGAGTTTCCTAATACAATGCTTGAAGGAGCAATAAACTTTTTTTTTTTTTTTTTTTTTTATTAAATGTATATTGTAAGGCTTTTCCTATTGAGTAAAATAAACATGTAGGTTTTTGTGTTTAAAAAAAAAAAAAAAAATACTGCTCCTTTAATCAAGATGTTTATTCCATTTAAAAAATGAATTATATTTCATTTTAACTTTACATTTTTCTCTTAGTGGTAATTGTTTCACCTGCTGGCTTTTTTTTTTCTGTTCACCTGCTCCATTTATTAAAGCGGAACTACCATCGCTAACAAACTTGCCCCCCAATAATTCGAGCAGCTAATCGCCAGAATTATTACCGCGTTAACGAGAATTACCCATTGCTCCCGGGCTGACAGGCAGGAAGGAGTGCAAACATCTTTCCATAGTGATGCCTGCACTGTCAGTCCCTTTTGGAGCCGAACGGCTCTGAGCAACGCCTCCTAGAGCAGGCTGGGACTGACAACACAGGCACACAGACGTCACTGTGGAAAGATGTCTGCGCTCCTTCCTGCCTGTCAGCCCGGGAGCAATGGATAATTGTCGTTAATGCTGTAATAATTCTGGCGACTAGCGCTACTGAGCAGCTAGTTGCCAAATGGGGAGTAGCGGTGGTAGTTCCACTTTAAACTGAATAAAGAGTGAGATGCACATTATGATCCTTAGCAGATACAGTTAAGTCTCTGTTTTTATGAACTGTTGATAGAGGGAGCTTCCTTTACTGAACGTGGAAGGAAGGAAATGTTTGATTTCAATTAAATGCGTAGACGTAGGAACTTAAAGTGGTCCTATTTTACAGCTAATTAAAATCTGACTTATAGTTTTTGAGAAATTAACCTTTGTTTTGGTGGAACAGTGTGGCACCTTATGCTAATTAGTTGTACTACAGGCCAATCTTGTGTCTTCAAAAACAAAAATTGTTCAACAGATATATTTATTCTTCACATCCAGAGGCTGCATACAAAACTTTATCAGTCTCAGGATGTGAAGAAATAATAAAAACTATTGCCTGTTCCAATCTTAAAGGCGCGCCTCTAGGTACGTACCATCGTGCCCAGGATCTAAATAACAATTCTTAGAAACAAATAAGAAAATAGGTGCATCAAATTACAAACATATAAAAAATATACGCAATAAAAAATGTATCTTTTAATATTTATAGTCCTTAGGACACTCCTCAGACGTTCCTCCGCTGCTCAAGCTATGTAGGTTTTGGACACCCCACCATCTGTAGCAGAAACAAAAAGCTGGCACAGAAGGTTCCTCTGAGTGTAGTATTTAGAACAATCCTTTAGCCTTCACCACAGTGCTCTCTTCAGACATACTCACATGTTAGTGAGGTTTTTACTCTGCCTCCAAGATGTAATCACTATCCTGGTATATACCCCGGGTTGGTATTCTTTAATTCTTCCCTTTTCTGTATCCACCACTGCCTCCTTTCAGGTTTTCTAGGTCTCTCTTAGGCAACCACTGTACAGGGATTATCAGCCCATAAAGTAGGTTACCCTGACCCTTTTTCCCGAAAATATATTGAGACTAAAGGATACTAGGAGTTATAGATCTATGAAGTATTGAGCACTCCACTTACTTATAAAAAGGCACAAATTAGTTTATTGCAGAGTATTATGCCAACAAAGTGTTTTACAACAAAAGTAGAAAATAATAAAAACATGTTCATAAAAAAATATATATACTTTTTTTTCTGCTCCTGAGGAAATGGCATTGAGCCACAAAACGTGTAGAGCTGATCCAAGTATGTTATGTGTTTTTTTTATGAATGTTTTTATTGTAACTAATAAGTAGTTTTTATTATTTTCTAATGTGTGGCGTGCTCAATACTTCATAGATATATAACTCCTAGTATCCTTTAGTCTCAATATATTTTTAGGAAAAAGGGACAGGGTAACCTACTTTATGGGCTGATAATCCCTCACTAACATGTGAGTACATGTCTGAAGAGTTTTTTTTGTAACTTCAAGTTTTCATATTTATCTGTATAACATGCCTGAGGAAGAGACCTAAGAAGTCTTGAAAGCTTGCATTTTAAATCTGTTTAGTTAGCCAATAAAGGTATCAACTTTACAAAAAAATTTTGCATCCTGTATTTCTACGGCTAACACGGTACCGACTCTCATCTATTATTAACATGTCTGAAGAGAGCACTGTGGTGAAGGCTAAAGGATCGTTCTACATACTACACTCAGAGGAACCTTCTGGGCCAGCTCTTTGTCTTGTCAGTCTTCTGTCTTACTGTGGTATTAGAAATGACGAAGTGTGTGGGCTCAGCCTACGTTCATTCTTTGACATTAGGCAGCACAGAAACTAAATAGCATAAAATGCCACACTTTGCCACCAACAAACAAGGGTTAATTCCTCACACTTACAAATAAATGGATAGCGAAACATATAGGCAGTTGTTAATTCCCACTGGCATCCAAAGGGTTTATTCACTTTAAAACTAACTAAACTTACCTGTAGATCCACTTTAAGTATAAAAGACAAATTGTACAATTCTGCCGCAAACCCACCACAGGGAATAAATACACATTCCCAAAATTCTCTCTTTTAAATTGGGTTTTTAACTCCGAGGTCTTTAGCTCTTTTGCTTTGCAATACATTGAAGACCTTTCTAGCATTCAAAGGGTTAAATTAAATGTCCCATTTCAATCAATGATCATTTTTATTTCTTCCACATGATGCCGTTGGTTTGTGCATGAGACACATAATGTAAAGCAGCTTATATAAAGTATACACTAAAATAGTAATGTTTTATTATAACAATCATTATTACCTTAGCTGGTAATTACTTAGGCATTTTTATTATTTTGAATTGTAGGGGTGTCTGTGTATAGCAGTAGTGATGCCCTTTAGCGGACTTCTTCATAGTTTGGAAATGTTTTGTTTATTCTGATGAAGACGTGTACATACATTCCAGTGACCCAGCCTCTCATTAACAGGAAACGGTGACGTATTCTCTTATGAAGATATGAACCGAGCTATGCAGACTGGAGTTTCAGGGGTCATGTTAGCACGGTATGTTTTGTATGGATAGCTTAAATTCAGGGACAAAGCAACTGCAATTTAGGGGAGAAATAAAAATTTCCACTGATTTAAATGAGGATTTTTAAATGGGAACTTTCAGCTGATAAAAAACTTTTTCCCATATGTTCAAACACATAAGCAGTATCAGGAAACGTTATGCTTACATTTTATTTTTACCTGCTATTAAAGATATTTGATGTCCAAGACGAGCACTTCCGCATTCAGCGGCACAGTGCATCTTCGGCACAGCTCTCAGGACTTCCCAGCACTATTATAGCCTCCTCCCACCTCCCTCCCAGCTACCCCAGCGAGCACGTTCACGTTTCCCTTTGGTGTGGTGTGAATGGCTCCTACCGTTACAGCAAGCTACAATTGGCATTATACTGAGGTTGCAACCTGTTAAATTAATGGACACTTATCACTAAGGAAAAGGCCCCCTTTAAATCAATGGCAGTTTCTGTTTGTTTCCTGTGGTGGTCAGTTTGCCTCACAATTGCTTGATCTTTTGTTCATGTGGCACAAAATATTAAGGGTAGTAGATTCTAGTTCCACAAGAAAAACTCTTACTAAAAAGTGCTCCGAATTAATTGACTACCCTGTCTCATTACAGAGGGGCCTTGGTTAAGCCATGGCTTTTTACGGAGATAAAAGAGCAGAGACATTGGGATATTTCCTCTACAGAAAGGTTTGATATTCTGCAAGACTTTACACACTATGGTCTGGAGCAGTGGGGGGCAGATGCACAGGGTGTGGAAAGAACAAGGAGGTTTCTGCTGGAGTGGCTGTCCTTCCTTTGCAGGTAAGGTGGTTTTGCTGTGCATATGGCTATAAAGACCATTGTTCATATGTATTACCCTAGATGCCTTCCTAAAGGAACACTTAACACTTCCTAATCAAACTCTCATGTACATTACTCTTGGCTGAAAATAGGCCACTATTAATAAATTCTACGTGGATTGGTTCCCAATAAAATATTATTTAATTGGTACTGGAGA
Source organism: Rhinophrynus dorsalis (assembly GCA_037306005.1). Taxonomy (NCBI): domain Eukaryota; kingdom Metazoa; phylum Chordata; class Amphibia; order Anura; family Rhinophrynidae; genus Rhinophrynus; species Rhinophrynus dorsalis. The sequence goes on from CM074723.1 coordinate 416,655,055, forward strand.
CCATGTCCATAAAGGTTTCTTTGTTGCAAGTCTCAAGGACTCCAACCTCCCTTGCACTGAAGGCTTTCTAAGAAGATCTAGGTAGGAGTTTGTTTCAGTATTCCGGTCATGTCTGGCTCCATGGTCCTGATTTCCAGGACTTTTCAGTATTTTGTAATTGCTTATGTATTGTATTAGTCATTTTTATTTAGAGAACTAGTTTTTGGGTCATTTAGACTTCGATTATTCTAATTAAGGCATTAAATGCAGGATATTCCTGTCTTAGCCCAGCATTATCTCTGCAATACATTGCCCATCTCTACCTAGCACAGATAGAGTTCATTGTCATTGAGTGGGGGATGTAATGTAGGCCTGAGCCTCAAAGTAACTGCATGACATGCCTTAAATATCAAGTAAAAACTAATTCTATTAATAAAAAAAGTCTAATACAACATCTAGGTAATTTTGAAGGCAATTTCAAAATCACCAGTAGTTTTTGCAGGATGGGTTCCCTATAAAAATTCATTTTGGTGAACCAATCACCAAAGAATTGTTGTGTGCCAGGATTAAACCTTTTAGTGTCAGACTGGTATGCCACACATTGCTTTGCAATGCATTGCATACCCCTCTGGCACGCAAAGGGTTAAGGTAAGTGGGGGAGCTATTAATAGGAGGTTTTAGTGTTCTGTTCTTACCAACTCGCTATTATGTTTCCTTACATTAGGATTTTTCTCAGTATTTTTGCCGTGGTGGAACCCTTTTGTTTTAAAGAAATTCCTGTGGAACGGTCACACTTTAACCCCTTGTATGCTAGAGAAGACTCCAATGGGTTAACATTGTAACAATAGTAAATATTTTAGGATGCATGTTGGTACCAGTACCTTAACCCCTTAAGGACCAGGGTTTAGACTTCACAGTAGTGTGCAGAGTCACTCACCTGCTGCAAGGGCAAATAGGGTACTAGCCTGCATAAAAAGAGGTGTTAGAAGCAAGGGATGCTAATATTATCCTACCTCTGTATAAATCCTTGGTTAGGCCTCATCTAGAATATGGAGTACAATTTTGGGCACCAGTTCTTAAAACATAAATGTTCGAACTGGAAAAGGAGCAGAGACGTGCAACAAAACTGATAAAGGGATTGGAGGATATGAGTTATAAGGAGAGACTAGCCAAACTGGGTTTGTTTACATTAGAGAAGAGACGTCTTAGGGGGTGATTTGATTACCATTTACAAATACATTCAAGGTCAATACAAAGAACTATCCAATGAATTATTTACGCAAAGAGCTGAGCTAAGAACAATCGGTCATCTATTAAGACTAGAGGAAAGGCGCTTTCGACTAAAACAAAGGAAGGTATTCTTTACAGTAAGGGAGGTAAAGCTATGGCCAAAAATAAAAAAAAAATAATAATAATAATACAGTATTCCTCATGCGCTATATGACCTAACTTTTAAGATAAACTTCTATAGGGGTGATAGATCCCCTTTAAAACCCATATTCCTGACCTTTCGTGTGCCCTGTGGACTAAAGCTCAGAGTCACTGCCATAGGGAATAAAACAATTCCTATTTATTTAAATGGGGTTTGCTAGAGAGTTTTTTTTTTTTTAATTCTAATATACATAAATGTTAACCCTTTGCATTCTAGAGAGGTCTCCAATTCATTGCTGTGTTTTGGAGACTTCTTTTGTATCCAAGGAGTTCTAGTGATGTGTTTATTTGTATTTATGTAGGTATATTCCAGTTGGGTTACTGGAACATGTCCCTCAGAAAATCAATGAGCGTCCTCCCTACTACATGGGTAGAAACTACATGGAGACTTTAATGGCAAGTCAAAATGTGTCTGATTGGATAAAGATAAGGTAAGCATGACTGGTACTGACAATATAGGGAAACTATCATTTAGTAGTTTCTTTATGTATATTTTATAATTGTCTTAAGAAACAGCATACCATATCCATCTTTGTTTTTAGTTTCTTAAAAATAAGCATATGTTTTTACTAACGTCATTATGACCAGACTTATTTTATTGCCATTTGTTGATATAGACAAGTCAGATGTCTGTCAGGCTCTCACCCATTGGTTTGCTATACAGATTTGTGCTATAATAGCTCCCTGCTGTCAGAATACCATAGCTGTGCAGTGAGGATGCAGTTTGCAATTACAGGAGATTCCACCCTTGACATAAGACACAGTCCTAGTGAGCTGTTTGCATAAGCCTAGTCGAGCATCTCTGGCCTATACTTTTGCACGTGGAGGCAGGCATAACATTTGCTAGGAGGACCACAGGACACAAGCTCCACCTAGTGCACATTGTAATCTTAACCAAATATACACATTATGAGTATTTGCTTGCTTACGCAAGAAACAGAAATAAGTCTGTACTGTCAAAGGCATAGGGGAAAACTCAGAGGTCATTACGGTTTTCTGTACATTGGGGGTGATTATTATTAGGAGGCGTTCTTCTTTATCCGTTATCATCTTTATTTCCCTTTCGTGCATACATAAGAAAATACGCGTGTGTATATCTGCTCCATAGAATTAACATTGGATCATCCAGTCACAACTTGGCAGATGAAATGGAGTATTAACTTTGTATTCTGAATAAGCAAATACCAAATACAATATGGACATTGATGAATATACAAGGACATGTGATTACTTACTTGCACATTCAGTTGTAAGCTATTTAATGCATTCCACTCTAAAGGCTGATTTTCAGGGTGGCAAATGCAGATTCTTGCCCAAGATCAATACATTGGGGTACAACTTGCAGCTGTGCAAAAATCTTATAAACCTTGGCAGAATTTTACCTCCTTGAGCATCAGAGGGGTGAGCAACACGTTTCTAAGCAATGCATTCCACTCCTCTTTGGTCCTCAAGGGTTAATCAAAACTGACATGTTTAGACAAAAAAAAATAATGGGATTAGCTGCAGAAAATAAACATACTCCCCAAAGCATCTACTTTTTTATTTTTATTATTTTTTTTTTTAATATAAATATTGTTAAAAGTTATTTAGAAATGGGTGAATTAATTATTTTAAGATGTCAATGGTTTCTTTTTGTATGACCTTTGCTTGCACTCTATTAAGATTCTACATAATATTTTGGTTTTATTGCAGTGAGATGCTTTTGGGCCCAGTTCCTCCAAACTTCACCTTTCTGCCGAAACACAAAGCCAACTCTTATAAATAACCAAGCAGTAATTACCTGTCTTTACTTTTATTTTAAATGAAAATGACTTAGTGATAGTAATACATGAAATTAAATAAATTTAATTCGGTAGATATTTAAAAAATAAATTAATTGTGCAATTTCCGATCTCCCAAACATTTATGGTTTGGGAGATATCCGTCTTCAAAGTTCCCCCTTCTCTCCCCTTGCGCTGACGTCCACTTTCTAACTTACAGACGGACATCCCGGTCCATAGACCATCCTGCAACTCTTCAGCAGAGCCAAAATTGCGCTAGTTACAAAGAAACACTTCATTTGAATGGTCTATGACATGTGTTTGCAAATCAGACACACGTTGTAGACCATTCAAGTGAAGTACTTCTTTGTAAGTAGCACGATTTCGGGTCTGCTGAAGAGCCGGAAGACGGTCTGTGAACCGGGATCTCTGTCTGTAAGTTAGAAAGCAGACGTCAGTGTAAGGGGAGGGAAAGTGGGACTTTGCTGACTGATATCTCTCAAACCATAAAGGTTTGGGAGATCAGAAACCGCGCAGCTAATTAATCTTTTTAAATATCTACTGAATTAAATGTATTTAATTTTATGCATTACTAGCACTTTAAATGTATTTTTAAATAAAATTTCTTGAGATTCATTGTGTGTTCCATATGAGTGAGTTATTTTTTATTGTTCTACTTGTTCTGCATGTACTCCTAGCCCAGAAGTAGGAAACCTTTGTCACTAAATCTGTAGTAGTCTAGAATTGTAGACTGTGTTACGGTTGGCAAGCAGATCCAGGAGTCAGATGTATAGTTAATATAACCTTTATTATGAGAATAATAACAGTAATGCAATATAATATATACACACAGTGGGTGGTCGAAAAGGCAAGTACTGTGTCAGGAATAGCAGTCTCCCAATATCACCACCACACTGTCTGAGACTAGGCCTCAGCCTGCTGGAGTCTCGCGGTAAGGTAACGCCCGAGAGTGATACTGACTTAGCCTGCAGTCAGTAGCTGGGAGTCTGCTAGCCCCAGTTCGGTACTAGGAAGGTTGTTTGAATAACTGAACCAACTCTAGGAGCGAACAGACAGGGCCTTCTAGTAAGCACCAGATAGGATAGTCAGACAAGCCAAAGTCCTACACGGAGCGGGTAGTCAGCCAGAGCCACAAGTTTGCACCGGATGGGGTATCCACTGAAGCGATGGAATGCTGGATGCGCAGTGGACAGAGCCCCAAGTCAACACCAGAGTGGGTAGTCAGACAAGCCTAGGTCATACACAGATCGGGTAGTCAGCCAGAGCCACAGGTTTGCACCAGAAAGGATATCTGAGCCAAATTGGAACGCACAAGGAGAATAGTCAGACAGAGCCACAGGTCAGCACCAGAATGGATGGACAGACAAGCCGGATCATACATAGGAATCAGGAATACTAGATAATGAACTGCTCAGAACACCAACGTAAGGATAACTGAGTCTGGACTCAGTCTGCCCTTAAAACCCCTCCACAGGAAGTAAGTAGGAGGAGCAGGTAGGAGGAGACTACAGGAAACAAACACACATAAAACAGAGGCCTGCAGCATGCTTGAAGCCTCTTGCCTGCTGATGACGCGTGGAAAGACGCCGAGCGCCGCTGAAGCGGCAGAGCTGGAAACAAGGTACTGTGACAGACTGATGAGGATGAACTAGATACCTCCCTGTAGAAAGAAATGCAGATAAGAGCTTAGTAAATAAATGTAAACCCTTATCAAAAATGAATATGTACAGTGATTGGAAATAACATATACGGACTATAAAAAAAAAAAAAAAATCTACTATACATAACAATCTAATGTCGCCATATAAATGTTTCCTAGTGTAATGTACGATACACTGTACAAAATTAAATCTTGATCTGATTGTTACGGATCAAAGCATGTTGCAAAATATGACTAGGGAATAGAAGCAGGAGACATTGTGATTTACATAGTAATTTAAAGCATACAAATGTCTTGAGTGTGAATGTAGTAGTCATAAGAAGACAATCTGTAATGTTTTATTAATCTACCACATATGTGTCACCCAAGTACATAGTAACAGGTCCACAACTAACTCACAATTAAAATTCCTGCACCTTGCAACATTGTAAAAAATAAAAGGAAACAAAATGAGGTCTAATGTATAAAATAGCAAAAATATAATAAAATCACTTCATGTGAATATAAGTGTACTGCTACCAGGTTATTGAGCAGTATAAATTGATACAGTCGACCTATATGATGACAAAAATATATTGCCAAACGATGTATCCTGAAGAAATGAGCAATATCCAGGTGAATCTTAATTAAGAATATTTATGGGTTTCATAATGGAAAAGTCAGCGGGACACAAGTGCTGAGATGCATTTTCATATCACAACAGAATTATTGACTACATAATTAACAAAATGTTGATGAGGTATCAGGAAATAAGGATATCACCACTTCTGTCAACTGGAATACATCAAACCAATAAATGAAATGTCTGTATGTTGCAACACATTACAATTTTAAGACACGGTGTGCTAAGGAATATGGTATTGAAATAAAGATTTGTCCCAATCCAATAACCACAGGATTTAAGAATACCAAAGGGTGTAATCCACATAATATATTTAGAATGCCAAACCATACAGACCTCAAATATGTGGGCAATAAGACTTTAATCGGTCATGGTCTGTTAATCCAACATATGCAAATAATATCAAATATCCTTGAACAATAAAATAAATGTATGAGACTCGTGTACAGTTGGAATCAAAATTATTTAACCCCCCCTTGCAAATCAGGTTTATTGCCAAAATATACAGACTTTCAGCTGTTTCCAATGAACAAATCAAACAAAAGCAATTGAAATAGCTCAATACAACGAATGCTTCAAGTGGTTTCCCCAAATTCAACTGAAAATGCAACTTAGAATGATTTCTCCAGTCTCAGAATTGCAATGGCGGTTGAATAATTTTGAGTACAACTGCCAAAATGAATGGCAATAATAAGAGTGGAAAAATAAAATGCATAATAGGTCAAGAGAAAAGGGGGCTATTCAGCTCTTGGATGGCCCAAGAAGCCAAAAACATAACTGCATAAACATTGCAAATTTGTGTACTGCCTAAGGATGATAAATAGGCAATTGCTCTAAAGAATAAGTCACAAGCTAGTGTCTAACTGGACATCTATACATTAAAATTTTAAAACCTTATGTTAATTGTACACCAATAATAGATGTACAATAAAGTCCCATTCCTCGTTTTAGCCCAAAGGTGAAAGTGAATTAAACATGAAAACCACCTATTTTCATTTTGCAGGAGTGCGTGATGAACATCAGAGCCTCTAATGCCTAAGTGGATGTGCTGAAGTCCCCAAGCTTTTAACCCCCGTAAGGACATGAATGTCATGGGTCATTAAGGGGTTAAACCAGAGGGGGTGGCATTATGAATCTCTAAAAAATGTCTAGCCACAGATGCAAGTTTCTTCTTCTCAATATGCACCTCCAAGGTGGCTTTGCTCATACTATTTGCATGTTTTCTGATCCTTGTTTTCTGAGTTTCTTTCCCACATAAAGAAGTTCACGGGCATTGTAAACCATAGACCACAGAAGTGCTCTGGCAAGTGATCAAATCCGTAATCAAATGTGTTTTGCAAAACCATCTTAGTTGTAACCATATGCTGACAGGCCCACGTGCATAGGATCCCACAACAGTGGTTCTAGGTTTAGTGCTTTCCTGCAGCCCATGGAGTGCTAATCCTCCAAAAGGTTTCCAAGTCAGGGTCACTTTTCAGAATTTGCCAATGTTTGCTAAGGATGTGTACAAAATGAATCTAATGATAATTATAAGTAGAAATTAATAAAATCTTATTGTCTTGAGTTGAGTCGTTAGATGGAAGAGCGAAAAAGGCCATGTTGTGTAAAGTGTTCTTTTGTAGGCTTTTGACAACTTTTACTGTATCTATCGCCTCTGCAGAGATTTCAGAGTAAATTCACCCGCTCTTTGTTTGGTGTAATAAAAGGAATTGCCTAAATGAATATTCTTTATGATATGTTTAGGATAACTGTAAATTGCAAAAGACTTTTAGTTGCTCTTTGTTTCCTAAACAAATCAGTCTCCAAAACATCATTAGTTCCTCACTGGATAGTTATGTCTAAAAACTTAACAGACTCCTGGATAGGAAAAAAAAACCAAACAAGAAAAAGGAGAAAAATGACACTCCGCCTAGTGGTACATTTTTTTTTGTTAAAAGTGCAATTTTTCAGCTTTTTTCACCTGTCTCATTGCATTGAAATCGGGAATCAATTTCCCTTCATTTCCCGCAGGTATAGTATAAAAGGGGTGGCAGGTTCCCACAGCAGCCATTCTGTATTTTTGAGAGGAAGAGAGGCTAATAAAGTGCTGCTGAAGCTTAGTTTAGGGAGTCTTGTAGGCAGAACATTTGTTCTCTGTATTAGGGGAGTCCGGGGACCCTCTGGGGTATAGGAAAGGAGGTTAACCCCAAATACACCAAAATCTTGTGTGATTGACTGGGATTACACAGGCAGTCATGATCCAAGTTCCTTTCTGATCTGGCTGTTATCTCTGTGCTAGGGGACACAATGTACAAAAAAACAAAACAGAAAAAGTAAGATCTGGATGTGTGTGCATCTCTGCAGTGGGGGTAACCTTGTTTTATTCAGTAGGAAAAAACACACAATCTGGTTTTTTTCCCCTCATAAAAAAAGTTTACTGTTCTTTTAAAGTTTTAAGCCGCTACTATGGTTGTAGAGAATGCACTTGCCATACAGAATAGTGCTCACACTAGATTTTTACTCTGATCTACAAGTGCACCATGGGAAACAAGTAACTTCCATTGTTTTACATTGGTCTTTTAACCCCATGAATGCTAGATTTCTCCAATTCATTGCTTTTAAAGGGGAATGTTCACCTCTATTACACTTTGGGGGGGATGACTTCTCCAGTTCCTATGTTATTTTATGGAGCTTATTCACTAAGATCTCCAGAGTTGATGAAATCTTTGTGCATAGGCTCCATAGAATAACATAGGAAATGGAGTCATCTCCACATTATCACTGCTTAGTGACTCTGCCCCCCCAGGTATCATATGATTAAGCTAGTAAAATGGTATGTAGATTTTTTTTTTTTTTAAATAAATATACATTAGTAGATATTTGCTCTAAAATGTAGACTTCATGTGGGCACTTCTGCATTCTGCGGTACTTCCTAGTCCTCAAATTCTCCTCCTACCTCGCTCACAGGGATCGAGTTCATGCTTCCCTTCGTATTGATGTGCATCATGTATATTGTAACAGCGAGCTCTTTTGTTATTATACGGAGCCTGCAAGCTGGTACTGGGAAGTCCTGTACTGTGTTTATCTGCCCAGGTGTTTGTGTGGCGGAAATGGAAAATCTGGCACTGCGCTAGCCTTGTTCTTTTATTAATACATATAACCTTTTCCAGTTTCCTTTGGACTTTGTCCTCAGTAAGACATGCACATGCTGGAGGACATTTTGCCCATAGCTTGCCATTGTTGCTTCCTTTGTGTGCATATGTATATTTAAGAAAAGAATGTGTTTAAGGTGTCACCCATAGCCTCATCCTCACTAATCAATTTACCGGTCTCCGCTGTAAGAGGACCGGTATCAACCTTTAGTCTTTTGGTTATTTATATACTTGTACAAATGTTTAGGATTTTTCTTGCTCTCTATTGCAATACCTTTCTTATTTTTTTTTATCTAGCCTAATTGCTTGTTTTTTAAATGATGCATCAGGCCCTTCTGACTCAAACAGTTTAAAAGCCTGGTTCATATTTAAAGGGATAGTAATACATATTATTACTATCCTTCATATTGTAGATATTTGCAGAATAAGTTAATAGCCCCCAGATTCATCTCTCAAACCTTTATGGTTTGAGAGATAACAGAAGGCAAAGTTCCCCCCTCCCTCCCCCTTCCCTGAAGTCAGCATTGTACTGACTGCAGGGGAAGTCTGTCGTACCACAGGCTTGCGGCTCTGCAGATGAGCCGAGATCGCATTAGTGAAAAAGAATTATTTCACAGAAACGGTCTTTTACATGTGCTTGGTTTGCAAGCACATGTAGAAGACAGTTTCAGTGAAATAATTATTTTTCACTAACGTGATCGCAGCTCTGCTGCAGAGCCGCATGATGAAAGTCAGACCGGATGGATATCCCTACAGTCAGTACAACACTGACTTCAGGGAAGGGGGATGGAGGGGGGGGAACTTTGTCTTTGGTTATCTCTCAAACCATAAAGGTTTGAGAGATGAACCTGGGGGCTATTAACTTATTTTGCAAATCTCTACAATATGGGGAATAGTAATAAATAAAGTATTACTATCCCTTTAACTGCAAACCTCTTTATTAAACCACAATTGTGTTAATTTGCACCTCTTGTATTTATTCTCCAATAGTATATATTGATGCATATATATATATATATATATATATTATCTAAGAGCATTTTAATTGTTTGAGGAGGCCAGAAACTATTTTTTGTTTGTTTTCAGAACAAACTCATCTTTTTCATGGTGCTTCACATGAAGTAGATTATACATCTTGCTAAGATGTCATAAGTAAAAATAAAAAACACATCATCTAGGCACTCGGTTTCTCAAAAGTACATAAGATCCTTCAAAAGACGTTTAAAACATAACCTTTATTGTTAAATTACAAGAAATAGGGCAAAAGATGTTTAAAACATAACCTTTATTGTTAAATTACAAGAAATAGGGCAAAAGAAATGGGCAATTAAAAATTCTCTTGAGACACACTGCCAGATTGTTCCATACTAATCTGTGGGAAGTCAGTAGCTCTCCACTATTAAAGAGTATTACTGGATAATCATTTAACTCCCAATAATTACCCTCTGTAGGTTATTTTTGATACCCCATTTTAAACTGCACCAGTATCAATGTGTGGATGTGTTTGTGTGCATTCCACGTGCCAAATGGAGATGTAGATATGCATATCACGCCGGTTTCATCATCACTGGTAACGGGGTTACATCCGGTACGAGCGTTCTCCCTTATAGTTTACAATTCAGACTGATTAACATACACTAATCTGAATGTAATGTTATAAGGCTTGGCATTAAAGAGGGCTCATTACCAATGAACGTGCCATTGCTAGCTGGGTAATACTTGAGGCACACTAGATGTATCAAAAAATACACAAAAAATAATTTTATTGATACAAAAATAATCATCATAGGTACACATAAAAACAATTAAAAACAGATCTGGAGAGTCCAACCAGTGATATAAATATGCTGCTAAATGCTGGTAGACCTGAAAGGAGGAGACTTGAACCTACTGATATACTATACAATCCAATGTGACTCAAATAAAGGAGCAAATAAGCAAATGCAAATAAGAAGCAGGAATACTTATCCAAAATTGATGTGTAAAGACCAAAGATCCCAGAGGCAAAAAGTATTGCAGTCAGACTCTCCAGACCAAGGACCCAACGCGTATCGCCACCAACTGTGTCTTCGTTCTTTGTTAAAGGAGCAGTAAACTTTTTTTTTTTTATGAAAAAAATATATATTGCAGGGATTTTCCTATTGAGTAAAATAAGGGTACTCCCACTGCGGAGAGATTTATATTTCCAGAGTTATTACAGTTTAAACCCATGTTCTTTTACATTAGCAGTGCCCTCTAGTGGTCAAATTCTAATTAGATTTCCGGTTAGATTCTAATGGAGAGGAAAGTCAGAGACATACAGTTTTCCATAGAATGTGATAGAAACTTCGTGTCAGAAGTAAACACAGTAAATTCACTTCCTGATTATTTGAACTGCTATAAATTTTGATTAAAACATCTGACAGCAATCGGAGTACCCTTGTTTTATTCAGCAGGAAAAGCTCTATAAAATGTGTTTTCATAAACAAAGTTTACTGCTCGTTTAAGGGAAAGCCCCTTATCTGGAGTTTTCCATTCTGCCAAGAGGATTTAGTCGTTTGTATTATTTGGGGGGTGGGGGAGGAGGAGGAAGAGTATCTACGGCCTACGGAAAATATCCAGAGTAGACCCCCCCCCATCAGAGACCTCATGAAGGGTCTTCAACACTACACCGATGAGCCCCTCAACAACAGAGACTGGTCAGCCTAATAGGAATCCCAAAAGGAGAAAGAAGAGTCAATATACTCATCATCTGAATCTAATTCCACCTCAGGAGATTCGTCAATAACCTGAGAATGCCCCTTGCAGACAAGTTCATCTTGCTTAATGGTGGGTAAAGGTTTCCAGGAATGGAGAGCCCACAGAACAGAAGATGGAATAGCTGCTACAGGCAACAGGGTTTTTACCCAAGCAGGTGCTTGGTCAGTGATGGATAGTTCCAGGGGAGTAATCGGGGGCCACACCACATGGGGGACATAGAGATCCAAAATATTCCCTTGGAAACCCAATATAGCATGAAGACCAGTGAGTAAGGTGGTTAAGGGAAGCCTCTGAATCTTTAGTTTTGGATTTCCCCATATGCCCTTTAGGGTCAGACATATCCAGGAGAAAGTGTCTAAAACTAGTTGAAAGTATCCCCGTTTTAAGGCAAAGTCCCCCGAAAGTACTTATCTGGCATGTAAAAGGTTACACTGGAGAAGAGAGCAGGAGACGGCCTCTCCATAGGCTAAGTAATGGAGATGGCAGCCACCAGAAAATGGGCCCGTCAACCAGAAAAACATGGGTGATTGTGGGTATTGTGTCTGTTCCATTATCTGTTCCCTAGCAATATGTGGCTCTCCATTCCGTGGACATGGTGCATTCGGTGGACACTCAAAAAGTGGACCATGCAATGAAGCATCATGAGAGAAGAAAGAGCCCTCTTTGACTGTTCTAGCTTAAATGGTTGCAGATATGTCACAAAGAAGTTTATTCCATTAAAGCCTATGCAGCAAACATAGCCATGGTTCAGACTCCCATTCTTGAAAGGGACATGCACAAAAAAAAAATAAAAAAAAAATTTCAGATGCAGAAAAGTAGAAAAAAAAAACCCTGGTGGTACCAGGCGGAGGTAAATAATAAAATGTTGTGGAGGGGTCTAAAAGCCCCAAAACCTCCATAATACATACGCTAATGAGAATCAATGTAAACTAATGCAGCCATGTGTGCCACAAGAGAAGTTCCACTGCACCCCCATCTTGGATACAGGACAGGATACTGGAAGAAGAGGGAGTCTCTGCCCCAAAGACCCTGTCTCTTTGAAGTGCCCTGCCCTCCTGGAGGAGGGTGCTCAACCCCATAGGCACAAAATACAGAGAGGGCACGAAGTGGATAAGAAGGGCGAAAATCTACGTGCAGTATTTTATTAAGTACAATAAAAAAATCACCAATAAACAAAATGCACGCTTACATTCTCCCCATCTTGGGTTAAAGCACATCAGGGTCTCAACTCCCTAATTAGCCACGAAAGCTGCATCCTTAAACCACCAAGGAACCGGATTGTCAGCCTACGGATATTCTAGAAAACCTTTGTGAAGTGAACAATGGAGTTTTCTTCTTCTTTGAATGTCCAAACACTACACCTCCAGACAGATGAATCCTAGGACCAATATAGACATCCTGGCGTTGTGTCCTGACACAGAGTCAGAGCAGTTACCGGAGTGTAACTGCCTACCTGCAGGGGTCGTGTGACAGGACTCAATGGAATGTGAAAAACAATCAACTCGTCTTTGTGAGTGTCACTGCTCACTTCATCAGGAGCCTTTCGTGGCTAACTAGCAGGCTGGGACCCGATGTGCTTTAGTCCCAAGATGGGGAAAATGCAAGTGTGCATTTGTTCATTGCCAGTTTATATTGTACTTAATAAATTACTACACTTAGATTTGCACCCATCTTGTGCGCTTTTTTTTTTTTTTTGCCTAGACTTCTGTTGGTAGTTTGCAGGACCACATTCAGAGTTGCAGCACGGGAGCTGAACATTGCTCATCTAGGGATGTGTTCCATACAGTCTCATTTCATATCCATATCCTCATTTTCATCTACCCATCCAGCTTGTCATTGTCCTGCATGTGAAGCCATTTTTGCTACTGGAACCATAATTTTAAGGTCAGACTTACTTATGACTATTCTTATGTTTCTTTTATATTTGCAATTTTTTTTACTCATGATTCAAGTCACTGGACATTTATAAAACTCAAAGAATTGTGTATATATTAACCCTGTTTCCACACTTTGTCCTTTCAAGTACATTATATATAATTTTATTTCCCTTTTAAGTCCTATTCTGTTGTTTTCCTATCATACGTGTGTAATTATACACACACAAATTTATTGTTATTTGGAGTATACATTACCCTTTCTTCTCCTAGCCCACTGTCCAGGTATTTTAGCACTTCCCCTAATTGACTATTGTATCAACCTCATAATACCTGTGTTCCATATTGGACATAAGAGAAAGGAGGACTGAGGCAGAAACTCTACATCAATTGGGTGCCACGAGCTAAACTGAGCATTAAGAGAGATGACCATAGCAGTCAAATGGTAATCTTACTAGTCTTCTTTCTTCAGGCTTCCATTAGAAAGTGTAGAACCTCAGAAGTTCAGCAATGAGGAACAGACTTCTAAGAAAGTCAACCTCCACAGGGATATGGTCCATAAATAAATCTGTGAACTGGGCAATCCAACCCCAGAGATGCCAGTTAATGGGAGCCTGCCTGATGGGGATTATACATCTCAAAATCTAAGCAGGGCAGCTAAAACCGAGGTGGTGGTGGGGGGGGGGATAAAGCTGGAGCAGAGTCTCCACCTCAAAGGCTGTGCCTTCCTTGATGTGCCCTGCCTCTGGAGTAGGGGAGCTTTACCCCATGATTCCTGTGTTCCATACAGGATGCAAGAGAAATGTCCTTTTGCAATATCAGTACTTTCTAAAGGCAAATATGATAATTAAAAAAACACCTAACCCCTCACCTACCTTACAATGGCCAGAGAATCCTAATGGTCCCCATGAATTTTGCCCTTGTGCCTTTGTTCAAGTTAAACATACATCTGCCATTAAAGGGATAGTAGCGTTTACTAAACACAGCAGCTCCAATTAATCTTCATAGTATGTGGACCACGCAGTGTTATTTCAATGCTGTCAGAGTTGTAGTTCAAAAGTAATTGAATTATAAAGTATCCCCCTCCTGCCCCTTTTACCTAGTGTAAGCCATCTCCACTCAGATGTGGAATCTGGTCTTGACAACAAACAGCTCACAGCAAGGGACAATCTTCTTACTGTGAGTATAAGGAAAACCCTGCCCCCCCCCTCACCTTGACAGGTTTTCCCTTATGGTCTCTGAAGATTGTCCCTCTCAGCTATCCATCTGGACAGCCTTGGTGCTCTGAGGTGAGCAGTGTAACACCAGTAAAAGGGGAGGGAGGGGGATACTTTATCATTCAATTACTCTTGAACTACAACTCTGGCAGTACTGAAATAACACTCTCCATGGCCCAAATACTATAAAGATTAACTGGAGCTGATTTTTTTGTGAAAAATTACTATCCCTTTAAGTGTTTTATAGTTGCTATATTTTTACAGGTATTGTGTTTTTCTTTTGCATTCTGTTTGTTATTATGTATTGCTAAGGTACCGAAAAAGAAAAGGGGGTAGGGAGGGACAGCACAACATACATAATAAGTGTAAAAATACAGTACTAATAGTAGCAAGTGAGCATAGGGTATTCAAATGTCATCAATAAAAACCGTGTTGCTTTTAGCAGAAACTATCCTTCTAAATTGGAATATGCTGATGTATATAAAACCCCTCAACACAAATGTAGAAGTAAAATCGTATCAATACAGATATAATAAATCTTCAAATAAGACCCGTCTGTACTAATATGGCTGTAACAACTATAGATATGAGCAAAGGGTAGACAAGGCATACTATTTTGGAAAGAAAACAAGCCCCACCATAACATCAAATGATAGGTCACTTGCTTTTCTTGCCCTAAAGTAGTGTACACGTTTCCAGACTTTAAAGTTATGGAAATATTTGAAAACCATTACCTACTGCATACTGTAGGGGGTGACAGGAGCATAACATTGCTTCTACCAGTGTCTTTCGTCATGCATTTCCAGTTTTGTGCAGGTATGTCATAAGAAAACTGATAATGTAGTCAAAGCGTGCAATTGTGGAAAGACTCACCACATCTCATGAGTAGAAATTTGCCTTTCTACCCTTTGGTTAGTGTGAGGATAAGTGTTTCCAAAAGGTGGCAATATATGATTTTTTTTCCCATTTTCCCCACTTTAAAGATATGAATACGAGCCAGGACCATCATGGGCAAATTTGCATTAAGGACAGACGACAGTCCTGGCACATAATAGAATTCAGGGGTCCCCGACCGGCTGCACGACACTCAGGACCCATGATTCCATATCTCAAAAGTGGTCTTTAACTACTGGCTGCGTGTCCAGGCAATATGGGGTTAATAGGTAGGTACACGAGTCCCATGTGGGTGTGCGTGTAGAAATATGTACATGGGTGTGTGTGCACGAGTAAATGCATTTTATTTTAATTTTTTATTATTATAGAATGTTGGGTGATCACTATATTACCCAGCATGTGTAGCACAGAGAAGGTCACAGAGCATGTTTTTAACTTATGACTGGAACAAAGCTAGAGCGTTATAGAGCCCCTTTACCAGATACTCACAATGACCAGATCATGGGTTAATTGCGGTCTTACACGCCTCTGCCTCACAGATTCTGATCAGATTGTAAGCTTAGTGAAGGTCTAGATTCATAAAGATGTTTCTTCCCCTAAGCCAGTCAAGCAACTCTATGATACAAGAAAGGGGACAGCGGTTCCTGTTGGTAAACTGATTAAAGCAAGGGTTTGGAGTCTGCCCAGCCCAGCCTCTTTAGATGTGCTCCTCAACTCCAGCCACTCTTCTCCAGCTGCCTCCACTTCATTCTGTCTCCCAGCGCCAACCCCTCTTTAATCCTGTTTCTTTTAGTCTTTTCCTTCTAGCTCTGTCCATCTCCTCTAGCCCTTCTCCTCCCATTTTTAACCCCCTCCTATCTCCTGTATCTCAAACCCACCTGTATCACCCACGCCAACTCCCCCCCTTTCATGTTAGCAGCCAGTGGGAAAAAGTCAGGACCAGCCTGCCAGCCATTATTTTTTGGTTAAAATCCTATTTTATGTTACTTTTCTCATGTACAAGATATTCCTTTAGCAAGAATCTCACCACAACCTTTTGTGAGGTGAATGGTATGAAGCCGAACTGGATCAGAATAAGAAAGGGAACCTAAAAGCCAGAGAGGCAGACCCGGTATCACCAACAGAGGTGGTCTCACTAGTGAAGAAAGCAAAACCGAGGAATCAGTGAAGGAGATGAAACACCTCTAATGCAATACATAGAGAGTTTTGGACATATTTAAATAGATAATACATAGTTACTCTTTAGTGGGTAGACCATATCAAAAATAAAGTGGAGGTCTTTGCCTTTTAAAAGGAAGACACAGGCAGACATTTTACCAAGACTACTTCCACAGAAGCACACTAGCATTCAGATGGTAAGGTCATACAAATGACAATAGTAAGAAATTGTTACAATCTGCATTTTTATTTAAACAAAAGCAAACAAAAATAAAACACAAAATGTACAAAATGCAGACAGGCCATTCCAGTTTAATAAGGAATATTTAAGTTCTTTGAATAGTTAGAGTGAAATAGACAAAGTGTTCTCCGGTCTGGGCCTTTCACATGTTCTTTTCAGATGCTCATGACGCACTGAATAAACTAAAACAAAGACATAGAATACCAGATGTATATTAATCTGAATTCTCACCATGTAGTCACAAACAGAAGTCACATATACATTATGCATCAATAAAAATTATTACACAAAAATTATTTCTAACAGTGAATCTCTTAAATGTAATGTAAGCAATATGTTGGACATCCCTCTGGTCATCAAGGGATTAACAAAATACATTACCTAGTTATCTATCCTTCATACATCATTCAGTTAAATATATTTATGTTTCTTGCATTTGACCTTTGCTGTAGTCTGTAACTGAACAGGAGTATTTTACCATCTTGAGAATGTTTATGCGATTCTAAAAGGCCGAGGTGCAGCTCTCTGTTTATAGCCAATCTCATTCCAACTAAGAAAGTCCTAGTGTTTATTGTGAAGAGGTTTGGTTAAATACAGCCTAAACATTAAATGTAGACAACTGCAGATATCATACAGAAATTAAAAATATAGATATACATGACTGCTGAATGAGACTACAGAACTTATATACTTATGTAGGCTTAGTTCACATGAGCGATTTGGCTGCACTGCATTTTTTTGGAAATATGTTTTATTGAATTTCCAGAATATAGCTACATAAAACATAACGAAGATCATAAACCATAAAGCAGAGATCAGCATCAGGTGGAAAACCAGCTGTAGCATAGAAAGGATAGTATGAAACAGAATGAAACAATAGCCATACATCAGTCTTTGATGGTAATGCTATGCAGATCAATGAACATGTAACAAAACAAAGAAATCGGGGGGAGTGGAAGTTTTCAGCAATTAAACGTATATATGGGCATTTGGCACTATGCGAGGTAAGTAGTCAAATAGATTTGGGGGGCAGCCTCTCAGAGAGCGGGCTAGTGCCCAAGAAGTGTCCTGAAAGCAGAAATTTGCATTCTGGGTCCCTGAGAGGACACTGAGGAAAGGTTTTCAGACTCTCTAAAACACAAGACCGCTGGTGCCCTTGACTTGCAAGGAGGCCAGGCGTTCCGTATGAGTCACAATCAGTACCCTATGGATCCACTGAACCCTGGATGGCAACTGGTCAGTGAGCCAGAAGCAAAGAACCATTTTAAGTGCCACCACCAGCGGAATATGAGAGACACCTGTAATGTGCATTAAGAGGGTGGCTGCATTCCATTTCGGCTCACACCAACCTGCATGGTGTTCTATGTTCTCCGCCTCCAGACTAATTTTTCTAATGGAAGGGCTTATTCAAGTCATAGTCCTTAATAAATTATTAAGGTTTATCCATATCATTTTGCATTTTATGTGTAGTTTCCAGTATCTATATTGCTCCAGTTTAGTCTGCCTTTGGTAAATACTTTTATACATATAATCGACTTTATTGGTCTAAACGAAGTAAGCTATACCTATGCTTCTTTAGAACCAGGAAATATTTTTTTCAGCTACTATGTCTGTTCAGCTACAGACTACAGTTCTGTCTCAGAACAAGAGACTATACAGAACTAACTGCTTTATGAATGATCTACCTAGCCATGTTCTTTTCTTAACCCTTTGAGTGCCAGAGGGGTATGCAACACATTGCTTTCCGGCACTCAGAGACTTAAGAAAATTAGGAACTGCTTGTTCCTAGAAAATAATTGCCCTTTAAAGGGGAAACATCACCCCAACTAAAGTCCTCCCCACCTAATTCGTCATCTAGCGATAAGCTTAATAAATCAAACGGTTAGGAGGCGTTGCATGGCACCTTAAATACCGGAAGGTACTGACGACACAGGTGCCTCTAGAGCGATGTTGCCTGCCCATCAGTGTCAGCTGAGGAAGGATTTCTGGCTAACGTGGTCTTTATTCTGCATAACAGTTTGATTGTTAATCTTATTGCTAGATGACTAATAAGGTGGGGTGGACTTTAGTTGGGGCGATAGTTCCCCTGTAAGCAATGTTAAAACACACGTACATATCCTATATAATGATTTGTTAGGATGTTTGTCAGAAGCAGTCATGCGCAGTAGAGTCTGCTGCGCATGGTGCAGTCATGCGCAGTAGAGACTGCCCGCTCTGCAGTCATGCGCAGTACTGACTACCCGAACGATCCATGGCACACACTGCACACACCTTCCTGGGACTGCTTGGTCCCAGGAGCAAGAGGGTGGTGAAAGACCCATGGGGGGGCATGAGGGTTGTGAAAGAGGCGTGGGGGGGCAAAAGTTGTGAAAGAGGCATGGAGGCAAAAGGATAGCAATAGAGGTTTGGGGAGCAAGAGGGTGATGAAAGCACCATGGGAGGGTAAGAGGGTTGTGAAAGAGGCATTGGGGGCAAAAGAGGTATGGGGAGCAAGAGGGTGGTGAAAGACATGGGGGGGCAAAAGAGGTATGGGGGCAAGAGGATGATGGAAGGGGCAAAGGGGTGACGAAAGGCATGGGGTGCAAGAGGGTTTGCAAAAGAGGCATGGGGCAAGAGGGTGGCGAAAAAGGTATGAGGGGCAAGAGGAGGGGGAAGGGCAAGAAAGGTTAGAAAGAGGCAAGAGGAGAAAGCAATGCATTGCATACCCCTCTGGCACTCAAATGGTTAACATTACCCAGACCTTGGCCCATATACACAGGGTTTTACAGTAGTTTATATATATATTTTAATAAACGTGCGGTTCTGTATTAACCCTTCGAGTGCAAGGGGGTAACCAATGCATTATGCTGCAATGTGCTAAATACCTCTATGGACCTAAAATGATTAAAGGAACACTGATACCACCCAATAATAATATCCACAGAAAATCCTAATGGCCACTCAAATTCTATGTGGACTGGGACATCAAAATATTTATTGTATTCATACTGGATATCATTATCCATGGGGCCAAATCTGATATCTAGTTGCAGAACTCCAGGACTGTGAACTCCTCCCACTAAAATCTTCTTTTCTTCCCAAGACTGCAGAAGGAGGAGGAGTTTGCAGACCTGTAAATCTAAATCATGTGTGCTTCCAGTGCTAATTGAAGATTCATACTGGAGAACAATTACATACAGAACTGATTCAGAGTCATAATTAGGATTTACAACCCAGATTAAGAAGTGGTATATTATTAGGAGGTGATTGTGTTCCTTTAATTACAGCGTAATCCTGCAGTAAACAGTAGTGAGATTTAATGAAGAATAAATAATACTACTTGCCATGCTGACGGAAACCTCAGAGAGTTAACTAAAGTTAGTTACAGGGATAGTAATACTTACAAATTACTAATACACTTTTTGTAGGCATGCTAAAAAGAAACGTATTGCCTCCAGTGTCATCTCTCAAACCCTTCTGGTTTGAGAGATAACCGTAAGCAAAGTTCCCCCCCTCCTTCAACTTTCCCTGAAGTCAGCGTTGGTCTGACTGCAGGGAAAACCTGTCGTACGACAGTCAGGCGGCTCTGCAGCAGAGCCGAGATCGCGTTAATAAAAAATAATTAATTCGCTGAAACGGTCTTCTACATGTGCTTGCAAACCAAGCACATGTAGAAGACTGTTTCAGTGAAAGAATTCTTTTTTACTAACGTGATCTCAGCTACAATGCTGACTTCAGGGGAGGGAGGGGGACTTTGCGAGCTATTATCTCTCAAACCATAAGGGTTTGAGAGATGACACTGGGGGCAATACATTTCTTCTTAGCATGCCTACAATATGGGGATTAGTAATTTGGAAGTATTGCTATCCCTTTAACTAACTTTAATTAACTCTAAGGTTTCCATCAGCATTCTTTTGGGACAGGATTGTGCAACCTTTGGCTCTCCAACAGCTTTCTACCTTTAAGTCTACCAACTCCCCCCACCACTTGCATGTAGGTTTTTCCGGCTTTTTTGTACAGCGAAAATAAAAGCATCATATTGAGGAGGTATGTATATTTTACCTATATCCCTTTGAATGCCAGAGGGGTAACCGATACATTGCAAAGCAATGTGTTGAGTACCCCTCTAGCACTCAAAGGGGTATTACAGTACCATACACAGAGTTTTAGCATAACTTTCTATACTAAATTATACTCACATCATCATACTGAAAATTCACTACCCCCTGCTGAGCAGCATCCCTTCTTCTGAAAGTATCTGTGAAAAATGTGATTTTGAAATAATGTTACTTGTTTCCAAGAGTTCAAATAAATACATAAATAAATAAAATAAATAGTGTGTAACACTTCTTAAATGTATAAAGCCAGTCTGAATTGCATTAGAATATATTTTCTCCCTTGAGACAATTATCTGCATTAATAAAAGAGAAGAGAATCACGTGACAAAAATTCATTGTCTGTGGCAGAAGCACCCCAGGGTGGCAGGGAGGATGTTCTACGATTGGTGGAATCATGGAGGTGTGATTTTGACAGGAGTGGGCAGACCCCCTGGCCACTCCTGTCAAAATTTCTGCAAGAACTTTAGTGGGGCAGTGATTCTAACTGGAGTGGGCACTCATGTCAAAATCACTGAACGAGTTTCAGCTCCTAACGAATTTGTTGCCTCATGTCTCCCATACCCTCTATTCGCCACTTCACCATGCGTTTGCTACCTCCCCATCACATCTTCTCCCCTGGTCATTCGTTGCCTCATCAACTCTTCACTCCCTCTCTGTTCCGTCCTCATCACGTCGTCCCTCACTCCTCTTTCAATGTCCGCTCACTGTGGAACAATTATTCTGACTTTTCTCCGATGAGTGCTGTGCAAATGTCCTCCCTAAGGCTATTACACACTAATTAATCTTCTTCCAATATTACCTGTCTATGCTGCTAGCATAAAGGTCACAGAACATTTCCCATTATTGACAAATTAAAAGACATCCACATGTGCTGACTGGAGCTGCCCATTAACCCTCTGAGTGCCAAGGGGTGCGCAACACATTGCAAAGCACTGTATTGGAAACCCATCTGCCAATTAAAGCCTTAACATCTTCCTGCGCTAAGGATACAGCAGCACAAGAGGAGCAAATATATTACTGTGCTTCACTTTCACCATGGTGCTTAACCCTTCGAATGTCAATAGGTTCAAAATGTGTTTCGTGCCCATCTGGCACTCATACAGTTAAGCTGCTCTGTTGCTGTATGTCTTGTGGCCAGTGTTCATGGAACCTCCCCTCCTCACGCTCCCTTCACCTGTTTGGCCTTTGTCATGTTTGAGCGGGGTGGAGTCAATGTTTTACTGTATCTGCCAGTAAACTTACTTCCACCCACAAATACTGGCCCTGCTCACATATGACTATCATGGGAGGAAACTTGAAGGGAGCCCAACAATGTCCACACTACTTAACATTAAAAGCATCTGTATATGTAACGAACAATGGAGATGAAGCACAAACACCCTCCCACTTTCACAACTATATAAAACTCACTTAGCTGCAAGCAAAGATCTTTTGCAGGTTTATAATAAAAAAAAAAAAAAAAAACTACTTTCTTCCAAAGATGTAATTTCCTTAGTGCTGCATACAGAGTGGGAGTGCTGGGGTGCTTGAGGCACAGAGCGTAAGGGGTGGCAAACTACCATAAACAGCAGTCCTTTGTATCCTACTTCACCCCCTGACGTGAGTGACAGACTCCTCAGATTACATATTATTAACCCTTTTAGTGCCACGGTGGTTTCTAGGCATTAATACCAATCTAACACCCAATTTACCTTTCTTAACTGTGACAATATTAGGTACCCTCTTACCGCTTAAACAGTTTTTGGTATGCATTACCAATGTTCTACCTGTGGCTCTCCAGCAGTTCTTTGATGACTACTACACTTCCTGTTATCTTTGGAATTATACTACTTCAAGTTCAACAATAGCTGAAGAGCCACAGGTCAAAACATCCCTCATGCATACCAATAACTCTGACTCTCAAAGGGACGTCCAGTCTGCTGCAACACAAAGGGTTGCAAATTGCTTGGTGTCCAACGAATTTTGTGTTTGACATTCATCTCACTTTTCAAAGGGTTAATCAATCCAGTAACTCTTTGACTATCATACCAATCCACAAATATATACAACAAATCTTTCATACATGGGCAGTGCAGTCTTTCCTTTGCTAGTCTATAGAATATATATAAATCTACAGTTAGGAGACTGTGACAATTACAGCATTCACAGTATTGCATGTCACTTGCAAATGTCAAGCTATGAAAGGGTAACTATCACGTTTTACCAGGTCTGCTCTTATGGAAGCAGACTAGATAAACAGGGGATAGTAATGTCTTCCATAAAGTAGCTCTCCGAGTCTTCTCTAGTGTAAAACAAACACATTGCGCTATGTTAACTCACTTTCATGTAGTTCCAAAGATATTACATGTAAAAATATCCTCCTAGCACCCTTCTGGCTACCACCCCTTGGAGCTGTAATCTGGTCCTGGGAATGGACGGATGGAGCCAGGGACAATCTTAAGGAAAACCCTGCCCCCCCCCCCCGCCTTGATGAAGGAGGGCAAGAGTTTCCTTTGCTTACTGAAGTCTGTCCCTCGCCACTCTCCATCCGGACCACAGATAGAAGCATGTCGCTGCCAGAAGGGGCGGGAGGGGGATCGCTTTACATGTAATATCTTTGGAACTACATAAAAGTAAGTAATTTAACATAGCGCTATGTGTTAGTTTTACACTAGTGAGCTACTTTATGGAAGGTATTACTAGCCTTTTAAACTGGTTTAAAGGTGCAGTAAACCCCAAATTTAAACTGCCTTAGTAACAGTTGACAAGGTTGAAAAAAGACATGCGTCCATCAAGTCCCGCCCATGAACACAAGGCGTCAGACACCTCTCTGGCCCCCCAAAGGGTTACATAGAACTTTTAAACCCTTGAGGGCTAGAGAAGTCTCACTGCACTGCAGATCAGTGCATTGGAGGCTATTACTCAAGATGTTTAAATTCCCAATGAAATCAATGGCATTTTGGAGAATGTTTATTTCACTCATATGGTGCTGCTGGTTTGTCCCAGAATTGTGAAGGACTGAAGCGAGCAGCAAACCTCAAATCTTATTTAGTTACTAGTACCTGTAAGAGCTCGGAGTTTCACACAGCAAGCAATGTAATCATCAAACCCAATCCTTCCATGAGAGCTGTATCTTTTTGTAATATTATTCAGTGCTTGAGGGCTTAATCGATATCCTAGAATAAAAACAAATGCAAAATCGTCAAACAAGCCATTTCTTGTACACATCTCTCTTTCCATTACTGGACTTAATTTATCAAGAGCAGTATAGCTAAGCACCATTTGTCACATGTGCCAACTGGAGTTATGACCATTAAAAATCTTGTTTAATGGAATGTATGTGTATGTATTTACTGATCACCACATATGGACATTTGTTTGCATTATTATATCTCTCTCTCTCTATATTTATATATATATATATATATATATATATATATATATATATATACACACACACACACACACACACACACACACACACACACACACATATCTAGGAAACTTGAACTCCACAGACCCCAGAGCTGCTGGTAGGAGTGTCCAAATTGTGGAATTCTCTGCATAATAGGGTGTGGCTAAATGGGATTGGGCAGGATTGAGTGGAGAAAAAGGGGAGATATGCCCTGAAATGGGGAAGAATAAAGGGGGGGGGGGATGGAATAGAGTTGGGGAACTCACTCAGATGATCCCCCTCTGTCCCCAGAGACCCAGTAGTTAACTCATAAAAATGGAGTCTCTGGGGCAAATACAGGGAATTCCTAAGAATGAATAAAATCAGTTAATATCCCAGTGATTTTATGACAGCTGTAGAAACATTAAGCCAATGTACAGTATTTATCTGAAACTGATAGATTACCTTACCTACCTTAATTATCTATAAGAAAAAATGCATCCTTTACATTTGCTTACTAACAAATCTTCCTATAAATTACTAGATCATATCATCTATACGCAAAAGTTGAACATGATGGACTTGTGTCTTTATTCAGCCTAATTTACTTTGTTACTATGTACTAATACAATATATATATACATTGTCCAACTTTTTGGCCAAATTATGATCTACTTGTTAAATTTATAATCAGGTCAGACTTGCAAAATACTTCTCTATTCTTCCTAAAGCACATTTGGTACTGTACTGTTCTTGTGCAATTAAGATTTTTTTTAGTTTCCATGTAAACGAGGAAAGGAGGTTCACTTCTGGCTAAAAACAGTGATCCACTCTCACAACTGCTTACTCATTCACTGAGCCCTGAAATGCTTGGCCCAACCCCCCATTCTACCCACCCCACCAAATGCTACTCTTGTAGATTTTTTTCAGAAACAAAAAGAAGATTTTTGTGTACTTGCCTTCTCTCCTAGTACTTGTGAAATTCAGGAACCATGGGTAAAGGGGACTTGAATTTGAAGAAGCAGACTCCCTCCCAGCTCCAATTTACCACTGCTTAGCAGCTTCAGTTTCAATACTTAGCCAAGATGGAAGAAGGGAAGGAAGGTGGTCACCATACTAAAGAAAAACTCATATCTCAAAAAAAATTTTCTCCAAGAAGAATGTCCTGTCTTCCACATGGACAAGAGAAAGGATTTAAAAATCTCTAAGTAGGCAAAACCCCCCTTTTCTGTTTCGTCCAGTGTGGAACACAGGAACCACAGGGATATATCAAAGCTATCCCAGCAGGATTCAAGGAAAGGAGAGAAAAAACACCCAAAATGCAAACCTGTCTCAGAGACAACCCAGAAATGAAGTATGAATCTCAGTTCAATGGACATCAACACACCAAAACCATGTAACAGCAAATAGGTTACTAGAAATAAAAATAAGAGGCACCTAAACAGGCACGACAGCCTGTAGGACCTTATGCCCAAAACTGGCTTCAGCCAATGCCAAGATATTAACTCTGTAATGTTTAGAAAACATATGAAGCGACAACCACACCACTGCCTTGCACAGCTGCTCAGCAGATGCCTGGTTCTTATGGCCTTAGGAAGCACACACCATTCTAAAAAGACAGAGTTTTTCTGAAGAACAAAGACCTGGAGAATGGTCACCATGATCCAAGAAACCAATTCCACTTTAGATGCCACTTGGCCTGCACATGGGCCCTCAGGAATAACAAAAAATCATGATTGTGTGTGTTGAACGTAATATTTCAGAAACCTAACTATGCCCAAGCAACAAAGCTCCTGATAACATTCGGGAGATGGAGCCGAAAAAAAGAGAAGGAAGAACAATTATTAAATATTAAAATTAGAAACCACATAGTGAAGAAATCCAAATGGAGTTTGCAGAACCACCCTATCCGCATAAAAAAAATGGTATGTCTACAAGACAAAACCTGTACCAAATAGACAATAAAAAGCAGGAAAGCGGTCTTGAAAATCAAGAACCTAAGAGGTACAGAGGCCAAAGACTCATGGGATCCTTCTGAAGAACTCCCAAGACAAAGGTTAAGTGCCATGGGGGCTTGGGATCCCAAAAAGACAGGGAAGGCATGAGCCACACCTTGCACAAACGGTCTGCACACCAGGCAGAATGAATCTATGAAAAAGAACAGATAAGACTGAAATGTGGACTTTGATAGAACTAAAACTAAGTCCCTTATGAGTACTATCCTGAAGAAGTCAAAATAGCTGGAAGTCAAAAGGGACACAGTAATGACCCGTGGTCTTCACGCTACCTGAAAAACAAAAGACCCTTTAAAGGAAAACAGCTTCCGGGCCATCAGCATTGCAGAAGGCCGCCTTCAAGAGCCAAGCCATCACAGCTAGCCTCTCCAGATCTAGATGACACAGAAGACCCCCATTTCAATACGTCCAGGAGAAAAGGAAGACAATATGGCTGTGCAACAGAGAGATTGACTAGATCTGAGAACCATGCCTGGAGAGACCAATAAGAAACAAATCAGGATTACATGTGTCTGCTCCATCCTCATCTTCCGTAACAGTCTGTGAATCAGACAAGAAAAAAAAACAAAAAACCCGCACACCAGGGGAAAGTTCATCACATTCACTGAGAACACAAGGTGGTCCTGGGACCTGGGGGGGGGGTGTATATACATACATATATATATATATATTATATATATATATATTATATATATATATATATATATATATATATATATATATATATATATATAGGGCAACCATCTGGTTCGGATCCCAGTCCCCGGGATTCAAACATTGGCTGAGAAAGTCTGCCAAGTGTTTACTCCCGAAATGTGAACGACTGAGACAGCCAGACGTGAGCTTCCTCCTAAGCGAGGATCAGATGGATCTCTGACCAAATGGCAGGATGAGGTCCCAACCCTTCAGGCTGGCATTTGTCGCTACTATGGACCAGACCAACAGGCAACTCAATGTAAAGAGAGGTTCATGAAGCCACCAGCAACCATCTACCCGCTTCTGGACTGGAATAGACATCACACACGAGAGCTGACACTGCTGTCTGGGCCAATTCCAGAAAATATCCAGCTGCATCCACCGAGTGTGGAACTGCATCTAGGGCTGAGACCAGATATCCTTGTACCCTCATAAGCCAAAGCCCGAGGAACTTGCCGTGACAATGTCTAAAAATTGTCTTCTGGCAGAAAGGCCCTTCCCTGACAGGTGCTGAATCTCATGTTGAGAAAGATTAGAACCTGGGATGGTACCAGAGAGAATATCTTGAAATTTATCACCCAGTCTTGCTGTTCCATTAAGGATACACAAGTCTGAAGAGGAAGACGTAAGGCCGCCACTGAAGGAGTCTTTAGAAAGAAATTGTCCAGATAATGTGTAAAGGAGATCCCACGTGAATGAATGTGGCCAGACAATGCTGCCATAACTTCTGTGAAACCCACTGGGAGGGTGCCAACCTGAAAGTAATGGTATCGAATAGAAAACTATGGCCTTGAAAGGTGAAACATAGAAAAAAAAGAAAAAAAAACATTGATGTGCATGAACAGGAACCTGCAGATGTGTCTCAAGTCCAGCAAAGCCAAAAACTCCCCTGGGCACATGGTAGCAATGACTAAGCTCAAAGACTCCATCGTGATCCATGGAGTATGAACTAAATGATTAAGATGCTTCAGTCCAGGACCAGACAGCCACTGTCCTTTCTGGAGACCGCGAAGAGCTTGGAATAAGGTTCCAAGAATTTCCTTTGAGGTGGAACTGGCATCAACACCTGCATATCCACCAGTGATTGAACCACTTCCAGGAACTAAAGAGCCCTCACAGGGTCAAGAGGATCCCTGTATATGAAAAAAATGACAGAGGAGGAAGGAACTTGAAATCTGTTTGATAACCTTCCAAAATCGGTGTTAAAACCCATGGATCCCCACTAAAAGAGCCCACCTGTTGCAAAGGAGACAAAGACATATTCCAATTGCCTGTGGTGTAATGGAACTCCGTAAGTCATGAGGAGGAAGATATCTCAGTGGGATGCTTTTGTATAGGTTTCTTACCTGCCCATGCTTGCTTTGGTTTTGGGGGAGGATGAGCCTGGCTCCCAGAGGAGTAACGAGCATATCTGTACTGGCAGGGGGTGTGGTGTGAAAGCCTAAAAATCTCCAAGTGTCTTTGGACACCTGGAAGTAAACTGGGGTAAAAGAACACTCTTCATAGTGACCATTTCTGGGTCAGACAGCAGCTTTCCCATGAACAGAATACAAAGACTTTTTTTTAGAAGACTGATCAGCAGACCCAAGATAGTCAACCAAAGTTGCAACGCTCTGCGACTGACAGCTCCAAGGACTTGCCAATGGATCTGGCAGTGTCTAAGGCTGCTTCACTAAAATATGCATTGGCCCAAAGAATCTTAGAGAGAGAGGACAATATCCCCTTCTGTATTGTCTTAATGAACTGCATCCAACAACTGCTCGTGACAAATAACTATGGATCTAGTGTCACCCATGCTGCAAGAAAGGGTGGGTGTAAGGCATTCCCAGAAGCTGCAGAGATTGCCTTATGAGGAGAATCCAGGCTCTTACCTGCCTGATTCTTGAAAGTAGTTGCATCTGCAATTTGTAATGTCATGTGCTTAGACACAGGAAAATATGAGTATCAGCTTTTTGAGAGGGGGGAAGCCCACTGTTGCAGCACAACAGGAGAAAAGGGATATGAAAGAGAAAAGTGACTGGGGATAAATTGTTTCCCATCAGGAGACTACTACTCATCAAGCACCACTTGGTCAAAGGAATGATAGGGAGGGAAAAGTACTGAATCCCATTAGCACATTTTAAAAATACCAGGCAATGAACCTGCATTGGAGGCCTCAGAGAGGCCCTTCTTTTTTTTTTTAGGGGGGGGGGGGAGAAGAACTGGATGGTCTTGGTTCCAAGGCCCCCATTGATAGATATAGCAATAGTAGCCAAGGTGGAAATAAGAGTTTTAACCCATGCAGGCTCCTGTTCAGATGAAGAGGCTCCTGTTCAGATGAAGAAGGTCCTGAACTTGGCTGTGAAGGTATACATGAACAAAAGACTAGCCTGATGTGGAACAGTCACAGAAGAAACCCATGAATATTAGGTGGTTTTAGTCTTCCTTGTGTCTTCTTTATGGTCAAGCACAGCAAGGAGACCCCCAAAGTGATAAAAAAAAAAAATACAAAGAATAAAAATAAAACAGTTATTTGCCTGTTGTGGGGGCAAGAGAAGGTGACAAGAGGAAAACTTAGCCATGCATAGTATGAGCTTGTTATACCTCCTGGGTGATCGTCGTACTGGAAAGAAGCTCTAACCCTTCTTTTCCCTGAGGCCTGGAAAAAAATCATGCCCCATGGAACACAAGGGATTTTTGTGTTTTTAAGTGATTATAAGCCTCTAAATACCTGTGTATTTTTATTTATTTGTTAACAAACAGTATTGTCCCATAAAAGTAAATGGAGCAATGGCGTCTATGCAGTAAAGTGCGCCTTAAAGGAGCAGTACACAATTTCAATAAAAGTTAAAGTAAAACTTAAAAACATGTAAAACATCCATGAATCAGGTGTGCAGACTTAGAAAACACTAACCCAGTAGGGAAAGTGCCATAAACCCCCCCAAAAACATGTCAAACCAGTAGACAAAGGGTTAAGTTACCACATACACCTGCTCCAAATACCCAACAGACATACAAATATACCCAATGAGTGTAGGAGTGCACAATGAGTACTCCCAAACACAACCCCTGTGCTGAGGGGCACTGTGGGACAAGTGGACCTGCAGCACTCAAAGGGTAGCTCACCTTACCTGCAGATCTTCTTTCTTCAGATTACCATGCAGCAAGAATTACCTCAGTGGGTAATCCCTGGAGAAGCACTTGTAACCAAGATTTTCCCCCTCAGGGCTTAAGGTCCACAAAAAAAGCACCTGGTTACTGAGCTAGCCACATTGAAGGGCATTTGTCAGTCATGGCAATCCACTTAATGGTGGTATTCCATATCTGACAGAAAATAAAGAAACTAAAAATATAGAAAAATGTCCTCCACCTGGTGTTGTCGCACCGAGGAACAAATCATTCTGAAGCTGATTGGCTAGCTGCAGCCTAGGAGGGAAGGGAGGCTCCACCCCCTGCATACATTTAGAGAAATGTTCCTGCCTACTTAAAGGGGCAGATCGCCTCCCAGAATTACCAGTAACCTGTATTGGACGACAGAGAAATATAGTTACAGTAACATTGTATTGCTTTGACAACATTGTTATTATATAGGTGTCATATTGTGATACAATGCTACCAGACTGCTAGAGTACAACTTGTAAATTGCTTCTGCCTGGTAAAGGCAGGCCGGATAATGGTTACACATGCATTAAAAGGTATACATAGCTTCCTAAATGCTTACCCATGGTTCCAAGGGCTCTTTGTAGCTCTACAGCATCTACTGTTCCACTTCTATCAGCATCAAAAGCCATGAAGTGCTGTTTCCAGCCATTTATTACAGCCCCAAGTTCCTTAAATTCATTAAAGCCCATCTTGCCAGACATATCCCTCTTAAAATTAAGCGTTAAGGAAAACACATAAAACATCAGTTTTCAAATTGGGTTACACTCTACACAGTAAATTCAAGTAATGATGGACATGGGAGCAATACTAGAGGGTATTAGAGTGATCCTGCTAGTATCAACTGACACGTGAGAGAATTAATATTTTCAGACAATTCAGTTCTGTTTTCAGTACTATAACCTATCCCCTGACAAAATAAAGTCATTAGATGGTATGCTAACAGGGAGATATCTGATTGCATTTGGAGTGAGTAGGGAATGTTTATCCACTTGCAGAACTGGAAATTATTTCAATGTTTTCCCCTTCCCCTGGATCGACAAAATCAAGAGTGATATGGCAAAGGATTAATTCATTAATGCTTTAACTTATTTCAGTAATACAGTTAAAAGTACTTTATTTAAGGGCTCTTTTTTGTGTACACTTTCCTTAAATTAGCCATTCCCTTATTTGCTTCCTTCCATTGTTATTGATATGAGCTCCCTCTACCTGTAGTCTGTAAAGAGTCTGCAAGTCAACTTTATCTGCAAATGCATCATAAAAATGCTCTTTCGCTTTTGTTCAGTTGAATAACTGGTGCATGTACATAAAGTGTAGATGCAAATACAAGCAGCTCTTCTGATCCACTGCATATAAAAGGAGTCACAGACTGCAATTAGGGGATGTTCACAGCACTGCAGGTTGAAGAATGAAAAGCAAATAGCAGATTCAAGATATGTACACAGATTAAAGCATGTAGATAAAATACGTACTGCTCAAACAACAGTTAAAGCAACCACTTGATTTGCTTTGTAATGCGTTGAGCTTCCCTCTGGTACTCAGGGTTAGGTTATCAATAGCATATTAGCCACTTGCACCTCGACAAGCCTCCAGCACATTGTTTCTCAATATGCTCGTGGCCTCTCTAGCATCCAAGTGTTTAAACAGGAATAGTCTATGGCTGAATCTCAAAAAGCTGGGGACTACAACTCCCATCATCCACAACAAGTCAACAGCAAAATAAAACATTTGTGCAAAAGTTGTAAAAAGATACATCCAGCATTGAGATCATAAGTCTGCAGGTTTCCAGGTTGAAAGCTGTAAAACACAAAAATAAAAAATACATGTAACAAAAAATTTGTGCACCCAATTAAAAAGGATGTATACTAATTATTAATAGCGAACGACATTGTGATGTCTTGTGTCCTTTCACCAATTACAGTTAAAGAGGAATATTGTAGTACTTCAGCTAGACACAAGAAATACATAAAAGATTTGTTAATGTAAATGGATATCAAAAACATAACCCTTTAACTGCCATGGGGTACACAACACATTGAAAAGCAATGCATTGTGCACTCCTCTGGCTCTCAATTGATTAAGTGCATGTATAATTTTATTTATATGATGCCACATAATTCACACAGGTGAACTGATAAACTCTGGTAAAAACCAATTGTACACTGGTGGTCAAATCAATGCTTTAGGGCAGTGATCCCCAATTCCACCCCTCAGGAAACAACAACAGTGCACGTATTCAGGATCTCCTCAAAGGAGCACAGGTGGATCAGTTAGTGGATGAGTCATTGTGACAGACCTAATGATTCACCTGGCCTCATGTGAGGGGATCCTGAAACGCTGCACTGTTGGTGTGTTCCGAGGACTCCACCTGGGAATCTCCGATTTAGAGACTTTAGCATTTGAACAGGGTAAAAGCCCAATTTAACCTAATATGAATGTTAATTCATTTCCTATAATGTAGAGGATAGGCCCACAGTTTGCCTTTATACCAGATATGCTTAGCTTCAGTTCTCAGTGCATACAAACAGGTCAGGTTTCAGGATATCCTGCATTAATCACAGTCAGCTCAACCATAATGACTGAGCCTTTGATTACTACCCTGTGATTATGCAGGGATATCATGAAAAGCCAACCTGTTGATGTGCCCTATTGGCTAACATTGAGAAACACTGCTATATGCATGCCACAAAGTGCCATAAAGAAGTAGGTAATAAATAAATAAAATGTAGAAGTTAACCCCTTAACAAGAGCATGCTCTTGGGGGGGGGGGTGGAGGACCAAGGAACATTTTTTTTCACTATGATCACAAAATTCTATGACATGCCATTAAGGTGTTAAAGGAATTGCCAAAAACCATGGAAGGCAGTTCCTATCTTGGAGAGCTTATAGAAGGGTTGTCCCAAAGCTGGGCCCTACTCCATTCACTAAAGAGTATAAATGTTGGAGCCAATCAACTGCACCATGGGGGGGGGGGGATAAAAATCACATAAAAAGGGAATTTTGGGAACATTTGTTGCCTATGGTACAGTTAGCTTGATCCAGCATTGCACCTCTAAAGTATGGGAGGAAACAAAATTTCCATTTATTTAAACTGGGTTTTTAACCACTTGCATGCTAGAGATATGCCAAACAATTGCTTTGCAATACACTACAAACTTATCTAGTATTCAAGGATTTTTAAAACAGACTTAAATCAATGGGTATCTGGGGAGTTTTGGCTGTATTGTAGCTTATTGCATTGGTCCCAGAAGACCATGTTTTTAGGATTTCCCCACTTGTTCACAGGCTACTTAATTAAAAGACAGCCTTTGATTAAAGGGATAGTAAACCCCCCCAAAAATTGTAAGCCAAATGATAGTTATAATAAAAACATACTTAACGTCCTCATTCCCATCTCTCAAACCGTTATGGTTTGAGAGATGTAATAAAATAAAGACCTCCGCTCCCTCCCCTTTCTGCTGACAAGTTGTAAAGCTGTCAGAGGCAGAATCCGGTCGTCCGACTGTAGGTGACTCTTCAGTAGTGCTGACATCGGGATATCTAACTATAATTACTTAATCTGTATGGTCTACAATGTGTGCCTGGCTTGCAAGAACATGTTGTAGACCATAATTATAGTTAGATATCCCAATGACAGCGCTGCTGAAGAGCCGCCGTCTGGTCCCTGAAGCAGGATCTCATGACGTCCGCTATACAGCGGACGCATGAAAAAGGGGAGGGAGCGGAGGTCTTTATTTTATTACATCTCTCAAATTATAACGGTTTGAGAAATGGGAATGAGGGCGTTAAGTATGTTTTTATTATTCCTATCATTTGGCTTACAAATTTTCGGGGGTTTACTATCCCTTTAACTCACATGTGCTCAGAGGCAAATCCTAAATACATAACCCATTAAGGGGAACAGAAGATATGTTAAAAATCCACTAGGGTCAGATTAAGAAAAGAACAATAAATTGAGGGTCCGATAATTAATAATGTAATAGCAATAAAGATAAACATGTACATAATGATAGCTTTTGAGCCTATGATTAGATTATATACAATAGCTGGCAAAAAGCTAACTTGCATTTAGTTTCGTATTTTATATACTCTGTTTTAAATGTCAGCCCAATTGGTAAAGAACAAGCCTACGGTGTTTAGATCCTTGGCTTACTGTGCATTCGTCATATCTTGTTAAACAGGACTTGCTAGTATATCGGAGAATTTGCCTTCTGTAATTAGTTGCCAGAGAAAGACATTTTGTTTTGTATCAAAAGGCTATTCTGAACAAATTCAGTTGAATTTAGGACCAAAATATATCATGTAAGCACTACAGTCAGCTATTTAACCCTTTGGATGCTAGGCACATATCCAATGCAGTTGGTTAAAATACAGTCTAACCTAGCAGTATTCATAATTAAAAATTATCTTCACTCAAGACACATATATAACATTGAATGGTTATTAAATATTAGCAATTATATTAGGAACAAGTGTGTGGTAACAATGCCAGTCATTATTTTATACATTGTGCAAGCCTAGACCAGAAGTAATAATGAAGCAAGATAAGTTCCATCCTTTGCTATGCCTTCATTTTCATATATTATCACAGTGTCTCTATGATTAAGTGTGGTGGATGTGTGAAATACATTAGCCCATCTGCAGAGGTAGTTTAAAGACTTGTGGCACAATACATATATGTTTTAAGGGGATAGTGATGTCTGTTTTTAAGTAATTTCTATATTTTATATATTATAAAATAAATTAATTGGAGGTTAGTCTTGTCTCTCAGACCTTTATGGTTTGAGAGATGTACGATGTTAAAGTTCCCTTCTCCCTCCCCTTTCTCAGACGTCCGCTGTAAAGCATGAGATCCTTGTCCCAGGACGGTTCTTCAGCAGAGCCGAAATAGTGATATCTAAAAATGAATCCTTCATTGGAACAGTCTACAAAGTGTGCTTGCAAACCAGGTACACTTTGTAGACTGTTCCTATGAAGATATAGCTATTTTGGCTCTGCTGAAGAGCCGCCGTCTGGTCGCGCAGCCAGAATCTCCATCTGTCAGCTTTACAGCTGATGTCTGAGAAGGGGGGGAGGAGTACTTTAACACTGTATACCTCTCAGACCATAAAGGTTTGAGAGACCAGACTAACCTCAATTAATTTCTTTTTTTTTAACATCTAAAATATAGCAATTGCTTAAAAGCTGACATTATTATCCCTTTAAAAAAGTAAGCTTATGAACAAACATAGAATGTTTTTAAAGATGTACAACTAAACTTCATGGTTTTAATTGTTAAAGTGTGCCTGAAATCTCTTTCCTGACGATTATGTGGATTTTGTGTTTGAACATGAAGGTATAGCAATCGATAACTGCAAGCCAACATGAAGCTGCGAGGAACAAAAATGGATGCCCTTTGCACTGCAGCTTTCATACATTCCCTAGTGAGAGACCTTCAGTCCCGTATAGTAAAGAATTCATGTCACCCTCCATTGTTATTTCTGGCAAAGGCTTTCTGTGCCACACAATTGGCAAACTTCTCTGGTGCTTAAAGGTTTAACCCTTTTAATACCAGAGGTGTACGCATCACATTGCAAAGCAATGTGTTTTGAACCCTTCTGACACTCAAAGACAGGATTAGTGTTATAGCTATAATTCCTGACCTTAAAAACAATATATAATGCATGTTAGAGTATAAAAAAATTTAATTTTGCATCCATTTCATACACATTTTGTTATGAAGGAAAATCCAGTTGGTTCTTATCTGCTGTTAAAATCTAGGTTTGTTAATTTTTGTTCTGTGAATGAGCCTGAATAAGTGCAATGCAAACAGTGTACAAATGTCAATATGGCGACCTGTAGGCGTCTGAAGAGAATAAAGATAACCTTATTGATTTGCTAGTCAAATCCACAGTATGCTCAGACATGCACTGGTAGTACGAGAATGT
The DNA here is from genome assembly GCA_037306005.1 of Rhinophrynus dorsalis. Classification (NCBI taxonomy): domain Eukaryota; kingdom Metazoa; phylum Chordata; class Amphibia; order Anura; family Rhinophrynidae; genus Rhinophrynus; species Rhinophrynus dorsalis. The sequence goes on from CM074723.1 coordinate 416,691,028, forward strand.
CACCTACATTAGTCACTGAGGCACATTTATTAAAAGTCTTGCTAATGCTAAGTCTCTAAAATGTAGTTTTACCTACAGAGTATTAGCTATAACCTGATTTTTTTTTTTTTTTAATAAGAGAAAAGTGCTTTAAGTCAACAGCAATCATTTTTGAAACAGTCATTAAAATTTGTTAATAATGGGAATTAAAACCTATCTGTAATATCAGAGAGAAATTATCTCTATGCTATGGTATACAAATACTTGAACTAATTTCAAAAATAGCTAGCAATCATTTAGATGTGGTGACTGTAGTGAAATCTTGGTACAATGGTTCTCATGACTGGAACATAAATGTACCAGGGTACTGTCTTTACAGAACAGACAGATCACCTACCCAAAGTTACCAGTAACCTGTATTGGACAACAGAGAAAAACTATTGAACAACTGGCTGTAGAGAAGGAAGGGAGATCTCTAAACAGGCAAGATTGCCTGAAAGACCTTCCGGCCAAACTGGCCTCAGCAGAAAAGTTTTCACTGCTGGAATGACAGCAATTCCTCTCTCTAAAAGAACTCTAGACGAGAATCTTGTTGGCTCAATCCTGAAGGAAGGACAGCCCCATAGGAAGGTCAGCGACCTGTGGGGACATGTTCTTATCCACACACCACCAGAGGAAAATGGACCAGACCCTATGGTATGCTTTAGAAGAAACCAGTTTCCATGCCTGTATCATGATGCAGATAACCTCTACTGAGAAGCCTTTCCTCTTCAGAATAGCAGCCTCAAGAGACATGCTATCGAGGCCAATATCTCCAAATCATCATACCACAAGGGACCATGGAGCAACAGATCAGGTCTGGGTGGCAGACAAATAGGGTCCCGAATGGACAAGCTGACTAGGTCCACAAGCCATTCCTCATGGGCTAGAATGGAGCAATTTGGATAACCAGTGCCCTGTTCATTCTCATCTTTCACATCCCCCCGGGGATGAGAGGAATTGGGGGAAAACACAGACAGGTAAAAACTCCAATGAATGGACATTGCATCCATCATAAAGGCCAGAGGATCACTCATGCGAGCACAGAAAGTTGGAACCTTCTGTCACAATGAGGTCTATTGCTAGGTCCCCAGTGATGAAATATCAGGTAGAATGGTGTTACGGTTGGCAAGCAAAACCAGGAGTCAGACGGTATAGTTAATATAACCTTTATTATGAGAATAAGAACAGCAATGCAATATAGAAATATACACACAGTAGGTGAATGAAAAGGCGAGTACTGTATCAGGAATAGCAGTCTCCCAATATCACCACCACACTGTCCGAGACTAGGCCTCAGCCTGCTGGAGTCTCGCGTTAAGGTAACACCCAAGAGGTATACTGACTCAGCCTGCAGTCAGTAGCTGGGAGTCTGCTAGAGCCCCAGGTCAATACTAGGAAGGATGTCTAAATAACGGAACCAACAAAAGGAGCGAACAGACAGGGCCTTCTAGTAAGCACCAGATAGGATAGTCAGACGAGCCAAAGTCATACACGGAAAGGGTAGTCTGCCAGAGCCACAGGTTTGCACCAGATTGGATATCCACTGAAGCAATGGAAAGCTGGATGCACAGTGGACAGAGTCCCAGGTCAACACCAGAGTGGGTAGTCAGACAAGCCTAGGTCATACACGGAGCGGGTAGTCAGTCAGAGCCACAGGTTTGCACCAGAAAGGATATCTGAGCAAAATCGGAACACACAAGGAGAATAGTCAGACAGAGCCACAGGTCAACACCAGAATGGATGGACAGACAAGCCGGATCATACACAGGAATCAGGAATACTAGAAAATGAACTGCTCAGAACAACAACATAAGGGTGACGGAGTCAGGACTCAGACTGCCCTTTAAACCCCTCCTCAGGAAGTAGGTAGGAGGAGCAGGCTCAGAGGAAGGAAGTAGGTAGGAGGAGACTACAGGAAGCATGGCATAAAACAGAGGCCTGCTTCACTCTTAAGCCTCTCGCCTGCAGATGACACGTGGAAAGACGCAGAGCATCGCTGAAGCAGCGGTGCTGGACACAAGTAGGACTGAAATAAACGATTATTTTCATAATTGATTAGCTGGCCGATTAATTTTTTGATTAATCGCATAAAAATAGAAAAAATTAAATACCATTTTTCCCCCTTATATTTAAAATAAAATCCACAAAATAAGTGTTACGAATATATTCACTTATTTATTTACAGAAACGTCATTTGCTAATAATTTCACTAATCCCAGCATGCAGCGCTTGCCTCAGATTGTGACTGCCGCAGTCACAGTCCCATCACACTCAGGAAGTCTGTACATGCCGAGATCTCAGCATAAACAGTCTGTCTGAGAGTGACATGAGTGTGATTGCTGCAGTCACATTCCTATCACTCTGAGGCAGCCGCTGCATGCTGGGATTAGTGAAATCCCAGCGTGACCGGGTTCTTACTAATTGATAGTACATAGCAGCATTCAGTAATAGCCAGTAAGTGACTGCACACTGTGACATTGCTCTCCAGGTCTATAAATCCTATGTGATAACAGTAAATAGTATATAAATAAAGGATATATCTGTATAATCAAGAGTCCATTTGCACTATAAAAGGTAGTATAGTGTGTGTATATATATATATATATATATATATATATATATATATATATATATAATTTATTTATTATACAACTGCAGTTGTTGCACCTCCAAATGATGAGGACTACAACTCCCATTATTCTCAACCTATAGTGGGTATGATGGGAGCTGTAGTCCCCCCAACACCTAGAAGTCCCACAAGTGACTACCCTGCTATGAAATGTATTGTAAGTACAGTGGCTGTGACATTACTCCATGTGTCTGATAGTCTGGACTCCTGATAAAAGAGAAGTATATAAATAACCCAGATAAGTGCACTGAGATCATTTGTACTGTGACAACCCCTTGAAACCCAGAGGGGTGTACAATCGTTGCTTGCACCTCTGGTCCTCAAAGGGTTAAGGAAAGTCTTTAAAGAGTACAGACTGGCAGTGACATGACTCCTCCAGACACACGGATCCTGGATATAATCCCACCCCATGACTGCAGGTCCCTGTACCTGCTGCTCTGGAAAGTCCGTGGGGTGTCTCACCTTCTTTTCGCTCTGTCAGGTGTCGGTCACCTGTCACTGTGCACGCTCCAGTTAGCGGTCGCAGAGCAGCACGGGTGCGCCCATGCCGCTTCACTCTGCCGATTACACCGCAGTCATGAACGCACCTGATCCCAGTTCTAGCTGGGAGGCCGCCAACGCATCTGGTGCTGTGACGTCCGGGGATGCAACTAATCGATTATGAGAATTGTTGACAACGATTCTCATAATCGATTTTTATCATTAATATCGATTAGTTGTTGCAGCCCTACAAACAAGGTACTGTGACAAATGGATGGAACAACCAGTTTCCTGTATCTATGTCTTGATGACTTAGAAAGTCTGCCAGTACATTTTCCACTCCTGAGATAGCTAGAATGTGAGCTTCTGCCCAATTGAGGAGATCCTCCACCTCCCTCCATGCTATCTTGCCATGGGTTCCCCATTGAAGATTGATGTACACCAGAGCAGCAGGATACTAGTGAGAACCTGGGACCAACGAAAGATTCAACTTGGGAGAAAAAATTAAATAAAAAAATAAGAGAAGACAGAAAATAAAAAGTAAATTTTTTGGGTCCAATAGCCTGTCACCCAGTACCTATGACCCCCAGACCAGAATAAGGGGACCATTTTGTTGCTGTCAACTACTAAGTGAAGTATAAAAACAAATTTTATTAAATCATTATTAAAACATTTTATTAAAAGCCAATATTAACGAACCTCAAGAAACCTACAAGTTGGATTGATCTATATCTTTTGCATCAATCACAATAAGATGTATAGAGTGTGTTAGTCATCATCCAATATGCCAGTTAGACTGTCAGGATTGATAGCTATTGTTTTATATCCCTTTGGATTAAGTGCAATGATGATTGCTATCATTTTTTATATTATATGTCCCATTTTCTGACTTATTCTTAGTGCTGAAAGAATTCCTACACGCTACGTTTCATATGTTGAGACATTTCAGATCCAGGATAGGACAGCACCCGCAGTCTTTCTTGGGTACCACAGAAAGTTTGGGATATAAACCGGAAAATCGCTCTTGGACTGCAACCGGCAGAGGCGCAACAGCTTCACAAAACAGTTTTGTTTTTTTCTGTGTTCCTTGAACTTTTGAGGAAAGGAAGAGATATGGAGGAAGGGATCTGAAATCCTTGCAGTACCATTCTGATACCACCCACTGGTCATCTATTGACCCAGGCAGAGGCAAAAATAGGCCTCAACTCTGCCCCATTGGTCACAAAGTAGGCCTTGAGTAAAGTGTCAAGCCTCTTATCATCCTGGTCCTTGAGCCCAGCAACATCTGCCAGGCGAAGGGCAGTGTTCTTTGCCAAGGGTGTTCAAGACCCTGAACCGTAAAAGGGTATAGCTCAGAGGAGCATTTATTAAGGAAAAGTTTTATCAGAAGTTTTCCAATCATCCATAAGGACCTAATCAAGAGAGTATTATTCGGGTGAGAAACAGGGGAATTCTTCCTGTGCCTCAGAAAAATGTCCAGAGAGGAAGAATCCCCATCTGCGGTGTCAGTGACCTGAAGGGTCTCCTATATCGCTTGAAAGAGCCCCTTAGCAGCAATGACCGGATCAGCCTCGTTGGAATCGCCATAAGAACAGAAATAATCCATGTCATCATCAGAGGATGCCCCAATAACCTGAGTGTGCCCCTGACTACAGGGTCAACCTGTGTGAAGGTGGGCAGAGGTTTCCAAGAATGAGAACCCCCTAAACCAGTGGTTCTCAAACTTTTTTTGTTTGGGGCACCCCTATCACGTATTATAGAACATTCGAGGCACCCCCTAACATATTTAATGTACTTTATCACGGGCATAATGAAGGTACAATGCATAAATATACAGTTATTATTAGGTCTTACAATTATAATAACAAAAGGAAACATAATTTGCATAACAATTTCTATTATCTTTATTTAAAAGTCCATTTTTGTTAGTCTTCATAGAAAACATGGGGCACACCAAAGTGCCACGGCACCCTGGTTGAGAATAACTGCCCTAAACTGAAGAAGGGATGTGTGTCACTGATAAGAGTAGTGTTAACCCATGCTCTTCTTCAGTGCTAGAGGGGCCTGAGGGGTCATAGGGGCCACAGCACAAGAGGGGCAGAGACCTTGAGTATTCCCTTGGAAACCCAGTATGGCATGAGAAACAGTACGTGAGGGAAGCCCCCTGAATTATTAGTCTTGGATTTCCCCATATGCCCCTTAACATCAGACATGTCCCTGAGAGAGTAAAACTATATTAAATATAAAAATAGATAAAAAGTAACACGATGGTCACTGCACCTCCAACTGCTTCACAGGACACATGAATTCTGGGAAAAAGGGGGGGGGGGGTGAGCCTGCACCCCAGACCCTGTCTTTTGTGATGTGCCCTGCCTTCCAGGAGGAAGGACTCACCTCCAGGGTACCTGTGTTCCATATTGGACGTACGAGAAACACTATTAATGTTAAGCCAGTGGATACTAATATGTTTACAGAGGATGAAGCACGCTTGCCAAACAAATCTCGTTACATTTTTTTGATTGTTCTCCTTTTCTGTCACTTGAGTAACAAACACAAATGTATACAATTACACCACCTGTTCATGTCCTTAATGCCTAATCTTGTTGGAAATAAGAGACCTCCCTTTCCAACAATGTTACTAACATGATAGAAAGGGGCACTCCCTCCCCCAAGATCCAAAAAAAAAAAAAAGTTTATGAAATGAACTAAACGTTTCTCATTATGCTTATACCAGGTAATCATGTGATCACTTGGTATTAAACCAATTCATGCTATACCTTGTTTTCAAAAAGGGGAGACTAATTTCCAACAAGGATACCCCTAAAATAATAGGAGTTGGGTATCAGCAGGAAGAGCGATATGTAACATTTCCACTCTGTAGATCACTGGTAAGATCTCAACAGAGTACTGTAAAGGGTTCTGGAGACCACATCTCCAGAAGGACATTAACAAACTGTAGGTAGTTCAAAGAAACACAAACTGTGCAGGGCCTTCATGACAAAGGGTACCATTAATTAATTCAAAGAAGCTATTATATATAGCTCAGAAGTATTATGTGTGAATACTACTTTACAGAGAGGGAGACAGACCAACAGAGCTGGTAAGGACTAATAGTGGAAATTCAAATTTAAAAATGCCTGGGATAGACATAAGTCTATTCTGAGAGGTATGTAATATTGTGTGTTTTAATTAGATATGAAAATGGGGAGATTGGATGGGACAGCTGGTTATTAGCCACCAAAATCTATGTTTATGAAACTGTGCTTAACTGCATGTTTTGGCTGTCAAATATTTGCCTAAATTATCTATTTTATGCAAATACTTTTTGACAAATGACCAACAGTGAAACAAAACACAAAATAAACATTGTTTTACTGATGTTTTAGCAATTTATATGTGTTTAATAAATGTGCCTCAATGTGTCCAAACTACTTTGAATAATGGATTATGTGAAAGGACTGAAGACAAAATGATGAAAGATTTTCAATAAACTGTATGGTTGTAATAAAGATTAAAGAGCACTTACGTTTGTATCCCCCAGAAAGACCTGCCTGGGTGAGACATCGCTGCAGTTCATCAGCATCTATTTGGCCATCCTTTAATAAGAGAAAAGTCAATGTAAAGATATGGTGTGATTTTTATTCCCAAGCCTTGATCATTGCGATATACATATATTGCTTTTAACCCTTTGAGTGCCAGAGGGTGATGGAACACATTGCTTTGCTATGTGTTCCATACCCCTCTGGCACTCAAAGGGTTAAACCAATGTAAATTTTGCATTTAAAAATAAATATTAATTTGGTTTTCAGTGGAAAAGATGCCAACGTGTTCTTTCCGGATCTGAATATATTGCTGTAAAAAACTTAAACCGATATTCACACAAGAGAATAAAGATTAAAGAGAAAAGATAAATTGGTGATTTTTATCTATCAGTGTACTTCTCCCTCTGGCAGACAAAATCACAGGGGAATGTATATTGCCATAGAGTTACTGGTACCCCAGTATATTGCCATAGAGATACTGGGGTGGGTAATGTGATGACAGTACATCCTTTAATGTGTTAGTAATGTCCCAACATAATTTGTAACAGATTTGTAGAGACTTTAAAAAAAAAAAAAAAAAATCACATTGCCACAAACCCCATCTCTCAAACCACTATGGTTTGAGAGATATTTTCAATTAAAGTCCCCCCTTCCTTGATGTCAGCTGTAAAGCTGACAGAAGGGGATCCATGTCACGTTACTGCAAAAGAATTACTTCATTGGAAAGGTCTACAAAGTGTACTTGCAAACCAGGCACACTTTGTAGACCTTTCCAATTAAATCTTTATTTTGCAATAACGGGATTTCGGCTCTGCTGCAGAGCCGCAGGCTGATACCTGGACTGGGATCTCCTGCTGTCAGCTAGATGCTGACATCAGGAGAAGGGGAGGGAAGGGGGAAACTTTCAATGCAAATATCTCTCGAACCGTAACGGTTTGAGAGATGGGGTTTGTGGCAATGCGTTTTTTTTTTAGACTCTACAAATCTATTACAAATTATGCTGGGGCATTATTAACCCTTTAAGAACAATTCTGGATAACATTGGTATCCATCACTTCACACCAGAAGCCACTATGATTCAAGCACCGGTTTGCGGTCACATAACCATCAGCAGAATAAAATCAGGAAGGGGACGGAAGGGGGGGGGGGATTATCCCAAGGTACAGTATAAGAAGATTTTAGTCTTACCTGTTAAATCCTTTTCTCTTAGTCCATACAGGTTACTGGTAACTTTGGGTAGGCGATCCGCCCCTTTAAGTAGGCAGGAACAATTCTAGAAATGACTGCAGGGGGTGGAGACTACCTTCCCTCCTTGGCTGCAGCTAGCCAACAAGCTCCAGAAAGATTTGAGACAATAACTATTACTAGATAGTGGAAGGAAAGAAGACTCCTGTGAGTGTGACCCCGAAGGACCCCCACGGCTGCCACAGGAGAGCCAAGCATGGTCTCTTGCCAGGGTGGGAGACCAGTAACCTGTATGGACTAAGAGAAAATGATTTAACAGGTAAGACTAAAATCCTCTTTTCTCTGTTGTCCATTACAGGTTACTGGTAACTCTGGGATGTCCAACCATTATGTTTCCCAGAGATGGGAAGTAAGGCAAGGACCAGGCGCAAGGCCCCCAAAGTCACCAGCGAGCATATAAACCATCATATCAGAGATAGCCCAAGAACAATAAAGTGTCAACGGACACTGAACAGGGGTAACAACACCCCAAACTGTTACACAGCACACTGAACTAGAGCCAACAGGGCTCAAAGTGAAGGGAGCACCAGGAACCAAGGAAAATCCTAGACAGGCAAAACTGCCTCCAGGATTTTCCTCCCAAAGCTGGCATCAGCCGATGCCAACACATCAACACTGTAATGCTTTGAAAAGGTGTGCACAGATGCCCCTCCCTGTGCGGAGGGGCACTGTGGGACAAGTGGACTTCAGATTACCATGTAGTAAGAAGCAACCTCAGTGGGTAACTCCTGGGGAAGCACTTGGAATCAAGATTTTCCCCCTCACAGCTTAAAGTCCACAAAAAGCACCTGGATACTGAGCTAGGCACATCTAAGGGCATTGTCAGTTATGGTAATCAGCCTAATGGTGGTATTCCATACCTAACAGAAAAATAAAAAAGTTTCTAAAACTATAGCAGAACTGTTCTCTTGCCTCTGTTATCATCACCAATGAAAAAATCTTTCTGGAGCTGGTTGGCTAGTTGTAGCCAAGGAGGGAATGTAGGCTCCACCCCCTGCAGTCATTTCTAGAATTGTTCCTGCCTACTTAAAGGGGTGAATTGCCTACCCAAAGTGACCAGTAACCTGTACTGGACGACAGAGAACTAATACATATTTATGGTGGCATTTTTGCATCCAGTGCCTCTAACAGAATTGGCACTTCTCCCAATCAATGGGTTAAAACAGTTGTGTAGGACCAGTGTTAATTCAGGATAATGGTAGAGCCCTGTGAAGACCTCCAGGTCCGCAAAGGGAACTACCATTATCTTGCATTAACTCAGGTCCTTACAGGGGAAAATGCTGGAAGAGGAAGGCAAATGCAAGCATACTGACCACTCACAGATATCCCAACTGCCTCCTGAGGGGGCGAGAATAGGGATGGGAGAGAATGAAGGTGGCTGGAGGGAGGGGAGAAGACAGGTATATTTTTTCCCTCTCGTGTATAATATGAGCACTCCTACTTCACATAATGTGAAAAGGGGCCCAATTTTGCATATTATAAGCAAGATTTTATATATTATATATAGATATATACACACACACACATTATAGCTGCAGTTTCCTACATATAATAATTTCTACTTAAGTCTGCCTCTAGGTTACACCTCTTCACAACACATAATGACCTTCAATCAACCTGAATAGCTCCCTAGGGTCACACGTGTATCAGACAGCAAACTAAAACAACTTGCAATAAAGTAAAATAGAGATCAAATGCAAACAGACACTATAGATCAAGCCAGCTGCTGTTTGAGAAACACATACCTTGACAAAGTATGGTTTCCCTTTCAATACAGAAAAAAAAAAAAAACATTCCTCTCCCCGTTTTGGCTGGATCACTCATCATTCCCAGCGCATAGAACATTGGTATCAACACCTCACTTCCAATACGCAAACTAAAGTGAGCAAGGCCATATTGTCTATTTCAGATTCCTTTTTCATTATGGATTATAAATGACCTTGTAACTGTTTGAACCCACTTGTACAGTGTTCTGTGGTGTTGTTAGCCTACTGTATAATACTGTGGAAACTGTTGCTGCTTTAAAATAAATGATAACTCAAACCATTTTTGAAGAATGGTCAAGATGTGCTTCTATACAGAACAGAATGGTATTTACAGCACAAACACTTGGGCTTTTGAGTTATTGCTTGACTGTTTAAAGTGAAGAAAAACAATTACACTATTTAAAAGAAACCACAACATTGATTTCAGCACAAATCAGAGACAGATGAAATACAGGTTTATTCCAATTGGCTGAACTGGTGGACAGTGTCCAGGTTTCAACTTGGTTGCCCAGGCTGAGTCCACCTGTAAATCTTCCATATATAATATCTGTAACAAGAGTTTGTCTCAGTCTGTTAAGGCCTTTGAGAACTGAATACAAACCATTTTAGATTTCTTCTAATCAAAATAATACATTGACATAGTAATTCAGAAAGAACCAGTCTTATGCATCACTTGTGAAGAGTGTACAACCACATATACCACATATTATAACTGCCACAAATGTTGTGACATCCAGAGTGAAGGGGAACATCAGTTCTTAACCCCTTAAGAACAGGCCATGCATGCACGCAGCGGTCATTTAAGGACCACGGAGCATTTTTTTTTTTTTTTTTACTGAGCATTCCGGACTCCCAGAACGGCGTGCAGCCACGCGGGGAGCCCGGAATTCCATGAAGGTCCTGGTACGTCATTGGTCCTTAAAGCAAATCCAGCCATGACGTACCAGGACCGTCAAGGGTCCTTAAGGGGTTAAAGCGGACACTAAGCAAAGCAGTCTTATTGGAAACCCCCTCCAAAATAACATTGTGTTTACTAGTGCAGATCATACACAAATTAAGAATTGTCTCTAGAAGCTGCAAACGCCTTTCAATGGCAGGCTCAGGACTTCTGGAAGAGTTTCCAAAAAATACTGTATGCAAGAACAATAAAAAATGTGTGTTGTTTACTTCTGCATTGCAACATGTTGCTGGACTATATTTCCTAGAATGAAGATGATGGCCAAGAAGATGGGAGTTGTAGTGCAATAGTTGCTCACTAATGGTATACACAAAAGTAGCATACTTTTCTCATTATTGGAGTGCTAAAGCAGTGCCTCTCTCTTGCTACCACAGTGGCAAAAGATTGTAAAGAGCAGGTGGAAACATCCCTCTACTGGTCCTTGACTTCAACTACCTACATCACATTTTTTTTTTAGGCAGGGACTACATGGAACATTAGATAATGCGCTAAGAAAAAACTTTCATACAGAACTTACCTGGCCTGCAACAGAGACAAAGTAGCCGTACATGGGGTCTTGAGGCTGGCCATATGCCGGACCTCCCGGAGCACCACCATACTGGAAAGGGATAAAGAAAATTATCTTTAACCGGCAGCATAAAAAGCACCACAATGTGATTATTATAACCATACACTTGACAATGTTTGCCAACAGCGTTTTGATAGTAGTTTCAAACAAAACAAGGAAATAAACATTAAAAGTTACTTAAAGTGGGCATGCCACCTTATGTTAATTTGCTATACAAGTAAAAATGGTCTATAAGGGTGCTAGCCATTACTGTGTAATATAGGTGCTAGCCATTATTTTAATATAACGAATGTGTGTTTGTAGCACAGTGCAGTAAAATTTCTCAAACAACATCTTACATAAAAATGGATAATACCAAATACAGGAAGGATTTAGCCCCTCTCACGCAAAGGGTCATTCTATCTCAAACTAAAAGTTATTGTATGGTAACAGATCTACTTTGAAATGGACAGTGGAATTTGAATTTTACATTTTATGGGCCTTATCTAAAAAGAAAAACATAAGTAGCTCTGGGCATACCATCTGCAGGTAGAGATAAAATTATCTAAAACCCCTTCAATTTAAAATTGTTCATCTTCTAACCCCTTGAATGCTATACATCTCAAATGCGTTGATTCAGACTTGCAAATAATAATATAGCAGTATTTTCGCACATTGGGTCATATTTGGGGAGCTGAAGAGGAACAAGTCTAGAGCACACCAACTGCACCAGAGGGAAAATCACACCCATTGATTAAATGATTTAGATGCACTAAGGCCTGATAAAGAGGTGATAAACAGGAGATAACATCTCCACTGATAACTTCTTATGCTAGAATATGGAGCCTAGGTGTCAAGACATCTAAAGTAGGAAAAATCTTAGTGGTCCCTAGTGGCTCCATAGAAGTACATAGGGATTTGAAAAGTGACCTCACTGGAAAAGTTATCTCCTGTTTATCACCTCTTTATCATGCTTTAGTGCATCTTTCCCCTTCTATGCTAAAAGGGTCTCTAAGAAATGTACTGGAGAGACCTCAATCATTTAAGAAATTGAAAACCTCCAATCCAAATGTTTAGATTCCTCAACACTGCACTTAGTATTGTGAAATCGGGGACTGTGTTAATTTTGCAGCTTAACCCTTTGAGCACCAGAGAGGCATCCAAGGCATTGCGTTGAAATGTCTGATACCTCTCTAGCACTCTAATGGTTAGCCACTGGAGAACTAGATGTATATGCACATCTGTTTGGTCCTCAAGGAGTTAAAGGGATACTAATGTTTACAAGTTAAAGATAGTTATACAAATGTGTAGCTGTATAACCATCTAGAACAAAGTTTTCCCCCTGCCCCTTTTACATACTTCAAGCAGGTCCGGACAGATCGCAACGAGGGACAATCTTATTTCAGCATAAGGGAAAAACCTGCCCTCCTTCATCAAGGGGGCAGGGTTTTCCTTATACTGAAACAAAATATTTGGCGCAATGCAGGAAAGGTGCGCAATCATTATTTCCCACGTGAAAACCACTAGGGAATAGGTTTGAGCATGATTTTGTTGAATTGCACATGAAAATTCAAGATTAGCGAACGGCTGCGTATATTTATTTTTTGTGTGGGCGTGGCTAAGATTAATGAATCTGTGTGAGTGGAATAGCGAATGCGCCTAATGCAAGAACTGCTATTGCGAATGAATTTATACGTCTGTGTACTGTTGTCGTAAAATGGAATTTTTTATACGCATTTCAAGAAGCGTTCAGTATTTAGCTTTCTGGATTAGAACATGTGCAAAATCTATCTTCGCACAAAAATGCCTTTATCCAATGTGAACGTTTCTTGCATCGCTCCAGTTGTTCCTTGCTGCGATCTGTCTGGTCCGATGAACGGATTCCAGATCTGAGGGGAGGGGAAACTTTATCCTATAATAATTCGCTAAAAGTATGTTTGTCAGAAGCAGTCATGCACAGTAGAGACGGCTGCGCGTCCCAGGAAGGTGCGCAGAGAGGAAAGCGGTCCTTGGTCATAGGAAGGTGCGCAGAGAGGACTACGGTCTGAATTCGGAGCGCCCCGCTCCGTTATCAGCCATGGCGCGTTCGGGCAGTCAATACTGTGCACGACTGCAGCGCCACCTTTGTTGGCCCTTATACACGGGCTTTAAAACTAGTTATAGAATAAAAGAAAAAAAGACAAAGTTCTAGACGGTTATATTGCTACAAAAATGTATATAGAAGACGTGATCATACTTTAAATTTCTAGACATTATCCACTTTAACAAGTGTCCCCCATGTATGTATGTATATAGTGTCAGCATCAGGCCAAGGTGCGATATTTGCATTATTTGGGGGGGGGGGGGGGATGGGGTGCAGCAAAGGGAAACGTACATTGGGAAGGGGACCCTGCCCCAAATAAAACCTAATCAAAATTATGTTGATTAGAGAAACAGCTGCAAGAAGTAAAAATTTTCACAGACTCAAAAAAAGAAAATGCGGTGACACACACACACACACAGGGATTTTCGTGCTTAATAAAGCAATAATGCATATTTCCAAAGTTATTACAGTTTAAAGAGAAGTGTCAATGACAAACAGTTTCCCACAGAATGTAAAAGAAATTGCAGTCAACCTGTCAGTTTGAAATTGCAAAACATATCCATGCTGTCACTCACTTCCTGACAGTTTGTACGGTGATAACATTTTAATAAAACAGCTTACAGCAGCAGAAGTACCCTTGTTTTACTCAGCAGAAAAAGACCTATAAATGTAGGCTTCATAAAACATTTACAGTGACTTAAGGTGGAACTATCGCCTTCGTTGAAATCCACCCCAAATATTTTTAAAATACTGTTGTATACCACAACGGACGGTTTTACCAATATTAAATGTTTTTGTCTCCCATATTCTGTCCAATCGAGCGTGGCATTTGTGAGGGAGAGCGCTGCCATCTTGACTATGTACAGCATGATTGGCAGCGCTCCCTCGGCCCAGCTATGGAGAATCACGGCACTGGGTGGCGGGCAGGCACAGCGCACTGGAAGGGAAGGCCAGCACTGCAATTTGATGTCTGTGGTACAGTTTTTACCGCAGACATCCTCCTATCGACATCAGCATCATAACATTTAAGTACGTTTTTCAGGAAGCACAGCGATTTAAAGAGATAGTAATGTTAAAATATTACAGCAAGCTCGATTCTTAAATATATTTTTTATAACGAAACATACTATTCTAACTGCTCATAACATTGTGGTGTTCGTCTTATTTTAATTACATATTCTATTTTAATTTCCATACATAAAGCTACCTACCCTCTGATCTGAAATCAGGTCACTTGACAGGACAAATTGCAACAAGGGACAATCTCTTTCTATCAGTATAAGGAAAACCCTGCCTCCCTTGACAAAGTAGGGCAGATGTTTCCTTATGCTGAAGGAAGAGTGTCCCTAGTCACAACCAGCTTACTGCTCTGAGGGGAGGTAACGATATGTATGGAAAAGGGGAAGGAGAGGGACACTTAATTAAAATAAAATGAACAGCACAACGTTATGAGCATCGTGAATGGTACATTTCATTATAAAAAAATAACTATATTGAAGAATCTAGCTTGCTGTAACCTTTAAACACAATACGTTGCATACCCTTCTGGCACTCAAAGGGTTAACAATGTGTTGTGTACCCCTCTGGCACTCAAAGGGTTAAGAGGCTGGTCCTGATCTGCATCCTTCCGCTGACGCAGTCATGCACTGTAGAGACTGCCCCAGCACAGAATGCTCCCAGCACGGAACTCCCATCATTCCGTGCGTTCGGGCAGTCTCTACTCATACATCCTAGCAAATTAATATATAGGATTACCATCTCTTTTTTTTTTTTTTTTTTTTTTTTAAACACAATTGAGACTTGATTTAGCTTGCTCTTTCACCTAGGAGCAGGAATCTCACAGGTGAAGGTTCCACTTTAAATAAGCAGTAAAATATGGGAGTGTATTCTCCCAGTTAACACCTTGAGGATCAAAGGACACAATGAATGCTTTTCTAAATAAGTGAAAATTAAATTACAATAGAAATACATTGGAATACAGAGTGCCAGAGGGGTGTGTAACACACATTGTGTTTCATACCCCACTGACAATCACAGTATTAAATGAGTAAGGCTAGCATAGGTAGCAGGTGGTAAGTTTGCTTACTCTACAAGTGACATTGCCGCACCTTCATTTGCTGTGATACATTACAGTGTGGCTCCCCTGACACTATTAGGCTATAAACCTTGTTGTACTGTAACTAAGGAACATTGGTTTCCACTATAACCTAAACAACTACTTTGAGCGTGATCTAATTGCACAGTAAATATAGTATACTAGTGTAAAAGCCTGTGTACACGGGCCAAGGTCCGGGTGATGTTAACCCTTTGGGTGCCAGAGGGCTACGTAACTCATTGCTTTGCAATGCGTTGCGTACCCCTCTGGCACTCAAACGGTTTAGAGGCTGGTCCTGCTCTGTGTCCTTCCGCCCATGCAGTCATGCACTGTAAAGACTGCCCGAATGCTCCCAGCACAGAAATCCCAGCATTCTGTGCGTTCAGGCAGTCTCTACTGCGCATAACGGCTTCTGACAAACACCATAGTGAATTATTATATAGGATAGCTTGTGGAATCCTCAAATAGCAAATGCTCAAACAACTGTAAAACAGAAAGAGGTTTTTTTTTTACATGCATTAAACAGTATAATGGCAGTCAGAAGTAAGCATGATAAGTGCTGGAATGAGAAGCAACTGGAATTATAATCACAGTCATAACTTTTCAGTATTACATGAAATTATGATCTTTCTAAAATCAAAGTCCACATGTAGGAAACACGTACTGTTTGTTTAGTAAGACAACGGCAATTAAGCCAAGAATGGGTTCTATTAACTCAGAGATTTATTACAAAATTAATTGGGGGAGAAAGTTTGAACATGTTCAACATAAAGTGGAGTTAACCCCCTGAATGAGAGGAGTCTCCAAAGCAATTTAAAGTGATGCACTGGAGACCTTACTAGCAATTAAGGGGTTAAAAGTCCAATTTATATTTGTGCTCTATAGAAGCAGATGTTTTCACACAAATTTCTCCAATTTTCTTTGGAACATGAGACCAGAGGTGGTGTGCAATTCATCGCTCTGATATGTGCTGTACAACCAGCTGACACTTAGGTCAATCCTTCCTTATTTCACTTGCACAAAAAAAGTGTCCACATGTATGTATGTCACAACAGGCCTTATTCAATAAGACAGAGGTGAACTTCTGGAGCACATCAACTGCACCATAGGGGACAACTTAAAATTTCCCAAAATTTCCTTTGATTTAAATTAAGGATTTAACCCCTGAAGGATAGTTAGGTCTCCAACACACTTATAAGCGATATACTGGACAGCTCTATCGAATTCAGGGGTTATAAAATCCCACTTGAATCACTGGGTAATTTATTTCTCCTCTATGGTGCAGCTGGTTTGTTTAGAACTTTGTTTCTTTATCTTACTAAAGCGGAACTACCACCCTATAGAAAGTACCCCCTAATAATTATGCATAGGGCGATTAGCTTCTTATTATCTGACACAAGTATTAGGTTCTGAAGTAATCCTTTTCTGAGACTGACGGCCAGGCTTCTTGCTTTAGAGCCATCTGTGCCGTCAGTACTTTCCGGTACCTTAAGGTACATGCACTGCCTCCTAGTGGTGCCCAGGACAGACAGCACAGGCGCTCAGAAGTCTCTAATCCAAGATGTCTGTGTGCAAGCCTGGCTTCCGGTCTCAGAAGGAGGAGAAGGATTTCTTCAGAAGCTAGTACTTGTGTCCGATTATAGCACTATTAAGAAGCTAATCACCCTATGCCTAATAATTGGGGGGAGGGGACATTTTCTATAGAGTGGTAGTTCTGCATTAAATAAGGCCCTACATGCCATATTTAGAGCTATGTGTGCGGCATTGTGGCATTTACATACCTCCCAACATTTCAAATGGCTAAAGAGAGACACTTTTTTTAAGGGTGTGGCTGGTTGGCAGGGCCTTTCCCAATAATTTTTAGGTTATTTCATGACCCATTGTCAGCTCTTAGTGTAACTGAATAAATGAGTTAGAACAAGACCAAAGTATTTTATTTACACAAACTAATGTATAAATACATACAGTGAAGTTTACACAAACATTAATGTGAGTTTTATTGCTGTGGAGCAATGTGATACACTTATATACACACACCACACAGTCTGATCTCCTAAACAGAGGGACAAAAGGGTGGGAAAGAGGGACGTAATGATCTGGGTCTCAAAGAGGGACACTTGGGAGGTATGCTTTTACCTTTTGAGTGCCAGAGAGGTATCCAGTGCTTTCTGCAAAGGGTTGTAGGCTAGTAATAAGACTGTAAATAGGCTAACTTCTCCCTCCCAAAAGCTTTTTTTTTTTTTTTAATATGTATTTGTCCATACAGTTCTACAGAGAGTCAAGCCAGGAGAATATGTACATACAACACCCCTAATGTAGGCCCTGAGCTCTCAGAGGTGCAATTCTGGGAAGACTTACAAAGTTTGCATTTCTACAAGATAATGGTGTTCCTTGGTACCTAGATTAATTGATGGGACGTATCCCCATGCAATAAAAAGTTGATGGCCCTGTTTGAGCAAAACTGAAATTCTTTTGCATGGATTTCACTCTCTGACTTGGCTGGCTGCAGATTGGAGCTTGGACTGGTGATGACCAAGGGTGATGTACTAACTGCTACAGCAATCTAATTAACAAAGCGCTAGAATGCGTCGCTCCCTGTGTGCATAACTGCACGAGTGGTAGGGAACGATGCAGTCATGCGCCGGCTTGCAGTCAGGGGCACTGCTAATCCGAGCCATCAATACTAGTTACAGAATAAACCTGCAGAGCCATAAGAATGTAGAATATGTCCTATAAATACAAGTGGAATAAAGAAAAATAAGGGCCTTTTCACATAGTTGACAGAAACTGATTCCTAACACAACTCGTGCACAGGTTGCAACTGATGTGTTCATCACAAATGCATTCAAGTTACAGCATTGCTCATTTGCACAGGAGGTCTGGCATCGTGGGGAGACCGCCACTGATAACAATTAAAGGGGCAGTAAACCATATGAAGAAAGGCTTTACTGTCTTTAGTCTAGCAATGACAAAAAAAAAAAGTCAAAAGCCAGCTTCTCAGTGTGTTGTTGAGGAGGTAAAGTGATGTTAGAGCAAACTTCCTCTTTGGTCTGTTAATATGGTGTTTGAGCAGGAACAAAATTCTGCTAAAACTCTATATTACAACCCAGCAAGTGCAGAAGCATAATATATCATCTGCACATTCTCAGATGAAATAAAAAAAAAAAAAAAAAATACACGCTCCGACCCCTTATTTTAAAGGAGGAGGTAACTGATAATTCAGGAACATGTGGAGGGATTGCATAATCTGCAAGGTATACTTGTCTTTCAACTTGTCATTGAGTCACTAGGTTCAGAGCAGCACTACTATCCCTGTAACCACTTGAATGTTAGGCTACGTTTATAAACAGTGCTGCTAAAGAGGCCCACCTCACTTTCATTGCAACGACCTTCCCATCAAAGGGAGGGGGTGGGGGTTCTTCATGAAGGCTTAACTAATGTTTGTCCCATGAGGGCATCAGACAAACACAACTGGCTGATTCCCCCTTTGGCTGCAATTCACTGAATCACTGTGAAGCATATAAAATCATATAAATACCTGTCCCATAACCTTTCATTATATGCAGGAAAGTTTAAACAAGCTACATTTGGGCTTAGGGATGCATGGGAAGATCACCCATATTTAAAGATACATACACAACAATACCATGATATGCTAGCTGTTCAACACAGCAAAATAATCACTGTGAGAGATGTAACCCTGAACCTGGCCTTAGAAAAGACTAAGCACATATGTTGAACTCTGGGATTTAAACTCTGATAAATGTATACTTCTGCATCATTTGTGACTTGCTTTTTTACTGATGTTTTTTTCTACTATTGGTATAGCATTTTGCTCTATTTTGAAGATTCAGAAATTAATTTTAACAATAATAGCCTTACAGTCAGCGCCAAACAATTGTTAATGCAAAGTATTAATTGCTATGCAGGTACCCCAGGGAATATCACTGCTCTCTCCCACAATGGGCAATACAATACTCTGTCAAGTCTCTAGTTCACAAACAACTATATAGAGACCACTGACAACAGACAATGATGGCAACCTTCCAGCAGCAGCTTAGTGAGTGACCACTCGCAACCCATGGCTCTCTAGCTGTTGTTGGACTACAATTCCCACCATGCACAGCAGACAGCCACTGGTTGACCACAACCCTCTTAAATACATAGATGCATGGATTCTCTACGGAATTCTCCTACCTACACGATGTTATTCATACATACCTTCACCTCACCCCTGTAAATAATTTCGTTTCTCTTCTAATCCCACATGCACTTATTGCACCGTCCCCCATCCCGCTTAACCACAAGCACACTACTTACCCCTCCCTGGTAATAGCCACCTCCGGCTCCGGGCTGTCCTGGGTATGCCATAAGTGCAGTGTGTGTGTTTGTGGCTACAGTGCACTGTACGCTCGATGTGTAACCTCAGGCGGATACACTAACATAAAGCCACTCCCAGGCCGTTCTGCACGGCCTGCTTCTGGTTATGGGCGTGAGCGCTATCCGGAATGTCTCGTTAGACGTTACGAGTTCGAACGGGCTAGTTATGTGGGCGCTTTGGTATAGGACTCTGTAAGGGAAATCTGAATACAGCAGTAACCTTATTTTTTTTTTTACAGTCCGAGGCCCATACATATTAACTAGGCCAGGCTGCACGGAACCCAATTACCTTTATCAAAATAAAAACAACAGGTTTCGTATTTAGTATTTTAACCCCTTAAGAACCAGAGCGTTGTGCACCCCTCTGGTCCTTAAGGGGCTTAAAGAAACCGACTAAACTGTCATAACGTAACGCGCAAGGTGTTTATATTGAGGTAGCAGTTGCTGGTTTACGACTCATTTAACCCTTTTGAGCGCCCAAGTGGGGTATCCAGTTGTAGTCTAACAGCTGGAGATCACATATGACACATGCCTGTTAGTGGGTCTACATGTCTTAGTACATCTCACCCATTATCCCTCTTTAGATCAGACTGTATATAAATGTATCATATTGCTGCACAGTAATAAAACTCATATTCACGTTTGTTTAAATTAACCCCTTAAGGACCGGACGTTATGGGACATTTCAGTCCCATAACGTCCGCATAGGGGCACTTTGACGAGCCAGTACACGTGACCTGGTGTATCGGCGCGTCACTATGGGGCTTGAAACAGATCGCTCCGATCTTGGAGCGGTCTATTTCATGCCCCATTTTTACTTACAGCGCTCCCGGTAGAGCGCTGTAAGTAAAAAGTACGTGACGTACCAGGACCGTCAAGGGTCTTTCAAGCAAGTTTACCCTTGACGGTCCTGGTACGTCAAGGGTCCCTAAGGGGTTAAAGTAGATCTTATCTATATATATAAACGAACTAGCAATGTGGGACGGCGTTGCGCATCAGGATATATAGGGAATTAATGCGCACACACACGGATGCAAGACAAACACACACAGAGACACACATGCAAACGCCATACTGGGAACTTCTCATGCAGGGCTACCTGGAGGGTAACCCTGTCAGTGCCGAAAATGACGCGATTCGCGTCATAAAAGGGGCGGGGCTTAGTCACGGGGGGCGGGACAAAAACCTGCAAAATGAAGGCAAGGGGGCGGGGAGTGGGAGGAACCGGGCAGGATAGAGCACAAATGGGCAGAGTTTCTATTTAAACTCTGCCCACCCGGTGATTCACACACTGCCCCGGAGACCCGGTAATTCAGTTTGAAATCTGGAGTCTCTGGGGCAAAACCAGAGAGTTCCCAGGTATGGCAAACGCCCACTACTATCCAACTGACAAAAAAAAAATATAGCTGCCACTCGCTCCTGAAGTAGGGGATATCAATAACTTCTCATGGTCCACACACACTCTCACTCAGGATCATGACCCCACAAACACACTGTTTCACCTCCCACAGATAACTGTAACCCTCCATACACTCTGTTTCAGTACGAGGGTGTAATGTTCCCATAAAATACAAACTCAGGGATAAACTTAATAACAACTCTTTTATTTAAGTCTTTTCATCTCTTCAATCACCTCTCTGTCTGTTTTCAACTGTCACTCCTCCACTTCCTGATTCCCACCCTTTCTCCTTAAAGGGAGAGAGACGCTTTGCTGTATGTTACAGAGGGCAAGCCTCAAACACCACTTTCTATTTGTTCCCTCAGCATATTGCTACTTTGCCTCAACTGAAGAGTCACCGTGTGTTATATTGCTATGTTACCTCAACTTAACCCTTTGAGTGCCAGAGGGGTACGCAACGCATTGCAAAGCAATGCGTTGCGTACCCCTCTGACACTCAAAGGGTTAAGTAAGGAGGAGTTACTGCTCCCATTGGGTGATTCAATGGGGGTGTGATTTAAATCATGCAGGGAGTTGGCCTGCCCCCACTAGCCAGCCCGCCCACCACTATCCAAATAACTGAAAAAACAAAATGGCTGCCACTCGCCCCTACACCACAGGCACAAACACATCAGAGAAAAAACACACACGCACTCACACTCAATCACACACTCACACACACTCAATCGTACACACTCACAATAATTCACACACTCTCACTCACACACTCACACTATCACACACACTCAATCACACACACTCTCACTCACACACACTCAATCACACACACAATCACACTCACACTCTCTCTCTCACTCACATACACCCTCTCACTCACATACACTCTCACACTCACTCACACTCTATCACTCAATCACACACACACTCACGCAATCACTCACACGCAATCACTCACTCTCATACTCACACTCACTCACATTAATCACTCACATTAATTCCCTATATAGCCTGACGGGCAGCGCCATCCCACGTTGCTAGTATATATATAAAAAAGAATAAGCCTCATTGCATAATTTATGGTACCTCACACACAGAACATAATTTATGTCTCCTCAGAAAACAAACACACATTGAACAGAATGCCTCATTACATAATTTATGTCTCATTAGGAGACACAACTCCTACTGGGTGATTCAATGGGGACTTTACTGCTCCCATTGGGTGATTCACTGGGGGCATGTTTATCATACAGGGAGTTGGCCCTCCCCCTCCAGCCCGTCCACCACTATCCAACTGACAAAAAACATATATCAATAACTTCTCATGATCCACACACACTCTCACTCAGGATCATGACCCTACAAACACACTGTGTCACCTCCCACAGATAACTGTAACCCTCCATACACTCTGACCTCCCACAGATAATTGTAACCCTCCATACACTCTGTTTCAGTACAAGGGTGTAATGTTTCCATAAAATACAAACACTCAGGGATAAACTTAATAGCAACTTTTATTTAACTCTTTTCATCTCTTCAGTCAACCTCACTAACTGTCTGTTTTCAGCTGTCACTCCTCCACTTCCTGATTCCCGCCCTTTCTCCTTAAAGGGAGAGAGATGCTTTGCTGTATGTTACAGAGGGCAAGTCTCAAACACCACTTTCTATTTGTTCCCTCAGCATATTGCTACGTTGCCTCAACTGAAGAGCCACCTTGTCTTATATTGCTATGTTACTATCACGGTGCCCGTGCTATGCGGGCGACGTTCTGTCAGTGTGGTTCTCAGTTTGCTCCTATTGGTTGCAGTGGTATTGGTCCGCCCAGTATTTGTCCTTAAATACTGGGTCCTGTCACTTCGCTGTTGCCCTTTCGTGGTGTTTCTGTACCAGCGCTTGTTCCAGTTCTTGTGTGATCTCAGTGTATGACCCGGATTGCTTGACCACTCTACTCCTTCTGTTCCTGCTCTGTGTACCGACCCGGTCTGGCTGACGTTCCTGCTCTGTGTACTGACCCGGATTAGCTGACGTTCCTGCTCTGTGTACCGACCCGGATTGGCTGTAGTTCCTGCTCTGTGTACCGACCCGGATTGACTGACATTCCTGCTCTGTGTACCGACCCGGCCTGGCTGAGGTTCCTGCTCTGAGTACTGACCCGGATTGGCTGACGTTCCTGCTCTGTGTACCGACCCGGCCTGGCTGACGTTCCTGCTCTGTGTACCGACCCAGTTTGGCTGATGTTCCTGCTTTGGATACAGATTCCGGTTGGCTGTTGTTCCTGCTCAGTGTACCGACCCGTTGGGCTTCCGTTGCTATCTGTCCAGGACTGCCTGCTGCTCCTTTGTGTCTCCGTTGGGCTTGGCATCCGGGCAGTGTTGCATCCCGTACATCCATTACTGCAGTCTGGTCTCGGTTACTTTCCGTGTCGCGTGGGCAACACTCCGGTGTGAGCCTAATATTGCAGCCTGGTCTCGGTTACTGTCCTTGTCGCGTGGGCGACACTCCGGTGTGAGCCTTCCATTCTGTGCCTCAGTACGCTAGACCTATACTCCTGCCATCAGCTGAGGTTGGGCTTCCTTGGGCGCCTCAGACTACTTCCACCTCGGCAGTCAACATTGGTCTGAGTGTTCATCTATCCCCTTGGGGAAAAGGGCCGTTCTACACCGGCTGTTAGCATTGTAGTCTCCGTTGGGCAGCCTCTGGGCATACAGTCTGACCTCCGCTACTGCTACGGCAGTCTATAAGTTTGCTAAGGGCCTTCGCTTATTCCTGTAGCATTACTCGCTATTTATACTATCCTTCCCTAGGGAGAGTCTTAAGGGCCTCGCGCTGATAGGGCCTGTAAATCTTCCTGGACTATCAGTAACCCCTTCATTGCTGCCTTGTCTGAGAATCACACGTAATACCTGACCTGTGTCAGTATATTGTTATTATTGTCTGTACAATTGCTGGACCCGTGTGGGTATTTATTTCTGTAACCTGTCCTGTGACAGTACTATATTGTATATATATTACTGGACCCGTGAGGGCAATTGCTATTTTACATTGTTCAATAAAACTGTGTTTTTACCTAAACTTACTGTCTCTGAGTGTCAAATAAACCGTAACTGTTACCTCTACTTAACCCTTTGAGTGCCAGAGGGGTACTAAACACAAAGGGTTAAGTAAGGAGGAGTTACTGCTCCCATTGGGTGATTCAATGGGGGAGTGATTTAAATCATGCAGGGAGTTGGCATGCCCCCACTATCCAGCCCGCCCACCACTATCCAAGTGACTGAAAAAACAAAATGGCTGCCACTCACTCCTACACCACAGACACAAACACATCAGACACTCAATCACACACTCAATCATACACACTGATAATAATTCACACATTCACACTCTCACTCACAATAATTCACACACTCACACACACTCTCAATCACACACACTCACACTCTCTCACATTCTCTCACACACTCTCTCACGCTCTCAATCACACTCTCTCACACTCTCACACACTCACTAACACACACACTCACTAACACACTCACATGCAGTCACTCACATGCAATCACTCACACACACTCCCAATCACACACACACACTCACACTCTCAATAACACACACTCTCAATCACACACACTCACACTCTCTCACACACTCACTAACACACACAGTAACACACTCACATGCAATCACTCACATGCAATCACTCACTCTCGCACTCACATGCACTCACTCACACTCAATCACACCCCGGGAGCCAGCATGATCCACCTTCCACCATAGTCTCACTCACACTCACTCACACCCCGGGAGCCTGCACGATCCACTTTCCACCATAGTATGTGCAATCACCACATGCATTTCAACTATATGAATGAATGCCACTCACACACACACACTCACTCACACTTACACCCCGGAAGCCAGCACGATCCATCTTCCACCATAGTATGTGCAATCACCACATGCATTTCAACTACATGAATGAATGCCACAGTGGAGGCATAAGTACAAACACAAACTCATTACAATGACGCAAAAGTCACCCCTTATGAATCACTTCTGTGTGTCTCTGTGTGTGCCTGTGTGCTTCTCACTGTGTGCTGCATCTCTGTATCACACTCTATGTGTCTGCATGTTGTGCATTGTATGTATGTGTGTATGACTGTGTCGCTCTTTATGCATATCAGTGCATGCGTGTGCATTTGCGTGTGTGTCTCTGTGTGTGTGTTTGTCTTGCATCCGTGTGTGTGCATTAGTTCCCTATATAACCTGACGGGCAGCGCCGTCCCACATTGCTAGAATATATATATATATATATATATATATATATATATATATATATAAAATTAAGAGAAAGCATCATGTGACTGAAAAACTTGTCAGAAGCCTAAAACAACCAGGGGCAGCAGTAAGGAGGGGGTATTCATGTCTCCTCCCTACTGACAGTCTTGGAGATACAGGGGGTGGGGTGGGCGCGATTTCCACAGGAGTGGGCAGGGGCAAAAGGCCCCTGATAGAATACTAGCAAAAGGGGCATGGCGATGCCTGGGAATTAAGTCCTTTGGGTGCTTAAGGGGTATTCATCGTATTGCTTTATATGTACATGGAATAAATATGCAGGTAGGTGTGTATGTACATTGAATACATATGCACTACACCTAGCTGCATATTTATTCCATGTACATATACACCAATGTGTTTCAATATCCCTAAAGCACCCAAAGGACTTAATCCCCACGGGCAATGCTGCGCCCCTTTTGCTAGAGTGTGTGTGTGTATGTGTGTGTGTATATATATATATATATATATATATATATATATATATATATATCTATGCGTGTCTTAATAAAAGGAGAAGGCTGTCGGGATGCCAAATTCTCCGTCTCCAGCGACACACAGCCCTGGGAAGGCAAACACACCCAGGGGCAGCAGTAAGGAGGAGATATTCATGTCTTCTCCATACTGCCTGTGTAAAATATACAGAGGGGTGTGATTTTCACAGGAGAAGGCATACTCCTGTGAAAATCTTGGAAAGAAGTTGGCCCGCCCCCAGTATCCACCTGAACACTGAAAAAAATATGACTGACACACACATGCTAACTTACATACACACATGCCTCACTCACACAGCACAAAAACATTAATGTAGCCTCTCTACCCGTGGACAGATGTGCACTGTGGGACTAGATGTCTGTTTCCTCAACACCCTCTGTATGACTTGGGAGAGCCACCTCCATGTGGTGCCAATGTAGGGTTGGGTGCAGGGTGGATGTGGCTGCATCACTGCAGAGCTGGGACTCAGCTGCAGCATTGGAGTGTGGGCTCACTGCCTTCAACTACGGGACACTACGTTACAGCAAGCTGCCACTCTACAAGGTACACAACTCACGCTTCTCACTGAGTTTGAGTATTGTTGATCCAGTGTCTTAAAGTGTAGGTGAAAAGTGAGCTGGAATGCTGGGGAACGGAGGTTAACCCTTTGACTGTCACAGAGTTATACAACACATTGCTTTCCAATGCGTTCCCTGCCTCTCTGGCACTCAAAGTGTTAAAATGCCATTAAACTACGCTTCACCGCATTCCATATCACCTCAAGTAAATTTCACCTACACTTTCAGACACTGGATCAACCTGTCTGACTTACTATAGAATAAGATTGCCAATAATAAACACTACCGCTTCCATGGGGATGGAACAGCTGAGGTCGTCAAGCTAAGTGTGGGAGAATTGGCCCTGACAGGAGCTCACATACAAACACCCCAGTCACAGTGCACAGTTCTATTTACAACACAATATAGTATGACATTTGCAGCATGGACATTCATTTCTTTTAAAGTATACTCCAAATCCACTTCATAAGCACACTATTACAGCAACTCTCTAGCTGTCACACACACATATCAACAGCTAAGCATCAAACCTGTATGGAACGTACTTCGAAAGCATATACATTACATTTAACTCTTCAACTCCCACCCTTCTGCACACACATCGCTGGATAATCCCATGTACTAACTTTTTATATATATATATATATATATATATATATATATAGAAGGCACTGGTGCCACAAACTCTCTGTCTGCTCCGACGACAATTGCGGGTGACAGTTAGGAGGAGATATGGTAATCTCCATACTGCTGCTCCAGTAGGTACACACATTAGGGCTTCAGTTTCACATGAGTGCCAGAGGGGGCCAAGTTTGCCTGCACCCACCTTCTCCTCTTACAAAAAACAATGGCACACTCACATGCTTTTCAGCATATTCTGCCACACATACAACAGCAACATCAAAGAACACAAAGAACATCGTGCAGTCCTCACCACAGTGTCACAACTGCATTAATCGTATTACACAGGTACAGGAGCAAAAGCGGCCAGACCCAGCTCCAGGCTGAAAAGTCTGTGGTGGATTACACTGCATACTCAGCGATGTCAAGTATGCCAAAACACCTTGTCTAACAATTGCATAAATTATATACATCACAGGTGACAAACATCATGCCCTACAGCTCTTGCTGCATTGCAAATCCCATCACACTCCAGTAGGTGTTGGGATTTGTACCCCACCATCATATAGAGGCCGTTATGTTACCAGGCCCAACTATATAGGCCATATTAGAAGGCATAAGTTATATGCAGGGGTCAAACTCCAGATCGGCAGTGAGCACTTTCCAAACATCGCTATAGCCACAAACAAAAATGAGCAAAGCCTGCATCTGGGCGAAAAGTAAGTGATGCATTACATTATGTGCACATCATTACAAAGGATGCTGGGAGACAGTGACTAACAACTGCATTAAATGACCAACATGTGTACTCCACCAACACTGGAGGGCCTTACGTTAATTGACCTTCCTCTAAAATCGACATGATGAAGCATAAGGTATATGCAGGTGTTGCAAACCTTTCCATAACAAACTCAAACACAAGCCAGAAAAAAACAGTATGAGCGCTAACCCCGTGTATGTGTGTCTTACAGTATGACACTATGTTACTCTGTGTGTGTTTGTGTGTGTGCATGACTTATGCTGTGTATAATTACTAATATTGTCTGTTCGTACATATAAATACTTTACTGTCTGCGTATGACTTAAACTTACTGTATAATTACTGACTTTGTATGTCTGCGTCTATATGTTTATGTACGACTTACTGTCTGTGTGTCTTACACTTACTGTATAATAACCAATTGTGTATGTGTCTGTATATGTTTATGACTTACTGTCTGTGTGTTACTCTGTGTGTGTCCATGACTTAACCCCTTAAGGATCAGCGGTCCCGGGGTGTCTGGTCCTTTAAGGACCAGATAGGTGAGTTCGACGTGCCACCCCACGTGACTGATCACTTGTGCCGGCACGTCGAACAAGGGACTGAAAGAGATCGCTCTGGTCTTGGAGCGATCAACTTCAGTCCCCGGTATCACTCACCACGCTCCTGCAGGAGCGCGGTGAGTAAAAGTACGTGACATACCAGGACCGTCATTGGTCCTTAAGTGCCGGACCAGTGTGACGGTTCGGGTACGTCACCAGACGCGAAGGGGTTAATGTCTGTTTATGACTTACACTGAGTGTATAAATACTGATTGTGTGTCTATGTCCTATATATCTATCCATATACACACAAACACACACAAACAAATTCATACACAGGCAACACCATGCCCCTTTCGCTAGTATATCTCTAACGTAAAGCGCTAGCCTGCAAAGCTCATTGTGTGCGAACCCGCACAGGCACAGTAGAGACTGCAGGAAAGATGCACTCATGCGCAGTAGGGAGTGTGGAGCTCCGAACGGCTCACCACCTGTCTGTGCTCCCGGCTCTGGGGCAGCAGCCAAGGCCACAGCTGGGCAGTATCGGAGGCAGCAGCGGAGCCTGTGTATACAGGCTTTCCTACTAGTATATATATATATATATATATATATATATATATATATATATATAAAACAGCTGCAGCAGGATGCACTCTCAAAACTCTAGGCAAATGCCTGGGTGCACGATCAAAGTGATTCAACAATCCATTTTTAAATCAGTACTCTCAGGTCTTTTGTAGGATGCAACAAAATTTTACTTTATTCAGGTCAACGTTTCAATCCCCACATGGATCGTTATCAAGACACCAAAATGGTGCTCACATCCCACTATAAATACCCTGTGACCCTCTCCCAATCATCACATTTCCACTCCCACATTAAATAAGGATAAACTGTAACATTTTTAAATACACACATTATAAAAACACTCATGCTAGAAATGTTCAAACACGTAAAATTATCATCTCAGTGGGTTAAAATATAGAAATACGAAATATATAGAGTAGTAAAGAGCAGAGCAAGGTGAGTACCCAGATGCTTAGAGTCTCACCTACCTCTGCTAAACACCTGGAAATAGTCAAGGGTCTCCAGAGCATTGCTCAGCACCCAAACCAGCATAAAAATACAAGGACATGCATTTGCATAAAGAAGAGACATAGAAATAGCCAGTGACTTATATTAAAGTCCAAAATTTCAGACAAATGTATAAGTACGGCCAATGTTGCTTGTTAAGATGCCTGGGGTCACACCAGGTCATTGTTCTGAGGTAACCACTGGAACCCCCCAATGCCAGAATGGTAAATCTAATATAATAGAGCCACATCAAGCTGAAACATAAAATAATTAGAATAAAATATTAGTCCTTATGTCTCTTGCCCAAGTAACTCATATATTGATGACGTGTTGATAAAATATGGGGCCGACAAGAACATGTATGCTGATTAACATTATGCTGATTATGGACCATATTTGATATTCAGAGTCTTCAGAGGTAATACCCAGAGTTACGTGGGTGATACACTGCTATGAGTCTATGCAGGCTCTGGGGGACCCTACCAGAGGCCATTGCATGCTCTTGCAGGTACCTCTTGCTGACAAAACTAATCTGTATAATTTGTCCATAAGAAGTCATGGTCAGAGCATAATTCATAGATATACTTGGTAAATGTAACTGACTAGTTTCTTGAGAAACACTGGAACAAATAAGACTCATACCTCACTTGTATAACTTTCCACACTTAATTCTCTGAATGGTACTTGTAACTTTTCTCAGGGGTTCCAACCATCTCTACCCTAAGGGTAGAATAAAATGGTCCTCCCTATAGTGATGGTGAAGATCAATCCACTGTCTCCACCCACAGGTGGATTTGAAAGGTATCCGCAAATTCCTAGGGGACTCAGGATTATTAATATACCTACTATAAGCCGCAATAATTCTGATTTCTGTAGAAAATGGTGTGCTATCCTCAATAAGTGCTTATTTGACTTAATACTGTTAGTGAAAAAGGAAGACACCAGACATGTCCAAAAGCATGGACATACGTCCCAATTAAAGGAGCCACACCAATTTAGTGCTCCTCCCTTTCCTGTGGGGTAGGTCTTGATAAACTGCATGGACACTGGGCTCACTCACCCTTTCGTTGGTGTCCAGTGCAGTTCATTGTGTTTAGTGCTCTGCATATTACCTGGTTTGTCTGACTACCTGTTCTGGTGCTGACCTGTTGCTCTGTCTGACTACCCATTTCGTGTATGATCCTGGCTTGTCCGATAACCAACCTGGTGCAGACCTGTGGCTCTGGCTGACTACCTGTTCCATGTATAACCTTTGGCTTGTCTGACTAACTGTTCTGGTGCTGACCTGTGGCTCTGTCTGACTACCCACTCCGTGTATGACCTTGGCTAGTCCGATAACCAGTCTGGTGCACACCTGCGACTCTGGCTGAATACCCTATGCGTACCTTGACCCTTGGTTTGTCTAACCATCCTAGCTGATGCTGACCTGTGGCTGAAGGGTACAGGGATAATGTGTGTAAGAAAAATGTTCGGCACCTATAGGGTTAAAAGTTACATTTGACTGATTCTGCAGAAATCTATGTACTAGGGAGGAAACCACTAGACTGGTCTGTTCTAGTTCCTTATCTGTGTATTGCAAAAGTTGTTAGAGTATGCTCAAGGCCGTTATGCTAGAATGTGCAGAATATCCAAACCCCCCCACGGGGGAGGAGATGGGTTACTGAAGAAACTGTTATCTACACTCCCTCCCCTCCCCCCCTTCCTGTGAACAAGTTTTGTTTTTTTTATAACTTCTGTTTTCTGCTGAAACTGTGAAGCTGTGCACCTTGCCCCTCCCTGTAGGGGAGGGGGGCTGTATAGGACTATAAATGCTATGTCTGATAAGAATAAAGAGAGAGCTTGTATTGTATACGCTGTTGTGTGTGTTTTTCTTTGCGAACTTTACAGCCTCCTGGTATACCAGCTATTGACATAGACTTTACAGACAGACTGATCATAAGAGGGTGAAAGGTATCTCTTCAGGCAGTGATCCAGGTAAATTCCCTAACAGTTTTTGGTGGAGAATGCGGGCAGTGTGCATCCATGGGTAAGTGACTATGTGTTGTCGCCGTCCCAGGGATCACACTGCCGTATTAAGGGTTGAGTGAAATAGGGAGATAGGGAGTGAGTCTCTGTTAGTCTAATATATAAGCGCGCTATAAAAATAAGTTCGAGGCACAGGTATAGTGTTTCCGGGAACAGGAATAGGTATAGTTCGAATCCAAGAGCTCTGGAATTACGGTCCGAGTCACCCATGTGGTAGGCTCCGGGGACCGTAGTTGAGCAAGTAGGAAAAGGATTCAGGAACAGTTGTAGTCCGGAAATGACCACAGGATTCGGCCCTTGGTAGTCTCGAAAGCACTATATGTGACTTTCCGGGAGACTGCCCGGTAAATTAAGTGAGTGGCATTTGACTACCGAATATTAGGCAGCAGAACACTCTCCACTATAGGGTCCCTCTGTGAGTCTATGTCAATAGTCTACTATTCTGTCCTTTCTTGTCTGTTAAATTGTCTCGGGATACTATGGTTACTATACACTGGTGTTGAAATATGGATGTTTATAGAAATGTCAATTAAGTATTGTATCAAAGAATATTAGAGACTAAGAATAAGAATTGTATTATTGTTTCTGTCCTCGGTTCAGGTGAAGGTAAGCACTGGGACCGGGTGTTATTCCAGGTGAAGGTGAGCACCTGAAAAATTTTTTCTCCTCTCTTTTCCGCTTTTATTTTACATTGTGATTGCCTTGTATTGTATAACTTGTTGTAAGATGGGAGGTCAGGAAAGTAAGACTCCAGAAATAGGGGAAGACTGTATTCACTAGGTGGGAAGACTGATTGGAGGGGCTTATTACACTGTCCTTTTTGTCTCTAACTTGGCGGGATGGACGGAGGGTCTAAAGAGTACTAATCCGTTTCCCCGGAGGGATATAGTAAGTGAGCGCAGAAAGAGGGAAAGCGTGCCTACATCACCAGAGAGAGAGACTTGAGGGACTAAGTTTAAGTAGTTACACGGTGGGATACAGATAAGTAGGGAATGGGGGTCACCCAAGGGAAACCCCTTAAGGGCGTAGTGGCCCGGGATCTGGTGATGTTGAGAGAGAGGAAGGAACATTGTAAGAAAATGGGAAAGTTATTCAGAGTGTGTGGATTATTGATATCAAAATCAGGTACTAACACATTATGCATTTGTGTAGTGACAGCTAGGCAGGGGTTAAGCCGCCATGCTTGTAAAATGTTGATGCTATGAGAAAGTTAGCGCAGCTCTGATTCCCCCTCCCTTCTCTTTCATTCTACCTCTCCCCCTTTGTTCTCTCTGTTCTTAGATAAGACACAAGTAACGGAATTTCAAGGTCACCAACGCTGCTGTTTTCCTAAAGGTCCTATTGTTAAAATGTTGTCTAGTAGCTGGGAACTAACAGCTGACAGGGGCAGGTTTTTGTACATTTATGTGGAAATGTATTGCCAGGATCAGGTACTGGTAGGCCACCAGTAATTAGCCTGGACAGGCACACGGTATTGGTTCTGAGATAAAATGTTGCAACATTTAGGTAAATTCAATCCTAATTTTGTGTAATGAATTTTATGGATCCAAGCAAGTAAAAAAAATATGGATTTGTTAAAGAAAATTATCAATGTGTTATAGATAATAGAACTGAAATTATGTTCTTGAGTGAGAAGAGGCAGGAATGTGGGGGCTGTCTTGTTGGAAGTGTCTGAGGGGGTTTTGGCATTGGTCTTACCGGTTCAATGGTCCTCAGTGATCTAAGACCGAATAGTCCAGCCAGTCCACCCGGCGCGGTCACGGGCACCCCTTCCTCTCCTGTTTTGACTTCTTGGGAAACATATGTTTCAACTGAAGTGGTGCACCCAATGTGTATGTGTATATATGTGTATATATGTATATGTTCAACTGAAGATTTGTTGAATTGTGATTTAGCCTCCATAAGAACAAATTGTAGTTACGTATATGTGCCCTTTGCAACCTGTTAACTGTTAATTAGAGAAACAGCAGTCCTGCTTCACCTGAAAATGACAGGAAGGGGTTAAATGCCTGTGTGCTGATTCTCTGCCACTATGAGACGATCGCGCAGCATCAGACCCCTCCCTCTCCTGTGTAATTCCTTCCCAGTTGTAATAATGTTATGGGGGAATGAAAGAGAAAGGATTGTTGATACATATAGGAAATTAACTTCTAATGAAATTAGAGACAGATAAGTAGGGACTGCAGATGCATTCCCTCTTAATGACGTGACTGATAATGTATTATTGTTTTACTGTCCTCTGATCCTGGGGTCCGTGCGGACATGTGGGGAACCTCCTTTGAATCTTCCTGGGGTGCAGTAGGTTGTGCAGCAGAGGGATAAGTCCCTAGCCGCATCTTTGCATGGATTAGGGAAACACTGAGAGTGTGTTGAGCAAGCCAGTAAGTGAAGTAATGGAGAAAGAAAGGACAGAATTTATGTACAGAGATACAGAGGGAGACAGAAAGACTAGGCAGATATTGAAGGACCATGTAAAGTTTAGTGCTTTAGCAATTGCAAGGAAAGTTGGCACTGTTGAAGCAGGTAGAAAGAATAATGTAAGTGGTACAGTGAGATCTAAGCAGGTAGGAAAGAATACATGTTTTTACTGTAAACAGGAAGGACATTGGAAGAGAAATTGCCCCAAGCTGAGAAATAAGTATGGATATACAGACAGAAATCCCAGGAAGAAGGTGTATCTGTTAGTGGTGATGCAGACAGAAATGACTCACCTAATAAGACAGAATAGCTGGTATACCAGCTATTGACATAGACTTTACAGACAGACTGATCATAAGAGGGTGAAAGGTATCTCTTCAGGCAGCAATCCAGGTAAATTCCCTAACAGTGGCTCTGTCTGACTACCCTCCGTGTGGCCCTCCTTGTAGTCAGAGAACCAATCTGGTGTGGACCTGGGGCTCTGGTAGACTCTAGCATTACTGACTGCAGGCATGAGTCAGTAGTCGCTCTGGTTGCCTTCCTTTGCGTAAGACTGCCTTTCCATCACTGACTGCAGGCGTGAGTCAGTAGTCTCCCTCGCTGCCTTCATTGTCTTACGGCCTTTCATTATGGGACTGCAGGTGTGAGTCCTTGGGGAGATCGTTGGGTGCGTGGAGGCCTATTTCGCTATTTGAGACTACCATTGGCTTCCCGCAGTTTGGGAATCTAGTGGTGTCCTCCTATTCCTGATAAAGGCTTTCTGCTTCAATCACCCACTGCTCCTTCCTTGCACTTGCTGTGATTACACTTCTAATAAAGGTTATCAAAGTACCATCTGACTCCTGTTTTGCTTGTATCCGTGACAACAACATATAAGTTACATACAAGGGACCCTACCATCAGTACAAACGCATGATAGATGAAATATTGAACAAAGTCCATATGGCAGGATGGATTGACATTAAGACTTTGGGTTTTCTAACAACGGATCATTCTATATATCCTATTCTCTACACCATTCCTAAGGTGCATATGGAATAGGATCTTCGCTACAACCATTGGCACAATTCCTTGACTATCCTATCCATCCTTTGGTTCAGACAACAAGATCATACATTAGGGACACTATGGAGTTTTTACTGAAACTTAAGGACTTAGACCGTATCCCAGCAGAATCATGGTTGGTGATGCTGGATGTTAAATCTCTATACACATTAATTTCTACATTCGAGGGCGTGCAAGCTGTGAGGAAAGTTCTTACCAAAGCACCCAAGATGGGGAAACAACCTACAGAATTTCTGATGACGCTCCTAGGCTTTTGTCTTTGTTACAATTTCTTTACATTTGAGAAATCTTGCTTTTTACAAACAGTGGGGACTTCAGTGGGGTCCAATACAGCACCCTCTTTCACCAGCCTTTAATTGCAAGTGTTGAAAAAACTAACATCTTACCAACTTGGGACATACATCTGACATGTTATTTTCACTATATTGATGAATTATTCTTAATCTGGAAGGGAGATGAAGAATCACTATGCACCTCTGTGGCCCTATTGATCCAACATGACACACCTATCAAATTCTCACATACATACAGTAAGGATAAAGTGAACTTTCTAGATTTCACCATCTCCTTACAGAATGGACATTTACACACCACAATTTACAGAAAAAAACGGAGAGAAACACGATTTTACATAGGTCAAGCTGCCACCCCAGAAGCAACACGAGATCAATAAGATACTCTCAAATGATCCGGATCCTTAGTAATAATAGTGACTGTGAACAAGGATTACTCCAAGTAGAAGAATTTATTACTAGATTGAAAGAAAGAGGATATGGGGAGTAGGACAACATGCAGAAAAAGCGAATTTTTTTGCTGACACAAAAACCTAAGATGGAGGCAGAAAAGAGATTGATTTTTTACACTAAGTTTTCACCAGATTTGGGAAGAATTTGTTCATCCATCAAATGTGATTGCTATTTACTGGAAAAGGACAGATCATTACTCTCCATCTGCTGAGATCCATCTTTGATTGCCTACAAAAAAAAACCCAAATCTTAAGAATATGCTAGTTAAAATGGACCCAAAGCACTGTTATTCTGTAGACAAACAATGCTGGCTTACACAATAACAGGAGAAAACAGGCTGTTACAGATGTCTGCATTGTACAGCTTATAAGAATTTACTTAAGGCACATACTTCAAAGATCCACGTCCTGGCAAAAAAATCCCAATCATACACAGATTGTCCTGCACTTCTACTTTCTTTATTTATTTCATCAAATGACCTTGTTCCCTGTTATGCAAAGGAAGACGATAACTACATTAAGGAATGCATGGAGAATCATTTCAAGTCTATTTGTGATGCATTACAAGCAGTAACATCAGACAAACCAGTGGCTTGACACTTTCCCCAGTTTAAACACACTGTTACACCTATGCAAAGTAGGATAATAAATCAACAACCAACTACGTCCAGAGGAGGAGACAAGGGGAAACGTATGTTATAATGGGAAGTTTGCTGGATTTGTAAACTGAACACCATATCACCTAATGGACTGAATGAGAAATACAGTTCGAGTCCACCTGTGGGTGGAGGCGGTGGATTGATCTTCACCATCACTATAAGGAGGACTATTTTAATCTACCCTTATACTTTAATGTATGTTATTGACTGTGTTTATGTCTCTTCTTTATCCATATGCATGCTTTTGTATTTTAATGCGGGTGCGGGTGCTGTGCAATGCACCGGAGACCAGCGACTATTTCCGAGTTTTTAGCAGAGGTAGGTGAGACTCCAAGAATCTGGGTACTCACCTTGATCTGCTCTTTAGGGTTACTACTCTATATATTTCGTATTTCTATATTTTAACCCACTGAGGTGATAATTTTACATGTTCAAAGATTTCTAGCATGAGTGTTTTTATACTGTGTGTATTTAAAAATGTTACAATTTATCCTTGTTTAATTTGGGAGTAGAAATGTGATGACTGGGTGAAGGTCACAGGGTATTTATAGTGGGATGTTAGCACCATTTTGGTGTCTTGATAAATATCCATGTGAGGATCAAAAGGTTGACCTGAATAAAGTTACATTTTGTTGCATCCTACAAAAGACTTAAAGTTTCCCCTCCCGCCCCTTTTACCTAGTGTAAGCCATCTTTTCTCAGATGTGAATCTGGTTGTAAGACCAGACAGGTAACAGAAGAGGACAATTTTCTTTGTATGAAAACAATGAAAGCCCTTCCCCCCTTGAAAAGTTTTTCAGCTTTTTCCCTTATCTTAATTGAAGATTGTCCCTCTCTGCAGTCTACCTGGGCACCTCCCTTCTGATTTGGTTGAACGGGGGGGGGGGATACTTTGTTTGTGAATATCTCATAAACCATAAAGGTTTAAGAGATAAGACTTATATCATTCTTCATGTTTTTTTAATGCCTACAAAATAAAATAAAGTTAAAATGAAGTATTACTATCCCTTTAAGAGTGCTGAATTATCAATGGATTATATATATCAGGGCTCAAAATTTCCACTCGTCACTAGCCAATGGCGAATGAAAATTTATCCCTGGCGAGTAGAAATTCAGCCCTGATGTTTTGGATTGCAGTGGCGAGTAACATTTCAGGTCTGGCTAGTAGCAATGGACTTAAAATGATAAGCCCTGCATATATATATCTAGAGAGAGAGAGAGAGATATTTATTGACATTCCAATGCGGAATACAATATATGGGGAGAACAACTGAAAACCTTGAGAACAAGATACCACCAATATCGCCATAATATTAAAAAAATGCTCCCCCTACACAGTGTGCTCAGAAATGTCACTTTACATCATGATGGAGATCGCAATTTTGTAAAAGCAATTCCAATAGAAAGGATAACACATATACATTTTAGTATTGGGCTCTGTTGAACAAAAGGGAAGCATTTTGGATATCCAGATTACATACCATTGTACCACAGTGACTAAATGATAGTCTGGAATCTGTTTTTTGAACTTTTTTTCATTCTGTATTGCTTGATTTAGTTAATTTATATAACTGTCAATAGTATATAAACTTAAATCGCACTGTATTAAATTTTATATATAGTTTATAGCAATCTGGAAAAGATGATTATACTGCATTGTTCTATATTTGTAGCTCTTCAAATGTGTTGGTTGGGGGCATCATTTTGCTTCATGTAAGATCTTGTATATATTACTATGGATTTCCCTGGATATGGGCTATATCATGACCTTTTAGATACATTGTGTGTTTTTTACTGATCGTCACATGGAGTGGTTCATATGTTATGTTAATAAAATGAGGCAGAAGATCCCTCTAAATGTAGTATTTAGTCGCTTATCTTGACCATTGCCTCCACCCTGTGCTTTCTTGCAAATGTACTCACATTTAGTTGAGGCTTTTGATCTGCCTCTAAGATATCTGCACTTCCACAGTATATACCTTGGGTCAGGTTTACTTGTCTTCTTTTTCCATAGTCCACACCAAGATTTCCACACTCTGTAAATTATATAGGGCTAATACCAATTCACAAAGGTAATTATACTTCCTCTGTTAGTTGAATCTGCCCCCAAAAGAGCGAATAATGCTCTCCCGTTATAGGGGACAAAAAAAAAAAAAAAAAATATATATATATATACCAGTGTAAAAACCCATGTACACGGAACGCATTGTACCCCTCTGGCACTCAAAGGGCTAAGAGGCCGCTACCTCACTTCTCCACTCGATGCAGTCTTGCGTCGCCTCACTCATGCAATGCAATGATGCGCAGTAGAAACTGCCCGAATGTGGACAGTCTCTACTGCGCATGACTGCATCGTGACAAACATCCTAGCAAATTATTATATAGGCTATATACACATATATAGGACAAGTATATAAAATTCAAAAAACAAAAAACAAAACCTACACTTGTCCATACAAACTACTCTAATGTGAACCCTGTACAGAGCATAAATTATACAAATATATTGGTACATTTCAAAATTATGAGGTTTTTCTTTGCATAATTTGACCAAAATATGCTTAAGCTCACTTACCTTGGAAAGGTACCTCATTGTAAGCGAGTCCTGCCTAATTCATATCGCTATCTCATATGTATTCTCTTCTAATATACATTGTAACCTATGTATATTAAATTTGTCTCTATACATTTGCCTACTGTTTGTACTCTTATTAGGGTTTTTTATTATGCTGTTGTTATACATATTCAATTCACATAGTGCTTGTAATTCATCTTTTGTCTACTTTTCTGAGGAAACCAAATCCAGAGGCATAGATATTTTTCTACCCTGTCTGTAATGCTTTAATATGAGGGTTCAAAGTTAAAAGTGGTCTCCTTTAGCTTTGGGTCTCAGATCAGCAAACTTTTTTGTTCTTAAATTGTCATCATTGCATAAATTCTATTGTTCATCCAAATTCTCAAAATCATTATCCCTCAATAAATCCTCTAAATCTCTGAAGACTTATCTTTATTATATTTCCTATGTAAATCTTTCTGTAATATTTTCCTGGAGAACAAATGAAGGTTCTTAATTAATTCAAATGGTTGAATTCCCAAAGTCATTCCTTGGCTTTGATTAACTTTTTGTCCTCTCCTTTGTCTCTGCCTGTACCCACTCCCCGTTCCTTGTTCTCTGTCATTCCATGCAAAAAAATAGATGAGCTAGGTTCTACATTCAGCGGAGTCATTCTCCTAGTGATTCGCTGATTATTACCTTCCTGATCTGATCCAGAGTCTGAGGAACTATAGTCAGGGGGATGTTTGCTGATTCCACAGAACCAAATCACTGGCTCCCTGGGATATTATAGTCTCACTTCATTAGAGATGTATTTTTGAAGAAGACAAATGGCTGTCAAAATATTTGTACTCACCATTCTAAGGGGAAAAAAGGGCAAGTGACTCCACATTTATTTCTGGAGAATGTCTATTTTCTAACTTGGTATGTCTTGCTTAGATTTTAGAGTAAGCAAGTAAATTTAAAAAAAGAAAAGTGGCAAGTGTAGGTTAGTGCTCCTGGAGCCCAATATGTTATGTTAATCCATAGACATGGGGCACCATTTTCTTATGCTGGTAGCAGGTACAGTATACAGTTAGAAATTCCATAGTGTTCAAAAGATTTAAATATATTTGAAGTAGTGGAAATGCAAAAAACAAACAAACAAAAAAAATTTACATTTGAAGGGGTGGATATGTACAGAAATTATATTTTTTTTCCTTTAGAAACACCTTCAGGAACATTTGTGCAGATAATGCTAGGCATAGAAAGACAAGTGTTAGGCTTGTGAAATTCAGTTCATCGACATTCAGAATTAGACGAAAAAGGGGTAATTCGGTGACATTCGGGTTGTCCGAAAGGCAAGGGTCATTAGCAAAAAAAAAATCCGAATCCGACCAGCCCTGGTCCGAATGTTGTCGAAAATTTTGGAAATTCGGCGACTACTACCCGTGCATGATTACTTTCCCTCCATACTTTCCCTTCATGTCCCTAGTCCAATTACTTTCTCCGTTTCTTGTGCTACTTTCCTGCTTTGTCTCTATTACAATTAGCTTCTTCGTTTCATGATAGGGGTTGGACTAATGACACAGACACCCAAACAGCCTGCATTTCCTGTTAGTGCTTTGTTGGAGCTCAGAGATAGAAGAAGCAGGAGATATTAGAGGGTCCAGTTGTTGTGCAGGCAGGCAGGTAGCATTAGGCATAGGCAGACAGTCAGCACTGGTGCCTTACTGCCACTGCAAGGGAGAGTCACCTTTGTTCCTGTGCAAAATATTAAAAAATATTAGGTATTTGACTAATTTTCAGAGTGAAACATCAACCATTCTCACAGTTCTGTAGGCGGGCCTAGTACCTTATTGCATCCGCAAGGGACAGTCACCTTTGTTCCTGTGTTAAACATTAAAATTAATATTAGGAATTTGTTTGAATAATTTTCAGAGTGACACATCAGGCAGTCTCACAGTTCTCTAGGCAAGTCTAGTACCTTATTGCATCCACAAGGGAGAGTCACCTTTGTTCCTGTGTTAAACATTAAAATTAATATTAGGATTTCGTTTGAATAATTTTCAGAGTGGCACATCAGCCAGTCTCACAATTGTGTAGGCAGGCAGGGTGCCTTATTGCCACTGCAAGGAAGAGTCACCTTTGTTCCTGTGTTAAATATTAAAATTAATATTAGGAATTTTAATAATTTTCAGAGTGACACATCAGTCAGTCTCACAATTGTGTAGGCAGACAGGCCTTCCTTCAAATTTAGCTACATCCATACTTCATCTACTTCATCCATAGTACCATAAGGCTAAAGCTCCACCTTACCCTGTTCCACCTTCTTCATTTAGACCCTGGAAATGGTTCCATTTATCTAATTTTCATTTTTTATTGTATTTTTTAAAGTATTTTAAATTCGACTAATAATTCGGACTGTCTTCGAATTTTGTCTGAGTCGAACAGGTCTGATCCGAAATGCGGAGTTGACAAACGAAAAAAAAATGAGTCCGAAATCGAATTTTTCCGAACATTTTTGTCGTGCACGAGTCTAGCAAATGTCCTCTTACTTGATGTGGTAGGTTATCTTTTTTCCAAAATGGTATGCTTTGCCTGCCTTTCCTTCCTTTCTGTAGTTATTTCAACCATTTAATACAGGCAAGTCACACTGGAAAAATGTAAGGGAAATGAGAGATGTAGCTGCTGTAGTTTTATACTTCTGTCATCCACTGGTATTTCAACTAATATCAATGGGTTCCTTTTTTGTTTTAAAGAGCAGTAACAAACAAAAACAGCAGGAAATGGCATTGTTGTCAAAGATTTAAATAACTTTGAAAAGGTGGACATTTTTAAAGTGTTTTTTTTCATTAGCACCACGTTCTGGACAGTTTTGTGCACATCAGACTAGGGGAAGAAAGACAAATGACTCATTTGATGCAGGAAATGTATGCTTCTAGGGTGTTATTATTTTTATATTATGGGATAATAGTGCATTTTATTTATCTGCATGAAAATATCAATACAAATTCTGTTATGTGTTATTACCACTTTGGGCCCCCAGCAAATGACATACGTTTGTTCACCTATACTTAATGGGTTATAGTGCACTCATATTTCATATTTTTTTGTTTGTTCAGCTAAGCATACTTGAAATGTATAGTAATTTGTTACTTTTGTGTACATTTCTGAAAACTTCCCGAAGCAACTTCATCCATTTTCTGATTCATTATTTAGTGTACTTTCAGTAAATATATGCTTTTCTCTAGTATGGAGCTTTTTTAGAGTCATTGTAATATATAATTAATGGAATGTGCATGTTTAGTTTAGTTAAGTTGAAAATATCATTTTGCACTCCTGTTCATTAGGGGTCTTGTTCAAGCCATGCATATAGGAAAACTATACATTTTTGA
Source organism: Rhinophrynus dorsalis (assembly GCA_037306005.1). Lineage (NCBI taxonomy): Eukaryota > Metazoa > Chordata > Amphibia > Anura > Rhinophrynidae > Rhinophrynus > Rhinophrynus dorsalis. The sequence goes on from CM074723.1 coordinate 416,733,397, forward strand.
TATTTGTGTACTCACTGGATTCTGGGCTTTTGAAAATAATTTAAGCTTTCACAACCAACATAAATGTATTTGAAATATAGCATGTGATATTAGTAAAATAAGTAATTTTTATATTTTTTATGATATTGTAGCCTGTTGAGCAATGTAAAATTTACTTGATGTGAGGTACCATGAAAAAACTGAAATTTTTCCATATATAACTAGAAAATTACCTCTGGGAATTATTCAGATGGATAGCAAAATGTTGAAAAAGTGCTTGGCCTCTTAAGAGGACACAATTCTCCAAACTTCCAGCACTCAAAGGCAGGGACGGATTATCTTATCAGGGGATCAGGGATACCCTGATGGGTCGCATATTCATGGACCAGTGGGGGGGGATCGGAGGATCTCACCTGCCCAGCCCACAATTGTACATGAGGCAAAATAGCATCTGACTTGCTGGCGGCCACTCACCCAGCAGTGAGACAGAAATGTAATCTCAAAGACCAGCTTGCTTCTTCCTTTGACTGGCCAGCCTCTGCTTGATGGACATATGCACAGCAGTTACCTGTTGTTGCACAGGAGGAAACCAGCACAGCACAATGTCTGCAGTTTTGTCAGAGTAGCCCACCAGGAAGCTGGTTGTCTCCTCCTATCTTCAGTTGGTGAGCTATCTTAAATATGTTGCTCTACATATGTATATTTTTTGAGACATGCCAAGTCGCCTTTTTTGTCCTTTCTTCAGGCATTAGTTATTAATATGCTTGTTAGGATATCATATTAACCCCCTTCAATGTTGGGATGCCAGTAGGTGGCAAATATGTGCTTTTCAGCATTGCACTAATTCTTGTATTTATAGTGTTCTTTAGCGGAAAGATTTCTAGTATTGCATGAATTAATATGTTAAAATGTCATATTCTAGAGAGCTTTCACCACATGGGTACTATAATCATATTAACTCCTACAGTGCTGAAAGTCAGAGATCTCCAGCATTTTGTAGACTATTAAGTGACGGATCTCTGTCCATACAGTATTACATTAGTATTAGGATGCAGCTTTGATAGTAGGTTTTTTTCATAAAAGGAACGATTCAGGATAGATGTAGAAGAGTTCTTTATTGCAGCAAAAGATGACAAAGTTGCAGCTCTTAGGAATGTGTTTCTATACAGCCGATGGAAGCTCTTCCTTAGATGTTCTGAATTTCAGTGCTCTACTACTGGGCATTATATACAATTTGACTTTCACTTACATGGTCATAACAAGAATAGACATTACACATATCTACTAATATGGTTCTAGAGAGTGAGCATACTTCGACTAATACAAGAATAGCAAATCAGCATGTAATCAATTTCTACATATGGATATAAGCTGAAAATATGAGGTAATATGCATATATTATAACTTACTTTAAATTGCATAAATTCCTGATGCTATTTTAGAAAGGTCAAGATCATGTTTCTTTTGCCAGTGAGGGAGAGAAGAAAAGACTGATTTAATTTTCTAGTTAAAGGTTTTAAAGGGACAGCTTTCCTATTTCTTACATGCCCCCCTTTTTATGGTCTAGAATCCATAAATATTACTACCACAAACATTCATCTTTCGTTGCCACATTCAAAATTATCTGAGAAGTGCAACCCAAGAATTGTGTCACAATGGGCTCTTAACTGAAAGAGTTGATTCTTGGTGTAATCTCCTTTTAAACATTTCTTTCAGTACTATTTCTCCCTGCGCTATTAATTTTGTAACTTGTATATTCATTCTTTTTATTTTACATAATAAACATATTTGAAAAATGATACAAAGTAAAGCTACACAGAGAACAATAATGAAAAGATGAATTAAAAAAATACGAATAGTGGATCCCATAGAAGATTTTGACTTCCTAGAAAGAGATTTTTTAAACTTTCCCCACCAAGATGACCCTGAAAATAATGACCATTCATGTTGAATTTCTTTTAGTTGACCTTGTTCGTGTTGAAATAAAGCCTGAAGTAAACCTTCATCTTTCTTAATCTGCTCCGCCCATTCCTCCCACAGAAATTCGTTTATCTGGGATATATTGAAAAGCATCAGTGGTTTTGCACTTACATCTCACGCGAGAATCTGTGAAATATTGATTTGAGTCTCATGCAAGCATACACCCACTGGATTACCCTCAATACAATATAGACCTCTTGACAAACTTTCAGAATGTGTACATAATTTCCTTATCAGTCATTACTTGTACACAAACTTTTCCTTTTTACACAGAAGTAACAATTCTGTAGGTTGTAGAATAACATTTGTGTATTACTAACAGGAATTCCTAATACTGTAGTTAATGGCATTTTAATTCCTGTCATTAATTCAAAAGGTATATACTGTGTAGCAGAGGAACTTGTCCCTCTAATACTCATGAGAGCAGCTGGAAGGGCTTGTACCCAGGAATTAAATTTTTCTAACAACATTTTCGCAATTCTAGATTTTAATGTGCGATTCATTCGCTCTACAATGCCTGCTGATTGAGGGTGGTAAGGGACATGAAATCTTTGTTCTATTCACAAATTCCCACAGGTAGCTTTCAATAGTTGTCCTGTGAAATGTGTACCTCTGTCTGATTCGAGTAACGGTGGAAAACCCCATCTTGAGAATATATGTTCCCATACAGCTTTTGCAGTAGTATTCTTACTGGAATGCATTCAACCCATTTGGAAAATATATAAACTACCACCAATGCATATTTTAACCCATGTTTGGAGGAAGGTAAGGGACCAATGTAATCAATTTATAATGTTGACCAGACACTGTTTGCAAGTGCAATGCGTTGGAGTGCTGGTTTTTGTCCCTTAGGTCTGGGATTAATTTGTGCACAAATAAGACAGGATTGGACTACATGTTTTACTGTGTCTTCCATTTTTTTCCCAATAGAATTTGTCTTTTTTAGTACCTCTAGGAGTCGTTTTTGTCCTATGTGGTCTAAACTTTCATGATTGTATAAAGTGAATGGAATTTTAAGGTGTTCGGGTACGACAGGATAACATTCGCCATTCTGATCATAACACAAAATTGTATATTTTTACAGAAAATGGAGGTTTGGGATCAGTCAGTAAGTTAGCAAGAGACGGATCCTTAGCTTGTTCATCTGCAAATGAAGGAGGTTTAGTGTTTGTCTGTCTGACTGGTGCTAGTGAAATTGGATCTGAATGAACTGCAGATTCACCTATTAAGGCAGCTTCCTTAGCCAAGGAATCAGCTGTAGTATTTCCAACAGTAAGAAAATACTCACCTTTCTGATGTGCTGGTACCTTAAGAATAGCATAAAGACATTGTGCCCGAGAGGCAAGGTCAAAAATTGTCTCTAGTGTTTCTTTGTGGGCAAGGTCCTTGTTAGTGGCATCTACAAATCCTTTGCATTTCCATATTGGAAGGTGATCTATTAGAGATCGTACCATATAAGCGATGTCACTATATATGGCAAGTGAATGTTTCCCTTCATCTTGATCAACAGTTAATACAGTTTTTACAGCTCCTAGTTCAGTCCTTTGTGCTGAATAATGTCCTGGCAGTTTATGTTGAATAGAATACCCCCTCTGTGGGTACCAGAGGGAATAACCTGTATGATACTGTCCTAGAAAAGAATCTGGAGCCATCAACGAAAACAGGCTCATCATTCTCTTTCGCCTCTTTATGAAAAAAAGGAGGAGGAGAATCCTCAAGTGTTGTAGGACATTCATGAGGCTGTTCATCATATTGCATGAGTTGAGGAAGTATATACTTGGCCTTGTGATCCACATGGATACGCTTAGGAGACAAAGCTATCAGCCACTGTGAAAATCTTTCATTCGAAATTCCTGGAATTCCTTTTTCAAGAAGTAGTTTCAAAGGTGTATGTGGTGTTTGTAGAGTAATGTCTTTAAACCTTACTATGTGTTCAGATGCCATTACTGCAAAATGTACTCCTACCAAATGTTTAGCACAAGTCTCAAAACTTTTTTCAACTGGGGACAACATTCTGGAAAAATAACCCACTGGCCTCCAATTTTCACTCTGCAACTGCAGGAGTACTGCTGAGATTGCTGTCTCAATATGAAGACATGTATGAACCTGAAGTGCAAATGGGGCTGAAGGATCTATCGTAGCTAGTGTGGGGGCTAATTGTAGGTCCTTCTTAAGGGTTTCAAAAGCATTTTGATGCTTTTGTTCCCATGGACCAAATGATGAGTCTGTACCCTTTAATAGATCATATAAGGGCTTAGCCTTTTCTGCAAACCCTTCTCTGAATTCCCTAGAAAAGTTTACCAGTCCCAAGAATTGACACAATGCTATATGCGTGGCTGGTACAGGTAGAGCAGAAATGGCCTGGATCCTTTCCTGCACTGGCCTTTATATCCTGGACCAACGAGTACCTATCACGGTGCCCGTGATCCTTGACTGTCACTCTTGGTTGTGGGTGCTCCCATTGGCTGAGCCTGTTTGGCCCGCCCATTGTGGCCTTTTTATACCTGGCCTTTGGCACCTGTCAGGTGCCCTTTCATGGTGTTCCTGAGCCAGTGTTGCTGTTGCTGTGTTCCAGTGTTCCTGCTTCCTGTGTACCGATTTGGTCTGTTTGACGACGGTCCTTGTATCCTGCTCCGTGATCTGACCCGGCCTGGCTGACGTTCCTGCCTGTGACCTGATCTGGCTTGTCTGAGAATCCTGCTCCGTGATCTGACCCGGCCTGGCTGACGTTCCTGCTTGTGACTTGATCTGGCTTGTCTGAGAATCCTGCTCCGTGATCTGACCCGGCCTGGCTGACTTCCTGCTTCGTGACCTGAACCAGCTTGCTGCTGACCCTGCCTCCGTTCCTGCCGCTGCTGCTTGGTGTTGCAGAGGCGATATTCTGACTTCCGCTGTGCTTGTGGCAGGGCTGGTCGTGTCATAGCCTCCGTTAACACTTGCAGAGCCATGCCTCTGTTCACTGAGCCTCCGTTTATACTTGCAGAACTGTTCTCTCCATTCCCTGAGCCTCCGTTTACACTTGCAGAGCTGTGTCTCCATTCTTTGAGCCTCCGTTTACACTTGCAGAGCTGTGTCTCCATTCTTTGAGCCTCCGTTTACACTTGCAGAGCTGTGTCTCCATTCCTTGAGCCTCCGTTAACACTTGCAGAGCCGTTGTCTCCTTTCACTGAGCCTCCAGTACACTTGCAGAGCTGCTGTCTCCATTCACTGAGCCTCCATTAACACTTGCAGAGCCGTTGCCCTGATTGTCACTGTTTGTTAAGACTCTCAGACGCAGAGTTAGGTAAAAACACAACTTTATTGAAAAGTTAAGGCAACCCCATAGGATATCATACACGTACACACATATATCTTTATTAGACAGGAATACAATACGAACAATAGCAATATTGGCTCTACCGGCCCTGCCAATATACCGGGCAAGGCAGCCAGGGAATTGGAACTCGTGAGCTGAGGCTCTACCGGCCTTGCCAAGATACCGGGCAAGGCAGCCAGGGAATTGGAACTCATGAGGTGAGGCTTTACCGGCCTTGCCAAGATACCGGGCAAGGCAGCCAATAGACAGGAGGCTAATACTGGCTCTACCAGCCTTGCCAATACCGGGTAAGGCAACCCAAGGAAACAGGACAGGTTCTACCGGCCTTACCATATACCGGGCAAGGCAGCCAATAGACAGGAGATAGACACTGGCTCTACCGGCCTTGCCAATACCAGGTAAGGCAACCCAAGGAATAGGACAGGTTCTACCGGCCTTACCAATACCGGGCAAGGCAGCCAATTGACAGGAGATTATGGCAACCACTAGCCTCAGTTACTGGAAGGTGGAACAACAGTCACTATGATGTCAAAGAGGCTAAATCAGTAAGTAGGCCGCCAGCGAATGACAGGTAAAAGCCTTGGACCAGCATACGGGAATGCAGAAAGCCCAGCACCAGAGACAGCGGATGGATGTGGAGCTAACCAGTGCCCTCACACATGGAACATCATAACTCTATAGTAGAAAACAGGTGTGCATGGAGCGAACCACTACCCAGTACGTGGAACGCCAATAATCCTGCAATACAGCCGGGTGGCTAGCGGAGCGAACCAGTACCCTGTACGTGGAACGCTAACAATACTGAGACAGCCGAGTGGCTAGAGGAGTGAACCAGTACCCTGCACGTGGAATGCTAACAATACTGAGACAGCCGGGTGGCTTGAGGACCGAACCAGTACCCTGTACATGGAATGCTAACAATACTGAGACAGCCGGGTGGCTTGAGGAGCGAACCAGTACCCTGTACGTGGAACGCTAACAATATCGAGACAGCCGGGTGGCTAGCCAAGTGAACCAGTACCCTGTACGTGGAACACTAACAATACTGAGACAGCCGAATGGCTTGAGGAGCGAACCAGTACCCTGTATGTGGAACGCTAACAATACTGAGACAGCCGGATGTCTTGAGGAGCGAACCAGTACCCTGTACGTGGAATTCTAACAATACTGAGACAGTCGGGTGGCTAGCGGAGCGAACCAGTACCCTGTACATGGAACGCTAACAATACTGAGACAGTGTCACGGTATTTGAAGACTCTCAGACTTAAGGTTTGGTAAAAACGTAACTTTATTGAAAAGTTAAGGCAGTCCCCATAGGGTATCATACATATATAACAATACAACAATAAATGACAGAATATAGGTTCTACCGGCCTTGCCAATTCTCAGGCTAAAAGACTTCTGCTGAGGGAGATCCTTGTACCTTTCCACACTACTGTCATTGTTACCTGACAGCAAGGTCTCCTCTCTTGGGCTGCCCTGCCCGGTATTGGTAAGGCCGGTAGAACCTAAGTACGTTACCATCCTTCAGGTTGCCTTACCCGGTATAGGCAGGGCCGGTAGAGCCGTTAACTGCATTTCCTCAGGCTGCCCTGCCCGGTATTGGTAAGGTCGGTAGAACCTATTCTTGCTGCCACCCTAGGTTGCCTTACTCGGTATTAGCAGGGCCGGTAGAGCCTCTATTTGTACTCCTTGGGCTGCCTTACCCGGTATTGGTAAGGCCGGTAGAACTGGTACATGTCATCTAACGGTTGCCTTACCTGGTATAGGCAAGGCCGGTAGAGCCTATCACCATTTACAACTGTCACTCGGTTGCCTTGCCCGGTATTATTGGCAAGGCCTGTAGAACCTATATTCTGTCATTTATTGTTGTATTGTTATATATGTATGATACCCTACGGGGACTGCCTTAACTTTTCAATAAAGTTACGTTTTTACCAAACCTTAAGTCTGAGAGTCTTCAAATACCGTGACAGTATGAAAGGGCCATCTGGGAGTGCCCAACCTGGGTTTAAATAGGCTGTGAGAAATGAGACAGCCAATGAGGAACTACAGCAAGTGATAGACAGAGTCTATCACGAATCACAGGCACAGTGATAGACAGCCGGGTGGCGAGAGGAGCGAACCAGTACCCTGTACGTGGAACGCTAACAATACTAAGACAGCCGGGTGGCGAGAGGAGCGAACCAGTACCCTGTACGTGGAACGCTAACAATACTGAGACAGCCGGGTGGCGAGAGGAGCGAACCAGTACCCTGTACGTGGAATGCTACAATACTGAGACAGCCGGGTGGCTAGAGGAGCGAACCAGTACTCTGTACGTGGAACGCTAATGGATGGGAAGAGACAGCCAGGCGACTGTCAAGGAACCAGTACCTGCGTACTGAATAACCGGCAAGATAGAAATGTCGCCAAGGCGACTCAGGAACGTCAGATGACTGTAGGCGAACTGGACAGGAACCAGCAGATGGAAGCAGGAGCCAGCATACAGACGATCAACCGGAATCAGGAACAACGGCGGCGACTGGCAGCAGGAAGAGGTGGCTCAACCGGATCAGACGGAAGCAGGAACTACTCGACTGGTAACACTGGAACAGATCAAATACAGGTCGCAGGAACACAGCAGAGGCCCAGGAAGCTCAGGAACAATGTGTAGACTCAAACAGCATAGAGACAACACAAAAGGGCAACCAAAGGGTGCCCAGGCTAGGTTTAAATAGGCAATACAGGGCGGGCTGAAGGCAGCCAGCCAATGGAGAGCCCCCTGCTGGTGATAGACACAAAAAGAGAGCAATCATGGGCACCGTGATACTGATCTTCCGCTACACTTGCTGAGCCGGTTACGTTTCAGAGCCTTGTATAAGGCGGTGGCTCATTCTGTCTATCTTGCAGTGTAGTCGGGAGGCGTTATTGGCTTTAGCTCGTACAGTATTTACTCTCCGTTATAACGCCCGTGGGAGCTATTGGCTGAAGCTCTTGCAGTGATTAGTCTCTGTTAAACGCCCGTTGGGGCTATTGGCTCTAGTAAGCTTCACACTTGCAGTGATATTAGTCTCCGTTAAACGCTTGTGGGGGCTATTGGCTCTAGCTCTTGCAGTGTAGTTGTCTCCGTTGCTACGCCCGTGGGGGCTATTGGCTCTAGCTGTTGCAGTGAGGTTATCCCCGTTGCAATGCCCGTGGGGGCTTGTGGCTCTCGCTCATCTCTGCAGTGTTTTGGCCTCAGTTCCTCTTCTGCCTAAGCAGCAATCTCTGTTCTATAGACTGACGGTGTTGTTTCATCTAGCACCACTTGCTGCTCCATTACCACCTTGGGCATGTCGAACACCACAACAGAGACTGATTGATTACATGTACTTTAACCATTGAGTACCCTTATGTTTCTATGCCTGTCCTGTGACAGTATATGTATATTTATTGCATCTGTATACTGGGCCTGAGAAGGCATCTGTAACCACTATTCTCTTTATTATTCTGTATTGCCTATAGAGGGTAGTCTTTCTTGTTTAATTAATAAAATTGTGTTTTATTCTAACCTGCTGGTCTGAGTGTCCTATAAAACTGTTACAGTACCCCTAGAAGTTGTACTTCTGGCTGTAAAAGCTTCACCTTTCGAGTATTCAGTTTTAACCCAGACTCCTTTAACAAAGCAAAGAGTTCATCCAAGAGAGTCAAGTGTTCTTCCACAGATTGTGTCTGTAGAAGCAAATCATCAACATATTGTAACAAATTTTCTGGTTTTGAAAATCTCGATAAAACCTTTGCTAGCGCCTGATGGAAAAAGCTTGGGGAGTGATGATATCCCTGTGGCAAAACCGTAAATACGTATTGCTGATTTTGAAAAGTAAAAGCAAACTTGTACTGACAAGTTGGCAACAATGATATTCCGAAAAAAACATGGGAAATGTCTAAAACAGAGAAAACCTTGGCTGGTGCTAGTAATCTAGACATTATGTCTGGGGTTTTTGCTACAACATGAGTAGAGGGCGGGGTGTATTTATTCAATGTTCTTAAATCAATGGTTAATCTCCACGAGCCATCAGGTTTTTTAACTGGCCATTATTACATTTTGAGTTTGTTTTTCGTACCACGCCCCTTTGTTCTAGATCTTGAATGATCTCTGCAATTGGGCCTATTACTTCTTGTGGCAATCTATATTGGTGTTGGGGTGGTGCATCTGGACCTTTTACATCAACCATTACATCTTTTAGTCTCCCACAATCATTTTTGTTTTGTGCCCACAAATCTGGAAATTTCTGAACTATTTGTTGGAGTTGGGAGTTATTACCCGTATTTGGCCACTGATGTTCTGTGGGGACCATACTTATTGGACAGACTTCCCCAACATGACCATACTCAGAAGGATCTATGAACATAGGTTTCCTTCCTTTTGCATCTTTCCAGATTACCTTATTCCCTAGGTCAACAATCCAACCTCTTTCTTGCATGACATCAGTACCTATGATGTTGTCTGCACCTTTTCTGTACCAGATATCTATGTTTGTTTTTAACCATCCTGGTATTTCTTGAGATATGTCAGACGTCAGATAGCAATGTGGCAGTAGCACCTCCCTGTCCATTGAAACCTACAATGGTACAAACAGGTGCCCCTGGAGACAGAGGTATTTTTTTACTTGTTACACTTAATTGAGCCCCAGTGTCAATGAGAAATTCTGTGTCATGGCCCCCCAGAAAACCTTTAACAAAAGGTCTACCATTCCCGTCCAAAGGTAAAGTGATCGAGGAGTTGTCGGGACCTCTGATTGTCATTGAGTAGTAGGAGGTTTATTTTTCTTTGTTACATTACAAACAGAACCCTCTCCGTGTGTTACGTTAGTTGAATGTGTGTTGTTTGTTAATTCCCTGACTAGTTTAATCAGTGGTGCATGTGGAGACTGCTGAGGTTCAGCAGGAGCTGAGAGCGGAACAAACCCATTCTCATTTCCAGACTCCCTGATCTGTGTGTCTTGGAGGAATTTTCTACAATGTCTTCTTATGTGTCCCGGTTCTTGACAATGGAAACATCTTAGGGTGTTTTCTTGTGGAGGCGTATTATTCCTCCAAGGGCCTTTTATTTTGGGACCTTGGTTATTTCCCCATATGGGTGGGAGATTCCCAAAGGAAGTTTTAGCCCTAGAAGGGTCATATGTTTTTCTCCCTCCCCTTGTGACTGCTGAAACCGTATTGTTAGGGTTATTTTGTTTTAGCTGCTGTCTAACTTTATCAATAAATGCAGCATCTTCTTCTAAACTATCTTTGTCCATAGCAAGAGCTGTGGAGGCAGGGTCTAGATATTTACATTTTTTTACAAATGCCTTTACCATAGCTTCTGGTGTTTGACCTTCTCCTATCCCCATGACTAATCTGTATGCGTGTTCAAATTTAATCATGAATGCATATGGATCATCTGTGATATTAGTTTTAAGATTCTCCAAAATATCTACTGTTGGAGTCATGTCACCAGTCGTAAATTTTATCAGTTGTTGTAAACGGTCAGTTTCATTACCATGTATGGTTTCCCCATCATCATCTGTGTGTGGCATGCTGATAGGTTGGGATAGTCTCCTACTCATATAAAATAAGGTAACCATACATTAAATAAACAATTTTTCTGCTCATCAGTCAAATTAAATTTATCAGTGTTTGATTCAATGCCAAAAAGATTAAAAAGATTAAATGAACAAAGACATTGTTTAACCCTTTGGGTGGCAGAGGGGTAGGCAACGCATGCTGACAGTGGAGACACAGATGACCAACACAGCCCCCTTCACTCCTGTACGGGCAGATTAAAGAACAGCCGCTTGAATCTGATTGCCTTGGATGTAAGAACATCCCAGCCAATGTCTGTGAGGGAAATGGAAGTGAGTCTGCCCATATATAAAGTAGGCTCACTTCCAATGCCGTCAGTGTGTTACAGGCATCGGACCGTACAGGACTGAAGGTGGCTGTGTTGGTCATCTGTGTCTCCTCTGCCACCGCCCTCGTGGCCGCTCCAAGCAGCGGAGACATGAAGAATTTAGCTAAGTACATTTTCTTAGCATTAATACATGACACTTATTTCTGTGTATATGGATACTATTTTTTCTTGGCATGATTATATATTTTGGCATTATATAGAGGCATTTAATGTAAGGAGTATTCATGGTACAATACTATTTAACCCTTTGAGTGCCAGGAAACTTTGGATTCCGCTGGACATCAGGATTAATGGTAAGTGTTAATGCTATGTTGCGTTACTTAGTCGGGTTAACCCTATGAATGCTGGCGGGGTAATTATAACCCACTGGCACTCATAGGGTTAATCTAACTAACTTTGGACACGTTTTAGGTACTTTGGATGTATTGATGTGGGGCTTAGGGCCCCATATCAATACATCCACTGAGGACATTGTTTTTTTTTGCCAGTTAATAGCTGTGTTAGCTGGCAAAATATCAGATAAGGGACTTTATGGCTAAACAAACTGGGTCTTAAGTTTTATGCGGTAAGTGAATCCCTTATCAGATTTTTTTAGCTAACACAGTCCATTAAATGGCTTTTTTTTTTTTTTTTTTAAATGGGCCAAAACATTGTTTTGTGTAGCGGCCGTTACCAGTTCATTACATGGCCCTTTGAATGGCCCACTACACATTAAACCGCTCGGTGGTGTTTTTTTGCCTAACGTCTGCCTTTAAATTTACCCCTGAATCTCCATCATATACATCCAGGCCATCAAATACAACTGCATCTCTTCTGACATGGTGGACCGTGACAGGCACCTCCAGAAACTCAGAGGAGACTTTATAAAACAGCATTACAGTGCTAGAATACAGATACAGAAAGCTACCCACATACCAAGAAAAAAAATCTGATGAACTACAAAGAACAACATAAGGGAAACCGTGTGCCACTGGTTGTCACTTATCACCCACAAACTGACATTCTACTCAAAATATCAAGAGAACTTCAAACAACATTACATAGAGATGAATACTTAACACATGCCCACAGCCTCCCTTACTCTCCATCAGATAGCCTCCCTATTTAAAACAACTGATGATAAGGAGTTCCCTGAATAAAAATACACAAAAGGGCACATCTACCTGTCTACAAAGGAGGTGTGAAACCTGCGCAAACATTTATACCACAGACAAGTTACCCATACCAAACATCCAGTAACACCATAAGATCAATGGTACCTTCATCTACAAATCATCCAATGTAATATACCTCATCATGTGTGCAAAATGCCCAATAGCTCTTTATGTGGGTGAAAGCAGCCAATACAAAAAGTATAATTCCCACAGATCCAGTATTAACAACAAAAATACAGAGATACCAGTGGGAGAACAATTTTTACCAAAATTGACACCGTGTCAGGGACATTAAACTGACTGTACTGATGGGACCGTTTTGCACTCAGAGGTACAGAAAAATATGGGAGGTTAAACTAATGCTCCAGTTTAATGCTTTAAATAATGGCCTGAACAGGGACAGATAATTTATGTCCCATTATCACATAGTGGATTAGCCTTTACAACAGTCCCACTGGGAGTGTAAATACCTTTGACTCTTCCGGATGAAGACTGAAATTTATATCACATTCCTTGACTGATCAAAGAACCTGGGTCTGGACTGAATTATCGTATCTGTTTTCTATTTTAAACAATGCAATGTGTACTTGTACTTAAGATAGATGTTTTCATATTTATCTGTATAACATTCCTGAGGAAGAGACCTAAGATGTCTTGAAAGTTTGCTTCCTAAATCTGCTTAGTTAGTCAATAAAAGTATCAACTTGACTATATTTGCCTCCTGCATTTCCAAGCAGAACATCAGAGAACACAAGAGAGATTGGTGTGTAGATGTTGCTTTATATTTTGACTAGTGTAAAAGCACGTGTACACGGGCCAAGGTCCGGGTAATGTTAACCCTTTACAATGCGTTGCATACCCCTCTGGCACTCAAAGGGTTAAGAGGCCGCTGACTGCCTGAACGTGAGCAGTCTGTTACTGTGCATGACTACATCGTGACAAACATCCTAGCAAATTATTATATAAGATATACATTGCTACTACTGAAAACTTTGCCGCTGTTTACAGAAGAATATAACTGGTTTTATCAAAATGGTATCTAGCAGGTTCAAAGTCAGACATATGTTTGTTTGTTTTCTACATAAATTACTTTGTGGAGTATGTAATCATATATGTATAACACCTACAACTTTTTATTGAATGTCATTCAGTTACAGTTAGTCATTGTTTGTTAAGGCTGTTACTGTGGACAACTATTTTTATTGTGAATGTTTGCTAAGGTTCTTTGATTATTAACTACAATAAATAGAACTGACTGTTGGCTTTTATTGCACACACCCTCTACAGCTATTTTAATGCACTGTGATGTATTTAGCCAAATAAATGGACTGCTGTCAGAGAGCTCTGGTTGTGTATATCCCTCACATGACAAGGGCAAATGGACAATGCTGTGTATTCACATTGATTTTTCTGTTCATGAGGTTTCATTTCCCTGCTTGCCTTTATCACTTTTTTTGCTGCTTCTCTCCCAAATCCTCTGGATATGTTTTATGTTTCTCAATTTTGATATCACACAATTTTATCTAGATTCCCTGTTTCTTTTCTTTTTTCCTTGTTTTTTTTGTCTTTTGTCAGATGCACACACACGCTCAGGATAAGCAATTGCCACTAACACTAATATAGAGCACTCTTCTGGTCCTTAAACTGTTAATAATGGTAGACATAATGTTATTTTAACCCCATAAGGACCCTTGACATGCCAGGACCCGCACTTAAGGACCGATGACGGTCCTAACACATCATGGAATTCTGGGATGGCAGTGTGGCTGCACGCCAGTCTGACATCACAGAATCCATTGAGCAAAAAGAAAAAAAAAAGCTCTGTGGTAGTTATTGGCCACCCGCTCGCCAGATCATGTTGTCATTAAGGGGTTAAAGAGCCTAATTCAGTAAGCTAAAGAGGTACAATTCTGGGGTACACCAACTGCACCATAGGTTAAATTAAAATTCCTTTTCATTGAAATGGAGAGTTTAACCTCTTGAATACTATGCCTTTGAGATCTATTTAACATTCAAGGGGTTAAATACCCAATTTAAATCAATTGAAATTTGGTGAATTTTTAATTTTCCCCTAGGTGCACTTGGCTAGTCTCTAAATTGCACCTATTTTGCTTATTAAATTACGCCCTGAGCCTCCCATAACCTAAGGGATTATGAAGATACATCTAGCCATCTCTATAAAGACAATAGCAGAGTAATCACTGGAAAGATGAACTGTACAATTTGGAAAACTACAACATTCCGATGATTTAAATGGGGCATTTAACCACTTGGATACAAGAGAGGTCTTCAATGCATTTCTCTCTGGTATCTAATGCATTGGCTTTCAATCTTTTTTTTTCTGTAATTTTCAAGGCATACCTAACATTTTATAGGCCATTTGTCAAGGATGCAATAAGGGTAGAAATATATAGTTATTTTTAGGGCTCACACTCAGAATAACAAGAACAAACATGTTTTGCATAACAGTGTATATACATATATATATACTCAAGTTTCAAACTTTTGTCAAAGCCTTCATAGAAAAAAGGGCACCCTAGGTGGCCATTTGAGGCACACCAAACTGCCACTGCCCCCTGGCTTAGAACCACTAATATAAATTGCACTTTGTGTAAACATTATGCAGATGTTATGATCCAGAATTCACCAGTTTTGCAGTTATACATATGGGTATTTTCTTCTGGAAATCATTTTAGAGACTGGACAGGATTAACAGCCTCCATGAAATAACACATGTAAAAATTGTTAAAACACAACCAGTGGTGTAACTATAGGGGCCCGGCCGCCCCCTGCACCGCCTGGTGCCCCGCAATCTCCCCATGGCGCTCTAGTAATGCAGAGTGCTGGGAGATTACATCATCTCCCAGCACTCTGCATTACAGAAGAGGACCCCGTGGGAGCTCAAAGCACCAACCCGTCTCTCCTGCCACTCCACTGGACTACCAGGGATTGGGAGATAGGAGATGGGGGCATTGTGGAGGGCCCGGGGGCCCGGGGGCCAGTGTGGTTGGGAGGATGGGGGGCCCATGGCACTTCTTGAAAAAAAATGCTTTCAAAAATAGACATGTTAATAGGTTATTTTTATTAATTAACAAAGTGCAAAGTGAGTGCACAGAAGAAAAATCTATATCAAATCAATATTTGGTATGACCACCCTTTGCCTTCAAAGTCAATTCTTCTAGGTATACATGCACACAGTTTTTTAAAGAACTTGGCAGGTAGGTTGCTCCAAACATCTTGGAGAACTAACCACAGTTATTCTGTGGATTTATGCACATCAATTGCTTCTCTCTCTTCATGTAATCCCAGACAGACTTGACGATGTTGAGGTCAAGGCTCTGTGGGGGCCATAGCATCACTTCCAGGACTCCTTATTCTTCTTTACACTGAAGATAGTTCTTAATGACTTAGGCTGTATTCTTGGGGTCATTGTCATTCTGCAGAACACATTTGGGGCCAATCAGATGCCTCCCTGATGGTAATACATGATAAGGATATGCCTGTACTTGAGGAGACCATTAATTCTGACCAAATCCCCAACTCCAGTTGCAGAAATGCAGCCCCAAACTTGTAAGGAATCTCCACCATACTTCACTGTTGTTTATAGACACTCATTCTTGTACCTCTCTCCAGCACCTCGGAGAACAATTTTGCTTCTGCTACAGCCAAATATTTCAAATCTGAATCATCAGTCCAGAGCACCTGCTGCTATTTTTCTGCAACCCAGTTTCTGTTTTTTGTGCATAGTTGAGTACCCTTGCCTTGTTTCCTTTTTGGAGTTATGGCTTTTTGACTGCAAGTCTTCCATGAAGACCACTTCAGACCAGACGTCTCCGGACAGTAGATGTGTGTACCAGGTTCCTACGGCTTTCTGCCAATTCTAAGCTGATGGCACTCTTGAACATCTTCCAATTGGAAAGGGAGGCAAGCATGATGCGTCTTTCATCTGCAGCACTAGGAAATCCCTGTCTGCCTTGAAATGTCTGCCTGGGAGAGACCTTGCTGATGCAGTATAACTACATTGTGTCATTGTAACTACATTGTTGCTCAGTCTTGCAATGGTGTATGACTTTTGACATTAAATTGTCTTTAGCAGCCTCAGCTTTTTGGCTGAGTTTGTTTGTTCCTCACCCAGTTTTATTCCTCCTACACAGCTGTTTCTGTTTCAGATAATGATTGTGTTTCAACTTACATATTACATTGATGATCATTAGCACCTGCCTGGTATAATTGTTTAATCATACACCTGACTATATACCTACAAAATCCCTTACTTTGTGCAAGAATTGATGCTGTTTTGAAGGCAAAGGGTGATCACACCAAATATTGAGTTGTTTTAGATTTTTCTTCTGTTCACTCACTATCGTGTTAAATGATAATAATATATAACATTTTTTTGTATTTTTTTAAAATAATTCGTAGGTTACTGCATTTTTTCACGCATGCCTAAAACTTTTGCACAGTACTGTACATGTATGCGTTATTATGGCTCTTAAATTTTTAGAACTTACATATATAACAATGAATTATTTCCATGAAATCAGAGTTGGAAATTGGAAGGCTTCACACAAAATTTTAGCTGGTTTTGAGACAAATTGTACAAGGAATTGAATTTGTTTTACAGTAACCTGGTGTATTTTAGTAGTGTTTTACAGGACAAGGACACAGTCATACTTTCTCTCTAATTATTAATGTGATGAATCACTAAATGCTCCTTTGGCCACATTAATTTTTTATAATACTCAGAGACTTGTTGCTCATGGGAATTTCTTTGCTTTCAAGATAAAAAAGTGCCCTTTGTACTTTAGGAACTATAAAACTGGTGGCAAAAGCATAAACTATGATAGATAAAGCATGGAAGCACTTAGTACTAGATAAAAAAAACATATCTTTTATTTCTCCATTTAGAAACGTGTAATATACAGCATACTACAACAGACAGGCATTAGAAAATGTTGGTATGACAACTAGGGGTGGAGATCATGGCACGTTCTTTATTGTTACAGACAGAAAGCGGATGGAAGTGTTCACAAACAACGGGTAAGAATGGGTTTACCCTTTCAGTGCTAGAGGAGTGCACAATGCATTGCTTACTCAATGGCACTCAGAGGGTCAATGTTTTGCAAGTCATCTATGCTTTTATATAGATATGTTTTGACTGCGTTTGTTTTACTATTTTCAGTATGAAGGTGACATATGACATGCTTTTTTGGTTTCCATGACTATGTTGAGTGGCCCAGTGGAGAGCAGAGTCATAGAGATCCAGGAGGCTCACATGACGTGGGCATGTTATATGACTCAAGTTACAGAACCTGGAAGAAGTGATGCTCTGAATGTTTGCTGAGGAAAAAGCAAGGTTATACTCAAAACATCTGTCACCGCACT
The DNA here is from genome assembly GCA_037306005.1 of Rhinophrynus dorsalis. Classification (NCBI taxonomy): domain Eukaryota; kingdom Metazoa; phylum Chordata; class Amphibia; order Anura; family Rhinophrynidae; genus Rhinophrynus; species Rhinophrynus dorsalis. The sequence goes on from CM074723.1 coordinate 416,751,125, forward strand.
GCACAGATTTGACGGACTGGAGGTAGATACTGAGTCCAGGGTTTGATATGTCATAGTACACTATATGTTTTTTAAATGAAGAGAGAATAGTACTGCGTGCTTCCATGCTTTATCGTCTTTAGTTCTTGATCATTCTATTGTATTATAACACCGAGATATTGTAAGATGTCTGCATAGAATTCTAAGTATTGACAATCCTGATGGTGGCTGAGATAGGAACTTTATATCTGAACACAGAAGGATCAGATCAGGATCCAATTTATTATTCCTTAAGGTACAAAATAATGGTCAGAGATTGGATTATGATCCTTCCAGGGTATTTGGCAGGCTTTGTGGCTCTGTAGAGATTGCACCCTGGATAGCATAGAAATCCTGCCTAGTTCAGCTTCTATGACAGCCACTTTGCACAACTGTGTATGTGTCTATTCCATTTATAAGGCTTGATGACTTATTTACTAAGTATAACTCTGTGTGGACTGAGTTTTATCTATGAATAACACTGCACTTGTGTAAGGTCTTAAAGATTAGGGAGTTGTAATTGTAAGATAGAACTAGGGGGATTTAGTAATGTTTTTTGTTTCAAAATTATGGGAGCCTGAGTCTTTACTGACCATTATTTAACCTCTTGCAAGTAGTGAGGTATTAAACATACTGCTATGAAATGCTTTGGTGAGGGGTTAAGATATTTTATTGTTCTTATGTGCTGGAGGGCAATGTTTCTCAAAATTAGTCTTTGGAGCTCACCAACAGGTCATCTTATCAAATATTCTTGCATACTCACAGGTGAATAATTACTGTCTTGGACATTGCTATTAAATTGCTTCATTAAAGACACAGACTTGTTATTGTAAGCTATGGACTAGAGCTGAGAATCACCGGTTGCGGGCTAAGGGTATTTTCTATTCTATTGAAAAGTGGATGGGGTTTGAGCTGGAGTCATATTAAGGCCTCGATTTAAATGCCCATGCTATAACAGCTGGTAGGGCAAAACTGGATAATGACCAGTTAGCAAAAAGTGTTAGTGCAGCTATTCAATTGCCCTACCAGCTGAAAGCACAATGGACATTTGGCCATAGAAAAGGACTTGTGGCATAATGTCCATTTTGTTTGTTAAGTTACCATAATGCCGCTAAATAGAGGCAATAATAGGAACATCGAAGGAAAAAAGCTAACAATTGGTACCTGAAACAACAGCATGAAACTCACTCACTAGCACTACAAGACATTTGCATGGATTCACAAATAAAATCAACAACCTTTATTCATAACGATGAACATACCTGTACAGTACTTTCAGTCAACGCATTTAGAAAATGGAGAGACTTGTGAGCTATGGGTACAAACAGTCATATGTACAAAAAAAGATCTCAGATCCATGCGTTGATAACGCTTACTCATGATCACTGGATCCATGCAAAATTCTTGTAGTGGTAGCACGTGAGTTTCATGCTGTTGTTTCTACGTATTAGAGCTAGAAGGGAAGCTCTTTCACGGTAGCCAATATTCAACTGGTCCTACCATATCCACTTGGAATTCCCAAATAGAAGTGAAAAGTTTGACTCTCCAGCTGAAGAATTTAATACTGAATGGATCTCCATAAGGCTTGATAAACAATCGGTACCTGACACACTGTCAGCCACCAGCAAGATAGCTCAAATACACAGTCACCCTTCCAAACAGTAACCCTATACTACCCCTAACAGCTAAGTGCTATAATACTACCCGTAACACTAGCCCAACAGCCATATCTATGTTACAATTACCTGTCATCCACTGTCTTCTTCTATTTTTTCTCTTCCTTCTTCTCTCTTTTCTCTCCATCTTCTTTCATCTTCTGTTCTTTCTTCTTCTGTTGCTTCTCTCATTACTGTAAAAGAAAGAAAAATTATACATTTCAAATGTGTGCCCCAAACATAACTTGGATATATGAGCACAGTTTAACCCCTTGAGTGCCAGAGTGATGCACAATGCATTGCAGAGAAATTCCCTAACACTGGGACGTCCATCAGCCTGTGAGATACTTAAGGGGGGAGGTCTGTCTACTCTTCCTTTCGGAGAACACAAAGGGGATGCTTTTCTTCTGCTCCACCCGAGTGGTCCAGACATCGGAATTGAGACTTTAGGAGGCCAAAGGTCTGCTCAATGGCATTCCGAGTTCTGCCATGAGCCTGGTTGTATCTTTCCTTGGCATCTGTTTGGAGATTGACGACTGGAGTCAGTAGCCAGGATTTGCATCCATAGCCAGCATCACCTGTGGAATGTGAATGACATGGTGAGACAGGGAGCACATGTTATGTGAATGATGTCTTGTATAGTGGACGTACTAGCTGTGGGTCAGGAGCATGCTGAGCAGTGTTGTGTGTACACCTGTGTATGCGGTGTGATGTAGTATTGTGAACTCACCCAGAAGCCATCCCCCTGTATAAGTTCAATTCTCGAAGTCTCTGTGTACTGAAGAGTTTTGGAGAATGTATGTATCATGAGAGCTGCCAGGATATTTTGCACAGACATTCATAATCCTCATGTTGGTGTCACACAGCATCTGCACAATCATGGAGTGGAAGTTCTTCCTGTTGATGAACAGATGTGCGTCACGTGCCGGGGCTTTGATACGGACATGGATGCAATCTATAGCACCCATGACCCTGGGCATGCCTCACCTTGCGTAAAAGCCCTGCTTGAGATGTATCCACTCCGTATCGGTAGTGGGGAAATGTACGTAGGTACTGGTCTTGCTTTTGAGGGCTTGCAAGACCTGGGCCAGCACTCTGGAGATTGTGGCCTGTGACATGCCACATGCGTAACCCTCAGTGGACTGGAAGACACCACTTGCCATGAAGTGTATGGCACAGAGGAGTTTTTTCAGGCCAGATAGGGCATGGTTGTGGATGTAGATGGGATCCACCTGATTCCTGATGACCTTATACAAGGCAATGATGCTGTGTGGCCTCAACCTGTAGCGATCAATCACCTCGTCATCAGCCATTCCAAAGATGTGACCCTTGGGCGGTATACCCTGGGCCTTGGTGGTCAGCTCTACATCCTCTGCTGCTGCAGGGGTCCCTGTGGCAGTTGGGGAGGGTCCTGTTGCTGTACAGCATCCTGTTGCTGCAGATCTGCATCTGTAGGCAGGTGCTGCCCTCCAGGTGGGGATGGGCTCCTGTGTGGCTGTTGAGCCAGAGCCTCCTCACTTGCAACAGGTGAAGGCTGCTGATCAGGTATGCATGGGGCTTGCTGGTGTTCCCTAGCTCTTGCCCTTGCACGCCTTCTCCACAGTCTTCTCATCAATAAGTATCCCAACATACTTATTGTTCTCTCTCTGTCTCTCTCTATCTCTCTCCCTGAGAGGAGAACAAGCCACAAGTGAGTGTGGTGAGCGTTGTCTAGGTGTGGTGATGAGGAGAGTGATGACCAATGGGAAGGTGTTTGTTGTTCAGGTAAGTGTTTGCAGGTGTGTCTGTGTTTTAAGAAGTGGTGTGTTCTGATTGCTGTGTCTGTGTCAGTTGCGGGTGTGAAGTTATGCGGTGCAGGTTGCGTCTGGATCGTGTGGTGATGTTGCACAGGTGAGCTTGTTTTGTATTTGCAGGTGTCCGTGTTGTGTGATAACCCCCATTGTTCTGTGCCATCTTGTGTTGGTGTTTTTTTGGAGGTCCATGTCCCTGTGATGTTGCTTGTTGTTGTGTGTGACAGTGATTTGTGGTGTCTGTCCATGTTTTTGTGTTATTTTGCCATTTACATGCTTGTGCGGTATGTGGATTGTATTTATTGGTGGTTTCTTTTTGACCATTGTGTGTCTAACGGATAACAAAACGGTGTCTTAAGTTTTAGCCGTTTAGTGTATCTTTTTTCAGCCGTTACCAGTACCGTACTCCTTTAAATGGCTCTGGGGAATCTTGTTCTATGTGTCTGAATGCACGTCAGTCTATCTGCCGTAAGGATTTGTGAACTGCTATTAACTGTTCTTAAGACTGACCTTTAAATGGCTTATAACACATTAACGCACCGGTTAGTGCTTTTTTTTTTAAAAGCTGCCTTTAAATTTACCCCATAGTATTGTGTGTGTATTGCAATTTGTATTATGCAAATAGCTTTTTGTGTATTCTGTTTTGCATCTTTAGTATAGCATTTTGCATTTTTTGTATAGCATCTTGCATCTAGCTTTGCATATTGTGTATAGCATTTTGCATACTGCGTATGGCGTACTGCATTTTACATATTGAATTTTGGCACTTTGTGTATATCGGTTTGCTTTTTGCGCATGACATGTTGAGTATTGCATTTTGAATATATCTTACATCTTTTTGCACATAGTTTTTATATTGTGGTTTGCGTATTGCATCTAGCGTTTTGCATATTGTGTTTAGCGTTTTTGTACAGCTTTTTGCATACAGTGTATAGTATATAGTGGTTTGCATATAGCAGTTTATGTTTTGGGTATAGAATTTTGGGAATGGTGTAAGGCATATTGTGTATAGCATATTGTACATAGGGTTTTACACATTGCGTTTTGGATATTGCATTGTGTGTATTGTGTGCACATTGTGGGCTCAATCCAAATGATTTTTATGCCAATGGCATTTTTTCAGGCATTTTTTCAGCACAGTAAGCTATTCAAATGTCTGTGCTGTGAAAAAATACCGGCTTAAAAAAAGAGCCGTCAGGTGATAAAGTTAAGAACTGTTTTCGTCCATTGAAAATTATGAAAACACAGTAAATATCAATTCATATGTCTGCGTTAGCCATGAAAACCTGATAAGGGATTCAAGTTTTCGCAGGAAAGTTAAGACCTACTTTTTCTTTAACTTGAGTCCTTTATCGGCTGTTTAAACAGCCGACTAAGAAACTTGAATGCACAATTTACTATGCACGGGGGGCATTTTTATATTGCAAACCCGTCACACTACTGCATACTTTAACTCTTTTGAGCCCCAGAGAGAGGCAATGCGTTGTGTACCCCTCTAGCACTCAAGGGTTTAAACTATGTATCAGTGTGCCAGATATTTATGCATTGGATTTACACTTGTCTGTTTTTTTTTTTTTTTTTACAGAAAAAATACAGAAGAAAGAATGAAGATATGAGGAGACAGACAGTGAATGACAGGTAAGTGTAACACAGATTAGGTAAAGATCGGTGCTTGACAGTATGTCAGGTACAGATTGTTAGCTTTTTCCTTTTAAGTTCCCAATACTACTGTTATTTAGCGGCATTTTGGGAACTTGACGCACAAAACAGACGTTTGTCCACAAGACCATTTTTTGGCCTAATGTCCATTGTACTTAATGTTGGTAGGACATTTGAATACCGACCAAGACATTTTCTTTTGTCGATCAGTATCCATTTTGCCCTACCGGCATTTTTAACACCAGCATTTGGATCGAGCCCTGTGTGTGTGTATTGATTGTGTGTGTAAAGGTTTGATTGTGTTTTGTGTACATTGTTTGTGTATTGTATATACTGTGTGTTTGTGCATTATGTGTTGCAAGTATTGTGTGAGTGTATTGTTTTTTGTGTGTCTATTTTATGCATGTGTATATGTGTATTGAGTGTGTGTGTTTGTGTATTGCACATGTGTGTATTGTGTGTGTGTGTGTGATTCTTGTGTGTGTACTGCGTGTATGTGTTGTGTGTGTTGCATGTGTGTGTATGTGTATAGAAGGTCCCGCAATACCTTGCAAAGATGTTCACAAGAGTGGGAATTTGGGCTTCGCTCCCCTGGCCACTCTTATGAAAATCATGACCCCAACAACGGACATATACGTGTGTGTGTGTGTATATATATATATATATATATATATATATATATATATCATATATTTGTATTTTTTCACTTCATCGCTAGTGTTTGCTGTACTCTTTTTATAAAGTACTTTAAAAAAAAGTGTCTGAAAAACAAAACAAAACTGAACTGGCATGAAATTGCCATTTTCTTCTGTCAGACAAGTCCCATAATTTATTCTAGACAAAAAAGAATAATGAGTTTTCTTTCTGAGAAAGCAATGGGGGAAATCTAATCCACAAATTTGTGTACTGCAAATCTACAATGGTACTACAGCATTTTAATGAAAAACCTACACATAATTCTTGGTGAGGAATTAAATAGATGGGTTGTTATTCTCTTTCACACAAAAAAAGTGCTGCAACAGTGTAGATTCCCTACAAATAGTATAGCAATCCCCTTCATCCATTTCTTAAAGGGCAACTATTCCTTAGTAATAAGTGGATGTTAATTTGGACAATAGTCTGTTATATTCATGTACATTTTTATTTGCATTTTATTTCTGTTGTAGTCTAGTTGTTTCATTTTATAATTAGTGACCCTTACAAGTCAGTAAGTCTACTGAAGCCCACTGTTTGCTGTATGTGTGACCAAGAGGCAGACATTATCAGTAATCACTTTCTACAGGAAATTGCAGATTTAATGCAACAAAAATATATAGATAGACATATCAAGAGCTCTTATTCCTACAGTTTAGTTACCCTTTAAAGGGATAGTAATACTTCGTTTTATCTTTATTTTATTTTGAGGGCATTAAAAAAACATGAAGAATGATATACAGATATTCACAAGCAAAGTTTCCCCTCCCTCCCCTTTTACCTAGTGTAAGCCATCTCTTCTCAGATGTGGAATCCAGTCCATAGACCAGACAGATAACAGAAGGGGACAATCTTCTTCCTATGAGAACAATGAATGCCCTGCCCCTCTTGACAAGTTTTTCAGGTTTTTCCCTTATCTTAATTGAAGATTGTCCCTCTCTGCAATCTACCTGGGCACCTCCCTTCTGATCTGGCTGAGCAGTGTTACATCAGTAAAAGGGGCGGGAGGGGGATACTTTGTCATTGAATTACTCTTGAACTACAGCTCTGACAGAATTGAAATAACACTCTCCAAAGTCCAAATACTATGATGATTAATTAAAGCTGCTTTTATTATGAAACATTACTATCCCTTTAAAGCCTTCATCCAGTTAAACTATATGGTGTGAATAGTAGGTGGTTTTAACTCCGGAGATGGAGAGGAGCAATTTTGTAGATAACCAACTGCACCATAGGTGACAAATGAAAATTCCCAATGTGGCTTTTAACTCCTTTCATGCTAGAGGAGTCACCAACTGAAAAAAGTTTAAGGGGTTAAAAACCCATTTTAAACCCATACAAATTAGGGCACGATTATTTTATTTTTTATTGTACAGTTGATTTTGCTAAGAACTGATCCATTTTAGCTTCCTGAACAAGGCCTTTGTTAACTCTTTAGGTGCCAAAGAGGTATCCAACTCATTGTAACACAATGTATGGATACTTCTCTGGCACTAATATAATGCAGGACCTTGAGTTATTCTTACCCTGGCCCTGTACCTCAAACATGAAGTCTATCATAGGGCAACTCACAAAATCCTCTAAGTGCAGCATTAAAATAATTGAATAAACTGATATAATATAAAGAGGAAATATGTATACAGCAATAAAAACAAAAGTGAAAATAAAAATATTGTGAATAACACAGTGGCAATTCAAAACACTGATTCACTAATACTATAGATATTATATTAATCACACAGTAGTAATTGTGGACATCTATTGTGCATTCAGACTTTGTAGAACATGAAATCTTCTTGTGGAGTTCTGGTCCGTCATTGCCTCAAAGGGGTTTTCTCTGCCTTTTTAAAGAAACCTGTGCATCTTCCATTACAGATCATTGGTTTTGGAAGGGTCCATGTAAGTTTCAAGTCCCTTCCTCCTCATTGCTTCTTTTTGTCAGAGGTTCCTCAGAGAGATAGTGCATCTCTTTATAGACATCATCCTTTCTCCTGGAGAAGCAAGTTATAGTACTGGTCCCAGCCCAAGAGCACTTTTCAGGTTTTTATTCAAACCTTTTTCTAGATCCCAAGAAGGACAGTGGCTGATGCTACATGCTTCAAGATGGACTCTTTGTGCTCTGTTATCTCAGAGATGTGTGCAGGTGACTTCCTTGCCTCCCAAGATCTTCAGAACTCCTACTTGCATGTTCTGATCCATCCAGACCACCAACGTTTCCTACGTTTTTCTTTTGCATGCAGTCACTACCAGTTCACTGCACTGCTATTCGGCCTAACCTCTGCTCCATGAAGCTTTACAATGATCATGACAGCTTTTGCCATATATATCCATTCTCAGGGCATTTCTCTGACTCCATAATTGAATAATCTGCTGATCAAGAATCCTTCAGAATCCTGGCACTCCATATTCAAGAGTAATCCTGCATTCTGGTACACCATGATTGGATTCTCAACTTAAAGAAGTCTTCTCCAATCCCTTCCCAGGTCATGGTCTTTCTGGGTATTATGTTTGAGGCCCTCTAGAGGCAAGTGTTCTTAATGGAAGACAAGATTCAGATTCTGTGCACTAGGACAAGTTGTGGGCACTGAAATGGAGTTCTAGGAAACCTGGTGTCTGCCCTGGAAGTAGTTCCTTCTGTTCATTTCCACACAACTGACCTGCAACTGGTCATCCTCAGAAAATGGTCCCGACAGAGGGCTCAGCTGTCTCACCTAATGAAACTTTCCCCTCAAGTAAGGGAGGGTTTATGTTGGTGGCTTCATAGTCTACACCTAACTTATTGAGGCCCCTTCCTTATTCTGGAATGGAACCTGGTCATGACAGATACCAGCCTGTAGGGCTGGGGTGCTACCCTAGGCTACCTGGTGGCCCAGGGGAGGTGGACCAGAGAGGAGAGCTTCCTGTTAATCAACATCCTGGAGATCCATGCCATACATCTGGCACTTCTTCACTGGATACAAGTTCTGTTGGGAACCTTAGTATGTGTACAGTCAGACAGCTCTATGGCAGTGGCTTACATTAACCACCAGGGAGGAACTTGAAGCAAGTTAGTATGGAAGGAAGTGTTGGAGCTTCTCCGTTCGGCAGAAACTCACGTTCTGGTTGTCTCGGCAGTCCACGTACCAGGGGTAGAAAACATGGTCACATTCTTTCGTAGCCATCATGTGGATCCTGGCAACTGGGAACTGAACCAGGAAGTGTTCAGCGTTGGCTGCCTCCCAGCAATAGATCTGATGGCCTCTCCTGAGAACAGGAAGGTCCCCTGTTTTACACAAGGACAAGGGATCCCATTCCATGGAACTTCCAACTATCCTGTGTGTTTCTTCGGATTCCCCTCATTTTCAGGGTAATTCGGAAAATCAGGGTGGAGAAAACTCTAGTCATCCTGATTTCTCCATTTTGGCCTCGCTGTGGCTGGTTTGTGGACCACCTCAGCCTGTCCATTTAGGAGCCCTTCCACCTTTTGTCAAGATCAGATCTCCTTCTCCAGGGTCCCATCTGGTACCAGGATGTGGAGAGACTAGCTTTCATGGCATTACTCCTGAAACTACCACCCTAAAATGGAAAGGATCCTCAGATGAGGTAATCTCTACCATGATCCTGACCAGGACGCCTGTCTCTTCTAAAGCATACAACAGAATTTGGCCCATCTCCCACCAGTGGTGTGCTGACAAATATGTTTCTGCCCAGACCTTTGACCTTCTCACAGTTCTGGTCTTTCTACAAGACGGCGTAAACAAAGGTCTTAGTCTGAGCTCTATTGTGATACAGATCTCAGGACTTTCTGTCCTCTTTCAGAGGCAAATGGTGATCCTTTCTGAAGTTAAAACTTTTGGTCAAAGGGTGGCACATGTCTACTCTTCCTTCAGAGACTCCACACCCCTGTGGGACCTCAACTTGGTCATCAGTGTCCTTCAGAGACTCCCTTTTGGACTTCTTTCCACGGTCTCTTTATATTTACACTCAAAATGGTTTTCCTTTTTGCCAATATTATCTGCCTGGAGGGTTGCTGAGTTGCAAAGCTTTGTCTTGCAAACCTCCTTTCCTGGTTTTTCATCAGGACAAGCTGGTACTTCTTACCTATCAAGAATTCTTACTCAAGGTTGTTTCAGTTTTTCACATGCCAATGTTGCCAGGACAATGTCCGCATCTGCCCCACTTCTGCAAAGATATGACGGTAACCCGGTACTGTGCCTCGGGTTTCTCAATCAAGTGGGCATATACATGGAGATGGTTCCCCATGTGTTCCCTACAGAGCGAAGTAAAGTAAGGTTCATGGTTTCACTTCTTTCTAACAAGGCTTTGGCATGGGCCAATCCTCTATGGTAGAATAATGAACCTATCATCCACAATTTTGCAGAATTTGTGGCTGCATTCAGACAGGTGTTTGATGTGTCTGCCCGCTCTGCCTCTGCTGCCAAACATCTAATATCTACCCGCCAGGGTAACCGTACGGTGCCGAGTATGCTATTGAGTTTCGCACAGTGGCAGCGGAGATGGGATGGAATAACGAGGCACTGGTAGCCACCTTTTCACAGGGGCTAAGTGATGAAATTAAGGATGAAATTACTGCCACAGAGAGAGGCTGTCATTTAAGGAGCGCCTTCGGAGGGCTCCGGCATGCTTAGCACCAACTTTCAGTCACCCACCCATTCCACAGATCCGCTTCTCAGACATCTGAATCCTAAGCTACTGTTTAAACTGGAGGTAGACGCATCTGAGTCAGTAGTAGGCACCTTCCTGTCTCACCGGTCTTTCCCTGACGAGCCTTTGCTTCCATGTGGTTTCATGTAAACTCTTGAAGCCCGAGACCTTGTATGATATTGGAGAGTGAGAATTGCTAGCCATTATTTTGGCTTTACGTGAGTGGAGGCATTTACTTGAGGGTACTGCTGTCCCTATCTTGATCCTTACAGATCACAAAAATCTGACCTAGCTTTCGGAGGCCAAACGCTTGTTTCCACGACAGGCTCGATGGGCATTATCCTTATTCCGTTTTAATTTTATTGTGTCTTATCTGCCTGGTACTAAGAACATTAGGGTTGATGCCCTGTCCCACCAGTTTGGGACCTTGTCTAAGGAGGAATGTGACCCTACACCTGTGATTCCTCCGGATCGTATTTTGGCATCCACTCGCACCAGTATTACTTCTCCGCTGATGACAGAGATATTGGCTGCTCAGGGGATGGCTCCGACTGACAAACCACAGGGGAGATACTTTGTGCCAGAAGCTTTAAGGGTCAAACTATTGGAAACCTATCACTCTTCTAAAGCAGCTGGGCACATTGGTAGAGATAGGATATTTCCTGTTTGTGAAAGGCACTAGTGAGCTAAAAGAGATTACACCCTGGGTAGAATACTTATCCTATAGCGCCTCATCACTTTAAGGGCAGGCTCGTTCCTAGTTGAGCGTCTCTGACTAGCTCTTTGCAAATTGATAGGGACCAATTGTTCTGGTCCTTATCTTGATTGTTTTGGTGGCCCAGCATTTGTAACGATGTATCTGCATTTGTGGCAGCCTGTCAGACTTGTGCTCAAACTAAGACTCCGCGGCATCTTCCTGTGGGTCTTCTGCTCCTGGTACCGAATGGGGAACGCCCTTGGTCACACAGTTCTATTGATTTTATGATGGAGTTACCATCATCCAATGGATTCACAGTCATTTTTATGATTGTGGACCGATTTTCTAAAATGGCTCATTTTGTACCCCTCAAAGAATTACTGACTTCTCAGCGATTGGCTGACATTTTCACTAAAGAGGTGTTTCGGCTCCATGGGATACCTAAGGTGATTGTTACGGATCGAGGGAGCCAGTTTGTGTACCGCTTCTGGAGAACCTTCTGTGTCCATTTGGGTATCCAGCTTTCATTTTCCTCTGCCTACCACCCTCAGTCCAATGGTGAGGCAGAGAGAGAGAACCAGGCCTTGGAACAGTTCCTGAGCTGTTATGTATTGGACCATCATGACAACTGGGCAAGCCTGTTACCGTGGGCGGCACTTGCCTGGAATTGTGCTGTTAACTTGTCTACTCAGAACTCTCTATTCATGGTTAATTATGGGTTCCAACCTTCAGTACTTCCTGAGTCTTTTGAGGCACAAAATATTCCAGCTCTTGAAGAGCATTTAAGGGAACTCTGCTCCACATGGGTATGGGTCCAATCAGTGGCAGGAAAGGCAGACCAATCGTAGGCAATTGCCGACACCAGTGTTTCAGGTGGGGAGAGAGTCTGGCTGTCTACACATAATTTGAACCTACAAGTACCTTGTCGAAAACTGACTCCCCAGTTCGTGGGTCCTTTCCGTGTCCTGCGTAGGGTCAATCCTGTTGCCTATGCCCTGGAACTGCCTGCTAATATACGCATTCATAATGTCTTCCATGTTTCCCTACTGAAATCTTTGGTCTGCAACCAGTATACCTCAGCTCCTGTCTGTCCTGCTCCTGTGAGAGTTGCAGATCACGAGGATTACGAAATTTAAAATGTTTTGGACCCCCATAGGGTCCGAGGGCACTTGCAATATTTGGTTCACTGGAAGGGATATGGACCCGAGGACCGTTCCTGGGTATTGTCTACAGACATGCATGCTTCCGCTCTCATTCGGAGATTTCACTCCCGGTTTCCCTCTAAACCTCAACCACTCCCGCGGTGAGGTTGTTGAGGAGGAGGTACTGTAAGCACCACACTTATCTTCTGCTAGGAGGGGAACTGGACTCCCTGATGCTCAAGGGAAGGCCAGACCCCTCTACCTGCTGCCTCGCGGGGTTGCTGCGTTCAATCTCACCTGTGAACCAGTGCACCCTGGTGTTCGTCTGGGCGACCAGCTTCTTTGCTGCTGCCCCTTGCGGCTGCGTCTGATGTTTAGTCCCTTGCTTACAGAGAGTCGGGTTCGAGTCACTGGGGAATCCTACAGTGATGTCACGTCCTGGCTCTTAAAGGGACATACTCATTTAGTGCTCTACTTCCTGGGGGTGGGGGAATCCGCATATAAACTGCCTGGTCTCCATATCAGTAGCCAGTGTTGTGGCTTGTCTGACTACCCGCTTGGTATTGGACCTTTGGCTCTGGCTGACTACCCGCTTTGATACTGACCTCTGGCTTGTCTGACTAACCGCTTGGTTTTGACCGGCTCTGGCTGACTTGCTCTGGTTCTCTACCTTGTTTCTAAATACTGTACTGTCTCCTGTTTCCTCCTTGGGTTCTGTGACATCAAAATATGTAGAAAAAAACTGCCAAGGTCACCAAAATACCTTTCATCCCCAGGTACAATTAATCTGGAAGTAAGTCACATTGCATGGGATTTTTCATGTAATGTAATTTAGTATTCTCATATTTTAGTTTGGCTATCTGTGTTTTGTTTATGCTGTTATAATAATTATGTCAAAATACTCTACCTATCACATTGTTACATTCTGTATGTGTATATACTCCCTCACCATTTAGTGTGAGTGGGGGTCTTTAACCAAAAATGCTAAATGCAGGCATAGGCAACATTGTGTTACTATGTATACATATAATCCCTCACAATTAACGTTAGTGGAGGTCATTGTCTGCAAGAGTTAAATGCCTATCTGCACAGTACCGTGTTATCTAGTACATACCGTTCATTGCAGAGATATTTTATACATAAATATCAGATTAAATCATGCCTATGTATACAATATTGCATTTATATATTGTTATGTGTGCACTATTTTAGGTATCTTTTGGGATGGCAGAGAATGGGTTACTATTTTTCATCTACAGTCTACAATATAGGATGTTTCTTCATAGTGGATTTATGTCACTCCCCATTCCTCATCTGATTGGTTCTTATTTATTTAGTTAGGGATAGGGGAATCTGGTAAATTATTTGACTCCAGATGAAGGAGTCTATATTGATTAGAAGGAGATAAAGTAGAGAGACTGTACTACACATAACTTGTAGTAACCATACCTCCTTACTTATGATTAATTGAAGTTATGCATAAGCAAGAACTTACCAACTAAGTAAGGCCACTACACTGTATTATGCTATTGTACCTTTTGTTCCCTATCCCATCAACATCCTTACTGAGGGGCTCTACTCCCTCTTGGTTTCCCCATTACAGTCACTCTTTTTGTATCATTCCATTTGTTTTTTGTCAGCTATTTTTGACCTGGTTTCACATCCAGGACCTATGCACTGTGTTTCAATGGATCCATAGTAATTATTACTGATTGAGTAATAACATATCTATAGTATTGTTACATTGATATTGCTGAATTACCACTGTGTTATTCTTTTTCCCAATATTGTTGTTTACACATTATTGCATTATATCAGTTTATTAAATTATTTTAATACTACGCTTAGAGGATTTTGTGTGCTGTCTTACCCTACCCCTGTTGTTTCTTACATGCACGCTGTTACCCTGCGGTGGAGTATCTTATGTACTGATAAATAAGTTGGTCCTTAAGGCTCTCAGCAGCATGCCCTTTATCATTAGTGGTACTTTGTTACCTTTTATTGTACAACGCATTATGTTTGCTATTACACTTTTTCCTCTTTATCCCACCTGTAGTGCCTTTAAAGTGAGTAGCACAGGCCTTTTCCTTTTTACTTTTTACTACTGTACCTTAAACATGTCTGTATATAATGTGTTTATGTAATGCTCCCAGGTAGTAAAAGGGTGTTCTTCAAATTCTTCAAATAAAAAGTAAGGTCCAGAAACTATATTTCAAAGGCCTGGATCCAAATGCATATGAATAGATAACTTTATCTACAAATTTCCCCTTTAATAGGAATTTGTGTGATAAAACCAGTGATACCATTTATCACCTGCAATGTAATCCAGACCACAGTTTGTCTGTCCTTATCTGTGTGGGATTTACACCTGCAGTATATTGGGAAGAGCTGTATACTGTGCAGTAATATTGTCACTAAAACACATGACGTTTAGAGAAATTAATTCCTCTCTCTTTCTTATTTTGCTCTCATTCTCTGCCTCTTCTGTCTGTCTTTCTGTCTCTGTCTCTCTCTCTAGGGGAGTTTTTAGACTCTAAAAAGACCTGGGAATTGGGCCCTTTTAATTAATATTTTGTGTGCCGTGAGGTCTATGATTGAGTCCCCCAGGCCAAGCCCTATCAAGGTCACCTCTATAACTCTCTTGCTTCTTGTCCCCTCTCACTCTTTTCTGTTTCTCTTTTTCTATCTTTCTTCATTTATCACTGTCTCTTTACTTTTCCTGTCCTGTCTATTTCTCCTTCCTGATCCTTTACATCTGCCTCTCTTCTCTTCTTCTACTATCTCTCTTTTAATCTATATACAGAGCAGTTATCCATTTGAATGCTAGAGAATTGTACAGTGCAAAGCAATAGGTTGGAGCCCTTTCTAGCATTCAAGTGATTAAAAGACCCATTTTAATTAAAGGTAATTTTTTTTTTATTTTTCCCTTTATGCTGCAGTTGTTTTGTACAAGAATTACTACACTTTCCTGTGTCTTTCTGTGCAGGTTGGGTCACTTCCTATGCAGACAGTAACATGCTATGTACGTTCAAGATCCCTTTCCTGACATAAAATCTGCAGCTGCTATAAGACAAAGCAATTTGTAAGCACTCAGAGGATCTCTCCCACACTCAGAAGGGAATTTAAAATTCCTGCCGAGTGCACTCAGATTGCGCATAACTGCCCAGCAATCAGCCTATCTGTGTGTAACGCTATGATGGCTGGGCTGTATACAGATGCCTTATGCAAGTAAGGAATGTATTAATGAGCCTGCATTACAGACTGGTCTGGATCTTCATCTATGTTAGTAGTTGGTAGGAAACGTCTGAGACTTGAGCTGTTGGGACTACAACCGCATTCATCTCCAAACAGTCATCAATAAAAGGATTATGGGAGTTGTAGTCCTCAATAGCTGGAGTGCGAAAAGTTGCCTATCTTGAGCTAAATCATTCTGCACCTTAATCTGACCCATCCTGAACCTCTGAACTAATGTGGTGCTAAGAGCACTGGATTTTTCTCATTCAGAAATAGCCATATCCCTTATATTAGATCTGTAATTATTAAATGTTGACTAACTTTAATGGTATACTTGCAGTTCTGTAATGATTCACTAGATGTCACATTTTTCATTAAAATGTCAGTGATTCAGTACTGCTAGATAAATATCTATATGTAGCCTGCAGGTGCATTTCACTTTAAAGGGGACATTTGCCTACAGAAGTAAGTGTCATTTGTTTATTAGAAGCCAGGGCCAAACTACATGTGGTACAGTGTGTGTATTTGTGACTGGGCCCAGCATCCAAGGGAGCCAATCATGCCCAGGGCCAAACAGCTTCTAGATACACCCTATGGAGAATATTTTTGTAGTGGGGCCCTACTTCATGGTCCTCTAAATACCGGTTCTGCCACTGACAAGGTATTACATAGATATGTGTCCTTCATACAGCAGTCCAATGTTTCTATGTATGTTTTTTGCATAGTATATACAGTTTGTTGTACACTAAATATGGGCAGCTATGAAGCAAGGCAATGGACACCTCTCTAGCATTTAAAGGGGAACTATCACATTCTAACTTCCCAACCCAAATTGGTGCATACCCCTTCAAAAAGCTTAAAAATCACAATAAAACCTATATAATTTCCCCCCATGATGAAAAATCTAACCTTTTCCCTCTTCAGTAGCCAGAGGGAGAGTGCTGCCATCTTGATGTTTAGAATGATTAGCAGCGCTCTCCCTCTGCCTTCTGCACTAAGTCTGCCAACTAGCCTTCCTCCCCTCGCAGGCTCATGAAAGTTACTGCACAGAGCTGCACATTACCTCCCTCCTCCCACTGCGAGCCTGTTTTACCATGAATCGCTAGAATTTCACAAGGCATTAAAGCATAAATGGGACATACACGGTCCGGAGAAGGTGTTTGACTTCGTAATTGGAGCCAGGCTGTTACCGAAACTTATATTGATCGAAGAAAAGTAAGGATATGCGCTTGAGAGATATGTTAACCTTTTGGGTGTCAGAGGTACACAACACATTGCAAGGTGCTCAAAGAGTTAAATGTTAGATAAGAACCATGTAGCTTGTAAGTGAGGATGCCGTCTGTTTTGCAGACACATTAAACAATGTGGCTGCAAATCGGATGGCATCAACACTTACAAGCTACGTGGTTCTTATCTACCATTTATCCCTATGAGCGCCAGGGTAAGCAACTCATTGCTTTGCGATGCTTACCTCTCTTACATTCAAGGGTTAACTCTGCTCTCATTGTGGCTGTAAAATGGGTGGCATCTTAAATTACAAGCTACATGTTTATTATTTACCATTTAACCTGTAGAGTGCCAGGGGGTATGCAATACATTAAAAAATGTTGCATACCCCCTGGCACTCAAAGGGTTAAAGCGCACATCCCAGGGCGCAGACAGTAATGGAAAGAGGGAGGCATACTTAATGTAGGGAGTGTGCTTGCGAGCTGGCGAGGAAAGAGGGAGGCATACTTAATGTAGGGAGTGTGCTTGCGAGCTGGCGAGGGAGGTGGGAGGAGAAACTCTGAACAGGGGATGTCCTACAGAGCTGTTTGGTACAACTTATGCTGCACCAAGAGGAAATTGTGACATAAATGCAGAATTTATAATAGGCTATATCTTTTAAACTATTATGTTTTAAACAAATAATTCCACGTTTTTATAAGCTAAATTCAATAACCTAAAATTTCTTGGTGGTGAAAGTTCCACTTTAAATTAAAGGTAACCTTGACTTGTTATATTACATGTGGAATAATCGGTTTACCCCTGAATTGCTCAGCTTTTTCCATTATATATGACATAATAAATATTTTGTTAACCCACTTAATTGCCATTAGGGTCTAAAACACATTAATAATCTATACATTCCAAGAATCTGAATTTGGGTCTTTAAGTCAAATTTCAATATGACAATAAGCCATTGGTGGAGGATAAACTCAAACATCATAATGCAGCAACGTCATTGTAAAGGTATGACTATACATGCTGAGCCATAATCACAAGGATAAGATGGTGAAGACAATTTAGAGCATATGATGAGAGGGATTCAGATCAAATTTGTCCCATTTTCACCAGACAGGACCCTTTTCAAACCTTAGTGCATCCTCCACCCCGAGTCCGACAATAAAGAATTGTTTGCATCCATGGACATGGTAATCAAGTACTAATTAAACATTAATTTTGGAGATCCGATTTATGCAGAATTGATTCATAAGGACAAGCAAGAATTTTTTTCGCAGATTCAGGTAAATAGGGGGTTATTATTAGGTGTTAATGAACCTTTAAACATAATTTATCTTACTTCCTATATGAAGCACAGAAACCAATGAGTAAAGCTCCCCTCCTCCAAAGAGCAGGGCACTTAAAAAAAGGCAGGCCCTTTGAAGTGGAGATTCCCCTTTCCTCCAGATTTACTCCCCTCCCACAGATTCATTTGGCCTCTCAAGAGAAAAGGGGCAAGCTGGTACTGCTCTTAGATTATCTGGCCATTAACTGGCTTCCCTGAAGTTGGATTGAACTTTTCTGGGGCTCTGCACTGTATACTTCTAGCCTGAAGAAAGAAGACACATAAGTTAACCATGAGTGCTATGGTCCTGTTAATTTATGTTCCCTTTTATTCTGGGCACTCATTTTAAGTGGAGTGTCTGGCTGAATTGCACCAAATTCTTCATTCGCTCATTAGATCTGACCTATGATATAAAGGTTGCTGCTGCTATTAGTAGGTCCTATTATCCCTTTCAGGGATAACCAATCTTTACTTGCTTCATCCTTTCTCTACATTATTAGTTCTCATTACAGAGTTGTTTTTCTGCATTTTGTTAGGCATTTCTACTATTTTCAGCCATTGTTGTTACATAGCAATCAATGAGAATCTTCTTTGGGACAAAGGGGCAAAGTTGGCTCAAATTAAATTGCTGGCCATGCTCTGTTGCATAATCAGCATGGTTCATGTTCAGAAACCTTTATTTCGATTCATTTTCATGGCTGGAGAGCTACCATTTGCTGAGCATAGGCAATGTAGAAAAAAAATACATTTCCCTTAACCACTCTTTTCCCAGGATTTTTTTCTGATTTGATGGATGGTGCCTTGACAACCATCTTATACTACCCATTGCTGATGCTATGTAGAGGCTGACTCTCTTTCTCTTTGCCAGTTTAACCCCTTGCAGTGAAATAAGTACCTTTTGGATATTTCTGTGTGATTTCTCTGTCTTCCTCACTACTTTGGACTACTTTGTCCTAGTTTTGGGGGTTGTTTTCTGTCTGATCTTAAGGCACACATGGGTATATACAAACCTAAGGATTCAGGGGTTGCATTAACCCCTTTAGCTCATTGTTCCTCATGTCAAACTGGGCTTCCAAGGTTATTCTTTAGCCCCTACGCTTCCCCTGGGGCCCTCCACTGCTAAAAAAAATCCAGCCTTGGTCAAAACTGCAATGTTTTTTGTTGCTTCCATTCCTCTATCCATGGGGTTTTCCACTGATGGCGCCCCATGCCTCCCATTAGATATATGGATCCCGTCTTTAGGGCCATTCTCGGTTGTTGATTCTTCTGATAAGGAGATAGCTACAGAAGAAGAGGACATGGATTCTTCATTGTACTTTGGGGATTCCTATGAAGCTTACCCTTCCCCCCTAAGCAGAGGGGCTCATCAAAGCGGTGTTTGAGACCCTTCTGGTGTCTGAGGCTTCTGATGTGGGGTCTTTTTCACTGGACATCTTCCCATTTTTCCTCCCAACAACAACTTACTGAAGGTTTTTGTGGAGGAATGGAAGACAACAGGCAAGAGTATGTTCCTTAATAAAAAACATCATTGGTGACCCTTCCTTTTGTGGGTAAGAATATCTTTGGACCTCTCCTGGGTAAGGTCATCACTGATGACACTGGAGGCAAGAGCACGCTTCTGCCTCAGATTTCTTTGAAACTTTCCTTTTTCTCAGGAAGAAACATGAATTTTTTCCTCCTTCCCCATATGGGGCTCATACAAGTCAAACCCCTCAGGCCTCCCAAGCCCGCCCCAATGCCCAAGCAGTCTTGGCAGAAAAACAAAGTCTGCTCAGAAGCCTAAGACTGACAAGTCCACCCCGGCATGACTTGAGGTGTTCTGGTCCAACATTACCCATAGGGGTCATCTCCATCTTCAAGATGCCTTCTGTAATGGACCAGTGGGTTTTGCAGGTCATTTTAGAAAGGTACCGCATAGACTTCAAGTTCCTTCCATCTCATTGTTTTCATTTTGTGTAGAATTCCTCTGTATCCAGAATGAGTATGTCTCTTTATAGAAGACATCTCATCCCTGTTGGGTAAACAGGTTTTGGTTCCTGCCTAAGAAGTGCTTTTCAGGTTTTTACTCCAATCTTTTTGTGGTCCCCAAAAAGGATGGCAGCTGCATTCCTCTTCTGCACTTGAAATGTGACGACCATTACGGAAGCCATGTGATTCAAGATGGATGGTGTGTTATCGCTGCAATGTGGCCAGGAGAGTAGCTAGCCTCTTAAGATCTTCAGGACGTTTACCTCCACATTTCGATTCTTCCAGACCACAAGTGCTTCACCTTTGAGTGCAGTCACTACCAGTTCACTGCCCTTTTCTTTGGCCTAGCATCAGATCCAGAGGCCATTCTGTCCTCACACTTTCGAGAACGTGTTCACATCTTAGAGCACCGTTATTGGGTCCTCAATCTCAAGTAGTCTTCTGCAGTGCCTTCTAAGACTCTGTATTTCTTGGGTATGAGATTCGACACCCTTCAGGGGACAGTGTTTCTGCCAGAAGACAAGATCCAGCTCTTCTGAGACGTGTCCCAATCTCTTTCCTGGCCTTCAGAGATTATATGGGATTACATGAGAATCCTTGAACTTCTAGTGGCCACCCTAGAAGTGGTCCCTTATGCTTAATTCTACCCGAGGGACATTTTCAGACACTGGTCAAGACAGAGTTCCCATCTGACTCATCCTGTGCCTCTGCCCCCTCCTTGGATGAGGGAAGAGCTGGACTGGTGGCTTCACCACCCACATCTGATATGAGCATGCCCCTTTGTAATACTGGATTGGGCCTTGGTTACTACAGACACCAGCCAGAAAGGCTGGGGAGTGACCCTAGGCCCCCTAACTGTTCAAAGCTGCTGTACTGTGGAGGAGAGTCTCCTTTCAGTCAACATCCTGAAATCTTGAGGCAGTAGCTTTGCGCTTTTTCACTGGTCTCAGGTACTGATGGGAACTCCAGTAAGGATCCAACCAGTAAATTCAACGGTCTCCGACATCAACAGTCAGGGAGGAACTCAGAGCAAATTAGCCTGGATGGAGGTTCAGGAACTTCTTCAATGAGTGGAAGCTCATGTACCAGTCACCTTAGCAGTCAACACCCAGTTATGAAAAACGTTGTAACAGACTTTTTAACTGATCAAGAGCTGGACCCAGGAAACTGGGAACTCAACCATGATGTATTAAAACTGCTGGGGCCTTACATCAGTGGACCTCATATCATCTAGTGAGAGCAGGAAGGTTCTAATATTATGCACCAAGATGAAGGATCTCCTAGCTTTTGCAATGGATGTCTATCCCATGGAAATTTCATCTGGCGTCCGTGTATCCTCCATTTTCCCGGATGATTATTTTTCTTTCAGCATTTCTTCATAGCTCAGGTAATTGCATTGCTTACCATGCTTAAAAAAATGCTGATGGGGGCTTTTTTGGCATTGGGGACATTTAAATCTAGGCCTCTGTCTGAAAACCGGAGTCTCCGGGGCAGATCTGGAAAGCTTCCAGATATGCTGATAGCCACAGATTCTCCAAACACTGTGACCCCCGAGCGTTGTTCCTCTGCTCATAGGTAGCCACAAATTTCAGAAATAGTGTACAACTCTAGATTCTCCTTACACATCTTGTGATACCCCTCTTCTTTATCTTATGTTTTCTGTCTTTAGTGGAGGTGGAGAAGCACTCCTCCACTGCCCTCAATTTTAACCCTTTGAGTTCCAGAGGGGTAAGCAACACATTGTTTCGCAATGCAATGAGTACCCCTCTGGCACTCAAAGGATTAAGCAGCATAGTGGAGTGGCACCCGGAAGTACATAGTAAGTAGTGAGCATGTGGAGGAACTGCTCCACTGTACTGGGGGTAAGGGCTGCTCTTCTCCATTTCCTACAGAAAGAGAAATAGAATAGGTAACTGCACTGTGGGGGCCTCCAATGGAGTTCTAGTGATATATAGAGGCTCACACTTTCTGGGAGCCCCAGAGTGAGGAAGGGCCTGTGGGCCGGGGGCCTCAGCAGCTCCACTGCCTCTTAGGTAACATTTTGTATTTATAAGTATCTACTGAAGCAATTCTGGAGCAAACCAACTGCACCACAGAGGGTAAATACATATTCCCACGATTTCGAGGTTAATTTTTTTAACCCCTTGGATGCTAGAGAGGATTCCAATGCATAGTTTTGCACTGTGTTGGAGACCTCTCTAGCTTCATGTTGACTTAAGCCCTATTTAGATCAGTTGCATTTTTCTCCCTTCTTTATTTATTTTTCCCCTCCCCCACACTATCCACTCTGGGTAGAAGAGTGGGGGGAGGGAATGTTATACATAAAAAAAATTATTACCTAAAACACATAGGGTTGAATGTACTAACACACCAGTGCAGCCCCAATGACTTTAGCTTCTAACGCCCGTGGTGGATGTCCTATGGGTTATGCAGTATATTGTATAATCGCTGTATTACATACCAACAGACAATCACCTACAGTGTTAGGACTAGGGTGACCACGCTTCCCGGAATGCCTGGGACTGTTCCTGAATTTTGTGGTGTGTTCCGCGTCCCGTAGCATACCCCACCGAGACAATAAAGAGTCCCGGAATCAACTTAAAGCAGCCCTTGCATCTGACTGCCAGCTCAGCCTCAGTCGCTCACAGCCGTAACATGCACGCTGCATGCACCACCACATCAGCTAATGAAGACAGAGTATTCGCACAATGTTCCTCTCCTCATTGGCTGGATGGTGCGTGTGTGTGAGGTGGTAAGTATGCCCAGGGACGTGCACAGACATTTTGGGGGCAGGGGCTCAAGCCCTAGAGCACTTTGGACAAAAAGGGCAGGTGCTCAAGGCCCCCTTGGTGTCTATGTGTGCACGTGCCTGCGTATGCCACCTGGCGCATCGCATTTGCATGTGAGTGAGCAGGAGAGGAGGGACTGACTGACAGACTGTGTCTCTCTGGGTCTGGAGCAATGACAGGCGGCTACGGAGGAGTGCAGATGCACAGCAGAAGTTACATAAGAGGACTGGAGGATTCAGGAAGGGTGAACATCATGCTGCTGCAGTGTTACGGTTTTCAGACACTCAGACTAGGGTTAGAAATAAAACACAGTTTTATTAAAATGAAAATAAGGAATAGCGCCCCTGAGGGCCAGAATTGGTAATACAGTACTGAGTAATATACAGGCTCAAGTAAAATATAGCATAGACACAATAAAGTGTTAACGCTCAAGCTGGTAGTCAGTTCCTGTGATGGTGATTAGCCAACGCCCAGTACAACAACAGACCCAGTAGTAGTAGTGCAGCAGCTAGCTCAAGCAGAGCGACCGAACTGAATCACAACCAGATCACGGTCTGGAAATGCCCAGGAGTATAGATCAACCAACTGTAGCCAGAGCCAATGCCCCTACAGGGGGGTAGCAACAAAGGAGCGAAACTACCTGAGCCAGTGGAGCCAGAAAAGGGAGCACCCCTGGTGCGGTAGGAGAGGAACACTGCGAGTGCTAATGGGACCTGAGCCTAGCACCCCTTAGGTGCTGTAACGGAGGAAGCACTGCCCAAGCTGAATACTGGAGCCAACGCACTACCAAGTGCTGATGTATGGAACCACACTGTGAGCGAGAAAGGACCTGAGCCAAAGCACCCTTCCGGTGCTGACACAGAGCTCACACTGCCAGAGTATCGGAATGCCCTTTGCACCACGCGGCGCAACACTACTGGAAAACGGCACCAAACAGGTATACAACTCTGCAATGTAAAGCTAGGCTCGGTATGTAGACAATAGCTCAACAGGTGTTAAAGTGGCTCAGTATCGGAGGCAACAAGCTTGGCAGGCGTAAGCAACTGGCTCGGTAAACGGAGGCAACTGACACAGCAAGTGTTCTTAGACAGGCACAGACAACAGCCACAGCTCGGTAGTAATCTCTCACAGGCTCTGTAAACGGAGGTAACCAACAGGCCCAGAGATGGAGGCTACAGATTAACGAATGTGATCAGTTGGTGCTAGCTGCGAGCAGGTTCAGAATGTCGCCAAGCTGAAACAAGGTGCAGAACTGGAAGGATCACAGAGCAGGAACGTCAGCCAGAGCCGGTCGATCACAGAGCAGGAATGTCAGCTGGAGCCGGTCGATCACGGAGCAGGAACGTCAGCTGGAACCGGGTTAATCACGGAGCAGGAAGTCAGCCAGAACTGGGTCAATCACAGAGCAGGAACGTCAGCCACAGCCGGGTTAATCACAGAGCAGGAAGTCAGCCAGAACCGGGTCAATCACGGAGCAGGAGCGCCAGCCAGGTGCCGGGTCAATCACGGAGCAGGAAGTCAGCCAGAACCGGGTCAATCACGGAGCAGGAGCGTCAGCCAGGGCCAGGTCAATTATGGAGCAGGAAGTCAGCCAGAACTGGGTTAATCATGGAGCAGGACCGTAGAGTAGTCAGACGAGCCGAGTTGGTACACAGGAATACAGGATCACAGCAATAATAGCGCAGGCACAGGAACACCATGAAAGGGCACCTGACAGGTGCCATAAAGTCCAATATAAAGGGACGCCCTGGGCGGGCCAATCAGCTTCCTCCAATGGACGAGCACCAGCACAGAGAGTGACAGGCAAGCATGAGCACCGTGATATGCAGTCACTGTCAGTGAGACTGAATCCCACGGGCTGAGGCTGAGAGGCTGCAGTCCTGCCAGCCAGCGCCACTGACTGACTGCCTGAGCAGCCTGACTCCAGTTCTGGACTGGTTCTTCTGAGTCCTGACTCTGAGCTGTCGGTGGGCTGAGAGTAACCACTGTAGTAATGTGTAACGACTATCAGACTGAGACTGTCACTGAGTAAGTCTTCAATCAAGAAAAACATATATACACACACACACACAGATTATATGTGACCTCACTATATGAGAATGTGTACCATGAGGCGCAATACAGGTCTGACTGGGTCAATGAGCTTAGAAAAAAAAAGTAATACAGAGCACTGTGGAGTAGGATGACCACGTGTCCCGGAATGGCAGATTGGATATGTGGTCACCCTAGTTAGGACTGTCATGCCAGCAAGCTCTGTATTTTTGTGCTATGACATGCACAGAGAAATTAAAGCATTTCCTCTATGAACATGAACATGACACTGGGGAAACTTACTTACACCCCAAAACACCCATAGATTGTTCCACTGCCGTCCTCTTTTTGGTGCAAGCAGCATTTCAGGGAGGATTTTTGGTGGGCGTAGTATAATGAATTGACATTAGGAGGGTGAAAGGACTAATATCCTAGCACCTGATTTAACTGTATTTAAAAGTAATGGGGGAGATGCACTAAGGCATGATAACGTGGTGATAAAGTGGAGATAAGTTCCCTGATATCACTTCTCCAGTTCCTATGTTATTCTCTGGAGCCCATTGCACTAAGATTTGTCCAAATTTGGAGACTGTTGGCTATAGAATAATATGGGAACTGCAGAAGTGATATCAGTGGAGGTCATCTACACTTTATCACCTCTTTATCACTCCAGTGCATAACCCAATGTGTTCTTTTAATTGTTTCTATTTGTGTATAAATGTGTATTGTAAATGCTCTGCAGAAAGACGAGAGAAATTTCAATATATTATTCCTAGTAGACAACTGCCTAGAGCTCCAGGTTTTGAGGGGTACCTCAGCTGTGCTGGCCACACCTACATTTTGAATTTTGCATGTGGCCCTAACAGGCTCAGTGTCCCTGCACCAGTTTTTTTTCTTTACCCCTTTACAGGCTGTTATTTAAAGGGATAGTAATACTTCGTTTTATCTTTATTTTATTTTGTAGCCATTAAAAAAAATGAATAACTATATAAATCTTATCTCTCAAACCTTTATGGTTTGAGAGATATTCACAAGCAAAGTTGCTTGTTATAGGCCAAGGGCATTTCCTGTGCCAGGAAACAGTGGCTGAGACTGGGGGAGGGGTCATGTGAAAAGAAGGGGTGTGGCCATGGTTTGAAATAAGGGTCCCTAGTGTACCTTAACCTAGGGGCATCTGGGGTGTAAATCTGTCCCTGTGCACTTGAAAATATGGTAATTGCACGGCAAATATGATACATCTGTCATCATACAACCATCTGCATGCAACATCTGTCCTATTGTGCAGTAGTTTTAATTAATAATTAATTTATTTCTTCTAGAGCAATATCAGCTTCTGGTATCAGAGAACAGAACACATTAAGAGGAATGTATAAACCCACCGGTGCAGTTCATGTTCTGTGCTTATATGATTGTATAAATATCACTTGAATTCATATAAGCGCACACCACCAGCATTAAAATATTAATGCTATCAAGCTCCCATCCACAACCACATATGGACTGTGTAAGAAAGTTGTGCATAATTGCTCTATGCCTTATCACATGACATTAAAGAAGGTTTAGCAGGGGTAGCCAACCCTGGTCCTCAAGAGCAAAGGTGGACCTATTATTGGCTCAGTCACTTTCATTTTTCCACCTCTGCTCATTCAGGTGATATCATAAAAACGTGCACTGTTGGTAGCTCTTGAGGACCAGGGTTGACTATCCCTGGTGTACAGGAATGGAATGCTCGAAATTTCACATATACTGGGCTCCTTTTGGTGCAAGTGATGTAAGGTGGATCATTTTTCCTGTAAGCAGCATAGGAAATAAATGTTAGACATGTACAAAACACAAAAATCAGTTCAAAGTTTATTTCAGTGTGGAATAAAATTAGTCTCTTGTTAAGTGTGAAGTAATGCAGTACATGCCCTCTGGCACTCAGTGTTAACCCTCTGAGTACCAGAGAGGTATCCAACGCATTGCAAAGCAATGCGTTGGATACCTATCTGGCACTTAAAGGGTTAAAACAAAAGCAGAAGGAACCTGTAACACATTCTATTCACAATCAGTGTGCATTCTGGCCCAGCTTTGTGTTCTAGAGACGTCTCCAATGTTTTATGAAACAATGAATTAGACTTATCTCTAGTAATCAAGAAGTTAAAATATTTCTGAAAAGAATCTAAGAAGTATTTTGTTGTAATCAGGACATTTCCTTAAAAGGCCTGCAAGTGGCAGTATAGCAGCAATGAATGTGTAAAGGCTTCCAACAAATAAATGTTAATATGTAGTAACATCATTATCTTTGTGACTTGCAAGCTGCTATCAGATATAAGCATTTACATTGATCATGCTGTGCTGATGAAGAAAATGTGACATATTTTTGTAGTTAAATAATAAAAAAGCCATAGTTCGCTCATCTCTTCATATGAACTGGAAGTTATTGGGATATTCATGTTCTTGTTTTTGATGATTATAGAAAATGAAAATACAAAATGGAATCAGGGCTAGAAGTGGAAGAAGAAAATATGACAGAAGGAAAAAGAATATATATTCATGTGGGCTTGTAAGATATTAATGTGATAAGCAACAGATTAACCACAAAATTTATATATAAATCCCAAAAACATTCTGATCTCTTAAAGCGGAACTTTTACCCCCTATAAAGTTGCCCTCCAATAATTAGGCATATGACGACTAGATTCATATTAGTGCTATTATCTCTCAAGTACACGGTTCTGAGGTAATCCTTATTTTTCTTAGACCGATGGCCAGGCTTCTTGCTTTATTGCCGTCTGCCCGCCTTAAGGCACCGTTCAATGCCTCCTAGAGGAGACCAGGACTGATAGCACAGGGACGCAGATGGCACTAACGAAGATGTCTGTGCTGATGTCTGGTTTCCGGTCTCCGAAAACTAAGGATTACTTCAGAACTGGGTAATTATGAGCGGTAATAGCACTATTATGAAGGGCAATTTTATAAAAGGTGAAAGTTCCACATTAAAGCATACCTCTCAAGTGTCCCTCTTTAGGAGGGACAATCCCTCTGTCCCTCTTTCCCACCCTGGTGTCCCTGTGTATCACATTGCTCCACAGCAATAAAATTCACATTTATGTTTGCTTTAACTATAGTGTATGTGTTTATAAATTAACCCCTTATCGCCTGAGGACGTACATGTATGTCCCGAGCAGATGTCCCAGGTGGACAGAAGACGTACATGTACGTCCCGGAAATCGTTTTAAGAAATGAAAAAAAAAAATGTTCGGCAGGCATTAAGTACTGGCTGTGCACGCTAAGGGTAAAGCTGTGTGAATAAAATAATTTGGTGTTGCTCTAAATCATTTATTCAGTTACACGAAGAGGTGGCAATAGGTCATGAAATATCCTAACAATTCTCGGTAATGCCCCACTCACTAGCCACGCCCCTAGAGACACCCCATAAAACACAAGTGTCCCTCTTTTGGCCATTTGAAATGTTGGGAAGTATGTCTTAAAGGAGCAGTAAACTTTTTAACCCTTTAAGGACAAGATGACGTGCTATGACCGTCATGGTCCTTATACCCTTAAGGACCTGTGATGGTCTTAGCACGTTATGTACTTTTTACTTACAGCGCTGTACTGGTAGCGCTGTAAGTAAAAACAGGGCCTAAAATTGACTGCTCCAAGACTGAAGCTATCTCTCTTAGACCCCAAAGTGGCGCACCGGTACTCGTAAGAGGTCACGTGTACCGGTGCGTCGGCAAGGATCAAATTGGTCCTTAAGGGAAGGTAACTTGTCTGGACCTCCGGTCCTTAAGGGGTTAATGATAATATATATGGTATAAGGCTTTTCCTGCAGAATAAAACAAAGCTACAACTACTCCCCAGAGAGTTTTCTGTTCAAAGGTTATTACAGCTCAACATTCCTTAAACCTTTGATGCTAGGGAGATAAGCAATACATTCAATCAAACTACTGTGTATGGATTTTCAACTAAGGTATGATAAAGATATATTGATAAAGAGGAAATAATGTATCCAATGAGATCAGGTCTCTAGTTCATGTGTTATTTTATAGAGCCAATGCATTAAGATCTCTCAAGATGAAGATATCTTAGTTCATAGGCTCCATATTTTCATTAAAAAAGTCCACTGCCCCTTTAAGAGATCAGGACCATAGGAATTGGAGAGTTAATCACACTGGAGAAGTTATCTCCTTTTTATCTCCTCTTTATCACCACTTAGTGCTTCTACCTCTGGTGTCGAAAAGGCAATTTTTTTTTATAGTATGCTCCTTGAGAAAGCTGTAATGGTTTAGTATGGTGAGAGGGAAATGTCCACCTATTGAGAACAACAGGAAACTGCAATTTAATTTTTTAAACGTGCTTAAGGTGTAATAACCTTCAGCAGAAGGTCCTATAGTAGTTCATAAAAATGTTGACTACTAGTGTTACATTTTTAATGTAGCTAGAGCTTCAACAATTCTACTTTCCCTACTTTAAGCCTGTTGTAAAATTGGTGGTATATCTGGATATGTACTATGGTGGGCACAATTTATGCATGCAAATATATCTCCTTAGAAACTAATGACATCTCAAAAGCTTTGCAGCAGGCTTTGTCTGAATGAGATTAGTCATAGTGATGAAGTCCCATCCATGGCCCCTTTAGAATCATATCAACATTCTCAAGATGGTAAAGTGTAACTGTCAAGTACAGACTATAGCAGAGTTCAAATGCAAAATAATATTGTAATACACACAGATGGCTTCTGTATCAAGTATAAATGCATGTAGACAGGTATGTCTGTTATACAAATAAACCCCTCAAGGACTGGAGTGTATGTGATGCATTGTTTTTCAGGATGTTGTGAACAACTGGTCCTTAAGGGGTTAAGAGCTACTTATTCCAATGGAATACTTTTTTCTTTAAACAAAAAGACCACAAAATGATGAGATACAGAGGTTGGTGTGGGCAGGCCAGCTGCTTCATAAGGGACAAATAAATTTTACTAAAATGTTCTAGCATATTATTGTTGACTTTCCCCTCAAAAAGAATGTGACAGAATAACTAATTGGAATTTGACCACTAGAGGGCATTGTTAATATTATAAAAAAACACATGAGTTTAAACTGTAATAAATATTGACATATGCATCACTCAGGAGTGGGAGTACCTTTATTTTGCTCAGCAGGAAAAGCCCTACGATATTATCAAGGACTGGCACAGATCCAAGGACCAGTGGTTGAGAAACACAGCTCTAGAGCATACCCTGAAGTCAGGGTTGATGTAATGTATTGGCAGAGGGACTTGTTGGCAGCTTATGGGGGTAGGTCAGTGATTCTCAACCAGGGTGCCGTGGCACTTTGGTGTGCCACTGACATCAACTTAGGGTGCCTTGTGTTTTCTATAAAGACTAACAAAAATGGATTTTTGAATAAAGATTTATAGAAATTGTTATGCACAATATGTTTAGGTATGGTATTATGATTATAAGACCTAATAATACTGTATATTTATGTATTGTACTCTTTATTTTGCCCTTGATAAAGTCCATCAAAAATGTTAGGGGTGCCCCGAATGTTCAAGATTACGTGTTAGGAGTGCCCCGAGTAAAAAAAGATTGAGAACCACTGGGGTAGGTATTAGGCAGTAGTGTTAGTCTCCCTACTAGTAATGATTACATTGGGATGCTCAGTGCAGTAATAATCCATTAGGATGGCCCAAGTCCCAGGTCTTTTGGGAAAAGTCCATGCTTTTTTCGACACTTAGAAACTCCACTGCCCAATATGCTGCTGCATGACTTTTACACTAAGGTTCATATGTTTAAAAAAAGTGGAGAAATTCTGGGGACACCTAAATGCATGATAAAGGAGAAATAAGAATTCCAAAAATTCCCATTGATTTAAATGGATATTTAACCACTTTACTGCTTGAGAGGTCTCACAGTCAAGGGATCAAAAATCCCTATTTAAATCAATGGGAATGGTTAGTTTCCCCAGAATTTTTCCACTTTTTAACATACGGCTCTAAGAGCAGACAGTGAGAAGCGTTGGCAGATTCTTATGTTTCCACTAGCATTTAGCATTGTTTGCAGAACATTTCTATAATGTAATAGGGTAAGATATATGGTATGTGCCCTGCGGTACCATTATAATGATGTCTCAGTAATGCAGCAATGTCTTAGTGAGACTATGGAAGCTAGTCATTCATGGAACATTTTCTTGAAGCAGAAACAGTTGCATAAAGTAACTGAAAAGATTGATCAAAGTTGACATCAGAATTATAATACAGGTTTAGCTCAATAAAAATCACCAGGATGCTAATGTAAAAGTGTAAATAGAGATAGTTCTAGCTTATATATGCATCAGACAGAAAACTGATATAAATCAAGAAAACCTGCATCTAGATTTATATCCTACTGCCCTCCTGGTCTACCATCTGTCTTATAAATTTACTTTATTTTGATATTTGTAAAAAAATGTAAAGCACTCAGTATCTGAAGATGCTATCAATATAAAAATATATGACTATGATGTATTCAAATAATCTTATTGATAGTCAAAACCCCTATAAGAAGCAATTTACAATGGACATTAGTTTGTGCAGCATTTGCAATGACTGCATATTGAAGGAAGTGCTTTAGTTAATGGAATAACATGCATTAGGAGAGCACAAGATCAATCTTTTGCCCAAGTCTCCCCTAACATGCAGCCTGTAATTTTAAGCATTTTATAGGTATTTTTTCAAGAACTTAATGAAGGCTACAGTAATCAGTTGGATAGTTATTGTTAGGTTTCACAATCAGAGAGCATATTGTGCATAACCATTTCCATAAATATACATTAGAAATTCAGCTTCAAAAATGTTTGTCAGAGTCTTCATAGAAAATTGGTGTACTGTATGCTGGTGTCCATGGCACTTTAAGGGCTGCTACACACTGGTTGGGAGGCACTGTATTAGGAGAGTGCAATAGTGACATATAGTTAAAATTGTGAAAAATCCTTATTAAAACATACTATGAATTGTGAAATACTACTCATTTTCAATATATTTATTAACCATTTGAGTACCAGAGGGATGTGCAATGCATTTTTCAGCAATGTGTTTTGTACCTATACAAAGGTTAACTGTTCTTTAAACCTTTGGTTGCTAGAGATGTCTCCGAAGCATTGCAAAGCAATTCACTGTAGATACCACCAGTATCCAAGTGTTAAAACCAAAAACAATTATGGATGTTATGTATAAATCTGCCGGTGCAGCTGATTATTGTGCTGGAACTTTGACTTCCTCCTCAGGTGCCTGCACTTTAGATTGTACAAAACTTTAGTGCATATTGGCACATAAGCTTCGCTGGCATTAAGGCATTAAAGCAATAGTAATTTCAGGATATAAAGTTAAGATCAATTAATCATAATTTTTTTATAATGTATGGTACCTTTGTAAATGTCCATATCATTGTAGTCTTCTTGTAAATTATTTTAAAGTTCTCCCTCCCACCTCTTTTTCCCTACGTCTCACAGAGTCTTCTCAGAGGGACAATTTTGTGTCAGCATAAAGAAAACCCTGCCCCCAATCGGCAAGAGGGGGGCAGGGATTTGCTTATACTGACAAAATATTGTCCCCTGTCGCGATTCGTCTGGACTGGCTTTAAGATCTGAGGAGAATCTGCGCAATGTAGGGAAAAGGAATAGGAGGGGGAAACAAGAAGACTACAATGATATGGACATTTACAAAGCTACCATCCTATATAATAATTTGCTAGGATGTTTGTCACAATGCAGTCATGTGCAGTAGAGACTGTACACGTTCTGCCTGTCTCTACTGTGCATGATTGCATCGTGTGAGTGAGGCGACGCAAGACTGCATTGCGTGGAGCAGTGAGGCAGCAGTCACTTAACCCCTTTGAGTGACAGAGGGGTACGCAACGCATTGCAAAACAATGCATTGCATACCCCTCTGGCACTCAGATGGTTAACATTACCCAGACTTTAGATCGTGTACACTGGCTTTTACACTCGTTCATTATAAAAAGTATAATGATTAATCAATCTTAAAGGGATAGTAATGTCTGCCATAAAGTAGATCTCCGAGTCTTCTCTATTGTAAAACTAACACATTCGCTATGTTTAATTACTTACTTATATGTAGTTTCAAAGATATTACATGTAAATGATTCCCCTCCCACCCCTTCTGGACACCTCCCCTTAGAGCTGCAATCTGGTCCAAGTATAAGGAAAACCCTGCCCCCCCTTGATGAAGGAGGGCAGGATTTTCCGTTACTTACTGAAGTCTGTCCCTTGCCACTCTCCATCCGGACCACAGATAGAGGAAGCATGACGGGGCCAGAAGGGGCGGGAGGGGGATCATTTTACATGTAATATTTTTGGAACTTCATAAAAGTAAGTTACACATAGTTAACTGTGTTAGTTTTACAATAAAGGAGACTCGGAGATCTACTTTATGACAGACATTACTATCCCTTTAACTTTATATGCTGACATTACTATCTCTTTAATGCAAGCAATCCCCAAACACCTCCCCAGGAAAATGTGAAAAAAGTTACTCTACTTTCCTTTGTATCTTGTTAATACATAGTGTTATACAAGGCGCGGAGGACAGGAACGCACCATGCACTTCCCTACTGCTCAGTCCTTGGTGGAGGTGGCATGCACAGGATCATTTTATATGCTAGTAGCTCGGTAAGTTGACATTAGGCAGGCCTACACTGATACATCATTCCAGCTCCTATTTCAGAGCAGAAGCATATTAATGGATCCTCCCTTATATGTTTTTAAAGGGATAGAAATGTTTCATAATAAAAGCAACTCTAATTAATCATCATAGTATTTGGACTTTGGAGAGTGTTATTTCAATTCTGTCAGAGCTGTAGTTCCAGAGTAATTCAATGACAAAGTGTCCCCCTCCCGCCCCTTTTACTGATGTAACACTGCTCAGCCAGATCAGAAGGGAGGTGCCCAGGTAGACTGCAGAGAAGGACAAATTAAGATAAGGGAAAAACCTGAAAAGCTTGTCAAGGGGGCAGGGCTTTCATTGTTCTCATAGGAAGAAGATTGTCCCCTGCTGTTATCTGTCTGGTCTATGGACTGCATTCCACATCTGAGAAGAGATTGCTTACACTAGGTAAAAGGGGCGGGAGGGGAAACTTTGCTTGTGAGTATCTCATAAACCATAAAGGTTTGAGAGATAAGACTTATATCATTCTTCATGTTTTTTTAATGCCTACAAAATAAAATCAAGTTAAAACGAAGTATTACTATCCCTTTAACCCCATGGATACTAGAGGTGTCTGTAATGCATTGCTTTTCTCTGGAGCAAGCAAACTGCACCATAGGGAACAAATAAAAATTCTGCAAATCCCAATTAATTTAAATAGCGCTGTTAATTTATTGAATGCTAGAGAGATCTCCAGTGCATTGCAAGGCAATGCATTGAGTATACCTCTGTCATTCAAGGGCTTAAAAGGTCCATTTAAATCAATAGGAGTTACTATATGGCTCCTATAGCACAGTTGGTTTTCTTCAGAATTGCTCCAGTTATTTTTAGTACACGAGCCTCATAATTTATGTATTTTTTTCCTATTTAATGACAGTCTCATCCAACATTATTTTGAATTAATGTAATTGAATAATGCTAAAATTGGGAACTCATTCTAATTGCTTGCAAAACAGCTCAGAACTTGAAATTTTTTACTGTGCTGTCAGTCTTGCTGCACTTAAAACCTATACATAACTCTGTAGCTGTCTAGCAATGATGCCTTTGATTAAGAGTCCTACAAAAATAAGTAATATGCAGAACGTCAGCTGATAACTTAATGTTGCACTGAGATTCAAACTGTTTTCTAGGTGCAGATCCTATCCTCAATATCAAGATGGTCTTTTATCAAGGGCCAAATCTGACACCCTATATTTATTGCTAATAGAATTAGTGAGTCCCTAGGCAACAGAAAGCAGTTGAAGTCATATCGTGTTTTATGATTGGAAATATAGCAGCCAATATATCAACCATGTCAAAAGCTATTTTACATCTATAAAAGTAATTTTAATGTAAACTATAAAATGTAAATGATGGCTCATTTTCTCCTTCCCCAGTTTAGTAACATTTATATCAATAAGTGGACATACTTGGATTTCTTGCAATTTAGAGTGTTTTGATTCATTCCCCCTTTGATTTAAGTGGGAATTAGAACCATATCTGGCAATCATCTTATCTGTTGCCCCCAGAGAACCACACAGAGCTGGGAAGGCAGTGTCGAAATGATACAATTTGTGTCATAATGTGGATGCGGCTTAATCGGGGTGATAGAGCTGGAGGGTTGAGAGGTAGGGTTGCACTTAAATGGGTGGGGAAGTGGGAAGAAAAGGGTTGGAAGTGAGTGGAATGTCTGGGAGAGTGGGTAGAACAGGTAGGAATGTGGGAGGAAC
This sequence comes from Rhinophrynus dorsalis, assembly GCA_037306005.1. NCBI lineage: Eukaryota > Metazoa > Chordata > Amphibia > Anura > Rhinophrynidae > Rhinophrynus > Rhinophrynus dorsalis. The sequence continues at coordinate 416,786,391 of CM074723.1, forward strand.
ACAAGACATTCAAGGGCTTAAATCTGAAAATGGGAAATTGTGTTTCCCCTATAATGCAGTTGCTTTTCTCAAGTGTTCCAGTTCTTAGTATTTCAGCCTTGTTATATATTATTCAGGTGTTTTAATGAATCTGCTTTCTTTTCTTATAATTGTTCTATATAAATTAGTTTTAAACAATTAAATAAAAAATTTGAAGTGTTTCTGGTTGATGGGGGCTGAGATCAGCAGCAGGCAATGAGTTAGAGGTGGTAAGTGTCGCAGGAGAACTTCTATGAAAATTGCTGCAGTGATACGCACTGCTGCAGCAGTCCAGCGTTCCCCTGAAGTCCAAGGTGCACCCAGTAGAATGGACAACTCCATGCACCATTCACTAGTAATTAAATAAAATAACAAGTTGTGGACAAAGGAACCCTAACTGAATAGTACATATTAGTTTTTACATACATTCTGAGCATTTTGAATGAAGGATTTTATAATCACTTATTTAATGCATTATTTGTCTGTCCTGAAGTCTAACTTTGAAAAACTTATAACACAGAACAACTCGCCTAGTGAGTGATACCATTTAAATGCTACATGCTGTCTAAATTTAGACCTACCCTTATGTAAGAAAAGGAGAAAAGTCTGACCTTGGATAAGCAAAGAATTAAATGTATGATACATTAGCATTGTGGGCCATACACAGTAATGGAAAGAAAAGTAATTCTAGAGCAAATCAACGGCACCATAAGGGAGAAATGAAAATGCCTATTGATTTTAATGGAACTTTTAACCCTTTAAGTGTTAGCAGGCCTCCAATGCATCCCCCTAGCACTGAGGGGGTTAAAAGCCACATTTAAATCACTTTTCATTAGACAAGTTTAGTGCAGTTGGTTTTCTCCACAACTGATACCCAGTACTTTATTGACTATAGTCCTTAGTGAGTACATATTTGAACGTTACATAAACTTGTAGAGGTAACAATATTAAAGAGATAGTAATGTCTGAATATTAAGTTATCGTGATTATTCATTATACTTTTTTTAATATTGAAATGTACCTTTCTAAATGTCCTTAACATTGTATTATTCACTTTATTTTATTTTAAAGTGTCCCCTCCCAGCCCTTTTCATATAACATGATGCCTTCCCTCAGATCTGGAAGCCAGTTGCTTGACCAGACAGATCGCAACAAGGGACCATCTTGTATCTGTCAATATAAGGAAAACTCTGCACTCCTTGACGAAGCGGGGCAGGCTTTTCCTTATGCTCACACAATATTGTCTTGCGGTCCGTCTGAACCATCATTCTTCTGTGACTGAAGTCAGCATGATGTAGGGAAAAGGGGCAGGAGGAGGTACATTTCAAATAAAATGAATAAAGAATACAAAGTTATGGATACTTGGAGAGGTACGTTTTGTTATAAAAAAGTAGAATGAACAATCGCCAATAGCTTAATATGTAGACATTACTATTCTATATAATAATTTGCTGATGTATGTTTGTCAGAAGCTGTCATGCACAGTACAGACTGCCCACACAGTGGCTGATAACGGAGCGGGGCGCTCCTAATTCAAACCGTAGTCGGTGCGCAGAGAGGACTACGGTCTGAATTCGGAGGGTCCCGCTCAGTTATCAGCCGCAGCACGGGCAGTCTCTACTGCTCATAACTGCACCGCGGCCGTTGCTGTCTGGCACTGTGGCCCGTGTACACGGGCTGTTCAACTAGTAACATATTATGTCTGTTGTACATGAAGATATGTGAAGGTGTGGATGGAGTACAGAGAAACAATTTGACATTGAATTTTGAATTGTTCTTTAAGCTATTAGAATTGGTTACTTATTTTTATTAATGCTTAACCCTTTGAATGCCAGGGAGGATGTTTATTGTATTGCATCACAATACAATGGGCACCCCTCTGGCACTCAAAGGATTAATGGTATGTTACAATTTTTTTTTTTAGTCACGTTTGTTTAAACATAGCTTTACATAAGCTCTTTCAGATAATTCTGTAGTCTCCAGAACTGGAAATGAAGCTGGTATACAAACAAGTCAGGAAATGGGCACACACAATATATTGACAATTTCAAAAGGCCAATTCATCAAGTTACTACATGTTTCATCATTTGTTTTTCTTTCCTTAGAGATCACCAAGCAACTGTTATCAGATGTGTTTTAATTAGTATCTGTAATGTCAGTTAATCATTCTTGTATATTTGTTTCTTCTATTTTTGTATTTTTTCAAGTGATAAAACTGGTACATAGAAAAGGTTAAAAAGGAAATGAAAAAAGGTCAGGAATCAGATGTATTTTAAAGGGATAGTAATGTTTCACAATAAAACAGCTCCATTTAATCTTCATAGTATTTTGGTCATGGAGAGTGTCAGAGTTGTAGTTCAAGAGTAATTTAATGATAAAGTATCCCCCCACCCCTTATACTGATGTAACACTGCTCACCTCAGAGAAGCAAGACTGTCCAGATGGATCACAGAGAGGGATAATCTTCAGTGAGCATAAGGGAAAAACCTGAAAAACCTGTCAAGGGGGGCAGGGTTTTCATTACGCTCACAGTATGAAGATTGTCCCTTGCGGAACGCTGTCTGGTCTCAAGACCAGATTCCACATCTGAGGGGAGGAGGCTTACACTAGGTAAAAGGGGCAGGAGGGGGATACTTTATCATTCAAATACTCTTGAACTACAACTCTGACGATATTAAAATAACACTCTTCATGGCCCAAATACTATGAGGATTAATTGGAGCTGCTGGGTTTGTGAAACATTACAATCCCTTTAATACATGGGCATACCCAGCATTCACCAGGGGCCCCTCCTTTAATTCCCAACCTTCCTAGTTTAACAGGAAGGTATCAGTTTAATCCTGTGATCAAACTGTCAGGGAGCAGTGAGGCTGGTCTGGGTGCACAGCATATAAATGTGACTGCTTTCTCTCAAAATAGGAAGGGAGACAAGAAGAGAACAACATAAGAGGATCCTAAATAGTTTCCCTAAATTTGTTGACCTCCATGCACAATTCTGGCAGGGGCCTCTGGGGTTATTCACCATAAGTTGGTAAGGCAGTCAGAGGAAACACTAAGGCAATCTACTTCCTCCTTTCTCCCTCTGTCAGTTTCCTTATTGATAACACAGAGCTGACATTTGACTACACTACTGATACCACATATCTTAGAACTGAAAACGAGCAATAGTAGTGATACCACTGATCTTTCAATTGATATGGAACTATATAAGTGATATCACAAACTTTGCAATTTAAATTGAGCTACACCAGTGATATTGCCAAGGTTACAATTGAAATTGAACTGCACAGGGGACACCATTTTAATTGTAAGCTCTGCTTTATCACTTGTAAAGCTCCATTTTAATTGTAAACTCTGTGGTATTTCTATCCCTCCTCTCTTGACCACCTGCAAATGGCATGTTTGAAATTGCCACCCCTTCCGCTCCTCTTCCTGAGGTCCTACAAGTCCTGTCATCCAACACATTATACCTTTTTAAGGCCTGCAGGTACCGAAACGTTGATCAGAATAAGTTGCCTATGATTTCATTTCAAAAGACCCATAGGTGCTGCCTTTTTCTACTTGTGTTTGTGCACATAGTATGGGATTGTGCACCCGGGCAACAATCTGTATATGTATCTTGAGGCTATATACATATATATATATATATATATATATATATATATATATATGTGAATATATATATATATATATATATATATATATATATAGAAACAAAAAAAGGCTAGCACTCTCAGGTCTTAAAACCGATAAATTTAATTTACTGTCTAACGTTTCGGTCCAGTGAGGACCTTTCTCAAGAACAACCTCTTCATACAAACTTAAACAATATATAGCTAAACAAACAAGTGCTTACCTGTGCACACCTCCCGACTACGTGACGTGAACATGCCGTTAGTATCCGGTGACTGTGTATAGACAAACGAGACGATCTACAACAACCCCTAGCGGGACATGCTCCCCCTAGTGAAACAGTGATGTGATTAATTGTGTCAAAGTGTCAATGTATCCAATAAAGATACAAAACAGTGAAAAAAAGAAGAAACATTGTATCTCATGTGATAATGTGATTCATGCATGCTCAGTATCTTATATAAAAAAAGAAACATTGTGTTTCATGCAATCTTAAGTGACCCGAACATACTCATTATCCTGTGTAAAAATCTCACACTACTGTGTGACCCTAATACCCATGTCTCTAACAAAAATATATATGGTCATGGGTGTACTACTCCACCAATGTCTCAAAACTGCCAGAAATGAGACCCCAAATGGAGAGAAACCCATAAACATAACCCATAAATAATGTGGATTGTGAACAACACCTCCTATCAATACTCCACTAAAAATCTAATTAGTTAACTAAAAAAATTAGGGTTATTACTGCCTAAAAAAATATCTATGCTTTCCAAACCATATTTCTTTAGATAATTGCTAGAAAATACTCAAGACTCCAATTAGGACTCTATAATGCCTGTTCAAAAAAATCATCCCAAAAAAAATTTTTTATAATTATAAAAAAACCTATCATCGATCTTCAAGAAACATTGAGAAATGTACAGCTTCATTTAGACCATATGGTGTGACCGTATTTAAGGCTCTGATCCAAAAAGTTTCTCTCTGTAACAATAATTTACTCCGATCTCCTCCTCTCATTAATGGGGCAACATGATCAATTGGCATGACCGTAAATGAAGTTGGAGAATGTCCCATTTGCAAAAAATGTTTCGCCACTGGTTTATCTGTGGTTTTGTCTCTGTGTGCAACTTTGATTGCAGAGCGATGTCCAATTGTGCTTTAATGACATGACTGGGGGGGGGGTTATGTAGGCATTCTATGACTCTTATCATCTCCAAAAACAAACTCAGTTATATCGTCTTCAGCAGGAGTAGAAAATTTTAGGACACTCTCTGACATATCAGCAGAGCCCTGGAGAACATTTAGGAGTACTTCTGTTGCTAGTTATGGCACCTCTTACCTGGTGTGTCTCCCAGTCAGACCTGTGGTTGTGCTTCAGGTGGGAAGTCAGTGAGGAGGTGACTAGCTGTGAGTCTGCTTTCCCCTTCTTACATGCTTCTTACAAAGACAACAGATAGCAACATGCTTTGCCTTAGGATCCTGAGTGAAGTATCTCCATACTGTGTACTTCATAGACTGTGGGGTCCCTAAAAGGCTGCTACTACTACTACTACTACTGGGGATATATGTTGCTAAAACTCTACTACTACTAGGGGTCACAGGTGCTGCACTTTCAAGAGCAGCAGACACACTCATTAAAGCTAAGGCTGTGGATGTTGATGACCTGTTTTGTTGCTGGTTACTCAACACTGTTAGTGTGTGTGTGACTGAGTTGCTCTTGGACTTGGCATCTTATATTTTTTGGCATCTTTGCTTGTCCAGGGTCAGACTTTCCAATGGTTTTCTCATACAGTTTATAGACAGGCACAGTGCTCCTTTTCAGTGGCAGAAGATTGAGCCTTTGCCTTTCATCTAACTTTCTGGTCATGTCATTATCTCTCTCTCACTCTCAACTTCATCTGTATCTGAAGAAGAGGAGGATGCTGAAGGGATATATTCTAGATCTACATCATGATCAGTCATTAGGTCATCCTCAGCATCGCCTGACGCTTCTTCGCCACTACTTTTATATTCCTCTACTACTCAAACAATTTATTTTTACTTTACGCCTTTGATGGATTTTTACAATGTTCACTACTCCTTTCAAGACTGGTGTTCTTGTGCTTGTTCCTCTCACTGTCAAATGCAGCAGTTGGTTGAGCTGCTACACCTCCTTGCACTATGCGATCAACACTGGAATGTGACTTGTCATCCTCAGTGCTTTTAGATGCTTTATTAATAGTGCTGTTGCTGCTGGTGGTGGAACTTTTAGTGGGAGTTTGACAAACGACATCTTCCTCGGGAGGAAAGGGATCACTATCTTTTATTGCACAAGCTATAGCAACAGTGGCTACAGTCAGTTTTTGGACTACCACTTTACTCATACAGCCTTGCACTGCTCCCAAAATACTGGGGAAAAACATCTTTGCTCCCTTCTCACAACAACAGGCTCCCCTAGGATGGAGATAACAGCCAGATACGGAAGAAACTTGGATCACCTCTGCCTCTATGTTCCCAGTCAGTCACACATCATTATTTGGGTAATTTTCCTTTGCTGCCTTCTCACACCCCCAGATTTCCCTGACACAGGGATAACGGCCAGCTCATGAAGGAACTTGGATTGCAGCTGTCTGTGTCTACTCAATCACACAAAGTTTGGGAGTATTTGGGTAAAACTCCTTTGCTCCCTTCTCATACCCCAAGAATTCCGCAGGACAGAGATAACAGCCAGATCAAGAAGAAACTTGGAACATGGCTGCCTGTGTCTTCCCTGTCAGTCACACCAAATGTTGGGGTATTTGGGGTCTAACTCCTTACTCCCTTCCAGTGTCCCCCATACTCCCCTAATATGGAGCACAGATCTCTCTCCTGCAAGACTCCCTAACCTAAGCTTCAACTCCACTTTATTAGACTATCTTCTCTAGCTCAAAAATGCGCTGCTTTCTCTTCCTCTCCCAAACATGAAATGGCATGCTATGAGACACCCTTTTATATGTCTGCAGGAAAAGAAGAGAAAACTGCCATGTGGTGCGGAGAAATTCTGTCTCACCATTGATTTCATTGCAATGTGCTAAGTGAAAAAAAAATGCGCTTTTCGCTAAAAATTCCATAGGTGCCAATTGGATTTTCTGGCTATAGTAAGGTAAATGGTGGTGATATTATTGGCAGTTGTTACTTCACCTTTAAAGACTTTTGCTTAAAAAAATAAATGAGAAGATTTCAGTTTCTGGTCTCTGACATCCTAATGCTGACTTGCATCATTTTTTATTTCTATAACTTCTAGATACATCACCTGACACCAGTTTAAAATAATTTATTATCCTGAATTCTTCTAACATTCTCAGCTGAAAACGCACAGGTTCCCTGATAAACGACCATCAGTGGCTTTCTGACAGATATTGATTTCATTTTATTGTGTTGAATGCCTTTGTGAAGTAAATGTTTAATGTTCAGCCTTATAATTAATGTCATCATAAGGGAAATGAACAGGTAAGGACACTTAATATTGCTTCTAGATCTTGACTTTGTATCCTGTGACCTTTTTCCCCAATCATTTCTAAATAGGATATATATTTGTCCCAACTCTCAAGGTAATTTAAATAATTGTTGATCAAAGATAAAATCTGATGGTCTTGGTCTCAAAAAAGAATCTGCTAATTTTAGGAAACTCACATATACACCAACTGTATAAAATGTACAGAAAGAGAACATGGGATCTACATGTGAAATGCCCCTAGCTCCAGGAAAATAATACTCTGCCATATATTGGCCTATATTATTTTGCAATAGGTAAGTGTTATCAACTGATTTTATCTAACAGATTTCCATTGAAGGCTATGGAGAATGTGTAGATACAACCCTTGATAACTGTGAGGAGGTATATTAGTTATGCTTTTTTAGGGGTTGTATTCACGAAGAAAAAGTGAACCCAACCAACTGCACCATAGAGGAGACTAAAAATCTTGTAGTAGATTTGCTCCACATTTCTCTTGTCCAGCTTCTTGGTGCCCAAAGGAGCAGTAAACTTTTTTATGAAAATAGAGTATATTATAGGGTTTTTCCTGTTGTTGTACCAGTGCACTCACAGCCCTCCGCCAATCTATACACTATTAGACCTTAATGTATTGGACTAAATTGGGCGGTACTACAAGAGAATACAAACAGTACAGAATAGAAAACAGATAACCCTGCAGAGCTAGCACTCACGTCTATAAGTCATAAAACCCAATAGGACTTATAGGAGGGAGCACTAGTTCTGCAGGGTTATCTGATCCTATTCAATACTTTTCCTGTTGAGTAAAACAAAGGTACTCCCTCTTCTAAGAGCTGCATATTCCCATAGTTATTACAAAGTAAACTCTCTTGCTTTTTACATTAATTGTGCCCTCTAATGGTCAGATTCCAACTAGTTATTTTATTGCATTCTGTGGGAGAAGTGAGTCACTGGCAAGCAGTTTTCCATATAATGTGATAGAACCTGATGAGTTCTGCCGTCAGTTTGAACTTTCAGGAAGTAATCACTTCCTGACAGTTTTAACTGTTATACCATTTGAAAAAACCAACTGACAGCAGTGGGAGTATTCTTAGTTTACTGTTTCTTTAACCATACCTGACAACGTTCAGAATGAGCTGACCCTCTTTGAAATATTAATCACTAGGGCTCCCCATAATGTAGATTATAGGGGGTTACGTACCTTCTTGTTGTAAGCCAGAGTTGATCCAATCATTCCTCAGTGAGCCTATAACAGACTATAACTTAGAGACACACACAATACAAACAGGATTTCTCACTCTGCCTCTTGGTAAAAAGGACATCGGTCTAGAACAATGGTTCTTAACCAGGGTGCCATGGTACTTTAGTGTGCCAACAACATCTGCTTAGGGTGCCCCCTTCTTCGAAGATTTGGCAAAGTTTTGATTGCTGAGTTTTAAATGTAAATTTATGCAGATTGGTATGCACAATGTTTATTTTTTTATTATAGTTGCGAGACATAGGAATAGCTATATATTTATCTATTGCATTGTACTCTTGATAAATTACATAAAATATGCTAGACACACACTGGAATTTCCACATACCCTTGAGGCTTTCAAAGGGTTACACTCGTCTAAATCAAACAGTTCAGTTTCCTTGCTGGGTGCCAAGTCTCAAACTTTTTATTTCCAGTAAATAAACAGTTTCTCTGCAAAGGTCTTGCAACACAGACCATTTTACTGGAAATAGTAGTACATATTGAAGTAGCACTGCACTGACCTATTGCAGCTTTGTAAGCAAAGATTAGTATATTTTTATGTGACATTCCTTTCTGTGAAGGGATTTTTGAGAATTAGCAGCTGAATCTGCTGGATGCAGTATTTTGATGGAAAATGGTCATTGCAAGCTGTCATTATATTTATTTATTATTACATTTTACTTCATATTCTACCTTTAGGTCTCTTTCCCATGGGCCTGTGACCATTTTCTAAATTTGTGTACCATTCTACCACCAATCAAAATGCTGGAGGGTTGTGTTTGATGGCTAGCTCTGGCGACCTGCAGCTATTCATTAGAGGAGGTGATGTAGGCAGACCTTCCTTGTTCATCATACCTGTGTTCCTACATGAATACAGTAAAGATGCATATTGCTGGGCTTTGATGCAATCACACAAGACAATAGTCACTCTTGTGAAAGGCACCATAGCCCAGCATTGTATCTACTGATTGTGTGAAATGGACTTTAAAGAGGAAATGTCAAATTATGATATTCTAGGTCATGGGTGCCCAAAATGCAACTTGTGGGCAAAATATGGTCTACCTGACCCAAGAGTGCATCTCATTTGAGATTTTTTACATAATTACTTAGCACACATGAACTTGTGGTCCAGTTAAGTTTAATAATCTGCCCATCACTACCGCATTATGGTTGTCAAGAATAGTTCAGGTTGTTAAATAACAGTTTTCTCATTGTCTTCATCAGAATTTGATCAATAACCAGCACTGGGCTGTTCATTAACATTTTTTACTTGCTTATTGCTGTTAAAAAATCCAAGCTTATGAATAGCTAACAGTCTGCAATTCACAATTGTTATCAAATAAAATTTTTTATGGTCCGCATACATGTGGATTTCTGATCATGCGAAAAAACGTAGACACTCCTGTCTTAGGTGATTTTAAAAGAGCTTTCAAAATCACCCAGATAATTGTTATTCCATTTATATTTAAGAAAATGGTTTGAGATGTTTAGCTTTCTTCATGGTGGTATGTATGATAAATGCACAGCATGCATGGGTCTAAAAAAATACAGGGGTGAAGAATTTAGTAGTGACCATATCACTCAGTGACAATGAGAACAAGCCTACCACTTTAAGAGCTGTTATGGGATTCTCCTACAAGAACTGATTTTGTTTTGTCTTTGACAAAATGGTGCATTTTAAACAACATATTCCCATTTAACTAGTCTTCCCTTTGAGGGTGCATTGCTCACACTGAAAGCTAACTAGCCCTGAATTCTTCTTTACAGTGTTAACTCTAAGGCAGTGCTTCTCAACTTTGGCCCTCCAGGGTACGTCTTTGATCATGAGTAAGTGCTGTATGCGTGAAATGCGTTGCTCTGAAGCTATGGTCTGTTTCACCTGACTGGTAACCACATGCAAGTCTTTCCTAATTCTTGATACTGGGTTGCAACGATTATAGGTACTTTTATGAAGAATTGATTTCAATAAAGAATATGTATGTTTTTAATTTTATCTAAGTCTTATGGTGATATTAACCTTTGTGTGCTGGCTCGTATGGTTGAAGAGCCTCCAGGGTACATCAACAGGTCAGATTTTCAAGATAACTGTTCTTAAACACAGGTGACCAATCAGTTATTCAGTCATTGTGATTGAACTCTTTGTGCATAATTAGGGATATCTGGAAAATCTCACCTGTTCATGTGTCCCAAGGACTGAAGCCAAGGATCACTGCTCTAAGGAAAGGTTAGGCAATCCCACTAGGTGTCATTGCACTAAAAGGCTTGTTAATGTTGAGAATTCTAGTACATCAGCAACTGGAGGGGCACACTTTGACCAAGCTTGTCATAAGGTGTGCAAGGTTTCCCTGCAGAAAGCATCTTTGGAGCTCTCTCAACTTTTTAATTGCTGCTACTGTTGAAAGAGTTAAACTTGGATTCTTTATATAATAAACAAATCCATTCTGTGGGCCTGCACTGGAGTATCATATGAAATGCTATACCACAGTGTGGGTTGGTCATACAAACATTTTATAACCTTTGTGTCCACTTTAAATGTGTGTGCTGGGCAGCCAATCAATGGCACTTCCAACTTTGTTGGACTACAATTGAAGATTCTGTAGCCTATAATTGTACTCCAGGTGCACTAGATGTTGCCTCCACTATTCTAATAGGGTCATTGCTATAATTACTCTGTATAACATAAATATCTATTTAGGTAGGTGTTTTTCCTCTAACATCATTGATGAATGCAGGGACCATGGGGTATAGAGCTCCTCTTTCCAGGAGGCAGGGCACTCTAAATGAAACTCCTCCCACTCCCAAACCCCTCTACCCCTCCACCAATCAGATTGTAGTGATTTTTTTAGCGTGAACCTCAGGAGATCAAGTATATCTCTGTCATTACTGTGTACAACAAATGGACCTAGCTAGGTGGAAGGTAGTCATACAGCTATCAAGTATATCTATATAATTGCTGTCATTACAGAAGAAATCTGTTGGGCATTCCTAATACAGCTGTCAGCTTCACTTCCCCAAGCAAAATCTCCCTTCATTCTTGCCATGTCTGTCTACACCCCCTTAACGTTTAGAGCTCACTCACACACATCTCTTCCTTCTCCATGTACAAAGCACTACTTCCAGAGCTCTCTCATACCAGGCTTAGAAACACATAATCTAAATAGAGCAGACTAGATTCTGTGTCCTAGAAGAACAAGGTCCCATAACCCACTTTTACTGGGTTATGGAAACTAGCAATTTTAGGACATAGACTGTGGCTTATAGAATAGGCTATGAAATAGTGACATTTGTCTGTCAGAGCAGTCCTTTCTCACAATAGAATCCAACATATTCTATATAGAGTGGACTAGATGCTATGCCCTGGAAGGATTAAGGGCTTGATCCAAATGTTGGCGTCGGCAGAAAAAACTGGTGACGGTTGTTTTTTTTAAGTTAAGTATGCGATGCAAATGTTCCCACAAGTAAAAAATAACGGCAGTTTTGAAAACACAACACTCGTCGCCAAAAGATCAAAATATCTCCCATTGAGGACAATGTAAAAGATAACCCCAGAGCCATTCAAATGCTGGAGTTAGGGATAAGGTGAGTTAAATTGCAACATTTTCCTCCAGAAATCTAATGCCTATTTTTAGCAGTACACTACAAAACTCAATTTTTAGACCATTCCAATGAAGTAATTAATTGTAAATAACACGATTGTGGCTCTGCTGCAGAGCCTCTGTGTCGGCCAACACAGATCTCCTGCTGACAGCTTTACAGCTGACAGCAGGAAATCACAAATTTTAAATTCATGTATCTCTCAAACCATAGCGGGTTGAGAGATACAGTTTTTTGTGCTGTGCTCAACTTTTTAAGGACTATAATTTGAATATTGTTTGTGGGACATTACTTTCATCAGTTCCCTCTAATTCAGTTTTACCACCTCACAACCATTTGCACAAACACTCACTATCTCTTCCACACACAATGATTAGTTACGATTATTCAATCAAAATTCATAAACTTTCCAGTGATTATTTATCATTATAATTTTTATTATTATTTTTTTTTAGTATAAATCCCTTTTTTAGCATAAACCATCAAACCTTACACCATTTCTTTCAATCAAGTTGATTTCATCCAACATTGCGCTTGTTATTTTTACACTTTTTTCACTATAGATTTCATTCTCAAGTCATAGTAAAGATATTTCACCTTTAACTTTAAATAGGTCTCATTGTATGATATATCTTTTAACTTTTGGGATTGTATTTTATTTTACACTATCACTATAAATTTCAACAATACTATTTTCCACAAGGGATAACTTCTTATTATTTAAGTTTTATTGTTAGATTTTATAAGATGCAGATTTTATTTTAATTGAGAGAGTCTATATAAGCTTGCACACATGATGATCTAATTTTATGCCCCTGAGGAAGCAGAACGAGATCTGTGAAAATGTTTGGTCTAGGCTGTAGTTCCTAACAGACAATGGGTCTCTCTCAGCGCTGCTTGTGGGTATTGTCCTCTCCACCCCCTCGAGTATCCTGCGATTTTGAGGCACTTAGCGTCTACAGGGGAGCCTTCCACGAGGCATTTTTCACAAATTTCCCAAAAACACGGTACACTTCCATTTTCTCCCTCCATTCAATGGAGGTGAATAAATTGTTACATTGTTTGTAACTCCACCAATACAAGTTCAATATCAGCCCCCAGGACTCAAGAGGACCAGGCGGTATGGGTAGGAGATTGGGAGGACACAGACCTTTGGCTAATGGGGGGGGAGCCCTGTGATGTGCACAAAGCCCAAGAAGGGCAAAAGAAGGGCAAATGTGAGTGAAATACCCTAATTTTTTGTCTCATTGCTTGTACAATAAAATTACTAAGCTTAGATTGGCTTTTCCTCTCTTCTTCTGTGCTCTGTAATTGAGTTGCTACAGGTATATAGATTGCCTCTTAGTCGTCTTTTCTCTAGAGTAAATAAACCAATACCCTTCCCTTCTTGTTAGCGTTAGTAAAACGTCTCTATTTGGTTTCTGAGACCTAAATCTGGGTTAAAGGAGCAGTAAACCTTTTATGAATATTTCAATGTTATAGGGATTTTCTTGCTGATTTAAACAAGGGTGCTACTACCTGTCAGGTGTTTTATTTAAATGTCATAACAGTTCAAATAATCTAAAAGTAAATTTACCCAGAATTTACTTCCTGAAAATTCTAACTGATAGAATGGCCCAGCAGTTTCTGACACGTTTCATGAATAACTGTTTGTCAGTGACTCACCTCTTCCAGAAACAGCAACAGAATAACTAATAGGAATCTGACCACTAGAGGGCACTGTTAGTGTAAAAAAAAAATAGTGTTTGAACTGTAATACATCTGGAAATATGCATCTCTCAGCAGTGGAAGTATCCTCGGTTTACTGAAGGAAAACCTTGCAATATATTTTTTTTATTTTTTTAGTAAAAAAGTGTACTGCTCCTTTAAGTCCCCTTTTACACAAGCAAATTTGTCACAGCTACATCAAAACATGAAAAGCATATTGTGAATCATTGTATCCTTCACACAGGCACAAAAGGTTGTGATTGTTGTAGTGAGATGCAGAATGCTACAGAATATAAGCCTGTCCCTTGGCTGCCAAAATGTATATAGTGACAGTGCGTCATTTTAATACATACGTCATGATGGGCAGGAAAGTTGGAGGGCTAGGATTCTGCCTTACAGGGGGCTGCCAGCCTTGCAATGATATGTCTGCGGTACAGCTTGTACCTCAGGCATCAGCAGGATCTGAGTCAGTGTATAAACATTCAAAAGGCTATATCTTGAAAAGTACACCGATAACCCTCCCCCACACACCTTATATAGAGTTTTACTTACCGATTTCGATGGGAGCAAGTTTGTAAGAGGTTACAGTTCCACTAGAAAAAAAGAGGGGGGCGCAGTGGTGTTTGGTGGTTTGCTCCTTAAAGGAGCCGTAAACTTTTTTTAATGATAAAAATATATATTGTAGGGATTTTCCTACTGAGTAAAATAAGGGTACTCCCATTGCTGAGAGATTTATATTTCCAGAGTTATTACAGTTTAAACCCATGTTTTTTTTTACATTAGCAGTGCCCTCTAGTGGTCAAATTCTAATTAGATTTTCTGTTAGATTCTAATGGAGAGGAAAGTCAGAAAAGTCAGAGACATACAGTTCTCCATAGAATGTGATAGAAACTGCCTGTCACTTCCTGTCAGTTAGAACTATCAGGAAGTAAACACAGTAAATTCACTTCCTGATTATTTGAACTGCTATAAATTTTGAATAAAACATCTGACAGAGGTGGGCATGACATTGTTTTATTCAGCAGGAAAACATCTATAAAATATGTGTTTCATAAAAATAAGTTTACTGCTCCTTTAAGGTTGCTTGTGAGTGGAGTACCTCTGGGTTAGAGCAAGCATGGACATATTACCTAGAATATGTGTTTTGGTGAATTTCAAAGATTAATATTTCAAGGTCTCCAAATTAGCTCATTCTGAAAGTCACTAGGTATGTAAATCAGGCAGAGGTTATAAGCATTTTGAGTGGCGGATAGGTACCCATCACATTGAAAAACACCTCACATCATTTAATGCCATTTTAATAACATATTTTACCTCAGCTTAATATATATTACTAATAAAGAGAATAATGACAGTCTCTTTAAGATGACCGAAAAAAAAAAATAATTCCAGATGGCACAATCTCTTATTCAGAAAAATAGCATATCAAATCTCTGAGTTTATACCCTCAGGTGTGAGCTTTTCATGTAATGTATTCAGAAACATGCTCACTAGTTCTACTTCTTGATCTTGTCTTATTCTTGTTTATGATTGTTCATTGCTGCATCTATTATGAAATATTATGCCCTTCATCTTCTGAGACAAACTGAAGCTCAGCTAGCAAGATATGATTTACTAGAAAAGTCTGTTAAAGGGAAATTATACCTATAGGAATATGTGGCTCTAAAATTGTTTAACAGCAGAACTAACCTACTGTAGAAATATCTCCATCACGCAGTTGGTTATATCCTTATAATGCATTCACACAGTTGGTTATATCCTTATAATTAATTTGTGGTCTATAGCTGGTGAATTTCATTTCATAATCTGACACTGTTTTAACATTGATCAAACTGTGGCTTCTAGCACCATGACTGCAAGGATACTCTTCAATGGATTTCTATTTTGTTTACAGATTTTGGGGTCTTCTTCATCATTCTGGAGCAAATCAACTGCACCATGTGGGGGAAATTAAAGATCCAAAAATCCCCACTGATTTGAAAGGAACTTGTGAAGGAATATTTTGTAGACCTCTCTAGCATTCAAGGGATTAAAAAGACCATTTAAATCGATGAGGATGTTCATCCCATCTCTCCCCCCCCCGGTGCCAATGGTCCACTTTAGAGTGTTGAGCAAGTCTCTTAGTGCTGACAGACTAATGCATCAATACTGAGATGTTGCTCTGAAGTGGAATACAGAACACAAGCACTCATGGAAGCTGATGTGCTAAAAATCAGTATAAATAGAGTAGAAGTGCTCAAGATAGTGAAACTGTCTCTCTATCACAACTAGATCCTCAACACAATTGATTAAAATGTCTTCGATCATAAAATAAAACAATTAACTCATAAATTCACATGAATATTATTCTTTATTTATATAGCACCAACTTATTCCGCCGCGTTTTACAATAGGAAATAGACATACAGAGATATTAAATACTAAACGGATATTTTGGGTGGTGGCACACCAGCACCCAATAGATCCTGATTCTAATAGTGTGCTAAACAGCTTTAATAGTAATATGGCAAGTTAATACTTAGATCAGTCCCCATCAGAGTCCTATAAGTCTCTTTGATCTTTCTTTATCTCTGAGCTGTTAGTGTTGTGCATAGCTGTATCCTGGTCACCTGGTCCCATGACCCTCAGGAAGCCAATCCGCTGTGTAAAATAGAATAAAAAACAGAGGCAGTGCAACAGTGCCTCTAAGAGCAATCTCTTTTGGCAATATCACCCCTTGTGAGATCTAGGTGGTAGCGCACATCAATATATTGCCACTCCAATATCTGGAGGTTGTCCTATTGCGTTTTTTTTTTGTTTTGTTTTAAACAATTTTATTGAAATATAAAATCGACAAATACAAAGATAAGAAAATTTAGACAGCGGAGAACAATGAGTCTCAAGAGTATCCAAAGTACAATGTGCATTTTAGATAAATACAAAAATCAAGCTAGGGAAACCAGATTTCAGGAAATGGATAAGGAAGAGGAAAGGAGAATGAAAGAGGGAGGGAAAAAAAAAAAAAAAAAAAAAAAGGGAGGGTTTCAATGCCAAGAGAGAAGGTAAAGTGCGGCAGAACAATACTGCCACAGTAATGAGAGGCTTCCGAAGCAACGCAGACTACAACGAGAAGGGCTCAAAAAGCAGGGTTTTTTTGGTTACCCAATCAACAGGGAAATGCATTCAACCCACCCAAGCCTCATCCACCCCTTCCAGACGTACATCATTCCTAAAGCGCAGCCAGGGCTGCCAAGTCTCCAAGAAGTCATGTAAGGAGATGTGAGCTATCACGAAACATCTTTCCATGGCGAGTAGGTGATCAACTCTAGAGAGCCATGAAGATAAAGAAGGGGCAGACGACTGCTTCCATAATAAGGGGATGGAAGCCCTAGCCGCGCATATCAAGGGGACAAGAAGTAAGGAAATGTCAAGATGATCTGAGAAAGAGATTTGTAGGGCATCTGATAGAGTATCATTTACCAGCACCCAGAATGGTTTGATACGCTCGCAAGTCCACCAGATATGAAACATGGTGCCCGCTTCAGTGGAACATCGCCAACAAAGTGGTGAGACTGATGGCCAGATCATAGCTAACCTTGATGGAGTCAAATACCACCTAGTCAGTAATACTGCTTGCGTTTTATATATTGAAGAGCTGGAATACTGCCTGGGCCTTATGTTAAAGCAGAACTTTCAGATAATAGAAAGTCTCTATGCATTCATTAAATGCATGGTGACTAGCTTGAAAATAGATGTCTTACCATAAAAAAATACGTGTGTCTAAAGGAATCCTTCCCATTTGGAGACCGGAACTGAGGCTGGAGCGGAGACATCTTGTCTGTGCACATGCGCCATCAGTCCTGGTCTCCATAGAGTAGACTGCTTTGCACCATATGGTCACCGGAAAGGGACACACACTAACCTGCCCGTCAGTCCCGAAACGGGACACATTCCTTTAAACACATGCATTTTTTTTGTGGTAAGACATCTATTTTCAAGCTAGTCGCTATGCATTTAATGAATGCATGGCGACTGGCTATTATCTGAAAGTTCTGCTTTAAAATGCCTCCATTTATTGGTAGTAACACAAATAAAATAATATTTAAAATTGACAACAGTATTATTATCACCGGCGTGACTTCATGAGGTTGGAAGACCTGGGAGGCAAAGACACTGCTAGGACTCCGACATCAAGGTAAGTGTTATCACTTGTAAGGGCTTCTGATGAACAAATGTATCTATTAATGAAAATATTCACCAAATTCCTGACTAACTGAATGGGGTGGGTGGGTCAACGACATTAATTTCATCCAAATGGGTAAAAAAAAGTTACTGAATCATTTGGATAAAAAATATTTTTTTTGCTGTGCACATCTAATATATATTTTTTTATTAGTGCTTTTGTGTGTCAGATCTCTCACTAATGATAGTGGCTCAGATCTCAGCAGGGGTAGGCACTCACTTCTGCTCTCTGTGTATCCTCTGAATGCCACACGATCTTCACAGCCATCTCACACATCCCACCTCCTACCCACACCACTTCTTGGCCTTCTTGTGTGAAATCATGACTTTGCATCCTGTTAGACTTGAGGACTCATGTGGGTGCATTGAGCTGGTGATGTTGCCACATGATTGCCTTATGTACCAGAACAGGGCTCCAGGTCCTACAGAAGGAGGCAAGTCCCAGAAGAAAATTCCCTCAATGAAACGGGGACCCTTGCTACATAAATAGAGCCAATGGTTGTTCTATGTGGAGGCCCCACAAAGGCTGAGGCCCACGGCATATACTGGCTACACCCAGGCATTAAAACTGCACTACACCTTTTAAGTTAATGGGAAGTTGTATAAATCTCCTATGGTACAGTTTGCTTGCTCTAGAATTGTTCTACATTACTTAATAGATCAGCTTCACGGGATGCGCAATGCTATGTAGGGGATTTAGATTACTTACAGATGCTAAAATGGTGAGATTCTAATGCAAACCAGACCCTCCATAGGAATCAAATTAAAATTCCCAATAATTTAAATTGAACTTTTAAAACCTTGAAACTTCCAGTGCTTTGAAAATCATAGCATGTCAGACCTTTGTAGCATTCATTGGGTTAAAAGCACCATTTAAAATCAGTGGGAATGTTGGGAATTTTTATTTGTTCTTTATGACACAGTTGGTTTACTCCAAAATTTCTCTTCATGTATTGTGCACATAAGGCCCCATAGGCACAATTCACCAAGCTAAAAAGGTGCAATTAATAAAGGTGAAATAATAATCCCCACTTATTAAACTTCTTAATGACCATTTTTTTCCTGAAGGACCGGTGACAGTCCTGGCACGTCACATACTTTTTCCAGCATTCCTGCAGAAGCAATGTAAGTAAGAAATGGGGTGACAAATTGACCACCAGAGCAGTGTCTTTCATACCCCAGTATGGCATGCTGGTACATGTCACACGTCCTGTGTGCCGGCACACCGACAACGATCAAAGCACTCCTTAAGGGAAGGTAACTTCCCCAGGCCATTGGTCATTAAGGGGTTAAACAGGACTTTTAACCCCTTAAATTCGAAACAATGCATTGGCTACCTCTCTAGCATTCAAGGTGTTAGAAGCCCCATTTAAATCAGTGGGATTTTTGTGGCTGTTTATTTGTCCCGTATAATGCAGTTGGTTTACTCCAGAATTGCACCAGTATTGAATTGGACCTTATGTGTTCGATCCATACAAGAATTGTGTCTGTCTGACTCTTGTAAAGCAGCATTGTTGCTGAGTAAGTCCTACAAGTAGTTGTTTTTAGATCTTGACCCAATACAGTTTTAACCCCTTCAGTGCTAGAAATGACTAGGGGTGGGTGAAAAGTGTGAAAAATTTCCCACGAAAAATGTCGCCTTTCCGCCTGTGCAAAAATGTCCTCCTTTTCGCCTATTTTAACAAATTTTCAGCCTATGTTAACACATTTTTTTGCTTATTTTAACACATTTTTCGCCTATATTTCCTATAGGTACTACATTTCCCACTGTAATATTACTTTTTCTGAGGCCTGAAGTTTAGAAATAAGTGGCTGAAAGTCAAAGTTGTGATTCCCACAGCAACATATGGCTTGAAAAATGTGTTAGAATGCAGAACGCATTTGTCACTGGCCCACAACACTAACTTTCTGCTTAAGTGACACTGCTGGCACATATTCATGATGATGTCAAGTAATAAAAAAAAAAGTACAACCTACAATGTGGCAGATATGTATTGCAGTGGTGGTGGGGGACTGGCATGGTGTGATTTGTGTATATATTTTTAACATTGTCATACTCTATCCTCCTTATCAGATTATTGACACACATTACTTATCGGCCATAGCAGTGGTCCCATCTGTCCTCTACCTCCTCATCTGTGCTGCTGTTAATATATTTGCCCTGACTTTGTCTGTCATGTGTGGTTTCTGCTACTACTATTACTGGAGTTAGGTGTTGATGTAATTCTTCTGCCACTACTACTAGGTGTCAAAGGTGCATCACTTACAGCAGCAGCACCAGAGGTACTCATCATATCTAACACTGTGGATGTTAACATGTGTTGCTGTTGCTGGGTACTCAAAACAGGTGCGTGTGACTGAGTGGGACTTTGAAGAGGCGATGATGCCAGTGATGACTGATAGGGTGACTGTGTATTTTTTGACATCTGTGCTTGTCCAGGGTCAGACTTTCCAATGGCTTTCTCAAATAGTTTATAGACAGGCATAGTGCTCCTTAACAGTGGTGGAAGATTCAGCCTTTGACTTTCTGCTAATCTGATAGTCCTGTCACCATCCTCACTCTCAACTTCATCTGTATCTGAACAAGAGAAGGATGCTGGAGGGATATATTCTAGATCTATCAATCTATCAATCATCATTAGGTCATCCTTAGCAGCATCAGCATCCCCTGACAGTTCTTGCCCACTACTACCGATATATTCCTCTATGCTTTTGGAGGTCTCAAACAAATTCTTTTTACTTTTACTGTAACAAAGTTCCCTACTACTTTGAGGATGGGTATTTTGGTGCTTGTTTGTCTCATTATCTGATGCAGCAGGTGCTTCAGCTGCTACGCCTTCCTCTATTATGCTACTGCCAGCATCATCAACACTTGAATGCGACTTGTTGTCATCTTCAGTGTTCTTCTTAAATGGTTCTTTATTTCTACTGGCACTGGTGGTGCTGGAACTCATTTTGCTGGGACCTTGACAAATTGCATCCTCTCTTGGAGTAGAGGGATCATCATCATTGATTGCACATGCTGCAGCAACCATTGCTGCTGTCAGAACTACTACTTTGCTCTCACGTCTGTGCACTGCTCCACCCCCCCCTTCCCCTTGTGTATTTGCTGGACATTACGCAACTACACTGTGTTTTTTTACTGTACGGTACACAACACAACTGTTGCAGCTGTATGATGCCTTGCCTAAGCCCAGTCAGCTGTCTGTCACTGTCACCTAAGATATTTATTTTTGTATTCTTTTTTATTTATTTATTTATTTATTTATTTTTAATTTATTTATTTATTTTTTGTCTTATCACAGTCTGTCCAAAAAAAATATAACTGAAAAACAAAATCAACAACATCTTTCTTCAGACTTCCCCACCCAGCACAGAGATAATAACAGCAAGATCAGAAAGCAAATAGGTCCCTAGCTGCCTGTGTCTTGCCAGTCAGTCACATGGAATTTTGGAGTATTTGGGGGACAACCTCCTTCCTCCCTTCTTATCAGCTAGAGTGCCCCCAGGCTCCCCTAATACAGAGAACAAATGTCCTACCTAAATGACTCCCTAAACTAAGCTTCAATTCCCCTTTATTTGCCTATCTTCTGTAGCTCAAAAACGTGCTGCTCTCTCCTCGCACAAACACAGAATGGCTGCTTTGAGAGCCTGACAGCCTTTTACATGACTGTAGAAAACTCTCATGTGATGTAGAAATATTTTTCTTCCCATTGATTTCAATGAGCGGAAAAACAACACTTTTCTTCGGAAATTTTTCGCCAAGCGGAAAGTGCCATTATTCGCTAATTTCAGTTGAAGGCGAACATTTTTGCCCATCCCTACAAATGATTCTAAGGACATCTATGCAATGTATTCTAGAAAAGGAAGCACATGTTCCCATAAGCACCCAGGGCAAATTTAAGCCACTGATGGGTCCCCTAGGCAAAGAATAAAGTAGTTGTCAGCAGTTTGCTGCGGACCTCTCTGGCATCAATGTGGTTAATAGAATATTCTAGTGTATAACAACAACATAATTTTTATCTTAAATTATATTAATTTATTTCACACAATGCAAAGAGCTTACACCTAACATATCTTGGGAAAATAGTACATTTTTATACCTAGCTGCATATAAGTCACAGTGAGCAGGCATGTTGCATACCTATGGATCAACGGAAAGGGAGATCTTGGAGGGGGTAGTGTTGTTTCCAAACTGTACTGTATGAGAATCTGGGTTTCAGTTTGTGGGGGACCCTCTCATTTTCAGTAGGCTCTGGGTAGCTGCCTATTTTGCCCTATTAAAACTGTCTTGTCTGCACCCCTTCCATACAAAGAACAGAATATAATTCTGTAGAACAAAAACAATTGTTAATGAAACATTACTCATTTTTATAGGAGCAGCAGTGTTTTACTAAACTACAATATATGTCATGGAGGCTGCTTTTTTTCCTGGTGAGCAAAATAAAGGTAGGTTTACTGCTGGTAGATTGTTAGTTCAAAATGTATTACAGATCAAAAATTGTTTTCTAACTCAAACTGCAGTTTTCTGTTGTCACCATGTGACACTGTTGCTTTCTATATAGAAAAATAGTTCTTTACAAACCAAAAACTATCCATAGCTGTCCATGGACATCAGTTGAAATGCTCTCTGATAACCCTTAAACAGACAAACAAATTTGAGACTGTAATACATTTTGAATGAAGCATTTCCCAGTGGGGTAACATTTAGCAAGATATATATATATATATACAAAACATGTTCGAAATAAGAACGCACACACAGGACTTCGAAATAGTGCTGACATAAATCTGTCTGTACAGACATCTTGAGAAAGGCTGCTTGAGCGCAGCCGAAACGTTGATCATTAAATAATTTGGATTTATGTCAGCACTATATCGAAGTCCTGTGTGTGCGTTCTTATTTCGAACGTGTTTTGTGTATCCTGCCGTGGAGAACAGCACCCAGGCCAGAGTTGCATTTAAGTGTGAGTGCTTCCATCTTCGGTTTTGTATATATATATATATATATATATATATATATATATATATATATATATATACCCCCTCTTTTAGCCCTTTGAGTGCCAGAGGGCTACACAACGTATAGCTTTCCAATGCATTATGCACCCCTCTGGCACTCAAGATGTTAAGTTAATCTTTATTTTTATCAAGCAGCAATTAATTCAAGAAGATTATTCTATTCACATTGACAAAAACATGTGTCTTTCAGAAGTTAATTGAATACGACAAACATGTCTGTTGTGATAAGAGTCAAATGTTTGAAAATGTCACTGAAGAATATCACCTACCATAGGAACTGTTGCACTGAACAGGCACTGTCGGTATGGTGACTGACTAATTAATCATTATTGACTGTACTGGATTCTCAAAATAGATTTGTACATAAGTGATATTAGTTAAACCAGCTGCATCAATCATTGATTTAATTATATAATCAATTAAAGTGTCTACCAAAACTAATAACGCAGATAGAACCATGTGGAAGGTGATAATTGTGGAATATTAGAAGTAAAAGGCTGTAGGAAGAAAAAAAAGGAACCTCTAGCAGCAAATCAACAGCTTTCAAAATCATGTATATTTATGATAGTAATGTTTTATTTAAAATAATAGTTTATGACATATTTAGCTGTATTTATTTGTCTGTTAGTTCAAATCTGGCAGGTATTGTCAAACTGCTTCCCTTCCCAACTGTGACTTCCTACGGTTGTGTACTAGCTCATTTCCATATACAGACACATAATTCTAAATATCTCATAAACAATTGTTTATTTAATTAATATTGGCTAACATTATAGGTGATTTAGAAAGCTCTTTCAAAGCATTGGCTTAAAGGGATAGTAATGTTTTACAAAAACAGCAGCTCCAATTAATCTTCATAGTATTTGAGCCATAGAGAGTGTTATTTCAATACTGTCAGAGTTGTAGTTCAAGAGTAATTGAATGATAAAGTATCCCTCTCCTGCCCTTTTACCTAGTGTAAGCCACCACCCTCAGATGCGGAATATGGTCTTAAGACCAGACAGCTCACGGCAAGGAACAATTTTCTTATTGTGAAAACAATGAAAACCCTGACCCCACTGAGAAGTTTTTCAGGTTTTCCCCTTATGTAGATTGAAGATTGTTCCTCTCTGAAATCCACTTGGACACCACCCTGCTACTCTGAGGTGAGCAGTGTTACATCAGTAAAAGGGGCAGGAGGGGGATACTTTATCATTCAATTACTCTTGAACTACAACTCTGCCAGTACTAAAATTAAACTCTCCATGGCCCAAATACTATGAAGATTAATTGGAGCTGATTTTATTATAAAACATTACTATCCCTTTAAATCTGGTTTTGATATGCATGCCAGCACAGTTGTGCCATCCACTGTAGTGATTGTACATTGCTATTGGACATGATTGCTAGGTGTTCTTAGCCCTCTCATTAGACTCTTTTATCTTGCTATAGAGAATACGACTATGTGTAACACATGCAGGGTTTCATAAACCCCAAAATTAATACTGAAACAAATATAAGAGAAACTTAGGATCTTACAAGGTATCCTACTAGTCCATAATTCCATTACAAAGGTTAGTAACATCAATGTTTATGGGTTAACTTTTGAATTGTCGCTCACTAATGGGCAAGCAACAACACGGAACAATAACGATGTTGCCTGGTTGACATTCTGATGTCAAGCCACATTGTACACAGCTATATTGCCTGGTTACTCTGTCTCAACATCAGAATGTCTCCATTTTCAAACAGGTAACATTGTAATTGCAAAGTTTTGTTGCTCACCATTAGTGGGTGAGAATTCAAAAAGGATACCCCAAATGAAAGCCCCTTAGTAAAACCTAATAATGTTATGATTAAAAGAAAGAGAGCCTACTCTCTCTAGCCTAAATCCTAAACTAAATAGACTAATCCTCACTATAATTTAATTAGATCAGACACATCCTATATAATAATTCGCTAAAACGTGTGTAACGCCGCGACATGCGCAGTAGACACTGCTTCGCGTGTCTGGAAGAGGGGAATTCACATTTTCAAACAGGGGTACACTTGTATATTATCTCTATGAAACCGAATTCTTTCTAACTAATAATATATACCATTGAGGGTTTTGGGTTACATTTCTTCTCATTTTCTGCTTTAAATGCAGAATGGTGCCTAATGTAGAAAAATAGCACCTTCATATTCAACTACTCGTTTTAGTACAAAAGTAAAAGCCTGCATTTTGGTGTTTTGGAAATGCAAAAAAGTACCAAATGCAGGACTGTTGCTTTAAAAACTATAGAACAAAACCACTTCTACATAGCTGTAATTCACTGAATTCAGTTCTAAACAAAAAAAGTTTTTGCATTCCAGTTCGATTTCCTCTGCTCTGGAAAGGTGTCTCCAAAAGCCAATGGTAACTTTTGAAACTGTCTCACAGAAAAATCACTGAAATCATCATTTGACTGTAAACAGCAACATTCAAGTGAAAATATATGCAGAGTTATAATGCAACACTTCAATATTTTCATTTTGTCTAGTAATGGAAGTGCATGGTCAAACTCAGTGTGAGAAAAATTTGTTTGAACAGAACGGTAACATGGTTAAGATGGCACAGTGAATATTTTATATTAGCTTTGTCTATAATTCCTTTCCTAGGCTCCCGCAGAGTCTCTGTGTAGTAGAGTAGAAAATATACACAATATTTATTACATTTTTGATGCTCCAGTGAATTTTAGTCTTTATCCAGAGATGGCTAAGTCTATACAATGTACAAGTTAAACCTCCAAGCACCAGAGGGGTGCACAACCTGACAGAACAAGAAAAAGGATTAATTTTCATAGGTCAAGTGTGAACAACAAAAAAGACACCCCAGTTTGTCAACATTTTTGCAAAACTGATCACATCATTAAAGATCTCAGTGACTGTACTGATGGGAAATTTTAGTACACGAAGAGACAGAAAGATCTGGGAGTATAAATTGGTAACCAAGTTTAACACTCTCTGTATCCTGAACCGTAACAAGAAATGTATGACACATTATCCCATCCAATAAACATATTTTGGCCTTTTTGGATGCCAGAGGGCTGCACAGTTCTCTGCAAGTGATGGGTTGTTCACAACTCTGGTGCTTGGAGGTTTGACCTATACATTCTATAGATTTAGTGAACTCTGGATAAAGTATACATTTCACTGGAACATAAAAAAGGTAATACATCTTATTTTTAACCACATGTTCGGAGCTCAAAGGAAATAGGCTGGGAATAAATTGACAAGATTCCTCTGATTTGAATTAAAAAAAAACAAATTGTAATGATATCAAAACATTTTAATAACAAACAATGCGTAATGTGCATCCACAAACGCAATGGAAATTGGGAAAAATATAAATTAACAAAATAACACAATACAATTTTAAATCAGACAAATGATAAAAAAGTAATAAAAAATGATGGGAACACAAGGAAGCAGCACCATAAAAAGGAAATGTGCCATGCGTTAAACCCAAACAATAATTTGGTACAAGACACCATATATATATAATAATAATGTCAAAAACAACAAGAACACTTTTAATTTTATTATGGTATTTTGTTAATTTATACTTTTTTCAATTTCCATTGCGTTTGTGGACGCACGTTACACATTGTTATTAAAATGTTTTAATATAATTACAAGTTGATTTTTTATACAAATCAGAGGATTCTTGGCAATTTATTCCCAACCTATTTCCTTTGAGAGCAAAACATTTGGGGAATTTTATGGTGTTTTTTTGTGTGAATTGAAAAGCAACGGTTCTAGTTCATTGGCTGCTGGATCTACGTTTGCTCTGGTTTTCCATATTTGTGAAACCCCAAATCTATTTATAGGTATAGGTTATAGGTAATACATCTTGGTTGTATTTTTAGTCCACTACAAACAGACTCTACTGGAGCCTAGGGAATAATAGACAGTACTGATAAGAATATTCACTGCCAGTGGAATTTAAATAATATGCATGAGTGTTTAACCTGTCATGTATTGTGTATTCAGCCTTCTTTGTATTGTTTGCCAATAAAGGTATCATTTTACTCTGCTAGTCTTCTACTTTTTCTATAGTTAACATGGTACCATGTTTTACCCAATTACAGTTAAGGTTTCCTCACAGATCTCACATGAAATGTTTACCTTTCATATGCATGTGTATTATATAAAAACACCATTGCAATTTTTAAGAATTCTAAATAAGATATTTAGAGAGGTAGGTAGATGTAGTAAGGAGTAATAAAGCAATGATAAAGAGGAGATTGCTTCTCCAGTGATATCACTTCTCCAATTCTTTATTGTTCTATGGAACCTTTGCATTTAGATTCAAGTTGGAGAGATCTTAGTGAATAGGTTCCATAGAATAACATAGGGACTGGAGAAGTGATATCACAGGAGAAGTTATCTCCTCTTTATCATACATTAGTACTTAATCCCCCTGCTCTTAAAGTTGGGCAACAGGATTCATTCTGACTTCACAGTGAAGTCCCCAAGACTTAAGAAAGCATAGGGACATATCCAAAGCCCTAAGACAATCATCATCAGATACTCTCTAGATGTTCACTAGGGACATTAACCTAGTTATGCTTACTTATTGCAAGATTAACTTGGAGATAGCTGTATACTATATGGGTAAAACTGCATGGCAGGTAAGAGAACATGCCCTTATATTAGTCTTATATTCAGGATATTATTTTATTATTTCTCGCATTTATTTCTTTTGTGATCATTTTAGCGATTCATTTCAGAATAAACATATTAAAGCATCAATTTGTTTTTAATTAAGTTAAAGTTATATTTTGACACTTTGTTGTGTGTTTTACACTACTTATCAAAGAAGAACAGAAGGTAACCAGCTTTATTTAAGAAATATGTCAGTATGTTAAATGATATTAAGTAAGGAAACATGTGTACTTGGTTAGATTTATTTCTTGAGTCAAGCAGTTCTCAGTCATGTTTGAAAAAAATACTTTGCTTCTTTTTGTAGCAGTTTGAACTCCATATGTTAGCTATAAAATTAATTATTTTTTTCTATGACCGAATAAAAAGTAACATATTCATGCATTGTTTTATCCCATCAACATTTTCATGCTTATGCAAATGTAAAAAGGTTGCTAGTTGTTACAGGGTTAACACCAATAAAATAAGCAAAAATCACAGCAACTAGACAAAACAAGGGTAACTACAAGGTAGACCCCAGTGGGCCAGATGCTGGAGGGTGGGGAATGGGTTCGAAGCTAGCCAGTGATGGATGACAGCCCAGTGAGCAATTACTACCCACTGGGGAAGAAGGAGATAACAAGACACACAGGCTACCTGCAATATCTGTCGACAGTTGCTGAATAGAAATGTAAGAACCAAGAGTATGACTAAAGGGACTGAACAGAACCAGACAAGAGGCAAGAAGTGGTAGGCAGGAAAGAAGAGAATCGACTGAAGACTGAATGCTCAACCCTAATAGAAGGATATGACTGGAGGTAGAAATCTGACTGGTGGTCAAGTCCGAATGATGATCAAAGCACAAACAGAGGAGCAAGGAGTTGAGAACCACTATATAATCTTCATTTTAAGTCTTTATGTACATGAGAATCAATTCTAGGACAAACCATCAGCAACACAGCAGACAAATGCAAATTTCACAAACCTACATTTCTTTGAATGGATCTTTTAACCCCCTTAAATGCTAGGGAGGTCTCCAACGCTTTGCAAAGTAATGTGTTCTTGACATCACTACTTTTTAAGCGTTTGAAAGCCCCAACAATGGATATTTTCACTCGTCCCTTATGCTGCAGTTGGTTGATCCCAGAATTGCCCCTCTCTTCTGTAGGACCTAAATGGCGAAAGGTACCAGGATATAAACTTCAAAGACACAGTGTGACCACTGACTAAAATATACATAAAAAACATTTCTGCTGTGTTCTACCCATCAGAACACATTGGGTATATAACATGTTATTGTCAAAAAAATAGTTTGTGTAAATTATATTAGCAGAGTTTAGTAAGCTACCACATGTACATGTGATAAGTCCAAATTCCTCCCTGACTCCCCTGCCATTAGAGGAACTGTTCAATAGCATATTAGTATATATATTTAAAAATTGAAGTGTGACTGGTTCTCTGTCAGCCATGCTGTGGGATGGCAGGGGGGCGGAGTTCACTCACTGCACCCAATTGGCAGGGGTGGTGGTTTTGACAGGAGTGGCCAGGGTGCTTTGCCCCCGACCACTCCTGTCAAAATCACTGTAGGGACCTGCCATGGCCCAGTGATCCTGCCATCCCCTTCACCTTCCTCCACTTCTCCCCTTTGCTCTCTTCATGCCCTCTGATTCATCACTTCTCCATCCTTCCACTCTTCACGTCCTCGCTTTGCCCTCTTACAACCCCTTCACTTCATACCCACTCATTGACTGCCCTTCTCTTCATCTTCTTCCACTCAATTCAGCACCATGCCACCTGCCTCGCTTTCACCATCTTCCCTCACAATTCCATACTATTTGCCTGCCCTCACCATTCACCGCAATGGGGAAGGACCACCCTTGCCTGTTCGCCATATCACCTTCCCATCTCCTCAAGTGCCTTTCTCTTCTCCATTCATCCCACTTCAGAAATTTCACTCTCCCTCCCTCCCATTCATCAGGCCATACCCGCAAATCTAGCACAATCCCATGGGCAATTTTCACTAGTTCATATAAAATCTAGTACTATTTTTGAGGGGGGAAATTTTGGAAAGTTTTATTTTTACACTTTGGTACAGTTGGCTTGCTCTGGAATTGCTTAACATCACATATGGCCCATTGTCCCCTATCAGTTCTTGTGTGACACATCTTGTAACTTTCTGTTCACCACATTGTGAGGGAGAAGTAGATACTGGTAACATGTGCAAAATAAGTTAAGAGACATACACAGCATTTTATCTTGATGGAAAATCCCCAGCATTTTGGTAAAAAAGAAGAGCAAAAAAAAGGGGGCAAACTCCAGCCATGTGTGGTGCATGGGCTTGGCTATGCAGGTACACTTGGCCAAGTCCAAACCCCACATGTGATTGTCACTCAGAGAGTAAAAAGCTAGTAATGTCTACAACACATTGTAATATTCCGGAGCTCTATTTTTCATTTAAAGATTAAAAACCTAATTTAAATCAATAGGAATTGTGTGAATTTGTATTTGTTCCCTCTGGTGCAGTTGGTTTTCCCAGGTAGTGCTATACATTTTTGTCCAATGGCCCAGTGACTACCTTATATATCTGTAGCTCTCTGTGATTGTTAGCATGTTAGCATGCAGGCTACATTACATTTCAGAGGACAAAGAAGACATTGATTCCAAGGTTAAAGGAAAAAGACGTGTTCACTATGTTCACCTTTTGCCACATTTCCAGTCTGTTAATCCAGAATCACTCCTCTTCTTTGTGTATATAGCTCTAAATTAAATATTGTTGATTAACCCATTGCATGTTAGAGATAACGCCAATGTATTGCAAAACATCCAGTGGGTTACAATGTACTGTGTGGTGACATGGGTCTCAGTGTTTTTTTTTTTAAATATTTCCTGTTAGATAAGATTTGTAATTCTAATTTAGGCCTAAGATTCCATTACAGCCATGTTTTTCTACAGAATATCTTTGTGTTGCTTCAGTAGAAAAAAATAAATGCAACATTTACATAATTATATTATAGCCGTGGCTTCTATTGAAATTCCAGGAGACAGATTTCATACCTTGTGCCAACGTGAATTATGCTGGATTTAAAATGTTATACTGTTCCCCCATCAGGACATAATGAAACCTGGATTTCAATATTTTGTTATAACATAGGATGACCTTTGATTTACACACACATATATGTATTCATTATCTTTATGTCTTATGCCCTGCAGGTCCTTATAGCACTTGTCACATTCCTCTTCCTATTGATACAAATATGTGGCTGGACTGGCAACTCCAAGCACACAGACCTTTTGTATCAGTATCTCACTTCCTATAGACTGTAAGCTCTAGGGAGAAGGACTCTCTTATCCTTCTATTTCCAACGCTTTTTAATGTTGATTGTAAAGCCTTATATATTTTACCCCGTTATACATCACTCTTTTGTCTTGTTTAACTACTGTACAGTGTTGTAGAATATGTTGGAACTTTATAAATAAATGGTAATAATAGTACTTTTATTTTATTAAGCTGCACTTAGAGTTCAAATTCAACATGGAATGAGTTCCTGAATCCCATTGTTTTTACTACTGCCATTGCTGAAGTGGGAAATCTAAATACCCAGGTCTGTGATCCAACACATTGGACTCATACATCAGAAAAGGTGAAGTGGATGCAATATTGAGTGCATATGCTCAATGACATTGTACCATTGTATATATTAATATATACAATTAATATATTTTGTAGTTGGGGCTTAGAGTATGATAATGGATAGTGGTTGGTGAGACAGGGTGTGTGATAGTGTGAATAAGGGTTGTGGTGAAAACCTGGTAGTTTACGAAACCCTCCGGGTCATGTGAAGCATTGGGCCTGAATAGAGGCCAAAAATACATGAGTAGGTTGAGTGAATTATTGGGTCAGTGACTGAAAAGCGCTTTGGATTTCGTGACTTTGGTGCAGAACAGGAGAAACAAGATGAGCGCCACCTTCCCATTCTTTGGATAATGTAAGTGGGAACCTTATTTCTAGATGCTGAGGATAATAACATAATAACATAGTAAATTAGGTTGAATAAAGATACGAGTCCATCAAGTCCATCAAGTTCAACCTTTGCCTCATACCCTAGTGACATGAGAACTGTATAGCTTTCCTGCACCAAATAAGCTAGTCTTTATCATACCTTCCTGATTTGCCTACTAATATACAGTATAACCCTGTATGTTCCCTTTTGAAAGAAATGCTGCTTCTATTCTAAATGAGTGGCTGGAATAGTTCTTGGAATTTAATTGCAACTGGTTGAGACGTCGGGCATAAACAACAGAGGGCTTGAATCTGAGTAGTTAGCCAAAAAGGACATGAGTCTATCTAGTTTCACTAAAGGGCACCAGTGATCAAACATTTGAAAATATAAGATATCAAGTCCTTTGTGGAGGGTATTGGTTTTTGAGTGGACTGGGTGGAGTGAATAATGATCGTTGATCTTGGCCAAGTCTGATTTTAACAAAAAGGGGTCATGCTGGTTGGATATTGAAAATTCACTTGGTCTGAGAAAACCAAAGAAAGCCAAGTATAGGGCTGCTAACATAAGCAGATTTGTACTCTGTTCAAATGGTTCTGACAATAGAAGATCTGATAATTGCTTAAACAGGGGGCCTTCTATAGGGAGCCGCTTCTAAGAAGAAGCTAGGGGTAATTTGGAAATGCCTTTCAAGGAGCTATTGGTTTTGTATGAAGTAGAAAATGTGAGGATTGCAAAGTTTTAATGTATGTTCTCTGAGTGTTTGGTGCTAAAGCTCAGAAATGAATTGCTCAGCTCATTCTAGATGAGTCGTCAGGGCAGGATCAGTTCTGAGAATGGAGGTGGATTGTTCGGGAGTTTCTTTGCTGATGGACATAGATGGAAAGATTTCTGAAATTGGAAATGGGAGAAAGCATCATCAGCTGCATTAAGCTGGCTGGCAACCTACATACAGTGGATGAAAAACTTATAGTATATAGAAAGCCAAATTAGTTTCCTCATGAATTGTATAATATGAGGAGAAGAAGATCTAGCTTTCTCGATAATGGATTGGGTAGTTATATTGTCTGTGTGGAAGGTGATGGGTAGGCCAGACCATGATGGACTCCGTAAACTGCCTGCTGCTGTAATGGAATAATTTCAAACAGAGGTGAGGTGTTGTTGAATGCTGGGAAAGAGGAGATTTCAGAGGGCCGTTTCTCTGTGAACCAATTGTTTACATCTATTGCTGCGAATCCATGAGAAGGTGAGGCGTCCAAGAAAATATGTGGAGAGGAGGCTGACAGAATGGGCAGAAAAACTGAGTGACCATTCCCAAAAGCGAAAAAGATAGTCCACATTCTTAGGTCCGACTTTGCAGCAGGGTCCAGGTAGATGATACTAAAAGACTCAGGGGCCTGGGGGAGCAATTGAAGTAGGTGTGAGACAAATTATCTTCCTTGTGGGATGATGAGCATAGCAAAAGCTGAGATAGCCTAATACAGACTGTAATTCTAATTTGGTGCAGGAGGATGATCGGTGATAAGTTCTCTGGAGGAAAGCTGGTTTCCATTTTAACAGTATCAATATGGATGCACGGAAATGTAACCAATGTAGCGGGTCCTCTTGATTTGTCTTGGGCAATGGAAATCTGAAGTTCTGAGAATAATGATTGCAGATTTGAAAGACTGGAAGGGGTTTTCTGTGGAGATTCTATAAGGAGAAAATAATAGTAATGAATGACAGATGGCTAATTGCTGATTTTCAAAAGAAGCCAGCAGAGTGTTTCTGCAAAAAAGTAAAAAATCTTTGGACTGCTTTTTGAGCCAAGTTTTGTGATGAAACAATAAGAATTTTTCCAATTTATGCCATGCAGATGCCTAATATCAGGGTGTATGTGGATAAGTTTAAATGCATTAGCTATGCCTGCTTTTGATAGCCAAGCTACTGTTCTGAAGGAAATTATGATCTCAATAGCTTGATCTATGGAATAGTACTGCATTTGGGATTCTTCGGATGGAATGAGTGAGTTTAGGCTTGGGATTGGTGAGGAGGGAGGTGCTGAATAAGCAATTATCAAACATTTTTAAGTGAAAACTTGCAAGTAGCTGACTCGCCAGATTCGGGGGGGTGGAAGAGAAGGGGACTATGAAAAAGCCCATTTCTATTTCTTTTGAGAGAAGATAATCTATGCGGTCTGGATCATTGGAGGCTGATAGGAGATTGGGACATTTGATAGAGGCAGTGGGGTAGGCTATTAGACCGGTGTGAAACTCTTCTAAGAAACCATTGGATAGAAATTCAGCTAGCTCAGGTGAAGGGTGTTTCTGGACAAAGAGGTAAGGCTTGGTAAGTACAAACATCTGAAGAGGTGGGGGTACTTCTTCAATTTAAATGTCTAGGCAAGTGCATTTGAGGGGATCTTCCAATACCTTTGGCTTTTAGAAAAGGTAAGGAGGGCTGGATAGACCACTAAGTTGACCTCCTGGAGAAATTAGCTAAATTCCTTTGGCGTCTGAGATGAAGTAAGGAAAACAGGCAGGATTAGACCTTCGACCTCTGAATGGAGGTAAGGAGTGACATGAATACACATGCATAATTTTAGATGGGATGAGACGTAGACCTCACTCAGAGGTGAAAACAAGTTTTCCTTCGGCCTCTAATGGGAAGTAAGGAAAATAAAACATAAGCCTCGGACAGAGGTAAGGATAAACCTTTGGCCTCTGTGGTGAAGGTAAGGTAAAATGGCATTGACCTCATGGAAGGTAAGTAGCTGTAATAAGTCCTTCGGCATCAATGAGAGGTAAGGAGTCTTAGCTTGCCCTTCAGCCTTAAGTATAGAGGTAAACCTGGAACTAAAATGAATCTACTAGGTGTATGCATGCAATGTTAGAAAAAAGGGAATAAAAAAGAGGGACAGAGACTTTCTCTACTCAAGCTTATTGACTCCACAGGGTGAGGTGTCTGCCCTTTGGTAACTCCATACCCAGATAAGGTTAGGACTCAAGAGGACAAAAACAATGAAACCCTGGAAAGGTAAGGTGAGGGATGGAGTCTAAAAACATATATATATTGTTTTTTCTTACTGTAGTAGAAAGAGTTTCTAGTTTGCAGTACAAATGTCTTGGTAAGCTGAAACGACTGTAATGGAAGAAGGTACTCTAGAAAAGTGAGTAAAAAGGAGAAAGGGAGAGGTGAAGAGAAGGGACACTGGTAAAACAGATTGGAAATGTTAGTGACAAAAGGAAAGGTGTGAATGATAATGATAGGACATGAAGTGATATAACTACATGCATATAGAATGCTCTCGAGAGCTGTGAAAGTGGATGGTAATAGCTAGTTCTAAATAATGAGAGAAGAAGGTGTGCAGTAACTGAGCAAATATAGTGAAGGAAATGGCTACCTGATACAGGAAAATTATAGAAATTCTGAAGTATAAATAATCACTGACAGTGTCTGATATGAGAAAAAACTGCTGCTAGAGGGCAAAAGTATAAAGTATGGATGGATACTGAAGCTAACATAGAACTATATGGTTTAGAAATTTAAGTGGATAGACTATAGGAAGTCTCTGGCATAAATGAAGCACTGCTTGGTAAGACAAGATACATTATTTATTATATATGAATGCTGGAATATTAAGAACTGTGCCTGAATGGAACATAAAGAGAGAGAAATAGCTTAGCTGGCTCATATAGCATTGAAACAAGAATAAAAAGATTCCTAGGCTTCTGAAACTTTGTCCAAATGTTCTAACCATGTCCCTTTCTGTCTTGTAAATCCTAAAATGCTTAGTACAAGAAAGAAAGTGAATGAGGGAAAGACATGATTGGTTCTTGATAACATAATCTAATGGTACAACATGCAATGGTGAAAGGGAGCAATATAAATTTTATCTCTGGTGATCGGACAAAAGGAAAAACATGCCTCTGAAGCTGGCGCTCCGGGCTGAAGCAGAAGTAGGAGGGGGTTAATTAAACAGAAGAAATGCTGAGAGAGGAGGTGTAGGGAGACGGGATGAAGACTAAGAGTGAGGAGGAAGAAAATGTATAAACGTGGGCTTCTGTGTTCAGCGAGCAGGAATGTAGGTTGGCTAGAAAACATAGCGTTACCAGTGAGGAGCAAGTGCAGAAGGCTCCATATCTAAAACATGCATGCAAATCAACAGCGTGGACAAGAGGGTGTTGGAAATGCTTGTATATGAAGCCTCCAGTCCCTCCCGCAAATCCAGACACAGCCTTTTACTTATAATACAGTATGAGAGCAAAAACAGGAAGAAATGGTGAAAATTATCTAAGTGCAGTAATTATTGAAATGTAAAAATAAAGTGATACACTCACATGGTGCCCATCTTGGGCTTTGTGCACATAAAAGGTCCCAGCCCCTGGTAGCCAATGTGCTGTGTCCGCTAGTTCTTGCCTCTGGAGTCTTTCTCGGGAGGTTCCTCTGTGATGTAAAGTCCAGATGTGCGATGTGCATTGTCGAATCCTCAAAATATTGAGAGGCATATATTCTACTGATGCTGATGGAAAAAGGTCTCTCTTATCTTGCAATGGAGTGATAGACCTCAGTTAGTGGTGGGGGAGCAAACAGCTCCACGTGTGCAGGCCAACACTATAGGAGTCCGAAGAAACCGGGAGTGGGGGGCGGTTTCTCACAGGGAGCGTGAGCGGGACCCAACTAAAGCTGAGTGCTGGGAAAAGAACCGGATGTGTATCGTGGAGCTTTGACTCCACTTCCTTACGGGTATCAGAAGCTTCCATGGTAACAGAGTCATTATATTTATACCCATTGTAATAAAAATATCCGGGTTAAAAAGATACATAGATTAACATTGTCTGAGAATACTATATGTTAAAACCCGTATATATAATACTCCATTATTTAAGCAAATACATAACAAAGCATGAAAATAATATGTGTCAAAATGATGAGTAGTGTGAGGAACTGACGTGGGAAAATGTTAAAAGTAAAATGAATGTGTGAATCCATGAATGTAAAAAGCTGTTCCCATATGTGAATGCAAACCATAAAATAAAATGTAATATGATGAAATAAAAGTGATTGTAAAACAATGTGTATTGGATTATTTCTGTATAATTGAGAAGGGGGAAAGGGAAAATTAGTGAAGTATTGGAAAATAAACAATATGTATATGATATAATCATGGGGGATGTGCGTGAAGTACATGTGAACTAGAGTGAGGTGTGTAAGTGCTTGTGTATATTTTGAATGCCAAAGAGGTGCCCAGTGCTAATTTTTCCGGCACACGAATGGTGAATGGACAGTAGTCCAGAGAGTGATTGGGTAGATGTAAAGAGTGACAGAAGCTTATGAATGAGTCAATGGATGCAATCAAAATAACACTGTAATGTTGTGTAAAAATTGTGGAGGAAAACACTCTTGAAACATGGAAACACTTACCTGTTTCCTTTATTGGTAGAATTAACGCTGTCAAAATGGTCATTTTTCCAAAACTACTATATTTATTCCGCTCCCTTCCTATTCTTATTAACAAGATTGAACTTATGGGTATTCAAAATGATAGTTTTCATTTTATTTGGAACGATAAACATCCACGCATTAAAAGGTTTTATTTAGAGATAAATCTTATGGTGGACTTTTAGTTCCAAATCTTTATAAATACTACTTGGCTCCTAGATTTTCGCACTTGTTATCCTTTTGCCACAGTTATGACTGCTCTTGGCTAATTCCCAACTGGATCCGATTGGAATTAGAATTTTTTAACAGACAGAATGCCTTAACATACCTATGGATCTCAAAAGGCAAATTTAAAGGAAAAATTTCTGAATCCTTAGAAAACACACAAAACGATTTTAAAATTTGGGAAAAAAATAGAACCTCATTGAATTTAATGAATGAAAAATCTAAAATGCTCCCTATTTCATCTTCCTATTTTAACTGGGATATAGAACAAAATCAATTGATAAACGAGCTGAGAGATAATAAATTTGAAACTTTAAATGACTTGTTCTTTCGAGAAAAACTTATTAACTGGGATTTTATTAAAGACATCTTTAAAGAAAATTCAAATAAAAAATCAATTTTTTCTCAGTTTCTCAACAAAATCCAAGATTATTTAGGCCCCCTTTCTTCTTCTAATCCGACTAAATTTGAATCCTTTTATAATCTTTGGGAACCTTCCATGAAGTCCATTTCTCCCTTGTACAAAATTCTTTTGTCTAATAATGAGAAATTGTACTGCCAATTAAAGTGGGAATTAATGCTGAAGGACACAATAGATGAAAATGAATGGCTAGAGTTATGGAGAAGAGTTCATAAAAGCAGTATCAACATTAACTCAATTGAACAACTCTATAAAATGTTTCATCTTTCTTACCTTATACCTAGCAAACTAGCCCTAAAGTATGACAATGCTACTGACAGATGTTTTAGAGGTTGTTATGATAAAGGCTCCTTCTCTCACATATGGTGGGAATGTAATAAGGTTAATTTGGTTTAGAATAAGATTAACATTTTACTTTCTGAGGTTTTACATAAAGATATTCAGTTAAATATGGGACAAGCTCTTTTGGGAAGAAGGATGGAAAATATTACAAAACATGAAGATAAACTAATTCTGGGGATTTGTTCAGCAGCAAGGTTATGCATTGTCTCTCAATGGAAGAATTTCAAGATCCCTTGGAACTCTATAATAGACAAACTTAACTCCACCTGTATTAATGAATTTTATTCTTCTATTGAACTATGTTCTTATGATAAATTTCTTCTTACTTGGTCTCCTTGGATTAAAAATAATCGCGGTTATCCCTGTAAACTTCTCTTGAAAACTTGATATTGAAACTCTGTTTACTTCTTCTCTTATGTTATTTTACTATTTTAAATATTTAAATAAAAATATGAAGTTTAAAAAAAATAATAAGTGCTGTTATGTTAAATTGTGGAATGTGAGGTAAGTGTAGCATATGTCTGATTACAATATAGCAAAAGATGAAAGACTGCCCTAAAAACACAATACCTAATAGATAAAAACTAATAAAAACTGTCATATGAAAATATGTCTATGTCATATGAAAATAAACAATCACCGATACACAGTAAAATAATGAAAATGCCCTCTATTCAGGGGAGGATTGATACATAGCTAGGCTGACCCACCCGACCCATGTCCATATATACACCAAAATGATATATGCATGAACTATGCCGATGCAAGTTGGAGCCCCACAAATCCACTCCTAATCAATATAATAATTGGGATGTAAAAACATGAATAAAACGTAGAAAAATTAGACTGTCAATAAAGTGATAAACTACAGGACAAATCATTCATGCAAATGCCAAAATGTTAAATTCTATATTTAATCCCTGTGGATACACAGTATTTCGTTCAAAAATTCTCTTTGCCTAACTTTTTCGAAACGGTCTCTTCCCCTGTGAGAGAGTTCAACCTGTGATATGAATACCCATATGTTGACATTGGTGAGTTGTTTTGCAGTGTTCCTATAGACAGTGAGACTCCAGGCCACAGGAAATGTTTCTCAGATGTTCTGAGAATCTAGTCTTAATTTTTCTCTTTGTTCTCCCTATGTACTGGAGTCCACAGTCACACATAATTAGGTACACTGCATATGAAGTATGGCAATTCATAAAACGTTTAATATTATATACCTTCCCTGTAATATTGGATTTGAATGTCTGCTGTTTATTTGGAATGTGATCACAGGTGGTACAATTGTGCTTATCACATTTGAACATTCCAATGATTTCTAAGAATGATTTGTTACCCTTATTACCATGGGTTTTGCTATAAATGTCACTGGGTGCGACCCTATTCTTCAGGTTTTGATTTTTCTTAAAAACAACTTTGGGTCTGTCTTTCAATACTTTATGTAGAATGGGATCATGTGTCAGTATATGCCAGTGTTTTTCTAAAATATATTGCATTTGTAGTGCTTTATTGTTGCATGTGGTAACAAAATGAGGGACCTGATTATCTGCTGTTTTGGAATTTTTTGTCCTTATATATGAGCAGATTGCATTTTGTTAGCTGCTGCAGTCAGGTTTAGGGAGTGAAAAGGAATCCTCAGTACCTAACGATTAGAGGAGCTTGAGTACTAAGGATTGAAAGCGGTGCTATCACGGTGCCCTTGATTGCCTCTGTGATGCCGTGCTTGAAGGCAACATTGCTGCACTTCCTGGTTATTGTGCTGAAGCACATTCGCTATTCTTACTGGCACCGCTAATTGCCAGAAGGAGTCTCCACCCACGTTCTAGGCTTATAGGCCTCAGCCTGCCTTTACTCAGTTGCCCTTTCGTGGTGTACCTGTGCGCTATAGCTCTTGTGATTCCAATGCTTCAGTTCCGTGTATGACTCCTGGCTGTGTTCTGACTTCAGCTCCGTTGATCCCTGACTAGCTGACTTCCGTTCCGGTCTGACTCCTGGCTTTGGCTGACAACTTGATCCGGTCTGACTCCTGGCTTTGGCTGACTACCCGTTCCGGTCTGACTCCTGGCTTTGGCTGACTATCCATTCTGGTCTGACACCTGGCTTTGGTTGACTATCCATTCTGGTCTGACTCCTGGCTTTGGCTGACTACCCGCTCTGATCAGACTCCTGGTTTTGGCTGACTACTTGCTCCAATCAGACTCCTGGCTTTGGCTGACTACCCCTGCTCCGGCTGGCTTCCGATTATCCTTTACCCGTGGCTTACTGTGTCGGCTTGCACTCTCCGTGCCTAGCGCTGCCTCATTTGAGCGGTGCTCAGTCTGCGTCAGTTCGTGTCACTGGCCTTCCTGCTGCCTGTTGTTCCGCTCTAGGCCATTGGGTATCCCAGCATTCTAGGGATTCAGTCACCGCTGCCTGTGGGTTATCCTAGTGTTCTATGGATTCAGTCAACATGACCTGTTGGTTACCTTAGAGCGTTCTAGGGATTCACTGTCACCATTGCCTGTTGGTTACCTTAGAATGTTCTAGGGATTCAGTCACCATTGCCTGTTGGTTCCCCTAGAGTTCTAGGGATTCACTGTCACCATTGCCTGTTGGTTACCCTAGAGCATTCTAGGGATTCAGTTACCACTGCCTGTTGGTTACCCTAGCGTCCTAGGGATTCATTGTTACCATTGCCTTTTGGTTACCCTACAGCGTTTTAGGGATTTTCTGTCACTGCTGTCTGTTGGTTACCCTAGCTTAACTGTCTCGGTACTGAACTACCCTAGCGTACTAGGGGATTTTCCCTGTGTTTACAGGGGCTTCCCAGCTGCTACTGCACTAGTAGCTGCTACCATCCT
The DNA here is from genome assembly GCA_037306005.1 of Rhinophrynus dorsalis. Lineage (NCBI taxonomy): Eukaryota > Metazoa > Chordata > Amphibia > Anura > Rhinophrynidae > Rhinophrynus > Rhinophrynus dorsalis. The sequence goes on from CM074723.1 coordinate 416,827,201, forward strand.
TGCTACTAGCATTTATTCATATATTCAGTCAGAGTGGTGTTTGCCTCCTTACAGTCAGGTGATCCAGTGCTGCCTCCATACCTGGCTAGTGAGGGTTAGGGAAGTGCTTCGGCATGGTCCTTACATCTGGTCCTGTGAGGGTTGGGGAAGTGCTGTCTTACGTTATTTTATGCTGATTCTCAATAAAGTTATTATTTTACTGTATCTGTACTTCTCAGTGTCTTTATTCCAAGTCACTCCATGGATTAAAGGTGCTAGCCGTGAAGCCAGATGTCAGACTCCAGTTGAGCCAGGGCCGCGACCAGGATGGGTCCTCCTCAGACTGGAAACAGAACCGCTGTAACTAGGTAAAGGATCCCTTGATGTGGATACCAATCCTGGTGTATCTTGGGAGAAAGACCAGTAATCCAGGTAATGTGAAAAAAATAGGCTATACCACAAAAAGGTCTGCCGGCAGAGCCCCCTATTCCATGAAAAAAAGAGTGGAAGACCTCCACAGGAATAGCGACCCCATGTCAGCCAAAAGAGGCCCTAAGGTCTGAACAGAAATGGATGATACTGCTTAGTACTGCCTGTAAGCAAACTGCCTTGGTGGAGCCCCAAAGACTAAGTAAATATGCCAGAAAGCTGAGAGATAGAGCTCAACAAAAGCCACAGGGGCTAGGAGAAGAACAGCCTAGAGGCTTATTATATAATCTGCAGCTTCCACAGGGCTGAGGTTAATGGCCCGAGATCCTGGGCTAGATGAACTAGCACCGAGCCAGGCCTGCTCTTTGTGATTGCAGAGGAACATGAATGGGATGCTGCCAAAAATAAGCAGGAAGCAGCCGTGTTTTAGTCAGGAGCAAACTACCCGGCCGTCTAACTACAGCAAAGATGGGTACCTGACAACAGGAGCTGAAAGTAAACAGCTGGATTGTCTGAAATCAGAGTGGTCAACAAGGAACCGGAAGGTAGAGGGAGCTCTGACCATTAGGCGCCGGCCATCTAACTACAGCGGCGATTGGGCCCTATGCAGAATGTCCCAGAGTAGCACAACGATGCCTGGTGAGAGTCCCAAAGCTCTGCACTGATAGTGAGGTACTCAACGAGTGATGTGGAGGCAATGAGCCAAGTCCGGAAGTCGGCGGTGGAGCAGGCAGTACTAGGTCGATAGACAAGAGGCAGAGATAGACTGGGTCAGCAATGGGAGGACACAGCAGACAATACTTGAGGGCAAAGGCAAGAGGACAGTCACAGAAGCAGCCAAGATAGAATAACCAGGTAATCAAACAGCACGGTACCATGGAGGATCCACAAGAATAGTCAGGCAACAGAATTTAGGTCATACACTAAGGATACAGAGAAACTAGCCAAATCACAAACTTAGTTTGAAAAACAGATATCAAAGAAGGGAAGTGATGCCCCTAAAAAGGGTACATTGCCAAACTGGTGGGAGCAGGATTAGAAGGTCAGGAGTAGGTGATAACACATTTGTAACTCATACTCTAATTCTTTACTAGATCTATTAGATTTTCATCATAAGATCTATCTAGAAACTTTTTTTTGATTGTTTGCTTCTTTGTTGAAATCTTCCTGCTTGGAACAATTCCTACAGATCCTTTGGAACTGACTAAAAGGGATATTGTTAATCAATCTTTTATGATAGCCATTCATTGCATGAAGATAGCTATTTCTCCCACATTTCTTGTGGAATTTCTTAGAGAGGACTTGACCATCTTCATGTCAAACAGTGACATCCACAAATTCTAAGTGGTGAGGATGAAGGGAATTGGTGTTCATATGATTCAGAAACATCCCAAAGCTATCTAGAGTGCCTTCCCAAATAAAAATGAGATTGTCACCATATCACCTATAGTAGGCTATATGATTGATGAACAGATTATTATTGTAAATAAAACAGTCTTCCCTGTTCATATATATGTTGGAGTATGATGGTGCAAATGTTGAACCCATGGCAACCCCTGATTGTTGAAGATAGAATGTATCTTGGAACAAAAAGTAGTTGTGATGGAGAATAAAAACAACCATTTGCACCAAGAAATCTATCTGTTTATTGTGTAGAATGTTTTGAGACATTAGGGCATTTCACTTATTGCTTATATTAAATAATTTTTTATCTCCCATTCTCTTTTCTTTGTCTGCAACCTTTCAGTGGCTTACCAGGATCTACACCAGTGTTTGAGAATAGAATTACCCCAAATATGTCAACTGCTTACCTTGACATTTTAAGGTGAAACTATTCTTATCCATTTTTACTTTTATTAGTCTTTATGTATGAACTTGACTTGACTATATTTGGATTATTGTGTTTGAACAATATTTTGTAGTTGAACACTATGTGCACAGAAGCTGCAGTGTCTCCTCCTTCACAGCCAGAAAATCAACAGTCCTACACCTCAGCACCCAACGAAACAAAGAAGCACAGAGGCCCCAGATTGACCAACAAGAAAGATTAGGTGCTGATCTGTGGCATTCTGGAGAATGGTAATGCTTTCCTGAGCTGGAACTGTAGGCCTACACAAAGCAATATGGAGGCAGAACTGGGAGGAAGTGTGCACTATCAGCAACACTGCTTGTGCCCTTTATGTCCTAAAGCATTGTTCATGGCACCAATGAAGAAGAAGATGTCCCAGGAGGCCCCGTCTACCTGGGTCATTGGTGGAGGACCACTCACGATGAACTCCTGGGAAGATATGTTGTGGTAGTACATGACTTCTGAAATCATTACTGGCTTGTCCAGAGACTTTGACATTATGTGTGCTCAGGACTTGCAGGATGGTGATAAGAAAAGTGTAATCTCAATTGTTATGCTTGTCCCATGTTTTTTAACTCTACTTGAAGACCAATGTTCACTGCAATGTGTTGCACATCCATATGGTCGTTAAAGGGTAAAATGCCTACCCCTACCACAGCTTTCTAAGTAGACATCCCCAAATGTTACTTGAAACATTAACCCATACCCCATTGCATTCCATTTGGATGTTCATTGGATTACCAAAGTGATGGGAACTTCAAGTGCCTTAGATACTTAACACAATTTTCTTGTTTTAGGCAAGTGGTGGGAAATCTGAGACCCTATGGCTACTGTAGGATAACACAACTGTCTTCTGTAGCCTGATAGCAAGTGCTAAGCAGCAGGTGGAAGCAGGGTCCCCTATGCCAGGGATGGTTGATGGTGTGAGGAAGTATATGGGGGGGCTTAAACCTATGGTGGACATCCATAGCCAAATCTTGGATGACTACAACAGGGAGATTTGATGAGGGATGCCACAGTCATAATCTCTAAATCCTTAATTTGACCCTCAGCATCATAGGCTTTGCAGATTTTGGGGTCTACAGATTCCAGATAGTCAATGCCTAGCATGGGATGCTGGAAGTTGTAGGTCCAAAAAGCTAGGGGAGTCCAAGGTGTATTTTTAATTTCCATGAATAGGCCACATGTAGTAAGGGCTCAATACAAGGTACAGTCAATTGTCGACGCTCCGACTTACATATGGCTAATTCCTAAGTCGGTGTTAACTTAACCCTGGACTCTCCAGCCATTGAGGTCCTATGACTTCCAGCATCTCCAACTATCCAGTGACTAGCTGGGAGTCATGGGTTTAAACAGCTGGAAAGCAGCTCACTAGTTACTACATCCAATATTGAGCTCTTAATACATAAGGACTATTCCAATGTCAGGGTAATTTCAAACTTGAGCTCCCAGTTATTGGGGAGTAATTCATGTGGTTCACTATAATGCAGTTAAGGTTTAGAATAGGTCCACTTCTTGATGCATATGAAACACAGCCATTTACAGTAGTTATGAGTAACTGTTAATTTATTTTGTCTTCAGGAAGGGTGTCATATTGGATTTTTATTTTACCTTTTTTATGGCATAATTCCTAAATATAAAAAAATTGAGAAGTTGTTTAAAGAATCTTGATACAGATGTGTTTTTCATAATGCCCCTTGATTTCAATTTGGCCTTTAACTCCTTCAATACTGCAGAGCAGGGCTGTGCAAGTTCAGTCCTCAAGGGCCACCAACAGGCCCATGATGTAAGGATTTCCCTGATTGAGTACAGGTGAGTCAATCAATAGCTTATTCATTCTGACTGACTCTCCTGTGCTTAAGCAGGAGAATCCTTAAAAGTTGTACTGTTGATGGCCCTTCAGAACTGAACCTGGACACCTGTGCTAGCAGATGGTATCCTTTTGAAAGGTTGCACATGAAAGAGCATGCGACTATTTAAGTCTTTCACCATGTCGCCTGGCTTAAAGGGACAGTAATGTCCCATAAAAACGTGTCATAGTTTTGTAGAGGATGAAAAAATAAGCTTAATGGTGCAAACCCTATCTCTCAAACCGCTATGGTTTGAGAGATATAAGCATTGAAGGTTCCCACCTCTCTCACTTTCTCCTGATGTCAGCATCTAGCTGGCAGAAGAAGATCCCCGTCTGTGGATCAGTCTGCGGCTCTGCAGCAGAGCCGAAAACTCGTTATTGCAAAAGAATTACTTCATTAGAAAAGGTCTACAAAGTGTCCCTGGTTTGGAAGCACACTTTGTAGACCTTTCCAATGAAGTAATTATTTTGCAATAACGCAATTTCGGCTCCTCGTGTTGGCCTACACGGATCTCCGGCTGTCAGCTTTACAGCTGACAGCAGGAGAAGAGGAGCGAACTTTCAATGCTTATACCTCTAAAACCATAGTGGTTTGAGAGAAAAGGTTTGAGCCATTAAGCTGATTTTTTCGTCCTCTACAAAACTATAACACGTTTTTATGGGACATTACTAACACTTTAAAATAGCGACATGACAATCTTGCAGTGCATGAAAGCGCGAGATTGTCATGTCGCAAAGTCAATGGTCGCTCACATTACTTATACAGCCAGCCGGTGATTCGCTTCCCCTTCCGTTTGAGCCTTAATTTGTATTCCTCCTCTATGGTACAATGAGCTTGCAACAAAATTTCTCCAGATTTCGTTTGGACATTTGAATGTAATTTCTACAGCAATCAAATCCTTTATTTTTAAAATAAGATTATGGACAAAAAGTCAGCATGAGGTAGGAGTATGTCTTCTCCTCATGCACAACAACTCCCATCACCCCTCCTTGAGCTTTGCCTGTCTGTGGGTTAGAGGAAATTAAATACTTAACGGAAAGAGGCAGCCCCAGTTGAAAGGTAAGAAAAAAAAATGTTAAGGCTCAAACAGAAGCGAATCACCTTCCATTTGAGCTTATCATTTTGTTTTTACTTACCTTTCTGCTTTCTCACAACAAAGGGATTTTCACTGACCAAGTGCTGACCGGCTGCCTGTATAAGTAAACTTTCATGCACTGCAAGATTGTCATGTCACTATTTTAAGCCAGGTGACATGGTGAAAGACTTAAATGGTCGCACGCTCTTTCGAGAGAGACCTTTCAAAAGTGAACCGCTGCAGAGCAGGGGTGTCTAAGATCATCCTCAAGAGCTACCTACAGTCCACGCTTTTGGGATTTCCCTATTTGGGCAAATCAAAATAAGTGAGAGACCTTTCGTATTCAGGGAAATCATTAAATGTTGGCCTGTTGGTGGACTGAACTTGGACACCCCTGCTGTAGAGATCTGTGAGACATTTAAGAGTAATGAGAGGTCTCCAGAACAAAGGTGTTAAAGCCCCATTGACAAGAATGAGAAGCTGGTGTTTGCTTTGTGCTTGCAGTTCTTCACATGTATTGGACTTTCTGCACTTAATTTGTTTAACCCTTTGCAATGTATTGTGTACCCCTCTGGCCTGCTTCAACAGGATTCAGTTGCCGGATTAAAAAATGTCAATTCAAGTGAATTCAGTAGAAAAACAATCTTCTGGAGTAAGGTAATGGCAGTCATAAAGGTCCATATGTTCAAAACAAAAGTGGAGGAATTCTGAGGCAAACCATTAGAACTACAGGGGAGAACTAAACATTCCAATTGTTCCCTTTGTGAAGCAATAGTCTGGCAACCTCTCTAGCATTAAAGGGAAATAAATTTCCCATTTAAATCAATGGAGATTTTTTTGAGTTTTCAGTTCTCCCCTTTAGTGCAAATGGTGTGACGCAGACCTCCTCCACTATTTTGGCCCAGGGATTTGTCCAGAGTTCACATTGCACATTATTATGGAAGAATTATTGCTCCTGATGTTCCCGAATAGCTAATCAGCTGTAATGGAAGCCTGGCATTGGTTTTAACCCCTTGAGAACAACAGCAGTGTGTTCACTAAGGTGAGCAACCTAGCAGCCTGAAAGAGCTAATGAGGACTAATTATACAAGGGCTGCATTGGAATAACAGATTCATTATGCATCCTTGCTCATTTTTACTTCCTCTTTTATCACTTTCAGTGCTGGGTTGCTGGGAAACAAGAGACCACCAGCTGTTCCTAGACTGCAATTCCTGTCATTCTCAGCTGTTGACTGGCAGTGAATGATGGGAGTTGTAGTCTGGCAGCAGCTGGAGGGCCTCACATTATCCATCCCTGCCTTAGAGTGTTGGTTCTCAACCTATTTTGTTCAAGACACCCCTAACATGAACCCTGGAAGATTCAGGGCACACATAACATTTTATAGGTCATTTGTCAAGCAAGTAATGAAGGATGCAGATGAATAAATATACAGTTCTTTTTAGGCCTCACAATCAGGATAACAGAAGCAAACATATTGTGCAGTCAGTTTTACAGAAATATACAACTGAAACTCAGTATTTACATTTTATCAAAATCTATATAGAAGAGATGGAGCACCCTAAGTAGATGCCCATGGCACACCAAAGTGCCATGGCATCCTGGTTGAGAATCACTGCCTTAGAAGGAACATTGAACCAGAGGGGCAATCCATTGCAATATGTTGTAAACCCTACAGGTTCTCAAGGTGTTAATACTCAAATTCCAAAACCATCTTTATCCTTGGCTCAGCAGCCTACCTGTGTACTAACTGCCATAATAATCATGTTCTAAATAAACTTGTCATTTCTCTGACTTCTCGCTTTTCCCTTTCCCCTTTGACAGGCAGCTATCCAATCAGGAGAGCAAACAGCTGATAAATGTGGGTACCAGCATTAGTATTACAGGGGTTGAGCTTGTCAGAATCAGTGTTCCCCCCAAAGGTGTGCATAGGTGAGTAACCCAGCGCTGAATACAGAAAGAGTTAAAAAGAACTGCTTAGGCAGGGCTGCATTTGGAATAACAGATATACTATGCTGCTCTGCCCAGTTTTAATTACTAGTTTATCTCTTTCCGTGCGGGGTCCTTCACCTGCTCTCACCTTAAAATGGACACTGGTCAGAATATATCATAACTACGTAAGCTGGGTTGCTTGCCTTAGAGGCAACACTGGATTCATACCTCTAAAAGGAAAGGGTAACAATAATACAACTAAATTAGAAATGTAAATATTGTCAAACAGGAACTATTTATTAAACATATTTGCGAAGTATTCATCTGCATGTCACCACACAACACAGTTTAACCTTTGGGATGCTAATGATAACGCCAATGATTTGCTTTGAAATGTATTGGAGATGACTCTAGGATCCAAGCTTACCCTTTGAATGCCAGAAGGTTACATAAAACATTGCAAAGCAAAGAAATGGGTTGTAAACTCCCCTGGCACTTACTACATTTATGGACATATGCACAAAGAGGAATTGGAACAATTCTGTGGAAACTGAGTGTACTACAGGGAGAAATTAAACTTCTAATTGATTTAAGTGGTGCTTTAAACCCACTGAATGCTATGAAGGTAGTCAAAGTCATTTTTAAATTAATAGAATTTAATGACATTTTTTTTAATTCCCCTATGGTGCATTCCATTTTCTGTTTTCTTTTGTGCATATGACTCTTAGTACATCTGGGAAAATAATGACACAGGGAAGAAGGGCAGAATTCTAAAGCCATTAAAATAAATGTGCAAGATTAGATCAAAGGAAAATCGGTGTGTATATACAAGCATCACAAAAATTCATTCAAGTGTGCAAAGTTAGCTTGAGTTCTTGTTTGCTTCTCCAGTTCAAATATTCTCTGTTTGCTCTCCTTTGTTTGTACAGGTCAGGGGACTGATATTTCTTACCGTAACATTCTAGAAATTTTCAAAATCCATGTACAAAGTACTGATATGTGTTATCGCTAATACTTTTATAAACAAAGTCTCACATTCTTGTAATTACAGGAATTAGTACTTTTTGTATATTTTTTTCTTATCCAAACATATAATTCACAATTACTGGTAGGAATCATGCGCATATGTATAGAGAGCTGTTTTCAGGAAGAGCTGGCCAAGCTGGTTTGTGCCCTTTGCAATGAAAAATGGCAGATTTCCTCTCCGTGTACCAAGGTTTGTGAAAATGGGCTGCTGTCTGCATGTTCCTATACAATGATCAGACCCAGGCTATGTCCTATCTTGCTGAAAGTAATTGGTGCAAAAAATAATTATCTGTATGCCTGCTCCATGGGGCATAACGAAGGTACAGGGGAGGGCAATTATTTTGGACTGAGTGCCACATATATTCAAAATGTTTTCAGAGGGCTGTAGTTGTATAGTGAATCCAAACAAAACAAAGCTCAATGTTTGTGTGCTTGTATATGTGTAAATTAAAAATATTCCCATCTCTGATTCCCCTGTCCTAATCCCCCTTCCTGACTGACATGTGAGTGAAAATGACATAGGGTTATTTCTGGCTAGTCAATGTGCTTCTGATTACACACTACTTTAACAGTTGTGCAGCTGCACAGACAGTATATGAATTCTGGAACTCTTTGCAGTCTGATAGAATTATATGTTGAGCTTTATGTATCAAGGCAAATTTGAGCAAATGTAGGATAAACCAACTGCACTGTAAGGGGTATGTAAAATAGCAAAAATACCTTTAATTTAAATGTACTTTTAATGCCTGTAATGCTAGGGAGGTCTACAAATTGTTTTGAAATGTTTTGGAGACCTCTCTAGCATTCAAGAGGTTAAGAGTCCCATTCAAATCAACGGGCTACCATGCAGCTGTGTTATCCTGGTATTGCTCCTCTTTGCCTTGATATGTAAGGCTCATTGTATCAAACCTGTGCTTATTGATAAAATATGAAAGCCAGATGTTATATTTTTCTGTACAGCTGTACTGCTTTATGTGTATAGGCAGGCAAAGCCAAACGCAAGATTAAATAATCCCTCAGGCGAGATCTAGCCTTCAGGCCGTATTTTGCCATCTCTGAACTAGAAGATGTACTTTGTAGGTGAGCATAGACTTAGTAATGGGCATCTTTAGGTTTCTGCATAATCATATTCTGTGATGCTTCTTTTGTGTGCTACAAGATGGGAGCCACTTATGCCCCATACCTGCATTTCGTACATGCCGTTCATTGTATCTCATTGTGTGGATATTCTCTTGATAACATTTTGAGAATTTCATGACATGGTTTACTCATTAGGCAGTGTAAGTGGCAGTCAAGGGACCCAGTTTATAAACCCCATTTCTGCCTGCTTTTTCTGCGCTATGCACTGATTTAAACAAATACCCATAGAGTTTGTCCCTAAGAGTGTAAGAGGCAGAGACTGTGAAGAGACTGTTAAGGTTTACTCAGAGTTTGTGGATTGTAAATGTGTATCAGATGAATAGTTACATTTACTTCTTAACTATGGTTTAAACTTTATAAAAAATGTACTACATTCTCAATGCTTAAAATTACCACATAATATTGTGGAATTAGGAAACACATAGTTGCATAAATTGTATGCTAGTTTCTGTCTTATAAGGGTGAGCTTGTGAGCCTGTCTGAGACTTCAATGCCACAGCAGCACAGTTTTTGTTTCTGAGGTACCTGTGCTTTTTTGTATGTACTGTAGACTAAGAGTAGGATTACATGCACACCATTAAAGTTGCCTGACCAGACCTCACCTTTAACCGGGGACACATAGGAAATAGGCATATTTCACTACTTTACTGAAATCAAAGCAACCCTGCAGTATGCATTTTTCATATGCGTCCCCGGTTAAAGGTGAGGTCTGGTCACCCTTCATTAAAGGATACATAACAACTTTTAAAAACCTTATTCTAATTAATCTGTCAAAATGAAATAGTTCTATTAACCCCCACCCCAAAAAAATAAAAATATTACTTGCTAAGGAACAATGGGGGAGATTTATAAAACTGGAGTTATAAAGAAAGTGTCTTTAGAATTGTCTCAAAGTGACAAAAAGATATGTAAAACATTTAGAGACATGGGGGTTATAAAAGTAGAGTTAATGGAAAAGAAGCATTAAAATGGCTGTAAGATTGCCACTGGTATTTAGAAAGGATTAAGTACAGTTTAGGACGACATAACTCCATTGAGTATGTTTTTTGATAAAATGGAGTAAGGAAGTTTGTAAAAAGTGGCTCAGAGAATTCTTTAGTGACAGAATTTGCACCAAATATTTAAGGCCATGTATGATCTGTTCTAATTCTTTACTGTCACCACATTTATACATGTAACTAGTATACTTTATAAATACCAACACACACATAATAAGGAATAAGAACATTTTAAAGGGATAGTACCCCCCAACAACTTGACAGCAAAATACAGCAATCATAGAAACATACCGAACGCACTTAGTCCCATCTCTCAAACCTTTATGGTTTGAGAGATGTAAGGCAAGACAGACCTCCGGTCCCTCCCCCTTCTGCCTGACGAGCTGTAAAGCTGTCAGAGGCAGAATCCAGTAGGCCAACTTTCGGCGGTTCTGCAGGAGTTCTGACATCTAGATATCTCCGTATAATTACTTCATAGGAATGGTCTACAACATGTGCTTGCAAGCCAGGCACATGTTTTAGACCATACCCATGAAGTAATAATACGGAAATATCTAGATGACATCGCTCCTGCAGAGCCGCCGTCTGGTGCTGGAAGCCGGATCTCATGATGTGCACTATACAGTGGACCTATGAGAAGGGGGAGGGACCGGAGGTCTGTCTTGCCTTACATTTCTCAAACCATAAAGGTTTGAGAGATGGGACTAAGTGCGTTCGGTATGTTTCTATGATTGCTGTATTTTGCCGTCAAGTTGTTGGGGGGGGGGGGGGTTACTATCCCTTAAAGCATCTGTTCACAAAAACAAACAAGATCACTTTTATAAATCTCCCTCAATTTCTCTAGTACTAACTGTAGTCAGTCAACTTTTTTTGAAAAGTGAAGTAGAAATGTTCTTATCCAAATAAGAACTGAGAAGCAATGTATTTATAAAACAAATGTGCTAATTACACCAAAAATAAGGCCAATTTTAGTGTTTAAACCTTAACGGCAGCTAGAATCTGTTTTTAACGGAAGAATTTTCTCAGAATATTCTCAGATAGACATGTTTATAAACTTGTCTTTATGCCTTTATAAATATGACCTGATGTTATGAATTTTAAAGACAGTTCTAAAACTAAATTAAAACAGTGTTTTATAAATCTCCCCCATAGTTTACACACATGTTTTCACAACAGAAGCTTCCATATTGACAAAATACAAGAGCCCTGGACTCAAGTCAACAAAACCATGATTAGACGTATATCCTGTGAACTTTCTACCAGTGTTGACAGTACAACCTGAGTTACTGTTAAATAGTAACTGTGCATGGGCCTGACAGCACTCAATATTAACACAATATGAGCTCAGTGATGGTGATGAGACTCACAAATTAAGCATTTGTAACATCCCAGTGAGATGGAGAGCTGGCTCAGTTGGTTAATGCACCTATAGAATCTGTTCAAACCTCAGGGTTACAGATTCTAGTCCTGGCTTTCACCCTTCTGAGGTAGATAAAATGAGTCCAGGACATACTTGAAAATGAGAGACAATATCAATGTATCCTTCCTGGTAAAATACTAAAAAGAAAACAAAAAAAAAACAACAACAAAAAAAACAAAAACAAAAAAAAGACTCCCTGCCATCTCCATTTGGCCTGAATCATCCAACCTGCCTGCATATACAGGTTAGGTCAGGAAATGATTGGATCTTTTGTCCTCTCACAAAGCATTGAAGCTCTTGTTTTTTTTAATTTTTTTTAATTGACAGCGAACAAGGTTATAAAATGTCTTCTTACACAATAGCTACATAGAAGCTAGAAGGATGATTGCACTACTGTACTCTTGCTCAGACAACATTCAAATAATCAGTCACTTATGGCACAGTGTATTATTTGATAATTTGATGTAAATCACTATATATTTTATAATGTGTTAGTGTACATTTAAGATTGTAACTACGGATGGGCAAAAACTTTTGCCTCAAACCAAAATGAGTGAAAAATGGCACTTCCCTCCTGAGGTAAAAGCAATAATTTAAAGATTGATTACCCATGAGTAAACCAAAAAGCTAATAGATACCCATCTGGAAAGCCAGCTATTGCTAACAAATATGAGACAAATATTAGCTAGGCACAGTGGCTAAGCGTATTTAGGAACTGTACCAAGTAAGCTCTAGTGTTAGGGAAGATAAGAAAGGAAGCTTGTTTAAAACTGTCAATAAACAACTGGCGCTCCAGCCCAGAGTGCTCGAGTCAGACAAGGTCAGGACATACTGCCCGAAACTTTTGTACCAGAAGAAGAGGTGTCAAGGCGTACTGCCTAAAATTTTACACCGGAACAAGAGCTATCAGATGTGACCTGCGGTCTTGAGGTAACTTGGGAGTCTGGCCAACTCACGAGATATGCTCAATGCCTGTGTCATGGCCTGATGGTGCTGCACTGATAAGACTATCAGGGGGAGACAGTGCTAGATTGCCCGCCCACTTGTTAGGGATAAAAAAGGGGGACTGATGGGCAGCAGATAGCGCGCTCACTGAGTTCTGGAGGTACGGATGCGTAACCCCCGTGATGACCCAGAATGCTCCTGCCTGCTGTCCAGGGACCCCATTACAGTGCGACAAGGAACAACGAGGCAAGTATTCTGGGTAATGTAGATCCAATCTATCTATTTCTGCTGTAGCTTAAAAAGCAAGAAGGATAGGTGTAGGATAATGTGTGACCCAGATATTACAAATTGTGGGGAAGTTGATGATGTTGAAATAGTACTGATTGTTATTGTATCCCAGTAATATCATCTACCTATTTCTGCTGTAGCCTAAGATGTTAGAAGGATAGGAGAAGGATAATGTTACATATTATTGATTGTTATTGCTATATACTAGAACCTGCTATGTAGGATATTTTATGGTGTTTACTATTGCTGTATTGTTAAAGTGACCATAAGTAATCTTGCTAATGCTATATACAAGAGCCTGCTATGTGTGGATATATTATGGTGTGTATTATTGCTGTGTTGTTGAAGTGACTGACTACTAGTAATAAATAAACTTGTATTATCTGGTGTGCATGTTCGGGTTATTCCTCTAACAAAAGATCCCTAGAGTGCTTTAAGTGCCAGCCGCATTAGGTAATACACCTCCATATGAAATATTTCTTGCAAAAAGTGCAGTTTTCCCACTTTTTTTTAGCCTAGCTCATTCCATAGAAACATCTAGTCTGCCCATTTTCCTACTGTAAAAACCTCAAACCTTTTTTGGTCCTTGGTCTTTTCTTATGTTAAGGACAGCTTTATGATATCCCATACATGATTAAATTCTGTCACTGTATTAACTTCTACCACTTCTGCTGGTAGGCTATTCCACTTATCTACTACCCTCTCAGTGAAGTAAAACTTTCTTACATTACATCTAAACCTGTGTCCCTCTAGTTTTAGACTATGGCCTCTTCTTTGAAATGTTCTTCTGTCCTGCACTTTGTTGAATCCCTTCACGTATTTGAATGTTTCTATCATATTCCCTCTCTCTCTTCTCTCCTCCAAGCTATACATGTTCAGATCCTTTAGTCTATCCTGATATTTTGTTTCCTGTAAACCAGTCACCATTTTAGTAGCCCTTCTCTGAATTTTCTCTAGAGTATCTATATCCTTCTGGAGATGGGGTCTCCAGTACTGTACATAATACTCTAGGTGAGGTCTAACTATAAATCTGTAGAGTGGCATGACCACTTCCCTTTTTCTGCTACTAATGCCCCTAGCTATACAACCCAGCACCCTGCTTGCATTCCCCGGTGTTTTATTACATTGCTTGCCTACCTTTAAGTCATTAGTAATAATTACTCCCAAATCCATTTCCTCTGTTGACTCTGACAGCACAGTACCCTTAACAATATATTTTTCCTTTGGATTTTTATGTCCCAAATGCATTATTTTACATTTATCAACATTAAACTGCAGCTGCCACACTTTTATCCATTCTTCTAATTTACCTAAATCATTTGTCATTTGGCTTATTCTCCCTGGAATGTCTACCCTATTGCAGATCTTTGTATCATCTGCAAAAAGGCATACCTTAACTTGAAGACCTTTTGCAATATCACTAATACAACTATTAAAAAGAATGGGCCCCAGTACAGATCCCTGAGCTAGAGAAGATGGCACTTCCCCCCAGGTGAAATATTCCTTGCAAAAACTGGAGTTTTCCCTCTTTTTTAGCCTAACTCATTCCCTTGAACTCAATGGGAAGACTGAATTCCCCACCACATGGCAGTTTTCTCTTTTCCTGAAAGCATACAAAAAAGGGTGTCAGGCTCTCACAGCATGCCATTCTGTGTTTGTGAGAGGAGAAAGCAGCATGTTTTTGAGCTAGAGCAGATAATATAAAGGGGAATTGAAGCTTAGTTTAGGGAGTCTTTTAGGTAGGACATTTGTTCTCTGTATTAGAGGAGTCTGGGGGCACTCTGGGGGGGAGAAGAAGGGAGGAATAAAGTTGACCCCAAATAACCCAAAATTCTGTGTGACTGACAGGCAAGACACAGGCAGCTGGGGTCCAATTTGTTTGCTGATCTTGCTGTTATTGTCTCCAAGGAAAGAAGCTGTTGATTTTGTTTGTTAGTTATTTCTTTGGGGACAGATAAAGAAAAAAATATAAAAAAACAATAAATAAATACATTAGGTGACAGACAGCTGCCTGGGAGACTGACATGAGCTGTGTGATTGAGGCAGACATGATAGTTAGCAGACAACATTGAGAATTTTATTGAGGGTTAAGGCAAGACATCACCCTCCATCACTTATGTTGTGTACTGCAGAGTAAAAACATACAGCAAATGTGCAAGGGGCAGGGGGCAGGGAGAAAGGTGACAGAGTGCAGGGACATGGGAGCAAAGTGGTAGTTGAAAAACTAACTGCAGCTATGGTTGTTGCAGCGTGTGCCATAAACGATGATAATTCTTCTCCTCCGGGTAGGATGCAGTTTGTCATCACCAGTGCCAGTACAAAAATAATGTTAGAAGTACACTGAAGATGACAATGAGTCGCATTTGAATGTTGATGATGGCAATGGCATAACGGAGGAGGGTGTTGCAGCTGAACCAACTGCTGCATCTGGCAGTGATACAAACAAGCACAAAAACACCTGTCCTCAAAGTACTAGTGAGCTTTGTGAAAGTAAAAATAAATTGTCTGACACCTCTAAAAGCTTAGTGGAATATAAGGGTAGTGGGCAAGAAGTGGCAGGCGATGCTGATGCTGAGGATGACCTAATGATGACTGATGATGATGATGATGATGCAGATCTAGAAAATATCCCTCCAGCATCCTCCTGTTGGTCAGATACAGATGAAGTTGAGAGTGAGAAAGATGATGACATGGACAGAAAGTCAGCAGAAAGCAAAGGCACAATCTTCCACCACTATGCCTGTCTATAAACTGTTTGAGAAAACCATTGGAAACTCTGACCCTGGACAAGCATAGGTGGCAAAAAGTACACACTAATCATCAA
Organism: Rhinophrynus dorsalis; assembly: GCA_037306005.1. Taxonomy (NCBI): domain Eukaryota; kingdom Metazoa; phylum Chordata; class Amphibia; order Anura; family Rhinophrynidae; genus Rhinophrynus; species Rhinophrynus dorsalis. Next base: position 416,842,957 of record CM074723.1, read on the forward strand.
CAATATCACTGCTTCCAAGTCCCACTCAGCCACACTTTTGTTGAGTAACCAGTAACAGCAGCAACACAGGTTATTAACATTCACAGCCTTAGCTATGACGAGTGCCTCTGCTGCTGGAGGTGCTGCATTTTTGACACCAAGTAGTAGTAGTAGCAGCAGTAGATATGCATCATCATCTAGCCCCAGTAGTAGTATTGCTATCCATTTGTTTAAGTAGGTACATTTATAGATAAATATGGAAAATTATATACTGCGTTTTTTTTTTCAGAAAATAAAATGATAAGCACTCTGTAACCAAGGAACTGTGTAAAACCTCTGTGTAAATGTCCTGTTCTACAACCACACAACAGAAATTAGTTAAATCCTTCCATTTCGTTTTGAATGATGACGGCGCAAGTTGTGAAATTATGCCTCTGTACATCTGTGAAAAATTCAATACATATTATTATGCAAGAAATGTGGCTTGGTTAATTTGGGCACAATATTAAGAATTCTCCTAGCATAGTAGTACTAACCAAAGGGCTTAAAATTTCCACTCGCCACTAGCCAATGGCGAGTGAAAATTTAGCCCTGGCGAGTAGAAATTCATCCCTGGTTGGTATGTTATGACTTGCAGTGGCGAGTAACTTTTCAGGTCTGGTTAGTAGCAAAGTACTTAAAATTATAAGTCCTTATATATTTTATATTTTATAAGTCATTATAAAATTATAATGATAACCATATCATTTTTGTGAATCAGAGATGTGTAACATTGCTTTGATTTGATTTACAAAGTTTACAAAACTGCCACAGAATAATATAGTTATGTATATATTATTCTTAATATGTAATGTGTGTGTTTGTGTGAAGTTTGCTTTTCCCTGGAGGTAGGGTTGCCAGACGTCCGGTATTTTACCGGCAGGCCGGTAAAAAATTGACTTCTTTCCCCCTATGGAGGGAATGCCTTGGCCGGTATATTTTTGAAGAAAAGGTGGCAACCCTAGCTGGAGGATTCTTGACAGTGATTATACAGATTGCATTATATATTACTTCAGCCCAAAAGGCTGCTATACTAAGAATCTGGAGTAATTCTGGAGCAAACCAATAACACCACAGGGGACAAATAACACTTCCCATTCATTTAAATTGTTCTTTTAACCCCTTGAGTGCTAGAAACATCTCCATCACATTAAGATGGAGACCTACCTGACATTCAAGGAGTTAAAAGTTCTGTTTGAATTACTGGGAATTTTCAAGATTGGTGTTTGTCCCCCCCATGGTGTGGTTTGGTTTTATTGAGTTCTCCTTAATACACCAGCCTCAAAGAATTTATAGAATTTGCAGAGAGGGTTAGTACTTAAATATGATTCAAAATATATTGTACTGTTTTTTGTTTAGAGTAAAACAAGGCTACTCCTAATGCATAGAGATGTTCCTTCAAAAGTTATTAACCCTTTGAGTGCCAGAGGGGTACGCAATGCATTGCCGCTGGCACTCAAAGGGTTAAAAAAGCTAACTATGAAAGCTGACTGCTGAAAGGGATAGTAATACTTCGTTTTAACTTTATTTTATTTTGTAGGCATTAAAAAAACATGAAGAATGATATAAGTCTTATCTCTCAAACCTTTATGGTTTAAGAGATATTCACAAACAAAGTATCCCTCCCCCCGTTCAACCATATCAGAAGGGAGGTGCCCAGGTAGACTGCAGAGAGGGACAATCTTCAATTAAGATATGGGAAAAAACTGAAAAACTTGTCAAGGGGGGAAGGGCTTTCATTGTTTTCATACAAAGAAAATTGTCCCCTTCTGTTATCTGTCCAGTCTTACAACTAGATTCCCATCTGAGAAGAGATTGCTTACACTAGGTAAAAGGGGCGGGGAGGGGAACTTTGCTTGTGAATATCTCATAAACCATAAAGGTTTGAGAGATAAGACTTATATCATTCTTCATGTTTTTTTAATGCCTACAAAATAAAATAAAGTTAAAACGAAGTATTACTATCCCTTGAAGACAGAATTACAATGAGTTCCGTGGGGATTTCCCATGAGCACCAAAAAGATCTGTGACATCACTTTTCTTGAAGAAGAACAGCTACTTTGGAAGAGTAAAACTGCTATAGAAATGAAGACACAGCTATGACTGTTGCCACAGCATGAGTTACTGAACTTGTCCTGACCCTGTACTGTCCCTTTATTCTAGGGATATCTCCAATGCATTAAGATGCAATGAATTACAGTACACATGTAAATAGGAATTGCACACATTTCGTTCATTCTGCCCATAGTGTCAAGCAGGCATTTCTGCCAGTACTGTCTAACTTGCATAAACTAATTAATAAATCAAGGTAAATATCATCATTAAAGAGTGATTAACAAGACAAACAAATATAATTGCTATCGAAAGCTCTTCCAAAATCACCTATTTGTTACAAAGTGACAGTTCTTCTTTAATGTCTTGTATTTACTCAAATTTTTGATGATATGGGGGAATCAGGTCAGTAAAAAAAGTCTTAATGCAAAACTTCTGTGAATTGATTTGATTTTACACAAATCACGGAATTTATCATTTTCAGTTTTCCTCTAGTGGTGGTGGTGTGCAGTGGCATAATTTATACCAATATTTTCTGATCATGAATCTGTGCATATTAGTTGGCTCAGCTAACATGTAGCTCTCCTTCTTTTTGCCTTTTCTGGGATTTTTAGACTCTTTAGGCTTCTGGTAGCCTAACTAAGCAATGTGGAATAAGAATCAGATGAAATGTGGCCTTTTTAAGAAAGAGTTCAAGCTCATAACCCTGCTCTCAGTATATCTTACTAAATTGATTTTAATATATCAAACAAGTTGCCCTTACGTAAAATAGTGAGAGTATGTTGTAGCATTCACAGATATATAGGGCCTATGCACAATAGAAAATGTGAGCGATTCTGGAAGAAACCAAGTGCACCATAGGAGAGCAATAAAAATCCCCAAATCCCTATTGATTTAAATGGGACCTATAACCCCTTCAATGCAAGAGTTCTCCAACATATTTTGAAACAATGCATTGGAGAACTCTCTAGTTCTCTAGGAATTTAAAGAACCATTTAAATCAACAGGAATTTTTATATTTCCCTTGCTCCAAAATTTCTCATCGGCCTTATACACAAAAGAATACAGGAGCAATTCTGAAGCATACCAATTGCACAGTAGGGGAGTAACAAAGATTATCTAACTCCCATTGCTTTAAATAGGATGGCTAACACATTGAAACATTTCCTGGTCAGACCAAGGACCTCATTCATCAAGTGAAAAAGTTGCAATTATACAGCAAACTAACTGCACTATTAGGTTAAAAGGAAGTCAAAGAAGTCAATATAAAATTGTTCCCCCACCTGCTGGAAGATGGCACAGAGAGTGTTACACAGACCTACATTAAACATTTTAGTGGCAGAGGGATATCCAATACAAAGTAATGTGCTGGATTCCCCTTTGGCACTCAAAGGGTTAAATTCTATAAAGGCATGGACATCTTTCATTGTATAGTTTGGAACGTTATATCATCCCTTTATATACAACTTGTTTTCAAGCATTACTGACACTTTAAAATGATAGTAATGATTTATTTTTACTTTGTTTAACTGTTATTTGATATTTTAGTGTTTCTCTTAAAAATGCTGCCTTTATAGACCCAGTGACTTTTTAGTCACCCCTTTCCCATTTACTTCACACAAGCCCCTTCTCCAGTGAAGTTGCTGATTCTGTTGACAGACCAACAGAACCCCCCAATCATACAACGGAGGCATTTCTATGTACGTTTGTGCTTTGTTTTGAGTAGTTATTGCTATATAGTCAGAAGTTCTGTAGCCTGATGATTTCTGTCTCAAATAAGAAGTGTTCTTTAGGTAACTAAAAAATAATTTATTAGAAACAAATGCAATTCTAAAATGTACCGTAATAGAGCAATTGTATCTAAAACATGAATGCACTCAAACTCAATAGACTGTATGTGTTTAAGAAACCAAATTAGAAAATACATAGATAAAACACACAATATCAAGTAATGTATAGCAAAGAGGAGAGAAATGTTGTTCATAACAGGCAGGAGGACATAAGAAGTTTGAAATGGAAAAAGCTCAGCAAAATTGTTAATGTATTTAAAGTGTATTTTAAATGTTTCAGGGGCACTGAAAATAAATAGCTTTTCTCAAGCCGTAGAAATACAGGAGGCGAATATAGTCAAGCTGATACCTTTATTGGCTAACTAAGCAGATTTAGAATGCAAGCTTTGAAGACCTCTTAGGTCTCTTCCTCAGGAATGTTAACATGCCTGAGGAAGAGACCTAAGAGGTCTTCAAAGCTTGCATCCTAAATCTGTTTAGTTAGCCAATAAAGGTATCAGCTTAACTATATTCACCTCAAATTTTTGTCACTTACCCTGAGCGCGTCCTCTTATTTGCTATACACTGCATGTAATTCAGTTGGCTGGAGACTGTGGAAGAATCTGCACCAGGCAGGCCGCACAGTTTGTTACCTCCTTAGTGCATCACAGTCCTAAAAATACTTTTTGTCTTTGACAAAAATTAATGTATCATCTTGAGCAACATATTGGGGAGTATATATAAACAGAAAATGGAAAAATTCTGGAGCAGGGTAACAGCATCAACAAAAATAATCATTCAGAGAAATTGTGTTTTTAATGTATTGATTACTAGAGAGGTCTCAGGCACATTGCAAAGCAATATTTGGGGATCTGTCCTTCATCAGGTTTGAGAGTTTGTTCAATGAGTTCGGCCAATGTTATTGGTTAGACCGAGATACTGAGTTTGAGCAATGAGAAAAGATGTTTGATTGTTAAAGAACTAAATCAGGAAAATTACAGGTTACTATCAATTGTTTCATCTAAAATCATTGTCTACCCATTAGACAAATAAAGAAAAAATAATCAGAGTTTCTGGGTAAGCAACAACAATAAAATGTGAATTGATTTTGGGATTTGTTTATTTGTTTCTTATGGTACAGTTGATTCAGAATTGTTCCACTTGTGTATTTGTATGTGTGACCCCTTTCTTCATTGGTTTATCTGAAAGACTTGGTTTATATAGGCATTGCACAGTAAAATTCTAACCATTTGTGATTGAAAACAAATAAATCAAAAATAAAAGCAATTCTGGCCAAACACTGAAATATCTGCTGCACAGCTCAGTTGCACATATGTTTAGTGCCATCCCACAGATTTCTTTTGATTACAGCAAGAAAAGAAAAAATGAAAGCTCAAAACGCTAACTAACCATAAAATATCTGTATAATAAATATAATGTTAATGTAAATATAAAGGTTAATAAATAGATGGCGTCAAGGAATGAGGAGGTTCTCCTGTCCCCCAGACATTAGGCCAAAACTCAGTGTGCAAACACAAACAAGAAAGACAAACCTGCTCTCCTCTATATAAAAGGACCATGTGTGCCCTGTATTCGGCATATATAATACTTCTTAGTAAATAAGAGAGATTTTAGTGTCACAAATTGGTCAATCCATGCATAAGCTTGCCACCCCGCCAAGGTATCGCACTTTGAGGCAAGTCCTACTCTAGTACACCTATGGAAGTTGTATTAAAAATAATCTGATGAAGGATGTTATAGTAAAGGGTCCCTTTGGCATTGTTTCAAAATCTTTAATGTACCACATCACATTGTATTGTATGTAATTAAAAGAGGAGTTAATATAATAATACATGTATTGTTCTGCCTTGTGTAATACATTTCACTCTGTATCGTTTAATGCATCAATGATGAAAGTACAATAAATATTGATTTAAATAATAATGCAAGAATAACTGGAAAATTGGAATTCAAAGAAATAATGTATTCCGACATCTGTAAAATGCATGTTAGGAAAAAGCTAATCTGTAGAATCTAAGCTCTTCTGCTCTTTTTCTTATTTGAGTTTCCAAAATGTGGTGTGTATTCTATGCATGCTTGAGAAACTATGCATATTTAAGTTGCCAAGTGCAAATCCATATAAAATGAGCAGATGTTTCCAATTTAAATTGCCAGGAAAAGAAAACTGCTGGTGGAAGGGATGCTATTTTATCAAATATGTTGGTCATGCAAATTGATTGCATTCATTTAAGACTGTTTATGCTTTTAAGCAGTGGTTCTCAAATCTCATTTCAAATGAAATCCAGTTGGAACCCTGAAACAAACATTATATTTACTTTGATGTTGGAGAGATCTTCAGTGCATTGTTTCACACATTACTAGCACACAAAGAGTTAATCTTATGGGTGCTTTGTGTTGCACACTTCTCTGGTTCCAAAAGTGTCAACACAGCATCTAGATCAAATATATTTAAAAGCTCATCAGTACAGTCAATAATAAAGCTCATAAGTATCAATTAACTGTATCAAATTATTATTTTTTTCTTAAAGTAGGCTAGATTGTAATACATACAAAATGTAGGAACATAGAACTAAACATCAGAGAAGAACCATTCGGCCAATCTAGTATCCCTGTTTTCCTACTGTAAAAACCTCAAACATTATTTGGTCCTTGGTCTTGTCTTATCTTCAGGATATCCTCTTGCCTATCACAAACATGTTTAATGCATGGCAAGCAAAGGATTACATTCTGTCACTGTATTAACCTCCACAACTTCCTCTGGTAGGATATTCCAATGATCTCTCACACTTTCAGAGAAATGTTATAATAGTCCACACACAGGAACCCAAGTTTTGTTCCACTGTCCCCCATTACTTACATTTGTTCTATGGATCCCTTTTACTACTTCACTGGACTCTGGGGTTTCATGTAGCAATTTTTTTAATTGAAGCAGGCAGAGTGCACAATCTCACTTATCATTTTAAAGGAATTGTAATACTTAGTTTTATCTTTATTTTATTTTGTAGGCATGATGAACGATATAAGTCTTATCTCTCAAATCTTTATGGTTTGAGAGATATTCACAAGCAAAGTTTCTCCTCCCGCCCCTTTTACCTAGTGTAAGCCATCTCTTCTCAGATGTGGAATCTGGTTGTAAGACCAGACAGATAACAGCAGGGGACAATCTTCTTCCTATGAGATCAATGAAAGCCCTGCCCCCCTTGACAAGTTTTTCAAGTTTTTACCTTATCTTAATTGAAGATTGTCCCTCTCTGCAGTCTACCTGGCCACCTCCCTTCTGATCTGGCTGAACAGTGTTACATCAGTAAAAGGGGCGGGAGGGGGATACTTTGTCATTGAATTAATCTTGAACTACAACTCTGACAGAATTGAAATAACACTCTCCAAAGTCCAAATACTATGATGAGTAATTGGAGCTGCTTTTATTATGAAACATTACTATCCCTTTAAGGATCAGATGTGTGTGCAATGTACTCCCCACTGGTTCTTAAAGAGTTAAGAGTACCACATGTAGTGGGCAGGGTTTGTGCCTTGTGGTCCTTTAACCAACTGTAATATCTGCCTTGATGATCATGACATCCAGGGGAGAGCTGCATTAAGGGTTGATAAGGGGCCAGATACGTTGGTGATATGATGATTTATTTGCTTCTTTTACATCTTGTCATATGCACTAAGATGTCTTAGCCATCACATTGAACAATTAAACCGAAAGCAGAACTTGTTCTGAAGATGGAGTCTCATACAAGGAGGAGCACACCCATGCAAAACCACACTGAGGATGAAGACAGAGACTCCTCCCCACACACACACAGTGAGTGGCTGCACATGAGTAGGTCCAGATGTCCAGGTACCAGGAAAATAGGCAAGGAAGCTGGAATCCAGATGTCAATGTACCGGGAGGTGGTATCCTATTACAATGGTGTCACCTACATGGCAAACCTCAAAAGACAACATCACAACGTCATCTGCATCAAAAGTGCGACATCAGAATGTCACCCTGCATTAAAAGGGCAACATCAAAATGTCACCCATGTAAATTACACTCTGCAATCACCACTAAATCAGAGCAGAAGTGACCACTGAGATATCCCCCCACCCCCTGCTGAAGATTACATCAGGAAGGAGTTTGCCTGGAGCACACCTTCAAAAACACTTCAACTAGTGAAACCGGGTGAGATATGGGGACAAATTCCCCCAATATTTGTCATGGTGAGCCTGCCAAGGACATTGAATGGAGAACAGGAGGCAGAGTGAGTGTATATTGGTCATAGTGAGCCCAGTGAGGGGGGGGCAATGAGGAGCAAATTAATTATTTATGGACTTATTTATGTTCATTGGGATTGCAAAAAATTGCACATAGTCTTTTCTATATACCCTACTCACTTGTATAGACTGCAAGTATTAAAGAGTAGCAGCCTCGTCATTCTGTTTCAATGATTTTTTTAATCATTTGTAAACACATCCATGCATTCATAGTCCACCAGTTTTATGTCCTGTCACACTGCTGTACAACTCTGTGAAATATTTTGAGCTTTATAAATAAATTAGTAAAATAATCAATATGATAGTGCTGTCTAAATAAAATTCTGTTGCCTAACACCACACATCCAAAATAAATATTTATATTTTAGTGCTACAATAAATTAAACTGGTAAGTGATATGAAACTAATTTGTTTCAACAGTTTCTGTATACAAGAAAATGAAATATATATATAATATATAATTGTGATAAAATATATAATTTTTCTTCTGCAGAAAAATCCAAAAGTTAACATTCTGAATAATTTCTGAATGTTAATTTTTAATTATTTTCCCATTTTTTGCCAAATCTGAGTGCTAATGTTGCAGCAAAGTATCTGCCTTCTCTTGTATAATTTCTGAATATAGCAGCTGTATGTGTAGAGCCAGCCAAACCCAAGGGCCAGAATAACGTGGCCCTTGGGCCAGATCTGTCCTGCATGATGTATTTTGCCTATCTCTGGTTTAACTCAATAGGGAGAGGAAAATGACAGGTGTTATAATGTGCTCCAGGGCCAGGCAATAGCATTATGGATGTTTTATTTCAGGTGGGAGCATTATGGATACTTTGTGTGGTGCAAGAATGCAAGAAGTAGAGAATATATATGTTCTGTGGTACAGTATGGACAAGCAAAACACTTGTCCCATTATAGGAGTAAAGAAAGGGTGTAATGTTTAGTCACAAAATAAGACAGTGTGAGAAAGGGATGATTTTGAATGGTAGAGAGGAATAAATATTTCTTATAAAGGTACGGAGTTTATAAGGGGGATATTAAGCAATCTGATAGGCTTCCCTGAAGAGTTGTGTTTTCAAGACCCCTTTAAATGTTTGAGTGTTCCATAGTGTGGGAGCAGTCATAACAGACTTCTAGATGGGAGTAAAAGATGGTAAACTGAGATGATAAGAGGCAGAACGGTAGAAGGGATTGGGAATATATGTGGGGACAAGAGTAATCCAGGAAAAAGGTGGTACTGTGTCAGCCAGTAGAATATATGGGATTCAATGCACATTTGGAGTAAAAAACTCACAAGAGTGATAAAAAGGTGATAACTTTCCTTACCATACCTTTAATGGCTAACTGAGACCAAAGAAAGTACAAGCTTTCAGGACACTTCAGGCATGGGTTAACAAGTAAAGCTGGAATTTATATTTTACAGAGTATGACACATTTGAAACAAATTAAAGGGGGGCCAGCATTGTTGAGAGCTTTGTAGGTTACGACCATGATTTGTAATTTAATATAATTGGAAATCATACCACAAACTTTCTGATTAGCTCATTTGGGGAAGGTGTTTCATTAAAATGATTATGTGCTAAACCAGGAGCTCTAATGAATTCCCTTGTCCTTCTCTTGCTGAAAGCCAATTTAATAAGCTGCTTGTACAAAAACATTATCCTTGTAATGTCACTTGAAACAAGGAGATGACAGTGGAGAAGTACTTGGGATTCTCAGGGCATTACTTTCCTGTTTGCCTTCTGTTACACTATGTAATAACTGTAACGGATGGCTCCCCTATGCACATTATGCTAGAGAGTGATGGTGGAGTGCAAAGCTTGTGCTGACAGTCTCTGTGTTACCCTTGCTGCAGTGGAAATTGAGATAGAGGTGCTGGACCAAGAACAGATGACCACCCCACATTGGAGCTGGGCAGTGAAGCAGAATAGGTAACCAGAGGACCTTCAGAGATGACACTGGGATAGAAATTCTCCAGGCAGGAACTTCTAGATAGAAGCATGCACTGTAGGAACACCAGGAGATGACCAGACTGAAGTGGGTAGCTGTGGTCTAAGAAGCTGAGTATAACCCGATTTCAGATGCTGAGAATCACAGAGTCTGATGGAGATCAGTCAGGCGAACTGATGCTGTAGCTGATGATGATATCCAGGGCGAATAGACTGTTGTCAAAATGCTCAAACCAAATGGACTGGCTACTGGAAAATACAGGAACTGGCAGAGATCGATCCACTGGCTGAAAGAAGGAACTGGTGGAGAGCAACCCACCAGGCTGATAGCTGGTGAATGCAGGAACTAGTGGCAATCAATCCACTGGGTGAATGCAGGAACTGGTAGAAATCAATCTGTCCTGCTGTTAGCTGGTGCAGATCTCCTTCACAGAAGGAGGTAAGACAATACAGAAACAAAGCAGGGGCGCCTATGGTGAAGTATATTATGACAAACAATCATTCAATGTATCATAATTAGATGCACTCACATTTGGATGATGTCAGGGCTCTGTTATGAGAGTCAACTGACTGCCAGGCACACGGAGAAGTTCTCCCGTCTCCGTTCGGGTCTCCCCTCTCTCCTTTTCTGGGTACTTTTAATCCTTGGATGGACACAGCAGGCGGACACTCTTTTATAAAATGTATTTGTATATAATAGATAAAATTTACAGGCTTTAAACGCTAACGCGTTACAAGGATAGAGGGCCTCTTTCTCAAAGTTCAACAAGCCTAAACGGTTAAAATATAATTCACGTAAACAGAGGACCGCCTGAACAAACACATGTTTCATACTGGTCTAAGGTAGAAAACCATTATTACTGGATTATTCAAACCAGCCTATCCTTCTCATAGTCGGAGGGTCATCTGATCCACCATCAACTGAGGATCTCTGGAACAATAGCCCATATCAAAACACACACTCTTGCGATGACGCACCCGATATTGGAAGTTTGAGAACATGTGATTCGGAATCTAAAATTGGAGGTTTGAGAACATGTGATTCGGATTCTATCCTCCTCCTATTGGGTGTGTCATCGCAAGCATGTGTGTTATCACTGTCCGCAATAATAATAGCAAGATCAGCAAGGAACTTGGACAGCTGCCCATGTCTTTAAATCAGACAGAATGTTGGGGTATTTGGGGTCAACCTCCTTTGCTCCCCTCTCACTCAAACTCCCAGACACGTCTAACACAGAGATAATAACCGTAAAACCAGTAAGGAACTTGGACTGCAGTTGCCAGTGTCTTTCAGATCAAATCAGATAGCCCAAATAGTGGGGTATTTGGGATCAACTCTTTTGCTTCTTTCCTGCCCCCCCAACTCCCCTAATACAGAGAACAATTGTCCTGCCTACAAGACTCCCTAAACTAAACTACACTGTCTTCTCTAGCTCAAAAAATAGCTGCTCTCTTCCTCTCACAAACACAGAATGACATGCTGTGGGAATGTGCCACTGCTTTTATATTATGCCCGTGGGAAACAAGGGAAACTTTCCACTGATTACAATGCAATGAACTAGGTGAAAAAAGCATGAAAATGGCACTTTCTTCTGTTTAGTTTTTGAGGTACAAAATTTAGTTAAGACTTTAATGCCAGTAAGCCTCTTACACTTACCTGACAGCATCAGGTAACACCATTTCCTCTTCACCTTGTTTAAAGCAGAACTATCACTGAAAATAAAGTGCCCCCAAATCATTATGCATATAGCGATAGACATATCCACGTTAGTATTACCCTGAATAAGCTAAATGCATAATGATTTGGGGGCACTTTATTTTAGTGATAGTTCTGCTTTAAGTGCTAGAGAGGTGGTCAATGCATTGCAAACCTCTCTGGCACTCAAAAGGTTCATACATGGTGTTACTTGTCTTTATGTCATAAGGTATTTTCTACAAATGGTCTAAGGTAGAAAACCATTTTTACTGGATTATTCAAACCAGCCTATCCTTCTCATAGTCGGAGGGTCATCTGATCCACCATCAACTGAGGATCTCTGGAACAATAGCCCATATCAAAACACACACTCTTGCATAATTAGTAGTTGAAAACTAAAACTAACATTGTAAGCTCTTAAATGAAAAGTATCGATGCCTAGTTTCAATTTGAGCCGAATCAAACACTGAATAGAAAATTCCATAAAAAAAACCTCTTTGGGAGTATAATTTCAGCCAATATATTATGACATCTGGGATTACATTTCGGGTGCTGATAATCTTCTGAATACACTATCATAGAACATCATAACATTTGGCAACTTAAAATTTATTGCAGCCTATATGTATTTCCATTGCCAGTTTAGCTTACAATTTCACTTCAAGGTTTAACCAATTGTGAATCAAAAATTATATTTTTCTTGCTCAGAGGCACCATCATTAAATGTCATGCATGTGGAAGACTCAACTACAATGCTGTAAATATAACTTGTCACCCCTAAAATATAATCCTAAACCTGTTTTTTAAAACATGTAAATTGTACTGTTCAGACAGTATTTATTTATCCTTGTTTATATTTATATAAGAGCTAAAGCCAGTTGATTGTGGTTAGTTTCTGCTGTTCTTGCTAACTTATCTCAACTGATTTGCATGTAATCCCGGTCAATCAACTGGAAGCTGGAGCCCTGGAAAAGGCAGGAAAGTCTGCTCCTTAAAGGGATATACTTTGTTTTAACTTTATTTTATTTTGTAGGCATTAAAAAAACATGAAGAACGATATAAGTCTTATCTCTCAAACCTTTATAGTTTAAGAGATATTCACAAGCAAAGTTTCCCCCTCCCGCCCCTTTTTCCTAGTGTAAGCCATCTCTTCTCAGATGTGAATCTGGTTGTAAGACCAGACAGATAACAGCAGGGGACAATCTTCTTTGTATGAAAAGAATGAAAGCCCTTCCCCCCTTGACAAGTTTTTCAGCTTTTTCCCTTATCTTAATTGAAGATTGTCCCTCTCTGCAGTCTACCTGGGCACCTCCCTTCTGCTTTGGCTGAACAGGGGGGGGGGTACTTTGCTTGTGAATATCTCTTAAACCATAAAGGTTTGAGAGATAAGACTTATATCGTTCTTCATGTTTTTTTAATGCCTACAAAATAAAATAAAGATAAAATGAAGTATTACTATCCCTTTAAGAACGTAGGAAAGAGATGCTAGTACTAGGTATTTAACTGTATATAACCCCAGTTTGTTATTAGGTGTTAGTGCTCCTTTTATATTTTATGGCAAATTAGGTTGAGTATATACAACTTTACAGCAATGTGCCAATGTACTGACCTTGTAACTTTCCCTATCATTCAAAGTAACGCTCATTACATATACCAGCTATACTAATCTGTAGGATGGTCACTAATAATCATTAATTAGTACCGTTTCACATCCTGCATGAGGGCAGACACACCTCGCCAGTGTAGGAATTTAATGCTAGCAACCCTCCACAAGCCAGCCTCATAATATGCTCTGGGAATTGACATTCACTTACACCATGCTTAATATATTGATCTAAACAAAGTGTAGAGGAAAAGGCCTTCTAAAACATTCACAAACAGGTCCATTGTCCTCCATTTGGGGCAAGCAGCTTTAAGGTGAGGAAATATGATGTACATAGCTTAGCACTTTGATGTTAGACAGGTATATGGAGTGAAAGTTGATTCCTGTCCTTTATTTAGTTCAGAACATTCTTCCCAGTTAAACAGCATAAGGTGCAGCACAAGGGAAGCATCACGAGCGCAATGTAAGAGGAAAGGGAAAGAGACTATGCATGTAAGAGAGGATGGTGTGAGACAGAGGAGGTATTAACCCTTAAATAATGGATGCTAAAAGTTAAACAAATTGAACTTTTATAGATTAAAGGGATGAGTACCATATTTCTTCACAATGTGTTACACTTCCCTTTGGTACTCATGGGGGTTAACATTGCCGCAGTAGTTCTTTGACTGAAAAAAAATTAAAACAAAAAATTGTACTTATGCCACACTGAAAAAAAATGGCTAAAATGACATTATTAACATTGATTTCAAATGCAAAAATAGCAGAACTGCACTCTTTGCAGACATTTCCATGAATGGGGGGGTGCCTTGTTTTTCTCTTGGGGTAACAATGTCCTTCTGTTCCTATTAATTTACTTTTTCATTGTGAATGTACAATGCACTGCTTTTAAATGCATTGGGGTAAGTCTCTCTCCTAGAGGAGGGTGTTTTTCCTTAATTGAATTAATTTCTTGTAGCACACTCTTCAAAAGTTAATTACTGCATCTACAATTAGTGTATCATATTCTTATTTTTATTATTCATATTTGTTTACATGTGCCTTGAGAGTATAGTATTTCAAACACTTTTTAATGTTTAGGGAACTATTACATGGAGACTGATACTCCTTTAATATTATAGCTCTCGTAATTCATACACTTCTAACAAACTTTCGACTCTACAAAATCTGTTTCGGATTTTGATGTTGCATTCTCCTCATCCATGAATTTATCCTGGTGCATCAAATGTGTCTGTTATTGAGACATTTCACTAGATATATTTAATTTACTCAAAATTTTCAAGACTGCTGTTCAAATGCCTGTACAAGTAGTGAACAGGCAAGCCAGTTTGAAAATCACTCAGCATACTTGAGAACTTTCAAAATGATATGAATCTGAGATCTTTGTAAAAATAACCCTTGATGTTCCTCATTGCATACATTCTAGGGGGTTATGCACCGCATGATAAAGAGGTGATAAAGCAGATATGACTTCTCCAGTGATATAACTTCCCTAATTCCTATGTTATTCTATGGAGCCAATGAACTAATATTTTCCCAGCTTTGGAGATCTTAGTGTATAGGCTCAATATATTAACATAGGAACTGGAGAAGTGATATCACTGGAGAAGTCATCACCACATGATCACCTCTTTATCACGCTTTAGTTCATAACCCCCTAGGTGTTATGTCCATACCTGGGAACTTCCAGGTGAGGGCTACCCGGAGGGGAGTCCTCTGTTTAGCAGGGGGTGACAAAAAAAATGACGCTAATCGTGTCAAAAAGGGGCGGGGCTTGACCCGAGTGGGGGGTGGGTTCTTAACCCTTTGAGTGTCAGAGTGCTACGGAATGCATTGCAAAGCAATGCATTCCATACCACTCTGACACTCAAAGGGTTAAAGGTGTCACACAGAAGGCTGGGGACGGAGGCACAACGGGAGAAAGCGCAGATGTGGCTGAGTTTCAATAGAAACTCCCCACATCCGGAGGAATCAGCCTCTGCCCCGGAGACCCGGTAAAGCTCTGTCAGAACCGGAGTCTCCGGGGCAAATCCGGAGAGTTCCCAGGTATGGTTATGTCCCTGCTTGCTGTAACCTAAAGATTCTCAACTCAGTCCTCATGAAGCCTAAGAGACTAAGAAAAAGACAATAGGTTCAGATCTTGTAGTAGGTAACACTGGACTTTTCCATGCCAACCCTGAGAGTTCGGAAGTTCTCAACCAACAAACAGTGCAAACATTGCAAACAGTTTTGAACTAGAACAAAAGCAAATCTAACATTCCTGCTTAAAACTTTGAGAGTTTTAATGTTTTAGCAGTTGTAATCTCAAATAACTACAATATGTGAAGTATTGCTTTTAAATCATTGATTGAAATTAGATAAGCATTTGGGCTTCACAGTAATAGTTTTCCTTTATGTTTGCACATAAAGGAACTTAATTGGCATGAATAAATCAATTTGAATGCATTTAGTCAATAAAATGTATATAATAATGAAGAACATATTTCAAAGTACATTTAAACAAAGTTCATTTAGTAGAAAAGGTTTTAGCAGCTGTGCTTTTGTTGTGTTTTTTTCCTTGTTTAGAACAACTATCCAGTGTTTATGTAGTAAAATGTTGCAAGGCTTTTTCAAATTGCCGTCTGTTATTATCAATGTGTCTGTTGGAGATCTATTAATTTATTTCATGCTGAAATCTCTTTTTTGCTCACTTTTCTTTTCTCCATATTTATAACTCAACACTATTGTTGATAAATTCACCTAATGTGTCATTTCTACCCACAGTTGTTAGCACTAGTCATTATCATGTCTGTCTACTAAGGAACACTCTTGAATTACCACAGAGATTCTAGATCAGAGATGGACAAAATATGGCCCATGAGCTGAGTGGGCTCCCATTGGCTGATTTAATTTGGAAGACCTACTGTACTGAGTACTGTACTTCTGGCTTTCTATGGAGAGGACGAATGACACATTTAGCCAAAACTACAAGTTTAATGCAGTGTGTCATATCACCAAAGCAAGGAGATAGAATAGATACATTTTTAGGCAGACTCAGTTAAACTAGATCAGAAGCACAAGTATGCACTTGCACTGCATGTGATGCCCCCTGAATATGTTTTGGACAGAGATTTGACGTTCAGGCCAAAATAATTGCCCATCCACACACTAGCTCTAGAGTAGCCAGCTTAGTTCTCAACAGGCCATTGTACTAAGAAGAACCAGAACATTTCTGGTACAATTCAGCTGCTTCATAGGGGACAAATACACATTTCCATTGGTTTAAAATGGGCTTTTAATCCCTTGGATGCTAGAGTTCCACAATTAAATTAATAGACATTTACAGACATTGTATTGCCCCCTGTGGTGCTATTGGTTTCCTGCAATCAAAGAAATACTAAATCATGTACTGTTACTAGCTCTTGTGGACCAGGGCTGACTGCCTCTAAACTTTATCAGAAACTGTCTTGGATAAAATCCACTTCTGTTCTAATTGAGAATTCCCATATTCAAAGCTTTAACCCATCTATAATATGGCAATTAGCATATTACTTTACACTGAAAAGTCACTGCAAGTGTTAAGAAAGTCAGTTTCCACTTCCCTCCTTGAATTTGAATTGACTTTTTAACCAACTGAATGCTTGAATATACTTAAATATAGAATAAACAGAGGAAGACAAATATCATTTTGGAATATTTCACTTTAAGATGTACTGACATCTGCGCAGATTTACCCCTCTCACCCCTTTTGTGTCCTCAGGAAGATGGAGGCAATTTCAGGATAGGTGAGCAAAGAGTACCCAGCTCTTCTGAACCTAAAGATCCCCAAACTTCTAAACCAAAAAAACACTAAAACCATTATTTGGACCAAAAAAACACAAGGCATAGATAGTTTAAGTGGATGTATTGAATGAGCCTAATAACTGTGTGGGTTACAGATACACATTTAACCTGTGATATGACAGAGAGAAACATTGCTTATCAAGATAAGTAGGATAAAGCATAATAAATTATTAAATCATGGAAAAATAATTATATGACTTAGAAATTTTTGGTTGATTAAAGGAAATCAACGTCTTTTCTATTTCTCGACATTTTACTCTTGTTCATCACTTACAACATTTGCTATCATATTAGGAATCATTACTGTATATACACATATATAGAACTCATAATTTGTTCTTTAAAATACTTTATATTTTGACTGTTCTATTCCTGGAATTTTATAAAGATAATTAAGTCCACTGAATCTTCTGTCCTTTGGACAAGCAATTTACTGTAATCTTCAGCATAAAATAGAAGCAGTTTTTAAAAGGGACATATTTTCTTCTTACTTTCAAAGGAAATTTTTCAAATTTTATTTGAGCCAATTGTCATTTTATGACAATGTTGACAGTCGCAAATGTTTATAAAATGACTTAAAATTAGGAATTCGGCATCAAGAAGCAGTTATATTACTAAAACGGACTTTCTTTCATATGACAAAACTGCAATATGGTGAATAATTTATTATTATATACTAGTTGAAGAGCACGTTACACAGGCCACAGTGCCACTGCCAGCCGGTCGCGGGGCAGTCATGCACAGTAGAGACTGCCCACACAGTGGCTGATACAGTGCCAGCCGGTCACGGTGCGGTCATGCTCAGTAGAGACTGCCTGCACCACGGCTGATACAGAGCTGGACACTCCTTCAGAGAACCCCACTCTGTATCAGCCTCTTCATGGGCAGTCTCTACTGCACATGACTGCAGCACGCGCAGCAGTCTCTACTGCGCATGACTGCGTCTTTACAAACTTTCTAACAAATTATTATATAGGATAATGAGAGAGAGAGAGGGAGAGGATAGCTATTATATACAAGCCATATTCAGGAAACTAAAGGGGGCACAAATAAAAAAATTCAAACATGTCTGCTCATTTAAATGGGGTCTTAACTCCTTATATGTTAGAGGGGTATCCAATGCACTATGCAGAGCTATATAGTAGGGATGGGTGAAACTTTTTTCTTAAAAGAGAAACATGTAAAAAACAAAACAAAACTGCAAGCCCCGCCTTGTGTAGGAATTGCTGCAAAAGGTAAAATTTTTTTGCATTACTCAAAATATTGAAGACCAAAAGTGAGGTTGGGGTCTGTGTTTAAGAACAGTTTGTTCTTTGCTATCCATCTTTCAACTTTGCAGAAATCATGTTGTAATATGGCTTCAAGTTGTGATATGTTTGAGTTTTTAGCATAGATTATGGTGTCATCTGCATACATGTGTACTGAAGATGATTTGCAAACTGTCTGATGAATAAGATCAGAACCAGTTTAAAGAATTATTACGCAATCCTGAGTTTTGGAGTTTGCTTATAAGAATGTTATGGTCTACTATGTCAAAGGCCTTGGCGAAATCTAGGAAAAATAACTCCAGTGAGTTCACCATTTTCCATGCCAGTCTGGATATCATTGGTTATTTTTAGAAGAGCCATGACTGTTGAGTGATTTGGTCAAAAGCCTGATTGAAGAGGGGTGAAGAAACTGGTCTATTGGTAATATTTATATAGTTGCACATGTACACATTTCTCTAGGATTGTAGATAAAGTGGGGAGTAGGGATATTGGTCTGTTATTTGATACTACATTTTTGTCCCCACTTTTGTGGATAGGCACAACTCTAGCCACCTTCCAGGCTTTGGGCATATACGATGATGCCAAAGAGGCATTAATTAAAGATGCATTTGGTTGGGCTGTGACCATGGCACTGAACTTTAATAAAATTGCTGGTAGTTGGTCAGGGCTAAATTGGGATTTCAGTTTTGGATTGGGAGGTGATCATATATTTTACTAGCAGGAAATTGGATTCAATTGCACTGTTGGACCAGGCAACAGGTGTCAGTGACTGTTCTGTACATGGTAGAACTTCATAGTTAACTTTGTTTTGTTTAATAAGGGTGGTGGCACATCCAACAAAGTAGCTGTTAAATGCATTGGGTATGGCTATGGGGCACTGTATTGTTTCTTTGTTGTTATATTTGATGGGTGAGAATGGTTATGGGATTGTAGATGTTTTTAATAACCTTCCAAAAGTTGGCTGGCTTTGAAATGTTGTTGTGCAAGTTGACAGTAAAATATTGTGCTTTTGCTAATTTTGTTTGTTTTGTGTATGTATGCCTTACTTGCCTATATATAGTGTGATCATAAAGGAAGCCAGTTTGTTTACATTTTGTCCATAAAGCATCTGTGATACTGTATGATTGAATCAAGTCAGCTGAGATCCATGGTAGATGTGCCCCCCTAACCCTATCCTTCCTTAGTGGGGAATGGGTATTACAAGCCTGTAGGAATTCTGAGTTAAAAACGTCAATCGCTGAATCAAGTCAGGTATTAGGTGTATTCTATACCATGAGCAATTTTTTAAATCGTTTAGGAAGGACTGAAGGTTACGTTTTTTAAATGATCTCGTGAGTCTGACTTATTAGTATGACTTATTATATATTAAAGGGCATTATAGGATATTCCTGCATACCCTTGCATTATATTTGTCCATATGCGCAGACCTGTGGTAGCCTACCAAGAAATAATTAAGTGCACAGTATATAGTGAGTTCAAGTACATGAACTCTAATAGGACCCCAAATGAAAAGAAATTACACGGAGGCAATATCCCATTTGTTTTCCCTCTCATACACCCCCGCAGTATTCATTTGTTCCCTCAGCCTAGCTATCTCGCTGTTCGTCTGTCATGTCAAAGCACACCACTCCTACCAGCAGGAGTGCAGCAACCATTGATCCCAGATATCACTGAATTTTTGAGGGATCCCTCTGTGTACATTTACTCCCCTGTAATGAGGAAGAGTGTTGTCAACTAATTTACACCAGAGAGGCCGGGTGGGGGAATCTACCACCATCCACAGTCTTGCAACCACCCTGAGTGCCTGTACCAGAAGTTCTCTTATCAGTATACAGTCCGTTGTTCTATGAAGCTGGTCAGTTAAAATAGAAAGTAAACAGATTTTGGGATCTAAAGGGAGCGTCCATTGCACCACCTGAGATATCTCTCCTGTCACTTCTGTCCAAAAGCGTTTGACATTTGGGCATGTCCATATACGATAAAGAAAGGAAGCACCCACATCTCTCACAGTTTGTACTGACCCTTCTACCCATTCTAAAAGGTCTGATCGGTGTATATTATACACGATGCAGGACCTTTCGCTGTAGCAACTGATGGCAAACTGTAGTAGCCACCACCCTTGGGCTTTTTCTAGGTGCGTCACACTCCCAATCCTCTAGGGTCCCTACATCAGCCTCCCAGCGCAACCTCAATGTGCCAAAGTAATTTGTAGTAGATTTAAGCAGCCAGTTATAAAGACAAGACAAAGATTTGCACGTCGGTGACCTCTCAAGCAGTGTCAGCAGCGGGTAACACTGAGACATCCGGAGGTCGGCCAGAGCGAAGAGATGAAAGAGCATGTCTCAACCTTAAGTAACAGAAAAATATTTGCTTGGGATACCAAATTCAAGGTGCAGCTGTTTGAATGTTTGTAACACATTGTTTGTATATAATTGGCCCAAAAGAGTAATCGTGTGGGTGGCCCACACATGACCAAACTCAAGCGAATAAAGATGCAGCAAGCCAGCCTCACCCCACAATGGAATATGAAGATCTTTTACAACATAACCAGAAGTAGGATGGATGGCGGATAAGGAACCATAGACTGAACATGTGGCCAATGGCGGGCCAGCATGAACATCAGGACCCAATAGGGCGACATGAAGTAGAGAACAACCTGGTCTAAGAAATGGCTCCTCCAACCTAGGAAATGTGTGTGTTGTATTACACATCACATATGCCAGGGCATATTGTCCCTGAGCAGCCATATAATATTTATAGAAATCAGGAAGAGAAATCCCTCCCTCCTCAACCAGACATTTAAGTATTAACAAGCTGATGCGAGAAGGGCCACCCACCCACAGAAAATAGGTAAGTATGAGATCAATCTGTTGAAAATAAAGCTTGGGTATAGACACGGGAGCCCCCTGGAAGACATAAAGGAATTTTGGAAGATATACAATTTTAACCAGGTTTGCTCTCCCAATGATATTGAGTGGAAGATTGATCCAATAGACCAATTAATTTTCAAACCTGATAGGGTACCAAAATCTTCGAGAAGTCACAACAGCTGGGTAAAAGAGGCACCCGAGTCACCAAGGAACACCAGAACATCGTCAGCATAGAGTGCTAACTTTTCTTCTCTACCCCCCCCCACCAGTAATCCCCTCACCTGGACATCTTCATGGATCTAGACTGCCAGTGGCTCCATAGCTAGTGGAAACAGGCCCAGGGAGAGTGGACAGCCCTGACGTGTTCCCCTGTGTAGTGAAAAGCAGCGGGGTCTCACTCCGTCAGTAAGGATACTAGCAACCGGGGAAGCAAGCATCAAAACATTTAGGATGACACATGTCATCATCATCATTACAGGAAGCAATGAATGTAACTCAAGGGTGGAACTCTAACATTTGTGTTAGTGGTGGTGGCACTGATACACCTGTTCCTTACTACTTTTGTATTCGTATTGGCTTTTTAAAGTCTCAGACAATTTCTTTTTAGAGGGATTTTCAGAACACTCTCTACTACTTTCAGGATAGGTGTTGTACCTGTCAGATGCAGCAGTTTGTTGACGGATACCATCTGTCAAACTATTTTTTATTTATTTATTTATTTATTCATTAAATGTCCCTATAACCATCTACAAAAAAAAAGAAAAAAAAACACACTCCCTTTGCAACTGCTTCTTCCCCTTTTTTGTCTTGTATCTAATGTAAAAGAGGATTTCATCTACTGCTTTTTCTCTCTTCAATGTAACTGCAGTCTTCATTTTTTATAGTACAGATGATGATGGACCTTAACATGTTCTTCTGGCTGTTTTGGGAGTCAGTGTCGGTTAAACCTGCCTGTCTATTAATTGTCAGTCTATAAATTTTTCTATGAAACAGTCAGTCATAGACAGCCTGCTCAGAAAGGAACTGGCATCACATGCAAGTCTCTTCTCAATCAAAAAATACTTTTTTTTAGTAATCTCAATCCCCCCTTCACACTCCCCCCACACACAGTTTTATTAATAATGCAATGATCATGTGACCCCCTCGGGTCCAGTACATAAAATATACAATACTGACACAGGTCAGGCTACAGAAATGAATAGTATCCCACAAAGTTCCAGTATATATAGATGTATAGATACTGACACAGGTCAGGTTACAAGGAGCGCAACAACCCACTCAGGCCCAGCAAGTACCAAAGGCACAGTACTGGCACAGGTCAGGTCAGAGTTCGTGTGAAAAGCTGTAACACAGAGGGCACTGATACTACAGACCAGGAAGGCCAACAGGCTCTAGTAGTGCCACAACAACAGAGGCTCCCTACGCAGGGAGTGAGCCCAATGGCTAGATCGCCCGTAGGTGACTGAAAGGAGGCCCCACATCACAGTACGGTAGAGACTAGGCAACAGAGTAACAGGAGACTAGCGGACAATATCTAGCAGTATGGGGAAGGCAGACTGAAGGGTATATAGGCAACACAGGTGGACTGCAGTGTAATGCGAACAACCAATACCGACAATAGAGAGTCACAGAAAACTCCCAGACAACAGAGCAGAACTGTGACCCTGACGCACTGTAGCACCAAACCATAAAGGGAACGGACACTCAGATCTGGACCGTGTGTCCTAGAACCAGAGGCTAACCGCGGTGCCCAATATACCACCCAACCTTGGTAAGTGTAACAAGCAGGTCAAGCGTATCGGGTGCAATACAACACCTAACACCGTAGTGAAAGGATAACAGCGCAAGGTATAATCGCAGGGTCACGAAGCAGTGCTGCACGTAGATGGATGGAGGCAACCGTGACTGTCAGGGACAGCAACGGTATGGAGGAAGGACCTCCGAATGGCAGGCAACAGGGTAGAATGGTACCGGGAGGTACACCAAGCAGGAACGTCAGCCAATCCGAGTTGGTTCACAGAGCAGGAACATCACCCAATCCGAGTCGGTACACAGAGCAGGAACGTCAGTCGAGCCGGGTCGGTACACGGAGCAGGAACGTCAGCCAAGCTGGTTCTGTATACAGAGCAGGAACGTTAGTCGAGCCGGATTGGTACACGGAGCAAGAATGTCAGCCAAGCCAGTTCGGTACACAGAGCAGGAACGTCAGTCAAGCCGGGTCGGTACACTGAGCAGGAACGTAGATCAGGCAGAATAGTCAGGCAGTCCGGGTCATACACAGGATTCACACGAATAAACAGAATAAGCGAATAAGCACTGGCAACTGGTACACCACAAAAGGGCAACGCTGAAGTGACAGCGCTCAGTATAAAAAGACAATCCACTGTAGCCAATAAGAGAGAGTGAGGAAGTAGTTAGACATAACAATGTCGCCAGTGAAAGCACAGGCACCATGATACACAGAGAACAGCCAATTCAAGAAGGAATTTGGATCACAGCTACATGTCTCCTCCCAGTCAAAAAATATTTTTGTGTATTTTGGGTATATCTGCTTTCTCTCTTTACACTCTACCAGAGAGTCAACAGACTCCCCTAACAGAGAGAACACAATGCCTACACACAAGACTCTCTAAACTAAACTCCAACTCCGCTTTATTTGCTTATCGTAACTAGATCCAAAATTGTGCTGCTTTCCCTCCCTCTCTCTTTCCCTTTCTCTCCCTCTCTCTCTCTCTTTCTCTAACAAACACAGAATGACATGCTACAGTAACCTAACACCCCTTTTATACTATCTTAACAGTAAAAGAAGGGAAACTTTCCAGGTGTGATGGGGGTGGGATTCAGTCTTACCAGTGATTTAAAGGCAATACACAAGGCAAGAAAAAGTGGAAAAGTAGCACTTTTTGCAGAACATATCTCACTTGGTGGGAAGTGGCCCTTTTTATCTGCTTCATATTGAGGCAAAAAAATGTGCCCATCCCTAGTAGTAGTAACAAAAACAGCACTGAGGACAATAAGGGTTTTGGACAGTTATCACCATGTAAGACCAGTGCTATGAACACTGATGAATGATTAACAGATAATAACAGATAATCATAATGGAATGCTATATAGTAACACATATACACATATATCATGTACTTGGCTTACTGTGGACAAAGGAGACTGAAAGACGTTATGGTGAATAAAGCACCTGGACCTGATGGTATACACTCAAAGGTACTTAAGGAACTTAGTTCAATAATAGCAAGCCCATTATACTTAACATTTATTGATTCACTTTCATCAGGCATAGTCCCTGTGACTGGAGGAAACTGATGTAGTTCCGTTGTTCAAAAAGGGGGCAGGATCCAAACCAGGAAATTGGCAAGATATTAGAAGGGTTACTAACTAACTAACTAACAGTATTCGGAACTATGTAAACACAAAAATATTATTAGTAGTAGTCAGCATGGTTTTATGAAGAATAGACCATGTCAGACTAACTTACTTGCATTTTACCAAACGGTAGGCAATACTTTGGACAATGGAATTGCCACTGATGTAGTATACTTGGATTTTGCAAAAGCCTTTGATATAGTCCCTCATAACAAGTTACTGCATAACTTAAAAGGCTTCGGCTTTGGGAAGTGATATCTGTGCACCAGTTAAATGATAGATGGCAGAGAGTTGTTATAAATGGAACCTTTTCAAGTTGGTCTAAAGTTGTAAATGGGATGCCACAGAGTTCAGTCCTGGGCACAATGCTTTTTAATTTGTTTATTAATGATCTAGAAGTGGGAATTGAACGTAGCCTCTTAATCTTTGATGATGACACTAAGCTGTGCAAGGAAATACATACAGGGATGGATGCTTTTTCTCTGCAGAAGGATTTAGATAAACTGAGTGAATTGGCAAAAAGTGGCAGATGACATTTAATGTAGATAAATGTAAGGGTATGCATTTGGGCTGCAGAAACAAACATGATACATATATTCTAAATGGGAAACAACTTGGGGGATCCTAATTAGAAAAAGATTCAGGAGTACTGATAGGGATAGACTTCATAGCAGTTTGCAGAGTTACTCAGCTGCTGCAAGAGCAAATAGGGTACTAGCCAGACTGCATAAGAGGAGAGACGTAGATGTACGGAATGCTAACATTATTCTACCTCTATATAAATCATTGGTTAGGCCTCATCTTGAATATGGAGTACAGTTCTGGGCACCAGTTCTTAAAAAAGACATTATCGAATTGGAGGAAGAGCAGAGACGTGCAACAAAACTGATAAAGGCATTGGAGGATCTGAGTTATAAAGAGAGACTAGCCAAACTGGGTTTGTTTACATCAAAAAAGAGATGTATAAGAGGTGATATGATTACCATTTACAAATATATTTAAGGTCAATAAAAATAACTATCCAATGAATCATTTACGTAAAGAGCTGAGCTAAAAACGAGAGGTCATCCATTAAAACTAGAAGAAAGGTGCTTTCGACTGAAACAAAGGCAGGGATTTTGTATAGTAAGGGTATAGCAAGGAATTCCTTGCCTTGGGATGTTGTGCTTGCAGATATTATAACTGTGTTAAAAAAGTAATGGATGCCTATCTAGCACAGAACAATATTGAGAATTATGACAGATGATCTCAATGCAGATAGGTTGTTGATGCAGGGAACTATATGATTGCCATCTGGAGTCAGGAAGGAGTTTTTTTTTACCAACCTGGGGCTTAACTGGACATGGATTTAGTGTTTTTTTTGCCTTCCTCTGCATCAATAGGGGTGTTTTGGTAATGGCTGGACTTGATGGATACGTATCTTTTTTCAGCCTCGTCAACTATGTTACTATATCGGAATCATGTATTATACTGCATATAATTTGTCTACTATTTCTTACTCTCCATCACCATCACCATCATATATTCACCTCACCACCACCATACACATCCACCGTGTTAAATTCAACCTTATATTTTGCTGTTATCTTTATGTTGTTGATTTATACTGATCTGATTATAATTTAATGTCATCACTGTGTACATTACTTACTAAGAATAATATTAGAAAATTCAGGTGTAATGATGTATTTTGAATCAGAGTACACCCACAGACAGCTTACGGAGTACTGTTTAATATTCAGGCACACATATACAATAAAATTAGACTTTATTTTGGTGGTGGGTCAGAGAGATACTTCAGTTTCAGATGTATTATTTTAATTTATCTTATTTGTTGTCTTGTTTATTTTTAAATTTAAATTATACTATCATAAATAATTGTGTTATATATTTGACGCAGAGATAGAGACTAGTTAGACTCATGCAACATACATAGCAGCTACACCCTTCCAAAGATTATTACAAAGCATACAACAGCATGGTGGTGGAAGAAGGACAGGTGTACTGAAGGTCTACTGGTAAAAAAAACTAATAAGTATCCTTTATAACAAATGTTTAACCAGGTGTCCTTGACAACTAGACTGGTAAGGTCATTCATTAAAAAATGTACCTCAATCAGAAAGGCTTGCATAGAATGGTTGGACATAGACACCAAACCTTTCAAAACATTTTAACAGCTGGTTTATAGGAAAGTAAACTAATTCAAAAAGTATAACAGGGGCTTACATCGGTTAGCTGCCATTACACAAATAATTGTAATTAAATGTAAAACCTTTAGAAAAATTGTTAGCATTGCCTAATATGGCAAGGTAAGCCATGAAAAAAGTGTTAATAGGGGGATGGTTAGCTTTCAGAGTATTGTTAGCAGTCGTATGGCAAGGGGGAAAAATTATTAGCAAAACAATGGAAAGGTAAACCAGCAGGGACATGATAGCATTTGCAAATTTAGTTTCTGCTTCAAAGCCATTTGAGCATTAAATGTCACAGGATCAGGCTGGTATATCCACCATACCCATGGATTGTAGTTGTGGTGATGGGAATAAGACTATCATCACTGTCATTATCCTCCATAGACTGTGGTGGCGGAACCTGCAGTGACATTAGACAGGTAGTCATTCTTTCTACTAGTTAAGGAGGCAGGAGTGGCAGCAACAGCACTACAACAAGCTACCACTACCACCTCTTCAGGTGCATCAAGGCAGAAGTTGTCAAGGCACCATAATCTTTCACCTCTCTTGAAATCATGGGTGTGTGAATATTCTTTCCTTGGGGAAAGGGAAGGACTGTACAGTTATCATTAACTGCAATATGTTATTGTGAAGGGGGGAGGACTGGGGTCACACCATGGCACATCCCTGAGGTTTATTTTGACAATGTTAAATAGCTTTCCAAGAAATCGTGTGCTGTCAGACACTGTGGCCTTTGTCAATCCCACAAAAAATAATATGGGACTTGGAGTTGGTGGTGTTTGACTCTGGAAGACCCTGGGGATGCCGGGGGAAACTACAGAGATATTATCTTAGACTTGAACCCTAGAACAAGACTATGATGATACAGTTTTTCAGGTTAGCATGTTCTGCTGCAGTGGACCTTACCATATTGAAGTCCCATTGTTTCCTGAATGCCGAAAGTAAACTTTTAAAGTATATTGGAGAATGGAAAGCCATAGCTTCTTATTTGATTCAGAAAAGCTGATATTGAGATTGCACATGAACCTGCTCATAGAAAGCTAGGTACCTATTTTTATGCTTTGGGCAACCAGCTTGCTGATTCTCTCACACAAGCTGTCAGTCAGACCTTTGCTATAGTTACAGTAACTACCCTTTCTAAAGCTAAGCAAGATCCTACCATCAGTCTTAATGCAGAGTTAAATGCTTGTTGGATAAAACCAGAACTAATCCTGGTTATCCTATTAATTACTAATATGACATAAAGGATGGACAATGTATTGTTACTGATAATGATCACACTTATGTTCTTCCCCAACAGGGCGATAGAATAATGTTGGTCTCAGAGGCTCATAATAGCACTGGGAACCCTCATTTAGGGAGAGACAATACACTCTCTGCCTTCAAACAAACATATTGGTGGCCTACCATTAGGAAAACTGTTACACGTTATTAACAGTTAACAACCCAATCATCAGGTTTTCCCATACATTCTAAAAGAAATTCCTCTTTGATTTATTTGGATCATAAAGGCCCCTTTATCATTATCTAATGGGTATAAAATTGTTTTACTTTGTGTACTAGGGTTACTTGATTATACCTCATCGGTTGTGCAACTAGCAATACCAAGCTCAATGATCTCAACTCCCTAGCTGGTATTGGTAAATCCAGAGCCCTGTACTCTGATGGAGGACCTGTCATGGAAAAAGAAGCCCGAGTGGGCAAATACCCTAGGTTAAATGGAATATTAGTACACCTAACCTCCCCAAGTAGTGGGGTACTGGAAAGAAAAAATAATATGGGATAACGATTATTGACCAAATTATTGTCTTCTCACCCTATGCAGTATATTACACAAGTACAAGTATGTATTAACAACATCCCTTATGCTTTTAATGGTAAAACCTCTTATGAAATGTGGTATCCCTATGAATACTGTATTCACTAATGAATTAATTTTTTGCACCAGGGTGATTATCTATTTTAAAAGGAATACAAGATTATTTTTCTTGATATGCCCACACACATACCCATCACTCTTCATTTCAACTTCAGATTGCATATTAACCCCTTGAGTACCAGAGGGGTAACAAACACATTGCAATGTGTTGCTACCTCTCTGGTACTCATAGGGTTAATTATGAAATACATATACAATGAGGGCATGTCGAATTAGATTGGTGAATAAACAAGGTCGAATGGGAGCAATATTTGTCTAATTTAAATGGATAAAATGGAGAAAGAATGTCATGGGAGCACCATAAGTAGAATTTCAAAGGGGGGTTAATATGTCGAATGGAAGCAATATTTGTTGAATTAAAATTGAGAAAGAAAGCCTTATAAGTGAATTTCAAAGGGGGGGGTTAATATGTTGAAGGGGGCACTTTATGTCGGATTTCAATAATGATGGGAACACATCTCATGCTAAAGTTGATCTTTCTGTCGTCAAACATACACCTTTTTCCCTGGACTTTGATATTTAGCATGTCTTTTAGGTGGTAGTTGAATAGAAGCAGACAGCACATTTTTTGTTAGGACGTTGAAATGTGCTGTCTATGCCGGTTTTGTTTTACTGTGGTTCTGCAATAGAATACCGGTAAAACACATGTTTGCAAAATACACGTTGGTTGTTTTTAATGTAATGCAGTTTTTGGTTTTGTTAATAGTATCAAGCTCTATGTCTCCTAGGATACCTTAAACCTATGTTGATTGTTATAATTGGTATTATTTTATTTGCCATTTTTTATCAGGTGATTATTGTCTTTTCTTTCTAAGGGAAAGAAGAGGACCACAGAATGAGTAAAAGCTTTCTTGCTAAAATATGCTATGTCTTCGGCATAATCCCATCATCCATTATGAAGATGTATGTCAGCAAGTATTTATGAATAAAAACAGTTACTAAAATTAGAATGTTTGATTCTTAGCTATTTGCATATAAGTGTAAGAAATGCAAGCAAATATGTGAAGAATCTTAAAAAACATTATATGTTTCACAAGTTCATAGGTTTTGAATATATTCCAAAAAATGAGACTTTGGTAAGAACACTGTTCTTTTTTGTTTAAGGAAAAGAGACTGTTACAATTAGAAGTCTGGAATTTCAGAATAACGATAAAGACACACACTGAAGTGAAGGGAAAACTATAAACTACAATTTATTAAAAATAAAACAGTTTCCATCCATATGAGAGACATACGAGAACATAAAGATTTCACCACAGAGTTTCATCAGTATTAGAGAAATACGTCCCTGCAGCATAAAAAGAAGAGAAAAGAAAAGTCACTTAGCTGACGGAGTTATCATCAGTATGGGAGACCATGCCACATGACTCCTAAGCAACACACAGGTTAATAAATTAGGTTTGAGATGAGGTACACGCTCTTCCCAAACTTGAGACCCAGGTACACACTCCCTAAGTCTTCAATAGCTCTGAGCTCTGCTGTGTTGAGTAAAGGGTGAAATACAGACTTCGCCCTTGGATGTCTAACACTGCGCATGCGTATGTGCTTGGTTACAGAAGGCTGAATATTGGAGACATCACTACCTGTCTCTCATAAACACTACGTAAGCTAGCATAGCCTGCCCCCTCTGCTGTTGCCGGCCAAAACTGCAGAGAATTAACCCCCAACTAACCATGAGGAGATCACCAAAAAAAACCCATCCCTTACAGAGACTCAAACCATTCCAATAACAAGAAGTTGTTTCTTCAATGTCCTCAAGTACAAGCTCCATCAGACAGACAATAATTTGTTTTGTACACATACTCTGGAAGTTTTCTGGCTGCTATGATGACCCTCTTTTTGACCCCCCGTTTGACTTTCCTATATCTCCGGAGGCTGCTAATTATGTAGATATGCAGCCTCCTATTATTATTCCTTTTGATGGACCATGTGTTTACTGTCATTCTGCAATTGAAGGAGAGGGTCTAATGTGCAAACAATAAATTATGTAGTATTCCTTGGTTAAATGCATAAATGCTGTTTTTTTAAAAATAATAATCGTCATTTGCAGAATGGGTTATATTCTTTATCTTTTCTTAGCTGAAACATATTCACAAGACTAAGTTAGCATGTTATCTTATGTTTTTCAAACATCCAAGGGCATGAAGAGTCTAACAGGCCTTATATATTATGTTTACAGGACATCTCAGGCTTGGTCTAACTGTGTAAGTGGGAGCCTTTTAGTTGCTTCTGAATGTTAAAAAAAGAAGTTGCATCTTGATTGTGCCTAACAGCTCTAGCCCATGATAAGACAGAATGCCAGTGGTGTTTTGGTATAGCAAAATATATCTATAGATTGGAAGTAATAAGCTAGAGAAAGGGTGTGGTGAAGTATAGTGATAATTAGCCTATATAAAATATAGAAGTGACTTATGTTGTGTTATGAACAGAGAGCAAGAGAGAGAGACAGTGAGAAAGAGAGAGGATACTCAAGTTTAATTGGTATATTATTCTTTTATTACTGCAAGTTTTTTTAAGTATACTTTGGTAGTCTTATTGTATTTACTAATAATATGTTTTTTATATTTCTGTATAATCTCCATATTAAATATATACCTGTTTAAAGGGATAGTAATACTTGTATTAAACTTGAGCTCAGAGTCTTCATAACGAGTGTGTGAAGATTGTCCCTCGCTGCATCTGTCCAGTCCCATGACCGGATTACAGATCTTTTGGGAGGCACCCAGAAGAGGCGGGAGAGGGATCCTTTCTGATTGAATAGCACTTGAACTATAGAACTGTGAGTATTCAAATATAGCACTATGTGTTAAAAAAACAAAAGGAGACTCGGAGTTCAAGTTAAATAAAAGTATTACTGTATCCTTTTTCATGAATTTGAAACAGTCACCCTTTCTTTATATAATTATTCTCATTATATTCTATTGAATGTGAGACCATTACAGTGCAGCTGGTTTGTGCCAGAATTGGTCCTCTTTAACTTTATGAACACAGCTCCTATAAATGAATGATTATTGGGATTTTGATATGTCTACAGGTGATCACAGTTAGCTAGCACTGGAATGAATTCCAGTCTTGCCAAATGGCTTTCTAAGAGCTTTTTTGTTAGAAGCCTATACATACAGCAAGTTCTCAATCCATGAAAATGTTTTTTTCAATAATTAAAATTGCTTGAAAATGGTTACTCTTACTGCATTACCAAAGTAGATAAAGATGATGAAAGCTAAAGGAGATGTACTAATGGATCACATTATACAATTGTATGATGAGCTAATGACCAGAAATATGTTAAGAGACTGAAGAAATTTCCAGCAACCTTATGTTGTTAGGTCGCTTGGCATTGCATTAGATATGTCTCTAGCAACCAAGGGGAGAAATAATCATATAATAAAGGAATGGATGTCCTGACCTAGAGAAAATACGTTATTTCATACTAATGTATAAAGCAGTATGAAGAGTATACTGTTACTGATTACTAAATCAAGTTAAAACTTATACTTTTGTTTGATGCTGCTCATAGAATCCTTTTGAGTCTGACAAACAAATGTAAACAAGTACTGTCAATTAGAAATCCTCTACATTCAATTATTGTGGGTGAATGTATTATTAGGAGGATTATAGACACTTAGGTGTGGACTGACTAGTCCTTTCTTTGTCACTGGAGGATTTATTACACAGGTACAGATACAGTATGTGGTAGCTTCATTCCTGTTGGCTGTGGAGGTGGGTGTGACACCACATGAGCAAATAGGACTAATCATCTGCTGTTTTGGAGCTCACAGCACTGGGGAGAAATTCAGGGGGACCTGTGCAAAGAGAACTATAAAGTCCCATATTTATTAAAGTAAACTGGATTTATTCTGGAGTAAACAAATTGCACCATAGGAGTCAAATAAATATTCCTAAATTCCTATGCACTTGAATGGAGCATTTTAAGTCCTTGAATGCTAGAGAGGTCTCCAGTGCATTGCTTTGCAATGTACTGGAGACCTCTTTAGCATTCAAGGGGTTAAAAAACAATTTAATTGTGCTATCAGAGGCAACAGAGGAAAGAGATTTGTGGGCAACTATTTCTAATGAATTAAATGTTTGCAGGTAATGTAACAAAGCAGTGAGGAATGCAAGCAGGGTGCTGGGTTGTACAGCTAGGGGCATTAGTAGCAGAAAAAGGGAAATGGTCATGCCTCTCTACAGATCTCTGGTTAGACCTCACCTAGAGTATTGTTTACAGTACTGGATACCCCATCTACAGAAGGATATAGATACTCTGGATAGAATACAGAGAAGGGCTACTAAAATGGTGAATGGAAAAGAAATATCAGGATAGACTAAAGTTTCTGAACATGTATAGCCTGGAGAGAAGAGAGAGAGGATATGATAGAAACATTCAAATACATGAAGGGATTCCACAAAGGGCAGGAAGAAAGTATATTTCAAAGGAGTAAATATGTTAGGACAAGAGGCCTTAGTCTAAAACTAGAGGGACACAGGTTTAGACATAATGTAAGAAAGTTTTACTTCACTGAGGGGGTAGTAGATAAGTGGAATAGTTATCAGCAGAAGTGGTAGAAGTTAATACAGTGACAGAACTTAAACATGCATGAGATAGGCATAAGGCTGTCCTGAACAAAATACAAGACCAAGGACCAAATAAGGTTTGAGGTTTTTACAGTAGGAAAATGGCCAGAGAAAATGGGACAAATGGTTCTTATCTGACATCAAATTCTATGTTTCTAATTTAACAGGAATTCTTAATTGTCCCCATGTTGAGGTTGCTTTACGGCAAAAAAAACTCCAGTTTACTTTTATAAATACGGGCCTATAAGTTTAATGCTGATACCACTCATTAATCTTTTGAATCATATTTTGAATCGCTATCATTTCCTTGAGCAGTTTAACAAGAGATATCTAATAGTCACTCAGAGGGACCTCTCCTGCTTAGGTACACTTACTGCAAAATGCTTACTTTTGTTAAAAGCAAGATAAAGAAATGTTGAGAATGTATTACATAAAGTAAATTATTTTAGAATAAAACATATTGCCCCCAAAGTCAATTCTTGTACGTAAATACACTATATTCACAAATACAAGCAAAAAAGTGCTTATATCTGCAGAAAGTTTCTCCCAGTAAATTGTATTCTACAATTTGAAAACAAATTTGTGCCAAGAGGCATTTTTAAACTACTTATTTACATGCAACACTACACAAAATTGTTACCATTTGCAAATAGAGTTGTGTTCCACAAGTAATTCTTCTTTCATAGTCATATTCCTTCGGTATATATGGAAAATAGCTCTTTCTTTGTGTGTTTGCTGATGCTGCAAGAAATAGTAAGGGCCTTCTGACTTTAAAAGTGAGTAGTTAATCTTTTTGAGTGCCAGAGAGGTATCCGTTGCATCATAATGCCATGCGTTGCATACCTCTCTGGCACTCAAAGCATTAAAATTAAAATCAACACTTCAAATGTTTAACTCTTTGGTACAACTAGAGCAATTCTGGAGTAAACCAGCTGCCCCATAATGGACAGCTACACATCTCCAGTTATTTAAATGGGGATTTTAATCCCTTGAATGCTAGAGAGGTCTCAAACCCATTTAACCCCTTAAAGACCATTGACGTACCCAGACAGTCACACTGTTCCGGCACTTAAGGACCAGTGATGGTCCTGGTACGTCACATACTTTTACTCACTGAGCTCCTGCAGGAGTGCAGTGAGTAATACCGGGGACTGTAGTTGATCGCTCCAAGACCAGAGTGATCTCTTTCAGTCACTTGTTTGGCGTGCCGGCACACATGATCAGTCACATGGGGCGGCATGTCGAACTTCCCTATTTGGTCCTTAAAGTACCACACACCCGGGACCGCTGGTCCTTAAGGGTTTAAAGGGTTAAAAGCCTATTTTAAAATACCAGGAATTTGGGAAATGTTTATTTGCCCTCTGTGGCCCTCTAAGGCGTAATAAAAGGGTGATAAAGTGGAGAAGATTTCTCCAGTGATATCACTTCTCCAGTACCTATGTTATTCTATGGTGCCTATTTACTAAGATCTCCAAAATTTAAAGGGATAGTAATACTTAAAATGTAAAAAAAATATGTTGTAGGGTTTATCCCCCTGAGTAAAACAAGGGAACTCCCACTGCTGTAAGGTATTTTATTCAAAAGTTATTACAGCTCAAAGTTGAATTTATTAGGTGCAATATCACAGTGGCCTGAAATTGTACAGTGGCGCTGTTGCTACACCATCCTATGGACAGCTCTGGTCCCGGGATCATAAATCTCCATATGATGGTGTAGCAACAGCACCACTGTACAATTTCAAGCCACTGTGATATTGCACCTAAAAATTCAAATTTGAGCTGTAATAACATTTGAATAAAACACCTTTCAGCTGTGGGAGTACCCTTGTTTTACTCAGGGGGATAAACCCTACAACATATTTTTTTTACATTTTAAGTATTACTATCCCTTTAAGAAATCTTAGTGCATTGGCTCCATAGCATAACATAGGAACTGGAGAAGTGATGTCACTGGAGAAGTCATCTCCACTTTATCACCATTTTATCAAGCCTTAGTGAATAACCCTCCAAGGGATTATGCAAAAAAGTGTGATAAAGAGATGATAATGTGGAGGTATCTCTAGTGATATCACTTCTCCAGTTCAGTTATTCTATGGAGCCTATGCACTAAGATCTCCAAAGATGGAGACATTTAGTTAATAAGCTCCATAGAATAACATAGGAACTGGAGAAATTATATCAGTGGAGAAGTCTTCTCCACGTTATCACCTCTTTATCACACCTTAGTGCATAACCCCCCCCAGTTCTGTTTTGTATATGAGCCCTAATGAGAAGCAATGTGAGGCATATCTAGTATCCAAATGTATTGTCATGAAATGCCATAATTATTGTAATAAAAGATTTATAAAATTATACTGAGAGTTTTAGAACAGATTTTGGATAAGTACACAAGTTATTAAGAAATAATATTTTTATTGTATGTTATAGAAATATTGTAAGAATGTACAAATTAGCAGTACCAATAACAGAAATGTCAGGGTATAAACAGAAGCAAATTTTTCTCTTGCCCTAAATTAATGATCACAATGGAAATGCCAAAGCTGAAAACAGCAAAATGTGAAAATAGTATAAAAATAGTACATACAGCTCACATCTTGCTTAGGAAGAAGTAAATGTTACATCATTGCTCATTCCTTGTATCAGATTACTCGGAACCCCAACCTGCAGCAACTCAGTCAGCCTCAGATCTTACAATTATACGCTACAAATCCAAGATCTAAGTGGGTAAGAATGGCAAAACATATGGTGGGCCGGTAGCCTGTCTGGGGGAATGCTCATGAGGGATAGCATGTGGGTTGAGAAAATGCAAAGATCAGCACATTTCTGGAGACAGTGTATTGCATGTTACTAGGTTGCACAGAGCACTGTGCAAATATAGGAGGAACCTGAGAAGCCAGCAACTTTACCGGGGACATCCAAGATTTTTTTAGCCGTGGGCTACATGATGAGTAACCCATAACCATGATGAATTTTAGCCTGTCATATATTAAACATGCATCATATTCTTGAACTGTAGGCAGGGGATTAGATCTTACTGCCTTACTAGTTAATGTGTGAAAGTTAATTAGGTAAAAAATCTCAGACGGGCTGTACCCAGGGTAAGGTGGGCCACATTTGGCCCAAGGTCCACATGTTTAACACCCATGTATTAACCAGTTCCTGATTAGATAGGAAGTGTTCATTTGACCCTGCAGGAATCAGCATGGGATCAGAGGAACATCTTGGTGAGATAACAGACTAGGATAGTGGTAGTCAGGAACACATGAGCACGCTTCTCATATAGAAAGAGTAAAAACTACTCTGGCACAGAGACCCTAAAGAACTGGTGCAATTTTGGAGTAAACCAACTGCACCATATGGGGCAAATGCATATTACCATTTATCTAAAAAGAACTCACTTTGTTGGAGCTCTCTCTAGCATTACCCTATGGTGCAGTTGGTTTGCCTCAGTATAACTCTTTATCAGTTTCAGCATCTAACATGTGTTTTATGAAATCAAGCATAACTTTAACATTGTTTAAAACATTAAAATTAATGTTTATTTAATAATATTTTACAATACATAAACCATTATATGCATTTTTTGTTTTATTTGGATTCACTGAAAGTAAGAATGTAACTGCGTCCAGGCAAATCCAATCAAAAGGATGACTATGTTAGTGTTTGAAAATTGTACCGAATATTACATCCTTCATATAATACAAACAATTCTAATTACTCACTACTTCTTAAATTACCAATAACAATAATTAAAGTGCATAAGAAAAATGTCTTTCTTTAACCTTTTATATACTAGAGACACCAAAAATCCATTGGTGCATTGAAAAGAAACATGGAAAAATTCTAGAGCAAACAAAATGCACTATTGGGAAGAACAACGACTTGCCATTGATTAAATCAGGGTTTTGACCCATTAAATTCTAGAGAGAGACTTCCAGTGCATTGGGAAGAAATGTGTTGGAGACATATATAGCCTTCAAGGGGTCAAAATGCCCATTTAAATCCATGCCCTATAGTGCAATTGGTTTGCCCATGAACGCCTCTTTTTCTTTTGAACATATTCCCTTGAGTGCTAGGGTACTGGGCACACATCTGATGCTTAAAAGATTGTTTAACCCCATAAGGACCGGCCGCGCAAGTACTTCAGGACCATAAATCTCCATAGGATGGTGTAGCAACAGCGCCACTGTAAAATTTCAGGCCACTGTGATATTGCACCTAAAAAATTCAACTTTGAAAATTAATAACTTTTGAATGAAACATCTTTCAGCAGTGGGAGTACTCTTGTTTTACTCAGGGGGATAAACCCTACAACATATTTTTTTTTACATTTTAGGTATTACTATCCCTTTAAGGAACACGGAGCATTTTTTTTTTGGTGCAAATCAATTCCGGACTCCTCAAACGGCGCACAGCCTCTCGGGGAGCCCGGAATTCCATGATGGTCCAGGACCATCATGGGTCCTTAAGGGTATAACAACCCATGATGGTCCAGGACCCTCATGGGTCCTTATGGGGTTAAGTTTAACTACTTTGCTTCCCATCTGCCAAATTATGTATATCCTGAATGGTTCATCATTTTGTGAAGAAGACTGGGAATTATTTGTACTTCATATGTTATTGTATCTTTGGATGTGATTTAAAGGCAAACGACGCATTAAAAACTGTGGGAAATGCCGGCAGGATGCTAATTTGTATAAAAAGAGGCATTAACAGCAGAAAAGATAGACAGGTCATAAGCCATTTGATAGTTATACCTCACATAAAGTTCAATGTACAGTTTGCAAGTGATGAATATTGTCACTGGTTTTATGTCATAGATTCTTGCTGGCATGTATATGGAATTATGCAGATAAAGAGTGATAAAGTTATCAACTGTTACCGTTGATTGGGTAATAATATCTATTATTCAGCTGCCAATTTGATTAATATGAGAGCTTTCGCTGAAAGCGCTTTGAATCCCACTGGGAGAAAGGCGCTATTTAAATACTACTTATAACTACAATGGAATGCAGCTCAGCTTTGGGTGAAGAGTAGTGCATATATCTATGAAAGACAATGTGTGTGTCTTTGAAAGAGACAGTCATATATATGTATGTTTGTATGTATGTATATCTGTGAGTGAGATAACGTGTGCACATGTGTGTGTGTGTGTGTTTAATGCAGGGCAGGAATAATAGTATATAAACACTTTTTTTTTTTAAATTGGAAATTTTTTATCATTTCTTTAAATGCCTTCCTTGATTTGGCAGCACGTAACTGCATCTATAATATAGCTGAATTTTACAATATATAACACCAGTGGATTACACTAACACCATTGGTTCCAACAACAACAAATCCTCCTTTGCTTTCTTTATCCCACATATTTTTATTATTATGCTGTATGTTTTTTTTGCGTGTAAAAGGTGCAGGCTCCATTAAAATGCATGAAAGTCAAAGGAATGTCACACTGACATTTTTCTGACTATTGTGTGTTCCTACATGGAAGCATAGTATGCTATGAATTTGGTTCTTGAGATTTTGTTCAATAGATAGGATCTTCAGTCAGTCCTGGATATCAGATCCATGGAGTTAGACATGACAGTTGTTATCAGGACCACAAGACCTTTAAACTATGATCTCTGCACATGGTAATCTATGGTAAAATGTGGTACTGTGTTAGCAATAGAAAGAGAGAGTGTTAGAGTAAAAGTGATACCTTTATTGGCTAACTGAGTAGCTTTAGAAAGCAAGCTTTCAAGACAACTTCAGGCATATTTAGGTATCTTCTTCAGACTTATTTAGAATGGTAATTTTAACACTTTAAAAACCAAAGATGGGTGTGCAAAGCAATGTGTTTCACACTTCTCTGTTTCTTAAAAGGTTAAAAGGCTTAGGAACTCTGCCTAGTTCAGTTTGAAAACAACTGCCAGCAACTGTTACATCCACCTTCATGGACATGGCACCCAGGACTGATTGAAGATGTTTTCTCTTGAAAAATGGCATAGGGACAAAATTCATAGGTGCCATTAGGATTTTATGGCCAGAGGAAGCTAACTAGTTGGTTCATTATTAGATGGTGTTAGTTCTTCATTAAGGGTATTGAGGTCACATTAGATATATATCCACATCTGAGTCATACAAAACATAAAACTGCCAATGAATTCCCCTCAGTATTAACACAGTCATGAAATATAAGCCTGTATGTTCATGTTCCATAATTACATTGCAGTTGTGTCATAGAATTGATCTCTCTGGCTGATCACAAGTATGGATTTTTCTATATATAATTAAATAGCTAAATTCCCATTTGAAAACTTTGTTTCTGTTGTTATATTTGACAAGTTTTCCCATCCTTGACGTATTTTTGTAATTCTTTTGTCTATGCATGGCATTATGAGAATGAACTTTAAGATCAGCACAATACAAGGAACCACAAGAGCTAGTGTATATGCAGGAGGAAGATACCATTTGTATCTTTCCGTATGAATGAATTTGTCCCAGCCAAATATCAGTGCATGTCCTGTGCACAGCACCAGTGTAAGGTATCCAAGTTTTGACTGAAAAACAAAAATAGAGAAAATATCAGTTGAGAAGTATTCTATGCATATACAAAGTCTTGAACTATGTATACTATCCTGCTGTATGAGGTTATTTTATTGGTCTCTGGCTTTTAAGGCCTATGGGCCATTAGTGATGCTCTGTAATGTGACTACTCAGAGGAAATGTTAGCATCTATGAAGGAGTAGGCAACCTTTTGCTATCCAGCTGTTGGAAACTGCAACTCCTGTCATCCCCCCAACCAGCCAATGGCTCATTGAGAATGGAGGGATGTATAGGCACTAACCAGTGGTAGAAACTAGTCACTGGAAGGTCCTGATGCAAAACATTTTTCCCTCTTAACACAACATTTTCCAGTGGGTATAACAAGAACCTATGGAGCCCCAGGGCCAATGGACCCACTTGGACGCCAGACCTCATCACAACTTCACCTACTGTATCCTGTAGTTACAACCCCATAACCTATTAACCTTTCAATATCAATTAACTATAATATTGGAGTTAACATTACAAACCCTAAACACAAAAAGAACAATTCTTTCCATTAATAAAAATGGGGCTTTCAACTCTGCGAATGTATTGGAGACCTCTTAAGCATTCAAGTGATTAAAAGATCCATTTAAATCAATGGGATATTTGGAATTTTTCAGTTTTTCTCCTGTAGTGCAGTTGTTTTCTCCAGAATTAATCATCATTTTTGTGATAATGTCTTTAATGTTTAACCCGTAAATGCCAGAGAGATGTCCAAAGCAAAGGTTAAAGATTAAAACAGGGGTAGAATGATCCAGGGACATGGATCCAGAACCAGGGACCTACAGGACTTTAACAGCCTTATAGCCAATGGGCCCCCAGATGTATGCGAGCCCCAGTGCCTTGTACCAGCTGCACAATCAGTAGTTCTGCCCGCTGCCCCAAAAGCTGGAGAACAAAAGTCCTGCTTTAGTGCCTTATATCCAGTGGCGTAACAATAGAGGTCGCACCTGCGACCGGGCCCATCACTCCAGGGACCCTGCCGCCCCCTGAGACCCCCCCACCCGGTGCCATGGATCTCTTGCTGCTGAGCTCTCCCTTGTGGGCACTCTAGTAATGCAGAGCGCTGGGAGATGATATCATCTCCCAGCGCTCTGCACTACTGATGAGAGGACTGCGCTGGAGCTCCAGGTCTTAATAGAAGTCTGTGCAGAAGGAGGCACAGACCTCTACTGCCACGCAGCTGGACCACCAGGCAGGTAGGAAATGGACACTGGGGGCAATGTGAAGAGGTGGAGAGTTGGGGGCAATGTGAAGAGGAGGACATTGGGGGCAATGTGGAGAGTTGGGGGCAACGTGGAGATACCCAATGGGCACAATGTGGCTGGGGGAGGCCCATGGCAATTTTTGCACCAGGGCCCGGTGACCTCTAGTTAAGCCTCTGCTTATATCGTCCAGAATGGCTCCTGAACTCCTAAAGCAGTATTCACTTCTGGAATCTCATTCTTACATAAACCCACTACATTTGACTGAAAAGCAAAAATAAAGAATACCAGTTAACAATTATGCTATAACTATACAAGGTATGGGTAGGGGACCTTCTGCTCTCCAGCTGTTGGATATTATGACTCCCATTATTCCCTCTGGCTGTTTGGAGAGAGTGATAGTTTTTGAGATGGAGAACCAATGGATCCCTATTAGAATAGCTTCTAAAGCAGTATTAGCTTGTAGAATAACATTTTTATAGCAATACCTCGAGATTTTCCGACCTTACATTTTTTTTTCATAATTTTTAATTATTAAATTGTATGATCTGCTGTTGACAAGTCAAGTCATATAAGATGAAAGACTTTGCTCTATCTTTAGCTACCGTATTTCATTTAAATGAATTCACTAATTGCATCAGTAAGATAACCTGATGCATATTAAAATATTTTATTTAAATTACAGAACTGTAGTAGAATGATGGGTTACTGACCCCCCCCACCACCACTCAGCATGAACTATTCTACTGCATGTGGATAAAGTAAGGAGGCAACAGGGTAGCGACACTTCCTGCTGCACAAGATATAGATGTAGTAAATGTCATTCCACCTCTTCTTCTCAATTCTCTAAATTCTACATATCTCAAAACATGAGGGACTGCAAGGAAAGTGTACTGTGCTACTATGTGGTGATGGGTTGCTCACTGTGCATCCATGTTTGCACCAGTATACATTCTGTGAACCTAGATGACACCGGAAGGCTAATGTACTAAGCAGAACTAGAGAAATTTGTGGGAAACCACATTAAAACATACGGCCTTATGAATAAAGACAAAATGAAACACTGCTGGGCAATCCAACTGCACCACAGGCCACAAATAAAACACCTGAAAAGTTAAAACATTATCCTATATAACCCAGTATCCTGCTGGCTTTCTCTGTGGCTTTACTGTGTTTTATGCCTACCTTTAAATCATAATATATAACTACTCCCAAGTCCCTTTCCTGTGCTGTCACTGCCAAGGGTGTCCTATTGTCTTTATACTGCCTTTGGGATTTGTCTCCGCTATACATTATTTTGCAGCAATACATTTTAAATCCCATATTTTTCCAATAGCTCCATAGGGAACAAGTAAACATTCCAAAATTTCCCATTGGCTTATGGCACATGGGATTTTATCCAGCTATTACTGTACTACAAATCTCTTCATCCTTTACCAGCCAAAGGAAATCAGTGTGTGCATTGAGTGTGAGCATTGGTATACATTCTACTATATACCCAAAGTGTAGCCACATGATTTGAATGCCTACTTCCAACAGCAGAAAATGAGCTGTGGTGGTGGATTCATACATTCATTCTAATGTGTTTTGAATATTGTTCCACTCCACTAACAAACTATCATCCAGGGCCATTTATAGAATTTGAGTGCATAAGTACATGGGATGATGCAAAAATAATTATTAAAAAATGTTTGCAATAATTAAGTTAACCCTTTGAGTGCCAGAGGGGTACACAATGCCTTTGCAGACCCCACTGGCCATCAAAGGGTTAAAATAGTAAGAACACAAGTAAGTACAATCTTTTTTTAATATTTTAAATTAAGCTTTGAAAATAGTACATCTTTCTTAATTGCTTACCTGCACAAATCGAAATTCTCTCCAATTAACAGCATTGCTGACAGACGGTAAGGATGTTATACCCAACAGAACATAGAAAAAGAATCCTAGTATTCCAAGTGCAAAGTAAGCGTCAACCCTCCAAGCAAACATGTTCACAAAAGTGCTGGTTTCATTGTTTCTTATCTAGGCAAAACAAATACTAATAAATATCATATGTAATTAAACATTTCTAATGATTTAAAGGTTCTGTGCCTTCTAGGAAAAAAGTAAAAAAGTACAAAGGGCAGCAACATGTCAAAGGGTAGAAAATTAATCAGATCTGTGTTTTTGTTTTAGTTTTGAATCCCATTATCACTTATTCATATAAAGAAAAGAAATTAAAAAGTTTAACAAGTGTGTTATATTGCTCGCGGATTTGGCATAGTCTTTACTCTCAATTCATTGTGGATTGTGATGCCAGCTTCTCAGATACTACCCGGCCTTCTCAGTTCATGCACTTCCATCAAACTTCCATCAGTGGATTGACTTTGATCATGAGTAGGAGGTTTAAAGGGATAGTAGTGTTTCACAATAAAAGCAGCAACAATTACTCTTCATAGTAATTGCGTTATGCAGAGTGTTATTTCA
The DNA here is from genome assembly GCA_037306005.1 of Rhinophrynus dorsalis. Classification (NCBI taxonomy): domain Eukaryota; kingdom Metazoa; phylum Chordata; class Amphibia; order Anura; family Rhinophrynidae; genus Rhinophrynus; species Rhinophrynus dorsalis. The sequence goes on from CM074723.1 coordinate 416,886,600, forward strand.
ATACTGTCAGAGTTGTAGTTCAAGAGTAATTGAATGATAAAGTATCCCCCTCCTGCCCCTTTTACTGATGTAACACTGCTCACCTCAGAGCAGCAAGACTGTCCGGATGGATCACAGAGAGGGACAATCTTCAGTGAGCATAAGGAAAAACTTGAAAAACCTGTCAAGTGGGGCAGGGTTTTCCTTATACTCACAATAAGAAGATTGTCCCTTGTTGTGATCTGTCTGGTCAAGGGGCCAGATTCCACATCTGATGGGAGGTGGCTTACACTAGGTAAAAGGGGTGGGAGGGGGATACTTTATCATTCAATTACGCTTGAACTACAATTCGGACATTATTGAAATAACACTCTCCATGGCCCACATACTATGAAGATTAATTGGAGCTGCTTTTATTGTGAAACATTACTATCCCTTTTAATGGAAAAAAGCAAAAGGATGAGGAAAGCAGTTGAATTTAGAGACTCTAGAGAAATTTAACTAATGTGAAAATATTACACATTTTTTAAATTTGTAGGACCATTAAGAAGTGTCACTCATGAGCACCAACTGCTATTTTTATTAGGAAAATTGTTTTTATGTTGGAGACGCCTCTAGAATTCAAGCAGATAAAGCTTCATTTAAATCAGTAGAAATGTATTCTCCATGGTACAGTACTGATTTGCCTCAGAATAGTTCCACTTTCTTAGTGATAATGATCCATCAAGTCATTAGGCCTTATTTATCATTGCAAAAGCTGAGTGAGTCTGAAGCAAAAAGCTACATCCTAAATTATATATATTTTTTTTAAGTTTATGTTAACCATATGAACGACTCATTGCAGCCCTCTATCCCAGTCTCCTCAGGTTGGGGAGTGCGTGATAGTCAGTATGTGTAATGGAGTGTGAATGTGTATGGGATTGTGAGGATGGGATGGTGAGTGTGTAATGGATTGTGAATGTATATGGGATTGTGAGAGTGTGATAGTGAGTGTGTAATGGAGTGTGAATGTGTGTGGGATTGTGAAAGGCTGATTGTGTATATGTGTGTGTGTGATAGAGAGGCAGAGATAGAGAGAGAAAGAGAGAGAGAAAGAGAGTGGTTCATATGTATAATAGCAAAGCGGAGCAAATTTGGGGCAAACTAACTGATAGTGGACAAATAACCACCCCCAGTTCTCACTGATTTAAACTGGGCTTTTAAGTAACCACCTGAATGCAAGATAGGTCTCCAATGGTTTATTGATGACCTATCTAGCATTCACAGGGTTAGAAGCCCACAGCAACTGGTATTTTGTGCATTTGTCCCTCGTTGTAGTTGGTGTGCACCAGAATTGTCCCACTGTACTTTTAGACATATGGGCCACTGTATCTATCACACAGACTTGCCTGCTTCACAATGTCTTAAAGACCTCTCTACCATTAAAATGGTTAAAAAGCCCCATTTAAAACTACAGGAATTTTTGGAATCTTTATTTGTCACCTGCAGTTGACCTGCTCCGGAATTGCACCACTTTGCTTTTATAAATATGGGTCAGTATGTGTAATAAGCAGTGAAGGAATGTACTAAGAACAGGTGGATTGAGTCTGGTCACATTATAGGTGAACTGATTTGACTCTTCTCCATGCCCCCGTGTACAGCTGTGAACTAAATTCTCTATATTACATCAGAATGTTATTCTGTGGCTAACAGTGGGAAATGGGAGGTGGCAGGAATGAGAGGCAGTCAAAAGGGGGATATTATGGCTCTTACTGTGACATGGTAGGAAGGAGCAATATACGGGGGATATTATGGCTTTTAATTAGCAACGATGGGAAGAGGGAAGTGGGTGATGTATTAATGTTTGGATGATTCTTGCTGATACATGGTAGGAATAAGGAAGGGGCAATGTGTGAGGGATTTGATGGCTATATGTGGGAAAAGGAGGGTGTTAATCAGTGAATGTTGACAGAAGATGTGGTCTCAGGCCCCCTCCTTGGGCATTTGTTGAATTAATATGGTGTATTAATTTTTCTTATTATATCTGATTTTTATATTGATTTTACATGGGTCCTGTAATAATTTATTTTGTTTAAATGTGCTTTAACCTTTTGCATGCCAGAGGGTTATGCAACGCATTGCAAAGCAATGCATTGCCTACCCCTCTTGCACTCAAAGGCTTAAAGAAATATGGGATGAATGAATGTACCCAATATTTTTTCTTCAATTAATAAGGAACAAACATGATAAAGGGTCCTGGGACCATACTATTTTAAATACATTCTCCATCCTGGTCTGATCAGGATCTAGAGGTATATGTGTTGGGGTAATATTATCCTCCCCACATTTTATTTAAGGCAGATGATTTTAATGTTTTTATTTTTATAACCATTCACCCCTCCATTGCCCATTTAGCTAATAAGAGCAAAGTTGGCAGTACAGAACTTAATCTGTGGATTTGCGGTTGGTTTAACATAGAGGGGGTTGCGGTTGTATAGTTTATTAGGAATATACTTTTTAATTAACAATAATGTAGATTAACCCTTCTCTTCCCAGTGAGTTTGCAATGCATTGCATTTCAAATTCACATAGCAAAGGAGGGTATTTGTTTGTATGGAGAGTTTGTGTTTTGGGGCACATAGGAGACATTGGGTTCAGGCAAGGAAACAGAAAGGATCACTACCCCTTTGTGTCTGCCTAACCTAGGTGTAGAGAAACAGGCACATAGATTGCCTGATTTCTCTACACCTATATACCATCTACAGTATGCCTCAATGCAGACACATGCCATTGACGTCAAATTACCTTAGCTCTCCACCTCAGTTACAGTCAAAGAGCAGAGACACCATTTTCCAGTGGATTGTTGGTGGACTGCTCTTGCACATAAGCACAAAATCTCTGCAACCCATAGGTGCAGGCCAATCAGCCAACACTCTGCTGGAAAATAGGTTAGTACATGACTCCCAGTGTGTTACAGTGAATGAGCGAGTGTGAGATAGAAAGTAAGTATATGTGTGAAAGTGTATGAGTGTCTTTGATAATGGGTGTGTGGGATAATGAGAGAATGTGAAATGTAGAGAAGTCAATGAATGTGTGGGTTAGAGTATGTCTGACAGAAAGGGTGGAACATTCCCAGGAGTCTAGGAACCAGGGCTCTTAAAATTGTAATTCTGCATCCTACATTTTTGGAGCATTTTATATACACCTGTGTACATTCAGCCCTTCACTGGCTCCTAAAGCTTTTGTCCTACTCCTAATACTTTTGTAAGATTCCTGAAACTTTTTTCTAGCTCCAAAAGTGTTTATATTTTTGTCCATCCCTGGTGTAAAACAGTGCGTGTATGTGGTATAAAAAGAGAGTGGACCTTATGTACAAAAAAAAAGATAAGAAATTCTAGAGAAAACCAGCTGCGCCATAGGGGTGAAATAAAGAATCCCACATTCTTCATTGATTTAAATGGGACTTTTATGCTAGAGAGATCTCCAACTTATTGAGAAGCAATGCGTGGGAGACCTCATATGCATCATATGGTGCAGTTTTTTTTTTCAGAAACTTTCCTCTTTTGTTTTGTGCATAAGATCCAGGGGAAATCAGTACAATACACTTCCTTTTCCTTATATCTGCTATAGTATTGGTGTTAAGCAGTTGATAACATATAACGTGTGCACTGGCAGCTGTGCCAGATTGTAGTAAAGTTTTAAAAATGCTTTCTTCTCGGAGAGACCCTTTGAGTGCCAGAGGTGTATGTAATGCCATGCAATGCACACCCCACTGTCATTCAAACAGCTAATGGATTTCATTACACTGAAGTTTTGAATATTTTTATCAGTACTGTATTTTCATTTTTCTTTTAACCCATTGAGTACCAGAGGGGTATCCAATGCGTTGGATACCCCTCTGGCACTCAGAGGGTTAACAATATACTGGATTTTGTTACTGTAGGTTTACTGTTATTTGTTTCCTGTAACCGTACTGTTATATCAGTGTAGTGCCGCTCCCACGTCCTCAAAATATTACACTGGTTCTCTGCCAGCTAAAAAGCCTCAGAGTCACAACTGTTTATAAGAATATCTTCCTCTCTAAAACTGAAATCAGTAGTACACAATACTAATTAAAATAAGGGTGTGATACACATGTGTAAACTGAATTACTGTACCTGTGAAATGATGTTGCTGCTTATTCTATATCTTACATAATAGCGAATTGGAATAACAAGAGTGTATATAGCATGGAGAAATGCATACGACAGAGCTACTAGTCCAAGCTGTTTTCTACATAACATCCATCTGTCAAGCCAGTCAGGAAAACGTCTGTACTTTGTTCCTCGATGCAGTTGGATAATGGCAGCAAACACTCCAGGAATGTATACCAAAGCTAAGAGTATTAGTGAGACTATTGGAAAGACCTTGTTAGGGATTGAGATTGCGATACGAAATGATACATCTTTCCCTTCAGTGACAGCAGCATAGACTACTTCAGTTATGATACAGTAAAGAAATATCAGCACAGTCAGCCCTGCACATATGTACAAGGGAAGTCTCCACATAGGGAAAAGCTGCAGAGGGTAATTTTCCACTTCCTTAGAGGCCAAAAGGGATCCATGGTCTTGAGGTGTCAGTCCAACCCCACGCACAATATCCATTATCATCTGTTTGGCCTTGCTGTCATTCGAACATACAAAAACCTGCAGCACAAATAATTACAAGTTTACATTTCAGATCTCTTAGAAATTATACAGAAATCTATGACCAAAGAAAGAAATATTAAAAACCATTATTTTGTGTAGTTAATATATTGCTCTGTTCAGATTAAGACATTTGGCAACAATTTGTAAGCTCTGGTAAGGGGTGGGACATTAGGGAATTGATTCCCAATGGCAGTCCTCAGGTCGCACCAACAGGTCATGTTTTAATAAACCACAGATAGATTACAATGACTGATCAACTGATTACCATTTTGTCATCAAGTAAGGATATTCTGAAAAATGAATGTGCTGCTCTGCCTTGAAGATTAACAGTGGGAAACAGCGAACTAGGGATATGCCCCCATGAACTTTATAACATACTCACTGGGAATTTGTCACCTACGGTGCATTTGGTGTATCCAAGAATTGATACACTTTTTTCTTTAAAGGGATAGTAATACTTAGTTTTATCTTCATTTTATTTTGTAGGAATTAAAAAAAACATGAAGAATGATATAAGTCTTATCTCTCAAACCTTTACGGTTTGAGAGATATTCACAAGCAAAGTTTCCCCTCCCGCCCCTTTTACCTAGTGTAAGCCATCTCTTCTCAGATGTGGAATGCAGTCCATAGACCAGACAGATAACAGCAGGGGACAATCTTCTTCCTATGAGAACAATGAAAGCCCTGCCCCCTTGACAAGTTTTTCAGGTTTTTCCCTTATCTTAATTGAAGATTGTCCCTCTCTGCAATCTACCTGGGCATCTCCCTTCTGATCTGGCTGAACAGTGTTACATCAGTAAAAGGGGCGGGGGGGGATACTTTGTCATTGAATTACTCTTGAACTACAACTCTGACAGAATTGAAATAACACTCTCCATGGCCCAAATACTATGATGATTAATTAGAGCTGCTTTTATTATGAAACATTATTATCCCTTTAACCTTTTGAATGACAGAGAGGAATGCACTGCACTGCAATGCATTACGTACCCCTCTGACATTCAAAGGGTTATACACAAGGCTCATTGGGCTTTATATATAAAAGCAAACCAGAGTTATTTTGGAATAAATCAACTGCACCATAGGGGACAAATACAAATTCCAGTTCAATTTAATTAGGCTTTTAACCCTTCAAATGCATTGTGAAACATTCATGGGGTTAAAAAGCTCTAATCAACATGTTGGAGACCTCTCTAACCATCAAGAGGTTAACAGCCCCAGTTAAGTTGCTGATAATTTTGGCAATTTTTATTCTTGCCAATGTCACAATTGGTTTGCTCCAGAATTACTCCATTAATACATAAGGCCCGTGTATTTCCTTTTAACCCACTGAGTGCCAGGGGTTTATGCAATGCATTTTAAAGCTACGCATTGCATAGCTCTCTGTCACTCAAAGGGTTAAGCACTGTTGCATTGTGTTGCATAACTCTGTCACTCAAAGGGTTACACAAAAGAATGCAGGTTGTACTCATCTAGCAGTCGGAGGACTACAATTCCCATCATACTTGGCTATCTGCAGTGATATAGGACTTTCACAGACCAGTAGCAACAATGCCACACTAAAATAGTATGATCTGTAATAACTTGGATGACACATCTCACACATCTAGTTTTACTCAGCTGGAAATGCCCTACCTTACCTATGTTCCTATATATCCATACACACCCTAACCACTTTATCAGTAAGGACACTAACATTCTTCATAACCCCGTCAATCATCAAGTTCTACAACTGTAAATAGAACTTTTCACTAAGAAGTAATAAAGAGGTGATAAAGCGGAGATGACTTCTCCATTGATATCACTTCTCCCGTTCCTATGTTATTCTATAGAGCCTATGCACTAAGATCTCCAAATCTGAAGACATTTTATTCATAGGCTCTATAGAATAACAAAGGGATTGGAGAAGGGATATCACTGGAGAAGAAATCTCTGCTTTACCACCTCTTTATCACACCTTAGTGCATCTCTCTTAGTGTGTTCTTACCTGTCTACTTGCGTCTAAAGTACCTGATTGCAAAGCCCATGCAGATACAGTGTTAAATGCTTTAACTACTGTAGCTCCTGGTACAATTTGGGCAAGGTATTCAGCATTCGATTCAGGGTATTGGTTGATTTTGAGATTATTGCTGACATCCACTAAAACTTTCCCTTCCAAAACTTCAGTTAACTCAGTAAGAAAATTGTAATGGTCTCTGTGAATTGCCAAGAAAATGATAGAACATTTCTTTGCTGCATCGGCATGACTCATTACTTCAACTCCTTTAGGAAGCAAACTAGTAGCTGTGGGATTTCGACTTCCAAATATCACAGAAAAGCCACTTTGAAGCAATTTGAATCCAAGTGAGCGTCCAAAATCTCCACTCCCAAATATGCAAATACAGTCCTTCTTTTCTGTAAAATCTGAGGATAAGGGTATCAGATTTGAACCGTTGGTTTCCATTGTCGGAAAAAGAAACCTGCAAAATATAATAGATATATATAATTAAACTCATTTAGTGTATTGTTCATGAGCAGAACCTTAACCATTTGAGTGCCAGAGGGGTAGGCAATGCTTTGGTTTGCAATGCGCTGCGTACCCCTCTGGCACTCAAAGGGTTAATTAAAAAAACATTCTGGGAATATTTGAGTAACGTGTTTCCATAATATTTAACATGAGGGACTTACATTTTTTAAATGACATAGCAAAATGAGCATGTCACTTGACACAGTCACAAGGGACTCCAATGGATTTTAAACTTTTAAGGACCTCTCTGGTCCTTAAAGGGTTAAAGTAGGAGTGAATGTTTTTATGAAACATATGTATTGCATTATTTTTCTGGTGAGTAAAACAAGGTTCAATTAATGCTGGGATCTCAAAAGTTATTACAGAGCAAACATTTTAAAATTGAACCCTTTGGTTGCAACAAATTGATTTGCAGTGCACTCAAAGGGTTAAAAATGCTAATCGTATTCTTTCTGTAATGTTGAATATGTTTTTTCATGTGTAAACATATTTTTTCACAGTGCTACGTAGTTAAAACCCAATAAAAATCTATATTTAAAAAATAAAAAAATAAAAAAATGCAGTTTTATATTTTGTACACCAGGTGATGCTGTTCCCATAACCTACTATAGAGAGCTGTAGTCAATGGTGCAAACTCCCCCATAGAGTGTATTATATTAAAACATTTACTAAGACACCAGTTGGTGCTATTATTTATAAAATAGATACGTTTGAAAAAAGAGTACCCTTATTTTACTCTGTGTGAAAATACTATATATATATATATATATATATATATATATATATATATTAATTTAAATTTCTTTGCTTGACATATTTGTGGCATTGTAAAAAAACAAACAAACTATTGAAGCAATCTGCACGAAACTAATCGCAGCATTATGGACAAATAAAACTTCCATCTGATTTAGGGCTGGATTCTATTGCAGGTGTTAAATGTTAACACCCGTTTTATCAAACATGTTCCTACTGAAGTCTATGGGAAAACCTGAAGATAAAAGCAGTGATAAAATTAGCACCTGAAATAGAATCCAGCCCCAAAATGGGGCTTTAAACCCCTTGACTGCTCGAGACTTCTCTAAGGCATTAAAAAGCAATGTGCCAGAGACCTTTTGTCATTTAATTAAAATATTCCCAATCTAAAGGAGTTGGGATGTCTATTTGTGTCATATGCTGCAGTGGTTTGCTCCATTGGCAACAATCAAGGTTATATTATATATCTATGTAAAATTGCCTTATCAGTAGTTTATAACTTTTATCATGGAAGACAGTTATATAGGAACATAGCAAAATAGTTGATAGAAAAAGACATGTATCCATTACATTCAGCCCATGCAATATCACTCCATCAGGAAGGCACCCACCCAAAAAAAAAACAAAAAAAAAACAAACAAACATTGAAGCCATTTCCAATTAATCCTCAAGTGGATAAAAAAAAAATTCTTCCTGACTCCAAATGGCAGTTGGATCTTTCCTGGATCAACATCCTATGTGCTGTGAAACCAACTGTCATAATTCTCAATATTGTTCTGAGCTAGAAAGGTATTTATTACTTTCTTGAAAGCAACTACAAGCAAGCACAACATCCCAAGACAAAGAGTTCCAGAACTTTACTGCCCTTACTGTAAAAAATCCATGCCTTTGTTTTAGTTAAATGTTCCTTTCCTCTAGTCTTAATGGATAGCTTTTTATTTCATGCATAGTTCTTTGAGTAAATAGATCCTTAGACGTTTTTTTATTAAAGGAGTAGTAAACTTTTTTTATGAAAACACATATTTTATAGAGCATTTCCTGCTGAATAAAACAAGGTCACCCCCATCACTGTCAGATGTTTTATTCAAAATGATTGGCAGTTTAAATAATCAGGAAGTGAATTTACTGTGTTTACTTCCTGATAGCTCTAATTGACAGGAAGTGACAGGCAGTTTCTATCACATTCTATGGAGAACTGTATGTCTCTAACTTTTCTGACTTTCCTCTCCATTAGAATCTAACAGGAAATCTAATTAGAATTTGATCACTAGAGGGCACTGCTAATGTAAAAAAACATGGGTTTGAACTGTAATAACTCTGGAAATATAAATCTCTCGGCAGTGGGAGTACCCTTATTTTACTCAATAGGAAAATCCCTACAATATATATTTTTTCATAAAAAAAAGTTTACTGCTCCTTTAAGCTTGACTATATTTGTATATGGTAGTCATATCGCCGCTTAGATGTCTCTTCTTAAATGTAAACAAACCCAGTTTGGCTAGTCTCTCTTCAATCATTGTATCAATTTTGTTGCAAGCGTCTCTGCACTTTTCCAGTTCAACAATGCCTCTTTTAAAACATTGTGACCAAAATTGTACTGCATATTCCCGATGAGGCCTTAGAAAGAATTTATATACAGGCAAAATTATACTTGTATCCTGTGCATCTTGCAATAGTTGAGGGACACTTCGCTCTTCTGTGACGTCCGTTGTCTAGCTGTACTTCTAAATCTTTCTCCAGCACGGATTCCATAAGACTTTTAACATTATAATTGTAGCAAGTTTGTTTCTGCAGCCCAAATGCATAACCTTACATTTATCTATATTAAACCTCATGTACCACTCACTCAATTTATACAAATCTTTCTTCAGAGAAAAAACATCATGCTATCTATATATTTCCTTATGCAGCTTAGTGTCATCAGCAAAGATTGAGACAATATTTCAAAACTCATTACTGATAATTAATAAACAAATTAAAAAAGCATTGGGCCCAGGACTTAACCTTGTGGCACTTTAGACAAACTTAATAAGGTTCCATTTACAACAACTCTCTGCCATTGATCTTTTAACCAGTTCTCATCTCCTATGGATCCGAAAACTTTTAAATTATGTAGTAACTAGTGTTAAGCGAGCATGCTCGGCCGATGCTCGGATCGGCTCGAGCATCGCTCTGCTCGGCACATGGCGGTACTCGTACGAGTACCGCATGTGCTCGCCCGCCATGTTCGGGTCTCCTCCCCGCACGTTTTGCGGCTGCTGCGCAGCCAATAAACGTGCAGGGAGGCTCTGACATCGGTGTAATGCCAGCAGCCATGTTGGCTGCTGGCATTACACTGATTGGCTGGCCAGAACCCGTGGTCAGGTGCTGTATAGCACCTGACCATCGAGTTCGGCTCAGTCTTAGCCAGGGAGAGCTGAGGATAGGAAGGGAAAGGCAGTGTAGGGAGGAAAAAAACCAAACTTGTGAAAAAAAAGAACCAAAAGTCCTTTTTAGGACTACTGTGTGTGGGGGCAGCAGGTTATTTTGTGTGGGGGGAAAAAAACAAAAAAAAAATATTCTGTTTAGTGTGCAAAGTTGCAGATTAGAGCACATTCTGTTTAGTGTGCACAGTTGCAGATTAGAGCACATTCTGTTTAGTGTGCAAAGTTGCAGATTAGAGCACATTCTGTTTAGTGTGCAAAGTTGCAGATTAGAGCACATTCTGTTAAGTCTTCAAACTAAAATATCAAAGTCACATATTTCATTCAGTGTGCGTCGCCGCAGTTTAGCAGCACATTCTGTGTACTGTGCAGAGTTGCAGAATAGGAAGAAATACTGTTAAGTCTTCAAACTAAAATATCAAAGTCACATATTCCATTCAGTGTGCTTCGCCGCAGTTTAGCAGCACATTCTGTGTACTGTGCAGAGTTGCAGAATAGGAAGAAATACTGTTAAGTCTTCAAACTAAAATATCAAAGTCACATATTCCATTCAGTGTGCTTCGCCGCAGTTTAGCAGCACATTCTGTGTACTGTGCAGAGTTGCAGAATAGGAAGAAATACTGTTAAGTCTTCAAACTAAAATATCAAAGTCACATATTCCATTCAGTGTGCTTCGCCGCAGTTTAGCAGCACATTCTGTGTACTGTGCAGAGTTGCAGAATAGGAAGAAATACTGTTAAGTCTTCAAACTAAAATATCAAAGTCACATATTCCATTCAGTGTGCTTCGCCGCAGTTTAGCAGCACATTCTGTGTACTGTGCAGAGTTGCAGAATAGGAAGAAATACTGTTAAGTCTTCAAACTAAAATATCAAAGTCACATATTCCATTCAGTGTGCTTCGCCGCAGTTTAGCAGCACATTCTGTGTAGTGTGCAGAGTTGCAGAATAGTAAGAAATACTGTTAAGTTTTCAAACTCAAATATTAAAGTCACATATTCCATTCAGTGTGTATCACCGCCGTTTAGCAGCCTATTCTGTGTACTCTGCACAGTTGCAGAATAGTAAGAAATACTGTTAAGTTTTCAAACTCAAATATTAAAGTCACATATTCCATTCAGTGTGTTTCTCCGCCGTTTAGCAGCCTATTCTGTGTACTCTGCAGAGTTGCAGAATAGTAAGAAATAGTGTTAAGTTTTCAAACTCAAATATTAAAGTCACATATTCCATTCAGTGTGTTTCACCGCCGTTTAGCAGCCTATTCTGTGTACTCTGCACAGTTGCAGAATAGTAAGAAATACTGTTAAGTTTTCAAACTCAAATATTAAAGTCACATATTCCATTCAGTGTGTTTCACCGCCGTTTAGCAGCCTATTCTGTGTACTCTGCAGAGTTGCAGAATAGTAAGAAATACTGTTAAGTTTTCAAACTCAAATATTAAAGTCACATATTCCATTCAGTGTGTTTCACCGCCGTTTAGCAGCCTATTCTGTGTACTCTGCACAGTTGCAGAATAGTAAGAAATAGTGTTAAGTTTTCAAACTCAAATATTAAAGTCACATATTCCATTCAGTGTGTTTCACCGCCGTTTAGCAGCCTATTCTGTGTACTCTGCACAGTTGCAGAATAGTAAGAAATACTGTTAAGTTTTCAAACTCAAATATTAAAGTCACATATTCCATTCAGTGTGTATCACCGCCGTTTAGCAGCCTATTCTGTGTACTCTGCAGAGTTGCAGAATAGTAAGAAATACTGTTAAGTTTTCAAACTCAAATATTAAAGTCACATATTCCATTCAGTGTGTTTCACCGCCGTTTAGCAGCCTATTCTGTGTACTCTGCAGAGTTGCAGAATAGTAAGAAATAGTGTTAAGTTTTCAAACTCAAATATTAAAGTCACATATTCCATTCAGTGTGTATCACCGCCGTTTAGCAGCCTATTCTGTGTACTCTGCACAGTTGCAGAATAGTAAGAAATACTGTTAAGTTTTCAAACTCAAATATTAAAGTCACATATTCCATTCAGTGTGTTTCACCGCCGTTTAGCAGCCTATTCTGTGTACTCTGCAGAGTTGCAGAATAGTAAGAAATACTGTTAAGTTTTCAAACTCAAATATTAAAGTCACATATTCCATTCAGTGTGTTTCACCGCCGTTTAGCAGCCTATTCTGTGTACTCTGCAGAGTTGCAGAATAGTAAGAAATACTGTTAAGTTTTCAAACTCAAATATTAAAGTCACATATTCCATTCAGTGTGTTTCACCGCCGTTTAGCAGCCTATTCTGTGTACTCTGCACAGTTGCAGAATAGTAAGAAATAGTGTTAAGTTTTCAAACTCAAATATTAAAGTCACATATTCTGTGTAAGATGAAGAAGGCGGGTAAAAAGGGACGGGGAAGTGGACGTGATCCTGAAAGTTCAGGGCGCGGGTCAGGACGCGGAGAAACTGTGCCTGGTGCCAGAGCACAAGAAAGAAAGACATCCACCATACCTAGCTTCATGTGTAATTTTACAGGGCGTCGCAGGACATCACTCTCGAGGTCCGACCACTGCGAACAGGTGGTCGGTTGGATGACAGCTGATACTGCTTCCAGTCGGTTAAGCACCACCCTGTCTTCCACCAAGTCCACTCTCAGTAGCCAAGAGTCTGGTCAAAATAATCCTCACTCTGATCATCCTTCCTCCCACCATACACGGTCTGGTCAAAGAAGTGATCCCACACTGGGATATAGTGAGGAGCTCGTCTCATCACCAATCCTTCATTTGACCCTCTCTCCAAGCACGCTTGCAGAGGAACATGACATCTTGTGCCCTGATTCACAACCTCTAGAGGCTACCCAATCACAAGAAGATGACAGATGTGAACGGCATTTAAGGTCAAAGGAAGTAGTGGATGATGATGATGATGATGAGACACAGTTGCCATTAAATCAACCACTATTTCCGTCTCAAGACCTTGTTGAGGAGAATGTTATACAGTTGTCAATGACTGAGTATGTGGTGGGATCAAGACTTGAGGAGGATGATCAGAGTGAGGAAGTGGAGGAGGACTTGGTGGACGATGAGGTGACTGACCCCACCTGGGAAGGTGTAGAGCCGAGCGATGACAGCAGTCCTGAGGGTGAGCCATCTGCAGCACCGCAACAGGCTGGAAGAGGCAGTGGTGTGGCTACAGAAAGAAGGCGGACCGCACCAAACCGGCCCGCAAATGTTCCACGGAGCACCCCCTTGCGTAAATCTACCTTGCCAAAGGGTAGGTGTTCCGCGGTATGGCGTTTTTTTAAGGAAAGTGCGGACGACAAAAGAATTGTAGTTTGCAACCTGTGCCACACCAGAATGAGCCGAGGCATGAACACTAGAAACCTCACCACCACCAGCATGATCCGACACATGGCATCCAAGCACCGTAGTAAGTGGGAGGAACGCCTGGATCGCCCATCTGTGTCTGCAGGCCACACCACTGCCTCCTCTTCCCCTGTTTTCGGTGCCGGCCAATCGCCTGTCGAAGGCGCAGGCCCGCATACCTCCCGCCCTGCACCTGTACCATCTGAAGCACCATCAGCGACCACATCCACTTCCCTGTCCCAGCACAGCGTCCAAATGTCGTTACCCCAGGCATTTGAGCGCAAGAGAAAGTACCCAGCCACCCACCCACAGGCCATAGCACTAACCTCACACCTTTCAAAATTACTGGCCATCGAAATGCTGCCATTTAGGCTTGTGGACACTGAGTCCTTCCGCAGCCTGATGGCAGCAGCTGTCCCTCGGTACGCGGTCCCCAGCCGCCACTACTTTTCCCGGTGTGCCATCCCCGCATTACACCACCATGTGTCCCATAACATCACCCGTGCCCTGACCAACGCAGTTACTGGGAAGGTCCACTTAACGACTGACACATGGACAAGTGCTTGTGGCCAGGGACGCTACATTTCCCTGACGGCACACTGGGTGAATGTCGTGGAGGCTGGGAGCGACTCGGACCCTGGGATGGCACGGGTGCTACCCACGCCGAGGATTGCGGGCCCTACCTCCATCAGGGTTTCCGCCAGCACCTACGTTATTGGCTCCTCCTCCTCCGTTTCCACCTCCGAATTCTCTAAACGCAGCGCCACTCCCCCATCAGCCAGTAGCTGGAAGCAGTGTAGCACTGCAGTGGGGAAGCGTCAACAGGCCGTGCTGAAGCTGATCTGCCTTGGGGACAAACAGCACACGGCCTCAGAGCTGTTGCAGGGGATTAGTCACCAGACCGAGCAGTGGCTCTCGCCACTCAACCTGCAACCAGGCATGGTTGTGTGTGATAATGGGCGTAACTTGGTGGCGGCTTTGGAGCTCGGCAAGCTCACACACGTACCATGCCTAGCGCATGTATTTAATTTAGTGGTTCAGCGATTTCTAAAAACCTACCCCAATGTGCATGATCTCTTGACCAAGGTGCGCCGCGTGTGTGCACATTTCCGTAAGTCATCTACAGCTTCGGCCGGCCTGTTGAAGCTGCAGCAGCGCTTACAATTGCCAGCTCACCGGCTGCTGTGTGACGTGAGCACGCGCTGGAACTCCACCTTCCACATGTTGGCCCGGCTTTGTGAGCAGCAGAGGGCAGTAGTGGAGTACCAGCTGTTACACGGTCGTCGCCTCTCCGTTCAACTTCCTGTAATCAGAAGTGAGGAGTGGGAATGGATGTCAGACCTCTGCGAGGTTTTACGCAATTTTGAGGAATCGACACAGATGGTGAGCGGCGATAACGCTATTATCAGTGTAACCATCCCACTTCTGTGTCTACTGAAACGCTCGCTGCTCACAATTAAAACCGACGCTTTGCATGTGGAAGAGGTGGAAATGGGGGAGGAAGAGCTTACACAAGGTGATAGCCAGAGCACCCTCACTTCGTCTTCTCAGCGACAATTGGAGGAGGCGGAGGAGGAGGAGGAGGAGGAGGAGGAAGACACGGTTGCCTCCGCTACAGAGGGTAGCCATGGAACTTTAGTTCCATCTCTTCAGCGTGGGTGGGCAGAAGAGGAGGAAGAGGATGAGGATATTGAGAGTCATCCTCCTGGTGAGGACAGCGAAATCTTGACTGTTGGTACTCTGGCACACATGGCTGACTTTATGTTAGGCTGCCTTTCCCGTGACCCACGCGTTATACGCATTTTAAACAACACGGATTACTGGGTGTTCACCCTTCTGGACCCCCGCTACAAAGAGAATTTCTCATCTCTCATTCCTCCGGTGGAGAGGACAAGCAAAATGGTGCAATACCAGAAGGTTCTTGTTGAAAAATTGCTCCAAAATTTTCCATCTGACAACGCTGGCGGCAGAGTACGTGCTACCTTGGCCAACAGAGAAGGGGAGAAAAGGGGAGCACACAGCAGTTCCGAGAAAGGCAGGGCAACACTCTCCAAGGCGTGGGACACCTTCATGACACCCCGCCAGCACCCTCACCCTGATGCGCAGCCTAGTGTCACAAGGAGGGAAAAGTTTTGGAAGATGGTGAAGGAGTACGTAGCAGACCGTGTCAGCGTCCTCAATGATCCCTCTGTGCCTTACAACTACTGGGTGTCCAAGCTGGACACGTGGTATGAACTGGCACTCTACGCCTTGGAGGTGCTGGCCTGCCCTGCCGCCAGCGTTCTGTCTGAGCGGGTATTTAGTGCTGCTGGTGGCATCATAACAGATAAGCGTATCCGCCTTTCCACCGACAATGCTGATAGGTTGACACTTATAAAAATGAACAAGGCCTGGATTTCCCCTGACTTCTCCACTCCACTGGAGGAAAGCCCCGGGGGAACATAAACTCACTTTATATATGTTATTTACAATGATGTGAATACTCTGTATTCCCATTCACCCCTTCCACCCAAAAAACGGGTATATGGTTGACTCTTAATCTTCTCATCCTCCTCCTCCTCTTCCATATGCCCTGTGCTATAATTTTTATATAGGGCCAGCTCACCAGCGGGCCCTGTGATATAATTTTTATATAGGGCCAGCTCACCAGCGGGCCCTGTTTGACAATTTTTATATAGGTCAGCTCACCAGCGGGCCTTCTCATATAATGTTTTATAGCGTCAGCTCACTAGCGGGCCTTCGCATATAATGTTTAGGATGGTCAGCTCTGCAGCAGACCCTCACCCATAATGTTTTAGATGGTCAGCTCAGCGCACGTTTCCCTCTTAATCATGGCCTCAGTTCAATAAAATCAAGGAAATTTTTGGGAGAATTTGCCTCTGCGCACGTTTCCCTCTTAATCATGGCCTCAATTCTGAAAATCAAGGAAATTTTTGGGAGAATTTGTCTCTGCGCACGTTTCCCTCTTAATCATGGCCTCAGTTCTGAAAATCAAGGAAATTTTTGGGAGAATTTGCCTCTGCGCACGTTTCCCTCTTAATCATGGCCTCAGTTCTGAAAATCAAGGAAATTTTTGGGAGAATTTGCCTCTGCGCACGTTTCCCTCTTAATCATGGCCTCACTTCAGAAAATCAAGGAAATTTTTGGGAGAATTTGCAGATGATATACAAGTAAATATACAGCAAATATTGTTTGGTAACAATTTTTCGCCTAAAGTCGTTTTTATTTTCCTTTTTGTGTGTTTTATGGTCAGTCTGTAAAAATGGCGTACTACGGGCGAAAGATCATTCCCAGCAGCGATGTTGGAGTCCAAGATGCATCCAGACATCCTCCCTATGCTGTCCCTGAACCATTTCTGTGGTGTTTCCATCCTTTTCTGCCATTTACCTATGGACCAGGCACCCTCCCCTCATCAGAGCAGGGGGTGCCTGGTGTAATGCTCGAGTCCTCCCATTGACTTCAATGGGGCTCGGGTGCTCGGCCGAGCACTCGAGCCTCAGGGGGTGCTCGGTCAGAGCACCCGAACACCCGAGCATTGGGGTGCTCGCTCATCACTAGTAGTAACCTGTTGTGAGGCAGAGCATTAAGGACGTTTGCAAAATCCAAGTATACTAGATAAAGAGGAATACCATTGCTCAAATTACTACTTAAACAGACAATATAGTAGCTGCACCAAACATTTCTTCTAGACACAAAGTATTGGGATAAAAGCAACAATTTCTTTATTGAGTATCAAATATATAAAACAACACTGAGTTTGAGAGAATCCAAATGTAAAAAGTGTTACAGTCCTTGAGATGTTTTCATGGGCAGGTGTGAGCTGACTGATCAATGCATATTACAATGTTCAGTCATGACCTAAAGTCTGCCTCTGTGCTACAAAAGTTTATTTAAAGCATTTGGTACCCAGTCACCATAACAAGGTGTATTATCAGAATCCAAGACTCATCATGCGTCAAACCTCTTCAAAGTTAACTACTTAATGGCAATTTGAACAGGAACGATGGGAGAGCCCTCACAATCCAAATAAAAAATAACAAATGGGCAAAACAAATTAAAACCCTCAACTGCACTCAAAAATGAGTGGATAGATTCCCAAGCTTACTCAATGCTTTTTTACCTTGTAGATTTGATAAGAAGAGCTTAATTGTTTAGGTGTCCAGTACATTCAAAGAGGAGCATGTAGCTCCAGTAGCTCCAGGCCCTTGGATTGCATATCCCTGTGCTAGATAATGCACATTGCATAATAGTAAATTTGGGCTGACTTTTAAGCATTTCTGGAGACATATGAGTATATTTGTTTGCAGAAATATAAAATTCCCAGTATACTTAAGGCAGGGCTTAAAATTTGAAGTCCTTTGCTACTAGCAAGACCTGAAAAGTTACTCCCCACTGCAAGCCATAGAAAATTTAGCCCTGGCGAGCAGAAATTCAGCCCTGGTGGGTCTTCACCAGGGCTGAATTTCTGCTCGCCAGGGCTAAATTTTCACTTGCCATTTGCAATTGGTGAGTGGAAATTTTGAGCCCTGCTTAAGGTGTCTAAACCCTATGACTGAGTAATATAGACTTAGTATACAAAGCCTATGGTCTGTGTAATGGTTTATGGTCCCCATTAACTGCACTGTGCAGCTAGAGCAATTTTTGAAAGGGCTACAGAGCTTGTTAACAGGATTCATAGCTGTTTGTGAGTCATATCTCCCTTCCCACCTTCACATAGCTGCAAATAAAATAAATATATTTATAGCTTATTTCTTCCACTGTAATACTGGAGGAGTTAAATGTGTGCTGAAATTAAAGTTCATGCCAAAATCTTAAAAACACAATAATTCGCTTTTCAGGAGGGCCCTTCACTGCACTGAAATGTAATGAGCTGCTTGCCCTTGGTAAGTGAAATGGCTGCAGACTGCTACAAAATAAAGGCGTTGTCCATACTTTGCACCTCTCTTTCTAAGCTTCAACAGGAGACAGAAAAAATCTGTTCTATTAGACGGCTGCAATGCATTCGAAAGAAATAATGCAATTCAAGGGTTGATCACTGTCATATGCAATTCAATGTTTTTTAACATTCAAGGGATTGCTAATTAAACAAGAAACCCTCTATAGTATCTCTTTAATTACTATGAAAGAGGTAGTCAATTTTTTTGACTCCCAACTGCTGGAGACTACAACTCCCATCATCCCCAACCAGCTATCACTTGATTTGTGGATATTGAGAGCTGTAGATTCCAGTGGCTGGAGAGGCAAAGAGTAAGCAATGTAACCTCTTTACTCAGTATGTACATTTTGCAAGAGTGTGTTTGGATGTGTGTGTGTGTGTGTGTGTGGAGAGTAACACATCAAACCTCACAATTTTTACTTTGGGGTAATGTACTACAACAATATTGGGAGGTTCATTTTATCAGTATTGTGTTGTTGGGGGTTGATCTTGGTTACCCCACAACCTTAATACATGGGCATTTGTTTGTAGGTTCTCTACTTAACCCCCTGCCATATATGCTATGTAGTTTATTCTTGGAAATTCCATATAATAACACTATACTGATACTTTAAGCAGGGCTTTATGTGCATGAAATGCTAAGGACCAGGGGTGGTTGTTAATACATGACCCATCCCATGCCAAATCCTAATGTGGGGGAGCTATGCAGCGATACATTCATGCTATAGAACAGGAGTGGGTTATGTGGAGATGAGTTAAGTTTCCTACCCCAACACAAAAGGGTTTTAGCTATACTTATTGTTTTTGACACAGAGTTAGGTAGTGTCTAGTGCCTTCATCTTCAAAGCCCAGGAGTTTAATGAAGGGAGAGTTCACAGTCATCCCCTGTAGATAAGTGATTCATCCTAACACCAGGGGATTTATAGTTAATACTTATTAGACCCACATTAATATTATTTATTGGACTATGAATCTTAAAGGGATAGTAATACTTTATTTATTACTATTCCCCATATTGTAGATATTTGCAAAAGAATTTAATAGCCCCCAGGTTCATATCTCAAACCTTTATGGTTTGAGGGGGGAGTTTGCTTTCGGTTATCTCTCAAACCATAAAGGTTTGAGAGATGAACCTGGGGGCTATTAAATTCTTATTCAAATATCTACAATATGAGAAACAGTAATATTAAAGTATTACTATCCCTTTAAACTCAAAAGGGTAAAGGAATAGTGGGTTAATACCCCCTCTGGTATCAACAGAATACATACCATAATAGGGCTGAGATGTCAGTCAATAAATGAAAGGTAACCAATCACAGTCTGTTATGCTGTGATTGGCTGTGCATAAAACAAAGTCAACAAGCAGATCTGAACTAGTGGGGTAATTTAAAACCCCTTTAGAGTAAAAATGTTTACAGTTGTTGTGGTTCTGGTGCTTCACATTTTTTGTTGGCGCCTTGTTTTTAGAAAATTGACTTTGAAGTGAAAGGAACCAGGTTGTTGCTGGATTTCATGACTGATAAGTAAAACAATTAAATATTTAGGACATTTTTCATATATATACCACACAGCACCCCCCCGGTGGCCATTAACTCTTTTTGACCTATAAACCCCACCTCTATGTCAAGGGTGGGGAAAAGAGTCAATAGATCCTGTTGTTCTTTTTCTTTAAAGGGATAGTAACACTTCGTTTTAACTTTATTTTATTTTGTAGGCATTAAAAAAACATGAAGAATGATATAAGTCTTATCTCTCAAACCTTTATGGTTTATGAGATATTCACAAGCAAAGTTCCCCTCCCCGCCCCTTTTACCTAATGTAAGCCATCTCTTCTCAGATGTGAGTCTGGTTGTATGACAGTACAGATAACAGAAGGGGACAATTTTCTTTGTATGAAAACAATGAAAGCCCTTCCCCCCTTGACAAGTTTTTCAGCTTTTTCCATTATCTTAATTGAAGATTGTCCCTCTCTGCAGTCTACCTGGGCATCTCCCTTCTGATCTGATTGAACAGGGGGGGGGATACTTTGTTTGTGAATATCTCTTAAACCATAAAGGTTTCAGAGATAACACTTATATCATTCTTCATGTTTTTTTAATGCCTACAAAATAAAATAAAGTTAAAATGAAGTATTACTATCCCTTTAAGCAGCTGGGAGTAGATTAGAATTGTTACATCTCCTCTTATGTAGAGGGAATGGAGTTTTTAGACAGAATATTCAGATAATACTGCTTACTTCTATTGAACTATGGATTTTGGGTGGGTAGTAAAGGAAATTCTTTACCTAGATTCCTGTTCAAAAATTAAATTGTAGATTCAGAAAAAGTATCTTTATACTACATAATATTTTATTGATGTTGAGGTGGCAGTTGAGGGAAGTCTAAGTGGCAAGAGTAGACTAGCATATAAGAGTAGACTAGCATATAAAGACTCAATTTGATTAATTATTTGTGGAGAGCTAATGCAATTAACGTACTGAGATTACTACCCACTCCTGTTCTATTCTGAAAGGATGATATTGTATCTCAGGGTGAAGGTGAATGTGAAGGTGAAAAATGTGCTGGTTTATTCCATAAATGTTTTGGCCCTGACCCGGGCCTTTATCAAGGCCAGGGCCGAAACCTCGATGGAATAAACCAGCACATTTATATATTTATTTATTGCTGTTGGCAACTTGTAGTTCCTTCTCTGTTCTAGGTTTAACCAAACTTATTCTGCAGTCCTGTATGTGTGTGTGTGTGTGTATGTGTGTGTATGTATGTGTGTGTTTGGAATGTGTATGCCTGTTGTTATGTGAGTGTGTGTATGTGTGTGTGTGTGTGTAGAGGGACCCAATAAAAAGATTGTGCACCAAGGATCCAACACGTTCTGATTAATCTCCTGAGCATACTTATATTTTTGGGCTGTAACTGGCTCACATGAAGTCATGTGAAACCAGCAATGCAGTGTTACATGAGAAGTAGACATGTATGGACGGAGGAAACACACTTTACAGCTATACATTTAAACTATTCAGATGGTATATTAGACTGAACCACAGTGCTCCTAGCCATACCACTTGCACAGGTTGTCCCGCTGCTTTCTATTTTCTCCACATTTGTTCTTTATGTGGTTGTTGTGTGGAAAAGTTAACACTTTGAGTGCCAGACAGGTATCCGAAGTATTGAGCGAGTCACTGCACGGCACTCAAAGGATTAGTAAAAATATGTGCAACCTGCTTCCAGCTTTTTCAATTGGTCACTTGAGGCAAAAGTCTCACTCTGCCTATGATACTGATTACCTTTTAGCATGCCTCAGGCCACTGTCAAGTGACTCAACACAAGAGTATGCAATGCTCCACAGAAAGTTACAAGGAGATCTCAACTTCACCAACCCAGGATGGAACTGGGAACTCCCATGAAATAGGCAGAGTTTTGTGCATGTGGCGAAGTGACATATTATATATAAAAACACACACTCTCGGGAGTACATCAATGGCTCATTATGCAAATGGTCCATTGTCAAAGTAATTCCTACAAAACTGAAAAGCTGGTGAAGGTATTGCGGATTCCTGGCAATGATGGTGTATATGAGGTGGATTCACAGGGATGTGATGGTGAAGATATAATGGTGAAGGTATATTAGTGCATGATATCAAGATATCATCAACAGAAGTATGCCATCATATCCCCAATCTGGTTACTTGTGAAACTTTAGTGCATGTTGGCCCTGGTGTCTAGACAGTTTACCTAGTGTCCAAACAGTTATTCTATTGGATTTTAAGGAAGAGGTGACCCACTGACTAGTATTCTCCATAGATTGTGATAGTATCAGCTTTATCAGCTTGAACTATAATTCATTTTCAATGAAGCAACAGTCAGCTGTGGGACAGTGGGAGTACCCTTGTTGAGTACAACATGGGTACTCCTACTGTCCCACTTCTGACAGTTGCTTTATTGACAATGTATTAGTGTTCAAACCAGCATGAAGTAGTAGATCTGTTACTAATCCATTCTATAGAAAACACCTTACAATTTGTTTTTTTCCCATACTGTATTCTCAAGGTTTTTTTTTTTATTTTCAGTATCTGATTGGCTATGACAGTAGTAGGCAATTGTTGTTTCTCTAGCTGCTGGAGATTGCAACTCCCAACTCAAAAGAAAGCCGCACTTATCCTTAAATTGGTTGTATAATTTAGGCGGGTGTAATAAAGGAATTGTAGGGAAAAATGGTTGAAGAAATGCATTTTCTAAAGGCCAAAAGTGTTCTTGTCCTCCAGTGTATAAAAAGTCCTCTTCACCAAGGAGTTAAAATGAACAAAACTTAGGGAAGGGTGACAGGTCCACTTACAAAAGAGGTCTTGCAAATTACTAATTCAAATGTTACAGATTTATATGCACGTTTGGATGTCTTACTATATTTTTTAGAATCAACTATAGAACAATGGACTTTTTTTACTTTCAATATTTTTGGTTGCTTACCTGCTGAAAAAGAACTAGAAAATTACCCGATGACTGATAGGTATGTTGAAACAGATAATGTGCTATTGTTTTAGGCATAAACAGCTGAAAACTGTGCAGAAAAAGAGAGACTGAGGATAACTTAAGCACAAATACAGACTCTGTTTTCCTTTCCAAAACTGTCCCTGGAACATACTGAACTCTTGCACTGTGTGGTATTAGTATTTCTCTGGTGAGTGTTAACCCTTTGAAGCGGATGTACAAAAAAAACATTGAGTAAGTCTGAAGCAATCACAAGGGAAAAATACAAATTTTCAACATTAAATTGATTTAAATGGTGCATTTAACCCGGTAAATACTAGAGAGATCTCCAGTGCTTTGCAATGAGTTGGAGGCCTTTCTATTATACAAAGGTTTAAAGGTCCCATTTTATTCCATTGGAGATTTTGTTTGCCCCAGAATTACTCAATTTCTCATTAGTACATCATCTCCTCTGAGTGCTTTCAAATGGGTAAAAATGAATTTCATTCATCCTGCGTGCAACCCCTGGATGGTACAGGTATCTGGAACACACTATACAGAAATGCACTGTAGCTATAGCTTAGCATTAAAGCAGTTAAACTCTTGATGCCTGGGATATTTTAATTGCAATTCTTTGTCCTTTCTAGCATCCAAGGGGTTAATGTGTATACACACACACACACACACACACACACACACATTATATAATTGATGCTTGTAAATAGGTCATTTCTAGATTGATATTAACCCTTTGAGTGTCAGAGGGGTACAGAACGCATTGCAAAGCAATGCATTCTGTACCCCTCTGGCACTCAAAGGGTTAAAATATACAGTGTGTAAATAGTAGCTATGCTAAATCAAAACACCAAAGCCATTTGTAGTTATATGGGGAAATAATACTTCCTGACTCCAAAAAGGTAAATGATAGATTTCTCTCTGGATGAACAGTCTACATGTGTAGAACCCAACTGTTATAATTCTCTATAGAGTCCTTCCTTAAAAAGTATTGTGACTGCTTACTCAACATGGACATGAACATTATATATCCGTTTTCAGCCTCTAAAGTTCAATCCTTAAGCAGCAGATTTGTGTGATGAATTACACACCTCTTTAGTCCTAAAGGGGTAACCATTCTGCTGTACAAGAGGTCCTTAGCTCCCTTTATCACTTTCCTGACTTACTGTCTGTTTTGTTATGTAAATATTCATGCAAAATATGAAATAACTTTATTCTATGTATATTTTTTGCTCTAGTTGCTATTCAGATTTTGTGTTATTTTAGTAACCTCTTGGAGACTTGTTTAGACTCGTTAAGCATCCATGAAGTTAATCAAAGTTATTAACCCTTTGAGTGTCAGCGAAGTATTCAAAGCATTGCATTTCATAACGTTGTAACTTTATGAATCTTCTGAAGAGCATTTCTGTTGCAATCCAACTGTGCCATAGACGACAAACAAAAATGACCATAGATTTCAATTGTGTTTGTGTGTGGAGCGTAGACAGGTCTATATGTGTTGTGTGTGTGTACGCTTTGCAATGTGTTGCGTACCCCTCTGGCACTCAAAGGGTTAAATCAGTGTGGAATCGTTAATTGAACAGATGTTTTTTTTTCCCGGAACAGTTCCTGTTCTGCTTTGTACATCATCTATTGCATGTTTTTCTTATTTTCAGTTACATACACTGCTCATAACAAAAAATACAAAATAGCGCAATCTCTAACTTACCAGAAAGGAGCGATGTTTTAATAATTAAAACAAGACGTGCAGCACAAAGTGTATAGGACACAAATCCAAATATATTGTGCACAGCCCAGGTTACTGTGGTCTTCTGTGGATCCTTGATCTGTTCTATTTATTTTGGTTGCAGATTTTGCAATGCCTCTGCTTTTCGGAAATTACACTCTGCTGAAAGATTTGCCAACTCACAGGGAAAAACCCAACAGCAACTGTCAGTCATATATAACATTTCTTCATTTGTTTTCTTTCAAAGATATATCTAAATTGGCATTACAGAGTCATGATTACGCCCTGCATACGTGCCAACTATCCTACATTCCTAGGATAGACCTTGATTTGTTTATACTCTCTGCCTGGATTGTCTTGTCCCCGCTTTTAAACTGCAATATTAACCCCATAATCAATGCGCTTGTTATTAACCCTTTGAGTGCCAGAGGATGGATCCAATGCATTGCAAAGCAATCACACTCAAAAGGTTAAAAGGTTATGCTTTTAGCTTCACATCTTGCGGTACTATTGCTTATTGATAAGCTATCAGGTAATATGTTCATGACTAGTGCAATTACTGTACAAACCAACATGAAGCGTATGGGAAAAATAATGATTCCCTAGATTGCAATTCATTTAAATTGGGCTTTTAACCATTTGGGTGCCAGATGGGTATGGAACGCATTGCTTTGCTTTTCACGCAATGCGTGACTGCAATGCGTTCTGTACTCCTCTGGCACGTAAAGGGTTAACCGCCCGAAAGCTGAAGAGGTCTCCTCCAATGGATTCTTAAAAGCTCCATTCATATAAATGGGTGGTTTTATTCCCCCCCCCCCAAGAATTGTTCCAGTTTACATTGATACAAAGGCCCAATGATTTATGGAGATATTCTGGAGTAAACCAATTTCACCATAGGGGACAATTAAAAATCCCTAAATTTCCATTCACTTGAATAGAGTTTCTAACCCCTTGAATGCAAGAGAAGTATTCAATGCTTTCTAGATGTTAAAAGCTCAATTTAAAGTGATAGTAATACTTGTTTTCTGAAGCTTTAATATTGTAGTTATGAAATAAATTAAGCAAAGCATCAAAGTCTTTTGCTGTAACTTTCATACCTTTAGTGTAATATCGATGTAAAGTTTCCCTGGGACCGGATGGCTCGTCTGCAGAGCCGAAATAGCATTGTATACAAAGAGAATCTTCACGAGAATGGTCTACTGCCTCAAACCAGGCACATTTTGTAGAATGTTATCATTAAGATTTGCTGTGTGTCCAGTGCTGTTTCAGCTCTCCAGACGAGCCGACTGGTCAGCAGACCAGAATCCAAGTCTGTCAGCTAGAGCTCTGATGTAGCTAAAAGGGCCGGGAGGGGGAAACTTTTCATAGATATTACACTAAAACTATCAAAGTTATAGCAAAAAGACTTTGATACTTTGCTTTATTTATTTCATAACTACAAAATTAAACTTATAGAAAACAAGTATTACTATCCCTTTAATTTAACAGGACTTTCTACTTGTCCCCTATGGTGCACTTGGTTTACTCCAGAATAACTACAGGGCCATAAGGACCATTAAAGGACCATATTTATGGAAGCAAACTGAATTTATTCTGGAGAAAACAAAGTGCACCATAGGCATTCCTTGAAACTTTCCTTGAGGATTCCCCTAAGGAAAGTCCTGTGACACCGCTGGGGGAGATAAATGATGCGATAAATGTCAAAAGGGCCAGGTCTTAACAAGCATAGAAAAGAAGTAGACGGAATAGTCTGGGGAAGGAGGAGAAAAGGGAGGAGAGTGGGAGGAACAGACTGGGAAGGAACAGAAGTGGGCAGAGTTTCATAAAAACTCCCTGCATTCAGAGAATCAGCCTCTGCCCCGGAGACCCAGTAATCAGCAGCAAAAATCATAGTCTCCAAGGCAAATCCGGAGAGTTCCCAGCTATGACCATAGGGGACAAATACAAATTCCTAAATTTCCATGTATTTGAATAGAGCATTTTAACCCTTTGAATGATTTGCCATGCATTGCTAACCTCTCTAGCATTCAAGGGGTTAAAAGCCAAATTTAATTTAACAGGACTACAATTTATTTGCCCCCTATTGTACTGTTGGCTGAATCCAGAATAACTCCAGTTTGCTTTTATAAATATGGGCCAATGGGCCTTTATCACAAAAGAACTAGGCTCCATACTAATAGCAGTGCCTAAACCAGCGTTACAGTACAAACACGCAAAGTGTATTTTGAAAACATGTGTTTTACCGGTTTTCAATTGTAGAACCACGGTAAAACAAAACCGACGTAGGCCGCACATGTTGCTGTACTAACAAAAATGGCACTGTCTGCTTTTATTGAACTACTTCTTAAACTACCACCTAAAAAATGAGATAAATGTCAACGTCTAAGGAAATGGGCGTAAGTTTGATGTCAGAAAGGTCAAGTTAATAGTTAGAAGGCCTACATTCACTAAAGGTCGATGCTGTGGCAAAATGATTTTGTCGATGTATTTGAAATACTTCAACATTTCGATGTACACAAACCCACATATTCACTAAAATTGCCGGATGCAAAGGGAGAGGTGGAGATGGTCTCTATCAGCATTCAGGATTGTCGAAGTGCCGTCCCTTCACACATCTCCAACACTATGACAATTCTGAAGTTGAACAGTATTCCTTCTCCGCTTTCCTACTTGGCCAGTAGGGGTGTGGAGAGAACAGTTTCAGCACCATGGACAGCATTGAGTGCCATAGGGATGTGCATTGTTCACCCCTGTGGCACATAAAGGGTTAAAAAAAAAAAAAAAAAAAAGAACAGTACACCAAGAACTACATAATTATCCCCTAACCTATGTATCATATATTATACATGCTGTGCACTCACAGAGGAACAAGACTGGGAGGTCATGCAGCATCTGTGGAGATTTGTAGCTACAACTTGCCCCCCCAGCCTTATTCCCTTGCCCAGTGGTAGCCATAGAACCCCATATACACTGCTTGGCCCCCACACATGTTTCCTTGACCACTGATAACCACAGATCTCCATGTACACTGTCTGACCATCTCCTGCCTTTTCCCCTTGCCTACTCCTAGCCACTAATCCCCATGGCCACTGCCTGGGCAAGGGAAAAAGGCTGGGGGTGTCAGGCAGTGTGTATGGAGCTAACATACAATGGTGTTCCCCACATTATAGGAATCCAACAGAGTTCCCACCTTCGACATAATAACCTCCGCTTTGAAATTCGACATATAGTGCTCCCATCCATCCTTCTTTCTCCATTTTAATTAGACAAATATTGTTCCCATCAGACATTGTTCCTTCTCCAATTTTATTTGACATACACTGCTCCTTGTATATTTTATTTGACATACACCAGTTTTAGTCAACAAATACCCTCCTTGTATATGTATTGCATTATTAATCTTTGAGTACCAGAGAGGTAGCATCACATTGTTTTGCAATGTGTTTCTTACCCCTCTGGTACTCAGAGGGTTAATAGGCAAGGTATGCGGCTGTCTGGCACCACATGAGCTCCCTCTGGGGCTCAAAGAGAAGAAGTTCCCGGGTATGGAGATTCAATTCTGGGGTAAAAAGGGAATAAAAGAACATTTATCAAATCCACATTGATTAAATGGTAATTTTAATATCTTTAATCCTTGAGAGGTTATTGAAAAGGAATGTATTTGAGACCTCTCTGGCATTCCAGGGGTTAAAATGATAATTTTCATCAATGGAACTTACATTTATCCCATATGGAGCTCCAGAATTGCACCTCTATAGCTTGCTGAATACAGCCCTATGTTTAATCCTTTGATTGCCAGAGACCTTTCCAACGTATTACTTTGCAATGTGTTGGATACCTCTCTGGCACTCAAATGGTTAAAAAAAATGCATGACTATTCTGGAGCAAACCAACTGCACCACAGGGAACCAGATCTGGAAAGGGAATAAGAAACAGCCCTCAAAAAAGAATACCGGTCCAACATTTCCTCCTAATGGCCACCCATGTCCCATTATTCCCGCTAACACCAACCCACACATGTCCCATCATCCCCTATAACACCCACCAGAGTGAGGTGTCTGGTGGCAAGACCAGCCCCAGGACATGTGGCCTACCAGGAAATTTAAGTTTAATATACCTTTGATTTTAAGGTATTTTCATAAAAATATCTTCTTTTAGCTATCATTTTTTTGTCTGATTAACTCCATTTTTTTCCACTAAAATAAAAATGGCCTAAATTAACGTACTATTAGCACATAGAAATGAGAAGTAATAGAATCGAGAGTACATCGGGAGTACATCAATGTACTCATTATGCAAATGGTCCATTGTCAAAGTAATTCCTACAAAACTGAAAAGCTGGTGAAGGTATTGCGGATTCCTGGCAATGATGGTGTATATGAGGTGGATTCACAGGGATGTGATGGTGAAGATATAATGGTGAAGGTATATTAGTGCATGATATCAAGATATCATCAACAGAAGTATGCCATCATATCCCCAATCTGGTTACTTGTGAAACTTTAGTGCATGTTGGCCCTGGTGTCTAGACAGTTTACCTAGTGTCCAAACAGTTATTCTATTGGATTTTAAGGAAGAGGTGACCCACTGACTAGTATTCTCCATAGATTGTGATAGTATCAGCTTTATCAGCTTGAACTATAATTCATTTTCAATGAAGCAACAGTCAGCTGTGGGACAGTGGGAGTACCCTTGTTGAGTACAACATGGGTACTCCTACTGTCCCACTTCTGACAGTTGCTTTATTGACAATGTATTAGTGTTCAAACCAGCATGAAGTAGTAGATCTGTTACTAATCCATTCTATAGAAAACACCTTACAATTTGTTTTTTTCCCATACTGTATTCTCAAGGTTTTTTTTTTTATTTTCAGTATCTGATTGGCTATGACAGTAGTAGGCAATTGTTGTTTCTCTAGCTGCTGGAGATTGCAACTCCCAACTCAAAAGAAAGCCGCACTTATCCTTAAATTGGTTGTATAATTTAGGCGGGTGTAATAAAGGAATTGTAGGGAAAAATGGTTGAAGAAATGCATTTTCTAAAGGCCAAAAGTGTTCTTGTCCTCCAGTGTATAAAAAGTCCTCTTCACCAAGGAGTTAAAATGAACAAAACTTAGGGAAGGGTGACAGGTCCACTTACAAAAGAGGTCTTGCAAATTACTAATTCAAATGTTACAGATTTATATGCACGTTTGGATGTCTTACTATATTTTTTAGAATCAACTATAGAACAATGGACTTTTTTTACTTTCAATATTTTTGGTTGCTTACCTGCTGAAAAAGAACTAGAAAATTACCCGATGACTGATAGGTATGTTGAAACAGATAATGTGCTATTGTTTTAGGCATAAACAGCTGAAAACTGTGCAGAAAAAGAGAGACTGAGGATAACTTAAGCACAAATACAGACTCTGTTTTCCTTTCCAAAACTGTCCCTGGAACATACTGAACTCTTGCACTGTGTGGTATTAGTATTTCTCTGGTGAGTGTTAACCCTTTGAAGCGGATGTACAAAAAAAACATTGAGTAAGTCTGAAGCAATCACAAGGGAAAAATACAAATTTTCAACATTAAATTGATTTAAATGGTGCATTTAACCCGGTAAATACTAGAGAGATCTCCAGTGCTTTGCAATGAGTTGGAGGCCTTTCTATTATACAAAGGTTTAAAGGTCCCATTTTATTCCATTGGAGATTTTGTTTGCCCCAGAATTACTCAATTTCTCATTAGTACATCATCTCCTCTGAGTGCTTTCAAATGGGTAAAAATGAATTTCATTCATCCTGCGTGCAACCCCTGGATGGTACAGGTATCTGGAACACACTATACAGAAATGCACTGTAGCTATAGCTTAGCATTAAAGCAGTTAAACTCTTGATGCCTGGGATATTTTAATTGCAATTCTTTGTCCTTTCTAGCATCCAAGGGGTTAATGTGTATACACACACACACACACACACACACACACACACACACACACACACACACACACACACACACATTATATAATTGATGCTTGTAAATAGGTCATTTCTAGATTGATATTAACCCTTTGAGTGTCAGAGGGGTACAGAACGCATTGCAAAGCAATGCATTCTGTACCCCTCTGGCACTCAAAGGGTTAAAATATACAGTGTGTAAATAGTAGCTATGCTAAATCAAAACACCAAAGCCATTTGTAGTTATATGGGGAAATAATACTTCCTGACTCCAAAAAGGTAAATGATAGATTTCTCTCTGGATGAACAGTCTACATGTGTAGAACCCAACTGTTATAATTCTCTATAGAGTCCTTCCTTAAAAAGTATTGTGACTGCTTACTCAACATGGACATGAACATTATATATCCGTTTTCAGCCTCTAAAGTTCAATCCTTAAGCAGCAGATTTGTGTGATGAATTACACACCTCTTTAGTCCTAAAGGGGTAACCATTCTGCTGTACAAGAGGTCCTTAGCTCCCTTTATCACTTTCCTGACTTACTGTCTGTTTTGTTATGTAAATATTCATGCAAAATATGAAATAACTTTATTCTATGTATATTTTTTGCTCTAGTTGCTATTCAGATTTTGTGTTATTTTAGTAACCTCTTGGAGACTTGTTTAGACTCGTTAAGCATCCATGAAGTTAATCAAAGTTATTAACCCTTTGAGTGTCAGCGAAGTATTCAAAGCATTGCATTTCATAACGTTGTAACTTTATGAATCTTCTGAAGAGCATTTCTGTTGCAATCCAACTGTGCCATAGACGACAAACAAAAATGACCATAGATTTCAATTGTGTTTGTGTGTGGAGCGTAGACAGGTCTATATGTGTTGTGTGTGTGTACGCTTTGCAATGTGTTGCGTACCCCTCTGGCACTCAAAGGGTTAAATCAGTGTGGAATCGTTAATTGAACAGATGTTTTTTTTTCCCGGAACAGTTCCTGTTCTGCTTTGTACATCATCTATTGCATGTTTTTCTTATTTTCAGTTACATACACTGCTCATAACAAAAAATACAAAATAGCGCAATCTCTAACTTACCAGAAAGGAGCGATGTTTTAATAATTAAAACAAGACGTGCAGCACAAAGTGTATAGGACACAAATCCAAATATATTGTGCACAGCCCAGGTTACTGTGGTCTTCTGTGGATCCTTGATCTGTTCTATTTATTTTGGTTGCAGATTTTGCAATGCCTCTGCTTTTCGGAAATTACACTCTGCTGAAAGATTTGCCAACTCACAGGGAAAAACCCAACAGCAACTGTCAGTCATATATAACATTTCTTCATTTGTTTTCTTTCAAAGATATATCTAAATTGGCATTACAGAGTCATGATTACGCCCTGCATACGTGCCAACTATCCTACATTCCTAGGATAGACCTTGATTTGTTTATACTCTCTGCCTGGATTGTCTTGTCCCCGCTTTTAAACTGCAATATTAACCCCATAATCAATGCGCTTGTTATTAACCCTTTGAGTGCCAGAGGATGGATCCAATGCATTGCAAAGCAATCACACTCAAAAGGTTAAAAGGTTATGCTTTTAGCTTCACATCTTGCGGTACTATTGCTTATTGATAAGCTATCAGGTAATATGTTCATGACTAGTGCAATTACTGTACAAACCAACATGAAGCGTATGGGAAAAATAATGATTCCCTAGATTGCAATTCATTTAAATTGGGCTTTTAACCATTTGGGTGCCAGATGGGTATGGAACGCATTGCTTTGCTTTTCACGCAATGCGTGACTGCAATGCGTTCTGTACTCCTCTGGCACGTAAAGGGTTAACCGCCCGAAAGCTGAAGAGGTCTCCTCCAATGGATTCTTAAAAGCTCCATTCATATAAATGGGTGGTTTTATTCCCCCCCCCCCAAGAATTGTTCCAGTTTACATTGATACAAAGGCCCAATGATTTATGGAGATATTCTGGAGTAAACCAATTTCACCATAGGGGACAATTAAAAATCCCTAAATTTCCATTCACTTGAATAGAGTTTCTAACCCCTTGAATGCAAGAGAAGTATTCAATGCTTTCTAGATGTTAAAAGCTCAATTTAAAGTGATAGTAATACTTGTTTTCTGAAGCTTTAATATTGTAGTTATGAAATAAATTAAGCAAAGCATCAAAGTCTTTTGCTGTAACTTTCATACCTTTAGTGTAATATCGATGTAAAGTTTCCCTGGGACCGGATGGCTCGTCTGCAGAGCCGAAATAGCATTGTATACAAAGAGAATCTTCACGAGAATGGTCTACTGCCTCAAACCAGGCACATTTTGTAGAATGTTATCATTAAGATTTGCTGTGTGTCCAGTGCTGTTTCAGCTCTCCAGACGAGCCGACTGGTCAGCAGACCAGAATCCAAGTCTGTCAGCTAGAGCTCTGATGTAGCTAAAAGGGCCGGGAGGGGGAAACTTTTCATAGATATTACACTAAAACTATCAAAGTTATAGCAAAAAGACTTTGATACTTTGCTTTATTTATTTCATAACTACAAAATTAAACTTATAGAAAACAAGTATTACTATCCCTTTAATTTAACAGGACTTTCTACTTGTCCCCTATGGTGCACTTGGTTTACTCCAGAATAACTACAGGGCCATAAGGACCATTAAAGGACCATATTTATGGAAGCAAACTGAATTTATTCTGGAGAAAACAAAGTGCACCATAGGCATTCCTTGAAACTTTCCTTGAGGATTCCCCTAAGGAAAGTCCTGTGACACCGCTGGGGGAGATAAATGATGCGATAAATGTCAAAAGGGCCAGGTCTTAACAAGCATAGAAAAGAAGTAGACGGAATAGTCTGGGGAAGGAGGAGAAAAGGGAGGAGAGTGGGAGGAACAGACTGGGAAGGAACAGAAGTGGGCAGAGTTTCATAAAAACTCCCTGCATTCAGAGAATCAGCCTCTGCCCCGGAGACCCAGTAATCAGCAGCAAAAATCATAGTCTCCAAGGCAAATCCGGAGAGTTCCCAGCTATGACCATAGGGGACAAATACAAATTCCTAAATTTCCATGTATTTGAATAGAGCATTTTAACCCTTTGAATGATTTGCCATGCATTGCTAACCTCTCTAGCATTCAAGGGGTTAAAAGCCAAATTTAATTTAACAGGACTACAATTTATTTGCCCCCTATTGTACTGTTGGCTGAATCCAGAATAACTCCAGTTTGCTTTTATAAATATGGGCCAATGGGCCTTTATCACAAAAGAACTAGGCTCCATACTAATAGCAGTGCCTAAACCAGCGTTACAGTACAAACACGCAAAGTGTATTTTGAAAACATGTGTTTTACCGGTTTTCAATTGTAGAACCACGGTAAAACAAAACCGACGTAGGCCGCACATGTTGCTGTACTAACAAAAATGGCACTGTCTGCTTTTATTGAACTACTTCTTAAACTACCACCTAAAAAATGAGATAAATGTCAACGTCTAAGGAAATGGGCATAAGTTTGATGTCAGAAAGGTCAAGTTAATAGTTAGAAGGCCTACATTCACTAAAGGTCGATGCTGTGGCAAAATGATTTTGTCGATGTATTTGAAATACTTCAACATTTCGATGTACACAAACCCACATATTCACTAAAATTGCCGGATGCAAAGGGAGAGGTGGAGATGGTCTCTATCAGCATTCAGGATTGTCGAAGTGCCGTCCCTTCACACATCTCCAACACTATGACAATTCTGAAGTTGAACAGTATTCCTTCTCCGCTTTCCTACTTGGCCAGTAGGGGTGTGGAGAGAACAGTTTCAGCACCATGGACAGCATTGAGTGCCATAGGGATGTGCATTGTTCACCCCTGTGGCACATAAAGGGTTAAAAAAAAAAAAAAAAAAAGAACAGTACACCAAGAACTACATAATTATCCCCTAACCTATGTATCATATATTATACATGCTGTGCACTCACAGAGGAACAAGACTGGGAGGTCATGCAGCATCTGTGGAGATTTGTAGCTACAACTTGCCCCCCCAGCCTTATTCCCTTGCCCAGTGGTAGCCATAGAACCCCATATACACTGCTTGGCCCCCACACATGTTTCCTTGACCACTGATAACCACAGATCTCCATGTACACTGTCTGACCATCTCCTGCCTTTTCCCCTTGCCTACTCCTAGCCACTAATCCCCATGGCCACTGCCTGGGCAAGGGAAAAAGGCTGGGGGTGTCAGGCAGTGTGTATGGAGCTAACATACAATGGTGTTCCCCACATTATAGGAATCCAACAGAGTTCCCACCTTCGACATAATAACCTCCGCTTTGAAATTCGACATATAGTGCTCCCATCCATCCTTCTTTCTCCATTTTAATTAGACAAATATTGTTCCCATCAGACATTGTTCCTTCTCCAATTTTATTTGACATACACTGCTCCTTGTATATTTTATTTGACATACACCAGTTTTAGTCAACAAATACCCTCCTTGTATATGTATTGCATTATTAATCTTTGAGTACCAGAGAGGTAGCATCACATTGTTTTGCAATGTGTTTCTTACCCCTCTGGTACTCAGAGGGTTAATAGGCAAGGTATGCGGCTGTCTGGCACCACATGAGCTCCCTCTGGGGCTCAAAGAGAAGAAGTTCCCGGGTATGGAGATTCAATTCTGGGGTAAAAAGGGAATAAAAGAACATTTATCAAATCCACATTGATTAAATGGTAATTTTAATATCTTTAATCCTTGAGAGGTTATTGAAAAGGAATGTATTTGAGACCTCTCTGGCATTCCAGGGGTTAAAATGATAATTTTCATCAATGGAACTTACATTTATCCCATATGGAGCTCCAGAATTGCACCTCTATAGCTTGCTGAATACAGCCCTATGTTTAATCCTTTGATTGCCAGAGACCTTTCCAACGTATTACTTTGCAATGTGTTGGATACCTCTCTGGCACTCAAATGGTTAAAAAAAATGCATGACTATTCTGGAGCAAACCAACTGCACCACAGGGAACCAGATCTGGAAAGGGAATAAGAAACAGCCCTCAAAAAAGAATACCGGTCCAACATTTCCTCCTAATGGCCACCCATGTCCCATTATTCCCGCTAACACCAACCCACACATGTCCCATCATCCCCTATAACACCCACCAGAGTGAGGTGTCTGGTGGCAAGACCAGCCCCAGGACATGCGGCCTACCAGGAAATTTAAGTTTAATATACCTTTGATTTTAAGGTATTTTCATAAAAATATCTTCTTTTAGCTATCATTTTTTTGTCTGATTAACTCCATTTTTTTCCACTAAAATAAAAATGGCCTAAATTAACGTACTATTAGCACATAGAAATGAGAAGTAATAGAATCGAGTTAACTGGTGAAAAAAGTATTTGAAAATGTTTAATTTTAAAGACAAAAATTGACTGTTTCTTTAAAAATTTTCTTTTCAAAGACAAAATAAAATACATTTTTAGCATCAGAATTTTTAGGACAATATTCATCAAGCTATTCTTACCGTCATTTTTAATTCTTTATAAAGCAGTTTCATGCTTGATGAAAATATTGTCCTTCTTTAACCACCAACTCACTTTCCAACAATTTTTTCTTTATGACGGCTTTTTGAACATCACATTCTTAGGACTGTTAGATGTTATCTGTTGAACAAGGCACAAGGGCAACTTTCAGTGGGTCCATTATGATTTTCTGAACAAAATATGATAAATGGGAGGTTATTATTTGGAGGTGTGAGTTCTAAGTCTGTTCTACCAGGATTTCTGTAGGCATCAAGTAGCACGTTATTATGAACCAGTGTTGATGCTCTGTCAGTGTCTGCCCAAAGAAAAAGGTCCCTGGAAACATTTTTTTTAAAATGTTGGCAAATATGTAACTTGTATTGCAGCAATAACAATGTAATATTTTCTTTCTTGGTAATTATTTTTTTTCTCTCAATGACTTAGGGGAAATGAACAATCTTCTTCTCATAATCAAGTCTGAATAGCAATTGTATGTTATTAATGTCAGTGCATGTAAGAAGCATAACACAAATGTATCACATTTGACAAATGATTAAAATCAAAGCAAAATAATGTGGATTGTTTCCAATATAATGGTAATTCCAGCATCTGATTTAATGCAGAATCAACATAGTACATGTGCTCCAGTGTTAGCTCGGACTGGCAGCGATTTCCAAGCAATTGGTTGCTTTATCAAGACGCCAAATGAGTTTCAATGAAGGCCTCACTTTTTCTTGATGTCTGAAAACCTTGTTACTACCAGCAATACTTTGTTGGTTTAAAGCTAAAGTAGCAAGATATACCAGTAAATAAAATCAAGGCGATCTTAAATATAAAACAAATATGTACTCACATATATATATAATATATAAGGTGATGACTTGACAAATGCTACAAAAATAGGGAAGTAATCTATATAATTTAACCCAAGAGCTCCTGTGACTGGTAGTTTATTATACACCATGTTTTACATTGAATAAACAATATGGTATAGGCATAGTTTCTTTATTTTCCGGTATATATTGCTAGTTTAGCTTTAAACCTAAAAAAGTATTGGTAGTAGCAGGGTTTTCAGACATCAAGAAAAAGTGAGGTCTTCATTGAAACTCATTTGGTGTCTTGATAAAGCAACCATTTGCTGGTAAATCGCTGCCAGTCCGAACTAACACTGGAGCACAGGAGCTCTTTGCAAGTCTATTATCTAAGTAACTCTCTATTACTTCCATGCTGTTGTTTAAAGTGTTTTACCTATTTAGTCCCTGTATAACCTTTTGTTATACAACGTGTGTGTCCTTGAGACAACCACGCATTGCAAAACAGATGTGCCTTCCCTGTTTCCCAGTAAGTTACAGCTACTGTACCAGGAAGGAAGGAATTAATTAGATTTTTAAGTATAGTGATTGCTCACTCTTTTTTGTTCAAATGCATGGTATCTTATTTTAACATATTTTTAATTATTTTGCTATATTATCTACTACTACTACATGTCCTAGGTACACTACTGCTCAAAAGTTTGGGGTCACCTAGAAATTTCCTTATTTCTGTTATAGGAGCAGCTTGACTGTATGGTACATAAGAAATGTCCATCATGGGGGGTGGAGCTGACCGCAAACTAAGATGGCCACATATTTCTTGTGTTCTCCGGACTCCAGGACTAATTAGCCTCTAAATCCCCGATTCCGGGGATCGCTTTAACCCAACATGTGCCCCCTTCCCTTGCTGAATGCCTGGTGCCAAGAAAAAGGCCAGTAAAAGGCCCAGATCGACTAAACAGAAGATAACTATCTTCCTGCCACAAGGTGGTCTACCGGATCCCAGGCCGCATCTCAAAAAACTCTGACGCCAACCCAGTCTGCCCTACTCCTTTCCCCCGACATCATTAGTGATGTCCCTCAAACTACTATGTTACAGTCGCTATTCCACTGGATTCTCTAAACCAAGCTCCCCTTACTAAATAGGACCTCTCGGCCTTTCTAACTATCACGGTGCCCGTGATTGCTGCAGTTCCTTGTCTGTCACCAGTAGGGGGCTTCTATTGGCTGTCTGCAGATAGCCCGCCTCTTATTGCCTATTTAAACCTGGATTGGGCACCCTTTGAGTGCCCTTTCGTGTTGTTTCTGACCTTCTTGCTATCACTATGCCAGTGATAGCTGGGACTCTGTTCCAGTGTTCCTGAGTTCCTGATCTCATGTGTTCCTGAGTTCCTGATCTCTACTGTTCCAGTGTTTCCTGCCTGCTGAGTTGTTCCAGTCCTGGTTCCGGCCTAGTCTCTGGTGTTGCAGTTCCTGCTGAACTTCTTCTCTGCTGTTTCCTGACCTGACTGATCGTTGCTGGTTCCTGTCATCTCATCGCCTGTCTCCTGTATCCTGGCGTCCTCCTGCCTGGTCGCGTCGGCGACATTGCTTGTTACTCCAGTGTGCGGTCACTGGTTTGCTACAAAGCCTATCGGCTATACGATTCTGTGTTGGTCCCAGCGTGCGGACGCTGGTTTGCTCCTAAGCCTTGCGGCTATACAAAACTCGCTTGTTACACCAGTGTACGGTCACTGGTTTGCTCCAAAGCCTATCGGCTATACAATCCTGCGTTGGTCCCAGCGTGCGGTCGCTGGTTTGCTCCTAAGCCTTGCGGCTATACAAAACTCGCTTGTTACACCAGTGTGCGGTCACTGGTTTGCTCCAAAGCCTATCGGCTATACAATCTTGTGTTGGTCCCAGCGTGCGGACGCTGGTTTGCTCCTAAGCCTTGCGGCTATACAAACTCGCTTGTTACACCAGTGTGCAGTCACTGGTTTGCTCCAAAGCCTATCGGCTATACAATCCTGTGTTGGTCCCAGCGTGCGGACGCTGGTTTGCTCCAAAGCCTTGCAGCTATACAAACTCGCTTGTTACACCAGTGTGCGGTCACTGGTTTGCTCCAAAGCCTATCGGCTATACAATCCTGTGTTGGTCCAAGCGTGCGGACGCTGGTTTGCTCCAAAGCCTATCGGCTATACAATCCTGTGTTGGTCCCAGCGTGCGGACGCTGGTTTGCTCCAAAGCCTTGCGGCTATACAAACTCGCTTGTTACACCAGTGTGCGGTCACTGGTTTGCTCCAAAGCCCATCGGCTATACAATCCTGTGTTGGTCCCAGCGTGCGGACGCTGGTTTGCTCCTAAGCCTTGTGGCTATACAAAACTTGCTTGTTACACCAGTGTGCGGTCACTGGTTTGCTCCAAAGCCTATCGGCTATACAAGTCAGTATTGGTCCCAGCGTGCGGACGCTGGTTTGCTCCAAAGTCTTGCGGCTTTACGATTCCCGTGTTGGTCTCAGTGTGTGTACACTGGGTTGCTTACGATCCTGTCAATTTGCCATTACCATCTGACTGCTGCTACTATCTCTGGGCTGCCCTGCCCGGTATTGGTAAGGCCGGTAGAACCTTTTGCCACATTCCATCTGAGGTTGCCTTACCCGGTATTGGCAGGGCTGGTAGAGCCTACATTGTGAATCTTTTGAGGCTGCCTTGCCCGGTAATTTGGTAAGGCCGGTAGAACCGTTATGCTATTCCATCTGCAGGTTGCCTTACCCGGTATTGGCAAGGCCGGTAGAGCCTAACATTCTGCTACTTCAGACTGTCCTGTCCGGTATATTGACAGGACCGGTAGAGTCTGCCTTCTGTCTTGTTATATTCTGTATATATCTGTATGTATGTGTTTGCCATCCTACGTTATCAATTTATTATTTCAATAAAATTGATTTTTACCTAAAACTTGTGTCTGAGAGTCATAATAAACCGTGACAGTACGAAAGGGCCATGACCTCAGACAGCAAAGGTGAAGGTAACGCACAGAATATCCATTGGAGGATGGATGTGCACGAGCAACATTTGGAGCAGTTGGCAGTTGCAATTCAAACGATCCTTGAACGCACGGTACTTGCTGACAAATCTAGCTCTAGCCCGGTGGTCTCGCCAAGTCAGACACCGGAAAGTGATACCAGACCCCTAGGGGGTACTGTTAAAGGGTTAACGGCTTCTGCACCCTTGCCGCTAAGATATGATGGTGACCCTAGTCTCTGCAGAGGGTTCATCAACCAACTCGAAATCTTTATGGAATTGACGGCACACGCATTTCCCAATGATCGTAGTAAAGTGGGGTTCACGATATCATTGCTCACTGGCAGAGCTTTGGCTTGGGCTAACCCCTTGTGGGAGAATGCTAAACCTTGTACTAAGAACTCTAGAGAATTTGTGCAATCCTTTCGAAGAGTGTTTGAGCCTCCTGGTAGAACCACCTCTGCTGCCAAACGCCTTATGGAGATACATCAGGGCAGGCGTACAGTGGGCGACTATGCCATCGAATTCCGCACATTGGCAGCAGAGGTAGGTTGGAATAACGAGGCATTATTGGCAGCTTTTTCTCAAGGCCTGAATGACCACATTAAGGACGAAATCGCTGCTAAAGATCTACCTATTGATCTAGATGACTACATTGAGTATGTTATGATAATTGACTCCAGAATACGTGAGAGATCAATTGCCAGAGATCGTAAGATACGGTCAAAAAATAATGAGCCTAGTAGCATGTTTTGCCCACCCATCCCTCCCCTGGCATTGAAGTCTAGTGAACCTGTATGGGAGACAAGTGAACCTATGCAAATAGGCTTCACTAGACTAACCAAGGCTGAGAGACTATATCGCAAAAGACAAGGGTTGTGTTTATACTGCGGTAAAAAAGGGCATTTGCTAAATTCCTGTCCGGTACGTCCGGGAAACGCACACACCTAGGGTACCTTGGGGGACAGGCCCTAGGTGGTGTACAATCGTCCCCAGTGTCGGGCACAATGAAACCCACCATACAGGTGGTATTATCTTGGGCACAACGCTCTGTGGAGGTTTTGGCCTTGGTTGACTCTGGTGCAGCAGGGTATTTTATGGATAATACCTTTGCTGAATTGCACGGAGTTCCACGCATTGAAAGAGAAAACCCCTTGACTATTGAAGCGATTGATGGCAGACCCTTAGAACCGCCTCAGGTTATATTTGAAACTATGCCACTGTGTATGACTATTGGGGCACTTCACAGAGAAGAGCAGCAGTTTCAACTGATTAATTCTCCGCACCATGCAGTAATTTTGGGATTTCCGTGGTTACAGTTACATAACCCACAATTTGATTGGAAAAAGTGTGAAATTGCTGCTTGGTCCCAGTTTTGTATGGACAAGTGCGTCATCCAGCCTATTAAGGTCCTGTGCACCTCCTCGGCTATACCGGATGTGTACCAACAGTTTGGCGATGTTTTTAGCAAAGGAGAGGCTAATTTGCTACCCCAGCATAGACCTTATGATTGTTGCATCGAATTGCAGCCTGGGGCAGTACCTCCGAAAGGACGCACTTATCCATTATCTTGTGAGGAAAATAAGGCTATGGAGGATTACATTTCTGATGCCCTTGCTAGAGGGATCATACGAAAATCTACCTCTCCAGCTGGGGCTGGGTTCTTTTTTGTAAAAAAGAAAAATGTCGAATTAAGACCATGCATTGACTACCGGGGATTGAATAAACTAATGGCAAAAAACGCATACCCAATACCACTCATCACCGAGCTTTTTGACAGGCTTAAGGGCGCTTCAATTTTTACCAAATTGGACCTACGGGCCGCTTACAATCTGGTTCGCATTCGAGCAGGTGATGAGTGGAAAACTGCCTTTAATACTCAAGCTGGGCACTACGAGTATCTAGTAATGCCATTTGGGCTGTGTAATGCCCCCGCAGTTTTCCAGGAACTGATAAACGATGTTCTGAGAGATATGTTACAGACATGTGTTGTGGTGTACCTTGACGATATATTGATTTACTCCCAAAACATGGCACAGCACATCAAAGATGTATCCGCAGTATTGCTACGACTCCGTGAGAACAAATTATTTTGTAAATTGGAAAAATGTGAGTTTCATAGAACCAGTGTGCCATTCTTGGGGTTCATTATTGGCAATGATGGCATTGCCATGGACAAAGAAAAGTTGTCAGCTGTCCTACAATGGCCAAAACCCAAGGGTCTTAAAGCCATAGAACGTTTCCTGGGTTTCGCTAATTATTATAGGAGGTTTATTAAGAACTTTTCTTCCATTGTCAAACCTCTGTCCGATCTTACGCACAAGGGTGCTAATCCACTATGAGATAGGTGACAGAGAATTATTGGCCATTATCCTCGCTCTTAAGG
Organism: Rhinophrynus dorsalis; assembly: GCA_037306005.1. NCBI lineage: Eukaryota > Metazoa > Chordata > Amphibia > Anura > Rhinophrynidae > Rhinophrynus > Rhinophrynus dorsalis. The sequence goes on from CM074723.1 coordinate 416,929,049, forward strand.
AATGGCGTCATTTGCTTGAAGGTACTAAGAATCCTGTCTTAATTCTTAACAGATCATAAACAGATCATAAAAATATGACTTATCTCTCGGAGGCCAAGAGATTGTCCTCTCGTCAGGCCAGGTGGGCACTGTTCCTGTCTCGATTTAATTTCATTGTATCATACTTACCGGGGTCAAAGAATATCAGGGCGGATTCACTGTCAAGACAATTTGAGGCCGACAGTGACAGAGTGGAAGCACCAGCACCCATCATCCAACCTGATAGAATACTGGCTACTATACGCACGAGTATCACTTCTCCTTTAGGGGAGGAGATCCTGGCCTCTCAGGGGTCTGCTCCCCATGAAACTCCAATGGGCAAATGTTTTGTCGCTGAACCATTTCGTACTAGGTTGCTCGAAACCTACCATTCCTCTAGGGCTGCGGGACATATTGGTAGAGACCAATTGTTATGGTCCCTTTCTCAGTTATTTTGGTGGCCTTCCATGAGAAACGATTGTGCCGAATTGACGAATGCCTGTGCCACCTGCGCCCGCGCTAAGACCCCGAGACATCTCCCAGTGGGCTTGCTTCAACTGGTGCCTAATGGCGAACGCCCCTGGTCTCATGTTTCCATTGATTTTATGGGAGAATTGCCTATTTCTAAGGGGTATTCCTTTATATTCATGGTGGTGGACAGGTTTTCTAAAATGGCTCATTTCGTGCCCCTCCGTGGCCTTCCTTCAGCTAAGGAATTGGCAATGGTGTTCGCCAGAGAAGTATTCCGGTTGCATGGAGTGCCTAGGGTACTGGTGTCTGACAGGGGGAGCCAGTTTGTGTCTAGATTTTGGAGGGCATTTTGCCAACAGATGGGCATACAGCTGTCCTTCTCCTCTGCCTACCATCCCCAGACCAATGGAGCCGCTGAACTAGCTAATCAGGGCTTAGAACAATTTCTCCGTTGTTTCGTTACTGACCATCATGATAATTGGTCCGACTTGTTGCCTTGGGCAGAGTTCGCCAGGAACTGTGCGGTCAATTCTTCATCTGGGAGCTCTCCGTTTCTGATTAATTATGGGTTCCAGCCCTGTTTGCTTCCAGATTCATTTCAGACGCAACAGATTCCAGCTCTGGATGAGCATATCGAGCAACTCCGTTCCACATGGGCACAAGTTCAGCGGGCACTTGGTCAGTCATTTCAGCGTCATCAGCGCCATGCTAATTGCAGAAGGCTTCCAGCGGTTTCCTTTCAGGTTGGGGATAGAGTATGGCTTTCCTCCAGAAATCTCAAGCTGCAGGTTCCGTCTAATAAGTTGGCTCCCCGGTTTATTGGTCCATACAGAGTTATTCGCAAAATTAACCCTGTCTCCTATGCACTAGACCTACCTGCATCCATGCTTATCCATAATGTGTTCCATGTGTCCCTTCTTAAGCCTCTGGTTTGCAATCGCTATACTACCACACCTGTGGTGCCAGGACCTGTTGAGGTCGAGGGCCAGGAGGAGTACGAGGTTCAGAGCATTATTGATTCCCGTAGGCTTAGAGGAAGGGTACAGTACCTGGTACATTGGAAAGGGTACGGTCCTGAGGATCGATCATGGGTGGATAGTAAGGACCTTCATGCACCTAGGCTAACTAGGGTCTTTCATGCCAATTACCCACAGAAACCTAAACCCTATTCTACGAGAGGGGGTCTTTGAAAGGGGGGTACTATCACGGTGCCCGTGATTGCTGCAGTTCCTTGTCTGTCACCAGTAGGGGGCTTCTATTGGCTGTCTACAGATAGCCCGCCTCTTATTGCCTATTTAAACCTGGATTGGGCACCCTTTGAGTGCCCTTTCGTGTTGTTTCTGACCTTCTTGCTATCACTATGCCAGTGATAGCTGGGCCTCTGTTCCAGTGTTCCTGAGTTCCTGATCTCATGTGTTCCTGAGTTCCTGATCTCTACTGTTCCAGTGTTTCCTGCCTGCTGAGTTGTTCCAGTCCTGGTTCCGGCCTAGTCTCTGGTGTTGCAGTTCCTGCTGAACTTCTTCTCTGCTGTTTCCTGACCTGACTGATCGTTGCTGGTTCCTGTCATCTCATCGCCTGTCTCCTGTATCCTGGCGTCCTCCTGCCTGGTCGCGTCGGCGACATTGCTTGTTACTCCAGTGTGCGGTCACTGGTTTGCTCCAAAGCCTATTGGCTATACGATTCTGTGTTGGTCCCAGCGTGCGGACGCTGGTTTGCTCCTAAGCCTTGCGGCTATACAAAACTCGCTTGTTACACCAGTGTGCGGTCACTGGTTTGCTCCAAAGCCTATCGGCTATACAATCCTGCGTTGGTCCCAGCGTGCGGTCGCTGGTTTGCTCCTAAGCCTTGCGGCTATACAAACTCGCTTGTTACACCAGTGTGCGGTCACTGGTTTTCTCCAAAGCCTATCGGCTATACAATCCTGTGTTGGTCCCAGCGTGCGGACGCTGGTTTGCTCCAAAGCCTATCGGCTATACAATCCTGTGTTGGTCCCAGCGTGCGGACGCTGGTTTGCTCCAAAGCCTTGCAGCTATACAAACTCGCTTGTTACACCAGTGTGCGGTCACTGGTTTGCTCCAAAGCCTATCGGCTATACAATCCTGTGTTGGTCCCAGCGTGCGGACGCTGGTTTGCTCCAAAGCCTATCGGCTATACAATCCTGTGTTGATCCCAGCGTGCGGACGCTGGTTTGCTCCAAAGCCCATCGGCTATACAAACTCGCTTGTTACACCAGTGTGCGGTCACTGGTTTGCTCCAAAGCCCATCGGCTATACAATCCTGTGTTAGTCCCAGCATGCGGACGCTGGTTTGCTCCTAAGCCTTGCGGCTATACAAAACTTGCTTGTTACACCAGTGTGCGGTCACTGGTTTGCTCCAAAGCCTATCAGCTATACAAGTCAGTATTGGTCCCAGCGTCCGGACGCTGGTTTGCTCCAAAGTCTTGCGGCTTTACGATTCCCGTGTTGGTCTCAGTGTGTGTACACTGGGTTGCTTACGATCCTGTCAATTTGCCATTACCATCTGACTGCTGCTACTATCTCTGGGCTGCCCTGCCCGGTATTGGTAAGGCCGGTAGAACCTTTTGCCACATTCCATCTGAGGTTGCCTTACCCGGTATTGGCAGGGCCGGTAGAGCCTACATTGTGAATCTTTTGAGGCTGCCTTGCCCGGTAATTTGGTAAGGCCGGTAGAACCGTTATGCTATTCCATCTGCAGGTTGCCTTACCCGGTATTGGCAAGGCCGGTAGAGCCTAACATTCTGCTACTTCAGACTGTCCTGTCCGGTATATTGACAGGACCGGTAGAGTCTGCCTTCTGTCTTGTTATATTCTGTATATATCTGTATGTATGTGTTTGCCATCCTACGTTAACAATTTATTATTTCAATAAAATTGATTTTTACCTAAAACTTGTGTCTGAGAGTCATAATAAACCGTGACACTAACAAAGGATGAGATGTGCTCCTTCATCACAGATATCAAGGCGGAGCTGAAGCTCACGGTGAAGTCTGAGATTTCCGAGCTAAAAAAAGACCTTGTCCAGATGGGCCAGCATATCAACACCCTGGAGGAGGACAAAGAGGCTTCCTGGACACAGCTTCATAATCTCTCAGACCTAGCGGCCCTCCGTGCTTGAAGCCATGAGACGTCATCTTTTGCTTCCACCACTTCACCGACAAAGATCGGGTTATGGCCCTCTGTCGAGAACTTCCTGAGATCAAATATGCTGGTTGTCTGATACACCTATTAAATGATCTGTCACCGAATACTCTACTGAAGCGTTGGGCCTTGAGGCCTTTGACAGAACACCTCAGAAATCTCGGAGTTAAATATTGTTGGGGGTTCCAATTCCAGCTGACAGTGATGCAACTGCCTCCATCCAGAATCCTTCGGATATAGTGGACTTCTGTAAAGCCTTGGGCCTTTCTTCTCCATCTTTTGTGTCTTCTGCTGTGCAGGATCCCTCATCCTCCTTCTTCTTCCCCAAAGACCGCAGAGATCGGTGGACCACGGTTGGGGTATTGTTTTTTGTTATAATTGCTGTTGTTTTGATGCAGGGTGGGCTTCCTGGGAGTCCAGCTCTCTTTCATAAGCACTTCTGTCATTCATTCTCCTACTACCAGGTACAGCCTTATTATGATTACCCTGACTGTCCCCTAACTGGGCTTTTAATACTTAATCTGTGCTTTCCCTCCCACTGTTGATTAGCCCACACCATATAACATTTTTCTTAACATGGCCTCCTCGGACAGCTCATGCTTTGGTTACTGATGTCCTTCCAGTCCATAGTGTCAAAGCGGTGCTGTGTATCACACTACGCTACTCATATACTTCTGTGGACTCTCCAGCTCCTTACTAAACTGTTGATATGTTGGATTTAGACCCATTCAATTGTGTACACTACTATGCTTTCACTGGACAACAGACTCATACTTATTTACTCCCACCTGGTCCACACAGACTTTCAGTCCCTTCTCCAACATTTTTTCCTTGCCCCTCTCCCCAACAAACTGTCTTTCAGATGCTACTCTGACTGTTAGCCACAGAGACTGCCTACTGGCCCTCTTCTCCCCCTCTCCCTCCCCCCTCATTCTGCTTGTGACGGAAATACACAGGACCTATTACCTTGCCACCCCTTCATGACTGGCTTCCTTACCATCGACTTCACCCCATTTCTCCACATAGCCACTGTTCTTGCTTCTCAGATTCCCAGCTGTGTCCCCTAAAGCAGCAAGACCATAACTAGGCATATATGTAAGCACATGACTGTTCCACCTTTTCTGCTCACAGCCTGCTATATACCACCAGGCACACGTTTGGCTTCACATCTGCACCTCCTGTCCAGGATTCTGTGTGTCTCGCCCTCTCTTCTTACTCACAGAATGATATTCTACTACATTCTGGCTTGCTCTTGCACTTCATGGCCTTTTCGGCCTTGGATCCCACGGCTGTGGGCTGCCTTTCCTCTCCAGCTACTAACACTTCTGTTACTCTCCCTTTTCTTTGCTCACATCTTCTTTGTGCTCTCTCCTCTCTTTCTCTGCTTCCTCCTTTCCCTCACTTCGTACATATCCCATTCTCTTCCCTCCCCCCTTTTCTTTTCCCTATTCCACTGGTTGCATTATCTCCATGATGTCCTATAAATCTGCTGGCCTCCCTTGGCTCCTCCATTGATTGGCCGATATAAAACGAGATTATGGCTGATTCCATAATTTGAATCATCTCTCAATACTACGGGACTCAACATTCCGGAGAAGAGGTCACAGGTTCTCAGAGAAGCTACCTGCCTACATTCAAATATCTTGTTCTTCCAAGAGACTCATTTCCTAAGCTCTCACTCACCGACCTTGCACTCCCCTCGCTTCTCTAGATCATGGTTCGCTTCTGCCCCTGAGAAACATAGGGTGGTTGCAATACTCATAGACTCTCATACCCCTTGGTCTCATGAAACTGAAATGGTCGACCCTGACGGATGCTTCCTATTTTTAAATGGTAAACTCAATGATACAGCATTAACTTTATCTAATATATATGCCCCCAATACCGGTGCTGTTACTTTTCTTATTAAGGTGCTTCAGTTACTGGATGACTTTGCCAGGGTTGCATGATTCTTGTAGGTGATTTCAACCTAGTGTTGGATTCCTCACTAGATAGTACATCTGCTTGCTCCCAATACTCCTCCAATTCACTTTGCAAACTCTCTACCCAACTGGCACTTACTCAAGAGGTTTATCTCTGACTGGTGACTTTATTATAAATGGTCGGTTGATGGACTTTGGAGATCCCCCGATCCCTATGTCTGTCTCCCCCTCTCACTTCTGGCTCTTTGCGCAGATCAGGCATTATCTTTGAGGCCTGCTAGTTGCCAGTTACAGAGACTATGACCTATCTCTGTGTGAATCTCTTCTCTGCTCACAAACTCTCCATCACCACACGTTGAACAAGTGGTATACATTTATACTCGCCCTTATACCTGTCACAAAATCATCCTACTTTTGTGAATGGGAATATTATCTGAAACAGTTTCTGCCACTCTCTCGCTGGTTATCTATTCAAAAAACTCTGTTGAATTCTGCTTCAGATATCCTGACTAAGAAATGCAACTTTAAATTACTATCTAGGTGGTACCGTACCCCTATTTCACTACCCTCCAACTATTCAATGGTTCCACCGACATGTTGGCGGTGCTTGTCTGGTGAAGGCTTTCTACTGCACATCTGGTGGGACTGTCCCCTCATCATTCCCTTCTCGGCTCACGTGAGTGGCTTGTTTCATGTCATGCTCCCTAGAGACCCCTTACTATTCCTCCTTGCTATTGCCCTACCGTCTGCTATTCATAACTCACGCCCGTCTAAATTCCTGTTCCTCCAACTTACTAAATGCCTGATACCCGCATTATGGAGATCTACATCCCCTCCGTCCATTGAATCCGTTGATTCCACGACATACAGAGGTCCCATGCCTTTACTGTTAATCTGCTGGATGATCACATCTCTCGCTGGCAACCCTGGAGCTCATATTATTCCAGTCACCCAAGGCTCTCAGCCTTGGAGGAATGAGGCACTCATAGCAGACCAGTGGTCCCTACCTCCTCCCCTCCCTGTATTCCTTCCCCTTCCCTTTCTTTCCCTCCGCGCTCTCCATATTCTCTTAGCATCCTTACTTTTCCCTCTTTACTCTTTTTCTACTTCTTTCTCTGCCTAACTCTAACTCTTACTTCTTTTTTTCCTTCTACCTCTTCCGTGGTTCCCTCACAGATCATCTGTTCAGTTTCCTGGACCATCTTGCGCTGTCTGCAGTATGGTTCTTCTAACACTCCTGACTCATTTGCTTACCTTCTTTTAAACACCTGTGTGTCTGTTAGAGGTTCACCTAGAATTTATCCGCTCAGACCCCCTTGACTTGAACCACAATCACTTGCATATCGTTGGCCTTTTCAGCCTGAACAATAGGTTGCTTCTCTGTCTCTGTTTTGGTGTTTTATTGCTACATTTCTGTAACAGACTCCCTGTAACTGTTTCATGAATATCCAGTGTCCATTTCTCCTTTACTCTTTTGCACTTTTAACCATGTAATGATTTGACTATTCACAATAAATAAAAAAAAAAAAAAAAAAAAAGTGCCCATCATGCCAATCCAAATTGTGGGAGGTGGTTCGGGAAGCATGGAGTGAACTCTCTCAACAAACTAGAATGCCAGACTGTAATTGCTGCAAATGTAGGATTCTTTAATGAAAGGAAAGTTTGAAGGACACAATTATTATTTAAATTAAAATCATTATTTCTAACCTTGTCAATGCCTTGACTGTATTTGCTATTCATTTTGCAACTCATTTGATGGAAAACAAGTAGATTTCTAAGTATACCAGCATCATGCTTTATAAAACAATTGCTGCCCCCACCCTTGGGGTATCATTTTATTGTATTTTGTTAGTTACTTTGGCCTTAGTACTTTGTTATAGTTTATTGGTAGACACTGGCACTTCACTATCTGAAATGGCTTATAAGATTCTGCAGAATGTGGATGGGTGTTTTTGCCATTGGTTATCTTTTCAGAGAGTGGTTGTCTCTCTTGTGACAGGCTGTCAACTAAATACATAACTGAAATGGAAAGACGTACGTATCCAACTCTAGATACAATGAAAAAAAAAACCAGTGCATCAGACTATGAGAAGGACGTGTGTCTAAGAAAGTTTTGTTAAACAAATCAAAATGTATGCTTTTAGATAAAGTTTCCATTTAAAGGAACACCAACACCTTTAATAATTCCATACTTACAATACAACTGTCAGAAAAATGTAATGGCCACTAGAAATTTTGCAGTTGTGCCTTGTTTCAATAAGTTTCATCTTCATTCAGTGTTGGTGTAGGGGGTTATGTACTAAGGCAGGGGTGTGGAAGTTCAGCCCTCAAGGGCCACACACTGGCTAGTCAATATTTTCCTGCTGGAGCACAAACGGTTCCATCAAAATGATTAAGGCATTGGTTATCTTACTATTACATATTCAGGGGTATCCTTAAACTGTCTTCTGGTTCTGGAGTACTGAAATTCCACCCCCTGCACCAAGCTGTGTCAAAGGAGAGATAAGTTCTTCCATGAAATAAACTGTGAACCTCCTGTGTTATTCTGTTGAGCTTCTTTCTCCAGTTGGAGAGCTTTTAGTGCATAGGCACCACAGATTAACATAAGGATTAGCAAGTTTATCTCACAGGAGAGTTTATAGTTTATAGGCAGAAGCTAGTACTCTGATAGGTGTGAAAAAAGCAGGAGATTGGTAGATTAAAATTATATCTTCGTTGGCTCACTATGCAGATTTAGAGTGCAAGCTTTCAAACCCACTTAGGTCTCTTCATCATGCCTGATGAAGATACTTAAGTTGTCTTGAAAGCTTGCTTTCTAAAGCTACTCAACAAATAAATGTATCACTTTTACTCTACCAGGAAAGAGAGTTTACCTCACCTTAGGGCATCAAACTCCCCCTTTCCCCCGGTATGACTCTTTCTGGGATGCACTAAGATGAGATGTACTCTCCAGTGATATGATCTTTCCAATTCATATGTTATTATATGGATTCTATGAACTAAGATTTTTCAAGTAGGAGGGAACTGAGGGTATAGACTCCATAAAATAGTATAGGAATTGGACAATAGGGAATAGACATGCAGAGGTTAAAGTGCATGACCCCTCATTATCTCATTAACACACCAAGTTCAGTAAGGTAAAAGGGAGTTATTAATAGGGGTTTTTGGTGTGCCTTTAATTTAGTGGTCCCACCCCAAGCTCAGTATGTCACATCTTTATACCTGTATTACATTAACATATTGTTTTACTGCAAATGCTTGTCACATAAATTAAACATATCTAACAATGTGTCACAACTCAAAAATGGTCTGGTTTATAGCATATGAATGAGTATGTTTATTTATATAGGGCCACAAGTGTACGCAGCACTTTACAACTGAAGGGTTTTGACAATACAGGGTAACAAGTGCTTTGCAAAAAGAAACATTGGAAGTGAGGTCCCTGCCCAAAAGCTTACAATCTAAAGTGGTAATGGGAGACATACAGAGAACATAAGGGTAAAGTGCTGAATACAGCATATTCAACTTTTAAGAATTAGTGGCTTTAAACAACCATTTGAGTGCATATACCATTTTGTTATAACCCCTTGGATTCTCCATAAAGCATTAGCAAACTCTCTAGCACCCAAAGAGTTAATTAAACAATTGTATTTCAGCAATATATCTCCCACACATAGGGCTAGATTCTATTGCACGTGCTAAATGTTAACACCCATTTTATCAAACATTTTCCTGTTGAAGTCTATGAGGAAAACTGGAGATAAAACCAATGATACAATTGGCGCCTGTATAGAATCTAGCCCATAGTGTCTTATACATAAAAGCAAAGTGTATAAGTTTATGGGCAAACTATTACCATAAGGGTACATTTTGTTTTGTATAGCCTCACTTTGTCCAGTCTAATTAGTGTTAAAAAGTTCAGTATGCATCAGTATCAGATAGGGGTGGGCAAAATCTCTTGCCATGTTCCCGGAAGAAATTCCGTGAAAACCACATTGTCTGCTTTTGCGTTGGAAAATCCACTTTAAAACTAGCGATTAAAATTTTTTCATTTTTCGTCCATTGGTCAAAATTTTTTGCCATTTTTTTCAATGGCTAGAAAGTTCCCGCCCACTGATTTACATGCTTTTAGCCTTTTCACTGTACAAATGTGACGTATTTGCTGATGTCAAACACAGTAGAAGCAGCTACAGCAGAGCTTTCCAAACTTTTCATATTGGTGACACACTTTTTAGACATGCATCATTTCGTGACACAGTAATTCAGTTTTGCTAGCAAACCGGAGGTTAAACTAATAATCCCTTATAAAAGATACGGACACATACATAAATTGTAGTAAGATGATGTATGGGGACATAACATATCTCATGAAAACCTTTCATTCGTACTGCAGAAGGCATTAAGCATGCCGTGTGGTTTTTAAAAGGGTGACATGAGAATGTTGCACTATATCAAGATTCTCATGTCGCATTAGTAAATAGATAGCACATAACTGATTTTAGAAGTATTGTCCGTCTTTCCTGTCTCATCAGAGGCAAAAGCAGAAGCATCAGCCATGTGACAGGCAGCCTCAGCTCACAGGGACACCTCCAGCCTGGCAGCCCAAAGAGAGGGCAGAGGTATAGAGGAGGTGGCATCTCAAAATAGTTTAACAGCTCAAGCGCCAAAAGATTTGTAACAGCTGGAGTGCCTCCATGTGCTGCATACATATTATGTATGCCGCACACAGAGGCACTCCAGCTGTTACAAATCTTTTGTGGTGCTCCAGATATATGCAGCACACGGAGGCAATCTTCCTCTGTGTAAATGCGACCATTAAGTAATAGTATTTTATCTCAGCTCCCAGTGTAGCTAGTGCTTGTGTTGAATGACAATCTCACGCTGTGTAAATGGCACCTTTGCCTGTGACACACCTACACACTGCAGCCGACACACCAGTGTGTCGCGACACACAGTTTGGAAAGCACTGAGCTACAGAATGAGGTAGAAGTGCTGTGCTGTTCTGCTGTGATCTTTTTGAAAAATTGAGGCAGGAGAGGCTCATAGTGACTCCTATCACTATGAGCAGGTTTAAAAATATAAAAGGGGGAACTGAAAGGACCCTTACGTGTCCACTGAGGAGGAAGAAGTGAGCACTACTAAACCAATGCTGTCCAGTCTCCCTAAATCACCCCAAGATGGGGAATTTAATGGGAAGGGATGGAGAAAAGGGAATGTGGAGGGAGGGGGAAAAGGGAATGGGAAGGGAGGGAAAAAGGGGTACTACTAGTGAGAGCAGGACAGGTCAGCTGCCTGTGCCTGCTGCTAGACGTGCTGCCGTTACTGCCACCATTGTTGCCTCTGCTGCCACTAGTGCTGTGCCTGCTGTCAGTTGAAACCAGTGCTGTGCCTGCTGCCAGTGCTGAACCTGCTGCCACCAATACTGTGCCTTCTGTCAGACATCCTGCTCCTGTTGCCAGTGCTACTAGTGCTGTGCCTGCTTCCAGTGTTGACGCTGCTGCCTCCAGTGTTTAAGCTGATAGCGTGTCTTGTAATACTCTGGAGGGGGGAAGGAGAAGATGATGCCAAGTGTGACAGCAGGGGACCCTAAATCACACTTGCCATCCCCAAGCAGCCCTGCCAGTGCTAGTAGTACTACTACTAAGAAGGTCCAGCAGCTTGTTAGTGTTAGGAATGAAGGAGGGTGTAATCAATATCCTCATATTACTAGCGGCTGTGAGGAGGAAGACTCTGGGGCTGAACTTGATGTGGTTGGTGTTAGTAGTAGTAACAGTAATGATGAAGCAGCCTGTGGGACTAGCATTAGGGGAGTGGTAGGGGAAGCATTTGAGAGTAGTAGTCAAGGGAGCCCACACCATTCCCCTGTCTTTGGGAGTCCTCCTCCCATTCCCTTCACTACAGTGTCCAAGAGGAACATGATCCTGAAGAGGCCAGAACTGGTGTTGGTGGAGAGCAGGTTCAGAATTAATACCACCACCAGCAGGAGCACAGATCAGCTGCCTGCTCCTGCTGCTACTGCTGCCAGTCTGCCTTCTTCAGGTCAAAAAGAAATGCCAAGTATGACATTAGGGGACCCTCCATCACAATGCTTGTCACCTACTCCAAACAGCAGTGAGATGTCTGTAATAGAGCAGCAGCAGCTGCACGTATGGACTAGTGGTGGTGGTGATGATGATGGTGGAGATGCTGGGGTGGAAGAGACATTGATTGCCTTTTTAGCAGAAACTGAGAAGGAATGGGAGACAGGTATGAGGATGGGCATGACCACCACCACTAGCAATGAGCTTTTAGAATTTGCGGAATTTACAACTGCTCTAATTCCTTCTGCTACTGAGTTGCAAGGGCAGCAGGATGCGGAGAAGCAAGCTAGTGTGCCACATACCACTGTGGACACAGTGGGAATGGGGTCAACAAATGATGCAGGACTAGGACAGGTAAGCAGTTGCAGTATTCCTGGGCCTTGTTTCAGTGCTGATTCTTAGGCAGTAGCAGCAACAGCAGCAACATCATCTGCTGCCACAAACCATGATGGGGAATGTGGAGGAAAAGGAGAAAGAGGCCATTCTTCTCCACCTGTTCTCTATCCCTATCCCTTGAAGTCATGGGTATGGGATTATTTTTCTCTTGGGGCGGACACAGTGCAGTCATCACCAACGGCACTGTGCACAATTTGTGACAAGTAGTGTTGAGCGAGCATGCTCGGCCGATGCTCGGATCGGCTCGAGCATCGCTCTGCTCGGCACATGGCGGTACTCGTACGAGTACCGCCATGTGCTCGCCCGCCATGTTCGGGTGGCAGGGATCTGTGCCGGAGGAGGCACAGATCTTGCAGACGCTCCGCTGGACCACCAGGGACTGGAGGTAGGGGGCATTGCGGAGATGAAGGGGGACATTGTGGAGATGAAGGGGGACATTGCGGAGATGAAGGGGGACATTGTGGAAGGGGGGCATTGCGGAGATGAAGGGGGCATTGCGGAGATGAAGGGGGACATTGCGGAGATGAAGGGGGACATTGCGGAGATGAAGGGGGACATTGTGGAAGGGGGACATTGTGGAAGGGGGGCATTGCGGAGATGAAGGGGGCATTGCGGAGATGAAGGGGGACATTGCGGAGATGAAGGGGGACATTGTGGAAGGGGGACATTGTGGAAGGGGGACATTGTGGAAGAGGGGCATTGTGGAGATGAAGGGGGGCATTGACCAGGCACCCTCCCCTCATCAGAGCAGGGGGTGCCTGGTGTAATGCTCGAGTCCTCCCATTTAATGCAATGGGGTTCGGGTGCTCGGCCGAGCACTCGAGCCTCAGGGGGTGCTCGGTCAGAGCACCCGAACACCCGAGCATCGGGGTGCTCGCTCAACACTAGTGACAAGTCAGTGAGAAGTAGGAAAGGAGGGAACGCACCTTGGCACAACCTCCCTGATATCACACATGAAACACAGACACCATGACATTTATGTCAAACATATTAAAGACAAATACCCATCACAGAAATCAAGCACTGCTGTTAAAGTACCCCCCTGACTCTTCAGAAAGGCAACAAGAGGCGAGGTGGAGATCAAAGTGGAGAAAGAATAGAGAAACCCATGCAAATATTGGAAGTTCCATGACGAGAGAAACAACTAGCTCAACATCACCTTCTTCCTCTAGGATAACAACTACATCTTCTGCCAACCCACTTTGTTCATTGTTACCTTCCCTGCCAAATGATAGCCACTCTGTTGATGTTAGGATGTGGCAGTTCGTCTCCACCCATTGCACACTATGTGGTGCACTGACCACACATGCCAGTGAGGTGGAGAAGAATCTCAAGCAGGGCATCAGGTGACATCTAAGGAGATTCCATCCTGCAGAATATGCTAGGATGCTGGCAGGGAGGGTTCATCATTACTATTAAACTGTCAGCAAGTTGTCATGTGTCCTTAGCGGGGTCTGGACAAAGGGTATAGTGACACAGGCAGTACTTGGGTTCTGGGGTTATGGTGTTAGGATACAGTTGTGCCCCCAGATGATATTTACCACACACACTGTGCACATTGCAGTTGCTGATGAGGCACAGTTCCTGCTCTCAAAGGAAAAATTGATATTCTAATAACAACACACCCATGATTTTAGAAGAGGGGCAGGTGGAACAAAAATGATTGGCCAACTTCTTCTTTTCTCCACATAGACTGGGGGCTACTTATTGTGCTGCTACTGCCTCAGACGCATCACTGGAGCTAGACTTGGGCGGCAAGTGGAACTTTCTTTGTCCATTAACCATGTGACTGCTGTTGTTGATCTCATTCCCTTTCAGCTGCCTAATCATCCTGCTGCTTAAACAACTCAGCAGCAAGAACAACGGTTGCAAATTCTGAATCTATATCAGGGAATATGACAATGACCTGCGGCAAGTGGCAACAGGACATCACCTTCTGGCACTAGGCCAGCAGGGCATTTTTTTCTTCAGGGCTTGTGCTTTAAAAAAAAATCGATAAATAAAAACATAGTCCTACAAAAAAGTTTTTGGTGTTTATTTCTAACAAGCCTAGGTCCTACAAATCAATGTTTCCTCAGGGCTTGGGCTTCTAACAACAAATCTAACACTTCATCCTCTGCAAAATACTCTATCAAGTCAAGTATCAGTTCTCCCCAGTGGCAGCTTATGTCATGGAGTTCCTGTTTCTATCATTTTAAATACAAATTTCTTATTTTATTTATTTTTGTATTAACTGTCTCCCCAATACCAGTTAAGAAACCCCCCAAAACAAATTCTTTGTTCAACTGTTTCATTCTCCAGACTCCAGCCTCCAACACAGGCACTCTCCTTAGACCCCTTTTATACCATGTCTTATGGGGTATTTTATTTGTAGTTAGGATTTATTTTTTATTAACTGCCCCCCCATACCAATAAACAACCCCCCAAAAAAATTCCCTGTTCAGCTGATTCTTTCCCCACACCCCACCAACACAGGCACCCCTGTGCCCCTTTTATACTATGCCTTTGGGAAATAAAATAATATTTGTTTTGTGTTGTGTGTAAATTCAATGTTCCCATTGATTTCAATGGAATGAGTTAGGCGAAAAAGCGGAAAATCTACGCTTTTCGTGGGAAATGTATTAGCCAATCGGAAAATGCCACTATTCGCTGGTTTCATTTTGAGGCAAAATTTTTCACCCATCCCTAGTAGCAGAACTCCTTTTTTGAGTTTCCAATGACAATAAAAATTAGCATGAGTAATTATTTCATGTACTATTTCTTGATATATACCTTATCCCAGTCTCTAAGCAGGATTGATTAGGGAAGGCAACACCTTATTATATATTTGTATTGTTTCATTTTTTTTTGTTTTGTATTATAAATTATATTTCATTTATTTCAGGGTATGGGATCCTTTGGTATGCAGGTAGCTAACTAATGTATAGAGAAATGGATTACAAATAACTGCCTTTCCGGAGTCGTGGAACTACGCAACACACTTTAATATTTGTAAATATTGGTGATAATTCTACTGGGTAGAGATGTATGCCTGCATATTGCTCAATTTCACTTACTGGAGCTTTAAGTTTCTCAACTAAATGGCCAAGTTTTCTGTATATCCCCGCCTTAGCAGAGGTGAACTTAAACAAAAGAAAGTGGTATTTTCACTCTATGTTGATGGAAATATTTAAATAATAATAATATACAATTGAATATGAATTATATACTCCTTGCCTCTCATTTTGGTGGTCAGAAATCCAACAAAATGCATACTGGAAGAGTCTTATGCTTATATATCAGCAATAGCAGCATTTTATCACCTATACAATTTATGAATGTAAAAGAGCTGTAAGATAATCATCTTCCCTCTGATCAAGCATCTGTTTTGGTTACAGAAGACACCATATGATCCAGGCATTATCGACCAGGAAGTGGTCAGCATTGGAGCTAGACACATCAAGAGAAGTGTCGAGGACACTGTGCAGAAAAAACTAAATTTGTCAGTGGCTTGCCAAGAGTATAAAGAAAGGCTACAGAAAACAATCAAATAATACAAATGTGAACATGAAGTGCAGGGTATTTAAGTTTATATAACTCCATTTCGTTTTTAGATATTATGTTGCTTTAAGTGCAATTGGTAAAATATTTTGTAAGCAGTCACTGTTATCCCAGGTTATAATGTAAAACTGACATAATTATATGAAAGAAGAGGTATGATACTATTAATTCATGTTGTTACAAGAACTATGTATAAGATTTGTATGTAAATTGGCCACTGCTCTGTATTGCCAGCCGAAAACTTCTGCCTTAGAAATTATCACTGCTACTGACATTATGACCTCAGCTTGTTACATAACCACCACTACTGTTTGCTGCCAGCGCACAACCTCTGCTTTTATATGATCACAGCTACATTGCGTCATCTTACTATAAGCACTGTATTTGACTGTTTGTAGTCACCTCTCACCCCAGTGTCCTATAGCCATACTGCTGTTAACACTCCCAACACCTGTTGCATTTAGTAATTATTGCCTCAACTCCTGAGCTCCGTGTTGGACCTATTGTTCTTCTTAGAGCTTTAGAATTTGTCCTTCTGTGTACAGTATTTTACTGTGAGTCTATCTCCTAGTCTGTCCAGTCAGCGGGACATTACCTGTACACATATTATCCAATATTTTATGCTGAAAGAATTTAAAGCAGTTTTTATTTAATAGAAAAATGATCACAAAACACATCTATATAGATACAATAGGTAAGGAAAAAAAGTACTTCAGTGATATTTGACCACTGTCGAACAAATTAGTATGTAAACTCTGAAGTATTGGGTACTACTGAATATATATTTTAGACTTCTTATACCTTGTCTTGTAATGATGTGGTGTAGTTAGGGATCTTGTACAATGTTCCACTTTCTCTAATTTCATGTTCTATGAGATTAGAAAATTGTATATGAAATGTTACATCGAGTCACATAAAGCATACAGCCTTAATCATAGGGAGAGAACAAATAATTTAGTCAGCAACATAGGCAAAACTGCTTTATATGAGCTAGGGCCATTTGTATAAAGACAACGTGGAACAATTCTGGGGCAAACTAACTGCATTATGGAAATGTTTAAATCCCATCTGTAGTGCAATTAGTTTGCTCCTCTTTTTCTTTGATAGAATTTAAACAGCCTTATGGTAGATGTGCTAGTAGTTTTAAAATCTGCAATGAATTCTTTATAGTAGACAGGTAAAAGAAGAAAAGAGAAGGTGTCTGATGCTGCTGCATTGCTAAACACACTAACCGGATAATACAAAAGTAAGATGTGTACTCACATTTTAGTATGGTCAGAAAAGAAATCTGACAACCTTGCAAGAAAAATTCAGGGATTGCTGCAATAAAGCTGCTTTATCAAGAATATATGGGTATAACAAAGTAGAGAAGCCGTATAGATTCTTGGTACTTATATAAGCATCTAATCACCCATTGGCTGAATCCAACCAGCCTCTCCACATGCCACATGAATGGATTTAGTCACAAATTCAAATCACCAAAACAAACATCCATTTGTATAAAGAACATGGACTGAAAAATCACAAGCATGCATATATATATATTATCCCATAAATCTCCTTCAGTGAGCTCCATTAAATGTATCTTGCTCAAATATTTGCATTTGCATTTACAGTGGTTAGGAAAGTTCAATACAAACAGTCATCTACACATGACACACAAGAGTTTAAATCCTATGTTTTCATTCCCAAGTTCATAATAGGAAGATCCCAAATCTGAATCAAAATGAGAGGCCTGACAACATAAAAATATGTGAAATAAAAAATAGAAAGAAATACATATATATATATATATGTCTCACCCATCATTGGATATTCAATTCTCAGACCAACATGGCATTTGAAAATGAATTATTGTAAATGAAGACTGGACCACCACTGATGAACAGTAAGGAACAAATATATACATGAATAAGTATAGTGATAAACCTCTAACAGTGAAATATATGTAGAATGAGCTAATGTACATTGATAATTCCTATAATGACTTCTTAGTGAAAAAAGTGAATAGCTAAATGGATATAATGAGCTAATAAATGTTTGTTAAAGTAATGAAAATATGACTGAGGAGTGTAACCCTAAAATAGTGCTAATGACTTCAAAATTCATCTACATCACTGAAGTGTATACAACTATATGTGAAATTAAGTGATATTAAATAATAGTGACCTGACGACAGACTAATAAAAGTTAAATAAACAAAATATGCCTTAAATTTTGTTATAAATAAGTAAATAAATAAATAAATATATAACTTACATGTACATGTGGCTCTAAAATTATAATTTTGAATTTTCTGACATTTCACAAAGATTAGGAATAGACAATGTAGACCACTGAGAAATCCAAGAGTATTCCTTATTGCTCAGTTGTTGTTTATGATCATGACGTATAGAATTTTCCTTCAATTCAATGGGAGTAATGTTCAGGCCAGTGGTGTCTTTATTATGGTGAACATGAAAGTTATATAAAACATATAACTGATAGAACGTTAGACTGTTCCTTCTATGCTGGCAGAACTGTGTCTGTAATAGTTGATCTGACATTCCACCATACTGGAATTCACAAGTACATGTTAAAAGATAAACCACATAGCTATAACTACAATTCATAAAATGATTTATCTGAAAAGTTTCAGAAGTCACAAACAACATGAGTAATAAGCAAGTATGTGTTATACCAACAGGTGTGATATTGTTTCTTCATATCCATGTTTTATAGGTTTTTCTTTTGTAATACATATATTTTTTCTTTTATGTTGCCAGGCCTCTCTTTCTGATGCAAGCCTGTATTTTTTTGGTTTAAGTTCTTTATTTAAATGGATGTTTGTTTTAGTGTAAAATAATTAATTTGTGACTAAATCCATTCATGCGTCATGTGAAGAGGCTCATTGGTTTCAACCAGTGGGTGATTAGATGCTTCTGTATGTACAGATAATCTATGCTGCTGCTCTCCTTTGTTATATATAATTATCCATTTACAGTATCTCTGATAAAGTACTTTGTTTACTGTGAAACACATAAGAGGGCATTGTTTTATCTTTTTGAATGCTAGGGAGGTATTCAATGCATTGCAACACAATTCATTGGATACCTCCCTGGCACTCAGAGGGTTAATTCACTATTTAATTGTTTGTATAATGAATTCTGTTGGAATACTTTTACTTGTGGAGCAGCTGGTTTTGTTCCAGACCATGACTGGAGCCAGGGAATTTTCTCCATTTGCATGTTTGCCAGATTTCTTTTCTGACCGTTCCAAAACGTAAGTGTATTTCCTACTCCTATATTAAACACTTAGTGTGTTTAGTGATATAGCACCATTGTGTGCCTCTCTTTTCACTGTATATTTGACATTTTTGGAAAGCGAGTTTGTGGGAGGTGCTGTGGGAGGTGAAGTGACCATTTTTGTCATATATACAAGCAAGTTTACTTTATATGCTCTGTGTGTTGATCATTATATATTTAATATGTCAGCTGCATCCTTTGTGAGTACCCAACCAATAGGTGTTTAAGGTATTGGGGTACTTTGTTCCCTGAAAATTCTACACCGGGGGCACCCCCCCATATTTATTTTTTTTGCAGTGGACATATTCAGCTTTTTTTCTAATCAATAAGGGTCCTGGTGTAAACCATTTCTGGGACCCCAATTTGCTTTGCATCTGCAGTAACTCTGATAGTTCTTTCCCTGACAGTACTCATAACAAACCCTGGTTAACAGCTTTATATTTATCACTTAAGTAAGCAGTTCTGGTGTAGAACTCCAGTTGCTCATGATATGTACATGCACAGGGATCCATGCAACAAATATAAGTACTGGCAAACAGGGTAGCTGTAATGGAAAGGCAGGATCCTACAGGACAGCAAGGACTAGGAGGCGGAGTCTAGGGAGTGGTGCTGGTAATCATGGGCTTCAACTGCTTGACCATGCTGAGGACTCAGCCATATAAAGGTGCCAGTCGCAAAGCTGGATAACATCCACCAGAAGAGCTGCTAAATATTCAGGATTATCAAAGAGTTTTTGTGTAAGCTGTCCTTTAGGGGAGAATGCAGACAGGGACATTAAGGAGATAAAGCTAACTCAATACTCGCAGTGGAGCAGGGTAGGTAGGAAGCAGGTTGATAAAGCACCTACTGGAAACTAGACTGTAACAATAGTCGTAATGGGTCAAAAACACAGACAGACAGCAGGATAGTCATACAGGCTGGGTCAAACACCATGTGGCAGCAGGGTAGGCATACAGACCTAGTCGAACACAGAGAAGCAGCAGGGTAGTGGTACAGGTGGGGTCGAACACAGAGAGACAGCTGGGTAGTCTAAAGGCTGGGTCAAACACAGAGAAGCAGCAGGTAGTCGTACAGGCCAGGATGAACACTAAGAGACAGCAGGGTAGTCTTACAGGCTGGTTGAACACGAAGAATCAGCAGGATAGTCATACAGGCCAGGTCGAACACAGAGAGACAGTTAGGTATTGTGCAGGCTGGATGGAACACAGAGAGACAACAGGGTAATCGTACAGGCTGGATCAAACACAGAGAAGTAACGGTGTAGTGGTACAAGCTGGGTCAAACACAGAGAAGCAGCGGGGTATTCTTACAAGCAAGTTCAAAAACAGAGAAGCAAACCGAATAGCAAGATTCACAAGCAAGAAGCACAGCAACTTAAGACTGGCCAGATAGTGTGCCATTGAAAGTTAAAGTGAGGCTTGTAAGCATGCAGGGGGATGAGTGACAGAAGGAGAAAATGAAAACAAGTTCACACACTGAAACTCTACTGACAGCAGCAGCAGAGAGGACATACTCCATGATTCTGTGCTACAGTACTTAGGAAGTTATCCTTCTTACAATGCTTTTGCCAAGGGGAGAGCAGTGGGGGAGTGTATGGGATTTTTGTAGTATTACATTCTTCTGTGCTTGTTTATCCTCATGTACTTACAAGGCGCAGAGGAAGATAGAGAATCAGTCCAGTTTCATGTGCATGCTTAGGAGTGGCACTTGAGGCTTAAAGGGATAGTAATGTTTCTTAATAAAAGCAACTCTAATTAATCGTCATAGTATTTGGACTTTGGAGAGCGTTATTTCAATTGTGTTAGAGTTGTAGTTTAAGAGTAATTCAATGACAAATTATCCCCCTCCCACCCCTTTTACTGATGTAACACTGTTCAGCCAGATCAGAAGGGAGGTGCCCAGGTAGATTGCAGAGAGGGACAATCTTCAATTAAGATAAGGGAAAAACCTGAAACATTTGTCAAGGGGGCAGGGCTTTCATTGTTCTCATTGGAAGAAGAGTGTCCCCTACTGTTATCTGTCTGGTCTATGGACTGCATTCCACATCTGAGAAGAGATGGCTTACACTAGGTAAAAGGGGCGGGAGGGGAAACTTTGCTTGTGAATATCTTTCAAACCATAAAGGTTTGAGATTAAGACTTATATAGTTCTTCGTGTTTTTTTTTAATGCCTACAGGGGGTTAACCCCAGCAAACAACACAGCTTTGAATTCAATGTATTTACTGTTTTAACTGTTATAACTGTTTTAACTGTGAATTCTGTGTCCTTGTGCTCACAAATGCTTCAGACTTGAGAAAGAGAGGTTCTCCCGAAAGCTTGTCAATCCAAAATTCTGTTAGTCCAATAAAAAAGGTATTACAAGATATTAATTTTGTTTGTTATTTTACATCTATATCACTGGACTAATACGGCTACAACCTTAACTCTACAAAATAAAACAAAGATAAAAAGAAGTATTACTATCCCTTTAACTGTAGTGGAGTATTTACACTGGTATGTACTGAACTTATTGATCATATGCCCATGTACACACCTCGAAGGGCAGGACTAGGATTTTTATGCTAATGTATAAGTTCAGAGAATGACCTGCACCAGTGGATTTTGAACCAGTTTGCATAGGGTTATCAACATGGGATACTGTTTTGCATATATCTTATTTCTTTATCATGCTTCTCTGTTCTTCACCCTTTGAGTGTTATGGAAGTGAAATCATTGTTATATTATCTATAAAACAAAGATTTAAAGAGATGTATAACATTATTATTATTATTATTATTATTATTATCCTACACTTATTAAACATTGTGTCTGTAGCAGGGAGAAGCCAAGGCAGTAAAGAGGTTGAAATTCCATTACATTTTTCATTTGCGCATTTATGCTAACAGTGCAGCTTTGGTGAGCACTGCATTATATTAATTATAGTAATTAATAGTATAATTAAGTTATTGAACTTATTTGTATATAATATTAGTTCTGTGTGCTCTTGGAGACAAATATATTTTTATTTTGTTTTATTTTTTTATCAAAACATATTATGATCCATGCACAACTTTTTCAAGTAACTACTGGGCCTTGGCAAAGTATAATGTAAGGGGTCACTTTAACCCCTTAGATGCTATGTAGACTTCAACACGATTCCCAAGCATACAAAGGGTTAAATTATAACTATACTAGTTTACCCATCCTGTTAAAAGTGACTAATCAGCATTACAGCAGAATCACATCATTTTGAACTAACCATAAATTACTCTCTTTTGTTGTTTGCTCAAATTTAGGTTGAAATAATATTACGAATTTAAACTAATCTTCACATCTGACCTAACACATTTTATGTGCCTCAGGGGACAGAGAGGCTCATTTAAATGTAGGAGGCCTCTTTAACAATGGTCCCAAGGCAGCTACTTACATACCAAAAATGTTATGTTAAAGCTGACTTAGATGTCATTTGAGTGATCACACGTAGGAAAATGCCTCTACTGTATAACTCCCCATTCCCATTGTTCTTTGTTGGTTATTTAATAAATATCGATGACAGTAAATCGCAGTGGTATAGTTAAAGTTCGCTGAACTATAATGTTCATTACCAAAATTCTGATCACCTCAGTGGTCAACATTTTTAGTTTGACCAAATGTGCCTCAGATACACAGTTAAAGGGATAGTAATACTTCGTTTTAACTTTATTTTATTTTGTAGGCATTAAAAAAACATGAAGAATGATATAAGTCTTATCTCTCAAACCTTTATGGTTTATGGATATTCACAAGCAAAGTTTCCCCCTCCCGCCCCTTTTACCTACTGTAAACAATCTCTTCTCAGATGTGGAATACAGTCCATAGACTGGACAGATAACAGAAGGGGACACTTATTTCTATGAAAACAATGAAATCCCTGCCCCCCTTCCCAAGCTTTTCAGCTTTTTCCCTTATCTTAATTGAAGATTGTCCCTCTCTGCAGTCTACCTGGGCAGCTCCCTTCTGCCCTGGCTGAAAAGTGTTACATCAGTAAAAGGGGCGGGAGGGGACACTTTGTTTGTGAATATCTCTTAAACCATAAAGGTTTGAGAGATAAGACTTATATCATTCTTCATGTTTTTTTAATGCCTACAAAATAAAATAAAGTTAAAACGAAGTATTACTATCCCTTTAACATATTGTTTCATCTATTGTTTTGTTTGATTGAGAAAGCTTTGCATGCACAGTCAACATTTTTATCTAATTTTTTGTTCATCTGAACTTTGTTCATGCAATCTTTTTTTTATCGGCCTCATCATTTTATACTAAACAATATATATATCTTTTAAGATACTTTTAAATTATTATTTATTTCATTGGACACTCTTCATTCTTCATTCTATAATTTTTAACGCTATTTCTTTGACTGACTGATCAATTTTTATGACTAATTGATTAATTAAGAAACATTTAAGCTGAACCTGGCCTGCACAACCCCACTTTTTATTGCATATGCATAAATGGATGATTACAAAGAGTAATATCTCTGGTACAGGACCACTGGTCAACAATCAGGAAGTGATAGTGCATTCTCTTCCCAATAACATCATTCTGAGTGTAAAATTTAGTGGATGTAAATTCAGTAGATTGGCCATAGCTCCGAAGTAAAATCCATGTTGGCATGACACATTATAATGGAAATATTACAGCTATATTACATAAAAAAAAACGAGTGGTCCATATTCATTAAGCGATAAATTAGCAATTCTGGAGCAAACAAGCCACACTGTAGTGAACAGACATCGCTTTTACTTTAAATGGTGTTTTAACCCTTTGAGTGTCAGAGAGGTATGTATCCACACTAATTTAAATGCAACTTTAATCTATTGAATGCTAGCGAGTTATCAAACATGTTGCAAATCAATTAAATGGGACCTCTACAGAATTCAAGGGCCCGAAAACTCCATTTAAATAATGTAATTGCTGTTTTTTAGGTACCTGATTATGACCCTAAGTGGTAAATAGAAAGCTTGCATTTAAAGTTTTAAGATTAAGATTTTTTTATTATTTTGTTCACAGTCAATGTAATTGTTTTATACATCATATTACATAGAATTGTTTATGCATCTGAGTATAGGTCATTTAATCATTTACACATATTCTGTCCATTTGTGCCTGTTGTGCATAATATAGTTACCTAGGTATATAAAGCATAAAATAATTTTTCTAATTATTTATCCATAGATTGTTGCAAAATACTACAAATTTAAGAACCTATCATTATAATGTCACCTTTTAGTTTTCTTACATGTTGGTAAAATATGTGCATTTTTTTATTACAAAGGCCTTGATTACAATGCAGTTGATAATTAGTTTCATATGCAAATGTTCCCATAGATTTCAGTATATGTAAGATAAAACTAACACTAACATTTATCACTTGACATGGAATGTAGGCAAAACTGCAACAGATACCCAGGTTTTTTTTTTAATTAAGAAAATAAAAACAAACAACATAAAAAATCTAATACAGTACAATGCGACTAATGCGGTTGCAAGCATGTTTCCTATAAATGTTACATATAACTGAAGCTGTCCCACTAAGTGCATATGAAATAAAAATTAGCATTCTAAACACCAGATGGCAATTTGCCACTGAAGTGACAGACAACTAACTGTTCCATTTTAATTACAACAAAATATATTTTTATATACACAAATGGCCATTTTCACAAACTCATGAGTAGAGCAATTCCGGGGAAACTCAACTGTGTCAGGAGACAAATAAAATTCCCCAAATCCCTGCTGATTTCAGTTTGATTTTGAACCTCTTGAATGCTAGGGGTGATGTATCACGATGAACTGGATTAATTCTGGATCAAACCAATTGAACCGTAGGAGACAAATACAAAGCCCTCAAATTCCTATTGATTTAAATGGGGATTGTAAACACCTTTGAGAGGTCTTAAATGCATTGTGAAACAATGCACTGGAGACCGTTCTAGCATTCAAGGAGTTAAAAGCCCCATTTAAATTCATAGAAATTTCTATTTATCCCCTATAAGGCAGTTGATTTCCCCAAGAATTATATTCCACTTAAATAAGCCTCATTCCTTCAAACTGCATCAGAGACAAAGGGTTAAAATACCACTTTGAATCAATGGAAATGTTTCTTTGTCTCCTGTGGATGGTGCAGCAGTTTTGTCCCTGACATGCTTTACTTTACTGTTTGTGTCTATAGCCCCAAGTAAATGTTATCTCAAAGCATTAATGTATGTAAAATATGTATTCTCATGGTCCCACTGAGTTCTCATTAGGCCTAGGAGCCATATTCATCAAGACAAAGTTGTGCCAAATCAACTGCCCCATTTTAGTTCAGAGGAGTATGCAACACGTTTGATACTTTGAATGCTAGATAAGTCACTGATACATTGCAAAGCAATCAACTCTGGATTAACATAGGGGCTGATGGAGCTGACACTCTAGTCACCATGCATCTGATAGGCCCGACCTGGCTGCATTGAAACTTATATTTATATATTTCAGGACAACTGGCCTTGTATGGCAGCTGATACCCAGACTGGCTGGTTTGGAGGTGGAGCTGTACCGCAGGCTGAAGTGAGTGATCTCAGCTGTCTGGAGTGGGCATGATGTCAAGTCACAACAGAGCAGCAGCAGCAACAGCATATTGATGCCCAGCTTGCCTCCTCCAACATGAGAAAAGAGGGAGCTGTTTCACTCACACCAGCGACCTCCAGCTTGTGGCTTATCTCAGTGGACAAATGAGACAACAGTAAATTCAGTTACCTGATCTCAAATGAAGCAAATTGAAAATTAATGTGTGGATCTGTGTCTACTAGTGGTTTGAGGGACATGACTGGGGGCCATAGTATGTGCTGATCGTGACTAACAGTGGACAGTGGACCATGACTGTGAGGTCAGTGTTTGTGGAGATCTGTGTCTACCAGTGGGCAGAGGAACAAAACTGGAGGGGCAGTTTATATGGGGATCTGTGACTACCAAAGGGCAGTGGAACAAGGCTGGGGGTTCACTGTATATGGGGATCTGTGACCACCAGTAGACAGTTGAACCAGGCTGAGGGGGCCATACAGTGTATGAGGGGGATCTGTAACTACTGTAAATAGGCCCATCATAATCATAAGCTCGGTGTCCATTAAGAACTTTATCTGGCAGCAGTACATTGGAGCTATAGCATTCAAGGAGTTTAAAGCCTCTTTTGCATCACTTATCCTCTATGGGACAGTTGATTTGCTCCAGAATTGCACCCCTTGACAAGTAATGCCCGAGCCGTCATCCTAATGCTTATAGCAAAACTGTTTTGTGATTTTTGTCCATAGTTCCATTTCTGCAGTTCCAGGTTGAATTAGTTCAGTTTTTTTCCTGCATATTCTTTTCTCCCAGACACTTAGGGTTCCTTTCCCATCCTTGACGTATCTTTTCAATTCTTTTATCCAGGCATGGAATGACAATAATGAACTTCATCACAAGTACTGCACATGGAATAATGAGAGAGAGAACAAAAGCTGGGGGGAGACACCATTTGTAGAAAGGTCCATAGATAAATCTGTCTCCTCCGTAGACAAGTGTATGTGCTGTACACAACACCAGTGTCAAGTATCCCAGTTTTGACTGTAAGCAGAAGAGGGAAATGCAAAGAATTTAGTTAATTTATTTGCATGTATCATATGATAACTGTAATGTATAACAATTATAATACATGCTAAAGATTATATTATACACCTAATATTGCTAATTTGTTATCACAGCAGGAGTAGTCAATCCTTGTTGTAGTCCCTAAAAGCTGGAGATCCAGATCCACAACACTTGAACTAAAGCTATCTTCTAAAAAAAACAGTAGATGGGCCCCCCTTACCCTGATCTTCCTTAGTGGGGCATGGGAATTACAGACCTGTCAGAATTCTGAGTTAAGTCAATTGCTGATTCTAGGTCAGGTATCAGGTGAACTCTATACCATGGGCAATTTCTTAAATGTTTTAGGAAAGGCTGGAGATTACATTTTCTAAATGATTTATTAATTATGACTTTGTGACATGATTTGATTGATTTTATTTTGTGAACATAGCAGACCATGGACTGATCGCTAAACACATTTGCAAGTATACCTGACTCTTGCAGTCTGCTTGGGCCGGATGAAAGGATGCAGCCTAGCAGAGTATGGTTGGATGTTTTAAGATTTATGCAAGTAGGAGAGGATATTAGCTATATTAAGTTCAATGTCTTAAACAGTGAACAGAATCTTTCATTCCTGGAGTGCAGGCAATTAATATTACAGTCTCCAAGAACCAACAGCTCACCTTTCTTATTTTGAGAGGCAATCTCATTGAGGTGGTAGGTTATGTCTGAAAGGGACTGTGCTAGCATATTAGGTGGCCAGTAGATGCCAATAATTATGATTTGTTTTGAGAATGGAAGAAGAATTTTGCCAGCAATGTTTTAATCAGAATCAGTTATAAGAGTAATTTAAAAATGTAAAGTTTATAGACTCTTGCATGTTTATGATTACGCCTCCTCCTAGCTTTTCTCAGTCCTTCCGAAAGCATAAGTATCCTTCAATAGCAACAGCAGGATCAGGTATTTTAGGACTTAGCCAGGATTCAGTGAGTATGAGGCTTTTCGGCTTGCACGCATAACACCACACTTTTAGTTAATCTGTTTTGGACAGTATACCGTGTATGTTGCAGTGCACAAAAGAGAGACCTTTTTTAAAGGTGAAGTTGCCATATGTAGCTGTTTGTGGGCCAGGGTGGTTTCTATATCATTTGCCAAGGCAAGTACTAAAATGCATACAAATTTAGTACGTTGATCGTGGTGAGAATAAAGTGAAAGGGTGTGTTTATTGCTATTATTACTGGGTCTGGATGAGCTTGTTTTTAATACTCAGCACTCAAAGAGTATTGCACATGTATACAGAAGTCCATGGTGGATTAATATGTTATGGTGCAAATGAGGAGCAAGAGGAAAACTGTACCAAAAGTGAAATTGTTAGAACAAATAGTAGTAATATGTTCATTTCGTTATGCATTTCACAAAGATAGCAGGTGGTAGGAGAAACAGGAAATCAGAAAACAGATGAAATATAACATCTAAGATTGTTTAATAACATAACTTTATAGTTGTAAAATTTATTTTAATAAATTCCCTCGTATTCTACTGTATCCTTTTTTTGTTTATATGCCAGTTGTCTTTAAATGGTTGTGCTTCTGCAGCTGTCTTTGTCTCCCGGCCAACTTTCTAGTCTAACTCTCTTGACCAACACTCAAAGTAATGCATTCAGTTACACAAAAAAGGTATCAAGATGTCATAAAATAACCTAAAAATTCTTGGTAATGCCCCGCTCACTAGCCACGATCCCAGCAGCACCACCTAAAACAAAAGTGTCCCTCTCTGGCGATTTGAAATGTTGTAAAGTATGCAGGTGGGAGAGAGTGCAGTGTGGAATTTTATCTGGTCCACAGAGCACGCCTGTGGCCCAGATAAAATTCCACACTGCACTCTCTCTCACAGAATACAAAGATCTAATCTTAACACTATTGATAACTCTTCAGGGAACTCCTCAGGCTCTGAACAAGAAACATCCACAGCAACAACACTTAACACAATAGATTCTAATAACACAAACAATAATACTCCTTTTTTGGGGGTTACAACAAGAAATCAGTCAGCAAGAGGGA
Organism: Rhinophrynus dorsalis; assembly: GCA_037306005.1. NCBI lineage: Eukaryota > Metazoa > Chordata > Amphibia > Anura > Rhinophrynidae > Rhinophrynus > Rhinophrynus dorsalis. Next base: position 416,957,583 of record CM074723.1, read on the forward strand.
GGGGCGGCCCCATAAGAGAAGAGGGGGCAAGCGATATAGACACTCCAGGACCAAGTGGCCAAAAACCCCCCAGCAGGGGCAGGAAGTAGTTTTTAATCTCTCTTCACACATTCTGACTACCCCAGAGATACAGTTATTAAATAGAGGCTTATCCTTTGTTCCTACCACCAAACAGACAGAATTAGATCTCTCTATTGATTTGTATAAATTCCAGAGAAGCATGAAATTAAAAGATTATTTTCAACATAAAAGTACTGAACAGGTTCCGTTTAAACCAAAAAGTACATTTGACCCAGGTAATACTAATAAATCTATTAGTACATTTTGTCAAATTCTTGATGAAGACCTAAAACAGATACAGGTTAAGCAATATTCCAATCTAACTAAACAAGAGTGGGAAGCTATTAAGTCCTTATCCTCTAATCCAAATATAGTAATCCGTCCAGCAGATAAAGGTGGGGCTATAGTGGTCATGGACTACAAAGACTATCGAGCAGACATCATAACTCAATTGCAGGATACAAATATCTACCAGATACTTACAGGTGATCCTACATTCAAATACAAGAAAATGATTGACAAAACCCTTGATATAGCACATAAAGCAGGGTGGATTACTATAGACACATTAGGTTTTCTCACCAACCATTACCCTAAGTGTCCCATACTATATACAATCCCAAAAATACATAAAAATCCATTATGCCCTCCTGGAAGACCAATAGTGTCAGCTATAGGCTCAATATTACAGCCCATTGCACAATTTCTAGACCATTACATTCAACCTTTGGTGCAAAAAACTTCTTCATATATAAGAGACACCACAGATCTACTGTTGAGATTGAAGGCCTTGGGAAATATAGGTCCTAACAATATCTTAGTAACAATGGATGTGAAATCCCTATATACTATGATCCCTACAATAGAGGGCATGGAGGCAGTTCGCAAAACTTTGGAAAAGTATCCGGATGGAAGAAGACCCCCTAGTGAATTTCTTATGACCCTATTAGGGTTTTGTTTAGGTTACAACTATTTTAAGTTTGAGAAATCTTATTTTCTTCAAGTTTCAGGTACCTCTATGGGATCCAGCATAGCACCATCTTTTGCCAATTTATACATGGCTATGTTTGAAGAAACATATATTTTGACTGATTATCGAAATGAACTCCTATGCTACTATAGATTCATTGATGACTTGTTTCTTATTTGGAAAAAAGATGTACAATCATTACAAAATTTTGTGGAACATTTGAATCTCCTTGACACCCCAATTAAGTTCACATATACGGCCAGTACAGAACAGGTGAATTTTCTGGATATTTCTATCAGTATCAATAATGGAGAACTTAATACAACTAACTACAGAAAACTCACAGATAGAAACACATTGTTATTGAAAAGCAGTTGTCACCCTAAACATATCATAACCTCTGTACCCTACTCACAAATGATCAGAGTACTTAGGAACAATAGTGACAGAGAAAAGGGATTGGAACAAACTGAAGAACTTATTTCCAGGTTTAAAGACAGAGGATACAATGAGAACCAATTGAGGCAACACTTAAAAAGGGCCAGTGCCAAAACACAGGATCAATTATTACAACCAACAATAAAACCCACATCTATGGATAGATTGATTTTCAGTTCACAGTATACCCCTTCCTCACAACGTATTAAACAAAGTATACAAGAACACTGGCACATTTTAGCCAAGGAGAAGTCACTACCACCCATTTTCAGAAATCCTCCCCTTATGGCGTAAGGGGCCCAAACCTAAGAAATAAGTTAGTCAGGACGGACCCCAAACATTGCTATATAAGTGACAAACAAACATGGCTAACTAAAGAGAAGGGGGGATGTTTTAAGTGTTTGAATTGCATTACATGTAGGAACTTACTAACTGGACCAGCGTTCCATGACCCCAGATCAGGCAAAATGATACCCATTAAACTAAGACTGACATGCACATCCACATATGTCATATATTTCATAAAATGCCCATGCTCCCTCATGTATGTTGGAAAGACTATAACGACTATTCGAGAACGCATGGCAAACCATAGGAAATCCATCAGGGATGCACTAGAAACAGGGCAATCGGACAAACCAGTAGCTAGTCATTTTGCCCAATGTAAACATACAGTTACATCATTACAATATATGATCATAGATCAAGAACCAATTCCCTCAAGAGGGGGTGATAGGGGACGCATGTTATTGCAAAGAGAAACACGTTGGATTAAAGGATTGAACACTTTGGCTCCTAACGGCCTGAATGAGTATATTTCTTATTCATGTTTTTTGTGAACCAGGATTTATGATTGGAACATTAATATGAACTCAGAATGGATCCGCTTTAACTAAGGATTTATGATTGGAATATTAATATGAACTTATCAGCTATCCGCTCTAATCCATGGAACTATGGAGGCGGAATCTAAAACCAGTATTCCATTAGTAACTCTGGACATCAAAGTCATTGATTAATTGGATTTCCATACTTGGGAGTGTGGCTATTACTTTAAGAATAATAGATCTTGGCCAATGGAGTGTTAACCACCTGGAGGACCTGGTCCGATCAGAGTCTTAGGTCCCGGGATGGTTTGACCTCCCCTGTGAATTAACATTAAGATGGCCCGAAAAAGAAACCTAACGAGTACAAGGTGTGATAATAGCTACATGAGGACATGAAACTTGGGAGGAGTGTAATGCCACCTGGAGGTCCTGGACCATCACGAGCCTTAGGACCCGGGTAGGCACTACCCCCTACGAACTCCCTTCCAATGATAGAACAAGAGCGCTATCACATAAGGGACACTGTTTTAACAGAAAAATGTTTACCGGATAATATTGGGACTCTTTCATCATTTTGTCTTGGTTGTAATTTTTCTAATTTTTCAGGATTTTCTTTATTGATTCCATGATCACAAATTAGTTGAAACCCAGGTTTGGGTTACAGATGCAAACTGTGAGTCTTTACTGAGTATTAATTTGAATTAATCGATAGCAATCTAACAGGCATACATAGAGACTGTCTAATATAATCGGGGTATATATATCAACATCCATCATATAACGTTGAGGAGACAAAGTGTCATTCAGCTGCCATTTGATTTAGAGGTAAATATCCCTTAAGTATCGGTAGATAACAGTGAGTGTTAGTAGCGGTAGAATCCCACGGGGTAGACCCGATCTAGGACCCGATTGTATTCAGGACCCGTATTGTATGGCATTACCTCTGAAAACACCACATATGGGTTTTGGAATTAATGTGCATGATGTGCAATGCAGTGGAGATCTGTAATGCAGCGCGAAACATTAACCGCTTACATGAAGTTGTGTAAATCTGCTAGCGGCAAATAATATACAGCAGGCCGTTGATATGTACACAAAATGTCTATATTATAAGATACAATCCTCATACTAATTTAGATGAACACACTAGGCTATGTGGCTACAGATAATTTTGTGTCAGATACCTTGAATAATTAGATAAGCACCATCAATAGGCAGAGTATCGGGCGGTGCATCCGACATGATTCGGAGGCAAATAATATTTCAAGATTAGCCGAAAAGGTATGTGTTCACTGCATGTGTTGTATACAGTGGAGTTTTTTCTAATTGATGTATGCTGTGCAATGCGGCGGAGACCCGCTACACAGCGGATCCCACCTGTAGCTCATACTGACAAAAAGCATTACATGTAAGCTACAGGTGTATATCTTAAACAGTAACAACAGAATTCATGGTGGTATAAGGTCGGTTATCTAAGGTTATAATAACTCATTCTTTTTTTAACTTATATGTTGTACATGATTTTAAAGTATACAGGTATCACATAGGTGAGAGGTGAAAGGTCACAGGTGAAGGGGTATATATGGGCGGTATGTTTGCTAATTCACCATCTTGACAAAGATCCCGGTGGGGATCGAAACGTTGATCCACTAATAAAGCTACTGTGTATCATTTAAGAAGTCTCCTGAGTGTGCCGATTACTTGATCTTCTATATATATATATATATATATATATATATATATATATATATAAACCATCGACAGATAAAAATATCTTGACACATTCTTTTGGGCCCCTTAAGACAAAAATATTCTCCCATGGGCATAACTAGAATCTACTGGGTCCTCAAGCCTTTCATCCCACTTGGATGGTAGGCTCCGTTACAGTGGCAACCTCTGCAACCCCTCCTTGGTTACTCCCTTGGGTTTAAGTTTTAACAACGGTGAAGTGTATGCCTCAGGATCCACTAAACCGATCACTTGCGTTAGCACAGAAAATGAGCTGCGCTGGCAGATTCATACATTTCACCCGTAACTAAGTAAGTAATTCCAAAGAATTAGCACTGTTTAAAGGAACCATATAGATCCATATGTTTGCTTTTTGCCTTGTATGTGTGAAATGTACCCTTTCAACATTATTAAAAACACATTTTTGGAATAGCAAGTTAAAATGTTAAAATGTTAGGCAAAATTTCCAACTCACAAAATAATACAGATCAATAAATTAGGTATATTGCTTACATATTTTAAAAATATTTGGTGATAGATTACATGGTTAACTATCTAAATGATTGTTTTAAAGGTGCGGCACTTCCTGACAATGGTATGCCATCTTGTTCACTCACCTGTACAAAGCGGAATTCCCTCCAGTTGACCGCATTGCTTACTGATGGCAGAGATGTTATGCCCAGTAGAAGGTAAAAGAAAAATCCTAGAATACCCAGGGCAACATAAGAGTCAGAAAGCCAGGCATAGTGGTTTTCAAATGGGTATGTCTTATTGGTTTTAATCTGCAATCAGAAAATAATGACACTTTTATTTATATACAGTGAGGCTAATGTACAAAGAGAAGCAGGTTCATTCTGTAGAAAACCAACTTTGTTCTAGGGGACAAATAAAAATGTCTAAACGTACCATTGCGTTAAATGGTGCTATTAATCCCTGGAATGCTAGAGAGCACTCTTGCATTCCAGGGCATTTCAGGGGTTAAAAATCCAATGTACATCAATTGGTATATTTATTTCTCTCCAGTGGCACAGTTAGTATGCCCCAGAATGACAACAGTTATTCTTTGTAGATCAGCCTCAGTAGGTTTACAGGTATAGATGCATTATATTCAGTATCATGTGTATTACTTATTAGTTATATACATTTTTCATTCCTCCATTTCTTTAAGTTCCATTTCTTCCCCATTTCTCCCACTTTTCATTGACCATCTGAGAGCCAGACAAGCATAGGGACCAAATAAAAATGTATCTTCTTCTTGGTACATATTATGTTATGAACTGGAGACAGAGGAAATCAGATCAGAATACTTAATTTACCTTTTTCCTGCTACAGAGGTGGCACTGTGGACTTGTGTTCACATTGAACTTGCACTCTGGATTGTACTAAATGCATCTGTATAAAATCACATGCTCAGATACTTAAGTAAATAAATATATAAGAATACCAGGGAACTTCCTTCTGTGGAGCCCCTGGTGAGGGCTCATTGGCTGTGACCAGGCTTATGTTAATAATGCAATTGGCATAATAAATTATGCAGGACTTAACCGGGATTGGACTGGGAAGTGGGATGAAAGTGAACAGAACAGGGTGGGAATTAGGAAGGAAGGAGAAGAAGTGGGCAGAGTTACTAAGGAACTTCACACCAGCCGGAGAATCAGTAATTAACACTGAAAAGCAGAGTCTCTGGGGCGGATCTGGAGAGTTCCCAGGTATGTATGAAAGTGCAGCTCATGCACTGAACCAGTGTTTTGTACATTCCTCTTATTGCACCCTCTCCTGTTTTATATCCATTTAAGGTGTCAATGTCTAATATTCAGCATTAATTGAACTGAAAGGGACCAATATTCCAGTAAAACAGGCCCATTAGGCAGAGTAGGAAATGGCCTAGAACACCACATTTTGAGTGGTTCCTTAGCTGACCACATCCATGAGTTGGTGTGACCAGAGAAATCCTGCTTTCCCTGAACCAGACACCTTCTGATGTTTGGCTTATTTACCAGTAACCAGATCTCTTTAATGTCCATTATTTAACCTCTTGGGTGTTATAAAGGCATGGGCCAATATTTATTCTGGAGTAAACCCACTGCTTCATAAGGGATAAATAAAGATTCCTATTGAATTAAATTGGGCTTTTAACTCCTTGAATGCAAGCAAGGTCTAATTAGAGAACTCTCTGGTATTCAAGGTGTTAAGAATCTCTTTTCAAGTGCATGCCGTTTTTTATGTGTCCCCTCTGGTACAGCTGGTTTAACCCAGAATAACTCTGGTTGGCTTTTATGAATATGGGCCATGGCTTGTTAATGGCCCCTGCGCAGAGGGTTGGCAACCGGTGGTGTAGGTAATTTGCTCAGATCTGCTCCACTTTGCCTTTATTAAAAGCAACACTAGAAAAAGGAGGGCATACTTTAAAGCTGAACTATCACTCCGGTGAAAGTGCCCCCCAAATAATTATTCATATAACGATACGCATAGAAATACCAGTATTATCTAGAATAAGTCCAGTGTTATTAAGAAATTCCACTTGATCTGAGATGAACAGGCATACATCAGCGCAGACATCTTGCCTTAGAGACATCTGTGCACCTGCACTGTCCATGCCGGTCTCCTCCAGCATTGGTGAGGGGGACTAGCATTGTACCTTAAGGTACAGGAAATGACTGACAGTGCAGGAGAACAGATGCCACTACAGCAACATGCCTGCTCATCATTCTCGGATCAAGCAGGAATTCTTAATAACACTGGACTTATTCTGGATAATTATTTGGGGGGCACTTTATTTGGAGTGATAGTTCCACTTTGAAGGGTGGCAAACTAAGAGGAAATATAAGAAAAATGTCTTTACAGAAAGGGTAATAGATAAATAGAATAGTCGCCTATCAGAAGAGGTTGAGGCTAAAACAGTAAATTAATTTAAGAACTATTGGCATAGATATATGGCTAGAATAAAAGTCTGTGTTCTTAATTGGGGAATGAGCAGACTAGATACACCAAAAGGTGTCCACGGTGTTGAAACCTATTTAACTCTTTCTCCTTCATCATCTCTTTTCTCCCTACATCCCAAAGCCATTCTCACACTCACTCACTAACCTTTCTCCCACAGTCCTTTATCCTCATCCCACAGTCCTCATTTCTATTGCTTTTTCTTCCACTTAATTATTTGCCCACCCACTCTTCTTATAACTTCTTCTGTCACCCTAACCCTACTATTGTTACTCAGTTCATGTCTGCCAGATCTCCACTTCTGGCCCATCATCAGTGACCATTGCTATGGGAACTGGAACTGGCATCTCAAACCCCATAGAGCCAGTGGGCTTGAGTAGAGAAAAAATCCCACAGATGTCATTTTAGCAAGTTGTTATATGGAGTTTACTGTTCTTTTAAAATTGCTTATTTCAGAATTTACCATTGTGAGATTTTTACATGTGCATCCCACGAGCCAAATGTCAAAAAAATTTACCAGGGCAACAAATTCTCTGGAAGTCAAAATATTGAACTAATTAATCTATAAGCAAATTTTGAAGCGACACATCTGGGCCATATTCATTAAGATAAAGAGGAGCAGGTGTAGACCTGTACCATGTGATACAAATGAAAATCACCAGTGATTCATATGAGGCTTCACAATGCAACAGAGATGGCTCCTTGAGGTTGAGAACACCACTTAAACCCATGGGAATTTTGGGAAGATGTATTTGCCCCCTACGATACAGTTAGTTTGCTCCAAGATAGTTTCCCAAATAAGGCCTATCTGCATTTTAATAGCTCCACCCTTTTCATTTGCTTCATTAAGAGGTACTTTATCACTAACCACAATCAACTTTATTTCTCCATAAACATTATGGCAATCAAAACTATGCCTTATCCCTTTGAGGGCCAGAGGGGTATGCAGCGCATTGCTTTGCAATGCCTTGCACACCCTTCTGGCACTCAAAGGGTTAAACTATATATAGAAACATTGCCATCTGAGAAATTAACCTGTGAGTACCAGTCTACCATTGTATCTTACTTTATAAGAGAGAAAGCACTATCCTACAATATTACTGACTTAGAAATATAAGATTTACCTGTGTAATGATGTAATTGTTTGACCACCAACGCACATAATAACGGATAGGGATCACTAGTGTGTAGATCGCATGAAGGAATGCATAAGCCAATGCAACAAGTCCAAGTTGTTTTCGACATAGCATCCATTTGTCAAGCCAGTCGGGAAAGCGACTATACTTAGTACCCCTGTATAGCTGCAGGATAGCAGCAATTATTCCTGGAAGGTAAACTAAGGCAAGTAGTATGAGAGATACAATTGGAAACACTCTATTTGGAATGGAAATAGCAACCAAGTACAAAGTATCTTCTTTGTATGTAACATAGGGATATATCACTTCAGTTAGTACACAATAACAGAAAATCAGTATAGTAAATCCAGCGCAGATGACGATTGGAAGTTTCCACATAGGGAATAATTGCAACGGATAATTTTCCACCTCATTGGCTGCAAGAAGGGATCCTTGATCCAGTGGTGTGAGTCCAAGAGAACGAACAATATCCATAACTAGTTGTTTTGACTTAGTGTCATCACCACAGACAAAAACCTATAGTAGAAAAAATACTGTATTTAATTAAAAATAAGGAAATCAAGCAAATTATTTGCCATTCTTTATTTCAATGTGATGAAAATACTCAGAAAATAATTAATCCTCCCTCCTAATCAGTGAACAAATGCATGGGTGTTTTATCATCCATTTTAGAACAGATGTACTTCAATATTATCTTTTGGGCTAAATGTTACACAAATACCAACTCAGAACAGGACAATATGAGGCCCTTCAGCTACAGCCATACTATATAACTCCTATCAGCCTCTGCTAGATGGCAGAGAATGATGTGATTTGTAATGTACCAGAAGCTGTTGACTAGCACAGTGTTAAACTTATTTTTAGTAGAGGTTAAGCTGTTTTTTTTTTTTTTTTTTGTAGTTAAGCAAGAGTCACACCAAGTACGCATTTACATTAAAGGAACGATAGCACATAAAAATATATATGGATATATACACGTAAATACCCTGTACATCTTGTTTATAATTGTGTTCTGAAGTCTATTTTTACATATGATCCCAGGGAGAAGACATTCCTGCCTTGACCAAGGTTCCAGGACTCCAATTGACTGTCCATGATTATCTGTTAATGTGCTGAGTTAATATAACAGCCTTTATGAATACAAGACCAGTGGGCATGAATCACAATAACTTAACTGACTGGTTCTTATCTCTTGATATAATCAACACAAACATTAAATAAACACTCTCTGAACTGGACAATGTACACGCGTTAAGCAAATGAGAATTATATTTTCTCTTTCATCCAATGTGGAACTCAGGAACCATGAGGTAAAAAAGTATCCACCAGCTAGAAGGGAAGGGCAATTGCCTTAAAAGGCTCACTGGAGGCGGAGACCCCCCCACTCCAGTTTTCTCCTCAAAAGAGGTGCATTAAGACAAAAAGTCTCTGAAGCCTTCTTTTTGTTTTCTTAAATTCTGTGGGACTGCATAGTACCCCATTAGGCGGTCTCCTGCCTCTGACCTCCTTGATGGATATGGACAAGAATGCAGACTTTTAAAGGATCTGTGTCTATTAGAGGATAGCTTTATCTCAGCCATTTTCTTCTTTTTTTCTGCTTAGCTATATCTGAGCACAGGTCCTGTGAGTATGTACCTATTATCTGTCTGGAACCACATTCTGAAAGTATGTGGCAGAATCTCTAGTTCTGCACTTAACTCTTCTTTTTTGTCAACCCCATTCCCCTTCCTCTCCTCTCTGGAGGTGGTCACATTTTTCATTTGTTAAAATTTGACTTAATTTTAGTCTGTTTTTCGTTATTGGTCAGCAGAGCATTTAAGAAATGGGCACTTGCAGTAGCCATATTGGATAGGGCAGTAAAATTAAAATTTCTGACACACTGGGTACATTCTGGTCAGCAAGAGGGAGCTTATTGATTTTCTCTTTCTTACTAAAGATAAAGGGATCCCCTTGGAGGCCCTTCCCACTGCCAGTGCAGCAAATGTACATGATAGCTCCATTCTAATGGGGAGGAAAACCCAAACTACTACTACAACCTCTCATGAGGACTGTTTTCCCTGGCCCTCAGGGAGCAGAAAGGGGAGGTTCTCTGCTTATCCGCTTCCTTTTTCTTTTTTTGCAAGACTGGATTCTTCCTTCTTGCATTCTGTCTTTAGCCTCATCAGACAGATAATTATTTTTTTATATTACATTTCTGTTCTGTATTCTTTATTAGGGGGTTGTCTGAGCACAAGGGAGAATGCACCACGACTTCAGGGGACCCCCTGTTAACCTTTTGTACTTCATGTCAAATTAGTCTTCCTAGGGACTCTACTAGCACTTTATCCCTCTTGTTCTGTAGTCTCTACACTGCTTCAATGCCCCTCTTCAACTGAATAGGAGCCTGCACGGGTTAAAGCCTTGATATCTTCTCTGACCAATATAGTTTTCTGTATTCAAAGAATCCTTAAGTCTTTGACCCAAGATCTACCCATCTCCCCATAGAGACATATTAGTCAGTTTTTTTGGGGTAATTTTTACCTTGACAGGGGACTCCTCTGTTCAAGAAGGGGAAATTGATGAGGATGATTGTACTGTGTCCTTTACTTGTTGGGATTTGTTCGAGGAAGACCTAATGTCACCTGTTGCGGGTTTTACCAGGGCAGTTCTGGAGATCCTGAAGGTCTCTTAGACATCAGACTCCAGTTCTTCATCCCCATATATATTTAACCCTTTGAGTGCCAGAGGGGTGCTTTAAGCATTGCATTTTGTGGGTAATCACAGAAGGGCATTGTATACAAGCCTGACACTTGCAATCCCTTTAATGCAAATCCACTACTTAAACTGTTCTGCCTGCATAGTGAGATTTTAACGTCTTTTTAATTTTATGAAGTGGCGATGGAGAGGTTTCTTAAAGGACAAGTAAAAAGTATCCTATATAATTATTCGCTAAATGTGTGTTTGTCAGAAACCGTTGTGTGCAGCAGAGACGGCTGCATGCACTGCAGTCACACGCACTACAGACTGCCCACGCCGCAGCTGATAATGGAGCAGGGCTCCAATTTCACACTGTAGTCCTCTCTGAGCACCTTCGGTGTGCAGAGAGGACTACGGTCTGAATTCGGAACGCCCTGATCCATATCAGCCGCGGCGTGGGCAGTCTCTACTGTGCATGACTGCACCTCAGCTGTTGCTGGGTGGCACTGTGTCCGCTCTTCAACTAGTTTGGAATAAAGGGCTGATTGAAATGCTGTATTGGCCCTTTGAAAACTTTCTTCTTAACCCCTTCTTAAATATAGAAGAGGTTAACACTGACTAAAATATAACCAACCCCTTCTTTACTTGATATGTTTTTAACCTATTACTTTTTTTTTTGTGTTTTGCAATGATATACATAGCAAACTTGTATGACATTTTAACATAGGATTACAAATTGTGTCGGTTCACGCCAGTTCACTCTACATTCAACTATCATTCTCAGTAAGCTGTGTCCTATGATTTACCCAGTTTGTCCCCAGCAAGGTGTACAATAAAGTTTAAGACTGGTGCTCTGCTTGCTTCCATTAGTTCATGGATGGTGTTGCGAACAGAGATTGTTCAGGGTTGCCAGGCAGTGCGTACATATCTTCTCTGGAAATGTACATCAACCTTCAGGGGTCTATGGCCCAACTCTAGGGGGGTCATCAAACTGAAGGGATTGTCTGAGAGGACTAAAGCAGGACAGTGTTGTCCAGCTATCATATTAGATTATCTTAAGGTTGTTGAAGATATTCTTATGGGGTATTATCAAACCCTTGGGCCTGTCAGCAATCGTCTGACAGGTCAGTTCACATTTCACACAGAGTGGCTTGATTCAGATTGGTCACTCTGACCACTGGAGGATGAGGGGGTGGTGGGATCCCAGACCTGTGATCACTCCAGAGTTTCATAGAGTGGAGTATAAATGTCAGGAATTTACATAATACTGTTCTTTTTCAGGTGGTATTTTCTTTTAAACATGGTGAATTGTGCTTATATGCTATATTGCAAGCAAAAGACCCTCATAGCTGCCCAGAAAAAAAATCCCTCATTACAAGTTCACTACAAGAAATATATTAACAGGTTACCAACACCAGTAATATGTTATTACACATGTTTGTGTTTATTTTTATATTTTATCTTCTATTTTTCAGACATCTATAACACTACTGTAAAATTACCATAAATTATAAATTAGGAAGACAAATGACATCATGCAGGTTTGTTATGTTAATATCACCAAATCAAGAAAGATAGTGAAGCTTCAGGTTAAAAAAATATGGACGGTGGGGTGATAGTGTTAACATCTTTTTATTTTAAGAGACAGAGTACAACACTTAGTAAAGAGTGCAAGTTGTATGTTATACAAATAAATGTTAGCTGCAATTTATTTAGATTAGGTAATGTATTGTTTTAGAAGATCAATAAGTTCAAGAGAAGTAAATGGAATTGTATAAACCACTGCTTTCCTTATTCTCGAGGGCCATTGACAGGCCATGTTTTCAAGGCACTGCACATAAAAACACTGTGCTTAGATATACACAGCACACAAGTTAATTGATTAATTTTTTTTTACTTAGAACCATTGTAAAAGTCATGGGAACCAGAGGTATCCCAGGTATTAGTTAGAAAAATGAAATATATTTTAGCAGATCAATTGACTTGGTCTGCTGTTAGTATAGAAAGTTGTGTATTCTTTCTAAATTCCTCTGGGCAAACTTCTATTGTTACACTACCCTATTTTACTAGAGTGGGTTTACTGTATGAGACCATGAGACCTATACAGAAAAGACAAGAGGAACAATTCTAGAGAACACTAACTGCACCAAAGAGGTGAAGTAAAAAATTCCCCAAGCCCCCAATTATTTAAATGGGGCTTTTAACCCCTTGAATGCTTAAAAGGTACCCAATGTATGCTTTTACACATGCATTCAAGAGTTTAAATTTCCATTTAAATCGATATATCTTGTTTTCCTCTAAGGTGCAGTTAGTTTGAAACAGAATAGCTCCTATTTTCTGCATAAAGCTCTGTATATTCTATTATGGAATGATAGGAGGAGGTCTTCCCATCTCCGGCCTCTGATCTTTAACCCCTTGGATGCTAGAAATGCATTGCAATTTGCAAAGTAATCCAAATTGCAGGGGATTTGGCCTATATTAACCCCATGACCTTCCATACAAGAGCCTCTTCTTGATTATTTTAACTGTTCAGTTCCCCTCTGAAGAAGAAATATGTCCAGTGTAATTTAATGCTTTCAAACACGAAACATGTTCTTTTTTTATATCTTCATGCGTTCTTCTTACGTCTCTCTGAAATTATTCTGCATTAGTACTTATTCATTAGCATTATACTAAATGCACCCTGTATCACCCTAGGTTATCCCTGCAGTGTCCTGGCTAACAACTGTGTTAATCCTTTCTCTGTCATTTGTAGAATATGTAGTGATATTGCATACATACCTTGAAGTAGTTCAGGTAATGACAATGGAACTGGAACAGGATGCTGCATGATTGCAGTCATTATTAACGTTGTGTAAAAGGGCTTTTGAGAGAATGTTTTCAGCTGTCTACTCTAATTCTATTGAACAAAAAGCCATTAGTACAACCTAACTGCATCTAATGTAGGAACCACCCTCAGGCCCACTTGGAATGGTGAGCACGATCCTGCTGTGCCTCTGGATTAGGTATCTGTAAAACTAATCACCATGACCCAGCTGCACGAGTCTTGAATGTCGCTTCAACTAACACATGAAAGTTAACTTTTTTCTTTATTAAAGTGGATCTGTGTCCTTGAAGTGTCTCTTAATTTAACCCCTTGGTTGCTACAGAGGTCTTCAAAACAGTACTTAGGAATGTGTCCTTTATTCAGCAGTTCTGAATATCTATCAGAGGTGTGGTTCTCTATGACTGATCTTATTCAGATTGACAAAGTCTATGGCTTCTCATGTGAAGAGGAAAATGAAATACAGACCTAAAATGGTGCTATAAGAATTCCTATAAGTAAGTGATTCTACTAAATGCATTAAAAGTTATTAATTTGTATAGATATATTTCACCTTTAACATAGTGAGAAAGAATAATAAACAGCATATATTAATTAAATTACATCTTATACATATCTTACCTGTCTACTTGCATCTAGAGTGCCGGATTGCAGAGCCCATGCAGATACTGTATTAAATGCCTTAACAACCTTTGCTCCAGGTACCATGTTGGCAAGATATTCTGCATTTGATTCTGGGTATTGGTTTATTTTCAGGTTGTTGCTGACATCTACCAATACCTTTCCTTCTAGGGTTTTTGTTAAATTTTTTAAAAAATCATATTGTTCTCTGTGAACAGCTAAAATAATAATGGAGGATTTTTGTGCAGCCTCTGAATGGCTTAGAACTTCTGCACCTTTTGGGGTAAGGTTGGAAGACTGGGGATTTCGACTCCCATAAATAACAGAGTAGCCACATTGAAGCAACTTAAATCCAAGAGAACGGCCAAAATCTCCAGTTCCAAAAATGCAAATGGTGTCCTGATTTTTAGGCTCAGTAGAGCAAAGAGGGATACAGTTTGGTGAATTGTCCATGACCTGGAAAAATATAAAATAAAGACTGTTTTATGACATTATATTAATATACAATAGTAAACTGTTGTTCAGATATGAAAGCCAGTTGTTTGACCAGATGGATCGTAACAAAGGACAATATTGTGTGTGTCAGTGTAGGGAAAACCCTGCCCCCTTGATGAAAGAGGGCAGGTTTTTTCCTTATGCTGATACAGTGTTGGCCCTCATCTTGATCCGTCCAGACTGGATTTCTGATCTGATGTAAGTCTGAGCGACTTTCTGAAAAGAGGCTAGAGAGGGTAGCTTTTAAATGAATTTTCAAGCCGAATAAGAGGGTAAAGGATTTTCAGAACATACTATTCATTATAAAAAATGTAATTGAACAATCAGATGTAGATTTATTTTTTGACAATACTATCCCTTTAAAAACAAAACAATATGTTTTCAGTGTAGATGTTTTGCTGAGATAATATATTCTACTTGCTTTGCAAGAGAGGTATCCAAAGCAGGGTTAAATTCTGTATAGTGTGCAATTGGGCTAGGTTCTTAGTAGAGATAGGCAAAAGTCATTTTTTTTTTTCTTGTGGGAAATTTCGCAAAGAAAACAAAATTTTCCACTTTTCCCACATATTGAAAAGCCAAAAATGTTCCTCCTTTTCTCTAATACCAATAAATTTCCCGCTACAACTTTGCAATTTTCTACCTATTACCAAGTACTACCACAGCTACGCAGATTCAGTTTGTGTGTTTTTATAGTTACCATTGCATTGGGACAAAGCTAGGACTCCTGGGAGGTCAACATTTATCATTCTCTGACTACCAGTGCAGCACACAAGTCTGGGAGGTTAGTGTATGTGTGTGGTTCTGTGGCCACTTGTGCAGTGGGACAAGGCTGGGTAGTCAGTATGTATGATTCTACGCTACCTTTGAACAAGGCTGGAAATATTGGGAAATGGGAGACTCTTGAGCTATTTCCAGACTACAAATCCCATCATTTCTTCACAGCTCACAGCTGGCGGGGAATGACAGTAGTATTCAGGAAGCAGCTGGAGGGCTGGGGGTCAGTAAATGTTTCTGTATCTACCAGTGATGTGAGACAATGCTGGGAAGATCAGTATGTGGTTCCATGTCTACCATTAAAGTGGGACAAAGCTGGGGGGGCATGTATGGTTATTTGGCTACAAGTGCAATGGGACATGGTTGAGGGGTCTGTGTGTTTTTTTATATAGCAGGACAAAGCAGGGGGTCGGTATGTATGGTTCTATGACTAACAGAGCAGTAGGGGGTTATGGCAGAAAAAAAAAGCAAAAAATGACACTTTTAATGTGAATTCCTGTGGAAAGGGAAAAGTGCTGTTTTTTGTAATTTCCTCTTTTGAGGCGAAACATTTCGTCCATTCCTAGTTCTTAGCTTTATGTGAGAGATATCAAGCTAGGATCAAGGCCTGTCATTTGAGGGTATTTGTACATGCAAATGACAGTGATAACTTTTGAAAAATAGGCTCTCTACCCCTTACAGGAGAACAGACTCTAACTGCACCTCACCACCTTTTGAATGTGATAAAATAAATTAATATATTAAATTAATATGTGTCTAGTGTTCCATAGTCTAAAAAATATGTGGAAGGAGTCCACGGGACCCCTTAGATCCTCCCACCCCATGCACAGTGTGTGTGTGATATTGCACATGAGTAACCTCGTCTTCTCTAGTAACATCACCCATGCCAGACAGCTTGCAATGCACCTCACCAGCAACAGAAGGGTTAACTGTCCAAAAAAATTAAGTTTAACCCCTACTAGCCTAACAGGGCCCACTACTAACCCCAACATTCCAACACTGGCTGGGAACACACTGGGAACTGCTGGTTTAGCATTGCAAAGGCTAAACCTGTCCAAAAAGTAAACATTTGCCAAATGAGATTAAAAAAAAAACAAAATTAGGCAGATAATATCCCTCCATGTCTCCATATTACTATTTTTGTTAAAAGCAGGATGTTTTAGTTCCCTCATTTAATGGATTAAAGAAAAAAAAAGGGGAACATTCATCTTACATTAATCGACAAAAATGCAACAAAATAATGTAATATTAAGTAAATATCTCATATTAATTCAGCAAAAAATTAAACTGAATGAAAAAAATCAATGAGTCCAGGGGCACCATGTTAATTAATTCACTTTCCAAAGAAAGTGTCCCAGTTGTACCCACTGGGAAAGAAAATAAAAGAAGAAAATATTGCTATGGGGTCCAGAGCCCCACATGAATCTTAAGAAACACTCAAGGAAGGGGACTGGGAACCACTCCTCAACCCTCCCAAAAAAAGGTGCCATGATAATCTATAATAGACCACAGGAAGGGGAACTTCCTACCCTCCCTAAGGGGGTGTATATGATAAAATAAATTAATATGTGTCCAGTGTTCCATATTCTAAAAAATATGTGGAAGGAGTCCACGGGACCCCTTACATCTTCCCACCCCATGTACAGCGTGTGTGTGATATTGCATATAAGTAACCCCTTTTTCTTGTTAATGATTGGCTGGGAGGAGAATACAATAGTGCTATGCATAATTACACCTTCTTTGTTTATTTTTCATCACAATTACCTGCAGGACTGAGGCAGAGCCAGTTTCTTTTTATTTCTAGCACTGGCAAAAGTGGCAATGGTTTTTTATCAATTTTATTTAATTGTTTTAATTTCTGTAGGTATCTGGACTGGGTGAGTTACAAACACTGCCGGGCAGCCAACATTCAGGTGAGTATGTGCTTTAGCATACCGCTCTGTTTTTACATCCCTCACCCCATGCCTGGCGATGGAAAGGATCAAGATGACCCCACACAAATTTTATTTAAAATTAATATAGGGCTTCAGACCCCTTATTTATTATTATTATTATTTGTTCTTGCACTCTAACAATAATATGGGGTGATTGGTGCCCATATTTCCTTTTTCACACACACTCCATCCTGATCATATCAGGATGGCGAGTTGTGGGGGATAGAGTCACCCCTCCCATTCCATTCCAAGAGTCATTTTGACCCTTAATTCCATTTATTGTTTTATATGCTCATTTACCACTTCATTCAGAGTGTGTCTAATTTTAGTCACTCAAGAAATGGAGGCTTTATTCATTTTTCTCAGAGTTTTTTGGGTGTCAGGTGGGGGTTATTTGTTTTTCTCAAATAATGGTTAACTCCTCAGTTACTGATGTTGCTGTGATCTGGAAGCAGAGAGGTTAAGAGCATGTGTCAGGGATGTAGAGAGGGCGTGCAGGGACATGTGGACTAGACAAGCTATTGACCTGCCTACCAGTTTCCACCATCTAATTTTGAAAGGTTATTTTTTAACATAACTATTTCGAACCGAAATCCTGATGGTTGGTCAGAAAGTGATTGCAGAATTGGCCAAATGAAAATATCTGCAAAAGCTAAAAACACATATCCAGCAAATATTTCTGGATGTATTATAATCCAGTCCTATGTTGGATAGAATGAGAGAGAAAATTAAACAGATGAGAAAGACAAGGGGAGATGGATAAAACCAACAGTGAGCTGGAATCATGACAATGTTATCCCTGGGTTATATCCATAAATGTTCCCATAGACTTCAAGATCATATGACATAAACCACTGATAAAATATGCAAAGCAATAAAGCTTATTGGGGGACATGGAGGGGGAGGGAGTGGCAAAAACAGTGGGTGAGACTGATGACAAGTGAATGGCGGTGATAGGTTGCTGTATTCATTTGGGGTATGATAAATCAGAGAGTTTTTGAAATGGGGCTCTGTGAGACAGTGATGGAAACATGGTACAGGGATAGTATTGAAGATGGTGTAGGAACAGTTTTGGGTGTTAAAGAAAGTGGGGGAGATGGATACACAGAGACAGTGGATTGATGGGGCATGGTTATAATAGGGAAGATTGAGAAGGAACAGATATAGGTGTAAAAACTGGGAAAGATGTGTGATACAGAGGCAATGTAGAATATGGAAGGACAGGGCAAGGTTGGGAAGTAGCAGAGAAAGAGACAGTGGGGAAGGTGGAGGAAATGAGAAAGTGCTGGAGATGTAGGTAACAGACGCAATGTGGAAGATAGTGGGACAAAGAAAGTGTGGAAGATGGAGGTAGCACAGACAGTAGAGAAGATGTAAGGACAGAGAAAGTGTCATGTGTGGGACTGATAGAACCTAAATAAATTCCCCAAACAGATACATCCTAATGTGATAGTAATGCTTAATCTGAAAAAAATAAACATATATATATATGTGCCAGAGAGAGGTATCCAATGCATTATAATTCAATGGGTTGGATAACTTTCTAGTACTTGAAGGGTTAAGTTTTATTATGCAAAGTAAAACATTGGTACTCTCACTGCTGAGAGGGGTTTTATTTTAAATTTATTGCAGCTCGAACTTGTATCTTTTGGGTGCAGTACCTCCACAGTCTGAAATTTTATTGTGGTGCTGTTGCTACACCAGACCATGGACAGCTCTGGTCAGTTGACCATAAGCTTTCATGGGCATATTTAGCACCAGCACCAGTGTAAATTCAGGCCATAAAGGTACTGCATAAAAAAAATACAAGTTTGAGATGCAAATATGTTCAATATTAAGCAATACTGTCCCTTTAAGTGGACAGGAACGTTTCAAAATAAAAGCAGCACCAATTAATCTTCATAGTATTTGGGCCATGAAGAGTGTTATTTCAGTACTGTCCGAGTTGTAGTTCAGGAGTAATTGAATGATAAAGTACCCCCTCCCTCCCTTTTTACTGATGTAACACTGCTCCCCTCAGAGCAGCAAGACTGTCCAGATGGATTGCAGAGAGGCACAATCATCAATTAGCATAAGGGAAAAACCTGAAAAACCTGTCAAGGGGACCAGGGTTTTCCTTATGCTCACAGTATAAAGATTGTCCCTTGCTGAGAGCTGTCTGGTCTCATGACCAGATTCCACATCTGAGGGAAGGTGCAGGAGCGGGATACTTTATCATTCAATTACTCTTGAACTACAACTCTGACAGTATTGACATAACAATCTCCATGGCCCAAATACTATGAAGATTAATTGGAGCTGCTTTTATTTTGAAACATTACTTCCTTTTAAAGTCAGTAGTGTTATAATTACAAATGTAATGTACATATATACCTACCGTATTATAAATTGGTTTATCAAGCAGATTTATGGAGAAAATTCTATTGTTTTTACAAGAATAACATAATATTTCAACTTATCTGAAAGTAATGCATGACAGCTTGTGTGTTATTCTACACAAAGTATGTGAAAGTGTCATTGTATTAACAATAAATTGGCCCAACGGTGCATTTTTCTTTGCAGGATCAGAGGCTGTTGTTTTGATAGATTAGTATATATTAATGATAGTTCAACCTCTGTCCATGGAGGTACATTCTTAAAATAAGTACTGTTCAGGGTTTTGATGACTAGTAGTTAGAACCTCTTCTCTTTTGAGTTGCAGATCACAAAGCAATATTTGGATCTGTATCTGGTATTTATTTTATTTTCATAATAACATGGTATCCATAGTGCAACATTGTTTCAGTTCCTGAAATACATTTTTTCAGGAATATCGCTAACTCTTCATACCATATTTCCCCTTGGCAGTATCGTATAACTTGTATCCTAGCATTTTTCCTGTGTTTTATATATTTTGACTTTGAGTTATATATCCCTAAGAGAAGAATATACTATTTGTTGGAATGCTTAAAATAATCTAACAGAAAACATGTCCAGTTATTTAGCTGCTGTAATTAGATGAAGTCCATTATTTTGTTGCAGTTTTCTCTCTCTGATGTTCGATGTCCATCCCCCACTTATGACAAGTTACTGAGGCTGGTTCGCTGACCCATAGACAACAAATAAAAAATACCCCAATTCCTATTGCGTTAAACGACATTTAACCATTATAACCAAGAGAGGTCTCCAGTGCAATTCTTTAAAATGCATAAGGCAGGATCTTTTCCTTTGTTTTTCTTTAACACATAAAACTTATCTAAATTCCAATGAGCTTAAATGAGACTTTTAACCCTTTGAATGCTAGAAGATTTGTTGGAGACCTTTCTATCGTTCAAGTGTAGAAAATCCAATTTAACCCTTTGAATGCCAGAGAGATATCCAACACAATAACACTCGGACACAAAAAGGGTTACGTCCATTGGATTTTGAGACCTTTTTATTTGCTCCCTGTGTTGCAGTTGCTTTGCTCCATAATGCTCCTTTTTTACTTAGCACAACAACCTCAAAGAGACAAACTACCTATCAAGTATATGTCTAATCCTCATAGGTTATGTGATCAAGCCTCTATTTACAATAATAAATAAGGAAAGCCTTTGCAAAGTGTATTTCCAAAAATGTGTGTGTCATATTATGGATATAAAGGTATTTATTTTCCATAAGTTAACCTATATTTTCCAAATGATGTCTAACTAACTCAGGTTTACAGACAGGTCAAGCATTCTGGTAAATACATGCAAATAATTATGGCCTTGTAACTGAGCCATAAACATTCAGAAGCATGCCAGATTGTTGTGCAGCATGATGTACTATCCACTGCTTTTGGACATCATTTGCAGAACTTCTGTTAGACAAATAGTGTTTTTATACCAATTCCATAGCAATGGCTAAGCAGTGATGTCATTAGTCATCCTTGTGCATATGCACAACATAGCCTGCACTAGGATTAAGCAAAATATCAGTAACTAATTTAGCTGATTGATTTGGAGTGTCTGGAAAAAAAATCTGTATCAGTCAGAATCAGTCTATAACAGATCATGGAGAGTCAGTGCAGGGCTGTTCTAGGGATTGAGGGGTGAGGAGAAAAATCATTTGCTGGGATCTTTCATCTTACTTATGGGGTGGGGGGTAGCATAAAAACATAAACAAAAATGAAAACAATTCAGATTACAATTGAAATGGAGCTATACTAGTGATCCACATAGGTTATATGTGACATGGTGCAGCCACAGTGCTCACAATTGAAATGGAACTAGACTAATGATATGGCATATCTTACAATTGAAATTTAGCTGCACTAGTGATGCCACAGAGCTTGGAGATGAAATGGAGCCACACAAGAGATACCATAGAGCTTTCAACTTAAATTGACCACAATATCCAGGACATATTTGAAAATGAGAGAAATCTCAATGTATTCTTCCTGGTAAAATATTTTCTAAATAAATTTACCTTCAAACTTGTCCAATCTGCACTGGTAGCCAGAAAAACCATACATACTGAACCCATCCTTGTCCAAAGTAGTCTTAAAACCTCACTTACTGACCTCCAACTTCATCCAGCTGTACTGGTAGCCATGGCACCACATATACTACACCCCTAGCCTTGTCCTACGGTATTGATAGCCATAGAACCACACATACTGCTCCCCTAGCCTTGTCTCACTGCACTGGTATCCATAGAACTGTGCCTACTTAACCCCTAGCATTGCTCCCCTGCATTGGTGACCATAAAACCACATATACTGACCACCCAGCTTTGTCCCATTATATTGGAGGCTATAAAATAAAAAATACTGTCCCTCCAGCTTTTTACCACTACACTTGTAGCCATAGGACTTCACATACTGACCCCAGACTTGCCCCACTGCACTGGAAGGTATATAACCATACATAATGACCCCCATCCTTGTCCCCACTGCACTGGTAGCTAGAGAACCATACATACTGATTAACCCCCCATCCTTGGCCCAAAGTAGCTATATAATCACACATACTGAACCCCCCACACACACAGCTGTGCCCAGAATTAGCAATACAACCACATGTGCTGAACCACATCATTGACCCACAGCACTGCAAGTAACAGAACTACACATATTAACCCCCAGCATTGTCCCATCTGCAGTGGATCAGAAAGGTACCTGCAATCCACAGCAGCTACCATGGCACGGTCCACCCGGGCTCATGCTACTTAAGCCACCATGCGATACAACTGAAGAAAGCTGCTCTAAACCAACTGGGTGGGCTTAACATCATACTGCTCTGGATTCGCTGGAGTGAAAAACATCCTGCCACTACCATCATTCAGTACACATACAGATGTGGTTAAGCACACCCAAACTGTCTAAGGGCACTTTGCAGTCAGCTTCAGACCAACACTCCACCGCAGTGACAGCCAGGAGCAGTCTAGCTCAGTGTGCTGGCATGTATTGTTTAGTTAAGTATGGAAAGCTCTCAGTGCAGGGATGGTGAATCTGTGGGGACAGGAACCCTGCACCCTTGGCACTCACCCAAAACTGGCCCTGAAACAGAGGGAAAGGGGGGACAAGGCAAGAAATGTGGGTATGACTTTTTTGAAGTATTGTCAGTTATTATTATGAGGAGCTGTGCACTTAATAAAATCTTAAATTGACAACTACAGGCACAAAAAAATATATTAGGCTATATACCTGATTGCTGTGTGAAGGGCACCATGGTATTGAAGTCCTATTTAAACGAAAAGGCACCAATTCAAATAGTGAACTCCCTTTACTGTTGTCTGCTGAGTAATGTTATTTTGAGATTAGAGGAATGTTGGCTCAGGTTTGATTATAGTCTTACATTGATACAAGTCAGAAAAGTCCAAATACTGCACTGAAGAATCAAAAGAGCAGGATTAAAATGCCTGTAAGCATTTATCAGCGAGTACAAAGACATCTGACTCTTTAGTGTTAGTGTAGCTTACTTGGCTTGATTCTAAGATAAGGTTCTGCAGAGGAGAAAGCTGTATTAGTTACATGTGTGTATGTGTGTTTAAGCGTGTGCCTGGAATGCTTCCAACACATTACACATCCCTCTGGCATTCATGAGGTCTAGTTCATAAAACTGCCTTTCAAAAACAGCATGAAACAGATTTGTGTTTGTCATATTTAATATTAGAAACTTATTTTGCCACCTGGTGATCACAACAGAACATTGCAGTTAAATAATAATAATACATTTGGAATGTAACTACTTTTGAATGAGAAATCTCCCTGCAGTGGGTGCTCCTTGTTATAGTCAACATCAAAGCCCTATAACATATATTTTCACAAAACATGTTTGATCCTCCTTTAACACTTTCAGTGCCAGAGCGAGCCAGTGCCACATTGCTTTTGCGTTGTGTACTCCTCTGGCACGCAAAGGGTTAAACATCACAGAAAGATTACATAATTAGAACATGATCATAAGAATGCTAGAGAAGTATCATACATTGTTTTGCAGTGATTTGAGATCTCTGGAACATTCAAAGTGTTAAACAAGACTTACCTTCTTGTCTGTTTTTTTCCTTGTTTTATAGACAATAGAACGGATTTAAAAGAAAGCTATAGCTGTCTTTGCTCTGACTAGCTGTGCCACTTTAGCTGAAGTATTTTCAAGACTGCAGCCAGAATCCTGAAGTTCTCTGTCTGTTAAAGAGAATGTTTCGCAAGTTTGGAAACCCTGCCTTTTTATGAAATGAAGGAGGATGAACTTATAACCAGGCTATTGGGGAAAATCCCAAAGTCTATTGGGAGAAGTATTTTGATTTTGAAGTGAACAATGGCAATGCTTTGCATGAATGTTTACACAGTAGAAACCTTATACATTGTGTGTGTGTTTGTATACACATAGAAGGAAAGATTTTATTAAATGTGCTTTTATACACAAAAGAAAAGTGGAGGAATTCTGTAACAAGCCTCTATACCATAGTGAAGTAATGCAAATCCTGTAAACTCCTATTGATTTGAAGGAGAATTATAGCATAGTAATAAGATGCTCTTATTTTGTCTAATAGAATGACGTAACAAGGAAAGTGTCCTTCACACTCCTCAGCACTGTGTTGGCGTGGTATGCCAGATGACTGGTTTAGAGAAGAAGCATTGCTGATCCTGTAGCACGTCACTTATAACTGTATATGTATCCAACAAGATTTTTTTCCAGATTTTTACAAATGTTCTAAACAAATAAAATGCTGCACACAAAGGTATCATTAGAAAAATGCAATTAAAAACAAATATATCAGTTACTCTTGGAAGTGCAATACGAGAAGCATGCTCTTTAAAAGGGAACTATACCTTATATATAAAGGGATATATTTGTTCATCAGAATTACTTACCTAGGTGAGTGCTCTTCAAACAGCAGCCAGTTATTTTTATTGAATGTTTTTGTTTGCATTTGATCTCCTTTACGATCCATTCAGGTATATTATAGCCCATTATTTGTTGTGAGGGGGGTGATCTAGAGGCATATTTCAATAAAGATAACTACATAGAAGAAACTGATATAAAGGATTTAACGTTTTGCTAGGATATAATTCCCCTTTAAGCAGAGGTGTAACCATACGTCACTGGGCCCTGGTGCAAAAATTGCCATGGGCCCCCCCAACCACATTGCCCACATTGGCCATCTCCAAATTCTCCCTAATGTCCACCTCTTCACATTGCCCCCAATGTTCACTTCTCCACATTTCCCCCATTAACCCCCAGTGTCCATCTCTTACCTCCCTGGTGGTCCAGCAGCGTGGCAGTAGAGGTCTGTGTCTCCTTCAGCACAGACCTCTATTATCAGCTGGAGCTCCCACGTGCTCCTCTCTCCAGTAATGCAGGGTGCTGGGAGGTGATGTCATCTCCCAGCTTACCGCAGTACTAGAGTGCCAGAGTCAGAGATGAAGCTCAGGCACTGCTGATAGAGGTTTGTGCTGAAGAAGGCACAGACCTCAGCTTGTTGCGGTTATACCACTGCCTTTAAGGAACCCTGCTCTTAACCAGATGCTGGAATACAGTTTTTAGTCCATACATCTGCCTTCCATCAATTTCCTAAGCTACTTACACCAAAAATCCTCTTAATGCTGCCTGCTCCAAGAGAAAGGCAGTGGGGAAGTCTATGGGTATTTTTGGTGCATTCCTTTCTTCTAAATCTTGTTTAACATTCGGTGTGAAAAGTATTGTAGAGGAAATAGAGTTATTTAATGCTATTTTCCTGCATATGATGTGGTGAAGGGATACAGGGCACAGCACTCTCCTAGATCTTATCATATCATTCTGATTACTCCTTTACTGTTTTACTTTTTGGGTCCTACTTCATTTCCACTACCTTTCATTTGGGGATTCTCAATAATATTTTCTGGGCCCCTGTCTGCTTTCAGTGCTTTCTTCTGTCAAGTCACACGCAATGCATTTCTATGCAGGAAACTTCTGCCATTCAAAGGGATCACTAACTTATCACATTTTCCACAAAATCATAGAATAAAACGGCATTATTTAGAACCCTTTTTCAAGATCTGCATATACAATCAATTATATGCAAGAATCCCTTCCAGAAATTCAACCAAAACTTTTAAGAAGCGTAGAATAGAATAGCTTTTATTGATGAACACACACTGCCCTTGTACAGAATTAGAATCCAGATTAGGACTTGAAAATATGTTCTCACAGTTAAGTAATCATGGAAGGACTGGGACCAATCAGGGACTGCTATTTAATATACATTCAGAGTGCCTCTTTTCAAGCCATAGTGATGAAGGAAGCACAGCTTTGTTGTTTCATCAAAACTGTTAGATAAGCATCCAGTTAAACAAAGGAAATACACCAGATTATAACTCTGGACACTTAGCAGGGACAAAGTAAGAGGGACGTGGGTACAGAGAACCTTTATTTACTGGGTGCTGTTATTTCCTACTGTTGACACAATATACACAACTTATAGTATTATACCACATCTGCTATTACATTTTACTACACAATATACAATACAGTGAGTTATAGTTCAAATGTCATAGGCCCAGGAGAATGTCACCACAACTTCACTCCCTGTTTCTCCACAGGGTTGTTGCCCCCCTGCAGCTGCTACCTGGTTGTCATTCTAATGTTTAAAACACATTTTATATATAACTTCTCTTCTTCTCCCATGCACTAACACCCACCCCAAAAGTTATCATCACTTTGATGGACTTCTCCATAACTCCCACCACTCAAGCTCTCTGCGTTTGAGTAATTTTTTTACTCTGCCTTCTCTTTTATACCTCACCTCCAAGTCCTTGCCAAATCCTGCTGCCTTCATCTTAGAAACTTGCACATCCATTACCTTGTCATTACTCAGTACTTTCAAAATCCTGTTTCTCACATACAAAGCACACAACAACACTATACTGCTTTGTATCTGGACCTTATTGCACCCTTACTTTAATTCTACACTGGGACAATTCATTTTACTTGCCCCTACTGCAATTCTATCACTTCCACTCTCTCCGTAGAATTCCTCCATGATACTATCAGCTGACTGTTCTGCCATACAGTTCTTTATAGCTGTTGTTCCTTTCTTCTCCCCATTGTGTTACAATCTGTGACTGGACCACTCAGCAAATCCAAATACTAGATCATTTGTATATGTCTCTCACTTCCTATACATTGTTACATCTAGTCAGCAGGTGTCACGGCAAAAATAACGATACTGGAGTCCGTACTATTTCACCAGAGTTTATTAAGAAACACACACACAGGCAATGGTACAGAAAAGTACAAGGCAATACGGTTGGTAGCAATACTGTTCTTCCGAAGTACAAGGAACTGAGCCCCAAAGATAGCTAGGAAGGACTTGACTCAGGTCCACACCGGAGCTCCACTACCGGTCCGCAACTGCACGGCCAACTGTGTGAAACACCCGACAGGTCCGCACCTGTACTAACCAAGGTAGGAACGCCCAACAGGTCCGCACCTGTACAACCAAGGTAGGAATCGCCCGACAGGTCCGCACCTGTACCACAAAGATAGGAAACGCCCGACAGGTCCGCACCTGTACTACAAAGATAGGAAACGCCCGACAGATCCGCACCTGTACTACCAGAAACCAGGATCGAGAGGCCACTAGAGCTACCAAGGTGCCCAACGGCTATCCCCTGGAGCGTTTGTATGCTGGTTGCGCAGTTGACAACCGCAGGCCAACCAAGGTAGATAGCGATATACAAGAAATGAGCTGTAGGTCTGATCCCAGGGGCAACGGGACCAACCAGCGTAACGCACAGAACAGGAAATCAGGTAAAGCCAAACGTCAGCACCAGAACGGATAGTAGCCAGGCCTGGGTCATTCACAAAGAGGGTAGTCTACCAGAGCCGCAGATTATGCACCAGAATGGTTGTCAGACAAGCCAATATCATACACAGAGCGGATAGTCAGAACAAGCCAGTGGTCATAACCAGAACAGATAGTCAGTACTACAACCTCCCAACCTCACTGAACACCACGAAAGGGGCAACTGAGAGTAGTGTCCAGTGGGTTATAAGGACCAGCCCCCAGGAAGAGGAGGAGACCAAAAAGGTGTGCCTGTCTCTTTAAATACAGACACGCGTCTAGCTGGACGCGCGCCAAGGCACACTGAGAGCCTGCCGGAAGAGGCTGCGGCAGGCTGCAGGAAGGAACGGACCGCAACGCTGCTGACAGCAAATGCTGGCGAACCAGCAGGTAAGGTAGCGGTCGGCTCGGCAGCCGCCGCTACTGTAACAGCAGGGTCCTCTTATCCCTCTGTTTGTAATGCCTATTAATGCTGATTGCAAACATTGTTATATATTCTAACACATTGCAAATTAGCCTCTTAATTTGTTTAGATACTGTATAGCTTTGGGGAATCTGTTGGTACCTATAAATCAACCAATCAATCAATTAATCATAATTATAAATAATAATATCCCCAATATTTTTTCTCCCATACTCTAGCAGATCTGAAAACTGCTGTAACTAACATTTTATGTATTTTTGTGCTCTTTTTACTCAATTATGTGTATCTCAAATGCATGTATTTTGGGATTTGAGTCCTTTAATGACCTGAGCATTACTGGATGTATTTTCACAAAAGATAAGAGGAAGTTGCATCCTTCCTCCTCTGTTGGATAACAGGAGCCTCTTTCCTTTTATTCGTCCTTTAACCTCTGACATTTGTGGACTTTCACAAAATTAATATCATTCCTCAAATTACATTTCCATTTCAGTAAGTCTTAGAACATTAGGTACAAAGCGAGAAAGGTGTAATTCTTGAGCAAACCAAATACACATTAGAGGGGAAATTCAACTTTTAACCCCTTGAATGCTTGAGAGGTCTCTAGCACATTGCTTTGAATGTGTGGAGATCACTTTAGCACTCAAGGTGTTACAAACCTAATTTAAATCAATGGACATTTTATCGGTTTGCATTCCTCTACTTTAGGGTGCAGTTGGTAAGCTCCAAAATGACATATCTTTTGCTCAGTGCATAAGGCCCTTAGTTCCTTATGCACAAAAGAAAAGTTGACTAATTTTGGTGGAATCCAATGCACTATAGGAGACAAAAATATTATAAAATTTAGAGTTGATTTCAGTTTTGGTTTAACCCTTTACTTGTTAGAGAAGCTTCCAACACTGATTTGCAATGTGTTTGATACCCCTCTGGCACTCAAAGAGTTAAAAGCCTTTAAGTGCTAGAGAGGTACCCAATGCATTGCTTTGAAATGTGTTGGATAGCTCTCTGACAATGAAAGGGTTAAATCAGTTTGACATTTTATTAGTCACCCGGAGTGCAGTTGCTTTGCTGTTAAATTGCTCCGTTTTCTTTTGTGCGTAAGGCCCTACTTAATGTATGTCTTCGTAAAGTTTTTTTCAAATATTACTGTATCTTTTTTCACAACTCTTCTCAATGAGTAAGGTGCATATATTGGAGGTGTTTGTTCAGACACTTGCCTAATCAGGTGCCCACTGTATTCTATGTGAATCTGAGTGCCTGATAAGCCACATGTGATGGTGACCTTTAGAATTCAAGAGGTCAAAAGCCACATTTAACCCCTTCAGTGCCAGAGGAGTATGGCACTGAAATGGTTAAATGGAACAGCCCCATTTAAACCAAGGATTCAAGGGGACAAAAGCTCCAGTAAGGGACAATTAAAAATTCCCTATATTGTCATTATATTATAAATGGCAGAAGGTGACTTACTACTCCTGAAGTCAGCTAAGATGGAGGGCCATTCTGTGTTTTCCCCCCCTCATTGAGTGAACCAGACCCTAGAAAAAAGGAGAGGGGTCTGGCCTTCACAATTGCGGGAAACCAGGGGGAGAGGGGAGGATATATTCTCCCTGCCCTTCCCCTTGGGGGTAGAAAAGGGCAGTGTTTTCACCGTATAAAAGAAACCTACCTGTACAAGTAAACTATTAACTGTTTTTTTTTTTTTAACTGTCTACCTACCTCCTCCATTATTAGGGGAGGCGTCCTGTCCATCTTCCATGGCCACTTTAATGATGCCAGCAGAGACCACATTCCTGCTTGGTGTCACTTCAGGTGTGACCAATCATACAGTGTTGACATCTCGAGGAGCATAAATAGCCCATCTCAAGACTTCCATCACTGCCCCACCTTCCAGGGTATCAGCAGTGACTTCTAGTCATGGTGGCATCACAGCACACACAAATGTTGAGTAAGCTCACAGGAGTACAATGAACACTTGTGAGATTTTGTTTGGGCGAGCAGTATCCGCCGAGCAGCATTGCAGTCAGTCAGGTCACATCAGGTATTTCTGGAATACAACAGCAAGTAGGGCTGCAAAGTGAGTTACCAGGAGGCACCTTACTTGCATTGGTTCCATGTGGGGATGGGAATTGGTCATGAGGACTCCAGTATTATATCCGATGCTATCTCCTGTCCCCTACCCATACATCCTTAGGGTCTCAGATCCAGGGTATTGCCCTGTAGCTCCCACCAGTCCTTTCAGTCCAGGTTCAGCATTAAAGCCCAAGCTTTCCCTTCTTTGCTTCCCAGAACTGATACTAGTCAAGGCCCATCCACCATCCCGCATGCACATGCTGCGAATGGCACCATTACAGGTGCCCTCCTCTTACAGAAGACAAGTCCTCTACTTCAGAATCTGATTGTAATTTCAATATTTCTACTTCTGATTCTGCAAATGTTTAAATTGGCTAAAAGATATTTTAAGGGTGTGGCTAAGGAAAAGAACCAGGGGAAGGGGATGAGACAGTTCAATGTCCCTTTCCAAAGCAATAGCAAACACTGATGGTCAGGCCTCTCTGAGGAAAATGACTTTCACTGTTATCCCCTCCACCCATGAGCATATTCCTACCAAATTGTGCAAGCATATGAGGGCTGGGAGGTTTGTAGATGGTTACTCACTCACCAGGGAGGGAGTGGAGGCCAGGGAAGAAGGGTGTAAGAGAGAGAGGTTCCATGCGAATCCCAGATCCCTAGGGGAATGGTTGAAGGCTTCCTAGTGCACACAAGTGTGTTTACTGATCACCTGCCAGGGCAGTGTTTTAATATTCTTTGGTACATGGATATGATGGTAAAAAACACACACATTGTAATTACTGGGGTACACCGTGGACTATGACTGGGCATTCTGGAAAATGTGTCTAAGAACAAACACCTAACCTTTGGTCATAGAGATTTGGACACCAGATTGGTTACCCATGAAATGGGTTAAGGGAGGCACAGGGAGTTTGGATCTGAATGAGTGGGTGCTATGTGGTGTATCAAGCATGGGGACTTACTTTACTTATAATGAGAAAAAGTGTACAAGAGTGTTTTCTTGTAAGTATAAGCATGCTTGCTTCCTCTGCAGTAGAGTACACCCTGCAGCAGCTGTAGCAAGAGTAAACTAGGAGGTGCAGTTAAGGTGTCCTTTTGCCATCCTGAGGGAAAGGGTGCATACCCCAATACATCTCAGCAGGTTAAGCGAATTGCTATGTTTTTACTCCCTTATAGCTCAGGTGTTGTTTTCATTGAAAGGTTTTCCATTTTGATTTAATTGTCCAGTAAACATGAATGGATTGCCTTCCAAACCAGTGAGGAATTTGCAACCTGCCCACGAGTATCCAATTGTTGTCAAGGATAAGTTAGATAAAGAGATTAGAGCAGGAAGAATAGCAGGCCTCTATGATATCCCCACATACCTGATTTGTGTGTCTATTGTCTTACCACTAGGAGTAGTACCTAAGAAGGAGCCTGGTAAATTCAGTCTTCAAATCCTATGAGTATTTTGAAGCATTCGGTACATTTTTCATTAGTTATTGACTGATATCTCAAGATCCAAGGATATTGCTTAAATAATTTTTTGTTTATTGGCCCCCTTTCTTCACTCTAATATGAGAATCTCCGTAGCACAGAACAGGTAGTGTTAGGGTTACCAGTCACTGAAGACAAGACAGTTTTGCCAACTACATGTTTAACTTTCTTGGGGACAGAAATTGACACTGTGGCTCAGGTAGTGAGGCTCCGCTAGAAGAAAGAAGGACAGATCTGAGGTTGTGCGTTCACTAGCCAAGAAAAAAAAGTTACCTTGCATGAATAGCAGTCACTGCTGGGCTTGTTGAATTTTGAGCTAGAATAATTTCCATGGGTAGGGTGTATAGCCATTGATTACATATGGCAACAGCAGGCGTAAGGAAACATCACTTTATGAATGAGCTTTCTGCCTTCCTTAAGGAGGACTAGCTGTTTGGGATGCTTTTCTCAAGAACTTTAATTGTACACAGCTATGGGTTAGTGACAGGCAGTCTAGTCAAAATATTCAGCTGTATACAGATGTAATGGGGAGGGGTGTGGAGGATTTGGAACATTTTTGAGAGTCATCTGGTACAAGTCAGATGGTCTGAGGAATGGGCATTAATTGGCATTAATTGGTCTGATATATAACATCACTTTCTTAGAATTCTTTCCTGTCATAGTGGCTTTAGAACTGAGGCATGATACATTGACAAATCAAGTGACAAATTGGTGCCTCTCCTTCCATTTTAGCAATACTGAGAGCACCCTGATTTAGGTGTGGCCAATGTCCCCTGATGAAGATGTTTCTCCAATTCCTCCCTGTCCCCTCTAAGTCTCTCTGCCAAACACTGAGTATGTCTCTTATAATAAACGAAACCACTTTTTATAAAGAAAAATAAGGATTATTAAAATTATTATAAAAATATATTATAGATGAAAAAAGTAAAAAAAAAATAACGAACAAAAAAATGTCAATCGAGCTACACACTTCACTGACCTTTACTGACCTAAAACTAACTCGCAGAATTTTAATGACGTTCACTACTCTAACACTAACTCAGTTTGAATGACCTTCACTGCCATGACACTAAAACTCACTTGACTGACTCTCACTAACACTAAGTCACGCTCTTCATAAATCTCATAAATCACAAATGTTCTTTTTAATATCTCTCTTCTCTCTTAAAACACTTCTACTCTTTCTCTACTAACAAATCCAACACTGACGTGTGAGAAATTCTTGGCTTTTATAGAAGAATCCCACTGGAAATTAAGGTGTGTATTCCCAAATCCAAAAATCAAAGGTATAAGGTGGTGAAAAATATTATGTTGCAGAAAATTCCTGCTTGAAACAAACGATAGATTCAAGCTCCCAGATGACTGGAGAAAGCCACAGAGACTGAGTGTAGGAGAAAAGTACACAGGAAAAATATCTCCTATCAGTATCAGAGGGCAAGGAACAGTACAGGTAACTGCAGGCAAGTGGATAGTCTGGAACTAGCAGGGTTAGTAATGAAGATATCAGGAGAGGCAAAATTGGCAGACAAACATATGGCCAGGAGTGTAGCAGGGTCAGCAACAGGGATAACAGAGGCTAGGAACATAACTTGACTGAAGACTAACAGGAACACCAGATCAAGAATAAATAACAAGGAAAATTAAGTATTTAAAAGATGTAATGATGATTGACAAAGCTTAAAAAGAGAGAAAGTTAAAGGTGACGACTGACAGGCAGTTAAAGGGCATAAACAATATGTAAATCACGTTCCTCTCCACTGTGTAGAACCCAGAAGAATGGAGGAACTATATTTGAATTATGGACCAATTCTTGATACAGTAATGCATAATACGTTACGTTCTCTGTATCAAACAAAATAGACAGGACTTGCTCTACAAGTATAAGTTATAAATGTATATCCTATATTCTGCTCCACTCTTTTGTTGGATGTAGTTGTAAATAATTCACCCAGATCCCTCCAGGCTGAGGAATATGAAAAGAAAAAAAAAGAAAAAAAAACACAGTGGCAGAAGATGCCCTCTAAGTGCAGTATTGCCAAATAAATAAAATATAATAGTCCTTATTTAATAAAGGTTAAAAAACATCATAAAAGCAATAACACAAAAATATAAAATCAAACAAGTTTATGAGTGAGTGTCAAGTCCAAAGAGAAAGGAAAATATGGGCTGACAAACCCCACCCCCAATCACTATAACTTGTCAAGCAAGTCTGTACAAGTCCAGCATATATGTCAAATACAGTAATATTCTCCAGCCTCACTAATTGCTTACCCTATGACATATATGATCCAGCATGCCATATAT
The DNA here is from genome assembly GCA_037306005.1 of Rhinophrynus dorsalis. Classification (NCBI taxonomy): domain Eukaryota; kingdom Metazoa; phylum Chordata; class Amphibia; order Anura; family Rhinophrynidae; genus Rhinophrynus; species Rhinophrynus dorsalis. Next base: position 416,991,543 of record CM074723.1, read on the forward strand.
ACAGAAAAACCTCAATCAACTTCAAATGCAGTGATTGGTTTGGTTGTGCCCTTACTTGGATACATGTTTTCAGTCACAGCACATCACAGCATAAGTGTGCATCTCTATTCTCTGAAGCCGGGATTCCTCTCTCCACCAGTGCTGGCATCCTCACCATCCTCACTCCATTCGCCCCCCCCCCAACTGTGGCGCTGCTTTCCTCTATGCATTTCAATGTTACAAATATCTTTGTAGGAAAAAAGGCCTCGTATTTTATTTATTTGGCAAAACTCCACTTAGAGGCAATCCTCTTGCTCTGTTTTTCCTTTTTTTTCCCCATTGTTAACTTAGTGATTGGAAGATTCAAGAAAGATGCCTCTGTCAGTGTCTCCTGTCAGTGTAGGGAGCCCAACTCATCTTCTTCCTACACTTTTGAATAAAGAATAACTCCTTGCAATCCAGCATATCTCAGTAAGGAAATTAATTGGGTGAATTGTGAGCACTGGAAGGTGCTGCTCTGAGCAAGAGAAGGAAAGTGTAGAATATTCTTCAGAGGGAAGAAATCAATGGAAAAATGGACCTATCACCTCCTGCTGGAACTCCTGTCGGCAGGTCCTCTTCCCACAAATACTTCCCACTGTGGCAAATATAAGTGTTAATGTGCATGAGTATGTGTAATGATGTGCATCATGACATCATAGCTGCAACAATGGAAATGTGGTGTGAAAATACCAGCAGACAATACAACTGACAAATATAGGGAAGGAGTTCAGTTTAACATACTGTGAGTACCATCCATATGCGGCTGCACTCCAATGCAGTTGCAAAATCTAGAGGAGCCAGAAGCAAGAATATAGTGGGGTGTGGTACTGCACTGGTGCACCAGCGATTACTGTTTGCTTTATTATTTTACTGCATGCTGTGGAGTTTGTGTTTTCCAGTACAGTAATGTAAAAATACCACTTCAGGTGTTCTTAGGAGAGAAAGAGAATTGTGACACTATCAATTAGTCTAGAGACAAAGAAGGGAATTAGTTGCTTGCAGTTGTGTAGGGAGTGTGGTTGTAAGTGAGTTGTATACACTGATTGTAAAAGACAGGGACAATTAAAAATAATAATAATAGAATTAAAAATAAAACATTTGACTGTTAGACAGAAACAAGCAGAATTTTTGACATGAGCTACAACGACCAACAATAATAATGACAGAGACTGACTAGTGACTAATGATAGGCCAGTGAATTTCCTCCCTATTGGTTGTTTCAGGTGGGAATTTCCTGCAACATAGAATTTTCTGATGCCCTATCCTATTGATTTTTGAGGCTGGAATTTCCTACCTCATAGAGAAATCATTTCCTGGTGGCCTCTACTATAAAAGCCAATAATTTCCCTGCGGGGTGTGGGGTTTTCTTAGTAGAGAGAGAGAGAGGAGTAAATGTGTTTTAGGAGAGTAGAGCTGTTAATATGAACATTTGCGATTTCTGAAGTTTGTGAAGTGTGTGACTTAGTGTTAGGTTAGTTAGGGTCAGTCAAGTGACAGTTTTAGGGCAGTGTGTGACATTCAAGTTGGGTAAGTTAATGTTAGGGCAGTGAGGGAGGGTCATTCAAATTGTGAATTAGTTTTAGGGCACTGAAGGCTATTCAAACTGAGTTAGTTTTAGGGTAGTGAGGGTCATTAAAATTGTGTGTGTTAATTTTAGGGACGTAAGGGTTAGTGAAATGTGTAGTGTGCGTGATGTGTGTTTTTTTCATTTTTTATATTTTTTTTATATTCTTTAATATTTTCTATAATAATTTTTCTTTGAGGGGACAGGGAAGAATTAGGTCATCATCTTCTTCAGGGGCACCAAGATGGATAGAGAGGCATAGGAACACAGACTACAGCTTGAGGTGGGAGTATTCCAAGCAAATTTCTTGTGAGTGAGCAGCAGGAGGGTATGGCGGAGGATACTGTGAGTGTACATGAAGATGAGGTTCACGTGCCTGGTGAGGAGGAAGGTTCTAGTCGTGAATGGGCAGGAAGAGGGGCAGGATCCTGTGAGTGGGCATTAAGATGTGGTGCTTTATGCACCCTGTGTGATCAAACAGTAAAGGGGAGAAAACAGGTATACCACCTTGGCACAGTTGTACTACTTAAGCATATGCAGCATAGGCAAACTCAACTTTTATTAGTTCATTTGAAAACTTAACCTTTGTTATTTGTTCTTGTTTGTGGTGTCAAAGAGAATATTATTAAAAATACTGAAATGACTGCAAGCCCACTGCAGTCATTGCTTTTAAAACTAATTAATAGTAAAGGGTTCTGATACCACCAAAACATATTATTTTCTAAAGCTCTAGTTATAATGACACAAAGCTTTGAATAGCTAATTAAGTGTATTAGAGACCCAGACGGATTTGTTTTTATATGTATCATGTAAGTAAGTTGCTTTGTTAAAATCAATGCATGCTCACTGTCCTTAACTCTATGCGGGAACAAACTCATGATATTTAATTAGAAGGGTTGGGGTAACCAGTTCAGTAAGACAATAACATTTTAAATAAATATTTGATTCCATTGTTTCAAGATCAAAAAAGGATGGGTGCTATTTCAGATGTAGTGAGAAAAGATGAGCAGTGTGGCATCAAATTTGACTCCTACATTGCCCTATGTGTTTTGCTGCTTCTATTATAGGCTTCCTCAGAGGCTACAGGGTTGCGGCTCTACTTTAATCACTACATCAGAAAAAAGTATCTGCTCTTTTTTGATCTTGAAACAAGGGAATCAAATATGTATTTAAAACCTGTCTCAGCTATTTGATTACCCCAACCCAGCTAATACTTCAGTATTCTGATCATTAGTTCCCGCATGGAGCTAAGGACAGCGCACATGCATTGATTGAACAAACTGCTGTACTTACACGTTACATATATAAAAAAAAGAGCTTTAGAAGATTATACACAATGAGCATTTTTGGAGGTATCAGGATCCTTTACTACTCATGAGTTTTAAATGCAATGACAGTGGACTTGCAGTCATTGCAGTATTTCTAATACAATTCCTCTTTGACACCGCAAACAAATAACAATGGTTACATTTTCCAATGAACTAATAAAAACTGAGTTTTAATTAGGGATAGGCGAAAATTTTCTCCTGAAACCAAAATTGGCGAATAATGGCACTTCCCGCTTGGCAAAGAATTTCCTGCAAAAAAGTGCTGTTTTTCTGCTTTTTTCACCTTGCTTATTCCATTGAATTCAATGGGAACATTGAATGTACACACAACACATAGGAAATGTTATTTTATTTCCCAAAGGCATAGTATAAAAGGGGCATGAGGGTGCCTGTGTTGGTGGAGTGTTGGGAAAGAATCAGTTGAACAGGGAATGTTCTTTGGAAGGGGGTTTGTTTACTGGATTTAGGGGGCAGTTAATAAAAAATAAATCCTAAATACAATTAAAATACCATAAGACATTGTATAAAAGGGGTCTGAGGAGGTTGCCTGTGTTGGTACGTGGAGTCTGGGGAAAGAATCAGTTGAACAGGGAATTTGTTTTGGAGAGCGGTTGTTGACTGGTATTGGGGGGACAGTTAATACAAAAAATGAAATAAAAGAAGAAATTAGTTTGTAACGTGATAGAGACAGGGACCCGCTGACATAAGGTGCCACTGGGGTGGACTGATACTTGACGTGACAGAGTATTTTGTAAAGGATGGCTTGTAAGATTTGTTGTTAGAGGCCAAAGCCCTGAGGAAACATTGATTTGTAGGACTTAGGACTTATTAGAGGCCCAAGACCTGAGAAAATATTGATTTGTAGGACTTAGACTTGTTTGGCACAATCCTTAAGGAAACACTGATTTGCAGCACTTAGGCTTGTTAGAAACAAGCCCCAAAAATAGTTGGGTTTTTTTTGTTTTTTTTTTAGGCCTATTTTTTTTTTGTTGTTTTTTTTTTAAAAGCACAAGCTGTTACAGTTGGCAAGCAAAACCAGTAGTCACATGGTATAGTTAATAGAAAGATGCCATTCTTCTCCACCTTTTCCCTCCCCCTTAAAATCATGGGTGTGGGACTATTTTTTCCTTGGGGCAGGAACAGTGCAGTCATCACAGAGCAGTCACTGTGCACAATTTGTGACAAGTCAGTGATAAGGGGGAAGGAGGAAACACGCTTTGGCATAACCACCCTGATAACACAATTTTAATTTATTTTGCCTACCCTAATTAGCTTCATAATGGTGCTGTTTTCTCTTTGTCTAACAAACACAGAATGACATGCTAAGGGAATGTGATACACATTTTGTAGTATGCGTGTGTGAAAGGAAGGGAAACTTGCCACATGGTGGGTAAAATTCAGTTTTACCATTGATTTCAACACTTTTCATGAAAACTTTCCTGCTCGGTGGGACGTGCCATTTTTTACCTGTTTCTCTTTAGAGGTGAAAAGTTGTGCCCATCCCACAGATCATACAATATTATCAGAGTGACAGAACATTATTAATCATATCATTAGCAGCCATGTGGTATATTTTAACAACAATCAACAGTACTATCACTATATCCACCAAAAATGGGCAGTGGTAAAGGAAAAAGAGGGGTAGGATGCGTGCATGGATGTGTTTTGTGGTAGTAAAGTGATACTCCAAAAATTGTGTGTGGCCATGGTTGCAGAAGCTATTTCAACAAGTTATAGCAAACTTCTTCCTTATAAGTAAAATTGATGTGAAAATGTTGCATTTGTATGGTCGCTTGCTTGCAAATGACGCATTCACAATGTCTCATGTTACACAGTTGCACACTCGATATGTCGCTTGCACCACATGCTGCCTTCTATGTGTTGCCTGTGTCAAAATGTCAGTCACATCTTCAACTAAGGCACACTTAAGGAAGCATTAAGGATGCAATAAGGAACACATTAAGGATGCAATAAGGGTGCATTAATAGCACAATAAAGGCACATTAAGGACACATTTAATAGATAAAATATATATTTAAAAAAATTACATTTACAAATAATGTACAAAAGTTAGTGAAGTTATGTAGCAATCTTTATTGGAAACAAAAAGCATTTACAATAAACTACAAAACAGTTTACAATAAACTACAAAAATTATTAAAGGTTTGAAATGTGTAGCAATCTTTATTGGGAAAATTTTTTTCATACAACATAACAAATGACAGTGGATATGTATATGTATGTATAACTAAATAATCAGACATTTATTGTAGCAATCTTTATTGAAAAAAACATAATTGTAATACATAATTGCCTATTTGGAAGTCTACTTGGCTGCAATGCAAGCGTCAATCCTGCGACATCACAATGCCTTTGGAATTAATTAAAAGCAATAAGGGAGCCAAATTGCTGGTGGTGGAAGGATGCACCTTCCGCCAATAGAGAATCATCAATGGAAAGCGTATCAGTTTTACATGACCTGTCAAAAACAAATAACTCTGTGGAAGGGTGGCATCTTCTAGGGGCTTGCTACCCAAGTATTTGGAACTTTATTAATGGATTAAAAACAGGAACAAAGTTTGGCAGGACAGGAGCCACTACAAGTGCATAGGCAAAATGAAAGAAAATGGAAATTAATTACAAACTATGCAAGCACACAGTTGTCTGACTACCTTAGAGCTGTGGTACAAAATTTGCATTTCAAAAGATAAACTTCCTAACTTAAATTGTTATGTTATGCTTGTTATGTCATGTTATGCTATATTAAAATAGTTTGTTTTCAATAAAGATTGCTACAATAAATGTCTGGTTATTTTGTTATACATACATATACCAGGGCTTAAAATTTGAAGTCATTCGCTACTAGCCAGACCTGAAAAGTTACTTGCCACTGCAAGCCATAGCATACCCACCAGGGCTGAATTTCTACACGCAAGGGCTAAATCTTCACTTGCCATTGGCTAGTGGCGAGTGGAAATTTTGAGCCCTGCATATACTGTACATACCCTTTCCTTTGTTATGCATTATTACAACTATTTTTTTTTCAATAAAGATTGCTACAATAAATGTTTGGTTATTTTTTTACAAGTGTTGCTGGTGTGCCAGTTGTGCAATCCCAATTTTTGCACTTTTACAACATTTGATTTAACACACTGTGCACATTGCAGTTCTTGAAAATAGCATTGTCCCTGATGTGAGCGCACCCAAAGTGGCTTGTTATGGTGGTGCTGCTGTGTCTTCTGCTGCTATTTTCACAGCTCTAGAGCAAGGAAGGACCATGACCACCACCACCTGCCCCATGTCACTACTGCTGAATGATCTTGTCACACTCCTCCCATTGCCATTATTACAGCTCATCATGCACAAGGTGGATACAGAAGCCACTGTGACATATGATACTTAGACAATCGCATGTACATTTGTAGCAAACACCATAATGTCACAGATGAGTGACATATGTTCTTTACAGGCACCGGTGGCATATTACTGGCCTGACTTGGCATGTATTGGCTTTTGCCAATTTGTCATACAAGCCTGTTCATAACTTGTCTACTCTCTGTTTCATAGTTTAGGAAGGTAAAATGGTCAGGCTTTTTATTCTATGACAGCAGAAAATCCCAACCCATATAAAAATTTAGGTGAAAAATGTCAACCTCCTTGTGAGAACGTTTCAATCATTAGCAGAAAAGTGGGAAAAATGTTTAAATTTTCTGCAAAAAATAAATTCTGTGGAATTTCCAGCATTCTACTTTTTGCCCATCCCTACCTCCAAGGATTGGTTTTGCCGTTGGCTGTAAGTAACCGCTGAATATATTCTGAATATATTCTACAATGGCTATATTGAACCAGCATGAACATTGCTCTCTTGTTTTCTGTTTTACCTCCTCTGACAACTAAATTACACACATATTTTTGTTTTAACATTTCCTTTTTTACTTATTGGATTATGTAATCCTTTCCAAATATTTGTTTTAAATCTTATCTTCAGATCCATCTCCTATACTGTTATGGTTATTAGGTTTATTAAGTTGTTTGTACATGGTTGGCACTATACAAACAACATTACCTGGATACCAGATTTGTTTTCAAGAGGTGATATTGGGAGATCTTTTCCTGCCAAATAAAAGCAAATGGACTCTTAGCGCTATTGTTTTCTTCAAAACTGATTGCAACTTGAACTTATTTTAACCCATTTGATACTAGAGATTTCTCTAAGGCATTAAAATTGCTTTTCTAGCATATGCAGGTTTAACCAAAATCCAGTTTATAAATCATCACCACTAGCTGGGGATATTTCTATTAACTACTATGGAGTATTTCAGTCAATGATCTCACATTCTACAAATACAGAAAAATTTAAATACATTCTGAGATCTGGCTTGAGCTGTAATATCTTTATATTAGGCATCTGCTTTGAAGAACCATACCCAGGTGTTAATGCCCTGCAAGTCTTTGATGTCCTACTGAGTCCTCCAAGATGACCAGACTTTCACCCTCTTCTTTCCTCAAAGTCTTCTTAGAGTTGCCAGTGAGCATACATGATCATGCAATAACTCACTTAACTCTTATCTTGAAGCACAAACAGCACAAACAAAATTAACCAAATGCTGTCTGAATGGGAAAGTCTACACCTATATTAAAAATGAAAGTTTAGGATTATAATTTAGTGATTTTACAAAAAATATATACATTTTACAAATGCTAGCTGTTATTACATAATATATAAAGTATGGTTTACCTTGCAAAGCTGAGGCAAAATGCATACAGAGTTTCTCTTCCTTAATCTCTTGATGAAAACTGGAACTGAAAGTGCCTATAGAATACTAGAATACAGCACAGAGATGTTTCTGGATAGCAATTAGGCACAGCTGTCAGTCCAGACCATAGCAGACTATATCAGAGGTAGATGAAATGACTGCACACCAACCTGATAGCATTCTATGGTGTTGAGTTAAGATGCATACAATAGAAGAAGATAGAGCAGCATAGGCAGATGATATTCAGGGGCTTATTTTGTATTTTATTCATCATTCACTGCACACAACGGGCCTTATTCAACAAGGTAAAGATGTGTAATTAAGTAGCAAACAAGCTATACCATGGAGGAGGGGTGATTGACCTAAGTGGGGCTTCTGACCCATTGAATGCTACAGAGTGCAATGCACTGGATACCTCTATGAATCATGGAGTTAAAAGCCCCATTTATATAATCCAGAAATTACAGTATTTTCAGTTCATTACAGAATATCACCTCTTTAGCTTTATGAAAAAGAGTGTCATGGGGGCAAACTCCTTCATTAAGTCCACAGTGCAGTGTATCATATCATAGGATAAGGTCTATGCCAAAAGAGTGTGAATTGATGTATACAGTATTTAAACACCAGGGCAGCAAATACACATGTATAGGGCCCAGCCAAGCAAGGTTCTAACTTCTCACACTGCAGGGGCATAACAGAGGCCCCTGCAATGGGGGGGGGGGCAGTTTCAAAAGGGCAGGCAGCCAGACAGTTTTTTGGGCAGAGTGGAGATCTTGAGTGACCATATCCTTTATGGCCTCCACTCCATTACAGATAGAACTATGGTGGAGCCATTCCACAGCCGTCTTGCCAATATTTCCAGGTTGTACTGAGGTGACTGCAGTGCAACTCAAAAGTATTGGGTAAAAGGGAGGAAGCTGTGGAACTGCTCCACAAGGGTGCTGCATGAAATGGAGTAGAAAACAGCACCGCTGCAAAGGTGTGCTTAGTTCTCCAGTCCCTACAGAAAAAATGTACAAGAGGACAGTGGAACAAGGCTGGAATATCATTCAGAGTATGTTGGATCTGTGACTACGAGGGCACAGTGAAACAAGGCTAGGGTGTTGCATAGTGTGTTGTAGAGGTGCGGCAGGGGGGTAGGGTGGGGTGGAGGAGTGTGTGGGTAAATGTATAGAATGGGGGCATGCTTTATGTTTATATTGGGCCCAAGATTTCTGATGTCAACCCTGATAAAATGCACATTTGCTTTCAACATCTGTGTTGACTTCTCCATCTTCTCCAAGTGGATTGAGTGTATACATGGAAACATGGTAGGTACAAGTATCACCCCCATACAATGGATTTGAATCTAGAGCAGTGATTCTCAACCAGGGTGCCGTGGTACTTTGGTGCACCATGGACATCCTCTTAGGGTGTCCCTTTTTTCCATAAAGTCTTTGACAAAAATGTGATTGTTGACTTTAACCCCTTAAGGACAGCGTGCGCAGGCACGGCTGGCACTTGAAGACGGGGCTTTTTTTTTTTAAACTTCCAGTTCAGGGCTTCTGGAGAGGCGTGGAGCCACGCCGGGAGCCCTGAACTCCATGCCATGCCAGGACCATCACTGGTCCTTAAGTGCCAGACCGCCTTCACAGTCCTGGCACGTCAATGGTCCTTAAGGGGTTGAAAAGTATATTTATGGAAATTAATATGGACAATATGTTTGTTTAAATGATTCTGAAAACAAAGAATTACTATATTTTTACAAAAGTAAACTTTATTATACACTTGACAAATTACACATATTTTAGGGATACCCTGAAAATTCCAGATTGAGTGATGGGGTGCCTTGAGCAAAAAAAAAACAACAAGATTGAGAACCACTGATTTGGAGGGTTCATAAACAGTATAACCTTGTGTCAAAAGGTAATTCTCAAGACAGAGAGGGCAAAGGGAAGTTAAAGAGATTCAGTTCTTGAGGAAACCAATTGTACCATGGTGGGCATAACAATTCCCATCTTTTAAATGGGACTTTTAACCATTTGAATACTAGAGAAGTCTCCCATGTATTGAAAAGCTAACAATACAAAATGTAATTCTTGTGAGGTGCCAGGAAAAAGCTGAAAATGATATATCATTTTCCATGACTAAACAGGTAGATAGCAAGAATGCTGAAAATGTTTCCACCAAAAGGGCACAAAAAATTCCCCAAGCCTCTGGCACTGAAGGGATTAAATTAAAATTCTACTGGAAATTTCTTTTTGGTTCAAAATGTGTCTGCTATATTTCCAACTTTTAGTCTTTATCACTCATATTACTGCAGTACGTTCTTGGCAGTGACTTGAACAGTGGTGTTTTTATACTAAGGCTGAGTACAAATGTGTTCTTTCCCGACATATTGCATAATTTTGTAATTCACATTTTTCTACAATCTTGTAGAACTAAGAACATCAAGTACTATTTCTAACATATTAGTGCAAACCAATTAACTCTTTGACCACCAGAGAGGTAGCCAAATCACTGCATGGCAACACCTTGGATACCCCTCTGGCACTCAAAGGTTAAAGAATACATTTTTGTATTATACTATTATTTTATAAATACATGTTGCACAGTTGTTATGTTACTCTTCTTTATAATTTCCTTTGAAACATGCCAGAAATTAACTAGATTTTTTTTAAGAATAAATTCCACAAGTAACCCCTTGCATGATAGAGAAGTCTCCAGTGCATATGTGAAGCAGTATTTTGGAGTTCTCTCTAACATTCAACGGGTGAAAGAAGCAACTTTTTATTTAAAAAAACAGACAAACAGTATACTGTAATTCTTTACTTGCTTAGTCAAATAAAGATACATTCACTGCTGATAATTTTTTTTACTAAAATGTAATAACATCTCAAACCCATGTTTTTGTGTATTTTTTAATAAACCCTTTACATCCCTCTGGCACTCAAAGGGTTAAACTGTAAATTGTTATTGTGTGCGCACTAAGGTGTGATAAAGAGGTGATAAAATGGAGATAATGTCTCCAATGTGGAGGCATAGTTTGGAACAGCTTTGTGATGGTCACATGTTAGAAGACCTCCTGGACCACACTACTGAAAACTAGGTGACAAAGAAGCTTAAATCCTGCCAATCATCAGCCATTGAGGGCTACATACCTGATATGTCAGGCAAGTAAAAGAGGATGGCAAAAATCCCAGAATATCTTACTGATCTGACCGACATACAAGGAGAGATAGAATCTCCAGCCACTTTACCGACCAAAAGGAAGATAGCCGCAATGAGCAAGTATGGCAGATAGTCTGACTGGGCCGCAGGTATAACCAGAGAAGACTTTGCACGACGACCTGTGAGAGGTGATCTCAAACAATTCATCACCAGGGATAACTTCAACATCCTACCTTACAGGACAGACAGATCTGGAGGACATAGTGGGGAAATTACAAGAATCCCAATGCATGGACCTACAAGACCTAAGGAAAGATTTCCAGAACATATCTGAGCTTGAGGACAACACAGAAACACTATTCTCGGTGCACGGGGCCATGGAGCAACACTTACTGGATTGAAAAAGAGAAATATGACAACTACAATTACATCTAGATGATTTTGAAAATAGAGGAAGTCGAAAAAATGTCCGAATTTACAATCTGCAATGCAGCACATATTTGATTCTGACACAATATGCATTGAACGGGTCCACAGGGCACTCCATCCAAAACGAAGATAAACCGAGATATAATTTGCCAATTATTTTCATCCATGCTCAAAGATTCCCTCATTCACAAATCCAAGGCTCAACCAACCATCATTCATGACAGTGCAGAGATCACCCTATTCAATGACCTCCCTAGTCTCACTCTTCAACTGAGGTGAGCATATAAACCACTAACTGAAGCCCTTGCTATGCTGTTTGCCATAATAATGACCCATGATTGTAAAACTACCATAGTCAGGAACCCAGCGGATGCCCACGAGATTGGAGGAAAGGTGCAACGGCTGAAAGTGAAAATCCAAAACATCTTAGCACTTCAAACTGAAAAAACTTTCCCAACCCATGGACTGGTCAACGCAAACTTCTAGGAAGCAAAGAAGGAAGCACGTACAAGGCCAATCTACCCGCCCAGAATGATCACTCTTTGCCGTCAGCAAGGGAACCTACAACCAGGTATTCCAACTCTCCCAGGCCCCAGAGCCTAGCCGACTAACTGTGAGATTTCCTAGGAGACTGTTTGCTGTCTCCTTAACAGACACATTATTGTCTTACTGAAAATCCCTCTTTTATATTTTTTATTATAGTTCTTTGATGTTTTCACTCTTATCCACAAACTGCTGTGAGTTATTACCAGGGCTGGTGCAAGGATTTTTGCAACCCTAGGCAAAACCTCATTTTGCCGCCCCTTGGCTCCGCCCCTTTACGCCCCGCAGTGTGTGTGTGTGTGTGTGTGTGAGATCCCTATACATGTATAAGTGTCAATGGATATGAGTTCCCTGTATGTGTATAAGTGTCAGTGTGTTTCCTATATGTGTATAAGTGTGTCATCGTGTGTGAGTCTCTGTAGGGGTATCAGTGTGTGATTGTGTGTTTCTCTATATGTTTATCAGTGTGTCAATGTGTATGCCTGTCTGTATGTGTATCAGAATGTCAGTGTCTGCGCTTATCCTGTGCGGATCAGTGTGTTAGTATGTGTGTTTCTGTGCTTATCTCTATGTGTATGAGTTTGTGTGTCTCTCCCTGTATCATACAGAAGCATTCCAACTGTCGAGGGCTACAATTCCCAGTTATAGTCCTCAACAACTGGGGGCCTCAAGTTGACAACGGTCCACCACTGCCATATACAATATGTATGATAACCAGGTACTATAATCATGCACCAGAAATAATATTTATTTGTCTGAAAGTACAGTCAGGTATTTCATTTTGCCTCCCCCTTGTTTCTCCCCTCCGATGCCCCCCTTAAACCTCTGCATGCAATCACAAAATTGAGAATGGGATTCCCAGGCATCTTCCGTGCTGTCCTGTGACCCTGATGTGCCCCCCCCCCTCTGCAGGGCAGTCTCTTCTCTCCCCTTGGTTAGGTGTGTAGTGTCTTGTCACACAGCGCCATTTGTGAGCGACAGACATAACATCGACAGCTAGAGGTGCAGTGCCATCCTTCTTCCCTCTATTTTCCCCCTCCCTCCTTCTCTCTGTCACCGGAACGAATGCAGTTAGTTTACCTTCAACTAGAATGTATTGTGGTCAGAGCCGGATTAACACTCCACAGGGCCCTAGGCAAGGTACTAATTTGGGGCCCCCCTCCCCTCAAGATAGTAGGACAAAAATAAAAGTAGTAATAGTAACATCCATTACTGGGCTGGCTCCCTCCTTATCCCTGTCTTCCTAGCTACACACTGTATAACAGCCTGGCACTCAAAGGGTTATTCTGTAATAAGATTCCAATCCCTATTATAGGGAATGGAATCTATGTTATCTGATAAACCTTTGAGTGTGACCCTATTTTCATTCAGACTGCTACTGACCATCCACTGTGTTGTAAACCAATGATAAAAATGTAGTGATTATTTATAACATTAAAGTTACTCACTAATAAGGATAGTTCAGTATTCTCTTATCTGTCAACGGGCAGTCAGTCTAATACTTAACCTTTATTAAACTAGAATAAATGATAAAAAATCACTTTGTTATCTCATATATCAATATCTGAGTCTATAAAAACAAATACTCAACCTTTTTATTAAACTAGAATAAAACCCATATCACTTTGTTAACTCATATATGAATATCTGAATCTATAAAAACAAATACTTAACCTTTATTTAACTAGTATAAAACCTAAATCACTTTGTTATCTCATATATGACTATCTGGGTCTATAAAAAACACTCAGATATTCAATATATGAGATAAAGTGATTTGGGTTTTATTCTAGTTTAATAAAAAGGTTAAATATTAGACTGACTGGCCACTGTCAGATAAGAGATTACAATGCTAGCCTTATTAGTGAGTAACTTTAAATGTTATGTTACAATCACTATATCTTAATCATTGGTTTACTGTACTTTTTTGTAGTAGGCTTGCACTAAACATACTGTTTCATTTAATGAACAGTATGTTTAGTGCAAGCCTACTAGTACAAAAAAGTACAGTAAACCAACAATTAACCCTTTGAGTGCCAGAGCAATGCGTTATGTGCCCCTCTGGCACTCAAATTGTTAAGATATATTGATGTAACATATCATTGAAAGTTACTAACTAATAAGGCTAGAGGTAACTTTTTAATATGGTACCCTCAACTTTATATGTAAGTGGCAGCATCTGTGACAGTAATTCATTATGGACAAGAGAAAGAGAATAGGATACGCTCATCAAGTGCAAGATTATGGTCATCCAACACTGCAGCACCTAAGTAGTCCCGTTCAGTCACTAAGCCCTAAATGTACTAGTCAGAGAGTGAATTTAATACTTAACTTTTAACAGAAAGTTATTTTAAAAAGGTATACAGTAGTCTTCTTGATTTATTTATAACAGAATTTTTAACCCTGTGTGTGCCAGAGTGGTACGCAACGCATTGCAAAGCAATGCATTGCGTACCACTCTGGCACTCAAAGGGTTAAAACATATCAACAGTAACAAGCTTTAGATAATCTGCTGCATTGAAGGGGTTAAAAATGTTTACTGTTAAGCCGCAACTCTAAAAACACCTTACTAATGAAATGAATAAAGATGGATGGTAGCGATCTAAAGAATCTACGTTGCTTATCTAATTGGTCCTCTTTAATGTAACTTAGGGATGTTCCTGTTTAATTAAGTGCTGTTTACTTAGGAAGAGCTTCAGGGATTCTCTTCTCTGTCTATTTCTATCCAGCATCTCAACTTGGATGCTTTAGATCGCTACCATCCATTTTCATTTATTTCATATTATGTACCACTATGCCTGCAGTAGAAGAGATTGGATGGTGGGATCGCTCTTCTTCCTGTCAGTGGCAATTGTGTTCTATACAGCATTCAGCTGTCTGTATATTGTGTATGCTGTTAGATTTGGGTTATCACTGCTGACATCTGAGGGATTCTCCTGTATTACCCTAATATTGGTTAGGACCTCTGTGACTCTCCTTTCCATAATTGCCTTTTGACTTACAATGGAGAGCTGAGTGTATGTTTATTTGTGTGTGAGGGAAAAAAAGAAGGAAAGAAGAGAGATTTCAACATTCATAAAATAATGGCATCCAGAAACTTTTAATGTATTAAAAAGACCCTTTCACTATAGATGTTTGGAGGTAGGTCCCAGCCACTAGAGCAGATTAGGCAACATGAGGCCCTCCAGTTCTTGTGTGACCAGTATTCTCATAATCATCAGCTAGTCACTACCAGCTCAGGATGATGAGAGCTGCCATCCAGTACATGGAGGGTAGAAGACTGCCCACATATGTGTTCGTTGGTTCTAGCCTACATTTTAAGGAGTCCTAGTGCAGAACTCATACTGAACACAAATGTATTTACCTTTGCCAAATGAGGGAGTAGATGGCTAGGGTGGGGAGAAAAGCAACTATAAGAGCTGTAAAGTCTTGGAAGAAGGGTATGCAAATCCCCTTGACACCACTATAGATTGCAGTCATTCTTTGTTATGGGCCAAAGTTTGTCCCCTACCTTGTGCGCATGTGGCCGGCTGCCTCAACAACGATCCCTGATCCCAGTGTGCCTGCCACGGTGTCACCCAGTTGAGTCGTCTCCAAAAAGAGCAAGCGGGGGAGGAAGAGCTCTTCTATATAGCCCCACCGCCGCGTGACCATCAGTGTGCTCATGTGCTGCATAGCCAGTGTAACGTAACCCTTACCCTCCCCCATTACTCCATATGTGCATGTGCCACAGCCACTATGCCAGGACTCAAATCCTGACACACAGGCATGGCTGGCAATGACGTGAAGGTGTGAGACGCACTGCTCAGCGACATCTTCACCATAATGGTACCGTTCTGCCACTGAGAGTGAGCACTGAGCTCAGCTGAGGTTTCCGCCAGCCCCCGGACTCATTTGACCGGGCGGCCGGGCCCAAAGAGAGTCAGTGGCAGTGCACTAATTGCCTACCTCGCCTATGGGTGGCGCCGGCCCTGGTTATTACCATTGCCTATATATGCATTATTATTTATCCCTTGTTCCAGTCTTGACTTTGCCTGGGCTGCACCAGGGGGATCCCCAGCTGGGCTGTCTTCTGCCCCCCACCTTATGCTGGCCCTGGCACATATGGAAATGAGCAGGATTTTCTTCTTCTACCCTCCGGGAGTGCTGGCTGTGATTCGCCATCTCTTCCTCTGCATTTTTCCATCTGTACTCCATACACCCTCTATGACCTTACCAGCATCTATTCTCCCTTCCCCCTTCCCCCTACACCCCAATCTCTCAATACATCAGCTCCACCTCCCCCTCTCCCTCCAAACCACACATCCTTGAGTGATGTGATGGCCACCTTACTACTTTGCTTACACTTTACTCTCCACCATGGCCCACAATGTAGGTGACTTTGAGCCATGGGTGATCTCTCTAAATGTTAGGGGCCTAAACTCACCCCACAAAGCAGTATGCTTTTGCATGACTGCAAGAGATGGGAGGCTAACATTTATTTTCTACAAGAGGCCCATTTTTCCACTGCCTTTCCCCCAGTATGGCCCACTCCCTTTTTCCCCAACAATTTTTCAGTTCAGCCACTGTTAAGAAGGCGGGTATTTTACTACACAGGTCACAACCAATAAAGGTGCTGAACTGTGTCACAGATAATGAGGGTAGGTACTTTATTTTCAGAGGGGAACTAGGGGATATAACCCTCATTCTGGAAAACTTATACACCCCAAACTCTGGCCAATGTACTTTTTTAGGACAATTTTTGAGCATTTGTCTTCCATGCAGCAGGGCCCAGTAATAATAGGAGGAGACTTTAATATAACCTTTCCTGGACTGCTCCACTGGGCATTTGACCATCCCCTCCTCACAGTTCCATAAATTAAACAATCTTATGATGTCAAAAGGGTTGATAGATACATGGAGGATACTTCACCCCTCAACAAGGCAATATACCTTCTACTCACCTCCCACAAAATAACATTTCCACATAGACCACCTATTGATAAACCAATCACACTTAAACTACCTCTCCGGGTCTGACATTTTACCAATTACATGGTTGGACCATGCACCGATCTCCATCACCATTAAACTTCCCCCTCCTATACCCACCCCATGCCCCCTGGAAAATGAATATCTTGCATGACCATATTAAAGAATACCTACACTACAACTGCAACTCTGTCTCATCTTATTTAAGTGTCTGGGATGCATTGAAATGCATTCACACAGGCTTAAAAGAACATAACATAAATTGTCTTTATTGTCAGATGACATGATGTTCATGATCTCTAACCCCGTAACCTCTGCCGGAATTACAAGAATATGGAAGACTGTCCAATTTTAAACCCAGCATCACAAAGTTAGAACTCATGAACATCACAAACCCGCCTTTACAATTACCAAGCTTGCAAAACTCGCACCATTTCGGTGGGCACCAGGCAAACTAAAACTCCTAGGGATCACACTGCCCTCCTCATCCTCCAACCTCTTCAAACTCAACTTTATCCCCCTACTAGATTCTATAACTAAAACCTTAGACAACTGGAAGCATAAATCCATCTCTTGGATGAGGGGATAAATATAGTAAAAATGGTGATTATCCCACAGATACTGTACCTACTCCAAACAGTCACTATAGCTCTCAGTATCAAATCTACAAAACTTCCTCAAGCTGCATTCCTGGGAACACTGGCACAACAGACAACTAGTACAGCTCTTCACCACTCACCCACCCACCTATTCTGTACCTACTCCAAACAGTCACTATAGCTCCTCCTTTCTCAAATGCCTCCAAAGTGTCATAAACATACCTGGGAACTTTTGAAACAGGGTTACCCGGAGGGTGCCGACCTGGGAGGAAAATTACGCGATTTGCGTCATAAAAGGGTGAGGCTTAGGCGCAGAGGGGGGCGGGACAAAAAAACAGAAAAAATTTATCTAAGAGGGCGGGGAGTGGGAGGAACTGGGCGGGACAGAGCACAAGTGGGCAGAGTTTCTATTTAAACTCTGCCCACCCGGTGATCCACACATTGCCCCGGAGACCCGGTAATTCAGTCTGAAATCCGGAGTCTCCGGGGAAAAAACGGAGAGTTCCCAGGTATGGTCATAAATCTTTTTATTTGGAATAATAAATCAGCTAGACTTAAATTTATAGCACGATACAAAGGCCAAGGTGGCCTAAAGGCAACAGATGTTCTTAAATATTGTTGTGGTTTGTGGCTTTGGATTAATTAATTTGTGCAAAGGGTTTCAAAATAACCGCTATGTTAAAATTAAATCTAAATGTGAGAGTGAAAAGAATTGCAAACCCATATACCATGTGCACGTGCTTTCTCCAAAATGGAGTCTTTGGCCATGTGGCTTGAGAGTTCCAAGATGGAGTCAGACCATGTGCTTGCTCCATGTCCTGGATCCAAAATGGAGTCTATGAACAAAAGACAGGCTGTGTGGCTTAGCATAAGCAGAGTAGCTTACAGTTTTGCTCACCCTAACAACTTAGGCAAAAGAGACTACACAGTTATTGGAACCAAATGCAACTGTGTAATACCCCATAAGTCAACCAGTAAATATATGTGTGAAAGTCCACTCAGCGCCAGCCCAAAACAATAATTATGCAACATGTGGCTGATGCATCAAGGTATACCCAGAGAAATTTGTTCTAACACCTAATAATACTAACCAGACAATTACTTACTGCACTGCAAATAAAACACAATATGCAACAATTATGGCAGAAACACCATTCTTTGGTTACTGGGATGGCTTCCTAGAAATTTAGAATGAAAAGAAAGCAGAAACTGATACAATTTTATACTTAGCTATCCTGGGACGGTGTAACAGGAAAGGACGCAGGCAAGGAGAACTAGTTACATGGCGCTGCACTCAGCTGTGTCAACAAAGAATCCAGGGAAAGAGTCTGTAAAATGGTTACCTGGTAGTCTGTAACTTAGTGTGTTTTAGGACATAGGAACATCAAAATAAGAGCAAATATAGTCGCAAAAATGTTGCAACGTTACACGATGTAATGGATGCAGTTTTGTTGCCAAATTGCAGCGACTTTATCTGTGTCCATAACAAATATTATCAAGCAGTGCAACTGTCATCAATATGCTACTGGCTACACTCAGCTAATTCCAAACTATGGGTTCAGCCTCTGTCGGACATCATCTTCCCAAGCCAGTTACACTCACTTGCCTGGCTACCCAAACAAGATAGCCCATCCTCTGCTACTGTTCCCTTACTGATCAGCTCCACACTCAAGGTCTGGGACAACATCACCCCCCCCCCCCCGCTATCATTTCTTTCCCCTCCCCCTAACTCCACTGATTTGTAAAAAAAATTCCCTCCAGGAGATCACCCCTTAAGTTTCCGCATTTGGACAATACAAAGCTACTTATGCCCTGCTTTACTTACAGAAGGGAACACGTTTCTCTCGTTTGCAAATCTACAAAACTACCGCAGGCTGCATTCACGGGAACACACTGACACTACACCTCCTCACCACTCACCCATCTAAACACCTCCTCCTTAGGGACACTACACATTTTAAAAACCTACTCCTCTTTAACAACCCCAGAGGATGGAGTGTATTCTCCATGTACCACATCCTCCTTCACAGGCAGGACTAAAAGTGGACTCGGTGAGGAGGGGATGGCATAATGATCTATGCACCACCGTCATGGACATTGAATGGCACACAGCCAACATGAAAAGACGCTCTAGGAACATTTTAACGATGCAGACCAACTATAAGCTACTCCAACATTGGTATAGAACCCCGGAAAGCTCCACAAATTTTACCCCAATCTCCCAAACAGATGTTGGAGGGTTCCCTGATCCACATCTGCTACAATTGCTCTTTAATACTCTAGTACTGGAAGGAGATATTGTCCCAGCTTTGGGTAAGATACTAGAAGGGTTATTAACTGACAGTATTCAGAACTATGTGAAGACAAACAATATCATTAGTAGGAATCAGCATGGTTTCATGAAGAACAGATCATGTCAGACTAATTTACTTTCATTTTATGAAAGAGTGAGTAGTAATTTGGACAGGGGAATTGCTGTTGATGTAGTATACTTGGATTTTGCAAAAGCCTTTGACACAGTGCCTCACAACAGTTTACTGCATAAATTAAAAGGCTTCAGTTTGAGCGGTGTTATCTGTACATGGATTGAGAACTGGTTAAATGATAGATGGCAGAGAGTTGTTGTAAATGGAACTTTTTCAAATTGGTCTAGGGTTATAAGTGGGGTGCCGCAGGGTTCAGTCCTGGGCCCAATGCTTTTTAATTTGTTCATTAATGATCTAGAAGTGGGAACTGAAAGTGCATCTCAATCTTTGCTGACGACACTAAACTATGTAAGGAAATACATACAGAGCTGGATGTTTTTTCCCTACAGAAGGATTTAGATAAACTAAGTGAATGGGCAGAAAAGTGGCAGATGTCATTTAATGTAGATAAATGTAAGGTTATGCATTTGGGTTGTAGAAACAAACTTGCTACATATACTCTAAATGGGAACAACTTGGGAAATCCTCATTAGAGAAAGATTTAGGAGTACTGATAGACAATAGACTTCACAGCAGTGTGCAGAGTCACTCAGCTGCTGCAAGAGCAAATAGAGTACTAGCCTGCATAAAAAGAGGTATAGAAGCAAGAGATGCTAATATTATCCAACCTCTGTATAAATCCTTGGTTAAGCTTCATCTAGAATATGGAGTACAATTTTGGGCACCTGTTCACCTGTTCACCTCTTTTCTTCCTCCCTTTTTCTTTCTTCTTCTCATCATTGTCAGGGAAGATATTGTTTTACTTGCCCATTCATATGCTATGGATATAAGTCATGTTGTTGTACTCCCATCAAGCTGCTGAGTAAGGCTGATTCATCATCAATCCACTACAGTGACCATACATCATGCTTACTCATTATTACTCATTGTTATTTACTAGCATAATTTACCTCTATATATTTGTAATTTTTTTTCCCTTTGGCTTGTAACCCAACATATCCTGACAATGTACCTCTTCTATTATTATCTTCAATAAAAATAATAATAATAAAAAATTCTCCAGGGGGTTCATGTGTTAAGGTGTGATAAATAAAGGAAATTCCTTCTCCAGTGTCTTAAATTCATCACTACCTATATTATTCTATGGAGGCCTATGCACTAAATTCTGCCCAAACTGAATAACACTGGAATTTGAGAATTTTTCATACTGGAAGTTATCTCCTCTTTATCATGCCTGTATTACACCTTAGTGTTATCTACCCCAAGGCGGTGCTGTTTCCGTTATTTTCTATGGAAAATCATTTGAAATCATGCCTTTCAGAAGGTGGTGCGGCAGGGTACAGCCTCTCTTTTCTCATTACTCCCTTACTATATTTTTGAATAACTTTCTGAAGATTGATTTAGCTCATTGGTTTCTCCTTAACAACTTTCCCTCCTTTCTTCAAACTTTCTTTCTCTTACACCCCCTTTCCTTTATCATTCATTTTTCTTTTTTTCTCACTACTCTCTTCTCTTCTTTACTTGCTTTAAACTGTTGGGCCTGTCTTTTAGACCACTCTTAAATGAATAATCCATTGACTGGCTTCACAGTTGATACAGAGACTTAGAGAACCAGTAGAGAAGCAGTTACACATAACAGCTTACCTGCCAGTTCTGTACTTACATAAAACAGCTCATCTGCTATTTTTATTCTCAGAGGATTATCCTTCAGTCACTAATTCTTGTAAACAGAGAACTCGGAAGGCACTTCACATGTCAAAAAGAGTGACTTGTGAGTCCTCTGTATACATGAAATATCTGATTGATGGATAGTCTACAGATGACTAGAAACAACTAGTCAGCTGTGTCATGTAAGTACAGAACTGGCAGAGAAGCTGTTATATGTAAAAGTTTCTCTGCTGGTTCTCTCAGATTCTGTATCACCTAAGAAGCTGGTTAATTTATTATTAATGTTATAACCCTTTCAGTGACACGGGGTGAGTAATGTACATTCCTTTTCCACTCAAATCATTAAAGGAGGTTGACTGCTCATTCTGTTCTCTAGTAGAAACAGCAAACTGTCTTTTGGCTCCATGGAAACCTAAAGATCCCAACTTCCGCATCCTCAGATTGGGAGTGTGTACTCTTATAAAATAGGCAGCTATCAGTGTTTAGTACATGTGGCATATAAACATATCAACAGGAACAAAACAATTGCTCATTAAGCTGTATTTCGATAAGCAATGAGCCATTGATAAAATAGTAACAGCAAAATCTTAAACCAGCAAAGTCATGGTGGATGAGCTCTGGATTCACAGGGATTTGATGGCAAAGACATCTTGGAATATATGCCGAGATCTAATCAGTACAAATATGCCACAATATTGCCTTATCAGAACTTAGTGCATCTCCTATTTGTTTGCATTGCTGCAAACAGTTTGATTTAAAAATATATTTGCGCTCTAATAGCTTTTGAATTAAAAATCTCCCCGCACTAGAAGGAGTACTCTTATTTTATTAAACAGTCAATGCCTTAGACTACATGTTTTTAATAAAAAATAATATAGAATCATTCAGATGTCCAATAACATTGTACAACTCTACATTAGATACTGTTCTTGTGTACTTAATTTGGCCAAAATGGAGATTACATTTTAGCAGGATTTGGCACATTTTATCAATGTAGTAATGTGCTGTATCAACAGGCAGATTTTCAGTCTTTGCTAGTTTAGTCATTTAATTTATCCATTGATCTATGTTTGGAATTGATTTGGTATCATATCAAATTATGATTTACTGACCCAACGATAAATGGGTCCCTTATAAATAAGATACCCCTTTCCTTGATTTGCCATTTAAGTATGAGCAAGTCGGTGTGTGCTTAAAGGGATAGTAATACTTTGTTTTATCTCTATTTTATTTTGTAGGCATTAAAAAAACATGAAGAACGATATAAGTCTTATCTCTCAAACCTTTATGGTTTGAGAGATATTCACAAGCAAAGTTTCCCTTCCTGCCCCTTTTACCTAGTGTAAGCCATCTCTTCTCAGGTGCGGAATGCAGTCCATAGACCAGACAGATAACAGCAGGGGACAATCTTCTTCCTATGAGAACAATGAAAGCCCTGCCCTCTTGGCAAGTTTTTCAGGTTTTTCCCTTATCTTAATTGAAGATTGTCACTCTCTGCAATCTACCTGGGCACTTCCCTTCTGCTCTGGCTGAGCAGTGTTACATCAGTAAAAGGGGCAGGAGGGGGATACTTTGTCATTGAATTACTATGATGATTAATTAGAGCTGCTTTTATTATGAAACATTACTGTGCCTTTAAGTAAGGCTTGAGCCATATATCTGTCTAAGATCTGCTTGGTGTCAGGGGGAGGAGAGAGAAATGCGACTGAGTTGAACCCAGCTACAGAGTGTCCTCCCCACAGGGGGCCCTCGCATCATCCTTTCAGATGTTTGCTGGAACCATTGCTATGAGTTATTGGCTTGGCTCTCTCTCCATCTCTGTGATCTGGTCCAGGCTCTGACTCAATCTCAACCACCATTAGAGACATCTAGCCCCATTTCATCCCATATGTAAGGGAAATATAAAATTCGGCCCTCAGTCATGGGAGATGACAACCTTTTGACACCTATCTTCCCAACCTAAATTTAAATGAAATATTACATTAAATGAATACTATCACCTATAAATGAAACTAAATATACTCCATTCTAACATTAACATTCTAATCTTACTTTCGTTTACCTAGCCCTTTAAGGACCAGAGAGATGTAGAAGTTGCACACCTCCCTAGATCTTAAGAGTTAATCCGTGTGTAGAAAACCGTGGCTTTGTAGAACAGGAATATAGTTTGTTTACTTTTGTTTGTGCTAGCTTGAATTTACTGAGAACATGTAAGGCAATTTACTTATTGAGATTAGTGCCAACCCCTCTGCTATTCAGAAAGGCTTCTCTTTTCACTGACAGCTTACAGACATTTCTTTATTACCACTTCTGAGACACCTATATTTGTGGTCATGGAGCCCTGCACAAAGAATAAATGGATAACAGGGCATATAGTATATAAATTACAGGGCTCAGCTACCAAACAGACACTCTTAGAATATTCCAGTACAATGTATTTAAGAGTGAATAGCACCATTTAACTTTTAGGTATTAACAGCATGATAGCACAGGGAAGAGTGTTAGTGGTGCATCACACGACAGTCAGTAAATGTGTGTTAATGCAGCTCATGAATTATATATTTATCCAGTCTTTCAGTTTAACTCAATGATGCTAATCACTGAGCAGCAAGAAACAGAGATGATTTTTGACCATGAAACTAATGTGAGTTTTCCACTTGATATAAAATACAGGCTACAAAATATGATTTAAGTAGAAAGAGAGCAAGGTAGACAGTAGTTTATCACAGAGCATATAAGATTGGGGTGAATGTATTAATCCACCAGCACAGATTCAATTTCAGTGGCTCCACATCAGGGTATGCAGTGTGCACTACAGAATATGATCACTGTAGTGCATTTCTGTGGACACACTTCACCAACGCTGAGATTTTGATTCCAGCAAACCCCTTACTTCTGCCCCATATCTGTGCTGAAACAATGAGTGAAGTTATATAATTCCCTGTGAGTTTTGTTTAGTGTAAAATTATAGGAAAGTGAACTCCTGGAATGCATATAGACTGACCCACTGTATTTGCCTTGGGGCAAGTGGAGAATTTTTTGAGTAAGTAATTCATTAAATTGGTGATAGGAACACTTAGGGCTGGAAAATCAATTCCACTGCCTGTTTTAGATCAGAATCCTATTAGTGCCCCATTGAGTGAATAGGTGTGTATCATTATACCTCACCAATATTAGACTAAATTGACAGAACACTGCTGAAGAAAATATTGAACACTGAAAACACTTATTACTACAGTATGCAATGATTCAATTACAAAAAATAGACAAGCTTTCCCTCCTCTGCTGATAAGTTTTACATGATTGTTTCTTAGAAAGAATTCAGTCCTTGGCCCCTGTGAGAAACACATTATGTGGGGTCCTTTCCCAGAGTCCTCCAATGATCACATGCAAGAGAGATCCATCCAACCTGATTTCTGAAGGTGCTCTGCTACTGCTGAGAATTCATGAAGCTTTAAAATGATTTGAGGCTGCAGAATCCATTCAGAAGTAATTACTGAAAGTGAGTGTGAGACAGAGAGAGAGGGAGGAGAGGAGGAAATGTAGAGAATGAGAGGAAGGGTTATGGAGAGGGAGAGAGACTGGAAGATCTCCAGCAGTCCTATCTTGTAAGCAGCAGTAGCTCGCTTAAGCAGTTCTCTTGTCCTTGTTCAGATTATTAGTGACACAGAAAGGAAACTGTTTAGCAATGATGTTCATGCGATAGAAACCTGCTCATTTTAAACAGATATCACTTGATAGCTTAACTAATGGCAAAATGAATTCCAAATGAAGCTCCTGCGTCACAAAATAAGTTTCATGTCTTACACACAGTTTCATATGAATACTATTTTTTTTAATTGCTTTGCTCATCCCTACTTACAGATTATAACTTATAATAATAGGGAATCAATAACTGGAATGAAAAAAAGAGTTTATATATCCCTCTAGCGATATATGTATATATGTATATTACTACTACTAATAATATATAAGGTGTTCTATAGAAGAAATATAGATGAACAAGACTGGAGTGGAGAGGCAGATCATGATCAATTTGGAAATTTAAAGTAGAAAGTTGAAACATTTCACACTGATCAATCATAAAAGATTAAACTTCCCAAACTGTTTTTGTTATTGTTGTTGTTCTGGGGGATAAAAGGTGATTTGCTTCTTGATCGTCTGCTTCAGATTTGGACCAATCAAGTTTACTTCGTGCCTTACAAATTGATCACTACAGCCCAAAAATATATGGCTCATTTGTTTTCATCTCTGTACAAATGCAGGAATTATGACTGTTTAAAGCAAAGTTATAACATTAAAACTAAATATGTCAGGAAACAGGGCACTTATTTATTCAGTAAACATAAGTTAATAGTTCGCAATAACATCTATTTATGTGTGACACTTGGTGACTATATTTGCTTTATATTTGGCAGTAGCCCTAATGTTATTTTGTCTACTCACAAAAAATGGGAAACTGCCCTAATAGATGGTTTCTTTAGCCTTTGTCTTGTGGTAATTGAGCATGTTTAATTAATATATCTACTCTTGCTATATGTCAAGATTGTATTTCTTTAAAATAACTTTGGGAGAGATGCACTAAGGTGTGATAAAGAGGTGATACGGTGGATATGTCTTCTCCAGTTATATAATTTCTCCATTTCCTAGGTTATTCTATGGAGCCTATGCACTAAGATTTTGCCAACTTTGGAGATATTGCATAGGCTCTATAGCATAACATAGGAATTAGAGAAGTGATATCACTGGAGAAGTCATCTCCACTTTATCACATCTTTATCATGCCTTAGTGCATAACCCCCTATTTCCCTGTTGACCACTTGCATAACAGAGTTGTCTCCAACGTAATGGGAGTTACGCACTAAAGCTTGATAATTGGATGATAAAGAGGAGATGACTTCTCCAGTGAAATCACTTGTCTAGTTCCTATGATATTATAAAGCCAATGCACTAAGATGTCCAAAAGTTGGAAAAATCTTAATGCATAGGCTGCATAGAATATCCTAGAAACTGGAGAAGTGATATCACTGTATCACCTCTTTATCACACCTTAGTGCATCTCTCCCCAAATTATTTTAAAGAAATTGAATCTTGACATATAGCAAGAGTAGATATATTAATTTAACATGCTCAATTACCATAGGCTCCGTAGAATAACATAAGAACTGGAGAAGTGATTTCCCAGGAGAAGCCATCTCTACTTTATCACCTCTTAATCACTGCTTAGTGCATAACCCCCAATGTGTTGCAATACAAGTCTGTATTTCTAGGGGTTAAAGGGATAGTAATGTTTCATAATAAAAGCAGCTCTAATTAATCATCATAGAATTTGTACTTTGGAGAGTGTTATTTCAATTCTGTCAGAGTTATAGTTCAAGAGTAATTCAATGACAAAGTATCCCCCTCTCGCCCCTTTTACTGATGTAACACTGTTCAGCCAGATCAGAAGGGAGGTGTCCAGGTAGACTGCAGAGAGGGACAATCTTCAATTAAGATAAGGGAAAAAGCTGAAAAACCTGTTAAGGAGGGCAGGGCTTTCATTGTTCTCAATGAAGAAGATTGTCCCCTGCTATTATCTGTCTGGTCTATGGACTGTATTCCACATCTGAGAAGAGATGGCTTACACTAGGTAAAAGGGATGGGAGGGGAAACTTTGCTTGTGAATATCTCTCAAACCATAAAGGTTTAAGAGATAAGACTTATATCGTTCTTCATGTTTTTTTAATGTCTACAAAATAAAATAAAGATAAAACGAAATATTACTATCCCTTTAAAACATTGCAAATATATAAAAGCAGACAGAGTAAAAAAGTAAGTAACGAGTAATAAAACCCTAAAACAATAATTAACACTCAGCAACAGTAATATGGGATTTATGCAGAACTGAACCAATTCATTTTTGCTGCTATTCCTACAAAAAGCAAGAAGGTCTAAAATATCATTTTAATTGAAGCAAAATGACAAGTCAGCATTGTCACACTGTCTACAGCAGTGTCAGGATGTGGTTGTGAATATACCTGACTTTGAGTTAACTGGATAATGATTGCTAAACACAAAGAAAAGTAAAATGATCTTTCCCTCCCTCTTACTGGTACCCTAGATGATGTTTGACTTAGTTTAACCCGCTTTAGTTTTCTTCTTGATAAAAATATCAGCAGAGAATCCTATATACAAGATGGTAGACGTTGTATTCACCTTGCTTCAGTCTGTTCTTTACTTATTCCCTAATAGTTCTATCAATTAACACAAGTTGTAACTGGACAGTAACTTATTTTCCCTGTTCACATTCATATAACAATAGATGAGAGTGATATAAGGGTAATATGTTTAATGGCTAACAAAAATTACAAGATTTCAGAACACAAACTTACCTTCTTCAGCCAACAAATAATCTGCAATTCTTTGTTTCATATACTGAAAACACTGTTAAAGTGGATCTATCACATATAGATATCTAATGCTCATTAGATAGACCATTTAGAGAAAAAGTTTAATATGTTAGTCATTTTTGAAAAAAACCTGTTATCTATGCAAAAATTCAAGTTTAAAAGGTGCCCAGTAGCCTACTTCCGCTTGTCACTGCGGCAAGCTGCTTGCCGCACAGAGGCTGCTCCGGTCCCACTACCCAGCATCCTCCGATGATGGAGGATGTCTGTCTCTAAGCTGGAGTGATCTCATTGGCTAGATATCGATCTCTGCCAATGAGATCGCTCCAGCTTAGAGAAAGAAAGCCTCTGTCATTGGAGGATGCTGGGTAGTGGGACGGGAG
The DNA here is from genome assembly GCA_037306005.1 of Rhinophrynus dorsalis. Classification (NCBI taxonomy): domain Eukaryota; kingdom Metazoa; phylum Chordata; class Amphibia; order Anura; family Rhinophrynidae; genus Rhinophrynus; species Rhinophrynus dorsalis. The sequence goes on from CM074723.1 coordinate 417,019,768, forward strand.
CAGAGACAGTGCTGCAAGCAGGAAGTAGGCTGCTGGGCACGTTTTAAACTTGAATTCGTGTGCAGATAATGATTTTTTTACAAAAATGACTAACATATTAAACTTTTTCTCTAAATGCTCTACCTAATGAACATTAGATATCTATATGTGATACATTCACTTTAACAGACACAGATCACACAGACTGGAGGCAAATTTAATAGTACAACAGAAACTAAAATTCTGGATACATGTTACAGAGAGTGATAAAAGCCTGGGTGTCTGCTGATGGATACTCTAGATCTGGGCTCAAAATTTCCACTCGCCACTAGCCGTGGCGAGTAACTTTTCAGGTCTGGCTAGTAGCAAAGGACTTCACATTTTAAGCCCTGCTCTAGATCATGGGTGGAGTCAACTTTGGCACTCCAGCTGTTGGGGCCTACAACTCCTATCATCCACAACAAGCTTTTCTGAAATGTATTTTAAGGATTTTATTTTTAAAATCTTGATGGCTTGATCTGAAATGTGGAAATGCTGAACTTTATGAGTGTCTATTTTTTGAAAGCCACTGTGAAACATTTGTACAGTTTCTCCAATTTACAAATAACACCACTTTTGAAAAGTTGCAGGTGTAATACCCATGGGTTGTGTAAAGCTGTTATGTGCTCGGTCCGAGTTTTGTTTTTGTGCAGAGCATGTGTGGGCAGGTAATGTTCCATTCTTATCTGGACTGGACTCTTGGTTTATAAACTGGTTTTTGAGTTTGGTAGGATTAAGTGCAAAATTAAAAGGGGATTTCCAGCAGCACAGAAAGCCATCTTATAATCTTTTTTGCTTTTATAAGATCAGAAAAATATAATGTTTTAGCACTGAATACTAATATACTTTATGTTATTGTGCATATGACTATGCCAAGCTTTTATAACTAATTGCCCTCAAGTTACCTTTAGGCAACAACTCCGTCAGTCAGTCATTAACTGGTTGAGGATTATGGGATTTTGGAACGTAGTCTGTAAATAGCTGCAGATTGCCCATCATATTGCCACACAGACACACTGGTGTATGCAAGAGATTTTGAATGCAGAATTGCCAAAAATGCAATGTTCAATATGTATTTTAGTTTTGAGAAAGATCTTTCACATGCTACCTGAGATACTTAATAATAGGTGAAACTAATATATATCACTGAGCTGCAGATCTTGATATAGAATATACAAATAAAGCCAGAAGAACTACTGCATGGTCAGGGGACACTAGATTGTATTTGTTACTATTCCTACAACCATACAGTCAAGAGATCAGTTCAGCTCCCTTAGGTGCCCTAAGTAGAATGCAGATCTTCACACGTTAAAAGTACAATCTTTATTAGTTTGTTTAAAATAGTACATGACAGACATACATGTAATTGATCACATTATAAAAGGATTACTGTTCATAGAGATATTAATAAAAAGGAGTACCCAGAGGTACCTACTATTATATGGGATCACTTAGGGTACAATGGGGTAAAATTAGTGTTGTAATGAAAATATTGTTGTAAAACTAAAGGACCATGGAGCATTTTTTTTTTAGAATCTGATTCCAGACTCCCCGAACGGAGTGCAGCCATGTGGGGAGCCTGGAATTCCATGATGGTCATAGTACATCATGGATCGTTAAGTCAGACTTACCCATGACGTACTATGACCGTCAAGGGTCGTTAAGGGGTTAAACACCACTGTGCTAGGAATCCTTTCCCTTAAGAATCTATATCTAGAGTCACTTATCCGTAGACTGTGAGATTCCACTTGTTATCAGCCTCTATAAGTAACTTGTTTCGAGAATATATCAGGATCTATAGCATTAAACGCTCAGTAAGTAACCGGTGTGAATCAGAACCAATAATTGCGCTATTCAGTCTTCTACTTTGAGGCTAATCAGGACGCTGTCTTGTTACACCTTAGACTGATCTCTTCCTATATAGCCTATCAGTCATGTTGTATTGTAGCCAACTTCTAATCCACATTAGGTTTTAACGTTAATGAACACAAATTGTTTATAAATCAAGCGTTCCTTGATCAGGTACGGACAGTTCGTCTTTTCAGCTAACCCGGATACTTTGTGTCTTAGTGCAATATAGTGTTAGCCATTAGCCTTTATGCGTGGTTGAAATGACTATAAATCAAACGTTCCCTAATCAAACACGGACTGTCCATCATCCTAGCTAACACAAATGCTTTATATCTAAGTGCTATTTTGTGTTAGCCATAAGCCATAATATGTAGTTAAAGCGGCTAGATGGAACCTTTCACAAGGATTTGCACAACCTGTGATTTGTCTTAGAAACTTAACATCTGATATCCATACAGGGTGTTACTAAGTATTTCTGCTATTAGTATTACGATGTAAACGAACAAGCTGTCCTGCCTCCAACATACATATTACTATCTATTCTTCATTTTTCATTTCCCATTCCATCCAAACCCCCATTTCACTGTGCATAGCCCAACGCGTTTCGCCGTGGCACACACGGCTTTGTCAGGGGCAAGCATTACCGGTTGAATGTTTTAGCCGGGTTTAAATACCCTGCATCTGGGGAGTGTAAAAGTGATGTAAAGAGGCGGGTCTTCTTCTGAGGTGCAGAATACAAAGTGTTCAAAATACCTCGATTCATAGTGGTATAGTTGTTAATGAGCTAGAGTGGAACATATGTCAATAAATTATTATTCTCTCTCTATTGAAAAGTGAACAAATTTCCTACACGTGATTGTATAATAATTGTTATTTGCATGAACTAAGGAGAAAAAGTAGTGATAGCAATACATCCAATGAAATATAAAGGAAAGAAAAATATCTATATATTGAAATTGAAGTCAGTATATATATATATAAATACAGATATGACTAGCAATGAATTCATTAAAGAATTGGTGTGTTAACTGCAGATTGTGAGAAACACAAACTATCACCCATGATTAGATGTATATTAATAATGATGGAAAACTCATGTTATGCGGTTACTAGATTACCTCAGAATATTAAACCTGAGGAATGAAACAAGGTTGAACCCTATGAAAAGGAAATGGATAAAGAAGGGCATGTGAGTATAAGGTATATTCAATCTTTCACAAAGAGTGTAGAAGTAAAACCTTCATTCAAGCCCAATGGCATCCTTGTTTTTAATGTGTAGATCCACTCAGCCTTGCACCGTAATAGTTTCAGATTGATATCTCCTTTGCGAAGACTGAGTTTTTGGCAATTAATTTAAAGCTTATCAAAGGGATATCCCCATAATGGAAATCATTCACATGTCTGGAGATAGGTTTGCCTCTTCCATGGTGAACATCACCAAGATGTTCAAGGACTCTACATCTTAGTTCTCTTTTTGTTTTCCCTACATATTGTTTGCCACAGCGGCAGGACATAAGCTATATCACACCTGTGGTCTTACAGTTGATGAAGTCATATATAGTATATTCTTTCTTAGTTTGATTACTAGTGAAAACTTTTGCATTATCCATATATTTGCAGGCAGAGCAGCTGCCACAATTGTGGAAACCTTTAAGTTCTGACTTTAGCCAGGTAGTAATTTTTGGACGTGTATAATGACAACCAGCATGTCTTTGAGATTTTTGTTTCTCCGATATGTGACATGTGGATATGTTCCGACAGCTTCTTTTATATCAAGATCTTCCATTAGAATCATCCAGTGTTGTTACAGGATATTTCCTTATGTTCATGGCTATAAGTGCCAATCATACGGATGATTTTTAAAGTGGCGAGGTAATGCTTTTCTCCTAGGGATGTTCCTTCTAATTGTCTAAGAGCATCTTGTGAGTCCTGTATATAAGATGGTAGGAATGTTACAAACTTGCGTAATACTGTGTCCACATATATACTAGACTTTTCTGTTAGGTTACCTCCTTCCAGGAGGCTTGGTTTGATGTTTATGTATTTTCGGTATGGTGTAAAAAGTAGAGATTGTAGGAAACTCCACCCCCATGTAATTGTATTCATTTTTATCAATGAGGCCTTTTTCAATTGACTGATCTAGGATCAATTTGAGTTGGATCTTAACGACCTCAGAGACCGGCAGTTGTCTATAACATTGTTTATCCCCTAATAGTCTCTGGCATTCAGATATATAACACTCTCTGGATAAGATAACTATATTGCCACCCTTGTCAGATGGCTTAATGATGATGGATTCATTTTACATTAAACTCTTCAATGCCACTTTTTTTACATAACTTAGGTTGTGATCTTTTATGACTGTTCTGTCATTAGATAATGACAAACTGCCTCAACAAAAACACCCACATGTGGGGATGTAGTGGGAGGAGGAGTAAATTTGTTGTTCATTTTTAAATCTGTAAAGGGACCTTTGGAACGTTCACATTGCCTTTCATTATCTTCTAACAATGAGGTCAGATTTTTAATAGAGTTATGATCAGTGGAAGTGAGCTTATTTTGTTGTTTCTGCATTTGGAAAAATGTATGTAATATGATTTTTCTTCCAAAGAGGTGGAGGTCTTTTACCCATTCAAAGTAGTTAAAGGGATAGTAATACTTCGTTTTAAAGGGATAGTAATACTTAAAATGTAAAAAAAAATATGTTGTAGGGTTTATCCCCCTGAGTAAAACAAGGGCACTTCCACTGCTGAAAGGTGTTTCATTCAAAAGTTTTTAATTTTCAAAGTTGAATTTTTTAGGTGCAATATCACAGTGGCCTGAAATTGTACAGTGGCGCTGTTGCTACACGATCCTATGGAGATTTATGGTCAACTGACCAGAGCTGTCCATAGGATCGTGTAGCAACAGCGCCACTATACAATTTCAGGCCACTGTGATATTGCACCTAAAAAATTCAACTTTGAAAATTAATAACTTTTGAATGAAACACCTTTCAGCAGTGGGAGCACCCTTGTTTTACTCAGGGGGATAAACCCTACAACATATTTTTTTTTACATTTTAAGTATTACTATCCCTTTAACTTTATTTTATTTTGTAGGCATTAAAAAAACATGAAGAATGATATAAGTCTTATCTCTCAATCCTTTATGGTTTATGTGATATTCACAAGCAAAGTTCCCCTCCCCGCCCCTTTTACCTAGTGTAAGCCATCTCTTCTCAGATGTGGATCAGGTTGTATGACCAGACAGATAACAGTAGGGGACAATCTTCTTTGTATAAAAACAATGAAAGCCCTTCCCCCCTTGACAAGTTTTTCAGCTTTTTCCCTTATCTTAGTTGAAGATTGTCCCTCTCTGCAGTCTACCTGGGCACCTCCCTTCTGATCTGGTTGAACAGGGGGGGGATACTTTGTTTGTGAATATCTCTTAAACCATAAAGGTTTCAGAGATAAGACTTATATCATTCTTCATGTTTTTTTAATGCCTACAAAATAAAATAAAGTTAAAATGAAGTATTACTATCCCTTTAAATTTGTCAATGGGGCAGAAAGATAGACCCTTTATCAAAAGTCGAATATGATCATTATTGAGCGTAATATCTGACAGGTTAATTACCTGTAAGTCATCTTCCCCTGTGTTTACCTCTGTTGTTGGTCCATTTTGTACTCCCATTTTGCTCTGTCTCTCAGATGTGATGTTCTGCTGTTGCCTCCCTGTCCTAAACAAGAGGTTTCACGTTGTGCCTTAATATCTGATAATTGTTCGTTATTTCTTTTGGGCCCTCTTCTATTATGTTTTGTTCTAGTATCCCCATCTGTTGTTTGCTTATCTGATCAATCAGATTCGGATTCACTCCACTGTTCTTCAGTACTGGGATTTGTCCTCACTATTCTCACTTGGTATACTCTCCCCTCTCTAAAATCTTTTTGGCTCCGAATAATTTTTTTATATTTTCTGCTTTTAAGCTCATTTGCGAGTCTGTCTATATCTTCCTTCAATTTAATCTCAAAATCTTGAAATTTCAGTTTATCTTTCTGAAGTAATATCTCTTTAAGTTTAATTTCAACCTCCAAATTAGTTTTTTCTGATTCCTCTTTCCCTGTATTTATAATAAGTTCCATCAGTTCTATGCAACTTTTAGTCAATATGTCATGCCATTTGGAGATGAAAGTATCGTTGTTCAAATGTGCAGCAGGGATAAGGGGGCTTCTTAGTCCTCTGGGGATTATTTTATTCTTCACATAGTCCTCCAGACTGGACACCTCCCACCAAACCCTAGCCTGCCTACTCATCAGTTTTGTAAGCTGTTCAAATGGAGTTTTCAATGTATTCTCAACAGTGTTTACAGTTTCTTTAGGCTCCATATTTTGGAACAATTGTGTGGCCTCATCATGTTAGATTTTAAAATCTAATGAATTAGAAAAATAACCTGCCGTAATTGATACACCTAGGAAAAAGGATTGAACCTCAAGAGATACAATAGATACGTAATAATAGGTGAAACGAATATATACCACGGAGCTGCAGATCTTGATATAGAATATACAAATAAAGCCAAAAGAACTACTGCATGGTCAGGGGACACTAGATTGTATGTGTTTCTGTTCCTACAACCATACAGTCAAGAGATCAGTTCAGCTCCCTTAGGTGCCCTAAGTAGAATGCAGATCTTCACACGTTAAAAGTACAATCTTTATTAGTTTGTTTAAAATAGTACATGACAGACATACATGTAATTGATCACATTATAAAAGGAGTACTGTTCATAGAGATATTAATAAAAAGGAGTACCCAGAGGTACCTACTATTATATGGGATCACTTAGGGTACAATGGGGTAAGATTAGTGTTGTAATTAAACTGGTGAAAGCCAGATTGTGAATAACACTGCATGCCGCTCTGGAAGCCCTGAACCAGAAGTAAAAAAAAAAAAAAAAAAGCCCTGTGGTCACCAAGTGCCGGCTGCGTGTGCGCTTGCCGTTCCTTAAGGGGTTAAAGGGCTATTTTTGAATCCATGTGTGATAACTTTCTGGGAGCCATTTCTTTGTCTGCTGTACAGGGATTTATAATTTCTTTTGGATGTGTTTTTTTTTTTTAAACCAGTACAGACTTGTGCTGTATAATGGTTCTTATTAATAGAATAAAATTGGGATATCATTTGAAGCATCATTTTTATAAGGTCTTTGATTTGGGTGCAGCATAAGAGAAATCTCATCATTTTTAAGAAAGTGTCCATTTGGATATGTAATGTGGTTATAGAATGTATTACATCTTCTCAATAAATACCAGTACTTGAACATTATTGTTGTTTCTGGATTTGCATATAGAGTCTTAATTCCCCTGTTGATCTCTATACTGTTTGGTTTAAAAGTCTAGGCAAAATTGTTTAATTTTTTTAAACCCCTCTTTTGAAATCGTGGTTTTGCACATTAAGATGATGGTCCATAAGAGAGAAAATATCTCACATTTGCTATCCCTGATAGAGACATATTGGATTCAGCAAAGATGTTGGAGAGATGTGATTAGTAAGTGTCAGGACTGTACTAATTATATTGCATACATAAGCTTTCTTAATTACATTTACACATTTATGAGTTCTGTAAGGTGTCTTGGTCTGTTAGATATTCTCAGAGCAGTAATAAAAGCAGAAATACTGCCAAATTGTATAAAAGGAGATAGAACTTTATAATAAATGGGAGTGTATTATGTATTTGTGTTTGGCAAATTTGATTTTTAGAAATGCTGAAATAAAAGCAGATTGTGGCAGTAGACTCAGACATTTGAGCCTGCTGTACCTCTTGGCCGCCGTCATATTGCATGTTACTGATGTCTTGCTGGGTCCTGTGCTGATGCTCCTTCCCTGCTCCCAGTGTCTCTCACCGCTCGTTGATTTCATCTTCCAGGCGACGCAGGGTTCAACGCACATGCACAGGGTGTTGCAACATTTTCTTTAGCGCGCCTGTGGGACTGACACATGCCAGCTTATTCCTTGGGCCATGGCTTAACTCCTCCTTACTACTTCCTGGCTAGGTATATAAGGGCTGGGGAGCCTGTGCTCAGTAGCCCTTATGTTGGTGTCAGTTACAGTCGCTTTTCTCCTAGTTGTGCTCTGTGCATGACCTTGGCTTTGTCTGACCATCCTGTCTGGTGCTGACCTGTGGCTCTGTCTGACTATTCACTCCGTTCTCGTTCCAGCTCCGTGTATGACCTAAGCTTGGCCATCCATCCATCCGGTTGCAGACTTGTGGCTTTGGCTGACTACCCGCTTCGTGCCTTGACCTTGGCTTGTCTCGCTATCCATTCTGGTGTTGGCCTGTTGCTCTGCCTGACTATCCTTTCCGTGTTGCCCTCAGCTTAGTCGGATACACTATCTGGTGCAGACCTGTGGCTCTGGCAGACTCCTCACATATTCACGTGGGCTCCTAGTCTATGTGAGAGATACCCGGATGCAGTCTCCTACCATGGTGGGATCCTCTATATCTTATCCTGTGTTTATTTTGTATATTCCTTTATCTGTTTGTCTCTCAATAAAGTGTATTTTTAATCTAAGTACTTGTCCGCCAATTTTTTTGCAAACCGTGACATACGTAAGGACCATGACGGCAGACACTACTGGTGGTCCACCTTTTCAGTGTATCCTAGACAGGATGGAGGCTCAGGACCGATCAATTATCATTGGCCATGCAAACCTTGCATTGCTCACCATGAAAGCCCTGACAGACAACCGGTGGCCTCTATTGCTCCTTCCTCGGCACCAGCAGTTCCTACCAATCCTGATGCAGACATGATCAGAGGGTTATCTGGCTCTGCTTCACTTCCACAGCATTATGGTGGGGATCCTGAGTTTGCCTCAACCAATTGGGCATATATTTTGAGATGGTACCTTAAGCCTTCCCTAATGAGCACAGTAGGATCATTTTTATGATTTTGCTCCTGTCAGGCAAAGCGCTGGCTTGGGAGAAATCCTTTATGGGAGACCAATAGACCCATAGTACATAACTTTACAGAATTTGTGGCCTCTTTTAAACAAGTTTTTGATGTGCCAGGTCGAGCGGCCTCGGCTTCTAAACACCTGATGTCCATTTGCCAGGGCACTCGTACGGTGGCTGAGTACGCTATCGAATTTCGTACTTTGGCAACAGAGGTGGGTTGGAACGACGAGGACCTGGTAGGCACTTTTTCCCAAGGGTTGTGTGATACTATTAAAGATGAGATTGCTGCCCGTCAGTTGCCAAAAAAGTTTGGATGATTTGGTCTCCTTTACTATCGTAATTGACACCAGGATACGGGAGAGACCCTCGTTTAAGGAGCACCTACGGAGGCCTCCTTCTCAACTGGCACCTCATTTTTTCAAACATCCATTCCTCCCTCACCTCCCATGCCTCCTAGTTCTGATCCAATGGGCAGTGAACCAATGCAAGTCGGTGCTACTCGCCTCTCTGTGGAGGAAAGGGCCTTTCGAAGGACTTTGTTTATATTGTGGTAAGCCAGGACACCTGCTGAAGTCCTGCCCGGTGACTCCAGGGAAACACTTGCACCTAAAGTCCTGTCGGGGACAGGTCTTAGGTGGCATTTCTCAGTCCCCAGAGATCATCCAGGACAAACCTAGCCTGGAGGTAATTCTTTCCTGGGCCGATTCCTCCGTGGCTTCTCCTGCCTTGCTGAATTCTTGGGCCACTGGATACTTTGTTGATGTGGAATCTGTGGCCAAAAACTTGATCCTGGTGTAGTCCCGCTTCTCACCATTAGCCATTGAGGCTATAGACGGTAGGCCTCTTCTACCCCCTCAAATCACACATGAAACGTCCCTTTTGACCTTGAGGGTGAGGGACCTTCATAAGGAGGACCTGAAATTTCAGGTGATCAATTCCCCCCACTATGCCATTGTTCTGGGGTTCCCTTGACTGCAGGCACATAACCCCAGAATCGATTGGCTTACCTGTGATATATTGTCTTAGGTGCCGCAGTGTACTGATTTCTGTCTCTCCCGCCCTATGAGACTTATTTGTGCTACCTCCCCAGTCCTGCCTGAGGAGTATTTGCCTTTAAGTGCAAGCCGGGGCGTTACCTCCTCATAGGCCGTATGATTGCTCTGTGGAACTCATACCCGGTACTACGCCTTCCAAGGGTAGTGTGAACCCATTATCTATAGAGGAGAATAAGGCCATGGAGGAGTACGTTTCAGATGCCCTTTCTAGGGGCATTATTTGTAATTCTACCTCACCAGCTGATGCTGGATTCTTTTTTGTAAAGAAAAAGGATGGAGAGCTACGTCCGTGTATTGATTTCCGAGGGCTGAACAAGTTGATGATTAAGAACACCTACCTTATACCCTTGATTACAGAGTTATTTGACCGACTGAAGGGGTCCAAAATATTTATAAACGCAATCTAAGGGCAGCTTACAATCTGGTCAGAATGAAGGAGGGCCATGAGTGGAAGACAGAAGACAGCATTTAACACCAGCAGTGGGCATTACGAGTATTTGGTTATGCCTTTTGGTCTCTAATGTTCCTGCTGTCTTCCAAGAATTTATCAATGATGTCTTGAAAAAACTATAACAAAGTTGTGTGGTGTTCTGTTTGGATGATATCCTCATTCACTCTCCTACGCTGGAGGCTCATCATGCTGATGTGTCTAAGGTTTTATGCCTGCTACGGGAGAATAACCTATTTTTCAAGTTGGAAAAATGTGAATTCCACAAACCTCAAGTAACATTTCTTAGGTACATCATTTCCACTTCTGGTTTGGCCAAGGACCCTCAGAAAGTGTCGGCCGTGATACAGTGGCCTCTTCCAGTAGGACAGAAGTCACTCCAAAGGTTTTTGGGGTTCGCTAACTATTACTGAAAATGTATTAAGAATTTCTCTACAATAGTCAGACCACTTACTGAAATGACTTATAAGGGCACTAAGACATCAGAGTGGTCTCCTGGGGTCTGCTCGCATTCAAGAACCTCAAATCGGCATTTGCTGCAGCTCCAATCCTGGTTCACTCAAAACCCACCCTGCCCTTTACGTTAGAGATTGGTGCATCTGAAGTGGGAGTAGGCTCTCTCCTTTCCCAGCAGGTGGGCCCGGGGGAGGCCTTACGTCCTTGTGGGTATTTCTCGAGGAAATTGTCCAAAGCAGAGAGATTTATGAATGGGGGACAGATAATTACTGGCCATTATCTTGGCCTTGAAAGAATGGCGACATCTTCTGGAGGGTACCAGCTCCCCAATTCTGATTCTTACTGAACATAATAATCTCACGTGTTTATCAGAGGCTAAGCGTCTGTCGGCCTGGCAAGCCCGATGGGCTTTGTTCTTGTCTAGATTCAATTTCGTGGTCTCCTACCTTCCGGGTTCTAAGAATTTTAGGGCAGATGCTGTATCTCACCAGTTTTGTGCCAACTCTAAGGAGGAGTCTCTGCCCTCACCTATCATTCAGGCGGATTGGAGGGGCATCCCACAGCGGTTTTATTAGTTCAGTTTATTGAGACAGTGGTCATAGCACAACAGACGGGGCGCAAGGAGTTTGGAGCAAACAGCCATCGCATATTGAAAGAGGTAAATCGGACAGCCTTCACTGAACTTTATAGCATCCAGCCTGGGCTCCAGGATTGAAAGTAAAATATAAAATACGTACACATTCTTTACTTTTATACAAGTGGTACCACCTATTTTAAACAATGTATTAGTTGATCTATATGGATGTGTATTGAATATTATGGATTTGTACTAAGTGCTTTTTATACATATTTTTATTGATATATTGTCACATTAAAGGTTTAAATTCTCACTCTGCATTGTTGTAGATTGTAGAATAGTGCTAGGAGCTGTACTAATATATGGTAGATATTTTTATTATTGTTAGCGCCCTCCCTATAAGTACTTGTTTCAGATTAGATTGTTTTGCACATCGATCTGGGGATTGTAACAGCTGGTCAGAAAGTATATCTCCTGTATGTTAGATTAGCCCTTGTGGAAGGGGGAGTTGCCTTAACCTCTTGAGCGCCATACTCGCTTTTCTCCTTTTTAGTGTTTATTATTTCTTTCATTTAAATAGTGTTATTATCTCTCTATTTTATGGAAGACAAGCTTTTATGCTTTTTTATTAAAGACTAGTTAAAGAGCCCGTTACACGGGCCACAGTGCCACTGCCAGCCGGTCGCGGGGCAGTCATGCACAGTAAAGACTGCCCTTGCCGCGGCTGATACAGTGCCAGCTGGTCGTGGTGCAGTCATGTTCAGTAGAGACTGCCCGCGCCATGGCTGATACAGAGCTGGATGCTCCTTCTGAGCTCCCCGCACTGTATCAGCCTTGTCACAGGCAGTCTCTACAGTGCATGACTGCACTGCGACCGGCTGGCATTGTATCAGCCTCATCATGGGCAGTCTCTACTGTGCATGACTGCGCCATTACAAACTTTCTAGCAAATTATTATATAGGATTTTGTATTTTGTAAGACACACTTTATTCTTTACCTAAATATTTTATTCTGCCCAATTGGAAGGATATATTCAGGAAGAGCAAACTTTAAAACATAGTCCTCTTTATTTGAGCTATTCTTGATTTTGTTAATGTCATCATGGTGTAGTAACAACTGTATTTGTAAGATGACATACTACAGACATTTATAAGCCCTTGAAAAGGCAGTCATTTTAAAACACATTGGGACCAGGGGAGGGCTGGCCTGGGGGGCAGGGGGGCAATTGCCCCCTGGGCTGGTCATATATCTGAGCTGGTAGGCCACTGCACCTCACTAAATATCCCGATTGCTGCTGTAAATGGAGCTACACTAGTGATACCACAGAGCTTACAATTGAAATGGAGCTACATAAATGATTCCACAGAAATACAATCCAAATGGAGCTAAACTAGTAGCATAAACCATTTCCCTTATAAGCTCTATAGTATCACTAGGTAAACTTTACTTAAACTGTAAGCTCTGTAGGAGCGCACTAGTGTAGCGCCATTTCAACTGTAAGCTATGTGGTATCACTTGACTTAAGTCACAACATTAATGCCAGTTTTAAGATTAACAAAAGTGGATGGGCTGGAACTGTGGGTTCGAATGATAATAGAAATGAGCCACTTGAAGGTATTTGCCCCTGGGCCACAAGTTGCCAGCCCTCCCCTGATTGGGACATATTAGACAGGAAAGGGCAGCAAAGGAACCACAGATGACCCAGTGAGAAGAACCATGCTGTCCATGACTGCGTGATAAAAGCACAGAGGGATTGTGCCAGTGGCCATATGATAGGCTTTTTGTTTGTACCACCTTACCACTGTACATATGTGAATCCACTATGGTGCAGCTTTTTAATACAATTTCAAAGTATATAATATGTATTTTATGTCTCTCTTCTAGCTGAAAATATCTTTACAAGAAGACCCATCTCATTCTCACTGAGATACTGTGATCTGCTAATTGCAAGATATTACACTGTGAGTAGCCATTTGGTACAATTTACTTGAGATCATTTCTCAATTTATGCAGCATTGCTCCATGCTCTTGTTTAGTTTTCTTTACATATGGCAAACATAATTTTTAGCATAAGTCTTGATATTCTATTTTGTGGAACACAACCTGTATAAGTTCAGTTACATATTTTGTGAGTTTAATGTGGATCCATTGAATGAGCAATAGCTGTGCCACTTTTTTGTATTCTACTAGCATGGGATTTTCTCCTCACTTTGTTCTTACTTTTATAAGACAGTAGGTATGTCAGCAGTGTAACAATAGGGGTCACACCTGCGGGCCCCTGGAGTGACCTGGCTGCCCCATGTGAACCCCCTGCCCGGTGCCCGCAAGCTGCTGAGGTCTGTGCCTTCTTTGGCACAGACCTCTAGCAGCTGAGCCCTCTCTTCGGCACTCTAGTAATGCAGAGCGCTAGAAGATGACATCATCTCCCAGAGCTCTGCATTACTAAAGAGAGGCCTGCTCTGGAGCTTCAGTTGTATAGAGGTCTGTGCAGAAGGAGGTGCAGACCTCTCCTGCCATACCGCTGGCCAACAGGGAGGTAGTAGATGGACACTGTGGTGTCAACAGGGGCAATGTGGAGGTAGAGATTATGAGCATTGTTGAGACTGAGGGCAATATGGAGGCAATGTGGAGATTGGGGGCAATACAGAGGCAATGTAGAGATTGGGGGCAATGTGGAGGCAATGTGGAGATTTGGGGAAATGAGGGGGGCAATGTGGTTGGGGGCGGCTTATGGCAATTTCTTAATCAGGGCCCAGTGGCTTCTAGTTACCCCTCTGAGGTATGTCTTAAGAACACTTAAGAAAAAAGATGACTACCAGTACTTTTTGCTGATTTTTGTAAAAATGCATAATAAAGCAGATTTTTTATTCCTTATGTATAAAGGCAAAGTGGAGTTATTTGAAGCAAACCAACCACAATTAAAAGGCAACTAAAAACTCCTTTCAGTTCTAGAGTGGCTCTATGGATGGCAATGTGTTGGAGGCCTCTTTAGCATTCAAGAATAGGTTTACATTTCAAATCAATGGCAATTTGTCAAATTCTTGCTTGTCTTGTACAGTGTTGCTGGTTTCCTCCAGAATGGCTCCTCCTTTTATTCTGTGCAGAAGGTACAAGAGATCCTGTATCCAAAATACAGACTAATAATAAACTTAATCATGTGCAGATTGCTTTTATTTTCTGGTAACATTCTTAATACACATAAGACAAAAAGTTACCATTTTAGCAGTGTTTTTTTATTTTTTTTTAGGTGCACCCCTCTGGTCCTAATGGGGTTAAATGCATTCTGTTGATACACTGATGTTGCATTTGGAGATATGCTATTAGTAAGTGTCAGGACTGTACTAATTATGTTTCATACATAAGCTTTCTTAATTACATTTACACATTTATGAGTTCTGTAAGGTGTTTTGGTTTGTTAGATATTCTCGGAGCAGTAATAAAAGAAGAAATACTGCCAAATTATATAAAAGGAGATAGAAATGTATAATAAATGGGAGTCATAAGTGTTTTTATGTTTTGTGTATTAGCTTGCTTTGACCTAGATTCACTAAGTTCCATTAAATATGAGAAAATGGTGTGACATTTCCTAATCAAGGATAGGGCTCTATATTGTTTGCATAAACAGTATATCAGTAGCTTAATTATTATTTAATTCAAGTTTAACATAATGCAACGCAATGTAAAATGTATAGCATGGAGGAATATGCCAATATAAACATTAACTCTATACATCAGCCAAAGCAAAGTGAACATGTTGCTATATTGAAGACTCACACACATATATATATATATATATATCTGTCTCTCTGTCTTTGTCTGTCTGCCTGCCTATCTATCTGTCTATCTACCTATGTATCTATCTATCTGTAAATGTACTCAGCCTGGGCATTCAGTCATCAAATAATTAATGTGGAATCTAAGATGGAACCAGTCCAATGCTGTAGTATTGAAACTACTCGCTCTATCAAGTATAAAACCAAAAGATAACAGAACATCAATGAAAGCCTATGGCAGCACTGTTACTGAAATAAAACAAAGTCTAATCAAGTCTATAAAGAATTAAGCAAAGCAACAGATCATAACATTATGATGTATCTACTGTATCCTTATAATATATATAGGCGGCACGGATAATTGCCTATAGAGTTTAGGTCCCTGTAGGAACCTCTACAAGTTCGGGCTGCTCCAGAGCAGGCATCCAAACTTAAAGCCTACATCTGAATTCCATAATCTAACTCATAAAATGATAATGTTATCATATAACATGTAGATAAAGACACAAAGCCATCATACCTTCATTTGATACCCACAGGTCAAAAAGACATGGAATATGAACAGTAGAGTCCCAGGATGCCAGCACATCACAACGCTGTTGAAGTGCTATGGGTTTGATTCATAGCATGTCTTGATGTGTGTGGATATCTTGGGAGTGGTATGGTTGTGTAAATAAAAGGATATGTCTGGATGAATGCACCAGTTACAAAGATGATCTTCGGAACTTGTGCATTAATCCATGCTTACCATTTTATCCTTTTATGAGTTAGATTATGAGTTTGACATGATTGAAAAAGGTATTTCAACTAATGTCCTTCTTCAAACGCCCTAACATGAGCACTTGTACCAGCACTAGTAGAAGTACTAACAGGATCATACTAACAGAATTAATATCAGTAGTTAATCATTAAAAGACAAATACAACTCACGTGTGCTAAGATGTTACCCTTTGAATTAAATGGTGACACAACAGTTTGGAAAATGTATAAACAACTGGTATGTGTGTAGAGGATATTCATATAAATGGCAATTTCACATGAGATTTTAACAAAGAGATAAAAATTGATTTGTCTCAGTGTTAAATAATGCATTCCTGAATAAGTATCAAATGATTATAACATTTTACATTTGTAATCATGTCATTGGAGCTTAGTGAAGTAATTTGAGGAAAAGTTGTTCTCCTGAGTGCTGAAAAACCTTCCCAGCACCAGACTGTAGCTAACGTGAATATTTAAAAGGGAGCAGTGCAACACACACACTGAAGAGATTTTCTGAAACCAAATTCAAAACAAATCCAGACAGATCTAAAGTGACCACACCTTCAGAAGACCAGAATATGTTTGGGGATGCTTTGTCTATTCTGAAGTTGATGACTTACACAAGATCAACTACACTTTGACCAAAGAGAATACCACTCTATTCTTAAGATGCAATCCATTCTGGCTTATAGTTGTGTGGAAGAGGATCCATTTTCCAGCTGGGCAATGATCTTAAACACACATCAATGCTGTGCCAATCGTATCTGAAGTCCAAAGAAGAGAAAGGAGTGCTAATTTGCATGGCCTTCCACCCACAAGCATTGGATCTCAAAACCACTGAACATCTTTGGGAACATCTGAACAGAGAAAAAGGCAAAACACACCCTGTGACATGTATAGACACTCTCTAGGATGCTCTAAAGGAGTGCTGGAATAATGTGTATTGTAAAATTCTGCAAAACATGTAGAGCCAAAGCCAGACAGAGTTAAAGAAGTCATTAAGGCAAATGGTGGTCATACCGAATATTAGGAACTTTTGATTTTCAGTATGTGCAACAAAAATATTTATTACTTTTATTAGTGAAATTTATGTATCTTTGTTTGAGAAATATTGCATATTTTGTCATTGTCATTGATAGAAATAATTCTCACAATCTGGTGTCCTAAAGAAAGAAGAATATAAATAACCCTCTGAAGTCACCTGTATCCTCTTTATAGCGTGACCTAAGTCAAAGAGAAAGAAAAAAGGTAGGAAAAAAGGCAAGAACAAGGAGAAAGTAGGACCTCAGGGCTGCTCAACTAGGAATGGATGAAAAGTCAGACAACTTTCCAACATTAATTTTTGTAGGAAAAAACTATTTCCCACTTTTTTCATGAAAATTTCACCTTTTAACCACTGTCAATAAATTTCACACAAGAACTTTGCCATTTTTTGGCTATGTTTTCTATGACTGCAAGATTTCCAGCCTTAATGTTATTTCTTCTGAGGGCTGAAGTGGAGACAAACAGTTGAAAGTAAAAGTTGTGAGTCCTACAGCAACATATGCCTTGAAAAAATTGTTAGCAGGTTTTTGTCCTTTTCCAACAACTCTAACTTCCTGCTTAAGTAATTCTGGCACAACCATCCTTGAAAAATATAGTCTAGCAGGGTGTAAATTCAGTTTTTTAAAGCCTCTGTTTTCAACAAAAGAAAAGGTCAGCATGTCAACCTCCAAAATTTTGGCAAGTAAACTATTTCCTTATTTCATTATTTCTAAGTGATCAATGGCATCAGGGATAGAGTCCTGCAGGAACGCATGGGAACGGCATTCCTGTACGTTTTCCACAGCAGGAATGCCATTCCCGCTAGCAGGAGTTCTCAGACCTGTAGCTTCTGAGCTCCCTCGTCGGCTCTTTAGTAATGCAGAGCACTGGGAGATTACATCATCTCCCAGTGCTCTGCATTACTGAAGAGAAGACCGCGCAGGAGCTCCAGCAGCTACAGGACTGTGCCAAAGGAGGCACAGACCTCTCCTGCCACGCCACTGGACCACCAGGGATGTAGGAAATGGGGGGGGCAATGTGATGGCAACATGGAGCTGATGGGGGGAAGCAATATAAAGCTGATGGGGGCAATGTGGGGGCAATTTGGAGATGATGGGGGCAAGTTGGAGCTGATCGGGCAATGTGGAGATGATGGGGGCAATGTGAGGGTAATATGGAGTTGATGGGGGCAATGTGAGTGCAATGTGGAGATGATAGGGGGCAATGTGAGGGCAATGTGGAGATGATGGGGGCAATGTGGAGATGATATAGGCAATGTGGAGATGATGGGGGCAATGTGTGTGCATGCATGCAACAGTGATAGAGACAAAGACACATGAAACAGACATACACACATATAGCCACAGAAATTCCCACACACATGCACTGACATACATAGAGTGAGATAGACACACTCATACATGCAATGAGACACACTTGATGTAAGCCACTCATATTTTGGGCGGGGGGGAAATCTTGGGTGAGTTCCCACATTTTGTTTCTCAGGACTTGACCCCTGAATGGCAGTATATAGTGGAAGAACTGTGTAACTTTACTGCATTAACAAAATGGCTTGTGGAGTTGTTGGGGGTAATGGCAATATGTGTTGACTCTTGTCATCTCCAAAACCATACTCCTCTGCAACAGTTATGACTCATTGTGGCACCTCTGACATGGTGTGTCTTCTAGTCAGGCCTGTGGTTGTGCTTCAGGTGGGATCTCATTGAGGGGGTGCCTAGGTGTGAGCCTGCTTTCCCCCTGCTCAGATTCTTCTTACACAAACAACAGGTAGCAAAATGCTAAGCTTTTGGTTCATGAGTGAAGTATCTCCACAGTGTGACCTTCATACACTGTGGTGTTCTTAGGGGCTGCTACTACTAATGTGGATATATGTTGCTGCAATTGTACTTCTACTAGGTATCAAAGGTGCTGCAATTCCAACAGCAGCAGAGGCAAACATCATAGCTAAGTTTGCGGATATTGATAACCTATGTTGTTGCTGGTTACTCAAAAATAGTAGTGTGTGTGTGTGTGTGTGTGTGTGTGTGAGTGTGTTGCTGAGTGGGACTTGGAAGCTTCAGTGATGATGCTGATAATGACTGACAGGATGACTGTGTATTTTTTGGCATCTTTGCTTGTCCAGGGTCAGACTTTCAAATTATTCTCTCAGACAGTTTATTTTGAAGCATAGTACTCCTTTTCATTGGTGGAAGATTAAGCCTTTGCCTTTCGGTTAAAGCAGTGGTTCTCAACTCCTGCCCTCAGGACCCACTAACAGGCCAGGACTTAGGGATTTCCCTGCTAGAGCACAGGTGTGGTGATCAGAGGCTCATTCACATTGATTAACTCACCTGTGCTCTAACAAGGAAATCATCAAATCCTGGCCTGTTAGTGGGTCCTGAGGACAGGAGTTGAGAAACACTGGGATAAAATGATAGTAATACTTTCTATAAACATCCTTTAATATTGTTCTTCTTAAATAAATATATTCAAGGTTCCAAGTGTTTTTTTTTATAAGTTGCATAGTTTGTGAGTAGTATTCATGCAATATTATATTATACAATGTTGTTTCGACTCTGCATAAGAGCCTTCCGGGCTGCGGTCAAGAATACAAGTTTGTCAGCTAGAGCGCTGATGTCAATAAAAGGGGTGGGAGGGGGGAACTTTGCAAGAATATTACTCCCAAACTATACAACTTATAAAAACACATGTGGCTCTTGGATTTATTTATTTAAGATGATTCTTTAAGATATTAAAGGATGTTTATGGAAAGTATTACTATCCCTTTCTGGCTATGTCATAATCTCTCTCATGCTTAATTTCATCTGTATCTGAAGAAAAGGAGGATGCTGGAGGGAAATATTCTAGATCTACATCTTCATCATCATCATCAGTCATTAGGTCATCCTCAGAATCACCTGCTGCTTCTTCCCCACTAGTTTTATATTCTTCTGTGCATTTAGAGGACTCAAACTATTTCTTTTCACTTTTCCGTTTTGATGGATTTTCACATTGTTCGCTACTAATTTCAGGACAGGTGTTTTTGTGCATGTTTTTCTCACTGTCAGATGCATCAGTTGATTGAGTTGCTACATCGTCTTGCACTATGCCATCAACCCTGGAATGCAACTCATTGTTGTCTTCAGTGTTTTTAGATGGTTTATGAATAGTACTGATGCTGGTGGTGGTGGAACTTTTGGTGGGACTTTGACAAACTGCATCCTTCACTATAATTTATTTCACACACTGCAGCAACCATGGCTGTAGTCAGTTTTTTGACTACTACTTTACTCGCATATCCCTGCACTGTTCCTAAGGCTGTATGCAACTGCATCATGTGTTTTTACTGTAAAGTACATAATAGAACTGGTTGTCTGTGTGATGTCTTGCCCTGGCCATCTACAAAATACTTTCGCTTGTCTGGTATCAGTCTGCCTCAGTCACTGCTAACATCAAGGTCCCTGTCTCTGTTACCTATTTTAAAAAAATAACAAACCACACCCCCTGCTCAACTGCTTATTTCCCCAGATACCACTAGCATAGAGACAGCAGCCAGATCAGGAAGGCACTTGAATCACAGGTGCCTGTGTGTTCCCAGTCAGTCACATAGAATGTTTTGGTATTTTGGTATTTTCTCACGCCCCCAGACTCCTTTAGCACAGATATAACAGCCAGATCAGGAAGAATCTACATTCCAGCCTCCCCATGTCAGCTATCTAAAAGCTTCATTTTTTTTTTATTAAAGTATTAAAATTTACATCTCCATATAGTTATTATAACAAATATAATTTTACAATATACAAACATATAACTTATTTGGGATTTAGCCCAAATACATCTTTCACTCATCATACATACATATACAAATCAGGAAGGAGAGGAAGCATCTATATTATATATATTTTTATATCATTTTTAGTTTTGTTTACTTGTTCGCATTTGGAGGGTGTTCCCATAGGAGTCAGTGTTCGTAGCTCATCATCGTCAATAATGCACAGCCACTTTTATTATCATTTTTGACTTTTCCAAGGATTTCATCCTATTCATTAAAAAAATTCTATATATATTCTACCCATGGAGTCCAAATCAGTTTAAATTTATCTGTCTGATATTTACTTTTATAATACCCTTCCTCCATTTTATATTGAAAATGGATTTGAGACTTAACTTCCTCTATTGCTATTTCCCCCCTTTTTTTCCAGTTTCTCTCCATACATATCTTACAAGCCATCATAATGTGCACAATCAGAAATTTCTGATTCCAAGAACACTTCGGAATATTCAAATGAAACAAGAATATTTCTGGAGTAAGATTGATCTTAATTGAAGTAAGTTCTTGAATCAACTGAATGACTTTTTTGTATTGTCCATTAAATTACTCACACTGCCACCACATGTGGTACAGTGTTCCTCCTTCCCTCATGCATCTCCAGCACATACTTGAAGTGTTTTTATTATACTTAGATTTTATAGTATAGTTCATGCATCCCTACGCAGTGTGAAATTTTCCTAATTTGACTATATGCTCAATACCAACTCTCGATGGGTATAGATCTGCTCATTTCTAATTCCCATTTCCTTACCTTATTTACATTTGGATCTAAAATCAAACTATCCCCAAATAATCTTGTTTTAGTTATTAATTTAGTCTTATTTTGGCTCCCCAGAAATGTCTCCATTATTGGATATTCACAAACTCCTCTTGTATTAATCAAATGTTTTATTCACAAGTAATTAAACCCTTCCTTTACAGGTATATCAAATTTTTGTCCTAGTCTTGGGAAGGTCATAATATTTCCATCTTCCATCAAATCTGATATACTATTTATATTTGCCTTTTTCCATCTCTTCAAATACTTCAGATACTTTTATTTATCCTTAAGTGTCTCAATCGGTGTTGAAAACATTAATTCACTTCCCATATGCACATTCTTTTTTAATTTCTTCCAAGTTATTAGGGCATTTTTGATAATTGTATTCCTACTTCATATTTTGCCCATAACAGATTATATAAGGGTGTGTCACATATTTCCCTTTCTAATTGATACCACGGCTTTACTGGGTCCTCCCCCTTATCCCAGACCAGGCCAGGTGTAATCAAACTAATCTCATGAGTATCTCTCACATTAGGCAGTGTAATTACTCCTTTATTAATATTTCTAGTCAGATAGTTGGAAGCTATCCTTGGCGGCTTACCCATCCATATATATGTATTGACCAGCTTTTGGAATTGTGACAGTATTAAGCATGGAACTCTCAATGGGATTGCTCTTAATAAATACAAAACCTTGGGCAATACCTATGCATTAACTGTGTTTTTCCTCCCTAGCCATGAGATCTCAAGAACTTTCTAACCTTTAAATTTTTTCTTTAATGTGGATAATAATTGTATATAATTATCTTTTATCATTTCTTCAAGCTCATACCTTTATGTTATCCCTAGATAGTCCAGTGATTTATTCTTCTAGTCCAATTTTACATTGCGGTTCAGATCATGTATCTGTTCTTGCATCTGGTATGCCAAAATGGCTTGGGTCTTATTTACATTTAATTTATAGTTAGAATAATAACTGAACTCCTTAATCTTGTCCAAAACTATCTCAATTGATTTAACTGGTTGGCTGAAAGTCAAGAGTATATCTGATGATACCAAAGGCCTCCATCGTCTCATCCAAAAATGCCCAATTTACTCGACCAAAAGCCTTTTCCGCATCTAAGGCTATGATCGACGCACCAAGTTTATTTCTATTAATATAATCTATTATATTAATAATTCTCCTAGTATTATCTATTGTATGTCTTCCCATAATAAATCCTGCCTGATCACAATGTATTAAATTGGGTAAGATCTCTTTTAACCTTTCTGCCAATATTTTTAATAGGTTTTTATGTCCAAATGTATTAGTGAGATTGGTCTATAATTTGAGATCAAACATGGATCTTTATTAAACTTCAGGATCGGGCAGAAGGAGGACTGTAGCATCTCCGGAGGAAATCCTAATCCTCCTGATATTTCATTAAATGATCTGAATAACAACTGAAAAATAACACTTTCAAAATTAACATAGAAACCTGCGGAGTAGTCATCTGGTCCAGGAGCTTTCCCTATCTTTAAGTTTTTAATTGTGTCCCTAATTTCTTGCATGGTGATAGGGAAGTTAAGCTTTTCCAATTTTTCCTGACCTATCTTTGGCAAGTTCAATTTTCCTAAGAATGTCTTCATCGTATTTCTTGCATTACATGAACCAGTTAAGTTATATAAGGTCTAGTATTCTTCAAAGCATTTTCCTATCTGCATAGGCGATAGGAAGGTTTGGCCCCCTGCAATAATCTTTTTAATAATACTCTTTTTTGCTCTATAATTCAATTTGTTTGTCAGATATTTACCCACTCTATTATTCCCATGATACCAGTTTTGTTTCATATTAGTTAACCCCTTATTGATTTACTCTTGTAGCTTATTTAAGATATCCAGTTTTATTTCTTGTATTTTAGCTTGATCTATTGAATTAGGACTGTCTTTATTTTTCCTCTCTTGTACAGCTAATGATATATATCAATTAGTTAAACTAATACCCTTCTCTCTTTTAACTACTGCACCCAGTTTTATAAGTAATCCTCGAGTGTAACATTTAAAGGTATTCCACAATATTACAGGGATAGTAATGTTTCATAATAAAAGCAGCTCTAATTAATCATCATAGTATTTGGACTTTGGAGAATGTTATTTCAATTCTGTCAGAGTTGTAGTTCAAGAGTAATTCAATGACAAAGTATTCCCCTCCCACCCCTTTTACTGATGTAAGACTGTTCAGCCAGATCAGAAGGGAGGTGTCCAGGTAGACTTCAGAGAGGGACAATCTTCAATTAAGATAAGGGAAAAACCTGAAAAACTTGTCAAAAATTGTCCCCTTCTGTTATCTGTCTGGTCTTACAACCAGATCCCACATCTGAGAATAGATAGCTTACACTAGGAAAAAGTGGCAGGAGGGAAACTTTGCTTGTGAATATCTCTCAAACCATAAAGGTTTGAGAGATAAGACTTATATCATTCTTCAGTTTTTTAATGCCTACAAAATAAAATAAAGATTAAACTAAGTATTACTATCTCTTTAAGTCCAACGACTGTCCGTTATCATTCATATCTACAATGCTTCATTTAGTCTCCATCTTTGATTAGTATTATAATTCTTATAATTTTTTTCTCTATATATACTGGTACATGATCTGACCAAGTCATTAGTCCTATCTTTGCGTTATTCCTTAGGGATACGTTTTTTGAATCTGTTAAAATCAAGTCTATTCTAGAGTATGATCCGTGTTCTATCTAAAAGTTTCAATCTCTGAACTTGAAGTTTATTTGAAATGGTCATTGTGAATGAAGTAGTGCTACAACTTCATGTAAGTTTCAATTTCAACTAACTAAAACTACAACTACAGTCATGGCCTAAAATGGGAAGTTTTTGAATGCCCTCTTATTAACCAACTACCTGAAACAACCGTTCCTCTCTTCAAAAACTTGCATCTGAGCTGAATACACTAACCAAAACTGCCATAATATCAAAGATGGGAACAAACTATCACTGTTCCAAAAATGTCTAAGTCCAATAGGATATAACTGTCATGCTCCTTTTTTCCTTTAGTTCACCCATTAGTTCCTATTAGACACAGGTTCCTTAAATAGGCAGGGAACCTGTAGGGCCTTGCCCGATTATTCGAGTTCTGTCTGTTCCTTGCTTTTTGATACTATAATATATGTACTGCCCAACAATCCAATCAAGGCTTCTAATCTTACCGGGGAGCCGGGCGAGTATGGCATTACCCAGGCTTGAAAGGGGTGAGGATCAGTGTTAGCATCTGTGGTACCAAGGTGGATTGGCTATTGCCTCTGCAGAGTTCTACAGTTCCTCCATTGTTGCTACGATACTCTGGAGCCTACCTGACAAGGTACTGCAGTGATCCTGGCTGGCTATTGCCTACATTCTAGTTGATGATCTTGTCCCGTGTTTGTGGTGGATTGAGGCATAGCGGTCACATCCCTATTTACTTCTGTTCCAGCCCGCAATTCATTACGGTTCCAGCCGCGCTAAAGGATCACTTGGGTGCTCTGTTGCTGCAGTCAGACTCCACTGAGTATCCCTATTCACTGGTTCCAGCCGCAATAAGGATCTTTGGGTGCTCTGTAGCAGTGGTCATACTTCATGGAGTAACCCTATTCTCTGGAGTTCCAGCCCGCAATATAGGATCACTTAGGTGCTGTTGTATCTGTCATACTCAGCAAAGTATCCTTATTTATTGAGGTTCCAGCAAGCACTCATCTCTATATCTCATATATTATTATCACTGTATATTGTAGTAAAGGTGGTTATATTTTATCACTATGTCTGTCCTTCTTTGCCTGATTACCGTGACAACCCCTCTCCTTATTTCTAATAGGGAAGCACTGGTTCTCCTGAGACCTGGTCCCACTCAGTCCTCTTCAGCGGTTTGAGCCCGCTCTAGTGTGGTTGCCTTTCAAGACGATCGCAGTCATACTCAGCAGGAGGTTACTGTCCCCCTTCTCTCCCTTGAGTAGTACAGTGTCCACTGTAGGTGGCTCATAATAAGAGAAGGGCTTTTCCTTCTTAGGAATTTGGTCCTTCTTGTGGTGTTCCGTTATCAGTATGCCTGAGTGCTGAGCTGATCCAGAAAGGGAGGAAGCCTGCTCCTCCAAGATTACCAGTCTCTCGACTGTAGCAGTCTAAGCCCGTTCCAGGACATACTTGAAAACGAGAGAAATCTCAATGTATTCTTCCTGGTAAAACATTTTCTAAATAAATAAATAAAATAAATGAGTTACCTTGTGGCTGTGGGTGGTAAGCCACAGTAGCAATTCCTCATAATGTTTCCTGAAGTTGCTCTGCGTCATCCTGGATATCTTTTGATTTTTTTTTGTCTGCATAGTGTGTCTTTTTTGCTTGTGATAGGCCTGGGTCTGTTCCATTCCTGCTGGTAATCCTATCCTGGTCAGGGCTCTGGTTCAACTGGGTGTCATGGTGTGACTATGAATAATGACACTGACAAGTACAGATACAGTAAAATAATATCTTTATTGAGAAATAGAATAAAATATAATAAATAGCACTCCCCCAACCCTCACAGGACCAACTGTAAGGACAGTGCCTGAGCACTTCCCTAACGGGTGTCATGGTGTGACTATGAATAATGACACTGATAAGTACAGATACAGTAAAATAATATCTTTATTGAGAAATAGAATAAAACATAATAAATAGCACTTCCCCAACCCTCACAGGACCAAGTGTAAGGACAGTGCCTGAGCACTTCCCTAACCCTCACTAGCCAAGTATGGAGACAGCACAGGATCACCCGACTGTAAGGAGGCAAATACTACTCTGACTGAATATGTATACTAGTAGGGTTTATGGTAATAGCTACTAGTACAGGAGCAGCTGTGAAGCCCATGTGAACAGAGGGAAAATACCCTAGTACGCTAGGGGGGGTTCAGCTTAGAGACTGTTCTCCCTAGAATGCTAGGGCAAACCAACAAGCAACGCTGACTGAGAATCTCTAGAACACTAGGGTAGCAGAACAGGCAGTGGTGACTGAGAATCCCTAGAATGCTAGGGTAGCAGAACAGGCAGTGGTGACTGAGAATCCCTAGAATGCACGGAACGACAGACAGTAGGAATGCCTGTGGCACAAACTGAATCAGACTGAGCACCGCTCGACCGGAGGAAACAACAGAGCACGGAGAGTGCAAGTGGAGACAGTAGGCCACAGGTATAGAATGATTGATAGTCAGCTGGAGCAGGGGTGAGCACGGAGCTGGGAGTCAGCCAAAGCCAGGAGTCAGACCAGAGCGGGTAGTTAGCCAAAGCCAGGAGTCAGACCAGAGTGGGAGTTAGCCAAAGCCAGGAGTCAGACCGGAGTGGGTAGTCAGACAGAGCCAAAGGTCAGACCAGAACAAAGAGTCAGTCAAAGTCAAGAGTCAGACCGGAGCAAGTAGTCAGATGAAGCCAAAGGTCAGACCAAAACGGAAGGCAGTAGTCAGGGATCAAACGGAGCCTAGGTCAAAATATAGCCAGGAGTCATACACAGAAATGGAGCATCGGAGTCACAAGAGCTAGAGCATACAGGTACACCACGAAAGGGCAAAGGAGTAAAGGCAGGCTGAGGCCTATAAGACCTAGCATGTAGGCGGAGACTCACTCTGGCTATTAACAGCGGCCTATAAGAATAGCAAATGTGCCTCAGCTCGACAACCAGGAAGTAATGCAATGTCGCCTGCAAGCACAGTGTTGCTGGAGGCAATCACGGGCACCGTGATACTGGGGTTGGGCATCTGGCTTTAACTCAGCTTCAGCTGCGGCAAGGGAACCATGGAACTGGCAGCGTACCCGACCTATGCCCTCCAACACCGATCTCTCTAGCAGCTACCAAGACCTATCTATTCATTACAATAACCTGGCTTTAGATGCCATGCCCACTGGCAAAATGTGGAATATAAAACAGGTCCTGATTATCTCTCATCAGGTCAGTGTAGGAAGATTCTGACCATGGTCTTCAGTAAGTGAAGACCCCAATCTTAATGGTATTCATTTAGGCCAACAGTATATTAAATCATCACACATTCATAGATGAATAGGGCAGTATCTGTGTTAGCAAGTTCCAGAAAGATTGTTTCAGTTTGAACAGAGAAAAGAAATCATATAGAAAACTTACAACATCCTACTAAAGAATAGTATCTTCCCCCCTGGCTTGCATCTAGAAGTTGAAAATGGAATTAAGCAAGACCCTGGAAGAGAATGAATAAAGGTGTTCTTTCCTGGCCTGTTAGTGGGTCCTGAGGACAGGAGTTGAGAACCATTGCTTTAAGTTAACTGTATATGTGCATCTCGACTGGGCATAGCCTCAGATTGGCAAGAACTGGAACTGAAATAGACTGAAGTGATTACACATACCAACATCTAAAGAATGGAATGTTTTTCTGCCATCTCAATTGAATGGTAACATTTAGAGAGATATGGCAACCATAAGATGAACATAGACTTTGCTCATACTTGAAGCATTAAATAATATAACCACATGATGTGTAGAACCCACACATACAACAGATTTGAAGCCACAATCTTGAGGGGGCCCGGGCTCAGCTGTCACCCTTTTCTTCCCTCCCCATATTTCACTTATCCCTAAACACATTGAGACATACTAGTACACTATCTTTCTTATACATCAAATTTGTTACTGTCTCCTGTATAATATTCAGTGTTTACCTATCAATCTGTATTGCTGTACTGCATATGTGTTTATGTGTGTCTTTAATAACCTTCATATAATAAAAGATCCCATTTTATTCAGTAGGCATGTTTATTTCTCCCATATAGTGCAGCTGATTTTCCCCAGAATTACTCCACTTTTCTGATGTTCCTTTGATAATATTTTCCTACTGGAATACACGGACATTTTTCAAGAATTTATGAAACTTTTTAATGTTAAATCTTTTAATATTCTTTGCTTTTTAGAATGCTTACTTTGTCAAATCATGTAATGTTTTCAAGAGGGAATTCAGTAAATTCCTTCCTTATAGAGGTTCTCTATAATCCATGTAAAAGTTGAGAACAGACCTACATGGATTAGCCCATACTGCGCCAGTAGGAAATAAGCCACATCTTGTCTGCTGTGCTTTGTATTAGGTATTGGCTACATTTTCTAAATCAAGTGTAGGAAGATTGGCTAAGCCCCATGGGAGATTTAGCTTTAAATCAGAATGTTCTTGCTGATTGCTGTCATGAAAAATTAGTTTGATAGAACAAAAATACCTCTTCCACAGACAGAGATTTTGCAGTGAATTAAAATTTTCTGTCAAGCATTGAGGACACTTTCCTAAGAATATATTAGCATATAAAATGTATATTTACTATCACCCACATATATTTAACCCTTTGAGTGCCAGAGTGACATATTATGAAACAGACTGTACCATTCAAATCTATGTGGGTCAGAATCCATAAACTAAAGAGGAGTAGTTCTGGAGTAAACCAACTGTACCATAGTGGAGAAATGAAAATGTGCACTGATTTAAATGGGGCTTTTAATCCCTTGAATGTTAGAAAGCACTCCAACAGAATGTGAAAAAAATAATGTATACTCTTCTGGCACCCAAAGGGTTAAATGATTTTGTATTATTTTTCTACGTTATGTTTTATTTTACTACTGTGTGTCCAAACTCTTATCTCCAAGCTTAAGTTTCATGTATGTATTTGTGATTTAGAGAACTTGGGGTGAGAGATCACTAAGGTACGATGCTATGGTGATGTGTGTCTGGCGATGTGCGTCACATTGCCTTGGTCATACAAACACAAATCACCATGTGCGCTAAGAATTAATAATGCAAGGGGGGGAGAGACTGTGATAATTAGCATATAATCCTGGAGTAAAGGTTGATGTGTTGGGGAGGGAAGGGAGAAAAATGAGAGGATACAGAGAGACTTAAAGTGGATGTATCACCTATATATAAGTTAGGCTAAATAGCGAATATGATTAAAAATGTCTTTTTTTTTTAATGTGTTATTTTGTCGAAATTCAAGTTATAAACTCTGCCATGTACCTACATCTGCATAGATTGCGGTTACCTGCTCTGTACTACAGTCTGTCACTCTGCCTCTGCTCCCCTTTATTCAGCCTCCTCTGATGACTGAGGCTTTATGTCTGTACATCGATCTCTGCCAATGAGACCACTGTAGCTTACAGACAGAAACCTATATTCCCTATATAACCTAACTATTTATCCTAACCTATATATAGGTGATACATCCACTTTAAGCACCAAGAACAGAAGCCCTCATTCAACCCTTTCAGTGCCAGTTGGGTAAGCAATACATTGCAGGGTGTCTGTAGCTACCCGGTCCTGGGCTCCGAGCCGGGAGATCCCTGGTGCCAGCTTTGGCTTCCGTGGCGCGTCTGTGCATGCGCCGACGTCGGACGCCCAGACATGCTGCATGTCGGCGTCATGACACCTTCTTCCTATTTTTACGGGCGCGTGGCTCAGGAGTGGAGCTCAGTAGTCAGCGTCCTGCAGGAGGTGAGAGGTGTCCTTACTCTACCTCCCCGTTAGTGCTCTTGTTAGTAGCCTTATCCGTCTCCCTATCGTCAGTTCATTTGCCTTCCCCTCGGTCGGTTCTCTAGACGTATTGCCCTCTAGCTGCTCCTCTTCCTCCTTTTGACCTCCAGCTTGCTCCAGACCTCTAGCTGCTCCTCTTCCTCCTTTGGACCTCCATCTTGCTCCAGACCTCTAGCTGTTCCACTTCCTCCTTTGGACCTCCAGCTTGCTCCAGACCTCTTTCTGCTCCTCTTCCTCCTTTGGACCTCCAACTTTCTCCAGTCCTCTAGTTGTGCGTCCTACCTTCCTCCTCTGGACCTCCGGCTGCCTCTGGTTCTCCAGCTGTTTGCCTAACTCCTCTGGATTCTCCAGCCTGCCTCTGCACTTCCAGCTTCTCTGCCTATCTAGGTATCCCATACCCCAGCCTGTTATCCCTTTTCCACTGCCTGGTGAGTTCTATCCTATTAGTTTGCTAGGTATAGACTTTCCCTGGGGCAGATGGTTTAAGTCCTCTCTATAGTGTGTTCTCCTGGGCCGCCTTCAGCTCAGCTGAAGGGGGTCATCTGGCTTTGCGGCCAGCGTCTTTATCCGGCTTTGGCCGCAGCACACACTATAGGGGGCCTACGTCCGCTAGCAACGCGTCCCAGCGTCGCTCCCCAGCTCCTCTCCATCTGCCCTTGTTGGAGGAGTCTCTTATACTCCTTCTTTCAGACCTAGGGCTTTCCTAGTCCTGCTCCCGGGTTCCTTGTCCAAAAAGTTCTCTGTCACAGGGCAATGCAGTGCATATCTCTCTGGCTTTCAAAGGTTTTACTCACAACAAATGAGCATATGTCTAGCTGCCAAGGAAAATAACCCAAGAGAAAGTAGCAAAACCGGCATTCACAGGACTTCTTAGATGAGTAATCTGAGTTTTGTTAGATGATAAATGATTTGACCCCACAGGGATCTTTATCAAGATGCTACAACAGTGCAAATATCACTTTACATATATGGGAGGAGATGCACTAAGGTGTGATAAAGAGGTAATAAGGTGAAGATAACTTCTCCAGTGATATTACTTCTCCAAGTCCTATGTAATTCTATGGAGCCTATGCACTAAGATTTCTCTAGTGTTGGAGTTCTTAGTGCATTGGCTCCATAGAATAATACAGGAACGGGGAGAAGTGATATCACTGGAGAAGTCATCTCAACTGCATCACATGTTTATCATACCTTAGTTCATAACCATAATAGTGCTCCTCACAATTCAAAACAATCCTTCCTGTAGGTCCCCGCATGTGCTCTAGATCCTCAAATGAGAGAGGCAAAGTGAAATAATATAACCATAACAAAAGAATACAATAATATACACTGCCTAATTAGCATAAGAAAAATGCCATGCCTAATTAGCATTGGAAACAAATGGACAGATCCAACAGAAATCCAGTACATATGGAAAATAGATTCCCCATTCTAATTCACAAGCAATTACAATTCTTGAAACAATGAATGGTGAGAAAATGAAACACAATTATGATTATTAATAAAGAACAGTTTACAATCACTATGATCCAGAGATATCTTGGTCCACGCCCCAAGTTGCCTAAACATCTCAGATACCTGAGGCATAAATCACACTTGCTTCTGACCACAATAACTTAAACTGAGAAATTAACAGTATAAGATGCTTAAAGAAAGCCCAAATATTATAGAGGATGTTGGGCAGGATGCCAGCACATCACAACACATGAATGCTTGCATTCCAACTCCTGAATAATGAGCATGATTAGCAATTTATCTTAGCTATATTTCTGTGTTTTGATTCATTGTGACACAGATAATTGGTTTTGATATGACGTTATTCATTACTTTTGGCCAGTCTCTTAATAGGGCTGGCTATACCCGGCAGTCTTTTTTCTTGAGACAGATTTGGTTTCTTATGTCTATTTTGGATGTCTTAGGGCTGATGATCTCACAGGTGATATCATGCGAGAACTGCAGCAGATGGACACCTACTGCTATAGGGTGCACACACACACACATACATACAAAAAAACACACACACACACACACACTTCCCATCCATTCACATCCCCAGACACATACTGCACAATGCAAGCACTGCTAAGCACCCCTGGCATTGATCATTGTCTGGAGATGTGACTTTTCTATATGTTCTCACCCTTCATTGCCTCTGGATGTGATTTCACCATATGCTCTCTTTCTTCAGTGTCTGGAGGATGTGATTTTGCCATATATTCTCTCTCTTCCGGCTGAACATATGTTCATGTCACAACAAGGTGCTGGGGGTAATCTACTGGTTTCCAGGAAGGCAATAGGCTCAAAACTCATTAACCCTTTTAATGTCATAAGTGTGGGAGATGCATTGCTTTACATAGTTTGAGTACCCATCTCACATTCAAAGGGTTAAAGCACTCCGTCTGACACCTGTCTAGCTTTCTTCCTAGGAGCAGAGAATGGTAGACTGTGTTTATCTCATTATCCACAGTGTAATGATCACAACGTGCTGGGCAGGGGAGTTTCTGGCCTCTCTTGTCTCCTTACTGGAGAGGCAAATAGATAAGGTCTGTGAATGGTGGAAGAAATAGATGGCCAATGGATGGCTTATACTTTTGCAGCCTTTTAGTGTGCAGACCTTTCCCAAGCTCTATCATGGTGGACAAGACTATCCATGACATAAGTCCAGTGCTGCTGCTTGGTGAATTGGCATCCACTGGCAATATGAGTGCATGTGACTTCGCCAAGCAGCTCATCTGCACTTATTGAGCACAGAGTCATGTCCACTCACATCACCAGACACTGGGCAAAGCAGCAGTGCTAAGAACCCCTGGCCTTGAATAGTGTGTCTAGTGATTTGAGCTCATCTGAAGTCTATGTGTATACAATGTGATGAGCTCCAGATTCTATCCTTTGCATGCACTTTCTGTGTCAATGATGCTGGTTCTATGGCTTAAAGGGATAGTAATGTTTCATAATAAAAGCAGCTCTAATTAATCATCATAGTATTTGGACCTTGGAGAGTGTTATTTCAATTCTGTCAGAGTTGTAGTTCAAGAGTAATTGAATGACAAATTATCCCCTTACGCCACTTTTACTGATGTAACACTGCTCAGCCAGAGCAGAAGGGAGTGTCCAGGTAGATTACAGAGAGGGACAATCTTCAATTAAGATAAGGGAAAAACCTGAAAAACTTGTCAAGGGGGGCAGGGCTTTCATTGTTTTCACTGTAAGAAGATTGTCCCCTGCTGTTATCTGTCTGGTCTATGTACTGCATTCCACATCTGAGAAGATGGCTTACACTAGGTAAAAGGGGAGGAAGGGGAAACTTTGCTTGTGAATATCTCTATAACCATAAAGGTTTGAGAGATAAGACTTATATCGTTCTTCATGTTTTTTTTAATGTCTACAAAATATAATAAAGATAAAACGAAGTATTACTATCCTTTTAATATAGAGAGCAAGTACATTCTAAGGAAAGGATTCAATATTTAACTTATTGCCACACAGACAGCAGGACCAGGGGAGCCTATTCATAGCTTTGGGTCACTGAATTGTTTGTCATCAAATGTTCCATACTTATTCTCATACTTTACCTTTGTAGATGAGGCTGGTAGAAATAACATGTAGTCTTAACCCTTTGAGTGCCAGCGTGGTGAGCAATGCAATGCTCTGGAATGTTTTGCTTTTCCCACTGGCACTCAAAGGGTTAAAGGGGGGGCTTGTTACCATGGATGTGGCTGCAGAGAGACCTACAGAGTGATTCCAACATCACCAGCCTCAGATTGCTCTGTAAACAATACTCTATGGGTTTGATTTAATAGACCACAGTAAAACTGTTGGTATGGCAAAAAGCATAACTGACCATTAGACATGTCTTAGTAGCTTTGCTATGCAAAAAGCCATCTACCAGAGAGGCTAGCAAGTCTAGGCCCCAAAAAAACATGTAGCTTCAAAATGTGTGCACACTATTCTTTGACCTCAACTTGCGTTCATTTCAGTCGCTAAACAACAGCAGATACATTAACAAGATAACAGTCACAGTTATCTAGCGATGCTAAACGTTCTCAAGACAAGTTCAAATTCACAGCCAACAACATGCCATACTAGCACTCAAGGGCTCATATGTCAATGTCATCATCTTTCAATCCTCATAGCTCAGCTTATTAATCACACTATCTCATTTCCACGCATAGCATCCATGCCTGCAGCACAGCAGGTGGAGAATGAAGAGGAGCAACAGCTAATTCCCCCAGTGACACAGCCCCCCAGGAGCAAGAAGAGGGCACCAGCTTGATGTCAGCATCACCACCACTACCTCCACCACCGTTAAAGACTACGGCCTGCCACCCACAACTGGCACAGAGTGGATGCCACACAGGAGGTGGATGCTTCCAATGACTGCAGGACAGTATTGGATGGCTTCACCAGTGCCACTGCCACAGGGGTGCCACTAGATGCCCAGCACGGTGAGCACCCCAGGTAGGAAGGCAACACAGTATGACCCATGGCCACTGGACTACGAACACCTGGGCCTTATTGGTGAGCCACTCTCTGAATTTACACCCCCAGTACAGAGTGAACCTGATGAACAACCATCTGTGGCCAGTGAGGAGTCAATAGACGTGGGGAGGGCACAAGCATCATCTTCACATTCCTAACATCCTGACCCCCTGACACCTGCATTTTAACACAGCTCACCACCAGCTGCAGTGACTGAACCACAGCAAGACCATGAGGAAACCAAAAGCCAACAGGAAGGGTCAGAGCAAGTAGGAGAGCATCACCACCAACTCCAAGTCCAGCATCCATGCCTTCATCTTCTGCCATAGAGACACCAACGATGAATGTGTAATTCCTCAGCATCCAGAGGAGGTTGCTGAGGTAGGCTAGTAAATACCCAAGGAGGTGTCTGCGACACATGGAGAAAAACACAGTCACCCTCCGTGCCATACAATCTCAATAAGCAATCATCACCACTGAGTTATGCCACATTGGGACATGACTCATGAATATGTTCGGCCAGATGCTCACTGAAATGCGCAAGGAGAATATACCCCAGAGGCTGCAGATGGAGAGAAGCCAACAATCCACAGAAGGGTCAACTGAAAACACCTCCCTCCTCCAGTGTGACCCCCCACACACACACACACCAAGACAGCCCAGGGTCACTAGAAAGTCGGTGAGGGCATCCACCTCCACACCCCCTTCCAAATCCACCAAAAATAGAAAATAAGCCTCATTTGTCATTTTTCCCCTTAATAAACATGCAATTATTGATCCCAGTTATGTCTTTGATTTCATCAAGTATCTAACAAGGTCAGTGGCAAAGCAATGCAAAGAATACAACTCCTGCACATATTACATGGTAGTAAAGATTTGGAGCACTGGTAACCACACACAACACATCCACTGTTGTCCTATTTCAAATCACAATAAACCTAGCAAAGCTAAATAACTAAATAACTTAGCCGTGATGTGATTTGAACTGACACCTACTCGTTGGCACACTATGTGCAAGAAACAAATATTGTGATGAGCACCCATTGAGAATGAACAAGATAAAGTGGCTTGTCTTTAGGCATAGTGGCCCCTTAATGGTGCTACAAGTCATGTTTTTCACTCCCATGTACATCTGTGGTTTTGCTGATTCTCTCATGCAGAGAGGATTTGCCTGACATTTCGGAGCTGGATTGTCTGAGGGTGGGACCAGTCTGATGTGAATATGGAAATTTCATCTCTGCAGTGGCACATGGGAGTGAAAAATGTGACTTGTAGCACCATCGAGGGGTAACTATTCGTAAGGACAAGACATTTTATCTTGTTCATTCTCGATGGGTGCTCGTCAATATATTTGTTTCTTACACTATGTGTAAGACTGTCCCCATACACTGTTCCCATACACTTAGAACCAATGGCGTGGTTACAAAGGTTTTAGCCAACCGTACTTGAGATATCAAAAATCACTGCAAAGATGGGATAGCAAAACAAAATTATGGTGGTATTCACACTCACATTTTGGACAATCCAAAACACAGCTCAGTTATTAGGTGAATGAGAAAAAAACAGGAGTGTCTATTAATTAAACCATGCAGGAAGAATATCTCCTTGCATCTCTCCATTTAAAATGCCACAAAGTTAGGGGGATTATGAAAATTTGTGCTAATGTCTTATTAAACATAGAACAATAGTAACTTTGCTATAATGACTAGGGATGGGCGAAAATTTTCACCTCAAACCAAAATCAGCGCATAATGGCACTTCCCACTTGGTGAATAATTTCCCTCAAAAAGAGCTATTTTTCTGCTTGTTTTTGCATAGGCCATTAGTTTGAAAACAATGGGAGCACTGAATTTACACCCAGTACATAGCAAATGTTATATTATTTCCCAAAGGCATAGTATAAAAGGGGCCTGTGCTGGTGGAGTGTGGGGAAACAATCAGTTGAACAGGGAATTTTATTTGGGGGGGTTGTTTACTGGGATTAGGGGGCAGTTAATACAAAATAAATTCTAAATACAGGGGAGGGTTTGTTGACTTGGATTGGGGGGCGACAGTTGATTAAAAAAAAAAACATGGTATAAAAGGGGTCTGAGGAGGGTGCCTGTGTTGGTGGGTGGAGTTTGGGGAAATAATCAGTTGAACCGGGAATTTTTTTGGGTGAGGTTGTTGACTGTACTGGGGGGACAGTTAATATAAAAAACTAAAAATAAAATAAGAAATTGTTAAGTAACGTAACAGAGACAGGGATCTCCTGACATAAGCTGTGACTGGGGTAGACTGATACTTGACAGGATAGAGTATTTTGTAGAAGATGATTTGTAGGACTTGTTGTTAGAGGCCCAAGCCCGAGGAAACATTCATTTGTAGGGTCTTAGACGTGTTTGGCACAAACCTTAAGGAAACATTGTATGTATGTATCTTTATTTATATAGTGCCATACGTGTACACAGAGCTTAACAGAGGTTGATATAATACAATACAAAAATACAGAACTGGGTTAAGGGCATTAAGTTAAAGTGCGATCATTTCAATATTTGTGGGGAAAAGTGCACAAAGGGAATCATACACTGGAAAAGGAACCCTGTCCCAAGGAGCTTACAGTCTAATTAGAATTCATGACTACATACAGAGAAACATAGATTTGTTGTAGGATTTAGACTTGTGTTAGGCCCAAGCCAAGAGGAAACATTGATTTGTAGGAGTTAGACTTTTTAGGCTCAAGCCCTGAGGAAAAATTTATTTGTAGGACTTTGGTTTGTTAGCGTCATAACTAAGGGTGGTCAAAAAGGAGAAAAATTTCCTGCACGACTTTTCACAAAAAACTGATGATTTTTCTCTTTTTTGTGAAATTTTCTCCTTTTCTATGATGCAAAATTTTCCTCCTTTTCACCTATTCTAGCAAATTTTTCACCTATTCCAACACATATTTCACCTGTTCTAACACATTTTTCGCCTATTCAACCCTTATTTTCTCTTATTCCAACACATTTTTCTCCTATGTTTAATATGGTACAACATTTCCCAGCAAAATATTACTTCTTCTGAGGACTGTATTGGAGAAATACGTAGCTGGAAGTCAAAGTTGTGAGTCCTACAACAACATGTACCTTGAAAAATTTGTAATCATAAAGAGTACATTTGTCCTTGGCCCACAACATTTAGTTCCTGCTTAAGTGACACTGGCAGATATTCATAATGATGTCAATGATACAAAAAATAAATAAAGTAGAACCTACAATGTGGCTGATGTGTATGGAAATGGTGGTGGAGGACTGGTGTGGTGTTAGTGGTGGGACCTTGACAAACTGCATCCACCCTGGGAAAAGAGGGATCACCATAAATTATTTCACATGCTACAGCAACCATTGCTGCAGTCAGTTTTGAACTACCACCTTATTTCCACGTCCCTACACTGCTCTACCTCTCCCCCTCCCACTTGTGCATTTGCTGGACATTACTCCACTACTGTGTGTGTGTTTTTACTCTCTATAGTACACAACTGATGGAGTGTGATGTCTTGCCTTGGCCCTCAACAAAGTTCTCAATGTCGTCTTCTGTCTATCAAATCTGACTCACAGAGCTCACATCAGACTCTCAGTCTCACAGTATCACAGTTAGTCCAAAAAAAAATATAACACTAAAAAAACAAAATCAACAACTTCTTTCCACAGTCTTCCCCAGCACAGAGATAATAAAAGCAAAATCAGCAAACAATTTGGACCTCCGCTACCTGTGTCTTGCCAGTCAGTCTCACCAAATTTTGGGGTATTTGGGGCCAACTTCCTTCCTTCCTTCTTCTCCCCCAGAGTATCCCCAGACTCCCCTAATACAGAGAACAAATGTCCTAACTAAAATACTCCCTAAACTGAGCTTCAATTTGTTACAGCTTACTGTGGTTTCAGCATCACCTGCAGGCACGAGGCTTCAAGCATGCAGCGGGCCTCTGTTTTATGTGTTTACTTCCTGTAGTCTCCTCCTACCTACTTCCTGAGGAGGGGTTTAAAGGGCAGACTGAGTCCTGACTCAGTTGCCCTTGCGTTGTTGTACAATACAGTTCTGTTTCCCTTGGGCTCTGTTTATGACCTGGCTTGTCTGACCCTTCATTCTGATGCTGACCTGTGGCTCTGTTTGACTACTCTTTTGCCTGCTCCCATTGTGTAGTGGACACCCAATCTGGTGTGGACCTGTGGCTCTGGCTGACTACCTGAACTGTGTATGACCTGGCCTGTCTGTCCATCCATTCTTGTGTTGAAAGAAGGGAAGGGGCGAGACAGCAGGCAAATAGCTATCTAAGTGTAGTTTTATTACAATATTACAAGCAGAAAATATAGATAAAACTTATATGAAACGTTAAAAGTAGAATGAATTATAAAACAAGCTGTTGGATAAACATGATACATATCACAATACATATAATAGTAGAAAGTATACCACAATATACTCTTGGTATTAAAAGCGCATAGTTCTATAAGTGAATAGAAAATGTCCAAAATAATATAGTAAACTGTGGTGAGATCAAGAGATAATAGGATGGACTCAGTCCATTTTGATGGAATAGCTCTAAGATCTTTACAGTGGATTAAGAAGTATGTCTGATGAAAATTACAGGTTCAAGGGTATTGTTACGGTCCCCTTTTGTTTGAGGGTACTGGAGTTACAGGGTTTTATGTGGGTACATATACGATCATCATATCCACATCTCGATACCCCAATGTGGGTGGCCGCATACTTGAGAGCCATGATGAGTCTTAGCATATCAGACAATTACTCCTGCAATTCCGTCGCTATGAATCTCCACTAAGATCTTTCAGTCAAGTTGTATCGGGTGAGTCCTTTTATCTTCTCCCCCACGGATGACATTTTTTCATCTTGCCGGAAGTCAAGTCTCTTCAACGCTTTTCGGTGCTATCAATTTATACCTTCCTATGGACTCTGCTGTTGACTTGGGGCTCTGTCCACTGCGCTTCCAGCATACCAACGCTTCAGTGGATATCCTATCTGGTTCAAACCTGTGGCTCTGGCTGACTACCCGCTCCTTGTATGACTCGGTTTGTCTAACTATCCTTTCTGGTGCTGACTAGGGGTGCTCTGTCTGTTTCTTCCGTGTGTTGGTCCCCACTCCACAGACACCCATCCTAGTGCGGACCTGTGGCTCTATCAGACTCCTAGACTGACTGCAAGCTGAATCAGTGCTAGTCCTTTGGGCGTTCTGAATTACCTCAAGGCTCCAGTGGGCTGAGGCCTAGTCTCGGACAGTGTGGTGGATCTATTGGCGGACTGCTATTTCTGATATAGTGCTTGCCTCCTTGATCACCCTCTGTATGTTATCTGTTTACGTGCATTACTGTTATTATTCTAATAAAAGATTGTTTTACTTTACCATATTGACTCCTGGTTTATTCCTGGGAACCATGACACAATTCCCCTTTATTTACCTATCTTCTCTAGCTCAAAAACACGCTGCTTTATCCTCTCACAGACATAGAATGGCATGATGTGAGAGCCTGACACCCTTTTATATGGCTGTAGAAAAGTTGAGAAAACTTTAGTTTGGTGGAGAAAAATGTTTCTTCTCATTGATTTCAATGCAATGTGCTTGGTGAAAAAAGAGGGAAAATGACACTTTTCACAGGAAATTCTTCGCCAACCTGAAAGTGCCATTTTTTGCCAATTTTGGTTTGAGATGAAAATTTTTGCCTATCCCTAGTCATAAGCCCTGAGGACTCACAGATCATTTTTATCAGTTCGGCTTGTTAGCTTCACAAGCCCTGAGGAGTTATGATTTGTGGGTCATATACTTGATAGAAACAAGCCCCACAAAAATATATATATATGTTTTTGAAAGAACAAGAACTGAGAAAAAAAATATGCCCTACTGGCCTAGTGCCAGCTGGTAATATTATGGTGGCCAGTGGCAAATTCCCCAGTGTCATTACTGCATTTGTTACTGTTGTTCTTGCTGCTGCTGAGTAGTTTAAGCAGGAGGATGATTAGGCAGCTCCAATGGAATGGGATCAACAACAGCAGTGATATGGGTGATGGATGATAATGGTTCCACTTGCCACTACTAGCTCCAGTAATGCGCCTAAGGAAGTAGCTGCTTCACAACTAGCCCCCACCACTTCAGGTATATGTGGCCAATAATGCTGCTCTACCTGCCCTTCCATCAAAATCACAGCTGCCGCAGTGTACACAGTGTGTGTGGTAAATAAGGGAAGGATTGGGGACAATGGGCACATCTTCTCTCACATCAAATACCTGACACAACTGTAACCAAACACCATAATGCTTATGGTCCCAATTGTGAAATAATCCCACCAGAAACCAAGTAATGCTGTTGTCACTATGCCCCTTGTCCCCTCCCTGCCAAGGACATGTGACAACTTGCAGTTTAATAATAATAATGAACCCTCCCTGCCACCAGCTTAGCGTATTCTGAGTGATGGAATTTCCTCAGATGCCACTTTACGTCCTGGTTGCGGTTATCCTCTACCACACTGCCATATGTGGATAGCGTACCATACATTGTGCAGTGGGTGGACATGAACTGTCACATCCTGACATCTACTGAATGGCTATCAGCTGGTGGGGGAGGTAAAGATGAATGAGCTGGCTCACCAGAAGATGAAGTTACATGATATTCCCGCGGATGGACCATAGAGCAAGAAAGTGGTGGAGAGTCAGGTGTATTTCTTGTCATTGAACTTTCAGGCTTTGGATGGGTTTGGCTATTCGTCTTCCTGTGGAGAAGAACTGAAATTGTGATGCATGGACCACATGGTTGCATGCATGATGTTGTGTAAGGCGGACTTGCTACTTGCGTTTCATGCCCATGCTAAGCTGTATTTTCATTAATCATGTGAGTGGCCATGTGTGTGTGTTATGTGATGTATACACTGGGGACTCATCCAACCGCTATACTCCTCTATAGGTTCTAGTCTCCATGTACCTGTAGATGGAGGATTGCCTGAGGATGTAGGAGTCGGGTCAACTGCCAGGATAGGAAGCACATACATGGGTGATCCTCATGTTGTCATCAAACACCATATCGGCGTTGATGGAGGGGAAATGCTTTTGATTAATGTAGATATGTCCCTCATATTTATATGTGTGCAGTCGATGACCCTCATGGTATGCCTCCCCTTGTGTAGAACTCCTGCTTGACACTTATCCACTCCATCTGGGTGTGATAGAGATGGATATATCTCCTGGTCTTCCTCTTGAGGGCTGCCAACACCTGAAACAACACCCTGCAACAAGTGGGCTGGGACATCCCAGATGCATATCCCACTGTGGACTACAAGGATCCACTTGCTATGAAATGTATGGTACACAGAAGCTTCTGCTAGCAAGATAGGGCATGGATGGTGCTGTACATGGGGTTCACCTCATCCATCATCACCTTATATAGGTCGATAATGATGTGAGACATCATCCTGTAGTGGTCTTTCAATTCAGTGTTTGTCAATCCGAAGAGTGCGACTCTTGTGTGGTATATCCTGGGTATTGGCGGTCGTCTGTCCTTCCTGTGCTGCTCCACAGGTCCCTATGGCAGCTGTGGGAGATCCAGTTGTGGCAGCTGAGGTGTTGCTGGCTGGTTTGTTTGTCCAGGTGGAGATGGGCTACTGTCTGGCTCACCAGCCAGAGCATCAGCAGTTGCAACAGGCAAATGATATGCAGGTGTGCTTGGAGGTTCCTGGGGATGCCTTGCCCTTGCATGCCCCCCTTCCCTGATGTCTCGCAATAATTGTAATGGGAACATAATGCTTGTAAGCTGTCTCTGGTCTCACAGTAAACACGCCATGTCTGAGAATGTTGAGATGTCTCCTTAAGACTCTCTGTTTAGACAATGGTTATAACCATCCTACATGAGTTACAACTAAAACAATATGTGTCAAACTAATAGCAACAGTGTAACAATGAGCGACATCCTTATAACGGAGGACAATTTAACTATACTGTCCTATATAAAACATGAAGATATTTTATAATGTCACCTGTAATAAAGTAATAATGTAAATATTTGTCATTACACTATGACTACTATAATTGTGTATTCATTGTAAATATCGTAACTGTGAAGAGTCATTAATCCACCCCTAATGTGTGATTGACAACCGGACACGTATATAAAGGGCCACCTCAAGCGGGACAGCCTTTATTCAGCCATTGATTACTTTTCCCTGAGGAAGGGACTTTAATCGGTCCCGAAATGCTTTGGAAAAACACGTGGAGCGATTACCCACAAAGAGAACCTCTGTACTGAACGGCACGCTGAGGAACCAGAGGCATCCAGCGGAGCAGCTCCTGTGATATTTGTTTTACATGCACTAAGTAAAGAAAGCTGAAAGTAAGAGCAATACTAAAGGGGGGGATTGTGTAACAGACTTTACTTATATGGTCTAATTCGGACAATTTGCTGAAGATACACACCTACCCCAGCAATTTTACACCACTTATCAATTAAATTGCCCAAATTCATCATTCTGATCCCGGTGTATTCTGGTTTTGGAGGAACAAGCAAGCATTATGTAACATTATTGTTTACAATTTTAATTGATATTTTTTAGTGTCTTATATTTTAATTTGTCACAATTTTAAAATTATACTTTAAACAGCTATATCCTATGGCATTAATAAATACCAGGTTTTAATGTTTTTCCACCCATGAGCTGTATTCATTACATGGATTATGATTTATTCTTTATACAATATTTGTATCTGGTCATAATATACAAATACTACTCTTAGATATTCCCATTTTTTTTGTCCTTCTCTGTATCCTTTTGAGCGCTCCAGGCTGCATACACCCTGGGCAATTAATTTCTTTTTAACATGACTGCAATATAGGGGTTAGTGATTTTTAAGAATTACTATACCTTTAACAAGATTAAATACTAAGTTTAGGGCTCTTTCTCATGGGTGCAGAATTGTAGCAGCCTCTTGTCTGTGAATTTCAGAATTGGCAACATCACCACTGAAGCATCACTGCATTAGTGGAGTCCATGTAAAAGGGGGTCTTAGAAGAAATTTTTACTGTTTGTTGATCCTTTTATACACGTTGTGTATCAAACAATACTCACAATTATACAGTTAAGGTATTATGCACAAATAACAGTTGAGCGATTATGGGGCAAACCAACTGCACCATGGAGACCAAATAAAAATGTCCATTTATTTGTACACTGAAACCTCTCTAGCATGTAATGAGTTACAAACTCAATTTTAATCAGCGGAAATTGTGTAATGTTTCATTTGTTCCCCATAGTAAGTTGGTTTCTCCAGAATGTCCTATTTGCTTTGTTGATAAGGCCATTAGAGTGCAATCTGCTTATTCATGGTGTGTTTTTTAATACTATAGCAGGAGATCTTGAGGGCATATGGTTTTAACACACTGGATGTTATAAAAGTCTCTAGCACATTGCTTTGCAAAGCTTTGGTTGCAGGTCTCGTTGATTTAAAAGGATTAAGCAAATCATTTTGGCAATTGGATTTTACTGTTTTCCTCTTTTTGTATATCTGATTATTACTTTGCAATTTAACGCCTGAAATCTCTTATGATTCATCTATTTTTTGAGGCAGTACAGACTAGTGACTGTTTTGTTACGCACATCTGCAAAAATTGAGGGTGTTATATAGGGCTTGGCTCCAGAGACAAACATTTTGACAAGGATTTATGTGAGATACAGCTGTGTATGCTGGTTAATACTGTAAATATGCTCAAACCGTACCAATGTGGCTTACTGACTGAGGCCTTTGGGAACCTAAGTAAATGCATTACAGAACATTGACTTTTAAATAAAACATGGGGAGACAATAAGATTTATTTTCAGTTCTTCATTATTGTATCGCTATTATATGTTTGCAGAATCAAATTTTATCAGAGGAACTGAGGAAAAAAATATTGCATGTAATAAGTAACATGCAATGCATTTTGAAATATGTATAACATGTAATTCTGGAGTGCTTCTGCTACTGTTCAAAGTGCAGCTGCACTGACACCTACTTCTAGCACTGTTGCAATATCTAGCCCCTGTAGAAGTAGCAGTAGTTGTTGTAGTAGTAGTAGT
Organism: Rhinophrynus dorsalis; assembly: GCA_037306005.1. NCBI lineage: Eukaryota > Metazoa > Chordata > Amphibia > Anura > Rhinophrynidae > Rhinophrynus > Rhinophrynus dorsalis. The sequence continues at coordinate 417,064,335 of CM074723.1, forward strand.
AGTAGTTGTAGAAGTCCTTCAGTATCCCTTCAGTTTATGAAATCTCGGTATGGAAACACTTAACTAAGAACCTAAACTAAACATATTCCTATCTGCACTCTCTTAAAAATATGTGAGTAAGAATAAAACAGTATCACTTCTAGGCAGATCCTCACTGAGATTCCACCAAAGAGCATAACCACAGGTCTGATTAGGAGACACACCAGCAGCACTTCAGAGATGCAATGACTAGGAGCAGCAGAAGAACTCTTAAAAGTCCAAGGAGCCAAAGGACACATAATAGTACAGTTGTAGATGTCTCAGAGAATGGTATAACATTTTCCTCAGTAATAACATCCATGTCTCATAAATGAAAAACATGGAGGAGGGAAACTGAGTTAGTCCGAAGTGACAAGAGTCTTCACACCCACCATCAGGCCTGCTCCACCACTTGAAATATTGTTAAAATAACTAAGTTACAGAGATCTTCTTCTATGTGCTGCAAACATCCCTTTACTGAATTCTTAGAAAGAAGTAAGAAAATGCATAAAGATAATCTAAACGTTTGCCTGTGGAATGGCAAACTTGACAGAATGTTGGAGGTTGATTTATTTGTTGAAAAGAAAAACTGAAATCATGTGTTGAATTCCACTGGCATATATCAAGCAGTAAGTATTTTTCAAGAACGGCTGTGCTTCAGTTGTACAAGCAGGTGGTTAGTGTCATGGTAAAAGGACTGAGCCTGCCAACAACTTTTTTAACACCTTAACATCCGATGACATGTCAGGACCCTGTTGGGACTGTCACAACAACGCATCATTACTTTTTTTTTATCCCATCATGCTGAGATCACTGGGAGAGCCTAAAACTGACAGCTCCGAGATCAGAGCAGTCAGTTTCAGCCGCTTCAGTGGAGAGCCAGTATGTGTGATCGCTCACATGTACCAGCTGTCCGAGCACATAAAAAAACCTCCTTGGTCCTCCAGGGCACCCCACACCTGTACCCCATGGTCCTTAAGGGGTTAAAGGCTTTTGTTGTTGTAGCACTTAGCCTGCTAACAAGTTTTACTTTCAATACTGTCAGTAGTGCAATGGTGGTAATTTTTACAATTTAAAAGTAGGGTTTTCTGTCGAAAAAGCAGCAAATAATGCATTTTTTTCTGCAAATCCTACTTCAAAAAAACAGGACTTTTCTTCCATCTCTATTCATTATAATCAAACTGATATATCATAAAGACTATTGATTAAAACAGTTCATTTCTATGAAAGGGATATTTAAAGAGGCAAAAATGTTGCAATGGATCTGTTTGTACATTGCTAACAAATGGTATTATATATATATTCAACTATCATGTGGTACACATAATTTTATTTAATTCTGCTTGCATTTTGTTTTAACCCTTTGAGTGCCATAGGGGTACAGAATGCATTGCTTTGCAATGCATTCTGTACCCATCTGGCACTCAAAGGGTTAAACAATAATCATATAATAATCACTACTGACTGTAAGCACCGCTTAAAAAATACCACTTTGTATAATGTAATAAATTATAAGAGAGGAGGGGAGAAGAATGATACTTTTTGTCTGTAATAAGAAGGGATTTAAGAAAATAAACAAAAGTAGGGCTTTTAGGATAGTTCTTCATAAGTCCTAATGGACCACCATAGGTTAGCAGCATGTAAATCCATCTAGTCTCTAGTTGCATTCATTTTCTATCAAATCCTCTCCCTAATTACACATTACAGTCTCTTATCATGAAACGTCCTCCAATGAGCAATACCAGGTTTCCCTTGGTGGTGTATATATAGGCATAGGTGTTCTGCTGGTAAGATATTGTAAAATAAAAATACACTAGGATATAAGACGCTCACAAGTGCTAGCCTGCTAACAACCTAAGACAAGTGTGGTAAATCTCACTAACCCTAAATAAAAAAAAAATATAAAGGAGAGTGCTATATACAACAGAATATAACCCCAAAGATAAAATAATAATATTGAAAATTAAAATCACAAATCTACTATCAAAATATGCTTTACTACAATAAATACAATCTACATATAATCTCCTAATTAGCATATATCAAAAATATATAGAATATATATAAAAAAATATAAAAAAATAATATATATGTAAGCCCTAAGGAGTCCACAATCAGAAAAAACTGCAAGTATCAGTCACTGATCCACTACTGAAATAACAAAATAAGAAGTAATTCTTCGAGCTAGGTGGAAATGAATGCTGAGAGGATCCACTTTCTCTTCCATCCTCTCGTCCTGTTGTTGGTTTGAAGTATTGTCACCATAATAATTGTTTACTACTAGCTGTTCTTGCATGGCTTTGCCAGTGTAGTGAACCCATGAGTGCCAAACAGGTATTCAACTCATTGAGTTGCAATATGTTGGAGACCTGTGTGGCACGCAAAGGTTTATTTGTTTTGTTCTTAAGTTTAGACCTTGTGGTGCGGGATCAGGATCCCTCCTGATGCCGCCAGCTACTGATCACCCATTCACTTCATCTGGGAGATCAACAGAGGCAACACAGGGAAGCAAGAGAGCTCCCCTGTTTACACTGTACTCTAAGTACCGGGTCGGGTGGGCAGGATTAGGAAACCCCTCTCACTTCAATAAGGGAGTCTTTCCCTCATTGATGTGAGAGGGTTTCTGGATCCTGCCCACCCAAAGTATGCTACTATGAGACAGAAGGAATATTTTTTCCTGGAATGTTGTAGTGTAAACCAGGAGAAAACTTTATAGGATCACACACACTTGGATTACGCATTGAATAAGCGCAATTAATAATTGTGAGTCTTTACTTCACACTCTATAAAGAGCTGACACTATTGTTATATGTCTTCATGACAAGTTGTGATTCTGTTTGTTTCTAGTTATGTGAGTTGTGATTCTGTTTGATTCTATGAACGTGAGATGTGATGTTTGTCTATATGGCAAGTTTGGATGTGTGAGTGATTTTTTCGTATGTGGTGCATTGTCCACATGGAGCATTATCCTGAATAACACATAATTGTTGCCTAGCAGTAATAATACCACCACCACGAGCACAGATCAGCTACCTCTGCCTGCTGCTAGTGCTGCCAGTGACTGTGATGAGGGCAATATTCTGAACCATATATGTGTGTGTGTGTGTGTGTGTGTGTGTGTGTGTGTGTGTGTGTGTAAAATACCCATATTAATTTCATTGGAATATGAGCTGTTCTGAGATGCATTCAAGCATAGTAAAATTGACTCGTACTACACGTGGTATGTCATTTATCAAGGAAACTTGGTAAAATGCCCATCAGTGTTTGTTTATCTGTTAGCAACACTTAGGTTCATGTAGCATGTTTGCATTATAACCAATAACACTTTAAGTGCCATAGGGAGCCGCAACGCATTGCTTTGCAATGTGTTACTGGCCCTTCTGGGACTCAAAGTGTTAAGGCACAGATGGAGGCTACTTGGCTGGGGGACACTTAAGCCTGAAACATCAGAATGTCACCATTTTGATGTGGGTGACATTCTGATGTCACCCTTTTCATGAGGGTGACATTTTTAACGACGAATAGACGGCGACATTTCCATAGTAAACCATGCACTAAGATCCTTAAAGTTTGATAGATCTTAATGCATTGACTATATAGAATAGCAGAGGAACTGGGGAATTGATATTACTAAATAAGTTATTTCCTCTTTATCACACCTTAGTGCATCTCCACCCCAAACTCTTCCTACCAAAGGCTTCACAGGAAATCTACAGTGGGAGGAGTTTGTGATCCAACCCAAATGTATTTTAATGAATTAAAAACTTTATTGGAGAGGTTCAAGAGAGAAAATATATATGAATATACATTTTACTAACCTTTGGCACTCAAAGGGTTAAACGAACACCCTAGGATACCAATCTTTTGTTGAGGGCCAAGGCAAGACATCACACTCCATCAGTTCTGCCATGTCCTTTAGACTGGAAACATACACACTAGTTTAGTAATGTGTTTAAACCACATAAGGGGCAGGGAGAGGGGGAAAGGAGGAGCAGGGTAGGGACATGGGAGTAAAGTGGTAGTTCAAAAACAAGGTTCCACCAAAAGTTCAACCAGCACCTCTAGTGCCAGTACTATAAAAAAGCATATATGAAGAACACTGAAAACAATAACGGGTTGCATTCCAGTGCTGATGATGACATAAGGAGGAAGGCATAGAAGCTGAACCAACTGCTGAATCTGACACTGAGACAATCAAGCACCAAAACACCTGTCCTCAAAGTAGTAATCAAATTTGTTAAAGTAAATGTAAAATAAATTGTATAACACCTCTAAAAAGGAGAGGATTATAAGGACAGTGGCCAAGAAGAGGGGGCTATTCTGAGGATGACATAATGATGGCTGATGATGATGATAATGTAGATCTAAAATATATCCCTCCAGCATCCTCCTCTTCTTCAGATACTGATGAAGTTGAGAGTGATGATGACATGGACAGAAAGTTATCAGAAAGGCAAAGGCTCAATCGTCCACCACTGAGAAGGAGCATTGTGCCTATCTATAAACTGTTTGAGAAAACAATTGGAAACTCTGACCCTGTACAAGCAAAGATGCCTCTGTAACCCTTCTGGCCCTTCACCTCTTCCCCTCCTCCATTCTCCACCTCCATTCACTCAACTGTTCAGGGGAGTCCTAGTGCTCCTTTTTATCTCTGTACCCTTCTGTCTCTTGTGCACTCTTCTTCCTATATTCACCTCTGGTGCCTGTTACCCCATATTAACCTCCACAGATTGCTCTCCTACACTGTCCACCTTTTCTCCTCTATTCACCTCTACCAGTCTTCATGTGAGTCCCAGTGATACTCGTAACTGCACCCTAGTGTTTCTTGTGTCCTTTTCTTCCTCTGCTTGCCTCCATTGACTTTTCATGCACTCTCCCTATTCACCATCACAGGTTGTTTTAGTCAAAGGCACCCTTTCTTGTGTGATCTCTTGTTTAACGTACACTGATAGAACTTCCATGACTAAGAAGGGAGAAATCTGGAAGAGGATTTATATGAACATCAATGCAGTGTCCAGGTAGCCCATTACAATTGCATCAAGAAGATGGTGAAGGAGAAGTTGGGAGAGATTGAAGATCATTGTCACAGCACTGGTGGTGGTTTGGCCACTGGACATTGAGTCCATAGAAAATGATAATGGAGTTCCTTATGGCCCCACTCTCTGGAATCAGTGGCATGATGGACATTGGCATTGGTGTGCCAATTACTCCATGATATCCATATACATATCTTTTACAATGGCAAGCTTGCAGGTTGAGATGGCCTTCACACACTCCACTGCATGGCTAACACATGAGCATCAGCCAACAATGCTCAGTTATGCAACTACCACAAACTTTGATGAGGCTCACTGAGTTCATTTGAATTTACACATCTTGCTGCAGCCAAATAGCGGGCAGTGCCGCTTTACAACAAAGACTGATGTACATGGTTAACAAGGCCTAGGCATCAATGCACAATGTTGACATCATCACAATTTAAGTGACGACGAGCACACACACAGTAAGCCCATGATTCAACTCCATTTTTACTTTGATAAAGAGGATTTGAACATCCAGTGACAAGCCTCATTCTCCTTCCTGAATGAGAGGAAACAAACAAAGAGTGGTTGTGAGAAGTATTGTGTGTGTATATGTGATGGTGATATCGATTTTGACAGATACATGTAAATATTGTATATGTACATTTTTGGTGTTGATGATTATAGCACTTAGCGATGAATGATTTCATATTCATGCATACCATTCAACATCTTTGTGGGACAATCCTTGGTCTGACTGCTTTCCTGATTGCAAGAGCTGCAGGGGCTGCTTCACCTGCCTCCTCAGGTACAGGTGCAGAGTTTGTGGTAGATTATAGTGCTCCTCTTCCTGTATGATTACCCACACCTTTTGTGCAAAAGGTTACATTTATGCAACATGGGTAACATGAATGGGGCCAAAAGCAGCTCCTTGTCTATCTCTCCTGCATGCTCCAGCATACTTAGTTGGTAGAAATGGATCCATCCCCTGACTGGAGGACCACATCAAAACATACTGTGAATAGACATTTTAACATATTTCGAATAACCATATGCCAATTGCATGTTGGCTCTGTGGATTTAGACAAATTGTAGTTGTGTCACATTGGTGGTGGATTAATTGTGATGTCAGGGGACTGTGGTGAATTGGTGATGGATTGACGGGGATGTGATGGTGAAGACATGTTAGTGCATACATCTTCGACACAGATCCTACCAGTCGCCATCATGAGCCCTAAGCAACCTTTAGCTCATCTCGGCCCAGGTCATGAACATCTATCGATCGGATGCTGAAAGGAGCAAAATAAGGACAAGTCTTCACTCTTGGTAATGTGAGGAAAGGAGCTTATTAGAGACAATGACAAGAACCTGTAAAATTAAACTAGCCAACACATACAGTCAACATCCATAATTAGCTTGAGGCTAATAGAACTGAGAGGTTTAAGATGCTTAATAGACTTAATGCTATATTAAACTCTTATTAAACTCCTAATCTTAGCCCAAGTCACTTGTTGCTCACACATGCTATTAAGCATGTATGTTTCCCAATTTCCATGGGATTTAGAAAGAACTGTAAGAGCTAAGTCTATATTGTCCTTCTGTATAAAAAAACCTTAATAAAGATTATAACAGTTAGACTACAAACACTAAACAGTAAAACATCTTATATGAATACACATGCAACCTTAATCCATATATAGAGGTTTACTATTCATCTATATACTGACTACATACAGTACCAGAACAGTACCTTTTCCATTTAGATCTTTGTTATCTTGGTAATTGTCACATAATTAATCAGTCTGATAACTATCTAGTAAATGTTGTGGTATAAAATAATTATATCTATAATATAAGTTGTTTATAAATATACTCAGCCTTAGGATGTCCACAGACCAAGAAGACACCACTCATCATAAAGAATGAAGAAAATGCTTTATTCAATCCATGCCAAATGTTTTTGGTCAAAATTCAGAGCTTCCTGTCATGGTTTGTTTGACTCTCAGACACAAAATCAAACTTTATTGAAAAGTTTAATAAGAACCCTCACGGGTCCTGAACATACATATATACGACATGCACAAAATAGGTTCAAACAGTAGCTTACACAAAGATACAGTATGGTAGGCTCTACCGGCCCTGCCAATATACCGGGCAAGGCAGCCTGGAGAAAGGCACAACAATATGAATGAGGCTCTACCAGCCTTGCCAATATACCGGGCAAGGCAGCCTAATGGATAACACAACTGTAGGAATAAGACTGTACTGGCCTTGCCAATATACTGGACAAGGCAGCCTGGAGGATGGCATGACAGTATAAATGAGGCTCTACCGGGCTTGCCAATATACCGGGCAAGGCAGCCTAAATGTGACTGAAGGACAGCTCCACTAGTGCTGTAAGGTTGGTAGCATCAGCATAAGATGGTACAGTGGAGCAAACCAGTATAACATACAGGACAACCAGGGAGGCCCTACCGGTGCTGTAACGGAAGCAGCAAGCAACCGGTGAATGAGAGAAACCAGTACCACGTACTGGACAACACGGACACCCTACTGGTGCTGAAGGTGGCAACTAGCAACCGGTGACATGGAGTAAACCAGTACTAGTATCGGACAACACGGAAGCCCTACCGGTGCTGTAATGGAGGCAGCTAGCAACTGGTGATATGGAGTAAACCAGTACCTCGTACTGGACAACAGGAACGCCCTACCAGTGCAGTAATGGAGGCAGCAGCAACCGGTGATATGGAGTAAACCAGTACCTCGTACTGGACAACAGGAACGCCCTACCAGTGCAGAAATGGAGGCAGCTAGCACCTGGTGATATGGAGTAAACCAGTACCGCGTACTGGGCAACACGGAAGCCCTACCGGTGCTTGTAATGGAGGCAGCTAGCAACTGGTGATATGAAGTAAACCAGTGCCACATACTGGACAACACGGAAGCCCTACCGGTGCTGTAATGGAGGCAGCAGCAACCGGTGATATGGAGTAAACCAGTACCGCATACTGGACAACAAGGAAGCCCTACCGGTGCTAGAAATGGAGGCAGCTAGCAACTGGTGATATGGAGCAAACCAGTAGTCAGAATGTCACCCAGGCGACCAGAGTCAAATGAAGGATGACAGTCAGGATCCAGGAGCAGGAACGACAGTCAGGCCAGGACAGGATACTGGAACAGTAGTGACAGCCAACCCACTACAGGAACAACAGCTACAGTGGATCAGGAATGGAAGCAGGAACGTAAACCAAACCGGATCAGGAACGGAGGCAGGAACCACGCAGGAGTGACACTAGCGTCTGGACGAGACACTGACACTGGTATACTGAAGCTAAACAGGCCCAGAGATGCAGGTACAATGGCAGGTGACTACTGACATAGAGACACCATGAAAGGGCAACCAAAGGGTGCCTCAGCCCAGTCTATATAGGCAATACTGGGTGGGCAATAGACAGGCGGCCAATGGAGAGTTCTTACACCTGACTGCCAGCAAAAGTCAGCAATCATGGGCACTGTGATAGTACCCCCCTCCCATTCTGGAAGAGGGACCTGGTTTCTGGGGTACTTGGAATGAAAAATTTGCAGTAATTTGGGAGCATGAAGGTCCTTACTATCCACCCAGGATCGATCCTCAGGACCATAACCCTTCCAATGTACCAAATACTGCAATTTTCCTCTAAATCTGCGAGAATCAATAATACTCTGAACTTCGTACTCCTCCTGGCCCTCTACCTCTATAGGCCTTGGCACCACAGGGTTAGTAGTATAACGGTTGCATACAAGAGGTTTGAGGAGAGATACATGGAACACATTGTGAATGCGCATGGACGCAGGGATATCCAAGGCATACGAAACAGGGTTAATTTTACGGATCACCCTGTACGGACCAATAAACCGGGGAGCCAATTTATTAGACGGGACTTGTAAGTTGAGGTTTCTGGAGGATAGATACCCTGTCCCCAACCTGGAAAGAGACTGCTGACAGCTGTCTACAATTAGCATGGCACTGATGACGCTGAAAAGACTGACTGAGTGCCCTTTGAACCTGTGCCCATGTGGAGCGGAGCTGCTCAATATGCTCATCCAGAGCTGGAATCTGTTGAGACTGAAATGAATCCTGGAGCAAGCACGGCTGGAACCCGTAGTTGATAAGAAACGGGGAGCTCCCAGATGAAGAGTTAATCACACAGTTCCTGGCGAACTCTGCCCACGGCAACAGGTCGGCCCAGTTATCGTGATGGTCAGTAACAAAACAGCGCAGGAACTGCTCCAGTCCCTGATTGACGCGCTCAGCGGCCCCATTAGTCTGGGGGTGGTATGCGGAAGAAAAGGACAATTGGATGCCCATCTTTTCACAAAAGGCTCTCCAAAATCTGGACACGAACTGGCTTCCCCGGTCGGACACCAGAACTCTAGGTACCCCGTGCAACCGGAATACTTCCTTAGCGAAAACCACCGCTAATTCTTTGGCAGAGGGAAGGCCACGGAGAGGTACGAAATGAGCCATTTTAGAAAACTTGTCCACCACCATAAGTATGAAGGAATATCCCCTAGATACTGGCAACTGTCCCATAAAATCGATAGAAACGTGAGACCAGGGACGTTCGCCATTGGGTACTGGTTGAAGTAGGCCCACAGGGAGGTGTCTAGGGGTCTTGGCACGAGCACAGGTGGCACAGGCATTGGTAAATGCAGCACAATCTGCCCTCAAAGAGGGCCACCAGAATACTTGTGAGTGTGACCATATTAATTGATCCCTACCAATATGCCCAGCAGCTTTAGAGGAGTGGTAGGTTTCAAGTAGTCTAGTGTGGAATGGCTCATCAACATAACACTTGCCCACTGGGGTTTCTGGGGGAGCAGTAGCCTGGGTGGCCAGAATCTCTTCCCCCAGTGGCGAAGTGATACATATATATATATTCCTCCATAGCTTGGTTCTCCTCACAAGACAAAGGATATGTACGTCCCCTAGGGGGAACCACCCCCGGGGGAAGCTCAATTGCACAATCATAGGACCTGTACTGAGGCAGGGTGCCAGCCTCCCCCTTACTGAAAACATCACTGATTTGTTGGTACCTGCCTGGCAATGAAGGGGCGGCGCACAGAATCTTAACCGGGTGAGACACACAATGCTCCATACAATATTGGGACCAGGCAGAAATCTCACACTTTTGCCAATCACAATGAGGATTATGCAATTGCAACCAAGGGAAACCCAGAATGACTGTTGAATATCCATTAGACGTTTAGCAGCAGAGGTGGTTCTGCCAGGGATCTCGAATACTCTCCGAAATGTTTGCACAAATTCCCTGAAATTGTTTGTGCAAGGTTTCGCATTCTCCCATAAGGGATTGGCCCATGCCAGTGCTCGCCTGGTCAATAAAGAGATCATAAACCCAACTTTACTGCGATCATTGGGAAAGGCATGAGAGGTTAATTCTACAAATATCTCAAGTTGATTGATAAACCCTCTGCACAGACTGGGTTCGCCATCATATCTGAGCGGCAATGGTGCTGAAGCGGTTAGCCCTTTGACTGCAGCCACAGAGGTATTAGTATCATTCTCCGGTGTCGAAACTGAGGAGACCACAGGACTCGAAACTGACTTATCAGTAAGTACTGTATGCTCAAGAATAGTTTGGATGGCCAATGCCAACTGATCCAAATGCTGCTCAAGTACATCCATCCTCCAATGGATGTTCTGCGTGTTACCTTCACTCTTACTGTCTGAGGTCATGGCCCTTTGTACTGTCACGGTTTGTTTGACTCTCAGACACAGAGTAAGATAAAATCAAACTTTATTGAAAAGTTTAATAAGAACCCTCACGGTTCCTTAACATACATATATTCAACATGCACAAAATAGGTTCAAACAGTAGCTTACACAAAGATACAGTATGGTAGGCTCTACCGGCCCTGCCAATATACCGGGCAAGGCAGCCTGGAGAAAGGCACAACAATATGAATGAGGCTCTACCGGCCTTGCCAATATACCGGGCAAGGGAGCCTAATGGATAACACAACTGTAGGAATAAGACTGTACCGGCCTTGCCAATATACCGGGCAAGGCAGCCTGGAGGATGGCATGACATTATGAATGAGGCTCTACCGGGCTTCCCAATATTCCGGGCAAGGCAGCCTAAATGTGACTGAAGGACAGCTCCACTAGTGCTGTAAGGTTGGTAGCATCAGCATAAGATGGTACAGTGGAGCAAACCAGTATAACATACAGGACAACCAGGGAGGCCCTACTGGTGCTGTAACGAAAGCAGCAAGCAACCGGTGAATGAGAGAAACCAGTACCACGTACTGGACAACACGGACGCCCTACCGGTGCTGAAGGTGGCAACTAGCAACCGGTGATATGGAGTAAACCAGTACTAGTATTGGACAACACGGAAGCCCTACCGGTGCTGTAATGGAGGCAGCTAGCAACCGGTGATATGGAGTAAACCAGTACCGCATACTGGACAACAGGAACGCCCTACCAGTGCAGTAATGGAGGCAGCTAGCACTCGATGATATGGAGTAAACCAGTACCGTGTACTGGGCAACACAGAAGCCCTACCAGTGCTTGTAATGGAGGCAGCTAGCAACCGGTGATATGGAGTGAACAACTACCACGTACTGGACAACACGGAAGCCCTACCGGTGCTGTAATGGAGGTGGCTAGCAACCGGTGATATGGAGTAAACCAGTACCGCATACTGGACAACGGGAACGCCCTACTGGTGCAGTAATGGAGGCAGCAGCAACCGGTGATATGGAGTAAACCAGTACCACGTACTGGACAACATGGAAGCCCTACCAGTGCTAGAAATGGAGGCAGCTAGCAACCGGTGATATGGAGCAAACCAGTAGTCAGAATGTCGCCCAGGCGACCAGAGTCAAATGAAGGATGACAGTCAGGATCCAGGAGCAGGAACGACAGTCAGGCCAGGACAGGATACTGGAACAGTAGTGACAGCCAACCCAGGTCAGGAACTGGAGCAGGAACAACAGCTAAACCAGATGAGGAACGGAAACAGGAACGGAAACCAAACTGGATCAGGAACGGAGGCAGGAACCACGCAGGAGTGACACTGGCGTCTGGACGAGACACTGACACTTGTATACTGAAGCTAAACAGGCCCAGAGATGCAGGTACAATGGCAGGTAACTACTGACATAGAGACACCACGAAAGGGCAACCAAAGGGTGCCTCAGCTCAATCTATATAGGCAATACTGGGTGGGCAATAGACAGGCCAATGGAGAGTTCTTACACCTGACTGACAGCAAAATCCAGCAATCACGGGCACTGTGATACTTCCTCAGGGCAAACAGGGAAACACACGTGATAATAGAGGTAAATATAGAAAATAAAAGCAACTGACCTCAAGGCAAGCACAGCCCCACCCAAAGGATGCGCCAAAACCAGCGTCCTCGTGTTGGCACCGTCTGCTCATGACATCAGATGTTGGAAAACCCGGTAGCTTAGCAACGGGTACAACACAAGGATGCTGCGGAGTGAATGCGCTGATACTAGTCATCTTCACTTTTCAGCATTCACCTTAATGTGATAAATTACAGATTAATAATAAATGGGAAAAATTATTGGAAACATGCTGCGGCTGCTGTGGAATGGTATATCCACAGATCACCACCAGCTCACGAAGCCTGGAACATCCTTTACATTTATATATTTTGGGCACATTAACCAACTGCCACCATGACTATACTTGTCAAATGGATCAGTATGCATTAGCCAATACCCAATGTTTTTGCCTCTCCTATAGCAAAATAAAGGTTTTGCAGCAAACAGCTGTCTCATCCTCTGATCGCCTACCAGTATGTACCAGCTCTTCAAAATGGCTTGTTTGATAGCTGTAGAAGTTGTGTACTGTGTTTGTACACAAAATCTATTCTCTTTGTCATCAACAACCGGTCTTGGAGATAGAAGCGCAGATCTATCTAATTTCAAAGCCTTTTCCATAGCAGCATCAACATCTTGTCTGGAATAACCTCTTTCTAGAAATCTAGATTTCATAGCAGACAATGATTATTGACATTCTGTACTGTCAGAGGTATTGTGAACTACTCAGATAGTTTGGGAGAACAGGAGACCTTTCTTTAAAGGCAAAGGGTGATGTGTTTGGGCGTGAAGTAGGGTATTTCTGTCAGTTGATTTACGAAAGATTTTGGTTTCTTATCTGCCTGCCTCATTGTACACTTCCATGTCCATAAAATGACACTATTTTTTTTACCCTAATTTATCCTTATATATCACACTCATATATAAGGGTAAATCTGATGGTAGATTCTATGTTGTTTAAATAATCAACAAATTATCTCAAAGAGTCAGGTCCGTCAGTCCAAAGTAAGAAAATATCATCAATAAATTGCTTGAAAAACTCGATGTATCAAGAAAGGTATTGACTGAAAAAAATGTGCAGTTTTTCATAGTAATCCATAAATAATGAAGCATAAGATGGGGCCATATTAGACCCCATTTCCATCCCTTGTAATTGTAGGAAAAATGAATTTTCAAATATTCATTGTGATAATGGCTGGCAAAGTGAGCCTCTAGCAGAGATTATAGGTCGTCCAGGAGGGTGATGTAATGATTTGTGTACTTTGGGAATACAATACGGGACTGGTGTTCTTGGATGACTTTGAGTTAGAAATTGCTTAATTTCTTCAGTAATCCATCTGTTATGGAGCCCCAGATTGATTACCGAATCAATTTCAATCTTATATTTTGAAGTAGGGTCTCAATGGAGTTTTTTGTAACAAGCTGAAGCGCCCAACTGTCTCAAAACCTCATTTCTGCAATCATTGTAATTTAATACCACAATGCTGCCACCCTTGCTAGCCTGTCAGACAATGATAATCCTATCCTCTGCAAGACTTTTGAGTGCAGTGTATTCTTGTTCACTGAAATTTTTATAACTTATACATTGATTATTGACTATGGACCTAGTCTCATTGGCCACAAGGTTGACAAAATGGCGACGTGGATTTTGACAAATGGGATCAAATGCACTTCTCTTCTTAAAACAGAAAGATGAGTATTGAATCACAGAGGAATCATTACAGAAGAAGTCTCTAAGCTTCAGCTGGCGATGCAACTTATACAAATCAACTTCCCAATCAAATTTATTTCGTTTATTTGTGGGAACAAAGCTGAGCCCTTTACTTAACACACATATTTCAATCTCAGATAAGATTCTGTCAGAAAGATTATATACCGCTACTTGTTCCTGAGTCTTAATGTCATAGGAGCTATGGCTGTGTTTTCTTCCTCCTCTCCTGATTTTTCTGAATCTTTTTGCTTTGAAATTTTCGTATGTTTGGTGTTTCTTTTTGAGTTGCTGATCCCTAAAAAAGGGCCCTTTGGGGCCCTGTCAGTACCCTCAGATCGTGAAACCGAATCACTATCACTTTGGGAACTGGTACCACTCCTAGTGGTCCACTCTCTAGGTTTCCTATTGAAGTATGGGCGTCTTTCAGAGATTCCTAGGAGCCAAGGATAGACACGCAGTTCCTTGTAATCATTTAGAACTTGTTTAAGTTTGTCTTTTTTAACAGAAGACAAGTGTACAGGCAGAGCCTATATTTGTGGGAGGAGCGATAGGGTATATATACTTCCCCTATCTGCCCCTTTTACCGAGGCATCTGAATTTGTCACCTAACCTCCATGCGCGTTCAGATGTCACCACGCCAGGTATGCTGCCTCTTACCTCCCAATTGCGCCTTGGCGTCCGGTGCATGGCTCATTCATTTATATGCCACTGCATTCTACATGTGTCTGTTTCCAGAGATTTCCACGAATCTACTGGTCTAATGCTGCCTTATGGAAATGGCATATTAATGTGCCTCTCGATCTTCTCCCCCCCATGTTGTCTTTTACAGCGTTAGACAGACTCGTCTAAAGTCTGTGTCGTCATCATCAGAACACGACGACCCGTCAGCCTCCATCCTCAGAGAGAGCGGCTCCAACTTTCTAGCCTCCAGGCCTTCGTCTATTCAACCGATCACAATCAGGTAGTTTCTCGATCCAATACTGCTCGAGTTATCCCCTCTCTATGCCTAAGTAATGTCCCCTTCTATCCACAGCCTCCACGCGGCAAGCCAGCGAGTACTTCGACCTGCAGCCAGCCATCCACCTCACCAAGCTATGCCTGGGCTTGGCAAGCTACAGCACCTCATAATCACTGGTAAGACTTGCCTCAGATTTTATTTCAACCCACATTCAAATATAAATACCATGGGATAAATTTAGTGAGGAATAAATCTTGTTTAATAGATAAACTCAGTAAAAAATAGCAAGCTAGAGACTGACATGATTGTATCACACCTTAGTTAGAGATCTAATTGCTCTTGCCATGTATCTTATCCTGACTGCTGGTTCATTCTGCTCACCGGATTGACAATTGGGTATAGGTATATTGAACTGATAAGGCAAACCTGCGATTTTACCATTTCTCTTTATATTAAGCTCCTTTCTCCCCCACCCATTCCCCCGTGACCATTGCTCCTTCTTCTAAGTCATCTTTTCATGATTTCAGTTGGGCAGTAGTGCTCATCCAGCCAGACATCAATCCCCAGTAGGCTTCCGCTACCTGAATCTCAATAGGTGGCGCAGTATGTGGCCGTACGTAGGTCTCCCACTCTCAAAGTTAACAAGGAGGTCTCATGTGTAATGTGAGAGGGTTGTAGTGGTCTGCCATCACTGGCTTCCACAGCCAACGGGGAGGGAAGAGGCAGCAAAGGAATGTTTTTACTGGCAACGAACTCCGCATCCATAAAGCAGCCAGCTGCCCCAGTATCCAGTAACTCTGGAACTGAGGCAGAATTATTAGCTCAATAAATACAAGCCGTCAACACGGGCTTATCCGAAAGGAGCACTGGAGACAAAGAAATGCCCCCTATCATCTGTTTCTGGCTCATTTTAACATTCGGGCGTCTCTCGGGACGAATGGGACAAGACCGTAACAAATGACCCACCATACCACAGTACAAACACAAGCCTTCCCTTCTCCTAAAGGCTTTCTCCTCCCTAGAAAGCCGAGTGACACCCACCAGCCTGGGTTCACCACTCTCAGAGACCAGATTCGGAGGCATAGGAGGAGAGGGTGGGTCAGAAACATGAGGGGAAAACTCTCTTTGTGGCTTCCACAGGCCTTCAGCGACCAAGCTCCTGCAGTCAGAGAGGGAGAAGATAACCGACTCAAGCCTGCAGTTAGTATCAGAGCTGGTCTACCAAAGCCCCAGGTCCCCACTAGGTTGGGAGTCTGCTAGGTAAAGGGAGCAAACATAAGAGTAGTTAGACACAGCCACAAGTCAGCACCAGAGGGGGTAATCAGACAAGCCAGATAATGCACAGTTCAGGTAGTCAGCCAGAGCCATAGGTCTGCACCAGCTTGGATGTCCACTAATAGGGATACGCAAAAGAATAGTCAGACAGAGCCACAAGTCAGCACCAGAGGGGGTAGACAGACAAGCCATGTCATGCACAGTACAGGTAGTCATCCAGAGCCACAGGTCTGCACCAGGTTGGATGTCCACTAATAGGGATATGCAAAAGAATAGTCAGACAGAGCCACAAGTCAGCACCAGGTTGGATGGAAGACTAGCCAGATCATACACAGAGCCCAAGGTAAGAGAATTGCTAAGCACAACAACGCAAGGGCAACTGAGTTAGGACTCAGTCTGCCTTTTAAACCCCTCCACAGGAAGTAGGTAGGAGGAGCAGCTCAGAGGCAGGAAGTAGGTAGGAGGAGACTACAGGAAGCAAACACATAAAACAGAGGCCTGCTGTATGCTTGAAGCCTCGTGCCTGTAGATGACTCTGAAACTAAGGAAAGCTGTAACATCCACGAAGAATCATCCATGATAACAATCAGTGACTCTGCCCGTGTAATTTCCTTCGCCACTGGAACGGGCAGTCAATTTTCACAACCCCCCCTCCACCCTATTCCAAATAGTATTCTCCAATGCGTCCAAAGACATGGGATACACAGCCACATCTGGGTCAGAATGGTTGTCTGAACCCTGGCCTCCCAAGTCTTCGACATTCCTCAGTTTTTCAACTCTCGCATTCTAATGGAATTAGTCCCCAAAGTAGCAGCTGCTAGCAGTTGGGGCCACAACTTGTCACACAAATCAGTTACATTTCACATCCCAGACCCAGCTACCTCCCTCCTCCTAAATAAAGGTAGGTCCACCTCCCCTTTAATCATGTCATTCATTAGGAAATTGACATGGCTTTAATTTTTCCACAAATTCACTTTCTCCAGTTCTCCTACCCACACCTTCTACTCCCAGGTAGCTAACTCTCTTTTGCAATCTGTTTTTCAGACTTTTTTCAAGATCACACCACAGGCCAACCACCAGCCATCAACCCCTCCTGCATTCCAACTCCTTACCCTCGACTGAACAATCTCTCGTCTGCAAGATCCATTATAAACCTTGCCCTCGCTCCCAGGACCAAGAAGAACTATTCTAGAGCATGGTCATCTTTCAATAAATTTCTTCAAATCAACAAAACTCCACTCAACTATACTACCTCAGCCATCTTAGCTTACGCAGCCCATTACCATCATTCTCACAGCCTTTTACTTCAGATTACAACTCGCCGGTATTCGCCACCACCTAGCTTTTATCCATCCTTCCTGCCCCTCCATATTTTTCTCATACCAAGTCAAATTATTTTTTAAAGGGTTACAAACAATTTTTCATTGTCATCCCAAAAAGAGACTACCCATCTCAGGTGCACGCTTTTAGAAATTATCCGACGCATTATTCACCAACCCATTCAGCCCAGACGTCAGCTGCGTTCTCCTGGCGGCCATTTGCATGGGATTCTATGACTTTCTAAGGCCTGGTGAATGTCTAAAATCACCATCCTCATCCACCTTCCCTAAGAAAGCTAATTTAGAAGCTCAACCCGAGCAGTTAATTTTCCACCTACAGAAATAAAAAACAGACCAAAACAGTAAGGCCGTTCTGATCCCCTTTTATCCTACCCATGATCAGTGGTGCCCATTTCAAACCCTCTCAAGTATAAAAATTCTGATAGATAAAAATCCTGATAATAGCCCTCTGCTCACTACTCCAAATGGGCCCCTATCAACCTCTGAGTTCATCAGATTGGTCCGTATCTTTCTTGTTCAAGTTAGCGCAGATCCAGAGCCTTTTTCTGACCATTCTTTCTGCATTGGAGCTGCTTCAGCAGCATCACACCATAACATTCCACCTCACAACAAACAAAGACTTGGGAGATGGAAGTCTCAGTGTTTCTCATGGTACATACCTGATCCTCAAGATGAGATCCTCCTTGCGCTCTCATCATTATTCTATTAAATGCCAAAATACAGTCATTTGAAGTTTAATCGGTGTCCTCAATTTTTGGTCTCTAATCAGGCTGGCCACTGCATCCTCAGTCCTAGGTCCGCAGGGGCCTAGGATATGCCAAAGTTTCTATTCACATTGTCCCCGTTAGCCCCTACCTCAAGTGTACAAGCAGAGCCTGTATTTGTGGGAGGGGTGAAAGGGTATATATACCCCCCTATCCGCACCTTTCACCAAGGCGTCTGAATCTGTCCCCTCATCTACCCTCCCACAGACCGATTCTACTTAAGTTATTAATCTAGGCCAGCTCTCTAATCAGGCCGGCCACTTCATCATTGGTCCTAGGTCCGCAGGGGCCTAGGATATGCCAATATTTCTAGTCCCTACCACAAATGATCTTTATATTTATTTATGGAACTTTTGAGTTTATGTATCAAGTCACCGCAGGAATCTTTAATGAATACCTCTTTATGCTTATTTTCAATTGTAGAGATTTCTGCTTTCGTTTTTTCTCTTTTGCCGATTGATCTATGACCAATAACATTAAATTTAGGTAACTGCGATTTAAAATATCACACCATTTTTGACAGAACTCTGGGATATCTCCACCAATGGTTGATTCATTTTTGACTCTGAAGCCCCTTGGGATAATTTTTTCTTTGTAATAGTGGGTCAAAGTGACAACATGTAAGTAATAATCTACTTCTTTTTTCTTTAGTCTTAATAAATCAGTATATATATCAGAAGGCTTATCAGGGCCAAGAGCCAAATCTAATCTGTCCTTAAACAAGGCATGCCTAGTATCTAAAGTGATTAAATAACTGGCAATAGGTGAAGATGCTGTTCCTTCAGGAGTAATTTCCATACTATGGTAAGATGTCCCTGAATAAGTTGCATATCCATCTAACAAATATTCATAGTGCACAGAATTAGATCTGCAAAAACAATCATGTGTGCCTCCATGGATATCATATCAGCTAATACTTTAATACTTATGTTTAATTTTAGAGAAACAATAAATCACAGAATTTATTGTTAGTGGCAATTACGATGTCCTGCCTAGATTAGTGGGTTTTTATTTTTAGGAGGTATTAGTTTTCATTCAAATCACCTATTGCTTCAAATAATAATTAATATTTTTTCACACTTCTGTTGAAAGCCAAAACAAAAATTAAGTGAATATTCTAATGCTTTTGTTGTTGAATTATATTGCTCAATAAATCAAGTGGTGCACTTGTCATTTAGCTTTCCATTCTGCCTTTTACTTCAAGGTATAGTTTATTAGTTATTTGTATTCAGTAGACAAATGGTAAATTTGTTGATGTTTTATATCTGTCATGATTACATTAAAGCTTCTCACATGATTTAGCTCTCCTATAATTCTTTTACTTGGATGTTACAAGGTAATGATTATGGACAAAACCATCCCCTGTGGGAAGATGGTAAAAATATGTTTTGTTTTTTAACTTCCTAGAAAATTTTACTTATCTTGAATATGTTCTAAGGCTGTCAATGGAATGAAGTGTATACATCCAATATCCAATTTAGATAATTCTACAGACGTGCACTGAAGAGCAAACATATTAAAATGTTAACTTTGAAGTGAAACATTAATATTCAGCAGTATGATTTGGAAAATCTTATTTGCACAATGCTTCCTTTATTTCTCTCTTTTATTCAAGCTAGAAATTAAGAATGAATGACATTATATTCAAGAATATCAAAGCTGTTTACCGTGCTTCCTTTTATAGCAAATAGATGTATGGTGAATTCTAATAGCTACATTACCACTGATGCAACTGTTCCAATTTGAATAATCAAAGTTTTCAGCATCTACCATAGTTATTAATTTGAACACTTTCATGCATCAAATTCTCCTCTTACTTTAAACGGAAATTAACACCTCCGAGTAATAGCCTTTCACTTACCTTACTATTTGGGATTGACAAAAAAGACCTGGGGTTATAGACCAAAGTGTAATGAAGAGGTGATGAAGTGGAGAAGACTTCTCCAGTGTAATAAACATTCCAAGTCCTATCTTATGCTATGAAGCCAATGTATTAAGACCTCTAAAACACTAAGGACATGATGTTCAGAAAGCTGTGGTAACTGAAATTGTCTCTAATCAGATTAAGGAAGTTCTTATGTAACAGTCCATCAATTCTTAGACATAAGACATTAGACATTGCTCCCTTCTCACTCACACCCAGACACCTAGAACACAGATATAATAATAACAGAAAGAAAAGCAAGGAACTTGGACAACATCTGAATGTGGCTTTCAAATCTAATCAGTCAGACAGAATGTTGGGATATTTGGTGTCAACCTCCTTTGCTCCTTTCTCACAACCCAGACATGTATAACACAGAGACAATAGCAGCAAGATCAGCAAGGAACTTGGACTACAGCTCCCTTTGTCTTTTAGATCAAATTGGTCGGACAGAATGTTGGGGTATTTGGGGCCAAGCTCCTTTATCTGTTCCTGTCTCCCAGACTCCCCTAACACATAGAACAGATGTCCTGCCTACAAGACTCCCTAAACTAAGCTTCAATTCTACTATCTTCTCTATCTCAAAAATAGCTGCTCTCTATTTGTGTCACAAACACAGAATGGCATGCTGGGTGAACTTGCCACCCCTTTTTTAGTCTGACTTTGGGTAATTAAAGGAACTTGCAGTGTGTTTGGTAGAAAACTTTCACCCATCAATAGTTTTGGGTATCGGTTGCTTAGCAACTGAGCTATCTACCGTAATGGCACCATTCTTGGCATGTCCACCATGAGGTGCTTTTGATGCTTTGTCTAGTTTTCTTCATTTCTATAGTTACATCGATTTTAGTACAAGCAAGTCATGTTTGAAAAAAATTAGAGATTATGGTTGGTGTATTTTTGTGCTCCTGTTACCCCCTTATGGCATGTCAACTCATACCGATGGGGTGCCATTTTTGATAAGAGAGTAGCTGGAGAATACAGTAGGAATTCCATAGTTTTCAAAGATTCCCAGGCATTTGTAGGGGTCGAAACCTTCTGGAAACATTTTTGTACACCAAGCTATACGCAGAAAGGCAAGTAACCCCTCATTTAATACAGTGGAATATCTAATTTTTAGAAACCCTATGGTTCTAGATGGTTATTGAGTAATTTTTAGGGTAGTTTTATCATGTAACCAATGGAATGGACATTTTCGTTCATAAAGCTGTAAATACTATTTTGCATGTCTGTTAATTAGGGGTCTGTACAGGCATACATGTAGGTAAAATAATACATATTTGGTAGTTTTGTACTCAGGTGATTCAGAGCTTTAAAAATAACTGACATTTTCACAAGCAACTTAAAAGATGCCTGATAAATAATTTATGATATCGGCAAAATAAGTAATTTCTTAAATTTTTTGTATTTATGACAATTATTAGCTTTTCTTACAACACAAAATGTATTTCTCGCGAGGTTGCATGTAGAAGCTGAATTATGCCTGGAATTTTTTTTTTATAGTTTTCCATATGTAGCTAGAAAGTCACAAATTGGAATCTTACCTAAATAAAAAACATGCTAGAAATGTGCCTGGCCAACAGTGTAAAAAAAAAAAAAAAAAAAAAAAAAAAAAATGACCTATGCCTGGCACTGAAAGGGTTAACCCCTTGATTTCTTGGAAAGTCACCAGTTTACTGCTGCTATTTTAATGGATGGATGCATTTTGATGACCTTAACAACTATGTAACAACTTACATTGTAATTACTAATATTCTGGAATTCTAAGTTGTTTATTAAATGACTGCAAAAATGTGTCTGTTATTTAATTAATTGTGCACACAATTAAGAATTTGCTATCATTTTATCGCTTAAGTACAATGGATAACATTTTGTAATTGTGATTTGCATTGAATTATAGGTCAATTATGAATTTTGTGTTACATTTCTAATGGCTTTTTTGTTGAGCTGTTTCAATGAATGTCCTTTAAGATAATTTGCTAGGTTAAGCAATTACTGGTAAATGCTTTCAATTACTTCCCATTTTATCTTGTAGAAATAGTTGTACAATAAAACAGATCAGATATTCAGCATTATGCTTCCCCAACTAATATGTTAAAATTAACTTTTCAGTGAAGAGATCAGGTTTCCAACATTCTCAGCATTTTTTTTGTATCCTGAAAAGCTATTTTAAACAGACTAGACTAAACTATTAAAGGGGCATTTTTATGAGTTGAAAAAGAGGACTTGTCCCATGACAAATGTTAAATTTCTAGTTTTTAGGGAGTTAAGTTTACTTACCTGGGTATCCAGCATCAGATCCTGCATCCTGTCCCATTATGGCTGCCAGCTTGGAACATTATCTCACGTCTGATGACTTCACAAAATGGAGTTGACCACTGGGTCACCAGAGAAGTGTCATATCAAGTAGTTTTGTTGGGGACCAGCAATGGAGGACATATATCAGTTGCCCCATTGCTCCTACAACCACATATGAGACATTGTTGGGAAGAGGGCTGTTTCTCACCTTTAATGATGCCATTGAAGACTGGGTCCACACTCTATGACCAGCTGATCACCCAGCATGGTGATAAAACAACACAGGGACACAATGAGCCACTATCTTGCCCTCTAACAATATAACAATATAATAGGAATCATTGTTGTAAAGATGAAAGTCTCCCCTTTTCAACACGGATACTCATTATAGGGTTCCTTCCATGTAATTACTTGAAAACCTGAAATAAAAAGTAAATAAAACAAAAAAAAATGTAAACATTGGGTGGAGTTTAAAGGAGTAATTATTTAGCCCTCAATATTCCTAAGGGTACAAGAGTGCCCTTGTTTGAAAGAGAGGAGTCTCATCTTTCATGCAAAGATACACTTCAGAGCACAGGTGCCAGGTGATGTTTGGATCACGTAGTAATATGAAAAAAGTCAGTTGGGGGGGATAAAAAAAAAAACATCTTGCCTCTTTGCTGCTTCAGTGGACACTGAAGTGAACCCTCATTTGAAAGGAAGAGTTCGATGGTATTACTGAGAGTACTAAAATCCCATGATCATCTAACCTTAGTATTTAGGGAATATCTACTCTATCTCATCTTCATCCCCTAGATGGACCCTATACCCTAATTTGAAATAGGGGAATTCCCTTTTCAAACAAGGTAACGCCTGAGAACTTACTTAAGGAGATCCTGTAATTACCTGAAATGAAAACTTAGGGCAAAGTTATTGGTTAGTGGCAGGAGACAACAAAGATCCCATATCTTACCCAAACTCCTATCACAAGAGTATCAGGTCACTGCTGGATGGAGTAACAGGATTGAAGCCCAGATACAGGACTGAAGTGATGAAGCAGGATGATAGGTGAAACTGCAAGGTAACAGATAAATTCAAGACTGATGGACAGGCCAAGGGTCAGGACAGGCCAAGGGTCAGGACAGGCAGCGCAGGTTCAGAGTTGGCGGCCATGCAAAGATCAGGGCATGGAGCGTAGATTCAGAGTCAATGGCCAAGTAGTGGTCAGGGCAGGTGGCTAAGGTTCAAAATTGGTAAGTCAGGCCAAGGTCAAATCCATAAGTATCCAAAGGCTAAGTATAACTAAGTACAATTCCAGTCCAGGTTTTGGTAAGCACACCCAAAGAAAAAAACTAATTTAAAATTGCTGGAGTGCAACCAATTTTTACCAAAATAGCTAAAAGCAAATACACAAAATATTGGTACACATCCAGATATTCCTCACCATTAACCCTTTACTCTGCTGCATTATGCCTGCATATCACTATTATATTAAAGATGAGGATTTAGTCACATCATATGGCCAGAGAATGCTAAGCTTGCCACCAACACCAAGGTACCTCATTTTTGGCAAGTACCTAACCTTAATATGCTTTATCTTATGAGTTGAATCTCTCCTACTAAAGGCATTTACTAACCTTAATTTACTTTATCCTGAGAGCTGAGTCTTTGTCAACTGTACTCATTAATGGAGAAAGACTCTCTAACAGACATTATATAGTATCCTAAAGACAATGAGCATTGCACCTGGGGGTGGGAGGGGTGCTTAAACCAATAGAAGCTGGTCAAAACTGACTGGAATTGTACTTTTGGAAGTTTTGACCAGCTTCTATTGGTTTAAGCACCCTTCCCACCCCCAGGTGCAATGCTCATTGTCTTTAGGACACTATATAATACCTGTCAGAGAGTCTCTCTCTCCATTAATGAGTAAAACTGACAGACTCAGCTCTCAGGATAAAGTAAATTAAGGTTAGTAATTGCCTACAGTAGGAGATATTCATCTCATAAGACAAAGCATATTAAGATTAGGCACTTGCCAAAAATGAGGTACCTTGGTGTTGGTGGCAAGCTTAGCATTCTCTGGCCATATGATGTGACTAAATCCTCATCTTTAATATAATAGTGATATGCAGGCATAATGCCACAGAGTAAAGGGTTAACGGTGATGGATATTTGGATGTGTACCAATATTTTGTGTATTTGCTTTTAAGTATAACTAAGCACATGACATAGGGTTTGCTGGGTATAAATAGGCACATAGTGATTATGTCACTGCATCAACTCTGCGAGTCACCAGAATGATGCTGCGTGACTATATGCCAGAATGACTCTACGTTTACAATTTGCCAGAATGAAGTTGCACGAACACATCAATGAAAAGAGGATATGTACCCATGATGCTGCATACTGATGTGATGATGCTACGTGCTGATGTGATGATGATACGTGCTGATGCAGAGATGTGAGAGACATGTCACATGTGGAGGAGGAGGATGCCTAGCCACCATGACATTTTGAGGTGTGCCATAATAGTCTGGAGTTGAGGTACGACAACTCCATGTCGTAGAAATAGAAGTACCTTAATTTGAATGGGAGTTTCCCCTATTTCGATCTAGGGAGCACATGCCTTTCTGGTGTTAAAAAATAGACTAATTGCACCATATAGTTTTATACTCCTGGCAACCACTGCAGTATGCCATACTAATGGAGTACCATTTTTTCAGGTGTGCAGTAGCTGCTAGATACAGTAGGAAGTATGATGGTTTTCAAAGTTTTCAGTATTTTTGAAGTGATGGAAATTTGCAGCAAGTTGAAATTTTGCAATGCTCCATCAGTGGGGTAGAATATAAAGGACCTTATGCAAAAGGCAAAACAATAAGCAATTTTGGAGTGTACTAGTTGTGCCATAGGGTACAAATGCAATTTCCTGAATGTGGCTTTGATTTAACCCTTTGAGTGCCGGAGGGGGCACAACACATTGCTTTTTCAGTGTGTTGCATATTTCTCTGGCATTCAAAGACTTAAAGGGCAACTATCATGATGTTACCGCCCAAGTGGCAAATCTGCTCACCTGGAAGCAGATCTGCTGATAGAGCCAGGGCTTCATTATGATCCCTGGTGGATAAAATAGTGGTCTGAAAAGGTACTGTAGGTACTCCCAGGTTGGTCTCATGAGAGCGAATGAACGACAGGAGTCTTAAATCTTGCATTACAGACTCATTGGTCTTCGTGTGCAACCCTCGGTCCATAGTGCAATGATGGCAAATGTTTGTGGGTCTTAGTCCAGTTTTCTGTGGAGCCTATGCTAGAGATGTCAAAGTGCCAGTGCTGAAAATATAACATAGAAAGGAGATTTCTTTAGTGAATACACATGGGAAAAGATAGATCTATACTGCACTGGTAAAAATTAAATATTCAGTTTTTCTAAATGGAGCTTTTTATCTCTCTCCCTAACAGGTACATTATACTCACAGCTCTACACCTCTAGTACCTCTAGTAAACACTTGCTCCAGGCTAACAAATTTATTTCACTCCCACCAGCACTCAAAAGGTTAATCATTAATCCTTTGAGCACCCGAGATGTGTAAGGTACTTTTTAGACTGGTGCAGATAGGACATTAACCCCTTGAGGACTAGAGAAGATTGATACACTTGTTAGGCAGAGAAATACCCTCCTTGCTTTACAGATTCAGTATGCTCTGCCACTGAAAGAGTTAGTTGCCTCCTTGTCCTAGCTAAAAAAGTACATTTTAAGTTCCTTACCTTCTCCCTCCTCCACTTTTTTACTACTGTACACTGTTCCTTTCCCATATCCTCCTTCTCCCCCTTTCCAGACTCCTTCCCTCCTCCTGCTTGTGTCAGTGATTGTCCCACATAAAAACGCACTTTCTCCTGCTGACTACCATAAGACAATCTCCCAGTCCCACAGAAATAGTCCTGACTCCTCCAGTTCTGTGCCGCCTGGCCTGCTGCCTCTCTCTGCTGTCATGTAGTCCCTCTTAGGCAGACTATCTTTGTGGGAGTGGGGAAGGAGGATCTCATGTCCCATTCCTGTGCGTGATGTCATCCTCTCTCTTTGCCTCATCTTCTGACCTTATCTTCAGGCCTCCTTCTCATGATCTCTGCCTGTCCCTAACTCCTCCCAGCATACTGCCTCTGGCCCCTCTGACTCACACTTTCATGTCAGTGGTGAGTGACGATGCTGCTCTGTGTGCATAAGCCTAGTCCTGTGCACATGTGCTGCAGTACAGACTATTAAGTCACACACTTGGTGATCAGCCTGGGCCCAAATCAGGCAGGTAGCTTGTACTGGTATGGTAGGGTAGGTGCATGTCTTCTTTTTTTTAGAGACGCACACCTCTGATTTTACGGCGGCAATGCAGTAAGCCACAATAAAGGTCTCTGAGTGCCAGTGGGGGCACCCCTGCCATTAAAATACAAAGGCCACGAGTACATATCAAAATTATTGGCCAATCAATTAAAATCGATATGCACTACTAAATGGAGCAATTCAAGAAATAGTGTGTCTGGCCACCCAGCCCACTTGGCCTTTTCTAAAGGAAAAGAGGCCTGTCTCATGTGAGTACCAGAGCAACAAGCAGTGCCACTAACTGCATGGTGCACTACTGGGTTTAAAATAAAGAAAACAAAACAACAAAAAACGGGTTAGCTAGATTCAGAGGTTTCCTTTCCCAGGTTGATTCCTAGAAAATGTAACCCTGAACCAAGGAAAGTCTTGTCAGCCTTCTTATTATCCACTTTAACTGGGCTGTTGTGATAGGGAGGCAAAAAAATAAAAGTATTGTGGGATCTGATGGAGTGAACTAGCCCCAACCACTGCTAAGTGTGGTTGAAGATCTATCTAACAATCAACAAGTTATTAACAACATTGAAATAAATGGGACTTTTCATTACTCTGCCATCCTTTAATGCAGCTGCTTTGTTCCCTGCTTTCTGCATAAAGCCCAAGGTGGTAAATTAAATTTGAAGCACTATTTAAAGGTATTGTAAACAAGAAGACAAATACTGAAGAAGTCATGTATTGGATTGGATTGTCCAAACTGGATGTACTCATCTGTGTCCTTAAATGATAATAAAATACAACTTGACTTTCAGTGCATGAGAAATTCACACATTTATTTATTTACTCTGTTTCTTAATTACAGTAATAGAATTAACAGCTTTGTCATGGAATAAATGTATTTGTGGCTTTTCTTGGCTCTCATATCCTATGTCAGATTATGATCATTATAATGCTGATACCTAGAACAACTAGAATGTAATTAAAATTGTGAAAATTCAACAGCTTTGAAGTTTCCAGAGAAACAGAAAATAATATTCTTAAATAAGCCATGCTGTCCATGGTAGCCTGCGGTAACAGTAATATACACAAATCCAGTTCTAGTTGTTATGCATTGCTTGGTTGTTCCACTTACATTTTTGATGACCATCTTACATTCTTGAGTGCAGCAGAATGGAATGACATACTTTTTGTTTTTAGCATACATTTAAATTCAGACCTAGCATGTAAAGACCATATAAAATTATTTGTACAAATCAATCTAATCTCTTTAAATTGTACTTGCCAACAAATGTGACATAAGCTTGAGTAAAATGTTATGTTTTCTGTACTTTATAACACAGAATGCATTGCTACATCACCACAAGATGTCTCTCTATCATCAAATAAAATAAGATAAAAAGGTTTGTCTCTTCAGCTGTATTCCAGTGAATAATGCAAGAATGATATACAGTATGCCACCAGAATGACTGCAGCCTATGTAGACTGGTAATATGAATGAAAATTACTGTATTTTTAAGTATGCCAACAATTTAGTCAATATGGAATATTGATGACCATAAACCCCTTGGATACAAAAAAATTGAATCGGCACCTAAATACTTAAACCCATATTAAAACAAAAGCTAGAAAAGAAAACCCACATATAATTGTAGTGTCAACTAATAAATATTCATGAAACACTGATGTATAATATGAAATATTGATGGATATTAAACCCTTGAATACAAAAGAAAAGGAATGCTTTCTTAAACTCCCATTAAAATTAATGAAAAAAGTTAATCACAAACATATAATTATAGCTTCAACTAATGAATACATCAATTCATTCATTCATTTGTTTATTGAAAGAGCACACCGGATTGATACACAGTGTAAAATGGCAGTACACATTAGAAAAACATGTTTTGTGCAATGTATGTTGAGGTCAATGTCACTGCATGAAATGCTTTGGGAAGCAGGCTGTTCTGCAGTGGATGCTTTTGACTTTTAAGTGAATCTAGGGCAACCTCAAGATTTCGTGTGGAAAGTGTCCATCACCCCTTAAGGACCAAGGACGTACATGTACATTATGGGTTGAACGCGCCTAAAGGACCCATGGCATACATGGTCTCAAGAATAAGTAAACTTATGTGTTAGAAATGTATTTTGATGAATGCACTTGGTCACGTTCATGATATTAAATGGGAAATATGATCTTGTAATTAGTGAATAATTTCTTGTTGCATTTAAACTCTGCTGTAGTCTATACCTGATCAGAGAAAAGTAAACTTTATTACATTGAGAATGCTTATATGGCCCATAATTCTAAAATTCCATGTAAACATTCTCAAGATGGTAACATTCTCCTATTCCATTATGGAGTACAGCAGAGTTCAAATGCAAACAATACATAGATATTCCTGATTGTTTTATGGGAAGTTATAAACCCTTTTAAAGTGTGCTGTTTACTAAAAAGATTGTATCTTTTGTATTCCTCCACTGCAGAGCTTGCTACATTGCAGCTTTGTGCCACCTTACATGGATTTTTAATTCTCACATTCTCTTATTGTATCAATGTCTCTATGGGTAGAATTAACACCCAAAGGATTAATTCTTGTATTCACTATAGTGGTGAGTGTTTGGAGATGCAGGATGAGTCACTAAGCCTGTCTTCATGGCATTTTGGTGCAATTCTGCATGTTCTACTGTATATAGGACCAGTGGTATGTATTGTTTGGTTGTCTTGAGAAAGGCCACTGAGGGAGCCGAAACATTGATTAAAAACACCAAATATTTATAATAAAAAGACTTAAGAGTGCTCTTGTTTGTGGTGATCCTACCACTTAACTATTTTTGTATGCTTTCAGCTACAAGAAGCACCTAGGCTACATACGTTTATATCCTATTTTGGAGTGCACTCCAAAGCAGGATATAAATGTATATAGCCTAGGTGCTGTAGCTGAAAGCTACCAAAATATTCCTACAGCAGTTTTTTACCATTACCATGTTTGTGTCAAATGTAAGCTATCCTTCTTCTCAAATTACTGATACACATTCCTTATTGTTTATAGCAGTGGTCCCAAGTCTGGTAGATGGTAGCAGCCCTTCTTCACATTCCTCCTCCTCCTCATCTCTGCTGTTGCTAATACATTCGGCCTGGCTTTCTCTGTCATAGCTTTTGGATCCTGAGTGAAGTATCTCCTTACTGTGGACTTCATGACCTGAGGGACTGCTACTACTGCTGGGGCTAGATGTTGAAGCAATTCTACTGATTCTACTACTGTGTGTCAAAGGTGCAGCACTTCCAGCACTAGCAGAGGCACTTACCATAACTAAGGTTGTGGATGCTGATAACCTGTGTTGCTGTTGTTGCTACTGGTTTCTCAAAGAAAGTGTGTGTGGCTGAGTGGGGCTTGGACTTGGAAGTGGTGATGATGCTGATGATGATTGATAGGATGACTATGTACTTTTTGCCATCTTTGCTAGTCCAGGGTCAGATTTTCCAATAATTTTTTCAAACAGTTCATAGACAGGTACAGTGCTCCTTTTCAGTGGTGGAAGATTGAGCCTTTGCTATTCTGATAAATTTTTGGCCATGTCATCATCTCTCTCACTCTCAACTTCATCTGTATATGAAGAGAAGGATGCTGGAGGGGTATTTTCTAGAGCTGAATAATCATCATCAGTCAGCACTAGGTCATCCTCAGAATCAGCAATGCCGGCCACTTCTTCTCCACTACCCTTATATTTCTCTAAGCTTTTAGAGGTGTCAAAAAATGTCTTTTTGCTTTTACTTTCACAAAGATAGCTACCATTGTGAGGACAGGTGTTTTGATGTTTTGTCTCACTGTCAGATGCAGCAGCTGGTTCAGCTTCCTCCATTATGCCACTGCCATCTTATAATTTACATAATTACATAGGGGTGTCAGTACCACAGCAGGTAGTCAGCCAGAGCCGAAGGTCCAATACCAAGCAGATAGTCAGACAAGCCACAACACTGGACACCGGGAAATCTAGGAAGACAAGTCAAGGATCATACACGGAGCTCAACCAAATTACAACTGCACTGGAACACCATAAAAGGACAACTGTTGTGGTATCCAGGCAGTTTAAATACTGATTGCTCCACCCCTGGAAGGTGGAGAAAATTAGTACTGTCCCTTGAAGAGCCGGGCCACAACGTCACTATGGGAATCCCCATGATGCGCGCCCGCACTCTGCCGCCCGAAGGGAAGCATGCAGACGCGGCAGGAACCTCACGGAACCGCTCTGAGAGGCAGAACACAGGAGGCCGGGCCGCTCACCTGTTACGGTTCAGTACACTCAGATACTGTAGATGTTGGTAAAACACAATTTTATTAAAGCACACACGGAATGGTGTAACCATCATGGGTCCAGTAATTAGCAGCAATAACTGACACAGGACAGGTTACAAGCTAGTTAACTCACATGGGTCCAGTATGGACATACAATCACAATACTGACACAGGTCAGGTAACTTTGAATGATACAGTGTAGTAGAGTCCAATGTGAACAATGGAGACACTGACTAAGTAGCCCAGAATAGCGGAGGCCCAATGTCGCCTGTAGGCAGCAGGAGGCGACAGTGACAGAACGGCAGCTGCTAACAGGCAAGGTACACCTGTATGGAGGATGCAACGGTGGACGCCCACCCTAGGCTACAAAAGGGCGAGTCAGAGCTTGTGCCAGGAACGGAGGCCCTACCGAGACTATCCACCACCGTGTGCCTTTGCTACTCACAAAGGGTTAATGTGCATATACGTATAAAATGGATGGCAACCGGAAGCGCCCAACTGTACCTATATGGAATACCAACCGCACAGAGTACCGGAGATGTAACGACACTGGTGTAGCAAGAATAGAATGAGGCAACACCCCCGAAGGGGTTAATGAACGCTATGGTCTGGACTCGGCAGACTACTGGATGCGCCCAGCTGAACCCAAAGTGGAAGACCAAGCGATCACTAGTACGGTGTGGAGGAGCACTGACACACTGAGACTCAAAACCCATGGACTGGATTGTACATGGTACAGGAGTACCGTAACACAGAAAGGCACAGTAACGTGAGAGATGTGCAAAGATACAGCACCAGGAACTGCCAGGTCTTTGCCCAGCCAGGCACGGAGCAAGCAGGAACCACCACCAAGCCGATTCGGTACACAGCACAGGAACGTCAGCCGAGCCGGGTTGGTACACGGAGCAGAATCGTCAGTCTCACCGGGTCGTTACACGGAGCAGGGTCGGTCTCGCCGGGTCGGTA
Organism: Rhinophrynus dorsalis; assembly: GCA_037306005.1. Classification (NCBI taxonomy): domain Eukaryota; kingdom Metazoa; phylum Chordata; class Amphibia; order Anura; family Rhinophrynidae; genus Rhinophrynus; species Rhinophrynus dorsalis. The sequence continues at coordinate 417,096,537 of CM074723.1, forward strand.
CATGGAGCAGGAACGTCATCCAGGCCGGGTCAGAACAGGAAGCAGGAACGTCAGCCAATCCAAATCAGTACACAGAATCAGGAACAGTAACAAGAGCGTAGTCAGGCAGTCCGGGGTCATACACTGGTATCAAGTAGACAAAACTAGCACTAGGCATCAGGTACACCATGAAAGGGCAAACGCCAAGTGGCAGCCCAGGGTATAAAAAAGATGTCACTGGGAGGAGCTGTACAGCGCAGCCAATGGGAAGGCAGCAGTAACAAGATTGTCAGAATGTCGCCTGATCACGGGCATGAGTCAATAATATTTTGTACCTCATACTCGTCTTGACCTTGTATTTGAACAGGCCCTGGAGCCACAGGAATAGTAGTATAACGATTGCAGATCAGAGGTTTTAACAATGATACGTGGAACCCATTATGGATACGCATGGATGCTGGAAGGTCCAGAGCATAAGACACAGGGTTCATCTTACAGATAACTTTGAACAGACCAATGAACCGGGGAGCCAACTTATTGCAAGGGGTCTGAAGATTGAGATTCTTCGAGGAGAGCCATACCCTGTCCCCAACCTGGAATGAGACCGCCGGCAGCCGTCTGCGATTGGCTTGATGCTGATACCGCTGGAACGAGGTACTGAGGGTCCTCTGCACCTGTGTCCAAGTGGAACGGAGTTGCTCCATATGCTCATCCAGAGATGGAATTTGCTGCGTCTGAAATGAGTCCGGGAGCAGACAAGGTTGAAACCCGTAATTGATGAGAAACGGGGAGCTCCCGGATGATGAATTAACCACACAATTCCTGGCAAACATCGCCCAAGGCAACAGGTCGCCCCAATTATCATGATGGTCAGACACAAAACAGAGCAAAAACTGCTCCAAGCCCTGATTGGCATGCTCAGCGGCTCCGTTGGTCTGGGGATGATACACAGAAGAAAATGATAACTGTGCACAGAATGCCTTCCAGAATCTCGACACAAATTGGCTCCCACGGTCGGATACCAATACTCTGGGTACACCATGCAATCGGAACAATTCCTTGGCAAACACCCTTGCCAACTCTGGGGCAGAGGGAAGGCCGGGAAGGGGCACAAAGTGTGCCATTTTAGAAAATCTATCAACTATCATCAGTATAAAAGAATATCCCCTAGACACCGGTAATTCCCCCATGAAGTTGATAGAGACATGAGACCACAGACGTTCTCCATTGGGTACTGGTTGTAGCAAGCCCCCCGGAAGGTGCCTAGGGGACTTAGCACAGGTACAGGTAGAACAAGCTGCAGTAAATGCTGTGCAGTCAGCACGCAAGGAAGGCCACCAGAACAACTGCGAGAGTGATGAAATTAATTGATTCCTGCCAACATGCCCAGCAGCCTTAGAAGAGTGATATGTCTCAAGAAGACGGATAAGGAGAGGCTCGACTATGAAACATTTACCCACTGGGGTCTCAGGTGGAGCATTAGATTGATTAGCAAGAATCTCCGGCCCCATTGGAGAAGTAATACTGGTTCGCAAAGTAGCAAGAATGTGATCCGGCTGGATAATCAGTACCGGAACCTCCTCCTTCTCGGTGTCAGGGTTAAATTGCCTGGACAGAGCAGGAGCATGCATATCTGTTGACGAAACCCAGGAACTCTCCTCGGGTCCATATCCCTTCCAGTGTATGAAATATTGTAAGTGCCTTCAGACCCTACGAGAGTCCAGAGTGTTTTGTACTTTGTATTCCTCGTGATCTGCAACTGTCACGGGAGCAGGAAGAACAGGAGTGGAGGTATACCGGTAGCAGACCAAGGGCTTCTGTAAGGAAACATGGAAGATGTTATGAATGTGCATATTGGCCGGAAGTTCCAGGGCATAAGCAACAGGACTGATCCTCCAAAGGACACGGAAAGGACCAACAAATCGAGGAGCCAGTTTTCTACAAGGTACTTGTAGGTTCAAGTTTCCTGCTGATAGCCAGACTCTATTCCCCCCATGAAACTATGGTGCCGGTAACCGTCTATGATCGGCCTGCCTTTTCTGCAACCGAGTGGACCATTGAAGGGTTCTCTGAACCTGTAACCATGTGGAGCAGAGTTCCCTTAAATGCTGCTCCAGAGCTGGAATATTTTGTGCCTCAAAGGACTCAGGAAGAACCGAAAGCTGGAAGTCATAGTTAATCATAAATGGAGAGTTCTGAGTCGACCAGTTCACGGCATAATTCCGGTCAAACGCCCACGGTAACAGGCTCGCCCAGTTGTTGTGATGGTCTGAAACATAACAGCGCAGGAACTGTTCCAAGGCCTGATTCGATCTCTCTGCCACACCATTGGACTGCGGGTGGTAGGCGGAGGAGAAGGAGAGCTGGATACCCAATTGTGCACAGAAGGCCCTCCAATTGCGAGACACAAACTGGCTTTCCCGGTCTCCACAATGAGTATATATGATCAGAGGTCTCTTGTGGAGAAATTACTTTGGGAGCATAGTCCATTAAAATGATTATGCAAATAGTTGCATTAATGATACTTTGAAGGATTATTTTACCTGTAAGAACTAAGTCAGTGAGAGAGTAAAAGTTACGGGCAGGTGAAAAAAGTTATAACCCTTCTTTAATTGGTGAAGAGAATGGCATATGTTGAATAAAGTAAAGGTGTGGGGGGGGTGAGTTTGTTAAGTGGACATAAAAAATTCAGAGTTTTTGATTTAGTCTGGACAGGTGGGGAGATAAAAGTGGAGTCAATGTTAAGGTCTATTGTGAGGTCTATTTGCCCTGTTTATTAGAAGTGTTTAGTTCAAGCAGGATCATCAGTCTCCTTATTCTCAGTAACAGGGTCTGGTGCTGTCTTTTTTATTTTTGGTAAAAGGTGGTAACTTTTTAGGCATAGAAAAAGCAAGAGACTAGCAGAGTAAAAGTGATACCTTTATTGGCCGAGTAGCTTTAGAATGTAAACTTTAAACCACCCCCCCAGGTCTCTTCTTCAGGCATGTTTAAAATGAATGCTGAGTAGAAAATACATAACTTATAAATATTCATGCAAATCCTTTTAACAAACTCTTATCACCAGTGTCTGTGTAAATTATTCTTTAGACTTGAGTAGAGGCATCTCTTTGTAGCTGGCAAAGTGGTACAAGATTTATTTCAGTTTTTGATGTGGTAGTGGCTCCAATAAATTTAGTGTGTAGAGAGTTTGTGACTGCAACCAAAGATGGTTGAGTACCTGGAATGTATGGGGTAAACCACCAAGCACCAGACAGGGTGCAACACATCATTTAGCAAGGCACTGTACAACCCTCTGGAACGCAAAGTGCCCATAACATGCTTATTGTGTGTAATGAAACATATGTTCCTTGTCAAAGTTCATGCCATAGTCCAGTGTTAAACTTGGTAATCAGTTTTTACTCCCAGATCTTTCTATCTCTCTGTGTCTGAAATTTCCCATCAGTCCAGTCACCTTGATGTCTTAATGCTGTGACCAGTTTTGCAAAAATGTTCACACCGGATCTATGAGAATTCATACGTTTTCGTAGTGTTTGTCCTGTCTCACCTCCATCTAATCCTTTGTTGGGACATTTCACATACATGATGAGGTACATAACATTAGATGATCTGTAAGATGTTTTGGTTTTGGTGAGTATGTGGTAAGTATGTCTGCACAGCTTTTTTCTTTGTTTTTTTAGACAGGGAGAAGTACCATTTTTTGTTTCATGCTTAAGGGAGCTATTTACTAACAGTTGTTTCAGGTTGGAAGGCTTTTTATAGGAGAGGAGTGGAGGTTTGGTCATAAATATGTAGTATTGTTTTGAGCTTTCCTGCAGATCATCTAATGTTACTTACCTCATCATGTTTGTGAAATGTCCCAAAACAGGATTATATATAGTTGAGACAGGACAAACTATAAGAAAATGGATGAATTCTCATAGGTCTAGTGTGAACAAGAAACACACACCCTAGTGGTCACAGCATTAAAGACCTCAAGGTGTACTTATGGAATATTTTCAGATACAGAGAGACAGAAAGATTTGGGGATATAAACGGATGACCAAGTTTAACACTCTCTGAACTATATTCTGAACCATGGCAAGGCATTTACATCACATTATTCCACAAAATAAATGTATTTTGGGTGCACAATGCATTGCTATGTGATGCGTTGTGCATGATCTAATGAATAATCTACACAGACCCTGCGAAAAGAGTTTCTAAAAATTATTTGCATGAATGTATAACCTGTCATGTATTTTCTATTCAGCTTTCATTATAAACATGCTTGATGAAGAGACCTGAGGTGTATTGAAAGCTTGCAATCTAAAGGTACTTAGCCAAAAAATATATCACTTTTACTCTACCAATCTTCTTCTTATTTTAGGTCCAGAATTCCTATCTTGGAGCATGGTTGGTAGAAATTGTGGGAGTTCAGCAAAACATTGCATTATTTTGGGAAGTTCACCCTTTCTCCAGTAGTAGCCATAGTGTTTTGAGCTTCCTTTTAAGCAAGGACATTTGTAATGAAAGCAATTTTGCACAAAAAGGTAAATGATGCAGGTGAGTTTTGTGAAGAAAGATACTTCTTTGAATTGTTCAAGGAGTAAATCCTTGTTTCTTTTGTTAGCCAAGAGTTGTTCTTTTATATAGTAGAAGTCCACTCTAACAAGTGTATGTGTGTTTCTGTAATTCATAACAGTGCTTTGGAATCTGGAACCATGTATGATGTCAAGTGTTTTAGAATGTATTAGAAGTGCTTGGAAAATCTCTTACGTGACAGATACAAGTTGGTCATTTTAATGTTACATAGCTATATAATAAATTGGGCCCATCAAGTTCAACCTTTGATACAGTATAACCCAGAAAATGAGAATTACATAATCCTTTTGAACTACAAGATTTACCAGAAATTCTTGTTTAACGTAATTATACATTGTATAAACCTGTATGTTCCCTTCTGCTAGAAATGTATGTAATCGCTTAATTGTATCCATAGTTTCTATTTTTACTGCATCCATTGCAAAATAATTCCACAGAATTCCTTGCTTTAAAGGGATAGTAATACTTAAAATGTAAAAAAAATATGTTGTAGGATTTATCCCCCTGAGTAAAACAAGAGTACTCCCACTGCTGAGAGGTCTTTCATTCAAAAGTTATTAATTTTCAAAGTTTAATTTTTTAGGTGCAATATCACAGTGGCCTGAAATTGTACAGTGGCACTGTTGCTACACCATCCTATGGAGATTTATGGTCAACTGACCAGAGTTGTCCATAGGATCGTGTAGCAACAGCGCCACTGTACAATTTCAGGCCACTGTGATATTGCACCTAAAAAATGCAACTTTGAAAATTAATAACTTTTGAATAAAACACCTCTCAGCAGTGGGAGTACTCTTGTTTTACTCAGGGGGATAAACCCTACAACATATTTTTTTTTTACATTTTAAGTATTACTATCCCTTTAAACAACTCCTTAATTGAAATGTTGAAAAAAAGTTGAAATATCCTTTCATCTAATCTTAAGTGATGGGCCCTAGTTTTTGACTATGTCTTGAAATGAAAAGCTCACTAGAGTGAGCCTTGAATTGATATTGCATATACTTTTTACAGTTTAATAAGATCCCATTGGACTTTTCTCTAGAGTATATGAACTAAGTTTGGTTAGATGCCGTTCATACCTCAGTTCCCCTCATTCCCTGGATTCATTTTATTATTCTTCTTTGTACTCTCTTTAATACTAGAATATCTGCAGTGCATATTCCAGCCTTCCACCCTTTCTACAATATCATTTTATGGAAGGTAGTATTTTGTTTGCTTTTGCTACTGTTGTTTGACACTGATCACTATTGCCAAATTTGCTGTTTAGAAATACTCCAAGATCTTTCTCAAGCAACAAGGTTCCCAGAATCCTCCCATTAGGTTCAAAAGTGGCACGATTATTTGTTCTTCACAAATGCATAATTTTACACTTCCCTTCATTAAATCTCACAATTTCTTTGTCCAATGTGCCACCTGTATGTAGATTGTTCTGTTTTTGGATAGCAACAGATCCTGATGTTTTTGAGCCATGTTGCATATCTTTAACATGTTGGGCTTCACCATCCAGATCATTATGCACATCTTTATTACAGAAACATATTTTTTGTTAGAGTGGGCTAGATTGTAATGTTTATTACAACATGTAGAAAAATAGAAACATAGAATGTGATGGTCTATAAGAACAATTTGGCCCATCTAGCCCACCTATTTTTCCTACTGTATAAACTTCAAACCTTATTTGGTCCTTGGTATTGTCTTATGTTCAGGATAGCCTTATTGCTATCCCATACATGCATAAATTCCCTCACCGTATTAACCTCTACAACGTCTCTGGTAGGCCATTCCAATTATCTACCACCTGCTTATTGAAGTAAAACATCTTACATTGCATCTCAGCCTCTGACCCTTTACTTTAAGACTATGGCCTTTGAAATGTGCTTCACTCTTGTATGAATGCCTTTATGTATTTGAATGTTTCTTTACTATCCTCCCTCTCTCTCTTCTAAGGCTAAGCTCTAAATGTAGTCTATCCTGATAATGTTTACCATATAATAAACCATCCACCATTTTAGTAGCCCTTCTCTGAAATCTCTCCAAAAAAATAGAAATATATATTGAGGGAGAGAACCTCTAGTCCTGTACACAATATTGTAAGTTATATCTAAACAGAGATCTGTGGCATGGCTACCTCCCTCTTTCTGCTACTAATACCCAGCACCCTGCTTGCATTCCTCTCTGCTTTGTTACATTGTCTACCTACCTTTCAGTCATCAGAAACAATTTATCCCAAGTCCCTTTCTTCTGTTGTTGCCAACAGCACAGTACCCTTAATACTATATTCTGGCTCTGGATTTTTAAGTCCGAGTGTATTATTTTTCCCATATCAACATTAAACTGCAGCTACCACACTTCATCTGTTTAATTTACCAAAATAATTTTTCATTTGGCTTATTCCCCAGGAATGTCTACCTTGTTTCAAGTCTTTGTATCATATGTAAAAATGCATACCTTACCTTGATGACCTTTTGCAGTATCACTAATCAAAATATTAAAAAGAATAGACTCCAGTACAGATGCCTGAGGTACCCCACAATATCATTACGGGTGTCAGTAAAACCACCCTGCTGTGTTTCAAGGTCTGTAGTCTGTTTGCTGAGTGTGGATAGGTCCAATTTGACTTCTTCAGCCAGTTGTTTGAAATCATCTTGGAGAGTAGGGCAACATAATGAGAGAAGTGTTCTTTTATCTGAGACTCCATTGCTGATTTGATGGATGTTGAGGCTTGATCAGTTTATTTGTATGTAGGAAACGCTTGACTTGGTCTATCACCATATTGGCCATATTGTCCATGAACATGAAGTATAAAAGGAGACAAGTGTCAGTTTTAATAATATTTATCCCAGTGACCATCTCCAGAAGGTGAGAACAGAATTAACAGGCCAAAACGTTGCTATAATCAGCTGTGAAGAAGCTTTATAGCCACTTTCTCTCTCCCCTTAAACCCCTTAATCTGAGGAGTGAATGCCTTATATATCTATCCGTTCTGGCACCACCTACCTATTTAAAATAATATTTTATAAGATATTTAGCTTTTTATTTGTCAGTTTATGCATGTTAGACAGTGCTAGCTGGTAAAGCTGTGCACCAGTTACTAACATTCTTCACTGCTCTCCCTCCTAACTGCCAATCCCTTATGCTCTTCCACTCAAAGGACAAAAACACATTTGGACATATTACTTTCTGACTGTAGAGAGGTGTGTTATGGGCTCCTTTCACCAGTTACTAAAATAAGGAGGGAAGAAGAAAGAATAGAAAGGAGTGGCAGTTCACAGGGAAACAGTTAATACTATTTACCTTGTATAAACTGGCAAATAACTAATGCTAAATCAAACTACCTCCACTTCAACTCTTTGAGTATCAGAGAGGCCCCAACACATTACTTTGTAATGCATTGGCCTTCAATGTAAGACCCAAAGAGTCCAAGGGCAACTACCACTCTGATAATAACCTACTGCGAAATCTCCTTCTCTAGGAAAATACCTGCCAATGAAGTTGCCTGGGGTTGGGGCTGCATTGTAAGACCCAGCAACCAATGGGGGAGGAAAATAGGGGTCTGAAAAGAGATCTCCAAAGCATCCTCATTGCTCTTGCATGATGATATTGAATTGCAGTACTGAAGTCTCACAGTACAGTGCCTTGTCCTGCACAGTGCAATCCCATATATACACTATTTCAGGCTTGAAAGCTACACAGAACCTGTATGGAGGTTGCATACAACCTGTGATGTTTGTGGCTAAGATCAACATAATTCTGAATTGCATTCTAGTACGGGGGGGCAGAGGCCGCGGGCAACTTCAGGATTTTTTTTTACTAAGACTGTCCCCAAAGGAGCAGATTTATAAAAGCTTGTTTTGCAAACCGATGTATTGGATACCACTCTGGAGCTCAAAGTGTTAAAATGTGTCACAATCCATAGATTGTTTCCGCCTCAAACTAAAATCGGCAATTTCCACTTGGTGAATAATTTTCCATGAAAAGTGCAGATTTTCTGCTTTTTCCTGCTTTTATCGCCTAGCTCATTCCTTTGAAATTAATGGGAACATTGAAGTTACATACAACACATAGCAAATATTATTTTATTTCCCAAAGACATAGTATAAAAGGGGCATGAATGTGCCTGGATTGGGGGGCAGTTAATACAAAATAAAACCTAAATACAATTAAAAAAACCCCATAAGACATGGTATAAAAGGGGTCTGATGAGGGTGCCTGTGTTGGTGGGTGGAGTCTGGGGATTAAATCGGTTGAACAGGGAATTTGTTTTGGGGGGTTCGTGACTGGGGGACATTAATTAAAAAAAAAAAAAAAATTGTATTTAAAGTGACAGAGACAGGAACTCCCTGACATAAGCTGTCACTGGGGTGGACTGATATTTGCCTTGATAGAGTATTTTGTAGAGGATAATCTGTAAGATTTGTTGTTAGAGTTAGAGACCCAAGTCCTGACAAAACACTGATTTGTAGGATTTAGGCTTATTTGTGGCACAAGCCCTGAAGAAACTCTCACAGGTCCTGTAATACAAATCTTATAGTACAGACACGCGACAGGTTAATTAGGCCCACACAGGTCCAGCATATGTATAGGAGACAAACAGTTTATGCTGACACTGGTCAGGCAGATGATGAGGTTTCCAGGTTACAGCAATGCAGGAGTTAACGTTCATCAAGAAAGGAAAACAGTCCCATATGTTCTGGCAACAAGCTGCTTCTTGAAAACGACAAAGACTGAGTTCACAAGTAAACAGGAGTGCTACCGGTGCTGACACGGAGGCAACACTAGCAAGCGGTTATGACAGGGTGTAGCGTAACCAATGGCAATGTATCGGTGCAATCATGGAGGCAACACTTGCAACCGGTTTAGACAGAGCGTGGCCAATGACAATATGCCGGTGCTATCACGGAGGCAACACTGGCAACCGGTATGCGGAAAGGAGGAAAAGGCCAGAGGAGCTCTGTAGAGCAAAATGGAAGACTAGGCGAGCCTGCGGGGCAGAGGTACCAAACCAAGTAAGGCACCGTAATTCAGAATGTCGCCGAGGCAACTAGGACCACAACGGAATCCAGGAGCAGGAACGTCAGCCAGGCCGGGTCAGGATACAGGAGCAGGAACGTCAGCCAAACCGGGTCATTACACGGTAGCAGGAACGTCAGCCAGGCTGGGTCGGTACACAGGAATGATCACTGGAGAGTAGTCAGGCAGTCCGGGTCAGTACACAGGCGCAGGAACAAGAGAGTAGTCAGGCAAGCCAAGTCGGTACACTGGAAACCTCAATACAAACGTAGAACTGGCACAGGAACACCACGAAAGGGCAGTGAGAGGTGCAGGAGCCCAGTATATAAAGGCTATAATGGGCGGGCTAAACACAGGGCAACCAATGAGGACCTCACATTGGATAACTGACAGAAAAAATAAAAACAAGGAATCACGGGCACCGTGATATACTGCTACTACTACTAACACCAACCATATCAAGTTCAGCCGCAGAGTCTTCCTCCTCATTCTCACAGTCACTAGTAATATGAGGATATTGTTGTTGATTACCCTCCTACTTCTCTCCTAACACTAACAAGCTGCTGGACCTTAGTAGTAATAGAACTGGCACTGGCAGGGCTGCTTGGGAATGGCAAGTGTTACTTAGGGTCCTTTGCTGTCAATTTTGGCATCATCTTCTCCCCCCCTCCTGAATACTACAAGTCACACTAGCAGCAGGATGAGTATTGGTGGCAGCAGGTTCAGCACTGGCAGCAGGTACAGCACTGGTGGCAGCATTGGCCTGGGCCAACCAAATCTGGGAGGCAGAGAAACCCATAATTCATAACTTTATGGCATTTGTGGCCTCTTTCCAGACAGTTTTTGATGATCCTGGGAGCTCAACCTCTGCTACCAAAAGACTTATGACTATACGGCAGGGCTCAAGCACAGTAGCGGACATCACTATTGAATTCCATACTCTGGCAGTGGAGGTAGGATGGAACAATGAAACCCTATTTGCCGCTTTCTTCCAGGGCTTGTGTGACACTATTAAAGATGAGACGGCAGCCCGAGAACTGCCTGGTGATCTGGAAGAGCTAATCGCAGTCACTATCCTGATTGATACAAGAATCCGTGGAAGGCCTTCGTTCAAGGAACTATGGCCGTAAACCTTTACCTCGGATGGCACCTAGCTTCTTACGCCCACCCTGTCCTCCCTTACCTCCCATACCTCCTAGTCCTGACCCCGTCGGGGGGGAACCGATGCAGCTAGGCTTTAAATGCCTTTCGGCAGAGGAGAGGGCTCGTCACAGGTAGAGGGGTCTTTGCTTATACTGTGGGGAGCCGGACCATATGTTTCGTGCTTGCCCTATACTGCTTGGAAACGCTCGCACCTAGGGTCAGGAATGGGACAGGCCCTGGGTGGAATTTCACAGTCCCCAAAAAGACTTCAGGACAAACCGATTGGGCAGAGTCATCGGTAGTGGCTTTGGCACTACTGGACTCAGGGGCAGCGGGCTTTTTCATTGATGCAGACTTTGCGGCCAAGTACACTATCCCTTTGCTGCCTCGCTCCAAGCTGTTGGCGATTGAGGCCATTGACTGCCGACCCCTACAGCTGTCACACGTTACACATGAGATTCAGCCTTTGTCTCTAAGGGTAGGGGCACTCCATGTGGAGACAAAACAGTTCCAGGTCATACATTCTCCCCATCATGCCATAATTCTGGGTTTTCTCTGGTTGCAGACTCACAACCCAAGAATCGATTGGCACACTTGCGACATTCTGTCATGGTCTTCTCAATATACTAAATCTTGCCTCTAGCAGCCTACCAGGATATTGTGTACCTCTACCTCGTTACCTGCTGAGTACCAGTCCTACAAAGAGGTATTTAATAAGGTAGAGGCCAGTATCAATAACGATACTGCACTATTGGCACTCCTCTTTTCTTTGTTTCTTTTCAATTATAACACTGCTTGGGAGAGCGAGTTTTGCTGAGAGAGCAGCCAACTGGTGGATACTGTTTCTGGGGACAGCTGAAGCTCCAGTGGCCTTGAAGGTTGGATTGGGAGTAAGTCTTTTCCAACACAACTACAAATTGTGAGCGCAATTTCAAAAGGGTGCATTTTGGTGATGGTGACCAGGATATTTTTGATATGCACAAGGATATGCACAAAGTTAGAAGGTAAAAAACTCAAAAGAATGGTTGATGAACCCATGGAAAAGCATCCCTACAGAGCTGGTAGAGACTAATACAGTCAGGGAATTTAAAAAATATGATAGGCATAAATCTATTCTGAGATATAGGTAAGATTGTTTATTTCACTTAGGAACATGGGTAGATTGGATGAGCCAGTTGGATCTGCCATCAAAATCTATATTTGTAAGTTTCTAATTAAAATGTAGAGACCCTAAAACAAGTATGGTCAACTGGTGGATTTCTAGTTGCTGAGAACTACAACTCCCGTCATCCTTTTAGGGTTAACAGCTCGTGTGCCTCAGGTTGCCCACTCCAGCTCTAGATCAATGTGAGAATTATAGTAGTCTTTTGTTTAAATTATAACTTTATTTTTTAGAATCTTAGCTATCATGTTGAATTAATAAAAGCAATGTCTCACACGGTATATCTTGTTCTCAAACTTAATTATTTCAAAACTGTGAATAAAACATCATGCTCTAATTCACTTTCTCCTTCAAAAGCTTCATTGGTAACATTTTTTTTACTTGTAGCTTTTATCTTATCAACTTGAGTTAGAATATCTAGTTTTCTGGAACAATTAATCATTAACTGTAGCAGCAGGGGCTGCAATTAGAATATTTTAATACTAAGGATGTATATCTGTGTATCTGTATTTTCTCTTCTTTACTTTCACTATCTTAAATATTTTTCAAACTTGTTGATTGAACTATTCTGGCTTCTATGTAGGCTTTGCATATTTATGGTGGCTTATGATTATGTCACATATGCATTTAGTTACCTTAGTAACCATCGCCTATTTTCATTTGCCTTCTGTGCTTTATATTCTGGCATGGTTCCAGTTTGTATTCTGCCTTACGACTTGGCTTTCGACTTGTTTCCATTCCTGACTCTGCTTACTGTCTGATCCCCTGGTACCTTGCCTGGCTCTGACTGATTTCCCGGCCTTTGTCTCAGTGTCAAACTAAACTCTGCATTCAGTCTGCTACTCTAGTACCTCGGTTGGCTCCAACTGATTTCCTGGCGTCGAACTTGACACTGTGATCTGCTTACTCCTTCAGTACCTCGCTTGCAACTGACTGATTTGCTGGTCTTCGACTCGGCATCAAACTTGACTTCAGATATCTGTTGGCTTCTATGGTGTCTTTCTAAGCCATTAAATATTTGGACTTTGACTTGATCGTCCCTGTATCCAATCTGCCTACTTCTCCAGGAACAATTTTTTTTTTTTTTAAACAATCTTTATAGAGGATATAAAGTTTGCAAACAGTGAAATGAAGGACAATGAGTAAACTGAAGTACAAATGTACAACACAGAAATACATATCAACTAGAAGGATCTCCAAATAGTACGAGAATAAAGAAGTTAGACTGCATTAAACATATAGGACAAAATAACCTGCATTCTACCATATAAAGTCATAAGAATAAGAGAGCGTGGGGAGAGTATGTAGGGAAGTGAAATATGAATGGGATAAAGAGAGAGAAAGATGAGGGAGGTAATTACGGACAGGACAAGAGTAAGGAGAAGAATATGATATAAAGCAAAGGGCGAAGGAGAAAAAAAAAAACAACGTACATCTCAGAGCCGCCCAACAGGAACCCACCAATCCCGAACGAAGCCATCATGATGAAACTCCAATCAAAGCATGCAGTCCACTTGAAAGATCTCACTCAGGAAGGGTCAAGGGGGAGGAGAGGGGAGCACGCTGGAGGAGGTGAGTGATGACAGCCATAGAGACCACCTAACCCCGTGGGAGTCAAGTGAGTCCAAGACGATCGTGTGAAGCTTCTCCATTTGGATATAGTGGTCAACTCTCACGAACCAATCGAACAGAGAAGGACTAGTGGTCCTGCCCCAAAATAATGGAATCACATATTTAGCTGCGTTTAATAATGTCCAGATACAAGGTAAGATGTTAGAAGAGATTGGGTGGGACAGATGGCCCTTAAAGAAGAAAAGGCATAAAAGAGGGTCAAGAGGGATGTCAGTTTTAAGTCTACTGTTATTCTGGTATATGACTTGCGACCAGAAGTTCTGTATGGAGGGACATTGCCACCAAATGTGAAACATTGAGCCTATGTCATTATGACACCTCCAACACATATTCGAGGTTGCTCCGGAGAAGGTGGCCAATCTCTGCGGAGTGAGGTACCAACGCGAAACAAGCTTGAAGTTCAAAAGTTTGGTACTGGAGTCTGTAGAGGATTTATGCAAAGTACGAAAGATATAAAGCCAGGAAGATAAGGGTAGGGAGACCTTTAATTCTTTCTCCCATTTTAGTAGAAAATAGTATTTGCTACTTAGTTGCCGTTGGAATAAAAAGGAGTAGCATATACAAAGAGGACGTAAGTCTGACCGTGAAGAATATAGAAGTTTTTTCGAAAGGAGAGGCAGATCTAAGAGGAAGAGAATTGTGAAGGGATAAGAAGGACCAATGTTTGACCTGCGTCGCCATCCACCATGCTGACTGAAACTGTGCCGCCTGCAGTTTGTCCCGGAGATCTTCTACACTGAGGTGTGACAGGTTGTGAAGGACGGTGAGAGGACAAAAAGGCCATTCACAGTTCTCCAAGTGTGGAGAATATGGTCAACAACAAGATGATCATATCGACTTCCAGAGGAGGAGCCAACGGAGGACCAGCAAACCTGTAGGAAGTCTACATTGCCTAGAGAGTCCGCTAAAGACCCCAACCACCTAGGAGGGGGGTTGGTAGAAAAATCGAACAGTTTAGCTAGTGCAGAGGCTTGGTAGTACTTCCAAAAGTCCAGGAGGCCAAGACCACCCTTATCTACACTCTGTGTAAGAATGTCAAAATGTAGACGTGGCTTTTTATGAGCCCATATAAAGGTAGATATAGATTTTTGCAGGGAATCAATGAGAGCTTTGGGTAGTGAAATTGGAAGAGCATTAAAAACATATAGAACCCTCGGTAGAATCTGCATCTTGATCAAATTAACTCTGCCGGTCCAAGACAGTGAGAGTGACTCCCAAGACAATAGATCTCCTTTAATTGTCTGTAAGAGGGGAGAAAAAATTATATCAGATAAAGAGGAAATCTGTGGAGACAGAAAAATGCCCAAATATTTAATGGGTTCAGAAGTCCATTTGAATCGATATCTGCTGCGCAGGGCATTAAAAGTCGAAGGGGGGAGCGTAACCTTCAATACTTCAGATTTATCAAAGTTAATCTGGGCCTGCGATAAGAAACTATATTCATCTAAGATACCAACCAGTGTTGGCAATGAGGAATCAGGTTTCGACAAGAAGAACAGGATATCATCAGCGTAGGCTGCCAATTTAAACATTGTGTTCCCAGACTTAATGCCTGTGATCTTGGGGGAAAGCCTTACTAGATTCAACAAAGGCTCTAAAGTAAGAATAAAAAGTATTGGAGATAGCGGGCACCCTTGTCGAGTCCCATTGGATATAAAGAAGGGGTTAGAGAGACCCATTAACCATAATCTTAGCTGTTGGGCGAGCGTATAGACTTAAAACACCCGTTAGAAAGTGTGGACCTAGCCCAACATGCTCTAAAATAGCTCTCATGTATTCCCAATTGACTCTATCAAAAGCCTTCTCACAATCTGCGGATAGAAATACAGTGGGGGTTTGTTTCTTAATGGAAAGTTGCAGGAGGGAAATGGCAGTTGCAGTGTTGTATCTTGCTTGTCTGCCCGGCACAAAGCCACTCTGATCTGGATGTATCAATTTGTGGAGGACCTCCCTAATTCTCGTGGCTAAAATTTTCGCAAAAATTTTTAAATCAATATTGAGTAAGGAAATAGGGCGATAGTTGCCACATGAAGTATGATCTTTACCAGGTTTAGGTATTACAACTATATGGGATTCAAGGGACTGGGGAGGAAACGGCGTACCCTTGAGAATATCGCTGTATGAATCTTTTAAATGAGGGAGCAAGGAGGGCAGAAATTTCTTGTAATAAGATAAGGAAAATCTGTCAGGGCCGGGGCATTTCCCCGGGGCCATCTTACGTATAATTTGCTGTATTTCAGAGATAGAGATCTCCTTTTCAAGAGATTGGGAATCTATGAGAGATAAAGAGGGCATCTGTGCCTTCGTAAGAAATGCTCAAAGTCTCGAACTCCAGTCTGACGAAGGGGAGGCATGCGAATCAGAAATATTATAGAGGTTTTCATAGAACAATCTAAAGGTCTCAGCTATATCGGGGAAGGTGTCACGAAGGATCCCAGACGCAGACCTGATTCGTGGAATGTAGGACTGACGGAGTTTATGCTTAACAAGACGAGCCAAGGAACTACCACACTTGTTAAAAGAAACATATTTCTGATATTTGTACCACATATGTGATTTAATGGCATTAGTACGAAGAAGAGCGTACAGGTCAACTCTAAGTCGAGTAATGTCATCAAGGAGAGATTCAGAAAGGGTCGCCTTATGTGTCTTGTCCAACCTTGAGAGTTTCGCGAGAAGTGCATCAATCTGCTTAGATCGTTCTTTCTTCTTGTACGCACCCTGTTTGATCAAAATACCACGGATGACACTCTTGTTTGCTTTCCAGGTAACGGGTTTAGAGACATCCGGGGTAGAATTCAGTAAAAAATACTCATCAATGTCATTCTGGAGTGAGTTAGAAAACTCTGTGTCCTGCAGCAAGGATTCGTTTAGTTTCCAGTGAGTTCTGGAATGGTGTAATTCAGGGAGGTCAAGAGAGATAGAGACTGACGAATGATCAGTCCAGGAGAGAACATCGATAGAGGAGGCCGACAAAGAATATAAGAGGAAATGAGAGATGAAAAGGTAGTCAATGCGACTAGCAGTTCTTCAGGAATCCACGAGTTGTAGGTCAGCGAATTTACCGCACAGCTTCTTCAGATGAGATAATTTAAACTGTGACTTCCCAGTGGAAGTGTCCAATAAGGGATCCATGGCAATGTTGAAGTCCCCCCCACTATTATTCTATTACCCAATTCCTGATCTAAAAGCGATAAGGTATTCATAATATAGGAGATTTGTTTTGAATTAGGGCCATAAATATTCAGTATCACATAAGGTTTATTGTAAATAAATCCCCTAAGTAAGATATACCTCCCGTCACTGTCAGTAATAGAGTCCAATAAAGTCCAGGGAAGAGAAGCACTAATCAGGATACCTACTCCACATTTCTTCTCCGAAGCGGAAGCAAAATATCCAGTCGGATATTTTTTGTTAGAAAATTTGGGAGGGGAGGAACTCTGGAAGTGTGTTTCTTGAATTAGTATTATATCCGATTTAAGTCTGTCAAATTCCCTCAGAGCTATAGAGCGTTTGCAAGGAGAATTAAGACCCTTCGCACTGAGCGTTGTTATCCGCAGATACTGCATGCTAAAGACCTATGTCAGGGACGGCAGGTTCCCACCGGGCGGCCCCCCGAGACATGCGAAAGGAAGTGAAAAGAAAAGAGGGGGGGGGGGGAGAAGAGGAAAAGGGATATAAGGGTAGATGGAAAGAGGGCAAAAATGCAGGTGAATATGAGCCAACCAAAATTGGTAAAACAAGAGATGATACTGTGAAAGAAAAATACATGGCTAGTGCCAGAAGGCTAAAGGGGAAAGCCATGCGTCTGAGGATATAAATGGGAAGTGAGAGGGAGCCTGATTATGGGTATCTATTGAAAATTATAGGGATACAGAGACATGAGGAAATTAGTGCCTTGGGGAGGGAGAAAGAAAGTACTGTGACAATGAAAGGTCTGGGAAGGCAGAGATACAATGGCAGAACAAAAAGAGATAGGTCTGCGAGGGATACCAAATACAAAATACATTGCCCACTTCTGTGGGGGGCAACAGCACGGAATCACAAAAAAAAAAAAATATATATAAAACAAACATTCTTGCATATCCATTGGTAAGAACCATTGACAAATCAAAAGAGCAAACATTTGAAGAGCCAACCCACGTTAATGTGTTTAATGAAGATGAGGTACATTCCTCTCCTTCTCCCATAACCAATACAATTATAACATTATTAAGATAAAAGAGACACAGCAATCTAATACATGCCGATCTAAAATGCAATGTCTTAAGTCCCTTCTTAAAAATAAGCACAAACAATGGGTCTTATTGTAGAAGGAGGGACTGTAATTTACAGTCAAACGAATATATGGAGCCTAACATATCTGACCATTATAAGACCATGAAACGATATGTCAGGGCATGTAGACCAGGACAAATCAGGTCATGAGCATCATGACGTATGACACTTAAGGACTAGCGTGGTGCAAGGGTAAGGCTCTGGACATATAAGAAAGGAAGACGCTGTTGGGCATCTTTGAAACACCTAGAGTCGCAAAAAAAAAAAAAAAGTATCCCTATACAAACAAAATATAAAACAATCCCCTCTACCTAACCATAAGGGAAGGGGTAGAATAACACAAAATGGAGAACAAGTTGTAGGGCCAAGCTGCGTTCCCCCACATCGCCAGAAAATATGAGGCGGCGTCGGGGAACACCCCAGGGCCCCAAACATAGCGACATGAAGAGAACAATGCACAATGTTGACATAACAGAGTATAAACATTAACGATAATAACAAAGCATGCCAGAGGTGAGTATGAAGCTACAATGGTCGTTGGAAGCCATTACAGCTTCCTCCTTACCACCACCCCACACTGAATGCGAACTGAACAGATGGAGCATCTAGGGTAAGAACTTCCAGTACATGCCTCAGAATGTCCCCGGGAACAGTCCGAGGTCCCAGTAGGTATTAAACTCCAAATTGTAAAGGACAATCGGCCCGTTGAATTCCCCAAAGGGGAAGTACTCAAAGCTTTACCATCTCAACACCGAAGGTCAGGATCAGGCCAACTGGTCCGCAGATGTGGAAGGCGAACTGTCTTCTAGCCTTCTGAGCTTCTTTTTGCTGTGAAGGGCTCCAGGAGACCATTCCAGACGTCTCTGCGGCTTCCCAGGAGGAGCCACAGAGGGTGAAACAGGATCAGGAGGCATTGATATACCAAGACTGGAACAAAAGGATGCAGTCTCCCCAGAGGTTTTAATGGAAGTGGTAACTCCATTCACTGTGGCGAATAAGGCAAAAGGGTAGCCCCATCTATATTTAATATGAAGTGAGCGTAGATGGTCAGTGAGATAGCGAAGCGATCTTCTCTGAGAGAGAGTGTGGGGTGACAAATCCTGAAACAGCTGTATGGTCGCTCCAGCACAGGTGGGGAGATTCCCCTCTCTGCCCCTGCGGAGAATGCAGTCCTTGATCTCGAACCTATTAAAGCACATTATAACATCCCGCGGGGAGCCGTCTTCTTTAGGTTTGAAGGCCCTATGTATCCTTTCTATCAGGATGGCGCTCGGAGATATGCCAAGGAGGGTAGCAAAGTATGAAATAAGCACGTCTCTCAGATTTTGTGGAGACACAGTTTCAGGTAGGTTTTTCACTCGCAGGTTGCATCTCCTGCCTCTGTTATCTAAGTCATCAATTTTAGAGAGAAGTTGGAGATTAGATTCCTGCAGATCTGCAATGGTTTGTTCCAGCACCAAAACTTTGTCCACCACCTCTCTCCGGTCGTCCTCCAACCGTGAAACCCGTTGAGAAATCTGAATAAGGTCGTCTCGTATCGTGGTGACGTCTGCTTGAATAGCAGACTTTAGGTCTTCCATGATGCCCTGTATGTCAGCCTTAGAAGGTAGGCCCGCCACCATGTTAGCTATATCTCCAGCCGTAGGGGTGTCCGCCATCTCAACGGCAAGAGAGGTGCGAGTAAGTAGAGGCACCACTGATTCTTGTGAGGCAAACCCCGAGAGAGAGGATGACAGTTCTCCCTGCTGTAGAGAAGAGTTATCGGTAGCAGCGATCGGAAGAGTAGGTAGGTGAGGTGTTGGAGTCTGTATAGACAAGACACAGTCCCTCTGCTGGAGCTGCGTAGATGATTCCTCCGATGGCGGGAAAGAAGAGGAGGAGGGAGGGCCAGGTGTTAAGTATCTCCTAATGTTCGGAGTATGACCGGTCGGTTTCTTCCTTCTCCCTCTCATTCGGATCCACAAGGTAGTGGAAGAGACGTGGAAAGTAAAACACCAACAGAAGAGGTAGAATAAATCCCTAATAAAAGATAATAAACCCATATAGGCTCGGAGCTCTCAAATCATGCGTCCTGCGCCATTGCCGGTCAGGCCACGCCCCCCCTCCAGGAACAGTTTTGATTTATTCCCCTCTGCCTACCTCTTTCCTCTCTGTATCTAGTACTTGGAGTTTGTGCTCTGCTCTCCAGCTTCTGTACAGTTTGATATCTTGTTTAGAGTCTTGTTTAGACTCTTTGGTACTGTTCCTGACTGTATCTGTACCAGTTGTCTGTATAGTCTCTCTACTATAGCACTGAGCACCCATCTTTTATCTTTTCAGTGTCATTCATTTAAGTACGGCACATATATTTTCTGGCCTTCATTTTTTTAGTCCAGAGTTTGGGGTTGCTGGTTAGGACTAGCCAGGATTATTTTTCCCTTGTACCTCTCAGACTATATCTGTATGTTGGAATCCATTCTGTATTGTCCATTACCCCTTAAGTTTACAAGAGTGCTTATCCAGCTCCTGGCCATGGCTCAACCGTGGTCAGACATCTGTTTTCTTGGCCAGCATCTTTTTTCTTTTTTCAAAAGCTTTATTAAGAATAAGGAGAATAAAATGAAAAAGGAAAAGCAATGCAAGTAAGGCAGAATACATGCTGGAAAAAGAAAAATGCAATACAGTCTAAAAATATGTAGGTATAATAGTACATATTTAACAAAGGAAATTGTAAACACTGGATCACTTGAATCCAGAATATTAGTAACTTACTCCTGTCCTCAACAAACCCTATTGGAAGACTTGGCTTAAGGGATCATACACACCATTGAGTTAGAAGAGAGAGAGAGAGAGAGAGAAAAGAGGAAGAGAGGTAAGGATAAAAAAAAAGAGAAAGCAGAAAGAGGGAAGGAGAGAGAGAATAGGGAGGCGCTGACCACAGGTACTTCAGGAGGTAGAGAAGCAGACAGATGACTGGTAGTGATAACAATGTATGGTCTGATGAAGGCAAAGGTACAAAGGTGGCTAAGAAAAGGGGTCTGGCACAGGTGTCCAGTTGCAATATATGAGAGTCATGGATCCCACACAGATTGAAATTGAGACATGGAAGAAGTAGTTATGGCCTGGCATCTCTCCATATTAGCTAGCTGATTATGGAGCTTAACCAAAGTGAAACGGAAGGGATTTCCTGAGATAATGACAAATGTGGTATTAAGCTGATTGCTAGTGAAAGGAGTGTGAATATTAATATCTTCTGAGGGGGAGGGATCTTCTTGAGATTATGTGGGAGATGAAAAAGGAGATAAAGTGGAAGGGTGGAAGAGAAATTCCAAAGATTGACTCAAGGTGTGTGGATACCTGTGTCCAGAAGCTCAATAAGAGAGGAGAAGACCACGATATGTGGAACATTGTGCCAGTGGTGTTTTGGCATCTCCAGAAGGTTGCTGAATTTGAGGAGCATAGATGGCTATTTTTGCAGGAGTAAGGTAACAATGCGTTAGGAACTTATATTTCATCTCTTTGAGTTTAACATCGTGGACACAAGTGTGGTTGACAAGAAAGATTTTAGACCACTGAACTAACTCTAGATTAATCTCTAGTTCCCTCTCCCATTCCTTAATAAAGTAGGTTTTGTGTTTGGATGTGGGAGTCAGGAGTGAGGAATAACAGTATGAAAGAGGACAGATATTGGTAGGAGAAGTGATATTTCTCTCAAAAGCGGTTAGATCTCTACTCCTATATCCCCTGGAGATTTCTGCCTCAACCCAGTTGCAGCCAGCATCTTTAAATCAAGATTTGGCTACAGCACAAGTTCTCTTGTGGCTCAAACACAGTCTAGCTCATCTCACTATATTATGAACCCTAGCTACTAACCTAGGGTAATATTCCAAAAAGTTTATAGTTACAGATTACAAGTCTTCCAAATTAAGGTAAAGTACAAAGATTATTATTATATAGTTTTAGTTCAAGTTATGTAAATGACTTTTGGCAGGGACATTCTCTGCTGCAGTATTCTGCTTTTCTGTGGTAATAGAAATGATACACATCTCTAGAGCTTATTATGGGACATCAGACAATAATATGTTGTTGATGGTGTTGTTGTCATCAATGTGTCCACCCACTACAGTAGGCAGTTCTTCAGCTCACAAGCATGGCTAAGGAATTGTGATAATTGCAATGACCTGGGGGCAAATTCTTTAGCAACTAATATTAGAGCATAACCAATGGCTAAATGATTTGCTAAACCAAATAATTATCTTACATTTGTACTTAACCTTGTGGATGATACAGAGGTACAGATGTCACCAACACATTGATTTGCAATGCATTAGGGACCTTCCTATCATCCTAGGGCTTTCTAATTAGCCTATGTTTCTAAGACAAATGTGTATTTCTTGACAAATATAAACCACAGAAAACTGTAAATTCAGTTGAATAGAAACACAAATGCAAGAATGAAGCAGTCAATAAGAAATGTTGGATCATATATTTTTGTATTTATATTTTGCTAGTGTATCAACTAAGTAATGTTTGCTCACCAATCTAACATTATTATTTCAGAGAAACACACATAAAACCTACCACATGTTCACACAGTATCAAAGTAGTATATATCATTTTGGTTTCAATTAAGTTCATACCATCTGCTTTAATCGTCTGTTGTTACATTATTGTATTATCCCTGTGTATTATTAAATTATAAATGAATCAAGAGAAGGGAGACATCTGTGGACATTTAGTAGTTAATAGTATGAGATACAGCTAAAATTATAACTAATGAAATTTCATGTCTGTGTATGTTTATAATTGTATAATGAATATGTATTCGCATAATTACATTTTAAAAGCTGTTTGAATCATACTTTGCTAAAATAATCTAAATTTAAAAATGATCATTTCTAAAGTGATGTTTTCCTTTTATCTTCACAGAAAGAAGACTGTATTTACAGCAGGTTCTACTTACAAACCAGAAGCAGGCTAAAATTTTCCAGTTGTAAGAAAGTGCTTATCAAGAAAAATAATTTATAAATGTATGTATATTTTTTTTATTTATATAGCACCAACAGGTATATTTATCACTTTACACATTACATTTAGCATAAAGGGGATACAATAAGTGCAGTAGTTAAGCATACATATATTAGGATAGAAGGTTCCTGCCCCTACAGCTTACAACCTAGGCTCTATAAATGCATCACCTTTATCTATAGGGCCTTTTATTTTCTCATTGACTATCGCATGAGTGCCCTTTGGTGTACCCTGACAGTGCAGAGAAAACTCAGTTTCTTCTGCGAATTTGACAATTCCTGTGTAGAGGTAGCAGGTTGCAGTGTAGAGGTATGGTGGTGTCATGCCATACACATGTTTTCACTCCATACACCTGTGTTACATGTTTTCTCTCCTCCTCCCCTGCTCACTTGCCATTGTTTAGCACATGGTTTTATTACCTGTATCAAATACAGGTATGCCAATTTCTACATGCCTTCCAGTAGTGTTGTTTCTAAGCTGTTTATCTCCGTGTTTGAATTCAGTTTTCTGTTGGCACCCCAACTCCTGGTACCATCTTCTGTGATTTTTGTTTGCGACCACAGTTTTGTTCTAGACTATGCCTTCCCCAAGTCCTAACATCATGTCTTCTGATTTCCCAGTACTGGCCTTTATGAATGGGTGAAAATGTAGCCTCAAACCAAAATCTGCAAATAATGGCTCATCCCATTTGGCAAATAATTTACCATGAAAAGTGAAGTTTTTCTGCTTTTCTTGCCTAGCTCACTCCACTGAAATCAATGGGAACACTGAATTTACATATATTACATAGCAAATGTTATTTTATTCCCCAAAGGCATAGTATAAAAGGGGTATGAGGGTGCCTGTGTTGGTGGAGTGGGGGGAAACAATCAGTTGAACAGCAAGTTTTTTTTTTGGGGGGGGGGGGTTGTTGAATGGGATTGGGGGGAGTGTTAATAAAAAAATAAATCCAATTAAAAAAAACTCCATAAGACATGGTATAAAAGGTGTCTAAGGAGGGTGCCTCGGTTGGTGGGTGGAGTCTGGGTAAATAATCAGATGAACATGGATTTTTTTAGCAGCGGGGGGATTGTTGACTGGTATTAGGGGACAGTTAATAAAAAAAATAATAAATAAAATACAAATTAGGTACATATTGTGACAGAGACAGGGCCCCACTGATGTAAGTTGCAACAGACACTTGACGCGATAGAGTATTTTGTAGAGGATGATTTGTAAGACTTGGTGTTAGAGGCCCAATCCCTGAGGAAACATTGACTGGTAGGACTTAGACTTATTAGAGGCACAAGCCCTGAGGAAACATTGATTAGTTGTAGGAAATTAGACTTGTGTTAGGCCCAAACCTTGAGGATACATTGAGTGGTTAGACTTGTTTGGCACAAGCCCTAAGGAAACATTGATTTGTAGGACTTAGGCTTGTTATAAACAAGCCCCAAAATTGTTTTTATTTATTTATTTTTTTTTTTTTTTTTTGAGAACAAACCCTGAGGAAAAAAAATGCTCTAGTGGTCTAGTGTCAGCAGGTCATGTTGTGCTGGCCAGTGCCCAATGGCCATTGTCGAATGTCCCAGTGTAATTGCAGAATTTTTGACTGCTGTTCTTGCTGCTGCTTCTGTTAAGTTGTTTAAACATCAGGATGATTAGGCAGCTCAAAGGGAATGGGATCAACAACAGTAGTAACATGGGTGATGGATGACCAAGGTTCCACTAGCCACTACTAGATCCAGTGATGCCCTTGAGGTAATAGCAACACCATAACTAGTCCTCACCACTTCAGGTATATGTGGAGAAAAGAAAAAGTTGGTCAATAATGCAGTGATGTGCCTGAGGCAGTAGCAGTACCATAACTAACCTCCACCACTTCAGGTATATGTGGAGAAAAGAAGAAGTTGACCAATAATGCTTCTCCACCTACCCTTCCTCCAAAATCATGGGTGTGTTGTTAGAATAGAAATGTTTCCCTTGAGAGCAGGAGTGGTGCCTCTCATCAACAACTGCAACGCGCACAGTGTGTGTGATAAATAAGGGAAGAACTGGAAACAATGGGCACATCTGCCCTCACATCAAACACCTGGCATAATTGTAACCAATTACCATGACGCTTAGGGTCCCCAATTTTAAATCATCCCACCAGAAACCAAGTACTGCTGCTGTCACTATGCACTTTGTCCACTCTCTGCTAAGGACACATGACAAATTGCAGACAGCTTAATAATAATAATGAACACTCCCTGCAACAAGCTTAGCATATTCTGCGGGATGGAATCTCCTCAGATGCCTCCTTATGCTTTGGTTGCAATTATCCTCCCCCTCACTGGCAGGTGGGGGAGGCAAAGATGAATGAGGTGGATTGCCAGTTGCCAGTTACCCTACAGCAAGAAGGTGATGGCAAGCCAGGTGTTTCGCTCACCATCGAACTTTAAGGCTATGGCTGGGTTTTTCTATTCTTTCTCCTCTTTGATCTCCGCCTCACCTCTTGCTGCCATTGGGGAGAGTCAGGGGGTACAGCAACAGCAATGCCCAATTTCTCTGGTGGATGTTTGGCTTCAACATGTTTCACATAAATGTCATGGTGTCTGTGTTTCATGTGTATTATCAGGGTGGTTGTGTCAAGGTGCGTTCCCTCCTTTCCCCTTTACACAACTTGTCACACATTGTGCACAGTGCCATTGCTGATGACTGCACTGTGCCTGCCCCAAGAGAAAAATAGTCCCATACCCAGGACTTCACTGGCTGGGGCAGAGGATGATGTTACTGATGTTGTTGCTACTGCTTCAGAATCAGCACTGCAACTAGGACCAGGAGTATTGCTGCTGGCAAGTGGAACCTGTCCTAATCCCACATCACTACCGCTGGTCCCCATTCCCACTGTGTCCATGGTGGTCTGTTGCAAACTAGCCTGCTTCTCAGCATCCTGCTGCCCTTGCAACTCAGCAGCAGTAATTAGAGCAGCTGCAAATTCTTAATTCCAAAAACTCACTACTGGTGGTGGTGGTGGGGATGCCCATCCGCATACCTGTCTCCCATTCCTTCTTGGTTTAGGCTAAAAAGGCCACTAATGTCTCTTCCACAACAGCTTCTCCATCCTTTCATCATCACCACCACCAGTCCATCCTTGCTTCTGCTGCTCTTTTACAGACATCTCACTGGTTGGAGGAGGTGATGAGAAATGTGACAGAGGATCCTCTAATGTAACACGTGCCATCTCTTGTTGACCTGAAGAAGGCAGACTGGCAGAACTAGCAGCAGACACAGGCAGCTGATCTGTGCTCCTGGTGGTGCTGGCATTATTGCTGCTAGCCACCAGTTCCTGTGTTCCATCTGGACACTGCTGTGGGGACTGGAAAATGGGGACTTCCAGGTTCAGGTGAATGTTGTGGGCTTTAATATTCAATATGAAGAGGCCAAAGGTGACAGAATCCAGAGTATTATCATAGGTATCTTATAAATGAAGTGAATGTTTGTCTTCAGAATCTATACACACTTTCACCAGATTTTTGATAGATGCATCTATATGGATTTATTTTTTTTCAGTCTATATGTCCTGATGATAGTTCTCTTTTTCATAGAAGATTTTCAGTTACCATATGCATATGAGTGTTTTATACGTGACCTCCATTTCCCGATTTAAAGTGTGGCCACACAGTGATTGTGCTGTATTGGACACCAAGTAGAAGATAAGTTGCTTTGCTGGTCTTCAATATTTTTGATTGCATTGTATGGTCTGCAAAACACACAGTCCTAGCTATTCCACTGTAGTGGAAGGTTAGTTGCACACCACACATGACTTTTGTATGTGTATTTTATTGTGGGGATTATACATTATTTGGGGTTTTTGCATGTTTATTTTTAGTTTTTTTGGGGGGAGGTATTATAGTGCTTCAAAGGGATATTGTTCCTCAGAGGTTGCATTGTGGATTCCAGGTTTGAGATATTAGGATATTTCCCAGTATTTGATGTTGTCCTGTCTCATTTAGTTGTATGGGCTTGGTTTGCTGTTCAGAGTTTTCTGGAGAGTGGATAATGCATAGTGGTTAAACGGGTAACACAGACAGGTCACCTGGGGGGATATTTTGTTGCCTATGGGTGTACAATATGATACATAGTTGAAAACATTTGTATGTTACATTGTAGAGGGATTGTATCATATTGTAATAAATATTTCTCACAAATGTTTTGATTTCAGTGAATCGAATTTTGAGTTATAGGATAAAAAAGGTTTTATTGACTTTTAATATTGTTAGATTATTATATTTCATTTGTTATTTGAGGTAAGTCTTTCTATACGGAGAAGTGTAGCGCTTGATTTTATTGTATATATTTTCTTTTTTTTTTTTGCACCCTAGGAGTGGAGAGCACTCTTCAAGCTGCTTACTTATCTGCCAGACTAGAATGTTTATAACTGTTGCTCCACAATTTGTCCTAGATAAACAGAGCTCATGTTGAGGCAGATGGAAGACAGAACACGGCTCTTTATACATGCAGAGGTTAAGACAGGGAACCACTAGTCATTGTTAGGGGTGGGCGAAAAGTGAGAAAAATTTCCCGTAGGACTTTCCGCAAAAAAAATTATGATTTTTCTCTTTTTTCCCAATGAAAAATGTTCCTCCTTTTGGCTATTCTAGCAATTATTTTTCCTATTCCAGCACATTATTCTCCTATTCTAACACATTTCCTATTTCAACACATTTTTTTTCCTGTGTTTAATATGGTGCACAATATTACTTCTTCTGAGGGCTGTAGTGGAGAAATAAGTAGTTGGAAGTCAAAGCTGTGAGTCCTACAGAAACATATACCTGGAAAAATGTGTTAACATGAAGAGTGCCTTTGTCCTTTGCCCACAACACTTACTTCCTGCTTAAGTGGCACTGGTATCTATTCCTGATTATGACAAGTGATTAAAAAAAAAAAAAAAGTACACTCTACAATGTGGCAGATGTGCATGGTAGTGGTGGTGGGGGACTGGTGTGGTGTGATTGGTGGGATCTTGACAAACTGCATCAACCCCAGGAGGAGAGGGATCATCATAATGCATTGCACATGCTGCAGCAACGATTGCTGCAGTCAGTTTTTGCACTAACACTTTACTCCTGCACTTACTCCACCTTTCCCACTCCCGCTTGTGCATTTGCTAGACATTACTCATCTTCTGTGTGTGTTTTTACTCTCTACAGTATACAACTGATGGAGTGTGATGTCTTATCTTGGCCCTCAACAAAATTCTCAGTAGTCTGCTGTCTATTAAGTCTGCCTCAGTCAAATAGCTCTCAGTCAGCTGTCTAATATATTTATTTGTTTAATTATTTATGTTTTTTATTTTTTATTTTTTTATTTATTTATTTTAATTTGTCCACCCTATCTTATCACAGCCCCCAAAAATATATGTATAACTAAAAAACAAAATCAACAACTTATTTCCCCAGACACAGAGACAATAAAAGTAAAATCAGCAAGCAATTTGGACCCCAGGTGCCTGAGTCTTGCCAGTCAGTCACACCAAATTTTGGGGTATTTTGGGTAAACCTCCTTCCTCCCCCCCATTGTGCCCCAGACTCCCCTACTACAGAGAACAAATGTCCTACCTAAATTACTCCCTAAATTAAGCTTTAATTCCACTTTATTTGCCTCTCTTCTCTAGCTCAAAAACATTCTGTTCTCCCCTCTCACAAACACAGAATGGCTGCTGTGAGAGCCTAACACCCTTTTATATGGCTGTAGAAAATTATTGTGTGGTGGAGAAAAATATTTCTACTCACTGATTTCAATGCAATGAGCTAGGAGAAAAAAGTGGGAAAAACAGCACATTTTTTGCAGGAAATTTTTTTGCCAATCGGAAAGTGCCATTGTTTTCAGATTTCCATTTGAGGCAAAAATTGTCGCCCATCCCTAGTCATCATATCATACAGTGGCAAGCAGCAGACAAGGTAAATAGTTGATTTAATGTAGCAAGTATTATAAATAGGAATAAGTTCATGGATGCTTTAGAATGCTATCAAGAGAAACACCATGAACACTCACTGGTGATTGAGCGATGTAGTAATAAATAGGGAAAAGAGGAGGGCCCAAGAGATCAGCCAGGAGATAGGTAAGTTCAAAGCAGTTTAGTACAGTTATGGTGAACATTTTTGGGTCTGAGTGGCAGTCTAGGCTAGAGATATAAAAGTGCCATTGCTGAAAATGTAACATATGATAACCCTGCCTAACAAGTACATTATACATCTCTAGTACAGGGTAAATGCCCTGTCTGCTTGCCCAATGCTAACAAGTATATTTGGCCTCCCCAGCACTCAAAGGATTAATTATTAATCCTTTGAGAGCCAGAGTTGTGCAAGGTACTTTTTAGACAGGGGCAGACAGAGTATTAACTCTTTGTTGGTGAAACAAAGTATTATGCACTTGTAAGGCAGGGGAATACTTTCCATGTCTTACAGGTTCAGGGCAATCTACCACAGAAAGAGATAATCACCTCCCTGTCCTGGCTAAAAAAAGTACATTTTAAGTTGTGAAATCTTGGATCTAAGATATATTATAATGTTCTGGATTTATATATATTTAAAAAAATCTTAAAAGGATAGTTATGTTTCACAAAAAAAAAAAAAAACAGCTCCAATTAAGCTTCATAGTATTTGAGCCATGGAGAGTGTTATTTCAATACTGTCTGAGTCATTGGCAGTAGTGAAAAGGTGGACATTTTAATTATTTTTTCTGTGCAGAAAAGTCTGGGGGGAAATTGGAAAACTGCATTTTTTTCTACAAAAAGCTCAGTGAAAATAAAATGATACTTTCTGCCCATCTCAACTGATTTGAGATTTGAATTGATTTGGGCTTTTAATGGCTTTGTTTTAACCCTTTGAGAGCTGGAGGGGGACGCAATGCATTGCAGAGCAATACATTGCATACCTCTCTGGCACTCAAAAGGTTAACATAATAATGCCATATTTTGCAGAAAGAGGACAAATTGGTATTACATCTAAGAGGTTTAAAGACTGATGGCATACTATTGCAATGCAGTTCGTGAACAATAAATCAGCTATGATATAATGTTTTTCCATGCATCTGTAATATACTTCTAAAAATGGTGATTCAATTTTTTTTTCCTTGAACCGATTAATTTTATTCATTGTTCTCTCAAAGTATCCATATGCTGCAAGCTAATATTCTTTTTAAAACTTCATTAAGCATTTCCTTCATAGTTGAAAATTGCTGTTTATAACTATTTGGATCTATTTAGAATGATTTTTTTTCAATGTGTTTCATTACCATCAGCACCAAATTTATATCCCAGATATGCCTTGGCAAGGTACTCTAGGTGCCCATAGTTCTGCCCATGGCATACCCGACTTCTCAAATAAACCCTGCCCTAGACCCATCCACTTTTTCCTGGCATAGAAAATACCTTTGGCCTATAGTAAGCAAGGACAGAAAACAGTTAACACATTTGTTTTTACAGAGATTTAACAGCATCCAAGGATTTAAATAATGGCATGTAAACGGATATATAAACTGGAGCAGGGACTTTGAAATTGCTTTGGTCACACCCATAATTCAGAATGTGGGTGTGTCCAGTATAACTGAGGAGCTTCTCCAGGCAACAAACTCAAGCTCCCCTGGAGTATCTATGAGGGATGAAGATGGAAGTGATGAAATGATATGATTTGCATCCCAATGTGGGTTGTGCTTTATAAAGGTAGTAGGTTTGGGAAGTGGAAAGCCACAATTTGCCTTGAAGCGGGAATACCTGGGTATGGTTACCAGGGACCTCAGCTAGCCAGATAATCATCCTCTGTCTCCAGGGACCCAGCATGGTGTTAATGTTGGTAGAGTGTGTATGTTCTGATATTCATTAGAACATTCACATATATCTATAGATGCAAATGCATGATTTTGTAGCTTTTAAATGTCTGAGGAATGTCCAACATGAAACTTTTTTTCTTGTGCTGGAAACTCTGCAATAAAATCACAAAGTAAACAAACCCTAAAACAGAACATTATAGACAAGCAACATATTTTTTATTTACTAGATAGTAGATTAAAATGTATAATTCTTTACAACATTCATTCTGTATCTATTTAAACACATTTCAGTGTTTGCTTTAAAATATCTCCTGTAAGCATCTTATAAAGATTTATAGGAGCCTTTATAAAATAAGGTGCTAAATAATAATACTTTTCCCTGTGGCGAATAAAGGCAAAATTATTATAATTCTTGTTCACATAATTGTTCCTTCAGTTAAATAATTATGCTGCCCTTTTTACATCATTCATCTAATTAAGGCAAGTCTCTTCCTTAATAATAATATTCATGAGAACATATTTGTTTTTCCTTGTGCTTTTCTAATCATGAAATAAACCAATATTGGACAAGATGTGTAACCCACTTGATAGAGTGGGTTACACATCACGTGCAATAGAATCAAGTTTAGCAACTGAGATAAAATCACACAACATTTTATAAAAGCTATATATATATTCTCAGTGCAGAGAAAAATAAAAATCTTGATTTGATAGAAACACTTTAAAACCACTATTTTGTTTTTCTAAATCTGCATACACTATTTTGGAAATAATTATTCTTTGACATTTCAGAAAAATAGACCATCTCTGATGACAGGCATCTGTTTTTGCATTTGCATACTAACACTCTTTGATGTTTCTTTCATCACAAATTACTATATCTATTCACATAACTCAAACTTCAGATATTCCGACATGTCTAAAGATGGCTCTGAAAAACACTGATGAAATGTCTTTTGGAACTTCAATAACAGCCTATTAAGGCAGGGAAATAGAGGGAAGAGTTATTTCAAGGGGAAAGACTAGTATACCTGACTCATATTATTATGAATGGAGTTTGACAACTCCCAGTGTTTCAAAGTAATTATGTTACACTTATTTTTCATTACAATATAAAAGAGTAGTCTGAATGCAAAGGAAAGATAATATAAGGCATCTGTCACCACCCTAAAAAATGAGGGCTTGTCACAAGCTAGACCAGAGAGGTGGGTATGGAGGACAGGCCCCCAGTACATCTCTCCAAAGTAATTGATAGTAAAGTAGAACATTTCAGGTGAAGATCTAGTTCCATTTCATTTTCTCAAGAAAATTCTGGTCAACAGAGATTGTGCTGTCAGCTTCAAGGTGCAGTCTGTGGAGAACATAGGTTTTAAAAGAAAAATATTTTATAGAAGAATAATAAAATGACAATTTCTATGTTCAAAATAAAAACACATGTAGGTTTGTCGAGAGTGGCAGAGGAATGGGTATTGCTACAGAAGTTGAAGACCCTCCAAAAGAAACTTCATTATGCATGAAGAAGAAACCTAGTTGTCTTGAAAGCTTGCATCCTACAGCCACTCAGGTAGCCAATACACGTTATGCATTCCATGGTCAGGGCAGAATTAAATATCTATTAGTCCTAAGGTTGAAAAAGGTCGACTGTGGATAACACACACATTATCAGACATATGAATGAAAAATAGATATTGCTTACTTGCACATATGGGTGAATCATGGTACCGTATTAGCCAAAGGAAAATCAGAAGACTAGAAAAATTATACCTATCTGCCAATAGGCACCATAATGCTTAAAGCAGTGGTATTCATGAAAACCTTTAAAGACACAAAGACCTTCTTTTTGACACTGCATAATTTGCAAATGCATAAAATGTAATGTCAAATTGCACATACTTTTATTTAGTATTTCATCTTCATGCATTTTTTTTTACACTTTTATGTCTTGGACATTGAGCTCCCTGGATCCATGTTTTCAAAGTGCTTTTCTGTGAAAGCACAGATATTTATATAATGTTGCAGTCTTCACTTAGTTTATATGCTGTGGCAAAGACAGGCTTTTCTACATTGTTTCACAATTTCTTTACATTAAAACTTGTTAACAATTTTCTCTCCCATCCTTCACAGTCATACATAGAAGTCAATCTGAAAACAAATTAAGATAGCTCACTGCCTGGGATGTAAAAGTATGAAAAAATATAGATTGAGATTAAAAAATAAATAAATAAAAGGTATGGGTAGTTTGATTTTATATATCATTCAAATTGAAAGTAAAAAAGAAGGCTGTCACTTTAAAGGGATAGTAATACTTCGTTTTAACTTTATGTTATTTTGTAGGCATTAAAAAAACATGAAGAATGATATAAGTCTTATCTCTCAAACCTTTATGGTTTATGAGATATTCACAAGCAAAGTTCCCCTCCCGCCCCTTTTTCCTAGTGTAAGCCATCTCTTCTCAAATGTGAGTCTGGTTGTATGACAGAACAGATAACAGAAGGGGACAATTTTCTTTGTATGAAAACAATGAAATCCCTTCCCCCCTTGACAAGTTTTTCAGCTTTTTCCATTATCTTAATTGAAGATTGTCCCTCTCTGCAGTCTACCTGGGCATCTCCCTTCTGATCTGGTTGAACAAGGAAGGGATACTTTGTTTGTCAATATCTCTTAAACCATAAAGGTTTCAGAGATAAGACTTATATCATTCTTCATGTTTTTTTAATGCCTACAAAATAAAATAAAGTTAAAACGAAGTATTACTATCCCTTTAAGGCAGTTATAGGAATCAGTGCTATTAGCACATGCTTTGTAATGTGAAATCCAATGGCTCATTTGGTTTACTGTGATACACAAGGTTCGGGAGCACCCGAATATGTGTTCCAGTGCTCTTTGCAATTTTATATATGGTTGATTGCTGGTGTTGAGCTCTATGACATGTTAATACATCATAGATCAACTGTTTCTTTATCCTGAAAGCAGTTACTGCCTTCCCTGGAACTGACATTGTTCTTCTTAACCATTTTCCTGATGCAGAGAGAACTACCGAACTGTCTCAGACTTCTACAGAATAATAATTAACTTGTTCTATGAAAAAAACCTGGTTAACACTGGTAACACCTATCTCAATTTTGGAAAAGTGCAAAATTACTATACGTACCCCTTCCCTGCCACAGGATACCTCTCTGGCTTGCAAGGTGGTTAACCCCAAAAGTAGAGTAGAGTAGAGTAGTCAGTAGAGTGACTGAATTGGGTCATATCTAAATTAAATATTTAACCTGACACACATATAACATTAACAATGAGGCAAATCAAGGGCAAAACTGTACCATTTTTATCAAATACAAAATGCCATTTAACTCCTTAGATGCTAAAGAAGCCTTTTTTGCATCTAAAAGAAAACAAAAATATAAATATTGGGCAGATGTACCTCCCAGAATTATTTCACTTTGTATACACCTGGCCCTACCTACTCTATAGGATGGCTTATATACTGATAGTTAATAAATCTGTAATATAGATTAATCCTCTGAGTGTAAGAAAAGTGGTACACTCACAGAGAATATTTCTGGCTGGGTAGAAAATACCCTAAAACCCCTGGTAAAACAAACACCCAGCTTCCTTCAGGACATCACGGATCTTTTAAACAAATTAGCTGACTTGGGCCCAATTCCAGAGAGCACCATCCTGGCCACTATGGATATAGAATCCCTTTACGCCAACATTCCACACACGGATGGCATAGCAGCATGCCAGGGACATCTGGAACAAAATAACACACCCATGGAACCGGTAGCAAAACTCATACAGTTTATTCTCAGCCACAATTACTTCAGGTTTGGACAGGACCTCTACCTTCAGAAAATGGGGACTGCAATTGGTACCTGAATGGCACCACAATATGCCAACCTGTTTATGGCAAAATTGGAAGAGGACTTCCTGTCCACCTGCCAGATAAAACCCCTGGTCTATCTCCGCTACATAGATGATATTCTTATCATCTGGACCGCCAGTGAAGAGGAACTTCTCAAATTCCATGAGAATTACAATACATTCCACCCCAATATCAACCTAACCCTCAGTTACTCACGCCCAAACATTAACTTCCTTGACACAACTATCAGTATTCAGAAGAACTCCATCCACACATCCCTATACCGCAAACCAACAGACAGACCAACCTACCTGAAAAACAATAGCTTCCACCCAAAACAAACAAAGAAATCCATCATATACATCCAAGCCATCAGATACCACCGCATCTGTTCTGACATGATAGACCATGACAAGCACCTCCAGAAACTCAGAGGAGACTTTATAAAACACAGTTACAGCACAACTATTATTGACAGATACAGAAGGCTACCCAAATACCAAGAAAAAATCTGTTGCGCTACAAAAAACAACATAAGGGAAACTGGGTGCCACTTGTGGTCACTTACCACCCCCAGGTTGAAGTGCTGCACAAAATATCAAGAGAACTTCAAATGAAACTACATATGGATGAAAGACTTAAAAACATATTCCCACAGCCTCTCTTACTCTCCTTCAGACAGCCTCCCAATTTGAAACAACTGATGGTGAGGAGTGCCCTGAATAAAAATACAAAAAATGGCACATCTCCCTGCCTACAAAAGAGATGTGAAACCTGTGCACACATTTACACCACGGACAAGATACCAATTCCAAACACCCAGTTACACAATAAGATCAATGATACCTTCACCAGTAAATCATCCAATGTAATATACCTTATCATGTGTGCAAAATCCCCAACAGCTCTGTATGTGGGAGAAACTGGACAAGCACTACATAAGAGGTTTAATTCCCACAGATCCAGTGTTAATAACAAAAAGACAGAGACACCAGTGGGAGAACATTTTTGTCAAAATGGGCACAGTGTCAGGGATATTAAGTTAACTGTATTGATGGGATGGTTCCGCACTCAGAGGGACAGAAAGGTATGGGAGGTAAAATTAATGTTAACATTTAATGCAATTTGTAGTGGTTTAAATAGAGATAAAGAATTCTTGTCACATTATCACTTAGTGGATTGACCTCTCCAACAGACTCAAGAGCATTGTAAATACCTCTAAAGCCTCTGAGGAAGAGTGCAATTTACCACTGACATACCAAACATATCTGGATCTGGATTGAGTTCTCTTATCTGATTTCCATGCTTAACAGTGCAATGTGTATTTGTATTTAAGAGATATATTTTCATATTTATCTGTATAACATGCCTGAGGAAGAGACCTAAAGTCTTGAAAGCTTGCATTTAAATCTGCTTAGTTAGCCAATAAAAGGTATCAACAACTATATTTGCTTCCTGTGTCTTTGCTCAGACACTGTAATTATGGTAAAAAAAATAAAGCTTAAAGGAAGGAGAGAATAAACAAAAAAAGCCTGTGCAACACATCCTAATACAATAAACTGTGAAGTTCAGTGAGATTTTTATGGTCATAAACCAAGTGAAGTTTGCATACCCTAGTCTAGGTACCACTGACTACACAAGTCACTACTATCTTACCTCTGGTGTGTGTGTATCCACTGATCATCCCATGAAGACACCTCATATGGTGCATGCCTCTATCACCTCAAATCTGAACAGGTAGTCATGCATTTTACATCTACTTTGAGCAAAAACATGTTATTGTGTAAATGCCTCTATAGAGTAGAAAGCCTTAACCAGACCCTTCATAATTTGGCAAAAGGATCAAGACTGACTAAGCAATTAGGTTTTAATCCTCAGAAGGTAACCATAATACTCAAGAAATGCCCTTTTGGTAAAGCCATTTTTTTACAGTTTCCTTTTCTTTTAAAAATGTCAACACTGTTTAAAATGTATTTATATATATATATTTCTAAGTATAGGTACGTATTATGATAAACAAAAATCGGACTTTTTTGTATAGTATATATTTTATATAATTTGTTGGCCTAATAGAAAATTGAAAATTGGAGTAAACATTTCTGAGTGTTTTTACTTCTCATATTACCTCTTTGATAACTTTTGTTATCCTTGTGCAGTTTGCGAACCTTCGATGACAACTTATGTAAATGAGGGTACAGTTCCTCACTGGGCATTAAAATATAATACTAATTTCTTTGGAGCTAAAGGCCACGATTCTGTTTTCTAGCCTTTTTTCTACTTCTGCTTTCCCATTTGAGCTGGTATATATGCTGAATTTTCCATTTCAACATGTATACCAAAATAGCCAAAATACCATTGCAATTGGGCATTGTGATATTGCATCCTAGCAAAATGGCCGTTGCAAGGCTTCATTTGGTACCTTGATAGGCCTTCTCAGACCTGGAAGCTCAGGGCTGCAACCGGGGTGTTTATTTATTTCATGACTGTTAACTCCTCTGTTGCCATAGCAGCAAAATATCAGTGATCCAGCAACAGAGGGGTTAACTGTGAGTAGTGGGATTTGTGTGGACAGTTTTTAGACACAGAGGGAATTAGACAGAGAACCAAGGGTCCTATTAACTCTGCTGCCTGATCCAGTCAAAAGAAAGCAGACAAAATCTGTCTTCTTTCTATGGGCTTCGCTTCACATTCGGGTCACTTTTGATCTCTCTAGAAGGATTCCAAAAAGGTGTTTTTGCATTGCTTTGCAATGCCTTGCATAACCCTCTGGCATTTAAAGGGTTAAAGAGGGGAAAAAACACAATTGTGATTGTAAAATTAACCATTTGGAAATATCTGCTGAGTTGGAAAATAAAACAAATGGCAAGCTTCCTTAAATGTAAGTGAATTCGGTAATGCTGTACCCATGAGTGTTGGCAGAAAATTTCCCTGGGGGAAAGGGGGGCAAAGCAGTAGCCTTAGATGAAAAAATACAACATTGGAGAGCATATCCCTAACAATCCTGGGGGTCCCATGAACTTTAAAAACATGGTTACTTCTTTTTATTTTCACCATTATACACATTTCACAGGGGCCCTCTGCATGCAGCTGGTTTCCATTTCCTTCTGCCTTATGCTTCCTTTAAACCTCCCACTGATTAATATAAGCCAGCCCCACTGAAGGAAATGTTAAAGCATAAGATGTGCCGTTAACTTGACTGGAGAAGGGAGGAGAAATTGAGGGAAAGAAAAGAAAACTCTAGCAAGCTGATTGAGTTTGTATAGCAATGAGGAAATAGATTTTAATATTTTTATGAGTACAGATGTGATAACAAAATAAAAACATTAATCATTTATATACTTAGTTATGTTACCATAATTTTCTCTACTTTTTTTCCTAGGGTACACTGCACCTTTAAAGAATGTTGGGGGATATACAATTCTGGCAGAACAGCTAATTTTCTGCTGTTACATGTTACCATAAAAATCATGCGTCTGCACTTAAGGGTATGTATATGTGTGTATGATCTCTTTAGTGCATACTTCACCTGACTGTCTACCTTATTGAATTTGCATGTCATGAGGAGAGGGTATGATCCACAAATAAAAACACAGACACATCTATTTTGGGGATAACAGACCACAGCTTTATATAATCATTTACTCACATAATTATTATCGTACTTATTCAAAACACCATAATAATTAATGATAATTCCTTAACTGACAGTCCTTGCCAATCTGCCTTCCTTGAAACCAAGCATGGCCAAATCGTCTGGGCTCATGCTAAATCCCCACCTTCAGCACTACAGCTGATTCCAATGTTCATCAGCACTTACAGCTGACTCCACCATTCTTCAACACTTACAGCTGACTCCACCATTATTCAGCACTTACAGCTGACTCCCCAGGAAATTACCCCATTAGCCATGCACTTTAGCTTCAATGGGTAATGTCAACTCCAGCAACCTAAGTCCGGGGCCAAACTCCCAAAGGTCTTCCGTCCGAGGATAAATCCCCTAACTTTACCACATCAGTTATTGACTTCTGCAAACCATGCAAGGACTATCCGCCACAAGGCCAGACTGTCAATACCTTGACCAGTCAGGCCCTCCAGCAACCATACCCGACTGTCACTGCCGTGACCAGCCGGTATACACCCCACTAAAGCTATGGCCTGTTTCCCCCACTAACATGCACCACACTCCCAAAGCAAATGCACACTGCCCAAAAAGAACCAATCGGCCCACAAACCTCATAACCGAATACCACCAGACAAATCACTACCCACGAAACACCGCCCACCGACCAATCAAGCAAACACACCTAACACAGACAGTCAGCCAGTGCAGAACAAACAAGCCACCAGTAGAACCCACAAGTTTAGCAGAACCAGTCCCGGAGTCAAAGTACTCACTCAATCTGAAGGTGGGGGGGGCCGAGGATCTCCCCACCCAAGGGACAGTCCTAGACACAATGGGGAGCCAAGAACACGCAAAAGCCATGAACACAGGCAGACAGATAGAGTAAAGCAAAAAGGAACAAGCAGCAGAATAGCCATGCATGAAATCCAAAATAAGAAAGACACACCCCAAACTGCTCACACCGAAACATCCATATACACATACCCACAAACTTACGGAGATGCACAACGAGACAGATACACAAATAGAAATACACACATACGTAGAAACACCTGCATCCACCAACACCCCATATTGATAAACACATTAACCGACACGCACATAACCCCACAGCCAAAGATAACCCAGACCAGATCTAGACAGACAGATCCACAGACACCAACCACCCGCACACACGATCCAAATCCGCACAGTCAACAAACTCGCGCAGAAAACCCACATGTACTGTTTACTTTCCATCACAAGGTCTCATACCAGAGCCCGAACAAACCATGGACAAGTAAAAAACTGCCCATCATGCGAACCCCACACACATCCACACAGGGCAAGCACCGGCCACCAACCAAACACCAATAGTATCCAGCCTTCACACTCGTCATCCCAAACACACAGATAGCCAAATACACTTCCCTCAGCATCCAGACCCATAACACATAAACCCCTCCACAATACCCCCTTGAACCAAACCCCTAATAAGACCAACACTGCATCAAACGCCATCAGTCACACCACATGCAGCACCAAACCACAGCATACAGTTACCACACAGGGACCGTAGCCCCAGGAACAGAAGAACACGGGAACCAGCAGGAACAGAAGCAAGATGAAACAGGACTGCTATGCCCAGTACATGCAGCACCAGGGTCCACAGCACCACCTGCAGTGTATACCCCACGTGCAGTGGGACATAAGAGTCTCCCCATCACCATCACACAGGAAACTGGAATAGACACAACAACTGTGTCCCGCCCCCCCACCGTCAGCATCAAGGAGCCCCGGGTGCTCGGTATGCCGCTCCCCAGCATGGGAGGACACCACCAGGAAGCAGGGCCCGAAGGAAGCCTGCCCACCAGACTGACAGCTGGAAAAGAAAAAAACTGGACACAATGGGATCAGATCCCAGCAACCAGCCTTAACGGGTAACCGACAGACCGCTAGCCAACACTTCAGGTATGCCTCAAGTGAAGAGACCCGCAGTGCCACCCACACCCGAGGATACTCCACAACGTCCCACTGTGACTGAGGCCTGAGAAGAGCAAGCATCCGCCAACTTCAGCCCGTACACCATCGGTGAAAATGGACCCTCCATGCAGTAGCAGACTCCATCCGTTCCCGGGAATACCAACTGGAAGCCATGCGCCACAGCACGGTACCTGGAATAAACACACCTACCAGGACAGCCCAAGCTCGACCCCAGTCCGGACCCCCGTCTAGCCACCATGTTCATCAGTTTGCCATCACAGTACGCACAGAACACTAGGACAAGTCCCCCCAAGGAAGCTTGGCACCGAAATGCCAGCCGGTAAGACCACCGGATACCACAGTGAAAGTGAAAGGAGGGCTCCCAATGTTGCACTCCAATGCAACCACCATGAGTACCGCACTGTCAATAAATAAGGTAAGCACCTCCAGTGCACTACATCCCTCCTGGACACTGGGGGAGATGTATACCATGGAGCGAGAAAGAAAGTGTCCGTAACGTTGTCCCATAGCGACAGACGTATATACATCTAACAACAGTCTGCTAAGCTTGAACAACAGTTAGCAGACAGTTGGACAAATGGAGTAGAAAATGGTCTTGTCAAAAGCATGGTGTCCCAGTGTATGCAGCAAAAAAATCACTAATTTGCACCAAAAGAAAGGCAACATTAGGGATTAAATGCCAGGTATAAACCGGTCTTAATGGAAGTATATGTATAGTGACCGCTATGTATGCAAAAAAACACATACGCATGTGCAAACACCCACAGAACATTCCCAGCCATATGTATAAAAAGACAACTGTATATCTTTAGAAAGACTCCCAAGCTTTATGAACGTCAGGGACAATTCTTACGTACACCATAGAAAACCACTGATACACCCCTCACAAAGTCCCGCAGATCTGCATGCTGCAAGACATAAGCAAGCAACTTGTGGAGTGGTAGACAGCAATGGTGCAAAGCTCCCCAGGTCCAGATGTAGCAAGCCACTACACAGAAAGCCAGACACCCAAATAGCCCCTTTATTTATTTTATTTATTTATTTATTTTCTAGTGTTTGTGTCATATGCATCATACCTATACATCCATGCATAGGTATAGACACCTACCACACAGCTATTCCACACAGCCCTACCATGCATTGAATACCTATAGAAAAAACTAAAGTTAAGCAGCAATATACACTAAGTTCCATATATACACATATATACATATATACACGCACACACACACACACATATATATTAGCTATATTTTTTTACATATTTTTCACATATTCTGTATCACATTGCCTTTAAATTCATTTCCCTTTAAGCTGGGGCTAATTAGATTTTTCAGCTCTCATTTCCCTGTCTACTTGTGAATAGTAATTCCTCTACAGGCCTGGGGCTGGGAACTATTTGCCTACATAGGAGGGCTGGAGTATACACAGTCCTTTTGGATGGGAACCCACATCCCAGGCCTGCAACAAGCTTTATATAAATATATTAGGTGAGTCCAACTTTATACTTGTTTTTAATTGCACACATTGTGTACATTTTATATATGTTATAAGAACCTACAAGACACATATAAATCATACTTATAAGGTCCATACCAACTAGTTTCGTGATACTTCTTCAGGGCTTGTTTTTAATTCCACTTTTAACTTAGATAGGTTTGTTAAGTATATTAGTGTAGGTACTCACCATATATTGAGGTACCATGACGGGGTTGGTGAGCTCATATCTTTTGGCCAAAACATAACTAAATCTCAATTTTATTTATATAGAGTTATTATAGATTCTCAGCACAGGGCACATTATAGCACTATTGTGTGGAGTAGAGCAGGGCTTCCTTTTGTTTGTATATATATATATATATATATATATATATATACACATATATATAATACACATATACACATACCTGTTTTTTTTCTCTTCCCCTCCTTTACGCAGCAAGTTGCATCCCTACCTAAATCAGACCAAGACATTCACACATCCTCATACATAGCACACAGGCGGCCTTTTTTTTTTTTTTTTTTTTTTTTTTACAATCAACCACACATAACAATATCTATATATATCAATACAGACACACAATACAAATGCAACCACAGACAAATCCCTACCACTACTCATCTACTCCACAAACAGACATACACACAGCAACAGAACTGCAGGAGCAGAATGCCAAAGCAGCAGGAGATTCAGCCAGCGTACCAGCCCTGAGAACGCAGCCATGCCTCAGACAAGACAGGAAAGAAACCAAAGTGACAACGAAAGGTAAGGGACCCAATGAAACACAAGACACGGACAAAATGGAAAGGGGGGAATGCAAGAGAAAAACACCAAAGAACAGGAGGGAGAAAAAAAGAAAATAAAAAGAAAAACGTGAAGGGAAACACAAGGGGTAAAAAGGGCCAAGAAAGAGCGGGAACAAAGAGAGGGGGGGAAGGCACGCACCTAACTACCAAGTAAAATCAGGGAACAGAGGGGATCTGCAAAAGAAGAAAGGCTGCACCAATGAGGGAAGAGAGGAAGCGGAGGTGGGCTCCAGGAATCTAAAGAGAAACTGCAGCAAATAGGCACGCACAAGAGAAATACAGATGAGGAAAGACAGCAAGAAGGAGTCCCGCACTATACAAACCAGACA
The DNA here is from genome assembly GCA_037306005.1 of Rhinophrynus dorsalis. Lineage (NCBI taxonomy): Eukaryota > Metazoa > Chordata > Amphibia > Anura > Rhinophrynidae > Rhinophrynus > Rhinophrynus dorsalis. The sequence goes on from CM074723.1 coordinate 417,139,229, forward strand.
CAGGGAGCAGGAGGCCCAGCTGTGAAGCCCAGGGCAAGCCACCCCCGGAACATGATCCTCCCAACATACCCGCCATAGCAGCGGGTGACCCAGGAAAGACAGTGCCGTTGGATTTCTCCAGTCCCCCTTGCAAGGAGCGATCAGGACTCCAACAAGCCATCCTCACTCGCGAAAGACTCCACGCGACTCCAGGAGCCAGGCCACAGGTAAAGCGATCATCACCACAAACTGCAGCAGAGCAACAGGTACAGGAGACTCCATCGGTTTCCGATCCTCCGCAGAGCCACAGCATGGCAGGGGCAGTTGGTTATCGATGGTCCATGAAAACATCCTACATCCTTGCACCACAGGCACCCAAAGCCCTTTCAATATTACAAGGCCCCGTGCCGCAAGCCCAGTGTTCAAATGCTCCGAGGTGTGCACCAGACCCACATAGGAAAAGAACCATGTACTGATTACAAAGATCCAGTATTCCATACGAATGCAGCATCGCCTACAGAGAACACGTGGGGTCCAGGCTGGAAGTAAGCTGTAGGATGCTTCTCTTTGTCCTTTCTTCCCCCAAACAGCAATCTGCTTCCTGTTATCAACCCCACTTAAGCCCTTTCACTAAACTCCTCCCTATTACACACTTCCTGCCTGGATCAACCCTCCCTATGACATGCTTCCCCTCCTGTACCCTACGGTCCCTTCCGGGGAATTTCTGAAAAAAATGGCTACTTTTAATGCAATTCCTACTGTGTATTTTTAGTACATGATGTTAACTAAAGCTCAAAGCAGGTTCGTAATTGTAAGGGGTGCAGAGGGTGCATCAAAGAGGTACCCCATCTACCCCAGGGTCCAACAAGGTCTGTTTATGCCTCTGAAAATATTTTTGTGCTAGGAACCCAAAAATGTTTGCACTGGAGCCCTGCAATAATCAGTAATGCTACTTGTTCACAGAAGTGACATTATTTGAATGCCCAATGCAATTTTAGACGTTATAGTAAATAGGTGTTGGTGCAGCACTCAAAAATGTTTTGGGAGGAAACCAACAATAACATATGTAATAAATGGTGCTTTTAACTCTCTGAGTACCAGAGCAGTTGCCAGCAAATTACTTTGCAATGCCTTTGGATATCCCTTTGGCACTCGAACGTTTAACCTCCTGAATGCTAGGCAGATCTCTAGCTCATTGTGAAGCAATGTTAAAAAGCTCTATTTAAATTCTTGGGATTTTCTTTCTTTGTTCTCTATTATGAAGGTGGTTTCCATAGATTTTCTCCATTTCTTAGCCCTTTGATTGCCAGAGGGGTGGGCAACCCATTGCTCTGCCATGTTTTATACAGCATTCTCATACTCAAAGTGTTAAATCAAGCTGAAAAACAGTAAAATACACTATTTTATTTATAAAAATCGTCACATTTCCTAAATGTACAAAAAGGTGTAATTACTATAAAACATTCCCAGCTGACTGTTTTTTTTACAGTGTAAATATATTTCTTCCTTTAATATACTATTAGCTTCAGCAGCAGCTTGGTTTGTTCCAAAATTAAATTTTCGAATTAAGATTAATTATTGATTTAGAATAACTGAACATAGGTAATTGATTATCTGTCTTTAGTTTTGCTGAATTAAAATATTTTTTAGGTGAGTCTATTGTTCAGAATTCTTAACAATAATAGTGGAACGTAGGAAAAATGACTTGCATCATTCTCTTTTCCTGCTAAATAAATCATTGATATATTTTGGCTGGGAAACATAGAATTTGACAGCAGTCAGGGGTAGGCTGACATATTTACAGGGGGAGATTGCACACTGGGCTGGCTGAAAGTATGGCCCAGCTGCCCACTGTCTCACTACAGTTTCCGTTTGATGGTTTATCTTTAAAGGGATAGTAATACTTAAAATGTAAAAAAAATATATGTTGTAGGGTTTATCCCCCTGAGTAAAACAAGGTACCACTGCTAAGAGATATTTTATTAAAAAATTATAACAGCTCAGACTTGAATTTTGTAGGTGCAATATCACAGTGGCTTGAAAATTTACAGTGGCGCTGTTGCTACACCATCCTATGGACTGCTCTAGTCTGTAGACCATAAATCTCCATAGGATGGTTTGGCAACAGTGCCACTGTAAATGTCCAGGCCACTGTGACATTGCATCTAAAAAATTCAAGTTTGAGGTGTTATAATTTTTTAATAAAATAACTCTCAAAAGTGGGAGTACCCTTGTATTATTTGGGGAAATAAACCCTACAACATATATGTCCTGGACCCGAGCAAGAAAGGGAGCCCTGGGGAGTGGGTGGAGTGAGGGAATCAGTCCATTACTCTGACATTTTGTGATTAACATGTAGCCTTTCATTCCAGACACTGCGCACACCCAACTCCCTGAAAACTACATGCTAATGCTGAGTGTTAGGTAATTGAACAGAACTTTGCTATAGAAGAAGGGACAGACCTAGCCTCATACTACATCTGGATTGGCTTTTGGGACACACCTCCCTCAAGCCGATCCAAAGGCAGTATGACGTTTTGCCCCAGCTTATATAGTGAAGTTCTGTTCAAGTATCTTGCACTTAGCATTAGTATGGAGTTTTCAGGCAGCAGGCATCATCCTGCCCATTATGAAAGGCTACTTGTTAATCAGAAATATGAGAGTAATAATGTGTCTTCCTTCCCCTGGACCCCCTTTCTGTGTCCCTTGCAGGAATATCAGGAGCAATGGGAGGAAAAGGAAGGTGGGCAGGTGTGTGTGACTTTCGCCTATGTAAGCAATGAAGTTCAAAAGTGGTTGCCTCTTTTGCCCTCCATTGTTAATGTTTTGTCTTTTTTGTTTTTGTTTACATCTGTGACTGTGCACAAGGCTGGCATGATACTAAACTTGAGAAAGCTCTCTTCCCCTGACATTGACTTATGCATTTATGAAAGTACTATTAACCCATTGGATAAAAGAGGGATTAAACTCTAAATTGGCATTCTCTATATAAAAAGAGATTTCAATGTTTTGCACTTTCAGGAGAAATGTATTAGTTGCATATCATTGAGAAGGTTGTGGATGTAGCTGTTAGCTAAGAACTAGCTCTGCCTTTCTAGTTTAACCTCACTTATCTTTGCAACCCACGTAACTCTCTCCTGTGTTGATCACTAGTGCTTGGTAGATGTGTTGTGGACTGTGCTGTGTATGATTGTGGCTGTCTGTGCACTGGCTGAGCATTGAAGTATGCTACAAACTGGAGGGGGTATGCATTAAGGTGTGATAAAGAGCTGACAAAGCAAAGGTGACTTCTCCAATGATGTCACTTCTCAGTTCCCATGTTATTCTATGGAGCCTATGCACTAAGATCTCCAAAGTTAGATGTTAATCTCAGTTGGCTTCTGCCTACCTGTATTTACCCTGCTATCCTTGTCCTGTGCATGCCAACAAGAACACATTACTTCTATCTGTTCTAACCATTCCACTTGTAATTCAGATTTTCTCTTATCCTTGCAACCATGCCCTGCACCCATACCATAACATAATAATCCATCATTTACTTCTGCATACATGTGCACTACCCTCTGAATGCTGGTGCAGAGTATTAAAAACAAGCTCACCCAGCCCCAGTAATTATAGTACCAGATGCACCATTTCACTATATGGTCACCTCAAACAGCTCACTACATTTATATGAATTTTATTACTTGCCTTGGCAAATGACATGGAAACCAATCCTGGCCCCCAAATAGGAATAAATGGCAATTTCACCTTTAAAAAAAAGTCTCTCTTTTGTGCACTGCAACATATGCAGTATACCGCCCAAAATAGATTAACTAAAACTGTGGTGTTAAATATACAAACCAAAAATTCTTATTCTTACTAAATCCTGGTTAACCCACAAAATACCTGGAACTGCTGTAGCCATAGCTGGATACTCATGCTTTAGAAAAGACTGTGCAAAATTAGGAGGAGGCATAATCATATACATACAGGAGTCAATAAACTTTACACTTATAACTCTGATTCTTATAAATACATTGCTGGCAACATTTGTCTTCCATACTCAAAACAAATCATAATTGTTGGCATCTACAGACGGCCAAATACCCCAGCACATTCCCTTTCAGACATAGCTCAACACCTAAAGGAGATTGCCACTCAAAACAAAAAAAGAGAGCTGATGGTTCTTGGAGACTTTAATATTAATTGGCTAGACTCCAGGAATAAAAAATGGTGTTCATTGTTTAAAACATTGAACTTATCACAGCTAATATCCTCCCCTACTCTCATAAATCTTAAAATAGCCAACCATACCCTACTAGACTGGATCCTTTCATCCTGCACAAGCAGAATCCAAGATTCAGGTGTACTAGCAAACATGTTTAGAGACCACTTCATACTTTACTGTGTCCGCAAAATAAAACCAGTCATGTTCCAAAGTCATGCTCACGGGAGCCTTTAGAAAATGTAATCTTCAGTCCTTCCTAAATGATTTAAGAAATTGCTCATGGTATAGAATACACCTAATACTTGACCTTGATTCAGTGATTGACTTCTGGAACTCAGAATTCTTACAGGTCTGTAATACCCATGCTCCACTAAGGAAGGTCAGGGTTAGGGGGGCACATCTACCATGGGTCTCAGCTGACTTGATTCAATTATACAGTTTCAGAGATGCTTTATGGACACAATTTAAACAAACCGGCTCCCCTAAAGATCCGGAGATTTGCGATTCTTAAAGGCCCATTTCCTTGCTGACTACGGATGCCAAAATTGTGGCGAAAATCCTAGCTACCAGATTGAATAGGGTGCCAGGAACCATAGTACATGAAGATCAAACTGGCTTTATCCCAGGCAAATCAACATCACACAATCTTAGAGGGTTATTTATGCATCTACAACTTTCTCATGACACCATGGGGTCTCGGGTGATAGCATCTCTCTATGCATCTAAGGCCTTCGACTCTGTCGAATGGCCATATCTTTGGCACGTGCTCAGGGGATTTGGGTGTGACCCATCCTTTATCAACTGGATACATATTTTGTATAGTAATCCCAGAGCTTCTGTAGTAACGGGTGGACTGAGTTCAAAATCCCTCTCCTTGCATCGTGGCACTAGGCAACGCTGCCCACTCTCGCCCGGCCTGTTTGTTTTGGCCTTAGAACCCCTGGCTGTTCTGATTCATGCAAATCCATTGATTATGGGACTCAAGGTAGAAGGCAGAGAGGAAAAGCTGGCACTATACGCTGATAACATCCTGCTTTTTTAGATGATGATAGAACCTCTTTGGAGACCACATTACAACTGGTGGATGATTTTGGTACATACTCTGGATTTCAAATAAATTGGACTAAGTCCTCTTTGATTCTGATTGATAGTAATTCATGGGAGTCTGGTCCGACTGACATCCCACTTTCGTATGTGGCTGAGTGTACATACTTGGGGATTAGGGTGGCAGCAACGACGGACTCCTTTTTGGAGATGAATTTGATACCTAATATTCAATACCTTAATGATAAAACAATTGCATGGCTTCACCTGCCCTTAAATGTTATCGGTAGATTGAATCTTATTAAAATTATTTTTTTGCCTAAACTTTTGTACGTTTTTCAAAATACGCCGGTCCCTATTCCTAAAAAATATTTCCGACAAATAGACAAAATTATCTTGCATTTTCTATGGCGTGGGGGTCGGGCTAGACTCAGGCTGACTACTCTTTTGAGACCTAAACATGAGGGGCGAATTGCTTTGCCCAATTTCTATAGGTACTATTTGTCGGCGCAGTGTCGATATTCGTTGGATTTTGTTTCTCCCCAACCTCGCTACCAGACTACTCAGATACATAAATTACTGTTGCAGCCTGCCTATACTCTGCCCCAGTTTTTGCATGGAGGCCCCGCAGTTTTTAAAATTCGGACTCCACTGGCGGCAAACTTGCATGGGGTGTGGGTGGAGTTGGAAGGTCTGCTGGGATACATTGCTATGGACCCGGATACGCCCTTGTGGGGCGCCGCGGGGCTACATCATTTACATGACAGCGACTTTGGTCCCTTGTGGGCTAGATTTGGGATTACTAACCTTGGACAGCTATACCAGGATAATCAACTGAAACCCTTTGCACAATTGCATGACGAGTACCATATACCTCATAATCTTTTACTCATATTTATGTATTAGGCATGATCGCGCCCCAATTATTTCTACATTCCCGCTTCTTACTAGATTGATAATTCTTGAGCATTCAAGACCTCTTTCTTTCATTTACCAGTAGCTGGAATTTCATGTGGGGTGTCAGGAGTTCTCTTCACGAAACAAATGGGAAATAGATGTGGGTCCATTAGAGAATTGGGAGTGGGAGTTGGCTAAGGCGGGACCAGCACTGGTGACGACGTCGACTAGACACCAGATGATACAGTTGAATATCTTACATAGAATTTATTATACACCGGTCAGACTGTATAGAATGGGGAATTCTGGTACTTACTGTTGTCTTCGGTGTGATAATGTTCAGGGCACATACTTGCATATGATCTGGGAGTGTCCTGGAGTCCAGTGGTTCTGGAACGAAGTAATGCGTATTGTGGTTCTTGTGTTGGGGAGACCTGTTCCTGTGACTCCACAAATTTGTGTATTGTCTGTTTTTCCTGATGAGATTGAGGATGCAATTGACAGATCTCTACTGAGTGAGCTCTTGGTGATGGCGGGAAAGGTGGTTGCCTTGAACTAGATGTCAAACAGAGATCCCAATTGCAGGGCGTGGATAAACCTAGCTTTACAGTGCATTCCACACTATAGATTGGTTTACTTACACCAGGGTAATCCAAATAAGTTTGACAAGATCTGGGGAAGATGGCAGAACTGGTGGACGAATAGAGCAAATAATAATGTTGCACTTGATGATGTGCAACTTGCTGATGATGGTTGATTGAGGTCACACCTGCTTGCTGCGTGGATGGCTGTGATGTATGATTGATGCGTGACATTCTATATGAACCCTGTACATACCGGGATCTTGTGAAATTGCTGGCTGGTGGGCGGATAGGGGAGCTGCTGTGGGTTCGGGAGAGAGAGGAATTGGGGTTGGGGGGTATAGAAAAATTTAAGTTAGGTTAGATTCTGGGAGTTTTGGTTATTGGAGGTTGAAATAATAATAAAAACCTCAGATTGACTCTGTATGCTCTACTGATATGCATATATTCTTTTCATTGTTACAAATGTCTACATATTTTTGCTGTACTTGAACGATTCTACATGTCCTTTTCTGTATTTGAGATGTGTATGGAGCAATCTGATAATAAAATATATTAAAAAAAAAAAAAAAACGGCTCCCCTTATGATCACATTACATACAAGGAATTAACCCCTTAAGGACCGGAGGTTATGGGACATTTCCGTCCCATAACGACCGCATAGGGGCACTTTGACGCGCCGGTACACGTGACCTGTCACGTGTATCGGCGCGTCACTATGGGGCTTGAAAGAGATCGCTCCGATCTTGGAGCGGTCTATTTCATGCCCTATTTTTACTTACAGCGCTCCCGGTAGAGCGCTGTAAGTAAAAAATACGTAACGTACCATGACCGTCATCGGTCCTTGAGTAGTTCAAGGACTGTGACGGTCCTGGTACGTCAAGGGTCCCTAAGGGGTTAAGGAATACATGCACAAAACAAACAAAATGAGCAAAAGCACAGTATTTTACTGCTTATATATCATTTCAAAGCCAGCCAACTTTTGGAAGGTTATTAAAAACTAGTGATGAGCGAGCACCCCAATGCTCGGGTGTTCGGGTGCTCTGACCGAGCACCCCCTGAGGCTCGAGTGCTCGGCCGAGCACCCGAGCCCCATTGAAGTCAATGGGAGGACTCGAGCATTACACCAGGCACCCCCTGCTCTGATGAGGGGAGGGTGCCTGGTCCATAGGAAAAGGGCAGAAAAAGATGGAAACACTACAGAAATGGTTCAGGGACAGCATAGGGAGGATGTCTGGATGCATCTTGGACTCCAACATCGCTGCTGGGAACGATCTTTCGCCCGTAGTACGCCATTTTTACAGACTGACCGTAAAACACACAAAAAGGAAAATAAAAACGACTTTAGGCGAAAAATTGTTACCAAACAATATTTGCTGTATATTTACTTGTATATCATCTGCAAATTATCCCAAAAATTTCCTCGATTTTCGGAAGTGAGGCCATGATTAAGAGGGAAACGTGCGCAGAGGCAAATTCTCCCAAAAATTTCCTTGATTTTCAGAACTGAGGCCATGATTAAGAGGGAAACGTGCGCAGAGGCAAATTCTCCCAAAAATTTCCTTGATTTTCAGAACTGAGGCCATGATTAAGAGGGAAACGTGCACAGAGGCAAATTCTCCCAAAAATTTCCTTGATTTTCAGAACTGAGGCCATGATTAAGAGGGAAACGTGCACAGAGGCAAATTCTCCCAAAAATTTCCTTGATTTTATTGAACTGAGGCCATGATTAAGAGGGAAACGTGCGCTGAGCTGACCATCTAAAACATTATGGGTGAGGGTCTGCTGCAGAGCTGACCATCCTAAACATTATATGCGAAGGCCCGCTAGTGAGCTGACGCTATAAAACATTATATGAGAGGGCCCGCTAGAGAGCTGACCCAATAAAACATTATATGAGAAGGCCCGCTGGTGAGCTGACCTATATAAAAATTGGCAAACAGGGCCCGCTGGTGAGCTGACCCTATATAAAAATTATATCACAGGGCCCGCTGGTGAGCTGGCCCTATATAAAAATTATATCACAGGGCCCGCTGGTGAGCTGGCCCTATATAAAAATTATATCCCAGGGCATATGGAAGAGGAGGAGGAGGATGAGAAGATTAAGAATCAACCATATACCCGTTTTTTGGGTGGAAGGGGTGAATGGGAATACAGAGTATTCCCATCATTGTAAATAACATATATAAAGTGAGTTTATGTTCCCCCGGGGCTTTCCTCCAGTGGAGTGGAGAAGTCAGGGGAAATCCAGGCCTTGTTCATTTTTATAAGTGTCAACCTATCAGCATTGTCGGTGGAAAGGCGGATACGCTTATCTGTTATGATGCCACCAGCAGCACTAAATACCCGCTCAGACAGAACGCTGGCGGCAGGGCAGGCCAGCACCTCCAAGGCGTAGAGTGCCAGTTCATACCACGTGTCCAGCTTGGACACCCAGTAGTTGTAAGGCACAGAGGGATCATTGAGGACGCTGACACGGTCTGCTACGTACTCCTTCACCATCTTCCAAAACTTTTCCCTCCTTGTGACACTAGGCTGCGCATCAGGGTGAGGGTGCTGGCGGGGTGTCATGAAGGTGTCCCACGCCTTGGAGAGTGTTGCCCTGCCTTTCTCGGAACTGCTGTGTGCTCCCCTTTTCTCCCCTTCTCTGTTGGCCAAGGTAGCACGTACTCTGCCGCCAGCGTTGTCAGATGGAAAATTTTGGAGCAATTTTTCGACAAGAACCTTCTGGTATTGCACCATTTTGCTTGTCCTCTCCACCGGAGGAATGAGAGATGAGAAATTCTCTTTGTAGCGGGGGTCCAGAAGGGTGAACACCCAGTAATCCGTGTTGTTTAAAATGCGTATAACGCGTGGGTCACGGGAAAGGCAGCCTAACATAGAGTCAGCCATGTGTGCCAGAGTACCAACAGTCAAGATTTCGCTGTCCTCACCAGGAGGATGACTCTCAATCTCCTCATCCTCTTCCTCCTCTTCTGCCCACCCACGCTGAAGAGATGGAACTAAAGTTCCATGGCTACCCTCTGTAGCGGAGGCAACCGTGTCTTCCTCCTCCTCCTCCTCCTCCTCCTCCTCCTCCGCCTCCTCCAATTGTCGCTGAGAAGACTAAGTGAGGGTGCTCTGGCTATCACCTTGTGTAAGCTCTTCCTCCCCCATTTCCACCTCTTCCACATGCAAAGCGTCGGTTTTAATTGTGAGCAGCGAGCGTTTCAGTAGACACAGAAGTGGGATGGTTACACTGATAATAGCGTTATCGCCGCTCACCATCTGTGTCGATTCCTCAAAATTGCGTAAAACCTCGCAGAGGTCTGACATCCATTCCCACTCCTCACTTCTGATTACAGGAAGTTGAACGGAGAGGCGACGACCGTGTAACAGCTGGTACTCCACTACTGCCCTCTGCTGCTCACAAAGCCGGGCCAACATGTGGAAGGTGGAGTTCCAGCGCGTGCTCACGTCACACAGCAGCCGGTGAGCTGGCAATTGTAAGCGCTGCTGCAGCTTCAACAGGCCGGCTGAAGCTGTTGATGACTTACGGAAATGTGCACACACGCGGCGCACCTTGGTCAAGAGATCATGCACATTGGGGTAGGTTTTTAGAAATCGCTGCACCACTAAATTAAATACATGCGCTAGGCATGGTACGTGTGTGAGCTTGCCGAGCTCCAAAGCCGCCTCCAAGTTACGCCCATTATCACACACAACCATGCCTGGTTGCAGGTTGAGTGGCGAGAGCCACTGCTCGGTCTGGTGACTAATCCCCTGCAACAGCTCTGAGGCCGTGTGCTGTTTGTCCCCAAGGCAGATCAGCTTCAGCACGACCTGTTGACGCTTCCCCACTGCAGTGCTACACTGCTTCCAGCTACTGGCTGATGGGGGAGTGGCGCTGCGTGTAGAGAATTCGGAGGTGGAAACGGAGGAGGAGGAGCCAATAACGTAGGTGCTGGTGGAAACCCTGATGGAGGTAGGGCCCGCAATCCTCGGCGTGGGTAGCACCCGTGCCATCCCAGGGTCCGAGTCGCTCCCAGCCTCCACGACATTCACCCAGTGTGCCGTCAGGGAAATGTAGCGTCCCTGGCCACAAGCACTTGTCCATGTGTCAGTCGTTAAGTGGACCTTCCCAGTAACTGCGTTGGTCAGGGCACGGGTGATGTTACGGGACACATGGTGGTGTAATGCGGGGATGGCACACCGGGAAAAGTAGTGGCGGCTGGGGACCGCGTACCGAGGGACAGCTGCTGCCATCAGGCTGCGGAAGGACTCAGTGTCCACAAGCCTAAATGGCAGCATTTCGATGGCCAGTAATTTTGAAAGGTGTGAGGTTAGTGCTATGGCCTGTGGGTGGGTGGCTGGGTACTTTCTCTTGCGCTCAAATGCCTGGGGTAACGACATTTGGACGCTGTGCTGGGACAGGGAAGTGGATGTGGTCGCTGATGGTGCTTCAGATGGTACAGGTGCAGGGCGGGAGGTATGCGGGCCTGCGCCTTCGACAGGCGATTGGCCGGCACCGAAAACAGGGGAAGAGGAGGCAGTGGTGTGGCCTGCAGACACAGATGGGCGATCCAGGCGTTCCTCCCACTTACTACGGTGCTTGGATGCCATGTGTCGGATCATGCTGGTGGTGGTGAGGTTTCTAGTGTTCATGCCTCGGCTCATTCTGGTGTGGCACAGGTTGCAAACTACAATTCTTTTGTCGTCCGCACTTTCCTTAAAAAAACGCCATACCGCGGAACACCTACCCCTTGGCAAGGTAGATTTACGCAAGGGGGTGCTCCGTGGAACATTTGCGGGCCGGTTTGGTGCGGTCCGCCTTCTTTCTGTAGCCACACCACTGCCTCTTCCAGCCTGTTGCGGTGCTGCAGATGGCTCACCCTCAGGACTGCTGACATCGCTCGGCTCTACACCTTCCCAGGTGGGGTCAGTCACCTCATCGTCCACCAAGTCCTCCTCCACTTCCTCACTCTGATCATCCTCCTCAAGTCTTGATCCCACCACATACTCAGTCATTGACAACTGTATAACATTCTCCTCAACAAGGTCTTGAGACGGAAATAGTGGTTGATTTAATGGCAACTGTGTCTCATCATCATCATCATCATCCACTACTTCCTTTGACCTTAAATGCCGTTCACATCTGTCATCTTCTTGTGATTGGGTAGCCTCTAGAGGTTGTGAATCAGGGCACAAGATGTCATGTTCCTCTGCAAGCGTGCTTGGAGAGAGGGTCAAATGAAGGATTGGTGATGAGACGAGCTCCTCACTATATCCCAGTGTGGGATCACTTCTTTGACCAGACCGTGTATGGTGGGAGGAAGGATGATCAGAGTGAGGATTATTTTGACCAGACTCTTGGCTACTGAGAGTGGACTTGGTGGAAGACAGGGTGGTGCTTAACCGACTGGAAGCAGTATCAGCTGTCATCCAACCGACCACCTGTTCGCAGTGGTCGGACCTCGAGAGTGATGTCCTGCGACGCCCTGTAAAATTACACATGAAGCTAGGTATGGTGGATGTCTTTCTTTCTTGTGCTCTGGCACCAGGCACAGTTTCTCCGCGTCCTGACCCGCGCCCTGAACTTTCAGGATCACGTCCACTTCCCCGTCCCTTTTTACCCGCCTTCTTCATCTTACACAGAATATGTGACTTTAATATTTGAGTTTGAAAACTTAACAGTATTTCTTACTATTCTGCAACTCTGCAGAGTACACAGAATAGGCTGCTAAACGGCGGTGAAACACACTGAATGGAATATGTGACTTTAATATTTGAGTTTGAAAACTTAACAGTATTTCTTACTATTCTGCAACTGTGCAGAGTACACAGAATAGGCTGCTAAACGGCGGTGAAACACACTGAATGGAATATGTGACTTTAATATTTGAGTTTGAAAACTTAACAGTATTTCTTACTATTCTGCAACTGTTCAGAGTACACAGAATAGGCTGCTAAACGGCGGTGATACACACTGAATGGAATATGTGACTTTGATATTTGAGTTTGAAAACTTAACACTATTTCTTACTATTCTGCAACTCTGCAGAGTACACAGAATAGGCTGCTAAACGGCGGTGATAAACACTGAATGGAATATGTGACTTTAATATTTGAGTTTGAAAACTTAACAGTATTTCTTATTAATCTGCAACTGTGCAGAGTACACAGAATAGGCTGCTAAACGGCGGTGAAACACACTGAATGGAATATGTGACTTTAATATTTGAGTTTGAAAACTTAACAGTATTTCTTACTATTCTGCAACTGTGCAGAGTACACAGAATAGGCTGCTAAACGGCGGTGAAACACACTGAATGGAATATGTGACTTTAATATTTGAGTTTGAAAACTTAACAGTATTTCTTACTATTCTGCAACTGTTCAGAGTACACAGAATAGGCTGCTAAACGGCGGTGATACACACTGAATGGAATATGTGACTTTGATATTTGAGTTTGAAAACTTAACACTATTTCTTACTATTCTGCAACTCTGCAGAGTACACAGAATAGGCTGCTAAACGGCGGTGAAACACACTGAATGGAATATGTGACTTTAATATTTAAGTTTGAAAACTTAACAGTATTTCTTATTATTCTGCAACTGTGCAGAGTACACAGAATAGGCTGCTAAACGGCGGTGAAACACACTGAATGGAATATGTGACTTTAATATTTGAGTTTGAAAACTTAACAGTATTTCTTACTATTCTGCAACTGTGCAGAGTACACAGAATAGGCTGCTAAACGGCGGTGAAACACACTGAATGGAATATGTGACTTTAATATTTGAGTTTGAAAACTTAACAGTATTTCTTACTATTCTGCAACTGTTCAGAGTACACAGAATAGGCTGCTAAACGGCAGTGATACACACTGAATGGAATATGTGACTTTGATATTTGAGTTTGAAAACTTAACACTATTTCTTACTATTCTGCAACTCTGCAGAGTACACAGAATAGGCTGCTAAACGGCGGTGATACACACTGAATGGAATATGTGACTTTAATATTTGAGTTTGAAAACTTAACAGTATTTCTTATTATTCTGCAACTGTGCAGAGTACACAGAATAGGCTGCTAAACGGCGGTGAAACACACTGAATGGAATATGTGACTTTAATATTTGAGTTTGAAAACTTAACAGTATTTCTTACTATTCTGCAACTGTGCAGAGTACACAGAATAGGCTGCTAAACGGCGGTGATACACACTGAATGGAATATGTGACTTTGATATTTGAGTTTGAAAACTTAACACTATTTCTTACTATTCTGCAACTCTGCAGAGTACACAGAATGTGCTGCTAAACTGCGGCGAAGCACACTGAATGGAATATGTGACTTTAATATTTGAGTTTGAAAACTTAACAGTATTTCTTCCTATTCTGCAACTCTGCACAGTACACAGAATGTGCTGCTAAACTGCGGCGAAGCACACTGAATGGAATATGTGACTTTAATATTTGAGTTTGAAAACTTAACAGTATTTCTTCCTATTCTGCAACTCTGCACAGTACACAGAATGTGCTGCTAAACTGCGGCGACGCACACTGAATGGAATATGTGACTTTGATATTTTAGTTTGAAGACTTAACAGAACGTGCTCTAATCTGCAACTTTGCACACTAAACAGAATGTGCTCTAATCTGCAACTTTGCACACTAAACAGAATGTGCTCTAATCTGCAACTTTGCACACTAAACAGAATGTGCTCTAATCTGCAACTGTGCACACTAAACAGAATGTGCTCTAATCTGCAACTTTTCACACTAAACAGAATATTTTTTTTTTTTTTTTTTTTGTTTTTTTCCCCCCACACAAAATAACCTGCTGCCCCCACACACAGTAGTCCTAAAAAGGACTTTTGGTTCTTTTTTTTCACAATTTTTTTTTTTTCCTCCCTACACTGCCTTTCCCTTCCTATCCTCAGCTCTCCCTGGCTCAGACTGAGCCGAACTCGATGGTCAGGTGCTATACAGCACCCGACCACGGGTTCTGGCCAGCCAATCAGTGTAATGCCAGCAGCCAACATGGCTGCTGGCATTACACCGATGTCAGAGCCTCCCTGCACGTTTATTGGCTGTGCAGCAGCCGCAAAACGTGCGGGGAGGAGACCCGAACATGGCGGGCGAGCACATGCGGTACTCGTACGAGTACCGCCATGTGCCGAGCAGAGCGATGCTCGAGCCGATCCGAGCATCGGCCGAGCATGCTCGCTCAACACTATTAAAAACATCTACAAACCCCCTAACCATTTTCACCCATCAAATATACCAATAGACAAAGAAACAATACAGTGCCACATAGCCATAACCAATGCATTTAACAGTTACTTTGTTGGATGTGCCACCACCCTGATTACACAAAACAAAGATTACTCTGAAGTTCAGCCATGTACAGAACAATCACTGACACCTATTGCCTGGTCCAATTGTGCAAATGAATTCAATTTCATGCCAGTAAATGAAAGCGAAATATATGATCACTTCCTCAACCCAAAAATGAAATCCCAATCTAGTCCTCACCAACTGCCAGCAATGTTATTAAAGCTCAGTGCCATGGTCACTGCCCAACCAATTGCATCTTGAATTAATGCCTCTTTGGCATCAGGGTATATGCCCAAAGCCTGGAAGGTGGCTAGAGTTGTGCCTATCCACAAAAGTGGGGATAAAAATATAGTATCAAATACAGATCAATATCCCTACTCCCTTTATCTAAAATCCTAGAGAAATGCGTACATGTGCATTTATATAAATATTACCAACAGACCAGTTTTTTCACCCCTTTTCAATAAGGCTTTTGACTAAGTCACTCAACAGTCATGGCCCTCCTAAAAGTAACCAATGATATTCAGACTGGCATGGAAATTGGTGAACTCACTGGAGCTATTTTCCTAGATTTCGCCAAGGCCTTTAACACAGTAGACCATAACATTGTTATAAACAAACTCCAAAGCTCAGGATTGGGTAATAATTCTCTAAACTAGTTCCGATCCTGTTTATCAGAATTTAATATGTTTAAGTTGCTGACAATTACTCCCTTCCACTCAAAGTAACATGTGGAGTTCCTCAAGGCTCCATTCTTGGCCCTCTTCAATTTTCTCTTTTTATAAATTACCTGCCCACGGTTTGCAAATCATCTTCAGTACACATGTATGCAGATGACACCATAATCTATGCTAAAAACACAAACGTATCACAACTTGAAGCCATATTACAACATGATTTCTGCAAAGTTGAAAGATGGATAGCAAAGAACAAACTGTTCTTAAACACAGACAAAATGGTCACAATGATATCTGGCACAAAGCACAAACTGCGTAATCTCAACAATATCCACCTATCCATTGTAACTGAGTCTAATCGTAAATTGGCCCCAGTAGATTCCTACAAATATCTTGGTATGTGGCTTGACCCCAACCTCACTTCTGGTCTTCATATTGACAAATTAACCTCCAAACTTTATTCCAAAATAAGTACTCTTTTTTTTAGAAACAAATCATGTTTAAGTACCCTGGTGAGAAAACGTACAACAGATGTTGCTGCCAGTCATAGACTATGGTGACGTAGCATATGCTCCAGCACCAGAAATGCATCTTAGTAAACTTGACACTTGTATAATTCATTATTCTGCTTTATCCTCCAATGTAATTACACTACCCATCACTGTGATATTCATAAAGAAGTAAATTGGCTAACACTCAAATCTAGATGTGCCCTTCACCTTTCTTGTTTAGTACACAACCACTTCTCTGGAAAACTACCAGCCTACCTGAGCAGTATGCTCACTTCTACTCTCCATACTAACTATAACCTCCGCTCCACTGCTAACAACTCACTGCGTATACCATAATACAAGAAAGAAGCAGGACGATCTGCCTTCACCTTCAGAGCTCTGAAAGCCTGGATTAATCTGCCTAAAATAATAAGATCTGCTCCCAGTCTAAAATCCTTAAAAGTAATTGCGTCTTTATATCTAAAAACAGTGTGTAACTGTATATAACTCTTGTATTTGTATGTATATATAATGTTTCTCAATAGTGGGGAGGTCCATTGAAATGATAAGTGAGCCCTTCTTCAGTTAGACTTGTTCTGGGCCAGGGTGACATGGATGTGGTCAGTCCCGTGTCAATGCTCATGTTTCTGAAGATTGAATCTGCAGTGGGAGGCAGCCACAGCCCACCCACCACACCTTTTTGTCTGCCTAATGTTCATGAAGTGGGTGAGCTAGGAAGAGGCAGCACAAAAACTGCTGACAAGTCATCACATAATTTATTATTTCATGAAAATATTTAATTTTAATATATGCAATAAAATGTTTATGCATTTTAAATGAAAAAAATGTGATCCCCCATTCAAATGATCTACCATTAAAGGGATAGTAATACTTCATTTTATCTTTATTTTATTTTGTAGGCATTAAAAAAACATGAAGAACGATATAAGTCTTATCTCTCAAACCTTTATGGTTTGAGAGGTATTCACAAGCAAATTTTCCCCTCCCGCCCCTTTTACCTAGTGTAAGCCATCTCTTCTCAGATGTGGAATGCAGTCCATAGACCAGACAGATAACAGCAGGGGCCAATCTTCTTCCTATGAAAACAATGAAAGCCCTGCCCCCCTTGACAAGCTTTTCAGGTTTTTCCCTTATCTTAATTGAAGATTGGCCCTCTCTGCAATCTACCTGGGCACCTCCCTTCTGCTCTGAGCTGAACAGTGTTACATCGGTAAAAGAGGAGGGAGGGGAATACTTTGTCATTGAATTACTCTTGAACTACAACTCTGACAGAATTGAAATAACACTCTCCAAAGTCCAAATACTATGATGACTAATTAGAGCTGTTTTTATTATGAAACATTACTATCCCTTTAAGAATATATCACTCATGAACAAAATACGGTCCACATTATATTAGCTTCATGTGAATCTACAAGTAAAGCAATTAAGCCTTTTGAGTGTCAGAGTTCCAACCCATTGTACATCCCTCTAGCAAGTAAATGGTTAATATGTACTAAACAGAAGAGATGAGCAATGCTAGGAATCAGAGAGATGCTCCCTGATTTACTCATTGCTTCTTTTTAATATCAGTTAACCATTTTGGAGCCAGTGGGATCGGCAGTGGGTTGGACACACTTCTGGCACTTAATGGGTTCAATTGCTTTCGTTTTTGCTACACATAAAGACCAAGTTTTTCATTTTCTGAATATAATTAGACAAGTATGTACAACATCTGAGGTATACACCACATCAAAACATACCCCCAATACCATATATAACACGTGCAAAAGCTCCCCGAACAACATCAAATGGCCCAATCAACAAAAAACATCTACCTGCAACATTAAACTCCCCGATTTCATAACATTCTAAATGTAAAAACAATAACCCCCCCCCCGACATCAAAAGCACTATTGAATACAAGCTCAATTGGGTGGGGACCAATTTCTACTACTAGGCATTTTGTTACACATATATAACCAAATAGGCAACACTCTATCAAAAGGTGATCTCTCTGTTGTGCCCTTCCCCTTTCCTTTCTTCTCCCATTTTACCTTTTTTCTCTTTCTCCTTTGCACTTTATCTCCCCCCTTTGCACTTTCTCTCCTCCCTTCGCCCTCTTCTTCCCCATTTGTTTTTTTTTCTTTCCCAGTTGAAATATCACTCCACTTCTGATACCATAGATCTTACAATTATATCACTACAAACTGGTGTAGCTCCATTTTAGTTGTAGGCTAGGTTATCCCTAATTTAGCTTTATTTCAGTTGCAAGCAGGGGTGGAGTGTAGTTGTTTATGAGTTTATGTGTGTGTGTGTGTATGTGTGTGTGTGTGTGTATGTGTGTGTGTGTGTGTATACACACACATACAACCCTAACAATTCCCAACTCAGTCTATTAACCCCTCTTTCCCCCAGACCTTCCACCTTAAAGCATAATACATTGTGGGTCAGACAGAGGACCTCCACTGATCTTCCCAACCGACCCATGACCAAGTGGCCCACTGGGGAATGCCCTATCTCCCTATAGGACAATCTAACCCTGGTTGTAAGCTCCGTGGTATCAGTAGTGCAGATTTATTTCAATTTGTTTATTTACTCTAAAGAAAAGATGCCTAATAGGGATCTTGTTACACTGATAAATATACAAAACTTATAAAAGGGTAAATCTAGTGAGCTTATCATTCCGAGTCTTGTTCAACTACGGGCCACCTCTTATAATGAGAATAAAGGAGGTTTCAGGGTCAGCAGTGGAAGGGATTGTTTGTTTCAGTAAAGTATGTTAAATTATTAAATTCTTTGCCAAAAGATGTGATAATGTCAGATACAGGATATACATTTGAGAGAAGATTAGATACATATCTAGCAGAAGAGAACATATAGAGTTATTCTGTGCATCACTAGGTAAAACTGGAAGATATGATACATAGAATAATACCCATTTGGAGTCAGGAAGGCTTATGTAAGTCTATTTTTTCAGAGTAATAATGAGACAAAAGTTGAACTTGATGGACATGTGTCCTAATTTACTATGTAACTAAGTAAGCTCTGTCATATCACTGATGTTGCTTCATTTCAGTTACAAACTCTCTGATATCACTGGTGTAACTGCATTTCAAATGTAAGCTCTTTGGTATCAGTAGTATAGTTCCATTTCAATTGTAATCTCTATGGTATCACTTTTGTATCTTCATTGCATTAATATGCTCTGTGGTTTCACTAGCAAAGCACTATTTCATTTGTAAGCTGTGTGGTATCACTTAATTTACTTTGCAATATTAATACCAATTCTAATATTAACAAAAGGGAGGGGCTGGGGAGATGGGCCAGAGTAATAGTATAAATGCACCACTTCATTGTTCTTGCTTCCATTACAGTTGCCAGCCCTTCCCTGATGACAGATAAGAACCATTCAGCCCATCTAGTCTGCCTATTTTTCCAACTGTAAAAACGTAGACCTTATTTGGTCCTTTGAGACTTGGAATGTTTTAGATATATGTTATCTAAATAATATGCATCAATACATAGCTTTGGAATATTTTAGATACATATTAACAACAAATATGCAGGAGATGTGTTGGAGATGATTCTAGCAACCAAAGCAATACAATTTTGATTGCCTGTGACAGTGTGCAGTGATTTTGTAGAACAATGCTTATTGCGCTCTTCTGCATTGCAAAGAGTTATTAAAGGTAAAATATAAAACTAAGGCTCATACTCAGGAAGCTAAAGATGAGCAATTCTGGGGATAACCAATGTCACAGGGTAAAATAATCTTATAATTTGATTTAAATGGAACTTTTAACCCCTTTAAAGCTAGAGAGATATCCAAAGGTTTATACATTTGTTTTATTTTTCCCTTTTGTTTCTTACAGACTTTCAGCGTTCTATTTTGCTGTTTCAGAGGTTTTGATTAAGACTGTGTTTACAGGTTTAGAATGGTGTTGTTAACGCTAAGCTAAACACAACCTTGTGAAACCAGTTGGCCCCAGTGGTGATATTCACGCAAATAATTTTTTCTTGTGTAACACACCATAATGAAGAATGTTGTCATGAGATGAGTACCTCCTGATTTAGTTTGTCTGATCTGAACAGACTATGGGCTGTCATACAGATTGTTGACATGAGCAACATTGGAGAATTGACCCATAATATATGGATGATGCCCAAGTAGGCCAGTCTTGTGATGCACATCTGCCATGTCCCCCATGTGAGAGGATTGACTTGGAGAAACAGAACATTGGCAGTAAGTAAGCATGGGTGGCTTGGCATGCTTTTAATGGAAGACAGTCATTCCTTCATGTCAACATAGCCTAAAGCTAACAATATTATGAAGTCTGTCTTTCTAATTTTGTTCTTAAACTCTCTAGGAGGCATTATGTGTTTTAT
Organism: Rhinophrynus dorsalis; assembly: GCA_037306005.1. Classification (NCBI taxonomy): domain Eukaryota; kingdom Metazoa; phylum Chordata; class Amphibia; order Anura; family Rhinophrynidae; genus Rhinophrynus; species Rhinophrynus dorsalis. The sequence goes on from CM074723.1 coordinate 417,159,821, forward strand.
AATTTTTGTTTGTTTAAACCTTTAGAGTAGGCCTGCCACCATGAATATGTTTTTTACATGTTTGAAACCTTCATTCAAAACTGCCTAATGTGTCATGTTAACCAAACACCCAGCATATAATTTAGGAAATATCCTCCCTTTTATTTCTGGGGAACAGTGAAAGTGAAAATCTCCTGGCTCAGAACAGCACTTCATTAACATAGGAAACATCACTGAAAAAATGTACATTAGCATATGAAATGGGACTGAAAAGTTTAATTAGCATATGAAACATCACTGGTGCCTCACGCCACTGCAACTAGCCTACAAAATAGGAATATCTCCTTAACTGTACATTTGCTTATCTTTTGGCTAACATGATACATTGGCAGTTTTTAAATTAAGTTTTCAAAAAAGAAAACCTGAATCAGACCAGAGATGTATGCAACACAGAAGTAATGTGTTGATTACTTCTCTGGTCCTTAAGAGGTTAGGAGTTGTCCCTACTTAGGGTGTTAAGTAACCTAGGTTTGCTTTGTTTTTTAACACAAAGACATTTTCACAATAAAAAATGTATCTAACTTAAGGATTGTGATATAAGCACAATAAATGCTCAGTGAGAATTAATAATGCATACATCACTTGTTCTGTGAGATGGAACCCCACCCAACCCCGCAGTAGGCACCAAGTCTTTTGACATTAAACATAAAAAAATATTGCAGCTCCAGGCTGCACCTGATGGATGACAAAGAGCAAGTGAGACTTACATATATAAAGCATCAACTCTGTATATAGCTTATGACATCTGATCCAGGGTACAGCGATTGGGGTGCTCTCTGGAGCCCTTTTAATTTGATATGCCAGAAGATAGTTCTGAAGTCACATGGTAACAAACAAAAACATTTGTCTTCTGGATATTCTGTTACTTTACACACTGTTTTGACTAGTGTTGAGCAAGCATGCTCGGCCGATGCTCGGATCGGCTCGAGCATGGCTCTGCTCGGCACATGGCGGTACTCGTACGAGTACCGCATGTGCTCGCCCGCCATGTTCGGGTCTCCTCCCCGCACGTTTTGCGGCTGCTGCGCAGCCAATAAACGTGCAGGGAGGCTCTGACATCGGTGTAATGCCAGCAGCCATGTTGGCTGCTGGCATTACACTGATTGGCTGGCCAGAACCCTTGGTCGGGTGCTGTATAGCACCTGACCAGCGAGTTCGGCTCAGTCTTAGCCAGGGAGAGCTGAGGATAGGAAGGGAAAGTCAGTGTAGGGAGGAAAAAAAACAAAATTGTGAAAAAAAAGAACCAAAAGTCCTTTTTAGGACTACTGTGTGTGGGGGCAGCAGGTTATTTTGTGTGGGGGGGAAAAAAAAAAAAAAAAAAAAAAAATATATATTCTGTTTAGTGTGCAAAGTTGCAGATTAGAGCACATTCTGTTTAGTGTGCACAGTTGCAGATTAGAGCACATTCTGTTTAGTGTGCAAAGTTGCAGATTAGAGCACATTCTGTTTAGTGTGCAAAGTTGCAGATTAGAGCACATTCTCTTTAGTGTGCAAAGTTGCAGATTAGAGCACATTCTGTTAAGTCTTCAAACTAAAATATCAAAGTCACATATTCCATTCAGTGTGCGTCGCCGCAGTTTAGCAGCACATTCTGTGTACTGTGCAGAGTTGCAGAATAGGAAGAAATACTGTTAAGTTTTCAAACTCAAATATTAAAGTCACATATTCCATTCAGTGTGTGTCACCGCCGTTTAGCAGCCTATTCTGTGTACTCTGCACAGTTGCAGAATAGGAAGAAATACTGTTAAGTTTTCAAACTCAAATATTAAAGTCACATATTCCATTCAGTGTGTGTCACCGCCGTTTAGCAGCCTATTCTGTGTACTCTGCACAGTTGCAGAATAGGAAGAAATACTGTTAAGTTTTCAAACTCAAATATTAAAGTCACATATTCCATTCAGTGTGTGTCACCGCCGTTTAGCAGCCTATTCTGTGTACTCTGCACAGTTGCAGAATAGGAAGAAATACTGTTAAGTTTTCAAACTCAAATATTAAAGTCACATATTCCATTCAGTGTGTGTCACCGCCGTTTAGCAGCCTATTCTGTGTACTCTGCACAGTTGCAGAATAGGAAGAAATACTGTTAAGTTTTCAAACTCAAATATTAAAGTCACATATTCCATTCTGTGTTCGTCACCGCAGTTTAGCAGCCTATTCTGTGTACTCTGCACAGTTGCAGAATAGGAAGAAATACTGTTAAGTTTTCAAACTCAAATATTAAAGTCACATATTCCATTCTGTGTTCGTCACCGCAGTTTAGCAGCCTATTCTGTGTACTCTGCACAGTTGCAGAATAGGAAGAAATACTGTTAAGTTTTCAAACTCAAATATTAAAGTCACATATTCCATTCTGTGTTCGTCACCGCAGTTTAGCAGCCTATTCTGTGTACTCTGCACAGTTGCAGAATAGGAAGAAATACTGTTAAGTTTTCAAACTCAAATATTAAAGTCACATATTCCATTCTGTGTTCGTCACCGCAGTTTAGCAGCCTATTCTGTGTACTCTGCACAGTTGCAGAATAGGAAGAAATACTGTTAAGTTTTCAAACTCAAATATTAAAGTCACATATTCCATTCAGTGTGTGTCACCGCCGTTTAGCAGCCTATTCTGTGTACTCTGCACAGTTGCAGAATAGGAAGAAATACTGTTAAGTTTTCAAACTCAAATATTAAAGTCACATATTCCATTCAGTGTGTGTCACCGCCGTTTAGCAGCCTATTCTGTGTACTCTGCACAGTTGCAGAATAGGAAGAAATACTGTTAAGTTTTCAAACTCAAATATTAAAGTCACATATTCCATTCTGTGTTCGTCACCGCAGTTTAGCAGCCTATTCTGTGTACTCTGCACAGTTGCAGAATAGGAAGAAATACTGTTAAGTTTTCAAACTCAAATATTAAAGTCACATATTCCATTCAGTGTGTGTCACCGCCGTTTAGCAGCCTATTCTGTGTACTCTGCACAGTTGCAGAATAGGAAGAAATACTGTTAAGTTTTCAAACTCAAATATTAAAGTCACATATTCCATTCAGTGTGTGTCACCGCCGTTTAGCAGCCTATTCTGTGTACTCTGCACAGTTGCAGAATAGAAAGAAATACTGTTAAGTTTTCAAACTCAAATATTAAAGTCACATATTCCATTCAGTGTGTGTCACCGCCGTTTAGCAGCCTATTCTGTGTACTCTGCACAGTTGCAGATTAATAAGAAATACTGTTAAGTTTTCAAACTCAAATATTAAAGTCACATATTCCATTCAGTGTTCGTCACCGCAGTTTAGCAGCCTATTCTGTGTACTCTGCAGAGTTGCAGAATAGGAAGAAATACTGTTAAGTTTTCAAACTCAAATATTAAAGTCACATATTCCATTCAGTGTGTGTCACCGCCGTTTAGCAGCCTATTCTGTGTACTCTGCACAGTTGCAGAATAGGAAGAAATACTGTTAAGTTTTCAAACTCAAATATTAAAGTCACATATTCCATTCAGTGTGTGTCACCGCAGTTTAGCAGCCTATTCTGTGTACTCTGCACAGTTGCAGAATAGGAAGAAATACTGTTAAGTTTTCAAACTCAAATATTAAAGTCACATATTCCATTCAGTGTGTGTCACCGCAGTTTAGCAGCCTATTCTGTGTACTCTGCACAGTTGCAGAATAGGAAGAAATACTGTTAAGTTTTCAAACTCAAATATTAAAGTCACATATTCCGTGTAAGATGAAGAAGGCGGGTAAAAAGGGACGGGGAAGTGGACGTGATCCTGATAGTTCAGGGCGCGGGTCAGGACGCGGAGAAACTGTGCCTGGTGCCAGAGCACAAGAAAGAAAGACATCCACCATACCTAGCTTCATGTCTCATTTCACAGGGCATCGCAGGACATCACTCTCGAGGTCCGACCACTGCGAACAGGTGGTCGGTTGGATGTCAGCTGATACTGCTTCCAGTCGGTTAAGCACCACCCTGTCTTCCACCAAGTCCACTCTCAGTAGCCAAGAGTCTGGTCAACATAATCCTCACTCTGATCATCCTTCCTCCCACCATACACGGTCTGGTCAAAGAAGTGATCCCACACTGGGATATAGTGAGGAGCTCGTCTCATCACCAATCCTTCATTTGACCCTCTCTCCAAGCACGCTTGCAGAGGAACATGACATCTTGTGCCCTGATTCACAACCTCTAGAGGGTACTCAATCACAAGAAGATGACAGATGTGAACGGCATTTAAGGTCAAAGGAAGTAGTGGATGATGATGATGATGATGATGAGACACAGTTGCCATTAAATCAACCACTATTTCCGTCTCAAGACCTTGTTGAGGAGAATGTTATACAGTTGTCAATGACTGAGTATGTGGTGGGATCAAGACATGAGGAGGATGATCAGAGTGAGGAAGTGGAGGAGGACTTGGTGGACGATGAGGTGACTGACCCCACCTGGGAAGGTGTAGAGCCGAGCGATGACAGCAGTCCTGAGGGTGAGCCATCTGCAGCACCGCAACAGGCTGGAAGAGGCAGTGGTGTGGCTACAGAAAGAAGGCGGACCGCACCAAACCGGCCCGCAAATGTTCCACGGAGCACCCCCTTGCGTAAATCTACCTTGCCAAAGGGTAGGTGTTCCGCGGTATGGCGTTTTTTTAAGGAAAGTGCGGACGACAAAAGAATTGTAGTTTGCAACCTGTGCCACACCAGAATGAGCCGAGGCATGAACACTAGAAACCTCACCACCACCAGCATGATCCGACACATGGCATCCAAGCACCGTAATAAGTGGGAGGAACGCCTGGATCGCCCATCTGTGTCTGCAGGCCACACCACTGCCTCCTCTTCCCCTGTTTTCGGTGCCGGCCAATCGCCTGTCGAAGGCGCAGGCCCGCATACCTCCCGCCCTGCACCTGTAGCATCTGAAGCACCATCAGCGACCACATCCACTTCCCTGTCCCAGCACAGCGTCCAAATGTCGTTACCCCAGGCATTTGAGCGCAAGAGAAAATACCCAGCCACCCACCCACAGGCCATAGCACTAACCTCACACCTTTCCAAATTACTGGCCATCGAAATGCTGCCATTTAGGCTTGTGGACACTGAGTCCTTCCGCAGCCTGATGGCAGCAGCTGTCCCTCGGTACGCGGTCCCCAGCCGCCACTATTTTTCCCGGTGTGCCATCCCCGCATTACACCACCATGTGTCCCGTAACATCACCCGTGCCCTGACCAACGCAGTTACTGGGAAGGTCCACTTAACGACTGACACATGGACAAGTGCTTGTGGCCAGGGACGCTACATTTCCCTGACGGCACACTGGGTGAATGTCGTGGAGGCTGGGAGCGACTCGGACCCTGGGATGGCACGGGTGCTACCCACGCCGAGGATTGCGGGCCCTACCTCCATCAGGGTTTCCGCCAGCACCTACGTTATTGGCTCCTCCTCCTCCGTTTCCACCTCCGAATTCTCTACACGCAGCGCCACTCCCCCATCAGCCAGTAGCTGGAAGCAGTGTAGCACTGCAGTGGGGAAGCGTCAACAGGCCGTGCTGAAGCTGATCTGCCTTGGGGACAAACAGCACACGGCCTCAGAGCTGTTGCAGGGGATTAGTCACCAGACCGAGCAGTGGCTCTCGCCACTCAACCTGCAACCAGGCATGGTTGCGTGTGATAATGGGCGTAACTTGGTGGCGGCTTTGGAGCTCGGCAAGCTCACACACGTACCATGCCTAGCGCATGTATTTAATTTAGTGGTTCAGCGATTTCTAAAAACCTACCCCAATGTGCATGATCTCTTGACCAAGGTGCGCCGCGTGTGTGCACATTTCCGTAAGTCATCTACAGCTTCGGCCGGCCTGTTGAAGCTGCAGCAGCGCTTACAATTACCAGCTCACCGGCTGCTGTGTGACGTTAGCACGCGCTGGAACTCCACCTTCCACATGTTGGCCCGGCTTTGTGAGCAGCAGAGGGCAGTAGTGGAGTACCAGCTGTTACACGGTCGTCGCCTCTCCGTTCAACTTCCTGTAATCAGAAGTGAGGAGTGGGAATGGATGTCAGACCTCTGCGAGGTTTTACGCAATTTTGAGGAATCGACACAGATGGTGAGCGGCGATAACGCTATTATCAGTGTAACCATCCCACTTCTGTGTCTACTGAAACGCTCGCTGCTCACAATTAAAACCGACGCTTTGCATGTGGAAGAGGTGGAAATGGGGGAGGAAGAGCTTACACAAGGTGATAGCCAGAGCACCCTCACTTCGTCTTCTCAGCGACAATTGGAGGAGGCGGAGGAGGAGGAGGAGGAGGAGGAGGAAGACACGGTTGCCTCCGCTACAGAGGGTAGCCATGGAACTTTAGTTCCATCTCTTCAGCGTGGGTGGGCAGAAGAGGAGGAAGAGGATGAGGAGATTGAGAGTCATCCTCCTGGTGAGGACAGCGAAATTTTGACTGTTGGTACTCTGGCACACATGGCTGACTTTATGTTAGGCTGCCTTTCCCGTGACCCACGCGTTGTACGCATTTTAGACAACACGGATTACTGGGTGTTCACCCTTCTGGACCCCCGCTACAAAGAGAATTTCTCATCTCTCATTCCTCCGGTGGAGAGGACAAGCAAAATGGTGCAATACCAGAAGGTTCTTGTTGAAAAATTGCTCCAAAATTTTCCATCTGACAACGCTGGCGGCAGAGTACGTGCTACCTTGGCCAACCGAGAAGGGGAGAAAAGGGGAGCACACAGCAGTTCCGAGAAAGGCAGGGCAACACTCTCCAAGGCGTGGGACACCTTCATGACACCCCGCCAGCACCCTCACCCTGATGCGCAGCCTAGTGTCACAAGGAGGGAAAAGTTTTGGAAGATGGTGAAGGAGTACGTAGCAGACCGTGTCAGCGTCCTCAATGATCCCTCTGTGCCTTACAACTACTGGGTGTCCAAGCTGGACACGTGGTATGAACTGGCACTCTACGCCTTGGAGGTGCTGGCCTGCCCTGCCGCCAGCGTTCTGTCTGAGCGGGTATTTAGTGCTGCTGGTGGCATCATAACAGATAAGCGTATCCGCCTTTCCACCGACAATGCTGATAGGTTGACACTTATAAAAATGAACAAGGCCTGGATTTCCCCTGACTTCTCCACTCCACTGGAGGAAAGCCCCGGGGGAACATAAACTCACTTTATATATGTTATTTACAATGATGTGAATACTCTGTATTCCCATTCACCCCTTCCACCCAAAAAACGGGTATATGGTTGACTCTTAATCTTCTCATCCTCCTCCTCCTCTTCCATATGCCCTGTGCTATAATTTTTATATAGGGCCAGCTCACCAGCGGGCCCTGTGATATAATTTTTATATAGGGCCAGCTCACCAGCGGGCCCTGTTTGACAATTTTTATATAGGTCAGCTCACCAGCGGGCCTTCTCATATAATGTTTTATAGCGTCAGCTCACTAGCGGGCCTTCGCATATAATGTTTTATAGCGTCAGCTCACTAGCGGGCCTTCGCATATAATGTTTAGGATGGTCAGCTCTGCAGCAGACCCTCACCCATAATGTTTTAGATGGTCAGCTCAGCGCACGTTTCCCTCTTAATCATGGCCTCAGTTCAATAAAATCAAGGAAATTTTTGGGAGAATTTGCCTCTGCGCACGTTTCCCTCTTAATCATGGCCTCAGTTCAGAAAATCAAGGAAATTTTTGGGAGAATTTGCCTCTGCGCACGTTTCCCTCTTAATCATGGCCTCAGTTCAGAAAATCAAGGAAATTTTTGGGAGAATTTGCCTCTGCGCACGTTTCCCTCTTAATCATGGCCTCAGTTCAGAAAATCAAGGAAATTTTTGGGAGAATTTGCCTCTGCGCACGTTTCCCTCTTAATCATGGCCTCAGTTCAGAAAATCAAGGAAATTTTTGGGATAATTTGCCTCTGCGCACGTTTCCCTCTTAATCATGGCCTCACTTCAGAAAATCAAGGAAATTTTTGGGAGAATTTGCCTCTGCGCACGTTTCCCTCTTAATCATGGCCTCACTTCAGAAAATCGAGGAAATTTTTGGGAGAATTTGCAGATGATATACAAGTAAATATACAGCAAATATTGTTTGGTAACAATTTTTCGCCTAAAGTCGTTTTTATTTTCCTTTTTGTGTGTTTTACGGTCAGTCTGTAAAAATGGCGTACTACGGGCGAAAGATCGTTCCCAGCAGCGATGTTGAAGTCCAAGATGCATCCAGACATCCTCCCTATGCTGTCCCTGAACCATTTCTGTGGTGTTTCCATCATTTTCTTCCCTTTTCCTATGGACCAGGCACCCTCCCCTCATCAGAGCAGGGGGTGCCTGGTGTAATGCTCGAGTCCTCCCATTGATTTCAATGGGGCTCGGGTGCTCGGCCGAGCACTCGAGCCTCAGGGGGTGCTCGGTCAGAGCACCCGAACACCCGAGCATTGGGGTGCTCGCTCATCACTAGTTTTGACATTATACTGGAGAAATATAAAGGTTTATATCAGACTGATCCTTCTCTCTGCAGATGACCATGGAAGGCAGAAACATATATTTGGGGTTTTTTGGTTTTCTCTCACAGAAGAGATTTACCTAGCATTTTATGGCCTGGTATTATGGGTGCTATCACACTAAAATAGCTACTCTTGAGTGCATACCATTCATAGAAAAGTAATTTATGCTTTGTTCATTCTTGATGAGCAATTATCCCACTTTGCTTTTGTCTCCCAGAGTGGTAAGGTTACACCAGCCATGAACCTCTTGTTTTCTGTCTAGGAAGAATAGTTGTAGCACCCTAATGAGGCCAATAAAAGACAATGGCAGATATCTGTCTTTTGATGAGTTTCTCATTTAGAGACAATTACCTGGAATTTCAGGGACAATTTGTTCTTTTGAACCTTTAAGAAGTAGAAGGGTGAGCAATACATTAAGAAGCAAGCTCACCACTCTGGTCCTTAAAGAGTTAAGCTGGTTAAGACTAACATGGAAATAAATACATCTCTTCTGCATGACTACCATGCTGTAGAATGTGGTATTTATGTATTGCTAATTTTTGAAAAATCCTTATTACACTTCATTCTGAATATACCTGAAGAAAAGTCCTAAATTGTTTTGAAAGATTGCATCATAGCTCCACTTAGTTAGCCAACAAAGGTATCACTTTTGATCTACCAATCTCCTGATTTTTCTGCAGCTAATACTGTAGCTACAGCCTTTTACCTTATTTCTTTTTGGCTAAGTGTTAAAGGTACTCCACGTTTGAAATCAATGTGATATGTAACATAGTAACATAGTAACATAGTAATTTAGGTTGAAAAAAGACTTGCGTCCATCTAGTTCAACCTTTTCCTATTCCTGTTTACCATCATTGATCCAAAAGAAGGCAAAAAAACCCCTCAATTAGCAATTTAAAATTCTGCCTTGAATGGGGGGAAAAAATTCCTTCTTGATTCCAAATGGCAATCAGATTCCTCCCTGGATCAACAAGCCTCAACTAAATATTCATCCCAATACTAACATATAAAAAAGCCCTCTATGTTATGCTCTTTTAAATAAGTATCCAGGCCCCTTTTAAAGGCATTTAATGTTAGATGTGCAGATTAGTTGTACCTTATAGAAAGCTGAAGTATATGTCAGGGGTTTGCTGTATTTTCTTGTGCAAGGGTGATTGTCCTGAAAAGTATGAGTGGGATCAGACAGATATGCACTGATATGTAATTGTAGAAGGTAAAAAGGAGCGAAAATGTGTCTAAGCAGCTCTTGAGTGGGTACCATAGACAGAACATTCAATTTGTTCATAGTTCTTCGTGAATGTGTATCACACTTCTTTTTTTCTGTTTCAGATCAGACAAGATATACTCTTTAATAATCCTTCCACCCCCATCATGCATGTGCATAATAACCGTAGCAATCCATTTACATAAAACTGTAAGAGTATATTATGGATATACACTTTATAGTATTGCTTTTCCTGCCAAGCAAAACAGTAGTCCCACTATACTGATACATGATTCATTCAAATATTATTATATTAAATCTTAAGCCACAAAAGATTCATTGTTCTATTTCTGTCTAGTAGAAAATATTTTGATCCCTCATTTTAGTTCCCCATGCAGGGCATTAGCCAGGACTGTCATCAGAAATCTTAGGGCCCATTGCAAAGAAACAACCAGCCTGCTAACCCCCCACACCATCCCAAGCATTTTCAATGCAACCTTGAAGTCTACGTAACGATGTAGCCTTTGGAACTACTCCACTATGCAATATGATATGAAACTGAGGACAGAGTGGCATCAGTGTGCTCCACTTCCCTGCTAAGCTACCTACAGAATATACTTGAAAAGGGGTCTCTCCAGGAGATCCTCCAGAATCCCCATGAGCCAGTCTGGCCATTTAGCTGAGGGGACCTCAGTGTCTAATCAGGTAGGCATAACCCATACATGGGTACTGCCTGTAACTCTCTAATGGAACCTTAGCAATAGAAACAGCTCTAACTGGTCACCAGACTACAAGCAGCATTTTTTTTTTAAATAAAACAAGTTTTAGCTGCAATAACTTTTGCATGAGATTTCTCTGAGTAGTGGGAGTACATTGTTTTACTCTTGTTATAATCTGGAGAACTGTCTGAAAAAAGCCCTCACTGGGAGACTTTATTTGATTTGAACTATCATATTCTGGCAATTCAGGATTTTATGGAGCAAACATTTGTGCTATTCACCTTCCAAAAAAAAATTCCACATAGAACAGACAATTTATCGATTAAAGAAGATTGTGATTTCCGATGTCACAGCATGAGATTGTGGAAGCATCTTACATCATCAGTAGCTGAATTTTACTCTTTGCCAACTCAAAAGAGCATGCATCGAATAAACTAAAATATAAGAAACCCTTGATTATAATTGCAAACAAATTGCCTAAATGGAACCTCTGCTGATTTTAATGCCTTGCAACCAGGTGTGATTTCCTAAAAATAGAGGTTCCAGGTTCTTAGTGGACACAATGAAAAAAAGTTTAGTCACTGATAAAAAGGTACCAGGTCACCATAAATGATACAGTGTCACTGACCTGGCATGACTTGGTTGAAAATAATTTCAGCCTGAAACACCTTTGGTAGAATATTTATTAGAATTCAGTAGACTACTATGGCAACATACTGTCTGTGCAGCTCTCATGATATTGAAAATACAATAAAAAATGTGCAATACAGATAATTGTTATGCTTATCTGTAGGGTGGTCACTAATGATTATTCAATAAGTAGCTTTATAATATGTTGACACCTAATTGTCTTCTAGGCATACTTAATCCACACGTCTTCCTTTCATACTTAACTCGCACAGGCAAGCAAATGGTTACTGCACACAGCATATTACAGTTTCACCTGAGGTGGAGGAAGTTTCCATGACAACTGCTTTATATGTAGGTGTGGACCATTCGAGTACTCAATATCTGGGTCACTTCAGAACATTCAGGTCATTTCTCTGGGTGCTCATCCAGGTATTTCAATGGCAACATGTCAATAGGGACATCAGGCTTATTAGGAAGTCAAACTTTTGATCTGTGCAATGTGCTGCTCAAACCTGTATTGGGCAAAATGTCCAAAATCACTAAAACATTCAAAGGACAACTTGGAATCTACACTACAGTGGTTATAATAAAACCAATGCCCCTGATGAGTATGCTATTTTTACAAATATTCAGTTGCAGGTGTTTTAGCTTTGGAGTGGCTAGGATGAGTGAAAGTCTGCAATCCATTCCCTGCTCGGTGTGCTGGCTTGGAAATCTCTAATTTCCGTCTTTAATACAGCCATAAAAAATGTTAAGAATCTCAGCACTTGGTCTCCACCCCACCCTCCAAAAACGTGAACCACCAAACCACATGTGGCCCAGAATTTCCACTGTTTCTCCTGCAAACTGTGCTGGCAGTATAGGTTTCGTAAACCAATTTTTTGCCAACCCATTACAAAGCACAGCCCTATGGAACTGTAACAAATATGTAGATTTAAAAGTCTTTGGGTCCCCAGCACATATATGTAATTGAAATATAGTAATAACAAAATATATTTCTTAAATATTATTTACAGGATCCTGGGGATAACTATACTTGCTATGATTAGGAGCAATAATAAAGTATAATAAACTGTATATTTGGGGCATAAAGACCACATTAGTCCCTATCCCCCTAGTCAATAATGTGGGTGCTTTCTTGTTCTAAGACAACCACCCGTCACGATCACGTTATCTGTGCCTGTAGTCGCTACTACCTTCCCTCTGATCAACTAACATTGCCTTTTTCTACCTGTCCTGTAGACAAGTAGATGCTCAATATTCATGCCTGATTCCTGCATTTTTTTCTCCTCTGAATCTTCTGACAGCTGTCATGTGTTCATTGACCTGGCTATATCTGACTCTGCAAACCATTTTTTTAGTCTGTTACCTGACTGCAAGACTCCTTGGTTACCAGTCCCAGCTTGTCCTTGACTCTGATTCCATCTTCCCCTCTGGCATCCATGTAGACTGCTTGGCTCTGACCTCTGACATTGACCTGACTTCCAGCATCTGGTCTCATGCACAGATGCAGCCTGCCTGCCTTTTGTCGACATCTCAGACAGCATTCTGACTCAGTGTGCCTCAGTCTGCTTGTTAGCTGAGTCTCTCCCCTCCAGTCAGCTCAGAACCTTGCCTACTGACTTGAAGGGGCAGAATTCCTTTTCTGCATCCTGAGATTCTCCTACCTTTCCTAGTAGAGAGTGTGAATTGCATTCTTCCGCAGTGTCTGGGAGTGTTCATCCTGGTCCAGTTTCCGGCTTCTTTACCCAGCTTTGGCCACAGCAAGAACACCCCAGATCTGCCTTCACTTGCCAGCAACACACCCTATTCAGTGCTTTCAAGCTGCTTTAATACTAGGAGCAAACCTGACAGTAACATTGAGTCAGTATCATGGATTTCACCAAGATCAGAAGGAACAAATCCTGTCCTCTCATACCTCACATTTAGAGAGTCTGGACTGCAAACTGGACACTATATTGGAAATGCTATGATCTGCTACTGTGTCTCCAGCATCCTTGGCACCCACTCAGCCTCAGTCCTCTTCTGTTGTAGTCCAATTGGATACAAGCCTCCCAAAATTCCGCTACCTGAACGCTTTTCTGGGCGCCCCTCAGACTGACTCACCTTCATTATCTCCCTGCTGGGTTGGTTGCTGGCTGGTAAAGGGTTTCTCTTCTTCTGGAAAACTCTGATGCCTACATTACTGCCTTTTGATTGATGTTTGATGTTCCTGCACGGAGTGCTGTGGCCGAGGCCAGCTCACTGGAGCTGATGCTCTCTCCCATCTGTTCTAACCTGATCCTGACCCTCCTCCAGAACTCATAATACCAACAGATTTTCTGTTTGTTTCCAATCATTTTTGACTTCATCTTCTACACTGGTCACACCAATCCCTTTATGCTTATGATCGAGGGCCAGAACAACCAAATTTCTTCTTTTTCAGTTTTGGTGGCCAACCCTCAAACTGGATGTTAAAGTCTTCGTCACTGCCTGTGAATCATATGCATGGAAAAAACTGTCCCTTGAAAGACTAGCAGAATTCTTACACCCTCTACTAGTTCCAAATATGCCATGAACACACCTGGTCTCCAAATGGTGTACCACTATCCTAGTGGTCATCGACAGGTTTGCCAAACAGGCTGATTTTGTTCGGCTTCGAGGTCACCCGACTGTTACATTCTGGGTAGACATCTTCCTAAGAGAGATCTTCTGTCTCCATGGAGTTCCTATTCAAATAGTGTCTGATCAAGGAATGCAGTTTGTCTCTAGCATCCAATGGGTTATTGAAATAAAGATGGGAAAATGGAAATTTCACAAGCGAAAGTATTTTATTGGCAGATACAATACAAATCTCTCCAAGAAATGGTTGGATAACTTTTATAGTAAAAAAGTATACAATGTTATGAAATGAATTTAAGAAATAATATCAGTGATGAACTAGATGTTGCTTCCTCTGTGTTTTATTTTCTTTCCTTTACTTCCACTGAGAAGGCGCATGGTAACGTTTTGAATAAATTTTTTTTTTTAATTATTTAACACCATTCATAATGATCTGTCCGAAATGGGTTTCTTTTATAAGAGGAGCTAACATGTCCCAAATCACAATCACCATTTTCCTAACTATGGCCAGAAAATCCTATATGCCCCTCTGAAAAGTTTCCTTGCTCCTTGATTCAAGAGATAACATCTTCAGCCAGTTCTGGATGTCATGTCCATGGAAGTGTGCATAGTAGTTGCTAACAGGACTACAGGACACATACCTCTACCCAATACACGCCATAATCTTAACCCTTTAAGGATCAGAGGGGTATGTAACAAAAATGGTTAAGTAGGCTTATGCACTCTGCCTATTTCAATTTGAAGAAGCTGCCAAAAACTGGCATGTCTGCTGCCTGGACATGATGGGGGAGATGCACTAAGGCATGATAAAAAGGTGATAAAATGGAGATAACTTCTCCAGTGATATCACTTCACCATGTCCTTTGTTATTCTATGGAGTCTATGCACTAAGTTTTCTCTTAGTGCATAGGCTACATAGAATAACATGAGAACTGGAGAAGTGATATCGCTGGAGAAGTTATCTCCACTTTATCACTGCTTTATCACATCTTACTGCATAACCACCAACATCTTGAGTGATTAAAGATGATATGCCTTGAATGCAAGGGCAAATTTCATAGGGGCCATTAAGATTCTCTGGCCATAACAAGGTAAGTGGGAGATTATTATTAGAAGGTGTTACTTCTGCTTTAAATTAAATATTGATAATAACTAAATTAAACAAAATAATATCTAAATGTGATTCTACTTTTTCTCTTCTATTTTGATGCCAATAACAGTTTACACTTACTGATAGAAGTGTGAGACATGATTATACTTTTGGCAAACAATATCACAGCTTGTTAATTAAATTTCTAATAAAAACTTTAACTCATCACACAAATTATTTTCCTCATTTAAGTGTGGAATGCATATTAAGAGAGACTCATATTTTTATATCAAATGCTATATATGATGTATTTTATTAATAAGAAATCACCATTGTATATTAATGTAGAATTAATGGATTAGGTTGTAATACAGGAAATAAGATTTTCATTAGATTAATTTTACCTAAAGAAATTAATTTAATAGTATATGGAGAAATGTGCTGATAAAACAGGTGATGAATGTACACTTTACAATATAATCCAGTCCAATAATGGAACAGTTATCTATTGTCTTGAGCAGGATTCCTAAGGTGAGGAACCTAGCAGTGAAGTTAAAGGGTTCATCTGAAGAAGCAGGATGCAAAATGCACATTGGGTGTCTCACTCAGGACTCTGTTACAACTTAGTTACTACCTAGTTTACAATTTGAAAGACTGCCAACCTTGGAGATGTTTCTTTCAAAAATTAATAAAAGCATACTTGGAATTTGAATTTTTGATAACTTAAGTTCAAGATCTTTGCAACCAGGTTGCATTGTTTTAATTACTGTGTCAATTTCAGTTTTGTTGTCTTTGTGTGTGTTTTTATACTATTAATTCAATAAAGTGTTCCAATACATTCTAATGTATATTCAGTGTTCGTTATTTGTAGGGATTTCACCCCACATCCTCTATGGGGTTTGTTTAATTCTGCTTTTTTACATGTTAAGCAAAGCTTTGGAAACCTCTCTAGTATTCAAATGGTTAAAAGCCCCATTTAAATCAATGGGAAGTTGTTTGTCCCCTGTAATGTAGTTTGTTTGCTTTTCCTATGTCAGTTTGGCTTGACCTGGCTTCCCCTCACTTTACTTCAGTCCACTGACTTGACACTACGTTTGACTTCCTGGGAGTGACCAGGCCTGACCTCTCTACTTTTCCTGCCTCAATGTTGTTCAGAAATTGATTCCTGTTTGGAGTGACTACTCTCCTTCCTCATCTCCATCTTCTCCTTTAAGCCCTCTGACCAGTCAGCTATCTGGCTATGCATCAGCTTACCTGCTGCCTGAATTGTTTCCTCTCTCTTGCTTTAGTTTTGCCGGCTTAGTGTCTACTGCAGACCATCTCCTCCATCCTCTGCTCTGCTTCTTGGGAACTTCTTGGGAACTGTCCCCCTGCTGTTCTTTAACTAATGGTTCATCTTCTTTTTTGGACTGCTAGTTCTTTGAGCTGCTTCCCTTCTGATCCAGCCTTTCATGCTCTAGCCTACTTCGGCTTTGTGCCCACCTTCTTTCTAGTGAGCTTTCTGCTTTGGGTTCTAGTTGCTCTTTCTCCTTCTCTCTCCTCTCCCTTTATCTTCATCTCTCTCTTATGCTCTCTCACTCTCTTTCTCCTTCTCTATCTGTCTCTTTTTTCTCTCTCTCTCTCTTTCTGTCTTCAGTGTGTAGAGGAGAGCACTTGCTCTCCAGTGATTTCTGAAGCTGGAGCTTGTTCCTGAGATTTCTTCAGCCAGAATTTCCTGAAGTCCTGTGTTCATTGCCCCCTAGCATTGCTCTCTTCCATTACTAACCAGCCTCTGGTCTTAGGAGGGTATGTTAGTACTCGTGATGAGGGGAAAATATACTAATCATTGATTTTAATAACCCTTTGACTGCCAGAGAGGTACGCAACGCATTTATCTGCAATGCCTTGCACACCTCTCTGGCACTCAAAGGATTAATCATCAGAATCATTATTCTGGAGAATTAAGCAAGTGCTATGCTCATTGTTTTCAAGGCTTACAGGAGCATAATTAACAATAAATATATATTTGGATATTTATATTACTTTAATTTTTTCTTCAATCACACGTTCTCAGTTTCAATTTTTTTGGGAAATATTTAACAGTTAAGTCATTTTTCATGTGAAAGATCAACATAGTGGTGCTTTGTTTATGTTGCCCATGCTGAAATTTAAGCTGCTGGACTATATCACCTTTCCCATGGGTAAATTTCACCAAAGTCCTGCAAGATGTATTATTGATGTTTTTCATTAGTCAGAAGATCTTTCATGAGCCATGCTCATGTCAATCTCAGATGAATGACTGACCCACATTAATGTCATCAGCCACTCCATCAAACATAGGAACGTGGCAGAAGGTAAGAGAAAGAACATGGGTGATGTTGCAGTAAGATGTTACATTTCTGCTGCCCATGTGAAAAGGCCCTTAGAATACCAGATGGAGATCCAATGCATTATTTTACATTCAAAGGGCTAAAACATTTATTACATCATCCTTTGTTGATAGATTAATGAAAATCATAAGTAAATGAAAAAAATTAAATATGTATTAAGTAAAATAAACACAATAAATATGAAACTGAAAAAGTAAAAAAATTAAGCCTGTCATTATGAATAAATAATGCCATATAATAGCAAGAATTCATATTAGACCTTGATATGTCTTTCTGTATTTTCAAGAAAATAATGGTTATTAAATGAAGTGTGTAATCGATTTCACATCATTTCATATACTTTAAGTATGTTTTATAGAAGCTTACTAATGGTAGACCAGTTTTCTTTTTATATTTTTAATGGTGCCAAGGATCTCAGTTTAGAAAAGCATACATTTGTCCAAAAACTCAAGATATATGAAACACTGCACATTTATGTGCATATTTTAACATAGTAACTCTTAAAAAGTTTCCTTTTATTATTAAAAACAGTTATCTGTTGATGAGTATGACAGTTAACTATATCTTGGTTTTATTTTACCTTTTCTACGATATACCATTTTCTTTTATTTCTGTTCTTAAACAAATAACTGTATATTCTATTTGTTTAGTCTGATATGTCAACATGTCATATTACTATACATTTTGTTGTTGCTGTTTGTTATAATGTAGTGCTGAAAAAGAAAATATTGATTCATATCTTCATTTTTTTGCTTGTGTCTGGATCATCATGCTGTATCTAGAACATTGCTTCTCTGATGAGTCCATGCCGAAGGCCAACTGATATGTACAGCCTTCAGAGCCCAGGCTTTTTATGTTTTTTCAACTACAACGACTTAAAACACTCCAGAGACCAGAGTTTACTCTTCTATGGACTGGCACAGATCATTAAACAAGTGATTGAGAAACACTGATCTAGAATATTACATTGTAAATGCCCATTTAATATATTTTGTTATCACATTTAGTTGATAAGAAGAGTAGAACTAATAGCCCAAAGATTTTCATTGAGTTGGCTTGTGAACAGTAATGCCTGAAAATGAAACATGTTGATATAATGCTAAATATCATGTAGTTAGGGCTAGCATATCAATAGTTATTTTTTGATATGTTGCATCCCTATATATAACACTTAATGTATTTTTAATGCACATGTAAACTGATCCATTCAGGGACAATTTATGTAAATTTTGTTTGAGCTGTTTGTAATGAGAGAGAACGTATTGTTATTAGAGTTCAGTGCTATTTTAATCAGAAAGGCTGTTATCCCAGTCCATGCACAGATAATCCTGAACAATCACCTCAATATTGCTGTTATACTTGGAGCCATTTAAAAGGCAACGACAGCCGTTTAAAAGGCAACAGTGGAAGCACCCTTAAGCATAAGTAAGACTAGATTTTTACAGGTACTAACATTAAGTATAGGGTATTTAAGTGCATATATCCTCAGTTAATTTGTAATTGTTAGTGTTTGTTTAATTACTGATAATACTGATCATAAATTCAGTTGTATGTGGTAAGTGTTGAGAATTAAAATCTGCAGAACATGTATAAAAATAACATG
The DNA here is from genome assembly GCA_037306005.1 of Rhinophrynus dorsalis. NCBI lineage: Eukaryota > Metazoa > Chordata > Amphibia > Anura > Rhinophrynidae > Rhinophrynus > Rhinophrynus dorsalis. Next base: position 417,178,552 of record CM074723.1, read on the forward strand.
TAGTGTATCAATGTAATGGTCAAAAGAAAAGTGAAGTAATTCTTAGGCAAACTAACTGCACCATAGGGGGACACGGAAATATTAACAAAACTCCCATTGATTTAAATGAACCATTAGCCCACTGAGTGACTCCAATCAATTTCTTTCAATGTTTTGGCAAACTCTCTAGTATTCAAGGTATTACCTTTCACAGTTCCAGAGAGGTGCCCAACATATTGCTTTTGAAATGCATTGGACACCTCTCTGGAAATGAAAAGGATAAAAACCTGTTTCTCCCCTATAACACAGTTGTCTTACCCAAGAATTACTCCAGTGTTTTGTTGTAGTGATTCTTTTTTTTTAAGATACGGCCCTAAATTCGAATGGTAAAATAAACAGTATTCTTAAATGAAAGAACAATATGTATATGAAACAGTCAACAACATTTAAGAGACAACAAGCATGTGTAAAACGATATATTTTACTATATAGTTGTTGAAACTCCCATATCTGGGAGTAGCAGTTTTACACTCTCTCTGACATCTTGATAAAGGTTCTGGCAGGCACATAAATATAGCATTTTTTTTGCTCTCATATTGCCATATGTATAAGTCCAGTGTGTGCTGTTTATTTCATGGTAAACCATTGTCCTGTTTTACTTACACCCTGGCAATGAAGGCCTCCTCAGCCAGCCTCCAACAATGTTGGTCCTGTGCCTTCTGTTGCCACCATGTACCAACAAATTTGGTAATTTAATTTAATCTACCTATCTTGTCTTTGGTGTTATTCTTGGCATTTAGTATGGAGTAAAATCCATTACAAAATTCAGCTTGTCCATATACCATCAGCTCTTACTATGTGGCCTATTTATTTCCATTTCAGGCCCTTTATATTTTCAATGACATCATAGACTTTTTCTGACAAATATGTGCACAAGTTTTTCAGTCTTTTTGTTATGTTTAGAATTTGCCACTTCATACTTCTCTGTGTAATGTTACGTTTTTTATGGCTTTGGCACTCACTGTCCATGTTTCACAGCCATATGTAAGGACTGGGAGGAGACTAGTCAAAACAGATGCAGAGTGATAAATTTGTCTTAAAGTCAGCGCTACTACTTTTTCCAAATGCTTGACATCCCAATTTTATTCAAAGCTCAATTTCTATCATGGTGTTTCCATTTGTTGACATTTTCTGTCCAAGATAAACATACTTGTCCACTACTTCTAGTCCTTGTACATCTATTGTAATTTAAAGGGATAGTAATACTCGAAAATAAGTTTATTTTATATTGTAGCCCTTAAAAAAACATGAAAAATGATATAAGGTTTGGGAGATATTAAGAAGTAAAGATTCCCCTGGAGTGACGTCATTGCTCCACCCTTCAGATTTGGAATCCGGTCCCAGGACCGGTTGTGCCTCTCCAGAAGTGCTGAGATCACCATCTTTAAAAAGAATTTCTTAATTGGAATGGTCTACAAAGTGTGCTTTCAAGCCAGGCACACTTTGTAGATAGTTCCAGTTAAGCAGTTCTTTTCAAAGATCGTGATCTCGGCACTGCTAAAGAGCTGCCGGTTGCTCTGTGGACCGAATTCCAAATCTGTCCACTAGATGGCAGACTTGGCTGAAACAGCCAGGAAAAGAGAATTTTAATATATTTTACAAGTGAATATCTTCCAAACCATAAAGGTTTGGAAGATAAGACTTATATCATTCTTCATGTTTTTAAGGGCTACAATATAAAATAAACTTATTTTCAAGTATTACTATCCCTTTAATTATCAATCTATATCAATCCACTATTGCATATTTTAAATAATTAAATTGAGGCAGCACAAGATATTCCAGCTCTGGAAGAGTATCTTGGGCAGCTCTGCTCCACATGGGTACAAGTCCAGAGAGCCCTACAAAGGTCCACGCAGTGCTATCAAAGACATGCGGACCAGAGGAGACTGCCTGATCCTGTTTTTCAAGTTGGGGGCAGGGTTTTGGTTATCCTCCCGCAATCTGAACCTCCAAGTGCCTTGTAAAAAGTTGGCTCTTGTCTTTGTAAGTCCATACCAGGTGCTTCGCAGAGTGAATCCTGTCACTTATGCTTTGGATCTTCTTGCCAGTATGCACATTCACAATGTGTTTCACGTGTCATTGCTCAAGCCTCTGATATGTAATCGCTACACTACGGCACCAGTGCTGCCAGGTCCTGTGCAGGTGGAGGACCATGAAGAATATGAGATACAGAGCATCCTGGATTCTCACAGAGTCAGAGGTCACCTCCAATATTTGGTACACTGGAAAGGCTATGGTCCTGAGGAGCGTTCATGGGTGACTAGTGCTAATGTCCATGTTCCTGCTCTGCTCCGAAGATTCCACTCTCATTTTCCAGATAAGCCTGGTCCATTTTTGCTGGGGAGAGGTCATTGTAGGGGGGGTACTATCATGGTGCCAGTGATTCTGGCGATATCGCTTGCCTGTTCACTTCCTTGTATTGCCTGGCGGCATCATGGTGAGTGACTACTTCCTGGTTACTTGCACATCAGTGGTGCCAGGTCCTGTGCAGGTGGCAGACCATGAAGAATATGAGATACAGAGCATCCTGGATTCTCACAGAGTCAGAGGTCACCTCCAATATTTGGTACACTGGAAAGGCTATGGTCCTGAGGAGCGTTCATGGGTGACTAGTGCTAATGTCCATGTTCCTGCTCTGCTCCGAAGATTCCACTCTCATTTTCCAGATAAGCCTGGTCCATTTCCGCTGGGGAGAGGTCATTGTAGGGGGGGGGTACTATCATGGTGCCAGTGATTCTGGCGATATCGCTTGCCTGTTCACTTCCTTGTATTGCCTGGCGGCATCATGGTGGGTGACTACTTCCTGGTTACTCGCACATCATTCTGAGCACTCGCTATTTTAGGGTTCCTCCTTGATTGACCTATCTAGACTCCGCAACCCAGAGAGGCCTTATATGCTGTGTCCTATCATTACCTCAGTGGCCTTTCATGGTGTACCTGAGTGCATTCTGTCTCCCGTTGTGATCCATTCCTGACTGCTGAATCTGTTTTGTGTATGACCCTGGCTCCGTCTGACTACCGATTTGTGCCTGAAACTTTGGCCTGACTAAATGACTGCTCCATGCCGACATTGGCTTTGTCTGACTACCTGCTCTGTGTATGACCTTTGGCTTGGCTGACTAACCGCTTTGTGCCGACTCATAGTGGACTGTGCACTGTCTCCACGCCTGACCCCGGGTGGGTTGGAGAAGTGTCTATCTTCACCTTTGCTTGTGTTTCATTATTAATAAAGTGGAACTGATTTTAGGTACCTGTCTGAGTCTGTATTTGCAAGTCCCCCTTGACAGTTTTAAAGTCAAAATTCTTTTAAAGTCAGAATTTTTACTTTTAAAGTCAGAATTTCGAGGCTTAAAGTCAAAAATCTGATTTTAAACTCTAAATCCTGACTTTAAAAGTCAAAATTCTTACTTTAAAGGTCAAAATTAGAATTTTTTTTGTTGGCCCCAGGGCCCTTCTGTACTTTCGTACTTTTCCCTTCATCTTTCTTAGTTTTTTTATAGACATAACAAACTCCACATTTATAACCCCCCCAGTCATCTCATCTTTAGTTCTCTTGAATTTAACACTTGGTGCTACCATATTACCTAATGTGCGTGCCTTCTTTTAAACAATTTTTGGTCTATCTGGTAGAATTGAATTTAAAATTTTGTCCCCTCTAAGAACATCCCAACATTTGTCTATTATTTTGTTATGACTTCTACAGTCCTTATTACATGGAACTACTATTCCTAACCCAAATTCCTCTTGTTTTGATTGTACTTGTTTTATTTTCAAAGTCTCTTCTCTTTTTAAATTTTGTGCTTTCTGTAAGCATTTTCATTATTTTTACCCTGATATCCCTTATTTTTACATTGCTGACACATGATTTCTGCTTCCCTCTTAAAATCTATATCTTTAGAACAGCTTCTACTCAACCGTCGTAGTTGTCCAAAAGGGATATTAGTTAACCATTTTGAAAAATGGCAACTATCAGCTCGAATAAAACTTTTAATGTCTGTAAATTTCTTTTATGTTCTTGTGGATAATTTCCCTTCTTTGATAAATATTTAGATCCAAAAATTGAATGTTGGTGTTGCTAATATTTTCTGTATATTTGAGATTATAGTTATTTGGATTTATGTATTCCAAAAATAATAGAATCTTTTGTGTGTCCCCTCACCCTTGTCACCTCTTATTTTTGTTTCAACTATGGAAATGTTAGCGCAGTATGTTAGACTTAATCCATTAATTACATTGGTTCCTATTGCGGGGTTTCAGGCACAAGCTTTCAATGTTTGCTGACAATGTTTTGCTAACTACCTTGAATCCTGAGTTAGCTATCCCTGAGTTCATGCTAGAACTGGAACTATTCTCCCAGCTCTTGGATTTTAAGATTAACATATGCAAATCAGAAGCACTATTTTTCTTTCTTAAGTCAGAGACTCTCTCATCGCTTACTAATCTATTCCTCTTTAAATGATTAGACATTACCATTAAATATCTGGGGATATGTTTCCCATCACAGGTCAGTTTGTGCTACGATTTAAATGTATTCCCTTTATTTGGAGCCATTCAAAGGGACCTCTCAAAGTTGAACTCCTCATGGCTCGGTAGAGTCCACATCATTAAAATGATGGTCCAGCCGTGCTTCTTTTACTTATTTCAAACTCACTCTATCAAGATCCCCAACTCCTTTTTTGTCTCAGCAACCAGAATCCTTTCTTCCTTCCTCTGGGGAAGTAGAAAACCCAGACTTCTTCAATCTACTCTACAAAGACACAAGTTATTGGGTGGACTGGGTTTTCTGGATCTACGACTTTATTATAAAGCAGCTATCTTGATGTCCATCCTATACTGGCATCATAATGGCCAACACAAACTTTGGGTTTGAGTGGAAAGATTGTTTATTTCTTCCACTGACCCACTTGAAGAAACTCTCATTCCTTGTACTAGCAGAAACAAGTCACTTCTGTCTCATCCAAGTCTGGGAAAAGCTCTTTTAATATGGGCCTCTCTAAATCAGTGAGGGGAGCTGGCTTCCCTTTAATCTCCTTTCTCCAGGATGTTTTAAGATCAGCTCACCCCACAGGCTATTTATTTCCCCTAGTGGGAGGTTAGCTCGGGCCTCAGGCTATGTGATTTGGGAGACGATGTTGGGGTTTTAAACTTTCTTGAGTTAACAATATGCTATGCCTATCACCTTGGGAAATCTGGAGATACATGTGGATCAAACACTGCTTAGCTCAGTTGGCTCTCAAAAGTTGCTTCACTCACCCATTACGTAATTTGAATGCTTACTCATTCTTCTGACATGGCCTTGAAATCTCTTTCTCAGTAGGATTTATTCCATCCTCTTAGAACAGGATGAGTCTGACAAACCATCTTATACCATTGCCTGGGAGATGGAGATGGGCTCTTCTCTTCCCCCTGAGAATTAGAGACAGATTTGGAGTAATATGTTTCACTCCTCCATCGCCACATAATTTGTTGAAATTAACTAAAAGCTCCTTTCTCGGTGGTGTTACATTCCATGCATTTGCACCATCATCCAGACACTTGTGTTGGCATTGCATTCATTATTACATATCTAGTGGTCTTGTCCCCTGATCAGGGCCTTTTGGTTCAGATGTCTTTCACACATTGAACTCTTGTTAAGCATCTCTCTGACCCATGGCAGATACTTCTGTTCAAGGAGTTACCGTCCACCTCTCCTCCTCAGAAAAGCTTTTCTCTTTGCCTCATTGAAGTGACAAAGGCATTGATTCCCACATAGTGGATGGATAAGTCCCCCTTTCCTTCAAGACTTGGGCAGACAAGGTTAAAGGGACAGTAATGTCCCCCCAAAAAAAATCCAGTTTGTAGAGTTTAATTAATTAATCAATATGCTCCAAACCCTATCTCTAAAACCACTATGGTTTGAGAGATATAGGGATTCAAAGTTCCCCCTCCCTCCCCTTCTCCTGATATCAGCTGTAAAGCTATAGCAGGAGAATTGAGTTGTACAAATTGAGGAGGCTCTGCAGCAGAGCCAAAATCACATTGCTTAAACAGAATTTATTCATTGGGAAGGTCTAAAAAGTGTGCCTTGTTTGCAAGCACATTTTGAAGACCTTTCCAATGAATTAATTCTGTTTAAGTAACAGAGCTGCCTGCTGGTCCCCGGACCAGCATCTCCTGCTGTCAGCTAGAAGCTGATATCAGGAGAAGGGAAGGGAGGGGGGAACTTTGAATCCCTAAATCTCTCAAACCATAGCGGTTTGATAGATAGAGATTGGAGCATATTGATTAATATTTTAAACTCTACATAACTGGAAATTTTTTTGGGGGGACATTATTGTCCCTTTAAGGGGCAGTTACTTCAATCAGATTTGCATAGCTGAAAAGAGGCTGCAACCTAGCCCCTTTAGTATCCCTGATAGACAGATAGTTTGAACTTCGAGAAGAGATCTTGCAGTAGCTTTCCTTTGACATTGTATATTATCACTTCAAATGGTCCATGATCCCGCATCATGCATCCTCTTCTGTCCCTTTATCCATCCCCCTAGAGTTTCTCTATCATCTCACTACCTTCAACCATCCTGGAGTAAGTTACATAGGGGCATTTTTCTTCTTCTATCTTGCTTCTTCACTCCTCCTTTTCCCTTTTCTTTTTTTACTTTTATTATCTAGAAAAGGTAGTTGGATCATACTTCCACAGGTTATGCAGAGACTCTTATGTCTTTCATGGACTTTCAATCTATATATCCATGCCCTGGTGGCAATGCACTGTTTTATATGCTTGGCAATTACCATTGTACCTTTCTATGGAAATTGACTGTCAATATATGTTAAGCTTCTGAGTTTATGTATGTATCTCTATCCAGCCTAATAAAAACCTATTATCAAAAAAAAAAAAAAAAAGACAGTTAAAAGAAGAATGTCTTTCTGAAAATTCCTTACAATATGATAGTAGATTGAACCATGCACAATTTTCCTTTTGACAGATATGGCTGAATTGGTTGCAAAAAATAACAATACTATGCCTGAGAATTGATGAACCATGGTGTAATAACTTTTTCAGACTGATTGAAAACAATTTCAGCTACCAGAGCTTTTGGTAGATTTAAAGGCAGGCGTTAGCCAAAAAAAACACTACCGGGTGCGTTAACGTGTTGTAAGCCATTTAAAGATTCATCTTAAGAACAGCTAACGGCAGTTTGATAATACTTATCGCCAATAGACTTACGTGCATTGAGACTCATGGAACAAGATTCCTCAGAGCCATTTAAAGGAGTGGGTTACTGTTAACGGCTGAAAAAAGATACAGTTAATGGGCAAAAGTTAAGACCCAGTTTTGTTAGCCGTTAGACACATAATGGTAAAAAAAAACCCTGTTAGACAGAAAAACAGACAAACCTCATACCGCACAAGCATGCAAATGGAAAAATTAACCCGTGCAATGCCAAAATAACACAAATCACTGTCACACACAACACAACCAAGCAACACCACAGGGACAATGACTTCCAGTAAAAAGACCAACACAACATAGCATGGAACAATGGGGGTTATCACACAACACGGACACCTGCTAATACAAAACAAGCTCACCTATGCAACATTTCCAGATGATCCAGATACAACCTGTACCCCACAACTTCACACCCACAACTGACAGAGACACAGCAATCAGAACACACCACATTTTAAAACACAAACACACCGGCAAACACTTACCTGGAATACAAACACCTTCTCATTGGTCATCATTCACCTCATCACCACACCTAGACAACACCCTACCACATACTTAAAAGGACAGCTCACCACACTTACTCATGGCTTGTTTTCCACTCAGGGAGAGAGAGAGAGATAGAGATAGAATAAAAAGTATGTTCACTTACATATTGATGCAAAGACTGTGGAGAAGGCATGCAAGGGCGAGAGCTAGGGAACACCAGCAACCCCCAGGCACACCTCATCACCAGTCTTCACCTGTTGCAAGTGGGAAGGCTCTGTCTCAAGAGCCACACAGGAGCCCATCCCCACCTGGAGGACAACACCTGCCTGCAGATGCTCAGCTGCAGCAACAGGATGCTCCCCAGCTGCCACAGGAACCCCTGGAGCAATGTAGGATGTATAGATGACCACCAAGGCCCAGGGTATACCTCCCAAGAGTCACTCTTCTTGGACTGACCGATGACGAGGTGATTGATTGCTACAGGTTGAGGCCACATAGCATCATTGCCCTATATGAGGTCATCAAAGATGAGAGCGATCCCATCTACATCCACAACCATAACTGGCTTGCAAAAACTCATGTGTGCAATACATTTCATAGCAAGTGGATCCTTCCAGTCTACAGAGGGTTACACATCTGGCATGTCACAGGCTACATTCTCCAGGGTGCTGGCCCAGGTCTTGTCAGCCCTCAAAAGCAAGGCCAGTACCTATATACATTGTCCCTTCACCCACATGTAGTGGACACATTTGAAGCAGGGCTTTTACGCAAGGGGAGCCATGCCCAGGGTCATGGATGCAATAGATTGTGCTGGACATCTATTCATCAACAGAAAGAACTTCCACTCCATGAACGTGCAGATGGTGTGTGACAGCAACATGAGGATCATGAATGTCTGTGCAAAGTATCCTGGTAGCTTTCATGATTCATACACTCTCCAAAATTCCTCAGTACACAGAGACTTCGAGAATGGAACTCATACAGGGGGGTGACTTCTGGGTGAGTTAACAATACTAAATCACACCACATCCACAGGTGTACACACAACACTGCTCAGCATGCTCCTGACTCACAGCTAGCACGTCCACCTCAGAAAACAAAATTCACATAACATATTCTCCTTGTCTCACCATGTCACTCACTTTCCACAGGTGATGCTGGTTATGGCTGCAAACCATGGCTCCTCACCCCGGTCACCAAGCCACAAACTGATGCCCAGGAAAGTTATAACCAGGCTCATGGCAGAACTCGTAATGCCATTGAGCGGACCTTCGGCCTCCTCAAGTGTGACGTTTTAATGGCACGTGCAATACTTCACAACATCGCATTGGACACTAGGCTGGTGGACAATATCCAGCCCCCCCCATACCTGATGTGCCAGTGGACATTGGCCATGGTGGGGAGACCCTGAGGGGGGAGCAGATGAGAGACAGGCTGATCAGGGACCACTTCAGCTGTGAGTATAATACAGGCATTCACACAATCAATTCATGTCCATTACCAATTATGTGAATTGGTGCCAACACACTAACCACACCACACATGATGTTCTGTTTCACCCCACAGGATCAATGACACAGCCCTGACACTGGCAGCCGTATGGCCCCAAACATCATCCATACCATGGATGTGGCATATTTTTTCTGGGGATTCCAAAACCGTCTTCCATTCCCATCTCCATGCTACCTCAAGGATATCATGCATACCCCCATGAGAGCCAAGGTACAACACATAACCCATGTTTAGCATGTTCCATGGCTTGATTGACAGCAACTAACATGATTTGCCATGATCATAGCCATAGCAACCATGGTACCCTTGTAGCGAAAGGGAATTATCCAAAGCAATGCATTGGATAACACTTTGTCACATCAGGGGTTAAAGGGCCATTGGAGTCAACATGGAACCTGTAGTTAGATATAGCTGAAAAGAGCAGCAGAGGGATAGATCTACAGTGGCAGTGTGTTACACAACATAGAGGTCATGAAACATGGATCAGATCTCCAAGGACACCATGCTGACCTGTATATGTGCAGTGATATGTGCCCCTGACATAAATACACACATCAACAAATATGTTTTAATAGTTCCATGAAACAAATAAATTTGGGCTGCCACTGTCACTCTGACAGTGACAGACCAAATTAATTTCTTTCATGGAGCTATCAGAACATATTTGTTGATGTGTTTATTTATGTCAGAGTCACATATCCATAGGGCTGGTTGACATCCCCTTAGTTGTCACCATAATGGGTTACAGATGAGTAGACAACACATTACAAAGCAATGGTTTGTATACTCCCCTGTAATGGGAAAGATTAAGGGGGTAATGATGTTAAATCTGTTGCATGACGATCAGTTTGAGGGTGCTGTTCCAAATCATGTCCTCTTGTCCAAAGGCATCCATAGCATGATCCATTCTTGAACAGAGGAGTGTCCATGTGACTGGAATGAAGCATTGATTACACTTCCATGAAGCTCACACCTTGTTGTTTCAAGTGATTGTGCTGGAGATGCAATGTTTGACTTGATGTTCACAGCAACCTCTGCTGGAACAGTCACATATACACAGAAGACATGAATTCATGTGTGTGTACTAACATCCAGGTATCAACCCTGTATAGTACGAATGCTCATCTACAGGGTTACCAAACCTTGTGGACAAGACATGAGCAGTTCAGTAGTGTTTCCAAAGTATTCATATTTAGTTTAAATGTACATTTTGGGTGCTCATACAAGAGTTCAATGCATATAGGCAATATACCCAGAAAACACATGTATGTACACATGTACAATAAAGGAGAACCATCACTATTCAATCTGTGTCTGTATGAATAAATGTTGGATTAGACAGATTGGACCCATACTCAAGGCTAGAGTGTCCCTCCTACATAGGAAGGCATGACCTACATCATAGGAGTCCACTATATGCTTCACCATGAGTGGACTTTGTGATGTATTCATACAAGGAGATGATGGCAGTGGTACACTAATGTGTGTTGTGAGAGATAAAGAGGTGATACAGGGGACATTACTTCCACAGTGATGTCATGTCCACGGCTTACCTGGTGACCAATATTCTGAGATTGCGTTGGTTTGATATATCTCAGTACATGGGCTATATTACCAAATAAACAGACTAAGTGGAGAAGTGAAATCACCGGTGAAGCTTGTTTCAACCTTAGTAAAACAATACCACAACTTAATAGATAACCCAATGCTCACCCTAAGGTTTCAATGCGTGTGTGCTACACATTGAAATCTTAGCCTGATCACTGGGTTATTCAGTAAGTTAGGCTGTGAATTACACCCTGATCGTTAAACTGACTTACAGGAGAACCCAATGTTCACCCTAGGATTTCAATGTGTAGCACACGCATTGAAATCCTAGGGTGAACATTGGGTTCTCCAGTAAGTTAGTTTCACAATCAGATTGTAACTCAAAGCCTATTTAGCTGCATGTTCTATCATCTATCCTGCCTGTTAGTTCTCAGCTAAGTCAAAAAGCTGTTTGGTTAACCCCTTAAACCACAACAATTGATGCAGATGAATGGCCACAGTGTTGCACCAGTTGTTCTGCTAAGGGGTATATATCTGTTGTTCAAATTCAACCCACATCATGGCCATATAACACTCTCATATTATTTGGCTCCAGAGGTGGATTGCAAGTTGAATTTGGACAAAGTTCTGTGTGCTAACCCATGTTCAAACATTCTACAATCACGTAATCTTGGCAGAAGTTGTGTTCACTGCATTGTTTTGCAATGCATTGGAGACATCTTTGCCACTTAATCTATCAGTAACCACAAACCTTCTCAGACAGGATTAAATGCAGAAGTGCTTTTTTATTTGGGGGGGAATAACATGTTGGCCTCTTTATTTTTTTTTTTTGGGGGGACCTTGGGCTTGGTGCCAGACGTGGATGGCCTGGATGACTGCCTGGTCACACTTTGCATCCTTGGGGTTGCTTCAGGGGTCACACTGGAGGGAGAAGTGGGTGCAGTAGAACCCTCTGTGGATAGCTGCTCCCTCCCACATGCAGGTTCTCCCTGAGGTTGTGGTGTCTGACCTCCACCAGCAGCTGCTCCTTTATGTCCATCATCCCTGCATGGTACTGCCTGAGTTCTGTTGTCATAAGCTTTTGCTGTACCTCCAGGGCATGGATGCTGGATAGTATCCGTTGAGTGTACCTCATGTAATCCCTTTGGGGCCTTCTGACATACGTGTTGGTCCTCTGGGACTCCCTGAGTTGCCTCCTCTGTAACTCCAGGCACTCCCCCTCCATCCCTGTGCCTGGTGAGTGTGCTGGGTAGGTTGCTGCTAGTGGAGAGTCCGCTGGAGGGTCTGCTCTGTCTGCTGGTGGGGTTGCTCTGTCTGCTTGTGGGGTTGCTGTGTCTGCTGGTGCCGTGTCTGCTTGTGGGGTTGTGGGGTTGCTGCTGCAGATGTTGGCCATGTGCCCACCACATTCAGTGACCCTAAGCTGCCCACTGATCCCTGTGGTGGTGGTGGGCTAAAGTGTTCCCTTGGTTGAGGGCTCTGGGACTCCCCAATCAGGCCCATGTGCTCGTATTCCAGTGGAGAGGGGTCATACCTTGGCCACTGGTAGCTGCTTGGCCCCCACCTCGAGTCATATCTAGGCCTATGCTGGGGAGCCATCCAGGAGTGTAGATCAGGAGGATGGACATATGGCCCATATGTAGGGGTGGCCACAGTCCCGGGCAGCCAGGACCTTCCTGGTGGTGGTGGTGCTGCAGAAGGGTGGTAAGTTCCCGAGGCTGCATGGATCTCTCAAAATAACACCAGTCCTGGTAGTGTGGGGGAGCAGCTGGTGGGACAGCAGATGCTGGAGGTGGTGGTGTAGCATAAGATGCTGGATGTGTGGAGGTGATGGTGCAGCAGAAGATGTTGGAGATGATGGTGCAGCATAAGATGCTGGAGGTGGTGGTGCAGCAGAAGATGCTGGAGATGATGGTGCAGCATAAGATGCTGGAGGTGGTGGTGCAGCATAAGATGCTGGAGGTGGTGGTGCAGCAGAAGATGCTGGAGGTGGTGGTGCAGCAGAAGATGCTGGAGGTGGTGGTGCAGCAGAAGATGTTGGAGATGGTGGTGCATCAGTAGATGCAGGATGTGGTGGTTCAGCTGTATAGGGTGACCATGTGCCGGTCCCGTCCTCTTGCGCCCCAAGCGGAATCTCATCTGGGGATGTTTGTGCCTTCTCCATGGCCTCATGCTGTGCTGCAGGCCCGTGTGCTGTGTGGGGAAATTAAATGGTGTGATTAGTAATGTAGACAATATCAGAAAGAATGCAAGATTAATTAATTGACATATGGATCTCTGGTTGTCATGATGGTCTCCTATGTATTGTTTTGAGATGCATGGAATACCACCCTGGCAATCACAGATACATGAGTTCTGTCCAAGTTAATTCTCCAGGCAACCTGTCAGGTCAGTACTGAGGGATTTCTCTGATTAAGGTCTATTGCTGTTTGGATCATTCGCTCTGTCTTTGAGAGTGACCCAGCCTTGCTTAATCGGGGATATCCATCGGTAATGGACTGTTGATATTTGGTTCCCATGTGTATCCTGCAAATAGTGGATGGCATAACATCCATCCATAGCATCACCACTCCTGAGGATGCATGTGAAAACCAAATGTATGATATGACAGATCAAGTGAGCGTAAATGATTGCATAGACAATACAAAGGCCTACTTGGTTCTCCTTTAATTCCAAAGTGTTGGTTGTTTCAAGGCCTGTGTGTTGCACATACACCCAGTTAGTCTCACTGGCACTGTGATGTTCATCCTCATCCATCTCTCTTGAGATTCAGTGAGCGGTGATGAAGACCTTATGGAATGTAAGTAAAGTGGAAATGATGACTTCTCCAATTATATCATTTCTACATTTCCAATGTTTTTCTATGGAGTCTATCCAATGAGCCCTCAATAACTTGATCCATTTTATTCAATAGTCTCCATAGACAAACATGGTAATTTGCGAAGTGATGGTATGGAAGGGTTAACTTCACTCCATCATATCTTTTACGTAGCTTAGTGAATGTCCCCTGTGTAGCATGTAATCCTAAACCTGTCGAATTTTGTTTGTCGTCGGTTAACCCTTTGAGTACCGGAGGGGTTGCCAAAGCATTGTTAAGCAATGCATTGATAATCCCTCTTGTACTCAAGGGGTTATTTGCTGACTTACCTGTGGGTACATGGGTCACATTGTGGATGAAAAGTAATGATGTTTAACTGACAACACTTTGAAAAGCATGGTTTGTGTGGACTGTGTGTGATCAGCACAGCAACAAGAGGGTTGAACTGGGACTTGGACAGGTTTGGGCCTGGTTGAACCTTGACTTGTATAGTGTCCTGTTTGAGCCCTCAGGGTGCAGTTGTGTGGATGAATGATGGACATGTGCTGAGGTGTGACTGTGTTTGCGTGTGCAGCTTGTGTTGGTTGATGTGGTGTGTGGTAATGTGATGATGCACTTACCAGTAGTGTGGAGGCTACTCTCATCCCCAGTGTCCAATCCTCCAAGGACCCCCTCAATCAGCGTGAATGACAAGGTCTGCCGCAGTCTCACCTCCCATCCGGTGAAGGTGATTGGGACAGGTGGACCACCTCCAGTGCCTCGGGCATACATGGCGACATCCCCCAACTTCTTTTTGACCACCCTCTTGCAGTCACCCCATCTTTTCTTTATGGACTCCACGTCCCATCTGCAGCTGGCCACTGCATTTACCTTATTGCATATTTGATTCCTGGCAGCCTTCCTCCTTGCAGCCAGGCCAGTGACCCGCTCCATCAGAAAGAGGACACTCTCCCTCTCTAGAACAGCCTCCACGGGAGCCCTGTTCTCCTCTTCCATGTAGCGAGGATCCCTGATTCTCTCATCCTCAGCTCCGGCCTGCGAGGTGTCAGAACTGTGCCCAGAATGTCCTGTCTGTTCTGCCCCTTCCTGTGCATGGTGCTCTCTGACAGGTACCCCTCGTCCCACCGACACATCTGTCCTGCCCTCCGTGTGCCTACTCTTCTGGGCCGGATCCCCCTCCGCCCTGTGGATCTCCTTCTCCCACCCCTACTCTGCTCAGGGATGCCCTCCTGACCTTCCTCCTCCTCCTCCTCCACTACTCTCCCCATCCCCCTCTCCTGTCCTCCTCTTCTGGCCATCATTCACCCACTCACACCGAGGCACTCACACAGGCCCTCACAGACACACGTGATCCCACTCACTCTCTGTCACACTCTGTCACTCACAGATTCACACTGAAAAAATAAAGTTTAAAAAATGTGTAAAGTGTCTGGAAAAAAAAAAGACTATGTGTGTATGTGCATGTGTTAGTGTTTGTATGGGTGTATGTAATATGTGCAAAAGTGTAATATGTGTATATTTAAGTGCAACTTTCTCCAAAAACTCCTTCTACCTTGCTCCTCTGTATGCGTCTCTCTCCTCTCTCACTCCTATCTTCCGCTCCTGGGTCCTGTGCTCTAGCTCACTAAAACTCAAAACACAGACACGGTGTGACCATTATTTTTGGGTATATATAGGTGTATTTGAACTTTTTGGATGTTTTTGGGGCCTTGGGATTGGCTGTGGGTTTGAATTTGTTGGTGCATCAATCAGAGTTGCTAGCCAACACCAGCCGTTATGTTACAATTTGACTTAAGTTGTGTTTTAATGGGTGATTGGGACGCGTGGTGATGAGAAAAAAGGTGTGATGCAGGTTTTTGTGTTACGTGCTTTTGTTGTGCCTACGCTCGTTAGCTATTCTTGTAGACTATATGTTGAATCCGCCGTAAATCATGTATTATTTGCAGCTGATAAGCATTTTTTACTTAGCGGCTGTTTTAACATAAATCTTTAAATCTAGCACTAGGACGCTAAACTTCTCCCTCTGAAGGTTTCCTTCCTGTTACAATATCACCTCCTTACCATGAAGTAAGGTGTGCCAAGGAACATTACTCCTTAAAGAAACAGTAATGTCTCATGATAAATTAACATTCAATCCCGTTTCTGAAGATCATTATTACAATATTGTAATCAGTCTAGTTTACTTGTAATTATATTATAAACATACCTGGGAACTCTCCGGTTTTGCCCTCAGAGACTCCAGATTTCAAACTGAATTACCGGGTCCCCAGGGCAGTGTGTGAATCACCGGGTGGGCAGAGTTTAAGTAGAAACCCACTTGTGCTCCGTCCTTCCCGGTTCCTCCCACTCCCTGCCCTCTTACCTTCGTTTTGCAGGGTTTTTTTGTCCCGCCCCGTGACTAAGCCCCGCCCCTTTTATGACGCAAAATAGCGTCATTTTCAGCTCTGACAGGGTTACCCTCCGGGTAGCCCTGCATGAAAAGTTCCCAGGTATGATTATAAAGTTTCCCCCTTCTGCCCCTCAGGAATTGGAGCCCCCACAAAGCACATAAAAGACTAGGGACTGCATTCAAATGCAGGTGCTAATTTTATCTCTGCTTTTATCTCCAGGTATCCCCATAGACTTCAACAGGAAAATGTTTGCTAAAATGGGAGGTAACATTTATCTCCTGCAATTGAATTCAGCCCAAGATTGTATGTATTAGAAAACAAATAAAGAATGTTTACAGATGCTAATAAGGAGTAAGTAAATTTCAGATCAAACCAAAATCTGTGAAAAATTGCACTTCCAGCTAGGCTAATCATTTTTTTGCCTAGCTCATTGCATTGAAATAAATGTGAAGATTTTTTTCCCCTCCACATGAAAGTTTTCACTACTTTTTCTGCAGGCATATAAAGGGTGTCAGACTCTCACAGCATGTCATTCTGTGTTCTTAAGAGGAGAAAGCAGCACACTTTTGAGCTAGAGAAAATAGGCAAATAAAGGGGAATTGAAGCTTAGTGTATGGAGTCTTTTAGGCAGGACATTTGTTCTCTGTATTAGGGGAGTCTGGGGCCACTTTGGGAGAGAAGAAGGGAGGAAGGCAGTTGACCCCAAATACCTCAGCTGGGGTCCAGTTTGCTTGCTGGTCTTGCTGTTATTTTTTTTGGACAGAATGTGATAAGATAGGGTGAACAACTTAAAAAAAAAATTAAAAAATAAATAAATAAACAATTAAATATATTAGGTGTCAAGCAGCTGACTGGGAGTCTGACATACTGTGTAACTGAGGCAGACTTCATAGACAGCAGATGAGAATTTTGTTGAGGGCGAAGGCAAGACATCACACTCCATCAGTTGTGTACTGTAGAGAGTAAAAACACACACAGAAGTTGAGTAATATCCAGCAAACACACAAGGGGCAGGGGAGGGGGATATTATAATGGTAATATATATATACATATACATACATTAATCACACCAAGCCAGCCCCCCCACCACATTACCATACACATCTGCCACATTGTAGGTTTTTTATGTCTTCACATCATTATTAATATGTGCCAGTGTCACTTAAGCAGGAACACATTTTTCAAACCGTATGTTGCTGTTGGACTCCCAACTTTAAGATACTTATTTCTACACTGCAGCCCTCAGAAGACATATTGGGAAATATTGCACCATAGGAAACATAAGTGAAAAATGTGTTGGAATAGGTGAAAAATTTGTTGAAATTGACAAAAAAGGAAGAAAATGTTGCATTGGAGAAAAGGAGATAACCTTCACAAAAAAAGAGAAAATGCATCCATTTTTCATGGAAAGTAATGCAGGAAATGTTTCTCACTTTTCGCCTACCCCTAGTATGGCGTACAAGACATTTAAGTGTGTATAATCCTAGATCATTTTTAGGTGTTAGTGTTCTTTTAAGGAAAGAGGTGTGGATTGAATTGTAATGCAGTGCGTTACACATCACTCTGCTCCATAAAGGGTTAAGTCGGTAATGTGAAGAAGCAGAAGAAAAAAGCGAGATCTCCATAATGATGAAACTATGAAAAATTAGTGAAATGTAATGACTCAGAAAACACAATCTGGATAAGGACAGAGACAATACTTAACTCCATAGTGCATAAAGACTACCGCTTATTATTCAATGTGCTTAGTTTGCCAAATGCAGGAACAGTTTGGCATAGCCATTGAAATCTAATTATGCATTATGCTGAGGCAATACAGTTGTATTTTGCAGATAACACAAATCTATCTAAAAGAGGAATGACATATAAAAACAACTTCACAATAAACTGACACAATTGTATATCTCAAGTTTTCAATAAGCATTAAGTGTGTTATCTAGCTGTTGCAGGGGTTACCATTACCAGTAGTACTTATGGGCTGTTATTTAAGGCTACAATGGTATTGAAATGACTTTGGCAGCATGGCAAGTAAAGATATTTATATTTTCACCGTTATGAAGTCCAAGTTGCTTTTGTTTTTATGTTACCATGTATTGTGTAAATTAATCCCTGGGTCATTACAGATTTCTCCAAGGCATTGCTTCACAATGTTTTGAAGACATATCTAGAATTCAAGGAGTTAAAAGCACTCAATATTTAAAAGCAGTAAACATTTTTTATGAGAAGGTATGTATATATAGTACTGTGCAAAAGTTTTAGGCAGGTGTGAAAAAATGCTGTAAACTAAGAATGTTTTCAAAAATAGACATGTTAATAGTTTATTTTTATCAATTAACAAAATGTGAGTAGACAGAATAAAAATCTAAATCGAATCACTATTTAGGGTGCCTACCCTTTGCCTTCAAAACAACATCAATTCTTCTAGGTACACTTGCCCAAAGTCAGGGATATTTGTAGGCATATGATTAAACATTTATACCAAACAGGTGCTAATGATCATCAATTTAATATGTAGGTTGAAACACAATCATTAACTGTAACAGAAACAGCAATGTAGGAGGAATAAAACTGTGTGAGGAACAGCCAAACTCAGCTAACGGTTTATTGGCAAAAGTCATACATAATGGCAAGACTGAGCACAGCAACAAGACATAAGGTAGTTATACTGCATCAGCAAGGTCTCTCCCAGGCAGAAATGTCAAAGCAGACAGGGGCTTCCAGATGTGCTGTCCAAGCTCTTTTGGAGAAGCGCTGTAACGGTTTGTTTGACACACAGACACAGTAGGTTTGGATAAAACACAATTTTATTGAACAATAAAGAAAACAATAACCCTCACAGGTCCTGTAATATATACATAATATAGTACAGACACAAGACAGGTTATTCAGAGGTAGGCCCACACAGGTCCAGTATACGCAGATAGTCCAGGGATCAATACACTGACACAGGTCAGGCAGTTCTTGTGTGAGTCTCAGTTTAACAGTAATGAATAGGTTAATATTAGGCAGAGTGTGTTGACAGGCCCTAATAGTGCAAGGCCCTTTAAGAAGCTCAAACAAAGGTGAGAGCTCCAACTCGAGTAACGCCCAAGATAATGGAGACCAGACAATTGTGGACTGCCGTAGTAGTAACGGAGGCTGAGCCACTTGAGCACTGCCGTAGCAGTAACGGAGACTGAGCAACTTGAGCACTGCCGTAGTAGTAACGGAAACTGAGCAACGTGAACACTGCCATAGCAGTAACGGAGACTGAGCAACTGGGCAGTGCCGTAGCAGTAACGGAAACTGAGCAACTGAGCAACGTGAACACTGCCGTAGCAGTAACAGAGACTGAGCAACTGGGCACTGCCGTAGTGGTAACGGAAACTGAGCAACTTGAACCCTGCAGTAGCAGTAACGTATACTGAGCACTTAAGCACTGCCGTAGCAGTAACGGAGACTGAGCAACTTCAACCCTGCCATAGCAGTAATGGATACTGAGCACTTAAGCACTGCCGTAGCAATAACGGAGACTAAGTCACTTCAGCACTGCCGTAGCAGTAACGGAAGCTGATCAACGTGAGCACTGCCATAGCAGTAATGGAGATTGAGCAACTCGCCCTGAGAGGCACCCAACCGGGAACTGCACGGGAGGCAGACGAATAGGAATGTCGCCTGGGCGACACTGAGGCAACCGAGACCAATTATCACGGTGCCCGTGCCTTTTGCAGCAGGCGGCGACATTCTGACTGCTAGTTTGCATTGCTGGTTATGATTGGCTAACACCTTTTGTCTCCGGCCAGTGATGGCCTTTATATACCCTGTCATTCACCCAGGATGATGCCCTTTCTGATGTATTTGTTCCTGCATTCTGATCCATTATAATTGACTGTGTATGACCCGGCCTGCCTGACTACATTTCTGATTCTGCTCCGCTTGCTGACTGTATCCGGTTGAGAACCTGCTCCATTGCTGACCTGGACTGGCTGAGAACCCATTTCCGTTACCGACTGCATCTGGCTGAGGACCCGTTCCCATTACAGACTGTATCCGGCTGAGTACTCGCTCCGTTGCTGACCTGGCCTGGCTGAGAACCCGCTTCCATTACCGAGTGTATCTGGCTGCACCGCTTCTGTTTCCCGGTGCTGGTCAGTGCACCTGTCCTGCTCTGACCCTTTGGGCTGCCAGTTGCCCTGTGCGATTCCTTGTGTTTGGTAGCGTGCATTTACAGCTTATCACTGTGGCCTCGCTGTTGCCCCCGTTACATTCCATGGTGCTGTATGTTAACCCGTTGCGCCGCGAGGCACTGTATCTGTCGACCATTAGCTAGGATTAGTCTCTCTCCATACCGTTTTTGCGGAGTGTACAAGTGAAGTACCAGTGCAGTGTTCTATCACTGACTGTGTTACTCTGATCTCGCTGTGTCCACCTCTCATACCTCACTGGGATCACTCCCTCTGGGAGCTGCAGTATTCTGGGCGTTACCATTTGACCCTTGGTGTACCTGGACATTCCAGGTAGAGTTTGCTATTCTCAAACTGCAGAAGCCTCCGGCTCAAGAGCCAGCGTTACTATCACGGTGCCCGTGATTCCAGTGACATTTTGACAGGCTTATTTCCTGGTGCCTTTTCATTGGCTGCGCTGTACAGCTCCTCCCAGTGACAGCCTTTGTATACTCTGGGCTGTCACTTATGGGTTGCCCTTTCGTGGTGTACCTGATGCCTAGCGCTTGTTCGTTTTTTTTTATACCAGTGTATGACCCGGACTGCCTGACTACGCTATTCGTTACTGTTCCTGCTTCTGTGTACCGATTCGGATTGGCTGACGTTCCTGCTTCCTGTTCTGACCTGGCCTGGCTAACGTTCCTGCTCCGTGTACCGACCCAGCGAGACTGACGACCCTGCTCCGTGTACCGACCCGGCGTTGCTGATGTTCCTGCTCCGTGTACCGAATCGGTTTGGCTGAAGTTCCTGCTCCTTCCGTGCCCGGATGGGTGAAGATCCTGATAGTGTCTATTGCCGTCCTCGCTCTGTGCACTGCCGCTCACGCTACCGTGCACCACAGAGCTACGGTACCCCTTTACCGCCTGTAGTCCAGTCCGTGACTCGAGTCTCATTGTGCCAGTTATCCTCCATACCGTTACACTTGATCGCTTGGTCTTCCACTCTTGGGTTCAGTTGGGCGCATCTGGTTGCCTTTCGCATTTAGACCATAGTGTTCATTAACCCCTCCGGGGTTGGTGCCCTTGTGCCGCTACTTGTTCCACCACTGTCATCCTCCATACCGTTACTCGATCAATTGGTCTTCTGCTCTTAGGTTCAGTTGGGCTCATCCGGTTGCCTTCCACATTTAGATCATAGTGTTCATTAACCCCTTCGAGGGTGGCACGGGCACACGGTGATGGATAGTCTCCATTGGGCATACATCTTGGCACGAGCACTGACTCACGCTGTTGTAGTCTCCGGTGGGCGTCCACCGTTGCAATCTCCCGCTCAGGTGGTCTTGCCTGCTCTCTGCTGACCTCTTGTCACTGTCGCCATCTCTGCCTGCAGGCGACATAGGGCCTCCGCTTTTCTGGGCAGACTGAGTCAGTGGCACCACTGGTATCTCTGGACTCTCTTACATTGTATCAATCATATTTACCTGACCTGTGTCAGTATTGTATTCTGTTGTACATACTGGTTAAACTTGCTAATGTAACCTGTCCTGTGTCAGTTATCTATGTGCTTTATGCTGGACCCGGGAGGGTTACGTTATTCATTGTGTGCCTTAAATAAAATTGTGTTTTTACCAACATCTACCATTTCTGAGTGTACTGTCCCTCTTGAGGGGACATTGGTTGTTTCCACCACTATACGTGCTGTGCTGCGATCCACCCCTAGCGCTCTAGGGATATTCTGGGAGAGTTATTTTGGTCTCTTCCCATCCAGTGCCAGGGTCAGTAGTGCCTTGATCCTTGGGTTCTATAGCACCCAGGCGTCTGGGTTGTGCCAGTAGTGTTGCCTTACTATCACGGTGCCCGTGATTGCTGCCTTTCTTTGTCAATTACCTGAAGGGGCCTCTCCATTTGGCTGCCTGCCTTCAGCCCACCCTGTATTGCCTATTTAGACTGAGCTTGGGCACCCTTTGGGGGCCCTTTCGTGTTGTCTCCATGCTGCCGGTACCTGCATTGGGTTCCTGTACTTCCTGGGCCGTATCTCTGTTCCTGCTTGTCTGTTTTCCCTGAGTTCCAGTCTGCCAGCCTTCCAGGTTCCAGCATCCATTCCTGATCCGGTTGAGGTTGCTGTCCCTTCTGCTGTTTCCTGCTGCCATTCCTGATCCGGTTGACTGCCTGAAGATCTGATTCCTGTCCTTCACCAGCTGGGTTCCTGCTCCTGGATCGCCTGCAGTGTGTCTCTCTCCTCCAGTCGCCCTGGCGACATTTTCATTCACTTGTGCATTACCTCCCAGTACGCGGGTACTGGTTGGCTCCCTGTGTAACCGGCTGCTCATTGCACCGGTAGAGGTTTTGACACTCCAGTACGCGGGTACTGGTTTGCTCCATGTGTAACCGGCTGCTCATTACTCTGGTAGAGGTTCTGTCACTCCAGTACGCGGGTACTGGTTCGCTCCACGTATATACCAATTGCTCTTTGCACCGATAACGATTCTGTCACTCCAGTACACGGGTACTGGTTCGCACCATGTATAACTGGCTGCTCATTGCACCGGTAACGATTCTGTCACTCCAGTACGCGGGTACTGGTTCACTCCACGTATAACCTATTGCTCATTGCACTGGTATGATTCTGTCACTCCAGTACGTGGGTACTGGTTCGCTCCACATATATACCAATTGCTCTTTGCACCGATAACGATTCTGTCACTCCAGTACGCGGGTACTGGTTCACTCCATGTATAACCGGCTGCTCGTTGCACCAGTAACGATTTGTCACTCCAGTACGTGGGTACTGGTTCACTCCACGAATAACCTATTGCTCATTGCACCGGTAAGATTCTGTCCATCCAGTATGCGGGTACTGGTTCGCTCCACCTATAACCGGTTGCTCATTACACTGGTAGAGTTGTTATTCCTCCAGTACGCGGGTACTGGTTCGCTCCATGTATAACTGGCTGCTCATTACACCGGCAGAGGTCCTTTCACTCCAGTATGCTGGTACTGGTTTGCTCCATGCATAAACTATTGCTATTGCACCGGTAGAGCTGTTACTTCCCCAGTACGCGGGTACTGGTTTGCTCCACGTATTAACTGGTTGCTTTCTGTGTTTCTCTCAGCACCAGTAGAGATTGTTTACTCCAGTATGCGGGTACTGGTTTGCTCCTGTGTTATAGGGGCCTATATCATCTTGTCGGTTCAGAGGCCCTCAGTCTGTCCATCTTATGTGACTGGTCTATTACACCTTAAACCAGTCACTGAGGCCACCATTGCTACTATCCAGTCCTTGCAGCCAAGGCTGCCTTGCCCGGTATTGGTAAGGCCGGTAGAACCTATCTCACATTGTACCAACTTAGGTTGCCTTACCCGGTATTGGCAAGGCCGGTAGAGCCGTCACTATTCATTGTACCAGTCTCCAGGCTGCCTTGCCCGGTATATTGGCATGGCCGGTAGAGCCTCTACTATTTGTTATACCAGTTTCCAGGCTGCCCTGCCCGGTATATTGGCAGGGACGGTAGAGCCTTCACTGTTAGTGGTACCAGTCTCCAGGCTGTCTTGCCTGGTATATTGGCAGGACCGGTAGAGCCTTTGCATTTTGTTATACCGGTCTCCTGGCTGCCTTGCCCTGTATATTGGCAGGGCCGGGAGAGCCTTTACTATCCTTTGTACCAGTCTCTAGGCTGCCTTGCCTGGTATATTGGTAAGGCAGGTAGAACCTTTTCCTCCTTGTGCCACCTAAGGTTGCCTTACCCGGTATTGGAAGGGCCGGTAGAGTCTGTTCTACATGTTGTATACCTCTACTCAAACTACTATACATTATTGCTATATGTTCTATGTGTATGCTACCCATAAAGGTTTCCTTTAAACTTTTCAATAAAGTTGTGTTTTTATCTTAACTCTGTGTCTGAGAGTCATAACAAACCCTGACACTTACTCCTTGGGTTCTGTGCCTCCCTGTAATGGTTTCATAGGACACTCAGACCAGCAGGTTAGAATAAAACACAGTTTTATTAAAACAAAACAAGAAAGACCGCCCTCTAAAGGCAATACAGAAAAATCGAGAGATTAGTGGCTTAAAGATGCCTTCTCAGGCCCAGTATACAGATGCAATAAATATACATATACTGTCACAGGACAGGCATAGAAACATAAGGGTACTCAATGGTTAAAGTACATGTAAATCAATCAGTCTCTGTTGTGGTGTTTGACACGCCCAAGGTGTTAATGGAGCAGCAAGTGGTGCTAGATGAAACAACACTGTCATTCTATTGAACAGAGATTGCTGCTTAGGCTGAGCAGGAACTGAGGCCAAAACACTGCAGAGTTGAGCTAGAGCCAATAGCCCCCATGGTCGTAGTAACGAAGATAACCTTACTGCAAGAGCTTGAGCCAATAGCCCCCACAGGCGTAGTAACGGAGACAAACTACACTGCAAGAGCTTGAGCCAATTGCCCCCACGGGCGTAGTAACGGAGACAAACTACACTGCAAGAGCTAGAGCCAATAGCCCCCATGGGTGTATAACAGAGACTAATCACTGCCAGAGCTTGAGCCAATAGCCCCACCGGGCGTGTAACGGAGAGCAGACACTGTACGAGCTAGAGCCAATAGCGTCTCCCGCTGGCGCGGTAACGGAGACCGACTACACTGCAAGATAGACAGGATGAGCCACCTCCTATACAAGGCTCTGAAACGTAACCGGCACCGCAAGTGTAGCGGAAGATCTGGGCAACGGCTCTGCAAGTATTAATGGAGGCTCAGTGAATGGCGACAGCAACTCTGCAAGTGTACCGGAGGCTCAGTGAACAGAGACAACGGCTCTGCAAGTGTTAACGAAGGCTCAGGGAACGGACACACAGCTCTGCAAGTGTAAACGGAGGCTCAAGGAATGGAGATAACAGCTCTGCAAGTACAAACGGAGGCTCAGTGAACAGAGGCACGGCTCTGCAAGATGGAAGCTATGACACGATCAGCCCTGCCACAAGCACAGCGGAAGTCAGAATGTCCCCTCGGCGACACCAAGCAGCAGCGGCAAGAATGGAGGCAGGGTCAGCAGCAAGCCGGTTCAGGTCACGGAGCAGGAAGTCAGCCAGGCTGGGTCAGATCACGGAGCAGGGTTCTCAGACAAGCCAGATCAAGTCACAAGCAGGAACGTCAGCCAGGCCGGGTCAGATCACGGACCAGGATTCTCAGACAAGCCAGATCAAGTCACAAGCAGGAACGTCAGCCAGGCCGGGTCAGATCTTGGAGCAGGAAACCAGGAGCGTCATCAAAACAGGCTAAATCGGTACACAGGAAGCAGGAACACTGGAACACAGCAACAGCAACACTGGCTCAGGAACACCACGAAAGGGCACCTGACAGGTGCCAAAGGCCAGGTATAAAAAGGCCACAATGGGCGGGTGAAACAGGCTCAGCCAATGGGAGCGCCCACAACCGAAAGTGACAGTTAAGGATCACGGGCACCGTGATACTTCCAGGCATCTGGGTGTGCCAACACAGTTGCCTCGCTCCTCTGGGTCGAGCCAGTCACCCTCATCTGGACCACCTTGATCTAGGTCCTGTGATCAGTCCGCTGCCTACCGATTCTGCCAGCTGTCCTGATCCTTGCCAGGTCCTCTACTGCCTAGTGATTGTTATTTTCATTACATGTAAATTCCTGTATTGGCATATACTGTTTTATTCACGTGCCTGTATATCTACTCTGTTGTATGGGCCATAGGCCTATCTATGTCTTTGAACCTTTCTCTAATAAAGTTATTTTAACCTTACCAAACTGTTCTGAGTGTTCATTAAAAACTGTGACACAAATCTGCAGCAAGCTATCCAGAGACAGCAAAGGACTGACACTACCCTAACCGGAGACCAGCCAGAGCGTGCCGAGGAGGTACGTCACCACAGCAGCCCAGCCGGGCAGGATCCACACAACACAGAGCAGGAACGTAGGCCAATCCGAGTTGGTACACCATGCAGGAACGTCAGCCGGGCCGGTCCGGTACACAGAGCAGGAACTTCAGCCAATCCAAGTCGGTACACAGAGCAGGAATGTCAGCCAATCCAAGTCGGTACACAGAGCAGGAACGTCAGCCAATCCAGGTCGGTACACGGGCAGAGATGAGAAACAGAATGGTCAGGCAGTCCGGGTCTGTGAACAGGCAGGAAACAAGATGCAGAGTCGTCAGGCAGGCTGGGTCGATACACTGAGATCTCACAAATAACAGGAACAAGCGCTGGTACTGAAACACCACAAAAGGGCGCTGGAGAAGTGCCAGAACCCAGCATTTAAGGACAAATACTGGGCGGGACAATAACAGAGTAGCCAATAGCGTAAGCAGGAGTGGAAACTGACAGAATGTCGCCAAATATCACGGGTACCGTGATAAGCGCAAAGAAACGGGTAACACTGAGGACTGTAGATGCAGTGGCTGGCCAAGGAAACTTAGTGCAGCAAATGAAAGACACATCATGCTTACTTCCCTTCACAATTGGAAGAGGTCCAGCAGTGCCATCATCTCAGAATTGGTAGAAAAAATTGGGACTCTGGTACACCCATCTACTGTTTGGAGAAGTCTGGTCAGAAGTGGTCTTTGTGGAAGACTTGCGGCCAAAAAGCCATATCTCTGACATGGAAACAATTCCAAGCGGCTCAACTATGCACTAAAACACAGGAATTGGGGTGCAGAAAAATGGTAGCAGGTGGTTTGGATTGATGAGTCAAAATTTTAAATATTTGGCTGTATCAGAATGGAGTTTGTTTGCTGAAGGGCTATAGAGTGGTACAAGAATGAGTGTCTGCAGGCAACAGTGAAGCATGGAGGAGGTTCCTTGAAAGTTTGAGGCTACATTTCTGCAAATTAAGTTGGGGATTTGATCAGAATTAGTGGGCCCCTCAATGCTCAGAAATACAGGCAGATATTTTTTCCATCATGCAATACCATCAGGGAGGCATTTGATTGGCCCCAAACTTATTCTGCAGCATGACAATGACTCCAAACATACAGTTATACAGTCCTTATGAACTATCTTCAGCATGAATAAGAACAAGGAGTCCTGGAAATGGAGGTATGGCCCCCACAGAGCCCTGATCTCAACATCATCCAGTCTGACTGGGATTACATGAAGATAGAGAAGCAACTGAGGCTACCTAAATCCATAGAAGAACTGTGGATAATTCTCCAAGTTGTTTGGAACAACCTACCTGCCGAGTGCCAAATTCCTTAACCCTTTGAGTGCCAGAGTGGTACGGAATGCATTGCAAAGCAATGCATTCTATACCCCTCTGGCACTTAAAGGGTTAAAAAAACTGTGAGCAAGTGTACCTAGAAGAATTGATGTTGAAGGCAACTTTGCCTGTTTCGTTGTGCTTCTTCAAAAGAGCTAGGTCAGTATATCTGGAAACCCCTGTCTGCCTTGAAATTTCTGCCTGGGAGAGACCTTGCTGAGGCAGTATAACTGTGCTCAGTCTTGCCATGCTGTATGACTTTTGACATTAATCTGTCTTTAGCAAGCTCACCTTGTTAACTGAGTTTAGCTGTTCCTCACCCAGTTTTATTCCTCCTAAACAGCTGTTTCTGTTTAAGTTAATGATTGTTTTCCAACCCACATTGTTGATCATTAGCACCTGTTTGGTATAATTGTTTAATCATACACCTTACTATATGCCTACAAAATACCAGAATTTGTGCAAGTGTACCTAGAAGAATTGATGCTGCTTTGAAGGCAAAAGGGTGGTCACACCAAATATTGATTTTATTTAGATTTTATGTTCACTCACTATCATTTTGTTAATTGATAAATATAAATTATCAACATGTCTATTTTTGAAAGTGTTCTTACTTTAAAGCATATTTTCACACCTGCCTAAGACTTTTACACAGTGCTACTTATCCTTTTAAATGATAATATGCCTCTTTTCCCAAGGCAACAAGTGCAATATTGAAAATAAAGAAAAAAAATGTAATTCTGTCCTACAGTAAAAAGACACAGCAATGTAAAAATGTTGCAGAAGGTTAATGTAACTTTTATTTTTACTTGTATGATGGCTCACAATTACTGTGTGTCAAATAAATATAATTATTTATTTAAGTTTGTGCAGCCCAACAAATATAACATTATTTCTCTGTATCCAGCACAGCACACTTTAATTATGAAAATGACTATAAAAGAAAAATATTTTCTCTTATGAGCTGGTTAGAGGAAAACATGTTCAATTATTAAGGGAAGCTTGGAATGCATAAAACATGGCAGACCATGGTAAACAGGTAGTATTACATATATGATTTAATAATGTGTATATTTTTATGACAATGGAAGAAAGTATCCAGTTGGGAAAAGTGCTAAAGGCAAAATAGGAATGTGAATTCAAATATGCACCGAGGGAGATGAGGTATATGACTTGATTCTGTTAACCCTTTGAGTGCCAGAAGGGTAAGCAACATATAGCAAAAAAATATATTGGATACCCATCTGGCACTCAAAGGGCCATATGTTCTAAGAAGTAGCAAAGTAGTTTTTGTCGTTTGTAACGACTTTTCAAAGTACAGTGTTGTTGGGATCATTAATATTTTCAGAGCGTGTCTGTTGTGACTGAAAATATGTCGTTTGTCCTGTCTGAAACTGTTGTATGTAAAGACAAAAAAATGACTTAACTAGCAACAAAAATGTCTTAAAAAATGTCTTAACTAAAGACAAAAATTCTCACATTCAGAACTTCACATTTCCTCCACTTTTTTCTTAACGTACAAATTTTGTCTTCTGAAAGACTTTTTTTGCCATTAGTTACGACAAATTTTCTTTTCCCCTATACGTGACTGTAGAATAGTTTAGCCACGCCCTTGCCGCGCCCCTTTGTCCATCAATTCTGAAGTTGTTTCATACACAACAGACATTACTAGTTTTTTGTTGTACACTCTATAGTGTCGTTCATGCATTCAATGACTAATTTTTGTCTTTCATACATTTGAACATACAGCCCAAAGGGTTAATGAAGTTAAAATCTTTGGGTACCTTTTCAGATTTTAAGGTATTTCTTCCAGTCCACAGGCTGAAAAAATAAATTAATAATCATCTATCCTTGGGTGTGGTGCATGAAAGGGCGATAAGGGCCAAGGTGGTGAAATGGTGGTGAAGTGGTATTGATGGCATCAACAATATGCACTATGATGTCTTTGCCATCGTATCCATGCAAATCCTCCACCAATCCACCAAAATCTGCCGACATCTCCATGAATCTGTCATGCCTTTGACAGGTTTATGATTTTGCACTCAGTCACTACCTCGTCAATGGCTCCTTTGCAAATGGAAATGCAGTTTACTGATCCATGGCCGTATTCATGTGGGTGCGTTTACATGTTAATGTGGCTGTTAACCATATGCACTAAGTTCTGATATCTGCCTTTGCATTTGGAGATATCAGTCCCAGAGATTTGCAATGCTTGGATCTCCTTGTAGCTGTCTATGGAGCCAGAGGACAGTTTTCTGTCTCTACTAAAGAACAGACAGCAGCTGCTATCCTGCAACCCTTTCAGTGCCACAGGGATGGGCATTGCATTCACCTGTGGCACTGAAATGAGTAAAAAGTAGTGTAAAAATATGTTTAGGCACAGGGTCACAATTAATATTCAGAAAGTACTGCACTTGCATCTTGTTATTGTACTGTAATCTGTTCTGCTCACTAGAATAACATTTCATAACTTAAGTGGGTTACAGGGTCTTTCAACTTTATTTCTTTAAACATAAATAATAATTCATAATATGAAGGATAACACAGATCAGACTTTTCTTCCCACTGCATTTTCGTTATAGTATTCCACTCTTTGCCAGTTAACTAATGAAATCAAATTATTTGGCTCCCATGAAAGTGGAAGAATCATTAATTAAAGGAGACATAACACCTCTTATTGTGAGCCGATGCTTTGGTAAGCTGTCCTGCTGGCATCCGTTCACATCCGCTCACCTCACCAGAAACTGGCGAGGTGAGAAAATATGAACAGATGACAATGGATGCTTCACTGCTGGCATCTGCTCACATTACTACACACTGTCTGGTGAGTAGGGATGGGCGAAATCTCTTGCCATGTTCCTGCGGGAAATTCTGTGAAAACCACGTTGTTGTCCGCTTTTTTGCGGAAAAATTTGCTTTCAAATTAGCAATTAAAATTTTTGCATTTTTCACCCATTTGCCAAATTTTTTGGCCATTTTTTCAATGCCTAGAAAGTTTCTGCCCATTGATTTATGTTGTTTTCACCTTTTTGCTACAAAAACGTGACGTATTTGCGGAAATCAAACACAATAGAAACAGCTACAGAGTGAGGTAGATGTACTGTGGTGTTCTGCTGTGATTTTTTGGCAAGACTGAGGCAGGAGTGACTGCTATCACTATGAGCAGGGTGAAAAATAATCAATGGAGGAGCTGGAAGGACCCTTATGTGACCACTGAGTCTGAGGAGGAGGAGGAAGGGACCACTACTGAACTAATGCTGTCTGGTCCCCCTAAATACCCCAAGAGATCTTGGGGAAATTTAATGGGATGCGAGAAAAGGGAATCGGAAGTGAGGGAGAAAAGGGTAGTACTAGTGAGAGCAGGACAGGTCAGCTGCCTGTTCCTGCTGCTAGACGTGCTGACTCTGCTGACACCATTGCTGTCCCTGTTGAAACCAGTGTGGTGCCTGCTGCCAGTGCTGAATCTTATGCCACCAGTGTTGAAGCTGCTGCCACCAGTGATGAAGCTGCTAGTGTGTCTTGCAATACTCAGGAGGGGGGAAGGAGAAGATGATGCCAAGTGTGACAGCAGGGGACCTTCTGTCAAATTGCTCGTCACCTCCTTCAAGCATTAGTGAGATGTCTGTAATAGAGCAGCAGCACGTAGGGACTAGTGGTGGTGGTGGTGTTGGAGAATCTGGGGTGGAAGAGACATTGATGGCCTTTTTATCAGAAGCTGAGAAGGAATGGGAGAAAGGGATGAGGATGGACATCACCACCACCACCACCACCACCACCACTAGCAGTCAGCTTTTGAAGCTTGCGGAATTTGCAACTGCTCTAATTCCTGCAGCTGCTGAGATGCAAGGGCAGCAGGATGCTGAGGAGCAAGCTAGTGTGCCACAGACCACCGTGAACACAGTGGGAATGGGGTCAACAAGTGATGCGGTATTAGGACAGGTTCCACTTGCCAGCAGCAGCAATACTCCTGGGCCTAGTTGCAGCAACAGCAGCAACATTATCCGCTGCCACAGAAAGTGAAGGGGAATGTGGAGGAGAAGAAGAAAAACACCATTCTCCTCCACCTGTTCCCTCTCCCTCCCCCCAGAAGTCATTGTTGTGGGACTATTTTTCTCTTCCAGCAAGCACAGTGCAGTCATCATCAACAATAGTACAGTGCAAAATTTGTAACAAGATAGTGAGAAGGGGAAAGGAGGGAAACACCTTGGCACAACCTCCCAGATAACACACATAATACACAGACATCATGGCATTTATGTGAAACATGTTAAAGCCAAACACCCATTACAGAAATCTAGTACTGCTGTTACTGTACCCACTGACTCTCCAGAAAGGCACCAGGAGGATAGGTGGAGATCAAAGAGGAGGAAGAATAAAGAAACCCAGACAGACACTGGAAATTCCATGACAAGAGAAACAACTAGCTCGCCATCAACATCACCTTCTTCCTGTAGGGTAACAAGTGTATCTCCTGCAAGTCCATCTCATTCATCGTTATCTCCCCCACCAAATGATAGCCACTCTGTTGATATTAGGATATGGCAATTCATCTCTACCCATTGCACACTGTGTGGTGCACTGACCACACATGCCAGTGTGGTGGATGAGAATTGAAACCAGGTCATCAAGCGGCATGTGAGGAGATTCCATCCCATAGAATATGCTAAGATGGTGGCAGGGAGGGTTCATCATTACTATTAAACTGTCAGCAAGTTGTCATGAGTCCCTAGCGGGGTCTGGACAAGGGGTATAGTGACAGCGCCAGTACTTGGGTTCTGGTGTCATGGTGTTTGGATACAGTTGTGCCCCCAGATATTATTTACCACACACACTGTGCACCTTGCAGTTGCTGATGAGAGCCACAGTTCCTGCTCTCAAGGGAAAAATGTATATTCTAATAACAACACACCCATGATTTTGGAGGAGGGGCTGGTGGAAAAAAATTATTGGCCAACTTCTTCTTTTCACCACATATACTGGGGACTACTTATTGTGCTGCTACTGCCTCAGGCGCACTAGAACTAGTTGTGGCAAGTGGAACCTTCATCATTCACGCATGTTACTGCTTTTGTTGATCCCATTCCCTTTCAGCTGCCTAATCATCCTGCTGCTTAAACATCTCAGCAGCAGCAGCAAGAACAGCAGTTGCAAATTCCACAATTATGGACTCAGACTCAGGAGGAGGACATCTGACAATGACCAGTGCTCACTGGCCAACATGACCTGCTGTATGGCATTTTTTTTCCTCAGGGCTAGTGCTTTAAAAAAAAAAAACAAAAATACTTAGTCCTGCAAAAGAAAAATAAACAATTTTTGGGGGTTTGTTTCTAACCAGCCTAAGTCCTACAAATCAATGTTTCCTCAGGGCTTGGGCCTCTAATAACAAATTTAATAAACCATCCTCTACATAATACTCTATCAAGTCAAGTATCAAGTCCACCCCAGTGGCAGCTTACGTTAGGAGGTTCTTGTCTATCACTTTACATACACATTTCTTGTTTTAATTTATTGATTTATTTTTTTAACTGTCCCTCCACTACCAGTCAAGAATCCCCAGAACAAATTCCCTGTTCAACTGATTCATTCCCCAGACTCTACTCACCAATACAGGCACCCTCCTCAGACCCCTTTTATACCATGTGTTATGGTTTGTTTGTTTTTTATTTTATTTAGGATTTATTTTTTATTAACTGGCCCCCAATTCCAGTAAACAACCCCCCAAAAATCAGCCCCTGTTCAACTGAGGCACCCTCATGCCCTTTTATACTATTCCTTTGGGAAATAAAATAAAATTTGCTATGTGTTGTGTTCCAATTGATTTCAATGGAATGAGCTAGGCGAAAAAAGCGGGGAAAAAGCTAAAAATCTGCACTTTTCGCTGAAAATTTTTTACCAAGCTAAATTATTTCAATGTCTACCAGTAAACTATAATAAAATCAAATTCTGCCATTTTTCACCGATTTCAGTCTGAGGCGGAAATTTTCACCCATCCTACTGATGAGATAAGCAGATACCAGAGGTTGCTTTGCAAACTGCTCTGCTGATATCCGCTCACATTCACTCATCTCACCAGACAGTTTCTGGAGAGGTGAGCGGATGCCAGCAGGGGAGTGTTGCAAATCATTGCTCACAGTATGAATTGTTATGTCTCCTTGAATACGTTCCACTTTAATGGGAGTTAAAGAATTTGATTTTATTATAGTTTACTGGTTATCACGGTGCCCGTGATTGGCTGCAGTTACTTGTCTGTCACCAGTAGGGGGCTTCTATTGGCTGTCTGCAGATAGCCTGCCTCTTATTGACTATTTAAACCTGGATTGGGCACCCTTTGAGTGCCCTTTCGTGTTGTTTCTGACCTTCTTGCTATCACTATGCTAGTGATAGCTGGGCCTCTGTTCCAGTGCTCCTGAGTTCCTGATCTCATGTGTTCCTGAGTTCCTGATCTCTACTGTTCCAGTGTTTCCTGCATGCTGAAGTACTTCCAGTCCTGGTTCCGGCCTAGTCTCTGGTGTTGCAGTTCCTGCTGAACTTCTCTGCTGTTTTCTGACCTGACTGATCGTTGCTGGTTCCTGTCATCTCATCACCTGTCTTCAGTATCCTGGCGACCTTCTGCCTGGTCGCGTTGGTGACATTGCTACAATTCCGTGTTGGTCCCAGCGTGCGGACGCTGGTTTGCTCCCAAGCCTTGCGGCTATACAAACTCGCTTGTTACACCAGTGTGCGGTCACTGGTTTGCTCCAAAGCCTATCAGCTATACAAATCTGTGTTGGTCCCAGCGTGCGGACGCTGGTTTGCTCCTAAGCCTTGCGGCTATACAAACTCGCTTGTTACACCAGTGTGCGGTCACTGGTTTGCTCCAAAGCCTATCAGCTATACAAATCTGTGTTGGTCCCAGCGTGCGGACGCTGGTTTGCTCCTAAGCCTTGCGGCTATACAAACTCACTTGTTACACCAGTGTGCGGTCACTGGTTTGCTCCAAAGCCTTTCAGCTATACAAATCTGTGTTGGTCCCAGCGTGCGGACGCTGGTTTGCTCCTAGCCTTGCGGCTATACAAACTCACTTGTTACACCAGTGTGCGGTCACTGGTTTGCTCCAAAGCCTTTCAGCTATACAAATCTGTGTTGGTCCCAGCGTGCGGACGCTGGTTTGCTCCTAAGCCTTGCGGCTATACAAACTCGCTTGTTACACCAGTGTGCGGTCACTGGTTTGCTCCAAAGCCTATCAGCTATACAAATCTGTGTTGGTCCCAGCGTGCGGACGCTGGTTTGCTCCTAAGCCTTGCGGCTATACTACTCGCTTGTTACTCCAGTGTGCGGTCACTGGTTTGCTCGCTAAGCCTAACGGCTATACTATTCAGTGTTGTTTCCAGCGTGCGGACGCTGGTTTGCTCCAAAGCCTTGCTGCTTAACGATTCTGCTAATTTGCCAGTTCCATCTGACTGCTGCTATTATCTCTGGGCTGCCCTGCCCGGTATTGGTAAGGCCGGTAGAACCTTTTGCCACATTCCATCTGAGGTTGCCTTACCCGGTATTGGCAGGGCCGGTAGAGCCTACATTGTGTATCTATTGAGGCTGCCTTGCCCGGTAATTTGGTAAGGCCGGTAAACCGTTATGCTATTCCATCTGCAGGTTGCCTTACCCGGTATTGGCAAGGCCGGTAGAGCCTAAAGACTGTCCTGTCCGGTATATTGACAGGACCGGTAGAGTCTGCCTTCTGTCTGTGCTATATTCTGTATATATATATTATGTATGTTATTGCCATCCTAAGTTATCATTTATTATTTCAATAAAATTGATTTTTTTTTACCTAAAACTTGTGTCTGAGAGTCATAATAAACCGTGACAGTACGAAAGGGCCATGACCTCAGACAGCAAGGGTGAAGGTAACGCACAGAATATCCATTGGAGGATGGATGTGCTCGAGCAACGTTTGGATCAGTTGGCAGTTGCAATTCAAACGATCCTTGAACGCACGGTACCTGCTGCCCAATCTAGCTCTAGCCCGGTGGTCTCGCCAAGTCAGACACCGGAAAGTGATACCAGACCCCTAGGGGGTACTGTTAAAGGGTTAACGGCTTCTGCACCCTTGCCGCTAAGATATGATGGTGACCCTAGTCTCTGCAGAGGGTTCATCAATCAACTCGAAATCTTTATGGAATTGACGGCACACGCATTTCCCAATGATCGTAGTAAAGTGGGGTTCACGATATCACTGCTCACTGGCAGAGCATTGGCTTGGGCTAACCCCTTGTGGGAGAATGCTAAACCTTGTACTAAGAACTTTAGTGAATTTGTGCGTTCCTTTCGAAGAGTGTTTGAGCCTCCTGGTAGAACCACCTCTGCTGCCAAACGCCTTATGGAGATACAACAGGGCAGGCGTACAGTGGGCGACTATGCCATCGAATTCCGCACATTGGCAGCAGAGGTAGGTTGGAATAACGAGGCATTATTGGCAGCCTTCTCTCAAGGCCTGAATGACCACATTAAAGACGAAATCGCTGCTAAAGATCTACCTATTGATCTAGATGATTACATTGAGTATGTTATGATAATTGACTCCAGAATACGTGAGAGATCAATTGCCAGAGATCGTAAGTTACGGTCAAAAAATAATGAGCCTAGTAGCATGTTTTGCCCACCCATCCCTCCCTTGGCATTGAAGTCTAGTGAACCAGTACGGGAAACAAGTGAACCTATGGAAATAGGCTTCACTAGACTATCCAAGGCAGAGAGACTATATCGCAAAAAACAAGGGTTATGTTTATACTGCGGTAAAAAAGGGCACTTGCTAAATTCCTGTCCGGTACGTCCGGGAAACGCACACACCTAGGGTATCTTGGGGGACAGGCCCTAGGTGGTGTACAATCGTCCCCAGTGTCGGGCATAATGAAACCCACCATACAGGTGGTATTGTCTTGGGCACAACGCTCTGTGGAGGTTTTGGCCTTGGTTGACTCCGGTGCAGCAGGGTATTTTATGGATAATACCTTTGCTGAATTGCACGGAGTTCCACGCATTGAAAGAGAAAACCCCTTGACTATTGAAGCGATTGATGGTAGACCCTTAGAACCGCCTCAGGTTATATTTGAAACTATGCCATTGTCTATGACTATTGGGGCACTTCACAGAGAAGAGCAGCAGTTTCAACTGATTAATTCCCCGCACCATGCGGTGATATTGGGATTTCCGTGGTTACAGTTACATAACCCACAATTCGATTGGAAAAAGTGTGAAATTGCTGCTTGGTCCCAGTTTTGTATGGACAAGTGCGTCATCCAGCCTATTAAGGTCATGTGCACCTCCTCTGCTATGCCGGACGTGTACCAACAGTTTGGCGATGTTTTTAGCAAAGGAGAGGCTAGTATGCTACCCCAGCATAGACCTTATGATTGTTGCATTGAATTGCAGCCTGGTGCAGTACCTCCGAAAGGACGCACTTATCCATTATCTTGTGATGAAAATAAGGCTATGGAGGATTACATTTCTGATGCCCTTGCTAGAGGGATCATACGTAAATCTACCTCTCCAGCTGGGGCCGGGTTCTTTTTTGTAAAAAAGAAAAATGGCGAATTAAGACCATGCATTGACTACCGGGGCTTGAATAAACTAATGGCAAAAAACGCATACCCAATACCACTCATCACCGAGCTTTTTGACAGGCTTAAGGGCGCTTCGATATTTACCAAGTTGGACCTACGGGCCGCTTACAATCTGGTTCGCATTCGAGCAGGTGATGAGTGGAAAACTGCCTTTAATACTCGAGCTGGGCACTACGAGTATCTAGTAATGCCTTTTGGGCTGTGTAATGCACCCGCAGTTTTCCAGGAACTGATAAATGATGTTCTGAGAGATATGTTACAGACATGTGTTGTGGTGTACCTCGACGATATACTGATTTACTCCCAAAACATGGCACAGCACATCAAAGATGTATCCGCAGTATTGCTACGACTCCGTGAGAACAAATTATTTTGTAAAATGGAAAAATGTGAGTTTCATAGAACCAGTGTGCCATTCTTGGGGTTCATAATTGGCAATGATGGCATTGCCATGGACAAAGAAAAGTTGTCAGCTGTCCTACAATGGCCAAAACCCAAGGGTGTTAAAGCCATACAGCGTTTCCTGGGTTTCGCTAATTATTATAGGAGGTTTATTAAGAACTTTTCTTCCATTGTCAAACCTCTGTCCGATCTTACGCACAAGGGTGCTAATCCTTCTTGTTGGCCGGTATCTGCTGAGAAAGCCTTTGAGAATTTGAAGCTGGCATTTGCTGCGGCTCCTGTGTTATCCCACCCCAATCCTTTACTTCCATTTACGTTAGAGGTTGATGCCTCAGATATTGGGGTTGGGGCAGTACTTTCGCAGCGACACGAGAAAGGTGGAACTCTCAGACCTTGTGGGTTTTTCTCTAAAAAGTTGACTGTCACTCAAAGCCACTATGAGATAGGTGACAGAGAATTATTGGCCATTATCCTTGCTCTTAAGGAATGGCGTCATTTGCTTGAAGGTACTAAGAATCCTGTCTTAATCCTAACAGATCATAAGAATCTGACCTATCTCTCGGAGGCCAAGAGATTGTCCTCTCGTCAGGCCAGGTGGGCACTGTTCCTGTCTCGATTTAATTTCATTGTATCATATTTACCAGGGTCAAAAAATATCAGGGCTGATGCACTGTCAAGACAATTTGAGGCCGACAGTGACAGAGTGGAAGCACCAGCTCCTATCATCCAACCTGATAGAATACTGGCTACTATACGCACGAGTATCACTTCTCCTCTAGGGGAGGAGATCCTGGCCTCTCAGGGGTCCGCTCCCCATGAAACCCCAGTGGGCAAATGTTTTGTCGCTGAATCATTTCGTAGTAGGCTGCTCGAAACCTACCATTCCTCTAAGGCTGCGGGACATATTGGTAGAGACCAATTGTTATGGTCCCTTTCTCAGTTATTTTGGTGGCCTTCCATGAGAAACGATTGTGCCGAATTTACGAATGCCTGTGCCACCTGCGCCCGCGCTAAGACCCCGAGACATCTCCCTGTGGGCTTGCTTCAACCGGTGCCTAATGGCGAACGCCCCTGGTCTCATGTTTCCATTGATTTTATGGGAGAGTTGCCTATGTCGAAGGGGTACTCCTTTATATTCATGGTGGTGGACAGGTTTTCTAAAATGGCTCATTTCGTGCCCCTCCGTGGTCTTCCTTCAGCGAAGGAATTGGCAATGGTGTTCGCCAGAGAAGTATTCCGGTTGCATGGAGTGCCTAGGGTACTGGTGTCTGACAGGGGGAGCCAGTTTGTGTCTAGATTTTGGAGGGCATTTTGCCAACAGATGGGCATACAGCTGTCCTTCTCCTCTGCCTACCATCCCCAGACCAATGGAGCCGCTGAACGAGCTAATCAGGGCTTGGAACAATTTCTCCGTTGTTTCGTTACTGACCATCATGATAATTGGTCCGACTTGTTGCCTTGGGCAGAGTTCGCCAGGAACTGTGCGGTCAATTCTTCATCTGGGAGCTCTCCGTTTCTGATTAATTATGGGTTCCAGCCCTGTTTGCTTCCAGACTCATTTCAGACGCAACAGATTCCAGCTCTGGATGAGCATATCGAGCAACTCCGTTCCACATGGGCACAAGTTCAGAGGGCACTTGGTCAGTCATTTCAGCGTCATCAGCGCCATGCTAATCGCAGAAGGCTTCCAGCGGTTTCCTTTCAGGTTGGGGATAGAGTATGGCTTTCCTCCAGAAATCTCAAGCTGCAGGTTCCGTCTAATAAGTTGGCTCCTCGGTTTATTGGTCCATACAGAGTTATTCGCAAAATTAACCCTGTCTCCTATGCACTAGACCTACCTGCATCCATGCGTATCCATAATGTGTTCCATGTGTCCCTTCTTAAGCCTCTGGTTTGCAATCGCTATACTACCACACCTGTGGTGCCAGGACCTGTTGAGGTCGAGGGCCAGGAGGAGTACGAGGTTCAGAGCATTATTGATTCCCGTAGGCTTAGAGGAAGGGTACAGTACCTGGTACATTGGAAAGGGTATGGTCCTGAGGATCGATCATGGGTGGATAGTACGGACCTTCATGCACCTAGGTTAACTAGGGCCTTTCATGCCAATTACCCGCAGAAACCTAAACCCTATTCTAGGAGAGGGGGTCTTTGAAAGGGGGGTACTATCACGGTGCCCGTGATTGGCTGCAGTTACTTGTCTGTCACCAGTAGGGGGCTTCTATTGGCTGTCTGCAGATAGCCTGCCTCTTATTGACTATTTAAACCTGGATTGGGCACTAATGTTGAGCGAGCACCCCGATGCTCGGGTGCTCGGGTGCTCTGACCGAGCACCCCCTGATGCTCGAGTGCTCGGCCGAGCACCCGAGCCCCATTCAAATGAATGGGAGCACTCGAGCATTAAACCAGGCACCCCCTGCTCTGATGAGCGGAGGGTGCCTGGTCAATGTCCCCCTTCATCTCCGCTATGCCCCTCTTCCACAATGTCCCCCTTCATCTCCTATGCCATAGCGGAGATGAAGGGGGACATTGTGGAAGAGGGGCATAGCGGAGATGAAGGGGGACATTGTGGAAGAGGGGCATAGACTCTATGCCCCTCTTCCACAATGTCCCCCTTCATCTCCGCTATGCCCCTCTTCCACAATGTCCCCCTTCATCTCCTCTATGGCATAGGAGATGAAGGGGGACATTGTGGAAGAGGGGCATAGCGGAGATGAAGGGGCACATTGTGGAAGACGGGCATAGCGGAGATGAAGGGGGACATTGTGGAAGAGGGGCATAGAGTCTATGCCCCTCTTCCATAATGTCCCCCTTCATCTCCGCAATGCCCCCTTCATCTCCGCAATGCCCCCGTACCTCCATTCCCTGGTGGTCCAGCGGAGCGTCTTCGGATCTGTGCCTCTTCCGGCACAGATCCTCTTCACCCGAGCATGTCGGGCGAGCACATGGCGGTACTCGTACGAGTACCGCCATGTGCAGAGCAGAGCGATGCTCGAGCCGATCCGAGCATCGGCCGAGCACGCTCGCTCAACACTATTGGGCACCCTTTGAGTGCCCTTTCGTGTTGTTTCTGACCTTCTTGCTATCACTATGCTAGTGATAGCTGGGCCTCTGTTCCAGTGTTCCTGAGTTCCTGATCTCATGTGTTCCTGAGTTCCTGATCTCTACTGTTCCAGTGTTTCCTGCATGCTGAAGTACTTCCAGTCCTGGTTCCGGCCTAGTCTCTGGTGTTGCAGTTCCTGCTGAACTTCTCTGCTGTTTTCTGACCTGACTGATCGTTGCTGGTTCCTGTCATCTCATCACCTGTCTTCAGTATCCTGGCGACCTTCTGCCTGGTCGCGTTGGTGACATTGCTACAATTCCGTGTTGGTCCCAGCGTGCGGACGCTGGTTTGCTCCCAAGCCTTGCGGCTATACAAACTCGCTTGTTACACCAGTGTGCGGTCACTGGTTTGCTCCAAAGCCTATCAGCTATACAAATCTGTGTTGGTCCCAGCGTGCGGACGCTGGTTTGCTCCTAAGCCTTGCGGCTATACAAACTCGCTTGTTACACCAGTGTGCGGTCACTGGTTTGCTCCAAAGCCTATCAGCTATACAAATCTGTGTTGGTCCCAGCGTGCGGACGCTGGTTTGCTCCTAAGCCTTGCGGCTATACAAACTCACTTGTTACACCAGTGTGCGGTCACTGGTTTGCTCCAAAGCCTTTCAGCTATACAAATCTGTGTTGGTCCCAGCGTGCGGACGCTGGTTTGCTCCTAGCCTTGCGGCTATACAAACTCACTTGTTACACCAGTGTGCGGTCACTGGTTTGCTCCAAAGCCTTTCAGCTATACAAATCTGTGTTGGTCCCAGCGTGCGGACGCTGGTTTGCTCCTAAGCCTTGCGGCTATACAAACTCGCTTGTTACACCAGTGTGCGGTCACTGGTTTGCTCCAAAGCCTATCAGCTATACAAATCTGTGTTGGTCCCAGCGTGCGGACGCTGGTTTGCTCCTAAGCCTTGCGGCTATACTACTCGCTTGTTACTCCAGTGTGCGGTCACTGGTTTGCTCGCTAAGCCTAACGGCTATACTATTCAGTGTTGTTTCCAGCGTGCGGACGCTGGTTTGCTCCAAAGCCTTGCTGCTTAACGATTCTGCTAATTTGCCAGTTCCATCTGACTGCTGCTATTATCTCTGGGCTGCCCTGCCCGGTATTGGTAAGGCCGGTAGAACCTTTTGCCACATTCCATCTGAGGTTGCCTTACCCGGTATTGGCAGGGCCGGTAGAGCCTACATTGTGTATCTATTGAGGCTGCCTTGCCCGGTAATTTGGTAAGGCCGGTAAACCGTTATGCTATTCCATCTGCAGGTTGCCTTACCCGGTATTGGCAAGGCCGGTAGAGCCTAAAGACTGTCCTGTCCGGTATATTGACAGGACCGGTAGAGTCTGCCTTCTGTCTGTGCTATATTCTGTATATATATATTATGTATGTTATTGCCATCCTAAGTTATCATTTATTATTTCAATAAAATTGATTTTTTTTTACCTAAAACTTGTGTCTGAGAGTCATAATAAACCGTGACACTGGTAGACATTGAAATAATTTAGCCAAAATGTTGTGAGAGGAAAAGTCTGATCTGTGTTATAACATTATTTATGTTTAAAGAAATAAAGTTGAAATACCTTTTAATCCAGTTCAGTCTGAGAAGTAATTCTAATAAAGAGAACATATTGCAGTTTAGTAATAAGATACCCAAAATTATAGTACATTTTGAATATTGTGGTCCTGTGCCCTAAATATATTTTTCTACTTTTTACTCATTTCAGTGCCACAGGGATATGCAATACCATCTCTGTGGCACTGTAAGAGTTAGGGAGGGATGCTATTTGTCATGATGTATCTGAGCACATCTTCTCTGCTCCCTCAGTGGGCAAGTGGAAGAGCAGAGAAAATATCCTCAGGCTTTATGGTTGTTGAAATGCTGGCGATATGTAAGAGAAGACATCCCTTTCACATTATCAGGAATTTGACAAACCTCCATGCTAATGAAGAAATTCATCCCCATCTCACCTTGCATAACTAATTCTTCATGTATTAATTGATGTATGTCCCCATCACCAAGGCATACTTGACACACATCGTCATCACACATCTGGGAATTGCTCACTTTGTGATTTAATTCCCAATATTAAAACTCACCATTTCAGCCCTCAGTGCTTTGCATATTTTCACACTTTTGCCGCAGTAAAGAAATCACAATTTTAGGTGGGTTTGTTTTTGTGAACAAATGTAAGCATGTCACAGAACCCAGAAAAGTTCAGGCGTCAGTACGGTATAGTTAATGCAATTTTATTGACAAAGTGAACAAAGAAAATATATACATATATACATACAAAGGAACAGGCTAAGGGTTAAAGCCAGCAACCCTGCTATTAGCAGTACTAGGATGCAAGGCTAAACCACAGCACTAGAGACTAGGCCTTAGCCACTGGTAGTCTCAGCAAGATCAGACGTAGCGGGCTTACAGACTCAGGCCTGCAGTCAGTAGGGAGCGAACTCTGACTCACGCCTGCAGTCAGAAGGGAGCGAACTCTGACTCATGCCTGTAGTGAGAAGGGAGCGGACTCTGACTCACGCCTGTAGTCAGAATGGAATTAGACAGCTGAATTAGTCAGGTAAAGTCAGAGGTCAAGCCAGGAGTCAGAGATTTGCCGTAGTCAGATTAAGCCAGAGGTCAAGCCAGGAGTCAGAGATTTGCCATTGTCAGGTTAAGCCAGAGGTCAAGCAAGGAGTCAGAAATAAGCAAAATGGAGTTAGCTTACTGAATACAGCTATTTAGCTTACTGAATACAGCCCTAAGTCTGCGTTGTCTCTAGCATTCAAGAGGTTAACCTTCTTACAAAGGATGGATTGTTTTGACTTGACAACAGAAAAACTGTAATGCAATCAATATCTTCATTGTATTTTAGAATTCTGTTAGTTTCTCCTTTATGCTATGTTAAAGCTTGGTAGCAACTAAAAGGGAACATTGAATACCATTGATCTTAAAGGGTTAGTAATAGCTCAATATAACATTAGATCATTCCTTATAGTGTGGACTAAAGCATTCCACCATTGGCATTGTTCATTGTGCTCTAGTTTCTATGAAATTATATTATAAAGTTTCCCCCTCCCACCCCTTTTCAATATGTTAAGTAACCTCCCCTCAGATCTGAAATGCTGTTGCATGACCGGACAGTTCGCAAAGAGGGACAATCTTCTGTCCAGATTGTCCCTCATTGCAATCCTTCGGGACTGGATTTCAGCTCTGAATACAGAATATTGACATATTGAAAAGTGGCGGAAGGGGGAAACTTTATAATAT
This sequence comes from Rhinophrynus dorsalis, assembly GCA_037306005.1. Classification (NCBI taxonomy): domain Eukaryota; kingdom Metazoa; phylum Chordata; class Amphibia; order Anura; family Rhinophrynidae; genus Rhinophrynus; species Rhinophrynus dorsalis. The sequence continues at coordinate 417,222,257 of CM074723.1, forward strand.
AATTTCATACAAAGTAGAGCACAATGAACATTGCCAATGGTGGAGAGCGTTAGTGTACACCATAAGGAATAATAAGACTTTAGGTTATATTGAGCCATTGCTAACCGTTTAAAAGCTCAGCCTCTCCTAGCACAAAACTGAGTTGTATATTACATAAAGATAATGGAACAGATGTGTAATTTTCTTTTGTTCTCATGACTCTTCTTAATTTAAGTATAAAAATTTGTTTACCAGTTAATTGTGTTGCTAATGCTATGGGAATGGGAAGAGTCTCTGCTCTCAGTCTCTTCTCTGCTGATGTTAGCAACTGAAATTTCACCCAGAGACTGGATCTACTGTGGAGGGGAGAAACTAGAATAAGTTTAGATGGAATGAGGATTAATGTACATTTAAGTTAAGTTTGAGGTGCCTGTGTATTCCCCAGTGTAAATTTGCAGAGAGGCAACTGTCACGGTTTGCAAGCAAAGACAAGAGTCAGACAGTAAAGTAAAATTCACCTTTATTAACGTAAGTGAATAATAAAAATGATCAAGATTGCGCAGAGGGTAACCAAGAGGCAGGGACTCTATCAGTAATAGAAGTATGCCTCCCGATCCCAAAACTGCAGAGACTAAGCCAAAGCTAATGGTAGTCTCTAAGTAGAGAGGAAGAGTAAGCCCGACGGTTCTTCCAATGATGGAGAAGGAAGAAAATCATGCCTGCAGCCAGCCAGGAGAAGACCATCGCTAGAAGGTGACACAACCAAAGAACCTACTGGCTCACGCCTGCAATCAGTAATGTCAGAGTCTGCCAGAGCCACAGGTTTGCACCAGATTGGGTGTCCACTACAAGGGCAATACGAGAGAGTAGTCAGACAGAGCCACAGGTCAGCACCAGGATAGGTGGTCAGACAAGCCTAGGTCATACACGGAGTGGGTAGTCAGCCAGAGCCACAAGTCTGCTCCAGATTGGGTGTCCACTACAAGAGGTGATACTAGAGAGTAGTCAGGAAGAGCCACAGGTCTGCACCAGATTGGGTGTCCACTACCAGGGGTAACATGAGAGAGTAGTCAGACAGAGCCACAGGTCAGCACCAGGATGGATGCAAGCCAGGTCATACACTAAGATCAGGAGCAACTAGAGAACTGTACTGCACACCAACGTAAGGGTAACTGGATGAAACTACAGTTCCCTTTAAATACAAGACCCCAGGAAGTAGCTAGGAGGAGTCAGACCAGAACCCAAGGTATAAGAAGGAGCCTGCGTCAGATACACTTCCTTGCTCCCGAAATTGCTGCAGCTCGTTGACAGATGCGTCGTACACCTTCACATCCGTTGCATCAATCAGTGCATCCCATTCACTTAGAGCGAGGACATGGGTGTCCACTGCTGATGCCAAGTGTGCCCAAGCCCAGTCCAAACAGTGAAGTGTGGGATGACGCAGAAGCGTCATATAGACCGATACAACTCCAGTGCCAGCCAAAATGGCGACACTAGATATAGGTAAGCTGTGACAGCAACTTGTGACTCAGAACTGAACATCAATGAGTAATGGTTTTAAGACATCAATTTGCAGAAAAGTAGTAGGGATGGACAAACATTTTGTTATAAAAGAGAAACGTGAATAATAGCACTTCCCATTTTCCATAAGAATTCCCATAAAAAGTATAATTTTTCTGCATTGAAATCAATGATAACAATGTAACCTCCCATGTTTCTAGGTTTCCTCCATGCAGTCCTGCTGTATCAACTCTCCAGTAAAAAAGGGGTATCAGTTCCCTCAGGTTGTTATGTGTGCTTGAGAGAGAGAAAACTGCTGAAATTGTAAAGCTACTTAGTGTAAAAGTATAGAGGCAAAGAGGGAGAGTGTGGGTGTAAAAGAAGAGAGTTAAAAAGAAACAATAAAACAAAAAAAATTTACTGATAGGTGACATTGATATTTAGACAAGTGGATAATCCTACCTGAGCAGAGACAGTGACAGATGCTAGAGCAGGAAAGCACATCTGGTGTTATGCACTAAGGATTGATAAAGAGGTGATAAAGCAGAGATGACTTCTCCAGTGGTATCACTTCTCCTGTTCCTGTGTTATTATATAGAGCTTATGCACTAAGGTCTCCAAAGCTGAAGAAATTTGAGTGCTTTGGATCCATAGTATAACATAGGACATGGAGAAGTTATATCAATGGAGAATCCTTCTCTGCTTTATCACCTCCTTATCATGCTTTAGTGCTTCTCCCTCATCATGTATAATTTTCAGACATGCAAAACAGAAAAGACATCACTCCACACGCAGACAAGAAAAAGGCAAGCATATGTTGATGCTGCTACTGTGATGTTTTCCTGTGCAATTAATTGCATTCTACAGATGTGTTGAAACTAACAGCTCTGCTTTTTATTTTAAAAATCAACATTACTGACCAACAAACATAGTAGGAGAAAGAGAAAAGGACTAGAGTGAATGCATGGATGTTTTAGTGGTAGCAAAGTCGCACTCAAGGAACAGACTGCCATCACAGTTGCCGCAGCATATGTGGTTAATACTGATGATCTTCCTCCTCCCGAGGAGGCCGCTGACAAGAGTCACATTATACTGTTGTTCCACCCTGATTGGGGATGTGGATAACCTAAATATTTGTAGAAAGAGTAGACGTTTCTATCTCTTGTTATATTTCTCCAGGCCACCTTTAGTTTAACTAGTTGTCCTTATTTCCTGTTCCTTTCAATGAATATGAGAAAAATTTAATAATTGTACTGAATTATTTCCCGAGAACAAAAAGAAAAAAATGTTTCAGAAAATATCTCCTTGGATACTCTATCAGTAAAACAGGCTTAATATAATCAAAGGATGATAAAAATAATTATAAATTATATAGTAATCTGTTTTATGTCAACAAGATTTTCAGTCTTTCTATATAAATAAAACAAGTGCTTAACACAGTGCTTCTGAATTAATTAGTTTAGTGTAATTGTATTGTCCATCAAAATTCATGAAGGAAATTATTACATCTATCATTCTTGATCATATAGTTAGAAGAGACTTAATTGCATACTTTCTTTTAGCGAAAGCATGTTTACATACATTGAGGATGATGAACCATTTACACTGAAATAATTCTGGGCCAAACCAAATGCACTATAGAGAACCAGTCATAATAACCATTAGCTAAATGGAGCAGTAAACAAATTTTAATTAAATAAAATACACTAAATTTCCTTCTGAGAAACACAAGATGATTTCCACCCTGGGAAATGTACCAATAAAAAGTTATGACAGCTCAAACTTTTTTAAATCAAACAGCAACATCATCAACTAGTGTTCAAAAGACAATTTGTTATTTTAATGCAGTGTGTAATAGAGCTTGAATTGTAGGCAATAATTCAGTTTTCCCTCTAAGGTGAACAACCCAGCATCAAAAGGGATAGTAATACTTCGTTTTATTTTTATTTTATTTTGTAGGCATTAAAAGAACATAAAGAACGATATAAGTCTTATCTCTCAAACCTTTATGGTTTGAGACAAGATTTTCAGTTTTTTTCCTTATCTTAAATGAAGAGTGTCCCTCTCTGCAATCTACCTGGGCACCTCCCTTCTGCGCTGGCTGAGCAGTGTTATATCAGTAAAAGGGGCGGGAGGGGGATACTTTGTCATTGAATTACTCTTGAACTACAACTCTGACAAAATTGAAATAACACTCTCCAAAGTCCAAATACTATGATGATTAATTGGAGCTGCTTTTATTATGAAACATTACTATCCCTTTAAAGTAGAAATTAAAACTGGGCAGGATAGCATGGTGGATCTGTTATTCCAAAGCAGACTTGTCTTCACTGCAGGGCTGCCCACTGTTGCTGCATTTGGGCTAAGAAGGGTTACAATTAGGAAGTCTTGCACAGGGCTCTCTGTCAGTATTTGCAGCATGCTTTCATGTTTCATGATTAACCATTCACGTTTATTAATATTAAGAATATGAATGGTATTGTTACAAATTTGAACCATGTGAGTAGCAGACACATGGTTAAGCTATAAGGGGACAAGGATATGATACAGTGCATGTCCCAGATTGTGGGAACAGGCTGTGGCAGACAACCCATAGATGTAATAAAACTAAAGTGTACAGGGAAGAAAAAAAATAAAGTGATTGTGTATTTAGAAAATATAAGTTGCATCCTATATAATTTAACTGCCAAAATACAAGAGAAACTTGCACAAACAGGAAAATTAGCCAACGTATTTAGAGATATGTTAGTTATAACAACTAGAGATTTTCTGCACAGCTCAATGCATTGAAATCAATGGTAAGACTGAATTTCCCAGTTATGTGGCAAGTTTCCCTTCTTTTTCTGCAGGGGTAGTATAAAAGAGGTGACAGGTTCCTGCAATATGCCATTCTGTGTTTGTGAGAGATAGAGAAAGCAGCATGTTTTTGAGCTAGTTAGTATAGGCAAATAAATAAAAAATGGAATGTAGTTTAGGGTGTATTGTGGTTAGGCAGTGTGAAGGGGGAATGCGAAGGCAGAAAGGAGTTTTATCCAAAATCTTGGTTGACTGATCTGTGAGCGAGTTCTTTCTTGATCTGTCTATTACCTCTGTATTAGGGAAGTCTGGGAGTGTGTGAAGGGAGCAAAGGAGAATTACCCAAAATATTCCAAACCTTTTCATGACCGAGAAGACACAGGTAACTGTGATCCAAGTTCCTTCCTGATCTTCCTTCCTGATCTGGCTGTTATCTCTGTGTCAGGGGAGTGTGAAGATGCAAGAAGGAAGAGACTACCCCATAATTTTGAGAAAGCACAACAGCTGTCATCCAAATTTTTTACTCCAGCTGGCTGTTCTCTCTCTTTTGGGGCAGTCTGGGGGAAAAGCAGTTGAACAGTGTGTATGTCGCTGTAAAAATACATACACTAGTTTAACCCCTTAACGACCCATGACGTACTATGACCGTCATTGAATTCTGGGCTCCGTCCACGGCTGCACACCATTCGGAAAAAAAAAATGCTCCATGGTCCATTAGCGACGTGCCGATCGGCCGGTCGTTAAGAGGTTAATAATGTCCAGCAAACATACTAGGGGCAGGAGGAAGGCCAAAAGTTGTAGGAGCAGTGCATTTTGGCAAAGTCCCATAAAAAGTTCCACCATCACCAGTAATATTAATAAAAGAACACTGACGACACCTAGCCACATTCTAGTGTTGATGGCATAATGGGAGAAGGTGTAACAGTTCAACCAACTGAGGCATCTGACAGTGACACAAATGGGAACAACACTTATCCTGAAAGTAGTAGCAAACATTGCGAACATCCCTGTAAAAGTAAAGGGAACTGTCTCAGATTTCAGAAGGTCTGGAGGAATATAAAAGCAGTGGGGAAGAATTGGCAGGTGATACTGAGCATGACCTAATTACTGACAATGATGTTGATCTAGAATATGTCCCTCTAGCATCCTCCTCTTCTTCAGTTACAAATGCAGTTGAGAGTGAGAGAGATGATGACAGATCCAGAAAATTAGCTGAAAGGTAAAGGCTCAGTCTTCCACCACTCAAAAGGAACACTGCGACTGTTTATTAACTGTTTGAGAAATCAATTAGAAAGTCTGTCTCTATCCAAGTATAGATGCCAAAATATTCACAATTATCCTGTCGGACATGATCATTGTTATTACTGCTTCCAAGTCCAAACCCCACTCAGCCAGACACACACTAGTGCTGAGTAACCAGTAGCAACAGAGATTATCATCATCCACAACCTTAGCTATGATGAGTGCCTCTGCTGCTGTTTGAAGTGCAGCATGTTTGCCATCTAGTAGTAGTAATACAACTGGTAATACACAGGTATGACTGGGAGACACACTATCAACATGTCAGAGTTGTCACAACTAACAGCAGAAGAATCACTCATAAAAGTATTTTGGGACACATAATAGACACATAATAGAAATTATGATGATGTGTCAGAAAGTGTGCCAATATTTTGTTCATTTGAAATAACAATCATAGATCCAGCTTTAGAGTATGACTCTGAGTTAGGGGATGACATGAGTCATAGAGTGTCCACCCATGCCACTGACGAGACCCCCATCACTTCCACAATGTTGTTATAGGAATAAAGTTACACAGTTCTTCTGCTATGAACTATAAAGCCATACTTAATGAGTTCTTTTGAACAAGTCAAATAATCCCAATAATCCTTTGGAATGGCAAAGTTGTAAATATATTGTCAGTTGATATGCTGCCTGAGTCTTTTGTAGAAAAGAGAGGTTTTAAAGAACTGATGTTATTTGTTGCACCCTTCTGGCATATCCCAAGCCACAATTATTTTTCATGGAGGGCTGTGCCAAAATTATACAAGTGGGTGGTTGGGGCAGGTGATGTTTCTGGAGTTGTTTGTTATGATATTTGAGGATGGAAAAATACTTGGTTGCCCAGCAGATAGATTGCCATCTACTGGTAGATTTTGTTGTTGTTTCTGGTAAACTACCAAAAGATTCATGCTTAGTAGTGTTTTCCGAATCAAATCCTTTCCTATATTGAAGGACTACATTAACAGTACAACATAGACCCCTGCATTGCTATCAGAAGAAATCTGTCACTTATGTGGAACTGCATGTAACTGTATCCAAATAAACACATGTGGTGTTGCGGAACCAACATTTCCTACCTCATGGAACCTATTTGACAGCAAATCTGTGTCATTCTACCTTTACAGGATCTAATATTGTCATAACAAAAATGCATTTTAACTCTCCTAATGCTAGAGGGACAAAATCGGCAAATAATGGCACTTCCCGACTGGCGAATAATTTCCACCGAAAAGTACTGTTTTTTTACTTTTTTCTCCTAGATCATTGAATTTAGCACATTGAATTTACACATAACACATAGCAAATGTTATTTTATTTCCCAAAATCATAACTTAAAGGGGTAAGAGGGTGCCTATGTTGGTGGAGTGTGGGGAAAGAATCAGTTGAACAGGGAATTTTTTTTGGGTGGGTGTTTACTGGGATTGGGGGACAGTTAATAGAAAACTAAAAACTAAATAAAATTAAAAAAAAAAAAAAAAAAAACATAAGTCATGGTATAAAAGGGGTCTGTGGAGGGTGCCTGTGTTGGTGGATGAAGTCTGGGAAGAGAATCTGTTTAGCAGGGAAATTTTTGGGGGGGGTTTGTTAACTGGTAATGTGGGGACAGTTCATAAAAAAAAAAAAAATAAAATAAAATAAGAAATTTGTACATAACATGATAGAGAAAGGAACCCCCTGACACAAGCTGCCACTGGAGTAGACTGATACCTGACGTGATAGAGTATTTTGTAGAGGATGATTTGGATGACTTGTTGTTAGAGGCCCAAGCCCTGGGGAAACATTGATTTGTAGGACTTAGACTTATTAGAGCCACAACCCTGCAGAAACATTGATTTGTAGGACAGACTTGTTTGGCACAACCCTAAGGAAACAATGATTTGTATAACTTAGGCTTGTTAGAAACAAGCTCCCAAATATTGTTTATTTTTGTAGGCTTATAGGTTTTTTTTTTTTTGGTTTTTTTTAAAGAACAAGCCCTGAGGAAAAAAAATCCCTACTGGCCTGGTGCCGGCAGGTCATGTGGTGTTGGCCATTGTCAAATGCCCTGATATAAATGCGGAATTTGTGTCTGCTGTTCTTGCCGTTGCTGCTGAGTTGCTATCACGGTGCCCATGCTATTGCTGGTGACATTTTGACAGTGTTACTTCCTGATGCCTTTTATTGGTTTGCATGGCTTTGCTCTACCCAGTGCTAGCCCTTAAATACTGAGCCCTGTCACTTTTCTGGTGCCCTTTCATGGTGTTTCCGTTGCTAAGCGCTTGCTCCTGTATTTTATGTGATTCCTGTGTATGGCTCGGACTGCCTGACTACTCTGCCTGTATATGTTTCTGCTCTGTATACCGACCCGGCCTGGCTGATGTTCCTGCTCTGTGTACTGACCCAGATTGGCTGACGTTCCTGCTCTGTGTGTCGACCCTGCCTGGCTGACGTTCCTACTCTGTGTACCGACCCAGATTGGCTGACGTTCCTGCTCTGCGTACCGACCCGACCCGGCTGACGTTCCTGCTCTGTGCACCGACCCGGATTGGCTGACGTTCCTGCTCTGTGTACCGAACCCGTTCTGGCGGACGTTTCTGCTCTGTGTATCGTTCAGGGCCGGCTCACTGCTCCATCCGGTATCCGGTTAGGGGCTGTCCTCCAGTGTCCTCTCTGTCCAAGAACAGATCCTCTGGTTGCCTCGTTGCTGCTCAGGCAGCCTTGTTACTGTGACCACATCACCAAATTGTGCCTTGTGATTCGACACCCTGGTGTTGTAGATCCCTCCGGTTGCACCACGGTACGCTTGACCTATTACTGCTACAAGCTGAGGTTGGTCTATTCCTGGGCGCCTCAGGCTGTTCTCACTATCTGGCAGTCGACCCCTTGTGGGTTAGTGCCATTACACATTGGGTCACAGTCATTGCAGTCTCAGTTTAATGTTATTCTGTGCCTACAGTCGCAGTCCTCCATTATTTCTCCAGTAGTCTACCGCTTGTCCAGGGCTTTCATTTACTCCTGTGGACTTAGTCGCTATTGTGTCACTCTCTGCATAGTGAGTGTCCTGTGGGCCTCGCGCTATTAGGGCCTGCCTGTCCTCCTGGCCTAATAGCAACAATTTCACTGCTGTCTCGTTTGGATTCACACGAACTGTACCTGATCTGTGTCAGTATTATATTGCTTATATATATATATATATATATATATATATATATATATATATACTGGACCCGTGTGGGTATTGATTATTGTAACCTGACCTGTGTCAGTATTATATTAACATAGTAACATAGTAATTTAGGTTGAAAAAAGACTTGCATCCATCTAGTTAAACCCTTTACCTATTCATGTTTACCATCGTTGATCCAAAAGAAGGCAAAAAAAAACCCCTCAATATACCAATTTAAAATTCTGCCTTAAATGGGGGGGGGGGGGGAATTCCTTCTTGATTCCAAATGGCAATCAGATTTCTCCCTGGATCAACAAGCCCTAAATATTAATCCCAATACATACATAGCCCTCTATGTTATGCTCTTTAAAATAAGTATCCAGGCCCCTTTTAAAGGCATCTAATGTATTTGATAGCACCACCTCCTCAGGCAGTGAATTCCATGCATTTATTGTCCTTACTGTAAAGAAACCCTTCCTCTGTTGTAGATTAAATCTCCTTTCCTCAATTCTAAGCGGGTGGCCCCTTGTCCTGTGTACTGTTCTGTTAATGAACAGGTCTTTGGAGAGCCCTTTGTATGGGCCCTGAACATATTTATATAGTGTTATCATATCCCCTCTAAGACGCCGTTTCTCTAGTGTGTACAAGTTTAACTTTTCTAGCCTTTCCTCATAACTAAAACTTTCCATTCCCCTTACTAGTTTTGTAGCCTTCCTCTGCACTTTCTCTAGTTCCATAATGTCCTTTTTCAGAAAGGGCGCCCAGAATTGAACAGCATATTCTAGGTGGGGTCTTACCATGGACCTGTAAAGAGGCATAATTATATCTTCCTCCCTTGAGTCAATACCCCTTTTAATACATGCCAATATCTTATTGGCCTTTGCCACTTTTATCCAACTGGAGAACTTGCCATTTACTACCACTCTTTGCATTCTATCTTTCAGCCAATTTCCAATCCACACACAAACATTTTCCCCTAGGCCTATTTCATTCAATTTGTACAGTAACTGCTTGTGCGGAACTGTATCAAATGCCTTGGCAAAGTCTAAATAGATCACGTCAACCGCCACTCCCGCATCTATATTATTACTCACTTTTTCATAAAATGCGATCAAGTTAGTTTGACAAGACCTGTCTTTCACAAAGCCATGTTGGCTATTGCTAATGATATTCCTGTTCCAGCAGAATTCTTGAATATATTCCCTTAGCAACCTTTCAAACAGCTTCCGTACCACAGATGTCAAGCTTACAGGTCTGTAATTTCCTGGCTGTGACTTTGATCCCTTTTTAAATATGGGCACCACATCTGCTTTATACCAATCCATGGGCACCATACCTGAAATAAAAGAATCCCTGAAAATCAAATATAATGGTCTGGCATAGCTCTTTAAGTACAGGTGGGTGTATACCATCTGGCCCCGGAGCTTTGTCTGCCTTAACACCATTCAATTGTTTTAACACTTTTTCTTGTGTTAGCCAGTCCCATGCTTGCTGTGACTGTTCTGTAAAAGTAGTTTGCAGATTCTTGTCCATTGGGTCTTCCTTGGTAAAAACAGAAGAAAAGAAATTATTTAAAATATCTTCCTTCTCTCTGTCCCCATTGACCATCTCACCCGTTTCAGATAACAAGGACCCAACATTATCAGACTTTATTTTTTTGCCATTAATGTATTTAAAGAATTTTTTGGGGTTGCTTTTTCTCTCCTTGGCAATATTTTTTTCATTCTCCAGTCTAGCTAATTTAATAGCCTTTTTACAGGTTTTGTTAACATATTTGTATTCTGCAAATGCCTCTGCTGATCCCTCAGCTTTGTAATGTTTAAATGCCACTTTCTTGTTATTTATTTCATGAATTACTTTACTGGTTAGCCACATTGGTTTTAATTTGCTTCTTTTGTATTTGTTTCCAACAGGGATCAATTTATGTGTGTATTTTTGCAATGTTATATTGAAGGCATTCCACTTACCTTCTGTGTTTTTTCCTGAAAATATTTTATCCCAGTCAACGAGACCAAGGGATGAATTAAACCTGCTAAAGTTGGCCTTTTTAAAATTCAGTGTTTTGGTGGAACCCATAGCAAATAGCTTTTTTGAATTAATCTCAAACGATACCATGTTATGGTCACTATTTTCCAAGTACTCCCTAACTTGGATGTTAGAGATTACTTCTTCATTGTCAGTTATTACTAAATCCAGACATGCATTCCCTCTGGTTGAGGTCTGCACTAGTTGAGACAAAAAAATTGTCATTCAACAAGTTCAGAAACTTGCTGATTTTAGCAGAATTAGCTGTTAAATTTTTTCAGTCTATTTCTGGATAATTAAAATCTCCCATAATTATAGTTCTCCCTATTTGAGAAGCCTTTTCTATTTGCATTAATAGCTTTTATTCTTTAAGGTCACCAATGTTTGGTGGTTTATAACAAATACCCACTAATTCTTTCTGGGCAGTTTTACCCCCAGTGACTTTTTCAACCCACAGGGATTCCACAGGTTCACTACTGTCATCACATATATCTTCTCGCAATTGAGGCAATAATGCTGGTTTGACATACAGACAGACCCCACCACCTCTTTTGTTTGACCTATCTTTTCTAAATAACATGTAGCCCTCCAAATTGATTAACCAATCATGTGTGTCATCCCACCATGTTTCTGTTATGCCTATCAAGTCATAGTTTTCAATTTCATCTACCACCTCCAGTTCCCCTATTTTACCAGTTAAACTTCTGGCATTAGCAAGCATACAATTTATGCCACTGCTGTGTTCCATTTGTGATTTAATTTTGATGTGGTTTATAGGCTTCTCCTTATCATCTGTACTAACCCCGCCCCCAGATCCTCCCACCTGGTTATTAACTACATCGCCTTCCCTTTCTATACCATCTATCCCAGTATTTATTGGCCCCTCCCCCCTTCCTAGTTTAAAATCTCCTCCAACCGTCTAGTCGTCCTCTCCCCAAGCACTTGAGACCCTCTTGCATTCAGCTGCAATCCATCCTTACTATAGAGATTGTACCCCAAATCAAAATCAGCCCAGTGCTCTAAAAACCCAAAGCCCTCCTTCTTACACCAAGACTTCAGCCATGCATTGAGCTCCCTAATCTCCCGCTGTCTCTCTGGCATAGCGCATGGCACAGGTAGTATCTCTGAGAATACTACCTTGGAGGTCCAGTTCCTAATCTTTCTGCCTAAATCCCTAAAATTACCTTTTAGGACTCCCCACCTTCCTCTTACTTTGTCATTGGTACCAATATGCACCAAGACAGCTGGATCCCCTCCAGCCCCTCCCAATAATCTGTCCACCCTGTCTCCAACATGCCGAACCCGGGCACCCGGGAGACAGCAAACCATTCGGTTGCTGCGATCAGAGCCACAGAATACCCTATCTGTTCTCCTAATAATGGAGTCCCCTACCACCACAACCTGCCTAGGCTTCACTTTCCTCTGGATCCCCTCTGTGCTAGAGGAGCTGTTCTCCCGGCTGTTAGGGAGAACAGTCTTCTCCAGCAATTCCACTTCTGGGTTTGCCTCCCCAACATCTTCACTTAAATGATCAAATTTGTTGGGATGGAAAAACTCAGGACTGACTGCCCTCTTCCTCTTCCCTCCACCACTGCAACCACTTCTAACTGTCACCCAGCTATGTGCCTGGTTCCCTTCTAGCTGATCTCCTCCCTCTTTGCTAGGGGACTATCACGGTGCCCGTGCTTTCCTGTCACTCTCTGTGCTGGAGCTCGTCCATTGGAGGAAGCTGATTGGTCCGCCCAGGTTGTTCCTTTATATTGTGCGTCATGGCACCTGTCAGGTACCCTTTCGTGGTGTTCCTGTGCCTGCGCTATTTTGCTGTGTTCCTGTATTCCTGTGTACCGACCCGGCCCGTCTGACTACTCTACGTTCCTGCTCCGTGATTGACCCGGTTCTGGCTGACATCCTGCTCCATGATTGACCCGGTTCTGGCTGACGTTCCTGCTCCGTGATTGACCTGGTTCTGGCTGACTTCCTGCTCCGTGATTGACCCGGTTCTGGCTGACGTTCCTGCTGTGTGATTGACCCGGTTCCGGCTGACTATCCTGCTCTGTGATCAACAGATACTGGCTGACGTTCCTGCTTCGTGATTCTTCCAGTCTGCGTTCTTCTTCCGCTTGGCGACATTGTGAGCCTGCTCGCAGCTAGCACCAACTGTTCTCACTTTTGTTCTCTGTGGCCTCCGCTTCTAAGCCTGTTGGTTTCCTCCGTTACTGAACCGAGAGATTACTGCTGAGCCATACCTTTGTGTCAGTGCCTGGGTTAACACTGCGGTGCCGGTTGCTTCCGTTATAATGAGCCGTTGCTTTCGCCTGCCAAGCTTGTTGCCTCCGTTACTGAGCCTCTCTTACACTGATTGAGCATTCCCCGGTATACCGTTATCTGTGTGTTGCCGTTATCCGTTGCATTGCGCCGCGTGGTGCAAAGGGCAGTCCTATACTCTGGCAGTGTAAGCTCCGTGTCAGCACCGGAAGTGTGCTTGGCTCCAGTTCTATTCGCTAACTGTGTATGTGTCCATCCATCCGCACTCTTCTGTGCGCGGCTCAATAGTCAGCTTGGGCAGTGCTTCCTCCATTACAGCACCTGAGGGGTGCGAGGCTCAGGTCCCATTGGCATTCGCAGTGCATACTACTACCGCACCAGGGGTGCTCCCTATTCTGGCTCCTTTGGCTCAGGCAGTATCTCTCCGTGTCGCTCACCCCTGTAGGGGCATTGGCTCTGATTACAATTGGTTACCCAATACCCATGGGCATCTCCAGACCGAGATCTGGCCATGATTCAGTTGGTCGCTCTGCTTGAGCTAGCTGCTACATCTTCTCCTGGGACTGTTGTATACCAGGCATTGGCTAATCACCATCACAGAGACTGACTACAGCTTGGGTATTAACCCTATATTGTGCTTGCTATACTGTTCCTGCTCTTGTTATATCAAGCCTGTATTCACTCAGTATTGTATTACCGATTCTGGCCCTTAGGGGCGCTGTTTCTCATTTTTTATTTTTTAATAAAACTGTTTTATCTCTAACTCTGTCTGAGTGTCAGAAAACCGTAACAGTGACCCACTAGACTCTGCTCAGTTAGCAAGAGACTCCTCTCAAGGTTGTCAATATCTCTCAGTGCTCCAATCTGAGCTTCTAGAAGGGCCACTTGCTCACACTTGTCACAGCGGTATGGACCCTGGAACTGCTGTTCCAAGCATGCATACATATGGCAAGATGTGCATTGAGTGAGATCTCCAAACTTGCTCATCATATATGGTGCAAATGTGAGTTCTTACAAAATGTAAACAATTAATTTACCTGTGTTCCTGTAACTCCTGTGTTGCACTAACTGCTGTGTTTCACAAACTGTGCACTTATTCCAGAGCACTTAATAAAGAGCATGCTCTACTTGTGAGCAAGCTCTGGAAGTACTGTACCTAGATTTATACAGGCCTACACAGAGGATTGTTCACAAACCCCACCCTTAATTAACTAATCACACTCCCAGAAAAACACAACCTTTTACACTTTAACCCTTTAACCTTCTTACTGCAGGTTAGGATGTAAACACAAAAACACTTTTCCAATGCTGTGATGTCCAAGCTGTTCACTTAATCCAGAGCACACTGCAATTTGTGAGCAGTGTGTACATATATTACTGGACCCGCGAGGGTTATTCTATTTCTGTGTTTTTTTCAATAAAACTGTGTTTTATCTAAACCTTCTGTGTCTGAGTGTCCATAAAACTGTAACAGTTGCTTAAGCAGCAGGATGATTAAGCATCTCAAAGTGAATGGGATCAACAACAGCAGTAACATGGGTGATGAAGGTTCTACTTGTCATGACTAGCTCCAGTGATGCACATGAGGGAGTAGCAGCACCATAACTAGTCCCCACCACTTCAGGTATATGTGGAGAAAAGAAGAGGTTGGCCAATAATGCTTCTGCATCTGCCCCTCCTCCAAAATCATAGGTGTGTTGAGAATATAAATGTTTTGATTGAGAGCAGGAACTGTGCATCTCACATCAGCAACTGTAAAATGTGCATAGTGCAAATAAGAGAAGGACTCAGAACAATGGGTACATCTGCACTCAAATGAAACACCTGGCACAACTCTATCCCAACACCATGACACTTAGGGTCCCCAGTGTGAAATCCTCCTACCTGAAACCAAGTACTGCTGCTGTCACTATGCCCCTTGTCCATACCCCATCAAGGACACATGACTGGGTTTCTCTATTCTTCCTCTACTTTGATCTCCACCTTGCCTCTTGTTGCCTTTCTGGAGAATTAGAGGGTACAGCAACAGTGGTGCTTGATTTCTGTGGTGGCTGTTTGGGTTTAACATGTTTCTATCACGATGCCCGTAATTCGTGCTGTTCTGTGTCTGTCACTTGCTGAGTTTTCCTGATTGGCTGTCTGCTATCAGCCCTCCTCACACTGCCTTTTTAAACCCAGGTTGAACACTTCCAGGTTGCCCTTTCGCGGTGTTTCTGACTTCACCTGGCCTGATCTGCTTGTCAGGTTTCTGGGCCTGCTGTTCCTGCTGATCCTGCTGATCCTGCGTTCCGGTGTTCCAGTGTTCCATGTTCCTGTTTGCTAGTGTTCCGGGGTTCCTGTGTTCCAGCACCTAGCGGGTTTATCTTGCTGAGTTCCTGAGTCTCCTGCCTGCCGCTTCTCCAGCCGGTTGCTCTGCACCGGCGGTTCCTGTGGTTCCAGTCATCTGTCAGTGCATCAGTCTCGCCCCTGGTGGACTCCCCGTTGGAGTGTGGGGCTCCAGCTCTAGCCCGTCACTACAGTGATATTGTTCTTTTCGCTTCTGCGATATACACTGTTGGTTCCAGCATGCGGACGCTGGTTTACTCCATTAACCTGGTTGCGATATACACTGTTGGTTCCAGCGTGCGGACGCTGGTTTACTCCATTAAAACCTGGTGGCGACATTTACTGTTGGTCCCAGCGTGAGGACGCTGGTTTACTCCATTAAACCTGGTTGCGATATACACTGTTGGTTCCAGCGTGCAGACGCTGGCTTACTCCATTAAAACCTGGTGGCGACATTTACTGTTGGTCCCAGCGTGAGGACGCTGGTTTACTCCATTAAACCTGGTTGCGATATACACTGTTGGTTCCAGAGTGCGGACGCTGGCTTACTCCATTAAAACCTGGTGGCGACATTTACTGTTGGTCCCAGCGTGAGGACGCTGGTTTACTCCATTAAACCTGGTTGCGATATACACTGTTGGTTCCAGCGTGCGTATGCTGGTTTACTCCATTAAAACCTGGTGGTGACATTTACTGTTGGTCCCAGCGTGAGGACGCTGGTTTACTCCATTAAACCTGGTTGCGATATACACTGTTGGTTCCAGCGTGCGGACGCTGGCTTACTCCATTAAAACCTGGTGACGACATTTACTGTTGGTCCCAGCGTGAGGACGCTGGTTTACTCCATTAAACCTGGTTGCGATATACACTGTTGGTTCCAGAGTGCGGACGCTGGCTTACTCCATTAAAACCTGGTGGCGACATTTACTGTTGGTCCCAGCGTGAGGACGCTGGTTTACTCCATTAAAGCTGGTTGCGACATACACTGTTGGTTCCAGCGTGCGTACGCTGGTTTACTCCATTAAAACCTGGTGGCGACATTTACTGTTGGTCCCAGCGTGAGGATGCTGGTTTACTCCATTAAACCTGGTTGCGATATACACTGTTGGTTCCAGCGTGCGGACGCTGGTTTACTCCATTAAACCTGGTTGCGATATACCCTGTTGGTTCCAGCGTGCGGACGCTGGTTTACTCCATTAACCTGGTGGCGATATTTATTGTTGGTCCCAATGTGCGGACGTTGGTTTGCTCCTGATCTATCAGTACTGAGGCTAAGTCGCTGTCCACTCCTTGCAGTCGTCTGATTTTCCTGGCAATATACTTCTGCTGAGTAGACCTTAGTTCCTATTCCTCTCTGCTGTCATAGTCATCTGACAGCCGGTCTACTCGTTCAGGCTGCCCTGCCTGGTATTGGTAAGGCCGGTAGAACCTTTGTTGTTACCATCCTTAAGGTTGCCTTACCCGGTATTGGCAGGGCCGGTAGAGCCTACTACAGTGTTCCTCAGGCTGCCCTGCCCGGTATTGGTAAGGCCGGTAAAACCTTGTACATTACCATCTTTAAGGTTGCCTTACCCGGTATTGGCAGGGCCGGTAGAGCCTACACTCAGTACTCCTTTGGGCTGCCTTGCCCGGTATTGGTAAGACCGGTAGAACCGGTACATGTCATCTCACGGTTGCCTTACCCGGTATAGGCAAGGCCGGTAGAGCCTGTTATCGCTACTGTCACTTGGGTTGCCCTGCCCGGTACTTAGGCAAGGCCGGTAGAACCTATTGTATGGACTATTATTGTTGTATTGTTATGTATGTTTCCCTATGGGGATTGCCTTAACTTTTCAATAAAGTTACGTTTTTACCAAACCTTACGTCTGAGAGTCTTCAAAAACCGTGACAGTTTCACATAAATGTCATGGTGTCTGTGTTTCATGTGTGTTATCAGGTGGTTGTGCCAAGGTGCATTCTCTCCTTTCCCCTTCTCACTGACTTGTCACAAATTGTGGACAGTGTCATTGTTGATGACTGCACTGTGTCTGCCCCAAGAGAATAGACCCACACCCATGACTTCAGTGGGGAGGGGAACACTGGAGAAGAATAGCCTCTTTCTTCTTCTCCTTCACATTCCTCTTCACTGGCTGGGGCAGAGGATGATGTTGCTGCTGTTGCTGCTACTGCCTCAGTATCAGTACTGCAACTAGGACTAGGAGTATTACTGCTGTTGGCAAGTGAAGCCTATCCTAGTCCTACTTTGCTGTTTCCACGGTGGTCTGTGGCACACTAGCCTACTCATCAGCATCCTGCTACCCTTGCAACTCAGCACCAGCAGGAATTATAGAAGATGCAAACTCCACAAATTCCAAAAGCTCACTGCTGGTGGTGGTGATGCCTGTCCTCATCCCTGTCTCCTATTCCTTCTCAGTTTGGGCTAAAAAGGCCATCAATGTCTCTTACACCCCGGCTTCACCACAACCACCACCAGTCCCTCCTACTGCTGCTGCTCTATTACAGACATCTCTCTGTTTGGAGGAGGTGATGAGAAATGTGACAGAGGATCACGCTTGCCATTTCTTGTTGACCTGAAGAAGGCAGAGTAGCAGCACTAGCAGCAGGCACTGGCAGCTGATCTGTGCTCCTGGTGACGGTGGTATTATTGCTGCTAGGCAACAATTCTACCTTCTTCAGGATCATGTTCCACCTGGACAATGCCTAGAGGGAAAGGGGACTCCCAGGGTCAGGGGAATGGTGTGGGCTCCCTTGACCACTAGTCTGGATGCTCTACATTGCTTGCCCTACCACTCCCTTAACGCTAGCCCCACAAGCTGCTTCACCATCACTTTTACTACCACTAACACCGACCACATCAATTTCAGTCCCGGAGTCCTCCTCATCATCACAGTCACTTGTAATAATATGATGATCACCCCCTCCTTCACTCCTAACACTCTGCTCAAGCTGCTGGACCTTCTTAGTAGTACTAGTGGTGGGACTGCTTGGGGATGGCAAGTATAACTTAGGGTCACCTTCTGTTACACTTGGCATAATATACTCCTTCCCCCCTCCTGAGAATTACAAAACACACTGGCAGCAGGCGCAGGCAGCTGACCTGTCATGTTCTCACTACTACCCTCTTCTTCCTCCCTTGAGATTAATTTCCCAAGATCCCTAGAGGTGATTTAGGGGGACTGGACAGGATTGGGTCAGTAGTGGCCACTTCCTCCTCCTCCTCCTCCTCCTCAGTTTTACTTGACACATAAGGGTCCTTCCAGCTCCTCCTTTTATTATTCTTAAAGCTGCACATAGTGCTAGCAGTCACTATGAGCATCTCCTGCCTCAATTTTGCTCAATCAGCAGAACAGCATATAACCTCTCTCTCTCTCTTTTGCCCTGTAGTTGCTTCTTTTGTGTTTCACTTCCTGGAAAACAGCATGTTTTTATAATGAAAATGTGAAAAACATGTTAATAAAGGGAGGAAAACTTTCTAGCCATTGAAAAATTTGTGAAGAATTTTTGCCAATGGCCGAAAATGTTGAAAATTTTAATAGCTGTATTCAAAGCAGATAACAATGTTGTTTTCAGTGATTTCGTCACAGGAACACAACGGGACCTTTTGCCCACCCCTATTCTTTACCTTCTGTCTGTATGATGAATATATCATTTATATAGTGGAAATATTTATAAGGTTTGTACTGGTATGTATCAAGAAATATCTGTTCCAGGTCAGCCATAAAAAGATTTGCATATTGTGGTGCCATCTTTGTGCCCATGGCACATCCCATTATCTGTAGGTAGAAATCCTGGTTGAATGTGGAATAATTGTGTGAGAGAATAAATTGTATTAATGTAGTTATCATTTTGAGGCTATATTTTTGGATTTTGGCCTGTGATTGCAGGAATTGATGCAGACATTAATTCCATCCTGGTGTGGGATGCTGCTATAGAGTGATTTCACATCCATGGTATCCAGAAGTGTCTCAGTAGGTAAATCTTTGATTTGGCTGAGTTTTTAAGGAAGTCTATAGTGTCTTGTATAAAGCTATTGGTGTTAATGACAAGGAGTTGTTAGTTGTTTGCCCCCAGGCCAGTGATCTGCTCAGTCAGAGTGTCCATACCTGTTACTATTGGCCTACCTGGGTCTCCTGGTTTTTGGATTTTTGGAGGCATGTAAAAAGTCCCCACAGCATGGTTGGTTGGTATAAGCTTTCTCAGTTCTGGTTGGTCAGGTATCAGTGTACAAGGAAACTATTGATATTTTGCTGATATATTCCATCAACCTAAATCTGTATGGCACCCACTCTCCCCATCATTTGCTAGAGCTGCTTGCATTTTGATTAGTAAAGGCGGAAAAATGTAGAGTCCTTATTACCATGCACTTACCATTGATATAAAATCAAACACAACAAAATTATTTAAGTATGTTTTCGAAATTAGTTGATTATTTTAGTTATTGTCCTATAGCCAAATTTAGGTTAAAATTATTCATGAAAGTTAACTAAATGCATAATATTGTCTGCCCTGATTGGAAAAATATATTCTGAACCTATTTTCAAAATTCACTGCATAATTAATACAGTGAATGTTTGTAGTATTTGTATCATTTCCACTTGTTTAATATGTTAGTATGTTAATATTTATACATTAGTTTTAAAGCCTGTGTACACGGGCCAACACTGGCGGCTCTGCAATCATGTGCAGTACTGACTGCCCGCTCAAGCGGTCCCAGGAAGACATGCAGAGAGGACTCTGGTCTGAATTCAGAGCGCCCCGCTCCGTATCAGTCGCGGCACAGGCAGTACTGCGCATGACTGAAGAGCACGCAGCCGTCTCTACTGCGCATGACAAACATCCTTAGCGAATTATAATATAGGATTTATATCAGTCAAGAAAAATGTAAGTCTTTTTTTTCTAGGCATTTTATATTTATGAACTATTTACTATTTGAATTTCTAAAATAATTGTCATTAATTTGCAAATTTGCATGAAATATGCAAATATGAAAGCATATATGCATTTGCACATATCTACTGAAATGTATCCTTGTTGAAAAAGATTTTCTTAACTATCCATGCAGTTAGCATTTACATTTGTAACATTCTGAGCATTTGTTATTGATATAAATGTTCTTTAATCCAACTCAGTTGTTATTTTAGCAGATGCTGCACGTTACCCTGGATAATTTTCTTGATAACAGGGATCACTGTTGTGTGTAAATACAAAATTTATATTTTTTAACCTTTTAGGTGGCAGACATGTATTCAATGCACTCTGTTGCAATGTTTTGGATACCTCTCTGGCAATCAAAGGGTTAAAACACATTAAGCCTTATGAACTAAAGAAAACAGAAGCAATTCTGGATCAAACCAACTGCACCTTAGGGATTATATAACAGTTATACAGTTGAAGTAAATGGGTATTTTAGTCTCTTGAAATCTAGACTGGTCTCCAACATATTGCAAAGTAAAGCATTGAAGACTTCTCTAGCATTAAAGGGGTTAAAAGACCCATTTGACTTAATGGCTGTTTTGAACGTTTTTCCCCTCTGATGCATTTATAAAGATAATTAAACAGGAAAAAAGTTTTATATTGTTTTACCCTTGCTTACTTAATGTAAACTATTTGTCATTAACAACTGGGAGGTTAGACACTTGGGTGATATATAGGTGAGGATAGTCATTCCAATCCTTATGGTATTCTATAGAATGTATTTTTCAAGTTGAAGAGATCTTAGTGGAGTAGTTGGCGACAGGTATCCCTGAGGCTGCATATGGGTCTCTGAAACTTGTCCTGATGCCCCAGAGGATGCGTGAATGAAATATAATAACTTCCCCATTCTCCCAGCCTGGCCCTTGCACAGCCTGGTTCCACTGCCCACTGGTAGACACAGACCACCAGTGTCCACTGAAATCAGGCTAGGAATCAAAGAGTGTGTGTGAGGGACATACACTGCATCCCAGCCTGATTCCAATGCACACTAGTAGACTCAGATACCCCATTTGCTGTATCTGAACCCCCAGCCTTGTTCCTCTGCCCACTGGTAGACAGATAAACCCACATAAACTGCCTGCCCCCCATCCTGGTTCCACTGGAAGTCACATGTCCGTACATTCTCTGGCTGACCACCTAGTTTGTTTCAACATCCACTGTTTGTTTCCCCATTGTTTCACTGGTTGCCCCGCTCCTCCTGGCACTCAATATGGTATGTCAACCCATACCAGTGGGGTACAATTTTTCATGGGTTGTCAGTAGGTCCTAAGTACATTAGGAAGTCCCATGATATTGAGTAATTTTAGTATCTCTGTTGATGGGTGAATGTGATTATTCCTATAGCTTCACATTCCGGAAATAGTTGTGCACACTAACTTCTGGGTAGAAAGACAAGTGACTCCTCATTTGATGTGACTAGTTGTCTAATTGTTATGCTTTATCTACCTAATCTTCATTTCTGTTGTTGTAAAAACCATTTTAGTACAGGCAAGTCATAGCTGAAAAAATGACAGATTGTTGTTGGCGTGGTTTTGTGCTTCTGGTACGCCCTACAGTGTACCATCTCATACTAACAGTGTGGAATTTTTCTTGGAGGAGGAATAGCTAAAGAGTACAGTTATAGAAATGTGAAATAGCTTTTTTTTTATAGCCCCACCTTCTGGAAACAGTTGTGCAAACCAGCCTAGGAGAAAAATGCAAGTGACCCATTTGATGCGGGTGAATGTCTACTTTCCAAAATGATATACCTTGGCTACCTTCCCTGCATATCGGTAATGGTTTAGCGCAGGCAGGTAATTTAACCCCTTAAGGACTGGGAAAATCTGAGTTAGATTTGACTTAAGGACCGGAGCAATTTTTACTTTTTTGACTATGTCTTTGTTCAACCATATTTTCTCTTTAATTCCTTTTGTGCAGCCACATAAATTATATACTGTTTTTTTAAGCACAAGTAGGGCTTTCTTTTGATACCACAATTATATGAATACCTCATTGTTTAATTTGATTAAAATAGAAAAAAATAGGAAAAAAATTGAAAAAAAACAACATTTTGCTTACATTTTTCTGTCAGGATTTGCATACTATTAGTTAATGAAAAAAAAATACCCCTAAATATATTCATTTGCTTCTCCTGAATATAAGAGTACCCCATATGCCTAATATTTTAGTCCTTTACTCACATTTACAAGGTAAATATTACAAGATGGCTGCCGTTATTTCCAACTTGTGATTTTTCAACAATTGGCATGTGAGCATCATAGCTTAGCTGACGGTGCCAGAACCAAAAATGTCCCACAAAGGTATATGTTTCTGAAAACTACACAACATCAGGTAAATAATCAGGAGAATTTTGGAGTTTTTCATGCAGCTATTTTTCCAGAAAAAAATTTCAAAATTGTGGTAATATTTAGATTTTTTGCAGTTTTCACACTTGCACTTCAATGTTGATGTGAATTTCAAGCACATGATAGGTGAAGATTTTTAAAAATGCATTGTTTAGTGTTCAGCTCCTTCTTCTGAGTACGGCAATACCCCATATGCATAGGTTTCTCAAGGTTTGGGAGAGCTACAGGGCCCAAATTGGAACATGCGCGTTTCCAGTTTCACACTTTGAATTTTCACAGCTTGCATCACTGGTGCCATGTCTCATTTGGGGCTGTGTAACAGTGCTCCACTCTAAGATTTCCCCCCAAAAGTATATATTTTTGGAAAGTAGACACCCCAGGCTTTCATTTTATGTATGTTTTCAATTTTTTTACGCAGCCATTTTACCACCAATCGCTCGTAAATCTTGACGTAAGTTAAAAAAACAGCGTTTTTCACACTTGCACTTCAATGTTGATGTGAATTTCAAGCACAGAATAGGTGAAGATTTTATAAACTGAATTGATTAGTGTTCAGCTCCTTCTTCTGAGTACGGCAATACCCCATATGCATAGCTTTCTCATGGTTTGGGGGAGCTACGGGGCCCAAATTGGAACATGCGCGTTTCCAGTTTCACACTTTGAATTTTCACAGCTTGCATCACTGGTGCCATGTCTCATTTGGGGCTGTGTAACAGTGCTCCACTCTAAGATTTACCCCCAAAAGTATATATTTTTGGAAAGTAGACACCCCAGGCTTTCATTTTATGTATGTTTTCAATTTTTTTACGCAGCCATTTTACCACCAATCGCTCGTAAATCTTGACGTAAGTTAAAAAAACAGCATTTTTCACACTTGCACTTCAATGTTGATGTGAATTTCAAGCACAGAATAGGTGAAGATTTTATAAACTGAATTGATTAGTGTTCAGCTCCTTCTTCTGAGTACGGCAATACCCCATATGCATAGCTTTCTCATGGTTTGGGGGAGCTACAGGAGCCAAATTGGAACATGCGCGTTTCCAGGTTCACACTTTGAATCTTCACAGCTTCCGTTACTGGTGCCATGTCTCATTTGGGGCTGTGTAACAGTGCTCTTTTTTAAGATTTCCCCCCAAAAGTGTATATTTTTGGAAAGTAGACACCCCAGGCTCTCGTTTTAGGTGTGTTTTCCAATTTTATACACAGCCATTTTACCACCAATCCTGTGAAAATTTGACGTAAGTAAAAAAAATTCAGCTTTTTTCACACTTTGCCTTCAATGTTGATGTGAATTTCAAGCACAGAATAGGTGAAGATTTTATAAACTGAATTGATTAGTGTTCAGCGCCTTCTTCTGAGTACAGCAATACCCCATATGCATAGCTTTCTCATGGTTTGGGGGAGCTACGGGGGCCAAATTGGAACATGCGCGTTTCCAGGTTCACACTTTGAATCTTCACAGCTTGCGTTACTGGTGCCATGTCTCATTTGGGGCTGTGTAACAGTGCTCTTTTTTAAGATTTCCCCCCAAAAGTGTATATTTTTGGAAAGTAGACACCCCAGGTTTTAGGTGTGTTTTCCAATTTTATACACAGCCATTTTACCACCAATCCTTCGTAAACCATGACGTAAGTAAAAAAAAAAAAACAGCGTTTTTCACACTTAGGGTTGGCGGCAGTATACTGGGCTGCATACAAATTGGTTTGGGAAACAATTTCACCTAAAATGTCTTCCCCCAAAAACAAATCAAAAAAATGATCAGGGGTAAATCCTTCCACATCAATCTGAATCCCTGGGTTGCCTGTGAATTCTGAGATTTGTGGGCATAAATTGATACCCATTCATTAGGATCCGGAGTGGCAGGTGTTGGGGCATTTCTTTGGGCAGGTCTTTTGGCAGGTGGCAGATCTTTTGGCAGGTGCTGGGGCAGTTGCCAGGGCAGCTCTTGGGGCAGCACTTGGGGCATTTCTTTGGTAGGTCTTTGGGCAGATCTTTTGGCAGGTGCTGGGGCAGTTGCCAGGGCAGCTCTTGGGGAGGCACTTGGGGCATTTCTTTGGGTAGGTATTTTGGTAGGTCTTTGGGCAGTTCTTTTGGCAGGTGCTGGGGCAGTTGCAAGAGCAGCTCTTGGGGCAGTGCGTCTTTTCTTGACAGAAGGCCCAGCGTCATCACTAGAGCTGCTCTCACTTTCTGAAAACTGCGCTATGTCAAAATCTGACGCAGTATCTGTTGCCTCAGAGTCAGACGCCAAAAAGGCATATGCCTCTTCAACGGTGTACCTGCGCTGCATTTTGCCCACTAAAAAAACTTTTTTTTTTTTCTATTTTCTTACGCTATCCCTAAACCTAAATCTAACCCTAAAAATTACCCTAGCCTACGTATATCCTGAACCTACCTAACCCAAGTGAACTACCTATCTAAACTGCACTTATTATATATATTTTTTTGGGGGGGGTTTGGGGGGGGTTTTGGGGGTTTTTTTCTTACGCTATCCCTAAACCTAAATCTAACCCTAAAACTTACCCTAACCTACGTATATCCTGAACCTACCTAACCCAATTGAACTACCTATCTAAACTGCGCTTATTATATATATTTTTTTTTTTGGGGGGGGGGGTTGGGTTTTTATTTTTTTTTTCCCCTAAACCTAAATCTATCCCTAAAACTTTCCCTAACACACGTCTACACTAAACCTACCCAACTACCTACCAAAATACCTAAACTATATTTACTATTAAAAAAAAAAAAAAAAAAAATTAAAAAAATTTTTAAAAAAATCTAAAAAAATTGAAAGGGGGATGGGGGGTGTCCCACAGATCAGAAAACACTGATCTGCATCAAATTGATCACTCCAAGAGTGATCAGATGGGGGGGAACTTATTGATCACTGCAGAACAGTGATCAAAGGGTTAATTTTCTTTATTTAAATTTTTTTTTTACTTTTTTTTTTTACAGGAACACTGTAACACTATGTCTCTATGTCTCTCTCCACCTCAGCATTATGCAAGGTGGAGGGAGGCAGAGAGATCTGACAGGGACAGTATTTACAAATACTGTCCCTGTCATTCAGGTTTTGCAACATGTGATTCGCTTTTGAAGTGAATCGCATGTTGCAACAATGTTTCTACTGCTTGTCACTAAGTGTCCCGATACCGGAACGCTTAGTAACAAGCGGCTTGAACTCTTCCATCGCTCCGTGCGGCCGCGATGGAAGAGTTTAACCCTTGACGTACCGTTACCGTCAAGGGTCGTTGGAGCACATTTACCCTTGATGGTCCTGGTACGTCAAGGGTCGCTAAGGGGGTTAAAAAGTGTCAGGTGTAGGTTACGGTTACTAGAAACCTCATAGTGTATGTTAACCCACAAAAATGGAGTACCATTCTTCTCAGATTGGTAGCAGGTACTTAATACAGTAGGAAATTACATGCTTTTCAAAGATTTTAGTATATTTGAAGTAATAGAAATTTAGAAAAACATGTATTTTTTCCTATGGTGCCACATTATGGAAATGTTTGTGCACTCCAGCCTAGGGTTAAAAAGGCAAGTGACCCCTCATTTGACATGGGTGAGTATCTACTTTTCAAAATGGTATTAAGTTTACTTCCTACCTCTAATGGTTATGACCATTTTAGCACAGGAAGCCATTTTCAAAAAAGAAAACAGGTAGGTAGTTTTGTCCTGTTGGAACCCCCTACAATATGTGAATTCATACCATATGGGGTGCCATTTTCCTTATAAGAGCAGTAGCTAATGAATATAGTTGGACACTGCATAGTTTTCAAACATTTCAGTCATTTGAAGGGGTGGAAAAGTAAAAAAATGCACTAGGCTAGGGGTAGAAAGGCAAGTGGCCCTTCATTTGATATAGAGGGTTATCTCCTTTCAAAATGGTATTCTTTGTCTACCTCTTCCCTTCTGAGGCTGTTATAACAGTTTTAGTACAGGCAAGTCATGTTCGAAAACATGCAAGAAAAATCAGAAGTTGTAGTCATTTTGTGCTTATGGAACCCCTATGGTATTTATGTCAATTCATACCAATGAGGTTCTATTTTTCATATAAGAGCAGTAACTAATAGTTTTCAAATATTTCAGTGCATTTCAAGGGGTGTAAATGAAAAAAATGCAACTTTTTCCTTTAGCACCAACTTTTGCAAACATTTGTAACACAAGACAAGATATAGAAAGGAAAGTGAACCCTCATTTGGTGCAGTGGCTTATCTACTTTCAGGAAATATATAGTTTCAAATAGTTATTTAGCTGTTTCAGGGTTGTTTTACCATGTAACCACTGGATTGTGTATTTGGTATTTTTGTACTTGGGAGATTCAGGGCTTTTTAAAATAAAATAATGTTTCACAAACAATATATATGTTTTTGATATACAGTGTGTGATTTTAGCTAAATAAGTCTTTTTTTTTTTTACTTTTTTGTAATTATGACATCATAGCTTCTAGTAAGTTGCATAACTTACTTCATGCGAGTCCCCATGCAAAAGCACAATTTGTCTGGAAAGAAACAACATTTAGTTTTTTATATGTAACTATAAAGTTACCTGCAGGAATCATACCTAAACAAATATATAACAAAAATGTTTCTGGCCTATAAGGTATAGGAAATGGCTAAAGCTCCTTGCACTAAAAGGGTTAATATTTATGTATAATAAACACTATTGACCATAAGCATTGTTGCAAAATACCACTGTGTGTGATATAATAAACTATAAGAGAGGAGGGGAGAGAAAAATGACCCTCGTCCATAGGAAGAAGAGATTTTAAAGGGATAGTAATACCTAAAATGTAAAAAAAAATATTTTGTAGGGTTTATCCCCCTGAGTAAAACAAGAGTACTCCCACTGCTGAAAGGTGTTTCATTCAAAAGTTATTAATTTTCAAAGTTGAATTTTTTAGGTGCAATATCACAGTGGCCTGAAATTTTACAGTGGCGCTGTTGCTACACCATCCTATGGAGATTTATGGTCCTGAGACCAGAGCTGTCCATAGGATCGTGTAGCAACAGCGCCACTGTACAATTTCAGGCCACTGTGATATTGCACCTAAAAAATTCAACTTTGAAAATTAATAACTTTTGAATGAAACATCTTTCAGCAGTGGGAGTACTCTTGTTTTACTCAGGGGGATAAACCCTACAACATATTTTTTTTTACATTTTAGGTATTACTATCCCTTTAAGGAAAAAAAACACACATGCGTGCACAGACATATACAGACACAGACATGTACAGACAGACACACACACACAGACCACAAATATAAATCCATCTAGTTTCTAGTTGCATCAATTTTCCATCTACATTCCCTCACCTAATGTCTCCTTAGAGATTGTTGGATCCCCAAAACAAAAAATACGTTACCATCATAGATAGTGTTAAAAAGTAGCCCAATAGGCAATGCCAAGTTTCCTCTGGAGACATTTTAGTGATGTTTTCCACTCTGCGAATCAAGGGCTTAATGGACTCATTAAATGTTAAAAAAATATATATTTCCCAAGTGTTAATATATTTTTCTAAAAGAAGCCCTCAGCAAAGCATCCTTTACACGTATGAACACATTGATTTATATTGTGCATTATCATTGTATTAATATTGTGGCTTATCATTTTATCAACTGAGTGTTTTGTTCCCATCTCCATTTCTATTTCCTCCTTTTCTTCTTCCTTGTCAATTTGCTGTGCTCTTCTGTCTCTTTTGCTTTTCTATCTCATTTATCGAGATCACAACATATACATGTTTATCTTTTATTTTATTACTTTTATTAGGACTTGAAGTGGTCATTCATATATATACTAGTTGAAGAGCCCGTTACACGGGCCGCAGTGCCACTACCAGCCGGTCGTGGGGCAGACATGCGCAGTAGACACTGCCCTCGCTGCGGCTGATACAGAGCGGGACGCTGCTTCAGAGCATCCAGCTCTGTTTCAGCTGCAGCGCAGGCAGTCTCTACTGTGCATGACTGCAGCACGTGCAGCAATCTCTACTGCACAACACTGCATCATTACACACGTTTTAGCAAATTATTATATAGGATGTTGTACTGCACTTTATCACCATACTGACAGTTTATTTCATGGTCAAAATTGAATACATGCTAGGTACTGATAATGCTGTAGACCTCCCTCTTGGTTGCTTGCAGTTTTCTGGGTAATGTAATGTGAAATAATGCTCTTTAGGCATTTCTAGTAATACTAAATCTTGTGAAAGGGTAAACTGCTTGAGCAAAATATTTTTACAGTACTGCTATGGAAGTCTGCTAGCAGCTTTTTTCTCTCTCTCTCTCTCTCTCTCTCTCTCTCTCTCTCTCTCTCTATATATATATATATATATATATATATATATATATATATATATGTTTTTTTTTATTTATTTATTTTTTTTGCTTCAGATTGAAGTAATGCAGAAACTGAAGACATTGTCCAGCAGTTCTTTAGGTTTGGGCATACTGTGAGATCAGCTGAGAGACCTTGTGATATGACATTTGTCCTAGTTTTTTTGTATGGTTGGTTTTGCTCTTAAGGTTCTTTACAACCTGTTTTAGTATTTCCTGTAACATTTACTGATCATCTTTCTGGGTATCTAAAGTGTTGTATCTTGTATAGCATAATTTTCTTATTAATCACACTCATCAGTTCTTTGTTGTTTGAGCAAATCTTTCTTTTTCAGTGTATTACTAAGTGCTCAGAAAAGTATGTAATGTGCTAGCAATGCTTTGTCCTGAATGTTTTACATGTGTTTTTAATGGAAATAAAAGAAATACTATAGATTTATTTTTTCTTTCATTGGCAGCTGTTTTTTCACTTTTGATACAGTAGTTTGCAGTTCTTGCTTCTTTGACTAAGCCATGAAATCTTCAGAAATTAATATCTTTAAGCAATGTTTCCAAAATCAATCCCATTCTAGTTAAAACCATATTTTATTCCAAACATATTTGCTATCAGTTTACTAAGGCATAATCAGTTATAATTGTTTTACAAAATTGACACATAAAAATTGCAAGCATTACTACTGATTTAAGTGTGGCTTTTAACCCCATTACCGATAGCATAATGGGGATGCCTGTTTGTTCCCTGCAGTGTATTTCTTTTCATCCAGTATTTATGTATGCATTATAATTAACTTTATCTTTTGGCACATCATTTACTGTCACATCTCATACAGATTATTAAGATTATAAAGATTTTTTTGCCATGGTAGATACATAGGTTGAGATATTTATTACAATAAAAAGGATAAAACAAAATAATTCTTATTGATTGTGTACTGTGAATAACAATGTAGAACGTGTAAATATATAGATAATAATGATACTCAAAACTGTCAAAAGTGTTGGTTTAAAATATGCATATACTAGGTTTGATATAATAGATGAATACATTATGTGTTGGAAGATCAGTGGAGCATAGATAACAGTACAACATAAATGTGTTCTTTATAGCAGTTTCAGATTCCCTGTATATTGCTCTCTGATTTAAAACAAATAGCACCATTCTGAATTTGCGTTTTGCATTCAATGGCATACAAAACAATTATTAATTCTACTAATTTGTATCAGAATTGTCAGAACTGATTCAAATGATTTTCCAAGATAGAGAAGCTGTTGCTCTGTACGTTATTGTCAATGTTACATTGTAACTTATTTCTTGCTAGTTTAAGCAAGATGGCTTTGCAACATGTAAAGTAATTATTATTGCTGTGGGCACAAATACAATGATTAGATTTGACAAAGTGTGAAATTATTTTGTTTAGAAAGAAAATGTCTCTACATGTACAAATTGCTCAGTTAGGACACTGTAGCTTTAGCTGACAATATTAGACTAACCACATTTTTTATTATCAATAGTGGTCTAAAACTAATATAGAAAGACTGATCAAATCAAAATACTTAGTACAACAAGGGGTATGATTGAATGATAAAACTCCTCTTATGGAGTAAGTCAGTCTCTCCTCCTTATTTTGTTTTAAATAATAATTTATTAAAGCATAGATTGAACAAACCACAGAATGCAAAATGGATGTGTCAGCTAGATGTTTATTCTGCAACAAAGTACTTATTTGTTTTTAATTTCCTTTTTAGATATGAAAAATGCATTAATAAATATTTAGAAAAAATGTACAATGAAATACAATCATCAAAATGCATAAGAAAAAAAAATCCCTATATAATTTTTATATAAAGCACATTAAATAATAACAGGGCTTTAATTATTACAGGACTTTAATTACTGTTTATTGACATTTGCTTAAAACCCTATCCCCCCCACTTGTCATATGAAACATGATAGGGGACTAGGAAAATATCTTTAGGCTCAGTGCCCCCTTCATGTGTACACTATGTAAACAAGTGGGGAGAATTAACTAATTTGAATTAGTGTCAAAATATTTACTGTAGAAAAAGGTGGTGCCGTATTAGCTGTAGAAAAAGCAGGAGACTAGTAGAGTAAAAGTGATAACTCTATTGGCTAACTGGGTAGCTCTAGGATAAAAGTTTTCAAACAATTAGGTCTCATCTTCAGGCATATTTGGAATGAAAGCTGAATACAAACTATGTGACATATGGTATATTGTGGTATATTCCATTGCAATATCGTTTCCCAGAGATGTTCAGGAGTCAGTATGGTATAGTTAAATGCAATTTATTAAAATATAAGTAAGGTAGTACACAATCATAATATAGCAACAACAAGCAGAGGGTCATAAGCCAGCAAGCACTGCTATCAGAAATAGTAGGGTGTCAAAATTGACCACACTGCTGGAGACTAGGCCTCAGCCACTAGTGATCTCTGCTGGAACCAGAAGCAGGAACTGGAACATAGGATCTTGATCCAACGTAGTGAGGGGACTACCTGACTCATGCCTGCAGTCAAAAATGTAGCGGAGGATACCTGACTGACGCCTGCAGTCAGTATTGAGAAAGCGAAAGATTGATTCACGTCTGTGGTCAGTTTAATAGTCTACTAGAGCCCCAGGTTTGCACCAGAATGGGTGTTTGCTAGGTACAGGGGAATAACAAGAGACTAGTCAGACAGAGCCACAGGTCAGCACCAGAGAGGGTAGTCAGACAAGCCAGTTCATTCACAGAGCCCAAGGATACAGAACTGCTTTGTACAATAACACAAGGGCAACTGAGTCAGGACTCAGACTACCCTTAAACCCCTCCTCAGGAAGTGGTAGGAGGAGCAGGCTCAGAGGAAGGAAGTAGGTAGAAGGAGACTACAGGAAGCATGGCATAAAACAGACACCTGCTTCAGTCTGAAGCCTCGCGCCTGCAGATGACGCATGGACTGATGCCAAGCATCACTGAAGCGGCGACGATGGAAACAAGGTAAGCTGTGACAATTGCGTAGTATAATTTAAATGTAAAAACAATTTGCAAGAGTGCATAACCTGTCATTTAGTTTATATTCAGCCTTCATTCTAAATATGCCTGAAGAAGAGACCTAGATGTCTGTGTAAATTATTCAACTCCAGTAGAGGCATCGCTCTGTAGATGGCTAATTGGTTCAATATTTATTTCCCTTTTGATGTGTGAATAGCTCCAGTAAATTTAGTGTATAAAGAGTTTGTGGCTGCAGCCAAAGATGGCTAAGTATATAGAATGTGAGGGCTGACCCTCCAGGGGCCAGAGGGGTGTCCAACGCATAGCTTTGAAATGTGTTTAATACACCCCTATACACAAAAGGCCCAAAATATGTTTATTATGTGGAATAATGTGACAAACTCCTGGTCAGGGTTCAGGCCACAGTGCAGAGTGCTAAACCTGTCACTCTGTGCAGAAATGTTCTCATTAATACCTTCACCCTGAAATCTTTAATGCTGTGACCTAGGGTGGGATGCTTCTTAACAGTATACCTTGGTGAATACAATAAATGCCGTATGGGTAAAGTATAAGTATAGTCTTAAAATGAACTCCAACAGGAGAAGGGCTGTGAATCACCAAACATCCCAACTCTAAGACAAACACCAACATATCCAGTGTCCAGTCATCTATTACAACACATGGGAAGGTAACATGCACCAATCATGCCCATATAATCCCTGTATAGGAGCAACATTCACTTATGACCATCCACATTTTGAGCTTATAGTGGTTTCACCAACATTATGATATATTGAGTCAAAGACTGTTACATTAAGTATAGATTAAAGTTTTGCCAATAATGGCATTGCCTAGACCCTAGGCTCAAGGAGACATAAACAGGATAGCCAAGACTGCAATCAAAATCATTTGGTAGTGGCTCAGTACTCCAACTTAAGGCTGATAACAAAAACTGTCATCAAAAATCATTTAAAAGCAGCCTAGCCTCAAGGGCATAGTATTATAAAAAATCAATGTATCAGTGTATCAAAGATAAAAATATACCGCCATCAAAAACAATTCAGTAGCACTTAAATAGCCAAACCAGTAATAGAATATATCAATATAACAATGAGTCAGTATTAAACAGTGTGTATCAATGTATAAAAGCTTAACAAAAAGCCTCCATCAAAAATAAAAAAGAGCCTTGTTATAGTGACTGGCATCTTTTGATAATGAAACATACATTAGGATCACAGTACTTGAGGTATGTTTACTCTTTCTGCCTGTGTTTGGTGAATGGTACCCTTTTTCTTTAGCTATGACCACTACGGTGGTGAGACCAGTCTGCTTTTAAATAATTTTTGAAGGCAGTGGTTTTGTTTCTCCATAAGTTGCTATGCAAGGCTGTTACCCAATGATTTTTGATGAGAGCTTTTGCATTCAGTGTTTGTTCAGGGCACTTAGCTGCTACCAAATTATTTTTGACGTGCCAATGAACAAGCTAATTATGTTATATTTAATTTTCACATTTATTGTATGGAATTTTACTATATAAATGATAAAAGGTAAAATTTGATGATGTAGGAAAGACCGCTACCCAAGCATGTATATGTTTAATTGGCCTGTGGTACAATATGAGTGCAATTTAAGTGTTGTGTCCAGAAAGAAATAATTATTGTGCAATTACTGTACTATATCCTTGTGTGGGACAAAGTTTGTTCTATTTTAATTGAGTACTTTAAATTAATAATAAGTGTCTGTAATATAACAAAATGTTTTATATTCGTCGAGAGGTCATACAGTAGTATAGTTTCTTTTTTTTCTGGTCTCATTAAGCTTACCAAGGTGTTATACTGTGTAACAGCTAGTTTCTGGTTGGCTAAACATTAATTAATTTTTATGATAACACAAAGCCTGCATAAACTGGTATATTATATCATCAAGTATTCAAACGTATCTACTATGTGTTTCTATTCAAGTGGTTGTATAATTTTTTCCATATTTTATGTAGGTTTTGCCTAATTATAATATTGTAATGGGATATTAATTTATATATTACAGTTGAATGTCTCTGTATATAAAACATTTTAATATTTTCATATTTAATACATATTGTGTTCCTATGTTTATCTTTAAAGTAATATACCTTAATATTCAAAAGTGCAAATATGCAAAAAGCAGGAAAAGTTTGCATTGGAGAAAAGGAGAAAATGTTCGCAATATTTTTCTCACTTTTCATCCACCCTTAATAATATCATCCCAAAACATCTGGGTAGCAGTTACAATGCCATACTTCTCTAAGGGCTACTCACTGTTTTTAAATATTTTTTATATATTTTTTAAATTATATTAGAGAATATAAGTTGTTAATTTCTTTTTTGTTGCACATTACACCTCAGAGACCTGTTCCTTTTTCTCCTTTTCTGTTTCGGATTTAATATCTATAGCTCAGCACATTTCCAGTTTCAGC
Organism: Rhinophrynus dorsalis; assembly: GCA_037306005.1. Lineage (NCBI taxonomy): Eukaryota > Metazoa > Chordata > Amphibia > Anura > Rhinophrynidae > Rhinophrynus > Rhinophrynus dorsalis. Next base: position 417,256,672 of record CM074723.1, read on the forward strand.
TGTGTAGACACCTCCCTTTAACACTCTGTTTAAGTGGTGCATTGTTTTTCTCCAAAAATAAATTAATAAAATATAAATACCTAGAAAACTCCTTCCAAAAGACAACCGGAATTCACTATGCATTAACAGTCTACTTTTGTCTGTATTATAGCTGGTGACTGAAGCTACTCTGCTTGTAATATTACTTTAAGTTCCTAGTGCATTTTAATCTTCTGACCATTATGTATCTCTTGTCACAAAGACACATTTAGCCTTAACAAAGGTAGCATCTACACTTTTTATTACAGGAACCATACGTCTAAGGGTTTGATCTGGTAAAACAGTCGGTAAGGCAAAAAACATTACTGAACGTAGCCATGTCTGTCTAACACAGCTATGCAATAAGCCACCTACCAGAATGGTCAATGAGTATAGACCAAACAAACACACATAGCCTTATAATGTGCGTCACACCTATTTTTTTACCTCACTGTGTGTTCATTTCAGTTACTAAATAACACATTGTACATCAGCTTCAAAGGAAACAAGCTAACAGTCAAAGTTATCCAGCGACTTTAAACATTCACAAAACAAGTTTAAAATCACAGCCAATTACAACACACCAAAGTAACAAGTACATTCAAGTAAATGTATATAAACCCCAAAATAAATAACTGACACACACTGCCTGTGTTTGGAGGTTCTCAGAACTACAGCACAGGGCCCTGGAGCAATGGATAGACTTAGTGACAGAGAGAAGGAAGCAGACATTGGATACAGGTAGACTTGGAGTGTGGAGCAGAGAGCATTGCATTAAAAATATATACTTTGGCACAAATTGCACTAGTTCCATATTCACACAAACACACACATCTTTTGTTTTTGGACACACATCACATTTGTATTTTTATTTTATACAGTGTGATTCAGTGAGTACAAAGGAGTGCCAGAAAGCGAGTATGACAGAATGCCTCTGTGAGTGACTGGGTGTGAGGGGCTGTGTGAGAGAGCTAAGAGAGTGATAGGCAGCAGATGGCAGGAAGAGGAGTGGAGCTGGAGGGATGGGTAGAAGAGCAGGAAAGGAAGAAAGAGAGCAGGGGATCCCCAGTCAGGAAAGTAGGGGAGAGTGATACCAGGTGGGCATAGGGGTACCTAGCAATGGTCAGGTATACCACAGATAGGGACCAACACTCCAGTGGCAACCAGAGGGGAAGTGCAGCAGGAACACACATATCCAGGGACAGTGAAGGCAGGGGCTGACCACCAAACTGGCTCTACAGTTCTGATACATCCCAGACTGATAAGGAGGAGGACAGATTGTAGGATTCCATGTACTTCCATGAAGAGAACATGGCCCTGGTGCAAAGCATACAGGATAGAGAGCACATATTCTTGACCACTGAAAGGGCCAGAGGAATTGGTGCTAGGAAAAAGCTTGCCTGGCGTCAGGTCCTCAACACAGTCAACATGGTATCCAGCTGTAAGAGCATCATGAATCCATCAAGAAATTCAAAGTCAAGATGGGAGATCTGGCCCTGCTTGCAAGAGGCACCAGAGGTGGTCCACCTATGAATATCACCATCAATGCCTGGGAAGAAATGCACTGAAACAACCTCTCCATGACTGTTGTTGAGAGGGTCCAAGGCTGCTGTGATACAGGAGATGACAGCACCCTCCAGACTCCCGGTAAGTTCATCAGTCCACCACGGAATGTCTCTTAGCTAATATGGCACAACACAGTGTCAGTCTTGAGCTTCCTACCTTGATCAACCCAGAGATGATAGTGTTCAAACAAAGAGATAGCGTTGTTGATCCCAAACCAAAATGTGATGGGTTAAGCAGGCCAAATCATGTCCAAGTAAAAGTCTAAACCCTTTGGTGCTGCGTTGATCAAACATACCTACCTCACACAAACAATGATTGCTATCGCTTTATAATACATACATCTGTTATGTTCCTCAGCAGTGTTACACATGTAGCCACTGGGAGGTCAGCACTTAACTTTCTGAATGCTAGAAGAATATACAACACATTGCTTTTCAATGCACTGGCTATCCCTCTGGCACTCAAAGAGGAGGAACACATGATACCAAAGTCAAATTGCACAACACATGACAGTTCAACTAACACAAACCGATTGCATGTCTTACAAATAGGCCACAACAGCAATAACCCTATGGCCCCAAATCACACATTTGCACAGTTGACACATCCATGACAACTGAGTTGAAACAATGATACTACCGTACACAGGCAAAGCAACTCTACAAACACACATTGATGTGGAAATACAGCAACACAAGCAGCTGGAAGACACATGTTTCACCCACTATGAGAACCATAACAAACACACATCCAAAATTTGAGGTCGGAAAAAAAACAAACACTCTAACTTGGGTTAGCAACACTGCCAATACAGACCATTAAGGAATCACAACTTGCATCTTAAAATGCATTTTAACATGCACAAGATACATGATTGGGCTTAATGGGAATGTTGCTCACAATATCTGTGTAGCCACAGTTGACTACCCTTAGATTGAAAAAGATGAGTCTTCGATGTCACATAATACTTAACCAACATGCATTCCTCCTTGCCATTCCCAATGTTCAGGATTAGGGATGAGCGAGCACCCCGATGCTCGGGTGCTCGGGTGCTCTGACCGAGCACCCCCTGATGCTCGAGTGCTCGGCCGAGCACCCGAGCCCCATTCAAATGAATGGGAGCACTCGAGCATTAAACCAGGCACCCCCTGCTCTGATGAGCGGAGGGTGCCTGGTCAATGTCCCCCTTCATCTCCGCTATGCCCCTCTTCCACAATGTCCCCCTTCATCTCCTATGCCATAGCGGAGATGAAGGGGGACATTGTGGAAGAGGGGCATAGCGGAGATGAAGGGGCACATTGTGGAAGACGGGCATAGCGGAGATGAAGGGGGACATTGTGGAAGAGGGGCATAGAGTCTATGCCCCTCTTCCACAATGTCCCCCTTCATCTCCGCAATGCCCCCTTCATCTCCGCAATGCCCCCGTACCTCCATTCCCTGGTGGTCCAGCGGAGCGTCTTCGGATCTGTGCCTCTTCCGGCACAGATCCTCTTCACCCGAACATGTCGGGCGAGCACATGGCGGTACTCGTACGAGTACCGCCATGTGCCGAGCAGAGCGATGCTCGAGCCGATCCGAGCATCGGCCGAGCACGCTCGCTCAACACTATTCAGGATACATATGGTAACCAAAGCTCAACTACTGCAGGTCACTTCCACCAATGTAAAGGATCTTGTCAAGCTGTTCAATTAATGAGTGTCAGGATGGTATCCCATGAATTGTAAAGCAATGGCTTGGATACCATTCAGTCAATCAAGGACTCACCGCCAGCTCCACCACCAATGGTATATCACTGGATGCCCAGCATGGTCGGCACCCCACTATACAGGTCATATGGACCCAAACCACAGCCACACAGCTGGATGCAACCCCAGCAAGAGACCAGCCTTCAGCCACAACCAAGATGAAAAGGGAACATATCCCAGTAACCACAGTATGACCCACGAGCCACAGAGACCTGAACCACTCACCAACTTCACACCTCTAGCACTGACTGAACCTGAGGAACAGGGATTATCAGGCAGTGAGGAGACCATACATGTAGTGGGGCAGTATGGTCACCCTCTAATGCATCATATGCTGGCTCCTCACATCTGTCTACACATTTGTCTCACAACCGGCAGCATCAGAGGAGACACACTCAGACCATAAGGGAACCACCTGTGAAGAGACAGACACAGACCAAGGAGAGGTATCAACAGCACCTTCATGTGCGCCATCCACACCCGCATCATGTGCCACAGGTACCTTAATTAGCAGGATGGATGAGGAATACAATCACACCCAGAGAATACTACTGAGGGAGACCGGGCACTTCTCCAGAAGGTGTCTGCACAACATGGAGAGAACTGCAGTCACTGTAAGTGGTAATGAATTCTAGCAAGTCCTCCTACACACAGAAATATGATTTATTGGGACTGGACTCAGTGACTTGTTTGGCCAGATGCTCACTTAATTGCAGAAGCAAAATCAAATCCAGAGGCTGCTGTTGGAGCAAGCTCAACAGTCAACTGAGTGGTCATCTGCAACAACCTCCCCCTCAAGTGTGACACCCACAACAACCCCAAGACCCACAAGAGTCACTAGACAGTCGGTGAGGGCATCCACATCTGCACCCCCTTTCAAACCCCCCAAAAATAAAAAAACCACGTGTGTCATGTTTTCCCTAAATAAAATGTACCTTTTGAACCCAACCATGTTTGTGATTCTTTCAGGTATCTAACAAGGTCAGCGGCAGGTAACCAAACACAGCAAATCCACTGTTGTCCAATTTCAACTCGCAATACACCTAGCAAAGCAAAAAAAAAATCTGGAAGCTGTTGTTTGGGCATGATGTGAGTTGAAGTTTAACAACAGCTAATCGTAAACATGTTACATCACAATCTAAGTCTGGTCACACACAGGATCACTGTTAACACACAGGCACAGTAGCAATCCACCACAAAGGTAAACCTCCTTCACATAATATCATATCTGACATGTGGCACAGAGCTCACACTGTGCAAACAAACATGTCACAATACAGTGTCTGGAACACAAACATATTCTTCACAGCAACCAGTGTGCATCCCCGAGGGTGTGTGTTCATAAGGGATGGACTTGTGGGTGATGGAGAGGTCTTAGGGGATTACTGGGATGCCAGTGGGTCACTGAATGCATCACACATATATGCATTCCAGACTCCAGGCTGGCTGAACATATGCAAGACCAACATGTTGTGACAGAAGAACTGGTCAAACTTCATTATGGACTATTTTCATGGTGGGTTCCTTTTTAGTTCCACTGTGAATAGGAGGTGTATTTCAAAATTGTTCAAGATTCCAAACAATGGACATGTGTGGATTTCAGATGATGTCCCTTGAGTTGGAACAACATATGGATGTTGTGCAGGTCCTCAACACCTTGTTCTTTATGGTGTGGATGACCTCTGATACAGCAACATTGTGTCAGAGCAAACACATAGCAATGGCTCCTTGGGGATTGTTCCATTGTGTAGATGTAAATGTAGTGACATGACATACCATACGGTATTAACATACAGTAGTAATAGGAAGCAGTAGGAAGGAATGACAGGTGTTGAAACTGCACTGTATAACTGTCTGGTACTCGGTGGATTAGCCGTCACCTTTGCGTTCCGGGGGGATATCCAACACAATGCTCTGTACATTTCTTGCATCTAGATGGATTTGCTATAAAGATACTATGAGGGAGTCTTAAACGGAATAAATAAGACGTGTACCTTACAAAGATTAAAAGCTATTTCACAGGACAAATAATCATTACAATTTGAAAGATACTGGGACCCTAGGACTAGTGGAAGCACTTTTAACTAATAAATTCAATTGTAGTTCATTAAGATCAATATAGTGAATTAAAAATAGTAATTCAGATTTATATGCCACCACCAGAGCAATACAGATTTATATGCCACCAGCAGAGCAAATAAGAGCTATATGCCACCACCAGAGCAATGCAAAGTTATATGTCACCACCAGAGCAAAACATATATGCCACCAGCACAACAATACAGTTATATGTCACACCAGAGGATTACATATATGCCACTAGCCCAGCAATACAGATGTATATGTCACCATCCCAGGAATACAGAGGTATAGGCCACCATCAGAGCAAAACATATATGACACCAGCACAGCAATACAGTTATATGTCAAATCAGAGAAGTACATATATGCCACCAGCCCAGTAATACAGAGATATATACCAGAGCAATAGAGAGTTTTATGCCACCAGAGAAATACACCATTATATGCCACCAAAAGAACAGCAAAGCAGTATATGCCACCACAGTGCCTCACTAGATCCCACAAAAGCATTGTAATCCACAATATATGCCAAAGTGGGACATTTTATACACATATTGGTACATTTTGCAACAGCAGTAGGGCACATCGTGTAACTGATTTGCCACTGCAATTGTATGTGTGCCCATTTGGTGCCCAGATTTATACAATGTGGTGTGGATGATGATATTTAGAATAATTTGGCCAAAGTTATTCTAAATATCAACAACAATACCATATTGTATTGATCTGGAGTGGGTACTAAATGGGCACACAACATGCAAATATAGTAACAAATTAGTTATACAATGTGACCCACATTTTTTGCCAAATGAACCATTATGAACTTAAAATGCTCCACTTTAGGATATATTGTGAGTTAGAATGCTTTTATGGGGGAGGGGGAGTTGAGAAGAGTTAGCTTCTGCACATTCATTTTAATCCCACTGCTTCAAACAGCATTTTACAGTCAAAAACAGTAAAATTACTTTTAAAAACAAATTCAATACTGCATTTTTCAGGTTAACTTCTATTTAAAATAGAACCACATGTTCTTAGTAGAGAAATTCATAGAACATGCTCTTGTCATTGCACTGAAATGGTTAATATATGATATACTCTATATCATTAACCCTTGGAGTGCTGTGTCAAGAGCATGCTGTTCTATGAATTCAGTATGTGGTTCTGTTTTAATCTGAAGTTAATATTAACCCTTATTTCAATGACAAGAACATGTTTTATGAATTTCTAAGTTCATTTCACCACACTGAGCACGTATGGCTTAATTTTAAACATAAATCAATATTAATAAACCCTTAATGTCAATTATAGATGCATGTTTTATGAATATATTCACTTAGATAAATACAGATTTGTCTGATTAACTAAAATAGACATTTGTGTGCCCAGGGAAGAAATTCATAAAACATGCTTTTGTCATTGATGACAACATTAAGGGTTAATATCAACTTCTGTTTAAAATATAACAATATGTGCTCAGTGAGCTCAATGAACACATATGGTTCTATTTGAAATAGAAGTTATTAAATACCTTTCTGCTGATTTTTTTCTGACTTACATAATGAGGCTTAAATTATTAATATTAGAATCTAGACACAGTCCACAGTCTGCCCATATTGCCCACCCTGTCCATCTCCACCCTGCCCACATTACCAAAGTCCACCCTGCCCCCATTGTCTACACTGTCCACCTCCATACTGCACACATTATCTACACTGTCCACTTCCACACCGCCTACATTATCCACACTGTCCACTGAAACACTGCCCACATTGCCCACACTGTCCACCTCCACACTGCCCACATTGTCCACCTCCTCCACACTACCCACTCTGCCCACATTGTCCACACTGTCCATCTCCACACTGCCCACCTTGGCTACACTGTCCTCCTCCAAACTGTCCACCTCCACATTGCCCACACTGTCTACCTCCACACTGCCCACATTGTCCACCTCCACACTACCCACATTGTCCGCCTCCACACTGCCTACATTGTCCAATGCCCACCTCCACAATTCAAAACCTCCACACTGTACATAGTCCATCTTCACACTTTCCCCTGGTGTTGGGAGCAATATAACAGGACGGCAAACTGATGTGCTCTGGTCTTGCATACTCTGTGCATGCGACAAGCCTTTTTATTGATGCCTCCGTGGTTTTTCACCATGCACCCATGCAGCGGGCTTTGATGACATCACTGTGCATGGTGCACAGACTTGAAGGCTGTGAACGCATGGGCAATCATCAACTAGCTTCCCTTTGAGTCTGGGTAACAACTGATGAATAACAATCTGCCTTTACTTTTCTGTTACCATGGTTACTCACCTGATTGTTATCAGCCAATCCCTTCCTGGCTATTTAAAGCAGCTAGGCCCATTTCCTCCTTGCCCTTGTGTTGTTTCTGGCTGCAAGTGCGTTCTCCTGAGTTCCTGATTATCCATGCATGAGCTGGCTTCCTCTGATGTCCCTTCTGGCTCCTGTCACTTGGCTTATTCCTGACATCACTGACCTCCGTATTCCTGACCCTGCCTTGTCTGAGTACCCGACTTGGTTCCTGACCCCGGCTTGTCTTTTGGTTTACTCTCCTGGTTCACTATTTGGCTTTGTTTATTTCAATAAAGGTGTTTTGCACTTCACATTTGTGTCGGTCTGGTTCCTGGTCCCTAACATATATATCCCTCTGTGGACTTGAAGGAACCCGTTGCCATGAAATGTAGTACATAGGGCACAGCTGATTATGAATATAGAGTCATCTTCATCTTTCATCACCTCATATAGGTCAATGATAATGTTTGATGTCAATCTGTAGTAGCCCATCAATTCAGCGTCCATCATTCCAAAGAGAATGATGCTTGTGCAGAATATCCTGGGTCTTTGAGGTCATCTGTCCTCCCTGTGTTGCTCTACAGGTGCCTGTGGCAGCTCTGGGAGCTGTGATTGACATGATTGCAACAGCTGAGGTGCTTCTGCCCGGCCTGGTCCTCCAGGTGGAGACAGGCTTTTACCTAGCTCAGCAGATTGAGAATCTGTGGTTGCAACAGTTGGAAGATGTGCTGGTATGCTTGGTGGTTCCTGGGGCTCTTCGGCCCTCCCATACCCCCTTCTCTGATGTCTTCAGAAGGTATTGCAGTGGAAACATAATGCTTGTAAGCACTCTGAGTGGTCTCACAGTAAACACACCATATCTGAGGATGGCGAGATGTCCCTTTAGGACAGTGGTGGGGTGTTGTCCAGGTGTGGTCATCAGGTACGACAGGACCAATGGGAATGTGTGTGTGTTGTCCAGGTAAGTGTATGCTGGTGTGGTTCTTTTTGTTTGTATGTGTTTGTTGTAATTGCTGTTTAACTGCCAAGTGCATGTGTGACACTGACCAGTGTATTTACTGCTGCTGGTGCACCTTGCCGCTCTATATACTAGTGATCTTGCACATGCAGGCTTGAGTTGCTTAGCGACAAGTGTGCATACTGTGTAGCGTGGACATATATGTTGGGTATATGTTAATCCCAATTGTACAAGGGCATGGTGCCACAGATTGTTTGAGGTTTATTTGTAAACCCCTTGTTCCTCAGGGGATTGATGAGTTGATGTTGGTTGTCCACCATTTATGTGTGGGCCATGCACATTTTACTGGTGGTTCCTTGGCATTACAGAGGTTAATTTTGCCTTTTCTTTCATTGCACTATGTGCTAAGGGATGGGAGAACTGTCTGATCCCTGCTTGGCTTTGATCGATGAGGGTTTTGAAGTATTGTTGAGTGCTGTATGCCAAACAAAGCAGGTGCAGGCTTACCATGAGTTAATGCATGTTTTTAGCATGCTTTGGCATTCACTGCACAGAAATTAATGGCAAATTGGTAGGGCTGTTCCATCAATCTCAATGGGCAAAATATTACCGACCGTTGTAATTTTTTATCACACGTTAGTGGTTCACAGAGTGGGTTATTGGATGGCTTACTGTACTGGTAAAACTACCATTGGCTATTTTATTTTTAACGGTGGGAATTGGATCGAGCCTTAATTAAGCAGACTAATGTCGTGAGATTCTGCAGCAAACCAACTACACAATAGGGAACGAATAAACAGTCCACTTTTTTTAAATTAGACCTTTAACCCTTTGAATGCTAGGGATGCGTTGGAGACCTCTCAAGCATCCAAAGGCTTAAAAAGCTCTATTTAAATCAATGGGGATTTAGATAACTTTCATTTGTCTCATATGGTGCAGTTGGTTTGCCCCAGAATTACTTCACTTTAGTTTGCAGGATTAGGTCTCCTGTGACAGGAAATTAAGCTGAGTAAGAGAAATAGGAAACTGGATTCAGTGGTGTCTGGTAATTAAATATTTGCTGTTAAAGATGATATTCTCTAATTTCCTGGCAAGTGAAACAACTCCTGTTTTTCTCAGTTACCTCCAATTCCTGCTGCCTCTCTAAACCCCTGCTCTGACTTCACTATTGATTCTGATATCTTCCACAGTGTCATGAAAGTATCAGATGCCTTAAAGGGATAGTATTGCTTGAAAATAATTTTATTTTATATTGTAGCCCTTAAAAAACATTAAAAATGGTATTTGTCTTATTAGCAAGTAAAGTTTCCCCTGGAGTGACGTCACTGCTCAAGCCTTCAGATTTGGAATCTGGTCCGAAGACCGGCCGCGGCTCTTCAGCAGTGCCGAGATCACAATCTTTAAAAATAATTTCTTCATTGGAATGGTCTACAAAGCATGCTTGCAAGCCAGGCACACTTTGTAGACAGTTCCAATGAAGTAGTTCTCCTTAAAGATCGTGATATCGCCACTGCTAAAGAGCTACCGTCTGATCTGCGGACCGGATTCCAAATCTGTACACTAGATGGCAGACTTGGCTAAAACAGCCAGGAAAAGAGAACTTTACTTTTATTATTATTAACTTTATTCCCTAATATCTCCCAAACCATAAAGGTTTGGGAGAATAGACATATCATTTTTAATGTTTTTTTAAGGACTACAATGTAAAAGAAAATTATTTTCAATCAAAACTATCCCTTTAACCTTAATTTATTTTCATTAGTATTTGTCTCTCAATATATATATCTTTTCACTATAAATAATTGAAAACAAATTAAAGCTTATAAAATGATAAACATCTGGTAAACAATTATATAATTCATGGTACATATGAGTAACAATACAAAAATAATTTGGAGGTTAATGACATCTGTAATATTGTTTTGAAGGCATTGTGCCTTTAAGCAGTGCTGCCCAGAAATGCATGGTACACTGGAATAGCTTCTGCTGACTTTTTTAAGTAGTAATAATTATCCTCATGAAGGTGGAGGACATTATGCTTTATTCTATAATTGTTCATGGGTGATCTGGTGTTTGGTATTGATTACAGATATTGCTCTGTAGTATCACACATTTTAGTGTATTTGTATTGCATCTTACATTCACTGTGCCTTCTTAGTCATTTCTGAATTTGAATACCATTAGGTGAGGGTTTTTTTAGTGAAATGTCATATATTTAAGCATTGCTTCATCTTTTTCCTAAGAAATATCAATAAACTTCATAAAGTCCATTTGTGTTGTTGTAAGCAGAATAGCATTACTTTGCAATAAAAACTAATGCAGATAACATTTTTATTAAAGTTGGATATAATATACTGATCTTTTTTTATTTACTAGAGGTTTTTTTCATGCCAGATAATTATGTTATTCTTAATATTATTAAACTGAAAAGAAAAACGGTAGGCAAGAAAGAAATAATAAAAACAGGGTATGGTAGGAATATTGATGCTCTTTGCATTGATAACATCTATATTCAGGGGATGCCAAACACTCTCTAAAACGTCCCTACGCTGTGCGTTTCATAGAGCTATATCTACTTCATCAGGGCATACATAGTAATGCAATAGAACTCATATATATAGGAAACCACTGCTCCATGGACTAAATGGGCTCACCGTGTGTAGAAGATGGAGAACAGCGTCTATCCTGCTTGGTGCTGGCTCAAACCGAGGTAGGAAAACTGGCCGAGCTGACCCATGCCTCTTTCCAGATACCCCATACCATCATTGCCATAGCAACTGGAACATACTCCATAATGCTCCATCCGATAAGGTTAGCCTACACAAAAAAAAAAAAAACACCCAAAAAAAACATACACACGAATGAGATCACCAGTCCAAAGCGCAGTGGAATAAAAAACTCAGTAATATAAGAGATATATAAAAGATACAATAAAATGTATAGAAAATAAAAGCATATGTGAACAATACATCCTAATGTCTGTTCATTGTTTTTGTGAACATGTGAAATGACAACTATAAGTCAATCTTCAGAAGGCATTTGTGCAGATACATGCTAAGAACTAACATATATAAACCAGTTTATATAAAAAATAAATAAAAATAAAAATAAATATATACGTGTATATAAAATATTATCTCTTCTTTTTTCCTCTTCTCTTTCCCATTCTTTTTCTTTCCCATTGTTCTCTTTGATTTTACTTTCTTTCATTCTCACTTTTTTCTAAGGTGTAAGAACTAATGGGCTCTCACCTTTTTTTCTCCTTTTCTTCCTTTGTTGTCTCCTAAAGTGAACTAGAGGAGAAACTCTTGAGACCTCAACTCATACTTAAAATAATTATATATGAAGAAAGTTACTGATCTCTAATTCTTCATTTAATCCCTTTGGTTGTTGTGTGTTTAAAGTATAAATCCAATAGGCTTCTCTATGGCATAATGTAGAGAATCTATTGGAATTAGATGTAGAGATATGTTCTAACCTGGTCACTTTGAAGTTATTTAGCCCTCCATATCCACAGGTGTTAAAGTGTCTACGAACTGCATGATCTATTGATTTCTTACTAATAAGGTATCCCTGGGCCAACTGATAAAATCCTTTGGCTTTAACTACCGTCTCTATGCAGACGATACACAAATATATCTCTCAACACCCTCAATATCACCTGAAATACAGCAGCAGGTCTCAGATTGCCTTAACGCTGTCTCTTCCTGGATGGCTCATCGTCACTTAAAACGTAACTTATCCAAGACTGAGCTCCTTATCTTCCCTCCTAAATCCTGCACAACACCTCCATTCTCTATAACTGTCGAAGGCTCCACAATTTACCCTGTAGACAAAGCCCGCTGCCCCGGGGTAACTTTGGACTCTTCTCTTTCCTTCTCCTCCCACATTAACAACGTTACCAAAACCTGTTGCTTCTTTCTTTGGAATATAGCAAAAATCCGGCCATTCCTCTCTTACTCTACAACAGAAACCCTCATGCACGCTCTTATCCTTTCTTGCCTGGACTACTGCAACTCTTTACTTACTGGTCTTCCTACTAACCATATCGCTCCTCTTCAATCAGTTCTTAATTCAGCCACCAGAATACTCTTCCTCTCCTCCAGAACAGTACTCACCCCACCACTCTTAAAATCACTGTCATGGCTTCCCATAAAGCGGTGTATCACATTCAAAATCCTTCTCATTACCTTCAAGGCTCTCCATCACTTGTCCCCAACTTATATCTCATCTATGATATCCCGCCATATTCTTGCACGTCCACTACGCAGCACACATGCTGGACGACTCACTGCCCCTTTAACCACTATTGCTGTTTCACGGTTGAAAGCTTTCGCACATGCCCCCTACCTCTGGAACTCCCTACCACCCAGTATTCACTAAGCCTCAACCCTCAACAATTTTAAATCTAAACTAAAAGACCACCTTTTATCTCTAGCAATAGCATAATATTGAAACATTACCATTATTATCATAAGCCAAACACTGCACTTCCTCCTCTACCAGCTTGTATCTGTATGTCACCCATCCTATACTTAGATTGTAAGCTCTATGGGGCAGGGACCTCTTATCCTAATGTATACTCACCTGTTGTTCCCCTTATGACTGCCTATATAAGCACAATCACTGCACTTATTGTACCCCTGCTATATTAAATGTAATCTGTAAAGTGCCACGTACACCGGTTGGCGCTATATACAATACAATACAATACAATCTATGCTCACAAGCTCGATCTCGTAAGGGTCTGGTGGTTCGCCCTACATATTGAATACCACATCCACACGAGATGACATAAATGACAAATGACTTCATGTTGAGACCCCTTTGATATGCTGGGGTACCTGTAAGTTTAAGATCCAAAAACCTACAGGTAGCCCAAATCAAATTATAGCTAGCACTATCTACAAAAAGGATGTATCTAGAAACCAATATCTTAGAGCTGACAGTTGCCACTACTCCAAGTGGGTCAAGAATATCCCATTCGGGCAATTCTATAGGCTCAGACGAAACTGCAGCAGTACATCTGATTTTCTAGAAAAAGGTCAAGAACTCAGAACACAATTCTTGGAAAGAGGTAATAAAATTACGGTAGTGGATTCAGCATATTAAAGGGCTCTCAACATGAAGAGAGAAGATATTCTCAATAAAAAGAAAGATGATACAAAACATACTAAGAGACCTCCATCCATCAATACCCAGTACAACGGAGCTTCCACAATTATTCACACTATAATACAAAAGCATTGGGACATTCTCAAACAAGATCCTCTTTTGCAAAATGTCCTGACTACTAAAGCTAGGATCACCTATAGGAGAGCGAAAAACCTAAGAGGCTATATAGCCACAAGTCCCTATATAGAAAAAGGGCATCTTTAATTCTAGTACCCCAATAGGCAATTACAAATGTTTACATAGTAGATGTACAAACTGCAGATTCATTACCAATAAGATTAAGAATATTAAGAGTTTCAGTAACCAACAACAATATGACATCAAGAACCTCATCACATGTGAAACTCCATTTGTCATTTATGTCATCACGTGTGGATGTGGTATTCAATATGTAGGGTGAACCACCAGACCCTTGCGAGATTGAGCTCGTGAGCATAGATACCTTATTAGTAAGAAATCAATAGATCATGCAGTTCCTAGACACTTTAACTCCTGTGAATATGGAGGGCTAAATAACTTCAAAGTGACCAGGTTAGAACATATCTCTACATCTAATTCCAATAGATTCTCTACATTATGCCGTAGAGAAGCCTACTGGATTTATACTTTAGACACACTACAACCATTAAATGAAGAATTAGAGGTCAGCAACTTTCTTCATATATAATTATTTTAACTATGAGTTGAGGTCTCAAGAGTTTCTCCTCTAGTTCACTTTAGGAGACAACAAAGGAAGAAAAAGGAGAAAAAAAGGTGAAAGCCCATTAGTTCTTACTCTAGTCCACCTTAGAAAAAAGTGAGAATGAAAGAAAAAAATCAAAGAACAATAGGAAAGAAAAAGAATCAGAAAGAGAAGAGGAAAAAGAAGAGATAATATTTTATATACACGTATATATTTATTATTTTTTTTTATATATATAAACTGGTTTATATATGTTAGTTCTTAACATGTATCTGCACAAATGCCTTCTGAAGATTGACTTATAGTCTCCACTGCAGTGAGGATTGAGCCATATTGCCGGGTCAGGCTTAGTTCTGTATAGTTCAAGAATGGATCTGGTGAGTCTGGTCCTATATGTGGACAGAATTCCATACAGCTTACAGATTTACTCTTAGGTCTGTTCTTCTTCTCCTCTTTTCTGTTCAGGACCATTATACCACCTATTGTTGACTGCACAGAGCAAGACCATATACCTATATCTGAGCTCACAACTGGAAAGAAGCACCATCAGCATTCCCTCAGTTGGGTTTTTTTCTGTTATTCTTATTTATTGTTTTATTTTATATTTTTTATTTTTTTTATTATTTTATTGACCTTGGAAGTTTGTACTTATCCGATATTCTACGAAATTGACTTTTTTAGCCACTGGTGCTACACACGACACTGTGGATTGTAGCTGCATCCGAAGGACAATATAGAGATATATATGTTTCTGGTTCCATTAATAATAATAATAATAATAATAATAATAATAATATATATATATATATATATATATATATATATATATTATTGTGGTTAGCAGTATTTGGAGAGCTGAATATGTAATTTTTTCGCTTTGTTATCTTTAGTGCATAGTTGCAAATTATTTATTATTATTATTATTATTAAAATATTATTATTATTATCATTATTATCCCACAATCACACTGGTACCAATAATCGTACACCAAAAAAATGTGATGCATTGACCCAAAACTTGCAAGAATTTTGGCCCTAGAAATGAAAGGAGACTGGTAACTGATGTGTCTAGTGTGTTCATCTGTTAATAATGTATTAGTTGGTAAATCTTTCTTTATATTGTGTGGATCACTATTATACTTGCTATTGTCATATTTTCTTTATATAAGCACCCTGACCAGCACATTCTCAGCAGCAGCAAGTGTTTGGTCCGCATGTGCTCAAATACTTTTAGGTAAGTTGAAGCTAGGCATAAAGAATATTAAATAAAAAGAAAAATACTATACTATTGATAATGTTGGGTAGACGTCCTACCTGCTTCTTTATACCATCCATTCAATAAGCTGTATTTCAAGTGGACTGCTACTCTTCTCTAGGGATGGGCAAAATTTTTTGCCTCAAACTGAAATCGACGAACAATGGCACTTTCCACTTGGCGAATAATTTCCCACAAAAGTTTTTCTGCTTTTTCTCGCCTTTTCCTCCCATTGAAATCAATGGGAAGAAAAATATTTCTATACCACAGGAAAGCGTCAGGCTCTCACAGCAGCCATTCTGTGTTTGTGAGAGGAGAGAGCAGCATTTTTTTGATCTAGAGGAGATTGGCAAATAAAGGGTAATTTAAGCTTAGTTTAGGGAGTCATTTAGGTAGTACATTTGTTCTCTGTATTAGGGGATGTAACGGATCCTACCCGTTACTGGGAGCTCTTGTCTGGGCATGGCATTTATTCACCCCTGGGCCCAAGGATTATGGATATTGGACACTCCTTTGTGCCCTGGCATACGATCTCTCAAGCCCTTATCCTGGACTAAGAGACTTTGGATAGGCAGCTGTACCAGAGGAAAGAACAATTCAAGGCTTGGGTGCTGCAAACTCTTCTGACCTGCAAAGGGTTAATCATTTGAGTTTGAACATATTTACTTTCAATATGTATTGTAGTCCCTCAAGGCACTGACTATGTGTACTGTAGCCAGACCTCCTGCTGGGTGTTAACTTAACCATTGTGAAATGCAGTCAGAACCCCTGCAGTGTGGTAATTAGTTCAAAACTTCAAGTCTTTGTCCATCAACCTTTTTGTATCTGAAATGCAATCATGTCTGAGTTATTGTGTTTGTTGGGCCATCGTCTGTTGCCCTTTTGTCTACTGTGAAATGATTGGATTAAGCCTATTGTACTTGGTTTCCCCATAAGAGGCAATGCAAGATTTCTGTATAAATATCTGTGGTCTTTGCCAATAAAGTGAGTTCTGTTTTGGAGTGAACAAGGAGTCCTGGAGTCTTGTATTGCTTATGGTCTAAAGTATCCACTCTGATACCCATCTGCGGCAAGTATCCTGAATCGCTGACCGCCTGCTGCCAGTTTCCTGCGTCCTAACTTCGTGGACTGTCAGGCGGCGACGTGGACTCTTCCCTGCTTCCCTGCTTCCAGTGATCCTGTGGCTGTTTCCAGTGACTGTTCATACTCCAACTGGTGCACCTGACAGCGCTTATCTGGCGTTGAGAAGGAGAGACCCAGGAACGACGGCGGAAGGCGACGCGGTCCCTTCTCAGCTTCCGTTACAGGGGAGTCTGGGGCACTCTAGGGGATAAGAAGGGGGGAAGGAAGTAGACCCCCAAATACTCCAAAATTCCATGTGACTGACTGGCAAGACAGGCAGCTAGGGACCTATTTACTTGCTGATCTTGCTGTTATTGTCTCTGTGCTGGGTGGGGAAGTCTGGGAAAAGACGTTGTTGATTTAGTTTTTCAGTTATAATTTTCTTTTGGACAGACTGTGATAAGACAACAGGGTGGACAACTTAAAAAACAAACAAACAAAATAAAAAAAATAAAAATAAAAAAAAAATATCTTAGGTGACAATGACAGACAGGCTTAGGCAAGGCATCATACAGCTCCATCAGTTGTGTTGTGCACCATACATTAAAATAACACAGTGTAGTTGAATAATGTCCAGAAAACGCACAAGGGGAAGGGGGAGGGGTAGAGCAGTGTAGGGACGTGTAGTTCAAAAACTGACTGCAGCAATTGTTACTGCAGCGTGTACAGTCAATGGTGATGATCCTTCTACTCCAAGGGAGGATGCAATTTGTCAAGGTCCCAGCAAAACTAGTTTCAGCTCCAACAGTGCCAGTAGAAATATAGATCCTGGCAACAGCACAATAGAGGAAGGTGTAGCAGCTGAACCACCTGCTGCATCAGACAGTAAGACAAACAAGCACCAAAACACCTGTCCTCAAAGTAGTAGCAAATTTTGTTACAGGAAAAAGTAAAAAAAAAATTGCTTGAGAACTCTAAAAGCTTAGAGGAATATAATGGTAGTAGTGGGCAAGAACTGTCAGGTGATGCTGATGCTGCTAAGGATGACCTAATGATGACTGATGATGATGCAGATCTACAATATATCTGTCACGGTTACCCAGAGCAGTTCAGGGGTCAGTACGGTTTAGTTAATGCCGTTTATTAACAAATGACATACAGCGGATATATACAATATATACACTAAGTTTAAGCACAGAGTAATAGCCAGCAAGCCTGCTATCAGAAATAATAGGTTGCAATGTAAACCACTGTGCTGGAGACTAGGCCTTAGCCACTGGAAGTCTCGGCTGGAACCAGGAACAGGAACTGGGACAGGAACCCAGGATCTTGATCCAAAGAAGAATAGGGTCTGACTCAGCCTGCAGTCAGATATGCGAGTCTACCAGAGCCCCAGGCCCGCACTATATTGGCTGTCTGATCACCAAGGGAAAAGACGAAAGAATAGTCAGATAGGGCCACAAGTCAGCACCAGAGGGGGTAGTCAGACAAGCCGGGTCATACGCAGTTCAGATAGTTAACCAGAGCCACAAGTCTGCACCAGATTGGATGTCCACTATTAGGGGTTAGGCAATAGAATAGTCAGACAAAGCCACAGGTCAGCACTAGAATGGATGGAAGACTAGCCAGGTCATACACGGATCCCAATGCAACAGAACTGCTTTGAACAACAATGCAAGGGCATCTGAGTCAGGCCTCAGTCTGCCCTTTAAACCCCTCCACAGGAAATAGGAGGAGCAGCTCAGAGGGAGGAAGTAGGAAGTTGGTAGGAGGAGACTACAGTAAGCAAACAGATAAAGCAGAGGCCTGCAGCATGCTTGAAGCCTCGCGTCTGCAGGTGATGCTGATGTCAAGGTAAACTGTAACAATATCCCTCAAGAATCCTTTTCTTGTTCAGATACAGTTGAAGTTGAGTGTGAGGATGATGACAGGGTTATAAGGTTAACAGAAAGTCAAAGGCTGTATCTTCCATCACTTTTAAGGAGCACTGTGCCTGTCTATAAAGTGTTTGGGAAAGCCATTGAAAAGTCTGACCCTGGACAAGTACATATGTCAAAAAGCACACAGTCACCTATCAGTCATCATCAGCATCATCGCCTCTCCAAGTCCCATTCAGCCACACACATCTGTTTTGAGTACCCAGCAACAGCAACACAGGTTATCATCCACAGTGTTAGATATGATGAGTACCTCTGGTGCTGTTGCTGTAAGTGCTGCACCTTTGACACCTAGTAGTATTGATAGTAGAATTACATCAGCATCTAGCTCCAGTAGTAGTAGTAGTAGTAGCAGAAACCACACATGACAGGCAAAGCCAGGACAAATATATTAAAAGCAGCACAGATGAGGAGGTGGAGGACGGATGCCACCATCTACCCCACTTAGGACCACTGCTATTACTGATAAGTAATGTGTGTCAATATTTCTGAGAAGGAGGATAGAGTATGACAATGGTAAAAATACATACACAAATCACACCATGCCAGTCCCCCCACCACCACACTAGAATACACATCTGCCACATTGTAGGTTGTACTTTATTTTTTTCATTACTTGACATCATTATGAATATGTGCCAGTGTCACTTAAGCAGGAAGTTAGTGTTGATGGCAAAGGACAAATGCATTCTGCATGCTAACACATCTTTCAAGCCATATGTTGCTGTAGGACTCACAACTTTCAGCTACTTATTTCTAAACTTCAGCCCTCAGAAGAAGTAATATTACAGTGAGAAATGTAGTACCTATAGAAAATAAAGGCAAAAAATGTGTTATTATGGGGCTGATTGAATACTGTAGTCCTACTTTAATAATAATATATTTTTAATACAATTTGTAGTATCATCTACTTCAGTTTTTATTTTTTAAATCACTGTATTTATACGCCATACAGTCTGTTAAAGTATGTTTTACAGTTAGAGTTTGGGCATAGATTTATAAAAATATTAATCTTGAAAACAACCAATTATATAGTAGAAGTAGTAGTAAATGATAAGTGTTTAAACTTTATTGTAACTCCAATACATGCTATTAAGTAAAATTGTACTTTTAGATTCTAATAAATCAGTTTAATTTAACATGCTCAATATACAAGCCATAACACAGATTAAGGCTCTGAATAATGCTGAGCTAGAAAATTGGAAAAAAAAAATCATTAAACGAACAGAGTGACCTATTGGTAGAAATAATTCATTTTAAATAGAAAGTAGGTTACAGTAATACCTCGTTTTGTCAAAAAAGGTTTAATTACAATGCATCGTAGACTTTATATTTTTTGTTACATACATTTCTACTGAATCTTTCATATACAAAGGCAAAAAACAAAACTAAAATCAAGAAAAATAAATATATCCAATTCTGAATCAAAACAAAATCTGGAAAATCTTAAATAAAAAAAGGAAGGGTAAGGGAAAGAGAGAGAAAAAACAAAGGAAAATAAAAATAGTGATTGCTTAATCTTTGATTATATTATATTTAGTTACAGGTACAGCCTGTACAGTCTAACCTCAGGGATCAGATGGCTCTGTGTTTATGTTCTGAATGCAGCAGTTTACTTGTAATGAATTCCATTTTCTTGTTAGAATTTTACCTTCCTAAATATGGGTGGGTTCATTTTTTCCAGCTCGTAGTTAGGCATGAGTGAAAATGTTTGCCTCAAACAAATATCAGCAAATAATGGGACTGCCCGCCTGATGAAAAATGTCCAGAGAAAAGTGCCACTTTTGTCACTTTCTTCATCTAGCTCATTGCATTGAAATCAATAGGAACACTGAATTTAAACACAACGCATAGCTCTTTTTATTTTATTTCCCACAGACATAGTATAAAAGGGGTATGATAGTGTCTGTGTTGGTGGAGTGAGAGGAAAGAATCAGTTGAAAAGGGAAATTTTTTGGGGGGGTTGTTGACTGGAATTGGGAGGACAGATAATAAATAAATAAAATAAAATATAAAATAAGATATTGGTAAGTAACTTGACAGTGATAGGGACCCCCCACCCTGATATAAGCTGTGACTGGGACAAACTGAAACTTGATGGGATAGAGTATTTTGTAAAGAATGATTTATAGGACTTAAATTTATTGTTTTTAACTAAGTCAAATAACCCCGTGAGAGCCAATAGAGTAAGCATCCCCCACTGGCACTCATAAGGCTATTTCTACTAACATTTCACATATTTTTTCAGTACTTTGGATGTATTGATATGGATCTTATATCATACATCCACTAGTGACTTTTTAAATACTTTTTTAACTTTCAATTCCTGCTTTGGCACTTTGGCGATCCATTGAGGGACTCTGAGCCCAAAAAAACTGAGTGCAGATTTTCACGTTACAGTGGGTCCCTTAATGGATCTTAATGCCTAACGCATGGGAGTGAATCTCATATTTCAGTATTTATCGTCCGACGTGGGTTTTTATTAAAAAACACAGGTAATTTTTTTTTTTTTTGGGCGTCTGTGGGAATTGCATCGAGCCCTTATTTTATTTTAGGCCCAAGACCTGATTTGACTTAAAAAATCCCAAAACAAAAGACCCCAAGTGCTTGTGTTATGCGGGCTAGATTTTCTAATAAACTGCGTAAATACCAATTAAAACATAAATAATGTCCAACTAATAAAAAAAAGAGAAAGTAAAACTTAGATACTATATAAATGTATACCAATCATAAAGGGATAGTAATGTTTCATAATAAAAGCAGCTCTAATTAAACATCATTGTATTTGGACTTTGGAGAGTGTTATTTCAATTCTGTCAGAGTTGTAGTTCAAGAGTAATTCAGTGACAAAGTATACCCCTCCTGCCCCTTTTTTCTGGTGTAACACTGTTCAGCCAGAGCAGAAGAGAGGTGCCCAGGTAGACTGGAGAGAGGGACAATCTTCAATTAAGATAAGGGAAAAACCTGAAAAACTTGTCAAGGGGGCAGGGCTTTCA
Organism: Rhinophrynus dorsalis; assembly: GCA_037306005.1. Taxonomy (NCBI): domain Eukaryota; kingdom Metazoa; phylum Chordata; class Amphibia; order Anura; family Rhinophrynidae; genus Rhinophrynus; species Rhinophrynus dorsalis. The sequence continues at coordinate 417,278,472 of CM074723.1, forward strand.
TTGTTCTCATAGGAAGAAGATTGTCCCCTGCTGTTATCTCTCTGGTATTACAACCAGATTCCACATCTGAGAAGAGATGGCTTACACTAGGTAAAAGGGGCAGGAGGGGAAACTTTGCTTGTGAATATCTCTCAAACCAAAAAGGTTTGAGAGATAAGACTTATATCGTTCTTCGTGTTTTTTAATGCCTACAACATAAAATAAAGATAAAACAAATTATTACTATCCCTTTAATATGTCTGTATATATTCCAGAATGGAATGTACTAAGAGAGTTTCTTTGATGTCAGTTAAAATATAAATTATAAACTTTAATGAATCTTCTTAATTGTCAACAAGTGGACTACTGGCTGACCTGTGTTATTTCCAAAATTCAGACAAATTTTCTAAGAGTGATGTAAAGGGACAGGACATCATTTGGTCTGGGGAATCAAGGCATCTAGACCCTTGCATGTTGGTAGTGGTCATTTCCTCCTCCTCAGACTCATTGGACGTATAATGGTACTTCCAGCTCCTCCTTTTATTATTATTAAACTTGCTCATAGGTATAGAAGTCACTATGATCATCTCTTGCCTCAGTTTTGATATTAACTCACAGCCAACAGGCTAGCACCTCTCTCTCTCTCTCTGTTTTGTGATTAATGGGGAGAAAACTTTCTAGCCATTGAAAAAATAGCAAACATTTTTTGTCAATGGGCGAAAACGGCAAAGATTTTAATCGCTTTAAACCATGGGGTTTTTGCTGATTTTTTCCACAGGAACACAAAGGGACCTTTTGCCCAGCCCTGTATTATACAAATGTAAAATGGGAGACTTCATTGCACGAACTGGTAAGATCCAAAATGATGAAAAATCTATTGAACCATATGGAACTGGAAAAAGAGATGACAGAGGCAACCAACTGATCATATTTGCAGAAGGAAAAAATTTTTACTTTATGAAGTCATTCTACGTGAAAAATGGACATGGAAAAGCCCTAATGGTATTACAAGTGAAATCAACGTCATACTTGCAAATAATAAAGCAATAATCAATGACTGCTCAGTCACGTTGGAAGTGACCATGATCTAATAAGTGCAAAATTCAAAACTGACTGCAAAAAAGAAGGGAAGAAAATGATCAAGACAACAAATTTGAAGATTAACTCTAGCCAACTATTGAAAAATCACTGTCTAATGGCTTCAGTGTGCTACAAGACCTTCCAGACACAGACATTGCAACCCACAATAAAAATGTTATTGAAACTATCATAGCACTTCCCATGTCAATGCAACTTCTGTAAAACAAGAAAAACCCACACATAGAAGCCAAATGTTTACATTAAATCTTGAAGATGGTGCAACAGCAAAAAGTTAAAACGAGTGGAATAATTTTATTCAAATCTTTATAAGGATGAAGGATAACTGAATGAAGTCCCATAGGCCGAAGCTGTGCCAGAAGTTTTGGTAGAAGTAGAAGCTAGCTAAACTATTTTCAAAATGCCTACTACTTTGCAAATGCCTGAAACATGGGAAAATGTAGAAGTCATCCTACTACACAAAAAATGTGATAAGGCTGATCTAAAAAACCAATAAGCCTATTTCCAGTGTTCTGCAAGGTTTTCACAAAGATACTATCAAGAGGAATGGACACAATACTTTACATGGCACAACCTTAGGAACAAGCAGGCTTCAGGAGCGGTTTCAGTACAATGCACCACATCCACACAGTGCAACAAGTTATAGAGGGTCATAATGAATACAACCTTCCATAATGAATAGCTATCACAGACTACGAAAAGCCTTTTGACTAAGTAAAAAAGCAAGCAATAATCGATGCCCTAATCAACCAAGGATTAGATGGTGCTTACATCAATAAACTCCAATCAATATATGAAAATGCAACTGCATAAATACAGGTAAACAATGATAAAGTCCAGGTCAACATAGAAAAGGGGGTCTGACAAGGAGATACAATCTCCCCAAAACTATTTTCTGCTTGTTTAGAAGAAATTTTCCACAAACTAAATTTTGACAAAAAAGGACTTAAGATCAATGGAGACTACCTATATCACTTACGTTTTGCATACAATATCATACTTTTTGCCAGTAGTCCAGAAGAACTGTGAAAATGCGCTAAAGAGCTACAACAAGAAAGTAAATATTTTAATCTGAAGATGAATATCAACAAAACACAAGTCGTGTTTAACAAATTTGCCATACCAAGTAAAATTACAGTGGATGTACAAGTACTAGAAAAAGAACAAGTATGTCTACCTTGGACAGGAAATGTCAATGGATGGAAACACAATGATGGAAATTGAGTGCGAAATAAAACTGGGATGGCAAGCATTTGGAAAATTTAGTAGTACTGTCTTTAAGACAAATTTACCACTCTGCCTCAGTCGAAAGATTTTTGACCAATGTGTCTTCTCAGACCTGTGAAACATGGACACTGAATGCCAAAACCATACAAAAACTTAAGTTTATATAGGTAAGTATGGAGAAGCAAATTCTAAACATAACAAAAAGAGTGTGCATGGATTCATCAGCAAGCAAAGATCTATGATGTCAATGAAAGCGTAAAGCACCTGAAATGGTAATGGGCAGGCCACATAGCAAGAAGACTTGATAGTAGATTGACCAAACAAGAAGAAGACAAAGACAAGATGGGTAGGTGAAATTACCAAATTTGTCGGTACACAGTGGCAACAAAAGGCACAGGACCTAAGCTGCTGGAATCTTGCTGAGGAGACCTTCATCTTGCAGTGGATCAACAAAGGCTGAAGAAGAAGATGATGATAATATATATATATATATATATATATATATATATATATATATATATATATATATTTTTTTTTTTTTTTTTTTATTATTATTTTTTTTTTTCCTCACTTTTTTCACCTAGCTAATTGCATTGAAATCAATAGGAAGTAAAATTTTTCCCCAGCACATGAAAGTCTGAGAGGTCTGTGACTGAGGCAGACTTGATAGACAGCAGATGATATTGAGAATTTTTTTGAGGACTAAGGCAAGACATCACACTCCATCAGTTGTGTACTATAGATAGTAAAAACACACACAGTAGTTGAGTAATGTCTAGCAAAGGGGGGGAGCAGTGCAGGGACATGGGAGTAAAGTGGTAGTTAAAAACATATTGCAGCAATGGTTGCTGCAGTGTGTGCAATTAATGATGATGAGCCCTTTCCTCCCAGGGTGGATGCAGTTTGTCAAGGTCCCACCAATCACATTACACCAGTCCCCCACCACCACCACTGGGACATCATAATTAGGGTTGGGCGAAAACTTTAATTGTAGTACATTGCAGGTTGTACTTTATTTTTTCTATCAATTGACATTATCATGAATATATGCCAGTCCTTTCTGCATGCTAACACATGTTCAAGGTGTATGTGCTGTAGGACTCACAACTATGACTTTCAGCTACTTATTTTTCCACTACAGCCCACAGAAGAAGTGATATTGTGCTGGGAAATGTTGCACCATAGAAAACATAGGTAAAAAATGTGTTGGAATAGGAGAAAAATGTGTTGAAGATGAGAAAAATGTGTTGGAATAGGCAAAATATTTATTGGAATAGCTGAAAAGAATGAAAATTTTGCATTGGAGAAAAGGAGAAAACTTTTGTGAAAAAAAGAAAAAAATCATCTGTTTTTTGCAAAAAGTTATGCAGGAAATTTTTTGCACTTTTCACCCACCCCTGCTGATGAGTCAAAAATTGAAATATTTGTCTGTAGCAGAAGGCAGTTTGTTCACCTAAGGGATGGTGATCGGTAATAGAATAAGTGTCTGCAGTCAACAGTGAAGCATGATGGAGCTTCCTTGAAAGTTTGGGGCTGCATTTTTACAAATGGAGTTGGGGATTTGGTCAGAATTAATGGTATCCTGAATGCTGAGAAGTACAGGCAGATCCTTATCCATCATGCAATACCATCAGCACAGAGAGTCCTGGAAGTGATGGTATAGCCTCCACAGAACCCTGATCAACATAGTCGAGTCTATCTGGGATTACATGAAGAGAGAGAAGCAACTGAGGCTGCCTAAATCCACAGAAGATCTGTGGTTATTTCTCCAAGATGTTTGGAACAACCTACCTTCCTATAGAAACTGTGTGTTAGTGTACCTAGAAGAATTGATGCTGTTTTAAAGGCAAAGGGTGCTCACACCAAATACTTTCTTCTGTTTACTCACTATTTTGTTAATTGATAAAAATAATCTGTTAACGTGTCTATTTTGAAAGCATTCTTATTTTACAGCATTTTTTTCACACCTAAAATGTTTTCCATTAATGTATATATATGGAAAGCATGAGGGATGAGTGATAAACATTTGAGACACAAAATTCTGTGTTAAGCATCTTAAAAGCTAGCAGCCAGCCAGACCAGTCAACAGCTTTTACACCCATCTCCCCAGTTATGCTCATGACCCATTGCCACAGAACTGTATTCATTTACATATATCAGGCAGTTAGTTACTCGGTACAGCTCACATAGCTCTACTGCTCATCCTTTTTGGTGTTTCAATGTCAGTGCTTAGCAGTGTATAACTTTATCCCATCTACATGAACATGATAAATCAGTAAAGTTTTAACTAGCAACAAACTATTTATTATGCATTAATACTGTATCTACTTCTATTTCTGTGCTAAATGTTTCACTTTTTTTAATGTCAAAATTTAATGTAAACTACAAATGGAATTCTTGATGAATTGTCAAGTCATATGTGTGTTACAGAGAGGAAATAGTGTCCAGCCATATATGCTTTATTCAGAAAGCTAAATAGGTACAGTTTGGCAGCAAGTGCACATATGTGACAAGTGGGGGATTTTAACTTTTTGAATGCTAGAGTCTCTCCAAAGCATTGCTTCACAATGAGTTGCAGATATCTCTAGCTTTCATGAGGTTAAAAGTCCTATTTAACTCTATGGACTTTTATGACTTTTCTCCCCTATGATGTTGTTGCTTTTTCTCCAGAATTGCACCTTTTTAGATTAATGAATACAGCTTCTTGTGCATAACCAGGGCCGGCACCACCTATAGGCGAGGTAGGCGCCGGCCTAGGGTGCACATGTACTGGGGGCGCAGGCATGCAGCAGAGAAGAGCTGCGTCCAGGGCCGGCCATTCCTGATAGCAGGACTCCTCCGCCAGACACTGCAACACAGTCAGGTCTGTGTAGCTACTGCGCTCCCTCATCGCCGTCGGCTCTTTAGTAATGCAGAGCGCGCTGGGAGTCAACATCTCCCAGCCCACTCTACATTACTGAAGAGAAGACCGTGGGGGAGCACCAGCAGTTACAGGTCTGTGATGGGGGGCAAGTTGGGGCTGATGGGGGGCAAGTTGAGGCTGATAGGGGCAAAGTGGAGCTGGTGGGGGCAAGTTGGAGCTGATAGGGGGCAAATTGGAGCTAGTGGGGGGCAAGTTGGAGCTGGCATGGCAAAGTGGAGCTGATGGGGGGTAAGTTGTAGCTGGTGGGGGCAAGTTGTAGCTGGTGGGGGCAAGTTGGAGTTGATGGGGGGCAAAGTGGAGCTGGTGGGGGGGCAAAGTGGAGCTGGTGGGGCAAGACAAGAGGTGGGGTATAAGTAGGTGGGGTATAAAGGGGTGGGACAGAAGGGTCAGAGCAAAGGGGCAGCAAAATTACGTTTTGCCTAGGGTTGCAAAAATCCTTGCACCAGCCCTGTGCATAACAGAACTAACGGTATATACCATAATTTATAAATATCCTGCAAAAAGGAACAAATAATATTTTCTCAAAATCTCACTGATATAAATTGTTTGTTAAACTCTTCAGTGGTAGAGAAGTCTCAAAGATATTGCATTCATATGGACACGCACACATTCAAATACACACTCATTCATTTCTTTCAACAGTTCAGCAGAAATTAGCTGCAAGGGCCTTCTTGTGGGATTTCCATGGGAAGCAGGCTTTCTGCTGAATCACCTAGCACTGTGTATAGTTCTACACACATCTCAACAAAGCCACATATAGATTAATTAAAATTTTCAGTTGTCCATTTTAGTACAATTAGTTTGTTCCAGAACTGATACTTTTATATTTTTTATATTATCCTTTGTATGCATGGCCTGCTACAGAGGTTGTAGGTATATCTCCTTCTCATTACTTTATCCTAAAAACAGTGTCCCTGTCTGCCGTCAGCTGCATTTTCTAAGCAAAATGAAGCTTACCCAATTAATTTATTGAAAAGATGAAACTTTAGTTCTCAATTTGAAATAAATGTTGGATTTCAGAAAAAAATGTTTATGAATGTAAAACCAGTGGTATTAAATAGTCAGTTTGTAAAGCAGATGTTTTTACAAATAAATTGTTAGGTTTGGGCAATTGTCATTAGCAAATGCTATTTTTATGTTCAGATCCTGCAGAGATAAGACAAGTAATCAGTCAAACAGTTCCATCTGCTTCTGGGAATGTGATTGCTTCTGACAGCACAGTTGCTGAATGCTACACTTTTTACCCTTTGGATAATAAAGATACCTCCAATGTATTCCTTTGCATTACATTGGATACAGCTTTATAATTTAAGGGGTTAAAAATAGCAGCAAGCTTAATACATCTGTTTTTTGCTAAAACATGAATGCCACAATATATGGACCCATTAGAAAACAACATTGTTCAATTTATAGGTCTGTAAAGGGGAACTATCCTCAATGAATAAGTGTACAGGCTGGGCTTGTATTTGTGGGAGGGATGACAGGGCATGAATACCCATCTTGGCCACTTCTCCCATGAGGCGCTTTGTAATTGTTGTTCTTTCAAAGCAACAGTTGTCTCAAACGTCTCCTCGTGTTCAGGTTCATAGAGCCTATCCGGCATCTTGCCTGCTTCTAGGCCTCCTCTCACATCTTCCCTCTTCCTCCACAGTGTATCAGCCGTGAGTCTGCCCTAGCGTGACAACACCATCAAGCGCCCGTCGCCAGCTTCATCTCGGAGTGTCCCAGGCAGCCAGCCTCTCCTACTACCAGGTTACACGCCCAGCCCATCAGCTTCTGCCCCACAACAGTGTCCTATGCAATCGTAAGCCCGTCAGCCAACTCCTCAGCTCCTAGTTAGCACACTAGTGAGTAGTGAATGTCAACTTTTGTGCTCCTTAAGGGGTTATTATTTAGATCTATAGTCAGACTATATAAATACAGTATATACCTGAGGAAGGTCACAGCAGCAGTATCTCTGTGCATTCTGCACATCAGCTGGAGTTGCTTTCTGCCAAGATAGGACGATGACTGGAGGACAGCAGTAGCAGGAGCTATAGGTGTTATTCAAATGAAATAAATCTTGGCACACAATGTGACACATCAAAAGCACTTCAATTATGTGCCTCAGAACAAAGGGAACTTTTAGGAGTGCATCTGATGCCAGTCATGGTTCATCTGACATGTTGATGGTGTCTCTCCCAATCAGACCTTTGGTTGTGTTTCATGTCTGTCTTGGTGTGATGCTGGTTCTCCCTACTCACATGCTTCTTACACAGACAATAGATATCAACATGTTTAGCTTTCAGATTGTGAATTAAATATCTCCATACTGTAGACATCATAGACTGAGGGGTTCCTTAGTGGCTACTACTACTAGTGGGGCTAGATGTTGCAGTTATACTAGCAGTAGGTGCTAGTGGTGCTGAATGTCCAAAAGCAGCAAAAGTTAGGGTCGTGGATGTTGATGACCTATGTTACTTATTACCCAATAATACAATGTGTTTGGTTGGGTAGGGGATGGACTTGTTCTCCCAAGTTTCAAAATGCATTGGATACCCCTCTGGCAACCAAAGGGTTAATATTTGTGGTAACATGCTAATGGTAAAAAACATTGTTTTATTTTTTTATTATTATATATTTTTTACCATTGGTGCTTTCTATTATTTTTCTCCCAAACATCATAAGGGTTTTTTTTTAGATTGCATGTGAAATATATGTACTTATTGTAAAAAGCACCTCAGGAAATCCATACCTGATAAATATTTATAACTACCCTGGAAAGATTTAGGTTGGCATGCATTTAGATATATTATTTTACAAGATGTACTAGAGCACAGGAAACTTCATTAAAATAGAAAAAGAGAAATCAGAAATAAATGAGGATATATTTTCTAAAGCTACAACTATTAAACTCTGAAATAGACTGTCAGACTATTAGTTTACTTTTGTTCAAGAGCATTCTTCAAATATGCTTGTGTTTTGTTGTTGACATAAAATGTTAAATTACTTAGCTTTACCAACAGATGCTGATTTAATCTGAAGGTAAAGGGTAATATTGCAAAACATTATTTAATAAACTGTAAACCCCAGCAATTTAGGTTTTTAGGGTGATAATCTGCTCTAACTGTTAGAGTAGTAATATCCTAGAACTGGTGTGAGCAATTATTCTGGCCTAAGGGTCATATCTCAGTTCATGTATTTTTGGAGGGCTATTGATGTACATCAGCATCAAAACAAGTTCACAACAATGTACTGTTTGTGTGTGCCTCTGTGTATTTATGTGTGTGTGTGTGTGTGTGTGTGTGTGTGTGTGTGTGTGTGTATATATATAGTGGGCTTCTCTTTTCGCCACTGGTGGGTTTTCCCCCTCTTATTATTGGGTGCTTTCTCTTTGCATAACTGCCTGAATGCTTCCCGTGCTTAAGTTTCACTATTTGTGGCTTTCCTAATGAGCTGAGAGATACTGAAAAAAGCTAAGTGGTGGAATATGTATTGTCCAGTAACTAGACACACTATTTTTGTCTGTTTTAATCTCTGTTAGTGTGGTAGGCTTTTTTTCCTCCCCTTGCAGGAGTGTTAGTGATTCCAGTCTGTGTCTGTGGTGGGTGTGTTTCAGATTGCTGGCTTGTTATTGTTATACTTGAACATGAAAAAATAAAGTAGTTTCAAGTCACAGACAGGTATTCAACCACCTGTGCTGTGACACACTGTTGTATGGTAAAAATGAACTTCAGGCTCTAAATTTGCACCTATTTGAAGCAATGTCAGTGCATCAAAATGCAATTCAATTACATGTGGTGGCTAGTAACACGCATTAAGGGAATCACTTTTATCTTCAGACATTACTGCCTAGAAAATCTGGAGTCGAGTCCACTAATGCAGGAGCCTAACCACCAATGTTTAAGTGAAGTGTAAAAAAAAGTAATACATAATTACCTACACTACACTAGTGACCCGTGGATGTATTGATATGGGGACCTAAGCCCCATGTCAGTACATCCAAAGTAGCAAAAACATGTGTGGAAATAAAAAAATAACCATTTGAGTGTCAGTGGGGTATGCAACACAATGCTCAGTGTTCCATACCCCACTGGCACTCAAAGGGTCAATCCCCCTGAAAGCTAACACCGTACAATTAAAATAAAAGCTTATCTTTAAATCTGATGTCCTGAGGGTTTTTCTGCACCCTGGTCTTCCTCTTTAATTCTTCTTCTGTAAGTTATCTTCTTCTTTACTCTTTTCTTCATATGTGCCCTTCTTTAGTCTTCTTCTTTAAATTTTGTGTTGCCCATGTAAAAAAATATTGTTATTAAAATAAATCTTTCCTTAAAGTTATGCTGCTGTTGCTGCTGCAGATACTGCTGCAGAAAAAAAGACCAACCCCCCCCCCGTACCATTTGAGACGTTGCACGTTCCCAACTGTGGGAAATTTGAATAGGGAATGCCCGTTATATGGTCAGTCCACGTCCAAAATGGTTCTAACACTCCCATTGACTGGGATTTGGGCTTATGCAGGACACATAACTTACCCTGCAGTAACCACACCTACCAGTCAATCAGCTTCTAGTGCATTTACTCATCTCTCCAGATAGAAGCTGATTGGCTGGGAGGTTTGGTTACTGCAGGGCACGTTCCATGCCCTGCATAAGTACACATCACAGCTAATGGGAGCCTGGGAACCATTTTGTGCAGGGACTGTTCAAATTTCCCTTAGTAGGGATCAGGCATCGGCTGTAAAGGTACAAGGATGGGGATTTTTTGGTATTTGTTTCTGCTGTAACTTAAAGGAAAGATTTCAATTTAATAACACAATTTTTTTATAGCGGCAACACTACATTTAAAGAAGAAAACTGAAGAAGAGCTCAGATGAAGAAAATAAGAAGATGACAGATGGAGATGATAGATGAAGAAGATGGTGTCAAATGAAGAAGAAGAAAAAAGAAGATGACAGATTAGAAGAATATGGAAGCTTACAGAAGAAGTATTAACGAGTTAGACCAGGGTGCAGAAGACTCAGTTGGGTGTCAGACTGGCAGGTAAGTGTTCCAGCTATGGGTGATAGGATAGTGTTAGGGATAGTATTGGTACACTTTATAGTTAATGTTAGGGGTAGTGTAGAGCCAAGTGGAGGGTTAGTTTTGGGAGGATCACTGCGTTTGTAGCTCATGCTTGTGTTTGACACTGTGTCAAACACCGAGTGTTAGTTGGTTTCCTTTGATGTTTCCATTTTTCACACTATTTAGTGTGAGTTATGGGTCTGAGAAAAACATGACAAAACTTGGACCACAAGTCAGGTTCTGTGTCCCAACACTCGTCGTGGTTCATGTTGGTAGGGCAATTGTTAGGTGTTCATTTTTGTCCTACCATGGGTTTTACCAGCTCTGGAGAGGCAAGTTGCAACATTGAGGGAGATGGTCTTGAGAGGGGTTTGCTACTCATTAAGCAGAAGGAAGCTCTAATAGGAAGCCCTGTGGGAATGTAAAAACAAAGAGCAGGTAGCTAGATGAGTTACAGTTAGACACAGAAAAGAGGAGGAGAGGAATAGAGAGGACACTCCTTTGTTTATACACCTAAACAGATTTGCTACATTGAATGACAAGGTTGATGGTTTTGTTACAGGAATAACCTTGCTGTAAGTGACTGTTTCCTTTAACAGCTGGGAGAAAAGTCCTTCCAGCAATGATGGGATCTGGAATGCAAGTGGACCTAGACACATGGTGCATTTGGAGTGAGAGAAGACCAATGTTACACTGGTATTGTTAACAATTAAAAAAATCTTAAGTGTATTTAAAAGCATTCTCTTTATATAGTTGTGAGTTTTAATTATCTTTAGATTTTAATATTATGAAAACAACTTATTCAGGCTTGCCATTTGTCAACTTTTATATTTCTCTTAACAGATTTTTATAAATGGCTTACCTAATAATTTGCTTTTTTATTGTTAAAATACAGAAGTGGAATGTTGCCCTAGGTTAATTTGCAACATCTAGTCCTATTGATTTTGACAATGATTGCTTGCTTGCATTGTTTGTAGACTAACTAGACTTATCATACAGCATCAGCTCCAATTTTGAACATGCAAAACAATAATCTTATCAAAGACTCAAGCAGTCTGCTATTAAAATAAGCTACATTTTCAATATAATATTTTCAAATGATCAATTAATTCACAAAAGAATATACATGAATAGAGATGTACTGTACATTAAATAAAGAAATGTATATATAATAGAAAGCCAATTTTATTTAAGATATTGCATCCATTAGGTGTTTTATCACAGTAGGAGCTACATGTTTAAATATATTTAGAAAAATCAAGTTCTTCAGTATTCAGTTTCATTATAACATAAAAATAATAAAGAAAAAAGTATATAAGTACATTGTCCTTTATTTAGGTTTGAGGAAGCTGCAAATTATCTCTGTAGCACATAGATCAGAATAGATTTTGGTGTCAAAATACAGATATAACCCAAAAATGTTTAATTGGAAAGTACTATGGATATGATGTAAAGTTTGCATTCATAGTACATCCTGATTCATTTCACCAATAAAAGTGCTAATCCAACTTCCCTGACTTGCAGAATATGCAGGAGTACCCCTGTCTCCATGCTTCTATATTTCCTACCAATTAAGGTAATGTAAAAAAAAGTACATGGACTGCAATGGAATTACCATGCCATGAATGTTCTTCAGGGCCAAAGAGGAAAAAAAACTTATTTTCTTAAATGAAAAAATAACTTATTAACTGTAATGGAATTGTTTTCAATGTGAAATAGGCAAAAATCAAGAGAATAAAAAGTAAATAACATGTAGTACTAAAGTACTGCCTCCATTGTTTGTGTGATTGCCAAAACTAGAAATATTATTAATAGTGAAGATTGGCAAATGTCATTGCTAATGGGCTTTTATTGACTATTGAGTTTAAAGAAATAAAATATATTTGCATTTTCCATGGGAAATTTTGTCAAAGACTCCTAACAACTTATCTCCTGACCGCTCCTCATGGTCTACATCATTGGGGATGTCCATAGTGGATTACAGCTGAGCCTCTTCACAAGCCGTAGTCAACTTGTGAGAGTCCAAGGAACCTTGTAATTAGTAGCTCACGTTACCTAGGAAAGTGATATGTGATATAACATCGACACGTATGTAAGTGTGACTTTTTTCTGTTTTTAGCAAACTCCATTAAACACCACTTTTAGATTGGATGTCTTTTGTACTCTTTTTTCTGTAGATTGTACAGTCACACAAAATGTTGTTGTATTTGGGGTCATTCTTGTTTACTCTCTTCTCAAACCCACAGACTCCCCTAACAGAGATAAAAACCAGATCAGGAAGGAATTTGGATCATGGTCGCCTATGTCTACTTGGTCACACAAAATGTTGTGCTATTTGGGTTATACCTCCTTTTCTCCCTTCTCACCCCCCCCAGACTCCCCTAGGACAGAGATAACAGCCAGGTCAGGAGAAGAAATGAATAAACTTCTGCCTGTGTTCTTCTAGTCAGTTATACATAATTTGGGGATATTTGGGGTGACTCTGCTTTCTCCCTTCCTATCCCCCAGAGTTCCCAAGCCTCCTCTTATACAGAGAACAGATTTTTTGCCTATAAGACTCCCTAAACGAAGCTTAAACTCCACTTCTCTAGCTCAACCATATGCTGCTTTATCTTCCTCTCACAAACACAGAATGGCATGTTGTGGGAACCTGACACCCCTTTTATACTAGTCCTGTGGGAAAAGAAGGGAAATTTGTGGTGGGGAGAAATTCAGTCTTCCCACTGATTTCAATGAAATGACCTAGACAAAAAACACTTTTCTAAAAACTTACCATTCATCCACCCCTATAATTGGGGTAAATCTCTTTTTGCTCCCTTCTCACACCACCAGACTTCCCTAGCACAGAGATCATAGCCAGATTGGGAAGAACCTTGGATCAAAACTTCTACCCTGATGTACATGAAGTGGTGGTGACTTGTTTGTTGCTGCTGTTGCTGTTTCACCACTAGAAAGGAATCATCATTACCACCTGTCCCAAGTCACCAGTGTTAATGGTTACACCAACACAGTCTGTGGGGATGATGATGATCCTAGTACCACTCCCACCTCCCATTCTACTACACACGGGCAAGGTGGATTCAGCAGTTAAATCCTGTTCTATCTGATGCTCAGAAAACTCAGCAACAGGAACTGAAGTGAATCAATAGCATCACTGGTGTTTGCCAGATAATGTTACTGGTGGTGACTTACCACCTGGCTGCATAGGCATGCAAACAATATTTTTAAATTCTTATCTTACTGAAAGCCTAAAAACAACTTTTTCCACATGTAGTCGTGCTCCAAGACTGCAATAAAAAACAGAAAAAGAAAAGAAAACTAATAAAAAACAAACAACATGCAAGGCTTGGCATTCTCAAAGCCTGCTAACAATTTTGTAAAGGCTTGTTTTGCTGTAAGCATGCAAACATTTTTTCAAAAAGATAATTAAAAAATAAAATATCAGCTTTAATGTGGTGAATATGAATAGTGGTGGTGAATATATCATGATACTGATGAACAGGAAGGGATGCTAAACAAGCTATTGTATATGTAGCATCATGTATGATTCAATATAAGATTGTATTGTTATTTTCAATCATTCAATGTACATATATAACACTCGTTCCAAAGGTCTGAGATTTTGGCAACTGTCCAAATCCATTTTCCTCCTCATGCTCAGTGTTGTAATTTCTATTACATGTGCCTTAAGCGTATCTGTCTTGTGCATTTTTTCTCTACTTTTACTTCTGCTTTGTGATACACAGATGTCATTAGATGCTGGTTCATTTTTAAAAATGTAATTCTACCAACTCTTCTGATGTATAGACTGTCCTATGGTTATTAATGATTTAACTAGCTACACTGAAAACCCTCTCCAACTGTATGTGTGATGGTGGGCAATTAAGGTTCCATAGTAGTATTGATCAGTGCTGATCACATATACTGTATTGTTTGCTAGTACGTGACTGGATCATCATCTCAGAATGTGCATCAAACTTACCAACACCTATTCTGGTGGCTAGCAAGTCCTAAAGAGATTTGCCAGTGCCATCCCAACCACTACCACAAATGTTAGACTAATTCCCTTTAGACACTTTAAATGCTTTCTGAGATTATTATGAGATGTTCCACAAAATGTTGTCGCTGCCAATAAGTTTCTCTATCATCCTTCACAATATAATCTTGTATGTGATCTTTAAGGATTTCTTTATATTCTTTCACAGAATCCAAATCCTCAGACTGCTGTTGCTTATGCCTTGACACAAATTTAAAAATATTTTGTTTAAAGTGGAGGTCCAACAATGTATCAATATATTCCTCATTGCTTTTAATGGAGACTATGTTACCCTGCTCAAAGCATGCTAAACTGTTCACCATCACCAACTGGCTCAAATTTGCATCATTATTGTAAGACTCATAATTAGCCATGATATTCATTTTGTCCTGTATTAAATATATTTGTGGACCTATCTCACTGATTCCTTCACTGACATGACTAAACAACAAGATGGTATCCTCAAAAGGCTTTGCCAGCTCCCATAAGTCACTCATTAGCTATCATGTAAATTTCCTTGTGAGTTTAAAATTATAACAGTGATTAAGTAACAATTAGATTTAATATATGGGGGAAGCAAGGTACATGCACAATTTCTGCTCTTCTCAAGTCATCTATTATATTTGAACCGATTGTTAGGAGACACAAAGCCAAGGAGTTGGGTAAAAGCCATTCTTTCATGACCTGCTGAACGAAATGTATTTGTGGGATTGTCTCTCAAAGCTCTGCATGCCCTAAGTGATATGCCAATACTATGAGCTACAGGACCTTTACTACTGACAGTGACCTACTGCATGCTGCTTCCCAGTAATGGAAAAATACCCATTGAGGAGTATGGTATGCATCTTGCCACTCATTTACATGTCTATGGTAATTAAACTTGCCATGTGATGTTTCCAACCCTTTGCCCACCACACTAATAGAGATGGGCAAAACGATTCTCCTGAATAGAGAAAAGTGCAATATGCAACTTCCTGCAGAGCTAGAAATTTTTCAAGAAAAGTGCTAATTTTTCTCTCTTAACTTATTGAATTGATATCAGCGGTAAGGCAGATTGAAAATGTCCCTTCTTTTTCCACAGGGATAGCATACAAGGGGTGTCAGGTTCCCACAGCTTGCCATTTTAGTAATGATTAGACAGAAAGCAGCACAATTTTGCAGCTAGTTAGGACAGGTAAATTAAGTTAAATTAGAATGTAGTTTAGGGAGTCTTGTAGGAAGGACATTTGTTCTCTATGTTAGGGGAGTCTGGGAAACTCTAGGGGATGGTGAAGGGAGAAAGGATGTTGACCCAAAATACCACAAAATCTTGATTGACTGAGACAGGATTAGATATGGGAGAAAGTTTTTGCCTCAAAACAGAAACATAAGAAAAATTACGCTTTTCGCCAAGATGGAAATATTTCTTGAAAAGTGCCTTTTTTTTTTTTTTTTTTTCTTTTTATGCCTGCCTCATTGAATTGAAATCAATGGAAAGACAGAATTTCTCCAATCCACATGGCAAGATTCTCTTCTTTTTGCGCAGGCATATAAAAGACTGTTATGTTCTCACAGCAGGCCATTCTGTGTTTTAGAGAGAATGAGAAAGTGGCACATTTTTTGAGCTAGAGAAAACAGGCTAGTAAAATGAAGTGGAAGCTTAGTTTAGGGTGTCTTCTAGGCAGGAAATCTGTTCTCTTTGTTAGAGGAGTCTGGGGGACTCTAGGGAAAAGAAGAGAGAAAGGAGTTTGACCCTAATTATCCCCAGATTATGTTTGACTGACTGGGAAGAAACAGGCAGACATGATTCAAGTTTCTTCCTGATCTAACTGTTATCTCTGTCTTATAGGAGTCTGGGGTGTGAGTAGGGAGCAAAGGAGGAATACTCCATATACCCCAAAATTCTGTGATACAGACAGGGAACACTCAGGCAGAGGTGATACAAGTTTCTTCCTGCTCTGGTTATTATATCTGCCCTAGTGGATTCTGCTGGTGTGAGAGGGGAGCATAGGAGGTTTATCCCAAATACCCCAAAATGTTGTATGACCAAGTAAATACATGTTATCTCTGTGCTAGGGTACTCTAAGGTTGTGAGAAGGGAACAAAGGAGAATTATGCTAAATACTCCAAAATTCTGAGTGACTGACTGGGAAGACACAGGTAGCCATGATCCAAGTTCCTTCCTGATCTGCTGTTATCTCTGTCCTAGAGGAGTCTGGAGAAAGAAGCAGTTGAACAGGGATAGCTGGGGCCGTTAATTACAATAAATAAAGATAATTGAAAAAAAAAATTGAAAGATGATAGAGACAGGGACCCTGATGTGAGCTGTGGCAGAGGCAGGCTGTTACTAGACGAGATAGAGTATTTTGTACAGATCCAAGCAATACATTACTCACAATCAGTTCTTTTGTGTACTTTTGTAACGGTTTGTTCGACACACAGACACAGTGGTTTAGGATAAAACACAGTTTTATTGAAATCACAGTAATATAATAACCCTCACAGTTCCTGTAGTATTTAAGCAGAATAATACAGACACACGACAGGTTACATATGCATATGCCTACACAGGTCCAGCATAACCATAAAGTCCATAACAGTCTATACTGACACAGGTCAGGCAGAATATGTTTGATTCCCAGGAGAAAGGTTAATAGTCTTCAATGAGTGTAAACAGTCCCATGTGCAGAGAGGTCTGTGATGGAGCTCTCTGCATATAGAGAGCTTAAGGATACGTAATGCCCAGAACCAGGTTAGCAGAACAAACGTGAACTGCCAGAGTAATATCAGGAGTTGAGCAACATAGGACCCTGCCGTAGCAGGAACGGAGACCAGACCACTCGCACTCTGCCGGAGCAGTAACGGAGACAAGACCAACGGCACACTGCCGTAGCAGTAACGGAGACAGGCCACTTGCACTCTGCAGGAGCAGTAACAGAGACAAGGCCAATGGCACACTGCCGTAGCAGTAACGGAGGCAGACACTTGCAATCTGCAGGAGCAGTAATGGAGAAAAGGCCAATGGCACACTGCCGTAGCAGTAGTGGAGACAGACACTTGCACTCTGCAGAAGCAGTAACGGAGACTAGGCCAATGGCATACTGCCGTAACAGTAACGGAGACAAACACTTGCACTCTGCAGGAGCAGTAATGGAGATTAGGCCAATGGAACACCGCTGTAGCAGTAACAGAGACAGACACTTGCGCTCTGCAGGCGCAGTAATGGAGACAAGGCCAATGGCACACTGCCGTAGCAGTAACGGAGACTAGGTCACTTGTACTCTGCAGGAGCAGTAACGGAGACACAATTGCCTGATAGATCAGATTGTTGCCAAGGTGACACAGAGGCAGCCAGAGCAGGAACGTCAACCAATCTGGGTTGAATCACGGAGCAGGAACGTCAGCCAAGCCGGGTCGGTACACAGGAGCAGAAACGTCAGCCGAGCCGGGTCGGTACACAGGAGCAGGAACGTCAGCCAAGCCAGGTCGGTACACAGGAGCAGGAACGTCAGCCAAGCTGGGTCAGTACACATGAGCAGGCGCAGAAGAATAGTCAGGCAATTCGGGTCGTTACACAGGCAAGAGACAAAATGCAGAGTAGTCAGGCAGGCCAAGTCGGTACACTGGGAATCACTGAGCAGAAACTAGCACTGGAACAGGAACACCACGAAAGGGCACCGGAAGGGTACCAGAGCCCAGTATATAAAGGCCATACCGGGCGGGACAAACACAGAGTAGCCAATGGGAGCAAAGCACAGAGTAGACTGACAGAAAACAGCAAGGGGAGCACGGGCACCTTGATAACTTTACAGTAAAAACACAGACAGTAGTTGTCCAGCAAACACACAGCGGGTAGGGGGAAAGGATTAGGAGCAGTGTAGAGACGTGTGAGTAAAGTGGTAGTCCAAAAAATGACTGCAGCCATGGTTACTGTAGTGAAACATAGAATTTTATGGCAGATAATAACCATTCAGCCCATCTAGTCTGCCCATTTTCCTACTGTAAAACCTCAAACCTTTTTTTTGGGTCTTGGTCTTTTCTTAAGTTAAGGACAGCCTTATGCCTATCCCAGGCATGCTGAAAGGGATAGTAATACTTTATTTTAACTTTATTTTATTTCGTAGGCATTAAAAAAACATGAAGAACGATATAAGTTTTCTCTCTCAAACCTTCATGGTTTGAGAGATATTCACAAGCAAAATTTCCCCCTCCCACCCCTTTTACTTAGTGTAAGTCATCTCTTCTCAGATGTGGAATGCAGTCCATAGACCAGACAGATAACAGCAGGGCACAAGCTTCTTCATTGAGAACAATCAAAACTTTGCCCCCTTGACAAGTTTTTCAGGTTTTTCCCTTATCTTAATTGAAGATTGTCTCTCTCTGCAGTCTACCTGGGCACCTCCCTTCTGTTCTGGCTGAGCAGTGTTACATCAGTAAAAGGGTGGGAAGGTTATACTTTGTCATTGAATTAATCATGAACTACAAATCTGACAGGATTGAAATAACACTCTCCAAAGTCCAAATACTATGAAGATTAATTAGAGCTGCTTTTAGTATGAAAAATTACTATCCCTTTAAATTCTGTCACTGTATTAACTTCTACCACTTCTGCTGGTAGGCTGTCCCACTTATCTACTACCCTCTCAGTGAAGTAAAACTTTCTTACATTACATCTAAACATGTGTCCCTCTAGTTTTAGACTATGGCCTCTTTTCCTAACATTTT
Organism: Rhinophrynus dorsalis; assembly: GCA_037306005.1. NCBI lineage: Eukaryota > Metazoa > Chordata > Amphibia > Anura > Rhinophrynidae > Rhinophrynus > Rhinophrynus dorsalis. The sequence continues at coordinate 417,297,478 of CM074723.1, forward strand.
TACTCCTTTGAAATATGCTTCCATCCTGCACTTTGTTGAATCCCTTCACATATTTGAATGTTTCAATCATATCCCCTCTCTCTCTTCTCTCCTCCAAGCTACGCATGTTCAGATTCTTTAGTCTTGATATTTCTCCTGATATTTCTTTTCCTGTAAACCAGTCACAATTTTAGTAGCCCTTCTCTGGATTTTCTCTAGAGTATCTATACGCTTCTGGAGATGTAGTCTCCAGTATTGTACACAATACTCTTTATGAGGTCTAACTTGAGATCTGTAGAGTGGCATGCCCACTTCCCTTTTTTCTGCTACTAATGCCATAGCTATACAACCCAGTACCCTGCTTGCATTCCTCACCACTTTATTACATTGCTGTCTACCTTTAAAGGGATAGTAATACTTCGTTTTATCTTTATTTTATTTTGTAGGCATTAAAAAAACATGAAGAACGATATAAGTCTTATCTCTCAAACAATGGCTTGAGAGATATTCACAAGCAAAGTTTCCCCTCCTGCCCCTTTTACCTAGTGTAAGCCATCTCTTCTCAGATGTGGAATCCAGTCCATAGACCAGACAGATAACAGAAGGGGACAGTCTTCTTCCTATGAGAACAGTGAAAGCCCTGCCCACCTTGACAAGTTTTTCAGGTTTTTCCCTTATCTTAATTGAAGATTGTCCCTCTCTGCAGTCTACCTGGGCACCTCCCTTCTGATCTGGCTGAACAGTGTTACATCAGTAAAAGGGATGGAAGGGGGGTACTTTGTCATTGAATTACTCTTGAATAACAACACAAAGTCCAAATACTATGATGATTAATTAGAGCTGCTTTTATTATGACACATTACTATCCCTTTAAGTCATTTGAAATAATTACTCCCAAATCCTTTCCTTTGTTGTCTCTGACTACACAGTACCCTTAATAGTATATTTTTCCTTTGGATTTTTATGTTCCAAGTGCATTATTTTAGATTTATCAATGTTAAACTGCATCTGCCACACTCTTGTCCATTCCTCTAATTTACCTATATCATTTGTCATTTGGCTTATTCCCCCTGGAATGTCTACCCTATTGCAGATCTTGGTATAATCTGCAAAAAGTTATACCTTTCCTTGAAGACTGTCAGAGACATTGTCATGATTGGAAGGAGATGGCTAATTTTTTCAAGACAAATTCTCTGAAAGTCTGTTTAAAATGTGTTTATATTAGCTCATTCTTCCAGACAAAGGGTCCTCTTTGCTTCAATATGAGGGCTAAAGAGTTGAGTGAGTTTTAGGGTTATTAATGATGTTGTCCCAGACAATAAGGTATAAAAGAAGGTGTATTACCTAATGAGAAAATCTCAAAGTCTGGGAAGAAGATATTCTCCCATGTGAGAAAGTCTGGTAGGATGACATATTTATATGATGTCTAATGACCTCTTCAATACATCACTGATGATACAAAAATGATCATATCAAAAAAATTTTATGTGGAGTAAGAGCTCCATCTTTAGAGTGCATAATAAACCAGTGTTTTCAGGAATTCCCAAAAATGCAGGTAATATATTCTGACATCACGGTATAATGAAATGGTTCTTTACTCAATCAGAGAAGATGGACTGGATTTTGTCTGATAACGTGATTTTACATTATAAATATGTATGTTGTGAGAGAGAAAGGGGCTTTTTCCCTCTGGGTTTCCTGTTCTGTTTTCTGAAGTGTACCTGGCTGGCTGTTAAAGAGATACTAAAAAACACTTAATGGACTAGTAACTATATCTTTCCTTATTTTAGTTCTGCAAAATTCAGAATCAAATATATATTTCTTCTATATTTGAAGAAACATATTTTTTCTTATAATTTGTCTTAATCGGACTGGCCACCCAATTGTGACCAATTATAATAAGCTATATTGGCTGTAGTAATTCTGAATTAAGCAGAATTCATTAGTTAATTGGTAAATTCTTATATTTTGCCAGAAAAATGTAAAATAGTTGATAGCAGTGAGATTTAGATATCCTTGTTTATAACTTAGTTAATATAATCGTTGATATTTCTAGAATATGTTGTGTTTCTAGAAAGGTTATTATAGCTAATATTTGATCTGGGGAATTCTTTGAATTCATTTATTAACCCTTCAACTGCTATTTGTCTATTTATTTTGAGGTGTTTCTTTGGATTTTTTTGTGTATGTTTTGGGGTTTAAACTTTTGTACAGTGGGAACTTTATTTAAAGCTCTCACTAGACAAAAGAAGACACCATCTTGGGCGTGGCATCCTATCTTAATAAGTGGAGTAACCCTTGGAGTACCCTATAGGTTTTACATAGGATTGCTATGGTCATGTTTGTGATATATGTTGCATGAAGTTTGGTATACTGTCTAGACATATATTATTGGATTTGATTTTAAGTGTATTCTTGGAATAATCTATTATTGACTATATTAAATTCAATTTATATGTTTTATTCATAAGGTATGCAATATTTGAAATCAGTATATTATTAAATTATAGTGATCTAATCTGGGATTTTATTCCAGATAGTTTCTCTAAATTTTGCTATTGCATATGGTACAAGGAGAATTGTCAGAGGACCGTGCTTAATATTAAAGCTTACTCACCTGACAACCTACCTTAAACCTCAATTAGCATAGTTTATACTGTTTCTGGAGCAGAGGTATTTATATGCTGCTGCCAACTGTATTTTAATTAATTATAGGATCAATTATCCTTTTCTATGCTGCTGAGTTCAATTATTGTTCTTCAATACCTCTGAATATGCCTATGTGTAATTAACCCTTTAATTGCTGGTAATGCTGGTAGTTACTGTATATCTATTGCAATTGCTGGTCAATCATTTATATCGTTGTTTACACTTTATATATAGTATATTGTACTTAAATAAATTATATATATTTTTGCACAAATATGCGGGATTGATTATTTTAATCAATTCTTTACTGTAAAGTAACGTGTTAATACCTAATATTGTGTAAAGTTCTCAAATTAATTTATTTATCTATTTATGTGAAGATATCCAACCTAGTAGGTTCTCCTGTTAACCCTTTCCTGGATGTTATCTTCGACGAGACCTTTTGCAATATCACTAATAAAAATATTAAAAAGAATGGGCCCCAGTACAGATCCCTGAGGTACTCCACTAGTAACACTCTTTTCGTCCGAATATTCTCCATTGACTACCACCCTCTGTCTCCTGTCACTTAGCCATTGCCTTATCCATTTAACTATTTTTACATCCAGACCCAAACACTTCTATGAGTCTTCTATGAGGGACAGTGTCAAATGCTTTACTAAAATCTAGATAAGCTATATCTACTGCTCCCCCTTGGTCTATTATTTTATTTACCTAGTCAAAAAATGTATGAGGTTATTTTGACAAGATCTCCCTGCTGTAATCCCATGATGTTTGGAATCTTGCAAGCCATTTAAATTCAGTTATTCAACAATTCTTTCCTTTCTCCATTAGTTTTCCCACTACTGATGTAAGACTTACTGGTCTGTAGTTACCGGACTCATCTCTGCTACCTTTTTTGTTTTGTCAGAACACACTTAAGTTCTTTTAATAACTTTGGGTGTATCCCATCTGGTTCCATTGATTTATCTGTTTTTACCTTAGAAAGGTGAAGTAGAACTTGTTCCTCTGTAAACCTGTATGTTTCCCATGTCTTGCCATTTCATTTTTCTAACAGAGGTCCCTTCCCTTCATCTTCTTCTGTAAAAACTGGACAGAAATATTCATTGAGACAGTCAGCTAGCCCTTTGTTCTCATTTACAGTGTGTGCAATAAATGATTGTGATTAGTGTTGAGCGAGCATGCTCGGCCGATGCTCGGATCGGCTCGAGCATCGCTCTGCTCGGCACATGGCGGTACTCGTACGAGTACCGCATGTGCTCGCCCGCCATGTTAGGGTCTCCTCCCCGCACGTTTTGCGGCTGCTGAGCAGCCAATAAACGTGCAGGGAGGCTCTGACATCGGTGTAATGCCAGCAGCCATGTTGGCTGCTGGCATTACACTGATTGGCTGGCCAGAACCCGTGGTCAGGTGCTGTATAGCACCTGACCATCGAGTTCGGCTCAGTCTGAGCCAGGGAGAGCTGAGGATAGGAAGGGAAAGGCAGTGTAGGGAGGAAAAAAACAAAAATTGTGAAAAAAAAAGAACCAAAAGTCCTTTTTAGGACTACTGTGTGTGGGGGCAGCAGGTTATTTGGTGTGGGGGGAAAAAAAAAAAAAAAAAAAAAAAAAAATATATATATTCTGTTTAGTGTGCAAAGTTGCAGATTAGAGCACATTCTGTTTAGTGTGCACAGTTGCAGATTAGAGCACATTCTGTTTAGTGTGCAAAGTTGCAGATTAGAGCACATTCTGTTTAGTGTGCAAAGTTGCAGATTAGAGCACATTCTGTTTAGTGTGCAAAGTTGCAGATTAGAGCACATTCTGTTAAGTCTTCAAACTAAAATATCAAAGTCACGTATTCCATTCAGTGTGCGTCGCCGCAGTTTAGCAGCACATTCTGAGTACTGTGCAGAGTTGCAGAATAGGAAGAAATACTGTTAAGTCTTCAAACTAAAATATCAAAGTCACATATTCCATTCAGTGTGCTTCGCCGCAGTTTAGCAGCACATTCTGTGTACTGTGCAGAGTTGCAGAATAGGAAGAAATACTGTTAAGTCTTCAAACTCAAATATCAAAGTCACATATTCCATTCAGTGTGCTTCGCCGCAGTTTAGCAGCACATTCTGTGTACTGTGCAGAGTTGCAGAATAGGAAGAAATACTGTTAAGTCTTCAAACTAAAATATCAAAGTCACATATTCCATTCAGTGTGCTTCGCCGCAGTGTAGCAGCACATTCTGTGTACTGTGCAGAGTTGCAGAATAGGAAGAAATACTGTTAAGTCTTCAAACTAAAATATCAAAGTCACATATTCCATTCAGTGTGCTTCGCCGCAGTGTAGCAGCACATTCTGTGTACTGTGCAGAGTTGCAGAATAGGAAGAAATACTGTTAAGTCTTCAAACTAAAATATCAAAGTCACATATTCCATTCAGTGTGCTTCGCCGCAGTTTAGCAGCACATTCTGTGTACTGTGCAGAGTTGCAGAATAGGAAGAAATACTGTTAAGTCTTCAAACTAAAATATCAAAGTCACATATTCCATTCAGTGTGCTTCGCCGCAGTGTAGCAGCACATTCTGTGTACTGTGCAGAGTTGCAGAATAGGAAGAAATACTGTTAAGTCTTCAAACTAAAATATCAAAGTCACATATTCCATTCAGTGTCTTTCACCGCCGTTTAACAGCCTATTCTGTGTACTCTGCAGAGTTGCAGAATTATAAGAAATACTGTTAAGTTTTCAAACTCAAATATTAAAGTCACATATTCCATTCAGTGTCTTTCACCGCCGTTTAACAGCCTATTCTGTGTACTCTGTACAGTTGCAGAATTATAAGAAATACTGTTAAGTTTTCAAACTCAAATATTAAAGTCACATATTCCATTCAGTGTCTTTCACCGCCGTTTAACAGCCTATTCTGTGTACTCTGTACAGTTCCAGAATTATAAGAAATACTGTTAAGTTTTCAAACTCAAATATTAAAGTCACATATTCCATTCAGTGTCTTTCACCGCCGTTTAACAGCCTATTCTGTGTACTCTGTACAGTTCCAGAATTATAAGAAATACTGTTAATTTTTCAAACTCAAATATTAAAGTCACATATTCCATTCAGTGTCTTTCACCGCCGTTTAACAGCCTATTCTGTGTACTCTGTACAGTTCCAGAATTATAAGAAATACTGTTAAGTTTTCAAACTCAAATATTAAAGTCACATATTCCATTCAGTGTCTTTCACCGCCGTTTAACAGCCTATTCTGTGTACTCTGTACAGTTCCAGAATTATAAGAAATACTGTTAAGTTTTCAAACTCAAATATTAAAGTCACATATTCCATTCAGTGTCTTTCACCGCCGTTTAACAGCCTATTCTGTGTACTCTGTACAGTTCCAGAATTATAAGAAATACTGTTAATTTTTCAAACTCAAATATTAAAGTCACATATTCCATTCAGTGTCTTTCACCGCCGTTTAACAGCCTATTCTGTGTACTCTGTACAGTTCCAGAATTATAAGAAATACTGTTAAGTTTTCAAACTCAAATATTAAAGTCACATATTCCATTCAGTGTGTTTCAACGCCGTTTAACAGCCTATTCTGTGTACTCTGCAGAGTTGCAGAATTATAAGAAATACTGTTAAGTTTTCAAACTCAAATATTAAAGTCACATATTCCATTCAGTGTCTTTCACCGCCGTTTAACAGCCTATTCTGTGTACTCTGTACAGTTCCAGAATTATAAGAAATACTGTTAAGTTTTCAAACTCAAATATTAAAGTCACATATTCCATTCAGTGTGTTTCAACGCCGTTTAACAGCCTATTCTGTGTACTCTGCAGAGTTGCAGAATAGTAAGAAATACTGTTAAGTTTTCAAACTCAAATATTAAAGTCACATATTCCATTCAGTGTGTGTCACCGCAGTTTAGCAGCCTATTCTGTGTACTCTGCAGAGTTGCAGAATAGTAAGAAATACTGTTAATTTTTCAAACTCAAATATTAAAGTCACATATTCCATTCAGTGTCTTTCACCGCCGTTTAACAGCCTATTCTGTGTACTCTGTACAGTTCCAGAATTATAAGAAATACTGTTAAGTTTTCAAACTCAAATATTAAAGTCACATATTCCATTCAGTGTGTTTCAACGCCGTTTAACAGCCTATTCTGTGTACTCTGCAGAGTTGCAGAATTATAAGAAATACTGTTAAGTTTTCAAACTCAAATATTAAAGTCACATATTCCATTCAGTGTCTTTCACCGCCGTTTAACAGCCTATTCTGTGTACTCTGTACAGTTCCAGAATTATAAGAAATACTGTTAAGTTTTCAAACTCAAATATTAAAGTCACATATTCCATTCAGTGTGTTTCAACGCGCCGTTACAGCCTATTCTGTGTACTCTGCAGAGTTGCAGAATAGTAAGAAATACTGTTAAGTTTTCAAACTCAAATATTAAAGTCACATATTCCATTCAGTGTCTTTCACCGCCGTTTAACAGCCTATTCTGTGTACTCTGTACAGTTCCAGAATTATAAGAAATACTGTTAAGTTTTCAAACTCAAATATTAAAGTCACATATTCCATTCAGTGTGTTTCAACGCCGTTTAACAGCCTATTCTGTGTACTCTGCAGAGTTGCAGAATAGTAAGAAATACTGTTAAGTTTTCAAACTCAAATATTAAAGTCACATATTCCATTCAGTGTGTGTCACCGCAGTTTAGCAGCCTATTCTGTGTACTCTGCAGAGTTGCAGAATAGTAAGAAATACTGTTAATTTTTCAAACTCAAATATTAAAGTCACTTATTCCATTCAGTGTGTGTCACCGCAGTTTAGCAGCCTATTCTGTGTACTCTGCAGAGTTGCAGAATAGTAAGAAATACTGTTAAGTTTTCAAACTCATATATATTAAAGTCATATATATCGTGTAAGATGAAGAAGGCGGGTAAAAAGGGACGGGGAAGTGGACGTGATCCTGAAAGTTCAGGGCGCGGGTCAGGACGCGGAGAAACTGTGCCTGGTGCCAGAGCACAAGAAAGAAAGACATCCACCATACCTAGCTTCATGTCTGATTTCACAGGGCGTCGCAGGACATCACTCTCGAGGTCCGACCAGTGCGAACAGGTGGTCGGTTGGATGACAGCTGATACTGCTTCCAGTCGGTTAAGCACCACCCTGTCTTCCACCAAGTCCACTCTCAGTAGCCAAGAGTCTGGTCAACATAATCCTCACTCTGATCATCCTTCCTCCCACCATACACGGTCTGGTCAAAGAAGTGATCCCACACTGGGATATAGTGATGAGCTCGTCTCATCACCAATCCTTCATTTGACCCTCTCTCCAAGCACGCTTGCAGAGGAACATGACATCTTGTGCCCTGATTCACAACCTCTAGAGGCTACCCAATCACAAGAAGATGACAGATGTGAACGGCATTTAAGGTCAAAGGAAGTAGTGGATGATGATGATGATGATGATGAGACACAGTTGCCATTAAATCAACCACTATTTCCGTCTCAAGACCTTGTTGAGGAGAATGTTATACAGTTGTCAATGACTGAGTATGTGGTGGGATCAAGACTTGAGGAGGATGATCAGAGTGAGGAAGTGGAGGAGGACTTGGTGGACGATGAGGTGACTGACCCCACCTGGGAAGGTGTAGAGCCGAGCGATGACAGCAGTCCTGAGGGTGAGCCATCTGCAGCACCGCAACAGGCTGGAAGAGGCAGTGGTGTGGCTACAGAAAGAAGGCGGACCGCACCAAACCGGCCCGCAAATGTTCCACGGAGCACCCCCTTGCGTAAATCTACCTTGCCAAGGGGTAGGTGTTCCGCGGTATGGCGTTTTTTTAAGGAAAGTGCGGACGACAAAAGAATTGTAGTTTGCAACCTGTGCCACACCAGAATGAGCCGAGGCATGAACACTAGAAACCTCACCACCACCAGCATGATCCGACACATGGCATCCAAGCACCGTAGTAAGTGGGAGGAACGCCTGGATCGCCCATCTGTGTCTGCAGGCCACACCACTGCCTCCTCTTCCCCTGTTTTCGGTGCCGGCCAATCGCCTGTCGAAGGCGCAGGCCCGCATACCTCCCGCCCTGCACCTGTACCATCTGAAGCACCATCAGCGACCACATCCACTTCCCTGTCCCAGCACAGCGTCCAAATGTCGTTACCCTAGGCATTTGAGCGCAAGAGAAAGTACCCAGCCACCCACCCACAGGCCATAGCACTAACCTCACACCTTTCAAAATTACTGGCCATCGAAATGCTGCCATTTAGGCTTGTGGACACTGAGTCCTTCCGCAGCCTGATGGCAGCAGCTGTCCCTCGGTACGCGGTCCCCAGCCGCCACTACTTTTCCCGGTGTGCCATCCCCGCATTACACCACCATGTGTCCCGTAACATCACCCGTGCCCTGACCAACGCAGTTACTGGGAAGGTCCACTTAACGACTGACACATGGACAAGTGCTTGTGGCCAGGGACGCTACATTTCCCTGACGGCACACTGGGTGAATGTCGTGGAGGCTGGGAGCGACTCGGACCCTGGGATGGCACGGGTGCTACCCACGCCGAGGATTGCGGGCCCTACCTCCATCAGGGTTTCCACCAGCACCTACGTTATTGGCTCCTCCTCCTCCGTTTCCACCTCCGAATTCTCTACACACACCGCCACTCCCCCATCAGCCAGTAGCTGGAAGCAGTGTAGCACTGCAGTGGGGAAGCGTCAACAGGCCGTGCTGAAGCTGATCTGCCTTGGGGACAAACAGCACACGGCCTCAGAGCTGTTGCAGGGGATTAGTCACCAGACCGAGCAGTGGCTCTCGCCACTCAACCTGCAACCAGGCATGGTTGTGTGTGATAATGGGCGTAACTTGGTGGCGGCTTTGGAGCTCGGCAAGCTCACACACGTACCATGCCTAGCGCATGTATTTAATTTAGTGGTGCAGCGATTTCTAAAAACCTACCCCAATGTGCATGATCTCTTGACCAAGGTGCGCCGCGTGTGTGCACATTTCCGTAAGTCATCTACAGCTTCGGCCGGCCTGTTGAAGCTGCAGCAGCGCTTACAATTGCCAGCTCACCGGCTGCTGTGTGACGTGAGCACGCGCTGGAACTCCACCTTCCACATGTTGGCCCGGCTTTGTGAGCAGCAGAGGGCAGTAGTGGAGTACCAGCTGTTACACGGTCGTTGCCTCTCCGTTCAACTTCCTGTAATCAGAAGTGAGGAGTGGGAATGGATGTCAGACCTCTGCGAGGTTTTACGCAATTTTGAGGAATCGACACAGATGGTGAGCGGCGATAACGCTATTATCAGTGTAACCATCCCACTTCTGTGTCTACTGAAACGCTCGCTGCTCACAATTAAAACCGACGCTTTGCATGTGGAAGAGGTGGAAATGGGGGAGGAAGAGCTTACACAAGGTGATAGCCAGAGCACCCTCACTTCGTCTTCTCAGCGACAATTGGAGGAGGCGGAGGAGGAGGAGGAGGAGGAGGAGGAGGAGGAAGACACGGTTGCCTCCGCTACAGAGGGTAGCCATGGAACTTTAGTTCCATCTCTTCAGCGTGGGTGGGCAGAAGAGGAGGAAGAGGATGAGGATATTGAGAGTCAGCCTCCTGGTGAGGACAGCGAAATCTTGACTGTTGGTACTCTGGCACACATGGCTGACTTTATGTTAGGCTGCCTTTCCCGTGACCCACGCGTTGTACGCATTTTAGACAACACGGATTACTGGGTGTTCACCCTTCTGGACCCCCGCTACAAAGAGAATTTCTCATCTCTCATTCCTCCGGTGGAGAGGACAAGCAAAATGGTGCAATACCAGAAGGTTCTTGTTGAAAAATTGCTCCAAAATTTTCCATCTGACAACGCTGGCGGCAGAGTACGTGCTACCTTGGCCAACCGAGAAGGGGAGAAAAGGGGAGCACACAGCAGTTCCGAGAAAGGCAGGGCAACACTCTCCAAGGCGTGGGACACCTTCATGACACCCCGCCAGCACCCTCACCCTGATGCGCAGCCTAGTGTCACAAGGAGGGAAAAGTTTTGGAAGATGGTGAAGGAGTACGTAGCAGACCGTGTCAGCGTCCTCAATGATCCCTCTGTGCCTTACAACTACTGGGTGTCCAAGCTGGACACGTGGTATGAACTGGCACTCTACGCCTTGGAGGTGCTGGCCTGCCCTGCCGCCAGCGTTCTGTCTGAGCGGGTATTTAGTGCTGCTGGTGGCATCATAACAGATAAGCGTATCCGCCTTTCCACCGACAATGCTGATAGGTTGACACTTATAAAAATGAACAAGGCCTGGATTTCCCCTGACTTCTCCACTCCACTGGAGGAAAGCCCCGGGGGAACATAAACTCACTTTATATATGTTATTTACAATGATGGGAATACTCTGTATTCCCATTCACCCCTTCCACCCCAAAAACGGGTATATGGTTGACTCTTAATGTTCTCATCCTCCTCCTCCTCTTCCATATGCCCTGGGATATAATTTTTATATAGGGCCAGCTCACCAGCGTGCCCTGGGATATAATTTTTATATAGGGCCAGCTCACCAGCGGGCCCTGTGATATAATTTTTATATAGGGCCAGCTCACCAGCGGGCCCTGTTTGCCAATTTTTATATAGGTCAGCTCACCAGCGGGCCTTCTCATATAATGTTTTATTGGGTCAGCTCTCTAGCGGGCCCTCTCATATAATGTTTTATAGCGTCAGCTCACTAGCGGGCCTTCGCATATAATGTTTAGGATGGTCAGCTCTGCAGCAGACCCTCACCCATAATGTTTTAGATGGTCAGCTCAGCGCACGTTTCCCTCTTAATCATGGCCTCAGTTCTGAAAATCAAGGAAATTTTTGGGAGAATTTGCCTCTGCGCACGTTTCCCTCTTAATCATGGCCTCAGTTCTGAAAATCAAGGAAATTTTTGGGATAATTTGCCTCTGCGCACGTTTCCCTCTTAATCATGGCCTCAGTTCTGAAAATCAAGGAAATTTTTGGGAGAATTTGCCTCTGCGCACGTTTCCCTCTTAATCATGGCCTCAGTTCTGAAAATCAAGGAAATTTTTGGGATAATTTGCCTCTGCGCACGTTTCCCTCTTAATCATGGCCTCAGTTCTGAAAATCAAGGAAATTTTAGGGAGAATTTGCCTCTGCGCACGTTTCCCTCTTAATCATGGCCTCAGTTCTGAAAATCAAGGAAATTTTTGGGATAATTTGCCTCTGCGCACGTTTCCCTCTTAATCATGGCCTCACTTCAGAAAATCGATGAAATTTTTGGGAGAATTTGCAGATGATATACAAGTAAATATACAGCAAATACTGTTTGGTAACAATTTTTCGCCTAAAGTCGTTTTTATTTTCCTTTTTGTGTGTTTTACGGTCAGTCTGTAAAAATGGCGTACTACGGGCGAAAGATCGTTCCCAGCAGCGATGTTGGAGTCCAAGGTGCATCCAGACATCCTCCCTATGCTGTCCCTGAACCATTTCTGTAGTGTTTCCATCTTTTTCTGCCCTTTTCCTATGGACCAGGCACCCTCCCCTCATCAGAGCAGGGGGTGCCTGGTGTAATGCTCGAGTCCTCCCATTGACTTCAATGGGGCTCGGGTGCTCGGCCGAGCACTCGAGCCTCAGGGGGTGCTCGGTCAGAGCACCCGAACATCCGAGCATTGGGGTGCTCGCTCATCACTAATTGTGATCCCTCTCCTCCCAGGGAAGATGTATTTTGTCAAAGTCCCACCAAAGGTTACACAACCACCAGCACCTGTACTATTAATAAACCATCTAATAGCACTGTCTTGAAAGTAGTAACAAACATTGTGAAAATCCTTCAAAGGGGAAAAGTAGAAAGAAATTGTTTGAGATTTGTAAAAGCCTAGGGGAATATAAAAGTGGTGGGGAAGAAGAGGTGGGCAATGCTGAGGATGACCTAATGACTGATGATGATGATGAAGATATATAATATATCCATCCAGGATCCTCCTCTTCTTCAGACACAGATGAAGTTGAAAGTGATAGAGATGATGATATGACCAGAAAGTTATCTGAAAGGCAAAGGCTCAATCTTCCACCGCTGAAAAGGAGCACGGTGGAAGGTTTGATCCTGGACAAGCAAATATGTCAAAAAAAAAAAAAAAAACCAAAACATCCTGTCAGTCATCATCATCATTATCACTGCTTCCAAGTCTCACTCAGCCACACAATAATAGTGTTAAGTAACCAGCAACAACACAGGTTATCAGCATTTACAGCCTTAGCTTTGATGAGTGCCTCTACTGCTCTTGGAAGTAATGCAACTGTGACGCCAAGTAGTAGTACTACTGTCGAGGATACAAAATGGTTAACAGGAGACCCAATTATATTGGTATTCCTCACATAAATATATAAAAAAATGAGTAATTAAAATAATTTGAGAACTTTACACAAAATTGATTGAGGGTTACTCTGACTGAATTTACAACATGACATGAAAATAAACACTTACTTGTAATCCTGATGTCCAGCGAGGTCTTCAGCACTCTGGTAAGCAGAGCAATGTGTTGCGTACCTCTCTGGCACTCAAAGTGTTTAGCCCTGCATATCTCGGATTCATAATTTTTGGGAGCATATATAATTTAAACTTTATCTTCTTTGCAGGGACATCTTTGAAACAAAGAAGAAGAGAAGACAGACAATAAGAAAATAAAGAGACAGAAGAAGATGAAAGATAGAAGATGACAGAAGAAGATGGACAGTGGATGACAGGTAAGTGTTATATAGCGCTGGGTTCTGGGTGTTAGGGCTAGTATTGTTGAACTTTACTGTTAGGTGTAGTGTAGGGTTAGTGTTTGCTCAAGTCTGAGGCACTCAATAAAAGCAAATAGTATCAAAAATAATAATATTTTATTCGTAGAAAAATAACAAAAAGATGATACAAATTAAAAACATCTGAAAACATCAATAAGAGAGGAATCCTTCCAGACCAAATAGGTGTTAGAGTATGAGGCAATATAATGAGAAGGCTTGAATTCACTCATACTAATACATGCAGGATGTTACACAATACAAACCTCATTCAGAATTATTATATGCACAGTTCTCCACATTACCACCTAGTAGTATTAACAATATAAAAAAGAAAAGAGATAAAGATTATATCCCATACATACTGACACTTGCTATACAAATGTTCAAGTGAAACTGGTGAGTTACAGGTCTCATAAAAAGACCCCAATAAAACCAATGCATATATATATATATATATATATATATATATATATATATATATATATTCATAAAATTGAGTTGTTTTACAGCGTGAGTATTAAAAATGATCACAAATAATAATAATAATATATTGTCATATGACTACCAATGTTGATGATCTTATAATCCTACAATGTAGTAAAAAGATGATGTAATATACTAAGTCTTAAAATACATCAGATTAGTCACACATATTGAACTTTCCTTGAGGAAGGAGCACTTGATCTCTTTTTGATTCCAGGTTGAATACAACCAATGGTGAGGAATCAAGGGAAGATCTCTCATTGTGCAGTCAATACCAGAAATTACACAAATGGTTTTAGACTAGCAAGAAGAGTGAATTGCAAGGAGTGGAGAAATCCAGTAACAGAGAGGTCCCATACAGGAAGCACAGTAGAAGCAAGTGGAAGAGGAAGAGGAGGTATAAGGTTGGGGCACCAAAAGTAAAGCATGGACGTCAAGTGACACAATTAATGCAACTGATTTATCCAACTGTGATTTAACTGCAGACCAGTTGGAAATCTTAAAATATGACCTTAATTTTCACCTTGGTTTTTCATATTTGGAACAGTTCTAGACCCTAATCGTTTTGTTAGAAAATATTTTTTTTCTTAATCTGAAGACTCTGCTGTGACATTAGTTGACTTTGATTAATCTGTAGAGCAACATGATAATAAGGCAGCCAGTATAGGACAAACCACTGGTGCTTATGATTCTCAGATCACTAATATTGGTCCAGTTAATTACAATGGTGTGCAAAAAAATGTATGATGGGGAGTACACATTCAGATCTTCCTCCTTTGGGGAAAGTGTCTAAGTGTCCTATCTCGGACACAGCACACCCCATTCCACAAAGGTGCAATCCAATTTTTAATGAAGAAAACCCTCATGGGAAAAGCACACTCTTCAAGAAACCCAAATCCTTAGAGCTTACACCAATTCTTTAGCCTAATATCTCATGGCCATCCTGTTGTAGCATGTGACACTGGTTGTACTTCAGAAAATACCACCCTAGAGGTTCTTTGCTTAAACTTATGACTTAAATCCCTGAATCAATTATTAATAGACCTTCATATCTCATTAACATTGCCATTGGCACTTAAATGCACCATGACAGCTGGGTTTATTAAGAAAAGTATTTTCGTTAACTGGGAGGCACTGCCACTTTATTGTTTTTGTTGGAATACATGCTGTTAAAAGATTTTTTTTCAAACTATAATTATAACCTGTTCAAATGATCACTGAGAGTAATGTATTCATTTATTCAACATGTAGTACATCTTATTCAGACTTTACTTCACAATCAGACACAGAAATTAAATTTATGGTGTCACTCAAATTGATAACAGCATTATAATTTTGACAGCATGACACAAGTGAATGAAGATTGTTCTGCATAGCCTTTGTGATAGGTGGAAAAGTATTTATTTAATTACAATTCATTCTTTAGATGTAGCTTTTTTTTTCTTGCCCTGACAATCTCACTGATTGCAAATGTAAATTTGCATTCTATTTTTTTTTCTAATTGTCAAAAAATTTAGGCAGTTCTTCCAAATGTAAATCAGACATTTTGATCATTAGGAAACATTATTTTGTTATTATTATTATTATGATATTTTAGGTAGACTGGATTTTGCTATGAAGGATACACTATTTTATCAAAAATCCATAAAAACCAACATATTTATTTCACAGTTATAGTTAACAAGACTCCCTTGTGTAGACAAATACTAACATCATCAGTGAGTCTGGAAAGGAGGAAGTGACCACTACCACCAACATTAAAGGGCCTGGATGCCCTGGTTCCCTAGACCCAATGCTGGCCAGTCATCCAACATCACCCCTATGGATCTTGGGGACATTTGTGACAAGGGCAGAGGAAGAAGAGCCTGCTGCCAGTGCTGCCCCTGCTGCACCTGTTGCCAGTACTGCCCTTGCTGCTTCCAGTACTGTGCCTGCTGAGCATACTGAACCTGCTGCCAGTGCTGAACCTGCTGGCAGTGTGCCTTTTAATTCTCAGGAGGG
Organism: Rhinophrynus dorsalis; assembly: GCA_037306005.1. NCBI lineage: Eukaryota > Metazoa > Chordata > Amphibia > Anura > Rhinophrynidae > Rhinophrynus > Rhinophrynus dorsalis. The sequence goes on from CM074723.1 coordinate 417,313,354, forward strand.
GGGGCAGAGGAGCAGATGATTTCAAGTGTGACAGCAGAGGACCCTGAGTCACACTTGCAATCCCCAAGCAGTCCTGCCAGTGCTAGTACTACTACTAATAAGATGCATCAGCTTGTACAGAGTATTAGTAGTGAAGGAGGGGGTGATTATCATATTACAAGTGAGGAGGAGGACTCTGGGACTGAAACTGATGTGGTTGGTGTTAGTAGTAGTAAAAGTCATAGTGAAGCAGCTGGTGGATCTAGCGTTATGGGTATGGTATGGGAAGTAATGCAGAGTGTCCAAACTAGCGGTTAAGGGAGCCCACACCATTCCCCTGACCCTGGGAGTCTACCCCCCCACCCCACGGAATTGTCAAGGTGGAACATGATCCCGAAGAAGGCAGAATTGTTGCATAGCAGCAATAATACCACAAGGATCAGCTGTGCCTGCTGCTAGTGCTGCCAGTCTGCCTTCTTCAGACGGATCACCAAGAAATGGCAAGTGTTACATTAGGGGACCCTCCATCAGATTTCTCATCACCTCCTTCAAGAAGAAAGAAGAAGAAAGAGACATTTCCCCTCCCCCTGAAGTCCTGGGTGTTGACTATTTTTCCTCTTGCGGCAGACACAGTGTAATCATCAGCAACAGCACTGTGCATGATTTGCGACAAGTCAGTGAAAAGGGGAAAGAAGGGAACGTGCCTTGGCACAACATAAAACACAGGCACCATGACGTTTATGTGAAACATGGTAAATCGCAACCTGGGCATAAAGCAGCATCTGAGGAGATTCTATCCCACAGAATATGCTAAGCTGGTAAAAGGAATGGTTCATCATTACTATTAAACTGTCTGCAAGTTGCCATGTGTCCTTAGCAGGGAGTGGGCAAGTGGCATGTTAACAGCAGCAGTACTTGGTTTCTGGTGGGGGATTTCACATTTGGGACCCTAAGTGTCATGGTGTTTGGATAGAGTTGTGACAGTTGTTTGACGTGAGTACATAGGTACCCATTGTTTCCAGATCTTTCCTTATTTACCACACACACTGTGCACATTGCAGTTGCTGATGTGAGAGGCATATTTCCTGTTCTCAAGGGAAAACATTCTATTCTAGTAACAAAATGATTTTGGAGGAGGAACAGATAGAGAAGCATTATTTGCCAACTACTTCTTTTATCCACATATACCTGAAGTGGTGGGGGCTAATTGTGGTGCTGCTACTGCCTCAGGCATATCACTGGAGCTAGTAGTGGCAAGCGGAGCCATGCTCATCATCACCCATATCACTGCTGTTGTTGATCCCATTCCCTCTGAGCTGCCTAATCATCCTGCTGTTTAAACAAAACAGCAGACGCAAATTCAGCTATAACACCAAGGCACTGGACAACATGACACGACCTGCAGGCACTAGGCCCGTAAGGCATTTTTTTCTCAGGGCTTACAAATCAATATTTCCTCAGGGCTTGTGCCTCTAATAAGTCTAAGTCCTACAAATCAATGTCTCCTCAAGGCTTGGGCCTAACACAAGTCTAAGTCCTCCAATCTTCCTCTACAAAATACTCTATCCCTTCAAGTATCAGTATACTCCAGTTGCAGTTTATATCAGGAGGTCCCTGTCTCTGTCACATTATGTACCACTTTCTTATTTTATTTCATTTCTAATTTTATTTTATTTTTTATTAACTGTTCCCCCAATACGAGTCAACAACCCACTCCAAAACAAATTGGGAAGTAAAATAAAATTTGCTATGTGTTGTGTGTAAATTCAATGTTTCCATTGATTTCAATAGAATGAGCTAGGTGAACAAAGCGGAAAAACATCACTTTTCTCGGGAAATTATTTGACAAGCAGGAAGTACCATTATTCGCCGATTTTGGTTTGAGGTGAAAATTTTCGCCCATCTCTATTCTGAGCTCCACTGCTGATGCTAAAGCAGCAGAAGTAGTAGTAGTAGTACCTGCCCCAGCCAGTGAATATAGGAATTACTTTATGTGATGATAATGACATTTTGTAATGTTCTTGCTGATGTTATTGCACTGATGGTGGTATAAACCTTTTGCTTATTACTTTTTCACTATGTTTTTTGCTAGTTTTTTCTCACTTATCCTCCACAGTGCAACCCTCTGCTCTGTCAATAAGAATATATTTATATTCTATCCCAGCATTTGATTCCTCAGAGCGATGCTGCTTGACAGAAATTCAGGAATGTTATGTTTAAAGTGGGGGTCTAGCAAAGCAGAGATAACATATCCTTCATTGTATTTAATGGACACTATGCCCAGATCCTGTTCAAAGCATTATATAGTAACATAGTAACATAGTAGATAAGGCTGAAAAAAGACATGCGTCCATCAAGTCCAGCCCATGCCAATAACACCCCTGTTGATCCAGAGGAAGGCAACAAAAAAGCCCTCTGGAGCAATTTCCAGTGTAGGTGTGTGTGTGAGTGTGTCAAATAGTTCCCCGGGTCAATATCCTATTTGCTTTGAAGCCATCTGTCATAATATAATTATAACTTGTTATGCACTAGCTGTGTCATGTCTGTGTTTTCATTATTGAAAGATTCATCAATCATGCTCCTTATTTTTTCATGCAGTAAATATATTAGTAGAAGAATTTTGCTAGTTCCTTCTCCAACAAGACTAGCTAGCATGGTGGTCTCCTCAAAAGGTTTCAGCAGGTCACATAATTCGCACCTTATATGCCTTGAACAGATGACAAAGATGTTCTCTCTACAGCCATCCAGTTTTGCATTGTATACTCCCTAATGGCTTCATTCTGCTTGTACAAATGCTCTAGCATGTATAATGTGTACTTTAACCTGGAATGGTGATAGGGCAGGTTATTACTCTTGTATGGAATATAATGCATTGCAAACACTGTAGGAGAAACTAAAATTAGCACAGATTTTGTGCTTGATAAGTAGCATCACTGAGGGATTCAGATTCTGAGACAAATATGGTCACAACAAAATTTAGCACATGGAAATACAGGGTACATGCTTCATATCAACTCTTCTCAAAGTAGCTACACAAAACCAGTCTTCAAGTCGCAGGGTACAAGCCCTTCCTCTATCTCCTGCTCTAGCTTATTAAACACATCTATTGCCTTGGTATGGGCTACCCTGCTGCTGTCCTTTAATACTACCAGGAGCAGAGCCAAGATTACTGGCTGTTAGAGATGGGTGAACATTTTCTTCTAAAAAATGGAAATCCCCAACGAGCTGGAAATTTTTCATGAAAAGTGAGGAATTTCCTCTTTTTTCTCTTAGTTCATTGTATTGACATTAATGGGCAGACTGAATTTCCATCTACCATATGGAAAATGTCCCTTCTTTTCCAGCAGGCATCTGGGTGTCAGGGTCCCATGACATGCCATTCTGTGCTTGTGAGCAATAGAGAATGCAGCATATTTTTGAGCTACAGATGACAGGCAAATAAAGCGGAGATGAAGGTTAGTTTGGGGAGTCTTGTAGGTAGGAAATTTGTTCTCTGTGTTTGGGGAGTCAGGGGTACTCTGTGGGAGAGGAGAAAGGAGGTGGTTGACAACAAATACCCCAAAATTCATTGTGACTGACTGGGAAGACACAGGCAGCCATGATCCATGTATCTCGGACCTCTTTAACACACAGAACAAATTGCCTACCTAAAAGACTCCATAAATTAAACTTTAACTCCTATTTGCTAAAAAAAATTGTGCAGCATTTTCTTTCACTAACAAAGAATGACATGCTTCAAGAACCTAACACTCATTTTATACTATCACAGAAGAAATAGAAGGGAAATTTTCCATGTGGTGGTGAAATTCAGACTTACCATTAATTCCAATGGAATAAGCAATGCAAAAAAGCAGAAAATCAGCACTTTCACAAAAATATTTCCAGTGGATGTGTAATTTCTCGCTTTCTTCATTTTTTAAGGTGAAAATTTTTGCTCATACTAATTCAACTGTATCAAATTTGTGTTTTTGCCTTTCTTTCCCTAAGCCCATGTGCACAAATATTTCCATCATTTGGTACTGTAGGGAAAAAATAGTTTTCCACCATTTCAAACATACTAAAAGCTTTGAAAATCATGACATTTCTAACTGTATTCAGTACTTTCCTACCAGCCCCAGAAAAATGGAACTCTATTGGAATAGAGTTCCAGGCACACTAACCTACACCTGACACTTTTCTTTTTTGAAATTTCCTGCCTACACTAAAAAATTCATAACCATTACAGATATGAAAAATAGACATTCCTCACTTTTCTTTTAATTCCTAGGCTAGAGTACACAACTTTTTCCAGAAAGTATTGCTATAGGAAAAAACACAGAGATACTAAAGTTTTTCAACATCTTGGAATTTCCTAGTGTATTTAGTACCTAATTCCAGCCTGAGAAAAATATGGTAACCCATTGGTATGAGTTGTCATGTAATGGGTGCCAGTAACACTCTACCGGGGGAGCAGGCAGTTTATGTGTGACCCTATAACTACCAATAATACAAAGAAATGAGTACTTTGGTACTTGGTACCTTTTTTATTTATGCTAACAGTTTATATTAAGACAAGATTTCAAAAGATCAACTTTCTAATCAGGTCAAGCAATACTGAATCACATTTTGTTCAATCACACAGTCTGTTCAGTCATATCATTGTATTACTAAAACTGGACTAATACACCTACTACAAATGAATTAATCACTACCAATGGAACAAAGCTTGGGGGTAAGGGAGTGTTTGCAGGGATCTGTGATGAATAGTGACCAGTGGAACTTGGCAGGGGGGCAGTAAATGTATGTGGAGATCTGCAATTTCCACTGGGCAGTGAAAACAGGCTTGGGAGGTCTCACAGTGTATGTGGGGATCTGTGACTACCAGTGAACAGTGAATCAGGAGGATGAGAATTCAGGGTATGAAGTGTGAGTTCCAAAAGGCACAGGCAGATCATGTTTGCCTGTGTCTTCCTAGTTAGTCACACTGAATTTTGGGGTATTTGGTGTCAACCTCCTTTCTCCCATCCAAATATTATATTTTCATGTATTTATTACTCAGGCCTTGTTGTGTAGCATCAGGAGTCAGGACCCATCCTGATGTCCCTGCAGCTATTGATATCCCAGGTGATAGTGATTGGAGATCAACAGAGGAGACCAAAGACCATCATGGCTCAACTGCTTCTATGCTACCCATATTTCTGAGTAGGAGTGGATGGAATTGTGGAAATATCTTATATAACCAGTGACATTACAAATATCATTAGTAACATGAGAGGCTTTCCCAATCTCGTCCTCTGCTACCCAGATTTTGGGTAGGGAGGAAGCAGCGGAACAACACTGCTTTCCACAGGTGTCCCTATTGATCTCCCAGTGCTATTGGGTACCAGGATCTGATGTCATATCAAGGAGCTCTGTATCATTATATCCCTTGAGGACCTCCAGGGAGCTCTGATATGAAATAATGCTGAGCCACCGGGGATGTGGATCCATCCTGCGCCAGGGAAGGTAGGCAAACAGGAGGGACTAAAATATTTTTTTTCAAGGGCCATAGCCTAGCATGCTGATGGAATATATGAGTACACATTAGTGCATGACAGGGAAAAAACTCTGATATGATCAAATCTTTAATATGAGCAAGCCATGAATAGCTAACATGTATCATTCACAGGAAAATGTATACATTTTTGTGCAGAGGACCAAATACCATGAAACATACTCTTATATTCTCCTCTTGGTGCAAATGATGTACATTGAATTTTCAGCATCAGTACCATACTACATAGGTGGTTGACATACGCAGAATATAAACATTGGTAATTGTATTAGTTCATCCACTGTAATGCATTTATAAGAAAATATATTTATGGCTACATTTCAGAAAACTAAGCATAATGGAATTAAGGCAAAACATGAATAGGAATAAATCAGAATGCCTTTCCATAAAGAATGTAAAGGGTATCTCTGCTAGGTGGAGCCTCTTGAGAATTGTTTGAAAACCTTTTCTAAACATCAGATTATAGCTGCTTTATGGCCAATAAAAATAAATAACTTGAAAAAAAAATGATTTGTTATTATAGACAGAGTGTGATTTTAACAAGCATGGATGTGTCTAAAAAAGAAGCTACATTAAAAAATAAGACAGTTGGAAAGTTTATGCAAATCCCCAGCAGAATTATTTTTTCTAAATTTCTAAGTTCCAAAGAAAGACTTTTCACCTTTTGAGAGAGCAAACATTCAAAGAGGTTGTGTCATCTAATTTCAAATTATCCTTAGCAGTGTGTGGGAACTACAATTGTATCTTTTGCAAGTTTAACGTCTTTGAAACAGCTTTTACGGTCACATAATTATTTATGGATATAGCACAGAAATGGTATCACTTTACAGTTCCTTATGAAATCCAAATGCAATATGTGGCATGCATTCCCTTAATACTCAATACTAAAGACAAATTATGTGTATAGTCGAATAATGAGTAATACACAGATGGGCTGACTCAGTAGCTTTTATTTTTAGCCACCAACACACAAGACTGCATATTTAGGGCTAGATTTAAAGGACTCCAACACCAAAAAAACCTCCCATCAGCTGTTTTTCAAGCACAGTAAGCAATTTAAATACCTGTTCTATGAAGAACTGCCGGCAAAAAAAGAAGCATATAGGCTGCTACAATTGAACTTCAATTCAAAGGACTGAGTTAGGCAGTAGGATGTGCTAAGTGACACACTTTATCGTGGAAAATTCTACATGTTAAAAAATTCCCAAGTGGATGTATTGATATGGAGCCCTAAGACATATCAGTACATAAGCGCATTATCACGGTGCAGTGATTGCTGGCTTTTGCTGTCAGTCAGTTGTAAGAGCTCTCCGTTGGCTGCCTGTCATTAGCCCGCCCAGTATTGCCTATATAGACTGGGCTCAGGCACCCTTTGGTTGCCCTTTCGTGGTGTCTCTATGTCAGTGGTCACCTACCTATGGTTCCTGTGTCTACTGGGCCCGCTTAAGCTTCCTATTGCCCAGTGTCAGTGTCTTTGCCCAGACGTCAGTGTTTCCGCTCCTGATCCGGTTTGGCTGCCATTCCTGCTTCCGTTCCTGATCCGGTGTGGCTGACGTCCCTGCTTCCGTTCCTGACCGGTTTGGCTGTCGCTACTGCTCCAGTATCCTGTTCTGGTCTGACTGTTGTTCCTGCTCCTGGATCCTGACGGACATTCTGACTACTGGATTCTCTTTAGGTTGCCTTCTGTTGTCAGGCTGGGCCTCCGTGTTGTCCAGTACGCGGTACTGGTTTACTCCATATCACCGGTTGCTAGCTGCCTCCATTACAGCACCGTTAGGGTTTCCGTGTTGTCCAGTACGCGGTACTGGTTTACTCCATATCACCGGTTGCTAGCTGCCTCCATTACAGCACCGGTAGGGCTTCCGTGTTGTCCAGTACGCGGTACTGGTTTACTCCATATCACCGGTTGCTAGCTGCCTCCATTACAGCACCGGTAGGGCTTCCGTGTTGTCCAGTACGCAGTACTGGTTTACTCCACAACACACCGGTTGCTAGCTGCCTCCATTACAGCACCGGTAGGGCTTTCATGTTGTCCAGTACGCAGTACTGGTTTACTCCACAACACCCCAGTTGCTAGCTGCTTCCATTACAGCACCGGTAGGGCTTCCGTGCTGTCCAGTACGCGGTACTGGTTTACTCTATTTCACACCGGTTGCTAGCGGCCTCCATTATAGCACTGGTAGGGCTTCCGTGTTGTCCAGTACGCGGTACTGGTTTACTCCATTTACACCGGTTGCTTACATTACCAACGACAGCACCAGTAGGGCTTCCGTGTTGTCCAGTACGCGGTACTGGTTTACTCCATTTACACCGGTTGCTTACATTACCAACTACAGCACCGGTAGGGCCTCCCTGGTTGTCCAGTATGTGATACCGGTTTGCTCCACATTACCATCTATTGCTGATGCTACCTACGTTACAGCACTAGTGGGGCTGCTTACTCAGTCTTTGAGTTAGGCTGCCTTGCCCGGTATTTTGGCAAGGCCGGTAGAGTCTCCTTCATAGAGTGTGCCATCCTCAAGGCTGCCCTGCCCGGTATATTGGCAAGGCGGGTAGAGCCTCTTTCATTGTTGTACCGTTCTCCAGGCTGCCTTGCCCGGTATATTGGCAAGGCCGGTAGAGCCTCCTTTATCCTGTGTTGCCAGTTCCAGACTGCCTTGCCCGGTATTTGATTCTTACTGACCACAAAAATCTGACTTATCTATCAGAGGCTAAAAGATTGTCCTCTCGCCAGGCCAGATGGGCGTTGTTTCTTTCCCGATTTAATTTTATTGTATCCTACTTGCCGGGTTCCAAGAACATTAGGGCTGATGCCCTGTCTAGACAATTTGAGCCTGAGACCGTCAGGGACAAGGTATCATAGTGTCCGTGATCTTCCTCTGTCACTCTTTGCTGTGGTGCGCTCCCATTGGCTGAGCTTGTTTGGCCTGCCCAGTATGGCCTATTTATACCCGGCCTTTGGCACCTGTCAGGTGCCCTTTCGTGGTGTTCCTGAGCCAGGGTTGCTGTGTAGCTGTGTTCCAGTGTTCCTTCTTCCTGTGTACCGACTTGGCCCATCTGACTACTCTCCTTCGTTCCTGCTTCGTGATTTGACCCGGCCTGGCTGACGTTCGTGCTTTGTGACCTGACCTGGCTAAGTTGCTGACCCTGTCTGTGTTCCTGCTGTGTGCTGTTCCACTGTCGCCGGGGCTGTGCTTGTGGTAGGGCTGACTGTGTCCTTGCCTCCTGTGTACTGGGCCTTTCCGTTTACTCTTGCTGAGCCTGCTGCCTCCGTTACTCTGGGCCTCCATTGTCTCTTACAGAGCACTGTGCCTTCCGTTAACACTTGCAGAGCCGGGCCTCCATTCAGTGAGCCTCCGTTAACACTTGCAGAGCAGTTGTCTCAGTTCACTGAGCCTCCGTTAACACTTGCAGAGCAGTTGTCTCCATTCACTGAGCCTCCGTTAACACTTGCAGAGCCATTGCTTCTGCTATCCTGAGCCTTCCGCTACACTTGCTGAGCCTTGGGACTCCATACAGCGCCCATGGGGGTGCCATTGGCTCTATCCAGCTAAGCTCTTGCAGTGTAATTGGGTTACGTTACAACGCCCGTGGGGGCTATTGGCTCTATTATCCTTAGCTCTTGCAGTGTCCTTGGCCTCCGTTACAGCGCCCGTGGGGGTGCCATTGGCTCCATACAGCTAAGCTCTTGCAGTGTAATTGGGTTACGTTACAACGCCCGTGGGGGCTATTGGCTCTATTATCCTTAGCTCTTGCAGTGTCCTTGGCCTCCGTTAAATGCACCGGGTAGGTGCCATTGGCTCTATACAGCTAAGCTCTTGCAGTGTAATTGGTCTCCGTTACAACGCCCGTGGGGGCTATTGGCTCTATTATTCTCAGCTCTTGCTGTGCACTTGCTCTCCGTTCACTCACCGGTTGGGGTGCTAGTGGCTCTAGCTCATTAAGCTCTTGCAGAGTATTTTCGCCTCAGTTCCCTGCCTCAGCATAAGCAGTAGTCTCTGTCCTGCTCTATTACTGGCAGTCTTTCGTGTCTTTTAATAAAACTGTGAATTATTCTAACCTGCTGGTCTGAGTGTCCTACAAAACCATTACACGAGGTCCCAGTACCCATTATAGAGCCTGATCGTATATTGGCCACGTTACGTACAAGTACCACTTCACCACTGGGGGAAGAGATTCTGGCCACCCAGAATACAGCTCCCCAGAAACACCAGTGGGCAAGTGTTATGTTAATGAGCCATTCCACACTAGATTACTTGAAACCTACCACTTCTCTAAAGCTGCTGGGCATATTGGTAGGGATCAATTAAAATGGTCTCTCTCACAAGTTTTCTGGTGGCCCTCTTTGAGGGCAGACTGTGCTGCATTTACCAATGCCTGTGCCACCTGTACTCGTGCCAAGACCCCTAGACACCTCCCTGTGGGCCTACTCCAACCAGTACCTAATGGCAAATGTCCCTGGTCTCACGTTTCCATTGATTTTATGGGTGAATTGCCAGTGTCTAGGGGGTATTCCTTCATACTTATGGTGGTAGACAGGTTTTCTAAAATGGCTCATTTCGTGGCTCTCTGTGGCCTTCCCTCTGCCAAAGAATTAGCAGTGGTTTTCGCTAAAGAGGTATTCCGGTTGCATGGGGTACCTAGAGTTCTGGTGTCCGACCGGGGGAACCAGTTCGTGTCTAGATTTTGGAGAGCATTTTGTGAACAGATGGGCATTAGTGATGAGCGAGCACCCCAATGCTCGGGTGTTCGGGTGCTCTGACCGAGCACCCCCTGAGGCTCGAGTGCTCGGCCGAACACCCGAGCCCCAATGAAGTCAATGGGAGGACTCGAGCATTACACCAGGCACCCCCTGCTCTGATGAGGGGAGGGTGCCTGGTCCATAGGAAAAGGGAAGAAAATGATGGAAACACCACAGAAATGGTTCAGGGACAGCATAGGGAGGATGTCTGGATGCATCTTGGACTCCAACATCGCTGCTGGGAACGATCTTTCGCCCGTAGTACGCCATTTTTACAGACTGACCGTAAAACACACAAAAAGGAAAATAAAAACGACTTTAGGCGAAAAATTGTTACCAAACAATATTTGCTGTATATTTACTTGTATATCATCTGCAAATTCTCCCAAAAATGTCCTTGATTTTCTGAAGTGAGGCCATGATTAAGAGGGAAACGTGCGCAGAGGCAAATTCTCCCAAAAATTTCCTTGATTTTCTGAACTGAGGCCATGATTAAGAGGGAAACGTGCGCAGAGGCAAATTCTCCCCAAAATTTCCTTGATTTTCTGAACTGGGGCCATGATTAAGAGGGAAACGTGCGCAGAGGCAAATTCTCCCAAAAATTTCCTTGATTTTATTGAACTGAGGCCATGATTAAGAGGGAAACGTGCGCTGAGCTGACCATCTAAAACATTATGGGTGAGGGTCTGCTGCAGAGCTGACCATCCTAAACATTATATGCGAAGGCCCGCTAGTGAGCTGACGCTATAAAACATTATATGCGAAGGCCCGCTAGTGAGCTGACGCTATAAAACATTATATGCGAAGGCCCGCTAGTGAGCTGACGCTATAAAACATTATATGAGAGGGCCCGCTAGAGAGCTGACCCAATAAAACATTATATGAGAAGGCCCGCTGGTGAGCTGACCTATATAAAAATTGTCAAACAGGGCCCGCTGGTGAGCTGGCCCTATATAAAAATTATATCACAGGGCCCGCTGGTGAGCTGGCCCTATATAAAAATTATATCCCAGGGCATATGGAAGAGGAGGAGGAGGATGAGAAGATTAAGAGTCAACCATATACCCGTTTTTTGGGTGGAAGGGGTGAATGGGAATACAGAGTATTCACATCATTGTAAATAACATATATAAAGTGAGTTTATGTTCCCCCGGGGCTTTCCTCCAGTGGAGTGGAGAAGTCAGGGGAAATCCAGGCCTTGTTCATTTTTATAAGTGTCAACCTATCAGCATTGTCAGTGGAAAGGCGGATACGCTTATCTGTTATGATGCCACCAGCAGCACTAAATACCCGCTCAGACAGAATGCTGGCGGCAGGGCAGGCCAGCACCTCCAAGGCGTAGAGTGCCAGTTCATACCACGTGTCCAGCTTGGACACCCAGTAGTTGTAAGGCACAGAGGGATCATTGAGGACGCTGACACGGTCTGCTACGTACTCCTTCACCATCTTCCAAAACTTTTCCCTCCTTGTGACACTAGGCTGCGCATCAGGGTGAGGGTGCTGGCGGGGTGTCATGAAGGTGTCCCACGCCTTGGAGAGTGTTGCCCTGCCTTTCTCGGAACTGCTGTGTGCTCCCCTTTTCTCCCCTTCTCGGTTGGCCAAGGTAGCACGTACTCTGCCGCCAGCGTTGTCAGATGGAAAATTTTGGAGCAATTTTTCAACAAGAACCTTCTGGTATTGCACCATTTTGCTTGTCCTCTCCACCGGAGGAATGAGAGATGAGAAATTCTCTTTGTAGCGGGGGTCCAGAAGGGTGAACACCCAGTAATCCGTGTTGTTTAAAATGCGTATAACGCGTGGGTCACGGGAAAGGCAGCCTAACATAAAGTCAGCCATGTGTGCCAGAGTACCAACAGTCAAGATTTCGCTGTCCTCACCAGGAGGATGACTCTCAATCTCCTCATCCTCTTCCTCCTCTTCTGCCCACCCACGCTGAAGAGATGGAACTAAAGTTCCATGGCTACCCTCTGTAGCGGAGGCAACCGTGTCTTCCTCCTCCTCCTCCTCCTCCGCCGCCTCCTCCAATTGTCGCTGAGAAGATGAAGTGAGGGTGCTCTGGCTATCACCTTGTGTAAGCTCTTCCTCCCCCATTTCCACCTCTTCCACATGCAAAGCGTCGGTTTTAATTGTGAGCAGCCAGCGTTTCAGTAGACACAGAAGTGGGATGGTTACACTGATAATAGCGTTATCGCCACTCACCATCTGTGTCGATTCCTCAAAATTGCGTAAAACCTCACAGAGGTCTGACATCCATTCCCACTCCTCACTTCTGATTACAGGAAGTTGAACGGAGAGGCGACGACCGTGTAACAGCTGGTACTCCACTACTGCCCTCTGCTGCTCACAAAGCCGGGCCAACATGTGGAAGGTGGAGTTCCAGCGCGTGCTCACGTCACACAGCAGCCGGTGAGCTGGCAATTGTAAGCGCTGCTGCAGCTTCAACAGGCCGGCCGAAGCTGTAGATGACTTACGGAAATGTGCACACACGCGGCGCACCTTGGTCAAGAGATCATGCACATTGGGGTAGGTTTTTAGAAATCGCTGAACCACTAAATTAAATACATGCGCTAGGCATGGTATGTGTGTGAGCTTGCCGAGCTCCAAAGCCGCCACCAAGTTACGCCCATTATCACACACAACCATGCCTGGTTGCAGGTTGAGTGGCGAGAGCCACTGCTCGGTCTGGTGACTAATCCCCTGCAACAGCTCTGAGGCCGTGTGCTGTTTGTCCCCAAGGCAGATCAGCTTCAGCACGGCCTGTTGACGCTTCCCCACTGCAGTGCTACACTGCTTCCAGCTACTGGCTGATGGGGGAGTGGCGCTGCGTGTAGAGAATTCGGAGGTGGAAACGGAGGAGGAGGAGCCAATAACGTAGGTGCTGGCGGAAACCCTGATGGAGGTAGGGCCCGCAATCCTCGGCGTGGGTAGCACCCGTGCCATCCCAGGGTCCGAGTCGCTCCCAGCCTCCACGACATTCACCCAGTGTGCCGTCAGTGAAATGTAGCGTCCCTGGCCACAAGCACTTGTCCATGTGTCAGTCGTTAAGTGGACCTTCCCAGTAACTGCGTTGGTCAGGGCACGGGTGATGTTACGGGACACATGGTGGTGTAATGCGGGGATGGCACACCGGGAAAAGTAGTGGCGGCTGGGGACCGCGTACCGAGGGACAGCTGCTGCCATCAGGCTGCGGAAGGACTCAGTGTCCACAAGCCTAAATGGCAGCATTTCGATGGCCAGTAATTTTGAAAGGTGTGAGGTTAGTGCTATGGCCTGTGGGTGGGTGGCTGGGTACTTTCTCTTGCGCTCAAATGCCTGGGGTAACGACATTTGGACGCTGTGCTGGGACAGGGAAGTGGATGTGGTCGCTGATGGTGCTTCAGATGGTACAGGTGCAGGGCGGGAGGTATGCGGGCCTGCGCCTTCGACAGGCGATTGGCCGGCACCGAAAACAGGGGAAGAGGAGGCAGTGGTGTGGCCTGCAGACACAGATGGGCGATCCAGGCGTTCCTCCCACTTACTACGGTGCTTGGATGCCATGTGTCGGATCATGCTGGTGGTGGTGAGGTTTCTAGTGTTCATGCCTCGGCTCATTCTGGTGTGGCACAGGTTGCAAACTACAATTCTTTTGTCGTCCGCACTTTCCTTAAAAAAACGCCATACCGCGGAACACCTACCCTTTGGCAAGGTAGATTTACGCAAGGGGGTGCTCCGTGGAACATTTGCGGGCCGGTTTGGTGCGGTCCGCCTTCTTTCTGTAGCCACACCACTGCCTCTTCCAGCCTGTTGCGGTGCTGCAGATGGCTCACCCTCAGGACTGCTGTCATCGCTCGGCTCTACACCTTCCCAGGTGGGGTCAGTCACCTCATCGTCCACCAAGTCCTCCTCCACTTCCTCACTCTGATCATCCTCCTCATGTCTTGATCCCACCACATACTCAGTCATTGACAACTGTATAACATTCTCCTCAACAAGGTCTTGAGACGGAAATAGTGGTTGATTTAATGGCAACTGTGTCTCATCATCATCATCATCATCCACTACTTCCTTTGACCTTAAATGCCGTTCACATCTGTCATCTTCTTGTGATTGGGTACCCTCTAGAGGTTGTGAATCAGGGCACAAGATGTCATGTTCCTCTGCAAGCGTGCTTGGAGAGAGGGTCAAATGAAGGATTGGTGATGAGACGAGCTCCTCACTATATCCCAGTGTGGGATCACTTCTTTGACCAGACCGTGTATGGTGGGAGGAAGGATGATCAGAGTGAGGATTATGTTGACCAGACTCTTGGCTACTGAGAGTGGACTTGGTGGAAGACAGGGTGGTGCTTAACCGACTGGAAGCAGTATCAGCTGTCATCCAACCGACCACCTGTTCGCAGTGGTCGGACCTCGAGAGTGATGTCCTGCGACGCCCTGTAAAATTAGACATGAAGCTAGGTATGGTGGATGTCTTTCTTTCTTGTGCTCTGGCACCAGGCACAGTTTCTCCGCGTCCTGACCCGCGCCCTGAACTATCAGGATCACGTCCACTTCCCCGTCCCTTTTTACCCGCCTTCTTCATCTTACACGGAATATGTGACTTTAATATTTGAGTTTGAAAACTTAACAGTATTTCTTCCTATTCTGCAGCTGTGCAGAGTACACAGAATAGGCTGCTAAACTGCGGTGACACACACTGAATGGAATATGTGACTTTAATATTTGAGTTTGAAAACTTAACAGTATTTCTTCCTATTCTGCAACTCTGCACAGTACACAGAATAGGCTGCTAAACTGCGGTGACACACACAGAATGGAATATGTGACTTTAATATTTGAGTTTGAAAACTTAACAGTATTTCTTCCTATTCTGCAACTGTGCAGAGTACACAGAATAGGCTGCTAAACTGCGGTGACACACACAGAATGGAATATGTGACTTTAATATTTGAGTTTGAAAACTTAACAGTATTTCTTCCTATTCTGCAACTGTGCAGAGTACACAGAATAGGCTGCTAAACTGCGGTGACACACACTGAATGGAATAAGTGACTTTAATATTTGAGTTTGAAAACTTAACAGTATTTCTTCCTATTCTGCAACTGTGCAGAGTACACAGAATAGGCTGCTAAACTGCGGTGACGAACACAGAATGGAATATGTGACTTTAATATTTGAGTTTGAAAACTTAACAGTATTTCTTCCTATTCTGCAACTGTGCAGAGTACACAGAATAGGCTGCTAAACTGCGGTGACACACACAGAATGGAATATGTGACTTTAATATTTGAGTTTGAAAACTTAACAGTATTTCTTCCTATTCTGCAACTGTGCAGAGTACACAGAATAGGCTGCTAAACTGCGGTGACACACACTGAATGGAATAAGTGACTTTAATATTTGAGTTTGAAAACTTAACAGTATTTCTTCCTATTCTGCAACTGTGCAGAGTACACAGAATAGGCTGCTAAACTGCGGTGACGAACACAGAATGGAATATGTGACTTTAATATTTGAGTTTGAAAACAACAGTATTTCTTCCTATTCTGCAACTGTGCAGAGTACACAGAATAGGCTGCTAAACTGCGGTGACACACACAGAATGGAATATGTGACTTTAATATTTGAGTTTGAAAACTTAACAGTATTTCTTCCTATTCTGCAACTGTGCAGAGTACACAGAATAGGCTGCTAAACTGCGGTGACACACACTGAATGGAATATGTGACTTTAATATTTGAGTTTGAAAACTTAACAGTATTTCTTCCTATTCTGCAACTGTGCAGAGTACACAGAATAGGCTGCTAAACTGCGGTGACGAACACAGAATGGAATATGTGACTTTAATATTTGAGTTTGAAAACTTAACAGTATTTCTTATTATTCTGCAACTGTGCAGAGTACACAGAATAGGCTGCTAAACTGCGGTGACACACACTGAATGGAATAAGTGACTTTAATATTTGAGTTTGAAAACTTAACAGTATTTCTTCCTATTCTGCAACTGTGCAGAGTACACAGAATAGGCTGCTAAACTGCGGTGACACACACTGAATGGAATAAGTGACTTTAATATTTTAGTTTGAAGACTTAACAGTATTTCTTCCTATTCTTCAACTCTGCACAGTACACAGAATGTGCTGCTAAAGTGCGGCGAAGCACACTGAATGGAATATGTGACTTTGATATTTTAGTTTGAAGACTTAACAGTATTTCTTCCTATTCTGCAACTCTGCACAGTACACAGAATGTGCTGCTAAACTGCGGCGAAGCACACTGAATGGAATATGTGACTTTGATATTTTAGTTTGAAGACTTAATAGTATTTCTTCCTATTCTGCAACTCTGCACAGTACACAGAATGTGCTGCTACACTGCGGCGAAGCACACTGAATGGAATATGTGACTTTGATATTTTAGTTTGAAGACTTAACAGTATTTCTTCCTATTCTGCAACTCTGCACACTACACAGAATGTGCTGCTAAACTGCGGCGAAGCACACTGAATGGAATATGTGACTTTGATATTTTAGTTTGAAGACTTAACAGTATTTCTTCCTATTCTGCAACTCTGCACAGTACACAGAATGTGCTGCTACACTGCGGCGAAGCACACTGAATGGAATATGTGACTTTGATATTTTAGTTTGAAGACTTAACAGTATTTCTTCCTATTCTGCAACTCTGCACAGTACACAGAATGTGCTGCTACACTGCGGCGAAGCACACTGAATGGAATATGTGACTTTGATATTTTAGTTTGAAGACTTAACAGTATTTCTTCCTATTCTGCAACTCTGCACAGTACACAGAATGTGCTGCTAAACTGTGGCGAAGCACACTGAATGGAATATGTGACTTTGATATTTTAGTTTGAAGACTTAACAGTATTTCTTCCTATTCTGCAACTCTGCACAGTACACAGAATGTGCTGCTAAACTGCGGCGACGCACACTGAATGGAATATGTGACTTTGATATTTTAGTTTGAAGACTTAACAGAATGTGCTCTAATCTGCAACTTTGCACACTAAACAGAATGTGCTCTAATCTGCAACTTTGCACACTAAACAGAATGTGCTCTAATCTGCAACTGTGCACACTAAACAGAATGTGCTCTAATCTGCAACTTTGCACACTAAACAGAATATATATATTTTTTTTTTTTTTTTTTTTTCCCCCCACACAAAATAACCTGCTGCCCCCACACACAGTAGTCCTAAAAAGGACTTTTGGTTCTTTTTTTTCACAATTTTGCTTTTTTTCCTCCCTACACTGACTTTCCCTTCCTATCCTCAGCTCTCCCTGGCTAAGACTGAGCCGAACTCGATGGTCAGGTGCTATACAGCACCCGACCACGGGTTCTGGCCAGCCAATCAGTGTAATGCCAGCAGCCAACATGGCTGCTGGCATTACACCGATGTCAGAGCCTCCCTGCACGTTTATTGGCTGCGCAGCAGCCGCAAAACGTGCGGGGAGGAGACCCGAACATGGCGGGCGAGCACATGCGGTACTCGTACGAGTACCGCCATGTGCCGAGCAGAGCGATGCTCGAGCCGATCCGAGCATCGGCCGAGCATGCTCGCTCAACACTAATGGGCATCCAATTGTCCTTTTCTTCCACATACCACCCCCAGACCAATGGGGCCGCTGAGCGTGCCAATCAGGGACTGGAGCAGTTCCTGCTCTATTTTGTTACTGACCATCATGATAACTGGGCCGTCCTGTTGCCGTGGGCAGAGTTCGCCAAGAACTCTGCAGTTAACTCATCATCCGTGCTTGCTCCCGGATTCATTTCGGTCTCAGCAGATTCCAGTTCTGGATGAGCATATTGAGCAGCTCCGCTCCACATGGGCACAGGTTCAAAGGGCACTCAGTCAGTCTTTTCAGCATCATCAGCGCCATGCTAATCATAGATAGCTGCCAGCAGCCTCTTTCCAGGTTGGGGACAGGGTATGGCTATCCTCCAGAAACCTCAAGTTACAAGTCCCATCTAATAAATTGGCTTCCTGGTTTTTTGGTCCGTACAGGGTGATCCGTAAAATTAACCCTGTTTCGTATGCCTTGGATATCCCTGCGTCCATGCGCACTCATAATGTGTTCCATGTATCTATCCTCAAACCTCTTGTATGCAACCATTATACTACTAACCCTGTGGTGCCAGGGTCTATAGAGGTAGAAGGCCAGGAAGAGTACGAAGTTCAGAGTATCATTGATTCTCGCAGGTTGAGAGGAAAATTGCAGTATTTGGTACATTGGAAGGGTTATGGTCCGGAGGATCGATCCTGGGTGGATAGTAAGGACCTTCATGCTCCCAAATTACTGCAAGTTTTTCATTCCAAGTACCCTCAGAAACCAGGTCCCTCTTCTAGAAAGGGGGGTCTTTGAGAGGGGGGTACTATCACGGTGCCATGATTGCTGGCTTTTGCTGTCAGTCAGTTGTAAGAGCTATCCGTTGGCTGCCTGTCATTAGCCCGCCCAGTATTGCCTATATAGACTGGGCTCAGGCACACTTTGGTTGCCCTTTCGTGGTGTCTCTATGTCAGTGGTCACCTGCCTATGGTTCCTGTGTCTACTGGGCCCTCTTAAGCTTCCTATTGCCCAGTGTCAGTGTCTGTGCCCAGACGTCAGTGTCACTACTTAGTGGTACCTGTTTCCGTTCCTGATCTGGTTTGGCTGCCGTTCCTGCTTCCGTTCCTGATCCAGTGTGGCTGACGTCCCTGCTTCCGTTCCTGACCGGTTTGGCTGTCGCTACTGCTCCAGTATCCTGTTCTGGTCTGACTGTCGTTCCTGCTCCTGGATCCTGACGGACATTCTGACTACTGGATTCTCTTTAGGTTGCCTCCTGTTGTTAGGCTGGGCCCCCGTGTTGTCCAGTACGCGGTACTGGTTTACTCCATATCACCGGTTGCTAGCTGCCTCCATTACAGCACGGTAGGGCTTCCGTGTTGTCCAGTACGCGGTACTGGTTTACTCCATATCACCGATTACTAGCTGCCTCCATTACAGCACCAATAGGGCTTCCGTGTTGTCCAGTACGCGGTACTGGTTTACTCCATTTACACCGGTTGCTTACATTTCCAACTACAGCACCGGTATTGCCTCCCTGGTTGTCCAGTATGTGATACTGGTTTGCTCCACATTACCATCTATTGCTGATGCTACCTACGTTACAGCACTAGTGGGGCTGCTTACTCAGTCTTTGTGTTAGGCTGCCTTGCCCAGTATTTTGGCAAGGCCGGTAGAGCCTCGTTCATTGTTGTACTGTTCTCCAGGCTGCCTTGCCCGGTATATTGGCAAGGCCGGTAGAGTCTCCTTTATCCTGTGTTGCCAGTTCCAGGCTGCCTTGCTCGGTATTTTGGCAAGGCCGGTAGAGCCTCCATTATCCTTTGTTGCCAGTTCCAGGCTGCCTTGCCCGGTATATTGGTAAGGCCAGTAGAGCCTAAGTCTTCTCATTGTGCCAGTCTCCAGGCTGCCTTACCCAGTAATTGGCAAGGCCGGTAGAGCCTACTATACTGTATCATTGTATGAGTTACTATTTTGAACCTATTGTGTGTATGTTTGATATATGTATGTTCAGGACCTGTGAGGGTTCGCATTAACTTTTCAATAAAGTTGTGATTTTATCTTAACTCTGTGTCTGAGAGTCTGAACATACCATGACACGCACACAAAATGTGTCCATTGATAGTATAATTAACCCTATGAGTGCCAGTGGCACATAATTATCTCTCTGTCACTCACAGGGTTAATCTGACTAAGTAAGGAAGCAAGAGCCCATGTAAAGTAACATCATTAATCCTGATGTCCAGAGGGGTCTTCAACACTCTGGTAAGCCACTGTCCATTTTCTAATTCTTCTTCCTCTTCTTTCTTATCCATCTTCTTTCTTCTCACAGCCAATTAGCTTCCTGGAATGTGTGCGTAAGCACCTCTCAGCTGGGAGGTACATAAGCACACATCACAGCCAATAGCTGTGAGGCACTGTGAAAAGAGACTGCATATATAAAGACAGTCTCTGTTCAAATTCCCTCACAGTGGAACTGTTATCAGCCCGTAAGGTACAAAGGTGGGATATGCTTCCTTCCACCATTGCAGTGAAGAAATAAAAAAGGGATAATATTTTTATTGAAAAGTTTTTGCTGGTTTTTGTTTTCTTTTCCCTGTGGCACTCAAGGGAAAAAAACTATGCATAGATGTGTGGGTTCTTTAAATGGAATATTTTTTTAAATCTTTTAATTTTTTTGAGAAGATGGAAGAAAGAAAATGGACCAGAGGAAGAAAGAAAATTGAAGGAAGATAAGAGAAAAAAATAAGGAAAATAGAAGAAGAACAGTGGAAGACAGGTAAGTGTAACAGAGATGAGCTAATGATTGGTGCTTGACTCTGTCAGGCACCGATCAGTAGCTTTTTTCCATTGATGTTTCCATTACTACTGCTATTTAGCCATGTTTTGTGCTCAAAACAGACGCTTGGTCACAAGACCTTTTCTGTGGCCTAATGTCCATTGTACTTTCAGCTGGTAGAGCAATTGAATAGCTCATTAGCACTTTTTGCTAACAGGATTTTATCTAATTTTGCTCTACCGACTGTTTTAAAGGCCTTCTTTAATTCAAGCTCTTAGTGTCTGTATCATCATAACATGTGCAACTCAATCTAATAGTGGCTACCTTGCACATTTTTCTAGAGAAGCTAATAAATTATTGTTTGTGTAATTTCAAAAGAACAGACATCTGAATGAGTTAAAAAAGCATGACCACATAAAGTAAAGGCGTACCACATTCATCTTACTGTATCTATATCATTGACAATCTGACATTGCAACTATCTTGAAACATATTTTTTTAAATATCGCATAACCATTTGGCATCAGTTGAAATATAATGAATTTTGAGCTAAACACTTCACATCATTTTAGTCCATTGTGTGAAAGATTAAAATGCATTCTTGGGATCCTGCATTATGTTGATTGCATTGGTTGAACTTGCAGAGGTAATCACTCGTTTTCTTTGTCCTGTTAAAAAGTTTAACATTCTGTCATTGTATAGTAGTATGTAGTACAGATAAATTTAGATTATTATATAGTTAAAAGTAAATTAGATTAATATTTTTAGTTTTTTAATATAATCACTTTGTATGATTATGTCAGGCCATATAATGTTCAAACAATTTCATATGTATTGTTTAACCTAATGTTTTATTCTCAATAATTTTCCATTATCAATCACAAATATAATATGTCTCATATGTATCCCACATTTTCTAAAACAACAACATAACGTTTGATGTATTTTCATCTATAGCACCAGAAACCTGTCTTGTAAGGCTCTACTTTATAATGAGGATTAGAAAACAAATTATGCAACATCAATTTTTTTCAGAACATTTTTTGCTTCATCAAACC
This sequence comes from Rhinophrynus dorsalis, assembly GCA_037306005.1. NCBI lineage: Eukaryota > Metazoa > Chordata > Amphibia > Anura > Rhinophrynidae > Rhinophrynus > Rhinophrynus dorsalis. Next base: position 417,334,987 of record CM074723.1, read on the forward strand.
CTCTTGTCTTTATGTATTACAGCTAATCTTTCATTCACATTTAGCTACAAGAAGGTGAGGTAGACCAAGTAATTATTCATTGTCTACAGTATAATTAAAAAACAGGTTGGTAAAGAAATTTTGTTATGATTAAATACATTAAAGTTACCCTTTTTCTGCCACCATCATTATCTTGTAAACAGATGTGCAGTGGTCTGGGACAGTCATGTCAGAGTCTTCTCTGATTCTGTAGATAATATTTTTCCTGCAGTCAAATGCTGTAAAATTGATCAAGCTCCATTTGAATGTTGTATAACAAATATTTGCATCATGTAGCTAAAAATATAAAAATATACCATATATATATATATATGTATATATATATATATATATATATATATATATATATAATGATTTAGATATTTACTAAATAGAACTAAGCAAATAAAAAACCATAAGGTGAGAAGTAGCTATACAAATATATAGAACATGATAAAGAGAATATTGTAAGTAAAGCAATGTAAGCATTCTCTGTAAAATTGCCAAAAATATAAGTGATTGCTTAAAAATGTAAAAAGTAATCATATCTTTTTTAAAATAGTCTATAATATGAAGTAGAAGAAGCTATGCCAGTAACAGCCGGCCTTACCACCGGTAGACTGTTTCCACTCCCGACTAATGGTAGGTCCACAATATATGCGAGGATTTGGGGTATTTTGAAGTGGGCAGATAAACCTTGACAAATTCGTAGTCTGGTATTCTCCCTGGCTTTAATGGATATATGCAGCCTTCGATTCCTCGGGAGAAGTCTTTGTGGTGAATAGCGTGCAGAGATGAAATGTAGATCTCATGACACATAATACAACGCTTTCTCCTGTATGTGAAAATGTAATACAACGCTTTCTCCTGTATGTGAAAATCCCATGACCAATATAGCAATGCGAGCAATGGCAAAGTAGGGGTTAAATGTTCATAGCCAACAATCTATATTCAAATTGGGGAATGTCAACTTCAGTGATAAAACTCTTAAAAATGTCCAGCTTCTTTTATCACTAAACTTGATGTTTCCCGAATTTGAATATTTGATTATAGATTGGAGGCTATGAACATTTAACCTCATCTACTCATCTTGTCTTTGGTCTTCTTCTTGGGTGTTTAGTATCAAGTAGAATCCATTCCAAAATTAATTTGGTCCATCTACCATCAGGTCTTCTTGCTATGTGGCCTGCTCATTTTCATTTCAGGCACGTTACTCTTTTACTGATGTCATAGACCTTTGTTTGCTGATGAATCCATGCACACATTTTCCTGTCTCTTTTTGTTACATTTAGAATTTGGCTTGCCATAATTCACTGTGTAACAAAGTTTTTGTACTTGATGGGGCTGTGTAGATCATCAGATGGGAGCTGAGGGCTGCAGGCAGTGATTTGTAAGCTAGACTCCTTGGCGTAGTGTAGAGAGAAATCCAAGTGGGCAGAGGACTCAATAGTGAAAATCAACAGGGTTATCAAAAAGTATATACAGCTTCAAAGTACCAGAATATAAGTAATAATAAAAACAGGACCGTGCCTCTCCAACATATTTCGTGTCTCACAGACACTTCTTCAGGTAATACCTACACCTACACAAAATGCATATTTAAAGGTGCTTCTACCGAGGAAGCAGCCAATGGCCAACTGATCATAGACAGTCTTCAGCTGCCTTCCCCGCAGGCCACAGTACAAATTGATCCTAAGCATTAATCCTACAGATATAGTAAAAAAGCATAAAATACATAAAAAAATACATAGAATCACCACAAATACAAGCATCCCATGAGCAAACTAATCCCTCAGACACCTCTGTGGTCACAAGATGAAACAAATGTATGCTTCCACCAACTCTTAACCCCCTGTGCCCTGGAGGGGCATGCCACACACTGCAAGCAATATGTGCTGCACACCCCTCTGGCACCCAGAGGGTCAATACAACAAAAAATATATTTATAGTAAAAGCAGGAACCAGTGGAGGAAGCCCCATCAGGATATGTGTACGAGAGGAGAAATCTTCCCTAGGAAGCAATTACCATGTTACACCTTATTTTATATTTGTTAGGAGATGTAATGTATATCTCATAATTATTCTAGTAAAGTATGTTTATGCCTATGTATATTAGTGTTGATATCTTATTTATTAGTGATATATTACTATTATCTGTGGGCAGACACACATTGCCATATGCACTAAGATTTAGAATGCAAGGGGAGAGGAGGAGAAGTTCCCCATTAGCATAGGGTTGTTGAACCTCTGGCAATGTTGAAGGGATTCTCTCCCTTCCACATCCCCAGCAGTAGACAGCCCTGAACTCTTAGAGCATTTTCTTTGCTTCCCCACTTGGTCAGTGGGCGAATGGAGAGGATTGTTTCAGTACCACAAACAGCATCACTCCTTTAAAACTTTGAGTGCCATAGGGATGTGCATTGCACACCCCTGTGACACGCAAAGGATTAGAAAGGTAGACCAACCAGTACACAATGATCCCCTCAGCTCTCTGATGTTTTTTATATTTATATTTATAGTGCAATCCCATTATTAAAAAAATGGAAATTAACCCCTTAGCTGGTAGATATGTCATATCTACAATTTAATTATCAGTTGTGCTTGTGTGGCAACAGGCAACAGTGTGTTCCCAGCAGAAATACTCGCTGTAAACAGCAGGGACATAGTCACATTGAGGTCACTAGAGACAAAATGTGGGGACACCTTGCATTTCCAAAGTCTTCACACTGAAAGCTGATTCCCCTTTTTATGTTAAATTAGCTCCTTCATTCCCAGATGGGGAAGCTGCAAGGTATAACATGATAAACCCTATTATCGGAACAATAAGGGTGATGGGAAGTCTATTACACCCCTACTCTAATAAAAGATAAACCACCTATTATCCATGACCATCCATGACCAGGCTTGATATCGTTGGCCCTAATAGCTACCAACAGAACATGTTTTAATGATATTCCTGCAGGATCAAAGGTGGACCAATTAAAATGTGAAAGCATCTGTTTAATCCACCTGTGCTCTAGCACACTGAAACCTGCATTGGTGGTAGCTCTTTAGGACCAGGGATGGATTCACCTGATCTAAAATATATGTAGGTAGCAATTAGATCAAGAGATATGACATCCACAGTTTTATCAATTTCAAAACTATGGACATTGTATTTGTATCCAATTGCCCTTCTCCCCTACTTTTTGCTGTTGAAAACTTTGATTTAACTCAGGAGGAAATATAATATATTTACAGTTGTCAAGACACACACTGTTACATCACATGACTGAAGCCCACAAGGGTGATGCTTCTTGCCTTTATTTCATGGGTATAGAAAAAAATCCATGCATTATCAAGAGGTGATGCCACTGTCAAAATACTATTTAAATAAACAATGTGAATGGATATACAGAACAAGATCTTTAAGCCCACATGAATTTAATGAAGGGTTTTTAGCCTACCTCACTCTTTGGTCGGTAGACCAAATACCTTCAACCCATGCAGCCTCCCAATGAACTCCAAGAGATCAGGGCACTGTGTCTAGGGTGAGCAGTAAAAGTGAGCAATCTCAGATTAGGCTGTCCATGAATGTGATCAAAGGAAAGGTTAGTACATTGGAGGCAAGTAAAATTTTATTTTTTGCTCAAATAACATCAGTATGAAAAGGGAAACAAAGGAGACTCTGACTCCCTCATTAGAATATTCTGTCAGATTTCATATCTAACTGATCTTCATCAAAGCTAAACAGGTATAACACTCGACATAACAGAGCAATGACAACAGTCAAATAACAGATTACATATTAGAAGACACAATACTACATCTTGGATGTCTAGGTGGTCATAAATCTAACAACTAACAAAAGATATAAACATGCATACAAGCTTATTTGTCTTATTAAGCAACAAAGATCTAGGATTCTTGTGTGCATATTATATTACAAGACATGTAAAAATAAAAAGGATTGGATTGAATGAAATAGTGCTGTAATACTACAGAAATGGTAATGGCAAACAAACAAGAAGACCAAAGGGTTAGAAGAACATTTTTGTCAAAAAAGAGAAACATGCAAACTTCACTTTCCACTTACACAGGAATTCCAGTGAAAAGTGAAGTTTCACCACTTTTTCCCTCTTTTTTAGTAGAATTGCAATGCAATTTTCCCCCATGTGAAGTTTCACCAATGTATTTATACTGTGCTAACTCTTTGGTATAAAAAGGGTTGTCAATTTACCATGAGTTATCAGTCTATGCATGGGAGAGAGAGAAAGCTGCTGACATTCTGAGGCTAGTTAGTGTAGAGGCAGTCAAGCAAAGAGAGAGAGCTGGAGTTGCTTGATTTAAGGATAGCTGGTGGTAGGCAGTTTTTTATTTTTTATATGGGACAGATGGGGGTGTAGGGAGTGTGGGTATGAAAGGAGAATTATATAAATAAAAACTTATGGACTGATAGATGACAAAATAGAGACTATTACTTTCACATATCAGTCAAAATATTTTTGCAATGCTATCTGAGACTAGAGTCAACTGAGAATGAGAATGACAGATACTACATATATTCAGGACAAGAAAACTAATTCCCAAGAAAACATTACTGGAAATTTTATTGGAGGCAACAAAAGGGGGCCAATTTAAGTTGCTTTTCCTTCCATGGGAATTTTCTCTAAAAAGAGAAAATAAAACTGATCATTCCAAAATTCCATGGGAATTTTCTCTAAGGAAAGAAAACTGAAAAAATAAATCCAAAGATTTTCACCCATCCTTCCTGCCTAAAATATAATGTAAGGCACAGAAAACCTTATAAGAGTAGATATTATTTGTCATGTTGCAAAAAATGTTTACATTATCCATAAACATGATGAACATAATGACAGTTATGACCACAATACTAATGAGCCAATTAATATGATTCATAAAGGATAATTTAAAAGGTGTTCAATATACTCATATATAGGCCCATTCTTTACTCAGCTCCTCTGCATATCAAGTTCATAGTCCAAAAATACATCTGGTTTCATGTTTTATAATTAACTACTGTAAATCTCATTTGCTTATCCATATCTCACTGTAAACAATGCCCTGGAAATAAATTACACTGCATTGGGTTCACCTAATGCATTATTAATGGCCTAATCATGGTACAAAGGAGCTGACCAGGATACTAATAAAACATTAGATTAACCTAAACCTCAAGTTTTTGGTGACAGTAATCCTTCTTGCAGAGTGATTATACTTAGAAATCAAGCTCAGTATCAAACATTTAATGTCATTGTCATTCTTGTAACAAATTTTAATCCTGGAACCAATGTTTCTGTTCTGTGTTAAAATATATATTTTATTTGGCTTAGCACAGCTCTGTCAAGAACTGTCCCACTGGGATCTCCTTCAGGAAAGACCTATGATGTCAGATATCTGAAAATAGCACAGTATTGCATGTGATAGTCATACACTACACATACAATAGTAGACTAATTGGAAAGTCTCACATTCAGAAATGAAATACTACTAAGTCTGCTATGTAAAATTAATGCCATATAAACTCTTACTGTAATACAACATGATTGCCTTCACAGTGGACTAACCCCTCCGCTACTAAAAAAATAAGATTGCTAATGAACTTAATATACATAACTGTCATGAATGTGCCACTACTCCCACCAACCCATTAAAGATTGCAGGAAAATCCCATGTGATCCAACATGTGGTTCAAATACCATCAGTGCATTTTCTATGACAAATGTGGGAGGGCATTGGCTTGCCTTATTAAACATAAAATGCATTGTAACAATGTCTTGCTGAATCATCCTCAGTCTAAGCCACCGATCACAAAATTCCCTAAGACTGCTACAGCTTTTCATGATTTCAATATTTAGAACTTTGCAAAAATCTCTTCTCATTTCTTTTATACACCCAGTTCAAAGTGGTTTTGTCCCAGGTAGGGAGTCGAGACCCTGCACTGCATCGGTTATCTCTTTAACGCATCGAACGACAACATCCTCTTCCCTCAGTCCTTATATCAACAGATGCAGAGAAAGCCTTTGATAGGGTAAACTGGAGCTATATTTTCATTGTTCTTAATCACATTGGCACTGGTCCTCTTATGGTCTCCGGCATCAAAAGCCTATACTCATACCCCTCCGCGAGGGTGTTGGTAAATGGGACCTTCTCAGTGCCATACAGGGCTGCCCTCCCTACGCTCTTCTTTTCATTCTCACATTAGAACCACTTCTAAAAATTGTGAGGCACAAGCCTTCGATCCCACCATGATGCCTACAAATTTGTAGCATACACCAATGATTTTTTATACTTTATCTCCAAACCTCACTCTTCTATTCCATCCTTAGTCAGTATACTTGATGAGTATTGCTTCCTCTCTCATGCTAAAATCAACTATTCTAAATTTGAAGAGCTCAATATGCTTCTGTCCCACAGTGGCTTCTCCTCGCGATAAAGTGCTTACAAATTCAAATGGGCCGCTTCTTCCAGTAAGTATTTGGGAATCCATTAGGGATGGGTGAAACTTTTTGCCTGAAACTGAAATTGGCAAAAAATGGCACTTTCGACTTGGTGAAAAATTTCCCGCAAAAAGTGCGATATTCCCATTGTTTTCGCCTAGCTCATTGCATTGAAATCAATGGGAAGAAAACATTTTCTCCACCACACGAAAGTTTTGTCTGGTTTTCTACAGCCATAGACAAGGGTATTAGACTCACACAGCATGCCATTCTGTGTTTGTGAGAGGAGAAAGCAGCACGTTTTTGAGCTAGAGGACATAGGCAAATAAAGGGCAATTGAAGCTTAGTTTAGGGTGTCTTTTAGGTACAACATTTGTTCTCTGTATTAGGGGAGTCTGAGGGCACCCTGGGGGAGAAGAAAATACCCCAAAATTCCACATAACTGACTGGCGAGATACAGGGAGCTGGGATCTAATTTGTTTGCTGATTTTGCTTTTATTGTCTCTTTGCTGGGGAAGGCTGGGGAAAGAAGTTGCTGATTTTGTTTTTAGTTACTTTTTTTTTTTTTGTACTTACTATGATAGGATAGGGTGGACAACTTAAAAAAACAAAAAAAGCAAATAAAAAAAATTACACAAATAAATATATTAAACAGCTAACTGGGAGCCTGATGTGAGCTCTGTGACTGAGGCAGACTTGATAGACAGCAGACGACTGAGAAGTTTGTTGAGGGCCAAGGCAAGACATCACACTCAATCAGTTGTGTACTGTAGAGAGTAAAAACACACACATTCCTTTAGTAATGTCTAGAAAATGACAAGCAGGATGGGGAAAGGTGGATCAGTGCAGGAACGTGGCAGTAAAGTGTAGTACAAAAACTGACTGCAGCAATGGTTGCTGAAGCTTGTGCAATAAATGATGATGATCATCCCTATCCTACTGGGGTGAATGCAGTTTGTCAAGGTCCCACCAATCACACCACGCCAGTCCCCCACCACCACTACCATACACATCTGCCACAATGTAGGTTGTACTTTATTTTTTTTCATTATGAATATGTGCCAGTGCCACTTAAGCAAGAAGTAAGTGTTGTGGGCAAAGGAAAAATGCACTCTGCATGCTAACACATTTTTCAAGGTATATGTTACTCACAACTTTGACTTCCACTACAGCCCACAGAAGTAGTAATATTGTTCTGGGAAATGTTGCACCATATTAACCATAGGAGAAAAATATGTTAGACTAGGAGAAAAAATGTGTTGGAATAGGCAACAGATGTGTTGGAATAGGCGAAAAGGAAGAAAATTTTGCATTGGAGAAAAGAAGAAAACTTTTGTGAAAAAAGAGAAAAATCATTTGTTTTTGTGAAAAGTCATGTAGGAAATTTTTCTCACTTTTTGCCCACCACTAGAATCCATATATCTCCAAACCTCTTCGCCCTGGTGAATGTTAATCTTCCTTACCTTTTAGCTTCTATAGCAGCAGACCTACGCACATGGGACCCACTATTGATATCATGGATAGGCAAAATTAATGTGATTAAGATGATGATGATGCTTCCCAAGATCTTTTGTATCACTAACACCCTACCTATCCACATTCCCCGTCATTTTCTTGACTCAATGCAAGCTACCATACCCTCATTTATTTGCTCAGCATTTCTATTTTCTCCAAAAAAAATGGACAAAGGTGGTATGGCGCTTCTGGATATACAGATATTACAGAGCTGCTGCTCTTGCAAAACTTTTTGACATCTCCCCTCCAACACCCAAAAGATGGACCACTACCCTCTCCAACGTACTAGGTCCTTACAATCTCCTTCAGATTTGCTGCACCACATCCTTCTCTTCCTGTTTAGAACACCCTATAATAGGTCACATCCTCCAATCTTGGCACACTATCAATAGCACCTATCACCACTCTCCTCCCCATCACCATTGAAATCAATAATAGGAAGCCCAGATTAGCCTGCGGGTCTATACCCCAGTGTTTCCAACAATGGATAGAAAGTTCTCTAGGCATGCTACATTCCTTAACAATCCAGGATTATTTTATCCCTCAGGCCCTTCTACAAGATAAATTTGCTGATACTCCTATTCCATCGTGGCCTTTCCTCCAGATTCAAAATTGGTTCCAGACTAAGGGACTGAAAAGCACTGCCTTATGGCATTTCTGCCCCTTTGAAAAGGCTCTTTAGAGTCCTTCCCCTGCCTTTAAATCCTTATAATTTTGTCACTCTCTCATTCTTCTTTCTCTGCCTGCTTCTAAACCCAACTTCCTGCACTCCTGGGAGGAAGAAATAGGATTGTCCCTAGAAATGGCTCAATGGTCTTCAATTTTTAATTTCCTTAACAAAACCTCCCAGGATGCAAAAACCAAAGAACTAAATTATAAATTGCTCTCTAGATGTTATTTTACCCCTCTTCATCTATCACATTTCTCCTCAGTGTCCTCAGATAAATGCTGGAGACGTACCATTTATGTCGGCTCTATGTTTCATATATGGTGGCAGTGCCCACTCATTACTCCATACTGGTTAGCAATTTTAAAATATATCCATAGTACCCTTGACCTCTCGCTCCCCTCTGGCCCATTTGTTTGCCTATTCCTTTTTAAGCAACATGTCTCCCCTCCTCCTATCTCCAAGCACTGGTCTTGCTACTGATAATCCTTAATGCTGCAAATGCAGGGATTCTTTTCTACTGGGTAAACAGGTTCAACTTTCACTCTGACTTTTGAAGGTAAATACTTTTCTATCCATGGAAAAATGCCATGCTCTTGCCACTGACACCATGCCTTGCTTTCTCAGGACTTCTCTGGAGCATAGACCCTTCTTTGGGCGTATGAGTAATTTGAACTAATCACTAGACTTGGTAAGAGGTCAGATGACCTGGCTGGTTCTCACAAAACACCTCTAATTTCCCTTTCCCCCCCTCCTCCCTTATTCTCCTCCTTTTTTCCCCTTCCTTCCTCCTTCATAGCTCCAAACTACTCTTGCACTTACATTTCCTCTTGACTACTGGTGCCCATCTCTCTAGTACTCACTATTCATCTCAGCCTAGACTACAATGGATATGGTTCTATAACCAGTGTTTTCCTACATGTACTGTTACAGATTATACTTGTTCTCTTTTGACTTGTGTAGAATTTAAGTAATATTACTGAATGTAAGTTGTCTTATTACTACTCCCATTGCACTTCTTGTCTTTAACATATCTTTCAAAAAAGCTCCTTTAAAAATTAAAAAGTTTGACTTATGAGTTGGCAAACGTTTCCCAGAACAGTGCCCCATCCCAGGAAGAAGAAGTCCCCCATGAATATAAAATAATTGTTTTAAAAGAAATAGTCCAATTCTGTTCTTGGATCAGTCAGAATAATCATCATGCCAAAATCTTCATGTCCCCAATCAAATATGGGTGAAGAAGTCAGTGATAAATAGCATGTTTCATCATCCACGGAAATTTCTGCAAGAAGTATGTTTTTGCTGAGATGCATCTATGTACTCTTTGAGTTCTAATTCAAAAATGGAAGCCAGTGAAATCACTGAGGCAACATTTCTGCCCATTAAAATCAATGCAAAAACTAGATGTTAAAAAAGCAACATTGCTTTCGTTCGTCCTCAGAGTCTCACATACTTTGGCTTGTTTTTTTCATTTTGAGAAATGTTAGTCTACCAACACTGCTGCTTGATAGCCATATAACATGGTCATCAACAATATTACCATTAGCAGCTGCACTGAAAATCCATTCAGACTGCCCACTTGCTTGTGGGCAATTAAGGGTTTCCACTGAAGTATACATCAGTGTTGGCCACACCCTTTATTTTGTTTGCCAGTTGTCAACTGGTCATTGTTTCAGCCTAGAACAAATTTGGAAACAATGACCAGTATCAATCAGCAGTAGCAAAAGCAAACAAAGTCTTGTCTTGCATAAAAGAGGTATCGAAGGAAGAGTGGATAACATAATTTTGCCACAGTACAAATTGTTGGTAAGCCCTCACCTCAAATATACAGTGCAGTTTTGGGAATCAGTTCTGAAAAAGGATATTCTAGAAGTAGAGGGAGTACAGTGAGGAGCAACAAAATTAATTAAGGGAATGGATGACATGAAGTAAGAGGAACATCTCGAAAAACTTTGTTTATTTACACTAGAGAAAAGACAACTAAATTGAGATCTTATAACACTGTATAAGTATATGCAAGCTCAATACAAGGATCTCTGTGGCAAGATTTTCATTTCAGGACTCATCAAATAAGTAGGGCCTGCCCCTTAAGAATAGGGATGGGCGAAAATTTTTCATCTGAAACTGAAATCGGCGAACAATGGTACTTTCCACTTTGCGAATAATTTCCCTCAAAAAGTACCGTTTCTACGCTTTTTCCCACCTTTTTCGCCTATTGAAATCAATGGGAAGAAAAATATTTCTACACCACACAAACGTTTTCTACAGCCATATAAAAGGCTGTCAGGATTTCACAGCATGCCATTTTGTGTTTGTGAGAATAGAGAGCAGTATGTTTTTTCAGCTAGAGAAGACAGAGAGGGGAATTGAAGTTTAGTTTAGGGAATCTTTTAGTAAGACATTTGTTCTGTGTGTGTACTAGGAGAGTCAGTGAGGCACTCTGGGGAGAAGAAGGGAGGAAGGAAGTTGACCCCAAATACTCCAAAATTCCATATGACTGAGTGGCAAGACACAGGCAGCTAGGGACCTATTCGATTGCTGATCTTGCTGTTAGTGTCTCTATGCTGGGTGGGGAAGTCTGGGGAAAAACGTTGATTTTGTTTTTCAGTTATAATTTTTTTTTGGATAGACTGTGATAAGACAACAGCATGGACATCTTAAAAAAATAAATAAAAAAATAAAAAAAGAATAAAAAACTAAATATATTAGGTGACGGTGACAGACAGCTGACTGGGCTTAGGCAAGGCATCATACTTCTCCATCAGTTGTGTTATGTACCGTACATTAAACACAGTGTAGTTGCGTAATGTCCAGCACATGCACAAGGGGAAAGGGAACGGGGAGGGGTGGAGCAGTGCAGGTACTACAAGTAGTAGTTCAAAAACTGACTGCAGTAATGGTTGCTGCAGCGTGTGCAATCAATGATGATGATCCCTCTACATCAAGGGAGGATGCAGTTTGTCAAGGTCCCAGCAAAAGTAGTTCCAGCACCACAAGTGCCAGTAGAAATAAAGAACCATATCAGAAGAACACTAAAGATGGCAACAAGTTGCATTCAAGTGTTGATGATGCTGGCAATAGCATAATAGAGGAAAGTGTAGCAGATGGACCACCTGCTGCATTAGATAGTGAGACAAACAAGCACAAAAACACCCATCCTCAAAGTAGTAGTGAACTTTGTTACAGTAAAAGTAAAAAATAGTTTGAGACCTCCAAAAGATTAGAGGAATATAAGGGTAGGGGGCAATAACTGACAGGTGATGCTGATGCTGCTGAGGATGACCTAATGATGACTGATGATGATGCTGATCTAGAATATATCCCTCCAGCATCCTTCTGTTGTTCAGACACAAATGAAGTTGATAGTGAGGATGATAGAGCTATAAGGTTAGCAGAAAATCAAAGGCTGAACCTTCCACCACTTTTAAGGAGCACTGTGCCTGTCTATAAAATGTTTGAGAAAGCCATTGGAAAGTCTTACCCTGGACAAGTACATATGTCAAAAAGCACACAGTCACACTATCAGTCATCATCAGCATCATCACCTCATCAAAGTCTAAGTCCCATTCAGCCACAAACACCTGTTTTGAGTACCCAGCAACAGCAACAAAGGTTAACATCCACAATGTTAGATATGATGAGTACCTCTACTGCTGCTGCTGTAAGTGTTGCACCTTTGACACCTAGTAGTACTGGCAGTAGAATTGCATCAACATCTAGCCCCTGTAGTAGTAGTAGCAGAAACCACACATGACAGACAAAACCAGAACAAATATATTAACAGCAGCACAGGTGAGGAGGTGGAGGAGGGATGTGAAGAAGGGTTACGACTGCTATGATCGATAAGTAATGTGTGTCAATAATCTGAGAAGGAGGATAGCGTATGACACTGGTAAAAAGAATATACATACACAAATCACACCATGCCAGTCCCCCCCACCACCACTACCATACACATCTGCCACATTGTACGTTGTACTTTATTTTTTTTATTACTTGATATCATCATGAATATGTGCCAGTGTCACTTAAGCTAAACTTCAGCCCTCAGAAGAAGTATTATTACAGTGTGTTAGAATAGGTGAAAAATGTGTTAAAATAGGCAAAAAGGCAACATTTTTGCAGGGAAATAAAAATCAGCAAGTTTTCGCAAGAAGTCACGGGAGAAATTTTTCATAATTTTCACCCATCCCTACTTAAAGGGATAATAATGTTTCATAATAAAAGCAGCTCTAATGAATCATCATAGTATTTGGACTTTGGAGAGTGTTATTTCAATTCTGTCAGAGTTGTAGTTCAAGAGTAATTCAATGACAAAGTATCCCCCTCCTGCCCCTTTTACTGATGTAACACTGCTCAGCCAGAGCAGGAGGAAGGTGCCCTGGTAGATTGCAGAGAGGGACAATCTTCAATTAAGATAAGGGAAAAACCTGAAAAACTTGTCAAGGGGGGCAGGGCTTTCATTGTTCTCATAGGAAGAAGATTGTCCCCTGCTGTTATCTGTCTGGTCGATGGACTGCATTCCACATCTGAGAAGAGATGGCTTACACTAGGTAAAAGGGGCAGGAGGGGAAATTTTGCTTGTGAATATCTCTCAAACCATAAAGGTTTGAGAGATAAGACTGATATCATTCTTCATGTTTTTTTAATGCCTACAAAATAAAATAAAGATAAAAAAGTTACTATCCCTTTAAGAATATATGAATGGAGGTTTAATCAGACCTTAGAGTAAGGTCTGTAAAACTATAGAATTCCTTGCCCAAACATGTGGTATTGACAGTTGCAATGGATACATTTAAGAGAAGGTTAGGTGCATTTCTAGCAGAAGTTACCATTCATGGTTATACTGGATATTAGAAGGAAAACAGGACATTCTGAGTAATACCCATTTCTGAGTCAGGAAAGCTTATATCAATTATGTTTTCTTGGTTATACTATGGCAAAGGTTGAACCTGATGGACTTGTGCCTTTTTTCATCCTAATTTACATTGCAACTATGTAACAGATAGAAATATGTTTAGCTTTAGGATCATGATTGAAGTATCTCCATAACAGGCTTCATGCACTAAGGGGTTCCTGAGGGGCTTCTGCTACTACTTGGGCTAGATATTGCAACTGTACTACTATTAGGTGTCAAAGCTATTGCACTTCCAACAGCAACAAAAGCACTCATCATAGCCATGATTGTGGATCTGATGACCTGTGTTGCTGATTACTCAACAGTTTGGGAGGCTGGGTGGAGGTTGGACTTGGAAGAAGTGACAATGCTGATGATGACTGACAGGATGATTGTCTTGTTTTAGCCATCATTATTTTGTCCAGTGTCAGACTTTCCAACTGATTTCTCAAACAGTTTATAAACAGGCACAGTGCTCATTTTCAGTGGTGGAAGACAGAGCCTTTTCTTTTCAGATAATGTTCTGACCATGTCATCATAATTCTCATTCTCATCTTCATCTGTGTAATCAATAAATAGGTATTTGTTATCACTGTATGCCTTTTCTTCTCTGGTACTTTCATATTACTCCAGGTAGTTCTTTTTAATTTTCCCTTTGTAAAGATTTTTAAAAAATGTGCTACTACTTTGAGGACAGGTGTTACACCTGTTACTTTCTCACTGTCAGATGCAGCAGTTGGTTGAATTGTAACACCCTACTCTGGTATGCCATCAACACTCGAATGTGACTCATCATCTTCTGTCTTTTCAAATTGTGTGCTAATACTCCTGGGATGTACCATTTTTCACCTGTTTCACGGTTGAGGCAACATGTTTCACCTATCAATACTTTTCACAAAAGATTCCCCATATGGCAGAAAGTGATATTTTCTAGCTGTTTCACTACTGAGATGAAAAACGTCACCCACCCCGACTAGGTAATCTACAAATGTAGGTATAATATTGCCTTCTAAATCTAAACTGAGTGGTATTTATTGATTTGCTTAGTTCACTTTAAGAGCAATGGGAATCTTTTTGTATTTGTGTTTTGCCATGTTATTTTTGCTCTGTTTTTGTGCATTTGGGATAGTTGTATCTTAGTCTTTTATAGCACTGATATGTTTTCAGGGGTCATAGATTGCTTATGCTCTAGATATGCATTTGTATTTTTTGATTTGGTAACTTTAGTTACATTTCTCGTCCTAATTTAAAAGAGCAGTAAACTGCTTTTTATGAAAACCTTTATGTTATTGAACTTTTTCTGCTGAGTACAAGGTCACTCCCACTGCTGTCACCTGCTTTATTTAAAAGTTATAACAGTTCAAATAATCAGGAAATGAATTTACTGTGCATTTACTTTCTGGAAGTTCTAGCTGACAACATGGCTTGGCAGGTTCTATCACATTTTATGGAGAACTGTTTGTCAGTGACTTTCCTCTCAAACAGAATGTAACAATAACTAATCGTAATATGACCACTGTTAAAAACACATGTTTAAACATTAATAATCCTGGAAATATACAACAGAAAAAGCCCTACAATATACATTTTTTCAGAACAAAAATGTATTGCTCCTTTACATAGTAAAACCTATGCCAAATCACAATTGTTGATTCAGAGGAAGGCAACAAAACCCCATTGAAGCCATTTACAATAAATCCACAAGTAGGTAAAAAAAATTCCTTTCTGACTCAAAATGGCAGTCAGATAGTTCCCTGAGTAAGCAACCTATGTGCATTGAAGCCATCTGTCATAATACTCAGTATTGTTCTATGCTAGATAGGTATCCATTACTCTTTTGAAAGCAGTTACAGTATCCCGAGGCAAAGAATTCCATAACTTACCTCCATTACTGTAAAAAAAAATTCTGCCTTTGTTTTAGTCAAAAGCTCCTTTCCTCAAGTCTTAATGGATGACCTCTTGTCTTTAGCTCAGCTCTTTGAGTAAGTAATTAATTGGCAAGTTCTTTGTACTGATTTTTAATAAATTTGTAAATGGTTAATCTCTCTTTATAACTCATATCCTCCAGTCCCCTTATCTGATTTGTTGTACGTCTCTGCACTTTTTTGAGTTCAATAATGTATTTTTTAGAAACTGTTGTCCAAAACCATACACCATATTCTAGGTGATGCCTTACCACTGATTTATATAGAGGTAGAATTATATTAGCATCCCTTGCATCTATGCCTCTTTTTATGCAGCATACTACCCAATTTCCTTTTGCAGAAGATGAGTGACTCTATACACTGCTATAAAGTCTATCATCTATCAGTACTCCTAAATGTTTCTCTAATGAGGATTCCTCAAGTTGTTTCCCATTTAGTGTATATGTAGCATGCTTGTTTCTACAACCCAAATGCATAACCTTACACTTATCTACAGTCAATTTCATCTGCAACATTTCTGCCCATTGTCTCAGTTTATCTAAATCCTTCTGCAGAAAATAAACATCCAGCCCTGTATGTATTTCTTTATACAGCTTAGTGTGATCAGCAAATATTGAGACACTACTTTCAGTTATCACTTCTAGATCATTAATTAACAAATTAAAAAGCATAGGGCCCAGGACTTAACCCTGTGGCACCCCACTTACACATTTAGACCAACTTGAAAAGGTTCCATTTACAACAACTCTCTGCCATCTATCATTTAAATTATGCAGTAACCTGTTCTGATGCATTGTAGGTTTTTGCAAAATCCAAGTATACTACATCAACAATTCCCTTGTCAAAAATAACTACTTACTCTTTCATAAAATGCAAGCAAATTAATATGACATGATCTATTCTTCACAAAATTATGCTGATTACTACTAATAACATTTGACGCCACATAGTTCTGAATATGGCCAGTTAGTAACCCTTCTAATATCTTACCCACTATGGTGTTCAAGCTCACAGGTCTATTATTTCCTGGTTTGGATTTTGCCCCCTTTTTGAACAATGGTACTGCATCAGATTTCCTCTAATCACAGGGCACTGTGCCTGATGAAAGTGAATCAATAAATATTAAAGTATAATGGTCTTGATATTACTGAACTATGTTCCTTAAGTACTCCATCAGGTCATTTTCCAGTCTTTTTATACTTTGTCCTCAGTAAGCTATGTACATGATGGAGGAAATTCTGTTTTTTTATTTCCCTATAGCCTGCTATTGTTGCTTCTTTTGTATATACAGACACAAAGAACATGTTTAAGGTGTCAGCTATAGCCTTATCCTCACTAATCAATTCGCCTGTCTCAGCCTTAAGAGGACCAATATTAACCTTAATCTTTTGCTTATTAATGTAATTGTTAAATTTTTTTAGGATTTGACCTGCTCTCTTTTACAGTACTTCTCTCATTTTCAATTTTCAATTGCTTGTTTGCAGATTTTATTACATTCTTTATATTTTTGAATGATGCATATGACTTATCTGACTTATTTCTCATTTCCCTGCAAACCTCATTTGTAAGCCACATTGGTCTCAATTTGCTTCTATTCCCCAATGCTATATATTGGCCATTTATTTGTCTAAGAGCATTATAAACAATTTCCATGATTCTTGTGTTGTACCTGTTGCCAGACATGCTGCCTCTGCCACCATTTCTGTAACTGCAGCCATTAGTGCTGTACTGTTGCCAGATGTGCTGCCCCTGCTACCAGTGCCACCATTTCTGTAATTGCAGCCACTAGTGTTGTACCTGTTGTCAGATGTGCTGCCCCTGCTGCCAGCGCCACCATTTCTGATCCTGCAGCCACTAGAGTTGTACCTGTTGCCAGACATGCTGCCCCTGCTGGAAGTGCCACCATTTCTGATCCTGCAGCCACTAGTGTTGAACCTGTTGCCAGACATGCTGCCCCTGCTGCCAGTGCCACCATTTCTGATCCTACAGCCACTAGTTTTGTACCTGTTGCTAGACATGCTGCTCCTGCTGCCAGTGCCACCATTTCTGATCCTGCAGCCACTAGTCTTGTGTTGCCAGACATGCTGCCCCTGCTGACAGTGCCACAATTTCTGTAATTGCAGCCACTAGTGTTGTACCTGTTGCCAGACATGCTGCCCCTGCTGCCAGTGCCACTATTTCTGAAACTGTGGCCACTAGTGTTGTACCTGTTGCCAGACATGCTGCCCCTGCTACCAGTGCCACCATTTATGTAACTGCAGCCACTAGTGTTGTACCTGTTGCTAGTACTGAACCTGCTGCCAGTGCTGAACCTGCTGCTAGTACTGAACCTGCTGCCAGTACTGAACCTGCTGCCAGTGATGAACCTGCTGCCACCAATACTTTGCCTGCTGCTAGTGTTTCTTGTAGTACTCAGGGGGAAAGGAGAGAATGATGGAAAGTGTGACAGCAAGGGACCCTAAATCACACTTGCCATTCCCAAGCAGTCCTGCCACTAGTACTACTGCTACTAAGGTCCAGCAGCTTGTTAGCCTTAGGAGTGAAGGAGGGGGTAATCAACAATATCCTGATATTACTAGTGACTATAAGACTGAGGAGGAAGACTCTGCAGCTGAACTTGATGTGCTTGGTGTTAGTAGTAGCAGTAATGATGACGCAGCCCGAGTGGTAGGGGAAAAATTTTACAGCATCCATACTAGTGGTCAAGGAAGCCCACACCATTCTCCTGAACCTAGGACTGGGAGTCCTCCCTTTCTATTCACTACAGTGTTCAGGTGGAACATGAACCTGAAGAGGCCAGAACAGGTGTTGGGGGAGGAGAGCAGGCTGAGAATTAATGCCACCACCACCAGCAGGAGCGCAGATCAGCTGCCTGTGCCTGCTGCTATTTCTGCTAGTGCTAGTCTGCCTTCTTCTTCAGGTCAAAAGGCAATGGCAAGTGTGACATTAGGGGACCCTTTGTCACACTGCTCGTCACCTCCTCCAAGCAGCAGTGAGATGTCTAGAATAGAGCAGCAGCAGCAACAACAGCGTGTAGGGACTAGTGGTGGTGGTGGTAATGATGCCGGAGAAGCTGGGGTGGAAGAGACATTGATGAACTTTTTAGCAGAAACTGAGAAGGAATGGGAGACAGGAATGAGGATGGGTATCACCACCGCCACTAGCAAGGACATCTTGGAATTAGAGGAATTTGCAACTGCTCTAATTCCTTCTGATGCTGAGATGCATGGGCAGCAGGATGCTGAGGAGCATGTTAGTGTGCCACAGATCACCTGTCTCGGTTTGTTTTGACTCTCAGACACAGAGTTAAGATAAAAACACAACTTTATTGAAAGTTTAAAGAGAACCCTCGCGGGGTTCATATATAAACACACAACTTGTACAAAGTAGTAGAGAACAATGGTACAGCGAATCTGGATAGGCTCTACCGGCCTTGCCAATATACCGGGCAAGGCAGCCTGGAGACTAGTAACAGGAGATAGAAAATGGTTCTACCGGCCTTGCAAATATACCGGCCAAGGCAGCCTTAGGACTGGCAAAACGAGTGAGTAGGCTCTACCGGCCTTGCCAATATACTGGGCAAGGCAGCTTAACAAGGACTCAGTGTCGACAAGTACTGGTACATAATGAAGGTGGTCTCAGTGACTGGTGAAGAGGTGGAGCACACCAGTCGCAAGTGGAGTAAACCAGTACACGCGTACTGGACTACACGGAGACCAAACTGGTGCTTTATAGGTGGCAATAAGCAACCGGAAAACATAGGAGCGAACCAGTACCCGCATACTGGACTAACACAACCGGTGCTGTAAATGAGCAAACCAATACCCACGTATTGGAGTACATGGAGACACTACCGGTGCAGAGAGGTGGCAGTAAGTAACCGGAAAACATAGGAGCGAACCAGTACCCGCATACTGGACTAACACAACCGGTGCTGTAAATGAGCAAACCAATACCCGCGTATTGGACTACACGGAGACGCTACCAGTGCAGAGAGGTGGCAGTAGGCAACCGGGATACATGGGAGCGAACCAGTAGCCGCGTACTGGACTAACACAACCGGTGCTGTAATTGAGCAAACCAATACCCGCGTATTGGACTACACGGAGACGCTAACGGTGCAGAGAGTTGGCAGTAAGCAACCGGAATACATGGGAGCGAACCAGTACCCGCGTACTGGACTACACAACCGGTGCTGTAAATGAGCAAACCAATACTTGCGTATTGAACTACACGGAGACACTACCGGTGCAGAGAGGTGGCAGTAGGCAACCGGGATACATGGGAGCGAACCAGTACCCGCGTACTGGACTACACAACCGGTGATGTAAATGAGCAACCAATACCTGCGTATTGGACTACACGGAGAAGCTACCGGTGCTGAGAGGTGGCAGTAAGCAAACAGAAAACGTAGGCGCGAACCAGTACCCACGTACTGGACTACAGGAGTATACAACCAGTGCTGTAAAGGAGCAAACCAGTACCTGCGTACTGGACTACACGGAATACGCCCATAGATCAGAATGTTGCCAAAGCGACCAAGATAATGGAGAATATCCAAGACAATCCAGGAGCAGGAGGGACAGCCAGACCGGGACAGGAAGCTGGAACAATAACAGCAGTCAACAAGAGCAGGAATAGAAGCAGGAACGTCAGCCCAAACCGGATCAGGAACGGAGGCAGGAACCACTTCAGCAGAGAAGGCTGTCGGTAGGTAAGCAGACACTGGAGAGTAGAGGATTCAGCCTAGGCCCATAGAACACAGGAAACAAGTGCTGGTGGCTACTGACATAGAGACACCACAAAAGGGCAACCAAAGGGTGCCAGAACCCAGTCTATATAGGCAATACTGGGAGAGCATCTCAAAAATAGTTCTTGGATAGAGGATAAAAAGCTGCAATTGGTGATATGGCTAATAACCGGGCATTAAGTGTAAATAAAGAGGAAGTCTTGCAGACTCAACTGAAAAAATTGGAGCTACATTATTACTGAGTACATTGTTTCATCTTCTTCTATCAGTTGGGGAATTTTGAAGCAAGATTACCAAATAAAAGATTGTATAGGGAAAAAGCAAGAATCACACTTAGAAATTAAAAATGTATCTGAAGTTTTGAAACACAATAAAAATATCAAGGAAGGTATTTCTGTCTAAAATACTGAATGTAATTTTTAAATGTTTATACACAAAATGTACCAGATATAATTAGTTATTAGTTAGAAAATAATTAAAATCAAGAGTTTGATCACTTATGAGACTATATATGTTTTTTATGTGATTAGCTGTATCTGTGGAATTCAGTTCATGGGCCGTATAATCATAAGCCTACATGAACGTTACAAGGAACATAGACTCCTTATTTCTAAAAAAAAAAAAAACTTATTCAACATTCAGTTCCCAAACACTTCATATATTGTCCACAAGGGGGTCTCTAAAATTTTAGAATCATGTGCATTGAAAATTATAACTACTTAGGAGCCTCCCCATTTTAAAACATTTTGTTAAGAGAGTCCTTTTGGATATTCCATTTGTAGATTATATCACCCAAGAATCTCAACAAAGAATTGGAATTTAGTAATATTTTATGGCTTAACATTTTTATAGTGTAGTCTTTTATACCTCCTCCCATATACATTTTCTTCCAGCCCTGTAACACTGTTGGGCATTTCTCCATTTTTGTTTTTTACCCCATGAAGGGTTGTTATAGTATTACTGTTATCTTATAAATTATTTTTTTATTATACTTTATTTTATTTATTATTTTGTGTTGAGTGATGTGAATCGGACTCTCCCCCCTGCACAACAAACGCAGATTGGCATGAAATACAGTACTGTTCAGAAGTTTGGGGTCACTTAGAAATGTCCATGTTTTCTATGAAATGAGTTGCAAAATAATTAGGAAATACAGTCAAGACTTCATCAAAGTTATAATTTGCTTTCATTGTGGAATCCTCCATTTGCAGGAATTACAGCCTTGCATTCTAGTTGTCAATTTGTTGAGGTAACGTGAACAGAGTTCACCCCATGCTTCTTGAAGCACCTTCCACAATTTGGATTGGCTTGATGGGCGCTTCTTACGTACCATACTGTCAAGCTGCTCCCACAACAGAAACAAGGAAATTTCTAAGTGACTTCAAACTCTTGAACGGTAGTGTATATATACTTTTTGCACTTTTATGTATATGTATTAATAATTTATTTGTAGATACTGTATGTACACTTTATTTTTTTTTAATATTCATTATATATTTTTATACAACTTTTATATACATTATTTATTACATGTATTTTGGTATCATATGTTAGCTGTTTTTTCCTGTGGGTTGGTGTGTTTTTTACCTATGGTAACAAAATGGCTGTCATTTAGATTTGGTGACATATGGAATGCTTGTTCCAGCCGCTTATCTCTCAAGATTCTTGGATAGGAAGTTCTTTCAACCTGTTAGATATGGTATGTTCCTATTATATTTGAATACTATTTTGACTGATGTATATATTTATGATGTCCTTGATGAAGTGAGCTAGGGTTTTATTATTTTTATTATAATAAATAAATTATTTCTGTATTACATGTTATTTTTAACATGTATGGTCCCAATCTCTGGTGAGTGGGGT
The DNA here is from genome assembly GCA_037306005.1 of Rhinophrynus dorsalis. Taxonomy (NCBI): domain Eukaryota; kingdom Metazoa; phylum Chordata; class Amphibia; order Anura; family Rhinophrynidae; genus Rhinophrynus; species Rhinophrynus dorsalis. The sequence continues at coordinate 417,357,062 of CM074723.1, forward strand.
CACTCTCTCTGTAGGGGCATATCCCATATTTTTACCGTATTAGCTTTAGAGGGTTTGTTGCACTTTGTACATTTCAAGATATAAGAAGTTTACCACACCAATAGGATTGCCTTTTGCCCTTTGTGAGATACTCTTGTAGTAGAAGAGTATGATACTGAGTAGCTGTACTTCGGTCTGGAAAATCTGGGGTTATACCTGTTATTTTGAGGGTGGATTATTACCTGCCCAGCTGTAGTGAGTACCTGTCTTACAGGCAGATTTTACCTTATCCCAGATGCTACTCTCAATATGCTCTTTGCACTTGAGATTCCATCTGAAGCACAATCTAGACTTCTGCAAATTGGTTGGGCCAAATTCAAACTAATAAAGGTCATTTGGCATCATTAAGGCTGGCAGAAAGGCAAGGGCCATTCATAAACCCAAGCCAAAAATGATGTGAGAGGCTCTGAGTACGAACAAAAGCACAATGGCCTGTTCTCTGGCTAGTCACCACTCAAGAGCATCACATTTTAGCTCTCTAGTGCCATTACAGAGGAGAAATTTCCACATACATATTAGACTAATCCCGCCTCTGACATCATTTTTGGCTACCATTCATAAACCCCCCAGATCCGAACAGCCCTGGTTTGAAATTTCATTCTAAATTTTGGAAATTCAGACAATGGCTTCCCTCGCACTGCTACGTTCCCTCCCTTTCTAGTGCAATTAGCTTCTTTGTTTGATTGGGGTCCTCTCTAGTTCAATTAGCTTCTTTGTTTCATGACACAGACACCCAGACAGCCTGCATTTCCTGTTAGTCCGTTGTTGAAGCTCAGAGAGAGAAGAAGCAGAGAGAGAGCATCCAGAAAAGTGATTTTACTAGCCAGTCTAATGCCTTTGCCATATTAGCCAGTCTAATGCCAGCCTAGTGCCTTATAGCCAGTCTAGTGCCAGTCTAGTGCCTTATCAGTACCTTATTGCCACTGTTAGGAGCTTTTTTTTTTTTTAAGTTACACAGCCAATCTGACAGTTGTTGTGTAGGCAGGCATCCAGCATTAGTGCCTTATTGCCACTGCAAGTCATTTCTGTTCCTGTTGAAAATAAAAATATTAAGAATTTGTGTAAATAATAATTTTCAGAGTGACACAGCCAGTCTGACAGTTGTGTAGGCAGGCAGACATCCAACATTGCTGCCTTATTGCCACTGCAAGTCATTTTTGTTCCTGTTGAAAAATAATTTTCAGAGTTACACAGCCAGTCTGACAGTTGTCGTGTGGCCAGGCAGCCCTAGTGCCTTATTGCCATTGCAAGTCATTTTTGTTCCTGTTGAAAATAAAAATATTAGGAATTTGTGTAAATAATAATTTTCAGAGTGACACAGCCAGTCTGACAGTTGTCGTGTGGCCAGGTTTTATAATTTTAAAATTATTATAGTACACTACCTACCTATCTGTAATAGATTTGAGTCCTAGTGAACAACCTGTTGTTCCTCGCCCTGTTGCCAGCTGCAGTGACCCAGAACCACCAACACCACCACAGTGCCGTTGCTTTCAAGCAGAGCTAGTAGCAGCAGGTGGCTAAAGAAGAGGACTGTCAGTAGTACCAGTAATAGTAGTCAATGTCATAGTCAGACTCAGCAGCAGCACTCCAAACCAAATAAAATAAATAAGAAGGGAGCTGCAGGTTGTTGTACCTCTACTAGCATGGTAGAAAGGTCCAGGTCCTCCTCTGAGACCACGAAGCAGCCGGCATCTCTTTCTCGTCAGCTGTTTCATGATGATCCCCCAGAACCACCTGCACAATGCCAATGCCACTGCCAGTTTCGTCATCACCTCCACTACAGTCAGTTCTATAAACCTGGGGACACCTAGAATGTTTAACACTCTGCGGGCAGGATTTTTATAGAGAAAGTCTGTGTAAGCAGCCCAAATGGAAATGATTGGAGCATATCTTCTCCAAAAAAATGTATTGAGGGAGATACTTTACCATTTCCCGGTAGCCATCAGGCAGAAAAGGGAATTCAGCAGGTCTCCACAAAATCTGCTGATGATGATTTTTCTTCCTGTCCAAACCTATAAGAGGTAGAAGAAGAATAAGAATATGAGGGACTAAGGCTTCCTGAGCTTGATTTTTCCCCTGAGCTTGAATTTCTTCCTGGCTGGTGGCCAGTCAGTGCACTTCACCTTTATGGAGTGCTCCGAGTGACCAGCATGCCTTCCTGTCATTAACGGTGCATTGGTGGCAGCCCAATGTGTTGCAAGATACATAATTACCGATACCAACAACAAGTTCAGGTGCAGTAGCCAAACAGGGGCACCGCTCTTTCCTCCTCCATGCTGAGGTAATGGATTAGCAGAACACCTGAGATAACATTCGCAAAGCACTGCAGTGGCTAGGGGAGAAGGCAAGCACACAGGCACAAATCAGGTTTGTGGTTACTGATAGTGCAGCTAACATGACAAAGGCTCTCCAGGATAGCAGATTTGTGGGTGTGCACAGCTCAGCACTTGTCCTGCATCTGGTAGTTAAGGCTGCTCTCAAGGATAGCACTGGAAGTTGTCAGCACTTCTGGAGTCGTGCCAACAATTTGCTGTCCACTTCCATTGTAGCATCAAAGATAGCCAGCTTCTCAGGGAGGAACAGAAAAAGTCAGACCTCCCAGAGCACCACCTCAAACAAGATGTTGGGACCAGGTGGAACTCCACTTTAGATATGCTGGAACAGAAAAAGGCAATTCACGCAATGTCATGTCACCATTTCATTGGCAGTAACAGAACACTAGACAGGGCTGACTGGGCCCTGGTGGAACAGGTAGTAACAGTCCTCATGCCTATCCATGCTTTGACAGAAATTTTAAGCAAAGAGAACGCTAGCCTAGACAATGTCATTCCCCTCTTCGTACACACCTCTCCTTAAAAATTGACAATTTCCTTGCCCATAGGGAACGCTTGCCTGGAGCTGAGGGTAATATAATTCCCGATGTTGCTGTCCTTCTAATGAGGCTGAAGAAGGAACTGACTCGGAGCATGGAAGAGTGCATGGACAATTGTCTCGAGTTATTTGCTGTTTGCGATACTCAAATCAAAGGCAAGATGACACTTAGTTCCAATTCCATCACTGCCTGGAGGGAACAATTTATAGTGAGGGTGCGCGAGAGGCAAAGAAAAAACAGAATGCAGTCACAGGAGGTGGAAGAAGATTCCGCAGATGAGCTGGTGGAATGTGGTGGTCTTCTGGAACCTATCAGTCACAGCGCCAGTAGCACTTCATCTTGTTCCAGTGGAGCATCTGCTGCTTATGCTGAGGCAATGGACAGATTATGCTTCAGACAAAAGAAAAGCTCCCCATAAATGGAAAAAGTGCTGAGTTTTAGATTAAGGCTTATCTTGCAGAACCTTCTTTGCCCCTAAATACAGATCCCTTGAGTTTCTGGTATAAAAAGAGGGCTGTGTGGTCTACTTTGTCCCTGGCAGCCCAGGAGTTTCTTTATTGCCTGCCAACCACTGTCCAGAGCAAGCGGGTATTTTCTGTAACAAGAAATATACTTAGCACTCAACACTTTCAATTGGCCCCCCAGCTCACAGACCAAATTACTTTTTTTAAAAGTCAACTGCCAAAGCTGGGTTCCCCTACTCTCAAGTTCGATGCAGATTAGGAAAAAAGGACTTAATCTACAATCATCCATAGTATCATAATACGTTGAGCGCTCCAGCTTACCCAGCTCTAGGCCCATGGTAGGTTGGGCAGAGGTCACCCCCCCGACTTGATGGGACACAGGGTGGGAATTAAAGTCTAAATTGTTGTCCCACTTTACAGGTTGTTCAGTCTACAGTATCTATCTACTGAGTCTTGCACCAGTGTTCTGCAGTTTGCTGCTGGCTACATCTATAGTGTTCCTGTCATCCTGAGTCCACCCTGCACCAGTCATCCTCAGTTTTGTAGTCTTTTCTAAAAAAGTCTGCGGTATCTATCTACTGAGTCCTGCCTGCACCAGTGTTCTGCAGTTTGCTGCTAGTTATATCTCCAGTGTTCCAGTCATCCTGAGTCCGCCCTGCACCAGTCATCCTCAGGCTTCCTTCTTCCTTCAAATTTAGCTACATCCATACTTCATCTACTTCATTCATAGTACCATATGGCTAAAGCTCCACCTTACCCTGTTCCACCATCTTCATTTAGACCCTGGAAATTGTTCCATTTATTTTTATTTATTTAATTTAAAATTTTTATTGTATATTTTAAAGTATTTTAAATTCGGCCGAATAATTTGGACTATTGACGAATTTCATCCGAGTCGAACACGTCCAGTCTGAAATGCAGATCCTCCAAATGAGAAAAAAAATAATCTGAAATAGAATTTTACTGATTTTTTTTTTTGCAGTGCACAAGTCTAGCACAATCAGATGTGCAATGTCCAGCAACAGTAGAAGCACTACAAAAAATTATTGGGGCCCTGGGGCACATTATATTGGTGCTGTTAATATGTCCGAGAGTGTGTGGGTCAGGATTTACTTCATTTGCAGAAACATCAATGACTCCTGCTGCTATCCTTCAGTATGATACAGAGTTTCTTGGAGGAATTGACAAGGCAATGTCATAGAGTAACTAAAGCAACAAAGTTACGCAATTCTTCTGTTATGTACTGCCAACCCACACTTGCGAGTTCTTTGCAAGGAGTAAAACGGAAAATAATCCCCAAGTGCACCCACTGAATTGCAAAGTTGTCATAATTTTGGCAGTTGGACTGCTGCCTTATTAGTTTGCAGAAAACATTGGTTTTAAAGAATTGATGCGATTTATGTCTTCTTCATCTCTTTTTCTTTCCTATTCTATAATATGCTACATGGACAGAATTTCTGGGAGTGTGAAGCTTCACCAGCATTGAAAACATAACAGGGAAATGAAACCATACTTAAAGGAAAATCTGTTTGTCGGCAAACAGTAGAAAATCCATGGGTTTTTCTGTGAAAACGAATTGCCCTTGTGTTTTTTTTTTGTGAAAATTCCCACAGGGACAAAACAGGATATTATGCCCAACCCTAATCATGTGATATGCAAAAACCAAACTCAAAAAAGAGCAGGTTCTAAATCCTTTGTTGTCACTAAAATTGAGTTCCTCCCCTGGTCACATTCACATAAACAAGAAAGGAGTGCAGCTGGAGTGGGTTATTATTACTACTTACTTTGTGAATAAGGCAATGATGCAAGAGTGGTCAGCGTGTCTGTGTGTAAATTAATTACAAATAGATTTGTCTGAGACTGGGATGTTCTTCATTTCTGCGAATTTAAACATAAATCAGTTCTTAAAAGTTTTGCTCATTTAAAGCTGGTATTTTAATAAAAAGATGACATGAGTTAATACATTTTCCTAATCCCCTATACAGTTTGGAAGAAGACTGAAGGATAATTTGGTGGTGCAATCTATGTATTTGCATTAAAATACTGTAAATGTATGTCTCTAAACTAATTGAATCCACCAAACTCATAGAGAAAAACACATTTTCCTGCTACAAATTATGGAAGCGCCTATAGCTACTTTTTAATTGCTGCTGTATTTTAGGAGCTTTTTTTTCTTTTACAATGTCTAATTATTGAAGGGGAACTACCACCCCGCAATAAGTTCACATTAATCAATTCTTCATCTGGCGACTAGCTGCTTAGTAGCGCTAGTCGCCAGAAATGTTACCTGGTTTCAAAGATATTCCAGTTTTTCGGAGGCTCACAGTAGCAGGAAGCATGGACATCTCGTCATAGTGATGTCCGTGTGCCTGCACTGTCAGTCCCTTTTGGAGCTGGCCCTTTTGGTAGTTCCCCTTTAAAAGGTACTAATATACCTTTTGGTTCTTATTGGGCCATATGTAAGTGTTTGTTCAGAGTTTTCCACTATGATTATACATGAATAGTTGTGCTTTATACAGTTTATTCCCTGTTTTTGTTTTCACTTATGACATAAGATATTGTCCATTGTGACCAGGTTTTAAAGGCTTAATCATGCACACTAACAAACAAACACCTTAAAGGAGAAGTAAGACTTCCTAATAATAGCTCCCCAAATGGCCAGAAAATCCTAATGGCCATCTATAAATTTTCTTATGAATAAATATAACATATTCAATCAGTCCTGGATGTCATGTCTATGAAGGTGGACATGATAGTTGCTAGAAATGCCTCAGAACCTAAAACTCTTCTCACTGCCCATGGTAATAACAAGCTTTAAGCACCAGAGGGATTTGCAATGCATTGCTATGCAAAGATTTGCAGACACTTCTGTTCCTTAAACAGTTAAGGAGAGACTTGCATTCTGCCTATCATGTCTGCTTCAAGGACACACCATCCTGGACTGATTGGATATTATATATCTCTTTCATAGGTAAGAATTTTCTTGAATCTGCTCATAAATTCTACCTGCAGACAAGACTGAGGCCTGATTAGATAATTGGTACGGATTCTGAATTGAGACATTGAGGTGTTTGGAATTGATGTGATAATTTGAACCTGTTAGATCTAGTTGGATATTGTTTTTCTAATTAATGAGACATGCCTTTTGTGTATGTTTGTTATTAGCTGGGCTAATTAATGGCTGGGCAGAAGCAATTGCCAAGTGTAGCATTTGTAAGTGCAGAAGGAGATATTTTGGAGGTGATCTGTGGTGATTAAAGTAAGAAAACAACTGCAAAAACTGAAGTTATTGTTCTCTCTTTTGTCCCCTGATTACATTAGTGCTGTGAAAATGTCAAGCATATTGCAATGCAATGGATGTTTTGCTTTTCTCCACCAGGAAACATTATGGAGGTTCAGATGCTATCCAATATTTCAGCAATTTCCTGTGCAGAAACGTGCCACAAAACGGATAAAGGGATTAGAGGATCTGAGTTAGAAAGAGAGATTATCCTGGGTTTGTTAACATAAGAGAAGAGACATCTAAGGGGTGATATGATTACCATGTACAAATATATTCAAGGTCAATACAAAGTAAGCTCCAATTAACTAGTTACTCAAAGAGCTGAGCTAAGAACAAAATGTTTATCCATTAAGACCAAAACAAAGGCAGAGATTTTTACAGTAAGGGCAGTAAAGTTATGGGATTATTTGCCTCAGTATGCTGTGCTTGCCTATACTGTAACTGATTCAAAAAAGTAATGTATACCTATCTAGCATAGAACAATATTGCGAATTATGACAGTTGACTTCAGAGCAGATAGAGTGTTGATCCAGGGAAAAATCAGATTGCCATTTGGAGTCAGGAAGTAATTTCTTTACCCACTTGGGGCTTAATTGGAAATTGCTTAAGTGGGATTTTTTTCTGGATCAACAGGGGTGATTTGGCATTGGTTGGACTAGATGGATGCATGTCTTTTTTTCAACTTTATCAACTATGTTACTATGCTTTACAGTAGAAGATTGAGAATTTGAAGTCTGAGGTCTACTCTAGAAGGTGTCTGTTGGCTCCACACAGATGTAAAAGAAGCAAGTGCCACTGCCTCAGAGACTTCCAATAAATGGCAGATGTACCACCAGTTTTTAAGAAAGATGATGGTTGGATGCTGGAAATTGAAGATTTTAATTCATGGCTAAGGAAATGAGGACAAGAACATGGATTTAGTTTTGTTTCTCATACAAGCATTATTTGGTGTAACATGGAATTGTATAAAAAAGATGGCTTGCATCTTTCGCAAAAGGGAACAGAGGTTCTCTGCGAGCGGTTCAGAAATGTTGTTAACAGGTATTAAAATTAGTAGGGCAGAGCAATGGAATGATACAGGATAAATACACTTGCCATCCATAGCATTGCACATATGAATTTGGGGTACAATAATGTGCAAAAGTTTTAGGCAGGCATGAAAAAATGCTGTAAAGTAAGAATGCTTTCAAAAATAGACATGTTAATTGTTTATTTTTATCAATTAACATAATGCATAGTGAGTGGACAGAAGAACAATCTAAAATCAATATTTGGTATGACCACCCTTTGCCTTCAAAACAACATAAATTCTTCTAGGTACACTTGCACAAAGTCAGAGATTTTGTAGGCATATAGTCAGGTGTGTGATTAAACAATTATACCAAACAGGTGCTGATGATCATCAATTTAATATGTTGGTTGAATAAAAATCACTAACTGAAACAGAAACAGCTATGAAGGAGGAATAAAACTGGGTAGGGAACAGCCAAACTCAGCTAACAAGGTGAGGTGGCTGCAGATGGTTTAATGTCAAAAGTCATACACCATGACAAGACTGAGCACAGCAACAAAACACAAAGTAATTATACTAAATCAGCAAGGTCTTTCCCAAGCAAAAATTTAAAGGTAGACAGTAGTTTCCAGAAGTGCTGTCCAAGCTTTTTTTGAAGAAGCACAAAGAAATGAGCAAAGCTAAGGAACGTACATACAGTGGTCAGCCAAGTAAACTTACAGGAGGATCCTGGTACACCCATCTACCATCTGGAGAAATCTGGTCAGAAGTGGTCTTCCTGGAAGACTTGCAGCCAAAAAGTTATACTTCTGACATGAAAACAAGACTAAGTCACTCAACTATGCATGAAAACACAGGAACTGGGTTGAAGAAAAATGGCAACAGGTTCTCTGGACTGATGATAGCTTCAGCAGAAGGCAGTTTGTTTGCCGAAGGGCTGTAGAGCCGTACAAAAATGAGTGTCTGCAGGCAACAGTGAAGCATGGTGGCGGTTCCTTGCAAGTTTGGGGCTGCATTTCTCAATGCTGAGAAGTACATGCAGCTACATATCCATCATGCAATACGATCAGGGAGGAATCTGATTGGCCCCAAATTTATTCTGCAGCATGACAATGACCCCAAACATACAGCCAAAAGGCATTAAGAACTATCTTCTGCTTAAAGAAGAACAAGGAATCCTGGAAGTGATGGTATGACCCCCCACAGAGCCCTAATCTGAAAATCATCGAGTCTGTCTGGGATTATATGAAGAGAAAGAAGCAACTGAGGCTGCCTAAATCCACAGAAGAACTGTGGCTAGTTCTCTAAGATGTCTGGAAGAAACTACCTGCCGAGATCCTTAAAAACTGTGTGCAAGTGTACCTAGAAGAACTGATGCTGTTTTGAAGGCGAACGGTGGTCACACCACATTTTGATTTTAGATTTTTCTTCTGTTCACCCAATATGCATTTAGTTAATTGATAACCATAAATTATTAACATGTCTATTTTTTAAAGCATTCTTACTTCACAGCATTTTTTCACACCTGCCTAAGACTTGTGTACAGTACTGTATGTCTGTGACACATTGGTCAAAAACCTGTAGACTTAGAGCCATGTGTGCGAATCCACGCAGTTTAGAGAATAAGGTCCCTGAATTTATTTCAGTAATAAGTAGTGAAGATGTGGACTTAGTGTGGATTACCAAGACCTGGTACAATGAACAAAATTACTGTGATGTAGTAATAACAGGGTTCTCTTTATGTAAAACAGGTTGAAAAGGCAAGAAAAGAGGAAGGGTTGCCATTTATGTCAAAAATAGCTTAAAAGTTAATCTGATATATGTGGAGGAGAACGTAGAAATTGTTTGGGTAACTTTAAAATATGGTCGCTCATATAGGTGTGATCTATAGACCCCCTTGGACAATCAGAGGAATTAGATGGTCAAGGAAGTAACTAAGATGACAGTGAAAGGTGACATTATTATGGGGACTTTAATCTTTCTGATGTGAAGTGGACAAACCAACCAGCAGGAGTAGATATATCATAAAAATCTTTACAGGGATTATCTCTTTGTCATTTAGTAGAAGAGTCAACTAGATTTATTATTTACAAATGGAGACTTGGTATCAGATGTATCTGTAGGAGAGTGTTTGGGCTCCAGTGTCTGTAGGAGAGTGTTTGGGCTCCAGTGATCATCAGTGTGGTTTAATATACAGAAAGAGGCTGAGTTGCACCGAACTAAAAACAAAGGTTCTAGATTTTAGAAAGGCAGATTTTTCTAAACTGGAAACATATTTATGTCAGGCTTTAACAGCTTGGAGATCTTTAGATGGAATCTGGAGAAATGGGATTATCTGAAGTGTGTTTTATTAAAGGCAACAGAATATTTCATTGGACTTGTCAGTTTGCGTAAAAGAAAAAGAAAACCTCTATGGTACTCTGCAGAAGTGGCAAATCTAGTAAAAAAAAGCACTTAGGAAATATAAACAAACACAGAAGGAGGAAGATAGGTATCTGTAACAGGCTATGTTGAAGGAGGCTATACACATTATTAGTAGTGTTGAGCGAGCATGCTCAGCCGATGCTCGGATCGGCTCGAGCATCGCTCTGCTCGGCACATGGCGGTACTCGTATGAGTACCGCATGTGCTCGCCCGCCATGTTCGGGTCCCCTCCCCGCACGTTTTGCGGCTGCTGCGCAGCCAATAAACGTGCAGGGAGGCTCTGACATCGGTGTAATGCCAGCAGCCATGTTGGCTGCTGGCATTACACTGATTGGCTGGCCAGAACCCGTGGTCGGGTGCTGTATAGCACCTGACCATCGAGTTCGGCTCAGTCTTAGCCAGGGAGAGCTGAGGATAGGAAGGGAAAGGCAGTGTAGGGAGGAAAAAAAGAACCAAAAGTCCTTTTTAGGACTACTGTGTGTGGGGGCAGCAGGTTATTTTGTGTGGGGGGAAAAAAACAAAAAAAAAAAAAAAATATATTCTGTTTAGTGTGCAAAGTTGCAGATTAGAGCACATTCTGTTTAGTGTGCACAGTTGCAGATTAGAGCACATTCTGTTTAGTGTGCAAAGTTGCAGATTAGAGCACATTCTGTTTAGTGTGCAAAGTTGCAGATTAGAGCACATTCTGTTAAGTCTTCAAACTAAAATATCAAAGTCACATATTCCATTCAGTGTGCGTCGCCGCAGTTTAGCAGCACATTCTGTGTACTGTGCAGAGTTGCAGAATAGGAAGAAATACTGTTAAGTCTTCAAACTAAAATATCAAAGTCACATATTCCATTCAGTGTGCTTCGCCGCAGTTTAGCAGCACATTCTGTGTACTGTGCAGAGTTGCAGAATAGGAAGAAATACTGTTAAGTCTTCAAACTAAAATATCAAAGTCACATATTCCATTCAGTGTGCTTCGCCGCAGTTTAGCAGCACATTTTGTGTACTGTGCAGAGTTGCAGACTAGGAAGAAATACTGTTAAGTTTTCAAACTCAAATATTAAAGTCACATATTCCATTCAGTGTGTGTCACCGCCGTTTAGCAGCCTATTCTGTGTACTCTGCACAGTTGCAGACTAGGAAGAAATACTGTTAAGTTTTCAAACTCAAATATTAAAGTCACATATTCCATTCAGTGTGTGTCACCGCCGTTTAGCAGCCTATTCTGTGTACTCTGAACAGTTGCAGACTAGGAAGAAATACTGTTAAGTTTTCAAACTCAAATATTAAAGTCACATATTCCATTCAGTGTGTGTCACCGCCGTTTAGCAGCCTATTCTGTGTACTCTGCACAGTTGCAGACTAGGAAGAAATACTGTTAAGTTTTCAAACTCAAATATTAAAGTCACATATTCCATTCAGTGTGTGTCACCGCCGTTTAGCAGCCTATTCTGTGTACTCTGCACAGTTGCAGACTAGGAAGAAATACTGTTAAGTTTTCAAACTCAAATATTAAAGTCACATATTCCATTCAGTGTGTGTCACCGCCGTTTAGCAGCCTATTCTGTGTACTCTGCACAGTTGCAGACTAGGAAGAAATACTGTTAAGTTTTCAAACTCAAATATTAAAGTCACATATTCCATTCAGTGTGTGTCACCGCCGTTTAGCAGCCTATTCTGTGTACTCTGCACAGTTGCAGACTAGGAAGAAATACTGTTAAGTTTTCAAACTCAAATATTAAAGTCACATATTCCGTGTAAGATGAAGAAGGCGGGTAAAAAGGGACGGGGAAGTGGACGTGATCCTGATAGTTCAGGGCGCGGGTCAGGACGCGTAGAAACTGTGCCTGGTGCCAGAGCACAAGAAAGAAAGACATCCACCATACCTAGCTTCATGTCTAATTTTACAGGGCGTCGCAGGACATCACTCTCGAGGTCCGACCACTGCGAACAGGTGGTCGGTTGGATGACAGCTGATACTGCTTCCAGTCGGTTAAGCACCACCCTGTCTTCCACCAAGTCCACTCTCAGTAGCCAAGAGTCTGGTCAACATAATCCTCACTCTGATCATCCTTCCTCCCACCATACACGGTCTGGTCAAAGAAGTGATCCCACACTGGGATATAGTGAGGAGCTCGTCTCATCACCAATCCTTCATTTGACCCTCTCTCCAAGCACGCTTGCAGAGGAACATGACATCTTGTGCCCTGATTCACAACCTCTAGAGGCTACCCAATCACAAGAAGATGACAGATGTGAACGGCATTTAAGGTCAAAGGAAGTAGTGGATGATGATGATGATGATGAGACACAGTTGCCATTAAATCAACCACTATTTCCGTCTCAAGACCTTGTTGAGGAGAATGTTATACAGTTGTCAATGACTGAGTATGTGGTGGGATCAAGACTTGAGGAGGATGATCAGAGTGAGGAAGTGGAGGAGGACTTGGTGGACGATGAGGTGACTGACCCCACCTGGGAAGGTGTAGAGCCGAGCGATGACAGCAGTCCTGAGGGTGAGCCATCTGCAGCACCACAACAGGCTGGAAGAGGCAGTGGTGTGGCTACAGAAAGAAGGCGGACCGCACCAAACCGGCCCGCAAATGTTCCACGGAGCACCCCCTTGCGTAAATCTACCTTGCCAAAGGGTAGGTGTTCCGCGGTATGGCGTTTTTTTAAGGAAAGTGCGGACGACAAAAGAATTGTAGTTTGCAACCTGTGCCACACCAGAATGAGCCGAGGCATGAACACTAGAAACCTCACCACCACCAGCATGATCCGACACATGGCATCCAAGCACCGTAGTACGTGGGAGGAACGCCTGGATCGCCCATCTGTGTCTGCAGGCCACACCACTGCCTCCTCTTCCCCTGTTTTCGGTGCCGGCCAATCGCCTGTCGAAGGCGCAGGCCCGCATACCTCCCGCCCTGCACCTGTAGCATCTGAAGCACCATCAGCGACCACATCCACTTCCCTGTTCCAGCGCAGCGTCCAAATGTCGTTACCCCAGGCATTTGAGCGCAAGAGAAAGTACCCAGCCACCCACCCACAGGCCATAGCACTAACCTCACACCTTTCCAAATTACTGGCCATCGAAATGCTGCCATTTAGGCTTGTGGACACTGAGTCCTTCCGCAGCCTGATGGCAGCAGCTGTCCCTCGGTACGCGGTCCCCAGCCGCCACTACTTTTCCCGGTGTGCCATCCCCGCATTACACCACCATGTGTCCCGTAACATCACCCGTGCCCTGACCAACGCAGTTACTGGGAAGGTCCACTTAACGACTGACACATGGACAAGTGCTTGTGGCCAGGGACGCTACATTTCCCTGACGGCACACTGGGTGAATGTCGTGGAGGCTGGGAGCGACTCGGACCCTGGGATGGCACGGGTGCTACCCACGCCGAGGATTGCGGGCCCTACCTCCATCAGGGTTTCCGTCAGCACCTACGTTATTGGCTCCTCCTCCTCCGTTTCCACCTCCGAATTCTCTACACGCAGCGCCACTCCCCCATCAGCCAGTAGCTGGAAGCAGTGTAGCACTGCAGTGGGGAAGCGTCAACAGGCCGTGCTGAAGCTGATCTGCCTTGGGGACAAACAGCACACGGCCTCAGAGCTGTTGCAGGGGATTAGTCACCAGACCGAGCAGTGGCTCTCGCCACTCAACCTGCAACCAGGCATGGTTGTGTGTGATAATGGGCATAACTTGGTGGCGGCTTTGGAGCTCGGCAAGCTCACACACGTACCATGCCTAGCGCATGTATTTAATTTAGTGGTGCAGCGATTTCTAAAAACCTACCCCAATGTGCATGATCTCTTGACCAAGGTGCGCCGCGTGTGTGCACATTTCCGTAAGTCATCTACAGCTTCGGCCGGCCTGTTGAAGCTGCAGCAGCGCTTACAATTGCCAGCTCACCGGCTGCTGTGTGACGTGAGCACGCGCTGGAACTCCACCTTCCACATGTTGGCCCGGCTTTGTGAGCAGCAGAGGGCAGTAGTGGAGTACCAGCTGTTACACGGTCGTCGCCTCTCCGTTCAACTTCCTGTAATCAGAAGTGAGGAGTGGGAATGGATGTCAGACCTCTGCGAGGTTTTACGCAATTTTGAGGAATCGACACAGATGGTGAGCGGCGATAACGCTATTATCAGTGTAACCATCCCACTTCTGTGTCTACTGAAACGCTCGCTGCTCACAATTAAAACCGACGCTTTGCATGTGGAAGAGGTGGAAATGGGGGAGGAAGAGCTTACACAAGGTGATAGCCAGAGCACCCTCACTTCGTCTTCTCAGCGACAATTGGAGGAGGCGGAGGAGGAGGAGGAGGAGGAGGAGGAGGAAGACACGGTTGCCTCCGCTACAGAGGGTAGCCATGGAACTTTAGTTCCATCTCTTCAGCGTGGGTGGGCAGAAGAGGAGGAAGAGGATGAGGATATTGAGAGTCATCCTCCTGGTGAGGACAGCGAAATCTTGACTGTTGGTACTCTGGCACACATGGCTGACTTTATGTTAGGCTGCCTTTCCCGTGACCCACGCGTTATACGCATTTTAAACAACACGGATTACTGGGTGTTCACCCTTCTGGACCCCCGCTACAAAGAGAATTTCTCATCTCTCATTCCTCCGGTGGAGAGGACAAGCAAAATGGTGCAATACCAGAAGGTTCTTGTTGAAAAATTGCTCCAAAATTTTCCATCTGACAACGCTGGCAGCAGAGTACGTGCTACCTTGGCCAACAGAGAAGGGGAGAAAAGGGGAGCACACAGCAGTTCCGAGAAAGGCAGGGCAACACTCTCCAAGGCGTGGGACACCTTCATGACACCCCGCCAGCACCCTCACCCTGATGCGCAGCCTAGTGTCACAAGGAGGGAAAAGTTTTGGAAGATGGTGAAGGAGTACGTAGCAGACCGTGTCAGCGTCCTCAATGATCCCTCTGTGCCTTACAACTACTGGGTGTCCAAGCTGGACACGTGGTATGAACTGGCACTCTACGCCTTGGAGGTGCTGGCCTGCCCTGCCGCCAGCGTTCTGTCTGAGCGGGTATTTAGTGCTGCTGGTGGCATCAAAACAGATAAGCGTATCCGCCTTTCCACCGACAATGCTGATAGGTTGACACTTATAAAAATGAACAAGGCCTGGATTTCCCCTGACTTCTCCACTCCACTGGAGGAAAGCCCCGGGGGAACATAAACTCACTTTATATATGTTATTTACAATGATGTGAATACTCTGTATTCCCATTCACCCCTTCCACCCAAAAAACGGGTATATGGTTGACTCTTAATCTTCTCATCCTCCTCCTCCTCTTCCATATGCCCTGGGATATAATTTTTATATAGGGACAGCTCACCAGCGGGCCCTGTGATATAATTTTTATATAGGGCCAGCTCACCAGCGGGCCCTGTGATATAATTTTTATATAGGGCCAGCTCACCAGCGGGCCCTGTTTGACAATTTTTATATAGGTCAGCTCACCAGCGGGCCTTCTCATATAATGTTTTATTGGGTCAGCTCTCTAGCGGGCCCTCTCATATAATGTTTTATAGCGTCAGCTCACTAGCGGGCCTTCGCATATAATGTTTAGGATGGTCAGCTCTGCAGCAGACCCTCACCCATAATGTTTTAGATGGTCAGCTCAGCGCACGTTTCCCTCTTAATCATGTCCTCAGTTCAATAAAATCAAGGAAATTTTTGGGAGAATTTGCCTCTGCGCACGTTTCCCTCTTAATCATGGTCTCAGTTCTGAAAATCAAGGACATTTTTGGGAGAATTTGCCTCTGTGCACGTTTCCCTCTTAATCATGGCCTCAGTTCAGAAAATCAAGGAAATTTTGGGGAGAATTTGCAGATGATATACAAGTAAATATACAGCAAATACTGTTTGGTAACAATTTTTCGCCTAAAGTCGTTTTTATTTTCCTTTTTGTGTGTTTTACGGTCAGTCTGTAAAAATGGCGTACTACGGGCGAAAGATCGTTCCCAGCAGCGATGTTGGAGTCCAAGATGCATCCAGACATCCTCCCTATGCTGTCCCTGAACCATTTCTGTGGTGTTTCCATCTTTTTCTGCCCTTTTCCTATGGACCAGGCACCCTCCCCTCATCAGAGCAGGGGGTGCCTGGTGTAATGCTCGAGTCCTCCCATTGACTTCAATGGGGCTCGGGTGCTCGGCCGAGCACTCGAGCCTCAGGGGGTGCTCGGTCAGAGCACCCGAACACCCGAGCATTGGGGTGCTCGCTCATCACTAATTATTAGATATGCCAAAGCACACACAGAGGAGACATTGCCCAGTCAATAAAAACAGGGATATAAAATGTTTAAATATGTAAGTGAAGGAGAAAAATGAAACAAGGAATAGTTACACCAAAGACAAAAGATGGAAGTGATGTAAATGAGAATAAAGGGCTAGATAACTGTCTCAGTGAATATTTCTGCTCAGTTTTTACAAAGAAAGGTGAAGGGAAGGGAACTCTGTCATAAAACAGAAATAAGAAGACATGGAAAGCATGCATGTTTACAGAGGAAGAAGTTCTAATGCAACTCTCTATGGTAAAAACATCAGTGGGACCAGATGGGATACACCCAAAGTTATTAAAAGAACTTAGGAGTGTTCTGGCAAAACCTTTAACAGAATTATTCAGTCAGTCACTATAGACAGGGGTAGCTCCAGAAGATTGGAAGGTAGCAAACGTAGTACCGCTTCACAAAAAAAGCTTGCAGGGAAAAGTCTGGCAACTATAAACTAGTAAGCATTACATCAGTAATGGAAAATTATAGGACACCATGTTAAAGAACTGTTAAATATCTGAATTTAAATAGCTTGCAAGATACCAAACAGCATGGGTTTACAGCAGGGAGATCTTGTCAAACTAACCTCATAGATTTTTTTTTTTGACTGGGTAATTAAAATAATAGACCAGGGTGAAGCAACAGATATAGCTTATCTAGATTCCAGTAAAGCATTTGACACTGTCCCTCATAGGAGACTCATTCATAAATTGCAGCGTCCAGTCCTGGCTGTAAAAATATTTAAATGGATAAGGCAATGGCTGAGTGACAGGAGACAGAGGGTGATATTCAATGGAGAATATTCTGACGAAGGTTGTGTTATTAGTGGGATACCTCAGGGATCTGTGATGGGGCCCATTCTTTTTAATATTTTTCTTAGTGATATAGAAAAAGGTCTTCAAGGTAGGGTATGCTTATTTGCAGATGATGCAAAGATCTGCAACAGGCTAGACATTACTGAGGGAACAAGCCAAATCACAAATGATTTAGGTGAATTAGAAGAATAGACAGGAGTGTGGCAGCTGCACTTTAATGATGATAAATGTAAAATAATGCACTTGGGAGATAAAAATCCCAAGGCAGAATATAGTATTAAGGATAATATGCTGCCAGACAGGGGTTTGGAAGTATTTCTTTCTGATGACATAAATGTAGGCAGGAAATGTAACAAAGCAATGGAGAATGCAAACAGTGTGCTGGGTTGTATAGCTAAAAGAGTTCGTAGCAGAAAAGGGAAGTGCCACTCTACAGATCTCTGGTTAGACCTCACCTAGAGTATTGTGTGCAGTCCTGAAGACCCCATCTCCAGAAGGATATAGATACTCTAGAGAGAATTAAGAGAAGGGCTACCAAAATGATGACTGGTTAATAAGAAAATAAATATTAAAATAGACTAAAGGATCTGAATATGTGCCACAGGATTGGCGAAGAGCTAACATAGTGCCTCTATTTAAGAAGGGAACTAAAACAGAACCTGGGAATTATAGACCAGCGAATTTGACCTCTGGAGTGGGAAAACTACTAGAAGGGATAATAAGGGACTATATTCAGGATTACAACACAAAAAATAAGATCATTAGCACGAATCAACATGGTTTTATGAAGAATAGATCATGCCAAACTAATCTTTTCAGCTTCTATGAGGAGGTAAGCAGCAACCTTGACAATGGCAAGGCAGTAGATGTAGTATATCTAGACTTTGCAAAGGCATTTGATACAGTACCACACAGAAGGCTGGTGTATAAAATAAGGAAATTGGGGCTAGGAGATAACCTTTGCAATTGGATACAAAACTGGCTGAAGAATAGGGAACAGTGTGTGGTTGTAAATGGAAAATTCTCCAGTACAGTTAAAGTGAAGAGTGGAGTACCTAAGGGTTCAGTATTGGGTCCGCTGCTTTTTAACATGTTTATAAATGACCTGGAAATAGATATAGAAAGCAAAACATCAATATTTGCAGATGATACTAAATTATGCAAAGTTATTAATTCAGAACAGGATATTTTCTCTCTACAGAGGGACTTACATACAATGTCAGATTGGGCAAACATGTGGAATATGAAGTTTAATGTGGGGAAGTGTAAAGTCATGCATTTGGGAGGAAACAATCCCAAGGCTACTTATAAACTTAATGGAATAATTTTAGGTGACTCGTTGCTAGAAAAAGACCTGGGTATCCTTGTCAACTACAAACTTGGAAACAGTGACCAGTGTCAAACAGCAGTAGCAAAGGCAAACAAAGTCCAGTCTTGCATAAAAAGAGGTATTGAAGCAAGAGTGGATAACATTATTTTGCCATTATACAAATCATTGGTAAGACCTCACCTTGAGTATGCAGTGCAATTTTGGGCACCGGTTCTGAAAAAGGATATACTAGAACTAGAGAGGGCACAGTGGAGAGCAACAAAATTAATTAAGGGAATGGAGGACTTGACATATGAGGAACGACTAAACAAACTTGGTTTATTTACTCTAGAGAAAAGACGACTAAGAGGTGACCTTATCACATTGTACAAGTATATGAGAGGTCAATACAAGGATCTCTGCGGTGAGCTATTTATTCTAAGGCCTGATCAGGTGACCAGGGGACACCCCTTGAGATTAGAGGAAAGGAGGTTTAAACTTCAGCAGAGGAAGGGTTTTTTTACTGTAAGGTCTGTCAGATTGTGGAATTCATTGCCCAGGGAGGTAGGTATGGCAGATACAATGGATACATTTAAGAGAAGATTAGATACATTTCTTTCAAAACGGAACATACAGAGTTATACTGTTTATCAGTAGGCTGATCAGGAAGGTCTGATAAAGACTAATTTAATTGGTAGCAGGAAAGCTATAACATTCTCAGTTACTGAGGTATGAGGCGAAGGTTGAAATTGATGGACTTGTGTCTTTTTTCAACCTAATTTACTATGTTACTATGTTAGCCTACCAGCAGAAGTGGTAGAGGTTAATACAGTGACAGAATTTAAGCATGCATGGGATAGGCATAAGGCTTTCCTGAACATCAGACAAGACCAAGGACAAAATAAGTTTTCAGGGCTTTGCAGTAGGAAAAATGGGCAGACTAGATGGACCGAATTGCTCTTATCTGCCATCAAATTCTATGGTTCAATGAGCCAAGGCACAATTGCAAAACTTAGCGGGCCACTAGAACTTCCTGGCCATTGTAAGGAAAGTGTGGTGTAAATTTTCCATCAAACTAATTATACTATGTATATTACACTTCTTGAAACAAGGAATTGTGCATCTGTCAAACGTCTAAGGGGTTATTTACTGCTACTCTTTTACAATCATTAACTTAGTAAAAAGGATTAACTTGGGAAAGCCTTTCAGTCTGAGATAAAATAATATTAATTATGCTGATTTGCCACCTTGATTAGCAGAAGGGTCAGCGGCACATTAAAATGCACTAATTGGGATAGTAACAGTTAGCTAAAAATTGCACTTTGCAGCTAATAAGAAAAAAAACATATTTTTCTCTCAAATATTTCTATTTATGGAGATAAAATTCTAGTAAAAGCAATCACTGTAAGTTTAGCATTGTCTTGAGAAACTCTCAGAGCACTATAGTGTAACCACAACAGACTGATTGCTGCATTGATAATTTAGAGATAACTTTAATCCTCCGTGGCAGAGATTTATGAAATATTACTGTAAATGTATGCTTCATGCTCAAGAACAAATTGAGTTTTAGGAGACAAAAGCAATTCAAAGAAACCTATAGATTACTTTGGCTACTGAACAGTATAAATTACGTCTAATCACATTGTGTCAGCACAGAATGCTGAGCAATTTAAATGTATTTATTTTATTTAGAAATTGTTTTACCAGGAAGAATACATTTAGATTTCTTTTTTTTTCCAATAATGTCCTGAAGATCATTTGCAATACAAAGTTACTCATTTTTATACAAATACGTCATACTATCTTTTAAATACAGCTAAAATTAATGTTTAAACATAAAACTTTTAAATATAGTTACAATAAAACTTGTTTTTATAATTTATTGCAAAATTATATGTATGTTTACATCAGAAAATATGATGAACACGCTTTTCTACAGTTAACATTATGAATAATATCCCTTAAATATGTCAGTTTTGGGCTTTAGCACATCTTCTACAATACTTTGTGAACACCTTGTTTAAATTATGTTTAACTTGCTTGGGGGTGAAATGTCCCCTTTAAACATAATAAAAAATAAGGTGTTCACAAAGTATTGTTGAAGGTGTGCTAAAGGTAAAGAAGGGATTTGGGACTGTGGGAAAACTTTGGACACTCGCACTACACGCCACTCGCACTACACACTTTGCTGACTCTTTCTGTCCTAACACTAACTCACTAAATGTTAATGATCCTCACTACTCCAACCTTAACTAAATTTGAAAGACCCTCACTGCCCTAACTCAAACTCAGAATTTGAATGACCCTCCCTCACTGTTCTAAAACTAACTTACACTGTTTGATTGTTCCTTACTGCCCTAACACTAAGTCTCACATGACTCCCCCACCTAACTAAGTAACCTAACCCTAAGTCACACACTTCACAATCAATTTTTACTTTTATCAGCTCTCTCCACTCCTAAATCACCGCTACGCCTCTCTCACAATTAAAAAACACACACCGTGTAAAGGAGCCCTGAAGCAGAACTCCCAAGACACTAGGGAGGGATGTTAGTGATGCGGCTGTCAAAGGAAGATGCTGGGGAAGTAGAACCTTTGCTGGATCTGCAGAATCCAAGACAGCTGTAGAAGAGTCATGGAAGGAAGCTGGGCTAGGAAGAGTCTTGCCACCTGGAATTATGTTGGATGGATAAGGGGTGAGGACATGTGGATTGAAGACCGACTATTTGGTACAATATTTGGATGAGTCTGAGGTAGTTTGTTCAACTCACAGGATACTACAGTTGGAGGTGGAACACTGGTTATGTGGCGTGGACTCTCTCTGTCAAAGTTTGGCTCATTGTGAAAAGCTGTTGAAGGTCTAAAGACAGTCATAGGGCATGGACTCAGTGTAAGTTTGACTCATGGAGAACAGCTGTTGGTAGTCGAGTGTTGGTTGAATGGCCTGGATATACTGTTGATCATTGACCATCAGTGCTTGCAGTCAGATGCCAAGTGCTGGAGGCCTTGCTGGAGCAACAAGAGTAGGAGAAGATTAAATGATCATCTTTATGGAGGTGCTGGAGCTGGCGTGGGTGGAAGACCAGCAGTGTAGAACAGCAGTAGACTAGGATCAATATGACAGTCCATCAGAAGATATGTTAGGCCCTGTCAGAGATCAGCCTGCCAGGAGTGTGAGGCTGGGATCAACCCAATAAGTTGTTGGAGGTATAGCAAGGTCCTGTCAGAGATTAACCTGTTGGAAGCAGGGGAGCCCCTATGGATATCTCATACCCACAGATTTCCCAAGCACAGAGATAACAGCCAGATCAGGAAGTAACTTGTATCACAGCTGCCTGTGTCTTCCCAGTCAGTTTGGGGTTGTATGTATATCTATGTATGTATGTATGTATGTATGTATGTATGTATATCTTTATTTATATGGCGCCACACAGTGTATGCAGCGCCTTACAATAGATAAGATGGGATGAAATAAGTGTGACATTCATAGAAACAATGGGAGAGAGGTCCCTGCCCCAAGGAGCTTACAGTCTAAATGGGATTAACCTCCTTTCTCCCTTCATGTCCCCCTGAATCCCCTTATACAGAGAACAAATGTTCTGCCTACAAGACTCCCTAAACTTCAACTTCAACTCTATTAGCCAGTCTTCTCCAACTGAAAAATGTGCTGCTTTTACTTCGTCTCACAAACACAGATTGGCATGCTGCTGGAACCTGACATCCCTTTTATAAAATGTCTGTGGGAAAAAAAGAAACTCATCATGTGGTGGGGGAAAATTCAGTCTTAGCATTGATTTCAAAACAATAAGCTTGTGAGGGGGGACAGTGACAGTAGATTTGTTGTCTTTTTGGGGGGTTGGCTTTCACATGGTTAACGTAACTGTTGTGGTGTCTATGTTGCATGTGCTTTACGTGGGTAGATTTGCAAAGGTGTGTCCCCCTAATTTCCCATTTTCACAACCTTTTAACACACAGTGCACAGTGCAGTAACTGGTGACTGCTCTGTGCCTGTCACAAAGAAAAATATTCCCATACCCATTATTTCAGGAAGGGGAGAGGTAGAGAATAATGACTTCACTGGCAGGGGCATTTGATACTGCTGCTGCCTCAACATAAGCAATACAGCTAGAACCTGGAGTAATGGTGGCAAATGGAACCTGTCCTTGTCCCATATCAATGTTTTCTGCAGACAGTCCCAGAATGTCCACAGTGTTCTGTGGCACACTAGCAGGCTCATTATCATTCTATTGTTGTTAGTGATGAACACTCACCTCTGATGACTCAGCAGCAGGAATTACAGCAGGAGCGAACTACAGAATGTCACTTCTGGGGGTGGTGGTGGTGATGTCCATTCACATTTGTATCTCTTTCTCCCATTACCTATCACTTTCCACAAAAATGTTCTCATACTCTCCTCCACACAAGCTGCTCCACCATCAACCTCACTCCAGTCTCTTGCTGTTTTATGGGATTGATTGGGGATGACAAGCATGACAGAGGGTCCTCCTCTGCTCTCACACTTGGCGTCTCCTCAGAAGAACGCACACTGCCAGTTGTAATAGGAGGTACAGGCAGCTGACGTGTTTCCCACATCTCAATGGACAATGGACACCTATGGTCCAAATAATTTGCTCCAGAACTTATATTCTTTATATTCCTGAATACAGCCATAAATCTACATTTTTGATTAACAGTTTGTGTTTATGGTTTAGTCATCCTGTGCATTACATGCAAATTATCACTTTTATATTTGATATTTGAGCACTGTGATTCTGTTATTTCAGGCCTAGGTTGCTCCAGTATTACACCTCTTTAACCCTTTCAGTGCCAGACGGGCAGGGTATTTTGAGGAGAAATGAAATACACAGCATATGAATGTGAAATAGCATCTTTTTTAGAAGCCACATTATCAACAATCCATATCCCCACTGTTCACCAGTGACAGAGAACCACTGCTTACATGCTGGATGCTGGTTTGGCAGGAAAAGAGACAAGGAGCTTGATCTTTGAGGATGAGTGAGGGCTCAATGCCCGGGGAGAGGACATGTTCAATTTCTGGGAGAGAGGGCTATAGAATTTTGTAGAGGGAGATTAGGAGTGGAAAAATTGAGGGTGGGAGGAAGGGAGGGTTAGGTTTGGAATGTGGAGATTTAACTTTTTTTGGTTTTTATGTCTTGGTGAAGTCTCAGAGGTAGAATAAATTGAGGCATGGTGAACAGGGGTGGGCAAAAAAGCAAGAACAATTTCCTGCTTGACTTTTTAAAAAAATTGACAATTTTCCTCTTTTTTAGGGAACATTTTCTCCTTTTCTCCAATGCAAAATGTTACTCCATTTTGCTTATTACAGCAAATTTTTCACCTACTCTAACACATTTTTTTCCTATTTAACACATTTTTCCCCTATTACAACATATTTTTTGCCGATATTTCCTATGGTGCAACATTTCCCAACACAATATTGCTTCATCTGAGGGCTGTAGTGGAGAAATAAGCAGTTGTAAGCCAAAGTTGTGGGTCTCACAGCAACATATACCTTGAAAAATGTTAGCATACAGACTGCATTTGTCCTTTGCCCACAACAACTTCCTGCTTAAGTGACACTGGTACATGTCCATGATGATGTCAAGTGATCAAAAAAATAAATAAAGTACAACCTACAATGTGGCAGATGCGTATGGTAGTGGTGATGGGACTGGCGTGGTATGATTGGTATGACCTTGACAAACTGCATCCACACTGGGAGGAGAGGGATCATCATCATCACTTATTGCACATGCTGCAGCAACCATTGCTGCAGTCAGTTTTCGAACTACCACTTTACTCCCATGTCCCTGCACTGATCCATCATTCCCCCTCCTACTTCTGCATTTGCTGGACATTACTCAACTGCTGCTTCCCACTTGGCAAATAATTTCTCTCGAAAAGTGCTGATTTTCTGCTTTTTTGCACATAGCTCATTCCATTGAAATCAATAGTGCCAGCAGCTCATGTCCTGTCAGCAGCTGCAAGAACATCAGTTGCAAATTCCGCATCTACATCAGGGCATCTGGCAATGGCCACTGGTCACTGGCCATTGCCAAATGCCCTAATGTAGATGCGGAATTTGCAACTGATGTTCTTGCTGCTGCTGAGTTGTTTAAGCTGAAAGGGAGTGGGATCAGCAACTGGTGGAAGCAGGGGCAACACGTCTGAAAGCAGGCACAGTACTGCCAGCGGCAGGTTCAGCATTGGCAGCAGGCACAACACTGGTGGCAGCAGGGGCAGCACTGGCAGCAGGCACAGCACTGGTGGCAGCAGAGGCAGCATGTCTGACAGCAGGCAAAGCAGCAGGGGCAGAACATCTGGCAGCAGGTACAGCAATGATGGTAGCAGGGACAGCATGTCTGACAGCAGGCATAGGCAGCTGACCTACCCTGCTCTCAATAGTACTACCCTTATCTTCCTCCATTCCCATTAAACTCCCTGAGATCGCTAGGGGTGATTTAGGGGGACTGGACAAAATTGTTTCAGTAGTGCTCACTTCCTCCTCCTCAGACTCAGTGGACACATAAGGGTCATTCCAGTTCCTCCTTTTATTTGTTTTAAACTTTCTCATAGTGATAGCAGTCACTATGAGCCTCTCCTGCCTCAAAAAGATTACAGCAGAACAGCACAGTATGTCTACCTCGCTCTGTAGCTGCTTCTATTGTGTTTCACTTCTGCAAATTGGCCAATGGGTGAAAAATGCAAAGATTTTAATTGTTTAAAAGCGGCTTTTCCTGCGAAAATTGGACAACAACGTGGTTTTCACAGGATTTCTCACAGGAACACAGCAAGCGTTTTTCCCCACCCCTAGTCTTGCCTTGGCACTCAACAAAATTTTCAATATTGTCTGCTATCAAGTCTGCCTCAGTCACAGAGCTTACATCAGGCTCCTCAGCCTTCTGTCACCTAATATATTTATTTGTTATTATTTATGCATTTTTTAATTTTTATTTTTTTAAGTTGTCCACCCTATCTTATGACAGTCAATTGAAATATATATATATATATATATATCTGAAAAACAAAATCAACAACTTCTCTCCTCAGACTTCTCCAGCACAGAGACAATAAAAGCAAAATCAGCAAGCTGGACCCCAGCTGCTTGTGTTTTACCAATCAATCACACTGAATTTTGGGGGTATTTGGAGTCAACCTCCTTCCTCCCTTCTTCTCCCCCAGAGTGCTCCCAGACTCCCGTAATCCAAAGAAAAAATGTCCTTCCTAAATTACTCCCTAAACTAAATTTCAATTCCCCTTTATTTGCCTATCTTCTCTGGCTCATAAACATGCTGCTCTCTCCCCTCACAAACACAGAATGGCTGCTGTGAAAGCCTGACAGCCTTTTATATGGCTGTAGAAAACTAGAGAAAAATTTCATTTGGTGGAGAAAAATTTTCCTTTCCATTGATTTCAATGCAATAATCTAGGTGAAAAAAGCAGGAAAAAGGCACTTCACTGGAAATTTTTCACCAAGTAGAAAGTGACGTTTTTCACCAATTTTGGTTTGAGGTGAAAGTTTTCGCCCATCCTTAATGGTGAATCACATATTACAACTAGTACAGTTAATTTGACAGATGTACTCCTGTCAAAATCTGTACCCCACTAATTTTGTGTCAGATATTTTGACAGGGGTGGCCCAGGGCTACTCCTGTCTGGCCACCTCTATCAAAATCACACCCCCATGACTACACTAATCAGCACAGTTCTCCTTACTGCCACCCCTGGGTGTGTGTGACAATTCATTTTTGCACATGATGCTCTCTACTTTCATATTTATAGATATATATTAATAAAGTGTTCTAGTTAGTCCATCAGTAGGGAATCAAACAGCTCTATAAGCATTCACATACACCAAATGAAAGTAAAATAATCATGGCTAAAGGCTGATGCCACAGTATTCATCAGGTACATAAAGAAAAAAGACAAATAAGAATAAAAGATAATTAGCTCCTAACTGAGGAGATCTTAGCTCTCTCCTGTAAATCTATTGTCTAACTGAAATGCTGCAGAGCTCAAAAGCAGGTGCCCTCTTTTTCTAAATTCTAGACCATTTGGATCAACCTGGAGATCTTTAAAGCTGTAGCAGTAGGTAAATAGCTAGAATACAGATCTACCTATATGGTTCTAAAAGGATTCAAAGTAATGCACTCAAGTATATAACATAGCACTAAACTCCTGAATGACTTAAAGTTGTAGCGTGATATCAGCAGATATCAGCAGACCATTATTTGCTCTTGTTTTTCAGAATTATCTCCTTATGCTGTAGTTAGCTTAATTTATAACTATTTAGATTTGCATTGTAACTGCCCATACAGGCTTTATGAAAATACCACGCTATAAAAATACATAAAAGATGCAATATAGATGGCAATTTATATACCATCCATTAAATTATAGGATTGACAGACTAATAGAATGTTGCATTTTTATATAGGACTGACCCACAGGCTGACTAAAATTGTTAATAAAAACTGGAACTATGTTCCTGCTATCGAGTTTCTTAGTTTATTTTTTGCAAGACTGATTAGGTCTTCCCCATCCCTTTGCTTATGAATTTATGGTTAAACTCAATTCAAGAGTAAGGAATGTGATGATTTTATATGTTTAGTATTCATATTTCATTTTTTTGTGAAAACAACATCTGGGCTTCATTTTATTTGCATTTTTAACAATTCAGATGGCAGGAAAAAACATCTTTTGATGTTTAAAAAAGATTCACTTACCCTCCTGCTGGTCCCTACTAGTCTGAACAAAGTAGGAGAACCACTGGAGTGTGTTACTGCTATTTTGTCCATGAACAAGGGGAGGAATCTGGAATAGGTGAATGTTAGTTAATAAACATTCCTCACAATGTTGGGTAGATGAAAAAGGAAGAGCTGTTTAGAAGGAGGACAATGCTAGGTCACTCATACCAAGTATCCTTGTTTTACAATATTATCTTGTTATGTCTGTTTGTTTGTGATTGTGAATAGATTAGTTCTGAACTGATTCAGTTAGAACCAGAATTTTTTCATTATTTGATTAATTAATCTCTGAATCAGATGGTTATAGTTCCACTCACCTCTATTCAAGACCAAACCTGGCTGATCATCAAACCACATAGCATACCAAACCCCCGTTACAGGAATTTCCAATTTTGCCTTTGCTCCAATTAATCTTCATAGTATTTGGCCATGGAGAGTGTTATTTCAATACTGTGAGAGTTGTAGTTCAAGAGTAATTAAACGATAACGTTTCCCCCTCCCACCCCTTTTACCTAGTGTAACACTGCTCAATTCAGATTGGAATCCAGACAGCTCACATCAAGGTTCAATATTCTACTGTGAGAACAATGAAAACCCTGCCCCCCTTGACAGGTTTTTCAGTTTTTTCCCTTATCTTAATTGAAGATTGTCCCTCTCTGCAATCTACCTGGACTCTCCTTGCTGCTCTGAGGTGAGCAGTGTTATATCAGTAAAAGGGTCGGGAGGGGGATACTTTATCATTCAATTACTCTTGAACTACAACTCTGACAAAATAGAAATAACACTCTCCAATGCCCAAATACTATGATGATTAGTTAGAACTGTTTTTATTACGAAAAATTACTATCCCTTTAAGTGGGTAAAATAAATCCTTTCTGAATCCACATCTAATTTCTTGGATCTATCTAGGATTAAACCTATTGTCATAATTCTCTATGTTGTTATTTGCTAAAAATATATTCATTACCAATATGGGCGTATCTAAAATGTCTGTTAGCACAGCCTCCTGAGCTACAATTGCCACATCATTTAGTATATATAATCAATTCTATTTTATACTAATCAATAGTTCTATTTAGTGGCCTCAGATGGTTGCTGCAAGACAATACAGAGGAAACAGATAACACGAAAGTAATATACTCACAGGTAAAACAGTCCTATAGAAACAAGTCTATTATGAAGTTTATACATTATGTGGCTATATTGCCCCATTTTCCTTTCCCCTATAATCCCATTCTCTTTTAATGTTTATAAAATAGATTACAATACAATATTATTGAATACATACATTATACACTGTATAATGTTACAATGAACACTATAATGTTTAGGATTTCTTGAAAATGTGTATGTATTTATGAGAGAGAGA
Organism: Rhinophrynus dorsalis; assembly: GCA_037306005.1. Classification (NCBI taxonomy): domain Eukaryota; kingdom Metazoa; phylum Chordata; class Amphibia; order Anura; family Rhinophrynidae; genus Rhinophrynus; species Rhinophrynus dorsalis. Next base: position 417,385,689 of record CM074723.1, read on the forward strand.
GAGAGAGAGAGAGAAAATGGAATGATAGCAGCAAACTACAACTATTGTTGTCAAACAGAGTGATGAGGAAATGTCACATGAAAAATTCAAATGTCTTAGTGATACAACAGATATCCTGCAGATTAGTTTGTGGATAAATTAACTAAAAGATGGTCATAAATCAAAAAATATCCTGTTGATATTGTGTCTAGTAATGTCTATTAATGTTAAGAACTGCAATACCTAGAGAACTGCAATACCTAGAGAACTGCAATACCTAGATTGAAATCATTGTAAAGGTTGAGTATTTTCATTCTGATGACTCACTTTTGAAACAGCAAGATATAGGTACAGCTCGGTACAGTCGTACAGTCTTACTACAAAATGTATTACTTTTATTTAAACAATATACTTGTAAACACATATAAAATCATTTTTATTCTAGATGGATACATTTAGGACAGTACAATGTAAATTCTCTATCTCTCCAATTATCTAAACAAATTACTTATTTAGTTATGTAGTATTTGTTGAACATTTGAAAAATATATTTTATAATATGTTTCTATCTGTACAACTTTGATATAATCGTCTCTTGTCCAGTAAAATCCAGATTAAAATAGTATCCATTCTTTACAGTTGTTACGTATACATACACACTACAATTTCCTACCCTTTTCTCCTCTCAAAAGGTCCTCCATCTTTTATCTCCCTAGCCTAGGAATCACTTTTCATTCAGTGATTCCTTGGTAGCAAACCAAGAGAGAGTGCCACTCCTTCCTAGTAAGAACAGGTAAAAAAAGCTATTAAAGGGTAGCTTTCGCCTCCAAACAACTTGTTCCCATATAAATCAGAAGGTAAAGTGACTTTAAATTTCTTATTGTTTGTTTTGAAATCGCAATTTTTTTCAGAAATAAACTTTTTAACCTTCTCTTGTTGCTGTTGCCTGCACCATGGGAATTGTAAGACTGGCCAAGACTGGTATTCCCACCAGCTGCTTCACCAATACTGTTACTACTATGAACACCACACAATTTCAGTTCCTGAGTCTTCCATCTCACAGTCACTAGTAATATGATGATCATCCCTTCAGTCACTCCTAACACTAACAAGCTGCTGGACCTTCTTAGTAGTAGTGCTAGTGGCAGGACTGCTTGGGGATGACAAGTGTGATAAAGGGTCCCTTTCTGTCACACTTGGCATCACCTTCTTCTCCCCCCCCTCCTGGCAGCAGGCTCAGCACTGGCAGCAGGCACAGCACTGGTGGCAGGAGGGGCAGCACAGGCAACAGGTGCAGCACTGGTAGCAGGGGCAGCACTGGAAGCAGGTGCAGTACTGGCAGCAGGCACAGGCAACTGACCTGTTCTGCTCTCACTACTACCCTCCTCTTCCTCCCATGAGATTAATTTCCCCAAGATCCATATGGGTGATTTAGGGGGACTTGTCAGTATTGGGTCTGTAGTGGTCACTTCATCCTCTTCCCAGACTCTCTGGACACATAAGGGTTCTTCCAGCTCCTCCTTTTATTGTTTGTAAACCTGCTTATAGTGGCAATCACTATGAGCTTCTCCTGTCTCAATTGTGCTACAAATATCACAGCAGAACAGCACAGGACCTCTATCTTGCTCTGTAGCTGCTTGTATTGTGTTTCTCTTGATGGAAAATGACATGTTTTTATAGCGAAAGGGCAAAACACATGTTAATAAAGGGGCAAAAACGTTCTAGCCACTGAAAAAATGGCAAAGAATTTTTGCCAATAGGCAAAAATGGAAAATATTTTAATCACTGTTTTTAAAGCGGAATTTCCTGTGAAAAAGTGGGCAACAACATGTTTTTTTGTGGATTTTTTTACAGGAACATGACAGGACCTTTCACCCACCCTTAGTCTTTGGTCCCCATCCCCACTCGAATAATTTAATGTTATTGATGGTTTAGAGAGATTAAAGTGATAGTAATGTTTCACAAAAACAGCAGCCCCAATTAATCTTCATAGTATTTGAACCATAGAGAGTGTTATTTCAATACTGTGAGTGTTGTAGTTCAAGAGTAAATGAATGATAAAGTTTCCCCCTCCCTCCCCTTTTACCTAGTGTAAGCCCCCACTCCTCAGATTTGGAATCCAGTCCATAGACCAGACAGCTCACATTAAGGGTCAAAATTCTTACTGTGAGAACAATGAAATCCCTGCCCCCCTTGACAGGTTGTTCAGCTTTATCCCTTAATTTTAATTGAAGATTGTCCCTCTCTGCAATCTACCTGGACACTCTCTGCTGCTCTAAGCTGAGTAGTGTTACATCAATTACTCTTGAACTACAACTCAGACAGAATTGAAATAACACTCTCCAAGGCCCAAATACTATGATGATTAATTAGAGCCGTTTTTATTATGAAACATTACTATCCCTTTAAAGGCAGTGGCTCCTTTAATCTAAGGGACAGCAGTGAATACCAACTCAAACAATATCACAGGAGTATGTTATTTGTCTTTACAGGGGGAACAAGGAGCCCTTCCCTTCTTCATCACTGATTCTGCAGTGGGCAGAAAACAACTTAGAAGCCCTGACTGCAGTTCACCTTCCTGGGATTTTCAACAATTGAGTTAACTAAAAGTACATGCAGACGAATAGGTTTTTCATCCTCACTTTATCCACAGGTCTTTCTAGCACTAAAGGAGAGATAGGGGATGCCTCAGATCAATCTGATGGCAACAAGGAAGAATGCAAAAGTACCCTTTTTCTTTTTTCAATTTCCTAACGATTATCATGTGGTTGTAGATGTACTGGTGAGAGGTGGAACGTTCACCTAGCTTATCTCTTTCTGCCTTTGAGGCTCATTCCAATTGCTTTGAGGAAAATCTATCATGAGAAAACAGGGGTTAGTTTTACTAAACGGTGCTAAAGATGTGATAAAGAGGAGATAAATTCTCCAGTTCCTATGTTATTCTTTGGATCCTATTCACTAAGATCTCCAAAGTTCAATAAATCTTAGTGCATAGGATATAATACCATAGGAACTGGAGAAGTGATAAACTGGAGAAGTCAACTCCAATTTATCACTTGTTTATCACCTCTTTATCACCGCTTAGTGAATCTCCCCCCATGAGTCACTTTCATAGCTCCATACTGGTTGAGAAGGTGCTGTTTAATTCTGCTGAAGACCATGGCTCAGGGGGAACCAGTGATTCTTCCATCCTAGGAGGGTCTTCCTTTCCAAGGTCCAGTTCCTCAACACCGGGTGAACCGTCTAAAGTTTGTGGTATGGTCACTGAAGCCCAGCTCTTGAGTAGGGATGGGTGAAAGTTGTCGCCGTGTTCCCATGAGAAATTCCGTGAAAATCATGTTATTGTCTGCTTTTTTGTGAGAAATTCTGCTTTTCAAACAGCGAGTAAAATTTCCATGTTTTTCGCCCATTGGTCAAAATTCAGCACCAATTTTTAGTGGCTACAAAGTTTACATGATTTACATTGTTTTTGCTTTTTCTGTATAAAAACGTGATATGTTTGCGAATGTAAGACACAATAGAAGCAGCTACAGAGCGAGGTAGACATGCTGTGTTGTTCTGCTGTTATTTATTGTGAAAACTGAGGCAGGAGAGACTCACAAGTTACTACTATCACTATGAGCAGAAAAAGGAGGAACTGGAAGGACCCTTATTATGTGTCCACTGAGCTACCACCAGTGCTGTACCTGCAGTCATCATTGCTGTACCTGCAGCCACCATTGCTGTACCTGCTGCCGGATGTGCTGCCCCTGCTGCCACTAGTGCTGTATCTGCAACTAGGGGTGGGCGAAAAGTGGGAAAAATTTCCTGCATGACTTTTGCGAAAAACGGCCAATTTTTAACTTTAGTTTTCTCTTTTTCTCCAGTTCAAAATTGTCCTCCTTTTCTCCTATTCCAGCAAATGTTTTGCCTATTCCAACACAGTATTCTCCTATTCTAACACATTTTTTCGCCTATTCAACACATTTTTCTCCTATTCTAACACATTTTTCTCCTATCCTAACTCATTTGATAATGGCAAGGCAGATGATGTAATATATCTAGACTTTGCAAAGGCATTTGATACAGTGCTACACAGAAGGCTGGGGTATAAAATAAGGAAATTGGGGCTAGGAAATAACCTTTGCAATTGGGTACAAAACTGGTTGAAGGATAGGGAACATGTGTGGTTGTAAATGGACAATTCTCCAATACAGTTAAAGTGGAGAGTGGAGTACCTCAGGGTTCAATATTAGGTACACTGCTTTTTAATATGTTTATAAATGACCTGGAAATAGATATAGAAAGCAAAATATCAGTATTTGCAGATGACACTAAATTATGCAAGGTAATTAATTCAGAACAGGATATTTGCTCTCTACATAGGGATTTACAGAAAATGGCAGATTGGGCAAACAAATGGAATATGAAGTTTAATGTGGGGAAGTGTAAAGTCATGCATTTGGGAGGAAATAATCCCAAGGCTACTTATAATCTTAATGGAATAAGTTTAGGGGACTCATTGCTAGAGAAAGACCTGGGTATCCTTGTCAACTACAAACTTGGAAACAGTGACCAATGTCAGGCAGCAGTAGCAAAGGCAAACAAAATCCTGTCTTGCATAAAAAGAGGTATTGAAGCAAGAGTGGATAACATTATTTTGCCATTGTACAAATCATTGGTAAGACCTCACTTTGAGTATGCAGTGCAGTTTTGGGCACCAGTTCTGAAAAAGGATATACTAGAACTAGAGAGGGTACAGGGAAGAGCAACAAAATGAATTAAGGGAATAGAGGACTTGACATATGAGGAACGACTAGACAAACTTGGTTTATTTACTCTAGAGAAAAGACCACTAAGAGGAGACCTTATCACATTGTGCAAGTATATGAGAGGTCAATACAAGGATCTCTGTGGTGAGCTATTTATTCGAAGGCCTGATCAGGTGACCAGGGGACACCCCTTGAGATTAGAGGAAAGGAGGTTTAGACTTCAGCAGAGGAAGGGTTTTTTACAGTAAGGTCTGTTAAATTGTGGAATTCATTTCCCAAGAAGGTGGTTATGTGTCACGGTTTTTGAAGACTCTCAGACTTAAGGTTTGGTAACATAACTTAACTTTATTAAAAGTTAAAGGCAGTCCCCGTAGGGTAAACATACATAACAATACAACAGTAATATAACATATAATAGGTTCTACCAGCCTTGCCTAAATACCGGGCAAGGCAACCTAAGTGACAGTTTTAATGACAGGCTCTACCGGCCTTGCCTATACCGGGTAAGGCAACCGTGAGATGAGATATACCGGTTCTACCGGCCTTACCAATACCGGGCAAGGCAGCCCCACGGAATGCTGAGTGTAGGCTCTACCGGCCCTGCCAATACCGGGTAAGGCAACCTTAAAGATGGTGAATTACAAGGTTCTACCGGCCTTACCAATACCGGACAGGGCAGCCCAAAGGAGTACTGGAGTAGGCTCTACCGGCCCTGCCAATACCAGGTGAGGCAACCTACAGGATGGTATCGTCAAGGTTCTACCGGCCTCACCAATACCGGGCAGGGCAGCCTGAGCGAGTAGACCAGCTGTCAGGTGACTAAGACAGCATAGAGCATAAGTATAGAGGTCTTACGCAGCAGGACTCTATTGCCAGGGATACACAGACAACTGCAAGAAAGTGGACACTGACCACAGTACTGGATGTTCAGGAGCAAACCAACGTCCGCACGTTGGGACTAATGGTAATAGCGCCACCAGGTTTAAAGGAGCAAACCAGCGACTGCATGCTGGAACCAACAATGTATATCGCAACCAGGTTTAGTGGAGTAAACCAGCGTCCGCACGCTGGGACCAACAATGTATATCGCAACCAGGTTTAGTGGAGTAAACCAGCGTCCGCACGCTGGGACCAACAATGTATATCGCCACCAGGTTTAGTGGAGTAAATCAGCGTCCGCACACTTGGACCAACAATGTATATCGCAACCAGGTTTAGTGGAGTAAACCAGCGTCCGCACGCTGGGACCAAAAATGTATATCGCAACCAGGTTTAGTGGAGTAAACCAGCGTCCGCACGCTGGGACCAACAATGTATATCACACCCAGGTTTAGTGGAGTAAACCAGCGTACGCACGCTGGGACCAACAATGTATATCGGAACCAGGTTTAGTGGAGTAAACCAGCGTCCGCACGCTGGGACCAACAATGTATATCGCCACCAGGAACCAACAAAGTATGATCAGCAGCAAGAAGAACAATGTCGCCAGAGCGACGGCTGTAGCAGGAGATTCAGGAACTCAGTAAGATTAACCCGCGAGGTGCTGGAACACAGGAACACTGGAACTCAGTAAGATTAACCCGCGAGGTGCTGGATCACAGGAACACTGGAACCCTGGAACACAGGAACACTAGCATACAGGAACACTGGAACACAGGATCAGCAAGTACAGCAGGAACAGCAGGAATAGGCCCAGAAGCCTGACAAGCAGGTCAGGCAGAGTGAAGTCAGAAACACCACGAAAGGGCAACCTCAACCTGGAAGTGCTCAGCCTGGATTTAAAAAGGCTGCGTGAGGAGGGCTAATCACAGACAGCCAATCATGATACCCAGCAAGTGACTGACACTGAACAGCACCAATAACGGGCACCGTGATAGTACCCCCCTTTCAAAGACCCCCTCTCCCAGAGTAGGGTCTAGGCTTCTGAGGGTTTTTGGCATGAAATATTCGTAGTAACTTGGGTGCATGAAGGTCCTTACTGTCTACCCAGTAACGATCCTCAGGACCATAACCTTTCCAATGCACCAGATACTGTACCCCTCCTCTACCTCTGCGGGAATCAATAATGTTTTGTACTTCATACTCCTCCTGCCCCTCGACTTCAGCAGGACCTGGCCTCACAGGTGTGGTAGTATAACGGTTACAAACCAGAGGTTTAAGGAGAGACACATGGAATACATTATGAATGCGCATAGAAGCAGGTAATTCCAAGGCATAGGAAACAGGGTTAATTTTGAGAATGATCTTGTACGGACCAATGAACCGAGGTGCCAGCTTATTAGATGGGACCTTGAGATTTAGATTCTTGGAGGACAGCCATACTCTATCCCTGACTCGGAAGGAAACCGCTGGAAGCCTTCTGCGATTTGCATGACGCTGATGTCGCTGAAAAGACTGGCCCAATGCCCTCTGAACTTGTGCCCATGTGGAACGGAGTTGTTCTATATGCTCATCCAGAGCTGGAATCTGCTGTGACTGAAAGGAATCCGGGAGCAGACAGGGTTGGAACCCATAATTGATCAAAAACGGAGAGCTCCCGGAGGAAGAATTAACTGCGAAGTTCCTGGCGAACTCTGCCCAAGGCAACAAGCCGGCCCAATTATCATGATGGTCAGTCACAAAACATCACAGAAACTGTTCCAATCCTTGATTGGCCCTCTCAGCGGCCTCGTTAGTCTGGGGATGATATGCCGAGGAAAATGATAGCTGTATGCCCATCTGTTCACAAAATGCCCTCCAGAATCTGGACACAAACTGGCTCCCCCTGTCAGACACCAGCACCCTGGGTACTCCATGTAACCGAAATACTTCTCGAGCGAATACCATTGCCAGTTCCTTGGCCGAAGGAAGGCCACAGAGGGGTACGAAGTATGCCATTTTAGAGAACCTGTCTACCACCATCAATATGAAGGAGTACCCTCTAGACCTGGGCAATTCTCCCATAAAGTCGATAGAGACGTGAGACCAAGGGCGTTCACCATAAGGCACCGGCTGAAGCAAGCCCACAGGGAGATGTCTAGGGGTTTTGGCACGGGCACAGGTGGCACAGGCATTCATAAAATTGGCACAATCTGCTCTCATAGAAGGCCACCAAAATAGCTGAGAGAGAAACCAGAACAATTGATCCCTATCAATATGTCGAGCAGCCTTAGAGGAGTGGTAGGTCTCAAGTAATCGAGTACGGAATGGCTCAGCAACAAAACATTTGCCCACTGGAGTCTCATGAGGAGCAGAGGCTTGGGATGCCAAAATCTCCTTCCCTAGTGGTGAAGTAATACTAGTACGTATGGTAGCCAATATTCGATCGGGTTGAATGATAGGGGCTGGTACCTCTTCTCTGTCAACCTCTGCTTCAAATTGTCTAGACAGAGCATCAGCCCTAACATTCTTTGATCCCGGCAGGTATGATACAACAAAATTGAATCGGGATAGAAACAGTGCCCATCTGGCCTGGCGAGAAGACAATCTCTTGGCCTCAGAAAGATACGTCAGATTCTTGTGATCAGTTAGAATCAAAACGGGGTTTTTTGTGCCTTCAAGTAAATGACGCCATTCTTTGAGAGCGAGAATAATGGCCAGTAATTCTCGATCACCAATCTCGTAATGACTTTGAGTACTAGTCAGTTTTTTTTAGAAGAATCCACAGGGTCTGAGTGTACCGCCTTTAACCTGTCGCTGAGAGAGCACCGCCCCGACCCCAATATCTGAGGCATCAACTTCCAAAGTAAAGGGGAGTATTGGATTAGGGTGGGACAACACAGGCGCTTCAGCAAAGGCACCTTCAATTTCTCAAAGGCCTCATCAGCAGCCACCGGCCAGAGGGATGGGTTAGCGCCCTTATGTGTGAGGTCAGACAGAGGTTTCACGATAGAGGAGAAGTTTTTAATAAACTTCCTGTAATAATTGGCGAAGCCCAGAAATCGTTGGATGGCTTTGAGGCTCTTGGGTTTAGGCCATTGTAAGACTGCTGTCAATTGCCGTCAATTTCTCTTTATCCATTGCAATGCCGTCTTTGCCAGTTATAAACCCCAGAAACGGTACATTGGTTTTGTGGAACTCGCATTTCTCCAGTTTACAGAATAATTTATTTTTTCGTAAGCGCAGCAAGACTTCAGACACATTCTTGATGTGTTGTGACATGTCTTTGGAGTAGATAAGTATGTTGTCAAGATAGACTACAACACAAGACTGTAACATATCTCTAAGAACGTCATTGATCAGTTCTTGAAATACTGCAGGAGCGTTACATAGACCAAATGGCATGACTAGGTATTCATAATGGCCAGATCTCGTATTGAAGGCAGTTTTCCACTCATCACCAGCTCTGATACGTATCAAATTGTAGGCTACCCTTAGGTCCAATTTGGTGAAAATCTAGGACCCCTTAAGTCTATCAAACAGCTCGGTGATGAGTGGTATTGGGTAGGCATTTTTTGCCATCAGCTTATTCAGCCCACGATAGTCTATGCAAGGTCGCAGTTCGCCACTTTTTTTCTTAACAAAAAAGAACCTGGCACCAGCCGGAGAAGTAGATTTCCTTATGATCCCTCTACTGAGGGCATCTGCTATGTATTCCTCCATAGCTTGGTTCTCCTCACAAGACAATGGATACGTGCGTCCCCTCGGTGGTACTGCTCCAGGACTCAGTTCTATGCTACAATCGTATGGTCTGTGCTGAGGTAGGGTGCCAGCCTCTCCCTTACTGAAAACGTCGCTAAACTGCTGGTAGGCATCAGGTAGTGAAGGGGAGGTGCACAAGACCTTAACAGGATGGGTAACGCACTTATCCATACAGAACTGAGACCAAGCAGCAATCTCACATTTCTGCCAATCAAATTGTGGGTTGTGCAACTGTAACCAAGGAAAGCCCAAAATCACGGCATGGTGAGGAGAATTAATCAATTGGAACTGCTGCTCTTCCTTGTGAAGAGCCCCAATAGTCATGGACAAGGGCATCGTTTCAAAAGTAACTTGGGCGGGTTCCAAAGGTCTGCCTTCAATTGCTTCAATAGCAAGAGGGGTTTCTCTCTGAATCCGTGGTACCCCATGCAATTCTGCAAAGGTATTGTCCATAAAATACCCGGCTGCACCAGAATCAACCAAGGCCAAAACCTCAACCGAGCGTTGTGCCCATGACAATACCACCTGTATGGTGGGTTTAAGTGTGTCAAACAATGGGGACGATTGGACACCACCTAGGGCCTGTCCCCCAAGGTACCCTAGGTGTGTTTGTTTCCCGGACGTACCGGACAAGATCTTAACAGGTGACCATCTTTACCGCAGTACAGACCTAATCCTTGTGTCTTGTGATACCTTTTCTGCTCCTTAGTTAGCCTAGTGAAACCCACCTGCATAGGTTCACTTGGTTCCGAAATAGGTTCACTAGGTTTGGATGCAGAGGGAGGGTTGGGTGGGCAAAATATGCTACTGGACCCATTATTCTTTAACCGTACTCGTCGCTCTCTGGTGGTTAATCTTTCACGTATTCTGGAGTCAATTAGAATCACGTATTTGATATAATCGTCTAGCTCAGTAGGTAACTCTTTTGCTGCAATCTCATCTTTAATCTGGTCACTCAATCCTTGAGCAAAGGCTGCCAACAGGGCCTCATTATTCCACCCTACCTCTGCTGCCAAGGTGCGGTATTCAATGGCATAATCGCCAACCGTGCGCCTGCCCTGTTGTATCTCCATGAGACGTTTAGCAGCAGAGGTAGTTCTACCAGGAGGCTCAAATACTCTCCGAAAGGATTGCACAAAATCACAGAAATTCTTTGTGCAAGGTTTAGCGTTTTCCCAAAGTGGGTTGGCCCAGGCCAATGCTCTGCCAGTCAGCAGGGATATCATGAACCCAACCTTGCTGCGATCACTAGGAAATGCATGTGCCGTTAATTCCATAAATATTTCAAGTTGATTAATAAACCCTCTGCATAATTGAGGGTCCCCGTCATATCTCAGCGGCAAGGGTGCAGAAGCCGTTAACCCTTTGACTGCGGTTCCTGAGGGCTTAGACACATTCTCCGGTGTCGGAATTGGCGGGACCACCGGGTTAGCACCGGACTTATCTGCAAGTACCGTGCGTTCAAGAATAGTTTGGATAGCAACCGCTAGCTGATCCAAACGTTGCTCGTGCATATCCATCCTCCAATGGATATTCTGTGCGTTACCGTCACTCTTAGTGTCTGAGGTCATGGCCCTTTCGTACTGTCACGGTTTTTGAAGACTCTCAGACTTAAGGTTTGGTAAAATAACTTAACTTTATTAAAAGTTAAAGGCAGTCCCCGTAGGGTAAACATACATAACAATACAACAGTAATATAACATATAATAGGTTCTACCGGCCTTGCCTAAATACCGGGCAAGGCAACCCAAGTGACAGTTTTAATGACAGGCTCTACCTGTCAGGCAACCGTGAGATGAGATATACCGGTTCTACCGGCCTTACCAATACCAGGCAAGGCAGCCCCACGGAATGCTGAATGTAGGCTCTACCGGCCCTGCCAATACCGGGTAAGGCAACCTTAAAGATGGTGAATTACAAGGTTCTACCGGCCTTACCAATACCGGGCAGGGTAGCCCAAAGGAGTACTGGAGTAGGCTCTACCGGCCCTGCCAATACCGGGTGAGGCAACCTACAGGATGGTATCGTCAAGGTTCTACCGGCCTCACCAATACCGGGCAGGGCAGCCTGAGCGAGTAGACCAGCTGTCAGGTGACTAAGACAGCATAGAGCATAAGTATAGAGGTCTTACGCAGCAGGAGTCTATTGCCAGGGATACACAGACAACTGCAAGGAAGTGGACAGCGACTGACCACAGTACTGGATGTTCAGGAGCAAACCAACGTCCGCACGTTGGGACTAATGGTAATAGCGCCACCAGGTTTAATGGAGCAAACCAGCGACCTCACGCTGGAACCAACAATGTATGTCACAACCAGGTTTAGTGGAGTAAACCAGCGTCCGCACGCTGGGACCAACAATGTATATCGCAACCAGGTTTAGTGGAGTAAACCAGCGTCCGCACGCTGGGACCAACAATGTATATCGCCACAGGAACCAACAAAGTATGATCAGCAGCGAGAAGAACAATGTCGCCAGAGCGATGGCTGGAGCAGGAGATTCAGGAACTCAGTAAGATTAACCCGCGAGGTGCTGGAACACAGGAACACTGGAATCCTGGAACACAGGAACAATAGCATACAGGAACACTGGAACACAGGATCAGCAAGTACAGCAGGAACAGCAGGAACAGGCCCAGAAGCCTGACAAGCAGGTCAGGCAGAGTGAAGTCAGAAACACCACGAAAGGGCAACCTGGAAGTGCTCAGCCTGGGTTTAAAAAGGCTGTGTGAGGAGGGCTAATCACAGACAGCCAATCATGATACTCAGCAAGTGACTGACACTGAACAGCACCAATCACGGGCACCGTGATATTATGGCAGATACAATGGATACATTTACAAGAAGATTAGATACATTTCTTTCAAAAAGGAACATACAGAATTATACTGTTTATCAGTAGGCAGATCAGGAAGGTCTGATAAAAACTAACTTATTTGGTAGCAGGTAAGCTATAAGATTCTCAGTCATGGGGGTATAAGGCAAAAGTTGAACCTGATGGACTTGTGTCTTTATTCAACCTAATTTACTTTGTTACTGTGTTACATTTGTCACCTATTCTAAAACATTCTAACACATTTTTTTTCCTATTGCAACATATTTTTACTATGTTTAATATGGTACAACATTTCCCAGTACAATATTACTTCTTCTGAGGGCTATATTGGAGAAATAAGTAAGTGGAAATCAAAGTTGTGAGTCCTACAGCAACACATACCTTGAAAATTGTGTTAGCATGTAGAGTGCCTTTGACCTTTCCCACAACACTTACTTCCTGCTTAAGTGACACTGGCACGTATGATGCTGTCAAGTGATTAAAAAAAAAGTACAGCCTACAATGTGGCAAATGTTTATGGTAATGGTGGTGGTGGTGGGGGGAACTGGTGTGGTGTGATTTGACAAACTGCATCCACCCCGGGAGGAGAGGGATCATCATCATTTATTGCACATGCTACAGCAACGATTGCTGCAGTCAGTTTTTGCACTAACACTTTACTCCCACGCCCCTGCACTTCCTCCACCTTTCCCCCACTCACTTGTGCATTTGCTAGATATTACTCAACTACTGTGTGTGTTTTTTACTCAAAATTGACTGAGTGTGATGTCTTGCCTTTGCCCTCATCAAAATTCTCAATGTTGTCTGCTGTCTATCAAGTCTGCCTCAATGACACAGCTCCCAGTCAGCTGTCTAATATATTTATTTGTTTAATTATGTTTTTTCTTTTTCAGTTATTTCTTTATTTGTTTTTAAGTTGTCCACCATATGTTATCACAGTTAGTACCAAAATATGTAGTAAATAAAAAACAAAAGCAGCATGCCTCTTTCCCCAGACTTCCCCAGCACAGAGACAATAAAAGTAAAATCAGCAAGCAATTTGGACCCCGGCTGCCTGTGTATTGCCAGTCAGTCACACACAATTTTGGGGTATTTTGGTTCAACCTCCTTCCTCCCTTCTTAACCCCATTTTTCCCCCTAGACTCTCCTACTACAAAGAACAAATGTCCTACCTATATGACTCCCTAACCTAAGCTTCAGTTCCCTTTATTTGCCTATCTTCTCTAACTCAAAAGCATGCTGCTCTCTCCTCTCACAAACACACGATGGCATGCTGCCAGCAGTGCTGAACCTGCTGCTAGTGTGTCTTGTAGTACTCAGGGGTGGGGGAAGGAGAAAATGATACCAAGGGTGACAGCAAGGAACCCTAAGTCACACTTGCCATTGCCAAGCAATCCAGCCAGTGCTAGTACTACTACTACTAAGGTCCAGCAGCTTATTAGGGTTAGGAGTGTAGGAGGGGGTAATCAACAACAATATCCTCATATTACTAGTGACTGTGAGACTGAGGAGGAAGACTCTGCGGCTGAACTTGATGTGGTTGGTGTTAGTAGTAGTAGTAGCAGTAATGGTGAAGCAGCTATAGTGGTAGGGCAAACATTGGAGAGCGTCCAGACTAGCAGTCAAGGGAGCCCACACCATTCCTCTGACCCTGGGAGTTCTCCCCTTCCCTTCACTAAAATGTCCAAATGGAACAGAATCCTGAAGACTAAGAGTCCAGAAATGTTGTTGGGGGAGAGCATGCACACAATTAATACCACCACGAGCAGGAGCACAGATCATATGCCTGTGTCTGCTGCTACTGCTGCCAGTCTGCATTCTTCAGGTCAAAAAGGAATGCCAAGTGTGATATTAGGGGACCTTCTGTCACACTGCTTGTCACCTCCTCCAAGCAGCAGTGAGATATCTGTAATAGAGCAGCAGCACAAAGGGATTTGTGGGGGTGGTGATGATAATGCTGGAGAAGCTAGGTTGGAAGAGACATTGATGGCCTTTTTAGCAGAAACTGAGAAGGAATGGGAGACAGGGATGAGGATGGGCATCACCTCCACCACTATCAGTGACTTCTTGAAATTAGAGGAATTTGCAACTGCTCCAATTCCTTCTGATGTTGAGATGCAAGGGCAGCAGGATGATGAGGAGCAGGCTAGTGTGCCACAGACCACCATGGACACAGTGGGAATGGGGTGAACAAGTGATGTGGGACTAGGACAGGTTCCACTGGCCAGCGCCAGCAATACTCCTGGTCCTAATTGCAGTGTTGAATCTGAGGCAGTAGCAGCAACGTTATCAGCTGCCACAGAAAATGAAGGGGAATGTTGCTGTACCCCTGGACTCTCCAGAAAGGCAACAACAGAAGAGGTGGACATCAAAGAGGAGGAAGAATAGAGCAAACCAGGCAGAGACTGGAAGTTCCATGACGAGTGAAACAACTAGCTCACAATCACCTTCTAGGGTAACTACATGTTCTGCCAATCCCACACCAAATGATAGCCACTCTGTTGATGTTAGGATGTGGCAGTTTGTCTCTACCCATTGCATACTGTGTGGTTCATTGACCACACATGCCAGTGTGGTGGAGGAGAATCGCAAGCAGTGCATTAAGCAGTATCTGAGGAGATTCCATCCCACAGATCATGCTAAGATGCTGGCAGGGAGGGTTCATCGTTTCTATTAAACTGTCAGCAAGTTGTCACGTGTCCTTAGCGGAGTCTGAACAAGGGGTATAGTGGCAGCGGCGGTACTTGGTTTCGGGTGTCATGGTGTTTGGATACAGTTGTTCCCCCAGATGTTATCACACACACTGTGCACATTGCAGTTGCTGATGAGATTCACAGTTCCTGCTCTCAAGGGAAAAAATATATTCCAATAACAACACACCATGATTCTGGAGGAGGGTCAGGTGGAGAAGATTTAATGGCCAACTTCTTCTTTTCTCCACATAGACTGGGGGCTACTTATTGTGCTACTACTGCCTCAGGCGCATTGTGGCAAGTGTAATCTTCATCACCCATTTTCCATGTTACTGCTCTTGTTGGTCCCATTCTCAGCTGCCTAATCATCCTGCTGCTTTAACAACTCAGTGGCAGCAGTAAGAACAGCAGTTGCAAATATCACAATTATGGATTCAGGAGGACATTTGACAACATGACCTGCTGGCACTAGGCCAGTAGGACATTTTTATTTTTTTTCCTCAGGGCTTGTGCTATAAAAAATACAAAAAAACATAGTCCTACAAAAAAATAAACAATTTTTGGGGGTTTGCTTCTAAGAAGCCTAAGTCCTACAAATCAGTGTTTCCTTAGGGCTTGTGCCAAACAATCTTAAGTCCTACAAATCAATGTTTCTTCAGGGCTTGGGTCTCTAATAAGTCTAAGTCCTACAAAGGCCTCTAACAACAAATCTAACAAATCATCCTGTACAAAATAATCTATCAAGTCAAGTATCAGTCCACCCCAGTGGCAACTTATGTCAGAGAGTTTCTGATGCTATCACTTTACATCCAAATGTCTTATTTTATTTTTCTTTTATTAACTGTCCCCCCAATACCAGTCAACAAACCCCACAAAACCATCCTCAGACTTATTTTATACCATGTCTTATGGATTGTTTTTAATTTTATTTAGGATATATGTATTAACTGCCCCCAGTGCCCCCCAGTGCCAGTAAACAATCCCCCAAAAAATCATTCCCTGTTCAACTGATTTTCTCACCACACCTTGCCAACACAGGAACCCTCATGCCCCTTTTATACTGTGGCTTTGGGAAATTAAATAATATTTGTTATGTGTTCTGTTTAACTTCAATATCCCCATTGATTTCAATGGAACAAGCTTGGTGAAAAAAGCGTGAAAAAGAGGAAAATCTGCACTTTTCATGGGAAATTTTTCATCAAGGGAAAAGTGACGTTTTTTGTCAATAGTTTGAGGCAGAAATTTTCACCCATCCCTACTCTTGTGTAACTAGAAGGAGGGAAAAATGTTTTATTTCAGTCCTGAAAAATATTACCTCAGCAGCATATAATTGCACTTGGAAAATATTCTACTTTTGGTCTAAGAAACATGTGGTGGACCCACTTAATCCCCCTATTCCTCCGCTCCTGGATTTTCCAAAGATCATAGTACTAGTATCCTCAGAGTAAAAGTAACAACATTAGGGAGTTTTTTGGGGTCATTATTATTATTATTATTATTATTATTATTCTTTATTTATATAGCGCCAACTAATTCCGCAACACTGTACAATTGGGAATAGACATACAGAGGTATTAAATAGTACAATCAGATGTGGAGAACAGGAGGATCAGAGTGCCCTGCTCGTGAGAGCTTACAGTCTAGAGGAAGGTAGATTGGACACAGAAGGAGTAAGTGCTATTGCGTTTAAGTGCCTCCTGCCACATGAACTGCCAGTCAATGGGTGGGTGTGAGAAGTGCCGTTGAGTGCAGTAGTCCGTGCAAGGGGTGAATCTTGGTGATGATGTTTATGGAGGCAGTTGATAGGCCTCCCTGAAAAGGTGAGTCTTCAGGGAGCGTCTGAAGATTTGAAGGCTGGGGTAGAGTCTGATGGGGCGGGGGAGGGAATTCCACAGCTCAGGTGCAGCACGGGAGAAGTCCTGTAGGCGGGAGTGGGAGGATGTGATAAGAGCTGTGGAGAGCAGAAGGTCATGTGCAGAGTGAAGATGGCAGGCGGGAGTATATTTGGAAATGAGAGAGATGAAATATAGGGGGGTGCAGTGTTAGTGAGGGCTCTATAAGTTAACACCAGAGTTTTGAATTTTACTCTGTATGCTAATGGGAACCAGTGTAGGGACTGACAGAGGGGTGTGGTGTTAGAGAAGCGATGAGTGAGGTAGATTAGTCTTGCAGCAGAGTTCATTATGGACTGTAGCGGGGTTAGTCGGGTGAGAGGCAGGCCAATTAGTAAAGAGTTACAGTAGTCAAGACGGGACATGATGAGTGTTTGGATTAGAATTTTGGTAGTGTCTTCTGTGAGAAAGGGTCGGATTCTAGAGATGTTGCGGAGGTGGAGGCGGCATGAGTTGGAGATTGACTGGATGTGAGGAATGAAGGATAGGGCAGAGTCAAATGTGACCCCCAGGCAGCGTGCTGTAGGGGTTGGTGTGATGGAAGTGTTGTTAACGGTGAGGGTAATATTTGGGATAAGGCTGGTTGTAGATGGAGGGAAGAGAATTAGTTCGGTTTTGCCAAGGTTAAGTTTGAGTTGATGGGAGGACATCAAGGAAGACACAGCAGACAGACAGTCAGACACTCGGGACAGGAGGGAAGGGGAGAGGTCTGGGGAGGAAAGATATATTTGGGTGTCATCAGCATAGAGATGATGGTGAAACCCAAAGGAGTTTATTAGTTTTCCAAGGGAAGCAGTGTAGATTGATCATTAGTGATGAGCGAGCATGCTCGGCCGAAGCTCGGTTCGGCTCGAGCATCTCTCTGCTCGGCACATGGCGGTACTCGTACGAGTACCGCATGTGCTCGCCCGCCATGTTCGGGTCTCCTCCCCGCACGTTTCGCGGCTGCTGCGCAGCCAATAAACGTGCGGGGAGGCTCTGACATCAGTGTAATGCCAGCAGCCATGTTGGCTGCTGGCATTACACTGATTGGCTGGCCAGAACTCGTGATCGGGTGCTGTATAGCACCCGACTCGCGAGTTCTGCTCATTCTCAGCCAGGGAGAGATGCGATCAGGCAGGGAAAGTCAGTGTAGGGAGAATAAAAGTGTTGGTAGTATTTCAAGACCCAAAAGTCCTTTTTAGGACTGTTGTGTGTGGGGGCAGCATTTATATTTTGTTTGGGGGGGCACAATTTCATTTTTTTTTTTAAGGTGGGATATTAGTAAGGTGACATTGTACTAGGTGCACAGGGACAAATATTGTACAACGCAGCGACAAAAAGGGCCATTTTAAACGTGTGCCTAGCCATAGATTATTGTCACATTCTGTTTAGTGTGCAAATTCACAAATTAACGTCACATATTCCGTTCACTGTGCCTAGCCACAGATTAGCGTCACATTCTGTTTAGTGTGCCTAGCCGCAGATTAGCGGCACATATTGTTTAGTGTGCAAATTCACAAATTAACGTCACATATTCCGTTCACTGTGCCTAGCCGCAGATTAGCGTCACATTCTGTTTAGTGTGCCTAGCCGCAGATTAGCGTCACATTCTGTTTAGTGTGCAATTTCACAAATTAACGTCACATATTCCGTTCACTGTGCCTAGCCGCAGATTAGCGTCACATTCTGTTTAGTGTGCCTAGCCGCAGATTAGCGTCACATTCTGTTTAGTGTGCAAATTCACAAATTAACGTCACATATTCCGTTCACTGTGCCTAGCCGCAGATTAGCGTCACATTCTGTTTAGTGTGCCTAGCCGCAGATTAGCGGCACATATTGTTTAGTGTGCAAATTCACAAATTAACGTCACATATTCCGTTCACTGTGCCTAGCCGCAGATTAGCGTCACATTCTTTTTAGTGTGCCTAGCCGCAGATTAGCGGCACATATTCCGTGTAATATGAAGAAGGCGGGTAAAAAGGGACGGGGAAGTGGACGTGATCCTGATAGTTCAGGGCGCGGGTCAGGACGCGTAGAAACTGTGCCTGGTGCCAGAGCACAAGAAAGAAAGACATCCACCATACCTAGCTTCATGTCTCAGTTTACAGGGCGTCGCAGGACATCACTCTCGAGGTCAGACCACTGCGAACAGGTGGTCGGTTGGATTTCAGCTGATACTGCTTCCATTCGGTTAAGCACCACCCTGTCTTCCACCAAGTCCACTCTCAGTAGCCAAGAGTCTGGTCAACATAATCCTCACCCTGATCATCCTTCCTCCCACCTTAGAGGGTCTGGCCAAAGAAGTGATCCCACACTGGGATATAGTGAGGAGCTCGTCTCATCACCAATCCTTGATTTGAACCTCTCTCCAAGCACGCTTGCAGAGGAACATGAGATCTTGTGCCCTGATTCACAACCTCTAGAGGGTACCCAATCACAAGAAGATGACAGAGGGGAACGGCATTTAAGGTCAAAGGAAGTGGATGATGATGATGATGAGACACAGTTGCCATCAAATCAACCACAATTACTGTCTCAAGACCTTGATGAGGAGGATGATACACAGTTGTCAATGACTGAGTATGTGGTGGGATCAAGAAATGAGGAGGATGATCAGAGTGAGGAAGTGGAGGAGGACTTGGTGGACGATGAGGTCACTGACCCCACCTGGGAAGGTGGAGAGTCGAGCGATGACAGCAGTCCTGAGGGTGAGCCATCTGCAGCACCGCAACAGGCTGGAAGAGGCAGTGGTGTGGCTAAAGAAAGAAGGCGGACCGCACCAAACCGGCCCGCAAATGTTCCACGGAGCACCCCCTTGCGTAAATCTCCCTTGCCAAGGGCTAGGTGTTCCGCGGTATGGCGTTTTTTTAAGGAAAGTGCGGACGACAAAAAAATTGTAGTTTGCAACCTGTGCCACACCAGAATGAGCCGAGGCATGAACACTAGAAACCTCACCACCACCAGCATGATCCGACACATGGCATCCAAGCACCGTAATAAGTGGGAGGAACGCCAGGATCGCCAATCTGTGTCTGCAGGCCACACCACTGCCTCCTCTTCCCCTGTTTTCGGTGCCGGCCAATCGCCCGTTGAAGGCGCAGGCCCGCATACCTCCCGCCCTGCACCTGTACCATCTGAAGCACCATCAGCGACCACATCCACTTCCCTGTCCCAGCGCAGCGTCCAAATGTCGTTACCCCAGGCATTTGAGCGCAAGCGAAAATACCCAGCCACCCACCCACAGGCCATAGCTAACCTCACACCTTTCCAAATTACTGGCCATCGAAATGCTGCCATTTAGGCTTGTGGAGACTGAGTCCTTCCGCAGCCTGATGGCAGCAGCTGTCCCTCGGTACGCAGTCCCCAGCCGCCACTACTGTTCCCGGTGTGCCGTCCCCGCCTTACACCACCATGTGTCCCTTAACATCACCCGTGCCCTGACCAACGCAGTTACTGGGAAGGTCCACTTAACGACTGACACATGGACAAGTGCTTGTGGCCAGGGACGCTACATTTCACTGACGGCACACTGGGTGAATGTCGTGGAGGCTGGGAGCGACTCGGACCCTGGGATGGCACCGGTGCTACCCACGCCGAGGATTGCGGGCCCTACCTCCATCAGGGTTTCCCCCAGCACCTACGTTATTGGCTCCTCCTCCTCCTCCTCCGTTTCCACCTCCGAATTCTCTGCGCGCAGCGCCACTCACCCATCAGCCGGTAGCTGAAAGCAGTGTAGCACTGCAGTGGGGAAGCGTCAACAGGCCGTGCTGAAGCTGATCTGCCTTGGGGACAAACAGCACACGGCCTCAGAGCTGTTGCAGGGGATTAGTCACTAGACCGAGCAGTGGCTCTCGCCACTCAACCTGCAACCAGGCATGGTTGTGTGTGATAATGGGCGTAACTTGGTGGCGGCTTTGGAGCTCGGCAAGCTCACACACGTACCATGCCTAGCGCATGTATTTAATTTAGTGGTTCAGCGATTTCTAAAAACCTACCCCAATTTGCATGATCTCTTGACGAAGGTGCGCCGCGTGTGTGCACATTTCCGTAAGTCATCTACAGCTTCAGCCGGCCTGTTGAAGCTGCAGCAGCGCTTACAATTGCCAGCTCACCGGCTGCTGTGTGACGTGAGCATGCGCTGGAACTCCACCTTCCACATGTTGGCCCGGCTTTGTGAGCAGCAGAGGGCAGTAGTGGAGTACCAGCTGTTAAATGGTCGTCGCCTCTCCGTTCAACTTCCTCTAATCAGAAGTGAGGAGTGGGAATGGATGTCAGACCTCTGTGAGGTTTTACGCAATTTTGAGGAATCGACACAGATGGTGAGCGGCGATAACGCTATTATCAGTGTAACCATCCCACTTCTGTGTCTACTGAAATGCTCACTGCTCACAATTAAAACCGATGCTTTGCATGTGGAAGAGGTGGAAATGGGGGAGGAAGAGCTTACACAAGGTGATAGCCAGAGCACCCTCACTTCGTCTTCTCAGCGACAATTGGAGGAGGCGGAGGAGGAGGAGGAGGAAGACACGGTTGCCTCCGCTACAGAGAGTAGCCATGGAACTTTATTTCCATCTCTTCAGCGTGGGTGGGCAGAAGAGGAGGAAGAGGATGAGGAGATTGAGAGTCATCCTCCTGGTGAGGACAGTGAAATCTTGCCTGTTGGTACTCTGGCACACATGGCTGGCTTTATGTTAGGCTGCCTTTCCCGTGACCCACGCGTTATACACATTTTAGACAACACAGATTACTGGGTGTTCACCCTTCTGGACCCCCGCTACAAAGAGAATTTCTCATCTCTCATTCCTCCGGTGGAGAGGACAAGCAAAATGGTGCAATACCAGAAGGTTCTTGTCGAAAAATTGCTCCAAAATTTTCCATCTGACAACGCTGGTGGCAGAGTACGTGCTACCTTGGCCAACCGAGAAGGGGAGAAAAGGGGAGCACACAGCAGTTCCGACAAAGGCAGGGCAACACTCTCCAAGGCGTGGGACACCTTCATGACACCCCGCCAGCACCCTCACCCTGATGCGCAGCCTAGTGTCACAAGGAGGGAAAAGTTTTGGAAGATGGTGAAGGAGTACGTAGCAGACCGTGTCAGCGTCCTCAATGATCCCTCTGTGCCTTACAACTACTGGGTGTCCAAGCTGGACACGTGGTATGAACTGGCACTCTACGCCTTGGAGGTGCTGGCCTGCCCTGCCGCCAGCGTTCTGTCTGAGCGGGTATTTAGTGCTGCTGGTGGCATCATAACAGATAAGCGTATCCTCCTTTCCACCGAAAATGCTGATAGGTTGACACTTATAAAAATGAACAAGGCCTGGATTTCCCCTGACTTCTCCACTCCACTGGAGGAAAGCCCCGGGTGAACATAAAGTCACTTTAGATATGTTATTTACAGTGATGGGAATACTCTGTATTCCCATTTACCCCTTCCACCCAAAAAACGGGTATATGGTTGACTCTTAATCTTCTCATCCTCCTCCTCCTCTTCCATATACCCAGTGATATAATTTTTATATAGGGCCAGCTCACCAGCGGGCCCTGTGATATAATTTTTATATAGGGCCAGCTCACCAGCGGGCCCTGTGATATAATTTTTATATAGGGCCAGCTCACCAGCGGGCCCTGTTTGACAATTTTTGTATAGGTCAGCTCACCAGCGGGCCTTCTCATATAATGTTTTATTGGGTCAGCTCTCTAGCGGGCCCTCTCATATAATGTTTTATAGCGTCAGCTCACTAGCGGGCCTTCGCATATAATGTTTAGGATGGTCAACTCCGCAGCAGACCCTCACCCATAATGTTTTAGATGGTCGGCTCAGCAGCAGACCCTCATTCCTAATGTTTTAGATGGTCAGCTTAGCGGCACGCCCTCGCCCCTAATGTTTTAAAGGGTCACCAGCAGGCCATTAATCCTAATTTTTCAAGGCTGTGTATGATGCCCTCCTTTATGTGTAACAAAGGGTGTATTGGAGTGACATTTCAGTCTAATTTTTGGCAGCCCTTTCACTTAGTGCATAGGCTTTATGAGTGTTGGACCACTACCTGAACTATTGTACCACAATGTGAATGAGGCCCTCCATTTTGTGATATACAGGTTGTATCGGAGTGCCTCAGGTCCTCCCATTGAATTAAATAGGGCTGGGGTGTTCGACAGAGCAGAAGGTAGTTCTTGGCTTCATCCACTAAGTCACTTCGTCACTTTTACTCAATGGATCAGACCCCACTGTTCTGACTATAAATTTTGGACTTAACAAGGGCAAACGGACATGTTGTAAAACCTGTGGTAGCTGCGGCCTCCGTTCCTGAATGCTGTACCTTACCTGGGCCATAACCACGTTGAACACCTGCTTTACGCTGCGCACGTTTCCCTCTTAATCATGGCCCCAGTTCCGAAAAATCGATGAAATTTTTTGCAGAATTTGCAGATGATATACAAGTAAATATACAGCAAATACTGTTTGGTAACAATTTTTCGCCTAAAGTCGTTTTTATCTTCCTTTTTGTGTGTTTTACGGTCAGTCTGTAAAAATGGCGTACTACGGGCGAAACATCGTTCCCAGCAGCGACGTTGGAGTCCAAGATGCATCCAGACATCCTCCCTATGCTGTCCCTGAACCATTTCTGTGGTGTTTCCATCATTTTCTGACCTTTTCCTATGAACCAGGCACCCTCCCCTCATCAGAGCAGGGGGTGCCTGGTGTAATGCTCGAGTCCTCCCATTGACTTCAATGGGGCTCGGGTGCTAGGCCGAGCACTCGAGCCTCCGGGGGCGCTCGGCCAGAGCACCCGAACACCCGAGCATTGGGGTGCTCTATCATCACTATTGATCATCCTTTTGCAATCCATCAATTGGTGAATATATTTTCAAAATCAGCTTCTCTTCTGTGACCTCAGAAGGCTCCTGTTTTTACCCATTGGGATCTTAATCTGGTCCTGAAAGCACTATTATCATAACCATTTAAGCCCCCAGGGTCACTCTTAAGATGCCTTCTGGTGGCTTTAATTTCAGCAATTATAACTTAAAAGCTTTGACTGGCAGGTTTTGAACACACAAAGAATGGCCAGATCACTACATTTAATAATAAAACTCTCAATAAGCAATGGAAGAAGGCTTGGTTGTGTCTACAGAACTACTTTGTGTCTGTAGCTCTGTTGCTACCAGTGAGGCAATGGTTAGGAATCAGACTGTATGTGTGGTTCAGTGGCTATCAGTGGAACAAGGCTGGGAAGCAGACAGTTCATGTGTTGTTCAATTACCACCATTGGATTGTGGAACAATGTTATTCAATGGGATAAGGTGAGAATGCCAGGAAGAATATTTGCAGTTCTATGCTGTGCAGTGGAACATGGCTGGGAAAGCAGTTTGTGCATATGGGAGTGCCAGAAGGATGTGCTATGCATTGCATACCCTCTAGCACACAAGTTCTATTATGTTTTATATTCATGCCTCATTGAGATGCTGCACCAGATCCCCTCCTGATGCGCTCCCTCCCAGTATTGATCACAACACTATTGTGTAAGTCATGAATATTAGTGACTGGAATGTGCTCACTGCTGTCTTTCTCCTTTCACCAATCAAGCCAGCTAATTTGGGTGGAAGGAATGGGGAATATGCAGAACCATCTCTGATGTCAGAGATTATACAAGTGGGTTTTCCCAGTCTCCCCACTCAACAAAGAAATTCTTAGAAACACTGGTTGAGCAGGAAGGAAGGCAATTAGTGTCTTCCAAGTCACCAGTCTTGATTGCTTATTGTGATTGAATAGGCAATTATTACTACTATTGTGATAAGGGGAATCAGGTAAATCCTGATGCCCCCGCAATGAGGTCTGGTTGGTTTTTACATTGAATGTTTGAGATGGAGGGAAGGTTGAAAAGAGGATTCCAAACATATGTATGTTATCGTCCATGGCCTGGAGAGGGGACACTAGGCTGTAGACATAGAAACCACATCATAGTTACATATTTACATAGCAGTACCATAGTAGTTTAGGTTGAAAAAAGACTTGCGTCCATTAAAGGGATAGTAATGTTTCATAATAAAAGCAGCTCTAATTAATCATCATAGTATTTGGACTTTGGAGAGTGTTATTTCAGTTCTATCAGAGTTGTAGTTCCAGAGTAATTCAATGACAAAGTGTCCCCCTCCCGCCCCTTTTACTGATGTCACACTCTTCAGCCACAGCAGAAGGGAGGTGCCCAAGTAGACTGCAGAGAGTGACAATCTTCAATTAAGATAAGGGAAAAATCTGAAAAGCTTGTCAAGGGGGGCAGGGCTTTCATTGTTTTCATAGGAATAAGAGTGTCCCCTTCTGTTATCTGTCTGGTCTATAGACTGTATTCCACATCTGAGAAGAGATGGCTTACACTAGGTAAAAGGGGCAGGAGGGGGAAACTTTGCTTGTGAATATCTCATAAACCATAGAGGTTTGAGAGATAAGACTTATATCATTCTTCATGTTTTTTTAATGCCTACAAAATAAAATAAAGTTAAAATGAAGTATTACTATCCCTTTAAGTTCAACCCTTTTCCTATTCCTGTTTACCCCTGTTGATCCAAAAGAAGGCACTCAAAGGGTTATTTGTCCTTCTGAATGACCGATGTTATCTCTGTAACAAGAGATTCGGGGAAACTGTATTTTTGACACAAAGATTGTTGTTGAGTAACAAAAGAGTCAAAGCCTTTTTCCTTATCTAGAGATGGGCTGCAGCATGATAAGTGTGATAATTAAGCTTTCACTCTTTGTGCCCCCAGAGCAAACTTAGATTTTCTAATACAAGACAAAATCTTGTTGTTTTAAAGGTGCATTGCCTTCTAGGAAAAAAAATTAAAGGGATAGTAATACTTCGTTTTAACTTTATTTTATTTTGTAGGCATTAAAAAAACATGAAGAATGATATAAGTCTTATCTCTCAAACCTTTATGGCTTATGAGATATTCACAAGCAAAGTTCCCCTCCCCGCCCCTTTTACCTAGTGTAAGCCATCTCTTCTCAGATGTGAGTCTGGTTGTATGACCAGACAGATAACAGAAGGGGACAATTTTCTTTGTATGAAAACAATGAAAGCCCTTCCCCCCTTGACAAGTTTTTCAGCTTTTTCCATTATCTTAATTGAAGATTGTCCCTCTCTGCAGTCTACCTGGGCATCTCCCTTCTGATCTGGTTGAACAGGGGGGGGATACTTTGTTTGTGAATATCTCTTAAACCATAAAGGTTTCAGAGATAATACTTATGTCATTCTTCATGTTTTTTTAATGCCTACAAAATAAAATAAAGTTAAAATGAAGTATTACTATCCCTTTAAGTAAGCACAGTAATGGGTATTTTTATTTGTATCTCCTGATTCACATAAATATGTTAAAAAAAAACAGTATACATTCTTGTTATGTTGCTATGGCAGTGACATGTGTATTTTTAAATGAAAGTATTTTGCCAAGAAGTACACACTTAGATTGTCTGTTGGAAGGATGAAAGGCTGCATTTACCTTGCCAGGACCAGAACCTTCAACTAGGTGAATTGAACAGATTTGACCTCTGGTGCATTAACCAGCTGCACTACCTCACCTATTCTTAAGTTCTTTTGCTGATACCAGCTGCTCATATTCCACACAGCTCTCTCAGCTCATACAGCTTTTCTTCAGTGACACTGGAGGAGATGCACCAAAGAGTGATAAAGAGGTGATGAATTGGAGATGACGTCTCCAGTGATATCAATTCTCCAGTTCCTATGTTATTCTATAGAGCCTATGCACTAATATTTCACCATCTTTGGAGATCTTAGTGAATAGGCTTTATAGAATAACATAGGAACTAGAGAAGTGATATCACTGGAGAAGTCATCTCCATACTTGGGAACTCTCCAGATTTGCCCTGGAGACTCCGGTTTTGACAGAGCTTTACTGGGTCTCCAGGACAGAGGCTGATTCCTCCGGATGTGGGGAGTTTCTATTGAAACTCTGCCCATATCTGCTGTTTCTCCCAGTGTTTCTCCTTCCCCAACCTTCTGTGTGACACCTTTAAGCCCTGCCCCCCCAACTTGTGTCAAGGCCCGCCCCTTTTTGACAGGATTTGCATAATTATTGTCACCCCCTGCTGCACCAGAGGACTCCCCTCCGGGTAGACCTCAATTGGAAGTTCGCAAGTATGGTCGTCTCCGCTTTATCACCTCTTTATCACACCTTAGTGCACAACCACCAATGTCTTTGATCATCACTGGGAGGTTTAACTGAAAAAAATGACTGAAATATCAAAATATCAAAAAATCACTAAAATATGCTTTCTTTGTGAGGTTACTTAGGCATATCAGTGATAAACACTCCATTGCTTTATGTACTAAGGAGACACTGACCCTTTAAGTACCTTAAGCTATCCCTGACATTCTTGTCGAAGATAAGACATTTCCCATGTAGTAAGAAATAAACTTAAACAGATTTCCTTTCATAATGAGCATTTATCATCTCTTCATTTAGTCTATATTAGCATAATCATCTATGTTAACTACTTTTGTTTTATGACTTTACAACCTCTCTAGGTGAGTGCATGCTGAGTTGAGTGTTGAAAATCTGGGCAAATCAACAGAAAACTAGGTAAAAACTTTCACATTTATATGAATGGGTCTTTTAATCACAGGAATGCTTGAAACATCTCTAGCATCCAAAAGGTTAAAAAGACCCATTTAAATCAGTGAGGCTTTGGAGAATTTTTATTTGTTCCCTATGTTGCAGTTATCATGCTCCAGGGGGGTTATTCACTAAGGGGTGATAAAGAGGTGATAACGTGGAGATGACTTCTCCAGTGATATCACTTCTCCAATTTCTATGTTATTTTATGGAGCCGATTCACTAACATTTCTTAAGTTTTGGAGATCTTAGTGCATAGGTTCCATAGAATAACATAGGACCTGGAGAAGTGATATCACTAGAGAATTCACCTCTATTTTATCAACTCTTTATCATGCTTTAGTTAATAACCCCCCAATTTTTCTCCAATTTTACTCTGTATATCAGCCTCATTGTGTATATAATTGTGTGGAAGTGTATGTTCAAATAACTGGCACTTTGTCTCCCTTCCTACTCAGATGCCCTTAGTTAGCAAATGTCCTACATCTTCGCCTCCTCCTCTGAGTTTCCTCTACAAGCCTAGAGTAAAAAGAGCAAACCAACTGCACCATAGGGAAATATAAAAATCCTCAAAATTCCCTTTAATTTAACCCTTTGCGTTGGATACTTCTCTGTCACTCTGTTAAATGTCCCAACAAAAAGACTGTGCTGATTACCAGAATTTCCAAAGCCAATGATGGTCCCACCTGGGCTTAAATATCCTTATGGAGCGACCCAGCACAAACTGTAGGTCATATGCCCAAATCAAAAGAGGAGCAATTTTTGGCCAAGTCAAGTGCGCCACTCAGAAAAAAAATTAAAATTCTCATTGACTTAAATGGGGATTTTATTTATTTTAACCCATTGAGAACCAGAAGGGTATGCAATACATTGTTAGACATGTCTGTGAAGCTTTGAAAAACAATGGATAGAATCCTCTCTAGCATTCAAGAAATTAAAACCATGATTAAAAGGACCAGTAAACATTTGTTATAGGGATTTCCTTGTTGAGTAAAACAAGAGTATTCACACTTTTGGGAGCTGTGTCCTTCAAAAAGTTATTACATCTGAAAACTGCAGTTTTGTATTATGGTCACCAGGGGGTGCTGTTCTTTTCTCTTACTATGGAAAGCTGTAGTGTAAAGCTCATGCCCTACCGTAAACTGTGTTATAAAAAAATGCCAAATGGAAAAGTTTTTTTAAGCAAGTTTGGAACATTGTAACTTTTGAATTAAGAATCTCCAATAAGCACAAAGCAGGGAAAAATTATAATTGTTTTCATATTAAAATCCAGTGTACCTTTAACTGTTGACTGCCAGGTGGTTGACCAACACAAAATGTTTATTTATTCTTCAGCTGATTTTCTCCAGAATTGTTCCTCTTTTTCATTTGTACATATGGCCCCGTGTGTGTAAATTTATTGTAACTGGTCCAGACTAACCCGCTATTTCTTACTTTGAAACATGTCACTGTAAGGGTACACTGACATTAGTTATATCTTCATGAGAGTTGTAATAACATAGACATCAAAGGGTATTAATTTGTATCTGTAATATAAAAGTCTACTAATAAGAAAAATAACTTTGTTTATAAAATATGAGTCAATATAACAAAATGTTTTTTCTTATTATTTTTGCATACAAATAAGTACCATGCAATGATTTATTCTTATTTAAATGTCAGTTTTGCTTTGCTGCTCTTTTGGCTGTACTATAACATCAAGTAGTTCTTTTCTGCTTGGTCTAATGCTTTATGATAAAATAATTTTCATTGACTAATGTTACATTAAGATTAATACCTTGTATATGACAGATTTAAACCACATTTATGGAGTTAAATGCAAATGAGGAGAATCATACAATCATTTGAAGTTATTTGATATATTTCTCTTGACTAATCTGTTCTATGCTCTGTCTTATGTAAAATATGAGTTATGCAAACTTGTTACAAGCATTCTTGAATTCAAATTGCTTTGCTTGCTTTCTTAATTTTCATATAATGAATGACAGGCAAGCGCCTGCATCTATATTAAGAGATAAATTGTGTATATGTATGCAAAACACGGTTTAATAAAAGTGTACGCTTTTCCAATACCATACAAAATATTTTTATGTTGCCAACAGAACATAAGCAACTGTTAAAGTGAAACTGCTTGGAAAGTGCCTTTTATTAATAACTAGTTGAAGAGTCCGTGTACATGGGCCACAGTGCCGCCCAGCAATGGGCGCGGTGCAGTCATGCACAGTAGAGACTTCTCGCATCGCGACTGATAACGGAGCGGGGCTCCGAATTCAGACCGTAGTTCTCTCTGTGCAGCGAAGGACTGTGGTCTGAATTTGGAGCCTGCTTCGTTATCAGCCTTGGCGCAGGCAGTCTGTACTGCGCATGACTGCAGTGTGCGCAGCCATCTCTATTGCACATGACGGCTTCTGACAAACACACGTTTAGCAAATTATTATATAGGATGAGTACATTGGCTGCTCCTCTAAAGGCCTTATGTTCAAAAGAAATGTGGAGGAGTTCTAGAGCAAACCATTCGTACTATAGGGCTGTACTAACAGCCCAGAGTCTCCTGATAGTGGGGAGGAGCCAATGAGATTCCAATAATGCAAAATCAACCCATTTCTATCTGTTGGACTGATATCTATCTATCTATCTATCTATCTATCTATCTATCTATCTTTCTATTGATCTCTCTATCTATCCAGCTGCCGATAGGACATGACCAATCTTAAACAAAC
This sequence comes from Rhinophrynus dorsalis, assembly GCA_037306005.1. NCBI lineage: Eukaryota > Metazoa > Chordata > Amphibia > Anura > Rhinophrynidae > Rhinophrynus > Rhinophrynus dorsalis. Next base: position 417,415,784 of record CM074723.1, read on the forward strand.
TGTCTAACGTGGCTCTATCCCAACAGAAATCATACTAGTCACTATGGATGTGGAATCACTCTATGTCAACATTCCACATGAGGGTGGTGTTGCAGCCAGCAAAGCATTCCTAGACCAAGAGGGCTTACACACAGAACCTGTAACTCAGCTAATAAACTTTGTAGAAAAGCATAATTATTTCATGTTTGGGCAAGAACTATACATAAAAAATATGGGAACCGGCATGGGGACTTGAACTACACCACGATACCCCAAAATATTAATGGCAAAATTAGAGGAGGAGTTCTTATCCATATGATAACTAAAGCCTCAAGTCTACCTGGACTACAGAGAAGATATCCTAATCATTTGAATAGCTATTGAAGATAAACTTTTGTAATTTCACGAAAATTACAATGCTTTCCATCCCACCATCAACATTAAACTTGGCCATTCACCCACACAAATTAACTTTCTGGATAGCATAATCAGCATTAGAAGCAACTCCATACAGACAGCTCTATTCTACAAACCAACAGGCAGGCCTAATTGTCAGAAATGACAGTTTCAATCCTAGACGCACAAATAACTCTATTATTTACAGTCAAGCCCTAAGGTATAACTGCATGTGCTCTGAGACCACTGGCTGTGATAGACATCTTAAAAATATCAGGAGAGATTTCATGAGTCATGGATATAATGCCAAGGTTATGGACATCCAAATTCAGAGAACCATCAGTGTACCCAGAAGAAATCACGTGGAATGTAAGCAACCACAGGAAGAGAAAATATTGCCATTAGTAGTTACCTACAACCAAGAGCCCAAAATCTAATTTTTGCTATACTGGTCACATTATTAAAGATCTTATAGTGTCTGTATTGATGGGAAATGTTCATACCCAGAGAGAAAGAGAGATCTGGGAGTATACACTGCTAAACAGGTTTAATACTTTGAATTTTGGTCTGAACAGTGACAAGGAAGTTATGTTGCATTATTCCACACAATAAACATATTTTGGGCCCTCTGGGTGACATAGGGATGCACAATGCATTATAAATCAATGTATTGCACACTGCTCTGGTGCTCAGAGTGTTAACCCATACATTTCACATACTAAGCCATCTTTGACTGCTATCACAAACTCTGTACACACTATATTTACTGGAGCAATTCACACATTAAAAGGGAAATACATATCGGACCAATTGGCCAGCTACAAAGAGATGCCTCTACTGGAGTCTAAGGAATAATTTACACAGAAAATGGTGATGAGAGTTTCACCTCCAATTAAATTAACATTTAAAAAGAATGTGCATCAGTGTATAACCTGCAATGTATTTTATATTTAACCTTCATTCTAAAAATGCCTGAAGACAAGACCTACGTTGTTTAGAAATCTTGAATTCTAAAGATATTCAGTTAACCAATAAAGATATCACTTTTACGCTACTGGTCTCCTGCTTTTTCTGCTGCTAACATAGTATCTCCATTTACCTAGGTTACCGTTAAATATACCTCTATCCTCAACTGTCCCCCGGATATAACATTTACCTTATTCCTTTCTAACATTGCAACATAGCTTGCCTCCCTCTATCCCTAGTACATAACTCAACTTGGCTAAATCATCTACCTTTCTCCTTTCATGGTAAATAACTCACCCACAGGGCTGGATGATGCTCTCTTTGGCTTGTAGTATTTTGTAATCCACATTATTTAGGCCTTAAGCACAAGAAAACACATGTTTGAGTAGGAAGCATATGTTTTACTAACATAACAGTCCTTTCCTCTAAAATAGCTATAAAGAAATTACTTAAAATAATTCTAATGCTTAGACATCATTGATGTAATGATTTCTACCTCATATCCCAGCCTACATCATACCCAGATAAGCTAGCCCCTGGATGATCTCAGCAATTCATCACTGAAAGCTTCCAGTTGATGTGTTGAGGTAGGTAATGTTCTGTTAGATACAGGGCCCATAGAAGACCTCTCTCTGCCCTGAGTGTGTATGACTCCCTTTTCCATCAGCAGTCTTTCCAGTTTTCCTCTCCTGTAAAATGTTATCAGTGTGTGGATTCTCACTGCTTTCCACAGAAACACTCAGGTCTGAACTTTCATGAATGGGTTCAACAGATTGCTAGATATTATCCCAGCCTTCAGAGGGATTGGTAATCAGTTCATCATTTTTCTGGATTCTCAGCCTTGGGGATCGTTAGCCACCCAGCATATCCTTGCCAGAAATTGGATTGTAATTCAGCTATAAGTACTATATGTCCAGGAAACAGCAATCAGTGAGTAAAATCCAGCCACAGAAATGTATACAAGTCTTTTATTTCCATTTAAACAAATAATAACAATCTTATTCAATGAATTACTGTGCAGAGAAATCCTCTGAAAGTGGCTATTGATTTTCTTAACATCACTGAAAAGAGATCTTTTTAACATTAAAATATCATTTTTTTCTTTTAGTAATTGTGTCCATTTCTTGCTGTAAAAGTGTAATATTCAATGCTAGTGCATTAAATGTGGAATTTGTTGAAAGGTCAGTGTGTCTCCAGAGTTGTGATTACTTTTTCTTGTTGACATTTATTGATCTCATTACATTCATGCTCATATTTCAAGATTTTTTTTTCATTCTGTTACCATTTCAAAAATGACAGAAAAACTGCAGTGTTCTCTGTGTTAGAACTAGATGTAATTAAAATCTGTGTTATGGTTCATGTTTCATCAAAACTTCCCTGTCAAACTCATCAGCATGTGTTGTGTCTGTGTCTGAATTTTCTAGTTAAATGGGAGGGTGATTGCAAAAATTACTTTATAGAATGAGGCACTGGGACATTTTAGTACCTGGGACTGTATCTTCTAGAGTGTCCAATACTTCATTCTCTTGGGGCCAAATGCACAAAAACAAATGCAGATCAAGCCAGCTATACCACAAATAAAAATGACAATTGATTTATATGGAACTTTTTATTTTTTAAATACAAAATGGGGTTCCATGCTTTGTGAAGCAATGTGTTGGAGATTACTCTAGCTTTCAAGGGTTTAAACACCCCATTTAAATCAATAGAAATTTGGAAAAGGCATGCTTGTCTCCTATTGTGCATTTGGTTGAAATGGAAATTGATTCACTGTATAATACCCTCAGAGTTTAACACCTTGAATGTCAGAGAGGACTCCAACATATTTTCCTTTCTACCACCTAACTGTTTAATGTGGCATGCTGCCAGTACAATTGTTCAGTGTATACAATTTATGAAAAATGTCATAAAATAAAATCAATCAAATAACACATTTTCTAGGAATAACATTTTTTTTCTAGCTACACATGTATATAGAAAAAGAGCCCCACATCGAAATCAGTCTCAATGTAACCCTTTGAGTGCCAGAGGGGCGTGCAATGCATTGTAAAGCAATGCGTTGCATACCCCTCTGGCACTTAAAAGATTAAAAGTTTATATTCCAAATACAATTCTCCCGTAGTTGATACCACTGGAGAAGGGCAAAAAATATTGGGTGCATTGTTCTGTTTTCAATATTCAGTCATAGTATTAACATGGCATTCAAAAATGATTACCTATTTTAGAAGTAGTCCATTATGACAAAGTATGACAAAGTATGTACCCTCCCCATGCAACACTAACAGCAAGACTAGAAGAAGGGTGCATATCTATCATCCTTCTTGCAACTAGGGTATATTATGAATGTTCACTGAACATTTTCATGCAGGACATTTTTGGTAAATCACATGAGGATTCTCAGTGCTAAACCATAATGAAGTAGTTATGCAAGGAGAATTAACATACAGAATGTACCTTCCATTGGCACATGCCCTGACTATCTGGTGATGCCATTTACTGTTGCACACTGAAATATTTTTTCATAGTAGTGGTATTTGACTGAAATTTGGGGGGCATTTAATAAAAAAATTAGATAAAAAATGAATAAAATAAGAAATTGGTACATAACGTTACAGAGACAAGGACCCCCTGATGTACGCTGCGACTGGGGAAGACTGATACTTGACAGGATAGAGTATTTTGTAGAGGATGATTTGTTTGACTTGATTTGTTGTAGGACTTAGACTTGTGTTAGGCCGAAGCCCTGAGGAAACATTGATGTTGTAGGATTTAGACATGTTCAGCTCAAGCCCACAGGAAACATTGATTTGTAGAGCTTAGAATTGTTTGGCACAAGCCCTGAGGAATCAGTGATTTTAAGGACTTAGATTTGTTAGAAACACCTCTGTTTGTATGTTTGTTTTTTTTAAAGTCCTGAGGAAAAAAAAATACCCTACTGGTCTAGTGCCAGCAGGTCATGTTGTGGTCGGTCATTGCAGAATTTGTGACTGCTGTTCTTGCTGCTTCTGCTGAGTTGTTTAAGTGGCAGGATAATTAGGCAGCTCAAAAGTAATGGGATCAACACCAACAGTAACATGGGTGATGGATGATCATGTTTCCACTTGCCACTATTAGCTCCAGTGATGCGCCTGAGGCAGTACTAGCACCCCACCTAGCCCCCATCACTTCAGGTATATATGTTGAAAAGAAGAAGCTGGCCTATAAAGTTTCTCCACCTGCCACTCCTCCAAAATCATAGGTGTGTTATTGCTAGAATTTATTTTTTCCCTTGAGAACAGGAACTGTGCCTTTCATCAGCAACTGCCATGTTATCACGGTCCCCATGATTCCCTGTCAATCTCTGTGATGATACCTGTGCATTGGAGGAGGCTGATTGGCCCGCCCAGGATGTTCCTTTATATACTGGGTCTATGGCACCTGTCAGATGCCCTTTCGTGGTGTTCCTGATCCTGCACATTTGTTGCTGTGTTCCTGCGTTCCTGTGTACCGACTCGGCTCGTCTGACCATTCTGCTGTTCCTGTTCGTGATTGACCCGGTTCCGGCTGACGTTCCTGCTCCGTGATTGACCCGGCTCTGGCTGACGTTCCTGCTCGTGGTTGACCCAGCCCTGGCTGACATTCCTGCTCCGTGATTTGACCCGGTTCTGGCTGTTGTTCCTGCTCCGTGATTGACCCGGCTCTGGCTGACATTCCTGCTTTGTGATTGACCCGGTTCCGGCTGACGCTCCTGCTCTGCGATTGTTTCCTGTGTTCCTGTGACATCTCGGTTGCCTACCGGCGACATTCTGAACTGTGCTGATAGTATCGCTCTGACTAATCACTTTTCTGCAAGCTGAGCTGTTGCCTCCATTCCTAAGCCTGTCTGCTTGGGTCTTGCTGAGCTGTTGCCTCCGTTACCGAGCCAGTCTGCATAGCCTTGCTGAGCTGTTGCCTCCGTTACCGAACCTGTCAGATACCCTTGCTGTGCTGGTTGCCTCCGATATTGAGCCTGTATCTGTACACTTGCCAAGCCTGTTGTGTTCCATCCGAGCCATTTGACACTTACTGAACCTGTGCCTTATTGACCGAGCCTATCCGTTAAACACTAGCAGAACAGTTTCCATTCCGGTGCTCGTTCAGTTCCGTTGTTGTACCACCTGGTGCTAGTGGGCATTCTGTTTGCTCTTGCAGTGTGTTGCTCCGTGACGGCACCGGAAGGGTGTCTTGGCTCTGGTCTCCAAGTGCTCACTGTGTTACGCTATCTATCGCACTACCAGTGCGTTGGCTCTCAGATCGCTTGTGCAGTGTTTCTCCCAAGGGGTGTTCTTGGCTCTGGTCCCGTTGGCACATGCAGAGTTTCTTCCATTGAGAGAACTAAGGGTGTTCCAGGTTTTGGTCCCATTAGCTCCAGCAGTGGCTTTCCTCCGTTATATCACCCTAAGGGGGTATTGGCTCAGCTCTGGTCAGTCTTTGCTGTATCATTGGGCTTCCTATTGTACAGCTATCTGAGAGTGATTCAGTTCAGTCACCTACTGCACCTTCCTTTGCACTATCTAGAGACTGATAATACCTGCTGGGCGTTGGCTAATTACCATCACAGAGACTGATCAGTTGCTCTAAGCATTAACCCTTGTTCCTACATTTATTCTGATCATTACTGTTTGCCCCTACATATTTGGGCCTGTATTTCTGTCATTACCAGTTTATACCTGTCCTAGCCCCCAGGGGCGCTGTTCTTTAATTTTATTTCAATAAACTGTGTTTTTGCTTTTAACCTTTGTCTGAGTGTCAGAAAACCGTAACACATGTGCACAGTGTGTGTGGTAAATAAGGGAAGGACTGGGAACAATGGGCACATCTACACAACTGGCATAACTATCCAAACACCATGATTCTTAAGGTCCCCAATGTGAAATCATCCAACCAGAAACCAAGTACTACTGTTGTCGCTATGCCCTTTGTCCACTCCCCATTAATGACCTGTGAGAACTTGCAGACAGTTTAATAATAATGATGAACCCTCCCTACCACCAGCTTAGCATATTCTGCAGACTGGAATCTCCTCAGATGCCACTTGAAGCCCTGCTTGTGATCCTTCACCACACTGCATTTTGTGTTATCAGCGCACCACACAGTGTGCAATGAGTGGACATAGACTGCTACATCCTGGCATCTACTGAATGGCTATCAATTGGTGGGGGATGTAAAGATGAATGAGATGGATCACCAGAATATGTAGTTACATGACCTTCCTGTGACTGGACCCTAGAGCAAGAAGGGGATGGCAAGCCAGGGTTCACTCCCTATCAAACTTTCAGGTCCAGGCTGGGTTTCTGTGTTCTTCCTCCTCGTTGATTTCTGCCTCTCCTCTTGTTTCCTTGGGAGAGTCAGGGGGTAAAGAAACAGCGGTGCCCGATGTTGCTTCTGTTTCTACTACTTCCTCAGAATCAGCACTGCAACTAGGACCAGGAATATTGCTGCATTCAAGTGAAACCTGTCCTGGTCCCGCATTACTGGACTCGATTCCCACTGTGTCCACATGGTCTGTGGCACACTAGCTTGCTCATTAGCATCCTGCTTCCCTTGTAACTCAGCAGCTGCAGGAATTATAGCAGTAGCAAACTCTACAATTTCCAAAAGCTCACAGCTGGTGGTGTTGGCAATGCTCAGCCACATCCCTGTCACGCATTCCTTCTCTGTTTTTATTAAAATGGCAATTAATGTCTCTTCCACCCCAGTTTCTCCACCATCATCACCAACACCAGTCCCTCCTTGCTGCCGCTCTATTACAGACATCTCTTCTGTTTGAGGAGGTTATGAAAGATGTGACAGAGGGTCCTCTACTGTCACACTTGTCATCTCTTGTTGAGTTGAAGAAGGCAGATTATCAGCACTAGCAGAAGTCACAGGCAGCCAATCTGTGCTCATGGTAGTGGTGGTATTATTGATGCTAGGCAACAATTCTGCCATTTTCAGGATCATGTTCCATCTCGACAATGCCATGGGGGTAAGGGGACTCCCAGGACCACGGGGATGTTGCTGGGCTTCCTTGACCACTAGTCTGGCCACTCTGCAGTACTACACTAGCAGACGCAGCACTGGCAGCAGGAACAGGCAGTTGACCCATTCTGCTCACATGACTAGATAAAGACCAAGATCCCTAGGGGTGATATAGGGGGACTGGCCTGGGGAACTCAGGGCAATCAGACCCTTCAGTGCTCTTAGTTGTCACTTCCTTCTTCTCAGACTCACTGAATGCATAACAGTCCTTCCTGTGATAGCAGTCACTATGAGCCTCTCCTGCCTCAAGTTTGCTATTAACTAACAACAACCTATCACCTTTTTCTCTCTCCCTGTAGCTGCTTGTATTGTGTTCCACTTCCTGGAAAATGTCATGTTTTTATAGAGAAAAGGTGAAAAACATGTAATTAAAAATAATGTAAACTTTCTAGCCATTAAAAAATAGCAAACATTTTTGGCAATGAGCGAAAATGGCGAAGAATATACCTCTTTATCTAAAGCGGATTTTCCCATGAAAAATCTGACAACCATGTGGTTTTCATGGATTTTGTCATGGGAACATAACAGGATCTTTCTCCCACCCCTAGTTCTACAGATCCCTGAAGTACCCCACTAGAGACACGGCCTTCCTCTAAATTTTCTCTTTTAACTGCAACACTCTGTCATGTGTCACTAACAGGGCTGGTCAAAAAGTCAGGAAAATTTTCAGCATGAAAAAAATTATTTTTTCTCTTTTTCCTTGAAGGTTTTCTAATTTTTGCCACTGCAAAAGGTTTCTCCTTTTTCACCACTGCAAATACATTTTTCACCTATATTTCCTATGACTGCAACATTTCCCACCACAATATTATTTCTTCTGAGGGATGAAGTGGAGAAATAAATATCTGAAAGTCAAAGTTGGGAGTCCTACAGCAACATGTGCCTTGAGAAGGTTTTTAGCCTTTATCCTTTGACCACAACGCTATAACTTCAAGCTTATGTAAGAGTGGCACAACCATCCATAAAAAATAACTGTGTGCTATTGGCAATGCATGTACCATCCTTTAAGGAACCAATAACACACAATGGCATCTATTCAATCAAAGTCTACTGAAACATAATCCATGCTTTATCTTATTTCAGGATATCATATAAAAACAAGAATGAGGACATAATTACCATAAGCAAATTATCTATGTATGAAATTGTTACTATATTCAGTAAAGGCTCTCTTGATTCATGAAAAATTATTAAAATAAAATAATACCGCTAATTGCAGTAATTATCAACTGTGTTGACATTTTCTAGCACCTGCTGATGCAATGTGCAGTTAATATTTTATGCAATGAGATACATATATATATTACTAAAACTCTTTAAGCTATTATTGACCTTATTAACAGATAATAGCTTGAATAGAGTAGTAGAAATCACAAGAGCTTGAAACACCTGTAACAGAACTATATATAATAACTAATACATATGTAAAATGACATTTTTGTACAGTGATTGCAACAGCACATTTAATCTTACATTTTACTTCTGCGCTGTGTATTTTATTTTAAATGCTTGTAAACATGATGAATCAAGTGCTATCTATTCTTGATGAGTAGACTAATTTGATGGGCAAATGTCACCTTGCAGTTACTGACCTATGTTATTTTTAGCAATCACTTAAAAAAACAAAGATTAGGAATTTTTATTTTGTAGAGGTATTATTAGCAATTACTTAAAACCTGTGAATGGAAATTGTAGCACTGCATTCATTGACCTCTGTTATTATCGGTTAACCTTAACAATCACTGACAAACTACCATATGATAATTACACATCACTCTTTAGTGACCATTTTTCTCTTATTATCTTTGTATTCACTTGAAAAAACACTAGAAATCTCAGTTGGAAATGGAATATGCCTCATTCAATGAAAAGCTATAGGATCTGTTTATTAGGACAGCACTAATAATGGGCAAAACTTTTTTGCCTCAAAAGAGAAACAGGAGAAAAATGGCACTGCCTGCTAAGTGGGAAATTTCCCTGTTTTTTTGTTGAGATTATTGCACTGATATCAATGGGAATATTTATTTTCTTGCAGGCATAGTATAAAACGGGTGTCAGGTTCCTGTACCATGTTTGTGAGAAGAAGAGTATCACGGTACCCGTGCTATTTGGGGACATTCTGTCAATATTCCACTCCTGCTTACACTATTGGCTACTCTGTTATTGTACCGCCCAGCATTTGTCCTTAAATGCTGGGTTCTGGCACTTCTCTGGTGCCCTTTCATGGTGTTTCAGTACTATCGTTTGTTCCTGATCCTTGTGAGCTCTCAGTGTATCGACCCGGCCTGCCTGACTACTCTGCATCTCTCTTCTTGTTTCCTGCCTGTGCACCGACCCGGACTGCCTGACCATTCTGCTTCTCGTCTCTGCCTGTGTATTGATCTGGATTGGCTGACGTTCCTGCTCTGTGTACAGACCCAGCCCGGCTGACGTTCCTGCTCCGTGTACCGACTTGGATTGGCTGACGTTCGTGCTCCTTGTACCGACTTGGATTGGCTGATGTTCCTGCACGGTGTACCAACTCGGACTGTCCTATGTTCCTGCTCTGTGTGGATCCTGCCCGGTTGGGCTGCTGCGGGGCTGTGCCTCCTCTGTGCGCTCTGACCGGTCTCCGGTTAGGGTAGTGCTAGTCCTTCGCTGTCTCTGGACAGCGCTGCAGATTGGTCTCGGTTGCCTCAGTGTCGCCTAGGCGACATTCCTATTTGTCTGCCTTACGTGCAGTTCCAGGTTGGGTGCCTCTCAGGGCGAGTTGCTCAGTTTCCGTTATTGCTACGGCAGTGCTCACGTTGACCAGATTCTGTTACTGCTATAGCAGTGCTCAAGTTGCTCAGTCTCCGTTAGTGCTACGGCATTGTACAGTTGCTTAGTCTCCGTTACTGCCACGGCAGTGCTCAAGTTGCTCAGTCTCTGTTAATGCTACGGCAGTGCTCAAGTTGCTCAGTCTCCGTTACTGCTACGGCAGTACTCAAGTTGCTCAGTCTCTGTTAATGCTACAGCAGTGTGCAGTTGCTTAGTCTCCATTACTGCCACAGCAGTGCTCAAGTTGCTCAGTCTCCATTACTGCTACGGCAGTGCTCAAGTTGCTCAGTCGCCTCTACTGCTACAGCAGTGCTCAAGTTGCTTAGTCTCCGTTACTGCTATGGCAGTCCACAATTGTCTGGTATCCATTATCTTGGGAGTTACTCAAGTTGAAGCTCTCAACTTTGTTTGAGTTTCTTAAAATGCCTTGCTACAACAGGGCCTGTTAACCCATGCAGTACAGATAAACTGGGACTCACACAAGTTCTGCCTGACCTGTGTCAGTATATTGTTCTATGGACTCTCCACTTATACTGGACCTGTGTGGGCTGACCTCTGTATAACCTGTCTAGTGGCGGTACTATATTATGTATATATTACTGGACCTGTGAGGGTTATTGTGATTTTTATTGTTTAATAAAATTGTGTTTAATCCAAACCTACTCTGTCTGTGCGTCGAACAAACCATTACAAAGAGAAAGCAGCACATTTTTGAGGTAAAGAAGACAGGCTAATAAAGTGGAGTTGAAGTTTAGTTTAGAGAACAATTGTTCTCAGTATTAAAGGAGTCTAGGGAATTTGGTGGGACAAGAAGGAAGAAAGGATGTTGACTCCAAATATCCAAAAATTCTCAACTTCTGGGAAGACACAGAAGTTGACACTATGACAACTGCCACTGTTGAAGAAAAAAAATGAATCTGAATAGACCCTGAGGCTAGTGACTCACTGAGGAGAAGTGTGTCACTATCAATAGTAGTATCACAGCCACTAAGGGAACTGGGAGCCCTTCTTCAAGCAGTGAGAAGGGACCAAAGCCTTCTACACTTGACACCAATAATCCAGGTCCTAGCTCCAGTAATTATTTTGAGGCAGCAGCATCATCATCTACCCTAGACAGTGAAGCTGAATGTCTAAAAGAAGAAGAAGAAGGCCATTCTTCTCTACCTCTCCCCTCCCAGAAATCATGGGTGTGTAAATATTTTTATCAATTGACAAAATGCAAAGTGAGTGAACAGAACAAAAATCTAAATCAAATCAATATTTGGTGTGACCACCCTTTGCCTTCAAAACAGCATCAGTTCTTCTAGGTATACTTGAACAAAGTCAGGGATTTTGTAGGAATATAGTCAGGTGCATGATTAAACAATTATACCAAACAGGTGCTAATGATCATCAATTTAATATGAGGTTGAAACACAATCAGAAACAGCTGTGTAGGAGAAATAAAACCTGATGAGGAACAGCCGAACTCAGCTAACAAGGTAAAGTTGCTGAAGACAGTTTAATATCAAATATCACACAAAATGGCAAGACTGAGTACAGCAACAAGACACAAGGTAGTTATACTGCATCAGCAAAGTCTCTACCAGCCATAAATTTCAAGGCAGACAGGGGTTTCCAGATGTGTTGCCCAAACTCTTTTGAAGAAGCACAAAGAAACAGGCAACATTGAGGACCGTAGACGCAGTGGTAGGCCAAGGAAACTTAGTGGAGCAGATGAAAGACACATCATGTTTACTTCCCTTTGAAATCAGAAGATGTCAGGCAGTGCCATCAGCTCAGAATTGCTAAAGACAGTGGGATCCTGGTACACCCATCTACTGTCCAGAGAAGTCTGGCCAAAAGTGGTCATGGAAGACTTGCGAATAAAAAGTCATACCTCCAACATGGAAACAAGGCCAAGCAACTCAACTGTGCAAAAAAAAAAAAAATACAGGAACAGGGGTGCAGAAAAATGGCTACAGGTGCTCTGATCTAATTACTAAAACTTTAAATATTTGGCTGTAGCAGAAGGCAGTTTGTTAGATGATGGGCTGGAGAGCGGTACAAGAATGAGTGTCTTCAGGAAACAGTGAAGCATAGGGGAGGTTCCTTGAAAGATTGGGACTGCATTACTGCAAAGGGAGTTAGGGATTTGGTCAGAATGAATGGTCTCCTCAGTGCTGAGAAGTACATAAGCAGACACTTATCCATCCTGCAGTACTGTCAGAGAGGCATCTGATTGGCCCTAATTTATTCTACAGCATAGCAATGACTCCAAACATACAGCCAAAGTCATTAAGATCTATCTTCAGCGTAAAAAAGAACAAGGAGTCCTGGAAGTGATCTATGGACCCCACAGAGTCTTGATCTCAACATCATTGAGTCTGCTTGGCATCAAGTCTGCCTGGAAAGATGTTTGGAAGAACCTACCTGCCGAGTTCCTTAAAAAACAAATGTACCTAGAAGCATTGAGGTTGTTTTGGAGGCAAAGGGTGGTCACACTAAAAATTGATTTGATTTAGATGTTTCTTCTGTTCACTCACTTTTCATTTTGTTAATTGATATAAATAAACTATTACCATGTTTATTTTTCAAAGCATTCTTTCTTTACAGCATTTTTTTCACACCTGCCTAAAACAATAACAGCAAGATCAGTAAGGAAATTGCTTGGACAGCAGCTGCCTGTGTATTTCAAATCAAATCAGTGAGACAGAATTGTATTAGGGGTCAACCTCTTTGCTGCCTTTTCATACCCCCAGACATGTCCAATGCAGATTAATAATAACAGCAAGATCAGCATGCAATTTGGACTCCGGCTGCCTGTGTATTGCCAGTCAGTCAGTCAGAATTTTGGGGTATTTGGGGTCAACCTCCTTCCTCCCTTCTTCTCCCCCAGAGTGCCCCCAGACTTCCCTAAAACAGAGAGCAAATGTCCTACCTAAAAGACTCCCTCAGCTAAGCTTCAGTTCCCCTTCATTCCTCCTAGCTCAAAAACATTCTGCTTTCTCCTCTCACAAACACAGAATGGCATGATGTGAAAGCCTGACATCCTTTTATATGCATGTAGAAAAGAAGAGAAAACTTTCATATGGTGGGGAAAAATTCAGTCTTCCCTTTGATTTCAATGCAATGAGCTAGTCAAAAAAAAGCAGGAAAAGGCATTTCTTGTGGGAAATTATTCTCCAAGCAGGAAGAGCCATGTTTTGCTGATTTTAGTTTGAGGTGAAAGTCATCGCCCATTTGTAGTGGTCAGTTAATGTGCTACACAATATGCAATGGGTGGATACAAACTGCCAGATCCTCACATTTACAGACTTGCTATCGGTTGGAGCAGGAGGTAACATAGGTGGTACGCTAGAAGAGGAGGTAGAGGACCCTGCAGGTGCCAGGGCAGGGACAGTTGGTACATTTTTCCTTGCCCATACCTAAGCACAACAAGAAGATGATGATGCAGGTGTTATGCTCGCCATCAAATATTTCTCAAGTCCTCCTCTGGGAAGGAGGGGAGGAACCTGGGAGCATGTGGACAGCGGCTTTTTCTCAATTTCTTTTTTGGGTCTTGCATTTCACGTGCTTAACATAAATGTCAGGGTGCTTATGTTGCATGTGCTTAATCATGGCAGTAGTGCCAAGGTGTGTCTGACTGTATGGAAGGTTTAATCTATCAGTAACCCATAATATATTATAGGGCTGATATATGCTACTCTGCACCTAGAGCTCATTAATGACATAGATTAATAGTTACTTGAAACTGGTTCTACTATCAATCAGTATTTGCACGACTTTCTGAAAATACTAGGATTCCATGACAGGCATTACAAAAGGATCACATAGCTAAAGATTTGGGTCAAGTGTTTTTCACATTAGCAAGTCAAGTAAGCTGCTAAGGCCTACCAGCACCACATGGACTGTATGGAGGGTGTATTCTTCCGTTAACCCATAATACATCACTGGGTTTATATTTGTCACTTTGTACTCTCAGCATATTAGTGAAATACATTAGTTCAATATTGACACAATAATGACTAATAACTTTTTGTGCAATCTACTTATATCTGCAGGAATTTTTTTGGAAACTACACATCTGTGAAAGACATTAGACTGTATGCTTTATCTTTACATTAGGTATTACCTACTTTATAGTTGAGTCTGATCCTTGTCACATAGTAGAACCCAGCTTGATGATAATACTTCATAGTGCCTTACCTTTTGCATCCACCGTAGACTATAGTATCTTTGGGTGCAATTGCTATTTATCCTCGTAAAATACTGGACTATATATTCTCAGTCACAATCTCACAAAACACCGAAATATATATTGTCCAGTTAAGCATTTGATTATGCTTGCTGGTTTATTGAGCCTAGATAGGACAGAGTTGTTAATTCTACAACTCTGCTCGTATATATCCACTATATTTTTGTTGGTGTCCTATGTTTTTTGAGTTTTTCAGTTTTAATGATTACCCAATAAAGACTTTTTTTAAATAATCATATTTTTTATTTTCTCCATCTCTGTACAGAAGACCATTAGGGGTTTGTTAGGAGTGCATCTAGAAGGTAATCCTGTGTTTCCCGGTCTATAGGGATTAGGTATCTTTCATCCTACTGCTTAGACAGATGAAACAAGTCTGCAGCCCCAAGATCACAAGGGAGGGATGATGTTGGGAACTCGGCCTTAATGGGTCTGGGGAATGTGGGCTACCAGTCTCTTTAGCGGTGGTGCCACTGCTAGTGTTAGTGGCAAATCTCCACATAGACTGCCACTAGTTTCATGGTCCATCCAGCTTCTCTCTCTTTTTTTTAACAGTGGTAGAGGTCTGGGAAATGTGGGCTCCCAGTCATTTTATCATTGGTGGTGTCACTGCTAGTGTTACTGACACCTTATCCTCAATGAGGCGCTAGCCTGAGGGTCAATCCATCTTCTCTTATTTTTTACAACAGTGGTGGTAGTCATAGCATCAGCTAGCACTATAAACTACTAAGCAACCACTTTATTTTTGTAATATTTGATATAAGTTAGTTTATCTCTCTCTCTCACTCTGTTTCCTTCCTATCTACTTTTCTCCTAAAATATACTGCACTATAGTGCAGGAAATTATGTATATAGGCAGGAAGTTTCACCTCATTGAGTAACATAGGAGGGAAATTGAAGAATTTTTGCTAATTTTTTATGCTGCTAGTGATAATGAGGTAAACCTAAATGTTTTTTCTATGTGTGAAATTTCCAACCGGAAAGCAGAAAATACAGCTTTTTTGGTGAAATTTCCTACGAGGACAAAACAGGACTTTTCACCCATTTCAACTTGTAACCACGTGGATATAAAATGGTACAGATGAATAAAATATGCAGTTTCACTACCACCACTCTCCCCTTGGCGCATGTAGCTTAAAGCTGAACATTTTCAGTGTAAATAATGTACTACATAGGCATTGGTAGGCACAACACACAAAAACTGCCTAAACATCATTCCAGTTCCCTGTGTATATCATCCTCATCTATTTGTAATTTTAATTCAAAGTAGTAGTAAACCTATATTAAGAAAAAAAAAAAAAAAAAAAAAAAAAATATATATATATACAGTATATTGCACATGTTTTACTGCTGAGTAACAACAGAATACACCAACTACTATCACATGATGAACTGTAGTTGGTGACTCACATATTATTTTATTACAAATCTTTACTCCACTTAGAATAACTCTCATTAACTTGTATTAAAATTAAGTAGTATTTCCTTTCTGACACACTGAGTGCATGCATGAAGGGACAAGTTAAATGTGCTTTTAATATGAACAGCTCAATTTGTTCTGAATGCAAGCAAGCCCAATCGAAATATACTAAGTGAAGACAGAAGAATAAATTACCATTCATCTGATAATATGTTGTGTTCAATGTGGATTTGTATCCTTTGATGGATAAGAAACTGATCCCAGTTCACTTATATTAAGAAAAAGAAGATAGAAGTGCTCAGAGCTTATATCGGGCACATCAATTTAATTGCTTGCAATTACCAGTAAAACGATTTGCTAATTTCTATAATATATTTGTATTTTCAACAGTTACAAATGTATGTTTGCTTTACATTTGTAAATACTTTTTTAATCCTATTCTAGATCTGATGATGCATTTGTCTTTCCATTTTTCCAACTCTAATGCAACCTTCAGAACAAATATTTTATGAAGAAAAATATAAAGTGCTTTTTACATTACAACAATTTTAATTATTTGGTAGGTAGTGTTGAAAGCTTCCAAACTATCCAAGCAGTTCGCTCAGTCCAGATCTTCATATTACCTATATCCTCCTCACAACTGCTAACATCCCTTTGAGTATTCCATATTACAAGAAAGAAGCCATTCAATCTGCCTTCTCCTTAAAAGCTCCAAAAGCTTGGAATAACCTACCCATTAAAATCAGATCTGCCCCCACTCTAAAATCACTTAAAATAAATGTTTTTTTGTATTTCAAAAACAACATGAAACTTTACATAAAATTTAATGTAATAGAAAACACAGAAGGAGGTATAGACAACAATATATTAAGCCTAATAGCTGGTAATTGACAAACTGGGTACTGTAACCCACTCTGGTTGGGGATACATCTTACCATTGCTTGCTTCACGTCAAACTGAAATCGGTGAATAATTTTCAACAAAAAGTGCAGTTATTCCTCTTTTTTCCCCTAGCTCATTCCATTGAAATCAATAGGAAAGTTGAATTTACACAAAACACATAATAAATATTATATATTTCCCAAAGGCTTAGTATAAAAGAGGCATGAAGGTGCCTGTGTTGCTGGGGTGTGGAGAAAGAATCAGTTGAACAGGGAATTTTTTTTTTTGGGGGGGTTACTGGGATTGGGGGCAGTTAATAAAAAAATAAATCCTTTAAAAACCCATAAGACATGGTATAAAAGGGGTCTGAGGAGGGTGCCTGTGTTGGTGAGTGGAGTCTGAGGAATTAATCAGATGAACAGGAAATTTGTTTTTGGGAGATTCTTGGCTGGTATTTGGGGAACAGTTAATTAAAAAAAGAAGAAATTTGTATGTAAAATGATAGAGACAGGAACCCCCTGACATAAACTGCCACTGATGTAGACTTATACTTGACATGATAGATTTTGTAGAAGATGATTTGTTTGATTTGTTCTCAGAGGCCCAAGCCCTGAGGAAATATTAATTTGAAGGACTTAGACTTATTAGTGGCACAAGCCATGAAGAAACATTGATTTGTTGAACTTGGACCTGTTTGACACAAGCTGTGAACATTGATTTGTAGGACTTCGGCTTGTTAAAAACAACCCTCCAAAAATTGTCTATTTTTTTTGTAGGACTATGTTTTTTTAAAAAATTATTTTATTATTGTTTTTTTTTTTTTTTTTTTTAAAGCACAAGCCTGGAGGGAAAAAAATGCCCTACTGACCTAATGCCAGCATGTCATGTCCTGTTGGCCAGTTGCCACCAGCCATTGTCAAATGCTCTGATGTACATGCAGAATTTGTGACTGCTGTTCTTGCTGCTGCTGAGTTGTTTAAGAAGCAGAATGATTAGGCAGCTGAAAGGGAATGGGATTAACAACAGCAGTAGCATGGGTGATGGATAGGTGTCACGGTTTTCAAGACACTCAGACCAGCTGGTGAAATAAAACACCATTTTATTAAACAGAAAAATAAAAGAAAGGATCGCCCTCTGTAGGCAGCACTGAGTAATAACAAGGAGGCAAAAATAGGACCAATCTACAGATAATAACTTAACAGCTCAGGCACATAACAGATACTGAGAACAGAGATACAAGGGTTAACACAGTAATCAGTCCGTCTCAGTTGTGGTGTTTGGCACGCCCAAGGTGGTAATAGGCAGTGAATGGTGGATAGAACTCAACACCTAAAGTTCATATAACGGAGATAACTGTTCAGTAAAAAAGGACCTGCAACCCAGAGCCTGCTGACACTTGAGCCTGTAGCCCCCACGGGCGTAATAACAGAAGCAACCGGATTGCTAGAGCTTGAGCCAATAGCCCCCACGTGCGGAATAACGGAGACAACTGGATTGCAAGAGCTTGAGCCAATAGACCCCACGGGCATGATAACCGAAGCAACTGGATTGCAAGAGCTTGAGCCAATAGCCCCCATGGATGTGATAATGGAAGCAACTGGATTGCAAGAGCTTGAGCCAATAGCCCCCACGGGCGTGATAACGGAAGCAACTGGATTGCAAGAGCTTGAGCCAATAGCCCCCATGGGCATAGTAACAGAGACCAGCACAGTAGTAGCTAAAGCCCTAACACCTCCTCCGGGCGCAGTAACGGAAACCAACTATACTGCAAGGAGTGGAATGAACCGTCTCCTCACAGGTCTACATGAACCGGCTCAGCAGTAATAGAGGCTGGAATGTAATGGCTCAGCAAGAGTAAGCAATGCTCTGTACCAGACTGGAGGCTCAGAATCGGAGGCACAGCTCTGCACGGGAGAACGGCTCAGTTTACAGGAATACAGCTCTGCACGGGTTAACGGCTCGGTAGGAGGACTACAGCTCAGCACGGGTAAACGGCTCAATAGGAGGAGTACAGCTCTGCATGGTAACGGCTCGGTAGCAGGAGTTCAGCTCTGCATGGGTTAACGGCTACAGTAGCAGGAGAACAGTTCACTGGAGATAGTCAGAATGTTGCCTCAGAGACAGCAGGAAGCTGAACCGTTGTCTGGGTTGATGAAACTGGTGCAGGTCACGGAGCAGGAACGTCATCCAGGCCGGGTCGAATCATGGAGCAGGGTTCTCAGACAAGCCAGATCAGGTCACGGAGCAGGAACGTCAGCCAAGCCGGGTCGAATCAGGGAGCAGGCTTCTCAGACAAGCCAGATCAGGTCACGAGCAGGAACGTCAGCCAAGCCGGGTCGAATCACGGAGCAGGTTCTTAGACAAGCCAGATCAGGTCACGAGCAGGAACGTCAGCCAGGCCGGGTCAAGTCACGGAGCAGGAACACAGGAACGTAGTCTAAGCAAGCCAAATCGGTACACCGGAATCAGGAACACAGGAACACAGCACAGCAATATTGGGTCAGGAACACCACGAAAGGGCACGTGACAGGTGCCAATGGCCAGGTATAAAAAGGTCACCAGGGGCGGGCCAAACAGGCTCAACCAATAGGAGCGCGGCACAAGTGAGAGTGACAGAAAGAAGATCACGGGCTCTGTATAATAGGGATGGGCGAAAATGTTTGTTTCAAACTGAAATCGGTAAAAATATCACTTTCCCCTTTCCAAAAAAAATTCCTGTGAAAAGTGCCATTTTCCCACTTTTTTGCCTAGCTCATTGTATTGAAATCAATGGGAAGAAAAAATATTTCTCCACCACATGAAAGTTTTCTCTAGTTTTCTACAGCCATATAAAATGAAGTCACATTCTCACAGCATATCATTCTGTGTTTGTGAGAGGAGAGAGCAGGACATTTTGAGCTACAGAAAATAAGCAAATAAAGGGGGATAGTTTAAGGAGTCATTTAGGTAGGACATTTGTTCTCTGTATTAGGTGAGTATGGGGGAGGGTGGAGCCTTGTAGGGATGTGAGAGTAAAGTAGTGGTTGATGCAGTATGTGCAATGAATGTTGATGAACCCTCTACTCCATGGGAGGATCTAGTTTATCAAGGTCCCAGAAAAACTAGTTCCACCACCACCAGTGCCAGTAGAAATAAATAACCCCAAAAGAAGAACACTGAAGACAACAAGTCACATTCAAGTGTTGATGATGCTGGCAATAATAGAGGAAGGTGTAGCAGCTTAACTGCCTGCTGCATTAGATAGCAAGACAAACAAGCACCAAAACACCCATCCTCAAAGTAGTAGTGTTACAGTAGTAGTGATGTTAGAGTAAAAAAAAATACATTGCTTGAGACCTCCAAAAGCTTAGAGAAATATAAGGGTAGTGGGCAAGAATTGTCAGGTGATGCTGCTGCTGCTGAGGATGACCTAATGATGACTGATAATGATGCAGACCTAGAATATATCCCTCCAGCATCCTTCTCTTGTTCAGATACAGATGAAGTTGAGAGTGAGAATGATGACAGGGCTATAAGGTTAGCAGAAAGACAAAGACTGAATCTTGCACCACTTTTAAGGAGCACTGTGCCTGTCTATAAATTGTTTGAGAAAACCATTAGAAAGTCTGACCCTGGACATGCCAGTCCCCCCCACCACCACAACGATACACATCTGCCACATTGTATGTTGTAGTTTATTTTTTTTTTTATTACTTGATATCATCCTGAATATGTGCCAGTGTCACTTAAGCAAGAAAGTGTTGGGGGCAAAGGACAAATGTATTCTGCATGCTAACACATTCAAGCCATATGTGCTGTAGGACTCAACTTTGACTTTCAGCCACTTATTTCTAAACTTCACCCCTCAGAAGAAGCAATATTACAGTGGGAAATGTAGTACCTATAGGAAATATAGGTGAAAATGTGTTAAAATAGGAGAAAAGGAGGACATTTTTGCAAAGGCAGAAAGGCGAAAACATTTGAAGAAAAAGCAATTGGAAAGTTTTCACGAAAGGTCATGTTGGAAATTTTTCACACTTTTTACCCACCCTAATGAATAAATGCCAGTGTCACTTAAGCAGGAAGTAAGTGTTGTGTGCAAATGACAATTGCACTCTGCATGCTCTCATATTTTTCAAGGTATATGTTGCTAACATATTTTTCAATGTATATTTAGCTGTAGGACTCACAACTTTGACTTCCAGATACTTATATTGTGCTGGGAAATGTTGCACCATATTAAACATAGAGAAAAATTTGTTGTAATAGGAGAAAAATGTGTTGAATAGGAAAAATGTGTTGGAATAGGAGACAAAATGTTGGAATAGGACAAGAATGCATTGGAATAGGAGTATATTGTGTTGAATAGGTGAAAATATATTAGAATAGGAGAAAAATGTGTTGGAATAGGCGAAAAATATGATGGAATAGGAGAAAAGGAGGAAAAGTTTGCATTGGAGAAAAGGAGGAAACTCATGGAAAAAAAGAGAAAAAAGTCAATTTTTGCGAAAAGTGGTGCAGGAAATTTCTTCCCCACCCCTAGTGATGGATGATGAAGGTTCCCTGTCACGGTTTTATTGAACACTCAGACAATTTGGTAGGATAAAATAGAAAAGCTTTATTAGACAAGATAAAGCGCAACAAGGCCCCACACGGGTCCAAACTCTACAAGCAACAGTAAGATAGTTTGACACAGGTCAGGGCAATACAGATAGCAATAATAATAATAAGGCTCTACCGGCCTTACCGAATACCGGGTAAGGCAGCCTGGTAACTGGTGCGACAAGGAATAAAGGAGGCTTTACTGGCCTTACCAAATACCGGGTAAGGCAGCCTGGTAACTGGTTCAATAAGGAATAGAAGAGGCTCTACCGGCCTTACCAAATACCGGGTAAGGTAGTCTGGTGACTGGTGCAACAAGGAACAGAGGAGGCTCTACCGGCCTTACCGAATACCGGGTAAGGCAGCCTGGTATCTGGTTTAACAAGGAATAGAGGAGGCTCTACCGGCCTTACCAAATACCGGGTAAGGCAGCCTGGTAACTGGTGCAACAAGGAATAGAAGAGGCTCTACCGACCATACCGATTACCGGGTAAGGCAGCCTAGAAACTGGAGCAACAGAGAGAGCACTGACAAGTAGTAACACTGCTAGTGACCGGTGCGCTCAGGAAGTAGCACGAATGGAGGCCCCACTGAATCACAGGCAGCTTAGTGTAATGTGCTGACAACTGTAACCACTAGTGATCAGAGAGCACAGACTGGGTATCACGTAACAGAGGCCACACTGAATCACAGGCTGAGCGAGTGTAATGAGCTGACAACTGTAACTGCTAGTGTCCGGAGAGCACAAACTGGGTATCACGTAATGGAGGCCACACTGAATCACAGGCGGAGCGTAGTGTAATAAGCTGACAAGTGTAACCGCTAGCGACTGGAGAACACAGGCTGGGTAGCATGTAACGGAGACCCCACTGACTCACAGGCTGAGAGTAGTGTAACGGAAAGCAACAGTAGTGAATGACTGACAACTGTAACCGCTAGTGACTGGAGAGCACAGACTGGGTATCACGTAATGGAGGCCACACTGAATCACAGGCAGACAGAAGGCAAAATAATGAAAGGACTGACAACAATATCGAGGGCAGCACAAAGAGCATTAGTCAGCCAATGCCTGGATCAGTACCAGAGAGCGGGAGTCAGCAAAGCCTGGGTCGGTACAGAGAGAGCGGTAGTCAGCCAGAGCCTGGGTCGGTACACAGAGAGCGGTAGTCAGCCAAAGCCTGCGTCAGTACACAGAGAGCGGTAGTCAGCCAAAGCCTGGATCAGTACACAGAGAGCGGAACAGGAACAAGGTCAGATGAAACTGGATCAACACTGAACAGGAGCACAGAATAACGTAAGGTCAGGAACACCACAAAAGGGCACCGGCCTAGTGACAGGAGGGCATATATAAAGGCTAGCCCTGGGAGGGGCTACCCAGCTAGCACCAATAAGAGACAACCAAGACAAACCCCGGAAGTAGGAATGTCGCATAGAGAATCACGGGCACCGTGATAGTTCCCATTTCCACGAATAGCTCCAGTGATGCGCCTGAGGCAGTATCAGTACAATAAGTAGCCCCAGAGGTGATCCAAGTTTCTTCCTGTTCTGGCTGTTAGATCTGTTCAAAGGAAGTCTGCAGGTATGAGAATAGAGGGTGAAGGTTTACCCTAAATACCCCAACATGTGTGACCAAGTAAAATAGGCAGCTGTGATACAAGTTTCACCCTGATCTGACTGTTATCTCTGTTCTAGGGGAGTCTAGTGGTGTGAGAAAGGAGCAAAGGAGAATTATCCCAAATATCCCAAAAACTTTGACTGACTGACTCGGACGACACAGGCAACCATGATCCAAGTTTCTTCCTGATCTTGCTGTTATCTCCTTCCTAGGGGAGGCTGGGGAAATAAGCATTTGAACAGGGAGAATGATTTTTTATTTTGTGTTCACAGTGATAGGCATGGGGGGGACAGTTAATTTAAATATTTAAATAATAAAATCAATTGACAGGTGACAGAGACAGGGACCCTGATGTGGTCTGTCACGGAAACAGACTGATACTAGATGAGATAGAGTATTTTTTAGAGATCTAAGGCAAGTCACACCAATCAGTTCTCTTGTGTACTTTACAGTAAAAACACACATGTAAGTGAGTGATGTCCAGTCCATGCAAAAGCAGTAGGGTGAAAGGACTAGGAGCAGTGCAAGGATGTGTGATTAAAGTGGTAGTCAAAGGGGGGCGTGGCCTGGTAGCCATACTGAGCGGACGTGTGTTGGAGAATCTCTGCTACTACTGATTATAATCTATTGCCATCCTGTTAACACGGCTAACTTTTTGCATTGCTATTACTCAATATACTCTACCCAGACATTGAGCTACCTGGTGAACCCTTTACTTGTCCTTTTTATCACCTACGGCAACATCCGAATGATTAGGCCTGGAGCCGCGGCCTTGCGTGCCACTTTCGCCCGACGGGGAGCCGGATGACTGCGAGAGGAGGCGCTTGATCTCTTCAGTTTCTCACCACTCAAGGTTGCTTGGAGGCACTAATTAGGGATACCCACAGCTGCTTGAGTGCATCCTGTTGGCAGAGAACAGCGCAGAACGGCCGTGCTGGGGTAACGTGGAGGCCCTGCTGTTATTATTACTCACTACATGATCTTCCGTTGTATACAGTGAGTGAATTATTTTGCTGCTGCTCCTGGTCCCAGAAGGTATAGGCCTAGTCATACACTGCCCCTTTTAATATTAGTGCACCTTCTGTTTTGTTATTTTTCTCCCAGTGCCCTTTCCCTGCCAACAGATTTAACTACCTGGCTTGATAAACACTGGTGCCCTAGAGGAGCTTGTTGCCTTGCACAGTGGGGCCCACTGTATAGCTCCGGTTTGCAGATTCCCCTGTTTGTTGTTTTTCCCTATATTTGTTCCTCCTTCTGCCCCATGTATAATTATCCATCTAAGCCTTGAGTTCCAGATCATCGCTTATCTTTGATTGCAAGTTATATATGTTGTGGCTACAGGGGAAGCTGATGGTCTGTGTCTGCAATATTGCCTTTTGGATGTGAATATCATCTTTTGCTGCTACTAGAGGGACTGTATTTTAGACACAGGACTGGCTGGAGGGCCTACTGTTGCTGTACTACTATCTGACTGTGGCCAATAATCTTCAAACGCTGCAAACTCCCCCTGTTCGTCCTTTCTCCTATGTATGTTCTTCCCTGCTACCCCATGTATAATTGAGTACTAAAGTTCCAGTTGCTGAATGATGCTCGCTTATTCCAATTCACATATGTGACCTTGAGACAACTGAGTCCTAGGCAGAAGAGTCCAGCTTTAAATACTTTGATGCATGATACTGGAAGATACTTGATTATTGTAATTCATATCTGATGCCTCCAGGTTGTGTGGGTCAGTTGCTACAAGAGTAAATGGAAGATTTCTTGTTGCTTCACTAACCTTCAGCTAAAACCATTTAATTGCTACGGATTTCCCCTGTTTGTTCAATACCTTTCCTGTATGTGTTTCCCTCCTCTGCCCCGTATATATTTGAATGAGCCACATGTGATGCTTTGATTCATTTTATGTGTGGCACTTGAATACCTGACGTGAAAATATGAGTCAAGGTATGTGTGTTATTTGAACTTTGAGAAGTCCCGTCTGCACCTACCCACCTCAGCGGAAATTGTCCACCCTGCTCTGAATTTGGCCTGTGTTGATCTGACCTATACTTGTTTTCTCACTCCCACTATGGTTAAAAAGTCATCAGAATACAGGAAGAAATTAAGTAAATTTGCTAGAAGAGCTATGGCGGCGGAGGAGGTCACGGCCATGTTGGAGGCCCCTTCTGCGGTGGCCTCACCGGCACAGTCCTCAGCTTCCGAGGAAGATGATTCCAAATCTCAATTTACAGAAATAATGTCTGCAATCGTTACCTGCAGGTAGTCCTGACCAACAAAATTGACACAGTGCAGGTGGAAATTAATCTTTTGCGCGCGGACCAACAAAATCTGCGTGAAAGCATCACCAATGTCCGACAACGTATCTCTGCTGTAGAGGATACACTTCCTCCTGTGGTTACCACGGTGGATGAGTTAAAGAATCAAGTACGTTCTCTACAATCCAAAGTAGATGATCTTGAAAACAGGTCTAGACGCAGTAATGTTCATATAATTGGGCTCCCGGAGGACCGTGAGGATTGTGCCTCTGAGCAATTCATGGAGTCCTGGATAAAAGAACATGTTGGCGCAGAGGGTCTCTCACCAACCTTTACTGTTGAGAGGGCGCATCATTTGCTGACAGGTCCGAGACCACCTGGATATTCTCCCCGTCAGATGATTATCAAACTTCTTAATTACAGAGATCGAGATGCCATACTTCATATGGCCAGGATGAAAGGCCAAATTCTTTTCGAAAATTAACTAATCTCCTTCTATACGGATTTCTCAGATGATGTCCAGTGCCAGAGACGCAGGTTTATGGAGGTGAAGCACAAACTTCGAGAGAAAAACATCTCCTACTCTATGTTGTTTCCTGCCAGATTGAGAATTGTTCATGACGGCAATACCATCTTCTTTACATCGGATTTGGAGGCTAGAGAATGGGTGGACACTCATTAGGGCCATCTCATCATTTCATCATTTCCTGACATTGCTGCCATGTTCTTAAATTCCTGAGATTTCATATATTTTGTCTCCCTGGTTCTCGATGGATAATCCCGAACTAACCCTTCTTCTGCTGATCTACTTGGATTGAGGCCAAACTCAGTGGGACATGGTGACCCCTGTACAATGTGGATGTAGAGCAGTGTTGACGCTGGACTACACCCCTCCGGGGCTTACGTTCTGTGATTAAATGCTTTCGGATCTCTAATGTGGTGATGATGTTGGGGGAGAGATGACATGCTATGATTCCGTAAACCTGGCTAAATGCCTGTTTTGATAATGCCACCACAAACGTATATCTGAGTGTATATGTATATGTTTGTATGTCTGTTTGTGGGGAGGGGAGGGGGAATTCCCCCTTTTTTTCCTTCTCTCTTCCCCACCATACTAATAACGTGGGCACTATTCTGAAATGTTATTACTCTGCTAATACTCTCTTGCATGTCTTGGGAGGAGGTTAGATGCTGCATTGCCGTGATTCGCCACTTGGATTTTTGAAAATGTTAGTTTCTGTTTATATATTTTATGACGCCGCTGCTCTGCTCGAGGGAAGCTGGGACGAGATGAAAAAATTTGAGGCATACCTAGTGGCTCCGGGGGGGATTCGCTTTGTTACTGGGATGTAATACTGCTCTTGCCATCTTATATCTGACTGTATCTATGTATGTTTATATACCTACTAATGGGAATATGGGTTACTGTTCTGAGGTGTTCTTGCTAGGTTGGTATCGTCTCGCACGCTTTGGATGGTGGTTTGACGCTGTGCTGCCGTGGTTTAGCACTTGGACCCCTTGGAGTTGTTGGAGTCTGATCATTTAATGATGCCTCCGATCCGCCTGAAGGGTGCTAAAACGGAGAGATTGAGTGGGAGTAACATCTGGCTGCGACCTGGGGATTGGCTTCCTACCGGATGGGAGATGTTCTGCTTTAGGGATGGCTATGATGGTACGGTCACTGGGTTCTCTTTCAACAGTTGCTAAGAAGTGATGATATGCTTGCTTTTGCTTTATTTTGCTGCTGTGGGGGGCGGGGGTTGTGGATGGGACTGTACGTGATCTGTTTCACTATCAGTTGATTGGGTTATGTGTGTTGGGTGGGAGGGAAGGGAAAAAAGTTTTGGCTGCCAGGCCGCAGGAATGGGTTGGTTAAAGGATAAAATCTCTATCGGGTTGGGGGTGATGGAGATAGGGTGGGATGTTCAGACAATGGCTGGGTTACTTGTTAGCTTAGGGATCCCTTTCTCTTCTGGGCCGGGCGCTCCTCACCCCCAACGGACCCCGCCGTGTGGCCAGAAATGTAACACATAATATTTATTTCTGTAATGACAACACTAAATTGTAAGTTTTTGT
Source organism: Rhinophrynus dorsalis (assembly GCA_037306005.1). Lineage (NCBI taxonomy): Eukaryota > Metazoa > Chordata > Amphibia > Anura > Rhinophrynidae > Rhinophrynus > Rhinophrynus dorsalis. The sequence continues at coordinate 417,443,026 of CM074723.1, forward strand.
CATGGAATGTGCGTGGCTTGAATGATGCCATAAAACAATCCTTAGTCTTAAACCACGTCAGGAAACAGACTCCAGGGGTAGTTATGTTGCAGGAGACCCATCTTACTGCAGGTATGCCAGAGGGGTCTCCATTCTTATTACTAAACTAGTTTCTTTTGAATTCATTGACCTCAAGACGGACCCATAGGGACGTTACCTCTTCTTAACATGTAAGTTATAGGGAGCTCTGTTTGTTTTACTGAATATTTATATACTGCCGCCTTTCTACCCCTCAATTCTTAGAGACATACTTCTAAATATCTCTGACAAATCACCATATAATCTGTATGGGTGACTTTAATATAGCTGCCAATCCTGATTTGGACAGATAAGGTGGGATAGCAGTTGATTCCAAATTGCATAGAGATGCCTTCCTCTCATAGGTGACATGGGATTCATAGCTGTATGGAGGACTCTCCATCCACAGGACCGGGAATTCTCATGCCACTCGGCCACTTATAAAACTTTATCTAGAATTGATTATGTGTTTGCTAACCAGTTGACCTTGAATTGGGTTACAGATTGCTGTTTTCTGACCAGGGTAGCTTCCGACCATTCCCCGTTATTATTGACACTACAGCGAGACCAGAGACCTAGGTCTAGAGTGTGGAGGTTCAGTTCTGTATGGTTGACCAATACACATTTGGTGTCTAAACATAGGGAAGATCTATGTGAATATTTTGTCAGTAATGTTAATACTGCTGTCCAGGGCATTGTTTGGGAGGCTGCCAAGGCCAATGCAAGGGGCTCGCTGATATCTCTTCTATCTATGCAAAATAGACTTAGATCTAGAGAGGTGGAGGCATTGGAATTGGACGCTGCTGAGACGGAAAAACAGTTTGTGGAAAACGGGGATTCGGCCTCTTATACTAATTTTGTTTCTTGCTCATTATTCTATAAAATTGTCTGAACTGAGTGCCTGTCATGTTTTTTACTTGAAACAAAATATTTTTGAAAATGGGGATAAGGCGGGGAAGCTAATGGCTCATCTTGTTTGTCAACACAGAGGGACTCCGTCTGTTTCTTCACTCCGAGAGCCTGGGGGTGAGCTGGTATTAGACCCACAGATGATTAACTCGCGATTTCAGCGCTTCTACTCTCATCTATATGAATCTCGACTGACCCGTTCACAGATTTCTTGTTTTATTGATCAATGTGACCTTCCGCAACTTTCATTCAAACATAAGCAAATGCTGGATGCACCTATACTTCTCAGAGAGGTAGTGGAGGCTATCCGTGGTTTGCCGGCGGGCAAGGCGTCGGGTGTGGATGGTCTTCCTGCAGAATGGTATAAAGAATTTGTGGATGTCTTGGCCCCCCATCTATTGAATAACGTTTATGCTGCTATTGACGACGGACATCTTTCGGATTCAATTAATAATGCTTCCATTATTGTATTGACCAAGCCAGGAAAGCATCCGGAGATTTGCGACTCTTACAGGCCCATTTCCTTGTTGCCTACGGATGCTAAAATTGTGGTGAAATTTCTGGCTACCAGATTAAATATGGTGCTGGGAACCATATTACATGAAGCTCAAACTGGCTTTATCCCGGGCAAATCGACGTCACACAATCTTAGTAGGCTATTTATGCACCTGCAACTTCCTCACAACACCATCGGAACTCGGGTGATAGCATCTCTTGATGCATCTAAAGCCTTTGACTCTGTCAAATGGCCATGCCTTTGGCATGTACTCCGGGGTTTTGGGTTTGGTCCATCCTTTATTAAATGGATACATATTTTGTATAGTAATCCCAGGGCTTCTGTGGTGACGGGTGGACAGAGTTCACAGCCCTTCTCCTTGCACAGTGGCACTAGACAGGGCTGTCCACTCTCACCCGGCCTGTTTGCCTTGGCCCTGGAGCCCCTGGCTGTTTGTGCAAATCCAATGATTTGAGGACTCAGTATAGAGGGCAGAGAGGAAAAGCTTGCATTGTATGCTGATGACATCCTGCTCTTTCTAGGTGATGATGGGAATTCCTTGGGGACCACGTTACAGTTGGTGGACGATTTTGGTACATATTCTGGATTTCAAATAAATTGGACTAAGTCCTCTTTGACTCCGATCGATCATGGTCTACGGGAATCTCAACCAATGGACATCTTGCTTTCTTATGTGACTGAGTGTACATATTTGGGGATTAGAGTGGCAGCGACGACAGACTCCTTTTTGGAGATGAATTTGATACCTATTATTCAATACTTTAACGATAAAACAATGGCATGGCTTCATCTGCCCATAAATGTTATTGGTAGATCGAGCCTTACTAAAATTATCTTTTTGCCTAAATTTTTGTGTGTTTTTCAAAATACGCCGGTCCCTATTCCTAAAATATTTCCGACAAATAGACAAAATTATTTCGTACTTCCTATGGCGGGGAGGTCGGGCTAGACTCAAGTTAACTACTCTCATGAGACCAAAACGTGAGGGGGGAATTGCCTTGCCCAATTTCTATAGGTATTACTTGGCAGCACAATGTCGATATGTTTCTCCCCAGCCTCTTTACCAGACTACTCAAATAGATGCATTATTATTACAACCTGCTTATAAGCTGCCCCAATTCTTACATGGCGGTCCCACAGTTTTAAAATTCGGACTCCATTAGCAACAACCCTGCATGAGGCATGGGTGGAGTTAAAAAAGCTACTGGGATATATAGCCGTGGCTCCTGATACCCCCTTATGGGGCCGCCGCGGGGATACACCATTTACTTGGCAGCGAGTTTGGTCCCTTGTGGGCTAGATTTGGGATTGATACCCTTTTACAATTATACCAAGACAATCAGTTGAAATCCTTCGCACAATTACATGACGAGTACCATATACCACATAATCTCTTTTACTCATATTTATGTATTAGACATGCTCTTAGAGCTCAGTGGGGCGATCGAGCCCCCATGATTTCTACGTTTCCGCTTCTTACTAGGTTGATGATCCTCGAGCCTCCGAGGCCTCTCTCTCTTTCATTTACCAGTGGCTAAAATCTCACATGGGGTATCAGGAGTTTCCTTCATGGAACAAATGGGAAATGGATGTGGGTCCATTAGAGAATTGGTAATGGGATTTGGCTAAGGCGGGACCAGCTCTGGTGGTGACGTCGACTAGACACCAGATGATACAGTTAAATATCCTACATAGAATTTATTATACGCTGGTCAGACTGTATAAAATGGGGAATTCTGTTACCGACTGTTGTCTTCGGTGTGATAATGTTCAGGGCACATACTTGCATATGATCTGGGAGTGTCCTGGGGTCAGGAGGTTTTGGACAGAAATAATGCATATTGTGGCCCTGGTGTTGGGGAGACCTGTTCCTGTGACTCCAAAGATTTGTCTGTTGTCTGTTTTTCCCGATGAAATTGAGGATGCAACTGACAGATCTCTATGGAGTGAGCTCTTGGTGATGGCGAGAAAGGTGGTGGCCTTGAACTGGATGTCAAACAGAGTTCCCTATTGTAGAGCGTGGATAAACCTGGTTTTACAGTGTATTCTACATTATAAATTGGTTTACTTACACCAAGGTGCTCCAACTAAGTTTGACAAGATCTGGGGAAGATGGCAGACCTGGTGGACGACTAGAGCAGATAAGACTGTGGCACCTGATGATGTGCAACTTACTGGAGATGGTTGATTGAAGTCATACCTGCTTGCTGTGTGGATGGTTGTGACGTATACTTGATGTGTACCATTGGGTATGAATCCTGTACATACCGGGATCCTGTGAAACTGCTGGCTGGTGGATGGAGGGGGTGCTGCGGGTTTGGGAGAGAGAGAAATTGGGGTCGGGGGTATAGTATCAGTTAAGTTAGGTTAGATTTTAGGAGTTTGGGTTATTGAATGTTGAAATAATAATAAAAACCTCAGGTTGACTCTGTACGCCCTACTGATATGCATATGTTCTTTTCATTGTTACAAATATCAACATACTTTTGTTGTACTTGAACGATTTTACATGTATCCTTTTTTTTGTGTATTTAAGATGTGTATGGAGCAATCTGATAATTAAATATATTTAAAAAAAGGTGGTAGTCAAAAACTGACTGCAGTCATGGTTGCTGCAGCTTGTGCAATAAATGATGCTGATTCTTTTTACTCTCAAGGAGGATGCAGTTTGTCAAAATTCCATAAAAAGTTCCACCATCAATATTATTAACAAATCATCTAAAAACACTGAGACGACAATGAGTTGCATTCTAGTGCTGACGGCATTGTGACAGAAGGTGTAGCAGCTCAACAAACTGCTGCATCTGACAATGAGACAAACAAGCACAAAACACGTGTTCTGAAAGTAATAGTGAATTTTGTGAAAATCCCTCAAAGGGGAAAAGTAAAAAATAAATTCCTCTAAAACCTAGAGGAATATAAAAATAGTGGGGCAGAAGCACCAGGACACGCTGAGCATGACCTAATGACTGATGATGATGCAGTAGATCTAGAAAATATATCCCTCCGCCTTTCTCCTCTTCTTTAGAAGTTGAAGTTAAGAGTGAGAGATAACATGTTTAAAAAGTTAACTGAAAGGCAAAGGCTCAGTCTTCTACCACTGAAATGGAGCACTGTGCCTGTCTATAAACTGTTTGATAAAACAATTGGAAAATCTGACTCTGGTCAAGCAAAGATGGCAAAAAAAGTGCAAAGTCTTCCTATTAGTCATCATCAGCATTATCAATGCTTCCAAGTCCCACTCAGCCACAAACACTAATAGTGTTAAGTAACCAACAACAACACAGGTTATCAGCATCTACAAGCTTAGTTTTAGTGCCTCTGCTGCTCTTGGAAGTGCAGTAGTAGTACAAATTCAGAAACATCTAGCCCCAGTAGTAGTAGTAGCACCTTCTTGTGCAACTATCTATGAAATTCTATGACCAAATGTAAGCAGTTTAACCCTTTGAGAGCCAGAGGGATACGCAACGCAAAGCAATGTGTTGCGTACCCTTCTGGCACTCAAATGATTAAACACTCAGAAGCATTAATATATTTTAAAACATATCATTCATCTGTAAAAATATTAATTAGTTGTGCTTATACCATATTTATTTTGCTAATTTTGCAAAATTGCATTATTCACTTTTTATTCATATTTGTTGCCTTCTCTATTTTCTATGTTAAGTCTCTTTATTGTCATTTATTTATTCTGCACATTTTATTAAGGTATTAAAATATCATGAAAAAAGACACACTCAATCACAATGACAGAGTAATTATAATATTAGATTGATTGATTATAAAGTAAAATATTACAGGAGAAGCCAGCTGTGAAAAATTACTCATTTATAGTCATAAAAGAAACTTAAATAACAGTTGACGAGGGGAAGTACACATTCTGATATCACAAGTTTAATTTACAACTAGCAATTCCAGAATGCTTTTATATCTATATTAAAACAACACATTTGATTTAGAGTTGGCTCACCATTCTGGAACTTGCAAAAACATGAGCAATATTTAAATTATATCAAAATAAATTAATTCAGAATTTCACATGTGGATGTCAGAAATTATGGGATAATGTTATATACAAATCAACCAGTTCAGCTTATTTTTCTCTACTTGGATGCAGGTATAGGAAACATGAGCCCGCAATGTACTAGAAAATATTATCTACTTAGTGTATATCGGTGTAAAGCATAATTACATCTTTAAAGTAAGCAAGCCCCAAATACCACCACTATAAAATGCACAATAAAGTGGACTAATTTTATTCCAGTTTCTTCTGTGACTTCTTAATACAGGGCCTTCAACAACATACAGAAGAAAGAAGCACACCAAAATGCCCGTACACTTTCCTACTGCTCTCTCCTTGGTACAGAGTAAATAGGTGAACTGTTTGTTTAGATAAAATGAATCAGTGTTAGGCATAATTACAGTTCCTATTTTAGCTCAGAATTGTATTAGTACATCCATCCATATGCATGAAGAAGGAATGGACATATGTCTGTTCTTGAATGAGTTAAATAACTAAGTACTTTTAGGAAAAGTATTATTTCATTTTCACATGTATGTAATGCTTTAGTATGTCCTTAAAAAATTGCATGTATCATATGTGGACCCATCACTTTAAAAACTATGTTGCCTATGAATTAAAAATGAAAAGTTTATTTAATATTATTTTTATTTTTTTCTAAAGTGCAAAGCTGTCTTTATTTTTTTAAATAAACATATCACCTTTCCAAGGCATCCCCACAGATGTAGCATCTATCTTGAAATGATTTGCATGATCATTCCTCCTTAACAATTTATTCCACCCCTCTGGAAGAAAAGAAAGTTATTAGTGGCCTAAGAAGGTGAAGAGATGGGATTTTCTGGGCATGTTAGTTATTTATTATGCAAGCTTTATCTCACCAGATCAGAGAACAAAACTCTGCTGAGGATAGATTCTCAACTACTAAATAAATAATCTCTATAACTATTAACTTTGTTTGCAAAACAAGAAGCACAAGGCATTAGCAGTTTAAATAGCAGCTTTTCATGAGTTTTGTAGGTAATAGGTCCACTTTGACTTTCAGTTTAGAATCACATGATGAAGCTAGTACATGTATTTGCATCCAGAGGTTTTTTACCTATACAAATATTATACTTTGTCTGTTTGTTGATCATTGGAAGGGACCCAAATGCAGACACTTCACTTTGTCTGTTCTATTTTTTAATTCATTTGTAAACAATTTTGTTCCTTTATGTCTTTCATTCTGCTTTCCCTATTTGTTATTTTCTTATTATTATCGAGTCTACAGTATACACCATTTAATGATCAGGTAAATGGATATGTATTTAACCTTTGAATGCCAGAGTGGCACACAACATATTATTTTGCATTGCATAACTCTCTAGCACTCAAGGGTTACATGTCTATTGTCTTTATGGAGGTCGTCTGGATCATATGTATCAAAACAAAGACTTTGTCTAGCAAAAAAATTGTTCCATCTTATGTATCCATAAAAAACTCAATGTAAAATCATCAGTAAAATCAATGTATTGTTTAAAACATTGAAGGGAATGTACAAAGCCGATAGTGTAATTAATTTTCTGACTTAGTTATTGGTGCTAAAGGGAACACACTGACTAACTTGCAAAATCCAACATGCCATGCTCACCAGTAATAAAACAGAAAATGTAGGTGCCAGAGAAAGAGACGATCCACATCTCTGAATACATATTTCATGATGAACTCTGCACACTCCAGACATGAAACAGCAGTGTAAAAACAAAATCTTTATTCAAAGATGGTTTAAAACAGCAAATAACAATGGAGAGAAAGAAACACTCTCCACTCGATCCAATACATTTCAAGCCTACTCATGCTTACTCATAGATCACCTCACTACAATAGTAACGGACATTTAAAATCTCCCACCAGAGCAATTAACTACCAAAAGTGGAACATGTATGGAACATGTATTTAGTATAACATATATTATACGTAAACATTAGAGGACCAAACTTAAACAAAAAGCACTTAGACAAACATAGATGTTCATACACACTGTTTGTATGTGTTATTTTAATAATGTTCAAATAAATTCTGTTCATTTTATATTAAAGACCAATTTCACTTTATGGTACAGCAAACTTCATACACGGACTTTGGTATTTAGACTTGGGAAAGTATTTCCTTAGCACATTGGCTTTATGTATCAGGATTTTTTGCACTCCTATACAATTATCTCCATGCCTGAATTTCTTTGAGCCACTGAATGTGTTTTGTTAGATTTGTACATCCTTCTCTACCGTCTCTAATAGAGAAACTGATATAATTCTCATGACACATTTTGACGTGTAGTTGTTTTATGAAAAATATACAGTACAAGGTTACAGTATTCTCAGTAAAAAAGAATAAGTTCAGCTATCATGCTGTTTATATAATCAAAAGAAAATGAGAAGAAAACAGGCACCCAGAAGATTTAAAAAACAGTTCTCCAGCAAACTGGTCCAGAAAATCAGTAAAACAGAAGAGAGAAGCCCTCTCTCATGCCCATACAGGAGTGAAACAGCTACGATAAGAGAAAGAAGAGCAGGAAGGGAGATCAGGTATAAATCAGAAAGAAGGAAAAAAGAAAAGAAAAGGTGGGAAAGTATGACAGTCTTCCCCAGACATCCGGGGCAAGAACCATATATCATATCAGTCAAAAAGGTTCTCAGTGATTTTATCAAAAAAAAATTCCACCATGTTCCATATGTTAAATATCCAAGAGCAGTCCCTCTCCATGAATTCAATATGTGGGACTGAGACAGCATCTGAGGGAGCGATAAATTTGAAGTAGTTTTCCAAAATTGGAGATTAAAAACCTAGCTGCAGTTATAATATAAGAAGCAAGGATCACAAGCAGCCTCAGAGGAGTCTTAATGGTTCCCCCAAGGCTAGAACCATAGGATTAAGAGGGAGATCAATAATAGTGGCCAGCTTAACAAAGGCAATAACTTTTCCCAAAACCATCTGGATAAGGGAGCAGGACCATAAGACATATCAAGTACGCTATCTGTCTACCACCCCTCCAATGCAAGTTCAATATCGATGGAAGTGATTTGTGTAGTCTGCCAGGTGTATAGTACCAATGTTCTCCTTGGAAGTAGCACTGAAATGTTGGCTACCCTTGTCCAAATTGAAGAACAAAATTGATCAGTGAGTCAGCTCCCAAATATCTCACTCAAGAAGCCATATATTTATATTTGAAAGTAGATTAATAGGGATAGAGAAGAGAATAGATTCAAGAGACGAGTCCCCTCTGGGGCCCCAAGTCTCATTTTTTCAAAAGCAGCAAGTTGTGGAATAACTATAGTTGGGGAAAGAGAGCAGAGGAAATTTCTGATCTGTATATAAGACAATAGTTCTGATTAGGGTTAAAGTGGTCCCTAATTGAGACGAACCTTGGAAATTAATAATCCTGGACCAGATTCCATAATCTTATATTTAATCTAATTTAGGCTAAAAAGGAAGGTTGTGGTATCTGGGGGAACACCGTGGATGTAAAATATAGGAATTTACTTTGATGTACGACAGGATAAAAGTATTTAGTATTACAGCCAAGTCTAATATATCAATCTATAAATATAGCCTAAACATATTAGGCTAGCTAACTAGAAGGGACATTTCCAAACTGCTTCAGTGTCAACACACCTTTACTATGATGGGTAGAAGAAAGAGTGAACCTGCTGGAGATGAATGGCAAGACTCAGTCAGATACACTCAGATACAGATAGGCTACCTCTGGTTTTGGAAGAAGAATTACTTGTTTAGCAATTCTGGGCTTACCAAAGATAAAATCTATCAATTTCATTTGGATTAATTCAAAGGTAGTGAAAGGGACTGGGAGTGTAGGGAAGTGAGGAAAGACAGTATATTCTTTTCAATCAAGGTCCTCTTAATGAACCAAGAGATATTAAACTTCTGCAACATTCTTAGATAAAAATTAAGTTCGCATTGTAAAGGTGTGGTAGTCTGATTGAATGTGTCCTCTATTTGACATTGAAATTAACTTGAAGGTGGTAGATCTCTTCTGATGAGAGGCCAATTAGTAAATTTTCCGATTTAGTTTGATGTTAAAGCCAGAGATGTACCCTGTAACATCTCGGTTGGAGATGATCAATTTTAACATTATTACAACTCAAACTAAAAAACTAAATTGTAATAGCTTTTGAATATGGATTCCCTTAGGAGTACAATTGTTTTATTAACCTGTGATTACATTGAAATATATATATATATATATATATATATATATATATATATTTATTTATTTATTTTTTTTTTTTTAAACTGTTATTAACAAGCCACGCCAAGCAAACCACAAGAAAAGGAGCTCTTACAAAATTGGTACAAGTAGTTATGACAATATTACATACATGAGGAAGGTTTACGAAGGACAATATGACATGATCAGCTCAGCATAGCCCACAACTTTTATCCCTTTTTTATACCTCCCACCCCAACCCAACAGATCCACCTCCTCCCTACCCCAACACCCCTACCCCTCCCATCTTGCTCTCTCTCACCACCTCCGAGTCCAGGATCTTCCACTCCACCAAAAGGGCAACAGTCGACCCCAGCCCTATCAGTGTTGGGACAGCTCTAAAGTTACAATGCAGACATTCCAACCTAATTCCAACTTTGTGTTCCTCTTAAATGCCAACAGCCCCAGACTTTATCATACTTCTGATGGGTGCCCCTGTGCAAGTGAACTATGTTATAACGCGGTAAAGTTTGTGTCACCAGTTCAACCCAGAGTTTACAAGTAGGAGCCCTGTCCGCCATCCAATTCATGGCTGCCATTTTTCTGATCATAACAAGGAGTTGTCTGAGAAGTGTCCTCACAGAATCCTCCTGTATCTCATCAGGAAAGATCGACAGAATACACAATTTAGGCGTGTAAGGGATAGGTCTCTCCAACACCCTCTCCACAGTCTGGATAACCTTCTTCTACAACTTATTCACCTGGAGGCAATCCCTCAGCATATGCAGTAGCGTACCCTCCACCCCCTCTCATTTATGACAAAATTTGCTCTTGGTGCTAGACATCGAATGTAGTCTCATCGAGGTATAGTAAGTACAATGTAGTATCTTAAGCTGTAATAGTTGCTGTCTCATGGAAACGGCAACCCTAGATGGAGCTCTGCATGCTTTGTCCCATTCTCAATCTTCAAGTGGACCCACGTATCAGTCAGCCTCCCCACAGCCCAGTTATATATATAAAGGATAATGGTTTTGGTCTGTGTGTAAGAGTCAAGAGAGAAAGCAAAGGAAATTGAGCCAGCTCAGGCTCTCGAGCTCCCCAGAGGTCTCTAAGAGCGTGTCTCAGCCTCAGATAGGAGTAATCTGAAATAGTAGAGTATATAGTGCTTTGGTAACTATGTATCCAGATCACTTACCCAATTTTTTTCTTCTCTTTGCTGCCGTCTATTGTGGACCTCACAATTCACGATCCACGTTGTAACGTCAATGTGTAGAAAAGAAAAAGAAAAAAGACAGAGCAACAGAACATCTAAGTGCAATAGTCCAAAGAATATCTCTCAGAATACCCCTCCCCTCCTAGCAGTGCACTCACATACACAAGAGGCTCTTGTGTATGTGAGTGCACTGCTAGGAGGGGAGGGGTATTCCGAGAGATATTCTTTGGACTATTGCACTTGGATGTTCTGTTGCACTGTCTTTGTTCTTTTTCTTTTCTATACATCTACCACATAGAGGCTTGTCAGGACATAATGCCGTAAACCCAACTGCCATTTGCAGTTCTTGCCAGGCTTCAAATAAGGCCATCGACAACAGTGTTGGCATCTTACTCACTCGTGGTCCAGCCACTAGTACCTGGCATAGTTATGTGCCCTGCCAAAGCAGATCCTCTTCCAATTGGACAAAGGAGTGGGACGCAAGGGGGCAAAGGTACACCTGCCCCATATTGACATTGTACTGCCAAATAATACAATTCCACCCATTTCTTTCCTCCTCATTAGGCTTTGTAGTCTAATCCTCTGTCACGGAGTGTCTAAAGAAATGAAGACACTTGACAAGTACAACTAAAATTAAATTAAATTTATTTAAACACAAAAGGAGCAGCAATGATAATACACTTTCACAAGACCAGGGAAGAATTGTGCACACACTTTCTTCACCCTTCACTAGGAAAGTGTGATATGACCCACGTCTGTACCCTAACACTAGGGTAAACCCAGGCAACAGGAGCGAGGAACTCCAGAACACTGGAGCAACATGGCATTGACTCAGACTCCACCACCTTCTCGAGGCCAGGTGTGAGGACAGTGCCAGGCACTTCCTCAACCCTTCACTAGGCAGGTGTAGCTAGTATTCGGATGGCCCTGAGTAACCTTCACAAGACTAAATAGGAGGACAGTGCACGGCACTTCCTTGATCTTTCACCAGACAGGTTAAGAATAGCGCAACTATACCCTACGGCTAGGGTATACCAGAGGCAAGGTAAAACGGCACCTAGAATGCTAGATGAGACAACAACCCAACCGGACTTAGACCACAGGAGGTCAATGACATGGACTGGCTGACAAGCACTGCTACAGGGGTAGAGAGCGCGGTGATAACGGTAGGCCCAGGCAACAAGGGTATCAATAGCCGGGGCTGGGTAGCCAAGGCTAGTAGTAAACAAGCCAGCACGCAACAGAGGAAGAGTAGTCAGATGAAGCCAGTGGTCAGAGCCTGATCAGGTAGTCATACGAAGCCAGGAGTCAGATCCGAATCAGGTAGTCATATGAAGTCAGGAGTCAGAGCTGGATCGGGTAGTCAGACGAAGCAGGAGTAATACACAGGAACTAGCAAATGGACAAACACAGCACTAGACTCAGGTACACCACAAAAGGGCACTGGTAACTAGAAATGCTGAGGCCTTTAAGGCCTAGTAGGTAGGCGGAGAGATGACATCACTAAACCAGTGACCTATAAGAACAGCGACTTGCATAGAGCTACAGCCAGGAAGTAGCAAGGTCGCTGTTACATCAACTAAACACTGGAGGCAATCACGGGCGCCATGATATCCTCGAACGGCGGCCCTCCCAAAGGATCCTACGAGCAATCCCGTCAATCTGCTTGAAATATTTCTTGGGGATACTGACCAGGGTGTATTGAAAGATATAAAAGAACTTGAGAAGTAAGATCATTTTGATTAAGTTATAGTGTCCTATCAGGTTAAGTGGGAGGTTCATCCAGACAGCTACTTTATCTCTAAAAGCATTAATAAGTGGTATTAGGTTACCTTCAATAAAACAATGAGGAGACGCCCCAATTTTAACCCCCACTTAACTGGTGATGTATCTGCATGCAGTCTGTCAAAAGGCTGCAAGGAGGACTTCTCCCAATTGATCTTTAAGGTGAAAGACGTGACCGGGCCTGTCACTCCAGGGGCCCAGCCGCCCCCTGCGACCCCTCTGCCTGGTACCCGCAATCTCCCTCCGGCGCTCTAGAAATGCATCATCTCCCAGCTCTCTGCATTACAGAAGAGTACTGGCCGGGAGCTCAACGTGCCAACCCATCTCTCCTGCCACTCCACTGGACCACTAGGGATTGGGAGGTAGGAGATGGGGGGGCCCATGGCCCTTCTTGTACCAGGGCCCAGAGGGTTCTAGTTATGCCTCTGTCTTTAACCCTGAATAAGTCCCAAAGGTGTCAATGAGATTGAGCACTGTGGAGAGAGATTTATTGGAATCTCCCAAGAATAGAAGATCGTTCGCATATAGCAACATCTTTTCTTCCCTGTCACCAATCTTCTAGCCCAAAATGTCTCTCCTCTGCCTTATCATCGAGGCCAGTGGCTCTATGGTCAAAGCAAATAGACCAGGGGAGAGAGGAAACCCCTGTCTCGTGCCCCTATGTAATGTGACGTTCTCAGAACTCAGGCCCCCTGCGGACACCCTAGCCATAGGAGATGTATATAACAGTCTAATCCAGTCTATAAACGTGGGTCCAAACCCAAATTTACAAAGCACCCCCCACAGGAAACTCCATTCCACCGAATGCTTTTGAAACATTGAGAGATGCCAGCACCGTATTACCAGAGTTATCATGCATAAGTTACATTAAAATATATTTAATTATTTTCATAAAGCAACATGGTTATAACGTTACTGTGTGTGTTGTATTTAATTTTTGTATAAGAAACCATAGGTGAAGTTTAGTAAGATAAAGATATGTAGTTTTGAATAATCCAATTGCACCACTGGGGAAAACATAAAATTCCTAGTGATTTAAATACGGTTTATAACCCCTTGATTGCAATAAAGTTTCCAAAGCATTGCAAAATATTGTGTTGGAATCCTCATTAGTATCCAAGGGTTTAAATGTCCAATGATACGTTAAAGCTCCTCCATCTGTTTCCTGTGTTTGTCTGCTCTGGCTGTAGTTCTCTGTTGTTTTCATAGAGAATCTAACTTATCCAAGGGAGCAGCTGTACATTGTGAATCAAGTGATGTGTGGAGGTAGTGACAATATCCTTCACTTGTTCTGTTACTACAGCCTGTTTGAGCTGTAGCTTTTTACATTTGTGAGTATGTTTAATTAATATTATGGATAAATAATATTGATCCAGACTATTACCCTATGAACCACCTTCGTATTATTATTTGTTTTTTGTATTCTCCAGCATCTGTTTTTTGTTTTGTTTTTTAAATAGAGCTATATATAATATGTTGCAGTTGTTTCATCATAGAAATGCATCACTTTTGTCGATGTGAAGAGTATCCAAACAATGCTTTCATATTTCTTGCCTCTCATTACTTCCAATTGCAAATATCTACAAGTATTCAGTCTGAATGGCTCTGCTATAACTGTCTATCTTATTCATTTTGCACAAAGCTTTATTATTTGGAAAAGTTTTCCCTATCATTGAAGTGATAGTAACTGTCTGACTTCACTATAAGTATATTTGTTTTCACTTCTAAGGTTGCTTCTAAGGCGTGTAGGACTATAAGTTCTAAAGAAAAGTGGAGACATTCTGCTCAGAGGATAAATAAAAATGTGATTACCGTTGTTACTTTTGAACATCCCTACCAATAATAGCATCATTTGAATTATACAGACAAGACTAGAAGATTACAGTAACTTTCGCTTCCTTGTACATATTTGAGCATGTATCAATTTAGATTGTCACTCAGTATTTAATGAACCTGGCTTTTATTTATTACATTGTTTATAAATGTGGTGTAGATTCTTCAAATCATTGATTTTAGTCTGGTGCCTACTGAGAGTTATTATAAAGTAATTAATTACCAGTATTTCTTTAGACACTGCAGCTTACCCGACAGTCTTGTTGCCATAATTTACTATTCATTTATATCAATCTGCCCTTCATACTATAGCACTTTAATTGTACTGCATTATCATCAGACTGTTTTATATCGCAAAGTTCATCCTTTTTATTAATCGAAGATAGGCTCCAGCCATCACATGGAAAATTTAATTTTGTTAATATATGTAGCTAATCCCTTGGGGATGTACTAATATGATCCCGTGCTAGAGTAGACAGTGGAACCAATTTCTTGGCCCTTCACCCACATAACATCTATTTACTAAGATGCTTATTCAGAAAATTCTTCCCTTCTCCTATTTTAACCAGCTGGAGGGAAATAGGAAATGTATGGGCATTTTATGGTGTTTTGGAATTTTCCTCTGCTCCTTGCTTATCTCCATATAATAAGAAGGTACAGAAGGAACTGGTATATAATTAAAGAGAATTTTTTTTAAAAAAAAAGCTTAACATTTACCACAGTGCATCCCAGAAAATGAAAATAAAATAATATGCTGCAACTCCAACATCTGTTACTCTTTTCACAAGAATTTTCTGTTTCATTTACTAACAAAAAGTATAATTTTGTATGCTCCCTTCTGGTAGAAATTAAGCTAATCTTCTCTAAAATGTATAGACTGTATCTACCTTTGCCACATCCCTAGGAATACAGTATTAAGCATTGGTTTAACAGATCTTACCATAAATAACTCTGCTTAAATGAGTATTAAACTTTTTTATGGAAAAAATATATATTTTTCTAGTTGAATACAATAAGAGTACTTCCACTATGGACTGATGCATATTTGCAGAGTTATTACAGTTTAAACTTGTGTTTTTACATTACTAGTGCCCTCTAGCGTTTATTAGTGTTATTCTGTTAAATTCTAATGGAGAGGAAAGTCAGTGACAAATGTTCTCCATAGAATTTGATATAAACTGCTTAGTCATGTCTAGGGATGGGCGAAAGTTGTTGCCGTGTTATCACGGTGCCCATGATCTAGCGACATTCTGTCCATCTCTATGTTGCTGCTCTCCTATTGGCTGTGCTGTATTGCTCCTCCTAGTGACAGCCTTTTTATACCCTGGGCTATCACTTGGCTAATGCCCTTTCGTGGTGTACCTGATGCCTAGCGCTAGTTGTTGTTGTTCTGATCCAGTGTATGACCCCGGACTGACTAACCAGACTATTGTCTCGTTCCTGATACTGTGTACCGACTCGGATTGGCTGACGTTCCTGTTTCCTGTACTGACCCGGCCTGGCTGACGTTCCTGCTCCGTGTACCGACCCGGTGAGATTGATGACCCAGCTCTGTGTACCGACCCGGCGCGTCTGAGGATCCTGCTCCGTGTACCGACCCGGCCTGGCTGACATCCTGCACTGTTTACCAACTCTCCTTGGCGGTGGTTCCTGTTTCTGCTGTACCAGTTAGTTCCTCCGAGTGCTCCTGTTTGCCCGTCTTAAGGGCATCGCTACTACTTGCTGGTCCTAGTTTCCGTGGTTCCGGTTGCTCATATACAGGACCAGCGATCAGAGTCTTGCTGCTTCCTCCCGTGTCGCACTCACTTGGTCTGTGTTGGTTCAGTTGGGCGCCTCCAGTGGATACCATTATCCAGACCACATCGCTATTAACCCCTCCGGGGGAAGGGCCTCGCTATACCACTACCATCTTGGGTTCTGTTGGGCTACAATACTTGGGCTATTAGCCACCAGTTTGATCCGTTGTGCACTTCCGGTTGCCATCCATTTATACCTTTGCCCATTAACCCTTTCAGATAGTACGTGCACACGGTGCTGGGTTGCTTCGGTAGGGCCTCCATTTAAGCACGAGCTCTGACCAGTCTGTTTGTCGTTGGTGGGCGTCCACCATTGCTTCCTCTTACAGGCGTCCAGGGCCTGTGGTTGCAGTCCTGTCCTTGTCACCTTCCAGATCATACAGGCGACATTGAGTCTTTGTTTGTTACTACCAGCATTGCACTGGTTACATTGGAAATTCATACACTGTATCAATCCCATTGACCTGACCTGTGTCAGTATTGTGTTGTTCACTTTACTGGACCCATGTGGGTACCACTTGTAACCTGTCTGACTACCCGATCCGGCTCTGACTTCTGGGCTTGGCTGACTACCCGTTCCGGTTCTGATCCCTGGTTGCCTTCAGTTACTCTCCCTCTGTTGCATTCCGGTTGCAATTACCAGCCTCGGCTATTGGGATCCTTGCTGCCTATGCCTACCCATTTCTACGCTCGCTACGTCTAGCAGCGTTTGTTGGTCAGTCCATGTACTGACATCCTGTTGTCATTTCGGTTTCTGTGCTGCCTTACCTATCCCTCAGTGCCGTTTACTTTGCATTCGGTATACCCTAGTGTATATTTGCTCTTCATTTTCCTGCCGACTCAGATTGTGGTATTGCTATGCACTGTCCTCCCATCTGTCTGTGATGGTTCCTAGGGCCATACAGAGACTAGCCACACCTGCCTAGTGAAGGGTTGAGGAAGTGTCTTACACTGTCCTCACCTGGCCTCGTGGAGGTGGTGGAGTTAGAGTCACTACTGTGTGCTCCAGTGCCTGGATTTACTCGTTGCCGTTGCCTGAGTTACTCTATCGTCTGGGTACAGACGTGGGCCTATCGCACTAGCCTAGTGAAGGGTGAGGAAAGTGAGTTCACTGTTTCTCCCTGGCCTTGAGAAAATGTGTTACTCATTGCTGCCAACTATCGTGTAACTAATTTCTGCCACTGTTGTGTTACTATCACAGCGCCCGTGATTCCATCGACATTTTGACAGGCTTATTTCCTGGTGCCTTTTCATTGACTGCGCTGTACAGCTCCTCCCAGTGACAGCCTTTATATACTCTGGGCTGTCACTTATGTGTTGCCCTTTCGTGGTGTACCTGATGCCTAGCGCTTGTTCCGTTATATTGATACCAGTGTATGACCCGGACTGCCTGACTACGCTATTCGTTACTGTTCCTGCTTCTGTGTACCGATTCGGATTGGCTGATGTTCCTGCTTCCTGTTATGACCTGGCCTGGTTGACGTTCCTGCTCCGTATACCGACCCGGCGAGACTAACGACCCTGCTCCGTATACTGACCCGGCTTGGCTGGCGTTCCTGCTCCGTGTACCGAATCGGTTTAGCTAATGTTCCTGCTCCTTCCACACCCGGCTGGGTGAAGATCCTGTATAGTGCCTGTTGCTGTCCTCGCTCTATGCACTATCACTCGCGCTACTGTGCACCACAGAGCTACGGTACTCCGTTACCGCCTTGTAGTCCAGTCTGTGATTCGAGACTCATTGTGCCAGTTGTCTTCCATAATGTTATACTCGATTGCTTGGTCTTCCTCTCTTGGGTTCAGTTGGGCGCATCCGGTTGCCTTCCACATTTAGACCATAGCGTTCATTAACCCCTCCGGGGGTGAAACCGGGCACATGTTCTGTGGCACGAGCACTGACTCATGCTGTTGTAGTCTCCGGTGGGCGTCCACCGTTGCAACCTCCCGCTCAGGTGGTCTTGCCTGCTCTCCAATTACATTTTGTCACTGTCGCTATCACTGCCTGTAAACGAGATTAGGCCTCCTCTTATCTGGGCAGACTGAGTCAGTGGCTCCTCTTGTATCTCTGGACTCTCTTACACTGTATCAATCACAATTTAACTGACCTGTGTCAGTATTGTATTCTGCTGTACATACTGGACCCGTGTGGGTTAAACTTGCTAATGTAACATGTCCTGTGTCAGTTATCTATGTTCTATATGCTAGACCCGTGAGGGCTACATTATTCATTGTGTGCTTTAAATAAAATTGTGTTTTTTTCCAACATCTACCGTTTCTGAGTGTACTGAACCGTAACAGTTACTCATTGCTGCCAACTATTGTGTCACTCATTGCTGCCACTGTGTGTCATTCTTGCTGCCGCTATTGTATTTAAAATAAAGTTTTATTTTAAGTTCATCTGTACTTGTCAGTGTTGTTATTTCTTAGTCCCTCCGTGACAGACAGTGGATAATGTTGCTGCTGTTGCTGCTACTGCCTCAGATTCAGCACTGCAACTAGGATCAGGAGTATTGCTACTGCTGGCAAGTAGAACCTGTCCTACTCCCGCATTGCTTGTTGACCCCATTCCCACTGTGTCCACGGTGGTCTGTGGCACACTAACCTACTCCTCAGCATCCTGCTGCCCTTGCATCTCAGCATCAGAAGGAATTAGAGCAGTTGTAAATTCCTCTAATTCCAAGATGTCCTTGCTAGTGGTGGTGGTGATGCCCATCCTCATTCCTGTCTCCCATTCCTTCTCAGTTTCTGCTAAAAAGGCCATCAATGTCTCTTCCACCCCAGCTTCTCCAGCATCATCACCACCACCACCACTAGTCCCTACATGATGTTGTTGCTGCTGCTGCTCTATTCCAGACATCTCACTGCTGCTTGGAGGAAGTGACGAACAATGTGACAGAGGGTTCCCTAATGTCGCACTTGCCATTGCCTTTTGACCTGAAGAAAAAGGCAGACTAACGCTAGCAGAAATAGCAGCAGGCACAGGCAGCTGATCTGTGTTCCTGCTGGTGGTAGAGGTATTAATTCTCAGCTTGCTATCCTTTCCCAACAGCAGTTCTGGCCTCTTCAGGTTCATGTTCCACCTGGACACTGTAGTGAAGAGAACGGGAGGACTCCCAGTCCCAGGTTCAGCACCATTACTGCTACTACTAACACCAACCACATCAAGTTTAGCCACAGAGTCTTCCTCCTCAGTCTCACAGTCACTAGTAATATCAGGATATTGTTGATTACCCCCTCCTTCACTCCTAAGGCTAGCAAGCTGCTGGACCTTAGTAGCAGTAGTACTAGCAGTGGCGGAACTGCTTGGGAATGGCAAGTGTGATTTAGGACCCCTTACTGTCACACTTGGCATCATTTTCTCCCCCCCCCCGAGTACTACAAGACACCCTAGCAGCAGGCAAAGTATTGGTGACAGCAGGTTCAGCACTGGCAGCAGGTTCAGTACCAGCAACAGGTACAACACTAGTGGTTGCAGGATCAGAAATGGTGGCACTGGCAGCAGGGGCAGCATGTCGGGCAACAGGTACAACACTAGTGGTTGCAGTTACAGAAATGGTGGCACTGGCAGCAGGGGCAGCACATCTGGCAACAGGTACAATACTAGTGGCTACAGGATCAGAAATGGTGGAACTGGCAGCAGGGGCAGCACGTTTTGCAGCAGGCACAGGCAGCTGACCTGTCCTGCTCTCATTAGTACTACCCTTATCTCCCTCCCTTCACATTCCCTTTTCTCCCTTCCTTCCCATTCCCTTTTCTCCCTCTCTTCTTATTAAATTCCCCAAGATCCCTTGGGGTGATTTAGGGGCACTGGACAGCATTGGTACAGTAGTGGTCCCTTCCTCCTCCTCCTCGGACTCAGTGGATACATAATAAGGTCCTTCCAGTTCCTATTTTTGCTGCTTATAGTGATAGAAGTCACTATGAGCCTCACCTGCCACACATTTTGCTAAATATCACAAGAGAACAGCACAACTGTTACGGTTCAGTACACTCAGACAAGGAGGTATAGGTAAAAACACAGCTTTATTGATGAACAAGTTAACCCTCACGGGTCCAGTATTGCACACTGACACAAGACAGGTTACAAATGGTTAACCCACACGGGTCCAGTATAGTGAACACACTTAACTAGTGAAGTGCTGGTCACAACACTCTGCAGGCTCAATGTCGCCTGAAATAACGGAGGCCACAGGAACGGACTGCCAACTCAGGCTCTGGACGCCTGTGAATGTGACCAATGGTGGACGCCCACCAACGACTAACGGAGAGGTCAGAACTTGTGCTTAATGGAGGCCCTACCGAAATAACCCAGCTCCGTGTGCACGCACTACCTGATAGGGTTAATGGCCACAGGAAGCACCCTAGTCGACAGCGGAAT
Organism: Rhinophrynus dorsalis; assembly: GCA_037306005.1. NCBI lineage: Eukaryota > Metazoa > Chordata > Amphibia > Anura > Rhinophrynidae > Rhinophrynus > Rhinophrynus dorsalis. Next base: position 417,463,733 of record CM074723.1, read on the forward strand.
ACCAAGCCCAAACAATACTGCCCAACGGAACCCAATGGTAGTGATAACGAGGCCCTTCCCCTGAAGGGGTTAATGTGCTGTGGTCTGTACAACGGAATGTAACGGAGGCGCCCTAATGAACCAACACAGACCAAGCGAGTGCAACACGGAGTGGAAGCAACGAGACTCTGACAACGGATGAGAGTGTACAGACAACGGGCACGGCACTTTGACCAAACACAGGATTGGTGCCCAACCGGGAGGCTGGCAACAGCAACACAAATTGCCAACTGGAACAGCAGAACAGGAACCTCGCCCGGATGGGCGATAGCGAGATCAGGAACATCAAACAGGCCAAGTCAGCACACGGAGCAGGATCCTCAGATGTGGTGGTTCGGTACACAGAGCAGGGTTGTCAATCACGCCGGGTCGGTACACGGAGCAGGAACGTCAGCCGGGCCAGGTCAGAAAAGGAAGCAGGAACGTCAGCCAATCCGCATCGGTGCACAGCAGCAGCAGGAACGAGACTGGAGAGTGGTCAGACAGTCTGGGGTCATACACTGGATCAGAACAACGATACTAGCGCCAGGCATCAGGTACACCATGAAAGGGCACTCGCAGAGTGACAGCCCAGGGTATAAGAAGGCTGTCACTAGGAGGAGCAGTACATGCAGCCAATAGGAGAATAGAATCAGCCATGATGGACAGAATGTCGCCCAGATCACAGGCGCCGTGATAACAGCATGTCTGTCTCACTCTGTAGCTGCTTCTATTGTGTCTGCCTTCAGCAAAAACATCATGTTTTTATAGCGGAAGTGTAAAAACAATGTAAATCTATGGGCAAAAACGTTTTAGCCATTGAAAAAATGGTGAAAGATTTTGGCCAATGGGTGAAAGATGCGAAAATTTTAACCACTAGTTTTAAAGCAGATTTTCCCATAATAAAGCGGATAACAATGTGGTTTTCATGAAATTTCCCAAGGGAACATGACAACTTTCGACCACCCCTATTGGGGTTAAAGAGAAATTGATGGCCTTTTTAGCATAAACTGAGAAGGAATGGGAGACAGGGATGATGATGGGCATCACTACCACCCCTAGCAGTGACATTATAGTATTTGAGGAATTTGCAACTACTCTAATTCCTTCTGATGCTGAGTTGCAAGGGCAGCAGGATGCTGAGGAGCAAGCAAGTATGCCACAGACTACTGTGGACACAGCGAGAATGGGGTCAACAGATGATGAGAGACTAGGACAGGTTCCACTTGCCAGTACCAGAAATACTCCTGGTCCTAGTTGCATTGCTGAGTCTCAGGCAGTAGCAGCAACAGCAGCAACATTATCTGCTGCCAAGAAGAAAGAGGCCATTGTTCTCCATCTGCAAAATACAAAAGAAAAGAAGGCGCTCCTAGTGTATTAACGTTACTTCAAATCTTCACATCACCTTCCTCCCATATAAGTATGGTACTCACAAATTCCAGTGTTCAGTGTAACAAATTCTTGTTCACTGAAAAACATGCTCGAGGGTTTTGATTGACTGTCTCTCCAAACAATATAATCTTCCACCGATACAGGAATCCCTCAGGCTGCTCCTCTCATGAAACCAATGGAAGGTCACTCGTATGCAAGAAAACACAAAAAGAAAAGGGCGCCCAATCGTGCCTGTTATCTTTTAGAATCTTCACATTCAAAGTTACAATCAGTATACTCACAAGAAAAATAGTTGTGAAACGGACATACGTCCAAACACAACAGATCGAGATTCCAAGGAATAATTATAACCTGTCCTTGATCAGGTATATACGACCAAAGTAAAACCCAACGGGAACAAAAAAACTCATACAAACACTGCTGGAATCCATAATATAAAAAAATATTTATTCCGGATAAAAAATCCTCACAATACAAAAGTTTAAAAGAATATAATTAGGCACCAGTATAAATCGACATTTCGCAGTAACTTACTGCTTCCTCAAGACACTATGCCTAAACAAAAGGATACACAGCAGCTTAACAGACAACAAATTTAAAAACCCCTCTCTTCCCCATGATTGGTAAGTAATCAATTAGGCAAAAACTTGTACAAAACAACTTCTAACACTTTTTGCCCTGCTTCATCTAAAACTTATCCATATAACTAATCATATAATCTCTTTAAAAGTTATACGAGATATTTTACTGTACCTTAATTTTCATTTAACTTATATACCGGAAGCTTGTATTCTTTTCAACCCAGGAAATACGTCAAACTCGTATTAAAACTATCGGACTCCAAAAGATCCCAAACTTCTACGGAACATGACAATCCGCCATCTTTGTTGAAGGCATCATTGATCTTTCACTCTAAATTATGACATATACTCTAACCAACATAGCAGACATCAATAGGAAAGCGTAACATGACAATCCGCCATCTTTATTGAGGGCATCGTTAATCATTTCACCCTATATTATAAACTGTACTTTAAACAACATAGCGAGCGTCAGGGTCAGCATCTTTAGTTATTAATATATTATACTGACATAAAAAGATTTTTTCATACCCAAAACAACCCAACCATTCACCCGAATCGTAAGGTGAAAAGTAAGATTACAAATTGCCATCTTACTATAGGGCTACTCACTAACTTTTATACAATCGCCAAACAGCAACCGCCATATTGATACACTCAAATATATTTAAGTATGTATATACATCAAATATATATATATTTAAGTATGTACATACACCAAATATATGTGGAAAAAATGCCACATCAACCACCATATAACCAAACTCAAACATACTTGAGTGTAGGTATACACTATATTACTTAGAACCATAATCAAAATATATATAGCAAAAAATCAACCAACTATATACCTATTTCTCATACAAAACATTAATTTTAACCTATACCAACCCTATGATAAATAGGATCAACCCCTATTATAAAAAAAAACACCCTATAGAGTAAAAAATATATAGTGCTCCAATACCTAGTTAATTTTATTAACTAAACCCAACTCATATTTAGTGATATTCCTCCTTTTATCATCTATTTAAATAAACCCTTTGTGAATATGTAAACTAATACCTAAATCATAAATTAAAAAACAGAAAAAACCCTTAAAAAATTCTTTTACCTACTTGACCTATTCCACTCTGTGATAAACATAACCTAGCAAGAATCAAGTTTACCAATTTAATTTTATAGATTCATTTAAACCTTCTGGTTTCATGGTGTTCAATCTAAAAATCCAATATGACTCTCTGTTTATCAACAAAGGCAATCTATCTCTCAAATTCTGTGTGGTAATTAGTTCTATAGGTATAACCCTCAGAAGATTAAAGTTCTTATTATGCATAGATTCAAAATGCCTTGACACACTTTGAAATGGATAACCATTGATATTACGTCTATGTTGTCCAATACGTGTTCTCAAACATTGAGTGGTACGACCCACGTACTGAAGATTACATGGAAACGTGAGAAGATAAACTACAAACTGTGATCCACAGTTCATACAGTTCTTAATATCAAAGGCTTCCCCTGTCACACTTGATTTAAAGGAAATAGCCTTATTTTCAATAAGTGGACAGGTCAAACATTGCTTGGATGTACACATAAACGAGCCTTTGCTTAAATTTATCTTCTCACCCGATGGAAAAAAGTATTTTAAATTATCATTACTCCATTTTTTATTATTATGTCTCAATTTACTTGGGGCCAAGATGTTCTTCAGTGTTTTTGATCTCCTAAACACTAATTTAACTTGATGTGGTATACTATTCTTCAATAAACTATCTCTTTCCAATATTCCCCAGTACTTATTCAATATCTGCCTAATTTTATTCCCACATGCATTAAAATTTGTATTGAATTGTGGAAAGTCTTCTTTACCTTGTTTGTCTCTACTCAAAGCTCTACCACTAATTGTTCTCCATCTGTTACCTTCCCCCTGAAGTAATCATGGGTGTGGGACTATTTTTCTGGTACAGTGAAGCCATCAGCAATGGCACTGTGCACAATTTGTGACAAGTCAGTCAGCGCCCTGATATCACACATGAAACACAGATACCATGACATTTACGTCAAACATGTTAAAGACAAACACCCACCACAGAAATCAAGCACTAATGTTGGTGTACCCACTGACTCTCCAGAAAGGCAACAAGAGTAGAGGTGGAGATCAAAGAGGAGGAAGAATACAGCAACACTGACAGAGACTGAAAATTCCATGACGAGTGAAACAACTAGCTTGCCATCACCTTCAGTGTGCACTGACCACACATGCCAGTGTGGTGGAGGAGAATCGCAAGCAGTGCATCAAGCAGCATCTGAGGAGATTCCATCCCACAAGATATGCCAAGATGGTGGCAGGGAGGGTGCATCATTACTATTAAACTGTCAGCAAGCTGTCATGTGTCCTTAGCAGGTTCTGGACAAGGGGTACAGTGACAGTGGCAGTACTTGGTTTCAGGTGTCATGGTGTTTGGATACAGTTGTGCCCCCAAATGTTATTTACCACACTGTGCACATTTCAGTTGCTGATGAGAGCCACAGTTCCTGCTCTCATGTGAAAAAAATATATTCTAGTAACAACACACCCATGATTTTGGAGGAGGGACAGGTGGAGAAGATTTAATGGCCAACTTCTTCTTTTCTCCACATAACTGGGGGATACTTATTGTGCTGCTACTGCCTCAGTTGCATCACTGGAGTCATTCGTGGTAAGTGGAACCTTCAACCTCCATTTTCCATGGTACTGCTCTTGCTGATCCCATTCTCTTTCAGCTGCCTAATCATTCTACTGCTTAAACAACTCAGCAGCATAAGTAGGAACAGCAGTTGCAACTCAGGACTCAAGAGTACATTTAATATTGGCCACTTGGCAACATGACCTGCTGGCATTAGGCCAGTAGGGCATTTTTATTTTTTGTTCTCAGTGCTTGTGCTTTGAAAAAAAAACAAAAAAAAACATAGTCCTACAAAAAATAAAAATTTTTGGGGAGTTTGTTTCTAACAAGCCTACATCCTACAAATCAATGTTTCCTCAGGGTTTGTGCCTCTAAGAAGCTTAAGTCCTACAAATCAATGTTTCTTCAGGGCTAACAAATTATCCTGTACAAAATATTCTATCAAATATTCTATCAAGTCAAGTATCAGTCCACCCCAGTGGCAGCTTATGTCAGGGGGTTCCTGTCTATCACTTTACATGCAAATTTCTAATTTTATTTTATTGATTTTATTTTTTTTCTTAACTGCTCCCACAATAGCAGTCAAGAACCCCCCCAAAACAAATTCCTTGTTGAAATGATTCATTCATTCACCAACACAGGCATCCTCCCATGTCTTATGGGCTTTTTATTTGTATTTAGGATTTATTTTATATTAACTACCTCCCCCTAATCTCAGTAAACAACTCCCTCCAAAAAACATTCCCTGTTCAACTGATTCTTTCCCCACTCCCACCAACACAGCAGGCACCCTCATGCCCTTTTATACTATGCCTTTGGGAAATAAAATAATATATGCAATGTATTGTGTGTAACCTCTATGTTCCCATTGATTTCAATGGAATGAGGTAGGTGAAAAAGTGAAGAAACCGCCCTTTTTCGTGGGAAATTTTTTGCCAAGTGGAAAGTGCCATTTTTCACTGATTTCAGTCTGAGGAAGAAATTTTCGCCCATCCCTATTCATGTCCTGTCAGTTAGAACTTTCAGGAAGTGAAAGCACAGTAAATTCACTTCATCATTATTTGACTGTTAGAACTTTTCAATAAAATATCTGACAGCAGAGTGAGTGTCCTTGTTTTACTCAGCAGGAAAAGCTCTATGTGGGTTGCATAAAAAAAGTTAATTGCTCCTTTAAATTGAAACCTCTTTTCCTCTAATTTTAAGGGTTGGCCCCTAGTAATTTAATCAGGTCTTAGAATGAAACATTAACTTGAAAGATCCTTGTATTGACCTTGCATACACTTGTACAATGTAACAAGATCACTTTCAGGAGTAAATTAACCAAGTTTGGCAAGCCATTCTTCATATTTTAGGTCCTTCATTTACTTAATTAACTTTGTTGCTTTTCTTAACACATTGTCCAATTCTAAAATATATTTTTTTCAGAACAGGTGCCCAAAACTGTGCTGCAAATTCCAGATAAGGTCTTATCTACAATGTGTACCATAGAAAAATTATGTGGTCCACTCCATTCTTTCATCAGCTCTGTTTTATGCAGGATAGTATTTTTTCTTTTGCTACTGCTGCTTTGGCACTGATCACAACTGCCAAGTTTGTCATTTATAAGTTATACAAAATATTTCTTCAGCAACAAGTCTCCTTGAATTAAGTCCATAGGTAACACATTTACTTTTAATTCCCAAATGCATAACACTACATTTTCCTACATTCCATTCATTTGCCCAGTCTGCCATTTTATGTGAATCCTTCAGTAGAGAACAAACATCTGGCTCTGAATTTATTCCATTGCATAATTTAGCATCATTTGTAAAGATTGAAATTTTGCTTTCTATAGTTATTTCCAGGTCATGTATAAACATGTTAAAAAGCAGTGGATGAAGTACTGAACCTTGAGGCACTCCTCTCTCAATTTTTACTGTATTTGAGATTATTCCATTTATAGGAATACATTGTTCTCTGTCATTTAACCAGTTTTCTATCCAATTACAAATTTTATTCCTTTGACCTAAGTTTTTATATTTTGTAGGCCAGCACTTTATGAAATGCCTTTGCACAGTTCAGATATACTATATCCACTGCTAGACCATTATAAAGGTTCCTACTTGATTCTTCATAGAATCTCAATAGATTTGTTTGACAAGGTCTACTGCTCATAACCATTTTGATTCCCACTAATAATTTGTGTTTCACATTGTATTTCTGAATATTGTCCCTTAATATCCCATCAAAAAATACCCCTACTACTAAAGTCAGACTCACAGGCGTATAATTTCCAAGATTTATTTTAATTCTCTTCTTAAATAAAGCCACCAATGTTGGGGCGCTCATGGTGATTGAGTCTTTACAGATTAAAAAGAATGATCTTGCCAACACTGTACTAAAGTTGATAAGGATCCTTGGGTACATACCAGCAGTACCAGGTGATTTATCAGTCTTAATTTTGTCCAGTCTTCCCTTCACTTCTTCTTATATTAACCCCATAACTAATAATTGTTTGGTTGTAGTCGCTATTTATTGAGGCACTTCTATCATTGTTTGTTTTGTCGTATATTCCAGTAAAAGAATATGTTCTGAACATCAGCCTTTTCCTCAATCTCACTAATCGATTTATCAATCCAATTTTTCAAAGGCCCAACACTCTTCATCTTACGTTTTTGCTTTTTATGAATTTGGAAAATTATTTTGATTAATCTTGCTTACTCTTCAGTTTGAGTGTAATTCTCTATTTTTGCTAAACTAATTACCTTTTTACAATCTTTGTTGCACTCTCTGTTTTTCAAGAAATAATACTTTGTTTCCTCAAACTTTAATAATCTAAATGTCATTTTTTCACTGTAATTTCCTTCCTTATATTCACATTTATCCACATTGATTGTGATGTACTTTTTACATTTCCCAAGGGTATATACTGTTGAATATATTTCTCTAACCCAGATTTGCATTGTAGCCTCTTTTTTTTTTTTTTTTTTTTTTTCATTTTTAGAATTCATCCCAGAGTACATTTTGCATGGATGATGCTTACATTTTGAAGTTAGCCTAGGTTGAACCTATAACGTTTTGAATTTTCAAAATAATCTAAATTGAAACCATGTTGTTATCACTCCCAAATCTTCATCTGCTTGATTATTAGACATTTATATTATATGTTATCACTAGTCCAATAAATTATTATTTTGTGTTGGTACTCCAGCAACCAGTTAGAGGTAGTTATACTACATTTCTGTATGTAAGCTATAGGGTAGGTGTTTGTGGCTTGCTGTTATTTAATACTAGGCACTCTTAATCCTATCTGATACACTTGGTGCTATACATATATGCGAATATATAAAAAAAAATCCAATTTAAGAAAAAACAAAAATCAGTGTTGATTTATTGACAGTAAGCCAACACTAATTTCAGATCTCCTCTATACTGGTGCTCCCATAGCTCCATGCATAAGGCATGCTTTCACAGGAGCAGCCAGGGGGGCATTTGGGAGCAGTGGAGACCCTCCTCCCCCCTTGCTGCATTCCATGCAGTATTCATTTGGCTTCATCTTTTTGTATATATTAATACTAGTTGAAGAGCCCATGTACATGGGCCGCAGTGCCAACCAGCAACCACTGCGGTGCAGTCATGCACAGCAGAGACTGCCCACACCACAGCTGATAGATACGGAGCAGGGTGCTCCTAATTCAGACCGTAGTCGAGGACTGCAGTCTAAATTCGGAGCCCCGCTCAGTTATCAGCCGCAGCGCAGGCAATCTGTAGTGCACATGACTGCAACGCGAGCAGCCGTCTCTACTGCGCATGACGGCTTCTGACAAACAATTTAACAAATTATTATATAGGATGTGTTCAATATGGTGTGCTTGCACTGTGATATTTTCTTTTCTTTGCACATCCACTGCATGTTTCTCCATGTCCTCTCAGGTCCTTCCAGCACCTATTGTCCAATGTGCACACACACATCCAGTTGCCCCATGTGAGTTTCCATATTGAAGACAAGGCAGGACCAAGAATTACATGGTGAGGCAAGCAAATTTAAATATGGTTACAGCCAGATCGATTTTTCATCGGTTTACCCACCAGACTGGACCTTTTATTGATCCGATGGGCAGCCCGATTAAAAATCAACCTTGAATATAAGATATGGTCATTTTTTCTAGATGAGATGCCAGATAAAATCCTTACCTAATATTTGAGCAAATATAGTAAGTCGTTATAACCATTTTTTGAATAGATGTGTAGGTTAGGAGTCAAATACTGTTCGGCCTCTTTGTATTTGTACTTAAACCAAGGATATACACTACACAGTACTGGCAAACTGCTAGATTAAACCCAAGTTGCAGAAAATTTTAAGAATGTGTTTTTTCCACATCTTTCTTGTGATTTGTTGTGGAGCCATGTTTTGAAAACCTCATAGGGATTCGGTAGGTCAAAAACCCTACTTAAAGGGATAGTAATACTTCGTTTTAACTTTATTTTATTTTGTAGGCATTAAAAAAATATGAAGAATGATATAAGTCTTATCTCTCAAACCTTTATGGTTTAAGAGTTATTCACAAGCAAAGTTTCCCCTCCCGTCCCTTTTACCTACTGTAAGCCATCTCTTCTCAGATGTGGAATGCAGTCCATAGACCAGACAGATAACAGTAGGGGACAATCTTCTTCCTACGAGAACAATGAAAGCTCTGCCCCCCTTGACAAGCTTTTCAGGTTTTTCCCTTATCTTAATTGAAGATTGTCCCTCTCTGTAGTCTACCTGGGCACCTCCCTTCTGCTCTGGCTGAAAAGTGTTACATCAGTAAAAGGGGAGGGAGGGGGCTACTTTGTCATTAAATTACTCTTGGACTACAACTCTGACAGAATTGAAATAACACTCTCCAAAGTCCAAATACTATGATGATTAATTAGAGCTGCTTTTATTATGAAACATTACTATCCCTTTAAATCAATGGATTGCTCTACTATTGTACATCTTTGCCTTACTGAATGTGGCCCACTATATTGAAAGTACAGAAAGTCACTATATGTTTATTTTTGCTTTTAATTAATATATGTATTTATTCATTTATTTTAGATTGCGTTAAGCTGTAATATATTTTATAGCAAACTAGGATTCAAAGGGCAAAACTTGTTTTAGCTCTGATTATTATTCATACTGAACGTATACATGATCATTGATCTATAGTTCATTTTAAGACAAATGATTGCCATTATAGATCATTACTATGTTATTATCCCCATTTTGTTTCTTTTACAGCAGTTTTACTGATATACATATCCTTGTCAATTTGTAATCAGCAATCACTATGGCAACTTTGCAATTTAAAAAATAAAGACTTGCTTTCATGTAAATTGTGTGGTATAGTTCTTTAGCATGTCATTATTTATTTGTACATCCTTGAATTATTATCTTTGGGTCATTTGCACAAAACAAAAATGGAATTTCTCTCCTAAAGCCAACTGGATTGCTCCAGAATTACTCTGAATTTCTTTGGTGCATAACTCCCTTTGTCTCTTTTTATCCAAGTGCCCCTGGGGGAATGTTTGAACCCACAAGTGCAGCTCATTTTCTATAGTGAGATATTAGCCTACAAATTATTCTGCTGCACATACACTGGAGTATGTGTTAGAGCACATGACTGATTTAGTCTGTTGTGGCACAGACCCCTTATTTTGCCATTACATATTTTTCAAGTGCACAATACGTAATGTCAAACTGCATGTATTTTTCTACTATTTATTTATTGTTATATTTACCAGTGAGCTTCCCAAATCTGTTTGCAGAAAGCTTTCTGTCAGGGAACATGAGTGCAGCTGTAGAGATACAATGTAAAAATTATATAATGTAAACAAGATAGTACACAGATCATTCAGTGCAACACTGTATTTCATCCTGCTCTTATGATCTACTGACTAGAAAACGGTCTGGAAACAGAAATTCAATAAGCTTCCTGTTAGGAACATTAAAGTGTAGAACAAGAGGCAACTTGACATATTATGCATTTCTAGATTATATAAAGTAAAATTATGTTTTACAATTTTTTTAACCCTTTGTGTGCCTGTCACTCAAATCGTTAAGCCTTCAAGGTATAGCTTCCTACCCTAGGCATGTATTGAAAAATTAAGCAAAGTGTGAACCCTTTGAATGCCAGAGGAATGTGCAACACATTGCAAAGCAGTAAATAGCAACCCCCCTGGCTCATAAAGGGTTAAAGCAAGTCCAGAGGAACAGAACACCCAGAAATAGCCATACACGTCAATACTTTTTTGGCTCAAGAGGCATTAATGGAAGACATTTCAGAGTAAATAGATTAGTACATAGGCAACAGGCTGACATAACACATAATCAGTTTCAGGTAGTATTATAGCATGGTATTGTATTAGTGCATGCCCTGACCTGTATTTTATTTTTAGATTGTCATTTAGTTAAATGAGTGGGAGGTGAGATATGATGTCAGGTTTATTATATGGATGAAAGTATTCCACAATGAGCAGGAATTTTATTCCCAATACAATTACAGACTGGAATGTATTTTACATTTGACTTTAGGGACCATATTCAGTGAGCTAAAGAAATGCAGTTCTGGGGAAAACAACTGTCCATAGGGGACAAATAAACATTTAAGTAGGGCTTTTAACACTTTGCGTGCCCAAGGGGCACTCAAAGGGTTAAATCCTTTATTGCTAGAGGGGTCATTAATATTTGGGAAATTTTAATTTCTCTGTTATGATGCAGCAAATTTTCTCCAGAATTGCACCTATTTAGTGTACTGAATACTGAATTAAATATGCAAAATGTTTAATATTTTTCATTATCAAAAGAAAAACACAAAACTAAAAATATTTATGGATTTGTGGGTATATTACCTATTTTCATTGGTAGCAAACAAGCAAGTATTTAAAGGGTTAGTAACACATTATTTAAAAAATATGTTCTGTAGAAGTTTTCAGCTCACCCAGGTTATTATAGCTGTTATTTCAGTAGCCATTGCTTTTTATGATTGCTATTCAATTCAATATAACTGTATGGCCAAAAAAGTGCTCTAACTCTAGGGAAAGTCTATGACTTGGAATCAGGATCGCTGTGGATCTATGTCTGCTCTTTTTCACCTCTGAATTCTTTGTCTGCTTCCATATGACATCTTACTGAGAGGTTCTTAAGATTCACATGCCCAACCTTCCCTTCTCTCTCTCCAGTCTTAACCATAGACCATACCTCATTGCAACCATTACCACACACAACTGTTTATTCCCTTGGAACCCTCCCATTTAATGTGGCTCTCCTGATCCATAGTATTCTGGCATAGGAACCACATAATCCACAAAAACCCCAGCCAGGGCAGCTACCCCAATGAGGGACCCTTTACCCAATATTCTTAGTCCAACCCTCCACCTTCCGCAGAAGCATATAACTTCATGCCCACTTCTATTGTGACTGGAAAAAACATTTTCGCTGCAGAACAAACTAGCTGTGGATCTGGTGAATATCCTGAACTGAACTAAAACCTTCAGACATGCCACATCAGCACAGTGCCCAGGACAGCCACATATCACCAACCAAAAAAAGAGGGAACACTAGTGGGTACCTCTTTTAGCCCATCAAATGTGAACTACCAACCTGGGACAAAACTATTGCAATTGCCTTACTGAATATATTCAAGCTCTATTCTGACTGGTGTACACCATCCATTCTATATAAGTGGCTGTCCTTTGACACTAACTCACTATGCTAAATGGTGTACTCTCTGCCCCACACACACACACACACACACACACACACACACACAGGAATTCATATATTTCCCCATGGGCCAGTTTAACTTCTACCTAGATCTTTCAACCACTGGGGGGGTGTTCTGCAACACCAAGGGGCACTCCTGGATGCCATATCTGACCAAACCAATCTTACATAACCAAACCAACCTTATAAGAGGCATATAATTTGCACGCAGTTGTACTGAATAATCAAGATAAAATGGATGGATTTCAGGGGTGTAAGCTCACTCCCACCTGTGTAAGAACTCAGTATTTCCCCATCTGATTTGGCTTTCCCTGTATAAGCAGAGCACATTTCACCACTTTAACCCATACTTTCCCAGCCGGCTGCTGTGCGCTCTCCATCCCAATACACAAAGGAATACCCGTGACCCATACTTGTATATGAGACTTACCTCTGACTGTACTGTGTATAAATGTATTTATTTATTTATGCTTATGTGTATATGTGTGTGTGATATATTGTTTCTCTGCTTGTATAAAAATGTCACTTTTTAATATAAAAGCTCTCCATGACATACTTGATAATGAAATAAATCTCAGTATATTATTTCCTGGTAAAAGCAAAGAGAGAGGAAATTTGTTATTAATGGGTCCGGTATATTTTTATACACCACCGAGCTCCATCTTCCAAGCTGCCTAATTGTTGATGCTGACAGTCCTTGTCTGGCTTTGTCAGATGCTGCACCTATTCTAAATGAGAGGTGCCATAAATAGCTGGATCTACTCCTAAGATGACTAATGTGTTCTTAAGGACTGAATTAAATTGCTAAATTGACAAGGCAGAGCCATCCTGATGCCTCGGGAATGGCCTGCCCCAGGAGGTGTGATCAGTGGTGTCCGTAGACATTTTTCCAGGGGGGGGCAAAGCCATAATATGACCCCCAGGTCAGCCCATCTAGCCCCTTTATTTATATGGAGGGGGGTAATTGTAGGGGGGGCAAGTGCCCCCCTTGCCCCCCCTCCAGGCGCCCATGAGTGTGATCTGAATAAACTCATTTAACACCTGTAATAGACAAATATGAGGTGTTCAAGCTGTCATTGTCACCCACCGATGATCTGTTTAAGATTTAGCAATAAAACAGCACAACAAGTCAATTTACAGCTCAAAGTGTACAATTTGCAAACTGCTATCAGTTGACCCCTTAGCAGGTGACACTAGTTCTCCTAACCAGAACACTATGGAACACCATTAGGGATGGACAAAAATGTTTGCCTCAAACCAAAATCGTTCAATAATGGCATTTCCTGCTTGTCAAATAATTTCCAGGGAAAACTGCAGTTTTTCTGCTTTTTCGACTAGCTCATTCTGTTAAAATCAAAGGGAACATTGAATTTACACACATCTCATAGCAAATGTTATTTTATTTCCCAAAGGCATAGTATAAAAGGGGTATGAGATTTCATGTGTTGGTGGAGTGTGGGGAAAGAATCAGTTGAAAAAGACATGTTTATGGGGGGGTTGTTTACTGGGATTGGGGGACAGTTAATATAAAAATAAAAACTAAATACAATTAAAAAAAACATAAGACATGGTATAAAAGGGGTCTGAGGATGGTGCCTGTGTTGGTGGGTAGAGTCTGAGGAAAGAATCAGTTGAACAGGGAATTTGTTTTGGGGGTTTGTTAACTGGTATTGGGGGACAGTTAAAAAAATTAAATAAGAAATTGGCACATAATGTGACAGAAACAGGAATCCTCCTGACATAAACTGCGACTGGGGTAGACTGATACTTGATGGGATAGAGTATTTTGTAGAGGAAGATTTGTAGGACTTAGAATTGTGTTAGGCCCAAGCCCTATGGAGAAAATCTGACATCTAAAGACTAGCTATCACTTGGTGGGGGAGGTAATGATAAATGAGATGGATTGGCAGAAGATGTAGTTACCTTAGAGGAAGAAGGTAATGGCGAGCCAGGTGTTTTGCTCGTCATGAAACTTTTTGCTTCTGTCTGGGTTTCTCTGTTTTTCCTCCTCTTTGATCTCCGCATCATTCCTTGTTGCCTGTGGAGAGAGTCAGGGGGTACAGCAACAGCAGTTACTGATTTGGCTTTAACATGTTTTGCATAAATGTCATGGTGTCTGTGCAGTGGTGTAACTAGAAACCACCGGGCCCTGGTGCAGAAATTTCCATGGGCCACCCCGGACCACATTGTCCTCATCTCCACCTTGCTCCCCCAAAATCTTCACATTGCCCAATGTCCATCTTCTACCTCCATCTCCTACGCACTCTTGCGCGGTTCTCAGTAATGCAGAGCGCTGGGAAATTATGTCATCTCCCAGCACTCTGCATTACTAGATCGCAGGAAGATCAGCTGTTACATAGAGTGAGTTGCTGTGGGTGAATGGCGAGGGGGTCACAGGGGGCAGCCGGGCACCTGGAGTGATGGACCCAGTCGCAGGTGTGACCCCTATTGATATGCCACTGTGTCTGTGTGAGGGTGGTTGTGCCAAGGCTTGTTCCCTTTTTTCCCCTTTTCACTGACTTGTCACAAATTGTGCACAGTGCTGTTGATGATGACTGCACTTTGCCTGCCCCAAGAGAAAAATAGTCCCACACCCATGACTTCGGGGGGGGGGGGGTGGAGAAAAATTGTATCTTTTTTCTTCTCCTCCACATTCCCGTTCTCTGGCTGGGACAGAGGATGATGTTGCTGCTGTTGCATCAACTGACTCAGAATCAGCACTGCAACTAGGACCAGGTGTATTGCTGTGGCTAACAAGTGGAACCTGTCCTAGTCCTTCATCACTTGTTGACCTGATTTCCACTGTGTCCGCGGTGGTCTGTGGAATACTAGCCTGCTCCTCAGCATCCGGCTGCCCTTGCAACTCGGCAGCAGCAGAAAATAAAGCAGTTACAAACTCTGCAAATTCCAAAAGCTCACTACTGGTGGTGGTGGTGATGCTATCCCCATTCCTATCTCCCATTCCTTCTCAGTTTGGTCTAGAAAGGCCTTTAATATCTCTTGCAACCCAGGTTCTCTACCATCATCATCAACACAACCGCCAAGCCATCCATGCTTCTGCTGCTCTATTACAGACATCTCACTGGCTGGAAGAGGTGATGAGAAATGTAACAGTGGGTCCCCTAATGCCATTTCTTTGTGACTTGAAGAAGCCAGACTGGCAGCACTAGCAGCAGACACAGGAAGCTGATCTGTGCTTCTGGGGGTTATGGTATTATTTCTGCTAGGCAAGAATTCTGCCTTCTTCAGGATCATGTTCCACCTGGACAATCCTGTGGGGGAAAGGGGATTCCGAGGGTCATGGGGAATGGTGTGGGCTCCATTAACTGTTAGTCTGGATGACCTGCATTATTTCCCTTACCATTCCCCAAACACTAGTCCCACCAGCTGCTTCACCATCACTGTTATACTACTAACACCATCCACATCAGTTTCAGAGTCTTATGTTTAATAGCACTGATGTACAGAAAGACAGATGTATTAAGGACAACTGAATCAATTCTGGAGCAAACCAACTTCACCATATGAAGCAAATAGAAAAATCCCAAAATTCATGTAGATTTAATGCTAGAGAGTTCTCCAAATTCCTGCATACCTATGCACTGGGGCATCTCTAGGGTGTGTGGAACTTTCATCTGTGGAATAAATTGCTGGCAGATAGTCATGATATCATCATCAGAATGTCAGAAACATTAAGTGGGACTGGTGGAACAAGAAGGGAATGTGTTGCTAGAAGGTTTTGCATCTTCTGGAGATAAGTTGTATTTGGATTTCGTGATGAAAACATATGCACATCCATACTCTCTAGCATTTAGGCATTTAAAGCCACGTTTCAATCAAAGGAAATTTTGACACATCCCCTGTGATGCAGCTGGTTTACTCCAGATTTGATTCATTTAATACACCTGTCTTTCTGTACATCTGTGGCTATTAAAGCAGGTTCTTTCATATAAAAACAACTTGCATTTTAGCATTAGTTCTTTAATTTAATAAGTTACTTTAAAATGCTTTTTATTTTCTGTTGAACTTGCTATTCTTTTACTAGTGAATGTAAAAAATAAAATAAAAAATGCTAGCCATGCACCTTATTCATAGAAAAGATTGATGAATCAAATATTTATGCAAACATTAACATTACAAGTGTATACTTCCATGGTTAATCTTTTTGACAAGAACTTAATTGCTATAGAAAAAGAAATTGCACATTATGGTATTTTATTAGTCACACTCTTCAATCTTTGTAACAATGGTCACATTAAATGCCTACTTTCATGTGGTGAAATCATAGAAAGGATGGCAGGATAATAAATTTGTAAATAAGAAAAAAAAAATAAAAACAAGTACTTCCCAGTTCATTTTGAATACTGATTTTTTGATACATATTTTCCTATCTAGAAATTATCCTGTTCATGATGAGGCTGATGTACTAAAACCTGAAACAAATCAACAGTACTGAAAAGGACAAAGATATATTTTTCCACATTCCCTTTGATTTAAATTAGGCTTTTAACCTATTGAATGTTAGAGAGCCCCATTTAAGTCTTGGGAAATGTAATTTGTTATCTCGAATACAGAAGGTTTGCCACTGGTTCTCACTAGTTCATTAGCATTTTGTTTGTTGTTAGATATATTTTGCATGGTTGTATATCAAACTACGTACATTCACAAACATGTTTTATCTTTCTTACAAATCACAAATAGACATGAGAAAAAGGTTTGCACTTTGTTTCCCAGATGAATCCAATAACGCTATTGAATGCTTTTTGCCTTATTCTAATTGTTTTGAGGTCAGTTTTATCAAAGGTCAAATCTCTGCTTTGTGATCCATTCACTGCTATTTGTTTCTTTAAGCAAGCCATTCTCCATATTAATTAAAGCTCTGCAGATACTTACTCCAGACAACGTATGGCCTTGATCACAAAAGAAAAAGGGGAGCAGTTCTGGTAAAACAAATTCTACATAAGGGATAAATACAAATTCCCTACATTCCCCTTTATAGAAATGGCCTGCCCCAGGGGTGTGATCTGCTTAAACTCCTTTGCCACCGGCAATAGGCAAATAGGAGGCGTTCGAGCTGTCATAGTCCTCCACTTGATAACTCAAAGTACGAGATTTGCAAACTGCTATCAGTTACCCCCTTAGCAGGCAATACTAGCTCTCCTACCTCAAACACTATGAAATACCGTTACAGATCCTATATAATAATTCGCTAAGTTGTGTGTAACGCCGGACATGCAGAGTAGACACTGCTGCGTGTGCGGCAGTCATGCACAGTACAGACTGCCCGCGCTGCGGCTGATACAGTGCTGGGTGCTCCGAAGGAGCGTCCAGCTCTGTATCAGCAGTGGTGCGGGCAGTCTCTGCTGTGCTTGACTGTCCCGCGACCGGCTGCCAGAGGCACTGTGGCCCGTGTAACGGGCTGTTCAACTAGTACAGCCATAAAGTGCTTCACTTCATACAAGCTAACTTATAGAAATTAGGTTTTAGTCCATTGAATGTTAAAGGGATAGTAATACTTCATTTTAACTTTATTTTATTTTGTAGGCATTAAAAAAACATGAAGAATGATATAAGTCTTATCTCTGAAACCTTTATGGTTTAAGAGATATTCACAAACAAAGTATCCCCCCCCCTGTTCAACCAGATAAGAAGGGAGATGTCCAGGTAGACTGCAGAGAGGGACAATCTTCAATTAAGATAATGGAAAAAGCTGAAAAACTTTTCAAGGGGGGAAGGGCTTTCATTGTTTTCATACAAAGAAAATTGTCCCCTTCTGTTATCTGTACTGTCATACAACCAGACTCACATCTGAGAAGAGATGGCTTACACTAGGAAAAAGGGGCGGGGAGGGGAACTTTGCTTGTGAATATCTCATAAACCATAAAGGTTTGAGAGATAAGACTTATATCATTCTTCATGTTTTTTTAATGCCTACAAAATAAAATAAAGTTAAAACGAAGTGTTACTATCCCTTTAAAGATGCATCCAGTGCATTGCAAAGAACAAGTGAAAAGAAGTGGGACTTACCCATTGAGTGCCAGAGAGGTAGCTGACTCATTGCAATGCTACCTCTCTGGCCCTCAAAGAGTTAAGCACAGGTAAAAATAAATCACATCTGCACCAAATGCCACCAATGGTATAGTTGGTTTGCCCCAGAGTTACTTCTCTTTCCTTTCTGCATAAGGTCCCATGTTCTCAAATGTGGATAATGATATTGTGGAGAAGAAGCTTAAATCATGTCTGGCAAATATTCTATCTGCACACTGCATATTTCCTACTAATTACTGCTGTAAATCTGGTGCATATTTTCAAGTCAGTTAGCTTTCACACCACAGGAGTGAGATGGAAGGTAGTGATAACTGATAATATCACATTGAAAGTTAGTTTAGTGTATGTTCTAATTTGGAACAAATAAAAATTTAACTCATCTGTTTCTCTAAAAACAAAGTGCTAGGGTGAGTGAATATGAATAAATAAATAACCTCTGATTTACTACAGATAATAAACAGTGAGGTTTAGTTACATGTTTGTAGCCAAATACATCTGTAGCTTGATTGGCAATGTTAAGGCACTTCAGATGGGGCAAGTTCTGATCTGCCTTCTACCTTATGTTTGTATAATGCAGTGGTTCCCAACCCATGCCATCATGACCCACTAACAGGCCAGGATTTAAAGATGTCCTTGCAAGAACACAGGTGAGTTTGATTAACTTGCATGTGATCTTCAGAAGGAAATCTCAAATCCTGGCCTGTTAGTGGGTCCTGAGGGCATGGGCTGGGAACCACTGGTATAACTGAATTAAAAAGCAGTGATTCTTTTACCTCTGCTATGAACAGCCCTTCACAAGATTCAAAAGAGTGAGAGAGAGAGAGAGAAAGAGAAAAAGAGAGAGACCAAAATAAAGAGCGTGAGAACCATATAAAATAGTATCGCTAGGGTACCAGCTCCTCCCCTTTGACTATAATTAAAAAATTGAGGTTTATTCACACATTTAGGTATGTGCCCCCTGGACATCAAGAGTGCCACACCTACAATCACTAAGACTCCAACATCTATCCCAAGAATATCAAAGGTAAGCAACTCCAAAACAGAGAGAACATGAAAACAGTAGGGTGTACTACACTTTCATGGATAACTAATCTGATGACATGTAACATCCTGGTGTAAATACTCACAAATATTATTCAACTGTAATTTATCCACCAAGAGCTTGAAGACCTATTAGTATTATATAATAAATAAATAATAAATACTTTTCTTGGGGTTAAACTAAAAGAGGCATTTGTTTAAAGGATAGATTTATATGCAGGACTTTTTGTGGAAAAAGTGGAAAATTACCACTGAAACAAATTTGACTTTCCCCCCATCCCTGTTGGGGAGCCTGTCACTGACACTCTTAAGTGGCTCTACAAAACTTATTATTGTACAATTACTTTTTATATTATAACCATTACCATTAACTGAACTTGTCTGGGGCCTCTAAATCAGTTGGTAATGGTTTCTTCTTCCTCACTGTTCCTTTAAACCTCCCACTAATAATCAAAACTCAGTGCCACTGAAGGTAATTTTTGAACAAGCAGCATGAGTTAAGAGAGACAGGGCGAATTTCAGCAACTAAAATCACCAGAGTACAAGAAATTGAGAAAAAGGCTCACCGGATTGCCACCAGAACACAAGATTATATTAGTGGAGGCACTGGCCCTTTAATAGGGACTACAGCTACATCTGTATAAGCTTTCAATTAATTGTCATTTGCAGAGGTATACATATCACACACTTTGAAGTTACATGCTCACTCAATGCAGGTCTTCCCCAAATGGTAGGTAATTGAAAGCCTTTAAAGATGTAGCTCTAGCCCGGTATGTAGCAGAATATTAACTAGGACTTGTCTGAAATTTAGGCACCTTGGAATGGAAGGCAAGCATGAACATAATTTGACCAAGCCATGGAACAAAACAAATCTGTGTTAACACGTGAGTAGTATCAGTAGTAATTAATGCTGTACACATTATATACATTTTGAAGCAATCACTATCAGGTAGTGCACTTTAGATTTACAAACAATATTTACTCTGTTTCATTTCTTTTTCTGGCATTGTCTGAGGGATGGACAAGAAACAACCATTTTTTTCTAGTCCAATACCCACTTTGAACATTCTTCCATTGCTTATAATACATTTTGTTTGATGCACTGAAATTATATGTAAAAGTTCGTACACGTTATATTGTGTTGACATTCTATATATGGTGCAAGACCACTTACATGAATACAAATCATATATACTACAACAAAGAATGTGATGAGCATCCATCAGGAACAAATAAGATAAAGTGTCATGTTCTAAGGCATGGTGGTCTCTCAATGGTGCTACAAGTCATGTTTTTCACTCCCCTGTGCCACTGCAGAGAGGACATTTCCATATTCATATCAGATTGGTCCTGGCCACAGATGATATATCTCCAAAATCTCAGACAAATCCTCTCTGCATGACAGAACCACCAAAACCACAGATGTACGTTTTGGCCAATGTATGCCTTGTCATTGTGGTGCAGCTGACTCTCTCTAGGCACATGGAGAGCAAGGGCCCATGTCTGGAATACCCTTCCATGTTGGGAAACAACAAAGAATGTGATAAGCATTCATTGAGAACAAACAAGATAAAGTGTCTTGTTCTAAGGCATGATGGCATTTCAATGATACAAGTCACTATTCATATCTACTAGCAGTAATGCACTCAAATCAAATGGTACAGCAGCATACATTACATTGTGAAGTGTTTTTCAGACATATGGACATTTTTATAGGACATATTAATTCAGATTCTTTTGCTATTCAGTCACTTGTATGAACTAGGCCTGGTGAGAATTTACACAGCAAAAAGTAAAACATGTGAAAAACTTAACTTTTCACTTTGAGCAGGAATTCCCATGAAAAGTCTAGTTTTCCACTTTTACTGAACATTGAAATAAATGCTAATAATGTAATTCCCTCCCATATGTAGCATTACCTTGTGTATTTCCACATGCTTATGCAATATAAAGGGGAGTGCCATTTAGTTTAACACATTGTTAGTCTGTGATGAAAAAGAAAGATAAAGAGAAAGAGACAGTTTACTGAAAGCACAAACACCCCATTATTATCCGACTTTTAGCCAGAGAAGCACACATAATGATTCCCCAGCCTTGTCCCAATGGTAGCCATAGGCCCACACATACTGTCTCCCTCAATCTTGTCCCACTGCAGTCATAGAACCATATATACTGACACCATAGCCTTGTGACATTGATAGTCATAGAATCACATGTATTAACCCCTCAGCCTACTCCCACTGATAGCTATAGAACCACACATACTCACCACTCAGCTTTGTCCTACTGGTAGCTGCAGAACCACACATACTGACACTCCAGCCTTGTCCCACTGTACTGATAGACATATAACCACACGTAATGACCCTTCAACCTTGCCCCACTGCTGCTATTATTATTATTATTATTATTATTATCATTATATCCTTTATTTCTTTAGTGCCAACATATTCCACAGCACTGTACACTAGGGTATTCACATGTAGAAACAAGACATTACAAATGGAACATAGAAAACAAAAGAATCAAATGGCTCTACTCGTAAGAGCTAGGTGAGGCACAGAACAAGTAAGTGTTATGGGGTCTAAGTGTTTCCTGTAACATGAACTTTTGGTCAGTGCAAGGGAGAAATAAGTGCTTTTCAGTGCAGTGGTCCAGTCAAGTAGCAGATCTGTTTGGGAGAAAAAGGCTCTGTATGAACAGTAAGGTAGTGATGGGGTTGTAGTGTGGGAGAGTGATTGTAGAAGGGAACAGGAGAGAGTAGAGGTTGGGCAGGCTACTGATCTGCACTTGTTCATAATGTTTATAGGGGTAGTTGATGGGCTTCCCTGAAGAGGTGAAGTTTTATGGAGTGTCTGAAGATCTTAAGGCTGGGGGAGAGCTGATGGGATGGAAGAAGGAATTCCAGAGCTCAGGTGCAGCATGGGCAAGGTCTGTGGGCAGGAATGGGTGGCTGCAATAAGAGATGAAGAGAGAAGAAGATCCTGTGCAGAGTGAAGATGGGAAGTAGGAGTGTTTTTGGAAACAAGAAATTAAATGTAGGGGGATGCGGTATTAGTTAATGCTCTGTATGTATTTTTAAATTGATTCTAAAAGATAATGAGAGCCAGTGTAGGGACTGGCAGAGAATAGTAATATGCAAGGTTTATTACTCTGGTGGTAGAATTCATTATGGACTGTAGCAGTTTTCGATTCAAATTTTGTCAGTCCCTTGGGTGAGAGGTTATGTAGGTGGAGGGGCCATGAGTTGGAGATTGCTGTATCCTTCACTCACCACCTTCAGCCAGAGTCAAAGGTGACCCCCAGGCAGTGTGCTTTGGAGGTTGGTGTGATGGTGGTGTGAGGGAAATCCGTGGAAAGGCTGGTTGGAAAGAGAGGGAATATTATTAGTTTGGTTTTAGTTAGGTTAAGTTTTAAATGATGGGAGAACATCCTGGAAGACACAACAAAGAGGCTATTAGATACACTGGACAGAAGAGAAGGAGAGAGGTCTGGGAAGGAAAGATAGATTCAGTAGAGAGATGATGGTGAAACCCAAAGTAGCTGATTAGTTTGCCAAGGGAAGAGGTGTAGATGGAAAATAGCCAGAGGCCCAGTGCTGATCCTTTTTGTACTCCAACCCACAGTTGTAGGGGTGAAGAAGTGGAGCTAGAGTAGGAAACACTGAAGGAGTTGTTGGAGAGGTATTATCACGATGCCCGTGCTATGCTGGCGACATTCTGTCAGTTTCCACTCTTGCTTACGCCTGTTGGCTGAAGTGACTTTGTCCCGCCCAGTATTTGTCCTTAAATACTGGGTGTTGTCACTTCTCCGGTGTCCTTTTGTGGTGTTTCCGTACCAGCGCTTGTTCCTGTTTTTGTGTGATCTCTGTGTACCGACCCGGACTGCCTGACTACTCTGCATCTTGTTCCTGCTCTGTGTACCGACTCGGATTGGCTGACTTTCCTGCTCTGTGTACCGACTCAGATTGGCTGATGTTCCTGCTCTGTGTACAGACCCGGCCCGGCTGACATTCCAGCTTTGTGTACCAGCCCGGTTGGGCTTCATTGGCTGTGTATCTGTCCTGCATACGGCCCCATCTGGTCCTCGGTTGGGGTTGTTACCCAGGCTCCTCTCTGTCTCCGGACAGTGTCACTGTGGCCTCACTTACGCTTGCAGTCTAGTCTCCGTTATCTGTCGGTGTCACGCAGGCGACATTGCTGGTGTGTTCCTTCCATCTGTGTACCACGGTACGCTTAACCTTTCTTCCTGCCATACACGCTGAGGTTAGTCTTACTCTGGGTGCCTCAGGCTGTTCACTTGACCGGGCAGTCGACATTGGTCTGAGCATTGTTAATCCCTTAGAGGAAGGTGCCGGTTCCACCAGCTATCTATCCGTGCAGTCTCCGTTGGGTGCCTTTCCAGGCTTACAGTCTGTCCTCCGTTACTGCCACAGCAGTTCACAAGCTTGTTCTGGGCATCCGTTGACTATTGTTGCGTTACTCAATATTTGTGCACTCTCTGCAGAGTGAGAGTCTTAAAGGGCCTCGCGCTATTAGGGCCTGTCAGTCCCCCTGGCCTAATAGTAACCCATTCAGTGCTGCCTCGTTTGAGTATCACACGAAAGTTACCTGACCTGTGTCAGTGTATTGTGTTGCTGTATTAAACATATACTGGACCCATGTGGGTATATATTACTGTAAACTGTCCTGTGTCAGTACGATATTGTGTTATATATTACTGGACCCATGAGGGTTATTGTTTTCTGAATTTGTTCAATAAAACTGTGTTTTATCTAACCTACTGTGTCTGAGTGTCAAACAAACCGTTACAGGTATGTTGAAAATAAAGAGAGGCTGGTGTCACTGAGACGTAGGGAGTTTAGAGATTTGAGAAGGAATGGGTGATCCACTGTGTCAAAGGCAGCTGAAGGAGAATGAGTAGGTAGTAGTGGCTTTTTTGACTTAGAGGAGAACAAGTCACTGGCCACTTTAGTAAGGGCATTCTCTGCGGAGTGATGAGAGCAGAATATATATTGCAGGAGGTCTAACAAGGAAGGAGAGTAGCTCAGTTTTTTGAGACGGGTATACATAAAAAGTTCTAGGAGGTTAGAGGTGATTGGCAGAAGAGAAATATTCCAGTAGTTGGAAGCCTAGTTTGGGTACAGAGAGGATTACTTTAAGATGGGTGTGATTAGTGCATGCTTGAAAGAGGCTGGGAAGGTGTCAGTTGCCAGAGAGAGATGTCGAATAAGTGAGTAAAGATTGGAGTTAGTATAAGAGAAAGTTATTGAATGAGCTGCAGTGAGATAGGGTCAAGAGGACATGTGGTTAAGTGTGAGCTTGTACTGTAAGGAGAAGGGAAACCTCAACCTCTGCCACAGGTGAAAAGAAGTTAAGTATGTTTATAGGAGAGGTGACAGGTCTAAACTGGCTGGTTGTGAGTGGAAGTGGTGCAATTTCGTGTCTGATAGAGTCGATATTGTCTTTGAAGTGGGTGGCAAGATCTTGGGAAGATAGTTTAGTATACAGGGGCTGATTTTGTGGGTATAGGAGAGATTTAAAGATTGTGAAGAGGTGTTTGGGGTAAGAGTACGGTTTAGTTATTAGGGAGGAAAATGTAACTGTTTGGCAAGGGAGCGAGCAGAGCTGTGGAATCAGATAATTAGTTTCTAGAGTCCAAAGTCTGCCAAGGGATGATATTGCCACCAGGTCCTTTCTGCAGAGCATGAGTACCTTTGAACTTATCACATTTGTGCTATGTGCCAAGTTTTTTTTTTTTTAAATATAATTTATTATCAGATCACTCCATACACATACAAAGAAAAGGGGTACATATACAGACTGTCAAGTACAACAAGAGTATGCAAACATTTATAAAAATAAAAAGAACAGATGCATATTAATATGGAGTACAGAGTCGACCTGAGGTTTTATAATAATTCAACCCAAACTCCAAACTTCTAACCAAACTAAGCTAAAACTATATCCCTCAATCCCAGTTCCTCTCTTCCCCGAGCCCGTAGCACCCCCCAACCCCACCCACCCGTCAGTGACTCCACAAAGTCCCGTCATATATAGGAGTCATACACAAAGGTGCACGACAGGTATACGTCACAAGCATCCACACGGCAAGCAGATGTGAACTCAGTCGACCACCCCAAAAAGTTACACATCGCCGGGAGTTACAGTAGTACTTGCCCTAGCTGTCCACCAGGTCTGCCACTGTCCCCATATCTTATCAAACTTAGCCGGAGTGCCTCGGTGTAAGTAAACCAATTTATAATGTGGAAAACACTGTGAAACCAGGTTAATCCACGCCCTACAATTGGGAGCTCTGTCTGACATCCAGTTCAAGGACACCACCTTTCTCGCCATCACCAAGAGCTCACGCAGAAGAGATTTGTCATTAGCATCCTCAATCTCATCGGGGAATATAGACAGTAAACAAATCTTTGGAGTCGCAGGAACAGGTCTTCCCAACACCAGAGTCACAATACGCATTATCTCTGACCAAAACTTCCCAACCCCAGGACACTCCCAAATCATATGCAAGTACGTGCCTCGAACAATGTCACACCGAAGGCAATGGTCAGTACCAGAATTCCCCATTCTAAAGAGTCTGATTGGTGTATAATAAATTCTATGTAGAATATTCAGCTGTATCATTTGATGCCTAGTAGATGTCGCCACCAAAGCTGGCACCTCCTTAGCCATAGTCCACTCCCAATCCTCCAATGGACCCAAATCCAGTTCCCATTTATTCCGTGAGGTAAATTCCTGATACCTCACGTGAGATTCCAACCATTGGTAAATAAAAGAGAGAGGTCTCGGGGGCTCAAGGGTCATCAATCTAGAAAGAAGCGGGAATGTAGTAATCATCGGCGCTCGATCACCCCACTGGGCTCTAAGAGCATGTCTGGTACATAAATAAGAGTAAAAAAGATTGTGTGGCATACGGTATTCGTCATGTAGTTGTGCAAAGGATTTCAACTGATTATCATGATGCAATTGTCCAAGAGTATTAATCACAAATCTAGCCCACAGAGGACCAAACTCACTACCAAGCAAATGATGCAACCCCGCGGCGCCCCAGAAGGGGGTGTCCGGGTCCATGGCCACATATCCCAGCAGCTTCTTCAACTCCCCCCAAGCCTCATATAGAATTGCAGCTAATGTAGTCCGAATTTTAAAAACTGCGGGGCCGCCATTCAAGAATTGGGGTAGCTCATAAGCAAGCTTCAATAGCAGTGCATCTATCTGGGTAGTTTGATAGCGAGGCTGAGGGGAAACAAAATCAAGCGCATATCGACATTGCGCTGCCAAGTAATACCTGTAAAAGTTGGGCAAAGCAATTCCCCCCTCAGGCTTCGGTCTCATAAGAGTAGTTAACTTGAGCCTAGCCCGACGTCCCCGCCATACTAAATGTGAGATAATCTTGTCTATTTGTCGGAAATATTTTTTAGGAATAGCCACCGGTGTATTCTGAAAAATACACAAAAACTTGGGCAAAAAAATAATTTTAATAAGGTTCGACCTACCAATAACGTTTAAGGGCAAGTGAAGCCATGCCATTGTTTTATCATTAAGAGATTGAATATTAGGTAACAAATTCATCTCCAAAAATGAGTCCGTCGTTGCTGCCACCCGAATCCCCAAATATGTACAGTCAGCCACATAAGAAAGTGGGATGTCAGGTGAGCGAGACTCCCGCAGACCACCATCAATCGGAAGCAAAGAGGACTTAGTCCAATTAATTTGAAATCCCGAGTACGTACCAAAATCGTCCACCAACCGCAACGTGGTCCTCAGGGAATCTCCATCATCACCAAAAAAGAGTAGGATGTAGTGATGAGCGAGCATGCTCGGCCGAAGCTCGGTTCGGCTCGAGCATCGCTCTGCTCGGCACATGGCGGTACTCGTACGAGTACCGCATGTGCTCGCCCGCCATGTTCGGGTCTCCTCCCCGCACGTTTCGCGGCTGCTGCGCAGCCAATAAACGTGCGGGGAGGCTCTGACATCAGTGTAATGCCAGCAGCCATGTTGGCTGCTGGCATTACACTGATTGGCTGGCCAGAACCCGTGATCGGGTGCTGTATAGCACCTGACCAGCGAGTTCGGCTCAGTCTTAGCCAGGGAGAGATGAGGATAGGAAGGGAAAGTCAGTGTAGGCAGAAAAAAAGTGCGTTTGAACAACAAAAAGACCCAAAAGTCCTTTTTAGGACTATTGTGTGTGGGGGCAGCAGATATTTGTTTTGGGGGGCAGAGTTTAAAAAAAAAAGTCACATATTCCGTTCACTGTGCCTAGCCGCAGATTAGCAGCACATTCTGTTTAGTGTGCAAAGTTTCAGATTAGCAGCACATTCTGTTTAGTGTGCAAAGTTGGAGATTAGCAGCACATTCTTTTTAGTGTGCAAAGTTGCAGATTAGCAGCACATTCTGTTTAGTGTGCAAAGTTGCAGATTAGCAGCACATTCTTTTTAGTGTGCAAAGTTGCAGATTAGCAGCACATTCTGTTTAGTGTGCAAAGTTGCAGATTAGCAGCACATTCTGTTCAGTGTGCAAAGTTGCAGATTAGCAGCACATTCTTTTTAGTGTGCAAAGTTGCAGATTAGCAGCACATTCTGTTTAGTGTGCAAAGTGTAAAAAATAAAAGTCACATATTCCATTCACTGTGCCTAGCCGCAGATAAGCAGCACATTCTGTTTAGTGTGCAAAGTTGCAGATTAGCAGAACATTCTGTTTAGTGTGCAAAGTGTAAAAAATAAAAGTCACATATTCCATTCACTGTGCCTAGCCGCAGATAAGCAGCACATTCTGTTTAGTGTGCAAAGTTGCAGATTAGCAGAACATTCTGTTTAGTGTGCAAAGTGTAAAAAATAAAAGTCACTTATTCCGTTCACTGTGCCTAGCCGCAGATAAGCAGCACATTGTGTTTAGTGTGCCTAGACGCAGATTAGCGTCACATATTGTTTAGTGTGCCTAGCCGCAGATTAACGTCACATATTGTTTAGTGTGCCTAGCCGCAGATTAGCGTCACATATTGTTTAGTGTGCCTAGCCGCAGATTAGTTTTTATCTTCCTTTTTGTGTGTTTTACGGTCAGTCTGTAAAAATGGCGTACTACGGGCGAAACATCGTTCCCAGCAGCGACGTTGGAGTCCAAGATGCATCCAGACATCCTCCCTATGCTGTCCCTGAACCATTTCTGTGGTGTTTCCATCATTTTCTGACCTTTTCCTATGAACCAGGCACCCTCCCCTCATCAGAGCAGGGGGTGCCTGGTGTAATGCTCGAGTCCTCGGCCGAGCACTCGAGCCTCCGGGGGAGCTCGGTCAGAGCACCCGAACACCCGAGCATTGGGGTGCTCGATCATCACTAGTAGGATGTCATCGGCATACAGTGCAATCTTTTCCTCTCTGCCCTCAATACTAAGCCCACAAATCAGCGGATTAGCACGAATCAGAACAGCCAAAGTCTCCAGGGCCAGGGCAAACAAGCCGGGTGAGAGCGGGCAGCCCTGTCTAGTGCCACGATGCAAGGAAAAGGGTCTCGAACTCAGTCCACCCGTCACCACAGAAGCCCTGGGGTTACTATATAAGATATGTATCCAATGAATAAAGGATGGACCGAATCCAAAACCCAGAGATGCCAGAGATATGGCCATTCGACAGAGTCAAAGGCCTTAGATGCATCAAGGGACGTTATCGCCCGAGCTCCGATGGTATCATGTGAAAGCTGCAGGTGCAAAAATAATCTTCTAAGATTATGGGACATCGATTTGCCTGGGATAAAACCAGTCTGATCCTCGTGTACAATGGTTCCCAACACATTATTTAATCTGGTAGCCAGTATCTTCACCACAATTTTTGCATCCGTAGTCAAAAGGGAAATAGGTCTGTAAGAGTCGCAGAGCTCCGGATCCTTCCCTGGCTTAGGCAATACAATAATGGAAGCATCATTCATGGAGTCCGGAAGATGTCCGTCATCTATGGCAGCGTAAAAAGTATTTAAAAGATGAGGGGCCAAGACATCTGCAAATTCCCTATACCACTCCGCAGGAAGACCATCCACACCCGAGGACTTGCCCGCCGGCAAACCACGAATTGCCTCCATCGCTTCTCTAAGAAGTATAGGAGCATCTAGCATGCGTCGGTGTTCTAAGGAAAGTTGCAGAAGGTCACATTGAGCAATAAAATGAGATATCTGAGACTCAGAGCGGGTTAGTCGAGACTCATATAAATGAGAGTAGAATTGCCGGAACCGCAGATTAATCATTCGCGGGTCGAGTATCAGTTCACCCCCAGAATCCCGAAGTAAAGAAAGCAACGGAGTCGCCCTATGCTGGCGAACAAGATAAGCCAAGAGCTTCCCCGCCTTATCCCCATTCTCAAAAATATTTAGTTTCATGTAAAAAACATGATGGGCATTCAACTCAGAGAGTTTTACAGAGTATTGTAACGAGCAGGAAACAAACTTAGTGTAGGACGCCAAATCCCCACTCCCCACAAACTGTTTTTCTGCCTCAGCATCCTCCGATTCCAAAACCTCCACTTCCCTAGATCTAAGTCTATTTTGCGTATATATACGAGATATCAGAGAACCCCTTGCAGCTGCCTTGGCAGCCTCCCAAACAATACCCTGGGCAGCAGAATTTACATTATTGGCAAAATAGTCACATAGATCTTCTCTATGTTTAGACACCAAATGCTTATTAGTCAACCACACAGGACTAAACCTCCAAACTCTGGGCCTAGGTCCCTGGTCTCAGTGTAAAGACAATAATAACGGGGAATGGTCGGAAGCCACTCTGGTTACAAGACAGCAATCCGTAACCCAATGCAAAGCCAACTGTTTAGCAAACGCATAATCAGTTCTAGATAATGTTTTATAAGTGGCCGAGTGGCAGGAGAATTCCCGGTCCCGCGGGTGGAAAGTCCTCCATACATCTACAAGTCCCATATCACCTACAAGATTGAGGAAGGCATCTCTATGTAATTTGGAATCAACCGCCGTCCCACCAAATCTATCCAAATCGGGATTAGTAGCTATATTAAAGTCACCCATACAAATTATATGGTGATGTGTCTTGTCAGAGACATATATAAGCATGTCCTGGAGAACTGATGGGTCAAAAGGCGGTGGTATATAAACATTCATTAAGACAAACAGAGCTCCCTGTAACCTGCACGTTAGGAAGAGGTAACGTCCCTGTGGATCAGTCTTAAGATCAATGAATTCGAAAGAGATCAATTTAGAGATAAGTATGGAAACACCCCTGGCATATGTGGAATACGTGGCATGGTAATGGCTCTGTATCCAGTGCCTCCTAAGAGACAAAACTCTACCTGCAGTAAGATGGGTCTCCTGCAACATAACCACCCCTGGAGTTTGCTTCCTGACGTGGTTCAAAACTAAAGATCATTTTATAGCATCATTCAGGATGTGCCAAGTTTTTAATGTGGTTATGAGGGGCTTGCTTGGAGATGCAGGTGCAGCCTCTCACTGGCTGTTGTGAGAGTGTTGTAGAGAGCAGCTGTTTGTTCAGGACAAGTAAGTGGGGTTAAGGAGAGGTTGAAAGTATGTGGATTACTGATGCAGATCAAGGTTATGCAGATTTCTCCACATGCTCTTGATCATGGATATGGAGTTGGATTTGCAGAATATGATGAGGTTGTCAGTTAGGAGATGGTGGTCAGAGAGAGAGAGAGAGAAAATGGAACATTAGAAAAGTTAGAGACAGAGTAGAGGTTTGCAAAGATCAGATTAATACAGTGACTGTCACTGTGTGTGGGAGAATAGGTCCATTGTGATAGACCAAAGTGGATTGTTAGGATGAAGCGTTTGAGGGTTGAGTGGGTGTTGGGGTTATCTATAGGGATGTTGAAGTCCCCCAGCATGAGAGTGGGGATGTCAGAGGACAGAAAATTAGGGAGCTAGGATGCAAAGTGGTGAAGGAATTAGGTAAAATGATCAGGTGGTCTGTATATGACAGCAGCACAAAAGGGGAAGGGGGAGAAGAGAGAAAGCGTGTGTGCTTCAAAGATAGGAAAGGAGAGAGGGAACAGAGGGGATTAGTTGACAGGTATAGTTAGAGGACAACAGGACACTTTTTCCACCCCCTATCTATTACTGGGTCTAAGGGTGTGATTGAATTGTAGGCAGCCATGTGAAACTGTAGTAGTGGAGGCAGTGACTGATGATGTAAGCCAGGTATCAGTAATGGCAAGGAGATTTAGAGAGTGTGAGATGAACAGATCGTGAACATCAGTTAGTTATTGTGGACAGAGTGGGCATTCCAGAGATTAATACAGAAGGAAAGGGTGTAGGCATGGTGATGTGGTACAGGTATTAGGTTACAGATGTTGCATATGTAACAGGGTATTACAGTATATTAGGAA
The DNA here is from genome assembly GCA_037306005.1 of Rhinophrynus dorsalis. Lineage (NCBI taxonomy): Eukaryota > Metazoa > Chordata > Amphibia > Anura > Rhinophrynidae > Rhinophrynus > Rhinophrynus dorsalis. Next base: position 417,495,589 of record CM074723.1, read on the forward strand.
ATTAAAGGGGGGACTGGGTAAGGTGAGATGTCATCTGCAGCAAACAGAAGGAGAAGGTTGAGGGACAAAAGGTGGGAGTGGGACTTAATGCAGAGAGACATTTTTGCAGGAGGGGGATGGTAGAGATAGGGAATGGAGAAGAGGTTGTAGGAGCAAAGAGGTGGTAATGGAACAAGTTTGAGTGCAATATGAATGGTTTTATACTTAATGCGAGCACAGGAAGAGGAGATTTTGATGTAGGTATGGTTATGAAAAAACAGAGAGACAAACTGGGAATGAGGAGGTTAATACATGGGACACTAAAATCCATACAATAGATAAGTCAGCAGGTCAAGGCTCATTCCAAGTCAGTGCAGAAGGTGCAGATGCCAGAGAGGGTGAAGAAAGTCTATTACAGGACTGCCGGTTGTCTGGTGAAGGCAGGAATTTGGTGCAGGCTGAACGAGCTGAAGCATTGCAGGGTTAAAGTACATAATTCTTTTCTGATGTTGGGAATGGAGTGCAAGTTGTGATCAGCATTTAAGAGGTTAACTGAGCAGTTTGTAAACTCAGTCCTGGTAATTCTGGTTTCTTACATAAGTCTTCAACAGTTTTGATAAAAGCTACAAATGCCAGTGCCTGGTGAACAGAATATTCCTTTGGTGTGAATCCAGTAAATGCTGTACTGCTATCCCTAGAACCACGTATACTGAACCCCCAGCCTTGTCCAATTGTACTGGTAGCCAATGATGCACACAAACTCCCATTTACTGACATCTCCTAGCCTTGTCTCACTGGTTTCAATAAAGCCACAGAAATTAACCCTAAGCAATGCAGGCAGAAAATTTCCAAGTACTTATGTATAATTCATTGTTAGTAGTGAAAAGTCACACATTTTATGTATTTTCTATGTGTAGAAATCTTAGAAAAAGCAGTGAATTGTATTTTTTTCTGTGAAAGTTACCATAAAAAACTACTTTTCAGCCATCTCTAGACATCATTTCTCTGACTAACACATAGAAAATTGTTTAGTCTATTACTTTATCCTTTTTCTGAGAAACAAAATATCTTGCTCCCCCTTGTGGACATAGATGGTAAATAACTGTATCCAATACTTGAGACCAAACATAAAACTAGACCACTAATAGTAAAGTATTAAAATGACTGAAGCAGAGAATTGAATGTCTAGGAATGTACAGTAAAATAATGTGCAATAAAAATTTAATGTGAAAATAAACAAAAAAATATGTAAAGAAAAGGCCTTAAATCAAATTAAACTGCCAGTAGAAAAGTATCACAGTAATAATGAGAAAAATGCAAATGTAGCATAGTAATTACTGGTAATGTATGTGCTATTTAGTAAATGTACTCGTTATAATGATATATAATATAAAAGGAATACAATTCACATTTCCTGGAAAAAAAGGTGACACCAAAAGCTCTCAATCGTGTATCAGTCTGACAATTAAAAGGTGGGTGGGGATGACAAAATTACAAAAATTTTAATTAAATTAAAATTAGAATATAGTCAACATTATTGTTTATCTTTATGGGTTTAATTAGTTGGAACACACAATGTGTTAAAGTTTTCTTATGTCAAAAATAAGGAAACAAATGAAAGTAGTATTAAAATTATAATAGAAAACACAAAACATTTGTTTAAAATTTTTTAGAATTAACCATTTGAGAGACAGAGGGTTGTCTAATGTATTTCTTTGCAATGCATTGGGAACTGTCTGTTCGACATAGTGATAGAAAATCAGTGTGTGTGCTAAACACGCCAGGGCTCACATTGTTGTCAATATAAGGACTCGGGTGCAAACGTGACTCACCAGGAAAACTGGAAAAAAACGCCAAGTGCTGCAAGAGCGCGGCTCTCCTCACACCGCAGCTGGACAATCTTGAAACACAACAACGAGTCACAGCCACTTCCGGCTTCCGCAAAAAGGACACTCATATGTAGTAAAATACAAAACTTCTTTATTCTTCATGTAAAAGAAACAAGCATCCAGGAACATAGCAGAAAACAGTGACCCCCACCAAAAAGATGTTCATGACATTGTCTAACGCGTTTCACGCCAAACGGCGCTTAATCATAGACTAAATTAAACATACGCAACCCCTCGTGTTAATAAAAACACTGAAACAATCCTATTGGATGTTCGACATAGGGCTAGATTCTATTGCAGGTAATAAATGTTAACACCCATTTTATCAAAAATGTTCCTATTGAAGTCTATGAGGAAACCTGGAGATAAAAGCAGTGATAAAATTAGCACCTGCAATAGAATCCAACCCATAGGGAGAAAACATTTTCAGCCTACCCCTCTTTTTTCATATATTTCATTAAGGGAGGTATTCACTCTCTCCTACTAATGACTAGGACACCACCGCACCTGGGTCCCTGTAATTTCATTACTGCCCCGTCTTTACCCATTTCATAAGAAACCACTGGAGGTATCACATTAAAATGGAGTATAAACACTACTCTGCACTAACTACTAGCACAATATGTACAGTCAACTTTATGGATGTGTGCCTTTAATTTTGGTAAGTGATGGTATGTGGGCATTGGTAAACTTTATTGATTAACCCATGTACATGATGCTCTGAGGTATTTAAAAGCTAGAGATCATTGAAACTGTGCTCAGACAAGTGCTCTAAACAGTCAAATTGATGCTATGAGTTTACATTCCTGTTTAATGTGATATCCACAGCAGTTTTATCTGAAACTGATGGGGGACATAAGGGGTGAGAGGTAATGATACATGTGGGCCTCTGCTTACTGTCACCAGAGGAGACAGGTCTCAAAACTTGTACTTTCAAAACTATTGCTCTAAAATAATCATGCAGTGTTTTTTTTAATTATTTTTTTAAGCTTTATGAGGGTATGAATGCACTATATGTCATAGCATACAAGAATTGTAGAAAAGAAAGTACATTTGTCATAACCACAGGGACTCACAACCAGATACAGCTGTTTTTTCATGGGAGGGGTGAATCAAGGGCTCAGTATAAAGTACATAGGATAAATAAGTAGGTACTCCAGCCTGGGTAATCTGAAAAAGCAGATGGAAGCTGAAGTTTTTATCAAAAGAATACCTAGTAAGGTTTGGTGTGATGGATATGTGAGCTGTTGAGATATATCAGTTGGTTAAAGAGAGGAGACATTTCAGTTAAGCCTAAGATCTCACATTTCTCTAAAATTGTATTTCTTTTTTTTTTTTTTCATAATATGGGTTACTTTTTTCATAGTAGAGATTGTAGAAATACAATACAGATCTGTGCTGCCAGTTACCCTTGTGCTATTTCCCTGCTCTGTCTGGTCACAGGTGGAGGCGCGTGTTTTTGTCTTTCAAAGCAGAGCTTGTATATACGCACGAATTCATTTGACAAATTGATTCTCGTCTCCATGTAGGCCTATATTAACTTCCCAAGACCCTAGGTCAGTTGCCCTTACATCGTGTTCCTGTGATTATTTGTTACGTTTGCTCATCGTTGTGACCCTGGTTTGGCTTCCATTCTCACTCTGTGTATGACCCCGGCCTGTATGACCATCCACATCGATTCTGAACTGTGGCTCTAGTTATCTCTCGCTTCGTGTATGACCCCGGCTTGTCTGACTATCCACACTGGTTCTGACCTGTGGCTCTGGCTGACTACTAGCTCCGTGTATGACTCTGGCTTGTCTGACTATCCACCCCGGTTCTGAACTGTGACTCTGGCTATCTACTCACTCCGTGTATCCTATACTCATTGGGCTTATCGCATTAGCGGTACTGTGGCTTGTGCTATCCTCCACTCCGTTCACCACTGTCCCCATTCCGTACCGAGTGGTAGTACTCCGATTCCGTTGGGCACCTTATCCATCCTTGGAAGTTACAACCATAGACTGGTTCTCTACTCCTTTCTGAGTAGTACAGGCCTCAGCTCAGTGTCAGTTTGGGTAGTGTACTGTGGCCTGTCCATTTTATGTTCTGGGGTCTGCTGGGGAATTACTATTATTGTGCATCTTTAATAAAGGTGGTTTTACTTCAATATACCTGGGTCTAACCTTCATTTGTACTGGTTACTGTGACACTATTGTGACAGGGTGGGAATTCTGCTTCCATTTTATTGGTATGACCATTTTAGTCATAAAATCCTAATTAAATTAGTGGAGAAATCTTAATAATGATAATAAATTGACCATCAAAGCTGAACCCATATACAGAGTTTGAATAAGACATAATTAAGGCATATATATGTTGAATAGCTATTTTTAGCACAAGCAGTTATTTTCAGCTAGTTAATTCTGCAATCACATTCTGACCAAAGGTATGTGTGGTTCCAGGGCTGCCAGACTACAACTTTCATCTTGGGAGTTGTAGTCTGGCAGATGTTGGAAGGCCTCACATTTCCCATTTATGTCAACCAGTACAGTAAGACAAGGAGTGAATATGTGTCATTCTTTGGCTACTATGGGACAAGTCTGGGTGGGGGTCAGTATGTGTTATTCTATGACTACTGTGGGAAAAGGCTTCTGGGGTCAGTATGTGTGGTTCTGTGGTGTAGCAGCACAAGGCTAGCATATCAGTATGTGTAGTTTTATATCCACCATAGGACAAGTTCTTAGTATATCAGCCTGTATGTATAAAGTTCATATAATTGTCAAAGTATCCGATTATCATCACATACTCTAACTGTAGGCACATGACCAAACAGGAGAAATGAAAAATATGCCTATCATTAGGGGTGGGCGAAAAGTGTGAAAAATTTCTCACATGACTTTACGCAAAATTTCCTTGAAAGTTTTCACCTTTTCGTCTATGCAAAATTTTCCTCTTTTCACCTATTTTAATAATTTTTTTTTGCCTATTTTAACACATTTTTCACCTATATTTACTACAGGTACTACATTTTCCACTGTAATATTACTTCTTCTGAGGCCTGAAGTTTAGAAATGTGTCTGAAAGTCAAACATGTGAGTCCTACAACAAAATATGGCTTGAAAAATGTGTTAGCATGCAGAATGCATTTGTCCTTTGCCCACAAAACTAACTTCCTTCTTAAATGACATTGGCACATATCCATGATGATGTCAATAGATTAAAAAAAAAATACAGCCTACAGTGTGGCAGATGTGTATTGTGATGGTGGTGGGGAACTGGCTGGTATGGTTTGATTTGTGTATGTATATAGTTTTTACTATTGCCATGTTTGCGTCAAATCTCTATCCACCATCTCAGATTAGTGACACACATTACTTGTCACTCATAATAGTGGTTCCAAGTGGGGTAGATGGTAGAAACCCTTCTTCACATCCCTCTTCCACCTCCTCATCTGTGTTGCTGGTAATATATTTGTCCTGGCTTTGTCTGTCATTTGTGATTTCTGCTACCTGATACTCAGATGGTATGAGATGTTAGTCTCCCAACATTGCTGCTTGATAGCCGTGTCCTTCAGTCATTGACAATATAACCAGCACACTAAAAACCCTCCTAGACTCAACACTTGCTGGAGGACAACTGAGGGTTTCCACTGCAGTACTTGTCAATGCTGGCCACATACACTGCTTTGTTTGTCAGTATTCCATGGGGTCATTGTTTCTGCCTAAAACGTAGCTATCCTGCAAGTATGCAGAAACCATCTCACATGCAGTGGGACCACATCTAGGAGCTACGGGGTGTTCCTGTGTGTCAGTTACCAAACCATACTCAGGGAGCAAGTACCAAAGATATGTGGTGCCACCATCACCACCAATGTTGGGTTTTTGCCTCCCTGCTGAGACCCATGAATTGCCCTGTGTTCCGAATGGGATATTCTGATTGATGATGTAGCTGCATCTGCTGTTTGGAATGCTTTGCTGCCTTCTGTTTAACTATACTGTCTAAATGTTTGTTGTGCCCTCACTTTCTCCCTCTCATCCTCCACAATGCAACCCTCTAGTCGATCAATAAGCATGTCTCAATATTCCTTGACAGAATCCGATTCTTCAGAGAGTTGCTGCTGATCATGACTGATCCTTATTGCTGCTGATCCTTGTTTTGACAAACTGCTGATGGCCCTTTGGCAGAAATTCTGAAATTTTGTGTTTGAAGAAGGGGTACAGCAAAAGTGGTAAGAATGTATTCCTCATTGCTTTTAATGGACACTATGCAAGGATCTTGTTCAAAGCACGTTAAAATGTCCTTTACCATCTGATGCATGTCTGTGTTGTCATTATGGTAAATATCCTCAGCCATGCGCCTCATTTTTTTCTGCAATAAAAATATCAGTGGTATTATTTCACTAATTCCTACCCCAATGTGACTCGCCAGCATCGTTGCCTCTTTAAAGGGTTTGATCAGCTCACATACATCGCTCATTAGTTGCCATTGGCCAGGTGACAAAGAGGCTCCCTCCAATGCCTTCCAATTTTGCATGGTGTACTCACTAATGGCCTTACACTGCTTGTACAAATGCTGTAGTATGTACATTGTGGAATTCCACCTGGTAGGGACCTCTATTTGCAGCTGGCAATAGGGCAGTTTGTTATGCTCTTGTATGGAATATAGAGAGTTGCGTGCACTGTAGAAGAGACTAAAATGGGCACAGATTTTGTGGGCAATAGTAAGCATCTCTTTGAGGGTTTTGGATTGTGCCAGGAATCTGGTCACAACTAAATTTAGCACATGGGCAAAGTAGGGCACATACACTATACCACCTATTCTCAAAGCAGTGATTATGTTGGAGCCGTTATCAGCAGATACAAAACCAGCTTTTAAGGAGCGGGGTACAAGCAATTCCTCTATCACCTGCTCTAGCTTACTTAGAACATCTACAGCTTTGTGTGACTGTCTCTCAAAACCCTGCATGCACAAGGTGGCATGATGATGGTATGGGCTATCCTTCCATCCTCAAAGTTGTGAGTCCTACAGCAACAAATGGCTTGAAAAATGTGTTAGCATGCAGAATGCATTTGTCCATTTCCCACAACACTAACTTCCTGCTTAGTTACACTGGTACATATTCATGACGATGTCAAGTAATGAAAAAAAATAAAGTACAACCTACAATGTTGCAGATGTGTATGGTAGTAGTGGTGGGGGACTGGAATTATGTGATTTGTGTATGTATTTTTAACATTGTCATACGCTATCCTCCTTCTCAGATTATTGACACACATTAATTATCGGTCATAGCAGTGGTCCCAAGTGGAGTAGATGGTGGCAACCCTTCTTCACATCCCTCTTCCACCTCCTCATCTGTGCTGTTGTTAATATATTTGTTCTGGCTTTGTCTGTCATGTGTGGTTTCTGCTACCTGATACTCAGATGGTATGAGATGTTGGTTCATTTTTAAGATGTTAGTCTCCCAACATTGTTGCTTGATGACTGGTAGGGTTACTGTGTGCTTTTTGACATATGTGCCTGTCCAGGGTCAGACTTTCCAATGGCTTTCTCAGACAGTTTATAGACAGGCACAGTGCTCCTTAAAAGTGGTAGAAGATTCAGCTTTCTGACAACCAGATAGCCCTGTCATCATCCTTATTCTCAACTTCATCTGTATCTGAACAAGAGAAGGATGCTGTAGGGATGAATTCTAGATCTGCATCACCATCAGTCATCATTAGGTCATCCTCAGCAGCATCAGCATCACCTGGTAATTCTTGCCTACAACCCTTATATTCCTCTAAGCTTTTGGAGGTCTCAAACAATTTTTCTTTTACTTTTACTGTAACAAAGTTCCCTACTGCGGGTGTTTTGGTACTTGTTTGTCTCACTATCTGATGCAGCAGGCGGTTCAGCTGCTACACCTTCTTCTGTTATGCTATTGCCAGCATCATCAACACTTGAATATGACCTGCTGTCATCTTCAGTGTTCTTCTTATATGGTTCTTTATTTCTACTGGCACTGTGATGCTGGAACTAGTTATGCTGGGACTTTGACAAACTGCATCCTCCCTTAGAGTAGAGGAATCATCATCATTGATTACACATGCTGTAGCAACCATTGCTGCAGTCAGTTTTTGAAGCACTACTTTACTCTCATGTCCCTGCACTGCTCCACCCCTCCCCCTCCCCTTCTCCTTGTGCATTTGCTGGATATTACCAACTAAATTGTGTTTTTTTACTGTACGTTACACAACACAACTGATGGAGCTGTATGATACCTTGCCCAAGCCCAGTCAGGTGTCTGTCACTGTCACCTAATATACTTAGTTCTTTATTCTTTTTTAATTTTTTTTTTATTATTTATTTCTTTTTAAGTTGTCTACCCTGTTGTCTTATCACAGTCTGTCCCAAAACAAATTATAACTAAAAAACAAAATCAACGTCTCCTTTCCCCAGATTTCCCCACCCAGCACAGAGACAATAACAGCAAGGTCCTCAAGCAAATAGGTCCCTAGCTGCCTGTGTCTTGACAGTCAGTCACATGGAATTTTGGAGTATTTGGGGTCAACCTCCTTCCTCCCTTCTTCTTTCCAGTGTGCCCCACTGACTCTCCTAATAAACAGAACAAATGTCCTACCTAAAAGATTCCTTGAACTAAACTTCAATTCTGCTATCTTTTCTAGCTCAAAAAACACATTGCACTCTCCTCTCACAAACACAAAATGGTATGCTGTGAGAGCCTGACAGCTTTTTATATGGCCAGTTCACCAGTGGCACTCTCTCTTTCACAGACTCACTTCCATAGCAGTTGGCACATCTACTAGGGAGACCACCTATAAGCTTCTAACACGATGGTACTATACACTGAAGGCTCTGGCCACCATTTTTCCTTCTGCATCTCCTTTGTGTTGGAGGTGTCGCATAGTGGAAGGCTCACTGATCCATGTGTAGTGGGAATGTTCTATGATTCAGCCATTCTGGTTATGGTTTGCTAGTGTTTTAGGTATTATTTTTAAGATGGTCTTTCCATTAGACCCTCTTCTTCTACTCTTCTATGCCCTTCCTTCCTCCTTATCGGTTGATAAACCTCAACGTTTATTACTGAATCACCTGCTTCATGCCACCAAACTGCTAATCCCGTTGCACTGGAAAACTTTGACTGTCCCTCCTCTCTCACAATGGTATGATAGAATTTATGCTAGAGCTAATGTAGAAAGGCTACATGCCTTGACTACTGGTACCTTAACTAAATTTCAAGTTATCTAGCTTCCCTGGTTTACCTTTTGGTCCTCCTCTGCGGATTTCACTGTCTTACGAGCTTTCCCACTCTACCTCTGAATGGCAAAGTTCGTATAAGAAATTAATTGGCAGCAACAGAAAGTAGTGCATTTTTTCGATTTTCAACGCATAAGAATTTTCCAGGAAAGTGGTAAATTGTGTATTTTCTGCAAAAAAAATTCCAGTGGGGGGAAAAAACAAACGTTTTGCCCACTTCTACCTTCCTGTAACCCTAAGACAGAATTAGCTTAGTCTACAGTGAATTCATAAGTTGTGCTACCTATTTCTCTGTAAAAATAGTTTTCATGAAATAAATTTAGTATGCTGTCATGGGACTATGTGACAATTTATGCTAATTCTCTGCCTGTTAATAAGTTTTGTTTAAGGCTAAACTAATTGCTCACCGTGTTCTTAGAAATATCTTTAGTGTGTGCTCTGCCTAGATTAATTCAAAGCACAGTGTGTGGTAATATTTTTACAGCACAAAAACAAATTAGCATAAAATGCCATGCTGAGCTGCCAGCAAATAAAGGTTAAATTCTCAAACACCATTTATTTTACAACCAAATAGCTATTACAACATTTTTTATTTTTATTTAAAATTAACTAAACTTATCTTAGTGTGGCAGGTCCACTTTAAACAGGGCCACTAAAAAGTAGAGAAATTGAGTGTGCCACTTATTACCAGTCTCATAGATCTTTTAATGCAATCTCTAGATTGAAATTTTCTGAGTCTTATGTATACATTTCATGATAACGATCTATTCACTGGAAAGTCCTTAGATTTTGTATTGTGGTTTTCCTGTGGTTAAATGAACAAATGGCTGCTAACTAAAAATTCAATATAAAAATAATTATTATTGATTATTTTAGATAAAAAGAGAGATTGGTGTAAAACAAGTTGGGTCACATTACAGCATAAAGAACAACAATCCCTCCATCAGGATTCCATAATCTGTGTTTCCAAAGGAAAATATGATGAATAGATAATTATGTTCTTTGGGGCTTATTACTATTAAAGGGATAGTAATGTCAGAAAAAAAAGTATTAACTATATGGTATATATAATTAAAAGAGGGTACTTGCACTTATTCGTATCTCTCAAACCGTTATGGTTTGAGAGATATAGGAAAATAACGTTCTCTGGTTCCTCCCCTTTCTGCTTGATGAGCTGTAAAGCTGTCAGAAGCAGATTCTGGTCGCTTGACCAGATATGGCTCTTCAGCAGCGCCAATATAATCATATCTAAAGATAAATACTTAATTTGGAACAGTCTACAAAGTGTGCCTGGTTTGCAAGCACACTTTGTAGACTGTTCCAATGAAGTATTTATTTCTAAATAGCGTGATTTGAGCTCTGCTGAATAGCCACTGTCTGGTCAAATGACTGGAATCTGCAGCTGTCAGCTAGATGGCAGACTTGAGTAAAACAGCCAGGAAAAGGTAACTTTAGCAAGTTATATCTCTCAAGCCATAAAGGTTTGAGAGATAACACTTACATTGATGTTAATGTTTTTTAATGTCTACAATATTAAATCAACTTAAAATTAACCATTACTATCCCTTTAATGAAATAGGTTTCCTAAGGGTGTATGTAAAAAGGAGGCAGAACATTTATAAAATGAACCCACAGGCTTCAGGAGTCTCACTGGAAACCTGTGAAGAATTCAAGAGGTTAAAATTCCCATCATTATTAATCTGATTTTCATTAGTTTCAAATAGTGCAGATGTTTTGTTCAAGTATAGCTCCACTTCTGAGTACAATTCATCAATCTGCGGGCAGAGTATCAGATTCGATACTCTACTCCATGATCATTGATGGAAATGTTCGAATCCTACCACAGAGTTCTAACCCATAGACTCACTTGGGATCCTCCAGGCTAAAGTTCGTAGATGGAATTATTGGATCTATCTGGCAACCACTCACTGATGAAAGTGGCTATTGAAAAATAATCAAATGGCTAATGCTCCAAAAAATCCTCTCATTTTCTTGAGCATAATATCATGATACACCTGGTGAATTCCACCTTTTGGGGCTTAACCTCAAAATAAAGTAGTACGCTGAACAGGGACCACCCCACATCTCCAGAGCTTCAATTTGCAAAGCACTTATAACCCTATATTATCTACATTCTTAAATGATAAAGCCCTGTGTAGACTTGTGGTGCTATATAAATAAATTAATTAATTCACCAATCCTGGAGCAAACCAAATGTACCAGAGAGGAGGAATAAAAATTCACATTAAGTTAAATGGGGACTTGCACTGAAATCAATTGTAAGATTGAATTTTCCCTCCACATGGATAGTTTCCCTTCTTTTTATGCACAGACGATATAAAAGGAATGTCAGATTCCCACAGCATGCCATTATGTGGTTGTTAGGGAGCAGCACAAAGATTGTAGTGTTTTACATGTGTTTTGATTCGATGTTTATTAATGTTGGGAATCCCATTGTGATATTTTCAATGTAGCAATACAGTAGATTGTTATTTAGCAATAAATCATATATAATTGTATCTAGTCTTGTCTGTATAATCATTAATAGACTCATTGCTCTGTCCTATTTGTGTTAGTTCTCTCCATTTTTTCTTTCTTGTTGCACACTTTTTTAGACTTTTCACACAGTCTGTACGAGGATTTTAGAGATTTCACATGGTTCATAGAACAACATAAATTTGGAATAACGGATAGAGTGCCTTATTACCACTATTCCCTGTTTTTGGAGTTTAGTTGAGGGAGTCTTGTGGGCAGAAAATGTGTTCTCTGTGTTAGGGGAGTTTGGGGAGTCTGAGAGGGGTGTGAAAGAAGAAATGAATGTTACCTAAAATATCTCAACACATTTTTTGACGGAGACAGGCAGGTGATCAAAGTTCTTTCCCAAACTAGCTGAGCCTCTGTCACTGACTGAATGACTGAGAATATTTAGCAGACTGACACTCAATAGACAGGCAAGTTTAACTGACACTGACTGTCAACGGCCAGAAGAAGAGGGTCCAGCATATTAAGTAAGGTCTCTTGTCGTCTGTGCTGTAGAAAAATTAAAGACTGTAGTTAAAGTGGGAGAAAAAGAAAGCAGTAGCTGAAATCCTCAAGACACTAGGTACAGGATAAGAGGGAAGAGGCAGTTTCACAGGCGGTGTGTTTTATTATTATTATTATTATTATTATGATTATTATTTTGTAGAAGGTGATAAGGATGGTAAAATATATATATATATATATATATATAAATAATTAAAATTGATTTGACTTATAGGTGACAGATTGTAGCCAAAGTTGCTGCAGTAGGTGTAATAAATGATGATTATGCTTCTCCTCCTGAGGAGGCTGTTTGTCGATGTCACATAAAAGGTCCACCACCACCAGTAATATTAATAAACCATCTAAGAACACTGAAGATGAAAATGAGTACCACGCTAATATTGATAGTATAATGGAGGAAGGTTCAAACAACTTCTCCATCTGACAGTGAGACAAACAAATTGAATACCAGTCCTGAAAGTAGTAGTGAATGTTCTGAAATTCCTAAGGTAAAAATACATTGTTTGAGCCTTTAAAAAGACTAGATGAATATAACAGTAGTGAAAAAGAAGTGGTGTGTGATGCTTAGTATGGCCTAGTTATAGATGATGTTGTATATATTTCCCTACAGCATTCTCTTCTTCAGATACAGATGAAGTTGAGAGTGACAGAGATGATGACATGACCAGAAATTACCTGAAAGGCACAGGCTCAGTCTTTTACTACTGAAAAGGAAGACTGTGCCTATGTATAAACTGTTTGATAAATCAGTAGGAACTTCTGTCTCTGGACAAGTAAAGATGCTAAAATATATACTATCATCTTTTCAGACATCATCAGCATCATGGCTGCTTCCAAGTCCAATCCTTGCCCATCCACACACACTAGTGTTGAGTAACCAACAAAACAGGTCATCAACATCCACAGTCCTAGCTATGATGATTGCTTCTGCTGCTGTTGGAAGTACAGCAACTTTGTTAACTAGTAGTAAAACTGCAGCAATATCCATCCCCAGTAGTAGTAGTAGTTGCCCCTCGGTACCTCTCAGTCTATGAATTCTACAGTATGGAGATCCAAAAAATAAACATGTTGCTATCTGTTTGTGGAAGAAGCATGTGAACATGGGGGAAAACAGGATCTCACCTATACACATCCTTATTGAGATCCCACCTGAAGGACGGCCATATGTCTGACTGGGAGACACAATATCAACATGTCAGAGGTGCCACAAAGAGCAGCAGAAGTACTAAAAGTTCCCGGGGCTCTGAGGCAAATAATAGAAGTGCTGTTGAGGTATCAGAGAGTGTGCCAAGATGTTCTTCATTTGACATAACACTTATGGCTCCTGATGCAGAGGAGTATGACTGTGAGTTTGTTGAAGATGTGCCCACACATTCTACCATGACCACTTCCACAAGTTATGTTGTTAAAACAATGAAGTTATTCAACTCTTCTGCCATGTATAAGGATGGGCAAATATATTTTTGCCTCAAACCAAAATCGGCTCATAATGGCACTTCCCAATTGACTAATAATTTCCCATGAAAAGTGCAATTTTTCTGCTTTTTTCGCCTAGCTTATTCCATTGAAATCAATAGGAACATCGAATTTGCACACAAAGCATAGAAAATGTTATTTTATTTTCCAAAGTTATGGTGTAAAAGGGACATGAGGGTGCCTGTGTTGGTGAAATGTGGGGAGAGAATCAGTTGAATAGGGAATTTTTTTGGGGGGATTTTGTTTACTGGGACTGGAGAGCAGTTAATACAAAATAAATCCTGAATACAAATACACCCCCCCATAAGACATGGTATAAAAGGGTTCTGTGGAGGGTGTCTGTGTTGGTGGGTGGAGTCTGGGGAAAGAATAAGTTGAATAGGGAATTTGTTTTGGAGGGAATTGTTGACTGGTATTGGGGGAACAGTTAATATAAACATAATAAAATAAAAGAATAAATTTGTATGTGATAGAGACAGGGACCCCCCTGACGTAAGATGCCACTGGGGTAGACTGATACTTGACGTGACAGAGTATTTTGTAGAGGATGATTTGTAAGATTTGTTGTTAAAGGCCCAAGCCTTGAGGAAACATTGATTTGTAGGACTTAGACTTATTTGGCACAAGCCCTAAGGAAACATTGATTTGTAGGACTTACGCTTGTCGGAAACAATCCCCCACAAATTGTTTATTTTTTTTGTAGGCTTATGTTTTTTTTATTTTTATTTATTTTTTTTTTAAAAGCACAAGCTCTGAGAAAAAAAATGCCCTACATTGTCAAATGCCCTGATGTAGATGCGATCAACAACAGCAGTAACATGGGTCATAGATGATGAAGGTTCTACTTGCCATGACAAAGCTCCAGTGATTCACCAGAGGCAGTAGCGGCACCATGACTAGCCCCCAACCCACCACTTCAGGTATATGTGGAGAAAAGAAGTTGGCCAATAATGATTCTCCACCTGCCCCTCCACCAAAATCATGGGTGTGTAGAGAATACAATACTCACATCATCAACTGCAATGTTCACAGTGTAAATAAGGGAAGGACTGGGAAGTAGAACAGTGTGTACATCTGCACTCACATGAAACACCTCGCACCCCTCTATCCAAATACCATGACACTTAGGGTCCCCAATGTAAAATCCCCCCACCAGAAACCAAATACTGATGCTGTCACTATGACCCTTGTCCACACCCAACTAAGGACACATGACAGCTTGCTGACAGTTTAATAGTAATGATGAACCCTCCCTGCCACCAGCTTAGCATATTCAGCGGGATGGAATCTTCTCAGATACTGCTTGATGCTGTGATTGCGATTCTCCTCCACCACACTGCCACATGTGGTCAGTGCACCACCCAGTGTGCAATGGGTGGAAGTGAACTGCCACTTCCTAACATCTACAGAATGGCTATCACTTGGCGGGGGAGGTAACGATGAACAAGGTGGAATGGCAGAATATGTAGTTACCTTACAGCAAGAAGGTGATGGTGAGCTAGTGGTTGATCTCATCATCGAACTTTCAGCCTCTCCCTGGGTTTCTCTGTTCTTCCCTCTCTTTGATTTTTGCCTCGCCTCTTGTTGCATTTCGGAAAGTCAGGGATACAGCTCAATTTCTATGGTGGGTGTTTGGCTTTACCATGTTTCACATAAATATCATGGTGTCTGTGTTTCATGTGTGTTATCAAAGCAGTTGTGCCAAGGTATGTGCCCTCCTTTCCCCTTCTCACTGACTTGTCACAAACTGTGCACAATGCTGTTGTTGATGACTGCACTGTACCTGCCCCAAGAGAAAAACAGTCCCACATGCATGGCTTCATGGGGGACAGGAATGGTGGAGAAGAATTGCTTTTTTTGTCTTCTTCTCTGCATTCCCCTTTACTGTCTTGGGCAGAGGATAATGTTGCTGCTACTGCCTCAGAATCAGCACTGCAACTAGGCCCTGGAGTATTGCTGCTGCTGGCGAGTGAAACCTGTCGTAGTCCTGCATCACTTGTGACACACTAGCCTGCTCCTCAGCATACTGCTGCCCTTGCAACTCAGCATCAGCAAAAATTAAAGCAGTTGCAAACTCTGCAAATTCCAAAAGCTCACTGCTGGTGATGATGGTGATGCCCATCCTCATCCCTATCTCCTATTCCTTCTCAGTTTGGCCTAAAAAGGCCATTAATGCCTCTTCCACCCCAGCTTCTCCACCATCATCACCACCACCACCTTTCCCTCCTCCATGCTGCTACTGCTCTATTAAAGATATCTTACTGGTTGGACGAGCTGACAGTGGGTCCCCAATGTCACACTTGCCATTACTTGTTGACCTGAAGAAGGCAGCACTAGCAACAGGCACAGTGAGCAGATCTGTGCTCCTGGTGGTGGTGGTATTATTTCTACTAGGCAACAGTTCAGCATTCTTCAGGATCATGTTCCACCTGAATAATGCCGATAGGGAAAGGGACTCCCAGGATTAGGGAAATGTTGTGGGCTCCCTTGACCGCTAGTCTGGATGCTCTGCATGGCTTCCCCTACCACTCCCTTCACACTAGTCCCACCAGCTGCTTCTCCATCACTGTTACTACCACTAACACCAACCACATTAATTTCAGTCCCTGAGTCTTCCTCCTCATCAGTCACTAGTAATAATATGATGAATTTCCCACCCACTAGAGGGCAGCATCAGATCATACAAAGTAATTTCTCCTCTGGTTCTGGCCATATTATTAATGAACAGCAGCATAACTGCCCACTGGCACTCCACTTTGTGCATGCAGATTTTTGAGAGATAATACCATTAAGCTAAAGATGTGTTAAATAAACTAGAGAAGGTGATAGAGGTATGGCTTGTACTCCACTCCTTGAATGTATTGAGAATAGAATTTATGGTGTGTGTACCCTCCTTTGCCCATGTCATAAATTTAATTGTGGCAACATGTCTCTGAGGAATCTGATTCGGGTAAAAAAATATAAATATATGCCTATGGATAGAGATGAGGGTTGCATTGTGGATGATTGCTGAGGAATAGAGGATGGAGGATGAGAAAGAGAAAGGTAAGGCCAAAAACTGTAGAAAGCATAGTAAAAAAAACAAAATCAGCAACTTCTTTCCCCAGACTTTCTCAGCACAGAGACAATAAAAGCAAAACAGCAAGTAATTTGGACCCCAGCTGCCTGTGTCTTGCCAGTCAGTCACACCAAATGTTGCGGTATGTGGGATCAACCTCCTTCCTCCCTTTATCTCCACTAGAGTGTACCCAGATTGTCTAATACATAGAACAAATGTCCTACCTAAAAGTCTCCCTAAACTAAGCTTCATTTTCCCTATATTTGCCTATCTACTCTAGCTCAAAAACATGCTGCTTTCTCCTCTCACAAACACAGAATGACTGCTGTGAGAGCCTGGGACTCTTGTATATGTTTGTAGAAGAGTTGAGAAAACTTTTGCGTGGTGGAGAAAAATTTTTCTTACCATTTCAATGTAATGAGCTAGGTGAAAAAAAGCATGAAAATGGAAATTTTTGCAGGAAATTTTTCAACAAGTGAAAGTGCCAATTTTCGCCAATTTTGGTTTCAGGCAAAATTATGCTATCCACTCTTTCTTCAATAACCCTTTTTATGGAAGATAGGACTGGTTGCTTTAACTACTGCAATTTGACACTGGTCACTGTTTCCAAGTTTGTAGCTGACAAGGATTCCCAGGTCTTTCTCTAGCAACGAGTCCCCTAAAATGATTCCATTAAGTTTATAAGTAGCATTGGGATTTTTTCTTCCCAAATGCATGATGTCACACTTTCCCACATTAAATTTCATATTCTATTTGTTTGCCCAATCTGCAATTTTATGAAAATCCCTCTGTAGAGAACATATATCATGTCCTGAATTTATTGCCCTACATAATTTATTGTCAACTGCAAATATTGATAGGAAACACTGTGAAATATGGGAAGAACTGAGAAGTATAACAACAATTGACACATTTGCTCTCATATTAAGCAACAGGGATAACTGCAACCAACCACATTGATGGTTAGATCATTAATATTATAACATGTCCCAATAAATCAAGAACAGTGCTATTACTATGGCCTTCCTCACTTCTTCTAAGGACACATGATGTCAAGAAGACTTAAGAAAAATAATGAATCCTCTCTAGCAGCAACTTATAATATAGAATGGGATGGAATGTCCATAGATGCTGCCTGATACCCTGCACTTGATTGCTCTCCACCACATTGCAGTTCACCACATAATGTGCAATAGGTGGACAGGAACTGCCAGATCCTCACATCTACAGACTCACTATAAGCTGGTGTGTGTGTGTGTGTGTGTGTGTGGGGGGGGGGGGTGGTAACAGAGGCAAAGGTGGTACACCAGAAGAGGGGAAAGATGAAGCTTAGGGTGCCAGGGAAGGGACAGTGGGTACATTTTCCACACCTGGACCCTGGCTCAAGAAGACGATGATGACACAGGTGTTATACTTAAACAAAAAGAATTCAATGCACTCATATTGGTGATGAAATTATAAAAATCTTAGTTTCTTTTATAGTTCACAGTGTGAATTACAAAATAATATATATTATATATACATACATACATACATACAGGTTGCTAGAGGACAGACGGCACTCACAGGATATCTTAAAGGCTATGTAACATGGCTGAAATGTCAAATTAATAAAACAACTTGTTCATCACTTAAGAAATCCTGTGAGTGATTTCTATCCTCTAGCAACCTGTATGTATCATTTCTTCTTGACAATGCACCCAGGCATGTATACTTTTTCACAGAGAGTGCTTCCATCATTAACTGTATATATATATTTATCCAAAGGAAGAAAAGAAACTCACAGCGCCAACTCACCTTAACATATCCATACAATAAATACAGCTTTCAGAAACTTATAAAGATAGATATATAGAAAGCAGCATGGAATGAGGGGGTTCTCCAGACCCCCAAACATTAGGCCAGAAACCCAAAGTGAAAAGACAGACAAGAAGACAATCCTGCGCTACTCTATATATATATATATATAAAAAAAAAAAGAATGTGTGCCCTGTAATGGGCATATATAATAATGTTTAATAAATTAGTGAAATTTCGTGTCACAGATTAGCCAAGTTGTGGGTAAGCTTGCCACCAACGTCAAGATATTTCACTTTCGGCAAGTCCTACTCTAATAAACCTAAAAGCCCTATCTAAAAATTAAAATCAAAAAGTCCTGAGGAAGTATCATTACGTACTCGTAGGCGAGCGAGGGACCCTTTAAATATGCTCTTTATTATTTTTGTGGGTCCCAGTGTAGTGCAATTAAAAACAGCAGACATACAAGTGATAAAAAGGTTTATATGACAGATTTACCTGGTGCACCAGGCCCCCCAAAAAAGGGGGCCTGCATTGTGTAGAAGTAAGAGGACTGTGGATCCATCAGACCTCTCCTTAAATAACCTTTTATACAGCTACCCGCAAGTCATGTGAAGTAGTTGATATTAAACAGACAAGGAGCATTCTCACCATGACAGGCTTAAGGCCTAGTCTTAAAGGGCTAGAATAAGAAAAGAAATTTAATAAAAGTGAATGATGAATGTGAATTTACAATCCTGCGCTACTCTATATATAAAAAAAATAAAAAAAAAATAAAAATGTGTGCCCTGTAATGGGCATATTTAATAATTCTTAGTAAACGAGTGAAATTTCATGATACAGATTGGCCAAGTTGTGGATAAGCTTGCCACCAACGTCAAGGTATTTCACTTTTGGCAAGTCCTACTCTATTATTATATATATTAGTATATATATTATTATATATATACACTTACCATCTCCTCAGAAGAAAGCATACTGACAGCAGTAGTAGCAGGCATGGTCAGCTGATGTGTGGTGCTCATATTGCTAGCCAGTTTTGCCTTGTTCAGTATAGTTCCGACATCCCAAGAGATGATGTTGGGGGACCAGGGTACATTGAGTTAGGGAAATGTGGACTCCCTTTTCTGCTTGTGCTGCTGACTTGCTCTTCCACCTGTCTATCAGCAGTAGCAACAGAGTCCATACAGTTTCTCATGTTGCTGCTGGTCATAGTGCTAGCTGCTCCAGCACTCCAAACAATGTTATTTTATTTTATTTTAACTTTAGTCTCTCTCTCTTTTCCTGCTTCCAGTTTCTCTTGGGTATTTATAATCTGCTGGGTTTTTAATAATATGGGGTCAGGATCTTTCACTACCATTGAAAAACACAGGTGGAAAATCAAACCCTTCTTACAAGAAAATCTGTGGTGTCATCAAAATGGTGGAAAATCTATAGGTTTCTTCACTGGAGGGAATTCCCACAGGAAAAGTGGAAAATCCTGCTTTTTCGAAGAAATTTCCTCGGGAAAAAAACAGGACTTTTAACACATCCCTATTTAACACCTTGCATGCTAGAGAGATTTCCAATGCGTGGCTTCACAAAAAAGCCTTTTTAATCAATGGAGAGTTATTATTTTTCTCCTATAGTGTGTGTTTGGTTCACTCCACTTTTCTTTTGTTGATAAGAACCTTAGTCTTAAAACATATGGTATTATCATTTGTCCTAAATAGAATTGTATCTTGAGATACCATGGAGAGCTCAAAAGACATAACCATTATTTTTAAGCTTTACACAATTTCTGACCAATAACTATGTGCATATTAGGTGTGACTGTGTTTTTGTTCTGTACAGATTCAGCTCAGAATCAATTGCTGTAGGAATGCACAACTGGAGCTTGAGTACTGATGAAATCAGAGTGTATTTACATTCTGTTGTACTGCATGCTTTAAGATTTATAGTTTCTGCACCACACAGAAGGGAATTGAACTGCTTGCCCATGGAAAGCTTTTCATTATTATCAAGATTTATAATTATATGGGAAGCAAATTGCTCTTAATGCCTACCCCAACAATCATTAAGACCAGTATATGGAAGCCTTTCTTAAGTGGACACTGATGAGTTGGAGTTAGGGCATGTGGTGTGTCTCATTATTATACAGCAGATTTTGATTAAATCAATAGTACAGCATGTGAATCTCCCTAATTAATTTAAATACTGTGATTATATGCAGAAGAAAGAAGACAGGCTTTAAAGAATTCTGTCCCACTGCAATCAGTAAATATTTATCTGATCAAACGTATTTAGGATATAGGATTTCCCATGACAATCACAGATCGAGGAGACCCCAGATGTAAATTATTTTTACTGCTGATTTAGCTTTGTTATTTTTTTAACAGAAAAAAAAAACATGGAACCTGCATAAATTACTCAGGGCACTGAAATGCTTACATGCAAACGGGATTGATCCTGGTATCTTATTCTTTTATATGCTGTTTAGGGCTTATGTGATCAATGGATCAACCAGCTGGGAACCTCCTGCTGCCAGCTGTAGTGCCATAGTCTGTAAAACATTCCATATGTGGACAGCCTTATGGGAGTGGTTTGATGTTGGGCATGAACAGGCAGAGCTGCTGGGTCCTAATCCAAAAAAGCAACTGGGAGATGCTGTCCAGCATCCTGAAATGTTTTAAAAGAGAATTAACATTTCTTATAATAACCCCCACTTACCTTACTATGGCCTGAAAACCCTAATGGCCTCTATGAATTTTGCCTTTGTGAATTTGTTTAAAGGGATAGTAATGTTTCATAATAAAAGCAGCTCTAATTAATCATTATAGTATTTGGACTTTGGAGAGTGTTATTTCAATTATGTCAGACTTGTAGTTCAAGAGTAATTCAATTATAAAGTATCCCCCTCCCGCCCCTTTTACTGATGTAACACTCCTCCGCCAGAGCAGAAGGGAGGTGCCCTGGTAGACTGCAGAGAGGGACAATCTTCAATTAAGATAAGGGAAAAACCTGAAAAACTTGTCAAGAGGGGCAGGGCTTTCATTGTTCTAATAGGAAGAAGATTGTCCCCTGCTGTTATCTTTCTGGTCTATGGACTGCATTCCACATCTGAGAAGAGATGACTTACACTAGGTAAAAGGGGAGGGAGGGGAAACTTTGCTTGTGACTATCTCTTAAACCATAAAGGTTTGAGAGATAAGACTTATATCGTTCTTCATGTTTTTTTAATGCCTACAAAATAAAATAAAGAAAAAAACTAAGTATTACTATCCCTTTAAGAGGCAACATCTTCATTCATTCCATCATGTGATGTCCATGGAGGCTGACATTAGAATTATTGTCAGGACCACAGTACCTCCAACTCTGCTCACTGCACCTGGTATCTTAACCCTTAAAGGGCCAGTGAGGTGTGCAATGCTTTGCTTTTCAATATGATGTGTACCCTGTGGCACATAAAGGATTGAGTAGACTCGTACTCTCATTTCTGCCACTATAGATAGGACATAACAGGATTGATTCAATATTTTGTCAATAACTGACACAATAGAAAGCACAGAAGGGCCATTAAGATTTTATGTTTTGTGAGAAGTTATTATTGGAAGGTGTTAACTCTGCATTAATAGGTTAATTTATTAATTTTAGTTTGATCACAGTATCTTAACTCTCTTGCGCAAGTCCACAATATTTCAAATGTCCTGAATGGGTTCACACAGATAACTGGAAAGCTGACATTTTTTATTTAGTACAACATGGTGTAGTACATAATGTTTTGGGACGCAAACAGCGTCTCTTCATCAGATGAAGGGATCTGACAAAAGGAGGCTGTTTGTCCATCAAAACATTTTGCATCAGATTACATTGCACTAAATAGTTTAATCCCTCCAGGCATCTATATTTGTTCTTCTTGTTTCTGGAAGTTTACGTGTTTAATTTGGGATAGCAGAGCCCCTTAGAAGGGAAGACTGCACCAGTTAAAATATTTGGGCATTCTAAACCAACCAGAGAGTACCCATCTTAACTCTTTCAGACCAAGAGTGTATGCAACACATTGCTTTGGGTTAACCCCTGCTGCTTCAAGTCATTGTAAGGCCATCTGATTTAAGACAGTTTATTCTGTTTTTATCTAGGAAATGTTATAACCCTCACATTATCACTCATATTTTCAGTCTGTTCACATTGATTTTTTCTCTGTTTTCCTTCATGTAACACCTACCCTGACCAGAACTCTAGCAATGTATTCAGCACCTGACCCTTATGTACTCTGTATGTCTCCCATAACCACTTTAGATTGTTTCCCAGCAGGGACCTCACTTCCAGTAAAGCACTTGCAACCCTTAAATTGTTGTGTACACTTGTGGGGCTATATAAATAAACATATTCATTCATTCATTTTATGTGAATGCTGAGTCCTTTATCTTAAGTGAAATGGGGGACGTATTAATGCATCCTTGCAATAATGCATTCCTGAAATGTGTTTTTTGTGCTCTGCTTGCCTAACACAACTTTTCTAAGCTACTTACATCAAAAATTGTCTACTATATACTACTTGTGACAAGGGACGGGCGGTGGGGGGAATTGTATGGGTGTTTTGGGGCCTTCCTGTTCCTCTGATCATTGTTTTGCACAATGTACTAACAAGAAGCAGAGCAAATCTATGTAACATGACTTTGTTTTCCTGTGCATGGTAAAGGGGTGTTGTTTGGGGCTTTAAATCCTAATGCAGGTGGTATCACACTAGTATGCACTGAAACACCATG
This sequence comes from Rhinophrynus dorsalis, assembly GCA_037306005.1. NCBI lineage: Eukaryota > Metazoa > Chordata > Amphibia > Anura > Rhinophrynidae > Rhinophrynus > Rhinophrynus dorsalis. The sequence continues at coordinate 417,518,823 of CM074723.1, forward strand.
CTCACTAGTATCAAATGCAGTCACATGATTTTTAGGCTTACTGCCAAGCACAAAAATGAGCTCCATTGGCAGACTCTCACAATTCCCATATATGTGTTAGCCACCTCTGTGCCATCTATTTCCCTTATGTTACGTCTTCCACATTGTTGTCTTCTGTGTTTCTTATTTTTAGTAACTAATTAAGTCTGGGCCAGAGGGTGTGCAACACAATATTTCACAAAGAGTTAATTAGTAAATCAAATTTCCTGTGCCTGTTTTGTCCAATATTCATCTCATCCTGAGCTGTTCTTCATAGTGAATATCATTTAACCCCTTAAGGACACTTCTGGTCTTAAAGGGGTCCATCAATTCACTGCGATATCCCTCCTGCATAATATGATTTCACATTTCCATATGGATTATATCATGTTCCTTGTGCTGTACACCTCTGAAGTCAATATGTTGCCTGTCATGTTTCTACTTCACTGCTATGTCCCTTGTGCACTTCATTATTTCATCCCTCAGCTGGCAAAGCCTCCTTATATTTAACCTCTCAACATCATTTCCAAGACCACTAAGCAAAAATAGAAAAGCAGAACAGATCAGTTCTAATGAAGCAATTAAAGGGAACGTTCCATCAAGAAACAAGTTGTATTTATTTTTATAAACCTGTTGAAATCACTTTGTATTTTTTCAGTATTTTGCAAAGGGCATATGATCTATGGGACTTAGGCTCTTAAGAAATTACTTTTTGTCACCCCCCGCCCAACACACACACATGCACACACGCTCTCATGTGGCCGTTGTCTAATTGGCTCTGTGCAGCTGCTCTAAAATCTAAAGGCCAGTCAACTAAGGGTGGGTCTTGGATTCCTTTTATCAGTGTTCTTTAGGCTCTTATCACGGGGATCATTGTGTAGTTTACCAGAGAATGGCATCATCTACACTTGGCTCTGCAGCAGTACGGGATGGGTTGGCGGTGGGGGGTAGGGGAAAGAAAATTGTACACATAAAACTGTAAAAAGATATGCATTAGTAACACAAATTAACCTGATTACTCATACTGTACATTGTATTAGTTTCCTGATTGCGTTTCTGCTATCAATAGAAACATTTGCATTTAATGAAGCCACTACATATATCATTCAATGGGGGTTAAATGCCCTATTTTGATTAATAGGAATTTGGGGAATTGCCACTTTTACTCTGTTACGTAGCTGGTTTTCCCAGCACTGCTCTAATTCATTTTAGCAGATCAGTCTCATTAGGGAGAAATGTATGAAATGAGCAGAACAGCTCATCTCCTGCACTTACGCATGAACAGAAAAATCATGAGCCTACACTTTGTGGTATGTAGAAGCACACTAGTGCAAGCATTATGCCACTGGTAAGACTTTAATATGAGCAAGCCCTGGATGCCACCTCTGTAGCACACCCAGAAAAACAGACTCATTTTACACTGATTTTATCTGCTCCTTGCTAGTACATGGTGAGAAACAAAGGTCAAAGGATTCCCCTCCTACTGGTGCAAGCAACATAGAAAGCTTAGTTCTTAGTCCAGAGTTAGGCATAATATGGCCTGCTGCCCTTGGATCCGGCCATCTGTTCACATATCTCAGTGCTGCTTTGCACAGGAATATCACTTCTGGCTTTGTCTGCAGGTGAAGAATGATACATTTTATCAGGAAGTACAAGTTTGATACAATACATCATTCTTCCGGACTGCAAACAGAGCCATGATTAACCCTTTGAGTGCCAGTGAGGCCTCCAACGCATTGAAACACAATATACTGGATACCTCTGTGGCACTCAAAGAGTTAACACATTATCTGTGAAGTATGCTCAGAAGCACAAGGAACAGGGCATAACCATCACATCTCAGGCTGCAATATTACTAGTGGGACAGGGATATTACCAAGGGTTTGTGTACATTATATATATTTTGAACAAAGATGTGGCCCTCAGGCTAAAATTATTGCCCACTCCTGACTTAGCTGATAGGCAAAAGCAACAATAATACATTGATTCCAGCACCAGCACTGAATCATATTAGTTCATCCCCCTAGTGTCTAGTGTGGCAAATTTCAATGCTGTCTTGGACATGTGGCATATCTTACTAAAGCTATTTTGCCATGTTTTACAAGATCCTTTATCACTTGAATCTTTCACTGTACCATTGAATGCTTCCTATATTTGACAGAAATTCTATCCTTCTGGGGATTTATTCTCTACAAGGAGAGTGTTTCCTATGATAATCTACAGATGATATAGTCTTCGTCAGATCCCTCTAACTAACATTTCTATTTTACCAACAGAGCTGCTGATGAACTTAGAAGAGCAGAGCAATTCTGATGCAAACCAAGTATTGTACAAAATCCCTACAATTCAATTGATTTAAATGGTTATTTTAACCCACTGGATGCTAGAGATGCTTCCAATGCACAGAGAATCAACAAATTGCAGATCTCTTTAGAATTTAAGGGGTTAAATGTCCCATTTAAAATCAATGGGAATTTTACATTTCTCCTGTGATACAGTTGGTTTGCTCCAGAATTGCACCATTTTCTCTAAGTGCATTACATATATATATATATATATATATATATATATATATATATATATATAGAAAGGAAGAGGCAGCACCAGTGGGACTTCTTGAAGAAACTTTTAATAGGCAAAATGACAATAGAAATGGTCGACGTTTCGGTCCAAGTGAAGGACATTTATCAAGACAATCTAACCAAGATGGCGCGTGGTTTAAATAGACAACACTACTCAATGTACATGGCCCGAGAGAGAGTGGTGACGTCATCGCTGGGCCACAGGTACGGTAGCCACGGCGACAAAACATCATCACACTGCTGTAATGATATATGCATTAATATGACATGAGCCAAATACACTGTACAAATAAATAAATAACTCCATGCTGGGATGAGAGTAAGCAATGCATATGAAAAAGCTGGATCGGAGCAACACATAATCAGCACGGGGTCATGCTCAGCCTGAGAAACTGTAGATACCTCGGTGTTGAGCATGAGAACACCATACCTCCCAAGTGTCCCTCTGTAGGAGGGACAAATCCCTCTGTCCCTCTTTTCTACCCTTTTGTCCCTCTTTTTAGGACATCAGAATGAGTGGTGTGTATTACATTGCTCCACAGCAATAAAACATACATAAATGTGTTAATTGTCAGTATATGTGTTTATACATTAATATGGGCAATTAAAATACTTTGGTCTTGCTCTAAATCATTTATCAGTTACACAAAGAGGTGTAGATGGGTCAAGAAATAACTTAAAAATTCTTGGAAATACCTCGCCTACCAGCCACACCCCCAGAAACGCCACCTAAAACAGAAGTGTCCCTCTTTCGCCATTTGAAATGTTGGGTGGTATGGAACACTAGGACCCCACTGAATAATGCTGGGTTAAATAAATGCCGCAGGTACTGATAAATCACATATGGAGCACAAGACAATACCAAGCCCGAAAAATTGAGATGTCCCCGGATGTACAAATAAATTGCCATTCGTATCATAATGTACATATAAGCAAATCACCAGTAGTACACTGGATAAGTGTCCCACAGCACAGCGGAGCAAACCAACTCTAATGCTACGGGGTAAATCAAAAGAAGGGGTTAAAGAGAAATAAGTCAACTACATCAAACAAATATCAGTACATTGATGGGAGATCATGAATGTTACACGGCCCACATAGCTAAAGGTGGGCAAAATAACTTCATCAGTTATACGGCAATGTGTCCAATAGGTTATATTGTACACTTTGGTGATCCAATGAACACGCCTGAAGTTGATGGAATACAAAGCTAGAACTTTTAACATTCATTTAATAGGTCCAAATTGAATCAGTCAATTTAAGAAATGAATTTAAGGAAACATAGGGAAACCAATCACATAGTTAATGTAGTGTAATAACTGTGCAAAATAGGACAAAGATCACAAACTCAGTAATCCACATGAAACCAGTTAATGGCTCTGAACCTAGACCATAAGGAGCAGAGTATTATGCGATCATCATCGGAATACCAAGGAGAATCATAGAATGGGGGGGGGGGGATTTGGAACACCAGATGGTTAACAGATGCCTTTCAACTTGCTTGACAGTGCCATTCAGTCCTATTGTGGACGGGTGTTTGAATTGGCAACACCCATAATGGCATCTATGCCCACCCAGACCTGGAGAAATGTCAACTGTCATGATATGATCTGATGCCTCATATAAATAGGTCCAACTGGAAATGATAGTAAGAATCCGGATGCCTAATGGCAATGGGCATTCAGATAGATGATGACAGGCATGGAACAAATGATTCAACTCACCTCCTAACAGAGGGGTTTACTATCCCAACTCATATAATCAATGTTTCAAAAGAAACACGAATAGTTAGTCTTATCATTCAATCCACGTGGTGCCAGGGTATTCAGTTTGTGGATCCATTTCTCTTCCAGTTGTAACAATTGTCTGTTCCTATCCCCCCCGTCTTAATTTGGGCTGATGGTCAACTATCATATATTTTAAATCCGCCAAATGATTGGCTTGTGCAAAATGTCTTCCTACTGGTTTATCACTGGTCTGAGTTTGGATTGCTTGTCAAATAGATGTTCGATGATTGGCAATCCTGTCCTTAAAGGCTGTGATGGTTTTACCTACGTACATAAGACTGCATGGACATACAATGAAATCTATAACATATTTACTAGAGCAAATTTCCTATGCTTGATATAGATTTTCTTGCCAGAATGTGGATGTTTGAAGAATTCACCTGTCATAAGATACCTGCAAGTGATGCGACCAGTACATTTAAAGCAACCTTTCTTATCAGATTTCAACCAAGTTGTATAATTGCAGGAATAGCAATGTTCTGGATCAGTACATACAAGTTTATCTCTAAGACTTGGGCTACGTTTGTAGCTATATAATGGAGTTTTAGAAAAAATTTTTGGTAATGTGCCGTCACTGGACAGTATGTCCCACCTATTGTTGATGGCCTGTTTGATGCGTTTACTGTGAGTGGTGTATTTAGATGTAAACACCAATCTATCTTTTGGTGGTTTGGCTGTTTTGGTTTTTAACAAGTCTATTTGGGAAAACTGGAAAGCTTGATCAAAAGAATGCTGTAATGTGGATATAGTGTACCCTCTCTGAAAAAATCTTAGAAAGAGTTCCTTGGCTTGAAATTCAGCTTGTACTCTATCAGAGTTGTTCCGGATGATCCGCAGAATATGAGAATAAGGCACCCCGGACTTAGTATGAGCAGGATGAAAATTTTGGTAATGTATTAAGGTATTTCTATCCGTGCTCTTCCTATAGTTGGTGGTACCTAACCAATTATCATGACGAAAGACTGTCAGATCCAAGAAGTGTATATATAAATGCCTCTGAAGAAGTGGCTATTGAGTCACAAAACACTTTGGGCGTTTTTTAATTATAGACATTCTATTTTGTCTTTTATATACTATTCACTGTTTTTTTAACTTTGTATGCTGGTGTTATTCACTTGGATCTATATTATCTGCTTTGTGTTTGCGAGCTTAAATTTCTGAAAAATCTCTAAACATGCTCTTTTAAAAAAAAGGGATTAAAAGAATAAAAAAGGTGCAGCCAGCATTGCATCGGGCATAACATGGCCCAGCGTTAGAGTGGATGTTTCCACATAACTTTTCTTAAAGTCCCAGGAGAGTGGTGGTCAACAGAGTGGCTTATAGCCTGAAAACTTGAGTGACGCATACTGAGCTGGAGTGAAAACCAGTATAAATGGTTATACTAAGAGGCAAGTAGTGGCCTCTTACAAATGTGAGTAGTGCTTTATGGGTGTTGGCGAAGGATCATCCCAGTGAGAAAATACTACGCTTAGAGAACTGTTTGCACCGTTTTTTTCTTTTTCTTTTGTCTTTTGCATTTAGAGCGGGAATCCAGCTCTTGAAGAACGTGCAGCATTGATAAGGATCGATCCAACTCCAAGAAGAACCATATTGTAAAGAGACGTTTTTTAGTTTGTATGTTATAAATTTGTCTTACTGATCATCTCTGTATTTTGATATAATTGTTTCCTCATCTTTCCCCTCTCCTTTCCTTTAATTCTGTGTGAGATATACATTGCATATTTCTTAGGTTAAGGCGCTCTGCTTAAGACTGTGGGTCTATTTTAGACACAAAATCTTTTTGGTGTATATTTGCATGAAAAATAATTGTATCTGACAAAATCACATAGGGTCATATGTATAAAGACAAAAGTGAAACAAGGAGCAGTAAACTTTTTTATGAAAACAAAGGTTATAGGACTTTTCATGCTGAGTAAAACAAAGTCACTACAACCGCTGTCAGTTATTTTATTCAAACATTATAAAATTTCAAATAACCAGTAAGTGAATTTGCTATCTATATTTCCTGATTGTTCTGACATCAAATGACTCAGCAGTTTCTATCACATTCTATAGAGAACTGTAAGTCACTGACTTTCCTCTCCATTAGAATGCAATAGAAAAACTAATTAGAATTTGACCACTAGAGGGCACTGCTAAAGTTAAAAAACACACAGGTTTAAACAGTAATAACTCTGGAAATATGCATTTCTCAGCAGTGGGAGCAGTGATGTATCTTGGCCTAGGCTGGCACTTTATAGGGGGCGGCATAAGAAGCCACCCCCACCCAGATCCGGCCCTTACGGGCGCAGGTCAGTAATGGCAACATGCACTACATAGAGATCCACCTACGAGCTTGGCAATTACTGGCTTGAAGCTAACATTCTCCACATTCTCACCACCAGCTGAGATGGAAGCCACGCCCCTTGCTCCTGCTCCAGTGGTGATTGGACAGAAGACTTCCTGATAATTAAATCATTCAGCCCCATCCTATCCGCTCTCTGCCTGGAATGAAAAGTCAGCAAGTAGGAATCTAGTGGTAGAGAGAAGCAGCAACAGAGGAGCTGAGCTGCAGCAACCCTGCTATTGACACAGAGGTATTCAGGATCACTATTAAAGGGGGTGGCAGAAGGGACTAATATGGACAGTTTGTTATGTATTCCTTTTTCACGCTGATTCTCGGTTGGAATCGGCAGTGCTCTACTTCACATGGTTCCAGGGTCTGAGATCACGTCTCACCTGATAGCAGGTCAGATTTATTATGTGTGTTGCTCCAGAGAAAGGGGGAGTCTGATCTCTGCAATTGAAAGTTTTTAAAACAATAAGGTTCACGGAATGTAATAAAGCTCTTCATCTGGTGGAAGCAGCCAGCTAAGTAAGGGCAGCCCTGATAAGCAGAGTTCAGCCTGTCCCATCTGGGAGTGTGTGATATGCAATCCCGGTTTTCTTAAATTAACCATTTCTGTGCCAGAAGGTGTCCAAAGTATTGCAATACATTGGACACCCTTATTCAATCTAAGCTTTAACCTTCTGAGTGCCTGAGAGGCATCTGATGCAATGTGTTGCACACCTCTATGGCACTCAAAGGGTTAATATAAATCCAGCAAAGATGAAGCAGTGGATCATCATCAGCCTGCATGTAGATGCAATTATCTAGGAGTACTGTCAGCAGGAGAAAAGTGACACTGGCCTATTGAGTCTGAAGGGGATATGCCCCCACTTCCCATTTCCTACGTTCATACCCTCCACATATGTGTATAGGCACACAGACAGATGCATGTGTGGTACCTTTTATTTGCCTGTCATTGTTGTGGATTTAGCAAGGATGCCATAGTTATCAAGTTAACTAAGTGCAATTCTGTAGCACCATAGTGGAGACATGAACATTTCAATTGATTTAAATAGGGCTTTTAACCCTTTGATTGGCAGAGAAAATTCAAACGCATAGCAAATGAATACGCTGGGGACATTTCTAGCATTCAAGGGGGGGTTAAAAGCCCCATTTATATCAACAGAAATTTGCAGAATTTTCAATTTAACCCTATGGTCTCAGTGGTGTGTTCCAATAATGCACATCTTTATTTTGATACATAAAGCCCCTAGAGTTATAGTCTCATCCTATTAATCTAAACACATTTTATTATTTTGGTTCTTGCAGTAACTGATTGTGACTGTACACTGTGAGTCTGATGTATTGACAAAAAGAGGACCAATTGTGGACCAACCATCTGCATCATAAAGAGCACATAAAATGCATTGGAGACCTCCCTAGTGTTAAAGAGGTTAAAAGGCCCGTTCAAATATATGGGTCTTTTTATTTGTTCCTATGATGCTGTTGGTTTGCCTCAATTGCTTTTCCTTAGTATATGAGCCTTACTGTTTTGAAGTCTGTTAGCTATTAGGGGGAATAACTTGCCTAGGGCCCTATGGAGTTATAATACAGCTCTGCAGCAAAGCTGCCCAAGCCCCCCCTCAGATCCGGTGGTTGCTCCAGGCATGTTCATGGAGAGGTTGCAGAGCAAGATTAGCCTGTCAACCTCATTTGAGGCATTGTTCATATACTTCCCTTGATGAACTCATTCGGTGAAGAAGGCAGAGTTATGGACATTTTCTGTCTCTCTGATATGCCTGATGGAGCCTAAAGAGGAAGGGTGGGACCAAAAGAGGAAGGGGTGGGGTTTACAAAGGAAGGGGTGGATCATAAACAGTAAGAGGTGTGACCTGGACAGGAAGTGGTGGGACAAATGATGATTGGGGGGTGCATGAGTGCAGGCCTAGGGCAGCACAAAACCTAAATACACCACTGAGTGGGAGTACCCTTATTTTACTCAACATGAAACACCATACAATATATATTTTTTAATTAAAAAAAGCTTGCTGCTCCTTTAAACAAAAAAAGCACTTTGTTTTAAATGGGGCTTTTAATCCTTTGAATGATAGACAGGTATCCAACGCATTGTGAAGCAATGCATAGAGACCACTCTAGCATTGAAGAGATTAATATCCCCATTTAAATCAGTCTAGCATTGAAGAGATTAATATCCCCATTTAAATCAATTGGAAATTTTGGAATGGATTATATTGTAACTGATAGCTTTATCATTGTTTCATGTATATATTTTGCCATAGACTTCCCCATGAATCTATGAGACAAACCCAATGTTAAAGTGTATCACCTGTAATGTAATGTAGGCATTTACTTACTTACTAAGTGGAATAGTTATGGTAATTGGTTAAAAGGTTAGGTATTACATATAAATGAGTAAGGGGATTATTATAAATATGACCTTAGTAATATAATGTTAATGTATGGAATGCTTAACCCTTTGAGCGCCAGAGGGGTACGGAACCATACCCCTCTGGCACTCAAATGGTTAAGAACAGATTATACTTTCTGATGAAAATTATGTCACTAATTATATATTATATACATTTTCTGTGCAAGGATTTTCACCAGGTCTACCTTCGCTTTTCCAGAATCAATGTTGCATTAAGGATTCCAAAACTGGTGGAAGCTTCCTTTGAAATGCTAACCTTCAGTTTCATGCAACTTTTATGCCACATTTTTCATAAAGTCATGTTATAACTCTCTCTATAGGGTCATATATATATATATATATATATATATATATATATATATATATATATATATAAAAGTGGAATAGCTCAATTCTGGGGTAAACCATCTGCCTCATAGGGGACACCAAAAAATCCCCCAGATTGTCATTGATTTAAACTGGGCTTTTAAACTACTTGAATCCTGAAGAAATGTGATGGAGACCTCTAGTATTTGGTTCACTTTTGAAATGTTACACGCAAAAGAGAGTGAGACCATTTAAGACTTTAACCATGTCACCTGGATTAAAATAGCGAAAAGACAATTTTGCAGTGCATGACAGAGCGAGATTGTCATGTCGCCTAGTCAATGGTCGCGCAGATTACTTATACAGCTGGATGATTCGCTTCACCTTCTGTTTGAGCCTTAACATTTTTTTTCTCACCTTTCTGCTGGAGCAGCCTCCTTACACAGCTTTAGGAATAGGCAATTATAACAAAACCCCTACACAAATACGTATATAAGCTGATTCTGCATGCAGAGAAGGGGGGAGAGAGGCAGGATCGGCTCCCATACGTATTTGTGTAGGGGTTTTGTTATAGAAGCCTGCTGCTAAAGCTGCGGAAGGAGAGGGCTCAGAGGATTGGTCTTTAACGTTATTAGTGTGAACAAATGGGCAGGGAGAGGAGAAGAAGCCCAGCTGAACTGCCTGCACAGCAAGTCCCCTACTGACGCTGATCTTGCAGCTGGGATTTCCTTGTGGCCCGATCTCTGCTCTGGTGGAGGTGGGGATCTGGAGGGTGCAGAGCAGCATGTGAGAGAATCAAATGGAAGGTGAAGCGAATCACCAGCTGTATAAGTAATGTATGAGACCACTGACTAGGCGACATGACAATCTCGTGCTGTCATGAACTGCGAGATTGTCATGTGGCTATTTTAATCCAGGCGACATGGTTAAACTCTTAAATGGTCACACGCTCTTTTGTATGCAACCTTTCAAAAGGATACCCTAGCATTTAAGGGTTGAAAAGCTTCATATTCATCAATTACAATTTTTATTTGTCTCCTGTGGTGAACTTTGGTTGCCCCAGAATTGCACAGCTCCACTTTTATACATATTTTCCCCCTCTTTTAAAGCATGTTTTAGCAGAGATGTTACCATTACAGCTTACTTTCTTTATAACAACTTGAAAATATGTAGTGAGCAAATACAACTTCCCAAATTTTTCATTAATTTGAATGGGGGTTATCAACCCATTGAATGCTACAGAGGGCTGAAAGTAATAGCTTTGCAGTGATCCTTTGTGACTTCCTTGCACCAAGAGGTCAGTGTGATAGTGTAGATGGGTTTAGGGCATTCTTTTCCTCTGCAAATTGTTTAAAGCAGAACTTTCACTCAAATTAATGTGCCTCCCAAATCATTATGCACATAGCGATATGCATAGCAATACTAGTATTATCCTGAACAAGTCTGGCGTCATTGAGAAATCCAACTTGTTCCGAGACACACAGGAAGGCATCAGCACAGACATCTTGCCGATGAGACATCTGTGCTCCTGTGCTGTCTGTCCCAGTCTCCTCTATGATTGGTGAGGGGGAGTTGCTTTGTACCTTAACCCCTTAACATCCCTTGATAGTCATAGCACGTCATGGCTTGTTTTGCCTTAATGACCTATGATGTGCCAGGACCGTCATGGAAGTCATTCGAGGAGCCCGGAACCGGAAACAAAAAAAAAAAGGTCCGTGGTCCTTAAGTGGTTAAGGTACATGAAGGGACTGATGGTGCAGGAGCACAGATGCCGCTACAGCAAGATGCCTGCCTGTGCTTCTCGGAACAAGTTGTATTTCTCTAATGCCGGACTTATTCAGGATAATACTAGTATTGATATGCATATAGCTATGTGCATAATGATTTGGGAAGCACTTTAATTTGAGTGAAAGTTCTGCTTCAATGCTCTATGCTAACTATAGGGCAGAGGAAAGTGGTGGAACTTTACTTCATTTCCCTGAGCATGTTATGGGGAGGAGTTCACGGGTGCTCACATTAAAGTGATGTTAAACTTTTTTTTTATTTTATGGAAAGTAAAATTGCTTATACTTTTTATGTATATTTTTTTCATAATCACCTATTTTTATACTTTTGATTCCTTGAAATGGAGCTATCTGGATTTGTTTCCAGAAAGCTTTCTGTAAGGGGCTGTGAAAGTAAACAGTGGGCAACAATGCCACAAAAAAACAATCCATCAATAAACAAATGAATAACACAATGTAAAAAAAAAAAGTGAAAAATATAGACAATCCTTCTCCTACAGCATACAGATTACTCAGAGTTGCAGGTAGAGTTGCACCATTGTATACATAAATATGCTTTCACAGTCCTTGGCAGAAAATGCTCTGGAAACAAAGATTTGGGGAGCTCAATGTAATGGACACAAAAAAAATACTAGATGATGATAAAAAATGGTATTTTTGTCTACTAATAAATCTCTTAGTCAATGTAGATACATGAACCATTGGGTAAAGTATCCACTGGCTAGGAGGGCAGGATACTTGCCTTAAAAGGCTCTCTGGATACAGAGGGGATGGTTGGAAGATCCCACAGATGGACTATGGAGTCGAGCACTATCTGGCTGAGCTCCCAATTCCTGGGGTCTAGTCTTTGATGGCTGAGAAAGTCTGTCACAATGTTGCCACACCCTAGATTGAACAGTGGAGAGAGCTGGAACATAAACCTCCGCTCACATGCCGCTGCACTCCCGGTCCCTCCCAGGTAGTTGATGTAGGAAACTGCTATTGCATTGTCAGGATTAAAGGTATAGTAATGTTTCACAATAAAAACAGATCCAATTAATCTTCTTAATATTTGGGCCATGTAGAGTGTTTTTTCAATACTTTCAGATTTGTAGTTCAAGAGTAATTGAATGATAAAGTATCCCTCTACCTCCTCTTTTACTGATATAGCACTGCTTACCTCAGAGCAGCAAGACTGTCCGAATGGATCTAAGAGAGGGATAATCTTCAATTAACATAAAGGAAAACCTGAAAAACCTGTCAAGAGGGGCAGGGTTTTCATTGTTCTCACAGTAAGAAGATTGTCCCTTGCTGTGAGCTTTCTGTTCCCAGGACCAGATTCCACATCTGAGGGTAGGTGGTTTACACTAGGTAAAAGGGGCAAGAGGGGGACATTTATAATTCAATTACTCTTGAACTACAACTCTGACCGTATTAATACAACACTCTCTATGACTCAAATACTATGAAAATTAATTGGAGCTGCTGTTATTGTGAAATATTACTATCCCTTTAATCTGCACCAGAGAAGGTGAAGGAGACCAATGCAGTAGAGCTAGGTGAATTGCTCCCGCAACTATTACGTAACTGAGGAAGACTAATGGCTATCCCAGAGACAGATGGGAAATCTGAAGCCACCAACAAAGTTCCAGCTGTATCCGACATCAGACATGACACAGTAGAGATTATACTGCCTTCTGGACCAAGTCTTGTGAATCACAAGCTCCAGTTCCTGAATGTGGAAGGGAAAGGCCAGATAGAGACCAGCACCTTCATGTACTCCTGAACCAATGCAGACAGGTGAAGTAAGCCTGTGACTTTGGATGGGTGAAACTTTTTGAATCAAAAGCAAAACAGGACATTTTTCCCCAAAAAGTGCTGATTTTTTCTTCTTCTCACCAAGTTCATTGCATTGTATAGAGTGTATATTATAACAATATATTAAATCACTTGTTTCAAGGAATGAGTGTGTTTGTGACATCATTTGACCAAAATATGTTTAAGCTCGCTTACATTGCCAAGGTACTCCATTTTAAGTGAGTCCTGTCTTATAAGAAATGCCATCATTATGGATTACAAAATGCTTTATATTAAAATCTGAAACTATCTAATGCCGTCATGTCTGAAGTGACCTGCTTTCAATCAGGATCACTTGCAGTGTGTGGAGACCTCAAGAACTGGAACATTTCCACCAGTCCATTCTTATAGAACTCTGGCCCTCCCACTGCTATACACTGCATGGACCCTGTATAATACACCTTTCCAAAATCACTGAATTTTTTTATTTCATACTCAAATGGCATGGAGTGATTACAGGCAAAACATAAGCTTTGCAAGCTAGTGCTATGCTTTTAAATCCTCTCTTGCAATAATAAGCCATTGTGCACTTCATCATACACCATCATTGTCTTTTTTACCAATGAAATTTAGTGAACTATGGGGAAAAAGCAGCAAGACTGAGGAGGGAACATTTTGTAGATAATGTGCATAATGACTTATTTGATTTCAAACTCTTCTAAATTTAACCCCTTAAGGACCCTTGATGGTCCTGGCACGTCATGGGTCGGCGAGCCATAAGTACCCATGACATTCCAGGACCATCATGGAATTCAGGGCTCCCCACGCTGGTGCACGCTGTTTGGGAAGCCCTGAATCGGATTCACAAAAAAAATGGTCTGTGGTCCTTAAGTGCCAGCCGCATGCGTCTTGTCCTTAACCCCTTAACGACCAAGGACGTACATGTACGTCATGGGTGAATATCCCTAAAGGACCCATGATGTACATGTACGTCATGGATTTTAGGGCTCCCTATGCGGCTGCACAATGTTCAGGGAGCTGTGAATAAGATTCGGAAAAAAAAAAGCTCTCTGGTACTTATGTGCCGGCCGAGTGTGAGTGCACCGGTCCTTTTGGGGTTAAAACTATAGTCTGTGATATATTTAGCTTTATTTATTTGCCATGTTATGCAAATTAGCCAGTAGGTCCTGGCATGAAGTGGCAGTTGGGGGGAGAGTAGAATGTTAGTATAGTGCACACAAGTTTCTGCCATCCAAAACTATGTAAATTTGCATACAATATCAAATAAATAAAGCTAAATTTCTTTTAAACTATAACTAACAATGACTAACATTGATTTATGTGATTTTGAAAACTCTTTAAAAATTGCCCAAATCATTATAAAGTGTTAGTTTCATTTAAAGTAATAGCAAATGTAAAAAGAGGAGATTGGCTGTCTCTTTAAAATCTTTAAGTTTGTGAAGTGTTTTCAAGGATATGCATTGCACATCCCTCTAGCACTCAAAGGGTTGAAGGGATCCAAATAAAGTCATGTATTTGGGGCCTCTTTTCACAATTCCACCAGGGGTTACAGAAGTTCTTAACCCTTTGAATGCCAGAGAGGTAGCCAATTTATTGCAATGCAATGGACTGGCTACCTCTTCCACAAGTGTTTGTTGATTTAAATTGTGTTTTAACTCCAACAAAGACCCTTCTAGCATCCAAAGGGTAAACACACTATTTAAATGGTATTTGTCACTTATCATGGCACTTGTGTAGTGAATCTCCAGTTCCTCTCATTAGATCAACCTGCATTAGCATTGCACAGAGGTGCAATGAGGAAGCAGGCCTTTGCACTGCCTGGATACATATATGTTTGAATTTCAATATATTCATATCAGCATTGGCAAATGTCCCCTACTGAAGGGTAAAAATACCATGATTGGTACTTTGAGGGTTAAAATATCCCTGTATAAACCAAATACAATTTTTTTCACCCTAGATTACTTTGCCAAACCCTTGGATGCTAGGAAAATATCCACAGCATTGCGATGCAATGTTTTAGAGATGTATCTAGCTTTCACTTAAAACCCTTTGAGTGCCAGAGGGCTACGCAGCGCATTGCAAAGCAATGTGTTGCGTTCCCCTATGGCACTCAAATGGTTAAATCAATTGGGATTTAATACATATTATAAGTATCTTATGGTGCAGTTGGTTTGCCCCTGAATTGCTCTAGTTCTTCTTATTAAAGGAGCTTTTTACATTAATTATACAGCAAACCAGATGTACCATACTGGAAAATAGAAATGTCCATTTAACAACTACAGTTGTTGAAATATAAATAGCACCCATTGAGGTTTGTCACAGTAAGGGTTAAAACATATTGCTCCAACTACAATGTCTAAACTAACCTAAGTATAAGTGTATTTTATATATTTAAATGTATACAAGCGTGCTTTAACCAGAAACTCCCTGTTGATTTTAAGAATTAGGACCCTGCAGCTCTGCCTGCTTCGGTACAGCCTACTGCTTAATACTGAGCAAGGGCTGAAGCTGGCAGGTAGCTGAGAAATAGAGAGAGAGATGGGGGTGGAGAAAGGAGCCAGGCACTTACACAAAGACCTAGCATAGCGACACAGAGATAGTATATAGAAACATGCAGACATACTGAAAGTTAACGCAGCAAATTGGTGTCATATGGTCACTGGATTAAAATGCTGCAGTTTTAGATGACTGCTGAGGTTTCTGTTATGATAAGCTCCCATCATCTAATCATTCTTTTTGTCTAGGAAGCACATTGCAAGCAACGCATGCTGAACTGCTGCCGGGAATAGAATACTCTGTGATATCCATCTAAATTTGGAGAAAAATAAAAGGATTGTTTTATATCTTAGATGAGAAGACAAATACTAGGATGGACTGAAGATAGCAAGGGAAGACTTTTGTTATGGGCTGCTAACATAGGATACCTGGAGCTGTGTGACCACATGAATGCAGAGAGCAGATCAACTAGCCATGGGTGACCAATGACAGCTGAATCTTGATTTGTTACAAAGATTTTGGATTGTACTTCTTTAAACTAGGATTACTGATATTTGTGCATTAGCTGCTACACAGTTCTTGGGAGAGGAGGGGAGGCAATTGAAAAGCATCAACCTCTTCACATCAAAGAAGAATCGGATGGGTTTCCAAGCTCCCTGTGGCTGACTTCCTTCAGCGAAGCCTGGCAATATTCTGATCACTGGATGAAACTGCTTCATGTTCGCTGCCACAGTGTGTATAGCTGCCAGTGCTGATCTGGCTGTCGTATGCCCTGGCTGCACACATATGGGAGACTGTGGTCCGTATGGCGTGCTATTACCTAGTCATCAGCTCGACTCATTTAAGCAATGGGCACTTCCGTAGCATCAAAGGAGTTTTCAGGGGGCCACTCCGCAAGACTGGCACTGCATTAACGGTAACATCATTTTTCAGTGTTTTCATTTTTGTATATTTTGTATTTATTGAATGGCTCACAGATGCATCTAAGTAGATAAAGGTTACCTTAAATAAAATATATCTTTATCCGCTCCACTTTAGAATTATGTCACAAATCTTATTGATGCGCAATACTATAATTGGAGGGTATTTTAAATGTTCAAATAATCACGTCAAGTAGGATTTTTATGAAAACATTAAAGAGTTACAAGAAGTAGGATTTCATGATAAAGGGTGTAAAACTATCCCTTCAAATGAAAAACTCTATGTTACCCCTTGGAATCTATAAAGGTTTCATTGGACACTTACCTAGCACCCAATAGGTTGTCATATTTTATTAATTTTCTTGCACTGTGTATTAGCATATGATATTTTTCTGCTTATGGTGCTGCAGGCAGTTTTGTAGTCGTCTGGACTATCAGTCAGTTTTTGCATATGTGAGAAGTTGCTACTGACACAGAGGCAGTTATGAATGTGTGATATGTTGCACTCAGGCATTGACTGATATGCCTAGAAACCCACATGTTCCTTTTTTCCATCATTGTTGTTTGGCAAGTAGTGTTTAGAATGGTGATGGACAAATGATTGGACATAGTAACAGGAATCACTGACAGATTTACAACCTGAAGAAAAGGCATTCATAATATTGTTATAAGTGCTCCTGGTGCTAAACAACTATGGGCCATATTAAGGAAGCTAAAGTGGGGCATTTCTGGGGCAAGCTAACTGCACCATTGGTGACAAACGATAATTCCAAATGATTTAAATGGAGATTTAAAACCCTTGAATGCTAGAATGATTGGCAATGCGTGGGCAATTTCTCTAGCATTCATGTGATTAAAAGTCCAATTTAAATTAATACGAATCCAGGGAATGTGTTTTTGTCCTCTGTGATGCAGTTGGTTTGTTCCAGAATTTCTTCGCAATAGCTTCCTGATTATGGCTATGGGCCGTATGTTCAAAAGAAAAGTGGAGGCGTTCTGGGGCAAACTATTTGCACTATAGGGTAGAACCAAAAATTCAAACAAAAAGTCCCATTTGGTTTAAATGGGGATTTTAGCCCGTTCAATGCTAGAGAAATCCTTAACGCATTGCATGCAATGCGTTGGAGATCTCTTTAGCATTTACTGGGTTAAAATCCCCATTTAAACCAATGGGAAGTTTTAGTTCTGCCCCATAGAAAAAATGGTTTGCCTCAGAACTCCTCCACTTTTCTTTTGAACTTACGCTCATATATATGTTCGTTTCTGAAATTAGACTGAACAATTAATACTTTGTTAATCTTTACACTGGGAAAATAGCAAATAGTGGAATGCCTTCTTTTTAAGTAAAAATGTTTTAACCCTTTGAGTGCCAGAGGGGTATGCAACGCATTGCGAAGCAATGCGTTGCATACCCCTCTGGCACTCAAAGGGTTATCCATTAATTGGTATTATATAACCTTTTGCCACTCAAAAGGTTTAAAAACCCAATTACTTTGATCTATGAATTGTAAATTAACATATATTCATAACAAAATCACAACCAATGTGTAATTTTACACCGTTCTGTAATAAGTTGCAACGTTGAAGTTTTGCATTTTTTCACATTCCTGTACATAAATAACACAAAAGATAAGCAATAAAAAAGTAATAATTCTCAATTTAGGTTCCACCACTGAAAATTACTGTTGACTGAGCTTTAAAATACACCAGATTAAATAAATATTTTGCGAATAATTCATTCTTATGCTTGCCTATAAGTTTTGCTAATGTGAATCAATTATAGATTTTTTTAAACTTACAAGCTGTTGATAGATGTTCACAACAGTGGAAACATCCTCTGAAGCTATTTTGCTTTTTGGCAAATTGTGATTTTAGCTACACGTTTCAATATTGGCAAACTTTTAACTTTTTAATGAATATACCTTAAATTTGAGAATTCTAAAGGCATTGTCTTGTTTTAAACATTTGCAACAAATTGCAAATGTAAAATACTTTAAAAATGTTCACAATGATTCTCAAACCATTTAAAACATGGTTTTGTGACTTGAAAACTGCAAGTTATTGATTAATGCCATCCCCACCAGAATTCCTTGTGCTAAACTAAGACAGTATCCCATTGAATGCCCAACCCCTGTATACTGAAAGGATTCAGTGGTCTTGCACATTCAGATACGTCCTCCTTTATTTGGATTGTGTTCCAACGTTATATATTACATTGCACATGATAGCTTCTCCAGTCTATCTCTGCTTATAATAATTAATTTTCTAGCCATCTGTATGACTACAATATAAAATGGATCTGCTGAGGTTTAACACCTAGATTTGTTTCGAGTTAACCTAA
This sequence comes from Rhinophrynus dorsalis, assembly GCA_037306005.1. Lineage (NCBI taxonomy): Eukaryota > Metazoa > Chordata > Amphibia > Anura > Rhinophrynidae > Rhinophrynus > Rhinophrynus dorsalis. The sequence continues at coordinate 417,537,614 of CM074723.1, forward strand.
GATTAACCTAAATTCACAGATGTTCACTGAACCTACATTATCTTCTTGAATTGCTGTCAAAAGATCCAGTTTAAAGAAATCTTTCTGAGTTGGTAGAAATCTAAGATCCATGGTAACATGCTACGCTTTGTTAGATCCACTAGGCAGTTCACTACCATTGTTCCATAGTAAAATCTCTATGTTCATTTGTGAGTGATTAATGAATACAAGATATTGCTCATGTTAAATGCATGCTAAGAAAAGCTTTGTTTACAATGTTTCTAGGAAAGTGTTCTCTTCTGAAATAGCATTGAGTCTTGCTAAGTAGTGTATATTGAAGAAGGATGACCCCCTTCACATTTAATCAAGTAACATTTTAGAATGAAATTCATGCCCTAAATGATCAATAAAAACTGGTTTACTCTTTTAAAAAAGTGATGTGAACACTTAATCCTAATTGCATTGGCTTACAATTATCTCAAGGGACATTCCTGAATGCACTGATTTCAGAATGGCACAAGTTCCACTTAATTAGTGATGGGTCCTCCGATAAAACAAATATCAGTAGGTGGGAGTTTGTGTGCACACAGAGGCTTATGAACAAAGAACAAATTGAGAGATTCTAATCCAAACCAACTGGACCATAGGGGACAAATACATATCCCCACTGATGGGACTTTTAACCCCTTAATTGCCACAGAGGACTTCAACTTAATGTTCTACAATGCACTGGTTACCTCTCTAGACTTCAATAGGTTAAAAGCCCCATTTTAATAAATGGATATTGGGGACATGTTTATGTGTTCCCTATGGTCCAGTTAGTTTGCCTCAAAATGACTCAACTTTTGTTTAGTGCATTATCTTCATAGCTGTTCCATGAAATATCCATCTTATATTATCATAACCCTTTGAGTGCCTCAGAGTTAATCATTGCTTTGAGAAACAATTTTTGACTCCACTGTAGCATTTAAAGGGTTAGCATTTTTGCTGATACAGTGTATTTGCTTTAACCCTTTGAGTGCCAGAGGGGTACGCAACACATTGCAATGCGTTGCGTACCCCTCTGGCACTCAGTGGGTTAATAATATTCTATTTCTTGTAAATTCCTGGTATTTTCCCTTACTCTAGTGAACATAACCATGTATTGATTCTCATCTGTTGATAGCATTACATTATAGCGTGAATATGCTCAATTGCAATCCCTGACTTTGTGATGGGGTTGAGTTCTTAGAGTAGGGTATATTGCAAAGTAATTTGTTTTATGATGACATGCAGACCTAGGGAAATATCACAGATCAGCTGAACATGGAAGGCAAATGTAATGAAGACCGACAGTTCAAGATAATATTCATTTAACCCAGGGGGTGCAAGAGAGAACTACAAAGCATAGCATGGCGATGACCTGCAAGCCACTGTAGCAAGCAAATGGATTTTGAGAGGTTGTGTTGGTCCCAAAGACTTGTGGATTACAGCATTTCCAGGAAAAATGGCCCATATTTATATGGAGTTATTCTGGAGCAAACCAACTGCACCATAGGACACAAATAAAAAATCAAATTCCATTGCACTTGAATAGAGCTTTTTAATCCCTTGAATGTTAGAGAGATCTTAAATGAGTTGCTATAAAATGCATTGAAGACCTCTATAGCATTCAAATTGTCAAAGGCCCAATATACTTTAACCCTTTGAGCACCAGAGGGTATGCAACGCATTGCTTTGCAATGCGTTGCGTACCCCGTTGGCACTCAAAGGGTTAACGGGAATTTATATTTGTCCCCATGGTGCAGTTGAAGTGGTGATGTTCTGGAGTCTACCAAATTCACTACTGGAAAAAATAATATTTTGTAAAATTCACATTGATTTACGTGGAGCTTTTATGCCGTTGGATGCTAGAAGGGTTTCTACTGCAATGCATTGCAGAGCAATGGAGGCCCCTAGCATTCATAGAAGTTCGAATCTCCATATGATTCAATAGGAATTGTTATTTGTTCTCAGTAGTCCAGCTGAACTGCACATCTCTTCCTTGATGCATGACTGTAACCAGTCATAAAGGGTCAGTAATGCCCATATTTAACTTTATTTAATATTGTAGAGGTTACAAAAATAAAGTATTTGGAGAAAATGCCATCTCTCAAACCCTTACGTTTTGAGAGATATTCACAGCTAAAGTTTCCCTTTTCATGCTGTCACTTGTAAAGCTGACAGCAGCAGATTTGAGTTGGCCGACTTGAGGAGGCTCTTCAGCAGAGGCGAAATTGCGTTATTTAAAAAGAATTACTTCAATGAAACGGTCTACAAAGTGTGCTTGCAAACCAGACACACTTTGTAGACCGTTCCAATGAAGTAATTCTTTTTAAATAATGTGATTTCTGCTCTGCTGCAGAGCCGCACGCTGGTCCCAGGACCGGGATCTCCTGCTGTTAGCTAGACACTGATGTCAGAAGAAGGGGAGGGCGGGGGGAAATTTAGCTGTGAATATCTTCGTAAGGGTTTCAGAGATGCCACTTTCTCCAAATACTTTATTTTTGTAACCTCTACAATATGAAATAAAGTTAAATACGGGCATTACTGACCCTTTAATTATTTAACCCCTTTAGGACCAGAGTGTGAAGCATTGTGTTTCACACCCCTCTGGTCCTTAAGGAATTAAGGAAAGAAATCCCAAAAAAGTTAAACAAAAAATAGTAATCATCAGCATCATCATCCTCATGTCTTTTACATGAAAATTACTAATAGTTTAACCATAAATTAATACATTTTTACAAAGTATTGAATAAAAAAATGAATTTCAAAAAGGAACCACTATCCATAAACAATATTACTTTTTAACTTGGATAAATGTTTCATTATATACTTACCATTTGTTAAATTAACCCTTTGAGTGCCAGAGTGGTACGCAACACATTACAAAGGGTTAATAATCTGCCCACAGTTGATGTTATAGTTCTTCATAAAACATACTTCTTGTAAATGAGAAAAAAACAGAGTAAAATAAAGTTATAATAATAACCATACCTTAATGTGGTAAGAAAATCATAATAACCCCTGTTATTTTCCCCTTGTGACTTTGTTCAATCAGTCCTGGATGTTATGATCATGCAGGCAGACATGACAGTTGCTGGCAGTTTTTTTTAAACTGAGGCAGGAAGTGTACATGAGCCTACTTAACCCTTTAGAAACCAGAAGGGTGTGCAATGCATTTCAGATCAATGCATAGCACCCCTTTGATTATTATGGGCAATGGATGAAGTTTGTGTCCTGTGGTCCTGTTAATAATAGTCACTCCACCTCCTCTGATAGGACATCTAGCGCTGATTGAAGATGTTATACCTTGATTCAAGGAGCAAAAAGGGGTAATTGCTTTGGACACCATTTTGGCACCCAAAGGTTTATGGTACTGACTGTTTCTGTTTGTTTGTTTCTTTTTTGTTTCTTATTTAATATTTAAAGGACTGTGATGTGACTTGTGGATGAAGACTTTCATTTTGTGATTTGTAAGCAAGTATTAGCACAACAATTCTCTACTGTTAGTTCAAAAGCAACATTTGCATAGAAAATGTGTATGTGTATATATATATATATATATATATATCCTATGTGGTGGAATGTAACTATTGCAAAACCTTTGCTGTTACTGTTGCAGACACATTTTAATAATTTCAAAATTTTTATTCAGCGTGTAGAATTGATGCTAAAAATAAAAATGTGCTTTGAATTCAGCTCCCTTGGGTTTCCGCACAAAATAGCTCTGGTTATTTTACATATAAATATGAATGCATAAGGAGATAACACATGTAGTGTTAAAAACAAATCTACAATTAGATTTCTCTATAATCTCGATGTGTGTATTTATGTATCAGGGGAAATTAAGTGAGCCAGGTCTTTTACTGTAGCCAAGATTTCCCATTATGTCAGAAGGTTAATAATTTACAGTTGAACATGCAAATATTTATAAACCTTGTTAAAACAGACCTATAAAATAATTCTGCTTCATCCATTGCCATTTCAACAAAATTGCACAGGAGAACTAGCATCTCCTAAATGCTAACACCCCCAGCTTACATTAATATGTCCAGAAATCCTAATGCCCCCTGTGAATTTTCCCATTGTGCCTTTGTTAAAGTAATAACATTCAACTAGTCCTGTACATAATGCCCATAAAGGCAGACATGACAGTTGATGGCAGTTTTTTCAAATAGAAGCAGTCAGGGTGTAGATTCTTTAAGTATCAGAGGAGAGCACAAAGCATTGCAAAGCAATTAATTCCATACCTCCCTGACCAATAAAGGGTTAAGATTACTATGTTCTATGAGCAGAGATTAAGGTCCTGCGGTCTTGCTAGTAAATGTAATGTCTACTTCTACGGAAAATAAATTTAGGATTGATTGAAAATGTTATTTCTTGAAAAAATAAGACAAATGCAAAATTCATAGGGACCATGAAAGTTTTTTTCTGGCCAAAGTAACTAATATACAGATGAAGCCCACATAACTGCTCCTTTTTAGCTCTTTTTTAAAGAATGTGAGGCTAAAGAATACAGGAAATGTCCATGGTACAGAATCATTGGTGACCCTTTCCGTTTACATGCAATGCACCTCCTAGTCCCCTTCACCTCAGTTGTGAACTTAAAGTGGACAGGCCACTAATTGAATTTAATGATAATGGAAATTGCCTACATGCCCTGGTAATCATTAGTACTGAATATGAATAGTTTCTGAGATATCAACCTTTATTTGTTGGTGGCTTAGTGTGGAACGTTATGCTAGTTTATGTGCAGTGACAATATTAACAAGATCCCATACTCTGTGTGCATTTCTAGTAGCATAGCGAGGTGCTTCAAGCAGAACCAATCAATATACTGTGCAGGCCATTAGGATGAAGTGTCACTATGTGCCACAAACAATAAAGGGTCATTTCTCAAAAAATATGTATTTTATAGAAACAGATTATATTTTGACCTATAGTTATAGGTAAATTTTAATTCACTGTGAAACAAAGTAAAATTGTTTTAGGGTGACAGGTCTACTTTAAGGTTAGGTCCACATGGTGGATTTGACAATGAGGTGCTGAAGTGGAGTCCAATTAACCAGTGTTAACTCACGTATGATGGCCCCTGCATTCTGCCAGCCATCCCATCACTGGGTGTGGAATCGTGGAGAGAAATTGAGGTGTGGTGGATGACCAAATATAATGGCTTACATCCATATGTTCTGGGCATTCATTGGATTGCTGTGATGAGTGAGATCCAGTCATATGCTCTTCTGAGACTTTCATGTATTCTGTGTTGAATGCAGGAAAGTTTCAGGAAGCTGCATTTGGACTATGTAATACAATGCAAAATCACTACTATAAACAGCACAATCTGCAGTAAAAGGTTACAGTTTTGGGGGGTTTGCCACCGCATAAGAAAAACTGCTCTAAAATGCTTGTGCACTAACACCTCCTCATATTAAAAAAAAAAAATCACTTATCTTCACTTAGGCACAATATCCTCATCATGACCACTATGAATTCTGTGTGAATTGGTTCTCCGACAGTAGTCTTTAGTTAGTACTGGGTATCATATCTATGAAGGCAGACACAATTTGGAATGGGTGAAATCTTTCACCCAAAAACAAAAAAGGAGGAAAAGGGCATACTTCTCCTTCTGTGGGAATTCCCATGGAAAGTCGAAAATTCAGTTTTCCCATCAATTTTCCGTCCAGTACTAAAATTTCATGAAAACATGAACTCATTAACAAAACCATGTAAAAAGTGGATTTTGCGCCTTTTTAAATATTATTGCGAATGTTTCCCTCCTCAACTTAGCATAAATGGATGTCACAGGAAGGCTGTGTTGTTACTGTGTGCTAGGAAGAGGAGAGAGCTAGAGGTGTGATAGTCCCACTGTTTGATAGCTATAAGTTGAGTGAAGGTGTTGCTTATGTTGTGTTTAGGTGGTGCTTAAGTAGTTCCTAGGTGCTTATAGGTGCTACTTAGTGGTGCTGCATACTGATCTAAGTTGTTACTTATGTGACATTGTTGTTTCATTTCTTTAAAAAAAATCCCAAAAATACAAAAATATATATTTCTTATTTTGCCATACATTTTTTGACATAGGTTTCATGTTATGTAGGGACTTTTTTACTGACTAGTTACCCGTCACATTGGTACTAATCATCAATCATCATGTCCACCAAAGTTGGAAGTGTAAAGGATTGCTTGGATGTTGTTGTTGTGGTCATATGAAATACACTGCTGAGATGGTAGTGGCAGCTATTCATAATCTATTGCAGACCAGCCTGCTACTATTTGAAAATGTGATGCAGAAAGTCAATAGAAATCACATCCAAATAAAGGTGGTAGGGGGAGATCTATGAATATGCCAGAGCCTGCTGCTAAAAAGTAAAATGTGATGATGATGAAGTTAATAATAATACTATGCTTTTTTACCTCCTCCATCATAGCATCTAGCTATTCCTTCAGTAATTGTAGTGTCCCCTAGCCTAGTAATAGACACATTTGAATAAGGACATAATCCTGCAATAGAGGCAGAGTGTAAAGGTGATAGCAAGTCATTGATAGGTGACGGTAGTATGGCTTTATTAGCGACTGGGACAAAATTACAAGCAAATGAGCAAATAATAGAAAACAGAGAGAAAGAGCAGCCTGAATTTCCTGATAAGGAGATGTTTGGTGTGAAACTTAATTCAGCATCATTTTTGCTGCTGCTGCCACCACCAACATCATCATCATTTGTTCTAGGCTTGCCAGAGTCTGAAAGAGGGAATGTTGATGAGAGTCTTTGGTATTCGATGATGCAATCAACACTGAAAATAAAATGATGATGGTTTAGAATATATCCCTCTACACAGTCACTTCTCCCCAACTGCTTCTACAAATATTGAATAACTGCAAACTAGTGGTGACAGTAATGTGCAGCCAAACTTATCTGCTGTATCTGAAAGGTCAAGGTCAGTTTTCTACTTCTCTCTCCTCAAAGGAGCAAAATGCCAGCTTTTAGACTTTATGAGAGAGAAACTAGAAATAGTAGAAATGAAAAGATGGTCAGAAATATACTATCCCTGTCAACATCCTCATCATCACTTCTTCCTCCTAATTTCACCCAGTCATGGCAAATTCCACAGAAGTCAATCCTAGGTTAGTGATTTTGCTTTTATGAGAAAAACATCTAGCCCTTCTACTAGTGTTGTTGTTTATAGTTTTATTGACAAGAATCATAATACGCACTAAACATCAGGCTTAGGAGGAGTCCTTCATTATAAACAGAAGACTATAGCATGGCGATCTCCCACTCAGTATAAAAAAACAAAAAAACATATTGCCATCTGTTGTGTTTTTTGAAAATATGTGAGCATCATTGAAGATGGATCTTATCTAAGAATATCCTCTTTACGGTCATACAAGAAGCATAACCATAGGTTTGAGTGGGATAAACTCCAAAGGGTCAGTGATAGTGTTAGAATTTGCAGGAGGTCTCCAAAATGTAGTCAGGGCAGGTGTGGTGTTGGTGCTACCAATGTTTTAGATGTATCCGCAAGGAATAGGGCATATTTTTCATCAGTTACCAAGTCACCCATTTCTCTTTCTATTGTCCTAACAGATAATGATGATTTTGAGGTGGACTTTTGTGTAGGTGACTGGCATCAAGTTAGCCCGCCACCTCTCCCGCAGCTATTAAGAGCAGCACCCCACCTCCACCTGTTCACTGGCCTTTACCACTAATACCCCAAGCAACCTGTAGTCATCATGATAATGTGCATAGACAGATTGAGTCCCTACAAAGACCAATATCCTACCAATTCACAATTGCTGAGGGCTTTCATAGGACTCAAAAATTACACATAAATCATCCAAAATTATGCCAATGTCAAACTTGCCAAAATGACTTATTTTGTTGAAAACAGAGGCTTTAAATAATTGAAGTCATGTGTTGCAACTTTCTGGCATATCCCAAGCCACAGTTATTTTTCATGGATGCTTGTGCCAGAGTTGTTTAAGTAGGTTGTTAGTGTTGGACTCATGGGAAAAGAACAACCAGACTCAGCATACTAACAATTTTTCCAAGACATAATTTGCTGCAGGACTCTGCCTGCTTGCAACCTTTACTTTCTGTTGCTGATTTCTCCACTTGAAACTTCAGCAGCAGTAGTGCTGCAGCAGTAAATATTGCTGCCATGGAAAGCAAAGAAAAAAATGTTCTCAAGGGAAATGTAATGGCATTGGCAAAAAATAGGAAATGTTATATATTTTCTATGGCTGGGGATTTTTGTGGGAAATGTGGGAAACTGCTAATTGCTTTTGCTGCTGATCTCAACAGTAATAACAATGGTACAATAGGGTGTATGATACATTACTAATGCTTAGTTGGATCCAAGACTAAGGAATGGTAAAAAGTACTGTTTTTTATGGGACTATTAAATAAAAAACATATGTTTTTATTTTTCACAGAAATTCCCATGGATAGAAAATACATTTTTCTTGTCTGAGCATGGAGTACTGTCTGAAAATCAGTTTAAAAATCCATAAAACTGTCTGCCTTTTCTCTACCGCCACTGAAATTCCTGAGAGACAATTTCTACATATGCTTTCAATTACCACAATAATTCCTGCTGCAATACTATTCTTAAGGGACTGCTACTTAATCTATCACCACTACTACAGGGAGTAGACATTGCAATAGTAATAGTAGCAGTAGGCAGCAGTGGTGCTGAATTCGGACAGCAGCAGAAGCACTCATAGCTAAGGTTGTTGATGCATACATGTATTACTGAGTCAATAGTAGTGATTGTGGCTGGCTGTGGTTGGGTTTGGATGTAGTGAAAGCTAAGTTACTTGTCCAGATTTTCCATTTGACCCCTAAAAAAAGCAAATTTTTGCCTTATTTTCACCACTATCTATTTAATATGTATCAGAAGAAGGAGATGAGAAGTGTGTGGGAGCATATTCTAAATCAACATCATCATCATCATCACCACACACCACCACCACCACCATCATCATCATCAATAATCAGCATCAGCATTATTTTTACTTTTCCATTTAGGAGGATTTATCATTTTGGTTGTACACAATGCATGTGGGCACCCCTCTGGCACTCAAAAGGTTATAGAAAATTGAATACTAGTTTGAGGCAGTGTGACTGCTATCACTGTCTGATGCGGCAGTTCATTTCACTACTACTTAATAATCCTCTGTCATGGTAACAAAGCTTGGGTGAAACCCATCATCCTCTTTAGTGTTAAAAGGATTAGTTCTAATTCTGGTGGAACTTATCCTATCAGTTCTGCAGGTGCATGCTGATCATCAGCATTTGGTGCACAAGTTGCTGCAACCATGACGACAGTCATTATTAAGTTCAACTTTACTACTGGCAACATGACCATGCTCCCTTCCTCTTTGTCCTTTCCCTTTGGACATAATTATAGAAGTGCAGATTTTTACTATAAAATAAACAGAGCTCTTACTTTCAATACATCTGAGGTATGCAATGGTTGCACTGGCAGGGTAACAGCACAACAGCAGCTTCAGTAAGCTTGTTATTTTCTGGTTTGAGTGTGTAATGATGTCTTGTGTGTTGTTATCTTTTTGAAAATAATGTATAATGTATGTATTGGCCTTTAGTATGTGTTACTGTTACCCTTTCAGTCTCAGCTCAGGTAGAATCACCTCAACTGCCTGTCTGACACCTATCAGTCAAAAGTAGTTTTTAATACTGTCTGTGTCACTGTCAATGTCATAGTTTACAAATCACATCCAGCATCCCTACCTCCAAGCTGTCCAAAAAATCAACTGGCTAGCCTCAACACTCCTTAAATCCAACAACTTCAGCTCCCCCACTTTTCTTGTCTGCCTCTTCAATAGCTATTGTCTCAATTTCAGCATTAGCAACCTTCTCCCTTTCTTCCAAGCATTGACAACATGCAGTAAACCTACACCCCCTGACAAAATTCTGAGGTTATAGCTAGAGATGTAGAGGTAGAAAGGCAAAGAGAAGGTGTTAGATTTGCTTGATTCTGGTTATGCGTGTGCTGGAAGAGTAAGAAAGCTGATATTTTCAGCTAGTTACTGAGGCAAAGAGAGGCAGGTGGAGTTGCTTGATTTAGATGTATTTGTGGTTTCCATAGCCAGTTGTTCTCTCCCTGGACAGGTGTGGATCACAACAATAGAAAGCATAGACAGAAACGTCTAACTTTCTGCAGGAACTTTATTGATGGTAAAGAAAAGGTGGAAATTTTATGTACTTTATATGCTTGGGAATTTTCACTAAAAATGTGACAAATTGTTCACTTTCTGCTAAAATTAATTAAAATGTTGGACTTTTTACCTATACATACTCTAGATTAAATAAACTGTTTGGCTAGACAGTCTTCATAATTCAATTCCCCCATTGCCTTAATTAAGTTGTTGATTTTCAGTGCACTCTTTCCAATTCTATAATGACCTTTTTAAGAACTGGTAACAAAAACTGTTTATTAAATTAAATTCTAATGTTCAATAATAATGACAATAACAACCAAATGTTATATATATTTTATATATATTTTCTTCCTTTGGGGACTGAAAGCACTTAGCACATGGCTTAGGAATTGATTGACTGTCAACAGGTGATAAATAGTTCTTATGATTATCCATCTCAATAGTATTAATTTCATAGACCTTGGAAGGAAGAATGGACCTGCCAGGACTCAAACCTGTGAGCCTAATGCTTGGACAGGTGCTACAACTGGTGTACTGATCTATTTCACTCAAAGGCTAGCAATTCATGAATTAAGAAGTTGAAGGGAATGCTTAGAGCTCCCTCCCAACTAAAAAAGCATTGTATTAAAGCATATGCAACATGCTTTTTATTATATTGTGTTTCTACAAAGCTTATTTCCATGAATTGATTAAATAAAATGCTTACTTGGTGTAAAAGCTTCCTGTGCAGTGATTAATGAGAACCTGTAATGTAAAAATGCCTTGTGCATCACTCATTTTACAGGAGGGAGGTGTGTAACATCACACAGGAGGTAAGCCAGCACTTGGGAAGACACCAGTGAGGATAAAGAGGTGTACCCTTCCTAGGGCTTGATTCTATTGCAGGAGATAATTGTTCTATGTTTTATCAAACATTTTCCTATTGAAGTCTATGGGGAAAACTGGAGATAAAAGCAGTGATAAAATTAGCACCTGTAATAGAATCCAGCCCCTAGTGTCAAAAGAAAATCTGTGGGCTCAATTCCATTACAATTGATAACATTATCTCTAGTTTTATCTTCAAATTTCACAACAAGCTTCAATAAAAGCAACTGTATTGGAAACCAGATTTATTTCAGAGCTTCAGGGAGGGGATGATTTGAGCTTTGTCATCTTCAGTAAACCTTTGACTGCAAGATGGGTATGCAACACATTGCAAAACCATGCATTTTGTACCCCTCTGACACTCAAAGAGTTAAAAGAGAAGTAACTCCTTGTAATAATAATCTTCCACTTACTTTACAATGACCAGTAAATCCTAATAGCCAACCAACCTTGGTAATGCTGATCATTCCATTACATATGTGTGGCTGTCAAACAGGACGTGAGTGTCCCCTTAACATTAATTCAACAGACATTAACATAATTTAACCAGTGGTAAGCAAAGACCTCTAATGTTAAGTCCTGTTAAAATGTAATATTTTTTCTGCTAAAGGTCCATGGAGCAAAACCAGGGCTGAATTTACAATAAGGCATTGGGATCGCTTTTTAATTTTTATTTTTTTTTTTAAATTAGCCTTGCTGGCTGCGCAGTGGCAGAACAATAATCCCCCCACCCGGTGCCCGCTCCATGTTGCCCTCACATTGCCTCCCCCCCATTGTCCGTTTCTTCCTTCTCCCGATGTCCGTTTCCTACCTCCCAGGCAGGAGATCTCTCATCTGTGCCTCTTTTCGCACAGTCCTGTAGCTGCTGAGCTCCCTCGTTGGCTCTTTAGGAATGCAGAGCGCTGAGAGATGATTTCTTCTCCCAGCGCTCTGCATTCCTGCATAGGAGACTGCGCTGGAGCTGCAGCAGCTACAGGACTGTGCCAAAGGAGGCACAGATGAGAGATCTCCTGCCTGGGAGGTAGGAAACGGACAATGGGGGGAGGTAGGAAATGGACAATGGGGGGGAAGCAACGTGAGGGCAACATGGAGATGGTGGGGGCAATGTGGAGCTAATGGGGGGCAAGTTGGAGCCGATGGAGGGCAATATGGAGATGGTGGGGGCAATGTGGAGCTGATAGGGGCAAGTTGGAGCTGATGGGGTGGGGGCAATGTGAGGGCAATATGGAGATGGTGGGGGCAATGTGGAGCTGATGGGGGCAATGTGAGGGTAACATGGAGCTGATGGGGGGCAAGTTGGAGCTGATATCGGCAATGTGAGGACAATATGGAGATGGTGGGGGAAATTTGGAGCTGATGGGGGGCAAGGTGGAGATGGTAGAGGCAATGTGAGGGCAATATGGAGATGATGGGGGCAATGTGGAGCTGATGGGGGAGCAAATTGGAGTTGATGGGGGCAATGTGAGGGCAATATGGAGATGATGGGGGCAATGTGGAGACTAGGAGCATTGTGGAGGTGTCCAGTGGAGATGGCTAGGGATGGGGGGTGGGGGCGCTTCAGATTTCTGTGCCTACAGGCTTCTGAGATGTAAATCCGGCCCTGGCCAAAACCCATAAAAAAATAGTTGGGGGGAGATCACCAAGCGGTGTTAGAGAGTTGATAAAGTAGAGACGACTTCTCCAGATTATCAGTACTGCAGTTCCTATGTTATTCTATGGATCCTATGCACTAAGATCTCCAAAGTTAAAGAAATCTTAGTGTATAGGCTCCAAAAAATAACATAGGTACTGGATAAGTGATAAACTGTACAAGTCATCTCCACTTTATCACCGCTTTATCACCCCTTAGTGAATCTCCCCCGTTGTGATACTATATGAACTTTACCAATTTGGGGTTTTCAAAACATCTCAAAGAAATATGCTAGAGAACTATCCAGTATCCAAGGGGTTAAACACAATTGTTAACTTAAATGAAATCAAACATGTTCCCAAATAGAACTTTTGGATTTTCCAGTTTTGTTCTTTATAAAAACACTTTTGTAATGCTTTCAACAAGCGTGAGAAAACTCAAAACTTATGGATTTCAGTTCACTCATGAATACAATAGAATAAGAAGTAAAATGAAAATCAATAACAATTTGGTACAATAGATATAACAGATGGTCCAATCTGATGTGACATTAATTGATAAGAAAGGGAAAGAGCTAAATATGTAGTTTCTGGAATGTGTTTTTAATGTGTTCATGTCTTGTTTTCATTTGTGAAAATTGATCTTGAACAGTGGAATTACAAGAACAAACCAAGAACAAATTTCTAGTTGTCTGGAAATATCCCTTGATTCTCTATTGCCCCAACACATTGGAGAAGGACAAATCTTTAACATCCAAATAATGAGAAATCTTTGCTGCTCTTGTACATATATCTCTGTCAGGGGTGGACAAGATATAGCCAGCTAGCTCTTGCTGGACTGCAATTGTAGTCCAACAAAGCTGGATGAATGCAGATTTCCCACCTCTGGTCTACGTAAATGAAAATGCAGTGAAACTGCTGTAGAACTGGAGCAATTCTGGTGCAAGCCAACTGCACCATATGGGCAAATACACATTCTCATGAAGTAATAAACTTTATTTAACCCTTTGAGTGCCAGAGGGTTATGGAATGCACTGCAAAGCAATGCATTCCGTACCCCTCTGGCACTCAAAGGGTTAACAAGCTCCATGAATCTGCATCCAGCGCCACATACGGTAAAACAATTCCAGGGAAAACTGGCTGCACCACAGGGATAACAAAATTCCCATTGATTTAAATGGGATTTCTAATTGTGAATCATTGTTGGGGACCTGTCCATCAACCTAGGACTTAAAAGCCCAATTCACATCTGTGATTGTGTGTACACACTTTCTGATAAAGGAGCAGTATATGAAAGGAAGGAGAGTTTCTACATAAAGGAGACCCTGTAAAGTTGCATAGTTTATGATTTCAGACATAAATTGGTCTAAAAAGAGATTACTGTTGCCTATTCCTTGAGGCTACATATTCCTAAGAAGCAGGGCTCAAAATTTCCACTCGCCACTAGCCAATCGTGAGTGAAACTTTAGCCCTGGCGAGTAGAAATTCAGCCCTGGTGGGTATGTTTTGGCTTGCAGTGGCGAGTAGCTTTTCAGGTCTGGCTAGTAGCAAAGGACTTAAAAGGCCTGCTAAGAAGGAGTGGAGAACATCTGGGCAGTGCCAGATTTTCCAACAGGGCAGTGTAGGCAAATCTTGAGGGGCTCCTCATCTGTGATGGCCAATCCCACATTTGGAATTGTGGGTGTGGCCAGAGCAAATTCAATGTCCCTGCACCATTTTTATACCTAAATACTGGCTATTATTTGACCCACTGGATGCCAGAGAGATTTCTAACTCTTTTCAAAATAATGCATTGGAGATATATCTAGCACCCAAGGGGTTAAGACTTTTTTTGTCCCTTTTTGTTATAGGCTAGGAATATTTTCGGCACCAGGAAACAGTGGATAGAACTGGGGGCAGGGTAATGTGAGGAGTGGAGGTATGGCCTCGGGTGGAGCTAATGGCATCTATAATGCCTTGTTTCTGAGCAAGTGGGTGTAAATCTGGCCCTTGTGCTGGGGCAAACCAGCTGCACGATGGGGTCAAATAAAAATACCAGATTGTTTAACAGAGATGTTAACCCTTTGATGCTCTGCAATGCATTGCGTACCCCTCTGGCACTCAAAGGGTTAACTCCTTGAATGCATGGCAGTTGAGAGCCATTATTTCACTTGTTTTTAATAATACATGTGTATTGAGTTTTCCTCAGCCAACATAGACATAGCGTGTTAAAAAAAATTACTTAATTTTTAAGAGCTCATACAAGGATATATAAAATATATTGCACAAATCTGTTGAAAAAGTGTTTTATGTGTGAATCTGTAACATGACGTTGAACCATTTAGAGGGCATAAGACCATATGAATAAAAGAAATTGGAGACATTTTGAATCCAACCAACTGCACCATAGGGAACAAATACAAACTGCAAAAATGTCTTTTGATATAAATTCAGGATTTAATCCCTTGAATGATGGAGAAGTCTCTACATTGTGAAGCAATGCTTTGGAGACCTGTTTAGCATTCAAATGGTTAAAATTCAGCTGTTAGAAACTTGTATTTGTTTTAGATTCAGTTGTGTTGTTCCAGAATTGCTCCTTTTTTGCTTTCTGATGACCACTGTGTAACTACTGTCTATGGTGCACTCTTTGAACCTACTGGGAACACCATAAATGGGCAGTGTGCTACATTTAAATGAGCAGAATGTTTTGTTTTATGAAAACCTATATGTTAAAGGGAAAGTAATGTCTGTTTTCACCAAAATTTAATATTGTAGCTATTAAAAAACTAAGCTAACTGATGTAAGTCCCATCTCTAAAACCTTTATGTTTTGAGAGCTATACAAAGATAAAGTTCCCCACCCGCTCCCTTTTTCCTGACGTTAGATTCTAGCTTACAGTAGGATATCCTGTTCTGGGGACCGGCAGGCGGCTCTTCAGCAGAGCCGAAATAGCGCAGTCTAGAAACAAATATTTAATTGGAAAGGTCTACAAAGTGTGTCTGAAAACCAGGCACAATTTGTTCCAATTAAGTATTTATTTTTAGATCATGCTACTTAGGCTCTGCTGAAGAGCCGTCTTGAGTCGGCCAACACAAATCACCTGCTGTCAGCTTTACAGCTGACATCAGGGGAGGGGAGAAGTTTATCTTCCTATAGCTCTCAAACCATAAAGGTTTGTGAGATGGGACTTACATTAGTTAGTTTAGTTTTGTAATAGCTACAATATTACATTTTGGTGAACACAGACATTACTATCCCTTTAAAGGCTTATACTGTTGAGTAAAACTGCTGACATTTGTTTTATGCCAATGTTAAAACAATGACAGCATGAATACCTCCTGAAAAGTTCAAACTGACAGCATGACTCAGCATTTTAAGTGATTCACCTCTCCCATTAAATACAACAGAATAACTAACTGAAAAATGACCACTAGAGGGCACTGCTAAAGTAGAAAACCAAGTGGTTAAATTATACTAACTCTGGGAATTTGTATCTTTCAAAAGTAAAAAGTTTACTATTCCTTTACTATACTACAGATTCATATAAGTTTGAAGTCGCCTCTAAAATCTTCCAGATATCAGAAATTAATGTCTTCGTGGTTTTGCTATCTTACTGTCATAATTTGTTGCTGTTGAATTTGCAATGTATGAATCTATTTTAGTCTGATTTAAAAAGCAATTGGGTGGCTGTATGAATAAAATGCAGTGCTAAACCATGCACTGGAATCAATTTTCTAGGCCTACGCTATACTAAAGACAATTTACTGAGCTTCTCACATGGAAAATTCTTTACCATGAGGAGGGGAAATGTATTGGTATTTTGGGGTGTTCTTGAGGTACCTTCTATACACTTAAAAATAATGTACTTTATTTATTATCAACAATGTAAAAAAAGACAGAACACGCAGACTTATTATATCGTGATTGACTTGCTTGGCAATACATATATCTGGGTGGACTGAGGAGAGATCTCAGACTCATAATAGTGGTTTTAGTAATTTTTGATGTTGTTGATAATAAAGCACATTAGTTTTTAAATTGTATATAAGATACCTCAAGAATGTAGTTTTTAAAAGTACTGAGTTAGTCCCCACCACTATGGTCTGCAGGGTTCATCAGTTTTGTACTTAGTGTTGTTGAACTATAATTATTATAAGTAGAGACAGTTAACTTATCTAACTTCTTTTATTTTTCATTTTGGCAAATTATACATTTTGGGACCAGCAGTACTCTTGTTTAGGATAATAGGCACCTTATATGTATCTCCTATCCAGAGGGCCTGTAGCTGGCTTCCATCTCATTTCCTCTGCTCTGGGTTAGGTAAGGGAGTGCAGTGTTGCGTCACAATGAGGTCAGGAGGAAGAGACGTGCTTCTCCTGGCAGATTATTAACACGTGGTGCCCCAATGAGTAGCAGAATTGGAGCCACTGAAGACAGCAGAGACGAATGCATTCTGCACAGGGTAATCATGATGCTAATTGAATGAGAAAGGTGCCTGAGAATGACCTTGGTCACTCAACCCTATCCAGTAATAATAAACTGGTTACTAGATAGGCTGAACTAGTTACTGTTACCTCTACCATACAATAACATTAAACAAAGTGAGATTGTATGACATTTGACACCTTTTTAGGGTTAATAGTATGACATATACCACATTATTAACCCTAGAATTGCCAGACAGAATCATATACCAAACTCATGGACTGGTTTGCAATTCATTTCAAACCCCATTAAAGTTAGCACCTAAAAGTTTTATAGTTATATGGATTTTTTTTTATAGTCTTTATTGAGCTATACGCTCTATTGTATCACTAGTTTAGCCCCATTGGAACTGTAAGCTCTGTGGCATCGCTAGTCTAGCCCCATTGGGACTGTAAGTTCTATGGTATCATTAGTCTAGCCCCATTTGAACTGTAAGATTCATGTATCACTAGTCTAGCCCCATTTAAACTGTAAGATTCATGTATCACAAGTTTAGCTTCATTGGAACTGTAAGCTCTGTGTTATCACTGGTTTAGCTTCATTGGAACTGTAAGCTCTGTGTTATCACTGGTTTAGCTTCATTGGAACTGTAAGCTTCATGTATCACTAGTCTAGCCATTGGAACTGTAAGCTCTATTGCATCATTAGTCTAGCTCCATTTGAACTGTAAGCTCTGTGGTATCACTGGTTTAGCTTCATTGGTACTGTAAGCTTCATGTATCACTAGTCTAGCCACTGGAACTGTAAGCTCTGTGGTATCACTGCTTTAAACCAATTTGAACTGTAAACTCTATGGGATCACTAGTCTAGTCCATTGGAACTGTAAGCTCTGTAGTATCACTAGTCTACCCCACTTGAACTGTGAGCTCTTTGGTATCACTGGTTTAGCCCCATATGAACTGTAAGCTCTGTTGGATAACTAGTCTACCCCACTTGAACTGTGAGCTCTTTGGTATCACTGGTTTAGCCCCATATGAACTGTGGGATCACTAGTCTAGCTGATTGGGGACAAAGCTGACACTATCAAGCTGCTTGGGGACAAAGAAGCTGTTTGGGGACAAAGATAGCTCTGGGAAGTTGTTTGAAAGCAAAGATGGTACTGGAAAGCTGTTTGGGAACAAAGCTGGCACTGGGAAGCTGTTTGGGGACAAAGATGGCACTGTAAGTTTTTTGGAGACAAAGTTGGCAGAGACAAGCTGTTTTTGCACAAAGATGGCACTGGGAAACTGGGGAAAATGGCACTGATAAGCTGTTTGGGGACAAATATGGCACTAGGGAGCTGTTTGGGGGCAAATATAGCACTAGGAAGCTGTTTGGGGACAAAGATGGCACTGGCAAGCAGTTTGTGGACAGAGATGTGACGTGCTGCAAGGGACAGAGCTGGCTCTGTGACAACGCATGCAATAATAATAATAAATAATACTTAAGATTATTATCTCTTGGTGGTGTACAAAACAACAAAATATACAAGTAGGCACTCAGTATCAACCCTTAATATACAGAGAGGACAAGGTGGAGCTCAAAGAAGAAAAGTTGGAGCCTAAAGAGGAAGGGGTGGGACCAAAAGAGGAAGGGATGATCCTAAACAGGTAGATGTATGGCCTGGGCAGGAAGGAATGGGCAAATGAAGATTAGGGGAGGTGAGCTTAGTCAGGCCTAGGGCAGCACAAAACCTAAATACACCATTTGGTCAGAGGGTTAAATAGAGTTGCCAGATCATCCTTTAACGTCCTCTGTTGTGCCAGGACCAGTGACGGTCCTGGCACATCATGGAATTCTGGGGGAGCCCTGAATTGGATCATAAAAAAAGAAAAAATGCCCCGTGGTTCTTAAGTGCCGGCCGAACGTGCCCTCGTCGGTCCTTAAGGGGTTAAAGGACAACGAATTCCAAAAATGAAATAGGTTTATACATCTTTAAATATCACTTACTTACAGCTAGCATGTACAAAACATAATTCTTTGTACGTTACACTCCTAAAATGTAATCCTAAACTTGTGCTGTTCAGTGAGCATGTATTTTAATGTTGTTTGTCCTGTTTGTATTGATAGGTAAGTGGTAAAGTCAGTTAATTGGTTGTGCTAAGTGTGTACTTCTGTTATATTCATAAAAGTAGTTATCATATTGCATCATCATACCTCCCAAGTGTCCCTCTTTAAGACCCAAATCCCATTGTCCCGCTTTCCCACCCTAATGTCCCTCTTTTTAGGAGATCAGATTGCATTGTGTGTATATAAGTGTATCACATTGCTCCACAGCAACAAAACTCACATTATAGTTTCTTTAAATGTCAGTATATGTGTTTATAAATTAGTATGTGTAAATAAAATATTTTGGTATTGTTATAAGTCATTTATTAGGTAACACAAGAAGGTGTTAATAGGTCATGGAACAGCTCAAAAATTATCGTTAATGCCCGCCTACTAGCCATACCCCCTAAAACACAATTGTCCCTCTTTGGCAATTTGAAATGTTGGGAGGTATGCATCATGTACAGATTATCAGTGAGAGCCTTGGAAAAAGTAGCAATGACTGTTCCTCAGAGCATATGTAAAACTAGGTTTAGGCCTCAGAACGCAAATAAAGATTTTTTGCAGATGCTAGTATGAAGTACAGGGTGTTTAAGTGTTTATAACCCCAGTTAATGCCCTGCATTACCATTGGCTGGAGGTGGAAGGTCCTGAAAGCCCATTCAAGGAAGTGGGCGGCAAATGCAAGCATGCTGCCCGCAGAGAAGATTTCCCCAGATGAAGTTTGCATTTTCTTCTTTTGCCTACAATGGGGACCTCAGTGGAACACAGTAAGATTTATTCTTAAAGGGATAGTAATGTTTCATAATAAAAACAGCTCTAATTAATCATCATAGTATTTGGACTTTGGAGAGTGTTATTTCAGTTCTGTCAGAGTTGTAGTTCAGGAGTAATTCAATGACAAAGTGTCCCCCTCCCGCCCCTTTTACTGATGTAACACTCCTCAGCCAGAGCAGAAGAGAGGTGCCCAGGTAGACTACAGAGAGGGACAATCTTCAATTAAGATAAGGGAAAAACCTGAAAAGCTTGTCAAGGGGGGTAGGGCCTTCATTGTTCTCATAGGAATAAGAGTGTCCCCTTCTGTTATCTGTCTGGTCTTACAACCAGATTCACATCTGAGAAGAGATGGCTTACACGGGGCGGGGAGGGGAAACTTTGCTTGTGAATATCTCTTAAACCATAAAGGTTTGAGAGATAAGACTTATATCATTCTTCATGTTTTTTTAATGCCTACAAAATAAAATAAAGTTAAAACAAAGTATTACTATCCCTTTAAAGTGGAAAGCACCGGGGGAGGGAGGGAAGGGAACACCAGCATTAAAAGAAAAAATTCCCCAAAAAAGTCTTGTGTAAAATTGTACGTATTATACTGGAGATTTTACAGTATTAAAAATGCATGCCACATTGCTATATGAGACCCACTGCAGAACAGTAATAATATTGACAGCTCTGCAACATGCATATTTCTTATGTGTCTCTTTTTAAAGGGACAGTGTGGCAACTCTAGGTTAGAAGACCTATTTTATTTCATGGAGATTTAGGGAATATCTTTGTTCCCTTTGATACAGTTGTTTTTTCCCAGAATTTCTACATTTTTGTGCGTGTGGTTTTAATGTCTCTGCTTCATTTCACATTGTTGGTATTTTCAAAAGCGACATGTTGTAATTGTGCAAATTACTAACATGAGTGTTAATTGCTGATGTGCGGAGTGTATTAATCAATTTTCCTAATTAAAGGTATTAGCTACCTATTTGTTCTGCTAATATAAATGTTGCTGGAAGAGTGTTATTTAAACCGAGACAGGGAAATAGGGAAATAGATAATACAGGAAGAGGACAATACAGTAGAATGACTGACAGCAGTTACAGAAACAGGAAAGAGAACCAGTTGTTCCATATTATACAGCTGAAGTGGGCAACATGTGGCTATACGGCTGTTTCTGGGCTTCTATTGTCATAAATCCCATTAGAATGAAAAGCAGGGCATATAAACAGAGTGTAACTGTATATAACTTTAATATTCCATATGTATGTATATTCATATGTGTATGTATGTATATATAATAACATGTAATATATAATGTTTCTCAATTTGTGTAAATATGTAACCCTTTACTGAAAACTATCCAGGATATACTTGAAAACGAGAGAAATCTCAATGTATTCTTCCTGGTAAAATATTTTCTAAATAAATAAAAAAATAAACCGGGGTTCTCCTTTGGCATATAGACTACAACTCCAGTCACCCGGCTAGTGGTCAACAGAGAGCATCAAAAAACAGCTGGAGAACCATTGGTTGCTAACCCCAGTTAAAAGGGCTAGATCTAATTTATAGAGAATTGTTTGAAAACTAAGCATGTGTTAATATACACTAAACACAGATACACAAGTAAAGTGGTGCAGTTCTAGAGCAGGCCAATGTCACTATAGGGTAAATTTTTAAATTCTTATTCATTTAAATCAGGCTTTTAACCCTTTGAATGCTAGAGATACTTCCAAAACATAACTCACTGGAAACTTCTCTAGCATTAAAGTAGTAAATTACCTAATAAATTGATGGTAATTTTACCAAATGTTATTTGTTCCCCATTGTACATTTTGTCTACTACAGAAATGAGCCACTCCTCTTAGTAAATCTGTCCCGCTAAGTTTCTAATCTACAGTTTGCAAATTTACACACACACACACACACACACACACACACACACACACACACACACACGTGAAATGCCTGACATTGGAAAATAAAATATGATACTATATATATATATAGTTGCCCGTTGTACTTCATTTATTATGTAACTACTACTGTATGTGCAATTAGCATTTGTACTGTATCATTTGTCCTTAACACAATGGTTGCACTGTATGTGGCCCTCACTCATTCATCAAAAAGCAAGATCTAGATAGATCAGCCATTCCCATCCATTAGCTTTAGGCTGGAAGCCATCAAATTCTGTGGTGGTAGACATAAGCATAAGGTGTGTGTGTGTGTGTGTGTGTGTGTGTGTGTTTGTGTGTGTGTGTCATTAGCGGTGTATGCTACATTTTTTTCATCATATTTCACTACCTTGCTTACACAAGCCAGAAAAATGTGATTGATCATTGATATATATGAATATATCCATGAATAATAATTGGAAAAAGCAGGAGAGGAGCAGTATATCTGATGCTCTGAACTAATTGCCATTGTATGGAAATCAACATGAGTATTACTTCCAGCTTCCTCAAATTTGTTTGCTTTTGAAAGTTACCCTCTTTTATGTGCATTAGAAGAGACAGTTGCTTAACCAAGATCAAGGCTAATCAATCTTCAGATCTCCAGCTGTTGGGGACTACAACTCCCATCATCCCCATGCAACAGCTGGATGGTTGGGGATGACGACACTTGCAGTCTCTAGCAACTGGAGGTCCAAAGATTTACTACCCCTGTCGCAAAATGTAGAGTCATACATAAGAGATAAATCACCAAAGAGAGGTTGATGGAATTAAGGTGAACGCCAGCTTGAGGTAGGTGTTTTGTTCACCCATATATGGTTGATGATAAGTTAGATGCACTGATCTGTAAAATGCACTGAGATTTGCAATCTGACAAAATTAAATAGAAACAATATATTTATCACAGTCTCTCTTAGGATGGCTAAGCGATCCCGTGCTTCCTTCCTCTGTTTTGATGTCGGCTGGCATGATTTCTGGCTACTTCCGCATTTCAGACATCACTGAACAGGCGCTGGTACGTGCGCGTGTTTATGGGCCAATTCGGATTTGCCTAATAGATTCCTGCCTTGTTCAGCTCCTTTATAACCTCCTTGGGCCTAGGAGTCGTTGCCCTTAGGTATTTCCATTAGTTGCTCTTGTGTTATCGTTGTGACCTGTGCCTGACCTGCATATCCGCTTTGTGTATGATCCCGGCTTCTCTGACTACCCACATTGGTTCTGACTTGTGGCTCAGGCTGACTAACTCACTCCTTGTAGTCCCTGGCTTGTCAGACTAACCACATCGGTCGTGGCCTGTGGCTGTTGCTGACTATATCAGCCTCCTTGTAGTCCCTGGCTTGTCTGATTACCCACCTCTTTTCTGACCTGTGGCTCTGACTGACTATTCACTCCGTGCATTACCCAGCGGTCTGACACTTCACACCTGAGCTACTCTACTCTGTTTTGCTCGCTCTCTGTTGTCTCCGGTTGTGATTCCTGTTGGAGACTCTAGCCTTGTATAGCTGGTTCTCCAGCGCTGGCCTTTGCAGATTTCTACTATCCCTCTGTGAAGTGCAGTAGTCCAGCGCTCAGCACAGCGTGCAGCTCCAGGTAGTGGACTGGAGATTATAGTCCAGTGTCTGGGGTTGTGTGGGCATTATCATTCATTACTGTGTACTTTTGATAAAGGTGGTTTTACATTATATGTACCTGAGTCTGACCTTCATTTCATACTGGGTACTGTGACAGTATTTCTTTGGATTATGGTACAGGAGAACATTAGGAGACATTTCTCAAGAACAAACATGACTCTTGTAATGATGAATATACTGTATGTTTTATTAATTATAGATAAAGCTTGAAATTACATACTAGATAACTTAAAATATGGAACTTAACATCCCATTATTTTTTTGAAAGGGGCAAGTGTGAAATTGAGATAAAAGCCATAACATGTTAAATGAAGATAATCAAGCAGTTTTTTTTTTTTTGCTTTGTTTCATCAAGTCTCTTATTCACATAAATGTATATATATATATATAAAACCTTAGCAATTCTCTTGCATTGCTGTTTTAATGGAGGAGAGTCCTTGCTCTCAACCCCCCTGCTTTGGTGATATCACCTGCTGCTGAAATCCCACCAAACTCTCCTTGCACGTGACATTCCGAGAAGGATAAAACATGAAAAATGAAGTCTACATTTTCGGTGCATTGGGGAGTGTCAGGAAAAAGGGCCCCAAAGATATATTTTATTAAGGCAATTATTTATTATTTTAAGTAAATTATTAAGGAGGTGAGCTTCCTTTAACATGCACTTTTCACATATATTAGACAAATGCATTTATTACTTATTTACTATTTACCATTGCAAAATATGTCAGTAGCCCATTTGAACAATTTTACTTACTGTATACTTATTCATATCATATAAGACACTTAAATGTGACATTCCCTTTAGTATAGAGTTACTTCAGTCTACTATATATTAACCATCAGGCAACTCCTGAAGATCCTGTGGCATTGTGATAGTCCTGAGATCAGTTACAATAAAAGCTAGAGGAGATAGGGGGTGGTATGGATGATATCAGTCCCTTTTTAATTGGTCGACAAGCTATGTGACCATTCTAAAATTGGCCATTGGTATGCAAATTTCAGTGACAAAGACCCATATGCACAAAGTAAAAGAGGAATAATTTAGGGGCAAGCCTAACTGTGCCAAAAAAATAAATAAATAAAAAAAAAAATCTCCAAATGTTCATTTATTTAAATAGGGCCTTTAAAATCCCATCGGATGATAGAGAAGTCTCCAATTCCTTGCTTTACAAGGTGTTGGAGATATTGCTAGTATTCAAAGGGTTATAAAAAATCTATTTAAAGCAACATGCTTATGTATAACCTGTGGTATAGTTGTTTTGCCCTCAAATTGCTCCTCTTTTGCTTTTAGTCATATGGAATGGGGGGACGGGGGTGATGCAAGAAACATGAGACATGATTGGAACCAATATTTCTAAAAGCAGGCATGGTTAAAATGTCCACTTTTGATTGTGCCTAATTCAGCAAAGCAGTTAGCTTTCATTTTATACAACTGGATGTGCCTTTAGTTTAAGAGCATGTGCTACTCAGCATTAAGTATTACTATGCTCCTTGCATCAAAATGTGAGCAATTGCAAATAGCACATATATGTATGACTTTCAACAAATAGCTGAAGCTTTCTTGCATTCCACCCCAAGTTGCTTGTATTGCCAACCTTACTGCATCCTGCAGTGCAGGAAAGGTCTGTCTGACTGCCTTTGACTATACAGTTGTCCATATAACTCCCCAAATAATCCAGACAACTATATTTGTAAGTGTTATAAAAACAATAGCAATGGGCCACATGCTGGAAGAAAATTGTGAGGTTCCTGAGCCAACTAACTTCACCATAGGGCAAATAAATTTGCCAATTTTTCCCTTGAGTTAAACTGGGTTTGCAACTGCCTAAATGCTAAAGATTTTCTTCTAGAATTCAGATAGTTAAATGACACCCTTAAATCAATGTAATCTTTTGGTTTGTTTGCTCCAGAATTATTCATCTTTTTTTTTTTTTGCTCAAGGATTAAAGTGAATTAATGGTGGTTACGCAAGGCGTGATGAAGAGGTGATAAAGTGGAGATCACTTCTTCAGTGATATCACTCCAATTCCTATGTAATTCTATGGAGCTGGACAATAACATAGGAACTAGAGATGTGATATCACTGGAGAAGTGATCTCCACTTTATCACCTTTTTATTATGCCTTTATGCATAACCCCCAATGAGTTTTACTTTACTACTACTTGTCATTTTTTCACTAAATGTAGACTAGTTTACAATTATTAAAATAATTTCTTAAATAAACTAGAACAAATGAGTTGCCATTGTGGGTTCCTAGCCAGATAATTTACAGTTATTGTTACTTGATGACCTCTTGTTCTTATTTAAGCAAATCAAATACAAAATAATGGAGTTTTGACTGTTGGCTTGTTCAGTCTTGTGACTTATGGTAAACGTAGCATTTTCTGTAATTTTAAGCATAAATTGCACATCTAAATGATTGCTTTTCTTTTTATAGGAACAGGTTCTAAATTTAATAGCTTCCAGCATCTCCTATTTCTTGTAGTTTTTATTATACAAAGTTTGCTTAAATCACATTCAGCCTAGAATAATGCACACATTTTTCAGTAGTAGTTAAATTTATGGGAATTCAAGTAGTTTGAGTTGAAAGCTGCCTTGATGCATTGAAGGAAATAGATAGGAGCAATGAAATAAGGCTTTAGCCAGATTCTGAGCATGCAATTCAGAGCAATGCATTAAACTCTGTTACTTGACACATTAATTATGTCACATAGAAATGTTTAGTATAGTCAAAGGCCATTTTTATCCCTGAGTATACATATGAGCCTGCTTTTCCCATGGACTGACTTAAACAGAGCAGTAAATGTTTTATGAAAACAATTATGTTGTAAGGTTGTTCCTGTTGAGTAAAACAAGGGCACTCCCTCTGCTGAGAGATGCATATTTCCAGAGTTAGTTCAGTTAAAACTCTTGTTTTTTTACATTGGTAGTGCCCTCTAGTGGCAATGTTATTTATTGTATAGAATTCTCAATGTGAGACATTGATAAACAGTTCTCCACATAATGTAATAGAAACTGTTGTCAATCTGTCAATTTGAACTTTCAGGATTGAATCACTCTGTAATACCCTTTCTGACATTTTAATTTGTAGAACATTTGAATAAAACAACTGGAAACCGTGTCTTTAATTGTTGTTGCAATCAGCAGGAAAAGCCCTATAACACAGAGGATTTTCATAAAAAGTTTACTGCTCACATTAGTCACTGGTTTTCAGCAAGGAACTGATTGTGATTACATTCTATTATCAGATGATTAAAGTAAGTCATCAGTATATATATATATATATATATATATATATATATATATATATATATATGCAAAATTAATGGGTATAGCTGTATTAGCCTAACATTCAGTTTTCAGGATAAGCTTCATGTCAAAAAGCAATTTTGCATTTAAACCACTAGGCTAACAGCTACATATGTTTATATGTATATATATATATATATATATATATATATATATATATATATAGGGCTTATAATTTTAAGTCCTTTGCTACTAGCCAGACATGAAAAGTTACTTGCCACTACAAGCCAAAACACACAACGACAGGGCTAAATTTTCACTTGCCATTGGCTAGTGGAGAGTGGAAATTTTGAGCCCTGATATATATATATATATATATATATATATATGTATGTATAGAGAGAGAATATAAAAACTAGGAAGCTACAAATAAGAGTTGAAGAGCACATACTATGTTATAATTCTCTAAGGATGTTTGTCAGAAGCTGTCATTTGTAATAGAGATGGCTGTGTGCGCTGCAGTCATGCACAGTACAGGTGCGCAGAGAGGATTATGGTCTGAATTTGGAGCGCCCCACTCCGTATCAGTATTGGCCTGGGCAGTGAGTACTGCGCATGACTTCAGCGCCGCCAGTGTTGGCACTGTGTACACGGGCTTTAAAACTAGTTATATATATAATAAAACAAATATTTATTGGAATATTAAACCAGGACCTTTTCAGGCATATCCAAATGGAGTTTCCTACAAATCTTAAAGGAGCAGTAAACTTTTTTTTTATGAAAGCACATATTTTATAGAGCTTTTCCTGCTGAATAAAACAAGGTCACTCCCACTGCTGTCAGATGTTTTATTCAAAATTTATAGCAGTTTAAATAATCAGGAAGTGAATTTACTGTGTTTACTTCCTGATTGTTCTGACAGGAAGTGACAGGCAGTTTCTGTCACATTCTGTGGAGAAATGAATGTCTCTGACTTTTCTGACTTTCCTCTCCATTAGAATCTAACAGGAAATCTAATTAGAATTTGACCACTAGAGGGCACTGCTAATGTAAAAAAACATGGGTTT
Source organism: Rhinophrynus dorsalis (assembly GCA_037306005.1). NCBI lineage: Eukaryota > Metazoa > Chordata > Amphibia > Anura > Rhinophrynidae > Rhinophrynus > Rhinophrynus dorsalis. The sequence goes on from CM074723.1 coordinate 417,565,443, forward strand.
AAACTGTAATAACTCTGGAAATATAAATCTCTCAGCAGTGGGAGTACCCTTATTTTACTCAATAGGAAAATCCCTACAATATATATTTTTTCATAAAAAAGTTTACTGCTCCTTTAAAGAACAGCATCAATAATTTCTTTTGACTGCCTCTGCATCCAGTCTTCCTGAGCACAGAGCTGCAGCCAACAGCTGTTGTTGTACTACAATCCCCATCACCCTCAGCTGGAGGAAGGCCTCCATATAACCAAACCTGCACAAATATACACACAATAGCGCCATCTGAGTGTATCCACCTGAGACATCGAAGTATAGGCAGAAACACTGTGAATGAGAAATGACTTAAAGGGCAATATGCCAAATTAAACCGAATAACAATTCTGGAACAAACCAATTGCACCAAAGGGCTAGCATAAAAATTCCCATAATACCTGTTGATTTAAATGCGGTTATTAACCCCTGACATGTTAGAGACATCTCCACTGCATTGGGAAGCAATCCCCTGTAGATACCTCTAATATACAAGGGATTAAATGTTGTATTTTCATAAATAGAAATGTTTGTTTGCCCCTATGGCGCAATTGGGTTACTCCAAAATTACTGGGCTTTTGCTTTCTGCATATGACTCAAAGAGTATCAACTGCATAGGGGAGGTTTCAGTAAATGAAGAGATTATATGGGGTATGCACTGATATGATTCCTCACTATAGTATGTGTTGGAACCAATTTCATAATTCTGTGCTGCCTAATGCTAAGCTACTTATACATCTTAATGCTACATGTGCCAAAGGTTGGGCAATGGGTCAGCTGACTGTTATTTCTGGCATCCCTTTCCTCTGCACCTTCTTGAATGTCATTTGCTTGTACTAGAAGGATGATATTCAGAACCTGTCTTAACCCATTGAGGACCAGAGGGATGGCCCTCAGGTGTTTAATGGTGGAGCAGGGTGTGTGTGTGTCAGTATGAATCAAAGTGAAGTGCAGGAGCCGGAGTTAGATTCTAATGCCTCGAAGAGCTGCCCTTGAGTGTTCATACACTCCCTCTATATACAGTATGTATCATTTCCCTTTGAAGTTCAAAAAGAAGACCACAGTCTTAACCCTCTGAGTGCCAGAGGGCCTATGCAATGCATTCCTTTCCAATGCGTTGCGTAGCCCTCTGGCACTCAAAGGATTACAAAGAATGGACTAAAGGTATGCTTACAATTAGCCATATTTTCATAATTGGATCTGCTTAATCAATTTCTTCAGAAATTGTTAAGTCGAACTTCAATAACTGTTATTTTTTCATAAAAATGCATTATTCATTATTGTATATGTTTTCTTGAAAAATAAATTAATAAAACTTGTAGTCCTTGAAAAGGTGTTCCATATTAACAGAGAATGAAATGTCAGTAAACTTCAGGCTATGCTTCCTGAAAGAAAAGTACAGCACTAAGGGATTTAGTTATTTTGATCAAATGTCATTCAAGTAGGAAAATATGTGTGTGTGATGCCTGTATATAAAAAAGCACTAACAGTACACCATACACAGAGGAATAGGGTGGCTTTAGTGTTTGGGGAGTCTAATAATAATGCCATTTGAATACTGGAAATCTTCCACCTTTAAATCTGTTAATGTGGGTGTTTATTTGGAGAGGCAGAGCCTCACTTAGCCTGCATTATTCTCCTTAAAGAGATAGTAATGTTTCAAAATAAAAGCAGCTCCAATTAATCTTCATAGTATTTGGGCCATGGAGAGTGTTATTTCAGTTCTGTCAGAGTTGTAGTTCAAGAGTAATTGAATGATAAAGTATCCCCCTCCCGCCCCTTCTACTGATGTAACAATGCTCAGCTCAGAGCAGCAGGGTGGTGTCCAGGTGGATTGCAGAGAGGGGCAATGTTCAATTAGCATAATGGAAAAACCTGAAAAACCTGTAAATGGGGGCAGGGCTTTCATTGTTCTCACAGTAAGAAGATTGTCCCTTGCTGTGAGCTGTCTGGTCCCAGGACCAGAGTCCACATCTGAGGAGAGGGTGCTTACACTAGGTAAAAGGGGCAGGACACTAATTCAGAGACTAATGAAACCGTTAATTTGGCAGATCATATAGTTGGTTTCAATGGACTGTTCACCTGGGGAATTTGATCCTTCCCCCTGAGACTCAGTGAATTCCCAGGTATGACTCTGAATCACCTAGCAACTTATGAAAAGTCCTGTTACAAATGTCCATTATAAACCATGTCTTAATTCAGTCCATTATGGACATTTTTTTTCACATATTTCATATGACTTTGCTGTTGAGAATTATGTGTCACCATTAAACTGCCAAAGCCAAGTACAATGATTACATTTCTGTGTTAATCTATGCAATATGGGATGCACTTGTAAAAGACTTCGGACGAGATGTTCAAAAAGCCGTCATAATGAAAAATTTGCCAGATCATGAGTTGCTGGTAAAAGAAGGACCATATTTTCAGAAGTAAATTTGTCACGTTTGAAAATTCATCTAAAGAATTAAAAATGATGGTAAGAAGATCTCATTGAACATTGCCGTTAAAAATTCTGATCTTTAAAATTGTCTTTGATTTTGTCTTTGAAATGAAAATTTTCAAAGAAACAAAGACTTTTTTTGTCCTTAAAACAAAACTTTTCAAAGAAACAAATACTTTTTTTTGTCTTTGAAATGAAAATTTTCAAAGAAACAAAGACATTTTTTTGTCTTTGAAACGAAAAATTGATTTTCAGTACTTTCATTTTTCTTCTCCAAGTTTAGACCTTTTTTATTATGTCAGGAAAAATGAGATGGCAGAATTGGATTTAAAAAATGATGGAAACATGTCTGAGAATTGATGGATCATGGTGTAAGAACTTTTTTATTCTGATTACAGACAAATTCAGTTACCACCACTTTCTGAGGACGATCTGGACGATCTGGGTTAGAGCAAGCAGGGTCACATTATCTAGAATCATGTTCTAGGGACTTTAAGAGATAAAACTGAACACAATGAAAGCTCCCAGGTATGTTCAGAACATTACTGAAATATTGCATAGGGACATAGAGAAGAAATATTTCACAATGGATGAGTTCAATGCATGAAAATCTAACAATTTTTGAAATATAGTGCTGGTCTTGTTGGTGCATTAGTCCTATATTTTAGAATTTAGAAGTCATAATCTGATTTAACTCAAAGTATGATATAGCAGATATTCACATTCTAATACTGAGATTGTTGTACTATGAACTGGAATTCTGGTGAAAACCAACTGCACCATAGGGATCAAATGCATGACGGAGGCTTTCTATCTGTAAGCTTGAGCGATCTCTAGCCAATGGGACCGCGCCAGCTTACAGGCAGAAAGCCTCTGTCATCGGAGGAGGCTGGATAGAGGGAGGTGAGCAGAGGCAGAGGGACAGACTGCGGTACAGAGCAGGTAACCACGGTCTGTCCAGAAATAGGATGCAGGGCAGTATTTATTCCTTAGATTTTGGCCAAATAGTGATTTAAAATAGAAAAATGAATACAACATTACACATATTCACTATATAAACTGCCTATTAAGACAAACTTGTTTAGGGGCAATAGATCGTTTTTAATCACTTAAATGCTAGATAGCTGTACAATGCTTTGCTTCATGATGCATGGGAGACCACTCTAGCATTCAAGGAGTCAACATCTCTGTTAAATCAATGTGAATTTGGGGATTTTAATTGAGAAGTTGGTTTGCTCCAGAATTGCCCCAATTTTACACTGTTTTGAACATGCTGAAATTATTTTGGGCAGAAATCTGAAATAACCATCAGGAGCATAACTAGGTAGTGACTGAGGGGTCTAGAGCAGCAGTTTTCATGTAGCCCTGGGTATCGTTGGCAGCATGGGGCATGTAATGGTTCTAATCTCCCTACTGCTAATTGTATAATAAGGCTGCACAATGCACTGAGAGTGCACTAGGTAGGCCCAAGTCCCAGGCCTCTGGGAACTCATCCTTGAAGCTCTTGGATGGTTAATAACTCTCCTGCCACTTATTAAGTTGGCGTGTAACTAATTCATTGCTACAGATCATCAAACATCTACTATGTTTCTTGGAAAGGATAAGCATACTGTTATTATCCATACCATATGCTACAATTAGAGAAGTCATGATTGTTTTCTGGCAATATCAAAATCCAGTATGTAAACTTGTTCTATACTGAAAAGAGTGATTAAGATATACTGGATTTATAAAGAAAGACACGTTACTGTATTGAAGTGCATGTAAATCAGATTAATGTATGTGTGTTTGTTACTAGCAGCATTTCTAATAATCTCAGGGTTGGGGAATGGGAACATATCCAGTATAATTCTGGTGCAAACAAACTGTTTCACAATACATTGAAGACGTCTCCAGAATTCAAATACTCAAATTCCCTATTGAAATCATTGGACATTTTCATGCCTTCCCTATGGTGCAGTTGGTTTGCTCCATAATTGCATCTCTTTTGCTGATTTATTATGGCCCTTTTATCCCATTTTACTTACTTACGTGATCAGTGAGTGAAGAATATTAATATTTAATATATAATATTAAATGGAAACACACATGTTAAGTATCCTGAGGTTGCACTGTGTAGCCCCACCCAAGCAGCTCATATCAGACATTTTTTGTTGTCTGAAACTAGTTCAGGTAGCTAGCAGAGAATCTGAACTAAACAAGTGAAGCACAGGACCTTTTTGATACAGTACCTCTTTCTATCCATTTATCAGGAAAATACTTCATCCATTGCAAATAATGAAAGGCTCTGTCTCAGCAAATGAAACACCCAAGATTTTCAAGTCTTGTTTACTCTTGAGCTATGCAAACAAATAAAAACATAATTTGAATACACTTTTTTGAGCAATAAAACTGGTACTAGGCAGCACTCAGAAACCGCACAATACAGTCCCGCAAGATCAGCAAGTTTCTGTCATAGGACAAGATCTGGTGAACTAACAGAGATTTCCCTTTAAAGGGATAGTAATGTTTTATAATAAAAGCAGATTTAATTAATCATCATAGTATTTGGACTTTGGAGAGTGTTATTTCAATTCTGTCAGAGTTGTAGTTCCAGAGTAATTCAATGACAAAATGTCCCCCTCCCGCCCCTTTTACTGATGTCACACTGTTCAGCCACAGCAGAAGGGAGGTGCCCAGGTAGACTGCAGAGAGGGACAATCTTCAATTAAGATAAGGGAAAAACCTGAAAAGCATGTCAATTGGGCCAGGGCTTTCATTGTTCTCATAGGAAGAAGCTTGTCCCCTTCTGTTATCTGTCTGGTCTATGGACTGCATTCCACATCTGAGAAGAGATGGCTTACACTAGGTAAAAGGAGCGGGAGGAGGAAACTTTGCTTGTGAATATCTCATAAACCATAAAGGTTTGAGAGATAAGACTTATATCGTTCTTCATGTTTTTTTAATGCCTACAAAATAAAATAAAGTTAAAACGAAGTATTACTATCCCTTTAAAAGACTTATAAGGTAGATGTAAACAATGTGATTCATTCCTGTCTGTTATTAAAATTATTGCCTATGATAATATACTTTGAATTCAGCCAAGTAAGAACAAATTGATTAGTTGTTTCCTTGAAAAGCTGTCCCTTATGACCCTCGATGGTTTGAATGAAAGGAGAAATAAGCAGCTTTTGGTTTTTTTATTAGAATTACTTGCTTAGGAATATCTCCATCATAAAGTAATCCTTTATATCTTCTTCCTGTTTTGGTATTTGAACACTGCCGTAGTCTATAACTGAATAAGGATGTATTACTACATTTAGAACATCTCGGGCTCGATTCTATTACCCACGCTAAAACCGCTGTTACAAGAAAAACAAGTAGTGTGAATTTTGCAAACATGTGTTACGTCGGTATTCTATTGCAGAACCACAGTAAAACAAAACTGGCGTTTTCTGCTTTTTTTTCGACTACTGCCTACAAAAAACGCACAAAATATCAAAGTCCAAGGAAATAGGTGTACATTTGACGACAGAAAGATCAAGTTCAGTGTAAGATGTGTTCCCCACATAACAAAATCTGACAGAGTGCCCCCTTTCGACATATTAACCCCCTTTTAAATGTCGACTTCTTTCACCACTTTAATTCGACTAATATTGTTCACATTAAAAATTTTAACCCCTCCCCCTTGAAAATTCGACTACAGTGCTTCCATGAGTTTCTTTCACCATTTTTATCCGACATTTTTTCTTCTATATTTTTTCGACATGCCCTCCTATTTTGTATTGAAAGATTAACCTTATTAGTACCAGAGAGGTAGCAACACATTGCAATGTGTTTGTTACCCATCTGGCACTCAAAGGGTTAAAATAATTAGTGGAAACAGTGCTCCTCAATATGACATAAACCTATATCTTGATTCTAATGAGTAGACTAAACTCTATTTTATGAGATCAGCTCTTAGTAAATAATAGGGATCTAACTTACATTATCTTTATGAGGCACCCTTACACAGCTGGTCACTTGTGAGCCCTGGGCTTTAGAAGCCTCAGAGTTCTCACAGCCAGTGTGTGTGTGTATGGCTTGCTGCCAAAAGCCGACAATAAATTCCAATCTACCCTTGCACCAAAGTATTCTTGAGCACACTGACTAAATACTTTGTTGCAAGGGTAGATTGGAACTTTTTATCAACATCGTTACTAAATTCTACAAGTTTGAAATCTGCATATTGATAATTAGCGCATATCCTGCATTACATTAGCGAATTCCCCATTGATAGCTCATATAATATACAAAGTGATGAATGAAACTCATCCTCAAATAGATATGGAAATGTAATCTCAGTGTCAAATCTTAATATCGCTGGCTGATAAGTGATTCCATGGTAATAGCAATGCGGGGCACCCGTACATCACAGCGCTTTAGTAGCTAATATCCCAGAAGAGTACTTACCTCATATAAACATGAATGAAACACAGCCTTAAAAAGACATATATATTTATTACTGGCTTCAAATTCTATTAATATTACTGGCTAATGGGTAAACCTAAATACCAACCTAAACTGGTGCACATCAAATACACATGATTACAAATACTAAAATACTATATATATATATATATATATATATATATATATAACTGCTGCTTAATGACCTTTAACTAGGTATGTGGGTTTACTTTTAAAAGGTCACATTTAAAAGACTATGCGGCTACATGCCGCATTCAACATGTCAGTGTGATGAAAACGGTGACATGAGAATCTCACCCTGCATATCAGAAAGAGATTCTCATGTCACCTCCTTAAACACCACAGCATTGCCCAAATACCACTGTAGCATCTGTTACATACATTTTCTTTAATGCAGTGCATTGTAAAGGAATATAGCATGTGTCAGGTACATTCTGTAATGCTTACTAGTGTTGGAGTAATATGATTTTTAAAATCCTACCATCTCTTTCCTTTGGTCTGATAACTGGCTAACTTGCTGATGTTTTTTTTTTTTTTGTAAAAACTCAACACAAATCAAGTCACCTTTTTTTAACCAAAAATAAGATCTTGTAAGCAACAATATTTAACTGGAAAAAAATGGACCATTTCTTGGAAAACTAAGGAAAAATAAAAACTGTCTTAGTTGCATAAGTGTTCACACCCTTTAACTAATACTTTTGGAAGCATCTATTGCTTTAATTACAGGCCCTGGCAATGAATGAGCCATCCAGGACATTAATCTTCCTCTTTTTAAGCCATTCACTGTTGTGTTAAAATGTGAAATTTGTCTTTGACTTCCATTTTCTGGCAGTGGGCAGCAGGTTTTGTGCCAAAATATCTTAGTATTTGAGGTTATTCATTTTCAGCTCCTGATGACCAGAGCCCTTGTTGCCACCACCATGCGTGATAGTAGGTATTGTGTTGTTTGGGTGATGAGATCTGTTGCTTTGTGCCAAACATATCTTTTGAAATGAAGTCCAAAAAGTTTTACTTTGGCTTAATCAGACCATAAGACATTTTCCCACATGGATTTGGGAAATACACTGTGTCTTAATGCAAAATTAATATGAGCTTAGATGTTCTTTTTTGTGAGAAGCGGCTTCAGTCTTGCCACCCTGACCCTACCCCACAGTTCAGACTTGTGGTGAATACACAATATGACTGTAATATGCAGGAAATAGTTACTACCATATAAACTGCAGTCATGGGCCTCTTTGTAGCCTTTCTGATGAACTTTCTCCTTACTTAGTCATCAATTTTGGAGGGGCATCCTAATCTTTGTAGTGTTCTGTTGGTGCCATATTTCCTCCACTCCTTAAGGATGGTCTTCACATGTAATGCCTTCAATTTTTTTTATATCCCTCTCCTGATCTGTACCTTTTAATCCCTTGAGTGCAAGAGAGGTATCCAATGCATTTCGAATCAATAGATAACTTTCTGTCACTCAAAGGGTTAAGATCCTATCACACATTTTTTAGCTCATTATGGACCATGGCCATCTCTGAAATACACAACCAAGAAACCTTCAAGAAAGTCCTACAGGAACAGATGATTTTATTTCAGAATAATTTCAGTTGATGTCAGGAGAAGGCTATTTACCTTTGGACAGGATTGGTTATATCTGAACACAGGTACAACCCAGTTATAAAAGGAGTGTTTGTTTATAAAAAAAACAGGGCATTGACCGTTTTTTATTTTTTATTATTTTTCCAAGGAAAAACATTTGTTTTTTACTTAAATATTGTTGGTTAAAAGATTTTGTTAATGGTGAAAACAGGTCTGACATGATTTGTCTTGATTACTGCCTTTACATCAACAAAAAGCACTGAATGTTCTAATTCCAGGTTATCTCAGTGAAGGTGTAGGCAACCTTTAGCTCTCCACCTGTTGGGGGCTCCCATCATCACCAACCAGCTTGTCTGAGAGGACTGAATGATTTAAATGTCTTAACAATAATGCATAGAACATTCTGCATAAATATATGCCTAAAGCTATTTTTACTTCAGTTATTAATATTGGCATTTTAGGGACAATGTCACAGATCATTTTAGAATGGTGTTAAAAAATATCTGTAAAACCCAATTACAGAAATACGAATAAAATGTATTTAAAAAAAATGCTGCAACTGCACTTATTATAATTGGGGATAATATAAGTTCTGCCATTATGACAGAATTTTTTCCAAAGTAAAGAACTCAAAATATGAGAAAATGGAGATAGCAATTGTATTAAAAAAGTGATAAAAGTTTTTTTGGTAGTTTTATAAAGTGAAACTAAAGGAGTCAGATTATTGGGGAAGGTAAATTCAACTGAAGTGTAAGGCTTCTCTGATTATGTATTCAGAGACCTTATGCACAGAAGAAAGGAGGAGAAATTCTGAGGCAAAGCAACTGCAGCACAGAGTATGAATACACATCCCCAATGATTTAAAGGGGAACTTTCAACTCCAAGACACTGTATCTTATATTGTTAATCTGCTAAAATGCTATATAGCATTATATAGCATAACTGCTTGAATTATAAGGAGCTCTCCAATACTCTGCAAGGCAATGCTTTGGGGATCTCTGTATTATTTAATGGGTTAAAAGTTCCTTTTAAATCAATTTGTGGAATATGTATTCGTTCTCACTGATGTAGTTGGTTTGCCCCAGAATTGCTCCTATTTTATTTTTTGCATAAAGACTTTGGGCCAGCAAAGGTCTAATACATTTTGTAGTCTGATCATGAAATGTAATTAAAGTTACAGTAATCCTGCTATCTTAAATTGCTTGACAGATGGCAATTCTGTGGCCAGATGGACCTGAGCTGAATTCTCATTCAATGTTCATGTGTAACTGATATGTGATAAGGGCATCAAGAAGCTAGTAAATCTGAAAGCCTATCAACATGATTTTAATTTCAAATTACAATGAAAGCAAGGAGGATACTGTAATTATTTTATTGATAAGTAGCAATGGGAAGCAGAGCTATATATGAAAACAATTTTTGATTTTTGAGCAACTTTAACCATACAAATGTGCATTCAGTTTCAAAGCAATCCATTGTTTAACGTGTGTTACTCATACCCCTTTTTATGCCAGAGAGATGTGCATTGCAGTGCATTGCAATTCTTTGCATGCCCCTTTGGCACTCAAAGGGTTAACTGAGTAAATGTGTACTTCTCACTAGTGAACACTTGATCACAATTAATTAAGTACTTAATGCATTTCCTTCCGGTTGACTTTTGCATCAGTGGGTCAGTGAGTGAGTGCAAAGTATTATGGGTAAAGTTGGTACCGTAAGGTACCCTTTTTATTCTACTAGTCTAGTGCAATGTATGTCAGTTGAGTTTGGAAATGTTGTTCATAGCGCTCCTAGCTGTTGTATTCCATTAACAACAGTAGGGAATAAGGTCTGTACATATGAACACATTTGCATACAGAACATATGTTTTGTGTATGCTAAGTAGACAGGAAAATATAATCATCTGTGTAAATGATCACAAGCATATGGCTGTTCAAATTCAATTAGACATTTTGGTCTGAAGATACTATATTTCAATGGTTAAAATATTTGATTTTTACTAAATTAGAATAACACACAAGTATCTTCTTATTACAAACTATAAGTCGATAATTAACTGATTCGGACATCAGACATAAGCAAGATATTCATGCTCACATTGGCAGACTTCAATTTACTCTCTATATTGCACATATGATCCCAATTCGCTGCATTGAAAAGACAGCCACTTTTTGAGAGAGAGCTCAGGAGCTGCAAAGCAATTAAAAATGCAACAATTATGACACAGTTGAAATAGATATGGCAAGATTGCCAAAATCCAAATAAGAACATAACAAAAAAAATATAAACATTCAGGTAGGTATTATATAATGAGTGACAGAAACTATTGCATAACCAAAGATAACTTGAATTAGCTATATAAAAAAAGAATAGAATCATGACTCATACGAATCAGAGGCTAGCTCAAAATCTGACATAACAGATGTGAAAAAGGATTCATAAGAATTCATCTCCAGAGTGGTAGGACCCAAGGCAAAGAAGGCATGGCCTCAGCAACAAAAAATACACAAACAGCAATAATTCAAAAGTGTGAAATGTTTACTTTTCTAAAAAAATCCCATAAATGACTCATAAAATTCTAAATAAGATGACTAGAGCAAGTTAGCTGGTTACACTTACTTATTATGTATTGATAATTGAATAATAATAATAATACAAATTACAATAAATGGCATTTTAACATAGATGATAGCTTGAAGAAAGATTTGTCCTTAAAGTTAAACCTTTACCATATTTCTTTTGTTGATCCAAAAAGGTGGCAAAAAAAAAAACCACTGAAGCTAATTTTGCCCCAAGCGGATAGAAATTCTCCCTGACTTAAAAAAATAGTTAGATTTCTTCTTGGATAAAAATCCTACTGTATTGAAACTTACTGTCAAAATGATCTATATTATCTATATATCTATATAGATAAAATTGTATTATCCGAAATGTTTTATCCAGTAACTTCCAACCAAACATCCCTTGGCACTGAACTGACGTCCTTACTGCCCTTACGCTATAAGGACCTTCCTTTGTTATACTAGTGTCTCTCCTCTGGTATTAAACAAAGCCTCTTGGTTTTTTGTCCAGCTCTTTGAGTAAAAAGGTTTCCCACAGAGAGCCTTTATACTCCTTGAATATATCTGTAAATTGTAATCACAGCCTCTCCTTCTACTACATGTGCACTTGTTCCATTTGCCTTTTACAACATCCAGTCCCTCTACCCAATGATTCTATTACAGATTTTAACATCTTCTTTGCCTCTGCCATTTTAATGATGTCTAGAAATATGCCACAGTAACGCTCATCCACAAGAATAAAATCCTTGACAACACCTCCCTTTCTAACTATCAACCAGTATTTCCCCAAGCATTTGTATGTAAAGTTCTGGAATGTCTAATCTGTTTTTTTGCAGAATCACAACCTGCTAGATACAGAGCAATCTGCCTTTTACTCTGCCCACTCCACAGAGACTGTCCTCAAAAGAGTAGACATCCTGCTTTTGACACTCTAGATCATGCTGTCCTCCACTAAATTCTTAATTTCCTAGGCTTTTGTAACTTAGCTCTGAACTGGTTATCTTTGTATCAAGATAACTGATCATTCAGTGTCTCTATTGATAACTCTTTGCCTTCTTCTATCCACCCCTCTGTTCGGGTGCCTCAATATTTTGTTCAAAGACAACTATTGTTCTCACTTTACATATTAACACTGGATGAACTTATTAACTAATTCAGATTCAAATATCTCCTCCATGCATACAACACCCAGCTTTATTTATCCAAACCTAGTAGACTCCTGATGTTCTGTCTCTCTGCTATTACAGACTGAATGGCCCAATCAGAACCATAAACTCAACAAGTCTAAAACTAACATCACAGTAAATGGAAAAATGCTAAATACAGGCACTGAAGAACATTACCTATGTGTGAGAATTGACTCTCATACTTACTCATACTCATGCTACTACCAAATCTAGTTTCATTTTTTTACATAACATAGCAAAAATGTATTTTGTCTTTCTTCCTTTCTGGTCTTCCTACCTCTCAAATCTATACATTTCAATCCATACCAAAAGGTTCAGCACGAGTTACCTTACCTTCACGTAGGTTTGTCTCTGCCCCGCTCCTACTTCAATCTCTCCAACAGCTGCCCACCAAAATCTGTGTATCATACAAAATCCCGCTTCCCTCATTCAACTTCCTCCCTCTATCCTACATATCCATGCTAACTTTCTGCCATATCCTTGCTCCTTAAAGGGATAGTAATACTTCATTTTAACTTTATTTTATTTTGTAGGCATTAAAAAAACATCAAGAATTATATACGTCTTATCTCTCAAACCTTTATGGTTTAAGAGATATTCACAAGCAAAGTGTCCCCCTCCCGCCCCTTTTACTGCTCAGCCAAAGCAGAAGGAAGGTGCCCAGGTAGACTGCAGATAGGGACAATCTTCATTTAAGATAAGTGAAAAACCTTAAAAGCTTGTCAAGGGGGGCAGGGATTTCATTGTTTTCATAGGAATAAGAGTGTCCCCTGCTGTTATCTGTCCAGTCTATGGACTGTATACCACATCTGAGAAGAGATTGTTTACACTACTCAAAAGGGGCGGGATAGGGAAACTTTGCTTGTGAACATCTCTTAAACTATAAATGTTTGAGATATAAGACTTATATCATTCTTCATGTTTTTTTAATGCCTACAAAATAAAATAAAGTTAAAACAAAGTATTACTATCCCTTTAAGATCAACCAAGGACAATCTTTCCACAGCTCCATTTGTGTCTTCAGCTCTCTCTCGCATGTCAAACCCTTTTCCCTCATTGCTTCTTGTATGTGGAATGTTTTACTTCACATTCTATGTCGTGCACATCTCTCAACATCTTCATATCCAGCTTAAAGTCATATCTTCTCAATGAAGCTTCAACAAACTACATGACGCTGCCATTCTTCATGCATGTGAGGCATTTATAATGTATGCTAAACTCTAAGCTGACCAGAATTCCAAAACTGTATTCTGCACCTAACCCTTTTATTCTCTGAATGCCTTCCTTATTGCATCTCAAGAGAGATCTATTGTTTCACTCTGTAAAGCACACGTATAACCTTTATTGTCTAAACCCTAAAATTGCAAACAATTGCACACATTTGTGGCTCTGCATTGTCATCCATCCATTTGTTCATTAGTTGGTTTGTCTGTTCATTCATTTATTCACTCATCTCAATTACCTATCTTCAGACCCAGGACTTCAATTAGAAATGCTATTGTTGCCATTGGATGAGGAATTCAAACTGCTTTTCCAACCATTAATTCATTAGCCCTTACAAAATAAAGAGCATTGTGCTAATGCTACTGGCTAAACTTTGTTTTCAGATGCAATTTTTAGTATTTTCTACCCCTTAATATTTTTCTAACAGTTTGAAAATAGTTGATTCAGATTTGAAAAATAATGAAAATTACTTAAAAAACAACAACTTTTACACCTTTTCATCAGCATGTTAAAGAAAATGTGTGGGTATAAAGTTCCTTCCTATCCAGGCACTCCAAATGCTATTGGTTCCTGGTCTACTGATAGTAATCTGCACTAGATTCACAACTTCGCTGTCAAATCAGTTGCAGCTACTCACTGGTAAAGAGGTGGAACGAATACTTTAGCTGCAGAACCCAGCGTGAGATTTTATTGGAGTCACTTGCCATGAGACTGTGATTAGAAGTGGTTAGCAGTTGCAGAGGCTGGGGTGAGGCTCAACAGCCAAATACTTACTGTAATACTGTAATCGTTTGAGTGTCAGAGATGTATCTAATATTGGGGGAGATGCACTATGGTGTGATAGGATGGTGAAGTGGAGATGACCTCTCCAGTGATATCACTTCTCCAATTTCCATTTTATTCTATGGTGCCAATGCACTTAGATTTCTCAAACTTTGTAGATCTTAGTGCATAGGCTCTATAGAATAACATAGAAACTGCAGAAGTGATATAACTTGATGATTCATCTCCATGTTTCCCCCTCATTATACCACCTTAGTGTATAATCCTCACTGTCACTCAGTCTCAGTTGAGTCTCTGGTTCAGCCAGCTAGATCAGATAGGAAGTATCACCTGGCTCTCTGTTTCTGTCACTTACTAGTCTTATTATTTTTTTATATTGTTTAACTCTTCTTTCTCCCTACACACACACACACACACACACACACACACACACACACACACACAAACACTGCCCCCCTACCCATAGAACAGCTGGCCACTACCAATACTACTACCAACCAATTCCAGCTTCCTCTATTTGACTCTCTGTCTAAACTACTAGGATCAAAACTCCAGCTGCTTTTTCTCTCGGTATCTCCCAAGCACAGACTAACGACATGTGGTAAACTGACAAACCATCTTACAATTAAAGGGGAACTATAACCTCTATAAAAGTTTGCCACTCTGAAATCTTCCTATAGCCTTAACATGTAATCTGTGTGGTTTATTTTATTTATTTCAGGCTATGGCAAATTTACCATTTTAAATATGAGCCAGTTATGTCACTTCAGGACAGGCTGTGGGTCAACTCTATCCCGAGCCTGTCAATCTTTGTCTCTCCCTTCCCAAAGTAGTGCCTTGTTCTAATCTTCAGCGATGATGGAGGCTTCCTAAGTGTGAGCTGGAGTGGTCTCATTGGCAAGAGACTGCTCCAGCTCACAGGAATACATGAGAGAAATTCTCCAGGGTGAAATGCATTATTATCATTGATTTCAATGGACTGAGAAAAGCTGTAAAAAGCCCCTTTTCCCATGTTTCTAAATTGAGGCATAAAGTCTCACTCAGCCCTATCAGGACAACAGATTTCTTACACTCAAATTTTATATAATGAGTATAATAATCGATTCTTTATTTTATATATATATATATATATATATATATATATATATATATATATATATATATATATATAGATATATATATATACTAGCAATGTGGGATGGAGCTGCCTGTCAGGATAATTACGGAATTAATGCACACGCATGCACTGAGATGCATAAAGAGCGCCACAGTCATACACACATACATGCATAGAGTGTGATACAGACATGTAACATACACAATGAGGAACACACAGGCACACACAGAGACACACACACACAGAAGTGAGTCATAAGGGGGTGAGTGTGAGTGAGTGTGTGTGAGTGAGTGGCATTCATTCATGTAGCTGAAATGCACATGATAATTGCACATACTATGGTAGAAGGTAGATCGTGCTGGTTCCCAGGGTGTGAGTGAGTGTGAGTGAGACTATGGTGGAGGGTGGATCATGCTGGCTCCTGGGGTGTGAGTGAGAGTGAGTGCGTGTTAGTAATTGCGTGAGTGTGTGAGATTGAGTGGGAGTATGTGAGTGTGAGAGAGAGTGTGAGTGAGAGTGTGTGAGTGAGAAGGTGTATGAGAGTGAGTGAGAGAGTGTGAGTGTATGATTGAGTGTGTGTGAGAATGTTTGTGTGATTGAGTGAGAGTGTGTGTGAGAGCATGTGAGTGTGTGAATTATTGTGAGTGTGTATGATTGAGTGTGGGTGAGAATGTGTGTGAGAGTGTGTGTGAGAGTGTGAGTGTGTGATTGAGTGTGTGTGTGTTTTTTGTCTGATGTGTTTGTGTCTGTGGTGTAGGAGAGAGTGGCAGCCATTTTGTTTTTTCAGTTACCTGGATAGTGGTGGGCGGGCTGGATAGTGGGATTTAAATCACTCCCCCATTGAATCACCCAATGGGAGCAGTAACTCCTCCTTACTTAACCCTTTGAGTGCCAGAGGGCTACACAACGCATTGCTTTGCAATGCGTTGCGTACCCCTCTGACACTCAAAATTAAGTTGAGGTAACATAGCAATGTAACACACAGTGGCTCTTCAGTTGAGGTAGCGTAGCAATATGCTGAGGGAACAAATAGAAAGTGGTGTTTGAGGCTTGCCCTCTGCAACATACAGCAAAGCATCTCTCTCCCTTTAAAGAGAAAGGGCGGGAATCAGGAAGCAGGAAGTGGAGGAGTGACAATTGAAAACAGACAGTTAGTGAGGTTGACTGAAGAGATGAAAAGCGTTAAATAAAAGAGTTGCTATTAAGTCTATTCCTGAGTTTGTATTTTATGGAAACATTACACCCTCGTACTGAAACAGAGTGTATGGAGGGTCACAATTATCTGTGGGAGGTGAAACAGTGTGTTTGTGGGGTTATGATCCTGAGTGAAAGTGTGTGTGTTACTGATATCCCCTAATTCAGGAGAGAGTGGCAGCTATATTTTTTTTGGCAGTTGGATAGTGGTGGGCGTGCTGCAGGGGGCGGGCCAACTCCCTGTATGATAAACATGCCCCCACTGAATCACCCAATGGGAGCAGTAACATCCCAATTGAATCACCCAATAGGAGTTGTGTCTCCTAATGAGACATAAATTATGTAATGAGGCATTCTGTTCAATGTGTGTTTGTTTTCTGAGGAGGCATAAATTATGTTCGGTGTGTGAGGTACCATAAATTATGCAGTGAGGCTTATTCTTTTATATATATAGATATTGTTAGTGCCACTATATATGTTATATACAAATATATAAAATGGGATGAAGGTGTAAAAAAAACAACTCTAATCCTACATTTAAACAGTTAAAACTAAAATGCAAGCAAGCACACTGAGTCATATAGTTGATAAATATCTAAGGTATGTCACATAACAAAAACCAGAGTAGGATGTCCTAATGTCCAAATATCCCACAATATGGTACCAAGTATAATCATCTATGAAATTAAAAGCAGTCTATTAAACATGATCCCAAATTATAAAAACATGATGAGCTACAAAAACTACAGCTAAAAATGGATGCACTGCAACACTCTAGAAGTCAGTGGGATGAGAATGTACTACATCCAATGAAAATTATATGATACCATATGCTGGTGAAATAGTACATAGTTCCAGTGAATTAGATGGTATATGTTCAAATCATCAACTAAAGTTTACCAAGTTCTTCAATAAAATTCTCAAAGAAGTGATACAAAAAAACTCAGTAAGAATTCAGTTTTAGTTAATCATTGGCACAAACACTTCAGTTTTTGCATAACAAGTCTCATACCTTTGAAGTGAAGATGTATTACTGTAGTTTAGTTTACATTAAAAAGTTAATAAAAATAAATACCTATACCTAACTGAGCAAACAAATTTAGGCGTAGAGTTATTTATTACATATGGTAATATGTTTAGAATATTCTATATAATAATTCGCTAAAAGGTGTGTAACGATGCAGTCATGTGCAGTAGAGACTGCCGGTCGCGGTGCAGTCATGCGCAGTAGAGACTGCCCATACCACGGCTGATACAGCTCTGTATCAGCCGCAGTGTGGGCAGTCTCTACTGCGCATGACTGCACCGCGACCGGCTGGCAGTGGCACTGTGGCCCATGTAATGGGCTCTTCAACTAGTTTGATAATGAATTGGAACAAAATACACTTAAACAATCCATGGTGCCATCAGGTCGTAAATCTTTGACAAAATCATTTTCATAAATTGCAATTAAGGTATATCAACATACTTTACATAGCACCACAATCGGAGCACTTTATTCAAATATAATCAAACTAGTGTAAAAGCCCATGTACACGTGCCAAGGTCCGGGTAATGTTAACCCTCTGAGTGCCAGAGGGGTACGCAACGCATTGCTTTGCAATGCGTTGCGTACCCCTCTGACACTCAAAGGGTTAAGAGGCCGGTGCTGCTCTGTGTCCTGCCACTGATGCAGTCATGCACTGTAGAGACTGCCTGAAAACACAGAATGCTCCCAGCACAGAACTCCCAGCATTCTGTGCTCCCAGCATTCCGTGCGTTCGGGCAATCTCTGCTGAGCATGATGGCTTCTGACAAACATTCTAGCGAATTATTATATAGGATGTGAGAGAATGAAATAAACTATTAAATCAACTTACAATTAAGTAATTAAACATAATATTCAATCAATAAAAAGCTTCTTTTGCTGACTGTTTGCACTAAGGAAGATTAAATGATGTTTCAGATTGATGAAATTTACTTAACGGAGCAAACATCATAGTTTTTAGTTTTGCCGAGGGGATACATTAGATAATTTATTGATTTTCTTTCTTGTATTGTGGAAGAATATACATCCATATGTGTTAACAGGGTTTCAGTATGCTCAGCAACAGCATCCAGGAGTCTGACAAAGCTATGCAATAGGCATTGTAGACGTGGCAAGTAGATATTGCATATCGTGTTCAGACTCTTGCATGCTAAATCTACTCACATCTATTCACATCTCTGGATGTATATTTTGTGACAAAATGAGCTGCCATAGAAGAATTGAAGAAGATTGAACAGTAGTTTCATAAACGATGTTCTTTATGAATTTCTATTATGAGATAAACTTTATTTTCCTCAGTATCAATAGCATTATCAAAATTGACATATCTTTTAGTGTGAAAGGACAATATTATGTATACATAACAGAATTTTGTAAAATAAGTGGATATTTTGAATATAGGAAAAAGATTAAAATACATTTTTTTCTGAAAATATATAAAGTTTAAAAATTATTTAAATTAATAGCTATTTTAAGGCAAATGACTAGATGCAAAAATATTTAAATATGTATATCTCTAATTATCTTTCTGACACATCTTCCTGCTGTATACAAAACACTGAAGTTTAAATTTATTTTATATGTCTCCAAGATCAGATAAATAGAAAAACTTAAATAAATAAAATATTTTCAACATGTGATCTAGCATATAAGCAAGCATGTATCAAAATGGACAATTTTTCATTCATTTTCTGTGTTACTTCTTGCAGTTACACCAATGTATGAAAAGGAATGCCCAACTTTTATACATGTGATTAAATGACAAAATATCAAATATACATTTTCATCTTTTTATTACCATATTGTGTCCTAAATGCTACCATTGAATTGGTGGATGATTTTAGATGTTCTTTTTCCCTGCTCATTGATTATATATTACTGAATATTCTAATGGAGTTTGTGTTGTCCTATGGCTTCCAGTGCAATGGAACAATTCTAGTGTGTCAGTATGTGTAATTCTATGGCTACAGGTGTAGTGGAACAAGGCTCTGTCTGACATGGTAGTTGTAGTCTAGCAGCAGCTGGAGGAGATTATCTCTGAAATGATCAGTGCAGTGGGACAAGGCTGGAGGTCAGTATGTGTGGTTTTATAGCTACCTTGTGATAAGGCTAGGTGTCAGTGTGGTTCTATGGCTACTAGTGCAATGGGGCAAGGTAGAGGGGATAATTATGCCCATAGATGAAAAAAAATTCAGGGATTCCTGAGTTAATTTTCCACACTTTTTCTTTTTAGGTTTTGCTTATCCCTAGTTAGAAAACAACAATATACAATACAGTATTTTCAGAAACTATTTTCCACAATTGTGGCATTATAGAAATAAATACTTCATTGGAATGGTCTACAAAGTGTGCCTGGTTTGCAAGCACACTTTGTAGACCTTTCCAATGAAGTATTTATTTTTACATAGTGCTATCTCAGCTCAGCTGAAGAGCCGCCTGCTGGTCCCTGGACCAGGATCTTCTTCTGGCAGCTAGACGCTGATGTCAGTGAAAGGGGGAGAACTTTATCACCTTATATCTCTTAAACCATAATGGTTTGCTAGATCAGACTGCCATCGATAGATTTATTTTTTCAATATCTACAATAATACTTTTTATTTATAAAATCCATTACTAACCCTTTAATTCCTTAACTTCTTAGATGCTGGAGATGTCTCCAATGCATTGCTTTTCAATACAATTGAGATGTCCCTAGCATCCAAGGTGCCACGTAGTAAAGTTTTTTTGTTTTATTTGCATATGACATGTGCCAACAATGTAGAATCTCATGAACCCATTAAACTGTAAAGAATAGATAAATTGTAGACAACATTTCACAACTCAACTGTAGGGAACTACAACTTCCATCATCCTGAGCCAGCCATTGGCTGGTTGAGGATGTTGGCTTTTTAGTCTCCCTGAGTAGAATGACAACATATCAAACAAATGTATCAATCTGCTGAACATTTGATATGATGGAATATAAACATTTTGTATAGACAAGAATAATGGTATTAACAGTGTAGCAATATGTTATTAAAAGGCTACAGAAAACATGATTTGTGTGTAGCTACTAAATAAACAGAAAATAATTTTGCCATTATGACACAAGATTGATTATTTGCAGAATTCCTTTAATTTTCTTCAAGGTCCTCTCTTTCATGCAAATTGATGCTTGTGATCCATCCACATGAATATGATGAAACACACCCTAAAGTTCAGTGAACCATAGCATGTAAAGCAGTGTTTTAATGTTTGTAATCCTTGTTAGAACTGAAAATGTACTACTTATTTATGCAAGTTCCCCTTGAATAATTTGAAATGAAGACAAGAAAATATACTAAATACCACCCTGAGCACCCAGTATGAGAACTAATTAGATGTTCTATCAGTTGACAGCACAAAGATCTTTTTTCCTCGTCTTTATCTATACCTTTGTATTAGTAGATGTAATATGTACATCACATGATCATGATTTCTCAGTTCCTAAAGAGTTTTCTATCCTAAACATAAATAATAATTCATTTAATTCACAGACATTAAGAAATGAGTCATGAATAAGTCAGAGATAGCATGGATATTATAATAAAAGTGAGGATGCCATGGAATTGTGATGATAGAAAAGCATGATTGATTCAGAAGAAGCAGATAGCATTAAACAGCAGTGTTATTTGGACAAAAATAATATTAATTGCAAAAAAAAAAATAGCAACGAAAATATTCCGTCAAATATTACCTGAAACTAGAGGTAACCTGACATTTACTATAACACCCATTTCTTAGACTTAATTCAAGATATAGGCTCAATCTATGCCCTTTGGTATAAATAATAAGCTGTTTTGTACCTTCTATTGAGAATGTGACTATCATTTTGGGAATATTGTTAGTAATATCAAAAAGAAAATTCAATTGAATCAATACTATGCATGAGATACTTACTGGAAAACACAAAGACAAACGGCGCAAAAGATAACCTCTAAGTGCAGTATTATGAATGTTCAGTCCATTAGAAACATCACTCAATCTTTTGGAAATGTACTCACATTCTTCTGAGGCTCCAACCAGCCTCCAGGATGAATCGCTTGCACTGGCTCACACCCCAGTATGGTGTCTTACGTCAAAGCTCCAATTGCTCTTGATATTCAATCAATGTGGAAGCGTCAACAAGTACTGTGTATCACAAACCCAGCACTTCCTGCTGACACAACCTAATTGTTATAAATGTACACCATTCTTGACCATAAGTCAGAATAGGGGAAATAAAAAGTGACGCCAGTTATATCAACAGGTCGATTAATATGAATGGATATCGAATTTATTTGTATATAAAAAAAATATTTTATATAATATAAAAAATATTGGATAAAAACACCAACAACAACTAAAAAATAAATCTACACTCCAATATTTTGGGTTCCTAGCTGATGCATTTCATGGTTAAATACCACTTCTTCACAAGCCCCAAAACAATATATAGTAAATAGTAAAATCTCTTTCAATAGAATTTTTTGCAATGATTCTCAGTTCCTAAAGAGTTTTCTATCCTAAACATAAATAATAATTCATTTAATTCACAGACATTAAGAAATGAGTCATGAATAAGTCAGAGATAGCATGGATATTATAATAAAAGTGAGGATGCCATGGAATTGTGATGATAGAAAAGCATGATTGATTCAGAAGAAGCAGATAGCATTAAACAGCAGTGTTATTTGGACAAAAATAATATTAATTGCAAAAAAAAAAATAGCAACGAAAATATTCCGTCAAATATTACCTGAAACTAGAGGTAACCTGACATTTACTATAACACCCATTTCTTAGACTTAATTCAAGATATAGGCTCAATCTATGCCCTTTGGTATAAATAATAAGCTGTTTTGTACCTTCTATTGAGAATGTGACTATCATTTTGGGAATATTGTTAGTAATATCAAAAAGAAAATTCAATTGAATCAATACTATGCATGAGATACTTACTTACTAAGAATATGAAGATCCAGTTTTTGTCCTCATGGGAATTTCCATGGAAGGAGAACTGTGTTTCTCCTTTACACATAAATTCCGTTGCAGTGAAAATAACTGTGAAACATACCTCTGGACTGAGTACCTGCGCTGAATTCAGATGTATCCATATGACTGTTCACATTCTCAGTGAGTTCAAACACTCTTTTGCAGCAGTTCTAACATGATTGTAATTGTATAGTGGTTCTGACATTTCTTGTGATGACAGCAATACAGTGCATTGGGTACCTTTCTGACACTCGAAGGGTTAATTTCCAAAAAATCTTTATCAGTGTAAAAAAGTTTTTTTTTTCTGGAAGATAAGGAGTTTCTACTATATAATTTATTTTATTTGTATTCTTAAAGGAAAGTACCATATAGGATAATGTTTTTTTATTCTAGGGAAACAAAGGAGCACCTTTAGAAGCAAAGCCCAGAATATGGCACCATTTCATATTTCTTTAGTTGCGGTCCCTATTTTGTTATCTTTTTCACTCATTTAAATTCAGACACAGATCTAATAAAAATAAATTCATTTGAAAGAAAGCCATTAAGTTTTATGATGTCTTCTCATTTAGCAGTTTTGGAATTTAGAAAATCGATCCAGAGACTTGCAGGTGAGGCTGAGATTTACAAGTACAGTGAATGGTTTAAGGTAAATACTTCACATTGCACAAACATAGTAATGGCTGACACTCTACATTTCCCGTTGCTCCCTAGAGGGGATCTACTCACATTGAATCTGAGTTCAGCATTATTGTGAAATTGTCTACACATCTGCATTGATATTTTTCCTGGTTCCTTAATCATCTTCAATTCTGACTAGAGGGATGGCACAATGCAGGCTAGTCTTTAGCTTCCAAATGGGAAATATCAAAAAATATTTATTTTTTAATCCGTTAAAGACCAGACGACGTGCTATGTTCGTCACAGTCCTTATACCCTTAAGGACCGGTGACAGTCATAGCACATCACATACTTTTTTCTTACAGAGCTCTACCGGGAGCGCTGTAAGTAAAAACGTGGCCTAAAATTGAACGCTTCAAGACTGGAGCGATCTCTGTTAGGCCCCAAAGCAGCGTCGGTACACATAATAGGTCACTTGTACCGGCACGTCGGCAAGGATCAAAGCGGTCCTTAAGGGAAGGGAACTTCCCTGGACAGCTGGTCCTTAAGGGGTTAAAGTGCAAAGTGAGTTTGTAGATTCCAATTTTAATTGTCACTATTAAAGTATAGTGACAATTCTTATCTGTGTGATAATTATGGATTATGTTTTTTTTGCCAAGATCCCATTTGTTGTGGGTTTTCAGACACATTATTAATCAGTTTGTTCACCTTTACTACTGTATCTGCCAGACTGATGTTTGGCCATGGAAACGATTTTTATTGACCGTACTCCCTTCTTTGAAACTGTACTGGAATAAACAAAAGATGCTGCTGTCAACTGGTTTGCTAATTTTAGCCATAATTTATAGTATCACTGCATTTTAGATTACAGAAGACTGTAACGTTATAAACAAACGCACAATATAACAGCTTACTATGACCGCTTATATGCTACTCAAGGCCTAAATTCCACTGTAGTTGATAACTTTTTTTTTTTTTTTTTTTTAGAAAATACAATATAGGGCCAAAAGTATGTTAAAAATTGCTCAATGAACAGTTCCAATATCATGGGCTTAATATGGAATTGGCCTCCCTTTGCTGCTATAACAACCTCCACTCTTCTGGAAAGGCTTTCAGCTAGATGTGTTAACATTGCTGAGGGGATTTGCTTCCATTCAGCCACAAAACCATTGATTAGGTCAGTCAATGATGTTGATTGATTAGGCCTGGCTCTCATTCATAGTTTCAGTTCAGTGGAGATCAGGGGTATGTACAAGCCAGCCAAGTTCTTCCACACTAATCTCAACAAGCCATTTCTGTATGGAACTTGTTTTGTGCACAGGAGCATTGTCATGCTGAAACAGGAAAGGGCATTCCCCAAACTGTTGCTGTAAAGTTGGAAGCAAAGAATCATCTAGCATGTCATTTTATGATGTAGCATTAAGATGTCCCTTCACTGGAACTAAGTGGCCTAGACCAGTGTTTCTCAACTCCTGTCCTCAGGACCCACTAACAGGATGATTTCCTTGTTAGAGCTCAGGTGAGTTAATCAATGTGAATGAGCCTCTGATCACCACACCTGTGCTCTAGCAGAGAAATCCCTAAGTTCTGGCCTGTTAGTGGATCCTGAGGACAGGAGTTGAGAAACACTGTTCTAGACTACATAGGGTTAAATAGATGCGTAATACATAAAGAGAGATGTAAAATAAAGCATTTCATTATATGTTGCCACCCCTGTTTTGTACAATCAATACAGTATTTTACACGCAAACACGTATATATATTTATATATATATACACACACACACACACACACAAACAAAAAGTTAAGCATACCTGACAACACAAAGTATTTTGCTGGGAGCCACGCAGTACAACAAATGTTACTACAGTGATTAAAAAAAAAAAAGAATAGTTTTGATGTGGAAAAAAGTGTTTTATAATTGCAACATACAAACACACCCAGGAACAACAGTGTGGGATGGGTTATTTAAATTCCTCCTACTGCTGTTTACTGGATACAACCTCCAGTCCATGTCAAGTCTTTGGAAAGAGATAACTATGGTGTGGATTTGGGGAGGGGAGAACTTCTCTGTCAGATGTAGTTTATTTTTGCAGTGGCTTAGATTCAGATGGTGCCTCCTACCGATGCAAAGCAGTGCAGCACTGTGATGGGGAGGCGGGGGGGGGGGCAAAGAGAGAGAGCAAAAGAGAGCATACAGTGGAAAACCACAGCAGGATAGAGAGACTATAAAGACACCAGATATGGTATAAAAACCTTTGAGGGTCAAACGGGCTCCTGACACATTGCACAGCAATACGCTGATAAGACACCTCTTTGGCACTGAAAGAGTTAGTACACTGGCAGTGGGATGATGTATAATCATGTCTATGACTACCAGTGGAACAAGGCTGCATTGTGGTTCTGTGATACAAATGGAACAAGGCTTGTTTGACAACAGTGTAGTGTTTGTTTTGTGGTAGAGGGGAAAAGACTGAACCAGCAGACAGTGAAGTATGGGTCTTTGGCTACCAGTGGAACAAGGAAAGGCTGGCAGACTGTGTAGTGTGGTTGTTCTTACAAGTGAGAGAAGTATGGTCATAGTAGCATGGGTAAAAACATGCAGTAGAACAAGGCTGAATTGTGGTTCTGTGATACGAGTGGAACAAGGTTTGTTTGGCAGCAGTGTAGTGTGGTTTTGTGGTAAAGGGGAAAGATGGGACCAGCAGACAGTGAAGTATGGGTCTTTGACTACCAGTGGAACAAGGAAAGGCTGGCAGACTGTGTAGTGTGGTTGTGCTTACAAGTGGGAGAAGTATGGTCATAGTAACATGGATAAAAACATGCATATTCTAAAAAAACATATCAAACATTTCAGAAAACAGGAGAGAAAGATATGTACAAATCGAGAGCAAACACTTTTGCAGACATTTTATACTCGTGTTTCCAAGGCTTTTCCTGTGAATGTGACCAGTGAACAATGTCTGCACAAGATTCAAAATGGTCCATACTTTTTATGTTCTTCTTGAAACACAAATTATTTTGTATTATATTTCCAGCCAAATCTGTATACATGATTACAGTACTCTTATAAGCTATTCTGCAACATCTTACATCACAAATGGATATTTTTTTATGAGAAAGCAATATAAAGTATTGTCTTATAAAAAATAAAACAAAACAAAATTACCATGCTTTTTAATTGTCAAAATAAAGCATGTTTGCTTCCTAACTGCCAGTTTACAAAATGAGATTAAATGTTATGACAGATGTCTAGATGTTGTCTTTCTTTTTCAGAATGTAAAATAAGGGTCAATGTAAAACAGCAGTCATCCCTTTCAGAACTATTAGCATATCTATATTGGCTACAGAGGGCCTTATTTAGCATGGAATGAATGAAAACTCATCAAATTTCCATTGATTTAAATGTATCTCTTAACTCATCATGAATGAGAGAGGTCTCCATTGCATTGTGAATCAATTTATTGAAGTGTTCTCTACCATTAAACCCCCAATTAAATCAATATGAAAGTTCAGAATTTTTATTTGTCCCCATGGTGCAGTTGATTGGCCTTAGACTTGTTCTACTTGCTGAGTAAGACCCATCATTTCAATAAAACTTTATTTTTCATGTTTTAAATTAAAACTCACATGAAAAAGTGTGCTCAGTCATGCTGATCTTAAACTTATTAGGACTGTTGCACTGAAGAAGAAAAGAAAGTGGCCATAAAGTAAAATGGAAATTAGAAATGGAACTCCATGATATATTTGAATAAAAGTAGAAAATATATATGGAACAAGAATAGAAGTGAGATGTGCCAAATTTGAAGGGAAATGAAAAAGTATTTATATTTCGAGGATAATGAGGCTTTATATGGTGCCTGATCTGATGCACTGCCAGTCATTTTGTACTCACTCTTGCTATGGCCTCCATCAGGCAACACTTCTAAAATAAATTTATAACAGACTGGATTATTGAAATGTTACATTTTTAAATCAATATCCAAAGGTATAATGTGCCTTATGCATAAAAGAATACTGTACAAATTGTGAGAGAAACCGTCTACACCATAGGGGGACAAAAAATGGCCATTGGTTTAAATGGGGCTTTTAACCCCTTGACTGTTAGAGATGTCTCCTATGCATTACTTGGCCAATGCAGTAGATACCTCTCATCTATTCAGAGTATTTAAAAGCCCAATTTCAATCAAATGGAATGAACAGATTTTTCAATGTCCCCTGTGGTTCATTGGTTTTGCTCCAGATTTGCTTCACTTTGCTTTTATACATAAGGCCCAAAGTATCCTATATAATAATTCGCTAAAATGTGTGTAACAATGCAGTCATGCGCAGTAGTGACTGCTGCGCATGCTGCAGTCATTCGAAGTAGAGACTGCTCTGTATCAGCCTCGGTGTGGGCAGTCTCTACTGCTCCTGACTGCCCCTTGACCTACTGGCAGTGGCACTGTTGCCCATGTAATGGGCTCTTCAACTAGTATGCAAATATTTTAAGAAAACGTTAATGTCATAGGCATCATGCATACAATATATCTGTATCTGTACAATATGTACATAAACCGCAGTGGCATTAGAAGAAATAATTTAACCCTCAAACCAAAGTTACTTACAGATTAAATAAACTCCCTATTTTCCAATTCCTCTTTTTCTTATCTACCATTCTCTGTATGCTTCAGGCATTTAAGCTGATATTAATAATTTAGAAGGATTTATTGTAGAACCAGAGATTTAATTTGTTAATTTCTCAATGAAAAATTGATTAACTGTTCTAATCATTACATTTTGATATACTGGCAGATAAAATGCAAAATATTATCTTTTTTCTTTTATAATTTGAAATTGTTTATTGGTAGTTAGCATTTTTTATTTGATTAGCACAATTATGCGGTACATTTTTGAGACTGGAAATTCTTTTCTTCATCTGGAGCCAAAGCAGGAATTAACATCATAATTTGCTTGGGCAAAACTACTAGAACTTTGCATTAGATAATTATTGTATCAGAGAAGATGAGCAACAAATGATCTTCAGTGGGACACTATCTCCATAAATAATTCATTTGTTCAAATATGTCTGTTCGGATAATTAGGTATAACTCAAAGCTAGACAAACTAAAGCAAAAGGTGACAGGAAGATAAAATCTAATTTCATATGCCTAAAGCTAGCAGTTTTAGTACTAAATATTTTTTTCAGGAAATTCCCTATTAAGCCATTATTGAATAGAAAGACTGATAAACAAAGGAGAACTGGAGCATTTCTGGAACAAACCAACTACACCATAGAGGACAAATAAAAATCATCTCAAACCTCACTGTTTTAAATGGGTCTTTAATCCCTTGAATGCTAGAAATATCTTTAATGCATGTTGAAGCAATGTATCTGGACATACTCTAGCATTGAAGGGGGTAAAAGAACCATTTAAATCAATAATATTCATTTTTCTACCATCCCTAGGCAGTTCACCCTCTCATCCTTCAATCGGGAGAGGAAACCCCTTACAGCAATAAAAAGGATCTGCCTCATCCTCTAAATCAGTGTTCTTCCTGTCCTCCAGACAGGATGAAACTACCCAAGTTTATTGTTTTTTTCTTACAGTCCAAGGGTGGACCTGGTTCCCCAGGGACTGTGCCTTACACCCTGATGGTGAGTCAGCATCTACTGGCATCCTGGGTGGAAGGGGTACCAGTGTGCTGCTTCCAGATTACCAGGAGGATATTTGTTTTCTCTGCCTTTCTCTCTTCATCCAGATAATGACCTCCATGTAACAGACACCTCAGGCAATGTATCTTTCTTCTGTTATCTGGAAGTGAGCCATAGTGGGATTCCTAGGTGGCCGGTATCATGGTGTCACATACAAATTCCTACTTCCCCTGTTGTAGCTAGGGATCAACGCTTGTGTGTGAAGATTTTGAGCAAAGTCATTTCCCAAGGTACTCTTTCTGTGGCCACAGCCATGGTTGAAGTTGCCAACCACAAAGTTGGATGACAGGATGAGAACAATGAGTAATCTAGAAGCCAGCAGGGCAGGAATCAGTGGAGGTTAGCAGTGGACCCTAGGAACTGGAGTTTGACAAAGTCCACAAGGAAGACAAGGCACTTGCTATGAGGCTAGCATACAGGTAAGTATACAGCTGTAAAAGGCACGTTTGTCACATGTTACAGGAACAAGGAAGAACCATCCAGGCCTTTCAGGGAACAGAGGCAGAATTACAATGAGGAGTATGATGCTTGAATAGTACTGATAGCTTAGGTGCCTAGAAGGAAGGGACACTAGGAAAAACAGGACAGAGGACATTCTGGCAGGGACAGAAGCCAGGAACATCAAAACAGAGTGCTGAGCAGACCACCAACTGAGCATTGGTTGCTGAGATCACATGAATACTCTTAACTCATGAGCTGTTGGTCAGAGGGAACACTGTGCTGGATATAGAGATAGATGAATTCAGTTGTAGGCAATACTCAACACTGGAAGTAGATATCAGATGAACTCTTATTAACACGTGTGCTGCTGGTCAGGCAGAACTCAGTGCCGGGTGCTGAGATCACATGAGTTTCAGTTGCCAGCAATACTCCGTTCTGTAAGCTGAAATAAGATTAATCGCTATTAGTTCTAGCTCCACTTGTCAAGCGGACTCGGTGACAGGTGCTGAGATCAGATGAGTTCAAAGTTACCAGCAATACACAGCACTGGAAGCTGAGATCAGATGAATTCTAATTCACTTTTGCGCTGATGGTCAGGCAAAGGTCAGTGCTAGGTGCCAAGATCAGATGAGTACCAGATGACGGCAATACTCAAGACGGGATGCTGAGATCAGATGAATCGCTATCAACTCTACCAACTCTACCACCACTGGTCAGGCAAATTTGGTGCCAATATAAAAGCAATACTCAATGCTGGAAGCTGAGATCAGATGAAAATCTTATTAACTCTTGTGTTTCTGGTCAGACAGGTCAGTGCTGGATGCCAAGATCAGATGAGTTCAAGGGCAGGGAGTGTAAGAATGATGTTGCTGGACACTGAGGTGCCAATGGGCTGAGCCGCAGTTTGAGAGGATGCTTGTCAGGAGAAGCAGTGGTAGCCAGCAGGATACTAACAAAGCCAGAGAAGTCAAGGTCAGATGTCATAAGTCATGTGAGCCAGGTGGATGCGTCTAGGGAATAGTCAAATTGAGGTGAAACAAGCCAATTATCTGGATCAAGAATATAGCAAGAAGTAGTGTGGTAACAAGACTGAATAATTGGAAGGGCTCTTAAAAACCCAAAGTTAGCCAATGACAAGTGAGAGGAGAGTCAAGGGGGGAACTCTGGAATCTTAACTTAATTCCTAATCCTTACATCAGTTACCTAATTTACTTTGCCAGGTTTTTTAACCAGACTTTGACATTCTGACCAGGGATGAGCTAAATATTTTGCCTCGAAGGAGAAACAGGAGAAAAATAGCACTTTTCGACAAGCATTAAATATTTCACTAAAATAATAGTACATTGCTTTTTATTCGCCTAACTCATTGCATTGAAATCATTAGGAAGATTGAGTTTCTATACCACCACATGGCAAGTTTCCCGTATTTTCCCAAAGGCATAGTATAAAAGGTATGCCAGGTTCCCACAGCTTCTGTGTTTGTGAGAGGGAGACAACGCAGCACATTTTTGAGCTAATAGTTTAGGGAATCTAGTAGGCAGGAATTTTTTTTCTCTGTATTAGTGGTGTCTGCAGGACAGAGAGTGAAAGTAGGTTGACCATAAATACCCCATAATTCAGTGTGACTGCCAGTGAAGATACAGGCAGCCGTGATCCAAGATTCTTCTTCAACTCAGTTCTAGGGGAGTCTGAGGGTGTTAGAAGGGAGCAAAGGAGGTTTACCCTAAATGCCCTGCAAAACTGTATATCTGACAGGGAAGAAACAGACAGCTGTGATCCAAGTTCCTTCCTAATCCAGCTGTTATCTCTGTGCTAGGGTAGTCTGTGAGTGTGAGAACGGAACTAATGATATTTACCCCAAATACCCCAAAATTCTGTTTGAATGGCTGAGAAGACACAGGCAGAAGTGATCAGATTTTCTTTCTAATCTGGCTGTTATCTCTGTTCTAGTTAAGTCTGGGGTGTGAAAAGGAAGCAAAGGAGGTTTACCCCAATACCACAAAATGCTCTGTGACCAAGTAGACACAGCAACCATGATCTAAGTTCCTTCCTGATCTGGCTGTTATCTCTATGTGAGGGGAGTCTGTGGGTGTGAGAAGGGAAAATATGAGAATTACCCCAAATCCCCAAACATTTTGCATGACCAAGTTGACAATGGCAGCTGTGATCCAACTCCCTTCCTGATCTGTTTGTTATCTCTTCGTCAGAGGAGCCTGGGGTTATGAGAAGGGAGCAAAAGAGAATTACCCCAAATTCCCCAAAATTTTGTGTGACTGACTGGGAAGATACAAGCAACCATGATTCAAGTTTCTTTCTGCTCTAGGGGGTGTGTCAAAGGAGCAAAGGAGAATTGCCCCAAACACCCCAAAATTCTGTTTGACTGGCTGGGAAGATGGAGGCAAATGTGATCAGAATTTCTTCCTGATCTGACTGTTACCTCTATCCTAGGGAAGTCTGAGTAGTTGAACAGGGAACTTTCTAAACAATGATAGGGATGGGGGACAGTTAATTAAAATAAATAAATAATAAAAAAAGATAAGTGACATAGACAAGGACCCCGATGTGAGCTGTGAGTGAGGCAAACTGACTGTAGATAAGATAGAGTATTCTGTAGAGATCCAAGGCAAGACATCCCACAAAAGTAGTTATATTTGTACTCTACTGTACAAACACATAGAGTAGTTGAACAATGTCAGCAAATGCACATGGGTTCGGGGGAGTATGAAAGGATTAGGACTATTACATGGACGTGTCAGTAAAGTGGAAGTCCAAAAATTGACTGCAGCCATGGTTGCTTCAACATGTGCAATAAATTATGGTGATCCCTCTCCTCCAGAGAAGGATGCAGTTTGTCAATGTCTCCCCAGCAACAGTACTATTAATAAACCATCTAAAACACTGAAGATGACAATGAGTTGCATTCCTGTGTGAATGGAATAGTGCAAGAAGGTGTAGCAACTCAACCAACTGCTACATTTGACAGTGAGACAAACAAGCACAAAAACACCTGTCCTGAAAGTAATCTCAAATGTTGTGAAATCCCTAAAGGGAGAAAGTAAAATGAAATTGTTTGAGACCTATGAAAACATAGAGGGATATTAAAGTAGCTGTGGGCGATGCTTAAGATGACCTAATGACTGATGATGATGTAGATCTAAAATATATCCCTCCAACATCCTCATCTTCACTAGTTACAGCTGAAGTCGAGAGTGAGAGAGACGATGACTTGGCCAGGAAATAAAAAGGAGCACTGTCTATAAATTGTTTAGGGAAAAAATTGGATGGTCTGAAACTGGACAAGCAAAGATGCCAAAAACTATACTGTCATCCTGTCAGTCATCATCAGCATTATCGTTGCTTCAACAACTTCCTCTGTAGCAGAAAATCTTGGTGCACTCTCTGACACATAAACAGAACTTCTATTATGTGCCCCAGAAACCCAGTAGTGTTTAGGAGTACTTCTGCTGCAGATTGTTGTGGCACCTCTGACTTTTTGATGGTGTGTCTCCCAGTCAGACCTGTGGTTGTGCTTCAATTGAGATCTCATTGAAGAGGTAACTAGGTGTGAGCCCACTTTCCCCCTGTTCATATGCGTCTTACAAAGGCAGCAGATAGCAACCTGTTTTCTTTTTGTATCATGCGTAATGTATCTCCATACTGTGAACTTCATAGACTGCATGGTTCCTGAGAGGCTGCTACTACTACTGAGTCTAGATGTTGGTGCAATTGTTCTGCTACTAGGTGTCACAGGTGCTACACTTCCAACAGGAACAGAGACACTCATTATAGATAAGGCTGTGGATGCTGATAACATGTGTTGTTTCTGTTTACTCAACACTATTAGTGTGTGTGGCTAAGTAGGACTTGAAAGCTGTGACGATGATGATGATGACAGACAGGATCACTCTATATTTTTGGCATATTTGCTGTCCAATTGCTTTCTCAATTACTTTATAGACAGGTACAGTGCTCCTTTTCAGTGGTGGACAATTAAGCCTTTCAGCTAACTTTATCTATCTATCTATCTATCTATCTATCTATCTATCTATCTATCTATTAATCTATCTATCTATAATTGTTCTATTGGTATATATTGTCTATATACTTTTTCCATGTTACAATAACAATAGCATGGACATTTTTACACAAGTTTTTTTATTATATCATGAGTAAATGCAGATGCAGTATGAGTTTAAGTTAAACTAAAGAAAAGCAGATTTAGGATCATTCAGGTTATTAGCTGTTATTAACACATGCAGAAAGACAAAATTATCACTGATGAGATTATAATTATGAGACAAAATTGCTTGAAATAAGCAATAAAGACAACATACTGCATCAATAAAAGTATATTTTAGAATTATGGTACATTTATCATATGTCTTTCTATAGACTATTCATGTGACAATTAAACACCATCAGCATATTAATTTGTGCATATTTATAAATAATATATATAAAGGAACAGTTATCTCATCATAAAATCATCTAGAATCTATTTTGAGAAGGGTAAAACTGTCTAATCCCTAGATAGGTATCTCCAGATAAAGGTCAGCATCAAGTCGATTTTAGGTTGTAATTAAAATTATTTAATCCTATATAATAATTCGCTAGGATGTTTGTCAGAAGCTGTCATGCCCAGTAGAGACTGCCCAAAAGCACAGAACGATGGGAGCATTCTGTGCTTTTGGGCAGTCTCTACAGTGCATGACTGTGTCTGCAGCAGGATGCAGAGCAGGACCGGCCTCTTAACATCACCCGTGTACACGGGCTTTTACACTACTTAAAAATAAAAGTCAATAATTCATTCATGACTTCCCACATTAGTCAAAATCTACACGTAAAAGTATCATATAGATTGATGTGTAGAATCAATGTTGTTGTATTTTTGTATATATATATATACTAGCAATGTGGGACGGCGTTGCCCGTCATGTTATGACCGTTGGGCGCACGTGTGTGAAATGCAGACACACTGATAAACACAGACATATGCAACACACAGGCAGACACATACCATACATCCCAAGTGTCCCTCCAAATCCCTCTGTCCCTCTTTCCCACCCTGTTGTCCCTCTTTTTAGGAGGTCAGACTGTGTGCAGGGCAGCTCCACCTATAGGCGACGTAGGTGCCGGCCTAGGGTGCACACGTACTGGGGGCGCGGGCATGCAGCGGAGAAGAGCTGCGCCCGCACACACACCACGCCGGGAACCACAACACAGTTAGGTCTGTGTCGCTACAGCGATCCCTCATCTGGTCGGATCTTTAGTAATGCAGAGCGCGCTGGGAGTCATGATCTCCCGCCACGCTCTGCATTACTGAAGAGAAGACTGCGCGGGAGCTACAGGTATGTGATGGGGGGCAAGTTGGAGCTGAGGGGGCATAGTGGAGCTGAGGGGGCAAGTTGAAGCGGATGTGGGGCAAAGTGGAGATGATGGGGGCAAGTTGGAGCTGTTAGGGGAAAGCTGGAGCTGAGGGGGCATAGTGGAGCTGGTGGGGGCAAGTTGGAGCTGATGGGGGCAAAGTGGAGCGGATGAGGGTCAAAGTGGAGCTGAGTGGGGGCAAGTTGGAGCTGAGGGGGGGCAAAGTGGAGCGGATGGGGGGCAAGTTGGAGCGGATGGGGGGCAAAGTGGAGCGGATGGGGGCATAGTGGAGCGGATGGGGGCATAGTGGAGCTGGTGGGGGCAAGTTGGAGCGGATGGGGGGCAAGTTGGAGCGGATGGGGGTCAAAGTGGAGCTGATGGGGGTAAGTTGGAGAGGATGGGGGTCAAAGTGGAGCTGATGGGGTCAAAGTGGAGCTGAGGGGCCAAAGTGGAGCTGGTGGGGGCACGTTAGAGCAGATGGGGGGCAAAGTGGAGCTGGTGGGGGCACGTTGGAGCGGATGGGGGGCAAAGTGGAGCTGATGGGGGCAAGTTGGAGTGGATGGGGGGCAAAGTGGAGCTGATGGTGGCAAGTTGGAGCTGATGGTGGCAAAGTGGAGCTGGTGGGCCAAAGTGAAGCTGATAAGGGGCAAGTTGGAGCTGGTAGGGGGCATCTCTTACAGGCATCTCCAGACCAGGGGCAGACTGGCCCAGGGGGCAGAGAGAGGACAATCATGAAAAGAGGTGGGGTATAAGTAGGCAGGGTATAAAGGGGTGGGACACAAGGGGCGGAGCGAAATGGGCGGCAAAATTAGGTTATGCCTAGGGTGGTAAAAATCCTTGCACCAGCCCTGACTGTGTGGTTTGTTTTACTTTGCTGTCCAGCAATAAAGCAATACACTTCAGTATATGTGTTTATACATTAGTCTGTGCAAATAAAATACTTTGGTCTTGCACTAAATCATTTATTCACTTACATAAATAGCCAGTAATAGGTCATGAAATAACCTAAAAATTCTTACTAATGCCCTGCCCACCAGCCACGCCCCAACAATATCACCTAAAACTACAGTGTCCCTCTTTGGCCATGTGAAATGTTGGGAGGTATGCACATACACACAGTGAGCGGCAGAAACATGCAAAAGACGCACACACACAGACTCACTGGAGATGCACACATATGTAACAGATGTACACACACAGACACACTGGAGATACACACATGGACACATATATGTAACAGAGATGGACACAAACACACATGCAACAAATATGAGCAGAAACACATGCACTCATGAGTTGTGCACCCCTCTGGCAGTCAAAGGGTTAAGATATACAGAGGCATGTCAGAGTTAAATAGCAGTGGGAAGTGTGTTCATACCTGGGAACTTTGACTTGTGGAGTCCCTAGAGGGGACTGATGTGGTGCTGATGTGGAGAGACAAATGGGGCAATCTGGGTTAAAAGGGGGCGGGGCTTAATCGCGAGTAGGGGGTGGGGCTTAACATAAATGTGGAAAAGTGCTAGTAATAGGCTGGGTAAGGAGGAGATGTGGGAGGGAAATGCAAGTTTACAATGTGAGGGGTTTGAACACACTCCCTGAGGGCTAAAACTTGATACACAACCCTGTGGCAGTCAGTGAGTTAAGTGTGAATCTGATGGCTGTCTGTCCTGTGTCTTGCATGCCAAATGATGACAGTGAAGAAATAATTGAGCAATGAGGGCCTACCTTAACCCTTTGAGTGCCATTTTGTTCTTCTGGTGCTGCACTACAGGTCCTGCTGAGGCCACTGGGAGTCAGGGTGAGTGAGTGCGTGTGTGTGTGTCAGCCATATTTATTTCTGGCTTTGTGTGTGTATGTGGTGCTGTGTGTGTGAGTAGGGGCATGTGTGTTTGGTGCTGTGTGAGTGGGGCATTGTGTGTGGTGGTCTGTGTGTGTGAGTGGGGTATGTGTGTGTGTTTGTGTGGTGCTGTGTGAGTGAGGCATGTGTGTGAGTTTGGTGCTGTATGAGTGAGGCATGTGTGTTTGTCTGTGGTGTAGGAGAAAGTGGCGGCCATATTGTTTTTTTCTGACTTTGATAGTGGTGGGCGGGCTGCATAGTGGGGGCGGGCCAACTCCCTGCATGATTGAATCACCCAATAGGAATAGTAACTCCTGCTTTATGCCTCCCCTGGGTGTGTTTTGGCAGGCACAAAGTCTTCTTTTATATATATATATATATATATATATATATATATATATATATATATATATATATATATATATATATGAAAACAACTAAATAATAATAACAGTTAGACAAAAATATTTGACTTCAAAGATTAGTAGAGCATTTCTAAAAGGCATTCAAGCCAGCAGTGAAAGATGGTGTAATGAGCAAATAAATAAATAAATAAATAAATAAATAAATAAAAATGAAAATATTTAAATAAAAATGAAAATATTTCTATTTTAGAGAATATCTAATAAATTTCAAATTATCATAATACAGTAATTTTATTTCCAAATGTTTCATGGGTGTCAGAGTTCATTCCTAAAAGACGGAGAAAGTGCAAGTTGTTGGAATGTCCCTGATTAGTACAGATTTTCAACTCATTAGCTCAGTCCTTTTGACTCTCACACCTGTTCAAATCAGGTATATACCAAATGTCTACATTGTTCCTTCTGGAATGCAGTTTGACACTCTTGAAAAAGATCAAACATTAGAAACCTTCACTACCAGACAAACAGGAGTTCATCATAATATAGGCTGACCAGACCTCACCTTAAAGGGATAGTATTACTTCAAAATTACTATCCCTCATATTGTAGCCCTTAATAAACTGAGTTAAATGACACCAGCGGCATCTCTCAAACCTTTATGGTTTAAGAGGTAGCCGCTTTCAAAGTTTCCTCTCCCCTGCTGTCAGTGTTCTGCTGCCAGCAGGAGAATCCGGTCCCGGGACAGGCGGAGGCTCTTCAGCAGAGCCGATATCTCGTTATGGAAGGAAAAATGATTGATTGAAACAGTCTTCTACGTGTGCTTGGTAACCAAGCACATGTAGAAGACTGTTTCAATGAATAATTTTTCCTTCCATAACGAGATATCGGCTCTGTTTAAGAACCTCCGCCTGTCCCGGGACCGGATTCCCCTGCTGGCAGCAGAACGCTGACAGCAGGGGAGAGGAAACTTTGAAAGCGGCTATCTCTTAAACCATAAAGGTTTGAGAGATGCCGCTGGTGTCATTTAACTCAGTTTAGTAAGGGCTACAATATGAGGGATAGTAATTTTGAAGTAATACTATCCCTTTAAACCAGGAACACATAGACTGCACTGAAATCAAAGCAGTCCTGCAGTATGCATTTTTTTGTGCATCCCCGATTAAAGGTGAGGTCTGGTCACCCTATCATAATATAGCAATGATCAAAAACAAGTTTTATTATGTTTTGGCAATTAAGAACAGCCTCAATCATCCTATAATATAAAGTATTCCTGCTTTACACTTTCCTGGGTTGAGCATATCTAGAGATAATGCTTATATCCTAATCCAGTTTTTGCATTCACAAAGCTAGCCAATGAGATTATTTGTAAAATATTCACATTTACACCCAGACACCATAGCATCCAAGATATCTACTATCCAAGGTACAAACAACTACAAGAAAGTAATCTGCTAATCAAATACAGACCAATCCCTTGTATATTTTGGACTGATTACGTGTTTGTTTTTTTACCAGATTTTGCTTCACATTTTATGAGTGACATTTCATTATTAACCTCCTTGGGCTTACCCAACTGCTGCTTTCTATGGAATAGCCACATTGCTGTATCCGCTCATCTCTTGATAATGCAAATTTGCAACTGTTAAGTTCACTTTTCAATATTTTCATCTGGCCCAATGTCGGGGGCCATCGGGTATCATTTACAGTATGAACCTGTTCTTATATTTGTTGTATATTTGACATTGCTAAGATTAATTCTTTGAATTAAATATTAGGCAGTCTCCGAGCATAATATAATACTTTGGAAGGATGTTTTAAATGATATTTTCCTAAAAGTATATAAAACATTTGAGCCAATCTTCTATATCTTTTTTTGAGTTTTGACTGATTAATAACTATTATAAATTTTTATCAAAATTCTGCATAATTAAATGTTAAAGATGATAAAAGATGATATTACAACAATTATTACTGATTGGACGGTATGTAATTGTACATACACAAATGCCTGAAACGCAATAATTGAAAGAAGACTAAAAATCAAGTCCTATGTATGTGAAGTGGTAATGTGATGCGTCTATTGAAACTTTTTATCGACAGGTAAAGTGCAAAATCACACACAATACTGAACATAATGTCTTAAACCTCAAATTATTCTCTTGAATAATTCAAAGGCACCTGAAGGCAATCAATTAATTATCCTGACTGCTTGCACTGGGAAAGCCTTGAATCATGGGAATGGTAATAGGGACATTATATGCCAAATGTATTACAAGAAAATAAAGACACATTTTTAAATTAAATTATAATTTTAAAAAAATGCAGTAATGATTGTGTATTTCGAATTTAAATTATCAAGTGCAGCAATAAATGATATATATGATTCACTGTGGCTGTCCAATATCTTAATTGACTGGTACATTAAAGGGATAGTAATACTTCGTTTTAACTTTATTTTATTTTGTAGGCATTAAAAAAACATGAAGAATGATATAAGTCTTATCTCTCAAACCTTTATGGTTTATGAGATATTCACAAGCAAAGTTCCCCTCCCCGCCCCTTTTTCCTAGTGTAAGCCATCTCTTCTCAAATGTGAGTCTGGTTGTATGACAGTACAGATAACAGAAGGGGACAATTTTCTTTGTATGAAAACAATGAAAGCCCTTCCCCCCTTGACAAGTTTTTCAGCTTTTTCCATCATCTTAATTGAAGATTGTCCCTCTCTGCAGTCTACCTGGGCATCTCCCTTCTGATCTGGTTGAACAGGGAAGGGATACTTTGCTTGTGAATATCTCTTAAACCATAAAGATTTGAGAGATAAGACTTATATCATTCTTCATGTTTTTTTAATGCCTACAAAATAAAATAAAGTTAAAACGAAGTATTACTATACCTTTAAGCAGTTACTGAGTATAAGGTCTTGTTCAGATGTGCAACATTAGTGCAACATTTTAAGTGTTTTTCTAATCCTCCCAAAACATAACAAATGTTTGCTAATAAGGCTTTCCACATGGGATACTATTGTCTCACATAATCTGATTCTTTTGTTGCTTGTTGTAATTTCCCAGCATGCAAAGCAGATAACAGGGCAGTTGCTATATAGGTGATCTGCATGTTGCGTAGATACTAAAAAGGTTTTTAAGGGAAACTGCTCAATATAATTAGATGGCCAGCAACATTAGTAAAATACTAGATTGCTTCATACATTAAAAAGCATAGGTTTGGGAAACAACTGGATGTGAATATATAGAAAACTGTTTATATTAATTAAATGGGATTTGTTAAATATGAAACGTTTCCAGGCTGGTCTAAAGTTGTTA
This sequence comes from Rhinophrynus dorsalis, assembly GCA_037306005.1. Taxonomy (NCBI): domain Eukaryota; kingdom Metazoa; phylum Chordata; class Amphibia; order Anura; family Rhinophrynidae; genus Rhinophrynus; species Rhinophrynus dorsalis. Next base: position 417,605,666 of record CM074723.1, read on the forward strand.
AATGGATAGTATTACTTTAAAAATACTAATCCCTATGTTAAAGCCCTTGAATAAAGATGAAAAATGCCCCCAAAGGCATCTCTCAAACCCTTATGGTTTGAGAGATAACCGCTTTCAAAGTTCTTCCCTGGCTGACGTCAGCATTTTTGCTGACAGCCTGGGAATCCAGTCCCGGGACCGTCTGCAGCTCAGCAGCAGAGCAGAGATCGCATTAACAAAAAATAAATCCTTCACTTAAAAGGTCTTCTACATGTGCTTGCAAACCAAGCACACATAGAAGACCTTTTTAGTGATGGATTTCTTCTTTATTAACACGATCTTGGCTCTGCTGAACAGCCGCTGGCTGATCCCAGGACCAGATTCCCAGGTTGTCAGCTAGAATGCTGATGTCACCAGGGGCGAATTTGAAAGTGTTTATCTCTCAAACCATAAGGGTTTGAGAGATGCCGCTGGGGGCATTTTTCATCTTTATTCAAGGGCTTTAACATAGGGATTAGTGTTTTTTAAGTAATACTATCCCTTTAAATGCCATGCTTCAGGGCTCATTCTTAGTCCCAATGCTTTCTCAGTTGGTTATTAATGACTTCAAACTCATTACTGAAAGCAGTCTCTCAATACTTGATGATAATATAAAACTATATAAGGGCATACACACAGCGAGGATGTTATTTTCTGAGCAGAAATATATGGCTAAAATGGGTGAATGGGTAGAAAAGTGGAAGATGAGATGTACTGTAGATAAATCTAAATTTATGCATTTACATTGAGAAACAAACTTGGTAAATATATACTAAATAGCAAACTTCTTGATAGTTGTGTTAGTTATCTTTTCCTGGCTGTTTCAGCCAAGTCTGCCATCTAGTGGACAGATTTGGAATTCGGTCCACAGAGCAACCGGCAGCTCTTTAGCAGTGCCGAGATCCTGATCTTTGAAAAGAAATACTTAATTGGAACTATCTACAAAGTGTGCCTGGCTTGAAAGCACACTTTGTAGACCATTCCAATTAAGAAATTCTTTTTAAAAATGGTGATCTCAGCACTTCTGGAGAGGCACAGCCGGTCCTGCGACCAGATTCCAAATCTGAAGGGTGGAGCAATGAAACTTTACTTCTGAATATCTCCCAAACCATAAAGGTTTGGGAGGTAAGGCTTATATCATTTTTCATGTTTTTTTAAAGGGCTACAATATAAAATAAACTTATTTTCAAGTATTACTATCCCTTTAAGGAACTGACCCAAGACAGTAAGATTGCTTAAATAACTGCTGGTATCACTGAGAGGTGCTCTAATAAGTGCACAATAGCAAGTAAATGATTTTCATATACCATATTCTTATAAAAAATGGTTCTTATTAGGAGAACAAAAACAAATCTGGATTAAACCAAGTGTACCCAAGGGGACGACTACAAGTTCATAAAATTGCCATTTAATTAAATAAAACTTTTGACCCCTTGAAAGCTAGAGAGGACTTCTCTGCTATTTAAGGTGTTAAAAAACGAATTTAACTATCATCCTAAATCACCCTAAATAAAGTCCACCCCCAAAAATTAGGTATATAGTAGTGTGCTTAGAAATAGTTCTATTATCAAGCAAAAGTACTGCTTTATGAAGAAATCCATTTTCTTCTGAGATTGGCGGTCAGGCTTGCGTACAGACATCTTGGCTTAGAGATATCTGCATGCCTGTGCTGTCCTTCATGGTTTCCTTCATTGTACCTTAAGGTAACAGGAAAGGACTGACGGAGCAGGTGAGCAGATGCCTCTAAAGCAAGAAGCCTGGCCATCAGCCTCAGAAGAAGAAGGATTTCTTCATAATGCTGTACTTATCCTATATAATAAGTCGCTAAAATGTGTGTAACGCCGCAGTCATGCTCAGTAGAGACTGCTGCGCGTGCTGCAGTCATACGCAGTAGAGACTGCCACGGCTGATACAGAGTGGGGCGCTCCGAAGGGGCGTCCCGCTCTGTATCAGCCGCGGTGTGGGCAGTCTCTACTGCACATGACTGCCCCGCGACCGGCTGCCAGTGGCACTGTGGCACGTGTAATGGGCTCTACAACTAGTTCTCAATAATAGCACTATTTCTATACATATCTTTATATGCCTAATTATTGCGGGGGCTTTATTTAGAGTAATAGTTCCGCTTTAATAGTTTGAGTGCTGAAGAATTATCAAACGCATTGTGTTGCAATGAGTTGGATGCTTCTCTGGCACTCAAAGGGTTAAAGCAAAATGAGTTTTATTTTGCCCCCTGTGGTGCAGTTGATTTACCCCAGAATTGCTTCACTTCCGCTTGGTACATCAGACTTAATGTTTGTGCTTAATATGAGTGAGTTTATAAAGTGAAGTAGGAATGCCCCAGGTGTTTCTTTTTCAAAATTAAAGACTGAGTTTCCTTATTATTGCATTAGCTTAATTTTTTATTAGATAAGGAAATGATGAACACCATGGACTAACTTCAGGATTTAACAGTTTCATTTTAAATTAGTTGGACTTTTATATTATTAATGTCAGGTTTGCAGGTATTTTAAAACCTTTTGTTAAAAAAAGTATTAATTAACCCTTTGAAGTTGAAGATTTGTGATCTGTGCATTCAAAGCATTAAAGAAAAGGAGAGCAGTTCTGGGTCAAATCAACCGCACCATAGTGGACAAAAATAAAATCTTCACATTTCTATTGAATTAAATAGGGATTTTAACCCCATGAGTGGTAAAAAACATTATTTTGAAGGTTCTAAACCTTCATAATAAAGGATGTATTCATACATTTTACCCTCTACATCTTCAAATTCCAAAGGGGTTATTTGAGCCCTTAGAGCAAGGGTGGGTAGCATGAGTACTGCCAAGCATTTTGGATTAACTATTGGCTGGGGATGATGGACTTCAAAAACCACAACAGCTTTAGGGCCTCACATTGCTCACCCTTGCCCTATAGCTCTGATGCTAAACTAAGCTTGTGAAAAAGAAATCAAATATAATATCAAATAAATAAAGATGCACTTATCATTCATCCCTAGATTTTGGCTAACATCTTGTTACTATGATATGAATCTAAAACAAAACCTTTCTATCTCATTCTACCTGCTTGTTGGTATAATTAGTTAATTATTTCTATAAGGTTACTTAATTTTCATTTCATACTCCATTAATTTACATAAATTCTCCTCATCTCTGCAACCTCTACTCTCTACCATATCCTCCCAGTCCTTCCCAAACTTGGCCACACCATGTTATTGCTCCACTTTCACAACTACTCATGACACAGCACTTCCTACCAGTGTCTCCCTATATTTTACCAAACAATCAAAGAAGGCCCAACAGGTGCTCCCGAATGGTTATGAAGAAAATTGTCGTCACTAAAATTGATGCTGTGCTCATACCAATTTGCCCTCTCCCTTGACAAACAAGCTTAATTCGCCACTCTCATCTCCTCTAACAGTAAGCAACTATTCGGTACATTCAGATCCCTTCTCTGAATTCAGTGGGGGTATAGGAATTCAGTCCTAATTATAATTTATGACTGGATGAGTGAAACTTAAGCAATTCTAGGGATGTGTGAATTGGTACAGAATGAATGAATAGCTGAGAAACATAGATAAGGTGAACAGGGTGAAGAAAAGATAGAGAAAGGCAGGATACAGAGTTCAGAAAATGGGGGGTGGGGGCAGGAACAAGAGCAGTGAGAAAGATTGGGCCAGGAAGGGAACAGGGGAGTGAGAGGGGAACAGGGCATGGGATAGTGATAAGAGACCATTAATAAGAGTATGGCACAGGAGCGTTAGATGGTTCTAGGGAGTAGAGCAATGCAGGAGAAAATGAGAGGTGGCCAGAATAGAGAATGAGAAGGGGACTAGAAGGGGACCAAGAGAGTAGGCTGTTAAGGAGAACACTCTTGCAGCAAGAGAGTTGGAGGAAGGAGATACTTGGAATGGTGTTAAGAGCTTTAAAGAAAGAAGGAGGGAGGGAGAAGGATGGATAGTGACATACTGCAGACCTGCCTAAACAAATTATCTTGCCTTCATCAGACTAGCGCTCCAGATAAGAACATGCTGTGATTGATGTGTGAAGGTAATTGAACCTGTTTTGTATTCTAATGGACATCAGATAATTATTTTTTTATATATTCCGATTAATAAGATGTGAAAACAAAACATCTTCACAATATTTGTTCTCAGTCTATCCTGCTAACCCATTGAGGAGCAGAAGGGTGCAGTTTGCATTATGAAGCAAAGCATGGCACACCGCTCTGGAGTCCTTCATACAGCAGTCAGGTATAGCTAAATATTGTTCTACTGGTACTTTCATGTAGTATATAGAGGGCACAGTTTGACCCCCTTCTTATTTTTAAGTCATATAAATTGCTAGAAAGATGATAGAATGGATAGATAGATAGATAGATAGATAGATAGATAGATAGATAATAGATAGACAGATAGATTCACAGATAGGTAGATGATAGACAGATAATAGATAGATAGATAGATAGATAGATAGATAGATAGATAGATGATAGATAGATAGATAGATAGATAGATAGATAGATAGATAGATAGATTCACAGATAGGTAGATGATAGATAGATGATAGATAGATAGATAGATAGATAGATAGATAGATAGATAGACAGATAGGTAGATGATAGATAGATAGATGATAGATAGATGATAGATAGATAGATAGATAGATAGATAGATAGATAGATAGATTCACAGGTAGGTAGATGATAGATAGATAGATAGATAGATAGATAGATAGATAGACAGATAGATAGATTCACAGATAGGTAGATGATAGATAGATAGATGATGGATAGATAGATAGATAGATAGATAGATAGATAGATAGATAGATGATAGATAGATAGATAGATAGATAGATAGATAGATAGATAGATAGATATTAAAACGTCAGTTGCTTAGTACAGTTTATGGTCCTGTGCTATTTAAAGAATCAGCTCTGATGAATGTGAGAGCTTTATGCTTTTAACATTTCAGTTCAAATGGATTTCAATGAGTGGGTAAGAATCACATCTTAAACGGATTTTATAAGTACCTTTTTTCCAAAATGAAATGTGGGCAACACCATGATCAGACTGTCATTCACTTTCACAATAAAACTACATGAAGTGCCAAAAAAGTCTGTTTGAAGTGGCGCTCAAGTCTTATGAACTGTACATTTCCTACAAACTCTACAATTGTAGTTTGGCATCAGGTAAAATTAAAAGCAGCATGTATTTCTGTAGCAGCTTTTTGGCAAGGAAAATTCACATTTAATTATAAAAAAAAATGCTGTGAAACAGAAAATCAAATAATAGTGATGCAAGGCAGCAGAATGAATGAGGGCTTCCTGCCTAATCAGTTTTGAAAATCTTTCTACTCTGTTGCTTTAGGCTTCATGAAATGCTATGATCTCCCATCTCACAGCTTCACTCACTGCATAGTATACTGATTTTTATGTCACTTTTATCTGTATGTGACAAAATGCCAAAAACATTATTGTGACACAAATAGCAATGTGTGTCAGAAGCGTAACGCGCACATATGAGGCACTTCATAAAAGTGGTAGTTAGGTACTATAGAGGTCTAGAGAATCAGTATAATAAACTGCTCCACTGCACTTAAGATGGTCAGAAGATTGCTATAATAATGTAGATAGCCAATAACACACACACCACCACACACACACATATCCTTTAATTTTATTTCTGTAGTAAGACAAACAGTCACAGATAGATAGTATCTTTACATAGCACCATATATGTATAAAGCACTTAACAGAAATAGTAATAGGGTTAAAGTGCAATCATTGCATTATCAGCAGGGTAAGTACAAGGCAGGGTATCATACATTGGAAAGAAAACCCTACCCCAATGAGCTTACAATCTAATTAGTAACTTCCCAATCATTCAAAGGGTCAAAAGCCCCATTTATAACAATATGAATTTCTGGTATTTTATTTGTTCCACATGGTGTACTTGGTTTATACCAGAATTGCATCACTGTGGCATGACCAAGATGCAGTAATATTTTGTGGGGGGGGGTTTGTTTTGTTTTGTTTTGTTTTTTACTTTACAAAAACAGTTCCTTTCCTGGGCCATCAATGATAGGTTTGGATTTTTTTAAAATGTCCTTCACATACAGTATATATAGTAAATGCAAAAAAGAAACAAAAAGTAATTCAATCAACTTTCCAAAAGGAAAAATGTCAGCAACAGTATCTTAATAACCTGTCGCCGTCAGACTTAGAAATTAAGGGGCTTTGTTTCATTTTTTTTGCTCTATTTTAGCCTTTATTTCTATATGTGATATCAAAAAATACACGCATTTAGGGATTTGTGCCAGAAATATGTCTAGCCAGATCTGTTTCATAGATTTGTACCAGAAATTTCATATGAAGATGCATGGAGATGTTCATTCGTTTTCTCACCATCAGATAGGTATAGTGGCTGGTTGCTTCTGGCTTTTGCAGCCAAACATCACATTGTTTCATTCAATAACAAAAGGACGTTTGGCTGCAAGAGCTGGAAGCAGCCACTATACAGGTCTTGAGCGAGGACATGCATAGAGTACTTTTTGGGCATGTTCATATGAAATATCCACAAAGCGTATATGTATGGGGAAGTTAAAAGCACTGGCACTACTAGGTTTTATTAAAAATCCAATTGAATGATCTAATATACACTCTATAACTAGTGTGGATACAGATTAAAATAACTGTAGTAATTGTACTATGTAGTAAAGCACATATTTTGCAAAATACATTTGTGAAATATGTAAACATGAAAAAACAACTTCAACAGTTCACCTACATCCTTAGAAAGATAACATTTAAAACAGTAATACAGAGATTGTTGCACTGGAAGCTCTTTAATCTGGTAAAATGTTCAGTTTGTGTACCACATTTGCTCATTCCAGGTCAATAGCTAAGTGGCTTTAGCATGTGATAGTCATTAGCACTCAGCGGTAGACATTTAGGTCAATGAGAAATATTTATTTCACTCTCCTGGAGGGACATTTTAGTACTTTCACTTTAAACTACTAGTTGGTTCAAGGAGCACTATAGCCTAAAATTAAATTGATTGGTATAATTTAAAAAATAGCAAGTACTTTTATGGTGAATTGTAAAAATTAATTATTCTTATGTTACTTCCCTTAAATATAATCCTAAACTTGCATTTTTAAGGCATGTGTAAACTTACCTACTCAGAGAGCATTTACCGTATTTCAGATTGTTTACACTGTCTGTAAAGAGATAAGAGCAAATGTCAATTAATGTATTATGAATAGTGCCTTTAATATTGATACCAAGATTAACAAAACTGCACAAGTGGTTTTATCTTGGGCATTGCATGCATTCATTACATTTTATTGCGCCTGTACCAATATGATTTCCTTATAATAAGGAATAAAGACACTGAACCTTACATACAAAGGAAAAGAGGAGAGATTCGGTGGCAAGCCAGCTGCACTAAATGGGCCAAATAAATTTCCATTTATTCATATGGGGCTTTTAACCCTTAAAAGAGAGGACTCCTATGAATTGATGTACAGTACATTGGAGACCTCTCTAGAGTTCATGGGGCATCCCTGGAGTATCTGCAGATCTGCTCCAAAGAGTTCAGCATTTAGAGTTCATTACTGGGTCTCTGGGGACAGATACTGATTCTCTGATTTTGGTGAATTTTTTGGGGTAACTCTGACTGCTTCGTGCCCATTCTGGCCACTTCCTGCTCATTTCCTGCACATTGTAATATGAAATCCTTGTTTGATCCTCTCAGTGCTGCTGACCTGATGAAGCCTCACCCATTTTATGACACAAATCACATCATTTAGACACACCCATTTCCAACCCATTAGCCCTCTCTGGGGACTCCAAGAAGAAAGGTACCCGGGATGTCAAGGGACTAAAAGACCAATGTAAATAAAGAGGAATTTTGGGCATTTCTATTACTCCTCTGTGGTGCAGTTGGTTTGCCCTAGAATTGTTCCTCGCTTCTTACTGTTAAATAGTGAACAGAGATAGAACCATTTAAGTAACAGGACTCAAACTGTGCTCGCTTATGGGTAATGGCTATGGCCATATAATACATTAAACAAAAACTTAAGGGACCTAGGCACAAAGAAAAGTGGAGCAATGCTGAGGCAAACCAATGGTACCATAAATAGCCCCATTGATATATATGGATGTGTTGTTTCTTGAATGCTCTAGAGGTCTCTAAAGCATTGATTTACAATGAGCTTGAGGCCACACGAGCATTCAGTGATTTAAAAGCACCAATTAAGTAGGTGATATCATTTCAAGGTAGTTTTTTGTAGCTTAACTAGTTGTGCGGAAAGAGTCATGTACAGAAACATAATAAAATGTATTGAAAATAATAATATATAGTTCATATGGGTATACCCTATATAATAATTCGCTAAGTTGTGTGTAACGCCCAACATGCGCAGTAGACACTGCTGCGCGTGCGGCAGTCATGCGCAGTACAGACTGCCCGCGCCGCGGCTGATACAGAGCTGGGCGCTCCGAAGGAGCATCCAGCTCTGTATCAGCAGTGGCGCGGGCAGTCTCTACTGTGCGTGACTGCCCCGCGACCGGGTGGCAGTGGCACTGTGGCCCGTGTAACGGGCTGTTCAACTAGTGGAATAATAAAAGGTTATTTCTAGAAAAACAAGTAACAAGTGGTTATCCAAAATGTGAACATTTCATTGGTCATAAATTTATAATATACCCCGGCCTTTTAATGAGTAAATTATTATCATTTCAATATCTTTAGTTTGGGAGCTACCAACCAATACTTAATTGGAGCAATATGTTGGCATTTGGCAGCTTGCATTAGTTTCTGGTTATTACAATGGGATAACTACATACGACACCACCTGCTGTCTGCTAGTGAACTATAACTTGTAGATTTTCATTTATAAGCTAATAAATTCACTTATGCCCATTTCTGAGCTAACTCAGTCAGCACAGGGAGTACAGAAATTAAATTAATAATGAATGCAAAATGTGTTGAATAAACAGTGCCTCAGAGCACATTATTATCGTTCCAGAAACATTACATTTTTCCCTGTTTAATCAGTTGCATGAATATAAGAAGTCTGGCAACTAGTAGCAGCTTGTCATCTGCCCACACAAAAAATGATTAATTTAAAGAGAATGGATACTTTTTTAAACTATTCTGATTACTATTTTCCATTCAGCTTCTCCGATATCTGGGATTTTTCTATTCAGAAGTTGTAAAACATTCAGGAATAGTTCTAATTAACTTAATGCATCTTGGGCTCTAATCTTGTTTTTGCAGTCTGTGGAAGAATGTAATTTTAAACTGGGCAATTCAGAATTTGTTCCCATCCATATATAATGAATCTTGTTTTCTCTATTTAAAGAAAGTGCTTGGCTGATCCATGTAAAATATCTGCTGGTTTCTTACAAATGTGGGAAATCAAGAAAGTGCATACAAATGAAAAATAAAAATACTGTAAGCCTTATCTATTTAGAAGACCTGGAGTAATATTGGTTTAAATAAGGTGTTTCATAAGGGACAAATAAGCACTAACACTGATTTAAATTGGCTTTTAACCTTTCAAGCAGTAAAAAAACTCCTATTTAAAAAAGGAAATTATGAAATAGTTGATCCTTCAAGAATGACCCCTTAGGGGGAAGGGTTATGCACTAATATGTGATAAAGATAACTCTCTAGTGGGATAATCTCTCTATCTATCTATCTATCTATCTATCTATCTATCTATCTATCTATCTATCTATCTATCTATCTATCTATCTATCTTTTGTATCTTAAATAGAATAACATATGATATAGAGAGTTTATCAAACTGGAGGTGTTATCTCCTATTTATCACACTTTAGTACATTCCCCTAGTTTCCTTAGTTCATCAATCTTCATATGCATACAAGTACAAAAAAAACACCACAGCCTTTTTTGAAAGCTCCTACATTTAAATCAACCTTTACTTTCTATTGTAAAATACAAGGATATAATTATACTTAAGGAGATGGAAAGGAAACTATGGTTGTTTTTTTCCCCTTACACAACAAAAAATGATTGCAGGCCCTCACATTCCCCTGGGACAAGTTAAATGTGAAGCTAGTGACATGGCTTCCCAGTAATGCAATGTACTTCAGGAAAAGGAGTCTACAGTCTGCCTGAGTTACTATCAAAAAACAATAAAGAAATCAGATTTTTGGCTTCACTTTTTACCCCATTCTGTTCTGGTTATCTTTTGCTGTGCTTTTATATAAAATAATTCAAAATAATAAGTATCATTAATTGAATACAAAAATGTTTCCCTTTACAGGTCACCATACTTTAATGCTAAATTAATTATTTCTTAACTGCAGAAACTGCTTCTTCATGGAGATTTGTTCCCAAGCTAAATAAAATAGATTTAATTAAGAACTTGGCTCTCATTGATCTTCACACATAGGGCTGCATCCAGTAAGCTAAAAGGTCCAATTCTGTAGCAAATCATCTGGCACCATAAGGAACAATGGAAGCTTTATAGATCTGTGGTTCTCAATCTTTTTTTGCTTCAGGAACAACAAGATATATAGTGTGGAATTTTAAATGCACCCCTGACATCCTAGATTTTTATAGAGTTGGTAATTAGCCAAGGATGGCAAAAATGCACAACAATGACCATAAATATATAAAAAACCTCAACATTCACATTTTTTCAAAGTCTTTATAGAAAATCATGGCATTCTAAAATGGTGCATGGAAGCAGACCTGCAGAGGAAGCTGTGGATACATTGTAAGCAAAAATTTCCTGCTTTTTCTGAAAAAAATCCCACCCATAGGAAATACATAAAATTTCAGTCCTACGTACCTTGAAAAAATTGTTAACAGCTAAGTGCCTTTGTGCTTTGCCTACTACACACAAAATGGGCAGTTTTAAGTGGGCACTGTGCCCCCTGGGTGAAAAACCCCATGTCCCTTTTTCCAACCTTATTTTCCCACTTTTTTATTGATGACTAGTGTTGAGCGAGCACCCCGATGCTCGGATGCTCGGGTGCTCTGACCGAGCACCCCCTGAGGCTCGAGTGCTCGGCCGAGCACCCGAGCCCCATTGAAATTAATGGGGCGACACGAGCATTACACCAGGCACCCCCTGCTCTGATGAGGGGAGGGTGCCTGGTCAATGCCCCCCTTCATCTCCGCTATGCCCCCTTCATCTCCGAATGCCCCCTTCATCTCCGCAATGTCCCCCTTCATCTCCGCTATGCCCCCTTCATCTCCGCTATGCCCCTCTTCCACAATGTCCCCCTTCATCTCCTCTATGCCCCTCTTCCACAATGTCCCCCTTCATCTCCGCTATGCCCCTCTTCCACAATGTCCCCCTTCATCTCCTCTATGCCATAGAGGAGATGAAGGGGGACATTGTGGAAGAGGGGCATAGCGGAGATGAAGGGGGACATTGTGGAAGAGGGGCATAGAGGAGATGAAGGGGGACATTGTGGAAGAGGGGCATAGAGGAGATGAAGGGGGACATTGTGGAAGAGGGGCATAGCGGAGATGAAGGGGGACATTGTGGAAGAGGGGCATAGAGTCTATGCCCCTCTTCCACAATGTCCCCCTTCATCTCCGCAATGCCCCCTTCATCTCCGCAATGCCCCCGTACCTCCAGTCCCTGGTGGTCCAGCGGAGCGTCTTCAGATCTGTGCCTCTTCCGGCACAGATCCCCGCCACCCGAACATGGCGGGCGAGCACATGGCGGTACTCGACGAGTACCGCCATGTGCCGAGCAGAGCGATGCTCGAGCCGATCCGAGCATCGGCCGAGCACGCTCGCTCAACACTATTGATGACATTTGGTGGTGTATATAAATGTATTACATGGCTCCCCAACAATCATACTTCCAATTTTGGTTATTGACATATTTTTTTTTTTTAAAAATGTAAAAAAAAAAAATTGTGTTGTGTCTTTTAAAAAGACACAGTGAAGGAGTTAATACCCCCAGCTGCTGCTTTTTATTTAACCACTAGGTGTCTCCTCTCTGCTTCTTTGTCCCTTACTTTGATCGTAGGGGACAGAAAGGCATAGGGGAGACAGAAGTAGTATGCAAAGCATACTGCCTCATTCATTGAGAATGCTGGTACATGTGATTGCTGCTGTAGCAATCACATGACCCAACACAACTGAGAAGGGCTGAGACTGAACGCTCCAGTACCGGAATGAATGATAGCAGCATGCACGGAGGCATGCTTCTATCATTTAACCCATGATGGTCCGGGACCGTCATGGGTCCTTAACTGCTTTCAACCCATGATGGTCCTGGACAGTCATGGGTTGTTAAGTGGTTAAGCAATGCGTTGCGTACCCCTCTGGCACTCAGAGGGTTAAAGGAGTTCCTTCTTTTTCTCTTTTCTGTAACCCCCACCCCAACTCTAAATAAACATTTAAAAATACCATCTTCAGTGGGTAGACTGTGTGTCCTAAGGCCCAGCATCTGTCATGTCTCGTACAAAGACTTGACATCCAGGACTGATTGAAGATGTTAGTCTTGAGTAATGGCACAAGGTCAAAATTCATAAGGGCCATTAGGATTTTCTGCCCATAGTAACGTAAGTGGGGTGTTTAGTTCTCATTTAAAATATTTTTGACTCCATTGCTAAATATTACATTTATCTAGACTCCCTGTCAATGTAGTGAAAGTGCTTCTGGCGGTTTTATGTTAATGTTTACTATAATAGCAGACAGCCCAGATTACTTCATAAAAAAATCAATATGAATTCAATGTTTTTTGTTTTGTTGTTGCTATTTGTTTTTATTGAAAACATATTAAAACTCCTTTTCCTTCAATAAAGAAGAAACCATTACTGCTTTAACAGTACTGCTTCTTTAAATGACCCATTACACACAGTGAAGAGTAGTACTAAAAGGGATAGTAATACTTTAATATTACTAATCCCCATAGTGTAGCTCTTTAAAAAATAATTACATTGCCCCCAGGTTCATCTCTCAAACCTTTATGGTTTGAGAGATAACCGTAAGCAAAGTTCCCCCCTCCCTGCCCCGTCCCTGAAGTCAGCTTTGTACTGACTGCAGGGGAAGTCTGTCATACGGCAGTCAGGTGGCTCTGCAGCTGAGCTGAGATTGCATTAGTAAAAAATAATTATTTCACTGAAACGGTCTTCTACATGTGCTTGGTTTGCAAGCACACGTAGAAAACCGTTTCAGTGAAATAGTTTTTTTTTACTAACGCGATCTCGGTTCTGCTGCAGAGCCGCCTGATGAAAAATAAAACCGGATATCCCTACAGTCAGTACAACGCTGACTTCAGGGAAGGGGGAGGGAGGGGGGAACTTTGATTACGGTTTTCTCTCAAACCATAAAGGTTTAAGAGATGAACCTGGGAGCAATTGAATTATTTTTTAAAGAGCTACACTATAGAGATTAGTAATATTAAAGTATTACTATCCCTTTAATTGCTTGAAAGGTTTTCCAACTCATTTCAAAGGCAGCACCAGTGGGACTCTTTTGTGAAAATATTATAATTTATTTTCAACGTTTTGGGCCAAACTCTGGACCTTTATCAAGACATCCTGAGTTTGGACCGAAAAAGTCCCACTGGTGCCGCTTCTTTTTTTGTAAATGTAGGTTCATCTGTTAGGATTGTGCACCTGGGCACAAACGACTCGAGGTTGATACTCACATCATCCATTCAGCCTGCCTGGGTGCATTGCAAAACAAATATTAGAGTCTGTAAGGCAAGTACACACCGGTCTTAAAATGTCAAACACTTTGATTATAGTCTTTAATAGGTATGTTTGTCAGAAGCCGTCATGTGCAATAGAGAGAGAGTCATGCACAGTACAGACTGCCCGCTCGCAGCTGATACGGAGCGGGCTCTCGGAATTCAGACCAGAGTCCTCTCTGTGCACCAGGTGCATAGAGAGGACTACGGTCTGAATTCCGAGAGCCCCATTCCATATCAGCCGTGGCGCGTTTGGGCAGTCAGTACTGAGCATAACTGCAGCGCCGATAGTGTTGGTCCGTGTATACGGGCTTTAAAACTAGTTTATCTATAAAACTCCAGCATATTTCACAATGGTGTACAATGAGTTTACCAAGCATTCAAAGGTTAGTAATAATATAAATATATATTGACACTGGAGATATGTATAAAATCCTAGGGGTTAACCCCCTAAGTACCAGAGGCATGTGTAATTCATTGCAAAGCTATACATTGCACATTCCTCTGGTCCTGAAGGGGTTAAAGTATGGACCGTTTTGTATTTTTTTTTTTTATTTCATTTCTCATTCTTCAGATCTTTAAAAGGTTAACCCCTTAAATGTCTAATTGGGTCTTAAAGGGATAGTAATACTTTGTTTTAACTTTATTTTATTTTGTAGGCATTAAAAAAACATGAGGAATGTCATAAGTCTTATCTCTCAAACCTTTATGGTTTGAGAGATATTCACAAGCAAAGTTTCCCCTCCCGCCCCTTTTACCTACTGTAAACAATCTCTTCTCAGATGTGGAATGCAGTCCATAGACCAGACAGATAAAAGAAAGGGACAATTGTCTTCCTATGAAAACAATGAAAGACCTGCCCTCCTTGACAAGCTTTTCAGGTTTTTTCCTTATCTTAATTGAAGATTGTCCCTCTCTGCAGTCTACCTGGGCACCTCCCTTCTGATCTGGCTGAACAGTGTTACATCAGTAAAAGGGACGGGAGGGGGACACTTTGTCATTGAATTACTCTTGAACTACAATTCTGAGAGAACTGAAATAACACTCTCCAAAGTCCAAATACTATGATGATTAATTAGAGCTGCTTTTATTATGAAACATTACTATCCCTTTAATGCATACAAACTCTCAAGCTTCCAAGAAATTATTTAGGAGGCCTCTAAGTCTAAGATATATATCTCACTTTCCAAAACATTGTACCAGGTAAAAATCAACTGACAAGTTTGTATCTGATCAAACTACAAGGGCAGAGCCATTCAGATCTAAACACTCTAGATGAATTTGAGGCCTTCATCTAAATTAGGTCTCTCCAAAGTCATGTTTAAATCATTTGAAGCGTTTATAACAATGCAATGTTGCAGTGACTTTTCTATTGTAACAGTCTTGGTAGATTAGGAGATATTTATTGTAGTCCGCATTCTAAGTAAACAAATAAAAAGATAAAAACAGCAAGGTCTTGCAGAAGAAACTGCTAAAGAATTTATGATTGACCTTGCTCCTCAACTTGTTACTGGAGGCACATTTCTTTTCAACTAGGTTTAAGTAATAGATAAAGTGCAAGGAAGCTTAGAAGTAGTTTTGTGCTCTTCTACTGCAAATGCTTTAACTGTCACTCCAATCACCGGTAAAATCCATATAAGAAACCAGAAAATATCTTAACAAACAGTCAAGAATTCCTTCTTATCTTTTTATTATTTTAGTTTGTTTAGTTATTTATTTATTGGTGTGCTCCGTGAAAAAATGGTTGTCACTAGACCTCTCTAAGTACATTGCTGCATCAATTCACAGTCAGTCAATATGAATTGCAGGACCTCAGGAGGCCTAAAAAGAACTTGATTAATTTTAGAGTAAACCAACTGTACAACAAGGATGAATGTGGATTCTCACTGGTTTAAATCTGTGTGTGTTTGTTTATGTGTGTATGTATATATATTTGTGTTTGAATCAATGTCAGCAAAACATCTGCATGTTATTTATTAAATAATTTAGTACATTATTATATGATGAACAAAATAAAAATCTATTCATAGTTATTGTTTACTACTTTATTTGCATATATAAGATCCAGAAGGCCTGGGCCAAAAGGGCTATGGTCACATTATCTTAAAAACCCACTCAGAGCCAATAATCCCTTTTAGTCTATGTGTGTGTATGCAACTTATACTGTATGGAGCAAATGTATACCAGTGCTGATCCACTAGTGTCTCTAGTGCCAGTGGCTGCACTCTAGGATATGCACTATAACATATGATCTCTGTAATGCACACCAGTGAACAGTCTCCTTCATCACTGAGACATAAATGCCAGTACACCTCATGGACCAGCCATAGACTCACCCCATGGAACCCGGATGGGGTGGACTCCCCACAAACTCTTAGAAAACTCCCATCAATAATTATAAATTCCATCCGACACAGAGAATGGTGGTAAGGTTGCTGCATTTACTAATTAAATATCCCTTCACTGGCACCCTTTAGCATATAGAATTAAATTCAAAATTCTGATGCTAACTTACAGAGCCCTTACTAACACTGCACCCCCCATATTTCATCTCTCATTTCCAAATACATTCCCACTTGCCAGCTTCGAACTGCACATGACCTTGTCTTCTATACATCTCTTATTACGCTCTCCCACTCCCGCCTGCAGGACGTCTCCCATGCTGTACTTGAGCTCTAGAATTCCATTCCCTGTCCCATCAGACTCTCCACCGGCCTTCAGACTCTTCCTGAAAACCCAACTCTTCAGGGAAGCCTATCAACTACCTCTATAACAGTTATCACCAAGAACTGCCTCCCTTCCCTGGACCACTGCACTCAACAGCACTTTACTCTCCCACCCTCTGACCGGCAGTTCATGTGGCAGGAGGCACTTACACCTAATAGCACTTACTCCTTCTGTGTCCAACCTACCTTTCTCTAGACTGTATGCTGTCATGAGTAGAGCCCTCTAACCCTTCTGTTCTCCATATTCATCTTGTACTAGTTAATATCTTTGTATGTCTATTCCCTATTGTACAGTGCTGCGGAATAAGTTGGCACTATATAAATAGAGAATAATAACACAGAGAGGCCAACCATAATACCAACCAAGAGCCATAACAAACAGAACATTTTTTGATCCGTTATTTACATAAAACACATACGTTCATACACGCTCATGCTCACATGCACTCCCGCTCACACATGCGCTTGCTCTCACATGCCGTTGCTGAAGCATGCTTTCACACGCTGTTGCTCATACACACACACGCACACACACTCGCACACTCACACACATGCAAACACAAACATGCACATGCACACACAAACATGCACACGCAAGTACACTGATGTAGAGTTGTGTAATGCAGTGATTTGCAATGTGTTGCACACCTTTTTGTGACTGAAAGGGCTAAGCACTGAAAATTCAACAAACCAGTCATTAACACAATCATTGTTTTATTTAGTGCATAGGCAATGCCCTGTTCATATTGCTAGTGTTTAATATAATAATAAAAATGTATATATATTAAGAATTGGTTAGTACAGACCCACTAGTCACTGTCCATATAACCCTTTGTCTTAAGTTAAACCCTGCCACTCAGAGTATTAAAGCTTAACCCAGTAGTCAGTAAATATCATATTTTGTCACAAGTTAAAGGGATAGTAATACTTTAATATTACTAATCCCCATCTTCAAAAAATAATTTGCCCCCAGTGTCATCTCTCAAACCTTTATGGTTTGAGAGATAACCGTAAGCAATGTTCCCCTCTCCCTCACCCTTCCCTGAAGTCAGCGTTGTACTGACTGCAGGGGAAGTCTGTTGTACGACAGTCAGGTGGCTCTGCAGCTGAGCCGAGATTGTGTTAGTGAAAAAGAATTATTTCACTGAAACTGTCTTCTATATGTTCTTGTTTTGAGCTGATTATTTGTAATTGATTAGGGATTTTTATGCTGGGAGCCTGATGTATTAAGAGGAGAATGTACCGCACCATCTGTTCTCTTTTCCATATAGAGGCGTGAGTTTGGGCGGTTGAGCCTCTCCTCGCTTTGTGAATACATACGTGACCCTTAGCTATTTAAAGAGGTGTAATGAGTTTTGATTTTTATCCCTGATGAAGCGAGATATACACTAGCAAAACGCATTGGATAATTTAAATTTGAATAAAGCTTCATTATAGTAGTGTGTCTTCTCCACGTTCCTTTACCTCAATCAATGATCGGAGCAGCGGGATAAAAGATAGATTACTTTCTATACCTTTTGACATCCGCAAGACACCCACGGAATGGACATATCCCAGTTTGACCTGAAAGAGAAATACCGGCAAGTCCTGCAATCTTGGATCTATTGAGAGGAGAGAAGCTGACCCCTAAGAGACTACAGGCAGACGACGCTGACCCGGATCGTATGAGAACAGAGACACATTAGAGGAACGCTTCGAGATCATGTTTGTTTTTCAGTAGTGTTACAAGAATAAATCTGGTGAGTGCACTAGATTCGAGCAGGGAGATTCATTTATCTCTATCAACATACACGGATCACTCTTAGATTTTGCGCTTTGTTTATTTCTGTATTGGACAATTTTAGAGTAAAAAAAAAAACTACATTATCACAGACTATTAAACATTCTCATTGATTATGATGGAGTTTTTAACAGCTTGAATGGTAGAGAGATGTCCAATGCGACGTCGCTCAAATGGTTCTAGACCTTTACCATTAAAGGTGTTAAAACTCCCATTTAACTCAATGGGAATTTGGGAAATCCCTCTGTGGTGCAGTTGGTTTATCCCAGAATAGCTCTAATTTTTCTTTAAGTTCTGGGACCACATTACAGTGGACATTACTTCCAAACTCTTTTTACAAATGGCGGTAGCAACAATGTTAATGAACCATCAAAATCATTATCTAAAATCGCAAAGGTTAGGGTGTAACTGCAGTGCCAACTCACCACAATTAGAAGTGGAACTTAATGTGATACCCCTTCAGATGTAGCTTATTCATTGTGTACGTCAAGGGGATTGTACAAAAAACATTTGGTACAAAAAATCAAGCAGTAATTGATTTGTGTGTGCCATGCCTGCCTAAAGGCTATGTACTAAGGTATTTAGGCAGAAACATATGCTCATTGCACTACATGTTTTCTTAGTATTCCACTCAGTTGAAAGTCACTGCGGAGATGGTAACAAAAATCTTCCACTTCCTTTTGCATGTTTTTGAGGTGACATTCAGGGTTTTCTCACAGTAAAAGAGGAAATTAAACATTTCCTAAATGCCCCCTCAATGATAGCCGCCATTTTGAAATAATTTCCAAGATTATTCCTCCCCACTAATTTATTCCACCTTTTAGTTGAATGTGACCTGTACTAGCAGCCTACGAAGGTGGAGGGAAGTGATTTTCTGGACATTTGAGTAATTAACCCCTTAACAACCGGGGTATGAGTGCCGCGACGCTACTCAACATTCGCGGAGCATTTTTTTTTTTTTTTACGGTTCCGGACTCCCTGAACGTCGTGCAGCCGCGGGGGGAGCCTGGAACTCCATGACGGTCATAGTACGTCATGGGTCGTTCAGTCAGATCGACCCTTGACGTACTATGACCGTCAAGGGTCGTTAAGGGGTTAAAGGGATAGTAATGTTTCACAATAAAAGCAGCTCCAATTAATCTTCATAGTATTTGGGCCATAGAGAGCATTATTTCAGAGTTGTAGTTCAAGAGTAATTGAATGATAAAATATCCCCCTCCTGACCCTTTTACTTATGTAACACTGCTCACCTCAGAGCAGCAAGACTGTCCGGATGGATCGCAGAGAGGGAGAATTGTCAGTGAGCATAAGGAAAAACCTGTCAAGGGGGGCAGGGTTTTCCTTATGCTCACACTAAGAAGATTGTCCCTCACTGTCAGCTGTCTGGTCAAGAGATTAGGTTCCACATCTGGCTTACACTAGGTAAAAGGGGTAGGAGGAGCAAACTTTATCATTCAATTACTCTTGAATTACAACTCTGAAATAATGCTCTCTATGGCCCAAATACTATGAAGATTAATTGGAGCTGCTGTTTTTGGGAAACATTACTATCCCTTTAAATATGCAAGTGGTATCATACACATAAGACAACAAATTCTGCTTTGATTTTCTATCAACTAAATCAAAATTCTACTATTTAGCTGATTAAAAAAACAAAAAAAAATTAGGTATTGGAAGTTTAAATAGATACCATTAATGAAACTAAAAGCTGGTACTTAAGAGGTCCACTTTAAAGTCATAATGCTGGTGGAGTATGTGTGACGGTATACACTAAAGTACAAACTGATAAAACCCATTTAGTGCTAGAGAGGTCTCCAACATATTGCTTCACAATGCACTAGCCATTAATGAGTTAACAGCCCAGTTAAATTGATGTGAAGTTTTATTTTTCCCCTATTGTGCAGCTCCATAATTTCTCCATTTTCTTTTGCACATAATACTTTAAGTATGCTACGAAAAGAGCTACACTGGAAACTGCAATTATATGTCACATACTTTGTAAGTCAATAGTCAAAGTAATGAAAAAAAGTTTTTACACGGTAGTTCAATAATTTGAATCACAGAATATTTTTCTATATAGTTTTTTTGTCTAGATAATGCCCAACTTTATATTCCAACATTCTCAATTGAATATAGTAGATTATGGTTTCTTTCATCTCTACTTAAAAGTTTTACTATTATCCCCAAAGTTATGCAGGTTTAGTTGTAGTCAATGAGCCCATTATTTACATGAAGTTTCATATGAACAGGTAACTTCAATGCATTTTGCTTCCCTTTAGAAAAGTTTTATATTTTATGAAACTGTTTAACACAAAAAATACATTGTGCTCAAGTAAAACCTTTCATCCGGAATTACCTATATAAAATGTTATTTTATGTGAATAAAATTGAGCAAGGCAAGCTATTTGTGTAGATCGTCATATGTTATTCAAGAAGACATATTCATGCTTAAATTGAATGTAATAAAACATATTATTTTGCATTGTACTTTATACAAAAGGAACCTAAGTTAATAAAACCATTTTAACAAGACCAAACTAAGGATTTCCATAGAATGGTTCCTAGAAAAGTACTCTGGAGTATCATGACCTATAATATTGTAATTTTTCAAAGAAAACCCAAAGTAACCTACCTGTGCTTAAAACATAAGTGGGTGACCTTCAATCCTATTCCCACTGTCATTAAACTCAGGGGAGGGCTGGCCTGGGGGGCAAGGGGGCAATGGCCCCAGGCTGGTCATGAATATGGGCCAGTGGGCCACTGCCTCACTCAATTTCCCATTTGTTGCTGTAAATAGAGTAAACAGAATTTAAGGAGCTACACAAGTAGCTCCATTTCAATTGTAAGCTCTGTGGTATCACTAGTGTTGCTCCATTTCAATTGTAAGCTCTGTGGTATCACTAGTATAGCTCCATTTCAATTGTAAGCTCTGTGGTATCACTAATGTAGCTCCATTTCAGTTGCCATCTCTGTGATATCAATTGTGTACTACCATTTCAGTTATAATCTCTGAGGTATCACTTGACTTAATCCATAACATTAATGCCAGCTATAACATTAACAAAAGGGGGTGGGCTGGGACATTGGGCTGGAGTGGTAATAGAAATAGGCCACTTAATTGTACTTGCCCCCCAGGCCAAAAGTTGCCAGCCCTCCCCTGATTGAACTACAACTTCCATCATCCACAGCAGGTTTATGGTAGTGGGAATTGTAGTCCAACAACATTTGGAAGGATGCATGTTGTCTCTTCCATAACATACTTGTAAGAACAATGCATAAGTATGCAGTCATACGCACAACACCATAACCAGTAGTCTCTTTCTCAGCCTTGTAGAATTCATTGCATCATCTCTCATGTTCTGGGCAATCCCTTTATTTATTATACATTGTTCATATACCATCTAGCCAATTATCTGCTTTGTTCTATCTGTTCTGTACACAGTACTCATAAGCGTGCTCTTTATGACTAAAATGACTTAATTTGTAATTGTTCAGCACAATTTGCTAGTGCATTCCCACTGAAGTTAGTCTATAATGTCCATGGCTGCACTTAGTTGGACGCATTGCAATGTGTGGTCTCAGTCCTCCATCAATAGCTGATAAGGGTACATCCAAGTCAGAGTGCATGCTGATACAGGTTTAACTTGTTCTGTGCTTTGTTGCACCCCAATAAAGTCAGAAAATGGAAACCATACACAGACTAAATTAAAGGGCAAATGCCTATTTATTTTGGAAGTGCTAAGACATTCTGCAGTACATACCATTGGTCACATATGGTTTCATAAGATGTGCAAGGAAATGATGTACATGTATGCCATTTCCTCTATACCTTGCTTAACCCTTTGAGTGCCAGAAGGGTATACAACGCATTACAAAATGGTGAATACATTTAGCAAAGCAAATCACTGTTGGTTAAAACCTAGAATATGATGGCAGATAAGAACCAACTGGCCTATCTAGTCTGCTAATCTGCCCATTTCTTATACTTATTTAATTGTTAATTTAGCCATATTCCTATCCACTGAGTTTTTAAATGTATTTATTGTTTTCGCCCCTACCACCTACACTAGGATGTGATTAGATGTATCTGTCTCTCTTTCTGTTTTGACTTCTTACATTTCCTTTTATTTATCTACCATCACATTTTAGAGAATTAACACCTGTTAATAATAACCTTTCACTTACCTCGTTAAGGACAACATATCCTAATGGACCCTTTGAGTTTTGCCCTTGTGACTTCATTCAGCAGATAAAATCTTATATCAGTCTTGGATGTCATGCCCATGGAGGTAGACATGACAGTTACTTAAAGTTTATTCAAACTGAAGCAGACAGAACCTACTTAATCCATTAAACTGGAATACTTAATATTGATTTGTGCGATTTTGATAGTTCTTCAATATATCCTATATTTGTATTATGCATTCTTTATTTAGACCACAGTTTACTATATATTTATCTTTATTTACTTGTCAGTTTATGAAAATTAAGTAGTACTGACTGGCAGATTGTCACATTCTATTACCCCTCCCATCTGCCAATTCCGATGAGGAAGTATTGGCTAATTTGTGAAAACTGTCAAATAAATAAAAGTAAATACCACATAATCTACCGTTTTAAATAACTAATGACTAAAAAAACGCATTGAAAGTCTTTTCAAAATCTTCTAAGTTATTATAATGTTTTAGTTCCATTTTAAGGGCCAGTGCGATGTGCAATGCATTGTAAAGCAATGTGCTGCACACTCCTCTGATCCATAAGGGGTTAATATTACCATAGACAGTGGGAAGAGTTTGAAGTCTGTGGTCCTGCAAGCAACTGTCATGTCCGCCTCCAAGGTAAGTGGGAGGTTATTGTTAGAAGGTGTTAGTTCCCCTTTAAGCCATATCACTTTGTTCTAGTATTATATATCCTGAAAAAAATTAAAAAAACAAAGCTAAAAAACTTTTAAAACATATTGCAAGTGAATACTTTTACCCCAAACCACTATCATAATTTAACATTACATCAATGACTAAGGGAAAGGAGTATGTAATTTCTTTAGAATTCTTTCTTGCAGAACCCCCCAAAAATAAAATGAGATTATAGCAGAAAAGAAAATGCAGTGCAAATAAGAAAAGGCAAAGTAGTTTTAATAAACTAAGAAATTATGTAAGCGACTAATAGACATTTATAGAGAATGCTCAGCTTCCGGAAATTATACATTTGCTATTTTGACTGCTTATTCATGCAAACTAATCTTCTAATCTCCTACATGTATTCTTAAAACATATTTATCCCTTGTTAGTCTGTATGATGGTAATTAAATCCCATTATCAATTTTATTAACTTGCTGAACAGAACCCTAATTTTAAAATTACCTGATCGTATGCCCAGCACAGCATGTTTTTCAGAGACTATGGCCATAATCACATAACAAAATGCAGAGGAATTACCCTCTTATTATTCAGAAAATAAAACATGCATTAACAAAATAATTAGGGCTTTTCTATTATAAAGAAAGAGGCTTTCATTTAATTCACAAATTCTACAGCAGAAAAAATCTTTGTGTTTGTTGCAGGCATCAGTGTAAAAAGGCAGTGCTTTTTTGGCATGGTCATGTCTGTCTAATCTGTTATTGGAATTCCAGCTTTTTGGGGACTACAGCTGTTGCCTGGCTGGGGATGATGGGAGTTTTAGTCCACAGTAGCTGGAGGAACAAGAGTTGACTATCCCTGCTGTAACAGGGATAGTCAACTTTCCTCCATCTCTGGATTGAACAGAGGGTGATGTACTAAAACATTGAGTAAATCTGATGCAATCCAATTCCAGGGGACTAATACACATTCCCAATATTCCAGCTGATCTAAGTGGTACCTTTAATCATTTGCATTCAAGGTATTAAAGGGATAGTACTGTTTAATTTTAAGATTCTTTAATATTGTAGCCATTAAAAAAAGAATTAAATTGATATAAGTCCTATCTCTCAAACCTTTATGGTTTGAGTGATATAACTGGATAAAGTTCACCCCTCCAGGCTGTTTCAGAGAAGTCTGCCCTCTAGCTGACAGCAGGAGATTCTGGACCCGGGACCGGCTAACGGTTCTTCAGCAGAGCCAAAATCACGCTATTTAGAAATAAATACTTCATTGGAAACCAGGCACACTTTGTAGACCGATCTAATGAAGTATTTATTTCTAAATAGAGTAATTTCGGCTCTGCTGAAGAGCCGCCGGTTGTTGCAAGGGATCGGAATCTCCTGCTGTCAGCTAGAGGGCAGACTTCTCTGAAACAGCCTGGAGGGGGATCTTTAGCCAGTTATATCTCTCAAACCATAAAGGTTTGAGAGACAGGACTTACATAGATGTAATTCTTTTATAATGCCTACAATATTAAAGAATCTTAAAATTAAACAGTACTATCCCTTTAAAAGCTCCATTGTAATTAATGGAAGTATTGATATCCCCCTTCTCTATGGTGTAGGTAGTTTTCTCTAGACTCACTCCAGTTCTTTTTAGTACATCAGCCTCAATAAAATTCATCAATATCTATGCAGTTTCTACAAATATTCGCAATAGACATGTCAGTAACAATTTATTTCAGTCTCTTTCCACTGCACACTGGCATCGTGCTAGATATTCACTTCTGGATGCCAACGATTTTTAAATTAACTAGAATGCATATCTTTTTATGCATTTTTAAATACTAATAAACCTAGAAAAATTATGAAAATATAATTATATGATTGATATGGGCTTTGGCTGTCTGAGAATTTGGAAAGTCACTAAAATACCATTATTTCTCAATTAAACATTATAATCTGTTGGCTTTAACCCCCTGTATGCTAGGGATGACTCTGACTCATTAAGGAGGGATTTTCTCATTTGATTCTGCACTAAAATATGGTCTGGAACTTTTTTTGTGCTGTGCTTGCCTTAAAGCCTATGCATTAACCCCTTAAGGACCGGGGAAATCTGAGGTGGATTTCACTTAAGGATCGGAGCAATTCTGACCTTTTTGACTATGTCTTTGTTCAACAGTGTTTTCCCTCTAAGTACTTTATTTTACCCATGAAAATGATATGCCATTTTTTATGCACAAATAGGGCTTTCTTTTGATACCACACATATATGGATAGCCAACCATTTATTTTAGTAGAATTAAAGAAAACGGTAAAAAAAATGTAAAAAAAATACAATTTTTTTTCTCTTGGGATCATTTGAGCACAATGGGTTAAATTTTTATGGACATTGCATGAAAGGTATGACCGGTCAGTCATACCTACAAAATGGGCAGTTTTAAGTGGTCACTGTCCCCCCTGGGTGAAAAACCCCATGTCCCTTTTTCCCACCTTACTTTCCCACATTTTTATTGATGAGCATTGGCTGTGTGTGTATAAATGTATTACATGGCTCCACAACAATCACATTTCCAGTTTTGGTTATTAACATGTTTTTTTTATTTAAATACATTTTTTGTTAAAAAAAAAAGTGTCTTTTTTAAAAAAAACAAAAGATAATTTCAGCAGGTCAAAAATTGACCTGCATTTAGCCACCCTCCTGCACAGCAGTGAAGGGGTTAATACCTCCAGCTGCTGCATTTTACTTGTCCACTAGGTGTCTCCTCTCTGCTTCTCTGTCCCTTACTTTGATATAATGGACAGAGAGGTGGAGGAGAGACACAAGAAACAGTATATAACACTGCTTCATTTATTCTTTCACAATGCTGGTACATGGGATCGCTGCTGCAGCGATTACATGACCCGGCAATTATGAAAGTAGCTGAGACTGAATACTCCAGTCCCAGAGTGCTCAATCTCAGCCGGGAATTAATGATAACAGCGTACACGGAGGCGCGCTGCTATCATTTAACCCATGACAGTCCAGGACCGTCATGGGTCCTTAAGGCAAAACAACCCATGATGGTCCTGGACCATCATGGGTCATTAAGGGGTTAATGAGTTATGCTACCAGTGCCAAAAATTATCACCATTTACCACTTGCTTAAAAGAGAAAGAAAGTGTGGGAGTGTCTGAGCATTTTGTAGCACTCTGTTACTCTGACATTTGTTATTTCAATATGTACTAACAAGGGGGCAGAGGAAGTTGTGGCAAAAATCTTCCATTTTTTTCTGTAGATACCATAGAGGTGCCATATCAGGCTTGCTAAAATTAACATAGAAACAAAGAATTTGATGGCAGATAAGAACCATTCAGCCCATCTAGTCTGCCCATTTTCCTACTGTAAAAACCTCAAACCTTATTTGGTCCTTGATCTTTTCTTATGTTAAAGTCTTAAAGGGACAGTAATACTTTAATATTACTAATCCCCATAGTGTAGCTATTTAAAAGAGAATTCAATTGCCCCCAGGTTCATCTCTCAAGCCATTATGGTTTGAGAGATAACCGTAGGCAAAGTTCCCCCCTCCCTCCCCCTTCCCTGAATTCAGCGTTGTACTGACTGCAGGGGAAGTCTGTCGTATGACAGGATTGTGGCTCTGCAGCTGAGCCGAGATCCCGTTAGTGAAAAATAATTATTTCACTGAAACAGTCTTCTACATGTGCTTGTTTTGCAAGCACACATAGAAGACAATTTCAGTGAAATATATTTTTTTTTACTAACACGATCTCGGCTCTGCTGTAGAGCCGCCTAATGAAAACAAAACTGGATATCCCTGCAGTCAGTACAACACTGACTTCAGGGAAGGGGGAAGGAGGGGGGACTTTGCTTATGGTTATCTCTCAAACCATAAAGGTTTGAGAGATGACACTGGGGGCTATTGAATTCTTCTTGAAAGAGCTACGCTATGGGGATTAGTAATATTAAAGTATTACTATCCCTTTAAAGATGGAGGAGCTTGTGCAATGACGTGCAATAAAGCAGTGATATTTTCTTGTGCATGCCCCTGAGAGCATCTGTATGATTTTTACTCCAACTTATATGAGCAGAATATAAGCTGCCCTGGCAGATTTGTACATAGCTTTCCTTTGGAGAATTGACTTGGAGACATCTCTAGCCTCCCCAAAAATGTATTAACTCTTTAAGTGCCAGTGGGGTACCCAGCGCATTGCAAAGCAATGAATTGGGTACTCCTCTGGAACTCAAAAATATATATTTTTTATTTTTATTTATAATCTTTTATTTTTAGAAATGTATTATACTAACATAAAAACATCCATCAAAAAGTTTTAAAGAGCAAAAAACACAAAATTAACTATTTGAATGCTAGGCATATCCAAGGTATTGAAAACAATGCATTAGCATCCATGGGGTTAAACATGCACATTAAAGGCATAGTATTGCCAACTTTAAAAAAACAACAACAAATCTTGTAGGCATTAAAAATTAAACTAAATGCCCCCAGTCCCACCTCTCAAACCTTTATGGTTTGAGAGATATTCTGCACTAAATTTCCCCCATCCCTCCCCTTTCCCTGATGTCAGCGCTCAAGCTGACTGCATGGGAATCCGGTCCCGGGACAGTAGAAGGCTCTACAGCAGAGCCGACATTGCGTTATTGAGAAATAAATCCTTCACTGGAACGGTATACAAAGTGAGCTTGCAAACCAGGTGCACTTTGTAGACTGTTCCAGTGAAAGATTTCTTTTTCAGTAATGCAATCTTGACTCTGTTGAAGAGCCTCCGACAGTCCCGGGACCAGATTCCCCTGCGGTCAGCTTGAGCGCTGACGTCAGGTGAAGGGGAGGGACAGGGGAACTTTAGTGTAGAATATCTCTCAAACCATAAAGGTTTGAGAGATGGGACTGAGGGCATTTAGTTTAATTTTTTAATGCTTACAAGATTTGCTTTTTTAAAATTTGGCTGTACTATCCCTTTAAGGGAATTAAGTATCAAAATAAAAAGATGAGATTCTTGAACAAATCAACTCTTGCACCAAGAAGGAAAGTACAATTTCTGCAAAATCCCATTGATATTGGTGGTCTTTAAGAGCCCCATTTAAATTATTGGAAATTTTCATTCTCCCCATGATGCAGTTGGTTTGCTCCAAAGTTGCACTTCATTAGATTGATGAATGAAGCCCATAGTCAAGTAGTCATGACTAAAGGGGTTCTCCCTGGTTTGGATTCATGGAGGGTGACATTTGCAGACCTCACAGCTACCTTTTAGATCAACTCATCTCATCTCACCATTTAGATTATATCAAAGTAATGGACAGTTTTCAACAAACCCAAACTGACTAAACATGGCTAATGGCCCTACAAGTCATTTCTGGAACTGCTTGACTAATTGGCTAATTTCCCTATAGACAGCAAGCATATATAATGTAAAGATGTACAATTCTGGAGCAAACTAGCTGCAGCACGGGGGAGACAGGAAAAATAGCAATGATTTAAATGAGACTCTTGTATGCCAAAAGGTCTCCAACACATTACTAAGCAATGGAGCAATTGGAGACCTCTGTAGCATTCAAGGGGTTAAACGCTCCATTTAAATCAATGGACATTTGGGGGATGCTTATGTATTCCTCATGGTGCTGTTGGTTTGATCAACAATTGCTCCTCTTTAGTTTATCGAATGGCAGCTATAATACATAATCAAAATGAATTTCTCTATTTCTGGAGAGCACTATTCTTCTTAGTTCTCCTTGATTACATTTTATAAATTGTTCATTATTTTTCACTGAACGATGCATAATGCTCTCTTGTTTAAATCACTTTACTAGACAGTGCTTTGAGATGTGTTGCATACCCCTCTGACACTCAAAGTGTCTCAGTGTCTGTGAGGGTGTATGAATCTGGCACAGCTCATTTCCTTTGCCTAAACTTTGGGCTATGTATCAGCGTTTGATTGCTTTAGTGCATGTTGTGTATCAATCTGCCATCTTTAAGGCTTTAGTGTGGGTAAGTCCAAACATCTCCCCATAGTATGAGCAGGAAAATGTATAATTTTATGCCAGTTTCCTCTGCATCTCGTTACTACATAGCGAAAAACAAGGAACAGAGAAACGTAACACCCCGAAAACCAGTACAATTACCCACTACCCTCCCCTTGATGCAACCAGAGTATATTCACTATAGCGAATAGGCATTAGGCAACTTCAGCACACAAAACTGGGTTCCATTTCCTATTTTACTGAAGCATCATATGAGTACATTCTCCCTACTAACTAGCTTATTCAATGAAGCTGATATACTAAGAAGTACTGGAGCAATTTTGCAGCAAATCAAGTGCACCACAAGAGATCAAATAAAAAAGTTCAAAAGTTCTCTGGATTTAAATGGGGCTATTAATGCTTTGACTATCAGAGAGGTCTTAAACTAATTTTGCTAGCATTCAAGGGATTAAAATCACCATTGAAATTAATAGTAGGCTTCATTTCTTGATTGTGGAACATTTTGATTGCCCCAGAATTTGTCTAGGTTTTCTAGATACATCATCAGCAGAATTCTCTAGATCTGCCACAGTGGCTGGTGTTTAGACTAAATTACCGGGTCGCCAGTAACAGAGGAACAATTCCCAGATAACCTCACACAATTCCAGTCCTGTTCAACTCAGCCCAGCTCCATTCTGCCCACGTTCCCATACATTTCAGGTCAAACACCACTCTTCCACCTCACACTCATGTCCCACCCACATTATGATGAAATTCACATCATTAGTCCACATCCCTCTTTGATACTCCAGGCTTGAAGGTTTCCAGGCATGATCATCAATATGTTAGACTCTTCTTATTCTTAAATAAAGGTTAAGTAGAGATTTTTATTGTGAATTCACATTTCTTATAACTTTATTTCCACTAGTAAACATTTTCCTTAACCTTTACTTAAAATTAAGAAGAGGATATCATTATGAATTATAATTATCCCAACTGTTACTTTCAATAATTTGGTTATTTGGTGTAATGACAGGAGCATTAACAGCCGTGTTCATGAGGCTAAAGAAATATAGTTCTGACAAAATCCTTTGATAGTCCTCAACTAAAATTTGGAGTACAATTTTGGGCACCAGTTTTTAAAAAAGACATTGTTGAACTGGAACAAATACAGAGATGTGCAACAAAAATGATAAAGGGATTGGAGGATCTGAGTTATAAAGAGAGATTATCCAAACTGGGTTTGTTTACTTTAGAAAAGAGACATCTAAGGGGTGATATGATTACTATTTACAAGTATATTCAAGGTCAATACAAAGAACTATCAAATTAGTTATTTACACACACACAGCTGAGCTAAGAAAGAGAGGTCATCCATTAAAACAAGAAGAAAGGAGCTTCTGACTAAAACAAAGGCAAGGATTTTTTTACAGTAAGGGTGGTAGAGTTATGAAATGTTTTTGCCTTGGGATGTTGTACTTGTGGATAATGCAACTGCTTTCAAAAAAGCAATGGATTGATATCTAGCACAGAACAATATTGAACATTATGTCAGGTGGCTTCAATGCAGATAGGATGTTGATCCAGGGAAGTATCTGAGTGCCATTTGGAGTCAGGAAGGAATTTTTTACCCACTTGGGGATAAACTGGTTTAGAGGTTTGTTTGTTTGTTTTTTGCTGGATCAGCAGGGGTATTTCTGGCATGGGCTGGACTTGATGGACGCATGTTTTTTTTCAGCCTCATCAACTATGTTACTATGTTAAAACAAATCACACTACATGGAGAACTTCCAAATCCCGACTGTTTTAAATGGCACTTCTGACACCTTGGGGGTTATACACTAAGGCGTGATAAAGAGGAAATAAAATGGAGAAGACTTCTCCAGTAATATAATTTGCCAGTTCCTATTCTATAGCGCCTATGCACTAAGATCTCCAAAGCTGGAAAAATCTTAGGTTATTGGCATCATAGAATAACATAGGACCTGGAGAGGGAAGTTTCCAAAGTATTGCTTTGCAATGTACTAGAGACCTTTCTAGCATTCAAGAGTTAAAACTCCAATTTTAATTGATGAAAATGTGCAGAATTCTCATTTCTGTACTACTTTGCAGTTTCTTTGCCCCAAGACTAAACCTGTTTACTATGATGAATAAAGCCCTTTGTCTTTATGATTATTCAAGCTCACTAATATTCAAACAAGAACAAATGACAGTAAAAAATGTTTAATTGTGAATACATCATGAAACAATTTTACTATAAAGCTGCATTCCAAGAGATTATTTTAAAAACATGTGGTTATATGAAAAACATGCTGGCATGTATGCAAATTTTAAACTAGCTTTAATGATGGTTGGTCTTGTATAGTGGTTCTCAACCAGAGTGCTGTGGGACACTGGTGTGCCACAGACATACACTTAGGGTGCCACTTCTTTTTGATTAACCCTTTGAGTGCCAGAGGGGTATGCAACGCATTGCTTTGCAATGCGTTGTGTAACCCTCTGGCGCTCAAAGGGTTAAGACTTTTGCAAAAAATGTGAATATTGAGTTTCAAATGCAAATTTTTAGAAACTGTCATGGACAATATTTTTGTTTTTATTTTGATTGTGAGACTGAAAAGGCCGAAAAAAAATTAACCCCTTAAGGACCAGCGGTCCTGGGACGCTTCCGTCCCATAAGGACTGCTTTGATCTTTGCCGACGTACCGGTACACGTGACCTGTTGCGTGTATCGGTGCGCCACTTTGGGGCCTGAAAGAGATTGCTCCAGTCTCGGAGGGATCAATTTTAGATTCCATTTTTATTTACAGCGCTCCCGGTGAAGCGCTGTAAGTAAAAGTATGTGACGTACTATGACCGTCATCGGTCCTTAAGTATTTAAGGACCATATAGGGGTTAACTATATATTTATGCATTTATACCTTTCATTACGTGCTTGACCTTTCATAGAATGTTATGTGTGCCCCAAAAATTCCAAACTGAATGTGAGGCGTGCCTTGACAATTAGAAAGACTGAGAACCACTGCTCTGGTATCATCTTAGTTATGAAAAATAAACGTGTATTATATGTCCATGAAAGCATGGCTACTCAAGAGCTATTACTGTAATTATTTTTATCATTTATATACATGGGTTAGATAAGCCTAACCTCAGCTTGGTGTTATCACTTATTAGCAATATTGACAGATATAAACATTCTGTGAAGAGCAAATTAGTACTCTTGAATAATTCATTTTACATTAAATCTTCATTTGCATGTTTATTTCTTTTAACACTACAGCCTAAGTCTCCCTGTAGCAAGATGCACGTTATTACTTTTTCACCATGGGATATGACGTTAATGAATAGGGAAACTTAAAAACTTGACATAAAATACCACCATTAAATATTTTTCATTATTCTTTAATTAATAAAAAGTCATGATTCCACAGGAGAGCTGCAACAAAAATGATACTCTGGGGCATATTCAGCAAAGTAAAGAAGTGCAATTCTGGTGCAAACCAGCTGCACCGTAGGGGAGTTAAAGAAAATTCAATTGACTTAAATGGGACTCTTAAGTACAGTACCTCTTTACCTCTTAACCATTTGAGTGTCAGAGTGGCACTCAAAGGGTTAATAATGAAAACATATTTCAGGATTTATACTGCTGAGTTATTCAAAGTTATTACAGATCAAATTAACCTTTTCTGTGTGTAGTGCTTATAAGGTTTATAGTGGTGCTGTTGCTACAGATGTCTATGGACACCTGTTGCCTGTGGGGTGGATGTGCAATGACGGTTATGAACTAAATCAGACACTAGAATCACTTTTTTGATCCCATACCTGCTTAACATCAATTTACTAAGTAACCTATGGAGATGGAAATGGAGCAATGTGTGGGTATTATGTGTGTGCACCATGTTCCTGTGCATGCTGTGGGGCAGATGTATAGGGCTTTCTGGCTTTAATGTTCAGGATGAGACAGTTATACACTTGCTATGGAATTGTCCATATGCCCATGATATGTGGTCTAAAATTATAAAGTTTGTAAAATGTTTTGTATCAGGTAAAGTCCTTTCTTATGAAATGGTCATTTATGGATCCGGATTATGATTTATAGATGGGGATAGAGCAGTATGGCAAATTGTTAATTCAATGAAAGAAACTTTATGGGACATTAGAAATGTTTATGTTTTTAAGAGAGAAATGATCACAGTAGAGGAAGCACTTGGGTTGTTTTTTTGTAAAACTGTTTTCTTATGTTCTGATAGACAGAAAACATGTCAGAGTGGAAGCTGCAAACCATCTCATAGAATGGAGAACTTATTTTTAAACAGGCACTGTTGTATGAAAAACAGGAAGTAATGTTTTGATTTGAAATGTGTATGTTTTTGTTTTCAGAAATAAAGATTATTTTGTGATTAAAAAAAAAAAATTAACATTCCAATGATGGTGAAGTGTGTCCGCAAGCATGCATTACAATGATTATATGCTGTATTACATACCGAGAAGTGCAGCCACTGGTATTAGAGGCTAACAGAAGTGAAGCAGTAAGATCTGTAAATTCACACCGATAACCATTCATAAGCTGAAGCTACTACAGTAGTAAACTTACACCGAAATATTATTGCCTAATCAAAATATTCCTAATGTGCATACTTGAATTATGTTCAGCCAAATGTAAGGGAACTTATTCTTCATGTTAAAGTGGCTTTGTTCTGGAGCAAACCAACTGCACCATGAACACTCCCATTTCAAATAAAGTTTTTAACTACTGGATTGCGGAGAGGTCTCCATTGAGGTTAAAAGCCTCATTTAAATCAATACAAAACAACAGCATTATAGAGAAAAATGAAAATTCCATTGATATAAATGAGGCTTTTAACCCCAACGGAGACCTTTCTAGCATTCAAGGGGTCAAAAGTATCATTTAAAATGGGAATTTCTATTTCTTCCCTACTGTGTAGTTGGTTTGCTCCAGTATTAAACCACTTTTTCTTGATGAATAACGCCTTTAGTCCTATATTTCCAAAGTCAGTAGTCAGAGATGTTAATATAACTTGGAGAGAAGCATTCATGGCCGCATGTAGTTTTCATCTGCCAAACAAAATAAATATAAACAAATAATAATGTAAGACGCCTCAAAGGTTCTTTGACTTTTCTGTGCTCCCCTTGCCATACAAACAGCTTGTCAGAACCCTGTGGGTAGAAGAAGAATTAATATGCTGTGTATGAGTGAGTTCTATACACACACAAGCTTTCGCAAACAGAAAAATCACACTCACGCATGGATGAACATACTGTACAAACATGCAGAGTGTACTGTAGAGTACTGGGCAGGGTGATTAGTTGCTGTGTACAGCTGCAATTTCACTTTTAGGTGATGTTTTGCTTTTGCTGGCAGATCAGCAAAATTTTCATTGTTAACAAAAGTGTTGTTTTCTGAGGTCATTGAACCTACATAATTGGGCTTAGATTTATGATTCTGCCAGGAGGGCACATTATGTAATATACTGGTCTCCACAACTGTGCACATGTGATTATTCAGAAATACAGTTTTGAGATTTTTCTCTGTGTACTCAATATAAATGTA
Source organism: Rhinophrynus dorsalis (assembly GCA_037306005.1). Classification (NCBI taxonomy): domain Eukaryota; kingdom Metazoa; phylum Chordata; class Amphibia; order Anura; family Rhinophrynidae; genus Rhinophrynus; species Rhinophrynus dorsalis. The sequence goes on from CM074723.1 coordinate 417,640,263, forward strand.
CACTAATCAAGGAAATCCTATATAATATTTTGCTAGAATGCTTGTCAGAAGCCGTTATGCGCAGTAGAGACTGCCCAAACCCACAGAATGCTGGAAGCACTGAATGTTGGGAGCACAGAATGCTGGGAGTTCTGTCCTGGGAGCATTCTGTGCTTTCGGACAGTCTACAGTGCATGACTGGATTGGCGGCAGGAGCAGAGCAGGACCGGCCTCTTAACATCGCCTGGACCTTGGCCCGTGTACACAGGCTTTTACACTAGCACTTTATAAACAATCAAAGGACAAAGCAGAAATACCAAAATGAGAATCTCTTAAATGAGGCGCTCCACCAAGAGCATATTCAAAACAAATGATTTTTATTGGTACAGTAAAAAACAGACAAGGCTATTCTTGGTGATACACGTTGGGCTGGACATCTACAAACATTGACTTGGCTTGTGCAATCTCCCACTGCATTGTTTACCTAGGTATTGGTGTGATCTTCCTTTGCACTATGCACTTATTCTAATTGCGATCTCCAGTATGGAGATTGGGAATCCATATTTAGCACTTTAGGGTATGTATGTGTGTTCTTTGCGTATTTTTTCACATTTATTGCACTTTACTTGCAATGGGAATTAACTATTTGTTATTACATAATGGCCTCTGGTATATTTTAATTTATTTGGATATTGTTGAACATTTGATTGGAGGCTTTTGTATATTTCTTTTGACCATGTGAGTCTCTCCATGGATTTGTTTTTAGATGTTTTTATCTTGAAGACGTTTATAATTTGCCTTTTTGTGCCAATAAAAATCATTTGCTTTGAATATGCTCTGGGTGGAGAGGCTCATTTAAGAGATTCTTATTTTGGGATTTCATCTTTGTCCTTTGGTTGTTTGTATTAGTATAGAATCTTGGAGAGCACCCAACTATTCTGTTTATGTCCTCAGGTTGTGCTAGCCATTTTATATATATTGGGAAATACTTTATGACAGGATTTGTAAGCCACTGTCCTCTTGCACCTGTAACAGTGCAGGTTTTAACCCTTTGCTTTGCAACGCATTGGATACCCCTCTGGTAATCAAAGGTTTAATCTCCCAGTTTATGCACAGGTGAACTACCGTAAAATCTCGGGTATAATACTATCACGGTGCCCGTGCTATGCGAACGACATTCTGTCAGTCTGGTTCTCTGTTTGCTCCTATTGGTTGCAGTAATATTGGCCCAGCCAGTATTTGTCCTTAAATACTGGGTCCTGTCACTTCACTGTTGCCTTTTCGTGTTGTTTCTGTACCAGCGCTTGTTCCAGTTCTCGTGTGATCTCAGTGTATGACCCGGATTGCCTGACCACTCTGCTGCTTCTGTTCCTGCTCCGTGTACCGACCTGGCCTGGCTGATGTTCCTGCTCTGTGTACCAACCCGGATTGGCTGACGTTCCTGCTCTGTGTACCGACCCGGCCTGGTTGAAGTTCCTGCTCTGTGTACCGACCCGGATTGGTTGACGTTCCTGCTCTGTGTACTGACCCGGATTGCTTGACATTCCTGCTCTGTGTACCGACCCGGATTGCTTGACGTTCCTGCTCTGTGTACCGACCCGACCTGGCTGACGTTCCTGCTCTGTGTACCAACCCGGATTGGCTGACGTTCCTGCTCTGTGTACCTACTCGGACTGGCTGGTGTTCCTGCTGTAACAGTTTACCTTGATGGGGGTCCGTAGTACAGAGATGTTAGCTCACCCTTGCAGATAAACACAGCCCAAAGTGACCAGGTAAAAAGCCACCTGGGCTGTGAATCTGTGCACGGGGGCTGGCAGGAACAGGAACCGGATGCGTAGAATCAGACAAGTACAAATCCAGAAGAGTAGTCAGGAACAGCAAGCTGTGGTCACAAGCGAAATCAGTCTGGGAATCTGGAAACAAACAACAGGAACAGAAACACAACAATGAACTGACCCAGCCCTCAGGGAGAGGCAGTGTTTTATACCCAGGTAATCAGCAGCTTAATTAACAAGCTGCCTCAGGTGGGCTCTGAATGATAGGTGAAATCTGATAGCAGCAGTCCAATCCCCGTGTGCTGCAGGCAAAGCAGATAATGCAGGCTAGAATCACACTGATGGAACAGATTCAGCAATGGCTCAAAGGCAAGAAAGCAGGAACAGAGTACATAAGGACACCGGTTCAATTCCACCATGATCCGCCAGAGGGATGACCACGCCTGGCAGTCTGCCTAGACAAGGGCAGACCGTGACAGTACCCCCTCCTCAAAGACGCCCTCCGGGTGGAGCCAGGCTTGTTAGATACTACATCGACCCTGGGATCAAAGTCGCTCTCATTCTCGGAGAAGTCAAAGATGTCATCTGGCATGATGGCAACTCTTCCCTTCTTCCCATTCTTTTTGGACTTAGATGCTTTCAAAGAACTCACAGGGGAAGTATTTGCAGCTTGCAATGCCTTTTCAAATATCTCAAGATCCTGCTTGCGGACGATAGTGCCATTTGAGGCATAAGTACAATCAGATGCCAGGACTTGTTCTGCAGGGCAGGAAGTGGTATAGGTGCTTACCACAGCAGATGTAGTGATGGTTTCTGGAACAGGCATATTGTCAGAAGGGATAGGAGAAGCCTCTGGATCAAGTGGAAGGGAAATCTCAGGGATCTCAGGTACAGGTTCAGGTGCAGTGATGACAGGGTGGACTTGAGCAGTACCCAAACGAAGGGCCAATTGCTGAGCAGGCGTTCCGGAAACAGGTTCACATGGAATAGTGGAAGAAGATTCCTCAGCGACACAAGTACTGCTTTGAGGTGACAAACATGCTCCAGTGCAACAGCAACCTTGATGCCTGATAGAGTTGTCAACTGTCTTGACAGGGCAAACATAGACTGTACCCACACGTGTAGTTTTAGACGGACGTGTAGGGCAGTGGGAAATGAAATGCCCTCTCTCACCACAGTATAAACAGAGGCCACAATTTCTCCTCCGCTCTCTTTCACCAGGAGACAATTGAGTCCGGACAAGCCCTATCTCCATAGGTTCTTCAGTGTCTAGGGAAGGAGCAGCGGATATCTCAGGAGTGTCTCTTGAAACCTGTCCATATGGCGGCAACATGGAGGTTTTGCTCAGGTACAGGGTCTCTCTATCATGAGGAAGCCGTGATCCGCGTGAACGTGAAACAGACCTTTGAACAGTGGTTTTTCTAGAAATCGTGCACTGCGAGTCCATAGCAGTCATGAAGGCCCCCCAGCTATCGAGGACAGGACTCTTTGACAGCAACATCTGGTGTGCCCATGTCTTGATCCGTCCAGACAACAAATTGATAGCTGCACGGACCATGATATAGTCAGTGGCATATATCCGAGGCTTTAAGGCAAACAGCAGCTCACAATCCACCTTAAAGCACTGGAAGGAAGCACGGCTACCATCAAATCTCTCAGGCATTATAACAAATGGCTCAGGATATACAGGTTCCGGGGCTGGGTGTACTATCCCTTTAAGAAAAAAAATATTTTGCTGCAGCTCCAAAACAGTCTGGGTCAAGTTGGACAATTGCTGGGTAAGGATGGTAAGCGACTTGCACATCTCTGCGGACTCCATAATGGTCAGTTCATTCTGTAACCGTTTACCTTGATGGGGGTCCGTAGTACAGAGATGTTAGCTCACCCTTGCAGATAAACACAGCCCAAAGTGACCAGGTAAAAAGCCACCTGGGCTGTGAATCTGTGCACGGGGGCTGGCAGGAACAGGAACCGGATGCGTAGAATCAGACAAGTACAAATCCAGAAGAGTAGTCAGGAACAGCAAGCTGTGGTCACAAGCGAAATCAGTCTGGGAATCTGGAAACAAACAACAGGAACAGAAACACAACAATGAACTGACCCAGCCCTCAGGGAGAGGCAGTGTTTTATACCCAGGTAATCAGCAGCTTAATTAACAAGCTGCCTCAGGTGGACTCTGAATGATAGGTGAAATCTGATAGCAGCAGTCCAGCCCCCGTGTGCTGCAGGCAAAGCAGATAATGCAGGCTAGAATCACACTGATGGAACAGATTCAGCAATGGCTCAAAGGCAAGAAAGCAGGAACAGAGTACATAAGGACACCGGTTCAATTTCACCATGATCCGCCAGAGGGATGACCACGCCTGGCAGTCTGCCTAGACAGGGGCAGACCGTGACACCTGCTTTGTATACTGATTCCGGTTGGCTGTTGTTCCTGCTCATTGTACCGACCCGTTGGGCTTCCATTAGCTATCTTTCCAGGACTTCTGGCTGCTCCTTTGTGTCTCCGTTGGGCTTGGCATCCGGGCAGTGTTGCATTCCGTACAATCCATTACTGCAGCCTGGTCTAGGTTACTTTCCATGTCGTGCAGGTGACACTCCGGTGTGTGCCTTTTACTGCAGCCTGGTCTCGGTTACTGTCTGTGTCGCATGGGCGACACTCCAGTGTGAGCCTTCCATTCTGTGCCTCAGTACGCTAGAACTTTACTCCTGCCATCAGCTGAGGTTGGGCTTCCTTGGGCGCCTCAGACTACTTCCACCTCGGCAGTCAACATTGGTCTGAGTGTTCATCTATCCCTTCGGTGAAAAGGGCCGTTCTCCACTGGTTGTTGGCATTGTAGTCTCCGTTGGGCAACCTCTGGGCATACAGTCTGTCCTCCGCTACTGCTACGGCAGTCTATAAGTTTGCTAAGGGCCTTCGCTTATTCCTGTTGCATTACTTGCTGTTTATACTCTCCATCCCTAGTGAGAGTCTTAAGGGCCTCGCGCTGATAGGGCCTGTCAATCTTCCTGGACTATCAGTAACCCGTTCATTGCTGCCTTGTCTGAGAATCACACGTAATACCTGACCTGTGTCAGTATATTGTTAATATGTCTGTACAATTGCTGGACCCGTGTGGGTATTTATTTCTGTAACCTGTCCTGTGACAGTACTATATTGTTTATAAATTACTGGACCCATGAGGGTTATTGATATTTTACATTGTTCAATAAAACTGTGTTTTTACCTAACTTACTGTCTGAGTGTCAATTAAACCGTAACAAATACGCACAATTTTACCCCTCTTCACTTTATGTGAAGTGAGGGGTGCATATTATACCTGAGAGTTTTTTTGGCTGAATAAAAAAAAAATATATTGCTGCCAGCTACTTTCCCTCCCTCCCCCCCAGGAGATCCGATGTCAATAGAATCCTTACTTTATTTTACTGTCCTTGAATACCACACTCTGTCTGGTTTAAGCTCTGGTCTCATCTTCCCATGCAGGCGGCAGGCTTGCGTTTGCCGCCCTCTTCCTTCAATGAACTTTCAGGACCTTCCGCATGGGAAGATGGGACCAGAGCGTTAACCAGTGCGGTATTCAAGGGGGAATACAAAGGTGCGTATTATAGGCACTCTTGTTTTCCCCTAAAATCATGGGCATAATATACACCTGCCTATTATACACAGGTGCGTATTATACCTGAGATTTTACGGTAATAAGAATGAAAGATCCACTCTTTAAATACATGAGCCCCAACAGAGAAATCCAGAACATCCATACTTCTAGCTATACTTGTGGATTACAGTTGAGACATCACTGCTCTATGAAAGAAGAGTAGAGAGTACTTTCCATATGGAATATCCTATTTACACATGTTCCTATGAAAAATGCACACATTTAGCCTTATTCATCAGTCTAAAGAGGTGCAGTTCTGGAGCACACCAGCTGAACCTTTGGGGGAAATGAAAATACCCATTAATTTAAATTAGAGGCAGACACATTTTATTTTTTATTGTGGGCAATATAATGAGGGTGCATTAATATTTCTTAGATAACAATAGTGACTTTTAGCATGTTAGCTATTCATAAATATAGGTCTTTTAGTGGTAATACAAAACCAGCAAAAAAAGTCTAATCAACTTCTTTATACAAATATAGACCTAATACTAGTAATTAATCAGTTTCAATAAAGTAAATGAGGATTCTGTTATTTAACACACTGAACTGTTCTTGATAACTGTAGGGTGTCAGTTACACAATGATAGTAGCAAGCAGGTGATTAGGCTGTACTGGCCAATTAGTTCATGAATACTAACTAATTTGGTTAAAAATGGTAAAAATGGTTGGAGGAGGGCTGCACCTTGGGCTCAGTCGGTCTGCCTTTGTTTTGCAGGTCTCATGTTGGACATTTATACATAGTAGTTACATGGTTACATAGTGAATTAGATTGGAAAAAGACACACGTTTATCAAGTTCAAACCTTGCCTCATAACCCCCAAAAAATGAGAATTATATAAGTTTACCAGCTGTAAAATAAGTTAGTCTTCATCCAAACTTCCTGCTTTGCCTACTATTACACAGTATAACCCTGTATGCTCCCTCTTGAAAGAATTGTATCTAATCTTCTCTGAAAAGTATCTGTTGTATCTGCCATTGCCGCATGCTTGGGCAAGGACACTCATGAGTCAAATGGTGACAATGGAGTAGAAATGGAAAAAAAAATCTGTGATGAACAAACCTGGGAAATATGAGAATATTTAACTTTGAGGTTGATATATAAAGTACTACAGCAATTCTCGGAAGGACCATCTGCAACATAAGAAACAAATGACAGTTCTCACTGATTTAAATGGTGAGTCTAACACCTTGAATTCCAGAGAGAGCTCTTAACCCTTTGTGCGTCAGAGAGGTATCCAACGCATTACAAAGCAATGCGTTGGATACCCTTCCAGCACTCAAAAGGTTAAGCATTCAAAGGGGTAAAAGCCCAGTTTAATTTCAGAATGTTTATTTGTTATCTATGATGCAATTGGCTTGCTCCATAATTGCTTCAGTTCTGCTCAGTACATCAGCCTCTGTGTGGCAGTCTTTTACAGGTTTATGATCAGACACATTTACAAGCCTACAGGATGTGCATTGACTTATGCAGAGTATTGTAAAAAGGATTCCATCTTAATTAAAGATACTTATATTTTAGCAGATAATTTAGTGGTGAGCAGAAATACAAATATATGGGGATTTACTGCAGCTGTTAATACATTAAAAGATCATGGTCAGAGTCATATTTCCCATGGTGCACTTTATGACTCTTTAAATAGGGTTGCTGAAAAGGATCTCATTATAGATTGACCTCTTTACCATGTTAACTGGTACAATAAAGGCTATACAATAAAATCTTTATCGGGCGCACAAATGTACACGCTTACCCATTTCATTTTGCTATTATTTTTACACGGCATTGAAAATGTACAATCTGAAATGCAGAATTGATCAGGTAATGTGTAAACAAGGTTACATCAATGATGAATATAAAAAGTCAATGAAAAGACAATATGAAAGGGAATTCCTGCCTTAATGTGTATGCAATGCCTTAGTTATACCTACTAAAAGCATAACTTAGATTCTTCACCAGATACCAAAGAATGCCATTTTTCCTTGTGGGGTTCAACAAAAGCAAACAATTTTCACTACCCCAACATCTACCACCAATTTCTCAGTTTCTGTTTAATTTTCATGTCTATTAAAAAAAAATAGGCCTTTTTTACAGAGACATACTGGAGCAATTGTGAGGCAAACCATTTGCACCATAAGGAATAAATAAAAAGTCCTGTTGATGCAAACATTGCTTTTAAATGGTTGAATGCTAAAGGTATCCAATGTGTTTAAGGGGCTAAAATGGTATTTTAACCATTTGAGTGCCAGAGTGCCTCTTGCACTCAAAGGTTTAAATCAATGTTAATTTTGGTAGTTTTTCTTTGATACAGTACAGTCGATTCTCTCCACTTTTGGTCACATGACTTGAAGAGAGATTTAACAGGATATTTCAATTAACAGAGATTATCAAACAGTGTCTGTGTGACGTGTAAAAACAGTTCCCCAGTTAATTTGGTTTGAATTTACTAAAGTCCTATTTATGTAAACATATGGCAAAATAAGAAGCTAAATTAGCTCAAATGAAATGTCTACACACCATCTTTATTCTCTCTAAAATTAAAATTTGTCAGACCAGTTCACTCATCTCTACTCTCTTATAAGGGGAACTGCTATATTCAATAATCTGCTCTGCTACATAACACATGTACTATCCATTAGGCAGTTAGGAATGATGAAACATTTTCTCTGCCCATGATATGTGAGTGTAGGCAAGAAAATTCATCATGAAAGAAACATAAGAAGACTTTTCATGACAATAGTCCTCTTTACACCTACTCCAATACCTATGCATTAAATTAGGCTGATGTATTAAGCAAAAATGAAACAACCCAAATGCAACATAGAAAATCAATAAAATGCCCAATTGATGTAAATGGGGGTTTTAACGCTTTCAATGCTAGAATGCTTCACATGCATTCAAGGGTTACAAGATGCATTTAAATGAATAGCAAGTTAGGTAATTTGCATTGGTTCACTATGGAGAAGTTGGTTTGTTCCGGAATTGTTCCACTTTCTTAGTTGATCTGCCTCTCTGTATGTGTATACATGTATATGTGTGCTTATGCTCGTCCCCCAGTTACTTGAGTGTTACACTTCAGCAAAGACCTGGGGGAGATCACTAAGCAGTGATACAGACGTGATAAAGAGGGGATGACTTCTCCAGCTTCTCACTTCTCCGATTCCAGTGTTATTCTATGGAGCCTATGCAAAGATTTCTTCAACTTTGAAGATCTTAGTGCATAGGCTCTAAAGAATAACATATGAACTGGAAAAATGATTAGAGAAATCATCTCCACTTTATCACCTCTTTATCACCGTATAGTGAACCTCCCCCCTGATGTATTAACCCCTTAAAGACTGGCCGCTCACGCACGCGGCGGTCACTTAAGGACCAGGGACCAGCCACTCGGGGAGCCCGGTCCTTAAGGGGTTAAAAGATTCTAAATCACTGCAGAGTATTTGTAAATGAAAGAGTACAAATCCAAACCCTTTGAGTGCCAGAGAGGTATCCACACAATGTGTTGGTCACCTCTGGTTCTCAAAGGCTAATAAACATTGAAAACACATGGAGGTACAAGAGTATTTCTACTTTTCGAGCTTTCTCATTTTAGGTTAAATTATGTTTTCAATGACTTGGATGTTAGAAAGGTCTCCAATGCATTGCAAAGCAATGTGACAGATACCTTCCTAGTATTCAAGGAATTCAAAGCCCATTTTAAATGATAATTTGTATGTTTCCCTTATAATGCTTTTGGTTTGTTCCAGAATTGCTCTTCTTTAGCTTTATGAATATGTTCAAACCTGGGAACTCTCCAGAGTTAATTACTGGGTCTAAGGGGACAGAGACTGATTCTCCAGTAGTTTTCAAGTACTCCTCCTTCTCACCCTGTTCTTCTCATTCCCACCCACTTCTCTCCCTTCTCACCATGTTCTTCCCATTCCCAGCCACTTCTCTCCCTTCCCACCCTGTTCTTCCCATTCCCACCCACTTCTCTCCCTTCTCACCCTGTTCTTCCCATTCCCACCCACCTCTCTCCTTTCCCACCCTGTTCTGCCGACTTTCCACCCACTTCATGACACGCGGGTGATAAGCAACACCCAGCAAATTAAGCCCCACCCATTTATGGCACAAATCCCCTCATTTATATCCCCCTGGTCTCAGTGCATGAGCCCTCACTGGGGGTATGAAAATGGCCCTTAGTTATCTTGGAAACATACTGAGAATGATGTACTAAGAAGAAATGGAGCAATGCTGGGACAAACCAACTGTATCACTGAAGAAAAAAAATTCCCATTAAAAGAGCAATTCAACCCCTTGAATGCTGGTGAAATTTTGATTGACATAAAACACACTTTGGAATCATCTGACTATCCCTCTCCTAAGTGATATGTGCTTCACAATACAGTCTGCTCACTGTGTAAAGCCAGATCTGTAAATTTAGAATGACTAGTTACTCCACTGCACAGGAGGAGGTACTGATGCAATGTATTGCTAAAATTGGTGCTGGAATTGATTTATTGGTACTGAGCCTGTCTATCATCTATCTGCAAGCCATCTATGGCAAAATTCTCCCATTTACAGCACTTACAGACAGTGAAAGTGTATATGGACATTTTGGAATGTTCTGTTCTTCTGCACATTATTTATCATCATGTACTAACAAGGCTTTTCCTGTGCATGCTAAAGGGGTAGTATTCAGGGCTTACATTAACCCTTTGAGTGCCAGAAGGGTACGCAACACATTGCTCTGCAATGACTTGTATATGCCTCTGGCACTCAAACGGTTAAAGTCTTAACAATGGCAGAAAGTGTGTGCCGATAATTGTAACAAACTGTGGATAAGCGCTAAATATTAATACGTATTGAAAAAATAAGACAAGAGAGGTATAGAGATATACGAAAGTACAATATACTCTTTATTCAACACAATTAAAAATATCAGGTATATCAGTGACAATCAAATATTAAAATACATACTATTACTCAATGTATTATCTATACTTTCTAAAAATATAGTTGTAAGAATATCAAGCAGGTCCCCGTTTTTGATAAACAGCGATTTGCTAGGAGTGGATGTAGAAATGTCTTTATTATATATTGCCAATTCCACTTGACAGTATAGGGGGTAGAGTTCTTTTTCTCCCATCATCTAAATGTAGTTTATATATAAATAGTTTAGTTCACTTATGGCATATCCTTAGTAGCCTTCCATGTCCCAAGGAATAGTTAAAACTCTTGAAGCTTTTTATCGGAATAGGCTGCCGGGGTAAGCCTCTTTAAAGGGATAGTAATGTTTCATAATAAAAGCAGCTCTAATTAATCATCATAGTATTTGGACTTTGGAGAGTGTTATTTCAGTTCTGTCAGAGTTGTAGTTCAATAGTAATTCAATGACAAAGTGTCCCCTTCCCGTCCCTTTTACTGATGTCACACTGCTCAGCCAGACCAGAAGGGAGGTGCCCAGGTAGACTGCAGAGAGGGACAATCTTCAATTAAGATAAGGGAAAAACCTGAAAAACTTGTCAAGGGGGGCAGGGATTCCATTGTTTTCATAGGAATAAGATTGTCCCCCTGCTGTTATCTGTCTGGTCTATGGACTAGATTCCACATCTGAGTGGAGGTGGCTTACACTAGGTAAAAGGGACAGGAGGGGGAAACTTTATCGTTCAATTACCCTTGAACTACAACTCTGACAGTATTGAAATAACACTCTCTATGGCCCAAATACTATGAAGATTAATTGGAGCTGCTATTTTTGTGAAACATTACTATCCCTTTAACGTGAGCAGGACTCTCATCCTCCTCCTGTCTCCACAATGTTTGATCACACGGGCAGGGATTTGATTACCTCCTGTCTCTCTGGGATGTGATGCATACAGGGTTCCCCTCTTACTCCTGTCTCCACAATATTAGAATATGCGGGCAGTTTTAATTACCACTCGTCTTACTTGCTGGAGCAGCCGTACTCTTTCAATTCGCAATAAGTAAAGACAATGATATGTTGGATTTTCCTGGTTCTTTAATCGTTGTTATTTAGCGGGGCAAAGTAGCTTACACGTTTTGTACACTATGGCACTTCATCAGAGAATTTGTGTCGATATGCAGTAAAAAGATAATTTAATATGTAGTATATGTAGCCCAAAGTGTATGTGCATAATTTCTATGCCTTCATCTTAGCACAGAAAATGATCTGTGGCGATGGATTTGTACATTCCTCCTAAAGAGACTGATGTACAAAAGACATTTTTGATTGACATAAAACACAGTTTGGAATCCTTTGAATCTCCCTCTCCTAAGTGATCTGGGCTTCACAATACAGTCTGCTCAATGTGTAAAACCAAGTGTTTAAATTTAGAATTGTAAGAAGATGGGTGTGAAAACAGTACTTTACTTGCCCAATGTAGGTGAAAACACTTAGTGCAGTATGTTCAAAAGAAAAGTGGAGACGTTCTGGGGCAAACCATTTGCACTCTAGGGGAGAACAAAAGCTTTCCACTGATTAAAAGGGGGGATTTTAATCCCTTGAATGCTAGAAAATCTCCAATGTATTGCAAAGCATTCAAGGAGTTAAATCCCCCTTTAAATCAGTGGAATTTTTTGGAATGTTTAGTTCTCCCCTACAGTGCAAATGGTTGCCCCAGAACTCCTCCACTTTTGTTTGAAACATATGACCTATAGCATTGTGCATAGCCTGATGTGAGCACACATTGCATGAAGTTAATTTAATGTAAGCATGAATTCTATGATGCTTGTGTAAGACTGAACACTAATATTTTGCTGGAGGGGAAAACAGGTGTAGTCATTATTTAACCCTTTGAGTGCCAGAGGGGAACGCAATGCATTGAAAAGCAATGCGCTGAGCACCCCTCTGGCACTCAAAGGGTAACCTATTTGATGTTAGCAAGGTCTTCAAAGCACTGTGAATAATATAGAGGATTAAAGGCGTGCTGGCACTTGAAAATGAACTTGACTTATATGCAGTTAATGGTTTGAATGCTGGGGGTATGCATTGCATTGCTGTACAATGTGTTGAATACCCCCTGAAGAACTCAAAAGGCCAATCACCTGTACTCCATTCTAGAATCTGTAAAAAAATCTTTGTTATTTGAGGCCTAAAATCTAGTCTTACATATGCTCTGAGGGTGCAGACATTCCTGCCTTTTTCCAGGCTCCAAGTAACACAGTAATCTCAAGTGATTATCTGGTTTAGCTTTAAATGGGCTGAGATAACAGTCTTTCTGAATACAACATCAGTGGGCACTGATTACAATAAATTAACCCTTTAAGGACAAGAAGGGGGAGCAACACTTTGCTTTGCAATGTGTTGTGAACCCCTCTGGTCCTTGAAAGGTTAACTGTAATAAGTAGTTTATCAAGTGCAGTAGTGCCACTGAGAATTGGACAACAATATCTGGCCCATAACCTGCAATGGGATTACACAGGTAGTCTGGGTGCGATTCCATGGGACATCAAAAAGAGAGATGAAAGCTACCATTGGCCATTCAGACAATCCTGCAAAATAGGAAAATGACTGAGAATTGCCTTGCTCACTACCTTTTTCATGAGTAAGCGGTCATCTCAGCCATTAATGAATCCTACAATGAGAGTTGCATAGATTTCATAAGAGAATTCAGCAGAAAAAAATGAATCTAATGATCACATGCTCAAGGCAGTGTAGCAATACTGGGGCAAACCAACAAATATCCCTAGAATGCTAGAATTTCCAGTCCATTGCGAAGGAATTTTTTTGTAGACCTTTCTAACATTTAACCCTTTGAGTGCCAGAGAGGTACGCAGCGCATTGCCAAGCAATGCGTTGTGTACCCCTCTGGCACTCAAAGGGTTAAAGGCCGAAGCCCCTGAAATTAATGGGAATAATTATGTTTCCTAGAGTGTGACTGGTTTGCCCCATATTGATCTGCTTTTTTAAACAGATTGCACTGCATGCCACAATTATATAAAGCAGATGGACATACTAATGAGAGAAATAATATTATAACTTGTATATAAGTGGAGGAATGATATAATATAAAAAAAATACCAAAAAATGTTTATTAAAAACTCTCCATCACAACACCTTGCTGCTTAGTAAATATTATACGTAATTAATATAGGGTCACTAGAATACTTACCTTTTCTACAATACTTTCGTAACCCTTTAAGTGTCAGAGAGGTATCCAGTCCATTGCATTGCAATGCATTGGGTACCTCTCTGGCACTCAACGTGTTAATCTGAGCTCTTTGGCTTGTGGATCTATACTGAAGCCATTGAGGCTGAATTACTAACAAGATCAAAGCAATTCTTGCGCAAACCAACTACACCATAATGGACAATAAACATTCCTAAAATGCATCTCTATTTGAACCCTTTGAGTGCCAGAAGGGTATGCGACCATATCTGGGAACTTTCAAATTAAGCTGACCCTGAGATTGTTTAAATATTAACCCTTAAATTTCCCATAATACAGATTATCCGCTATATATCCCTGATCACTGTAATCGAGAGTCGCTCCAATCAGCATTCAGGTAGCCATTATTACACACCAACTTACAGATATCACTGCATGAACACACACAGATCAAGCAGGACTTCTCCCTCTGCCTTTCTGGTACAAGTGGCACCAGTTTAAAGACTAAAGAAGCATTTAACTGTAGTAGACTATATAACAGGTAGCACTGAACTCCCTCACACTGAGATTTTGCCTCTTCACCCTGAGACCCTGAGATATGGGCCAAAACCCTGAGTCTCAGGGTCAAACCCTGAGAGTTCCCATGTATGTATGTGACACATTGCTTTGCAATGTGTTGTGTACCCTCCTGGCACTCAAAGTGTTAATGGGACTTTTACCTCTTGAAAGCTACTGAGGTCTCGAACTAAATCAGTGGACTTTGGGGAATTTTTACTTGACCCCTACAGTGCAAATGTTTTGTTCTCGAAATGCTAAAATTATTCCTAGTACATAAGGCCGTACCTGGAACTTTCAGATACAGCCTACCCGGAAATTACAAAAAAAAAAAAAAAAAAACATTGCTACCTTGTTTGATAAAGTGTATGCTTTGCTCCTTTTTGTGTCCTACAGTACTGGTTTATGTACTAGTAGTTCCTTTTGGTGTTAATACTAGCATAATTAAACTTAACCATTTGACAGCCAGAGAGATATCCAACGGTTGCAATGCAATGGATACCTGTCTGGCACTCAAAGAAATAAAAGCAGTGTGCACTCCACCTTTTGTTTTGCTCCGTGATTGAGCTATGCAGCAGTCATGATGCTTTTGCTCTTTCTTCTCTGCCCACACTATTATTGTGACCCAGTCACAATACTGACTTGTCTAATGAAACACCACAAGTGACAGAGGCTGTTTTTTCATTGGACAGTCTCCCGCTGTGACACAACCACCAGCTTTGAGTCATTTTTTTATCATTTTAAAAGAAATTGTGCAGGAGCTAAAATGTTCTCCAGAACCTGGAGAACTTAAGGCTTCATCCGGAGACACTGCCCAAAATCCAGAGTCTCCGGGTGAAACCCGGCAAGTTGCCAGCTACGCATAAGGCTCAATATGTAAAATAATTAATCAGAAAATTACTAATCTTGGCCATGTGTTTCTTATCCCCCAGCTTTACTATTAGTAACTCACTGGAAGAAAGCGACATCTCAAATGCATCATTTGAAAATATCTTGGAAAAGGCTGGGGTAACCAATTCCAGTCCTAAAGCTCGACTAACAGTGCATATTTTCAGGGTTTCCCAGTTTGATTCCAGGGAGATATATTAAAGGGACTGTAATGTCCCATAAAACCTTTTTTTAATTTTGTAGAGCTCAAGAAAATAAGAATGGTATAAACCCTATCTCTCAAACTGCTATGGTTTGAGAGATATTTGCACTAAAAGTTCTCCCTTCTCTGTCCTTCTCCTGACATCAGAGTCTAGCTGACAGCAGGAGATTCCGGTCTGGGGACCAGCTGGTGGCTCTGCAGCAGAGCCGAAATCACGCTACTGCAAAAGAATTACTTTATTGGAAATGTCTACAAAGTGTGCTTGAAAACCAGGCTTTTTAGACCTTTCCAATGAATGAATTCTGTACCATTGATGCGATTTTGGCTCTGCTGCAGAGCCTCCTTGAGTCGTACGACTCATTTTTCTTGCTGTCAGCTTTACAGCTAACATCAGGAGAAGGGGAGGGAGGGGTGAACTTTGAATCCCTATATCAATAGGGTTTGGAGCATTCTAATTATTTTCTTTTGCTCTATAAAAGAATAAAAAGTTTGTATGGGACATTACTGTCCCTTTAAAGTAATTAAACCACTAGGGGTAATGTATGGATCTACCAGAGCAGATAATTTCCTGCACTTCATGGTATCTACTAGAGCAAGGATGGCCAAAATGAGTCCCTCCAGCTGCTGCAAGACTACAATTCCCATCATTCCCTGCCTGCCAAGAGCTGTTGTTTGGCAGCAGCTGGAGGGTATTGTGTTGCCCACCACTGTACTAGAACGTATTATAGGTTTAGTTCACAAAGCTTCCCATATGGCAGGCTCTGGGTCAGGAAATAGAGGATTGTTGCCCCAGTTTCATCTGGAACACCAATACATTACCACATTACCCTCCCCTTGTACAATTTTCAGTTTAAAAAGATGAATAGACAGGGGATATGCAGAAGCAGTACTGATAAATCAATTCCAAAACATGTTTTAGAGGGAAATTGTATCGGTATATCAACCCTACTGACTGATGTACCCGAGGTTTAACAGAGATATCCTGAAGACATGCACAGTTATTAGCTCTTGAGCACAGGAGTGGGCTGCTTTTCTTCCAATGTGTCATCCGACTATCAGAACATATTCAATGAATTGTGCAAAATTTCTTTTTTAACACTATTCAGTATGTTAAATATATGTTTCCTTCAAGATTGCAACAAGCTCAAAACCCTTCTCTTTATTGTTTTGAATTACAGTTGTCAGATTTGAATTACACTGGATATGTGGTTTTCACTTTTTGTTAAAGTCTTAACAAAAGCCACTCATAGCATTGTGTTTTGTTAGAGCAAGTTTTGCTACACTGATTTAATTAAATACCTTGCATTGTTAAAGTGTGACAATTGTTTTAGTGACAACTAATCTTTACATAATACATTTTAGAAAAAGAAGACACTTTAAAATCCATATACAAGAGAAAACTGAACTCAATACATCTTGGCAGTCTAATTTCAAACAATATAGCTCAGCTGGTTAATACATCAGCTGTATTGCCTGTTCAAACCTCAGTGTCACAGATTCTAGCCCTGACAGGGTCGACTCAGCTTTCAACCTTCCGAGGTCAATACAATAAGTACCACTGAGTAGGGCAATAGTAAACACTTTTCATCATCTGCCATCAGTTAGTTAATGCAAGACCATACACCAAAAGGTTTTCAGCCCCATGGGGAGAAAAGTACTATGTAAAATATGTCACTATTATTATCTATACACATTAAAAATACAGTACTTTCCAGGGGAGGGCTGGCCTGGGGGGCAGGGAGGCAATTGCCCCCTGGGCCGGTCATAAGTCTTGGCCAGTGGGCCACTGACTCACTCAATTTCCCTCTTGCTGTTGTAAATGGAATAAACAGAGTTTACAGAGATAAACTAGTAGTGTAGCTCTATGTCGGTTGTAATCTCTGTGATATCACTAATGTATCAACAGTTCCATTATAAGCTCTGTAGTATCACTTGCCTTAATTCATGACATTAATGCCAGCTAAAACATTAACAAAAGGGTGTGGTCTAGGATATTGGGCTGTAGTGACAGAAGAAATAAGCCGATTGATTGTACTTGTCCCCCAGGCCAAATGTCACCAGTCCTCCCCTGGTTCTTTCTCTTTTGGTTAAAAGCTAATAAAGAGTTCCTATCTAATAAGAAGAGTGCTGAGATAAGAACCGAGTATCAAACAGTCTAAAATATGAATACATTTATTTTAAAATCTAACTCAAATACATATATATTATGTATATACCATATGAATAAATTAATATTTTCATTTATACAGTGGCACAAGTGTACACAAAATTTTATACATTCAGGGTTCATACACTGAGAAGTTTTCAGTGTATTTCTTTGCAGTGCATTGTGCGCCCCCATAGTCCTCTCCTTAAGGGGATAAACAAGCAATTTCTGAAAGTTCTGCAAAGGGAGTGGGTTTCAAGATCTGGAACTTACAATCTAAACTGAATAAGGAAGACTCACAGGGGCAGAGACATAACTATAGAGGGTGCAAAGGGTTCAGGTATTCCAGGGTTCAGTATGTTCTAGATATGCATCTGGGAAATATTTTTTGTTAAGGGACCCCAAAAATGTTTTTGAACTGGGGCCCTCCAGTAACTAGTTACTCCACTGCACCAGAGGAGATACCGATGCGACATTTTGCTAAAATAGGTGCTGGAATTGATTTATTGGTGCTGAGCCTTTCTATCACCTATGTACAAGCCATCTATGCCATCTATGGCTGAGCATGTGTGCCGATATTCAGTAAAAAGATCATAAACTATATAGTACATACCCCAAAGTGTATGTGCATAATTTCTATCTTGTCACAGAAAAAGATCTGCGGTGTTGGATTTGCATATTCCTCCTAAAAAGAATGATATACAAAGAAACTCTATTAAGCCTAGAGCAAAGCAAATATGATAGAGAGCAAATAAAAATTACTATTGGTGAAAATTGGGTTTTAAACACCTTCAAATCATGAAGGATCTCCAGGTCATTGCTTTGCAATTAGCCAGAAATGTCTTGTTTATTCAACTTGTTAAAAGCCTAATTCACACACCAGCAGAAATCTGAGGAATGTTTATCTGAACTGTTGGTTTGCCACAGAATGGCTTCAGTTCCTCTTAGTAGATGGACCTTACAAAATAGGTAATAATTAAGGACATGGAAGGGCCAGAAAGTGCATAATTGTCAACATGAAATGATTAAAAGTGCCAAAAGTGTATGTAAAATGTTTTTGTCTCACTCAAAAAGTTGTGAAAATCAAAACATTTTTGGTTCATGAGTTGGTGGTAAAAGAGTAATATTTCTAGAAGTAAATCTGTCAAATTTTAAAATGTGTTATAACCAATTAAAAATGGTCGAGATTGAGCTTGATGGATTTTGCTGTAAAATATTCGGACATTTAAAATGTCTTTCATTTTGTCTTTGAAATGAAAATTTTCAAAGGGAGAAAGGATTTTTTTCCAGTTAACAACATACTAGTCCTTATCACTCCTATCTGCTAGTTATACTTGTATTTCCCAAGTTTAGGCTATTTTTATTTTGTTGGAAAAGTTACGGAAATGAGACAAAAAAGTAACAGTTAAAAGAATATTTGTTTCTGAAACTACTTTACACTATGATGGTGGTTTAGCCACGGCCACTTTTAAGACTGCTTTCTACCAACAGACAGCAGTATTGGAGGTGAAAAATGATGGTATATGTCTGAGAATTGATGGACCATAATAATTTCACTTACTACAACCTTTTTGTACATCTTGAACTAAGTGGTCAGAAGAACACAATACAAAAGTAGAGTTATTCTGGGGAAAACCAACTGCACTATGGGGACGAGCTAAACAATTCCCTTAAATGGGTCTTGTAAATCCTTTGATTCCTAGATATATCTCCAAGACCAGTGCTTCTGATACAGTATTCAAGTGGTTAAAAGCTTAATTTACATCATTGGGGATTTGGGGAATTTTTATTTGATCCCAATAGGGCAGTTGGCTTTCTACAGAATTGCTCCAATTTCCTTTTGTATGCTAAAGATATCTCCATAGCAATGCACTGAAGACTTCTCTAGCCTCTGCTTTAAAGAAATGTATATTATTGTAATTGTTTTACAAGTTGCGCTCAACATTGTTTTATTTCATATATGAGATAGGAACGTAAAAAGCCCCTGGTGGAAAACTGTTAACATTTTAATGCTAATATTTGTATCCACAGCAATGATTGATTAAAGCACTGAGTATCAGAATTAACCCTTTGAGTGCCAGATGGGGTGCCTTGCAAAGCAACGCCTTGGATACTCATCTGGCACTCAAAAGATTAAACCGTTATATAGCCCTTACAAAGAGACATGCATGGTGACATACATTCTGAACTTTACTATAAAATATTTTCTAAAGTGTAATGATGACAGAGCAAGTGGCTGAGTGGGAATTTTGCTTACAGGCTTTTTGATTTCTTTCCTTTCCAGCATATCCAGTAAACTTCAAAGAGGAATGCTAGGTGTATAGCTGACATCGTTGAAAAACATGCATTGCTTTCTGTTCAGTTGATATAGTGCAGTATTCCATTTCATCTTCAATGAACAAGTGGTCAGCCATCTTTTATGCTTTAGTCTTCAAAATACATTTTCAGAATTCACAGATCTGTGTGATCATTGCATTAAATA
Source organism: Rhinophrynus dorsalis (assembly GCA_037306005.1). Taxonomy (NCBI): domain Eukaryota; kingdom Metazoa; phylum Chordata; class Amphibia; order Anura; family Rhinophrynidae; genus Rhinophrynus; species Rhinophrynus dorsalis. The sequence continues at coordinate 417,660,055 of CM074723.1, forward strand.
AAGGCTTCCTCTTATCTGTTGACAGATACATGTATGTAACTTTACAGTTTTATAGTCTGTTTACCATTATTTTATCTCCATGTGTTTTACAACTTCACCCTTCAGAAATAACAAGACGTATATTAAGGGACATAAATGGTACAAATGATAGAAATCATTACCAATCAAAGCTCTCCGTATATAGCAATAAGAGCAGTACCACCATAAAATGACCAGGTCATTAAAACAGCGCACTCATGCACAAACTGTATCTTTACATGATGTATCCTTTGAATGCTTCCTCTCCCACAGAAGGAGAAAGAGTGCTCTTTTATGCTCAACAGGACAGTGAGAAATTATTTTTTTTCACTATAAAGGTTATTTTGCTTTTTAGTATATAAATAATTGTTTCCATCACAGTCATGCATACACTTATATATATATATACATGTATGTGTGTATATAAGTTGAAAAAATGGAAACTTTATTTCAGTGACCTTCCAACTTTCCAACATGCACTCACTCACACACATGTACAGATATGCATGTGAACACACACAATACACATACCTACCTAATATCTCTGGGCAATAGGCCAAGTAAGTGAAATTACTTATAATGGAATATCTTTCTTGGCCTGATCTGCATTTTAAAGCAGGCCATCTGCCATCATAGCATACATATAGCAGCTTTCCTGAAGATGCAGGACAGATCAAGAAAGAACATAAAGGGGGTTATGCACCAAGGTGTGATAAAGCGGTGATAGAGTGGAAATGACTTCTCCAGTGATATCACTTCTCCATTTCCTATGTTATTCTGTGGAGACTATGCACTAAGATCTACAAAGTTGGAGAAATCAGTGCATAGGCTTCATAGAATAAAATAGGAATTAGAGAAGTGATATCACCAGAGAAGTAATTTCCACTTTATCACCTCTTTACCAGGCCTTAGTGCATAACTCTCATTGTCTTCTCTGCAGAAAATATAGGTGGGAACAGTCTTTGCATGGGATTTCCAACAGGAGGTGAAAATTCTAGCTTCTGACAATGACAGTAATATTGCTTGTTTTGTCTATCAGTTTCGCAGTGAAGACTATGTATACTTTGCATATAAAATGCCCGATAAAGTACTCAGCTAAAGTGGAATCCTGTTCAGTATCTTTCCTACAGCAAATATTTATGGCCATTCCTAAACGTGTAGCAATTTTACCCTATAATTTTCCACATTTGCTGTGAAGTGTTCCCTTGCATATGTAAGGTTGCACTGACGTTAGTAAATACATCCAATGTGTTGGGGGGGTTTTGCCTTCAATTCACAGCACTAAACACATATTGATAGTCACTTTTGTCTAACATTGACAAAAAAATATGACTTTTATCTATTTTGTGGTAAAACTTTAAAGGCCAGTCACCAGAGGCATGTCCGATTTATTGGATTGCTTTCTCCATTTGTCCTTAAAGGGTTAATTACAGGAAAATGTTCACCTGGAAAACTTCTCTTAGAAACTGTAGCCTTTGGTTCACTTATATATCTTTTGATATGCTCTCATTTTTCTGTGCATCTTATCTTGATTTACCATACTTCAAAGGGTACCAACTGTGCATAAGTTAGAATCAGGTAAATAATGTATACTGAAAGTATATGTAAGCCATGCACTACTTCCCTAACATCAATAGATACAGTTTCTGCAAAATTAATATTTATATGCTTATGACTGTATAAGATATCCTATCTAAAATGCGTCCATAATACTGCATAGTATATTGTAAAACAATAAGTATAAAAATCTGTTTATTATTTTGCTTAAACACCAATACTGGGATTTTTTTTGTCCTTTTAAATATTCTTGTAAAAAATATTACAAATTCTATATAGATCACAAATCTCTTGGGGGGAATTTTTGTATAAATTAATTTAAAGGTAAAATGGAATAGAGTCTACTTTTGTAAGGAAACCTCATTAAATGGAACCTTACACTTTATGAGTCCTTTGCAAAATACACTATCATAACGCATTTTCCAAGATAAATGTTAGTGCAAAAACTAAGAGAAGGTATAGATAATAGAACTGAAAAAAAAATGTTTTTGTTTGAGAAGATCAAAAGCGGATCAGGGAGGGAAAAGGGCATGCTGTGCATTGCATTTTATTATCTCTGGTAGATCCCCTAAAGAACGATGTTGTCTTAATAATTTATCTTTGGATTCTAGTTACTCAGGTTCATTCAAGACTTTCAACAACCAATCTCAAGTGTATAATTGCAACATATGTTATCTCTCTATCTGTCTGCCCATCCGTCTGTCTGTCTATCTATCTATCTATCTATCTATCTATCTATCTATCTATCTATCTATCGATCTACTGGTCATTTGTAATAACAGAAGCTATGGATAAGTCATTAATACTGGAGAAAAATGTATGGTTTTAGCAATGATCTCAGTATTATAAGTATAGATTTTATTTTATTAAGTAGAGCAGACTTTTGGAATTATTATTTTGATTACAAACAGCTATTATAAAAATTCAAGACTAGATTACATTGCAGTTGATAAATGCTGTCACTGATTTTATCTGTTTCTTACTGAAGCCTGCACTACTTGACCAAAAGTATGTGGATAACTCTTCTAATTATTGGATTCAGCTATTATAGCTACACCTATTGCTGATAGATATATAAAATCAAGCATACAGCCATGCAATTTATGTACACAAACATTTACCATAGAATGACCCATACTTCAGAGCTCAGTGACATTCAGCATGGCACTGTCTTGAGATGCCACCTTTCCAACAAGATAATTCATCAAATCTCTGCACTGTTAGAGCTGCCTCAGTCAACTGTAAGCTAATGTGAAGTGGAAACGTCTAAGCTTAGCTGACAAGTGGTAAGCCACACAAGCTCTCAGAATGGGACCAATGAGTACTAGAGTGCATGCAGTTTAAAAATCTTCTGTCCTTGTTTGCAACACTCACTACCGTGTTCTAAGCTGCCTCTATAAGCAATATTAGCTGAAAAACTGTTCCTAGGGAGACAAGCACCAGCTGGAGTGGTATAAAGCTTGCCACATTGGCACTTGGGCAGTGAAAATGCATTATCTGGGGTGGTGAATCAAACTCACCATCTGGCAATATGGGTTTGGTGGATACTAGGAGAACTTTACCTGCCTGACTGCATAGTGACAACTGTAATGTTTGGAGGAGGAATAATAATTGTCTGAGGCTGTTATGATCTAGTCCAGTGTTTCTCAACTCCTGTCCTCAGGACCCACTAACAGGCCAGGATTGGATGATTTCCTTGTAAGAGCACAGGTGAGTTAATCAATGTGAATGAGCCTCTGATCACCACACCTGTGTTCTAGCAGAGAAATCCCTAAGTCCTGGCCTGTTAGTGGGTCCTAAGGACAGGAGTTGAGAAACACTGCAATAGATCATGGCAAATCAATTTAAAAATAAATATGTTTTTTCAACGGTTCTCCTGTGAATATAATGCTAGAGATTTGTTTGCTAGATGTTTATACACAACGCTGCAAATGTCAAATGAAATGTAATAATGTTTTAGAGCCCCATGATAATCAAAATGGCTAATATAATGTTAAGCTTGTTTGTTTCTTTTTCGCTCAAGTGAAAACATTTTTCCTGGACCACTGCCTGTACGTCCAACTCAACAATATATTTTGATTATTATTCACTTGACTGCAGCACCTGTCTCTGATCTACATGCTGTATTTTTCTGGGAGTGCTACTCCTAAGACTTCAATTCCCAAATATCTGCTATATCCAGTGCATTTTCCTGGCATTCTGAATAATTAAACTTCGTAAGCATTCTAAAACTGAATGCTCAGGGGGTTTACAACTTTTGGCTCTCCAACTGCTTGAGATTACAAATCACGTGATCTCTCACCAGCCAACTACCATTTGGGAATGATGGTTGTTGCCTAACTCTATGCTAGGTAGAAGATTGTTCTAATTCTCCTGCAGTAATATAGATTTCTTTTATATTCTGCGGCACCCTAGTGAGACACTTAATGAGCCAATGGCTTCTTCTGGCTGCTGCTTCTTCAAATCCAGTAGTCCTGTCATTGGTGTAGTAGAATATACATTTTAGTGTTCACCATATACGGGCTGCCTACGGGCTGCCTTCAGCATCATTCAGGATCACAGAGGTTACATATGTATTGGCAGCAGTAAGGAAGGACACAGACTAATCAGCTGCAAGGGAAGGGACCCTTTAGACCGCAGCTCCCATCATCTCCCACCAGCTGCATAAAGCCCAAGAAGGGCAAATGTGAGTGCAATACTTTCTATTTTATTAAAACTGATTAAACTACTACACTCAGATGAGCTTTTCTGCTTTTCTCTGTTTTTGCTGATTTCTTCTAGTTGCTGATATTTTTTTCTTTCCACATGGACAGCATGATGATTAACCCTCTGAGTGCCTAGTTTTATTTCCTATATCTTTTGCATTACTGTCTCCACTATGCTATTATCCTTCCCATCAATACTAACATTATGTAGCATTTTCATTCTTTGAACTGGACTGGTAAATGTACATGTATATTGCTCATTCATCATTCTAGGAATCACTTTTTTCTGCTATCCATTAGACTAGAGTTCATCATTGTTTTATTTTGCTTGTTGTATATTTATATTATATATATATCATTATAACACCATATTATTGTATTTATATCTCATTGTATTGATTTTATGTTTAGCAAGATTTATTTTATTTATTTACCTACACTTTGATTTCTCTGATGTTTCCTTTCCCATTATATGTGATCTCAGTGAACGCTGTTTTATATAGTTTTTCTCTCAGTCCTAGATGTAATGTTCTAGAAGTCATGACAGGTACTGGCAGTTATTTTCAAGTTGAAGCCAATGTAGAGGATAAGCCCAACTTTAAAGGGATAGCAATACTTGTAACAAACTGTAGCTCCAAGTCTTCTTTATATAATTTGTCCCATGTAGTGCTGTATTTCAATACTAACAGGCTTATAGTTCAACCACAATTGAATCAGAAAGGATTCCCCTCCCTCCCCTTCTGGCCACCTCTCATCAGTTGTGGAATCCGGTTGTGGGACCTGACAGCTCGCAGAGAGGGACAATCTTCATGGGTATGTATAAGGAAAACCCTGCCCCCCTTGATGAAGAAGGGCAGGATTTTCATTATGCTTACTGAAGATTGTCCCTCACCATGCTTCATCCGGACCAGCATGAGAGGTAGAGTGACACAGGGGAAAAGGACAGGAGTGGAATCCTTTCTGATTCAATTGTGTTGAACTGCAAACCTGTTAGTATTGAAATACAGAGCTACGTGGGACAAAGTATAAAGGAGATGCGGAGCTGCAACTCGTCATGATGCAAAGCCTTGCATAATCATCTGGTTCTTAAAATATTAAGATTAACATGTTCAGTGGGTAGAGTTTGTGTCCTGAGATCCTTCCAGCAATTTTCATGTCCTCCTCCATGGACATGGCATGTAGTACTTAATGTACAAATCTTTGTCAAGACCTCACCTGGAATATGAAGTGCAGTTGCGGGAACCTGTTCCTAAAAAAAGAATTGGAGAGAGAGAGAGAGAGAGTACATAGAAGAACAACAAAATAAATTAAAGGAATGGAGGAATGGAAGTATGTCTTACCAAATGTCTTACCAAAATGAGAAGTTAATACAAGGATCTCTCTCTCTCAAGAGATTTTCATTCTGAGACTTTGTAACTAAGTAGGGGCCACCCCTTAAAGGAATAGTAATGTTTCACAAAAACAGCAGCTTCAATTAATCTTCATAGTATTTGAGCCACAGAGAGTGTTATTTCAATACTGTGAGCGTTGTAGTTCAAGAGTAATTGAATGATAAAGTATCCCCCTCCCGCCCCTTTTAACTAGTGTAACACTGGTCTCCTCAGATGTGGAATCTGGTTGTAAGACCAGACAGATAACAGCAAGGGACAATCTTCTTACTCTGAGAACAATGAAAACTCTGCCCCCCTTGACAGGTTTTTCAGCTTTTTCCCTTATCTTAATTGTAGATTGTTCCTCTCTGCAGTCTACCTGGGCACCTCCCAGCTGTTCTGCGGTGAGCAGTGTTACACTAGGTAAAAGGGGTGGGGGGATACTTTATCATTCAATTACTCTTGAACTACAACTCTGACAGAATTGAAATAACACTTTCCAAGGCCCAAATACTATGATGATTAATTAGAGCTGTTTTTGTTATGAAACATTACTATCCTTTTAAAATGAGAGAGGAGAAGATTTAAATTTCATCAGAGGAAAAGGTTCTTTACAGTAATATCTGTTACACTGTGAAATTCTTTTTCTAGGGATATGGTAATGGCAGATACAATGGATACCTTTAAGATATGATTAGATGTATTTATAGCAACAGGAAACATAGAGGGTTATACTATGTACTAGTAGGTAAAACAGGGCATTCTGGTAAGTAGACTAATCCCTATCTTGGAGTTGGCAAGGATTATGTAATTCCAGTTGTCTGGGTTATACTTAAAAGGCTGAACATTATCGACTTGTGTCTTATTTCATCCTAAATTACTGTGTAAAATGTATCTTTTTGAACAAAGGCACAATGGCAAAAATCATAGGGGCCATTAGGATTTTTTATCTATAGAAAGAGGGGTTATTATTAGTAGGTGTTGCACTTGTTATAATATCAATTATTGTTTTATAATGGTTAAGTAATTGGTAATACTTCCCCAAAGCATATTATTTTTAGTTTAATTTGCTTGCATTGGGGATTAGCAACATTTTTGTTCTCCTGCTGTTGTTGATCAACTGAGTTTAATGGGAGTTGCAGTCCCTTGACAATGGAAGAGCCACAGATTGCCCACTTCTTGGCTTATATTGTCAGTATCATGAAAGTAAACTGCACATCTCCAAGAAAAGTACAATGTCTCAGACATCTCAGGCGTAAGTCAAGCAGATATGGGGAACATCTGACAACTAGAGTAGAATGTGGTTTTTTTTGCTGCAAACAACATAGGTCAAAATTACATTGATATCAATGGGGATTCTTACACCTCAGACAGTAAACAGTTAAATGCAAAATTATAGCTAGAAGTACCAAGGGCCTTATGCAGAAGGCAAAATATGAGCAATTCCTGAGCAAACCAACTGTGCCATAGGAAACAAATAATACTCCCCAAATTCTTGTTTGTTTAATTTTAAGCTTATTTAATATTGTAGGCATTAAAAAATAATTACATCTATGTAAGTCTTATCTCTCAAACCTTTATGGTTTTAGAGCTATAACTGGTTAAATTTCCCCCCTCCAGGCTGTTTCAGACAAGTCAGAACTCTAGCTGACAGCAGCAGATTCCGGTCATTTGACTGGATGGCGGCTCTTCAGCAGAGTGGAAATCACGCTATTTTGAAATAAATACTTCATTGGAACGGTCTACAAAGTGTGCCTGGTTTGAAAGCACACTTTTTAGTATTTATTTCTAAATAATGTGATTTTGGCTCTGCTGAAAAGCCACCAGCCGGTCCCGGGACCGGAATCTCCTGCTCTCAGCAAGATGGCAGACTTGTCTGAAATAGTCTGGAGGGGGGAACTTTAGACAGTTATATCTTTCAAACCATAAAGGGTTGAGAGATAAGACTTACACTGATGTACCTATTATTTTTTAATATCTACAATATTAAATAAACTTAAAACTGCCTCAAAATTGCACAGCGGTCACTAGATGAAAATATGAAAATTCTGGAGTATTTAGGGCATCATCTGGAACAAAAATAAGACTATATGGACAATCTGCAGCTTTCAATTTTTTTCTCAGACATGAAGATTTACATATTTCAGCTTCCATTCCAGGTGATAAAAGTAATCCCTGGTTTTATCTTACATGAGGCAGAGGGGTATACTACTATGATTCCACTCTAAAATAGGAAATGGAACTGATTTCTTATTGCCTCTGCTCCTGACTAATGCCAATTTACTAATCTGCTTAGTAAAATCGTCCCTTATAAGCCCGGTAAGAGTAGAAGCAGAGGAGTGTGGCGTAACTGTACTCTATTTTCATGTACCTGCTACAGTGCATGCATTCATGGACTTCTGTTAAAGATTTACATAGTTGTAACGTAGTTGATGAGACTGAAAAAAGACATGCGTCCTTCAAGTCCAGCCTATGACAAAAACACCCCTGTTGATCCAGAGGAAGGCAAAAAAAGCGCTGTGAAGCCATTTCCAATATTAACCCCAAAAATTCTTCCTGACTCCAAATGGCAGTAATATAATTCTCTGGATCAACAGCCTATCTACACGGAAACCATCTGTCAGTAGTAACATGCTTGACAATGGCAGGGTATGTGCACTAAAGTGAGCATTCACTCTGTCACATACTCTGTAGTGCAGCTGTGTAAGTAGCAAGTCAAACTTCTAGTGCAGACATTTAGTTTGTTACATTTACCTATTTTATTAAAGTCTTGGAGGAAATTTGAACATAAAATCTGTGTCACCCAGATGGAATTGGCCCCTTTATTGTATATAATTTGCACAGGGAGTCATTTATGTTTATTTAAAAAAATCATATGCTTAGAATACTGAAGGCCAAAGGAGTCTTAGGCCTCCAGAAGAAACAGGGCAATAGATTAAGGTGCTAGCAGTCACTGGATATAGAAAGCATTATTATTGTCAGATTCACTAACCACAAAAGAAACCTTACTTAATAAAAGAAATATATCAACATTTAATTTTGTAATAGTAGGAATATACATTTCTGATATCCCAGTGAATATTAAATTGGATTAACCACTTGGATGCTAGATAGGTATCCAACCTATTGCATCATAATTTGCAGGACATCTCTGCAGCATTCAAAGTGTCAAGGAAAGGTATTGGTTTATTGAAGGAGTTGAGCTACAATAGATTGGATTTAGAGAGAGAGAGGGGATATTACATGGATGTTTTATTGATAAAGGGTCAGATGTTTTAACATCACGACAGACAGAATGGAATGTCAGCAGCACTTGTGAATTATTGATGGTATCTGAGAGTGAATAGAAGAATTTTGATAATTAGACAAGCTGCTACATATACAGTAATAATAAGTGGCAAAAGTGTGTTTAAAGAGAAGTAACACCTCATGCTACTACCCCAACACACTTACCGCACTATAACCAGAGTATCCTTGCCTTTGTTCAAGAGGTAACAACTTCACTTAGACCTGGATGTCATCTCCATGGAGGCAGACATACTAGCTGTTTTTTTTTTTTTTTTATCTGAAGCCGGCAGAGTGCATTAGTTAACCCTTTGAGTGCCAGAGGGGTATGGGACGCATTGCTTAATCCTTTAAAGGGATAGTAATACTTCATTTTATCTTTATTTTATTTTGTAGGCATTAAAAAGCATGAAGAACGATATGTCTTATCTCTCAAACCTTTATGGTTTAAGAGATATTCACAAACAAAGTACCCCCCCCCCGTTCAGCCAGATCAGAAGGGAGGTGCCCAGGTAGACTGCATAGAGGGACAATCTTCAATTAAGATAACGGAAAAAGCTGAAGAACTTGTCAAGGGGAGCAGGGCTTTCATTGTTTTCATACAAAGAAAATTATCACCTGCTGTTATCTGTCTGGTCTATGGACTGCATTCCATATCTGAGAAGAGATTGCTTACACTAGGAAAAAGGAGCAGGAGGGGGAAACTTTGCTTATGAATATCTCTTAAACCATAAAGGTTTGAGAGATAAGACTTATATCGTTCTTCATGTTTTTTCATGCCTACAAAATAAAATAAAGATAAAACGAAGTATTACTATCCCTTTAAGCAATACATTGCACACTTCTTAATGTGCAGTGGGCAGAGTTTAAAGCAATGCCTTGGCTACCCCCCATCTGGCACTTAAGGGGTTAAATTACATTGACAATGCTTTTCATCATTTGAACAAACCACATATTTGTAGGTTTTCCATCTTGCTTTTTTTGGTATATACTCTCTAAGTTGCACTTTTACCCTTAACAATACCTGCCACTTCTTTTGAGAACTATAAGGCTTTTTCTGTGCACTTGTATTATTCTGTCTGACAAAAATCTCTTTTGCTTTTATGATCATATCTTTATTTTTTCACACTATTCTTGCATGTCACTCAAACACCTTGAAAGTCCCATTATCTGTAAGTAGTCTAATATTGCTTTCTTGCAAATGGTCTTCCTCAGCAATTGCTTGAGAGGTGCTCACTGTAAGTAATCCATATTGCTACTGATTAAGCTGACTCTGAATCAAACACATAGCAGTCTAAACTGGACAGATTAAAGTCTCCAATACCGATTACCTCACCCTTTATTGCCAAGCTAGAGATTTTGTCTATTAGCAATGTTCTATACCTCTTTTGTCCTTGAGCTCTGAAAATAATCTCAGTGAAAAAAAAATACTTGCCGGTTTCATGTATTGGTAAAAGTGTTTTCTCTAGTACTTTGTATTAAAGTACATTTCATGTTAATCTTCATGCTTGTAGGCCCAACGCTACAGTGATATAAATGGATATTTGACTTGTCTTCTTAACTCATTGAGTGCGAGCTGTATCCAAATGAAATATCCTGATAGCTTCTCACAACTAATGAAATGAGATTTTTAAAGGGATAGCAATACTTAAAATGTAAAAAAATATATATGTTGTAGGGTTTATCCCCCTGAGTAAAACAAGGGTAGTCCCACTGCTGAGAGAAATTTTATTAAAAAATTATAACAGCTCAAATTTGAATTTTTAGGTGCAATGTCATAGTGGCCTGAAACTGTACAGTGGTGCCGTTGCTACACCATCCTATGGACAGCTCTGGTCTGAAGACCATACATCTCCATAGGGTGATGTAGCAACAGCTCCACTGTAAATTTTCAGGCCACTGTGATATTGCACCAAAAAAATTCAAATTTGAGCTGTTATAATTTTTTAATAATGGGAGTACCCTACAACATTTTTTTCATTTTGAGTATTACTATCCCTTTAAGAGCCACATCATATAATTATTTTAAAAAAACTTACAAGCAGTGATAAAAGAGTAACTCTTTGGCATATTCTTGATTTGTAATTAAACAACCATAATAATTATATATGAACATTTTTTAACCCCTGGGTGAAAAGAGGATGTGAAACCTTCAGCTAATTGCTCAATGATACTTTGGTGACATATCTAGTACTGAAAATTTAAATTTATCGCTTTTACATTGTGTATGTCAGAGTAATGTGAAACAAGTTTATTTATGGAAAACAATAAATAGTCCATTTCAAATATTCTGTGTAATGGTATTATGTGACTTATTTATAGTGTAGATAGAAAGGCCTCAGCTACAAAAAACAGTGTGTGTGTATGTATGTATGTACATACAGAGACCAAAACATGCTATGTTAAGTTCCATAACTCCTAACCACTAAAGTATGTGTATTCAAACATTTTCACCTTCTTGATGTATTTTTTATATGTCATAATGATTTATAGACGTTTGTAAAAAAATGTTTTACTCTGGAGATGGACAAAATGTCTAGTGCTGACATAAAAAGTATATATATATATATATATATATATATATATATATATATATATATATATATATATATCATCTTCAGCCATTTTCAATCTACTGCAGGATGAAGGCCTCCTCAGCAAGCCTCCAGCAACTTTGGGTCTGTGCCTTTTGTTGATAATGTGTACCCACAAATTTCATCTACCCATCTTGTCTTTGGTATTCTTCATGGAAGCTTAATATCAAGTGGAATCCAGTCCAAAATTTGTTTGGTCCATCTGCCATCAGATCTTCTTGCTCTCTCTCTATCTATCTATCTATCTATCTATCTATCTATCTATCTATCTATAAACAGCAACAGTTGCAACAGTTGGCAGTGGCACACATCATGGTAAATAAATATACATATAGGTGCACATCCCATATAGTGCATCAAAATGTACTCACCCTGGGCTTTAAGGAAGAGCCAGCACTTAGGAATCTTTCTAGAAGTGATGTTTTTTTGAATAGTGAGTGCTTACATCAGTCTTTCTCTTTATCTCTCTGTCTCTGTCTCTCTCTCGCTCTCTCTCTCTCTCTCTCTCTCTCCATATATATATATATATATATATATATATATATATATATATATATATATATATATATATGGTATTACTCTCAGAATCCTTTGCAGTGGAATCTGAGATGTGTGTTTTGAAATGACTTTTCAGCCAGCACTGTGGTCTTTATCAGTATTACAGTACAAATGGGAATACTCCCATTCTTTGCCATATGTACAAAACTAACCTGGGACAAACTCTACTCTAATTGGTTAAGAGACCAATTAAGCTAATGAGTTTATTGAATATGTATGAAGCTTATAAGGACTTGAGTAGAAAGAGTCCAAAGACTCCAAAGTGAACAGGAATTTATAATAAGTGATGACACTGATAAGAAAGTACATACATACGTTATGTATATATTTTACAAAATAGCAGCAATATGTTGCAAAAATAAAGACAAAAGACATTGCTGAAATACAATAACATTGCAATATATGCTATGAACAAAGTAGGGACCATAGCAAGGCAGAAAGGCATTAGAAGAAAACGGTATTTTGCAGCATAAACAAGGTAAATAGTGGACAGCACTAGAGAATCATGTAATTTCAGCAGAAGCGGCTGATTGTGTATAGGGCTCCAGCATATTGCAGAGCTGACTGTACTCCATGAAAGAACATATTACTGACATAATCAAACACAGTCAGGTGTATAGTGTAAAAAGGATGAGTTTACTATAACTATGTTGCACTGAATAAAGTGGCAAAATATGAATAAACATTATGAACAAAACAGCTTTAGTTATAACAGTGTATAGTCATGAACATTATATTTCAGGAGTCATTTTATTTGTCAGGATCACATCCTGTGCATTAGTTAGAATGATCATATATGCCATTAGTATATGATAATAATCCACCTATTCATATTCACAAACCAGCATAGTTACTAAAATGCAATGGGTGTTGCACTTTATTTTTCACCGTATTTTGCTTCTATTCATTGAAAGTTGTACTATATACATATATTACAGAAGCTAACATGGATTTGAAAGGTATTTTTAAGCATATATTATGGTGATGGCAATTCATTAATTGTGACATATCATTACAGAGGTCAAGATATAGGTTAGCTTTCCAGGAATTATGAATCCAGATGATTTCTGAAGAACAAACACTTCTAAACAGTACATTACAGTAAATAATTTATCACAACAGAGTCTTAGAAGAATCCCATACAATCAGTTTGTTTTCATATAACCTGGCATAGGTCCACGGATGTTAAATCATATTATATTCAGCACAGCACTACAAAGGGTATGCTGAAAGTAAATAAATAAAAAAAGCTTGTAGTTCAATGTAGTCTTCTGTTATAAATGAAAATGTTTAAATATCATCAATATGGGTTTTTCCATTTTTCAGTTATTATCATAAGAAGACATTTGTTTTAAACCTGTTAACATTTTGAGTGCCAGGTCAGGTATCCAATGCATTATAACACAATGTGCTGGATATCTCTCTGCCACTCAAAGACTTAAACTTATAAATTGTTTATAAGCTCACTGAGGATGATGTACTAAGAAGAACTACAATTCTAGGGAGAACCAAGTGCACTACAGGAGAAAAATAAAAAAATATATTTAATTAAAGATCTTAACCCGTTGAGTAATAGAGAGATCCCCAATACACTATGTTGCAACACAATGGAGACCTTCCTAGCATTCAGTGGGATAAAAAATCAATTTAAATGAATGGGAATTTGGGGACTTTTTATTTCTTCCCAGATGTGCACTTTCTTTGCCCTAGAGTTAGTCTAATTCAGTGGTTCTCAACTCCTGTCCTCAGGACCCACTAACAGGCCAGGATTTGATGATTTCCTTGTTAGAGCACAGGTGAGTTAATCAATGTGAATGAGACTCTGATCACCACACCTGTGCTCTAGCAGAGAAATCCCTAAGTCCTGGCCTGTTAGTGGGTCCTGAGGGCAGGAGTTGAGAACCACTGGTCTAATTGTTTTAGTGGATATTCAACAACTCTATGAAATGCATATCCTTATATAATAAAAGCTAGAATGTTTGTCCGATTCAGTCAAGAGCAATAGAAACTGCCCAAATGCACAGAATGCTACCAGCATTCTGTGCGTTTGGGCATTCGCTACATCGCATGACTGCATCTTGTGCACCGCCAGTGAGGCAGCGGCAGTACGCAGAGCAGGCCCGGCCTCTTAACCCAATGTGTTGCGTACCCCTCAGGCACTCAAAGGGTTAATATCACCTGGATTTTGGCCCGTGTACACGGGCTTTTATACCAGTTTATTAAGAATTTATGTGACCAACCTCTTCTGCAACAATTGTGTAGCAAGGGACTAATAATTTGTCAAAGCCTGGTGTTTCATGGGTGACACAATAGTGTTTTTTTAAGTTCAACTTTCAAAAAATTAAGTTACAAAAAACTATGAGGATGTGGCCTGTGTCCAAACAGGGTAGGCCAATTCATTCTAAATTGATTTTTCTAGTATCCGAAGTCAGATTATCAAGCCGAATCATTTTTGCTCTTCTCTGCTTCTTTGATAAAAATTATTATTTTAATGAAGCTATCAGTGGCTAATGAGGTGTAATTTTGGAGCTAATGAACTGCACCATAGGGGAAGAATGAAAGTTCATAGTGATTTAAATGGGGCTAGGGAATCTATGATGAAGGATGGCTTATATCCAAAATATGTAATGTTATGATCTATGTTTTGTGTTGCTGAGCGGCGGCTTTCCTTTTAAAAATTATAAATTATAAATAGTATTCAAATCAGATGCTGTGCTACAGATTTGTTGTTTCAGTATTGCTACCTTTATGAGATATATGGAGATGTGAATGGCCTTGGACTCCACTCAGCAACTTTTTATCCAGGGTGAGCACTTCAAAGTTAGTTAGTCTAATAACCAAATCCTAGAAGGGCTGATAGAGTTGCCTCACACAACCTTCATTTTAAATCCAGTCGGACACTTGCCACATCCACAACTCAGCAAATTATATGTGGCCACCATAGTTGAGGATCCCCTAACATTTAGGCTCCTAAGGCATTTGCTTACCCTGCCAACTTTGAAATCAAACACTCAATCCATTTGAGGTGCCTCTTTTCCAGTGTAAAACATTTGTCTTTTGTTCTTAAAGGAGAGAAACACCTCCACCTGATCTTACTGTGCCCAGAAAACCATAATGGACCCTGTGAATTTCACATTTGTGAAGTGATGACTTTTATCAATCAGTCTTGAATGTCATGTCATTAATGGCAGTCAGAGTGCATGGGCCTACTTATTCTTTTAAGGACCCCTCAGATCCTTAAACGGGTAATATTATTGTGTGAAGTGGGTGGGGTTTGTGTCATGTGGTCATGCTAGTAACTGTCATATCCACCTTCACGGACATAACATCCTGGACTGAATGATGATGATATCTATGGCACAAAGTCAAAAGGGAACACATGTTTTGTAAGGCTTTCCTGCTGAGTAAAATAAGGGAACTCCCACTGCTAACAGATGCATATTTCCAGAATTATTACAATTTGAACTCTTGTTTTTTTTTAAATTAACAGTGCCCTCTAATGATCCAGTTAGATATTCCTTTGCCTTTTCTAGGAAAGGCGAGTCATTCGCAGTAGAATATGATAGCAACTGCTGAGTCTTGATGTCAGTTTAAGCTTTCAGGAAATAATCACACTGTAATTCACTTCTTGTCAGTTTGAACAGTTATATCAATTGAATATAACAACTGAAAGTAGTGGAATTACCCTTGCTTTATTTAGCAGGAAAACTCCCTAAAGCATATAGATTTTGTTTCTTTAAGATGTTCCTTGTTTAGATTAGTGATTGCATAGGGGCTGATGTAGTAAGGAATTCTGGAGTAAACCAGCTCCTACATATATACAAATTCCTACATTCTCATTGATTTCAGTTGGACTTTAAACTCTTATCAATGTATTGGTAGTCCTAAATTAAATTAATTGGAATTGTTATTTTTCTCTATGATACCATTGGTTTCCCCCAGTGTTGTTCCAGTTCTTCTCAGAACATCAGTCTCACTGGGTGCTATACTTACTTAATCACTTTACTCATTTAATTTGGTATTTCAGTTTTTCAGTTTTTGTTGCTCTATATAAAATGTGTAATATAACTAATTAATAATTACATAATTGCTGCTATCTGTCCCATGAGATTACCATAGTTCATCTAGTGTACTTAGAACATTTCTTGAAATTTTAATAATTTTACTAAGCATATTACAATTTCTCCAGGTACTTACATATTATTGCATTTTACCATTCAAATTGATTGTCATAATGGTTATCTTTCATAGCAGAATTTGATGCTTAACAATTTGAGTGCTAGAGGGGTACCAAATGCATTCATTCGCATTAAGGACAAGAAGTCTGTGTGTTTACAGTCAGTCAAACAGAATTTTGGGGTATTTGGGGTAAACATCATTGGCTCCCTTCTTACACCCCCCAGGCTCCCCTAGTACAGAAATAATAGCCAGATCAGGAAGAAACTTGGATCACATCTGCCTGTGTATTCCCAGTCATTCACACAGAATTTTGAGGTATTTTGGGTAATTCTCGTTTGTTCCCTTCTCACGTCAGCAAAATCTCCTAGAATATATATTACAGCCAGATCAGGAAGAAAATTGGATCACTTCTGCCTGAGTGTTCCCAGTCAGTCACAAAGAATTTGGGGGTATTTTGGGTAATTCTCCTTTGCTCCCTTCTCACACCCCAGACTGCCCTGACACAGATAACAGCCAGGTCAGAAAGGTACTTGGATCACCTCTGCATATGTGTTCACAGTCAGTCATACTGAATTTTAGGGTGTTTGGGGTAAACCACCTTTCTCCATTCTCACACCCCCAGACTCCCATAGGACAGAGATAATAGCAAGATCAGGAAGAAACTTGGAACATGGCTGCCTGTGTCTTACTAGTCAGTTACACTGATTTTGGGGTGAAACACCTTTCTCCCTTCCTGTCCCCAGAGTACCCCAGACTCACCTAATATGGAGAGCAGATTTCTCTCCTACAAGACCCCCTAAACTAAGGGACGCCACTTTATTATCCTTTCTTGTCTAGCTCAAAAATGTGCTGCTTTCTCTTCCTCTCAAAAAAACAGAAAATGCTGCGAGAGCCTTACACCCTTTTTTACTAAGCCCGTGGGAAAAGAAGAGAAACTTGCCATGTGGTGGGGAGAAATTCTGTCTTTCAATTGATTTCAATGCAATTGAAAGCTACGTGAAAAAAGTGAAAAAACAGCACTTTTCCCGAAATATTTCCCTCTTGGTGAAACGTGCCATTTTTTTCCTGTTTCTTTATTGAGGTGAAAACTTTCACCCATCCCTACATACCAGTTTGTGAGAATACCAGTTGGTTTTGAAACAAAATAAAAATATGTAATTTATTTTGAAAATTGCCATAAGGAAAAAGAGATGAAAATGAATGTGACAAAAAAGAAATGTGTCACTCCTTGTTGAAAATCCAGATTGTGCTACTATTAAGACGAGATCAGTTAGAAAGGAGTAAATATCACCAAAGGGATGAAGAAACATTTTCTCTAGGTTAGGATTTAGTGCTTGCTTATAGGTCCACACATTCCTCTGGCAACTACCTACCATAAACCATTTTATAAGCATGGTTTCCAATTCCTGAATTTAGCTTTACCTGGAAAAAAACAAGTGCCAAACATCTCCAAAAAGGAGTAACAATTCCTGAAAGCTTATCCTAAATGTAAATAGTCCAAGTTAAAAAAAAGTATCACCTGGTAGTGTATTACTTAACTTTTTGAACTATTAGAATTAGACTAACATGTGTAAAACATTTTATTTGTAATCTCCAGATTATTCTATGCTGTATAATAACAATTTCTGCTTGCACATCAAGTTAGATGGAATAACATACAGTACATTAGAAAGTGGAGAGGGTTTTAGAGTTCATCCTCAGATGTAATCATTTATCATTTAAAAAATGTAAATGCTGGTTCAAGACAGTATTGTCTTTGCCATCTTGTATCTCAATTCTTTTTGTTGAACAAAATATAATGCATATAATTAACCAGGTTAGAGTCTTTATTTTTTCAAGCTATTTTTGTTTTGAAAGTTTCTTTCCACTGTTCCATTTCATTTCTGTAACTGCTAAGATTTCTGTCCTATAAGAAGTCTTAGAACTCAATTGTATAAGTTAATCCTTAACACAAATATCTTGTATAAAATGCCATCTTTCATAAGAAGCAGTATTCAAGCTGTTAGACTGATAGCATACTTTTCCACGTACTGTAGGGAACCATTCAAGTGGGCTTATTTTGTTAAAAAAAATTGTATAAGCAAAAGATGATTCTTATCCTATGTAACAAAATACATTGATATATGAATTGTATTAAAGGGATAGTATAGTCCCATTAAAAGTATCACCAAATCGTAGCTGCAGTAAAAAAACATTCAATGTGCTTGCTCCTTTCTCTCAAGCCGTTATGGTTTGAGAGATGTAATAAAATAAAGACCTCCGCTCCCTCCCCCTTCTCATGCGTCCGCCTTACAGCGGACGACATGAAATCCTGCATCCGGGGCCAGACGGCAGCTCTTCAGGAGCGCTGTCATCTAGATGTCTAAGTATAATTACTTCATCAGAATGGTCCACAACATGTGCTTGCAAGCCAGGCACACGTTGTAGACCATACCGATGAAGTAATTATACCTAGATATCTAGATGACAGCGCTCCTGCAGAGCCACTAACAGTCGGGAGACCGGATTCTGCCTCTGACAGCTTTAAAGTTCATCAGGCAGAAAGGGGAGGGAATGGAGGGCTTTATTTTCTTATTTCTCTCAAACCATAATGGCTTGAGAGAAAGGAGTAAGCACACTGAATGTTTTTTTACTGCAGCTACGATTTAGGTGATACTTTTTATGGGACTATACTATCCCTTTAAGCTATAATATTCTTTAAAGAACACAATGCTGCTGCAATGTGTATCAATCAGCATATAATTGAAATATACTGTTTTGTACATATTCAGAGAATTGTATCAGTCATGTAATGTTTGAGATCGTATTATTTTCAACAGAATCTATTGTCCTATTGTATATATACATATCCCTGTAATCAGAATCCTTTGACACAATTCTTGTATAATAGCATCAATATTTTCATAATTTGTTCATAAAGTGCCAACAAATTACAAACTGTTGCACAATTGGACAAAAGATATTAAAAAAACCTTGTACTGTTGTTAGACTATACATACAACAATGGAAATAATCAAGACTGAAAAAGAATAAGGGATAGCTGGATCTGCACATTACTCATTTCAGCATATTTGAATAACAATAGCACATGTTGTTGGTTGTATGTACAAGGAGCAGGGTTTGTATCCCTGCAACACTCTGTAATTGAAGGCTGTTCAGTTAAAACCAACTAAAGACTTTAAGTAACTGAAGGTATTTACCACACACTTTATCACAAACTACTTAACCTGTTTGAAGCTAGAAACATTTCCAGTGCATTGTTTTGCAATTTAAATATATACTTTATTTCTTCAATGTATTTCTATGTTCTGGCTGCCCAGTGTGGGTTATGATTTTTATCTACCAAACCAAAATGTATTAAATCTGTCTTCAATTAATAAAAGTGATCATAATTATGAGATATTATGGATACACTGTAGTCATTACCACACAGTAGTAGTACGAACATTCTTGGCAAACAAGAATTTATAAAAGGAGGGGGGCTCCAAAATGTGAAATGAAAATGCAACAAGATTACATGTTTTTTATTGTTAATTTTGCCTCTAAATACATGGCCCAGCAGATGTAGTAGTACTAGTCAACATTTCCTATACTTGTAATGCTTAACATTTTTTCAATACTATATGAGAGGAGCAATGTAAAACAGGAGAGTGAGTAGTTGTCCTTCTGGATGCAGAGGGTGTGTTATGGCTGCATCTTGTATGGTTGGCAGAACCATGTTGTAAAGATAGAAGCCTCTTCTAACTGCAAGACAGGGTTGTTCATAGGTTGCTAAAACACCCAGGTCTTGGAGCAATGTAATGCATTATTAAAGCACTGTACAGCCAAATTGTACTATTAAGGAGATTAGCACCATTACTTGCTTCAAACTGGCAAAAAGATAAAAAGCTTTAACGTGAAACAAATGCTTTATAATGACTTTGGTCAGTTTATACTGGCTGAAAAAGCCTGGTCTGTCAGATACTAACATTCCACTCTCCCTTCCAACTGCCACTTCTTAATAGGAAGTACTGGCTAATTACATAAAGTGGCAAATAAATAAATGTAAATATATTGTAAACAATTGCTTTAAAATATGGTTAACATAAATGTAGGTGATTTAAAAGCTCTTTCCAAACCACCCACATCATTATAAAGCACTACTTTCACTTTAAGCATGAAAACTGGATTTTAACCTCCTCAGCCAGTACCAAGCAATGTCCTGGTGCAAGAACCCTTATAGAATTGTAGCAATAAGTTGATGTAATTAGAATGGAGTCTAGAGTAGATGGATGTCTACATCTATTTGGAGTGACTAACAAGGGACCAAAAACCAGGATGTTGTTAAAAGACAGATGAGAAAGAGATGTGATAATTACAGAAGATATGATCTGTGTCTGACAGGCATATCAGTGGTTTAACATGCAAGTCCTGTTTCAAAAGACTTTTAGTGGACCAAATGCATGAAGAAAACTGGAACCATTCTGGGACAAACCAACTACACCACAAAAAGCAAAAGTACATTTCCTAAAATCCCATTGATTTTAATAGGTATTTTCATCTTTTGAATCAAGTGAAATTGTTTCCTATGCTCCAATTTGCAGAACTCATTATATAAGCAGTGGTTAAACACATCATTGAAATCTATGAGAATGTTTGTTCCCTATGGCTCAGAATTGCTCAGGTTTAATTTTGCCTGTGGTCCTAGGAGGCTGACTTTTACACATCAGGGTGGTTATCAATGTACAGTTGTAGGAACACGTTTGAATACCACTGGCCAAATTACATATTTTTTAAAAAGAAGTTAACACAACCTCTGCAGCGAGCAAACTTAAACTTGAGTATCCCATAACATTTTACAGTTTCTATGTTTGTTTGTTTTTTATTTAACAGAAAATGGGGCACATGTAAAAGTTTGGGCATCCTATCAGTCAGTACTTACTAACATCCACTTTGGTAGAATTCATAGCTGCCAAATGTTTCTTGTAGCCAGTTAGCAGTCTTCACATGAGTCAGTTAAGTTTTAATATTATTAACATGTTGATCAACTGGAAATGTTCCCAAACTTTTCCCACATTTCATGTTTTAGCTTTTTCTAGTCTGTTAAATTCATCAAATATATAGTAACTGTGTATTACAACTTTACAGGATTATATCAAGTTTAAGTTGTGTTAACTTCTTTTCAGTTAGAAAATCAACAAAACATGTAATTTTTCCAATGTGCCCAAACGTTTGTATACAACTGTATTTTATCATTTTATATATATTGATATATGGTATATGGAAGTGTTGTAGTTGGCAGGTAATTAGGACCCAGGGTCTTTTGTAGCCTCTACTCATTCACCTGCCAATAATTAACAGTTTAAATTGAAGTTTGCAGCAGCGTTTAAGAGAATGTTGTTTTGACTTGCTGGGACCAGGACAGATTTGTTGTGCTGTAACACAGCAAGGCTAGTGGAATCCTCATGAGAGTAGGCCTCTATACCTCATTAGTTTGGCCATACTGCAACACATGGACAATCCTATGGCATATATGGGCTTGACAAAATAAGAGAGATTTGCTTTTATTGTGCATTTGACATCTGAAGCTGATTGTAGATGCCGAAATCCATTTCAAAGACTATATTTAGTTAATGTATCCTCACAATGCACTATAGACAGTCACTCTAAGTGGGCTATACAAAGCAAAATTCTTCCACCCCACCATATTGCTCCAGAGGACCATGCAATAAGATGTTTAGATTGTAATAATGATGTCTCTATCTATACGAGATACATTTATTTCTATAAGTCTAGTTTACTTTTAAGATTCTTAGTAGTGCATTGCAGTACAGCAGTACTGTCAGAATAAAGATATATTTGAAAGCATTTCCAATGCATGAGTAATTTTTTTGTCAGGCTATTATCTTATGAACAACTCACATTAAAAACAACATAAATTGATTGACTCTGAGGTGGACCTTATCCAAGAAACACTTTAATATATGACAATTCAATCAATGTTTCTTTCTGCAGTCAAGCTGCTGATACCGCCGTACAATAAATGGAAACTCCAGACATTTGCAATCATGTAACTGTCACAAAATCAGAAGGATGCGGGAGCACACACTGCATTATAACAAAATATAGTGTGCTATTTGCTTGGAGGGAAAGCGAGTAATGAAACAATCATTGCGTTTGTAAATGTGATAAATGTATGTTGAAATTTTTCTGCTTCCTTTTTATTTTAACCCTTTGGAATCCAGTAACAAGGCATGGTTAACCCTTTAATGATGACCAGCCTGTACAGGGCATTTTTTTTCGCATTGGATTCAGCGATCCCAGAGAGGCATGCAGCCACGTGAAGACCTCTGAATTACATGGCGTCCCAGGACCATCACTGATCCTTAAGTGCAGAGCCACTGTGAAGGTCCTGGCTCATCGTGAGTCCGTAAGGGGTTAATCAGATACTATTAACCTTGTAAGTGCCAGAGGGGTGTGCAATGCAATGGAAAGCTATGCACTGCATAATTGTCTGACTCTCAAAGGGTTAAGGACGGCTCTGCTAACATGATTATTCTTAATATATAAAGCTCAAAAGAGTCTAGATCCCAAAATGTTAGGGTATTTCTTCTTTTCTCAGCATGCATGTCTTTCTTTGTCTGTGAATCATCATTTACTGTTTCATGTAGAAAATATATTATCCTGAATATAAATTTCTTTGGCATTTTTGTGTTGACCATTATAGTCAATAAAAAAGTATAGTATATGTACATTATAATATACTAGTTGAACAGCACAGTGCCAGGCAGCAATGGCTGCGGTGCAGTCATGCACAGCAGAGACTGCCCGCTCCGCAGCTGATAACGGAGCGGGGCTCTCCAAATTCAGATAGTAGCCCTCTCTGCGCATCGGCAACGGTCTAAGTTCAGAGCCCCGCTCCATTATCAGCTGCGGCGCGGGTAGTCTGTACTGCGCATGACTGCAGCTCACGCAATCTTCTGTACTGCGCGTTACAGCTTCTGACAAACACACAATAGCAAATTATTATATAGTATTTGTGAAGCATATTTGTTTTGCTTACCTTACCACTCTGTTTTTGGTTTATGAGTAGAAAAATAAATAGAAAGTATAAATTGTACACTCAGTAAAATATGAGGTAGCAATTTATAAAGTGTGACTGATTGTGGTTTTAGCTGCAATTTTGTGTATTCCAATTTGCGTACATACCATAGACTTGGGAGTTCATGCTTCCTGTTCAATGTGTAAACCGGGACATCTACAATACAACTAAATATCCCAAATCAATTTTTGGAGTGTTTTTCCTAAGATTGTGGTATTAAAAGAAAAATCAATGATTAGTGGTACGTCTATCTGTCTATCTATCTATCTATCTATCTATCTATCTATCTATCTATCTATCTATCTATCTATCTCTCTGACCAATCTTTTTTAGAGCAGGTGTATCATATAAGTATAAAATTTTACTTGTTTCTACATTTTCTCTAGTAATGGAAAGAAATATGATTTTCTATTTATTTACCAATGTTATCTAAATACAATCTTAGAACTATGTTCTGTGATAACAGTTGTAATGGTAATTGATTGTTTCTTCACAGTTGCCCTTTCAACTAAGCATATAATGCTATTCAGTTGGTTTAACTTAGCTGAGTAATTAATAATGTGTAGAAGGAAGATTATGGTCAAATATTTTTTCACAGAGCTATACAGTAGGGAAGTGATAAATAATAAGTGAAAAATATGTAAACTGTACCAAAACAATATAGCGATACATTTTGATTTCCTTGTTTGCTGGAGAGGTCTACAATGCATTGCAAAGTACCTAAGGGTTAAATTTGTATAATCAATAGGTATTGAAGGGGATCTCTGACCTCTATAAAAGTTTGCATCTATGGGCCTTATGTTCAAAGGGATAACGACAAAAAATTGTAATATGAAAGACAAAAATAAGTCATTGAATGCATGAACGATATATTTTCTATAGAGTATACAACAAAAAACTAGTAATGTCCGTTGTGAACAACACAACTCCAGAACTGATAGGCAAAGGGGCGTGGCTAAACTATTCTCCAGTGTTGTATAAAGGAAAAGAAAATTTGTTGTAACTAACGACAAAAAAATATCTTTCAAAAGACAAAGTTTGTACATTAAGAAAAAAGTGGAAGGAATGTGTTCTGAAAGTGAGAATTTTTGTCTTTAGTTAAGATATTTTTTTGTTGTTACGTACAACAATTTCAGTCAGGACAAACGACATATCTCCAATCACAACAGACACTCTCTGAAAATATTAATGATCCCAACGACACTGTACTTTGAAAAGTCGTTACAAACGACAAAAGCTATTTTGCTACTTCTTTGAACATATGGCCCTATGTAATCTTATAATGATAACATGTAATCTGTGTAGTTTTTTTTTTTTTTTTTATTGAAGGCTACAGTGAAATTTACAGTTTTAAAAGTGAGCCAGTGATGTAACTTCAGGACAGACCGCAGCACAACTCTGCCTGCAGCCTGTCAATCTTCATCTGTCCCCATCTACATGTAGAGCCTTTTTCAACCTCCTCAGATGATGAAGGAATTCTCCATGTGAGCTGAAGCCCTGACGTGCCAATGAAACCAGTCTAGCACACACCGAGGAATCCTCCATCATCAGAGGAGGTTGGAAAAAGGCTCTACAAGAGGAGGGGAACAGATGAAGATTAACAGGCTGCAGAGCTGTGCTGTAGCCTGTCCTGATGTTACGTCACCAGCTCATTTTTAAAAGTGTAAATTTCACTCTAGCCTTCATTAAATAATAAACCAACACAGATTACATGCTAACATTATAAGAAGATTACATAGAGGCAAACTTTATAGAGGTAAGAGATCACCTTTAAAGGAGAGGGATGTTCGAGAGTAGTAGGAGCAGTGTGAGCCTGGAAAAAAATAAGGTCCTCTGAGCCTGACTGGTAAAAATATAGGGTAATCACGAAAAATGGTTGCATGTTTCAATATGATAGATAAGTTAGATAACCTTTTTTCCAACTTAAACATATTTAAAGAAACAATTAATCTATAACAAACTTCCACAAAATCTGGTTGGAATCCTGACCCTTAAGAAAAATCCATTAATAGGTCAGATTTTCAGTACATCCCTGCTTGATCACAGGTAGAACAATTAAAATTAGTGATCCACTGACTTATCCACATGTGCTCTAGGTGTGGGAGAACACCCTGAGACATGGTATATTGTTGGTCTAAAATAAATGCTATAACTGCTTGCTAGTCTATGGATGCTCTCTACATTCTTGCTTTTTATATGTTGAAATTGGATAGGGAGGTTAGAGTTCTGCTCTCTGTTACCCAATAAATATCAATGATTCATTTATTTTAATATGGTCTTGAAATTTTTCCAAAGCATTGGAATTGGGACTGAAGAGTTTGTTTCCTCAATGTATAGTCTGTACCATTTAAATGAGACAGGTCCAGTTATATAATTAATAAAAACAAAGTTAATTGTATTTATAACAGCTGTTAAAAGATCAATGCAAAATCAAGACACTACCTCTGTGGACAAACCTTTCATCCCATCAATGAGTTATGCATCAGTTGTGCTTATTCGTGATGATGACCATCATCATTGAGGTCTTGATTTTGTATTGATCGTTGAACAAATTCTATGAATACAGTTGACTTGCATGTATTAATTATATCACTGGATCTATCTCATTTAAATGGTGCAGCTTTTACATTGACAAGTTTGCATGCATTCGTCTGAAGGGGAGCCTTTTTTGGCACTGAAAGTGTACCACCTTGTGTGTAATGGGTGTGGGCACAGGGAAGGCATTTGATGCCAGCCCCAGACAGAACTATCTAATAGATACATTCCACATGTAAACATTCTCTATTAAAAATCTAAAATGGATTTCTCGTATTCAGTTCTGTGTACTGGTCTCATTCCAAATTGGGTGAGGAATAACTCTTTCAGGAACACCCATGGTTTTGTTGAATAGTCAATACTGCTAATGTATTAGATTAGTATTTTAACCCATTGAGTACTAGAGGTGTACACAACACATTACTTTGCAATGCATTGTGTACCCCTCATATGGTTAAAAGTGCTGTTAGTGTGAAATAGATATATTCTTTCAATACTGAGTAAATTAAATTAAGATGCCAGTGAAAGCGAGGCAGGTTATGTAAGCTATGAACGAGATAATTGAATCAAAGATTTCACTTAAAGAGTGGGCCTGTGTGGTTTAGGAACTGTTAGAATCACTGACACACGTCATCACACTTGCATGCATTCATCATCACTAACATATGTACAAGTCGTGAAGGATACACACCACACATGCTTACACACTCTTTTATATTGCAAATAAGAAATTGGAGGAAAGTGCCTTCCCATGAGAATTCCAGCAGGAGGTAGAAGACCCTGTTTTCTGTCAAATCAGTTATTTTGGGGTGAAAATGTTTATTGTGTATGGAAGCTAGAACAGTATGTTTTTGAAATAAGATGAGAAAAAGACAGTCGTAAGAGAGTGATTAATATATTAATCGAGACTCAAATTGTGTAAGATTTGTCGATAGGCAATGGTATCAAGAGGACATGTTTTTTGATGGAAGGATAAGAGCTGTGCAGAACAAGAATTTGAGCTGAGACTGAAAGTATTGAGCACAGAAGAGGGAATAAAATGTGTAAGAGATTTAATATGATTATATTTCATTTTTTCTTGGAAGAATAGAGTTTTAGGTTAAGGCAAAGAAAATGGTGCCACTGTGCACTGTAAACTATTGATTTAATTTTGCCTAAAGCTGCATTATTATAACATATTTACTAACTCTTGGAGCAACCTGTCAAAGATGTTTGAGTGCTACAGTACTGAAAGCTAGAACCACATTTATTGTTAGAATCATAGTGCATATCTCACTGCAGTATTTTTGCTATCATTTTTCAACACCGATGACTAACTTGTTTTTATAGCAAACAAATATAACAGTAAATAAAATGCAGATAAATTGTGCAACATATTTTATTTAAACTTTCCAAGAGATGTAGTGCGTGTCAGTCTGAAGTTCATGTACTATGAAGAACTGGAACAATTTTGGAGCAAATCAGATGAACCATAGAGGACAAATAGAAAGTACCATTGATTTAAATGGCATTTTTAACCTTTTGAATGCTAGAGAGGTATCCAACTCATTGAAAAACAATGCATGGGATACATCTGTAGATTTCACCTTGTTAAAAGCCCCATTGAAATCAATGCAATGTTTAGGGAATTTTTATTTGTTCCTATGGTACAGCTGGTGTTTGCAGGAATTGATTCTGTTCTTCTTAATATATCTGCTTTGAAGTGTCTATTAAAACGTATTATATATAT
Source organism: Rhinophrynus dorsalis (assembly GCA_037306005.1). NCBI lineage: Eukaryota > Metazoa > Chordata > Amphibia > Anura > Rhinophrynidae > Rhinophrynus > Rhinophrynus dorsalis. Next base: position 417,687,666 of record CM074723.1, read on the forward strand.
TGTATAGTAATGTCTATATTAAAGTTTATGTCCAAGTCTTTTACATGGTTTTTATAACATATATCACTATAATTACTTACATGTTTGTACTTCAAAAGATATTAAAGTTGAAAGGATCCCCCTCCTTCTGGCTGCCTCCCCTCAGAGCTGCAATCTGGTAATGGGACCGGACGGTAGCAGTGAGGGACAAACTACAAGGTAAACCTTGCCCACCTTGATTTTCCTTTTGCTTCCTGAAGATTGTCCTTTTCTGCATCCATCCGGATTACACCTACAGGCAGTGTGACGTGGCAAGAAGAGGAGGGAGGTGGATCATTTCACCTTTCATATCTTTTGAACTAACATGTAAGTAATTAAGCAAAGTGATATATGTTATAAAAACCATATAGAGGACTTGGGAGATAAACTTTAATATAGAAATTTAAAGGGATAGTAATACTTCATTTTATCTTTATTTTATTTTATAGGCATTAAAAAAACATGAAGAATGATATGTCTTATCTCTCAAACCTTTATGGTTTGAGAGATATTCACAAGCAAAGTTTCCCCTCACTGACCAAAACGGTCAAGTCTGCCATCTAGCTGTCAGATTTGGAATCTGGTACGTGGACTGGCCGTGGCTCTACAGCAGAGCCGAGATTGTGAGATATAAGAAGAACTAATTCATTCGAATAGTCTACAATGTGTGCCTGGTTTGCAAGCACACTTTTTAGACCCTTCCAGTGAAATAGTTATCTGTGGACCGGATTCCAAATCTGACAGCTAGATGGCAGACTTGACCATTTTGGTCAGTGAGGGGAAACTTTGCTTGTGAATATATCTCAAACCATAAAGGTTTGAGAGATAAGACTTATATCATTCTTCATGTTTTTTAATGCCTACAAAATAAAATAAAGATAAAATGAAGTATTACTATCCCTTTAAGTCTTTCTAACCCCATGGAAACTAATGATGTCTGCAAAGCATTGCCAAGCAATGCATTGGAGCTGTATCAATCATCCAAATAGTTAATTTTAAGTAAAAGTTAAGGTAAGGTTCTTTTTTCTTTCAGTAGATGCTAGAGGAATCCAGCAATGCCAAATGGTGTCCAAAGTATTCATTTTATAATTACCAATGTGGGAGAGTTTGAATCATTGTCTTTGGCTCCCTGTTGCCAACACCACCTGGTGACTACAATAGAAAATTTAATAAAAGTTTGAGATATAAAAAAACATTTGAATGAATAATCTCACAGGTTTAGTAGAGTGTCCTTGTTTATGCCGAAGGAAAATCACTATAACAAATATTTTCATAAAATGTTTTCCTTTAAGGAGAAATAAAGTTACAAGAAGTATGCATTTGTAACAAAGGAAATGATGTAACTTTCCGTTGCCCTTTATTCCTAAATCTTTTTTTTTTTTAAATAAAAACAGGCTAACAATGTGTTGCAGCATTCTATTCAGGTGTAAATCACTGGGGATTCAGTAAGTTTTTTTTTTACACTATGTTGCAGCTGATTTGCCCCTGTATTCCTCCACCTTTTCCTTTATATACAGAGCATACTGGGGGAAATGAATAAATCTGCTAGTGCAGTTGCATAGCATTACATAAATGTATTACAGTATATGAGAGTTGTATTGCATACTGGTGGACACAATCTGCCATTGTAAGACTTTAATGTCAGCAAGCCCCGTACGTCTGCCTGACAGTATGGGCAAGTCATTTAACTGATAAAGTAACAGTGTTGTCTATTCCATATTAATATATGGCATAGACTTTGGAACCGAATAAAGCAATTCACTGAAATGCCAACAGCAGTGATTCTCAAACCTTTTATTTGTGCAAGGCACCCTGTAGTTTTATGGCCAACCATTTTCTCAAGAGCTTAATGGAAAGAACAATACAAAAATGAAGTTATTCTAGGTTTCACAGTCAAAAAGACAGCAAAGAGTGCATTGGTCATGATAATTTCCACAAATATAAATTAGAAATCAAACTTTAACATCTTTTTCAAAATCGTGATAGAAAAAGTGGGGCATACTGAGCTGGTGCCCACAGCACACCAAATGCCATGGCACCATGAATGAGGACCACTGGCCCAAAAACCGACCCACTGCTCCCCCTTTGGTGTAAGCAAGGGGAGGCTTTTTGGTATAGCAAATTGGTGTTAGGAAGGCATAGGATTTAAAAGCAATTCTGGTGCCTGATAGAACAGAAAATCACTGTTGTACATTCACCATACTATCTTTGTAATGTTTTGTATGCACATTTCAGCAGTTTACTTATATTAGAATTCCACGTGTCAAACAAATTATATACTTTCTATAGACTGCTCAGTCTAGATTATGTTAGAAAAATGATAAAGTGATATCCAATTTAGATTATGTTGCATAATTAATGCTTCTATTCTCTCTTCAAGCACTTCAATCCACATCCCTATTTACTTCCAAACTTATGAGGTATAAAATGGATGCAGAAATAAATCCAAGGCAGATGTTTAATGAAACTGGTAGCCAACCACAAATGAAGTGTGATGGAAGTAAACATGCACAGTTGGCATGTTATTATAGCCAAAGTGTAGCAATACTATTACAGTATATTTACATGCCTATAGATTTGATTTCTCTTAAAAGAAATATTGATTCTTCTAGCAGATATTTTGTTCTATTAGCATAGATTTTGTTTAAATGTGTGTAATGTATACTACAAATGCTATATCAATAATTCATTACTTACATATTTTCAGTAAACCTGTCAGCCAATATATTATTTATTAAATTATATGAAATGTCTACATTTGTTGACCCATTTCATATTCACACTGCAAAATAACTCTCGTTACAACTCCATGAGTGCCAAATGCAATGACTTGGATACCCCTCTGGCACTAATTAGTTTCCAGAAATATGTGGGAAGGCATCATAGCAAGAGAAATCTAATGGTGTGCTAAATCACACTGGAGCATTCGATATTCAAATCTTGAATTCTAAATTAAGGATACTCAAAAACGGCACTTGAATTGTAGGCTTTCAGTTTGTGGGGAAATTAACACATTGACTCCACTCAGTGGATCTCCAGATAACTCCTCTTAATGTATATCAGCAGCAGATCCTTCTTAACCCCTTAAGGACCGGCCACGCACGCAGCCGTCACTTAAGGACCACAACGTTTTTTTTTTTGTGAGAATCTGATTCCGGACTCCCCGAACGAGGTGCAGCCACGCGGGGAGCCCGTAATTCCATGACGGTCCTGGTACGTCATTGGTCCTTAACCCCTTAAGGACTACGTGACATACTATGGCCATCACGGTCCTTATACCCTTAAGGACTAGTGACGGTCATAGCATGTCATGTACTTTTTACTTACAGCGCTCTACTGGGAGCTCTGAAAGTAAAAATGGGGCCTAAAATTGACCGCTCCAAGGCCAGAGCAATCTCTCTTAGGCCTCAAAGTGGCGTGCCAGTATGCGTAACAGGTCACGTGTACCGACGCATCGGCAAGGATCAAAGTGGTCCTTAAGGGAAGGTAACTTTCCTGGACCGCTGGTCCTTAAGGGGTTAAAGCAAATCCAGCCATGACATACCAGGACCGTCAAGGGTCCTTAAGGGGTTAATATATGTACAGACTGAGTACACAAGGTAGGCACGAAACTGTAAATCTTAAACACAGAAATAGTAAGGGTGCTATAGTGCCCAAAAATATCAGACAGCAAAAATAAATGCCTCTCATTCTTTATTTTTATTTTTTATTTAGAATATGTTGACCAAATCTGGTTCTTAAAGGGAAAGTAATGTTTCACAATAAAAGCAGCTACAATTAATCTTCACAGTCTTTGGGCCATGGCGAGTATTATTTCAATACTGTCAGTGTTGTAGTTCAAGAGTAATTGAATGATAAAGTATCCACCTCATGCCTCTTGTACTGATGTAACACTGCTCACCTGAGAGCAGCAAGACTGTTCAGATGGATTTCAGAGATGGACAATCTTCAATTAGCATAAGAGGAAAAACCTGTCATGGGGGGCAGGGTTTTACTTATGTTCACAGTAAGAAAATTGTCCCTTGGTTTGATCAGTCTGCTCTGAAGACCAGATTCCACATCTGAGGGGAGGTGATTTACACTAGGTAAAAGGGGCAGGAAGGGAAACTTTACCATTCAATTACTCTTTAACTATAACTCTGACAAAATTAAAATAACACCCTCCTTGGCTCAAATACTATTGGAACTGCTATTTTTGTGAAACATTACTATCCCTTTAACTTCTGTGTGGTCCTTTCAATGTATTGCAGTCCACATACACATTCAAACAAATACATAACAAAATTGGAATTACAGTTCATATAGGTTTTGATTGCAAATAATTGACCAGTTACACTTAAGGCAAATGATTTTGTCCATGACAAATAGATTTGCAGGTAAACCATTTTTCACTCCCACATCTACAGCTTCCTTTTATAGGCTTCAATTTAGATGGCCACGTTTCCTTTGTTTGGTTTTTGTCTCTTCAGTTTTTGAAATTCTCCATTGTTTTATAAAGATGTATTCATTTTCTTTGTATGCTGAATTGTAGTCGGTTGTGAATGACAATTTAAGATCAGTCAATATAACTATTCACGTCTATGGATTTGAAATATGTCTTAGACTGTATGCAATCCTCCTCAGACTGAAAAAGTTCTACATCTAGAAAGCAAGTCTTATGTTTGTCTTTATTCATTCTGGACTGTATACCCCAGGTGTTTTGTTTTGGTATTCTACTAACCTCTTAGCTGTATCAAATCTACCATCCCAAATGATGAATAAATCTCAATCAGTCTGAGACAGAAAATCAGGATTATCCCAAACTCCTCAACTACCCAAATGATCAATTCTTCTAAATACCCCATGAAGAGGTTAGCAAAGTTTGGGGTAAAACTGATTCCCATTGCAAATCCCTTGGTTTGTAATTAAAATTTAACTTGAAGTGTGAAAACATTATGTTCTAAAATGAACTATTGCCAAAAGAATAAAATCGACCTGTTTTGAGGGCATTAAAGGTCATCTTTTAGAAAGAAGCTGGTCTCTTCTATTAAAGTCTCATGCAGTATGCATGCATATGTGCATGACTCATGAAGATTTTGCTCAGTGAAATAAAGGACTTCTGACAGTAAACTTAGACTTCCTTCCTGTGGCAAGTTCCGAGGAATGGAGAAACATCTCTACCATTCTGCAGAAATTCCAGTAGCTGGCTTTTCATTTATGCATTCATTTGCAACCTTTCTAACCATAAACCATGTACAGGTTGTGCTTTACAAAGGGGAAAACGGTGCAGAATTCATTATTTTGTGCTATTTATTAAAAGTTTCAATGGGCTTAAGGAGACCTTGGTGGATATGCATGAAAGAGAAATAAAGAGGGGATAATGCAGCAATTACTTCTCCAGTGATATAACTTCTCCAGTTACTATGTTACTCTATGGTGCCAAAGCACTAAGATTTCTCCAGCTTTGGAAATCTTAGTGCTTAGTCTCTGCAGAATAACATAGGAAATGGAGAAGTTATATCACTGGAGAAGTCTTCTCCATGTTATCACCTCTTTATTTCTCCTTAGTGAATAACCCCCCTGGATGTATTAATTGTCATTTGCATCTTAGCTGAATTTAATCAGTTGTTATAAATGGAACCATAAAAGCAGGCATGAAAGGAGTCAATATTTATGACATCCTTCATGTCAGGTATACCATTCATTTTTCTGCTGGCCAACAGTTGTACAGAATTTATTATGCACATATTAGTAAATAGGAGAATTAATTTAATTATTTCCACACTTATTAGCAAATTTAACATTTACAAATTATATATTGTAAAGATGAATTAAGACTGAAATGTCTTAATTCATCCTTAATGTACATCCTTATGTACATATTTCCATTAGAATAAAGCTAATTCTTAAATATAAAATATGGTATTTGATTCTTTCTTTTATTCTACTTATTTTAAATTTATTTTTAAATGTTCTACAATATAGCTAAAATACATCATTTTATCTGCTACTAAAATTCTTTTGCAAACCATGAATCCATTATTCTTTCCAGTATGGACTGCTGGAATTTTCTACTCCCTGCTTGGCAGCATTCTAATATTCTCTTCAACAGCACTGTAAGAATAACTTCATTCTTCTCTCAATCTTTTCTTCACCTGAAAACTCCCTGCTGTCTCCCTAGTAATTTCCACATTCACTGCACAATGCATCTCTCTTTCAAATATCTTCATTCTCTTGCCTCTAAAATTTAAGCTCTAATCTCACAATGTATCATCTATAGAAAGGTTAGTGCAGTGCAAACATTTCTCCTCTTACCCTAGGTGATCATAGCTTCTGCTGTCTAACACCTACATCTACTTTTTCTGGTTGCATCATATTTTAAAATTCCTCTACACTCAAGAACCTTCCTTCTCTAACTTCAAATTCCTTCTTAAATCTTTCCTGCTCACACTGCTCAGTGATGTATTCAATGAACCCATCTGGTTTATAAAGAAAGTAGCAAAACCTTCTTTGAAAAATTATTGGTACAGTGACAGTCAAATTAACAACATTAGGAAAGGTTGGTTACATGTGTGTGTGCAGTCTTCTCTCTTCACTGTGCAATAACCATTTGAGTGCCAGAGGGGTACATGAAGCATTTCAGAGTAATGCATTGGATACTCCTCTGATGCTCAGAGGGATAATAGGCATATATTGTCATGCACACATTTAAACCTTTGAGTGCCTCTGGCACTCATTGGGTTAAAAATACTAAATTTAATGAATACATGTATTATTATGAATGAAGAGTTTTTCCCCTCTGAGAAAGTTTAATTTGATTTATTCCTAACAGATATGTTCAACAAACATGTTTTCAAAATGTGTAGTTTTCCTTTCATTGTTATATATCAAACAAATAAATAAGTGCATTAAATGAAAAGGACCAGTCCCTTAAATAGTGTCCCAGTTATCTTGCTATAGACATAAAATCCTAATGCTCCCTATCAATTTTACCCTTTCTCCTTGGTTTGAGATAACTCCTTTGATTAGTCCTGGATGTCAGACTCATGTACATGAAGGTAGGCATAACAGTTGCTAGCAGTACCACTAGTTAAAACATACACTGGGGGCGCCTGGTACTCTTAACACTTTATGAACCAGAAGGCAGTGCAAAATATTTTTTTTCAACATGTTGCACACCCCTCTGGGTACTTAAATGGTCTCATAGGGTCATGCACTCTGCCTGCTTGAGTTTAAAAACATTTGCCAGCAACTTGGGAGAAACGAACTCCAACAGGAACAGGTACTCATTCAGATAGGATGGCGAGCACTGCAGGAGTACACCCACAGGAACAAGAAGAAGAGTCAGCCGAGCAGGGTCATACACAGGAAATCTTATAAGGTGATACCAAATCAGGAACCAAAGGCAAAGTCAGGAACACAAGCAGGATAATACACAAGTAGACACAGCAGCAAGTACCAAAACAGGAAGCAGAGACATGGTCAGGAAAACAGGCAGGGTCATACACACACAGACACTACAGAAACCCCAAAAGAGCAGGCAACAGTGAGGTCTGAGTAAAAGCCAGTTCATACATATATATAACAAAGATCTATAAAAGTCAAGGCAAGGCTGGGTCAAACACAGGCAGAAGAAGAATACAGAACAATGCAGTAGTACTGGAGGCGCTATATTAATGCGTCCCAGTGCTAAACTCACCCCTGGATATAGAGGAGAATCCATAAGTCCCTGGAGCAGGCGAGAGAAGCCAACATGCATGTGCGCAAGGGCATAGGAGGAAAGCAGGAAAGTCGTACCAGATGCAATGGGAGAAGGCAGACCAAAAACCGCTGACAAGCATTCCATAAGCCAGACACCCGCAACCCTGGAAGCAGGTAGGATGTATGACACAACTATCATGTCCACCTCCATGGACATGACATCCAGGACAGATTGTATGTGTTTTCTTTTGAACAAGTGAAATGGGCTATTAGGATTTTCTCCCTATAGTAAGGTACCTGGGGTTTATTATAGGGAGATGATTCCTTTTTGTGATGTCCACATATAAAATGGTATTTGTTTTTTTAACAATTTGTAAAAAGATAATTGCCATCTAGTAATATAATCTGAATAAGATTGCAAAGAAATAACAACTTCCTTCAGATACCAGCTTCTTTTTTTTCTATAAAAGTTTCAGTTTAAAAAAAATATATACACACATAAATATATATATATATATATATATATATATATATATATATATATATATATATATAACAGTAGTTTCTCAGCTCCTGATATGTTCCATTTCTTATGTATGCAATGTTACAACCATGGAAAATAATAGCATTGTTTTTATGAGTTCTTTGTTAGAATGTATCTGACATTGACTTAAGTCTTCACTGATCTTATTTGATGTCTGTCTGTGTGTTTGTATTTGAACCCTATACTGCTAAGGCCCTATTTACTGATATAGTATCTTTTTTTGCAGCTTCATGACATCTGGGTGTCATCATACCTAAAAATAGGTCAGGAAAAGCAACTATCTTGCATGAATGATGGCACACAGGTGGCAAAGGGAAAGACTAGATAACCCTTCAGGGCAAAGATGCATCAATCATGCAGACAACAATTCTATTTGCTGTCAGGAAGTTCAGTAGATGGTGTATATACAATACATGCATATTTCACAACACAGTCAAGATTATAAACATAATAAACGTGCTAGAATTATCTCTAAAGATAGAATACATTAACCCTTGCATAATGATCAAATATGAAATGTAACCTGTTAGAAATGATAATGTTATTGTTTAAGCATGTGATAATTTACTTCAATATATTTTGTATCCTGAAGCCCTCACAACTGAACAATATTCATTGTGATAGAAGAAATGGAATAATTCTAGAGAAACACAAGTATGCTACAGGGGACAAATAAGCTTTGACTTAAATGAGCCATTTGACCCATTGCATGCTATAAAGTTCTCCAACATATTTATTTGCAGTGCTTTGGAGAACGATCAGGCATTCAAGGATATTAAATACCTCCATGTGTTTCACACACACACTTCTGGCACTCAAAATGTTAAAATCTGGGATTAATGACTGTGCAGACTATGTGAAATAAATGTTAATTCAGCATCAGCATGGAAAGTTACTGAGACTGATGAACTAAGAAGAACTAAGGGGTTATTCACTAAGGCGTGATAAAGAGGTGAAAGTGGAGACGACTTCTCCAGTGATATCACTTCTCCAGTTCCTATGTAATTCTATGGAGCCTATGTGCTAAGATCTCCAAAACTTAAGAAATTTTAGTGAATTAGCTCAATAGACTAACATAGGCATTGGAGAAGTGACATCACTGGAGAAGTCATCTCCACTTTATCACATCTTTTATTAATCTAGAAAATGTTTTACCAGGAAGAATAAATTGAGATTTATCTTTTTCAAGTATGTCCTGGAGTGTTTATAGCAAAGAGTTGTGTATTTGTACAAATACAGGGACTTTATATATATATATATATATATATATATATATATATAGATAGATAGATAGATACGCGCACATATAGATTAAAAATGTTATATACAGTTGCATATTTCTTTTAGATATAAAGAAGCAGCTATTGTTAAGGATTTTAGACTGGGAGAAGATCTGATTTTTTCAGGTAGGTTATTCCAGACTTTTGGAGCTCTGAAGGAAAAGACAGATCGACCAGCTTCTTTCTTGTAATGTGGTATACTCAGTGAGTTGTTAACAGTGGAGTGAAGATTATAGGAAGTATGGAGAGCTGGAGTGAGCATACTGCTCAGGGGTTTACTTTTAACAGGTTTCACGCAAAAGAGAGTATGACCACATGACATGGTATACATGTCACCATGATAAAAATGAGAATCTCACACTACATGTCACCATGATATACGTGAGAATCTTGCTCTGCATGAAAGCGCAAGATTTTCATGTCGCTTACTGAAAGGTCCATTGAGGAGGCTTTCAAAAATGAAGCAAGTGATCTTACTTTGGAATTTGAAGAAGTTCAGAAAGCTTTGGCTTTGAAAATTGTGAGAGCATTGAAAAACATCATTATTACTTGAATGAATAAATTAATTGTTTATTTATATAGCACTAGAAGTGCACGCAGCTTTTTACAATTTAAGGCTTTAGACAAAACAGGGCTACAAGTGCTTTGTAGAGTGAAACATTGGGTGCGAGGTCCCTGCCCAAAAACTTACAATCTAAAATATAGAAGTTTCTTCATAGTACTTTAGGAGAAGTTCCTCAAAACTCATGGTTTTATACTAAGGCATTTCCAAAATGACTAGATAGCAAACAGCTATTTTCTGTATCTGACCACTTACCAAAAACATGTCTTCACCTCAGAAATTTCTTCTATGCTTCCATGGTCTGATTATGGATTTAAATGAGAGGTTTCATTCTTCATTTCTTTTAATAAACAAATCATTACTGTTTCCTGCAATACTCAGTGCAGCAATTGCATCCAGTGCCGGCTTTAGAGCTACATGTACTGGCTTTAGATCTGACATCCAGTGCTGGCTTTAGATCGGACATCCAGTACCGGCTTTAGCTCTGATGTTCAACTAACTCCCAAGCTGTAGCTTCTCCAAAGCAAAAGCTTTTTGCTTCTTCAATGTCTGTTTGCTCATCACGGAAAGTATGCAACCTGTCAATAAGCAACAAAAGAATCTTGTGCTTTCATGCAGTGTGAGATTCTCATATCACCATTTTTATCATGGTAACATGTATACTGTGTCACGTGCAAACTTTTAAAAGGATATCCTGCTCAGGTAGTCTGGTAGGTTTCTAGAGAAGTGGTTATAAACCATGCAAGAGAGTTGAAGGGCATGTCTAAATTCAAGTGTTAGACAATTTTGTTCTTCATACATATCACAATGATGGGTTGTATAATTACATTGGAGGGTAAAGAGGCATAATGAGTTATACAGATTGTCAGTTTTAGACACTCTTTATAGTGCCTTACTGAATAACCCCACTACAATAATTCTAGTTCAAACCAGTAATGTACTAAGAAGAAACAACAAGGTTCTTGAGCAAGCTGGCAATGTACTAAGAAGAACTGGATTGATTCTGAAGCAATCAAGCAATGTATTAAGAAGAACTTAAGCAATTCTGGGGAAAATTAACTGCACCATATTAGACAAATACAAATGTCCATATTTCCCTTTTAAAGCCCGGTGATTCTAGAGAATTCTTCAACTCACTACTTTGCATTATTTCTATCACATGATATTGTCAGTTAACTCCAGAATTTCTCCACTCTTCTTTTGTACTTAAGGCTTTATGTGAAATAAATTTAAATTCAGCCACATCAGGAAAAGTTATTGTAATGGGTTATACATATTTTAATGCAAATAAGATTGGCAGAAGGGTATATTTATGAATCTGCCAGTACAGATATTTTCTGTACTTATGCATTAAGAATTAAAATGATTCCCATGCACTTTGTCTACTGATGCACACACTCCACCATAGCTAAGATTCTGTGTGTGATACTCTGTGCCCTTTTATAATACAGCATGAAAAAAGGTGCAGAGGAATGGAACACCCCCAGACTCATACACTGCCCTCTCCATGGCACAAGCAGCATAAAGAGAAGTTGTGGCAGAGACAGTTTAATAAATAGACATTAGACAAGTGCAGCACACAAAAATTGGTTCCTATTTTAGTGTAGCATCTTATTAATTTATCACCTCTAATCAGTTGTGTGCCCAGCTTATCTTTCCCAGTCATATCTCTCAAAACAATCTTCATAAAACATTTTAACAACTCTAGATCAAAACTGACATTCTTCTGCAAAAAAAGGATTGCAGTCTGGTGAAATTCATTGTTGATTCCTGGTTGATCACAATTTAAGACTTTCTGCAAAAGAGACATTAAGAGATGGTACTAATACAATTCCATTCTCTAGTAGACTCTATATCTGATTTCCTAATGCTTTGCCTGCCTAAATAACTAGCTTAAATATACTGAAATTCTCCACTTAACAACAGATCCGCCAAAGGGAGGGCAGTGGGGAAGTTTATGAATGTTACTTGCATGTGCATGGGTTTATTTATGTTCTACAAAGGCAAAGAGGAAATTGGTGTGCTTATTCCTTTTCACTGCAAGGTGTCATTTGGGTGTTGGGATTTATTCCATCACAATGCCAATATACTAAGCTACATATGCAAAAAAAATTTATCCTTTTATTGTCTTATTTACCAAGAGAAGGGCATTGGTTCAATTTTCAACATTTCATGATATTCCTTTCCTCTACACTTTTTTAAATCCATGTATTAATCCTTTGAGTTCCAAATGAGTGTCCAAAAATTTGCTTTGCAATTCTTTGGACCCTCTGGCACTCAAAGGAGAAAAGAGATATAGAGAAACCTTAATCAATCTTTACTTCATCTTCCTATACATGCTGTGGGATCAGGTGTAAGGGGCTTGATGGTATGAAGGTCTTAACAATGGCAAACTGTGTCTACAGGAATAATGACTGTAATGTATACCCTGATGTGTAGCCAACAATCCCAGTCTTCTGGAAAACATGTGGGTAATTTGCTGCTTTCTAGATGCTGAGGACTACACACATTCTACTGTGTGTTATCCCATATTATTGTTCTCTGGCTACTCATTCAATCCTAGCTAGAAATATAAAGCTCAATCCCACATGGCAAGCATGCCTCCAGGACATGGCAAGCATGCCTCCAGGGCTACCATATTACACTATTGTGCAATATCTTTAGAGATGTGCCCCAGTTGCTGTAACAGTTGCATAAAATATCAATTCATACATGGTGAATTCTAAACTGCTGCCTCCAAAGACACATGTATCTTTTTCATGTAATTTACTTATGAATGCCATGCTAAATTTTCTTTCTGTGGTTCAAACTATATTATTAGTACTGTCACTATATGTGCCCATCATCTATAAAAATAATCATACTACATCTTACTATAATCCCAAATAAAAATATCCCCACAAAATAAGAACTGTATATAGTAATACTAAGTGGATAAGAAAATGGAATCATGTAATATGAGACAATAAATTACCTAAATTATTATTTTTACTTTAAATTGAAGTTCAAATATTTTTTACATCTTAGATGCTAGCGAGTTCTCCAACACCTCCCTTCACAATGCTTTGCAAGTGTTTCTACTAAGAAAGTGGTTAATAATTGGAGAATTGAAATATATGTGGATAACCAGAAACATTTGAGAACTTTGATGCTGGTCCACAAGTTATTGTTGTCTGCAGTGAATTGGCTTTTTGTGATCAATATGGCAATTGAATTTGCAATCAACAATTTTGAAAATCAACCATTAGTTAATGTAACACTTATAATCCACCTAGAGTTTTGTTAAGTAGTAAAAACTTGTTTATCTGAAATATAACTCTTTCACTTTACTTTTCTAAAAATAATAGAGATATTTTGTGTCAAAACCAATATTTTCTTAAATTACTTTGGATGTACTGTGTTTCTGAATTTCTGAAAAAGGAACAAATGCAATATATTGTTGTTACACAGTTGGCTGATTATGAGGCAACCTAAGGACAGAGCTTGTGCACTATTCTGAGAGCCTCTCCTTTATTAATTGCCATGAGCACTTCCATACACATTTCTCTAAATGCTTAGTCTCTGTTTCTGTCCTTTATTACTACATCTAGCATGAGTTTGGGATGCAATGAGTGACATATTGTAAGCCTGTGTCTGTCCTAAAACTATTTCACACATATAACTGCAATTTCATTGATTCCTGACTGGCTCAGAGTTTCTGCCAAGAAGACTAATTTATAGCTTTCACTGAGTGTATTTTATTATTGAGCTTCTGTGATTTATGAAGGATGACGTTTTGTTTCAAAACATAACATTTTATTATTGTAAACTATAGTATATCAAACTGTTAAGCCAAAATAGAGATTGTTCTGTAAAAATCTGTTTTCTGAACTTCAAAAGAAAAAAACGTAATTCAGCTCCAAGTAGCTGAAATGATTGTTTTGCTAAAACACATGGATTGACATCAACGAAGCACTGAGTTTCCACCACAAAACAATCAGTCTTGCTACCATGGTATGCTACGCTATTTTAAGATATTAGTTATCAAATAAAATTAAGTACTGCAGATAGTTGTAGATTAGGGTTTAACAATCTCTTAAATTCTGTTTAGCAAATAAATGCAGTCGATCAATCAAAAATTCCAAAACGCAATAATTTTTTTCTGTACAACCTTTCACTAGTATGTTAGTGCCACTTATTAGACATTGTGCAGATCATTATGAATGGTGCAGCATGATTGATTCAAACAGGACATCATCATAAATATCATGATTTGCATCATCACAAAGACGTTGATTCCGATGATGTAGCTAGTATATTTTAGAAATGTCCTTGAATGATGATGAAACTCATATATTAGTTATTTACAGCAATTAAAAGTTAGAGTATTGTAATACAAGATGGAGTTTTAGAACTGGGTGTTAGGTGAAGCAATCTAAAAGCTGGTAGTGGGTTCTGCATTTCTTAAAGTGTTTAAATATAGTAAATGCAGTGGTTTGCTATTACAGATGGGCTATCTGGTTGCGATGACAATCCAGCCAACATGACATGTTGCAGAAATGTAATCCATATTCAATATATCAGACAATGTCACTAATGTCTCAGTTTCCAAAACTATAGTGATATATAGCAACCACAATTTTCACATATGTAATGTCACTCGTCTATATATACACACTAGTCTTTAACATACAACTCTGCACAATATCCTATATAATCATTTGCTAAGTGTGTGTCAGAAGCTGTCATGTGCATTAGAGACGGCTGCACATGCTGCAGACATGCACAGTACAGACTGCCTGCACCGCGGCTGATAACGGAGCGGGGCTCTGAATTCAGATCATAGTTGAGCAGAGAGGACTATGGTCTGAATTCAGAGCGCCCCGCTCCGTATCAGCCGTGGTGCGGGCAGTCTTTACTGTGCATGACTGCACCGCAGCCGTTGCTGAGTGGCACTGTGGCCCGGGCTCTTCAACTAGTACTTTAAATAAAGGGAAATACTTGTAAGGATTAGTTGGCTCCTGCTGGCCACCATAAAATATTCATATACAGTTTTTACTAGTTCTACAATTTATAAGGGAAAATGGATTAAAAAAACAGGTTGTAGCAAATAAGTAATAAACATGTTTTAGTCTTAAAAGTTAATTTAAAGGAATGTTGTATATTGGAATGTTTTTTGTGAAGCAGAAGAACATCCATGAAAGGATAAAAAAAGATTATGGTAAAAACATGACAGCAGTCAAACTGAAAATGTATAAGTGTATCAGATTAATATAGATTATCTTTAAAACAATTTATTTCATAATTTTCAGTCCACATTCATGTTGCTTGCCCTATTTTCTTGCTAGTAGAGAGTTGATTAATGTAAGACTTAGTGAAAATGCTTGGAAATTAAACTTAATACAAATTGTAGGATTATTTGGATTTTATTGAAATGCAGAACACATATTGTCATAGTGTATGAAATGTATTTTATTTCCAAATTAGATTTTTTTTAAAGTGATCTCAGATACCATTTAATTGTTAATTATGGATAAAAACAGCAGCAGGGATTAACTGTGCTTCTAATGTTTGCCTGGAAACAAAAATAAATATAACATAAAATATAAAGGGGTATAGATTAATATAACTGAATAAGGATAAGAAAATAATAAAAACAGATGTTATGAAAAATGATGAAAAAATTCATTGAAAATAAGTACTTAGTTAATTTATACAAGAGGGGATTCCTAAGTGGGGATCTCATTACATTGTACATGCATATGTGAGATGAATAAAATGATTTCTCATGTCATTCCAAGGCCTGATCAAATAACTAGGGGACACATTTCAAGATTAGAGGAAAGTAGGTTTCAACTTCAGCATATTAACCATTTGCGTGCCAGAGGGGTAGGCAATGCAATGTATTGCCTACCCCTCTGGGACTCAAAGGGTTAAGTAGTTCTTTATATTAAGCCTTGTTAAACTGCGAAATTCCTTATTGTGGTGGTGGTAGCAGATATAATGGATACATTTAAATGAGACTTAGATGCATTTCTAGTAGATGAATACATACAGAGTTACATGGTATATTAGTAAATTAAATAGGAAGTTGTTCTGGCATATAGATTAACAACAGAAAGGCTTATTTCGCTTTCTTTTATGGGAATACTGTAGCAAAATTTGAACTAATGTCTAATTTACTATGAAAATGTATGTACAATAGATTTGTATTAATTTCAAAAATGTAGCATCATCAGCATTATTTTCATTGAGTGGCATTACACTCTTCTGTACTTTATTTCCAAATCAGTTAAAATAAAATGTATGGAAGCTTCCATTTGCTTTTTCAAGATGCATCAATGATGTAGTAAGATAATTACATGCACAATGAGCAATTCTAGGGTAATACAGATGCACAATAGAGGAAGCAATATACTAGAGACCTTTTGATGGGTTAAAACTGTACGTAAATCAATGCCCTGGTCTTGTGCAGTTGGCTTGATCCATTTCTTGCTAGTATATCAACCGAAGTGATGTCAGCTTTAGTGTGTTTCACATAATTTATTTTGTGATATGATTGTTTGTTGAGTTACATAATCTTTATCTTTCTTTCTTTCTCACTGAAACTGTGCTTGACACATTTTTTTTACTTCATCAACATTTTAAAAATACAAATCCAGGACTCCTTTTCTGCAAGCACACCAAAAAAACAAAGAAAAAAACATGAGAACTAAATTAGGGAAAACTTGCATTTTCTATGCTCTTAGTAGCCATTAAAAGTATCACCTTCAAATGACTCTTGTGAGTTATTACAAACATACTTTGACTTCTCAGTCATCGGCTCTAGTAGGTAACATGGTACCACCATTCCTTTTATAATTCAAGTGCACTTTTATTTGGATCTCCTTAATACCTTGACATGGTGTACACAAGTTAATAATAAGTAGTGGTAAACTATTATTATCCAGCTAAAATGTAAATAGTTAATTTGAAATAATTCCACTTAAAAAAAATCACCAAGCCTAACGTATCTTATAATATACTTATGCTTTATATAGTTGTCACTGGAAAACATCTACTTGGCAACTGTAGTTCTTTTTTCCATAAAGTAAATTGCTGCTCCTTTAAGACATCAAAGATCAATGCAGAAACAGAAGGATGGAGAAAAGGACAGAGGGCGTGCCTGTGCAGATCAACAGGCACCCAAATGGATGTCTATTCACAAAATAAATAGCTGGAGCATCCAGTTATAGAGGCTCTGGGATACATAACTGCCCCCAGTAATCTAACCAATAATAATCTGTGGCTGATCTCTTAACAATCATTCTCCTCAATGGAACAAACATGGAATATATCAAAAAGGGGGAAAAAAAGCACCCAGCAGTGTAGCACTGTTAGCGCTTTCTTTTTACCTTTTTCTATACGTTCCATGTATAAGATCAATGGCTACACACAGTTTGATATTTCCAATGTACCCTAATTTCATAGATGTCATTTGACAGCTGAATAATAAATAAATAAAGTATATATATCTGCTTTTAGTTATCACAATAAGAATGTCAAAAATGAGAGGAGTACAAATGAGCAAGAGAATATACCAGTTTCAGTAAATGCATATTTAAGGCTCAACAAACATTTTATAAAAAAATATTAAAAGGCAATTATCATGTTTTTCTATGTCTGTTCCTATAGCAGAAAACTTAATAAAAGCCTGGGTCAGCAATGTGTATCATTAAAATTAAATAATGTCTATAAGCTATTTGGGGTGGTGGCCCCTTTGATTGGAAAACAACCCTGAACTGCATTACATGTACAATGCTAATACACCAGGGCCTAGATGAACTAAAGGTCAATGTGGTGTCGGTATGATATTGTCAATGTGTTCAAATCACTCCGACAATTCGATCTGCACACACATCGACATATTCACAAAAATTGTCAGATGGAAAGGGAAGGTTGGAGGAGGTCCCTATTAGCATACATGATTTTTGAAGTGCTGTCAGTCTGGAAGGGACCCCCTCCCCTCACACTTCACCAACACTACAACAATTCTGAACAGCATTCTCTGTGCTTCCCTACCTAGCCAGTAGGGGAACAAAGAGAAGGCTTTCAGCACCATGGACAGCATTGAATGCCATAGGGATGTGCATTGCTCACCCCTGTGGCATTCAAAGGGTTACAATAAACAGAAATAGTACATCAATCACTACACAATATCCCCCCTTCGACATCACCCCCCCCCTTTACTACGTCGACATATATTGCATATATTCGACGTACTAACTCCATCCGACATTCACCTTATTGACTCAAATATAGTAGTCAAACCTGTCTTTTATTCGACAATTAACCCACTGAGTACCAGAGATGTAGGAAAGCATTGCTTAGCATGTGTTTCCTACCCCTCTGTTACCCAAAGGGTTAACAGGCAAGGTATGGACTCCATAGATCTGATAATTAGAGATGGAGAAAAACTTTCACCTAAAAGCAGAGAAGTGCAAATTTCCTCATTGCCTTCTGTCCCATTGCTTTGGTAGCCATAGAACCACACAAACTGACCTTCATCCCCAAGCCTTGGCCAACTAAACTAGTGGCCATAGCACCATACATCCTGACCTCCAAGTCCCAGCCTAGTTCTACTACACTGGTAGCCATAGAACCATACATACTGAATCTGACCACACATCCCACCACCCAGCAGGATTTCTCTGACATATGCAGAAATTGGCAACATTATCTTTGGAAGTTTCTTGAGGTTAGCAAGGATTTTCACCCATCCGTACTGTACTTGAAATAAAAGCAATTGTGCATAATATAGCACTTTCAAACATACTCAGGATATACATAAGAATTTCTTAACCCCTTAAGACTGGGGTTAGGGGACTATGGCACATTTCTTACTATGTATTTTTTAACATGGTTTCAAACTGTTATTATTTCAAGTAAACATGCAAACCATGTATTATTTTTTCAGGCTACAATAAGCTATCTTTTGGCCCTGGATGCATTCGAAGGACTGCTCACATGGGAGCTGAACTGCGGGTGGGACACTATCTACATGATAACTGCCCATTATGGCCAATGAAAAGTTCCCACTTAAAACAAGTCAGGAAATTAGGGGTTAAATGTATGTGTACTTTAACTTTGCACACACTTTGTTTTGTTGATGGCATTAAACAAGGCCTCACAATTCAACAAATTAGGAGTCATTACATAAATAACATTGCAGATGAAATGCTATATGCAAATCTCAGGGGAAGTAGAGTAAAACTATCCCAAAATGTTGTATGTGAGAATACATTGGCTGTAACAGTTATATTTGTGCCATTTAATTTCTATAGGTTTTTCTTTTTGTTTGCCACATTTACCAATTCCATAAGCAACATACCTCTACTACACTGATATAAATCTGCCAATAAAATACAACAGCACTCAATCTGTCAAATGGAACCTGTATCATCTATGAATTATTCGTGGCCCCAATTATACAATCGTCCCTTGATCAAACAGAATGGTGTTTTGTCGATCAATCAAACCAATAAGATCATGTATCCATCTATCAAATATGGGAGACCCTTGTGTTTATATACATTTTCCATACTTTTATGTTTGCCATCCTGCTATGTTTGATCTGTATCATTTCAAAAGAAACTCACAACTCAAGCACTGTAGGATAAGGAACCTTTCTACATGTAAGTGTGATTGCAATATTTTTTAAAAATTAAATTATAGTTCTTAGTACCCCATAAGCTCTATCAATCATCTGGTATGTTTTCCTGCAGGTTAAAAACCTTCATCATGGGGAAAGAATTTTATTCACCACCTTCAGTTTCAAAATGTCTAAATAGATTTCCGTGCAATTTTCAGATGCTTGCAAAGACTGGAAATACAACATGGAATCCAAAATTTTAAACAAATCTATCCCTCTCTTCATGTGTTATAAGATTGTGATGTCTACGGCATCCAATTGATAAAAACGACTAAGCATTACAAAAGTATAGCTTAACCTGTATTAGACAATCCGTCTCTCTATACCTATGTGATTTCCAGGACATATTTGAAAATTTTACAGGTCTATTGTTATTTTTATCCAATAGTGATCAGCCTGAAGCTGTTCAAGTGCTCATAGAGTAAAACGCCCATAATTCTTTGCTGGTTTTGGCGAGACAAAGTTTGCCCCTTACTGATTTAGACTATGTAAATTGTGGCTGCAGACTGCAATATCTGTCAAATTGAATGTTGTTGTATTATTGATGCATTGTTCTATTTAGACTGCCAAGTTGAAAAAAATGTATTTCCGTTATGATTATTGTATATCTGTTCTCAGCTCTAGGCAAGGTTACCATAAAATAATATCCTAAGACCATATTGTTTTATTTGATAGAATGTGTGGGTGTCTTACATTCTAATTATCATCATCACATATGTAAAAGATCAATTATTTAACCTTTTACAAAGTAATGTGTTGGAGACCTCTCTAGTATCGAAGAGGTTAAGGTATAAACATCTGGTCATAATTTTACTTTGATTCTAATTAAGATATATTACACTATTCAGTATGCATCCCTATGGAAATAAAGAGGTTACATCAGAAAAGTACTGTAATTTATTTTTGATAACATTGATAGTGTATTGTAATGAAATCTTTGAGCCATGAAATACATTGTGTTATTTTTTTCAAGTTTAAATGATAATAATAATTTAATATAACTAAATAATAATACCACTCAATTTACTATGGTCAGAAAATCCTAATGGGCCCTATGATTTTTTCATTTGTGCTTTAGTTCAAAGGGTGACTTCTTTTTCCCCTTAACGTCCAATGCTGTGCCAGGACCGTCACGACTGTCCGGCACTTAAGGACCAGTGACGGTCCTGGCATGTCATTGAATTCAGGGCTCCCCGCGTGGCTGCATGCTGCTCCGGGAGCCCTGAATTTAATCTATAAAAATAAAAAATTCCCCGTGGTCCTCAAGTGCCGGCCTCGAGTGCACGCTGCGGTTGTTAAGGGGTTAATCATTCCTGGATAACTTATCCATGGTGATGGATAGGACACTTGCTAGCAGGACTATAGGACACAAAGTTCAGACACTGTACAAAGCAACCTTAACCCTTTAAATACTAAGGGTGTATAATTAATTGCTTCCCAATGCTTTGCACAACCCTCTGGTCACTAAAGGTTAAAGTAGGTTCATGTACTCTGACTGCCAGTACTGTGGTTTGAAAGGCAAAATTCACAGGGGCCATAAGGACTTAATGACCATATTAAGGTAAATGGGGGGAGGGGTAATATTAGGAGGTGTCACTCCATTAAGACATGTTTAATAGCTTTCTACAATCATGCTATGGATCCATATCCAATCTTATAATGAAAACAACCCAGAAGAAAGCAATTTTCACTGTATTAAGAGAATGATTGCTCATGGGTAACAAAAGAGAATATAGCAACTCCTATAATGTTACAGCAAAAGCTATGAAGCTGCACTGAGAAAAGTTACAGAACTTAAATCCAGCTAAAATATGGTAACTACAGTAAAATTATACATTCATATATGATGTTAAATAATGTTAATTATATAATGTTATAATTTCTCATTGTTAGAGATCAGATTCTTTTCCACATTTTGCATTCATATACACACACCTGTCCCACCAAGGCTGGTGCAAGGATTTTTGCCACCCTAGGCAAAACCTAATTTTGCTGCACCATGGCTCCACCCCTTGTGTCCTACCCCTTTATGCCCCGCCCTGTATGTGTTTAAGTGTCAGTGTGTTTGTGTGTTCCCTATATGTGTATAAGTGTCAGTTTGTGTGTGTGTTCTCTATATGTGTATGTGTGTGTCAGTATGTGTTCCCTGTATGTATATAAGTGTGTCAGTGTGTGTGAGTCTCTGTAAGGATATCATGGTGTAAGTATGTGTGTGTGCTTCTCTATATGCCTATCAGTGTGACAGTGTATGTTCTCTATATGTGACTCTCCCCCCTTTGACTCTTGATCTCCCCTTTGACTCTCTCTCTCCCCATCTGACTCTTGAGCCCCCTCATGACTGCTGATCCCCCCTTTGACTCTCTCTCTCCCCCGTCTGACTCTTGATCCCCCTTTTGACTGTTGATCCCCCCTTTGACTTTCTCTCTCCCCATCTGACTCTTGATCCCCCCTTTGACTCCCTCTCTATTCCATCTGACTCTTGATCCCCCTTTTGACTGTTGATCCCCCCTTTGATACTTTCTTCCCCGTCTAACTCTTTATCCCCTCTTGACCTCCCTTCCACTTACTCTTCCCAGTGCACGTCTCTCTCTCCCAGTGAGTACGTTTCGGTGCTCTCCCTTGGCTGCCTATTTTTCTAATGTAACACAGCAATGCCCGTTTCGCTCTCCCCCTCTGCTCCTTCAGTCCTGGTCCAGGACTGAAGGAGCGGAGGGGGAGAGAGAAACAGGTATCACTATGCTACATTAAAAAAATAGCCAGCCAATGGAGGGCACCGAAACATAGTTTTTTACTTGGGCAGTAAATGGTGAGTGTGGGGGGGGGAGGTGGGCCCCGATGCACCCCAAGAGAATGTGTGCCCTAGGCTGGCGCCTACCTCGCCTATAGGTGGCACCGGCCCTGTGTCCGACCTCAAAAATATGTTCTTTATGACACTGTGTACTAAGCAATAATCATGACAAAGCCTCTATATTCCAAAGAAACTGGTTTAATTCTGGGGCAAACCAACACTGCCACAAGGGAAAAATAAACATTTACACAAGTCTGATTGATGTAAATTGGACTTTTAACCCTTTGAATGCTTGCAAGGCTTCAATGCATTGCAGAACAATGTGTTGGAGACCGTCCTAGCATTGAAGTTGTTAAAAGACTGATTTAACAAAATTATATTTATTATCACGTCTGGAGCGGTTGGTTTGCTTCTGAATTACATCAGCCTTCTTTAGCTGAAAGCACCCACAAACAGTCTATAAATGTGCTAATTCTATAAATGAGGTTGATTAAATATTAAAGGTTGGAGATGTTTTGGATGACGTTTTGGAGACATGCTGGACAAATAAAAATTCCCCATTTGTCCCACTGATTTAAGTGGAATGTTTAAACAACTGAATTCTGGAGAGGTCTGCAAACCATTGTGGAAACTTCTCTAGCTTTCAAGGGGTTAAAAGCTGCATTTAAAACAATGGGGAATTTGATTTTTCCTCTAAGTTGTAGTAGTCCGATATGGTGCATTTGGTTTTCCCAACCATTGATTTACCCTACAATTAGTCTCAGTACATAGTTCTCAGTGTGTTTGCAGGTGCTGTATATTTCCATGTTCTCTACAAAATATAGAATACTTGTGTAAAAGCCTGTGTACATGAGCCAAGGTCCGGGTATTGTTAACCCTTTGAGTGCCAGAGGGATATACAACGCAAAAGCAATGCTTTGCGTACCCCTCTGATACTCAAAGGGTTAAGATGCCGCTGAACTACCTCACTGCTCCACGCAATGCAGTCTTGCATTGCCTCACTCACGCGATGCAATCATGCACAGTAGAGACTGCCTGAATGAGGGCAGTCTCTACTGCGCATGACTGCATCATGACAAACGTCCTAGCAAATTATTATATAGGATGTTAACAAATAAGGCGTTGTGATAGTTCAAGTCTTTAATTTACACTGGCTGATTGAAATGTGTCAATTTTGCTTAAAAAAAATAAACATATTCATTATTGTAAAGGCGAACATTAAGCAGACTATCTAGATGCAAATTGATCGTTGATAGTATTATAAAAAATACACAAATGAGATATAAAACACATTGTTACTTCTCATTCCTTGTCATTTCATCAGACTAAAAAATTTGTCACCATCAAATACAGTCAATCTGTTCAGAAACAACATTAGAGTAGTGGAAAGTATGTCCCAATTCTCAAACACACGCTCACCTTACCAGCCATTGGTCCGCCATCCTTCTGTGATAATGATGCTTGGATTTAAAGGGATAGTAACACTTAATATATAATAAAATTGATATTGTAAGATTTGAGAAACTATAACTTTTGATTAAAACACTTCTCTGCAGTGGGAGTACCCTTGTTGTACTCAGGAGGTTAAACCTTACAATAAACATTTTACTATTTTTTAATAAACTTTTTGCATGCTTGATTACTGCAGAATCTGACATTTTAGGGCTCTGAAATATTGAAAATGACATTCCCGCAATGAAAATATATAAGCAATGCATTGCGTACCCCTCTGGCACTGAAAGGGTTAAAAATAAAAAATAGCTATGTCAGTAGACCTCACATCTTTCCATTCAATCCCATTTACAGGTTCAGATTAGGGACCTAATCAAGGAGTGCTGGAGTTTGAATGAGATTTCCATCTCCCCAGACCCTGATCTTTATGGTGGGAATGATTCACTCTATTTAATTTTTTGTGGTAATAGCCTCACAAATCCTGTCATGTATTGTTATAGTGTATGATAAATATAAGTAAAGACTATTCTTAATAGTCTTTCCTTTAAGAAGAGAGGGTTATAATCTTTTAATTATGTATTATCTAAGGATCCTAAGAACTCATAACATTTGACATTATGGTGGAAGTTAAATTGTTTTTGGGGAGGATAGGTATATTAAATACATAGAAATTGGAGGACATTTTTAGGGAGCATTGTGTTTGGGATGTACTTGAATGAATGAATGAATGAATATCTTTATTTATATAGTGCCGTGCTTCAAAATGTAAGGGTTTAGACAATATAGGCTATATAGTACTTTGCAGAGTAAAAACTGGAAGAGAGGTCACTGCCTGAAAGCTTCTTTAGAATGTACTATTGTTGGCATATTAGCATGGAAACAGTAGTAAATCCCATTTAAAGGGTTAAGGACCCATGATGTGCCAGGACCGTCACGTCGATTCTGCACTTAAGGACCAATGACGGTCCTGGCACGCCGCTCGTGGATCCCTGATTCTGCTTTGAAAAAAAAAATGCCCTGTGGTTCTTAACTGTCAGCTGCGTGCCATGCAGATCTTTGTTAAGGCATTAAAAAACAGCGATATTCTTCCTGAAGTGAAGCTTTTTGAACAATAGAAAGGTGGAGAAATTTGGGGGCAAATCAACTGCGCAAAAAGGAAGAAATAAGCAATCCCCCAATTATTATTCACTTAAACTGGTCTTTTTTATCGCTCAAATGCTAGATAATGTACATATACCTTGATATGGAATGCATTTGATGCCCCTCTAGCATTGAAGTCTGTAACCCATGCACAGTAACATGAATAGATAGTAATTTTTTGGTTCCTATGACCATACCTGTGAACTTTCAAAATGAGCCAGCCCTGAGATATTAGCAGCATTAAGCCTTAAACATCCCCAGAACATAGATTTAGGGAGATATATCCCTTTGTGCTTTAACTGGGAGGTGGTCTTATTGATCCACAAGGAACCCTTTAAGGGATAGTAATGTTTCATAACAAAAGCAGCTCTAATTATTCATCATAGTATTTGGGCCTTGGAGAGTGTTATTTTAATTCTGTCAGAGTTGTATTACAAGAGTAATTGAATAATAAAGTATCCCCCTCCCGCCCCTTTTACTGAGCGGCAGGGAGGTTCCCAGCTAGATAGCAGAGAGGGACAATCTTCAATTAAGATAAGGGAAAGAGCTGAAAAACCTGTCAAGGGGGGGCAGGGTTTTCATTGTTCTCACAGTAAGAAGATTGTCCCTTGCTGTGAGCTGTCTGGTCTATGGTCCAGGTTCCACATCTGAGGGGAGGGGACTTACACTAGGTAAAAGGGTTGGGAGGGGAAAACTTTATCATTCAATTACTCTTGAACTACAACTCTGACAGTATTGAAATAATACTCTCTATGTTTCAAATACTATGAAGATGCTGTAACTTAGAGTTTTCACTGCCTGAACATACAGAAGAGAAGCAGGGTGTTTCCCTCTGTCTTTCTGGTATAAGCGGCAGCAATTTAGGGACTACATCAGCAATTAATTCATTCAGATGAGATAGTAGTTAACACTAGGCTCTGTCCCCCTGATAATCTGGCCTTCTACATTGAGACCTAAAGATTTGGGTCAAATCCCTGAGTCTCTTGGCAAACCCTGAGGGTTCCCAGGAATGCCTATGATTCGTCTGGTTTGCTCCAGACCTAGGGGGTGATGTATAAAAAGCCTTAGTGTATTCTTAAGAATTGTCGCTAAAATTCACAACGCCTGGTCATATAAAGAAATAAAGTCACGTTTATAAATATGTCTATCTGAGAATATTCTGAGAATATTCACACCTGCGAATATATATTTGCACATATAGCGGTATTATATACTTCCAATAAGAACAGATTTTACCTGGCGTTATGATTTAATCCCTAAAACTGGCTTTATTTTTGGTGCAATTAGAGAATTTCTTTATAAATACATTGGGACACAATTCTTATTTGGCCAAGACAATTTCTAATCCACTTTTCAAAAAAGTCAACTAACAGGAGTTAGCACTTAGCAAAATGTTGTTAGATGTTTATACATATAATTATGCTGCTTTAAGACACTTTTACAGACACTTTCTTTATAACTCCAGTTTTATACATATCTCCCCACTAGTCCTGTTCCTCTTAGGACGTCATTTTAAAAAAAAACATTTTTATTGAGAGGACAGTAATAAAACATTTCAAAATCATAGACAAGTCACATAATAATCAAGTAAGAGATACAATGCAGACAGTCAAGTAAGTTTCATAACATAGAGATACAGCTGTCCCATTTTAATTTTATAAATGAGAAACTAAGCTAAACCAAAACTCCCCTCCCTCATCTCCAACCCCCACCATATCGTTAACAAAACCCAACCCCCCCCTCCCTCCCCGGGAGCTGAACGCAGCCTGCCTCTCAGTAAATATTATTAAATGTAGCAGGTAACAGCGTAGGCATCAATTAGCAGATAAATACATAAATAGAGAAGTAGCCAGATTCTCCAGGGACACCACCCATGGAACGTAGAGTAATAAGGATTTATCCCAAAGCCCTCATTGGTAGAAAGCTCTAGAATTACAATAAGAGGTCCATGAACCCCATATTAGATTACATTTATTCGAGGTACCGCTATGCAAGTCCCTTATAGTGAGGAAGATTATTAGCTACCAGGGCCATCCAGTGGTCATGTTTGGGGGGCCGTTCTGACATCCATGTTTGTGCCACCACCTTTCGTACCATAACCAGCAGTTCCCTAATCAGTACATTATGGGAGTTTGAGTGGAGTTGATCAGGAAGAATAGAGAATACGCATACCTTTGGAGAAAGTGACACATCCCACAGCACCACAGCTGACACAGTGCATAACACAGCCTCCCAGAATCCTTGGACCAGAGGACACTCCCACAGAAGGTGCAAGAAAGCGGTAGGACGTCATTTTTAAATTTCCAAATGTTATTACCAAGCCAGGGCAAATAATGGTATATTACTGTACAACATGCCTTCCAGTCCTTCTTCCCACCTGTATACTATTCTGTCGAATGAAATGATGTGCTTTATACAATATGTAACCCTTTCCGTGCTGGAGAGATATTTAGTGCATTGTAAAGCACTGTGTTGGATACCTTTTTGGCACTCAAAGCGTTAATCCACGTGGGTTGGTGCATTGTATTAAAATTCCAGCACTGTAATATTAGAGTTGCTGTTTTTTTATATTCTTTCATATCTGTTTTTCCTGAATGAATATTGTCAGCATATTATTTGATAAGACTTTGGTTTTGGTATATCAAAAATAAATTGAATTTATTTACAAATACATTTTATAACAATGTTTGCTTTTCCTTTGTTATTCTGTATGCACTAGAAATAACATTTATCATCTATTGAAATAAAAAGGTAGGTTTAATTATTGCATATAAAGAAAGGAAAATGTGAATTCCTTTAGATGCTCTACTTTTATTCCTCACTCTCTTTATGCTTTGGAAGTGTAAAAATAATGGAATGGGTCAGTAAAGATATAATCTTAACTTCAAACTGCAAATATATCTGGCACATACAATTCCCAGCATAATGTAATATAGTATTATACTATATAATGGGATTAATGTTTTACTGGAAATTGAAAGGATGTCAGGAATATACAGTAGAACACAGAGTTACTTAAAGATGCAGTAACATTTTAATGAAGAAAAAAAAAAAAAAAAATATATATATATATATATATATATATATTGCAGGTCTTTTCCTGTTCAGCAAAATGAGGGTACTCCTACTGCTGAGAGATGTATATTTTCAGAGTTATTACAGTTTAAACTCTTAATCTCTTTTTATAACATACTGGTTTTCATTTAAAAAAGTTTACAGTGTCACTTTGTAACAAATAGGTGGTTTTGAAAGAGCTTTCAAAAAGCACCTATGTGTATATTTGTCATTATTTTATTTAAAACAATTGTTTATGATATATTTATCTTTGCTTATTTGTCAGGCAGCGCAAATCTGGCAGGCAATGGCAAGCACTGCCCTACTGCTCTCCATCCTAACTGCCATTTCCTATTAGTAAGTACTAGCATATTTGCATAAACTAACAAATGAATAAAGATATATATATATATATATATATATATATATATATATATATATATATATATATATCTTATAAACAAGTGTTTGAAATAAGATGTTATCTTCTTATACATACCTTGGACAGGCATGCATTTTGTGGAAACATTTTTATCTTTCCCCCCTGTTTTAGCAGGTGAGACTGGATATAGTGAGGAGAAATTAATTTAATATGGTGCAATGAACAAAATTAATTTTGCTTTGTTGGCTACAGAGGCAGGTTATGTCATAGTGCTTTTTTTACACCAATTTGAAGCACATCAAGGACCCTAGAGGTGTGCAGCTCATTGCTTCACCATGCTTTGCACAGCTCTCTCTTTCTTAATGGGTAAATTAACATTTGCCCTTGGTTTACAGGACTACCCAAGGTATAATGTATATATCCAAGTCTTGGAGAACTTTTTGAACAAAGCAACTGCACAAATAAAAATTTGCATGGATTAAACAGTGCTTCCAAACCCTTGAATGCTCTTTATCCAATACATTGCAAATCAATTCGTTTGAGACATTGCTAGTATTCAAGGGGATAAAAGCTTACTTTAAATCAAAATGGAATAATTTTTCTTTGTCCCATACAGTGTTGTTTACTTGCCCCAGAATTGTTAAACTTCACCTTTCTACATATGACTCATAGTTGGTTTCATGCTAATATACAATATGAATCATGCTTTGGAACTTACATGGAAAAATATCATGACAGCATTCTCCTGCAGTTCTTACAGAATGTGCCCTAAGAAATTAGGTGGAACAGATATTTTGGCTTTTTTTACACTTAACCCTTTGAGTGCCAGAGAG
Organism: Rhinophrynus dorsalis; assembly: GCA_037306005.1. Lineage (NCBI taxonomy): Eukaryota > Metazoa > Chordata > Amphibia > Anura > Rhinophrynidae > Rhinophrynus > Rhinophrynus dorsalis. The sequence continues at coordinate 417,717,069 of CM074723.1, forward strand.
GTGGCCAGCTCCTGCAAGCAAATGGTTAAATGGGTATTGTTAATAATGAAGACTGGTTGTCAAAATGCTAATTTCATTCCCAGGAATGTGTATGTATGTTTATTAAGGCAAAGAGACAAAATGATTCTTAGTAACTGGAAATTATGTGGAAATATTAGGATAAGCAGTAGAAAATAAGTAGTGGAATATTTTTATGAGAAAAGTTAAATATTAAGAGAAATAATGGAATATAAAATATATTAACAGTTTTGGGTTCCTAATAATGTCTTATACTTCATATATCTACAGCTGTGTACTTGAGATGCAGCAAATGGGAAAAGCACAATTTAATTAGTAATTAACTTTTACTTATAATTGCATGGACTCTAAGTGTGTTTATTTCTGAATGATTCTTCTACTTATTTTCGCTATTTTTAGGTGTCCAAATAGAATATAGTAAACGTTTTCCTACCACTCAGAATATGCCAACTATATTGCTTATTTTCACTTTGCACATTTGCCTTTTGTGATTGTTTGTAGGACTATAGGTGAAGCTTGCAATTATTGCAATAATCGTTCAGGTGAATTAACCCTTTAAGGGCTGGCCCATTTTTAACCTTTATGACTGTAAAAAATGTCTGGTTTCTAGCATGAGTCATTAAACAATTTTGTTGTTTTATTATATAGCTCACCCATGAAAACTATACACCCTATATGCATCACTGTTCAGCATATTTTTTTAAAATATGGAGTTAAAGGGACAAGGTACAATTTATTGTTCATAAATAAATGAAATGCATTTAGAAAATTAAGTACTTAAGGATGTCCCTGTACCTTTAAATGTACACTCTGTGACACAAATCACAGAGTGTACACAGAAGTCTCCCATTGTGATCTCTAAAGGAAACTGAATGAATCAGGTTCAATTAGACAGAAGGGGACCATGCTGTCACTTTCACCATGCTCCCTTTCCTGTCACCCACATAGGGGAATGCTGTCAAAGTTTACAGAGCTCATGTGCAGTTGCCTATGCATGCCTCTGTATCACAATGGGTTAACTTTAAGGAAAAAGTACAGAATGTTGATTGATAGCTCTCTGCTCTTGTAGGTGTCCCAGGAGACAGCCTGTGGTAGTCTCCTGTAGACATCCAATGCAATATATAAATGGCACAGTGGCTACATTTTCATTCATTTATGTTATTTAAATAGGGCGTAAGTACTAGTGATGGGCAAAAACTTTACCCAAAAAGATAAAAATAAGAAAAACTACAGTTTTCACATTCTGTAGGAATTCCCACTGAAAGTGCTGTTTTCCCATTTCTTTCCATTGCAAACATCAGCCTTGTCCCAGTGCACTGGTAGCCAAAGAAGCACACATACTGACCCCCAACCGTGTTCCATTGTGGCCATAGAACCACACATGCTTACCCCCATTCTTGTTTCGTTCCACCCACTCCCCCATAGCCAGAGGACCACACGTAATTACTACCAGACTTGTCCCAGTGCACTGGTAGCCAAAGAAGCACACATACTGACCCCCAACCGTGTTCCATTGTGGCCATAGAACCACACATGCTTACCCTCAATCTTGTTTCGTTCCACCCACTCCCCCATAGCCAGAGAACCACACGTAATTACTACCAGACTTGTCCCAGTGCACTGGTATACTTGAAGAAAACTATGGCTTGGGATATTCCAACAGGGTGCAACACATGACATCAGTTCTTTAAAGCCTGCATTTTCAGCAAAAGAAAAGGCAGCAAGTCAACCGCCATCATTTAGAAAAAGGAAGCATGTCAACCGCCAGCATTTTGGCAAGTTTACTGTTCCACAGGCATACTTTTGCATTATTTTTGTGCAGGTTTTGACTTCTTTCTAAGAAAATGTCCTACTCTGTGAAAAGTTACATTTGTCTCGTTTCTCTTTTGAGGCAAAATATTTTGCCTATCCCTAAAAAAGGGACTATTTCATCATTCCCAAACATTAGGGTCATTAAGGGGTTGACATGAGAAAAACAAGGAAAATGTTACTTACAGTGACCCGTCAACCTAAAAAAAACAGAGTGCAGGTAGAAATTCTACAACAGAAGCGCTCGGATAAGATAACAATTATAAGTGTAACATACTTGTTTTGAGTGAACATATATTGATTTTAAACTTTTTAAAATAAATGTAGTAAGATAGTGCTTGAGCAGAGACAAGCTGATTAAATCCCTGCAAGGAGGGAACACTTTAAGATTAACCCTTTGAGTAGCAGTCCCACTTATAATTGTTATCTTATGCGAGCACTTCTGCTGTGAATTTCTACTTGCACTGTGTTATCTTTCCATTTTTTTGGTCATACAGAACTCCTGGGAGTAAAGTTCTGAACGTTTAGAAGCAGCTGGATTACCCCAAAGGAAAGCTAAAGGGCTGAAGTGGAAGTGGGTATGAAAATTTCTTCCATAAGTCTACATTGTCTGCCTTGCATATATGTGCTTGACAGATAATTTTAATATGTGAGTACCCTGTATTAAGGGTTATAAGTGGGGTTCTGAATATTGTTGCATAGACATACTATCCTATGAGGCACCCCTTTAGTTTTGTCTTTGTCTAAAAAACATTTACTTTGTGTTTCAGGGAATAAAAATCTGCCTGTATGCTATACTAGCCATTTTTTTCTGTAAAACAAATCGCTTTTGAGAAATTAAAGGGATAGCAATGTTTCACAAAAAAAGCAGCTCCAAATAACCGTCATAGTATTTGAGCCATGGAGAGTATAATTTAAATACTGTCAGAGTTGTAGTTCAAGAGTAATTGAATGATAAAGTATCCCCCTCCCACCCCTTTTACCTAGTGTAAGCCACCTCCCCGCAGATATAGAATCTGACCTTGAGACTAGACAGCTCACTTCAAGGGACATTCTTCTTACTGTGAGCATCAGGAAAACCCTGGCCCCCTTGACAGGTTTTACAGGTTTTTCCCTTATGCTAACTGAAGATTGTCCCTCTCTGAGATCCATCTGGACAGTCTTGCTGCTCTGAGGTGAGCAGTGTTGCATCAGTAAATGGGGTGGGTGAGGGACAATTTATAATTCAATTACTCTTGAACTACAAATCTGACAGTATTGAAATTACACTCTTCATGGCCCAAATACAATGAAAAATTGACTTCAGGTCACCTTGTTGGATTTCCAAATTAAATTGTTGATATTTCACTCATCCCTTTAAAGAAAATATAGAAATCATGTCAGAAATAATTACAGTTTAGAGATAAAAAGATGCAGAAGCAAGGTTGTTAGTGTTACATAGTGTCAAAATGAATAAATTTTGTTTAACAATAAGAATAATCTGTTGTTTGAAAAGGCATTTGCAAAGTTATGAAAACTGGGACTTGTGTAAAATCCATCAGTTGTAAATTAGTGAAATATATGCACAGAGCTAGAGTCAACCAAATTATTTAGCTGTGGAAAAGGTTGATGAGACATGCATAACACATATTTTGTCTGATACTTAGCTTGTTATGCCTGAAATCTGTTGATCTTGATATTTCCATCAGTGATTTGTGCAGACGTTCTCAGCATTACTATTAACAATGATTCTTTAAACTGTTATATTGTTATGTAATATAAATATTAAACTATAAATGTGTTAAAGGGATAGTAATGTTTCATAGTAAAAGCAACTCTAATTAATCATCTTAGTATTTGGGCCTTGGAGAGTGTTATTTCAAATCTTTCAGAGTTGTAGTTCAAGAGTAATTGAATTATAAAGTATCCCCCTCCCACCCCTTTTACTGATATAACACTGCTCAGCTCAGAACAACAGGGTGTGTCCAGGTAGATTTCAGAGAGCGACAACCTTCAATTAAGATAAGGAAAGAAGCTGAAAAACCTGTCAAGGAGGTCAGGGTTTCATTGTTCTCACAGTAAGAAGATTGTCCATTGCTGTGAGCTGTCTGGTCTACGGACCAGATTCCACATCTGAGGGGAGGTGGCTTACACTAGGTAAAAGGGACGGGAGGGGGAAACTTTATCATTCAATTACACTTGAACTACAACTCTGACAGTATTGAAATAACACTCCCTATGGCTCAAATACTATGAAGATTAATTGGAGCTGCTGTTTTTATGAAACATTACTATCCCTTTAAAAGAATAATAATGCTTAGTATGTAAAATATATATTGTAGGGTTTACACCCTGAGTAAAAGAAAAGTACTCTCACTGCTGAGAGGTGTTTTATTCAAATGTTATTTCAGCTCAAATTTGAATTTAGGTACAGTATCACAATAGCTTGAATTCTTACATTGGCACTGTTGCTACCCCAGTCTATGGAAATGTATGGTCAACTGAAAAGAATGGTGTAGCAACAGTGTCACAATAACAGGCCATTGAGAAAGTAACAAAAAAAACACAAACACATTTGTATTGCAATAACTTTTGAGTAAACTCCCAACAGTAGTCGGAGTACCCTTGTTTTACTCATGAGGATAAACCCTACAATATTAATCATTAATTGTTACAATCCATTTAATTGTATTAATCAATGTAGCTTGGATTTGTTAACAGTACCCTTTAACCTTTTGACTGTCAGATGAGCATCCAACACATCACTTCACAAAGTGTTGGATACCCCACTGGTAAGGAATGGACAACATGAAAACAAGTTTGATGATTTTGAAAGGGTTTCAGAATCACCTATATGTTGTATTGCCAACCTCTCCTAGAACGAAAAAGATTGTCAGTAAGTGGGGAAGGTAATGTAGGGATAATATAAGAAGTGCATGGCATGCTTTAATTAGCAACCTTAGTAACTCAAAAACCAGTTTTCTAAATGAAAAATTGCAAATATTGCATACACCAAAGTTATTTATAGGTGATAGGGTCATTTTAATTTCCAGTGGTGACGGTGGGAAAAATGTTTGTGATCCCCTTTTCGATTGTAACAAACTTCACACCTACAATTTTATCAGCTTGTAAAACAGTCCGAATAATAGTTAAAGATAACCTAAATAAACAAATAGCACACACACATAATGCTTTATGAACATTTATTTATCTGCATCTGATTCAGCATTCAATATCTATGTGTGAAAAAGCATGTGAACCTTTAGATCCAGTACCTCTTGGTACCTCTTGAACAGCAATGACCTCAAAAAAGCATTTGCTGTGACTGCTGGTCACACATCTGTTTTGAGGACTTTTGGCCCAATTCTCCTTACTGAATTGCATCATCCCTGTGAAAATCGAGTTCTTCCTGGCACAGACATCTTGCTTCAGGGCCTACCACAACATTTTGATGGGTTTTAGGTCTAGACTTTAACTAAATCATTCCAAAATGCAGAATTTCTTCTCCCACATTTATTGAGTTGTAGATCGACTTAGGTAAAATTTATGTACCTTTGAAGTGGTAGAACCGAAAAAAATATACCTATTTTTCCCTTAGTGACATCTTCTGGTAACATTTCTATGCAACGGGCTAGGGGAAGAAAGGCAAGTTATCCCTCATTTGATGCAGTTGGATAATTACTTTCAGGAATATATGATCTTATATAGTTATTGAGCTATTTTAGGACTGTTTTACCATGTAATGAATGGAATGTGCATTTTAGTTCATAAACTTAAAAACACCATTTTGTCCTCCCGTCAATTAGAGTTCTGCACAAGTCATACATGTCAGTAAAATTATACATACTTAATCATTTTTTTACTCAGAGGGATCAAAACCTTTTAAAATAACTGAAATATTCACTACCAACATAAATACTTTTGATCTATAGTTTATGATAGTGGCAAAATAAGTCATTTCTTGGGGGGACCCAGCTCTTGCACACACACAGATGTAGATGCACTCATAAATGCATACACACACACTCATACATGCACAGTCACACACAAATACACACACATATGCTCAAACACATACACAAAAATAGAGACACATATACTTGCTGACTCGTACATGTACACACACTTACATAAATACACTGGGGAAGTACCATGTATATGATTAGCTACTGTTATTTATTTTATGTAATCAGGATTGGCATGCTTGGTTAACATAATGCTTCCTTTTGATATAACACTTTACTTTATGACCCATATTGTTTGGAGTCTCATGCACAAAGTACCAAGGATTTTCAGGGACACGCTCATCTCTACTGCTTATCAGTACTTACCTACACTTGTAAAGATTTCTGTTGATATTTCACCTACTTCTGTACGCTCTTAAAAACTGAAAAAAAATTTTTTTGAAAAAAAGACCAATTTTTCCTATATAGCCAGTTCTGGAAACATTTGTTTTCAGCATCCTAGCAATTAGAAGGCAAATGACCCCTCATTTGAAGTGACTGGTTGTCTGCTTTCCAAAGCAATATCCCCTACCTTTTTCATGTCTGTAATTCTTATGAGAATTTTAGTGCAGACAGGTAATAACAGACAATAAAAATGACAGGTTTAGTTCAGTGCTCCTGGCAACTCTTTCTGTATGGCAGACTATACCAAAGTGGCATAATTGTTCTCAGGCTTGCAATATGTACTACTGACTTCATTAGGACATCCAATGGTTTTCAAATAGTTTAGTTTCCTTGAAGTAGTGGAAATGTTAATAGTGCCGCATTCTGGTGCTCACCAGCCTGTCAGTATAAAGGCATGTGAACTCTCATTTCATGTTCCTGGTTGTCTAATTTCCAAAGCAGTATATCATGTCTGCCTTTTCCACATATCTGTAATTGCTATGACCACAAACTTTTACACACAGGTATCTCATAAAAAAGCAAGAAAACTGACCGATTTTGGTCCACACATTTTTATGGTCACTACTGTATAGATTGTCAGATAATACAGTGGGGTACAATTTTTCTCAGACTCCATCTAGAAACCTAACCAAATATGCTATCCCATGATTTTCAGGGATTCTAGTATATTTAAAGAGTGTAAATGTGAATAGATTTTTTTTTGTTATAATGTCGTCTTCTGCTGATTTAATAACAAATGTAGGACTCTATATGGCATTATGGAACCTATAGCAGAGTGTCAGATAAGCACTAACAAAAGTAAAGCAATGAGTATATAAATGTAATAGATTGGTAGAGTAAAAGTCATACCTTTATCGGCTAACTACTAGTACTCATCAAATAAAGGCATCAGTTTTACTCTACCAGTCTCCTGTTTTTTTATGGCTATCATGATATGACCTTTTACCTGGAAAAAGGCATTTATACTGTTTTGATTGTTTTCTTACTTAACTCAACCTATATCTTCAATCTCTGGGGACAGCGGTGTAATTATTGACTGCCATGCCTCTGTGCAAAGCATTTTATTGTGCCCCCAATACAGAAGTATCCTCCCAGTGGCATAACTAAAACCTACAGTGCCCTGGGGCTGATGGGCCCCCACGGATGCCAGGTCCTACCACAACTACAGCCACTGTAGTTACTCCCCTGTCTATTGAACCTCATATTTTAACCTTTATTTGCTTATGTAACAAAATATTATTGAAACAAAATACGTATAAGCTTCAAAAGATCAGGGAAAATAAAACTTTTTGACCTAGCTGAGCACAGTTACTGTTCGCATTACTGGAAGAACTCACAAGGGAAATTATGTGCCTCTTGATTTGCACAGTCTTTTCAACTGCCATGTACATTGGAAAGACTCACTAGAGAGTTTTATTCGACTGACAATGACTCCTTGGTGTAAAGTAGGGATTATTGTACAGCTTTGACATCTGTTTTTAAATACTCTATTTTGTATTTTGTAATTACAAAAGCAGGTTCAAAACAGCAATAATGATCTCAAGATTAAGTGAATGTATAAAGTTAAAAACATAAATAAACATTATCTTAGCAATCATTAGTAAATTTGCACTTAAACTGATGTATTCAGAAGAGCAGGAGTAATTATGGAGCAAAACAACTGCATTATAGGGGATAACTAAAAATGACCTTTGATTTAAATTGGGTGTTTAACCCCTTGAATAGTAGAGGGATCTCCAGATGATTGCATTGCAATGTATTGGGGACCTCTCTACCAATGAAAGGATTAAAAGCTCCATTTTTATAATGAGTATTATTTTTATTTAGAAAAAGTTTTACCAGGAAGAATACATTGAGATTTCTCTCATTTTGAAGTGTGTCCTGGATAGTTTTCAGAAAAGTGTTACATATTTACACAAATTGAGAAACATAATATATTACATGTTATTATATATACATACACATATGAATATACATACATATGGAATATTAAAATTATAAACAGTTACACTCTGTTTTTAGATATAAAGAAGCATTTACTTTTAAGGATTTTAGACTGGGAGCAGATTTGATTATTTCAGGCAGATTGTTCCAGGCCTTTGGAGCTCTGAAGGAGAAGGCAGATCTTCCTGCTTCTTTCTTGTATTGTGGTATACGCAGTGAGTTGTTAGTGGAGTGGAGGATATAGTTAGTATAGAGATCTGGAGTGAGCATACTGCTCAGGTAGTCTGGTAGTTTTCCCAGAGAATGGGAATATCTGTTTTCCCCTGTGGTATGGTTGTTTTTCTCCAGAATGTATCCATTTATTTTTAGTATGTCCGTCTCACTATGATTTCATGAAATTCACATCTGGAACAAAAACTGAAAAACATTTAGTAAAATGAGCAAGTCAAAGTGTTCTCAGTTTACCATGTAGCTCCTTTATGTAGTACATAATTAAAAAAATCAGTCTTTTTATCATAACTTGCAATATTCTTGTGGCAACCTAGCAACTTTTGAAAAGCTTTGCTCTAATGTTGCCTCTTTTCAAACAAGACAACATGATTTTAAGTTAAAATGAACTAGTTCCTAATGTGGAAATGCTCAGTCCAGAGCAATAGTCATTGGCAAATGTGAGCAGTGTTCTTCCAATTGCATTAAGGAACGCTAATATAAATGTGCGGTGGCTATGTAATAAAATACCTAATTTTTCCTTTAGCGCCAACTTCCAGAAACATTTGTACACTCCAAGCAAAATGCTACTGGCCCCTCATTTGATGCAATTGGACATCTACTGTCAGGAAATGTAGGCTTTTAGGGGTTTATTTGATGTTATGGGGTAATTACGCATTCAAACTATGTTTAGTACATTTTGATTATCACCATATAAATTTCAGTCTAAATGTTCTGGTACTATATAGCTTGGTTATTAATATACTAACGAGATAAGTGGCATTTATATTTCATTTTTTTTTTGCTTGTTACACAAAGCTTTCTTGATATGTTTTACAGTAAATTGTGACTTTAGAGTACATTTCTGAAAACTTTTTTTTAATTAAAAATTCAAAAACTATTCATTTAGATGGAGATTTTAACCCATGGAGATTTTAACCCAATGCTTTGCTTTGCAATGCATTTGAGGCTTTTCTACTATTCAAGGGGTTAAGAGCCTCATTTAAATCAAAACATTTAAAGTTGGCTTGCTTCACATTTCCAGTAATTCCTCTTAGTACATCAGCCTCAATATTCCCAAAAAGGGTACTAAAATGCTTTAGAACTGTGATTTTATACATCATGGAATAAAAATAAATAAATAAATAACCTTGTTGCTTTCGGATATCTATTGGATTGTTTCAGAAGACTGCCATTACCGACTTGCAACAATTTTTAGCTTTGGAATTATTGCAGCATTCTATCCAGAGGTTATGTCACTCAATGATTGCTCCTTAAAACTTTTATTATTTGAGAATTCCCTGTGGTTCAAAATGATTTGATTTCCTTTGAAACTGTTGGTATCCCAACAAGAAAAGCTCTAATACCCATTTACCAAACATATACTATTTATCTCACTTCTGGGGACAAAAGGAAAAAGAAAAGAATGTGTTAACATCAATGGAAATAAGTGTAAGCAAAGCCCAGAAACCACAAGACATGAGGCATATAGTACCGTAATCTTCACCAATAAATGCCTTTTCCTATCCTGCTGAATCCTCAGAAACAAAAATGGAGTACTTCCAACTGAGAAAGATGAACCGTATTAACGTCTTCTTCTAAATTTATGTTACAGAGGATTAGTGTGAATAGTCAAAAAGGTGCATCTGAGCCTTATTCACCTTCTGCGATTATGCTTGCAAACCTTTAACCATTTAGCCAGAGATGTGCTTAACACACTGCTTTGCAATGTGTTGCATATCCCTCTCAAAATATGTGTGTATAATTTTACAATCTTGTGAACATATTTGTTTTTCCTACAAAAATAATGTGCTAAGATAATACCAAATGGACCTTTCGCTTCAGCATAGTGAAAAGTCCCATTGCATCTTTGCCTTTTGTTTTCCATCTTGGGTGGGGGGCAGAAGCATGACTCTTTAAGGTACACATAATAATGATTCAATAGCAGAGTGAACAATCTGTATTGTTGCCTTGTAGGTTTTCATGCCGACCATCTTTGCTAAACGTCCATGTATTTTGTAATAGTCCCAGGAACATTGTAGCAAACTTTGTTCGGACTGCATGACACATAGAAAATCATCCAGACAAACAGCCCAATATGCACACCAGGGAACTGTTTAGACCCAAATTGCAGGGTCTCAGGGTGAAGGATCAAATTCTCAGAGTGAGAGAGGTCTGTGATACCTACTAAAAAATTTGCCACCATTAAATTATTCTTTAGTATCTAAATTGGTGCCATTTGTACCCGAAAAGCAGTAGGACATGTCCTGACGGTCTTGTTTGTGTTTAGGCAGTGAAATCTCTAAGTTGTAACTTGTTAAAGGTTCCTTGCAGACCAATTGGAGCACCTCCGAGTTAGAGCAAGCAGGTACATATTGCATAAAATCTACATTATAGGAAGCTTTAAGGGTTAATATTCCAAAGATCTCAGGGTGAGCTCATTTGGAAAGTTCCCAGGTATGCCAATATGCAACAATACTATGCAATTTAATTATTAAGTGCAGTGTAAGGAACTCTGATATTTTAGCTCAGAGTTTCTGTGTGAACTTAGCTTTAAAAGGAGAAGTAACACCTCTTAATAATAACCCCCCCCACTTAACTTATTATGGCCAAGAAATATGAAGAAAATGTTTTCCTTGTGACCCATAACGGTTCTGTATGTTAAGGAATTCAGGGGTCACCATGTGGCTGCACGCCTTTCAGGGATCCCTGAATCCACTGGAGAAGAAAAAAGCTGCTCCATGGTTCTTAACTGCCAGTCACGCAGCTGCACGACCAGTCGTTAAGGGGTTAAGGAGATCTTTTTTAAGTCTATTGTTAGTTATCTTTTAATTTCTTATATAATAATATAATTGAAAACGGCCCATTCAAGTCATCGTTTACCAACAAAATCTTATCCAAGTCATTAAACTGCTATATATAGTTTGCCATCATTATCCTATATAATAATTAGCTAAAACGTGTGTAACGCCTCTGTCTTGCGCAGTAGAGACTGCTGTGCGTGCTGCAGTCATGCGCAGTAGAGACTGCTGCACATGCTGCAGTCATGCGCAGTGGAGACTGCCCACACCGCGGCTGATACAGAGCTGGACGCTCTGAAGGACCGTCCCGCTCTGTATCAGCCACCACGCAGGCAGTCTCTACTGTGCATGACTGCCCCGTGACCGGCTGGCAGTGGCACTGTGGCCCGTGTAGTGGGCTCTTCAACTAGTCATTAATAAGCAAACATCATGCATATGCCTTACATATAAAACTGACCTGTATTACCCCAACAACAAAACCTGAGGCACTGTATAAGTTATATGGAGTATACCCGAGAAGTACGTATTGTTTGTATCATATTATTATCTTACGGAACACACATAATATGTATTATTAATATATGTATGTCCTTCATCCAGATGGAACTGCCTCCAGACATACATATCAGTTGTAGACTGGCTGTGTAAAATGGAATGTGGGTGTGGGTATCCAACATTATTGTAAATTAGTTTGCAAATTAAAATCAATGCAGATTTAAAAAAAAAAAAATCATATTTTAAATTACAAAGATTATCTCTCTAATTAAATCTGCTTCAGTAGATATTAAACTAAGTAATCATATATGATGTAAACTAAAATTATCAACTATAATTATATTGTGTATGCAAGTAAAATCATATGATTGGACTGAGCAATACCAGCAATTAAGATTCTACATCAGAAAACCCATTCATGTGCAAGTTACCACAAACCATTGTATACTGTATATAAAACTATAGTCTAATGAGAACATATTGTTATAACTAATATTTGATTAGTACACCCCATTTTGTCACAAATTATTAAATGCAAATGCAATGAGAGTGAACTTACTGAAACAGTATTATATTTAGTCAATCATTAGAAAAAATGTATAAAAACTAAAGAAAAGCAATACATAAAATATCTGTAGAATAACTCACAAACCTGATAAATGTGCCATTAAATCACTGTTGCTCTACTGTATATCTTTGTTGTATTATCAATACTTAATGCCACACTTTATTTTTAACATTGTATTCAACATGAAGACTATGCAGCCAAATGGGTTAAATTCTTACATGGAATTATTTGGGGTTTTGGAATACTGGTTAGGATTAAGGAGTATTTAATTTTCTCCTACAATAAAACAATAGGATACTAGATTTTTATATAGCATTGTTGTTTTAGTTGATTTATGACTAAATGTTTTAATATGATAATTTTAAAGTATGAATTAATTGATGTAGAATTACTGTAGTATTTTGGTATATAGGGAAATATCTAGGCAATACCCCATTTTGATGAGTTAATGCCTTTAAACTATTTAAGGTAGTAAGAAAAATGCTCAAAACTTTAATCCCTGAGCAAGAAGTCAGTAGAGACTTTGAAAGTCATTAGAAAAAGATACATGACTGAGTTCTTCACGTGATAATGTGAAAGTGAAGCATGTCAGTGTTATATTAGTTGGTGAATGCGCCAACCGTAGGACCAGTTCATATCTCAGTCACAAGGTCTAGTCTTGGCAAGATAAACTCTGCCCTTTACATCCTTCTAAGGTAGATAAAATGAGTACCCAGGACATACTTGAAAATGTAAGACAATCTCAATGTATCCTTCCTGGCAAAATAATTTAATTAATTATGAACAGTTGAGGACATTTTACAACATCTGTGCTCTGCCCACTTGTCCACATATTTGTTGTCAGGTGGGTTTTCTTGCCATCTGCACTTTCCAGCCCTTTGCCTACCACACTAACCACCTGCTAATACAATCCAGGCACAGCAGTCCTGGAAAAATAACTGAGATTTAGGATATGCCAGAGTGGAACTACACATGACATCAGTTCTTTGAAAACTCAGTTTTCTACAAAATAATAGAGCAGCATGTCCACTGCCAACATCTTGGGAATGTTTCAATTCCACGGGCATACTTTGGGATTGTTTTTGTTAAGTTTTTCACTCCTTGCCGTGAACTCAGTCAGTGTGGGTGGGCATTACATGGCAATTGTATTACTTTAACATCCTTTGCAGCAGGAGCCATACATGTTATTTGGAATTAACTAACTGTTGGCAGTGGCACACTCTCTGACACATAAATAACATCAATAATTCTCATATCTGCCCCAGAGCCCTGGTAACTTTTGTAGTGCTTCTGCTCATGCTAGTTTTGGTACCTCTTACCTGCTGATAGTGTGTCTCCCAGTCAGACTTGTAGTTGTGCTTCAGGTGGAATTTCATAGAGGAGGTGCCTATATGTGAGCTTGCTTTACCCATGTTCACATGCTTTTTACACAGACAACATGCTTAGTTTTTGAATCCCGATTTAAGTTTCTCCATACTGTGGACTTCATGGACTGAAGGGTTCCTGAGGGGATGCAATCACTACTGTGGCTAGATGTTGATGCAATTCTACTGCTACTATACTCCTAGGTGTCAAAGGTGCAGCACTTCCAGCATCAGAAGAGGCACTTGTTATATCTAACACTGTGGATGATAATAACCTGTATAGCTGTTGTTGCTGCTGGTTACTCAACACTAGGGATGGCCCAAAATTTTCACATCAAACTGAAATCGGTGAATAATGGCACTTTCTGCTTGGCAAATAATTTCCCGAGAAAAGTGCAGTTTTTCTGCTTTTTCCTGCCTTTTTTGCCCATTGAAATCAATGAGAAGAAAAATATTTCTCCACCACATGAACGTTTTCTACAGCCATATAAAAGGCTGTCAGGCTCTCACAGCAGCCATTTAGTGTTTGTGAGAGGAGAGAGCAGTACGTATTTTGAGCTAGAGAAGACAGACAGGGGAATTGAAGTTTAGATTAGGGAATCTTTTAGGTAGGACAGTTGTTCTGTTAGGAGAGTCAGTGGGGCACTCTGGGGAGAAGAAGGGAGGAAGGAGGTTGACCCCCAAAGACTCCAAAATTCCATGTGACTTGCAAGACACAGGCAGCTTGGGACCTATTTGCTTGCTAGTCTTGCTGTTATTGTCTCTGTGCTGGGTGGGGAAGTCTAGGGAAAGAAGTTGTTGATTTTGTTTTTCAGTTATAATTTTTTGGGACAGACTATGATAAGACAACAGGGTGGACAACTAAAGATAAAAAAATAGAAAAAAATAAAGAACTAAATATATTAGGTGACAGTGACAGACAGCTGACTGGGCTTAGGCAAGGTATCATACAGCTCCATCAGTTGTGCTGTGTACCGTACAATAAACAAACACTGTGTAGTTGCATAATGTTCAGCAAATGCACAAGGGGAATGGGGAGGGGTGAAGCAGTGCAGGGACATGAGAGTAAAGTAGTAGTCCAAAAACTGACTGCAGCAATGGTTGCTGCAGCGTGTTCAATCAATGATGATGATCCCTCTTCTCCCAGAGTGGATGCAGTTTGTCAATGTCCCACCAATAACATCACACCAGTCCCCCACCACCAATACCATACACATTTGCCACATTATAGGTTCTACTTTATTTATTTTTTGTATCATTGACATCATTATGAATATGTGCCTGTGTCACTTAAGTAGGAAGTAAGTGTTGTGGGCAAAGGAAAAATGTACTCTGCATGCTAACAAATTTTTCAAGGTATATGTTGCTGTAGGACTCACAATTTTGACTTCCAGCTACTTATTTCTCCACTACAGTCCTTAGAAGAAGTAATATTGTGCTGGGAAATGTTGTACCATATTAATCATAGGAGAAAAATGTGTTGAAATAGGAGAAAAAACTAGTTCCAGCACCACCAGTGCCAGTAGAAATAAAGAACCATATAAGAAGAACACTGAAGATGACAACAAGTCACATTCAAGTGTTGATGATGCACCGAAACACCCATCCTCAAAGTAGTAGGGAACTTTGTTACAGTAAAAGTAAAAAGACATTTTTTGAGACCTCTAAAATCTTAGAGGAATATAAGTGTAGTAGTGGTCAAGAACTGTCAGGTGATGCTGATGCTGCTGAGGATGACCTAATGATGACTGATGATGATGTAGATCTAGACTATATCCCTCCAGCATCCTTCTCTTGTTCAGATACAGATGAAGTTGAGAGTGAGGATGATGACAGGGCTATAAGCATTTTTTTTTATTACAATCCGAAGGAGGATAGCATATGAAAATGGTAAAAACAATATACATACACAAATCACACCATGCCAGTCCCCCACCACCACCACCGCTACCATACACATGTGCCACATTGTAGGTTGTACTTTATTTTTTTTTATTACTTGATTTCATAATGAATATGTACCATTATCACTTAAGAAGGAAGTTAGTGTTGTGGGCAAAGGACAAATGCATTCTGCATGAAAACACATTTTTCAAGCCATGTGTTGCTGTAGGACTCACATCTTTGACTTTCAGCCACTTATTTCTAAACTTCAGCCCTCAAAAGAAGTAATATTACAGTGGAAAATGTAGTACCTATAGGAAATATATGCAAAAAATGTGTTAAAATGGCGAAAAGGAGGAAATTTTTGCATAGGTGGAAAGGTGAAATTTTTGATGGGAAAAACAAAAAATCTGCCAGTTTTCACAAACATTCATGCAGGAAATGTTTCACACTTTTCGCCTACTCAACACAAGTGTGTGTGGCTGAGTGAGACTTGCACTTGGAAGCAGCGATGACTGGATGACTGTGTACTTTTTGCCAGCTATGTTTGTCCAGGGTCAGAGTTTCTAATGGGTTTCTCAAACAGTTTATAGAAAGGCACAATTCTGCTTTTCAGTGGTGGATGACTGAGCCTTTGCCTTTCTGCTAACTTTCTGGCCATGCCATCATCTCACTCACTCTCAACTTCATCTGTATCTGAAGAATAGGAGGATGCTGGAAGGATATAATCTAGATCTACATCATCATCATCATCAGTCATCATTAGGTCATCCTCAGCATCGACCACCCCTTCTTGCCCATTACCCTTATATTCCTTTTAGAGGTGTCAAACATTGTCTTTTACTGTCACAATGTTCGCTACTACTTTGAGGACAGGTGTTTTGGTGCTTGTTTGTCTCACTATCAGATGCAACAGTTGGTTCATCTGATGTACCTTCCTCCTTTATGCCATTGTCATTATCAACACTAAAATGTGACTTATTGTCATCTTATGTTTTTTTTAAGTACGGCTGCTGCTGGTGGTGGTTGAGTTGGAACTTATGGTGGGATCTTTACAAACTGAATCCCCATCATTTATAAACATGGCTGCAGTCAGTTTTTGAACTACCATTTTACTCTCACATCCATACAATGTTCCTCCTTTCCCCCTCTCCCTGCTCCATAGGTGTTTGCTGGACATTATATATATATATATATATATATTTATTTATTTATTTACAGGTGTCCTGTCCACCCTACCTTATCACTGTCCCCCAAAAAAATGTATGTAACTAAGAAACAGTATGAACAACTTATTACCCCAGACTTCCCCAGCACAGACATAATAACAGCAAGATCAGTAAGGAAATAGCTTGGACTGCAGCTGCCTGTGTCTTTCAAATCAAATCTGACAGATGGAATATTGGGGTATTTGGGGGTCAACCTTCTCTGCTCCCTTCTTACACCCCCACATACATCCAATACAGAGATAATAAAAGCAAGGTCAGAAAGGAAAATGCTTGGACTGCAGCTGCCTGCTTCTTTCAAATCAAATCAATCAGACAGAATGTTGAGGTATTTGGGGGTCAACCTCCTTTCTCCCTTCCTCTCCCTCCGAGTGCCCCCAGTCTCCTCTAATACAGAGAACAAATGTCCTTTGTAAAAACACCTTAAACTAAGCTTCAACTCCACTTTATTTGCCAATATTCTCTAGATCAAAATGTGATGCTCTCTCCTCTTACTTTCACAAACACAGAATGACATGCTGTGATGCTATGACAGTATGTGTCTGGCTATGTGTGGCAAGCACAACACCATGGCAATAAAGACACAAATCACCATGTGCACTAAGAATTAGGGATGCAAGGAGAGGGGGGAGAATTTACTCATTAGCATGGAGGATTTCTGAACTGCTGGGGATATGTAAGGGATTCTCTCCCTTACACATCACCAGCAGTTCAACAGCCCTGAAGTCTGAGCATATTCTCACTGCTTCTCCACTTCCCCACTGGTGGAGCAGAGAGGATGTGCTCAGACTTAACCTCCATAAACAGCATTGCTCTCTTAGTTGACCCCTGTACTCTACCTGCTTTAAGAGGTCCCTGCAATGTTACAGAATGGAGATAGGCATACATTTCAGTCTAAACTGAGAGGCAAGTGAAACCTCTCAAAAATGTGAGTACCACCATTGGAGGGGAAGGGCTAATTCTATATATCAACATAACTTGCCACTACTACACTTTGAGGTGTTTTGCACTGTTTCTCTTTCTCATACACTTCACTGATGCACCACTGCTTCTCCTTCATTTATGGTGGGTTCCAAGGCAAGAAAAACAACTTTGAAAGCCTGCAAGTCTGAGAGGATCACTGCCCTCTACCTAGAGCCAAGCAGTGCCAAGGATGTCACCACCCTGTCCTCTACATAAAGCCAAGTAGTGCACAAGGATGTCCACAATGAAGTCTAGTTATTGTGGACAGACTGGTTCCACTTCAGTGAAAGGGGTTGTGACCATGGCTGTAGCTGTATAAAAAGCTACAGGGAGATCTCAACCTCAGATTGATGATGATGGAACTGTGAGCTCCAAAACAAAATGCTGCAATCGAAGCTTAGCTCATGTGGAGATGTGTCAATTTAAACTATAAATACTACCACATGAAAAGCACAATGGCTCTTTAACTTGCATTTCCGTATGCAAACGAGCCATTGTTGAATAAAATCATAAACCTGTCAAAGATATGGCAGATTCATAGCAATATCATCAGATTGTTAGATTGTAGGTGGATTCACAGGGATATGATGGAAAAGACCCCTCAGTGCATGTCGTAGATACCACCTACACCACAGTACCATCACATTGTCCCCTTATTGCTTCTGAGTGCATCTCTTCCCTAGAGTTGAGAACCTCTTGCTTACAGGTGCTCCACTTGTTATTTTGATCAGTTATACTCTAAATCAATAATGTCAACAGTAACCACAGACTAAATTTGTTTGCATTCAAATGTACTGGAGTGTAATATTTTTGTACATATGTACAGTGCATGAACAAAAGATAAGCAAACAAACAGATGTTGTATCGTAAGAAAGCACACTAATAATATCAATGTAGATCTCTTTAGAATCCAAAAAAACATTGTTTTTGCACACATGCCACTAGCTGACATTTATCACCTTGAGAACTTTGCTTGGTCATTTTTTTTATGTCTTTGAGAATAATATTTATATTGACCTAAAGCCATATTAAATTATAGCAGACAGATTGAACTTTTTATCTTCAATTTTTAAAACAGAACAGCAACTAGGAACTAAAGAGATAAACTGCTGAAGTGCCTAAGGTACTGTCTGAGGACATTCTTTGCCTATACATTGGTGTTTGCTTCATGTCACTCAAAGCAATATCTGTTTGAACAGTAATTTGCCCTCCACAAAAGATAAGATCTGCAATCTCATCTAATAGTTATGTGATGAAAACAAGGGCATAATAATGCTGTGATGTTACAGCAATCCAAAAGAGCGTTATAAACAAAAAAAATCTTTTTGAAACTACATAAAAGTAAACACTTATATGGCTATAATCTTTTTTAAATACTAAATAAATGTATTTCATTTGGCGCTTTATTCACTGCTTTAAAGTGTTTTAAGCATCTAAGAGATTAAAGATATATTACAGTTGCTTTTCAATGTGTTGGAAACCTCTGTAGCACCACAATATTTAAAGGGATTGTAATGTTTCACAATAAAAACAGCTGCAATTAATTTTCATAGTATTTGGGCCATGGAGAGTGCTATTTCATTACTGTCAGTTTTATAGTTCAAGAGTAATTGAGTGATAAGGTTTCCCCCTCCCGCCCCTTTTACTGATGTAACACATAGAAACATAGAATTTGATGGCAGATAAGAACCATTCGGCCCATCTAGTCTGCCAATTTTCCTACTGTAAAAACCTCAAACCTTATTTGGTCCTTGGTCTTTTCTTATGTTAAGGACACCCTTATGCCTATACCATGCATGTTTAAATTCTGTCACTGTATTAACTTCTACCACTTCTGCAGCTAGGCTATTTCAGTTAAGTAAAACTTTCCTACATTACGTCTAAACCTGTGTCCCTCTAGTTTTAAACGATGGCCTCTTGTCCTAACATTTTTACTCCTTTGAAATGTACTTCCATCCTGCACATTGTTGAATCCCTTCATGTATTTGAATGTTTCTATCATATCCCATCTCTCTCTTCTCTCCTCCAAGCTATACATGTTCACATCTTTTAGTATATCCTGATATGTATTTTCCTGTAAACCAGTCACCATTTTAGTAGCCCTTCTCTGAATTTTCTCTAGAGTATCTATATCCTTCTGGAGATGGGGTCTCCAGTATTGTACACAATACTCTAGGTCAGGTCTAAAAAGAGATCTGTAGAGTGGCATGACCACTTCCCTTTTTCTGTTACTAATGCCCTATCTATACAACCCAGCACCCTGCTTGCATTTCCAGCTGCTTTATTACATTGCCTGCCTACCTTTAAGTTATTAGAAATAATTGCTCCCAAATCCCTTTCCTCTGTTGTCTCTGACAGTACAGTACCCGTAACCGTATATTTTTCCTTTGGATTGTTATATCCCAAGTGCATTATTTTACATTTATCAACATCAAACTGCAGCTGCCACACTTTTATCCATTCTTCTAATTTACCTAAATCATTTGTCATTTGGCTTATTTCCCCCTGGAATGTCTACCCTATTGCAGATCTTTGGCATTCCTTACCTTGAAGACCTTTGCAATATTACTAATAAAAATATTAAAAAGAATGGGCCCTAGTACAGATCCCTGAGGTACCCCACTAGTAACACTCCTTTCTTCCGAATATTCTCCATTGACCACCACCCTCTGTCTCCTGTAACTCAGCCATTGCCTTATCCAATTAACTATTTTTGCACCCAAATACTGCAATTTATTAATTAGTCTTCTATGAGGGACAGTATCAAATGTTTTACTGAAAGTAAGCTATATCTACTGTGCCCCCTTGGTCTATTATTTTAGTTACCCAATCAAAAAAACCTATGAGGTTAGTTTGACAAGATCTTCCTGCTGTAAAACCATGCTGTTTGGTCTCTTGCAAGCCATTCAAATTCTTTCCTGTAGCATAGTCTCCATTAATTTTCTCACTACTGATGTAAGACGTACTGGTCTGTAGTTACCAGACTCTTCCCTTCTACCTTTTTTGTGAAGTGGTACTACATTTGATATCTTCCAGTCTTTTGGAACTACTCCTGTCGATAGCGACTGATTGAATAATTCTGTTAAAGTTTTTGCCAGAACAAACATAAGTTCTTTTCACAACTTTGGGTGTATCCCATCTGGTCCCATTGATTTATCTGTTTTTACCTTTTAAAGTTGAAATATAACTTCTTCCTCTGTAAACATGTACCCTCCCCTCAAAGACCCCTCCTCCGAGGGACCGGACCAGGTTTGTCAGGGAAACGTGCATGAAATCTGCGCACCAGGAGAGGAGCGTGAACATCAGCAGCAGGGATCCAGGAGCACTCCTCCGGACCATATTCCTTCCAATAGATAAAATACTGTAAACGTCCTCTCACCATACGGGAGTCCAGAATACTTTGAACCTCATATTCCCCGTGATCTGCAACTATCACGGGAGTAGGATGGACAGGAGCGGAGGTATACCAGTTACAGACAAAGGGCTTTAACAGGGAGACATGAAAGACATTATGTATCCACATATTGGCAGGCAGTTCCAACGCGTAGGCCACTGGGTTGATCTTGCGCAACACCTTGAAGGGACCAACAAATCAAGGAGCCAGTTTACTGCATGGGACCTGGAGGTGCAAATTACGGGATGACAACCACACTCTATCTCTAACCTGGAAGGTCGGTGCTGGCAGACATCTACGGTCAGCCTTCCTTTTTTGTCATTACACTGAACCACTTAGGGTATGCTGTACCTGAACCTATGAGGAACAGAGTGCCTGCAAATGCTCATCCAGAGCTGGAATAACTTGTGCACGGAAGATTTCTATCACAGTGCTTGTGATTGTTTTCCTTTCATGTCAATTACCAGTAGGGGGCT
Organism: Rhinophrynus dorsalis; assembly: GCA_037306005.1. Lineage (NCBI taxonomy): Eukaryota > Metazoa > Chordata > Amphibia > Anura > Rhinophrynidae > Rhinophrynus > Rhinophrynus dorsalis. The sequence goes on from CM074723.1 coordinate 417,738,606, forward strand.
CTCATTGGCTGTCTGCTTTCAGCCCGCCCTGCATTGCCTATTTAAACCTAGCCTGGGCACCCTTTAGGTGCCCTTTCGTGTTGTCTCTATGCTGCTTGAGTCCACACTACGTTCCTGTGTATCCTGGGCCCGTTGCTGTGTTCCTGCTACCAGTATTCGTCCTGTTTCTGTGTTACCTATCCAGTTGTTCCTGCTTCCGTCTGATCCGGTGTGAGTCTTCGCTTCCTGCTGCCAGTCCCCGCGGTTGTTCCAGATTCCGGTTGATCATCTGTATGCTGGTTCCTGCTTCCACCTGCTGGTTTCCATCCAGTCCTACCGCAGACAACAGATGTTCCTGTGTCGCCTTGGCGACATTTCTATTGCTGCCGGTTATCAGTACGCGGGTACTGGTTTGCTCCATAGCCACCCGGCTGTATGGTCTCGATCAGTTAGCGTTCCATGTACAGGGTACTGGTTCGCTCCACAAAGCCATCTGGCTGTATTGTCTCGATCAGTTAGCGTTCCACGTGCAGGGTACTGGTTCGCTCCACTAGCCACCCGGCTGTATTGTCTTCATCAGTTAGCGTCCCACGTACACGGTACTGGTTCGCTCCACTAGCCTCCCGGCTGTATTGTCACGATCAGTCAGCATCCCACGTACAGGGTACTGGTTCGCTCCACAAACCACCTGGCTGTATTGTCTCGATCAATCAGCGTTCCACGTACAAGGTACTGGTTCGCTCCACAAGCCACCTGGCTGTATTGTCGCGATCAGTCAGCGTTCCACGTACAAGGTACTGGTTCGCTTCACAAGCCATTCGGCTGTATTGTCACGATCAGTCAACGTTCCACGTACAGGGTACTGGTTCGCTCCACTAGCCTCCCGGCTGTATTGTCACGATCAGTCAGCATTCCACGTGCAGGGTACTGGTTCGCTCCACAAACCACCTGGCTGTATTGTCTCGATCAATCAGCGTTCCACGTACAAGGTACTGGTTCGCTCCACAAGCCACCCGGCTGTATTGTAACGATCAGTCAGCGTTCCACGTACAAGGTACTGGTTCGCTCCACAAGCCATTCGGCTTTATTGTCACGATCAGTCAGCGTTCCACGTACAAGGTACTGGTTCGCTCCACAAACCACCTGGCTGTATTGTCTCGATCAGTTGCATTCCACATACAGGGTACTGGTTTGCTCCACAAGTCACTGGGCTGTATTGCAGGATCATTTAGCGTTCCACGTACAGGGTACTGGTTCGCTCCTTAGCCATCCTGCTGTTATATCTCGAGAGGTCTAGCGTTCCAAGTGTGAGGGCATTGGTTCGCTCCACAGCTCCGGCTGTTCCACGTATATGTATAGCTCTTTCTGTACAAGGTACAGACTCGCTCAATAGCCACTCGGCTGTCATTATGATTTGCGTTCCACGTGTGGGGGAACTGGTTCACTCCACAGCCATCCGGCTGTTACCACATTTTGTATGCACTCTCGGTACCAGGTACCTGTCGCCTTAGCCTCGTTGTCATTCATGTGACTGCTGCTGCCACCTTCCAGTCACTGAGGCTTAGTGGTTGCCAATCTCCCCTCACCAGGCTGCCCTGCCCGGTATATTGGTAAGGCTGGTAGAACCTATCCTGCTACATCTTGGGTTGCCTTACCCGGTATTGGCAAGGCCAGTAGAGCCTGTATTTGCCTCCTGTTTATTGGCTGCCTTGCCCGGTATATTGGTAAGGCCGGTAGAACCTATCCTGCTCATCTTGGGTTGCCTTACCCGGTATTGGCAAGGCCGGTAGAGCCTTTAGTAGTCTCTTGTCCCTTGGCTGCCTTGCCCGGTATATTGGCAGGGTCAGTAGATCCTTCTTCTCCTGAGTACCTACTTCCTGGCTGCCTTGCCCGGTATATTGGCAGGGCCGGTAGAGCCTATCTCTTATTTTACCAATTCCCTGGCTGCCTTGCCCAGTATATTGGCAGGGCCGGTAGAGCCTACATTACTATTATTTTTATTGTTGCTCTCTTGTTAATAAAGATATATGTGTGAATGTGTTTCACCCTATGGGGTTGCCTTTAACTTTTCAGTAGAGTTGTGTTTTTACCTAACTCTGCGTCTGAGAGTCTTAACAAACCATGACAGTTTCAGGAAGAACGGAGGGTTGGAACCCATAGTTAATCAGGAAAGGGGAACTCTGAGTGGAAGAGTTCACCGCACAATTTCTGGCAAACTCCGCCCAGGGCAACAGGGTAGCCCAATTGTCGTGATGGTCAGAGACATAGCAGCGGAGAAATTGCTCAAAGGCTTGGTTCGACCTTTCTGCCACACCGTTGGATTGGGGATGGTATGCGGAGGAGAATATTGTTCCAATATTAAGGCAGTGTTCCGAAAGTTCAGAAAAGGAATTATGAAGAGGCATAGACTGTGGGACATGCCTCTTGTTCACAACTCTTACCCTTCCAGAACCAACTGTAGTCCATCTGCCATTTCTTGGAAGTCTCTGAGGCAGTGGCACTTGTTTCTTTTGTATCTGTGTGGAGTTCAGACATCTTATAGATTTCAGCCTTCAAATGATCACTCTCCTGTTGTAAAACAGAAAATTGCTGACAAATTGGACAACTTCTGAACCTCCAAAAGGATTCCAATGGGAGAAAAGCAAAACACCCATTGCACTGCAACATGCCTGACATGTTCACAGCACTAATGTAATCAGGGGACTAAGATTAAAATACCTTCAGGTTTTACAGTTGTTTTCTGACTTCAATCACCACAGATCAACTCCAGATTATCTCGAGAATATCTCCTTGTACACAGCTCATCTCAAAGCAGCAAGACTGTTTGGATGGATAAAAGTGAGGGATAATCTTCAGTGATCATAAGGAAAAACCTGAAAAACCTGTCAAGGGGGGCAGGGTTTTCCTTATGCCAACAGTAAGAAGATTGTCCCTTGCTGTAGGCTGTACGGTCCCAGGACTAGATTCCATATCTGAGAGGAGGTGGCTTACACTAGGAAAAAGGGCAGAAGGGGAAACTGTATGATTCAGTTACTCTTGAACTACAACACTGACAGTACTGAAATAACACTCTCCATGGCCGAAATACTATGGAGATTAATTGGAGCTGCTGTTTTTGTGAAATATTGCTATTCCTTTAAAGGCATTTTAAATTATCTGTTTTGGAGACTTTTGAAAATGCTGCTACATGCTAATTAATGCGTAAAATTAGTAAAATGTAAGTAAAATATTACAATTTCACACTTCTGTCTACTTTTTTGGTGGGCAAGTGATGGCCAAAGAGATGGTCAAAAAAGTTCAAATTTTTCACCTCGCCCCCCTCCATCTCCATCCTCCTGGAAACTAATACTTATCCTCTTCATAGCCACCAGACACTTAATCCCCAAATTATGGAAGAGCACTACTGTCCCCTCATTGACGCAATGGGGGGAGAGCGTAGACGCCCTGGCCAAGATGGAGAAGCTTCATGCCATAGCACATAACTCCCTCTCTGACTACTGTGAACTTTGGACCACTTGGCAGACCTTCCGCTTAACTCTAGTTGTGCATTAACTGATCTGTCCTATCCTCTACCACAATGAAGGATGTGGTCTGCTTGAACCTTCTTTTACTATTTGCCATTGATGGATATCAATTATTTTGTAAAATTGGTAGAGCTACCTCTTGGACGTTGTTACTCCCTGGACCATGAGGAAATACCCCTCCTTTCTGTTTTTACCTCCCTCTCTCTTTCCTTCTCTCTCTAATCTTAACTCTACTCCGTCTATCCTTTCAATCTCAGCACCGAGTGAGCCACTTCTAACTAGCCTTCTCTGCTGAGCAGCCTTACCCGATACTCTTCTACGATAATGCCTTAACCCACGTCCTTTTGACAATGGTTCTGATTCCCGCTGTCATCATTCCTAGTTGAAGACTGGCCTCACTCATTCACCTATCCATCTCTGTTACCACTATTGCTGTGACCAATATTACTTGTGTTATCTCATTTACTATTGTTTAATAAGCTGCTGTACTTATTACCTATGTATCTTCATTCTCTTTCAATAAAGCTTTTGAAAAAAAAACACAATTTGCCTCTTTGTCCACAGAAATTCCCACATAAAGGAAATACATTGAATTTCCTAGTAGAACTTTTTAACTTTATTTAAAAGCTGTCTATGGCCATGGTAATACCTGCTGAAATACTGCTACTGTTGCTGAGTGCTGACATGGAGAAATCCACAGATGAAGTAAAAGTTTTCAGTAGGCTGAGTTGTACAGCAATATATATATGCCTTGAATTTTTTTAGCAGATCAAGCTGTTTTGCCTTTGCGAGTGGAGAGCAAAACATGAAGTCAGTTCTTTAAAACATGTGTTTTCAACAAAAAGTAGGGCAGTATGTCAGCCACCAACATTTTGGCAAGTTTACCATTCCCAAGGCATACTTTTGGATTATTTGTATGCATTTTAATTACTTCTTACTAAGAACACAGTAATGGTGGGTTTGCAGCACACAGAAGAAGAAGAACTGCACAGCTTAGTTGTTTTAACAGCATTGCTAAAAGTAGTGGTTATGGCAATGGACCTAGCAGTGGGTGTGGGGACTCTGTGATTTGTCACTTGCTACAGAGTTACTCAGTTATCCTCCTCTATGTTGCTGCTTTATCAGAAATAGTGAGTGTGACTGGGTGGGGGTTGGAATTGGAAGCAGTGACAGTGATGATAATAACTGAGATGATTTTCTGGACGTAATGATGGTAATGTTGATTGGCTGGTGATCATGTGGACTGACTTCCAGACATACCTTTCCAGCTTTTAGGGTGAAGCTCAGGACAAGGTGAGTGAAAGACACAGACAACAGAAATGTAGAAGTGAGCAGTTGCAATTCTGTTGCCATTGTGAAAGAGCCCTTAGACGTTTTCACTACTGATGTGGCTAGCACAAAATTTAATGATTGAGAAGGTAGTAATAGTTTCAAGGGGGGCAGACAAACTGATGTCCAACAGCTCTTATTGGACTACAAAGGCAATCATCCTCAGCCAGACATTGATTTACATGCTCTATAAGTGTGATATTTTAAAAAGAAAAGTGGAGTATTTCTGGAGCAAACCAATTACACCATAGTGGATAAAAATTCCCCAAACACATAATGATTTAAATTGGGCTTTTAACCCTTTGAATGCTAAAGAAGTCTGAGAAGCATTGATTTGCAGTGCAATGGAGTCATCTCTTTAATTCAAAGGGTTGAAAGCCACATTTTAATCCATGGGAATTTTTAGTTCTCCCCTATAGTGCTATTGATTTGTCCTAGAATGATTCCACCTTCCTTTTGAAAATACATGTGTTTGAATACATGTGCACATGTGTTTGTGTGTGTCTGTATGTTTCTGCAGATGTATAAAAAGAAAGACAAATACATGTAACATATTGTCTGATATTATCCTGCATTGTAAATAAAATGTCATTACAGCATGTCTGCAATTACACTTGTGGCTGACTGTATCTCTGTCACCTGAAGAATAGACCCAACAGTGCTCTCCCTTCTCAAGTTATTTCAGAAGCTAAAAAAAGCCACAATAAAAGATACTGTACAAGCTAAATAAATATATTAGAACTGAATGAGTTTAATGGAAATGGGTTAGTACTGAGAAGAATGACGTTGTGACAGGAAGCAAAAAAGTAAGAAATTATATTAATTATGGTTAAACCCTTCATAGACTAGACTCAGAGCCTGATTTTCAGTTAGTCATAGCAGGCAACTGTCTAGAGCACCAAAGTTTGAAGTGTTCCTCAGCAGAGCTGGCCACACAAACATTCTCACACACATACTCCTGTTTTATAGTAGCTTTTTTTGTTTGTTTGTTTTTCCAAACACCTTTACTAACCTTTATTTAAGCCCTTGGTACCAGAGAAGCCACCAATGCACTGTGAAGCCAAGGGGTTCATGGCATCTGTGTGCTTGTACGCTGAATTGAGGTGGAATCAAGTGACAAGTGGGCTTGTGGTCATAGGCAGGGCTAAGAGTTCCTGTGATTCCTTGTCTAGGTGCTCCAAAGATGTAAATCATCCCCAAAAACTGAACCAGCTCACATAATTCTTAGACATCTGTCATGGCTCCCTGTACAGCAAAGCATCACTTACAAAGCACTTCTTCTCACCTTTAATGCTCTCCACACTGCTACCCCTCCTTATATCTCTTCCCTCATCTCCTCTTATGTTCCGGGCTGCCTCCTTCGCTCAGCACATGCCCTTCTTGTGGCACCATCCACACCCTCTGCCCTCTCACATCTCAAACCTTTCTCATTTTCTGCTCATACTCTTCTTCCTATGTCTTGAACAATGCCCCTCTGTCTTTAAGTCTACCCTGATATATTATCTTCTGGAGCACTAGGACCATGCGCTACCTTTGGCCAAATTCAGCACTTGTAATCTCAGCACTTGACACCCTCTTACCCTGTTGACTGCCTCCTATTACCCATTTAGACTGTAAGCTCCTTGGGGCGGGGACCTCTATCCTATTGTTCGTATGAATGTGACACTTATTTTATCCCCTCTTACTTCTTCCAACATACGTCCATGTAAATAAATTCATGCATTTCAATTATGGAATGATTTTTTTAATGCTAAAATAAACTTTTCTTATCCAATGTGAACAGTTTCACAACCTTACAGCTCATGTAAAAACCACACATCTATGAGTGGTGGCATGTGCTTGTTTGATAGGCATTCCTACAATGCCAATAAATTGTATTGAATAATATATGGTGATACTAAAATGCCCTCTTTAGAGGTCTAAATACTTAGGTAGACCCCACAATTATTCACTACTGTGTTAGTTTGTTATTTTCCGAATAACACATATTCACCTTGTGTTCCCACCTGCACTGAATTGTAGAAGATAAATTGTAGACAGGACAAATTATAGTACAAGTCCTTTTACTTCACATCAAAATGCTTTTAATATAACAGATGCATTTAAGTCCTCTTTTATGCTTTGCACATATCTATCTGGATAAAAGAACTGTGGTTTGACAGTTATTTTTGTGTTTGCAAAATGTTTTCATTCTCATCAACAATGAAACACTAAAAAAAGAATAGTTTAGCTAGCTTATTGGCATGAATGTTTAATACATCAATTTAAGCATAATTAATATTGAAGCTCTTTATAAACAGTAACATTTATGTTAGAATACTATTTTTCTAAAGAATAAAACTTAACAGACATTTATTTTGCAAGTGGCAGTAATGGGAGTTAACATGAAATAACTATCTTTTATTAAAGGAATAGTGATGAACTGAGAAAATGTGAAGACATCCTGGGGCAAACCAAATGTACCATAGAAAGCAGATCAAAATCCCAGTTGATTTAGACAATGCTTTCAACCCTGTGAATACAGAGGTTTGCAAGGAATTAATTCATTCATTCATTCATTAAAATTACCATTTAATTCAATGGGGTTTAGCTTTTTTTTGTTTGTTTTGTTTGTTTACTGTTGTGTAGTTAGTTTTTCCCAGCATTCCTCCATTTTATTTAGAATATAAGCCATAGTAAAGCTAAAATACAAGATTCACTTTGAAATAACATGTTGTAACATTGTCCCTTGTTTGGAGACACACAAAGATAAATTAGTCCTAGGTGTTATAAGATGTCATAACCCAGAAGGACAACAGCACTAACAGAAACCTCTTAGTTCAATTTCTAAAGTAATCAAAATCTCTATAAAGGCAACAATACTGGACAAGACATTAATTCAATGTCAAAAAGAGCAGGAGATGGTCCTTTAAAACAAATACCTCTAAATAGCTTTGTCTATGAGAGGATATCCACTCCAGAAGCATGCTGATCTGATTCTTAGCGCTTTTATACTGCTACAGAAGAAAGAATCCCATGTGTATATCAATCTGGTGCTTTTGTAATGACAGTCCAGCCTCTGAATAATAGTAACAGAAATCCCAGGCATATGTTTCTGCCTTTGTGGACATCACATCAACAGTGGGGTACAGCTAGTGTCCTCCTAGGTGCAGAAAGCAAGAGGTCCATGGTTGCGATATAGGGCCACAGTGGTAATATGGTGGTGTATTTGTGTAGATGGCATATGGGCAGTATGCACTAAGATGTCTTCACCATCAACGCCATGTGGATCCACCTCCAATTCATCACAATCTGCTGACATCACCATGAATTTGCCATGCCTCAACATGTTTCTGACTTTCCACTCACTACACTGACAACAGATAATCTGCAATTGGAAATTCAGATTAATGAGCCATTGTCATATTCATGTGGGTGACTCCGGAGCAGTAAGGAAGGAGGTACTTGGGTGGATGGAAAAGGAAGAGAGGTAGAGACATTGGTGAAAGAGAGAGGGGGTGACAGAGTAGTGGAAAGGAGTGATATGATGGGGAAAGATGAAAGAGGGGGAATAACTGTGGCAAAATGGTGAAAATAAATTATGGAAAACTCCTTCAGGGAGGAGGGGATGTGAATACTGGCATTCAGTGACCTAAAGGAACTCACTATAGCAGAGGAAAGATCTCAGTATTGTGACATTTGCCTGTTAACACAAAAAAAATTGCTATTGGAATGGTGCTCAAATCACCAATGATTATATAGTTAACTGAATATTCAAAGGGATGTTATAACCTCTAAAGTAACAGAAAATTGAAAATCTAGTTTAATATAAAACCCCCATATACAGATAAAATACATAAATAATAGATATACAAACATCACACAACATATATACATCGGTTAGTGGCATAACACTGTGGGTCACTAAATAAACAGTCAAAAGATGGTGCTCCCAATGGGATACATGTAACAATGCAATCAATCACTGTTATGTACAGTATGCTCATGATTTTGATGAACGGGCCTCCTGTGGGCAGAGCTGAATTTCATATGAATGTTAATACTCTCCCATCTGTAAAGGGTGCACTCTGGACAACTGAGGATGGTAAATCACAAGTGGGAAAAGGTATAATCTGTAAAGATCAAAGTCCTTTCCTGTCCATCTGATACTTCTAATTCTAAGTGCAATCCCAATGGAGAGAGATGGGTACAAGAGGGGCACCCCGCTATATTACAGAAGTGGTAATCTTAACTCTCACAATTGCCTTGCGTTATAGTCTGCATAAGTGGGCAAAGATAGCTCTAATGAGATTTCTTTCCCATCAAAGAAAGTGCAAGATTTCCATACTAGTTCTTTAATTAATCAGTGAGCAAATTAATATAAATATCAGAACACTGTCCTCTGCTGAGTAAAATCAAATCTCAGGAGCATTATATAAACTATATAAACTGGCCATTGTCTTGCGCTGCCCGCAGGAGTCCCGTTCATCACAGTCATGAGCATACTGATTGAATTGTTATACTATATACTATTGGGAGGACCATCTTTCGACTTTTATTTATTGAGTTACAGTGTTACGCCACGTAACTGTTATATATTGTGCATGTTTTTGTTTATATTTTTTTTGTTTATTTTATCTGTATATGGGGATTTATATTAAACTAGATATTATAAATGGGAGTGCCCTCCTATTTTCCATTTTCTATCTGATGTTTGACTGTGTAATAGGAGACTGTACTTTTCTAATCATTTCAGTGCCATGCGGTGTACAATTTACATCCTTATTGCACTCAAAGGGTCTAAGGAGCGATGTTTTTGGTGGTGCTGAAGGTTGAGCAGATCATCTCTGCTTCTCCCCTGGTAAGAGGGGGAACAGAGAGAATGAGCATAGACTTAAGGGTGTTGTAGTGCTAGTGACCTATAGCAGAGGGCATCCATTACACATCACCAGCAGTATGACAACCCTACATATTAAAAATTAATTCCCCTCTCCTCCACTTACATACGTAATGCACATTGCGGTGTGTGTGGAGGTGATCTCCACACACTGCCAGATACACATCACCATATCATTGCCCCTTAGTACCTCTATTTCACATCACAAGTACCCTTTGTTTTTAGAATGATACTGTAAGAGTTTTATCAAGATGTTCTTTGAAAATGAATAGTACTTAAAAGCTTTTGGAATTGTCCCCAAAACAATATAATTTAAAACTCTAGTTTACCATTATAGAGGGAAATGTGTTCATTCATATAATCAGTCTTATCCTGCGCTTACGTACAGTCCAGCCCTGAAACAGCAGACAAGTACCCTCTGCACAAGAGCACAATCAAACCCAGACATCTATCTTTGTATCTATCATTCTATCTATTGTTCTGTCTATATTTCCTGTGAGTGCGGTTTTCTTCAAAAGAATTATATATATATATATATATATATATATATAGAGAGAGAGAGAGAGAGAGAGAGAGAGAGTTCAAGAAGGAAGTCTCTCAACAAATGAAGCAATTGCCTGAGTGCCAAAACTGAAACGTAACTAGCATGTGGAAATCACTATCAGGACTGCTCAACTTTGCTATGAAATTTTTATAAAAAGATCAATGTTTCGATCCCTTTCTCAAGATAAAATACATTGCAAAACCACCCCCACTTTATACCCTTTGACCTGTGAATAAATCAAACATCCTGCCCAAAGTGTATATACAATACATAAATACAAATCAAATACAAGTTGTGTTCCAACACACCTCATTACTTCACATGTGAAAAATGTCCAAGTGTACAAATAATATAGTGAACTTAAAAACAAAGCTGAAGATGTACCAGACTTGTGACGTAACCCAGCATCAGTGAATGTCATGACCTCATTACTCATATGCATCATTTTAACTGGCATACAAAAGGCAAGAATAAAAATAATCCAGATCATCTGACTTAGTATTGGTTAGCTTGAAGCCCACACTGAACTTGATTTGGATACTAAGGCTCCGGAGAGTTTCATCTGTCCACCATGGATCCCATTGCGGGGCTCCCTCACATTGTGCAGCATGTGTTTTTTAAAGAATAAACGACATACCTGATGATCATGTGTTAGTACAGGTTATCCCAGGTAGAAGTCATTAGTTCATCTTCATAAATGATGACTTTCCATACCATTAGCAAAGCTGAGCAGTCCTGAGAGTGCTGATTTCCAAATACTATATATATCTATATCTATCTATATCTATCTATCTATATATATATATATATATATATATATATATATATATATATATAGAGAGAGAGAGAGAGAGAGAGAAAGAGAGAGAGAGAGAAAGATCCAGTTATACATATACATGAATATAGCTTAGTGATTATAAACTGAGACTAGGCACTGTAAGCAGAGTATTTTAAAATACTTTTGCTGTTCACCTACTGACTGAAATGTAAAAGCCATCATCATCATTACACTCATTTACTGTAATTCAAATGAATGGTCATTAATTACTGATAACGCTTAGCCCAATTGATTGCATACACCCTGTAATCATCAAGCTCATGGCATAATTACCATTTAATACTGACTTCCTAGTGTGAAAACAGTAAAAATGTTCAGTTTGACATTTGGCAGAAGAAAAAAAAAGGTTAATGTTGCTCATGCTCCTTTAACATTATGACCAGAGGTTATATTTCCCTCAGTTCAGGAAACAGAGGTATTCCTTTTAAATACTTTATATTTCTTAGAATATTTTCAGTAAATCTTTCCCTTCACCTCACATTCCCTTTGCTGCCTCTGCCTTAGCAAATGTGTTATCTGTGGATCAAAATTTAGAAACATTAATACCTAAAAACACACTTAGCCCTCTGAGTGCCAGAGGGGTACGCACCCCTCTGGCACTCAAAGGGTTAAACCCCCATGTTGTCCTCTATAAAACAAAACAGCAACAACAAAAACTGTTTTCTGAGGCCTAAAATCTAGTTTTGCATATGTTTTGTGAGGCTCCCATTACTGCATTTTCCAGAGGTCCAGGGTTTCAGAAGTGGTAAGTGTCTTTAACTGTCTTTAACTCTTTGAATGCCTGAGGGGTAATTTGCAATGCAATGCATATCCCTCCAGCAATCAAAGGGTTAAGGTAGCAGATTTTCTGAAACATGCTGGATACTAAAAATCTTAGTAAAATAATATTAGCCCTACACAAAAGAAATGTGTCTTTGGAGGATATTCTACACGTGCTTTCAAATGCAAGGATTAGATTTTAAGGCTCTGATTAAAACAAAAATGTATTACAGATTCTAGCTGGAATTACATTATATAACCACCACATTTTATTATATGGTGCTAGTTTTCTTTTAAGTGGGATGGTCTAAATTGTTTTCTTCTCTGCATTTGTCTTCCCATGGTGAGACATTTGGATCTTCCAAAATAGTAATATGATTTACAGCTATGCTAAATAAAATGTTCATTGAAAATACTGAGACTGAGCAAATTGTGTAGAAAACTCTTTGCACATCAATTTCTTTTCAACACATTAATGAGTTTAGAATTCCTTTACAAATCATGCCAGTGTACCAGCTGAAATATGGTGGTGAATAGAACATTTAGAAACCCACACATTATTTCATTAGACCTAACATTTCCCTGCTATTATCTTTAAGCAATAATGTGAATCCCATAATACTACCAGGACTATAAATAATGTAGCTTTGAAATAGCTACATATTAGTAAACACAAGTTGACTGAATTTCTATACAGTTTGACTTGATATTAATTCCTAGAAATTATAGCACATATTTCATTAGATTGAGGTTTTATTTCATAAAGATAACTTTAGCATTGTGGCAAATGGAATAATTATTGGTGCTACACCTACACATTTAACCACTTGAAAACCAGGGGGAGTGAGCATGCTCTCTGGTCTTCCAGGGGTCAAGTATATATGTAATCCATTATGTTGTTCTTACCTTATTATTTCCAGTGTCTGAAACTTCATTCATTATTCTTTAAAACATATACATAGTCTATGGCAATGGTTCGCAACCCGTGCCCTCAGTGGCTACTAATAGGCCAGGATTTGATAATTTCCTTGTTAGAGCACAGGTGAGTTAGTCAATGTGACTGAGCCTCTGATCAACACACCTTTGTTCTAGCAGGGAAATTCCTAAGTCCTGGCCTGTTAGTGGCCACTGAGGGCACAAGTTGAGAACCTGTGGTCTATGTGCATTGTCTAATTATACAGTTAAAGTTACTTAACCCCTTAAGGACTACATGACGTGCTATGACCGTCATGGTCCTTATACCCTTAAGGACCAGTGACGGTCATAGCACGTCACGTACGTTTTACTTACAGCGCTCTACCGGGAGAGCTGTAAGTAAAAACGAGGCCTAAAATTGATTGCTCCAAGACTGGAGAGATCTCTCTTAGGCCTCAAAGCAGTGCGCCGGTACGCGTAACAGGTCACGTGTACCGGCGCATCGGCAAGGATAAAAGCGGTCCTTAAGAGAAGGTAACTTCCCTGGACCGCTGGTCCTTAAGGGGTTAAAGAAAGAGTGCAATGTTTATAATAAAAATACACTTCGGTTATTATTATTTGACATATATACATAGTTTGTGGGCATTGTGTGATTTTTTTTTTAATCAAACAACAACAGCATAATTGATGGCCAAAAGACATTAATTGATGAAGCACTTTATGGGAGTCATAGGTTATGGCCATACCTGGGAACTCTCCGGATTTGCCCTGGAGACTCCAGTTCTGACAGAGCTTTACCGGGTCTCCGGGGCAGAGGCAGATTCCTCCGGATGTGGAGAGTTTCTATTGAAACTCTGCCACATCTGCTTTTTCTCCCATTGTGCCTTCGTCCCCAGCCTTCTGTGTGACACATTTAACCCTCTGAGTACCAGAGTGGTACGGAATGCATTGCTTTGCAATGCATTCCGTACCACTCTGGCACTCAAAGGGTTAAATCCCCCCCCAACACTCAAGTTAAGCCCCGCCCCTTTTAGATGCGATTAGCATCATTTTTGTTACCCCCTGCTGAACAGAGGACTACCCTCCGGGTAGCCCTCAACTGGAAGTTTCCAGGTATGGTTATGGCTCTGCTTAGTGAAAGGAAGAGCATTGTCTGGTGCCCACAATAAAATATTGCAGTTTGATTTAATAAAACAGCTGTGATAACTTTTGAGTGGACAATTTTGCAGAAGCTGGAGTGTCCTTACTTTACTCAGCGAGAAAGGAAATACAATATAAATATCTTTCATAAAAAATTACCAGTCCTTTCAAATGAAGAGGCTTGGAAAATAATAGCAAGTTATAGCCATAACGCATAAAAACATAATAAATAGCTGGACAAATTCTATTTTATGCTAAATTCATATATTTTTTTGACTTACTTCCTTTGTATGCATCAATTTTCCTCTGTATATTCTCAAAAAGGTTTAAAAATATTGCCCTTTTGCTTGTAGTTAAACTACAAAGGGCTACAGTTGCTGATTTGGCAAGGGCATCCAAAGAAAAAGGATCAATTTCCTTTTGATTAATAACAATGATGCTTTGTCTGTATCTTCACAAACTTTCTGTTTGTGCATTTATATTATATACTGTAACTCAAGGAGGAAGTAGAAGATAGCACTAGTGGGAATTTGACTGCACTTGTAGGACTTTTGGATCTATATCCTTCATTTTGTTTTATTATTATATTAACCTATGAGTGCCAGGAAGGCATCAGTTGCATTCAAAGCAATGTGTTGGGTGCCACACTGGCAGGGATGATGGGGTCTCCTGCTGTTCTTGACAATGAAGTCTGTTTGTATCCTCTCTGTTCTCCGCTGCCCTCCCAAACACATAGATACCTTTACACCAGGATGATATGCTAATGATGACAGTCTCACCCTTCCTCTTGCATCCCTAATTCTAAGTGCACATCTTTATCTAAAGCCAGACTCAAATAGTCATAACATTGACCTTTAGTGCATTCATGTCTACAGTCGGATTGCAGTAAGCATATATTCCATCCAACAAGATGAATTTACACCTCTTTTATATACTAAGGCCCATATGCAGAATGCAAACTATGAAACAATTTTGGAACAAATCATCTGCACCATAAGGGAGACAATGAATATTCTCAAAATACCCACAGATTTAAATCAGGCTTTTAAGCTCTCAAATGCTTGATAGATCTTTAGAACATCGCTTTACAGTGCATTGTGAAGACTTCACAATCATTCTGTTGCATTTTAAATGAAAAATATTTTTTATTCCTTTCTCCCCTATTGTTTCATTAACTTGCCCCAGAATTGCTCACTGATTATTTCTGCATAATGCCCTTAGTATAATTAAAGGGATAGTAATGTTTCACAAAAACAGCAGCTCCAATTAATCCTCACAGTATTTGGCCCATGGAGAGTGTTATTTCAATACTGTCAGAGTTGTAGTTCAAGAGTAATTGAATGATAAATCCCCCTCTGATCCCTTTTACCTAGTGTAAGACACCTCCCCTGAGATGCGGAATATGGTCTCGAGACCAGACAGCTCACAGCAAGGGACAAACTTCTTACTGTGAGAACAATGAAAACTCTGCTCCTCTTGACAGTTTTTTCCCTTATGCTAATTGAAGATTGGCCCTCTCTGCGATCCACCTGGACCCACCTTGCTGCTCTGACCTGAGAAGTGTTCCATCAGTAAAAGGAGTGTGGGGGATACTTTATCATTCAATTACTCTTGAACTGCAACTCTACTATGAATATTAATTAGAGCTGTTTTTATTGTGAAACATTACTATCCCTTTAAAGTTGGTATGCATCGAGCATGTTCACATTGCAAGAATTCATGTACGGATGCATGGGATTAAATATGATCATTTAAAGGGTTAGGATTGCCCCCTTTAAATGATTATAAACAATACATTATTTAAGAGTGCCCCTTTAAATGATTATAAGCATTACTTTATTTATCACCCCATGAAGGTATTTATCATGTTGGATTTTAATCACTGGGGAATTTTCAGTTGTTCAGTCATTTCTTACTGACATACCTGTGTATAAAATATATTCTTGAATTCCATCCTACTAGTTCTTTATTTTCTTCAACTGTCAATGACCTAAAAAATACAATTAAGCCATTTTAAGACAATATATGATAATAATTATTGATTTTCTTTTATGAGGCAAGATATGCATAGTGTAAATTGGTGTCCCATCAAGAAATCTACAGTCCTCTCCACAAGTTATTTCAGGTTTGGGTTAAATGTGAAATGGAAACCAATGTACAATGCTATTCAGAAAAACTATTTCACTCATCTCTTATATATTGCTTTCTGTAGACTAGAGTAGTTTCCATTAGTTTGTTTCTTATAGAGTTACCTAATAAAATTTTCCATTTGAGGCAATAAATGTTCTGTCCAATAATAAACATTAAAAAATACTTTGGGCTTTATTGAATTGCTTCTTCAGTGCTACATTGCTTTGTTATTTTGCTCTCTCCTTTTCCATTGTCTTTATCAGTTTCTTGGTCAACAATCATGAATATCACAGCTTAAAGGCATTAATTACCTAAAACATTAACCTTTGTTGGTGACTTACCACATATATAAAAATGTATGCCATTTTTTATGTTCTTCATATATTTAACTAAAATTAAGAAATAGGCTGATATTCCTGTTAAGTGAGAATGTAAACTAACTTTAGCTTTTTAAAAGTGGTTACTGTTGCATGTTACTGACTGGTCATGACAAAAGCAGAATTTAAGGTATCAATGTGCTGCCAGTGTCCCTTCTTCTAAGGAGATGGCAAGTGTGACACCAGGTCACCTTCTGTCATACTTGATATGTCAACCAGTCCATAAAGCAGCAAGAGACTGATGCTGGTGGTGATGAGTTTGAGGGTGTTGGTGGAGAGTATAAGAGCATTTTTGGAGGCATGTGATAAGGAATAGGATAAGGAGATGCAAATGGGGATTGTCATCACTGATGCAAATGGGGATTGTCATCACTGCCACCACCAGCAGTGACATTATCTTTTCTGCTACTGCTGTAATTCCTGCTGCTTAGTTGTTAGAGGTGGATGTTTACCTGTCTCAGCAGTAGGATGATGATGAACAAGCTAGTGTGTCACAGGCCACTGTGAACACCATGGGGCTAGGTTCAGAAAACAGTAATATGGAACTAGGACAGGTTCAAATTACCAATAATACTCCTGGTCCTAGCTCTAGTGCTGAAGCTGCAGCAGAAACTCCTGCCCCAGCCAGTGAAAATGATTCTGGAGAAGAAGAAGGCCATTCTCTCCCCTCACTAAAATCATGTTGGTAAAATGTTCCTCTTGGGCCAGGCACAGTGCAGTCATCAGCAACTATGGTAAGGTACTGAAAAGGAGGAGACACACTTTGCTTCATCTGCCCTCATAAGGCACATGCAACATAAACATCATGAAATGTATGTTACGCATGTGAACGCCAAGCCCCAAACCATCAAGTTCAACTTTTGCCACATAACCCAGAGAAATATAAGAATTATATAAGCCTTCCTACCTTCAAAATGAGTATTAGTTTATTTACTGGAACTTTATGTTTTACTTACTAATACACATATACCCTATATGTTCCCTCTTGAAAGAAATGCATTTGATATTCTCTTAAATGTATCCATTGTATCTGCCATTACCACATACTTGGGCAAACAAACTCACACTTGAACAGACATTAGTGTAAAAAAGAAACTTCCTCTGTTGAAGTTCAAACCTGCTTTCCTCTAATTGTAGGTGGTGAGTGACCCCTACTTATTTGATGCAGCCTTGGAATGAAACGCTCGCTCAAAATGTCCTTGTATTGACCCCACATATACAATGTAAGAAGATCTCCTCTTATGCATTTTTTCTCTAAAGTAAATAAACCTGTTTAGGTTTTGTTTCAATTACCCTTTTTATGCAAGACAGCACTTTGCTTTTGCTGCTGCTGTTTGACACTGTTTCCATGTTTACAATCTACAAGGACAGATCTTCCTCAAGCAATGCATATCCTAGAGTAATTCCATTAAGTTCAGTAGGAGCAGTATGATTTGCTTGTCCCAAATGCATAACATTACACTTTCTTACATTCAATTTCATATTCAATTTATTTGCCCAGTCTGCCATTTTATGTAAACCCCTCTGCAGAGAACATATATCCGTCTCAGAATTTATTACACTGAAAAATACAGTGTTGACTAAAAATATTGAATTTTTACTTTATCTATTTTCAGGTCATTTATAAACATGTTAAAGAGCAGTGGACCAAGTATTGAACCCTGAAGTACTCCATTCTTAACTTTAACTGTATTGAAAGATTTGACATTTACAACATCAAACCGTTCCTTATCCTTCAAACAGCTTATATCCAGTTGCCAAAATTTTCCCCTAGGCCCACACAAAACCATGCAGAATTCCTGCTAATAATTTTGTTCTTTTCAGTGTAATCCTGAATATAATCTCTTATTATCCCTTCAAGCCATTTTCCTACTACTGAGGTCACAGGTCTAAAATTCCCAGGCTCTGTTTTAGTTACATTCTTAAAGGGATAGTAATACTTCGTTTTAACTTTATTTTATTTTGTAGGCATTAAAAAAACATGAAGAATGATATAAGTCTTATCTCTTAAACCTTTATGGTTTAAGAGATATTCACAAACAAAGTATCCCCCCCCCGTTCAATCAGATCAGAAGGGAGGTGCCCAGGTAGACTGCAGAGAGGGACAATCTTCAATTAAGATAAGGGAAAAAGCTGAAAAACTTGTCAAGGGGGGAAGGGCTTTCATTGTTTTCATACAAAGAAAATTGTCCCCTTCTGTTATCTGTCTGGTCATACAACCAGATTCACATCTGAGAAGAGATGGCTTACACTAGGTAAAAGGGGTGGGGAGGGGAACTTTGCTTGTGAATATCTCATAAACCATAAAGGTTTGAAAGACAAGACTTATATCGTTCTTCATGTTTTTCTAATGCCTACAAAATAAAATAAAGTTAAAACGAAGTATTACTATCCCTTTAACCCCTTGGGGACAATGGCTTTGTTTTTTTTACCAGAGCAAGTTTGGACTTTTTAGTATGTATTCGTTCAACACTCACCCAAATTATATATATTATATATATATATATTACAACCTCCCCACAGTAATCACAGGGCTTCCTAAGGTGAGCTACAATCATTAATCCATGCTGTGCCAGTCCTCAAATGATACCACTGTGTGATGGTCCTGGCACATCAATGGTCCCTAAGAGAGGGTCTTTAAAGCGATAGTAATACTTTATTATTACTATCCCCCATATTGTAAATATTTGCAAAATAATTTAATAGCCCCTAAGTTCATCTCTCAAACCTTTATGGTTTCAGAGATAACTGAAGGCAAAGTTCCCCCCTCCCTCCCCCTTCCCTGAAGTCAGAGTTGTGCTGACTGCAGGGATATCGGGTCTGACTTTCATCATGCGGCTCTGCAGCAGAGCCGCAATCATGTTAGTGAAAAAGAATTATTTCACTGAAATGGTCTTCTACATATGCTTGCAAACCAAGCACATGTAGAAAACCGTTTCAGTGAAATAATTATTTTTCACTAACGGGATCTCAGCTCAGCTGCAGAGCTTCAAGCCTGTTGTACAACAGACTTTCCCTGCAATCAGTACAATGCTGACTTCAGGGAAGGGGGAGGAAGGGGTTTGGACTTTGCCTTCAGTTATCTCTCAAACCATAAAGGTTTGAGAGATGAACCTGGGGGCTATTAAATTATTTTACAAATATCTACAATATGGGGGATAGTAATAATAAAGTATTACTATCCCTTTGAAGTTTAACCCTTTGGGTGCTAGAGGGGTAAGTATCCTCTGGCACTCAAAGGATTAAAAAGAATGGTATTCCTGAATAACTCAAGGATGAATGCCATAAGGCCCAGGTGCTTTGTTAATTTTGTTAAGTTTGTCTAGTCTTCCCTTGACCTCTTCTTTTGTTAATCCTATATGATAATGGTATGATTGTAATTGTTATTTGTTATATATTCATGAAAACATTCAAATATTTTAATATCAATATTTTTAATCATAGTGGAATCAATTAAAATAGGTGAACATTAGCTAGTGAGGGTGTAACTGTGCATTACCTGCATAATTAATTTATCTAAGATCTTGCCACTGACAAAATAACCCAATGTAATTAACAGTACTTGTGTTGCCCTGAGGTGTTTTAAAAGAATGTACAATGGTACTGATTACTTACAAAGACAAGATGGCAGTAACTAAGTAACTACCTTAGTAAATGTACCGCAATATATTTCAGGAGTATATGATTAGCAATTACTTATTGGTATCTTTTTTGAACTGATACTATAGTTCATTATGTTATGTTGAAATGTACTTTTAACTGTTCTTCATTTTTATTTTAAAAATCAAAACTGCAATCACTAGACATATTCCAATGTTCCTTGTGCTGTTTTGTTTTTAAGAAGAGTTGTTAATTTAGTGTCACTCCACTTGACTCACATTTTGTCAGGAAAAAAATGCTACTTTCAAGCAATATATTGGCACTTTGACATCAGTGCTGTTTTGAACCAACTGTTAATTTTACTTTATTTCTCGCTCTTTACAAATATTGAATAGAGAACCTAAATATTTTATGATGCGTGTATCTGGACTTAGACTTTTCAAAGGTTGCTAAAATGTGAATCTCCTTCAGTGACATCAAACAAAAAACATCTTACAACACAAAATAAATTATTTATGCAGTCATCTTTTCTACCTTTCACTCAGGCCTATAAAATACAATATTATATTGTACCTACAGACAGAATCATTTACAGAGTCACAAAAGTATAGGAGCCATAGCACCTAGAGTGCTATGTAGGAATCAGCTTTACTAGCATATATTCCAATTAAATATATATAACTTGTATAATATAGATGAACGTTTGTATGACCCTTTATTCATCTGATCTTCTGTAACACATATGCATGCATTTACTGTAGAACAATTTGCATGGGCACTGAGGAACATGGTAATGCTTCGTTGGTGAGTGTGATACTGCAAAAGGCAAAAGCATGGTGAATTAGGTGTATTTCAGGCATAATTACAGGAATTTAATGAACGTTACAGCTTAATACATATCACAATATTTTGGTCCAAATTATCACAAAATCACCAATCTAGATCCTTGACAAAGTTTAGTACACCCCCCCTCCCCTGAACTGCAGAAGCATTTAAACTATTGGTATTCATTCTTTTTTTATTGACATATTAATGTAGATTTTAGCCTCATTAATATATATATTTAAACTGCCTACATTTTGTACGTTTTGTTTTGAAAACAGGTTAATAGTTAGAGAGATTGTGATCCAATGGGTGGAAATCCAATCTAAGCAAGTCAGCAGTACTTTGTTCTCCTACTTGCTAAGATAAAGCTTCCATAACTGATCACCTCTCTCTACCATCTTAAGCTGCTAAAATCTGTTTCCACCTGAGGGGTACAATAAATTGGAAATGAGGAATAATAATGCAAATCCTTTCAAGACTGAAGCTCCCACTGAGAGGACGACATGGAAAGACTATAAATCCTCTTTTAAGTTCTGTGTGGTTGTTATAGTATGGATAATTCAGAACCTGGCAATCACCTCCATAAATGATTATCCCTAAAGATCATATATTAATCTTTCTTAGGTCTGGATTGTGTTGCAGTTGATAACATTATCAAAGGTTTTAACTACAAATGTATCTATGCACTTCAGTGGCAATCCACTATATAAAACCAATGAAACAAATGCTATGTAATTTGGCTTTAAAGCTAAATATGAACTGGGGTTATATATACTTCATGTTAGCATCCTAACAAATTATCTGTTTGTCTTCTGAGACCTAAAATCTGGATCTCAGGAAGCAACCTTTCAGAATACAAGAGCAGTGGGCAGGAATTCCTATTTCTTCCTACAAGCAGCACAAAAGCAGTACAATTAACCCCTTAAGGACCATTGGCGTGGCAGGACCATCACGCTGGTCCGGCACTTAAGGACCAGTGACGGTCCTGGCACATCACGTACTTTTACTCACCGCGCTCCTGTAGGGCACTGAATACCGGGCACTGAAGTTGATCGCTCCAAGACCAGAGCGATCTCTTCCAGTGCCCCGTTTGACGTGCCGCCCCACGTGATCAGTGACGTGGGACGGCACATCAAAGCTTCCTATGTGGTCCTTAAGGGACGGCACGCCCCGGGACCGCTGGTCCTTAACCCCTTAAGGACCGGGAAAATCTGAGTTTGATTTGACTTAAGGACCGGAGCAATTTTGACTTTTTTGACTATGTCTTTGTTCAACCATATTTTCTCTTTAATTCCTTTTGTACACCCACATAAATTATATACTGTTTTTTTAAGCACAAGTAGGGCTTTCTTTTGATACCACAATTATATGAATACCTCATTGTTTAATTTGATTAAAATAGAAAAAAAGAGGAAAAAAATTGAAAAAAAACAACATTTTGCTTATATTTTCGTGTCAGGATTTGCATACAATTAGTTTATGACAAAAAAATACCCCTAAATATATTCATTTGCTTCTCCTGAATATAAGAATACCCCATATGCCTAGTATTTCAATCACTTCCTCACATTTACAAGGTAAATATTACAAGATGGATGCCATTATTTCCAACTTGTAATTTCTCAACAATTGGCATGTGAGCATCATAGCTTAGCTGACGGTGCCAGAACCAAAAATGTCCCACAAAGGTATATGTTTCTGAAAACTACACAACATAAGGTAAATAATCAGGAGAATTTTGGAGTTTTTCATGCAGCTATTTTTCCAGAAAAAAATTTCAAAATTGTGGTAATATTTTGTTTTTTTGCAGTTTTCACACTTACATTTCAATACTACTGTTGATATCAAGCACATGATAGGTGAAGATTTTTAAAAATGCATTGTTTAGTGTTCAGCTCCTTCTTCTGAGTACGGCAATACCCCATATGCATAGGTTTCTCAAGGTTTGGGAGAGCTACGGGGCCCAAATTGGAACATGCGCGTTTCCAGTTTCACACTTTGAATTTTCACAGCTTGCATCACTGGTGCCATGTCTCATTTGGGGCTGTGTAACAGTGATCCACTCTAAGATTTCCCCCCAAAAGTATATATTTTTGGAAAGTAGACACCCCAGGCTTTCATTTTATGTATGTTTTCAATTTTTTTACGCAGCCATTTTACCACCAATCGCTCGTAAATCTTGACGTAAGTTAAAAAAACAGCGTTTTTCACACTTGCACTTCAATGTTGATGTGAATTTCAAGCACATGATAGGTGAAGATTTTTAAAAATGCATTGTTTAGTGTTCAGCTCCTTCTTCTGAGTACGGCAATACCCCATATGCATAGGTTTCTCAAGGTTTGGGAGAGCTACGGGGCCCAAATTGGAACATGCGCGTTTCCAGTTTCACACTTTGAATTTTCACAGCTTACATCACTGGTGCCATGTCTCATTTGGGGCTGTGTAACAGTGCTCCACTCTAAGATTTCCCCCAAAAGTATATATTTTTGGAAAGTAGACACCCCAGGCTTTCATTTTATGTATGTTTTCAATTTTTTTACGCAGCCATTTTACCACCAATCGCTCGTAAATCTTGACGGAAGTTAAAAAAACAGCGTTTTTCACACTTGCACTTCAATGTTGATGTGAATTTCAAGCACATGATAGGTGAAGATTTTTAAAAATGCATTGTTTAGTGTTCAGCTCCTTCTTCTGAGTACGGCAATACCCCATATGCATAGGTTTCTCAAGGTTTGGGAGAGCTACAGGGCCCAAATTGGAACATGAGCGTTTCCAGTTTCACACTTTGAATTTTCACAGCTTGCATCACTGGTGCCATGTCTCATTTGGGGCTGTGTAACAGTGCTCCACTCTAAGATTTCCCCCCAAAAGTATATATTTTTGGAAAGTAGACACCCCAGGCTTTCATTTTATGTATGTTTTCAATTTTTTTACGCAGCCATTTTACCACCAATCGCTCGTAAATCTTGACGTAAGTTAAAAAAACAGCGTTTTTCACACTTGCACTTCAATGTTGATGTGAATTTCAAGCACATGATAGGTGAAGATTTTTAAAAATGCATTGTTTAGTGTTCAGCTCCTTCTTCTGAGTACGGCAATACCCCATATGCATAGGTTTCTCAAGGTTTGGGAGAGCTACGGGGCCCAAATTGGAACATGCGCGTTTCCAGTTTCACACTTTGAATTTTCACAGCTTGCATCACTGGTGCCATGTCTCATTTGGGGCTGTATAACAGTGCTCCACTCTAAGATTTCCCCCCAAAAGTATATATTTTTGGAAAGTAGACACCCCAGGCTTTCATTTTATGTATGTTTTCAATTTTTTTACGCAGCCATTTTACCACCAATCGCTCGTAAATCTTGACGTAAGTTAAAAAAACAGCGTTTTTCACACTTGCACTTCAATGTTGATGTGAATTTCAAGCACATGATAGGTGAAGATTTTTAAAAATGCATTGTTTAGTGTTCAGCTCCTTCTTCTGAGTACGGCAATACCCCATATGCATAGGTTTCTCAAGGTTTGGGAGAGCTACGGGGCCCAAATTGGAACATGCGCGTTTCCAGTTTCACACTTTGAATTTTCACAGCTTACATCACTGGTGCCATGTCTCATTTGGGGCTGTGTAACAGTGCTCCACTCTAAGATTTCCCCCAAAAGTATATATTTTTGGAAAGTAGACACCCCAGGCTTTCATTTTATGTATGTTTTCAATTTTTTTACGCAGCCATTTTACCACCAATCGCTCGTAAATCTTGACGGAAGTTAAAAAAACAGCGTTTTTCACACTTGCACTTCAATGTTGATGTGAATTTCAAGCACATGATAGGTGAAGATTTTTAAAAATGCATTGTTTAGTGTTCAGCTCCTTCTTCTGAGTACGGCAATACCCCATATGCATAGGTTTCTCAAGGTTTGGGAGAGCTACAGGGCCCAAATTGGAACATGAGCGTTTCCAGTTTCACACTTTGAATTTTCACAGCTTGCATCACTGGTGCCATGTCTCATTTGGGGCTGTGTAACAGTGCTCCACTCTAAGATTTCCCCCCAAAAGTATATATTTTTGGAAAGTAGA
The DNA here is from genome assembly GCA_037306005.1 of Rhinophrynus dorsalis. Lineage (NCBI taxonomy): Eukaryota > Metazoa > Chordata > Amphibia > Anura > Rhinophrynidae > Rhinophrynus > Rhinophrynus dorsalis. The sequence goes on from CM074723.1 coordinate 417,763,515, forward strand.
CACCCCAGGCTTTCATTTTATGTATGTTTTCAATTTTTTTACGCAGCCATTTTACCACCAATCGCTCGTAAATCTTGACGTAAGTTAAAAAAACAGCGTTTTTCACACTTGCACTTCA